>OV815985.1:4813859-9986359 GCA_929112965.1 Mythimna albipuncta | reverse complement strand
CGACGGCGTCGATGCGCTCTTCGGACGTCGAGTCCGCCTACTCACACAATATATGTGTGTTAAGTCTACGGTCGTTACGTTAATATAATACGACTCTTGGTAGTCTCACGATCATGCGCTACACAACGTCACGGACAAGACGCGCGACCATACACGCTTCGCAACCCTCGCTGGTTAGCAATATTATCACCGACCGAAGAGTCGCGAGCGTACGTGTTCTCACACGACGGTCGCGTTTCTTTTGTACGTCCGTACGCGAGCGAAACGCGTCGTTCGACAAAATCGTATTATTGCAATGACAATAAACTATCGTTGATATTTGAACGGACAACGTTCCTAGTGTCGCTAAAGCTACACTCGAAGCGCAGAACCGTCATATGCGTCTTCACAGACGCAATGTGGCATTTGTATTTTATACAGCCGGCCCTCAGACAGGAGTGGTCCTGGATGTGTCTCCACGGACCGCAATGTGCGTTCGAAATGTCGATGTTCAAATGTGTCCTGCAGTTCACACTATGACGCGCAGTTAACTGCGTTCTTCATCGACCCGCGAGCCAAGTGATCCACCGTCCAGGGTAATAGTTTATTCGAAATTAAACGTATCACCACAAGGATGATTCGATAAGTTTGTTACATAAATAGATTATAAAAAAAAAAAAAAAAATTTTTTTTTTTTATTATATATATAAAAAAAAATATATATATCCCACCGCAGTATGAGGGACGATAGTGTTATCGAACGCGTCCAACGGTACTCGTGGTGCGGGTTTTTATTCCAGTCTACGTACCGTGAGAGGACGCGACGCGAGCAAGACACTACGTCTACGGAGCGCGCGCGCACGTTGACGGCGCGGCGCTCTCGTATCCGACGAGCGTCGTTACCCTATATTTCATGAGAGAGTTTCCTCTCTCATATTGTCTTCGGATTGTATTATACGTTTTACGCGCGTCGTGTATTTTTAAAGTACACGCTTTGCGTTACACGTTAATGATCCTTCCGCAGGTTCCCCTACGGAAACCTTGTTACGACTTTTACTTCCTCTAAATGATCAAGTTTGGTCAACTTCCCAGCAACGCCGACGGCCGTGAAGCCACCGCGTGTCGGTCCGAAGACCTCACTAAATCATTCAATCGGTAGTAGCGACGGGCGGTGTGTACAAAGGGCAGGGACGTAATCAACGCGAGCTTATGACTCGCGCTTACTAGGAATTCCTCGTTTATGGGGGATAATTGCAAACCCCAATCCCCAGCACGAAGGAGTTTCAGCGGGTTGCCCGGGCCTCTAGGCCAGGGAGAACATGCTGATTCCTTCAGTGTAGCGCGCGTGCGGCCCAGGACATCTAAGGGCATCACAGACCTGTTATTGCTCAATCTCGTGCGGCTCGAAGCCGCCGGTCCCTCTAAGAAGAATTTTAATACGTCGCCAGTGAGTTGCGTGACGGAGCCACGCACACCTAAATGACGACGCCTATTTAGCAGGCTAGAGTCTCGTTCGTTACCGGAATTAACCAGACAAATCGCTCCACCAACTAAGAACGGCCATGCACCACCACCCACCGAATCAAGAAAGAGCTGTTAATCTGTCAATCCTTCCGGTGTCCGGGCCTGGTGAGATTTCCCGTGTTGAGTCAAATTAAGCCGCAGGCTCCACTCCTGGTGGTGCCCTTCCGTCAATTCCTTTAAGTTTCAGCTTTGCAACCATACTCCCCCCGGAGTCCAAAATCTTTGGTTTCCCGGAAGCTGCCCGCCGAGCCATTGTAGTAACGTCGGCGGATCGCTAGATGACATATTTACGGTTAGAACTAGGGCGGTATCTAATCGCCTTCGAACCTCTAACTTTCGTTCTTGATTGATGAAAACACCTTTGGCAAATGCTTTCGCTGATGTTCGTCTTGCGACGATCCAAGAATTTCACCTCTAACGTCGCAATACGAATGCCCCCAGTTATCCCTATTAATCATTACCTCGGAGTTCTGAAAACCAACAAAATAGAACCGAGATCATATTCTATTATTCCATGCACGAAATATTCAAGCAGCATTTTGAGCCCGCTTTGAGCACTCTAATTTGTTCAAAGTAAAATTGTCGGCCCACCTCGACACTCATTGAAGAGCACCGCGATAGGATTTTGATATTGAACCGACGTTTGACCGACGGCTCACCGACGATATGCTCCGCAGACGTGTCAGTATCACCGCGGATGCGGTGCACCGACAGCGCGGCGCACAAATGCAACTACGAGCTTTTTAACCGCAACAATTTTAGTATACGCTATTGGAGCTGGAATTACCGCGGCTGCTGGCACCAGACTTGCCCTCCAATTGTTCCTCGTTAAAATATTTAAAGTGTACTCATTCCGATTACGAGGCCTCGTAAGAGTCCCGTATCGTTATTTTTCGTCACTACCTCCCCGTGCCGGGAGTGGGTAATTTGCGCGCCTGCTGCCTTCCTTGGATGTGGTAGCCGTTTCTCAGGCTCCCTCTCCGGAATCGAACCCTGATTCCCCGTTACCCGTGACAACCATGGTAGTCGCAGAAACTACCATCGAAAGTTGATAAGGCAGACATTTGAAAGATGCGTCGCCGGTACTGGACCATGCGATCGGCAAAAGTTATCCAGATTCATCAAAATTAACGACTTCGGACGCGAGGCCCTCCGTCGATTGGTTTTGATCTAATAAAAGCACTCATCCCATCACTGGTCAGAGTTCTGATTGCATGTATTAGCTCTAGAATTACCACAGTTATCCAAGTAACTGAGTAAGATCTAAGGAACCAAAACTGATATATTGAGCCATTCGCGGTATCGCCTTAATACGGCTTGCACTGAGACATGCATGGCTTAATCTTTGAGACAAGCATATAACTACTGGCAGGATCAACCAGGGAGCTTCGTTGTAACGAGCGAGATCGCACGCGCGCCACGACGCGTAGAAGCGGCGCGCGAATCGATACCCTCATTCCCGAGTTGCGCGTTATAACGCGCAACAAGGGCGAGCTCTTAATTTTTCATTTTCTGGGTCGCAAGCGCGAACGTCTGAACGTATATATCTCAATCCGTACAGACGCGCTGCGCGAGCATGAGGGCGTTTGACCGTAACACGACGAATGTCGCGAAACGGAGAAAGCCCCAAATTGGAACGTTCGTAACGAGACGAGTTCACGTGTTTAAAGTTTGTTAACACAATCGTTTGATAAAATATACGATTCCGCCCGGAATCTATAGAGCGCCTCACACAACAACAATTGAGAGCATGGACTCAATGAGACGCGACGAACACAGCACGCGTCCGAGCGTCGGTAGCGTCACGTCGTTTCACATAATTTCATACAACGACCGTTACATACGAACACGCATAAAAATACGATCCGTCGGCCCACACAGTTGAAAAAGAAAAAAAAAAAAAAAAATTAATAATACCACCAACACGGGACAGAACAACGCAACGAAGAACACGCAACAAAAACAAAACAAAGTTTTCTCCTCATCAGCGCGCACCTCCGAAAAACACCGTCCGTGAACACAACAGCGACATTATTACTTTTTTTTTTTTTTTTTCTTTCATCTTCGAAAAAACACACTTCTCTCTCCGCCAGCGTCACGCGCGCGCTCCGTCCCAACAGCGGTACGTAGCGTCGCATGACAAGTATACGGCGCTACGAAACGATGTGATCGGCCCCTACGGTACCGGCGGGGTGTGTCATCATCAAAGTCTGAGCGAGCTAAGTCGCTAAGTCGCTAAGTCGAGTCGAGTCGACCCCCTACGTCCCCACGCGACACACCACTCCCACCCCGTAAAGGGGGTTGCGCTCCCCCCACTCGCCCCCCTCCCCCTCCTCTCGTCTCCTTGTCAGTCTCGAAGTGGGGGCTGGCACGTTGGTTGGTTGGGTTAGGGAGCGCAAACACCACCGCCACCACCACCACCACCACCACCGCAAACACCCCCCCCCCCTCCCCTCTTCCCCCCCACCCCCCCCCACCCCCAACGGCCCAGCCGTAGGGTAATCGGGTATACTAGTACGGGTACGAGATCGTCCGACCGGGACCCCAGGAATGGGCACCCCCCCCCCCCCCCACCCCGTCGTCCTCCTCATGTCTGTGGGGGGGGGGGGGGGGGGGGCTGTGTGGGGGGCTCGGTGTTCGGCTACGTTAGGGAGGGTCGCGCACGGACAGGGTGCGCGAGACACCCCCCTCCCCCCCCCCCCCCCCCCCCGCCATTCATTCGGCCCGGCCGTCACCACCAGACCCCCCCCCCCGAACAAGCAAGCCGGCAAGCAAGCAAGCGACACAAAACAAACAAACAAACAAACAAACAAACAAACAAACAAACGAACTGCCTACCCACTGGCTTGGCGAACAGTGAAATTATGTTGATATACATACGATACGTGTTCGTCTGTATAGAATTCAACTGTTGTTATAAATAAATACCTGATAGGTACATAGGTACGTACGCGAATGGTTTAGGTATTCTTTTCGCGCTACCGTTCGGTAAGTTTGAAAGACAACAAAAAAAAGATAAAACATTAACATTATCGTTTACGTGCCTAAATTGACTTTTCTGTTTCAGGTATCCTGTGTTCCGGAGTTTCCACAACGGTCCGTTCGTGTATTAGGTAAGTTGAAAATATATAACTAATATTGTTACTGTACTGTACCTATTCGTATATCGATCAAACAGCAGAACGTGTTATATGTACTTAACAAAATCGACGGGAAACGCATCGCGGTTCGTGTATTAATTTGTCGTTCGACGCAGTTTTCGCGCCTCGGTTCGTGTATTAAAACGGTTACAGTTCGTGTATTAAATTGTAAGGTTTGTTCGCGCTGCGCGAGCGGCGCGGTCGACACGTGTATAAATTTGTTTAAAATTCAACTTAGAATTTTTCGTGCAAAATTTCATCGATTCATACAGTTCGTGTATTAATCGAAATAATATACTGTTCGTGTATCGAACGATACCATATACATATACTATATATATATATATATATATGTATGTATATATATATATAAAACATCGTTATACTATAATAATATACGCTTTCGAGTACTAAAACGTGTATCGGTACGTATTAATATTATATTATGAACGAATTTTATATTATATCATCGTCCTCGGACGAATCACCTGGCGTAGGGCTGAGTCTCAACAGATCGCAGCACGACGCTGCTCTACCGAGCACAACACCCCGCCAGGAACGGAAGTCGTCTACAGACTATTCCGAGCCCCGACATCGAACTGAGGTAAATTCGGACCTTCGGAGCCGTGATGCACGCGTTAAACGGACAGCATCGATCTCCGCGATCCAAATGGGCTTCGACGTCGCACCTCACGTGGTGAAGCGCGACTAGTAAAGTCACATTGTTTAGAGCCTCCCGACTCTCGGGGCTCCACAGTGAGCATATCCTTGCCGGATTCGGCTAGGCTGGCTTCGGCCTTAGAGGCGTTCAGGCATAATCCCGCGGATGGTAGCTTCGCACCACCGGCCGCTCGGCCGAGTGCATGAACCAAATGTCCGAAACTGCGGTTCCTCTCGTACTGAGCAGTATTACTATCGCAACGACAAGCCATCAGTAGGGTAAAACTAACCTGTCTCACGACGGTCTAAACCCAGCTCACGTTCCCTTTTGATGGGTGAACAATCCAACGCTTGGCGAATTTTGCTTCGCAATGATAGGAAGAGCCGACATCGAAGGATCAAAAAGCAACGTCGCTATGAACGCTTGGCTGCCACAAGCCAGTTATCCCTGTGGTAACTTTTCTGGCACCTCTTGCTAAAAACTCTTTATACTAAAGGATCGATAGGCCGTGCTTTCGCAGTCCCTATGCGTACTGAACATCTGGATCAAGCCAGCTTTTGCCCTTTTGCTCCACGCGAGGTTTCTGTCCTCGCTGAGCTGGCCTTAGGACACCTGCGTTATTCTTTGACAGATGTACCGCCCCAGTCAAACTACCCGCCTGGCAGTGTCCTCGAACCGGATCACGCGGGAGTTGTACGGCGACGAGCGTTGCCGCCACGTCGCCACTCTGCACGCTTGGAACGAAACACCGTGCGCCCGCCGATATTATCGACCGCGCACCGCTTCCGCCCAACCGAGTAAGTAAT
Source organism: Mythimna albipuncta (assembly GCA_929112965.1). NCBI lineage: Eukaryota > Metazoa > Arthropoda > Insecta > Lepidoptera > Noctuidae > Mythimna > Mythimna albipuncta. Next base: position 9,980,249 of record OV815985.1, on the reverse strand, counting down.
GAAACAATGAAAGTAGTGGTTTTTCAGCGACGATCGCGCGAACGATCTCCCACTTATGCTACACCTCTCATGTCTCCTTACAATGCCAGACTAGAGTCAAGCTCAACAGGGTCTTCTTTCCCCGCTGATTCTCCCAAGCCCGTTCCCTTGGCTGTGGTTTCGCTAGATAGTAGATAGGGACACCCTCCAACCACCCATGGCCCCACCGACATCATGTCATATGGGCCGAAACGCAAGGAGACGGCTGCGGACACAGACCACCCATATGAAAATATGAGCGTGCTGTCACCGCAGCCGCTTCTTGACTCCTTTACAAATTTCTGCGTCCTGTCCCTCGATATGCCTTTCTCCCCATTCTGGGGCGGCAACCTGCTGACACCCCTCTCATGGGTTTTTTACGCCACAGACAATGAAGCAAGTTCGCTGCCCGACCCTGGCCCGTCCTCTCTTTCGAGCTCGCTCCTTATTTTATGCCAGCTGTATGCGAAGGCTTTCAGTTGGCGGAAGTTAGCCTCAGAGGCGACGAGGTCACAGTAGTAAACTGGTCCCTCCTCCAAGCGAGTGATCCCGTCCATCATCTTTCTTCTCTGATCACCATACAAGGGGCATCGCCACAAGACGTGGTCCAAGCACTCGTCCTCCTCTCCGCAGTAGCACACACAGACTTCACACAACTTCATATCATACAACCTTTTGCGGAAACATCCATGCCCTGTCAGGATCTGGGAGACCTGATAGTCCGGCTCGACCCAGGATGCCCCGAGTCTAACCGCCACGTCCGGGAAAAACCGATATAGTTCCCTACCCCTGTCCTCCTTCTCCCACCTCTGCTGCCACTTGGCTACAGCCTCGCTCGCGATGACCCTTCTCCCCGCCCTGAACGCATCCCGCGGCAAGCCACGAATGTCGTCGATATTGCCCGCACGAGCCACCTCAAGGTCCGCCGGCAGCACCCCAGCCAAGACCGGAAGCGCCGCCGTGCTGACGGACCGGTAGGCCTTCGTCATCAAGATGAGAGCGGGCCTTTGCGTCCGCTGCAGTACAGCCCTAACCATGTGAGTATTCACGCGCCTCCACCAACATCCCGCCGCGTAGGTGATGGTGGCGACAAAAATGCCCTTGTACAGGACCTTAAGGGCCCGGTACCTTATGCCCCAGGATGAGGCGGAGACGCGCGACATCTTGCCCAGCCCCGCTGCAGCACGCTCGCCGATGGACTGAGCGTGTTCCCCGAACGATAGATTTGCGTCGATCATCACCCCCAGGACCCTGGTCGAGCGCACGCTTTTGACCGACGCCCCACCGAGGCGGACCGTGGGAGGCCGCTTTGCCAACCCCCCCTTCAGCGTCATAGAGTATGACTTCGAAGGGGAGAAGCCCAGCCTATTGCGGTCCCCCCACTCAGTAATGAGTGCCATGGCGCACGAGGCCGAAGCCTCAATGCCGGCTCGGGAGTCCGACTCGATGAGGACCGTAAGGTCATCCGCGTACGCGATCACCCGAACGCCATCCGGGAACGGCAACCGAAGCAAATCGTCCAGGAGAAGGTTCCAGAGTGGTGGTCCCACTACAGAACCCTGCGGGCACCCCATGGTCGAGACCTTCCAGACAATCCTGCTCCCGGCGAAGAGTCCGACTCGGCGGTTAGTGAAGTACGCCGCCAGCATCCTATAGATGTTTGGCGGGCACCCCCCCCCTCTTCGCCTTGAGCAGGATCATGGGCCACCATGCATTGTCGAAGGCCCCGGATATGTCCAGGAAGATGGCCTGGACATACCTGGACCGGCTGCTTTGAACGGTGTCCACGATGGAGTTTAAGGCCGTCAGCGTTGACTTACCCCGAGAGAACCCGTGCTGGGCCGACGATACCCCGCCCATGATCGCGGGGGCGCATAACAACAGAATCCGCTCTAGGATTTTACCCAGGACGGGGAGAAGAGTGATGGGCCGATACGCTTTGGGATCGGTCAGGGGCTTGTCGCCGCCCTTTGGCAGAACGATTAGCCTACCGTCCTTCCACGCATCGGGGAAGACCCCCTCGGCAACGCACATGCCAAACATGTGTGTCAGCTCGGCACTAGCCACCCGCCACACACGCCTGACTATGCCCGCCGTGATCCCATCGATTCCCGGAGCCGTGTTAGGGAGATCCTTGACTATCTTCTCCAGATCCTGACACGACAGAGGAGGCGCATCCCGACCTGATGGGATGCAGGCGGCCGCCAGTCGCACTTGCCTGTGGTACGCGGTGTCCCGCGACGGATCGTCGTCAGGGCACAGGGCACCCACCAGGCCTCGCATGGCTCCGTCTACATCCACAGCAAACCCCTCCGCAAGCTTGGTGCCGTTCACCACGTTTGGTGGGGGTCGAAACCTGCCACTAGCGGCACGATATGCCAGGCCCCACGGATCCTGGTTTCCTGTGTCGGCCAGCTTGCGGAAGAAGTCAAGCTGCGCCTTCTCCATCGCTGCCCTATAGCTACTACGGCATACATGAAAGGCATTCCTCGCGCTTACTTCCCGATCCCCACCCACCTTTCTTACGTCCTGCCAAGCTTTCCTCAACCTATTATTCCTTTTGCGCAGTGACTCCAACGCGGGAGACCACCATTCGTACCCTTTCCCTTTTTTACGATCACCGCACGTGCCCAGGCATTCATCAGCCGTCCACGCGATAATCCGCGTGAACTCCTTGCATACATCACCTGCAGGCCTCGACCAGTCGATTCCACCCACTCTCTCGTGGATCCTAGCCTGAAATCGGTCCCAGTCCACACCACGCTCCCGAAACCTCTTTGGCACCACCGACGGCTCCGCAGCAGGAGTGATCCCACGGGCTCTCGTACCACATAACCTGAGAGTGATCAGGCGATGGTCGCTGCTACTCGCGTTCTCGTGCACCCGCCACTCAGACACATCGACGCCGCGAGTCGTGACGGTGACATCTATGTTGGACTCCCCATTGATGGTCCCAAAAGTGTATGGCTGTCCAGGCGCGTTGTGGATTACGAGATCGTGGGCCATAATGAATCCCTCCATTTGTTCCCGCCTACTGGCCACTTCACGGCCTCGTCCAACATAGTGTCGTGGCGCGGAATGCCATAGAGGCGAGTGGGCATTCACATCCGCCCCCAACAGTACACGGTGGCCCCTGAGATCTCCCAGAACTCTCCTGCAGTGCTCCAGATGCACTGCTATGTCTTCCGAGTACTGAAAGTATGCGCTGATGATGTGCAGCGACGACTTCCCCCAGGTTATGTGGCACACAATGCAATGCGCGTTTGTGAGGTGCCGAAGTACCGCACACGCCATATCCGTGCGCGCCAAAAATACTCCGGCCTTGGGGTTGGGCCCTTCCGGCAAGATAAGTAGTGGCTCCCCCATCGAAAGTTCCTGTTGAGCCGTGTAAGGTTCCTGCACCAGGATGACATCCAGCCTCTCCTCCTCCGCGATCCTTGGGAGCTCAGCAGTGGCCACCGCTGAGCCCTGCAAGTTTAGTTGGCCGACGCGTAGCTCAGCCATGGTATTTAGTTTGGCTTACCGCGCTCTGCTCGGCGTGTGCCCTGGCGGGGCAATCACGCGATGCGGTACGGTGTGTCTGCGCCCCCTTGCGCCCGAACCGCTTGCATGTTGCACACGTAGGGTTGGCGGCTTGGCATTCCGCGTTCCGGTGCCCCAGTAGATAGGGACAGTGGGAATCTCGTTAATCCATTCATGCGCGTCACTAATTAGATGACGAGGCATTTGGCTATTTTGCCCAGACATGTGCCTTCGTCCTTCGTGACGATTAGTCGTAATCATCATGGATTGTCGTGACGGGACTCCCACGTCCCTTCCACCGTCACCGCACAACTGGTCTTTCGCCGGTGGGATCTTAAGGCGAGGTCGAATCAGATGTTACATAAATGAACTAGTAGGGCTGGGCCTACAGGGGAGCCTTCGACGACCTCAGGGCCCGACGTCAACCCTCCACAGGAAGCCCGGACACTCGCTCCCCGTCTCAGTCGCTGCGAGTTGTCATGCGATTGAACCTTGTCCAGTTCATGTGCGAACCCCGCAGCACAAATGACGGAATGCTGGCCAAAACTCCCTCATCTAGCCCGACGAACCTTTGTAGCTCCCTGTAGGAAGCTCGGCTCCAGACACCTCTCCAGGACAACGTGCAGGAGGTCGAGTGAACGCTCTCCTTACAAGGCAGTCCTAGTATGCCAGCGACTTTCTCAACGAGTTCATCGTGATTCCCGTACTTATTACGTTTCTCACGATGAAGGTCATCGAGATTACGCTGGCCCGAGACCACCTGCGCATCCACTATAACCCCCACACCATTCCTGGAGGCAATGAGGTCGGGCTTTCTGAGGCCGACCGCGGTCATGACATGCGGCTCCTTCACCACTGTCCATCCCTTGTCCTGCATGGCAGAGCCGACGACGTCCGCTACGAAGTTATGGCGTTCAATACGGCCGCCGTGCGTTCTGTGACACTGTTGGATGATGTGTGCCGTCGTTTCCCTAACCATGCAACCTGCACGGCAGTTCAACTCCGACACATCACCAGTCCTGCGCCCCCGTGTATTGCGTACTCGCGACGGTAGCGCATTAATATGAGTGTGCACGAACTGCACGAAGTCCCGGCCCGTGTACTGCTCACAACGTGCCCGTATCCACCTCGTAGACGCGGGCACCCGTGGACTTTCCCTCAACTCGAGTCCATCCACGGCTGTGTGCAGGGCTTCACGCCAAAACAGAGCGGTCGTCCGCTCCCCAGACTTGGGATCTTCAGCGGTGAGACGCCGGAGTTGCCTCTCGGCCCACAGCAGCTTCCTTCGGATCCTATCGGATCTGGCGGCAGCATTGGCCACTGGCCATGTTGATGACTCCAGGCGACCGAACCTCTTGTGGATAAGATCCGGCACCCAGGTCCTCAACGATGGGATCGCCAAGCCACCGTCCGTGGTTGCTGCGTGGAAGTACCCGATCGGCACATCCTTTGGTAACCGCAGCCAATCCCGTACCGCCCTCCGGATCTGGACGTCGAGCAACCTCAACCTATCATCCGTGATGTTTCCCAGCACCAGGCCGTGAAGCAATCTCGGAATCAAGTGCACCCTTGCTATTTCGAGCCGCTGCTGCGGCTTAAGGGGAGCCTTCGAGATATTCTCTAGGGCTACTTTGAGGTCATGCTCTAACGTCACGCATCCAGACGCCTTGAAGTCAACTCCAAGATAGCGCCAGCGTTCAACGTTCGAGACCTGCCTCAGCCATCGCTTCCCCACCTTAAAGGTACGGTCGGTCAGGCTGTGCATCTTCTTGCGTTTCCCATCTGGCACCATCGAAAGCACAGCGCTTTTCGCGTGGCTGACGAAAAGACCCATCATCTGCCCCGTGCGCCACACACTGTCGATGGAGGACTGCATGCCCACCTTTGAACCTGCAAGCAGGACTAGGTCGTCAGCATAGGCCAAAGCCGAGACACTCTCGCCTTCAAGCCTATAGCCGACTCCCCTCGGTAGGGCCGCTAAAATCGCATCCATCGCCAAGTTAAACAACACGGGCGATAACGGGTCACCCTGGCGAACCCCCTGACCAACTTTAGCAGGACCGCTGCGGGCTCCATTCACAACCAAGATAGTCTCGGAAGTGGCATACAGCCTCGCAACGTAGCTACAGAATCCGCTGCCGGGTTCCGGAATAGGAACCGGATTCCCTTTCGCTCAAAGGGCGTTATTTATCATTAACTAGCTTTTGCCCGCGGCTTCGCTCCCGCTGTTCCCTACTTCAGCCTACTATACCCTACTCTACCCTACTATACCCTACTCTACCCTATCCTACTCTACCCTACTCTACCCTACCCTACTCTACTCTACTCTATCCTACTCTACCCTACTCTACCCTACTCTACCCTACTCTACCCTACTCTACCCTACTCTACCCTACTCTACCCTACTCTACCCTACTCTACCCTACTCTACCCTACTCTACCCTACTCTACCCTACTCTACCCTACTCTACCCTACTCTACCCTACTCTACCCTACTCTACCCTACTCTACCCTACTCTACCCTACTCTACCCAACCACACTCTACTCTACTCTACCCTACTCTACCCTACTCTACCCTACTCTACCCTACTCTACCCTACTCTACCCTACTCTACCCTACTCTACCCTACTCTACCCTACTCTACCCTACTCTACCCAACCACACTCTACTCTACTCTACCCTACTCTACCCTACTCTACCTACTCTACCCTACTCTACCCTACTCTACCCTACTCTACCCTACCCTACTCTACCCTACTCTACCCTACCCTACTCTACTCTACTCTACCCTACCCTACTCTACCCTACTATACCCTACTCTACCCTACCCTACTCTACCCTACCCTACCCTACTCTACTCTACTCTACACTAAAAAAAAAAAAATTAAAAAAAAAGTATCCTATGTCCGTCTCCTGGTTTTAAGCTACCTCCCCACCAATTTTCAGCCAAATCGGTTCAGCCGTTCTTGAGTTATAAGTGGTGTAACTAACACGACTTTCTTTTATATATATAGATAATGATTTATTAAGATCATAATTTTTGAAAAAAACACGCCACATCGACATAAGATTTCTCCTTGAGCTTAGGATCGACTGACTCGCGAGCAACTACTGTTCACGCGAAACCCTTCTCCACGTCAGTCCTCCAGGGCCTCGCTGGAGTATTTGCTACTACCACCAAGATCTGCACCGACGGAGGCTCCAAGCGGGCTCACGCCCAGACCCTTCTGCGCTCTCCGCCGCGCACGTCCTACTCGTTACGGCTTAATGACGTCACAAAGAACGTCGCACATGCCCGTAACGGTAGTGTATAGGCAAAACGCTTCAGCGCCATCCATTTTCAGGGCTGGTTGCTTCGGCAGGTGAGTCGTTGCACACTCCTTAGCGGATTCCGACTTCCATGGCCACCGTCCTGCTGTCATGAGCGACCAACGCCTTTCATGGTGTCCCATGAGCGTTTTTTAGGCGCCTTAACACTACGTTTGGTTCATCCCACAGCGCCAGTTCTGCTTACCAAAATTGGCCCACTTGGCACCGTCATCAGATCTCCGGCTTCATCGTTCGAGTAAGCCGGAGTACTCACCCATTTAAAGTTTGAGAATAGGTTGAGGTCGTTTCGGCCCCAATGCCTCTAATCATTCGCTTTACCGGATGAGACTGTTCAAATCGACGCCAGCTATCCTGAGGGAAACTTCGGACGGAACCAGCTACTAGATGGTTCGATTAGTCTTTCGCCCCTATACCCAGTTCCGACGATCGATTTGCACGTCAGAATCGCTACGGTCCTCCATCAGGGTTTCCCCTGACTTCGACCTGACCAGGCATAGTTCACCATCTTTCGGGTCCCAGCATTTATGCTCAGAGCGCGCCTGCATTCACGGATTGGAAACGAGACGCCTCGGGAGTGCGAGAGTACGACCTAGATCGAAGCTCCATCCTCCCTGAGCACGCGGCTAGCGCGCGCCTTCACTTTCGTTGCGCCTTTCAGTTTTATTATCTCAATGACTCGCATACATGCTAGACTCCTTGGTCCGTGTTTCAAGACGGGTCCTGCGAGTGCCCGAAACTGAATCATCGCAGACAGAGACGCGCACAGTCCGAGACAACACGGCTGCGACGACAGACGCGCCGCACCTGCGTCCGCACTAAGGCGTAGACATAGGATACGACGTTGACTTGCGTCGGGCCGGACGCGTCTAAAACGCGTGCGCGATTCGTCAAAACTACCGTCCGACGGCCGGTCGGCCACCGTCTCGGTCCCGCTACCCCGGTTTAAAGGAGGCAACGGGGCTCCCGTACGGCGCTTAGACCGACATCGAACGGGTCGCGATGTATTTACTAAGAGAGAAGTGCACGCCGTCCTCGGACGTCGACGGACGCGACCCGTGCCTACCGACCGAAGCCGACGGCATCGAGGCGCGCGTCCGTACGCCGAGGAATGACGATGAATCTCTCCGTTCGTTCATTCGAGTTTCGCAGGTTTACCCCTGAACGGTTTCACGTACTCTTGAACTCTCTCTTCAAAGTTCTTTTCAACTTTCCCTCACGGTACTTGTTCGCTATCGGTCTCGCGGTAATATTTAGCCTTAGATGGAGTTTACCACCCACTTAGGGCTGCACTCTCAAGCAACCCGACTCTAAGGAGAGTCCCTCTCGCCGCGATCCTCCGTCGCTACGGGCCTGGCACCCTCTACGGGAAAACGGCCCCGTTCAAGACGAACTTGGACAGGAGCGATCGCGACGAGAAAGCGGAACCTCCCGAACACCACATCTCCCGCCGCCTGAACAACGGCGGGATTCAGTGCTGGGCTTCTTTCCTGTTCGCTCGCCGCTACTAAGGAAATCCTTGTTAGTTTCTTTTCCTCCGCTTACTAATATGCTTAAATTCGGCGGGTGATCCTCCCTGATCTGAGGCCAACGATAAAAAAATGAGGCAGACGCGATATCCGTCAGCGTTACGACGACGCAACCGAACTCGATTTTTTCGATCGAGAACGACGACGGCGTCGATGCGCTCTTCGGACGTCGAGTCCGCCTACTCACACATTATATGCGTGTTAAGTCTACGGTCGTTACGTTAATATAATACGACTCGTGGTAGTCTCACGATCATGCGCTACACAACGTCACGGACAAGACGCGCGACCATACACGCTTCGCAACCCTCGCTGGTTAGCAATATTATCACCGACCGAAGAGTCGCGAGCGTACGTGTTCTCACACGACGGTCGCGTTTCTTTTGTACGTCCGTACGCGAGCGAAACGCGTCGTTCGACAAAATCGTATTATTGCAATGACAATAAACTATCGTTGATATTTGAACGGACAACGTTCCTAGTGTCGCTAAAGCTACACTCGAAGCGCAGAACCGTCATATGCGTCTTCACAGACGCAATGTGGCATTTGTATTTTATACAGCCGGCCCTCAGACAGGAGTGGTCCTGGATGTGTCTCCACGGACCGCAATGTGCGTTCGAAATGTCGATGTTCAAATGTGTCCTGCAGTTCACACTATGACGCGCAGTTAACTGCGTTCTTCATCGACCCGCGAGCCAAGTGATCCACCGTCCAGGGTAATAGTTTAATCGAAATTAAACGTATCACCACAAGGATGATTCGATAAGTTTGTTACATAAATAGATTATAAAAAAAAAAAAAAAAATTTTTTTTTTTATTATATATATAAAAAAAAATATATATATCCCACCGCAGTATGAGGGACGATAGTGTTATCGAACGCGTCCAACGGTACTCGTGGTGCGGGTTTTTATTCCAGTCTACGTACCGTGAGAGGACGCGACGCGAGCAAGACACTACGTCTACGGAGCGCGCGCGCACGTTGACGGCGCGGCGCTCTCGTATCCGACGAGCGTCGTTACCCTATATTTCATGAGAGAGTTTCCTCTCTCATATTGTCTTCGGATTGTATTATACGTTTTACGCGCGTCGTGTATTTTTAAAGTACACGCTTTGCGTTACACGTTAATGATCCTTCCGCAGGTTCCCCTACGGAAACCTTGTTACGACTTTTACTTCCTCTAAATGATCAAGTTTGGTCAACTTCCCAGCAACGCCGACGGCCGTGAAGCCACCGCGTGTCGGTCCGAAGACCTCACTAAATCATTCAATCGGTAGTAGCGACGGGCGGTGTGTACAAAGGGCAGGGACGTAATCAACGCGAGCTTATGACTCGCGCTTACTAGGAATTCCTCGTTTATGGGGGATAATTGCAAACCCCAATCCCCAGCACGAAGGAGTTTCAGCGGGTTGCCCGGGCCTCTAGGCCAGGGAGAACATGCTGATTCCTTCAGTGTAGCGCGCGTGCGGCCCAGGACATCTAAGGGCATCACAGACCTGTTATTGCTCAATCTCGTGCGGCTCGAAGCCGCCGGTCCCTCTAAGAAGAATTTTAATACGTCGCCAGTGAGTTGCGTGACGGAGCCACGCACACCTAAATGACGACGCCTATTTAGCAGGCTAGAGTCTCGTTCGTTACCGGAATTAACCAGACAAATCGCTCCACCAACTAAGAACGGCCATGCACCACCACCCACCGAATCAAGAAAGAGCTGTTAATCTGTCAATCCTTCCGGTGTCCGGGCCTGGTGAGATTTCCCGTGTTGAGTCAAATTAAGCCGCAGGCTCCACTCCTGGTGGTGCCCTTCCGTCAATTCCTTTAAGTTTCAGCTTTGCAACCATACTCCCCCCGGAGTCCAAAATCTTTGGTTTCCCGGAAGCTGCCCGCCGAGCCATTGTAGTAACGTCGGCGGATCGCTAGATGACATATTTACGGTTAGAACTAGGGCGGTATCTAATCGCCTTCGAACCTCTAACTTTCGTTCTTGATTGATGAAAACACCTTTGGCAAATGCTTTCGCTGATGTTCGTCTTGCGACGATCCAAGAATTTCACCTCTAACGTCGCAATACGAATGCCCCCAGTTATCCCTATTAATCATTACCTCGGAGTTCTGAAAACCAACAAAATAGAACCGAGATCATATTCTATTATTCCATGCACGAAATATTCAAGCAGCATTTTGAGCCCGCTTTGAGCACTCTAATTTGTTCAAAGTAAAATTGTCGGCCCACCTCGACACTCATTGAAGAGCACCGCGATAGGATTTTGATATTGAACCGACGTTTGACCGACGGCTCACCGACGATATGCTCCGCAGACGTGTCAGTATCACCGCGGATGCGGTGCACCGACAGCGCGGCGCACAAATGCAACTACGAGCTTTTTAACCGCAACAATTTTAGTATACGCTATTGGAGCTGGAATTACCGCGGCTGCTGGCACCAGACTTGCCCTCCAATTGTTCCTCGTTAAAATATTTAAAGTGTACTCATTCCGATTACGAGGCCTCGTAAGAGTCCCGTATCGTTATTTTTCGTCACTACCTCCCCGTGCCGGGAGTGGGTAATTTGCGCGCCTGCTGCCTTCCTTGGATGTGGTAGCCGTTTCTCAGGCTCCCTCTCCGGAATCGAACCCTGATTCCCCGTTACCCGTGACAACCATGGTAGTCGCAGAAACTACCATCGAAAGTTGATAAGGCAGACATTTGAAAGATGCGTCGCCGGTACTGGACCATGCGATCGGCAAAAGTTATCCAGATTCATCAAAATTAACGACTTCGGACGCGAGGCCCTCCGTCGATTGGTTTTGATCTAATAAAAGCACTCATCCCATCACTGGTCAGAGTTCTGATTGCATGTATTAGCTCTAGAATTACCACAGTTATCCAAGTAACTGAGTAAGATCTAAGGAACCAAAACTGATATATTGAGCCATTCGCGGTATCGCCTTAATACGGCTTGCACTGAGACATGCATGGCTTAATCTTTGAGACAAGCATATAACTACTGGCAGGATCAACCAGGGAGCTTCGTTGTAACGAGCGAGATCGCACGCGCGCCACGACGCGTAGAAGCGGCGCGCGAATCGATACCCTCATTCCCGAGTTGCGCGTTATAACGCGCAACAAGGGCGAGCTCTTAATTTTTCATTTTCTGGGTCGCAAGCGCGAACGTCTGAACGTATATATCTCAATCCGTACAGACGCGCTGCGCGAGCATGAGGGCGTTTGACCGTAACACGACGAATGTCGCGAAACGGAGAAAGCCCCAAATTGGAACGTTCGTAACGAGACGAGTTCACGTGTTTAAAGTTTGTTAACACAATCGTTTGATAAAATATACGATTCCGCCCGGAATCTATAGAGCGCCTCACACAACAACAATTGAGAGCATGGACTCAATGAGACGCGACGAACACAGCACGCGTCCGAGCGTCGGTAGCGTCACGTCGTTTCACATAATTTCATACAACGACCGTTACATACGAACACGCATAAAAATACGATCCGTCGGCCCACACAGTTGAAAAAGAAAAAAAAAAAAAAAATTAATAATACCACCAACACGGGACAGAACAACGCAACGAAGAACACGCAACAAAAACAAAACAAAGTTTTCTCCTCATCAGCGCGCACCTCCGAAAAACACCGTCCGTGAACACAACAGCGACATTATTACTTTTTTTTTTTTTTTTCTTTCATCTTCGAAAAAACACACTTCTCTTTCCGCCAGCGTCACGCGCGCGCTCCGTCCCAACAGCGGTACGTAGCGTCGCATGACAAGTATACGGCGCTACGAAACGATGTGATCGGCCCCTACGGTACCGGCGGGGTGTGTCATCATCAAAGTCTGAGCGAGCTAAGTCGCTAAGTCGCTAAGTCGAGTCGAGTCGACCCCCTACGTCCCCACGCGACACACCACTCCCACCCCGTAAAGGGGGTTGCGCTCCCCCCACTCGCCCCCCTCCCCCTCCTCTCGTCTCCTTGTCAGTCTCGAAGTGGGGGCTGGCACGTTGGTTGGTTGGGTTAGGGAGCGCAAACACCACCGCCACCACCACCACCACCACCACCGCAAACACCCCCCCCCCTCCCCTCTTCCCCCCCACCCCCCCCCACCCCCAACGGCCCAGCCGTAGGGTAATCGGGTATACTAGTACGGGTACGAGATCGTCCGACCGGGACCCCAGGAATGGGCACCCCCCCCCCCCCCCCACCCCGTCGTCCTCCTCATGTCTGTGGGGGGGGGGGGGGGGGGCTGTGTGGGGGGCTCGGTGTTCGGCTACGTTAGGGAGGGTCGCGCACGGACAGGGTGCGCGAGACACCCCCCTCCCCCCCCCCCCCCGCCATTCATTCGGCCCGGCCGTCACCACCAGACCCCCCCCCCCCCCCCCCCGAACAAGCAAGCCGGCAAGCAAGCAAGCAAGCAAGCAAGCGACACAAAACAAACAAACAAACAAACAAACGAACTGCCTACCCACTGGCTTGGCGAACAGTGAAATTATGATATACATACGATACGTGTTCGTCTGTATAGAATTCAACTGTTGTTATAAATAAATACCTGATAGGTACATAGGTACGTACGCGAATGGTTTAGGTATTCTTTTCGCGCTACCGTTCGGTAAGTTTGAAAAACAACAAAAAAAGATAAAACATTAACATTAACGTTTACGTGCCTAAATTGACTTTTCTGTTTCAGGTATCCTGTGTTCCGGAGTTTCCACAACGGTCCGTTCGCGTATTAGGTAAGTTGAAAATATATAACTAATATTGTTACTGTACTGTACCTATTCGTATATCGATCAAACAGCAGAACGTGTTATATGTACTTAACAAAATCGACGGGAAACGCATCGCGGTTCGTGTATTAATTTGTCGTTCGACGCAGTTTTCGCGCCTCGGTTCGTGTATTAAAACGGTTACAGTTCGTGTATTAAATTGTAAGGTTTGTTCGCGCTGCGCGAGCGGCGCGGTCGACACGTGTATAAATTTGTTTAAAATTCAACTTAGAATTTTTCGTGCAAAATTTCATCGATTCATACAGTTCGTGTATTAATCGAAATAATATACTGTTCGTGTATCGAACGATACCATATACATATACTATATATATATATATATATATATATATATATATGTATATATATAAAACATCGTTATACTATAATAATATACGCTTTCGAGTACTAAAACGTGTATCGGTACGTATTAATATTATATTATGAACGAATTTTATATATATCATCGTCCTCGGACGAATCACCTGGCGTAGGGCTGAGTCTCAACAGATCGCAGCACGACGCTGCTCTACCGAGCACAACACCCCGCCAGGAACGGAAGTCGTCTACAGACTATTCCGAGCCCCGACATCGAACTGAGGTAAATTACTAAATAAGTATTGGATAGATTTACTGTATATAAGCAACTAGCTTTTGCCCGCAGTTTCGCCCGCGTGACATTAGGTACTTAAGGAATCGAGATAAAAGGTAGTCTATGTTCTTTTCCATGTCAAAGGCTATATGCTTGCCAAAATTCATCTTAATCCGTTCAGCCGTTTTTGCGTGATTAAGTAACAAAAATCCAAACATCCATATTTATAATATTACTAGCTTTTGCCCGCGCGGCTTCGCTCCCGCTCTTCCCTACTTCAGCCTACTATACCCTACTCTACCCTACTCTACCCTACCCTACCCTACTCTACCCTACTCTACCTAACCCTACTCTACCCTACTCTACCCTACTCTACCCTACTCTACCCTACTCTACCCTACCCTACTCTACTCTACCCTACTCTACCCTACTCCACCCTACTCCACCCTACTCTACCCTACTCTACCCTACACTACCCTAATTTTCATTTTTTTTTTCCATAAGAACCTTCTCCTCATAATAACGAACACAACAAATAAAAACCGGCCAAGTGCGAGTCGGACTCGCCCATGAAGGGTTCCGTAGCAGCAAGTAACATAATATAAAAGTTCTTATAATGTGTTGTAACTTTGATCGATGTTTTAATAATAGTGTATTTTTTTCGATTTATGACGTATTAAAAAAAAACTACTTACTAGATTTCGTTCAAACCAATTTTCGTTGGTAGTTTTTAGGGTTCCGTAGCCAAATGGCAAAAAACGGAACCCTTATAGATTCGTCATGTCTGTCTGTCTGTCTGTCTGTCTGTCTGTCTGTCTGTCTGTCTGTCTGTCTGTCTGTCCGTCCGTCCGTATGTCACAGCCACTTTATTCCGAAACTATAAGAGCTATACTGTTGAAACTTTGTAAGTAGATGTATTCTGTGAACCGCATCAAGATTTTAACACAAAAATAGAAAAAAAGCAATAAATTTTGGGGGTCCCCATACATAGAACTGAAACTCAAAATTTTTTTTTTCATCCAACCCATGCGTGTGGGGTATCTATGAATAGGTCTTCAAAAATGATACTGAGGTTTCTAATATCATTTTTTTCTAAACTGAATAGTTTGCGCGAGAGACACTTCCAAAGTGGTAAAATGTGTGCCCCCCCCCCCCTCTAACTTCTAAGATAAGAGAATGATAAAACTAAAAAAAATATATGATGTACATTACTATAAAAACTACCAACGAAAATTGGTTTGAACAAAATCCAGTAAGTAGTTTTTTTTTAATGCGTCATAAACCGAAAAAAATACACTATTATTAAAACATCGATCAAAGTTACAATACATTACTAGAACTTTTATATTATGTTACTTGCTGCTACGGAACCCTTCATGGGCGAGTCCGACTCGCACTTGCCTGGTTTTTTATAGTAATGTACATGATATATTTTTTTTAGTTTTATCATTCTCTTATTTTAGAAGTTAGAGGGGGGGGGGGGACACATTTTACCACTTTGGAAGTGTCTCTCGTGCAAACTATTCAGTTTAGAATAAAATGATATTAGAAACCTCAGTATCATTTTTGAAGACCTATCCATAGATACCCCACACGCATGGGTTTGATGAAAAAGTAAAAACTTTCGAGTACTAAAACGTGTATCGGTACGTATTAATATTATATTATGAACGAATTTTATATATATCATCGTCCTCGGACGAATCACCTGGCGTAGGGCTGAGTCTCAACAGATCGCAGCACGACGCTGCTCTACCGAGCACAACACCCCGCCAGGAACGGAAGTCGTCTACAGACTATTCCGAGCCCCGACATCGAACTGAGGTAAATTACTAAATAAGTATTGGATAGATTTACTGTATATAAGCAACTAGCTTTTGCCCGCAGTTTCGCCCGCGTGACATTAGGTACTTAAGGAATCGAGATAAAAGGTAGTCTATGTTCTTTTCCATGTCAAAGGCTATATGCTTGCCAAATTTCATCTTAATCCGTTCAGCCGTTTTTGCGTGATTAAGTAACAAAAATCCAAACATCCATATTTATAATATTACTAGCTTTTGCCCGCGCGGCTTCGCTCCCGCTCTTCCCTACTTCAGCCTACTATACCCTACTCTACCCTACTCTACCCTACCCTACCCTACTCTACCCTACTCTACCTAACCCTACTCTACCCTACTCTACCCTACTCTACCCTACTCTACCCTACTCTACCCTACCCTACTCTACTCTACCCTACTCTACCCTACTCCACCCTACTCCACCCTACTCTACCCTACTCTACCCTACACTACCCTAATTTTCATTTTTTTTTCCATAAGAACCTTCTCCTCATAATAACGAACACAACAAATAAAAACCGGCCAAGTGCGAGTCGGACTCGCCCATGAAGGGTTCCGTAGCAGCAAGTAACATAATATAAAAGTTCTTATAATGTGTTGTAACTTTGATCGATGTTTTAATAATAGTGTATTTTTTTCGATTTATGACGCATTAAAAAAAAACTACTTACTAGATTTCGTTCAAACCAATTTTCGTTGGTAGTTTTTAGGGTTCCGTAGCCAAATGGCAAAAAACGGAACCCTTATAGATTCGTCATGTCTGTCTGTCTGTCTGTCTGTCTGTCTGTCTGTCTGTCTGTCTGTCTGTCTGTCCGTCCGTCCGTATGTCACAGCCACTTTATTCCGAAACTATAAGAGCTATACTGTTGAAACTTTGTAAGTAGATGTATTCTGTGAACCGCATCAAGATTTTAACACAAAAATAGAAAAAAAGCAATAAATTTTGGGGGTCCCCATACATAGAACTGAAACTCAAAATTTTTTTTTTCATCCAACCCATGCGTGTGGGGTATCTATGAATAGGTCTTCAAAAATGATACTGAGGTTTCTAATATCATTTTTTTCTAAACTGAATAGTTTGCGCGAGAGACACTTCCAAAGTGGTAAAATGTGTGCCCCCCCCCCCTCTAACTTCTAAGATAAGAGAATGATAAAACTAAAAAAAATATATGATGTACATTACTATAAAAACTACCAACGAAAATTGGTTTGAACAAAATCCAGTAAGTAGTTTTTTTTAATGCGTCATAAACCGAAAAAAATACACTATTATTAAAACATCGATCAAAGTTACAATACATTACTAGAACTTTTATATTATGTTACTTGCTGCTACGGAACCCTTCATGGGCGAGTCCGACTCGCACTTGCCTGGTTTTTTATAGTAATGTACATGATATATTTTTTTTAGTTTTATCATTCTCTTATTTTAGAAGTTAGAGGGGGGGGGGGGGGACACATTTTACCACTTTGGAAGTGTCTCTCGTGCAAACTATTCAGTTTAGAAAAAAATTATATTAGAAACCTCAGTATCATTTTTAGGGTTCCGTAGCCAAATGGCAAAAAACGGAACCCTTATAGATTCGTCATGTCTGTCTGTCTGTCTGTCTGTCTGTCTGTCTGTCCGTCCGTCCGTATGTCACAGCCACTTTTTTCCGAAACTATAAGAGCTATACTGTTGAAACTTTGTAAGTAGATGTATTCTATGAACCGCATTAAGATTTTTACACAAAAATAGAAAAAAAGCAATAAATTTTGGGGGTCCCCATACATAGAACTGAAACTCAATTTTTTTTTTTTTCATCAAACCCATGCGTGTGGGGTATCTATGGATAGGTCTTCAAAAATGATACTGAGGTTTCTAATATCATTTTATTCTAAACTGAATAGTTTGCGCGAGAGACACTTCCAAAGTGGTAAAATGTGTGTCCCCCCCCCTTTAACTTCTAAAATAAGAGAATGATAAAACTAAAAAAAACATATGTTGTACATTACTATAAAAACTATCAAAGAAAATTGGTTTGAACGAAATCTAGTAAGTAGTTTTTTTTTAATGCGCCATAAATCGAAAAAAATACACTATTATTAAAACATCGATCAAAGTTACAATACATTACAAGAACTTTTATATTATGTTACTTGCTGCTACGGAACCCTTCATGGGCGAGTCCGACTCGCACTTGGCCGGTTTTTAAAGACCTATCCATAGATACCCCACACGCATGGGTTTGATGAAAAAAAAATTTTTGAGTTTCAGTTCTATGTATGGGGACCCCCAAAATTTATTGCTTTTTAGGGTTCCGTAGCCAAATGGCAAAAAACGGAACCCTTATAGATTCGTCATGTCTGTCTGTCTGTCTGTCTGTCTGTCTGTCTGTCTGTCCGTCCGTATGTCACAGCCACTTTTTTCCGAAACTATAAGAGCTTTACTGTTGAAACTTTGTAAGTAGATGTATTCTGTGAACCGCATTAAGATTATCACATAAAAATAGAAAAAAAGCAATAAATTTTGGGGGTCCCCATACTTAAAACTGAAACTCGAAAAATTTTTTTTCATCAAACCCATACGTGTGGGGTATCTATGGATAGGTCTTTAAAAATGATACTGAGGTTTCTAATATCATTTTTTTCTAAACTGAATAGTTTGCGCGAGAGACACTTCCAAAGTGGTAAAATGTGTGTCCCCCCCCCTCTAACTTCTAAAATAAGAGAATGATAAAACTAAAAAAAATATATGATGTACATTACTATAAAAACTACCAACGAAAATTGGTTTGAACGAAATCTAGTAAGTAGTTTTTTTTTAATGCGTCATAAATTGAAAAAAATACACTAGTATTAAAACATCGATCAAAGTTACAACACATTACAAGAACTTGAATATTATGTTACTTGCTGCTACGGAACCCTTCATGGGCGAGTCCGACTCGCACTTGGCCGGTTTTTTTTTCTATTTTTGTGTTAAAATCTTAATGCGGTTCACAGAATACATCTACTTACAAAGTTTTGAACAGTATAGCTCTTATAGTTTCGGAAAAAAGTGGCTGTGACATACGGACGGACAGACAGACAGAAAAATTAGCGAAATCGGTCCAGGCGTTGTTGAGTTATGCGCTTACCAACACATTTTGCGATTAATTTTTAGGGTTCCGTAGCCAAATGGCAAAAAACGGAACCCTTATAGATTCGTCATGTCTGTCTGTCTGTCTGTCTGTCTGTCTGTCCGTCCGTATGTCACAGCCACTTTTTTCCGAAACTATAAGAGCTATACTGTTGAAACTTTGTAAGTAGATGTATTCTGTGAACCGCATTATGATTTTCACACAAAAATAGAAAAAAAAGCAATAAATTTTGGGGGTCCCCATACATAGAACTGAAACTCAAAAATTTTTTTTTCATCAAACCCATGCGTGTGGGGTATCTATGGATAGGTCTTCAAAAATGATACTGAGGTTTCTAATATCATTTTTTTCTAAACTGAATAGTTATCGCGAGAGACACTTCCAAAGTGGTAAAATGTTTGTCCCCCCCCCCTCTAACTTCCAAGATAAGAGAATGATCAAACTAAAAAAAATATATGATGTACATTACTATAAAAACTACCAACGAAAATTGGTTTGAACGAAATCCAGTAAGTAGTTTTTTTTTAATGCGTCATAAACTGAAAAAAATACACTATTATTAAAACATCGATCAAAGTTACAACACATTACAAGAACTTTTATATTATGCTACTTGCTGCTATGGAACCCTTCATGGGCGAGTCCGACTCGCACTTGGCCGGTTTTTATATTATAGATACTAATGACCAGCCCCGGCTTCGCACGGGTGCAATGCTGATACTAAATACACTACAGAAAAACTGTGAACGTTGTATATAAAAACATAGCGGCCCGCTCCGGCTTCGCACGGGTATAAAATATGCCTATGTGATTAAAATAGATTCAGTAGTTTTGATTTATTCATTACTGCCCGTGGCCCGCACGCGTTAAATTTGGAGTAAAACAATCCCCCTTTCCCTATACCATGAAGAGGCACGCTCTTGCCGCATCGGGCGGCCGGCCGGTACCGCCGCAAACGCTACGTCCCGCAATTTTTAAATCTGTAATATCTTCGAAAATATTCACTTAAATCATACGGTGTAAAGGGCCATATAGATCTATATTAAATGAACAATGTATTCAAGGTATTTAATTGGATAAGAATTAATGCTGCATTGGTTAAAATCGCTTCGAAAATTAGCCATTATTTGTCGTAAAAAGTAAATGACAAAAAAAAGTTATTGTGGGTTATCCATAAGAGATAGACATATACCATCACGGACTTTTCTGTAGACCTTTTCAATGTGTACAATACTTAGTACATTATTTTGATAAAACTCGTAGGGTTCAGCCTGCGTTTGCAATGTAAGCGGAAAAAATGTAATTATTTACGACATCACATTAGAAACCTCAAAAATAACAGTACTTCTCCACTATTTAATGGATGTTATTATACATATAAACCTTCCTCTTGAATCACTCTATCTATTTAAAAAAACCGCATCAAAATCCGTTGCGTAGTTTCAAAGATTTAAGCATACAAAGGGACATAGGGACAGAGAAAGCGACTTTGTTTTATACTATGTAGTGATTTAGGACCGCGGGTTGCACTTAAGTCTGACGATTCTTCGTGCTATGTCGGTAACCTTGGTTCTCCTGCGGATATCTTCAATTTTGATGCGATCACGCAAGGAAACTCCGAGCATCGCCCTTGCCATTGCCCTTTGGGTGACTTTAAGCCTGCTGATGACGCCCATTTAAGCTTTTTTTATTTATAACTAGCGACCCGCCCCGGCTTCGCACGGGTGCAATGCTGATACTAAATACACTACAGAAAAACTGTGAACGTTGTATATAAAAACATAGCGGCCCGCTCCGGCTTCGCACGGGTATAATAGTAGTTTATGTGACTAGGGGATAAAGCAGTGTCTTTAAGTCGCGGGCGGCATGTTGAATTCCGAACGAAACGAAGGTTGCTGATTTAATCCCGAACGATAGTGAGGGATTTATAAAATTAACTCCCAAGCATTGCGAGGGAGTTAATAAAGAAACCTGAGTGAAGTGAGGAATTTAAGCCGCCCAAGACAAAGACAGCTTTATCCCCGTGTTGCATACTCTACTTTTTACACCATCTGTGAGATAATTAAAAGACAATTTGGTCGACCAAATTATAAATTAGAGAAATATAAGTATTATATTTACAAGTTCATCAAACAAACAAAATTCACTCCTCCAAGATTCTATAGTTTCAATTTTCTATAATGCTCCCGTGTCGTCAGTAGAGTCTGTCTAATAAATTAAACGACTTGGGTAATTATTAGGATTTAATGAAATCTGATGTAGTCAACACGAGTTCAATAATCAAGGTTGATTAAGAGATAGAGATCATTGTTTACTAAGAGAAGAAACTTATAAAAATTACCGAATATTTGATTAAATATTATACAAAATTCTCAAGTCGGTTGACTTCTTAGACAGACTATCTATTTTCTTTTTTTGTTAGTGGCCAGTTTAAATCATAGTGATTACATACTCTTTGGTTTGAATTTCGAGTCAACTTGTTCGATGCGCCTATATTTTAATTCACAATGTTGACGATTCTTGATGCTCCAAATTCAAATCTCATTATTCCCTAGGGATCGGCCATACTGCATTATCTCCCTAGGTATATAATGACATGCTTTAAGTGAGGTTTGTATGACGTATAAAACGACATTATCGAGCAGATGGTGTAAAATAGTAGTTTATGTGACTAGGGGATAAAGCAGTGTCTTTAAGTCGCGGGCGGCATGTTGAATTCCGAACGAAACGAAGGTTGCTGATATTAATCCCGAACGACAGTGAGGGATTTATAAAATTAACTCCCGAGCATCGCGAGGGAGTTAATAAAGAAACCTGAGTGAAGTGAGGAATTTAAGCCGCCCAAGACAAAGACAGCTTTATCCCCGTGTTGCATACTATATTTTTTACACCATCTGTGAGATAATTAAAAGACAATTTGGTCAACCAAATCATATACTAGAGAAATATAAGTATTAGAGTCTGTCTAATAAGTTAAACGACTCGGGTAATTATCAGGATTTAATTAAATCTGATGTAGTTAACTACATCACGGGTTCAAAAATCAAGGTTAATTAAGAGATAGATCATTGTTTACTAACAGAAGAACCTTATGAAAAGTATCGAAAATAAGTATTTTTTAAATGATTAAATATTGTACAAAATTCCCAAGTCGGTTGACTTATTAGACAGACTTTATACGAGTATTTACAAGTTCATCAAACAAACAAAATTCACTACTCCAAGATTCTATAGTTTCAATTTTCTATAACGCTCCCGTCAGTACGCACGTTTTATTCTATTTTCTTATTTTTTGTTAGTGGCCAGTTTGAATCATAGTGATTACATACTCTTTGGTTTGAATTTCGAGTCAACTTATTCGATGCGCCTACATTTTAATTCACAATGTTGACGATTCTTGATGTTCCAAATTCAAATCTCATTATTCCCTAGGGATCGGCCATACTGCATTATCTCCCTAGGGATAGAATGACTTGCTTTAAGTGAGGTTTGTATGACGTATAAAACGACATTATCGAGCAGGTGGTGTAAAAAATATAATATAGCCTATGTGATTAAAATCGATTCAGTAGTTTTGATTTATTCATTACTGCCCGTGGCCCGCACGCGTTAAATTTGGAGTAAAACAATCCCCCTTTTCCTATACCATGAAGAGGCACGCTCTTGCCGCATCGGGCGGCCGGCCGGTACCGCCGCAAACGCTACGTCCCGCAATTTTTAAATCTGTAATATCTTCGAAAATATTCACTTAAATCATACGGTGTAAAGGGCCATATAGATCTATATTAAATGAACAATGTATTCAAGGTATTTAATTGGTTAAGGATTAATGCTGTATTGGTTAAAATCTCTTCGAAAATTAGCCATTATTTGTCGTAAAAAGTAAATGACAAAAAAAAAATTGGTTGCCTGTAAAGTCGGTATACGGGCGAAAGTTTTACGTGACAACGACTTTGAGTGGTAAAATAATTTTAATGTGAATATTCATTCGTATAGTAGGAAGAAGGATGAAATAATAGTAACAATTTAAAACATTTATTTATACAAAGAATTATATTTAAAACATTAATTTATACAAAGAATCTCGCACTGAATTTCATATTAACAAAATTTTATTTTTACCTTTACACATACATACGTATTTATATACAAATATACATACAATAACTTGCAATACATTTGCGTACAATGAAACAGCGTTTACTACGCGTGCCTTTCACTTTTTATGTCTGTCTCTCTCGCTCTTAGGCGGGCTAACCATGCCCGAGTGGAAGGGACGCGTGCCTCTCACTCGCTCTCATTGTGAGCGCATAACGTGAGCGGAGCGTAACGCAGTTTCTTGAAGTGTCACCCGGCAAACCAATTTATAAGACGTTGTCACGTCAAAATTTATTGTGGGTTATCCATAAGAGATAGACATATACCATCACGGACTTTTCTGTAGACCTTTTCAATGTGTACAATACTTATAGACCAGGGTAGATGCCTTCAAAAATAATAAAAAGTGAAAAATAATAATAGTAGGATGAAACCCATCACAAAAGGAGGAGAATATTATAAAAATGAAAGGAAAAATAATTTACGGGCGATCTGAGGTCGGGAAGGGGGTGGGGGTGACTTTTTAAGGGGAAAAAACGGTTTTTCTCGATTTCCGGCAAAACTTAAAGTCCTATGGAATAAAGTCAAATGGCAAAGTTGTAGGTAATAAAAAGATCTAAAACTTTTGTATTAACACTTTTTTCACATAACCTCAAAATTTATGTGAAAAATTCAAAAAACCATGTTTTGGTTTTTTATTTTTATCTCTTTCAAAAAACAATATTTTATCACGAAATTTGGTGAAAACTTACCTTTTTATGTCCCAAATACGCTGTAATTTATTTGATTAGAAATATTTATTTTTTCACCTTATTTTGAATAAATATCGAAAAATCACCCTAATTTTCAATCGAAAAATCACCCGTCAAAATATCTTTTTTTTTCAAAAAGTTTATATTGTGTCTGTTCGTTGAAATCTCTACTTTCCGATGGTGAAAAAAAATATATATGTTACCATAGTAAATCTTCTCAGCAAATGCAAAAAACCGAAAAAAACTCGAATTCGAAATTTTTTTTCAATTATTATATTGAATGTAGAGCTATTTATTAAAATTTACACTTTAATTACTCGAAAAACGTAAAATTACATGTTACATAGATAACAAAAAAAAATTGCAAATCAAAATATAGTACTATAATTAACAAACAAATAAGTTGATAAAATTAATACTTAATAAGACGTCTACAATATTTGGAGAAAGGAGTCGAATCTTCTTTAAGTTATATGCGTAGATGCCTATTTATAACTATTTTTAGATAATATTTATCTGAGTGACCTACGAAAAATTTTAGCCCATCAAAAGGTATTTCATAGAGGAGTGGGGAAGGGGCTAGGCGGGTCCGGGTCTTACTACATACATACCTAATATGTATATTATTTCGTAGCTGCTGTAACAACCGTTAGCCTAGCCAGTATTCGAAATACAGTATAGTATACAACATCGTTTAAAAAAATACACGTGCACGTTGAGTTTCTTGAAGATAATTGTTACAAATTTACAAAAAAACTAAGAAGATTAAAAAAATAATAATCTCCTTTATTTTGCACAAACAAACTTAGTTACTCCCATATGATATATAAAACACATCGTAAATATATTTTTACTAACTAAGTTTTGGCCGATTTTCATATATATATTATACATTTCAAATATATTTCAGATATATTCAATTTTTTTATTTTATTTTTAGCTATGTTTTTTATGTCTTTTAGGATATATTTTGAATTTATCTAAAATATATTTTAAATATATGAAATATATATGAAAATAGGCCATAAGTTAGTTAGTAAAAATATATTTACGATGTGTATTTTATAAATCTTATGGGAGTAACTAAGTTTGTTTGTGCAAAATAAAGGAGATTATTATTTTTTTAATCTTCTTAGTTTTTTTGTAAACTTGTCACAATTATCTTCAAGAAACTCAACGTGCACGTGTATTTTTTTAAACGATGTTGTATACTATACTGTATTTCGAATACTGGCTAGGCTAACGGTTGTTACAGCTGCTACGAAATAATATATTAGGTATGTATGTAGTAAGACTCGGACCCGCCTAGCCCCTTCCTCACTCCTCTATGAAATACCTTTTGATGGGCTAAAATTTTTCGTAGGTCACTCAGATAAATATAAGTTATCTAAAAATAGTTATAAATAGGCATCTACGCATATAACTTAAAGAAGATTCGACTCCTTTCTCCAAATATTGTAGACGTCTTATTAAGTATTAATTTTATCAACTTATTTGTTTGTTAATTATAGTACTATATTTTGATTTGCAATTTTTTTTGTTATCTATGTAACATGTAATTTTACGTTTTTCGAGTAATTAAAATGTAAATTTTAATAAATAGCTCTACATTCAATATAATAATTGAAAAAAAAATTCGATTTCGAGTTTTTTTTCGGTTTTTTGCATTTGCTGAGAAGATTTACTATGGTAACATATATATTTTTTTTCACCATCGGAAAGTAGAGATTTCAACGAACAGACACCATATAAACTTTTTGAAAAAAAAATATATTTTGACGGGTGATTTTTCGATTGAAAATTAGGGTGATTTTTCGATATTTATTCAAAATAAGGTGAAAAAATAAATATTTCTAATCAAATAAATTACAGCGTATTTGGGACATAAAAAGGTAAGTTTTCACCAAATTTCGTGATAAAATATTGTTTTTTGAAAGAGATAAAAATAAAAAACCAAAAACATGGTTTTTTGAATTTTTCACATAAATTTTGAGGTTATGTGAAAAAAGTGTTAATGCAAAAGTTTTAGATCTTTTTATTACCTACAACTTTGCCATTTGACTTTATTCCATAGGACTTTTAGTTTTGCCGGAAATCGAGAAAAACCGTTTTTTCCCCTTAAAAAGTCACCCCCACCCCCTTCCCGACCTCAGATCGCCCGTAAATTATTTTTCCTTTCATTTTTATAATATTCTCCTCCTTTTGTGATGGGTTTCATCCTACTATTCGTTTTTTTTGTTTTAAAAATTATCGACACTGGTCTATTAGTACATTATTTTGATAAAACTCGTAGGGTTCAGCCTGCGTTTGCAATGTAAGCGGAACAAATGTAATTATTTACGACATCACATTAGAAACCTCAAAAATAACAGTACTTCTCCACTATTTAATGGATGTTATTATACATATAAACCTTCCTCTTGAATCACTCTATCTATTTAAAAAAACCGCATCAAAATCCGTTGCGTAGTTTCAAAGATTTAAGCATACAAAGGGACATAGGGACAGAGAAAGCGACTTTGTTTTATACTATGTAGTGATGATACAAACTTTTATATATAATATTCTAGCTCTGAAAAGAACTGTTGTTTAGCCCTGAAAATTATTTGAGTTCGCGCACGACGGCTGCGTAGGGAGCCAACCTCGCGCCAGAGCCGCGTGGGTACCTTACTCATAGATCTAAACTCCCCTCCCGCACGCGCACCCCCGCTGTGTCGCTCACTTCGCAACGGGCCGTGCAGCAGAAATCGTAATATTTGAATTTCCCCATAACTTCAAAACCAAACGTCCAATTTTAATCATTCAAAGACCAAATATTATCTACATTAACTGTACTTAGTGATGAAATAATTTATTTTAATAAGGATTAATAGCATGAATAAAATAAATGCGTTTAAATGTAGTCCAAAAAAAATTCAAGATTTTTGAAGTGAAAACTTCTTTAGCGGCGTTGAGCACTTTTTCTGTAATGGGTATAAAATCTAAAACTCGCGTCAGGACACGTGACCTGATCGAAAAAGCGTAAGATGGATGAAAGTTGATTTTTCGGAGAGATAAACTTTTTAATGTAAAATAATTGTAATAGTTTTAAAGTGTTAAATTTTTAATCTATTCTATATCTATACTTATAATAAAACTGTAGAGAGGTCAATTCTGTACATTGAATATATATTCAAAATTAATATTAGAGGATGACTGGTGATCGATACTGATGCCAAAAATGCAATCAGTAAATTTTTTGTCTGTCTGTCTGTCTGTCTGTATGTGTACGCATGGGTCAAAAACTACTGAAGGGATTTTAACCAAAATTGATACGATTGTGGTCCATACTCCTGGGCAGGTTATAGACTATATAACATAACGCTAAGATACATAGGAGCTGAGAAGGAACGATAAATTTGAAGCAAGTCGGTTGAAAATGCGCTTTCGAGCTCCTTATCCTCGCATACGTTGATCATACACCAAAAGTATGTATTACAAAAATGATGGTCTGTAATAGATCTACAAAAAAGTCCTTAATAGTATATATCTATCTTTTATAAATTAGCCACAATAACGTGTTTAATCGTTAGGCATTTCTTCAATAATAAAATCGTACATATAATAAAATCGTCAAAACTGTACACTAAATATTTTTTTAAAAGAATACTTGGGGCGTGATCTACAATCGATATCGAAGCCAAAAATATAGTTTTTAGAATTTTCGTCTGTTTGTCTGTATGTATGTCCGGGCTAAACTCAAAAAGTACTGCATGGATTTACTTCAAATTTTGCATGAACATTACTAAGAGGTCGGGTCAACATATAGGCTACATATTATCACGCTATCACCTTCGGGGGAGGAGCTGTGAATCTTTATTTTTCTCACGCATTCTGTGACAGCGTGTAATCTAACGATGCATATTTAAATAATGTTTTTGAGTAAGCCATGCTATTATCTAGCTTTACACTATAAAAACTACGCCATTTCAGTAACTTGGGCAGAGAAACATAGTTTAATGAATGTTAGTAGTATAAAAACAATTTTGATACAGCGCCATCTATGAGATTTTATAAAAATCAAATCAAGTTATATGTTAACACTTTTTGGAAATTAATAATTTAAATTTGATCATGTTGGCAAGGTTAGTAGTTAGTTATTCTTAAAATTCATAGATGGTGATGTGATGTGATGTGCATTTTCTTCATAAAAGTTGTATCGTATAGTTCGTTTTGACAAATTCAAGTTCCAACAAAACCCTCAAAATCTTGAGCAGAGTTGAGGAAGACAATTTAAAAAAAAATGCGGTGTTAACATGGTGACATTTTTCCAGCTCTGTGAAGTCGACCAGTTTGCGAGATCCCTTACGTATGACGAGGTGCCTTCATATTACACGTACGACAAGCAAAGGGGTATATTTAACCGACGTCGACGAGGAGGTGCTGTGGAAGGTTTTTCAGGAACTTTCAAGGACACCGCATTGGATACCTACCGTGCAACCGAATAATGGCAAATGCTATTTTCTGCGGTTGTTACTTCCCACTGTTCGAGGCCCGACGTCTTTCGCCTTCCAGAGGATATTTGATGGCGTGGAGTATCCCACTTACCGCGCAGCCTGCGTAGCACGTCACCTTCTCGACGGTGACAAAAATTGGGATCGGTTGGTGTTTTGTGGAGTCGCGAACCCGGTAGCTTTGTGGGAGAAGTATCGCCATCATCTGTCTGAAGATTTTCTACGAGCTTTGAGGCGTGCTACTGGAGTCGAAGACGAAGTAACTGATGAACGCGTGCTGAACACCTGTCTCAGTTCACTTCAAGATGTGGTCATTTTTATCGGCGGCAAACCGCTGATCGAATATGGATTACCAGCTCCCCAATCATCACCGCATCAAGGCTGTGGAAATCGGGAGTATAACGCTGGGATAAATTACGATCCGGGCGAAATGACCACCATACGAAATGACCAAGTCACTTTGTTCTCTTCAGAGCAAAATAGTAGTTTATGTGACTAGGGGATAAAGCAGTGTCTTTAAGTCGCGGGCGGCATGTTGAATTCCGAACGAAACGAAGGTTGCTGATTTTAATCCCGAACGATAGTGAGGGATTTATAAAATTAACTCCCGAGCATTGCGAGGGAGTTAATAAAGAAACCTGAGTGAAGTGAGGAATTCAAGCCGCCCAAGACAAAGACAGCTTTATCCCCGTGTTGCATACTCTACTTTTTACACCATCTGTGAGATAATTAAAAAACGATTTGGTCGACTAAATTATATATTAGAGAAATATAAGTATAATATTTACAAGTTTAGCAAACAAATAAAATTCACTAGGTAGAGTCTGTCTAATAAGTTAAACGACTTGGGTAATTATTAGGATTTAATGAAATCTGATGTAGTCAACACGAGTTCAATAATCAAGGTTGATGAGATACAGATCATTGTTAACTAACAGAAGAAACTTAAAAAAAGTATCGAATATAAGTATTTTTTAAATGATTAAATATTAAACAAAATTCCCAAGTCGGTTGTATTATTAAACAGACGATACTCTAAGATTCTATACTTTCAATTTTCTCCCGTCAGTAAGCAGGTTTTATTCTATTTTTGTTAGTGGCCAGTTTGAATTTCGAGTCAACTTGTGCGATGGGAGTACATTTTCATTCACAATATTGACGATTTTTGGTGTTCCAAATTCAAATCTCATTATTCCCTAGGGATCGGCCATACTGCATTATCTCCCTAGGGATAGAAGCCTTGCTTTAAGTGAGGTTTGGATGACGTATAAAACGACATTATCGAGCAGGTGGTGTAAAAACAAATTTATGACACCGTCCTTGAAAGCGTTGGGTAAAACCAGGGTAACATGTTTTTCTTGGATGCTCCTGGTAGAACAGGAAAAACATTTGTTACCACTGACATATTACTGTCAGAAGGCAAGCCAAAATTGCTATTAATGTAGCGTCGTCGAGAATCGCTGCCATACTGCTTCCGGGTGGCAAGACAGCACATGCCATGTTTAAAATTCCCATCGATTTAGAGAGCGCCGAAACGCCTGTTTGTGGTGTGTCACGTAACAGCGATAAGGGACACGTGCTCAAGGATTGCTCTTTGATCGTATGGGATGAGTGTACCATGGCCAATAGGAAGGCAGTTGAGGCCGTGGACATCCGCAGGAACGAACATTTGATGGGTGGTGTCACATTTCTGTTCAGTGGCGATTTCCGGCAAACACTTCCCGTGGTGACGCGTGTTGCGCCGACCCCAAATAAAATGGGACAAGGGCAGGAAGAAGAAGAAGACTTCCCGTGGTGACGCGGGTATCGAGGGCTGACGAGGTGAATGCTTCGTTGAAACGATCTTCGTTGTGGTCACGAGTTTGTTAGCTGCGCTTGACCATTAATATGAAAACTCGGCTCGGCGGCAATGCACGTGCATTGCAAGAATTCTCCGATGTCCTTCTAAGTCTTGGCGAAGGCACTTTGATAGGTGGTGCTTCCAGAGTCTCTCGGTAGAGTGGTATCCAGCTTAGAAGAACTCATTTGCTGTGTTAACGGGGACATCAGTCGTATACCGCACCAGCTTCTTGGGTGTGTGAGGGACAACGCCGACGCCCAAAAATGATCAGGCTGCAGCAAATAACGAATGCATTCTCTCGGAAATTGAGGGGAATGAAGTGGTCTACACCTCGATAAACACTTTTGTCGAGCAAGATGACGCCACACATTATCCCGTGGAATTCTGAACTCCCTGTCAACAAGAAGACTTCCAGCGCATACCATCAAGCTGAAGGTCGGTGTCCCGATAATACTTCTTTGGAACCTTTCTCCTCCAAATTTGTGTAACGGGACCCGCCTTAAAGTCATCTCTCTCCACAGACACACCATTGAGGCGGAAATTCTTACGGGTTGTGGTGTAAGCGAGGCAGTATTTATACCACACATTCCCTTCATACCTCACAACTTCCCGTTCCAGTAGTTTGCTTCGCGATGACCACCAATAAGTCGCAGGGGCAGACACTGAGGGCAGCGGGTGTCGATCTCAGGACGAGTTGCTTCTCACACGGGCAACTATACGTTGCTTGCTCTCGCGTCACCAGTCCTGACTCTTTACATTTTGGCTCCTGGCAGCATAAATACCAACGTAGTTTATAGGGAAGTGTTGTAAGGTATGATACCTTTGTACGTATTTTTATTTTTTTGTGCCCTGGAATGTATTCCTGCATTATTTTCTCTATTTCCTTCAGTCATATCTTATGACTGAACTCAGCAGGATTCCCATATAACTCTTTTCACTTGCTTCGATTGAAAAAAAAAAATATATTTTAAAGCAATTTTAAAAGTTGTTTACTTAATACTATAGCGACACTGACATCTTAGGTATTTTTGGTACTGCAGTGCCTTCACGCAGACGACGTCGCGGGCAGCAGCTAGTGTAATATAAATTGTCATGTTTGTGTACGATAGCGCAATAAATGAATATTGTATTCTACCACATAAATGATAGTACTTTTATACTGATAAAGCAATTGGTGCAAAATTATTCCCTAACCATTCCAAAATATCAAACATGCTCAACGTTAATAATCAAGTTTTCACTTCTGCCGGCACTCCCGGAGTGCAACCCGTCTTTTTAGGGTTCCGTAGCCAAATGGCAAAAAACGGAACCCTTATAGATTCGTCATGTCTGTCTGTCTGTCTGTCTGTCTGTCTGTCCGTCCGTCCGTATGTCACAGCCACTTTTTTCCGAAACTATAAGAGCTATACTGTTGAAACTTTGTAAGTAGATGTATTCTGTGAACCGCATTAAGATTTTAACACAAAAATAGAAAAAAAGCAATAAATTTTGGGGGTCCCCATACATAGAACTGAAACGCAAAAATTTTTTTTTTCATCAAACTCGTGTGTGGTATCAATGGATAGGTCTTCAAAAATGATACTGAGGTTTCTAATATCATTTTTTTCTAAACTGAATAGTTTGCGCGAGAGACACTTCTAAAGTGGTAAAATGTGTGTCCCCCCCCTCTAACTTCTAAAATAAGAGAATGAAAAAACTAAAAAAAAATATGATGTACAATAGTATAAAAACTACCAACGAAAATTGGTTTGAACACAATCTAGTAAGTAGTTTTTTTTTTTTAATGCGTCATAAATCGAAAAAAATACACTATTATTAAAACATCGATCAAAGTTAACAACACATTACAAGAACTTTTATATTATGTTACTTGCTGCTACGGAACCCTTCATGGGCGAGTCCGACTCGCACTTGGCCGGTTTTTTTTTTATTAAATAAAAAAATGGTTGTTGTACCTCACTCGGCATAGATAGGTATAGTGTGTCGTGAACTTTTTTGTAGATATTTATAAGATCTACAATTAATTAGAACATTTTATGGTTCTATCTTTTATAGTCTAGGCAGCGTACACAAAATAAGTAACTTTTCTGGCACCTTCTGTCCGAAAAAACCAAATATCTTACGGAACCCTATTTTTTTCCAAAATAAAATTTAGCCTATGTTACTCGTGGATAATGTAGCTTTCGAATGGTGAAAGAATTTTTAAAAACGGTCCAGTAGTTTTTGAGCCTATTCATTACAACCAAACAAACAAAGTTTTCCTCTTTATAATATTTGTATAGATAGTATAGATAACGAATTAGCCATGTAGCAAGTAGCAAATGCAAATATAAATATCTTATATGTATATGAAATCCTGTGATTATTTCATTGAACATGATAGACAATCTCTTAGATTTCACTAATAACCATAATATCCACGTGTCTTACCCAATTTTAACCTTTCGAATACCGTAATTAGAGACAATAGAAAGGCAATGAGGGAGCGTTCGCTTGGGGCTTAATGAATTCAAATCCACAGGATTATTGAGCTTAAGAATGAGAATAATAGTAGGTACTAAAGGTCTACACAGGTGACAGGGGCCCCTCGGTCCAATTTGCTGTAGGCCCCGTGCTAGTCTAATCAGTCACTGTATAAAAGGTCAGGTCACATGGAACTTACAAGAAACAAAGGCACTTAGCTGCATTGGCCGAGGCGATGTACGATACTTACTGAATTTTGATTGCTGACCGGCGATGGCTGCAAGGGCTAGTTCACCTCCAGGGAACCCTGGTATATTTCTTGATTCGGATAAAAGATAGCTGCGACGAAATCGCTACACTCGAAACGCGTGGTCGTGAATTTGTTATTCGATAAAATTGCAAGTCCTATCATTGTCACTAGATTTTGGGGCTTCGGTATCTTCAAATCTAATTCGCGTATCGAGATATGGTGATTAGATTATACTGAGTTTTTCGAATTTTAATAAACGGAGCTCAAGATCGCCGCGATGTTGAAAATTTTTGACGCACACAAAATGTAGGTGGAAGGAAAAAAATAAAATACTTGAATCAAAGTCGCTGGCGCCTAATCTTTTAGAATAGCAACATGACACGGACAGTACATTTCTACACATTTGTGCAGGCGTAAACAATAAGTAACTTAATTATTACAAGCTTGCCGCTTACCGACGCCACCCTGCTCGCCCCGCTTGCCTCTAAAACCGAAGTCCTTCTTTACGTCTTAACTATTACAAGCTTTCATTTAGTTTCATCTGTCCCGATGTTTGTCTGTCATCAAATCTTGCAAATTAAAGACCCACTTCCCGGTTCCCGATTGAGCTGAAATTTTGCATGCATGTGTAAATCAGATGACAATACAAAATCATTATAATATGGAGCTGATCTGATGATGCAACTGGAAGGTATAGGAGCTTGGTAGTTAAATGACACAACCCATCGAGTTTGGGCTTGTATGATTCGTCTTGACGAGCATTATATTAATTATTATATAGGTATACAGAGCTATAAAAGCTTGCTATGAAAAAATGATTTTCATTAAAAGTTTGTTTTATGAATTAAGTTAGTTAAGTAAGTTCCATACTAATATTATATTATGTGAAAGTAAGTCTGTCTATCTGTATGTTACATTTTCACGGTTAATTACTGTACCGATTTTGGTTTAATTCATTAAACCCCAAGCGAACCCCGACGTTCGCGCACCTATTGTCTTTCTATTGTGTCTGTAATTTCCACGATTGAAAGGTTAATTTGGTATGGCCAAGGAAGGACATAGGCTACTTTTTATACATCTTCGAGTTTGACTACACGTCCGCAAAAACCAACATCCACGTGGACGAAGCCAGTGGCAGAAGCTAGTTTAGTACGTAAACAGTAAAACAAATGTACGATTCCTGTGTTATGTGATTAAAATAATTCACAATATCGTGTTCGCCCCTCGAAAAAGATGTTAGAGATGGTTATTTATTTTTTCTTCTTTATACTTATCCTAAACATTTTACGGTTACATAGTAGACACAAAAATCGCCTAAACCACTGCTTACCATCAGGTGGGATCGCAGACAAGCACTAGTTTAAATCAATTAAAAAAACAGCCAAGTGCGAGTCGGACTCGCCCATGAAGGGTTCCGTAGCATTGTAACATAATATAAAAGTTCTTCCAGTTCGTTGTAACTTTGATCGATGTTTTAATAACTGCTTACTAGATCTCGTTCAAACCAATATTCGTTGGCAGTTTGTATGGTAATGTACATCATATATATTTTTTTAGTTTTACCATTCTCTTATTTTAAAAGTTAGAGGGGGGATGGACACATTTTACCACTTTGATAGTGTCTCTCGCGCAAACTGTTCAGTTTTGAAACCCTCAATATCATTTTTAAAGACCTATCCATAGATACCCCATACGTATGGGATTGATGAAAAAAAAAATTTGAGTTTCAGTTCTAAGTATGGTGACCCCCAAAATTTATTGCTTTTTTTCTATTTTTGTGTGAAAAACTTAATGCGGTTCACAGAATACATCTACTTACAAAGTTTCAACAGTATAACTCTTATAGTTTCGGAAAAAAGGGGCTGACAGACAGACAGACAGACGGATCGACCGACCGACAGACAGACAGACAGACAGACAGACAGACAGACATGACGAATCTATAAGGGTTCCGTTTTTTGCCATTTGGCTACGGAACCCTAAAAACCAACCAAAAACATAGTCGGTAACAATAATAAAAACAATTTTATACATAACTAGCTGTGCCCGCGGCTTGGTTCGCGTGGACTACAGGATTTTGAATTTATTTATTCTAAAATAAAAGTAGCCTACGTTATTCCTTATTACATCAGCTACCTGCCAAATAAAGTCCCGTCAAAATCGGTCCAGCCATTTCAGAGATTAGTCCAGACAGACAAAAATTGTAAAAAATGTTATTTTGGTGTATGTACCGTATATATATTCGTACGTAGTAAAAAACCGGCCAAGAGCGTGTCGGGCCACGCTCAGTGTAGGGTTCCGTAGTTTCCCGTCCGTCACAATAAGTGTACCCACTTATGAGTTTAAAAAATGCAAAATACAAACGTAGACAAGAAATTATTTTGTAGAACCCTTTTGTCTTTTTTGCACAAAAAGTGTTCTTTCCATCAAGTTCAAAATAATTTTCCTAGAAAGTCCTTATAAAGTTCTACTTTTCAGATTTTTTTCATATTTTCTGAACTTATGGTTCAAAAGTTAGAGGGGGGGACATATTGTTTTTTACTTTTGGAGCGATTATTTCCGAAATTATTGACATTATCAAAAAATGATTTTAGTAAACCCCTATTCATTTTTAAATACCTATCTAACGATATATCACACGTTAGGGTTAAAATTAAAAAAAAATCACTTCTCACTTTACATATAGGGGGGCTACCCTAATGAAACATTTTTTTCCAATTTTTATTTTACCACTTTGTCGGCGTGATTGATATACATATTGGTACCAAATTTCAGCTTTCTAGTGCTAACGGTCACAGAGATTAAGCGAGGACGGACGGACAGACAGACAGACGGACAGACAGACATGGCGAAACTATAAGGGTTCCTAGTTGACTACGGAACCCTAAAAATGTTATTTTGGTGGGTCTACCTTTTATAGCAGAACTTTTTACGTCATAATATTGTTTTGCATAACAACGGATAGCATAAACTTCATTTCGCAGAAAATCATTTCGCATACACTCAGTTGTCATACATTCAAAACTCATAATTTTGTTAGTCAGAATCATCTTTAGGCATAATGTTTATATCCATAATAATTAAAAAGCAGAACCATCATATCGCAGAAAATTCACAGTCAGAATCGTCTTTTGGCATACATTTTATATCGATAGTCATTAAAAGGCAGAACTGATTTTTTTCGCCACACACATGCTAATTACAAAAATATTGTCGGCTTGGATGCATGTAGCATGCAAACAGGCATACAACATGCAAGCAGGCATGCAACATGCAGCATGCATGTAGCATGCAAGCAGGCATGCAACATGCAGCATGCATGCAGCATGCAAGCAGGCATGCAACATGCAGCATGCATGCAGCATGCATGCAGCATGCAAGCAGGCATGCAACATGCAGCAGGCATGCAGCATGCAAGCAGGCATGCAGCATGCAAGCAGGCATGCAACATGCAGCAAGCATTGTTTCTGTCACGGCTCCGGCGCTGCGGGGTTTGGGCGGCGCCACGCGAGCTTATCGTCACAGATGGTTTTAACGCTCACCACCGCAGCTTCGGCTTGCTGGCCGCCCCTCCGCGCCTACGTGGGTTTAAATTACACTCTAGGGGTAGGGCAGACAAGACTGCGTAAAGTCGGTTTCGCAGCGATTCGTTTCTGTCACAAAATTTTGCAGCACAACGTATTGACTTTTTATGACACAAATTTAATTTAATATTGAAAATGCTACCAATACATGCTATATTTAGAACATTCTATGTCACTTTTGCAGACCATTCGATTTTAAATACATTGCACGTAGGTTATCTAACCATTCGACAGCATAAATTTACTTTTTACACCACCTGCTCGATAATGTCGTTTTATACGTCATACAAACCTCACTTAAAGCAAGTCATTCTATCCCTAGGGAGATAATGCAGTATGGCCGATCCCTAGGGAATAATGAGATTTGAATTTGGAACGTTAAAAATCGTCAACATTGTGAATTAAAATATAGGCGCATCGAATAAGTTGACTTGAAATTCAAACCAAAGAGTATGTAATCACTATGATTCAAACTGGCCACTAACAAAAACAAAGAAAATAGAATAAAACATGCGTACTGACGGGAGCGTTATAGAAAATTGAAACTATAGAATCTTGGAGTAGTGAATTTTGTTTGTTTGATGAACTTGTAAATACTCTTATAAAGTCTGTCTAATAAGTCAACTGACTTGGGAATTTTGTACTTACAATATTTAATCATTTAAAAAATACTTATTTTCGATACTTTTCATAAAGTTCTTCTGTTAGTAAACGATGATCTCTGTCTTAATTAACCTTGGTTATTGAACCCGTGTTGACTACATCAGATTTAATTAAATCCTGATAATTACCCAAGTCGTTTAACTTATTAGACAGACTCTAATACTTATATTTCTCTACTATATGATTTGGTCGACCAAATTGTCTTTTAATTATCTTGCAGATGGTGTAAAAAGTAGAGTATGCAACACGGGGATAAAGCTGTCTTTGTCTTGGGCGGCTTGAATTCCTCACTTCACTCAGGTTTCTTTATTAACTCCCTCACGATGCTCGGGAGTTAATATTATAAATCCCTCACTATCGTTCGGGATTAATATCAGCAACCTTCGTTTCGTTCGGAATTCAACTTGCCGCCCGCGACTTAAAGACACTGCTTTATCCCCTAGTCACATAAACTACTATTATTTAAATTATCAGTTTTATTCCATATATTATAAGTTTTTGATGTTTTGAACACTATTTTTTACAAGAAGATACATCTATTTTAATTTTTGATGTTCAAATATGCACCCATACCAAATAATCGTATCTCTAAATAAATGTTATGCTAAACAAAATTATGCATAATATTAATTATGGCAAAGGTAATTATGCGAAACAAAATTCTGCCAAGATAAAAGTATGCCATTGTAAATTCGGACACGTAAATATTCTGCCAAACAAAAGTTATGCTAAATAATTTTTATGCCTTAAAAATATTCGATTAAATAAGATTATGCCATGTGAGTTATGCCAAATAAAAATCGGAGTATCAAGATTCTGCCAAATAGAAGGAACCCTATTTTGGTGTATGTACCGTATATATATTCGTATGTAGTAAAAAGCAGTTATATCAATATAACAAACTGACACTCCAATTTTATTTACATGTTTATATGATATTCGATAGGTCCGATCATCTTATTACATTTAAATTATTTGTATAATTCAAATAGATTCTGTAAATTGATATTTATATTTATAATGCACATATTGATTCACAATTTAAATATTCATTTTGTAGTGCTTTGTTTAGTAAAAATAATTTTAGTAGGTATAATTACTTATAAAACTATCAAGATTCTTAATATTGTCAATTTGTTCAGGCATCTTCGACACCGCTGCCAAGATTCCGACCCACGGAGTCTTCCCACTGCAGAATTTCTCCCATCTAGTCGTCTTCGTAAATCGAATTCTAAAACCAGATTGTATGAATCAGATTATCATCATAAATAACTTTGTTATATGAAAATAAATCAAATTGCCTTTATTTAGTGAAAGTGCTTTACAAACATACAGACTTAACATTAGTAATCTTAACATCATATCAAATAGACCTGAAAAGTATAATGCCATCAAAAACATGACTTGTAAAAAAACCAAGGCTTACAACTCAGTTCATTGAGACCAAGTCCTAGACCTTGACGTTTATAAGATTGTTTTTATTTTGTTTAAGTGTGGGTAAGAGACAGAGCTATACAGACTGTCTAGCGCATGCACGATATGCGCGTGGAGATGCAACGCCGGGGTGAAAATCCGCCATACCGCGACAGGTCACGGCATGGCGGACAGAGCTCCGGCGGGATCTCATGGTGAAATGGCGTCAACGACTATCGCAACCCAGTGCTGGGCACGCCACAATCATGGCGGTAAGTCCCCTCTTTGAAGCGTGGCTGGAAAGACCTCACGGCGTCCTTACCTTCCGCATAACGCAGGTCCTCACCGGACATGGTTCGTTCGGGAGTTTCCTGCACTCGATTCATGCGGAAGTGACGCCCGGGTGTCGCCACTGTGCGGAACGCCCGGAGGACACGGTGGAGCACACAGTCGAGGTGTGCCCTGCTTGGGCGGAGCATCGCCGTGCCCTCGTAGGAGCGATCGGCGGCGGAGACCTCTCGCGCCGGGCCTTGATTGAGGCCATGGTCCGGAGCGAGGAGGAGTGGCAGGCGGTCGCCGACTTCTGCGAAGCAGTAATGCTCGCAAAGGAGGAGGCCGAACGCATCAGGCAACGGCGTTATCGCCGCCGCCGGTATTCTGATCCCGATTTCCGGTCAACGTAGGCGCGGGCTTGCGGACAGTGAGCAATGGGTAGCTCACTGTCCGGCCGTCCGCTAACTGTCCGGACCAAGCCCAAGTCGTCGACGGCGCGCACTGTTCCCGCGCGCCTCAAGAAGTTGTCAGCAACAGCAGGGACCCAGCCGGGTCGAGGCCTACTAGGGCCAGGGTTATCCGAAAGGGCGCTCGAGCCCCGGTATGAAGGCTAAAAGGAACGGGGTGGGTCTTTTAGTCAGTAAGAGTCTGACACTATCTCCCGCTCCGCTCAAGGGCGGGGGATGTCAATGCATGATTTTTTCCCACCATAAATAAAAGGTTGTCTAGCGCCTTCTCTTACCCACACTGAAATCCACGTCGATCTAATGTAGCTCTACAAGTCTAGTTTCCATATAAATTGTATGGACGCGCCCAGATGGCGCACGTGAGCGCAGTGTATTTCACCGTTCAGTCAGAGATTAAATTCACACTTACTCCGGAGGAGGCGGCGTGGTGGCACTTTCTTCATCTACTTGAAAGCTTTGACCCTGGAAAGCTCAGCCCGTCCAGCGCTAGATAAAAAGTATTAAATGATAATGATGACAAAAGACATTTATTTTGCAAATAAGTTTTTAAAAAACACGGAAATGTTTTTCGTCTATTTAAACTAGATGAAGCCGGTATTTTCTATCTGACTACCCTGAGAAGAAACACCGAAACAAACTCAGGGGTCAAAGTCTCTATAAGTCCATACAGCAAACATGTAGTGGTCAAATCAGATAAGAACCATGCAGATTGGAGTCCACATTAAAGTAAGTGTTAAATAATCCGAATAAACAGAAAAGTTATGATAGAATAATGATAATTTTAGTCTAAGGGGATTGTCGTTCAAATCCTACTACTATTATAAAAAACCGGCCAAGTGCGAGTCGGACTCGCCCATGGAGGGTTCCGTAGCAGCAAGTAACATAATATTAAAGTTCTTATAATGTGTTGTAACTTTGATCGATGTTTTAATAATAGTGTATTTTTTTCGATTTATGAGGCATTAAAAAAAAACTACTTACTAAATTTCGTTCAAACCAATTTTCGTTGGTAGTTTTTATAGTAATGTACATCATATATTTTTTTTTAGTTTTATCATTCTCTTATTTTAGAAGTTAGAGGGGGGGGGGGACACACATTTTACCAATTTGGAAGTGTCTCTCGCGCAAAGTATTCAGTTTAGAAAAAAATTATATTAGAAACCTCAGTATCATTTTTAAAGACCTATCTATAGATACCCCACACGTATGGGTTTGATGAAAAAAAATTTTTCGAGTTTCAGTTCTAAGTATGGGGACCCCCAAAATTTATTGCTTTTTTTCTATTTTTATGTGATAATCTTAATGCGGTTTACAGAATACATCTACTTACAAAGTTTCAACAGTATAGCTCTTATAGTTTCGGAAAAAAGTGGCTGTGACATACGGACGGACAGACAGACAGACAGACAGACAGACAGACAGACAGACAGACAGACATGACGAATCTATAAGGGTTCCGTTTTTTGCCATTTGGCTACGGAACCCTAAAAATGAAAGTTTGTATGGATGTATGTTTGTTACTTATTTACACACGAAGTACTAAACAGATTGATATAAAATTTGGTATGTGTGTGAACTGTTTTTACAGGAAGATTTACACTGTAAGGCGCGGCGCGTACTTACTAGGGGAAATGTTTTGTCCAGTTGTAGGTTGGACGTCCTCGATGTGCACTGCCACTTCTTCCCCCACGACGATGACATCTTTAGACAAAAACAGGGCGTTATGGTCATTCGTTTTGATTAGAATTTGTGCCAAGTTTCAAGTTTATTAATCCAAGAAATCTTACTCCTTGTGTCGTGTTCCTAAATGCTAAGGATCGTGACTCCCTTGCTTCATCACTTTCATACCCAGTCGGAGTCAGTGGACGACCGCTGAGGACGCCTCTTCAGCGATCTCATCGACTCCCACTCTAGACTGAGCGACATTGAGAGCCGACTGGGAGAACTGTTAGGAGATTTAGGAACGGTGTCAGCGTCTGGCGCGCCCATGTTCGCGTAGTCAGGGACCTCCTCTACCTGAGGCTCGTCTCCTAGTAATACGTTAACGTCTACGGGGGCGTCCTGGGGCTCGAGCTCTTCGGGCTCCAGGGCCAGGACTGGGCACGCCAGACGCTCCGGTGATGGTTTCCTGCAAAAAAAAAAAAATCATTTCACCTCGTACAACATAACTGAACAAGAATAACAAGTTTTTAATGAAAAACATTTTTTCATAGCAAGTTTTTATGGTGCAGTATACCTGTATAATTAATACTCGTCAAGACGAATCATACGAGCCCAAACTCGATGGGGTTGTGTCGTTTAACTACCAAGCTCCTATAGCCACCTTCCGGTTCCATCATCAGATTAGCTCCATGTCATCATAATATTGCATTGTCACGCAGTTTATGCATGAATTCAAAATTTGAGCTTAATCGATTGAAGATATCTGCTTCGAAATTGAGTTGCAATATTTGAGTCGAACATACATAGTTACATTGCAAGTTAATAAAAAGCTTGTAATATCAAACGCATAAGCACTGTGAAGTAATTACCGTGTCTGCCTCTTGGGCGGGGGCGCGTCAGAGAGCAGAAAGCACTCCAATTCAGCCTGCAGCTTAAGAGTCAAGAGCTCCCTTCTTTCTTCAGCTGGTAGGGCGCTCAAGCGGCGCTTGCTTTGGGCCCTTTCTGCCCTGACCATATCAAGACTGCAAAAATAAAACCACCGTATAAGAGTACTATAGACCTAATTTAGACACAAAATACATTATCATTTAATGGAGGTGAAACTAATTAACCTTCATTAAATAATAATGTATTGCAAACTAGAACTTATATGATTATACTTACGGCAGTGGCTCTCCGGCGGTTCAGACACCACGGGATGTCCGCGGGCGCGTCCGCTGCCGCGGCCACCTGCACCGACACCGCCTCCTTCGTGACTGGTCCAACACACACCCGAACACTTAACCTTCACAAATGAAATATATTTTTAATATATTTCATTGTAATATATTATTATTTAATGGAGGTGAAACTAATTAACCTTCATCAAATAATAATGTTTGGCAAATCTAATTAAAACATAACAGTAGGTACTCGTACTAAAATGTGTAGTTAGGCCTGAGCCTCTTCTTGGTTAAGTTGGTCGCTAAAATATAAATGATAATGTTGTTAGTAACAACATTATCGTAGTGTTGCCAGGTGTCCCGATTTGCGCGGGATGTCCCGATTTTGAGGGGTCTGGGGACACGTCCCGATTTGCGCCTGATTGGGACGCTTAATGTCCCAATTTATCAATAAATTAATTAGAAGCCATTATAATTACATATTACAAAGTAACATATATCAGTAGCATTCGCACCATTGTCACACATGTTGTGTTAAGTCGTTAAAATAACACACGGCACATCTAGAGTGATTGTAGCCCTGGAACGCAAAGGGCAACTGAAGAACATAGTTCCACTCTAGATCGAGAGAAGTCATTGAATGATTTTTCACCCCAAAAAAAAGGTTAGGTTAGGTAGGGTTTTACCCTAAATCCCGATTTGTTTTACTACCAGTCCCGATTTTACTCAAATCGGATCTGGCAACACTAGTTGTTACGTATGTTTAGATATCGGGTTATATTGGGTTAATTAGTGGATGAACGGAGAGGGGTTCAATAATAGAATATTGAGTCGCCTATGAATCAGTAAAAGCATCATGGGGCGTATCGTAGTCTTTGATTGGCCCAGGGGTAGAACCTGAGAATTCCTCACGAACACCCCTGAACGAATCAAAGTCCGCTACCCACGTGAAACTAGCCGGCGTACCCAATAGTTGCCTATTGGGTACGCCGCTAGGTTTACGTTGGCGGCATCATCCATCCCCGTATCAATCTCGCTTACCAAAGCCTGTAACGGTTCTTCCAACACCTCGATGTCAGGAATATTTCTCCTGGCATCTGGTATAACCGGAGCATCGAACTCGTCATCAAATTCTCTGTCAAGGTCACTACCATCACGCCTAGGCAACATCTGTGAAGATGCTGTCACAGCTGAAGTTGATGGACGGACATAAATTTCAGCGGCGACAGTCACCTCTGAGATATTGCTAGGCTCGAGAGGAGCTGGACCAACCGTGTTGCTGCTGCTGGCTCCCGGCGTGTCGCTGACTCCCGGCAGGTCCCGCATCCACCGCCGTAGATGCCCAGGGTCCTGCTGTAGTAGCTCCTCCGCTTCGTCGTCAGACATGTCCAATGCCTCTACGCGCTCCGCCACATGGGAACTGTGAGAAAATATAACCATATTTTAACAAGTTCTACGAAGATACTCAATGAAGAAGAGTTTACTTACCAGAGAGGTAAGTCCAGGCTGGGTTGCCTGGACTTTCTGGCCTGCCCGATGTGCACGTGGCCACCTGGGGTCTTCTCAACGAGAACGGCATCGCCGCGCACATTGACCGACCCCCCAAGTGTCACCTTAACTGGGAGCGCGTAGGAACTAAAATAGTAAGAAATACAAATTACTCCACTGAAACTAAATAAACAAAGTGTGTAAAGTAGTAGGTATAGAAAAAACACTCACCATAGCGGTGGAGACATGGAGTTTACTGGTTCACGCGCCGGGTTGTCGTGAACCAGATCCAATAATAGGGCCCGCCGAGCCGCGCTCTGGCGGTCGGCACCATGTTCACCTCCCATCACGGGGGTAACGCTCCTCGACCGCCTTCTCATGACATATTGCGCGAATCTAAAAATATTATAAAACTTCAACACTACTTGTACAGTCAACTAATCCGACCACATAACCGAATTAATTTAAAAAATAATTAACGCAGACGTACTTTACGAAATTTTTCGTTTTGGGTAGACCTTCAGAAAAACGATGATTTCGTCAATAAATAGATATTAACATGGGATAAATTATACCTTCCCAGAATCCTTATGAGTTTTTCTATCTACTAACTTTACTACTTAATTAAATTAAGTACAAACTTATCTAATTAAAAAAGTTTTTTATTACCTGTTTAAAAACACAAATTAAAACAAGTTTTAAACATTGTATAAAACAATAAAAAAAATACAATGTTTAATAGTAGTTTATGTGACTAGGGGATAAAGCAGTGTCTTTAAGTCGCGGGCGGCATGTTGAATTCCGAACGAAACGAAGGTTGCTGATATTAATCCCGAACGACAGTGAGGGATTTATAAAATTAACTCCCGAGCATCGCGAGGGAGTTAATAAAGAAACCTGAGTGAAGTGAGGAATTCAAGCCGCCCAAGACAAAGACAGCTTTATCCCCGTGTTGCATACTTTACTTTTTACACCATCTGTGAGATAATTAAAAGATAATTTGGTCAACCAAATCATATACTAGAGAAATATAAGTATTAGAGTCTGTCTAATAAGTTAAACGACTTGGGTAATTATCAGGATTTAATTAAATCTGATGT
Organism: Mythimna albipuncta; assembly: GCA_929112965.1. NCBI lineage: Eukaryota > Metazoa > Arthropoda > Insecta > Lepidoptera > Noctuidae > Mythimna > Mythimna albipuncta. The sequence goes on along the minus strand of OV815985.1, from coordinate 9,935,810 downwards.
AGTCAACACGGGTTCAATAATCAAGGTTAATTATGTGAAAAGTATCGAATATAAGTATTTTTTAAATGATTAAATATTATACAAAATTCCCAAGTCGGATGACTTATTGGACAGACTTTATACGAGTATTTACAAGTTCTTCAAACAAACAAAATTTACTACTCCAAGATTCTATTGTTTCAATTTTCTATAACGCTCCCGTCACGCGTCAGTACGCACGTTTTCTTCTATTTTCTTTTTTTTTGTTTGTGGCCAGTTTGAATCATAGTGATTACATACGCTTTGGTTTGAATTTCAAGTCAACTTGTTCGATGCGCCTACATTTTAATTCACAATGTTGACGATTTTTAATGTTCCAAATTCAAATCTCATTATTCCCTAGGGATCGGCCATACTGCATTATCTCCCTAGGGATAGAATGACATGCTTTAAGTGAGGTTTGTATGACGTATAAAACGACATTATCGAGCAGGTGGTGTAAAATAGTAGTTTATGTGACTAGGGGATAAAGCAGTGTCTTTAAGTCGCGGGCGGCATGTTGAATTCCGAACGAAACGAAGGTTGCTGATTTTAATCCCGAACGATAGTGAGGGATTTATAAAATTAACTCCCGAGCATTGCGAGGGAGTTAATAAAGAAACCTGAGTGAAGTGAGGAATTTAAGCCGCCCAAGACAAAGACAGCTCTATCCCCGTGTTGCATACTCTACTTTTTACACCATCTGTGAGATAATCAAAAGACAATTTGATCGACCAAATCATATATTAGAGAAATATAAGTATTATATTTACAAGTTCATCAAACAAACAAAATTCACTACTCCAAGATTCTATAGTTTCAATTTTCTATAATGCTCCCGTGTCGTCAGTACGCACGTTACCTATATTGTATTTTCTTTTTTTTTTGTTAGTGGCCAGTTTGAATCATAGTGATTACATACTCTTTGGTTTGAATTTCGAGTCAACTTGTTCGATGCGCCTACATTTTAATTCACAATGTTTACGATTCTTGATGCTCCAAATTCAAATCTCATTATTCCCTAGGGATCGGCCATACTGCATTATCTCCCTAGGCATATAATGACTTGCTTTAAGTGAGGTTTGTATGACGTGTAAAACGACATTATCGAGCAGGTGGTGTAAAAAACAATTTTTCATTACTCATACTCTGAAAGTAGGTCTGAAGTTGCCTTAGGAGCGGGCTGAAAGTGATACTTTTCATCCCTAGGGAGTTTTACTTTACAACTGACAACTGTCAAATTATTAAAAAAAAAACTAGTTCTATCTTCACATTTCTATTGAACCATGTTCCAATTTTCCATACAGCCAGTCAGTCACAGCGCGACATAAAATTGAAATAACTTAAAGACAAGACAAGTATTAATTAAATAATGTTATATTTTAAGTGATTTATTTGTTCAACTATTTCTCTAAAATACTTTATTTTTAAAAGATTACAATTAATTTTTAATTTTTCATTAACAAGGCTGAATAGCTGGCCGGCCACAGAAAAAAAAAATCAAAATGGCGGGAAAATGACAATCAGTCGTTGGTTTTTTCGAGTTTTGTTTACATTTCCGTACAACAAAGATTTGAGTTAACACGTTATGTTTATCAGATTAAAATAGTTATTTAACGCCTAAATTCATAAGAGAAGAGGCTAAAGCAGTAGTGGAATACCTTTTACCGCCTAAATCAGAAGAAAGATACCTACATAAAACCATAGGTACGAGACTCAGGTTTTACAAACTTTTTATTTTATTTTTACTTTCCTCGTATTCGTAATGAAAAGCACAGTGTTTACCTCGGGGTGAAAGTAACCCATTTAACCCCTCGAATTAGCGACCTCGCTTCGCTCGCCCGCCAACTCCTTCTCGGGACGAAATGAGTTACTTTCACCCCTAGTGTAACAATGTACTATTTCATTACTCATACTCTGAAAGTAGGTCTGAAGTTGCCTGAGGAGCGGGCTGAAAGTGATACTTTTAATCCCTAGGGAGTTTACTTTACAACTGACAGCTGTCAAATTATAAAAAAAAAACTAGTTCTATCTTCACATTTCTATTGAACCATGTTCCATTTTTCCATACAGCCAATCACAGCATGATATAAAATTGAAATAACATAAAGACAAGTATTAATTAAATAATTTTATTGATTTATTTGTTCAACTATTTCTTTAAAATACTTTATTTTTAAAAGTTTACAATTAATTTCAAATTTTTCAATGAGGCTGAATAGCTGGCCGGCCGCAGAAAAAAAAAAAACAAAACAAAATGGCGGGAAAATGGCAATCAGTCGTTGGTTTTTTCGAGTTTTGTTTACGTTTTCGTACAACAGAGATTTGTATTACCTAACACGTTATGTTTATCAGAGTAAAATAGTGATTTAACGCCTAATTTCATAAGAGAAGAGGCTAAAGCAGTAGTGGAATACCTTTTACCGCCTAAATCAGAAGAAAGATACCTACTTAAAATCATAAGTACGACGACTCAGGTTTTACAAACTTTTTATTTTATTTTTAGTTTCCTCGTATTCGTAATGAAAAGCACAGTGTTTACCTCGGGGTGCAAATAACCCATTTAACCCCTCGAATTAGCGACCTCGCTTCGCTCGCCCGCCAACTCCTTCTCGGGACGAAATGAGTTACTTTCACCCCTAGTGTAACAATGTACTATTTCATGGTGAATATAAATGGGTATAAACTGAAAACAAATTTATATTTAGGAGATTAAATAGCTTGACATAGTTGACATATACCCAGTTAAGTCTATGCTATTGCTGTTATATTTTTGAACTTATATTAGCATTGTAACTAAATAAAACATCACTTTTGTGCTAAGTAATTTATTTTGTCAAACAACCAGGTGTTATAAATTTTTACATAATTATTATAAACAAATCAATCAAAATGGTAACTTTTTTTTAATAATTAACAACACGAGTTTTTATAAAATCAAAATTATTTCAATCAGGTCAGAATATGATTATAGAAAGATCAAGATAGGTATCAATTAGTTTTAGGGTTCCGTAGTCAACTAGGAACCCTTATAGTTTCGCCATGTCTGTCTGTCCGTCTATCTGTCTGTCTGTCCGTCCTCGCTTAATCTCTGTGACCGTTAGCACTAGAAAGCTGAAATTTGGTACCAATATGTATATCAATCACGCCAACAAAGTGGTAAAATAAAAATTGGAAAAAAATGTTTTATTAGGGTAGCCCCCCTATATATGTAAAGTGGGAAGTGATTTTTTTTTTATTTCAACCCTAACGTGTGAATTTATTTATTTATTTATTCACAAAATCCACAGCTCTTTTACAAAAAATTTACTTAAAAATAAACTAATATTACAGCCAATTAAGGATTTACTATTTACTATCTAAACATTTATGCCTCAGAAACAAACAGAATAAAACGCTAGTACCATTCAAGCCTAGTAGTGGTGTGCTGTGTGAGTGGGTGTGTTGGAGTGAGTGTGAAGAGTTGATGTGGTGTATGAAATAGTGTATGAAATACTATTTTACTGTTATTAATCGCCATCATTCTTTTAAAAAATTATTATTGATTAATTCGTCGCATACAGACGTTACCAGCAGTCTCCTGAAAGTATGTTTTTTGGTATTAAATAAATCAAGATGAGAGAATTTCTTATTATAGTTCCTCAAAATCCTGCCAACGACAGAGTTTTGAGCGTAGTTTGTCCTACTGCGCGGTACATCGAAAAACTGTGTGTGCCTAGTTCGTCGCGACGGAGCACTCAATCTTAGAAACAAATTATTCAAAGCAATACTCTCAATGTTCCAATTACAGATGTTATAAAGAAAAAGCATGTCCAGAATCATACGTCTATTCTCCAATGGCAGCATATTATGATGTTTGCAAGCAAGCAGATAATCTTCAGACTTAAAACCAGTGCGATAATTAATATATTTGATGAATTTGGATTGTATAGATTCAATTTGCTGTGTATAAACTAAGTACTGAGGACTCCAGACATTACTGCAGTATTCTAAAATACTGCGTATGTATGCAAAATAAAGTAATTTGATACAATTTGTATCAGCAAATAGTTTACACACACGCAATATAAATCCAAGATTCTTGTAAGCCTTGCCGACGACATAGGACACATGCTCCGAAAACAAGAGTTTCGAGTCAAGGACGACACCAAGATCCCTAATGACATTGCAACGTACAACGTTGCCACCACTGAGATTATAGGTGTAGTTAATATAATTTCGCTTCCTAGTAAAGGTTATTATCTGACATTTGCTTACGTTTACATTGATTCTATTGTTAATATAATAATTAGATAATCTATTTAAGTCGTCTTGTAACTTCTCACAGTCGTTTTCGCTTCCAATGGTCATAAAAATCTTGGTGTCGTCAGCATACATCAGAAATTTAGCGTTAAGAACATGTGCTCCTATATCATATAGGTAGACAGAGTATAACAGAGGGGCCAAAATTGAGCCCTGTGGCACACCAGATGGTATGGTTACACAGTCAGACCGCGCCCCGCCCAATATAACAATTTGAGACCGATTCCTAAGGTAAGACTCGAACCATCTGAACAGATTTCCGCGGATTCCAAGCTCTTGCAGCTTACGCAGGAGGATGACGTGATCCACACGGTCAAACGCTTTTTCAAAATCCGTGTAGATCACGTCAATCTGTCCCCCACCATCCATATCACGAACAACATTTTCAAGAAACACTGCCAAATTGGTATTAGTAGAGCGACCTTTAATAAATCCATGCTGTTCTTGGGGAATCAATTTAGAAATGGTAGGATAGATAAAATTGTGGACTATTCTTTCCATTATTTTCCCCAATACATTCAAAATTGATATGGGACGATAATTCTCTATTAAATTCCTGCAACCTTTTTTATGAGTAAGAACAATGTGTGCAGTTTTCCATATAGTTGGACAGTATCCCTCACGAAAACACCTATTAAAAATATAAGTAATTGGTGAAGAGAGCGATTCAGCACACCTAACAAAGAAGAGGGGGGGTATACCGTCACTTCCTGGACCTTTCGACGTATCTAGATTCTGCAGAATTTTCAGGACACCCGCACCATCAATTGTCAGGTTGTGCAATGTGTTGCCATATGTTCCGCAGTCAGTCGACAATGGAGTGTAAATTCCTAGCCTACTACTAAAATTCTTATAGAAAAAATCATTAAAAGCATTACATATTTCGGTCTCACTGGTTAACTGATTATTTTCATACGTCATGTATTTGGGATAGCTGTTTTTATTCTTTTTTCTGGACTTAACATATGCCCAAAAATGTTTAGGTGAAGTTTTAATGTTTTCTTGTGATGTGCGCAAATAATTGTCATGGCACTCTTTTTGCAACTTTTTTTGTCGATTTCGCAATACAGCGAAGGACGCATAATCAAGGGGATTTTCATACTTTTTCCATTGTTTGTGGGCTTTAGATTTTTCCTTAATAACATTAATTAGCGCTCGACTGTACCAGACAGGGTAGCTATAGGTACCTCCAATAGTGATTTGTGGAACATATTCATTAATAACTGCATTAATTACTGAGTAGAAACTTTCTATTACATGTTCAAGCTCTGTGTCACTACTACAAATTGATTCCCAATCACACTCTAAAAATTTGCAATTTATAACTTCATAATCCGCTTTCCTGTAAACACGTTTTTTAAATAACTTCAATTTCATGGGAGGAGTTACGATGTCTGTAGCGTTTATAACAATAGCCGGGTGATACGCGTCTTCCGGTACTAAGGAAAAGTTCGATTTTATAATATTATTAGAGAAATTGGCAAAAATTAAGTCCAGCGTATGATTGTGAGAATTAAGAAAAAAGTTAGATTGAAACAAACCGCAGTACAACATTGCATTAATTAAATGAGACGCAGAGTTTTGCACCTCAACGGCGCCTTTCTTTAGCACTATAGTTTGTCTACTTGTCCAGTCGATACAAGGTAAATTAAAATCACCTGAGAGGAGAAAATAATCGTTAGAATTCTGCTCAGTTACCTCCGATAATAATTGCGTTAGCTTTTGAATGCGCTCTGGTATAATACGATCCGGAGGTAGATAGACAGTTCCGATATGTAAATTACGCTTTACGTCGAGTGCTCGAGCGGGTATAGTCACCCAAATGCATTCAAGGTCAGGACGGGCCCACTCGGTGCGCACGCGCGCTTGCAGCCGCGAAGCACAGGCAATCATTACCCCGCCGCCTAGCGAGCCGCGATCACGTCTAAACAAATCATAAACATCACTACATAACTCAGAGTCCGCGATGCCGTCATGTAGCCAGGTCTCGGTAAACATTAAGATGTCACTATTTGATGACAGTATATTTTCGTAAAAAACATTAGTCTTGGTACGCAAACCACGCACATTTTGATAGAAAGATAGAATTATCGTTAAATAGGTATTTAACTCTTTGAATGCCATAATTAGAGACACAATAGAAAGACAATTGCTTATGTCGAACTGTGTAACATAAGACATTCAAAAGGTTAAAAACCGGCCAAGAGCGTGTCGGGCCACGCTCAGTGTAGGGTTCCGTAGTTTTCCATCCATCACAATAAGTGTACCCACTTATGAGTTTAAAAAAATGCTTGCCTATACGACAATACAACAAACTTAGTCCAGAAATTATTTTGTAGAACCTTTTTGTCTTTTTGTACAAAAACTGTTCTTTCCATCAAGTTCAAAATTATTTTCCTAGAAAGTCCTTATAAAGTTCTACTTTTCAGATTTTTTTCATATTTTCTAAACTTATGGTTCAAAAGTTAGAGGGGGGGGGGACGCATTGTTTTTTACTTTTGGAGCGACTATTTCCGAAATTATTGACATTATCAAAAAATGATTTTAGTAAACCCCTATTCATTTTTAAATAACTATCCAACAATATATCACACGTTAGGGTTGAAATTAAAAAAAAAAATCACTTCCCACTTTACATATAGGGGGGCTACCCTAATAAAACATTTTTTTCCAATTTTTATTTTACCACTTTGTTGGCGTGATTGATATACATATTGGTACCAAATTTCAGCTTTCTAGTGCTAACGGTCACAGAGATTAAGCGAGGACGGACAGACAGACAGACAGACGGACAGACAGACATGGCGAAACTATAAGGGTTAGGTAAGTTGACTACGGAACCCTAAAAATGAATAGGGGTTTACTAAAATCATTTTTTGATAATGTCAATAATTTCGGAAATAATCACTCCAAAAGTAAAAAACCGGCCAAGTGCGAGTCGGACTCGCCCATGAAGGGTTCCGTAGCAGCAAGTAACATAATATAAAAGTTCTTGTAATGTGTTGTAACTTTGATCGATGTTTTAATAATAGTGTATTTTTAGGGTTCCGTAGCCAAATGGCAAAAAAACGGAACCCTTATAGATTCGTCATGTCTGTCTGTCTGTCTGTCTGTCTGTCTGTCTGTCTGTCTGTCCGTCCGTATGTCACAGCCATTTTTTTCCGAAACTATAAGAGCTATACAGTTGAAACTTTGTAAGTAGATGTATTCTGTGAACCGCATTAAGATTTTCACACAAATATAGAAAAAAAGCAATAAATTTTGGGGGTCCCCATACTTAGAACTGAAACTCAAAAAATTTTTTTTCATCAAACCCATGCGTGTGGGGTATCTATGTATAGGTCTTTAAAAATGATACTGAGGTTTCTAATATCATTTTTTTCTAAACTGAATAGTTTGCGCGAGAGACACTTCCAAAGTGGTAAAATGTGTGTCCCCCCCCCCCCCTTTAACTTCTAAAATAAGAGAATGATAAAACTAAAAAAAATATATGATGTACATTACTATAAAAACTACCAACGAAAATTGGTTTGAACGAAATCTAGTCAGTAGTTTTTTTTTAATGCGTCATAAATCGAAAAAAATACACTATTATTAAAACATCGATCAAAGTTACAACACCTTACAAGAACTTTTATATTATGTTACTTGCTGCTACGGAACCCTTCATGGGCGAGTCTGACTCGCACTTGGCCGGTTTTTTCGATTTATGACGCATTAAAAAAAAACAACTTACTAGATTTCGTTCAAACCAATTTTCGTTGGTAGTTTTTATAGTATTGTACATCATATATTTTTTTTAGTTTTATCATTCTCTTATCTTAGAAGTTAGAGGGACACACATTTTACCACTTTGGAAGTGTCTCTCGCGCAAACTATTCAGTTTAGAAAAAAATGATATTAAAAACCTCAATATCATTTTTGAAGACCTATCCATAGATACCCCACACGAATGGGTTTGAAGAAAAAAAAATTTTTGAGTTTCCGTTCTATGTATGGGGACCCCCAAAGTTTATTGCTTTTTTTCTATTTTTGTATGAAAATCTTAATGCGGTTCACAGAATACATCTACTTACAAAGTTTCAACAGTATAGCTCTTATAGTTTCGGAAAAAAGTGGCTGTGACATACGGACGGACTGACAGACAGACAGACAGACAGACAGACAGACAGACAGACAGACAGACAGACATGACGAATCTATAAGGGTTCCGTTTTTTGCCATTTGGCTACGGAACCCTAAAAAACAATGTGTCCCTCTAACTTTTGAACCATAAGTTTAGAAAATATGAAAAAAATCTGAAACGTAGAACTTTATAAGGACTTTCTAGGAAAATTATTTTGAACTTGATGGAAATAACAGTTTTTGTACAAAAAGACAAAAGGGTTCTACAAAATAATTTCTGGACTAAGTTTGTAGTATAATCGTATATGCAAGCATTTTTTTAAACTCCTAAGTGGGTACGCTTATTGTGACGGACGGGAAACTACGGAACCCTACACTGAGCGCGGCCAAGAGCGTGGCCGGTTTTTTAAATATAAATATTGGTATTTCGCATACTCAAGGGGTAGTTCATAAGAAATTTCTCGCCGATAGCCTTTTTTAAAAACCGGCCAAGTGCGAGTCGGACTCGTCCATGAAGGGTTCCGTAGCAGCAAGTAACATGATATAAAAGTTCTTGTAATGTGTTGTAACTTTGATCGATGTTTTAATAATAGTGTATATTTTTCGATTTATGACGCATTAAAAAAAAACTGCTTACTAGATTTCGTTCAAACCAATTTTCGTTGGCAGTTTTTATAGTAATGTACATCATATATTTTTTTTTGTTTTATCATTCTCTTATTTTAGAAGTTAGAGATGGGGACACACACCTTTTACAACTTTGGAAGTGTCTCTCGCGCAAACTATTCAGTTTAGAAAAAAATGATTTTAGAAACCTCAGTATCATTTTTGAAGACCTATCCATAGATACCCCACACGCATGGGTTTGATGAAAAAAAAAAATTGAGTTTCCGTTCTAAGTATGGGGACCCCAAAATTTATTGCTTTTTTTTCAATTTTTGTGTGAAAATCTTAATGCGGTTCACAGAATACATCTACTTAAAAAGTTTCAATAGTATAGCTCTCATAGTTTCGGAAAAAAGTGACTGTGACATACGGACGGACGGACAGACAGACAGACAGACATGACGAATCTATAAGGGTTCCGTTTTTTGCCATTTGGCTACAGAACCCTAAAAATCAACATTAGTTAGAACATACAGGGTGAATGTAAAGCGTTCAGTATTGAATAAAGATACGCAACATAAAATAAATGTTTATCAATTGTATAGTATAGCGAATTTGATATAGATCTAGTCTAGAAATGAAAAATTATAGGTCAAATTAATTGAAACTGTGCCCCTATCTAAAAAAAAACAAAAAAAGACGCGGAGACTGCCGCGATAAAGCTATTGCATAGCATTTTTTATCAACTTATGCAATAGACCTCGCCAACAGCTGCTTAACCCCGCCCATCCAAAACCAGACCTCACCAACAGTTGCTTAACCCCACCCATCCAAAACTAGACCTCGCCAAAAACTGCTTAACTCCGCCCATCCAAAACCAGACCTCGCTAACAGCTGCTTAACCCCACCCATCAAAATGAGACCTTGCCAACAGCTGCTTATCCCCACCCATCCATTACCAGACCTCGCCAACAGCTGCTTAACCTCTTCCATCCAAAACCAGACCTCGCTAACAGCTGCTTAACCCCACCCATCCAAAACGCCGACAGCTGCTTAACCCCACCCATCCAAAACGCCGACAGCTGCTTAACCCCACCCATCCAAACACAGACCTCACCAACAGCTGCTTAACCCCACCCATCTAAAAACAGACCTCGCCAACAGCTGCTTAACCTCTTCCATCAAAAACCAGACCTCGCTAAAAAGATGCTTAACCCCACCCATCCAAAACGCCGACAGCTGCTTAACCCCACCCATCCAAACACAGACCTCACCAACAGCTGCTTAACCCCACCAATCTAAAACCAGACCTCACCAACAACTGCTTAACCCCATCCATCCAAAACCAGACCTCGCCAACAGCTGCTTAACCTCTTCCATCAAAAACCAGACCTCGCTAACAGCTGCTTAACCCCACCCATCCAAAACGCCGACAGCTGCTTTCACTCATTTGTTTTCTTACCGGTCACCACGCTCAAAAAACATATGAGTGCGGGGTGTTAGGTTATTTTCGTTACGGAATTTCTGGATTCGGTCTCCACGCTCAAGGCCCGCCATAGAAGCTATGCAATAGCTTAAAAAACCGGCCAAGTGCGAGTCGGACTCGCCCATGAAGGGTTCCGTAGCAGCAAGTAACATAATATAAAAATTCTTGTAATGTGTTGTAACTTTGATCGATGTTTTAATAATAGTGTATTTTTTTCGGTTTATGACGCATTAAAAAAAAACTACTTACTGGATTTCGTTCAAACCAATTTTCGTTGGTAGTTTTTATAGTAATGTACATCATATATTTTTTTTAGTTTTATCATTCTCTTATCTTGGAAGTTAGAGGGGGGGGGGACACACATTTTACCACTTTGGAAGTGTCTCTCGCGCAAACTATTCACTTTAGAAAAAAATGATATTAGAAACCTCAGTATCATTTTTGAAGACCTATCCATAGATACCCCACACGCATGGGTTTGATGATGATTTTTAGTTTCAGTTCTATGTATGGGGATCCCCAAAATTTATTGCTTTTTTTCTATTTTTGTGTGAAAATCTTAATGCGGTTCACAGAATACATCTACTTACAAAGTTTCAACTGTATAGCTCTTATAGTTTCGGAAAAAAATGGCTGTGACATACGGACGGACAGACAGACAGACAGACAGACAGACAGACAGACATGACGAATCTATAAGGGTTCCGTTTTTTTGCCATTTGGCTACGGAACCCTAAAAATGAAGAAAAAAAGAAAAAAAATGTACCAAAAACAAATGCTGAACGTCAAAGGGAATTTTGTCAACGTAAAGCAGAAAAATCCTACGTGGATATGTAATTTGATTTTAATAATATTTAAAAACAATTTGTAATAAGATAAGATCTTTATTTTGCAAATATAGGTACAAAAAAATGGTGACATAAAAATATAGTAAGCATCAGCCATATTTAACCAAAAGGCATGCAAAAGTACAAACTACACTGGAGATTCTGAGTGGGTACATTAAACAAAGTAAAATTGCAATTAAATTAAACAAAAAAAAAAAAAAAATGACATAAAAATGGCAATAAATTTAAAATCATTTAAAACAAAAAATAAAAATGTGAAAATAATTGAAATTAAATTAAAAAATTATAATAAAACATAAGTATCATAAAAGTCAACAAAATAATACTTTTAAATGTCACAGAAATTAAATTAAAATGAACAAAAAGAGATTAAAATGTCATAAAAATTACAATTATAGTAAAAAATACAAAATCTCATAAAATTTAAAATACAGTAAAATGAAAAATGCAAAAATGTCAAAAGAATTAAAAATAAATAATACATGTCATAAAATCAAAATATAATCAAATTTAAAATATCAAAAATAAAATTTATAATGTCAAAAAAATTAAATTTAAAATGTCATCAATAATCTTATAAAAAGTAGTCAAGAAATTCCTTTCTCCAACAAAAATTCTGTCACACTATAATACGCTTTGTCAACTAAAAAGTTCCTTAGTTTTTTTTTAAAATAAAGTTAATTCTTTCCAGCTCCTTGATAATTTATTATAAATGACTGGCGCCATGTAATAGACACTTGTGCATTAAAGTCGTTCTCGCACTAGGGAGACAAAGCCCACTATTATCACGCCTATTTCGTGGAAATACGTCTGCTATGCGCTTAAAACGGTCCGGGTTCAACTTTACAAACATGGCCATTTCTAAAATATATGTTAGCGATTCTTATGATAATGTTCATACACTAGATTATTTTCTGTATTAGCAACATTAAAATGTATTTTTTTGCACTGACAACTCGAACGGGCTGCGTCTTGACAGCGCGGTGCATTTGACAGTTACAAGAGTTTATAAAAAGGTATTGCGCGCTGTCAAGTCTCTCTTTCCGTATCGGTTTTCGGAGCAAGCAACAACTCAGTAAGTGCTAGTATATAATTTATTTATTCCTACTGTTATTGTACTGTTATAATTATTGTATACTTGTATTATGTGTATGCTATCAAAGCAAAAGTACAAAGGGTGTGGTACCCGTTTTGGTCGTTTTATTTAAATAACCTGATAACAAACCCCGTAGGTACACTAAATAACTTTCTTAGTCAATCTTTCTCTAAAGATAACGCATACAGATAACAATTCAGAAGTGGGATAAACGAGTCGTTTATTTAAATGCATTCGTTTATCCCGCCCACAAGTGATTTTTTTTCCTAACTTTGCATCTTCTACTTTTGCTTTGAAAGTACCTATGTACGTAACCTATGTAGGCACCGATACAATTTTTTTTGGGATAATGACTATACTATTTTATCTAAGCGGGCAAAGTGATGTGTAGTTTGAAATGGTGTGCTCAGCTTATTCAATGTGAGTTTCTTCTGACACTCTGGTGGTACTACCACACCACACGTACCTTGCCAGGGCTCCACCCTGGAGGTACCACCACACCACACGTACCTTGCCAGGGCTACACCCTGGAGGTACTGCCACACCACACGTGCCTCGCCAGGGCTACACTCTGGAGGTACCACCACACCACACGTGCCTTGCCAGGGCTACACTCTGGAGGTACTGCCACACCACACGTGCCTTGCATTGCCACATCACACGTGCCTAGCCTGGGCTGTGCCCTGGAGTTGTTAGAGGATAACTCGAGCTGTGTTCAGGTGGATTATGGACAGGTTTTGGGTCATTGTTGAGTAACCGTAGCAAACAAATCTATCAAATTAGGAGTTACCCAGAACCTGCATTCTGAGTTTACTTATTGAGTTAATGAGCAGACCAGTGATACTTTTATTTGGAAATAATCTAAATGAGACTAAAAGGAACAACCTATGTTATTGACGTTAACTGAAATTAAAATTGGGCAAATTAATTGTTGATGATGAAACATTGTATGTTATTTTATTTTAGTACCGGCTTGCTCGATAGATGGCGTTAAGGTCGAGTTATAAGTCGATATGGTTTCGTTACCGGCGATAGTTTATGGGTAACAGATTTAATTTGAATAAAAGTTCCAAAGTTCAAAAGTTCTACAGTTTCCACTTAGATCAAGACACAATAGTGGCTTTATTTTCAACCTTATAAGTGTCTCTGTTAGAGTTCAAATTAGTCCAACATTACCTACCAGTTCGGTAATAAAGTTTATATTATATGGATTGCCTCTTGACAGATAGCAGGACATTTATTGCCTGCTAGCTTTTGCCCGCGGTTTCGCCCGCGTGCATAGGATGTGGCCTGTATCGTTCAAGATTGAAGCGGGTTTCTGTGGAAACAATAAAAAGGGGAGGCAATCGGACCAGTGTTTTCAGAGATTAACTTCTAAAACCTTAATATATGTATATTATTTTAAAGAGAGCGTGCGACGATCTTTCCTCGTTCAATAACCGTGATTTCATAGTACTGCGCTCGCTCAGCTTTTTCTCGCTATACTATAGCCATTTGCGTTTTAGATTTTCTGTGTGTATCTCACAATAACTTGTATTATTTTTCCATTACTAGAAAATCATACGTTGTGCCAAAATGTTTAGATTTACATTTCAAACCACAGTACTTTCAACGGCAGAGATCATTATTATTATTTTATAATAAATAATGAGTAAGTTACAGTAAGTTTCATGTACTTTGACTAGATTATCTGATTGTCCATTTTTCGCATCCCTTGTAAATTATTATTTGGTACATACCGAGCCACTGCGCCAGTAAATCGGTGCTAGCATATTATATTTTATGTAAGTGCTACTCGCTAGATTGGGCGTATCGAGCACTAGCTTCAGTCGATTCAGGTGTGATGTATACTGTATATTGTACACCTTGATCATTATAATAAATAAATAGATAAACAAATTACGCTGTGTTGAGCGAAGCACGTAGGAGCCAATACATTCATGGCGCTTGGGAACTTTTGGTCGCGAAAGGGGTATTCTCTGGAGGTTGTCTTAGCGTTGCATATTATAATAGTTCAGAGTTGGTAACGGAATCAAATTCCAACATGTTTTACATTGTTATTTCTTCCCAAAAATATTTTAAAAATTCACAAGTTGGACACCACCGACCCTAAGTACAACAAAGGTCACGGCAGATCATAGTGGGCGTTAGCCTATCAGCACACAGCTGGGTGCGGGAGCAAAATAGCCCCTTAGTCACCAGGATGGTCCGGTGACCATGCAATTCTAGCAGACAACCAGGAACCATAACAAGCTTATGACTTTGTAATTTTACATGATAGTTGTGAAATTTAGTACATTGATTCGTTACATTTCGCATATGCAGGAACTGGTGTTGTGTATGGCGTTACTGTTTAAAGTGATTTTACATGTCTCCCATCATTGTCAATTTAACTGAAACCAGGTTAAATGGCGAATCAGTAGTATATAGTAAGCCTAATAATAATATTTTATTTCATCGCCAGAGTATAAATTACTTTGCTGGCAAAATTCTGGATGTGGAAATGTTAATAGATGAACATTTATCTTGTTTCCGCGAAACGGCTTTTAATTAAAAGAAGCATTGGAAGAAGTAGGTAGGTACTGAGTAAATATAGTGAGCCAGCTGACCCAGCGAATAATTAATAATTAATGTGTGGTATATCATTCGATATAGTCAACTAGTTGTAGTGGGGCAGGGCCTAAGTAATGTCAATATCAGGTTGTACACAATTTTAATATATAAAGTTATCTACATCAACTTATTTTAGTACAAATTGGAAATGTGTAAAACATTGTTTAGGTGATCGCCTATATGATTTGCCATGGGTAACAAATGTGAAGAATGTAAAATTACATATTATCCATTTTAACACAAGTAGTTGCCAAATACATAGTTTAATATATTGAAATAATTGAAATAGTTTTCGAGAAATTACACAAGAGGAAATCAACGAAATCAATATAATCACTATCCAAATGAAATATTACTTTGAGTACACTAAAGAATGTGTAGAAAGTTTTAGAAGGAACCAATTTTGTGTACTATTATACCTGCCTTGCATATAGTACTTATGAGCATCAACGCTGTATTGGCTCTAGTTGAAACAAATAATAAATAGTACTGATGGTTAAATAAGTAAGGTAGAATAAAAACATATTTATCAAAATATGGTTGGCAACTGTCGGAACTGTCGAGTCCAAATATTACCCTAATGCATCTTTGCTGTTGATTAAATGTTATTTTATATTTTTTGAAGTGATGTGGGTACCAAGGATTAGCTGAATCCCATTATTTTAGTTCTAGTCCAAGTAGGGAACTAGTTTAAAATTTGTATTTGCTCTTGGTTTAAAAATACACACTATGTGTACTTTCAAGGGAAGTGACACGCACAATTTATTTTTTATTTTTAAATATACCTACACTGGTGAAAAGTTGTGCCTACAAGTCTGATAAAGTTTGAGTCTTTGAGATGAAAACTTGGCCTTAACCTACAAGCGGTGACATAAGTGTCGTATTACTGTAGGCGTATGTAGCTCTTTGCTGAGCCGACTCACTGTTCCGAGGCGTTTTGGTGTTCCGAAGGATTGAACATCAGTGAAGTTTTAAAGGCATCGTTTGGAACACTGAAACACAAACATTGGGTGGCAGCCTTTATGAAATTCAACTTAAAACGTAAATAGTGTACTTAATATAATTAGCGACCTGAACTGGAAACATCTGCTTTGGATTGTTCTTAAATCAAAGTTAAATAAAACTTAGTGTGACGCAAATTGACAGATCACGATTCATAACGTTTGTGACTTGTCGATGCTTCAAATGTTCCGTTTGTTTCTTGTAAACCGATGTTTCGGGTGTTCCGTTTCTATCTTCTGAGCCGATGTTCCAAATGATGCATATCACTCTTTCGGAGCATTTCAATGATTCGGATGCAAATATCTGTCAAACAAACGTTTCATGCATTTTACCCAACTTGAATACTTGTTTTTGAGCTTAGAGTTTAAAATTCCATAACTGTTATAGCTTCTGAACTTTATAAGACCAAATGAATGGGACTGGCTTTGAATATTACTTTTGGAATTAATTTTCAATAGTACCTTCCGCGTAATAAATATTCGAATAAGGTTGCAATTCGTGCAGAGGCATCTGAGGACACGATTGCCAAGAATCAATGGTCTGACTTGGGCTTTAGTCCTGCAGAATATGCAAGAAATGTAATGTAAATTCTATTTAACCTTTCAATTGTGATAATTACAGACACAATTGAAAGACAATAGGTGCGCGAACGCCGGCGTTCGCTTGGGGTTTAATGAATTGACTTTCAGAGAGCAATGTCAAATTGTTTATCAATTGCGTAATACCCATTACCACAAACTCTACTTGATTTGGGACTAGATGGCGTTGTGTTAAAGTTGTAGGATATAATATTATTGAATTACTAAATTTAATGTACCAACTTAGAGGTCATGATTTTTAATGGATCTTCAAGCTATCGTTGCATGATATAAGTATTGGTCGAATTATAATTCGATTTCCTATAGGAAGTTGGTATTTTCATGGAAAAACCAAACGCACAGGTGCAGCACAGTGTTGTTAAAGTTGGTAAGCCATTGTAGGCATTGTTTTTTTTTATAAATTTCTTATTACGAGGGGTGGTTAGGAGTTATTGTGGATAAATATATAGCAAGAACTTGTTCACTAAGGATATGGAAAGATAACATCTTCATAATTAGTAGTGATACTATTAAACTATCTCATGAATGATGAGGTCATTAGAATATTTATTTAATACAGTATGTCCATGAATATTTTGATTACCAAAGGGTATTTTTAGAAAAGTGTACCTTCCCACATCTAAAAATGTTAATGAAATAAGTGATTGACGTGTAACCTATTCTTGTGTTAAGAGAAACCAGTCTCTACTGTATTTGCCTTGAATATTTTAGAAGTGGTGGTATTTACGGCATAGTTCATAGTTGGTAATTTTTAATGAATAAAATAGAGACGAAGCTACTTCATAGTTCGTGATCATGTGTTTTGATTATTTATTGTATCGTTTGGAGTTTCAATAAAAAGTAATTACGAGCCGAAAGAGTAAGTTAAATAATATGTACCCTTACGTTTTAGTCGGGGCAGTGATTATAAGTCATTGTTGGTCAGTCATTGAACGAATTTCAATTTAGATGTCATAAACATAGGTGAAAAGTAATCATTGATGTCATTGTTTGTGACACTCGCTTGAAACTTATTATGTACCTAGCCTGAGTGGCCGGGTATTGACCGAAAATTGTACAGAATAATTGATCGCCTGTTCAGGGCAATTAAGGAGCCTGTTCAGGACAAACCAGGAACATATTGGCTTTAGCAGGCAATTGTTTATTTACTAATGTTTGTTTCTATTTACAGCAGGACATTTGAGGAACCTGTCTATTTACTTTAGAGACAGGACACTTTAGGTGCCTGTGTCTAACTAATGTTTATTTTTCATTGCAGACAGGACATTTGAGGAGCCTGTTTGTTTTTTATTAGAGACAGGACACTTTAGGGGCCTGTGTGTTACTAATGTTTATTTTTCATTACAGACAGGACATTTGAGGGGCCTGTTTGTTTTTTTATTAGAGACAGGACAATTGAGGGGCCTGTATGCTTTTAATTAGAGACAGGACATTAGAGGGGCCTGTATGCTTTTAATTAGACAGGACATTTGAGGGGCCTGTATGTTTTTTATTAGAGACAGGACATGTTAAGGGCCTGTGTGTTACTAATGTTTATTTTTCATTACAGACAGGAAATTTGAGGAGCCCGTTTGTTTTTTTTATTTAGAGACAGGACATTTTAAGGGCCTGTGTGTTACTAATGTTTATTTTTCATTACAGACAGGACATTTGAGGGGCCTGTATGTTTTAATTAGAGACAGGGCAATTGAGGGGCCTGTATGCTTTTAATTAGAGACAGGACAATTGAGGGGCCTGTATGCTTTTAATTAGAGACAGGACAATTGAGGGGCCTGTATGCTTTTAATTAGAGACAGGACAATTGAGGGGCCTGTATGCTTTTAATTAGAGACAGGACAATTGAGGGGCCTGTATGCTTTTAATTAGAGACAGGACATTTGAGGGGCCTGTATGCTTTTGATTAGAGGCAGGACATTAGAAGGCCTGTATGTTTTTGATTAGAGACAGGACATTAGAAGGCCTGTATGTTTTTGATTAGAGACAGGACATTTTAGGGACCTGTTTTTGAAAGAATGTATAATAAATAAGATAACGATTTCTAAGAATGAGCTGTCACTGATACATCTGCACTTTCAGGTGCCATTGTTTATATTTTATGAAACATGTTTTATTAAACAAATCATAATTGATAGATTGACTATTGTTTAGTTTTGTTTTTGTGTAACAATTGCATACAATTATATAAGTTTTGTTTTGTACCAATGTACGATTGCTATTTTATTTGCTACATTCATTTTAATACCAGTGTTTAGTTATGGGTAAAAATGTCAAAGGTAATATTAACGTTATTTATTTCTCAGGTGCCATTGCTCATATTTTTAAGAGACATGTTGATAGAAAAATTGTAATTGACAGAATGACAATTCTTTAGTTTTGTTGCTACCTACGTGTAACAATTTGTGTACAATTAATAAAGTATTGTTCCCAGATATAACCAGCGATGCACGACTGATCTAAGGTTTTAATTTCTACATTCGATTAAAATGTATTTCTTTTTAAAATTTTGTATAGACAATAATTGATAAATTGGCAATTGTTCAGTTTTGTTTCTACATGACGTGTACAATTAATATAAGTTTAGTGTCGTTCCTAGGTACAGCGAACATCGTATGAATAATCTAAATCTTTATTCACTTCTGTAATAGATATCTATGTACAAGTACCTGTAGATAATATGTTAAATGTAATGTTATATTCTTTCTTTACTCATTATTTTGTATGTAAAACCAATTTCTTATTTATTTTGTCGCATACGAGGTCGTATTTGTTATATAATGGATGGCCGACTGTTAGCGATTCTTATGATAATGTTCATACACTAGATTATTTTCTGTATTAGCAACATTAAAATGTATTTTTTTGCACTGACAACTCGAACGGGCTGCGTCTTGACAGCGCGGTGCATTTGACAGTTACAAGAGTTTATAAAAAGGTATTGCGCGCTGTCAAGTCTCTCTTTCCGTATCGGTTTTCGGAGCAAGCAACAACTCAGTAAGTGCTAGTATATAATTTATTTATTCCTACTGTTATTGTACTGTTATAATTATTGTATACTTGTATTATGTGTATGCTATCAAAGCAAAAGTACAAAGGGTGTGGTACCCGTTTTGGTCGTTTTATTTAAATAACCTGATAACAAACCCCGTAGGTACACTAAATAACTTTCTTAGTCAATCTTTCTCTAAAGATAACGCATACAGATAACATATATATGCATGGTAAAGTTAAAATCTTATGCTGTTTGAAATATGGCACACAACTGTCTGCATCTTTCTGTACGCATCTTTCTGCGCTTTGAATGCCGTTTCTCTTTCAGTAGAGTTGCCCCAAAAGATAACACCGTATCGTAGGTGGCATTCGACTAAACCGTATGACTAATCCGTAACCGTACGTAATATAATAATATGCCTCAATATTATTTAACTTTACGATTTCCTTATTTTTTCACAGGCAAAGACGAAAATTGTGCAGTAATTAAGAGAATGTCGTGCAAGGTAGGGCTGTTGAAAATATAGAAAATGTAACGCTACAGGAAAATCAATTTCACAGCCAACAACTTCATATTTATGAACAGCGTAATGAATGCATTGCTCCCGAAGTTATTCTACACAGGAACACAGGAATTCCTGGCGATGGTAATTGTCTATTCCACTCGCTCATAAATGTTTTGCAACTTCAAATTGAGACTTGTGACTTGAGAAATCAATTACGCGATTCACCCTATTTAAACTCCTGCCACAATCCGCAAGAAGCATATAACATTCTATCAAGCACTAATGAATACGGAGATTTGGATTGTTTGTACTTATTCTCAAAAATGTACAATCAAAATGTTTGTGTACATAATTGTTTTTACAACATAACTACAACGAATGAAGACACTATCTTTTGTCATTTTAAAGCGAATGATACACAAAACTGGATTCATCTTCATCTTCGTGAAAAACATTTCACAACATTTTATGAAGTATCAGATTTATTGGAGACAATACAAGACGCTACCCAAAATGAAGCCCATGTTGATGTCAATATTCAACTATTGCGTGACAATTATGATGAAGATCCTACCGAAGATAACCATAACAATCATGAAAATGAAATTGAGATTGATAGAGAAGATCGAATTGGTGAAAATATGATGGATTTTATTGTTGATGGTACTATTCCAGTTTATACAAATTATCGTAAACACAGTACAGTCTGTCAAGAAAGTCATGAAAAGAATGTTTTGGGAACTAATGTTTTTGCTAATACTGGCAACACTGAATAATTGTTAAGCTGAGTACCTGAACTGTCACGTCGTATCTTTGTGGTTGATTTTTTATAATATTTCGGTGCTATTTCGAGTTTTTTAATCTTGTAAGCGTTAAGATACAAAAAATGAATCGAAATGTTTATAAGAGCGGTGTGAGACAAATTATATTTAAAGTTTTTCAAGGGTTTATAGCCGAAATTCAAGGTGGGAGTGCTGGGACGAACAAAGACGATGTTTATGGTCGAACAGCAAAGTTAACCGGTACGTAAATATATTCTAAAGTTTCACACACTAACGGAAATATAATGTTTAGACAATCTTCTATTTTTAAGTACAATTTATCTATCTTTAACATTGTTTATGTCTTGCTAAGGTTATGAAATTTACCTACGATTTATTATACTACCACTTAACGGTTTTGATATTTTGGTGTTTTTTATTTAGGTATGATAAATATATTTCTATATTTAACATAATTATCTTTTTACACCACCTGCTCGATAATGTCGTTTTATACGTCATACAAACCTCACTTAAAGCATGTCATTCTATCCCTAGGGAGATAATACAGTATGGCCGATCCCTAGGGAATAATGAGATTTGAATTTGGAACATTAAAAATCGTCAACATTCTGAATTAAAATGTAGGCGCATCGAACAAGTTGACTTGAAATTCAAACCAAAGAGTATGTAATCACTATGATTCAAACTGGCCACAAACAAAAAAAAAGAAAATAGAAGAAAACGTGCGTACTGACGCGTGACGGGAGCGTTATAGAAAATTGAAACAATAGAATCTTGGAGTAGTAAATTTTGTTTGTTTGAAGAACTTGTAAATACTCGTATAAAGTCTGTCCAATAAGTCATCCGACTTGGGAATTTTGTATAATATTTAATCATTTAAAAAATACCTATATTCGATACTTTTCACATAATTAACCTTGATTATTGAACCCGTGTTGACTACATCAGATTTAATTAAATCCTGATAATTACCCAAGTCGTTTAACTTATTAGACAGACTCTAATACTTATATTTCTCTAGTATATGATTTGGTTGACCAAATTATCTTTTAATTATCTCACAGATGGTGTAAAAAGTAAAGTATGCAACACGCGACTTAAAGACACTGCTTTATCCCCTAGTCACATAATAGTAGTTTATGTGACTAGGGGATAAAGCAGTGTCTTTAAGTCGCGGGCGGCATGTTGAATTCCGAACGAAACGAAGGTTGCTGATTTAATCCCGAACGATAGTGAGGGATTTATAAAATTAACTCCCGAGCATTGCGAGGGAGTTAATAAAGAAACCTGAGTGAAGTGAGGAATTTAAGCCGCCCAAGACAAAGACAGCTTTATCCCCGTGTTGCATACTCTACTTTTTACACCATCTGTGAGATAATTAAAAGACAATTTGGTCGACCAAATCATAAATTAGAGAAATATAAGTATTATATTTACAAGTTCATCAAACAAACAAAATTCACTCCTCCAAGATTCTATAGTTTCAATTTTCTATAATGCTCCCGTGTCGTCAGTAGAGTCTGTCTAATAAGGTAAACGACTTGGGTAATTATTAGGATTTAATGAAATCTGATGTAGTCAACACGAGTTCAATAATCAAGGTTGATTAAGAGATAGAGATCATTGTTTACTAACAGAAGAAACTTATAAAAATTACCGAATATTTGATGAAATATTATACAAAATTCTCAAGTCGGTTGACTTATTAGACAGACTATTTTCTTTTTTTTGTTAGTGGCCAGTTTAAATCATAGTGATTACATACTCTTTGGTTTGAATTTCGAGTCAACTTGTTCGATGCGCCTATATTTTAATTCACAATGTTGACGATTCTTGATGTTCCAAATTCAAATCTCATTATTCCCTAGGGATCGGCCATACTGCATTATTTCCCTAGGGATAGAATGACTTGCTTTAAGTGAGGTTTGTATGACGTATAAAACGACATTATCGAGCAGGTGGTGTAAAAACTACTATTATTGACTTCAGGTGTTTCCGAAAGTACAGTTCGGCGCATTGTGGACTAAGGCATGAAGAATGGAGGTAAATTTTCAACGCTTGAAAAACACAGGAAAGGCCGACCTACGAAACAGACTACGAGTCAGATGTTGGCCGGTTTCATTTTGAAGAAGTTTCAGGCAACATTTCTGGAGTCGAATACCTCGACTCTGATTCTTTGGATTCGGATTAATAAAGATTTATTTATATCATAAACTTTTTATTTTTGCAATGAGCTCATACCTATCGATACTCAGCGCCATGCTGGCAGTGCAGAGAGGCAAAACATCGTGATTTGCACTTTGTAGTAAGTACATAAATGCTAGTAGCTGAAAGGACGAAAACAAGGGTTGATCAAACCAGACATTCTTAGGAATATAAAACCAGATATTCAGAAGAATTTCTGTTTTGATAAACTCTTGCGTGTAGGTACGTAGGATAAACATATAACTATCCTAAAGGAAATAGAGAAGTATGGTTTCGTCGCAATGTTTATAAAACAAAATTCAGACTGGTAGAGAATGCCTAAGGCATTAACTTCGCCTTTGTACTTTTGTGTTGGATGAAGTTTTAATAAATAAATGAGAACTACTATAACTATTGTGTATCAGTTAAAATAAACGTCACTTGAATGAAAATTAGTTCTAATAAAAATGTTGTTCGCCACTACGACAGAGTAAGTACTTTTATTTATAGGGAGCCACTACCAATGAAAGTCAAAACTCGTTTGCAAGCATGTATTAAATAGATAGACGAGTGTCAGATAGATTGGTAAAATAATGTACCTACACGGCAGTAAAGGGACCGTAAATCGATAATTATAATTTTATAAATAAAAGTATCAATATCTTTTAGTCGAAATTTATTGGGATACCATGTTAATGATGGTGGCGCCCTCCCCTCTTTTCATGACTTTCTTGACAGACTGTACAAGTCATATTGATTTTGATAAAGAATTTACGAGTTATTCATTTAGTCATTCTAGAAAAGAGACTTGAAAATGTCGACCAGTAAACATGAAAGTATTTTGAAAACAATACTGCAGGTATTTCTTTTTTTAATTATTCACTTTATATTTTTCTTTCTACATCTTGATAATACGAATTTGATTTTTTTAGAATTACATCCCTGGTGAAATTGTTCAAGTCTGCTCTACGTGTTATGCATCTTTGGAAAAAGAAAAAAATCCTTTCATGTCAATCTACAATGGTTTTGCATATCCAAAAATTCCATCACATTTACCAACGTTAAACCTTATCGAGCAACGGTTGATTTCACCGAGAATACCGTTCATGCAGATTCGTAGACTGAGACACGTTAATGGTCAGTAAGGTATTTATAGCCAGATAATTAATGTTCCTGTCGAAGTTAATACAATGGTGAGAAAAATTGCCAAGAAACATTGAAGATGACCATTGCTTTTATGTGTATTTGAAAAAGAAGTTGATTCACAAAACTAGTTATGTCCACGGGCTTATTAATAAGAGCCTAATTAAAGAGTGGTTGTCGTATTTAGTATCTCTAGATTTATCATGACATTAAAATCGATTAATCTTTTTTACCGGCAATGAACGTACTTCGCAATTGAATATGGATGAAATAAGTGGACATTTAGTTGCGCAGCAGCCAACTCTTTTGTGGAATGATGATTATTTTTTGAGTCGAGCACCCGGTGAATATAACAGGCCAGTCAGTATTTTAATGGATGAACATGCGGAAGAACTATCTTTTCCGACAATCTACGGCGGTCATTTTCGAATATACAGAGATGGTGTTATTGTTACTCCATTTATGCAAGCTACCAGCGAACTTCGGCGTACTGATAGGCGTGCTACTGACCCACAACACCTTTTATACATCGCTACTAAAATTATGAGGTTGCGAGTTAGTAAACGTGTCAACGTTGCGTTTAAGCATTTACTTCAATTACGAAAGAGACCATATAAATAATTGTTTAGAATCAAATCTCGCATTTCTTCGCTGCATACCAAATTCTGCTTGGTTTTGGTCAGATCGCTAAAAAGATGTAGATAGTAGATATGGACAAAATCCCACCTCCCACCACTGTTGGTCCTACCCGCCTTGCGGCATACGGACTCATTGGAGACACGCTCCGGCAATTGCGTGACTGCGTATGTCTTTACAGCTTGCTCTACCAGAAGGTGCTTTGTAAACTCCATACATTCTTTTTTCCTGTCCCTCTCTACTTGTTTCACTTCTCCCCATTCTGGGGCGTGCTACACCACATAACGTGACTGAACGCACGAGCAGCCCTAGCGGCTTGGCTTGCCATCAACTAAAAGCTGAAAAGCTGTTCCTACCTTTCCTAGACTTCAGTAGAACTGCTGTTCCTAACTGTCCTACTCGTTTCCTAACAGTACTTCTACTGCAGTTCTAATGCCTTTCTCTTACTGTGCCATTTGTGAGAAAATGACTTCAGCCTTCGAAAGCCCTCCGGACTAGCTATAAGCTCTCTGTGATATACTGGCCCTATCTCTGTCCTACTCCAGTCCCCCAACATATCCTCCCTCTCGTCTTTATACAGCTCGCATTCCCACAAGACATGGTCTCGCGTTTCATCTGCCAGCCCACAGTAGCATAATGCTGTGTCGCATAGCGACATCTTGTTTAGGCGGCCTCTGAAATTCCCATGTCCCGTGAGCATCTGCGACAAGACATAGTCTGGCTCCACCCAGCCGAATGACGCTCTGTCTGTGAAATAGTTGTTGACCGACCGAATCGTCGTGAGTTAGATCCTTGTAAAGCTCTGTATATAAAATATTTAAAAATAGTTGTATTCCTGTTTTTGATGTTTCCTTAGTAATAAAGTGCAAAGAAAAGTGTAAACCATCAGTGAGCATATTACCAAAACCAACAATGAAGAATTACATAACTAAAAACAGTGACACAAAAAAGTGGTGACAATCAATGTGAAAACAGTGAAAATATAACAAATATAACAAATTCATTATGAATTCAAAACTACAATCTTTTAAACAACAGTAGCAAGTGGAAGAATTATCCCAAAAGTGTTATTTTCTTTGAAATGTGGACAAAGAAACTGCAAAAAATTCCACGTATAAATCATAATCTAACCGCCACTAATAATTCAAAATATTATATCTACATTAAGATTCACTATTTGGTCATACAACGTAACTGACTAAGTGGCTCTTGTAGTAACGCATCTACACTTTCAAACGACGCGGTTCGAGTTCGATCCCCACGATCAGTAAACACTTTTTGTAATTTGCCTGGTGATATTTCTGAACTATGTCTACAGAAATAAACCACGTGACATTGCGACAACGACAACAGCTGCTTAGAACCAAGTCAATAGACTCCTCGAGTACTGACGCATCATTGGACAGAACGAGTTTCGACTTAAATTCAAAAAGTCTTGATCTATCGACGGGTATAAAGGTAACAAAAATGACTTGGAAAAAATGAAGGTTGAAATACTACAATTAAAAGAACAATTTCAACTTACCCAAAATGAACTAGACAAAGTGATATGCGAAAATAATGAGCTAAAAGAAACAATATTACGTCAGCAAATTCATATTAATACCCTAAAGGATATTTGTACCAGTCCTATACAATCGGAAAGGCTAAAATTACTGTCAGCAAGACAACGGACTAGACGGTCTATTACGGATAATCTACGAGTTCTATCAGTAGGCCAAGAACACTCTCCCAGCCATAATAATGATAGGGATTGCGTCGAGAGTTTAAATGTTTTATTAGATACCCCGCCACATATTGACCAATCTCCTACAAAGGCCTATGT
This sequence comes from Mythimna albipuncta, assembly GCA_929112965.1. Taxonomy (NCBI): domain Eukaryota; kingdom Metazoa; phylum Arthropoda; class Insecta; order Lepidoptera; family Noctuidae; genus Mythimna; species Mythimna albipuncta. The sequence continues at coordinate 9,909,048 of OV815985.1, read as the reverse complement.
CAGCACAAAATTTGAAACCATTTTATCAAAACATGACGTACAGGAAAACTATAACTTGCGACGGAAAAATAACTATGTACTTGCTGAAAAAAATGACAACATATACACAGACACCTCGCTCACAAGCAACCTAACATGTACTGGTATATCGCAAAAAGAAGACACAAAGACACCTGCATTAACATCTATTAAGAAACCTCGGATTTATGGTAGTACGGAATATGGTAAAATATTGTTACTTTCTGACAACCAAGGTAAAGGATTAATACAAGAGTTAATTCAAAACAAGGATTCCTTACTACCAAAGAATTATAAAATATCATCGATCAGGAAACCGAACGCAAAAACGGAAGCTGTGTTAGAAAATTGTTCCAAATTATCTAAACAATTTTCATGTAAAGACTTTGTAATATTGTGGATAGGAAGTAATGACTTAAACCCATACCACGTACTGTCTGAAGTTACTGTAGCTCTGAAACTTTTGAAAAACTGCAATGTCCTAGTTGTTAATGTGTTATACAATGCATCACTAATTACCCAAAAATTGAATTACCAACTTAAATTGATTGCTAAAAATTCAAAAAACTGTACATTCATAGAAACTAACAAGGATTATATTAATGTATCGCAAATGGTAATAAAAGCAATTAATACAATTTATTATAATAAAACATTCCTATCATATAACCTCAACTATCTACGTAAAATACGACGGCAACATGACAATATTATAACAATTCACGACTATAATCTACCTGTACATAATTCTAACCCGCGCCAGGGCACAATACCTTATTATTTTAAAAATAAATCTCAGGTCTTATCTAAGATTTCAAGCTCTATACCCATAACTAATACACCAAAGCCAGTCAAAGGAACAATCCCCTATTATTTTCCAGTAGTCAAAAGAAATAAAAATAACCCTCCTGTATCCTCAAATAATGACGATTTTTTTCGTAAGCACTAACACTCAGAACTCTAATTGTAGTACTATTTCTGTAATGCACCAAAACATTGCTGGGGTTCTTAACAAAATGCAAGATCTAGAGTTGGCCTTAAATGAGCTGCATGAATCAAATACAGATATTATTGCTGTGTGCTTGAGCGAACATTTTATAATTGAAGGAGAAGAGCACTATTTAAATTTAAATAAGTACAAACTTAACGCTATATATACAAGACCAACGCAACGAAGAGGAGGCACATGTATATTATGTAAGGAAAATTTACAAAGTATTGAATTAAAAGACATAAAAGAGCTGAGTATAGAAAAGCACTTCGAAATTTGTGGTGTAGAAATTCATGAGTTGAAACTTGTATCTTTTTTAATAAAATGAACGAAACTTTAAGTAGGCTTCAACACAAGAAAAGTAAAATAGTTATATGTGGAGACTATAATATTGATATATTGAGTAAAGACAACATTAGTACGCAGTTCTTAGAATTACTATCGAACTACGGTATGGAATGCCATATTCAAGAACCTACAAGATTAAACAAATGCATTGATAATATTATAACCAATATTCAAGGAGTTATAGGTAAAACGTACAATTTTTGTTTATCAGACCATAATACGGCACAGGTCGTAGAATTTCAATATCAACCTGAACTAAACATCAAAGACCATTACTTTAAGATGATAAATGACCACAGTAAAGAAAATATAAGTAAGTTTGTAGACTGTATTGGTAGTCTAACGTTCTCTGATATCTATGAAATATCGGATACAAATATTGCTTTCTCTACCTTTCATAATGAACTTACGCTTTTCTATAATCTATGTTTTCCTCGTATTAGAATTAAAACGATTTCTAAAGCTAATCGCCTGCCTTGGGTTACAAAAGGTATCAAAGTAAGTGGTAAAACTAAACGGTCATTACGGTACAAATACTATCTTGACAAAAGTAACAGTAATAAGATAAAATTTAAAAAATACTCTGCTTTATTAAAAAAATGTGTCAACAAATTTCAATCCATACGCAATTTGAAACACATTGTTAAATCCAAAAACAAAGGTAAAGCTACATGGGACATCGTTAAGCGTAATATGGGTAAAACAAAGACATCAGAATATATTGATAAAATTGCTGACAAAAGAACCTCAATTTCTTCCGGATTTGACATAGCTAATTTATTTAATGACTTTTTTATTGACATAATACAGAATAATACCAATAATACAGCAATGAATACGACCAATTATGACATTAATAAATTGAAAACTAATGACTCTAGTATATTTCTTCAGCCAACAACTCCACATGAAATCTTTCAGATAATTCAGTCGTTAAAACCCACCAAATCTGCCGGCTATGATAACATTAATACAGATCTCTTGAAACGGCTTTCACTATATATTGCAGAACCATTGGCTTATATTATTAACTTATCTTTTGAACAAGGTTGCTTTCCTGATAAACTGAAACTGTCAATAATAAAACCTTTACATAAAAAAGGTTCAAAGTCTGAAAAAAATTATTACAGACCTATTGCACTAACTCCTATTTTGTCCAAGATTTTTGAAAGGGTAATGTACAAGAGACTGCTTGATTTTCTTGATAAATATGAGATTCTGGCTGAGGAACAGTACGGTTTCAGGAAAAATAAATCTACCCAACTAGCTACCTTTATGTTGGTCAAGTCTATTGTGTCTAGTATTAATTCTAAAATCCCAACGTCTGCCCTCTTTCTGGACCTCAGCAAAGCATTCGACTTTGTGGATCATTCCATACTCATAGAAAAATTAGACAAATACGGTATAAGAGGTCTGGCTTCTCAGTGGTTCCAATCGTATTTAAGTAACCGGAAACAGTTTACAAGGGTAACTAAATTAAATAAGAAGACTAATTGCATAGAAAACTATGACTCACAGCACGGTACAAATCATTTTGGAGTGCCCCAAGGAAGTATCCTGGGGCCGTTACTATTCCTTATATACATAAATGATCTTCCCCAAGAGATACTGCACAACTGTGTCCTATTTGCAGATGATACGACTGTCATTATTGAATGTAAAAATTCAAATACTTGTGAATCTGAAATAAATCAAACTCTCCATTCAATAGTTGAATGGTTGAAAGGTAACAAATTAAAAATAAATATTGACAAGACAAAACTGATATACTTCAAAACGCCTAGCCGAAAAGAGTTTCAGTTTAATATAAGCCTTGACCATGATAAAGTAGAACAAATACAAAGTACTAAATTTCTCGGTATAAATTTAGACGCACATCTCACATGGAAGGATCATATTGACAGTATTTGTAAGAAAATTAATAAATTCGTTTTTGCTCTTCGTAAAGTTAAAGATGTAACAACTAGAGAAACATCTCTAATGGTGTATCATGCTTAAATGTTTGTTCACTCATTCGTTATGGCATTGTAGTCTGGGGCAACTCTTCAGAGGTAAACTGGGTTTTTATAGCGCAGAAAAAATGTATTCGTGCAATTTATGGTATGAAATGGTTTGATTCCTGTAAACCGATTTTTAAATCAAAAAAGTTACTAACTGTCCCTAGTATTTACATCTACGAAGTCGCCAAATTTGTTAAGGGTCATCCATTCCTTTTCGAAGGTAACGATAATAAAAGTAAGCGGTTGTTAAAGCGGTTACCCCTCAAAATGCCGGTCCCTAAATTAGAACTGTTTAGACGTAATTGTGCATATATGGCGCCACTTATTTACAACTCCTTACCCAAACATATTTCAGAATTACCATATAATAAATTCTGTCGTGTTTTACGGGACTGGTTGATAGAGGAAAGCTTTTATTCAGTTAAAGAGTTTTTGAAGAAAAGTTCATGTTGTTACAATTTTTTTAAGGATGCATAAAATTATTTCATGTTTAATTTTTATGTATTTTGACATTGTTATGTAATCAATTTTGTAAACAAATTTCTTGAACATAAATTGTAATCTTGAAACTATAATTTGGCATGCTTTAATATTAAGCAAAACATGTTTGGACTCTTTGTATTATAACACCTTTTAATACCGTGTTTTTTGCAAATAAATATTATTATTTATTTTATTTATTTTTCACATCCGTGAAGAATGAGTACAGCTTTCTGCCATCTTTGGAAGATGCCCATCGTTCCTGCCACCGGACCATGACCTCCGCTCCGTACCCGTACGTACCGTACTTTCCCGATTGCCACCCTACGCTCCCTGCTGACCATCCTAGAACACTCCTGCGAGATTCGACCCGCGCGACAGACCTCAAGGTCGGCCGGAAGCACACCCGCTAGCACAGGTAACGCTGCGGTGCTAACCTACCTGTATGCCTACGTCAAGAGAATTAAGGCCGGACGTTGCGTACGGAGCAGCGTACTCCGCACTGCGTATCTCCCCACACTTCGCCACCATACGGCCGCAGCATTTATGACAAAACGCAAGTTCATATATTTCACTGTTTTTACTGCTTAGTTTAATATTGTGTTGTTAAAAAACTCGACTACGAAAAATTTTCAGGATGTTGAAGTAAACAAAATTACTAAATTAAGTAGGTATTTTGGTATTATTGACACATTGAATTTTGATTAGTACAAGTTAAACCCTTTGAAATGATATCAAACACCGTGTAAATACACCGTGTTTGATATCATTTCAATTTTAGGTTTTATTGTAGGTTTTATTTACCTTAGCGTTTTTTTTTACATATGACTTTTTGCCCGCTAGAGGGTGCCACATTGAATGAAAAAAGAAAATATAATTATGTTATTTTTTTGTATTTTTTGCCTATTGTACAACGTTTTAGACATTGCCTGTAATGTTATAGGTACAAGTGCTTGAAAATAAATAAATAATAAATAAATAAATTGAGTTTTGTGACACGTCACGTAGCCTATGTTCAGCGGACGATTAAGCTTGTTCTAAGGGTACCTACCCCATTTATCGAGTTCCGATAAGTAGTTTCGGAGCTATGAGAGAACAGATCAACACACACACATAATAGTAGTTTATGTGACTAGGGGATAAAGCAGTGTCTTTAAGTCGCGGGCGGCATGTTGAATTCCGAACGAAACGAAGGTTACTGATTTAATCCCGAACGATAGTGAGGGATTTATAAAATTAACTCCCGAGCATTGCGAGGGAGTTAATAAAGAAACCTGAGTGAAGTGAGGAATTTAAGCCGCCCAAGACAAAGACAGCTTTATCCCCGTGTTGCATACTCTACTTTTTACACCATCTGTGAGATAATTAAAACACAATTTGGTCGACCAAATCATACATTAGAGAAATATAAGTATTATATTTACAAGTTCATCAAACAAACAAAATTCACTCCTCCAAGATTCTATAGTTTCAATTTTCTATAATGCTCCCGTGTCGTCAGTAGAATCTGTCTAATAAGTTAAACGACTTGGGTAATTATTAGGATTTAATGAAATCTGATGTAGTCAACACGAGTTCAATAATCAAGGTTGATTAAGAGATAGAGATCATTGTTTACTAACAGAAAAAAACCGAATATTTGATTAAATATTATAATAAATTCTCAAGTCGGTTGCCTTATTAGACAGACTATTTTCTTTTTTTTTGTCAGTGGCCAGTTTAAATCATAGTGATTACATACTCTTTGGTTTGAATTTCGAGTCAACTTGTTCGATGCGCCTATATTTTAATTCACAATGTTGACGATTCTTGATGCTCCAAATTCAAATCTCATTATTCCCTAGGGATCGGCCATACTGCATTATCTCTCTAGGGATATAATGACATGCTTTAAGTGAGGTTTGTATGACGTATAAAACGACATTATCGAGCAGATGGTGTAAAAACATACATACATAGCTTGTCAAAATCATAACCTTCCTTTGGCTTTGCCGTAGTTGGGTTAAAAATCGAAAATATGCTGTTTTTTTTTTCACTTATGACTTTTCAAAATCTTTATTCTAATCCAAAGAAACTTTTAGTTAACTAATTAAATTAATTAATTAACTAATTACACTAAAAAGCGCAATGTAAATAAAACTCGAAAAGGTCACCCGCTCAGCTGATTCCCTAGAGTCCACTTGCCGGGGACAACACGCACGTGCTCTTACTTACTGTCAAACGCACCGCATAACGCCGACAAAGAGCCGGCTACCTTTTTAACTCGCCGACATCCCTTTGGCGGCGCAACTCAAAGAAAAATGTCGGCAAATTACACTTACCAGCCAAAAAATTGGGACGACTTGTAAACATGTTTGTCACTAACAAAATAGTAGGTACGAGGTGGTAGGGTGGTGAGTAGGAGGTTCTGGTGAGAATAATTTCATCATCGCATCATTTTTTTCTAACTTGAATAGTTTACGCGAGAGACACTTCCAAAGTGGTAAAATGTGTGTGATAAAACTAAAAAAAATATATGGTGTACATTACCATGTAAACTACCAACGAAAATTGGTTTCAACGAGATCTAATAAGTAGTTTTTTTTTTAATACATCATAAATCTAAAAAAAATACACTATTATTAAAACATCGATCAAAGTTACAACAAACTACAAGAACTTTTATATTACGTTACTTGCTAGCAGCAAGGCTACTACGGAACCCTTTATAGGCGAGTCCGACTCGCACTTGGCCGGTTTTTTTTTATATAAGTAGCCTCTTTTTGTAATGTGAATGTGAGAACACTACTCCACGAACTCTTAGACTACTTCCTATTACGACTTACAGGTCGCGCGGTGAATTAGGATCGCTCGGTGAAAGTAGTGGGGGCAATCGGTGCATGTGTACAATTGCGCACAAAAATTCTTAGTATGTTAGGATTTAATTTTTTAATTTCGCATGTTTGAACCTTATTAACATAACTTATAATAACACTAGTTTTTGCTTGTAATTTATCTTGTAAGTAGGTAAATTCAGAAAAATTAAAATGTTTAAAATTAAAATTAAAAAAAAAATTTTCGTTAGTTTCTTTCTTAACGTAACAATTCACGTCGTAAACCATTTTTCTGGCTTGCCGTTTTAAAACTTTATTTTTAACCATTTTTTTTACGACTACGTATTGCTAATACGATAACACAAGCTGTACGCAACAGTACACAAGTACAACAGTATCCAGTGAGACGCGAGAACGCAACGCGGGAATTGAAAAGCGACTCTATCTACCAATGACGTGTCGCCGTCGGCGCAGACCTTAGAATTGAATACTGCGCATGCCCCTTCCACTTTTGCCGAGCGATCTTAATTCACCGCGCGACCTTGTACTTTGTTTTTTACTGAGATAATTTTTATTGTGCTTTTGTGTACAATATTTGACTAGTCTACACTGTTCTTACATAATATCTAGTAATATTGTAATACCAACCACTTTTTTTATAAGAGTAACCATGGAATTTCATGGAGGTTCTTCTCCATAGGAAACGACCAATTTGGAACCGTGCACTAGCTTCTGACGTTTTATTTTTATTTTATTTATTTATTTATTTATTTCAAGTATCAAAGACTCATTTCAGTTACAAAATTATACGTACAGGTATTACAAAATTACATAAAATTGAAAGGTCAATAACAAAATTAAATTAATTTAAATTGCATTAGATTATTTTATCATTTATATATGCCCATGTAGGCCTATGTGAAATAAAATATTTTTTTATTTTGATTTGATTTTTGATTTACCAAGCTCCTATAGTCACCTTCCGGTTCCATCATCAGATCAGTTCCCTGTTATTGTGGGTCTTGAAATTATAAGATTTGATTACAGACAAACGTCGGGACAGGTGAAACTAAAAAAAAAATAGTTAAAAAAAAAACTAATAAACACTACACTTTTTAGTTTGATATGCTACGGAACGTTTTCAAAACTATATGTGTATTAGTTTTTTAAAACTATATTTATTTTTCAATTTTTAGTGAATAGTCACCGTGTCAAGGTCATGCCCTATGGTGTGCCTGCCGTTTTCTAACATTTTATACATTTAACCCTGGGGTCAAGGTCTGGCCTTTGGGTGTCTCAAGCGTTTCCCAACATTTTATACATTTGATTTTGGGGTCAAGGTCATTGACCTTGAGGTCAAAGTAGGTAGTAAACCTTTTGGTGTCCCAGGCGATTCCCAAAATTTTATACATATGATCTTGAAGTAAAGGTCATTGCCCTTGAGGTCAAGGTCAAAGGATAAAGGATTATTGCATTGTCATCAGTCTGATGGGTGTGCAAAGTTTAAAGAAAATCTGATCACCCAAAGTTGAGCAAAATCGAGCTCAAAGGCGCTGATTACATACAAACAAATAAACATACAGGTGAAGCTAATAAAAGCTTGTAAAATACCTAACGTTTTCAATAAAAGTTTAATTTTGTACTCACTTCATTGTTTTAATTTAGACATTGTTTACTACCCAATCAGATTTTAAACAGCTTGAGCTGTATTGAATATGAAGCACGACTCAGGCGCGAGTCCGTTGATAAACGACTCAAGTCGTTTAAGCCTTATAAACGACTCGAGTCGTTTAAGTCTTATAAACGACTCGAGTCGTTTAAGCCTTTTAGTCCTTTAGTTAAAAGACTTGAGAGTTTCAAGTCTTATTAATAAAGACTGGAGACTGTAGTCTTCTTTCCAGACTAGAGTCGCTTAAAATGTAGTCGAGTCCTTTTTAAAGGCCTTAAACGACTGAGTCTCTTGCATCACTAGTCGGAGTCCCGCCCCGTAGGGGAGCATGCTGCTGCAATCCTTACTTGACGGTGATATCCCGTGTCTTTACTGGAGTTGTCGTCCGGGCATAAGGAGGCCCGTCGCGGTACCCTCTGCCGTCGAGGAATAACTCTCCATCAGACGGATACCGTGCAGGACATTCGCTGGGGGACGTACTCTGCCCGACGCGGCTCTGTACGCTAATCCCCACGGGTCGTCGTTGCCGGATTCAGCGATGTCACGGAAATAGGCCACCTCTGCTGCTCTCATAGCGGTTTTATAGGAAGTCCTCACCGCACACAGGGTCTCAAGCCTTTCCTCCTCCCTAGAGTCCTTAGCCCTTCGCGACTTTTGCCAATCTCGTCTGGCTCTGTACACTTTGTGGCGTAGTTTTTCCAAATCACCAGTCCACCACTCGTATCCACCGGTATCCTTTTTGCCGCGCTTTCCCAAACAGGTTACTGCGGCGTCAGTAAGAATATCTGTGTACTGCGAGCAGATTTCTTGTGCCGGCTTCCATGTCTGAAGCCTACCCATCTTATTATGGAGCACACTACGAAATCTCTCGTAATCCACTCCCTTCTCACGGAAGGATACCGACTCTATGACTTTCTGCCCCTCCCCAGAACGACTTTCTGTACTCCTTGCGGCACCCGTGCCCATCTCAAAGGTGATCAGTTGATGGTCACTGAGACTGACCCCTTCATGCACTGTCCACTGTGTGACTGCCAGGCCTCTTGTACTAAGGGTCAAGTCCACGTTCGACTGACCATTAGGGCCGTGAAACGTGGGTGGTTGACCTTCCGCATTATGTATTACTAGGCCCCTTCCCAGGATTAATCCTTCCATCTGGGATTTTCGGTACTCCGTATCGGGACCTCGACCTACGTATTTCCTTCGTTCGCAGTGCCACAGTGGCGAGTGGGCGTTACTGTACACTCACTTCCAAAAGTCGATAGGAATTCTTAAAACGTATTCGTTTGACGTTTAGTTTGACTTACGACCTTTTATTTTCAAGTTTCGCCAACAAATGATTGAAATTCACAATTTCATCAACTTAGCATAAGTCAAGATGGCCCAGTGGTATAGGCACACAGATTGAAGCGCAAATCAGTGTGCCGCAAGTTCAAATCCCACGCAATTATTGACTTTTTGTAAGTTCTTACCCGATTGGAAGTTATGTATTTGCATTACATACATATATTAAATTATTCTTTAACTTGTTCACACATTTCTTAGAGTTAGAAAGGTAGATCACAAAAAAACTAAATAAAGAATTAGATTTCTGCGAGGTAGACATGAGTTTTAACTTGACCGAAATGAACTGTCGTTTGGTTGTAGTTGTTGGTTAGTGACGTGTGGTTGACAGTATTGTAATATTCGCAAAATGCAGGCTAATATTAGTATTGAAGTGAGGGCGACTATCATTGGGCTGCATAAAAGTGGTTTTAATAAAACACAAATATCTGAAGAAACCGGACTGAATGTGAGTATAATAGCTATTAATGAATTGTAACTTTATTACAAATTAATCTTCTAATTAAAACGTATGCCATTTATGAATCCATTCATCGTATCTATAAGAGGTTTAGAAGAGAAATACGTAAATCGTTGGGTTTATTGGATTGGTTATTGGATTAATAAATGCAGTTTTATTTTAAAATTATATTCAATAATTATGATTATTAACATTTTATATAATGAAAATGAAGTGAAGTAGGTATAGCTGCCTAATATATATATTTTTTTATTTTAGAAAAATACTGTAAATCTTTGGCTAAAAAGATATGAGGAAGAAGGTAGCCTTGCTAGTCGAAAGAGAAGTGGGAGACCGAAGCTTATTAGCGAGGCGCAGCGACGACATATGGTGGACGTATACGAAACGAATGGTTTCGCACCAACGAGACATTTTGCGGAATTATATGACACCTCGATGGATACTGTTCGCCGTGCACTTCACGCTGAAGGCGTGCATCACAGAAAACCTGCTAAAAAGCCGTACTTGACAGAGAGGCACAAACAAGAACGATTACGTTTCGCACTAAATGTTTAATGTTAACTAAACTAAAGGGCCTACCATTTTATTTTAACATATCTGTGATTATTCTTTAACAAACACTGTATTATATTGTGTTTACTTTCGTTTAAAACAGCTATATCTTTTAATTTGTGCCATCGCCTCATCTTAAGAATGCAGTGAACTCGCTATCAATTTTGTTGACAATAATCATGAGTCTATTTCGTTTTTTATTCTTCTACCCGCACTGTTATAACATAATATTATAGTTCATTTTATTTTGCTCATCTTGTGAGAACTAAAGTTCTTTTAACAGAAATTGAGGTTTAGTTTCAATCTTCTTTTCGTCAAGAAAATGAACAATTAAGCTATGACCTCAATACATTCATTGTGACGTTACACAAAAATAAAATGTTTACAAAGTCTAAATCATATATCACTTTTCAATAAATAACTGGATATAAACAATTACCTATATTTTATTTTATTAAAATTTGAATATCCGTTCATTGTTACGTTATTCATAATATGAATGGTCTAAGTGGGTATACTTCCAACAAACAATCTTACGCGTAACATAGATAACGGTTACAAGATAACTTTGCTATTCGACGTCACAATTCTCATAAATGTTTAATTTGTAAATATAAAGCATAAACATTTTTATTAAACACGTCTTTTTATTTCCACCTTACAACATCGAAAAGATGTAACAACTAAATAATTGCAAATTACGAATGTGATTCTTCTTGTGGTTAATAGATCACATTCGTAATTTGCAACTATTTAGTGCAAAAAATGCAATAGTATTTTTCATAGAAATTTAAAAAAAAGACTATATCAATATAGATTGGGAATTTTCAAAGTAAGAAATAACTGCAACGGACCGACCATGATTTGAACTCGGGTTACGTGATTTGCGAATCCAACACTTAGTTCACACGGCTACCAGCACATGACGTATTTGCGCGAATTTTATCAATGCTATGGTAAGAACAGAAAAATAATAATGTTTTGCTCAGTGCGACGACAGTTCCTTAGTGTGTGTTATCTGTGGAATGTGGATACTCATACATGCGCACACATACGCATCGCGCTCGCTCGGTTCATAGCAATGTAATCTTTAACGTTCCTATGGACTTTTGCCTTCTTACTGTACATCCCCACCAGTATAGGATTCCCTGTCAATTGGTCCAAGACCACCGTTAGATGCTGCAGGTGAACTGCGATGTCGTGGCTATACTGGCAGTAGACTGACACAGCGTAAAACTCACCCGCACTGCCTGGACAACTAATGTGGGCTACCGCACAATGGTCGTTGCTGAGGTGCCCCAGGAATGTGACAGCTATACTTGGGTTTAGCACTACAATGCCTGCCTTGGACTCCGGTCCATGCTGGATGGTCCTAGTGTTGCTATACTGCTCCTGGACAAGTATCAGATCCAGCCTCAGCGATCTCGCGATCACTGGCAGTTCCGTAGTTGCGGTTGCGGAACCCTGCAGGTTTAGCTGTCCCACCCTAATGGCGTGCGTGCGTTCAGGCATATTGAGTCATGTTGATTGCCTGTCTCTCTGCGTACACGCGCGCCGGGCAATCTATGGCCGCCGTCCTGTGGGAACCAGCCTCCGGTCGTTTGAAGCGCTTGCAGGTCGCACAGCACTCGGTCTTCGACTGGCATTCCTGGGCCTTGTGACCACTGTCCCCACACTTGCCACACACTATTGAGGCCGCTTTGCAGTGCTTCTCCGGGTGCCCGTATTGCTGGCATTTGATACAGCAGGTCACCCGGACGAAATCGCAGACCTCAACCGCTTCCCATCCCACGTATACCCGACCAAGACCCACCAGCTTGTCCCTGAGTGCCGCCGAGACTTCGAAGACCACGGTTGTGGTTCGCCCTTCGCGCCTACCCTTCTTGAAGGCGAACACGGCCTCTCTCCGGACTTTCTCCAGAGGCCAAGCTGGGTCCTCCGCCAGGTTCACCCTGTGGAGGTCCTCCAGGACGTCTTCCGCCCTTGGGTTGCCGCTCAGGTTCCGAAGAGCCACGAGCGGCCTTCGGGACTTCGGGTCGGCTGCCCTAAGCGTTGGTGGAGCCGCCGCCTTCAATTTTTGGGCGGCCGTGGAGGACGCCGTTTGCACGACGACCCCCGCGTTGCCCACTCGTCTCACCCCCTGAACCTGGATTCCGTCTTGGCCGGGTCTGACTTTCTCCCTTAATTCCTTCAGGGTAGCGTCCGACGATTTTATATCGTCGCTGTTCGGGTAGAACAGTACAGCTGGCCCGCGCTGTTCCACCGTCACCCTTGGCTTTCCGTGCGGCAACTTCAATATTGCCGCATAGTCCGCCTTGCGAGCACTGGCCTGGGGCGCATACCCACTCACTGGCGCAGGAGCCGAGTTTGCTTGTTGCAGCTCCAGTGTAGCCACCTTCAGCTCTTGGGCTATGAGCCGCTGCTCCAGCTCCGCCAACCTGACGGTCAAGGACCCAACCACAGCCAGGATGTCCTGGTTGTGTCCGGCTATAATGCCCTTGTCTGTCATATTAAGTTTATTAGTCGCGTTGGCCACGGCACTTATGCCCTTCACCGCCTGGTGGACCTGGTCGATGAGCTCGAGTTTGCTTAACGCAGTCAGCCCACTACCCTTAGTAGGCGTACTCGACGCCTCAGGCCGAGCACCCGGGGGGGGCGACTTGGAGCTGACCCCGCGACTCACCCCTGTTGCTGATGCCGCTGCCGACATAATTCCACTAATAGGTGGAATTTCTGTTCTAGGCGCCAACCTGCTCCGCGTCGGTCGCCCTTGAGATTCCTGAGGGGAGCTCTCGTCTCTTTCCCTCTTCTCGGCTCTCTTATCCGGTCCCCTCGGCGCAGGCGGCGCCGACAGCGCAGACGGGCTGTCCATCGGCACACATTCCTCCCTGATGGGGGAAACGGAACCTCTGGCCGCATTAAAGCCACCTGGTGGAGTACGCATCAGCGAGTTCCTTGGCGTAAAGCCAATTCCCTCCCGCAGCTCCTCCAGACACCGCAACTCCTCCTCCCTTCTTGACAGCTCGGCATCTATTGCCGCCCTGAAGGACTCCCCGTCCTCATCGTCTGCCATTCGGCCTTCTTATTACAACCCTAACTACCCAAATATCAATAAAAATGAAAATGAAATAAAATAAATTAAAAATTTTTAACCACCTAAAACTAAACGTAAAACTACCAAACTATTAATTATTTTCAAAAGTTGGCAACCCACAACTATCAGCTAAACTGACAGGTGTCACCCGGAGATGACAGCTGACAGCCGACAGCCAGATGACACTGACACTGGCAGGTGTCAAGTGACTCCGACAACCTACTGACAGATGACAGCCCAAGTGACACTGACTGATAGCTGTCACTCAACTTTGAAGTAATAAACTAACCTACAATAATAATATGCCACACTATTTGCACGCCACGTGCTCCTAACCTAAAATTTTAATGGATGCCGGCGTGGATTCACCTTAGCAAATCCACTCCGGACATCAAAATAACAAATAAAATATGGACAATGCCTTGATACGACACTGGGCCTTGCAGTACTGCAGCCAGGCACCGATATTTCAGTGTGGCTGCCACTGAAGCACTTCTCTTTGTTCGACCACGTGTATCGCACAATAACACAACACCAAAAAACACTTAAAACTATACAAAAAAACAACTTAAATTCTAAAAACCACAACGGAGTTCGTGTATTATTGTTCAACGAATAATACTACAGCTGAATTTCAGCGAGAATACCCCGTAAACCAATTAAAAATAATTTAATTTACGGAGCCTGACAAAAACGTGTCCGATCAATTATCTTCACGGGCGCGTCAGTCAGATAGGGACAAAATCCCACCTCCCACCACTGTTGGTCCTACCCGCCTTGCGGCATACGGACTCATTGGAGACACGCTCCGGCAATTGCGTGACTGCGTATGTCTTTACAGCTTGCTCTACCGGAACGTGCTTTGTAAACTCCATACATTCTTTTTTCCTGTCCCTCTCTACCTATTTCACTTCTCCCCATTCTGGGGCGTGCTACACCACATAACGTGACTGAGCGCACGAGCAGCCCTAGCGGCTTGCCATCAACTAAAAGCTGAAAAGCTGTTCCTACCTGTCCTAGACTTCATTAGAACTGCTGTTCCTAACTGTCCTACTCGTTTCCTAACAGTACTTCTACTGCAGTTCTAATGCCTTTCTCTTGCTGTGCCATTTGTGAGAAAATGACTTCAGCCTTCGAAAGCCCTCCGGACTAGCTATAAGCTCTCTGTGATATACTGGCCCTATCTCTGTCCTACTCCAGTCCCCCAACATATCCTCCCTCTCGTCTTTATACAGCTCGCATTCCCACAAGACATGGTCTCGCGTTTCATCTGCCAGCCCACAGTAGCATAATGCTGTGTCGCATAGCGACATCTTGTTTAGGCGTCCTCTGAAATTCCCATGTCCCGTGAGCATCTGCGACACTACATAGTCTAGCTCCACCCAGCCGAATGACGCTCTGTCTGTCACATCCGTGAAGAATGAGTACAGCTCTCTGCCATCTTTGGAAGATGCCCATCCTTCCTGCCACCGGACCATGACCTCCGCTCTCACTTTCCCGATTGCCACCCTACGCTCCCTGCCGACCATCCTAGAACACTCCTGCGAGATTCGTCCAGCGCGACAGACCTCAAGATCGGCCGGAAGCACACCCGCTAGCACAGGTAACGCTGCGGTGCTAACCGACCTGTATGCCTTCGTCAAGAGAATTAAGGCCGGACGTTGCGTAGTAGTAGATAGGGACAAAAAGTCAGATAGGGACACTCCCTCCACCTTCCCATGGCTCGACCAACTAACAACTGTTATACGGGCCGAATCGTGGGGCGGCTGCGGACATAGCTCCCTTGGCCATCTTATTTTCGTGTCCGCAGGCGCTTCTTGATCCCTTACAAATTAGCCATCATGTGTCCCTGTGGCGTTCTCCCTAATGGGCTTGCACAACCACAACACACTACAAAGAAATCGTGATGGTGCTCGTCGCCTGTTGCGCCTTGATGGTATGGACTTACGTACTCTCATGAAAACTCTCCTCACGCTCCATCTTGCTCTGGGCGGCGTGCCACGCGTGCGCGAAATCCCGCAGCCTCTCGAAGTTCGCCGGTGAGCTCACAAGAACGCCGTAATAGATCGGACCGGCCTCCAAGCGCCGAATCCCATTCATCATCTTTCGCCTGGCCTCTGCATACAGGGGGCAGACCCACAGCGCATGGTGTAGGTCCTCATCTTCCATACCGCAATAACACATACTGACCTCACATAACTTCATATCGAACAGTCTTGTTCATGTTGTTGTCAGTCAGATAGGGACACACTCCCTCCACCTTCCCATGGCCCGACCAACTAACAACTGTTATACGGGCCGAATCGTGGGGCGGCTGCGGACATAGCTCCCTTGGCCATCTTATTTTCGTGTCCGCAGGCGCTTCTTGATCCCTTACAAATTAGCCATCATGTGTACCTGTGGCAATTCTCCCTAATGGGCTTGCACAACAACAACACACTACAAAGAAAGAAATGGTGCTCGTCGCCTGTTGCGCCTTGATGGTATGGACTTACGTACTCTCCTGTAAACTCTCCTCACGCTCCATCTTGCTCCGGGCGGCGTGCCACGCGTGCGCGAAATCCCGCAGCCTCTCGAAGTTCGCCGGTGAGCTCACAAGATCGCCGTAATAGATCGGACCGGCCTCCAAGCGCCGAATCCCATCCATCATCTTTCGCCTGGCCTCTGCATACAGGGGGCAGACCCACAGCGCATGGTGTAGGTCCTCATCTTCCATACTGCAATAACACATACTGACCTCACATAACTTCATATCGAACAGTCTTTTCCTGAAACATCCGTGCCCCACGAGAATCTGGGAGACCTGGTAGTCAGGGACGACCCAGCTGTACTTAAGTCTAACTGCCACGTCCGGGAAGAAACGGTATAGTTCCCGTCCTTTCTCCTCATTCGTCCATCTCCTTTGCCAGGCATCCATCGTCTCGCTCCATATCACCTGTCTCCGTCTGGCCAACTCCCGCCTCCTCACAATCGGCTCCACCTGCGCCTCAGCCGCGGCTTGGCGCTCCTCATCATATCGCCCAGCACGGATCACCTCCAGGTCAGCCGGCAGAACACCACCCAAAACTGCCAGCGCAGCCGTACTGGTGGACCTGTACGCCTTCGTCAGCAGAATCAGGCTTGGTCTCTGGCACCTGAGCAGCGCGCTGCGAACAACGTGGAGTGTGGCTCTTTGGTACCAACAAGCAGCAGCATACGTAACCGTGGCAACGAACGTGCCCTTATAGAGGATCCGCAGGCCGGGATATCGAATGCCCCAGGACGATGCCGACACCCGCGACATCTTCCCAAAGCATTTGGCTGCTCGCTCCCCTATCGATACCGCATGCTGCGCAAAGGACAGACCTGAATCGAGTACCACGCCCAGCACCGTCGTCGAGGTGACGCTCCTGACCGGGTCCCCGGCGAGCTTTACCGTGGGAGGCCGCTGGAGCTTTCCCCTCATCGTCATCATTGCTGACTTTGGCGGGGAGAACTCCAGACGGTTCCTCTCGGCCCACGCCGCTATTAGGTCCAGCGACTCTTTAGCCGCCCTCTCAAGTTCTGATCGAGAACGCGCCCCAATCAAGAGCGTCACATCGTCAGCGTACGCTACAATACGAACGCCGCTCGGTAGTGGCAGCCGAAACAAGTCGTCCATTAACAGGTTCCATAGTGGCGGACCAAGGACGGAACCCTGCGGGCAGCCCATGGTGGACACCTTCCACTCTACCCGGTCCCCGATGAATAGCCCGACTCGTCGGCGGGCGAAGTAGTCCGTCAGCATCTTGAAGATGTTAGGCGGGCACCCCCCCCCGCTTGACTTTCGTCAAGATCATCGGCCACCAGGCGTTGAAAAAAGGCGCCCGATATATCCAAAAATATGGTCTGCAGATACTTGTCCGGCCCATCCCTCGCAGCACCCAATATTTCATTGAGCGCAGTTACGGTGGACCTTCCAGGAGAGAACCCGTGCTGTGCGGCAGAGATCTGATTGCCGATCGTCGGAGCGCACTTGAGGATTATACGCTCTAAAATTTTGCCTAGCACAGGGAGGAGCGTGATTGGTCTGTAGGCCTTGGGGTCGGTAAGGGGCTTACCGTTGCCCTTCGGCAAGACCAGGAGCCGGCCATCCTTCCACACGTCAGGAAACACGCCTTCCGTGACACACTTGCCGTACACTGCAGTGACTTCCGCAGGTACGACTGCCCAGACATTCTTCACTATCCGTGCACTAGTACCATCCAATCCCGGTGCCGTGTTGGGCAATCTCCTGATTATGGCTCCCAGACTGTCGCGCGACAGGGGAGGCGCAGCCTGGCCTGACGGGGTGAGCGATGCAGCGGCACGGATCTGCCTATGGTAGGGCGTGTCGCGTGTCGGGTCATCATCCGGGCACAGAGCCCGCAGGAGCCCAGTCGCCGCATCGCCCACTGAGGTCGCAAAGCCCTCCGCCAGCTTCATGCCATTGATTACCCGGACGGGCGGCCTCAATCTGCCACTGGCAGCCCGATAAGCCAGCCCCCACGGATCACCGTTGCCAGAATCGGCAATACGCCTAAAGTGCTCAAGCTCCGCCTCCTCCATTGCCTTTCGGTATCTCGCTCTCATGGCATGAAACTCAGCACGCAAGCATTCCTCACGCAGCCCCCCACCCTTACGCGCACCTTGCCATTTATTCCTCGCCCTACTATTCTGTTTCGGATTCCACCATTCATACCCTGCGTCCTTTGGTTTTCCTTTCGCTCCTAGGCACTGGCACGCTGTATCCACAATTATTTCAGTAAAGTCCCTGCAAACAAAGGACGCTGGTTTGTCGAAATCAAGCCTGCCCATTCGTGCATGGATGGTCTGCTGAAAGCGCGGCCAATCCACCCCGCGATCCCGAAAACCCACCGGCTCCTCAACCAGCTCAGCGCCATGGCAACCTCCGATTCCTATCCCCGCTGCAGCCACCTGGAAGGTGATAAGCCTATGGTCGCTGCTGCTGGCGCCCTCATGGACCGTCCAGTCCACAGCAGCGACGCCTCTCGTGGACATCGTGATGTCAATGTTGGACTCACCGTTCGGACCACTAAACGTAAAAGGCTGGCCCTCCACGTTGTGAACGGTGAGCCCGTGCCCCGCAATAAAGGCCTCCCTCCACGCCCACCCGCCTGTACTCTGCATTGTGTCCGCGACCAGTGTAGTGCCGCGGCTCACTGTACCACATAGGCGAGTGGGCGTTGGCGTCCACGCCTATGAGGATACGTCTTCCGCGTAAAGCCCTCATAACTCCCTCCAGGTGGTGCAGGTGTCGGCCAATGTCTTCCCCGTACTGGAAGTACGCCGAGACCACGTGCAGGTCGTACCCCTCCAGATGTGCCACAAGGGAATGGTCCGTGGACAGATGTCTCAGCACAGCGCAAGCCAAACCTTGTCGGTGAATATACAACCCCGCTTTGGCAGCACTCCCGCCCCCATCAATGATGCCGCTGCATCCAGCCTGCGCGTACTGCTCCTGGAGGAGCACGACGTCAACCCCATGCTCGCGGCATACTGCCGGAAGCTCTCTGGTGGCGAGTGCGGAGCCGGCGAGGTTTAACTGCCCAAGTTTTATTGTTCTACCCCTATCCATAGTTTGTCATAGAAACGCTCCGCATTTCTGCATGCTGCCTCGCCGGGCACTCTCTTGAGGCAGTTTTGTGGGTCACTGCATCCCTCTTCCCCAGGCGCTTACAGGTAGCACAGCATGTCGCACTCGCCTTGCAATCTTCACCGCGGTGCCCCGTTGCGCCGCAGCGCGAGCACGTGGTCTCCTGGGATCTGCAGTATCGCTCCGGGTGCCCATATTGTTGGCATTTAGAGCAGCAGGTCACGTCCACATAGTCCATGACCTCTACCGCCTGCCAGCCTATATACACACGTGCTTTTTCTATTAGTGCCTCCCGGAGTTGAGCAGAGCACTTAAATATGGCGGCTGTCGCAACGGCAGCCCCTCGCGACCGGTTCTTTTTGAAGGCACCTACTGCCTCCTTCTGAATACGTTCAAGAGGCCACTCCTTATTTTCTCTGAAGTTTTGCTCATGGAGCGCCTTAATGATTTCCTCGTAGGACGGGTCGCCGTCAATTCTATTAAGGCATACTAGAGGCTGCCTGCGTTTGGGCTCTGTGACCCGGAGCGTGCTGGGGATGGCCGCCCGGAGTCTGTTGGCCGACTCAGCGTCCGTCGTTTGCACGATGACTCCAGCGTTACCCACCTTCCTAAGCTTCGCCACCTGGATCCATTCTTTGGTGGGATCCACCGCCTTTTTTAGAGCCGCCTTAGTGTCTTCGGCTGTTTTTATGGCGCCATCCTCGTCAGCTGGGTATAAGGCCAGTAGTGGTCCTGGTTGCGCTCCAATCTTAATTTGCTCCTGGCGCCTAGGCAGCCTTAGTGCTGCCGCGTATGACGTTGTTTGTGATAAGGCAGGAAGTGACGCCGCAACCGCTGTCTGCGCTGCCCGCTGTTCTGCAGCTTTTATTTTAATTTCGGCCGTAGCCACTCTACTCTCCGCCGCCGCTAAGCGCAGCGTGAGGTGCATAATGACTGCAGACAATCTCTCCGTATGTACCCCTACGGCCGCCACTTCATCCTTGTTGAGCTTGGACGTCCTCGCTCTTACTGCCTCCATGATGCCCTTGGTAGCGGCGGTTGCCAGACCTGCCAGAGTCTCGGCTGGGGCGGACATGAGAGGGTCCGTCTCCCTCTCGAGGGTCGCACTGACAGGCGGCGAAAAAGGAGGCTGACTCATAGCCGCTTCCGGCGGTGGTGTGTGGGCCGTAGCCCTAGTCAAAAGGCCGCCCATGGGAGGCGCATCACTGCGCGCCGTTCGCCTCATACCAATACATTGTCTGAGCGCCTGTTGCACCTCTTCCGGTGAGCTCAGTAGGCGCTTTTCGCCTAGAGTCGGTGACGCACCTATGGGGGTGCTGAAGCCTTGTGGCGGCGTGCGTGCCAACGACGTCCGCGGCGTGAAGTCAGATAGGGACACCCTCCAACCACCCATGGCCCCACCGACATCATGTCATATGGGCCGAAACGCAAGGAGACGGCTGCGGACACAGACCACCCATATGAAAATATGAGCGTGCTGTCACCGCAGCCGCTTCTTGACTCCTTTACAAATTTCTGCGTCCTGTCCCTCAATATGCCTTTCTCCCCATTCTGGGGCGGCAACCTGCTGACACCCCTCTCATGGGTTTTTTACGCCACAGACAATGAAGCGAGTTCGCTGCCCGACCCTGGCCCATCCTCTCTTTCGAGCTCGCTCCTTATTCTATGCCAGCTGTATGCGAAGGCTTTCAGTTGGCGGAAGTTAGCCTCAGAGGCGACGAGGTCGCAGTAGTAAACTGGTCCCTCCTCCAAGCGAGTGATCTCGTCCATCATCTTTCTTCTCTGATCACCATACAAGGGGCATCGCCACAGGACGTGGTCCAAGCACTCGTCCTCCTCTCCGCAGTAGCACACACTGACTTCACACAACTTCATATCATACATCCTTTTGCGGAAACATCCATGCCCTGTCAGGATCTGGGAGACCTGATAGTCCGGCTCGACCCAGGATGCCCCGAGTCTAACCGCCACGTCCGGGAAAAACCGATATAGTTCCCTACCCCTGTCCTCCTTCTCCCACCTCTGCTGCCACTTGGCTACAGCCTCGCTCGCGATGACCCTTCTCCCCGCCCTGAACGCATCCCGCGGCAAGCCACGAATGTCGTCGATATTGCCCGCACGAGCCACCTCAAGGTCCGCCGGCAGCACCCCAGCCAAGACCGGAAGCGCCGCCGTGCTGACGGACCGGTAGGCCTTCGTCATCAAGATGAGAGCGGGCCTTTGCGTCCGCTGCAGTACAGCCCTAACCATGTGAGTATTCACGCGCCTCCACCAACATCCCGCCGCGTAGGTGATGGTGGCGACAAAAATGCCCTTGTACAGGACCTTAAGGGCCCGGTACCTTATGCCCCAGGATGAGGCGGAGACGCGCGACATTTTGCCCAGCCCCGCTGCAGCACGCTCGCCGATGGACTGAGCGTGTTCCCCGAACGATAGATTTGCGTCGATCATCACTCCCAGGACCTTGGTCGAGCGCACGCTTTTGACCGGCGCCCCACCGAGGCGGACCGTGGGAGGCCGCTTTGCCAACTCCCCCTTCAGCGTCATAGAGTATGACTTCGAAGGGGAGAAGCCCAGCCTATTGCGGTCCCCCCACTCAGTAATGAGTGCCATGGCGCACGAGGCCGAAGCCTCAATGCCGGCTCGAGAGTCCGACTCGATGAGGACCGTAAGGTCATCCGCGTACGCGATCACCCGAACGCCATCCGGGAACTGCAACCGAAGCAAATCGTCCAGGAGAAGGTTCCAGAGTGGTGGTCCCACTACAGAACCCTGCGGGCACCCCATGGTCGAGACCTTCCAGACAATCCTGCTCCCGGCGAAGAGTCCGACTCGGCGGTTAGTGAAGTACGCCGCCAGCATCCTATAGATGTTTGGCGGGCACCCCCCCCTCTTCGCCTTGAGCAGGATCATGGGCCACCATGCATTGTCGAAGGCCCCGGATATGTCCAGGAAGATGGCCTGGACATACCTGGACCGGCTGCTTTGAACGGTGTCCACAATGGAGTTTAAGGCCGTCAACGTTGACTTACCCCGAGAGAACCCGTGCTGGGCCGACGATACCCCGCTCATGATCGCGGGGGCACATAACAACAAAATCCGCTCTAGGATTTTACCCAGGACGGGGAGAAGAGTGATGGGCCGATACGCTTTGGGATCGGTCAGGGGCTTGTCGCCGCCCTTTGGCAGAACGATTAGCCTACCGTCCTTCCACGCATCGGGGAAGACCCCCTCGGCAACGCACATGCCAAACATGTGTGTCAGCTCGGCACTAGCCACCCGCCACACACGCCTGACTATGCCCGCCGTGATCCCATCGATTCCCGGAGCCGTGTTAAGGAGATCCTTGACTATCTTCTCCAGATCCTGACACGACAGAGGAGGCGCATCCCGACCTGATGGGATGCAGGCGGCCGCCAGTCGCACTTGCCTGTGGTACGCGGTGTCCCGCGACGGATCGTCGTCAGGGCACAGGGCACCCACCAGGCCCCGCATGGCTCCGTCTACATCCACAGCAAACCCCTCCGCAAGCTTGGTGCCGTTCACCACGTTTGGTGGGGGTCGAAACCTGCCACTAGCGGCACGATATGCCAGGCCCCACGGATCCTGGTTTCCTGTGTCGGCCAGCTTGCGGAAGAAGTCAAGCTGCGCCTTCTCCATCGCTGCCCTATAGCTACTACGGCATACATGAAAGGCATTCCTCGCACTTACTTCCCGATCCCCACCCACCTTTCTTACGTCCTGCCAAGCTTTCCTCAACCTATTATTCCTTTTGCGCAGTGACTCCAACGCGGGAGACCACCATTCGTACCCTTTACCTTTTTTACGATCACCGCACGTGCCCAGGCATTCATCAGCCGTCCACGCGATAATCCGCGTGAACTCCTTGCATACATCACCTGCAGGCCTCGACCAGTCGATTCTACCCACTCTCTCGTGGATCCTAGCCTGAAATCGGTCCCAGTCCACACCACGCTCCCGAAACCTCTTTGGCACCACCGACGGCTCCGCAGCAGGAGTGATCCCACGGGCTCTCGTACCACATAACCTGAGAGTGATCAGGCGATGGTCGCTGCTACTCACGTTCTCGTGCACCCGCCACTCAGCAACATCGACGCCGCGAGTCGTGACGGTGACATCTATGTTGGACTCCCCATTGATGGTCCCAAAAGTGTATGGCTGTCCAGGCGCATTGTGGATTACGAGATCGTGGGCCATAATGAATCCCTCCATTTGTTCCCGCCTACTGGCCACTTCACGGCCTCGTCCAACATAGTGTCGTGGTGCGGAATGCCATAGAGGCGAGTGGGCATTCACATCCGCCCCCAACAGTACACGGTGGCCCCTGAGATCTCCCAGAATTCTCCTGCAGTGCTCCAGTTGCACTGCTATGTCATCCGAGTACTGGAAGTATGCGCTGATGATGTGCAGCGACGACTTCCCCCAGGTTATGTGGCACACAATACAATGCGCGTTTGTGAGGTGCCGAAGTACCGCACACGCCATATCCGTGCGCGCCAAAAATACTCCGGCCTTGGGGTTGGGCCCTTCCGGCAAGACAAGTAGTGGCCCCACCATCGACAGTTCCTGATGAGCCGTATAAGGTTCCTGCACCAGGATGACATCCAGCCTCTCCTCCTCCGCGATCCTTGGGAGCTCAGCAGTGGCCACCGCTGAGCTCTGCAAGTTTAGTTGGCCGACGCGTAGCTCAGCCATGGTATTTGGTTTGGCTTACCGCGCTCTGCTCGGTGTGTGCCCTGGCGGGGCAATCACGCGATGCGGTACGGTGTGTCTGCGCCCCCTTGCGCCCGAACCGCTTGCATGTTGCACACGTGGGGTTGGCGGCTTGGCATTCCGCGTTCCGGTGCCCCTCCTCTCCGCAATTGCCGCATACCATAGTCTTGGCCCGACAGTACTTTTCCGGATGGCCAAATAGCTGGCATCGGTTACAGCATGTGACTGACACATGATCCGTCACCTCGACGACGTCCCACCCAAGGTAGATGCGGCCCTTAGTTATTAAAGTCTGCCGCAGATCCCCAGAGGCTTGGCACACCCATCTTGTTCTATTGCCGTGCCTGTTGCGCTTGAATATTGGGCGCAGCTCCCGCTCCAACCTCTCTATTGTCCACGTTTCATCCTCCTGGAGGTTCTGCTCCTTGAGATCGGTGAGCACCGTCTCCAGCGATGTGTCCCGGTCGATACCCGTCAGGGCTATAAGTGGCCAGCGCTCAGTTGGCTCCACCGTGCGTAGGGTGGGGGGGACCGCCTTCTTCAGGGTGTTGGCTGCCGCTACTGAGGTGGTCTGAACCACGACCCCGGCATTGCCGACCTTTCTAACCCCAGCAATCTGCAACCCCAGTTGCCCTGGTCTAACCGCGCCCAGAAGAACGCGCCGGGTGTCCTCCGCCGTCTTCAACGCCTCCTTCTGGTCCTCCGCTGGATAGATGACGACCGAGGGACCGGGAGGGCGAGCGATAGGGACCGGTTCCTGCCCTTTACCCAGTCTCAGCGCGTTGGCGAAGCTCATGGTCTTCGGGGGCTGCCCCTCAGTTGCCACGCCATGAGGCGCAGGCGCCGCGACTCCCATCTTGACATCACGCTCCGCCAGAGCAGCCCTGTTCTCCGCCGCAGCAACCCGCAGAGATAGGTGCATTATAACTGCACTCAGGCGCTCCGTGTGTACCCCAATTGCCGCAATCTCGTCCTTGTTGAGCTTCGACGTCTTCGCCTTAACCACCTCCATTATGCCCTTGGTCGAGGCTGAGGCCAACCCTGCCAGTACGTCGACCGGTGCCGCAGATAGATCGCTGTCGGGCTGGGGGGGTGGTGGCGATGGCGGCGCGGGTACCGGCCGCGACAACAGACCCCCAATTGGCGGCACTTCCACGCGGCCCTTTCTCATCCCCAGACAGCGTCGCAGCGCTCCTTGCACCTCTTCCGGTGAGGTGAGGTACCTCCTCTTTTCGCCGAGCATGGCGGCACCTTCCTCCGCCTCCATCGGTGACTCCGGCCGTGGCTCACCCAAAGGGGTGCTAAATCCCTGCGGGGGGGTGCGTGCCAGTGATTGCCGCGGAGTGAATCCAGCTTCCTGCCTCATCTCGCACAGCATGCGCAGCTCTTCGGCCTTGCGCTCCATTTCCGCCTCTATTAGCTCTTGCTTGAGGCGAGCCGCGTCGTTCTCAGCCATGGTTGGGGGGGTGCCAGCGGCGATGCCGCTGCACCGTATAAGTGGAGAGCTGAACGCAGAAGGGCCCTAAACGCTCCCTCCCACCTAGGCACACCCTCCCTGTCTAGTAGTATTATTAGGTGGACGTCTTTTCCTGTTTTTTTTTTTTTTTTTTTTAAAGCAAGCTTTTTAGGAAAGCCGCACTGACAAATGTCACTGTCACTAACGTCACTGTCGCTGAGGGGTGAGGGGGGATCGCACTGTAACTGTCACTGTCAGATAGCACAAACGTCACTTTCGCGGGGGGGGGGGGGGAACCGCTCCACAAGTGTCACTGTCACACAGAGCATCCAAGTGTCACTGTCACTGTCAAACGTCACTATCGCACTTCACACTACCGCGCCGCGGGGGGAAAACGTCAGCACGCTCCGCCCACGGGTATCGCGATCTCGCTTCAATTCCAAGATGGCCGCGGGTGTCTATGGACACTTACTAAGGAAAGACAAGGAGGGACCGAGTTTTGGGTTCGACCAATCAGAAAAAAGATTCCGGAGAAAACGTCCGCACGTCCGCACCGCACAAGCGCAGGCAGCGAACTCAGTCAGTAACAGTCAGATAGGGACAAAATCCCACCTCCCACCACTGTTGGTCCTACCCGCCTTGCGGCATACGGACTCATTGGAGACACGTTCCGGCAATTGCGTGACTGCGTATGTCTTTACAGCTTGCTCTACCGGAACGTGCTTTGTAAACTCCATAAAATTCTTTTTTCCTGTCCCTCTCTACCTATTTCACTTCTCCCCATTCTGGGGCGTGCTACACCACATAACGTGACTGAGCGAGCGCACGAGCAGCCCTAGCGGCTTGCCATCAACTAAAAGCTGAAAAGCTGTTCCTACCTGTCCTAGACTTCATTAGAACTGCTGTTCCTAACTGTCCTACTTGTTTCCTAACAGTACTTCTACTGCAGTTCTAATGCCTTTCTCTTGCTGTGCCATTTGTGAGAAAATGACTTCAGCCTTCGAAAGCCCTCCGGACTAGCTATAAGCTCTCTGTGATATACTGGCCCTATCTCTGTCCTACTCCAGTCCCCCAACATATCCTCCCTCTCGTCTTTGTACAGCTCGCATTCCCACAAGACATGGTCTCGCGTTTCATCTGCCAGCCCACAGTAGCATAATGCTGTGTCGCATAGCGACATTCTGTTTAGGCGGCCTCTGAAATTCCCATGTCCCGAGAGCATCTGCGACACTACATAGTCTGGCTCCACCCAGCCGAATGACGCTCTGTCTGTCACATCCGTAAAGAATGAGTACAGCTCTCTGCCATCTTTAGAAGATGCCCATCGTTCCTGCCACCGAACCATGACCTCCGCTCTCACTTTCCCGATTGCCACCCTACGCTCCCTGCTGACCATCCTAGAACACTCCTGCGAGATTCGTCCCGCGCGACAGACCTCAAGGTCGGCCGGAAGCACACCCGCTAGCACAGGTAACGCTGCGGTGCTGACCGACCTGTATGCCTTTGTCAAGAGAATTAAGGCCGGACGTTGCGTACGGAGCAGCGTACTCCGCACTGCGTATCTCCCCACACTTCGCCACCATACGGCCGCAGCATAAGTCAAAACTGCCACATAGGTCCCTGAAAACAGGACTCTTAGGGCACGGTACCTTACGCCCCAAGAAGATGCGGATATCCTCGACATCTTCCCGAAGGCATTCACAGCCCGTTGGCCGGCCAAGCTTGCATGCGGCACGTAGGAGCCCGCTTCATCAACTACAACGCCCAGCACCTTGGCACTCGTCACGTGCGCGATCGAGGCGCCGTCCATGCGTATTGTAGGGGGACGTTTAAATTTACCTTTCATTGTCAGCGTCTGCGACTTTGAGGCTGAGAAACTGAGCCGGTTCCGCTTCCCCCAAGCGGACACCGCCTCCAGCGACGACTGAGCGTTACGCTCGATCGCCGCTCGACTCGGCGCCTCGATCACGATCGTGATGTCGTCCGCGTAAGCCACTGCCATCACCCCATCTGGCCACGGTAGCTTCAGGATGTCGTCCAGCAGGAGGTTCCACAGAGGTGGTCCCAGTACTGATCCCTGGGGGCAGCCCATAGTGGACCGCTTCCACACCACCTCTCTCCGTCTCCCATGAATAGTCCGACTCGCCGATCTGTAAAGTAGCTTACCAAAATGCGGTATATGTTCGGCGGGCATCCGCCCTGCTTTGCCTTAGTCAGGACCATGGGCCACCAGGCGTTATCGAAGGCCCCCGAGATGTCTAACAGAATTACCTGCACATAGTTTTCCGGGGAGTCCGCCACCCGGTCTAAGATCGCGTTAAGCGCCGTGACCGTTGACTTACCCCTCGAGAAACCATGCTGGTGCTCCGAGATGTTCCTATACAGGCAAGGAGCGCACGTGATAATTAGGCGTTCCAGTATCTTTCCCAAAATCGGGAGAAGGGTAACCGGTCTATACGCCTTTGGATCCGAGAGCGGCCGATCATTGCCCTTCGGCAAGACGACCAGCCTGCCTATCTTCCAGATGTCAGGAAATACACCCTCACCAATGCACGCAGAGTACATCTGTAGCATTTCCGCTCCGCTAACTCTCCATGCGTGTTTGATGATCCGGGCCGTGATCCCGTCCAATCCTGGAGCTGTACTGGGTAGATCCCTTACGATTCGGTCAAGTGCCGCCCGACTGGGCGCGTCGGAGTCCCGCCCCGTAGGGGAGCAAGCTGCTGCAATTCTTACTTGACGATGATATTCCGTGTCTTTATTGGAGTCGTCGTCCGGGCATAAGGAGGCGAGGAGGCCCGTCGCGGTACCCTCTGCCGTCGAGGAATAACTCTCCATCAGACGGATACCGTGCAGGACATTCGCTGGGGGACGTACTCTGCCCGACGCGGCTCTGTACGCTAATCCCCACGGGTCGTCATTGCCGGATTCAGCGATGTCACGGAAATAGGCCACCTCTGCTGCTCTCATAGCGGTTTTATAGGAAGTCCTCACCGCA
This sequence comes from Mythimna albipuncta, assembly GCA_929112965.1. NCBI lineage: Eukaryota > Metazoa > Arthropoda > Insecta > Lepidoptera > Noctuidae > Mythimna > Mythimna albipuncta. The sequence goes on along the minus strand of OV815985.1, from coordinate 9,880,480 downwards.
CGCAGGGTCTCAAGCCTTTCCTCCTCCCTAGAGTCCTTATCCCTTCGCGACTTTTGCCAATCTCGTCTGGCTCTGTACACTTTGTGGCGTAGTTTTTCCAAGTCACCAGTCCACCACTCGTATCCACCGGTATCCTTTTTGCCGCGCTTTCCCAAGCAGGTTTCTGCGGCGTCAGTAAGAATATCTGTGTACTGCGAGCAGATTTCTTGTGCCGGCTTCCATGTCTGAAGCCTACCCATCTTATTATGGAGCACACTACGAAATCTCTCGTAATCCACTCCCTTCTCACGGAAGGATACCGACTCTACGACTAGTCAGATAGGGACAGTGGGAATCTCGTTAATCCATTCATGCGCGTCACTAATTAGATGACGAGGCATTTGGCTACTTTAAGGGAGTCAGAGGTACGACCGCCGCGCGGGTGCCCTCCGGGCGTCGGAAGCAGTCGTCTATCATCCTGCCAGCCAAGTTCGGAGCTCAAACCACCGGTACCCGGTTACAATGTGGCCTGGGCCAGCCTGTGGCCAGCGACACACCTGGTATATCGAACACCTCATGGTTGGTGGACTCGGACGACAGTCTTGCGACTTTGTATTGGGCCTCGATGTTGCAGAGGCCTCATGCACCGCCCGCCGGCCCTCGCACGTGCGTAGACCCGAAAGCCCGTTTATCACACAGCTTAGGCTGATGGCGGACGGCTGGGATAGGGGGCCAGGCAAGTCCCCCCCCCCCCCATCTTAAAGGTGCATGCTTGCACACGAATGGACAAACAAGCACCCATACGTCCCTGTGGCATCCTGCGAAAAACAGCCACTAAGAGTCCGACGCCACATGGGGGAGGCCAAAGTAGCTCAGCACCTGTGGGGACAACCTCCCCCCCCTTAGCACTCATGTTAGCAGGACTGCTCCCGCAACGTTTGATGAGTCACCGTCGAGCGCAAGAACTGCAACTCTACCTCACATCATTGCAAAGGGGCCGAGCCGCATTACCCAGAAACCTGGGATAGGGTGTCCGCCCCAATGCTTTTTGGGAAGAGGCCGTGAGGTATAACCACTCCCTCAACCGTTTACTCGCGCTTGCCTGAATTTCTTCACGTTGACATTCAGAGCACTGGGCAGAAATCACATTGCGTCAACACCTGCGAGGGCCATGGCAATGCTTTGTTGTAATTAGACAGTTGGATTCCCCTTGTCCGTGCCAGTTCTGAGCTGACCGTTGAACGGCGGTCGTACAGAACCGCGCCGATCGCGCACGAGACGAAACCGACACGGCCTTACGGCTAGGAAGATCCGCGGAAGGCCGGAACGCGGGTCCGGATTCCGCCCTCGCGTCCCGAGAGACGCTAGAGCATCGACCAGGCCCGGCACCGGCCGCATCCGCTTCCCGTCCAAACCCGACACGCCCCGGTCCTCAGAGCCAATCCTTATTCCGAAGTTACGGATCCAATTTGCCGACTTCCCTTACCTACATTATTCTATCGACTAGAGGCTCTTCACCTTGGAGACCTGCTGCGGATATGGGTACGAACCGGCGCGACATCTCCACGTACATCCCTCACCTGAATTTTCAAGGTCCGCAGAGAGTATCCGGACACCGCCGCAAATGCGGTGCTCTTCGCGTTCCGAACCATATCTCCCTTCTATAGGATTCCATGGAACTCGAACGCTCAGGCAGAAAAGAAAACTCTTCCCGGACCTCTCGGCGGCGTCTTCAGGCCACTTTGGGTTACCCCGTCGAACACTCGCTGTAAAAACGAGGGAACGATTATTGAAACGGTTCCGCTGCCGGGTTCCGGAATAGGAACCGGATTCCCTTTCGCTCAAAGGGCGTTATTTATCATTAATAATGATTTATTAAGATCATAATTTTTGAAAAAAACACGCCACATCGACATAAAATTTCTCCTTGAGAAGAATGTTAATTGAGAATCACGTTACAGCATTATTCAATATCGAGTCAATCACAAAGGAGTCCTCAACTGCGTTAAAAGGCATCGTAGATAATGTAAACAAAAATATCAGAGCTTTAAAAACATTAGGTGAACCTGTTCACAATTGGGACACATTACTTATTTATATCATACGACAAAAATTAGACACAAAATCATTCCGAGAATGGGAAGAATACAGGAAAAGTTTTTAACCAGTGCGCAAATTTTGTCATGATAAACTTGAATATATTTTAATAAACACGTATTTTTTATTTTGATATGTGTTAATAGTAAAAAATAAAGTTATCGCTTACGAGACTTATTTACATAGAAATTTATTTTATGGTCGCTTGCCAGTCGGGCGCCCGGTTGACCGACTCACGCGTCGACTGGTCGCCCGACCGGCAAGCTGTATCAGCTGAGTTGTAGGTAAGTACTTATGTGCGTTCGCTCGATGCGACGGCGCCGACGTAAGTACCTACGCGGTGCGGTTACTGACCGCAATTTCGTGCTACTTTTTAAGTTTAGGTAATTCCAATTTTTCCTTCATACTTTCATGGGCTTAGGACCATCAAAATGCAGAAAATAAATCAAGTAATAATTTTTACATTCAAATTAAAACATTTATGTATGATAATTACTCATGATAAAATTTGAATTGAAAAAATTGCATTCTGGCGTATTTAAAAAATTGGAATCAACTACCTATTTACAACAATGTCCAATCAAAAAGAACCTAACACACTAAGATTGTTTATAATTACTTACCTCTACATTTCGTTAATCACAGTATTTAAGGTATTGTTCGAAGTGACCTCCTCCTTTTTCCAGGCATAAACGTGCACGTTTAAAATAAGTTTGCATTTAGTTTGTTTAGGACACTAGTATCACTTTTCACTTCATTGAAAGCGTTATTTATTTTTTGTTTGCCAGTCGAGGTCTGCCAGACCCTAGTGCATGGCTCGGGGTTCTGAACTGGCCGTGATCAAGCAGCCTTTGATTTGCTGCAAGAATTGTCCTTTCATTAGGTACCGTAGGATTACGGATCCCTTGGGCTCGCATACGAGGTACGCTCTCCCTCTCATATCTTCTTCGTGCTGCTCGTAAATTTTCGTGTCTAAGTAGATACACTCGCACCATTTCGTAGTATTCGCGGTGAGTAAAGTTCGACATCGTGACGACACGAGTACGCGGCACACACGCGCGCAGGGATGAATATGAGCGAACGTCCGAACCCCGCTTCCGCAAGTGACGTACTGCAGATCCGCACATCAAAGGCCGCCGCCGGCGCCGCATACCCCCGCCCCCTTCCCCCCGCACCCCCGTCTCGTACAACGGGCGGCGCGGCGGCCAGCGCGTTTTCATTCATAGTATTTAATAGTATTACGATTAAATTATGTCCATGTTATGCTTATTTCAAAATGGGACAAGGTGGAAAAATGTGAAAAAAAAAGTTATAAACTAAAAACGGAAATGTGTTCTATTACTTACACTGAGCCACCAAAAAAAATTTACGCAGTGGTTAAAAACTTTTCCTGTATAAAGGGCGTATTGATAAATCGAAAAGAATCACTTTTGAGCAGTTCATTGAATTTACGCGTAATCACGTCATTCCACAACTAACATAAAACACAACACAAAAAAGACGTGTGGCACTCGGGGACTGCCGCGGTAAAGCTATTGCATAGCATTTTTATCAACTTATGCAATTATAATTATTTATAATTATAGCAAATTATAATTACTTATCCTTGGTGAAGATGAAGATGAATCCAGTTTTGTGTATCATTCGCTTTAAAATGACAAAAGATAGTGTCTTCATTCGTTGTAGTTATGTTGTAAAAACAATAATGTACACAAACATTTTGATTGTACCTTTTTGAGAATAAGTACAAACAATCCAAATCTTCGTATTCATTAGTACTTGATAGAATGTTATATGCTTCTTGCGGATTGTGGCAGGAGTTTAAATAGGGTGAATCGCGTAATTGATTTCTCAAGTCACAAGTCTCAATTTTTAGTTGCAAAACATTTATGAGCGAGTGGAATAGACAATTACCATCGGATTCCTATGTTCCTGTGTAGAATAGCTTCGGGAGTAATGCATTCATTACGCTGTACATAAATATGAAGTTGTTGGCTGTGAAATTGATTTTCCTGTAGCGTTACATTTTCTATATTTTCAACAGCCTTACCTTGCACGACATTCTCTTCATTACTGCACAATTTTCGTCTTTCCTGTGAAAAAAATGAAGAAATCGTAAAGTCACTCACGTCAGTCTCCACGCTCAAAGCCCGCGGTAGAAGCTATGCAATAGCTTAAAAATTAAATGCATAATTATTTTGTGAGAACTCCTAAGCAAACAAAACTTGGCAGGCTTATTCCAGTTAAAGAATCTTATCCATAAGCTCGTGAATTCTTACCTGCAATCGGTTCCAATCCGTCCCTCGGCGCTTCCAACGGCTCCGCAGCAGGGGTGGCTTCACGGGCTCTCGTCCCACGTAGCTTAAATGTGACGAGACGATAGTCGCCGCTGTACTCGGTGATGTCCACGCCGCGACACGTGATATTCACGTAGATGTTAGACTCCCCCCCATTTGCAATGCAGAAAGTCGACGAACAAGAAGCCCTTTATTTGGTTCACTTGGTCTATTAGCGCGGTGCAGAGTTTCAGAGGCGAGTGCGTGTTGGAGTATGCAGCCAGCAGCACGTGGTGTCCCCACAGGTCTCTGTCAAGGTACTCCAGTTGGGTCGAAATGTCCTCAGGCTACTGAAAGTCCGCGTCTCCTTAATGCGTTGACGGTTTCCCCCAGGCTATGTGGCACACGACGCAGTAAGCGTTTGCAAACGATCTCCCACTTATGCTACACCTCTCATGTCTCCTTACAATGCCAGACTAGAGTCAAGCTCAACAGGGTCTTCTTTCCCCGCTGATTCTCCCAAGCTCGTTCCCTTGGCTGTGGTTTCGCTAGATAGTAGATAGGGACACTCCCTCCACCTTCCCATGGCCCGACCAACTAACATCTGTTATACGGGCCGAATCGTGGGGCGGCTGCGGACATAGCTCCCTTGGCCATCTTATTTTCGTGTCCGCAGGCGCTTCTTGATCCCTTACAAGTTAGCCATCATGTGTCCCTGTTGGCATTTTCCCTATTGGACTTGCTCAACAACACAGTACAATAGATGTGTTTTACGTTTTACTCCGTCGTCTCGCCCTCCCCCGCTTGATAGTATCGGTCTCGCTCCGCACTCTGTCCTCTCTGTACTGAAAGTAAGCAGAGAGCACGGGCAGGTCGCAATCCTCCAGATGTGCCACAAAGTAGCCGGTGGTCAGATGCTGCAGAACCGCGCTGTTCACGCCACGTCTTTGTGTATACAGCCCTGGCTTGGCTGTTCTCCCACCTTTATTATGAATGATGTAGTCCTATAATCTCCTGCTCTCGACACACAGCAGATAGGTCTCTGCAGACCCGGAGAGATGTATCTGTCCAACCCTACATCACCATCTTCTATTCATAATTCGTCATTGAAACGCTCCTGGACTCAGCATACTGTCTCACCGGGTAATCTCTTGAAGCAGTCTTGTGACTTGCTACTCCCTTATTGCCAAGACGCGGCCGCCTTTCACTTCTCTCTCCGCAATGACCTGTTGCGCCGCAGCCCGCACACGTGGTCGCTTCAGAGTCAGATCTTCAATAACGCTCCAGATGTCCTTACGGGTATAACACTTGGGGCAGCAGGTCACATCCACGTAGTCAGTGACCTCCACTGCCTGCTAGCCAACGTAAACTTTCACTTCCTTCATTAACGCCTCTCTTAGTTCAACAGAGCATTTAAAAATGACCACTATGGCAGTCACAGCGCCTCGCAACCAGTTCTTCTTAATGGCACCGGTCGCCTCCTTCTGGATCCATTTTAATGGCCACTGGGGGGTTCTTCCGGAAGTTCTGCTCAAGGAGCACCATAATCATCATAGAAGGAACGCCGTCCAGCTTATAGAAGCACACAAGGGGCTGCCTCCACTTCGGTTCTGTGACCCCGAGGGTTGTAGAGATGGCCGCCCGGACTCTGCTTGCCGAGTTGACTTCCGTCGTCTGCACAAGCACAACCGCATTATCTACTTTTCTTACTTTGGCAACCTAGACCCACAGTTTAGCTGGATCGAGCGTTTTCTTTAGCACCGCCTTAGTCTCCTTTACCTTTCAATGGCGCCGTCTTCTGCCCATAATTGTCTGAAGTCTGGCTTGTCTTTTTTTTGTCAGCCGCCTAAGCCTAAAATGTTTACATATGTCGTCGGTAGCGACGGTCCTGCAACAGTTATGGATGCAGACGACACGTCCACAGGTTGGTTCTAGAGTTGGATGGTTCCCTTATTAAAAATTTAGGTGAAAGACCAGATTGGCGCGAAAACTTGCTCCATGCTCATCTCGGAGACTATTTTTTTTTTACTTTGGCCGAACTGGTGTTCATAAGTTGTTGCTTAAGTCTCAATAACGCTAATTACACAGGCGTGACTGAGCCATGTCACCATTCGCGTATTATTTCTGATTTTAATCTTAAAATGCGGGGCTTTTCAAGATTACCGCTTAGCTTAGCTCCACCATTCATACCCTGCGTCCTTTGTTTCACACCCAGGCTGGCTCTGGCATGCTGTGTCCACTATTATCCTTGTGAAATCCTTGCAGACAAAGGATGCTGGCTTGCTGAAATCTAGCCTCTCCATTTGTGTATGGATGGCCAGCTGGAAGCGCGGCTAGTCCACCTCTCGATCCCGAAAGCGCACCGTCTCCTCGACTGGCCCAGCGCCGTGGCTATTCCTTTCTCGTCTTCCTCTTCCAGCCACCTGGAAGGTGATGAGTCGGTGATCATTGCTGCTGACACCCTCAAGAACTGTCCAGTCCATAACAGTGACACCTCTGGTGGACAAAGTAAGATTCGGAAGATTCTCACCGTTCGGGCCGCTAAAAGTGAAGAGCTAGCTTTCCACGTTATGAACAGCGACTCCCTGCGCAGCGCTAAGCGCCTCCATGCCCACCTGTACTCCGCATTGTGGCCACGCATGGTGTAGTGCCGCGGCTCACTGTGGTACAAATTATAAACCCATTTTAGCATATGATTTGCCATATTGAAGAGTTCTCTATTCCACACCACCCTTGAGGTTGAGAACTAGGCGCGTTTTTTTTATAGTGATATCCCCAATAGGCCTAATCCACTCATTTTTTAAGTTTCAGCATAATTTTTCTAAAGAATAATCTAAATAAATTAGTCAACCATAACTACAATTACTACATATAAACAACCAACGGTGCGGTGCTGACCGACCTTTAAGCCTTCGAAAGAAGAACCTATGCCGGACGTTGCGCACAGGAGCAGCGTACTCCGCACTGTGCAACTTTCCAAACTCCGCCACCATACGGCCGCAGCATATATCAAGATCGCCACATAAGTCCTTGCAAACAGGATTTTAAGGGCTCGATATCTGACGCCCCAGAAAGAAGCGGATGTCCCCGACATCTTCCCGAAGGCATTCACAGCCCGTTGGCCGGCCAAGCTTGCATGCGGCACGTAGGGGCCCGCTTCGTCGACTACAACGTCCAGCACCTTGGCACGCGTCACGTGCGCGATCGAGGCGCCGTCCTTGCGTGTAGTAGGGGGACGTTTAATATTAAAAATAGAAATTCAAATATTTTTGAATCTAGAACACAGATAATGTTGATAGAGTGCGAGCAAGATAACTTGGCGCGTAACTGGGGGCGTGTTTAATGTTGCCAGCCTAACAAATTTATTTTTCTTAATTTGATTAAAAACACTCTTTCATAACACAGTGTAGTTTAAAGAATTTATTTATCTTTATGATTAAAAAAAATCGTGAGATCTTTGTAAATCTTTTATTGAATATCTTAATAAATTAATTAGCACTTTTAGCACCAGAATTCCACGCTAGTCTTTATCAGAAGAGTCGGATAAGACCATTTGTCCATTTTGAGATCCATTTATTAATCTCCTTCTTTCAGATTTATAAATATTTTCTTTTATTTATTTATTTATTTCAGCCTGGAGGACTTACAGCTTAACAAACTAAAAGTAGAGATAAATATAAACGACAGAAAGCCAATTACTAGTCCTCACGTATAGTGTCAGACTTAAAATTGAAAAGTGAGCATATCAACCTTTACACTATTATTAAAGCTTATTAAAATTTTACAGCTACATATACAAGTTCATTGTAAGGGTTAACGAGTAGTAACTAGAAACTTTTAACAAAAAATAAGTAGGTAACGATAAGAATAACAAAAACATTACAGAAAATTAGCGAAACAATTATAATCCATATTACTTAAAAAACCTGAGGCTTATGCGTCGTCTGGCCGACGCCAAGCTAGTCATAAAGGGATCAAAGTCATGCTGCATACATATCTTATTGAACTGTCTACTTGCTCGTATAATAAAACTATTCTGTCTATAATTAGTTGATGCTAGAGGCACACGTAAGTTTAGATTATGGCGGAATATTTTTTGCGGTACATTAAAGTGAAATTTAAATATGATCGCGCTATCACCACAGCCGCGTCATGACTCCTCTGGGGCAGCATTCAGCCAGACACCCTTCTCATGGGTTGTAACGCCAGTGGGTTCGCTGCCCGACCCTGACCCGTCCTCATTTTCAAGCTCGCTCCTGATCTTATGCCAGCTATTCATTCAATACTAAATTAAATAAAAAATCAAAATTAATATAAATACCTGCCATACCTAAAATTTAACCATTAAATTAAAAATTAATTTCAATATCTATGTACATCAAATTAAAAATTTAAATTAATATCAATATATACATTTAATTAAAAATCAAAATTATTATCAATATTAACATTAAATTAAAAATCAAAATAAATATCAATATCTAAATTAAAATTAGAACTAAAATCATGATCAAAATTCAATCTGAGCAATTTATCACTGTCTCAGTCGACTTGGATCATTGGTCATGCGATTGAACCTTGTCCAGTTCATATGCGATTTACGTAGCACCAGTGACGGGATGCTGGCCAAAACTCCCTCAACTAGCCCGACGAACCTCTTCAGCTCCGTATACGAAGCCAGGCTCCACACACCTCTCCAGGACCGCTCAGGGGTAAAATGTCCAACTCCCAAAATGTCCAATGGTCAAAATGTCCAATGGTAAAATGTTCAAGCCCCAAAATGTCCAACTCCCAAAATTTCCAATCTTTAAGAATCAAGCAAAGTCCAAAAACCAGGACAAAGTTTAGGAGGTCGAGTGGACGCTCTCTTTACAAGGTAGTCCTAGTATGCCAGCGACTTTCACGAAGAGTTTCACGAGTAATCAGCGTACTTATTACGCTTCTCAAGATGAAGATCATCGAGATTACGCCCGAGAGACCAACTGCGCATCCACTATTACCCCCACACCCTTCCTGGACGCACTGATGTCGGGCTTTCTGTGGCCGACTGCCAGCTCTTTGTCCTTGAGAGGTGTGTGCCGGCAAACCCCCCCCCCCCCCCCCTTGTCCAATATGGCAGAACCGACAGCGTCCACTACGCAGTTGCGGCGTTCAATACGGCCGCCGTGCGCTCTGTGACACTGTTGGATGCTGTGTGCTGTTGTTTCCCTAACCATTCAAACTTGCACAGCAGTTCAAGTCCGTCTCAGCATCAGTCGCCCGTGTGTTGTTTACTCGTAACGATAGCGCATTAATACGAGTATACACAAACTGCACTGGCCTGTGCACTGCGGACAACGTACCCGCAACCAGTTAGTTGACGCGGGAACCCGTGAACTTTCCCTCAATTCGAGTCCATCCACAGCTGTCTATACACAACCTGGCTTTACGCCAATACATAGCAGTGGTCCACTTCCCAGACTTCGGGTTTTCAGCAGTGAGACGCCAGAGTTGCCTCTCGACCCACAACAGTTCCTTTTTGAGATTCTATCTAATCATCATATCAATCGTCATCCTCTAAAGTCACGCATCCAGAAGCTATAAAGTCGACTCCTAGATAGCGCCATCGTTCCACGCTCAAACCTGCCATGATCATCGCAATCCCACCTTAAAGTCGCGATCGGTCAGGTATTGGTTCTTATTACGCTTCCCGTCCAGCACCATCGAAAGCACACTTTTCGCGTGGCTGATGAAAAACCCTATTAGCCATTCCCGCACCACCCCCCGGATCGGGACGAGAAGCAACCTCAACTTGTCATCCGTTATGATTCCCAACACGAGACCGTGCAGGAATCTTGGAATTGGGACCAATTCGAGCCGCTGCTGCAACACAAACTACTAAAACCAACAACAATATAAATACTTTTACACAAAACTACTAATACAGTAAAACTACTATATATCAAAACTATTACGAATATACTTACAATGAGCTCAACTATGTTGTTTATTCTCACTGGACAACACAGACAATTTTAAGTCCTTGTCAATTGTCCGACTGAAATATATGTATCTAATGCACTAAAACTACTAATACACAAACTACTAATACAAAAACTACTAATACACCAACTACTAATACACAAACTACTAACACACAAACTACTAATACACCAACTACTAATACACTAAAACTACACTAAAATATTTTCCACGTAGGTGCTGCTAGGTGCACCCACCGCTATAGATCGTCCCAGTCGGAGCTAGCTGCTAGACTTGAGGTCCGGAGACCCCGATCGGGACCACTCAGGGTATTACAGGATTTAAGAGTCGCTTTCATAATTTCAGTATTTGGTACTGAAATTATCGAAAGCGACTCTTAAATCCTGTTTGCAGAGGGGGTGCAAACCTGTCTGCACCTTACCATGGCTGCCCCCCTCCCTTATTTGAGAAGCAGCGGCGCCACGAGCAGGCCAATCGTAGGAGTTGATCATAGTAGTGCCAGCTGGTCGCGACGCATCACTTCAACCTTGTCGTATGAGACCTGTATTTCTGCCAGTAGTGTTTGAGGCAGCCGCTGGGTATTTTGCCCAGTCATGCCTTCGTCCTTCGTGACAATAATGTTATCATCATGGATTGTCCTGACGGGAGTCTCTCGTCCCTTCCACTTTCACCGCACACCTGGTATTTCGCCGGTGGAATCTTTGACGAGGTCGAATCGGTTGTTAAATACATGAACGCGTAGGGTTGGGTTCAAAGAGGAGTCTTCGACGACCTCAGGGCCCGACGTCATCCCTCCACAGGAAGCCCGAACACTCGCTTCCCGTCTCAGTCGCTGCGGGTGGTCATGCGATTGAACCTTCTCCAGTTCACATGCGGACCACGCAGCACAATTGACGGAACGCCGGCCAAGACTCCCTCATCAAGCCCGACGAACCTTTTCAGCTCCTTATATGAAGCCAGGCTCCACACACCTATCCAGGACAAAGTGCAGGAGACCGAGTGGACGCACTCCTTACAAGGTAGTCCTAGTATGCCAGCGACCCTAGGCAGTCCTAGTATGACAGCCTGCATGGCAGAGCCGACGACGTCCGCTACTCAGTTATGGCGTTCAATACGGCCGCCGTGTGTTCTGTGACACTGTTGGATGATGTGTGCCGTCGTCTCCCTAGCCATGCAACCTGCACTGGTAGTTTAACTCAGACACACCACCAGTTGCGTCCTCGTGGCGGGAGCACATTAATGTGACTGTGCACGAAGTCCCGGCCCGTATACTGCTCACAACACACCCGCAGCCACCTAGTAGACGCGGGCACCCGTGGACTTTCTCTCAGTTCGAGTCCATCCACGGCTGTATGCAGGGCTTCACGCCAAAAAAAAAGCAGTCGTCCACTCCCCAGACTTGGGATCCTCAGCGGTGAGACGCCGGAGTTGCCTCTCGGCCCACAGCAGCTTCCTTCGGATCCTATCGGATCTGGTGGCAGCATTGGCCACTGACCATCGCAAAGTTTCCAGGCGACCGAACCTCTTATGAATGAGATCCGGCACCCAACCCAGGCCTTCAACGACGGTATAGCCATGCCACCGTCCGTGGTTGTTACGTGGAAGTACCCGATCGGCACATCCTTTAGCAACCGCAGCCAATTCCGCACCGCCCTCCGGATCTGAACGTCGAGCAACCTCAACCTGTCGACCTATATATTTCCAAGCACGAGGCCGTGCAGGAATCTCGGGATCAGGTGAACCCTTGCTAGATCGCGACGCTGCTGCGGCTTAATGGTGGACTGCTTGCCCACCTTTGAACCTGCATTCAGGACCAGGACTTCAGCATAAGCCAAAGCCGAGACACTCTCACCCTTAAGCTTATAACTGAGTCCTCTCGGTAGAGCCGCTAAAATCACGTTCATCGCCATGTTGAACAACACGTGCGACCCCTAACCAACTCTTGCAGGACCGCTGCGGGCTCCATTCACGGAAGTGGCATATAGCCTCGCAAAGTAGTTACAGAATCCCTCAGGCAGGCCTTTTTTCCTCAGCAGATCAATAAATGCCGCATGCGACACCGTATCGAACGCCTTGCCAAAATCCAGCACCGCAACATGGCATTCACGCAACTTCTTCCTAGTCTCCCAGTACCGCCGTCCAGCAGAGCCGAGTTCTCGAGTGAGCCGTCGGCGCAGATAAATCCACGCTGTAGTGCATCGGGAGAGCAGCAGGCCTCAAACCTTCTCGCCAGGACAGAGTGCATGTGCTTAAGGGGCACCGACGCGATCGAAATCGGGCGGTACTCTCCAGGCCCAGAAGGATTCTCCGTCTTGGGTACAAAGACCGTTCGGCAGCAACGAAGTTTGTCAAGGACTTCTCCATTCCGCAACCATGCGCTGAATATTTCCGCCTGAGCTACATCTGACACCGTATTCCAGGCCCCTTGGAGAATTCCGTCAGGACCCGGAGCCGACCTGTTATCTATGCGGCAGGCCTTAACCTCTTCCGGGGTAAAAGGCTGCCACAGCTGCGAGTAATCGCGCCTGCCCCCGTGCCGCTCCTGGTGCTGTAGCGCACTCAAAGCCTCCGGTGTGAGCCCCGGGGCATCAGACACTGCCTCCATCACTTGTCGCCAAAAGGTTCAGCCAGACTGTGCCCAACACCCCGAGTTTGGCCATCGATAACCTCCGCAGCACATCGAGACCTACAGGTCTTATACAGCCGCTGCACTCTCGCGTACTCTATTCGGCGCCGCTTTCTCGCCGTCAATCTGACGGGCGGTACGTCAGCATGAGCTTCGCCCTCACGCCTAGGCCGCCCCCGCCTTCCCGTGTCACGCGCACCCCGCGCCAATCTTGCTTCAGCCCCCGCAAGGAGGTCCTCCACAATCTTGGCGTGGTCTAGCGCCTCGGACCGGATCGGGCTTTGCAGGTTAACGGGGACAGGCACGTCTTCAGAGGGGATCCCTACCCCAACAGCAGGCTGCTCCAGCTCCGAACCATCAACAACGCAGCAATTACAGTCTCAGGTGTGCCCCCACTTAGCACCACCTCTGTCTCTGGCGATCTTGGGGAAGGAGACCTTTCCAACTCGGCCAGGCACTCTCGTACCCGGCTCTTGTACTCCTCCTTCCTCCTCTGCCCCTTTACTGCCTCTATGGTCCTACCGAAGGTAGGTAACTCGGCCATTATTAGTTGGTTTATATTGCTTGCGCTGCCTCCAGCTCTCACCAGACGCGCCTCCGTTCGGGCAAGAAGTCCCAACTCTTCCACATGCCATCTCCGCTTCACCTGCGGTGGGGCGGCTGCGGCGTTAGCCGTCACCGGGTGGGCCCGCTTCACATGCTGGCCCAACCCAATTTTAGTACGGAAACTCGTTCCGCACTCTGGACATGTCCAATCGCTTTCCCCCCGCCCCGACGGAGACGGAGTTCGAGCGCCCGGACCAACGGGTTTAAGGGTCGCACCCTCCGACTCCTGTGGGAGGTCGGAGGTTCGACCATTGTTACTGTTACAGAAATCGAAAGCGCCCTTTTTGACCCAGCGCAGGTGGGGAGCTAACCCACCTGCAAGGTTCACCCACAGCTATCGTTTGTCCCAGCCGAAGCTAGCTGCTAGATTTAAGGTCCGAAAACCCCCATCGGGACCTGCGGCTGCGACGTTAGCCGTCGCAGGATGGTCCAGCCGTAAATGCTGGCCTAACCCAATTACACTACGGAATGTTCTTCCGCACTCCGGACAGATCCAACCACCTTCCCCCCGTCCCGACGGAGACAGAGTTCGAGCACCCGGACTCGCGGGTTTAAGGGTCGATACCTCCAATTCCTGTGGAAGATCAGAAGCTCGACCATTATAACGTAAATTAACATCGAAAACAACCTCTGAACCCTACGCAGTAGGGGTGCTAACCCCACTGCAAGCTTAACCCGCAGCTATCGTATGTCCCAGCCAGATCCGGAGACCCCCATCGGGATCACTCATTTGACATCTACTACACACATTTGATAGACATTTCATAATAAACAATGTTAAAGCAGGTCTCTCCCCCCATCGACGAAGTCTCAAAAATGCCACATTACAATGATACTCCAAATTCTATTTTCAAATAGACCCAGAAAAAAAAGAAAAAATTAGAATAATGTAAAATATAAAATGCTTTCATTAATAAAAAAGAAATAAAAAGAAAGAAATTCAATAAAATATACAAAAAGATCAGTAATGTCGGTGGTACAAAAACAAAATAATAAATGTCATAATCTAAAGTCAAAAGAAAATTATGTAAAAAATAAAATAAAGATGATATAAAAAATTATGAAAAAAAAACATTGCAGTAACATCATAAAAACCTTACATACTATTGACCACGCGTTTTGCTAGTAATATCGAAAGCGACCTTTATTCCTTGAGTGGGGGCGGTGCTTATCCCCCCCCCCCCCACAAGGTTCACCAAGGTTAACCCACAGCTTTCGTATGTCCCGGCCGGAGCAAGCCAATATAGAGTCTGGAGACCCCCATCGGGACCACTCAGGGATTAACTCCTGAGCCAGCCTAGATTTAACACTGCCCCTCATTGATGTTCCCGCGCACTCTGGTTAAACGCTTCGTCATAACAATAGTCGCTGGATTAAGCCCAGTCCCCTAGACCCCTAAAGGTTAAGATGGGGTAGTATGCGCGGTACGCCTCAAATCTCGCGTCGAAGCGCTCAATCGAAACAAGAGCACCAATATGAGACGCATCTAGTCGGAGACGATCCATCGCAAACCCATCTGCTACCGTGGCCGCCCACCGTGTGGATTGGATTGTCTTGTGTGGACTCCCTCCACCTTCCCATGGCCCGACCAACTAACAACTGTTATACGGGCCGAATCGTGTGGCGGCTGCGGACATAGCTCCCTTGGCCATCTTATTTTCAAATTAGTCGTCATGTGTCCCTGTGGCGTTCCCCCTAATGGGCTTGCACAACAACACACTACAAATAAATCGTCGGTGGTACTCGTCGCCTGTTGCGCCTTGATGGTATGGACTTACGTACTCTCATGAAATCTCTCCTCATGCTCCATCTTACTCCGGGCGTCGTGCCACGCGTGCGCGAAATCCCGCAGCCTCTCGAAGTTCGCCGGTGAGCTCACAAGATCGCCGTAATAGACCGGACCGGCCTCCAAGCGCCGAATCCCATCCATCATCTTGCGCCTGGCCTCTGCATATAGGGGACAGACCCACAGCGCATGATGTAGGTCCTCATCTTCCATACCGCAATAATATACACTGACCTCACATAACTTCATATCGAACAGTCTTTTCCTGAAACCTCCGTGCCCCGCGAGAATCTGGGAGACCTGGTAGTCAGGGATGACCCAGTTGCACTTTAGTCTGACTGCCACGTCCGGGAAGAAACGGTATAGTTCCCATCCTTTCTCCTCATTCGTCCATCTCCTTTACCAAGCATCCATCGTCTCGCTCTAGATCACCTGTCTTCGTCTAGCCAACTCCCGCCTCCTCACGATCAGCTCCACCTGTGCCTCGGCCGCGGCCTGGCGCTCCTCATCATATCGCCCAGCATGGATCACCTCCAGGTCAGCCGGCAGAACACCACCCAAAACTGCCAGCGCAGCCGTACTGGTAGACCTGTACGCCTTCGTCAGCAGAATCAGGCTTGGTCTCTGGCACCTGAGCAGCGCGCTGAGAACAACGTTGAGTGTGGCTCTTTGGTACCAACAAGCAGCAGCATACGTAACCGTGGCAACGAACGTGCCCTTATAGAGAATCCGCAGTCCGGGATATCGAATGCCCCAGGACGATGCCGACACCCGCGACCTCTTCCCAAAGCATTTGGCTGCTCGCTCCCCTATCCATACCGCATGCTGCGCAAAGGACAGACCTGAATCGAGGACCACACCAAGCACCGTCGTCGAGGTGACGCTCCTGACCGGATCCCCGGCGAGCTTTACCGTGGGAGGCCGCTGCAGCTTTCCCCTCATCGTCATCATTGCTGACTTTGGCGGGGAGAACTCCAGACGGTTCCTCTCGGCCCACGCCGATATCAGGTCCAGCGACTCTTTAGACGCCCTCTCGAGTTCTAGTCGAGACTGCGCCCCAATCAAGAGCGTCACATCGTCAGCATACGAAACAATACGAACGCAGCTAGGTAATGGCAGTCGAAACAAGTCGTCCATAATGGCGGACCAAAGACGGAACCCTGCGGGCAGCCCATGGCGGACACCTTCCACTGCACCCGGTCCCCGATGAATAGCCCGACTCGTCGGCGGGCGAAGTAGTCCGTCAGCATCTTGAAGATGTTAGGCGGGCACCCCCCCCCCCCCCGCTTGACTTTCGTCAAGATCATCGGCCACCAGGTGTTGTCAAAGGCGCCCGATATATCGAAAAATACGGTCTGCAGATACTTGTCCGGCCCGTCCCTCGCAGCACCCAATATTTCATTGAGCGCAGTTACGGTGGACCTTCCAGGAGAGAACCCGTGCTGTGCGGCAGAGATCTGATTGCCGATCGTCGGAGCGCACTTGAGGATTATACGCTCTAAAATTTTGCCTAGCACAGGGAGGAGCGTGATTGGTCTGTAGGCCTTGGGGTCGGTAAGGGGCTTACCGTTGCCCTTCGGCAAGACCAGGAGCCGGCCGTCCTTCCACACGTCAGGAAACACGCCTTCCGTGACACACTTGCCGTACACTGCAGTGACTTCCGCAGGTACGACTGCCCAGACATTCTTCACTATCCGTGCACTAATACCGTCCAATCCCGGTGCCGTGTTGGGCAATCTCCTGATTATGGCTCCCAGACTGTCGCGCGACAGGGGAGTCGCAGCCTGGCCTGACGGGGTGAGCGATGCAGCGGCACGGATCTGCCTATGGTAGGGCGTGTCGCGTGTCGGGTCATCATCCGGGCACAGAGCCCGCAGGAGCCCAGTCGCCGCATCGCCCACTGAGGTCGCAAAGCCCTCCGCCAGCTTCATGCCATTGATTACCCGGACGGGCGGTCTCAGTCTGCCACTGGCAGCCCGATAAGCCAGCCCCCACGGATCACCGTTGCCAGAATCGGCAATACGCCTAAAGTGCTCAAGCTCCGCCTCCTCCATTGCCTTTCGGTATCTCGCTCTCATGGCATGAAACTCAGCACGCAAGCATTCCTCACGCAGCCCCCCACCCTTACGCGCACCTTGCCATTTATTCCTCGCCCTACTATTCTGTTTCGGATTCCACCATTCATACCCTGCGTCCTTTGGTTTTCCTTTCGCTCCTAGGCACTGGCACGCTGTATCCACAATTATTTCAGTAAAGTCCCTGCAAACAAAGGACGCTGGTTTGTCGAAATCAAGCCTGCCCATTCGTGCATGGATGGTCTGCTGAAAGCGCGGCCAATCCACCCCGCGATCCCGAAAACCCACCGGCTCCTCAATTAGCTCAGCGCCATGGCAACCTCCGATTCCTATCCCCGCTGCAGCCACCTGGAAGGAGATAAGCCTATGGTCGCTGCTGCTGGCGCCCTCATGGACCGTCCAGTCCACAGCAGCGACGCCTCTCGTGGACATCGTGATGTCAATGTTGGACTCACCGTTCGGACCACTAAACGTAAAAGGCTGGCCCTCCACGTTGTGAACGGTGAGCCCGTGCCCCGCAATAAAGGCCTCCACGCCCACCCACCTGTACTCTGCATTGTGTCCGCGACCAGTGTAGTGCCGCAGCTCACTGTACCACATAGGCGAGTGGGCGTTGGCGTCCACGCCTATGAGGATATGTCTTCCGCGTAAAGCCCTCATAACTCACTCCAGGTGGTGCAGGTGTCGGCCGATATCTTCTCCATACTGGAAGTATGCCGAGACCACGGAGGCAATGGTCCGTGGACAGGTGTCTCAGCACAGCGCAAGCCAAGCCTTGTTGATGAATGTACACCCCCGCTTTGACAGCACTCCCGCCTCCCGCTTACAGGTAGCACAGCATGTCGCACTCGCCTTGCAGTCTTCGTCGCGGTGCCCCGTTGCGCCGCAGCGCGAGCACGTGGTCTCCTAGGATCTGCAATATCGCTCCGGGTGCCCATATTGTTGGCATTTAGAGCAGCAGGTCACGTCCACATAGTCCATGACCTCTACCGCCTGCCAGCCTATATACACACGTGCTTTCTCCATTAATGCCTCCCGGACTTAAATATGGCGGCTGTCGCAACAGCAGCCCCTCGCGACCGGTTCTTTTTAAAGGCTCCGACTGCCTCCTTCTGAATTCGTTCGAGAGGCCACTCCTTACTTTCTCTAAAGTTTTGCTCATCGAGCGTCTTTATGATATCCTCGTAGGACGGGTCGCCGTCAATTCTAATAAGGCATACTAGGGGCTGCCTGCGTTTGGGCTCTGTGACCCGGAGCGTGCTGGGGATGGCCGCTCGGAGTTGTTGGTCGTTTGCACGATGACTCCAGCGTTACCCACCTTCCTAAGCTTCGCCACCTGAATCCATTCTTAGGTGGGATCCACCGCATTTTTTAGAGCCGCCTTTGTCTCTTCGGCTGTTTTTTTTGGCGCCATACTCGTCAGCTGGGTATAAGGCCAGTAGTGGTCCTGGTTGCGCTCCAATCTTAATTTGCTCCTGGCGCCTAGGCAGCCTTAGTGCTGCCACGTATGACGTCGTTTGTGATGAGGCAGGAAGTGACGCCGCAACCTCTGTCTGCGCTGCTCGTTGTTCTGCAGCTTTTATTTTAATTTCGGCCGTAGCCACTCTGCTCTCCGCCGCCGCCGCCATTGAAAAAGCGTCAATTTCGCACTGAGGGGGGTCAAGGGGGGGGGGGTAGACCGTACTGTCTAATGTCACTGTCACTAACGTCACTGTCGCTGAGGGGTGAGGGGGGGGCCGCACTATATCTGTCACTGTCAGATAGCACAAACGTCACTTTCGCGGGGGGGGGGGGGGGGGGGGGGACTGCACCACAAGTGTCACTGTCACACAGAGCATCCAAGTGTCACTGTCACTGTTAGACGTCACTATCGCACTTCACACTAACGCGCCGCGGGGGGAAAACGTCAACACGCTCCGCCTACGGGTATCGCGATCTCGCTTCGATTCCAAGATGGCCGCGGGGTACTATGGACAATCACCAACGACAGACAAGGAGGGACCGAGTTTTGAGTTCGACCAATCAGAAAAAAAATACTGGATAAAACGTCCACACGTCCGCTCTGTACCAAGTCCAGACGACGAGTCAATATGGTTCAAAACATCGGGACAGGCGAAACTAAATAAAAGCGTGTAATAATAAACCACGCCAATAAAGGTAAATAAATAAAAAAAAACCGGCCAAGAGCATGTCGGGCCACGCTCAGTGTAGGGTTCCGTAGTTTCCCGTCCGTCACAAATTCACAATAAGTGTACCCACTTATGAGGTTAGAAAAATGCCTGCATAGACGATTATACTACAAACTTAGACCAGAAATTATTTTGTAGAACCCTTTTGTCTTTTTAGGGTTCCGTAGCCAAATGGCAAAAAACGGAACCCTTATAGATTCGTCATGTCTGTCTGTCTGTCTGTCTGTCCGTCCGTATGTCACAGCCACTTTTTTCCGAAACTATAAGAGCTATACTGTTGAAACTTTGTAAGTATATGTATTCTGTGAACCGCATTAATATTATCACATGAAAATAGAAAAAAAGCAATAAATTTTGGGGGTCCCCATACTTAAAACAGGAACTCGAAATTTTTTTTTTTCATCAAACCCATACGTGTGGGGTATCTATGGATAGGTCTTTAAAAATGATACTGAGGTTTCTAATATCATTTTTTTCTAAACTGAATAGTTTGCGCGAGAGACACTCCCAAGTGGTAAAATGTGTCCCCCCCCTCTAACTTCTAAAATAAGAGAATGATAAAACTAAAAAAAAAAAAATGGTTGCCTGTAAAGTCGGTTTTACGGGCGAAGATTTTACGTGACAACGTCTTTTTCTCGGTAGAATATTAATTAATTAATTAATTTTAAACTAATAATTTACTTAACACTATCAACATTTATCAATAGTATGACATAACCTATAAACTCAGTTTCTCAACTTTTGTGTCAATCTAACAATTAATCAATCAATCATAGTTTACGATAATGAAATATCAGTGTACAATTATTTACCTTTATTGTTGTAGTTGTTGTAAATGACGAATCTAAGCACTCCACATTTTCACTACAGACACAGCTGACGATACTTTAACCACACGTGTGAACTTGTATTATGACGCTTTCTTGTTTTTCCAACGCCAAGAACGTTCGAGAAAGACAAAGACAGAGACACAAGCATGCGCCGATTCAATGCGCCTAATTCTCTAGTGCTGCGCGCGCGGCAGACCGATCATAGTTGAGTGGGAGAGAGACGCAAGGCATTCGGCGGGCCTCTCTCTCGTTCGGTGACTCATCGTAACGTTACCGAGCGTTACACTTTTTCATAAGTGACTCCCAGCCGCAACCTAATTTAAGACGTTGTCACGTCAAAAAAATATATGATGTACATTATAATAAAAACTACCAACGAAAATTGGTTTGAACGAAATCTAGTAAATAGTTTTTTTTTTATGCGTCATAAATCGAAAAAAAATACACTATTAATAAAACATCGATCAAAGTTACAACACATTACAAGAACTTTAATATTATGTTACTTGCTGCTACGGAACCCTTCATGGGCGAGTCCGACTCGCACTTGGCCGGTTTTTTTTTTCTTTGATATTAATTGAAGTTACACTTTCACACATTGAATTGAATTTCGATTGATTGTTCACTCATTGGTTTTCTTATCGGTCACCACACTTAATAAACAAATGAGTGGGGGGTGTTAGGTTATTTTCGTTACGGAATTTCTGGATTCGGTCTCCACGCTCAAGGCCCGCGTTAGAAGTTATGCAATAGCTTAAAATTCTTATATAGAGAGAGAGATCCTCCCACAGACTGTGCTACGGAGAGAGTGGGTACGGCTCTACAGTTCAGTTATTATTCTGATCTTTGTATCACATTATTCAATTATTATCATATATTTTCTCTTAATATGCACTGATTATTTTTTATTGATAGTAAGTTTTTTTTTGTATTTATATCATGTGTTAATATTTATTTTGTATTGTTCTAACCAAAAAATATTTTGTCCCTTTTTAGCATGATGACCAATGGATGCCAACGCTACATAAACTGATCAATAGATTGAAGAACTGTTTTCTTGACAAAGTACCAACCATTTCCACCTCAAGCCTTGACATTTGCAAAATCAACGGACATTTGTTGATGGATCCATACACTTAAAAATTGAATTGATGTTTTTCTTTGATTTGATTAAACATTATTAAATAAGAACTTTTAATTCAGTAGCATCATTAAGAACTGAAGAAGTGATAATGGAAGCCTACAGCAATACTGAAATTGTCCATACTTCTGTTAAAATAAATAAATTAAAGCCAAACCATGCAAGTTGCGTAATAGCTGCCACAATAAACTTCTTTCTCAGCAAATCACAGAGCAGCAAGCAGGTCTCTTGCAGTGCAGATGCAAGCAGAGAAGCAGCATTAAGTTAGCAACGCATTCCAACACCATCGAAGTACAGGCACACACGGAGAGTCTGGAAAATACCAGAGTGATCTCGTAAGCAACGTAGAAGCAAAGTAGTCTTAGTGGTCTTGACCTAGGCAAGGTGCGGACTTAAATCTAGTAGATGCAAGAATAGGTTAAGTACTGTCTTTTCAGTAAGCAGAATATCATTCGTAACCTATTAAATAGATACCTATTATTCAAATCAGACTACATAGCACTAAAGCAAGAACTACATTTGACCGACTCACACGTGGGCGACACCTGAGTTGTACGTAGTACCGCGTTGCGTGGCGTGGGTCACGTAGCTCTACAAGAAGACCGACGCGCACGACCGAGGCCCACGTGGGTCCTGTAGCTCGTATGCCGCTATCCCACTAGCGTTAGAGAAGCGCCAACACTCGTAAAACGCTGTGGGATAACGGCCTTCTTCATTATAGGCCTATCGCAGACGAGCTTCACCAATTTCGCCTACGCAGGCCGTTTTAAACACGGAACGCCGCGTAAAATGTGTTTTAGCAACCACAAAAAGCCTAAAAAGGCAGGTGAGGTACACGGCTGTCTTATGTGGGATTGTTTATTATGATAACACGTGCAAACAGTTACTGAGGTTATATTGCGAAGATCGTAAAAGTATGTATATGTATAGAGACTGGGTTTTAACACACACCGTTATTTCTCCTTTAGCTTCGTCTTCAGGTTATCAGCAACTATCAGGAAGGAATACCCACGCGGTCTTCTGTTGACGGTCTGTGTTGTATAAAGCCCAAAAGCTCGGGTCGTAGATTGATCTGGCAAGTGATACGCGTTTTGTAGTCGTTCCATTTGTACAATTGTTTTCTTCTTTTGCAGTTAAAATTACATTGACTTCAGTTTGACTTCCGTTTATTAATTCGTCGTAATCCCAGTGGCGCAAGCGCACCAAAAAACAAACAGCAAAGAGCAGTTTGCCAACTGCTAGCTATCTATACCAACCCCGCGTTCCGAATTGCGTCAAAATCGATTATATCGCGAAAACGACCAATGCGCAACGTCACAAATAATACTCAATAGTCCTTATATTTTGTGACTATTAAATTCGGTCGGATTCGCGATATAATCGCTTTTGACGAAATTCGTAACTAACGGCAAGTATAGTCTGTCTAATAAGTCAACCGACTTGGGAATTTTGTATAATATTTAATCATTTAAAAAATACTTATATTCGATACTTTTTATAAGGTTCTTCTATTAGTAAACAATGTTCTCTATCTCTAAATCAACCTTAATTATTGAACCCGTGTTGACTACATCAGATTTCATTAAATCCTAATAATTACCCAAGTCGTTTAACTTATTAGACAGACTCTAACTAGATTTTTTTTTTCCAATTTTATGGCATGGCCTTTTGGCCTTTGTGCCATCAAGTAACTAGATATTTTGCAAAATGTTGCTATATTACCAGTTTTTTTGCCAAAAAGTTGCTAGAGTGCGTCTACTGAAAGCGTAACCTGGAGTTTTTTTTTTAAATTAAATTGGCAACATTGTTTTACCGAAAAAAATCACGTCAAAGTCTATGGTTGCAATTGTCAGTTTTGTAAACAGATATTTATTTTTCAAGAATAATTGCTTAATTATGGGAAAAACAATAAGCAGTAACGTGCGAAAACTGCTACACACTATGGTTAATAAGTTCAAACAAAAACAAGAAGAGAAAGAAGGTGTTTTCAATGAAAACCAACAATGTTTACATACGATTTCAGAATTTTTAAGGTAGTATGACGTTATAATCTTGATCCTTGTCGACTAGTATTATTAGATAGTTATATTTAGGATATAATGATAATTTGTTTTTCTTATATTTTTAGATAATCTGACATATTGCGAATTTCGTAATTGACAAAAACATCGAACAAAGAAGGCTTTTGGTGAATCGACTTAATCAAAAACATATGCTAATATGTGGTAGAATGCGTTCAAAAGCGGTTGAGATGTAATGAAAGATTTGCCTCACTCTGTCTGGTAGTGCATCATAAAATCGCGAAAGTGAAGGAAATAGTGACTGAAATCCTAGTTCAAGTTTGAAAGAGATAGCTGCAGAACTTTTTGTGTCTCACGAGTCGAATGAAATGGTACTTAAATAAAGAGTATTATTTGAATATTATGTAGCGACATTTGAGAAAACAGATGAAATAAAATAATAACTGACATTTTGTGTGTTATTGACCTTTACTATACACTAACCAATAATTAAAGGTAAAACTACACGGCTCACACGTGTGCTACACACGCCGATCTGAAAGTGTCGGTCTCCATATATTTCATATAGAAAATAGACTGTTAGAGCTACACTTGATCCACGCCACGCCATGCGACGCTACGTCCGCGACGCCGACACGTTGGTCCCAGAAATTTTAGAGGAAGGTGGGCGGGGCTATCCACGCGTCTGATCGCGGTGGTCAGGCGGAAGTGTCTTCGATGGTAAATGAAAACGAGCTTGATCTGCTTTTAACCTTCCGATGAAATCAAAAGTTGTAATGCGCATCACACGTGTTACGCATTGCGTCGGTGTAGTGTACACACCTGCCGCACACGTCTGAGACGTCTCACACGTGTGCGTCGGTGTAGTGTAGTTCTAGCTTAAGTCTACACACACCTTTTTGACTAAAATTTAAATTCATAAACAACTATTATACAATTGCAATAAATACAAAAAAATACTCAAGTATCAAAACTTTTTTCTCCTACTATTTCAATAATACCACATTCCAAATTTTTGGTTTTAACCTCCTTTTCTCAGGTCACGCTTTCGTTAGACGGACTCTAAACTAGCTAAATGTTACGGTGGGTAATAATAAAATGACAACGGGAACTTGTGACGTTCGTACTAAAACCTATAATTGCTGAAAAAAAATCGTTTAAGCTTAATAAAACGTATATTTAATGCTGAAAGAAACGTATGCTGTCATTGCGCCGCAGGAAACCGGGAATTTTCGGACAACGCAGATGCATGGTTGTACCTACCATAGCATCTATGATCCTAGATTTGCGTTTAGTTTTTATTTTTTCGTTCGAGACTTGGTACTTTACTATAAGAATCTCGATAACTTTACGTCTCATGATGAAATGAAAAGATGCTAGAAAAAGTTTAGCTATAAGTTTAATTAAATTGTAGCTGTCTGCCACTAAATAATAGCTAGAACTAGCTATAAAAATGCTATATTGGCAACACTGGAAAAGAGCATGGCGGCGGCGCACAGCCTAGGCTTGTAAAATAAAAATCGATACATCAATATATCGATATTTTCATTACGATACTAGCTCTTGCCCGCGCAGCTTCGCTCCCGCTCTTCCCTACTTCAGCCTACTATACCCTACTCTACCCTATCCTACTCTACTCTACCCTACGCTACTCTGTCGAACGGGATAAAAAGTATCTTATGTCCGTCTCCTGGCTCTAAGCTACCTCCCTACCAATTTTCACCCAAATCTGTTCTTCTTGAGTTATAAGTGGTGTAACTACGTGTTAGTTTTATACACTTCTAGACACATCTATTGGCCCACCTTAGAGTTTAGGTTTCGATGGCCCCTACCGAAATATGATTGCTAGATTGAACAAAAACTGTTGATGCAGTTTTAAACCTGATACATTTTACCATCTTTTTCGATCGTATTGTTTTAAATTTGAATTCAGAATACCATACGACATGGAGCTACGCCTAACAAGTCGGATATGCGCCTTGTTAAAGGCAATTGATTTTTGAATAAAAAACATGTTTTATCAAATAAAGGTTTAATTTAATAACGCGTTTTGCCTCCTTGGGCATCTACCACAGCTCTCATACGATTAGGCATAGAGTTTATCAACCGCTCTATGAAATTCTGAGGGATCATCTCCCATTCCTCTTCTATGGCAGTTTTCAACTCCTGCATCGTCTGGGCAACTGGCTGACGAGCCCTAACACGTTTTTTTAGCTCGTCCCACATGTGCTCAATGGGGTTCATGTCTGAGCTTCTGGCTGGCCAGTCCATAACTGTGATGTTCACATCCCGAAGATATTCCCAGATGATGCCGGCCGCATGGGCTCTTGCATTATCATGCATAAAAAGGAAATTTGGGCCCACATAGTCCGCGTATGGTATCACGTGAGGTTCTAAGCACTCACGAATGTACCTTTCAGCATTTAATGTTGGCAGCCGTGGTCCTGTAACAACCTCAAGTTGAGTTTTGCCGCTCGCGGATATACCGCCCCAGACAGTCCATGAGCCACCGCCATAAGCAACCCTCTCTTCAAAGCAGCATTGTGCGAAACGCTCTCCCTTACGTCGGTAGACCTTCTTCCTTCCATCATTGACATGTAACACAGTTTTAGACTCATCAGAAAAGAGTACACGGCTCCAATCTTGCTGTGTCCAATTTAAATGACTGCGTGCAAAATGAAGGCGCGCTATTCGGTGGCCTCGCGTTAGTTTGGGCCCATTAGCTGGCTTGTGTGGTACCATATCGCGTTCTTTTAACCTTCTCCGAACAGTTCGAGTGCTCACAGATACTCCGTGGAAGTCGCGAAGTTGGTTTTGTATCTCAATGGAGGTAAGGTGACGATTTCTCAAGCTGGTCGTCACGATGAATCGATCCTGCCTTTCAGTTGTGACCCGAGATCGTGGCCTTCCTTGGCGACGAACAAAGCCGCCAGTCTCTAGGTACCTCCGATAAACATTTCGGACCGCAGAGAGAGACTTAAATTAAGTTGAGCACTCACGTTTCTTTGGCTGTGTCCGGCCTGAATAAGTGCCACAGCTTGGGCGGCGACTTCAGGTGAAGTATCCATAGATTATTGATAGAACCTCACCTTGATGTTAAGAATAAGTAATGTTTGTTGCAAAACCAAAGATATCAATCACTTTTTCAAGAATTAAATCCAAGTAAACCAATAAAACCAAGTTTTCTTAGTATTCGATTATTTGATATCAACAAAAGGCTCCAAATTGTCTTTTGTTTCTTTAAATTCTGTGTTCGAAATTCAAAAAAAGACTATTGAATGAAATTGTGAATATGCCAGGTTCAAAACTGCATAAAAACTTTTTGCTCGACCTAATATAAAATTTTAGCTAGGACCAAAACGAAACTGAAAATACAAGGTGGGCCAATAGATGTGTCCAGAAGTGTATATATAGATATCGATATCAAATGTCCAAGCTCGAAGTTGTATCAAAAAAGATTTTTTTTGTTTTGCCGGCTCAATTTGCTACTTAACTTCTTTTTAATTTGGTACTTATGATGGTTTTTAAGTTGATTGCAACAGCTGCTGGCTCTCTAGCAGTACCCAATAACAGAAGTCGGCTAACAGCCGAGCACATAAATCAAAGAGTTTTTCTTGTCTTTAACAGATAAATATTGGTTCAGTTAATAAATAATTAATATTTTTTATCGTTGTTCTTGATTTATTAAAAATGATGTCTATTGATTAGTATTTATCTAATAATATATCTGCCTAAAATGACTGAAGTGAAGTGTGATTAAAATGAAGATTAGACCATTTTTTTTCGTACCGTACCGATATATCGATTTTTTTTAAATAAAAACATCGATATCGATACTTTATTGCAGTTCAGACATCCCTAGCACAGCCGCGCATACGGCCAGTGTTGCCAACAGCGCAGAGGCTGATGTGAATGTCGCCATTTTTCATAGCATGAGTAGCCTAAAGTAGACGAATAACTTCAGTAGCCTAAAGTAGCCCAAAAGTAAAAAATCACTATAAATAAAATAAAAAACTTTTTACAAAAAAAAAAAAAAAACTGATTTCAATGTTAAAAACACTAAAAAGTATATAATATACTTCAATGTTAAAATAACTTTAATTTCGGAAGTCGGTGTTTCTATAATAGTTTTGTCCCTTTGTTATTTAACACCGACTTCAGAAATTAAAGTTATTTGTACTTTTCAGTGAACCTTATAGTCGATTATATTTGTTTTTGAAAAAAGTTTTTTATTTTACACTTTTTAGGTACCATCATTAAAAATTACCCCTCAGCCAAACTTCTCTCATACATATCGTAACGATTCTAATAATCCCAAACACGGTTACATTACATTAATTTACCTTCTGGCTTCCATCAGGTCAGTTCGATAGTCAAAGGGGAGGGCCCTCTCGGTCCACAATTGACTGAGATATCGGTGAGCATACATAAAAAAATAAAAAACACATTCAGCCGAACATAGAACCTCCTCCTTTTCGAAGTCGGTTAAAAAGAAAATAGAATAAAACGTGCGTACTGACGGGAGCGTTATAGAAAATTGAAACTATAGAATCTTGGATTAGTGAGTTTTGTTTATTTGATGAACTTGTAAATATAATACTTATATTTCTTTATTATATGATTTGGTCGACCAAATTGTTTTTAACAGGCTTCGATTATATTATAGCTTCACTTGTAACTGTATGTAAGAAAATCTTGGAATCTTAATTTGACCCACTTCCCTGTCTTCGATTAGGATGAAATTTTAAATTTAATTTATTAGTTCCGTACTTAGTATGTTAACGTAACAAATAGCCTGGACACTTATTGTGACGGACGGGAAACTACGGAACCCTACACTGAGCGTGGCCCAACACGCTCTTGGCCAGTTTTTTTTTCTTGCATGATACGGTGATGACGGCCCCTTCCTGAGGTGATGTGTGATAAGCAACCTTTCTTAGTCTGTCTACTCGTAAATATTCAAAACACTTGTAAATTTTTAAACGAACTAAAAAATCTGTTATGTGTTTTACATATAATACTTTTTCATTACTCATACTCTGAAAGTAGGTCTGAAGTTGCCTGAGGAGCGGGCTGAAAGTGATACTTTTCATCCCTAGGGAGTTTTACTTTACAACTGACAGCTGTCAAATTATAAAAAAAAAACTAGTTCTATCTTCACATTTCTATTGAACCATGTTCCAATTTTCCATACAGCCAGTCAATCACAGCACGATATAAAATTGAAATAACTTAGAGACAAGTATTAATTAAATAATTTTATTGATTTATTTGTTCAACTATTTGTTTAAAATACTTTATTTTTAAAAGATTACAATTAATTTCTAATTTTTCATTAATGAGGCTGAATAGCTGGCCGGCCGCAGAAAAAAAAAAAACAAAACAAAATGGCGGGAAAATGGCAATCATTTCCGTACAACGAGATTTGTATTAACACGTTATGTTTATCAGATTAAAATAGTGATTTAACGCCTAATTTCATAAGAGAAGAGGCTAAAGCAGTAGTGGAATACCTTTTACCGTCTAAATCAGAAGAAAGATACCTACTTAAAATCATAGGTACGACGACTCAAGTTTTACAAACTTTTTATTTCATTTTTTGTTTCCTCGTATTCGTAATGAAAAGCACAGTGTTTACCTCGGGGTGAAAGTAACCCATTTAACCCCTCGAATTAGCGACCTCGCTTCGCTCGCCCGCCAACTCTTTCTCGGGACGAAATGAGTTACTTTCACCCCTAGAGTAACAATGTACTATTTCATTACTCATACTCTGAAAGTAGGTCTGAAGTTGCCTGAGGAGCGGGCTGAAAGTGATACTTTTCATCCCTAGGGAGTTTTACTTTACAACTGACAGCTGTCAAATTATTAAAAAAAAAACTAGTTCAATATTCACATTTCTATTGAACCATGTTCCAATTTGCTATACAGCCAGTCAATCACAGCGCGATATAAAATTGAAATAACTTAAAGACAAGTATTAATTAAATAGTTTTATATTTTAAGTGATTTATTTGTTCAATCATTTCTTTAAAATACTTTGTTTTTAAAAGATTACAATTAATTTAAAATTTTTCATTAATGAGTCTGAATAGCTGGCCGGCCGCAGAAAAAAAAAAAAAACAAAATGGCGGGAAAGTGGCAATCAGTCGTTGGTTTTTTCGAGTTTTGTTTACATTTCCGCACAACGAGATTTGTATAAACACGTTATGTTTATTAGATTAAAATAGTGATTTAACGCCTAATTTCATAAGAGAAGAGGCTAAAGCAGTAGTGGAATACCTTTTACCGCCTAAATCAGATGAAAGATACCCACATAAAATCATAGGTACGACGACTAAGGTTTTACAAACTTTTATTTTTATTTTTAGTTTCCTCGTATTCGTAATGAAAAGCACAGTGTTTACCTCGGGGTGAAAGTAACCCATTTAACCCCTCGAATTAGCGACCTCGCTGCGCTCGCCGGCCAAATCCTTCTCGGGAAGAAATGAGTTACTTTCACCCCTAGTGTAACAATGTACTATTTATAAGATTCTTTTAGTTAAATGTTCATCACTTTGCAACCTTGATTGTTCAACCAGTGTTGACTACATCAGATTTGAAGAATTCTATTATTTGATTAGAGCACCCAAGTCGTTTGACTTTCTAGACAGACTTTACACATGAATACCGTGCAGGATAAGAAATGAAATAAGCACACTTGAACACTTTTGTTAAATATTTATTTATCTATAGAATAAAATTAGTGTCTGTGATATCAACATGATTTTTTTAAATAAATGCTTATTATGAAAGTATAATATAATGATAAATACAGAAATTATAATCATAATTTTCAATACCTATAATTAAATTTAAAAATTTTTATCTGTTTGTCTTTTAGGTCCGGTTAATCTCCGAAATAGCTAAACCGATTATAACTGGACTTTGACTGGTACACATCTGTGGTGATGATGCTATAAGTAGTAGTTCAGGCTATTTTAATTTTCAAAATAGAACTATGGTTCCGTGCAAAAAAAATCTTTTGAAATTATGACAAAATGGCACTTAACTGTGCTGTGTTACACTTCTAATGCGTCTGTCTCGTCAGAAAACGTACGCAGCAAGACGTTTCAAGTAACTCGTCGACGCGCCCGTCTGACGGGTCCCTCTCCGGTGTGAGTCCGGATATGTTGCCTCAAATTATCCGCCCGATTGAAACTACGCTGACACACTTCACACTTGAAAGGTTTTTCACCAGTGTGCGTGCGCATATGCACTTTCAAACAGCTCGACTTCACATATCCACGTTGACATATCTGACATTTGTACGGCCTTTCACCAGTGTGACGAAGAATATGCTCTCTTAAATGATGAGCGTAACCAAAACTACTCGGACAAGTTGCACATTTGAAAGGTTTATCATCGCTGTGTGTTCGGACATGTTGGTTTAAATTGCTCTTAGAAGCGTAACTTCGCTGACAAACATCGCATTTGTACGTCCGAACACCCGAGTGTGTCTCAATATGTCTTCTCAAATTACTCTTATCACTAAAAATTTGCTCACAAATATCACACGTGAAAGAATTATCACCGGAACATTTCCGTAAATGGCTTTTAGACACTTTATATCTGAATAAACGATTACATATTTCACATTTGTAAGGTTTTTCGCCGGTATGCAAAAGAATATGTTTCTTTAAACTACTCTTGTCTCTATACAATCGTCCACATAGATCACATTGAAATGGTTTCTCAGCGGAGTGTTTACAAGAATGTTTATTTAAATGGTCTTTCCGAATGAAACTTTGCCGACATTCGTTACATTTGTAAGGCCTTTCACCAGTGTGCACGCGACTATGTCGAATCAGACTACGTTTTTCACTAAAACTTCGCTGACACACCTCACATGTGTAAGGTTTTCCGCCATTGTGTGTCAGAAAATGTTTTGATAAATCATCTTTCTCATTAAACATAAGTTGACACACTTCACATTTATAATTTTTCTCACGTTTTGGAGGTTTGAGTTTTTTTTTAAGAACTGGTTTCAAACTAAGACCGCCCTTACAAATTTTACGTAAGTTAGAGATTTGTGTCTTATGTGATTTTAAATGTGCTTTTAAATTTTTTCCATCGTTAAAACTTCGCTGGCATATTGTACACTTGTAAGGTGCGTCAGTAGCGTGTGTACGTATATGTTTTATTAAATCAAAGGAGCTGCTGAAACTGAGTTTGCATTTAACACAATAATTGCCCCGTTTCTTTAAATTAACATCTGCTGGTGGGATATTGATACTGTTACAAAATACAGTCGCTGTATAAGTGGAGGGATCTATGAATTCAGCGACATTTTTTGTGTCTATTTCTTCAATATTATTTTGATGAGTTGTAAATGTATCTTCTAGTTTTGTTCTTCTTGGCTCTAGTTTTGATTTCTTCGTGCCAGGCGCTCCTGTAATCATACATTGTAGTTTAGTTCAAAAGATTCACACTAGAGTCAAAGACAACTACAGTGTCTTTTTAGGGTTCCGTAGTCAACTAGGAACCCTTATAGTTTCGCCATGTCTGTCTGTCCGTCCTCGCTTAATCTCTGTGACCATTAGCACTAGAAAGCTGAAATTTGGACCAATATGTATATCAATCACGCCAACAAAGTGGTAAAATAAAAATTGGTAAAAAATGTTTTAATAGGCTAGCCCCCCTATATGTAAAGTGGGAAGTGAATTTTTCGAACGAAATCAAGCTGCTAAGATGGGCGGGGGGGGTGTGACTGGACAGAGTTCGAAATGAACACATTCGGGGAGCTTCAAAGTCGCACCAATCAACGATAAGATGACTGAATTTCGCCTTCGTTGGTATGGACACGTCCAAAAGACGTAGTGAGGACCACGTGGCCCAAATCGTCCTAAGCCTGCAAGATCAAAAAACCGGCCAAGTGCGAGTCGGACTCGCCCATGAAGGGTTCCATAGCAGCAAGTAGCATAATATAAAAGTTCTTGTAATGTGTTGTAACTTTGATCGATGTTTTAATAATAGTGTATTTTTTTCAGTTTATGACGCATTAAAAAAAAACTACTGACTGGATTTCGTTCAAACCAATTTTCGTTGGTAGTTTTTATAGTAATGTACATCATATATTTTTTTTAGTTTTATCATTCTCTTATCTTGGAAGTTAGAGGGGGGGGGACACACATTTTACCACTTTGGAAGTGTCTCTCGCGCAAACTATTCAGTTTAGAAAAAAATGATATTAGAAACCTCAGTATCATTTTTGAAGACCTATCCATAGATACCCCACACGCATGGGTTTGATGAAAAAAAATTTTTGAGTTTCAGTTCTATGTATGGGGACCCCCAAAATTTATTGCTTTTTTTCTATTTTTGTGTGATAATCTTAATGCGGTTCACAGAATACATCTACTTACAAAGTTTCAAATGTATAGCTCTTATAGTTTCGGAAAAAAGTGGCTGTGACATACGGACGGACGGACAGACAGACAGACAGACAGACAGACAGACAGACAGACAGACAGACAGACAGACAGACAGACAGACAGACAGACAGACAGACAGACAGACAGACAGACTGACAGACAGACAGACAGACAGACAGACAGACATGACGAATCTATAAGGGTTCCGTTTTTTGCCATTTGGCTACGGAACCCTAAAAAGAGAAAGAGGCCGCCCACCATTGACCGGGTGGTCAAATACGTATAGAGAGGGACCTCCAGAAAGCCTAGTTGTCAAAATTTACACCACCATAGAATCAAGATAGAGCCACTAGGCGCAGTAATGTGAGGAGACCTGACTTAATAATGGGACCAGGGAAGGAAGGAGAAGATTGAAGGGACGAAACGAGGAGCTTGTCTCTAATGTCAGGTATATGATCGCATGTGTATTATAAATAATATGTATTATATTAAATTAGAGAATTGTTTAATCCGATAGCTAAGTCAATCTAGGTCATCAAGGTGCCTCAAGTACGGACTGAATAAATTAACCGACTTAGTATTGCATGGATCTCAAAACTTTTTACAGTAGAAGAACTGAGTTGCAAGCCTTGGTTTTTCTACAAGTAATATTTTTAATGCCATCTTAGGGTGAAGAAACAGGTCACCGGTGCAGGCGAGTCTGTGCGGGTCGGTACCGATCGGTGCAGGTATAATTCTCCCGTGTGTTCTTTTGAGCTCATTTATACAGAAACAGGTTTATACTTGTCGGTACCGACTAGTGTCCCGATTTGCGCGGGATGTCCCGATTTTTAGGGATCTGGGGACGCGCCCCGATTTGCACCTGATAGGGACGTTAAATGTCCCGATAAATCAAAAACCCTAAAACCAAAAGAGCGACTGAAGAAGTCTGGGTTTTACTCAATAAAAAATTCACACGCCCTCTCATCCCACCCCAGGAAGAAGTCATTTGACGATTTGCCATCTAAAAAAACTTTATTAAAAAAATATATTTGTCCCGATCTAAAACCCTAAATCCCGATTTGTTTTACCATCCGTCCTGATTTTCATCCAAACAGACTTGGCAACGCTAGTACCGACTGCCCGGACCGAGTCATACCTATAGTGTAATGTAGTGTTTTACACATACAGATTTACCTGTTTCTGTATATGGTTTTACCGGTATCTGTCCCGCCCCGTACCGACATTTGTTTGTTTATCACAATAAATAAACAAATAAATAAAGTACGCGTCCGCCGAAATATGCAGTCCAAATCTTAGATCCACGAGTATTTTGGCGTCTCGAGTTTTTTGACGTTTCCGTGAGTCTTTGTACGTATAAGTAATATCGGGACGATCAAGTAATGGAGTATTTTTGGTTTTACAGGCTTGGGATTGATAGTTTTTAGTATAGTAAAATATATAAAACTTATTTCGGGACCGAAAAACCTGTATCTGTACGTTTGCATTGTAACACTTACTTTTCGTCTGCACATGTTTCCTTTTCTTCTGGGACACTTCTTGATCTTCTTCCACTTCTACTTTAAATTCCATCAGAGGGAGGTCATCTTCTGACTCGGCTCCGTCTTCTGATTTATCTTCAAATGCTGTGTCATTATATTCATGTTCTGAATCTGGAACCAGATAGAAACAGGTAAAGTTGATGTGGAATTTCAAGCAATTTGATTTTCGTCCAGCTACAACCCAGGGGTGTTTAAGTCAAGCGTGAATAGGTTGCTTCTAGGCAAGCGTGCTCCATCGTCGGCCACATCATCGTTTACCATCAGGTGAGATAGTGGTCAAACGCGAGAATACTCTCTCATTAGTAAATTTTTAGAGAAATAACAGTAACCACAGTTTTTTTTTCAATAAACTTCTACACTAATATTATAAAGAGGGAATTTTTTATGTTTGTGTGTATGTTTGTAATGAATAAACTCAAAAACTATTTCAAAAATTCTTTCCCTTTGGAAAGCTACATTCACCCTGAGTAGCATAGGCTATATTTATTGCCCGTGCGAAGCCGGGACGGGCCGCTAGTATTTGATAAATATACAAATACCGGCACGGATCTTGAGCGCTGGCTTCAAGTTGCGCGGAAGTCAAATATTCGGTCTCTTTAGTGGTATGAAGTGAGACGCGGGGGCGGGGAGTGCCAGTGATTGGCTCGCCGCGCCACCGTGTCATAGACGTCAATCGTGATTCGTTTCCTGCGCTTGCTACATGTATCTAACAACGATGACGATTGGCTCGCCAATTTAAGGTATGCGCAAAGCGATCCCCACTCTGACGCCGGGCACTCAAGATCTGTGCCCGTAATAATACGTTTCAATTTTATTATGTTCCAATTTCAAATCGCAATATTCCCTAGGGGTCGTTCATACTACTTTATCTCCCTAGGGACAAAATTACTTGCTTTAGGTAAGGTTTTTATGACAAATAATAGTACATTATGATATAAGTGTGTAATGTTAGTGTATTAAAATTATGGCGGGGGAGTGGTTGAACAATAAGGTTTTAACTACATTATCGCACTTGTGCGTAATGGTAATCAAAATGCCACAGTTTGGTAACAAGGGCCATTATGTAAGAGTCACTTTCTAATTAAGTGTGTTGAAAAACGGCATTATCGAGCAAATAGTGTAAACATTAAGAACTTACCACTCTGTTGTCCGCCATCTTGTCCTTTACAATCAGCCAGTAATTCCTGTTTGATGTTTTCACCTTCCGTTTTACAAGCATCAAACATACTATAGTGCTGTATGGGAGATATCACGTACCCACTGAACTCCAGCTGGCCTCGGTTTAGAAGAGGTTTTTTCTGTAAAACAATTTTGTAGTATTACTAGCTGACCGCCCGCGACTTCGTCCGCGTGTACTTCGGTTATCGCACTCTAAACGTGTTTTCCCGTAGGAATAAGATGTTTTTCCGGGATAAAAAGTAGCATATGTTCTTTTCCATGTCAAAGGCTTTATGCATGCCCAAAATTTCATCCAAATCCGTCCAGCCGTTTTTGGGTAAGTAACAAACAGTCAGCCATGTCTGGCCTGTTGATCTAGTGGTTAGTGGGCACAGGTCGTGTGTTCGATTCCCACACAGGAAAAATGTTTATATGATGAGCGTGATCATTTATTCTGTGTCTGGGTGTAATTTATCTATAATATGCATGTATTCAGAAATATATAAGTATGATTATCAGTTATCTAGTACCCATAACACAAACTCTGCTTAGCTTGGGACTAGACGGCGTTGTGTGATAGTTTTGGAATATTATTATTAAACATCCACACTTTCACATTTATAATATATTAGTTAGGATTAATGTAATTGTATTACAATGGATTGTTCATATGCTTAGGAGGGATTCTGATCATATACTTAAAGCAGGAATTGGACTGGCCTCAAGGGAAAAGGAAGCAAAGCCGTCCTAGGCAAAAGTCGCAAAAGCGACGACCATCGGACTGACATGGCGTGAGGTATTGTATTTCTATTGTGTCTGTGATTTCCACGATTAATAGGTTAATACAGATGGATAGGGAAAAACAAGACCCCCCCGGGAAGGTTTTTCCCCTACCTGGATTAGTGGGGCCTTATTGTAATTCTATGTTGACACATCCAACTTGTAAGGTCAATACTCACCTCATAATCCTCATTCAACATCTGAGCAAACAGTTCTTCAGCTTCCAGACATTTCCTCTTGAAACGTTGGCATTGCTTCAACTTAGCGTAGCAGATGAAACAAGCGTACGTTGATCTACTGTCTGCAGTTATTAACTGCAACAAAACAAAACACTTTGTATTTCTGTATATAAGGCAAAGTCCTGACTCACTCAATTACTAATCAAAGGTACACCAAAACCCTTGGATCTAGAACTCTGAAAATTTGCAGAGTTTCCTTACAGATATGTCGTGGCCAGGTCTTGGAATTGATCACTTTATGATATGGCTAACTTAAATTGACAAGATTATTTACAAATTAACATTTGATGATATATCAATCCTCAATTTTTTTTTATTGTTTTAAACTAGCGAATACCGAAATCGCGCTGTCATTGTCTTTTCTGTGTCTCATATGTGAAAGGTTAATAAATAAATAAATCACTGCTATGCCGGAAGTTGTGGGTTTAATCCTTATCCAAGACAAACGTTTGTTTGATGAGCATGTACAGTTGTTCTGTCTGGGTTATGCTTAAGGTGTTAATTCATTAAACCCCAAGTGAACGCCGGCGTTCGCACACCTTTTGTCTGTAAATTCCACGATTGAAAGGTTAAGTGTTTAGAAATATTTAAGTATATTTATCAGTTGTCTGGTACTCATAGCACAATCTCTACTTAATTTTAGACTACATGGCATTGTGTGCAAGTTGTGGAATATTATTATTATACTTGGCCATATCCACTATACTAGAGCCAAGGGCAGGAATATGATGATGATGACTTGTCCATACCACGAAGTGATCAAATCTAAGATCTCACCACAACACATACATTATCTGCTTACATATTCAGAGTTGTAACGTAGATTAATTTGGGCGTGGGCGACGTCAATTCAGCGAGGCCTTTGCTTATAAATTCGAAAAAGAAACAGCAACTGTCGCAACCCTGTGTTCGACCACTTCGTCGCTTACCGTCGGGTAAAATAGTAGTTAAAAGCAAGCTTATCTTAAAGAAACCCTCGTTCATAAAAGCCGTCGCTTGGGCGAGGCCCCTTGAAGTGCGAAGCCGTGGGCGAGCGTCCCCTCACCCACGCTTTGTGACGCTACGGTACTTGTTACACTGCTCTTTATACGTCAAAGGTAACTTACTGGAATATCGGTCAGCTTCTCGTATATTTCCTGCAGGTTCGTTTGGGCGAACACATACATGCGAACATTCTCCACTAAACATATTCTGCACAAACGCTGGTTTTTCGTATCCATTTTTGAAACACTACCGAGGTTGAATGACATCTCTCGTATTGTACACTTATTTACTTTTTCCACTAATGCTGAGACATAATAATTGTTTGCTGGTTTGTGAAAGTTACACTAATGTGTTGAATCGATCACGATCTTACAGAAATATAAACTATCGTTGAGTGCAGCCGAGCTACTTCTTATTCTTCGAAATATACCGCGGGAGCTCAACTCAACTCGATCAAAACCGTATTTTATTAGCTACGAGACACGAAAGATTAAGGCAAAGAGGTACATTTTAAGTAAATATAGGGAATTATATTATTCTTGATTGCCGAATATCGACAGCGACACTGACTGACCGTAACCACAGACTAATCACTTATCATAGACTTTTAGATATAGAATTAGATGCGTTTTTTTTTTTCCAATTTTATGGCATGGCCTTTTGGCCTTTGTACCATAGAATTAGATGCGATGGAGCAGGCAGTGTTGCCAACTTTATACCACTAGTGAGTGCTAAATAGCAATCTAGCACTATTTGCTATTTTTTTTAATCATACATATTTACAAAGAAACAAAAAAAAACCGGCCAAGTGCGAGTCGGACTCGCCCATGAAGGGTTCCGTAGCAGCAAGTAACATAATATTAAAGTTCTTGTAATGTGTTGTAACTTTGATCGATGTTTTAATAATAGTGTATTATTTTCGATTTATGACGCATTAAAAAAAAACTACTTACTAGATTTCGTTCAAACCAATTTTCGTTGGTAGTTTTTATAGTAATGTACATCATATATTTTTTTCAGTTTTATCATTCTCTTATCTTAGAAGTTAGAGGGGGGGGGACACACATATTTTACCACTTTGGAAGTGTCTCTCGCGCAACTATTCAGTTTAGAAAAAAATGATATTAGAAACCTCAGTATCATTTTTGAAGACCTATCTATAGATACCCTACACGTATGAGTTTGATGAAAAAAAAAATTGAGTTTCTGTTCTATGTATGGGGACCCCCAAAATTTATTGCTTTTTTTCTATTTTTGTGTGAAAATCTTAATGCAGTTCACAGAATACATCTACTTACAAAGTTTCAATAGTATAGCTCTTATAGTTTCGGAAAAAAGGGGCTGTGACATACGGACGGACAGACAGACAGACATGACGAATCTATAAGGGTTCCGTTTTTTGCCATTTGGCTACGGAACCCTAAAAAGGACTTGTGGCACTCGGGGACTGCCGCGGTAAAGCTATTGCATAGCATTTTTATCAACTTATGCAATTATAACTATTTATTTATGCAGTATTTTTTTTCCTTTGTTTTTTTCTTAGATAGTAATTGAAGTTACACTTTCACACATTGAATTGAATTTTGATTGATTGTTTACTCATTTGTTTTCTTATCGGTCACCACGCTCAAAAAACAAATGAGGGGGGGTGTTAGGTTATTTTCATTACGGAATTTTTGGATTCGGTCTCCACGATCAAGGCCCGCGATAGAAGCTATGCAATAGCTTAAAAAAAAAGCTTGTAGAAGAATATTATGGCCAGTGCCTCACCAGCCTCGCACCACACTAATCACACCACTGTCCGGTCTCACACGCTCCTGCCTCCAGCTACTGAGCGAGCTAGCGCCGCCAGACGAGGATTTCTAAATATCCACTATGAATCAATTTGGAAATGACAGTCACTGATCACCACACGAAGAAATCCCTCCAAAAAACCGGCCAAGAGCGTGTCGGGCCACGCTCAGTGTAGGGTTCCGTAGTTTCCCGTCCGTCACAATAAGTGTCCCACTTATGAGTGTAAAAAATGCTTGCATATACGATTACACTACAAACTTAGTCCAGAAATTATTTTGTACAACCATTTTTCCATCAAGTTCAAAATAATTTTCAGTTCTTATAAAGTTCTACTTTTCAGATTTTTTCATTTTTTCCAAACTTATGGTTCAAAAGTTAGAGGGACACACACACATTGTTTTTTACTTTTGGAGCGATTATTTCCGAAATTATTGACATTATCAAAAAATGATTTTAGTAAACCCCTATTCATTTTTAAATACCTATCCAAAAATATATCACACGTTAGGATGGAAATTAAAAAAAAATCACTTCCCACTTTACATACCTATAGGGGGTAGCCTCCTAATAAAACATTTTTTTCCAATTTTTATTTGACCACTTTGTCGGCGTGATTGATATACATATTGGTACCAAATTTCAGCTTTCTAGTGCTAACGGTCACAGAGATTAAGCGAGGACGGACAGACAGACAGACATGGCGAAACTATAAGGGTTCCTAGTTGACTACGGAACCCTAAAAAACGGGTTAGGGGGTCTCAATGGTCGTAGAAGAGAATCTTATTACTTGGGTTAATTAACTTCACGAATCTTAAGAAGAACAAAGACTGTCTTTTTTTAATATTTTAACTACTTCAAAATACAGTCAAAGAATGTCAAAGTTTCTATGAAAACATTCTTGGGAACGAAACATTCTCGCTGGCAGAGAATACTAGCAGTATTAATAAATAAACACACATACAAAAATAATTGTTTATTTCGCTTATTGGCGCACCGCGCACCGTAGGTATTCACATATTAGCGACTTCAGTTCATAACGTCAGCTCAACTTCCTAATATATAATGTTTAGGCTCTTCACCCGTGCGTTTCGCGTGTGTGTTAATATGATTAGATAAAGCAGACTTCAAATTAAAAAGACGATGACAAATTTTACATTCATACGGTTCTTCACTAGCTCGAACACAAACATGCCTTGTCAAATGAATTTTTTGATTAAAACGACGCTGACATATCCCACATTTAAACGGTTTTTCGCCAGTGTGTGTACGCATATGAGTTCGTAAATGATCTTTAGTACTGAAACTACGCTGACATATGTCACACGTATAAGGTTTTTCACCAGTGTGTGTACGGGTATGTCTCCTCAAATGACACTTTTGATTAAAACTACGTTGACATATGTCACATTTGTAAAGTTCTTCACCAGAATGAACACGAACATGACACTTTAAATGACTCTTTTTACTAAAGCTACGCTGACATACGTCACATTTGAAAGGTTTTTCACCAGTGTGAATACGAATATGATCATTCAAATGACTCTTATCATTAAAACTACGCTGGCATGTTTTACATTGGAAAGGTTTTTCACCAGTGTGTATGCGATAATGTTTAGTCAAATGACACTTTTTACCAAAACAACGCTGACAAATATCACATTTGTAACGTTTTTCTTTGACACTTAGACTTAGTTGATTATTTAAGATGCTTATATTCTTTTTTCTTACATTTTTAATGGTTATATCTTTGTTTGATATTTTAAGTCTAATATCATTTTTGTTAATAATTTTACGACATGTTGCTGCTATGCAAGCTGAAGTAGTATTAAGAGGACAGTTATTACAATTTTGAGCGTTCTGAATTGTCGAAACAAACAATAACTTTCGATTATTTTCGTTTTTCTTTTGCGTGTCTGTGATTGTATCTTCTACTGTTTCTGCTCGCTTGTCCAAATTTGGTTTCTTTGCGTCGGACGGCCCTGTGAATACAAATATATAAGTATATTAAGTAACGGTTTTTGGAGTGATATGGACTAGGACCCTCTGTTAAAGAGGAGGCCTGAGTCCCAGCAGTAGGAACTTTGAAAGGCTGATTATACTATGCTATGGAGTAGGACCAAAAAGTAGGGTAGATAGTGAAAAAAAATTCCGTTGTATACAGCTCCATTTACCAAGATTACGGTCTCGCCCAGATTATAGCTTTCACCTTCAATAATACAGTAACATACTTAGAGTCAGAAAGTACTCATTCTATTAACATCGTCATAGATATCAATCAGAGGTCTGATTCTAATTCCGAAAGGTCTTGATACTTCATATGGGAAGTTCAAGCAGGTTTATATTTATCACGTGGGGAACCTTTCTCCCCCGCGCCTTGTGTTGATTACCCTTTTAATTGTTTCGTAAATGGAATGCTGTGAATTTGCTCTTCATTTATAGTTTATATGAGGTTTGTGATCAGTTTTAGTAGTTCTATTTGACACTTCTGCTCCGCCTCCAATTCGTCATCATCATTTCAGCCGAAAGACATCCACTTTTGGACATAGGCCTCTCCCAACCCTTACCGGGTCATCAGTCCCCCTGATGGAAAGGACTTGCAACGCTAGCGTCTTCCGTTGCGTGGCTAGATCTCCGATTCCGACAAAACAAAAATCTTTTAAGCACCTACATCGGATAAATTCGACAAACAGCCTCATGTTTATTCCACCAGGGTCGTTCAGGTCGCTTGTTAGCTCTTCTGTCCTCTATAGGGATTGAAGAGCTAATCGAGATTGAGTACCCAGTCGCAGACACACGACCCTGGCGAATAGGAGCGAAAACACTCGTCAGACCTATCCAACACAAGTGGTGTAAGGGTAAATAGTTCCGGTTACAAAGCCGCTCCTCGTTAGGGTCTGTAGGTAATGCTGTATCATGCGCATCTTTTGCCTGAATACCTTTTGATGTTTGGTCATCTTCCACTTCGCTTTTGATCTAAATCACAGGTCCTTCTGAAGTATACCTATGAAGCTACCAGCCAACTTCAAGCTCCCGTAACTCAGTTCGAACTGAGTTTAGAGGTATACCTGCCCTATTAAGTTTGGTTTTTTATACTATTTTGTAT
This sequence comes from Mythimna albipuncta, assembly GCA_929112965.1. Lineage (NCBI taxonomy): Eukaryota > Metazoa > Arthropoda > Insecta > Lepidoptera > Noctuidae > Mythimna > Mythimna albipuncta. The sequence goes on along the minus strand of OV815985.1, from coordinate 9,837,863 downwards.
TAAAAAAAAACAAGGTTTGCTCAATAGCTGAACGAAAAAAAAAAGACGCCACAGACATTGGCTTTTACATGAATAGGTAACCAATTAAATAATTTACAATTCGCGTCAACGAAGTAGCAGGCAAAGTGTGGCAATCTTCGAATCAAAAGGTTACAAAAGTACCGTCCAAGTCCAACATTGATCTCTTGAGTTCTGATTGATTGATTGATGCTGTATCATGCGCACCTTGGGCCTGAATGCTTACCTTTTGATGTTTGGTCATCTCCCACTTCGCTTTTGATCCAAATCACAGGTCCTTCTGAAGTATAGAGTGACGGTAAAACTTTTGAACCTGGATGGCTGTTGGCTACATTTTGTAGTTTTAGTTCTGTAAGTAAATAAGGCGTTATTTAAATCTATATGAAAAGAAAAACTAACTGACTGAGATATCAATATACAACCGTAACTATTGAGTCTTAGCGTGTAATTTTGCATATGGCTTCCTTTTATGTCGTAAACCCATAAGTGAGCACTAAGAAGGAGATAAATTAAAGGTGCCACATCCAGTGGTCCTTCATCATCCTTTCACTGACTTCTCTTGATCTAGAGTGGAGCAGGACGGCGTGTCAGACTTTTACTGACTAAAACCCACTCTTATGTTCCTTCTTTGCCTGCGTTCTAGGGCCCTGAGGTTCTCTTTCGCGTAACCCATGGCCCAAGAAGGCTTTGACCTTGCTGGGCCCCTACGGTTTTGCTGACATCTCCTTGAGGCGCGCGTGGAATACTATGCGCTGTCAACGACTCTAGTACGTCTACTATGAGTTTAAAGTTTAAATATTTTGTATGGCAAATTTTACAGCGCCACTAGCGGTCACTTACGGAACCAAAATTTGCTATACAAAATATTTACGTAGTCGGTATCGAGTATCGACAAATACTATTGCTTGAAACTCATGGTAGAGTTACTGCTCTGTTCGGACCGCAACGAACGGGTACTTGCTACTCTGTTAAGGTAGTTTTTTTTTAATATGAGCTAAGGCACACAAAAAAAGCATAAAGATGATGGGGTGTCTATGGAGCACACAATGTGAAATGTGTGTGGGCCATGGCGGCCATTAATCGGCAGGCCTATTCCACTGGATGGAATAGGCCACCTCTCTCCAAAAACAGATTTCAGAGTGTCTTTAACTCTTAGATCCTAAAGTTTGTTAACGCATCTGTACTACGCGTTCCAAATGAGAATAGGACCGATTCCTATGTTTTGTCATCTCGTCGTACTATCAAATCGAACAAATTTATGGCAAAATTGAAGAACTTAGAGATGAGTAAAATTGAAGAACTGGATTCTGATTAAACTTTTTTCGTTCCCAGTTCATACATAAATTAAATTTTTGGTAAATTGATTAATGTTTAAACATTTATTTCCTCGATTTGACAGTAAATCTGTTCTCATTTGAAACGCATTGTATGTATTTCAATTTTTAACCGACGTTGAAAAGAAGGTTCTATGATCGGTTGAACGATCCTATTTTCATCTGGAACGCATTTTACAGTGAAGGAGCACATGCACAATTATCTCCTCCTACTCCAAGCATGCTCTGCACAACGGACTATCTGTAATGCTTAATTGTGTAGAGGTATATTTTCAGTGAGCAGAGCCCGATGATGGTCCCCACCACCAGGCATAGAATACCTCTGTTCAGTCGCATAAGGCTTTCGGTGAGGGCTTGGCGAACGCTTTTTATCCAGCAGAGGCTAAAAAAAACTTGTACAAAACATACCTTCAGTTTGGTGTTCCTGCTCTGGCACAATAGTATCATCTATTCTCACACAAACAGCTGGGATTTCTTCTTTGATTGTAACACTTTCAGTTTGATTAACATCTACTATATTTATGTTCTCTACTGAAGTTTTTACGAACCCATTGTAGTATGACGGCTGGCCTCGGTTTATTGAAAGATCTGACTGTAAAGAGATTAATTAAGTATTATGTAAAGAAAGATCTTCATGGTGTATGGAATAAAGTCAAAAATGAGTTTATATTAACACTGAAATGTATGTTGATGCCAGTGAAGGCAGACATACAATAAAGCTGGAGACAAACTGAGCCCTTTGTACTATGCATATGTGCATACTGGAATATACAATGCTGTCACACATTCCCCATGATGAATTATATTTTTGTATTTAATTATGTAACCAAGCATTATATGTAACACATAATATGATTTAAAAGAGTGTCCATGGAGTTTCTTGCATGTTCTTCTCCATAGAGACCTACTCTTTGGAACATGCAATTTAGCTTCACTTTTCTTGGACTGACCGACATTTGACTATTCAAAAGTGCCTGCAAATGGTCTATTTGAAATAAATGCTTTGATTTGATTTAATTTTTTTATATTCTTTATTAATTGTAAGGAGTTTTATCACTTAGTGATAATGTCGCTCTTGATAAATGATATTTATTTTGCAAATAAGTTAAACAAAAGTGGGCAAGTGCGAGTCAGGTGCGATCACTAAGAGTTCTGTTCAAACTACAATTCCCGAATGGAGTCTCGAAGATTTTTCCCAAAAGCAAAAAAAAAAATTTATTTTGTGACCTTTGTAAAAAAAAATTTACTGTTTTATGCCATAAACCTTTGCTTTGTGCCATATTTCAGGATTCTGGCTCAACGGGAAGTACCCTATGAATTTCGATTTTTGAGAGAACTTCAAAATTACGTTTTTTTGTGACATAAACGGCCGTATCTTTTCTATTCCTAAACTTAGAAGGTTGATTTTTTAACAGCTTGAAGGAACCGCAGACCTGAGTATATGGTTTTAATTTCAACTCAATACCTCTACGTGTTCTCGAGATTAAGGGTCTCTATAGACAGACGGACAACAAAGTGATCCTCTACGGGTTCTGTTTTTTCTTTTTAAGGTACGGAACACTAAAAAAATTTATAAGATTGACATTTTTTTTATCAGTTATAAAGTAATATAGCATACCTATATGGGCTCAGTTTTTATTTAGCTTTATAATTATTCCAATATTTGAGATATGTAGGTACCTACATTTAGTTTTGTTTTTATTTTTTATGGCAATTGAGCCGATTGAGACTATTCTGCCAGTTACATTTAGTTAGCTCCAGGCATAATTTTTTCTTGCTATTGACAGATAATAATCAAAATATTATCAAAGAACAGCTCACCTTATAAGCCTCATTCACCATCTGTGTGAGCAACTCTTCTGCTTCTAGACATTTTCTCTGGAATTGGTGGCATTGCTTTAGTTTAGTGGAGCAGATGAAGCAAGCCAGCATCGGTCTACTGTCTTCAGTTTTAAACTGCAACAAAACTTATCTCATATTAATTTATTTAAACTTTTAACCGCCTATGTTCTATATATCCGATAAACACTATCACATTATTCTTCCAGGATTGCACATCTGCAACCATAATTATACTCTATCTCCTCGGTTCTCATTAACAGTGCACACAGTCTTATAATGTAGAGGGACAGATGACAAGACAGAATGGAAGAAAAAAACGTGTTGCGCCGATCCCAAAAAACACGGGACAATGGCAGGAAGATGATGATGGTGAACTTACTGGAACATCAGTCAGCTTCTCATATACTTCGTGCAAGTTCTTGTCCACTACCACGTACATGCTAACGTTCTCCACTAAACATATCCTGCACATTACCAGTTTTTCCATGTTTTAGGTCAATTTAAATTTAATTGGTGATTTAATATGCTCAGAAAATGAGAATTTATGACTGCGGTGTGAATACCGTTTGAACTTTGTAAAATTATTACATTTATTATGTATAGATTTACAGAAAGAAAATTTTATTAGAACCACCTTACTTTACATGCTTTTCGTATGTAGGTACTGGTAGGCTTGGGAAAAGACTATCGATACAGTTTTCAAAATATCGATATTTCTACAAAAAAAAAAAATCGTACTTGATCATTTTAATCGCAAAATGCTCATTCGATATTTATTTACGAGTATTAAATTAAACAGATTTTTGGAGCTCAGAATATATGTCTCATTTAATCGAACGCAGACTACTCCAATCTTTGGCATTTGAAAATATTAGTCACGCTGTAACCGTGTAGGGACTGAGCTTCTTGTCTGTCACGTCAACCAGTGATTAAAAAATGTATACCTTTAGGGCAAAAAAGAAAAAACAAAAACACTTTATTTATTGATTACACTACGACATAAGCGCAGTGCAGTAATGTATGTATTATGAGCACGGTCTCTGTTATTATACCTAAATCATTCATTAAACCCCAAGCGAACGCCGGCGTTTGCGCACCTATTGTCTTTCTATTGTATCTGTAATTTCCACGATTGAAAGGTATAGGTGCTTTAAGTGTTTTAATTAAAAATGTGTAAAAATGGGATAAAAATATTGATATTTTTTACTTCTCTTTGATTCGATATCTAATAAAAAATTCGATAGGATATTTATAGACAAATATTTTTTTTCATTTGCCCATCCCTATTTGTATGTGAGGTGACAGATGACAGTTTATGTCACAACAAACCAATTATACCAACCAAACAAAAACTTAAACAATAGTGCTGGGCCACTCCGTTTAACCGTCACAACGGATATATCCGACAAACACTCGCGTTAATCACGCCAGCCTAATACTCCATCTCGTCAGTTTTCCGTCATCTATTAGGATTTAAGACTTTAACGAGATGGAGTACCCAATTGCAAACACACGAACTTGGCGAATATGACGCGAAAACAATCGTCGAACCAATCCGACGCGGGGCGGCTGGTTAAACGGTTAAAAAATTCATAAGGTAAAAATGTAGAATTTGGGAAAAACTTATAGCTTTCTAGAATAAATGCATATCGATGATATGTGTAAACTAGTGCCGAAAAAATATAATTCGTAAAAAAGCGAAGCCGTCGGCCACACTGCCTTGCCATCCCGCGGTTACGCTGGTGGCCGCTGGTGCAGTAGAGACAGAATACTGAAGGAAAATGGCCTCCTGTGAGACCGCGTGTAGAAAATAGGCCTACTTGTTTAATGTGATGCATGTTAAGATGGTTTCTCAGTAGTATTACTACTACGAGATTCGATAGAAGAAATCTCCTTCCTCATCTGTCATTTGATTGACAAATATTATAAGACACTGCGAATAGGTTGCCTAACTAAATCTGGTGCCACCGGTGTTAAACAGTTGTTGTAACATTTTTGACATTAATTACAAATACCGGCACAGATCTTGAGCGCTGAGTTGGACTTGAAATCGCGCAGACTTGAATGAGAAGTGAAGTATTGGGTCTCTTTAGTGGAATGAAGTGAGACGCGGGAGCTGAGAGTACATCTTTGTAGTTATAGTGATTGGCTCGACGATCGATGTGCAAATTGATCCTGACTCTTTCGACGAGTGCTCAAGATTCGTGCAGGTATTTGTACCCTCATTTGTTATTTGGGAAAGTCCAGCGTCAGCTGAAAGAATAGGTATACCCCAAGGACCTGAAACTAGGTAACTGAGACTAGGTTGCTTATTTCTTTTTGATGCAAATAGGAGGGTTGCCTAGCCTCGCATAAGTAAAGAGGTGAGCAAATGATCGTAATTTACCCTCATCTGCTATTTAATCGAACTATATATCAAGTGAAAGGTAATTTTATTCCTAATCCAACCGATTTAGGTCGCCTTACCAAAAATGGTGCGAATCCATGGTTGCATAGATTTAAGATGTATTTTCTGCGTGTGTATTGTTTGACAAAGGAGCGATGCATCTTTCATTGATAAACGACGTCGACGATGAGGGTCCCTTGCCAACACTAAAAAAAAAAGAAGGCAAGTTATAGATTTTCAGGGCACATCAGCTGATACTCGAATGTCCGCTCTTTCTCCCGCTAGTTGGCGCCTGTGTGTTTGGAGGTCATTCATTTTGACAGCTCCTTGTATCGTTGTATGGTGGTTTGTTTGTTTAGTTTATGTTGATTCATGTTACATGAATATATCACACGTTAGGGTTGAAATTAAAAAAAAAAAAATCACTTGCCACTTTACATATAGGGGGGCTGGCTACCCTAATAAAACATTTTTTTCCAATTTATATTTTACCACTTTTTCGGCGTGATTGCTATACTTACATATTGGTACCAAATTTCAGCTTTCTAGTGGTATCGTCACTGAGTTTTCCAATTTTTATTTTACCACTTTGTCGGCGTGATTGCTATACTTACATATTGGTACCAAATTTCAGCTTTCTAGTGGTAACGGTCACTGAGATTAAGCGAGGACGGACAGACGGACAGACAGACATGGCGAAACTATAAGGGTTCCTAGTTGACTACGGAACCCTAAAAACGATGGTTATTTACATGAAAACACAATATTTCCTTGAAAATCTATTGGGTTTGACCAAAGACATTAAATATATACTACCAATAGACAGGACATAGCGAACAAAAGTCCAAGCCGATACTTGTTACTTAGTAGTAACAAGTCGCTCAGTCTAGTATGACACCCGTAAACGTCAAGTCGTGTTTGTATCCGCTTTAGGCACTAAAAGAAAATAATTTTCTGAGAAAATATCTTCAGTTGCGCATTACGCTATTGCAAATCTTGTTATAGTAAAATTATTGGACCTAACTTCGGTTTATTTTTGTAAATATTCTTGGTATTCACGCAGTAATTAAATAAAATTCAACAATTTCCATGAATAGTTCTAGAACATTTGTTGATTTTATGATAGCGCCATCTATTGTTGAAAAGATTAACCTTACCTAGCACACACCAGTGGCGTAGCGTGAGTTTTTGCCGCTTGGGGTCGACCAGAAATAAGCCCTTTGTTGTTTATTATGTTTAAGAACACCAATATTAAGAACGACTGCAGATATCCCGTCGGGCCACTAGCTTTATTCTTACGTACGTCTTTCTGATGGATACGAATATCCGACATACTCGTGACGTACCCATTCGATTCACTCGAGTTTGCCAGGGACCAAAACGCTTTACTACCAACGGGGTTTGTTCCCTATTCGGCCAATGTGGTCAAACTGAGAACTCCACAACACCTTAAGAGTCACGTCACTTGCCTTGCGAGTGTTGGCCCAAGGTAGGTATGCGCGTGTTTAATCGCGTCAGCGTAAACACGCTCTGTGCCAGTGGATTAATAAAAAGCAATATACCTGCTGCAGCATGCAGGGTAGTTTAAACATCGACATCAAAATTTGCTTGGCACGTAACATTGCGCTCGCAATTTCGAATATAAAAGTTTTTTTTTTTTTCAAATAAATAATTTGGCGCTTTCTGCCGCCTCCTTTCGTATGCCGCCTGCGGTGGGGGCCATGGCCCTATGGCCCCCACCGCCCTCCCCTCCCCAACACAGCACACACTGAAGCTTCTACCACGAGCTTTTAACGTGATCTGTTTTACGACCTAAACCGAACTGTTAGATCCTTTTTCGGTCGTACTACTGACATTTTAACATATCATAATAAAGCTCCTGGCCACCTACCGAGCAATAGTTGAATTCATACAAATTTTGACAAATTTAATTCGCGTGGTTGCTATTCAAAGCTAGATGGCGTCACTGAGAGATAGGATGACAGTTTTTCTAAGACATTTCTCCTGATAGCCGCTCTATTGTATCTCTTTAAATCTCTTTGGGTTTGACAGATAGTATGACCTCCAAGTTCACTGGCGCCATCTACTTTGAGCTTCTCAGATTACATGGCATTGATATCGAAAGTGTAATAGCCGTAGAAGAAATCTCTTCCATCATCTGTTATTCGATTATGATAAAATTTTATGTGCTAAATAATGCGTTTAATAAGACATTCCGAATAGGTCGCCTAGCATTTTTTTAAACTCGTTAGTGGGTACACTTATTTTGACGGACGGGAAACTACGGAACCCTACACTGAACGTGGCCCGACATGCTCTTGGCCGGTTTTTTCAAAACTCGTATTAATTTAAGCGGTGTACATATATGTTATAATCAAAAAACATACAAGGGAAGAGATTTCTCCTACGTATCTTAGACCCGGTGACTTAAAAACACCTTCATAAAGGTTACAGAATTATAAGTGTTACATGTAGAATTGGTAACAGAATCAAATATGTAACACTTATTAATGTGTTTTCAATGTGTTAACCCAAAACACTTACAAAAGTGTAACCCTAACATATCTGTAACAGATATAAAAGTGTTAACAGTGTTAATAAGTGTAACAGGAAACGCAGCGTTGCCAAAGTTACAATTTACAAAAAGCTGCACTAAGGGTCAACTCACACCGAAAGAGCGGCGAAGGGCAGCGAAGCGGAGCGCAGTTTCATATGAATTTTAACTTTATAATCATTACCATAATACTTATTATCGCATGAGAAACTCGAACGAGTCGCGCGGATGACCGCGGCGCCGCAGGAATTCCGGGGAATTCTCTCGTTCGTGTTTCTCATGCGATAATAAGTATTATAGAAATGAAAATAAAGTTAAAATTTATATGACACTGAAACTGCGCTGCCTTTCGCCGCTCTTTCGGTGTGAGTTGACCCTAAAACTGATTATTTCAGTTAAACATATTAACACATATAAACAGGTTACAGTTTCATTCGGTAACATTATTGTATCTGTTACATTTAAAAGTGTTTTTCTGTTAAAACAGTGTTAAAACACTTTATTACGGTTACAGTTTGAGTCCCTGCTTAGATCATATCAGCGGCTTCTTGTGGCGTGCTTCAAATATTTTGTTGTTACCGCTCGTGGCAATGTGATCGGGTGGGTACGTATCAAAATCCCGAAAGTTCATAATACCTATGATTGAAATACCGACGTCCAAAACACCGAAATTCAAAATACCGAAAGTTTTAAATGCCGATAGTCGTTATATCGAAACACAAAATAGCGATGTTCAAATGCCCGAAAGGACGAAATCCCGAATGGACGAAATACCGATGGATGAAATCCCAAAGAGCAGCGACGTAGTTCCCGCGATTACTCATAGATACAATCAAATTTTTACGAGAGATTGTAGGTATTATTCTTTATTTCGAACTGGCTGAAATAGGTTAGGTTAGGTTAGAATTGTGACCAAACACGCGCGAGCCGAGCGAGCGCAGCGAGCGGTGCCGCGGCAGCGGCCAGCGAGTGCTACTTCTCAAAATAAAACAGATCGGGACCTTAGGGTATCCCGACACGGACGAGTCGGGATTTTGAATGTCGGGATTTTAATCTTTCGGTCAAATGAACTTTCGGGGTTTCAATTTTCGGTGTTTCGTCTGTCGGTATTTTAAAATTCGGTCTTATAAAATTCGGGATTTTGATACGTACCCGATCGGGTCGTAATATCCCCAACTCAATCAGAAAATTAAATAAAACAAACAAAATAATTAACTAACATTGTATTTGTTTATAAACATATTCTTTAACAAACAATAAGCTTTACATCAAGTTTCAAATCTATAACTATAATAATTGACCAATTATAATCGCGTACTAGCTTCTTGCGATTTATATGGTGCCCATGCATGCATGTGAATTAAACAGTCGAGATCGACGCCGACAATCTGACGGGCGGTACGTCAGTATGAGTTTCACCACCACGCTTAGGCCGCCCCCGCCTTCCCGTGTCACGCGCACCCCGCGCCAATCTTGCTTCAGCCCCCGCAAGGAGGTCCTCCACAATCTTGGCGTGGTCTAGCGCCTCGGACCGGATCGGGCTTTGCAGGTTAACGGTGACAGGCACGTCTTCAGAGGGGATCCCTACCCCAACAGTAGGCTGCTCCAGCTCCGAACCTTCAGCAACGCAAGCAATTGTAATTATAGGTGTGCCCCCACTCAGCACCACCTGCGTCTCTGGCGATCTTGGGGAAGGGGATCTTTCCAACTCTGCCGGGCACTCTCGTACCCGGCTCTTGTACTCCTCCTTCCTCCTCTGCCCCTTTATAGCTTCTATGGTTCTACCGAAGGTAGGTAACTCGGCCATTAGTTGTTGATTTATATTGCTTGCGCTGCCTCCAGCTCTCACCAGACGCGCCTCCGTTCGGGCAAGAAGTCCCAACTCTTCCTCAGAATAGATAAGTACAGAAGTCAATCTCATGTACTACGCGTTCCAAATGAGAATAGGACCGATTCTTAGGTTTTGACGTCTCGCCGTACTGTCAAATCGAAGAAATTTTGGCAAAATTGAAGAACTTAGAGATGAGTAAAATTGGGGAACTGGATTCTGATTAAACTTTTTTCGTTCACAGTTCATAAATATTTTTTTTTTTTTTTTGTAAATTAATGTTTAAAAATTGTTTTCCTCGATTTGACAGTAAATCGTGACGTCACAACATGGCGGGCGATCCTATTCTCATTTGGAGCGCATTGTATGTATTTCATTTTTTAACCGACTTTGAAAAGAAGGAGGTTCTATGTTCGGCTGAATGTGTTTTTTTACACCTACGCTAGGCTAACGCACATACGTCAGCGCGTTGCGCCGAACTGTATGAACGCGACCGGGCAATTGATCCGACATATATTATCGTGTCCGTGAGCGGTGTCTGTGTGTGTTGTTCGAGCGCGCTTAATAAGTAGATTGTCTTCTGTACCTATTTTGTGACTCGGCGTAGCATCAGCCCCCTAGCCAAGTTACAACCGTATCGTGTCGAATTCCGTTCTCCAATCGGTAACGCTTCGGTGTCAGCAATTGTAGAAAACGATAAGTTGGTAGCCATGTTGACGCGCCTGCGTCGGCCGCGCGTTCTACAATGTAGCGTTTGTTTATCAAAGGATGTAGCGTTAAACGTTGTAGAAATTCATTCTATCATTTTGAACGACGTGAACTTGGCTACGAATTGTCTATTCGTTTGTTCTGACCACGCGACTTTACGTTGAGATGACGTCATTCCCATACGTTTCATCACTTTTCGACAGTGTTAACGATTGCAGAATAACAACTTGGCTAAGCGTGCAGTAGCTATTGGGGATAGAATTCTAAAATCGGTTCATGAACATATTATTTATTTTACACAACTGTTACAAAATAAAAAATAAGACAGCTTCGATACACAGGCGAGTCTTAACCCGTTGTGTGTCTAAACGTGGATCCACGTGAGACATAATGGCTTTTTAATTGTGTCTCTAATTACAGCACTCGAGAAGTTAAACCAGAATTGGGATAAGCTCGCCTGTATAGTAATTACATTGTCATCTACACTAATATTATAAAGAGAGAAAATTGGCATTTTTGTTTGTATGTTTGTAATGAATAAACTCAATAACTACTGTGCCGATTACCAAAATTCTTTCACCATTGGAAAGCTACATTCACCGTGAGTAACATAGGCTATTTATTGCCCGTGCGAAACCGAGACGAGCCACTAGTAACAAATAAAATACAAAACTTTTATATCTGTAATATAAGTAATATTGCATCTATGTTAGGTACCTATTTATAATGGTACCGGTAACAGATACTTAAACTCGTGATTGTACTTATAATTACAAAAAAAAATTGGTTGCCTGTAAAGTCGGTATACGGGCGAAAGTTTTACGTGACAACGACTTTGAGTGGTAAAATAATTTTAATGTGAATATTCATTCGTATAGTAGGAAGAAGGATGAAATAATAGTAACAATTTAAAACTTCACTTTTTATGTCTGTCTCTCTCGCTCTTAGACGGGCTAACCATGCCCGAGTGGAAGGGACGCGTGCCTCTCACTCGCTCTCATTGTGAGCGCATAACGTGAGCGGAGCGTAACGCAGTTTCTTGAAGTGTCACCCGGCTAACCAATTTATAAGACGTTGTCACGTCAAAACTTTCCCAAAGAACCTTTTTTTTTGTAATGGAAAATGTTTGTGATAGTCTTTAGTTTGCACCTTTTCCGGAAAATAATAGTTTTTCATTCTTTATTATCATTCGTTTTACCACAATATCAAAACAGCTGTTTGAAATCCGACAATGCACGCCTGCGACCGGTCAACAGTTAGCCGCGTTTTGTTATTGCAAAACGAATGAGTAAAAAGTTTATTTGGGAAACTTCACACAATCACGTGTTTAAGTATTGGTGACCAATTACCAGTCACCCTATTTATAAAAGTAAGTCATGTTACTTACACTCTTTATACCTAACTCAAGAACGGCTCAACCGATTTGGCTGAAAATTGGTGGGAAGGTAGCTTAGAAACAATAGACGGACATAGGATACTCTTTTTATCTCGTTCTCGTGGAACGTGGCGCAAATCGTGGTATAACAAAACGCAACTGACAGCTTAAAAGTGATGTTGTCTATGGTTAAGCATGGTAGAAAATTTGACAATTTGAAGTTGATCGGTTGATGTGTTTAATGGTATATTAAATTAATCTACACTAATATGAGGTAGTTTTTTTGAAGTGAAAACTTCTTTAGCGGCGTTGAGCACTTTTTAGGGTTCCGTAGCCAAATGGCAAAAAACGGAACCCTTATAGATTCGTCATGTCTGTCTGTCGGTCTGTCTGTCTGTCTGTCTGTCTGTCTGTCTGTCTGTCTGTCCGTCCGTATGTCACAGCCACTTTTTTCCGAAACTATAAGAGCTATACTATTGAAACTTTGTAAGTAGATGTATTCTGTGAACCGCATTAAGATTTTCACACAAAAATAGAAAAAAAGCAATAAATTTTGGGGGTCCCCATACATAGAACTGAAACTCAAAATTTTTTTTTTTCATCAAACTCATGCGTGTGGGGTATCTATAGATAGGTCTTCAAAAATGATACTGAGGTTTTTAATATCATTTTTTTCTAAACTGAATAATTTGCGCGAGAGACACTTCCAAAGTGGTAAAATGTGTGTCCCCCCCCCTCTAACTTCTAAAATAAGGGAATGATAAAATTTAAAAAAATATATGATGTACATTACTATAAAAACTACCAACGAAAATTGGTTTGAACGAAATCTAGTTATTAGTTTTTTTTTTAATGTGTCATAAATCGAAAAAAATACACTATTATTAAAACATCAATTAAAGTTACAACACATTACAAGAACTTTTATATTATGTTACTTGCTGCTACGGAACCCTTCATGGGCGAGTCCGACTCGCACTTGGCCGGGTTTTTCTGTAATGGGTATAAAATCTTAAACTCGCGTCAGGACACGTGACCTGATCGAAAAAGCGTAAGATGGATGAAAGTTGATTTTTCGGAGAGATAAACTTTTTAATGTAAAATAATTGTAATAGTTTTAAAGTGTTAAATTTTTAATGTAATATAAATTGTCATGTTTGTGTACGATAGCGCAATAAATGAATATTGTATTCTACCACATAAATGATAGTACTTTTATACTGATAAAGCAATTGGTGCAAAATTATTCCCTAACCATTCCAAAATATCAAACATGCTCAACGTTAATAATCAAGTTTTCACTTCTGCCGGCACTCCCGGAGTGCAACCCGTCTTTTTGAAGTGAAAACTTCTTTAGCGGCGTTGAGCACTTTTTCTGTAATGGGTATAAAATCTTAAACTCGCGTCAGGACACGTGACCTGATCGAAAAAGCGTAAGACGGATGGAGAGTATTTAATGTAAAATAATTGTAATAGTTTTAAAGTGTTAAATTTTTAATGTGATATAAATTGTCATGTTTGTGTACGATAGCGCAATAAATGAATATTGTATTCTACCACATAAATGATAGTACTTTTATACTGATAAAGCAATTGGTGCAAAATTATTCCCTAACCATTCCAAAATATCAAACATGCTCAACGTTAATAATCAAGTTTTCACTTCTGCCGGCACTCCCGGAGTGCAACCCGTCTTTTTTTTTTTTGCTTGTAGGTGGTAATCTCTGGAAGTACTGGTCCGATTGCTAAAATTTTTTCACAGATAGAAAGGTGCTTTATTCCCGAGTGACATAGGCTATATTTTATGTAAGCAGGCGAAGCTGCCGGCAAAAGCTAGTATAATATGGAGTTGGGTAGAGTAGTCAGTTGACGGGAGCGAGGCCGTGGGTAAAAGCTACTTATCTCTTTGACAAGCCTGTTGGTCTAGTGGTTAGTGACCCTGACTGCTATGCCGGAGGTCGTGGGTTCGATTCCCACCCAGGACAAATGTTTGTGTGATGAGCATTATCATTTGTTCTGTGTCTGGGTGTAATTTATCTATAATATGTATGTATTTAGAAATATATAAGTATGTTTATCAGTTGTCTAGTACTCATAACACAAGCTCTGCTTAGCTTGAGACTAGACGGTGCTGTGTGATAGTTGTGGAATATTATTATTATATTATTATTATCTATTAGAGTAAGATCCCAGCGCTGCCAGACGTCACGTATTTCCTGACGAAGGAAATGAGGACGATCGAGTACTTTTAGTATGTACTAAGAACGCACGCCTACCTGCTTGGTTGCTTAGACGGCCAATTTTCAGGTATCGGGTAATCAAGGTACATAAAATCATTACTTCACGATTCTTCAAGCTGATTTTTGCGTATATAATATCTTTAAAATCAAGTCGACAATACTCCTAGACAAATTCCGTGGGCCATATTGCTTGAGCTCCCAAAATAATGACATAACTTCACGTATATGATTTTAAAGAATTGCCTAAAATATTGTTACGTACGTGGGTAATCAATCAAATGCCGATTTACTAACAGACAACTTTATTCACCACAAACAATAACAAATCAGTCCAGTCAACAATAATCCGAATCGCAATTAACACTAGAGCACCGTTACACTATCGCTTAGGTCGTCAAGTAAAATCACTTCAAGTACTAGGGTAGTTCGCTTTTGATCGCAGTTAAAATCACAACTGACTCGCTTCCGGTCGGGGGCTCGTATTTATATGCGGAGCCAAGAAAATTCTAGGTACCGACGTCCCGCAATCGATCCAGAATTCCAGAGCCATTGAATCGCTTCTCGAAGTCATAAATCATTTTAAGCTATTGCATAGCTTCTATCGCGGGCCTTGAGCGTGGAGACCGAATCCAGAAATTCCGTAACGAAAATAACCTAACACCCCTCCACTCATTTGTTTTTTGAGCGTGGTGACCGATAAGAAAACAAATGAGTGAATAATCAATCAAAATTCAATTCAATGTGTGAAAGTGTAACTTCAATCAAAGGAAAAAAAAAATACTGCATAAATAAAATAAATAAATAATTATAATTGCACTGCCGCCATAAGGATATTATTATATTATATTATTATTATATTATTTTTATAATCCACATAAATTAAACGGAACTGTATAAATCTAACTGTTAAATACGACGCATTTGCGATATGAATCAAATATTACTAAAAAGAAAAGACACTTCTGTCGTACACTACATTGAATAAACGCATTTTAGTAGAAGCGTTTTATTTATTTAAAAAACTAGCGACCCGCCCCGGCTTCGCACGGGTGCAATGCTCTTGCCGCACCGGGCGGCCGGCCGGTACCGCCGCAAACGCTACGTCCCGCAATTTTTAAATCTGTAATATCTTCGAAAATATTCACTTAAATCATACGGTGTAAAGGGCCATATAGATTTATATTAAATGAACAATGTATTCAAGGTATTTAATTGGTTAAGGATTAATGCTGTATTGGTTAAAATCGCTTCGAAAATTAGCCATTATTTGTCGTAAAAAGTAAATGACAAAAAAAAGTTATTGTGGGTTATCCATAAGAGATAGACATATACCATCACGGACTTTTCTGTAGACCTTTTCAATGTGTACAATACTTAGTACATTATTTTGATAAAACTCGTAGGGTTCAGCCTGCATTTGCAATGTAAGCGGAAAAAATGTAATTATTTACGACATCACATTAGAAACCTCAAAAATAACAGTACTTCTCCACTATTTAATGGATGTTATTATACATATAAACCTTCCTCTTGAATCACTCTATCTATTAAAAAAAACCGCATCAAAATCCGTTGCGTAGTTTCAAAGATTTAAGCATACAAATGGACATAGGGACAGAGAAAGCGACTTTGTTTTATACTATGTAGTGATATATAATTCATCATAAAATGAAAAGACACTTCTGCATGGTCATACGAAGAAAAGGCTGTTCTGCGTAGATGTGCCTTTTCAAATTAGTGTTACGAAAAATGAGCAGGCGCAAGTGGCAGTAGTGCCTTTCCTACTTAGTATTGTTAGTTGTGCGGGGTGAAGTGGGTTGCAATACTGCACTTCAGTTACGTCTAGGCAGGGTTATAACTATGGAAAAATCGTAAGTCAAACTTCCTTAAATCAATATTTGTATATATTTAAGCATACCTTTGAGTAATTTAAGATTAATTAAACTGCAAATTATCAAGTGGCACTTACCAAATAAATACATAATTACTTTTATGTTAAAATATTTGAAATTTAAATGAATCGATTAGAAAACAATATTATCTTACTCTAGGAAATCCTTTCTTTCTTGAATTTGTTAACACTACACGGTTGAGTAACTATTATCACAATGAAGAGTTTGAGTATATTCACTATTACTTTAAGACGACAGCGTCAGCGTAGTGAACTTAATTTTTCTTGCTTTTTTTGCTATTTGCAGGTCAGTGTCGGATTGTATTTTGGTTAAAATATGATAGGATCAAAACTAATTAAGTTTTATTGAGTTAGAATCATTAAAATGATCAACCCAACCCTTAAAGCTAAAATGAACAGTTCACAGTCAGTTAAAATGAACATTGAGACTCCACTTTTTTTCTCTTTAATGAATAAAATGTTTATAAGTCCGTAAATACCTAAACAGTCACAAACCATATTTTATTCAATGTAGGTACAACCTAAACTAGAAAAAAAGGCGTTAGAAAAGGTTTCTTTTTCCAGTTTTTTTTTTTCATTTCTATCTTCTGCGCCAGTATTTCTTTTTTTAACTTTTTTGTTTCAGTGTGACAAAATGTAGCATAATCGATCCTCAAAAATAATTTCTTTGTTGCCATCAAGCAGTTCTTACCAGGAATCAAACCTAAATACGAATAATCATGAGTTTCCTGTGCCCTCTATGAACGAAAATATTACTTTGGATGATGCGGATTTTCATAGCTGCAGCTCAGACCTCCTTGATTTCGATTCAGACGATTCCGTTTTTAATAAAAAAATATTTACCCCTCTTTTTTTTTTCAGTTTGATCTGTCTAAATGTTCAGAATATTTAGATTCTTCTACAAATACCATCCCCTATTCACTGACAATTAGCGTTACTATCCCTGAGTCACCAAAAGTCTCAAGCGAGGAAGATATGCCACAAAGTCTTACAAAAAAAGGGACAATCAGAAAACGTAAGAAGTAAGATAAATCACCGGCGCAGAGAAAACAAATTAAAAAACTGAAAGATATGATTTTTTTTTGGTAGAAATCATCCAGACGACATACCCGCCCTTGAGTGGAGTGGAAAATACTGTCAGAGTCTTACTGATTAAAACACCCACCCCATTCCTTTGTTGCCTTTCATACCGAGGCCAAGCCTCCCTTTAGGAAACGAACTCTTGGCCCCAGTAGACTTCGACCCTGCCTAGAGGCCTACCTACGGTTACTGACAACTCCTTGAGGTGCGCGGGAACAGTATGCGCCGTCGACGACTTGGGCTTGGTCCGGACGTTTACCGGACGGTCCGAAAGCCCATTGCTGGTCGTCCGCAAACCCGCGCCTACGGTGGCCGGAAATCGGGATCGGAATCCCGGCGGCGGCTGGAGCGTAGTGAGCGCCGTTGCCTGATTCGGTTGGCCTCCTTCTTTGCTAGCATTACTGCTTCGCAGATGAAGGCTCGCGCCTGCCACTCCTCCTCGCTCCGGACTATGGCCTGTACGAGCGATCCGGCGCGAGAGATCGCTGCCACCGATCGCCCTAACAAGAACCCGGCGATGCTCTGCTCAAGCGGAGCACACCATAACCGTGTGCTCCAACGTGTCCGGGCGGTCCAACCAGTGGCGACACCCGAGCGTCACCTCCGCACGAATCCGGTGCAGGAACCTCCCGAACTCACCATGTTCGATGAGAACCTGTGTCATGCGGTAGGTGAGGTTGCATTAAGTTTATGATGAAGAGTTTATTATAAGATATACCTTATAATGCTGTGATTATTGTTAGTTAGTACAAACTTAGACAGTTTTTATAATTTTTGTTTTTAAAAGAGTATTTAACTTTATGTTGAAAGAGGTTGTCATTGCTATTTTTTGTTATTCTTTATAAAAAATGTAGGTCTGATTCCCATACTTTGTGTTTTATTTAATACAAGTTGAAATTTGAAAAGCAGCAAATGGCTATTAAAGACTTTTTTATTTAGTTAACTAAAATCTGGTAACGCATTTTCACTATATAAGAAAGACATTTAAAAAAAAAAAACTAAGTTGAAAGGACGTATCTAGCCAGAAACGTCTTTTCATTGCATCATCACGTATTTTATTGCATTTTTTTTACTAAAATGAAACGGAAAAAGTCATTTATTAAATACATAAAAATTATTTAATTAAAATTTACAAATTGTTTCTTAAAGGTCCAATTCTAATACAGACTTTTACACCCGATAATTATTATTGACGTGACAACGTCTTAAATTAGGTTGCGGCTGGGAGTCACTTATGAAAAAGTGTAACGCTCGGTAACGTTACGATGAGTCACCGAACGAGAGAGAGGCCCGCCGAATGCCTTGCGTCTCTCTCCCACTCAACTATGATCGGTCTGCCGCGCGCGCAGCACTAGAGAATTAGTCTACCGAGAAAAAGACGTTGTCACGTAAAATCTTCGCCCGTAAAACCGACTTTACAGGCAACCATTTTTTTTTTTATTTCCTTTCGCACAGCGCAGTTTTTAGTTTTTTAAATCTTTAAATATTTTTTTCTCCGTTTCGTACTTCATGCAGATACGTCCTTTTTCTTTATGGCGGCAGTGCATAAGTTGATAAAAATGCTATGCAATAGCTTTACCGCGGCAGTCCCCGAGTACCACACGTCTTTTTTGTAACCGAAATTTTATTAAAACTATTAACCGAAGGAATAAGATTCTCCCATACAACAACAGTCCTTGTTTCGATCATAGGATTCGTTTTGAAAAACGATTAATGCAAAACCTTTTATTTACATGGGATACTATTTATAAGCCAAGTTTCAACTAAGTGTATGGGTCCATGAAATAAAATTTTACATACAAACAATTTCCTCTGTTTCACTCCCATAAAAATTAAATTTACAAAAACCCCTTCTTAGCACTCGCAATGTGATTTCTGCCCAGTGCTCTGAATGTCAACGTGAAGAAATTCAAGCAAGCGCGGGTAAACGGCGGGAGTAACTATGAATCTCTTCTAGGCTCCCGTGGGAGGTCGAGTTGCTCTCGTATGTGTGCATGTACCCAGCGACTGCCGCAAACAGCTGCTGGGAAGAATACAGGTCACATACGACAAGATCGTAGTGACGCGCCGCGACCAGCTGGCGCTGCTACGATCAACTCCTACCCTTGGCCTGTTCGTGGCGCCGCTGCTTCGCAAACAAGGGGGGGGGGGGGCAGCCATGGTAAGGTGCATGACGGGTTTGCGTTGGACCGTCCGACCAGAAGCGTCTCGTATTGGTGCCCTTGTTTATGATCGTGCGCTTTGGAGCGAGATCAGAGGCGTACCGCGCATACTACCCCGCCTTGACCTTTGGGGGTCCAGGGGTGGTATCCTGGCCAGGGTGCGCGGGAGCACTGATGTGTTCGGTGCTGAAATCTGGGCTGGCTCGGGGGTAATGCCCTGAGTGGCCCCGATGGGGGTCTCCGGACCTCAAATCTAGCAGCTAGCTCCGGCTGGGACGTACGATAGCTGTGGGTGAACCTGGCAGGTGGGTTAGCTCCCCGCCTGCAATGGGTAAACAGGGCCGCTTTCGATTTCAGTAACAATAATAACGGTCGGACCTCCGATCTCCCACAGGAGTCGGAGGGTGCGACCCTTAAACCCGTTGGTCCGGGCGCTCGAACTCCGTCTCCGTCGGGGCGGGGGGGAAGCGATTGGACATGTTCAGAGTGCGGAACGAGTTTCCGCACTAAAATTGGGTTGGGCCAGCATGTGAAGCGGGCCCACCCGGTGACGGCTAACGCCGCAGCCGCCCCACCGCAGGTGAAGCGGAGATGGCATGTGGAAGAGTTGGGACTTCTTGCCCGAACGGAGGCGCGTCTGGTGAGAGCTGGAGGCAGCGCAAGCAATATAAACCAACTAATAATGGCCGAGTTACCTACCTTCGGTAGGACCATAGAGGCAGTAAAGGGGCAGAGGAGGAAGGAGGAGTACAAGAGCCGGGTACGAGAGTGCCTGGCAGAATTGGAAAGGTCCCCTTCCCCAAGATCGCCAGAGTCACAGGTGGTGCTGAGTGGGGGCACACCTATAAATACAATTGCTTGCGTTGCTGAAGGTTCGGAGCTGGAGCAGCCTGCTGTTGGGGTAGGGATCCCCTCTGAAGACGTGCCTGTCCCCGTTAACTTGCAAAGCCCGATCCGGTCCGAGGCGCTAGACCACGCCAAGATTGTGGAGGACCTCCTTGCGGGGGCTGAAGCAAGATTGGCGCGGGGTGCGCGTGACACGGGAAGGCGGGGGCGGCCTAGGCGTGGTGGCCAAACTCATACTGACGTACCGCCCGTCAGATTGTCGGCGAGAAAGCGGCGCCGAATGGAGTACGCGAGAGTGCAGCAGCTGTATAAGACCTGTAGGTCTCGATGTGCTGCGGAGGTGATCGATGGCCAAACTCGGGGTGTTGGTCATAGTCTGGCTGAACAGGAAGCCTTTTGGCGACCGGTGATGGAGGCAGTGTCTGATGCCCCGGGGCTCACACCGGAGGCTCTGAGTGCGTTACAGCACCAGGAGCGGCACGGGGGCAGGCGCGATTACTCGCAGCTGTGGCAGCCTTTTAACCCGAAAGAGGTTAAGGCCTGCCGCATAGATAACAGGTCGGCTCCGGGTCCTGACGGAATTCTCCCGAGGGCCTGGAATACAGTGTCAGCTGTAGCTCAGGCGGAAATATTCAGCGCGTGGATGCGAAATGGGGAGGTCCCTGAGAAACTTCGTGGCTGCTGTACTGTCTTTGTACCCAAGACGGAGAAGCCTGCTGGGCCTGGGGAGTACCGGCCGATTTCGATCGCGTCGGTGCCCCTTCGGCACATGCACTCTGTCTTGGCGAGAAGGCTTGAGGCATGCTGCCCTCCCGATGCACGACAGCATGGATTTATCTGCGCGACGGCACACTCGAGAATTCGGCTGTGCTGGACGCGGTGCTGGGAGACTGCAGGAAGAAGCTGCGTGAATGCCATGATGCGGTGCTGGATTTTGCCAAGGCGTTCGATACGGTGTCGCATGCGGCACTTATTGATCTGCTGAGGAAAAGAGGCCTGCCTGAGGGGTTCTGTAGCTACGTTGCGAGGCTGTATGCCACTTCCGAGACTATCTTGGTTGTGAATGGAGCCCGCAGCGGTCCTGCTAAAGTTGGTCAGGGGGTTCGCCAGGGTGACCCGTTATCGCCCGTGTTGTTTAACATGGCGATGGATGTGATTTTAGCGGCTCTACCGAGGGGAGTCGGCTATAGGCTTGAAGGCGAGAGTGTCTCGGCTTTGGCCTATGCTGACGACCTAGTCCTGCTTGCAGGTTCAAAGGTGGGCATGCAGTCCTCCATCGACAGTGTGTGGCGCACGGGGCAGATGATGGGTCTTTTCGTCAGCCATGCGAAAAGCGCTGTGCTTTCGATGGTGCCAGATGGGAAACGTAAGAAGATGCACAGCCTGACCGACCGTACCTTTAAGGTGGGGAAGCGATGGCTGAGGCAGGTCTCAAACGTAGAACGCTGGCGCTATCTTGGAGTTGACTTCAAGGCGTCTGGATGCGTGACGTTAGAGCATGACCTCAAAGTAGCCCTAGAGAATATCTCGAAGGCTCCCCTTAAGCCGCAGCAGCGGCTCGAACTAGCAAGGGATCACTTGATTCCGAGGTTGCTTCACGGCCTGGTGCTGGGAAACATCACGGATGATAGGTTGAGGTTGCTCGACGTCCAGATCCGGAGGGCGGTACGGGATTGGCTGCGGTTACCAAAGGATGTGCCGATCGGGTACTTCCACGCAGCAACCACGGACGGTGGCTTGGCGATCCCATCGTTGAGGACCTGGGTGCCGGATCTCATTCACAAGAGGTTCGGTCGCCTGGAGTCATCAACATGGCCAGTGGCCAATGCTGCCGCCAGATCCGATAGGATCCGAAGGAAGCTGCTGTGGGCCGAGAGGCAACTCCGGCGTCTCACCGCTGAAGATCCCAAGTCTGGGGAGCGGACGGCCGCTCTGTTTTGGCGTGAAGCCCTGCACACAGCCGTGGATGGACTCGAGTTGAGGGAAAGTCCACGGGTGCCCGCGTCTACGAAGTGGATACGGGCACGTTGTGAGCAGTACACGGGCCGGGACTTCGTGCAGTTCGTGCACACTCATATTAATGCGCTACCGTCGCGAGTACGCAATACACGGGGGCGCAGGACTGGTGATGTGTCGGAGTGGAACTGCCGTGCAGGTTGCATGGTTAGGGAAACGACGGCACACATCATCCAACAGTGTCACAGAACGCACGGCGGCCGTATTGAACGCCATAACTTCGTAGCGGACATCGTCGGCTCTGCCATGCAGGACAAGGGATGGACAGTGGTGAAGGAGCCGCATGTCATGACCGCGGTCGGCCTTAGAAAGCCCGACCTCATTGCCTCCAGGAATGGTGTGGGGGTTATAGTGGATGCGCAGGTGGTCTCGGGCCAGCGTAATCTCGATGACCTTCATCGTGAGAAACGTAATAAGTACGGGAATCACGATGAACTCGTTGAGAAAGTCGCTGGCATACTAGGACTGCCTTGTAAGGAGAGCGTTCCGAGCTTCCTACAGGGAGCTACAAAGGTTCGTCGGGCTTGATGAGGGAGTTTTGGCCAGCATTCCGCCATTTGTGCTGCGGGGTTCGCACATGAACTGGGCAAGGTTCAATCGCATGACAACTCGCAGCGACTGAGACGGGGAGCGAGTGTTCGGGCTTCCTGTGGAGGGTTGACGTCGGGCCCAGAGGTCGTCGAAGGCTCCCCTATTGGCCCAGCCCTACTAGTTAATTTCTGTAACATCCGATTCGACCTCGCCTTAAGATCCCACCGGCGAAAGACCAGTTGTGCGGTGACGGTGGAAGGGACGTGGGAGTCCCGTCACGACAATCCATGATGATTACGATTAATCGTCACGAAGGACGAAGGCACATGTCTGGGCAAAATAGCCAAATGCCTCGTCATCTAATTAGTGACGCGCATGAATGGATTAACGAGATTTCCACTGTCCCTATCTACCTACTAGACTGGCGCGCCCGTGAACGAAAGTGAACGGACACGTTTTTGTTGCGCTCCGTAAACTAAATTATTTTTAATTGGTTTATGGGGTTATTTTGCTGAAATTCAGCTGTAGTATTATTCCTTAAACAATAATACACGAACTCAGTTGTGATTTCTACAATTTAAGTTGTTTTTCAGGTAGTTTTAAGCGCTTTTTGATGTTGTGTTCTGGTGCGATACACGTGGTCGAACAAAGTGAAGTGCTTCAGTGGCAGCCACACTGAAATATCGGTGTCTGGCTGCAGTATTTCAAGAACCAGTGTCGTATAAAGGTATTGTCCATATTTTAATTGTTATTTTGATTTACTAAGGTGAATCCACGCCGGCATCCATTAAAATTTTAGGCTAGGAGCACGTGGCGTGCAAATAGTGTGGCATATTATTATTGTAGGTTAGTTTATTACTTCAAAGTTGAGTGACAGCTGTCAGTCAGTGTCACTTGGGCTGTAATCTGTCAGTCGGTTGTCGGAGTCACATGACACCTGCCAGAGTCAGTGTCATCTGGTTGTCGACTGTCAGTTGTCATCTCTGGGTGACACCTGTCAGTTTAGCTGACAGTTTGTGGGTTGCCTACTTTTGAAAGTAATTAATAGTTTGGTAGTTTTACGTTTAGTTTTAGGTGGTTAATTTTTTTTAATGTATTTTATTTCATTTTCATTTTATTGATATTTGGGTAGTTAGGTTTGCAAATAAGAAGGCCGAATGGCAGACGATGAGGACGGGGAGTCCTTCAGGGCGGCGATAGATGCAGAGTTGTCAAGAAGGGAGGAGGAGTTGCGGTGTCTGGAGGAGCTGCGGGAGGGAATTGGCTTTACGCCAAGGAACTCGCTCATGCGTACTCCACCAGGTGGTTTTAATGCGGCCAGAGGTTCCGTTTCCCCCATCAGGGAGGAATGTGTGCCGATGGACAGCCCGCCTACGCTGTCGGCGCCGCCTGCGCCGAGGGGACCTGAAAAGAGAGCCGAGAAGAGGGAAAGGGACGAGAGCTCCCCTCTCTCCCTCAAGGGAGAATCTCAAGGGCGACCGACGCGGAGCAGGTTGGCGCCTAGAACAGAAATTCCACCTATTAGTGGAATTATGTTAGCAGCGGCATCAGCAACAGGGGTGAGTCGCGGGGTCAGCTTTAAGTCGCCCCCCCGCCCGGGTGCTCGGCCTGAGGCGTCGAGTACGCCTACTAAGGGTGGTGGGCTGGCAGCGCTAAGTAAACTGGAGCTCATTGACCAAGTCCACCAGGCTGTCAAGGGCATAAGTGCGGTTGCTAACGCGACAAACAAGCTAAACATTACGGATAAGGGGATTATAGCCTGATACAACCAGGACATCCTGGCTGTGGTTGGGTCCTTGACGGTCAGGATGGCGGAGCTGGAGCAGCGGATCATAGCCCAAGAGCTGAAGGTGGTTACTCTGGAGCTGCAACAGGCATACTCGGCTCCCGCGCCAGTGAGTCCCAGGACAGTGTTCGCAAGGCGGACTATGCGGCAATCTTGAAGTTGCCGCACGGAAAGCCAAGGGTGACGGTGGAACAGCGCGGGCCAGCTGTGCTGTTCTACCCGAATAGCGAGGATATAAAGTCATCGGACGCTGCCCTGAAGGAATTGAGGGAGAAGGTCAGACCCGGCTAGGACGGAATCCAGGTTCAGGGGATGAGACGCGTGGGCAACGCGTGGTTCGTCGTGCAAACAGCGTCCTCCACGGCCGCCCAAAAATTTAAGGCGGCGGCTCCACCGACGCTTAGGGCAGCCGACCCGAAGTCCCGAAGGCCGCTCGTGGCTCTTCGGAACCTGAGCGGCAACCCAAGGGCGGAAGACGTCCTGGAGGACCTCCACAGGGTGAATCTGGCGGAGGACCCAGCTTGGCCTCTGGAGAAAGTCCGGAAAGAGGCCGTGTTCGCCTTCAAGAAGGGTAGGCGTGAAGGGCGAACCAAAACCGTTGTATTCGAAGTCTCGGCGGCACTCGGGGACAAGCTTGTGGGTCTTGGTCGAGAATACGTGGGGTGGGACGCGGTAGAGGTCTGCGATTTCGTCCGGGTGACCTGCTGTAACAAATGCCAGCAATACGGGCACCCGGAGAAGCACTGCAGAGCGGCCTCAATGGTGTGTGCCAAGTGTGGGGACAGTGGTCACTAGGCCCAGGAATACCAGTCGAAGACCGAGTGCTGTGCGACCTGCAAGCGCTTTAAACGACCGGAGGCTGGTTCCCACAGGACGGTGGCCATAGATTGCCCGGCGCGCGTGTACGCAGAGAGGCAGGACGGGGCAGGACTCCGACCCACCCAGTCGGGCGGCACTTGATCGTATTGTAAGGGATCTACCCAGTACAGCTCCAGGATTGGACGGGCTCACTGCCCGGATCATCAAACACGCATGGAGAGTTAGCGGAGCGGAAATGCTACTGATGTACTCTGCGTGCATTGGTGAGGATGTATTTCCTGACATCTGGAAGATAGGCAGGCTGGTCGTCTTGCCGAAGGGCAATGATCGGCCGCTCTCGGATCCAAGACGTATAGACCGGTTACCCTTCTCCCGATTTTGGGAAAGATACTGGAACGCCTAATTATCACGTGCGCTCCTTGCCTGTATAGGAACATTTCAGAGCACCAGCATGGTTTCTCGAGGGGTAAGTCGACGGTCACGGCGCTTAACGCGATCTTAGACTGGGTGGCGGACTCCCCGGAGAACTATGTGCAGGTAATTCTTTTAGACATCTCGGGGGCCTTCGACAACGCTTGGTGGCCCATGGTCCTGACTAAGGCAAAGCAGGGCGGATGCCCGCCGAACATATACCGCATCTTGGTAAGTTACTTTACAGATCGGCGACTCGGACTATTCATGGGCGACCAGGTGGTGTGGAAGCGGTCTACTATGGGCTGCCCCCAGGGATCAGTGCTGGGACCTCCTCTGCGGAACCTCCTGTTGGACGACATCCTGAAGCTACCGTGGCCAGATGGGGTGATGGCAGTGGCTTACGCGGATGACATCACGATCGTGATCGAGGCGCCGAGTCGAGCGGCGATCGAGTGTAACGCTCAGTCGTCGCTGGAGGCGGTGTCCGCTTGGGGGAAGCGGAACCGGCTCAGTTTTTCAGCCTCGAAGTCGCAGACGTTGACAATGAAGGGTAAATTTAAACGTCCCCCTACAATACGCATGGACGGCGCCTCGATCGCGCACGTGACGAGTGCCAAGGTGCTGGGCGTTGTAGTCGATGAAGCGGGCTCCTACGTGCCGCATGCAAGCTTGGCCGGCCAACGGGCTGTGAATGCCTTCGGGAAGATGTCGAGGATATCCGCATCTTCCTGGGGCGTAAGGTACCGTGCTCTGAGAGTCCTGTTTTCAGGGACCAATGTGGCAGTTTTAACTTATGCTGCGGCCGTATGGTGGCGAAGTGTGGGGAGATACGCAGTGCGGAGTACGCTGCTCCGTACGCAACGTCCAGCCTTAATTCTCTTAACGAAGGCATACAGGTCGGTCAGCACCGCAGCGTTACTTGTGCTAGCGGGTGTGCTTCCGGCCGACCTTGAGGTCTGTCGCGCGGGACGAATCTCGCAGGAGTGTTCCAGGATGGTCAGCAGGGAGCGTAAGGTGGCAATCGGGAAAGTGAGAGCGGAGGTCATGGTCCAGTGGCAAGAACGATGGAAATCTTCCAAAGATGGCAGAGAGTTGTACTCATTCTTCACGGACGTGACAAACAGAGTGTCATTCGGCTGGGTGGAACCAGACTATGTCATGTCGCAGATGCTCACGGGACATGGGAGTTTCAGAGGCCGCCTAAACAAATGTCGCTATGCGACACAGCACTATGCTACTGTGGGCTGGCAGATGAAACACGAGACCATGTCTTGTGGGAATGCGAGCTGTATAAAGACAAGAGGGAGGATATGTTGGGGGACTGGAGTAGGAAAGAGATAGGGCTAATATATCACAAAGAGCTTATAGCTAGTCCGGAGGGCTTTCGAAGGCTGAAGTCATTTTCTCCCAAATGGCACAGCAAGAGAAAGGCATTAGAACTGCAGTAGAAGTACTGTTAGGAAACGAGTAGGACAGTTAGGAACAGCAGTTCTAATGAAGTCTAGGACAGGTAGGAACAGCTTTTCAGCTTTTAGTTGATGGCAAGCCGCTAGGGCTGCTCGTGCGCTCAGTCACGTTATGTGGTGTAGCACGCCCCAGAATGGGGAGAAGTGAAATAGGTAGAGAGGGACAGGAAAAAAGAATGTATGGAGTTTACAAAGCACGTTCCGGTAGAGCAAGCTGTAAAGACATACGCAGTCATGCAATTGCCGGAACGTGTCGCCAATGAGTCCGTATGCCGCAAGGCGGGTAGGACCAACAGTGGTGGTGAGGTGGGATTTTGTCCGTATCTACCGGAGTTCGCTGCCTGCGATTGTACGGTGCGGACGTGCGGACGTTTTCTCCAGTATCTTTTTCCTGATTGGTCGAACTCAAAACTCGGTTCCTCCTTGTCTATCGTTAGTGATTGTCCATAAGACCCCGCGGCCATCTTGGATTTGAGGCGAGATCGCGATACCCGTGGGCGGAGCGTGTTGACGTTTTCCCTCCGCGGCGCGGTAGTACGATATTGACGTTTTTCGGTGAGACAGTGACACTTGGTGCGACAGTGACGTCTGTTGTGACAGTGACACTCAGTGTACAGTGACAGTGACATTTGGTGGTGCGAAAGTGACGCTTACGGTGACAGTGACACTTGTGAGTGCGGTCCCCCACCCCCCACGAATTTGACGTTTTTACAATTTTTACAAGTTTTGGCAATCCAAAAGGATTTGAAGCATTTCTTACATCAATTTTTGATAAACGATATCGCAAAGGCCATAAAATAATAGTACTCTCTATTTCGTCGTAATACCTAATTAATTCGACCCAAAATATTTACAAACTCCATGTTTCGCGCTACGATAATCACGACCTCAAGTCGCGGTCGGTCTACACTCATGATCTGGCAGCTAAGTACAGATATTGTTGTAAACTTAAGTTTCGAGTTTCGTTTATTAATCAGACAACACTCGGCTGATGCCGTAAACCTAAGCTGAGCTTGAACTCGAACTTGAGCTTAAGCTTGTGAATCTCGTTTATTAATACGATCAAGACCTTAAGCTTGGTATTAAGTACGAGATCTTGGGCTAGGAACGTTTATTAATACGGGCCTTATAAATTTATGTTCATGGACTATGTTCACGGACTGAGAAAAATTTATGTTAATACACGAACAGTTTCACGGACTTGAAATATTTGATACACGAACAGTTAAAAAAACTTTGCCAAAGTGAAGGGATCAAGTGATACACGAACAGTCTCGCGAGTGGTGCTTTTTATAACGGCTGCTATATTGACAGTGGAGAGGTACAGCGAAGTGGATAGCAAAAGAAAAGGGGACTAGGACCACAAAAAAAAAACACGATTTATTAAACAGGAAAAGACGTCCACCAAATCTAGACAGGGAGGGTGTGCTTAGGTGGGAGGGAGCGTTTAGGGCCCTTCTGCGTTTAGCTCTTCACTGATACGGTGCAGCGGCCTCGCCGCCAGCACCCCCTCAACTATGGCCGAGAACGACGCGGCTCGCCTCCAGCAAGAGCTAATAGAGGCGGAAATGTCGCTGCACTACGCGTAGTGATGGTATTGTGACTGAGACTAAATCGTTTTAAACCGGTTTCTATTATGTTTTGTTTTTTTTTTTATGTAGTGTTGACACTTATTGTAAATTTCTTTTTATTCGTTTCTTATCGCGGGGCACGGGCTCACCGTTCACAACGTTGAGGGTCAGCCTTTTACGTTTATTTGCCTGAACGGTGAGTCCAACATTGATCTCACACTGTCCACCATGGGCTGCCCGCAGGGTTCCGTCCTTGGTCCGCCATTATGGAACCTGCTAATGGACGACTTGCGTGCGCTGACGATGTGACGCTCCTGATTGGGGCGCGTTCTCGACTAGAACTCGAGAGGCGGCTAAAGAGTCGCTGGACCTGATAGCGGCGTGGGCCGAGAGGAACCGTCTGGAGTTCTCCCCGCCAAAGTCAGCAATGATGACGATGAGGGGAAAGCTTCAGCGGCCTCCCACGGTAAAGCTCGCCGGGGATCCGGTCAGGAGCGTCACCTCGACGACGATGCTGGGCGTGGTCCTCGATTCAGGTCTGTCCTTTGCGCAGCATGCGGTATCGATAGGGGAGCGAGCAGCCAAGTGCTTTGGGAACCTGTCGCGGGTGTCGGCATCGTCCTGGGGCATTCGATATCCCGGTCTGCGGATCCTCTATAAGGGCACGTTCGTTGCCACGGTTACGTATGCTGCTGCTTGTTGGTACCAAAGAGCCACACTCCACGTTGTTCGCAGCGCGCTGCTCAGGTGCCACAGACCAAGCCTGATTCTGCTGACGAAGGCGTACAGGTCTACCAGTACGGCTGCGCTGGCAGTTTTGGGTGGTGTTCTGCCGGCTGACCTGGAGGTGATCTGTGCTGAGCGATATGATGAGGAGTGCCAAGCCGCGGCTGAGGCGCAGGTGGAGCCGATTGTGAGGAGGCGGGAGTTGGCCAGACGGAGACAGGTGATATGGAGCGAGACGATGGATGCTTGGCAAAGGAGATGGACGAATGAGGAGAAAGGACGGGAACTATACCGTTTCTTCCCGGACGTGGCAGTCAGACTTAAGTGCAGCTGGGTCGTCCCTGACTACCAGGTCTCCCAGATTCTCGTGGGGCACGGATGTTTCAGGAAAAGACTGTTCGATATGAAGTTATGTGAGGTCAGTATGTGTTATTGCGGTATGGAAGATGAGGACCTACACCATGCGCTGTGGGTCTGCCCCCTGTATGCAGAGGCCAGGCGAAAGATGATGGATGGGATTCGGCGCTTGGAGGCCGGTCCGATCTATTACGGCGATCTTGTGAGCTCACCGGCGAACTTCGAGAGGCTGCGGGATTTCGCGCACGCGTGGCACGCCGCCCGGAGCAAGATGGAGCGTGAGGAGAGTTTTCATGAGACTACGTAAGTCCATACCATCAAGGCGCAACAGGCGACGAGTACCATCACGATTTCTTTGTATTGTGTTGTTGTTATGCAAGCCCATTAGGGAGAATGCCACAGGGACACATGATGGCTAATTTGTAAGGGATCAAGAAGCGCCTGCGGACACGAAAATAAGATGGCCAAGGGAGCTATGTCCGCAGCCGCCCCACGATTCGGCCCGTATAACAGATGTTAGTGTCTCTATCGACTTCGCTGCCTGCGCTTGTACGGTGCAGACGTGCGGACGTGTTCTCTCCTATCTTTTTGTGATTGGTTGGTTCCGAAACTCGGACCCTCCTGTTTCTTCATGGGCGATATTCCATATAACTCCGCAGCCATCTTGGCTTTAGAGTGAGTTCGCGATACCCGAAGGTGAAGCGAGGTGACGTTTCCCCCCCGCGGCTCGGTAGTACAAAATTGACGTTTACCGGTGTGACAGTGACATTTGGTGCGAAAGTGACGTTTATTGTGACAGTGACACTTAGTGTTCAGTGACAGTGACATTTGGTGGTGCGAAAGTGACGCTTACGGTGACAGTGACACTTGTGAGTGCGGAGTGAGGAGTCCTTGCGTAAAAGTAATAATAGGTTGAAGAAAGCTTGGCAGGACGTAAGAATGGTGGGTGGGGATCGGGAAGTAAGTGCGAGGAATGCTATATGGAAAGCATTCCGCTTTCCATATGTGCCGTAGTAGCTATAGGGCAGCGATGGAGAAGGCGCAGCTAAGCTAGACTTCTTCCGCAGGCTGGCCGACACGGGAAACCAGGATCCATGGTGCCTGGCGTATCGTGCCGCTAGCGGCAGGTTTCGACCCCCACCAAATGTGGTGAACGGTACCAAGCTTGCGGAGGGATTTGCTGTGGATGTACCAGGCCATGCATAGCTCCGTAGCCATGCATGGCCTGGTAGGTGCCCTGTGCCCTGACGACGATCCGTCGCGGGTCACCGCGTACCACAGGCAAGTGCGACTGGCGGCCACCTGCATCCCGTCGGGTCGGGATGCGCCTCATCTGTCATGTCAGGATCTGGAGAAAATAGTTAAGGACCTCCTTAACACGGCTTTGGGAATCGGCGCGCCCGTGAACGAAAGTGAACGGACATTTTTTTGTTGCGCTCCGTAAACTTAATTATTTTTGGTTGGTTTACGGGGTTATTTCGCTGAAATTCAGCTGTTGTATTATTCGTAACACAATAATACACGAACTCAGTTGTGGTTTTTAGGATTTAAGTTGTTTTTAGATAGTTTTAAGCGATTTTTGTGTTGTGTTCTGGTGCGATACACGTGGTCGAACAAAGTGAAGTGTTTCAGTGGCAGCCACACTGAAATATCGGTGTCTGGCTGCAGTACTTCAGTAACCAGTGTCGAAAAAGGTATTGTCTTAATTTTTTTTTTGTTATTTTGGTGTGTGGATTGGATTTACTAAGGTGAATCCACGCCGGCATCCATTAAAATTTTAGGTTAGGAGCACGTGGAGTGCTAATAGTGTGGCATATTATTGTAGGTTAGTTTATTACGTTCAAAGTTGAGTGACAGCTGTCAGTCAGTGTCATCTCGGCTGTCATCTGTCAGTCGGTAGTCAGAGTCACTTGACACTTGCCATCTGGTTGTCATCTGGTTGTCGGCTGTCGGTTGTCATCTCTGGGTGACACCTGTCAGTTTAGATAACAGTTTGTGGGTTGCCAACTTTTGGAAGTAATTATTAGTTTGGTAGATTTACGAGGAAATTAGGAGGACAAAAAAAAGTCATTTTCATACTTGATACTTGGGGTTACAAATAAGAAGGCCGAATGGCAGATGACGAGGACGGGGACTCCTTCAGGGCGGCGATAGATGCCGAACTGTCCAGAAAGGAGGAAGAGTTGCGGTGCTTGGAGGAGCTGCGCGAAGGAATTGGCTTTACGCCAAGGAACTCACTCATGCAAACTCCACCAGGTGGATTCAATGCCGGTGATTTGATACCGGTGGATACGAGTGGTGGACTGGTGAGTTGGAGAAACTACAAAACAAAGTGTACAGAGCTAGACGAGACTGGCAAAAGTCGCAAAGGGCTAAGGACTCTAGGGAGGAGGAAAGGCTTGAGTCCCTGCGTGCGGTGAGGATTTCCTACAAAACCGCTATGAGAGCAGCAGAGTTGGCCTATTTCCGTGACATCGCTGAATCCGGCAACGACGACCCGTGGGGATTAGCGTACAGAGCCGCGTCGGGCAGAATACGCCCCCCAGCGAATGTCCTGCACGTTATCCGTCTGATGGAGGGTTATTCCTCGACGGCAGAGGGTACCGCGACGGGCCCTTTTGCCCGGACGAAGACTCCAGTAAAGACACGGAATATCACCGTCAAGTAAGGATTGCAGCAGCATGCTCCCCTACGGGACAGGACTCCGACCCACCCAGTCGGGCGGCACTTGATCGCATTGTAAGGGATCTACCCAGTTCAGCTTCAGGATTGGACGGGCTCACTGCCCGGATCATCAAACACGCATGGAGAGTTAGCGGAGTAGAAAAGCTACTGATGTACTCTGTGTGCATTGGTGAGGGTGTATTTTCTGACATCTAGAAGATAGGCAGGCTGGTCGTCTTGCCGAAGGGGAATGATCGGCCGCTCTCGGATCTAAAGGCGTATAGACCGGTTACCATTCTCCCGATTTTGGGAAAGATACTGGAACGCCTAATTATCACGTGCGCTCCTTGCCTGTATAGGAACATTTCAGAGCACCAGCATGGTTTCTCGAGGGGTAAGTCGATGGTCACGGCGCTTAACGCGATCTTAGACCGGGTGGCGGACTCCCCGGAAAACTATGTGCAGGTAATTCTTTTAGACATCTCGGGGGCCTTCGACAACGCCTGGTGGCCCATGGTCCTGAATAAGACAAACCAGGGCTGCCCGCCGAACATATACCGGATTTTGGTGAGTTACTTGACAGATCGGCGAGTCGGACTATTCATGGGCGGCCAGGTGGTGTGGAAGCGGTCTTCTATGGGCTGCCCCCAGGGATCAGTACTGGGACCTCCTCTGTGGAACCTCCTGTTGGACGACATCCTGAAGCTACCGTGGCCAGATGGGGTGATGGCAGTGGCTTACGCGGATGACATCACGATCGTAATCGAGGCGCCGAGTCGGGCGGCGATCGAGCGTAACGCTCAGTCGTCGCTGGAGGCGGTGTCCGCTTGGGGGAAGCGGAACCGGCTCAGTTTTTCAGCCTCAAAGTCGCACACGTTGACAATGAAAGGTAAATTTAAACGTCCCCCTACAATACGCATGGAAGGCGCCTCGATCGCGCACGTGACGAGTGCCAAGGTGCTGGGCGTTGTAGTGGACGAAGCGGGCTCCTACGTGCCGCATGCAAGCTTGGCCGGCCAACGGGCTGTGAATGCCTTCGGGAAGATGTCGAGGAAATCCGCGTCTTCCTGGGGCGTAAGGTACCGTGCTCTGAGAGTCCTGTTTTCAGGGACCTATGTGGCAGTTTTAACCTATGCTGCGGCCGTATGGTGGCGAAGTGTGGGGAGATACGCAGTGCGTACGCTGCTCCGTACGCAACGTCCAACCTTAATTCTTCTGACGAAGGCATACAGGTCGGTCAGCACCGCAGCGTTACTTGTGCTAGCGGGTGTGCTTCCGGCGGACCTTGAGGTCTGTCGGGCGGGACGAATCTCGCAGGAGTGTTCCAGGATGGTCAGCAGGGAGCGTAAGGTTGCAATCGGGAAAGTGAGAGCGGAGGTCATGGTCCAGTGGCAAGAACGATGGGAATCTTCCAAAGATGGCAGGGAGCTGTACTCATTCTTCACGGACGTGACAGACAGAGTGTCATTCGGTTGGGTGGAACCAGACTATGTTATGTCGCAGATGCTCACGGGTCATGGGAGTTTCAGAGGCCGCCTAAACAAAATGTCGCTATGCGACACAGCACTATGCTACTGTGGGCTGGCAGATGAAACACGAGACCGTGTCTTGTGGGAATGCGAACTGTATGCAGACGAGCGGGAGGATATGTTGGGGGACTGGAGTAGGAAAGAGATAGGGCCAATATATCACAAAGAGCTTATAGCCAGTCCGGAGGGCTTTCGAAGGCTGAAGTCATTTTCTCACAAATGGCACAGAAAGAGAAAAGCATTAGAACTGCAGTAGAAGTACTGTTAGGAAACGAGTAGGACAGTTAGGAACAGCAGTTCTAATGAAGTCTAAGACAGGTAGGAACAGCAGTTCTAATGAAGTCTAGGACAGGTAGGAACAGCTTTTCAGCTTTTAGTTGATGGCAAGCCGCTAGGGCTGCTCGTGCGCTCAGTCACGTTATGTGGTGTAGCACGCTTCAGAATGGGGAGAAGTGAAACACTAGTTTCAAACATAATAGAGCTCTTAGTAGAGAGGGTCAGGAAAAAAGAATGTATGGAGTTTACAAAGCACGTTCCGGTAGAGCAAGCTGTAAAGACATACGCAGTCATGCAATTGCCGGAACGTGTCTCCAATGAGTCTGTATGCCGCAAGGCGGGTAGGAGCAATAGTGGTGGGAGGCTCCGGGAATCGATGGGATCACGGCGGGCATAGTCAGGCATGTGTGGCGGGTGGCCTGTGCCGAGCTGACACATATTATGTTTGGCATGTGCGTTGCCGAGGGGGTCTTTCCCGATACGTGGAAGGACAGCTGGGTGATCGTTCTGCCAAAGGGCGGCGACAAGCCCTTGACCGATCCCAAAGCGTATCGGCCCATCACTCTTCTCCCTGTTCTGGGTAAAATCCTAGAGCGGGTAGTGTTGCTTTGCGCCCCCGGTATCATGAGCGGGGTATCGTCGACCCAGCACGGGTTCTAACGGGGTAAGTCAACGCTGGCGGCTTTAAATTCTATTGTGGACACCGTCCAAAGTAGCTAGTCCAGGTATGTCCAGGCCATCTTACTG
The DNA here is from genome assembly GCA_929112965.1 of Mythimna albipuncta. Lineage (NCBI taxonomy): Eukaryota > Metazoa > Arthropoda > Insecta > Lepidoptera > Noctuidae > Mythimna > Mythimna albipuncta. The sequence goes on along the minus strand of OV815985.1, from coordinate 9,802,676 downwards.
GACATATCCGGGGCCTTACGCAACGCATGGTGGCCCATGGTCCTGCTCAAGGCGAAGAGAGGCCCGCCGAACATCTATAGGATGCTGGCGGCGTACTTCACTAACCGCCGAGTTAGAATCTTCGCCGGGAGCAGGATTGTCTGGAAGGTCTCGACCATGGGGTGAGGGAGTGGTTGTACCTCACGGCCTCTTCCCAAAAAGCATTGGGGCGGACACCCTATCCCAGGTTTCTGGATAATGCGGCTCGGCCCCTTTGCTATGTTGCAGTTCTTGCGCTCGACGGTGACTCACCAAACGTTGCGGTAGCAGTCCTGCTAACATGAGTGCTAAGGGGGGGGGGAGGATGTCCGCACAGGTGCTGAGCTACTGTGCCCTCCCCCATGTGGCGTTGGACTCTTAGTGGCTGTTTTTCGCAGGATGCCACAGGGACGTATGTGTGCTTGTTTGTCCATTCATGTTCAAGCATGCACCTTTAAGTTGGGGGGGGGGATTTGCCTGTCCCCCTATCCCAGCCGTCCGCCACTAGCTTGAGCTGTGCAATAAACGGGCCATGATGGTCTATGCACGTGTGAGGGCCGGCGGGCGGTGTATGAGGCCTCAAGATCGAGGCCCAATATAGAGTTGCAGGACCGTCGTCCGAGCCCACCAACCATGAGGGGTTCGATATACCAGGTGTGTCGCTAGCCACAGGCTGGCCCAGGCCACATTGTTACCGGGTACCGGTGGTTTGAGCTCCGAACTTGGCTGGTAGGATGATAGACAACTGCTTCCGACGCCCGGTGGGCACCAACGGGGGGCCTGCGCGGCCCCCCGGACCCCTCGCGCGGCGGTCGTGCCTCCGACTCTCTTAATGTAGATGTGTTTCGTTGTACCGTCCAAATAGAAACGTCTCGTATTGGTGCCCTTGTTTTAATCGAGCGCTTCGGCGCGAGATTTGAGGTGTACCGCGCATACCCCCCCGTCTTGACCTTTGGGGGTCCAGGGATGATAGGCCCAGAGACTCTGGCTATAACAACTTGGCCAGGGTGCGCGGGAGTACTGATGTGTTCGGTGCTGAAATCTGCGCCGGCTCGAGGGTAATACCCTAACTGGTCCTGATGGGGGCCTCCGGACCTGTCTGGTACATACGATAGCTACGGGTGAAGCTTGTCGACTTGTCGTTCGGCATAGTCTGGCAGAACTAGAAGCCTTTTGGCGACCAGTGATGGAGGCCGTGTCAGATGCCCCGGGACTCACACCGGAGCCTCTGGGTGCGTTACAGCACCAGGAGCGGGAGCGGTACGGAGGCAGGTGCGATTACTCGCAGCTGTGGCATATAGATAACAGGATAGATAACAGGTTGGCTCCAGGTCCTGACGGAATTCTCCCAGGGGCCTGGGATACGGTGTCCGCTGTAGCTCAGGTGGAAATATTCAGCGCATGGGGAGGTCCCTGAGAAACTTCATGTTTACCGAACGGTCTTTGTACCCAAGACGGAGAATCCTGCTGAGCCTGGGGAGTACCGGCCGATTTCGATTGCGGTGCCCCTTAGGCACATGCACTCTGTCCTGGCGAGAAGGCTTGAGGCTTGCTGCCCTCCCGATGGATGGATACCTGGCAGGCGGTGGATATCACCGACTACGTGGACGTAACCTGCTGCTCCAAATGTCAGCAGTATGGGCACCCGGAGCGTTATTGTAGGTCCAATGAGACCACGTGCACGCGCTGCGGTGCAAAGGTCCACCGCGGAGATAAGTGTAAGGCGGGCGCGTCATGTTTTGCAACGTGCAAGCGTTTGGGGAAGAAGAAGGTAGCCATCCACAAGACTGCCTCCAAGGATTGTCTGGGGAGGCAGAACGCAGAAACGAACTTTTATCTGTGGATAAAGTATGCAAAATAAAATTTGGGCAGCTTAATGTCGTCGGGTTTGCACTCACCACCGGGGAGCTGCCTGCAGTGTACCGAGAGCACGTGATCGATGTCGTGCCCCTTCAGGAGCAGTACCCACAGGCCGAGCATAGTAACATGGTTGAAGAAGGGGGAAGCACAGCCAAAGCAGGGCTGTACCCACACAGACGCGGCTAAGCTCTCCACTGACCCTTGTCGCACACCTGGAGTGTGCATTAATGACATGATAAACGGCGGTTGCAGTAAATAGTTGGTGTTGTAAACACTTTTTGCTTGTCATTAAACCCCAAGCGAACGCCGGCATTCCTCTCTCATTGTCTTTCTATTGTGTCGCTAATTACGGTATTTGACAGATTAATGCCATCCTTATATCTACAGAATAGAAGTCAAAATCGGTTGAACGAGCCGTAAAAAAAAGGTTTGCGAATGGAGTTTAAGTGATATAGGACGATGGTAAAACAGCTGATGACGCTATCTGTCAGCGAGGAGCCAGCAACGCTCGACGCCCTCTAGTGTCGAGTAGACGGAGGCTAGAGGAGGAAGCGAGACGCCACCATACAGCAAATGCTGAGAGGGAGCGAGACGGGTGCCGGCTTACCATGACCTCTTATGGAAACGTTCAATTCCCAGTGAGTCAAATTCCTTTCAAAAGCAGGCCTGCTTCTGAATCGCTAAAAATCGTACCATGACAGTTCTAAATTTGAACGATTTTTGTACAGAGGTGAACAGTTACGCCTGAAGATTGCTTAATTTGACATGACAGACAATCAAAAGACGGTCGGATCTGCTGTCAAATACACGTCAAATAGCACGCCATATTACAAAGAGTCTATACAAAAAAAAAACCGGCCAAGTGCGAGTCGGACTCGCCCATGAAGGGTTCCGTAGCAGCAAGTAACATAATATAAAAGTTCTTGTAATGTGTTGTAACTTTGATCGATGTTTTAATAATAGTGTATTTTTTTCGATTTATGACGCATTAAAAAAAAACTACTTACTAGATTTCGTTCAAACCAATTTTCGTTGGTAGTTTTTATAGTAATGTACATCATATATTTTTTTTAGTTTTATCATTCTCTTATCTTAGAAGTTAGAGGGGGGGGGGACACACACATTTTACCACTTTGGAAGTGTCTCTCGCGCAAACTATTCAGTTTAGAAAAAAATGATAATAGAAACCTCAGTATCATTTTTGAAGACCTATCCATAGATACCCCACATGCATGGGTCTGATGAAAAAAAATTTTTTGAGTTTCAGTTCTATGTATGGGGACCCCCAAAATTTATTGCTTTTTTCTATTTTTGTGTGAAAATCTTAATGCGGTTCACAGAATACATCTACTTACAAAGTTTCAACAGTATAGCTCTTATAGTTTCGGAAAAAAGTGGCTGTGACATACGGACGGACGGACAGACAGACAGACAGACAGACATGACGAATCTATAAGGGTTCCGTTTTTTGCCATTTGGCTACGGAACCCTAAAAAGGTGAACGAATCTTGAGCGGATATCGTAAACGTCAATTAGCAAGCCAGTTACAGGCCTGCTATAACGAAGTCATGGTAAGCCCCCTGATTGGTCGTCGCGAAGGAAGACTAAAACTACTCCACTCCACCCATAACACTACTCTTCATGATTGTAGTATATTTGATCCTCGAATCGACCGGACACCACCAGAACAAAAAATCTCTTGATGGTAATCGGTTCACCAGTGGGAGAATTTATTTTATTTTTGTATACACCCAATAAACGGTTTTTAAAAGTAAAGTAATAAAATTGGATGGTCATTGAAGAGCTCCAGACCCTTACACAGCAGTTTCATTTTCTTTTTTGGTACCTAAATTCCAGTTATTCTTTTATGACAAGCACTAAGAAATGATTTTCCAAAATTCGAACCCTAAGGCCATGACGCGGTGACCTAAAGTTTGGACACACCTACTTACACGCTAGCGAAGCTGCTGGCAGAATCTAGTCAAATAATAAATTTGATCAATATTAGGGGGCAAGCGAGTGCCTCAGCCAAGGCGAGCAAAAATATGGCACGGCTGTACCATCTTTTTCTCGAAACAGTTCATTCCATTTTCGACCGCCTTATGACTTCGTTGTGTATAAAACAAGAAGCTTGATTTAACTTCAGACTCAACAATCTAATTTAACATAATAAGTAATTATTGTTAGATGCATTTTGTTATCATACCAAGCCAATCTATTTATTTAAAACAAACGATTTGTAATATTGATATGGTCAATATAAGATGTTGCAATGAATAAATTAATCGACTTGGTATTACATGGATCTCACAACTTTTTACGTTAGAAGAACTTTGTTGTGAGCCCTAGTTTTTTTACAAGTTATGTTTTGATGGCATTTTACATTTAATGTCATTTGTGTTACTATTATTACGGCAATTTCTATCTTAAGCAGTGTTATTAACACTTAAGTATTTAAACTAGTGTTTGACTATGATCCCACCTGATGGTAAGCAGTGATGCAATTGTTGATGGTGAGCCGTACTAAGGTAGGCGACAGATAACAGTGGAATAAAGGTCATTGACCCTCCTATATTTGTTGACATTCTATTTTCAAAAACAGAAATAAAGACAAAGCTGTCTTGAATCGACATGTATCGTGATCCTTTACAATTGCATGATCTAGTAATGAAAACCAGTTCTGTTTATTTTTCGGGTACCTACATAGAGATATTAGAAAAAGTTCAATGTACTTTATTCCATGGTTATCTAGTACCTCCTGTAGGTGGCGCTAGGCGGTTGGTTACCGGTTCGGTCATTGAATCTTGAGTTGTCTGGATAAATGTTGTGTATGTTTATTGATGTTTTTGCTCTTCCATCGTTACCTCTTCTAGTTTCGCTCTTCATGATTGTAGTTCCGTTTTCTTCGCAGCAGGCGATCCTGTGAATGTAAATCTGCTAAGTACAATATTGAAAGTAGAATCATTAATGAGTATGAATGGTCTACATCAGTGCTCCAGAGAAATACTGAGCAGCTAAGAATCTTCTGTCATTGAAGAATGGACTTTATTAATAGTTTTTGACATAGGTACGGAACAAATTGATTGGTCTGTTAGTTTAGTGGTCAGTGACCCTGACTGCTATGCTGGTTGTGGGTTCGATTCCCACACAAATGTTTGTGTGATGAGCATGATGATTTGTTCTGTATCTGGGTGTAATTTATCTATAATATGTATGTATTCAGAAATATACAGGACCTTGCAGGAATTTATTACTGACATCATAAACAACTTTTGTTCTATAACTTTTTACAAAACATATTTTTTTTACCAAAAACAAACTTAAGATTTCGTTGTTCTATCTACACATTTCAACTCTGTATTTTACTATACCTACCTACGTCTGTATGACGCGACGTAAGCGAACCAAGCACCCCCGCTGCCCGATCCCTGCTCTCCGGTATTGTACTATCGCTTGCTTGGCATAGACTTCGAAATATTTAGAACATTAAATTAAATATTTTTTCGACACACTTGCTCAGAAAGTGACTATAATTGCACTACACTTAGGTAAATAATGTAGCTTGTAACCAAATTGTGACTTTTTGATTACCATTATGCACAAGTGTGATAAAATTCAAAAAAAAAATTCAAAATTCAAAATCATTTATTTCAAATAGACCATTTGCAGGCACTTTTGAATAGTCAAATGTCGGTCAGTCCAAGAAAAGTGAAGCTAAATTGCACGTTCCAAAAATATATTGATAATGTAGTGATAACCTTTTTTGTTAAACCTCTGTTCTCAAATCAAACATTGAATTCGAATAAAAAAATACATTAGGTATTTCGTTCAATAGTACAAATTAGTGTATTGCTTGCTTATTTTATGCTTATTTGTGAATAAATAAACTATTTTAACTTTTACATGTTTAATAAATAAAACGTTTTACAAAATAATAATATTTTTTCTGTTTATAAACATAAGCAACCTCATTCTTATTTTTATTCAAAAAGCCCAGCTAGAGTAGCTAGTCTATGGCCGCCATTTTGGATGCGCGCGCGTAAGAAGAAAGAACATTTTTTTGCCGCCATACTACAAAAAAAAAACAGTTTTGTTGATAAAGCAATAATTAATTAATTTGTCAAATTTTTCTTCTCAAGTGTGTCAAAAAACGTCGTATGATACACGTGAACATTGGCGATTACCATCCTCGGCTCTCTAAGGCCCGTATTAATAAACGATGCTCAACTCCGTCCTCAAGTGTGATATCATTTGATCCCCGATTATACGATGACAGAAGCTCAAGATCTTTGCTAATTAATAAACACATGAGTACAGGATCTCAGTTACCAAGATCAGCTCCTCAATGCGCTGTACTCAAGCTTAGCTTACGTGAACGATTACGTCACATTGGCTGAAGTTAAATAAAATGCCTTTTAATGGGAATATAAAATAACGAATCTTGAACAAATCTGTTTTTTTTTTATTTACTTGGTAATCCAAAAGGATTTGAAGCATTTCTTACATCAATTTTTGATAAACGATTCCGCAAAGGCCATAAAATTGCATAATAGTACTCTCTATTTCGTCGTAATACCTAATTAATTCGACTCAAAATATTTACAAACTCCATGTTTCGCGCTACGATAATCACGACCTTAAGTCCCGGTCGGTCTACGGCCCGTATTAATAAACGATGCTCAACTCCGTCCTCAAGTGTGATATCATTTGATCCCCGATTATACGATGACAGAAGCTCAAGATCTTTGCTAATTAATAAACACATGAGTACAGAATCTCAGTTACCAAGATCAGCTCCTCAATGCGCTGTACTCAAGCTTAGCTTACGTGAACGATTACGTCACATTGGCTGAAGTTAAATAAAATGCCTTTTAATGGGAATATAAAATAACGAATCTTGAACAAATCTGTTTTTTTTTTATTTACTTGGTAATCCAAAAGGATTTGAAGCATTTCTTACATCAATTTTTGATAAACGATTTCGCAAAGGCCATAAAATTGCATAATAGTACTCTCTATTTCGTCGTAATACCTAATTAATTCGACTCAAAATATTTACAAACTCCATGTTTCGAGCTACGATAATCACGACCTCAAGTCCCGGTCGGTCTACACTCATGATCTGGCAGCTCAAGTACAGAGATTGTTGTAAACTTAAGTTTCGAGTTCCGTTTATTAATCAGACAACACTCGGCTAATGCCGTAAACCTAAGCTGAGCTTGAGCTCGAACTTGAGCTTGAGCTTAAGCTTGTGAATCTCGTTTATTAATACAATCAAGACCTCAAGCTTGTTAAGTACGTGATCTTGGGCTGAGGACCGTTTATTAATACGGGCCTAAATACCCCCTCAGTGGTAATCACCAACATTATACACTTGTATCATAATGTAGGTACTATTATTTTTGTATGAAAAATCTGATGAACTAAAATGTGTTAAATTTTTAAAAGTCATAGAACAAAAGTTGTTGTTTATGATGTTAGTAACATAGAGCTGAGAGGTTGCCAGTGTTTTACGAATAACCCTGTATAAATATGTTTGTCAGTTGTCTAGTACCCATAACACTTGAGCTCTGCTTAGTTTGGGACTAGATGGCGTTGTGTGATAGTTACGGAATACTTATATTATTATGCTAGCTGTGCCCGCGACCCGCGACAGACTACAGGATTTTAAATTTATTTTAAAATAAAAGTAGCTTAGGTTACTTCTTATTACATCAGCTACCTGCCAAAAAAACTCCCGTCCAAATCGGTCCAGCCATTTCAGAGATTAGCCCAGACAAATAGACCGACAAAAATTGTTATTTTGGTGTATGTACCGCATATATTTATATGCATGTAGTAAAAAGCAGTTATTTCAATATTACAAACAGACACTCCAATTCTATTCATATGTATAGATTTATTCATTCCTATTGTAAAGTTCCGTAAATCTCAGTTGAAAAGGAAGAAGCCTCTTACCAGACGAGTGTTCAGTCTAGCTTGGGCAACTACCCGAGAGTTGATTTCAGCCTGTTCATATCGTTCCGAGAACTCTACTGGCGCGATGCAGGATTTCGTAGTTTAGTCACATACACTCAGACACACACACATATACACCATCACACAATTCACACACCATAACAATCCCCGCCCATTACACTAAACTCGTTAAGTTTAGTTTATCCACTCTCACTCACTTCTCGTCACACAAACTCACTAAATTTAGTTTATCTTACTTTATTTTTATAGTTCCTTAGAGTACAATTCACGAATGATGGCGGCCGTGAAGTTTGCGCAGAAGGCTGCGCAGTAACGTGTTTTAGGAACCAAATGACGTCGTGCATGTGCGAGAAGAGTGTGGTATGCGCGAAAGTTCGCAAAGGCTAACTTCATCATTCGTGAATTGTACTATACCATTACAGGAAAAAATACTGGCCAAGTGCGAGTTGGAATCGCGCACGGTTCCGTACTCGGCAAAAAAATCGCCTTTAATGTATAGGAGTCCCCCTTAAATCTTTATTTTATTTTGTTTTAGTATTTGTTTTTATAGCGGCAACAGAAATACATAATTTAACTTCATTTTGAAAATTTAAAGTCTTGCTATAGCGTTTCTTGAGATAAAGCCTAGTGACAGAGGGACGGACAGCAGAGCCCTAAAAAAATACTAGCTAATACTCACTGCTTCTGTTCCTTTTTCTTTTGCTTCTGTTGCATTTCTTCCTCAATACTTCTTGTTGTTCATCCACTTCTTGTTTAGAATCGTGTAGTGTGTAGGGTGCATCTTCTATATATGAATAGCTCTTCCTTATCTACATTTTCCAGTTCAAGTTCTGTAAGTAAACGTAACTTATTTAACATCGAAGGAGTGGAACAATTTGCCTACATTGGTTTTCTCGTCCAATTATAATTTAGGTGTCTTCAAAGCTAGAGTGAATAGACCCTTAATAAAAAAACCGGCCAAGAGCGTGTCGGGCCATACTAAGTGTAGGGTTCCGTAGTTTCCCGTCCGTCACAATAAGTGTTCCTACTTATGAGTTTAAAAAAAGGTTATTTGTTACGTTAACATACTAAGCACGGAACTCTCATAAATACGGAACTCTAAAAACGGGCCCACAAAGGACGGTGATAACTAAAAAAGCAGTATGCAAGTAGTAAAAATTTCAGCGATTGTGCACTCGTAAATATTAAGAGATATTAGGATAGAGATATTATTAGGATATATTTAAGAAGCAACGATTTTTTACCATGGTACAACCTTTTAGCCTTTTTTGTACAAAAACTGTTCTTTCCATCAAGTTCAAAATGATTTTCCTAGAAAGTCCTTATAAAGTTCTACTTTTCAGATTTTTTTCATATTTTCTAAATTTATGGTTCAAAAGTTAAAGGGACACATTGTTTTTAGGGTTCCGTAGTCAACTAGGAACCCTTATAGTTTCGCCATGTCTGTCTGTCTGTCCGTCTGTCTATCCGTCCTCGCTTAATCTCGGTGACCGTTAGCACTAGAAACCTGAAATTTGGTACCAATATGTATATCAATCACGCCGACAAGGTGGTAAAATAAAAATTGGAAAAAAATGTTTTATTAGCAGTGATAGGAATAGGTAGTGCCCATTTGCCTAAACTTCGAAGAACAGAGACAAGAAACGGAGACTTCCTTAGGACTACATTTTCTCCGAGACATCTGTCCCGAAATTTCAAGACAACACATAAATACATTTACAAAAATTGTTATTTGGATTAAGTAATTCGTCTATATTTACCTAAAGTTTGTGACTAGATATATCATAATAAATAACATACACAGTCGTTACAACCATAAAATTTTCTGAATATTTTTTTGGAGAACATTTTATAAATGACTTGTTGATCGTAATACACAATGAATCACAATGTTTGTATAAGAAGCCGAAACTATAAGGGTTCCTAGTTTACTACGGAACCCTAAAAAGGGCAACTCACCATTAACTATTGTTGTATCACTGCTTACCATCAGATGGGATAACAGTGAGGCATTAGTGTTTACGTAAATTAAAAAGTTTCGCAAGGTAAAATTATACTATAATAATAATCAACACAACACTTATTTCATTAATCACTTGTAGAAGAAGTCACCAATATCTTGCATAGTCAGTAAGATCCATAAACTAAAGCTGGCATAAGTTCAACATCTCATCAAGTAACGGAATGTCATGCTAACAATCTACCTACGTATTCAAAATTATGTGTTTGAACTAATATTTTAAATGTACCCACAATTCGGTACTGTGAGGAGCAGATTCCATATTTAACCTGCTTTTGAATACATTATTATAAAACCTACATACTTAACAATAGTCTAAACAAAATCGCTTCCAGCATATGTGTGTCCGGTATGAAGGCTAGAAGGAACGGGGTGGGTCTTTTAGTCAGTAAGAGTCTGACACTATCTCCCGCTCTGCCCATGAGTGGGGGTTGTCTTTGGATGATTTTTTCCAAACATAAAAAAAAAAATTATGTTATCCGATAACTCATCAACCTTTCAATCGTGGAAATTACAGACACAATAGAAAGACAATAGGTGCGCGAACGCCAGGATTCGCTTGGGGTTTAATGAATTAAAATACACAATGTATTTTGAAGCCGTTGTCACTAATAGATAGAGTAGTAATTGAAGAAGGTAATCTACACTGAGAATATTATAAAGAGGTTAAGTTTGTTTTTGTTTGTAGGGGGTAATCTCTAAAAATGCTCGTCCGATTGCATAAATTTTTTCACCGATAGAAAGCTGCTTTATTTCTGAGTGACATGGGCTATATTTTATGTACACGGGTGAAGCTGCGTGCGAAAGCTAGTAGTGTATAATTTGAACTGAGGCCGGACAAGTCACATGAAACAATTCTAATTGAAAAATAGCTCACCTCGACATCACAGCAGTGGACAACTGTACCAGTTCTAGACATTGTGGCTGCAGTTGACAGCATTACTCTAGTACAGCATATCAGAAGAAACAAGAGTCGCTTCAATTCTTCAGTTCCATCTATCTATTGGAGTTTGATTTCCGCACTCAGTCCATGATAGACCATTGCATGCTAGCTACAGTAGCCATCACTCGACAAGCTTCATTCCATCCAGCCAACTTCTGTCCAGAACCAGATTGGACCACTCAGTTTGTTGAGAGCATCTATTGACGGAGTTCAGTGATGCTAGAGGATGCATACGTACCAACAGCCAAGCGCTCAAGGAGCACATGTGTTCAGTTACAAACTGCAATAAAAAATATTTTGAACCATTATTATTCATTTATTTTATAACTTTGAAGAAGATACAGTATTTTAAAAAGAAGTGTGGTTTCCACACTTAGTCCGGTGCGGACCACTGTGTGTGGGCTAAAGCAGCCAAAACCTTTGGTAGGTTTATTTCAACCAACCCACCTCTCTCAAAAAACTGAATAGGCCTCTTAGTTTTTTCAAGGCGTGAGGTAATTCGGGGATCCTATGGTGTGCGTGTTCGTACATCAGTGACACCTGTACATGCAATAAAAATAAAAATTTTGAATAGTTTAATGCTAGTTTATTAAGACTTTTAGACTGATATTTTATTGCTGTACTGTCTATTGGCTAAATTACATGGCAAACTCAAAATGTGGTGGGTTAATATGGCTCATGGTAGGTACTCCGAAGATCGTGCAGAGGCCGATCAGATATTTAAACCTAGGTATGCAAAATATTTTTGGACCACTGTAATAAAACTATAAACGTGTTGCCTATTAAAATATATTAGGAATTAACTTACCTACTGGAATATTCGTCAGCGCCTCTTGCACGTTTTTGTCGACATACCCACATAGTTATAAAATATAATTATCCTACACATTTGTGCAGTTTATCCATCTTTCACTAAATATAATGAGCATTGTATGTTATTACGATGATATTATTAATATTTAGGATTCTTATAGTAAATTTTTAGATACTGATAAAAAATTAAAATAACTTTTTGAACATCCTAACATCGCGTGTCAAACGCACACGGCCGCAGCCACCGGAAAGAACTTTTTTTTAAATATTTTTATGAGCTGGTCACTTGGACCTTTAAGTCAGAACATAAATTTAAAAAAAATCTCTTGAATAGGGATGTGTAAAAATAGTAAATAGTAAAAATAGTAGTTTTTTTTATCGATTTAAACAAGCGATTTTTATATTGCAAATAATCTTTTTATTAATTACTAATCAATTCTGCTACCCGACATTAAGTCTGGACTTCTAATTTAGAAGCCGGAGCGCGAATTACTATTATATTAATGCCACCCGTGCGTTTACGACGGCATCCCTTCTGTGCTTTTCAAATAGTTTATTCATTTTTTTTTTTTTAAGGCAATTGAGCTTATTCATTTTATTAATAAAACAACTAGACGGTACTTGTCAACGTACTGTATTAATTTACTGACATTCGTCAAATATCTGTCCTGTTAAAACAAATACACTTCTGGACACATGTATTGGCCCACCTTGTATTTTCAGTTTCGTTTTGGTCCTAGCTAAAATTTTATATTAAGTCGAGCAAAAGTTTTTATGCAGTTTTGAACCTGGCACATTCACAATTTCATTCAATGGTCTTTTTTTTAATTTCGAACACAGAATTTAAAGAAACAAAAGACAATTTGGAGCCTGTTTGTTGATATCAAACAATCGAATACTAAGAAAACTTGGTTTTATTGGTTTACTTGGATTTAATTTTTGAAAAAGTGATTGATATCTTTGGTTTTGTAACAAAAATTACTTATTCTTAACATTAAGGTGAGGTTCTATCAATAATCTATGGATATATATTTATTTATTACATACTTTATTGTACATACAAAACATAACAAAGAAAACTTATATCTAAACCACGTACAATGGGCGGCCTTATCGCATTTCGCGATCTCTTCCAGGCAACCTAGAATAGACAGTAATTGTCAGAACATGATATGGGCTGTCATAAGTTCAACAATTAGTAATATTTTAAAATTAATTACATCTAAAATAACTATAATTGATAGATACACAGATACATACATATGCAATATAATACATACATAGATACATACATACCAAATAATAATATATGAGCAATCATAAGAAAGGACGACTTTAGAAAAATCACAGCGACAAGTAGTGATCCTTAACAAGTCTCTTGAAGGCAGGCAACGATTGAGCGCGTTTTATATCATCCGGTAATGCATTCCACAGACGGGTAGCCTGGACAGTAAATGATTTATCTAAGAAAGTTGTGGATTGCACCAGCATCTTGAGTCGTAAGTTATCTGATGACCTAAGAGATTTAGAATGGGAGTCGCAAAGAAACTGAAAACGATTCTTGAGGTAAAGAGGGGTAAAAGGAGAAAAGAGTATATTATATAAAAGAGAAAGAATATGAGCATTCCGGCGAAGGCGAATTGGCAACCACTTGAGCTTCACACGAAATTCAGAAACATGGTCATATTTTCGCAAACCAAATATGAACCTTATGCAAAAGTTTTGAAGCCGCTCAAGTTTATCGAGTTGTTCTTGTGTAAGGTCAAGATAGCTAGCAGCAGCATAATCAAGGATGGGAAGAAGAAGTGATTGTGCAAGTGCAATCTTGGTGGTAGTCGGAAGAAAATTACGCAGTCTCCTTAAAGAACCAGCAGACGCAAATAATTTACGGCTAACTTTCTGTAGCTGGGCAGACTAAGTGAAGTTCTTATCAATGACTAACCCCAAGTTTTTAACTATAGGATACTTCACCTGAAGTCGCCGCCCAAGCTGTGGCACTTATTCAGGCCGGACACAGCCAAAGAAACGTGCTCAACTTAATTTAAGTCGATCTGCGGTCCGAAATGTTTATCGGAGGTACCTAGAGACTGGCAGCTTTGTTCGTCGCCAAGGAAGGCCACGATCTCGGGTCACAACTGAAAGGCAGGATCGATTCATCGTGACGACTAGCTTGAGAAATCGTCATCTTACCTCCATTGAGATACAAAACCAACTTCGCGACTTCCACGGAGTATCTGTGAGCGCTCGAACTGTTCGGAGAAGGTTAAAAGAACGCGGTATGGTACCACATAAGCCAGCTTATGGACCCAAACTAACGCGAGCCCACCGAACAGCGCGCCTTCATTTCGCACGCAGTCATTTAAATTGGACACAGCAAGATTGGAGCCGTGTACTTATTTATTTATTTATTTAAACTTCATGTACAGTAGTGGTACATAGGCGGACTTAATGCTTAACTCATACTTATGCTTTACTCTTTTCTGATGAGTCTAAAATTGTGTTACATGGCAATGATGGAAGGAAGAAGGTCTACCGACGTAAGAGAGAGCGTTTCGCACAATGCTGCTTTGAAGAGAGGGTTGCTTATGGCGGTGGCTCATGGACTGTCTGGGGTGGTATCTCCGCGAGCGGCAAAACTCAACTTGAGGTTGTTACAGGACCTCGGCTGCCAACATTAAATGCTGAAAGGTACATTCGTGAGTGCTTAGAACCTCACGTAATACCATACGCGGACTATGTGGGCCCAAATTTCCTTTTTATGCATGATAATGCAAGAGCCCATGCGGCCGCCATCGTCAGGGAATATCTTCGGGATGTGAACATCACAGTTATGGACTGGCCAGCCAGAAGCCCAGACATGAACCCCATTGAGCACATGTGGGACGAGCTAAAAAGACGTGTTAGGACTCGTCAGCCAGTTGCCCAGACGATGCAGGAGTTGAAAACTGCCATAGAAGAGGAATGGGAGATGATCACTCAAAATTTCATAGAGCGGTTGATAAACTCTATGCCTAATCGTATGATAGCTGTGGTAGATGCCCATAGAGGCAACACGCGTTATTAAATTAAACCTTTATTTGATAAAACATGTTTTTTATTCAAAAATCAATTGCCTTTAACAAGGCGCATATCCGACTTGTTAGGCGTAGCTCTACGTCGTATGGTATTCTGAATTCAAATTTAAAACAATACGATTGAAAAAGATGGTAAAATGTATCAGGTTTAAATCAAATCAAATCAAATCAAAGCATTTATTTCAAATAGACCATTTACAGGCACTTTTGAATAGTCAAATGTCGGTCAGTCCAAGAAAAGTGAAGCTAAATTGTCTACGGATTTCTGGTTTTCTTTTTATTTCAAAAGTGTTGATTATTCTAAAACTTTAACTAAAATGAATTATTTAGAAAATGATAGTTCTGTTGTTTGTTTTAAATTAATAAAATTGTGGTTAACATAATTCTTTTGGCGTTTATTTTAGAATTAATCAAAAATATTGGAAAAAATTATTGTATTAAAAAAAAATCGATAAATAATTGTTTTTTTTTTTAAACTTAAATAACAATTAAATAAATAATAATCGATTTTTTATGTAGAATGCCACATCCCTACTCATGAAGAAAGTCGGAAATGACAGTGTTGCCATTCTTAGAACTTTTTCTCGTACTTGAAATCTTGTATTTTGGCTTTCTTTAAAACTTTTAAACATTCGCGCACATTGTATTTGATGAAGTATTCTTGTACAAAGTGCGCGAGGCGAATAAAACCAGCGCGCTAGTAACACATTTGTAGGTTCATAGTTAGCCTCGCCACTTCCCACTCGAGCGAATGTGTAAATGCATTAGAATGATCCATTAATATTTAAAAAAATACAACCGACTTCAATGTAAAAAACACTGAAAAGTACAAAATAACTTTTCATTTCTCATACTCTGAAAGTAGGTCTGAAGTTGCCTGAGGAGCGGGCTGAAAGTGATACTTTTCATCCCTAGGGAGTTTTACTTTACAACTGACAGCTGTCAAATTATTAAAAAAAAACTAGTTCTATCTTCACATTTCTATTGAACCATGTTCCAATTTTCCATACAGCCAGTCAATCACAGCACGTTATAAAATTGAAATAACTTAAAGACAAGTATTAATTAAATACTGTTATTGATTTATTTGTTCAACTATTTCTTTAAAATACTTTATTTTTAAAAGATTACAATTAATTTCAAATTTTTCATTAATGAGGCTGAATAGCTGGCCGGACGCAGAAAAAAAAACAAAACAAAATGGCGGGAAAATGGCAATCAGTCGTTGGTTTTTTCGAGTTTTGTTTACGTTTTCGTACAACAGAGATTTGTATTAACACGTTATGTTTATCAGATTAAAATAGTGATTTAACGCCTAATTTAGCAGTAGTGGAATACCTTTTACCGCCTAAATCAGAAGAAAGATACTTACTTAAAATCATAGGTAGGTACGACGACTCAGGTTTTACAAACTTTTTATTTTATCTTCAGTTTCCTCGTATTCGTAATGAAAAGCACAGTGTTTACCTCGGGGTGAAAGTAACCCATTTAACCCCTCGAATTAGCGACCTCGCTTCGCTCGCCCGCCAACTCCTTCTCGGGACGAAATGAGTTACTTTCACCCCTAGTGTAACAATGTACTATTAATTTCGGAAGTAGAAAGTAGGTGTAGAAACACCGACTTCGGTGTTAGTAAAGAAGAGATGAAACTATTATAGAAATAATAGTTTTGTCTATTCGTTACTAACACCGACTTCCGAAATTAAAGTTATTTTGTACTTTACAGTGTTTTTTTTATTACATTGAAGTCGGTTGTATTATTTTGTGTAAAAAGTTTTTTCATTACTCATACTCTGAAAGTAGGTCTGAAGTTGCCTGAGGAGCGGGCTGAAAGTGATACCTTTCATCCCTAGGGAGTTTTACTTTACAATTGACAGCTATCAAATTATTAAAAAAAAACTAGTTCAATCTTCACATTTCTATTAAAACATGTTCCAATTTTCCATACAGTCAGTCAAACACAGCGCGATATAAAATTGAAATAACTTAAAGACAAGTATTAATTAAATAGTTTTATATTTGAAGTGATCTATTTGTTCAACCATTTCTTTTAAATACTTTATTTTTAAAAGATATAAAGTTTAAATAACTAAAAGACAAGTATTAATTAAATAATGTTAAGTGATTTATTTGTTCAACTATTTCTTTAAAATACTTTATTTTTAAAAGATTACAATTAATTTCTAATTTTTCATTAATGAGGCTGAATAGCTCCCGGCCGCAGAAAAAAAAAACAAAATGGCGGGAAAGTGGCAATCAGTCGTTGGTTTTTTCGAGTTTTGTTTACATTTCCGTACAACGAGATTTGTATTAACACGTTATGTTTATCAGATTAAAATAGTGATTTAACGCCTAATTTCATAAGAGAAGAGGCTAAAGCAGTAGTGGAATACCTTTTACCGCCTAAATCAGAAGAAAGATACCTACATAAAATCATAGGTACGACGACTAAGGTTTTAAAACTTTTATTTTTAGTTTCCTCGTATTCGTAATGAAAAGCACAGTGTTTACCTCGGGGTGAAAGTAACCCATTTAACCCCTCGAATTAGCGACCTCGCTGCGCTCGCCCGCCAACTCCTTCTCGGGAAGAAATGAGTTACTTTCACCCCTAGTGTAACAATGTACTATTTAAGTTATGGTACCACCACTAAAAAGTACCTCTCAGCTAAACTTAAATACCTTATAGCCAGAGAGCATCTCCTAGCGATTGCAATAATCTCAAACACGGTTAGGTTATATTAATTTACCTTCTGGCTTCATCATCAGATCAGTCCAATACACCGACCCCCCCCCCCCCCCTTTTCCTTCACCTAGTCATCGACTACACGTATAAACAAAGCAATTTTACTTGTTACGACAGTTCTGCTGTGATCCTATGAGGAGTTTTGTGCCATACATTCGAAGTTAATGATCAGATCATAACAATATTGCAATTGGACCAACTTGGAAGCATAACTTATCAATAAAAAAAGAATTTTCAAAATCGGTCCACAATTGACCGAGATAAACACATTTAGCCGAACATAGAACCTTTTCGAAGTCGGTTAAAAAAGCAAATCCTTTTAACCCAAACACTACCAGGATACATTATTTAATTATGAAGTTCCCGTATTCCCTTCCACCTTCCTGCTTCATCATTAAATCAGTTCGATAGTATCCTATAGCCAAAGTGCGTCTCATGAAAATTCTAACAAGCCCAAACACGGCTAGGATACAATGATTAATTACGGAGTTCCAGTGACTATCTTTCGGCTCCATCATTATCACCAGGTCACTTCAATGATACCATTTTTATCAACATAACTATTCAGCAGAACCATTTATTAATTTCATAGTCGCGAATCTATCTTCATTGTGATATGAGCATGAAGTTCCGTTGGCCATTTTTCGTCTTCTTCATCAGTTCCACTTCATCAAATGTTACTTTTTGTCTGTAAATGCTTAAGTTCTCAATGAAAATACCGAAATCACTATTATCAGAACTGAATTTTGAAAAAAATGGGTTCAATCTAGAAGTATATCCAATGAGAGAAAATTTTTTTGCAAATCAGTCCTTAAACGACAAAGTTATCGGCGAACAAACATAAAAAAAAACCGGCCAAGAGCGTGTCGGACTCGCCCATGGAGGGTTCCGTCGCAGAAAGTAACATAATATAAAAGTTTTTGTATTTCGTTGTAACTTTGATCGATGTTTTAAAATAGTGTATTTTTTTAGATTTATGACGTATTAAAAAAAACTACCTACTTACTAGATTTCGTTCAAACCAATTTTCGTTGGTAGTTTGCATGGTAATGTACATCATACATATTTTTTAGTTTTATTATTCTCTTATTTTAGAAGTTACAGGGGGGGACACATTTTACCACTTTGGAAGTGTCTCTCGCGTATTCAATTTAGAAAAAAATTATATTAGAAACCTCAATATAATAATTTTTGAAGACCTATCCATAGATACCCCACACGTATGGGTTTGATGAAAAAAAAATTTTATTAGTTTAAATAACTAAAAGACAAGTATTAATTAAATAATGTTAAGTGATTTATTTGTTCAACTATTTCTTTAAAATACTTTATTTTTAAAAGATTACAATTAATTTCTAATTTTTCATTAATGAGGCTGAATAGCTCCCGGCCGCAGAAAAAAAAAACAAAATGGCGGGAAAGTGGCAATCAGTCGTTGGTTTTTTCGAGTTTTGTTTACATTTCCGTACAACGAGATTTGTATTAACACGTTATGTTTATCAGATTAAAATAGTGATTTAACGCCTAATTTCATAAGAGAAGAGGCTAAAGCAGTAGTGGAATACCTTTTACCGCCTAAATCAGAAGAAAGATACCTACATAAAATCATAGGTACGACGACTAAGGTTTTAAAACTTTTATTTTTAGTTTCCTCGTATTCGTAATGAAAAGCACAGTGTTTACCTCGGGGTGAAAGTAACCCATTTAACCCCTCGAATTAGCGACCTCGCTGCGCTCGCCCGCCAACTCCTTCTCGGGAAGAAATGAGTTACTTTCACCCCTAGTGTAACAATGTACTATTTAAGTTATGGTACCACCACTAAAAAGTACCTCTCAGCTAAACTTAAATACCTTATAGCCAGAGAGCATCTCCTAGCGATTGCAATAATCTCAAACACGGTTAGGTTATATTAATTTACCTTCTGGCTTCATCATCAGATCAGTCCAATACACCGACCCCCCCCCCCCTTTTCCTTCACCTAGTCATCGACTACACGTATAAACAAAGCAATTTTACTTGTTACGACAGTTCTGCTGTGATCCTATGAGGAGTTTTGTGCCATACATTCGAAGTTAATGATCAGATCATAACAATATTGCAATTGGACCAACTTGGAAGCATAACTTATCAATAAAAAAAGAATTTTCAAAATCGGTCCACAATTGACCGAGATAAACACATTTAGCCGAACATAGAACCTTTTCGAAGTCGGTTAAAAAAGCAAATCCTTTTAACCCAAACACTACCAGGATACATTATTTAATTATGAAGTTCCCGTATTCCCTTCCACCTTCCTGCTTCATCATTAAATCAGTTCGATAGTATCCTATAGCCAAAGTGCGTCTCATGAAAATTCTAACAAGCCCAAACACGGCTAGGATACAATGATTAATTACGGAGTTCCAGTGACTATCTTTCGGCTCCATCATTATCACCAGGTCACTTCAATGATACCATTTTTATCAACATAACTATTCAGCAGAACCATTTATTAATTTCATAGTCGCGAATCTATCTTCATTGTGATATGAGCATGAAGTTCCGTTGGCCATTTTTCGTCTTCTTCATCAGTTCCACTTCATCAAATGTTACTTTTTGTCTGTAAATGCTTAAGTTCTCAATGAAAATACCGAAATCACTATTATCAGAACTGAATTTTGAAAAAAATGGGTTCAATCTAGAAGTATATCCAATGAGAGAAAATTTTTTTGCAAATCAGTCCTTAAACGACAAAGTTATCGGCGAACAAACATAAAAAAAAACCGGCCAAGAGCGTGTCGGACTCGCCCATGGAGGGTTCCGTCGCAGAAAGTAACATAATATAAAAGTTTTTGTATTTCGTTGTAACTTTGATCGATGTTTTAAAATAGTGTATTTTTTTAGATTTATGACGTATTAAAAAAAACTACCTACTTACTAGATTTCGTTCAAACCAATTTTCGTTGGTAGTTTGCATGGTAATGTACATCATACATATTTTTTAGTTTTATTATTCTCTTATTTTAGAAGTTACAGGGGGGGACACATTTTACCACTTTGGAAGTGTCTCTCGCGTATTCAATTTAGAAAAAAATTATATTAGAAACCTCAATATAATAATTTTTGAAGACCTATCCATAGATACCCCACACGTATGGGTTTGATGAAAAAAAAATTTTCGAGTTTTAGTTTTAAGTATGGGAACCCACAAAATTTATTGCTTTTTTTCTTGTGTGATAATCTTAATGTGGTTCACAGAATACATCTACTTACAAAGTTTCAACAGCATAGCTCGCATAGTTTCGGAAAAAAGTGGCTGTGACATACGGACGGACAGACAGACAGACAGACATGACGAATCTATAAGGGTTCCGTTTTTTACCATTTGGCTACTGAACCCAAAAAAATACTCTTTAAGCAATGACGTATTATATACTTTTTACACCACCTGCTCGATAATGTCGTTTTACACGTCATACAAACCTCACTTAAAGCAAGTCATTATATGCCTAGGGAGATAATGCAGTATGGCCGATCCCTAGGGAATAATGAGATTTGAATTTGGAGCAACAAGAATCGTTAACATTGTGAATTAAAATGTAGGCGCATCGAACAAGTTGACTCGAAATTCAAACCAAAGAGTATGTAATCACTATGATTCAAACTGGCCACTAACAAAAAAAGAAAATAGAATATAACGTGCGTAACTACTGACGACACGGGAGCATTGTAGAAAACTGAAACTATAGAATCTTGGAGTAGTGAATTTTGTTTGTTTGATGGACTTGTAAATATAACTCTTATATTTCTCTATTAAATGATTTGGTCGACCAAATTATCTTTTAATTATCTCACAGATGGTGTAAAAAGTAGAATATGCAACACGGGGATAAAGCTGTCTTTGTCTTGGGCGGCTTAAATTCCTCACTTCACTCAGGTTTCTTTATTAACTCCCTCGCAATGCTCGGGAGTTAATTTTATAAATCCCTCACTAGCGTTCGGGATTAAAATCAGCAACCTTCGTTTCGTTCGGAATTCAACATGCCGCCCGCGACTTAAAGACACTGCTTTATCCCCTAGTCACATAAACTACTATTAAGTGCCTACGCTATGAAGACAGGGCACTGAAAACTACATAGCAGACTTGAATGAGGTTCAGATTAGTTTGCCCGCATATCCGTAGGACAATGAAATAAAACATACAAAATAATCAACAATCATTATATTTGTTTCTAAACATAGATTCTACAGTGAAATATAACCACAATAAAGCTTAAGATTAAGTTTCAATACTATAACACCGATAATAATCAACAATCGTTATATTATCACTCTGATAATTACTTCGCTACCTACGATAAACATCATGGTAATATTTTATCAGAGTGATAATTGATGACATCATGGTAATATTTTATCAGAGTGATAATTGATGGTAATGTTTTATAGCAATGATAATAATTGATAGTAATATCGGTATTATAGCAGAATCGTAGTTATAGAACAGTTTGCAAAGACATAAGCTACTTTGTGTTTAATTCTACGGATGGCGTTGTAGGCCAGATTTGACGTTGCTATTATATTTGAATAGTGTATTAAGTTTTTTCCAGAGCTATTCACAACTATTCGATAGCGCTTTGTGCCGAACCGAAGGATTATAAAAAATGTTGTAAAGTTGTCAAAAAATAAAAGGCGTATATTGACACTTGATGTTTTAATTATTTACCGTCTATATTACATTATATAACCATAATGTTATTTCATTAAAACACTTTATGTAATTAATTATTGTTAAATAATGTAAATTAATGTTTCTTCCAGTTTCGTTAATGTTTCTTTCTCAAATGTCAAAACGGACCTTTTATTTTTTAACGAGTTTAAATGCTATTCACAGATTCGAAACCGAAAAATGTTGCCTGTTACAATTTAACAACTTTACAATTTTTTTGTTACTATGATTTGTATGCCTTTGAATGGCTATTTCAAGAAAAAGTCATTCAATAGGATAAGACGACCTGAGAGGGTTGTAATAGTGATTTTAGGACTAACGCTGCGTTAATAGGGCGTACGCGCGGGCGTAGCTTGTGCTCCCATCGCGTGACGTCGAGCGTGTCTCGTGTGCAGTGTCGCTTGTTCAACTTTAACGGTGTGCATGCAAGTCGTGTCGATGGAGAACTTTAATGTATTTTTATATGACTCTTCGCGATGAAGCACTTTTGTAGAGGATCGCACGGGCGTCCGCCTAACACAGCGTTGGCCCTTAATGATTAAGATTTCGTAAATAAATTTGTCCGTCAGTCATATTGTTATCAACATACAACTTGTCTCTAACCGGCAAAATGCAAAAAAGTAAAGAAGAGCATTCGCCATAACTGGGCGTAAGAGACAGAGTGCCAAAATGCGTGAATGACACAAAACAACGTCATTAAGGTATTTCACTGAATTATTTTATTAGAACTCATAAAAATCAAGAGGAAAGACACGCAACTCACAGATACAGGGTCGAAAGCGAGTTAAATTTCTTCACGAACCACGTTGGTCGTGTTGTGTCACATTGTGTCTTGTTAGCTCGCTATATGTTACTTTCAAGCGAGCTGGTTGTAGACGATTTTGAAGCAATCTAGCTCATGTGCCGTGCCATAAACCGAAACGGGACCTACGTCATTGTCGAAAAGCTTCTTACGTCATGAGAAATGCAAATCTAACCAATATATGAAATATCGAAACGACAGATCAAACTGAACTCCGGCTCATGCACTGGTAAAGTCGTTAGAGGAAGCTGTGTGACATAGGTACATACACGATAAGACCGATCATTTTTACAACAATAAATATCCTTATCTCTCTAAACATAATATGAAGCTTCACAACGATCAACGCAATTGCGGCCCCAGTATCAATAAAACACTCCGTCCCGTTTCGCAGGCAATTCAAAAAGACTTCTTTACGACCGCGACTGTCCACAGCTACGTAGAATAAGCACGGAAAGAACAGGAAAGAATTGCAACGTTAGCTGCGTGGTCACTAGCGTAGCCATGGCGAATAGTGGACGGTATACGTTTAGTTTAGCAACACTGTCAGCGGTTTCTCTTAAACTTTAAATGCATTTAAAATATGTAGCTTACGATCTTATCTAAATCCTACAACTATTGAACAATGAACATTGTCAAACGATAAAATTTTTCATTTTAGAGCATTTACTTTGTGGAAGAGACGCATTAAAACCATATTATATTTTAGTTGAAGCCATACATTTAGGAAAGCTTGGAAAATGCCAAGTTGAGTATTAAGATGCGTTCGTTATTAGAAAGTAAAAAAATAATAATTAAATGATTGTTGAAAACTCAAAATTGTATCGGGTCGTTAAGAGTTTCTCAAATGACTCGTCATTCACTAATTGTATCTCAGCGATGAGCTTTGATTTGTTCATCGTAAATTGATAGATATTATGTATAACGTGCTTGAACGAAAGTGCCTTTACTGAGAAGATTAAGACCACAATAACTATAATTTTCAGATTGTGTGTCTTCAGGTCTAACTAACGATTTAGAGTTCTTCCAACATCAAGCAGATGTATTTCTGATGGGCACGCCACAATCATGGCGGTAAGTCCCCTCTTTGAGGCGTGGCTGGAAAGGCCTCACGACGTCCTTACCTTCCGCATGACGCAGGTCCTCACCGGACATGGTTCGTTCGGGAGTTTCCTACACCGGATTCATGCGGATACGCCCGGGTGTCGCCACTGTGCGGAACGCCCGGAGGACACGGTGGAGCACACAGTCGAGGTGTGCCCTGCTTGGGCGGAGCATCGCCGTGCCCTCGTGAGGGCGATCGGCGGCGGAGACCTCTCGCGCCGGGCCATGGTCCGGAGCGAGGAGGAGTGGCAGGCGGTCGCCGACTTCTGCGAAGCAGTAATGCTTGCAAAGGAGGAGGCCGAATGCATCAGGCAACGGCGTTATCGCCGCCGCCGTCGCCGGGATTCTGATCCCGATTTCCGGCCAACGTAGACGCGGGCTTGCGGACAGTGAGCAATGGGTAGCTCGCTGTCCGGCCTTCGGTAACTGTCCGGACCAAGCCCAAGTCGTCGACGGCGCGCACTGTTCCCGCGCGCCTCAAGGAGTTGTCAGCAACAGCAGGGACCCCAGCCGGGTCGAAGCCTACTGGGGCCAGGGTTATCCGAAAGGGCGCTCGAGCCCCGGTATGAAGGCTAGAAGGAACGGGGTGGGTCTTTTAGTCAGTAAGAGTCTAACACTACGCCCAAGAGCGGGGGATGTCATTGGATGATTTTTCCCACCATAAAAAAAAGATGTATTTCTGAGAAGTCTTTATGTAAAACTATGACGTCCAAAAGGTGTTAGCTCTTAGCCTAATTAGAACAAATTACTTTAGATTTTTTTATGTTGAAGACATTTACAAATTACTTACAAGTTTCGTTTACACTAACTGGAGGCTGTAATATATTAAGGCCACTATAACAATTTTGAATAAGCAGACAACTTCATTCATTGACTTGAGAAAAGCAACTTTGAAAATAAATGCATTTCATTACAATTGTTTTATGATGGTACGGGTGACAGCTGTCGGATTTATGTAATGTAGCTACCTATCCTTTTCTCTCATTTTAAATATGCAAATTTTCGTCCTACTGTCATCATAGCCATACTATGTAAAAAAGAGCTCAGCGAGACCCAGCTCCGCTAAAAACCGTTGCACCAAAGTTCTTAACTATGTGGCGTCGACTGAAGGCTTTAATCCACTATACATAAAACACTGAAACTATTAAATTGAACAGAGTGGCGATTTATATCTAGACCTTATTCATAACAACTTGACATCAGTACTAGGTAAAATGGACATCATTCAAAACACGATAGGATCTTAACACTATGACGCGTTAACGTGAATGAGAGAGATGGAGCTATACAATACAGACATGATCGTTTTCTCTCTGCATTTTTAACCAAACTTCGTGCCAACTTAGAGAATGTTCAGTCCATTCCCTATGTATAATAAATATGTCTATGACACCATTGTAGGTACTAGTCGTTTATGATTAAATAAATCACGCGAAAGAAATGCACACATATATTTGAAGCACCAAGATTTACATTCATGAAAGTATGTATTTATACAACAACAATTAAATGCTTATATAAAGCTAAGACAAGGTCTTGCAGTACCTACAATATTTTAGGCCAAGTGAATACTTCGCAGGAGCTGGCGACGCGGTAGGCCCAGAAGGTGATGGCGTAACAATTTACACTTCTACATTAAGGATTGGCCAGAAGTGTCTAAGGACAAAAACAGGAATATCGCCGTATCTCTACGTTGACGACGTGGTAGGGCTTGCGTGCCCCAAACTCTACGTCTGTACTGGTAAAGTTTGCTTTTTCGTATCATGCCTAGGGTGAGGGGCCAGACCAAAAGAGATATAATCCGCAGGCCAGTTTTGTGGCGAACTGGATGGGTATTAGCGACCCTACGGACCTGAATTCCTGGGAGAAATTTTGTTTCTCATCTGCAGCTTGCCTTTATTGGCCGGCCGTAGTGAACACTGACGAGGAGAAGAGCTCCCACCCTTTGTTGAGTGTACAAGTCACCCCCTGCCTTTTTATAGATGGATATTAATAACATTGTTCAGGCAGAGGCAATAGTCTTAACATAGTTCTTGGTAACCAGTCCGCTAAAGACTCCAAAAACCATAACCCTATTATCTTAGTTTTCCAAATATCGCAATAGTTTCCCATTAACCGGGGGTTGTCCTTGGATGCACTAACATAGCACGTACAGGGATAATCACATTTGGGTTGGCATCATGTTCCATTAGAAACATCTAAAAGGGCCTCTGCGAGTTGGTTTTGGCTCCTCGTACGCCTTCTAAAGGTCCAGGACTTTAGGGTCTGGGTATAAAAAAAGAAAATAATAAGTGAATACTTAAATCGATTCTGGATGAAGCGAAACTTTGTTTAATTGGATAAGCTTCTAGGGTCAGTAGACGTAACAGAATTCCCATTGTGAAGTCCCAGGAGTATTAGTAACTTCATACCCGTGAAGGATCGCATTGCCATTTAGCTAACACAGGTATCATACCCGCATTCGTCTTAAATATACTCATTAAGAGCGTGTTGTTTTTAGACGGTAACACCAACATCCCGTAATAACTCGTTTTAAAATCCATTTAATATAAATCTCGAAGGGTAAGGCCTCGCTTATCACAATTGACAACATTTAAACACTTATTAACATTAAAGCCGAATTTAAATGACATAAGGACAGGTTTTTACACGAAGGTACACACTTAAGAATCGATTTAACAACGCTTATGTTGTAATCGATTCAACAATTTTAATTATCACACCGATATTTTTTATTATTACTCCGATAATTTTCATTATTACTTCGATAATTTTAATTACCATTTCGATAATTCTTACAATACTAAAAAGTCCAAGTGTGCTGGCATAAACAATGTTGTGATAAATAGATTTATTTTATCCCAAATGTAGAAAAAAAAGCTTGCTACAAATGTTTAAAAACGTTTAAGTTCTACGTATTATCATTTTGAATCACCAATATTATCGGATAGGTACTAACGCATCTAATTATTATCGGAGCGGTAAATTATAATATTTTACATTCATTGGTTACACAAATTTGATATTTACAATTATGATGTTCAATTATTGATGGAAACCAGGGTACCACAATTACCAGAAATATGCTAGCATATTGAGCGAAAATAATTTTGGCCACACAAAATTCCGAGAAATGTACAAAACTGACTCGCGTTTTACTACTTATATATTTGAAGTTACAGTGCTGCAAAATTGTCTGAATAAGTATATCTTTAATCGAAAATATCAAAAGCATTACAAAAATGACAACTGGATCCAGACAAAGTGACAATCCAACAGCGATAATTATAATCGGAAAGGTCAAGGCGAGATCAAAAGTATGGGATAAACACACGCTACCGTAACCTCACGTGGTCAATCCAAGAAATGTTGGTACTTTTTATCCGACCGTGGAATTCGAAGGATGCAAAGTAAAATATGGCCGTCATAGGACGTTCGGCAGAAGTGAAATAACTATGTTAATATATGTGCGCGCAAACACAAGGAAGTCGAAGAGCGGTGGCGTATTGGGTCCCATCATACCATTTCTCGTCACCGCATTCGATTGAGTTATATTGCCAAGGCTCGCCAAAAGATGTTTCACATCTAAGTTATCTGTAATTTACACTTTTCTGTTAATTTCAATAAGTTACTAAAAATATCATATGCCACAAGACAGGATATGGCTTCAATTTTGTATACGGTTAGCACGCGAAAGGTACATTTTTGCCATATTGTTGAATAAGATATTTTATTAGTAATTTACTGAACTTAATTGTAAAAAAATGCAGATAACTTTTTCACTTTGCATCCGTCAAGTTTTTACTCTCCTCAGAATTTAACGTTTCTGATCATTGTTATAATATTATTCTTTGTGATAAAAAGTACTTATACATGTAAACTATTGCAATTATACAGTGAAATACATGTCATAATTCGTATTTTTTTTTTTATCGTGGGTCGGTACCGAATAGTAGTAAAGAAAAAAAAAATGATTTTCAATCTTTTTTAGTAAACTGCTGTTTACGGGTCAATGCAATTCACGCACATTAAAATATATAATAATAACTAACACTTTGCCAGCGACTTCGCAAGAAAGTTTTCATAAAAACTTTAACACTCCGTATCAATAATGATAGTCTTCATTATTTATTTTAATTAGAATTAGTGCCTAGTTTCAAGTTTATACACTCAAGGAATAAGATTCTTTTATGCAAACTTTAACACCCCCTAAATCGTTTTTAAGCGACTTCAAAAAGGACGTTAAATAACGAAGAGACAAAACTATTATAGAAACACCAACTTCCGAAATTAAAGTTATTTTGCACTTTTTATATTGAAGTCGGTTGTATTTTTTTGTAAACAATTTTTTTGTAGGTTTTCTTACAAATTGTATACTGAAAACCTTTTTATTTACTAAGGTTCCTACTTATGCCAAGTTTCAAGTATATTGGTCTAAAAAATAAAACTTTGCATTGAGACGAACAGTAGTTTTCAAAAACGCTTAGTGCTCGCCTACATCATGAAATTTATGCAATATTTGGGGTTCTTATACACTGTAGTTTCTGCTGTGCATATGCAATTCATATCTGTCACATTTCAATGGCTATGTGTATTCGCTTAGTTCATTACCGTGAAATTTTATGCAAGCGAAGCCGCGGGCAAAATTTAGAGCATTTATAAGATTTACTTTATTGTTGTTCTATTGTCATTAAGTAACTCTTGATACCAGTCATTATATATGTCTGTGAAAATTGCCATTAAAAAAAAACCACAACAAAAAACTCTTTTGTTTTTTAAAACTGTGTTAATGGCACCATTATTTTATGACACCTTTATTAAGTTCTAAATAAGTAAATATCGAGAATTCAAATTGCATTTAAGGTTATTAACATTAAAAATAAATGATTGCTATAAAATAATAAAAAATCATCCTGTATAATATTCTCTTCGCAATAATAAAAGCAATTTTACGTCCACAATAACAGAATCTAAAAATATCTATGTGATACATATTTTATTTTACAAAACAAAAAAAATGTTTACGTAATTAAAAATAAAGAAGACATGGATTTTAATAAACATAAAAACTTATTTTCATAATTAAAATACAAAAAATATTACAACTATTTGGTATTTCGACACTCCCCACGCATAAGGTCGTAAGTCAAAAAGTTAATTTATTCAGAAGAAATTTTCGAAGTTAACTTAATAAGTACTTAAATAATTAGTGAAAAAGTTTTTTAACCGTGGTACCTATTTGCATTCATCATCATCATCACCATTTCAGCCAAAATACGTTTACTGTTGGCCCAAAGTGATGTCGCGACCGGTCCTGTGCGTCACGCATCCATTGGATTCTTGCAACCTTCACCAGGTCATCGGTCCACCTTGAGGGAGGCCGCGCCAACGCTATTTACATCATACAATAAGAAATTATAATATTTATATTACATTTTTATAATACAAATTTTCAAAAAATGCGTTACGACTTTATACGTTGGGTGTTACGTTACGACTTTATGCGTTGGAGGTATCGATTTATTTCAAACGTTATACATATTTCAAAAGCTTCTACACTGTATTTAATAAAAGGTACGAACTAAAAAATAATATACACAAGGCTAGTTTCAATAGTTCGCGATATGGGGTGGGAATGGAATAACTAAAAAAAATATCACGTGTTTTTTAGGTGAGAAATACACTAGCCCGAAGCACATGTGGACCACGCCTGATTTGTACGCAGCGGCGTGTTGCGTGGCGTGGATCTAATGTAGCTCTGCAAGTCTAGTTTCCATATAAAATGTATGGAGACCGACGCGCTAAATATCGACGTACATGGCACACGTGGTGCGCAGTGTAGTTCTGTTCAGATTGTAAGCGATAATTTGGTAGGCGATGTAACGTTTGCCTAGAAGTAACCTATTTGCTCCCAACTTACACTTAAGTTAGAGCTATCAGGAAACGTAGACTCTTAAATCTTATTTTAATATAACAATATCCATTTCGCGAGTAATCATTAACAAATTAAAAATAGCCTTGCATGTCAATATAATAAAAACTATTCCATAACATAATTCCTATGGCACATGTATAAACTGAAATTGTAAGGAAAACCAAATATAATATGTATTTTATTTCAAAATTGACTCGTCTATAACTACACTTATTAACTAAAAAGGTAAAATTTTCGTTTTTAACTTCGTCATCTGTAAACAAAAAAGAAAAAAATAAGTTAGAAAAATATTGACAGTTACGTGACGTACGTCAAAAGTGAAACATTACATCAGTATACGCGTGCACGCCGCCCATAGGTGCGAAGTGTTCGGTGCACACTGGCGCCAGGGCTTAGGGGGCGCCGGATGAGATGCAATCGCACATTTTATTCTATTTTATTATTCAACAACAAATTTTTTATAATACTCGTAGTTGTTGAGCGGTCGATCGGTACAAATATCCTGACACAATATTCACGTCTGTTGTTTATTTTTACATTATCTGAGAGGCGCTTCATATGTTACGCACGCAGGCGCTGGCTGGGGTCGGCTCGGCCCTGTGTACACGCACACAAGAAAATCGAGAGAGGTGGCGTAGTGGGGGCATCACGGTGTGACAGCGTCATGCCGTTTGCCGTCACGGCATTCGAGTCAGTTATACTGTCAAGCGATGTTTTACATTAAAAAAAGTGTGGATCACACTTTTAATTTAAAACTGGGCGAAGGCCACCCCCACACCTCACAAATTTAAAAAAGTAATAGTTTTTTTTATCAATTACTTTTTTACAGCGTGGAGGAAGATGAAAAAACCTGAGTCAGTCCATATTAAACAACGATATTGGCATAAATACATTGAACTAATGCAGCAATGTTGAAATGTTATTTAAGCATTCAAATTTTTAGAACGATATTATCAAAAATACACGAAAAATACCCATATATGCAAAAAGCGCAAACTGTCGGTTACAATGTTCTTGCTGATAAGACTTGATCTTTTACTTATCTATCTTATAAAACCCCATAGATTTTATAATTCTTTATTCCAAATTAATTGATAGACTAATTTTTCTACCTTTGGTTTTATTTCGAGTGTTGTTCTTATTTTATATCTGGATCAACAACTTTACTGTCATAATAACCATTTTCATGTGGTGATTAACGCACAAAGTCAGATTGGCAGTCGCTCCATGTAAAACGGAAGCCAACACGATTGAGAAAATACTTAGCAGGCAGAAGACGACACAACTTACCTTACTTCATGCTCATGTTACTATAGATGTCAAATTCATCCATTCCGTCCGGTTCAAAGGCCCGAATCTGCTCGAAGAGCTCACTGTCCATGAAGCTGTCGGTTTGTGCTGGCGTAGACGCACTGAAGTAGCTGTGGTGATTACGTGGAGCGACGATTTTCGAGTGGTGATTAACGTTGACCAACGATTGTCGAGCGGTGATTTTTTATCAACGGTGATTTGATTGTGTATATGTGTATATGTGTGTATGTGTTTTAAGTGTCATTTGTTGTGTTTGTTGTACAGCATCCACCAATCAGGTAATCGGGAAAGAAAGAAAATGCAACACGTTATTAAGAGGAAGACGGTCGTTAAAAATAAATAAAAAAAGAAACCTACAACCGTCGCCAAAAAGGCAGCACAGACAAGATAGACGCAGTTGTAGTCTATGGTACGGTAAAATAAAAAATGTTTTTATTATTATTTATAATAAAAAAGTAAATTAACAAAAAAAAAAAAACGACCGTCTGTGTTGCATTTTCGCGATGGGTTCGCTATTAAGAAAAAATGTCTTTCAAGTTTTGTATAAACACAAATTGTTACAGTACAGTTAAATATTGGTCGCTCTGAAGATGACGTTCCGAACTTATGCGCATACTTGAAAACAAAAAAGACGCAATATGCATTCGCCATTATATACATGATTCATAAAAAGAATTACTGCGCAAGCAATCGTTCGAAGTTCAGAGCGATCAAGATGTTTCAGCCGTACTGTACTTTGACGTATAAAAAATCAAATCAGGACATTTTTTCTCAATAAAAAAATAAAAATCTCATATTCTTTTTAGTCACATATAATATTACAAATACATCAATTCAAAACATACATACATGCGTTCAGCATCGTAACATTGTCATGTAAAGTTTAAAACTACTTTGATACGTCAAAACTTCGCCATTTTTTTACTACCGATGAAACGCATAGACTTACTTGTACTTTTAAGAAAGAGAAAAAAGAGTTGCGAAGTTTTTTAGCACTTATTTCCAGATACTAAAAAAAAAACTATTTTAATAAAAACCTCTTTTGTGTATTAGAAGTTTTGACTAATCAAAGTTGGGATGGGATGCCTAGCCCCACACATACGTAATGACAGAAGTTTGTTTACATAACTCATTTTAAATATCTATAATTTTCTTATAATAACAAAATTCTGAGACGTAGAAAGTTAAAACAACCCGATCAAAAAAAAATCTGTAGAAACCACGGTGCACACATTGCCAGGACAACAGTGCCTTAGGCAGCAATTACCTACTAAATTTTAGTGAGGCATTATATCTGATAAATTAATAATAGCGATGATTTAATAGTTATTTGAGCGATCGCTTATTTTATTATGATAATGTGTGGAGCCGACAATTTTTTTGATTCTTCTAAC
Source organism: Mythimna albipuncta (assembly GCA_929112965.1). Classification (NCBI taxonomy): domain Eukaryota; kingdom Metazoa; phylum Arthropoda; class Insecta; order Lepidoptera; family Noctuidae; genus Mythimna; species Mythimna albipuncta. Next base: position 9,769,971 of record OV815985.1, on the reverse strand, counting down.
AAATTACACCTAACTAGAGATAATAGTCACATCCATTTAAGATATTTTTCACATAAATTCGTTAATTTTATTAACTATTTTACCAACCGATCAGAAAATTAATATGTCGACGCGTTTACCCGAATGACTTTTCGAAGAACGAAGAAAAAAAAAGCTAAAAACATTTTTCTTGTAATTTTGGTCAAAACTTAATTTTACAAGTTTTTTTTTGGCCGAAAATTCCTGCGGCACGTCAGCGATCATTTTTAATTTGTATCAATAATTGACCGATTTAATACTTATAATTACAACATTCAATATCTAGCCTATTCGTTTATTTGGTTGTTTGACGTTTAAGTGACAGCTGTCAGTTGGAAAAAGCGCGCCAACTTTATTCGCTTGATAAAATCGTCGGAGTATACAGGATGTATTTAAAAGGGTGGTCATATGACCGGATATGTGAGTAGGACGTCCAATATTTTTTTTATTATTCTAATTCTTTATTCACATTTAAATAGAGTATTACAATCGATGGTTTCAATGGGCAAAAGCTGTATTTAAAATATAACTACCCATTTGCGTTACAACCTGTATATCTTACCTACTGGGGCCAGGGTTATCCGAAAGGGAACTCGAGCCCCGGTATGAAGGCTAGAAGGAACGGGGTGGGCTTTTAGTCAGTAAGAGTTTGACACTATCTCCCACTCCGTCCAAGAGCGGGGGTTTTCATTGGATGATTTTTCCCACCATAAAAAAAGCCTGTATATCTTCAAAGGAAAAATTGTCTTGTTTTGCGTTGACCTTTTATTTTTCTATCTTTAAGCATCGAATAGTATTTCCGTTTAGAAAACCTTGTGCGTTTTATATTTTTTTTTAATTGAAGATCGTTGTACTTATGTATTCTTTTGGCTGTTTTTTCCAACTTCAGATATCCTTTGTCAGAATAAAATTGACGGTTGTCAGTTTCTGTGCATAAAACGGTCATAATTTTATTTTTACCTTCTTACGAAATGAAGAAAAAATTTAGAGTTTAAATTTCCTAACACAGGTGCCTTATGTTCAAACCATGATTAAAAAGCACTTATTTTTAAACTTAATAATAACATGTCATGTTTTAAAAAACTGTACTTAAAATAAGAATACAATAAAAGATTTTAATTTAAGAAAATTAGCACCGAATTTATACAAAGAAAAACAGTAATAAAAACTAATCACAAAATTTTTATGTTTTTTTTTTGTCATTTTCACTGAATCATGAACAGTATTTTGAATCAATCAAAATAAGAATGATTAAGTAAAATCATCGAGACTTAGAATTAACTAATTAAATGGGGCAAATGTGGTAAAAACATTAAAAAATAATAATAATACATGTTTACCACCTCTCACAAAAGATACTTATTTAATTAGAACAATATTTAGCTAGACTAACTCTATTTCAATTTTATTTATTTTAATAAAAATAGGAAAAACAAAATGCAATTTTGTGGACCCAGTGTAAGTTAAAAGGAGTTTTTTTATATTTATAATTAATATAATCTTGTTGACTGATCAACAGATTTCCGTTTGGTGTATACTAAAAAACATTTTTGCAACAGCTACTTTCTTATTGGTCAATAGAAAAATGTCGATTAATCACCAAGATCAATAAATAGAAGTGATTTTTTTTTTTAGAAAATATCAGTCGCGTTTTTCAGAATACATTTTTAAATATAGAAACAGAATTTTTGACATAATACATAAGTAGAGAAAGGACGGATAAGAATGAAGATTTTTTTTTTGTAATTATGTAATAAATATTTCTGGACGAAGTAATTTTAATTTTTGATATGGTATTTTAGATGGACTGATGTTTTTACTTAGATGGCGATAAGCGATATTGAGTTTTCTCATAATTTTTTTTAAGCAGGTATTTTTTTTTACTGTCAAAAATGTTTACTTTTTATTTATCCTGCCTCTCAAATAAACATCTCATAATTGCGCTCGAAGCAACAATATAATATACCAATATTTTAATATACTATAATAATAATAATATTCAAATATAATTTAGGTAATAAATCGTCAATTAATAGTTTATAATAAGTACAATTAATTTGGTCACTAAATATAAACGAGAATTTATTTAACGATAAAAGTTAACCGTAACATTATAAATATTTAAAAAATTAATATTTAGTTATAATAGATTACGAATTTTATTATTAAAATGGACTCACATACAGCGTGTCTCAGAACGAGCTACTACGTATACATACATGTCCTAATTGGTACTCCTTTTGTCAAAATACAGCATTTAAAATAAAATTAGGAAGCTTAACTCCGCAGTCAAGAATCGAATTTCATATTTTTTAAATGAATTTAATTTCATCATCATCTTTTACCATCAGGTAAGCTATTGGGCAAATGAAAGCTAATCTATTTAATCAGTACGAACATATGCATACGTGTTTACCATAAAAGAATCATGGTATTTTCATGCTTGATCACGTAACGAGTGACTCGGTCTAGTTAGGCCTGTGTCGGATAAAGTTGTGACGTCAGATGAACGCACGGTTCGCTCTATCCTTAGTATCATGCTAGAATTACATTAAACCGATGCGCATGTGTAACACGCCTGATTTGTACGTGGCACGACGCGTGGCGTCAAGTCTAGTTTCCATATAAAATGTATGGAGGCCGACGATCCACATGTGTTTCACAAGTGTGCGCAGTGTGGTTCTACCTTCATTAATATAAATAACTACATAACAGAGGCCGTATATTCGATTTTTTTTTATTGATACGTTGTACGTTTGCGGAGTTCATCTAAATAATTTAATTTGAGCAAGTATTTTGCTGATATTCCTCGTTCTATTCCGTAAAATATCACCAACTATTGCAGAGTATTCCTCAGGCGATCATTGCGAACGCGAAGCGATGCGGCGCGAACGTAACAAACAATTGACACTCTATTGCTATTGGTTGTGTCAATTATGAGCATGATCATATTTTGGGGTATGATCCTATGCTTTTTTAAATTTCTGTATATGGCTTGACAATAACATCCCGTTAGTTCTCATGGTGACAGTTTACAGAATAACAGCTTTTACATTCTTAAAACACAGTGTATGCGATTTAAAAAAGCTAACATTAATATTCGTTAGTGAAACAAGTCAGTGCAATAGTTGAAAACGAAGAAATATTTCATGTAAATTCGTTTTAGAACCCTGATCCTCATTTTTGTTTTTTTTTGGTCGAAACATGTGATATGTTTTTTTTTTATTATTAAGAATACTGTAAACCAATTTGGATATATTTTATGCCGCACTCAGAATACCATAGAGTATTTGACTATTCATAAAAAACCGGTCAAGTGCGAGTCGGACACGCACACGAAGGGTTCCGTACTACTATATTAAAATCAAGTAAAAAATCATGTTTGTTGTTTGGGAGCCTCACTTAAATATTTATTTTATTCTATTTTTAGAACTTGTTTATATAGCAGCAGCAGAAAAAAATCATCTTTGAAAAATTTCCACTGTCTAGCTATCACGATTCGAGATTATAATCTAGTGACAGAAAGATGGAGAATCGAGTCATGGCAATAGGGGACCGTTTTTACCTTTAGGATACGGAATCCTAAAAATACATATTTATTCAAGCACATTCTCGATTTTATATGAAAAGTTTTTGAGTGCATAAAACTGTTATTAAATAATAACAGTTTTATAGAAAAAAATACGAATCATGTCGATTCTAACACTGTTATTTTTGAATCATTCTAATTTTCCAGTGTAATATTTGCGTAAATAACGATTTTTTTTTGCATTTATTTTTAACCATTTAAGATAAACACTTAGGCCATAAAACAATGTAGTATTTTAATTATTTTTTCGTAAGTATCATAGAATTTTAATGGAATAAAATCTCGGATAAGAAAGTAAAGTCTAAAGCACTAATCCAATATAAACACAGTCGCCAACTTATCAATATAGGACCTCCTTTTTCGAAGTAGGTTAAAAAGAATACTGTTGTAACGTATATAGACGAAGACTTATACTAATATTAATTTAAAATAAATGCCAATATCATAGAAACTATGTCGAATTCATAATACTGGTGTTTTTGTGCCAATTTGCACATTTTATGTCATTATTTTGGATCACAATCTAAGTCAAACTTGCTATTCAAATATTTTTTTATGTGAAATATTTCCTGAAGCAGTAAAACCGACTTGAATGCCGTGACGGTAAACGGCATGATGCTATCGTGCCGTGACGGCAAACGGCATGACATGGTGGCGTTGTGACGGTAAACAGCATAACATGGTCGTGCCGTGACGGTAAACGGCATGACGATGTTACACACTACGCCAATGTTCTCAACTTAAAAATGTATGCGCGCACGCGTATACATATAGATGATAAATGTATTCTACCGCGCATCCCGTGATGGTAAATCTTTTTTATGTGTGTAGGAACTCTGTAGTTAAACGACACAACTCCATCGAGTTTGGGCTCGTATGATTCGTCTTGACGAGTATTAATTATACAGGTACACTACGCTATAAAAGCTTGCTATGAAAAATATATTTTCATTAAAAACTTGTATAACAAACTTGAACACCCGAAGGCTTTGTAATCAAAACACAAGTTTGCCAAAAATTGTGATCCAAAGCAAGAACAAGAATAAAAATGTACTTTTATTTCACAAATTTTCTTAAAACACAATTTTTCGATATATTGCACCTATAACCTAATAATGAAAAACTTTGTGTCATGGTTTATAAATAAGCTAGTACAAAAAGTGGATCCGTTTACAGTTGTAGGATTGTCGTACCGCAGCTAAAAAGAGAGAAAATATTATAATTGCTAAGGGCGTAAATATAACGGGGGCTTACTACGATGTGTTAAAATGTCAAGTGTACGGGTAAGAAAGAACGATGGAGCTATACATCACAGAATAGATAGGTACAGAAGTCAATCTACATACAAAGCGCGCTCAAGCAACGCACACATAGACACCGCTCACGGACACGATATCTCGGAGTGTCTCGACAAACAGTTCCGGCTCAAACGCTAATTAGTGTGCGTTCACCGAGCGTAGGTATAAAAAGTGAAGTACATACATGAGATTGTCTTCTGTACCTATCTATTTTGTGTATACACCATAACAGTGTTACTTTTAAAAGACTGGCAACCTCTCAGGACTTTGTTATTAACATCATAAACAACAACTTTTGTTCTATGATTCCATACAAAAATAAAAATATTTAAATTGAACGTTCTAAATATTACGAAGTCTATGCGAAGCAAGCGATAGTACAATAGCGGAGGGGAGATGGGATCGGGCGGGGGTGCTTGATGCGCTTGCGTCGAGTCATACAGCCGTAGGTAGGTATAGCAAAAGTTGAAATGTGTTAGATATAACAACGAAACCTTGAAGGTTTGTTTATGGTAAACGAATTATGTTTTGTAAAAAGTCATAGAATAAAAGTTGTTGTTTATGATGTTAGTAATACAGAACTGCAAGGTTGTTAGTTTTTTATAAATAGTAGAGCTCCATCATTTTAACAAATGGATCGCGGTAAGACATCGTGGTAGTGCCTCTGGTTTTACACATAGCCATCGAGAACTGGCGGTTTTCCAACAAACTTACTACAAAAAAAAATGGTTGCCTGTAAAGTCGGTTTTACGGGCGAAGATTTTACGTGACAACGTCTTTTTCTCGGTAGAATATTTATTGATATGAATATAATTAAATTGCACAATAGGAACAAGGAATTGAATGAAAATAAGAATCCGATCATAGTTGAGTGGGAGAGAGACGCAAGGCATTCGGCGGGCCTCTCTCTCGTTCGGTGACTCATCGTAACGTTACCGAGCGTTACACTTTTTCATAAGTGACTCCCAGCCGCAACCTAATTTAAGACGTTGTCACGTCAAAAACTTAAGTGAATTGTGCTCGAAGCGAGTTGTCAACCCTTAATTTTAAATGGGCCTACCGCACACATAAGCTTAAAGTGAAAGAGCATGACCATGATTCCGTTAGATGGCGTTGAACTCAATATTTTTTGTTTTATGAACAGTCAGATTTAGGTGGATTTTAAGGCACATGACTAATTTAAATATATTGGAATGTCTGATTTTAGCAAATATCATTTCACTTTTATTCACCCTACCCACCTATTTAGCACAGTCGTGAGACACAATGTTGTTGTTTTTACAAGCTTTTATTTAGGTTCACCTGTCCCGATGTTTGTCTGTAATCAAATCTTGTAAATTAAATTTGATCCACTTCCCAGTTTCCGATTGAGCTGAAATTTTGCATGCATGTGTAAATCAGATGACAATACAAAATTATTATAACATGGAGCTGATCTGATGATGGAACCGGAAGGTGGCTATAGGAGCTTGGTAGTTAAATGATACGACCCCATCGAGTTTGGGCTCGTATGATTCGTCTTGAGGAGTATTAATTATATAAGTATTATAGCGTGCTATAAAAGCATGCTATGAAAAGATATTGTTTTATTTTTTTATGGTTATTTTTTGCGTGCATATAAGCATGTTTTCTTTCTTTCTTTAAAAAACAAAACTATAAATGTTGAGTTCAGCGCCATCTAGGGGAATTATGGCCACGCTCGAGCCCGTAGCTTTTAGCTATTGTCTATTTTTTTTGCAAGCGAATGAATACAAGGCTTTTTGCCAACTACGATAATTTGATAGCCCGGGAAACGAATGATTTATGTTTTTTTTAGCCTCATTATTTTAAAAGGCCTTTATGAAGAGTAGCCCGTATAAAGCATAGCTTAAAGGCACTTTGAAACTTAGGCCAGGCTTCTTACAGCTAAGGAAAGTTATAGAGACTTAAGACCAGACGACAGAAGTGAAAACATCATCAAGGCGATGTTGATAATACAAAATCGTAATCGTTCGGGCAAGTTCGGCTTCAGTCGGCCGGACTTACCCGAACGAGCGTTACACAGCTGAGCGTGACGGCTGTCTCATTCAATACTCAAAAATAATATCTTTCAACGCACCTTAAAGAGTTTTCACTTCAATAAAAACATATTTCTAGACTACATTTAAAAAAATCTAAATAAAAAAAAATATAGTCGAACTTACAAAAAATAAATTGCAGTTAAAACTTAAATAAAAGAATTAAAATATATATATATAATAAGTATAGGTATAAAATCAGGATGTGACTATTAAAATTAAACGAATAAACTAAAATTATTAATACTAATTTATAATTCACTTCAGTTCAGCATCCAAAATATATCAAAATTAACTTTCAAAAATCAATCATGTACCTATGGGAAGAAAAAAATAATATTATAAATAAAAATAAAAACAAAAAAAAAAGAAACAACTATAATAATTGAGTGAGAAGTTTTGACTCACTCTAGACTTAGAGTGGGTTTGGATTTTTTGAATGGATTAGAGTTATAATTTTAGAGTAACTGGTTTTTAACTCACTCTAAAGATTGGAGTGAGTTTTGACTTATACCTAATGTAGGGAATGGTTTCGACTCACCCTGAACTTTAGGGTAGAGTGGAATTATGATTTTAGAGTGAGTTTAGACTTATAATTTTCAGTGAGTAGTTTTGACTAAACTTCAAAATAATTCACTTGAAATTATAAGTTAAAAGATTTATAATTATAGAGTGAGTAGCTTTTGAGTCATTAAAACTTGTTTAGTCTCGTTCTAAAATTGATTTTTTACTTAAATTTATTAGAGGGACTATTTATTATTAGGGAATTAGAACTAAGGATTCTTTACTCTAAATTCTAGAGTGAGTTTTGACTCATCATATAAAAGCAACAACTAATTTCAGATAGACATGTAAAACTGACCTGCTCTGCACGCTGGGCGTGTTGCGGTGCGAGTCGGGCGAGTGCGCGTACGCCGGCGACGACGACATGTACGGCGGCAGCGTGGTCACCAGCACCGGCTTCACGTAACCGTTCTTTAGCATCTCGTTCTCTGTTCACAAACAAATAAAGACTTACATTTGAATTTGAAAATTGAGATTATTATAGTCGGAGGGTATTTGGCGAGATTTTTTCGAGTTAAATTGTGTGTACATAGTAATTTGACTCGTAATGGATTTTTTATTTTTTTGATGGTAATCATCCAATGACTTTTCCCGTTCTAGGGCGCAGCGGGAGAGTGACAAACTTTTGCTTACTTAAACCCATTCCTATGTTCCTTCTTTCCAGGGCCACGGGATTCTCTTTCGCACAACCTGTAGTCCCAGTAGGTTTCGACCCAGCTGGGGCCTTATGATATTGCTGAGACATTCGTGGAACACTACAGACGTTACCGGACGGTCGGACGGCGAGGTAACATTGCTCGCCATCCGCAAGCCCACGCCTACGGGGCCTGGAAATCGGGGTCGGAATTCCAGCGGCTGGGGCGTGAGGATGACCGTTCCCTCACGCGTGCAGCAACCTTTTTCGATAGCATTACTGTTTTGCAGACGGAGGCGACCGCCTGCTATTCCTCCTCACTCCGGACCATGAACTGTACCAGGGCCCAGCGTGAAAGGTTGTTACGGCTGATCGCTCGTGGTACATCTCCACCGAATGTTCCTCCATGTCCTCCGGGCGGCCCACAAAATGGTGACGGCCGGGCGTTTCTTACCATGTCCGGTGAGGCACTGCCTCATGAGGAAGGTGAGGATGCCATGATGCCTCTCTAGCTACTCCTCAAAGACTGGCCTGTTGGTCTAGCTAGTGGTTAGTGGCCCTGACTGCTATGCCAGAGGTCGTGGTTTCGAATCCCATCCAGGAAAAATGTTTGTGTGATGAGCATGATCATTTGTTCTGTTTCTGGGTGTAATTTATCTATAATATGTATGTAATACTCATAACACAAGCTCTGCTTAGCTTGGGACTATACGACGTTGTGTGGTAGTTGTGAGAAAAAAAAAGGGGAACTTAGGGCCATGTGGTAGGTGAAGATGGACTCACCCGGTTTAGTGTAGTACTTGGAGAAGACTTCGTCCTTGGCGATGTTGGGGTACAAGAACTGCAGCTGCGTGAGGTCGAGCACGCGGTCCGCGAGCGAGCGCAGCATCAGGTCGCGCGACGTGAAGGGCTGCAGGCTGAACACCTCGTTGCCGTCTGACACACACAATACGACATTATTATTCATTTGCTATCTAATCTATATTTCCTACCTTTATTGCTCTTGGTCACGCTATCACTTAAGAACGGCTGGACCTATTTCAATAATTCCTTTTTTGTTTTGTTCACTAGCATTCAGGGAAGGTGTAGAGTAGAGTAGGGTAGGGTAGGGTAGAGGGGGGTGGAGTAGGGTAGAGTAGAATAGAGTCAGCAGTTGACAGGAGCGAAGTCGCGGGCACAGAGGGTTCTAATATGAGGTCGAAATTCTGCCAGTGTTTACATCCGCGTCTAACTAGTCTTCATATAAACTTTGGAACCCCGTTCTTCCTTTTAAGGGTGAAGTTTGAAAGTTTTCTGTCCGCAAGAAACCTATTTTCACGCGTTCTTACCTAATCTGCTAGAGTTTGTAAATGTTTGTTTAAGTAGAATCTAGCAAATTAATTATAATACAATTACCCTTAACCGATTGTATTGAAATTTTGACAGAAAATCCAACAATGCACGCTTAGCTAAGTGACGTCATTCTAAATCCAATATGGCGGATTCCTGAAGATGCAGGACTAGTTATTTTTTTATGCAACTCCTTGATATGGGTATCCATTAAAAGGGCTTGTTGAGAAGAATACGAATACAAAATTACGTTACAATAAATTCAATATAGCGGACATTTTTTAAAAGCTAATTTTAAAATATAGTTTTAAAAACCTATTTTGACGCGGACAATGCCGCTGGCAGAGCAAAGTTTAATAGGGTAGTATCCATAGTCAAATTAATTACATTTTATTTAGTCGGTATTTTAGATTATAAAAAAATATTAAACACGTATTTTTCTTTTTTCGATTAAACAAAAAATAACAAAGATGTAGCCCATTAAAGTTACGTGTGACGTCACCCCGTGCGAAAAAATGCAGCACGGCGTGATGTTACACGTAACTAATAAAAAAATATAAAATTCAAAAAATCTAAATTCTAAATCATTTATTTCAAATAGACCATTTGCAGGCACTTTTGAATAGTCAAATGTCGGTCAGTCCAAGAAAAGTGAAGCTAAATTGCACGTTCCAAGACGTATATAATATTATATCAAGCCTGCCATTCACGTATACCTGATAGGTTTGCCTGTACAGGTAAACCAAAGCATGTATGTTACACAACTGTGCAGGTTTCCACACAAGCTTACCTGACAGGTATTACTCTGCAGGCGAACCTATCAGGTATACCCTAACGTGTGTGGCTACCTGAATAGTCCGTCCGTGTATAACTTACCGCCAACCCAAGCGATAGTGATGCCTCCGAGCTCAGAATCGGAGAACCGGAGTAGGAATGTACCCGAGGGGCACTTAGACAACATCTCCTCTGCTTGCTTCTTCTGTATGAAGCCCATGATCAAGCTGCAACACACAACGTGACGTGACACAAATATACAATGCGATTTAAATCAGAAAAAGAACGTCAATGACCTCTATTTGTCCTATAGTACTTGAAAAATACGATTTGCAAAAAAAGAAAAATTGAGTATCAATAACTTTTTTTTATGGTTGCGTACCTCAAAAGGAAAAAAAACGGAACCCTTAGTCTGTCTGACTGTCTGTCTGTCGAGACCCTTTATCTCGAGTACGCGTGAAGGTATTGAGTTGAAATTAAAATCACATAATCTGCAGGCTTACTCTTGAGTTCAATTCCGATCGGTCGACATTGAGATTGTGACGTTTCGTACCCTTGAACTCAATGCTAGCGCCAAATTAGTTCAAAATTGCGTGACCATTTGAGAACTAAGTGAAATCGTATATGTTAACAGTATTGTTTTTAGGAGTACCAAATCACGTAACGTCAAAATTGACATTGCAATCGGATTGACTTTAGATTGAAATTGAAATTAATTTGGAGAGTAAGCCTGTAGGTATGCCCTTAACCGGGCGCCTGCGCGATCCCAGACAAAAGTGCTTCGTCGCGGCTCGTCATGGGCAGCAAGATAATGCAGTACACTAGTAAAAAAAAAACACTTACTGATCGCACCAAAGCGTCCTCAAATAGTCCCTGGTGACTTTAACGACCATGTAAAACCACTCCCAGAACGTGAAGTTCCTCTCGGGGAGGGCGTCCTTACAGAACTGAGTCCAGGACACGGGCATGGCGTTCAGTTCCATCGTGTTCAGCGGCAGGCAGGTCCTGGGAACGGCGCATATACTTCATATTACATATAGCATACGTCCAACCGCGATTGGGAGCTCTGACTGTGATGTTGAGCTGCGAATGTCTTTGTGAGCTATTATGTGTGTGTCAATTTGTACATCATTGTTTTTAAAAGCTGCTGTTGAGCTACATTTGTACAGGTATATTTACGTATGTTGTTGTGAGTGTCGATTATGGTTATAGTTAATGTAGTTTTGAGTCATACATGCGTATATTTGTACTACTTTAAATGTATTTTTGAGCTATATGTTTTTTGAGAAACAGCTTTACACAATAGCTTTGAGTTTTTTTGCTTAAACCTATTAAGGTACTCAAAACAAGAGGTTTTACCTGAAGATCTTCTCTGCTAAGAATCTCAAATTATCTTCGGACAGATCTCCGCCGGTCGCAGAACAGAATTTGATACGCAAGGTCTCCGCCAGTTGTCCCCAAGTCACCTGAGACAATGTAGAAAATACAAAGTGAATCCCTGAGCCAAGACTTCAGAGTGGAAACCGAAATTATGAGAAAATAATTTGCCCCAAGTCTCAATAATGCACATAACGCCATCTAATCGCCAAATAGTCGCGTCCAGACAGAGCAAGCAGCCTCGCGAGGCATTTGCCGCATAAAGATTCTATACCCGCGCGAGTGCGGCAGCCTCAGTACCATCGCAAGGTTGCCGCGCGCAGCAAACGACTGAGGCGCTTTTGAGCAAAACAAAAAATCGACACTGGTTGGCTCGGGCGCTAACTCGCTCGCCCGAGGCAGCCCGCGTTCCTGCCTCGGCCGAGGCACGTCCACACTAATCTAGCTGCAGTTTTTTGAACAAAATTTTTGTGGAAGGTTGTTCAGTTTCGTCTACTGAGCAAGCCCTTAAAGTTTGTGGAGGGCTGTCGTTTACACCTTGTATAGACCGCTGGCAGAATCCAGTTTCTCATAAGTTCGGTTCCCGCCCTAAAGGCCGGTCGGCGCACTCACCCGGATCAAGTGTATCGGCTTCTGCATCCGGGAGGGAGGGAATAAGGCCAAACAACACAATTTAGTAGACATGTCGTGGACAGACCTTAGAAATTGATCACTTTATGATATGGTTAACTAAAACGGCCAGATCGTTTAAGGGCGCCTTCTTTGCAGAAAACGGCCGTCGTGCTGCTTTGTTATTCCATATGGCACGCTACGGCACTTTACGCGTAATTTGAAGGCGCCATAAATGTTAACGTTTGATGATATGTCAATCCTCGTTTGGCCATTTTTGTGTCAAAAATCTTATTTTCAACTAAAAATAATTATTTTGTACCAAATTTAAATTGATTTAGCGACTGTTTTTTTAAACCATTCAGACGAGCATATTTTGTAGTAGAAAACAAGAATACATGGAGGCAGATAGCGTGCCTAAATTAGACTTAGTCGATTTAGTCCCTCAAATTTTTTCACCCCTAGGGTAACAATGTACTATTACGATATGATCGGCCATGTTTATAAAATCATGGAATAATCATGCGTTTAGTTGACATAGTAACATTTTGTGATATGGCCGGTCATACCATGAAGTGATCAATTGTAAAATCTGGCCACGACGGATACAACAATATACAGGGTTTAAGGGACTGCCCCCCTAGCCAAGTTACAACCAGTTTGTGTAGAATTCCGTTCGGTAACGTCTCGGTGACAGCAATTGTAGAAAACAATAAATTGGTAGCCATGTTGACGCGCCTGACTCGGCCGCTCGTTCTACAATGTAGCTTTTTGTATAACAAAGGATGTAGCGTTATGTAGAAACGATTTTGAACGATGTGAACTTGGCTACGAATTGTCTATTCGTTTGTTCTGACGCGACTTTACGTTGAGATGACGTCATTCCCATACGTTTCATCACTTTTCGACAGCGTTAACGATTGCAGAATAACAACTTGGCTAAAGTGGAGCAAACACATGTTAGGATATTTATAAACTTGTTAAGACAACATTGTGAGACCGATTTTTTTTTTTCGTGTCGTATATTTCGGAATGGGGACGGGTCTTTTTATAGTAAAAAGAATCTCAAATATCTACTAAGTTAAAATTGATTTTCGAGTGAGCATCATGCAGTTTTCCCACCACAATTCATTATTGAAACCAATATGACCTTTATGCCTCCACATATAAAACTCACTATCCCAACAAGCATTAACTTTACAAAGTCACGTACACCAGCTATCAACACAAAGGAATATGAACCTTATCTTGTAAGCTTTAGAGGCGCACTTACCTTGTCGGGCACCGCGAATGGCACGCGGCCAGGCGGGCTGAAGGCGTTGTCCCACGTGACCGTGGCCCAGCCGTGGGGCTCCTGGTTGCCGTGGACGATCACTACGACGGGCAGGGACAGCGTCCATACCTGCCGAAATTATATCACATTATTTATTTGAGTAGCACAAAGAATTGCCAAACTTAAGTGGCAATGGGCAGGGCACATCGCTCGCAGAACAGTTGGCCGTTGGGGCCGAAAGGTTTTGGAGACCGCGTACCGGAAGACGCAGTGTTGGAAGGCCTCTTTTATGCGACTATGCGTAAGCGGAGTGCATCTCTGGTGCGTAGGGTTCGCGGCAGCCCCGACAGTGTGCTGATCATGATAGCTGACAGGCTGGACTGTCCTTATATAAGGCGCTGCAGTGACTTGCATGTTACCTGTAGTCGTTTGTGATGTATAAATTAATTTGATTGTATGTTGGTGTCACGTTTTGTTTTATGTTTGTGTGTTATGTAATTATGAGTCTTAGTTACTTGCTCAAATAAATGATGATGATAGCCCATCTTCATGGCATATCTTTGTCATTTTTGGTTTAATTTATAAATAAAAAAAAACGTGTCCCTTATTTTTGAATAATCTAAAAGACGGACTAATTACATTTTTTACGGCAACTAACTAGCCTATTATCCAACTTTGGCCTGAAAAACTGAACTAGAAATTTACAGTTTTCAAATTTATTCCTGTACTTGTGCTATGAGACCTTTTTTTATGGTGGGATTAAATCATGCATTGACATCCCCCGCTCTTGGGCGGAGCGGGAGATAGTGTCAGACTCTTACAGACTAAAAGACCCACCCCGTTCCTTCTAGCCTTCATAACGGGGCTCGAGCGCCCTTTCGGATAACCCTGGCCCCAGTAGGCTTCGACCCGGCTTGGTCCCTGCTGTTGCTGACAAGTCCTTGAGGCGCGCGGGAACATTGCGCGCCGTCAACGACTTGGGCTTGGTCCGGACAGTGAGCTACCGATTGCTCATTGTCCGCAAGCCCGCGCCTACGGTGGTGCTATGAGACCTTGCTTCATGCCAACGGGAAGTACCCTATGAATCCCACAGCGTCAGCTTCTCGTCCAGGATGCTCTGTGTGCCTTTCTCACCACCTATGTCCCAACTGACATCACTTAGTGAGTACAACTCACTTGGAACACCAGCTCGCCACCTCCAACATTGAACTGCGACTGAAACAGTAGCGTTAGCTTCTCGTCCATGACGCTCTCCGTGCCTTTTTTCTCGGCGCGCTTGATCTTACGGAGTTGCATGTTCCTGGTAACAAAGAAATCATCATCAACATTATAGGTACCGCCACGAATTTTGAGCGCTGACCTTCACTTGCGCGGAAGTCAAATATGGGGCCTATTTAGCGGTATGAAGTGAGACGCGGGGGCGAGTGTCAGTGATTGGCTTGCCGCGCCATTGTGTCATAGACGTCACTCCTGATTCGTTCTCTGCGCTTGCTGCATGTATCTAACAACGACGACGATTGGCTCGAAAATGTTTGGAATGCGCAAAGCGATTCCCACTCTGACGCCGAGCGCTCAAGATCCGTGCCGATAACTATACACCTTAAAAAGGTCTACAAAATATCAACCGTGGTATACATTCAGTCAATAAAGTATCGGGAATGGATGATCTAAGCAGAGCTTGTGTTATGAGTGCTAGACAACTGATAAACATACTTATTATGGTGTTTCTTCTCAGGGTAGTTAGCTAGGAAACACCGGCCTCATCTAGCATTATTTGACGATAAAAAAAAAATTGACGTGTAAAAGTGTTTTTATAAAACCTACTTGCAAAATAAAGATCATTTATATATTTTTAAATACATACAAATTATAGATAAATTACACCCAGACACAGAACAAATGATTATGCTCATCACACAAACATTCGTCCTGGGTGGGAATCGAACCCACGACCTTCGGCATAGCAGTCAGGGTCACTAACCACAAGACCGACAGGCCAGTCAAAATAAATGAGTGGTAGTACTGACCGGAAGCTGACGCTAAGTTGGCGGCTGGTGGGCTGGTACTCCATGGTGCCGGTGTTGTTGAGGATGTCGCCGCACTCCACCGGCTGCTTGCCCTTACCGGCCTGGGTCTCGCTCTTCAGGAGCAGCTGCGCCTGCTGCTCCGATATTATTACAACCTGGACATATCGGATACAGAGTTACAATTATTATTATTTTTACTATCACACAACGCCGTCTAGTCTCAAGCTAAGCAGAGCTTATGTTATGAGTACTAGACAACTGATAAACATCTTTAAATATAAAAATAAATGCCTATTTCCCTTGGTCACGCCATCACGCGTGAACGGCTGGACCGATTTCACTAACACTTTTTTTGTTGTGTTTGTTAAGAATGTAGAATGAAGAATGTAATCTGGGGTAGATTAAGGTAGAGTAGGGTATAATAGTGTAAGTAGGGTAGAGTAAGGTATAGTAGGGTGGAGCAGGGATTTATATATAAATTACACCCAGACACAGAACAAATGATCTGCTCATCACACAAACATTTGTCCTGAGAAGGACAATGGTGGGATCCGAACTCACGACCAGCAGCATAACAATCAAGGCCACTAACCACTAGACCAACAGGCCAGTCACTATATAAGAGAGAGAAAGAGAGAGAGGAGGTCCTCCCACAGACCTATTGGTCGACGGGAGTACGGCTCCACAGTAAATAAGTATAGACAGTAGGTACTCACGCTGACTCTGGGCGGCGTCATGTATACGTTTAGCTGACCCCCCACCAGTAACCGGACAGTAGCCGTGAAGCTGCAACAACCACACCATTTACTATTACTAGTACACAAGTACATTGAATGCCATCAAAAACATAACTTGTAAATAAACCAAGGCTGGCAACTCAGTTTTTCTATCGTAAAGCTGTGAAATCCATGTAATACCAAGTCGGTTAATTTATTCTGTACTTGAGGGACCTTCTGCAACATCTTATATTGACCATATCAATATTACAAATTGTTTGTTTTAAATAAATAGATTGACTTGGCAATAATCTTATTTAATTAAAATTTAATACGACTACTGGTTCAAATAGTATGAAACTTGAAATATACCGTGTTTATATAATGCCTGTTTCGTTAGTAAAAAATTAGGCTTCAAATATACATAACGAAGTTATAGGGGATTAATAATAGTCTGAACTGTCTCGAGAAAAGAATGGTACGACCTTACTACTTTTTTGCTCGCCTTCGTGGGGGCACTACCGTGCCTCCTAGCTGTACAATTTTGTACAAATACAATGAACTCAATGCAGGAATAATTCCTAAGGGGTAGGGCAGTTTAAAAATAAATTTATAGAAGACAATACTAATGTATATCTTACCGCGTGTTCGTCTTCATGACTTGCGGCGGTTGCTTCTCAATGACGAACGTAGAAGTCACCAGAGTGGACAGCAAGCCAGTTACCTGCAACAGACAATTGTTACATTACACATGGAAGATGAAGAAGAACTGTGGAGGCCATTGAGACACAGCCCACTTCTTTATTTAGAGTTCGTCAACACCAACATTAGTCAACAATAGCAACATAAGCCAACAACAATATTGGTCCCTAACACCAACATTGGTCAACAACACCGACATCAATATTAGTTAACAACACCAACATTGGTCAACAACATCAACATAGGTCAACAACATCAATACTAGTCAACAATACCAAACTTGGTCAACAACAACAACTTTAGTCGTCAATACCAACATAGGTCAAAAACACAAACTTTAGTTGTCAACACCAACATTGGTCAACAACATCATCATTGGTCAACAACACTAATATTAGTCGTCAAAGCCAACATTAGCCCAACATAAAAAAACATTGGCAGAGTACGACAAACGTTGGTCACCAACATTGGTAGGTCAGCAAAACCACCCACCTGCTTGCTCATCTCGTCCAGCATCTCGGCGAGGTGCGGCTGGCGCAGCTCGACGATGGTCTTGGTGTTGATGCGCGCCACGTTGTTGACAACTTGTACAACACCACCCACCTGCTTGCTCATCTCGTCCAGCATCTCGGCGAGGTGCGGCTGGCGCAGCTCGACGATGGTCTTGGTGTTGATGCGCGCCACGTTGTTGACAACTTGTACAACACCACCCACCTGCTTGCTCATCTCGTCCAGCATCTCGGCGAGGTGCGGCTGGCGCAGCTCGACGATGGTCTTGGTGTTGATGCGCGCCACGTTGTTGACAACTTGTACAACACCACCCACCTGCTTGCTCATCTCGTCCAGCATCTCGGCGAGGTGCGGCTGGCGCAGCTCGACGATGGTCTTGGTGTTGATGCGCGCCACGTTGTTGACAACTTGTACAACACCACCCACCTGCTTGCTCATCTCGTCCAGCATCTCGGCGAGGTGCGGCTGGCGCAGCTCGACGATGGTCTTGGTGTTGATGCGCGCCACGTTGTTGACAACTTGTACAACACCACCCACCTGCTTGCTCATCTCGTCCAGCATCTCGGCGAGGTGCGGCTGGCGCAGCTCGACGATGGTCTTGGTGTTGATGCGCGCCACGTTGTTGACAACTTGTACAACACCACCCACCTGCTTGCTCATCTCGTCCAGCATCTCGGCGAGGTGCGGCTGGCGCAGCTCGACGATGGTCTTGGTGTTGATGCGCGCCACGTTGTTGACAACTTGTACAACACCACCCACCTGCTTGCTCATCTCGTCCAGCATCTCGGCGAGGTGCGGCTGGCGCAGCTCGACGATGGTCTTGGTGTTGATGCGCGCCACGTTGTTGACAACTTGTACAACACCACCCACCTGCTTGCTCATCTCGTCCAGCATCTCGGCGAGGTGCGGCTGGCGCAGCTCGACGATGGTCTTGGTGTTGATGCGCGCCACGTTGTTGACAACTTGTACAACACCACCCACCTGCTTGCTCATCTCGTCCAGCATCTCGGCGAGGTGCGGCTGGCGCAGCTCGACGATGGTCTTGGTGTTGATGCGCGCCACGTTGTTGACAACTTGTACAACACCACCCACCTGCTTGCTCATCTCGTCCAGCATCTCGGCGAGGTGCGGCTGGCGCAGCTCGACGATGGTCTTGGTGTTGATGCGCGCCACGTTGTTGACAACTTGTACAACACCACCCACCTGCTTGCTCATCTCGTCCAGCATCTCGGCGAGGTGCGGCTGGCGCAGCTCGACGATGGTCTTGGTGTTGATGCGCGCCACGTTGTTGACAACTTGTACAACACCACCCACCTGCTTGCTCATCTCGTCCAGCATCTCGGCGAGGTGCGGCTGGCGCAGCTCGACGATGGTCTTGGTGTTGATGCGCGCCACGTTGTTGACAACTTGTACAACACCACCCACCTGCTTGCTCATCTCGTCCAGCATCTCGGCGAGGTGCGGCTGGCGCAGCTCGACGATGGTCTTGGTGTTGATGCGCGCCACGTTGTTGACAACTTGTACAACACCACCCACCTGCTTGCTCATCTCGTCCAGCATCTCGGCGAGGTGCGGCTGGCGCAGCTCGACGATGGTCTTGGTGTTGATGCGCGCCACGTTGTTGACCTGCTGGCGCGTCAGCCAGATCAGGTCGGCGAGCAGTTCGCACCACTCCTGGATGGTGTTCAGGTTCGACTGCATCGGGACGCCGTTGCCGCTCAGCTGTTGTTCGCGCTTCCATCTGCGGATGGACATACGGAGGTTAGATTATTTTTAAAGATGGGGAAGTTATACGATTAAACTCGTGGAGCTGATCAGATAATAATAAAAGCAGTTAATATGTTTCTAAGCTATTGTTTGTAAAAGGCGAAGTCACTATGAACAAACAGAAAAAATCGTTAACTAATAAGTAGGTACTATATTTTCAGGTGAAGTTTAGGGTATATTTAACATCACTGAGTTCAATGTAAAAAAACTTGATGGCTATTGACAATGACTACAGACCCCAATATTGGCCACCATCTCCAACATAGACCAAAACTTTGCCAATTTGACTGACATTGGCCAATTCTGCAAACAACTCTAACATAGGCCTAAACTTTGGGCAACCTAACCAACGGCCCACCACGACCAACCCCGGCCAGCATCACTCGCCCTGTACTCACTTGATGAGCTCCTCGTCCAACACCTGGCTCTGCAGCTGGCGCAGGTTGGCGATGTTCTCCTTCATGTGGTCCACTAGTTCCATCTGGGACTGGCTTATTTGAGCCACCTGCAACACGAACAATAAAACTTTAATTTAAGTCGGCCAAATGCGAGTCGGACTCGCAGACAAGGGGTTCCGTACAATAATATTAAAATCGAGCAAAAAATACAAAATAATGGTTCATAAATTGGGTCTCTAATTTTATTATTATGTTCTTGTAACGGCAACAGAAGCACATTCTGGAAAAAAAATTAACTCTTACATCTTATGGTTTATGAGATCAGCCCGCTGACTGATGAATGGATAGACAGACAGACAATTAGAGAGACAGATGGACATACGGACCGACAGTGTAAGCTTAGTAATAGGGTACCATTGGCACCCCTTTTTTACAGAACCCTAGAAATTAAAAAAAAAGACGGGTTGCACTCCGGGAGTGCCGGCAGAAGTGAAAACTTGATTATTAACGTTGAAATATATATATATCTTAATATATATAAATCTCGTGTCACAATGTTTGTCCTCAATGGACTCCTAAACCACTTAACCGATTATAATAAAATTCGCACACCATGTGCAGTTCGATCCAACTTGAGAGATAGGATAGTTTAAATCTCAAATTATTGTCACTATTTTAATTTATTGCTCCACAGCAACGCGTGGCCGAGTCAGCTAGTATATTTATATATATCTATATATTTGAAACAGTAGGCCCAGGCATACATTTTCGCCGCGCCGTAGAGAGGGGATAGCTGTCTACTCTCCATCCGTCTTACGCTTTTTCGATCAGGTTACGTGTCCTGACGCGAGTTTAAGATTTTATACCCATTACAGAAAAAGTGCTCAACGCCGCTAAAGAAGTTTTCACTTCAAAAACCCTTACCCAAAATATTTTTATGTTAAATATAAATTATGCCCTTTCACCCTCGATAACAGATATATCATACAGTTTTGTAATGAACACTTTAATGGCAAGGAATTAAAAAAATCCGCATCGAAATCGGTTCACCCATTCAATAGCCACGGTGCCACAAACAATTACACAATACGTAGCCTCTCTTTGAGTCGAAGTGCACCTACCAAAGCGTTGAGCTTCCTCTCCGTCTCCTCGATCTGAACCCGCAGGCACGCCACCAGGTCGCGACGTTCGTTCGTCATCGACTGCTGGAGGTAATTCATGTGACCTGCAAGCAAAATGTATGACAATTTATATTCATTTGATAAATGTGCGTGAGCTTACAATTCCGTTCATATGTTATCTACACCGTTACATTTTAATCGTTTTAATCCCGTGGAGGGTCGATCCGGTACATGAAACACTATCGATTTGTAAAGATAAAATTAAAGATTAAAGTACCTCTTTTTCAAAACTCGTATTAATTCACGCATGTGAAATTAGTATCTTTAAGAAAACATCAGCTGAGCGAGTTCAATGACTTGTAGTTAATAGTCGCCGTTGCGTACAAAGTACCTACAGGTCAGTGAACTCGCTCAGCTGACTTTTTTAAAATTAATTTCGCACATGCGTAAATTAATACGAGTTTTCCTCCATGGGATTAAAACGACTAAAATTTAGCGTAGCGGTGTATATGACACCGGAAAATTGTAAAAACCGTCAGAGCTATCTCGTGAGATTGTAAACTATCGAAATATTATCAACCGTACAATTTAATACATTTTTAAACGGTATTATTTAGCTCACCCCGTTTGTTTTATTTATTCTTGGGTTAAATTTAGTAATTCAAATTTCACCCTCTTCCTGTCAACCGATTAATCTGAAATTTTGTACACACTTTGGATTTTGGTGACAATACAATTATGTTTATTCATTATCATTATAAATTCAAGATGGCCGCCGCTACAAAATGGCGGATAATTTATGTTTTATTAATCCCATCAATATGGGTATCAAATGAAAGGGCTCAACAAGCAGAATACAATATACTATAAAAAATTGAAATCCAAGATGGCGGCCGCTACAAAATGGCGGATAACGTAGGTTTTATCAATCCCATCAATATGGGTATCAAATGAAAGGGCTCAACAAGCAGAATATGTCCTCTTACACGTATGGCAAGGCTTTATAATGAAAGGTCCAACTTGTTGGATTACCCTATCGATGTCTTCTCGATGAGTTTTGCTTCATACAGACGCCACCGCTTATTACTAATAAATAAATAAATAAATACTATAAAAAATTGAAATACAAGATGGCGGCCGCTACAAAATGGCGGATAACGTAGGTTTTATCGATCCCATCAATATGGGTATCAAATGAAAGTGCTCAACCAGTAAGTATAATACAATGTACTATATAAAATTAAAATCCAAGATGGCGGCCTCTACAAAATGGCGGATAACTAAATTTAAATAATTTACATAAATTAATTAAAAACTAAATGAATTAAACAGAATGCGAAATAAAAACTAAAAACTAGAAAATAAAAATAGGTAAAAAAACTTTTAAAGTTAAACGGTTTTAAAATAAAACCGTGGGGCACGTCAATTGTCTAAAAATAGGTAAAAAGAATTGACGTGCCCCACGGTTTTATTTTAGTCTAGTCTATGCATAAGTTTATAATTCCCACGACTGTATCTATTTTATTATTTTTTGGTTTTTAGTACATTTATCTTAAACATTGCAATGTATGTTTAACATAAAACCGTTTAACTTAAAAAGTTTTTTTACCTATTTTTTTATTCGATAGATTATATCTATCGAAGTGAAACTGTTAAATCACAATATTCGAAGGCTGTCCCTAATTGGTTGGTTTTACAGTAGGTCGTTTTCTGCTGACTACGAACCTATAGGGAAGGTTTCAAAGTAAAAAAAAAATTATGGATGAGGGTAGGTGGGCTTCGCTCTTGTCAACTGGCTACGTACTCTACGCTGCCTACCCGCCTACCTTACCCTACCCTACTTTTTTTTTTCTGTGAGAAAATCATCTAATGACATACCCCGCTCTTGGGCGGAGCGCAAGATACTGTCAGATTTTTACTGTCTAAAAACCCACTCCAGTTCCTTCGCTGCCTTTCGTACCGGGCCTGAGCTACCTTTCGGAGCTAACCCTGGCCCCAGTAGGCTTCGACCCGGCTGGGCCCCTGCTGTTGCTGACAACTTCTTGAGGCGCGCGGGAACAGAGCGCGCCGTAGACGGCTTGGGCTCGGTCCGGACAGTTACCGGACGGTCGGACAGCAAGCTACCCATTGCTCGCCGTCCGCAAGCCCACACCCTACCCTACCTTAGGTAATCAGTTGACAAGAACAAAGCCGCGAGCAGATAGTAAATAATTAGATATTCGTGTAATTATTACCTTTATTCTTCAAACACTCGTGGTACTGCAGGGAAAACGACTCGATGTTGGCTTGCAGCGAGCGGATCTCCTCGCCTACAATGTTCACCTTCTGACGGACCGTCTGCAGGCCCGTGATCAACTATGAACAGAACGGAGACAAGCTATAGGATATTTATCTGACAACCTTCCCATACACGGTCCAATCGGTATGATCCAATTGGTATGATCCAATCGGTATGATCAAACCAAAAAAAATGAAATTCGATTGTGCCGTCAAACACGTTGGTCATACCAATCCACTCCCACACACGGTCAAATCTGTTTGATCAAACATGGAGCGTCATACCGATTGGACGGCAGGTTTAAAGGTGTATGGCCGGCATTAGGATGGACTGTAAGAACTATTCTTTTCTTATTGTTGATAGGTTTGCGCTTGACCGCTATCTCACTTTACTTAAAATAAAAAGGGCTGCATATAACAAAACTGGACAAGTGCGAGTCGGACTCTCGCACTGAGGGTTCCGTACAAACTTGCATATAAACACAGTTCAGTTCCCGATTTGAATGACGTATTTGTGACGTAACAATAAATTTTCAGTTTTCAGATTTATTACTATATCTGTGCTACAAGACTTTGCTTTAAGCCAAATTTCAGGATTCTCTCAAATTTAGTTTTTAGACTTTTTCCTATACTTGTGCTATGAGACCTTGCTTCATGTCTTCAGGATTCTAGGTCAACAGGAAGTACCCTATTAATTTTGATTCCCTTGAGAGTGACGAAATATATGTTTTTTGGCGACTTAAAAAACCTATCTTTTTTTTTTCGCAAACTTAGAGGTTTGATTTATTCACAGCTTCAAGGATTAGCAGAACTGAATATATGGTGTCAATTTCAACGCGATAGAGCACCACTAGTTCCCGTGATAAAGGGTCTTAACAGACAGACAGACAGACGGCCAGACGGACAACAAAGTGATCTTAAACGGAACCCTAAAATTTAGAAGTGATAAGTGTTTTTATTTTTATATTCAGTTAATGCTGAATCTCGTTGATAGCGCACAGTAGTTCATACATAGCAGGAGCTATCAGCTTATCAGTTAAGCAGTTACTTTATCAAAATACGACCGGCCTCTGATCACACCTACATTCATAAAGTACGAAGCTAGCGAAGTGTTAACAAAATGCAGTAGGCTTATATGGTACGATAGCTTTATAATGGAGTACTTGACTTTTTAAATTATTTGTTTGTTTAAAAATTGTATTAGAAATATTTCTTCAAATCAGTTCAAAATTAAATAACACTGAAACTATTGACACCCTCGCTACGCTCGGACGCCAAAACTATTTCTCAGGACTTAATAACTACTACTATTACTTTTAACATACCTGTTACTCAATGTAGTGTATTTTACACTAGTGCGGAATAGTGTCCCACCGCAATTTATTCATTTATATTTAGATAGTGAAAGTTATTTTTTACTATTGATATTGCATGCCTTTTGAAACAAAATTTCTACCTGTTGGTACATTGGAACTCATTAAGTATAACAAAACAATTTTTTTTGTAGACTTAATTGTTATAATCATGGCAATAATACAAAAAAAAAAAATATTAAAAAAAACAGCTAATTAAAAAAACAACTAATTTAAAAAAGGAATAACCTACCTCTATTATAAAATTTATCTGACGTTCTAATTCCAAATCAGTCAAGAATTATTCGCAAAACACACGCAGATATTTACCTCACTGTACTTCCTCTCGGTCTGTGGCTGCGCGACGTACGGCGTGCCCATCGCGTTCTGGATGACGTCCATCTCCAGGGCTAGCGAGCGCCGCATGTACGCGTACAGCTCGTGAGGAGCGTGGCTGGGACAGACGGACAAAAACCAATATTTCAGTTATTTCTTTAAAATAATATTACCCCATAAACTATAACCACATCTCAAAAGTCACCAGGGTCGCACATCTACGAAGCAGTAATGCTCGCAAAGGAGGAGGCCGAACGCATCAGGCAACGGCGTTCTCGCCGCCGCCGCCGGGATTCTGATCCCAATTTCTGGCCACCGTAGGCGCGGGCTTGCGGACAGTGAGCAATGGGTAGCTCACTGTCCGGCCGTCCGGTAACTGTCCGGGCCAAGCCCAAGTCGTCGACGGCGCGCACTGTTCCCGCGCGCCTCAAGGAGTTGTCAGCAACAGCAGGGACCCAGCTCGGTCGAAGCCTACTGGGGCCAGGGTTATCCGAAAGGGAGCTCGAGCCCCGGTATGAAGGCTAGAAGGAACGGGTGGGTCTTTTAGTCAGTAAGAGTCTGACACTATGTCCCGCTCCGCCCAAGAGCGGGGGTTGTCATTGGATGATTTTTTCCCACCAAAAAAAAGGGTCGCACATCCACGACCAAATACTCCATCTCGTCAGCACATCTGTCACATATACGGATTGAAGAGCTAAACGAGATGGAGTACCCATTCATAAACACAGGTCACTGGCGAGTAGGACACAATATACTCGTCGGCGGACTAATGACAATTTGTGACTTTAGCGGGCCTCGGATTTTCTTTTCAGAAGCGAATCCCTAGGGTTTTGCTAACATCTCCTTACTACACACCGTCGACTTGGGCTCGGGCCGGACGGTTACCGGATGACCGTAGCTGGGATGTGAGGACTGTTCCCGCCTCCTTTGCTAGCATTACTGCTTTGCAGCAGGTGACTGCCTAAAAAGGTCATAGCATAGTCGGCCTTAAGGTCATAGTACGCTTAAACGACTCTGCTCCAAGACCGCTCCGGTTGCTTCGCCATCAGCAAGCCCACGCCTAGTTACGGTGGCCGGAAATCGGGGAATCCTGGCAGCCTGATGCGATCGGCTTTCTTCTTTGCTAGCATTACTGCTTCGCAGTAGGAGGTTACCGTCTGCCACTCCTCCTCGCTCCGGACCATGGGCCTGTACCTACGGGTCAACTCACACCGAAAGAGCGGCGAAGGGCAGCAACCCGTTTACCGTTCATAGAATTCGCTGGAATTCCCGCGGCGCCGCGGGCATCCGCGCGACTCGTTCGAGTTTCTCATGCGATAATAAGTATTATAGCAATGAAAATAAAGTTAAAACTTTTATGACACTGAAACTGCGATCCGCTTCGTTGCGCTTCGACGCTCTTTTGGTGTGAGTTGACCCTACCAAGGCCCGGCGCGAGATCGCCGCCACCGATCGCCCCCACAAGTTCTAGGACATGCCGGTTTACTTACGATGTTTTCCTTCACCGTTTCGAGAGCAGTGGTGATGAAATAAATTACACAAAGTAATGCACCACTTGTAAGTCGCGGCCGTTACCACTCGGGCACCACTGTTCTACTCTTCTGAAACGGTTAAAAGGTTACAAATAACTGGTAATATCTCACCTGTACTGCATATGGAAGTTCTTGGCGGCGTCCAGGAGCTTCATCTTTGTGACGAACATGTCTGGAGAGAGCATGAGGTCGGCGTGCGCCTGGATCTCCTGCACCAGCTCGTCCACGAAGAACCGCTGCTGCTCCTCCGGCTCCCCTGTCCTGTTACAGTTAGTCGACCTGGGTTTAGAAAACGGAACGCTGCAGGTTTGACCGGGTCTTATGTCTTCTACTGATTAAAATACGTACAATATTCATCATCATTATTTTCTCCGAAAGACGTCCACTGTTGGACATAGGTCTCCCTCAAGTGTCGTCGTATTGACCGGTCCTCTGCGTCTCGAATCCATCGGACACAATATTTACTAATCGATCTCTAAATTATGGAGTTTCTTGCCGGTTCTTCTCCATAGGAAACGACCAATTTCGAACCGTGCACTAGCTTCTGACGTTTTATAAGTGCCCACGTAGGCCTATGTGAAATAAAAAACTTTTGACTTTGACTTTGAATCGATACCTACACTAATATTGTAAAGAGAGAAAATTTGTATTTTTGTGTGCGTGTGTGTATGTTATTAATGAATAAACTCAATAACTACTGTGCCGATTTCAAAAATTCTTACACCATTGGAAAGCTACATTCACCCTGAGTAACATAGGCTATATTTATTGCCCGCGCGAAGCCGGGACGTGCCGCTAGTATTATTATAAAGAGGTAAAGTTTGTTTTTATGTTTTTCTGTTTGTAAGAGGTAATCTCTGGAATTCCGATTGCTAACATTTTTTCACAGATACAAATCTGCTTTATTCCTGAGAGAGTATAGACATAGGCTATATTTTATTAACTCTTCGAATGCCGTAATTAGAGACACAATAGAAAGACAATTGCTTATGTCGAACTGTGTAACATAAGACATTCAAAAGTTTAAGTACTCGGGCAAAAACTAGTCAATAATAATTAAAAAAAGAAACCTACTTTCACGCGGACGAAGCCGCGGGCAAAAGCTAGTCACGAATAGTTCAACGAAACATCAAGCCTTTATTCTCCGAACAGATATCGATCGAGCTTCGTTTTAACTAAGCGCGATACCAGGTCGGAGCCTGCTACTGCGAATTAGCTCTACACCCAACAGCTTCGCTCCGCCTGGGGAATCGAGTAATTTGATTGTATTGTGCATCTCTAGAAAACCGAACGTACAGTTGCCATCACGGATCTTGAGCGGTTGCGTAGAAGTCAAATATTTATTTATTTGCTCTACCAACAATGGTTTACACAACCACTTAAAACAAAAATACAATCTTTATAAAACTTTTAACAGTGCAACAATTACTTAAAGGTAAACACCACATGAGCTAAACTACTAGCTAACCACTATTCGGTCTCTTTAGTGGTGCGAAGTGAGACGCGGGGGCGGGGAGTGTCAGTGATTGGCTCGCCGCGCCATCGCGTCATAGACGTCATTTCTAATTCGTTCTCTGCGTTGCTGCATGTATCTAACAGCGAAGACGATTGGCTCGCCAATGTATGGAATGTGCAAAGCGATCCCCACTCTGACGCCGAGCGCTCAAGATTCGTGATGGCAACAGTACTACGGTATTTTACAGGACACATTTTGGAGAGTGTGCGCGGAAATTGCATGACTTGATTCCGCATCTTATTTCTACCATCGGACAACCAGTCGTACGGCGAGTATCCACCCTTACATTGTTGAAACTTCTCCGCTTCGGACTAAGCATTTCGCTTTGTCATTTATACCACGAATCATCGCGGTAATTTCTGCCTAATCAATTAAAAAAAAATTTCACGGCGGCTAACGATTGCTTTGAAGTTTTCGTTTCGAGTGCAAGCAATAATGAACTTAGCGGTGGTCAGGCGGAAGTGTCTTTGATGGTACATCGAAGGACTGGAACAAGTGTATTTGCCTGCTGCGGTCTTCCCGTCCAATTACAATTTAAGTGTCTTCAAGGCTAGAGTGAATAGGCTCACAAGTGGGATCGCAGTCAAGCACTGGTTTATAACATTAAAAAAAAAAATTCGTGTGTTGAAAAACGTCGTTTGATACACGTGCAAATTTGTCACTGCAGCCCTCGGCTCCATAACACACTTGTATCAAAATGCTATACTATAAGGGCGCCTTCAAATTAGCCGCAAAGTACCACGCGATGGCGGCGCGGCTGCAGCGCTGACACCGCGCTACTTTGGTATTCCATACTAGCTTTTGCCCGCGCAGCTTCACCCCCGCTCTTCCCTACTTCAGCCTACTATACCCTACTCTACCCTACCCTACTCTTCTCTACCCTACCCTACTCTACTCTACCCTACACTACCCTAATTTTCATTTTTTTTTTCCAAAGAACCTTCTCCTCATAATAACGAACACAACAAAAAAATATTAGCGAAATCGGTCCAGGCGTTGTTGAGTTATGCGCTTACCAACACATTTTGCGATTCATTTTTATATTATAGATAAATAAAAGCCGCAAAGTGCCGCGAGACTGCCGCGCTACATCCGCGCTGCGGCCGTGCGTTTTCATTTTTATGGAATAAAAAAGCAGCGTGACGGCAGCGCTGCAGCCGCGCCGCCATCGTGTGGCACTTTGCGGCTAATTTGCAGGCGCCCTAATTCAACATTTTCCTTCAAGACAAATTGTAAGAAAAACGACTGACTCATATCTTAATTCCGCTATAAATATTCAGGTCACGAGTTACTTACCATATGCGACTCTCGATCCATGGCGCCAGGCAATGCCGTACTTCGATGGGGAAGTGATCACCGTAGATGGTGCGTACCTGATGAAGATAACCGATTGATAAATCTCCGTTTCATCTCTACAACAAATCTTTTTAAATGGAGTTCATCGGCTGTTTCAATTATTCGCCATTCGATTCATAGTTGATATTATTGATGCAAAATTGGTGTAGTTTTGTACTTTAAATGTCTGCGCAACTGAACAGTATGAGGAATCATTGAAAATTGAAATAGACGCGATCTCAGTTAAATAGAGCTGAGAATTTTATTCTAAAACTGACTACCTCAGCGAAATTTGCCGAGTAGGTTGACTTGAGACATTTGCTGGCAAATATTACAAAAACTTAGAATGCGTACATCCATATTCAAATGATAAAAAAAAAAACTATTCATACGAAGACATGGCTTAAAGGACTTAGTATCCTAGCCAAAATAATTAACAATTTTTATTTTATTTTAAATGTCAAGCTTCGTTGTTTCCTGTAGTGGCTCGGCTATGTTCGGTTTAAACTCGTCTGATAAGAAATGTCAAATCTGTATGACAATTTTCGCGCGTTATATTTGAAGTCGACATTCGATATTTTTGATTTATCAGGGGGCACGATAGTGCGCCCATCAAGGCGAGCAAAAAAATGACACGACTATAACAACATCCTTTTCTCGAAACCGTTCAGGCCACTTTCCACACCCTATTACTTCGCTGTGTATAAAACTAGAAGCCTGAATTGTTTAGTCCGATTGCCAAGTCCATCTAGGTCATCAAGGTCTTTTAATTATGGACTGAATAAATTAACCGACTTGGTATTAGGTACATGGATCACAAACCTTACGGTAGAAGAACTGAGTTGCAAGCCCTGTAGCTTGATTCACGTAAAATCAAACAAGCCAAATATCGTTGAAGTTTTAAAGTCGTTCGATCGAAGACCTATCCAAAAGAGGTATTCACGATCTATCGACTTATTTCTAGTTTCATTAATAAGTATTCTACCAGGATAATTTAATACAGATTTTTTTTTAATCGACGAATTTCAAACGACTTTAAAATCGGTGTCGTTCAAACTCGATTGATGGATGTGAATACGGAAATGGTCTAAACGACTAAATCGCTACGAATCGTTACGGTTTTCATTACGTGAATCGGGCCACTGGTTTTTTTACAAGTTACGTTTTTGATGGCATTGTTCTTTTCATACCAATAATATGAGAACAGAAGACCAGCTTACCTTCTGTAGGCTCTCGGGAGGCAGCTGCTGAGCTCTAGCCCAGAGAGACATGTCGAATCTGAAACAAACATGCAATTATTGTAACACTTGTATTCATGAGCACTAAGGGAGGGTTGCAAAGAACTGCGCATACCCCACTTCCGGCCCCTAATGAATTAATGAAAATACTGGCACAGTTTTTTATTTTACACTTTTTAGTTAAGTTACCATAAAGCCGAACTTAAATAGTGGTCTATAGTAAGATATCTATACTTAGAGTATCACCTTTGCACGAGTGCCTAGAAAATTTGAAGAGTTTCCACATTTTCTTCAGGATTCCATCATTAGATCATGATCTATAGTATGTATATGTATTTAGAAATATATAAGTATGTTTATCAGTTGTCTAGTACTCATAACACAAGCTCTGCTTAGCTTGAGACTAGATGGCGTTGTGTGATAGTTGTGGAATATTATATTATATCTTGGGACCATGAGAAGTATATTTTATGAAAACTTTTTGCGAAATAAATAGCTGATAAAGTGCTAGTCAGGAAAGAGACATAAAAAAAGACCGGCTAATTGAGAACCTTCTTCTTTTATCAAGCTTTTATTTAGTTTCATCTGTCCTGATGCTTTTAATAAAATCTTGCAAATTAAATTTATCCACTCCCAGGTTACCGATTGAGCTGAAATTGGCATGCATGTGTAAATCAGATGACAATACAAAATTATTATGTCATGGAGCTGATCTGATGATGGGCCCGAAAGGTGGCCGCAGGAACTCGATAGTTAAACGATACGACCCCTTCGAGTTTGAGCTCGTATGATTCGTCTTGACGAGTATTAATTATACAGGTATACAGCACTATAAATAAAAGCTTGCTATGAAAAAATGATTTTCATAAAAAAATTGTTTAAAACAGCTTGATGAGATAGAACATCTTTACAAACATACATCTTTTCTGTACAATATTTAAAGTAATAAAAATATTACTCACCAGTTTTTTTTTCCCAAGTCGTGATAATAATCGTCTCCCTAGCTACGTTATCTGCAACAAAAATTCAAATGTTATCCCACATGTTGCACGAGTTCAAGGTTGCGTCTGTTTAAACTTATTCTTTGGTTTGATTCCTGTCCAAAACTACGCGCGATACTTTTTAGGGTTCCGTAAATCCGTACCCAAAGGGTTCAACGGGACCTTATTACTAAAACTGTGCCTTCTATTCTTTTGTCTATCCATCTGTCACCAGGTTGTATCTCACGAACCGTGACGGTTACACAGTTGAAGTTTTCACAGAAGATGTATTTCTGTTGTAAAATAAAATAAATAGTTAAGAGGGCTCCCAGACAATAGACATGATTTTTTTTTTCAGTTTTTATAGATCGGAAGTACGGTATTTATTCGGGTCGCACTTGGCCGGTTTTTATGGAGGTGAGAATCAATCAAACATATTCTCCTGATCTGGATACAGTTTTACAATCTTTGTGAGAACAAGATGACCGACTCACTCCGCACGTAAAGCGTGCGTCTTCATTCATTGACCAGAGTCGACCTTCTATACCTATTTATTCTATGACACATTTATTATTGTAAAGAGCATGACTGTAATAAAGGGCTATTAATTTATACAGACTTGACATTTCAGAATAAATTGATCTATCTTAGATACTTAATATTATGAAGCTAAAGAGTTTAGTTACACGTGCTAATCTCCGGAACCACTGGTTCAGATTGAAAAAAAAGTTCTTGTTTTTACAAGCTTTTATTTAGTTTCACCTGTCCCGATGTTTGTCTGTCATCAAATCTTGCAAGTTAAATTTGATCCACTTCCCGGTTACCGATTGAGCTGAAATTTTGTATACATGTGTAAAGTGAGTGACAATGCAATATTATGATGACATGGAGCTAATCTGATGATGGAGCCGGAAGGTGGCTATAGAAGCTCGGTAGTTAAACGACACAACCCCATCGAGTTTGGGCTCGTACGATTCGTCTTGACGAGGATTAAATTTATATAGGTGTAAAAGCTTGCTATGAAAATATTTTTTCATAGCAAGCTTTTACACCTATATAAACTTTTATAAAGCTTATCAATGTAAAGGGGCATTGGATTGTTAATTCAATGTACTGCGCTCACGACTCGTCGCTGTGCCAGCGCTGAGGTCAAGGCTGTTTTCATAGAGAATAGCACCCCAGGCCATAAAGGTCTCAGCTGGGTCGAAGCCTACTGGGGCCAGGGTTAGTTTCGAAAGACAGCTCGAGGCCCGGTATGAAGGCTAGAAGGAACGGGGTGGGTCTTATAGTCAGTAAGAGTCTGACACTACGCCCAAGAGCGGGGGATGTTGATGGATGATTTTTTCCCACCATAAAAAAGGCCATAAAGTCTACGACGAGCAGGGACAGCGTCCATTCCTGCGGAAATTATGTCACATTATTTATTTGAAGGAGCAGCGGTGGCCGAGAGGTAACGGCCCCGACTTACGAGTTGCAGGTCTTGAGTTTAAATCCAGCCAGGCGCATTACTTTGTGTAATTTGTTTCATCACCACTGCTCTCGAAACGGTGAAGGAAAACATCGTGCGGAAACCGGCATGTCCTAGAACCGAAAATTCAATGACATGTTACATCCACCAACCCGCACTGGGTCCGCGTGTGAATTACGGCCCATTCCCTCTCCTGGAGAGGCCTGAGTCCCAACAGTGGGCCATTATAATACCGACTACGTTATGCTATGCTATATCCAGCTGGATGCGGAAGCAAAACTACCCTCAGTCGCCCGAGTGGCCCGGTGACCATGTATTTATGTCACCAACCACATACCATAATTGGGTTATAACTTAAGGGCCAAGCGCCCGAAATGTGCCATAAAACAGTGATTTTCTGAGGCCTACTCCTCCGTAATGGCTAGGTCAATTAGTTTGAAAAAAAGATATGTTTATTATAGATTCATGAACAATAATATCAACATTTGATTTTTTCGTGCAATTAATACTTTTGTCAAAAAAAAATATTTAGCAATTTCGCAACTTTTCCCTACTCCTTCGAAACGGCTTGGACCTTTAGAAACATTTTTACACATAAAAATTGGTGGTTAAATATTCTTCAAAGTGAAAATTGCATATGTAAATCAATCAATATTTCGCAGAGAAAATTGATTTAAAGCGCTTTCCGAGCGCTGCTGGCCGCAAATAAATGCACAGATTTGCGTACTGCCGCCTAGGCGAGTGCGAGAGTTGCGTTCACATAATTTCGGCCAGATGGTTCAAAGGACTATACGCCTTAACTTAGGGAAACCGCTACAATTAGCTATTTAATTATAAAATCATGTATTATGCTATGTGTCATATTTAATTCATAGACTCCTATGCAGTCTTACAACACATTATTATTCATTGATTCAATTGTTAGATTTTATTTATGTAGCTTGACACAGCAACAGAAGGAGATCTTGACACGTGATGAAATATTAGACCCTTAGCTCTGGGCACGCTACAATTATGGCAGCAAGTCCCCTCTTTGAGGAGAGGCTGGAACGACCTCATGGCGTCCTCACCTTCCGCAAGATGCAGGTTGGTCACGGGATATGGTAAGTTCGGAAGGTACCTGTACCGGATTTGTGCGGAAGTGACGCCCGGGTGTCGCCACTGTGCAGACCGCCCGGAGGACAAGGTGGAGCATACGGTAGAGATGTGCCCCGCTTGGGTAGAGCATCGCCGTGTCCTTGTGGGGGCGATCCGCGGCGGCAGGTCAGACCTTGGTACAGGCCATGGTTCGGAGCGAGGAGGAGGCCGACCGCATGAAGCAACGGCGCTCACGCCCCAGCCGCAGCCGGGATTCTGATATCGATTTCCGGCCACCATAGGCGCGGGCTTGCGGACGGCGAGCAATGGGTATCCGCTGTCCGGCCGTCCGGTAACTGTCTGGACCGAGCCCAAGTCGTCGATGGTGCACACTGTTCCCGCTCGCCTCAAGGAGTTGTCAGCAAACGTAGGGCCCAGCAGGGTCGAAGCCTACTGGGGTCTGTTTCCGAAAGGAAGGCTCGGCCCCGGTATGAAAAGCAACGATGGAACGGGAAGGGTTTTTTAATCAGTAAAAGTCTGACACTATCTCCCGCTTCGCCCAGGGGCGGGGGATGCATCCGGATGATTTTTATCCATCGAAAAAAGAAACATCGTTAGCTATGAAATTGCCGTTCTTTATAACGGGTTACTTTGTACTGTAATATCCTTGGATTGACGTTAATAATAACAGTCTTACCATCACGGTTTATGAGATACTGTCTGGTGACAGCCGGACATACAGGCGGACGGACAACGGAGTCTTAGTTATAGGGCTCTGTTTCACCCTTTGGCTAAGGAATCCTAAAAAGTACCGCTACATTTACTTAAAATTTTTAAAATAGAATCTCGACATCATAAGTTAATGCAAGATAATTTTATAAGCAGTCAGACTACACTTTAGTTTGTAAGCAAAACCTGTTTTTTATTTCTTTTATGCAAACAAAGTTTTATGAAAGCTAGTCAAACCGGATCTCTATACCAATATTATAAAGTTCAGTTTTTGTTTGGTTGAAAACTTGAAAGCACTATGTTTTGGAACTACTGGAAAGTAGGTTTGAAGTTGCCTGTGGATTGGATTGAAAGTAAATACTTTTCAGCCCTAGGGAGAATCGCTTTCAACTGACAGCTGTCAAATTAAAAAAAACTACTAATAACTAGTTCTATTATCGAATTTTATTGAACATTGTCCCAACTTTTTATACAGGCACTCAATTACACTGCAATGTATAATTGAAATAACGTAAAGATAATTCCTATAAATATAGTAATTAAAGAATATATATTATTTCACCTATTTAAAAGGTGTAAGGAACAGCCCTCCACAAACTTTAAGGGCTTGCTCAGTAGACGAAACTGAACAACCTTCCACAATTTTTTTTTTCAGGAAACGAAAAAAAAAATCCACCCCACCATAGAAAATGATAAACTTGATTGGACAGTTTGTATGGAGAAGCCGAATTTTTTTTTCTACTGAGCAAGCCCTTAAAGTTTGTGGAGGGCTGTCCCTTACACCTTGTATATTTTATTTTGTTTGTGACTTATATTTCTTGAAGGCTATACCTAAAACCGAAAAAAGATACCTAAAATCGCACAACAATTCATGTTTTTATTTTTCTTTTTCCTTGTATCCGTAATGAAAACCACAGTGTTTACCTCAGGTTAATGACCTATTTTCTCCCTCGAACTATTAGCACCCTTGTTACGCTCGGGCGCCAAACCTCTTCTCGGGACTGAATAAGTTACTTTCACCGTTAAGGCTTTTTTTCTGAGGAGGAATATCATCAAACATCTTTTCGTCTCTGAAGTTAGAGGAGTGTCATCTTACTAATGGTCCTTCTTTACTCTTTACACTGGAGGTTCACAGTAACTCTTTGGAACATTCATGCAGACCTAGCAGAACTCAGGTTTACTGGGCCCCATCTATTTTGTAAATTTTTTATTTAAGCCACGCAAGTAACACAACACACCGCTGACTCGGGCTTGGTCCTAAGCGGATGGCCGGTAAGCGAGCTACCTATTGCTCATTATCCGCAAACCCTCATTTACGGTGGCCTTAGATGGACTTCCAACGCAAAGATCGTCTTTTGCAGCAGCAACTGAGGCGTGTGAAGATGTTCTCTTGCACACGGATTTCTTTTTATTATAACAGGGTCACGATTGACCGCGCCAACCTGATGGAAAGTGTAGATGTGGTTGACGATGAAATGCGGTTCCTTTGTTCACATTATGGCTTTGCAGAAGCAGTTTACTGCTTCCAATTACCTCTCGCCCGTATTATGGCCTGAACCAGAGCCAGACGCGAGAGGTGACTGCTGCCGATCTTTACCAGAAGGACTCGTTGGTGCTCTATCCATATGGGTCAGACTTCCACCATATGTTTCACCATGTCCTCCAGACGACATGCACAATGGTGACACTCGGATGTTCCATCCAGATCCGAAAATTTGGTCTACTGAATCACCTATGTCCAGTGAGGACCTCTATTCAAATTATGTTAAAAATTGTGAATTTAATCTTATTGTAATGTACCTCCTTTCTGTTTTAAGATTAATTTTTTTATGATGTTTTAAAAGTACCTACAAATTCAAAATGTTAACTTTTCGAATACCGTAAATTAGACACACAATAGAAAGACAATAAGAGTGAACACAGGCATTTAATCACTTGGGGTTTAATTAATTAATTACCAATAAATGCTATCTCTACACACACAGATCAAATTATTGAGAACGAACCGTTACCTTATCACTTTACATTGACAAAATCATCAAACATTTATCTATGGAGTTATGATCCATTTTAAGCACAAAGAAACATAACCTCTAAGCTTGGTACAATCATTGTGAAGTATATGCAATGCTACACATCTGGTAAGGAGGTAAAGCTGGAAGCACCCTTGTACAATGCATGAAAGAACTTATTACAGTGTATTCATGTCATCAGCCAGTACCAAATTTGGGTCTATAATATCACTGACAATAGAGTTTAAGCAACTATTTATGGTATTAAAAAGTGAGGAACTGATCCAGAGATGGTCTGACAAATCTAAGAGTTATGAGGAGCATACTTATATTGCCCTTGAATAATGGTGAAATAAAAATAAATTACACAGTCACCTTTTTGTAAATATTGCTCTGACTAACTAGAACACTTCACAAAGAAGAAAAAATGCCACACTTACTGAAAAATCGCCTTTTAAAACCACATTATAACACAACGACAATTTCAAAACTTTTTCCCACTATAACTGCGCAAATTGTCAACTTACACTTCTAAAATGGTCTAGCAAAAACTAGGCAAGAGACACCTTTCCAAAATGCCACTAGAACCAACAACTTTTTCATAGCTAATGCAATTCCAGGGGTGAGTTGACCCGACAGTTTACCTGTATTGAACGCCCCGAGCTAATTCCAAGAAATTTTGACGCACACACTCAACACGAATACACAACGGAGCGCACACTTCCATAAACAATTTTAATTTTAGTACACGTATTTACTTACGTTTCCCGTATCAAAATATCTCGTGATAAAACACTTTTGGGCTGTTTTTGTCGTCACATCAAGCATTAGTGGTTGTTTAACATTATTCTTACGTAAAATTGCACACCGGTAACTGAACGAGTGAGACAAAAACTGATGATAAAAAAATGAACTTCAAGGAAACTCATGCAAAAACATACCGCCCCTCTACCCGCGCTGGGACGTTTGACAGATAGAATAATACCACCATCAATATTAAAACCTCCCGTATTTATATTTGGACGTCATTTGGTTTTCCTTTCTACTTTTTGCTATTGCCAGGTTATAAAGATACAATATGGTGTTTTTTGTCACGTATTTTAAAGATGATAAACAGATGCACTGTTATTCATAATGATAGACAGAACAAGTGTTTATAACTCTCCGCCTTTTTTTTTATTTGCAAAGGATTATAGATATTTGAAGATCTATTTACGATTTCATTTTTAATTTTATTTTGAGATCTCTCAAATATTTAAGTATGCTTTGAGAATACATCTCTAGCTGACGATGATTTTTGTCCTGGTTTTGTGCCCGTAATTATTTACTTTGTTCTAAATACTGATACCAAATTGTTTTACTATGTGTTAATCTTTCAATTGACCTGTAAATTGTTTATCTTATAATATTACCAACATAATACTATTTAACTTATTTTTTTTAATCTTGTTTTTTTTTTTAATAAATCGATATCTACGCAACAAACAAGTGCAAGTGTGCTTTGTTTAACATGATCAAAATAATAAAAAAAAAAACTTTTTTTCAAAATAAGTTATAGCATAAACAAAAAGTTGTAATGATTTCAAGTGTCTGTTATAAATACATATTGTCTTTTTTATTATTTAGTATATACTTTCACACTGCAGGGCAAAGATCTCCCCCAACGTCTTCCATTTATACTTCTCGAGCCACCTCGAACCAGCCAAACCATATTGTCTTTATTATAAAAATCTTGTTCTTTTTAAATTCTTTTTTCAATTACATCTCACTACTGGACTCGTTTTGCTTGGGCGTCCACTTCTTATGCCGCTTTAAGTTATAGTAAAAAAAAATATAATTATTACACAGTCATTTGACATTCACACTTTTCATTCTGAATATCGTTCTACACATATATGAGCTTTAACAATTACGTGGGTAAATTGTAATACATTGGCAACCCCCAATGGCATTTCCAAGAAAACTGTTGTCTAGCTGTCTTTATTTATATAACGTTCAGAAATACTAAAATAATAATTGATGTGATCGTGGCACATCGTGATTATAATTTTAATTAAATATAAAATGCAGAATATTTCATCTCCTTACAATAGCAAATATATGTTAAATATAATAAGTTGAATCTAGTTAATTCAGAAGTAATACAAATAATTTCCGAACGATGCTTTATTGCGCGGTGAATTTAAAAAGAAATGTTTAAAAAAACTAAGTGACTTTGACTTTCGCTTTGTTCCGTCGTCTCGCACGACTTTAATAATTAATTCTGGAAAATCAAGGTTAAAATCTGAGATGCAATTAATAAAAAACAAATAAACTAGGCACAGGTAACATGGAAAAACCAACACCAAAGCCAAATCCCAAATCAAAGAGAAACATTGTGTGAGTAAACGTCAACAATAGATATTTTTGACTGTCATTTAAATAATTCTTGCAGTTTTTTTCCAACTAAGCGACCATTGCACGGCCATGCAAGCGTCAATCAATACCATCAATCGTGAATGATGGTTTTCATCAATCAGTATTAAAAACGTCAATCACCGCATTATTCTATAGGATTTTCGTTAATCAAAACTTTGACTGTGGCAAAACTGACAGTAAAACCTACCGTGTAATGTTCGCCATATGATGTTTATGAACTACGAAATCCTACATCGCGCAATAAGCGTTCTCCGCACGATTTGAGCATATATACTTACAAGAGTCCGTGACATCCATCGGGCAGTGTTGCGAACTGTTGTGTCCGGTGTCTGGTGTGGGCACACCAGACACCGTCTGGTCGGAGGATCCTCCCTTTTCAACGCTATGTTCCGCATACTTCCAAAATGTCATCAGCAGAGCCCGACTAGCTATTTAGCGGCTCCGGGCAAAGATAATTTTCGCCGCACTTTACATAAACAAAACCACATAAGTCATGAGTCTTAAATATTTCCACTATCCGACCTGAAGTAGGTTGGAAGGTGGCACATAAAATTCTTAACCTGCCTACTTGGGTGTAGATGGCTAGGTTGAAAGACAAGTCAATTTTGCCGTGCCTCATTTTTTGCCGCCCTGGTCAAATGCCTGGCTTGCCCAGAGCTTGCCCCCCTTAGATCGTGTGCGTGTGGATTGAGTGTTCTTTTTTAAAAGTTCATTATATTTATACGAAATCAAGAAAGGATTTAGGAAATAATTGTGATAACTTCATGGTGAAGATAAAATAATTGTGAAATCGATGGAAAAAAAGTAGTGGACCTTTAACTGGAACACTCAATCCTCTAACCTGAGTAAATACTACACTCTCGTATCTCGAAATATACTAGATATATGTTTAACATTTGTATGTGGTTTAATTGTGTTGCATTAGTGAAAACTATTCGAAAAAATTCAATTGATTTTAACGTTCAATTTGGAATTTACTAAGGTTTATTTAGAACACTCAATCCTCTTATGGTGCGGTACGAGTGTTCCTAAATTCTGCAATTTTGGCTTAATAAAGTCTTAATATTCTTACTCTGTTTTACGTGTGTAACACAGAGTCAATTGTGAAACCAAAACCTGGGCGTAAAACATAATAGTTAAAGAGAAAATAGAAAAAATCCAATCCCCTCAATGTCCCGTATGAGTGTTCCATATTTTAGCGTTTATTTACTCAACCCGAACTTGTATACACATGAAAGCTACATCAGAAATTGTGAAAATTTTATCACTAAAGTTAAAATGTTTTATATTTTGGAGAGTGTTTAATTTCAATAGTAATCAATATTATTATATTTCTAAGGAGAAAATCGTGTAGGGTAACCATGAATACGTAATATTAAGAAAATGTTGTATTTATAAATATTTGATCACAAGACAGACTAGAAAAGCTGTAACATTAATTTTTTATGCTATAGTAAGTATTACTTAGATTTCGATTGGAGTAACCTCTAGACAAGCTAAGTTCAAGCCAAGGGTAAATGTAAGCATCAGCCGTGCATATTATGTATTATATAACACGAACCATTCCGAGCCACTTTTTATTCCTTCATAACTCAAAATCTATTTAACATGGAAACACCAAAGATTATAAATATGCTGAAACGGACTTAATATAGATATTAACGTCGGAAATCGACATTTTTGTGACTGACTTAACATATTATATGTGGATTAAAAACCTTACCACTTCCAGATAACTTCTGTTTAAATGTGATTGTGTGTATACAAAGCAAAAAAACAAAAAAACAGTAAAGTACTATGTTTTGAGAAAAAACTATCGCTCTTACAAGATAAAACCGATAGTTTTTTTTTCCTAACAAAATTATAAGGGCAGAAAAGAAAAACAGGATAATAAGTTTTATAGAAGAGTTATATTTTAATGTTCTTTATAATACATGTTTATTGCATCCTTACATGTCAAAACAAAGTCGCCCATCGCGTAGGTATGTCTGTTTGTATAATCGCGATAAACTTAAAAACGGATTTATATCTGGTTTTAACTAATAGCCGCCGTAATAGACTCTTGAGGGAAGTTTAAGTGAATATAATATATGTATGTTATTAAAAAGATAAGCCGAGAATGTATAAGATTTATACCACCTGCACGAAAATGGGGCGGGTCACTAGTTATTTAATAAAACTTAGACAGCCAATAAATTACATTTAAACGTAAAAATGTAACTTAACTTAATAACAATAAAATTATAATGTTACCTCCTTACTTATAGATACTCGTACTTATTTGGAAGTTATAAAAGGTTTTTTGTATAAAACTTAAGAATTACATAACATTTATTTACAAAAGCTTTTTATGGATCTCTCTGTAATCATAAAAAAAAACGATTTATCCCGTTCTAATAGGTACCAAAAAGTAACACCACTTGATATTGTCTGTGTACTGTTCTAGCAAAAAGTTTGGTTCGTAAAAGAATTATTTGATGACTAGCACTTTGTCAGTGCCTTCGTTTGCAAGAACGTTTTTTTATAAAAACCTTTTTATAAAAAAACCGGCCAAGTGCGAGTCGGACTCGCCCATGAAGGGTTCCGTAGCAGCAAGTAATATAATATAAAAGTTCTTGTAATGTGTTGTAACTTTGATCGATGTTTTAATAATAGTGTATTTTTTTCGGTTTATGACGCATTAAAAAAAAACTACTTACTGGATTTCGTTCAAACCAATTTTCGTTGGTAGTTTTTATAGTAATGTACATCATATATTTTTTTTAGTTTTATCATTCTCTTATCTTGGAAGTTAGAGGGGGGGGGACACACATTTTACCACTTTGGAAGTGTCTCTCGCGCAAACTATTCAGTTTAGAAAAAAATGATATTAGAAACCTCAGTATCATTTTTGAAGACCTATCCATAGATACCCCACACGCATGATTTTGATTAAAAAAAAATTTTGAGTTTCAGTTCTATGTATGGGGACCCCCAAAATTTATTGCTTTTTTTCTATTTTTGTGTGAAAATCTTAATGCGGTTCACAGAATACATCTACTTACAAAGTTTCAACAGTATAGCTCTTATAGTTTCGGAAAAAAATGGCTGTGACATACGGACGGACAGACAGACAGACAGACAGACATGACGAATCTATAAGGGTTCCGTTTTTTGCCATTTGGCTACGGA
Organism: Mythimna albipuncta; assembly: GCA_929112965.1. Classification (NCBI taxonomy): domain Eukaryota; kingdom Metazoa; phylum Arthropoda; class Insecta; order Lepidoptera; family Noctuidae; genus Mythimna; species Mythimna albipuncta. Next base: position 9,727,767 of record OV815985.1, on the reverse strand, counting down.
ACCCTAAAAACTCTCCTTAAACCGTACTTTGAGGGTAATTTTGCCAAACTATTAATAAGTTTCGAAGCGAAGGTGGCACTGATACACCCATACGAAGCCTAGAATCCCTGAATTCTCTTACAGATTCCCTGAAAAACCTGGGAGGCCTAATTTATCATTTGGAGAAAGGTTTGCTGGATGAAAAAAGCTCCAAGCTCAAAGGTTTAATTTCCAACCCCTTCTTAGTGCTTGCCTATATCATGAAAGGAAACCTTGTGCAAAGTTTCATGCTTCTAGACCCAGTGGTTTCATTTGGGCGTTATTATGTCAGTCAGTCAGTTTCTCCTTTTATATATAGGTATAGATTCCTGTTTGACTGAATGTCAAAAAAAGTCCGACAAAATTATGTCACCCTACAAAAATTTCTCCTTTAAAAATACATTAAACTTGATTACTGTTAAAATAAAACACTCTCCAAAATATAAAACATTTTAAACTTTAGTGATAAAATTTTCACAATTTCTGATGTAGCTTTCATGTGTATACAAGTTCGGGTTGAGTAAATAAACGCTAAAATATGGAACACTCATACGGGACTAGGGAATGCAAAAACCGTCAAAATTACAAACCGGTTTTTTTTTCGGGATTTCTAAAAAAAAACCGGTTAACCGGGTAACCGGTTTTAAAATTAGTTAATTTTGAATTTTTTTTTTAAGTGAAAAATTTAACTTTTTTTGCTTGTGAAATTCTAAATAATTGGCCATGAATTCTGTCAAAGATAAAAAAAAATAACTTCATAAAAACGAATGTCTCAGAATGATGTTATATATAGAGAATCTAAGTCAGAACTTAATTTAACTTCTACTCAAAATATCCACCATTACCAACTTTTTAGGCGCGTTACCACAAGTTTTTAGGCGTCCAGGCCACGCGTCAACGGTTTACGCACGGTGATCATTGGAAAGTTGTCCACCGCTGATTGTAAAGAATTTTTAATTATTGTTAGGTGAAGGCCATGCCCTCTAATATAGTAGATCTCAATTTGTAGTTCAGGGCTAGTCAAAGGTCAATCATCAGCCTTAATGAAGTCCGAAACACTCGTTATAAGCATCCTGAAAAAACCTAGTATGTTATCAAAAAAAAAGAGGCTTTAAGAGGCTTTGCTATGGCGTTTAGGATAGTATCTTGATACTCTTTAGCTTTTTTTTTTTTTTATTGTTAATAGGTTCGCACTTGACCGCTATCTCACCTGATGGAAAGCGACGATGCGGTCGACGATGGAACGCGCTTACCTAAAAGAAACCTATTCACTCTCGACTTAAAGATTCCCGGGTTGGGTTCCGGGTTTAGCTGAAGTTAGAGTAGCCCATTTTCACGAAAATGAACCATTACTGATGCCGCATGATGATCATTCAGGACTCTGATAACTGTTGAGAGAGTTCTTTGGAGTTACAAGCTTACACCCAAGTTTTGCTTGTTGTAATTTTCCTTGATTATGATAATTTTCTCATCGGTAGCAAGAATATCCTTTTTATGGTGGGAAAAATCATCCAATGACAACCCCCGCTCTTGGGCGGAGCAGGAGACGGTTGTCAGACTCTTACTGACTAAAAGCCCACCCTGTTCCTTCTAGCCTTCATTCCGGGGCTCGAGTTCCTTTTCGGATAACCCTGACCCCAGTAGGTTTCGACCCGGCAGGGCTTTGCCCTGCTTTTGCTGACAACTCCTTGAGGCGCGCGGGAACAGTGAGCGCCGTTGACGACTTGGGCTCGGTCCGGACAGTTACCGGATGGCCGGACAGCGTGACTACACATTGCTCACTGTCTGCAAGCCCGTGCCTACGGTGGCCGAAAATCGGGATTGGAATCCCGGCGGCGGCTGCGAGAGCGCCGTTGCTTGATGCGGTCAGCCTCCTCTTTTGCGAGCATTACTGCTTCGTAGAAGTCGGCGAACGCCTGCCACTCATCCTCGCTCCGGACCATGGTCTGAACCAAGTCCCGGCGCGAGAGGTCTCCACCGCCGATTGCCCCCACGAGGGCACGGCGATGCTCCGCCCAAAGCAAGGATATCCCTGAGTTTTTCATCAGTGTAACGAACAAACAAAGATTTTGATCTTTTCACTCTCTTCTTTAAATGCGACTTGTTTAAGGAGATGATATTATGATGAGTAACAACGGTGGGTATTCCATCTGTGCATAAGAATTTCTGTGTCCTTACGAGATTTTAATTCTGGCCCTTCATTGCCTGTTCTCACAACACGTGGCCGGCCTGAATTTTTAATGATCGTAAACAGAAAAACTGTACAGTTGGTTTCGCTATCACTATGGCACGTATATAATTATAAACAAACCTACGATTGATATCAAGCCTTAACAGAGTTTTAAAACAATATTTAATAAAAAAAATAGTGTCATTTGAAAGTAATAAAAAAAAAACGAAAAACCGGTTTCTTGAAAAAATAACCCGGTTTTTTTAATCATTAAGAATATGCTGAAAAACCGGTTTTTCGGTTTTCGAGTTAACCGGTTTGCATTCCCTATACGGGACATTGTGGGGATTGGATTTTTTCTATTTTCTCTTTAACTATTATGTTTTACGCCCAGGTTTTGGTTTCACAATTGACTCTGTGTTACAAACGTAAAACAGAGTAAGAATATTAAGACTTTATTAAGCCAAAATTGCAGAATTTAGGAACACTCGTACCGCACCATAAGAGGATTGAGTGTTCTAAATAAACCTTAGTAAATTCCAAATTGAACGTTAAAATCAATTGAATTTTTTCGAATAGTTTTCACTAATGCAACACAATTAAACCACATACAAATGTTAAACATATATCTAGTATATTTCGAGATACGAGAGTGTAGTATTTACTCAGGTTAGAGGATTGAGTGTTCCAGTTAAAGGTCCACTACTTTTTTTCCATCGATTTCACAATTATTTTATCTTCACCATGAAGTTATCACAATTATTTCCTAAATCCTTTCTTGATTTCGTATAAATATAATGAACTTTTAAAAAAGAACACTCAATCCACACGCACACCCTTAGATCGGGGTCTGATCATCAGCAGGAATTTCAAAGTCGAAGTCGTGCTGTGAACAATTGTTACCGAAGAGAAGAGACCAAATTGCATGACTTGATTCCGCCATCGCATTTCTACCATCGGACAACCCGACGTACGGCGAATATTCACCCTTACGTTGTTGAAACCTCTACGGTCCGGACTAAGCCTTTCGCCTCGTCGTTTATACCGCGTACGTCGAAGGACTGGAACAGTTTGCCTGCTGCGGTCTTCCCATCCGATTATAGTTTGGGTGTCTTCAAGGCTAGAGTGAATAGGCTCTTAATAAACTAGTGCGCCTCACCATCGAAGATTGCATCGCTACTTACCATCAGGTGGGATCGCAGTCAAGCACTAGTTTGATCAATTAAAAAAAAAAAACATTTTTTTTTTGGTGGGAATTCATCAAATAGATAACTTGATGCGCTCTGGGTGGAGCAAGAGGCCGCGTCCCACTTTTACTGACTGAAAATCCATCTGTGTTCATTCGGTTACCTTTTGCGTTCTAATAGCCTGACAGGTAGGCATGTACAGGTGAGATTTAAAGGTAAACCTGAGCATGTCTGTTACACAACTTTGCAGGTTTTCACACAAGCTTATCTGACAAGTATAACTGCAGGCAAAAACTGTCAGGTATACCCTAGCGTGTATGGCTACCTTTACGGGCAACGAAAAAGTTTGAAAAGAGTGACATGGCAGGCTTCGGACATCCTGGGTCTCTTCAGTATTGCTGACGTCTCTAATTGACTGTCTTGACTGGTCTGTTGACTCGGCCCTGGATCTTCGTTCTTTTCGTGTCGATGCTCCCAAAATATTTTTTTTCTTACCAATATTTGGCAACCTGTTCTGCTCTATTGTTGGCCTAGTAAAGATCCTAGAATCCGAGCGGCGTTAAAAATATCGTATAGTGATTCTAGACGCCCCGCGCACCCTGGACAGCTAGCACTCGGTAACACAGAGTCTAACTGACTAATCCTTTCCACAAATATCACACAACGCCGTCTAGGCCCAAGCTAAGCAGAGCTTGTGTTATGGGTACTAGAGAACTGATAAACATACTTATATATTTCTAAATACATACATATTATAGATAAATTACACCCAGACACAGAACAAATGATTATGCTCATCACACAAACATTTGTCCTGGGTGGGATTCGATCCTACGACCTCCGGCATAGCAGTCAAGGTCACTAACCACTAGACCAATAGGCCAGTCCTTTCACCACGATGTCTCAAACTTAAACTCTTCTGGAGCCTTACCATGATGTGTCAAAATGACAGGCGTGCGAGCGATAAAGAAGGATGGAGCTATACACACTAAAGCATGGATTTTAAAGGTCACAGCATACCTAAACGACTCTGCTCCAACACCGCCCTAAACTAAGACGACTGCCACGAGGCGTCAGCTAGCAGGCATCCAGCAGTCCACGCAGCGACAGGTAGCAGACGGCCAGCTGTCCACCCGCCGACCGCTCTCGCTTTTGTGTAGAGATACCTACTGACCAATGAGCTGCGACGGCGTGGCGACTGGTAGTAGTGAGCGCGTGGATACAGCATCGACCGCTCGTCTACAACGTGATAACCTGATGACGAAGACCTGATGCAAGAACTGGGAAATGGGTGATGGAACCCTGGAATGCCTTCTAGTAAACACATCGGGTTTAGGCTGATTAGATTCGTTTGAACTAGTTCTATATGTTTTTCATGATGACGAGGACCTGATACTAGAACTGGGAGGTGGCTAATGGAACCCTGGAATGCGTACTAGTAAACACGTCGAGTTTGGGCTCATTAGACTCGTCTTTTTTTACTTTTTACAGATTTTATGGATTTTTTAATTTTGCTATTATTCAATCATAAATGTGTTTTAAAATAATGTTTCTTTACCTACAGACAAATAACATACCCAGCACCGTACTCGCTGTCTTGGAATCCTGATGTACAACCAGTGCAAAATAAAGTTGGAGTAAGCACTAGGTTAGTATATTACTTGACTAGCTTGTGCCCGCAGCTTCGCCCGCGTACATAAATTAAAGCCCATGTTATCTAAACTAATATTATAAAGAGGGAAAATTTGTATTTTACAAGCTTTTATTTAGTTTCACCTGTCCATTTGTTTGTCTGTCATCAAATCTTGCAAGTTAAGACCTACTTCCCGGTTACCGATTGGGCTGAAATTTTGCATGCATGTGTAAATCAGATGACGATACAAAATCATTATGACATGGAGCTGATCTGATGATGCAATTGGAAGGTGGCTATAGGAACTTGGTAAATAAACGACACAACCCCATCGAGTTTAGGCTCGTATGATTCGTCTTGACGACCATTAATTATATAGGTATACCGAGACTATAAAAGCTTGCTATGAAAAAATGATTTTCATTAAGATCTTGTTCTGTGTATGTTTGTAACGAATAAACTCAAAAACTACTGTGCCGATTTCAAAAATTCTTTCACTATTGGAAAGTTACATTCACCCTGAGTAACATAAGCTTTATTTGTTACCCGTGCGAAGCCGGAACGGGCCGCTAGTGTTGTATATCTAAGGGCACGTTCACCAATAAAGTTTTTCTATTCCTGAAATAAGCAGCTACTGATAGGAACTCCTTCAGCCTCGTCCACAGGTCCAAAAGGCCGCAGGTGACTCCACGAGCCTATAGCCAACAGTTCTCTTCTGACCGACCAGAACGCACCGCCGCACACCTCAAGTATGGCGTCTTCCGGAATCGATATGGAGCACCTCCTAAGTTAGTATCTCAATGCCTATTTCCTATATTTAGCAATTTCGCAACCTTTTGCAACTTTTCCCTACTCCTTCGAAACGGCTTGGATCTTTAGAAACGTTTTTACACATAAAAATTGGTGGATAAATATTCTTCAAAGCGAACATTGCATATGTAAATCAATCAATATTCCGCAAAGAAAATGGATTTAAAGGTCAGCCGCGCGGCTTCCGGGCGCTGTTGGCCGCAAATAAATGCACAGATTTGCGTACAGCCGCCTAGGCGGGTGCGAGAGGTGCTTCCACATCATTTTGGCCAGATGGTTCAAGGGACTATAAGCCTATAGTCAATATTTATATTATATGTATTTCCTATAGTTTTGCGGTGCTATGGGTAGATATAAAATATACACCGTTAAATTTTAATCGTTTTAATCCCGTGGAGGGTCGATCCGGTACGTGAAACACTATCGATTTGTAAAGATAAAATAAATAAATAAAGTAGGTACCTGTTTTTCAAAACTCCTATTAATTTACGCATGTATGAAATTAATTTCTTTAAGAAAACGTCAGCTTAGCGTGTTCAATAACCTGTAGGTAATAGTCGGCGTTGCGTACAAACTACCTACAGGTCATTGAACTCGCTCGCGGTGTATACTCTGCCGAGGAAGCGGCAGCGGCGTGCCATACGTCGTGTCATTACCGTTTCGTCGACACAATTCTGTAGTTTTGTATGTAAGCTTCACGCTGGCGTACACCAAGCGTACGATGACGAATACGCGTCTATGAACCTACGCGTCCGTAGGCCTAAAATGTTTCTTTTTACAGGCCAATGCCAAAGTTGGACACGCATCCAAAGATGAACAGAATAAAGCGTTTAGCATCGCCGGTGAAGCGAAATAGGGTTGCTGATCAAGTCACAAAACTACCACAAAATGTTATCAGCAGAAGCAGTTCCATTGCTCCAGTGAAACCCACAGAAAATGGTGAGAGATCTCTGCTGTCCACGTAACGTTACGTGCTCCCTCACTGGAAGCATTCGCGTGTAATGTAACGATAGTTACATTATAATAGTGAAGGAGGATAAATGAGCATTACAATGCGCACCGTGTAATGATACAATTCTTTAATTCTTTAATTCTTTAATTCTATATTGTACACTATAAAAACACAAAATAAGTGGATAACAAAGTTCATGTACATAGGCGAGCTTAACTCAAAGTTGAGTTTTCTTCCAGCAAACCATTGAGCGATAGAGAGAGATGACAGTAGAGGGTAGGGTCCAGTGCACAATTTTCAAAATTAGAAATATTATAAATAAAATAATAATACATAAATAAGTATACCTACATACATAAATACACACATACTTTATATATTATAAATATATATATATATATATATATGCTATGTCATTGTGAAAGGAAATACTCTTACAATGCAATACAATGTGTAATATCTTGATACAATTTGTAACATACAACATATATGGCTCGGTTGATTCTTTCTAAAATTTGCGAGCCGTTTTTTCTGTTTTTTTTTCGTATAAAATGTCGAATTAATATTGCCGTATCTACTCAGCACAATGACTGCTTCGTCTGACATTATAGAATCAATTATGTTAATGCTCAAAGTCGAATCTACAATGTTATGTTACACGAGAATGTTCGTCAGTCAGAGAGGTAGTATTGTAACGTGATGCTCAAAGTCGAATCTATAATGTTACATTACACGCAAATGCTCCCAGTGAGGGAGCACCTTTACTCGTTCTCTGTTAGGCTGTATTTCAATTAAATCACATTACATTACACATGCGTTTTCGTAATGTTTGTGATCATCAGTTTCGTGTACAACTCTAAGAACGCAACCGCAGGCCGCTGTCTGTAGTTCTCTGCCCGCACCAATTAAGTAGGTGAGCTATAAGTTTAGGTTAGCTCAGAGTGATATTAGCTCTGTAGCCCGATTCACGTAATGAAAACCGTAACGATATCGTAGCGATTTAGTCGTTCAGTTAGACCATTTCCGTATTCACATCCATCAATCGAGTTTAAACGACACCGATTTTAAAGACGTTTGAATTTCATCGATTAAAAAAAAACTGTATTACATTAATTATCCTGGTAGAATACTTATTAATGTAACTGGAAATAAGTCGATAGATCGTGAATACCGCTTTTGTATAGGACTTCGATCGAACGACTATAAAACTTCAACGGTATTTGGCTTGTTTGATTTTACGTGAATCAGGCTACTGATTGATGTTAGTTCATGGTATTATTTATTTATATTTATTATATATTTTGTTGTACATACAAACATAACAAAGAAAAACTTAAATCTAAAACACGTACAATGGGCGGCCTTATCGCATTCCGCGATGTTTTCCAGGCAACCTAGAATAGACAGTAATTGTCAGAACATGATATGGGGCTGTCATAATTTCAAAAATATTACATTTATATTTATTATAATTGATAGATACACAGGTACATACATATGTAATATAATGCATACATAAATACATACATACAATGTAATGATAGCAAGGTAATGATAGTTCAAAGCGACGTTTACTAAGCGACGTTAGCTCATAGGGATTTTAGGTCCAAGAGATGTTATTCCACAATGATGTCAGCTCAGATGTTAGCTCAGAGTGTAAATTTTGTTTCTTTTTTAGTTTCAGTCCGTCCAGAGATCCCGCCCAAGTTCGTGTTTCGTAACTTGAATAAAAGTTACTCAAAAGAGCTGACCTTCTCTAGGGTTTCTCACATGGATATCAAGCCGAAGGTTGCTGCTCCCCTCTCCCCTATCTACCGTATTACGCCTACCTTCAGGAGTTCGAGCCGGAAATCAACACTCACGCCGACGAAGTATCGCATTAAAGAAGCTGAGCCGTAACCGTCAAGCTACCGAAGTTTTTATACAAGTTACTGTTAGAACAAAAACGAATGCTAAACTAGAGATGCTGTCAAAATAGAATAAGATTACGATAGACGAATAATGTGCTATATTTTTTTAATCTATGGTCGTCTGTCAAACCGAATTTTATTTGACAGCTAAAACGTCAAAATCTGGCGGGAAAACTATTTAAAAATGGTCAATATGTTTTTAAATGCAAATTGGGAAAGTAGGTATGATGGATAAAGAACTTTTGGCACGTGGCATTGAGCGGCAGCCGTCGTGAGTGTAAAGTATAGGTCGACGGCTGTAGTTATTACCTCTGCCGTTTGCACTTTGCAGCATGTCGCCCGTGTTTATGAAATCTTTTATTTTTACGAATTGGTGAGCTATTTTTTTTTTTTAATTGACAACAAACGTGTCCGTTCTGTCCGAAGAGCTTGCAGTCAAAGTGAAACCGGTTACTGAGGGACGACGATAATGTCACTATTTTCTTAACGTGAATATACCGTAGCCGTAGTGATCGAAGCGAGCGAAGGTTCGAGAAACATTAAATACATAGATTATGTATACAATCTGTAACGTTGTAATAAAATACATACACTATGCCGTCTACTAATCCCATTAATCATGTTTTCTGTAATAGAAATGATTTCGTCATTTTGTCTTAAAATTATAAAGCTTTAATTATATTGCCACTGGACTTAGCAAGGACTTTTATTTCATTACATACCTTTTAGCTTGATGCCAGGTATTACATACTTTTTACTTTGAAGCCGGGTATTACATACTCTGTAGGAGTAGGTTTTTTTTTAATAGTGTAATGTGTAATACCCACTCATTAAACTATTAAAAAAAAAACTTATTTTCAAATCAGTTACCCGGTTAACCGGTTTTTTTTAGGTAACCCGAAATAAGACCGGTTTTTAATAATGGCGGGTTTTGTGTTCCCTATCTATTACTTCCCTAGTAGGGGGTACCACGTACCCTGTCAGGTGCATGTGATTGTACAGGTAGGAACATGGCAGGTCGGAGGTAAAAATTAAATTTAGTTTAAAATGTCCGCGCGCATCTCTCGTCAAGCAGTCCGCACCGCTTCCTGCGCTCACGTTCCCACTATGGACTCTCAAATGAAGTTCTTATGTTTGAGAGTTCACAGCCTACTTCATTGTAATAATAGAATACTGGTATTCATGGTATGTATCTGCATCCAGCTTGGATGGATGAATCCTGGACGCTTAGGAAATACTATTATGCAGGAGTTGAAAAAAGATTTTAATAAAACACGAATGAAGTACACTTAATGGCTATCAGTTTATTTCATTTTTTCATTTAAATGATAGTTTGTTAACTTTATCACTTTTAAAAACATTTTCCTTTGAGAAAAAATTACATATTTTTAGTATAGAATATGTAAACGTTGCAATAAAACAGAAAAATTGTTAAATAAAACGGCTTCAATTTTTTTTAAAGAGTCTATTTAACTAAAAATTATATAATATTGAATTCTTTTTATTAAAGACCGATTTTTCAATCTTCAGATAACTTTTATTCAAATAATTAGTAATTTAATCAATAGTGGTTTGACTTTTATAATATAAAGAATAATAGGTCAAATCATTACTTTTATTAATTCTTATTCTGATGACAATAAAATCATTTGCAAATAAAATAATTTTGGGTGCGTGTCAACTTTAATGCAATTTTATTTTTGCTTAATTTCAAGTTTCATTAAGTTAATTATTATCTTGGCATACAATAAAGCTATAAAGAAAAATGTTTTTAAACAAGTGACCATAGACATTAGTATAATTTTTCTTATAGCTACACACTGCAGTCGTTATGTTAGTTCCGTGAAACGCCGCTAAGTCACTATGGCAGCACTGTGCTAGGATAAATATTTTCCTTCCCTTGTTAAAATTAGATATGGGTTTTGTGAAGAAATTAATGGCTATTTTAGAATATAAAACCACTGCCATAGTCACAAAGTTTGATTGTGTTTACAGTTATAATTTACACAAAGCTGGTTGTCGAAGCATTATTTATATCTACACACCATTACATTTTTATTTTTAATCCGTGATTTCATCTGCATTTTTTATTTAAATTGTGTCAGGTATTCGAATTATGTAAGACACATAACTCGGAAAATACCTGAATTCAATCGAAACAATATTAATATATATATATTTTTTTATTTTGATGTAAGAAAAGTACCTAATTGCAATTCTTAATTTTTTTGTGCAAACATTTTATTCATTTCTTTTTAACAATAACGATAATAACTTCAAAAACTCACTTTCCAGCCAGGGTTACTGTGGCCCTCGCAAATGGTAACTGAAGGAACTCACGTGGGTTTTGAGTCAGTAAAAGTCTGATACTACCTGACATCCAGAGAGGGAGAAATGATTTGAGTTGATTTGCCGACGTAAAAAAAATCTCACTTTACGCGAAGTGATATTTTTTTTTAGATATCCATCAGATCTGTTGCAGACCAAGACCTAAATAAGTTTAGCTTATAATAGTTCATTTTATTAAGCTTACCATGACGTGTTAAAATGTCAGGCAGAAAGAGGGATGGAGCTATACACTCTATATAGCTCCATCTCTTTCAGGGCGCCTTAAAATCAGTCGAAAGTACCGCGCGGCTGCAGCGCTATTCCATGTATGTAAATAACAAATTAGCGTGCAACGAACGCGACTGCGGCGCCGTGAAGCGCACTAATCGCGAGTGTTTGTCACCGCGCGGCACTTTGCGGCTAATTCGACGGCGCCCTAACAATTCAGTTTAGGTCTTCAAATAGATCTCGTTAAGAGCTCACAGTAAGGCTTTGGCTAGGTACACCAAGTTTACAAAATGTGTGTGTATGGTGTGAAGGCCCGTTTGTTAAAACTCTGAAAAAATGCTCAAGATATAATGAACATTTCTAAAGATTTTTTGAAATTGGTGTCAAGGGTAAAACTGAAGAAAAATGTGGATGAAATCACGGATTAAACACATCACATACGCCCCTTCAATCAATTCTCTTTGTAAAACATTTACAATCTATTTCTTTGAGCTTGGGGAGAGAAGTAAAGCAATAACGTTCTTCTGCCATTCATTAGTAGGTATGGTTCTTTGTGTCCTTAAAAATGAGATTTTAAACTTTAAAAAACAACTTTTAATAAAATTGCGCGTAGAAGTTTTGACGTTACACTACAAATTGCTATAAGTATATTAATGCCATCAAAAACATAACTTGTAGAAAACAAAGGCACGCAACTCAGTTTTTCTATCGTAAAAAAGTTGTGAGATCAATGTAATACGAGTATTACCAAGTCGGTTAATTTATTCAGTCCTTACTTATGGGACCATGATGGTCTAGATTGACTTAGCAATCGCATATTACCTACGCGTTCAGCTGGAAAGTACAATTCTGAATCATCAGCTGATTACCACGCTCATCTTGCTTACTCCAATGAAACATTATTTTTCTACTTCTCTGCCCCACTTGAAGAGGATTTACCTGTAAGGGTCTGAACACATCAATTAGAATAGGTTACATTTATTTATTTTTATTAAAATAGTTCAAAAACTCATTGAATATGTATATCGTGATCTTATTTTATTATTATTAATACGTGTGGACTGGTGGCGTCATCTTGTGACGCTGTGGGAAAACAAATAGTACTGTTAAGCGGTAATAGATGGCGTTGGTTGTTTTAAGTATTATTTGCAGATTTACTTCAAAGGAGTTCTTGTTTTTTACAGAATGTTTAAACGATTTTTTGTTCAGCGGGATACCAATTCGTCTTTCCAACTAAAATACTCAGTTAAACTCTGCACACGTAAAACTTGCTTAAAGTCAGCATGTGCTTAGACACGTGCTGACTTTAAGCTTCCTACTACTAATAGTAGAAAAAAAAGACAGTCGACACCATTTATCGCTACAATGATGATATTATTGTTTACCACTTTACGCCTACTGGTATTTTTTTTTCACAATTCATTATTTTTCAGAGAGGAGTAGCCAAATATGCTTGTGGAGCCAATTAAAACATAATATCTAAGACCTGAAAATTTAATGTCAATGGGGATTGAACCGAATTCGCAGGTAAAATATCGCCATTTTGATTTTTATACAAGAAGTATAGAATTGGAGAGAGAGGCAACTGATGTTTTCAAGATTATTAAGAATGATTTGCTTTTATGTAACGATTTTGATCTCCAAATGTTCCGGTCTCTAAACCCTTTTAATATGAGTTGGTAAAATAAAATCTATAATAGAATTGTCTATGAAATTGCCTTTAAAAAATGGCGATTGCTTTGCCGGTTTCCATATTATTGAAATTCAAACCCCCATTGGCTTGCTATACCTAAGCGTGCACGTGTAACCTCCCTGAAAAATATGTTACGAATTATCGTAAAAATTACAATACAATGTTGCAAGATAATTTATAAAATGCTTTGACACATTTCGACTAGGAATGCAAGGAAGATTAGTACAGCGTTTACTTTTGCAAGTTACCTGGCGTTACTTGCAGGAGATGCAAGTTAACTGGCGTTACTTGCAGGAGATGCAAGTTAACTGGCGTTACTTGCAGGAGATGCAAGATAACTGGCGTTACTTGCAGGACTTGCAAGTACCATATTTACAACATTACAAATGGTACTTGCACATAAAGCCTACAAAATTAAACACGTAAGTAACTCTCACTATATTATTTGTAAAACATAAGGAATTTGTTGACATCTAGCTACCGATATAAAATATTTTTTAATGTTTTAAAGTACTGTTATATAGAATGAAGACCTAACAATCAAAATATGGAATTCTAAGAAACAAAAAAAATATATGAGTACAGTCAACTGCATTATTTTACTTATTATTTTTTTACTATTTTTTTTTTTCTTATTTGATGATAACTTAACAATTGTTCTTTAAAGAATAATGTAGTTAACTGAACATTTTTTATGAATACTGATACCTACTAAAAATACCGATGTCTTGTTTATAACTGCCACATATGTAAAGATTTTCTTGCGCAAGTTTTGACTAGCACGCTTTTACGTCACGTCATTGTGTCCTTGTGGCTCAGATACTTACACAGACGTTAATAAATACTTGTGCAAGTCTAAATTTGCACAAGCATGTTATGTTTGTGGCTTAACATAATAACTATAACTACAACTTTACAAATTAAAAAATATGCTTGCGTTTATCTATACTTACTCAAATCAAATTTTAAATTATTATAGATACTTAATTTCAAGTCATGTCTAGACATCACTTGAAATTAAGTATCTATAATAATTTATACTAGTATAAAGCTGTAGTTACATGTAATTGTAACTTTTCCTTTATACTATTGACAGGCTCGCATTTGACCACTGTCTTTTGTGATGGTCAGTTAGGTTGTTGATTGAGTAAATTTGAAAACCTATCCACTATTGGATTTCTGCACATAAATAAGCCAATACCTCCATGACATTGATTTCTAATGGGTAAATTTTAGCTCGTGTTTCAACCTGCAGGCAAGCTATATGAAGGTTTAATTATATTGCGAGGTACGAACAACCAATAATCACATTATAGATATTTCAGTAATTTGTAATATCATTTAACTTGCAAGCAATTTACTTGCGGGTTGAAACGCGGCCTTAAAATGGTAAACAAGTTACTTGCACACTATTCTGTAAGTTACAGGTATTTCTTTTATGCGGTTAAAATATGCAAGCAAAGAAATATTTTAAATTCTCAAATTGAAAACACTTAATATGTATCATCATTTCACAGTCTAATCAGTTAAAGTTAATTTTGTGCAATTTTGAGGATAAATAAAGTTATTTTCTTGTAACCACTACTGGTTAATGAAATATATTATTCCATACAATAAATTATTCTTGCAATGTTTGCTAGAGTCGGTGCGGAAAAAGAAACGTCGTGGCGTAAAATAAAACTAGCATTATTGGTTTGTATTTCAGTGGGTTTTTATATTTTTTCGGGTGAATCCGCTGGTAGAAGCTAGTCTAACATATCAAGATGTAACAGTCGCTCTATAATGACCTAATGGTGTTCTAAACAGTTGCGCCCTCAAATCTTATGACGGTTTTTTTTCCCTACACAGACTCTAGAAGACAACGCAATGAACGCCAATAACGAATCATTTTAAACTAATTGAGTGCTGATTAAAAACATATTGTTAAATCCTTCAAAATTAGGTCTTACCCTTTTCAATAACAAAAATATACGTTTCTCTTTTTCCTATACTAAATTAAAAACTACGCCGTGGGTACAACCTGATGTAGGCCACACACGAAATGATATACACTTGCACAAGGTTAATCTTGTACGAATCGGCATGGTGGGCTATGCGCAGAGTGCTTGTTGTTTTACGTGATCATCATCGAACAGTTCACCGCGTCTGGCTCTCTGATTGGTTAAGAGCTTGGAGCAGACCAATCGGAGTGTCGAACGTCATAAACGTGTCGATCACGTTAACGTAAATCAGACTTGCACTAGACACTGTATAACGTGGAAAACCTAAACATTATGAAACTGTTTTTTTTTATAGCCTGAATGGATTGTATTATTTTGCGGGTAGCAATGAGACTGAGCCGTCACGCTCAACTGTGTAACGTTCGTTTGGATAAGTTCAGTCGGGTCAAGTCGGCCGAACTTATCCGAATGATTATGATATTGTATTTATTGATCTCATTTTGATCAAGTTTTCACATACTGTGTTTTTTACCTGAGAAATTATCACGCTTACACTGATTCATCAAATCGCAATTAATTCATTTTACATAATTTTTTACATGAATTTTGAAAATGAATCTAAGGTTTTTAAAGCTCAAAATCAGAGTTTTTTTTTTGTAATCACATTACATAATCCAAGAATAAATGATCACTAAATATATCTAATACCGCTAACTTTAAAATAAAATAAATTACAGCCAAATTTATGCGTACAATATGCGTCCGCGATGGCGTTTATGGACTAGGTAGCAGGGGCCTTACCATGACGTGTTAAAATATCAACGTGCGAGGGAGAAAGAGAGATGTTACTTTACACCCTATATAGCTCCATCTCTGTCACACTTTAGTTTGGTTTGTCAAAAAGATCGCCTTAAGAGTTCGTGATCCTCTAGTCTCATCATATCTTGTTCGAAAGAGTTACCGTGTTCTCGCAAACGGAAGCAAAATTGAAGCCGAGAAAAAGTTGAGTTAGCACAACAGAGCTTGCAAGTTCGTTTATGACTAACCAAAACCGTGAACACTATCGTAAACGCATAATGAACGCGTCGGTATGACCCACAGAGCACTAAAACGCCTCAGTGGCAGCTACTCAAGACGGAATCGTTAAACTTTCTTTGACGAGACTTTTTTTTTTCGTTTTGAGCCAACGTGTGCAAAATTTGGTTATAATTTTATCCACAATCTTAAAAAAGAAACCTCCTAACAATACAACCCGTATCCAGTAGCCCGATTCACGTAATGAAAACTGTAGCGATATCGTAGCGATTTAGTCGTTTTGACCATTTCCGTATTCACATCCATCAATCGAGTTTGAACAACACCGATTTTAAAGTCGTTTGAAATTCGTCGATTTAAAAAAAAATATGTATGACATATCCTGGCAGAATACTTATTAATGTTACTGGAAATAAGTCGGTAGATCGTGAAAACCGCTTTTGGATAGGACTTCGATCGAACGACTATATAACTACAACGATATTTGGTTTATCTCATTTAACGTGAATCAGGCTACAAGAGTACCGCTTTGTAAATGCAGCCACCTAACGATAGCATCCTAAGAAGTTGTTCGAGGCTCGTGGTAATTAAACCATTGTCTGACATGACTACCTAGACAAGACTCGCCGACTGCACATCTCACATGTCGAGAATACCACCCAAGTCAAGATACTTGATTAGCATGATTATTAGAAGTTATGACGTCTGTAGTCTCTGCAGCGATTCAGTGCCCTGTGGTATGATCGACCCTTACAACATTTGTCTCATACAATCCGATCCATTCTTCTCACTTAGTGACTATCACTTCAATACTGAGACAAAGGGGGATTAGAAATCCTTGTTTTGTCTCGAATCACAGACTTTTATATATTATTTTTATTCTACAGTTAGCAACTTGCATTTGAAAAAAAATATTATGTCACACACAACAAAGCTCAATGTCAATTGCAGCTCATACTTTTATATCAAATGCCTACCTCTGATGGATTGAAATCTTTGAAATTCTCGGCTTTTATCTGATCTTTCTTTTACAGTTTTTATCAATAGACAGAGTACTTCATGAGGAACATATAGATGCACCATCAAAGACACTTTCGTCTGACTACCACTAAGTTAATTTTTGCTTGCACTCGAAACGGAAATTTCAAAGGGTTTGGTTTGGCGGTGCGTTGCAGAATTCAAGCAAAATTTTTTTGAGTGATTTATAGAAATTACCGCGATGGTACATGCATCTTTCTGCCCTTGTCCCATGTTATTTGTGGTTGGCGCAACACGATTTTTTTTCTTCCATTCGTCCTATCACCAGTCACGCTACCACTCATTATCGTCATCATCATCATCATCATCATTTCAGCCGATATACGTCCACTGTTGGACATAGGCCTCCCCCAAGCGTCACCACAACGAACGTTCCTGTGCGTCTCGCATCCATCGGTTTCCCACAACTTTCACCAGGTCATCGGCTCACCTTGTAGGAGGCCTTGACGCTAACACTAACACAATTCATCTATTTTTACTTTGGCTCTTTAACTTTCATTTCCCTCTCCATCTATCCACATGTATAGTACATGCATCATATAGAAGAGAAAAGACGAGATTTCAAAGATTTATACCGTGCAAAGCTGAAAAAGGGTCACTAGTTATGAAATAAATTACGTATGACTTACAATATCAACTAGACACATAAATACACGTTGCCAACTGTAGAATAACATACATACCTCTTTTTTATTCAAACCGATTTCACTCAAAAGACAAAGCCACATCGATTTTTACAATATACCTGAACAATCACGTCGAATATTCGAAATCCATTGTACGAGCATTCATTATCTTAATATTTCTACATTTTTGCTTACACAGATAGTCAGCAGAAAAAAATATACCAATATATATAAATAAAGGCATATTACAATACTCACGTTTGTTACTGACTGCACGTAAAAAAATCTCGAAAGCAATACTTTTACAATAAGCCGCAAATATACATGTACTTGCATTAACTTGCACCACACTCTTAAACTATGCTTGCATAAACTTGCATAAAACCTGAATTCAATATGGTTGCACAAACTTGTAAAAATGATAACTTCAATATAACAATATGAAAATAAAAGTATTTTTTGTCTACTTTTATGAAATCGTGTAAACATACACAATGCATCGGTAAAGCTTCCACAGCTTAATGTTCAATACTTTAGTTTGTAAGATTATATTTACTAAACACATCGTGCTGGCAGCATTTGGTCAAAATAAAAACTCTTATGTCTAAAGAAGGTTGCGGTCAAAATAAGAACAAGATTTTTTAAAGACAAGAGATAAAAATCAATGCAGATCCATTCTTTTATAGTCTACGGCTAATCCGTCAAACTGAAGTTTGTTTGACAGCTGAAACGTTAAAATATGGCGGGAACTTTTAGTTATTTTTGGTTGCTTCTTGTTACTATTTTACTACAAATTACAAAAGTATATTTTAGGACAATGATTTATTGTAGCTTAGTTTAAATTAGAATTAAAACAGCGGTCTTGTTTATTTCTGCCAATTTCACATAATAAGTTTAACTCTTTGTTTATTTGAATGCAAAAAATCTCAAATTAAAATTTTAATAATTTCAACGTAGGTATAAATTAATGAGGAGTTTTCGTCGAAAGTATGGCTGATTCTTTGAAACCGAGAGAGTGTCTCATTCGTATGGCCAAGTTTTTTCTTTACAATTTAATATTTTTATTTGCATATTACTTTTCCCAGATCACTAAATGTATCAAAGGCACTCATTTGCGCCCAGTGGCTTACGACACAAAATAGATGGGTACGAAAGCTAGACCAGATGAATGAGACGTTCACTCGGTTTCAAAGAATCACTCATTAAACAATAAATTACTCAGAGCTTACATAATATAATACATACATCTTATTATATGAAACCAAAAATTGTTTCTACGTCCATTAAAGACTGAAAACACCTAACCAATGTGCCCCAAATCGGTTTCATTAGAAAGGCAATGATACGGTTTTAAACCAACAACAAAATGCAACGTTTGGTTTTCTAAAGTGACGTACACTAGGTGGCAGCACTGAGTCAAGGCAATTGTCAAAATGATCATGTCAATGACGTTAGTTAAATTGACGTCAACGTCATGAATACGTTTTCAAAAGTAGAAGAGCTCTCGGCTAAGTGGCGCCAACTGGTGGTATGTATTTTTCCTCCTTTTTTGTCCAATACACACCAACATTTTTTAATTAGTACAAAAAAGTAACTGGTTATATTTGAGTACTAAAAAATAAAAATAAAAAACGAAATCCCAAAATATCTACGAAAGTTTATCGTAATTGCTAAATTAATAATTGAATTAAACAATAATTGCTTCCAGAAAATACTTCGCGCAGTGTTTTTCCATTTTTATTGCTACTCGTTCATTTATAATCAAATAACCTGCACAATATATCCATAAATTGAGTGAGATTTTGGGACATAAACAAACGCTAATGACTTTGCTGTTTATGAATGTTATTGATTGAGATTTTTACATCCCTTTCCCACCTTTTCTAATAAGCCTTTTAAGTATTTGTACTAATTAAAAAATTATGGTGTATAAATAAAATGTATTTTTTTTAGTATCCACTAGTACAATGTAATACATACATACATAGATAAAATAGTTTGCAAACACTATCACCTTATTCGACAATAACAAGACTTTGACCCCATAAATTACCTACTTCAACATTATTGACCCCCAAAAAACCAATTCCTAAGACCCTCTAACATTTTGAAGACTCAAATTGTTTTAACACCGTTTTAAAAGCGTTTTTTTTTTAATTCTTAAAACTTTCAATCAACTGAAGAGTCGGTGTCTTCGTTTTTGATGCTCAGGTGGAATGCTAAGACCGGGATGGAACCGAGCACCATGCACGAGCCCATGCCGTAGAAACACCACGAGTAGCCACCGGTCACGTCGCGGAGAAGACCTGGAGATAAGGAAAAACACAGCATAAGCTTCATGCTTGAGGGAGGCCACACTCAATCGTGTTAATGGAAAAACTGTATGACGTTATACTATTTGATTTAGTTTCGTTCGTTTACTTTAAACCCGGTGGTGGAAAGATTTTTGATAGTGCAGAGGGTTTTTTAACGTACCCCACACGTTAAAAAACCCATTGCATACTGCAATTATCAGAAAATTGCATTTTTTTCACTTTGCACTCGTTATGTTTCTAGCGTTAAGTAGCAGTTAGGCGTGGGCGAAGCGGCCCATCGCTGTCGCCTACGATCTCGCATCTAAAAGGGCCTCGCGCAAGCGAGGGCTGTATGTATAAGAACAAGACTTTGGTTGCGACAGTCACAATCCTGTTTTCTAATTTATGAAAGGAAAAGGCCTCGCTGATGCTCGCCTACGTCTAAATTAATTCATACTATGCCTCTGAGCATTGCTGTGTTCCGATATAATGAGGGATTATTGCAAGAGGAGTCAGCAGCAAAGGCACAGCCCGTACGAGCTGCACTCATACACACGGTACTCACCGGCGGTAGGCGGCACGGAGACGGCGGCGAGGCTCTGGAACATGCGCACGAGCCCGTACGAGCTGGCGATGCGCGCCGTCCCGAACGCATCCGCCAGCAGCACCGGCACCAGCAGGAACCAGCAGCCCAGGCACAGCCCGTACGCACCTGCGGACATTATTTCACACACATATTTTTTTGTTTTAAAACTTTGACGCATACTTATAGGAATTTCTTCTATATTGTGACAAACTTGGTAATTAAAAAAAAATTACACTGTAACATAATCTAGAATTTATTAAATTTGAATGCTCACCAGAAGCGATAGCTAACGCCCACCAAGATTTAAGACTAGGTAGAGTCAGGACTGCAATGCCAGCCACCAGTATACTGAAAACATTCATTTGGAAAACATCATTAGGCCGCGTTTCAACCTGCAAGTAAATTACTTGCAGCTTGCAACACATTGCGGACTATCAAGATATAATATGATCAAAAGCTGTTCGTACCCCGCAATGTAATTTAACTTGCACACAATTTACTTGCAGGTTGAAACGTGGCTTTAAATTCTTTAAAATAGTGCGAAATAAAAATTGGTCAACGAGTAGTCCCCTAATAAAGGACTTTACAAACTGCGGTGAATACCGCACGGGACACACTGTCTCAGCCCATTCTCACTTGCGGGCTGTCGGGCCGAGCAGTTTACATTTCGAACAAAACTCGCATCAATTTGAGTTCTGAGTACTGAAACCAACTGTTGTTCTCAAGTGACAGAAAGATCAGCATTGTTTAGGTATGTTTCGTTAAATGACAAAATTTTGCATGCATGAACTGATGTGGAGCTGATCTGATGATGGAACCGGAAGGTGGCTATAGGAGCTTGGTAGTTAAACGACACAACCCCATCAAGTTTGGGCTCGTATGATTCGTCTTGATTGACGAGTATTAATTATATAGGTATAAAACTTTATAGTAAAATTTTTTTTTCATTAAAAGCTTGTTTTAACTTACCTGACAATATAGGCCTTTCTCCTACAGAACAGGTGTAAATCGCACAGCCAGCCCAGACCGAGCCGCCCGCACAGATCTAGCACAGCACTGATTGCGACTAGATGACCTGCAATCGTTAAAGTGGGTTGATTTATTCAGTCCGTACTTAAGGGACCTTGATGACGAAGCAGTGGTGGCCGAATGGTAATGGCTCAGGCTTACGAGTTATAGGTCGCGGGTTCGAACCCAGCCAGGTTCATTACTTTGTGTAATTTATTTCATCACCACTGCTCTTAAAACGGTGAAGGAAAACATCATGAGGAAACCGGCATGTCCTAGAACCAAAAATTCGAAGATATGTGACATTCACCGACCCGCACTGGGCCCGCGTGGTGGATTACGACCGATTCCATTTCATGGAGAGGAGGCCTGAGTCCCAGCAGTGGGAACATTAAAAAGGCTGATGATGATGATGATGATGACCTTGATTGACTTGGCAATCTCATTTATATCAAAAGTAATACGTATTAAATGGATCTCACAACTTTTTCCGTTCGAAGAACTGAGTTGCGAGCCTTGGATTTTTACAAAATTATTATTATTTATTTATTTAAACTTCATGTACAGTAGTGGTACATAGGCGGACTTAAAGCAACAAGGCATTCTCTCCCATTCAACCTTTGGGTTAAAAAAGAGATCACTGTGGTGTGGTGGAAATTATGTTTCTGATGGCATCTCATTTCTTTCAATTGTGGACCGATTTTGAAAATTATTTTTTTGATTAAAAGGTTATGCTTCCACGTTGGTCCCATAGAAATATTGTTATGATCTGATCATGAACTTCGAAGATATGGAACAGAACTCCTCATAGAATCACAGCAGAACTGTGGTTACAAGTAAAGTTGCTTTGTTTATACGTGTAGTCGATGACTGACTGTCAGAAAAGGGGGGGGGGGGGATGTATCGAACTAATCTGATGATGGAGCCGGAAGAAAATAAATTAAATTAATGTAATCTTACCGTGTTTGGGATAATTAAAATCGTTATGAGATGCACTGTGGCTATAATAAGGTATTTAAGTTTGGCTGAGGGATACTGCTGCAGGCTGATTGCCTTGGTGTAGGCACTGCAGGACGTGCTCTCAGCCCTCTCATATGACTTTGTCCACGCGACACCGTAACAAATAACTACACCGCGTTTTATAAATATCCCTTGGGACCATAATAATTACAAAACAAATACTCAATACTTTTTTGACGTATACTAACGGAGAATAAGCTACCAGTCATGACACCCGTCTGGTCGGATTATGCACCCTTTTCAATGGAGACTTGCGGGACTTTCTGTTCCGTATACCTTCAAACTAGTTCAAACTGGTGACCCTTGACAAAGAACGTTAGCGCAGCCTCCCTTCAGCCACTACTCCGTGAAATCATCATCACTTCCTCAAGCTTTCGAGCAGCGATCCATACAGCCATCACCCACGGCTATAATAGGTGTCCTGACCACCAGCATACCTACCTGGTCATCACCATAAAATAGATAGGTACAGAAGACAATCTCATGTATGTACTTCACTTTTTATACCTACACTCGGTGGACGCACACTAATGAGCGTTTGAGCCGGAACTGTTCGACGAGCGGGCCGAGGCGCTCCGAGATATCGTGTCCGTGAGCGGTGTCTATGTGTGCGTTGCTCGAGCGCGCTTTGTATGTAGATTGACTTCTGTACCTATTTATTTTGTGTCATCACCCTTAGCCTCATCAGCGACCTTGGTTAAAGGTCTCTGCACACAGCGGGCGCGGCGCGGCGGGACGGGACGGCGACGCGACGCTCTGTGTGGCGTCGTCCGTAATATCTAGTACATTACAACTGCTCAGTATCGCGTCGCCGTCCCGTCCCGCCGCGCCGCGCCCGCCCGCTGTGTGCAGAGACCTTAAGCAAAAGTTAAGTCTCGTTCTCCGCGACGTATACATACCGGCAGCAGATTTACTGTGTCCCATGGCGACGGTGTAGGCCGGCAGGTAGTAGAGCGCGTACGGCGAGCCGCACGACATGAGCGCCACGGAGGCGCACAGCAGCCCGAAGCGCCACGAGCGCAGCAGCGACACGTCCAGGTACCTGCGGGGGCGGGGACAACTGACTAACACTTCACACAAACAGAGACTTCCGTCAATAAAGATGTTCAGGAAAATTTACACCACCAGTTGGTGCCATTTAGCTAAGAGGCCTTCTACTTTTGAAAATATTTAGTTTAGAAATGGCTGTTACTAACACTACTAATCTAACTGAGTATTTAATCTGTTCACCACACTTACGCCCCTAGCCCACGGCGACTTTATGTAGCGATAATGTCATGCATTTCGTAATCACGCGACAGCATCGCTACTAACGCGCGTTAGTCGCATTTGCAAACGCTAGAGAAAAGATGCCAACGCGCTACTAAAGCCGCGTACAGACATAGCGAGGCTTGCGTCACGAATGCCTCAACCTGAAGCATACGACGGTAGATTTATGCGTGCGTTCCGAACGACACATGCTAAAGCTCAGCACGCAAACCACGGTGATCTTCAGTAGAAAACGCAAAGAATACCTGTCGGTGCACACCGAGCGCATGACTCGTACTGAGGCGGCGTTCGCAACGATTGCACACAGCCCGAGGCATGCGAGACGAACCATTCGCGACGCACGCCTTGCGATGTCTGTACGCGGCTTTACGCGCTACCGCCTCGCGACTGTATCGATGCGAACGCGCTACAGCATCGCTACAAAAAGTCTTCGTGGGCGAGGGGCCTTAGTGTTACTATTGGGGACTCGATTTCAGTGCATAAGTCTGAACAGTAAAGTTGACAAAAAATAAAAGATTCGTTTTTGACTACTTAAGCGGCTTGCCCAATGTAGCGTAGCTAGTACTACTACACCGAACCCCTTATTTTTATTTTACTGTTCCTTTCAGTTTCGTTCTTTCTCAAAAGTTAAAACGGTGCTTTTTTTTAACGAGTTTAGCACCTCATTTAGCCCGTTTGTGGGTGCCAGGGGCCTACTGGGGCCAGAGTTATCCGAAGGGAAGCTCGGCCCCGGTACGAAAGGCAAGAAGGAACGGGGTGGGTTCTTTAATCAGTAAGAGTCTGACACTATCTCCCGCTCCACCCAAGGGCTGGGAATGTCATTTAAATGATTATTACCTACCCACAAAAAAAAGAGGTGTGTGCAGCGGCCAGGATTTAGGTAATAAACTGCTGAGTAGGGAGACGGCCAGGCGGATAACGAACTCACCTGGAGATAACCTCGACGCAGCCGGAGCGCTTCTTCTGGACCTGCACATCCTCCTTCTGCACCTCTTCTTGTTTGATAACGATAGGCTCCGTCAGCTTGCAGGGGATCAGCCGGCTCGGCGGAGGACGGATATACAGCGATTTACTGCGGACAGCAATTTTATTTCATTACATTTTAAATCAACACGATCAGGACTTAGACCATGACGTTTAAAGTAAGATTGTTTTAATCTTGTTCCACTGTGGGTAAGAGATGGCGCTAGACAAACTGTATAGCTTTGTCTCTTACCAGACAAACCATCTTATTTAAAAGTCATGGTAACCCCGCAGCACGAGGAAAAGTGGTATTCGAGTAGTAACGGTCCCGACTAACGTCAGTCAGTGACAAAATTAAGAAACATGGACCAGTTAAAATTCTTAAACTACTGGTTCAAATTGAATTAAATTTGAAATATACCGTATTTCTACAATGCCTGCTTGGTTACTGAAAATTCAGGTTTCTAGTTTTATACAACGAAGTTATAGGGGGTCGAAAATGACCTGAACTGTTTTGAGAAAAGTATGTTACGACCGTGCCACATTTTTTGCTTGCCTTGGTGGAGACACTGCCGTGCCCCCTAATAAAATAAAAAAATGCAAGAGAGAGTACCTACATTGAAAAGAACGAAACTAAAGTAAAATTGAAAAGAAACATTTCAGTAAACGAATGAAACAACAAATTGGATGAAACAACAGGTCGTACCTGCTGAGGTTCCGCCTCGCCTTGTAGACACAGGTACTGTCGGTGGACAGGTCTTCAACAGAGTGCAGGATGGAGGACGACCGCGTGGGGCGGAGACGGAGACGGACCACCTCCTTCGGCAAACCTGGAACAGACAGACAGACGAAAATAGAAAATATAGGCCTATGTTCATCATCAGCATCATCCTTTTTAATGTTCCCACTGCTGGGAGTCAGGCGTCCTCTCTAGGCGAGGGAATGGGCCGTAATCCACCTCGCGGGCCCAGTGCGGGTTGGTGAATGTCACATGTCTTCGAATTTTTGGTTCTAAGACAAGTCGGCTTCCTCACGATGTTTTACTTCAACGTTTTGAGAGCTGTGGATAAATTCTGAATGAAATATACACAAAGTAATGCACCTGGTAGGGTTTGAACCCGCGACCTACAACTCGAAAGGCCTCTGCCACACTAGACCGAAATTCCGTCGCGGAAGATCGTCGACGGAACGTTAATACAAGTTATCCTAACTAATATTATAAAAGTAAAAGTGTGGATGTTTGGATGTTTGTTACTTAATCACGCAAAAACGGCTGAACAGATTTGGATGAAATTTGGCATGCATATAGCCTTTGACATGGAAAAGAACATAGGTTACCTTTTATCCCGATTCCTTAAGTACCTACCTAATGTCACGCGGGCGAAGCTGCGGGCAAAAGCTAGTAGCATATATAAACTACACTACATAGAGCGACCGATCTTCCGCGAAGTGTACCCGCTAGTTGTAGTTTATATGCAACTAGCTTTTGCCCACGCGGCTACGCTCCCGCTCTTCCCTACTTTAGCCTACTATACCCTACTCTACCCTACTCTACCCTACGCTACCCTACGCTACCCTACTCTACCCTACTCTACCGTACTCTACCCTACCCTACTCTACTCTACCCTACTCTACCCTACTCTACCCTACTCTACCCTACTCTACCCTACTCTACCCTACTCTACCCTACTCTACCCTACTCTACCCTACTCTACTCTACTCTACCCCTGACGTTTCATGTCAAGTCACACGGTAACGCTGTCGAACGGGATAAAAAGTCTTATGTCCGTCTCCTGGCTCTAAGCTACCTCCCTACCAATTTTCACCCAAATCTGTTCTGCCGTTCTTGAGTTATAAGTGGTGTAACTAACACGACTTTCTTTTATATATATAGATAACTTGTATTTAAAGTTCCGTCGCCGATCTTCCGCGACGGAATTTCCGTCTAGTGTGGCAGAAGCCTAAAACGGAGCCATTACCGCTCGGCTACCACTGCTCTCTACGCCTTCGTTACTCAGTGATAATGTAGCTTTCTTCTAGTGACAGAATTTTGAAAATCGGTTCAGTAGTTTTTGAATCTCATTCACACAGACAGACGCGTTGGGCCTATGTTTTCAAGTCCTCCACGACTTTGTTCGATATGTAATAGACAAATCCAGCCAAATTCTATATTTTTGAAGGATTTACTAAAGAATTCAAAGCTATATTTTTGTGTGTACCTTCTTTCACTACCCACTAATGTTCCTTTTACTTTTACACAGTGTCTACATCTTTATTTTCTTAAATTTTTCTTTCGCGGAAGCACACGCTGGAAGAGATTTCTTTAGAAATAAACATCACCTTTATAGGTACTATTCTTTTTTTTCATTCTCCTGTTCTTTTATTATTAGTCTAAGAGCCCGTGAACCCCAGACCTTCGTTATTTTATAAAAGCTGAAAGTTTGTCAGCGCATGCTCCCAACACAGGTAAGAACGATGGACTATTATGAAGTTTGGGTTACCGTGGCTTTAGCAGGTAAACGGTACTAAAGGTGTGTAAAATACCGATCTAAATTCATCAAATTATAAAGTGTGATTTTTTGGTATTACCTTCAGAATATTATTAAAAATCACGTTATTGATTGCCAGACACTTAACATCGTGGCAACCCCTTGCCAGACACCCCTAACGTTCACGAAATTATAATTCTACTTACGTTATAGTATAAAAGCTGATTTTTATATATAATACTTAGGTAATAATTAGATGATGTTTCCTCATCAGCCAGACATTTTTGATAGTTCCAACCCCTTGCCAGACAATGATGTAGGGTCGCTGTAAGAGCGAGCGTGAGACAGTATATGTATGGTGGGTGCGAGTGAGATAGCGAGATAGGTCTATCGCGATCTCTCAATAACAGATTATAAAAAAAAAACCAAATAAATAATACTCAAAAATTTAATTAAAAATATATTAATAACATTACAAGTTATTATAAAGTATAAAAAAATAGATCGATGACATTACAGATTATTATTAAAGTGTACTAAAGAAAATATTATTTTATTCACTACCATCATTATCCTCTCAGCTGTGAGCCCGCAATGGCCCAGGTGCTACACACGTTACGCATCCGCGAATGATTCCCGCGCAATTTTGGCGCGTCTGATTAAAACGATGATATCTTTGAAACTACGTTAGTTAGCTCGCTACCGGTTATATTATTCGAATCGTTATTAAATTACCTAAAAAGATTTGTAAAGATTAGTAAAGTTTTGTCTTGTAATGTATTAGTAATTGTCGTGTATGTTCAGTATCATATGAGGGGCACAGATTCAGGATAGCCGCAGCGGCTCTCCCATAGACAGGCATTTTTATAGAGCCGGAGCGGCTCCACACCACAGACAAGGGGTTATAATCAATGTTATCATTTTCTTCGTCACTGTTACTCCATTCCATATCGTCGTCTTCTTCTTCTTCGTCAGTTTCTGTAGAAATATGAAAAAGTTAATGGGATTGAAAATATCAAAAAATAATGTATAATGGTTTAAAGTAGTATTATACCTGAGATAGTTTTCAGTGATTCTCTGACGAAATTTGGCAACTGATCACCTTCGAACCATTTAAAATGGTACTGATTATCTTCGAGAACCCAACCATTATTCTCGGGTTGATAAATTGTTGGAATTTGCTGATTTGCATTATTCCAAATGCTAGACACATAGTTGGCTCGCAGAAATTGTTGTAGCAGCTCGGATTTACGTGGTGGCAGACTGCTAGCATCAAAATTTCGTAGTTTTTTACGGCTAAACGCTTCATTAATATCTGAGACCTGATATGTATTAATGAATAGTTGAAGCCGTGCTGCATTAACATCAGTTATCGAACCGACATTGTATACCTCACATATAAACCGTTGAATAATATCAAAAGTGCTTTGTTGTTCATTATTATTTTCGAATAATTCGTGTTTACCGAATTTAATGAAAGCTGTTTGATACTCTTCCGTTTTTTTTTTTAAATTTTAAAAGGCCTCAACTTTCCTTTTCGGAAAAATGCAGGATTATAATCACAACCTGTGATCGCATGGAATCCTGGTAAACTCTTGCAAAAAGATTTTCCTAACTTTACGTAAATCTCTGTAAGGTCTTACTTACAGAGATTTACGTAAAGTTAGGAAAATCTTACGTACTTATTCCCACTGCCTATCAGCATCCAAATAAGTGAATCATTTTGTAGATGGTGCATATGACCAAGCATGATAGCTGCAATGTCAGTGTCGACACTTCTGATCACAATATTTACTTGATTTGGAATACTGCACGCATGATAGACTATTTTGGTATCAGCCTCTTCATGTTTTGCACATGATAACTCTTCTACAACCCTTGTTACTACTTTGTTAGAAGCATCAACAACAAAAGAATGGCACTGTTTAGAATTTATGTGAATAGTTTTATTTCCAATAAAAGGTATTATTTCATCACTGGCCCAATGCAAAATTAAAAAATCCACTAGAGCTTGTTTGAAATTTGAATTTTTCAATTCTTTCGCAAAATCACTCGGACGTGTTTGATCAGGTCCAGTTATGGTGTAGCTCAATTGTGCTGATTCTAATCGCTGAGAATGTTCGTAATCTTTGATCGATATTGATCAAAAATAACGTCAATTCTTAGCGCTTCGAACTTGGTGACCATTTGCAACAGTTTCTTAGAAATGCCTCCAAACTTGTTTGGAACATTTCTCATGGTGTGTAATAAAAAAAATCCATCAATTATTACGACATCTACAGTAGGTGGTGGCTGATGCTGGACCTCCATCTCCAAACACTTCATTAAGGCAGATTTATCCGTCTTACAAATAGTACCATTTAAATGACAATTATATAAAGGCACATCAGTGATTGGGTATGACAAAATTTTTGAGATATCCACATTGTAATCCATCGAGATCCCCAGCATACGACCAAACAAATCTGTAATGTCATCAATCTATTTTTTTATGCTTTATAATAACTTGTAATGTTATTAATATATTTTTAATTAAATTTTTGAGTATTAGTTATTGTTTTTTTTTTTATAATCTGTTATTGAGAGATCGCGATAGACCTATCTCGCCATCTCACTCGCACCCACCATACATATACTGTCTCACGCTCGCTCTTACAGCGACCCTACATCATTGTCTGGCAAGGGGTTGGAACTATCAAAAATGTCTGGCTGATGAGGAAACATCATCTAATTATTACCTAAGTATTATATATAAAAATCAGCTTTTATACTATAACGTAAGTAGAATTATAATTTCATGAACGTTAGGGGTGTCTGGCAAGGGGTTGCCACGATGTTAAGTGTCTGGCAATCAATAACGTGATTTTTAATAATATTCTGAAGGTAATACCAAAAAATCACACTTTATTATTTGATGAATTTAGATCGGTATTTTACACACCTTTAGTACCGTTTACCTGCCAAAGCCACGGTAACCCAAACTTCATAATAGTCCATCGTTCTTATAGAGCAAGAGCCCGTGAACCCCAGACCTTCGTTATTTTATAAAAGCTGAAAGTTGGTCAGCGCATGCTCCCAACACAGGTAAGAACGATGGACTATTATGAAGTTTGGGTTACCGTGGCTTTGGCAGGTAAACGGTACTAAAGGTGTGTAAAATACCGATCTAAATTCATCAAATAATAAAGTGTGATTTTTTGGTATTACCTTCAGAATATTATTAAAAATCACGTTATTGATTGCCAGACACTTAACATCGTGGCAACCCCTTGCCAGACACCCCTAACGTTCATGAAATTATAATTCTACTTACGTTATAGTATAAAAGCTGATTTTTATATATAATACTTAGGTAATAATTAGATGATGTTTCCTCATCAGCCAGACATTTTTGATAGTTCCAACCCCTTGCCAGACAATGATGTAGGGTCGCTGTAAGAGCGAGCGTGAGACAGTATATGTATGGTGGGTGCGAGTGAGATGGCGAGATAGGTCTATCGCGATCTCTCAATAACAGATTATAAAAAAAAAAACAATAACTAATACTCAAAAATTTAATTAAAAATATATTAATAACATTACAAGTTATTATAAAGCATAAAAAAATAGATTGATGACATTACAGATTTGTTTGGTCGTATGCTGGGGATCTCGATGGATTACAATGTGGATATCTCAAAAATTTTGTCATACCCAATCACTGATGTGCCTTTATATAATTGTCATTTAAATGGTACTATTTGTAAGACGGATAAATCTGCCTTAATGAAGTGTTTGGAGATGGAGGTCCAGCATCAGCCACCACCTACTGTAGATGTCGTAATAATTGATGGATTTTTTTTATTACACACCATGAGAAATGTTCCAAACAAGTTTGGAGGCATTTCTAAGAAACTGTTGCAAATGGTCACCAAGTTCGAAGCGCTAAGAATTGACGTTATTTTTGATCAATATCGATCAAAGATTACGAACATTCTCAGCGATTAGAATCAGCACAATTGAGCTACACCATAACTGGACCTGATCAAACACGTCCGAGTGATTTTGCGAAAGAATTGAAAAATTCAAATTTCAAACAAGCTCTAGTGGATTTTTTAATTTTGCATTGGGCCAGTGATGAAATAATACCTTTTATTGGAAATAAAACTATTCACATAAATTCTAAACAGTGCCATTCTTTTGTTGTTGATGCTTCTAACAAAGTAGTAACAAGGGTTGTAGAAGAGTTATCATGTGCAAAACATGAAGAGGCTGATACCAAAATAGTCTATCATGCGTGCAGTATTCCAAATCAAGTAAATATTGTGATCAGAAGTGTCGACACTGACATTGCAGCTATCATGCTTGGTCATATGCACCATCTACAAAATGATTCACTTATTTGGATGCTGATAGGCAGTGGGAATAAGTACGTAAGATTTTCCTAACTTTACGTAAATCTCTGTAAGTAAGACCTTACAGAGATTTACGTAAAGTTAGGAAAATCTTTTTGCAAGAGTTTACCAGGATTCCATGCGATCACAGGTTGTGATTATAATCCTGCATTTTTCCGAAAAGGAAAGTTGAGGCCTTTTAAAATTTAAAAAAAAAAACGGAAGAGTATCAAACAGCTTTCATTAAATTCGGTAAACACGAATTATTCGAAAATAATAATGAACAACAAAGCACTTTTGATATTATTCAACGGTTTATATGTGAGGTATACAATGTCGGTTCGATAACTGATGTTAATGCAGCACGGCTTCAACTATTCATTAATACATATCAGGTCTCAGATATTAATGAAGCGTTTAGCCGTAAAAAACTACGAAATTTTGATGCTAGCAGTCTGCCACCACGTAAATCCGAGCTGCTACAACAATTTCTGCGAGCCAACTATGTGTCTAGCATTTGGAATAATGCAAATCAGCAAATTCCAACAATTTATCAACCCGAGAATAATGGTTGGGTTCTCGAAGATAATCAGTACCATTTTAAATGGTTCGAAGGTGATCAGTTGCCAAATTTCGTCAGAGAATCACTGAAAACTATCTCAGGTATAATACTACTTTAAACCATTATACATTATTTTTTGATATTTTCAATCCCATTAACTTTTTCATATTTCTACAGAAACTGACGAAGAAGAAGAAGACGACGATATGGAATGGAGTAACAGTGACGAAGAAAATGATAACATTGATTATAACCCCTTGTCTGTGGTGTGGAGCCGCTCCGGCTCTATAAAAATGCCTGTCTATGGGAGAGCCGCTGCGGCTATCCTGAATCTGTGCCCCTCATATGATACTGAACATACACGACAATTACTAATACATTACAAGACAAAACTTTACTAATCTTTACAAATCTTTTTAGGTAATTTAATAACGATTCGAATAATATAACCGGTAGCGAGCTAACTAACGTAGTTTCAAAGATATCATCGTTTTAATCAGACGCGCCAAAATTGCGCGGGAATCATTCGCGGATGCGTAACGTGTGTAGCACCTGGGCCATTGCGGGCTCACAGCTGAGAGGATAATGATGGTAGTGAATAAAATAATATTTTCTTTAGTACACTTTAATAATAATCTGTAATGTCATCGATCTATTTTTTTATACTTTATAATAACTTGTAATGTTATTAATATATTTTTAATTAAATTTTTGAGTATTATTTATTTGGTTTTTTTTTTATAATCTGTTATTGAGAGATCGCGATAGACCTATCTCGCTATCTCACTCGCACCCACCATACATATACTGTCTCACGCTCGCTCTTACAGCGACCCTACATCATTGTCTGGCAAGGGGTTGGAACTATCAAAAATGTCTGGCTGATGAGGAAACATCATCTAATTATTACCTAAGTATTATATATAAAAATCAGCTTTTATACTATAACGTAAGTAGAATTATAATTTCGTGAACGTTAGGGGTGTCTGGCAAGGGGTTGCCACGATGTTAAGTGTCTGGCAATCAATAACGTGATTTTTAATAATATTCTGAAGGTAATACCAAAAAATCACACTTTATAATTTGATGAATTTAGATCGGTATTTTACACACCTTTAGTACCGTTTACCTGCTAAAGCCACGGTAACCCAAACTTCATAATAGTCCATCGTTCTTACCTGTGTTGGGAGCATGCGCTGACAAACTTTCAGCTTTTATAAAATAACGAAGGTCTGGGGTTCACGGGCTCTTAGACTATTACCTGTGTTGGGAGCATGCGCTGACCAACTTTCAGCTTTTATAAAATAACGAAGGTCTGGGGTTCACGGGCTCTTGCTCTATATCGTGTGTACATACATTGTTAAATCTATATATATAAAAGAAAGTCGTGATAGTTACACTATTTATAACTCAAGAACGACTGAACCGATTTGGTTGAAAATTGGTAGGGAGGTAGCTAAGAACCAGGAGAAGGACATAGGATATTCCGATTTTTATCCCGTTCCCGTCGTTCCCGTGAGACGTGACATAAAACGTGGTATAACAAAACGCAACTTAGAGTATGGTAGAGTAGGGTAATAGATTAGGGTAAGGTAGAGTAGGGTAGGGTAGAGTAGGGTAGGGTAGAGTAGGGTAGGGTAGAGTAGGGTAGGGTAGAGTAGGGTAGGGTAGAGTATGGTAGGGTAGAATAGGGTATGGTAGAGTAGGGTAGGGTAGAGTAGGGTAGATATAGGGTAGAGTAGGGTAGAGTAGGCTAGAGTAGGGTAGAGTAGGGTAGAGTAGGGTAGAGTAGGGTAGAGTAGGGTAGAGTAGGGTAGAGTAGGGTAGAGTAGGGTAGAGTAGGGTAGAGTAGGGTAGAGTAGGGTAGAGTAGGGTAGAGTAGGTAGAGTTTACAGCTTAGATAAAAGGTAACTATTAGGCGGTACGAAGTTTGCCGGGTCAGCTAGTACATAAATAAAGAATAGAGTCAACAGCTCCAAATGACATCAAAAGCCACTCACCCACGACTCCCAACACGTCCAGACCCTCAGAGTCTTCGGAATCAGAGTGCTGGTGCTGCGCCTGGATTTGTTGACGAGCGACCTACAAACCAACAAATTTCATCACTAGAGCTGTCTCTGTGTGTCTCCTCCTGTCCTGTCTCGTCCAAAGGAACTGTGGCGTATCTCTCTAAGCGCCGAATGTACATACGCTTGCGCAACTTTAATGACATTGAAAAAAGCTTAATTGTCGTTTTGTACACACAAGTTTACGAAATTTATACAGCCGTAAATTTTGGGCTGTTTTTGCGGTGCGCGAGAGGGTAAAGCGCAAGTGAAGTGCAGTAGAAGTGAAGGGGAGTAGGTAATAACACGATATCAGGGGTCTTACTATCCACACAAAACAGATAGGTACAGAAGTCAATCTACACACAAAGCGCGCTCGAGCAACGCACACATAGACACCGCTCACGGACACGATATCTCGGAACAGTCGTCGAACAGTTTCGGCTCAAACGCTTATTAGTGTGCGTACACTGAGCGTAGGTATAAAAAGTGAAATACTAAGTGTGTGAAGTGAACTACATTAAACCGATGCATTCGTCACACGTGTAACACGCCTGATTTGTACGTAGAAAGACATCGCGTGGCGTGGATCTAGTGCAGCTCTACAAGTCTAGTTTCCATATTAAATGTATAGTCTAAACCGAAACGCCCAGATCAGCGTATGTGGCACATAAAGTGTGAGTAGTGTAGTTCTGCTTTGAATGTTAGCTCAAAAAATGTCAATTCATACCAGGAGTGTCGACTTTTGGGAAATCTCATGGGTGCTCATTCTCAAATGATGATTCGAAAAATTGGTGAAGTGTGAGAAGAAAAATGGACAATAATCGACTGACAAATAAATAAATGTCCTACTTATACACTGCGTACTTAATTACTAATTATGTGTGCCTTGCATCTTAACCGACGCTCTAAACCACTGCGCTGAACGGGTCGTGGAGTAATGAAACAACGCTCTTTGTTAAAAGGCGATCACTGATCTGTTTCTTGAAGTCTATTCTCGACGTTATCGCCGCCGCCGCCGGGACTCTGACCCCGACTTCCGGCCACCGTAGGCGCGGGCTTGCGGACAGTGAGCAATGGGTAGGTCACTATCCGGCCGTCCGGTAACTGTCCGGACCAAGCCCAAGTCGTCGACGGCGCACTCTATTCCCGCGCGCCTCAAGGAGTTGTCAGCAACAGCAGGGACCCAGCCGGGTCGAAGCCTACTGGGGCCAGGGTTATCCGAAAGGGCGCTCGAACCCCGGTATGAAGGCTAGAAGGAACGGGGTGGGTCTTTTAGTCAGTAAGAGTCTGACACTATCTCCCGCTCCGCCTAAGAGCGGGGGTTGTCATGGGATGATTTTTTCCCACCATAAAAAAGGGGGTGCTCGGCACTTACCGTTTATATATATTTCTCTTGGGTGCTCGAGCCCCCGAGCACTTACAGAGTCGGCGCCGCTGAGTCATACACAGGTTTGACCAAGAACTGGAAGGCACGTCCACACCGGTCGACAGTTCGCCCTATTTTGACATCTCTTCTACCCTACATACCTCGATGAGACTAGGGTGCATGATGTCAGTGATGAGGCCGGTCCTCTTGGCTTCCTCGTTGAGCAGCAAGTTCTTCTGGTTGAGGGTCAGCTCGCTCTCCGGCTGGAACAGGCTCTGCAGCCGGTTGTCTTTCAACGTGTCCGACTTGAACATGATGCCTTGGTCTGTGGAGGGAAAGAGGACATTTAGTCATCAGGCCTCCTGTCTAGTAGATGGAATGGGCCGTAATCCACCATGCGGGCCCAGTACGGATTGGTGGATGTGACATGTCTTCGAATTGTAGGTTCTAGGACATGCCGATTTCCTCACGATGTTTTCCTTCACCGTTTTGAGAGCAGTGGTTATGAAATAAATTACACAGAGTAATGCGCCTGGCTGGGTTTGAACCCGCGACCTACAACTCGTAAGTCGGGGCCATTACCATTTGGCCACCACTGCTTGCCAGGACATTTAACATGGAGAATATTCTGAACGTTCATACCCCAAATACCTAGGTCTACTACCCCTAAGAGCAGTGAAAAAATTAAACCTTTAAGTCAATTCATTCTAAAGACTATGCAGCTTCTATCAGCAGCTTCTCTCGCGTGGAAGTAGGTAGGTTTCTTCATACCAACATAACATTCGACCTCCGTTTCACACTTAGGTAGTCAGTTTTGGAAAATTATCTCTTAATTTAAAACGAAGCCTTGTGAAATATTTCACTCCTAGTCCTAGCAGTTTTGGCTAAGCGTTGATATGTCTATGATAAGATAAGATAAGATAAGACATTTATTTGTAGAAACATGAGTATACATATAAGGCATGCAGGTTGTTCATAAACAAAAAAGATCCGTCATGTTCGGCCTTTGTGGCATACAAATATACAGGTAAGAAAAGTGATTCATAGGTATTTAAACTAGGCTAAAAACATTATTAAATTTTCACACAAACTATAAATTAAATTTAAACAATGAATTACAAATTTGAATTAAATTGTCCCTCTAATTATAAAATGTCAAAATTATAAAATGTCAGTAAATATTTGTTAAATTTGTAATATTACACTTTGTCATTTATAAATTCTAAAATACTGTAATATGATTTCCCAACTAGATATAATTTTAGCCGCTTTTTTAGTATGTGTGCAGTGATAAGCACTATGTTACGCTCGGAAGGAAGGAAAAGTTCGACGAGCTCATACCTTCTTGTATGTCGTGCAGTAGCGTGGTGTTCTCCGTGGTAGTAGTGGTGGCCGGCGTCCGGTCCGCCAGGGATGAAGTGTTGAAACTGACGGGCGCGGGCCGGTACAGCGTCGCCGACACGCACACGTGCAGCATGCCTCCGCCTGCGGGAGACGTCAATCACTACATAGTATAAAACAAAGTCGCTTTCTCTGTCCCTATGTCCCTTTGTATGCTTAAATCTTTGAAACTACGCAACGGATTTTGATGCGGTTTTTTTTAATAGATAGAGTGATTCAAGAGGAAGGTTTATATGTATAATAACATCCATTAAATAGTGGAGAAGTACTGTTATTTTTGAGGTTTCTAATGTGATGTCGTAAATAATTACATTTTTTCCGCTTACATTGCAAACGCAGGCTGAACCCTACGAGTTTTATCAAAATAATGTACTAAGTATTGTACACATTGAAAAGGTCTACAGAAAAGTTCGTGATGGTATATGTCTATCTCTTATGGATAACCCACAATAACTTTTTTTTGTCATTTACTTTTTACGACAAAAAATGGCTAATTTTCGAAGCGATTTTAACCAATACAGCATTAATCCTTAACCAATTAAATACCTTGAACACATTGTTCATTTAATATAGATCTATATGGCCCCTTACACCGTATGATTTAAGTGAATATTTTCGAAGATATTACAGATTTAAAAATTGCGGGACGTAGCGTTTGCGGCGGTACCGGCCGGCCGCCCGATGCGGCAAGAGCGTGTCTCTTCATGGTTTAAGGAAAGGGGGATTGTTTTACTCCAAATGTAACGCGTGCGGGCCACGGGCAGTAATGAATAAATCAAAACTACTGAATCGATTTTAATCACATAGGCTATATATTTTATACCCGTGCGAAGCCGGAGCGGGCCGCTATGTTTTTATATACAACGTTCACAGTTTTTCTGTAGTGTATTGCACCCGTGCGAAGCCGGGGCGGGTCGCTAGTTCCATCATAAATACGTAACAAAACAAAAAAAACCGGCTAAGTGCGAGTTGGCCCATAGAGGGTTCCGTAGCAGAAAGTAACATAATATAAAAGTTCTTGTAGATCGTTGTAACTTTGATCGATGTTTTAATAATAGTGTATTTTTTATTTTATTTATGTCGTATTAAATAAAAACTACTAACGTTCTACACTAACTACATCTCGTTCAAACCAATGTTCGTTGGCGGTGTGCATGGTAATGTACTCGTACATCATGTATTTTTTTAGAATTTACAGGAGTGGGGACACATTTCAACACCCTCGAAAACCATGAAAACCAGCAGGGGCCCAGCCGGGTCGAAGCCTACTGGGGCCAGGGTTATCCGAAAGTGCACTCGAGCCCCGGTATGAAGGCTTGAAGGAACGGGATGGGTTTTTTAGTCAGTAAGAGTCTGACACTATCTCCCGCTCCGCCCAAGAGCGGGGGTTGTCATAAGATGATTTTTCCCATCGAAAAAAAAAAAACACCCATGACGGAAAATTTGATAATTTCTTGCAGCCGCCATCTTGGATTTATATTTTGACAGTACCATCGGTTTCAACACCCTCGAAAACCGTGAA
This sequence comes from Mythimna albipuncta, assembly GCA_929112965.1. NCBI lineage: Eukaryota > Metazoa > Arthropoda > Insecta > Lepidoptera > Noctuidae > Mythimna > Mythimna albipuncta. Next base: position 9,689,298 of record OV815985.1, on the reverse strand, counting down.
ACGACACCCATGACGAAAAAGCTGATAATTTCTTGCAGCCGCCATCTTGGATTTACATTTTGACAGTAAAAGTGTCGTTACAACTTTTCGTGAGATTTTTTTCCGTCTAGCCCCCTTTCACAACGCGCGATAAGGAACTTCGTTCCAAAAAAATTGTTAATTGGTAGGCTGGTATATGAGCATCATTATATATGTGCTAAGGGGCCGTATCAACCCTCCGTGGGCCCGCATGGCGAAATACGGTCCATTTCCTCACCCAGAGAGGAAGCCCGAGTACCAGAAGAGATTATGTTATAATGTTATGCCACCATGAAAACACTAACAACGCCGCATCACCGTACGTATAGTGGCCTCATGATGGAACGGACTTACCGGAATAAAATTGTACAATTCCAATGCATACCTACTCCCTGAATTGTGAACGATAGAAAACCGACAGGCTAGCAACTCGGCGGCGATGCTCAAGATTTTGCACTTACCCAGTAATAACACAGTTCCGTGAAGTCCGTACATGTCCACCAGCTTCTCAATCAGCATCGGGAACACGAAGCTGCCAGCTGCCGTCCCACTCACACATATACCGTTGGCTAGGGCTCTGGAAAGAGATGGCAAGATTTTGAACGGTTAACAGCATCAAATGTTACTTTCAGTTTTATACAGTGAAATCTCGATCACAGAGAGCATAAGGCGATTATCAAACTGTCACGCATCACGCTGTATGTTACGTGTCATCGCACCTACGCGTGTACTTGCGGGAGTGCAGATCTGCATGCATGACAATGATATACGGGTTTTTTACGCACTCATGCGCGTAGTTGCGTTTTGTAGATTCACGGAGGCTCTGACTCACTTTTACTCTTCATAGATTTTATACGTCGGGGTTTTTATTTTATTTTAAATTTTGCTATTATCTACACTAATACCTATAATAAAAGGGTAAAGATTGCTAAATTTTTTCACCAATAGAAAGCTGCTTTATTCCTGAGTGACATAGGCTTATTTTACGTACGCGGACGAAGTCGCGGGCAAAAGCTTGTGTAGGTATAAGATAAGGATGGCATTAAAAGGAAAACTGTGGTTTTAAAACGAACTATTTACTGCAGCCGCCATTTGTCATGCCACCAACGTGATAAAAGTCAAAATTGGTTGAACGGACGGTAGCGAAAAGTTGTCAAGTGTCTAATGTTATTTTGAACAGAGTATAGTAAATGTCTGACGCCTTCTCTCGCTCCAAGGACGGAGTTATATTTTGATGATTTCCTAGACAAAAAGAAAAGCTATGACAGGTAAATTATCATATTTACCTGTGTTTATCAAAGTATTGAGAGACGATGACAATTCCTGGCGTTGTGGACAGACCTCCTCCAATTCCTGAAACAAAATTTAAATAGACTGGAACAGTTTGCCTGCTGCGGTCTTCCCGTCCAATTGTAATTTGGGAGTCTTCAAGACTAGAGTGAATAGGCTCTTATACAAGGTGTAAGGGACAGCCCTCCACAAACTTTAAGAGCTTGCTCAGTAGACGAAACTGAACAACCTTCCACAAAATTTTTTTTCAGGAAACGAAAAATAAAATCGGCCTCGCCATACAAATTGTCCAATCAAGTTTATCATTTTGTATGGTGAGGCTGATTTTTTTTATCGTTTCCTGAAAAAAATTTTTGTGGAAGGTTGTTCAGTTTCGTCTACTGAGCAAGCTCTTAAAATTTGTGGAGGGCTGTCCCTTACACCTTGTATATATATAATAAACTAGTGCGCCTCACCATCAGCGATTGCATCACTGCTTACCATCAATTGAGGTCGCAGTCAAGCACTAGTTTATATCAATTAAAAAAAAAAAAAGATACGCCATCAAACCATAACTTGTAAAAAAACCAAGGCCTGCTACTCAGTTCTTCTACCATAAAAAGTTGTGAGATCCATGTAATACCAAGTCGGTTAATTTCATAGATATAAGAAAGGAGTTTGTTTTTTTATATTTCTATGGTTATTTTATTCAGTCCGTACTTGATGGACCTTTATGACTTATAACTTCGTTGTGTATAAAACTAGAAGCTTGAATTGTCATCGCATGTAGTACATATATCACAAGTTATGCGTATCATCTATTCATCTATACATATACTTAAAAAAAAAATAAACAGCTTAAATACAACAACAAAAATTACAACAACAACAACAACAACTTAAATAAAATTGGAGTGTCTCTTTTTAACATTGAAATAACCGTTAACAATTTTTGTCTGTCTGTTTATTCCGGCTAATCTCTGAAATGGCTGGACCGATTTTGACGGGACTTTTATTGGCAGGTAGCTGATGTAATAAGGAGTAACTTAGGCTACTAGGTATTATTTTATAAAAAATAAATTCAAAATCCTGTAGTCCACTCGAACAAAGTCGCGGGCACAGCTAGTATTAAATAAGATTGTTTAGCCCGATTGCTAGAACTGTCAACTGAGTTGCGTGCCTTGTTTTTTTTACTAGAACTGTTTTTGATGGCATTTCTTTGACCCCATCCCTTTTCTTCAATCTGTCAGAATTATGAAAAGGAAATAGATTGGGCATACTTTGGTTTAGGTTAGTTTTTATGTCAATTTAGACACTCACCGGTCATAACTCCGAAGCTCAGTAGTAGATGGAGCAGTCCCTGGCTGAAGTATGAGAGCGCGAGGCCGGTGGCGCAGAACAGGCCGCCGATGAATACCACGAGACGGCAGGAGTACTTCTCGCATAACGCTGATGACAACGGCGCTGGAACAAATGGGAGTAGATTTAAACGAGAAGACATTTTCATTGTTTTTCATACGTGCGATTAATATTGATAAGAAAATGGAGAGAAAGAAAGCGTATTGGGAACACATTCGTTATACGTACAGCTAAGGAGTGGAATTCCCTGCCGGAGACTGTGTTTCTTGACAGCTACAACCTAGGGGTCTTTAAGTCAAGAGTGAATAGGTTACTTCTGGGCAAGCGTGCTCCATTGTCGGCCACATCATCGCTTACCATCAGGTGAGGAGTGTGTGGTCAAACGCGAGCCTATCCATTATAAAAAAAAGAGAAACATTCCCACTAGATGTAGATATTCGTGTCAAAAAAACTTACCAAGAGCGAGACACAGCGTGGACAGCGCAGCGGGTATCCACGACGCCACGGACTCTGAGGAGTCGGGGAACGTCTCCATGATCTCCACGTAGAGCACGCCGTACGACTTGAACAGCCCGGCCACCCAGAACTGCACCATGAAGGCGCCGAACACCACCACCCACCCGTAGCCGCCGTCCGGTGGAGCCGTGCTTCTGGGGACAATCATCACGCCTTAGAGACAGAGAAGAGATTTACTTGAATGACTTGATTCTGCCATCTCCATTCTACCATCGGACAATCCGTCGTACGGAGAGTATCCACCCTTACATTGTTGAAACTTCTATAGTCCGGACTAAGCGTTTCGCTTCGTCGTTTATACGAACGGAAGGACTGGAACAACTTGCCTGCTGCGGTCTTCCCGACCGATTATAATTTAGGTGTCTTCAAGGCTAGAGTGAATAGGCTCTTAATAACGCTTCGATCTTTAGGATTTAAGTAGATATAAATATAGATAAATGGAAAGGTTGATTTTTTTGATGTTTACAGACTACTTTATGAAAAACTTCTTATTTACATTCTTAGATACATACTCTATAAATAAAACGCTCAATCCTAACTAATATTATAAATGTAAAAGTGTGGATGTTTGGATGTGTGTTACTTAATCACGCAAAAACGGCTGAACGGATTTGGATGAAATTTGATATGCATATAGCCTTTGACATGGAAAAGAACATAGGCTACTTTTTATCCCGATTCCTTAAGTACCTAATGCCACGCGGGCGAAGCCGTGGGCAAAAGGTAATAGTTTAATAATCTATGCAGACTTTAAATAAACCGAATGGCGCGAAATCACGCGTTCGTTCGCGCGATCGCCGGCGTTCGCTTGGGGTTTGGTGCGCCTCACCATCAATGATTGCATCACAGCTTACCATCAGGTGGGAACGCAGTCAAGCACTAGTTTATATCGTTAGAAAAAAAAATGAAACTAAAAAGTGAAATAAAACCTACTCACTGTAGCGACATCTATGTCGTCCTAAAGGGACTAAAGACTATTCGCAATCGCTTGTATATCACAAGTAAAATTAGATTGTTTAGTCCGATTGCCAAGTCAATCTAGGTCATCAAGGTCCCTTGAGGTACGAACTGAATAAATTAACCGACTTGGTATTACATGGATCTCGCAACTTTTTACGGTAGAAGAACTGAGTTGCAGGCCTTGGTTTTTTTACAAGTTATGTTTTATAGAGTTCTCCACGTGATTAGAACACATACTTATTAGAAGCCTGTTGGTCTAGTTGGTCTACCCTGACTGCCCACTCCCACTCAGAATGGGAGGATGTTTGTATGATGAGCACGATCATTTTTTCTGTGTCTGGGTGTAATTTATCGAATTTACACTTACGTCGGGGCCCCTGTAGTTCGGAGGCCCTATATCATTGATACGGCTGTAGCTACGCTTCTGATTCATTTGTTTTTTTTTACGTGAGAAATTCATGATTTCTTCCACTCTGGTTGGTCAGAGAGGGGCACAAAGGAGGCGCTTGTGTCACATTTGTAGTACTTACTCGTGGGTGGAATCAGGAGGGGGAGCGTTCGCAGGCCGCAGCTTCCTGGAGGCGGCCAGCAGCGGGCGCGCCGTCACCGACGACAGCGTCAGCAGCGAGTCCTCCTCCTGCTCCGTCGGCGACATGGCTGACAGGTACGCGCCTACTTGCTGTAACACCACATGACAACTTTGCCATACAACCACGCAAAAGGGTGATACTTTGAAACAGGGAGCACGAGGCATTCATCTGGCCTATTTTTCGTAGGTACCTATTTATTTTGTGTCGTAAAGCCACTGGGCGCACAAGGGCGAGAGATGTCATAACATGATATGTGGGATATCATCCAATAACATCTCTCGCCTTCTAAAAATAAAGACACTGGGCGCAAATGAGTGCCTTTGATACTATAAGACAGGTTATTACATTTAGTGACCGGGACAACAAAATCGTAAAAAAATAGGCCATGTGAATAGTTGCATTAGGCTCTCGGTTTCACAGAATTACCCAAAAAAAAAAAACAAAAATTATACAAACTCTCGCTTGCATAAGGCCCTTTTGGGTGTGAGGCAGCGGGTGAGGGGCCGCTTCGCCCACGTCTACCTACGCTGCTGGAAAAAGATGACTCTTCCCATTCCCTTTTGGCCTGTACCGGGGCCGGATGTGAGAGAAGACAGGTTTACCGTAGCTAGTGGCAGTTGCTCGCGCTGCTCCGTGGGCGCCGACTGCACCGAGAGCAAGGAGCCGGCCTTGTCCTGAGAGGTGACGGGCTTACCGTAGCTAGTGGCAGCTCGAGTAACAAGCTGGCGGGTCGCTCGCGCTGCTCCGTGGGCGCCGACTGCACCGAGAGCAAGGAGCCGGCCTTGTCCTGAGAGGAGACGGGCTTACCGTAGCTAGTGGCAGCTCGAGTAACAAGCTGGCGGGTCGCTCGCGCTGCTCCGTGGGCGCTGACTGCACCGAGAGCAAGGAGCCGGCCTTGTCCTGAGAGGTGACGGGCTTACCGTAGCTAGTGGCAGCTCGAGTAACAAGCTGGCGGGTCGCTCGCGCTGCTCCGTGGGCGCCGACTGCACCGAGAGCAAGGAGCCGGCCTTGTCCTGAGAGGAGACGGGCTTACCGTAGCTAGTGGCAGCTCGAGTAACAAGCTGGCGGGTCGCTCGCGCTGCTCCGTGGGCGCTGACTGCACCGAGAGCAAGGAGCCGGCCTTGTCCTGAGAGGTGACGGGCTTACCGTAGCTAGTGGCAGCTCGAGTAACAAGCTGGCGGGTCGCTCGCGCTGCTCCGTGGGCGCTGACTGCACCGAGAGCAAGGAGCCGGCCTTGTCCTGAGAGGAGACGGGCTTACCGTAGCTAGTGGCAGCTCGAGTAACAAGCTGGCGGGTCGCTCGCGCTGCTCCGTGGGCGCCGACTGCACTGAGAGCAAGGAGCCGGGCTTGTCCGGGGACAGCACGGCCTGACAAGACAAGAGAGAGGTCATTTAAGGTTTTTTATTTTGTACGGTGAAGCTGATATTTTTTTTCGTTTCCTGAAAAAAAGTCTTGTGGAAGGTTTTTCCGTTTCGTCTACTGAGCAAGCCCTTAACACGTTGAGTTCGATACCAGGTTTAAACATCTTATATAGATTTAGACTTCCTTGTCGTGCGGAGGGCACAACTTCAATTTGGTTCGGTGTAGGAAAGAGATATATTTTTACATGAAGCCAAAAATAGATTAAGGTTTCTTAAAAGTTACAGGGTCTATAAGCCTTGTGCCGTCACAATGGAAGTTTTATTACCTTGTGCCGCAAGAATGGAAAGTATAGATCATCACTGCTGCAGCAAACGTGTTAAAGTTTCTGGAGGGCTATCCCTTGTCCCTGTATATCGACGATATGACCCCTTTACTGATATGAACCTCTTACCTCTGAGATGGCGTCTGTTGGCAAGTCGATGGAGCATGACAGAGCCGTTGCCGTCGGTGGCGCTGAGGATCCGAGCACCAGGGTGTCAAGCTTCGACAGCTCCTGCAAAGATAAGACACTGCTTTTAGTTCATGTAACTTCAGGGAGCACCAAAATGGAACAAAAAAAAAATTGAGAGGTGGGACACCTGGATGGAACGAAGTTCATATATCTTCTTCTTCCTGCCCTTGTCCCATTTTATTTTGGGTCGGTGCAACACGTTTTTTTCTTCCAATCTTTCCTGTCACTCGTCACGCTATCACTAACTCCCTTTTCTTTCATATCACTTCTCACACAATCCATCCATCTTTTCTTTGGCCTCCCTCTCCCTCTCCATCCATCCACATGTAAATTCATAACTCTTTTAGCAACATGCTTTTCATCTCTCCTCTTTACATGACCATACCAAGACAAACGATTTCCTTTCAACCTTTCAGTCACTGGCGCCACTTTCAAACTTCCCCTAATATACTCATTTCTCACTTTATCCATTCTCGTCACACCACACATCCATCTTAACATTCTCATCTCCGCTACATGAAATCTTTTTTCATTCGTCTTTTTCACAGCAATATTCTGATCCATACAGTATGACAGGCCTTATCACGGACTTGAAGATTTTACCCTTCAACTTGAGGGGCATCCGTGGGTCACAACAACGAAGTTCATATATATATATATATATATATATAAGAGAGAGAGAGAGACAGACAGAGAAACATGCGCACGCCGCACGGCTTACAATAGCTTACTATAGCAAAAAGTGTCGTTACAACTTTTCGTGACATTTTTTTCCGTCTAGCCCCCTTTCACAACGCGCGATAGGGAACTTCGTTCCAAAATAAAAAAAAGTTTTTAATGAAAAGTAGTTTTCATGAAGCAAGTTTCTAAACTTGTTATTTGCCTTCGTTCCAAGGCCCCAGCCCCCAGGGTTCTCTTTCACGCAACCCATGACCCCAGTAGGCTTCGACTAGGGAATGCAAACCGGTTAACCCGAAAAACCGGTTTTTCGGCATATTTTTAATGATTAAAATAACCGGTTTTTTTTTTCAGGTAACCGGTTTTTTCGAGTTTTTTTTTTATTACTTTCAAATAACACTATTTTTAAGCAAACATAGTTTTAAAACGCTGTTGAGGCTTGATATCAGTCGTACGTTTGTTTATAAATATTTATGTACCATAATGATAGCTACACCAATTGTACAGTTCTTCTGTTTACGATCATTAAAAATCCAGGCCGACCACGTGTTGTGAGAACAGGCAGTGAATGTAAGGGTCAGAATTAAAATTTCGTAAGGACACCAAAATTATTATTCGCAGATGGAATACCCACTGTTGTGTAACTCATCATATCATCATCACCAAGGTTAATTTTCAAAAATGTGCTACTCTAATTTGAGCTAAAGAGTTTCAAGATACTATATAGCTCAAATTACTAAACGCCATAGCAAAGCCTCTTAAAGCCTCTCTCTTTTTGATAAAATACTAGGGGTTTTTCAGCAAGACTCAGCTTCCGGTCACAAAGCACGCACTACCCAGGCTTAATGCCTTGCAGCGAGTGTTTCGGACTTCATTAAGGCTGATGATTGACTTTTGGCTAGCCCAGACCTCAACCCGTGAGAGTCGTACCGGGCGGCGGTCGCTCTAGTGACACGCGGAGTTGCGATAGTCGTTGATAGGATCCAGGAGTTGGGACTCGAGGTGGCGCTACCACCATCAGGTTCCCAACTAACGGTAGGAGGAGTTCACATCGGCGTCGGGTCGAAGATGAAGTACCTGGGACTCGTCGTCAACAGCCGGTGGAATTTCGGGGAACATTTCCGACGTTTGGCTTTCAAACTCAACCCGACGGGGGCTGCACTCAAGCGGCTCCTGCCCAACCTTGGGGGTCCAGATGCCTCCTGCCAGAGGCACTACGCGGAGATTGTTTGGTCCATGGCCCTCTACGGGGCGCCGGTGTGGGCGCCGTCGCTGCAAACGCGACCGGCGGCCATGTTGAACGCCTGCCTGAGGGTCATGGCAAAAACGTATGGTGCGGGGATACCGCATGGTTTCCCGCGAAGCGGCGAGCCTTCTTGCTGGCCTACCACCGTGGGATCTGGAGGCAATAGTCCTTCACATGCACGATATGTGCATGGAGATACAACGCCGGGGTGAAAGTCCGCTGCCGCGACAGGTCGGGTCATGGCGGACAGAGCTCCGGCAGGATCTCACGGTAAAATGGCGTCAGTGACTATCGCAACCCAGTGCTGGGCACGCCACAATTACGGCGGTAAGTCTCCTCTTTGAGGCGTGGCTGGAAAGACCTCACGGCGTCCCTACCTTCCGCATGACGCAGGTCATCACCGGACATGGCACGTTCGGGAGCTACCTGTTCCGGATTAAAGCGGAAGTGACGCTCGGGTGTCGCCATTATGCCGAATGCCCGGAAAACTGCTTTGTTCCTGAGTAACATTGGCTATATTTTATGTACGCAGGTGAAACTGCGGGCAAAAGCTAGTGGTGGATATTTTGAGTAGAAGTATATATTAACTTCTAGCTAGTATATGCAAACATCATTCTGAGACATTCGTTTTTATGAAGATGTTTTTTTTTTTTTTTTAACTGGGTTTATATTAGGATACAATATATTTTTTATTAGATAAGTTCCAAGATAAGTTTAAAAATATTTATTAAGAATTTCACAAGCAAACAAAAATAAAAATTTTCACTTAAAAATAAATAATAAAAAAACTAATTTTAAAACCGGTTACCCGGTTAACCGGTTTTTTTTTTAGAAAAACCGAAAAAAAAACGGTTTGTAATTTTGGCGGTTTTTGCATTCCCTAGCTTCGACCGTGCGTGCGTTTGCAAGCGAGTTTAAAATAGCAAGTCCTCAGACCGCGGCAACTGATTCAGTTGTACGGATTCACGGCGAGTGATGATTTAGTTCACACTACTAATAGACTAGGTGTTTAAAATACACCCCTATTTTTTAAAAGGGTAATAAATTGGGGTTCTATCCAACCCTACTGGGCCCCTACGGCTTGCTGGGCCTCTACGGTTCAGCTGATAGGCCCCCGGTATTTAATACAAGGGCGGATCCAGGGGGGGGGGGGTCATGGGGGCATGACCCCCCCCCCCTCTGGGCTAGGTCCAGGACGTAGATTGACCACTAATTACGTAATGTTTTTATATTTTTTTTTGCACAATATATATATTTTATGTAGGGTAGGCACCTACTTTTTAACTGTATTTATTATTATAAAAATTTAATAATAACGTCGTGTGACTTGACCACGACTAGCAACTATGTGACGGGGCTGCTCTCAAGCGGCTCCTGCCCAACTATGGGGGTCCAGAAAAAAAAAACACGACTATGTGACCCCCCCCCCCCCCTTGGCGCCAAAGCTGGATCCGCCCTTGATTTAATAAGTATCTATTCGTCTATGAGCAGCAGTGCTATTCTCTAAGAAAACAGCCTTGAGCGCAGCGCTGGCCGCAGGGACGAAATCCAAAAAGGCACATATCCATTGTATATATCCATTGGATTGTTAACCCTATGTACCATGGCGGTCATTTCGGCGCAGCGCCTTACCAAACCCTTTGAAGTTTCCGTTTTGAGTGCAAGCAAAAATGAACTTAACAGTGGTCAGCCGGAAGTGTCTTTGATGGTACGTATGTTGATATTGTCGCTGTGGCCAGCGCTGCGGCTGAGGCTGTTTTCTTATAGAATATCACGCCTGTAAGTTTTCATGAAATGAAACCTACAGTACAATTCACGAATGATGGCGGCCGTGAAGTTAGCCTTTGCGAACGTTCGCTCATACTACACTCTTCTCGAACACGCACGTCGCCATTTGGTTCCTAAAACACGTTACTGCGCAGCCTTCTGCGCAAACTTCACGGCCGCCATCATTCGTGAATTGTACTGTACTTCACCTTCACCTTATCAAACTTGCACTCACCGCTCCTCTGCATCAATAAAAGATTAGTTTTCTGAGAACATCGACGTTGTTCCATAAAATCGATATGTGTAGGTAGAATGAAGGGCAATATCATTAGGCTATCTATACTTATAATAAATCTGTAGAGAGGTAAATTCTGTACATAAAATATATTTAAAAAATAACTATCAAGGGGTGGTTAGGGATCGCTACTGATGCTAAAAATGCAATCAGTAAAATTTTTGTCTGTCTGTCTGTCTGTCTGTCTGTCTGTATATTCGTTATGGAAACAAAAACTACTCGACGGATTTCAACGAAATTTGGCACAATTATTCTTCATACTCTTGGGCAGGTTATAGTATACTTTTCATTACGCTACGATCAATAGGAGCAGAGCAGTGAAGGGAAATATTGGGAAAACGGGAGAAGATACTCCATTTTTTAAGCTTCCGTCGCGTGTGCAGGCTTATAGGTTAAAGCTACATAGAAATCATGTATGACGGAAATATTCGCCCTAAAATTATATAAAAAATATTCCTCGACAGCATATGTCTATCTTTTATGGTTGACTCACAATAACACGTGAAACTCCCGATAGCTTGGCAATTCGGAGATTTCTGATTGTATTTGTCTACTCTAACGTTTACAACACTATCACTCATCCCTAATTAAAAAAAGTTAACATTATTACCTATTCAATAAAAAAAGAATCATGTAAATCGGTGTAGAAACACCAAAGTTATACATGAAATAATAAGTCATCGCGCGTGAATACAGAGTCATGCTATAAGGATTATTTTTGTGTATCGGTTGCCGCGCTCGACGCGCGTCGTGGCGGGAGGTATAAAAAGGCGGGGGGTCCGCGCTCGAGCGTCATTCAATATTTGGCTGTTGATGCGAATAGACGTTCAGACTGTTCGACCTTATTGACAACCAATAATTGTTATTTGCAAACCGTGCTTATCAGCACGACTTTTAGTCTTTGAATAATTTATTTTTAGATTTGTTTTGTTGTTATTTTATATAATAGGTATTATGGTAGTGTTTAAATATATTATTAGTTTTAGGTATAAGAGGTTTTGGTAGTGATTAATTAAATTAATAGTTTATTTTCGTAATTATTATATTAGTTATTTTGGTAGTGTTTAATTGTATTAATAGTTTATTTTCGTAATTGGTAGTGTTTAATTATATTAATAGTTTATTTTCGTAATTATTATATTAGTTATTTTGGTAGTGTTTAATTGTATTAATAGTTTATTTTCGTAATTGGTAGTGTTTAATTATATTAATAGTTTATTTTCGTAATTATTATATTAGTTATTTTGGTAGTGTTTAATTGTATTAATAGTTTATTTTCGTAATTATTACATAATTACTATATATAATTGTAAGTGTAAGGTAGCTTCAGTTACCGTCGATTAAAAATACACAATGCCACCTAAAAAACGACCATCTTTATCTCGAAATTCGAGAGATGCTAAAAGGATGAGAAATGCGCGTTCTCAAGAATCGGCAGAGGAAAGAGCACATCGGTTAAACTCTATGAGAGTTAGTGCCTCAACCTCTCGAGCCAATGAAAGCTCTCCAGAGAGAGAGATGCGATTAGCAGCTGACAGAGCGAGACGAGCTACATCACGGGCGTCTCAAAGCTCTTCTCAACGAGAGCTGAGGCTTACCATTGACCGAGAACAACATGTGTTATCCCGAGATGCTGAAACTGCGTCACAACGAGAATTGCGTCTCACTGCTGACCGCGAACGGCATACATTATCTCGCGAGTCAGAAACCTTCACTGACAGGGAATTACGTCTCACTGCTGACCGCGAACGGCATACACTATCTCGCGAGTCAGAAACCTACACTGAGTGGGAATTGCGTCTCACTGCTGACCGCGAACGTCATATATTGTCTCGCGAGTCAGAAACCTACACTGAGAGGGAATTGCGTCTCACAGCTGACCGCGAACGTCATATTTTATCTCGAGAATCTGAAACTTTAACTCAATATGAAGACCGTTTGACAAATGATAGGGTGCACCATAATGTTATTCGATCTCTCGAAGACGCACATGAGCATGAACAACGACTAGAGTCGGTACGCGAATATTATAATTCTTTGAGACAAGAACGATCAGTAAGTTTGTCTAATGAAAGATTAAGAATCGAAAATATTCGGTCTCTTGAAACGGATGAACAGCGAGAGGCCCGTCTTACTGCAGACAGATTTCGACATAGCCTTAATAACTTAGATGTACACATAGAAGATCAATCTAGAAATTCGGTGGTTTGGTCCGACAAATATAAAAGTGGGTTTGCTTATAACCTCACAATTGATTACGGATCATCTTCTGTAATAGGCGATATGAACGTGGTATGTCGTTTTTGTAATGCTGCAAAGTGGAGTAAGGAGTCAGCTGGTTTCTGTTGTTCTACAGGTAAAATAAATTTGCCTTCATTCGAAGACCCACCGGAACCTTTGAAATCACTACTTTTAGGGGAACATATACAATCTAAACAGTTTTTAGATAATATTCGCACTTATAATAGTGCATTTCAAATGACATCCTTTGGCGCTCAACAAATCTCAGAAGGTCATTTCATGCCTACTTTTAAGATACAAGGTCAGGTTTACCATTTGATAGGATCCCTTTTGCCTGAAAACCAACCTAAGTTTCTTCAAATATATTTTGTATCCGACTACAACGAACAGTCGAATATAAGAAATCAATATTTCCCGAATTTAAATACTGAACTCATATCACAACTTCAGAACATGTTGCATCAGGTTAATTCGTATGTATGCAGTTTTAAATCGGCATTAGAAGCTCTTCCTCGAGATGATGATAACAATTATAAAATTGTTATAAATGCCGATAGGCGTCCAACTCAGGAACACCCTGGGCGTTATAATGCTCCATCCACGAATGAAGTTGCTGTGGTATTGGTCGACCAGGAATGTGATAGGCGTGATATCGTTATCCGTTCCAGAGATAATCGTTTGCAACGTATTTATGAAACCCACAGGGCTTACGACAGTTTGCAATATCCTTTGATATACTGTCGAGGGGAAGATGGTTATAATTTTGCTTTATACCAAACTGATCCGCGTACAGGCGCACCTAATTATAATAAAAAGATTTCATGCCTTCAATTTTACTGTTACCACTTGCAAGTAAGACGGAATAGGTTTGTATACTTTCAACGTTTTCGTGGCTTATTCAATCAGTTTATTGTAGACATGTACGCAAAAATTGAAACCGAAAGATTAGTTTATATACGATCTAATCAAAGGCAGCTGCGCGCTGAAGAATACGTGCACCTTCGCGACGCCATGCAGCAAGATAACGATACGGTGAATATGGGTCGTTTAGTTATTTTGCCCTCTTCTTTTACTGGTGGTCCACGATACATGCACGAACGTACTCAAGATGCTTTTTGTTACGTAAGAAAATATGGACGTCCCGACTTATTTATTACTGTAACTACCAATCCTAAGTGGGATGAAATTACTCGGGAGCTTCTTGAGGGTCAAGCACCGCATGACCGCCATGATATCATAGCAAGAGTTTTTCATTTAAAATTAAAATCAATGATAGATCTACTTACCAAAGATAACATTTTTGGAGAAGTATTGTGTTATATGTATAGTATTGAATGGCAAAAACGCGGCTTACCTCACGCACATATCCTGCTTTGGTTAAAAGATAAGGTTCGACCTAATGATGTAGACAGTTTAATCAGTGCTGAAATTCCAAGTCCGATTGCAGATCCCGTGTTATACGACATTGTTAAAACTCATATGATACATGGTCCATGTGGTGCATTTAACGGGAATTCTCCTTGCATGCAAGACGGTCGTTGCACTAAAAGATATCCAAAAGCCTTAGTGGATGACACTGTAACAGGACATGATGGATACCCATTATATCGTCGCCGTTCAAGAGATAATGGTGGTTTTACTGTTGAAAAGCGAGTGTCTGGACAACAAGTTACTTTAGATAATAGGTGGGTCGTTCCGTATTCTCCTGTGTTGTCCAGAGCATTTCAAGCTCACATAAATGTTGAAATGTGTAATAGTGTAGAGTCAATAAAATATATTTGTAAGTATATTAATAAGGGCAGTGACCAAGCTACATTTGCTTTGAGAAATGAACATGATGAAGTTACAAGATTTCAGTCAGGCAGATATATAAGTTCTTCAGAAGCTGTGTGGCGGATCTTAAGTTTCAACATTCACGAAAGATATCCACCTGTGACTCATCTGGATGTTCATCTTGAAGGCGGCCAACGTATATATTTCAACGCCGAAAATTTCACAGAACGGTTAGAGAACCCTAGACAAACAACTTTATTAGCATTCTTTCGACTTTGCCAAACTGATGATTTTGCAAAATCTCTTTTGTATGAGGAAGTTCCATCGTATTATACCTACGATAAGCAACGGGGTGTCTTTAATCGAAGACGCCGTGGCAGGCCTGTAGATGGCGAGTCAGGTATTTTTAAAGAACATGTTCTTGGTAGAGTGTACACCGTTCATCCTAACAACGCTGAGTGTTTCTATTTGCGATTATTATTACATACCGTGCGAGGACCAACCTCATTTATAGATTTGAGAAAAGTAGACGATGTTGTTTATCCCACTTATCAAGCAGCTTGCCAAGCACGTCATTTGCTTGAAAATGATCAGCATTGGGATGACGCTTTAGCAGAATCCTGTGTTAGTGATAATCCACGACGGTTACGCCATTTATTTGTAACATTACTCATATTTTGTAATTTGTCAGATGCTGTAAAATTATGGGAAAAATATAAAGAAAAATTTGCAGAAGACTTTCTTAGAAATATACCTAACAATGATGAAGGCACAACTAATGATAATTTCCGTGATCTTGCCATAAATCAGTGCTTATTAGCTCTTCAGGATGACTTAACAGCAGTAGGCGGTAAATCACTCTGTGAATATGGTTTGCCAACACCAACCTCAGTCGGAGAGGTAACTAATAGGGAATATTCCGCAGAGATTGGTTACAATTTAATGGAACTGCTGACAACATTAGAAAACGGTGTCCCAATGATGACTGCAGAACAACGTTCAGTTTATGACCGCGTGTGCAATAGTGTTCAAAATAATTTGGGAACAATATGGTTTTTAGATGCACCTGGAGGAACTGGAAAAACCTTTTTGACTAAATTAATATTGGCTTATGTTCGAAATCAGCGTAAAATTGCTCTTGCCGTAGCTTCATCAGGGATAGCTGCAACATTGCTACCAGGAGGTAAAACTGCTCACAGTATGTTTAAAATACCAATTGATTTAGATCGCACGGAAAGTCCAACCTGTAGTATTTCAAGAAATAGCGACAAAGCTAAGGTATTACGCGAGTGTAGTTTAATCATATGGGATGAATGTACGATGGCCCATCGAAAAGGAGTAGAAGCGGTAGACAGAACTTTAAGGGATATAAGACAAAATGATCGACCAATGGGCGGTATCACGGTTTTATTTTGTGGTGATTTCCGACAAACCTTACCAGTAATACCACGGGGAACCCGAGCTGATGAGGTTAGGGCTTGCCTGAAAAGCTCTTATTTATGGCGTGATATACAATCGGTGCATTTGACTATAAATATGCGAGTGAGAACTGGAGATAACCCGGATGATAGTCAATTTTCTGACACATTATTAAAGATTGGTGAAGGTACCTATCCACAACTACACCAAGGAAAACTTATTCTGACGCCTGAATTATGTTGTATGGTGCAATCTCAACCACATCTTATATCGTCGGTTTACGGTGACGTAACAAATATATTAAATAGGGACAATTCTTGGCTATGCGAAAGATCTATTTTAACTCCTCGCAATGACCAGGCATCTGAGATCAATAACAAAATACTGTCGAATATACAGGGGGAAAGCAAAGTTTATAGATCAATAAATAGAATGGTCGATGAACAAGAAGCCACTAATTACCCGATAGAATTTTTAAATTCTTTAAATATGCCCGGACTTCCCGCTCATGAAATTTGTTTAAAAATTGGGATACCGATTATTCTGCTCCGAAATTTAAGACCACCACAACTTTGCAATGGAACTCGACTAAAAGTAACCCAGTTGCAACAAAATATAATCGAGGCTCAAATTTTAACAGGTTGCGGTGCAGGAGAAACCGTCTTTATTCCCAGAATACCCTTAATACCAAATAATTTTCCATTCCAATTTAAAAGGACGCAATTCCCAGTATCGGTGTGTTATGCAATGACAATTAACAAGGCTCAAGGGCAGACTTTTGGTGTTGCTGGAGTAGATCTCAGTGTCAGTTGTTTCTCGCATGGTCAGTTGTATGTTGCTCTCTCCCGTGTTAGCAGTTCTAAAAATCTTTATGTTCACGTGCCGGACGGGTCAACTTTCAATATAGTTTACCCGGAAGCTTTGCACTGAAGTATTTTCGTTTTATAGGTACCTTTACCTTACCTTTATAAGGCAGTGGTACTTATATTGCCACCAAAATTTGAACCTTAACACATTATTATAAAGTTTAAAAGCAATAAATATTTTTAAGTTCTGTGTCTTATAAAGGGTTAAGCCTCATGTGAACGTGATCTAAACAATATTACCAATATAAATAAAAATAATAAATATTACCAATACATTAACTTAATACACAAGGAGTTACACGCTGACGGAGACGCGGGCACAGCTATCTATACTTTTCTGCCGGAAGTCACTATTCCACGCGGACGAAGTCGCGGGCAAAAGCTAGTACATAATAAATACTAACGGTTGTCGACACTAAGCGTGTGTTGAAGACTGGCTTCTGCAAGCCCCTTGCCCCCAGCCAAACTTTAGACCCCTGTGTCATCCCTATTGTATCAGCGCGCGTAGCCAAGTTGTTATTCTGCAATCGTTAACGCTGTCGAAAAGTGATGAAACGTATGGGAATGACGTCATCTCAACGTAAAGTCACGTGGTCAGAACAAACGAATAGACTATTCGTAGCAAAGTTCACATCGTTCAAAATCGTTTCTACAATATTTAACGCTACATCCTTTGTAATACAAACGCTACATTGTAGAACGAGCGGCCGACTCAGGCGCGTCAACATGGCTACCAACTTATCGTTTTCTACAATTGCTATCACCGAGGCGTTACCGATTAGAGAATGGAATTCGATTGTAACTTGTCAACCCCGTTTATTTATTTGTTTGTAAGTGCAATGAAATACGTCGTTTGATATAACTAAGTCACTGCAACATTCGGCTCCATAGCACTGCACATAGAACTCTGCCTCGGTCACAGTGACAAACTTTCTCGACTTCTATCAAAATCTTTTTTTTTTTTACTTATTAAACATCATAAAAGGAACTTCTACCCATTTCAGCCTTATAAGTCGAAGGGCTTTTGATAAGATGAGAAAATCGTCTAAATGACATATCCCGTCCTCGGGCGGAGCGAGCGGGCGTTTCAGACGTTTACTGACTAAAAACATACTCCTGTTCCCTCGTTGCCATTGTTGGACTCCGGGGATCTCTTTCACATTAGCCATGGCCCCAGTAGGCTTCGACCCTGCTGGGATCCTACGGTTGCTGACGACTCCTTGAGGCGCACGTGGAACACTACGCACCGTCGACGACTTGGGATCGGTCCGGACGGTTACCGGACGGTCTACCCATTGCTACCCATTGCTTCCCGTCCATAAACCCGCGCCTACGATGAGCGGAAGTCGGGATCGGAATTTCGGTGAGTGAGGTGCGAGGGCTATTGCCTCGCCATTGCGGCCGCCTCCTTGGCTAGCATTACTGCTTCGTAGAAGGTGGCTACCGCCATTCCTCCTCGCTCCGGACCATGGCCTATACCAAGGCTCGGCGCGAGAGATCGCTGCCACCAAACGCCCCCACCAGGACATGGCAATGCTCTTCCCAGGCGGGGCACACCTCTACCTATGCTCCACCGTGTCCTCCGGGCGGTCCATAGAATGGCGACACCCGGGCGTTTCTTCCGCACAATTCCGGTGCAGGAATCTCCCGAACTGACAATGTCCGATGAGGACCTGCGTCATGTGAAAGGTAAAGACACCGTGTTGTCTTTCCAGCCACTCCTCAAAGAGGTTCCCTCTATTATTTTCGCCATAATTATGGCGTGCTCAAAGTCCAAGGGCTTTCGCTATGTAGATGAGTTAGTGAGTGAGTCAGGACTTTGCCTTTTATATTTAAACAGAAATCAGCCTACACCTGCAGCAATTACCCGGCATTGTTATAATGACACCTTTATCTACTCAGTAAGACTCGGCGCAAACGGGCCACCGACCACAACCACTGGTAGCCAGCGAGTTAACACACTTTTTCATTTATTTTGTATACACCGCTAAATTTTTTATCGTTTTAATCCCGTGGAGGGTCGATCCGGTACACGAAACACTATCGATTTGTAAAGATAAAATTAAAAAATTAAGTACCTTTTTTTCAAAACTCGTTTTATTTTACGCATTTTACGAAATTAATTTCTTTAAGAAAACGTCAGCTAAGCGTGTAAATAGACGGCGTTGCGTACAAACTAACTGCAGGTCGTTGAATTCGCTTAGCTGACGTTTTCTTAAAGAAATTAATTTCGTACATGCGTAAATTAATACGAGTTTTGAAAAAAAAACTGGCCAAGAGCATGTCGGGCCACGCTCGGTGCAGGGTTCCGTAGTTTCCCGTCCATCACAATAAGTGTACCCACTTATGAGGTTAAAAAAATGCTTGCATATACACTTATATAAACTTAGTGCAGAAATTATTTTCTAGAACCTTTTTGTCTTTTTTGTACAAAAACTGTTCTTTCCATCAAGTTCAAAATAATTTTCCTAGAAAGTCCTTATAAAGTTCTACTTTTCAGATTTTTTTCATATTTTCTAAACTTATGGTTCAAAAGTTAGAGGGACGCATTGTTTTTCACTTTTGGAGCGATTATTTCCGAAATTATTGACATTATCAAAAAATGATTTTAGTAAACCCCTATTCATTTTTAAATACCTATCCAACGATATATCACACGTTAGGGTTGAAATTAAAAAAAAAACAGTTCCAACTTTACATATAGGGGAGCTACCCTAATAAAACATTTTTTTCCAATTTTTATTTTACCACTTTGTCGGCGTGATTGATATACATACATATTGGTACCAAATTTCAGCTTTCTAGTGCTAACGGTCACAGAGATTAAGCGAGGACGGACAGACAGACGGACAGACAGACATGGCGAAACTATAAGGGTTCCTAGTT
Source organism: Mythimna albipuncta (assembly GCA_929112965.1). Classification (NCBI taxonomy): domain Eukaryota; kingdom Metazoa; phylum Arthropoda; class Insecta; order Lepidoptera; family Noctuidae; genus Mythimna; species Mythimna albipuncta. The sequence goes on along the minus strand of OV815985.1, from coordinate 9,669,542 downwards.
GACTACGGAACCCTAAAAAAGGTACTTTGTTTTTTAATTTTATCTTTACAAATCGATAGTGTTTCATATACCGGATCGACCCTCCACGGGATTAGAACGATTAAAATTTAACGGTGTAGATGCACCCACAGAACAGTGAAAGAGGTTAGAATGACCTTGCGGGCGGGGAGGCGTGCCACAAAGTAGGGCAATGTTCATAGTTCAACAACCAATAGCAAATTGCGATCTAAGTGGGCGTGGTCTGTTAGTTGCGAAATGCGCGTTCTTATTGGTTTATTGTCTGTAGTAAAGTTAAAGGGTGGGAGACAAGCGGCGACACTTGTTGTAGTACAAATCGGAAAGTATTTCCTTTCTAATCTCTTTCATCTTTTCGTGGATGCGTCGCACACGTGTAGCCGGTTGCGGGCTACAGCACTTGCCGCATGTGGTTGCTACGGGCCATACAAAACGCCGACACCGGCCACTGTCACGCTGCTCCACCCCTCGCGCTGTTAACTGTTAGACGTTCTACGAATCGCACGCGTCACCATGAAGCACTACACCCCAATGGATGTTAATCCATTCATATCATCTACCGATTCCGAACATCGGTCGCTGTCGCTCGCTTCTGACACAGTTATAAAAGTGGCGATGGCGCACGACAGCCTCTCGTCGTTTGTGGCACGTTTGCGTCGAGCCTAAACGAATTTCAAAGCATTAATTGCAAAATCGATGAAGTTAAAATCAATGTACAGAGCGTACCATATTTTAAGGAAATTACATGTTATGGTATCATTAATCATAATTTATTTGTTGCCTTCGCGCCATGATATTGATATTTAAAAGGTTTATTATTTAATACCAGAGTCCAGCAGACGGTTCCGCACCTCAAAAAGAGTCCGTCCGTCTGTCTGTCTGTCAAGATCATTTATCTCGAGAACGCGTGGAGGTATCGAATTGAAATTAAAACCATATAAGTACTCAGATCTGCGGTCCCTTCAAGCAATGAAAAAAATCAAACGTCTAAGTTAACAAATAAGATACGGCCGTTTATGTCGCAAAAAAAAACGTATATTTTGATACTCTCAAAGATTGAAATTCATAGGGTACTTCCCGTTTACTCAGAATCCTGAAATTTGGCACGAAGCAAGGTCTTATAGCACAGGTATGGGACTAAAACTGAAAATAGTAATTTTTTTGTTACCCATGTCACAATAACAAAATTGCTATTCGGAAAAATCTTTGAGACTCCATTCGAGAATTGTAGGTTGCACGGAACCCTCAGTGCGCGAGTCCGACTCGCACTTGCCCAGTTTTTTTTTTACAAGTTTTTAATTTACAAGCCTGTAATCAAATCTTGCAAATTAAATTTGATCCACTTTCGGGTTACCGATTGAGCTGAAATACAACATTATTATTTCATGGAGCTGATCTGATGATGGAACCGGAAGGTAATTTTTTGTCAATAAGAGTCTGACACTATCTCCCGCTCCACCCACGAGCAGGGGATGCCATTAGATGCATAACATTCGATAATTCCGTGATTTACTTGACTATTGTACAAAACTTGTTTATGAAATTGTCGTCATCGAATCTTGATATTTCCCGTAAGAGCGTTTATATGAAAAACAGTGAAAATTTACGTCGGGTTGCATCCTCTTAAGTGTCTATTTAAAAATCTTCACTTCGGTTCTGGTTAATTTTAATCTGATGAAAATGAAGATAGCTGATCTGCGGTAAGTGAATAAAGGTCCTACAAAGTATATAGTGAGTCACACAATCAAAGCGATCTTCATTCAAGTTTGAAAGGTCACAGACTCGAGGCACTTTATTTCACAAAATAATAGTCTTATCGTTGAAATGAATCATTCTTTTGCTCTAATGAGTCAGTTCCTTTTGAGGGTTGCGTAACCAAAGGGTAAAACGGGACTCTGTTACTACTCCGCTGTCCGTCCGTCTGTCCGTCTGTGACCAGGCTGTATCCCATGAACACACTGTATCACGGATACAGTTGTCACAGATGGATGATGTATTTCTGTTACCGCTATAACAACAAACACTAAATAACAGCATAGAATAATTGTATAGGGTGACTGGTAATTAGTGTACGATACTTAAACACGTGATTGTGCTCATGATAACCGTCAACTTTTACTATGGTAGCAAAGCCGAAATCGCGAAAAAATATCAGCTGTTAAAAAATGCCAGTAGTTACATTAGGCAAACATAAATGTACTGAACAGCTGATTTATTTTGTGATTTCAGGTTTGTTCCTTTAGTAAAAGTTGTTGGTTATCATGAGCACAATCACATGTTTAAGTATCGTACACTAATTACTAGTCACCCTATATAAGAGGGCTCCCATACAACAGACATATTTTTTTTCCATTTTTAGGGTTCCGTAGTCAACTAGGAACCCTTATAGTTTCGCCATGTCTGTCTGTCTGTCTGTCCGTCCTCGCTTAATCTCTAGGACCGTTAGCACTAGAAAGCTGAAATTTGGTACCAATATGTATATCAATCACGCCGACAAAGTGGTCAAATAAAAATTGGAAAAAAATGTTTTATTAGGGTAGCCCCCTATGTGTAAAGTAGGAAGTGATTTTTTTTTTAATTTCAACCCTAACGTGTGATATATTGTTGGATAGGTATTTAAAAATGAATAGAGGTTTACTAAAATCATTTTTTGATAATGTCAATAATTTCGGAAATAATCGCAAAAGAAACAAAAAACAATGTGTCCCCCCCCCCCTCTAACTTTTGAACCAAGAGTTTAGAAAATATGAAAAAATCTGAAAAGTAGAACTTTATAAGGACTTTCTAGGAAAATTATTTTGAACTTGATGGAAAGAACAGTTTTTGTACAAAAAAGACAAAAGGGTTCTACAAAATAATTTCTGGACTAAGTTTGTAGTATAATCGTGTATGCCATTTTTCTAACCTCATAAGTGGGTACACTTATTGTGAATTTGTGACGGACGGGAAACTACGGAACCCTACACTGAGCGTGGCCCGACATGCTCTTGGCCGGTTTTTTAGATATGGACGGTAAAGAACTCTTCGATTCTGCAAATACACGTTTTTTGCAACAAAAACGGCCGTATCTTGTTTTTCCGTTAACGCAGAAGATTGATATTTTCACAGCTTCAAGGGACCTCAGATTTGAGTAAATGGTTTTAATTTCAACTCGATACCTTCACGCATTCCCGAGATAAAGGGTCTTGACAAGCAGGCAAACAGACGGACAGCCAACAGAGTGATCCTATAAGGGTTCCGCTTTTTCCTCTTGAGGTACGGAACCCTAAAAAAGAATTAACTTTAGGTGAGTAATGTCTTTTTGACATTTAGATAGGGTTAAGGGTAGAACCCCGACGTGAACTATAATAGTCTCCATTTATAATATAGAGCAGACAGATCAATGGCCTATGAATGGCCGTGAATTTCGATCTTTGAGAGTATCAAAATATAGGTTTTCTGGCCGTATTTTTTTTTTTTTCGTTAACTAAGAAGTTTGATTTTTTCACAGCTTGAAGGGACCGCAGACCTGAGTATATGGTTTTAATTTCAACTCGATACCTCCACGCGTTCTCGAGATAAAGGGTCTTGACAGAAAGACAGACAGACAGACGGACGGACAACAAAGTGTTCCTATAAGGATTCCGTTTTCTCCTTTTGAGATACGAAACCCTAAAAAGGGCAATGGAAAGAGCTATGAAGAGGGCTATGCTTGGAGTTTCTTTGCGTGATCGCATCAGGAATATTCAGGAATGAAGATATCCGTAGGAGAACCAAAGTCACAGCCCGAAAAATCGCCAAACTAAAATACTTAGCTGTGGGCAGGGCACATTACTCGCAGAACGGATCATGATCGACCCCAGAAAACAATAATATTCCCAATTCAATTCAATATATTTCCAAAAATTAACAACAAGAACCTTAATTAGGTTTACATAACTATTTCTTGATTATTTTCTAAAAATACACATACCTTATTTTATAAAAAACTAGCTTTTGCCCGCGCGGCTTCGCTCCCGCTCTTCCCTACTCTACCCTACTCTACCCTACCCTACTCTACTCTACTCTACCCTACCCTACTCTACCCTACTCTACCCTACTCTACCCTACTCTACTCTACCCTACTCTACCCTACTCTACCCTACTCTACCCTACTCTACCCTACTCTACCCTACTCTACCCTACTCTACCCTACTCTACCCTACTCTACCCTACTCTACCCTACTCTACCCTACTCTACCCTACCCTACCCTACTCTACCCTACCCTACCCTACTCTACCCTACTCTACCCTACTCTACCCTACTCTACCCTACTCTACCCTACTCTACCCTACTCTACCCTACTCTACCCTACTCTACCCTACTCTACCCTACTCTACCCTACTCTACCCTACTCTATCCTACTCTACCCTACTCTACCCTACCCTACTCTACTCTACTCTACCCTACTCTACCCTACTCTACCCTACTCTACCCTACTCTACCCTACTCTACCCTACTTTACCCTACTCTACCTGTCGAACGGGATAAAAAGTATCTTATGTCCGTCTCCTGGCTCTAAGCTACCTCCCTACCAATTTTCACCCAAATCTGTTCTGCCGTTCTTGAGTTATAAGTGGTGTAACTAACACGACTTTCTTTTATATATATAGATTAGGTACACTTAAAACTTTGGCTATTGCGAAACCGATTCATCCTGACCACCGTAATAATTTGAACTGTATTACGATGAGACGGAGAATCCTTCTCCGTTCGCACTTACATAACTGTATTACGGTGGAACTGTATTCCCCGTTCGCACTTACACAACTGTTATACAGCCGATTCAGACAAAAATAACTAGACAATACAAAAAACTGGGCAAGTACGAGTCGGACTCGCGCACTGAACTACAATTCCCGAATGGAGTCTCCAAGATTTATCAGAATTGCAAAAAAAAAATTGTTTCTGACCTATGTCTATACCTGTGCCATAAGATCTTCCTTTATTCCGTGGATCTTGCTTTGTGTCAAATTTCAGGATTCTGGGTCAACGGGAAGAACCCTATGAAAAAATCATCTAAATGACATCCCGCACCCTTGGGCGGAGCGGGAGATAGTGTCAGACTCTTATTGACTAAAAAACCCACCCTATTCCTTCTTGCCTTTCATACCAAGGCTGAGCTATCTTTCGGAGCTCAACCTGGCCCCAGTAGGTTTCGACCCAGCTGAGCCCCTGCTGTTGCTGACTACTCCTTGAGACGCGCTGGGACAGTGCGCGACGTCAGCGACTGGGGCTCGGTCCGGACAGTTACCTCGCTGTCCGACCGTCCGGACCGCGTAAGAGATCAAGGTCGGCTTTTTTTTTTTTTTTTTTCGATGGGAAAATCATCTTATGACAACCCCCGCTCTTGGGCGGAGCGGGAGATAGTGTCAGACTCTTACTGACTAAAAAACCCATCCCGTTCCTTCAAGCCTTCATACCGGGGCTCGAGCGCCCTTTCGGATAACCCTGGCCCCAGTAGGCTTCGACCCGGCTGGGTCCCTGCTGTTGCTGACAACTCCTTGAGGCGCGCGGGAACAGCGCGCGCCGTCGACGACTTGGGCTTGGTCCGGACAGTTACCGGACGGCCGGACAGCGAGCTACCCATTGCTCACTGTCCGCAAGCCCGCGCCTACGGTGGCTGGAAATCGGGATCGGAATCCCGGCGGCGGCGAGAGCGCCGTTGCCTGATGCGGTCGGCCTCCCCTTAGCGAGCATTACTGCTTCGCAGAAGTCGGCGACCGCCTGCCACTCCTCCTCGCTCCGGACCATGGCCTCGACCAAGGCCCGGCGCGAGAGGTCTCCGCCGCCGATCACCCCCACGAGGGCACGGCGATGCTCCACCCAAGCAGGGCACACCGCGATTGTGTGCTCCACCGTGTCCTCCGGGTGTTCCGCACAGTGGCGACACCCGGGCGTCACTTCCGCTTTAATTCGGAACAGGAACCTCCCGAACTTGCCATTTCCGGTGAGGACCTGTGTCATGCGGAAGGTAAGGACGCCGTGAGGTCTTTCCAGCCACGCCTCAAAGAGGGGACTTATCGCCATAATTGTGGCGTGCCCAGCACTGGGTTGCGATAGTCGCTGACGCCATTCCACCATGAGATCACGCCGGAGCTCTGTCCGCCATGCCGCGACCTGTCACGGCAGAGGACTTTCACCCCGGCGTTGCATCTCCACGCGCATGTCGTGCATGTGTGCAAGGACTGTTGCCTCCAGATCCCACGGTGGTAGGTCAGCCAGAAGGCTCGCCGCTTCGCGGGAAATCGTGCGGTATCCCCGCACCATCCGAATTGCCATGACCCTCTGGCAGGCGTTTAGTATGGCCGCCGGTTAGATCAAGGTCGGCTACTTTCGGCGAAACGTCCACATAGTTTAAATATCCTGGTGGGGAAACGGAAGTAAATGAATCGTCCTCTCGTCGAACAGTCCAATGATGAATCGATCGTAGAACGGTTGCACAATCGGAGAAGTCATTGGATGGGTTCCCGAGAAAAAAAAAAATATCTGAGCCTTTCTCACGTGAGAATCCAAAACACTGTATCTCAGAAATAGCTATTTTGCGATTATGGCATTTAAAACTTTTTTGGTTTTTGGTATGTTTATGTAATATTACTATAAAACATAGTGTTATATCATGTGTGAGGTACCAAATGAAAGGTATTTTTACGTTCTGTGCAGCCATGTACATTTCACAACGATACTATCCATACAATTAGTATTAATTAAATTAGTAACTAAAATACAGTGTTTTATTTGTGATTATATCTACTACTACGTATTACAAAATAAAAAAAAACCGGCCAAGTGCGAGTCGGACTCGCCCATGAAGGGTTCCGTAGCAGCAAGTAACATAATATAAAAGTTCTTGTAATGTGTTGTAATTTTGATCGATGTTTTAATAATAGTGTATTTTTTTCGGTTTATGACGCATTAAAAAAAAACTACTAACTGGATTTCGTTCAAACCAATTTTCGTTGGTAGTTTTTATAGTAATGTGCATCATATATTTTTTTGAGTTTTATCATTCTCTTATCTTAGAAGTTAGAGGGGGGGGGGCACACATTTTACCACTTTGGAAGTGTCTCTCGCGCAAACTATTCAGTTTAGAAAAAAATGATATTAGAAACCTCAGTATCATTTTTGAAGACCTATCTATAGATACCCCACACGCATGGGTTTGACGAAAAAAAAATTTTTGAGTTTTAGTTCTATGTATGGGGACCCCCAAAATTTATTTGTTTTTTTTCTATTTTTGTGTGAAAATCTTAATGCGGTTCATAGAATACATCTATTTACAAAGTTTCAACAGTATAGCTCTTATAGTTTCGGAAAAAAGTGGCTGTGACATACGGACGGACAGACAGACAGACAGACAGACAGACAGACATGACGAATCTATAAGGGTTCTGTTTTTTGCCATTTGGCTACGGAACCCTAAAAACAATAGTATGAGTATATGTATTTGCCCCTAAATAGTCTAAAGAGCGCTATTAAAGCAAAACACTGTACCTAAGTCGAGTTCCAGTGTATTGGATTTGCACGTCAGCTGTCTGTTTTTTACCAAAGGCAGAAAATGCATTACGTAATCGATTTAAAGCAATGCAGCAACATAAATAACCTTGGAAATTTTTAAATCTAATATTTTAACGTCTTTGCAGTTCATTTTACGATGTCATCTATGTTTGTCACGATACTTGTAGCGTGCAATGTAGACCCTATTGATTTTATTTCCGAGGTACCTATCTACCTACCGCACTGTGTAGAAGAGAAAGTATTGTGGATGAAGTTACGGGTAGAGACTGTTACAAGCTTTTATTTTGTTTCAACCGTCCCGATGGTTGTCTATGAAATTCTTTACATTGTAATCGATGCTTGCAAATTAAATTTTATCCACTTCCCGGTTATTACTGAGTGATCTGTTTTCTAAGCATGTGTAAAATGATGAGATTATAAGGCATGATTATTTTTACGTGGAGCTGATCTGATGATGGATCCAGAAGGTGGCTATGACCTCGGTAGTTAAACGACACAACCCCATCGAGTTTTGGCTCGCATGATACGTCTCGACGAGTATTTATAAGGTATACCGAGCTATAAAAGCTTGCTAGGAAAAAATGGTTTTCATTAAAAGCTTGTTTTGTTTTAGGTTAGAAATCATTAAACAATTTCTCCCAGCTTGAGTGAAGCGAGAGTAAGAGTCAGACTTTTACTGACTAAAACGCACCTGTGTTCTTTCAGTCGCCCTTTGCGTCCTAGGGTCGCGGTAACTCTTTCATCTAATCTCGCAGAAATTGTCTACCCTTCCTTATTTTTTAGGATTCCGTACTTCAAAAGGAAAAATCGGAACCTTTATAAGATCACTTTGTTGTCCGTCCGTCTGTCTGTCTGTCTGTCTGTCAAGACCCTTTATCTCGGGAATGCGTGGACGTATCAAGTTGAGATTAAAGCCATATAGTTTTAAGTCTGTGGACTCTTGTAGCTGTAAAAAAATCATTACTTCGATTAATGTGGCAAAAAAACATACATTTCGACACTCTCGAGGAAATCAAAATTCATAAATTTTGCATAAAACAAAGACTTGTTGATATGGGAATGGGAAAAAATCTGATAACAGAAAATTTGTTGTTACGTCAAAAAAAAAAAATATTTTGCTACTTATTTGAAAAAATCTTCGAGGCTTTTGCTTCGAGGAATTGAACTATTTACATAGGTAAGTTTGTACGGAACTCTCAGTGCGCAAGTCTGACTCGCACTTGCGTAGTTTTTTGTTTATTGGATAGGTCCCAATTAACGATTTGACCGTCTTTCATCTATCACTCTCTGAATATAGGGTCTCAGGTAGCATTCTGTATGTATTATCTACACTATCTAAGCGCACGGTAGTGCGCAGGCCAAGTTCCAGCAACAGGCCGCGCGCGCCTGTGCACTATTTACACGAACTGTTTCGACCCAATTTTGACCCCCCTGTAGCTCAGTGCCTATTACAAATACAGAGATAAAATTGTATCTACGTTATCTTATACTAGTACTAAAGCAGTATACCATTTCATGGATATGGCTTCAGTAGATCCTGAAATATGACCCTGTGAATATAGCTAATTTTGGCACTGACTCACTGACCGGTAATCAAAACCTCTAGGCCACTTCCAATTTGTCCTAGCGTTATGAAATTTCGCACACAGGTCGTGTGTTATATGTAGATTAACAAAAAATTGAGAAATTTAAGAAATCGGTCAAGCGTAAGTTGGCTCCATCTAATATATATGAACCAGTGATATGAGAATACGAAGAGGAGGGGGGGAGGAAGGGGGAGAGGGTATAAAATATGTCATAAAAAATTAATAAATCGGTCAAGCGTGAGTTGGCTTAATTGAATATCAAATGTTTAATCAAATATTTATGAACCAGTTATACAATAACAATACGATCTAAGGTTAACAATGGACGCGGGCTTGAAAAAAAGTATTGACACCTGTTAAAAATTAAATTAACCTGCCATTCGACCCTTTTTTAGGCGAACAATTAGCCGATAGGAACTTGGCCCCCTTTTTAACAGGTGTGTTTTTAGTGGGATATATTTTAATAAAAAGGTAAAGTTTGTTTTTACAAGCTTTTAACTAGTTTCACCTGTCCCGATGTTTGTATGTCATCAAATATTGCAAATTAAATTTGACCCACTTCCCGGTTACCGATTGGGCTGAAATTTTGCATGCATGTGTAAATCAGATGACAATGCAAAATCATTATGACGTGGAGCTGATCTGATGATGCAAGTGGAAGGTGGCTATAGGATCTTGGTAGTTGTTAAATGACACAACCTCATCGAGTTTGGGCTCGTATGATTCGTCTTGTCGAGCATTAATTATAGGTATACCAAGAATAAAGGCTTGCTATGAAAAAAATATTTTCATTAAAATCTTGTTTTGTTTGTAAGAGGTAATCTCTGAAAGTATTGGTCCGAGTGCAAAAATTATTTCACCGATAGGAAGCTGCATTATTTCTGAGTGACAGCCTATATTTTATTTACTCGGCCGAAGCCGCGGACAAAAGCTAGTATATTATAAAGCAGTGGCCATGTTAGGTAAGCTTTTTAAGCTCTGCACGACTAGACTATAGTCGTTCAGAGAGCTAGCAGACAACTCGACCGATGACCTCGACGATCAATACAGTGCAGACAAGCCACGCTTGTAAAACGAGGAAGAATGGAATGGCCACGCCTGACTATAGCCTAGTCTGTTTAATAAAAGAGTCATTATAATAAGTAAAGAAAGAAATAATAGTAGATTATGTGACAAGGATAAAGCAGTGTTATAAAGTCGCAGGCGGCATGTTGGATTCCGAACGGAACGAAGGTTGATAAGTTTTATTCCCGAACGCAGCGAGGGATTTATATAACTAACTCCCGAACAACGCGAGGGAGTTAATAACCTGAGTGAAGTGAGGAATGCAAGCCCGTCGTATCTCCGTGTTGGATATTCTATAGTTTTGACGTTTCAAGTTGAAAATTCCTTAAGGAACGTCTACATTAGATCTCTATGGGAAAGAATAACTTGGTAGGGCATTATCGAGCAGGTGGGCGCAAGGCAAAGAAGGAGCATAAGAGTGGATTTTAGTCAGTAAAAATCTGCCACGCCCTCTCGCTCCACCGTCGATCGGGAGAAATAATTGAATGCTTTCCCATCCAAAACAGTACCTACTTACATTGTCGGTGCCCTTTTACTAAAAAAAAATAAAACATAATTTACATTTACAACCACGCGGAAATAAAAATGCGCTGTAAAACAATTCTCTCATAAAGCTGTAGGAGATTGGTTTAACAGTAATTTGAAATGGTATCTACCAGTAAAAACCTAATCCCAGTAATGACATGCCGTGACGTCATCTTTGCAAGGTCGAAGAATAACGTCAAATGGAAGGTTAATTTCAATCGTGATCGGATAGCCCTGATACCGAAAGCGTATTTAATGAGTTACAGAAATACGAGCCAACTTAACTGCCTTTTTAGGGTTCCGTAGTCAACTAGGAACCCTTATAGTTTCGCCATGTCTGTCTGTCTGTCCGCCCTCGCTTAATCTCTGTGACCGTTAGCACTAGAAAGCTGAAATTTGGTACCAATATGTATATCAATGACGCCAACAAAAAGGTACAATTAAAATTGGAAAAAAAATGTTTTATTAGGGCAGCTCCCTATATGTAAAGTGGGAAGTGATTTTTTTTTTAAGTTTGGCAATACAAGGTAGACCGATGACCTGGTGAAGGTAGCAGAAAACCGATGGATGCGGGACGCACAGGAACATTCGATGTGGCGACGCTTGGGGGAGGCCTATGTCCAACAGTGGACGTGTATCGGCTGAAATGATGATGATGTGATGATGAAACTCTTATTAATATTTTATGGGTATTTTTGTGAATAACGTGTTACCAATTTTTGCATACGGCGGGGCCCCTATATCTAATTTGGGGGCGCTTATTGCACCCTAGTTTAATAATTTTAGAAATCTAAGATTATTAAACTTTTGACTGACGACACCTCACGTGTCGACAGTATTGTCTTTCAATTGTGTCTGTGATTTCCACGATTGAAAGGTTAATCAAGCTACCGCTAGCAACTATACGGCAAGAGTTAGTCATAGGTACGACCAGGTACCATAAAGTAATGTAGAGTACAATGAAATAATAAAAACCGCGGCGCACAAAATATTTGAGTCATGAATTGCTTCTAAAACCACTGACTGAACGCAGTAAACCTACTTACAACATGAAATCATCAGTATTTTTTGTTTAAACTATTAAAATTTCTCTAAAATTTTGTCTGACAATTGTATAATTTGAATCTATTTAATTTTATGTTGTACTGTTCTATTATGTTATTAGTTTATGAATTGAATTAATGTATGTTTTCAATACCTACACTTGCTCAGAAAGTGACTCTTATTTCACTGCTCTTATGTAGGTATATGAAGGCGCTTGTTACCAAACTGTGACATTTTGATTACCATTACGCACTCGTGCTATAATGTAGTTAAAACGTTTTTGTTCAACCTCTTTGTTCGCAAAACCAACTTTGAATATGAAAAAATTTCACATAAGTTATTGCGTTTAATGGTATAAATTAGTGTCTTACTTAATTATTTCATTCAATTTTAACCATTTTAACTAGCACAAACGATTTATCACTACATAGTATAAAACAAAAACGCCTTCTCTGTCCCTATGTCCCTTTGTATGCTTAAATCTTTGAAACTACGCAACGGATTTTGATGCGTTTTTTTTTTAATAGATAGAGTGATTCAAGAGGAAGGTTTATATGTATAATAACATCCATTAAATAGTGGAGAAGTACTGTTATTTTTGAGGTTTCTAATGTGATGTCGTAAATAATTACATTTTTTCCGCTTACATTGCAAACGCAGGCTGAACCCTACGAGTTTTATCAAAATAATGTACTAAGTATTGTACACATTGAAAAGGTCTACAGAAAAGTCCGTGATGGTATATGTCTATCTCTTATGGATAACCCACAATAACTTTTTTTTGTCATTTACTTTTTACGACAAATAATGGCTAATTTTCGAAGCGATTTTAACGAATACAGCATTAATCCTTAACCAATTAAATACCTTGAATACATTGTTCATTTAATATAGATCTATATGGCCCTTACACCGTATGATTTAAGTGAATATTTTCGAAGATATTACAGATTTAAAAATTGCGGGACGTAGCGTTTGCGGCGGTACCGGCCGGGCCGCCCGGTGTGGCAAGAGCATTGCACCCGTGCGAAGCCGGGGCGGGTCGCTAGTTTAATATAAAAAAAAAACATTTCATAAATAAATCGTACATTCAATTAATTTTTTTTTTTTGTGATCTCTAGCCGCCATTTTAAGATGCGCGCGGTTTTTGGTTTGATTTATTCGAGTGTAATTCAGTAGGCGTATTAATTAAATAAAATTAAATACTACAAAATCATTACAAAATGTTACATGCGTATTCCATTTGTCGCTACGAAGGACATTATAGTATGGGCACGCCACAATCATGGCGGTAAGTCCCCTCTTTGGAGGCGTGGCTGGAAAGACCTCACGGCGTCCTTACCTTCCGCATGACGCAGGTACTCACCGGACATGGTTCGTTCGGGAGATTCCTGCACTCGATTCATGCGGAAGTGACGCCCGGGTGTCGCCACTGTGCGGAACGCCCGGAGGACACGGTGGAGCACACAGTCGAGGTGAGCCCTGCTTGGGCGGACCATCGCCGTGCCCTCGTGGGGGCGATCGGTGGCGGAGACCTCTCGCGCCGGGCCTTGGTTGAGGCCATGGTCCGGAGCGAGGAGGAGTGGCAGGCGGTCGCCGACTTCTGCGAAGCAGTAATGCTCGCAAAGGAGGAGGCCGAACGCATCAGGCAACAGCGTTATCGCCGCCGCCGTCGCCGGGATTCTGATCCCGATTTCCGGCCAACGTAGACGCGGGCTTGCGGACAGTGAGCAATGGGTAGCTCGCTATCCGGCCGTCCGGTAACTGTCCGGACCAAGCCCAAGTCGTCGATGGCGCGCACTGTTCCCGCGCGCCTCGAGGAGTTGTCAGCAACAGCAGGGACCCAGCCGGGTCGAAGCCTACTGGGGGGGGTTATAGGGGGTTATCCGAAAGGGCGCTCGAGCCCCGGTATAAAGGCTAGAAGGAACGGGGTGGGTCTTTTAGTCAGTAAGTCTGACACTATCTCCCGCTCCGCCCAAGGGCGGGGGATGTCAATGCATGATTTTTCCCACCATAAAAAAGGACATTATACATTGATATACAATATAATTCAATGACATTATAGTAAAAACTTGTCACGCAAAAAACATAAACGTGAGACTAGACAGTATGATTAAAATACCTTAGCCTTCCCCTAGGGGTAAATTGCGTGCATATGAAAACAGATTTTTACCGCCATGTCACAAAAATAGTTACTAGTCTTATTGTTATCTTACTTTATAGTTGATTAATCTAAGTAAATTATTAATTCACCGTTTTTATAATCATAACTAATATTATAAATGTGAAAGTGTGGATGTTTGGATGTTTGTTACTTAATCATGCAAAAACGGCTGAACGGATTTGGATGAAATTTGGCATGCATATAGCCTTTGACATGGAAAAGAACATAGGCTACCTTTTATCCCGATTCCTTAAGTACATTAGGTGTCACGCGGGCGAAGCCGCGGGCAAAAGCTAGTTAAGAATAATGTAATAGTGTGTATTCAAATTTAATTAAAATAATAAAATTAGTCATTATTATCAGTTTTCTTTTCATTAAATGTTCCTGTTGGGCGCCATTAATCTAATTGGCGCCCAAAATGGGACTCTCAGTGTCGCATAGCTTAAACATAATCAACCTTTAATGTTCCCACTGCTAGGGCTCAGGCCTCCTCTCTCTGGGAGAGGGATTGGACTATAATACCCGTACACCGTGTGAGCCCAGTGCGGTTTGGTTGATTTCACATGCCCGTTTCCTCACGATGTTGTCCTTTATTGTATTCAGAGCAGTGATTATGAACTAATTTAGACAAAATAAAGCACTAAGCCGAGTTCAAACCCATAACCGAGACTCGTAAGCCAAGGCTTGTTTTAAAATACTGCATAAATAAAAAAATTATAATTGCATAAGTTGATAAAAATGCTATGCAATAGCTTTATCGCGGCAGTCCCCGAGTGCCACACGTCTTTTTTTTCCTTTGTTTTTTTTTTCTTTGATATTAATTGAAGTTACACTTTCACACATGGAATTGAATTTTGATTGATTGTTCACTCATTTGTTTTCTTATCGGTCACCACGCTCAAAAAACAAATGAGTGGGGGGTGTTAGGTTATTTTCGTTACGGAATTTCTGGATTCGGTCTCCACGCTCAAGGCCCGCGATAGAAGCTATGCAATAGCTTAAAAAATCTTTTAATAATAGAAAACGTTCCTATTATCTACTGAGTGTACCGACTACTTACGTACCTACCAGTAAAAAATAAAGTAAATTTACAAGAACTAAGTCGGGTTAAGCACAGGCTGAAGGTCGTTATATTTATGCGGTAACTGACCCTACGGCCGTGAGTATAAAATACAGTCACTGCAATTCGTTAACCGAAGAAATACTGACCTACTTAGCACCGTGTTACCGTAGGGCATGGTCTTTGTTGGTTAGATCTCCGGAAAAGATTAAAGCTCGAAGTACCACGCTGGGCGCCAGTTATACTATTGGCGCCCAGCAGGGTTATTTAAGGCGCAGTTAAACGAATTATAATACGATTTCAAATTGAACATCACGCCTAAACGGCTTGTCGTTTTTTTTAAATACATTTATGTATTATAGACTATTATTATAATTTAAAACCATTTTAATATGGAAACTGTTTTTCGGCAAAAATTTGGGTCGCGTGGTTATGAAACGCGGGGGTTTAACCCTTTCAAGGTCGTTTGCGGCTGTTATTTCCTTATTTTTTGTAAACAAGCTCCAGTTAACTAAAGTATACGTGTATATACGTAATGTCCGATCGAAGTTTCAGGTTTAGTCAGTTTTAGAAAAAAAACCTATGACCTGCGACCGAAACCAGGGCGTTGAGCCTAAAAACTGTCTCTATTTCGTGTATATATTTATCGTCGTTCTCTGTCTATACACCAGTAATTTTTAATTAGTACAAATACTTAGAGGGCTTATTAGAAAAGCCCTTGTTATTTATGAACTTTGCTGTTTATGAATATTATTTAATGAGACTTTACTTAAATAAGTAAAGTCTCATTAAATAATATTCATAAACAGCAAAGTTATTAGCATTTGTGTTTATCCTAAAATGTCTCTTAATTTTTATAAAATATGAATGAATAAATGACGATCAAAATGGAAAAACACTGCCCGCAGTATTTTCTAATAGCAATTGTTATGTATGATTGAATCTATGATGAATTTACCTTTTCGTGGTCAATTTTAGGATTTCGGTTTTTTCTACTTTTGAATACAAAAAAATGATCAGTAACGGGTATAGAATATAGATACAGCCCCATTTTTAGGGTTCCGTAGCCAAATGGCTTAGGGTTCCGTAGCCAAATGGCAAAAAACGGAACCCTTATAGATTCGTCATGTCTGTCTGTCTGTCTGTCTGTCCGTCCGTATGTCACAGCCACTTTTTTCCGAAACTATGAGAGCTATACTGTTGAAACTTTGCAAGTAGATGTATTCTGTGAACCGCATTAAGATTTTCAAACAAAAATAGAAAAAAAGCAATAAATTTTGGGGGTCCCCATACTTAGAACTGAAACTCAAAATTTTCTTTCATCAAACCCATACGTGTGGGGTATCTATGGATAGGTCTTCAAAAATGATACTGAGGTTTCTAATATCATTTTTTTCTAAACTGAATAGTTTGCGCGAGAGACACATCCAAAGTGGTAAAATGTGTGCCCCCCCCCCCCTCTAACTTCTAAAAAAAGAGAATGACAAAACTAAAAAAAATATAATTATGTTGTACATTACTATAAAAACTACCAACGAAAATTGGTTTGAACGAAATCTAGTAAGTAGTTTTTTTTAAATGCGTCATAAATCGAAAAAAATACACTATTATTAAAACATCGATCAAAGTTACAACACATTACAAGAACTTTTATGTTATGTTACTTACTGCCACGGAACCCTTCATGGGCGAGTCCGACTCGCACTTGGCCGGTTTTTTTTGTGTACTAATTAATTCATTAAACCCCAAGCGAACGCCGGCGTTCGCGCACCTATTGTCTTTCAATTGTGTCTGTCATTATCACGATTGACAGGTTAAAAAGTAGGGGTGTATAGTAGTACTCGCCATTAGCTAGACGAGAACAACCAGATATAATATGTATGTCTGATGGACTCATCTAGACGGTGACTTTCATCATCATCATTTCAGCCGAAGGTCGTCGACAGCTGGACATAGGCCTCCCCCGTGTATCACCACAACGAATCCTGTGCATCTCGCATCCGCAGCATTCCCGTGACTCTCACCTCTCATCAGTCCACCTTGTGGGCGGCCTTCCACCGCTGCGTTCCTTCACTCTAGAACCTTCTGGCCCCATCGACCATACGTTCTACAAGCAATGTGCCCTGCCCACTACCACTTTAATTTGGCGATCTTTCGATCTATGTCGGCGACCTTGGTTTTGTTTGTTTGTATGTTACGATTGAAAAAACTACTTAACGGATTTTAAAAATTCTTTCACCATTAGAAAGTAACACTGAGTAACATAAGATAGTTTTTATTATGTTTTGAGATAATTGCCTATTATCACGCGGGCGAAGCCGCTAGCATCAGCTAGCAATTAATAAGATATGAAATTAATACAAACTTGTGCAGTTAGAAATAAATTAACTTAGTTAAAAATTTCGCTATTTCTATGATACAATAGTAACTGAGAAGTTTCTAGTAGACGCGACAGAATACGACATGACCTATTTCTAGGAAAGCCAGACAAAACTTTTGAAAGTTAAAAAAATATATTCAAAGGAACTTTACTTTAAAAAACTATTTTTAGAGTTCCGTACATCAAAAGGAAAAAATGGAACCCTTATAGGATCACTTTGTTATCCGTCCGTCTGTCTGTCTGTCAAGACCCTTTATCTCGAGAACGCGTGGAGGTATCGAGTTGAAATTAAACCATATACTCAGGTCTGCGGTCACTTCAAGCAGTGAAAAATCAAACTTCTAAATTAATGAATAAAAAAGTCACGGCCGTTTATGTCGCAAAAAATGTATATTTTGATACTCTCAAAGATATAAATTCATAGGGTACTGAAATTTGGCACAAAGCAAGGTCGTTTAGCACAGGTATAGGAAAAAAATCTGAAAACAGTAAATTTGTTGTTACCTACGTAACAAAAAAAAAATTGTAGAAAATTCGGGAATTGTAGTTTGCACGGAACCCTCAGTGCACGAGTCCGACTCGTACTTGCCCAGTTTTTATTTAATATTGATATAAATTAGTGCTTGACTGCGATCCCACCACGGTAAACTGATGCAATCGTTTATATTTAAACGCACTAGTTTATTAAAAGCCTATTCACTCTAGATAGCCTTGAAGATAAGGAATATTGTCCCGCAGCTGGGAAATTGTGTTGACATAGCCTTGAATTCCGTCCAGTGTCAAATCAAATATACAAAAAATACCTATTATTAAAAGTAAAAAAAAATACTACATTATATTATTATGGCAGTCAAGCATTAGTGACTGCGATTCCACCTGATGGTAAGCAATTATGCAATCGTTAATGGTGAAGCGCGCTAGTTTATGTATTCATTCTAGCCTAGAAGACAACTTTGTCGCAGCAGGGCAAATATCTTCCTACAGCCTTAGATTCCTCCCAGTGTCAAATCAAATAAACAAATGGTATCTATTAAAAAAAACCTCTTTTGCCAATTCTGCTGTTAAATCAGGTACCAGTAGACCTCAGCGCAGGGAGCAACGGACTGAGAATTAGGTCACCGAGTACATGCACCATTACGAATGACGCAGGAAATGCATTGACATAATAGGAACTTTGTAGCATTACCTTTGCAAAAGCCTTTATAAAAAAAAATGTTTGTCGTTGAAAAAAAAAATAAGATGGTAATTACGTCGAAAATATTTTGTCAATATTTTTTTTAAATTGTGTTGCTTAGTTTTTGTTTTATTATAAAAAGAAAAAAATAGGTCCTGTAACCGGTGACGTGTTCTTTTTTTAATATTTAAATTTTTTTAACGAAAATGTATTTATTTGATAAATAATTAATGAAATGCTGAAAAAACTTACCTGGCTGAAGTGGAACTCTCTGGGCAGCGACATTTCTGTCTTTTTATATCAGGTGGCAGCGATATGCAATGAAAATGATCTTCAGATTCCGTGCACTCTAGCTTAAACGCACTTTTTTCGACGGCGTGAGCCGAAATATACATTTGTTTAAAATTACCAATACTCCTTAACGACGCCGTTTTAACTACTTTTCAAAAACTGCTAATTTAAATTCAATAATATCCCACCAAAATATTATTTAGAAAAAGACCAACGCCAATGTTTTTTTTTTATAAGAGAAATTACGGATGAACGCGCGACATTTTCGTCTTTGATTTTAAACAAATAATTCTTTTTCGTGGCAGTCTGTGGGCACCGTTGATTTTTTTATATTTATTTTACTATTTTTTTTCCGTATAAAATGTTCTGTTTCCGAGTTGACGGGTTCGCGAATGTAACCTTATGATAGGTTGGGAGTCTGCGCGGTAAGGTAATCGATATTTGAACGAACCTTCACGTATTAACCTTCACTGAGTGTTGCTATTAAAAAAATTGTAATTTTTTGCGCTAACAACTTTTAGAGTCGTTCACGTTCGGTCTCTTCGTTCATTAGTGGCTTACCGCGAATTTTAATTTTTCATTAACCCCAAAAATGGACGTGATCAAAAAGTCTGCCAGGGTCTATATTGCTACGGCGTAGCGCATACTGCAGCGATGTTAGTTGTCTTTATATTGCTACGTCATAGGGCACCTGCTACGATGTTGTCTTTATATTGCTACGGCGTAGCGCATACTGCTGCGAGAGAGATGTCGTGATATCGTCTTTATATCGCTACGGCGTAGCGCATACTGCTGCGAGAGAGATGTCGTGATGTCGTCTTTATATTGCTACGGCGTAGCACATACTGCAGCGAGAGAGATGTCGTGATGTCGTCTTTATATCGTTACGGCGTAGCGCATACTGCTGCGAGAGAGATGTCGTGATGTCGTCTTTATATCGCTACGGCGTAGCGCATACTGCTGCGAGAGAGATGTCGTGATGTCGTCTTTATATCGCTACGGCGTAGCGCATACCCCAGCGGTGGCGATGTTGTCTTTATACAGCTACGGCGTAGTGCATTTTGCTGCGAAGTTGTCTTTATATTGCTACGGCATAGCGCATACTGCTATGATGTACTCTGCATTTTACTACGACGTAGCTCGGAGTGCTAGGTACGACGCAGCTTGTAGGTCTTGTATGTGAATCAGGATTTTTTATCATAAAATAAACTTTT
This sequence comes from Mythimna albipuncta, assembly GCA_929112965.1. Taxonomy (NCBI): domain Eukaryota; kingdom Metazoa; phylum Arthropoda; class Insecta; order Lepidoptera; family Noctuidae; genus Mythimna; species Mythimna albipuncta. The sequence continues at coordinate 9,649,487 of OV815985.1, read as the reverse complement.
ATTATTACAATGTTTAGGTTCGACGACCTCGGCATAGCTCGTTGTCGGCAAGCTGACGCCAACAATGGCCGAGCTTTGCTTTTGTTTTCGGTAGGTAAATATCATCCAGATGATATCCCCCGCCCTTGGAGGGAGCGGGAGATTGTGTCAGGCTTTTACTGACGAAAAACCCACCCCGTTCCTTCGTTGTCTTTCGTACCGGGGCCGAGCGTTCCTTACGGGGCCTATGTACTTTGTGTTGCATGAAGATTAAATAAATAAATAAATAAACGTATTGGTCTCGGTCGGACGGCGAACTAACCGCAAGCCCGCGCCTTCAACGACTACCGCAACCCAGTGCTGGGCACGCCACAATCATGGCGATAAGTCCCCTCTTTGAGGCGTGGCTGGAAAGACCTCACGGCGTCCTTACCTTCCGTATGACGCAGGTCTTCACCGGACATGGTTCGTTCAGGAGTTTCCTGCACCGGATTCGTGCGGAAATGACGCCCGGGTGTCGCCACTGTGCGGAATGCCCGGAGGACACGGTGGCGCACACAGTCGAGGTGTGCCCTGCTTGGGCGGAGCATCGCCGTGCCCTCGTGGGGGCGATCGGCGGCGGAGACCTCTCACGCCAGGCCTTGGTTGAGGCCATGGTCCGGAGCGAGGAAGAGTGGCAGGTTGTCGCTGACTTCTGCGAAGCAGTAATGCTCGCAAAGGCGAGGAGGCCGAACGCATCAGGCAACGGCGTTATCGCCGCCGCCGCCGCCGCCGGGATTATGATCCCGATTTCCGGCCACCGTAGGCGCGGGCTTGCGGACAGTGAGCAATGGGTAGCTCGCTGTCCGGCCGTCCGGTAACTGTCCAGACCAAGGCCAAGTCGTCGACGGCGCGCATTGTTCCCGCGTGCCTCAAAGAGTTGTCAGCAACAGCAGGGACCCAGCCGGGTCGAAGCCTACTGAGCCTACCAGGGTTATCCAAAAGGGCGCTCGAGCCCCGATATGAAGGCTTGACGGAACGGGGTGGGTCTTTTAGTCAGTAAGAGTCTGACACTATCTCCCGCTCCGCCCAAGAGCAGGGGATGTCGATGCATGATTTTTTTTCCACCATAAAAAAAAGCCCGCGCCTACCGTGGCCGGAAATTAGGATCGGAATCCCGGCGGCGGCGAGAGCGCCGTTGCCTGATGCGGTCGGCCTCCTTCTTTGCTAGCATTACTGCTTCACAGGAGGCGGCCGTAAAAATTAAGAAATTTAAGCAATCGGTCAAGCGTGAGTTTGCTCAATCTAATATCGAATTTTTAATAAAAATATTTATGAACCAGTGATATGAGAATACAAAGAGGAGGGGGGGAGGAAAGGGGGAAGAGTATAAAATATGTCTAAAGGATTATTTGATTTTGCTTATTGATTGGTTCAAGTAACCACTTGGCAGGTTAATTTAATTATATAAATAATAAATTGAATTATACAATTAATTAAGTGTTACGTACAGCACGAAAACCTGCCTAGTTCAAATTTAGAAGTATTATAATTTTAGATATTTTTAACCAAGTATCTACGTATTTTCACAACTATACCATAATTTTTAAGTTGGGTGTATGGTAAAGTGGATTTCGGCCCGATGGACTGTTGACGTGAATACGGTGGCGGGTAGTGGCTGGATGCGGAAGGCGGAGGACTGGGTGTGGTGGCGAGTTTTGGGAATGGTAAATGTTTACCTACCGGTGGATCAGGCTGTTGATGAAGATGATAACTTGGCATTGGGTTGGATTTCAACCCTTTTTTAGGCGAACAATTAGCCGATAGGAACTTGGCCCCCTTTTTAACAGGTATGTTTTTGGTGGGATTTTATTCTACACCACTATTTTTTTATTAGTACAACAAAAAATTAAATCAATAATTCATAATAACTGCTGCTAGAAAATACTACGCGCAGTGTCATCGCTCCCCAATTATTATCGCTATTTATTCATTCATAATCAATAGCCTGTAAAATATTTCCATAAATTGAGTGACATTTTGGAATGTAAACAAACGCTTATAACTTTGCTGTTTATGAATATTATTTATTACTTATACTTTACTTAAATAATATAATATAATGTTCCACAATTACCACACCACTCCGTCTAGTCCCAAGCTAAGCAGAGCTTGTGTTATGAGTACTAGACAAGTGATAAACAATTTGTATATTTCTAAATACATATCTTCATATTATAAATAAATTACACTCAGACACAGAACAAATGAACATGTTCATCACACAAACATTTGTCCTGAGTAGAAATCGAACCCACGACCTCCGGTTTAGCAGTCAGGGCCACTAACTACTAGACCACCAGGCCAATCTAGACAGGATCTTTTTTAATAAGCCGTTCAAGTATTTGTACTAATTAAAAACCGGCCAAGTGCGAGTCGGACTCGCCCATGAAGGGTTCCGTAGCAGCTAGTAACATAATATAAAAGTTCTTGTAATGTGTTGTAACTTTGATCGATGTTTTAATAATAGTGTATTTTTTTCGGTTTATGACGCATTAAAAAAAAACTACTTACTGGATTTCGTTCAAACCAATTTTCGTTGGTAGTTTTTATAGTAATGTACATCATATATTTTTTTTAGTTTTATCATTCTCTTATCTTGGAAGTTAGAGGGGGGGGACCCACATTTTACCACTTTGGAAGTGTCTCTCGCGCAAACTATTCAGTTTAGAAAAAAATGATATTAGAAACCTCAGTATCATTTTTGAAGACCTATCCATAGATACCCCACACGCATGGGTTTGATGAAAAAAAAAAATTTGAATTTCAGTTCTATGTATGGGGACCCCCAAAATTTATTGCTTTTTTTCTATTTTTGTGTGAAAATCTTAATGCGGTTCACAGAATACATCTACTTACAAAGTTTCAAATGTATAGCTCTTATAGTTTCGGAAAAAAGTGGCTGTGACATACGGACGGACGGACAGACAGACAGACAGACAGACAGACAGACAGACAGACAGACATGACGAATCTATAAGGGTTCTGTTTTTTGCCATTTGGCTACGGAACCCTAAAAACGATAAGGGTTCCTAGTTGACTGCGGAACCCTTATCGTAAAATTAGGAGTGTAAGTATACATTTCACGTACGGTTCAGCACAAGCGAGCGTATTAACCCCTAAGTCTCCAAGCATATAAATAGGTTTATATACGGATAAATAGAAAAGGTTGCTTATTTTCGATATTTACAGACTATGAAGAATTTCTTATTACATAAAGAATAAATAAACCCTCAAAATTTTAATAATCTACGTAGACTTTTGATAATATTAGTGTTCAACTAAATGACGCGCGAACGCCCGCGTTCGCTCGGGGTTCGAGGGGTACACTTACTTAAGTAACTCTCTACACACACAACAGTTCGTTCGATTTCTCACCAGTTTGATTATGAATATGAAGTGTTAAATGATTCTTTAGGGAACATCTCCACGAGTGAGATAATGGCGGCGATATTATCGTCGTGCCACATATTATACACACTCTTAGAACGTGACAGCGATATTATCGCGGCGATGCGACGAGTGGTTGAGTGCAAGTGAAACATCGTCGTATCGCCGTGCGCCAATTACTACTGGCGGCAAGACAGCCGGACACTCGCCACGCAACGTGGCGCTCTCGCAGCGAGAGCGTGGCGAGTGCGCTGTCAAACACAGGTCATTTCTGCGTTGCCTTTCTGCCAAGTAACATATTTCTAAACGCCTCGTCGCAGAAACGCGGCGATTCCGTGACGAATCGCGACGACGACGGAATAATCGCTCGTTCGTGGAGACTACTCGGCGATAGAAGCACAGACTCGTCGCGAGGTTCTCGCTCGTGGAGATGGTCCCTAACACTAAAATAGCGTAGTTTTAGTGTTGAAAATCATTTAACACATCTATCTAACGTGCACGGTTTCTCACCAGCGTGCGTAAGAAGATGACGTGTAAAAGTATTCTTCCTAGCGAAACTACGATGACATACATCGCACTTGTACGGTTTCTCACCAGTGTGCTTACGAACATGCTTTACTAAATCAGCCCTACTGTTGCATCCATATTGGCATGTGCCACATCTGAACGGTTTATCACCAGTGTGCATACGAAAATGAAGAGTTAAATGAGTCTTCCTACCGAAAGTACGCTGGCATACCTCGCACTTGAACGGCTTCTCACCAGTGTGCGTACGAGTATGCTTTAGTAAATCACTTCTATTACTGCAGCCATATTGGCACGTGGTACACGTGTACGGTTTATCACCAGTATGCGTGCGAATATGAATTTTTAAATGATTCTTTTTACTGAAAAAACGCTGGCATGTATCACACTTGTACAGTCTCTCACCAGTGTGCGTACGAATATGTCTAAGTAAATCACCCTTATTACTGTAACCATTTTGACATGTGTCACACTTATATGGCCTCTCACCAGTGTGCTGACGAATATGAACTGTTAAATAACTTTTTCTATTAAAACTACGCTGACATATACCACACTTGTACGGTTTTTCGCCAGTGTGCGTATAAAAGTGCCTTATTAAATGACTCTTACAAAAGAAACTAATTTGACAAACATCACATTTGTGAGGTTCCTTGACTTTAACTTTGCGCGTACGATTTTTAGTTGCCTGTATATTTTTAGTGTCAATGTCAGTTTCTTCAGTTTTCATTTCCTCTTCTTCTAGTTTTACAGTCCGTACGTCTTCTTTTGATTTCTCCGCAGCGGTCGACCCTGCAATAATAAATCTGGTAAGTACCGTTCCATCATCGGACCACCAGACGTACGGCGTACCGCCGCACACCTCAAGTATGGCGTCTTTCGGAATTGATATGGAGCACCTCCTAAGTTAGTATCTCAATGCCTATTGCCTAGTCATTTGTAGCATTGCACTATACTCAAGTCCGTTCCATCATCGGACTACACGACGTACGGCGTTGCGCCACCGGTACATGGTGGATATCCCACCCATTCGTACAAAGCGTTTTGGAAACACATTCATCATGCGTACAGCTAAAGAGTGGAATTCCCTGCCGGAGTCTGTTTCCTGATAGCTACAACCTAGGGGTCTTTAAGTCGAGAGTGAATAGGTTACTTCTAGGCAAGCGTGCTCCATCGTCGGCCACATCATCACTTACCATCAGGTGAGATAGTGGTCAAACGCGAGCCTATCAATAAAAAAAAGTACAAAATTTGTAGAAGATATAAATACCTAATATACCCACGAAGTATTTGTCTAGACTAGGCCGCACCTAGTACGATGCGAGAAGGTTTCAAGAAATCGACCTTTTAAATTAAAAAAATGGGCAAGTGCGAGTCGGACTCACGCACTCTGCTCTGCTCTCATCTTTGGGACGGATCTGCCCGATACAAGCTTGATGCACTTGAGGCAATTGAGAGGCGAGCCAGAAGGATAATTGGCGATGATACACTCGTCGAGTCGAGGCTTCAAAGTCTTGAGCATCGACGCAAAGTTGCTAGGCTGTCGGTTTTCTACCGGTTGCATTTCGGGGAGTGTGCGTCGGAATTGCATAACCTAATTCCGCCTAGCCCGTTTCATCATCGGACTACCAGACGTACGGCTGTGCGCCACCGGTATATGGTGGATATCCCACCAACACGCACAAAACGTTTTGGGAACACATTCATTGTGCGTGCGGCTAGGGAGTGGAATTCCTTGCCGGAGTCTGTGTTTCCTGATAGCTACAACCCGGGAATCTTTAAGTCGAGAGTGAATGTTTCTTTTAGGTAAGCGCGTTCCGTCGTCGACCGCATCGTCGCTTTCCATCAGGTGAGATAGCGGTCAAGCGCGAACCTATCAACAATAAAAAAAAAAAACTGAGGGTTTCGTGCAAACTACAATTCCTCGAATAATTTTCCGAATTGCAAATTTTTATTTTGTGACGTAGGTAACAAAAAAATTACTATCTTCAGACCTTGCTTTGTACCGGACGGACGGACGGACAACAAAATGATCCTATAAGGTTTCCGCTTTTTCCTTTTGAGGTACGGAACCCTAATAGGACATGAAAACCCATATTTCAGAACCCTCGGGTGTAGTTACACTCAATACTCACATCTCGTGTCCGTTGCTCGGCATTTGTCCTCCGATGATTCTTGTATTTCTTCCAGTTCGATTTTAATGTCCATTACATTCGTTTGTAACTCAGAATGTTGCAAAGGTGCATCTTCTACATCTGAACCACCAATTTTTGTATTTTCAAGTTCTATATCTGAACATAAACAATTATGGTTAATAGTCATATGAACTATTTGTTTTTATAAATTGATGTTTATTTTATTGTGTGTAAATCTGTTGTAAAACTGTGGCAACGTCTCAGGACCAAGTTAAGAAAAGAACTTCATAAACAACAACTTTTGTTCTATGACTTTTAATTTATTTTACATCGCTGCCCTTGATAGTTAAAAAGACGTATCTAACAAAAAGTAAAAACGGAGAAAAAAATGTTTTATTGAATGAAACTGAAAATCTTTTGCTGTCTTTGAGTAAATTTAAATATTAAAAGTTAAAAATAAAGCGGAATATAATGAGCTTTAACTTGGTTTAATAATAATACGAATCTCAAATCAAATCTGGAAAAAATCTTAGATGCGTCTTTTTTACTAACGGGGGCAGATTGGTTCATCAGACATACAAAAATAAAAATATTTAAATTGAACGTTCTAAATGTTACTAAGTCTATGCGAAGCAAGCGATAGTGCAATAGAGGAGGGGAGCGGGGAACGTGCGCGGGAGGCGCAGGTAGGTACCACAAAATACAGAGTTGAAATGTGTTTTTTGGTATATGTATTACGGTTTGTTAAGTCATAAAACAAATAATACAGTCCTAAAAGGTAGTCAGTGTTTTTCAAATAACCCTATATGCCTTACTACTTTATTCCCGGCAATCTGTATAATTCGGTATTCAATTCAATACCTAGGCGTTGTATGAATAACGAGTAGGTGATGTATGAAATATTATTTATTCTAAACTTTGCCTAGGTATTCTATACAATATTGAATGCGCTGCCGGTAATGTGTATAAAAGTCGAGAGCAGGGGAGGTGACGTAATTTTAGAGCACGCTGATACGCACAGGTTAGGTTAGAAGTCCTTTTAAGAAAATACACTATATTACTTACAGCCAGAACAATTTTTTATGTTCATTTTAAGTTATGTATAAGTACTCAGGTCCTATTGCTGTCCTCGGGCTTAAAAGTAATCTTAATCCTAGCCCCAGTAGGCTTCGACCCAGCTGGGCGCTGTTGCTGACAACTCCTTGAGGCGAGTGGGAACAGTGCGCGCCGTCGACGACTTGTGCTCGGTATGAACAGTTACCGGACGGTCGGACAACGAGCTACCCATTGCTCGCCGTCCGCAAGCCTGCGCTTACGGTGGCAGGAAAACGGGATCGGAATCCCGGCGGCGGCTGGGGCGCCGTGATCGCCGTTAACTAATGCGGTCGGCCTCCTCCTTTGCTAGCATTACTGATTCGCAGGAGGCGACCGTCTGCCACTCCTCCTTCAAGGTCCGGCGCGGAAGATCGCCGCGTTTAAAGTAAGGCTCGTATTTCCTTTTTTCTCGTATTTTGGTGGTAATAAAAAAAATCTAACCTAACCTGTCAATGTCGTCCCCGACATTGACAGGTTAGGTTAGGTTTTTTTTTAGCCCTAAAATCATGACATTCTTTCCCTGCGATTTTAGATAATAAAACATATTTCATTTACTTGTCATTTTATAGATGGGTCGGTTAACATTGATAAATACAGACCAATATCAATTTATTTTACACATTACCGGTGGACCAGCATGTATTGTACAAAAACCCTAGGAATTGTCTACATTACCTAGGTAAAGTTTTTAATGGACAATAATATTCATATTTCGAAATTGCCTGAACGCCCAAGATACTACTCAATAGTTCTATACATAACCTAGGTAATGTATAAAATACCTGAATTATACAGATTGTCCTTAACATAATATGTATATGAATGGTTTCATATCGTCATTATGATTTCATTGTATATTAAGGGCGTATATTTCGTATTGAGAATTAATAGGTCTATTCATAAGTACCACGTTTTGCAGTAGTTATCGAGCGTGTGTGTGATACCGACCACATCGCAAACACAACGTTGCGTCGATGCAACGACAGCGCGTAACCGTGACACTACGTAACCGCATCGCAACTACTGGCGACAACGCAACCACATCGACATTTTGTCGGTACCGCAACGCAACTACAAAAGGTTACAGCGACACTATTTACCATTTTGTCGTTGCGACGTGGTGTTGTTGTGTTACGTGTGAAGAAGCCTTAAATGCATACTTACCATCACTACGAGGTTCCTCCTTGGGTTCATTGACATCTTCTAGTCCCTCATAATATACTGGTAATTCTTCTTTGATAGCTACATGTTCAATACATCTGACGCCACCTATACTTATGTTCACTACTTGAGTTTCCACAAACCCATTATACAACTTCGTCTGGCCTCGGTTTATTGAAGTATTTGGCTGTGAAAGTTTATCAGTATTAGATAAAATAATGATTACTTCTCAAGACACAATTTGTCATGGTTGGTTCATCTAGTCACTCTAATGATCGAATCGCCACAAATGAAAAAAAAAACCGGCCAAGTGCGAGTCGGACTCGCCCATGAAGGGTTCCGTAGCAGCAAGTAACATAATATAAAAGTTCTTGTAATGTATTGTAACTTTGATCGATGTTTTAATGATAGTGTATTTTTTCGATTTATGACGCATTAAAAAAAACTACTTACTAGATTTAGTTCAAACCAATTTTCGTTGGTAGTTTTTATAGTAATGTACATCATATATTTTTTTTAGTTTTAACATTCTCTTATTTTAGAAGTTAGAGGGACACACATTTTACCGCTTTGGAAGTGTCTCTCGCGCAAACTATTCAGTTTAGAAAAAAATGATTTTAGAAACCTCAGTATCATTTTTGAAGACCTATCCATAGATACCCCACACACATGGGTTTGCTGGCGTTTGATGAAAAAAAAAATTTTGAGTTTCAGTTCTAAGTATGGGGACCCCCAAAATTTATTACTTTTTTTCTATTTTTGTATAAAAATCTTAATGCGGTTTACAGAATACACCTACTTATAAAGTTTCAACAGTATAGCTCTTATAGTTTCGGAAAAAAGTAGCTGTGACATACGGACGGACGGACAGACAGACAGACAGACATGACGAATCTATAAGGGTTCCGTTTTTAGGGTTCCGTAGCCAAATGGCAAAAAACGGAACCCTTATAGATTCGTCATGTCTGTCTGTCTGTCTGTCTGTCTGTCCGTCCGTATGTCACTTTTTTCCGAAACTATAAGAGCTATACTGTTGAAACTTTGTAAGTAGATGTATTCTGTGTACCGCATTAAGATTATCACATAAAAATATAAAAAAGCAATAAATTTTGGGGGTCCCCATACTTAAAACTGAAACTCGAAAAAATTTTTTTCATCAAACCCATACGTGTGGGGTATCTATGAATAGGTCTTTAAAAATGATATTGAGGTTTCTAATATCATTTTTTTCTAAACTGAATAGTTTGCGCGAGAGACACTTCCAAAGTGGTAAAATGTGTGTCCCCCCCCCCTCTAACTTCTAAAATAAGAGAATGATAAAACTAAAAAAATATATGACGTACATTACTATAAAAACTACCAACGAAAATTGGTTTGAACGAAATCTAGTAAGTAGTTTTTTTTTAATGCGTCATAAATCGAAAAAAATACACTATTATTAAAACATCGATCAAAGTTACAACACATTACAAAAACTTTAATATTATGTTACTTGCTGCTACGGAACCCTTCATGGGCGAGTCCGACTCGCACTTGGCCGGTTTTTGCCATTTGGCTACGGAACCCTAAAAAGTAAAAAACTAAAACCCGACTACGACAAAAAAAAACAACACTGAAAAAGCAAGGTTTTCAGGATGCTGAAATAAACAAGGTAACTGTAAAAACGAGTACAGAATATTTGACCCCTGAGTTTGTTTTGACCCCTGAGTTTGTTTCGGTGTTTCTTCTCAGGGTAGTCAGGTAGGAAACACCGGCCTCATCTAGCATTAATCGACGAAAAAAAAAATTTTGACGTGTAAAAGTGCTTTTATAAAACCTACTTGCAAAATAAAGATCATTTATCATTTATAGAAAATCCGTAGTCACACGTTACAGGCACCAACCGAAACACTAAATGTATAAAATGTGTGTGTGTGGGTATAAATAATAACTACTAAGTCTAAAGCAGGAGCTCCGCTCCGCTTCGCTCTCACCTTAGCTTTCTAACCTAATCTGTTCGTCTCGGGGTGCCCTAAAATATGTTCACTGTTTATGTCACACAAGTGTATATTCGAAGTATGATGACTTAGTGTCCCCGCACACGAGCCACAAAAAAAGCCGCTTCTAGCTCCTTTTTGTGGCCCGTGTGCGGCGGGCCCGCCACAAAAAAACAGTAGAAGCCGCTTCTACTTCTCCGAAACCAGCTGTCGCGCGATTCAGGTTCTTTTTTGTAGCCGCTTCTAGCTTTTTTTTGTGGCTGCTTTTTTTCGTGGCCCATGCGGGGACAATCACAGTACAGGTTCGTCTCACAAGCGTAATTCGCACCTTCATTTGTCTAGCTCACGTAGTCCACTTAAAGACTACCACATAGGCTAAAATTACAAGAAGGAAGAATGCCTCACCTCACTCATAATTTGAGCAAACAGCTCCTCGGCTTCCTTACATTGTCGCTGCAGTTGGCAGCATTGCTTTAGTTTGGCATAGCAGAAGAAACAAGCAAGCGCCGGTCTAGTGTCTTCAGTTACAAACTGCAATGAAACATGTCTTACAGTTTTTTGTCCTAATCTATATACATAAAAATCAATGCCACTTTTCGTTGTAATTTAATAATTCAAGAACGGGCTCACCTATCCAAACCAAATGTTTAGGCTTTGTTCGGACTATTTAGTAGATGGTTTATGTGAAGTTTGGTAGGGTAGAGTAGGGTATGGTAGGCTAGAGTAGTGTAGAGTAGGGTAGAGTAGGATAGAGTAGCGTTGAGTAGGATATAGTAAGGTGGAGTAGGCAACAGCCGCGCGGACAAAAGCTAGTCTTTATATACACCCCTACTTTTTAATTAGTACACAAAAAAATGGGGCTCTATCTGTACCCGTCAGTGATCATATTTTTGAAGTCAAAAGTAGAAAAAACTGAAATCCTAAAATTGACCACTAAAAGGTAAATTCATCACAGAATCAATCATACATAACAATTGCTAGTAGAAAATACTGCGGGCAGTGTTTTTCCTTAATAAGTGTCACTTATTCATTCATTAATCAATAGCCTGCACCATATTCCCATAAATTGAGTGTCATTGTGGGGCATAAATGCTAATAACTCTGCTGTTTATGAATATTATTTATTGAGGTTTTACTTATATATAACTAGCTTTTGCCCGCGACTTTGTTCGCATGGAATAGTTACTTCCGGAAATTTCAATACTGAATTGATGCCGACTCTTGACCAATAGATGGCGCTGTATGTCCGGAATAAATTTTATTTTATTTTTTGCAATAAAAACTATCCTATGTCCTTTCTCAAGTTCCAAACTATGTCTGTACCAAATTTCACACAAATCGGTTCAGTAGTTTAGGCGTGAAGCAAAGACAGACAGACAGACAGACAGAGTTACTTTCGCATTTATAATATTAGTTTGGATTTGGATAACAAGGACTTTTCTAATAAGCCCTTTAAGTATTTGTACTAATTAAAAAATTGTGGTGCATAAAATGAGAAACTGACTGACATATCAATATACAGAAGAAACTACTGCGATATATTAGGAAGTCAAGTATCAACTTACTGGAATGTGAGTGAGCGCCTCATACAGTTCCCGTATGTTCTTGCTGACCACTGCATACATGCGAACATTCTCCACTAAACATATCCTACACATGGGCAGCTTTTCCATCTTTTTACTCAAAATTAACAGATCAAAACTCTTGAAGGAGAGGAGAGTGGAGGAGGTTGGCCATCGTACTTCATGCTCGGTGGTAAAGGTTCATCCAGCTGAAATGGTAAACACAAGGGTTAATCATTAACCTTTCGAATACAGTAATCAGAGACACAATAGAAAGACAATGAGTGAACAAACACATTCGCTACGGGTTTAATGAATTAGGTTCACCTTTGTACTTTTGTGTTGCATGAAGTATTAATCCTAACTAATATTATAAATGTGAAAGTGTGGATGTTTGGATGTTTGTAACTTAATCACGCAAAAACGGCTAAACAGATTTGGATGAAATTTGGCATGCATATAGCCTTTGACATGGAAAAGAACATAGGCTACATTTAATACCGATCCTTAAGGCGTATAGTCCCTTGAACCATCTGACCGAAATTATGTGAACGAACCTCTCGCACTCGCCTAGGCGGCAGTACGCAAATCTGTGCTTTTATTTACGGCCAGCAGCGCCCGGAAAGCGCTTTAAATCCATTTTCTCTGCGAGATATTAATTGATTTACATATGCAATTTTCACTTTGAAGAATATTTAACCACCAATTTTTATGTGTATAAATGTTTCTAAAGGTCCAAGCCGTCTCGAAGGAGTAGGGAAAAGTTGCGAAATTGCTAAATATTTTTTATTGACAAAAGTATTAATTGCACGAAAAAATCAAATGTTGGTATTATTGTTCATGAATCTATAATAAACATTTTTTTGTTTTTCAACCCAATTGACCTAGCCATTACGGAGGAGTAGGCCTCAGAAAATCACTGTTTTATGGTACTTTTCGGGTGCTTGGCCCTTAAGTACCTAATGCAACGCGGGCGAAGCCGCGGGAAAAAGCTAGTAAATAAATAAATAAGTCTTAGTAGATATAATTTCGGAGCCATAAGTTACTGGCAACATGCACTGTTCATAGACTTTCGTCTTTGAGACACTGTGGTATTGGACCGATTATTGTGGCGCTTGGGGGAGGTCGACGTGTTTGTGCGGACGGACGACTTTCGGCTAATATTTTATTTTATTTTATTTATTAGGGAAAACAAACAATAACACATAGGGAATTACATAAAAAAAGCTTAACAATTATTTTACACATGTGATATCAACAACGTTCTCCACATATAAACCTGAGACATTTGGTTTGACAATAATGCTGTTATTTGTTTTTTTTTTTTTTTTTAAATAATGCTAAAAGTTACTTACAATTGTGGTTCACAAAAAAATAGAGTCGGCTTAATTATGTTGATTTTTTAACATGTTGAGTAACATTATTTTAAATTTCCATTTAGGCTCAGAGAACAGATCTAGATCACTGAAATTTTTATTAAAATTGCTCGTAAGGCGATGAAGAGGGGCACGCAAGACAGCATTTGTTCGACTTATACTAGTGGCAAATACAGGCCGTGCGCGCACCTCGCGTCCCTGGCATGTTCTGGGCACTACATAGCACAACTTGTTACTAATATTTAAACAATCATAACAGTTATTGCATGAGTCATATGATATGATGTGTTATGATGATGATGAAAAATAATTTCTCCTAAGAAGGCGATTCAACGTGAACAAACAAAGAGGCACGAATTAACTTGAATCTTTGCATTCATTAATTTTACAAGCTTTTATTTAGTTTCACCTGTCCCGATGTTTGTCTGTAATCAAATCTTGCAACTTGAATTTGATCCACTTCCCGGTTACCGATTGAGCTGAATTTTTACATTCATGTGTAAATCAGATGACTATGCAAAATTATTATGGCATGGAGCTGATCTGATAATGGAACCGTAGTTCGACGACACAATCCCAATGAGTTTGCACTAGTACTAATCTTATTGCTAAAATTTTTTCACTAACAGAAAGCTGCCTTATTCCCGAGTGTCATAGGCTATATTTTAAGTATGCAGGCAAAGACGCGGGTAAAAGCTAGTGAACAATAAAAACTGTCATTATTATCATCATGCCTCTAAAAGAAGATGCAGAAAAAATGTTAGTGTATAGGTAATTAGTGCCTTATAATAGGTTTCATAAGAAGACACAAAGTCACCCAAAGGGCGATGGAAAGGGCTGTGCTCGGAGTTTCCTTGCATGGTCACATCAGAAATGAAGATATCCGCAGGAGAACCAAGGTTACCGACATAACTTAAAGAATGCCCAAACTTAAGTGGCAATGGCCAGGGCACAATGCACGCAGAACAGATATTCGATGGGGACAAAAGGTTCTGGAGTGGCGACCACGTACCGGAAGACGCAGCGTTGAAAGGAATCCTACAATGTGGATCGATGACCTGGTCAAGATCGCGGGAATCCGATAGATGCTTGCCGCACAGGACCGGTCGTTGTGGCGACGCTAGGGGAAGGCCTATGTCCAACAGTGGACGTCTTTCGGCTGATATGATGGTGATGAATTAGTGGCTGAAGACCGACAGACAGAAAGAGCGGCTGCGTCGTGTTGAATTCGCGTGTGCCGCATCGAATCGCTTCACGCGTTTGCGTTGATTTTTTTTTGCCTGTCTTTTATTTTTGTCATTTTGTCTCTAGATGTGATATTTGAGGTTGAGCCTCTTGCAGCTGTTGTTGCAACTCGTATTAGTGCTCATACTCTGTGCTACAACGGATGAACCCCAATCCCGGTCTTTTAATGTCATCACAGAATTACATATACCTATATAACTTAGTTTAGCGATTCTTCTCATGCGCTTCAAGGAGCACTTTTTATTATCATCTATTCTCCTTAATGAGTTGATCAGTTAGCCGTTTGAAACAGAAGTTTACAAAATAATTAAGCAAAAAGATAATGAAATATAAACTAGAGTGAGTATAAGTTAAATGTACCTGATAACAAGACGATAAAGCTAAGTTGTATTTACTTACTTATTTAGAGAAAAAGTTTATAGTCCAGAAGTAATTTAGCAAACTATCAACACAAGCGAACGCGAATTTTAATTTCAAAAGATATCATTATTGATATTTTTTTGTAATGTTTTGATCGATTTTTACTTGACACTTGACAGATGTCAGGTACTTTTTTGTTTATATGACTAAGGTCTGAATTCATACAGCCGTTGGGAATTTAAACTAAACGCATGACAAAAAATCTATTTATTAATTAATAATGAAACACTTTTTATCGGTGTTTTAATCAATAACTACTGTATTGTTATAATAACAATATCTAATATTTATATGAGAACTGCTAAAAAAAAAAATGTTTCTATTATGGAAAACGAAGCACAAAAACGGGCCAAGAGCGTGTCGGGCCACGCTCAGTATAGGGTTCCGTAGTTTCCCGTCCGTCACAATAAGTGTACCCACTAATGAGTTTAAAAAAATGCTTGCATATTTATTAATTAGTCCAGAAATTATTTTGTACAACCTTTTTGTCTTTTTTGTACAAAAACTATTCTTTCCATCAAGTTCAAAATAATTTCCCTAGAAAGTCCTTATAAAGTTCTACTTTTCAGATTTTTTTTCATATTTTCTAAACTTATGGTTCAAAAGTTAGAGGGCGGGGGGGACACATTGTTTTTTACTTTTGGAGCGATTATTTCCGAAATTATTGACATTATTAAAAAATAATTTTTGTAAACCCGTATTCATTTTTAAATACCTATCCAACGATACATCACACGTTAGGGTTGAAATTAAAAAAAAAATTACTTCCTACTTTATATATAGGGGGGCTACCGGCTACCCTAATAAAACATTTTTTCCAATTTTTATTTTACCACTTTGTCAGCGTGATTGATATACATAATGGTACCAAATTTCAGCTTTCTAGTGCTAACGGTCCCAGAGATTAAGCGAGGACGGACAGACAGACAGACGGACAGACAGACATGGCGAAACTATAAGGGTTCCTAGTTGACCTACAAAAAAACCGGCCAAGTGCGAGTCGGACTCGCCCATGAAGGGTTCCGTAGCAGCAAATAACATAATAAAAGTTCTTGTAATGTGTTGTAACTTTGATCGATGTTTTAATAATAGTGTATTTTTTCCGATTTATGACGCATTAAAAAATAACTACTAACTAATTCGTTCAAACCAATTTTCGTTGGTAGTTTTTATAGTAATATATATCATATATTTTTTTTTGACATGACAACGTCTTATAAATTGGTTTGCCGGGTGACACTTCAAGAAACTGCGTTACGCTCCGCTCACGTTATGCGCTCACAATGAGAGCGAGTGAGAGGCACGCGTCTCTTCCACTCGGGCATGGCTAGCCCGCCTAAGAGCGAGAGAGACAGACATAAAAGTCGTTGTCACGTAAAACTTTCGCCCGTATACCGACTTTACAGGCAACCAATTTTTTAGTTTTATCATTCTCTTATTTTAGAAGTTAGAGGGGACACACACACACACATTTTACCACTTTGGAAGTGTCTCTCGCGCAAACTATTCAGTTTAGAAAAAAGTGATATTAGAAACCTCAGTATCATTTTTGAAGACCTATCCATAGTTACCCCACACGTATGAGTTTGATGAAAAAAAAATTTTCGAGTTTCAGTTCTAAGTATGGGGACCCGCAAAATTTATTGCTTTTTTTCTATTTTTGTGTGAAAATCTTAAAGCGGTTCACAGAATACATCTACTTACAAAGTTTCAACTGTATAGCTCTTATAGTTTCGGAAAAAAGTGGCTGTGACATACGGACAGACAGACAGACAGACATGACGAATCTATAAGGGTTCCGTTTTTTGCCATTTGGCTACGGAACCCTAAAAAGATATCTCGAAATATTCTCCAATAGCGGATTTCAAAATAATCTGTCGTTCAGTATTGGTGGGATTTTTAGGTAATAATTTAATTTTATGCAAACTGATTGCTAGATGTAAATTATGATTTGAAATTGGTGAAGTTTTGTATCTCCAGGCCCGCCGTAAGCGGGCGTGCAAAGCGTGCACCGCACACGGGCAACACGTCCATGTGGGCGGCAAATCATGCGACTTATCACGCAATTCAAGTTATTAATGTC
Source organism: Mythimna albipuncta (assembly GCA_929112965.1). Classification (NCBI taxonomy): domain Eukaryota; kingdom Metazoa; phylum Arthropoda; class Insecta; order Lepidoptera; family Noctuidae; genus Mythimna; species Mythimna albipuncta. The sequence goes on along the minus strand of OV815985.1, from coordinate 9,632,501 downwards.
TTAATACCCACCCAACCCCCCTACCGTATAAGAAATGTGAAAAAAATCCCAACGAATGGGTTATCACTGCCATGTATTGGCACCCGTTAAAACTACTATGCAATACCAATATCGTCTGTCAGCAGGTTGAACCACCCGCCCCGGCTTGATGGCGCTCCAACTATTCTATGAAAAACAGGATAGGCGAAGTTAGGGGAATCCCTTCTGAGCTTCCTTCTCAGTTGGTAGGTTAGGTTTATCGATATAAAAAAAACCCAAGATACACACTCAGCGTCTCAAAAATTTCCGCAAAAAAGAGCGCAACATTCGACAAAGTGTGCACTTTCCAAATAGTCTCGCGTCGCCCACATCACCGCGCGCTCGTTAAAAATGCCGAAGTGTTCGTCAAGAAATTGTAAAAATATTATGTCAGAAACGTTAAAAAACCGGCCAAGAACGTGTCGGGCCACGCTCAGTGTAGGGTTCCGTAGTTTCCCGTCTGTCACAATAAGTGTACCCACTTTTAAGTTTAAAAAAATACTTGATATACGATTATACTACAAACTTAGTCCAGAAATTATTTTGTAAAATACTTTTGTCTTTTTTGTACAAAAACTGTTCTTTTCATCAATATCAAAATACTTTTCATAGAAAGTCCTTATAAAGTTCTACTTTTCAGATTTTTTTTCATATTTTCTAAATTTATGGTTTAAAATTTAGAGGGGGGGGGGACACATTGTTTTTTACTTTTGGAGCGATTATTTCCGAAATTATTGACATTATCAAAAAATGATTTTAGTAAACCCCTATTCATTTTTAAATACCTATCCAACAATATATCACACGTTAGGGTTGAAATTTAAAAAAAATCACTTCCCACTTTACATATAGGGGGGTAGATAGGCCCAGGTGGAATAAAAAGCAGACTGTATTTCTAGGTTTTAATATTAGGTATTTTACAGGTCAAATAGTAGTTTATGTGACTAGGGGATAAAGCAGTGTCTTTAAGTCGCGGGCGACATGTTAAATTCCGAACGAAACGAAGGTTGCTGATTTTAATCCCGAACGATAGTGAGGGATTTATAAAATTAACTCCCGAGCATTGCGAGGGAGTTAATAAAGAAACCTGAGTGAAGTGAGGAATTTAAACCGCCCAAGACAAAGACAGCTTTATCCCCGTGTTGCATACTCTACTTTTTACACCATCTGTGAGATAATTAAAAGACAATTTGGTCGACCAAATCATATATTAGAGAAATATAAGTATTATATTTATAAGTTCATCAAACAAACAAAATTCACTACTCCAAGATTCTATTTTTTCAATTTTCTATAATACTCCCATGTCGTCAGGTTATATTCTATTTTCTTTTTTTTGTTAGTGGCCAGTTTGAATCATAGTGATTACATACCTACTCTTTGGTTTGAATTTCGAGTCAACTTATTCGATGCGCCTACATTTTAATTCACAATGTTGACGATTCTAGATGCTCCAAATTCAAATCTCATTATTCCCTAGGGATCGGCCATACTGCATTATCTCCCTAGGTATATAATGACTTGCTTTAAGTGAGGTTTATATGACGTGTAAAACGACATTATCGAGCAGGTGGTGTAAAATAGTAGTTTATGTGACTAGGGGATAAAGCAGTGTCTTTAAGTCGCGGGCGGCATGTTGAATTCCGAACGAAACAAAGGTTGCTGATATTAATCCCGAACGACAGTGAGGGATTTATAAAATTAAATTAATTTATAAAGTTAATAAAGAAACCTGAGTGAAGTGAGGAATTCGAGCCGCCCAAGACAAAGACAGCTTTATCCCCGTGTTGCATACTCTACTTTTTACACCATCTGTGAGATAATTTAAAGACAATTTGATCGACCAAATCATCATACTAGAGAAATATAAGTATTAGAGTCTGTCTAATAAGTTAAACGACTTGGGTAATTATCAGGATTTAATTAAATCTGATGTAATCAGAATGGGTTCAATAATCAAGGTTAATTAAGAGATAGAGATTATTGTTTACTAACAGAAGAATCATATGAAAAGTATCTAATATAAGTATTTTTAAATGATTAAATATTATACAAAATTCCCAAGTCGGTTGACTTATTAGACAGACTTTATACGAGTATTTACAAGTTCATCAAACAAACAAAATTCACTACTCCAAGATTCTATAGTTTCAATTTTCTATAACGCTCCCGTCAGTACGCACGTTTTATTCTATTTTATTTTTTTTTGTTAGTGGCCAGTTTGAATCATAGTGGTTACATACTCTTTGGTTTGAATTTCAAGTCAACTTGTTCGATCCGCCAACATTTTAGTTCACGATGTTAATGTTCCAAATTCAAATCTCATTATTCCCTAGGGATAGGCCATACTGCATTATCTCCCTAGGGATAGACTGACATGCTTTAAGTGAGGTTTGTATGACGTATAAAACGACATTATCGAGCAGGTGGTGTAAAAATTTAATTATCGAAATCGATGCGATCGTGGTCGTGGTGTTAAAAGGAGTGTCCTGTCGAGGGCGCGCAAGCCGTCGTCGAGCCGCTGCCGCTACCACGCCGCCCGCTCCCCTCTGCTTGATGACGCATGTGTCTTGGAGGTGTTAACTTGTGCGTTAACAGGGGGCTATCTTAATAAAACATTTTTTTTTTATTTTACCACTTTGTCGGCGTGATTGATGTACATATTGGTACCGAACTTCAGCTTTCTAGTGCTAACGGTCACAGAGATTAAGCGAGGACGGACAGACAGACATGGCGAAACTATAAGGGTTCCTAGTTAAGTACGGAACCCTAAAAATGACCGATAATGATAAAATTACCGATTCAAGCGTTGATAATCCTGCGGGCGCTTTCAGCGAAAAAACAAAACATAATAAAAATATTATTCTTCTGATTAGTCTGTCGTCTGGGATGGATGAATTTCGTGACAACATCAATTAGTAGGTGGTAATCTGGTAATTCAAGTATTTTATATTAATCGATGCAACTATATGACTCCAATATAAGGTATATACAGACATCAGATATTTCCTAATCATTACAGAGAAACTCACAGTTCCCTTTTGGTAAGCATATTGGGATCAGTTGATACATTATTAATTAATTGTTTTTGAACTTGCATGTCTATTTAATGTATCAAAAATATCTTTTACTACTTTAGAGGAAAATTGTCGCGTGGTATGTAGCTAGTGCTGGACACACTAGTGACCGGACTCTTTACCTACTCTTTCTAACTTTTCTTTTCGGGGACGCTTTTGAGCTTGTCGTAGTACTACTAGGATTTATAAAATCTTTGCACACGACCTGTAGGTAGTGTGATTCTGTAAGAGTTCATTTTAAACTTCGAATCTGAATCCACTGTGAGTTTCTTGATTGGCATTCTAAAACTCGGTTGGTTTTTTTTCGGCAAAACAATGTTTCCAATTTAATTAAAAAAAAACTCCAGGTTACGCTTTCAGTAGACGCACTCTAGTTGATAGTTCGAGAATCTACACTAGCGCCACTCTTGCGAGCGTGTTAGCGAGTTGAACTAAACTGACCGCGAGATTTTGACAGATAAAGTATGACATGACGTAAAAAGTTTAAAAATTCGATATTAGATTGAGCCAACTCACGCTTGACCGATTTATTAAACTTCTTAATTTTTTGTTAATCTACATAATTATAACACGTGTGCCAAATTTCATAACGCTAGGATAAGGAAGTGGTCTAAAGGTCTTGATTACCGGTGAGTGAGTCAGTGCCAAGATTAGCCATATTCACAGGGTCATATTTCAGGATCTACTGAAGCTATATCTATGAAATTTGGCATTCTGCTTTAGTACTAGTATATGATTATATGTATACGTACAATTTTATCTCTGTACTTGCTATAGGCACTGAGCTACAGAGGGGCCAAAACGGTTCGTGTAAATAGTGCACGGCATGCGCGCGGCCTGTTGCTGGAACTTGGCCTGCGCACTGCCGTGCGCTTAAATTAAAACTATAGAATCCTGGAGTAATGAATTTTGTTTGTATGATGAACTTGTTAAATAATTATTTTTTTATTATGATTTGGTCGACCAAAAGTATGCAACACGGGGATAAAGATGTCTTTGTCTTGGGAGGATTTTTTTTTTTTTTTTTCGATGGGAAAAATCATCTTATGACAACCCCCTCTCTTGGGCGGAGCGGGAGATAGTGTCAGACTCTTACTGACTAAAAAACCCATCCCGTTCCTTCAAGCCTTCATACCGGGGCTCGAGCGCCCTTTCGGATAACCCTGACCCCAGTAGGCTTCGACCCGGCTGGGCCCCTGCTGTTGCTGACAACTCCTTGAGGCGCGCGGGAACAGCGCGCGCCGTCGACGACTTGAGCTTGGTCCGGACTGTTACCGGACGGCCGGACAGCGGGCTACCCAGCTACTACGTCTTGGGAGGCTTGAATTCCTCACTTCACTCTGGTTTCTAAATTAACTCCTTAACGATGCTCAGGAGTTAATTATATGAATCAATCACTGACGTTCGGGATTAAAATCAGCAACCTTCGTTTCGTTCGGAATTCAACATGCCGCCCTCGACTTAAAGTCCTAGTCATAGTCTAATATTGAGTTTCAGTTCTAAGTATGGGAACCCCCATTTATTGTTATTTTTCTATTTTTGTGTGAAAATCTTAATGCTGTTCACAGAATACGTATCTACTTACCAAGTTTTAACAGTATAGATCTTAGTTTCGGAAAGGCTGTCTGTGACATTTTTACTGTTCTACAAAGATAAAGTAGGTACATAATATAAAGTAAAGCAAAATGCTTAAGCACTATACTCGTGTTAAATTTAGAAGCTTACACATTTTTTTTTATCAAACCACAATAATACAGCTTCGGAATGAATTGAATGTTCCTCGTTTATTTTAATTTTAGTTCTTATTGTGGTGAGGCATGTGATGTTTTTAAAAAGACTGTAAATTAATAAGTTGTGCGAGAAACTCCAAAAAATATGTACCTATTTAAAAATGAAATACTGTTATTTTTTCTAAAATACTATTTAATATTCTTCTTAGATAAAAAAAATACCTACTTTATTTCTTGTAAAAAAAAGTTGGCAATCATAGATCTAGGATTTTTAGGTTTTAATAAAAGTTCTAAAGAAAGTAGGCTAAATGAGAATTGACATATCATCAAACCATCTGGCCAGTTTTATTTCGTCATGTAAGGATCAATTTCTAAAATCTGGCCACTTAACTAATATAAGGGTCAACTCACACCGAAAGAGCGGCGAAGGGCAGCGAAGCGGAGCGCAGTTTCAGTTTCATATGAATTTTAACTTTATTATCATTACCATAATACTTATTATCGCATGAGAAACTCGAACGAGTCGCGCGGATGCCCGCGGCGCCGCAGGAATTCCGGGGAATTCTCTCGTTCGTATTTCTCATGCGATAATAAGTATTATAAAAATGAAAATATTTTACGCAAAATACGCGCTTATGACGTGGAGTTGCGGAAAATAGCCCGTTGTACCTATACCTACCTAAAAATTAAAATAAAGTTAAAATTCATATGACACTGAAACTGTGCTGCCCTCCGCCGCTCTTTCGGTGTGAGTTGACCCTTAGAGTCTGCCTAATAAGTTAAACGACTTGGGTAATTATTCGAATTTAATGGAATATGATGTAGTCAACACGGGTTCAATAATCAAGGTTGGTTAAGAGATAGCAATGATTGTTAACTAACAGAGGAACCTTATTAAAAGTATCGAATATAAGTGTTTTTTAAATGATTAAATGTTATACAAAATTCCCAAGTCGGTTGACTTATTAGACAGACTATATACACAGGTATGCGAATGTAGAGTCAATGAACTTATTCCTATAGTATAAACCAAGAGCACGTAATTCAAATTGATCAAAATAGTCCAATGCAGTTAACTAAGGCCGAACATAACACGGTCATGCAAGCGTCAATCAATCCCATCAATCATGAATGATGCTTTTCGTCAATCAGTACCAAAAACCGTCATGCAACACATTAGACGGTAGATTTTTCGTCAATTAAGGTTTTGACTGTGGCAAAACTGACAGTAAAACCTACCGTGTAATGTTCGCCTAAGAACTATGTTCCTTAAATGGAATTCCGTTAGCAAACGAGTATCCAAGAAACTTAAGAGATTGTAGGTTATTTGAAATTTTACACTTTTCTCTACTTAACTCCATCCCAACTGAATTCATCAAGTTATTCGCTGCAGCTAAATCAAGATGATGCTTAGTAGACATTAAGGAGTCACCATCCAGAACTAAGATATCTTCAGCTGGGCAGCCAAATTGTGTGATATGAATCCATTGGCACAAAATGTAATTAACAACTGAGCGTATGAGTTGAGTGAAGTAACTTCCACTGGCAATGCCTGCATTCTTCTCGTATTTGCTTCCATTTGTAGTTTGAATCTTCGTATTGATGAAATAATCTTCAAGGTATTCATACATGACAAACATACGTGATGCATCAGCCACTCCATATTCTTGATAGTGTACTAGATCTATGTTGAGAGACAATATTTTAAAGGCAATGTCTATTAACCAGGCCGGGACGGTTTTGTCAAAGCATTTGAACTCAAGGCTAGAGAAAAACTTTCCTTGACAAAATCTTTCATAGACCTTCTCCATGCCACCAAGTTCAGTCTCATACCCGTAGGCAATTGGTCCATTTCTCGTCTGATAAGCTCTAATTAAAGGTAAAGCGAAGACAGCTTCCCCGAAAATTATTGTCGCAGGATATTCCCATGCTGCACCAACCTGTTCAGATAAACAAGTAGGTGCTAACATGTTGGAACCATGTTTCACAAGTTGCCAAAATTTTCTAATCCGATTGATAGCTTCTGGATCCTTCTTAATATCGCCGTTGGTCTTGTAACCCTGATTGCGCCACGGTAAACCAGGTGACTTATTCCAAATGTTTAATTCCTGTTTAAAAACATCACATAAATGGAGCATCTTGACCCGCTCCGGCAGATGGAAGGCACTCTCGGCGGCAAGTTTGATTGCATAGGTTAGGTTTAAATCTTGAGGTCGTGTAGAGTCGTTTGAGAACTTCAAGATATCACGAACTACGGCGTGCTGGGTTACTGACGCCATTTTTTTGTTACGATTTCTGGTAGTTTGTAAACTGCGAACTTCTGAGTTCTGTAAAAACAAAGCCCGCGATTAATATTCTGTGTTTATCTCAATAGTTTAATCAATGCACTCTATGATATATTATTATACCATTTTGGTATTGGGATTTGGGTGGGACTGAAATCTAGAATAGAAAAGTCCAGCCTAAACAAAAGACAAAGACAGACTATTAATTATTATTAGATCTTTGGACCACAGATTATCAAGGGCCCCATATACGGTACGATCCGTCTGTACGATCGATCTGCAGGAGAGATCGTAAAGGATCTATTACACTACGCGTTATTCAGACTCATTTTGTCTATATAAATCGCACGGAATATCGCACGCGATATTCAGCGCAGTGTCATAGGTCCTTTAACGATTGATCGCAACAAAAGTGCACACGTACACGTAACGATCGATCTCAAACTTTATTTTTAAAAAATTACAATTAATTTCTAATTTTTCATTAATGAGGCTGAATAGCTGGCCGGCCGCAGAAAAAAAAAACAAAATAGCGGGAAAGTGGCAATCAGTCGTTGGTTTTTTCGAGTTTCGTTTACATTTCCGTACAAGAGAGATTTGTATTAACACGTTTTGTTTATCAGATTAAAATAGTGATTTAACGCCTAATTTCATAAGAGAAGAGGCTAAAGCAGTAGGGGAATACCTTTTACCGCCTAAATCAGAAGAAAGATACCTACTTAAAATCATAGGTACGACGACTCGGGTTTTACAAACTTTTTATTTTACTTTTAGTTTCCTCGTATTCATAATGAAAAGCACAGTGTTTACCTCGGGGTGAAAGTAACCCATTTAACCCTTCGAATTAGCGACCTCGCTTCGCTCGGCCGCCAACTCCTTCTCGGGACGAAATGAGTTACTTTCACCCCTAGTGTAACAATGTACTATTAAAGAAATAGTTGAATTAAAGAAAGAATTTCAATTTTATACCGCGTTGTGATTGAATGGCTGTATGGAAAATTGGAACATGGTTCAATAGAAATGTGAAAATAGAACTAGTTTTTTTTTTTAATAATTTGAAAGCTGTCAGTTGTAAAGTAAAACTCCCTAGGGATGAAAAGTATCACTTTCAGCCCGCTCCTCAGGCAACTTCAGACTTACTTTCAGAGTATGAGTAATGAAATAGTACATTGTTACACTAGGGGTGAAAGTAACTCATTTCGTCCCGAGAAGGAGTTGGCGGCCGAGCGCAGCGAGGTCGCTAATTCGAGGGGTTAAATGTCAGGTCAGGTGGTGTAAGAGGGACACTGGGGGAAGAGGGACTAGGGACCATAACTAGTAAACCAAAGCGTTTATGACTATGAAGTTTCCGTCGATAAAACAGTGAAGGCGAAATAGTTTTTTTTTTTTTTTATTGAAATAAACTAGTGCTTGACTGCAATCCCACCTAAGGTAAGTAGCGATGCAATCTTTGATGGTGAGGCGCACTAGTTTATTAAAAGCCTATTCACTCTAGCCTTGAAGACACCCCAATTATAATCGGACGGGAAGACCGCAGCAGGCAAACAGTTCCAGTCCTTCGACGTACGCGGTATAAACGACGAGGCGAAACGCTTAGTCCAGACCGTAGAGGTTTCAACAACGTAAGGATGAATATTCGCCGTACATCGGGTTGTCCGATGGTAGAAATGCGATGGCGGAATCAAGTCATGCAATTCCTGCGCACACTCTCCAAAATGCATTCTCTAAAACACCGAAAGGCTGGCTACCCTACGCCTGTGCTCAAGGCTTTGAAGGTTAGACTTAACCAAATCTGGGTCACCAATTAGCCTCTTTTCACGCCTTTCCAGCGAGTCCAAAGCTGCCAGGTGGCATTTTGCAGCACCAGCTCATATGTGACTGCAGTACTCCACACACGAACGGACCTGTGCTTTGTATAACATTAAAAGCTGTCCCGGTGTGAAGTACCGCCGGACCTTTGAAAGAACGCCTAGTTTCCTAGCAGCTACCTTGGCTTTGGACTCAATGAACCGCCCAAAGTTAAGGTCTGAGGGAATTTCAAACCTCAAGAGTTGAAGGCGGTCGGTGTACTCCAGGGATAAATTCTGAAAAGTAAGAGCCAAGGTGCATGGGCTAGTTTTGGCGGTGAACAGACACGCTTGTGTTTTGGCAGCGTTGAATCTCACCAGATTAGCTTCAGCCCACTTGGAGACTGCCTGAAGTGAAATCATTTTCGTTTTCGTTCGATCTACCATAGCCTCTCTTTCGGACCGGATTAGCTCCTTACTAGCCCGAGCACTGGGCAGGTATCTCTCTACAACTGTGATGTCATCGACATACCCATAGATACCGGGCACCAGCAGATCGTTGATATGGAGCAGGAAGAGAGTTGCAGAGAGAACAGGCCCCTGAGGAACTCCGGCATTAGTCGTCATGGGCTCTGATGAGCATCCGTCGACAACAACTCGGAGAGACCGTTCACGCAGGAAGTCTTTTACCCAGTTAATCAGACCAGGGGAAATGCCGTACGCTAGAAGCTTACTCAAAAGGCTAGCGTGCCATACCCTGTCGAAGGCCTTCGAGACGTCCAAAGAAACGGAAATCGCTTCCCCATTCTTCTCGAGGGTCTCGCCCCAGAAGTGGGTGGCATACTCCAGTTGGTCCCCAGTAGACCGCTTGCGGCGAAACCCGTACTGTCGGTCACTGAGGAGTTCGTTTAATCAATCAATCAATCAATCAATTTTATTTGCATAAAACATGGTGTACAATGGTGTTATGTCAAAAATTATTAGAGCATACATGTTTTGCTTATATCACAGCACGCAAATATTTTACAAATTATTATGTCAAAGAAAAAATTATTATATGTCAAAAAATTATTACATGTCAAAAAAATAAAAATAATTATTACAAATTAAAAAAAAAATACATGTCCAAAAAATTATTACTTGATATCAAAAGAAAATATTACATGTCAAAAAATTATGCCTCAAACAAAAAAAAAAAAAATAATTATTGCATTTAAAAAAATAATAATAATAATAATATTCCTTTTTAAATTCATTTCTGGACCCATTTTTTCATATTTTTACTGCAATAGTAACAAAAAATAGATTATATAATAAAAACTTACCGAAACTAATAAATCAAAACCATTAAGAAGAAAAAATGCCTACCTACCGGACAGATGACACATGTCATCATCGAGAAAACATAATATGAAATGGAATAAATTCGGAATGAAAACACTATGTTGACGAGATCAGCAACACGACGCGCACGCCATCCACCCACGGGCTCGTCGCTCAGCTCCGCCTCGCCGCCGCCGGACCCCGGATCACCAGTGTCACAGGTGGCTGCAGTTGCGTCGAGCTCGAGCGACGAGTATTTCTCTCCGCCGACGTCGCCAACACCTGTACGTCGGCCGGGGAGAGGCCGACCACCGAACGGCTTAGGACCTAGGGGCCAACCGGCCCCGAGCTGGGTCCCCGCTGCCGGTGGTTGTGTGCAGCGCATGAAATGGACTCAATCTATCAATGAGAACGTCATGCGCGCATATTACAGGGCTACGGAGGGGGGAACTAACCTCACTGCGTACCGTGTTAGGATGCTGTCTCTTTTTCAGGAACTAGAACCATCCGTCAACGTCACGACCCAACGATTATCGGATCAGGTGCGGGTTATCCAACGGAATCACAGATTGGACGACGCCGCACTTGATAGGCTGCGCTCAGAGGTACTGAGCAACCGTATCATCTCGACTCCAATACAGACACAGACTGCGGCACCACGGGCTACGGATGCAGTCATGCCGTGGCCCAATCGTGGTGATGATGAAGCAGATGATAGGGTTGTCACAGTAAGTAGCCAGTGCAACGATCAACTGAGGAGCGCGCTGGAGGATGCACTCCGCGAGTACAGATCGACTCCAATCGATCTTAGACCTCGTTTACCCCGGTTACCTATGCACAAAAAAAATAGGGCGCTAGTGTGTGCTCTGGACTCGCTGCTTGAGAATGTGTTCGAGAGCAGCGTAAACCTCGTTGATACGCACTCGATCCTCTATTGCGGGGCTATTGCGGCATGTCGTTTAGCCAACGTTAAACTACCAAGTTGTGACGGAGCTACTCGACCAAAGCCTGCCGTCCCTGCCTGGCAATGTAGGATTGAGAGGCGTATTGATGGGGCCAGAGCACTCATTGGTAAACTATACTGCTTCAGGGAGGGCAATACACGACCACGTGTGATGCGCTACGTGAGGCGAGCGTTCTCGGGGACTGGAGTTAGCCCTCGAGAATACTTAGCTCACGTCACGGAGCGCATCGACTTCCTGAAGCAGAAAGTTTGTGCATGGGCTAACCGTATTCGACGGTATAAGCGACGAGTGGACCGGTACTCGCAGAATCGCAAGTTCCAGAGCGATGAGAGATGGGTATACAGAGATTGGGAGCGACCTGAACAAAGTGTGACTGACGTGCTCCCCCCGAATGTTGCCGCCACGAATGAATTCTGGCGCAGCATTTGGTCGGTGCCCGTCTGTCACACTGAGGGTGGCTGGATGCGTGATATCGAGCGCGTGTGCGACGCTATACCAGAAATGGAAAAAGTATTCATTAGCCCAATAGATGTAGCCAGAGCAGTCCGTCCGTTACCGAATTGGAAGTCTCCAGGACCGGACGGACTGCAAAACTTCTGGTTAAAATGGTATAGTAGCTCACACGCGCTCTTAGCATCTCAATTCCAGTCATCTTTAGAGTCTGGGTCGCTACCTCAGTTTCTAACAACTGGCGTTACCCATCTGCTCCATAAAACAGGTAGTACTGCGGAACCCAAGAATTATAGACCGATAACATGCTTGTCTACGGTCTATAAACTTCTTACATCCATTCTGAGAACTAAAATTAACAACCACATTGAAAATAACTCAATTATGTCTGCCTCTCAGAATGGATGTAGGAACGGGTCACGCGGTACTAAGGAGCTACTCCTCATTGACATGGCCATAAGTCAACAGGTTCGTCGATCCCGCAAGGATTTGTCGACATGCTGGATAGATTATAAAAAGGCCTATGATTCTGTTCCACATACATGGCTCATGAGGGTGTTGGAGTTGTATAAAATAGATGCAACTCTACGCACCTTCCTTGAGTCATGTATGGGGGAATGGAACACAGTCCTTCGCTATCCAGGGTGTCGATCGATCCGGGGGGACGATGAGCCTATATGGATTAAACGGGGAATATTCCAGGGCGATAGTCTGAGCCCACTTTGGTTCTGTTTAGCCCTGAATCCTCTAAGCACATTGCTGGAGGATTCAGGCTTAGGCTATCGGTTAAGAAGAGGAGGTCAGGTTCTATCTCACCTTCTTTACATGGATGATCTGAAACTCATTGCCCCCAACAAGTTGCAACTGATGGAACTACTGAAGGTAACGGAAACTTTCAGTAGTGCCATCAGGATGGAATTTGGTGTGGATAAATGTGCAGTCATGCATGTAAAGCGAGGGGAGATTATGGAATCTGAGAGGATTCAACTCTCGGATTCCATACACCTTAGATCACTCTCCTCGACCGAAACCTACAAGTATTTGGGTATGTCGGAAGCGTTGGGCATTAACGTTACTGACATGAAGCAATCGTTGAAGGAGCGCTTCTTTGGCCGCCTGAAGAAGGTATTAAACAGCCTTCTGTCAGGTGGTAATAAGGTGCGTACTCTTTCGGCATACTCAAATGGACTCAGACCGAGCTAGACGCTCTGGATAGGCGGGTTCGTTCACTGCTGACCGCAAATCGGATGCATCACCCACGATCGTCGGTTATGAGTGAAGACCCTACACAACCGCGAGGTGTGCAGCCTCAGAGAATACTTTCAAAAAACCGATGTGGGTATGCACCGAGATGTGGTCGCAGTGGACAAAGGACTCACCCCGTTGTCCATGGCTAAAGAGAACTGGCGCAAACCTGTGGTACTTACAACTGATGACCGTAGGGAAGTATGGAAAAACAAGGAGCTACACGGGCGCTTTTATCGGGCTCTTCATGAGCCTGATGTAGATTTTGGAGCGTCCGTCGCCTGGCTACGTTTCAGCAACCTCTTCGGGGAAACTGAAGGTTTTGTCTGTGCAATTATGGACGAAGTCATCTTGACGAATAACTACCGGAGATATATAATGAAGGATGGGACGGTGGACGTGTGTCGGGCATGCCATCGACCTGGAGAGTCCATTAGACATATTATCTCTGGTTGTTCTCGTTTAGCTAACGGCGAGTACTTGCACAGACACAACCAAGTGGCCAGGATTATTCACCAGCAACTTGCTTTGAAATACAAACTTATGGAATCAGAGGTACCGTATTACAGGTATGTGCCCGACCCAGTTCTCGAAAATGACCATGTCACGTTGTACTGGGATCGGTCTATCATTACTGATCGGACTATTATAGCCAATAAGCCGGATATAGTAGTGATAGACCGATTAGCGCGCCGCGCAATGTTAGTCGATGTCACCATCCCACATGACGAGAATCTCGTGAAAGCTGAGAAAGAGAAAAAAATCAAATATCTCGACTTAGCGCACGAGGTTGTCGACTTGTGGAATGTGGACTCGGCTGTCATTGTGCCGATTGTCGTGAGCGTCAATGGCCTTATAGCCAAAAGCTTCGACGACCATCTGTCGAAGCTGGCGTTGCGCGGATGGATCAAGGGCCTGATACAGAAGGCAGTACTCCTCGATACGGCTCGTATTGTGAGGAGGTTCCTGTCTCTGGAGCCCTAACCACCGGTAGCTTGGACCCTGCTCCCGACACCGGCGGACAACTATTTTTTATATTTTTAAATGTTTTTTTTTTAATTATTGTTTTAAGAAATGTTTAAAAATGTAAAATAATATGTTTAAATGAAAAATAAAGGTGATAATAATAATATCATTTCATGTCAAAAAATTCTTTTAAACTATAAAAATTATGAGTGCTTAACCATGTATATAGTTTTTTTTTAAACAGTCTAAGATCTAAAATTTTAATGTCACTTGGGATTTTATTAAATATCCTAACACACATTACCGCATTCACGTTACCTTCCAGGTATGCGGTATGAGGCGCGAGTTCAAACGTTTTGAACGGTTTTCAATAAATGTCGCTACGTAACTCAGACGCCACAAAAAATGTACACACATTTGACTTCTATAATTATATTAAAATGTACTTTGTGGTCAGAGACCATGCAGCCAAGTGATTAGTTTTGTTTTACATTTTAGTGAATTATATAGGTTTAAAGAATTTTATTCTCATAAAAACAATAACAGTTCACTTAAAATGAGATACAAATAGTTTATAAGTATTGCAATGTTCACATCTGGTGTGTTGGTGACATCATAGGTTGTATACATGTTTTTTTAATTTAGCTTTAAATATATTAATATTTTCACATTTCTTTAATTCTTCGGGTAAATCATTAAACAGCCGTGCTCCCTCAAACAGTATTGTTTTTTAGGGTTCCGTAGCCAAATGGCAAAAAACGGAACCCTTATAGATTCGTCATTTCTGTCTGTCTGTCTGTCTGTCTGTCTGTCTGTCTGTCTGTCTGTCTGTCTGTCTGTCCGTCCGTCCGTATGTCACAGCCACTTTTTTCCGAAACTATAAGAGCTATACTGTTGAAACTTTGTAAGTAGATGTATTCTGTGAACCGCATTAAGATTTTCATACAAAAATAGAAAAAAAGCAATAAATTTTGGGGGTCCCCATACATAAAACTGAAACTCAAAATTTTTTTTTTCTTCAAACCCATGCGTGTGGGGTATCTATGGATAGGTCTTCAAAAATGATACTGAGGTTTCTAATATCATTTTTTTCTAAACTGAATAGTTTGCGCGAGAGACACTTCCAAAGTGGTAAAATGTGTGTCCCCCCCCCTCTAACTTCTAAGATAAGAGAATGATAAAACTAAAAAAAATATATGATGTACATTACTATAAAAACTACCAACGAAAATTGGTTTGAACGAAATCCAGTAAGTAGTTTTTTTTTAATGTGTCATAAACCGAAAAAAATACACTATTATTAAAACATCGATCAAAGTTACAACACATTACAAGAACTTTTATATTATGTTACTTGCTGCTACGGAACCCTTCATGGGCGAGTCCGACTCGCACTTGGCCGGTTTTTTTTGCCGTAATTAGTTCGAGCGCGTGCAGTCATTAGTTGAAACTTGTTTTTACTTCTAGTATTGTATGTTGTTGTCTTTTTACGTAGTTGAATGTTTGTGTACAGAATTCGTGGTGATTTTTTTTATGAGAATGCAGGTGTAATATGTGTAAAGTTGTTTTAGATTAAGTAGGTTGGTTTTTTCGTATAGTTTTTTTGTTGGGTATAGATAGTTGTAGTGAAATAGTGTTTTGATAATTTTGTTTTGTATTCTTTGTAGTGGATTTAGATTAGATTTCGTGGCTGATCCCCATAGCTCAATTAAGTATTCAAGGTTAGATTTTACTAGGGAGTTATATATAATTTGTTGTACTTTTTTAGGTATACAGTTTCTAATTTTTCGTACTGCTCCTAATAGTGACGTCAGTTTTGTTTTGACATGATCGATGTGTAGTTTCCACGTAAGTTTGTCATCTACCCACAACCCGAGATATTTTTCGTGACTGGATCGTTTGATTATTTCTCCGTCAATCGTTAGTGGTGAGAAATCGGGTAGAGGTTTATTTTTTGCGGAAAAGATCATAAATGATGTTTTTGACGTGTTAATAGTTAGTAAGTTATATTTTAGCCATTCATTTAGTAGGTCAAGGTCTCCTTGTGCATCAGATATAATGTTTTGTAATGATTTGTTGAAATAAAAGAGGCAAGTATCGTCTGCGTATAGCGTTAGGTGCCCTTTCAAACCTATTTTATCAATGTTATTAATGTATATTAAAAATAATAATGAACTTAAAATTGAACCTTTATATCATTATATCAGTTATCAATAGTAAATTATTTAGTAGGTAGTAATCATTTACCTAATTTATTACTTAATTTAAACCTAATTGTATTGTCTATCTAAAAAGTAATGTGTTGTACTACTATGGCCGCAAATGGCACGACAGCCAATCAGAGCGCTAGGATTTGAATATTGACAGAAAGAGAAAAAGCGCGGGATTTTTGGGCGTCTTACTCGTACCATCCTGGCGGGCTTGCAGTCGTGCATAATTTGTTCTTTTTAGTAATTCAAAAACTAGACATTTCTCTACCAATTATATTTGTTTTCTGATTGGAGAAATGCAATAAGTAAGTACCTACATGCACAACTGATTATTATTTTCACTCTTTATTTCATTCATAAAAGCCATAAACCCAAATAGCAGTGATACATGATTCGGATGATATCAACCCATGAGAGTTTACAAATCTGTATAAGTCATTAGTATTTTGGGGATAGTAGTAGAAGGTTGAAGTAATGATCTTGACTCCAAAATTGAATGTGTATATTTTGACTAAGCACCTCCTTTTATACTAATTTACAATGTTACGGACTAAGAACTTAACCAATAGGAACGACTAACTGAATATTTACAAAACAACTCAACCAATAGTACTGTACAGAATGTCCCGCTAAAACTAACTAACCACTAATAACACTTATCGCTCTGGGGGCTTAGACAAAGTAACAATTTAAAAACGATAACGAAGTTCGAAAAGACTAAAATGTATGGGATTGACTTAAGCCGCGTTAAGTCACGTGGTCAATCGACATCGTTATCGCAATTTGGTAGACAATGTTATATTTCATAACGAAACCATAAAGTAACGAATCGTTATCATGTTTATCCCATACAAATGCGTAGACAAGCAGCACTTTCAGTGTTCGCCTTCGCCCGATCGTGATCGCCAAAAAAGATAACGAAACGAATGTTAAAACGTTGTAGTTATCGAAAAAATATGGCCGGATTTCATTCGGCAGCTGATTTTTGACATTGATTGATGACATACTCTCTTAGTATTTATTCTGTGTTATCGGCATTACTGCAGATCAAATAGATTATAAAATGCATTCCCTGCGTTTATTGTGGGCTGCACATAATGAGAACGCCTGGGAGAGGCGCCAAAAGCGATTAAGACAGCGACGGCAATTGGAAACAATTGAAGAAATGCCTGAATTGTTGTTTATCCAACATTTCAGGCTTAATAAAAGAGCATTTAGGAAGTTATGCAAGGATATAAAAGCTCATGCACGATTAAAAGGTTCCTCTGAAATTCCCCTGGAAATAAAGGTAAGAAATTTCACATTACTAAAACAATATACTAGTAATTGTAGGTATTGTAGGCAACCAGGTACTTAATGTTGTTGGTTGTTGTTCCTTATAACTTGAGTTAAAGCATCTTCGTCTGCTTAGTTTATAGGTACTATACAATACTTTATGAACTGCTGTATAAATAAAAATAAAACCACATCAGACCACATCCAACCTAAATAGGTTAACTTACCTATGTATTATTATATTTTTCAGGTGCTGTGTGCTCTTAGCTTTTTAGCTACAGGATCATACCAAAAAATTGTGGGTGTGGGCCAGCATTTGACGCAGCGGACAACAAGTCGCTGCATCAGGGAGGTTGTGAACGCCCTTAATCACAATTGGATGGTCGGCAGGTGGATAGTGTTTCCACAAACGCCACACGAGAGATCCTTAATCAAAGAGAAGTATGTAAATATATTTTTAAATAGTTTAAATACCTAATTAAAAATTGTGCAAGTCAACCTTTAAACATCCTGGAGAGGTGCCCTCTGTGTACTGAGGCACGATTTTTTAAAGGTAAGCGGGGTCTGAGCGTGCATATTGGGAAGACACATAAACCCCAAAATGCACTCAATTCAGACCCTGTAGTTACACCATCTCCCTCAGCTACTACTTCATCATTAGACCCGCTTTGGAAAATTCTTTCAAAATTCAAAAATTCTTGCCCAGTTCTAAAGCGAGTTCCCCGCGGCGCTAGAGCTCTTGTGGCCCAACACCTAGCAGGTTGCATTCGCCTAGCCGTACGGGAGAACTCGCAAAGTGCTTGGGAACATCTGCTCACCTTCCCCTACAGAGTTTTACACGTTCAAAAAAATTTGGCAACAAAAAAGACTTTAACTGCACAAATCAAAGAAAACTGTAATGTTTCGGCCTGTGATTTAGATTCAAAATTACCGTTTCAGAGAATTATATCTTCAAAAGGTATATCTCATCTAGTAGAAACAAAGCTAGGGGAAGGTGACATTAGCGGAGCAGCCAGGATCCTATTTAGTAGTGACGTGGTGGCAGCGTGTTCTTCAGATACTCTCGCAGATCTCGAGAGAAAACACCCTGCCCCAGCGGATGGCCTTTCATTTCCCGACCCCCCTGTTCCGGACATTCACACCCTCACCATTACAGGTCGAGAGGTGGTCACAGCCGTTTGCTCTTTCCGGAGTGGCTCTGCTGGCGGCCTCGATGGCCTCAGTCCTCAGCACCTTAAGGACCTTATCAGTTCAGGCGCCGGGGAAGCTGGTGAGTTGCTCTTGAGGGAGCTTACGGCCCTGATTAACCTAATGCTCTCTGGCAATGTGAGCGAAACCGTCATCGACGTCTTATACGGGGCTAACTTATGTGCCCTGCGCAAGAAAGATGGCGGAGTTCGTCCCATTGCCGTGGGTACCACCTACCGTCGTATGGCAGCCAAGATTTGTTGCAAATTCTATGGTGAGGTGGTTTCGAAAAAATTTCAGCCCCTGCAGCTTGGCTACGGCTCCAAAGGGGGCTGTGAGGCTGCCGTACACGCGTTGTCGACCTATCTAAATTCAGGCAAAGGAGAGGCTATTCTTAAGGTTGACATAAAAAATGCATTTAATTCTGTTAATAGGGATACCTTGTTGTCAGAAGCTAAAAAAGAAATACCTCAAATTTTTAGTTTTCTCTGGCAATGTTATAGACAACCTTCGAAATTACCGTTTCGTGACAATGTTTTGGAATCCGCTGTTGGCTGTCAACAAGGTGACCCCCTCGGGCCAGTGATCTTTAGCTTAGCTATACACCCAATAATTCGAAAACTAAATTCCAAATTTAATGTGTGGTACCTTGATGATGGGACCTTAGGAGGCGATGTAGACACCGTTTTCAATGATCTACAATTCTTAAAAAACCAACTTTCTTCTATTGGACTAGAACTCAACTTTTCTAAGTGTGAGTTATTCCTATCTGAAAGTATTGACAAAAGTCTGACTTATTCAAAATTCAATGCAATAGCTCCTGCAATCAAAATTATTGACAAAAGTTCTCTTCGCCTCCTTGGGTCTCCAATTTTTGAGGATTCCTTTCCCAGTTTTGTGGAGGAAAAAATTAAAAATTTCAATGATGTTTCGGAAAGATTGCTCGAAATTAATATGCATTCGGCCATTACCCTAATCCGTTATTGTTGTTTCGGTCCTAAATTAATATATTTCCTTCGTGCTTCCCACTTATGGAAGCACCCTCACCTTTTGGAAAAAATGGACCAAATTATCCGGCACACCCTAACCTTAATTTTAAATATGACCTTGGACGATCGAGCTTGGGCTCAAGTTACTCTTCCCATCCGTATGGGAGGCCTCGGCGTCCGCAAAATTACCAGTATTAGTTTACCGGCATTCATATCTTCGGTCCACGGCACTGATAAATTAATCAGGAACATCTTAACTTCTACACTGAATCCTTTAGAAGTGCCGTGTTTCGCCGAGGCTTTGGATGCCTGGAGAATCGCTTGCCCGAATACAAATCCACCTAACAACCCGGCTTCCCAGAGACAGTGGGACGAGCCGCTCTGCAAAGTAGTTCAGGAAAACCTAATCGTAACATCTGCTACTGCTGCGGAGCGTGCGCGCCTGCTGGCTGTGGGAAATTGGGAGTCAGGTCTTTGGCTTCACGCACTGCCATCGTCGAATATTGGCACCTTGTTCGACGATACTACTTTCCGCTTAGCTGTTGCCCTACGTCTAGGTGCTCCTTGTTGTTCTCCTCATCGCTGCCACTGTGGCGAAGTTGTCAACAGCCTCGGTCACCACGGCCTGTCATGCAGTCGAAGTGCTGGACGCATAGCGCGGCACGCGAACATTAACGACATCATCCGACGCGCCCTTGTCACCGTCGGCGTTCCGGCTGTTTTGGAACCTCATGGGCTGGCACGCGACGATGGTAAGAGACCAGACGGTATGTCTTTATTTCCTTGGAAGTTGGGTAGGCCTTTAGTGTGGGACGCTACCTGTGTCGATACTCTTGCGCCATCCCATCTTCCTAGCTCATCGTGCTGTGCTGGTGCTGCCGCGACGGCTGCAGAGAACCTCAAGCGGCGGAAATATAACAGCCTCGTCGGCAGTTATATTTTTGAGCCGTTTGGGGTTGAAACTCTCGGGCCGTGGGGTCCGAGTGCTCATATGCTTTTTAAAGAATTGGCGACACGCCTAATTGACGCTTCGCGTGACCCAAGGGCTGGCTTCTACCTCGGTCAGAGAATAAGCATTGCCATACAACGTGGCAATGCCGCCAGCCTTTTGGGCACACTCCCAGTCGACAGCGATGCGGAGGAATTTTATGACGTCATATTTAGCTAGGCATTTAGTGTATATATTATTTTTAATTATTTAAGTTGTTTTTAATATTTAAGTTTATTATGTATATATTTTCTTGTGATAAATTATTACTAATAATGTACAATTAAATAAAATTATTACCCTCAAAATATTAAAAATTTTCTTAGGTTCCTACATATCTAAATAATTACGCTTTGATATTTGTTGTAAAATTGTTAAATAATTTACAGATTTCAAAGGACACATAATTTGCCTGGTGTGATAGGGTGCATTGACTGTACCCATATTGCTATTGCAAGACCGGTTGAGGAAGAACACACATTCTTTAATAGAAAAGGATAACATTCCTTAAATGTTCAAATGGTAAGCTGCTGGATAAATTCTAATCATAATACCTACATATAAAACTATGTGGTTAACAAACTTCTCTAAAACCATGTGTATATGAATTTATAAATAAAATAACCCTTATTTATAATATGAACTCAATGGAGAAAGTAAGAGGAAGCCTATGTGCCAAGCGGCACAGTGAAATAAAGGGACATTTATGGTATTCAAAGTGAAATCTATAAAATATCTTTTAAATGTTTTGTAAGTAGGTACCTTAATTCGAAATTAAATTCTTCCCCACATTGCAATTTGGTTCTTTGTGGAAACCAAACGATAAGTACCTATAGTTTTATTTTATTTTCTTTTCAGATATGTGATTACGACTTGCGCATTATAAATGTGAACTCGAAATTTGGTGGAGCAACACATGACTCACACATATGGTCTGCAAGTCACGTGAGGACATACATGGAAGGACTTCATGAAAGTGGTGAACATGTTTGGTTATTAGGTAAGTTGTTCCATATAGGTATTGTAAATAGTGAGACATCTGAAATAGCCCAATAAGCCAAGCAATAATTGCTATATTTAAGTGAGCATGACTACAAATAAACAATGATTATTCAAATCTTTATTAGAACTGGAGTAGACGATTAACAAAAATATATTTCCTTTTTTTAGGAGATTCTGGCTATCCACTGCGGCCCTGGTTGATGACACCTATATTAAATGCTGAACCAGGATTCCAGGCAGAGGAGTACACACGACGTCATGTCCAAGCCAGGTCCCGCATCGAGCGCTGTTTCGGACTACTTAAAGCTCGTTGGAGGTGTATGCTTCGACACAGAGTTCTTCACTATCACCCTTACATGGCTAGCAAAATCACTAATGCATGTTGTGTGCTGCACAACATTGCATTAGATGCTAGAATACCACCTCCAGGTGATATGCCAGCTGGGGGTCTGGAAGAGAGTGAAGATCATGCTGTACAATATAGCACCTCCAGCAATGATAACCAAAATGAGTTAATCCGAGGCAGGGCTATGCGCAATTGCTTAGTTAGTAGGATGTAATATAGATGAATAAATAAAATTACTATTAAACATTTTAATATTTTTATTAAGTCACTTGATAAACTCTATAAAATTTTAACCTTATATAATTAGTATCTCTACTAAACATAATAATTATATAAATCAGCCTTTATACGTCAACTGCCGGGCACAAGACAAGCCTCACCTCAATAGGCCATAATCCAACATGCAAGCTAGATCTAATGGATAACAAATCTCTATTAACTTTAATATTATATTGACTAAAATAAATGCCAATGTGTGTTACACACTGTGTATTAAAGAGATGAACCAGAGATACAGAAAGTTAGCCATGCAACACCTAGGTGAACTACTTTGGTGTTCCACGGGTCAGAAAGGCTTATTTTTACTAAGTATTACCTTAGGTATAGGTATATAAGCAAAACTTAAAAACGCAAAATCAAGAATCAGTCTCACAGTTACAGTCTTAAAATTGGGCAGTAGAAGAGGCAACATATTAGATAATTTAACGAAGTCACTTCTTTCACCCAAAGGGTTCACATTATGTAAAAACAAACTTAACATCTTGAACAGCCTTAGGAATTCTGCATCTCAGACTTTTGCTAGTATCCCACTCGCAAAAGTCTGAGATGCAGAATGCCTAAGGCTTCAGACATACAAACTAAAAAACCTTTGATTACTATAGCAATAGGGACAAGACAATTGCTGAATTACTCAGTGTTCAGCGGTTCTGTGTTGTCCCTACTGCGATAATAGTCAAGCCAAGCTTGAGCGACGTTTACTAAACAGGTAAAAACCTGGTTCCGTTCGTGCTCAACCTCCAACGCTCGCATGTCTCGCTCGTGTTGTAGCCTAGTCCGGGCTTCCTCCAGCTCCAGGCGTCGTAATTCCACGGCCGTAAACTCGCTTGCCGCTCTCTCGAAGGGGGTCGGTGCCTGTCTACGGCGGGCGCGCAAACGAGGGCGGTCGGGAGAGGCAGCAGACTGCGGTGTCGCTGGCGACCTGAACCGCGGACGACGCCTGGTAGGTGGAGAAATAGCAGACGTGCGGGGGGCAGGTGGCCGCCTTCGCCTCGGAGTAGTGGGCGCTGCAGGGGTTGGCGGGGATAGCGCGGCCGGGGCTGGTGTGGCTGGCGGGGCTGGCGCAACAGGCTGCCGTCCTTGAGCCGAAGTCTGAGTGAGCACGAGCGGAAGGGGTGATAGTGTCCGTGTCTGGTATGATGACGAAGGCGGAAGCCAATTATTTGAGGGCTGTGAAGTGGAAGGTTGAGGAGACGAAGTCGGTTGTGGAGTTTCTGCAAAAGAAAATTAGTGTTATTTTGGACAGTTTATGGATCCTTTGTTTGTTCAAAATGTATTCTTAAATTAAATACTGCTATTATTTTGTAAAATGTGAAGGTTTGGATGTTTGTTAGTTTCTTACTCAATCATGCAAAAACGGCTGAACGAATTTCGATGAAAATTGGCACACAGATATAGAATATAAATAGCAAAACTGAGGTTCTTTAGGTATTTTAGATAATTTTATATTTTACATATACATAACAAATAATATGATACTAGCTGTTGCCAGCGGCGTCGCCCATAATCGGGATAAAAACTATCCTATGTGTTAATCTGGGTTATAAACTATGTGTGTACTAAATTTTATCCAAATCCGTTCAGTAGTTTTTGCGTGAAAGAGTAACAAACATCCATCCATCCAAACAAACTTCCACGTTTATAAATAATATTAGTAAGAAGTAAGATTTTAAGTCTTTAGACTTACCATCTAAGATTTCCAAAAATATTGAATTATCTTGGGTGATGGGATCATCCTGGGCGGCAGGATCATCTTGTGCAGTATTTAGAGGTCTCTGAAAAATATTGGCAGTGGTAGATTTAATAAAAATAAGTGGTAGATAAAATGAAATTATTTATTACTGAAAAAGTTTATTTATTTTTAGTATGTAGTTATGAAAAATTATTGCAAAGTTTTTTCAGTTATATAATAATATTTATTTTATAAATACTAATTAATAATCAGTTCAACCAAGTTAAAAATAATTTATCAAAAAATTAAATGTGTCTTTCATGTTGACTAAGTAACTTTTGTTGCCATTAACCAACATGTTGACCAATGTTAATAGGAATATTTTATAAAACATGTCTACTAGAGAAATTAGCTCATTATTGAGCAGGAGCCTTGAAGGTTTGTAGTACTTACATTAAATCCTAGCTCTTCTACAGAGCCTTGTCCTGCCACTGCTAAATTACCCATTATAGCCAGCACTCTTTCATCGCTAGCTGACAAGGTTTGCCCGCTTGCTGGCCCACCTCCAGTCCCTCTTGCATGGTGCCTTATGGTCAATGCCTTTTTTTTTGTCTTGGACTTCCAATCTGCCCACACCTTTATTGAACAAAAATCAGTCATAGTTATAAGTACCTATGTTATATGTAATAAATTTAAATGAGATTTAAAAGCAATTTGGTAAGAACTTCTGAAATAACAATAACATTCGGGGCATCTTCTCATATGGCCATCGGACACCAAAGCATAGCTTGTACTATACTATACTTGTACTTGTTTGACTTTTTGTAGTAAGAAGGTTAATGTTTAGTTGTAAGTTTTCTTTTAAATATTTGCTTTGTTTGTGTTGTGTGTACTTATGGTATGTGCTAATAAACGTTTTTTCTTTCTTACTATGGGTGTCAGAGATTGATCATCATCATCATAATTATCAAAAGTCTAGTAATAACAGAGAAGTACAAGCCAACCTTCATAACTGCAAGGTTGTGTCCTCTTATCCAAAACCCTTGAGAAAATAGCTTACTAGCCACTCTACCATCACACCAGTCCTTCAAAAAATGTTCATTAGATCCTTACTTTTTTCCACTTGTCTGTAGTCTTGCTGACACCACCACCAACGGCATTCAATATGTTGGTCAGTTCAGTCCACAGTCGGTCTGACCGTACCCGACCTTGTGATCCAGCAAGAGGCCTCGCCAGGTCACCATGACTGTAACATAAACAAACGAAGATTCAATATAAGTACTTCATTGTTAAGACATTACATACTCATGAATAAAACTTGGATTTACTTACGTTTCCATATACTCAAGCAGCGTTGACAATTGTTCGGGACTTGCTCGCACTCTTGATTCCATGTTTTATCACTAAAAATTAAAATAGATTACTCCATCATCGTTTGAACACCAGTCACTTATAAAAAAGAGTCTATTTTGATTATCATTAAGTTTTGGAGACGATCTAAGAGTAATAACAGTCTATTCACTTACCACTGTACAAATATCGTCTTTATAACTTAAAAACAATTATACGCAACACTCACTGTCTTATTATTCTTATTTAATCTAATACTTTAACTGTATAGTAAAACGACTTGATTCATGAACAAGACTAATACAAATTACACTTACCTTACACAAAGGTTGGTTTAAAACTGAACGAATAATGTCTCTATTTTGCTGGGGAACACTAATCGCGCTAACATTCCCATGGCCCTTGAGATCACTTGAGATTATCGGATATTTACGTCTGGGTTCGGGGTGGCGCAGCACGAGTACTTCAACACCGTCACCTCGGCGACCACCATGCCGATCCCGTGACGTCACCCAGCACTCCAACGGCGATGCTGACTGTGATGCCAATCCGGTGACATCACCCTTACACAGCACAGCCATCGCCAATACTTATTAATAAAATTTCAAAACAACAATAACTCGCGGGTTCAATCCGATTTGAACTTCTTGACTGACACTGACAGCAAAATTTTCGATACCATAACCAATATTTTTGTTTTTTGGCGAACAAACAGTTCGACACAACGATCGCGACCACAGTGTTACATTGGCTACGAAATGTTTGTCGTTATCTCAAAAACGATGACGAATTTAGATATCGTTTCGGTACGAAACGATGTTACTTTGTCTAAGGACCCTGTTCGTGTGCGTTACGCTAACACTATGGTCCAATCACTAAAATATTGTACAGTTAACTTTAGTGGCGCGAAAACTAATCATCCAATCGCTGCTCCGGTCCAATCGCAGTGCAGTAACTGTTTCACGCGCGTCCCGCGAGGGATCGTTAGCAACGTGTACAGGGCGCGCTGTCCTTTGTGGGTGAAAGTCTTTTTGCTCGGGCAGCTTGCGACGTGAGGATGCTCCGCTGTTGTGCTCGCACGTGGCGATTTGTCGAGCTAGCACGTGGCGATTTGTTGAGCTGGCACGTGGCGATTTGTTGTACAATGGCTGCGTGTTTCCTATTTCAATGGAGTTGGTCGAAACGTTACAAGAGTTCTTTTCAGAACTGTCAGCTTCATTATTTCTTGACGGTGATGGAAAACGTGTTTAAAGTGATACCTATGCTGTGTAGTGGCTACAGTATTATTTTCATAATAGCTTACTCTTCTAGCTTCAATTTACAGAGTTCTAAGCTTTTTTTACTTTGCAATCAAATTCGAGTTCAAAAATCTCGCAAGGATGTTATCACGTGGAGATTTGTCGGCACTCGGCTCCAGTGACAAATCTCCACGTGTATAAAACGACGTTATTCAATTTACTTTCGAAGAAATACTTACTTTCTCTGAAAATTACGATGCATTTTTATTCATTTTGTAGTGAAGAAAATTTTCCAAAGTTGCCATGCATTTAAGTTTTGATTTAGATGGCAGCAAGTTATCGCGAAATAAAAAATAATATAAAATAGACTTTTTTCCCGCACTTTATCTTTGCAGGTTGAAGTTGAAGAAGAAGCAAAGGTATCAAACCGTATACCTACATCCTACTTAATATTAAAAATAGAAATTCAAATATTTTTGAATTTAGAACACAGATAATGTTAATTTGTCGATAATAACAAATTATTGTGTACTAAATAATCTTATTTATTCATGATATTCTGTTTATAAAACACAATTTTCATTTTTATTAAAACCCTAAAAGTATCCACCTCTTTGCTTTAAAAAAATAATAATCACGGTTGAACGTGACGAAATAGGAATGAAAAAAGCCCTTGTTATGATAAATAAAAAAAAAGACGTGTGTCACTCGGGGACTGCCGCGGTAAAGCTATTGCATTGCATTTTTATCAACCTACTAGCGACCCGCCCCGGCTTCGCACGGGTGCAATGCTCTTGCCGCACCGGGCGGCCGGCCGGTACCGCCGCAAACGCTATGTCCCGCAATTTTTAAATCTGTAATATCTTCGAAAATATTCACTTAAATCATACGGTGTAAAGGGCCATATAGATCTATATTAAATGAACAATGTATTCAAGGTATTTAATTGGTTAAGGATTAATGCTGTATTGGTTAAAATCGCTTCGAAAATTAGCCATTATTTGTCGTAAAAAGTAAATGACAAAAAAAAGTTATTGTGGGTTATCCATAAGAGATAGACATATACCATCACGGACTTTTCTGTAGACCTTTTCAATGTGTACAATACTTAGTACATTATTTTGATAAAATTCGTAGGGTTCAGCCTGCGTTTGCAATGTAAGCGGAAAAAATGTAAAAAAAAAAAAAACCGCATCAAAATCCGTTGCGTAGTTTCAAAGATTTAAGCATACAAAGGGACATAGGGACAGAAAAAGCGACTTTGTTTTATACTATGTAGTGATAGTGAAGCAATTATATATATTTATTTATTTTATTTATGCAGTATTTTTTTCCTTTGTTTTTTTTTTCTTTGATATTAATTGAAGTTACACTCTCACACATTGAATTTAATTAATAATTTATTTAATCAACACTTTCAATTTTACATATTTCTCTTAATATAAAGTTTTCACAGATTACATTGAATGGTAAACTGCATAAGAGATAACGTTGTCGACTGTACTAGTATGAACTGTGACACAGCCGACAGCGACCTCCTCCCTATTTATTATAATTTATACAATTTTAATTAATTTAGTGTCGCTGTTTGTCCAAATCACTGTCAGTATCTATACGATGCGATGCGGCGCCCACTTTCTGGCGGAGGAAAATCTTCCCATGAGTAGTCCAGCAAAACTGGTAGCTATTCTGCTTACCAAACACCCTAGCCAGGTAAAACAGTCTTCTTGCCTTTTGGGTAAGACGTTCAGGGAGATATATTGGTTGGGGGCGACCGTCGAGTTCCAAATGAGATGTATTTAATTTGTTGCTTTTATTTGCCTGATTATGTTTTTTCACCGAAGTTAAAGTTAAAGTCCGTTCTTATAATACTACTGATGAAAAGTCCACTATGATTGGTATACTTCCACCTTTGTCAGCATTTAAGCGAAAGACATCTCTAATGTGAGCTTCATTAACAGCTACTAACAATGTACCTACTATTTCAATACACTTTCTCGAAAACAGGCTCTTAAGGCGTATAGTCCCTTGAACCATCTGGCCGAAATTATGTGAACGCAACTCTCGCACTCGCTTAGGCGGCAGTACGCAAATCTGTGCATTTATTTTCGGCCAGCAGCGCCCGGAAAGCGCTTTAAATCCATTTTCTCTGCGAGATATTGATTGATTTACATATGCAATGTTCAATGTTCTTTGAAGAATATTTAACCACCAATTTTTATGTGTAAAAATGTTTCTAAAGGGCCAAGCCGTTTCGAAGGAGTAGGGAAAAGTTGCGAAATTGCTAAATATTTTTTTTGACAAAAGTATTCATTGCACGGAAAAAACAAATGTTGATATTATTGTTCATGAATCTATATGTAATAAACCAATTGACCTAGCCGTTACGGAGGAGTAGGCCTCCGAAAATCACTCTTTTATGGCACTTTTCGGGCGCTTGGCCCTTAACGCACTACGAATAGGTTCGACATGACATGTTTATCACCCTCGTGTTTTAAGCTATTGCATAGCTTTTATCGCGGGCCTTGAGCGTGGAGATCGAATCCAGAAATTCCGTAACGAAAATAACCTAACACACTCCACTCATTTGTTTTTTGAGCGTGGCAGAATTAGTAAAGATAGATCCTTAATTTCGCTACTCATTGCAAAGTCCATATAGCCGACTTACTAACTTGTCCGATACAGACGCAAGGCGACCTGAGTTCGAATCCCCAGTCCCGCCAGTCTTTTTGCATCTTTTAATCAAGTTTTTGGCCAATTGTTTAACTTTGGGGTACTGTGTTTGCTTTTGACTATTTGCTATGTCACTGAAAAGAACTCCTCCATATACTTCTAAGGGCAATTCGGTTAAAAATATATTATAAAAATATATAATAATAACTTTATTTCACAATTACTCAGATTCAGCGATAAGACCGCCACTGTAACTGTACACATAGGTTTAAGTTTCTGTGAAATTGTTACTATTGGTGTACAACAAAGTTTATTCTATTCTATTACTCAAATATTTCAATATGGTCTCCTTCAAAGTACTCCCACTAAAACAAAACGCACTTCTGCCAACGCCGTTTCCACTGCTGATAGATCGCTGAAAATCTTCAGTTGTGAAGCTCTTCACTTGCCGTGTCGTTTCAGCCTTGATGGCTACTATCCACATCCCCCAAGTGCCGCCCCAGAGCACCATTTTGCATTTTGTTAACAGGAAGAAATCGCAAGGAGCTAAATCGTGCAAATAAGATGGTAGCACCCATCTTATTCACGTTCACACAACACCCATCTTATCAGTTACGGTGATTGAGCTTTGGGTCCAAAACTCACGCACAACTAGAGACGTGTGAGAAGGCGCGTTGTCGTGATGAAGGATTCACCTGCCCCTTCGTACCAAATCCGGTCGAACTCGGACCTCTCACGACCATTCTTACCTAGCTTCGTAAGAAACTTGCATGTTGATGCGCTGGCCCAATCATAGAGAGCTCCATGCCGACGGCAGATCAAAAAAAGTCGGTATTGTTTGTTACTTATTTAACACCGAATTCCGAAATTAATGTTATTTTGATCGTTTTAGTGATTTTTTTCAGTGAAGTCGGTTAAGTTTTTTTGTAAAAAGATTATTTCACACGTTTTAGTTGCAATACACGTAGTTGCATTGCAACCGAGGCGAAAGTCACCCGAGCCGTACAGGCAAGGGTGTTATGGAACCGAGTGCTGCAGTCACAAATCTCGTGTATCAAACAACGTTCTTCAATACACTTACGAAGAAATACTTACTTTCTCTCAAAATTACGACGCATTTTTGTTCATTTTGTACTGCAGAAAATGCTCCAAAGTTGCCATACATTTTATTTTTGTTTTAGATGGCAGCAGGCTATAGTACTTATTAACTTCATCACAATATCTGGTGGCGGCGGTACCGTCTATCTAAATAATTCTCTTCAAATCTTAAATTCAACATATTTTTCACAAAATCTAACACAAATAAAAAATAACATTTACTACACTTTTTTCCCGCGCTTTACTTTTACAGATTGAAGAAGAAGCAAAGATATCAAACCTTATAAGGATGTATATATTTATACATCCTTATAAGGTTTGATATCTTTGTATTTTTAATAAGTATTCTATACTTAATATTAAAAATAGAAATTCAAATATTTTTGAGTTTAGAACACAGATAATTGTTAATTTGTTGATTAAAACAAATTATTTTGTAATTAATCTTATTTATTCATGACTAACTTTTGCCCGCTCGGCTTCGCTCCCGCTGTTCCATACTCCACCCTACTATACCCTACTCTACCCTACCCTGCCATACTCTACACTACCTTAATTTATTTTTTTTCCATAAAAACCTTCTCCTGACAATAACAAACACATCAAAAAAAGAATTAGCGAAATCGGTCCAGCCGTTGACGCGTGATGACGTGACCATAGAAAATAGAGATTCATTTTTAGGATTCCATAGTCAACTAGGAACCCTTATAGTTTCGCCATGTCTGTCCGTCCGTCTGTCTGTCTGTCCGTCCTCGCTTAATCTCTGTGACCGTTAGCACTAGAAAGCTGAAAATTGGTACCAATATGTATATCAATCACGCCGACAAAGTGGTATAAGTAATAAAAATTGGAAAAAAAAAATTATTAGTGTAGCCTCCTTATATGTAAAGTGGGAAGTGATTTTTTTTTTAATTTCAACCCTGACGTGTGATATATTGTTGGATAGGTATTTAAAAATGTTTTTTTAGAATAATTCTAAAAAGCGTTTCTGTTTTTAGTTTTATTACAACCTCCTGAAATATTGTGCAGTTTCAAAACTGCACCTTGTGTACTCTAGTCTGCGATCCCATGAAAAAGTGTGGTCATTCCCAAAACGAGTGTTTTACTGAACAGCCAAAGCAGTACACATAAAATTAATTTCTGAGATACCTATCGAAAAAAAAGATATGGTCGTTTAATTCGCCAAAAACGTTTATTTCGACACTCTCAAGAGAATCAGATTCTAAGGTCAGTTTTATCATGCGTACGAATATGTCTTACTAAAATATCCTTCCTATTAAAATTACGCTGACATACATCACATTTGTGCGGTTTCTCACCAGTGTGCGTACGAATATGAAGTGTTAAACTACTCTTACTAGTGCAAACAAGATTACATAAACCGCACTTGTACGATTTCTTATCAGTATGCGTACGAATATGAAGTGTTAAACTACTCTTACTACTGCATCCACGGTGACATATATTGCACTTGTATGGTTTCTCACCAGTGTGCGTACTAATATGATATCTTAACTTATGGCAACTGCTGAATCTACTCGGGCATATATCGCACTTGTACCGGTCATCAGTGTGCGTACGAATATGCTTAAGTAAATTACTCTTCAGGCTGAAATTACGTTGACAAATGTCACACTGATACGGTTTTTCACCAGTGTGCGTAGGAATGTGCCTATCTAAATCACTTTTCCTACCAAAACCACGTTGACATATGTGACACTTGTGCGGTTTCTCACCAGTGTGCGTACGAATATGAAGTTTTAAACTACTCATACTACTGCAACCTAGGTGACATATATCGCAATTGTAACGGTTCTCACCAGTGTGCGTATGAATATGATATCTAAAATAATCTTTACTACTGAATCTACTCTGGCATATATCGCACTTATACTGCTTCTCACCAGTGTGCGTACGACTATGCTTAACTAAATTACACTTCTGGTTAAAACCACGCAGACATATGTCACAGTTATACGGTTTTTCACCAGTGTGTGTGAAGCTATGTCTATCTAAATCACCCTTCCTACAAAACCCACGTTGACATATATTACAACTGTACGGTTTCTCACCGGTATGCGTACGAATATGAAGTGTTAGAGCGGTCTGAACACTGAAACTATGCTGACATATATCGCACTTGTACGGTCTCTCACCAGTATGCGTGCGGATATGATTTGTTAAATGAGTCTGTCTATTGAAACTACGCTGACATATATCACACTTGTACGGTGTCTCACCAGTGTGCGTACGTATATGTTTAAATAAATGTCTCTTACACTTAAACCTATGTTGACATATATCACATTTGTAAGGTTCTTTGAATGTTTCTTTGCGTGTACTACTTAGAGATGTCTGAATAATTTCTGATTCTGATATTTCATTCCTCAATTGCTCTTCTGGAAATATATCCTCCAATTCAATTCTTCGTGTGTCTTCTATTGGTTTTTTCGCAGCGCTCGCCCCTGTAATTAGAAATCTGGTTAGTTCAAAATATGAAATAGGGCCTTAGATACTTGTCTGGACTAGGCCGCATGCGCATGAAGGGCCAAGTTTTCAAATCCATCGTAACTACTCGTATAGTTATCGGCACGAATATTGAGCGCTCGGCGTCAGAGTGGGGATCGCTTTGTGCATTCCATACATTGGCGAACCAATCGTCGTCGTTGTTAGATACATGCAGCAAGCGCAGGGAACGATCACGAATGACGTCTATGACACGATGGCGCGGCGAGACAATCATTGACATTCCCCGCCCCCCCCCGTCTCACTTCGCACGTCTAAAGAGACCGAATATTAGACTTACCTATAAAATTACCGTAGAAGTATTCGTAATGAAAAGCACAGTGTTTACCTCGGGGTGAAAGTAACCCATTTAGTCCCTCGAATTAGCGACCTCGCTGCGCTCATCCGCCAACTCCTTCTCGGGACGAAATGAGTTACTTTCACTTTCCCTAGTGTAACAATGTACTATTACACACATGCAACGAACTAAGCGACATTTTACAAAACTTATTTTTTTCTAAGTGGCACGTACATAAGTATTGTAAATTATAGAATTTCGATGGAACTCATTGTAGAAATTCTAAAAGATCTGTTCGTAATGTATCGAGTACAATAATGGTTTCGATTGAACAATCGAACGAATGTTTTCTTTAGCCTGACGAGGCAAAAGAAAACTGATCATTCTTTCTGAGGATGCTTTGAGACTGGTGGGTTACCATGACGTTCAAAGTAAGATTGTTTCATTCTTATTTCAGTGTGGATAAGAGATGGCGCTAGACAACCTGAATAGCTCTGTCTCTTACCCATTCTAGAATAATGACCGTCCGGTAACTGTCTGTACCGAGACCAAAGGGTCGAAGCCTACTAGAACCAGGGTTAGTTTCGAAAGATAGCTTATCCCCGGTACGAAAGGCAGCGAAGGAGCAGGTTTTTAATCAGTAAAAGTCTGACACTATCTCCCGCTCCGCCCAAGAGCCATTGATGTCATTGGACGATTTTCCCACCGGAAAAATGAACTCGCTCTAGAATAAGAATAAAACAATATTACTTTGAACGTCATGCTAACCCACTTGAACAGTGATTTAACGATCACGTTCATAAATCTGCATATTTTTTGAAGTACTTAAACTTAAAGACGACATGGTAAAATAATTTGATATTTTTGTTCTCCTGAATAAGGTTGCTTTTCCCCCAGAGATGTGCTATGCAGCTATACTGCGAGGATGTTGTAGCGACATCTATGGCGCCATATAAGAACTAATCCTGCATCACGCAATCAAAGTTCTCCGCTCGATTTGAACACATACAACAGCCCGAAATCATCTGGCAGGCGGTCGCCGACTTCTGCGAAGCAGTAATGCTCGCAAAGGAGGAGGCCGAACGCATCAGGCAACGGCGTTATCGCCGCCGCCGCCGCCGCTGGGATTCTGATCCCGATTTCCGGCCACCGTAGGCGCGGGCTTGCGGACAGTGAGCAATGGGTAGCTCGCTGTCCGGCCGTCCGGTAACTGTCCGGACCAAGCCCAAGTCGTCGACGGCGCGCACTGTTCCCGCGCGCCTCAAGGAGTTGTCAGCAACAGCAGGGACCCAGCCGGGTCGAAGCCTACTGGGGCCAGGGTTATCCGAAAGGGCGCTCGAGCCCCGGTATGAAGGCTAGAAGGAACGGGGTGGGTCTTTTAGTCAGTAAGAGTCTGACACTATCTCCCGCTCCGCCCAAGGGCGAGGGATGTCAATGCATGATTTTTCCCACCATAAAAAAAAAAGCCCGAAATCATCTATCGGACAGTTGCCCATCAGACTATAACACTCGTCTGTACTGAGGATCCTCCCTTTTCAATGGAGGTATGTGGGACTGTACTCTCTGTTCTGCCTACCTCCAAAATGGTGGCCCTCGACTATGAACGTCAGCGCTGCCTTCGTGCAGCTACTATTTCGTGACGTCATCATCACTTCCTCACACTCGAGCAGCGAGTCATACAGCCAGCACCCACGGCTATAAAGGGTATCCTGACCACCAGCATGTCTACCTGGTCATACCTGGCCATCACCCTCAGCCTCACCAGCGACCCTGGCTTAGCACTCCGTACCTTCGGCCAATCACATGAAGAGCTATGAAGAACCTCTATTTGTCGACCCTAATAGCTAAGCTGTGAAACTGTGTGACCGTTCCCACTGATACTAAGTTATGTAGCGGTGAGTGTAGGATGTGCTATGAAGGTGCACTGCTGCAAAATAGCTGCGCGAGAAAGAATCTCTGATCGAGCTATCCGACGTATCGATAATAGGAAAGCGGCACATAGCTACACCACTTTCTGTCACTAGCACGCATCTTTCCATATAAAAAAAAAAACATATCTTAGTTGAATCCGTTTCTACCAGTGCTAAGCTCTGTGAAGCAGTAATGCTAGCAAAGGAGGAGGCCGACCGCATCAGGCGGGATTCCGGTCCCGATTTCCGGCCACCGTAGGTGCGGGCTCGCGGACAGCGAGCAGTGGGTAGCTCGCTGTCCGACCGTCCGGTAACTGTCCGGATCGAGCCCAAGTCGTCGACGCCGACGACGGAGTTGTCAGCAACAGCAGTTGTCAGACCCAGCTGGGTCGATGTCTACTGGGGCCAGGGTTAGTTTCGAAATATAGCTCGAGCCCGTTATGAAGGCTTGAAGGAACGGGGTAAGCTTTTAGTCAGTAAGAGTCTGACGACACTATCTCCAGCTCCACCCAAGAACGAGGGTTGTCATTTGGATTTTCCTACCATAAAAAAACACAAGGCTAAGCTATGTGCACCAATGACCATGATTGGTAGATATCAAACGCATGTAGAGCACTGTGGCATAGCACATCTCTGGTTGAAAAGCACCCTTAAACTCATCTTATACTCACATCTTGTACTCATCTTATACTTTATATAAATATATATATGTAGTATATATATTATATTAAATATATATGTATGTGTATTTTATCTATAATTATGTATATTTTTACTCTTGTTTTAATACCAAAATTTTCTTTTTGTGCGCCTACCATATTGTCTCTTCACCACCCTAGGTTGACTGGTAGAGAATGCCTAAGGCATTAAGTCCGCCTATGTACTTTTTGTTGCATAAAGGCTAAATAAATAAATAAATAAATCTTGTGTCAGTGGCTCGGCGTTCCTTCCTCAATACTTCTTGTTCTTCTCCTACTTCAGCTTTAAACTCCATTAAATCTACATCCGAATCAGAACGCTGGAGTGGTGTATCTTCTTCATCTGAATAGCCGTTGCCATCTATAATTTACAAATTTAGATCTGAATATAAACAAAACTGGTCAATAGTCGAAGGTATAATTTTTTTTACCGAATTCGAAAAGGAGGAGGCTCTATGTTCGGCTGAAATGTATGTTCACTAATATCTCCTTCAATTGTGGACCGATTTTTAAAATTCTTTTTTTTTTATTGAAAGGTTATGCTTTCAAGTTGGTCCCATTGAAATATTGTTATGATCTGATCATGAACTTCGAAGATATGGCACAGAACTCCTCATAGGATCACAGCAGAACTGTCGTAACAAGTAAAATTGTTTATACGTGTAGTCAATGACTGGCTGAAGGAAAAGGGGAAGGCGATGTATCGGACTGATCTGATGATGAAGCTAGAAGGTAAATTAATGTAATCCTAACCGTGTTTGGGATTATGAAAATCATTATGAGATGCTCTCTAGCTGTAAGGTATTTAAGTTTGGCTGAGAGGTACTTAAATTGTGCAATTCCAACGCACAATTACCTCGATAGAAAACCGCCAGGCCAACAACTCGGCGTCGATGCTCAAGGCTTTGGAGCCTTGAACTTGAATTGAGAACCAACTCCTTTTTTTGGAAGTCGGTTAAAAAAGTTGTTGTTTATGATCTTAGTAATACAGTTCTGTAAGGTTATCAATGTTTTACAAATAACCCTATATCCTGTATCTGCTTTCATGCCACTATCATCATTTTGTTCTTTTAAATACATACCATCACTTTGCTGTTCTTCCTTGGGCTCAATGATATCTTCTTGTCCTTCATAATATACTGGTAATTCATCTTTGATAGTAATATGTTCCATTTGCCCGAGACCAATAATACTTATGTTCACTACTTGACTTTTCACAAACCCATTGAATAACTCTAGCTGGCCTCGGTTTATTGAAAGATTTGGCTGTAAACATTTGTCAATGAGAAGTAATTCTCAAAACACAAAAAGTTGTCATGGTACATGGTACAGTCATGATTTTTGGGAAGTATGCTGACTTATAGCGTCAAAAAAAAACAATACATAGTATAGTCGGCCTTATAATGTTCCCACTGTTGGGACTCAGGCCTCCTCTCCAGGAGAGGGAATGGGGAAAAAACCACGCCCAGTGCGGGCGAGTTGGTGGATGTCACATGTCTTCGAATTTCTGGTTCTAGGACATGCCAATTTCCTCACAATGTTTTCCTTCACCCTTTTAGGAATAGTGGTGCCATTTCAGAGATTAGCCGGAACAAGCGGTTATTTCAATATTACAAACAGACACAAATTTTATTTATATGTATAGATGTATGATGAAAATAAGTGTCTGTTGAAGACTACCTCACCTCATTCATCATCTGAGCAAACAGCTCCTCGGCTTCCCGACATTGTCGCTGCAGTTGGCAGCATTGCTTTAGTTTAGCATAGCAAAAGAAACAAGCAAGCGCCGGTCTAGTGTCTTCAGTTACAAACTGCAATGAAACATGTGTTACAGTTTTTTTTTTTTTTAATAAGTAAATAATTCCAATCCTAATAATACGAGTCATTGATATACAAAAAACCCAAGATACACAATCAGCGTCTCAAAAACGTCCGCGAAAAAAGAGCGCAACATTGGACAAAGTGCGCTCTTTTCAAATAGTCTCGCATCGCCCGCGTCACTGCACGCTCGTTAAAAATGCAAAAGTGTTTATTAAGAAATTGTAAAAATATTACGTCAAAAATATTTTTTATCGTATTTTCGGTAAGCAAAAGTGTTTATTGAATTGTTTTTGTTGTTTTTATGACTTAATATACACTGTAATACTGTTTTTATAATTCAATGAATACGAGTGTAATAAGTGAACTCGACAAATAAATGGGCGATTAACTAGAAGTACATTAGACTGACGCACACGCGTAACACGCCTGGGCCTCAAGTCTGCTGTTACAATAGTGTCAGAATGGTCTATCACTGATTTCATAATTGTTGATTTTAACAAGTTTTGGTAATATACTAATATATTAGTAAATGGCGTCATTATGACTTTCTAGTGATCAACCACTGACACTCCATTGAAAGAAATGACATAGAATGGTAATCTCGTACATAATGATGAATGAATATCTGACGTATGCGATAACCTAATAACATTGTAACAGTTGCTTTAATCAGTGACCTACCATTAGAACGTCATTGTGCAGTCATTGCTTATAATAAGCTCGATATGTCATTTTACCGCAACTCTATTACGAGACCATTGACTGATCAATGATCGATCATTATGAAATAGCAGATTAGGAACTTTTAGCAAAATGACAATGGGATCGTGTTGGAATGACGAATTTATAAAAATAGCAGACTTGGGCCCCTGATTTGTATATGTAGAACGACGTCGAGTGGCGGGGATCTAGTGTAACTGTACAATGCGTTCCAAATGAGAATGGGATCAATTGCCATGTTGTGACGACACGATTTACTGTCAAATCGAGGAACGAAATTTTAATTAATTGAAAAATTTAATTTATTTACGAACTGTGAACGAAAAAAGTTTAATCAGAATCCAGTTCTTCAATTTTACTCATCTCAGTGTTCATCAATTTTACTAAAATTTCTTCGATTTGACAGTACGACGTGACGTCACAACATGGCAATCGATCCTATTCTCATTTACGCAACGCATAGCACAAGAACTTTCCATATAAAATGTATGGACACCGACGCGCCCAGACCGGCGTATGTGGCACACGAGTTCTAGCTTTACTCACACCTACATTTGTCGAGTACACTTTTATAATTTGACTGGCCTGTTGGTCTAGTGGTTAGTGGCCCTGACTGCTATGCCAGAGGTCGTGGGTTCGATTCCCACCCAGGACAAATGTTTGTGTGATGAGCACGATCATTTGTTCTGTGTCTGGGTGTAATTTATCTATAATATGTGTGTATTTAGAAATATATAAGTATGTATATCAGTTGTCTAGTACTCATAACACAAGTTCTGCTTAGCTTGAGACTAGATGACGTTGTGTGATAGTTGTGGAATATTATTATTATAATTCACTAGCTAACCTGGCGAACTTCATACCCCCTTAAAGTCAATTGCGTGTAGTGTGGTATTTTACTTCCCGAACACTTTAAATTCATATATTTGATATAGTCAACCGATTTCAATGAAACAAAGTCGAAGTAATATATCAAGATACGCACAATTTTCATGCATAAAAGTTAACCATCAAAAACATAACTTGTAAAAAAGTAAAGGCTTGCAACTCAGTTCTTCTACTGTAAGAGTAAAAGTTGTGAGATCCATCTAATACCAAGTTGCTTAATTAATTTCGTACCTAATTTAGGGACCTGCCCAACCTTGGGGGTCCAGACGCCTCCTGCCGGAGGCTCTACGCGGGGATCGTTCGGTCCATGGCCCTCTACGGGGCGCCGGTGTGGGCAAAGTCGCTGCAAAAGCGACTGGCGGCCATTCTGAACGCCTGCCAGAGGGTCATAGCAATACGGATAGTGCGGGAATACCGCACGATTTCTCGCGAAGCGGCGAGCCTTCTGGCTGGCCTACCACCCTGGGATCTGGAGGCAACAGTCCTGGCACACATGCACGATATGCGCGTGGAGATGCAACGCTGAGGTGAAAGTCCTCTGCCGCGACAGGTCACGGCATGGCGAACAGAGCTCCGGTGGGATCTCATGGTGAAATGACGTCAGAGACTATCGCAACCCAGTGAAAAGAAAAAGAAAGAAAATACGTTTATTTGGTACAGTGCCAAACAAACGTGCTGTATGCGTGCGTGTGTGCGTGCGTGCCAATGTCAGTGTGGATGTGGTTTTGGTCAGTGTAGGGCACGCCACAATTATGGCGGTAAGTCCCCTCTTTGAGGCGTGGCTGGAAAGACTTCAAGGCGTCCTTACCTTCCGCATGTCACCTCACCGGACATGGCAAATTCGGGAGGTTCCTGTTCCGGATTAAAGCGGAAGTGACACCCTGGTGTCGCTACTGTGCGGAACGCCCGGAGGACACAGCACACAGTCGAGGTGTACCCTGCTTGGGCTGACCGTCGCTATGCCTTAGTTGAGGCCACGGTCCGGTGCGAGGAGGAGTGGCAGGCGGTCGCCGATTTCTGCAAAGCAGTACTGCTCGCAAATGAGGAGGCAGACCGCATCAGGCAAAGGCGCTCTCGCCGCCGCCGGGATTCCGATCCCGATTTCCAGCCACCGTATGCGCGGGCTTGCGGACAGTGAGCAATGGGTAGCTCGCCGTCCGGCCTCATGTTGTCATGTTCGTACCAAGCCCAAGTCGTCGACGGCGCGCGCTGTTCCCGCGCGCCTCAAGGTGTTGTCAGCAACAGCACGGGCCCAGCCGGGTGGAAGCCTACTGGGGCCAGGGTTATCCGAAAGGGAGCTCCAGCCCCGGTATGAAGGCTTGAAGGAACAGGGTGGGTTTTTCAGTCAGTAAGAGTCTGATACTATCTCCTTTACTATGAAACTAATGGTATCCACACACGTTCCAGTATACTTGCGCAAGTCTAGACTTGTGCAAACACATGTTATTTGAAAGTGACCAAAAACTGCACAAATATCTTCCAATACACATTCCAGTATACTTACTTGTGCAAGTCTAAATTTGCGCAAGTATACTAGAACGTGTGTGGCTACCATTATGATGTTCATTGTTTCATCGGTTTAGGTAGTTAATTATAGATAAATATTCTTGATAATATGTCTTTTTATTTAAAATAAATTGTATAAAAAACATACAAACATTATTTAAATTTTATTTACCTTTCAAATACTGTCAATAAAGACACAATAGAAAGATATTAAAAGATTTTGAAAGATTTATTTGATATTTATTAGTATATATTTTTTTTGTATTGTATGTATGTATTTGTGTTAATGTATCTTGTTAGTATTATATCTGATGTTTGTACACTGACAACCCTTAATCTATCTCCTTTCTCTCAGTCCATCCAAAGGTTGTCTGTAAGAGATCGCCCTGTGCGATAAGACCGCCCATTGTGCACTTATTCTTTTAAATGTTTGTCCTGTATTTTTGTTTATTTGGTGTACAATAAAGATTATAATAAATAATATAAATAAATAATAAATAATTACAGCATGAATGCTGGTGTTCACTTGGGGTTTAATGACTTGACATAATATTGGTTCAGGTTAATACCTAATTGTAAACATTCTTAGACAAATTATTTAGTCAATTTTTTCATGTTATTGCATTACCTAAACTCCAAAGAACACTGGCATTTGCGCTGTCATTGTCTTTCTATTAAGTCTCTAATTGACGGTATTTGGAAAATTGAGATTGTTTACATTTAGTTTATTTGTTAAAAGCTTTATCCACAAAAAAATTGCACAAAGGCAGACTTAATGCCTTGGGCATTATCTGCCAGTCGACCTTAGGGTAGTGCAGAAACATAACATGGCAGGTGCAACTTAATAAATAGACAAAATAGAAGAGAAACAAATACAATAGTAAATACATACTTAGTTAACTACCTAAACAGATGAAGTATAAGTATCAACTTACTGGAACGTCAGTCAGCAACTCATACAGGTCCTGCATGTTCTTGCTGACCACTGCGTACATGCGAACATTCTCCACTAAACATATCCTACACATGGGCAGCCTTTCCATCTTTTAACTCAAAATGAGTAGTAATAATGTCGCTTGTATATTATTACAATTTCTTCTGTCATCTATGAACATTCCACGAATGTAAGCTAGTGAATATCGTGCGATCATGAGCACTATATTAGTGGATACTGTTATCAAAGTCAGCCATCAATTCTTTCATAGGGAAGTAGACAAGAGTAGGTGGACCGTCGAACTTTGTACTC
The DNA here is from genome assembly GCA_929112965.1 of Mythimna albipuncta. Lineage (NCBI taxonomy): Eukaryota > Metazoa > Arthropoda > Insecta > Lepidoptera > Noctuidae > Mythimna > Mythimna albipuncta. The sequence goes on along the minus strand of OV815985.1, from coordinate 9,590,758 downwards.
CATTGTATATGTTCTGAAAGAACAAACACAAGGGTTAATCATTTATGAGTTGGTCAATTGTGACAGAAATTTACAAGATAATTAAATGATAAATAAAGAGAAAGATAAAAAAGTAGATTTTAGTGATTATAATATAGTGTCTCCCCCCTGAAACTTTCAATTGTCGCTGGCGTCAATATGTAGCCGAATGAAAACGAAAACAATGTTTAGATCTGTAAATTATCAGAGCATAAACAATAAAATTTAAAGTCAAATGTATTGTACTTAAATATTTAACAACAAGACGTTAAATACAATTACAACAAATACAAAGTTTTATTTACTTACTTTTTGGTAGAAAAGGTTATATTTCAGAAGTATTTATGCAAAGTATCAACACAACTGAACGTATGAAACAATTTCTTGGAAAAAAAAAGCATCATTATTGATATTTTTCGTAATATGTATCAATATTATTTTACTCTTTGCGTATGTAATATTTGGTAATATTTTGATTGATTTTGACAGATTGCATTTTACTGTCATTTTTTTTTGTAGTTTATAAGACTAAGGTATGAATTTATACAGCCACAGAGATAAACGACCCTACGTGTCCCGGGTAGTGTTGGGATTTTATCCGATTAATACTCAAAATGAATAAATATTCAATAAATACTCGATTTTATACTGTCGGGAATTGTCAAACCCTATTGATTAATCATGAAATATCAGAAACTTTTTAACACTAACAAACTTTTTTGGCAGTTAGAGTCCATTTAAGATGTAGACTAGGGTGTAGCAAAAATAAATATTTTCAAAATATCTAATCTCCTGGATTACTAATGTATGATCGATAGACTTAGAAATGATCGTGCATTTCAGCTTTGTAAGTTAACATCTTCAGGTGGCGCATTAGTGCATTACACCTACATATGAATTCAGAGAAAAAATACAACCTATTTCAGTATAAGATGTATGTTTAGTTTTATCTTTATGATTTTCTAATACTTGTTTTCTATAATATTTTCTTTTTTTTTTATGCACCTGCCATTTTGTCTCTGCACTACCTACCCTAGGTTGACGGGAAATAGAGATGTGCCGTTGCCGGCAATATTCCCACATTCCCGGCAAGGGCACATCTCTAACTGGAAGAGAATGCCTAAGGCATAATTTCTTTTGTTACATGAAGATTAAATAAATAAATAAACGGGAGCCCAACGTTTGTATGGAAAACTTTACTTTCACGCGGTTAAAGCCGCTGGTAAATTACACATAACAGGAATATTGATGCTAGTCTGTGGCCACCAACTTTGCGAAGCCCCCTGATGAATGACGCAAGAGGACGGATTTTGTTGAGATTCCTCGCGTCATTCACCGACCGCAACGCCAGCAAATGTTGCCAGACTTGATCTTTAAAAAACGAATATGGTAGGTTAGTATTGACAGACTTGCTAGCCGGTTTTTCGGGTCCGTAGGTGCCTCAAAAGGAAAAATCGGTACCCTTATAGGATCACTTTGTTGTCCGTCCGTCTGTCTGTCTGTCTGTCAAGACCCTTTATCTCGAGAACGCGTGGAGGTATTGAGTTGAAATTAAAACCATATACTCAGATCTGCAGTCCCTTTAAGCTGTGAAAAAAACAAACTTTTATGTAAACGAATAAAAAGATACGCAAAAAAAAACATATATTTAGATACACTCACATAAATAATTATATTTGCATAAGTTGATAAAAAAATGCTATGCAATAGCTTTACCGCGGCAGTCCCCGAGTGCCACACGTCTTTTTTTATAATTTTATTACTTATAATCCAACCAAATCCCGGGACTCGAGGAATGTCCATATTATTATAACCTATGGCAAGTACATAAAATAGCCCTACCTACCTATTCCGGTCTATAGTAATTACATCTATCTATATTTGCGTTCGCGGGCCTTCGAGGCGCGAGGCCCCTTGGCCTGGCTGTACGGTTTGGCCCACGTCGCTCCCGCCTTACGCCGCCTCTGATGTTGGTAATACCGTGATTATGAAAGGACAAATATACGCTGTTAAATTTTAATCGTTTTAATCCCATGGAGGGTCAATCCGATACATGAAACACTATCGATTTGTAAAGATAAAATTAAAAAATAAAGTTCCTTTTTTTCGAAACTCATTAATTTATGCATGTACGGAATTTAATTTCTTTAAGAAAACGTCAGCTGAGCGAGTCCAATGACCTGTAGGTACTTTGTACGCAACGCCGACAACTACCTACGGATCATTGGTAACAAAATTTAACGGTGTAGGTATACCAGTAATAACGATATTACGGAATCCCGGAATACCGGTATTGAAAGCCCTCTTTCTTTATAGATACTTACGCTATCAGTCGCAAATGTGCGAAAAAAAAAAAACTAAAATAAATGTAATTATGCAGTCATTTATTTAAAAGTACCTACATATGTACCTAATTACATTTACAAATGTCGTACTAGAATCTGTCTATCTGTCTAAAAAGTCAAAAGACTTGGGTACCTAATTATTAAGGTAAAATGAAATCTGATGTAGTTAACACTGGTTCAATAATCAAGGTAGATAAAAAGATCTTGATCATTATTTACTAATAGAAGAACCTTATAAAAAGTATTTTTTAAATGATTGAATATATAATACAAAATTCTCAAGTAGTTTTGACTTTTTAGACAGACTGTACCAGATATTTTCGTGACACTTTAAAATACCTAAAGTGTTAGATTTCTATAATTAAGTTTAATTATTTTTCAATACACTTGCTCAGTAAGTGACTCTTATTGCACTGCACTTCGGTACATAATGAACCTTGTTACCAAACTGTGACATTTTGATTACCATTACGCACTAGTGCTATATTGCAGTTAAAACCTTATTGTTCAACCGCCATAATTATATTACATGTATCGTATCAGGATGTGCGCAGATCGTGTCCCGCGATTCGCCGGTCAACCCCCTATTCATTTCAGTGAGAAAGGTAAATAAAAAAAAAAATATGGCCGCGCATATGAAACCAGATTTTTACCGCCACAAAAGTTTACTAGTTTTAAAGTTATTTTCTTCACAAGTGTATTGAAAAACGTCGTACACGTGAGTAATTAATGATTACTGTTCTCGGCTCTCTTAAGACCCTCGCCACGGCTCGGGTCTAAATACCGCCACACTTATATCATGATGTACTATTGTGTATTCACTTTCGGATGAACAATTTTATAAACAGTTCGAGAGAAACATGAGCATGGCCGTGATTTAAAGTTTACTTTACTTAAAAATGTTAAATAATTTATGTGAGATCGTTATTGTGATAAAAACATTATAAAAACGTCAGCACAATTACATTGGCTATATAATTTAAAAAATTGTCAGTTAAAAGATTTTCGGCTGCTCGGAATGCTATGATCTGAGGTCCTTCTTATATATTGCTGTCGAAACATATAGGGCCCGATCTAGCTATTTAGACGCCCCGGGCAAAGATAATTTCCGTGTCTATGCGTGTGCTGTGAAAGCGCGCTATATATGTAAACTAGCTGACCCGGCCACGCGTTGCTGTGGCTAAACATAGCAGCGCCATCTATTGATTACTTACTCAACCCAGTCGAAAGGTATCGACATCTGTTAGAATCATTTGGAGTTAACAGATAATTGAGAGATAAGACTGTCAAATAATAACAGACAAATAATTAGCAATAAATTAAAATCGTGACTATAATTTGAGATTTAAACTATCCTATCTCTCAAGTTGGATCGAACTGCACATGGTGTGCGAATTTTATTATAATCGGTTAAGTGGTTTAGGAGTCCATTGAGGACAAACATTGTGACACGAGATTTATATATATTAAGATTGACTTCTGTACCTATTTATTTTGTGGTACAAATGTGCACCAAGACAGAAATGATAAAAATCGGCTCAATGTACTCGGTCGCGTTTGTCAGAGCTCGAGAGCGGCAACTAAACGAGATCGTTTCCGTTGCTATAGGCAAGTACAATCGTAGCCTAGGGGCGCCTTCTTTGCAGCAAAGGGCCGCACGGCGCGACAACGCGATTGCAGCGCTGCCCCTGAGCTGCTCTGTTATCTACACAAATATTATAATGAGGGAAAATTTGTATTTTTGTGTGTGTATGTTTGTACTGAATAAACTCAAAAACTGCTGTGCCAATTTCAAATATTCTTTCACCATTTGAAAGCTACATTCACCCTGAGTAACATAGGCTATATTTATTGTCCGAGCGAAGCCAGGACGGGCCGCTAGTTCCATATTAATGAAAGACGAGCGACGACCCGCGCTGCAGACGTGCATCATGCTCGTACATAGCATACGACATTTTGCGGCTAATTTTAAGGAGCCCTAACTGTATGGATTGTAAAACTGTGGTAGTACCGATGAAGAAATTAGTATGCACGCTATTACCGAAACTATGCTGACATAATATTACAATTTTGCGGATTCTCACCAGTCAGTGTACAAATATGAAGTGTTAAATGTTTTATCCTACCGAAGCTACGTTGACATGTATCGCACTTGTACGGTTTATCACCAGTGTGCGTATAAATATGCTTTTTTAAATTACTCCTATCACTAAAACAGCGCTGACATGTATCGCACTTGTACGGTTTCTCACCAGTGTGCGTACGAATATGACGCGTTAAATGATTCGTATTACTGTAACTATGCTGACATATATCGCACTTGTATGGTTTCTCACCAGTGTGCGTACGAATGTGACGTATTAAACTATCCCTACTACTGAATCTACCCTGACATGTTTCACACTTGAATGGTTTCACACCAGTGTGCGTACGAATATGCTTAAGCAAATTGTTCTTCTGGGTAAAACTACACTGGCATATATCGCAATTAAACCGTTCCTCACCAGTGTGCGTACGAATATGCTGAAGCAAATTACTGTTCTGGTTAAAACTACGCTGACATATTTCACACTGGTACGGTTTTTCACCAGTGTGCGTAAGGCTATGCCTATCTAAATCACTCTTCCTACTAAACCCACGCTCACATACATCACACTTGTACGGTTTCTCACCGGTGTGCGTACGAATATGAAGTGTTAAAGCGTTCTGAATACTGAAACCACGCTGACATATATCGCATTTGTACGGTTCCGTGCCAGTGTGTGAACGCATATGAAGCGATAAATAACTCTTACTACTGCAACCACGGTGACATATATTGCATTTGAATGGTTTCTTAACATCGTGCGTACGGATATGATATCTATAATCATCCCTATTACTGAATTTGCTCTGGCATATATAGCACTCGTACCGTTTCTCACCAGTGTGCGTACGACTATGCTGAAGTAAATGACTCTTGCGTTTAAAGCTGCGCTGGCACATGTCACACTTATGCGGTTTTTCACTAGTGTGCGTAAAGCTATGCCTCTCTACGTCACCCTTCCTACTAAAGCTACGCTGACATAGATCACACTTGTACGGTTTATCACCAGTGTGCGCACGAATATGCCTATGTAAAGAACTGTTAGTGCTGAAGCTCCGTTGACATACATCACATTTGTAAGGTCGCATGAGTGCCTCTTGGAGCGAACGATTTTGATTTGTTTGAATATTTTTTGTTTCTGATATTTCATTGTTCATTTGCTCTTCTGGAATTACATCTTCTACTTTAAATCTCCGCGTGTCTTCATTTTGTTTCTTCGCAGCGATCGCTCCTGCAATCATAAAGCTGATAAGTAATTATGAAGTACGGGTGTTTAAATTTGAAACTCATCGGTATCACCGACAGGTGACTGCGGTAGCCGCGAATTTGCGCGAGCTGATGTTTTGTTTTTATGATAAAACTAATGAGTGAGTATAAAAAAAGTTTCTTTGGGAAAATTGTGTGTAATTATGAATACAATCAAGCGTTCAAGTATCGGTCACTAATTACCAGTCACCCTACACCGGGTTATCTGTAAAACATTGGTAACCACTTAGTACTATGTTAGGAACATCATGACAGGTCTATTGGTCTAGTGGTTAGTGACCCTAACTGCTATGCCGGAGGTCGTTGGTCCGATTCCCACCCAGGACAAATGTTTGTGTGATGGGCACGATCATTTGTTCTGTGTCTGGATGTAATTTATCTATAATATATGTATAGTATGTATTTAGATTTAGAAATATATAAGTAAGTTTATTCAGTTGTCTAGTACTCATAACACAAGCTCTGCTTAGCTTGAGACTAGACGGCGTTGTGTGATAGTTGTGGAATATTATATTACATCATAAACACCAAAAATTGTTCTGATTCTGACTTTTAAAAATTTATCATACATTGGTTCATCAGATTTTTATACAAAAATATATTTTTTTAATTGAACGTTCTGAACTAAATGTTACGAAGTCTGTGCAAAGCAAGCGATAGTACAATAGCAGAGGGTAGCGAGGATCGTGCGTGGTAGGCGCAGGTGGGTACAGCAAAATACAGATTTGAAATGTGTTAGATAGAACAACGAAATCTTGAAGGTTTGTTTCTGGCGAATGTATTATGTTTTGTAAAAAGTCACAGAACAAAAGTTGATGTTTATGATGTTAATAATGCAGTCCTGCAGGGTTGTTAGTGTATAACAAATAGCCCTGTATAAAGGGTGTAAGAGACAGCCCTCCGCAAACTTTAAGGGCTTGCTCAGTAGACGAAATTGAACCACCTTCCACAAAAATTTTTCCTCGGCCTCTCCATAAAAACTGTCCAATCAAGTTTATAATTTTGTATGGTGAGGCGGATTTTTTTTTCGTTTTCTGAAAATAAGTGTTGTGGAAGGTTGTTCAGTTTCATCTACTGAGCAAGCCCTTAAAGTTTGTGGAGAGCTGTCCCTTACACCTTATATGTATAAGTTATGAAGGATCGATATTTTTGTTGTCTTGGATGTAGACGCACTCAATACTCACTCGTGTCAGTGTCTCCGCGATTCTCCTCCGATACTTCATGTTCCTCTTCCAATTCAATTTTAATTTCTATTTTTGGTTCAAAATGCTGCGGAGGTGTATCTTCTACATCCGAATAGCCATTGTCTATACATAAATAAAAATGGTCAATAGTCGTAGGTATGTCTTCCTTGGGAATTGGAAAAAGGTGGCTCAACACCGGGGTCAATAAGTGGAGTATTTAGAATCAGATTATTCTTGCGATTCCAGATTTATTTGTACATTATACTTACTAAAGACACTATTATATCTATGCAAATGTAAACTTTTCTAATAAGAATATCATTAAAGATTCTAAAATATGTATATTCTAAACATAAATATTTAGCATTTTTTATTTTTGTAAAGTCCCCATTACAAACACTAACACACAGAGTCCAAACTTAATATAATAATATATTCGATAATTTTTATAAGGAATAGAAGAACTGTTAGTAAACAATGATCAAGATCACTTAATCAACCTAGATTATTGAACCAGTGTTGACTACATCAGATTTCATTTTACTCATTAGAGTAATTATTAAATAGTCAAGTTGTTTGACTTTTTTAAACAAACAGTATTCATTTTTATAAATTTATGTTTTACTAGCTTTTGCCCGCGGCTTCGCCTGCGTACATAAAATATGAGCCTATGTCACTCAGGGATGAAGCACTTTTCTGTCGGTGAAAAAATTTTAGCAATCGGACCGCACTTTCAGAGATTACCTTCTACAAACAAAGAAACCGGCCAAGAGCGCGTGTCGGACCACGCTCTATGTAGGGTTCCGTAGTTTCCGGTCCGTCACAATAAGTGTACCCACTTATGAGTTAAAAAAATGCTTGCCTATACGATTATACTACACTCTTCCAGAAATTATTTTTTAGAACCCTTTTGTCTTTTTTGTACAAAAACTGTTCTTTCCATCAAGTTCAAAATAATTTTCCTAGAAAGTCCTTATAAAGTTCTACTTTTCAGATTTTTTTCATATTTTCTAAACTTATGGTTCAAAAGTTAGAGGGACACATTGTTTTTTACTTTTGGAGTGATTATTTCCGAAATTATTGACATTATAAAAAATGATTTAGGTAAACCCCTATTCATTTTTAAATACCTATCCAACAATATATCACACGTTAGGGTTGAAATTAAAAAAAAAATCACTTCGCACTTTACATATAGGGGGGCTACCCTAATAAAACATTTTTTTCCATTTTTTATTTTACCACTTTGTCGGCGTGATTGATATACATATTGGTACCAAATTTCAGCTTTCTAGTGCTAACGGTCACAGAGATTAAGCGAGGACGGACAGACAGACAGACGGACAGACAGACATGGCGAAACTATAAGGGTTCCTAGTTGACTACGGAACCCTAAAAATATAAAAACAAACTTTATCGTATTAGTGCAGATTTCATTATACATTTTTATTTATATTTTTTATTAGTTAAAAATAAAAATGGGGCTCTATCCGTACCCGTTACTGATCATATTTGTATATTAAAAAGTAAAAAAACAATATCCCAAAATTGTCATTAATTGGTAAGGTAAATTCATAACTGAACCAATCATTCATAACAATTGCTACTAGAAAATACTACGCAGTGTTTTTTCCAATTTTATCGTCATTTTATTCATAACCAATAGCCTGTACTATACGTACCAAATGAGAATAGGATCGATTGCCATGTTGTGACGTCACGTCGTACTGTCACATCGAAGAAATATTGACAAAATTGAAGAATTTAGAGAAGAGTAAAATTTAAGAACTGGATTCTGATTCATAAATCGTAAATAAATTAAATGTCTCATTTGAAACGCACTGTACAATATTTTCATAAATTTATTGAAATTACTTAAGTAAATAAAAACAAAACTTTTTTCTAATAAGCCGTTTAAGTATTTTATTAAAAATAATGATGTGTTTATGAATTGCTTTTTACTTTCTCAAACACCAACAAAAATTTATACATGCTTTAGGCGAACATTACAAGGTCATGCAAGCGTCAATAAATCCCATCAATCATGAATGATGGTTTTCGTCAATCAGTACCAAAAACTGTCATGCAACGCATTAGATGGTACGTTTTTAGGGTTCCGTAGCCAAATGGCAAAAAACGGAACCCTTATAGATTCGTCATGTCTGTCTGTCTGTCTGTCTGTCTGTCTGTCTGTCTGTCTGTCTGTCTGTCTGTCTGTCTGTCTGTCCGTCCGTATGTCACAGCCACTTTTTTCCGAAACTATAAGAGCTATACTGTTGAAACTTTGTAAGTAGATGTATTCTGTGAACCGCATTAAGATTTTCACACAAAAATAGAAAAAAAGCAATAAATTTTGGGGGTCCCCATACATAGAACTGAAACAAAATTTTTTTTTTCATCAAACCCATGCGTGTGGGGTATCTATGGATAGGTCTCCAAAAATGATACTGAGGTTTCTAATATCATTTTTTTCTAAACTGAATAGTTTGCGCGAGAGACACTTCCAAAGTGGTAAAATGTGTGTCCCCCCCCCTCTAACTTCTAAGATAAGAGAATGATAAAACTAAAAAAAATATATGATGTACATTACTATAAAAACTACCAACGAAAATTGGTTTGAACGAAATCTAGTAAGTAGTTTTTTTTTAATGCGTCTTAAATCGAAAAAAATACACTATTATTAAAACATCGATCAAAGTTACAACACATTACAAGAACTTTTATATTATGCTACTTGCTGCTACGGAACCCTTCATAGGCGAGTCCGACTCGCACTTGGCCGGTTTTTCTTCAATCAAGGTTTTGACTGTGGCAAAACTGACTGTAAAACCTGCCGTGTAATGTTCGCCTGTCATCATCATATTTTTTAAATATTAAATACATACCATCACTATGAGGTTCCTCCTTGGGTTCAGTGATATCTTCTGGTCCCTCATAATACACTGGTAATTCTTCTTTGATAACAACATGTTCAATTTGAGCGATACCATCTAAACTTATGTCCACTACTTGAGTTTTCACAAACCCTTTGTACAATTCTAGATGGCCTCGGTTTATTGATAGATTTGGCTGTTGGAAATTTATCAATATTAGATAATGGTTACTTCTATCAAAATATATTAATGCTTGAAAGGCAAAAATTACTTAGTAACATTGATTAAACTTTAAATAAGAGCAATTTTTTTTACAAATGTTGCTTCATATAGTCTGTCAAAAGAGTCTTCACCAATGGCAATGCTTAAAATAATTTAGGTATAGCTTTCAAGACTAGTGGACCAAATACATAAGTGAAAGTATTTTCTGGATTAGTTGAGTAGTTTCCGAACTAATCATCCACATACTTTTAAAAATTACTTCCTTTTAGAGTCTGTCTAATAAGTTAAACGACTTGGGTAATTATTAAGATTTAATGAAATCTGATGTAGTCAACACGGGTTCAATAATCAAGATTGATTAAGAGATATAGATTATTGTTTACTAACAGAAGGACCTTAGATTAAATTTTATACAAAATTCCCAAGTCGGTTGACTTATTAGACAGACTTTAACATTTGTATTTTTTTTCTTAATGTGTATTCTGTGACATGGCAATCTGTCTAATAACAATAGGCCACTCTTTTGGCTGAAATTCTATTTCTGGGTTTCACATGTTTAAAGCTTGGATGGACACTTTGCAGTCAAGTGCCTCATTCCACATTGATGTATCTATCTAGTAGAGAAAGAACAGTTTGTCTTTTAAGTCTCCTGTGTCGTAAGCTTCCGTCTCCTGATAATCGGAGGGCCAGTTCATTTTTATGTTTTGCTAATCTTTCCTGATACTTCTTGCTGTGTTGACTTATCTCTAGTCTAACAGTTGTTATTTGCAGATCATGGTAAATATTCTTATTGCTAATACATTCAGGAATATTGAATATGGCTCTGAGTGTCTTGGTTTGGAACCTTTCTAATATGTCAATATTGCTGTTGCTAGCTGTGCCCCAAAGCTGGATGCCGTACATCCATATCGGTTTCAGGATGGCTTTATTTGTATAAATGATTAAATGTCTGTTGAAGAATACCTCACCTCATTCATCATCTGAGCAAACAGCTCCTCAGCTTCCCGACATTGTTGCTGCAGTTGGCAGCATTGCTTTAGTTTGGCATAGCAGAAATAACAAGCAAGCGTCGGTCTAGTGTCTTCAGTTACAAACTGCAATAAAACATGTTTTACAGTATGTCTTTCCAATGAATAATACTTTGTAATAGAACAAGTTAACAATTGGCGGTCAGTTCTTCAACCTTTTATTACTTTTTTTTTATTAAGAATTTTGTGTGAAGTCTACACTGTTCTTACATAATATCTATAAATATTGTAACATGAACCACTATTTTTAAAAAGAGTAACCATGGAGTTCCTTGCCGGTTCTTCTCCATAGGAAACAACCAATTTGGAACCATGCACTAGCTTTTGAATTTTATGTAGTGTGTAAGTGCCCATGTAGGCTTCATCATCATCATCATCATCATTTCAGCTGATACACGTACACTGTTGGACATAGGCCTCCCCCAAGCGTCGCCACATCGAACGTTCCTGTGCGTCCCGCATCCATCGGTTTCCTGCTACATGTAGGCTTATGTGAAATAAAATATTTTGACTTTTTTAATGAATTAAAACAATATAAATGTTTTCGGTCATATCCATATTTTTGATAGCAATAGCACACAAATTCCAATCAATACTTATTAGGCAATAAATTAACAACAGTAGTATCAACTTACTGGAATGTGAGTGAGCGACTCGTACAGATCCTGCATGTTCCTGCTGACCACTGCATACATGCGAACATTCTCCACTAAACATATCCTACACATGGGCAGCTTTTCCATCTTTTTACTCAAAATTAATAGTATATTATGATGATTTCTTCTGGTATTTTCAACATGAATGAAGTCTTGGAAATATCATGTGGTCATGAGCACTCCTTTCATGGACCTCATCATCACAGAGCTGCAGTAGAATTTCTCTACTATATGTACTCCGTGGTTCATGTAAGTGTACCTGAAAAGACAAACAAAAGGGGTAAGTATTAACCTTTGAATACCATTAATTAGAAACAATAGAAAAACAATGACCGAAAGAACACCAGCATTCTCTTGATGACTGGGGTTTAAAGGGATAGAGTCATATAGGCTGAATACACTATACACCGCTAAATTTTGATCGTTTTAAACCGTTCTGTGTCTAAACGTGGATCCACGAGAGACAATGGCTTTTTAATTGTGTCTCTAATTACGGCACACGAGAGGTTAATTCATTAAACCCCAAGCAAACGCCGGCGTTCGGCGCACCTATTGTCTTTCTATTGTGTCTGTGATTTCCACGATTGAAAGGTTAATGAATTAATGAATGCTTTTGACTGGCCTGTTGGTCTAGTGGTTAGTGGCCCTGACTGCTATGCCAGAGGTTGTGGGTCCGATTCCCACCCAGGACAAATGTTTATGTGATTTGTTAATTTGTTCTGTGTCTGGGTGTAATTTATCTATAATATGTATGTATTTAGAAAGACTTATGAGTTGTCTAGTTCTCATAACACAAGCTCTGCTTAGCTTGGGACTAGACGGCGTTGTGTGATAGTTGTGGAATTTAAAATAAATAAATCCCTAAATAAAATAGACCTTTATGTTACATGAAGTTTTCTGATCGTTCAAATTCTTACACGCTTATAAGAGCACCTTTTCGTTTTTGTCTAATTGAGGTGATCACGCTCTACGACGCTCTGAGTTTGGATTCCTCTTGACGATAAAAGAAAATGTATAAAAGGTAAGAAGTTCTGTCATCAACTCAGTGTTCCACGTCAATTGTTGTTGGCGTCAATATGTAGCCAAATGAAAACAAATCAGTAAATAAACAGAACGTAAACAATAAAACAGAAAGTCAAACCTATATGCACGTAATGTAATTACCTGATGTCAAGACGACAAGGTGCTGTTTATTTCATTTTATTGAAAAGGTTTATGTAAAGTAATTATGCTAAGTATCAACACAAGCAAAAGTTTATTTAGTTTCTTTGAACAAATGCATAATAAATGTTAGTATTTTTTCGTAATATTTTTTTTTATTGATTTTGACACACAGATTATTTTGACAAGTCCTCGTTGCACTTTTCTGTGGTTACTGGTTTATATGACAAAGGTATGAATTCAAACAGCCAAAGAGAATAGGTAACTCGTTAAGTCTGCCTTTAAAAAATGCATAAATTTCAATAAATAAATAATATATCGTAATTACAAAATAAATCTAATTTAATATAATTAAGCCAAGTGGTAAAATAATAATAACTGAGAAACGAATTCAAATATTACTATTTCCATTATGTAGGTACGAGAAACGAAACGCAAAAAAAAGTGTGAAATCTGCCGAAACTTTTGGCGGGTTATCTCCCTGCTCACACCCTGCCGACCAGGGATGGGAATTGTTTGGATCATTTGTTTCTCAAATCAACTGCCCCCACCCATACCTTTGTTTTAAGTTCTACAATAACTGATCACTCCTCTTCCTTACTTTGCATCTATAATAAATCTATACGAACGGTCGCAAACCACTTTATAACAAAAATTGACTATGATGGGCTTGACAAATCAATGTCACAACTGGATTTCTCCCCTATTTTGAACACAAAAGACCCAAATATGGCTACCGATAAATTATTGAATTTAGTAAAGTTATCCATATCTGAAAATACTATAGTTAAAAAAGTTTCATCAAATAAAAGAATCCTAAAACCATGGATCACATCTGGTCTATTACGGTGCATTAGAAACAGGGACGCGCTACATAAGAAAGTTAAAAAATTCCCAGGAAATGAAGTTATAAAAATTACTTACCTTCGATACAGAAACTACTGTATTCGTATTTTAAAGAAGGCTAAAAGAATTTACGATAAAGAAGAACTAGAAAAAGTTAGTACAAACCCCAAATTACTATGGGACACTATTAAACGAGTTACTAACACTACTAAAACTAAAAATACATCTGAACAATTACTTACCTTGTCATCCTCACCTATTGAATCTTGTAACTCTGTAAACTCATTCTTTGTTAACATTGGCGAGAAGCTTGCAAATAATATCCACTCTAGTACTACGCAGCCTTTGACAGTTACTCAACCCACTTTTAACTTCTCGTTAACTTCATCATTCGTCCTTGAACCTATTGATCTTGACGAAATTACAACAGTTATACACTCATTGCGCTCTGATGCTGCTACTGGCTGGGATGGCATATCACCCTACATCCTAAAGAGATACTCAACCCTCCTGGCACCCATACTATGCCATATTTTTAATATCTGTTTTGAGACTGCAGTCTTTCCCTCTTCTTTTAAAAAGGCAATCATTCATCCAGTCTTCAAGGGAGGCGACGGGAGCTTGCCGAATAATTACCGACCTATAGCAGTTCTAACTGCCTTATCCAAGGTACTAGAACGTCTTATTAATAAAAGACTTGTAAACTACCTAGAACATCACAAACTAATATCACCACAACAATTTGGATTTCGTAAAAACAAGTCAACCTATGACGCAGTTCAGGAATTAACTAACAATGTTGTAAAAAACCTAAATAGTAATAAAAAAGTCCTAACAATATTCCTAGACCTTGCAAAGGCGTTCGACACCGTCCCCGTTCGTTCTCTCTTACTCAAACTTGAAAAGATGGGTGTCAGGGGATTGCAACTTGATCTCTTTCAAAGCTACCTCACAAATCGCTCACAGATAGTCAGAATTCATCAGCATAGCAGCAATGAACTCCCCATCTACTGTGGCGTTCCGCAAGGAAGCATATTGGGTCCCACCTTATTTCTAATATTTATAAATGACTTATGTAATTTAGACATCCCAAATGCTAAGATGACATCATATGCGGATGACACAGCTATAACTTTCGTCGCTAATACATGGTCTGAACTCGAGAACAAGGCACAAAATGGCTTTAATGTAGCACTGACATGGCTTAATCTCCACAAACTTACACTAAACACCTCCAAAACAAAGTTTATTACCTATTCGGTCAGTTCTGCTTCTCAACCAAACCAAAGAATATTATTAAAAGCTCACACCTGTAATTTGCAAACTCAAATGTCATGCCAATGTACACCCATAACTTCTACGGACGAAATAAAATACCTAGGTATAATCATAGATAAGAATCTTAAATTTAAATCCCATATTAATGTCCTTACTGGCAGAGTTCGTAAACTTATATATATTTTTAAAACCCTTAGAAGCATTGCTAACCCTACTATTATACGTAATGTCTATTTTACCTTATGCCTATCAATTATTACTTATTGTATTCCCTGTTGGGGTGGTGCTGCAAAAACTATCCTCAAACCACTTGAAGTAGCGCACCGGGCCATACTGAAAGTGGCTACCTTCCGTCCACTAATTTATCCAACTAATCAATTATACACAAATTGCAATGTCCTCAACGTGCGGCAACACTTTATTTTACAAACAATTTTATTGCAACACTGCATGACCCCCTATATTGAAATTACCAAACGCCGAAAAGACATGATATGCACTACGCCAAAAACTCGCTTAACGTTTACTAAAAGATTCTTTTATTATTTAGGTCCGTCCCTTTACAATGTAATAAACAATAAATGTCCAATTTATAGACTGTCCTATCATAATTGTAAAAAGACGCTCCGCGCATTCCTCCAAAATAAAACCTATGACGAAACAGAAAAATATTTAATTTAACTAAAGTATGACAAGTTTGTAACTTGTACCACACCCACTGACTCACACACGTTTACACAGCCACGCACGCTTTCACAATTGCTTGCCTACGCACATACATTCATTCACACACTCACACACACTCACAGACCCATACACGACACAACACACGCACCATCACACATATATACACATACAATTGCACACTAATATCTGTTAAACATTTTGCTTGAATTTATTTATGTTGTTAAAATAAAAAATTGTAGTAATACAACTCGAGGGGATCGGCACTGTTACTTCTTAATACAGGCTATTTCATAGCCTAGCAAGGAGAACAGAACGTCACCCACTTGATTGTCAGAAATGTAAAACTACCCACTTTGTGAAAAATGTAAAATGATCTGCAATCTGTTTTATATATGAATAAAGATTATTATTATTCCATTTATTTATTACTATGTACATATTATAGTATATTTTTAAATATTTCTTAAAAAAATAACATTAAAAAAAAACATTTAAAAATATAAAAAATAGTAGCCCACCGGCATCGGGAACACGGTCCAAGCTGCCGGTGGTCAGGGCTCCTGAGAGAGGAATCTCCGGACAATACGCGCCGTGTCTAGGAGTACTGCCTTCTGGATCAAGCCCTTGATCCAGCTGCCTAACGAGAGCCTCCGCAGATGTTGATCGAGGCTCTTGGCAATTAAGCCATTGGCCGTCACGACTATCGGCACAATGATTGCTCTATCCACTTCCCACATGTCGACAACCTCGCGAGCCAAGTCAAGATATTTAGTTTGTTTATCTTTCTCGGCTTTCACGAGGTTCTCGTCATGAGGGACCGCTATATCAACAATCATTGTGCGACGCTCTAGTCGATCTATCACCACTATGTCAGGCTTATTGGCAACAATAGTCCTGTCAGTGATGATAGATCGATCCCAATATAACGTGATACTGCCATTGTCGAGAACTGGGTCGGGCACATACCTGTAGTACGGTACTTCTGATTCTACAAGATTGTATTTAAGAGCAAGTTGCTGGTGAATAATCCTGGCTACGAGGTTGTGTCTATGCAAATAGTCTCCGTTAGCCAGACGAGAACACCCAGAAATAATGTGTCGGATTGATTCTCCGGGCCGGTGGCATGCCCGACAGATGTCAACCGTACCATCCTTCACAATGTATTTCCGGTAATTGTTCGTCATCATAACTTCGTCCATAATTGCAAAGACAAAACCTTCGGTTTCCCCGAAGAGGTCCCCGAAACGTAGCCAAGATACGGACGCTAATAGGTCTACATCGGGCCCATGTAAGGCCCGGTAAAAGCGTCCGTGAAGCTCCTTGCCCTGCCATACTTCCCTGCGGTCATTAGTATCCAGTACTAAAGGTTTGCGCCAGTTCTCGTTAGCTAAGAAGAGCGGGGTGAGGCCCTTGTCCACCGCCACCACATCTCGGTGCATACCCACGTCGACGGCTAGGAAATATTCCCTGAGACTGCATACCTCGCGGTTGTGCAGGGACTTGGCATTTAAGAAGCCACGACCCCCACACTTCCGCGGGATATACAGTCTCATCACCGATGACCGTGGGTGATGCATCCGATTTGCGGTAAGTAGTGTACGGACCCTCCTATCCAGGGCGTCAAGTTCTGTCTGAGTCCATTTGAGTATGCCGAAAGAATACATCAATACTGGCATGACCCAACCGTTGAAAGCGCGCACCTTGTTTCCGCCTGACAAAAGACTATTCAGTACTTTATTCAGGCGGCTAAAGAAGCGCTCCCTCAACGATTGTTTCACGTCATCAGTATTGATGCCTAACGCTTCCGACATACCCAAATACTTGTATGTTTCGGTTGAACTGAGGGATCTAAGGTGTATGGAATCCGAGAGTTGAATTCCCTCGGATTCCATAATCTCTCCTCGCTTTACATGTATGACTGCACATTTGTCCACACCAAAGTCCATCCTGATGGCACTACTGAAGGTTTCAGTTACCTTCAGTAGCTCCATCAGTTGCAAGTTGTTGGGGGCAAAGAGTTTCAGATCATCCATGTAAAGAAGGTGAGATATGACCTGACCGCCTCTTTTCAACCGGTAACCTAAGCCAGAACCCTCCAGCAGTGTGCTGAGAGGGTTCAAAGCCAGGCAAAACCACAGTGGACTCAGACTGTCACCCTGGAATATGCCACGCTCAATCCTTATCGGTTCGCTGTTCTCCCAAATCTGTCGACATCCCGGATAGTGAAGGACTGTTCTCCACTGCCCCATACATGACATCAGGAAGGTGCGCAAAGTTGCATCAACTTTATACAGTTCTAACACCCTCATGAGCCATGTATGAGGAACAGAGTCATAGGCCTTCTTATAATCTATCCAGCATGCCGACAGGTTCTTTCGAGAACGTCGAACCTGTTGGTTAATGGCAATATCGATGAGGAGCAGCTCCTTAGTACCGCGGGACCCGTTCCTACATCCATTCTGAGAGACAGACATGATAGAATTTGTTTCAATATGACTATTGATTTTAGCTCTCAGAATGGATGTAAGAACTTTATAGACCGTCGGCAAACACGTAATCGGTCTATAATTTTTGGGTTCCGCAGTACTACCTGATTTATGGAGCAGGTGGGTTATTCCTGTTGTTAGAAACTGGGGCAGCGACCCTGACTCTAAGGCAGATTGGAACTGAGATGCCAAGCGAGCGTGCGACCCTTGAAACCATTTGAGCCAGAAATTGTGCAGCCCGTCCGGCCCTGGAGATTTCCAGTTCGGTAACGGACGAACTGCACGGGCTACATCTTGGGGGCTGATGGTTATTGCCCCCATTTCTGGTAAAAGATCGCATGCGCGCTCGACCTCTCGAATCCAATCACCCTCGGTGTGACTGACAGGCGCCGACCAAATGCTGCGCCAAAATGAACACATGGCGTCATCATCCGGCAGGCGCGTATCAGTCACACCTTGGTCCGGTCGCTCCCAAGCCCTATAAACCCACCTTTCATTGCTTTGGAATGTACGATTCTGAGTGTACCGCTCCACTCGCCGCTTGTACCTACGAATACGGTTTGCCCATGCATAGATCTTCTGCTTCAGGAAGTCGATACGCTCTGTGACGCAGGGCAGATAATCTCGAGGACTAATATCAGTCCCCGAGAATGCCCGCTTCACAAAGCGCATCACCCTAGGGCGAGTGTTGCCCTCCCTGAAGCAGATAAGCTTGCCGATGAGTGCTCTAGCCTCACCGATACGCCGCTCTATCCTGCACTGCCAAGCAGGCACAGCTGGTCGTGTAGCTCTGTTACAATTAGGAAATTTAACGTGAGCTACACGACATGCTGCTACAGCCGCACAGTACAAGATTGAGTGGGTATCAGCGAGGTCTTCGCTGCTATCAAAACAAATTGATAGCTGCGAATCTAAAGCACACACCAGCGCCCTATTTCTCTTGTGCATGGGCAAACGAGGTAGGCGTGGTCTAAGCTCCGGCGGTATGGAGCGGTATTCCCGAAATGCGTCTTCCAAAGCGCCCCTCAATCGTTCATTACATTGGGTACTCACAGATATTGCCGCGTCATCATCGGCGTCACCAATGTGGTCGGGTCGCGGTGCAGCACTGGGTTGACGTTGCGCCGCGGCCGGTGGTGTAGCGGCTGAAACACGGCAACTCTGTGATTCCAGGCGCAGTCTATCAAGTACGGCGTCATCCAACATACGATTACGCTGGATGACCCGCACCTGATCCGATAGTCGTTGGACCGAAACGTTGACAGCTGGCTCAAGCACCTGAAACAGAGAGAGCATCCGACCACGGTACGCAGTCAGGTTAATTCCCCCCTCTGTAGCCCCAAAGTATGAGCGCATGACATTTTCATTGATGGATGATGTCCATCGCATGCGCTGCACACTTCCACCGACAGCGGGAACCCTGTCAGAGGCCGGCGGGCCTCGAGGTCCCAAGCTGGCCGGAGGTCGGCCTCTTCCCCGCCGACGCGCAGGTGGTGGTGTCGTCGGCGGCGAGAAGTATTCGTCGCTCGAACTCGACGCAACTGCAGCTTCCGGAATCACTGGACTCACGGCTGGCGCTGGTCCCGGCGGCTGCGAGGCGGAGTTGAGCGACGAACCCGAAGTTGTTGGGTGTGTTTCTAGTCTTCGTGCCCGGCTTCTTGTCAGCATTTGTCAAATTTATTTCATCGCCCTGTCGTTGTTTATTCACTTTTGTTGTAGGTATTATATATGTAGGGCCGTGACCGTGACGTAATGTTTTTCTTATTTTTTCCTGGTAGTTTTTCGGTGATTAGACATTTTTTTATAGTATTATTTAATTAAATTGAGTAAAAAATATTGACGAGAAAAAATTTGCTGTCAGTCAATTTGACAGCCGAGCCACAGATTATTATTATTATTATTATTATTATTATTATTTTTCGAGGGAAGTTCAGTGGCCGGGCTAGTTTAATAAATTAATTACTCGCAAATTAATTCCTGTG
Source organism: Mythimna albipuncta (assembly GCA_929112965.1). Taxonomy (NCBI): domain Eukaryota; kingdom Metazoa; phylum Arthropoda; class Insecta; order Lepidoptera; family Noctuidae; genus Mythimna; species Mythimna albipuncta. The sequence continues at coordinate 9,570,640 of OV815985.1, read as the reverse complement.
ATAAAAAATTGTTATTATTATTGTGTTAGTGTAGTTTTGTATCTCAAGTGTATCAAAGAGCATGTAAAGTGTATGAGCAATTGAACAATCTGTAGAATTATTTAAACATGGCATGCGCGCTTTCAGTAAAATAGAGGTGAGAATTTTATTTTAGTGTGTAGGTACTTTAGCGAAAATAGATGAGAGGATTGACTTAATACATTTACTGCCAAATATTAAAAAAACAGAATTTGCATAAGTATATCCATATGAATAATGGTAAACTAAATTATTCAAACGGAAACATGTATCAAGCCAAAGACACCTATCTGCACTACAAAACAAATATTGTATTGAACAGTCTTCTGCCATTTTTGTACAATGCGTTCCAAATAAGGCTGCCATCAGAAACCCACTTAGGCTCCCCTGCGAAAAGCTATCTCCCTTTGGAATTCGTAGGGTTGCGGTTCCACGCCTGTTGCTTCACTGCTCACGGCCCTTACTGTTCCTATAAATTATAATGTAATCTGTGTATTCTGTGTCATATCTGTCTACGACAATATGGCGGGTGTACCTACCTTAATCATCTGTATGTATAAAAATTAATTGCTATTTCCTTGGTCACGCCATCACGCGTGAACGGAATTCTTTTTTTGTTGTGTTTGTTATTGTCAGGAAAAGGTTTTTATGGGAAAAGAATGTAAATTAGGATAATGTAGGGTAGAGTAGAGTGTGGTAGTGTAGGGTAGAGTAAGGCAGAGTAGGGTAAAGTAGAGTAGAGTAGGGTATGGTAGGGTGGAGTAGGAAAGAGCGGGAGCGAAGCCGCAGGCAAGTCTAGTTTTCAAATATAATTTCAATCAACGAATCACCATTGCCATCCAGCGTGGCAATGCTGCCAGCGTTCTGAGCATTTTTCCCATTGACCTCGATTAGGACGAATTTTTTCATGCCCATGAGTCCCCTTTTTTACCCGTTTGTACATATTATTATTTTAAGTTTGTATGTATTAATTTATAAAATATATATAAAAATGAATCCCTATTTCCCTTAGTTACGCCAATCACGCGTGAACGGCTGGACCGATTTCGCTAATTATTTTTTGTTGAGTTTGTTATTGTGAGGAGAAGGTTCTTATGGATAAAAAAAAAATGTAAATTAGGGTAGGGTAGGGTAGAGTAGAGTAGGGTATATTTCTAGTAGGGCAGAGTGGGGTATAGTAGGGAAGAGCGGGAGCTAAGCCGCGGGCAAAAGCTAGTATTTACTAATTAAGATATATATATTTTTGTGAGATTACTATCTCAATAACTAATAAATATGACAATTTAATATTTAAAAAAATCATTGTGTTTATTTCAAAATTAAGGCATTTTGAGTACATTTTAAGGGCCAAGCGCCCGAAAAGTGCCATAAAACAGTGATTTTCTGAGGCCTACTCCTCCGTAACGGCTAGGTCAATGGGTTTGAAAAAAATATAATTATGTTTATTATAGATTCATGAACAATAATATCAACATTTGATTTTTTCGTGCAATTAATACTTTTGTCAAAAAAAGAAATATTTAGCAAGTTCGCAACTTTTCCCTACTCCTTCGAAACGGCTTGGACCTTTAGAAACATTTTTACACATAAAAATTGGTGGTTAAATATTCTTCAAAGTGAACATTGCATATGTAAATCAATCAATATCTCGCAGAGAAAATTGATTTAAAGCGCTTTCCGGGCGCTGCTGGCCGCAAATAAATGCACAGATTTGCGTACTGCCGCCTAGGCGAGTGCGAGAGTTGCGTTCACATAATCAATCATCGGACAGATGGTTCAAGGAACTATACGCCTTAACGGTAATTACTATAATTTATTTCGCTGAGGTAGGTACACCAGCCATTCTGGCTGACACCCACTATTGATTGACCGAGAAATCGGTGAAAATAGATAAAAAAAAATACATTCAGGTCAGCTGAACATAGAACCTCCTCATTTTTAAAGTAGGTTTAAAAAAAAAAAAAAAATATATTTACATTATCAATTTAGCATTACCATTTCCAGCGTGGAAGACTTGCGCGCGCGAACCGAGCATTTCAATTATGTGAGTACAGTACAATTCACGAATGATGGCGGCCGTGAAGGCTGCGCAGTAACGTGTTTTAGGAACCAAATGGCGACGTGCGTGTGCGAGAAGAGTGTAGTATGCACGAACGTTCGCAAAGGCTAACTTCACGGCCGCCATCATTCGTGAATTGTACTGTAGTATGTAGATAAAATGTATTTCAATTACGAAATGCTCCTTTCATGTTAGTAGGTTTAGTTGTCTGTTTTGCCACAGTCAATGATTTGATTGACGAAAAACCTACCGTCTAATGCGATGATTGACGTTTTTTAGTAATGATTGAGAAAACCATCATCCATGATGAATTGATTGACGCTTGTATTACCGTGTAATGGTCGCCTTACCTTGCTTGTTACATTACAAAAGTCTAGTCTCTAGAGCAGCGATGTCAATGAGCAGTTTGAGTAATAAAACTATAAAAATGTTACTAGGTATTTATTTATTACACATTTTCCATTACCATAACACAAAATACTTCTCGCGGTATTTAACCTCTATCAGAGACTCGCTTATCAGTCTGTAATAATAAAGGGGGTCTCTGGGCACGCCACAATTAAGGCGGTTAGTCCCCTCTTTCGAGGCATGGCTAGAAAGACCTCACGGCGTCCTCACCTTCCGCGTGGCGCAGGTTCTCACTGGACATGGTAAGTTCGGGAAGTTCCTGTACCGGATTCGAGCGGATATTCGGGTATCGCCGCTGTGTGGAACTCCCGGAGAACACGGTGGAGCACAAAGAGGAGGTGTGCCCCGCTTGGGCAGAGCATCGCCTTGCCCTCGTGGGGGTGATCACCGGCGGCGATCTCTCGCGCCGGACTTTGGTACAAGCCATGGTCCGGAGCGAGGAGGAGTGGCAGGGGGTCGCCTCCTGCGAAGCAGTAATGCTAGCAAAGGAGAAGGCCGATGGCATCAAGCAACGGCGCTCACAGCGCCCCAGCCGCCGCCGCGATTCCGATCCCGATTTCTGGCCAACGTAGGCGTCTTGCGGACGGCGAGCAATGGGTAGCTGTCCGACCGTCCAATAACTGTCCGGACCTAGCCCAAGTCGTCCACGGCGCCCACTTTTCCGCGCGCCTCAAGGAGTTGTCAGCAACCCAGCTGCGTCGAAGCTTACGGGGACCAGGTTTAGCTCCGAAAGGTAGCTCAGCCCCGGTATGAAAGGCAAGAAGAAACGGGGTGGGTTTTTTAGTCAGTAGAGTAGTAGATCAGTAGAGTTTGACACTATCTTCCGCTCCGCCCAAGGGCGGGGGATTGCCAATTGCACCAATTGTGACAATTTTTCGTGGATAATTTTGGAATCTCGTTTTTTTTTCACTTTTCACTACAAATTATGATTAATAACGGGCACGGACAGAGCCCCTTTTTTTGTACTAGTTAAAAAATTCAGACCCCCGAAATTATACAAAGTGTATATTTTCTTACTACCCTCGTTACTCTCACGTAACTCAATACGTTTCAATGAACGGTTTCACAGCAGTATGTGTACGAGCATGTTTCAATAAATTACCATTCTCCCTAAAACTACGCTGACATATATCACAGTTGTATGGTTTCTCACCAGTATGCGTACGAATATGAAGTTTTAAACGATGGTTACTACTGAAACTACGCTGGCATATATCGCACTTATACGGTTTCTCACCAGTGTGCGTACGATTATGAACAACTAAATGCTCCCTAATACTGAAACGACGTGTACATATATTGCATTTGTACGGTTTGTCACCATTGTGCGTACGAAAATGCCTATCTAAAGTATCCTTCCTATTAAAACTACGCTTGCAAACATCACACGTGTACGGTTTCTCACCAGTGTGCGTACGAATATGAAGTGTCAAACTATTCTTACTACTGCAACCGCGGTTACATATATGGCAGTTGAACGGTTTTTTAACAGTGTGCGTACGAATATGATATTTAAAATTATCCCTAGTACTGAATGTACTCTGGCATATATCGCACTTGTACCGTTCCTCACCAGTGTGCGTACGAACATGCTTTAGTAAATTACTCTTCTGGTTAAAACTACGCTGACATATATCACACTTGTACGGTTTTTCGCCAGTGTGCGTAAAGCTATGCCTATCTAAATCTCCTTTCCTACCAAAACCACGTTGACAAACATCACACTTGTACGGTTTCTCACCGGTGTGCGTACGAATATGAAGTGTTAAAGCGTTCTGAACACTGAAACTATGCTGACATATATCGCACTTGTACGGTTTCTCACCAGTATGCGTGCGGATATGATTTGTTAAATGAGTCTTCTTATTGAAACTACGCTGACATATATCACACTTGTACGGTGTCTCACCAGTATGCGTACGAATATGTTTATATAAATGTCTCTTACACCTAAAACTACTTTGACATACATCACATTTGTGAGGTTCCCTGAATATTCTTTTGCGCCTACTACTTTGAGTTGTTTGAATAATTTTTGTTTCTGATACTTTAGTTTTCATTTGCTCTTCTGGAATTACATCTTCTAGCCTTGTTTGTGTGTCTTCTTTTGGTTCCTCTGCAGCGCTCGAACCTGCGTTAAAAAATATCATCATCATCATTTCAGCCGAAGGGCGTCCTCTGCTGGACATAGGCCTTCCCAAGTGTCGCCAGAACGAACGGTCCTGTGCATCTCTCATACACCGCATTCTCGCGACTCTCACCAGGTCATCGGTTCATCTAGTGAGAGCCCTTCCAACCAGGGCCCGAATTAGCTATTTAGCGGCTCCGGGAAAAGATAATTTTGGCCGCCTTTTACATACAGAAAACCATATAAGTCAGGATGAGTCTAAAGTCTCAAATATTTCCACTATCCAACTTGAAGTAGGTTGGAAAGTGGTACATGAAATTGTCAACCTGCCAACTTGTGTGTGGATGGGCTAATGGCTAGGTTGGAAGGTAGTAATAAGTCAATTTTGCCGCCCCTCATATTTTGCTATTTTGCCGCTTTGGGCAAATGCCCCCCCCCCCCCTTATATCGGGCTCTGCTTCCAACATACGAATTTTTTAGCCTTCAGCCGTCGGCGGCAGCTGTTGATGCCTCGACGGCAGTCGACATTCCAACTTAGAAGATCAGCGGCAACCATCGTAAATATCATTTATAGAACACTGGCAACCTCTAAGGACTATTTTACCTACTGAAATCATAAACAACAACTTTGGTTCTATGACTTAAAAAAAAAAACATATTTTAGTTCATCAGATTATCATCCAAAAATAAAAATATTTAAAATGAACGTTCTAAATATAATGAAGTCTATACGAAGTAAGCAATAGTATAATAGCGGAGGGGAGTGAGAATCAGGCTACAGGGGTGCTTGATGCGCTTGCGTCGAGACAAACATATGTAGGTAGGTATAGCAAAATACAGAGTTGAAATGTTTTAGATAGAACAACGAAATCTTGAAAATTTGTTGTTGGTAAATGAATTGTTTTTGTAAATAGTCATAGAAAAAAAAAGTTGCTGTTTATGGTGTTAGTCATACAGTCCTGCCAGGTTGTTAGTGTTTTACAATAACCCTGTATATCACTATAGGTCGACGGCTGCAGTTACCTCTGCCATTGGTAACATGCCGCTCGTATGAGTTCTTAAGCATAAAGACGGCATGTTAACAAATCGATATTCTTTTTAACGAGCTTTTATTAGCTTCACTTGTAACTAACTATGTATGTTAGAAAATCTTGGAATCTCACGCTCTGACATCTGATGACAACACATGACTAGCTAAGAAACATCATTACAAATCCAATATGGCAGCCTCCGCAAGATGACGGACTGGCTGTTTGAAATCCACCCCCATGATATGGGTATCAAATGAAAGGGTTTGCTGTCAAGAATACGAAAAAAAAGTAGTCACGTGACTCAAATCCAATATGGCGGACGTCCAAGATGGCGGATTGGCTATTTGAAATGCACCATGATATGGGGTATTAAATTTAGAGCGTGCTAAAAGCGTGTTTTTTAGGGTTTTAAACTATTATATTATTCCTTTTGGATTTAAACTCAATACTCACTTCTCGTGTCAGTGGCACCGCGTTTCTTCCCCAATACTTCTTCTTCGACTTCAGTTTTGAACTCCGTTATATCCAAATCTGATTCAGAGTGATGCAGTGCTGTATCTTCTATATCTGAATAGCCGTTGGCGTCTATAATTTCAAGTTTTAAATTTGAACATAAAAAATGAATAGTCGTAGGTGCTTATTTTTAAGAAATTTTAGTTTTATCTATGTATATAAAAATGAATCCCTATTTCCCTTGGTCACGCCATCACGTTTACGCGTGAACGGCTGGACTGATTTCGCCAATTTCCTTTTTGTTGTGTTTGTTATTGTGAGGAGAAGGATCTTATGGAAATAAAAAACGCGGCAGCGTGTCAAAGTTCAAGTAACAGAACTGGCGAGCAGCACCGTGTATTAGTTTTTCAAAACTACCCTCAGAATGCGGTTTAAATTATATTAAAGGTTTTATGAAAATTTGTAACGAACAGTCGCTGGTAAAGTGACATATACGAGTATATCTACCTAATAAAAGCAGAAAATAAGTGTCTGTTGATATATGACAGCTAGTTAAAAAGATAGCACATCCTTGATAACCGGATATAAGAAGGGGAACCAAGTATAGAGTCTACAACCTAATCGCCAATTACCATCTACCCACTCGGGGCCGTTCAAGTATTACGTAAGCAGATTTTTTGCAAATATTAACTCTCCCCTCCCCTTGTCAGCAAAATTAAGCAAAGCTCTCACCCCCTCCCCCCACGCTTACGTAAACATTGGTAAGTACAAGCATTTGTCAATGTGTTGGTTTCGTTATTAATTTAAGAGCACTAATTGTGAGTCTACAAATAAGGTGTAGGCTTGAAATAAAGGAAAAAACCAACTTCATTTTAAAATGTTGACCAGTCCTGAGTCCATGATAAACTACTCCATGACTCTAAATCTTCAACGATATTGGATGGAGCTCACTTTCTTGTGATTTTGGAACATCGAGATCGTTCTCTTAAAAATCTAAGAAAAATATATACTGCTGACGTATTCACCATCTAGAGCCCCCAATCCCGATGTCATCAAAAATAAGTACAGTGAAACCTGGTTAAGTGAGACATCAAGGGACCTGCAATGTCGTTTCACTTATAGAGGTATTCCACTTATCCAGTGTCTCAGATATACAGGTATAAAAAATATCTGTCTCATTTACAGAGGGTTCCGTACTTGGAATTACGTGTGGAATTTGTGGGTAGAATAAGAATAAGTAAACAAACAATGTTATCTCAGTTACAGAGGTTTATGCATATAACATTTATTCGCTGTCTCAGTTATAGAGGTAACTATGATGATAAATCGAAAGAACAAATCCCAGATATAGAGGCTTACCTCGTCCCACTAACAGAGGTAATTCAGTGCCAAAGTGTTGGGACCTCAGCATGAGTTCCAGTTATGGAGGTTTCTCACTTATCCAGGTCCCACTTAACCAAGTTTCACTGTAATACTAAAACCCCCCCACCCCAAGTATAATGCTTACGTAATACTTGAATGGCCCCCTTGTAGTGTCCAACCGAAACTAGTTTTTCAACTGAAACCGAATTTCGGCAACAGACTCAGTTTCGGCCGAAACCAAACTTCCTTACAAGGATCATGTTTTGTGGGAAAAATAAAGAAAACGTTATTATAATCATTCAGTACTACTTTTTTTTTTTTGGTTGAATATCATGAATTTTAGTGCACTCAATTTTAGTTTGAGAGTAGGCAAGACGAACTGTAAACACAAGCCAAGATTAAGCACGTGGACACGGCAAAATTTCTTCGTTACTTACTCGCTTGGATGGAATTTAACGCGCTGCTTATGACCGATCACAACGCGAGAAATCCCGAGTGCTGTTTCGGTTTTAGTCGTAGTTTCGGCAGGTTTGCCACCGAAACCGAAAGTAAACCGAAACTTTTTTTTTGCCGAAACTCGACCGCAACCGAACATTCGATCGGACACTACTAGCTAGGACTTGTACATCGAGGGTTCTTTATAAAACCTACTATGTAAATAATTCCATTCCCGAATCGAGTTTCTAATAATTTCTAAATAGCAAATCAAAATATTTTCATATAAAATAAGCTGCTTTTATGGAACAATAAAATATTTAATGGATATTCATCTTTTAGAAAATTGAATTCACGTGCTGAGGGGAATTCCCCGGTCATTCGAGTAGCTAAACTGGCTTTGAATACGTTCCGTTACAGAACTCACACAACACAAAACAAAACTCAAATACTTATTTTTTAAGTGCAAGGTGAAATCGAAAACTTTTTAGTCAACGAGACTTATTAGAGGAAAAAAACAGAAAAAAAATAATATTGGATACATACCATCACTATGAGCTTCCCCTTTGGGCTCACTGATATCTTCTAGTCCCTCGTAATACACTGGTAATTCTTCTTTGATAGCAACATATTCCATTTGACCGACACCATTTATATCAATATTCGCTACTGGAGTTTTCACATAGCCATTGAATAATTCTGTCTGACCTCGGTGAATTGAAGAGTGTGACTGTGGAGTTTATCAGTATTAGTTAAAATAGTAATAATTACTTCTCAAGACTAACTATGAGGTTAGTCAAAAGAGTATCTATTTATGGGGATACTACGCGTTCCAAATGAGAATAGGACTGATTCATATGTTTTGACGTCTCGTCGTACTGTCAAATCGAAGAAGTTTTGGCAAAATTTAAGAACTTAGAGATGAGTAAAATTGAAGAACTGGATTCTGATTAAACTTTTTCTTTCACAGTTCATAAATAAATTAAATTTTTCGTAAATTAATTATTGTTTAAAAAATTATTTCTTCGATTTGACAGTAAATCGTGATGTCACAACATGGCGGGCGATCCTATTCTCATTTGAGAAAATTTATTTCATCGCGGGTTAAAGTGCTGAAGCTAGTACACTAGTACTGATAAGAATAAAAGTCTTTTAAAGAATACCTCACCTCATTCATCATCTGAGCAAACAGCTCTTCGGCTTCCTTACATTGTCGCTGCAGTTGGCAGCATTGCTTGAGTTTGGCATAGCAGAAGAAACAAGCAAGCGCCGGTCTAGTGTCTTCAGTTACAAACTGCAATGAAACATGTCTTTTATTTTTTGTTGTAGTTATGTAATTCATTTTAATACTGTCCACGGGCTTACGGACGGCGACCAATGGGTAGCTCACTGTCCGACCGTCCGATAACTGTCTGGACCGAGCCCAAAGTCGTCGACGGCGCGCTCTGTAGCCTGATTCACGTAAAATCAAACAAGCCAAATATCGTTGAAGTTTTATTGTCGTTCTATCGAAGTCCTATCCAAAAGCGAAGTTCACGATCTATAGACTTATTTTCGGTTACATTAATAAGTATTCTACCAGGATAATATAATACAGATTTCTTTTTAAATCGACGAATTTGAAACGACTTTAAAATCGGTGTCGTTCAAACTCGATTGATGAATGTGAATACGAAAATGGTCTAAACGACTAAATCGCTACGGTATCGTTACGGTTTTCATTACGTGAATCAGGCTACTGTTCTCGCGCGCATCAAGGAGTTGTCAACTACTATGGAGGCCTGAGTTGAAGCCTACTGCGGTCAAGGGTCTAGTTCCCAAAAAGGAGGCTGGGCCCCGGTATGACAGGCAAGAAAGAACGGGGTGGGTTTTTTTATAGTCAGTAAGAGTCTATCACTATCTCCCGCTCCGCCCAAGGACTGGTGTCATTTGGATGATTTTTACCCACCAAAAAAAATACTTCAGATTTTTTTTTTTTATAATGGATAGGCTCGCGTTTGACCACAATCTCACCGGATAGTAAGCGATGATGTGGCCGACGATGGAGCACGCTTGCCTAGAAGCAATCTATTCACTCTTGACTTAAAACTTGAAACACTGACTCCGGCAGGGAATTCCATTCCTTAGCTGTACGAATAATGAATGTACTCCCAAAACGCTTTGTACGTATAGGTGGGATGTCCACCATGTACCGGTGGTGCAACGATTCTGTCAGAGCAGTTGTTTGTCAGTTTGAGTTTTGGTATGACTTTCTTCAGAGAGGCTGGCAATGAGCTGGTCAGAGGGATTGCATGACGCAATAAAAAAAAATGTGAATGTGCCAATTGCTTGTTAATGTCCTTGACTAAGCAATGTATTACGATTTTATTTTTAAATTCATTAAACCCTTAGGCGAAGCATTTACTCTTTCATATAGTCCAAGATCCCAGGACCGATAGACGATATTTTTTTGTATTATTTTGAATATTAAATTGAGTTTAGGGGATGATTGGCCCCTTGGATCGGTCTGTCTTCTTGTGAAAGGTTTTAAAATAGTTGTCTAGTGAATGTATATAAAAATCAAGCATGAAAATTTACGTGAAGCTATGTCATTATTTTGGGAGCTTTAAAGCGTCTAAAGCATTACGGCACACGGAATGTGTCTGGAAGTATTGGCGACTTGATTTTAAAGATATTGCCTAAAATATACGTAAAAATCTGCTTGGAGAATTTACGTAAAGTACTGTTTTTATGTACCTTAATTACCTGATACCTAAAAACTGGCCATCTAAGCAGGCTAGCAGTACTCAATCGTCCACATTTCATTCGTGAGAAAATACGTGACGTCTGGCGGCCCTGGGATCTTACTCTAATAGTTTTTCTATTGTGTCTCTAATTACGGTATTCGAAAGGTAACATCATCTAATGGCATCTCCCGCCGTTGGTTGGAGTGGGAGAGTGACCCACTCCTGTACTTTCTTTACCTTTCGTTCCCGGATGAAGTAATATGTTAGGTATCAACTTACTGGAAAGTGAGTGAGCGACTCATACAGGTCCTGCATTGTCTTGCTGACCACCGCATACATACGAACATTCTCCATCAAACATATCCTACACATAAGTAGCTTTTCCATCTTTTAACTCAAAATGAATAGTAATAATGTTGCTTGTATATTATTACAAATTCTTCTGGTTTTTACCAACATTCCATGAATGCAATTTTGTAAATATTTATTTTTGTGAAAACAAATTGTTGTCACAATGCAGCTGTCAAATCTCTTATAGCGAGGAGACGGTCTATCGAACTTTGTACTTCATGGTAGATGTTACACTAGCTGAAAGGACAAACACAAGGGTTAGTAAAAACAAACTAATACATATGTGTACAATGATTACATACACAGTAACTTTGACTTATATTCTAGTGATAGACAAGCAGATTCATAGAAACTATTTTTCAAAATGCTGACAAGTCAAAACAAAAGTTCGCTGCAACGCTACATTGGCATTATGTTGTCTAACAGACCTATTAAAACATACAGTGGTAAGATTGCTTGTAGAGTGTACTTTTTCCCGACCAATATGTCATAAGCACCATGACATTTGTGACACTTACGTGTTTAGTTCAGCATTGTGTAACGTTCAAGGTGTATGGACTACATTACACCTGAGTCGATTGAAGTGAGTGTTCGTCACGCATAATCTAGTGCGTAGTACATATATATCAATGCACAGTAATGAAAACATGTATATATTATATTACTAGCTTTTGCCCGTGCGGCTTCGCTCCCGCTCTTCCCTACTTCAGCCTACTATACCATACTCTATACTACTCTACCCCACTCTATCCTACTCTACCCTACCCTACTTTACTCTACTCTACCCTACTCTACCATCTTATGTCCGTCTCCTGGCTCTAAGCTACCTCCCTACCAATTTTCACCCAAATCTGTTCTGCCGTTCTTGAGTTATAAGTGGTGTAACTAACACGACTTTCTTTTATATATATAGATATTATATTACTGAGCTTGACAAATGATTGTGCATACTGATGAGGCTCATTATGACTCTAATTTACACGAATAATTAACATAATTATAGTATCAGGCACCTCGACACAGACAAGTTAGATTAGAAGGCAAGGTGGAAGCTTAATTCCCTTTCGGCTAGGCAAGAGTGCCTTAGCCTTCACAGGTATTTTTTATAATTGTGGTGATTATAAAAAATTAGAGGCGTTAATATATTAACAGAAGATACATTCATATGGATTGGGTCAAGACCTTATACTATAGATAGGAATACTACACCTTGCAATGCAGAATGGATGTCTGTCGAGCTATTTAAGTGGGTGCGGTAGTGTCAAGCTACAATAATACTGCACCAACGTACTGTTAATACACTCACACAAGTAGTACCTAGTCGTTGTTTGTCGCAGTACCGTAGTGCCGAACTACTGTCGAACAATCGTTTGTCACGTCAGCGATGTCGAGCTACGTGTGTCGCAGCGTGCATTCGAAACAAGGCGAGTCGCAGTTCTATTTTGACGCACAAGCGCTAATTGTAATCCATTTGTCGAGTTCACGTAGTAACTCCTCTCAGACCACCTCTTTTTAAAAACAAATCTAGGCTATATTTACCTACTTTGCTTAAAATGGTTTAGTCAGTGGGTCGTCTTAGAGGCCTTTATAATTAAGAAGTAATTATACAAAGATAACACAAGGGAATATGAAGTTTCGTAGAACAACAATAATTAATTAAATAAAATTAAAGATAATTTTACACAGAATATTTTGATTGAATTTGACAGGTAGTGTTGCCAACTCTATATTACGAGTGGGTGCTAAAAACATCTGAAAAAGTGCTAGATTGCTATGCTTTTCCAAAATATATTATGGTGCTAAAACAATTCTGATAATGTCACCACATTTTATGCGATGTAGCTTCATATTACAAACAGCTTTTGACTCTTCGAAGGCTTTTATGTACATGAGCAAAGCCTCCGCATTATAAACTTCCGGTTTACCCACAAAACTATATCAACTTTTTCTATAGATTTATCCAGACCCAATTATCATTTAAAATGTTTCCATATGTTTTTGATTCCGACTGCCGCTTAATTTCATAATTTTCGCATTAAATTCCGTTTGACGCATTGATTTCGTATTATTTTCGAGCACAGTTCCAAACCATTTTTAACCGAATTTGAAAAGGAGGAAGAGGTATTTTATACTTTTCAGTGTTTTTAGGATTCCGTAGCTAAATGGCAAAAAACGGAACCCCTATAGATTCGTCATTTTGACTTTGAAAGTGTCTCTCGCGTTAACTATTCAATTTAGAAAAAAAATGATATTACGAACCTCAATATCATTTTTGAAGACCTATCCATTGATACCCCACACGTATGTGTTTGATGAAAAAAAAAAGTTGTGTTTCAGTTCTAAGTATGGGGACCCCTAAAATTTATTGCTCTTTTTCTATTTTTGTGTGGAAATCTTAAAGCGGTTAACAGAATACATCTACTTACTATGTTCCAACAGTATAGCTTTTATAGTTTCGGAAAAAAGTGGCTGTGAAATACGGACGGACAGACAGACAGACAGACATGACGAATCTATAAGGGTTCCGTTTTTTTGCCATTTGGCTACGGAACCCTAAAAATACACTATTATTAATACATCGATCAAAGTTACAACGAACTACAAGAACTTTTATGTTATGTTACTTGCTGCTATGGAACCCTCCATGAGCGAGTCCGACTCGCACTTGGCCGGTTTTTTTTTTTAACTTTGTAGTCGGTATTTTTTTTTGTAATTTTTTTTTATTTGTATTTCGAATCGTCTTTCCACTCTTTTCTGTAATAATGAAAAAATAAGCTTTTTTGCTCAAAAGAATATCCATTTCCTACCTTTTCTAATATCCTGAACTTACTCTCTCTACTTTCACACATAACAGAGTCACATACTGAACTTTATGAAACTAACTAAAAGTAAAACAAAGAAAATATTACCTCTTATGTAGAATAAACATCTCTTGCAGCCTTGCGTTTATTAATAAAAAATAGTTACAAAACTAATACGTATTATTCTGTGGTAGAGTCTGTCTGAAAAGTCAAATGACTTTTGTAATTATTAGGGTAAAATTAAATCGGATGTAGTCGACAATGGTTTAATAATCAAGGTTGATTAAAAGACCTTGATCATTGTTTATTAATAGAAGAAACTTAGAAAAAGTGCCGACTAAAAGTATTTTTTAAATGTTTTTTTTTTTTAATTATTGATAGGCTAGCGTTAGACCACAAAAAAAGTCGTCCCAAGTCGTTAGAATTTTTAGACAGACAATAACCAGAATATTTCGCTTGTTTGCTATTTAGCGCTAGATGCTGTATGTTAGATTTCAGTGCTGGCTGTGTGAAAATATTACCCAATTTAGCACTAACAGTGCTGAGTTTGTTGTTTGTTATTTTTTTTTTTTATACTTTATGATAAGGGTATTATTATTTTCTTTATTCATTCTATATATGTATTCTTAGAGGATTTGACAATTGGGAATGCAATGACATCACGCGACAGCGATGACGTTGTCAAATAATGGCGGGAACACGCTAGAAGAGCTCGGATGCGGCGGTCGTGTTTAGGGATCATAATTTTTGATTTATTTCGTTGTAACGGTTTTGATTGTTTGTAATTTTAAATTAATAAGTAAATTAGTTGTACGTTGCTCCGAGTTTTCTTTTTAAAAAGTCAAATACGCTTCTGATCCATAAGATCAGAAGTGGGATTCGTTTAAATTCACGCGATCTAGTTTGTTCGCCATCTAAAAGATTTTTGTGTAATTTTCAAAATAAAACGCAACGTGTTGATAATTTTTTTTTTGTTTTCAAGTTTAGTTTGTGTTCTCTTTACTAGTGAAGTAATTTACGTAGTTTGCAGCTATAACCATGTCGAGACGTGAGGGCACACCGCGTGTGCCTAGGCGTAGTGACGATTCGCGTAGCCTACGCGATGTTCATAGCCAGCGTCGAGACCGTTATAGTGTGTCGCGTAGTAGATCTTCTAGACGTTGTAATGAGAGATCAGAGAAGTTTGAAAGTCCGCGTAGGCGCCGTGATAGTTCTTATGGGCGCCGGAATAGCCCCCGTCGCGATCCTTTGAATAAAATACTGGACCGATTAAATGCATTAGAGGAACGGTTGCCTACAAACCCTACTCCCACGACGTCGCATCCGTGCTACACGCCACCGTTGAGGACTGCGGTAGTTGCTGAGGCAGCTGCCACACCTGTTCGGGATACTACTAGGACCGCGACCCCTGAGGTTCTGCGGGAGGTTGACGCTACGGACAGGATTGTGGGTGCGCTTTCGTCGTTGATTCAAGTAAGATCTAAGCATTATTACATTTCAAATTTTGATCCTAATGTGCATGACTTTGATATGTGGTGTGCGGAAGTAGATCGTGGCCGCGAAATATGTCACTGGGATGATCGGGAATGCCTAGGACGCATAGGTGGATGTTTACGTGGCGATGCTGAGACGTGGCTTAACGATTGGGTGACTAATGATCGATCGTGGTCGAATTTTAAATCTGAATTTCGATCATTATGTCCGCGTGAAGTAGATATGGCAACAGTGTTATACGACGTCATGAGCACGAATTCAAATAAATTCTTGACGTATGCCGAATATGCGCGGAAATCCCTGTTGCGATAAATAAATATAGTCAAAGGGCTTTCGGAGGAATTAAAAACCGCTATTGTGATCCGTGGTATTTCTGATCCCCAAGTAAAGGCCGCGACCACCAATGCTAAGCTACAATCAAAGGAATTAGTTGAATTTTTATCAGTGTACTTAAAACCTAAAAGCGCGCCTCCTGTTAATAACAATCCTGTTCGCACGTCAAACGCAAATTCCTCTGATTCGCGTAAACGCAAGGCCTTTACGGGGTACGACCGACTAGCTTGTTTTTCATGCGGTAACATAGGTCACAAACAGGCCACTTGCCCTAAAAAGCCCTCGCCAATGGACACAAATTCAGACATATCTTTGCCAAACACCGAATCAACAAGCTCTAATTCGCAATTAATGAAATCAAATTCTACACACATTAAGACTTGCCCATATTGTAAAAAGAGTGGGCATTCAGTTGAAACTTGTTTTGTCAAAGCCCGAGCTGAGGCAAAATCAAATAATAAAAATACTTCAAGTAATGTAAATTTTTGCTCAAACTGTCCTCCAGACAGAACAACGTAATGTCCGCTATTGTACAGTGCGTGCCAGTTGATGTTTTAATTAATTCTGGTTCAGATATTTCGCTTATCTCTGATTCCGTGTTGAAGCATTTCAGTTTAAATATAATTCCTACCTACCGCCGTATGCGGGGTATTGGTAGTCAAGACATAGAATCTACTTCATATGTAACCACTATTATTGAATTTCCTGAATTATCTTTGGAAGTAGATCTGTTTGTCATACCCTCGGATTGTATTCAGGCTCCGATTCTGATAGGCACTGATGTTCTGAATCGTAGCGGAGTTACATATATTCGAACAAATGATTCTCAACGGTTAATTAGAGTTTCCAGTATAAATAAAGTGTCGACTGTCGAGTTCGCCGAAATAAAAACGCCTTTAGTAGGTGATGAAAAAGAGTGTTTGTTGACTCTATTACGGGAGTTTTCTGGTATGTTTACCACCGGAACAGCGACCTCCACAGTAAACACAGGTTGTATGGAGATAAAACTTAGTAGTGACGTCCCGATTAACTATCGACCTTATAAACTCTCTGCAGACGAAAAGCGTCGCGTTCGCGAGATAATAAACGACTTGATTGGTAAGGGAATTATTCGCGAGTCACAATCTAGTTACGCTAGTCCCATCATCCTTGTAAAGAAAAAGGACGGCTCTGATAGGATGTGTGTCGATTATAGGGCTTTAAATGCCGTAACTATTAAAGAGCGATTCCCATTGCCACTGATCGACGATCATATTGACAAGTTAGGCAGTTTTAAATTCTTTACTAGCCTCGATATGGCAACAGGTTTCCATCAGTTGCCACTGAAGGATGATGACTCCATTAGTAAAACAGCATTCGTAACGCCCGAGGAGCATTACGAATATTTGAAAATGCCTTACGGGCTCGCTAATGCCCCTATTGTCTATCAGAGAGTCATCTCCAAATCCCTGAAGCAACTGATGGATTCTGGTAAGGTATTGATATACATCGATGACGTGCTGATTATGACTAATTCTATCAGCGATGGTCTGAACACCTTACGGGAAGTGTTAAAAACACTATCTGACGCGGGATTTTCAGTAAATCTAAAAAAATGTACTTTTCTAGACACTGAGCTAGAATATTTGGGTAGACTTATTGGGCATGGTCAGGTACGGCCGAGCCCAAGTAAGACTGAAGCTTTAATTAGGTCTCCGAAACCATGTAATACACGAGAGGTTCGCCAGTTCTTGGGTTTGGCAGGCTATTTTCGGAGGTACATTGCAGGATACGCTTCAAAAACTGCATGTATTGCCAAATTGCTCGGAAAAGGCCAACCTTTTGTTTGGGGTGAGGAGCAAGATTTAGCCCGCGACTATATAATTAAAAGTCTTACCGAGGAACCCGTTTTAGCCATTTTCAATCCTGACTTGCCCACTGAGCTCCATACAGACGCCAGTGCAATCGGTTATGGTGCAATCTTAATGCAGGAACATGAGGGTAGAAGAAAGCGAGTCGTCGCCTATTTCAGTAAATCCACGCATGGCGCCGAGTCCCGTTATCACAGTTATGAACTCGAGACCTTAGCAATCGTTCGTGCATTACAACATTTTCGGCACTACTTAATCGGTATAAAGTTTAAAATAGTAACCGATTGTAACTCGCTAAAGTTGACTGAGCGTAAAAAGGACTTGTTACCGCGTGTAGCCCGCTGGTGGGTGTACATGCAAGATTTTCAGTTCACGCTTGAATATCGAAAAGGTTGCTTTATGCAACATGCCGACTTTTTAAGCCGACAACCTGCTACTGTTCTCCAGATTAATAATCCACGAAACTGGGCGAAGATTGCTCAAACAGCTGATTTGGAAACTCAAAGCCTAATACAAAAGCTGAGAGACGGTCAATTGGATAGCACACGATTTTTCATTAAGAACGAATTGTTGTATTACAAATATTCACCAACTGGTGAAAACTCTCGTTTCCTCTGTTTTATTCCTAAAGGGCATAGGCTTAGTTTGTTACGCGTTTTTCATGACGATCACGATCATATAGGAATAGACAAAACTACTGAGCTTATACTGCGCCATTTTTGGTTTCCTGGGTTAAGGGCTTTTATAAAAAAATATATTGGCCACTGTATTGTTTGTCTGTCACATAAGAAAGTTCCTCGCGCTCCTAGGCAACCTATAGAGTCTTGGACGAAGCCTGAGGTACCCTTTTTAATAGTTCATATTGATGTCCTTGTCCCCTTAGTAGAGTCAAACGGTTTCCGATACGTGCTCCTTGTGAAAGACGCTTTCTCTAAATACTGCTTGTTGTACGCCCTATATAGGCAAGACACTGCCGAATTAAAACGTGTATTTTCTAATACTGTCTCACTATTTGGTACTCCGTCAACAATTGTGTGTGACCGTGGCAGAATGTTTGAAAGCGCGTCTTTTCAAAGCTGGGTTACGGAGCTAGGCTGTAATATACATCTTATCACGCCGGGAATGCACCGTGAAAACGGGCAAGTCGAGCGTTATTGTAGAACCGTCCTCAACATGTTGCGGATAGAGGCGAACAACAAGGGTGCACAGTGGTCTGATTCGTTGTGGAAGATACAGCTCACCTTGAATATAACGAGGCAAGCAACGACCCGCACCTCGCCCCTGCAGCTGCTGACTGGCGTTGAAGGGACAACCCCAGTCCTGAGGTCCCTTGTGCGTGATGTTGCTCTGGACGACTCGCGGCCCAACCGAGAAGCTCTCCTTACACTGAGAAGACAGAGGACTTCCGAGCTGCTTGCTGAAAATCAGCAGCGGCAAGACGCGTACGTCAACGAGCGTCGTCGTCAACCGCGTACATTTGATGTCGGCAATTTTGTGTTTGTGAGTAAAGGCTCACAGAGCACCGGGAAGTTGGACTCCGGAATGCGTGGTCCGTACGTGGTAGTACGAGTTCTATCACATGATCGATACGAGCTCGAACTGCTTGCTGGCTCGTATGGAAAGAAGACGCAGACCGCCGCAGAAAATATGGTTCTGTGGCGTGGCGAGTGGACCCCAGATGCGTGTGAAGCATTCTTCAGTAATGGTGAGTAAGTTGAGCAGCCCCGACCAGTGGCAGCTTTTTAATCGTAGCCTCGACATTTGGCTATTCCCTGCCCCGACCAGTGGCAGTGTTTCATAGCCTCGACATTTGGCTATGTCCTACCCCGACCAGTGGTAGTGTTGTTCTGCCCCGACCAGTGGCAGTGTTTTATAGCCTCGACATTTGGCTCTGTTCTGCCCCGACCAGTGGCAGTGTTTTATAGCCTCGACATTTGGCTATGTCCTACCCCGACCAGTGGCAGTGTTTTATAGCCTCGACATTTGGCTATGTCCTACCCCGACCAGTGGTAGTGTTGTCCTGCCCCGACCAGTGGCAGTGTTTTATAGCCTCGATATTTGGCTCTGTTCTACCCCGACCAGTGGTAGTATTGTTCTGCCCCGACCAGTGGCAGTGTTTTATAGCCTCGACATTTGGCTATGTCCTACCCCGACCAGTGGTAGTGTTGTCCTGCCCCGACCAGTGGCAGTGTGGTCCTGTCTCGACCAGTGGCAGTCCTATCACTATGGCCTCGACATATGGCTATCCTCTTGCTCCGAAAGCGGCAGTGGTTTTTGGAACCCCGATGGTGGTGTCCAGGCGACTTTGTTGACTGTTTCGGTAATGATTGAGGTCCGGAACTCTTTCATTGGTGATGCAGCTAACGGATCGTTTCCTACCTATTTTAATGTGACTGCATGATGTATCGCTTGCAGCTTCATTCCAATGGGTAGCTGAAAATTAAGTTTTCAGAATGTTTTAATGTTCGTTTGTTTCGACATGTTTTAGATGGTGATCCACATAATGACTCAAATGATGATGACCAGACGCATGGAGATACATTGAACCACCCATCCAATGGCAACCAGACCGATGAGGAGCATGTACCAGGAAGTCAGGCTGACGAGGACGTTCAGCTGTCAGGAAAGGCCGTCTTAGAGGATTTGACAATTGGGAATGCAATGACATCACGCGACAGCGATGACGTTGTCAAATAATGGCGGGAACACGCTAGAAGAGCTCGGATGCGGCGGTCGTGTTTAGGGATCATAATTTTTGATTTATTTCGTTGTAACGGTTTTGATTGTTTGTAATTTTAAATTAATAAGTAAATTAGTTGTACGTTGTTCCGAGTTTTCTTTTTAAAAAGTCAAATACGCTTCTGATCCATAAGAGTATATATTGTAATACATTTTTAAGAATTTTTTTTAACAAATACATACAAAAAAAAAACATTTAAAAATATTTAAAAAAAAATACTATTTAGCTGTCTGGTCAATATAATTATTTAGGTCAAAATATTATTTAGGTCTGTATTCCAAAGTAGCTATAGTGATATACGAGTACCTCTTACCTTACCATAAGAAAATTTATTTTGATCTTGACTTGACCATAATTACAAATTTTAAACATTAAATTTTCAGACCCCCATTTTAATGAAATAAATATTCCAGTGAATAAATGTGCTCTTTTATTTTTATTCATTAATATATAACTGAAATTACCGTTTCTATTTACTACATACACTATTATTTTTTATTTTATTCGTAGCTTTATTTATTTAAGACCAAACTTATTTATTATCATGATATTGCAATAACAAAACGTGAAGAAAAAGGTCAAATCAATATTCGCGTTATAATATCTTTTGACGCAATTCGGAACGCGGGGTAAGACGTCAGTGGCGTCATGGCTGCGTTCTTTGAGTTTAGAGTTAACTCTCATGACGTCATTGGGTAATTACAATCTTTGGTAATTAATCTACCATGGCATTTTTGATCGCAAACGGAGTTCAACTGTCAATCTCAAGCATATTGCCGCTTACTTCAACTTACCCTGCTCAAAGTTAGGGTTAGTTGAGTTAACTCTAGGGTATTGAACGACCCGGGGTTCAACTCTACTCGACTCCGGTTATTTTTGAACGCACTACTATGGAAATGCCCCATATGATTTTGACAAGTGAACTTGTCAGAATCAGTCAGAATTACTCTTAAAATAAATAATGGTAAAATAAATAAATATTAAATAATAATAATAAATAAAAAAAAAATGGTGTCAAAACAAACAAATGATTTTGGCTTCATTTTTATATAAAAATTGTGTAAAATCAGTGCAAAATTCAATAATATTTTATTTCACAAAGGTCTCAAGTATATAATATTCATAGATACTAGATGAAATCACAACAATATACAAGCAACATTATTACTATTCATTTTGTATAAAAAAATGGAAAAGCTGCCCATGTGTAGGATATGTTTAGTGGAGAATGTTCGCATGTATGCAGTGGTCAGCAAGAACATGCAGGACCTGTACGAGTCGCTCACTCACGTTCCAGTAAGTTGATACCTAACATACTAATATGTTGCCTAGTCAAAGACGTAACATTCAGGTCACCCATTCACAGGGGTAGAGCTTTTTTTAGTGTAATGCAAAATTGCTAACCCTCTGACCAGCCTCTCTATCTGTGAAGTGTTGTACCATTAAAATAGGATGACTGGCCTGTTGGTCTAGTGGTTAGTGACCCTGACTGCTATGCCGGAGGTCGTGGGTTCGATTCCCACCCAGGACAAATGTTTGTGTGATGAGCATAATCATTTGTTCTGTGTCTGGGTGTAATTTATCTATAATATGTATGTATTTAGAAATATATAAGTATGTTTATCAGTTGTCTAGTACCCATAACACAAGCTCTGCTTAGCCTGGGACTAGACGGCGTTGTGTGATAGTTGTGGAATATATTATATTATTATATTATATTAAGGAACACGGACCAGCATCTGTTGGCTTGGACAGTATTACCACAATATAGGTACAGAAGTCAATCTCATTTATGTACTTCACTTTTTATACCAACGCTACGCGATCGCGGTAGGGTCAGCGCGTTGCGCCGAACTGTACGAGTGCGACCAGGCGATTGAGGCTAGATTTCGTGTCCGTGAGCGGTGTTTATGTGTGCATTGCTCGAGCGCGCTTTGTATGAAGTTTGTCTTCTGTACCTATGTATTTTGTGGTATTACATTGTTTTATTAAGAATGCAAACTATTCATTTATTTATCACAACAAAAAACTAACACATGATTTATTGCAGTTTGTAACCGAAGACATTAGACCGGCTCTTGCTTGTTTCTTCTGCTATGCCAAACTAAAGCAATGCTGCCAACTGCAGCGACAATGTCTGGAAGCCGAGGAGCTGTTTGCTCAGATGATAAATGAGGTGAGGTATTCTTCAAAAGATCTTCTCATAATTTTTATGTCGACATCCATAACAAACAAGGTTGTTACATAAACCTTTTGAGCAACGTCAATTAGAGACACAATAGAAAGACAATGGTAGAGCCAACACCGGCATACGCTTAGTGTTTAATGAATTAATTCAATAATTTACTCACAGCCACACACTACACAGAGCTGCTTATTAATTTTTAAGTCATTGTTTCTGTTTGTTTAGAATTTGGTTTTTAAATTAATTTTATTTGTTACTAACCCCCGATTTCTGATTTATGCATTTGAAGTTGAGTATTTCTCAAAGTCTACTTTAGTCTTAAAACCTGTCAAAATTTGGCTCTTATGTAAGGTTTGAGACGTTCTGAACTCAAAATACTCAATTCAGAAACCCGTCGTTAGTCTCAATATTGTTAAGTATCAATTAAGGGAAGGAGCGAAAAAATCCCAATACAAGTATTATTATTAATGTACTGTTTCATTCACATTTGTTGTTGTTTGAGACCAATTTTTTTATTTTTTTTCAAAATTAACCAAAAAGTGATAGAGAGGTGTGTTTGAATTTTGTTTGGACTGTAGTCCAAAGATACTGCCTTGTTTGATGCAGAGTTGATGCCGATCCTGATGTGTTGCACTTTTTGATTCATTAAACCTCAAGCAAAAGCCGGCCACCACTCTATTATTATCTATCGATTGT
Organism: Mythimna albipuncta; assembly: GCA_929112965.1. Taxonomy (NCBI): domain Eukaryota; kingdom Metazoa; phylum Arthropoda; class Insecta; order Lepidoptera; family Noctuidae; genus Mythimna; species Mythimna albipuncta. The sequence goes on along the minus strand of OV815985.1, from coordinate 9,547,570 downwards.
CTCTGAACTCTGGAATGACAATATGAACTAAGATACATTTTTATGTCTTGACAAGTAATCATTATTATTTTACTTAACCCTTATAAATATTCACAGCCAACTCCCTCAGTAAACCGGGGCCAGCTAAGATTGTACAGTGGGTATGTGAGAACTCCAATAGAGAAAATAAATATAGATGGTGTCGGTCAAATGGAGTATGAAATTGCTATCAAAGAAGAATTACCAGTATATTATGATGGACTAGAAGATATCAGTGAGCCCAAGGAGGAACCTCATAGTTATGGTATGTATGTAATTTACAGCAAAATGATAATGAAGACATGAAAGCATTCAATTATTTCATAAAAATAATATTCCACAACTATCACTCAACGCCGTCTAGTCCCAAGCTAAGCAGAGCTTGTGCTATGAGTACCAGACAGCTGATAAACATACATAGATATTTATAAATACACTAGCTGTGCCCCGCGGTTTCACCCGCGTTTTTCTCGTTTCCGTGGAAATACCGAGATAAAATATTGCCTATAATTGCCTCCATCAATAAATGGACTATTGAATATTTAAACAGTTTTCATATCAGATCAGAATTTCCCAAAATTACCGCGTTCATAAATGTATTTATTATACTCTTCAAAGATCTTATACTTACAATCATCAACAAATATATTTCGAAAAAGATTATTACAGGATTTTATGTTGATAAAAAACTCCATGGCCCATAACTCATTAATTGGTACCAACTCATAACATCTTACACACGTGATAACTTTTAAACGAAATATCCGATTGAGATGAAACAAAAAGTATTTTACTTCTACATAAATACTCTTAATAACATAATGCTTAGTTTCGATAAAGATTAATATTACGATATATATTTAACGTTGTTTTTTTTTCTTCAGACGATTTAATAATTATTTTGAACACAAAATCGGTTATTGTGATTAAACCATGATAGCTAGATATATGTTATCGCGGACTTTTTTGTAGGTCTTAATGGGATCTACAAACCCGTAGTACATCATTTTGTTCTATTGCCAATAGTTTTTGCAGCGCACGCAAAAATAGGTTTTCGATTTTACACCTTGTGAGACAAAATAGCAATTTTATTACGGATCCCTAATTTTGAAAAAAAAAAATACATAGCATATAGCCTTCCTCGATAAATGGACTACCCAACACTGAAAGAATAATTCAAATCGGACCAGTAGTTTCAGAGATTAGCGCGTTCAAACAAACAAACTCTTCAGCTTTATAATATTATTAGTAATTAGTATAGATACATGTTATAGATAAATCACCCAGACACAGAAAATACGTGCTCATCACTTAAACATTTGTCCTGGGTGGGAATCGAACCCACGACCTCCGGCATAGCAGTCAAGGCCACTAACCACTAAACTAACGGTTAGCAACAGGCGAACCGCGGTCCGTATCTAGACCGCGGAAGGTCGGCCATGATGGGACCGCCACATATTTGGTTATTCATTGTATTCATACATTTAAGAGCCACGTAAAATCAAAGTAACGGAGTAATTACAAGTTAGTAACGACATGCCTTTTTGCCATTTCACGTAAAAAAACCGCTCAAGTGCGAGTCGGACTCGCCCATGAAGGGTTCCGTAGCAGCAAGTAACATAATATAAAAGTTTTTGTAGTTCACAATGAACTTTGATCGATGTTTTAATAATAGTGTATTTTTTTAGCCTTATGCCGTATTAAAAAAAGCTTACTAGATCTCGTTCAAACCAATTTTCGTTGGCAGTTTGTATGGTAATGTACATCATATATTTGTTTTAGTTTTATCATTCTCTTAGTTTAGAAGTTAGAGGGGGAGGGGACACATTTTACCACTTTGGAAGTGGCTCTCGCGCAAACTATTCAGTTTAGAAAAAAACGATTTTAGAAACTTCAGTATCATTTTTGAAGACCTAACCATAGATACCCCACACATATGGGTATGATGAAAGAATTTTTTTTGATTTTCAGTTCCAAGTGTGGCCCCAAAATTTATTTTCATAAAAAAATATTTTAATTAAAAACTTGTTTTTATGTTTAGATCTGAAACTTGAAAATACAGACAATGGCTATTCAGAAGTAGATACACCACAGCAGCATTCTGTACCAGATTTGAATCCAACGGAAATTAAAATTGAAGTGGAAGTAGAACAAGAAGTATTGAAGAAAAAGCGGGGAGCCACTGACAAGAGAAGTGAGTATTGAGTGTGTACACATCCATGAGAACAAAAATATAATTTTTCATACCTATTTACAATTACCGGAACGGATCTTGAGCGCTGGCTTCAAGTTGCGCAGAAGTCAAATATTCGGTTTCTTTAGTGTTGCGACGTGAGACGCGGGGGCGGGGAATGTCAGTGATTAGCACGCTGCGTCATCTTGTCATAGACGTCACTCGTGATTCGTTCCCTGCGCTTGCTGCATGTACCTAATAACGACGACGATTGGCTCACCAATGTATGGAATGCGCAAAGCGATCCCCACTCTGTTGCCGAACGCTCAATATTCGTGTCGGTAGTTGTATTTTGTTTAACTTTGATTTACTACGCGTACGAAATAAGAATAGGATCGATTGCCATGTTGTGACGTCACGTCGTACTGTCAAATCGAAGAAATTAGGTAGGGTGAGCAAAACAATATATTTAGCTAATTGATATTTAACAACAACGTTTCCACTTGACTAAATACAAACAAAAAAAAACCCTTTCTTGATCTGGAAATGTTTTTTTTTACAAACCGTACTTTTCACGCAACATTTCACAGATCGAGCACATTGACTTTCCTATTGTTATTGGGTACCTACGCATTATACTGTAGAGAATATTTTACAGAGGTTTACCTTACTGGCAGTCCAAACGGCGAAGTTTGGATCCTCGATCCCCACAATCTTCTGATTCACTTGCGATGTATGCAAAAATCTGGTGACATCTCTCAAGGAAAATATCAGCATCTTTATAAAATAAGCCCGGAGGACACGGTGGAGCATACAGTCGAGGTATGCCCCGCTTGGGCGGATCATCGCCGTGCCCTCGTGGGGGCGATCGGCGGCGGAGACCTCTCGCGCCGGGCCTTGGTTGAGGCCATCGTCCGGAGCGAGGATGAGTGGCAGGCGGGCGCCGACTTCTGCGAAGCAGTAATGCTCGCAAAGGAGGAGGCCGAACGCATCAGGCAACGGCGTTATCGCCGCCGCCGCCGGCGCCGGGATACTGATCCCAATTTCCGGCCACCGTAGGCGCGGGCTTGCGGACAGTAAGCAATGGGTAGCTCGATGTCCGGCCGTCCGGTAACTGTCCGGAACAAGCCCAAGTCGTCGACGGCGCGCACTGTTCCCGCGCGCCTCAAGGAGTTGTCAGCAACAGCAGGGGCCCAGCCGGGTCGAAGCCTTCTAGGGCCAGGGTTATCCGAAAGGGCGCTCGAGCCCCGGTATGAAGGCTTAAAGGAACGGGATGAATTTTTTAGTCAGTAAGAGTCTTACACTGTCACCCGCTCAGCTCAAGAGCGGGGGGGGGGAAGCTACTTTGTAAAATGTCGCGTATTTTATTACCTTTAATGAGTATAAAAGTTCTTTGAGTGAACTACGAGTACGTACGATTGTTCTAGAAACCAGGGCCCGATCTAGCTATTTAGCCGCCCCGGGCAAAGATCATTTTCGCCGCCCTTTACATATAGAAAACCATATGTCATGAATAGAGTCTTAAATATTTTCAGTACCTAACCTGCACCCCTAGCCAAGCTGCAATCGTTACCGCTTGCCGAAAAGTAATCAAATATATGGGAATGACATCAATCACGTAGTCGGAACAAACGAATAGAAAATTCGTAGCCAAATTAATATCGTTCAAAATGACAGAATGAATTTCTACAATATTTAACGCTACATCCTTTGATAAACAAACGCTACATCCTTTGATAAACAAACGCTACATTGTAGACTCAGACGCGTCAACATGGCTACCCACTTATCGTTTTCTACAATTGCTGACACCGAAGCTTTACCGATGGGAAAACGGAATTCAAACTTGGCTAGGGGGGCTGAAGTAGGTTGGAAGGTGGCACATAAAATTCTTAACCTGCCAACTTGGGTGTGTATGGCTAATGCAGAAAGCTAGGTTCGAAGAAAGGAATATGTCAATTTTGCCGCTCTGGCCAAATGCCCGGCTTGCCCCCTCTTAGATCGGGCCCTGCTAGAGACATGAACCTTCACGCATCGTACTAGATTTTTTTTATCTTTATTTTTTTTTTAGGGGTTTTTATCTACACGGATACTTCAACCCCATTGTACCTTATACTCTATTTACACACATAAACATATTTTTATATTCTAAAATAAGAAAAATACTACTACTGCCTTAACATCTGTAAAAAATAAATAAACTATAATACAAAACTAAACGCATAATTTGTGGGTTAATCCACAAATTATGCGTTTAGTTCCGCATCGTCGCTTTCCAACAGGTGAGATAGCGGTCAAGTGCGAACCTATCAACAATAAAAAAAAAATAAAAAAAATTATGCGTTTAGTTCTTTCTGACTTGGGGTATGCCAATATACAAGGTGTAAGGGACAGCCCTCCACAAACTTTAAGGGCTTGCTCAGTAGACGAAACTGAACAACCTTCCACAAAAATTTTTTTCAGGAAACGAAAAAAAAAGTTTGTGGAGCGCTGTCCCTTACACCTTGTATTTTGGATAAGTCCAACAGCCCACATGTTAAAATTAAATTCTCGAGCCAGAGCTTCCCTTTCATGCATCGTACTAGATGCGGCCTAGTACCTAGTAGCTACTAGGTACTTACCTACTTAAAATTTTGTATTTATATTCGCAGGGGCGAACACTGCGAAGAAACCAAAAGAAAAAACAAGGAGAATAAAAATAGAAAATGTAATTCCAGAAGAGCAAAAGAAAAATATCCAGACAACTCAAAATAGTACGCGCAAAGTTGGGTTGTTATTGGCACACAATTGTAACGTGTGTCAACGTAGGTTTAATTATAAGAGTGATTTAATCAGGCATATTCGTACGCACACTGGTGAGAAACCGTACAAATGCGATATATGCCAGCGATGTTTTAGAAGCAAAAGCAATTTAACAAGTCATATTAATACGCACCTTGATGAGAAACCGTACAAGTGCGATATATGTCAGCGTGGTTACAGTGTTAAGTATTATTTGACACGCCATATTCGCAGGCACACTGGTGAGCAACCATACAAATGCGATGTATGTCAATGTAGTTACGGTACTAAGAATCATTTGTTATGTCATATTCGTACGCACACTGGTGAGAAACCGTACAAGTGTGATTTATGCCAGCGTTGTTTTATTAACCAAAGAAATTTAAGAAATCATATTATTATGCACACTGATGAGAAACCATACAAATGTAAAATATGTCAGCGTACTTACTGCACAAAGAATCATTTAGCACGTCATATCCTTACACACAGTGATGAGAAACCGTACAAGTGTGATATATGTCAGTACCGTTTTAATTTCGAGACTTCTTTAAAAAAACATATTCGTACGCACACTGTTGAGAAACCGTACAAGTGCGATGTATGCCAATGTAGTTACGCTACTAGGAATCATTTATCACGTCATATTCGTACGCATACTGGTGAGAAATCGTACAAGTGTAACAAATGTGAGTGTACTTTTTCTCTTCAACGTAATTTAATCATACATCTTCGTACGCACAGTGGTGAGAAAATGTACAAGTGCGATATATGTGACCGTGGTTTCGATAGGAAGAGGTATTTAAGTCTTCATATTTATGGGCACACTAATGAGAAACCGTACAAGTGCGATATATGTCAGCGTAGTTTTATTTCCAGGAATCATTTAACACGGCATATTCGTACGCACACTGGTGAGAAACCATACAAGTGCGATATATGTCAGCGCTGTTTTGGTGATCAGAGTGCTTTAAAACAACATACTAATACGCACACTGATGATAAACCGTACAAGTGCGATATATGTCAATGTGGTTACAGCACTAAGAATCATTTAACACGTCACGTTCGTACGCATAATGGTGAGGTATCGTAAAAGTGTGACATATGACAGTGTAGTTTATCCCTGAAGGGTAATTAACTTATGTTTAATAATAATAATAAGAAAGTTGGATGGATTGCGTGAAGAATGATATGAAAGAAAAGGAAGTTAGTGATAGCATGACGAGTGAAATGGTAGAATGGAAGAAAAAAACGTATTGCGCCGACCCCAAATAAGATGGGACAAGGGCAGTAAGAAGAATAATAATAATAATATTCCACAACTACCACACAACGCCGTCTAGTCCCAAGCTAAGCAGAATTTGTGTTATGGGTACTAGACAACTGATAAACATACTTATATATTTCTAAATACATACATATTATAGATAAATTACACCCAGACACAGAACAAATGATCATGCTCATCACATAAACATTTTTCCTGGGTGGGAATCAAACCCATGACCTCCGGCATAGCAGTCAGGGCCACTAACCACTAGACCAACAGGCCAGTCTTGTATCTTCGCACGCACACCGGTGAGATACCGTACTAGTGTTATTTATGTCAACGTAGCTTTGGTGGGATGAATCGTTTAACATTCATGTTTTCGCTAATAGTTTGCGTACGAATATGATTATGAACGATCTGTGTTACATGATCATAATCGTACACACACTGGTGAAACACTCTACACGTGTTCAATACATGTCAGCGTAGTGGGACAGTGACGAAGATAAAGCACTTATGTATATTAATGTTGATTCGTACGTATGATAAATACTATCTTCAGGTTTATAATATAAGAATAATAATAAAAAATATTTGTAAATGTAAATGATATGTGTTTAAAATGAATAAATGTAATAATAATAATATTCCACAACTAAGTAGAGCTTCTGTTATGAGTATAGGTATCGGCACGAATCTTGAGCGCTCGGCGTCAGAGTGGGGATCGCTTTGCGCATTCCATACATTGGCGAGCCAATCGTCGTCGTTGTTAGATACATGCAGCAAGCGCAGGAAACGAATCACGACTGACGTCTATGACGCGAATGCGCATTGAGCCAATCACTGGAGTAATGATGGTACTGGAATCTTCGTACCACTGAAGAGCTGGATTGAAGAGATTTGATTTCTGCTCAACTTGAAGCCAGAGCTCAAGATCCGTGCCGGTATCTACACTAGACAGCAGATAAACATACTTACACACCGCTAAATTTTAATCGTTTTAATCCCGTGGAGGGTCGATCCGGTACATGAAACCCTTGGTAGTTTGTACGCAACGCCGACTATTATCTATAGTTCATTGAACTCGCTCAGCTGACGTTTTCTTATAGAAATTAATTTCGTACATGCGTAAATTAATACGAGTTTTGAAAAAAAGGTACTTTTTTTTAAATTTTATCTTTACAAATCGATAGTGTTTCATGTTAAAATTTAACGGTATACTTATATTTCTAATTACATACATATTATAGATAAATACCCTCATCACATAAACATTAAGTACTCATGTCTATTCAATATAAGTAGGTTTATAGAACGCATTTTCGAATACACACTTTACATTAGTGAAAGATCTTTCAAATGTAATATACACCATATAAAGGTTGTCTGTAAGAGATCGCCCTGTGCGATAACGCCGCCCATTGTAAACTTATTTTGAATAATGTTTGTCCTGTATCTTTTTTTGTTCATGCGGTGTACAATAAAGAATATAATAAATAAATACACCCTAAACTGACAATACAGCTAAACGTTGGCCGCCATTTTATACGGGGTTATTTGTAAAACACTAATAACCTCGCAGCTCTGCATTGCTAACATCATAAACAACAACTTTTGTTCTATGACTTTTTACAAAACGTAATTCATTTACCAAAAACAAAGCTTCAAGATTTCGTTGTTCTATCTAACACATTTCAACTCTGTATTTTGCTATACCTACCTACGTCTGTATGAAGCGACGCAAGCGCATAATGCACCTCCGCTACCCGATCCCCGCTCCCCTCTGCTATTGTACTATCGCTTGCTTCGTATAGACTTAGTAATACTTATAACGTTTAATTTAAATATTTTTATTTTTGTATGAAAATCTGATGAACTAAAATATTATATTTTTTTAAAGTCATAGAACAAAAGTTGTTGTGTATGATGTTAGTAACATGGTTCTTAGAGGTTGCCAGTGTTTTACGAATAACCCTGTAGAATGTATCGCCGTATTACAAACATTCAGACTTTTATTTATTATTTATTTATTTATTATATACTTTATTGTACATACAAACATAACAAAAAAAAAACTTATATCTAAAACACGTACAATGGGCGGCCTTATCGCATTCCGCGATCTCTTCCAGGCAACCTATAATAGACAGTAATTGTCAGAACATGATATGGGGCTGTCATAAGTTCAATAATTAGCGTATTATCTTAAAATTAATTACTTACATTTATAATAATTATAATTGATAGATACACAGATACATACATATGCAAAATAATACATACATAAATACATACATACCAAATAATAATATTTGAGCAATCATAAGAAAGGACGACGAGGTTGTATAAATTTAATTTCAGAGTCGGGTGTCAAAAAAGGACGAAACAAAACCAAACACATCGACTTCGTAAATTAATTTTTTTTTGTGTTTTTTTTTTTTATTTCAGTATCAGGTTCTGTGCTCATCAAAATGTTATTATTTACATACTAGCTTTTGCACGCGGCTTCGCCCGCGTGGCATTAGATACTTAAGAAATCGGGATAAAAGGTAGCCTATGTTCTTTTCCAGGTCAAAGGCTATGTGCATGCCTAATTTCATCCAAATCCGTTCAGCCGTTTTTGCGTGATTAAGTAACAAACATTCAAACATCCTCACTTTCACATTTATAATATTAGTTAGGACGACCGCCACATTTTGTATATAAGATGCAGAAAATGTAAAATAAATAATTATAACCATTTTTCTAGTTTCACTCGCAGACTGACCCGGCAAACGTTGTTCAAAAACATAACTTAAAAAATCTAAGGCTCGCAAGTCAGTCCAACTACTGTACAAAGTTGAGAGATCCATGTAATATATAATACCAAGTCGGTTAATTACCGGGCTTTGGTACGGGCCATGATCCGGAGCGAGGAGTGGCAGGCGGCGGTCACCTACTTCTACGAAGCAGTAAAGCTTGCGAAGAAGGAAGCCGACCGCATGAGGCAACAGCGCTCACGCCCAGCCGCCGCCCGGATTCTGGTCACCATAGGCGTGGGCTTGCGGACGGTGAGCAATGGATAGCTTGCTGTCCGACTGTCCGGTAACCGTCTGGACTGAGCTCAAGTCCCAGCAAGGCTCAGCAGGGTCGAAACCGTGTCCGTTTGCCTGGCACGGCCTCACAGAATCCTACTGAAGCCAAGGGTTCGCTACTGAAAGGCAAGGCTCGGCCGCGGTATGAAAGGCATATACATTGCCATGCAAACCGTCAGCGAAAATTGGTTTGAACGAAATCTGGTAAGTAGTATTTTTTAATACGTCATAAATCTAAAAAAATACACTTATTAAACATCGATCAAAGTTACAACGAACTACAAAAACTTTTATAATATGTTACTTGCTGCTACGGAACCCTTCATGGGCGAGTCCGACTCGCAATTGGCCGGTTTTTGTAGGACGTGTGCGTTGCGCTATTGCTATCAGTGTGTTCTATTTCTCTCCTACAAAAAATCGGTCACCAAATATCGGACGTAGGCGTATAGCCTTATTCAGACAGTTCTTAAGGCGAACGATTACTTTCCGATTTCTGCCACGCGCCAACTTAACGTGCATGCCCTCCTGCCCTAGTCCCGTTTTATTTGGGGACGGCGCAACACGTTTTTTTCTTCCATTCTGTCCTGCATGCTCTTTAAGTATATGATCCAAAACCTTTCTAGTTTGTTTGTTTATTTTTTTTCTAAATAAAAATACGAATAAATGGCTTAAAAGACTTGTATCAAAGCTTAAGTACTAACAAAAAAAAATTGTTAATGTCATAGTCTATAAACCAAGGATGTCTGCAGTGATAAAAATGTCGATATTTATAAAAATATTAATGTCTAGGAAAAGATATCCATATGACGGCGCCAGGAGTGGCTGAGCGATATCACCGTCATCATTTTGATTCAGTGGTACAGGGTTCATATTGATGAAATTTTAATAACTATACACTTGAGTATTTCCGTCGCTTATAATGTCAGTTTCACAGTTCACAATTAGTTATAATGTCACTTTTATAATTCACAATAGTGCTGTAAGTACCTATACTAAATAATCACGAATACACGGGTTAACCGACAGTTTCATGTCAGAGGTGTGACCCTTGAAACAGTGCAAGCCAAACTGTCCCTGGATCGCGGGTCGCAAACCCTTATAACATGACTCTGGCCTCGTGACGTATAAAAAATGACGCCACTGCGTTACACCCTTTGGTAGGTACCATAATAATAACAAAACGAACAACACTCTGTAGTTCAATATCGTTCTCCACGACACATATATCAGTTAACGAGTCATTATCATCTTTTTCAATTTTGGTCCCGAAAACTGAGGAAAAAGTTGTTTTCACGAGACTTGGGTCCTTAATTTTCAAGTAAACCGAATAAAAAAATAGAAAAATACATATTTAGACTAACTTTCGGAGATTTTCTGTTTTAAAATAATAATTTATTTACTTCACTCTAGGTCTTGTTGACCTAGGTAACAGTAACACTAAACATACAAGTTACCTATTTTTTTTACCATTCGTTCACATATTTTAAATTCCATTAAATATTCAGCTCTCAGCTAATAAATAAATTTTGAAAAAAAAAAAACCTTTTTGATACTTAGGTACGATTTTCAATGTTGAATATTTTGTATTGACAAATCGACTGAAATAGAAGGAGAAATATCGATACTTCGATATATCGATATTTTTCAACAAGCCTATCACTAATCACATAATAAATAAACAAAAAGTCAGACCAAGTCAGACAAAATCAATCAATTATTACGAAAAATATCAAAATAAATATAATAAAAACTGAACTTAAATGCCATTTATTCTGTGAATGCAAACGTGATGTGAACTATACGTCCGCTTGTGATGTTAATGTGATAAACTTTTTGAAGAAGTTGTAAGTAAATAGAGCCTAATCTTGTCACACACAAATATAACACACTAGCTTTTGACCCCGTAGCTTCGCCCTTGTTCACAAAATACCGCCTTGTCACTCAGGAATAAAGCAGCTTTCTATCGGTGAAAAATTTTTAGCAATCGTACCAGTAAATAATAAACTTTACCTCTTTATTGTAGATTACATTTGACTTACTATTATATTGTTTACGTTCTAATTTACTGACACAGACATTGTTATTCTTTTCATTCGGCTTCATTTTGAAGCCAACCACAACTGAAACGCAAACATAACCTTAGTTAATGTTTGCTGCGCCCTGCGCCACAGTCGTGTATACATGTCAAAGCAAAATGTGTCTAAATAAGATAAGCGCCAGATAAACGTGGAATAACGGTCATTGACCCTCCAATTACTCTTTCCTTTTCTTTTATTTTCACATGATGTCTGGCAGTTTTGAGAATTTGATGCGGCCTACCCAAATGTCCTTTCTTTGGCATTGTTCGTCAAGTCTTTGAGCTCCTTAGTAGTCCTGAGTTGAGCTACACGCATACTGACAAATGCTTGCACTGACTGGACTGGTCCACTTAGAGCTGTGTGGTTCTTTCTTCAAAAGACCAGCTCAATCTGCATGGTTCTCATATGATTTGACCATTACACCTTTGCTGTATGGACTTTAAAAGTGACTTTGACCCCTGAGTTTGTTTCGGTGTTTCTTCTCAGTGTAGTCAGCTAGGAAACACCGGCCTCATCTAGCATTAATTGACAAAAAAAATTGATGTGTAAAAGTGTTTTTATAAAACTTACTTGCAAAATAAAGATCATTTATCTTTTATCCTACATTTATTAACATTCTACATTCATACCATGTTTCTGGCAAATAAAGTACTTTGACTTTTGACTTTGAATAAATGTAGATCCTCCTACATATTTTATTCAAAGTTCTTTATTTCCCAGAAACATGGTAATGAGGATGTTGAATACAGTAAATAAGTTCTACATGTTTCACCAATGATTGGTATACAAATATTAGGTTATCTATTTATATTGCCATTCTACATTCATTGAAAGACTTAAAGCTGTCTTGAATCAACACCTATCGTGATCCTTTACCTTTTCTGAAACACAGTTCATTGATGGTTTCTTGGGTACCTTCGATATATTAGAGATCAATCTCATTACTCTTAATGAGTTAAGATGGATGTGTGGTGTGACTAGAATGGATAAAGTGAGAAATGAGTATATTAGGGGAAGTTTGAAAGTGGCGCCAGTGACTGAAAAGTTGAAAAGGAATCGTTTGTCTTGGTATGGTCATGTGAAAAGGAAGGATAAAACGCATGTATCTAAAAAAGTTATGAGTTTACATGTGGATGGATGGAGAGGGAGAGGGAGGCCAAAGAAAAGATGGATGGATTGTGTGAAGAAAAGGGAGTTAGTGATAGCGTGATGAGTGACAGGACAGAATGGAAGAAAAAAACGTGTTGCGCTGACCCCAAATAAAACGGGACTAGGGCAGGAAGATGATGATGATGAATCTCATCACTCTTGATTTACAGACCTCTAGGTTGTAGCTATCAAGAAACACAGACTCCAGCAGGGAATTCCACTCCTTAGCTGTACACATAATGAATGTTTCCAAAACGCTTTGTTTGAATATGTGGGATATCCATCATGTAGCATGTGTGCAGATGGCGCAGCGCCGTACGTCTTCGTAGTGGTCCGATGATTGGACGGACTTTAATATTATACTGCATAGTAGTTGCATTTGTTATTTACTTACCGTGTTTGCCCTTTCAGCTAGACTATTATCTACCACGAAGTACAAAGTTCAACAGATCGCCTCTTCTCTTTTACTAGAGATATGACTTCTGCCCTGTGATACCGAGGTCCATTTAAGAAGTGGATTGTTTGTAAATACCAAAAAACATCGAAGTAAATATCACGCGTAATTATAACCGTTAATTTTGAGTAAAAAGATGGAAAAGCTGCCCATGTGTAGGATATGTTTAGTGGAGAATGTTAGCATGTACGCAGTGGTCAGCAAGAACATGCAGGACCTGTATGAGTCCCTCACTCATGTTCCAGTAAGTAGTTACCTAACGTCTTAATACATTGCCTAATAAGTGAAGGACATACACATACATATGTACTGTAATGCAATATTTGTTTAGGAATTTGTTTACTGTGATACAAATATTCTGTATGACCAGCCTCTTTGGATCGGTAAGGTCTTTGAGGCGTGGCTGGAAAGGCCTCACGGCGTCCTTACCTTCCACATGACGCAGGTCCTCACCGGACATGGTTCGTTCGGGAGTTTCCTGCATTGGATTCGTGCGGAAGTGACGCCCGGGTGTCGCCACTGTACAGAATGCCCGGAGGACACGGTGGAGCACGCAGTCGAGGTTTGCTCCACCGAGCGACCAAGGAACGGGGTGGGTCTTTTAGTCAGTAAGAGTCTGACACTATCTCCCACCCAAGAGCGGTGGTTGTCATTGGAAGATTTTTGCCCAACAAAAAAAAAAGCCACTTTGGATGGGGAGAGTTGTTCCTAAAGCAACACCACTAGCTGCTGATTATACTACAATGTACCTATTATTAAAATTGAAACAATTTATTCATTACAGCATAAAAACTATAAGACATATTTTATTGCAGTTTGTAACTGAAGACACTAGACCGGCGCTTGCTTGTTTCTTCTGTTATGCTAAACTAAAGCAATGCTGCCAACTGCAGCGACGATGTCGGGAAGCTGAGGAGCTGTTTGCTCAGATGATAAATGAGGTGAGTTTGATGGGTCATTTTTTTTTTTATGGTGGGAAAAATCATGCATGGCTCATGCAGGGCGGGGGATGTCAATCCCCCGCCCTTGAGCGGAGCGGGAGATAGTGTCAGACTCTTACTGGCTAAAAGACCCACCCCGTTCCTTCTAGCCTTCATACCGGGGCTCGAGCGCCCTTTCGGATAACCCTGGCCCCAGTAGGCTTCGACCCGGCTGGGTCCCTGCTGTTGCTGACAACTCCTTGAGGCGCGCGGGAACAGTGCGCGACGTCGACGACTTGGGCTTGGTCCGGACAGTTACCGGACGGCCGGACAGTGAGCTTCCCATTGCTCACCGTCCGCAAGCCCGCGCCTACGTTAGCCGGAAATCGGTATCAGAATTCCGGCGGCGGCGGCGGTGGCGATAACGCCGTTGCCTGATGCGTTCGGCCTCCGCAGAAGTCGGCGACCGTCCGCCACTCCTCCTCGCTCCGGACCATGGCCTCAACCAAGGCCCGGCGCGAGAGGTCTCCGCTGCCGATCGCCCCCAAGAGGGCACGGCGATGCTCCGTCCAAGCAGGGCACACCTCGACTGTGTGCTCCACCGTGTCCTTCGGGCGTTCCGCACAGCGGCGACACCCGGGCGTCACTTCCGCATGAATCCCGTGCAGGAAACTCCCGAACGAACCATGTCCGGTGAGTACCTGCGTCATGCGGAAGGTAAGGACGCCGTGAGGTCTTTCCAGCCACGCCTCAAAGAGGGGACTTACCGCCATGATTGCGGCGTGCCCAGCACTGGATTGCGATAGTCGTTGAAGTTTGTTGGGTCCTGTATTTTACTGGACTGGCGCTCGCACACGCTACGGTCCCGATTAGCGACTACAAATTTTGTCGCATAAGCATGTATAGCGTGGGGCTCACGCCATATATGGTATTCGCTTGCTACTACAAGGTATTCTTCAACAGATTTTTTTTTTTATTGATATAAACTAGTGCTTGACTGCGATCCCACCTGATGGTAAGCAGTGATGCAATCGTTGGTGAGGCGCACTAGTTTATCACTCTTGCCTTAAAGACACCTAAATTATTCAGACGAGAAGACCGCAGCAGGCAAATTGTTCCAGTCCCTCGATGTACGCGGTATAAACGACGAGGCGAAACGCTTGGTCCGGACCGTAGAGGTTTCAACAACATTAGGGTGGATACTCGCCGTTCGTCGGCTTGTCCGATGGTAGAAGTGAGATGGTGGAATCAATTCATGTAATTCCTGCACATACTCTCCAAACTGCATCCTGATATTCACATAATTTGTAATTATAGTCAATGTGATTATGATTCCTTTCAAGCTCACAGCTATTGTTTCTGTACTTCACCGACTGCTTCAGATGTGTTGTTTGTTAAGGCTTTTGATTGACTATATGTGTCTTGAAAAGTAATAATTATTTTATCTAATACTGACAAACTTTCACAGCCAAATCCTTCAATAAACCGAGGCCAGACAAAGCTCAATGAGTTTGTGAAAACTGAAGTAGTGAACATAAGTATAGATGGTGTTGGTCACATGGAATATGAATATTCCGTTATCAAAGAAGAAATACCTGACGAAATAGAAGATATCATTGAGCCAAATGACGAATGTTATAGTGTTGGTATGTATTCAATTTTGAATGAAATAATGATGGTGACATAAAAGAAAGAAAGAAAGAAAAAAGAAAGAAAACATGTTTATTCTGCCCGTATAGACACACAAATAATTACAAAATAAAAATTGATAAAAGAAAAACAAAATAAAAATTAGTTGCCATATTATTATTATTTAGAAGATAAGGGGCTATGCATCACCTATAGTGTAGGGGATGTAGACTAGTTGCCATAACGTCAAGTGTAGACCAGGCCTAACAGATTTGAACCATAGACAACATTGTTGTCAATGGTTCAAATCTGTTCAATGTCATAAAAGCATCACATACTTAAACATGTGATGAGCAACATATTTGTCCTGGGTCGGAATCGAACCCACGACCTGCGGCATAGCAGTCAGCGCCACTAACCACTAGACCAGGGATGTTACGGAGCTTCGACTCCGACTCCGTTAAGTCGGAACTTCCGATATTATTACACCTTCGGTTCCGACTTCGGCTCCGATACTTTTAAATCGGAGGTTTTAATCAGAGGTTTTAATCAGAGGTCCGGAATCCCCCTGACTCCCGCTACGTACACTCTATTGTCAATTATTTTTTTACTTGTTGTTAGTTTGTTGACGCACACGACACGTTCATCTTCTTTATAATTAAAAAATTAAAAACTAAAAAATTTCACTGAATAATGTTTTATTTGTCCTTAAATAAAAAATCTCTCTCCTGCCATCACTTCTGACCCTCTTCCACTTCTAGTTCCGACTTCGGTTCCGATTCCGGTTCCGACTCCGATAAATCAAATTTAAAAACTCCGACTCCGCCTTCGGTTCCGATATAATCACCTCCGTTACATCCCTGCACTAGACCATCAGGCCAGTCAAATTATAAAAATCGCTAACAAACCATTTATGTCTATGTTTAGATATAAAGCTTGAAAATACAGGCAATGGCTATTCAGACGTAGAAGATACACCCGTGCAGCATACTGAATCAGATTTAGATAAGATGGAATTTAAAATTGACGTGGAAGAAGAATTAGACGCATTGAAGACGAAACGCAAAGCCACTGACACGGGATGTGAGTATTGAGTGTGTCTACATCTTTATTTTATACTAGATATAGACATCTAAACTGCAGCTGAGCGAGTTCAATGACCTATAGGTAATTAGTACGCAACGTCGACTACTACCTACAGGTCATTGAACTCGTTCAGCTGACGTTTTCTTAAAGAAATTAATTTCGTACATGCGTAAATTAATACGAGTTTAAAAAAAAGGTACTTTAATTCTTAATTTTATCTATACAAATCAATAGTGTTTCAAGTACCGGATCGACCCTCCACGGGATTAAAACGATCAAGATTTAACGGTGTATAGGAAAATATTAGCGCAGCTTCGCCTAGTTCGTTACCTTTAATGTGTATAGACCTTTAATTGAACTATACCAAAGATCTTCAACTGAACTATGCGTACATACGATTTATCTAGGAACATGAAGTTATAGCCTGTCTTAATTGAGAATTTTGTTTAATATATAATTATTTTAGAAATCCTTATATTCAATACTTTTTATAAGGTTTTTTTATTAGTAAACTATGATCAAGATCCCTTAATCAACCTTGATTATTGAACCAGTGTTGACTACGTCAGATTTCATTTTGCCATAATAATTACCCAAGTCTTTTGACTTTTTAGACAGACTCTACATGCATCGTAGTAAATGCTGCCTGGTCCAAACTAGTACCTAATAAACCTACTTAAAGTTATGTAGGCAGGGGTTTGTTCGCAGGGGCGAGCGCCGCGAAGAAACCAAAAGAAGACACACGGAGAATTAAACTAGAAAATGTAATTCCAGAAGAGCTAATGAAAACTGAAAAATCTGACATGAAAGATATACAGATAACTCAAAATAGTACGGGCAAAGTTACATTTGAAGTGTCAAACAAATGCAATGTAAGTTAACATAGTTTATTTATTTATTTATTTATAACTTTATTGCACACCTTAGCTTAATACAGGATAAACATTAACAAAAGATTATGCGTACAATAGGCGGTCTTATTGCGCAAGGCAATTTCTACCAGACAACCTTTGGATGGACTGAACGAAAGGAAAAAGATTTGGGGCTGTCAGTGTACAACATAAATATTATAGTATAATAATATAGTACAATAGAAATATATATATATATATAAATACATAAATAAACAATAGTTTCTACAGTAATAGTTCTTTACGTAGGCATATTCGCATGCACACTGGTGAAAAACTGTACAAATGCGATATATTATATCAGCGTAGGAAGATTTTAAAAATATACATGTGGATGGATGGAGAGGGAGAGGGAGGCCAAAGAAAAGATGGATGGATTGTGTGAGAATTGATATGAAAGAAAAGGGAGTTTGTGATAGCGTGACGAGTGACAGGACAGAATGAAGGAAAAACGGGTTGCGCCGACCCCAAGTAAAACGGGACAAGGGCAGGAAGATGATGATGATGAGTTTAAATAGGAAGATTCATTAAACAAATCATATTCGTTCGCACACTGGTGAAAAACTGTATAAGTGCGATATAATATGTCAGTGTACTTTCGATAGGAACAATGCTTTAATAATTAATATCCATTCGCGCACCGGTGAGAATCCGTACAAGTGCGAAATAAAACGTAATGACATATCCAAACAGTGTTGCTCGACGAGAGAACAGTTTTTATTAAGCTATTGCATAGCTTCTATCGCGGGCCTTGAGCGTGGAGACCGAATCCAGAAATTCCGTAACAAAAATAACCTAACACACCCCACTCATTTGTTTTCTTATCGGTCACCACGCTCAAAAAGTGTTACTTCAATTAATACCAAAGAAAAAAAAACAAAGGAAATAAAATACTGCATAAATAAAATAAATAAATAATTATAATTGCATAAGTTAATAAAAAATGCAATGCAATAGCTTTACCGCGGCAGTCCCCGAGTGCCACACGTCTTTTTTTATTTTTAAGCTATTGCATAGCTTCTATCGCGGGCCTTGAGCGTGGAGACCGAATCCAGAAATTCCGTAACGAAAATAACCTAACACCCCCCACTCATTTGTTTTTTGAGCGTGGTGACCGATAAGAAAACAAATGAGTGAACAATCAATCAAAATTCAATTCAATGTGTGAAAGTGTAACTTCAATTAATATCAAAGAAAAAAAAAACAAAGGAAAAAAAATACTGCATAAATAAAATAAATAAATAATTATAATTACATAGTTGATAAAAATGCTATGCAATAGCTTTACCGCGGCAGTCCCCGAGAGCCACACGTCTTTTTTTTATCTTTGACATTGTGACGGCACTGATAGCTTGGGTGCGTTACTACTATGTCAGCGCTGTTTTAGTGATCTGAGTAATTTTAATATTCATATTTATATACACGTACACTGGTGAAAAACCTTAAGAGTGTGACACATGTCAGCGTAGTTTTATGCTGAAGAGTGATTTACTTAAGCATATTCATACGCACACTGGTGAGAAACCGTACATGTGCCCTATACACCGTTAAATTTTAATCGTTTTAATCCCGTGGAGGGTCGATCCGGCACATGAAACACTATCGATTTGTAAAGATAAAATTAAAAAATAAAGTACCTTTTATGTCAACACTCGTATTAATATACGCATGTACGAAATTAATTTCTTTAAGAAAACTACAGCTGAGCGAGTCCAATGACCCGTAAGTAGTTGTCGGCGTTGCGTACAAACTATCTACAGGTCATTGGACTCGTTTAGCTGACGCTTGAAGTGATTAAAACGATTAAAATTTAGCGGTGTATGTCTTCGCAGTTACGGTAGGAAGAATTATTTAAAATGTCATGGAAATTTCGTTTTTAGGGTTTCATACCCAACGTGATCTTTGCTGTTTTCGTTACGAACGGTACGAAACCTTTCGCACGCAAGTCCCGATCGTTTGAATTGCCTCCCACTTGCTGAAAAGTAATTTTAAAGTTAGTTACGTCAAAATATTGGTTGTCTAAAATATCGTTTACACCAAACGTATTATCCGCCGCTGACTGTGAGTATGCTCACTGTCAGCCCCAGTGTGAACGAGGACCCAGTCTGCAGTAAGCTTTCTTACCAAGCCAACAATACGCGATAGCGTAGAATGCGTTACTTATGTGAACAAAAGAGTAGGCTTGCAATGCGAAGTATAATTATCGACCACCGAGAGTCGGCGACAACGCGTTACGTAGTCGGTTCGGTGTAGACGAAAAGCGATAAACTGCGTAACGCAGCTCACAGTCAGCAGTCGACAATGCGTTTGGTCTGAACAAAGCCTAAATGCAAGCCAATAATAAATTATATTTGGTTTATATTTTGCAGCCAGCAAGTATTTTTTATCAAGAAACAACTGCAGATTACATACCTTCCACATCCCAACTTAGCTACCACGGAAATCAAGAGACGGAACCGTGCTTCCAATGGTCTTCGCAACGATTAACACACGAGGTGGCTGACTTTAACGATTCTCAATCTGGAATCCACTTAGACCCGTCTGAAATGACTACGGAACTTGATGCGTTTCTATATTTTATGGACATGGATTTTGTGTCGCTAGTCGTGAATATGACGAATAAGTATCATGATAACTTTGTATCGAATGCAAACTTGCGAGCAAACTCACGTTTGCGAAGGTGGGACGATGTTACAGTTCCCGAGATGTATATTTTCTTTGCAATCCTAATGTTGATGACTAGAAATCGCCACTTGACTATCGAAGAACATTGGTCTAGTGATATTTTATTGCATGCACCAGTATTTTCTAAATTAATGTCCAGGAACAGATTCTGTATGATTCTAAGTATGTTACATTTTTCTTATCAGAGTGAAGAAACTGAGGTTTTAAATAAAATTCAGAACTGTGTTACACATGCGAGACATAAGTTTAGTAACGTTATTACGCCGTATAAAAATATTTGTTTAGACGAAAGTTTAGTTCCATTTAAAGGTCGGTTAATGATAAAAGAGTATCTACCGAAGAAAGGAAGGAGATTTGAAGTTAAACTGTTTATTTTGCGTGACGTAGGCACAGGTGTCATTATTGATTTTGTTGTGTATTGCGGGGCTATTACAGAAGTCCATGATCCTTGTAATCTAGGCGTTAGAGGGGCCGCGGTCGCTTCGCTAGTCAGACCATATTTAGGATCAAATCGTCACTTATATGTAGATAATTTGTACTCAAGCCCGCTCTTATTCAAATATCTCCACGACAATAACATTTATGCTTGCGGTACTGTGAAAAAAACTAAAAAAGGCATGCCGTTTTTGAATAACATTTTACAACAAAATGAAATGAAAGCCGTATATTCTGGTCCACTAATGGCCGTTAAATGGAAAGATAAGAAATATATGTTTATGTTATCCACGATTCATGACAATTCTCTCGAAACACCATTGAGGCCGATTAAAAATTCAGGGTTACCAGCAATAAAACCAAAAGCATTTGTCGATTATTCTAAAAATATGGGCAGTGTTGCTAGCACGGACACTCGGTTGACTACGATAACGTCTATTAACTGTATACGTAAAACTGTTAAGTGGTATAAAAAGTTATTTTTCCGTGTATTGGATATGCATATGTTGAATTCTTTTTTTTGTTACAAACATGTAAAAAATATGCCCAACTTAAGATTTGCCGAATTTCAAATGCGAGTTGTACAACAGATGGTAGAAAGGTACCATAGCAGTAGCGTTTTGGAGCGGCCCATGTCAGTTCCAACTAGCAGCAATAGCATGCTCCGCGTAGTACCTTGGGAGGCAAAGGATCACATGCCCATTAATATGGTAAAGTATCAAAGGTGTAAGCAATGTGCCATAGATAAAAAACAACGAAAAAGTACCCGTTTTTATTGCAAGATGTGTAATGTGTTCCTATGTGCTGCGCCATGCTTTGCAAAATATCATAACAATGTGTAAACACAACCTGCTCGACAATGCCCTTTTAACCGACTTCCAAAAAAAGGAGGAGGTTCTCAATTCGGTTGTATTTTTTACATCCGTCGTTTATGGACCGATTTGCAAATATTTCTTTTTCCCTTAAATTATATGCTTTCAAATTGGTCCCATTTTTCTCAATACCAGTTCTGATGACGGTATTCATGGGGAATCGACGGAACTCCTCAAATATACAGCAACCATATAGTTAGTTTGGTATTTTCATGGAGGACTTAAGCATTTATAGTCAAATAGTGACATTTGATGAAGTGTACATCATCATAATCGACGATACCATTTTCAACATAACTATTCAGAACTATTCAATTCTTTGTATTATCGTAGTCGCTTAAACTTGTGATATATGTGTGAGTATGAAGTTCCGTTGGCCATTTCTGGTCTTCTTCACCAGTTCCACTTCATCAAATGTCACTTTTTGACTGTAAGTGCTGAAGTCCTCGATGCAAATACCAAAATAACTAAATGGTTGCCTATAATATTTGAAGAGTTCCTTTGATTCGTCATGTATCCCATCGTCAGAAATATATTTAAAAAAAATAGGACCCATCTGGAACCATATCATGTAAAGTTCTGAGACAAACAAAAAAAATACAACCGAATTGAGAACCTCCTCCTTTTTTTGGAAGTCGGTTAAAAACTAAAGAATTTTAAAGTAGTTAATTTTATTTCGTTTCAAATCTCAAAACATGTTGAATGATAGTTAAGAATAACTTGTAAATACTTATATTTCTCTAATATAATTATATCAATTTGTTTAACTAAATTGTCTTTTAATTATCTCACAAAGAATTTAAGTTTCCAGAATGCTTCATTAAACGAATCATATCCGCATGCACATTGCCATTGCTGAAAAACTGTACAAGTACGATATAATATGTCAGCGTAGATTCAATAGGAAAACTCATTTAACACGTCAAATTCGCTCGCACACTGGTGAAAAACCTTCCTAGTGTGACATATGTCAGCGTAGTTTTATACTGAAAAGTAATTTACTATATTTCTCTAAAATATAGTTTATTTTCGTAAATTGTCTTTTAATTATCTCTCAGATGGTATAAAAAGTAGAGTATCCAACACAGGGATAAAGATGTCTTTGTCTTGGGCGGCTTGAACTCCTCACTTCACTCTGGTTTCTACATTAACTGCCTCGCGTTGCTCGGGAGTTAATTATATAAATCCCTCACTGACGTTCGGGAGTAAAACTTGGAAACCTTCGTTTCATTCGGAATTCAACATGCCGCCCACGACCTAAAGACTCTGCTTTATCCCCTAGTCACATAATCTACTATTATTTCACACTTTTTAGTTGCGATACATTTATAGCCGAAGTAGGTAGGTACCTTTTTCTCATGACAATCCCAATTAACCCAAATCCTGCTTGGATACACCATTGTTTTACTATGAAGTTCCCGTGTCCACCTTCCATCTTCTGGCTTTTTCTTTCGATGGGTAAAAATCAACCAAATGACATCCCCTGCCCTTAGGCGGAGCGAGAGATAGTGCCAGACTCTTACTGACTAAAAAATCCACTTCGTTCCTTCTTACCTTTCATACCGGCACCGAGCCTCCCTTTCGAAAATAGACCCTAGCCCCAGTAGGCTCAGACCTAGCTGAGTCCTTACAGTTGCTGACAACTACTTAAGGCGCGCGGGAACAGTGCGCGCCGTCGACGTCTTGGGCTCGGTCCGGACTGTTACCGGACGGTCGGACAGTGAGCTACTCATTGCTCGCCGTCCGCAAGCCCGCGCCTACGTTGGTCTGAAATCGGGATCGGAATCCCGGCGGCGGCTAGGGCGCTGTGAGCGCCACTGCCTGATGCAGTCGGCCTCCTCCTTTGCTAGCATTACTGCTTCGCAGAAGGAGGCAACCGCCTGCCACTCCTCTTCGATCCGGACCATGACCTGTACCAAGGCCCGGCGCGAGAGATCGCCGCCGCCGTTCGCCCCCACAAGGACACGGCGATGCTCTGCCCAAGCGGGGCACACCTCTACCGAGTGCTCCACCGTGTCCACTCGCCGGTGTCACCGCCACACTCCACTTTCCGGCTTTATCATCAGATCAGTTCGATAATATTTATAGCAAAAGTGCATCTCATGACAATTCTAATAAGCCCAAAAATAGATAGGATACATTGATTAATTACAGAGTACCGGTGCCTATCTTCCGGCTCCATCATCATCATCAGGTCACTATCACTTCGATGATACCATTTTCAACATAACTATTCAGAACCATTCATTTATTTGTATTGACATAGTTGCTTAACTATGTTCATTGTGATATCTGTGTGAGTATGTTTACTGTTACTGTAAGTTCCACTTAATCAATTAATGTCACTTTTTGTTTGCAATTGCTTAAGTCCTCGATAAAAATACCAAAATAACTATATTGCCCCAAATTTTGAGGAGTTCCCTCGATTCCTTATATCCATCATCAAAACTGGATTTTGAAAAAATGGGACCAATATGGAAGCATATCATTTAGCTGCAAGAATAAATTACAAATATATAAACGACGGACTTCTGTGAAAGAAAGAAAGAAAATTTATTTGTCAAACATGCGTTTACATAAACTGACATAACAGGCAAGGTGTTAAATTAATAGTGTGTAATGAGCGTCCATGTTTTGCCAATAACGGCGTACAAATGTTTTAGTTATAAAAATTACATTTAATTGCATTTACATATTATAGTCATTTCAAAATTTCTAAATTCCATTACAAAATACATAAAATAAATAATTAATTGATGTCAAGATGTCAAGTATAAGTGTATTTCTAGTAACTTGTATAGTCAAAAATAAATTAAATTAAATTATGTCCAGTAAATTCATAATATTATGTAGTCAAGTCAAAAATTCACATTATTAAATTGGAATAGAAAAGTCCTTTTCATTCAAAAAATTTAAAACATCATAGTACACTTTAATAACTAAAAAACTTCTCAGTTTTTTTTTTGAAAAGTGACAAGGGCAGTTCTCTCCAACTTTTAGGCAATTTATTGAATATCATAGGAGCCATACAGAAATAGTACATTGTTACACTAGGGGTGAAAGTAACTCATTTCGTCCCGAGAAGGAGTTGGCGGGCGAGCGAAGCGAGGTCGCTAATTCGAGGGATTAAATGGGTTACTTTCACCCCGAGGTAAACACTGTGCTTTTCATTACGAATACGAGGAAACAAAAATAAAATAAAAAGTTTGTAAAACCTGAGTCGTCGTACCTATGATTTTAAGTAGGTACCTATCTTTCTTCTGATTTAGGCGGTAAAAGGTATTCCACTACTGCTTTAGCCACTTCTCTTATGAAATTAGGCGTTAAATCACTATTTTAATCTGATAAACATAACGTATTAATACAAATCTCTGTTGTACGGAAATGTCAACGAAACTCGAAAAAACCAACGACTGATTGCCACTTTCCCGCCATTTTGTTTTTTTTTTCTGCGGTCGGCCAGCTATTCAGCCTCATTAATGAAAAATTAGAAATTAATTGTAATCTTTTAAAAATAAAGTATTTTAAAGAAATAGTTGAACAAATAAATCACTTAAAATATAACATTATTTAATTAATACTTGTCTTTAAGTTATTTTAATTTTATATCGCGCTGTGATTGACTGGCTGTATGGAAAATTGGAACATGGTTCAATAGAAATGTGAAGATAGAACTAGTTTTTTTTTAAATAATTAGACAGCTGTCAGTTGTAAAGTAAAACTCAGTAGGGATGAAAAGTATCACTTTCAGCCCGCTCCTCAGGCAACTTCAGACCTAGTTTCAGAGTATGAGTAATGAAATAGTACATTGTTACACTAGGGGTGAAATTAACTCATTTCGTCCCGAGAAGGAGTTGGCGGGCGAGCGAAGCGAGGTCGCTAATTCGAGGGGTTAAATGGGTTACTTTCACCCCGAGGTAAACACTGTGCTTTTCATTACGAATACGAGGAAACTAAAAATAAAATAAAAAAATTGTAAAACCTGAGTCGTCGTACCTGTGATTTTAAGCAGGTATCTTTCTTCTGATTTAGGCGATAAAAGGTATTCCACTACTGCTTTAGCCTCTTCTCTTATAAAATTAGGCGTTAAATCACTATTTTAATCTGATAAACATAACGTGTTAATACAAATCTCTGTTGTACGGAAATGTAAACAAAACTCGAAAAAACCAACGACTGATTGCCACTTTCCCGCCATTTTGTTTTTTTTTTTCTGCGGGCGGCCATGCAGCTATTCAGCATCATTAATGAAAAATTAGAAATTAATTGTAATCATTTAAAAATAAAGTATTTTTTACACCCCCTGCTCGATAATGTCGTTTTATACGTCATCCAAACCTCACTTAAAGCAAGGCTTCTATCCCTAGGGAGATAATGCAGTATGGCCGATCCCTAGGGAATAATGAGATTTGAATTTGGAACACCAAAAATCGTCAATATTGTGAATGAAAATGTACTCCCATCGCACAAGTTGACTCGAAATTCAAACTGGCCACTAACAAAAATAGAATAAAACCTGCTTACTGACGGGAGAAAATTGAAAGTATAGAATCTTAGAGTATCGTCTGTTTAATAATACAACCGACTTGGGAATTTTGTTTAATATTTAATCATTTAAAAAATACTTATATTCGATACTTTTTTTAAGTTTCTTCTGTTAGTTAACAATGATCTGTATCTCATCAACCTTGATTATTGAACTCGTGTTGACTACATCAGATTTCATTAAATCCTAATAATTACCCAAGTCGTTTAACTTATTAGACAGACTCTACCTAGTGAATTTTATTTGTTTGCTAAACTTGTAAATATTATACTTATATTTCTCTAATATATAATTTAGTCGACCAAATCGTTTTTGACGTGACAACGTCTTAAATTAGGTTGCGGCTGGGAGTCACTTATGAAAAAGTGTAACGCTCGGTAACGTTACGATGAGTCACCGAACGAGAGAGAGGCCCGCCGAATGCCTTGCGTCTCTCTCCCACTCAACTATGATCGGTCTGCCGCGCGCGCAGCACTAGAGAATTAGGCGCATTGAATCGGCGCATGGACGTTGTCACGTAAAATCTTCGCCCGTAAAACCGACTTTACAGGCAACCATTTTTTTTTTTTTTAATTATCTCACAGATGGTGTAAAAAGTAGAGTATGCAACACGGGGATAAAGCTGTCTTTGTCTTGGGCGGCTTGAATTCCTCACTTCACTCAGGTTTCTTTATTAACTCCCTCGCAATGCTCGGGAGTTAATTTTATAAATCCCTCACTATCATTCGGGATTAAAATCAGCAACCTTCGTTTCGTTCGGAATTCAACATGCCGCCCGCGACTTAAAGACACTGCTTTATCCCCTAGTCACATAAACTACTATTAAAGAAATAGTTGAACAAATAAATCACTTAAAATATAACATTATTTAATTAATACTTTAAGTTATTTCAATTTTATATCGCGCTGTGATTGACTGGCTGTATGGAAAATTGGAACATGGTTCAATAGAAATGTGAAGATAGAACTATTTTTTTTTTTTATAATTTGACAGTTGTCAGTTGTAAAGTAAAACTCCCTAGGGATGAAAAGTATCACTTTCAGCCCGCTCCTCAGGCAACTTCAGACCTACTTTCAGAGTATGAGTAATGAAAACACTTTTGCGCATGAGGGATGTTCTCGCAGGATGAGAGCATATCTTACTGTTGTCACGCCTGTTACGTGGGACTACTTCATCTATTCGTTTAAATCGGTGTGGATTTGTTTTGACAAATACAGCTACCTCTAAAATGTATAGACATGGCAAAGTAAGTATTTTATATGTGGTAAAAAACATCAAAAAAAAAAACACGGCCGAATTATGAACCTGTTCCTTTTTTTTTTGGAAGTCGGTTAAAAACTAAAAGGCCTTAGTAGCCAAACCGCAATTTGAAAAAAAAAAACTAAGAAATACGCGGAAGCGGCATACTCTTTGATACGACGCGACGCGGCAATTCAATAGAAAAAAAACTAAATTAATTTATCCTAAGATTTGAATGTTAAATAGTTGCAACATGTCTTTTAATTTACGGAAGAGGACTCGTCTTAGTTATTATGAACCTAAAGAACCTAGTTTTGACGAATATATTTGTAAGTACCTATTCTGTTACTGTCAACGTTACTAGTACCTAGTACTGTATAGTACAATTCACGAATGATGGCGGGCGTGAAGTTTGCGCAGTAACATGTATTAGGAACCAAATGGCGATGTACGTGTGCGAGAAGAGTGTAGTATGCGCGAACGTTCGCAAAGGCTAACTTCACGCCCGCCATCATTCGTGAATTGTACTGTAAAAGTACCTACTAGCTGACTCGGCCTAACAACAAAATAGACAGCTACAGAAGTCAATTTCATGTACTTACCTATGTACCTACTTTACTTTTTATACATAGGTACGCTAGGCGATCGCACATACATCAGCGTGTTTGAGCAGAGATATCGTGTCCGTGAGCGGTGTCTATGTGCGCGTTGCTCGAGCGTGCTTTGTATGTAGATTGACTTCTGTATCTATCTATTTTGTAGCCAGCCTGAAAGTTGGTGCGCACGCTTTGCGAAAAAGTCAAACTTATGAACTTCTTGTGAAGTTGTGAGCACGGGAAGTGGTGCAGGCCATACGGCGGCATAGCTCGTTCATAGATTACAAGCGGCTGCAGTGGGAGCGCGGAAGGCAAGCAGCTAAACGCACGGGAGCGGATAAGTAGGTATCTCTAATGCCTTGATCATAAGTACCGAGTAAACGGGCGAAACAGTGCTCTCGGCCGAGTACTCGGTACGTGTAAACACAACGCTTATCTTAATGCCTTGACCACATATGAACATCTTGTGAATTCATGAGCACGGGAAGCGGTGCAGGCCATAAGACGACATAGCTCGTTCTTACAAGCGGCTGCAGTAGGAGCGGGGACGGCAAGCTGCTAAACACACGGGAGCGGATAAGTAAACGGCGAAACAGTGCTCTCGGCCGAGTACTCGGTATGTTTAAACACAGCGCCGAGTGCTCGGCTGAACGCTTATCTTAATGCCTTGATCACACGCACCGAGTAGGTAAACGGGCAAGACAGTGCTCTCGGAATACTCGGTACGTGTAAACAAAGCGGCGAGTGCTCGACCGAGCGCTTATCTCTACAATTCGCTTGCATCACTGTCTCAGCTGAGCAATATTTGACTGTCTCGCCCTTTTACTCGGTACGTGTGATCAAGCCATAAGTAGTGTGTGGGGTAACTAACTAACTACTAACTCGAGCTAAACGCGTGTATTGTTAGGTATTGTCGCGACTGTGGCACAAAATAGATAGGCACAGAAGTCAATCTCATGTATGTACTTCACTTTTCATACCTACCAGCTCAGTAATCGCGCTAGGGTCAGCGCCGCACTGTCCGAGCGCGCTCAGACGGGGCGATAAATAACTAATAGATTACATGGCCACAAAGTCATGCACTTATCTACCTAGCTTACTATTCTGCATTATCATACGTAAAAACAAACTATCTACAAGTAAATACCTAGGTACCTAATTACGTCTTAAAACTAATAGCTGTTGAATTTAAGGGCCAAGCGCCCGAAAAGTGCCATAAAACAGTGATTTTCTGAGGCCTACTCCTCCGTAACGGCTAGGTCAATTGGTTTGAAAAAAATATATGTTTATTATAGATTCATGAACAATAATATCAACATTTGATTTTTTCGTGCAATTAATACTTTTGTCAAAAAAAAAATTTTAGCAATTTCGCAACTTTTCCCTACTCCTTCGAAACGGCTTGGACCTTTAGAAACATTTTTACAAATAAAAATTGGTGGTTAAATATTCTTCAAAGTGAACATTGCATATGTAAATCAATCAATATCTCGCAGAGAAAATGGATTTAAAGCGCTTTCCGGGCGCTGCTGGCCGCAAATAAATGCACAGATTTGCGTACTGCCGCCTAGGCGAGTGCGAGAGTTGCGTTCACATAATTTCGGCCAGATGGCTCATGGGACTATACTTACGCCTTAAAAAAAACGTTCACTTTTTTATTGTTGAATTAAAAAAAAAAAATGTTTACAGACGCGTGTCTCAAGCGGATGCATACGCGTTCGCAACTTCGCAGTGAGCTGAATCTCACGGAGATGTCAAGTCCTTGAGCGGTGTCTATGAGTGCGTTGTTTGGGCGCGCTCTATAAGTAGATTTTCTTCTGTACCTACGCTGATGGTTTATTTTCACAGACTGCGAGCAATGTGCGGACTTCGTATATGACTACTGTGCTGTCCACGGACCTCTACTTGTGATTCCCGATACTGTGGTAATTTTGTACACAATTCATGTTTCCATACAAAAACGTTATGATTGCGAGAGTAGCTTCGTCCATCCGGGGTATGCGTAACAGGGTGTAAGAGCCGAAACTGCGTAAGGCCGACGCTGCGTTAATCGGACACCCGCGCGGTCCCATATAGTGCTCCGTTGCGGGGAGCCGAGCTCAGCGCCCGTTTTGCTGAGGTCATAAATACGCTTATGCCCGTCGAGACGCCGTCGATTGAACTTAGGTATATCTATATAAAAATAAATAGCTATATAAAAGCAGTGGTGGCCAAGTGGTAATAACTCCGACTTACGAGTTACGGGTCACGAGTTCAAACCTTGCCAGGCGCATTACTTTGTGTATTTTATTTCATAACCAATGCTTTCAAAACGAACCGATTTCATTACCACTGCTTTCAGAAGGAAACCGGCTTGTCCTAGAACCAAAAATTCGAAGATATGTGACATTCACCAACCCGCACTGGGCCCGCGTGGTGGATTAAACGGCCCATTCCTTCTTATAAAGAGAAGGCCTGAGTCCCAACAGTGGGAAGTTCTTTAATTTAATATCTAGCTGTAGATATTACTCACCCGATGATGATACTTTTCTCCTAGGCCCCCGTGAAGACAAACAATTCGTTACCCATCCCGCGCGCCGCACTGACTATACCTGACGTATTTCTTCATCTGGCGCCCTCCATAATACCTGGTAAGTTATATGCGTCGGTCGCCGCAGATGAACCACTGGCCTGTAGTTTTCATGCATTTTATATGGACTTGCCGCAAACGGTTGACGCCGCGGTGGCTGTCACACTACAAATCGTCGTTGCTCGCTTCTTGGGGGTCATTCATTTATTACGTAAGACGATTTTTGAAGTGAAAACTTCTTTAGCGGCGTTGAGCACTTTTTCTGTAATGGGTATAAAATCTTAAACTCGCGTCAGGACACGTGACCTGATCGAAAAAGCGTAAGACGGATGGAGAGTAGACAGCTATCCCCTCTCTACGGCGCGGCGAAAATGTATGCCTGGGCCTACTGTTTCAAATATATAGATATATATATATATATATTTTATTTATATATATATATATATATTTCAAATATATAGATATATATAAATATATATATATATATATTTCAACGTTAATAACCAAGTTTTCACTTCTGCCGGCACTCCCGGAGCCACTTGTGCCAGTAGCTGCTACTTTTTTAAACTCACACACGCAGTATTATAATTAGACTCTGACAAAGAAGGTTTAAATGTGCAAGTGGCGTTATGTATCAGCGTTCAGTGGCCAGTGCGGGCCACAAGACGCGAACAGCAGCGATGTGTAGCATGTGGTGGCCACCGGCGTCAACCGTGTGCGGTGAATCCATATAGAATGTATGAAAACTACAGGAAATATGCCGATGGCGGCGTTTTGTGATTGTGGCTTCATAGATTGCATAAATTAAAATGTGTATCGTTCAGATGCTGGTTTGGGTGTGTTCAGCACGCTCACACTACCGCGTGGGGTGCGCTTCGGCCCCTACTGTGGTCAGCAGATGCAAACCGTCGACTCCATGTACTGTTGGCAGGTAGGTAATACTGAAGCTTCCGTCTGATACGGATCAGGAGCCTCACCATAACCAGGGACGGATCTAGCTATTTAGCCGCTCCGGGCAAAGATAATTTTCGCCGCCCTTTACATACACAATACCATGTCATGATGAGTCTAAGACTTAAGTCTTGAATATTTCCAATCCAACCTGAAGTGGGTTGCAAGGTGGTACATAAAATTCTCAACTCGCCAACTTGGGTGTGGATGGCTAATGGCTAGGTTGGAAGACAGGAATAAGCCAATTTTGTCACCCCTCATTTTTTGCTGCTCTGGGCAAATGCCCGGCTCGCCCCCCCTTTGATCGGGCCCTGATAATGACGTGTTAAAATGTCCAGCGTGCGAACGAGAAAGAGGAATGGAGTAATGGGGTGTATTAAATATATATATATATAGCTCCATTTCTGTAACAGTTCGAGTTCGTGGTACATTTTTTGTAGGGTACTGTACCTCAAAAGAAAAAAACGAAACCTTTATAGGAACACTGTTGTGCGTCTGTCTATCTGTCAACACAAGACCCATTATTTCGTGAACTTGTGGAGGCATCAAGTTTAAGTTACTATAAATACTCAGATCTGCCTTCTCTTGAAGCTGTGAAAAAAACGTACTTCCTATTGACGTAGAATCCTGAAATTTGGCATGAAGCAAGGTCTCATAATACAAGTATAGGGTAAAATCTGAAAACAGTTTTGTAGTTATGTCGCAAAAAAAAAAATTAGTAACTGAATTCGGAAATTGAACGATTTTTGATCGACTTCATTTTATGCTTCATTGTAGATCTTCGACAATAACAACAAACGCTTGCACGTGGTTGACGCGGTGGACCAAGAGCGCTCCAACTGGATGCGCTATGTGAACTGCGCTCGACACTCTAAAGAACAGAACTTACTCGCCTTCCAGTATAAAGGACAACTTTATTACAGGTTAGTGGTTTCTAACGTGTGGTCTACCGTCCACTGATGCTTAGCTTCATAGACGCGAATTTATCGTTATACGCATAGTGTACACCAGCGATAAGCCATAATTTACCCTTATCTGTTATTTAATCGTTTATGTTAATTAGTGTTCTTTAGGCTAATAGAAACAATTTGGTAACGATAGAAGTCAATTTGTAAGTAATTGAATAAAGTCGAAAAATAAAATGTTCCCTAAGACAAATATGGTTTAACATCATTGAAACCAGATTTAGTTAGGCAACCTATTCGGAATGTCTTAGGTAATAAACGCATTATCTAGCACATATTATAATATTGGTCATAATCGAATAACAGATGAGGGAAGAGATTTGTTCTATCGAATCTTAGATCATAATCAATATTTCAGGACGATAAAAATAATTCCACGGCACACTGAGCTTTTGGTGTTTTACGGCAGTGAGTTTGCGAACGCTTTACACATCAACCTAAAACAATACAACTCCCCCAAGTACTACAAAGAAGTTATTATTAGTAAGTCTTTCTTTCGCCTATACTTTATTTTGTATTCTACGCTAGCTTTTGCCAGCGGCTTTGCCCGCGCGAAAGAAGAATGTACAGGGACAGGTCTCCGCAAACTTTAAGGGTTTGCTTAGTAGACGAAACTAGACAACCTTCCACAAGATTTTTTTATAGGAAACAAAAAAAGTATTGCGCTCTACATAAAAAATTATAAACTTTGGACAGTTTGTATGGAGAGGCCGATTCTTTCCTGCATCGTACAATTTCTCTCTCGGGTCCAGCTCAGACAAAATATTCATCTGGTGGGAAGATCCCTCCTTTTTAATAGAGGTTTGCGGGTTTCACAGACTTAAAAGAGTAGGCGGGACCACCAAAGTATAGTCGTAAATAAAATCTGATGCTTTCAGGAGCTTCTACGAAATCTTTGCGTGAAAATAAAGATGACTGCTTGCAAGAAGACTTTGTGTCTGCAGACAAGTTTCATTTCATCGACGAGGATGAAAAAAGTACCAAAATTGAAATAAAAGAAAACGATCTGAAAAAAGATTGTAAAGAAAACGCATTGAAAATCAGACACATATGCGCGACTTGTCAAAAAACATATGCAAACGAAAAAAACCTTAAATATCATGTCATGAAACATAGCAACATTTGGAAATACAGCTGCGAATATTGCTTCTACAAGACTAACGCAAGATATGCATATATGCAACATGTAGGATATCACACAAACACTTACCAATTTACTTGCGAAAAATGTCCGTTTAAATCGAATTATAGGCGGAACTTTAAAAAACATATTTTGCGCCACGAAACTGATAAAGAAACATTTAAAAAAACTTTTCATACTGTAGAGAAAATATGTAATATATGTGAATTCAAAACTAATTCTCGCAAAGTGTTTGCAACACATATGTCTAAGCATAGCGGCAATGTTTACGAGTGTGACAAATGTTCTTACTCTAACCACTCCAAATATAATTTGTCCAGGCATCTCATACGGCATGGACATTAATGAAAATGTTTAGATCGGTACTTAAGGCCAACGCTGCGTTAAGCGCGCGGTCACGCGTCTCGTGATGACGCGCGTGTGTCGTGTGTGACGGTCTCCGTAGCGGAAACAAGATTATTACAACGTACGTTCGTACGTAACGAATGTATGTTATTGTTCGTGCGCAGTATTACTAATTCAACTGTAATGGTGTGCATGTAGTCGTATCAATAGAGAACTTTTAATGTATTAATATGTCGAAAAACGGGCGCAGGGCGCGGCTGTCCGAGACGAAGCACTTTTCTATGGAGCCGCGCGAGTGACCGCGATACGCAGCGTTGGGAATGGAGTTTAAGGAAACTCCATTCGCAATAGGATTAATTTAAAAAACTTATTTACTGTCCGATAAATTAACTAAGAAGAATCTTCTTGGTAAACTTAATGACGGACTTAGAAGATATTTTTATATTGCATTGCGTTTTGTCAGTGTGAGCTAACTTAAACAATCAAAATTGAATGTACTGTAAACGTTGATTATGATTTAAATAAATTGCTGTGTATTATTAAATGTTGATTTTATAGAACATTAATTGAATATTAAAAGTTAATTACTCTTTTAATAAACGAAATATTTTTTTTTTGAACGTGTTTTATTCCGAAATCTGTGTAGAAATGTGATGAAACTTTATACTTCTTTTAAACCTGTTGAGCGCGCGGAAATTTGAAAAATAAATAATGTTTATTTTACACGTTATTTACGTTCTTCCTACTAGACTAACTTGAGAAGAAACAAACGCAGAGGTCAGTCTTCTTTAAGTCCATAATTAATAACAATATTATTGCTATTCTTAATGTTATTCTTTTCAGGCCATTTATTTATTGTATGTACTAAACTAGTTTTTGACCCTTCTCCCCCTGAATAATAATAAATAAGAATAGGCTGACATCTACCCGCCGTTTAATATCTAGGTATTACGTAAAAATTTTCAGAATAAAATGAATATTCGTTTGGTTGGTTTAGTAAGTAAAATTGTTGTAGCTTTATACGCTCGCAGCGCGAGTTGCCATGAAAATTGTTTATTAGCTATACACTTATGCGTGTACATTGGCACTCGAGCGGTTGCCCGTGCTTATTCAAATCGTAACTTGGCGTATTTTTGTGATCCTGCGTAAAAACTATCGAATCTCCCCACCGTCTTATAAGATATACAATAAAGTATGCCCGCCCGCCCCCAATCCCTGAATCGTCTTACGTAGTATATGAATGGCTCCTCATCAATTTTCAACCATCTCTGAAGTTTTGACATTTTGGTTTCAGAACGAATTTATTTCCTTCTCGTTTTTGACATTTGACAGCTACTTAACCTAACTTTTGTTCAAAACTTGAATTTGTTTTCGTAAACACACGCACGTGAGTGTTAATTTCATACAATATAAAGTGAAATCATGCCTCAATTCTATATAGACGAGGTGTGTCCAAAAGACACTGTGTATCCAATGGTAGTTACTTTCCAAAACGGTTATGTTACGCAAGAATTTGATACAGACGCGTGTTCACTACTCGAGGATGAGAATACTGGTAAAAAGACTGTCGCCGCTGAGTTTTGTGACTTAGTATATAGTGGCGAAGAAGAGGAAGAGGATATAGGTAGGACTCTCATACTGGCACGTAACAAAATGACTGGAAAAGTCCGCTTGATAGAGGCTCAGAACATTGAACTGAAACCTGTGTTGAAATCGCGCTTAGACACGACTGAACTCAATGAAACAAGCTACTTAGAACTCAGCAGGAAATTTGGGTCGAAAAAACATAAACAAATAATGGAACACCGTGAAAAATTGAAGATCAATGTTCAAACTGTAATGGAGCAAATGCAAAATATTACTGACAGCATCACGGAGGATCAGTTAGACATATCATCGTACAACAAGGCTGACTCTGATGAATTCTACATACCAACGATAAACAGAGAAGCTACAAACGTTGATAAAGTTTACGATGTTGACTCAATACTGACAACAGAACAAGTTGAGAAGATTTATTCTGAAATACAAGGCACGAAGTACATGTCAGAACTCAATCCGTTCTTAAAATCGTTAGCAATGAAGGAACTGTCTAAACTACACACCGTCCTATTAGTATACGCGCAGACTTTATTGCAATTATATGCAACACTAATGAAAGAAATTAATAAAAAGACATTCACAGCGTGTCCATACTCAGTCACTCTTAACGAGATAGTTTTAAACAACTTCTTAAGTAATGTGAACGGTAAGAGAGGGAGATCACCACAGTACAAAGACAAGTCTTTATGTCATGCGTTAGTTTTTATACTTTTAATTAATAATTATAAGTTTAACTTCAATGATTTGTGCCAACAGCTGAAGTTAACGCAGCGGACTGTGACTTCTAAGGTAGCGTTGACAGGTGCAACTCTCGTTACTGTTGGTGATAAGAAAGTTGCTCAGTTAAAGCTGCCGTTAAACCGACCAGCTTTGCGGAGAAAAAGTTCAAAGTTTTAAATAAATTAATATGTAAGTAATGTATTGTTTAATTTATAAGATCACTAGAGTAACCCACAAAACCGTTGATACTAAGCATCCGCTGTCAGTTATCAACTGTCTGTCTGACTGTATCTCATGAACTGTAATTGAAGTTGAAATTAACACATGGTGTCTATAAATATTATAAAGAGTAAATTTTCTTTTCATGTTTGTAGGTGGTAATCTCACTACTGGTCCAATTACAAAAATTTTTTTACCAATAGAAAGCTGCTTTATATTTTATGCAAGCTGCGGGCAAAAGCTAGTTCCACTAATGCAATAAATTAAAATTACGATAATCCCAAACTAAGCAGAGCTTCTACTATGAGTAGACAATTGATAAACATATTTCTAAAGACATACAAATTGTAGATAAATTACTTTTAGGTTTTTAATTTAACCTTTCAATTGTGATAATTACAGACACAATTGAAAGACAATAGGTGCGCGAACGCCGGCGTTCGCTTGGGGTTTAATGAATTAATTACAATTAATTGGCTAATTTGACCAATGCCATCAATTACTTTTTTAACTAATTAATGGGCTAAACTCTTTTTTGACGATATAAAAAAAAAAAAACAAATAATTTAATTGATAAAACGTTACGTATTTATTTTCAAAGGGAGTTCTTACACAGATTTTACATTCTTATACAGTAGGTAAAAACATTTTGCATTTGTTTAAATAATATTTATATATTATTTGCATTAAGCATAATTCTAGCAAAGCAAATTGTATAATAGATAGTTACCGCCAGCAGTAAAAAAATAAAACTTGTACAGATTAAATATTTTTAGGCTAAAAAAAATTTAGTCCACCACAAATTGCTGCCTAAACACTTTATAACAAATTAACAGGCGGTTGTAGACTAAGACTTTGAGTTCGGATTTGTATTGTTTAACGAGTTTAACGCTACTTCTGCGTTAAACTCGTTAAACAATACAAATGTAAATTTCGAGATATTTTTTTTATGATGAAATTTAATTCTTATTTTAAAATACAACATATAACTGGCAAGCAAGCTTACAATAACATTTTAAATGACCTTATTTAACGATTATTGAGTATCTACATCATCAGTCAACCTTAAATATTAGGATTCGAAACATGGTAAAAAAGTGACATTCTCCCGCCCAGCCTACTGGAGCCATGGGTTGACTTCCAAAAGGGAAACCAGGGGTCCTGGAACGTTAAGCAAAGAAGGAACATAGGTGTGGTTTTGACATCATAAAAAACTGGGCAAGTGCGAGTCGGACTCGAACACTGAGGGTTCCGTACAAACTTACGTATGAAAACAGTTGAAGTCCCGAATCGAGTTACGAAGATTTTTCCGAATCGCAATTTTTTATTATGATGTATCTACAAATTCACAGTTTTCAGAGTTTTTCCTATATCTGTGCTATAAGACCTTGCTTTGTGCCAAATTTCAGGATTCTGGGTCAACGGGAAGTACCCTATGAATTTCGATCTTTGAGAGTATCAAAATATACGTTTTTTTGCGACATAAACATCCGCATCTTTTTTATTCGTTAATTTCGAAGTTAGATTTTTTTCACACGTTTTCGAGATAAAGGGTCTTGACAGACAGACGGACGGAAAACAAACTGTTCCTATAAGGGTTTTTTTTTTTTTTTTTTTTTTCGATGGGAAAAATCATCTTATGACAACCCCCGCTCTTGGGCGGAGCGGGAGATAGTGTCAGACTCTTACTGACTAAAAAACCCATCCCGTTCCTTCAAGCCTTCATACCGGGGCTCGAGCGCCCTTTCGGATAACCCTGGCCCCAGTAGGCTTCGACCCGGCTGGGCCCCTGCTGTTGCTGACAACTCCTTGAGGCGCGCGGGAACAGCGCGCGCCGTCGACGACTTGGGCTTGGTCTGGACGGTTACCGGACGGCCGGACAGCGAGCTACCCATTGCTCACTGTCCGCAAGCCCGCGCCTACGGTGGCTGGAAATCGGGATCGGAATCCCGGCGGCGGCGGCGAGAGCGCCGTTGCCTGATGCGGTCGGCCTCCTCCTTAGCGAGCATTACTGCTTCGCAGAAGTCGGCGACCGCCTGCCACTCCTCCTCGCTCCGGACCATGGCCTCGACCAAGGCCCGGCGCGAGAGGTCTCCGCCGCCTATCACCCCCACGAGGGCACGGCGATGCTCCGCCCAAGCAGGGCACACCGCGATTGTGTGCTCCACCGTGTCCTCCGGGCGTTCCGCACAGTGGCGGCACCCGGGCGTCACTTCCGCCTTGATTCAGAACAGGAACCTCCCGAACTTGCCATTTCCGGTGAGGACCTGTGTCATGCGGAAGGTAAGGACGCCGTGAGGTCTTTCCAGCCACGCCTCAAAGAGGGGACTTATCGCCATAATTGTGGCGTGCCCAGCACTGGGTTGCGATAGTCGCTGATGCCATTCCACCATGAGATCCCGCCGGAGCTCTGTCCGCCATGCCGCGACCTGTCGCGGCAGAGGACTTTCACCCCGGCGTTGCATCTCCACGCGCATGTCGTGCATGTGTGCAAGGACTGTTGCCTCCAGATCCCACGGTGGTAGGCCAGCCAGTTCCTATAAGGGTTCAGTTTTATCCTTTTACAGTACGGAACCTAAAAAAAATGGTTTAGTGTATCAGGCCTTGATAGGTGATTAAATACCTCCCACCCCCTCCCCCCACTTTAGGTGGAGCGAGAGGGAGTGCCACGACTTTTACTGACTAAAACCCAACCTGTGTTCCTTCAGTGGCAGACAAATCCCGCTAATAATTCATTGAAACAGTATTTTTAATATTTTTATAATTATTTACAATGTCAGATCTGTTTTGATTACGTATCTATTATTTAGTTATAAAAGATCAAATTGAATAAGCTAGCGTAACTATAATTCAATTTTGAATTCGAGATCAATATCAAATTTTGGAACAACAAACTCTATTAGTTACAAGACAAAGTTCAGATTTCATTGCACTCCACACTTAAAGACTAGTTTTGTTACTTGAGTAAGGCGATTATCATACTGCCACGCACCACGCAGCGTAGCGGGTGAATGCGTGTTTTAATTTATTAAACCCCAAGCGAACGCCGGCGTTCGCGCACCTATTGTGTCTCTAATTACCACAATTGAAAGGTTAAAGTTGCTTGTATCTCCGTTTGTATAGAAAACACGCACAGTCCAACACAGAGAAAATGCATCCACGTTCGTTCATGCAGATTACGCGCGTGGATGCGGGGCGAGACGCAAATTATGGCACACTGAGTCTCGTAGTGTCGTGCGTGATTATGGACGAAATTAGTTAGAACCTGTGAGAAATCTACAAAACGCAACATGAGTGCGTAAAAAACCCGCACAATTTTGCAGATCTGCAGTCCCGCAAGTACGCGCGTTGATGCGTTGACACGCAGCGTGATGCGTGGCACTGTGATAATTGCCTTAGTGGCGATATATACACATTATCTCGACTTTAGATCCAAGTATAATTGAAGGTAAGTAAATCGTATGATTAGCTACGTAGGTATAAGGGTCAGAACAGACAGAGAGGAATAATTCTCGCGCGGTCTCGAGCATCTTTTGAAGGATGGTGTATGTCGAAGATACGCTTCCTCCCGCGTATCTTCGAGAACGTGCGAACATTTTTGTCAGGTTCAAGCTTATATGCACTTTATTAAATAATTATAAAGTTGATTTTGGAGTGCCTTAAGAAAGGAGCGCAGCGGAAAGCTGCGCTCCTTTCTGTCTGCACTGAGCCTAACGAGTAATAAAATAACTTCACGTTTTAACGATAATGCCGAAATCGGTCCTGTCTACAAGGGATTCGTAAAACATAACAATTATATCAATTACAATAAAAATAACAAAATCATTTTTTTTTTTTAAACTTGACCCGACATACAATAACTATTCAATTTACCTACAGTTATTCTAATGGATAAACATTTTGCTAAAGGAAAATAAGATCTACAAAAAGAGATCGTCTATGTCATGGTCGTGTTCTTGCCAATGTTATACAATTATATATTACCCCTACTCCTCTACACTGTTCTTTTTTAGTGCTATGTAGAAAAGGACATAAAAGCCTAAATACCTCCGTTAAAAGGAAGGATTCTCCGACCAGACGGGTGTTGTGTCTAGTCCGCACAACGGCTCAATAGTTGATTTTGGACTGTTATGTATGTTCGCGCGGAGAGCGCTGATATCACAATACAGGGTTTTTGAATCCTTAGTTCTTATGTGGCGACATATTGTTATAAGTAGTCTGTCTAAAAAGTGAAACGACTTGGAAATTTTGTATAATATTAAATCATTTAAAAAATACTTATATTCGATACTTTTTATAAGATTCATCTATTAGTAAACGAAGATTGTTGAACCAGCGCTGACTACATCAGATTTCATTTTACCCTAATAATTACCACCCACATCGTTTGACTTTTTAGACAGACTATACAGCTTTCTGGTTAATTATCCAAATCGGTTTAGCCGTTAACACATGAAGAGGGAACAGACAGACAGACTTACTACTCACATCACGGCGAAACCGGTTCCATCTTAACATCCCTCTCAAAAGTCTCATCCAAAGGTTCCAGAGGCTCCAATTTTATATTTAAATCGTCGGTCGTACTCTCAGGCAACATGTCATGTAACGCTCCAAAGTTAGAGAAATCATTTTCTTCCTCACTCATTTCTGTTGTACAGAGTTCACTTAGGATCATTTTGCTCTTACAAGCGTCGGCGTTTAGGACCTTATACCTCTGGATCGCGAATTCTAAAGCATTATAGGCCTCGAAACAAGAAGCGCATTTAAATATTACCGAGTCCTTAAAATGCTTGAGTTTATGATACACGTTCAAGTGAAAATCGTCAGTAAAGCTTTTAATACAGTCCTCGCAATCCACAGTGAAAGTCCTCCGCCTAGAACCGAAATTTGCCAACTCATCCACGTCGAATGCATCATGGAATTTCTTTATATGACGCTTCAAAGTTTTCCTTGTACTAAAATCTTTCATACAGAGAATGCACCTGGGCAGAACTTTCTGTTTAATGCTCGGAACCAAATTGACGTGACAGACGTCGTTATGAGCGTCAAATTTCTCCTGTCCTCTAAAGACTAAGTTGCATTCTTCACATTTGTATATCTGATCTTCGGCTAGATGTTTCGTCTCGAGATGAATACTCAAAGCCTCGTTGGAACTAAACGATACCGAGCAAAGGTGACACGGATACGTATTCATGTTAAAAGAATGTAAAAGTTTCAAATGAATTTTGCAAGACTTCGCCGATTCGAACCGTTTGTGACAGATATGGCACTGCGGAAATGAAGCTGAATTCGGATGCTTCGTTCTGACGTGTTTTCTTAGGCTTCGTTTTTCTTTGAACAAAGTCTCACACTCGATACACTTGTATCTTTGCATGCCCAAATGAGTGTACTCAATATGCCTTCTGATATTTCTTTTAGACTTGAATTGTTTATCACAGTATTCGCATCGGGACCAAGAGTCGTTGTTATGGACTATCTTAACATGCGAAGCCAGGTAGTACTTATTACTGCAGAGTTTGCCGCATAATTCGCACTCAACCTCTTCATCAGTCGTGTGTTTTAGTTTAATATGATGTTTAAGAGATCTATCGCTGTAATAAATACGGTCACAATGTTCGCATTTGAATGAAAGGGCTTCCTCATCGATGTTTGTTGAAGATATGTTGGAATCTGCTATTTGAGCTTGTGGGTGAAAAATTCTTGTGTGAAACTCTAAACTGGAAATATCAGTGAAGAGCTTGTCGCAGTGACTGCAAGAGTTCACGTTAGCCGGCGGTAAGCACACAGTTCTGTGTGAAGACATAGTCTCTTTACTGTAAAACTTATTGAAGCAGACGTTGCAAGTTGATAGAGAGTACTCGACATCATGGTTCACACGCATATGATCTTTCAGCTCGTAGACGGTTAGAAAAGAATTGTGACAGAATTCACAGTTGTATGTAGTCCTCATGTCCATCCCGTACTGTTTAAGCAGCGATTTCCTGCAGTACTTGTAGAATGTTTTAAACGAATGTTCCGCTTTTACGTGCTGTCGCAAACTAGGTTCTTCGTCGAAGCTCTTGTCACATGATTCGCAGGGGAATTCAGCGTTTTTAACGTCCATTTCGGTATCTTGGTGGTGAAATTGTATATGACTTTCGAAGTTTTCGCGCCCGATTATAACTTTCATACAAAAGTTACAGGTCAAATTTTCCTGGTTGTCTGTACTGTGTCTTGTTCTTGCGTGGCGTCGCAAGCTTTGATTAGAAGTGTACACTTTCGGGCAAATGTCGCATCTGAACTCGCCTTTTTCGCCATGAAACATTTCAATATGCCTCTTCAAGTTCCTGTTGTTAGTGTAAACTTTTTCGCACAAATGGCACTTGATAGCATCCTTTTCGCTCACATTGTGTACTGA
The DNA here is from genome assembly GCA_929112965.1 of Mythimna albipuncta. Taxonomy (NCBI): domain Eukaryota; kingdom Metazoa; phylum Arthropoda; class Insecta; order Lepidoptera; family Noctuidae; genus Mythimna; species Mythimna albipuncta. The sequence continues at coordinate 9,504,741 of OV815985.1, read as the reverse complement.
TTGAATATGGGCTATGAGCGAGTGTTTTCCTTTGAAAACTTTGTGACAATCGTTGCAAGTTGGGTACTCAACATCAGGATTATGTAACTGGTTCATATGTCTTTTCAAATTCCTTTCTGTTGTGAAAGTCTTATCGCACAAACGACACTTTATTTCGTATCCTAAGCCTTGTAGATGTACTGTTATCATATGTGATGTGATGTTCTGTTTCCGTGTGAAGATTCGCCCGCAAAGTTCGCACTCTGGGTACGGCTGGCCATAGTTATTGTGTCCCCGAGAGAGATGTTGCAGCAACCCAGCCGGACTGCCGAAGTTCTGGCCACAAATGTCACAATGACAAGAAGAGTTGATATGACAGTTTTCTATATGGGTTTGCAAGTTGTATTTCCTTGTGAAAGTCCTCGAGCAGTAATCGCAAACGAAATCTAGTTGATTTTGATACATCTTGTTGACTAATCTCAGTTTATTTCAGATCACATAAAGTCGTTGTTCCCTACTGTCATATGACTGAAATTCTGTCTGGCTGGGGTTAAGTCTGGCTGACTTACTGTGACTGGGTCGTGGAAGTCAGAAAGTTCGGTCCAAGTAAAGTGCTGGCTTACAACTGCATTTACTTGGACTGGAAGCTGACCGCACCATGATGGGTCAAGGTTAAGCAGACGATTGGTTTCAATTAGATGACATGGTGGCAGTAGGTTTCCACCTGGAACAGAAATTTTAAAGTAAATATTGATTCTTTCTAACTGGTGGTTCAAACCAAAGTGGGATGTACCATCGACATCGCGGTCATTTCTGCCTGATTACTGAAAAAAAAATTTCGCTTGAATCCAGCGGCGTGAGGCCAAACTAAACTCTTTGAAGTTTTCGTTTCGAGTGCAAGCAAAAATGAACACAGCGGTGGTCAGGCGGAAGTGTCTTTGGGAAAGTTAGGTACCTACTATTTTTGTCATTTACCTACTGCAAAAATAATTGATGAGAGGAATTATCATATCAACTAAATCTTAAGCAAAGAGTAGAATTCTCTCATTAATTGTGCATACAGCTAAGAATGGAATTACATATTATTATTAATTTACTGCCATTGTTTCCTGATAGCTACAACCTTGGGTTCTTTAAGTCAAGATTGGACAAGTTACTTCCAGGAAAGCTTGCTCCACCAACGGCTACATCATAGCTTACCATCAGGTGGGATAGTGGTCAAATATGAGCCTATAATAAAAATAATTAACTTCTGGAGTCTATTTCCTGAGAGTTACAACCTAGGGGACTTTAAATCAGGAGTGAATAGGATATTTCAAGGTAAGTAAGTCTACCACATTATTTACACGTATATTATTATATTAGAGGTAAAGTTTGTTTTTTTTTTGTTTGTTCCTACAAACTAATAATCTCTAGAAGTACTGTCCAATTGCTAAAAATTTTTCACTGACAGAAACCTGCTTTATTACTGAGTGACATGGGCTATATTTTATGTACACAGGAGAAGCCGCAGGCAAAAGCTATCAATTACATTCAGATGAGGTGAGGAGCGAAAATAAATCAGTCTTGGTATGTTCATGTGAAGAGGAAGGATGAGAAAAGAGTTCCGAGTATACAAGTAGATAGATGGAGAGGCAGACAAAGGCGGAAGAAACAATATAATAACAATATTCCACAACTATCACACAACACCGCCTAGTTTGGGACTAGGCGGTGTTGTGTGAGCAAAACTTGTGTTATGAGTACTAGACAACTAATAAACATACATAAATATTTCTAAATACATACTTATAGATAAATTACACCCAGACACAGAACAATAATTATTGATCATACTTATCATGCAAACATTAGCCATGGGTGAGAATCGAACCCACAACCTCCATCATAGCAGTTTGGGTTACTAACCACTAGACCAACAGGTCAGATATGATATAATAATATAGATAAGAAGATAGTGAGTAGTGATGATTTGAAAGAAAGGAAGATAGTAATAGTGTGACAGGTGATGGGACAGAATGGAAGCAAAAAGAGTGGTTTTAAAACATAGTTACTGTTAAAAAGTAATTATATTGTCTACAGGTCCTTAGTAAATACTCATTATTTTGAATGGTTTCTAAGTAATAAAAAAATTGAGTACTTATAGTTGGATTGAGTAATTATTTAACATGGAATGAATTTTGTGTTAGGTACTAGTCTAATTTTATCCAATGTTTGATTAGTCTTTTCTCGTTCTTAATAAGAAAATTTTGCTTGTTACATCCACAAAAAATATTTATTCATTTTTGCTAATGTCTACGTTTATGGCTGTATGTATCGAGAAAATAGAATAAAAACAAACTTACCTAAAAATCCTTTGATGTGATGATTTTGATCGTTGTAGTCTTAACTTATTCCTAGTAAACATTTAACGTGATTTAACGTTGTAGCAGTGTTATTGTAAAATAATAAATAAATTGACGCTATTTCATTGCGTCAGGAAATCTCTCATTATGAAGCAGTGGCACTACGAAAACTCATACGAGACAGTCACAAACTTGAATTTTTCGTCGTCTCCATTTCTGCAACAAAAAAAAATACCAGTAGAATAAAAAAAAACTAACGTTTTAAATAGAAACGATGGCTCATTATAAACTTTCTGTATAAACAATATGATATTAAACGTCTCGCTTAATTTGGAGTACGAGTCGTGATTATTATGAATTGAATCGAATCGAGTTTTGTTTGTTTTTCGTAGTTACACTTCACTTGACAGTCTATTGACAGTTTTTTATTTACTGCGTTCACGGTAAAATTCTGAAAAAGAAAAGGCTGAGAAATCATCGTTTTAAAATAAAATAAATATTTATTAATAAGTGTATAAATTAAAACAGTCCTTTATCATTTTACTTCAACCTGTATAAATATACCCATGATAAAATAAAGATAGTTTAACACTATATTGTGTTGGTTAAACATGCCTTTACGAACGAACTCCTTCATCAAATGTCACTGTCAATAAATTGGTTTGTTTGTTTCTGTGGTAGAATGCTTGAGTTTGCGTCTTTTATTTTTCGGCGAAAGAAATAATATTAAAATTATTTTAATTATTTGAATTGAATATAGTAAACTACTCAACGAAAAACATCCAAACGTGTACCTATACATTGTAGTTAAAGTGAATCAAATGCCTGAATTGTTCAAAAGCACTAGATTTTTTTTTGTTTACTATTATATCGTATCGTGAATTAGGCCTATATATTAACGATTAAATAAATAAATAAGTACAAATAATTAAATAAGTGAAAATAGTGGCAATATTTAAAGAGAGGTTTTTGTAATTCACACAAATAAAATGGAAAAACTCTTGTTGTGTAGAATCTGTTTAGTGGAGAATGTTCGCATGTATGTAGTTAATGACAAGATTCTGCAGGAAATATATGAGAAACTGACTGATATTCCCGTAAGTTATAATAATAATACGTTTATTTCGACCAACAAAAGATCTGCTAAGTATACACATTTAGAAATTCAAAGACCACTTAAATACTCAAATTAATTGAACATAATATTCCGATCGCTCCGTATGTGAACCATACAGCAATGGTTTAGGTACTGACAATCATACCTTTGCACAAATGCCCACAATTGTGAGTTATAATACTGTACCTAGTTTTTTCTTGCAATAAAGTAGTATTATTTATTTATTTATTATACACTTTATTCTACACCATTACATAATTATACAAAAAGGAAACTAAAACACATACATACAATGGGCGACAGTAATTGCCTGGACAAGCAATGGGGCTGGTGTTGTTGTGTATTTATTACATGTTTTTGATCTACATAGTAAATTTAGTCTTGGAAACTTATTTTTGTACCTTCACGATATGTTGCAATCTCTAAGGCCAAAGGAATTTTTAAAATAGAAACCGTTCTCCTGGAACGTACATTGTTTTAGTCAGTAAAAGTCAGTGGATGATATACTTACCATATAAAAAAAGACATATTATTTTTACCAGATTTATATTGTGAAAATACTTTTAACAAACATATTATTTCACTGAGCTCGATTAGAATGTTGATGTAACACATTCTAAAGTATTTACAGTATTTGGCAGTAAATGTGTCAACATTCCTGGTAAGCTTGACTGAGGTAGTTAACACTATAATATAATTCTTAGCCCCATTTTACCGAGATCAGACTTGTTTCAATGATTACACGTCGTATTTTCCAGTTGTATGCATGCACTTGAAATACAAAACCACTACAACATTACATCACAATTTCCAATCAATCAGTATAGAATTAATTTGTGAATATGTAATACAGCCACAAAACTTCACTTGAAAAAATCTTAGGGTCAATTTATACTAGCGCAGAGTCGAAGCGCATCGAAGCATTTATCCAAAACTGAACTAAACAAACTCCACAGCGTAACACACACATTATGCGCCCATTAGCGAACCTTCGCGTATCCATGCGCCCATTAGCGAACCTTCGCGTCATCAGTCGAAATTTGGCCAATTCAATAGCACTGCTGTTGATGCCCATTACTATACGTAAAAGAGTGCGCGCGTATCATATACTCAAAATCCCTCTTGTTGCAGTTTGTAACTGAAGACAGTAGACCGATGCTCACCTGTTTCTTCTGCTATGCTAAACTAAGGCAATGTAGCCAGTTCAAGAGGAAATGTCTGGAAGCTGAAGAACTGTTCGCTCAGATATTGAATGAGGGTAATGAGGTGAGGGCTTACATCACTACATAGTATAAAACAAAGTCGCTTTCTCTGTCCCTATGTCCCTTTGTATGCTTAAATCTTTGAAACTACGCAACGGATTTTGATGCGGTTTTTTTTTAATAGATAGAGTGATTCAAGAGGAAGGTTTATATGTATAATAACATCCATTAAATAGTGGAGAAGTACTGTTATTTTTGAGGTTTCTAATGTGATGTCGTAAATAATTACATTTTTTCCGCTTACATTGCAAACGCAGGCTGAACCCTACGAGTTTTATCAAAATAATGTACTAAGTATTGTACACATTGAAAAGGTCTACAGAAAAGTCCGTGATGGTATATGTCTATCTCTTATGGATAACCCACAATAACTTTTTTTTGTCATTTACTTTTTACGACAAATAATGGCTAATTTTCGAAGCGATTTTAACCAATATAGCATTAATCCTTAACCAATTAAATACCTTGAATACATTGTTCATTTAATATAGATCTATATGGCTCTTTACACCGTATGATTTAAGTGAATATTTTCGAAGATATTACAGAATTAAAAATTGCGGGACGTAGCGTTTGCGGCGGTACCGGCCGGCCGCCCGAAGCGGCAAGAGCATTGCACCCGTGCGAAGCCGGGCCGGGTCGCTAGTGAATAATAAAGCACAACTTTATTTATTTACAATTTACATTACATTACAGTCTAAACCAATGCGTTGTACAGAAACAAGAAATAAAAGAAGAAAGTAAAAAAAAAGAAGAAAACATAATAACATACATTACCACTAATATAAAATAAAATATCCCACAAAACCAAATAAGACAATGTTTACTTATTTTTCATGCATCCTCTCACAAAACCTCAGACATTCACGACACACGTCTATCCATCTCCCAGCAAACAAGTCACACTCTGGTGTTAGAGTCAGAAGAGCATTAAGAGGCCGGCGACAGATAAATTTCCATACAAACGTAATACCACGCTCATTTGCAGTTGGAGCATATTTCCAACATTTATGATGATATTCGGTTATAGACAATATTTATCTAGGTTCCTACGTCGAGAATATTAGAAATATTGTTATTTTTAATACAGAAAAATTTATATTTAATACAGAAATACAATTCGCTTAAATTTCTTTTTGTTTTTTTTTTTAAAAAGAAAGACGTAGGAACCTAGATAAATGTTGTCTATAATCGAATATCATCATAATATGCTGGAAATATGCTCCAACTGCAAATGAGCGTGGTATTACGTTTGTATGGAAATTCATCTGTCGCCGGCCTCTTAAGCACAGAAAGCGCACGAAGGAGTGGCGAGTTAGCTCTTGACACTGTCTGCGATAAAGGATCAGCTAACAATCGGTGTGTTCGCGGTCTGAGGTGTTGTTTAGGTACAGGAGGAACAAACAACCTCACCAGCTGAGCAACTAATTCAGGACAATCAGATTCAACTTTGTAGTTACTTAATTGTTGTGAGCGGCTCGATGCAGTGTTGGAAGGCGAATCAATGACCTGGTGAGGGTCGCGAAAATCCGATGGATGCAAGACTTACAGGACTGGTCGTTATGGCGACACCTAGTGTTCGGCCAGACCGGAGAAGAGGGTGCAGGGCGGGCGCGACGCAGCAATCTCAGACATAAGAACTTCATTAGGGTGTCCATAGTCGGCACGCGGGTACGAGAAGCGGCGCGGGTTGCGCAACGCAGGTCGTGCGCAGGCAATTCTCGCCATAGCTCGTTCATATAAGTGGCCACAGTGAGTGCGCGGGCGGCGAGCGGCAACCCTGTCACTGAACCCGCGTCGCTCACCGCAGCGCGCTGATAGTGTGGTCAAGCAACACGCGCGTATCCACATCCGCGCCGCTCGTTTCACTGTGCTGCCAATGTGGCCAAGCAACACGCGCGCATATCCATACCCGTGCCGCTTGCTGCACCGCGCAGCCAGTGTGGCCAAGCAACACGCCCGCGTTTCCACACCCACGCCCCTCCTCGCTGCCAGTTTGCCCCGCGTTCCGAATTGCACCAAAAGCGATTATATCGCGAATCCAACCAATGCGCAACGACACAAATAGTACTCAATAATCCTTATATTTTGTGACAATTAAATTTGGTCGAATTCGCGATATAATCGCTTTTGACGTAATTCGGAACCAAGGGTTGATCAAGCAACACGCGCGCCTACCCACACCTGCGCCCCTCCTCGCACCGCGCTGCCAGTGTGGCCGAGCACTTAGACGAGGCAATTATCCAACAGCGAACTTTCAGCAGAAATGATAACGATGAGACCTGTGTAATTACTCAATTTCATATTTTTTTTACAGATATTGTCATCAAAAATAAAAAGAGAACCCGATTACCTCGGTGGCTTCACAAAAACTTCCATACAACACATTAGTATAGTTGATGCTGGCCAAGAGAACGAAGATATCAAGGAAGAACTACCAGCTGTTTGTGAGAGGCTGGTGGAAGGTATCGAGCTGAAAGTGGAACATCATAGTGACGGTATTTACTTCATTTTGTTTTAATCTTTTATGTTTTAAATATACAGGGTTATATAAAAAACACTGGCAACCTCTGAGGACCATGTTACTAACATTATAAACAACAACTTTTGTTCTATGACTTATAAAAATTTATCATATTTTAGTTCTTCAGATTTTTATACAAAAATAAAAATATTTAAATGGAACGTTCTAAATATTACGAGGTCTATGCGAAGCAAGCGATAGTACAATAGCGGAGGGTAGCGGAGATCGGGTAGCGGGGGTGCTTGATGCTTTAGATAGGTATAGCAAAGTTCAGAGAACAACGTAATCTTGAAGGTTTGTTTTTGTTGAATTATGTTTTGTAAAAAGTTATAGAACAAAAGTTGTTGTTTATAACGTTAGTAATACAATCCTGCAAGGCTGTTAGTGTTTTACAAATGAAATAAACCTGAATAGATTGACTTGGCAATCGCATGAAATAGTACATTGTTACACTAGGGGTGAAAGTAACTCATTTCGTCCCGAGAAGGAGTTGGCGGGCGAGCGAAGCGAGGTCGCTAATTCGAGGGGTTAAATGGGTTACTTTCACCCCGAGGTAAACACTGTGCTTTTCATTACGAATACGAGGAAACTAAAAATAAAATAAAAAGTTTGTAAAACCTGAGTCGTCGTACCTATGATTTTAAGTAGGTATCTTTCTTGTGATTTAGGCGGTAAAAGGTATTCCACTACCGCTTTAGTCTCTTCTCTTATGAAATTAGGCGTTAAATCACTATTTTAATCTGATAAACATATCGTGTTAATACAAATCTCTGTTGTACGAAAACGTAAACAAAACTCGAAAAAACCAACGACTGATTGCCATTTTCCCGCCATTTTGTTTTGTTTTTTTTTTTTTCTGCGGCCGGCCAGCTATTCAGCCTCATTAATGAAAAATTTTGAAATTAATTGTAATCTTTTAAAAATAATAGTAGTTTATGTGACTAGGGGATAAAGCAGTGTCTTTAAGTCGCGGGCGGCATGTTGAATTCCGAACGAAACGAAGGTTGCTGATATTAATCCCGAACGATAGTGAGGGATTTATAAAATTAACTCCCGAGCATCGCGAGGGAGTTAATAAAGAAACCTGAGTGAAGTGAGGAATTCAAGCCGCCCAAGACAAAGACAGCTTTATCCCCGTGTTGCATACTATATTTTTTACACCATCTGCGAGATAATTAAAAGACAATTTGGTCGACCAAATCATATACTAGAGAAATATAAGTATTAGAGTCTGTCTAATAAGTTAAATGACTCGGGTAATTATCAGGATTTAATTAAATCTGATGTAGTCAACACGGGTTCAAAAATCAAGGTTAATTAAGAGATAGATCATTGTTTACTAACAGAAGAATCTTATGAAAAGTATCGAAAATAATTATTTTTTAAATGATTAAATATTGTACAAAATTCCCAAGTCGGTTGACTTATTAGACAGACTTTATACGAGTATTTACAAGTTCATCAAACAAACAAAATTCACTACTCCAAGATTCTATAGTTTCAATTTTCTATAACGCTCCCGTCAGTACGCACGTTTTATTCTATTTTCTTATTTTTTGTTAGTGGCCAGTTTGAATCACAGTGATTACATACTCTTTGGTTTGAATTTCAAGTCAACTTATTCGATGCGCCTACATTTTAATTCACAATGTTGACGATTCTTGATGTTCCAAATTCAAATCTCATTATTCCCTAGGGATCGGCCATACTGCATTATCTCCCTAGGGATAGAATGACTTGCTTTAAGTGAGGTTTGTATGACGTATAAAACGACATTATCGAGCAGGTGGTGTAAATAGTACATTGTTACACTAGGGGTGAAAGTAACTCATTTCGTCCCGAGAAGGAGTTGGCGGGCGAGCGAAGCGAGGTCGCTAATTCGAGGGCTTAAATGGGTTACTTTCACCCCGAGGTAAACACTGTGCTTTTCATTACGAATACGAGGAAACTAAAAATAAAATAAAAAGTTTGTAAAACCTGAGTCGTCGTACCTATGATTTTAAGTAGGTATCTTTCTTCTGATTTAGGCGGTAAAAGGTATTCCACTACTGCTATAGCCTCTTCTCTTATGAAATTAGGCGTTAAATCACTATTTTAATCTGATAAACATAACGTGTTAATTCAAATCTCTGTTGTACGGAAATGTAAACGAAACTCGAAAAAACCAACGACTGATTGCCACTTTCCCGCCATTTTGTTTTTTTTTTTCTGCGGCCGGCCAGCTATTCAGCCTCATTAATGAAAAATTAAAAATTAATTGTAATCTTTTAAAAATAAAGTGTTTTAAAGAAATAGTTAACAAATAATCACTTAAAAATATAATATTATTTATTTAATACTTATCTTTAAGTTATTTCAATTTTATATCGCGCTGTGATTGACTGGCTGTATGGAAAATTGGAACGTGGTTCAATAGAAATGTGAAGATAGAACTAGTTTTTTTTAAATTATTAGACAGCTGTCAGTTGTAAAGTAAAACTCCCTAGGGATGAAAAGTATCACTTTCAGCCCGCTCCTCAGGCAACTTCAGACCCACTTTCAGAGTATGAGTAATGAAATAGTACATTGTTACACTAGGGGTGAAAGTAACTCATTTCGTCCCGAGAAGGAGTTGGCGGGCGAGCGAAGCGAGGTCGCTAATTCGAGGGGTTAAATGGGTTACTTTCACCCCGAGGTAAACACTGTGCTTTTCATTACGAATACGAGGAAACTGAAGATAAAATAAAAAGTTTGTAAAACCTGAGTCGTCGTACCTATGATTTTAAGTAGGTATCTTTCTTCTGATTTAGGCGGTAAAAGGTATTCCACTACTGCTAAATTAGGCGTTAAATCACTATTTTAATCTGATAAACAAAACGTGTTAATACAAATCTCTGTTGTACGAAAACGTAAACAAAACTCGAAAAAACCAACGACTGATTGCCATTTGCCCGCCATTTTGTTTTGTTTTTTTTTTCTGCGGCCGGCCATTTATTCAGCCTCATTAATGAAAAATTTGAAATTAATTGTTTCACTTTTAAAAATAAAGTATTTTAAAGAAATAGTTGAACAAATAAATCAATAACAGTATTTAATTAATACTTGTCTTTAAGTTATTTCAATTTTATAACGTGCTGTGATTGACTGGCTGTATGGAAAATTGGAACATGGTTCAATAGAAATGTGAAGATAGAACTAGGTTTTTTTTTTATAATTTGACAGCTGTCAGTTGTAAAGTAAAACTCCCTAGGGATGAAAAGTATCACTTTCAGCCCGCTCCCCAGGCAACTTCAGACCTACTTTCAGAGTATGAGTAATGAAAAAGTATTTTAAAGAAATAGTTGAACAAATAAATCAATAACATTATTTAATTAATACTTGTCTTTATGTTATTTCAATTTTATATCGTGCTGTGATTGACTGGCTGTATGGAAAATTAGAACATGGTTCAATAGAAATGTGAAGATAGAACTAGTTTTTTTTTTTTATAATTTGACAGCTGTCAGTTGTAAAGTAAAACTCCCTAGGGATGAAAAGTATCACTTTCAGCCCGCTCCTCAGGCAACTTCAGACCTACTTTCAGAGTATGAGTAATGAAAACGAAATTTTCACAAGTAACACGTATTTTTTTTTTTTCTGGCCCTTGCTGTCCCACTGCTGGTTTGAGACGGCGCAGGAGAAGAAAGTTTGGAAGGACTTGGGGGATGCCTTTGCCCAGCACTGGGACAGCAACGGCTAGAAAAAAAAAAAACGTATTATCCCACTGAAAACATGCCTGGTTAAAAGGGGGCCAAGTTCCTATCGGCTAATTGTTCGCCTAAAAAGGGTTGAAATCCAATTCAATGCCAAATTTAGGCGGCCATGCGCTTAGATATAAAAATAAATTGTTTAATCCGATTGCTAGTAATTATTTAACTCTACAACAACTAAGTAACACATACCCTTCATTACTCATCTAAGTCAAAGTCAAATGTTTTTTATTGCCTACATGGGCATTTATAAAACGTCAGAAGCTAGTGCACGATTCGAAATTGGTCGTTTCCTATGGAGAAAAACCGGCAAGAAACTCACAAAAATGGATGCACTTACAATATTTCCATATTACAGTTTTAATAGGTATTATTTAAGAACAGTGTAAACCGGTCTATATTGTACTCAAAAGCACAATAAAAATAATCATTTAAAAAAGTGAGTCAAAATATGAAGTAATCTAACAATTCGTGGAGTCTACTCTTGACGTTTCTATTTCAGATCTAGGACCGGATAATGTAGACAATAGTTACCCAGGTATTGAAGATATACCAGCCCACCACTCTGAGTCTGATTCAGAAGACGATGTACCTTTGATGAAGTTCAAAACAGAAGTGGAAGAAGAACAAGAAGTGTCGAGGAAGAAGAAACGAGTTAAGAACAAAAGTGAGTTCTTCATCATCATTCAGCCGAAAGACGGGGACTAAAAAAAAGCGTGGGGTGCTCGATTTACGAAAAATATGGCACAAAGCGCCCCACGCTTTTTTCACAATGATATTAATATTTTTCGTTCATTTATTTTACACTTTTTAGTTTGATATGCTATAAAAGCGTATTTTTTTTAGTTTTTTTAAACTACATTTTTTTTTAACTTAATTCTTTAACATCATTATTATTGGTTTGATTTTGTTATTAATCGTCATGTTCGACCTTTTGTGTAAATAACGTAATGTACAACTCTGATCCCCAAGATGCAGATTAACGTCTAGTTTGGGGATCATCGTTCTAAAGGTCAACTCACACCAAAAGAGCGTCGAAGCGGAGCGCAGTTTCAGTGTCATATGAATTTTAACTTTATTTTCATTTCTATAATACTTATTATCGCATGAGAAACACGAACGAGTCGCACGGATGCCCGCGGCGCCGCGGGAATTTCGGCGAATTCTATAAACGGTAAACGGGTCGCTGCCCTTCGCCGCTCTTTCGGTGTGAGTTGACCCTAACAGCCATGTATGATGTACTTGATTGTTAATAAACTTATTAACTCAATAATTGATGGATAATTTCTTTAGTAGTGGAAATACACAAAATAACTAGCGATTACAATACAATATTGCTGATCGATATTGTATTTTATTTTCTTTCTCTTTTTTTCAGCACGCAAACCTGATTGTAGTGAAATAATTTTAACCAAGAAGGAACAGTTCGAGAATCTGCTCGCCAGGTCTAAAACGGCCAACTACTTGCATTCCCCTTTCAAATGCGATCTGTGTTATAAAGGATTCGTAGACGCGAGGGCTTATGACAATCATAAGATGAAGCACGATTCGGTAAGTTAACTTTATTGTAACACTAGCTTATGCCCGCGCGGCTTCGCTCCCGCTCTTCTCTACTCCACCCTACTATACTCTACCCTACTCTACCGTACTCTACCCTGTTCTACCCTACTCTATCCTATAAACCCTACTCTACCCTACTGTACTCTACCCAACCCTACCGTACTCTACCCTACCCTACTCTACTTTACCCTACACTACTTTACCCTACTCTACTCTACCCTAATTATCATTTTTTTATGAACCTTCTCCTCAAAATAACAAAAAAAGAATTAGCGAAATCGGTCCAGCCGTTCACGCGTTATGGCGTGACCAAGGAAATAGGATAATAATAGATTCATTTTTATATATAAAGATACTTGTATAGTATATATTACGTGTGTATTAATAATAATAGAATTTAATAAAGAATAAAAATAATTTACAATGTCATAGATACAATTAAAATTAAATACAAAATGTCATAAATAAATAAACCATATGTATTTAGAAATATATAAGTATGTTTATTAGTTATCTAGTACTTATAACACAAGCTCTGCTTAGCTTGGAACTAGACGACGTTGTGTGATAGTTGTGAAATATTATTATTTTACCTTGTGGGGAAGCCTTCCAAAGGTGCGTCTTTTGGTGCGTTCGGACAGTACTAATGATAAATGTGTAATTCCAGCGCAGCGGAGCGCACGTATGCGACATTTGCCGGATGCACTATCAATCAGTGCAATTATTACGCACGCACGCCAACAACGCACACGTGCGGATATTCAGGTGCAATAAATGTGGCTTCGTCTGTCATACGGGGTGAGTTAACAGAGTGTAAAGTTTCGCAAACCTCCATTGAAAATATTAATAACTAGCTTTTGCCCGCGCGGCTTCGCTCCCGCTCTTCCCTACTTCAGCATACTATACCCTACTCTACCCTACTATACCCTACTCTACCCTACTCTACCCTACTCTACCCTACTCTACCCTACCCTACTCTACTCTACCTTACTCTTTCCTACTCTACCTTACTCTACCCTACACTACCCTAATTTTCATTTTTTTTATATATATATTTATAACCTTCTCCTCATAATAACGAACACAACAAAAAAAAAATTAGCGAAATCGGTCCAGGCGTTGTTGAGTTATGCGCTTACCAACACATTTTGCGATTCATATTTATATTCTAAATATAATAATAAATGTCATCATCATCATCATATCCACAGAACAGAGGAATGTAGATAGAAATCGCATAGCACTTCATTTGTATCGGGACCAGCGTACCCAAACTCACACAAAGACAGGTATATCATATTTCATAACACTAAGAAATCCTTAATGTGATTGAGAATTTTAATATAAATTGAAAGAAGGCAGTTTATCCATCGTTCCGTTTTAGAAAATAAACCATATTCAAGTGTAAACAGAGTTGTTTGTTATCAACCCTTTAACGAATTACCTCGCATAGAATAATTATAAGAACAATTTCCACTATTCCCCACTAGATGTCTCTATAATATAAGCAATGAATTTAGAGCTCTATTTACTTGTTATAATATTAATGTTTCCAAAATAAAAACATTGATAAACGTCATTTTCTAGAGATGTCCCATTGGCGTTGCCTTATTTTATCGATGTTGCGTTTTATAAAACAAAATAGCAGGAATCGATAAATTACAAAAACAAAATAACTACATATTTTTAATTTTATTTATAAGGGGCAATTTTATATTTTTTAGTTTTTTTTTTTTTTTTATTGTTGATAGGTTCGCACTTGACCGCTATCTCACCTGATGGAAAGCGACGATGCGGTCGACGATGGAACGCGCTTACCCAAAAGAAACCTATTCACTCTCGACTTAAAGATTCCCGGGTTGTAGCTATCAGGAAACACAGACTCCGGCAAGGAATTCCACTCCCTAGCCGCACGCACAATGAATGTGTTCCCAAAACGTTTTGTGCGTGTTGGTGGGATATCCACCATATACCGGTGGCGCATAGCCGTACGTCTGGTAGTCCGATGATGAAACGGGCTAGGCGGAATTAGGTTATGCAATTCCGACGCACACTCCCCGAAATGCAACCGGTAGAAAACCGACAGGCTAGCAACTCTGCGTCGATGCTCAAGACTTTGAAGCCTCGACTCGACGAGTGTATCATCGCCAATTATCCTTCTGGCTCGCCTCTCAATTGCCTCAAGTGCATCAAGCTGGTATCGGGCAGATCCGTCCCAAAGATGAGAGCAATACTCCATACACGATCGAACTTGCGCTTGATAAAGTTTGAGCAGCTGTTCCGGCGTGAAGTACTGTCTGACCTTTGCGAGAACTCCCAGCTTTAAAAGTTTTAAAGTTTTATTTATAAGGGGCATGAAATTACCCATAACTGAAATTAACGGTTTCTTTTGATGCTGAAAAACAATTAGAGCTAATAACGCGACAATAATAAAATAAAATACTGACTGATAAATAATAATTAATTTGCTCATAAGTATGTTTTAAAAAACACTTCTACAATTAATTTTTTACGTCAGTTTAAACTAAACGAAGCCGGTGTTTCTTGGCTGACTACAAATTTGCTTTAAGAGTCCATACAGATTTGAATAGAACTGTAACATCTTGACCTTCTTCGAGACTGCTAGGGTTCGGTATAACCAGATTTTTAATAAAGTGACTACTTTTTCTTCTCCCAATATCTAGAAATTCTTCAGGGCTAAAGTTTTGGCACTGCTGTGTCGGTAATGTATTTCTTTACGCTTTTAAATAAACAGTCTGATCCTTCAAAGTGATTTCAGAAAATTATGCTAGTTTTTGTAGAAAACCAACTTTGCCTTCCAGTCTGTCTGTATCTTTACGAAATATGAAGTCAAAAAATAACACGAAAGCTACATTTTGGACCCATGTAAAGTTTAACCTGTTTACAGTTTATTTAGCTAAAATAAAAATAGTGTGCGTTTATAATTTTGTCGAAGCACTTGGGTATTTTCTTTCCCAATACAACAAAGAACATTATAATTATACAATATCGATAACTCACTATCGATAATGGTAACCTCTAATTGAGCAGCTGACAGTGACATTTGGTGAATGTTTTAGAATATTTTTTTGAAAGTAGACCTTATTTTTTACAAAATAAAGTCAACTTCTATTTGTTTATTTTTTATAAGATCTTATTTTTCAAAAATAATCAAAATAAAATAAACCAGGCCTAACCGATGATAGGATTTATCAACATTTGATAAATTCTTGGTCCTTCTGTCGTGTTTGCACTTCAAAACAGCACAGATGGGCATATTTATATTTTTTTAACTAGTTATTATCACCGTGGCAACCGTAACTAGACTGATGTGCGTGGCGCATGCGCCATGGAGCATAAGCGATACTCCGCAAAACTCGGGGTACGCGCGCCCCGCCTACTTACTTCTTCTATCTACTGTATGATTCCTATGTTCTGTGATCATATCAGTCAAAAGACGTCCACTGTTGGAGATAGGCCTCCCCCAAGCGTCACCACCAACCACAGTGTCTCAAGACGAAAGTCTATGACCAGTGCGTGTTGCCAGTAATGACTTATGGTCACTTACAATGGGCCTCATAAGAAGACTCAAAGACACCCAAAGGGCGATGGAATAATAAATGTAATATAAGAATATAATTTATTATGTTATTTGCACCGGAAACCTCTCAAGACAATGTTACTAACATCATAAACGAAAATCTTTGTTCTATGATTTTTAAAAATGTATCATATTTTAGTTGATCAGATTATCTTAGAAAAATAAAAATATTCAAATTGAACGTTCTAAATATAACGAAGTCTATACGACGCAAGCGATAGTATAATATCGGAGAAGAGCGGGGTTCGGGCGGCGGGGTGCTTGATACGATTACGTCGCGTCATATAGACGTAGGTAGGTAGGTATAGCAAAATACAGAGTTGAAGTGTGTTAGATAGAACAACGTAATCTTAGTTAACCCATTCTTGACCACTGTGCCAATTTGGGTACAGTTAGTTAATGAGGCTAGGTAAACAACATATTGAAGTTGGTCAATATATTTTTTATGTAATGAATAGTCAAAAGTATCCTGAATAAATATAATATTGCTCTATTTTAAATAAGAGTAGTGTTTTTGGATAAAATTCAATAAAAAGTCATTATCAAAGGACTAGTGGAGATAAGTACCTGTTTGTAATTTTTATTATTATATACAATATAGATTTCCATATAAATAGTTATTTATCTCTATAAACAATAAATAACCAAATGTATAAACAGATTTTCGATTCCTAAAACTGTATACATAAGTCATTATTACATTTGAAATATTGGTGTACCAATTTGGGTACAATGGCCACAAGTATACTACATTCGTACATTATCAAGGTGAATCGGAAAGGACGTTATGATGCGAATAACCAATACCGTAGTTTAGAGAATGCCCTAAATACTATACTCGAAGATACTGACGATAGTTTGGATTATGACTTGGCCATGATTCTACCAGAACCAAGTCTTCAAATCAACAAAAAAGAGAGTTTTGATGACGACACTATTGCAACTAGCTAGCCAAAATATGTTCCACGAGAGTTCGAGGTAGATAATGTTGGCAATCTTTTGGATTCTGAGGACGATAGCGATAAAGAACCATTGGCTGCAAAAAGGATTCGAACCCGAACAAACAATATACAAAGTTCCGATGGACCAAATGATCTACAAATTTGATTGATAACGAATGATACAACTTTTTTACCAGCGTGAGCCTACTGAATGATTTGCGTCAAATAGGTTATCGTGCTACAAGAACCATCTGTGAAAATAATGCTAAGGATATGATGAAAAACCAAGAGCTTAGTTTGATTACAGGTTTGAAAGACAACAGTATCTGTCCAATGACTACGATTTATGATTCTTAGAACCAGTGGGAACTGTGAAAAGGTGGTGTTCAGAAAGGAAACAAAAGATAGACATGAAAATACTTCATTTGTTCCATACCTACAACAAGGTCTTGGAGATGAGGATGAAATGGATCAGTCAATATCATCACAGGACAGTATATCAGTATAGGATTGGCATTCATGGCAAAAAATGGTAGT
The DNA here is from genome assembly GCA_929112965.1 of Mythimna albipuncta. NCBI lineage: Eukaryota > Metazoa > Arthropoda > Insecta > Lepidoptera > Noctuidae > Mythimna > Mythimna albipuncta. The sequence continues at coordinate 9,487,147 of OV815985.1, read as the reverse complement.
GGTTTAGTGGCCATATCTAACGCGTAGCGTTTGCATGTAATTTCAAGAGAAGTTGGCATCATGGACCAGCTGCTATTTCGACAAAACATTGCAATGTTTTATCTAAGAGTAACTGCTCCCTCTTCTTCATCAAACATCGAGGGTTTACAACTATCTAGTTGTAAAAAATTACCATCTGGTGCCAACCATATTTCTGAAAAACTTCCAAAACGGGTGCATTGTGTTATCTACTATAATAGAAGCTGCTAGGGTTGTAAAAAGTGCAAGAGAACACACTGCACACAAAAACTTTGTTTTACCAAATTTCATTCATAAGTGGCCACTGTGCCAATTTGGGTACACCCCTGTAATTCCTGAAAAATGTCCTTTAAATTTTTTTTTTCTTCTTTTTATGTTTGTTCGTATCCCTAATATTAAGTAAATAAAGACTTTTCTTTTTTTAGATTGCTCATTTTCATTTGGCCGTAAATGGGTTAATGTTAGTAACATAGTCCTGCAGGGCTGTTAGTAATTTACAAACAAGGCTGTGTAATGTAAATATGTTTTTAACACGCTTATATTAGCTTCACCTGTATGTTTGTAACCAACGCCTTTGAGCTCGATTTTGACCAACTTTGGGCGATCAGATTTTCTTCAAACTTTGCACACCCATCAAAGACTGATGACAATACAATAATCTGTACTTTTTTTTAGTGCAAAATAAAAAAATAGTTAAAAAAAACACGCTTTCATAGCATATCAAACTAAAAAGTGTAATAGTACATTGTTACACTAGGGGTGAAAGTAACTCATTTCGTCCCGAGAAGGAGTTGGCGGGCGAGCGAAGCGAAGTCGCTAATTCGAGGGGTTAAATGGGTTACTTTCACCCCGAGGTAAACACTGTGCTTTTCATTACGAATACGAGGAAACTAAAAATAAAATAAAAAGTTTGTAAAACCTGAGTCGTCGTACTGAGATTTTAAGTAGGCCTCTTTCTTCTGATTTAGGCAGTAAAAGGTATTCCACTACTGCTTTAGCCTCTTCTCTTATGAAATTAGGCGTTAAATCCCTATTTTAATCTGATAAACATAACGTGTTAATACAAATCTCTGTTGTACGGAAACGTAAACAAAACTCGAAAAAACCCACGATAGATTGCCATTTTCCCGCCATTTCGTTTTTTTTTTTCTGCGGCCGGCCAGCTATTCAGCCTCATTAATGAAAAATTAGAAATTAATTGTAACCTTTTAAAAATAAATTATTTTAAAGAAATAGTTGAACAAATAAATCACTTAAAACATAACATTATTTAATTAATACTTTTCTTTAAGTTATTTCAATTTTATATCGCGCTGTGATTGACTGGCTGTATGGGAAATTGGAACATGGTTCAATAGAAATGTGAAGATAGAACTAGTTTTTCTTTTAATAATTTGACAGCTGTCAGTTGTAAAGTAAAACTCCCTAGGGATGAAAAGTATCACTTTCAGCCCGCTCCTCGGGCAACTTTAAACTTACTTTCAGAGAATGAGTAATGAAAAATAATTTTTACACCACCTGCTCGATAATGTCGTTTTACACGTCATACAAACCTCACTTAAAGCAAGTCATTATATACCTAGGGAGATAATGCAGTATGGCCGATCCCTAGGGAATAATGAGATTTGAATTTGGAGCATCTAGAATCGTCAACATTGTGAATTAATTTGTAAGCGCATCGAATAAGTTGACTCGAAATTCAAACCAAAGAGTATGTCAATCACTATGATTCAAACTGGCCACTAACAAAAAAAAGAAAATAGAATATAACCTGACGACACTGGAGCATTATAAAAAATTGAAAACATAGAATCTTGGAGTAGTGAATTTTGTTTGTTTGATGAACTTATAAAATTATAATACTTATATTTCTCTAATATATGATTTGGTCGACCAAATTGTCTTTTAATTATCTCACAGATGGTGTAAAAAGTAGAGTATGCAACACGGGGATAAAGCTGTCTTTGTCTTGGGCGGTTTAAATTCCTCACTTCACTCAGGTTTCTTTATTAACTCCCTCGCAATGCTCGGGAGTTAATTTTATAAATCCCTCACTGTCGTTCGGGATTAAAATCAGCAACCTTCGTTTCGTTCGGAATTTAACATGTCGCCCGCGACTTAAAGACACTGCTTTATCCCCTAGTCACATAAACTACTATTTCAATATAGGTAGAAAATAATAACGAAAAATATTAATATCATTGTTCAAAGCGTGGGGTGCTCGATTTACAAAAAATATGGCACAAAGCGCCCCACGCTTTTTTCACAATGATATTAATGTTTTTCGTTATTATTTTCTACTGCTGCTATGAAAGCGTGTTTTTTTAGTTTTTTTTTTTTAACTATTTTTTTTTATTTCTCAGCAACCAAGCAAGGATCCACGAGAAATGGCACAATGGCCATACTTATGAATGCCAGCTGTGCAGTCACACGTTCAGGTAACACTTGATACTGCTATTATAATGCTATTGATTGCTATGCGTTTGACTGGCCTGTTGGTCTAGTGGTTAGTGACCCTGACTGCTATGCCGGAGGTCGTGGGTTCGATTCCCATCCTGGACAAATGTTTGTGTGATGAGCATGATCATTTGTTCTGTGTCTGGATGTAATTTATCTATAATATGTATGTGTTTAGAAATATATAAGTATGTTTATCAGTTGTCTGGTACCCATAGTACAATCCCTGCTTAGCGTGGGACTAGACGGCGTTGTGTGATAGTTGTGGAGTATATTATTATTATATTAATAAATTATTGAAATAATAGGAAACTTCAAAAGGTACCCCTCCCAAATACCGATAATAGCACTCACTTGACGAAATGGTGGGTCTGGTCTTCTATCGCATTGGAGCTGAAAGTACAGGAAAAACTATCCATTTTTTACGAAACGACGTTTTTCAACAATTTCGAAAAAATAAAATTATAATTTTTTGTAACAAATTGATGTTAATTTTTTTTTTTAATGTGGTAAATCATATAATTTCCTTGCTAAGAACCATGAAGTGTGTCAGTAAAAGTCTGACACGCCCTCCCGCTCCGCCCTAGAGAAGGAGAAGTCATCGGATGATTTCTCATCTAAAAAAAATAAATAGATGCTTTACAATGCAGCTGAAACTTCAACGCTCTCGACTTCGACAGGAAGCCGACATCGTATTTCTCCCACATGCGCAAGCGCCACCCGACGGAGCACGTGTGTAACATCTGCGGGGAGACGTTCGTCGGCAAACATGGACTGCAGATGCACAAGAGAAAGACCCATATCAATGGCGAAAAGGTAACCTGTGTGTTTAATATTTCATTTGACGGTGCAGCCTCAAAGAGTTTTTATAGCTGGCCTGGCCGTTGACAAGTTTTGTTTTTTAATTTTATTGGTGACTGTCGTGGTGGTATATTTTTTCTTTCTGTTCTTATGTTTTTAAATATAATGTAAAAATTACTTATTTACTCGGAATTTCCTTTATATTATTATATTTCAAGTCTTTTACTGAAATCACATAAATCCCCAACACAGTGAAATTCAATTTTGACTGGCCTGTTGGTTTTTGTGTCCGACCGAAACCAGTTTTTTTTTTTCTTTCTTTCTTTTTCAACCGAAACCGAATTTCGGCAAGTCTCAGTTCCGGCCGAAACCGAAATCGAAACTTCTTTCCAAGGATCATGTTTTGAGGGTAAAATAAAGAAAACGTTATTATAATCAGTCAGTTTTTTTTTTTTTTCATGAAATATTTTATTTAAGTATATTCATGAATTGTACTGCACTCGATTTTAGTTTGGGAGTAGGTAAAACGAACTGCAAACTCAGCCAGTCACGACATGATTAGGTACGCGGACACGGCAAAACGTCTTCGTCGCTTGGAAGGAATTTAACGCGCTGCTTATGACCGATCACAGCGCGAGAACTCCCGAGTGCAGTTTCGGTTTCGGTCGTAGTTTCGGCAGGTTTGCTACCGAAACCGAAACTCGGCCGAAACCGAAACCGAACATTCGGTCGGACACTACTAGTTTATCAACCGGAGCCGAATCAAAATAAAAAACTGAAACGAACCAAATAAAAGCAACAGTCTCAGTTTGCCACCGAAACTGAAACTTGTTTTTTTTTTTGTCGAAACTCAGCCTACAACTACCGGCACGAATATTGAGCGTTCGGCATCAGAGTGGGGATCGCTTTGCGCATTCCATTTATTGGCGAGCTAATCGTCGTCGTTGTTAGATACATGCAGCAAGCGCAGGGAATGAATCACGAGTGACGTCTACGACACAATGGCGCGGCTACCCAATCACTGACACTCCCGTCCCCGCGTCTCACTTCGCACCACTAAAGAGACCGAATATTTAACTTCTGCGCAACTTGAAGCCAGCGCTCAAGATCCGTTCCGGTAATTGTACACCAAAACTGAACGTTCGGATGCGTTCACAAAAATGTAAATTCACAGACAAGCACTTTCTGTAGGGTACACAAACATTTGTTCGTTTTTATTATGTTATCTATATCTTCAAGGAGTACAGGTGGGCGTAACGTTACAGATGGTGGACGCCAACGACCCAGACGACCCTGCCTCGAAGAGATTCTGCGCCGAGTGTAACATACAGTTCTATAACTCGGAGGCCTGGAAGCGGCATATACTGTGCTCCGTCAAACATACGCTCAAAACTGAGGAGAGGTACGTGACCACAGTTTTATTTTGTTTTTAAGCTATTGCATAGCTTCTATCGCGGGCCTTGAGCGTGGAGACCGAATCCAGAAATTCCGTAACGAAAATAACCTAACACCCCACACTCATTTGTTTTTTGAGCGTGGTGACCGATAAGGAAACAAATGAGTGAACAATCAATCAAAATTCAATTCAATATCTAAGCTCTGCTTATCTTGGGACTAGATGGCGTTGTGTGATAGTTGTGGAATATTATATTATTATTATTAATGTGTGAAAGTGTAACTTCAATTAATATCAAAGAAAAAAAAACAAAGGAAAAAAAATACGGCATAAATAAAATAAATAATTATAATTGCATAAGTTGATAAAAATGCTATGCAATAGCTTTACCGCGGCAGTATCCGAGTGACACGTCTTTTTTTATTGGGTTCCGTACCTCAAAAGGAAAAACGCGGAACCAGTGTATAATCTATGCGCGGAACCCTTATAGGATCACTTTGTTGTCCGTCCTTCGGTCTATCTGTCTGTCAAGACCCTTTATCTCGGGAACGCGTGGTGATATCGAGTTGAAAATAAAACCATATACTCAGGTCTGCGGTTCCTTCAAGCTGTGAAAAAATCAAACTTCTAAGTTAACGAATACAAAAGATACAGCCGTTTATGTCGCAGAAAAACGTATATTTTGATACTCTCAAAGATCGAAATTCATAGGGTATTTCCCGTTTACCCAGAATCCTGAAATTTGGCACGAAGCAAGGTCTTATAGCATAGGTATAGGAAAAAATCTGAAAACAGTTAATTTGTTGTTACCTAATTCACAAAACAAAAATTTGCAATTCAGAAAAATATTTTTTTTTTTGCTTGGTATATCATCGAATAGAGTATGTCTAAAAAGTCAAATGACTGGCAATTTTTGAAAGAAATAAAAAATCTGTTGTTAGCAACACGAATTTTAGTTGTCATTCACTAAAGGATCTATTACACTACGCGTTATTCAGACTCGTTTTGTCTATGGTTTGACGTATCTAGTCTATGGTTCGACGTATCGCGCAGTGTTATAGGGAGACAGTTATACAGAGATAGGGTTACAGTTAGACTGTCTTTCTATGAATGAAAAATAGTACGAGTCGGAATATCGCACGCGATATTCAGCGCAGTGTAATAGGTCCTTTAATTCTTGAGTTTATGATAGTTCTATAACAGATGTTGATCGTAATATTCAACGTCTAGTTTAGATTTTGGATAAAGTTACTTTTTAATTTTTAATACGAACAATAAAAATATGTTAAGTCAAGTACCAAATTGTGACCAAATGGCGTTGTGCTGTTTTAAGCCGGGTAGGTATAGAGTGGGCGGTCGTGGGTTCGATTCCCACCCAAGACAAATGTTAGCGTGTTGAAGACGATCGTTTGCTCTGTGACTGGGTGTAATTTATCTATAATATGTATGTACCGTAAAACGGGGTGAATAGAGACAAAACTTTGGTTTGATTTTTCTCTTCGATACTATAATATCGACCTCTAACAAAGCATCGATTTTTTAGGATAATAATTCACTAAAAAATTGATATAGTTAAATGCTACAAAAAATATTCAAATATTGAGAAAATACCCTTTAAAGTTTTGTCTCTATTCACAGTATTCACCCCATTTTACTGTTTTTAGAAATATATAAGTGTATTTATCAGCTGTCTAGTACTCATAACACAAGCTCTATTTAGCTTGGGACTAGACGGTATTTTGTGATAGTTTTGGAATATTATTTAGAAAATATATATATTATCTCTTTTATTAACACGTTTCATCCCTCCTCTTCATAGCATAGCACAGCTAGGACTCGGGCCTCCTCTATAGGAGGGGGAACCCCCTCCCCTTCACATCACTTTCAACTTTTCAGTCACTGGCACCACTTGCAAACTTTTCCTTTATAGTATTGTAATGTTATTATTTGTCTCCCCAGTAAAACCTGTTCCATTTGCCCTTGGAAGTACATCGGCAATGTGTCCTTAGAGACGCACATGAAGGAGCACGCGAAAGCGTTGCGAAGGTCCAGGAAACCGCCGGCCACGGCGAAGGAAAGGATCTTCAGGTGCAATCAGGTGAGCAGATATCTTCTGTGTGTAGGTTCAGGGGTCCGATCAATAGCTCACTGTCCGGTCGTCCGGTAACTGTCCGGACCAAGCCCAAGTCGTCGACGGCGCGCACTGTTCCCGCGCGCCTCGAGGAGTTGTCAGCAACAGCAGGGACCCAGCCGGGTCGAAGCCTACTGGCCAGTGTTATCCGAAAGGGCGCTCGAGCCCCGGTATGAAGGCTAGAAGGAACGGGGTGGGTCTTTTAGTCAGTAAGAGTCTGACACTATCTCCCGCTCCGCCCAAGGGCGGGGGATGTCAATGCATGATTTTTTCCCACCATAAAAAAAAGGGGTCCGATCAAACACCTTCATAAACCTTACAGAATTATAAGTGTTACATGTTGAATTGGTAACAGAATCAAATATGTAACAATTATAAAATTGTTTTCTATGTGTTAACCCAAAACACTTATAAAAGTGTAACCGTAACATATCTGTAACAGATATAAAAGTGTTAACAGTATTAATAAGTGTAACAGGTAAACGCAGCGTTGCCAAATTTTCAATTTGCTTATATACTTATACCTAAGGCTATACTAAAACTGATTATTTCAGTTACCTACACATATTAACACTTATTAATACTTAAAACCGGTTACAGTTTGATTTGGCAATACTTATTAACACATATAAAAGGTTATAGTTTCATTCAGTAACATTATTGTATCTGTTACATTTAAAAGTGTTTTTCTGTAAAAACTGTTTTAAAAAACAGTGTTTAAACACATTATTACGGTTACATTTAGAGTCCCTGGGTCCGATTACCACCGATGTACCATCAAAGACACTTCCGCTGATCACCGCTAAGTTAATTTTTGCTTGCATTCAAAACGAAAACTTCTGTTAGGACTCAGGGCTCCTCTCTAGAAGGGGGAATGGGCCGTAATCCACCACGCGGGCCCACTGCGGGTTGGTGAATGTCACATGTCTTTGAATTTTTGGTTCCAGGACATAACTTGACAATCGCATGTATATCACAAGTAATACGTATTATATTAAATTAGATTATTAAGTCCGATTGCCAAGTTAATCTAGGTCGTCTAGGTCCCATAAGTACGGGTTGCATAAATTAACCGACTGGGTATTAAATGGATCTCACAACTTTACAGCAGAAGAACTGAGTTGCAAGCCTTGTTTTTTTGAACAGTTATTTTTTTGACGGCATTGATTTATCGGGACATACATAGGGTGACTGGCAATTAGTGTACGATACTTAAACACGTGATTGTGCTCATGATAACACTTTTTTTTTTACTATGGGAGCAAAGCCGAAATCACGAAATATCAGCTGTTCAATACATTAGGCAAACATAAATGTACTGAACAGCTGATTTGTTTTCGCGATTTCAGGTTTGTTCCCGTAGTAAAAGTTGTTGGTTATCATGAGCACAATCAGGTGTTTACGTATCGTACACTAATTACCTGTCACCCTATATTGTCCAGATGAGACGGAAATCCAGACGCGTCTCCAGAACCCTAAAATTCGGGATGTCCCACACAAATCGGTACACCTGGCGACGCTTCTCGCTGTCCACTTATCGTCCACAGAGTCTCTGAAAAGTAGCAGTCATTTCTGCTTGAACACTTAAAAAAAAAATTCGCTTGAATCCAGCGGCGCGGCGTCAAACCAAACCCTTTGTAGGAACATTAAAAAGGCTGCTTAAGCTATGCTTTGCCATAAAATATAATGGTTTTCTTTACAGTGTGGCTCCAACTTCATGACGCGATCCAAACTGCAGGCGCACATCAACAGAACACATTTAGGATTGAAATACAATAAAAATATTGTATGTGAAGTATGCGGGAAGAAGTGTACGGTGAGTTTGCATTGTGAGTTTGTGGCATCCATGTGTGTGTGTAAAGAGCGTCCTTTTTAGGGTTCCGTAGTCAACTAGGAACCCTTATAGTTTCGCCATGTCTGTCTGTCCATTTGTCTGTCCGTCTGTCTGTCCGTCCTCGCTTAATCTCTGTAACCGTTAGCACTTGAAAGCTGAAATTTGGTAACAACATGTACCTATATCAATCACGCCGACAAAGTGGAATGATAAAAATTGGAAAAAAATGTTTTATTAGGGTAGCCCCCTATATGTAAAGTGGGAAGTGTTTTTTGAAGTGAAAACTTCTTTAGCGGCGTTGAGCACTTTTTCTGTAATGGGTATAAAATCTTAAACTCGCGTCAGGACACGTGACCTGATCGAAAAAGCGTAAGACGGATGGAGAGTATTTAATGTAAAATAATTGTAATAGTTTTAAAGTGTTAAATTTTTAATGTAATATAAATTGTCATGTTTGTGTACGATAGCGCAATAAATGAATAGTACTTTTATACTGATAAAGCAATTGGTGCAAAATTATTCCCTAACCATTCCAAAATATCAAACATGCTCAACGTTAATAATCAAGTTTTCACTTCTGCCGGCACTCCCGGAGTGCAACCCGTCTTTTTTTTTTAATTTCAACCCTAACGTGTGATATATCGTTGAATAGGTATTTAAAAATGAATAGGGATTTACTGAAATCATTTTTTGATAATGTCAATAATTTCGGAAATAATCGCTCCAAAAGTAAAACACAATGTGTCCCCCCCCCTCTAACTTTTGAACCATAAGTTTAGAAAATATGAAAAAATCTGAAAAGTAGAACTTTGTAAGAACTTTCTAGGAAAATTATTTTGAACTTGATGGAAAGAACAGTTTTTGTACAAAAAAGACAAAAGGGTTTTACAAAATAATTTCTGGACTAAGTTTGTAGTATAATCGTATAGGCAAGTGGGTACACTTATGAGTTTAAAAAAATGCTTGCATATAATTAAGCTTGCTGGGTTCGATTCCCACCCAGGTCAAATGTTTGTGTGATGAGCATTATCATTTATTCTGTGTCTGGGTGTAATTTATCTATAATATGTATGTATTTAGAAATATATAAGTATGTTTATCAGTTGTCTAGTACTCTTAACACAAGCTCTGCTTAGCTTGAGACTAGACGGCGTTATGTGGTAGTTGTGGAATATTATTATTATTATCTTTCGCTAGATATTTTGGATACACAGCTATCTTATGGATATTATCTAGGATTCTATTGAAATTGGGTCATTTTGTGTAAAAGTAATCCAGTAAAGACCTCTGAAAATCGGCCATAAATTCAAAACATTAAAAAGGTATATCTATAAAAACCTTACCCATTTAATCGAGATTCTGAATAGCGATAGGCGCAGCAAAGACAATCTCCACAGATGGGGGTTCTCGGACGGTTCTGATCTTCAGTGTTTGTGCGGCGTCTCCGCTAACCATGTCCCTTACCTTCCATCCTGCATCACGAGCCCTGTTACCTGTTCACGTAAGGACCTATTCCCACCAAAAACATACCTGTTAAAAAGGGGGCCAAGTTCCTATCGGCTAATTGTTCGCCTAAAAAAGGGTTGAAATCCAATCCAATGCCAAGTTTAGATGCACTTTAAAATCGATCATACTGCTTTAGTACTAGTATATGATTACGTAGGTACAATTTTGTGTCTGTACTTGCAATAGGCACTGAGCTACAGGGGGTCAAAAGTGGGTCGAAACGGTTCGTGTAAATAGTGCACGGCATGCGCGCGGCCTGTTGCTAGAACTTGGCCTGCGCACTACCGTGCGCTTAGATGACAGCATCAGTGCACGGCATTGCCGTGGCCGAATTCTGGGCCTGGCATGGAATTTAAGTAGTTTTGCCATCGACGATAAGAAGAAGATAACATATATTTTTTTTGTTACAGTCAAACGCAACCCTGAAATACCATCAACGCACGCACACTGGTGAAAAGCCTTATTCTTGTGCGAGCTGCACCAAACACTTCGTGGACAGCAATCAGCTCCGCATACATACGAGAACGCACACTGGCGAAAAGCCGTACGTCTGTGCGCACTGCGGGAAGCGGTTCACTCAGAAACCGGCGCTGAATAGACACTATAGAGTAAGTGACTTTGATCTTTGACAGGCTTGTTGGTATAGTGGTTAGTGGCCCTGACTGCTAAATAATAATTTCGTTCAATATAACAACGCCTTTAGGGTTCTGGTGGGGCTCCCACGTTTCTGCAGTGCTTCAGGGATGTTTGCTGACGCAAGGGTCGATGACTTTTATGCCATAATGCGTAAAAAAGCTCCATCGTTGATGCATAGGATTCGGGGGAGCGCCAACGGAATCCTAAAGATGATATCAGAAAGGCCAGAGTCTGCAGTGCTGGGGAGGCTTATCCAACTGCATGTAAGGTGACGCTTTGTATTCTTTTCTGTTTCGTTTTATTTTATTACATGACATTGAAATTTTTGACATTGTTGACATTAATATGAATTTTTGAAATCACGAATGTAAAAAAGTAATACTAACATAGTTTTAAGACCATTGTTACTAACAATACTAACATAGATTTTAAGACCTTTCTAACTAATAATTCTATGGACATTATTTGTTAGTCCTAAATAAATGTAATTTATTTTATAATATAACATAATAAATCATTTATTTTCAGGCATCTTGGCCCATAGACACATACCTTACAAACTAACATAAATATAAAGTAAATACAGTTTATTGTTAGTAAATAAGACTTATGACTAAGTTAGTATTACTTCCACTGCACTAATTCACTTTGTGCTGTTCTGTGGCACCTATGACGTGTGGCTGCTATGCCGGAGGTCGGTGGTTCCCACCCAGGGCAAATGTTTGTGTGATGAGCATGATCATTTGTTCTGTGTCTAAGTGTAATTTATTTTGAAATATATAAGTATGTTTATCAGTTGTCTAGTACTCATAACACAAGCTCTGCTTAGCTTGGGACTAGACGGCTTTGTGTGATAGTTGTGGAATATTATTATCATGTATGTACCTACTCAATTGTCATTGCTAAGTTGAAGTACCAACCAAGATTTCACTTTATTTTTGCACTGATATACCCCTCAGTTTTGTTTCGGTGTTTCATCTCAGTCAGGATATACCGTCGTCATCTAGTTTAAACTGACCAAAAAAAATTGATGTGTACAGTACAATTCACGAATGATGGCGGCCGTGAAGTTAGCCTTTGGGAACGTTCGCGCATACTACACTCTTCTCGCACACGCACGTCGCCATTTGGTAGGAACCAAATGGCGACGTGCGTAACACGTTACTGCACAGCCTTCTGCGCAAACTTCACGGCCGCCATCATTCGTGAATTGTACTGTAAATGTGTTTTTAAAATCTATTTACGAAATAAATATAATTTATCATTTAATCATCCACCGCCTTATAAAGTGCTAATGTTTATTCCAGGTACACACCGGCGCCAAGCCTTACACCTGCCAGTACTGCTCAAGAACTTTCAGCCAATCAAACTCGTTGAAGCTACACGTCAGGACCGTACACTTGAAACAACCAGCTAACACTAGGAAGAATAAAATTAAAAACGTTACCCAAGAAACTAAAATGGAGAAGGATGGTGAAGAATTGGAAACGGACACTTCGTTACAGAATATTAGGGTTTTCGTGAAATAGCACTGTACTACAAACTGTGTTTTTATCGTCTTCAATTCAGGCGATATACGTCCACTGTTGGACATGGGCACACGCACAGGATCGTTCATTTGGCGACACTTGGGGGAGCCAAGTGTCGCCACAATGAACGATCCTGTGCGTCTCGCATCCAACGTGTCTTTATACTCTGTTCAAAATAAGATTACACTTAGATAGCATCAGCATGAGCAGTGGTAGCAGAGTGGCAACGGCCCCGACTTACGAGTTTGTAGGTCGCGGGTTCGAACCCAGCCAGTCGCATTACATTGTGTAATTTCTTCGTCACCACTGCTCTCAAAACGGTGAAGGAAAACATCGTTAGGAAACCGGCATGTCCTAGAACCAAAAATTCGAAGACATGTGACATTCACTAACACGTACTGGGCCCGTGTGATGGATTACGGCCCATTCCTTCTCCTAGAGAGGAGGCTTGAGTCCCAACAGTGGGAACAATAAAAGGCTGGTGATGAAGGATATATATAGCATAACATAGTCGGCCATATAATGTTCCCACTTTTGGGAGTCAGGCCTCCTCTACAGAAGAGGGAATGGTCAAAACCGGTTTGACGGTACGGTACGGACAGTAATAAAAAGATTTTCAATTTCTGATGTTATTTTGAAGAGTACAAGATCCATCTTACTACCGCAGTTCTCATGGTAACTAGTTTTAGTCGATAAAATACGGACTCTCTTTCCGCTCCACCCTGAAGAGGTTATATGATAATTTCTCATGTAAAGAGAGGCCCAAGTTTCTTTTGTCCCAGGGCCGTTAGTCGTCTAGCTATGCTACTGGCTCCTGGTCGCCAGGATCGCCAGAAAACTGAAGGGAAGTCGCTTCCTTCTGTAAGACTGTGATGGTCCAGAAGGAGGCCGCTGAGCGAGATCTTGAAAGGGCCGATCCCACTAGGAGACGACGTTGGGGAGGCAATCGCCTCAATGCCTAACACGCTGATAGTGATCACTTGCTGCCGCACAGTGTGGTTCAGGGTAGACTGTTATACAGCCTCTTCAAGGATGTGCCGTAACAGAGGGTTCCGGAATGGTCAATCATAAAGGCCCCTTTTTGGTGCTGATGGTGATCACGGAAAGGTTTTAGTGACATAAAAATCCCACACTTTCCGGACTTATCACCAAAGTCCGGGCGCCTTGGAGGTGACAACGGTCTTGCCCCCAGATTCAGAGGGTTAACATCGTAAAAATCGGCAGAATCTTTTACTTCTCAATTCAGCCATAATCGAAAAATAGTCTCTCTTTAGTTTGTAAGGATGTACTCGTTTTTTAATCTATTTAACTGACATTTTATTTAGTCGAATTGTCAAAATGTATAATGATAATATTTTGTATTATATAATTCAATTGATAATTAAAATCGTGTAATTTTATCATTAATAATATATTTTATAATTATATACGAATTTATTGTGATTTCTTGTTTTAATACTACCTATAACCCATTAGAAATCAAAACAACTCTGATCAGGTATTTTCTAAATGCGCTCGCTAATGAACGAGGGCGCATTTTGCAAATAAATCGTTTATATCATGACAAAACATGAAACAATATCATTATTCTTCGCCTAACAAGTGTGGTCTTAACTGCAATCAAAGTGTTAATTTTATAAAATCCAAATTTCCACAAACAGATTTAATCCCTCGAGCGCCAGGGCTTTAATGACCTGGAAAATTACCGTTTTTAAGTAAATCGCCAAAAACTAAAATTTTCGGCCAAATAAATTTTGTACTTAAACATGTATACGAAACGAAAATTAAGTTTTTTCAAGGTCATTCAAGTTATACAGAATGAATATGAATGTACAATCGGCGCTGGAGGGGTTGAAATCGGTTGAAAATATAGTTTTTTTTTTTTACATGTTCATTTAATTGACTTTTTTTTACTAAATGAGCCAAAATGTATTTTAATCACGTGAAAGGGATCTGAATCGCAGGAAAGGCAAATCGCTTTATCCGTATCCGGAGTATACAGACAAGATAAAACATTATTTAGTTTTAATGATAACTGTTGGGATTCATCGGAATTATCCTAAAGAAAGTTACTCCTGGAATTAAATAAATATAAAAAAATACAATTAATTTTTCGTCAATCAGATAAGCTTCTCAATCTGTGCAAATGCCGTGTGTGTGTGTATGTGTGTGTGTGCTGTGTGATTAATCTGTGCAAATGAGAAAAAAAATTATTTTGCAGGAATACGAAGAAATCACTTTTATTTGGCCTACAGTCATGTCTGTAATTCTGTATAGTATAATTTATTTAAATCAAAATAAAAGCCAATTTACAAAATAAATAAACCTAAAAATTCCTTAGGCGATTAGAAGACTGGGTAATTCGTTCGTTAAATCGACTAAACATTTTAGTTGATAATGGTGTATCAACCCAAGCGATTAAGAAATGTCATTCAAATACCAATCAAACCAATTTAAAAAAAAAAGTTGTGTAAACGATCTTATTATTATTGTTTTGCTTCAAATTATTTGTTTTATTACATAAATTACCGCGAATATGTCTGTAAGATAAGTTGTGTAAGCTTAACCGAACTTCCACTAACGTTTCTAAACTCTCAAAACGCAATTTAATTGTGTAATTAATGTGATGTTTACAGATTTATAATCAGTGTAATTCAACAACAACATTTCAAATCGGTTGAAATGTTACCGATTTTGATGTATAATAATATGGAAGGGAGTTCTAATTCGTTAAATAATACGCCTAATACTAGTTTTAATCAGTACGATGATAGTATTATATTGAATTGTGTGAGAAATCGTAAAAAAGTGACTGAATTACCGAGTTGCCCGGTGTGCAGTTGTACGATACGACAGGGTGAATTGGACTCTCATTTAGCGTTAGAAGTGGATAGGTTACAGAAGTTGTCGGGCAGTGGGTCTAAGAGGAAGTTAAGTGCTAATTCTAGTGTCAATTTGGCTGTTCCTGGCTCGAGTACGAGCACCGAAATACCTGAAGAAGATGTTGATGTATCAGGCTGCCTGGGCAGTGATGTTTACCAAGTAAGTTCGATTTTTTAAAGAGAACAGCTCTTTGTTATTGTTTAAATGTCTGCTAGAATTTAAGGGTAAATTTGTTTTAAGCCTTAAAAGTTTTATAATAACTTATTTAATATTACATATTAGAGTTACTGCTTCTTATAGGCTTTTGATTAAAGTATTGAATGATTTTTAACCAGGAATATGCCCAGTTGATATTATTTAGAGCTGTATACATGTTAAATTTTGCCCATTGGGCACTACAGGTTTGATGATTCATAATAAAGTCAGAAACTAGAGATATTATAAAAACTAATAAGAACCTTTTCTGAATTAATTTTTTTTATTGATAAGGAGAATAAAAAACAGCATCCACAATAATTTGAATTTAAAATATTGTTTTAATGGTTTCAGTATTATTTTTACAATAATAAAATTCAGTTTTCTTTTTAATAGCCCATATTGTCTCACTGCTGGGCAAAGGCCTCCATCCACTCTTTCCAAAGATCATGGTTCCTTGCTTTCTCAATCCAATTCTTAACCTTTCAATTGTGATAATTGCAGACACAATTGAAAGACAATAGGTGCGCGAACGCCGCATTCGCTTGGGGTTTAATGAATTAAGGAAGCTGTCCAGGTCGGCCATCTCCTTTGTTGTCTGCCTCGGCTCCACTTTGCTGTGTCCTGGCACCAATCCTGTGTTTTACATGCCCACAGCTCGTAAAATTCTGTTAATAAATTAGTAATTCAAAAAGTACTTGTGACTAGTTATGTAATATTTTAGTTCTAAATTGTCATATTTTGAGTTCAATAGATAAGTAAGTTGAAAAAAGAGAGGTCTGATAAGTAGAGCTAATGTTTAATACACTCATACTCAACTGCATCCGGTTATAGGCCTTCCATAATTGTTGATTGGTGAAACTGTGTGGCAGGCCCATAACTAACTGGCTAAACGGACATGGTCCTGTCCAAACTGAATTTTTACATCAACTGATTATTTACATGTCTACTATTTGTATTATGCCAAATTATTCTAGTTATATCCTGATAGTTACAACCTATCCACATCATTGGTTACCATCAGGTGGGATAGTGGTCTAAAGCAAGCCTATAAATAATAAAAAAAGTCAAAATAATGTAAAAAAATTAATTAATTATTTTAATCTTTGAATACCATAATTAGAGACACAACAGAAAGACATTGAGAGAGCTAATTCGCTTGGGGTTTAACCTTTCAATTGTGGAAATTACAGACACAATAGAAATACAATAGATGTGCGAACACCGGCGTTCACTTGGGGATTAATGAATTAATGAATTTACTTTTTTATTGAGGGTCAAAAAACAAAACAAGTCCAACAAAAAGAGGTTATAGGTATAGTTGCCTCAATTTATTTACTCACTAGCGGCTTGTCCCGGCTTCGCACGGGCAATAAATATAGTCTATGTTACTCAGGGTGAATGTAGCTTTCTAATGGTATAAGAATTTTTGAAATCGGCACAGTAGTTTTTGAGTTTATTTGTTACTAGCGACCCGCCCCGGCTTCGCACGGGTGCAATGCTCTTGCCGCACCGGGCGGCCGGCCGGTACCGCCGCAAACGCTACGTCCCGCAATTTTTAAATCTGTAATATCTTCGAAAATATTCACTTAAATCATCATGTATTCAAGGTATTTAATTGGTTAAGCATTAATGCTGTATTCGTTAAAATCGCTTCGAAAATTAGCCATTATTTGTCGTAAAAAGTAAATGACAAAAAAAAGTTATTGTGGGTTATCCATAAGAGATAGACATATACCATCACGGACTTTTC
The DNA here is from genome assembly GCA_929112965.1 of Mythimna albipuncta. NCBI lineage: Eukaryota > Metazoa > Arthropoda > Insecta > Lepidoptera > Noctuidae > Mythimna > Mythimna albipuncta. The sequence continues at coordinate 9,470,008 of OV815985.1, read as the reverse complement.
TGTAGACCTTTTCAATGTGTACAATACTTAGTACATTATTTTGATAAAACTCGTAGGGTTCAGCCTGCGTTTGCAATGTAAGCGGAAAAAATGTAATTAATTACGACATCACATTAGAAACCTCAAAAATAACAGTACTTCTCCACTATATAATGGATGTTATTATACATATAAACCTTCCTCTTGAATCACTCTATCTATTAAAAAAAACCGCATCAAAATCCGTTGCGGAGTTTCAAAGATTTAAGCATACAAAGGGACATAGGGACAGAGAAAGCGACTTTGTTTTATACTATGTAGTGATATGTAGTGATAGTGACATACAAAAATACAAATCTTTCCTCTTTATAATATTAGTATAGATTCCCTTTTAAAACCAGCACGGGGTGGCGGCAGCCGTCGCATGTTGACAGTGGATGTCGACATTCTAACTTTGAAGATCAGAAGCAGACCCTTAGCTCCAGTCGGCCATAGACCTTCAGTCTCAATTTTGTTTTACAATTCCAGCGAGTCCACTCGAACCGTCTCCGGCGCCTGCGCGCCCGCCGCCGCAGCACCCCTCCGCCGCAGCACGGCGAGTGTCCCGTGTGCAACACGACGCTCCCCGTCTCCCGGCTGCAGCGGCACGCGCTCCGCTGCCTCAAGCGCACCGGCGCCGAGCTGGATGAAGACGTGCCTGATACGAGCTCGGAGGAGGGCAGTATTGATGTGGAGGTAATATCAAATATAACATCTTCCTGTCTTTAGTAGCACAAAATAGATAGGTACAGAAGATAATCTCATGTGTGTCAATTTTTAGGGTTCCGTAGCCAAATGGCAAAAAACGGAACCCTTGTAGATTCGTCACGGACGAATTACGGAACCTTAAAAAAATCCGCTAGAGTCACACATGCACGACAAAAACTCCATCTCGTCAGCTTTTCTGTCACTTATGGGGATTGAAGAGCTAAACGAGATTGAGTACCCAGTCGCGAAAACACGACTCTGGCGAATATGATGCGAAAACACTCGTCGGACCAATCCGACGCAAACGGCAGTAGTAGTAATAGGAGTAATAGAAGTAGTAGTACGACGGGCTGTTTTATGGGTGGGACAAATGTGTCATTCGATCCACCCCAGCTCCTCAAGGAAGCAAGGACCATTTCACGGAATGTAAAGATATCGTCACGAATCATCGTACACATCGTCGAGCCAATCACTGTAACTACAAACATGTACTCCCAGCTCCCGCGTCTCACTTCATACCACTAAAACGATCCAATACTTCACATCCCATTCAAGTCTGCGCGACTTCAACTTCAAGTCAGCGCTCAAGATCCGTGCCGGTATCTGTATCTGTAGCCCGATTCACGTAATGAAAACGTGAAAGTGATTTAGTCGTTTAGACCATTTCCGTATTCACATCCATCAATCGAGTTTGAACGACACCGATTTTACAGTCATTTGAAATTCGTCGATTAAAAAAAATCTGTATTACATTATCCTAGTAGAATACTTATTAATGTAACTGGAAATAAGTCGATAGATCGTGAATACCGCTTTCGGATAGGACTTCGATCGAACGACTATAAAACTTCAACGATATTTGGCTTGTTTTATTTTACGTGAATCAGGATAGATAGATAGATAGATTTATTCTTTATTGTACACCAAAATAAAAATTACATGAGAAACTTAAAATTTATAGGGTGTCACAAAGGGCGGTCTTATCGCTAAAAGCGATCTTTTACAGACAACCTTTGGATGGATTTGACAGAGAAGGAGAAAAAGATACTCAGGTAGTTGATGGTGTATCAGGCTACTGGGTTTCCGAAGTACTTTGCCCTGTATCCAGCTACCACGGGGCAGCTTAGAGCAAGCGGCAGTAGTAACGGTCTTCTCTTTTCAGAACGACGAGCCCACGACAGGGTTCGGCGCTGAATACCAGTGGTGCGGCGAGTGGCGGGTGAGAGCTACCGCGCTGCAAGACTCCGAGGCCAGGGACGCCACCTGTGTGCGGAGGGCGTCCAACGATCAGGCGCTGGTGAGATAAAACTTTAAAAAGTCAATCATGTAGAGATTGCAATCTGGAGTCTTTGAAATTCGAAATAAATTGAAAAATCCGGTTTTTCTTGATTTTTGTAAATCCGATTTTTAAGACTCGGTTTTTAGGGTTCCGTAGCCAAATGGCAAAAAACGGAACCCTTATAGATTCGTCATGTCTGTCTGTCTGTCTGTCTGTCCGTCCGTATGTCACAGCCACTTTTTTCCGAAACTATAAGAGCTATACTGTTGAAACTTTGTAAGTAGATGTATTCTGTGAACCGCATTAAGATTTTCACACAAAAATAGAAAAAAAGCAATAAATTTTGGGGGTCCCCATACATAGAACTGATATTCAAAAATTTTTTTTTCATCAAACCCATGCGTGTGGGGTATCTATGGATAGGTCTTCAAAAATGATACTGAGGTTTCTAATATCATTTTTTTCTAAACTGAATAGTTTGCGCGAGAGACACTTCCAAAGTGGTAAAATGTGTGTGTCCCCCCCTCTAACTTCCAAGATAAGAGAATGATAAAACTAAAAAAAATATATGATGTACATTACTATAAAAACTACCAACGAAAATTGGTTTGAACGAAATCCAGTAAGTAGTTTTTTTTTTAATGCGTCATAAACCGAAAAAAGTACACTATTATTAAAACATCGATCAAAGTTACAACACATTACAAGAACTTTTATATTATGTTACTTGCTGCTACGGAACTCTTCATGGGCGAGTCCGACTCGCACTTGGCCGGTTTTTTTCGGATTGCAGTCAAAACCGATTTTAACGAACAATATTTTTTATTACTATTATTATTGATAGGCTTGCGTTTGACCATCATCTCACCATATTTGTATTCCGCATCAGCCAACGGCGCTCTCGCCGCCGCCGGGATTCCGATCCCGATTTCCAGCCACCGTAGGCGCGGGCTTGCGGACAGTGAGCAATGGGTAGCTCGCTGTCCGGCCGTCCGGTAACTGTCCGGACCAAGCCCGAGTCGTCGACGGCGCGCGCTGTCCCCGCGCGCCTCAAGGAGTTGTCAGCAACAGCAGGGACCCAGCCGGGTCGAAGCCTACTGGGGCCAGGGTTATCCGAAAGGGCGCTCGAGCCCCGGTATGAAGGCTTGAAGGAACGGGATGGGATTTTTAGTCAGTAAGAGTCTGACACTATCCCCCGCTTCGCCCAAAAGCGGGGGTTGTCATAAGATGATTTTTCCCATCGAAAAAAAAAAACCATATTTGTATTTATCCAGAAATTTTCATTAAAAGCAGTCCAAAAAATATTTTAATTGATAAGTCCAAAAAATGCGGATAATCCGGATTTTTATCGAACGAAAGTACAGAAAACCAGATTTCTAAAAAATCAGGATTTTGCAAAACCTAGTTGCGTGGTCTGAAATAGTCTGTTTATTGCTAACTACACAAAATAGGGTCTCTGGAGAAGGTTTCCACTCTTATCCACATCCTGAACCGTCTACTAATTTCTTGTCGCTGCATGTTCCAGGTAGTGGACGGTGATGAAGATACGGAGCTGTACGGTCCTCCGCAGTACTCGCCATCCAGGATCGCGCCTGATGTTAGTATTAAACAGTATTTATTTAATACTATCTGATCCGGCGAACTTTGTACCGCCTAAGATACGATTCAGATCAACCGGCTCGCGTCGCGCGGCAGCAGAACGGAGCCGTACGCGTGCCGCGGCAGCCGACAGCGTCCGCTGGAATCCGTTCGCACTCCATGCGCCCAGAAGTGCTGCAACTTGTCTCTGTATTTACGGGAATTAACGTCATAAAAACAATCATTATGTCTGAACTAAAGAAATTAGTTTTTCTTCCGTATCCATTTTTGAAATTGTCGTCAGTCCACGTCATAGGAGGCCTTCCAACGTTGCGACTTTCGGCCCCGACATTTTGACACGCTTTTATTAGCATCACCGGTATGTTTTTATATCTAATTTTAATGTTATACAATATTACAGGCGGAACTGACCCCTACAGAAGACACGGACGCACAGACAGACAGTCAAGAGCCGCCGCACGAAGAGAGCAGTGAGGGCGACGCGATAGCGCCGGCGCCCAGCGGCAAATGTAACGGACTTGTTGAAGCTAGCGCAGAGGTGAGGTTTGAGATATCTTTATTTCCCATAAGAATTTACAATTCACTTACATGAGAACTTAAAAATTAACTTACAAGCATTATTGGTAGCGTACAGTTATAGTTTTGACTTAACCTTTTGAATGTCTTATGTTACACAGTTCGACATAAGCAATTGTCTTTCTATTGTGTCTCTAATTACGGCATTCAAAGAGTTAATTACAAATGTAAAGAGACGTAATCAAAAAGTGTAGGGTAGTCGGATAATACTTGCATAGTTTAATCGTAAACATACACGGAGTATGAACAACTGGAAGCGGCATTATACTAAGGTTGTTAAAGATGTGGTAAGGTAAGCCATTGAACCCATAAATTTCTTTCTATTCTATTTAATTCGGTACATACACCAAAATAACATTTTTTGTCTGTCTGTTTGTCCGAGCTAATCTCTGAAATGGCTGAGCCGATTTTGACGGGACTTTTTTGGCAGGTAGCTGATGTGATAAGGAGTAAATTAAGGTCTCTGCACACAGCGGGCCCGGCGCGGCGGGACGGGACGGCGACGCGACACTGAGCAGTTGTAATGTACTAGATATTACGGACGACGCCACACAGAGCGTCGCGTCGAGCGAGACGGCGTCCGCGCCGCGCCCGTTGTGTGCAGAGACCTTTAATCTACATTTATTAAAAAAAAAAAAAAAAAACAAAATCCTGTAGTCTACGCGAACGAAGTCGCGGGCACAGCTAGTATTTCCTATTATTTACATTATTCATGATCCTTAATAAAATTTATTTTATTGCAGTCTTCGCATAATAAAAATTGTAATAAGGCAACCAGTTTCTATATAATCTAGACTATTTAAATCATACTATTGTTTTAATTGAAGATAATAATGTGAGAACAATCACAATTATCTATATTATGTATGTATTTAGAAAAACATAAGTATGTTTATCAGTTGTGTAGTAAATTCTGTCTAATAAGTTAAATGACCTGGGTAATTATTTGGATTTAATGAAATCTGATGTAGTCAACATGGGTTCAATAATCAAGGTTGATTAAGAGATAGAGATCATTGTTTACTAACAGAAGAACCTTATGAAAAGTATCCAATATAAGTATTTTTTAAATGATTAAATATTATACAAAATTCCCAAGTTGGTTGACTTATTAGACAGACTATACTCATAACACAAGCTCTGCTTAGCTTGGGACTAGACGGCGTTGTGTGATAGTTGTGGAATATTATAATTTTATATATTATTTTTATTTTTTCAGACGAGAATTCAAGCATTAAAAGCAAGAATCAAAGACTTGGCAAGAAGAGCTCAGGGGGCTGGAGAGGTAATTATACATACTTTATATTCATTAAATCCCAAGCGAACGCGTCCGCGCACCTATTGTCTTTCTATTGTGTCTGTAATTTCCACGATTGAAAGGTTTAACTAACCTATACTTCATTTAAGAACTCAAAGGTACATAATATAAAAATGAATCGCTAAATGTGTTGCTAAGTGTAAATCTTGAGAACAAGTGAACCGATTTCGCTAATTCTTTTTTTGTTGTGTTTGTTATAGTGAGGAGAAGGTTCTTATAGAAAAAAAAAAAATGAAAATTAGTGAAGGGTAGGGTAACGTAGAGTAGGGTAGAGCGGAGCGGGAGCGAAGCCGCGGACAAAAGCTAGCTAGTATTACTAACTAGCTTTTGTCCGCGCGAGTTCAATGACCTGTAGGTAATAGTCGGCGTTGCGTACAAACCGCCTATAGGTCATTGAGCTCGCTCAGCTGACATTTTCTTAAAGAAATCAATTTCGTACATGCGTAAATGTTTTGAAAAAAAAGGTAGGTACTTTATTTTTTATTTTATCTTTACAAATCGAAAGTATTTCATGTACCGGATCGACCCTCCACAGGATTAAAACGATTAAAATTTAGCGGTGTATATTTAGTATTTTATACCTGAATATTAAACTTTCCAGATGAAATGCCTGATATGCTTAGATCAATACACGTCGCCGACTGTCTCCATACAATGCTGGCATGTCTACTGCGAGGTAACATTCATATTTTTTAATCGGCATAGCATATTATAATTGGTCTTTTAATTCATTAAACCCCAAGCGAACGCCGACGCGCGTTCGCGAATCTATTTTCTTACTATTGTGTCTCAAATTGACGGTATCTGAAAGGTGTTCCCATTGCTGGGACTCAGGCCTCCTCTCTAGGAGAGAGAATGAGCCACCAAGCGGGCCCAGTGCGGGTTGGTGGATGTCATTATTCATCATCATCATCATCATTTCAGCCGATACACGTCCAATGTTGGACATAGGCCTCCCCCAAGCGTCGCCACATCGAACGCTCCCGTGCGTCCCGCATCCATCGATGGATGTCACATATCTTCGAATTTTTGGTTCTAAGACTAGCCGGTTTCCTCACGATGTTTACCTTCACCGATTTGAAAGCAGTGGTGATGAAATATATTCCTAAAAAGCAATATAGAACATGATAACTTTTAAAATTTCCAGGTATGCTGGCTACAGTCTCTCCGCGCGAAGAAAATCTGCCCTCAATGCAACGCCATCACCACTGCACAACATTTGCGAAGAATTTACATGTGAATAACTATACTATAAGACTAGGTAGGCATTATACTGAATTAAATAAATAAATACGTTGTGGGCAAACCACACGGGAACTTCATCAAGGCGGGGTCAATCGTAATAGTTCGGGTAAACTCGGCTTTAGTCGGCCGAACTTACCCGAGCGAGCGTTACACAGCCGAGCGTGACGGTTCATGACACGCTTTAATAATACTAAATCGTAATTGTTCGTGTAAACTCGGCCGAATTTACACGTGCGAGCGTTACACAGCCGAGCGTGTAACGCAGATGAAACTGAAAAAATGTCTTTATGACGTGAATACGCGAAATTCAAATTTTCTAATTTTTTTTTTTTGCATTTTTCTGGTCTAGAGTCAAATTGTATGTTTATTAAGATTGTTTAAGTTAATTTAAACATTTTGTTTAGTTTTGTACTTTAATGTGCAATATCTTTTAAATTGCCTACATGGTAAAATATGGTTGAACTTATTTTCACAATGAATATCAGAGACAGCCCTCTGTGCATAGACGCATGGAGTCAGAGGAAACTGTCGCCCATGTGCGCCTTGAGTGAACAGCCGTCAGAGTGATAAGAACACGAGTCGTGGGAGCAACAAACTCACTGATGGACACCCTGAGCAAACCAAAGAGATTCATCTGTCTCTGGAGTGAGGTGGTCTGGTTAGAGTAAAGGCCACCATGTCCCACGCACGATGGTTCGATTTATTTATTTTTATTTATTAAGCTATTGCATAGCTTCTATCGCGGGCCTTGAGCGTGGAGACCGAATCCAGAAATTCCGTAACGAAAATAACCTAACACCCCCCACTCATTTGTTTTTTGAGCGTGGTGACCGATAAGGAAACAAATGAGTGAACAATCAATCATAATTGAATTCAATGTGTGAAAGTGTAACTTCAATTAATATCAAAGAAAAAAAAAACAAAGGAAAAAAAATACTGCATAAATAAAATAAATAATTATAATTGCATAAGTTGATAAAAAATGCTATGCAATAGCTTTACCGCGGCAGTCCCCGAGTGCCACACGTCTTATTTATTTAGGATCGCCAACATTACAGGCACTGGGAATTTACAGGATCATTTTATGTAACTATTCAAGACACTACATTAATATAGAACATTTGATTTTAACACATAAACCCATAAAATTAGTACATAAGGTAATTTTCGATTGTCTATGATATCAAGGAGAAAATTAATAATTAAAATTATGACAGGCCTGTTGGTCTAGTGGTTAGTGACCCTGACTGCTATGCCGGAGGTCGTGGGTTCGATTCCCAACCCAGGACAAATGTTTGTGTGTTGAGCACGATCATTTGTTCTGTGTCTGGGTGTAATTTATCTATAATATGTATGTATTTCGGAATATATAAGTATGTTTATCAGTTGTCTAGTACCCATAATACAAGCTCTGCTTAGCTTGGGACTAGACGGCGCTGTGTGATAGTTGTGGAATATTATTATTATTAAAATTATGTCAGCAATAATAACCCAACACAAAAAGACACACAGCGTTATGGACTAAGTCCAGAAACCAGATCACAAAGATAAGATAAGATGGGTGAACTTGTTTTCTATATTTTTCTGTCACCTCTCACTGTAACCCATATTTACAAAGTATCGATATCTACTTCTTCTTTCCTTCTTTCATATTATTTTTATCTCTTTAATCAACATACAATGTAACCAGAAAAATGCAAAAAACTTGATTATCGCGTATTCACGTTAAGAATATTTTCACTTTAATGATGTATACTATTTAAATAAATATAACACCTATATTCTAAGGGGCAAGTTTGGCACCATCTTTTCCTCTCGTAGGAAATTTAAAGCCTCAGATTAATTTGGGGACAAATTGGCCCCCAGGCCCCAGCATGACACGTAACGCTGTCTTTGTCCAAAATTATGTCCCGCATCGCGAAGATGTCTCGTAAAATGTTGATGGGCAATTTAGCGGTATGTCATGTTGGAGGGGGACAATTTGTCCCCAAATGTCGCTGAAGCTTATGTAATAGCCAGCAATGTTGTCCAATTTTGTTTCCCAATGAATTCATTGTAGTATATTACAAATGGGTATTTGCTCAATAAATGTTTGGGTTGAGAAAGGATAAGTCTGATTATAGCTTTGATTAGTAATTATTACTTGAGATGTGCCGTTAGCGGCAATATGGGAATATTGCTGTCAATATTACCACCAATATTCATATTTCGGGCAATATTTCCAGCTATACGCCACTTCACGGCAATATTGCCAGCAAACAGCACGTCTCTAATTATTGCTCCCGGTTTCTGAGTTTAGAATTTGAAGCTGGGTTTTGTACAAATCTATTTTAGCCTGAAATTCTGTTTTTTTTTCCAACTTTTGAGGTCGGGAATAATCGAGCACTTTTTTTTACTAGCCGTTACTGTCCCACTGCTGGGCAAAGACCTCCTCCAAGTCCTTTCAGACTTTTTTCTCCTGCGCCGTCTCTAACCATGCTTCGCGGTAAGCGTCCAAATTATCCCGCCTCCTCTTTGGCCAGCCTCGATAGCGCTTTCCTTCAGTAGGGTACCCACTATAATTATTATTTGGGAAAATAATACCAAACTATTTACGTTGAACAATATTTCTAGACATTCTACTATAACGTGACAAAAAAAAGGGGCTCACGAAAGGTTAAAATAGAATTCGACACGCGTTCAACTCCAAATACTCGATTCAGAAATCGGTCCTTATCATTTTGTATATTATGTAAAAAATAGATATCATAGTAGATATTTATAACTTCCTGCCATTTCAGTTTATATTTTAATGTTAATAAAATAGTGATTCATCGGTGACACAGCAAAGGTGTATTCATACTGGGGTAAAAAATAAACCATTTATTATTAAAGTAAACATTTAATTGCACAGTATTTTCAAATATATTTCTGAAGTAATTAATTTCAAAATTCAATCATAATAATCCAAAATTTTGTTTTTTATTTTTTCGAGTGAGAAATTTTTGTTTTCAAATTACCGATGGCTTAGAGTTAATACCTCGTAACTGTGAAATACGTAACTTTTCAGGAGGCACAAAAAACCAAATTAGACCTTTATTATCATGCAAATTTAATGTAATTAAACATGTTTCATTCAAATATTTAAAACTATTGGTTTATTTCAAACACTTGTTTCTCTTGTTTTTATTTTTTTTCCGCTTGTTTTTCAAGCGAGGTGTTCACACCAAACTGACTTGAGCAAGATATGCACGCAACATTGTAGGTGGCGCTACAAGTCTCTTCTTCTTCTTCCTGCCCTTGTCCCATCTTATTTGGGGTCGGCGCAACATGTTTTTTTCTTCCATTCTACAAGTATTGAATCAAAATTTTGCGTGATACAAGATGGTGCGTTATGAGTTTTTCTTTTCAGAAATGTTATAAAATAAAATTGCATATCCGAAGCTTTTACTTTAAGCCATCGTTATGTACATTTACGAAATCGGAAAATTTTGGAAGTAAATGAAAATTTCAATATTATTGTGCGTTCCGGTTTTTTCTCAGTTCCACCTACTCGTTAACCGTTTAACTGCTAACGTCGGATATATCCGACCAATACTCTCGTATTTATTCCACCAGGGTCGCACATCCACGACAAAATACTCCATCTCGTCAGCTCTTCTGTCACCTATGGGGATTGAAAAGCTAAACGAGACGGAGTACACAAATCAGAAACGTTAATTTCAAATAGTCTACAGGCAATTTTGAATTGTCAAAATTTTCGCCTGCCAAAAAAAAAGTGAAGCTAAATTGCATGTTCCAAAAAAAAAAAAAAAACGTTTAATCGTGCCTCACACAATCATATAAACTAAAAATACACAATGAAAAGAAAAAAATGAAAGATATAATCAGTGCGAGGCCAAAAAGGCACCTAACTCAGCATATGGTACGTTATTTAAAACAACGCAGCGCTGATATTCTGTTTAAAGCAAGGCGTAGATCTCCATGGAGAAGAACGTGCAAGAAACTCCTTGGACACTCTTTTAAACCATATTATGAGTTACATAAATCTTACCCAGTCGCCAACACGACCCTAGCGAATAGGACACTGAATACTCGGATCAATCCAACACAAGCAGTCAAAAGGTGAACGACCCGCCTTGGTGAAAATAACTACATAATAAGTTTGATTATAGGCAGCAGTAAAGTTTCCAATGATATGCCTTCTAAGGAAATTACAATAATAGAATATAATAAGCTAGCTCTAGGAATTATTACTATGTAAATAAAATTTATTTTTTTCTATGAATTTGTTGTGTTTGATTTTCTAAATTCATTGCCCTGATTTTTTATAAGATGAAGCGTAAATGGTAAGGCCCAAGCGCCCGAAAAGTGTGAGTAGTAAGTAAGTAAAACAGTGAGTTTCTGAAGCCTACTCCTCGGTAACGGCCAGGTTAATAGGTTTGAAAAAAATATATGTTTATTATAGATTCATGAACAACATTATCAACTATTGATTTTATCGTGCGATTAATACTTCTGTCTAAAAAAAATATTTATCATTTTCGCAATTTTCCCTATGTACTTCGAAACATTTTACACATAAAAATTGGTGGTTAATATAAATATTCTTTAAAGTGCAAATCAATATTTCACAAAGAAAAAGGATTTAAAGGTTAGCGGGGCTCTATCCGGGCGTAGCTGGCCGCAATTAAATGCACAGATACTCGTACTGCCGCCTAGGCGGGTACGATTGTTGTGTCCACTTAACTTCGGACAATTTTTCAAGCGACTATAAACCTTGACACATACGCGACACTAGGCCCTAGGCGTTCAACAAATCGGCTGGCTAAGCGACGGAAACACAAAATACATAGATAGTTACAGAAGTCAATCTACATACAAAGCGCGCTCGAGCAACGCACACATAGACACCGCTCACGGACACGATATCTCTGAGCGCGTGTCGGCCCGCCTCGTCGAACAGTTTCGGCTCAAACGCTCATTAGTGTGCGTCCACCGAGCGTAGGTATATCAAGTGAAGTATATACATGAGATTATCTTCTTTACCTATCTATTTTGTGACGGAAACTTGCAACATGTTACATGACTGTTCGCAATCCAAGTGGCTTCTTCAATCGTTGGTTTCCGCACTGACCAGGGTTTCTACTCCATCACCACCGTCAGGCTGAAATGTAAAAGATACGTATTCATTCTTAATGTTCTTATTGCTGATATGTGGATGGAAGGATTGAGGGGGGAGAGGGAGGCCAAAGAAAATATGGATGACATGTGTGAAGACTGATATGAATGGAAATGGAGTAGTGATAGCGTGACGGTTGGCGAAACAGAATTGAAGAAAAAAAAACTGGCCATGTGCGATTGGTACTCGCAGACAAAAGAGTACCGTACCAAAATAATAAAATTGAGCAAAAAACCGCGCAAGTGCGAGTCGGACTCGCGTACTGAGGGTTCCGTACAAACTTCAAACTATGAAAACCGTCTATTCCCGAACTGAGTATTGGAGACAGCACGGCCAACAGTTCGAAACTGAGGCACAGCAAACATAATTAAGGCGGATACAGACTGCGAGGTATGCGCAACGCACGGGGCGCACAGCCAATGCTTCGCAAGCACATGCCTCGCCACAAAGATGAAGACGCAGATTAATGAAGCATTCGCTTCGCTCGCCATGGCTCGATTTGAGTATATGTTGGTACATATATTCAGGACCCGATCTAGCTATTTAGCCGCTCCGGGCAAAGATAATTTTCGCTGCCCTTTAGATACAGAAAACCACATAAGTCATGAGTCTTAGGTCTTAAATATTTCCACTATCTGACCTGAAGTAGGTTGGAATGTGCCACATAAAATTCTCAACCTGCCAACTTGTATGGAAGAATACCTAAGTCAATTATGCCGCCCTTCATTTTTTGCCCTGCATATATTATATTGTTTTCAAGCAGAGGCATTCGCTGTGTGCCGTTCGCGGCGCATGCCTCGCAGTCTTTATCCACCTTTACACAAAAATGTGGAATGACCAATCAACGCAGTAAACAATACTCACTTGCAAGTCAGCCACTACCAAAGGCTGGTCGTCTTCTCGCAGCACAGTCTCTCCGTCCAGTTTCTTCAGGTTCGGCAACCTTCGGGCAGCTTCGGAACGCCAAGCATCGAGTTCGCACGCGTCGTACAGGGGATTACCGACGAAGAGTAGGTCTTCTAGGTGGGGTAGTTCCTGTAACATATAGCTGATATGGACCCTGAGAAAAAAAGACTGGGCAAGTACGAGTCGGACTTGCGCACTGAAGTTTCCATACAAAATTACACAATTATTTAAATAGTTCATATCCTGAATTCAATTACGGAGAAAATAATAATAATTAGGTAAAATAGTTACATTTATAACATCACTGTGTTATATTAAATGAGCGGCTCGCCATTACACAGATAAACCCTGAGAGATTTTCGCTGCATGGCAAAAAAAAAAAATTCAATGTAAAATAAGAAATTTGGAAAATAAAATAAATAATAATTTCCGAAACGGATTTTCTTTTGTGCCGTAACTACAAATTTTCAGTTTTCAGATTTATTCCTATACTTGTGCTATGAGACCTAGCTTCATGCCAAATTTCAGGATTCGAAGTCAACGGGAAGTACCCTATAAATTTTGATTTTTTTGAGAATGTCGAAATACACGTTTTTGCGACATAAACGATTGTATCCTTTTTTTCGCTAACTCATAAGTTTGATTTTTTCACACTTTCAAGGGACCGCAGACCTGAGTATATGGTTTTAATTTTAACTCAATACCTCCACGTGTTCTCGATATAAAGTTTCTTGACAGACAGACGGACAACAAAGTGATACTATAGGTATAGGGGTTCCATTTTTTTCCTTTTGTAGTACGGAACCCTAAAAATAGCAGTTTTGCGGGGTTACCATGACGTTCAAAGTAAGTTTGTTTTATTCTTATTCTAGTGTGGGTAAGAGACAGAGCTATACAGGTTATCTATCGCCAACTCTTGCCCACACTGAAACAAGACAAAGGGCCGATTTTTCAATCATCAGTTAACTTCTATCTGAGGAATAATTTTTTTTTTGACATATTTTCTATTCAAAAGCTGTCAAACCGCCATATTTATTCCTCATTTAGAAGTTAACTGATAATTGAAAAATCGGCCCTAAAACCATCTTACTTTAAACGTCATGGTCTAGGACTTACCTTACGACCTATATCTCATGTCTACCCTCTACTTGCCCCGTGCCTACCTTCCACCTTCCGGCTCCATAATCGAATCAGTTCGATGGTATCATATAGCCAAAGTGCAACTCATTACATGGAGGTTTTCAGAAAAAATCACACCACCAGTTGGCACCACTTAGCCAAGTGGTCTTCTACTTTTGAAAACGTATTCATGACGTTGCCGTTGACGTCAATGTAACTAATGTCATTAACATAAGCGTTTTGACAGGGGCCTGGATCTGACGGCACCGTGCTGCCATCTGGTGAACATCATTTTAGTAAACCCTCATTCTAATGAGCTTAAACGCGGCTAGGATACATTGATTGCCCAACTTTCGGTTTCATCATCAACATCATCAGATCAGTTCGATGGTATAATTTAAAACCAAAATAAGAACCTCTTCCTTTTTTTGAAGTCGGTTTAAAATCAGAAACACTCCTTTCTACTATCTACTAGCTGCACACACATCGGCTTCTATTGTCAGAGGCGTAGCGTGCACTAATTGAGACGTGGGCGAAGGCACATCAGAGAGGCCTTTTTCTTTCATGAATTCGAAAACGTGATAGCGACTGTCGTAACCCAGTGTTCGAACAAATCAGTGCTTGCCATCAGGTGAGATAGTGGTCTAATGCAAACGTATTTTTTTTTGTTTGTAGGAGGTCAATTGCTAAAATTTTTTCACCGATAGAAAGCTGCTTTATTCTTGAGTGACAAGCTATATTTTATACACTCGGGCGAAGCCGCGGGTAAAAGCTAATAAATTATAAAACAAAATTGAGTCCTCGCACACGCAATGCCGCTTTGGGTGCGAGGCCGTTGGCTAAAATTCGCCCACTCCAAGCTACTATTCGGTAAGATACACTAGCTAGGGGCGTACTATGGCTAGTGTGTCTTATCAAGTAATATTGTAAATACCTGCAGCTTATTAAATTCGCTCCACTCCTTCACGAGGTTGTTGCTCATGTACAATACTTTGAGACTCCTCAACATGTGAATACCTTTGAGTTTCTCTATCAGATTGTACGAAATCCACAGCTCTTCCAGACTATCTCCTAGAGGTTCCTGAAATTAGTTGTAAACTCATTTAATTAGTTAGAGATTGGCATGCGAACATTTACGATAACTCCCGAAGTTAGCCGATCTCTCTAGTCTCGAAAATATGCGGTAACAGAAGAATAAAATATGGTGGGTTATATTAGTCAGTAAAAAAAAAATCTGGACACCCCTGTCTCAATTTCAAATATAAATAATATGATGTTCAAGAATCAAAGCACATATTTGAAATAACTTATTTACAGACACTTTTGAATGGTCAAGAAGTCAGTCATTATAAAAAAAAATGCTTGTAAATCTCAATAGAGGAGAATATGCGAAAAAATCCATGGACATTCCATGGATTTTTTCGCATATTTATATTTTGATTCAATCATGTTAATTATTACAAATATCTCGGTTACATGTTCTTACCGACTTTATATAATCAAAGGTTCTTACCATGCCCGTGAAAGATTTGATGTAATTTCGGCCCAGAGATAATACTCGAAGTTTCTTGAAAGTGTTCAACCCTGTGACTTTCTCAATCATATTTGTAGATAAACTTAATTTCCTATGAAGCAAATGATAAATATCAATATAATTAAAGCCTACAAACCTACAAAAAGAAAAAAAAAATTGCACTCCGGGAGTGCCGGCAGAAGTGAAAACTTGATTATTAACGTTGAGCATGTTTGATATTTTGGAATGGTTAGGGAATAATTTTGCACCAATTGCTTTATCAGTATAAAAGTACTATCATTTATGTGGTAGAATACAATATTCATTTATTGCGCTATCGTACACAAACATGACAATTTATATTACATTAAAAATTTAACACTTTAAAACTATTACAATTATTTTACATTAAAAAGTTTACCATCCGTCTTACGCTTTTTCGATCAGGTCACGTGTCCTGACGCGAGTTTAAGATTTTATACCCATTACAGAAAAAGTGCTCAACGCCGCTAAAGAAGTTTTCACTTCAAAAATAAATGTACCGAAATGGCAGGGCCGTAGCTACCGCCGCGCATCCTATCAATTATGGGCTATGGCCCCTCGGGCTACAGGGGCCCGGACGTGTGTAAAAAAATCGTAACATGACAACACTACTTTAAATTATCTATTTATTAGGAAGAGACCCGTAGTGAAAATAAAAGACTATTACAGGTATAAAAGAATACTAAATGATAGGGTTTTCAATTTAATAACTCGCTCAAATCGACCATGATTTTCTACATAAGATCTCGAAAAAAACTATCCAAGTCCAAAATGCTCCAATAAACGAACTTATATTCAACTAACCCTATTATCCCTCCGAACTCGTTCTCATATGATACAAAGTGAGAAAATACTTCTTCCATCTTTCACGAGCCCACACATTTTGTACCTTTGTAGCTAGTATGGACGTAGCCTATCTAGTTAGTCTGGCCATCACCACATTCGCGGCCTTATTGTGACTCCGTCTCGCTATCCCAGGGCTATAGTTCTGTCCCAGAAAACACCCTCGATAATGTTTAATACAAGGCCCTTAGGTAGTCCTAAAGGCCCAAGTTCCCATTTGTGAGTAGTTACGCCACTGCAAAATGGTAAAACAAGTACTGTTCCCATTTCTTACATTCCTCTGATTGAAACTGATTGAAAGCTACATTATCGTCTCATGAGCTGCTTTTAATAAAAATAAATTGCATACAAGGCGAGGCCAGAGGTTTATGAAAAGTTGATGAATTTCGCGGGCCATGAAAAGCGCGGCAAAAAAGCGGAAAAGGACAATGACAGTTGTCAAAGGGTTACCAGAAAATAAAACAACCTCGGTTAAAGATTTACAATTTTGACAACAAAAGACTCTTGAAAATGTTTCTTCCTAATTCTTTACTTGCCCAAATCTACAAAATAAAAGCGTAAAATCATATTGTTCATACCTCAGTTAAAATTTACGTGATGTTGGTAGGGTAAAAATCAGCCAATGAATAAGGATTCTTTTGCATTTATTTCACTTTTAACTGGCACACAAGAAATAAGTAAAGAATTCAAGATCGTCAGACAGTCATTACGGGTAGTCTGAACCTCAAAAGATCGACTAGGTGCCAATCTTTTCTTTTTAGCAATAGGATATCATGCTACTCAAAGTTGAAGTCACTTTTCAGTCTATTCGGATTATGGATGCACGCTGCAAGTAAAAACCAAGTCTTGTACTTAACGTGGCGGGCCATCTGAATTTCACATTCACAAGTTCACAACACATGGGTAACACCTTGGCTGGCAAGACAGGAGTCCGATTTACTGGCTTATGACTAATATCCCTAACTTCTATCAGAGATCTTTTTTTTTTTTTAATTATAGTTCTCTTAAAATTGTTCTATATGAAATTGCTGTGCCCGACAGGGTCCATGTGCACTTATTTAGCTACTTTATAAGATCTTATGTAACACATGTGATAAAGCAATAAAGATTGAAAGATTGAATTGAATTGAATCTATAAAAGACAGCAGTATGAACGATTTTGATACTTTCCGAAGTACGAAGGAATCTTGTCATGTTACAATATTCTACGATTCGACTATGGCGAGCATAGCCTAACTCGCAGAATCGGCCCGTGTAGAAGCTGACTAAAACATAATCAGGAAAAGACTCGATAGATTGTCCAAGAAATCTACTTACTCGCAATTTGTTAAGGTAGCAAGTGTACTATCCATTTTTTCTATTGGTGGCCATTGGAACATGAGGCTAACCTCCGTAGCTGTTGCTGCTTGGTCACCAGACTTATCTTCCCATTTCTTTATTGCCTCTTTGATAGTCGTAGCTTTGGCCATTTTAGAAAGGTAATTCTCTGATCTAACAATAAGTTATAATTTACCCGTAGTTACTTTGTTATCGATAAAATAAGACCATGGATAGGACAGATTTTGTGTGGTATCCATGCAAATATATCAGTGTAAAATTTGTTTTTTTTTTTTACATTATTTGCTGTTATAATTGCAGTTTAATTAACAAAAATATTTCTAATTATTTTTGTACGTGGTTTTAAGTTAGTGTTGCTATAAAGAAAAATTAACCAACAACGCAAATCACAAGATAGGTTTTTTTATTGTAGTGTCATGAAATGGCGTCGATTCTCATTACAAAAGCCACGCCTCGTTGAATTTATCCTTACTGACTTTACTTTGTGTATATTTCCTGATAATTTTACTGATTTCCTCATTATTTTCCGAAAATCTTTTTCGGTAAGTGTCATTTTATTTGACATTTCATAAAACGCCATACTTTTTTAATTTTTTCTTTTCGGCTTCTTTTTTTTTAATTAAAAAAAAACAAACGCCAATCTATTCTCGGTTGGCAGAAAAATTGAGTTTCGATGGTAAATATGTCTTTATTTTGTATTATTTTCGTAATAGTTTCACTTATTTTACTTTACTGAACAGTTTTTAGATTTATACAATGGCTTTTCTATCAACTTGTTAGGGAAATTAATAGTATCTATTAACTTGTACCTTTTTTGCTGGGTTCCCGACGCCATAGTCATAAGTTTTCTTTTTATAAAAAGTTATTTTTGACAATTTTAAATTCCCGCTTTTTCTTTTTTATTTGAATGTATTTTCATAATTTTGTTGTTCATATTTTTACTCATAAACAACTGTTAGTAAATAGTCTATCTTTTGTGTTATTTCGCTGTAAAAAACATAACCTGTACCTAGTAGCTTAAATTAAAATATAATCAGTAGAAAGTGTTAGTATTGTACCGCTATACTTCATAAATAGTTCTCGAAAACGTGCGATAAATGGCATACTACTCAGGTTTGTTGTGATTGCGTAATTTAAGCGCATATTAGAACATTAATTGCACTAAAAATGTGCTAGTGTAGCTGCACTTCGTATTTAAATAGTGCATCTGCAAGGAATACTGCACGCCCTAATGAGCCGCTGGATAAGTTATGATAGGAAGAGTCCGAAGTGGGTATGCGTTTAGTGTAGGATGCATTCTGTGTTGACACGTACTGTCTCATGTTCCACGTACGGCGGGCTGAGCTACAAGCGGCGCAAATACAGTTTCCAACTGTTTGGGTTGGAAATGCGTAGCGGTCTAAGTTCATGTCACCTTTTCAAAGATATTTCTTACTGAGTTATCAACAATACATGACTTGAGGGTGAGTTGGTTTGCTGGAAATGCCATTGAATGTGTGAATGCTGCCAGTAATTAGGGCACATTTTTAGCATGTTCAGATGACAGCGATGTGGAGGAGTATTTTGACGCCTGAGTGTATTTGATTTTATATATGTCTCGGCCACTTAGAAATTGAACACTTCATGAAATGGCCAACTAAAATGTGAATCCTCGTTTGGCCATATCTTTGATATAGGATTTCTGTGAAAATTGTAGTGAATTGTGGTTTTATAATGAAAGTCTTGATGAAGGAAATTATCAGCCATTTATTTCACAGAGAATATTACAGTAATTAAGATGTTCTCACTAATATTACTAAGCCAACAATGGACGATACATATTGCTAGACTACAATAATGAAAAGTCTATAGAAAGTAAGCCAAACATGGATTCCCATATTATCAAAGTTTAACATTTAAACCTGCTGTCTTTCTATTGTGTCTCTAATTGACCCGATTGAAAGGTTAAAACAATCTGGCCAGTTTAACCTTTCAATCGTGGAAATTACAGACACAATAGAAAGAAAATAGGTGCGTGAACGCCGGCGTTCGCTTGGGGTTTAATTCATTAAACCACATTAATTGAAAGGTTAATTCATTAAACCCCAAGCGAACGCCGGCGTTCGCGCACCTATTGTCTTTCAATTGTGTCTGTAATTATCACAATAAAATTGAAAGGTTAATGAATTAACTTGTCCAGATCATGAAGTGATCAGTATCCATGATCTGGCCGTAACATACATATGAACATAGTTTATCAATATTTAACAGTCATTATTTTGTAAGCTAATCTGTTTATCTAAGAAGGAGAAACTGATTGACTGACATATCCACACACAGCTAAAACTACCGTGCCTAGGACTGGGAAGATTTGCACAAGCTTTCATTCTATGATGTAAGCGAGCACGTTCGGCCGGGTCAAAACCTACTGGGGCCTGGGTTATCCGAAAGGGAACCTGAGCCACGGTATTAAGGCTAGAAGGAACAGAGTGGGTCGTTTAGTCAGTAAGAGTCTGTCACTATCTCCCGCTCCGCCCAAGAGCGGGGGTTGTCATTTGATGATCTCCAAGGAGATGAAATGGAAATACATAGTTTATATGAGATACATATTTTCTTGTAGGTGAAGTCCTCGCAGAAACTAATTCATAAATGTAAAATGCTCTAACTAGCGGTGCCTCAAGGAGTTATCAGCAACCGTAGGGGCTCAGCAGGGTCGAAGCCAACTGGGGCCAAGGGTCTGATTACGAAAGGGAGGCTCAGCCCCGATATAAAAAGCAATGATGGATCGGGGTGGGTGTTTTAGTCACTTCGCCCAAGAGCGGGGTACGTCATCTGGATCATTCACCCACCGAAAAATAAAAACATAACTAGCGGTTATATGTTTTGTGATGTGTATACTTTTGCCTTTGCAGATAATCCAGTTAACACGATGGAGGAGCAACCAGAACGATTTGTAAATGTGGTGCCAACAGCCCGCGTAAAGATAAAGGTACGCATTGTTATTTTTGGTATGTTTTATATGCATTATTTTTTGGTGTGAAGTGCACAGGACCGTTCATTGTGGCGACAATTGGGGGAGGCCTATGTTCAACAGTGGACGTCTTCCGGCTGAAATGATGATGATGACGCATTATCTATGTATATAAAAATCAATGCCACTTTTCGTTGTAATTTTATAACTCGGGCTCACATATCCAAACCAAATGTTTAGGCTTTGTTCGGACGATTTGGTGTGAGTGATGGTTTATGTGAAGTTTGGTAGGGTAGAGTAGTTTAGAGTAGGATAGGGTAGGGTACAGTAGGGAAGAGTGGTGGGTGGGCGTTCGGCTACTTTTTCACCTGCGGCTACTTTTTAAGCGACGATGTAAGGGTTGCAATTTGTTAGGTTGGCAGCTGCCACCAGGTCATCGGTCCACCTTGTAGGAGGTCTTCCGACGCTGCGTCTTCCAGTACGCAGTCTCCACTGCAGAACCATTCAGCCCCAACTGCCATCTGTTCTGCGAGCCATGTGACCTGCCGACTAAATTTATAATAATAATAATATTCCACAACTATCACACAACGCCGTCTAGTCTCAAGCTAAGCAGAGCTTGTGTTATAGGTACTAGACAACTGATAAACATACTTATATATTTCTAAATACCAAAGAGATTTAAAGTATTTAATGTCTTTGCTAAATACATACATATTATAGATAAATTACACTCAGACACAGAACAAATGATCATGCTCATCACATAAACATTTGTCCTGGGTGGGTATCGAACCCACGACCTCCGGCATAGCTGTCAGGGCCACTAACCACTAGACCAACAGGCCAGTCAAATTAGTCAACACTACGCCTCTGCGTACGTTCAGTCTTTCGTAATGATGTCTTGTATAGACAACTAGCTGTTGCCCCCGGCTTCGCCCGCGTACATAAAATATAGCCTATGTCACTCAGGAACAAAGCAGCTTAATATCAGTGAAAAAATTTTAGCAATCGGACCAGTACTTCCGGAGATTATATTCGGAGATTATTATTATTATTATTATAAAAAAGATTACCTCCTACAAACAAAAAAAGTTTAGTTTTACTGTTAATGTGGTTTTGCAGAAAGAAGTAGGTCAAGATGACGAGGATCCGATCCACTGCCGGCTCTGCTGGAAGGGGTTCGCGAGCGAGGTGGCGCTCAGCAACCACGCGCGTATGGAGCACATCGATGCGTACGCGAGCGGGAACCCAGCCGTCTGGACGCAGATCTCCGACAAACTGCTGGTAAGCTAGATAATGCCCCGCTTGGGCAGAACATCGCTGTGCCCTCGTGGGGGCGATCGGCGGCGACGTTCTCTCGCTTTGGTACAGGCCATGGTCCGGAGCGAGGAGGAGTGGCAGGCGGTCGCCTTGTTCTGCGAAGCAGTAATGCTAGCAAAGGAGAAGGCCGACCGTATCAGGCAACGGCGCTCACAGCTACCATCGCAGGCGCGAACTTGCGGATAGCGAGCAATGGGTAGCTCGCTGTCCGACCGTCCGGTAACTGTCCGGACCGAGCCCAAGTCGTCGACGGCGCGCACTGTTACCGCGCGCCTCAAGGAGTTGTCAGCAACAGCAGGGGCCCAGCCGGGTCGAAGCCTACTGGGGCCAGGGTTAGCTCCGAAAGGTAGCTCGGCCCCGGTATGAAAGGCACGAAGGAACGGGGTGGGTTTTTTATTCAGTAAGAGTCTGACACTATCTCACGCTCCGCCCAAGGGCAGGTATGTCATTTAGATGATTTTTACCAAACAAAAAAAAAGCTGTCTGGACGCAGATCTCCGACAAACAGCAGGTAAGCTAGATATATACCAGGGATGTAACGGAGCTCCATAACCGTAACTATCGGATATCCGATATAAAATAATATCCATAACCGTAACCTAATCCAAAATAAAAGTTTCGGATAATATCGGATAGGGGTGGAGCCTAATTGCGACACTTTATGACAGCCATTGCAGCAGACACTGAATTGGTTTTCATCACCACCATGGGGTTACCACGACGTTCAAAGTAAGATTGCTTTAATCTTGTTTCAGTGTGGGTGCCATCTCTTACCCACATGGAAACAAGATTAATAGTACATTATGATGTAAGTGTGTAATGTTAGTGATTACAGTCGAGGCGGTATTTAGACCCGAGCTGTGGCGAGGGAAAAACATTTATTTTATTTTATAAATGTTTTTTTTTTTAAGTAAATAAATCGTTTGTACAAGTTAAAATGGTCAAAATTGCATGAAATAAGGGAGACACTAATATATACCATGGAACGCAATAACTTATGTGAAATTTTTTCGTACTCAAAATTTGATTTTGTGATTTTTGTTTTGCGAACAAAGAGGTTATAACTACATTATAGCAATAGTGCGTAATGGTAATCAAAATGTCACAGTTTGGTAAGAAGTGCCTTTATATACCTAAGTGTAGTGCAATAAGAGTCACTTTCTAAGCAAGTGTATTGAAAAGGCTTTTTGTTTTACATCTTTTATTTAGTTTCACTTATCATGTCTGTTCGTAATCAAATCTTGCAAATAAAATTTGACACTTCCCGGTTACTGATTGAGCTAAAATTTTACATGCATCTCAAAATCAGATGGTAATGCAAAATTATTATGACATGGAGCTGATCTGTTGATGGAACCAGAAGGTGGCTATAGAAGCTCGGTAGTTAAACGACACAACCCCATCGAGTTTGGGCTCGTATGATTCGTCTTGACGAGTATTAATTATATACCGCTATAAAAGCTTGCTATGAAAAAATGATTTTCATTAAAAATCTTGTTTATTTATTAACTTTCCAGTCAAAAACAAAAGAGGAATCAGAGGACTCTATAATAAAGATGAAAACAGAACAAATGCTCTCCGAGATGGAGCCGACGAGCGTGATGGCGCTGGCTTCTAATGACGTCAGCTACATCATCATCAAAGCAGAGGACGGCCAGGATGTCAAGAGGAAGCGGCTCGACAGAGCTGCCAAGAAGGAGAGAGAAGAGAAGCAGCTCTTGAAGAAGGAGAAGGAGACGGAGCCTATAACGTGAGTATCACTGGACTTTCGATTTAACCCCTCGAGAGTGCGGACGGCGAGCAATGGGTAGCTCGCTGTCCGACTGTCCGGTAACAGTCCGGACCGAGCCCAAGTCGTCGACGGCGCGCACTGTTCCCGCGCGCCTCAAGCCAGCAACAGCAGGAACCCAGTTGGGTCGAAGTATACTGGGGCCAGGGATAGTTTTCAAAGGTAGTTCAGCCCCGGTATGAAAGGCACGAAGGAACGGGGTGGGTTTTTTAGTCAGTAAGAGTCTGATACTATCTCCCGTTCTGCCCAAGGGCGGGGAATGTCATTTGGATGATTTTTACCCACAAAAAAACCCTCAGCGTCAAAGGGGAGCATCAGGGGGTTAATGACCCGGAAATTTTACGTAAATCACCAAAAATTAAACTTTTTCTGGATTTTTTTTTTCTACGAAAAAAAAATCTAGAAACCAAAATTTTCGGCCCAATAAATTTCTTACAAACGTGTTTATATTTAGATACCGGCACGGATCTTGAGCGCTGGCTTCAATTTGCACAGAAGTCAAATATTCGGTCTCTTTAGTGGTACGATGAGATGCGGGGGCGGGGAATGTCAGCGATTGGCTCGCCGCGCCATCGTGTCATAGATGTCTTTTGAATCCTGATTCGTTCCCTGCGCTTGCCGTACGTACTAACGACGACGAGTACACTTACCTGACATAGCACTTCATGACTTCCCTGTTGGTCTAGTGGTTAGTGGACCTGACTGCTATGCCGGAGGTCGTTGGTTTGATTCCCACCCAGGACAAATGTTTATGTGATGAGCATGATCATTTGTTTTGTGTCTTGGTGTAATTTATCTATAATGGGTATGTATTTAGAAATATATAAGTATGTTTATCAGTTGTCTAGTACTCGTAACACAAGCTCTGCTTAGCTTGGGACTAGACGGCGTTGTGTGATAGTTGTAGAATATACACCGTTAAATTTTGAGCGTTTTAATTCCGCGGATTCCATCGTTAGATCCCGACTTGGTGACTATGGGACCATTTGGGAAGAATACCCTTTCCAACAAAAAAAGAATGTTTCAAATCGGTTGGCAAGTGACGAAGTTATGCGCGAACATACATAAAAAAAAAAATACAACCATCCGAATTGAGAACCTCCTACTTTTTTAGAAGTCGGTTAAAAACAAACATTTTTGACCTATTGTGACGATTTGCTTAGTGTAAAGTAAGGAAAATTGTTTGGATTTTACTATCCGGTATCCGGCTGGATAAACAAAACGAGGCCGGATACCGGATAGTTACCAGATATCCGTTTCATCTCTAATCTTGACTTTCTTCGATACTGCTAGGGTTCGGTATAACCCGCTTTTTAGGGTTCCGTAGTCAACTAGGAACCCTTATAGTTTCGCCATGTCTGTCTGTCCGTCCTCGATTAATCTCTGGGACCATTAGCACTAGAAAGCTGAAATTTGGTACCAATATGTATATCAATCACGCCGACAAAGTGGTAAAATAAAAATTGGAAAAAAATGTTTTATTAGGGTAGCCCGCCCCCCTGTATGTAAAGTAGGAAGTGATTTTTTTTTTTATTTCAACCCTAACGTGTGATATATTGTTGGATAGGTATTTAAAAATGAATAGGGGTTTACTAAGATAAATTTTTGATAATGTCAATAATTTCGGAAATAATCGCAAAAAAAAACAAAACAATGTGTCCCCCCCTCTAACTTTTGAACCATAAGTTTAGAAAATATGAAAAAATTCTGAAAAGTAGAACTTTATAAGGACTTTCTAGGAAAATTATTTTGAACTTGATGGAAAGAAAAGTTTTTGTACAAAAAAGACAAAAGGGTTCTACAAAATAATTTCTGGACTAAGTTTATATAAGTGTATATGCAAGCATTTTTTTAACCTCATAAATGGGTACACTTATTGTGATGGATGGGAAACTACGGAACCTTACACTGAGCGTGGCCCGACATGCTCTTGGCCAGTTTTTTTATTAAAGTGACTTCTTTTTCTTATACCAATATCTATAAATTCTTCAGAGCTCAAGTTTTGGCACTGCTGTGTCGATAATATATTTCTTTACGCATTTAATTAAACAATCTGATAATTCAAAGTGATTTGAGGAAGTTGTGCTAGTTTTTGCAGGAAACCAACTTTGCCTTCCAGTCACTTCGATACATTTTTCTTTTCACAAAATAACACGAAAGCTACATTTTGAGCCCATGGGAAGTTAAACCCTGTTTACATTTTATTTAAGAGTTATTTTGTTAAAATTAAAATAGTGTGCGTTTATAATTTTGTCGGAGCACTTGGGTATTTTTTTTCCCGATACAATTAAGAACATTATAATTTTACAATATCGATAACGGTAATCTCTAATTGAGCAGCTGACAGTGACATTTGTTGAATGTTCTAGAATGTTTTTTTGAAAGTAGACCTTATTCTGTATAAAATAAAGTAAACTTCTATTTGTTTTTTTTTTTTTATAAATCTTATTTTATAAAAATAATCAAAATAAAATAAACCAGGGCTAACCGATGATACTATACCACCATTTGATAAATACTTGGTTCTACTATAGTGTCTGCAATCCAAAATAGCACAGCAGGATAATTTTATATTTTTTTAACTAGTTAATATCATCGTGGCGACCGTAACTAGACTGATGTGCGCGGCGCATGCGCAATGATAAATGATCTTTATTTTGCAAGTAGGTTTTATAAAAACACTTTTACACGTCAAATTTTTTTTTTTCGTCAATTAATGCTAGATGAGGCCGGTGGCCTAATGGAACACCGCAAAATTGGGGGTACGCGCGCCCCGCCTAACTCCTATCTACTGCATGATTCCTGTGTTCTGTGTTAATAGTGGTTAATTTTTGGTAAGTAAAACACTAAGATATTTTAATTGAGTTGATTGCTAATACTTAAATATCTTTATAGTGATAATGAGTAATTAGGTCTATTTATTATTTCTGACATTAGATACTGATGTCAAAATTAAAACTTTACTTAAATTAAAATTTAAGAAAATATATCTTTAGCTGATGATTTTGCGAATATTGGAAAAAAAATACCTAAGTACTTATTATAATTATAGAATTATTTCTGCTTCATAACAGATATAATTCAGTCAGTTTTTAACAAAGTTTCATTTTGTACGATAAATATTATATGGATTTATTTTAATTCTTTTTAGGTCCAAG
This sequence comes from Mythimna albipuncta, assembly GCA_929112965.1. NCBI lineage: Eukaryota > Metazoa > Arthropoda > Insecta > Lepidoptera > Noctuidae > Mythimna > Mythimna albipuncta. Next base: position 9,443,123 of record OV815985.1, on the reverse strand, counting down.
ACGCCAAGAAAAAGAACCACTATGTTAAACAGACAGGCCAGAGAAATGGTTTATCGTGTTAACTGTTTCATGCAAAAAGAGGCTGAAGATGGCGTGAAAAACTTAAAACAAGTGCAGAAAAGAACAGCGGAAGCCACAAACACATCTGTGGCTACTGTACGACGAATTATGAAAGAAGGTAGTGGTGGTGGGCTCCTGCCTGTATTTACAACACCAGGGAAAAAACGACCCCGAGCTAAACCTATCACAGGTATAGACAATTTTGATCAGGGAGTAATCAGACGCTGTATTCACTATTTTCATATAACTGAAAAAGAATTACCGACCATCGCAAAACTGAGACGGAAATTACAAAGCGATATAAATTTTCAAGGGTCCGAACGAAGCTTGAAGACAATTGTTGAGAATTTAGGATTTAAATCGAAACGTATAGAAAATAATAAAAAGATTCTCATAGAAACGTCTAATATTCGTTTTATGCGCATAGAATATTTAAGGCGGATAAGCCAGTATAGGCGAGAAGGAAGGCCGATAGTATACACCGGCGAATCGTATGTAGATTCTACACATTCAACTCCCAGAGCCTGGCCTGAAGAATCATCTAAAGAACTTAAAAAGCCGATATCAAAAAGACAGCGACTCATTATTGTACACGCAGCATCCGAGACAGGTTTTATTCCTAATGCGTTGCTCGCATTTCAAGCAGACGTTAAGACGGCTGATTACCACGACAGTGTGAACTGGGAACATTATGAAAAATGGCTACGTACTCAATTAATACCCAATCTACCGAATAATTCCGTAGTGGTAATAGACAACGCACATTATCATAACAAGCTATGTGACCCAGTACCAACATCGAACGCCAAAAAATCTGACATGGAAGCCTGGTTGACTGATAAAAGTATAAGCTTTGACGAGAACATGTTAAAACCTCAGTTATACAATTTGATTAAATGCCATAAGGAAAGATATAAAACGTTCAATATAGATAAAATGTTGGCTGAAAATAATCATGACGTTCTTCGTCTGCCTCCATATCACGCAGATCTCAATCCGGTCGAGATGGCTTGGGCTGATATTAAAGACTACGTATGTAGTAAAATTGAAACTTGGAACGTCAAAGATGTCACTGATTTAGTCAAAGAAAAAGTTAATTTAATGGGTGGTAGCGACTGGGATAAGTTGTGCCAAGAAGTAAGAATCATTGAAGATGATTATAAAAAAAGTGTTCATGTGATTGACAGTTTAACGGACGAGTTCGTTGTTCAAGATGACAGTGATGACTCGGATATTGAGAACTGTGACGATGATTATGAAAGTGACAATTTTACTGATGAAGATGATGAATCCACTGCTAGTACCAGCTATATTGGTGATAATGATTTTATAGAAGGTGTTACACCTATTTCACCATGAAGTTTAAAAAAAAATTGCACTCCGGGAGTGCTGGCAGAAGTGAAAACTTGATTATTAACGTTGAGCATGTTTGATATTTTGGAATGGTTAGGGAATAATTTTGCACCAATTGCTTTATCAGTATAAAAGTACTATTATTTATGTGGTAGAATACAATATTCATTTATTGCGCTATCGTACACAAACATGACAATTTATATTACATTAAAAATTTAACACTTTAAAACTATTACAATTATTTTACATTAAATACTCTCCATCCGTCTTACGCTTTTTCGATCAGGTCACGTGTCCTGACGCGAGTTTAAGATTTTATACCCATTACAGAAAAAGTGCTCAACGCCGCTAAAGAAGTTTTCACTTCAAATATATATTTGATATATGTAAAATACTTTTTTAAATTTAATATTAGCTGTGCCCGCGACTTCGTTCGCGTGGACTACAGGGTTTTGAATTTATTATTTCTGAAATAAAAGATTTTTTTCTAAAATTAAAGCCTTAGTTACTCATTGCATCAGCTACCTGCCAAAAAAAGTCCCGTCAAAATTGGTCCAGCCATTTCAGAGATTAGCCGGAACAAACAGACAGACAGACAAAAATTGTTAAAACTGATATTTTGGTGTATGTACCCTATATAAAAGGTGTAAGGGACAGCCCTCAACAAACTTTAAGGGCTTGCTCAGTAGACGAAACTAAACAACCTTCCACAAATTTTTTTTTCAGGTAACGAAAAAAAAAATCAGCCTCACCATACAAAATTATTTTTTTCGTTCTTCTGTGAAGTTGTTAGAAGAGGCAGGTGCTAGACTGCTGCTAAAACGCTTCACCTCATGCCAGACCGTCGACACCGGTGTGGACGGACTCAACGAACCGCAATACTTACCAGCCATCAAGTTTTTTCTTTTTAAAGAATTTTCTGGACTTAGTTAATATCCGCTTGAAAGCGATGAGATCCAGGTTCATATCGTCGTTAACTGTCTTTTCAGCTTCATTTCTGCCCTTAATCATGTCAGTGCATTCCCTATCCTACCATGGAGGAGAAGGAAGTTTACCAGAAGGGGTTTTCTTGGATTAGACGCAATCATCCGCTGTGGAGGCAATGGTGGAACATTACTGGGCATTGTCGCTGGTCACTTTTGGGAGGGAAGATATTCTTAAGTCCAAAATTTTTGAATATAAATACCAATTTGCTGAACTAAGTTGGTATTTTGAAAGGGGGGGAGGGATTGAAACTTTAGTGGGAATGTTTTTGGACGGGAATTCAATCATGATGGGGTAGTCACTTCCGTAAGTCATATCCTAGCGACGCCAAATATGAAGACTAGATATAAAAGGTGTAAGGGACAGCCCTCCACAAACTTCAGTAGACGAAACTGAACAACCTTCCACAATTTTTATTTTTTCAGGAAACGAAAACAAAAATCGGCCTCGCTATACAAATTGTCCAATCAAGTTTATAATGTTGTATGGTGAGGCTGATTTTATTTTTCGTTACCTGAAAAAAAAATTGTGGAAGGTTGTTCAGTTTCGTCTACTGAGCAAGCCCTTAAAGTTTGTGGAGGGCTGTCCCTTACACCTTGTATTGGATGATCAGAACGTCAAATCAACACAGCTATTGTTCTGCCCGGGAGCAGACCTGCGTGTTGCGCTGCTATCGTTGATGAGACAGATCTAGATCATCCAATACATCCAGCAAGCCCATGCCAAAGTTATCACATGTATCCGAACCTCAGCGATAATGATGGCAATTAAAATCACCCATGACGAGTGCCGCTAACACTGCTTAATATTTTTCTAATGACTGAAAAATAGTCGAGTTGTGGGTGCGCAATATAAAAAGAAAAAATATTTATATCCTTAGCCTTAAAGCCCAAGCGCCCGTAAAGTGCTTTATATTTTTTTTTTTTTTTATTTTTTGTTAATGATAGGCTTGCGTTTGACCACTATCTCACCTGATGGTAAGCGATGATGTGGTCGACGATGAAGCACGCTTGCCTAGAAGAAAGTGACTTTCTGAAGCCTACTCCTCGGTAAGGTTAAAAGTCAGCGGGGCTCTGTCCGGGCGCAGCTGGCCGCAAACAAATGCACAGATAGTCCTACTGTCGCCTAGACAGGTACGAAAGTAGTGACCATTTAATCTCGGCCAGATAGTTCAAGTAAGCCTTAACAGCAACAACGTTTATGTTGTCACCAACGAAGGTTAGAGGAATTTGGGAGTATGATACTTTGCTGTTGATGAGCAAAGCACATCCCCCATATCCATCAGTTCTATCGTTACGGACAAAACATGACAACCTGAAATTACTATCAGGCAAGAGCCATGTCTCGGCAATGCCGCAGATTGATGGCTTAAATTTATTAATTAAGAAGTAAGCTCAGGCATTCTGGGAGTAATACTTTTCACGTTCCATTGAAGGAATATCAGGGGATGGAATGTCATTAATATAATTAAGGATCGAGACCAATTTTGAGGCAACGTGGTCAGGTATTTTACGGGTTGGACTATACCAATGCAGACATTAAAATATTGTTAGTGAATGCTAAAATATTTGTGGAGTTATTCTCCTGTCTATAAATGCTCAAGCTCTGTAACTTCCGCTGGTAGGGCACAGCCATTTCCAGATGGGGAAAAAGAGTATTTTGAGGTGAAAGAGAGGTGTGGGTTTTGGGTTTTAAGAAGACAGTTTTACGGTATGATTTTTGGGTCAGGCCGGGTACCGGTAAAACTGCCGGAAGGGTTAGTGGCTGTACAATTTAAATGAAGCTGTTCACATTATCCTTTTTACCGAGCGTTTTGCCACTGCCAAGTCCCGGTAGAAATACTGGACCGGAGTAATGTGAACGAGTTTGTGCCGGATCGCTCGCCCCGCACGTCATTCGGCTTGCATTTTCGATATAATTAAGTTTAGTAGAAGTAGACCCACTAACGCCTCAATCAATGTTCCAAGTGAATATCTTTCTCGTAAAATAGGATGTACCCAATGTTTTCTTTTATTGTGCCTTCTATTAAGATACCACCACAACGCAACAATTTCGTCGTCCATTATGCTCACAGGTCCAAATTCAACTGAGGTAAGTACTTGACTGTTCAGGATCTGGTGTAATGTGAACACGATACGGCATCCGGATTTCGGTAGATTTACCGGTCCGGCAAAGTGGGAATCCGGCTTAACAGGAATAGGACTCGAAAACTGGGATTGAGGTACAATTACCCTAGGCTTGTTATGAGATGATTTGGAAACATCTGCATACGACCGAGAAACAGGTGGGAATACTCGACTTGCCTCGACATAAACTCAACCGATACACGATTTCTACGTGTACAAACGTATAGGTAGAAATCGTGGGTCGGTTGATCCCGTCAAGACGTATATTACTGACGTTATTGGTCAAGAACATACCTAACTTAATTGGTTGTAGCACTGTGCCTGAGGTCTATTCATTTTTTAAAGAAACGTTAAGGGTTATCCCTCATGGTATAAGTTAACCTACCGGGTCAAGGGGTAATTGAGTATTTCTTAAATTCTAGCTTGCAAACCCTGGTTTTGGCAGTGGCCTCTCGCCACAAAATAGATAGGTACAGAAGTCGATCTACATACAAAGCGCGCTCGAGCAACGCTCACGGACACGATGTCTCGGGAGCGTCTCGGACCACTCGTCGAGCCGGGTCCGAGTCCGGGTCAAACGCTCATTAGTGTGCGTCCACCGAGCGTACGTATAAAAAGTGAAGTACATACATGAGATTGTCTTCTGTACTTATCTATTTTGTGCTCTCGCGCCAGGCCATGGTCCGGAGCGAGGAATGGCAGGCGGTCGCCTCTTTCTGCGAAGCAATAATGCTAGCGATAGAGGCGGCCGCTTGCGTAAAAGAACGCCATCATCGTTGCTCTCCATCAAATGAGTGGTCAAGTGAGAGCCTATTGCTTTTGCCTGCGACTTCGCCCACGTACATAAAATATAGCATATAGCCTATGTCACTCAGGAATAAAGCAGCTTTCTATCAGTGAAAAAATTTTAGCAATCGGACCAGTATTTCCAGAGATTTCCTCCTACAAACAAAAATCAAACAAACTTTACCTCTTTATTATATTAGTGTAGATTAAAAAAGACTGGGCAAGTGCAAATCAGACTCACGCATTAAGGGTTCTGTACAAACTTACCTATGTAAAACGGAACGTTTTTTCTTTTTTAGGTACCGAACCCTGAACTGAACTAATATGAAGAATGTCTTTATTTTTTTATATTAGCCTATGTTACTCAGGGTGAATTTAAATGTAGCTTTCCAATGGTGAAAGAATTTTGGTAATCGGCACAGTAGTTTTTGAGTTTATTCATTCCAAACATACACACAAAAATTTAAATTTTCCCTCTTTATAATATTAGTGTAGATTAGTGATGCAACGGAAGTGTCTTAACGGAAACTGAAACCGATGTCAAAAGTAAATCTTTGCGGAAGCGGAAGTGTTAGAACTACGAAGAAAAGACCATTTTATTTTTTAAGATTTATTTAACTGAATATTACTATTAGAAAAAGTATAATAAAGAAACTCATTGCGACACATTACTGTACCGCCCCCGCCCCCCACCGCGCCTCTTCCGATGCGTCCAGTCGTCTACGCGTCCCTCACCCCAGCACTTTCGCAGTATTCTTCCGTTTAGAGTTCTGTTATAAATTTTGCGGAAGCAGAAGCGGAAGCAAAAAAGCTTGCGGAACCTCTGCAGAAGCAGAAGCAGAAGCGGAAGCAGAGTTCTGTTAGTAGATATAAAATATCTACTGTCTATTTCCAGGGGCCCATTCGAATGCCTGCAGCCCTCGACCCTGGTAGCAGACGGGACCTGCCACCAGATCTTCTTCTCGTGCTGCGAGTATTCCATCCACTACCGCGACGAACACACGCGCCGGCGGAAAGGGCTCCGCTGCCAAGTGTGTGAGAAGCCGCTCGCGTGCAGCGGGGAGGAGGCGCCTGCGCCGTTTTCCTGTGAGGTGAGTGTTGATTAACATCAAAATCAAAAATTTACAAAATGCACCTACAAATTACCGGCACGGATCTTGATCGCTGGCTTCGAGTTGCGCAGTTGAGTTGAAGTCAAATATTCGGTCTCTTTAATGGTGCGAAGTGGGACACGGCGGCGGGGAGTGTCAGTGATTGGCTCGCCGCGCCATCGTGTCATGGACGTCACTCGTGATTCGTTGCCTGCCTTGCTGCATGTATCTAACAACGAAGACGATTGGCTCGCCAATGGATGGAATGCGCAAAGCGATCTCCACTCTGACGCCGATCGCTCTAGATCCGTTTTGGCAATTGTACTCGCGAGAGTGCGTAAAAAACCCGCACCATGATGCAGATCTGCACTCCCGCAAGTACGTGCGTGGGTGCGTTTTCACGCGCTACGCTGCGTGGTGCGTGGCAGTGTGATAACCGCCTTATAGGCTGGTTGTGACGTCTCCATGTTCATTGCAGGTGTGCGGCATGGGCTACCAGAGCAACAAGGAGCTGTCGGAGCACACGGCGATCGCGCACGTCAAGCTAAAACCGTTCGAGTGCAGCGTCTGCCACAAGAGGTTCACACAGCACGTACGTCATTCAATATACCAATAGTTAAATTATTATTAACTTATTACAACTTTTTAAGCTATTGCATAGCTTCTATCGCGGGCCTTGAGCGTGGAGACCGAATCCAGAAATTCCGTAACGAAAATAACCTAACACCCCGCACTCCTTTGTTTTCTTATCGGTCACCACGCTCAAAAAGTGTAACTTCAATTAATATCAAAGAAAAAAAAACTGCATAAATAAAATAAATAAATAATTATAATTGCATAAGTTGATAAAAAATGCTATGCAATAGCTTTACCGCGGCAGTCCCCGAATGCCACACGTCTTTTTTAAATTAATTAAGCCCCAAGCGAACGCCGACGTTCGCACTCTCATTGTCTTTTTATTGTGTTTTTAATTGCGGTATTCGAAAGGTTAAACATGCTTTTTTTTTAATTTCCAGGGCGGAGTCCTACAACATATGCGCATGCACACCGGGGACCGCCCCTTCCCCTGCACGTTCTGCCCGAAATCCTTCACCCAGAAATCAGGGCTCGACCAACACCTCCGGATACACACCAAAGTCAAACCTTACCGTTGTGTCGTTTGCAACAAAACCTTCTGCCAATCCGTACACTTGAAACAGCATATGAGGACTCACACCAACGTCGCTCCGTTCCAATGTGGGATCTGTGATAAACGCTTCAAGCAAAGCAGCCATCTCAACTATCATTTAAAGAATCATAACCCAGCGGTCATGTCGGAGGAGCAACGAGCTAAGTATGCAGAGCTGATCGGGATGATGAACAGTCATGCGCTGGAGCAGGAGGGCACCGTGCAGGTGGAGGCCGAGGTGGACAGCGAGTGGTGCGTGGCGCACAGTGAGAGTTGATTGCTGGGGACAGTTGCGGGCCTGGCTTATGGCCGCCAATATTGGGAGAACTGAGGCAGACTGAGCTTTCGACGCTAACTTGGCCCTAGTTTATAGCCAACTTGGGCCTGCCTTATGGCCACCAATATTGGAGTAACTACGTGGACGTTCAAGGCCAACTTGACCTTGGTAGTATTTTAATAGTCGGGGAGAACTTGGCTCTGGCTTATTGCCACCAACATTGGCTGTGTCGGACTTGTCTTTCAAGGCCTTATTGGCAGTATCTGTTCGCCTAGAATGAGTAGAGCAATAATAGTAATAAGGCGCGAAGACCGAAATATTCCACGATGAGATGGTCGAAAGCATTTCCGAAATTCAAATTTTCTTAAGATTTTTTAAAATTTTATAGTTCAGAAAAAAGTTTCATGTTGATTAAAATAATGATTGGCGGCCGTAATACGTATTTATTTATGTAATTACTAGCTTCTGGGACTTGGGCCTCCCAAAGACTTGTGAATATTTGAATTTCATATGTTATCTTGGAGCTGTGTAATATTCTTACTAGATAGCATTGTACTCAACATTATTAAATTATTTTGTGTAGTTTAGTTCGGACGATTACATTTTGTTTAGTCCGTATTTTAGATTATAAAAAAATATTGGACACGTATTTTTTCTCGTGTGAAAAAATGTAGCACGGCGTGACGTTACATGTAACTTTAAAATGGGCTATAACTTTGTCATTTTTCGTTTAATTTACAAATAAAAAAATACATGTCCCTTATTTTTGAAAAATCTAAAAGACGGACTAATTACATTTTTTACGGCAACTACCCTACTGTGTCAACTAGCCGAGTTGCGGCGAGCGGGGTACTGCGTTATGATTGGTCGAGACTATTTGGAAATTATTCCGTGGCGACCTACATCAGATGTATTAGTCAAATGTGTTGACAGACATGCGTCGCCTGTTATTGGCTTGGGAAAAACCCGTAAAAGCCTTCTGAGAAATTCTAAATTGCTATTTTGTACTATTTCACGGGGGTAGACTGAGCCAGTAAGACCTACCAATAGGTTACGCGTCTATGGAGGTACACGTCCGTGGACAGTATATCTTAGTTTTTGTATATGATATTATTACATAAGTAATAACTTATACATTGCATTGTAAATACATAAACTTTTTATAGAAAACTTAATTTTTAAGTAGTCATTCTTGTGTGTATAGTCTGTCTAAAAAGTCAAATAACTTGGGTAATTACTAGGGTGAACTGAAACCTGATGTAGTCAACCCTGGTTCAATGGTTGATTAAGGGTCAACTCAAACCAAAAGAGCGTCGAAGCGCAGCGAAGCGGATCGCAGTTTCAGTGTCATATGAGTTTTAACTTTATTTTCATTGGTATAATACTTATTATCGCATGAGAAACTCGAATGAGTCGCGCGGATGCCCGCGGTGCCGCGGAAATTCCAGCGAATTCTATGAACGGTAAACGGGTCGCTGCCCTTCGCCGCTCTTTCGGTGTGAGTTGACCCTAAGAGATCTTGATCATTGCTTACTAATAGAAGAACCTTTTAAAAAGTATTGAATAAATATTTTTTAAATTATTAAATATTATACAAAAGTCGTTTGACTTTTTACACAGACTATAACTTATACATTGCATTGTAAATACATACATTTTAGCCATTCAATGAGTTAGAGACTTTTTATACATATGTACAGTAAGGCCCCAAAAGTCCATAGGAACGCTAAAGATTACATTGCTACGAACCGAGCGAGCGCGATACTTCCGTGCGTATGTGTGCGCATGTATGAGTATCCACATTCCACAGATAACACACACTAAGGAACTGTCGTCGCACTGAGCAAACATTATTATTTTTCTGTTCTTACCATATAATTGATAAAATTCGCGCAAATACGTCATGTGCTGGTAGCCGTGTGAACTAAGTGTTGGATTCGCAAATCACGTAACCCGAGTTCAAATCACAGTCGGTCCGTTCCAATTATTTCTTACTTTGAAAATTCCCAATCTTTATTGATATAGTTGTTTTTTTATATTTCTATGAAAAATACTATTGCATTTTTTGCACTAAATAGTTGCAAATTACGAATGTGATCTATTAACCACAAGAAGAATCACATTCGTAATTTGCAATTATTTAGTTGTTATCTTATCTTATCTTATCTTTTCGATGTTGTAAGGTAGAAATAAAAATACGTGTTTAATAAAAATGTTTATTAAATTCTTTATATTTACAAATTAAACATTTATGAGAATTGTGACGTCGAATTGTTACCTAGACCAAAAGTTATCTTGTAACCGTTATCCGTGTTACGCGTAAGATTGTTTGTTGGAAGTATACTTAGACCAATCCTAATATGAATAACGTAACAATGAACGGATATTCAAATTTTAATAAAATAAAATATAGGTAATTGTTTATATCCAGTTATTTATTGAAAAGTGATATATGATTTAGACTTTGTAAACATTTTATTTTTGTGTAACGTCACAATGAATGTATTGAGGTCATAGCTTAATTGTTCATTTTCTTGACGAAAAGAAGATTGAAACTAAACCTCAATTTCTGTTAAAAGAACTTTAGTTCTCACAAGATAATCGTCAATTAGACGAGAAAAATAAATTGAACTATAGTATTATGTTAAAACAGTGCGGGTAGAAGAATAAAAAACGAAATAGACTCATGATTATTGTCAACAAAATTGATAGCGAGTTCACTGCATTCTTACGATGAGGCGATGGCACAAGTTAAAAGATATAGCTGTTTTAAACGAAAGTAAACACAATATAATACAGTGTTTGTTAACGAATAATCACAGATATGTTAAAATAAAATGGTAGGCCTTTTAATTTAGTTAACATTAAACATTTAGTGCGAAACGTAATCGTTCTTGTTTGTGCCTCTCTGTCAAGTACGGCTTTTTAGCAGGTTTTCTGTGATGCACGCCTTCAGCGTGAAGTGCACGGCGAACAGTATCCATCGAGGTGTCATATAATTCCGCAAAATGTCTCGTTGGTGCGAAACCATTCGTTTCGTATACGTCCACCATATGTTGTCGCTGCGCCTCGCTAATAAGCTTCGGTCTCCCACTTCTCTTTCGACTAGCAAGGCTACCTTCTTCCTCATATCTTTTTAGCCAAAGATTTACAGTATTTTTCTAAAATAAAAAAATATATATATTAGGCAGCTATACCTACTTCACTTCATTTTCATTATATAAAATGTTAATAATCCTAATTATTGAATATAATTTTAAAATAAAACTGCATTTATTATTCCAATAACCAATCCAATAAACCCAACGATTTACGTATTTCTCTTTTAAACCTCATAAAGATACGATGAATGGATTCATAAATGGCATACGTTTTAATTAGAAGATTAATTTGTAATAAAGTTACAATTCATTAATATCTATTATACTCACATTCAGTCCGGTTTCTTCAGATATTTGTGTTTTATTGAGACCACTTTTATGCAGCCCAATGATAGTCGCCCTCACTTCAATACTAATATTAACCTGCATTTTGCGAATATTACAATACTGTCAACCACACGTCACTAACCAACAACTACAACCAAACGACAGTTCATTTCGGTCAAGTTAAAACTCATGTCTACCTCGCAGAAATCTAATTCTTTATTTAGTTTTTTTTGTGATCTACCTTTCTAACTCTAAGAAATGTGTGAACAAGTTAAAGAATATTTTAATATATTTAATGCAAATACATAACTTCCAATCGGGTAAGAACTTACAAAAAGTCAATAATTGCGTGGGATTTGAACTTGCGGCACACTGATTTGCGCTTCAATCTGTGTGCCTATACCACTGGGCCATCGTGACTTGTGCTAAGTTGATGAAATTGTGGATTTCAATCATTTGTTGGCGAAACTTGAAAATAAAAGGTCGTAAGTCAAACTAAACGTCAAACGAATACGTTTTAAGAATTCCTATGGACTTTTGCAATTGAGTGTACATGTAGATTTTAGTAGTAAACGGTTAAAAAACAAGCAATAAATTAGTACGTACATGATAGTATTAATAAAATAAGGAGTATATTATTATAATGAATTGACTTCCTCTATCTTTATTGTCATTTACTTAGGATGGGTACTCGAAATATAATTTCATTACATATTTTATTTTGGATGTTTTATTTCAACCTCTTTTTTTTTCTATTTACATAAAAATCCATGCCACTTTTCGTTGTAATTTTATAACTCAAGAACGGGCTCACCTATAAAAACCAATATAATGTTTAGGCTTTGTTCGAACTATTTAGTACCTACTAAACCATCTTCACAAAACGTCTTCATCTTCAGATAAACCATCTGGTTTATGTGAAGTTTGGTAGGGTAGAGTAGGATAGGGTACAGTACAAGCGGGTACGAAGTCGCGCGGGCAAAAGGTAGTACATACTATAAAATTAAGTTTATTTCTTAGCATGTCGTTGGATTTCGATACAAATGGAGAGAGTTAGTCGTTGCGACCGAGGCAGAAATTGCACGAACCGCAGGCGAGGGTGTTATGAAGGCGGGTGCTGCTCTGATTTTCCGCATGTATCAAACGACGTTTTTCAATAAACTTAGGAAGATATATGGCTGGCACGACCGTCTTCTTTTCCATATGCATGTTTCTTCAAAAGTACATTAAAAAAGAAACCGGGGCAAACGGTCATAAATAAACGAGTGTTGACACGAGTCGCCCAGCCTAATACGATAAATGTAATAAATGGCGGCGGGAGTGAGCACGCGCATTTTTTCCCACTAGTACGAAAACAGTAAATTGCGTGCCTATAAATAAGCGGTAGGGGTATAAGAGCGGGTTTTCGAGGTTTGGCCACTGCAAAAACAATGTGGCCAAGACCCATATATAAAAAACTTTGGTTTTGTTTTTCACTCCATTTTAGCGATACTCTGTGATACCGCCAATGAAGAACACTATCTACCAGAAGATGCCATATTACCGTGTCCCGCAACTTCATCATCATCTCCTTAACGGCCCGTTCAAACCTTGCCGCTGTGAGCTAAGCGCGAGGCGGCGAGCGGTAAGAAGAAGATGTTTGAAGTACACCACAAGACCCAGCTTATAGCGCGGCGTGTCCAGTGTCCCGCAACTTCATCGTCATCGATAGAACTGTGTGTCAGTAATGTTCTAGATAAACTTGGAAAAGTACACATGAAATGAAAAATTTACATTGGTACTTGCCCGACCTGGAACCGCATGTATGAGAGTCGGGTCAATCAATCAATACGTTTATTACAAAAACTACTACCTACGGCCATCACACACACTACATTATAGTCATGTGTGTGTTTATGCTATACTAGTCCTGCCTACCAACCATCCATACACCCAAGAGAAGAAGCGTGATTTAGAATGAATTAGAACTACTACATGACAATTTTAAACATGTTTTTGTACAAAAGAGACAGAAACAACGATGATTAAAAGTTTGACCGAAATGACAATAACCACAAATGTATGACCTTGAAAATATCAACAAGTGGGCTAAGTCCTTTGGGCTCTTACTGAATCCAAATAAATCTCAAGCGCTCATTATTGGTGGCAGATATATGCTTAGTTTACTGAATCACCAGTCCCTCCCACCAGTAGTTTATGACTCAGTACCTATACTTTACTCGAAAAGTGCTAAGAATCTAGGCGTCCATATAGATACTAACCTTTCTTGGGAAGTTCATATAGCTGATGTTAGTAGGAGGGTCTTCTACTCTTTTCAGTCCCTTAAACGTCTCCAAAAATTCCTACCATTTCATACTAGGATCACCCTTGCGCAATCTCTTCTTCTACCGCTAATAGACTATGCGGATGTCTGTTTTCTCGATGCAACGGAGGTTCTACTAAACAAACTCGAGCGATTGCAGAACTTGTGCATCCGCTTCATTTTCGGCCTCCGCAAATACGACCATGTGTCGGAGTTTCGGACCAGATTGAAGTGGTTGCCGATTCGGCGTCGGCGTGATGCCCATATCCTATCTCTTCTCTACACTATCCTACACAACCCTAATTCTCCACAATACCTTCGTGAACGCTTTGAGTACTTCGCCCCGAGGGGTAAACCCTGTCGCACTGCCAATTCTCTTCTTCTTCGTACTCCGTTTCACACTTCTAGCCGTTATGATGGTTCCTTCTCTGTAACTGCAGTGCGTCTTTGGAACTCCCTCCCACACTCCTTACGTGACAGCCCTTCTTTAGATGTCTTCAAGAGGAAAATTAAAGAGCATTTCCTTTCACAATGACATAGCATATATATATATACATATATATATTTATAGTACCTATATAAAGTATGTGTGTATTTATGTACGTAGAATTTGTTTATATATTATTATTTTATTCTTAATATTTCCTATTTTAAAATTGTACACTGGACCCTACCCTCTATTGTCATCTCTCTCTATCGCTCAATGGTTTGCTGGAAGAAAACTCAACTTTGAGTTAAGCTCGCCTATGTACATGAACTTTGCTATCCACTTGTTTTTTTTGTGTTTATAGTGTACAATAAAGAATAAAGAATAAAGAGTATGTTTCAAATCTAGAAAAGTATAATAAGGAACGCAAAAGTCAGTGTCAAAGGTGTCAAATTCTTATCATTATCAAGCACGTCGATTTGTTTTCTTTCGAGAAAATACTGAAAAATCGTATTGGCTTTGAATTTACCATTGAATATAAATTTATCGTGTTCTGTGCTTTTGAAATCCAAAATGCTTACTTCCAAGGTAAGTTTTGTTGACATATTATAATAAAAATAATCTTTACTTCAAAGTAAAAGAGTTTCTGCATTTTATCATAAAAAATGCGTATTATTCATGACATAGCAATTTGTAATGTTAGTTGTTGGCTACAGTCTTTCATTACAACATAAATGATATAGTAAAGGTACTGTAGGGTACCTACTTAAAAACAAAATCATATAAAAACTGTAGACAAAGGACCTATCAAATATATTTGATTTTATTTTTTAAAATTTATATTTTAATTAAGGGGCCGGCGACAGATGAATTTCCATACAAACGTAATACCACGCTCATTTGCAGTTGGAGCATAATTCCAACATATTATGATGTTATTCGGTTATAGACAATATTTATCTAGGTTCCTGCATCTTTCATTTAAAAAATTCCAAAAGGAAATTTAAGCGAATTGTATTTCGCACTTTTTTACAGCGTAAATGGCAAAACATGCCATTTGGCTCTTCCTGTATTAACAATAACAATATTTCTAATATTCTCGACGTAGGAACCTAGATAAATATTGTCTATAACCGAATATCATCATAATATGTTGGAAATATTCTCCAACTGCCAATGAGCGTGGTATTACGTTTGTATGGAAATTCGTCTGTCGCCGGCCCCTTAAGACATGAGGCAAAGGTCATGGTTTTGTTGTACATGAATGTATGAACAAGCATATTATTAACTTTGTAATGTTTTTTTTTTATAAATGACATAAACTAGTGCTTGACTGTGATTCCACTTGATAGTAAGCAGTGAAGCAATCGTTGATGGTGAGGCGCACTAGTTTATTAAGAGCTTATTCACTCTAGTCTAGAAGGTACCTAAATTATAATGGGATGGAAGACCAAAATAGTGATAAAATAGAGAGTTTAAAATATTGATTTAACGCTTAATTTCATAAGAGAAGAGGCAAGAAGAGCAGTAGTGGAATAGTACATTGTTACACTAGGGGTGAAAGTAACTCATGTCGTCGTTACTTTCACCCCGAGGTAAACACTGTGCTTTTCATTACGAATACGAGGAAACTAAAAATAAAATAAAAAGTTTTTAAAACCTGAGTTGTCGTACCTATCTATGATTTTAAGTAGGCATCTTTCTTCTAATTTAGGCGGTAAAAGGTATTCCACTACTGCTTTAGCCTCTTCTCTTATAAAATTAGGCGTTAGTAACTATTTTAATCTGATAAACATGACATGTTAATACAAATCTCTGTTGTACTGAAATGTAAACAAAACTCGAAAAAACTGGCCAAAAGCGTGTCGGGCCACGCTCAGTGTAGGGTTCCGTAGTTTCCCGTCCGTCACAATACGACAACAAATAGTACAATTTGTTCTCATCCTTACAGCTAGAAGTGCTAGTAGACTTCGGGTCTAAGGTGGACACAGAAGCCGTTAACAAGACTCTCTCCGAGCTGAAGTCACAGGAAGGCATAAAAGACGCGGTGTATAAGGACGGCGCCATCTTGGTGGAGAGCTCCCTGCCCAGCGCGCATGTGCTGGAGCTGGTGGCCACCAAATCGGGGAGGAGGGCCGTGCTGCAGGGCTTCGGAGGTGAGGGACACGAGATAAGATATGATGTAGATGACATTAGAGTGAAAATGTGCGATTATTAAGCTATTAGTAACGATAGAACTTAATTTGTAAGTCTTGTATTTTGATAAAGTCGAAAATTATAAAATGTTCGCGATCTCCATTGATATACAAAAAACTCTTTTGCCGGTTTTTATAATTCAATGGCGGTCTCAGACAAATTTTATTGTTTAATATCATTGGCACCAGATTTAGTTAGGCAATCTATTCCGTAATAAACGCATTAATCATTAGCACCAGGTTCAGCTAGGCAATCTATTCCGTAATAAACGCATTAATCATTAGCACCAGGTTCAGCTAGGCAATCTATTCCGTAATAAACGCATTAATCATTGGCACCAGGTTCAGCTAGGCAATCTATTCCGTAATAAACGCATTAATCATTAGCACCAGGTTCAGCTAGGCAATCTATTCCGTAATAAACTCATTAATCATTGGCACCAGATTCAGCTAGGCAATCTATTCCGTAATAAACGCATTAATCATTGGCACCAGATTCAGCTAGGCAATCTATTCCGTAATAAACGCATTAATCATTGGCACCAGATTCAGCTAGGCAATCTATTCCGTAGTAAACGCATTAATCATTGGCACCAGATTCAGCTAGGCAATCTATTCCGTAATAAACTCATTAATCATTGGCACCAGATTCAGCTAGGCAATCTATTCCGTAATAAACGCATTAATCATTGGCACCAGGTTCAGCTAGGCAATCTATTCCGTAATAAACGCATTAATCATTAGCACCAGGTTCAGCTAGGCAATCTATTCCGTAATAAACGCATTAATCATTAGCACCAGGTTCAGCTAGGCAATCTATTCCGTAATAAACGCATTAATCATTGGCACCAGATTCAGCTAGGCAATCTATTCCGTAATAAACGCATTAATCATTAGCACCAGGTTCAGCTAGGCAATCTATTCCGTAATAAACGCATTAATCATTAGCACCAGGTTCAGCTAGGCAATCTATTCCGTAATAAACGCATTAATCATTAGCACCAGGTTCAGCTAGGCAATCTATTCCGTAATAAACTCATTAATCATTGGCACCAGATTCAGCTAGGCAATCTATTCCGTAATAAACGCATTAATCATTGGCACCAGATTCAGCTAGGCAATCTATTCCGTAATAAACGCATTAATCATTGGCACCAGATTCAGCTAGGCAATCTATTCCGTAGTAAACGCATTAATCATTGGCACCAGATTCAGCTAGGCAATCTATTCCGTAATAAACTCATTAATCATTGGCACCAGATTCAGCTAGGCAATCTATTCCGTAATAAACGCATTAATCATTGGCACCAGGTTCAGCTAGGCAATCTATTCCGTAATAAACGCATTAATCATTAGCACCAGGTTCAGCTAGGCAATCTATTCCGTAATAAACGCATTAATCATTAGCACCAGGTTCAGCTAGGCAATCTATTCCGTAATAAACGCATTAATCATTGGCACCAGATTCAGCTAGGCAATCTATTCCGTAATAAACGCATTAATCATTGGCACCAGATTCAGCTAGGCAATGTATTCCGTAATAAACGCATTAATCATTAGCACCAGGTTCAGCTAGGCAATCTATTCCGTAATAAACGCATTAATCATTAGCACCAGGTTCAGCTAGGCAATCTATTCCGTAATAAACGCATTAATCATTAGCACCAGGTTCAGCTAGGCAATCTATTCCGTAATAAACGCATTAATCATTAGCACCAGGTTCAGCTAGGCAATCTATTCCGTAATAAACGCATTAATCATTAGCACCAGGTTCAGCTAGACAATCTATTCCGTAATAAACGCATTAATCAATGGCACCAGGTTCAGCTAGGCAATCTATTCCGTAGTAAACGCATTAATCATTGGCACCAGATTTAGTTAGGCAATCTATTCCGTAATAAACGCATTAATCATTAGCACCAGGTTCAGCTAGGCAATCTATTCCGTAGTAAACGCATTAATCATTGGCACCAGGTTCAGCTAGGCAATCTATTCCGTAATAAACGCATTAATCATTAGCACCAGGTTCAGCTAGGCAATCTATTCCGTAATAAACGCATTAATCATTAGCACCAGGTTCAGCTAGGCAATCTATTCCGTAATAAACGCATTAATCATTGGCACCAGATTTAGCTAGGCTCCGTAGTAAACGCATTAATCATTGGCACCAGGTTCAGCTAGGCAATCTATTCCGTAATAAACGCATTAATCATTAGCACCAGGTTCAGCTAGGCAATCTATTCCGTAATAAACGCATTAATCATTAGCACCAGGTTCAGCTAGGCAATCTATTCCGTAATAAACGCATTAATCATTGGCACCAGATTTAGCTAGGCTCCGTAGTAAACGCATTAATCATTGGCACCAGGTTCAGCTAGGCAATCTATTCCGTAATAAACGCATTAATCATTAGCACCAGGTTCAGCTAGGCAATCTATTCCGTAATAAACGCATTAATCATTGGCACCAGATTTAGCTAGGCTCCGTAGTAAACGCATTAATCATTGGCACCAGGTTCAGCTAGGCAATCTATTCCGTAATAAACGCATTAATCATTAGCACCAGGTTCAGCTAGGCAATCTATTCCGTAATAAACGCATTAATCATTAGCACCAGGTTCAGCTAGGCAATCTATTCCGTAATAAACGCATTAATCAATGGCACCAGGTTCAGCTAGGCAATCTATTCCGTAGTAAACGCATTAATCATTGGCACCAGATTTAGTTAGGCAATCTATTCCGTAATAAACGCATTAATCATTAGCACCAGGTTCAGCTAGGCAATCTATTCCGTAGTAAACGCATTAATCATTGGCACCAGGTTCAGCTAGGCAATCTATTCCGTAATAAACGCATTAATCATTAGCACCAGGTTCAGCTAGGCAATCTATTCCGTAATAAACGCATTAATCATTAGCACCAGGTTCAGCTAGGCAATCTATTCCGTAATAAACGCATTAATCATTAGCACCAGGTTCAGCTAGGCAATCTATTCCGTAATAAACGCATTAATCATTGGCACCAGGTTCAGCTAGGCAATCTATTCCGTAGTAAACGCATTAATCATTGGCACCAGATTCAGCTAGGCAATCTATTCCGTAATAAACGCATTAATCATTGGCACCAGGTTCAGCTAGGCAATCTATTCCGTAATAAACGCATTAATCATTGGCACCAGGTTCAGCTAGGCAATCTATTCCGTAATAAACGCATTAATCATTAGCACCAGATTTAGCTAGGCAATCTATTCCGTAATAAACGCATTATCTAACACATAATATTTATCACAATCGAATAACTGATGAAGGAAGGGATCATCATTTCAGCCAATACACGTCCACAGTTGGACATAGGCCTCCCCTAAGCGTCGCCACATCAAACGTGATGAAACACCACTTCTACGGATCTCGTACTATAAATAAACCGCCGCTGGAGATCGCCTAGGGCCCAGCCTGCTTAAGGCGCGAATTTTTCAGCACAGGTGCGGAAATAAGTCAATTACGCGCCTAAAGCGGATTTTAAATGCTTATTTTTAAATTTTGTCTACAGAAACCCAGTCTGCGGTAGCCATGATATCCAGTCAGTCTTGCTGCAAGTCGCAAGTGATGGGCGTGATCCGGTTCCAGCAGACGCCGGAGGGTCCGCTGGTGGCAGACGGCAGCATCGACGGGCTGTCGGCAGGCTCGCACGGCGTACACGTGCACGACACTGGGGACTTGAGTCAGGTGAGACAGTAGCAGAAAGTACTACAGTGCCACTGCGAATAGATATTATATCTATTCGTAGGAATTTCTCAGGCAACCCACCCGCGTTATATTATTTAATATACTGAAATCATAAAATACGTTTCATCCATTAAACAAACCGGTGAAGGTCGTTCTTAACCGTATCCTCTACTATAAGTAGAGATGTGCCGTTGCCGGCAATATGGGAACATTGCTGGCAATATTGCCACCAATATTCATACTTCGGGCAATATTCATGCTTCGGGCAATATTGCCACCAATATTTATACTTCACGGCAATATTGCCACCAATATTCATACTTCGGGCAATATTGCCACCAATGTTCATACTTCGGGCAATATTGCCACCAATGTTCATACTTCGGGCAATATTGCCACCAATATTCATACTTCGGGCAATATTTCCGCCAACGGCACATCTAAGCCTAAGCGACCTTCACAACCAATCTGGGGCACACGGTTTATCTTACTGTCTGTTTTTTTTTCACTGGTAGCTTTTGCTTATGGCATTAAGTCCGTCTTTGTACAGTATTATGTGCATACAGCACTAATAAATAATCAATTATTTTTTTAGGGGTGCAACTCAATAGGAGACCACTACAACCCGTGCGGGGCCCTGCATGGAGGCCCAAATGACCCTAAGGGCAGCAGACACGCGGGTGACCTGGGCAACATCGTCGCGGATGAGAATGGACGCGCTACGTTTAGGATAGTCGACAATGTGTTGAAGGTAGGTTATAATAAGGGGCAAGGGGTCCTAGCGACCCTAAAATTCGTCGGCATAGCGGATGTCACTGAAATGACTTGGGTCCAAACGGCCCTAATGTTCGTCGTTATGGCGGATGTCGCTGAAATGACTTGGGTTCAAGCGACCCTAAAGTTCGTTGGCATAGCAGATGTCGCTGAAATGACTTGGGATCCAAGCGACCCTAAAGTTCGTCGGCATAGCAGATGTCGCTGAAATGACTTGGGATCCAAGCGACCCTAAAGTTCGTCGGCATAGCGGATGTCACTGAAATGACTTGGGTCCAAACGGCCCTAATGTTCGTCGTTATGGCGGATGTCGCTGAAATGACTTGGGTTCAAGCGACCCTAAAGTTCATTGGCATAGCAGATGTAAAGTTCGTTGGCATAGCAGATGTCGCTGAAATGACTTGGGATCCAAGCGACCCTAAAGTTCGTCGGCATAGCAGATGTCGCTGAAATGACTTGGGATCCAAGCGACCCTAAAGTTCGTCGGCATAGCAGATGTCGCTGAAATGACTTGGGATCCAAGCGACCCTAAAGTTCGTCGGCATAGCAGATGTCGCTGAAATGACTTGGGATCCAAGCGACCCTAAAGTTCGTCGGCATAGCAGATGTCGCTGAAATGAGTTGGGATCCAAGCGACCCTAAAGTTCGTCGGCATAGCAGATGTCGCTGAAATGACTTGGGATCCAAGCGACCCTAAAGTTCGTCGGCATAGCAGATGTCGCTGAAATGACTTGGGATCCAAGCGACCCTAAAGTTCGTCGGCATAGCAGATGTCGCTGAAATGACTTGGGATCCAAGCGACCCTAAAGTTCGTCGGCATAGCAGATGTCGCTGAAATGACTTGGGATCCAAGCGACCCTAAAGTTCGTCGGCATAGCAGATGTCGCTGAAATGATTTGGGTCCAAGCGATCCCAAAGGTTGTCGGCATGGCGGATGTCGCTGAAATGACTTGATAGCAACGTTGCGGGTTCGATCCCTGCACTAAAGAAATATTTGTATTGCCTACTTACAGGTTTTCTGGGTGTCTTGTATATGTGAGTTTACAGTACACCGTTTTTTGATCGTTTTAATCCCGTGGAGGGTCGATCCGGTACATGAAACACGATCGATTTGTAAAGAGACAATTAAAAAATAAAGTACCTTTTTTAAACTCGTATTAATTTACGCATGTATGAAATTAATTTCTTTAAGAAAACGTCAGCTGAGCGAGTTCAATGATCTGTAGGTAGTAGTTGGCGTTGCATACTAATTACCTACGGGTAAAGTGAAAAGGTACTTTATTTTTTAATTGTATCTTTACAAATCGATAGTGTTTCATGTACCGGATCGATCCTCCATGGGATTAAAACGATCAAAATTTAACGGGGTATATGTATTGTGAACGCTTCCACGATACATGAGTAACACTTAGTACAGAGCAACGATTTTTTTTATTTGAAATCTGTAAGGGTCTTGCATCAGCCCTGCTCGACTCCTGTCCATTTCTCTTGACATCTCTTTGAGGCATGAATGGAATATATCGCGTTGTCGATTCTGATTTCATCCTTACCCGACAGCGAGCTACCTGTTAGGGCCAAAACTGCGTTACGGCCTGTTCACGACCTTGTCGCTGTGAGGGGTAGTTAAGCGCGGGGCGGCGAGCGGAAAGCATGAAAATGTTTGAAGCATGCCACGAAACAATAGCGCCGCGCGCCCGTTTACCGATGCCGCCCGGCGTACCGTGAACAGGCCGTTAAGCGAACGCTCCCGCGGTCGTACCCCGTTTTGTTTCTCCATCGATACGACTACATGCACACCGTTTAAGTTGACTTAGCAACACTAGGCATGTAGTAAAACGGTTTCCGCGATGGGGACCCGAGCTCACCACACTCTTGCGATGTCACGCGACGAGTGCCCGTCGTGGGCGTCCGCAAACCCTCGCCTGCGGTGGCCGGGTGCGCTACCCCTGCTTGCTTCAGGGTTTAAATGCCTGATGTTACATAATGTTTCAGGTGTGGGATATTATCGGTCGATCTGTGGCGGTGACTGAGGGAAGGGACGACCTTGGGCGGGGCTCTTCACCCACCTCCAAGATAGATGGTGATAGCGGGACTCCGTAAGTAAAAAAATTCTTAATTCAATAAAAAGTCAGAATTCTAAACATTTTTATTTCACATAGGCCTACATGGGCACTTATAAAATGTCAGAAGCTAGTGCACGGTTCCAAATTGGTCGTTTCCTATAGAGAAGAACCGGCAAGAAACTTTATGGTGACTCTAATAAAATACTATACTCATTATTGTAATTATTTATATTTTTTTTATTTAATTCATTTTTATCATTTTATTTTTATTTTTTGCTGTGCCCTACAGGGTCCATAATTGTGAATTAACTTTAAGAAACTAATGTAACATCTCGAATGATATTATGGTATGCAAATAAAGATATAAATATGAATATAAAATGAAAAACTCGAATCGGTGCAAAATTACCTCAAAATGGCTGCTCTTCCCCCTCCTCATATGCCGAATGGAGAATATGTATGAAAAAAAAAATTGGTAACTAGGTACCTAATTTATCCCAAGGTAACATACCCCCAATCTATACCCTATGTCAGAAAATGCTCTACCCCTACACCAAATTTCATGGAAATCCATTTAGACTTTTAAGCGTAAAAAACTAACAAAATAACAAAAAACTACAGTGTCCGAAACACCGACATCCGAAATTAAAGTTATTTTAAAATTTTCAGTGTTTTTTAACACTGAAGTCGGCTATATTTTTTTTTTTATGTAAAATGTTTTTTTGACAAATAGTTTCCATAAAAGGGCTTGTCTATCGCTGGAATATTAGTCGAGGTTTTTCACCGATGGAAAACTGCTTTATTCCTGAGTGACATAGGCTTAAAAATTTTATGTACTCGGGCGAAGCTGCGGGTTGCGGCTAGCAGATTATAAATATAGATTATCATTTCATTCTATTTCTATTGTCAACAGTGTAGCATGCGGCATCATCGCGCGCTCGGCCGGTATCTTTCAGAACCCGAAGCGCATATGCGCGTGCGACGGTGTCGTGGTATGGGATGAGAAGGATCGTCCCCTTGCGGGCAAGGGCAGAAGGGTAGAGGACAAACCACAGAAGAGCTGCTGTCAGAAGGACCATACAGAACAAGTGAAGCCGTGCTGTAGAGTGTAGAGATGGAGTGGAAGGGAGTCAGTGGCGTAGGTAGGTGACATACGGATATGGACAAAAAAAGAAACTACAATTGTTTTTTTTTTTATTGTTGATGTGTTCGCGCTTGACCGCTATCTCACCTCATGGAAAGCGACGATACAGAAACCTATTCACTCTCGATTTAAAGATTCTCGGGTTGGAGCTATCAGAAAATACAGACTCCGCAAGGAATTCCACTACTTATCTGCACGCACATTGAATGTATTCCCAAAACGCTTTGTGCGTGTAGGTGGGATGTCCACCATGTACCGGTGGCCCATCGCTGTACGTCTTATTTTTTAATTTGCCTTCTATGGTCTTCCCGTCCGATTATAATTTGGCTGTCTTCAAGGATAGAGTGAATAAGCTCTTAATTAATAAACAAGTGCGCCTCACCATCAACGATTGCATCACTGCTTACCATCAGGTGGGATCGCAGTCAAACACTAGCTTTTATCAAATAAAAAAAAAACTTGCTCATCGTACGTGGGTGTGATGCGGCGAAAAGCGAAGCGAAGCGGTCGCGTATAGTTGGTTTGATATTTTCATGCAAACTTTCTTGTCTTATATAAAGGGCGGCTAAAGTGGGCACTTTGCGCACATTAGAACAATGCCGCCACATCGCGTTGAATTCGCGTGAAATGCATCGAATTGCTTCGCAACCGCATTCGCGTTGAGACGCCGCGTAAGAAGAGATGGAGCATTTTAATTGTAAATAAACTTTCATGGTGTGTATTTAAGGTGCATTTTTGAGTGAATGTAAATGAACTTTTAGTTATATCAAAAGTTATGCATCGTTTGTAACAGCAGGTTTTACTTCGATGCGACGTATTTTTGTTTCGTGCGGGACTGGAATCCGCTACACGCAGTACAACAGCCAATCGCTCAATCACTGCGCTAGCCGTACTGAAAAATTAACCCTTTAGGTCATAGCACACTTACACGACTCGGCTCCCACCCGACAAAAAGAATATCATTCCAATATGGGCTTTAAATATTGCTCTTTAGATATATTTTACATTGGCATCATAAATTAGCAGACAGCTCGCTTACCGCCGTCAGACTGCTCGAACGAACTTGACGCCTCGCTGGCCGCACGTTGTAGACGAGCGGTCGGCGCGGTGTCCGCGCGCTCACTGCTAGCAGTCGCCGCGCTGTCGCCGCTTTTTATGCACTCAAAATCTTTGTCTGTTATTTCTTGCGCTTCTCTTTTCGTCCTCAAGTGCAATAGCAATAATTGCTAGTTTGTGCGTTATGAATCGGGACATAGTAAAAAATAGAAGTTGCTTTAATGGAAATCAATCGCGAACTGTGTCTATCGCGAAAAGCTAGAGCGGTTGGCGGGTGGATAGCTGGCCGCCTGCTAGCTGTAGCCGCGTAGACTGCTGGTTGCCTGCTAGCTGTCTTCTCGTGGACTGCGAGCACTCGTCTTAGTTTAGGGCGGTTTTGGGTGGGAGCGGTGTTGGAGTAGAGTCGTTTAAGTGTGCTATGATCTTTAAACGACTCTGCTCCAACACCGGTCAACACCCAGCAGTCCACGTGGCGACCGTTCTCGCTTTTGTGTAGATACTGACTGACCGAGCGGCGACGGCGCGGCGACTGCTAGCAGTGAGCGCGCGGACATCGCACCGTCCGCTCGTCTACAACGTGCGGCCAGCGAGGCGTCACCTACCGAGCAGTCTGGCGGCGGTAAACTCACTCAAAGCGAGCTGTCTGCTAATTTATGATGCAAATATAAAATATATCCTAAGAGCAATACTTAAAGCCCATATTTGAATGATATTCTTTTTGCCGGGTGGGAGCAGAGTCGTGTAAGTGAGTTATGACCTTAAGTGTGCTATGACCTTTTAACCGCTGGCGTCGGATTGGTCCGACGAGTGTTTTCGCGTCCTATTCGCCAAGTCGTGTGTCTCCGACTGGGTACTCCGTCTCGTTTAGCTCTTCAATCCCCATAGGGGACAGAAGAGCTGACGAGATGGAGTGCTTGGTCGTGGATGTGCGACCCTGCCGGGATAAACGCGAGTGTTTGTTGGATATATCCGACGTAGGCAGTTAATAGGTTTAATTGTATTTCCAAGTGACTTAATTTTTTGTGTATTTATTCCATGTGTTATGTATTTTTATGTGAAGAGAATGGATAGAGTACACTGACCTTTATTATATACCACTAGATAGGCTGTTCCATACGTTTGACAGCTATTTTTTTTGCCTAATTGAAGCGCCACTCGCGGGCGTCCAGAGAACTAATTTTGACGTATAATGCAAATGGCGGCAGAGAAGTGTGCAACCCGAGCGCATTAACATGGCAACTGGCTCGAAAACAGTCGGCACATTGAGTACTCGAAAATAGTTTGTATTGTCACGTTGCATTGTAAATTCGTAAAGTAAGTAGTATGTCATGAGAAACTACTCAGCAAAAAATAAATGTTGATATTAAAAAAAACTGAAATAAAATTCGATGCACTTAATATTTCAAGCGTCATTCATCAGATGCTATGTTAATGGGCACGAGTTTGTACATTAGTCTGAAGTATTTTTGTATTTTGAATAAAGTGCGTTCGAATTTCATGTTATTCCTGCTTCAGGAAATCACAAATTATAAATGGTGTAAGGGACAGCCCTCCACAAACTTTAAGGGTTTGCTCAGTAGACGAAACTGAACAACCTATCATATTTTTTTTTTTTTTCAGGAAACGAAAAAAAGTTTAGCCTCTCCGTACAAACTGTCCAATCAAGTTCATAATTTGGTATGGTGAGGCTGATTTTTTTTTTCGTTTCCTGATAAAAAAACTTGTGGAAGGTTGTTCAGTTTCGTCTACTGAGCAAGCCCTTAAAGTATGTGGAGGGCTGTCCCTTACACCTTGTATAAAACCTATGAAAATGAGGTCATGTGAATATTGTAAGCGGCGCGACAATACTAGGTTTAGTACCGTAGACACTCGCCGAACTGTACGAGTGCGACCGGGCGATTGAGCAGAGATGTCGTGTCCATGAGCGGTGTCTATGTGTGCGTTTTTCGAGCGCGCTTTGTATGTAGATTGTCTTCTGTATCAATCTATTTTGTGGTAGAGGTCAGTGGTGAGAAATGAGTAAGTACATTAGGGAAATCGGTTGAAACGACAATAAAATAAGTTTGTTTATATGTGTTATCTTGCTGTAGAAGGAGTTTTGAGAGCAGTGGTGGCTGAGTGGTAACGGCCCCGACTTACGAGTAGTCGGACATGGGTTCAAACCCAGTCAGGCGCATTACTTTGTGTAATTTATTTCATCACCACTGCTCTCAAGACGGTGAAGGAAAACATCGTGAGGAAACAGGCATGTCCTAGAACCAACAATTTGAAGATATGTGACATCCACCAACCCGCAATGGGCCCGCGTGGTGGATTACGGTCCATTCCCTCTAATAAAGAGGAGGCCTGAGTCCCAACAGTGGGAACATTATAAGGCCGACTATGCTATGCTATAAAAGGAGTTAAGACTAATATAGTTTTGCTAGGATTGGTAAAACAGTGTTTAACCTGCCAAAGGAATATCGACCTTACTGTGTTTGAAGTAAAGTTAAATATCATGATTTTCGCTAGCAAACGAATGTCATGATTGCGATTTAAAATGAAGTAAAATATTAAAAAACATTTTATTGGTAGTTTACTTATTTTGAACTTTATTTTAACTGGAAAAAGGTTGATATTCGTTTGCCAATGGCTCTTAGAATATTTTTGATAATTATGTATATACTGTGTGATATTAGGCACAATCTTATTTAAACTTTATACCAATTATGTAAAGATGATTTTTGTTTGAAGTGCAAATCTTTGTTATTATGATAGGTAATGTCAACATACACATTTTTTGAACGGTTAATATTATTTTTTATGGGAAAATAATTTAGTTATTTCTATTGTTGCAATAATATTTAATTTAATAAAACTTGTTTTTGTTATAAACCTTTGTTTTATTCATATGATGTATTCGCGTTAGGATAATAGTAACATCGTCATTCGGCTAAGCCACGCCTTTTGACCAATTAGAAAGCCGTTTTCACATTGACCAGTTGAAGTTAGTACCGTCTGAAGAGACGGTACGGACGTGTCTTTTATTTAAAAACTAGCACTTTGCCCTCGACTCCGGTCGCGAGAATATTTCAATATAACACTCCTTGTTTGGTGCAATCGTGTATAAATCGCCTAGTCTCATGCAAAACCGATAAAGTTGAACTAGCGATACTGCGCAGGTATCGCCGCATACGATACCATATACACGCGCCGGCTCCCGCTTAACGCAGTCTCGCCGTCGGCGCCGGCCCTAAAGCGGATGCGCCCGCGCGAATTTAAAATTGCTCCGTTGGACCTGCCAGCTTAGACAAGCGCTCCTTTACGCCTAGTTTCTCTAGTATTCGTTGGTTCGAAACTCGGTCCAAGAGACCCCCCTGAACCACATTTGCAAATGCATGGAAAAAAAAGACGACAAAAAAAGAATGGGTTACTAGTTACCAATCAATCCACCGCAGGCGCGGGCTTTCGGACGGCGAGCAATGTTCGTTCGATCATCCGGTAACCGTCCTGAATAAGCACGAGGTCCAAGTCGTCCTCGACCCTTGTAGCCTGATTCACGTAAAATCAAACAAGTCATCATCGTATCACACCTCCCACCACATCACAGTATCGATGAAGTTTTATAGTAGTTCGATCGAAGTCCTATCCAAAAGCGGTATTCACGATCTATCGACTTATTTCCAGTTACATTAATAAGTATTCTACCAGGATAATGTAATACAATTTTTTTTTTAAATCGACGAATTTCAAACGACTTTAAAATCGTTGTCGTCCAAACTCGATTGATGGATGTGAATACGGAAATGGTCTAAACGACTAAATCGCTACGATATCGTTACGGTTTTCATTACGTGAATCGGGCTACTAGTTTACAAGACCAATGCTCTAACCCCTGAGCTATGGAGGCTACGACGAGGCGCTCGTAATTTGCATTTGATTTTCAAACAAGCGTTGGGTACAGATGTGCACACAACAGATCCACGCACGCCTCAAGGAGATGTCAGCATACCGTATGGACCCAGCAGGGTCGAAGTCTACTAGGGCCAAGGGTCTGCTTCTGCCCCGGTATGAAAGGCAACGAAGAAATATAATATAATAATATTCCACAACAATCACACAACGCCGTCTAGTCCTAAGCTAAGCAGAGCTTGTGTTATGAGTACTAGACAACTGATAAACATTCTTATATATTTCTTAATACCATATTATTGATAATTTACACCCAGACACAGAATCAATGATCGTGCTCATCACACAAACATTTGTCCTGGGTGGGAATCGAACCCACGACCTCCGGCATAGCAGTCAGGGACATTAACCACTAGACCAACAGGCCAGTCATTCAAATAGGAGTGGGGTTTTAGTCAGTAAAAGGCCGACACGTCCTCTTGCTCCGCCCAAGGGCGGGGGACATCATTAGATGATTTTCCCACCTAAAAAAAAATATCTATATAAATAAAATGAATTGCAATTCTGTAAGGCCTTTGCCACACTCGGCGGAAATTCCGTCGCGGATTTTCCGCGACCGTATTTCCGTCAAGTGTAGCGCTGGTCATTGCATATAAATTTACCAACCGGTCGTCCGCGACGGAGCGACCGATCTTCCGCGTAGTGTGCCCGCTATTTGTAATTTATTTGCAATACATAACATTTATTGGCTTTTCGACGCCAAGAAGGCCTTAGGCCTTCGCCACACTTGGCGGAAATTCTGTCGCGGATCTTCCGCGCGGTTAGAGCAGAGTAGGGTAGAGCAGAGGAGAGTAAGGTAGAGTAGAGTAGAGTAAGGTAGAGTAGAGTAGAGTAAGGTAGAGTAGAGTAGGGTAGAGTACTATTAGGCGGTACGAAGTTCGCCGGGTCAGCTAATCAATAAATAAAAGAAAATAAATTATAGGAAATATAATTTATTAGAAACTAGGTACGCTTACATTACTTGTTGATTACACTTTTTTTGTCCATAATATATTAAAATAAGTATAGTATATAATAAATAAGTAGCTGCATCACACCAGCCTGTACAACACTACATCTATATACAAAAATCTTATGCCATAGTGTTCGTTAATCGAATTCCTCCGAAATGGCTTGACCAATTTTTAGGATTTATGCATTTTGGTAGGTCTGAAAATAGGTTGTAGGCTATTTTTTACACTCCTACCCCCCACCTTTCACTTTTGTCTTTAATCGTTTATTTCATTACCACTGCTCTCTTCTGAATGAAAACCTCGTGAGTAAACCGGTATGTCCTAGAACGAAAAATTCGAAGACACGTGTCATCTGGGAATATGGTGCTTATATGATTTCACCATTACATGTTTGCTATAAAGCGAGGACGGACAGACAGACAGACGGACAGATAGACATGGCGAAACTATAAGGGTTCCTAGTTGACTACGGAACCCTAAAAAAACGCGAGAAAAAATGAATGGGTTACTAGTTACCAATCAATCCACCGCGGGCTTTCGGACGGCGAGCAATGGTCGTTCGATCATCCGGTAACCGTCCTGAATGAGCCCGAGGTCCAAGTCGTCGACGGTGCGACGAAAAATTC
This sequence comes from Mythimna albipuncta, assembly GCA_929112965.1. Taxonomy (NCBI): domain Eukaryota; kingdom Metazoa; phylum Arthropoda; class Insecta; order Lepidoptera; family Noctuidae; genus Mythimna; species Mythimna albipuncta. The sequence goes on along the minus strand of OV815985.1, from coordinate 9,412,632 downwards.
GATGACACGTGTCATCTGGGAATATGGTGCTTATATGATTTCACCATTACATGTTTGCTGTATTGACTTTAAAAGATTGACCCCTGAGTTTGTTTTGGAGTTTCTTATCAAGGTAACACGACACTACATAGTATAAACTGACGTCAAACATATAAAAGTGCTTTTTAAAACCTATTACCATAATAAATATCATTTAGGCCGAACGCTGCGTTACGCGGGCGCCCGTGCGATCCCATACGAAAGTGTTCCGTCCAGAAGCCCGCGAGAGCTCCCGTAGCGTCGTCTCCATCGTCATGACTACATGCACACTGTTAAAATTGAACTAGCGACATTGCTCAGCTCATCCGGTTTCCACAACGGGGACCGCCGCTTACGATACACGAGCGACGGGTGCACGCGCGGCCGCCCGCGCATTCTCCCGGTTAACGCAGCGTTGGCCCTTAGGTATCTACCAACCCGCACTGGGTCCGAGTGGTATATTACAGCCCATTCCCTTTCCTAGAAAGAAGGCCTGAGTCCCAACAATGGGAATATTATAAAGCTGATTATGTTGTCATTATTATGCAACTAAATGCCCCAGCTAGTTCCGGGCATACTCTTATAATACTGTCACATACTATCATTACTAGAATCGTCGAAACACGTTTGCGTTTCCGCGGAACTGAAACTCAATAGGACATCGGATTTCACCGAATGCCGCGGATCAGCCGTTTGCGTTTCCGCACAAGTTTGATTAATACTAGCCGGGCTAGAGGACAAGCTATCAAATAACCGAAAATTGGGTTTAGGAGAATCGTAATGACAGAAGCAGGTCTGAGTCTCTTTGATACTTAAGTCCGGTGATTGCGTCTGCGAATTCTTGCACGATTGCGTCTCTTTATTCGAACGCGATAAACCGAACTCTAACGGAAACGTTTGCGTTTGGATGTCGGATAAAGAAACTGGATCCGAAAAGAATATCTCATCTTCGCTGTTCTGTGATTTTAAAGACAATAAGTCTTCGAAAGCGACTTGAGTGGATATTTCGTCAGTTTTCGTTTCGAATTCGTTTTTAGACTGCCAAGATGGTAATGTAACATCGTTGCGAATGTCTTCAGGGATTTGGGTTGCGGAAGATTTTTTAGGGCTATCACAGATGGATTTTTCGTTTTTTCTTTCTCCTTCATTGAATATCCAAGTTTCTGTCACATGCCCACCTGTGACTTGTTCCGTGACGACTGTCTCAGCAACAGAATCATTAGTTTCTTCATCAGTTTTCTTCTTTTTAGTCTCATTACCGTTTTCGCTTTTACGTTTTTCCGCCTTCTCGTTCTTATACATCTGGTGGACGTTAGGATGTTTTCTTTTTAGGTGAACCATTAGTTTTTCGTTCGTATCGTATTTGATATCGCACATCTCACAAATGTAGACAAAGTTGCAGCATTTTAAATGCCTCTGTAGCTCTGTTTCCATAGCGAAACATTGGCTACAATCGTTGCAGAAAAACGTCTTGACTTTGTGGACTTTATTCATGTGTTGATTAAGATATTTCCTCCCAGTAAACGATTTTTTCTTGTCCGAAGTTACAAAGTAAGCGCATGTCGGTTCAGCGCAATAATATTTCAAAACAACTTGGAACTCTTCCGAGACGCTATGGGCTTTTTTAAGATGATTATGAAGATCACTTTTTTTGTAGAAGTTATCTTTGCAATGAAATGGACAAGGGAGACCGATTTTGGACTCTGTTTTTGGTGCTGTGATCAATATGGATAGCTTTTGGTCCTCGAGCACACTGGTGACTTGATTTCTTCGGAATTTCTGGGCTTTTTTCTTTGCCTGTTAAAGAAAAAAGAAAAATTTTATTATGATACAGCAGTCTTTACATCTATACTAATATTGAAACGAGAAACGATGTGTATTTTTATGTTCTTGTTTGTTTACACTTTATCTTAAAAAAGAGGTAAAGTTTTTATTTTGTTTGTAGGAAGTAATCTCTGGAAGTACTTGTCCAATTGCTAAAATGTTTTCACCGATAGATAGCTGCTTTATTCCTGAGTGACATAGGCTATATTACTGTTACGCCATATCTACGAGAAAATAACGAGTAGCACGTAATAATTAAAACGCATTGCTGTTCGAAAGATCTAGATTGGTTGTGCGTAGCCAGGCTTAGAAAAATCTCGAAACATCCACAAAGCAAGTACCACTAGTAGTTAGGTATGTATCTACCGATAAGGGAAATGCTACGTGAAAGTGACTCTTAGTACCACGTGCAATAAAAATGATTAATGACTTCGAGAAGCGATTCAATTGTTCTGGATGTCGGTATCTAAAATTTTCTTGGCTCCGCATATAAATACGAGCCCACGGCCGGAAGCGAGTCAGTTGTGATTTCGACTGCGATCAAGAGCGAACTACCTAAGTGTGTGAAGTGATTTTACCTAACGACCTAAGCGATAGTGTAACGGTACTCTAGTGTTAATTGCGATTCGGATTATTGTTGACTGGACTAATTTGTTATTGTTTGTGGTGAATAAAGTTGTCTGTTAGTAAATCGCCATTTGATTACCCACGTACATAACATTAAGTACGTGGGCGAAGCTGCGGATAAAGGCTAATAATTAATAAACTCAAAAGCAATTGGGACTGATTATGAAAATTCATTCACCAGTAGAAAGCTGATTTATTACTGCAAAACACAGGTGTATTTTTTTCGAGGGTGAACCCGCTGGCAGAATCTTGTTCCCTATAAACTTCAGATATACAAGGTGGTAAGTTACCGACATAGCTCGAAGAATCGCTAAACTTAAGTGGCAATGGGCAGGGCATATTTCACGCAGAACAGATGGTCGATGGGGACGAAAGGTTCTGGAGTGGCGACCACGTACCGGAGACGCAGCGTTGGAAGGCCTCCAACAAGGTGGACCGATGCCCTGCAGGCTTACTCTTGAGTTCAATTCCGATCGGTCGACATTGAGATTGTGACGTGTCGCACCCTTGAATTCAATGCTAGCGCCAAATTGGTTCACCAAAATTGCGTGACCATTTTGAGAACTAAGCGAAATCGTATATGTTGACAATATTGACTTCAAGAGTATCACGTCACGTCGAAATTGACATTGCTATCGGATTGACTTGATTGTTAAATTGAAATTAATTTGGAGAATAAGCTAGTCAGGGTTACGGGAATCCGATGGATGCGTGACGCACAGGACTGGTCGTTGTGGTGACGCTTGGGGGAGGCCTATGTCCAACAGTAGACATCTTTCAGCTGATATGATGATGATAACACTAGGTGTCATAGCTTACCCTGACTGTGAGCGAAGTCTTGAGTATCTTATCAGACAGCTGGCATTTGTCCCGGAACTCTTTGCAGCTGATCATGGCTGCCTCACAGGACGCACACAGCAGCTCCGATATACCCGGCCTTCTTGTCGTCTAGAACCATATCATACTGAGTTACTTTAGGAACTCAATGTAGAGCAGCATATTGCAGTGTCTTCGAGACTATAAGCTGTCAGTCATTGAGCTCCTTAGTTGAGCTTTGCGGATTTATTTATTTATAATAAATATAATATAATAATAATAATATTCCACAACACAATGCCGTCTAGTCCCAAGCTAAGCAGAGCTTGTGTTATGGGTACTAGACAACTGATAAACATACTTATATATTTCTAAATACATACATATTATAGATAAATTACACTCAGACACAGAACAAATGATTATGCTCATCACACAAACATTTGTCCTGGGTGGATGGTATTTGTAATATGCATACCCACAGCACAATCACTTACAGTACAAATAAAACTTATATCTAATAAATTACATCTCAGTAACCATGCTAATAACAGGTATGCATGACATTGGCAAAATGAGAAATTAGAGACAAAGATAAAAATATAATTTAAAAAATAAAAAAAACCCGACTGCATAAAAATTACTTTAAATAAAAACTGAAAAGAATAATAAACAAATTCAGTCCACAGTTCAGCAACAGTCGGGACCCACATTAGATAGAATGATTTTAGTCTAAATTATTTTAATGGGTCCCGACTGTTGCTGAACTGTGGAAGTGTGGACTGAACTTGTTTATTATTCTTTTCAGTTTTTATTTAATGTAATTTTTACGTAGTCGGGTATTTTTAATTTTTAAATTATTTTAATTATTTTACACTTTCTAGTTACAATTATAATATCACTATTTATTCACTATAATATTTTAGAAGTAAAATCAATATAAGGGTCATCATAACATAGATTTCCTGTTGTACTTTTTTTTAATATGGTCATGACATACCATTTTAAAATCCTCATGAAAAGCCCTTTAATTTGATACCCATATTGCAGAACAAAAAAAAAATTTTTTTTTTACTCCAACATATAGCATCTCACAGTAATGTCACCTATCTAAGAACACTTGGGTTATCAAGACGAAACTAACGATATGTTAATTATAAAAATCTGTTCCGCGGTTAAGAAGATTTGAGGTAATAAAGAATATTACATACATACAAACATACAAGACATACGAAAAACATAACCCTTCTCGCAGTCTACTGTTAACTATTTGGCTACAAAATTTAAGTTATGATGACACAGAGTCACTTTTGCAGCATATAACTTAATTATGACACACAACACCACCTTCTTTCCTACACACATACACAGACATATCATCACACTCTCCCTCACACACACGTACACGCCATCACACCCACACATACTATCACACGACTCATGCACAAAGACAATTGATTGTTTTTTTATTTTTCTTCTTGTTACTTTTTATGTTTACTTTATATTTATTTTACTTTTTTCATTTAGTCATTTGCCTAATTGTGTATTTATAAAGTAAGGGAAGAGCGGAGTCTTCAACTACAGGCATTTTTATGTCTAAATGGAGACTCCTCGACATGTAATTCAATCCAAAATTATATGCAATAAAGTTATTTTTTTTTTTTTACTGTATGGACTTTAAAAGAGATGTTGACCCCAGAGTTTTGTTTTGGTGAAGAAGCGACAAGAAGTATATAACCATGATCTATGTAACTCATAATATGATTTAATTAATTAAACCCCAAGCGAACGCCGTCGTTTGCGCACCTATTGTCTTTCTATTGTGTCTGTAATTTCCACGATTGAAAGGTTAAAAAGAGTGTCCATGGAGTTTCTTACAGGTGTATGTAGGTCTAATAAATAAATACACGTTCTTCTCCATAGAGATATACGATTTAGAAAATGCAATTTTGCTTTACTTTTTTTGGACTGACCGACATTAGACTATTCAAAAGTGCCTGCTAATGGTCTATTCAAAATAAATGTTTTTGACTTGATTTGATTGATTGGTTTCGGGTGTTTCTTCGGGTTAAAGGACATCTCGCCCACGCAAAAACTGATGTCAGAAGTCAAATTTTTAATTCATTAAAGTGTTTTTTAAATGTATTGGCAAAATATATATCATTTATCAGGTGTACTGAAATTTAGGCAGAGGAGTAGCAAGGTCTTTGTCTTTCCTATATTCGGAACCGAGACGAGAGACTGCCGCAACTTAGTATTCGACCATATTGTCGCTTACCGTCAGGAGAAAAAGTAATCATACAAGAGCCTATAATTCTATCCTCGTTTGTGCGAGACCGTGGGCGAGAGCCTACTACGAGCAGGTAAGGTACAGTGAAACAAAATATGAAAACACACCTCAATTGCAGTAATTCTGAAGTAATCGTCATTTAGACCCCATTCGTACATATTCTTCATTTCACCGGATTCTGCCAAACAGCCGCGACACACGACCGATAGCCGAGTGATCGGAGTTACTAGTTTAGTATAAGGAGCTGTCATTTTGATCTTTATTTTAATTTCACACAATATTTTGACCAAAAGTAAACATTTTTCTGCACGATCCAGTCGGTATTTGAGTAGTATTTGACGTTAGGTACCATTATTGACAAGATTGTGCTTTGTTATACGTAAACCATTTTTAATATTTATAAGCTTTATTGTCTTTTACGGGGTGCGTTATGTGTTTATTGAGAAATGAATAAGATTCTGATGTTTTTTGTGAAACAATATAATTCGAATATTCATACATAAATAACGGCCCCAAAATAAACTAGTAAAATATTAATGGTATGACTAAAAACCTGCTTGGAATGAAACGCAAAGACTAGCAAAAGCTGCGTTCAAAATAAAACGTAATTAGAAAAATATTGCCAAAGACAACGTTTTTGGTTTTTAGGGTTCCGTAGTCAACTAGGAACCCTTATAGTTTCGCCATGTCTGTCTGTCCGTCCTCGCTTAATCTCTGGGACCGTTAGCACTAGAAAGCTGAAATTTGGTACCAATATGTATATCAATGACGCCGACAAAGTGGTAAAATAAAAATTGGAAAAAAATGTTTTATTAGGGTAGCCCCCCTATATCTAAAGTAGGAAGTGATTTTTTTTTTTATTTCAACCCTAACGTGTGATATATTGTTGGATAGGTATTTAAAAATGAATAGGGTTTTACTGAAATCATTTTTTGATAATGTAAATAATTTCGGAAATAATCGCAAATAAAACAAAAAACAATGTGTCCCCCCCTCTAACTTTTGAACCATAAGTTTAGAAAATATGAAAAATTCTGAAAAGTAGAACTTTCTAAGAAAATTATTTTGAACTTGATGGAAAGAACAGTTTTTGTACAAAAAAGACAAAAAGGTTGTACAAAATAATTTCTGGACTAAGTTTGTAGTACTATTTTTTTAAACTCATTAGTGGGTACACTTATTTTGACGGACGGGAAACTACGGAACCCTACACTAAGCGTGGCCCGACACGCTCGTGGCCGGTTTTTTTTTACCGACTGCAGTTGTTTTAATTACCTCTTTATGGCGTATTTTATTGGCTAATGAGTTTGTATACATGCCATTTTGACTTTGATTATTAAAAAAAATATTGACTGACCTTATAATCTTGTCATATGTAATTTGAACGAAGAACCCACTCGTCATTTTGACAACTCTTTTGGCTCATCTAAATTTACAAGAGTATGATTGTCTAGTAGAAAGGTAATATTATCCATATTTTCATTTATTTCAGACAAAATACTGCAAGCGAATTCATAAAAAAACGCCGATTTTTATTTTACAACGAAGTCAGGCGTAGAACGTGCACATTGGAGCGCGCTGACTTCACAGCGGTCGCCATTACCGCCACGAATACTGGCTGGTGATCTTGTGTGTGGAATAGTGAATTGGAGGTTATAGTGCTTATTTTATAGTTATTTGTGCATCAGTTTTGTCACAAACAAATTTTGAGGACGTTAAGTACATATCCGTGGTTGAAGGCACTATAAGTGCGTCAAATGAGTAAGTATCCTAGTTGTAGATTACGTAGCAATTGAAACGTGCACGTGCATCAGTCTCAATATTTTCCGATTTAAATTGCATTTACACGGTGTCGACGTTAGATTTGTAATTGTATTTGTTCTCGAACGTGTTGGTCAGCGATTCCGATATTTAATCGATCATAATGAAAGTCGGTCAATTAATTATTTTAGTTTGTAGGTTGATCTATTTTTGGCCTGTCGTATGCACTATTGTCCGTAGTTTAATTTTTATTTACATCTACACGGCATCTGCGTTGTAAATAGCGTACGTGGAGACTTCCGCCTAAAGTAGAAAGTTGAAAATTTAAATAATCAGGACACCTTTCGTTTGTTGACATACGATTTCATAATATTATCGTGAGTTTACCTCTCCTTAGTCATATAAGACAACTAAACATAGACACGACGTGTTGTTTTTCTTACTTTTTAGTTTTACTGGACTGTAGAGGTTTTATTTTCATTTAACCAGTTCATGACATTTTTTCCTCAAAATACATTATCACTGAAGCATGTGTCTGAATGGTAATTAGAAGAAATGAATAATTATTAGCTTCTTAACTAAGTTAGTATATCATTAAAAGTTCACTGTGTTGTGATTTTACCATTCACTCTAATGTGTATCCAGTGATGAGGTACAGTTATTTTGAATTTAGAATTTTGTAGGGGCATAATCATTCCAAAATTAAATAAATTCTCTATGGAAATAGTTTTTAACATTTTCATCCAAGTAAAACCTACTTCAAAATATGTTTTAGGGATTTTGAACTCAAGGACTTACCCGACTTGTATGACATTATCTAAAAGGATATTTGCACTAAGTATTATTTTGCTAAGAATTCGCCAATCATGGGTCTCGCTAAGATAAGAAATATTTCCTACCAGGTTTTTCCTGCATTAAACTGCTGGCCTTGTTCTAAACGGACATTGTGCATTTGCCATGCTCGCTCAAATGTCTCACTGGTGGCACATGTTATTGGGTCATTCAGTTCCTCTCAAAGTTCCTCTGGTTGAGCTAAGTGGGGCTGATGCATGTGTCATGCTTGTGAATGGGCACCGTCAGTTTAGACTGGTTATCTTGGAACTTGCAATTTAACTTCGCTTTTTGTGACTGACCAACATTTGATAATTCAAAAGTTGATGATTATAGAGTAACTTACAATCAGTGACAGTGGTTTTGTATTTAGAACAGACTTCCAAAAATCCTTTTACAAACCATTTTTTTTTTATCTTTTGTTTTATAGGTTATAATAGCAAACATTAACAAAAACAATCTTTGACTTGAAGGGCATAGCAACAAAGCTATTATTTTTTTTTTTTTTTGCTTCATAGAGCACAGGGAGGTTTGTCACCAAGTTTTACAAATATATGAACAAAAAAAAAAACACAATTTTACTTATTCATTTTCTATTCACTTTCCTGTTGGTTGAGTGGTTACTGGCCCTGGCTACCGTGCCCGAGGTTGTGGGTTCAATTCCCACTCAGAACAAATGTCTGTTTGATGAGCACAATCATATGACCGTTGTGGTAGGCAGTTAGATGCCAGTATATCTTCTACCCAGGGCTGCATTCAAAATTGAGTTTAGAGTTAACTTTAATGACGTCATTACTCTACCATGGCATTTCTTAATTCATTAAACCCCAAGTGAATGCAGGCGTTCGCGAACCTAGTGTCTGTAATTTCCACAATTAAAAGGTTAATGCAAACGGAGTTCATCTGTCAATGTCAAGCATATTGCCGCTTACTCCAACTTACCCTGCTCAAAGTTAGGGTCAGTTGGGTTCTACTCGAGGGTAGCTACTCGAGTTATTTAACCTTTCGATCGTGAATATTACAGACACAATAGAAAGACAATAGGTGCGCGAAAGCCGGCGTTATTTTGTTATTTTGCAAATAGGTTTTTCAAAACTCTTGCACGTCAATTTTTTCGTCAAACTAGACGAGGCCAGTGCTTCCTAGCTGACAACTCTGAGAAGAAACAGCGAAATAAACTTAGGGATCAAAGTATCTTTTAATTCATTAAACCCCGAATGCCAGCATCCACTCTCTCATTGTCTTCCTATTCTGTCTTTAATTACAGTATTCGAAAGGTTAACGCCCGTCCATACAGCAAACATGTACAATGCGTTCCAAATGAGAATACGATCGACGGAGGAGGACGTCACGATTTACTGTCAAATCGAGGAAAAATTTTTTAAACAATAATTAATTTACGAAAATTATAATTTATTTATGAACTGTGAACGAGAAAATTTTAATCAGATTCTGGTTCTTCAATTTTACTCATCTCTAAGTTCTTCAATTTTGCCAAAATTTCTTCGATTTGACAGTACGACGAGACGTCAAAACATAAGAATCAGTCCTATTCTCATTTGGAACGCGTAGTAATGGTCAAATCGAATGCTGATGTGTGTGTGTGTTGGCATACTATCTTTAGTACAGTTGCCAAAATGGATCTTGAGCGCTCGGCGTCAGAGTGGCGATCGCTTTGCGCATTCCATACATTGGCGAGCCAATCGTCTTCGTTGTTAGATACATGCAGCAACGCAGGGAACGAATTAGTACTGACGTCTATGACGAGATGGCGCGGCGAGCTCATCACTGACACTCCCCGCCCCCGCGTCTCACTTCGCACCACTAAAGAAACTGAATATTTGACTTCTGCGCAACCGCTAAGATCCGTGATGGCAACTAAACTTGTCGAGCTACATTCCCGCCGGGGCCCAGCTCTCCGCGGCGAATGCCCGCACAGAATCCCGCAGCACATCACTTTTGAAGGTGACTGCATTCGGCCCTAAGTAACATGGGCAAAAAGCAATCGAAATTAAGGCGTGTAGTTCCTTGAACCATCTGACCGAAATTATGTGAACGCAACTCTCGCACTCGCCTAAGCGGCAGTACGCAAATCTGTGCATTTTTTTGCGGCCAGCAGCGCCCGGAAAGCGCTTTAAATCCATTTTCTTTACGAGATATTGATTGATTTACATATGCAATGTTCACTTCGAAGGATATTTAACCACCAATTTTTATGTGTAAAAAAGTTTCTAAAGGTCCAAGCCGTTTCGAAGGAGTAGAGAAAAGTTGCGAAATTGCTAAATATTTTTTTTTTTTTACAAAATTATTAATTGCACGAAAAAATCTAATGTTGATATTATTGTTCATGAATCTATAATAAACATATATTTTTTTCAAACCAATTGACCTAGCCGTTACGGAGGAGTAGGCCTCAGAAAATCACTGTTTTATGGCACTTTTCGGGCGCTTGGCCCTTAACATGCTGCACTCACATGTACTGGTAAAAAAAGATAAGAATTACTTTTAAATACCGTCTTAAAGGTAAACAAAACGTCAAGATTGAATGTAACGTCTATTTTTATACTTTTATCGAAGCCAATTAGGTATTTGTTTCAAGATGGTAGTACTTAAGTGGCAGTGGGCACGGCACATAGCTTGTAGAATATTTAGTTGATGGGGATGAAAGGCTCTTGAGTGGCGATCGCGTACTGGAAGACGCAGTGTCTTCATGCATATTTTACTGGGGTTTTATCGACTGTCGAAAACTACGTTTACATGTGGGCCCGGCCTCGGCCAAGCGCCATTGTTTTAACGGGGTTCCCCGTTTATACAATGGTTACACAGTAGTGATTGGTCGAGGCTGGGCCCCAATGTAAACGTTAGCATAAGGCATATAGACTGGCTGGTCTTTTTTTGAAAAAATAAATGAATCAAATTATTAACATTTTTTTTTATATAAATCTAAATATTGATTGATTTACATATGCTATGTAAATTCCGATGAATACTTAACCAGTATTTTTTTTATCTAAACAGTTCTAAAGATTTGGAAGGAGTGGGGAAATTTTTATTTTTTTGCAAAATTATTCATTCGTTTCTGGTTTAGCATTTATTTTAAAATTAATGTTATAACTTTTGTTTAAAAAATGAATATTCAGACATGAGCCCTTTTAGACATTACATAATTGTTAATTTGTTCTTTTTTTTTCATTCCAGTTGCCGAGAACACCAGAAATGAAGATAGCAACTCCAACACACAAGCAACAAATTAAAACATTTGACTTTCCCTTCTGTACACTCAACTTGCTCAATCTCTAACTACCCGCCTAAGTGCAACTCAACGCTAAGCATAGACTACACGTATAAGTTCTTTTTATTAGTTTCTAAGACAGGCGAATATTTGTTAGTTTAATATGAAGATACCGGAGACGGCTCCCAATGTTGGCGCTTATTATGGCAACGAGGAGAACGGACAGTGGCAGGTATGTGGAATAAAGCCAGTTTTTTTACCAATTCTACCCTACTCTACCCCACCTTACCCTACATTACCCTACTTCACCCTAACCTACCCTACGCTACTTCACCCAACTCTACCCTACCCTACTTCACCCAACTCTACCCTACCCTACTTCACCCAACTCTACCCTACCCTACTTCACCAAACTCTACCCTACCCTACTTCACCCAACTCTACCCTACTCTACCCCACCTGCCCAGCCCACCTTTAGACTTTAGAGGTTAGCTAAGTAACATCATTCAATATGACGGACTAATAACATTTTATGCACCTTCATGATATGTGAAATGAAATAGTGAGAAAACCATTTCATTTGATCTTAGAAGGCAGCTTAGCTTAAGTGGGACTGGGCGGGTATGTTTACCGCATTTCGATCGAGCGGTGGGCCGGTATAACACAAAAATAGTGCACTGAATTCGCATGACGGGGTCGCGGCAGACCAAGAAGATGGCGGGACGACTTAGAAGTCTTTCTTAGGAATTGGCAAGAAGTGGCTCAAAGCCACTAGAAATGGGGAGAATGGAGGGAGGGCTTTGCCTAGATGTAGAATATTTTAGGCTACATACAAAAATAACTTATCTACACCGTGAAATTTTAATCGTTTTAATTCCGTGGAGGGTCGATCCGGTACATGAACCACTTTCGATTTGTAAAGATAAAATTAAAAAATAAAGTACCTTCTTTTTCAAAACTCGTATTAATTTACGCTTATACGAAATTAATTTCTTTAAGAAAACGTCAGCAGAGCGAGTTCAATGACCTGTATGTAGTCGGCGTGGCGTACAAACTACCAACAAGTCATTGAACTCGCTCATCTGACATTTATTTTTTAGTTTTATCTTTACAAATCTATAGTGTTTCATGTACCGGATCGATCCTTCACGGGATTAAAACGATTAAAATTTAGCGGTGTATACTTACTAATGCTGCGTCTCGGTAGCTATAGTCTGTCTAAAATGTCAAATGACTTGGGAATTTTGTATAATGTTTAATCATTTAAAAAATACTTATATTCGATACTTTTTGTAAGGTTCTTCTATTAGTAAACAATGATCAAGATCTCTTAATCAACCTTGATTATTGAACCAGCAAGTCATTTGACTTTTTAAATAGACTCTGCTCAATTTTCTGTCCCAAAGACCATCTGTTCTGCGAGCAACTTGCCCTGCCCACTGCCAATAAAGTTAGGCTATTCTTCGTGATATGTCGGTAACCTTGGTTCGGCGGATAGCCGGAAGAAGCAGCGTTGGAAGGCCTCCTACAAGGTGGCCCGATGATTTGGTGCAGGTTTAGGCGATTCTTCGTGCTATGTCGGTAACCGTGGTTCTTCAACGGATAGCCGGAAGACGCAGCGTTGGAAGGCCTCCTACAAGCTGGCCCGATGATTTGGTGCGGGTTGCGGGACTCGATGAATACGAGATGCGCAGGATCGTTCATTGTGGCGACACTTAGGGGAGCTCTATTTCCAACAGTGGACGTCTTTCGGCTGAAATAATAATAACATACTTTATTTCGGATATAAAATCCATAATGTGTTAGTAACAGTAACAGAAATGATAATGATGATATTAACAGTAGTTTGTGTGTTTCCAGCCAAACGGCGTGATTATCGACAGCGGAGTGGGAGGCGGCGTGGTCGGTAGCGGTGACGCGGGCATTCACCGCCCGCCCGTCTACCCCGTGCACATCCCCAGAGCGCACATGCCCGGTAAGACTAGCACTAGGCTCGTAATACCATTCACCTCTACTATACACCCCTAATTTTAAGCTATTGCATAGCTTCTATCGCGGGCCTTGAGCGTGGAGACCGAATCCAGAAATTCCGTAACGAAAATAACCCAACACCCCCCACTCATTTGTTTTCTTATCGGTCACCACGCTCAAAAAGTGTAACTTCAATTAATATCAAAGAAATAAAAAACAAAGGAAAAAAGATACTGCATAAATAAAATAAATAATAATAATAATATTCCACAATTATCACACAACGCCGTCTAGTCCCAAGCTTAGCCGAGCTTGTGTTATGGGTACTAGACAACTGATAAACATACTTATATATTTCTAAATACATACATATTATAGATAAATTACACCCAGACACAGAACAAATGATCGTGCTCATCACACAAACATTTGTCCTGGGTGGGAATCGAACCCACGACCTCCGGCATAGCAGTCAGGGTCACTAACCACTCGACCAACAGGCCTGTCATAAATAAATAATTATAATTGCCTAAGTTGATAAAAAATGCTATGCAATAGCAATAGCTTTACCGCGGCAGTCCCCGAGTGCCACACGTCTTTTTTAATTAGTACACAAAAAATGGGGCTGTATCTGTACCCGTTACTGATCATATTTTTTTGTTCAAAAGTCGAAAAAACCGAAATCCTAAAATTGACCACGAAAAGGTAAATTTATCATAGATTCAATCATACATAACAATTGCTAGTAGAAAATATTGTGGGCAGTGTTTTTCCATTTTAATCGTCATTTATTCATTCATAACCAATAGCCTGCACAATATTTCCAAAAATTGAGAGACATTTTGGGATAAACACAAACGCTAATAACGGGGCTTTTTTTTTTCGATGGGAAAATTCATGACAACCCCCGCTCTTGGGCGGGGCGGGAGATAGTGTCAGACTCTTACTGACTAAAAAACCCATCCCGTTCCTTCAAGCCTTCATACCGGGGCTCGAGCGCCCTTTCGGATAACCCTGGCTGGCCCCAGTAGGCTTCGACCCGGCTGGGTCCCTGCTGTTGCTGACTTCTTGAGGCGCGCGGGAACAGTGCGCGCCGTCGACGACTTGGGCTCGGTCCGGACAGTTACCGGACGGCCGGACAGCGAGCTACCCATTGTTCACTGTCCGCAAGCCCGGTGCCCTGCCCACCTCTACTTAAGTTTGGCGATTCAACAGGCTATGTCGGTAAACTTGGTTCCCCTGCGGATATCTACATTACTGATGTAATCGCATCAAGAAATCTCCGAGTCCCTTTCCTTTGCCCTTTGACATGGTACTATGAAAGAAACTAAAAAAACAAGAAAGCGTCATAATACAAGTTCACACGTGTGGTTAAAGTATCGTCAGCTGTGTCTGTAGTGAAAATGTGGAGTGCTTAGATTCGTCATTTACAACAACTACAACAATAAAGGTAAATAATTGTACACTGATATTTCATTATCGTAAACTATGATTGATTGATTAATTGTTAGATTGACACAAAAGTTGAGAAACTGAGTTTATAGGTTATGTCATACTATTGATAAATGTTGATAGTGTTAAGTAAATTATTATTAGTAAACAAAATATATTTCTATAGTTAAAATTTGTGCAATTCTTATTTTCATTCAATTCCTTGTTCCTATTGTGCAATTTAATTATATTCATATCAATAAATATTCTACCGAGAAAAAGACGTTGTCACGTAAAATCTTCGCCCGTAAAACCGACTTTACAGGCAACCATTTTTAAGTTAACGCGAAAGAATCGTTCACTGCGTTTGGCTCTCTGATTGGTTAAGAACTTGAAGCGGTGTAATCGGACCGTCGAACGTCATAAACGTGTCGATCGCGTTAACGTAAGATAAACTCGCACTAAGCACACGGTACTGTAATGTGATCTATGGTCAACCGTTACCTAGTGTTGACGGACGCGTAGCTTCAAACACGCGTAATCGTCATTATACGCTTTGATGCTTGCGTAAAACTTACATACTAAACTATGGGATTAGACATTTTTGGAATTGTTGGTTTTTTTCTTCAATTATATGCATATTATCAGGTAGATATAGGTTTGTTTTTGTAGTTGGGAAAATCGTCCAATGACATCTCCGCGCTCTTGAGCGGAGCGGGAGATAGTGTCACACTTTTACTGACTAAAAACCCACTCCTCGACCCTGCTGGGCCCCTACGGTTTGCTGACAATTCCTTGTGGTGCGCGTGGAACAATAACGTCTTGGGCTCGATCTGGACGGTTACCAGACGGTCGGATGGCGAGTTACCCATTGCTCGCCGTTCGCAATCCCGCGCCTGCGGTGGCTGGAAATTGGGATCCGAATCCCGGGGGCGGATGGGGCGTGAGGACCGTTGCCACACGTGTGCGGCCTCCTATGCTAGCAATATTGCTTTGCAGAAGCTGGTGACCGCCTGCTATTCCTCCTCAGTTTGGACTATGGCCTGTACCAAGGCCCGGTGCGGGAGATCGTTGCCGCCATTGGCCCCAAAAAGCCCCCACGAGGACACGGTAGTGCTCTGCCCAAGTGAGGCACACCTCTACCGTATGCTCCACTGTGTCCTCCGGGCGGTCCACACAGTGGTGGCACCTTTATTACCGCCATAAAGGTATATGTACACCTACCTCATGAACCACTCCCACTACCACAATTTTTGCGTTTATTGCGTTCATATAGACAGACATATGAGGTGGGGGACTTGTTTTATAATTTATAAGGATCTAGGTAATCTATAGATTTCTTAAAAGTGTGGTGATTATTGTGTGTGTGCGTGTGTGTTTGATCGGATTTTAGATAAAGATTCATGACGCAGTCTGGTCTAGAATACCGATACTTATACGTATATAAGGAGATAACTCCCTGAGTTGGTATTGGTGTTTCTTCTCAAGGTAGTCAGCACACCTGAGTTGAGCTTTACGAATACTGACAAATGCTTGCACTGACTAGACAAGTCCACTCAAAGTATGGTTCTTTCCTTATAAGACCATCCTAGATCTCCACGGTTCTCATGTGATTTGACCTATTACATATTATATTAGTTTAAATTGACGAAAAAGTTGAAGTGTAAAAGTGTACCTTCCCCATGATGCAGGTTCTCAACGGACATGGTAAGTTCGGGAGGTACCTGCATTGGATTCGTGCGGAAGTGAGGCCTGGGTGTCGCCACTGTGTGGACCGCCCGGAGGACACGGTGGAGCACGGTGTGTCCCGCTTGGGCAGAGCATCGCCGCCTCATTGTGGGAGTCATCGGCGGCAGCGATTTCTCGCGCCGGGCCTTGGTAAAGGTTATGGTCCGGAGCGAGGAGGAGAGGCAAAGGGTCGCCTCCTTCTGTGGAGCGGTCGGCCTCCTCCTTTGCCTTAATGCTAGCATGAGGCAACGGCGCTCACGACCCAGCCGCCGCCGGGATTCCAATCCCGATTTGCGGCCACAGTAGGCGCGGGCTTGCGGAATTCGAGCAATGAGCAGCTCGCTGTCCGACCGTCCGGTAACAGTCCGGACCGAGCCTAAGTCGTCGATGGTGCGTACTGTTGCCGCGCGCCTCAAGGAGTTGTCAGCAACAGCAGGGGCCTAGCTGGGTCAAAGCCTACTGGGGCCAGGGTTAGCTCCGAAAGGTAGCTCAGCCCCGGTATGCAAGGCAAGAAGGAACGGGGTGGATTTTTTAGTCAGTAAGAGTCTGACACTAACTATCTCCTGCTCCGCCCAAGGGCGGGGGATGTCATTTGGATGATTTTTACCAGCAAAAAAAAATTTGGTAACAGGAATAAAAGCGCGATGTTTGACTTCGAAAGAACGTTCCATCACAGTACATCAAGTAACAGAGGTGGTTCGTACTTTACCCACACTGAGCAGTGACAGCCGGGTGGTCTCCTCAAACTGTCGCTGCTCCTCCTTCAGCTTCATCATCTCTTCCACCACTACCTTGTCGTTCTGGTTCAGGCTCCGCAGCCAGGAGATTGTTTTAACGGCTTTCTGAAACAGAGGAGGTAGGTCTTTGTAGAGGTGTCGCAGAATATAACTTATTTTTGTGGATTCATAGATAAAGACATTGCCAATCTTTGTATGGAAGTTGGACCTAGTGCTGTCCAGAATGAACACCTATTGTATTTTGTTCTCAGGCTAATACTAATTAGTAAATAGATGCGCTTCGAAACCTGTCCCAGGAGTCAAGAGGAAAAATGAGTTTTTTTGTGAATTATTTATTTTCGGAAACTAGCTTAATAAATTGTTTTCAGAGTAATATAGACTGACTTATAAATACCTATACCCGTTAATTTACAATCAAGAGCTGAAGATATGGGAAAATTACTTTATGAAAATAACTTATTCAAATGTTGTCCTTAACGATCACGGCTCTTGGACTCTTCAAAATGATTTCTAACATTTATGAAAACACGCAAAAGTTAATTAAGAATGTTGATGATTTCTTGTCTAATGTTTTCTAATGTTAGTATTAGTATCAAAAGTTCTTTAACTTTAAAAAAATAAATATATAGGTAATAAAAAAAAGAAAAAAATGGTTGCCTGTAAAGTCGGTTTTACGGGCGAAGATTTTACGTGACAACGTCTTTTTCTCGGTAGAATATTTATTGATATGAATATAATTAAATTGCACAATAGGAACAAGGAATTGAATGAAAATAGTTGAGTGGGAGAGAGACGCAAGGCATTCGGCGGGCCTCTCTCTCGTTCGGTGACTCATCGTAACGTTACCGAGCGTTACACTTTTTCATAAGTGACTCCCAGCCGCAACCTAATTTAAGACGTTGTCACGTCAAAAGACTAATCTAGCGGTAGCGACATTCTTATATTAGCGGATTTTTCTAACATCATAATATATGTTGCTGAACTTAAATGTCTTGTAAGAAATATATATTGTAGCGTGGGGAGACGCAATGATAGGCTTTTCGTTTAACTTTAAATTATTATATTGTTAGAAGCCTTTAAATAGTGTTTTTATACAAAATTAAATTTATATTTTTCTTGTTGACATCTTTCAGTCCTATTCAATTCGAATACTAAAAACATTCTAAACATTTTCATATCATAAACCTTAAGACTATTTACTTGCCAGTTTGCAAACTTATTACTATGTGACCTTCGTAGTCGTTACAATATTATTGTAGCCTTGAGTCAAGGGTAATCCCCAGAAAAACCGTTTTATTTACGAATTCAGAGTTTCTCTTTGTGCCACTACGCCACAGTCATTAATGACTTTTGACATTTGATAAGGTTTCTATTATGTACTTAGTTTTCAAATGTGGATCTCATTGTAGGCTTGACTCAAGGGTGATTCCCAGAAAAAACTTTTATTTATGAGTTCAAAGTTTCCCTTTGTTCAATACTATGCCACAATCTTTAATGACTTTTGACATTTGATAAGGCTTCTATTATGCACTTAGTTTTTTCTCATTTTGAAATAAATGATAAGCTGTGTAAACTAATTTTAGACCTACAGAAAGACATTATTTTCGTTGTGTAAGTTAATTTTTAAGACTGGTTAATCAGTCTGATTTTTCATCAGCAGTAAGAGGTATCGTCGGCAGAAAACACCATGTTTGTTTTGCAATAAATAAGGTAAATCATTGGTAGAAACTAAAAATAAGACAGAACCTAAAATTGAACCTTGTGGTGCTCCCATTTTCAGATCTAATTCCGACGGATTGACACTGTTTATTTGAACTAATCACTGCCTAAAATTCAAATAGGATTTTACTAAGCTTAATACTATTTTGCCTAATCTGTAATGCTCGACTTTCAACAGTAACATTTCATGATTTAAGCAATCAAATGCCTTAGACAGGTCGCTAAAGATGCCGATGGCATGTTGCTCTTCTTTTCATGCATTAATAACGTATTTTAATAAGATGACAACAGTGCCAGTTATACACACCCTGTGGTGAAACTGAGCTGTTGCTCTTGCAAGATGATTTTTGTGTTAAAATGATTGAACATATTTTTAAAATTCTTGCTTTATGCATACACAAGGTAGAGTCTATATCCAATTGCTGGGTTGTGGAGGTCAGATAGGCAGTCTAGTGGTTAGTGGCCCTGACTGCTATGCTGGAGATCGTGGGTTCAATTCCCACCCAAGACATGCTTGTGTGATGAGCATGATCATTATTTTGTTATGTATCTGGGTGTAATTTATCTATAATATGTATGTACATATTTAGAAATAATTATATACTTATACACCACAAATATTTAAGTAGTACAAATACCTAAAGGGCTTATTAGAAAAGCCCTGGTTAATATAGAGGTAAAGTCTCAATAAATAATATTCATAAACAGCAAAGTTATTAGCGTTTGTGTTTATCTCTAAATGTATCTCAATTTATGGAAATATTGTGCAGGCTATAAATGACGATTAAAATGAAAAAATACTGCCCGCAGTATTTTCTACTAGCAATTGTTATGTATGATTTAATCTATGATGAATTTACCTTTTCGTTTTCAATTTTAGGATTTCGGTTTTTTCTACTTTTGAATACAAAAATGTGATCAGTAACGGGTACAGATACAGCCCCATTTTTTTGTGTACTAATTAAAAAGTAGGGGTGTATAACTAACCACTAGACCAACAGGCCAGTGAGCTGTATTATTATAATTTGGTCGCAGGTTACGTGATGGCGGGCGCATACTACCCGCCGGCCGCATACCCGCCCGTGCCCACACAGCCGCAGCCTGACGACTTCGCGGACTACATGTGGATGGAGAACGAAGAGGAGTTTGATAAGCAGGTGAGATGTAGTGAGGTATGCTGAGATTTTCGTTTTGTTTATTTCTTATTTTATACAGTCATACTAATACTATAAAATAGATAGGTACAGAAGACAATCTCATGTATGTTCTTCACTTCTTATATCTACGCTCGGTGGACGCATACTAATAAGCGTTTGAGCCGGAACTGTTCGATGAGCGGGCCGAGGCGCTCCGAGATATCGTGTCCGTGAGCGGTGTCTATATGTGCGTTGCTTGAGCGCGCTTTGTATGTAGATTAACTTCTGTACCTATCTATTTTGTGCTAATACTTTAAGGCGATTATCACACTGCCACGCACCCCGCAGCGTAGCGCGTGAATGTTTTAACGTTGCTTGTAAGTATCTCCGTTTGTATAAAAAACACGCACAGTTTAACACATAGAAAATCCATGCCATCCACTCGCGTTCATGTAGATCACGCGCCTACATGCGGAGAAACATGCACTCACGTGCGTGGGTGCAAAGCGACACTCAAGGTATGGCACACCGAGTCTCGTAGTGTCGTGCTTGATTTTGATGAAATGAGTCAGAGCCTGCGTGAATTCACAAAACGCAAGTACGCGCGTAGGTGCGTTGACACTCAGCATGCAGCGGGACGCGTGGTAGTGTGATAATCGCCTGTGCTCGGCCACACTGATAGCGTGGTGCGGGGAGCGGCGCGGGTTGCTTGGCCACACTAACAGCGTGCTGCAGGGAGCGGTGTAGGTGTGGAAACGCGCGCGTTTTGTTTGGCCACACTGGCAGAGCGAAGCGGGGACTGGCGAAGGTTCAGTGCCAGGGTTACCGCTCGCCGCCCGCGCACTCTCTGTGGACACTTGTATGAAACAGCTATGGTGAGAGTTGCCCGCACCGCTTCCTGCGCCCGCATGCCCTGTATGGACACCCAAATGAAGTTATGTTTGAGATAGCTGCGCCGCGCCACGGCCACCCCGCATCCGCTCTTTCAGCATGGCCAAACACTTAACTGATAATTTTAATCGCACATCAAAACTGTTCAGTCAGTGCCAATTTTGGCCATTTTATTTTTTGCATTAATATGGATAGACTAACTTTTGTCCGCAGCTTCGGCTGTAATAGAATATTTTTATCATATTTTGGTGTATTTTTGCGATTCTACGCATAATAAAACTAAAATAGGAAGAACATACATAGCGCTTACAGTGATACAGTACAATTCACGAATGATGGCGGCCGTGAAGTTTGCGCAGAAGGCTGCGCAGTAACGTGTTTTAGGAACCAAATGGCGACGTGCGTGTGCGAGAAGGGTGTAGTATGTGCGAACGTTCGCAAAGGCTAACTTCACGGCGAGCCAATCACTGACACTCCCGTCCCCGCGTCTCACTTCGCACCACTAAAGAGACCGAATATTTGACTTCTGCGCAACTTGAAGCCAGCGCTCAAGATCCGTGACGGCAATTGTATTTCGTTTTTATATATGTAGATAGATTAGATTGTTTAGTCTGATTGCCAAGTCAATGTTTTTGATACTTCTGGTACTGTCTACCCAAACTTTGTTTCGTTAAACGTTTAGATAAACCTGTGATGTTTGTACAAGGTCTATGTTACCTTGCAGGTGATGCAGCAATTAGAAGAGGAGGCGCTAATGGAACAGTGCATAGAAGCGATGCTGGAAGACGAACAGCGGGAACAGCGCAACAGAAGCAACCGAGCCACACACAACGGACACAACCATCAACACGCGCCCACGTGAGTATTGTGACTAGGTGCTGATGGAACAGTGCATAGAAGCAAGAAGACGAACAGCGGGAACAGCGCAACAGAAGCAACCGAGCCACACACAACGGACACAACCATCAACACGCGCCCACGTGAGTATTGTGACTAGGTGCTGATGGAACAGTGCATAGAAGCAAGAAGACGAACAGCGGGAACAGCGCAACAGAAGCAACCGAGCCACACACAACGGACACAACCATCAACACGCGCCCACGTGAGTATTGTGACTAGGTGCTGATGGAACAGTGCATAGAAGCGATGCTGGGAGACGAACAGCGGGAACAGCGCAACAGAAGCAACCGAGCCACACACAACGGACACAACCATCAACACGCGCCCACGTGAGTATTGTGACTAGGTGCTGATGGAACAGTGCATAGAAGCAAGAAGACGAACAGCGGGAACAGCGCAACAGAAGCAACCGAGCCACACACAACGGACACAACCATCAACACGCGCCCACGTGAGTATTGTGACTAGATGCTGATGGAACAGTGCATAGAAGCAAGAAGACGAACAGCGGGAACAGCGCAACAGAAGCAACCGAGCCACACACAACGGACACAACCATCAACACGCGCCCACGTGAGTATTGTGACTAGATGCTGATGGAACAGTGCATAGAAGCAAGAAGACGAACAGCGGGAACAGCGCAACAGAAGCAACCGAGCCACACACAACGGACACAACCATCAACACGCGCCCACGTGAGTATTGTGACTAGGTGCTGATGGAACAGTGCATAGAAGCGATGCTGGGAGACGAACAGCGGGAACAGCGCAACAGAAGCAACCGAGCCACACACAACGGACACAACCATCAACACGCGCCCACGTGAGTATTGTGACTAGGTGCTGATGGAACAGTGCATAGAAGCAAGAAGACGAACAGCGGGAACAGCGCAACAGAAGCAACCGAGCCACACACAACGGACACAACCATCAACACGCGCCCACGTGAGTATTGTGACTAGATGCTGATGGAACAGTGCATAGAAGCAAGAAGACGAACAGCGGGAACAGCGCAACAGAAGCAACCGAGCCACACACAACGGACACAACCATCAACACGCGCCCACGTGAGTATTGTGACTAGATGCTGATGGAACAGTGCATAGAAGCAAGAAGACGAACAGCGGGAACAGCGCAACAGAAGCAACCGAGCCACACACAACGGACACAACCATCAACACGCGCCCACGTGAGTATTGTGACTAGGTGCTGATGGAACAGTGCATAGAAGCGATGCTGGGAGACGAACAGCGGGAACAGCGCAACAGAAGCAACCGAGCCACACACAACGGACACAACCATCAACACGCGCCCACGTGAGTATTGTGACTAGGTGCTGATGGAACAGTGCATAGAAGCAAGAAGACGAACAGCGGGAACAGCGCAACAAAAGCATAATCAGCCTTTTAATGTTCCCACTGCTGGGACTCAGGCCTCCTCTCTAGGAGAGGGAATGGGCCGTAATCCACCACGCGGGCCCAGTGCGGGTTGGTGATGTATCATGTCTTGGAGTTTTTGGTTCTAACACACGCCAGTTTCCTCACGATGTTTTCCTTCACCGTTTTGAGAGCAGTGGTGATGAAATTAATTAAACAAAGTAATGTGCCTAGCTGGGTTTGTATGTTTGAACCCACGACCTACAACTCGGTAAGTCGGGACCGTTACCATTCAGTCACCACTACTCATATAATGTTAGGGTGAGTTGCTCGCCGTGCCCTCGTGGGGGCGATCGGTGGCGGAGACCTCTCGCGCTGCGCCTTGGTTGAGGCCATAGTCCGGAGCGAGGAGGAGTGGCAGGCGTGAGCCGACTTTTGCGAAGCAGTAATGGTCGCAAAGGAGGAGGCCGAACGCATCAGGCAACGGCGTTATCGCCGCCGCCGCTGCAACCGGGATTCTGATCCCGATTTCCGGCCACCGTAGGCGCGGGCTTGCGGACAGTGAGCAATGGGTAGCTCACTGTCCGGCCGTCCGGTAACTGTCCGGACCAAGCCCAAGTCGTCGACGGCGCGCACTGTTCCCGCGCGCCTCAAGGAGTTATCAGCATCAGCAGGGACCCAGCCGGGTCGAAGCCTACTAGGGCCAGGGTTATCCGAAAGGGCGCTTGAGTATGAAGGCTAGAAGGACGGGGTGGGTCTTTTAGTCAGTAAGAGTTTGACACTATCTCCCGCTCCGCCCAAGAGCGGGGGATGTCAATGCATGATTTTTTCCCACCATAAAAAAAAGGGTGAGTTGCACCAATAACGATAACAAAGCCCTTAAAAGTTATCAAATCATCGAATTGACCAATAGGCGGCCGTTTCACGGCTGGTTATGGTTTGGTTATCGTTATAGTTAAATAGTTCAACTCACCCTTAGTGTGATAAATAGAGTTTTCTAGTATTAATTTGTTGTTTGCAGCACAAGTAATGGTGGGCCGTCGCTCTCGCTGGAAGAGACAGTGTCCCGGTCGACGCTCAACCCGCTGGCGGCCGAGTTCGTACCCACGAGAACCCTACCAGCACCAACAGGTACTGACATACGACATTTTCACACGCTTTTAACTAATTGTAGTGTTTGTGATAAATGATATTTATTTTGCAAGTAGATTTTACAAAAACATGAAAAATTTTTCGTCAATTTATACTAGATGAGGCTGATGTTTCCTAGCTGACTACCCTGAGAAGAAACGCTGAAACAAACTCAGGGGTCAAAGTCTTTGAACACGCCATAATTATGGCGGTAAGTCCCCTCTTTGAGGCGTAGTCAGAAAGACCTCACGGCGTCCTCACCTTTCGCATGACGCAGGTCCTCATCGGACATGGTCAGTTCGGGAGGATACTGCACCGGATTCGTGCGGAAGTGACGCCCAGGTGTCACCACCCTCCCTTTTCAACGGAGGTGTGTGGGACTTTACTCTCTATTCCGCATACCTCCAAACACTTAAAAAGAATTAAAGTTCGTCTCGAAGAACACTTGTTGAAATTGTAATCAAATGGCATTGTGCGCCGCTAGCAAGTTAGTATATAGAGATGTTTGATTGCATTGCAGACGCTCGGCCCCCGCCCCCCGTGGCGCCGGCCGCCGCCCCCAGCACGGAGCGCGCGCCGCCCGAGCCCAGCGCCGCGCCCGACCACACGCAGGACAAACCCGAAGGTAAGTGTTGGGGTTACTGTAAATCAAGTGGACTGTGCAGGCGGTCACCGACGGCCCATTCCCTCTCCTAGAGAGGAGACCTAGTCCCAGCAGTGGGAACATTAAAAAAGACGTGTGGCACTCGGGTACTGCCGCGGTAAAGCTATTGCATAGCATTTTTAACAACTTATGCAATTATAATTATTTATTTATTTTATTTATGCAGTTATTTTTTCCCTTTGTTTTTTTTTTCTTTGATATTAATTGAAGTCACTTTTACACATTGAATTGAATTTTGATTGATTGTTCACTCATTTGGTTTTCTTATCGGTCACCACGCTCAAAAAACAAATGAGTGGGGGTGTTAGGTTATTTTCGTTACGGAATTTCTGGATTCGGTCTCCACGCTCAAGACCCGCGATAGAAGCTATGCAATAGCTTAAAAGGCTGATAATACTATATTTCTTTTTTCACATTCCAGAACCAGTCGCCCCACAAACAGACCCACCTGAAGTTAGCGCAGCAGAGACCATAGACAAACAAGAGAAAAGGCCCAGAGACAAACGGGACACCAAAACCAAAGTAGAAGTTAAGAAAGCTGTTGTGAAACAAGAAATTAAAAGTAAAGTGAAACCTCAGACGGTCAAGTCAGAAACGAAAGTCACGCCGAAGAAGAAAGATGTCAGCGTGAAAAGTGTTAAAAGTGAAACTAAGTTAGAAGAAAAAATTGAAGATGTTATCGTTGTTCCTGAACAGAAGGTAAGAACAGAATCATAGATTTATAGAGTAACTAACTGTCGCCCTACCCTACTATACCCTATTCTACCCTACTTTAACCTACTCTGTCCTACTCTACCTTACCCTACCCCTACTCTACCCTACAATACCCTACTCTAACCTACTCGGTCCTACTCTACTCTACCTTACCCTACCCCTACTCTGCCCTACAATACCCTAACCTAACCTACTTGGTCCTACTCTACTCTACCCTACAATACCCTAACCTACTTGGTCCTACTCTACTCTACTCTACCTTACCCTACCCCTACTCTACCCCTACTCTACCCTACAATACCCTACTCTAACCTACTCGGTCCTACTCTACTCTACCTTACCCTACCCCTACTCTGCCCTACACTACCCTAACCTAACCTACTTGGTCCTACTCTACTCTACTCTACACTACCCTATTTTTTTTTTCATAAGAACCTTCTCACAATAACAAACACAACAAACAAAGAATTAGCGAAATCGGTCCAGCTGTTCTCGAGATTTGCGCTTAGCAACATATTTAGCGATTCATTTTTATATTATAGACTATTACTTTAACCGCGTCTTCGTTCGCGAGAACGTTTTCATAAAACCGGTCAAGTGCGAGTCGGACTCGCGTACGAAGCGTTCTCTACTATCCGAAGCAAAATAATCACGTTTATTGAATGGGAGGCCCCACTTAAATATTTATTTTATCCTTTTTTTAGTATTTTTTTTTTTATTATTATTGATAGGCTCGCGTTTGACCACCATCTCACCTGATGGTAAGCGATGATGTGGCCAACGATGGAGCATGCTTGCTTAGAAGTAACCTATTCACTCTCGACTTAAAGACCCCTAGGTTGTAGCTATCAGGAAACACAGACTCCGGCAGGGAATTCCACTCTTTAGCTGTACGCATAATGAATGTGTTTCTAAAACGCTGTGTACGAATGGGTGGGATATCCACCATGTATCGGTGGCGCAACGCCGTACGTCTAGTAGTCCGATGATGGAACGGACTCGGCTGAATTAAATTGTGCAATTCCAACGCACACTCACCGAAGTGTAATCGATAGAAAACCGTCAGGCCAGCAACTCGGCGTCGATGCTCAAGGCTTTGGAGCTTTGACTCCATAAGCGCATCATCACCGATGATCCTCTTGGCTCGCCTCTCAATCGACTCCAGAGCATCAAGCTGACAGGCCCATCCCAATAATGAGAGCAGTACTCCATACACGATCGAACTTGCGTTTGGTATAGGTTGAGCAGCTGTTCCGGAGTGAAGTACCGCCTCACTTTAGCTAAGATCCCCAGCTTTTTGGCAGTCTGTTGTGCTTTTGCCTCAATGTATGATTTATTGTTATAGCGGCAACTAAAAATACATCGTCTGTATGTTTCAACTGTCTCGCTATCATGGTTCTTGGGATATGGTGTGGTCACAGACAGACAGGAGAGTGATAGTATTAGGGTCCCGTTTTAAGCCTTGGAACCCTAAAAACTTGAAAACTTGTGTGTTCAAGGCAAACAGCATTTTGAGGGTCATTTTAAAAACTAATAATGACAGTCTGTATTATTAGGGTTCCGTAGTCAACTAGGAACCCTTATAGTTTCGCCATGTCTGTCTGTATGTCCGTCCTCGCTTAATCTCTGTGACTGTTAGCACTAGAAAGCTGAAATTTGGTACCAATATGTATATCAATCACGCCGACAAAGTGGTAATATAAAAATTGGAAAAAAATGTTTTATTAGGGTAGCCCCCCTATATGTAAAGGGGGAAGTGATTTTTTTTTTAATTTCAACCCTAACATGTGATATATCGTTGGATAGGTATTTAAAAATGAATAGGGGTTTACTGAAATAATTTTTTGATAATGTCAATAATTTCGGAAATAATCGCTCCAAAAGTAAAAAACAATGTGTCCCCCCCCCCTCTAACTTTTGAACCATAAGTTTAGAAAATATGAAAAACATCTGAAAAGTAGAACTTTATAAGGACTTTCTAGGAAAATTATTTTGAACTTGATAGAAAGAACAGTTTTTGTACAAAAAAGACAAAAGGGTTCTACAAAATAATTTCTGGACTGTTTGTAGTATAATCGTGCAAGCATTTTTTTAAACTCATAAGTGGGTACACTTATTGTGACGGTTGGGAAACTACGGAACCCTACACTGAGCGTGGCCCGACACGCTCTTGGCCGGTTTTTTTCATTTCGGTTAGACGTGGCAAGTTTCAAGATTATCATTCCAAAAAATAAGAATTATACATACAATCTTTTTGAATCCCCTAAACTGGTCTATTGGGGTTTGTTTTGAAAATCTGTGACATCCTTCACATGTTTCTGAACACACTCATGGTACGGGACGTATTCTTAGGGTGAGTTGCACCATTTAACTATAACGATCGCCTATTGGTCAATTCGACGATTTGACAACTGTTAACGGCTTTGTTATCGTTATAGTTAAATGGTGCAACTCACCCTTAGTGTCAGCCACGTCTTTTTGATTTTTTTTTTTATAAAAAAAAACAAGCTGATTATTTTTTTTTATCTAAACTTAAAATTCTTTTTTTTTTAAACCAACATATAAAAGCAGTATAGTGGTGATACCCTTCTATTTTTATTTTACTGCTTTGTATACTATAATGTTGCATTATAGCATTAATAAATATTCATAATATTGTTTCAGCCACTCCCAACGCCATTGGAGGAAACACAACCGACCTCCGGCTTCAAACCAATCAACTACGCAGCCGCGGCGAAAGCCAACAAGCCCAAGAAACCCCCCACCACACCCAACCCCGCACCCACCACCATAGACAAACCACAGACAATACCCAAGGTAGACAAGAAACCCACAGACAAAAAAGACAAACTGAAAACAGAAAAAGTCAACGTACAGAGAAAAAACTCGGCAAAGTAGGTTGAAATAGGTGTTTTTGGTAAAAAACCTTTGTGGTACTAAAAAAAATATATATAATTGCCCTGTACAAATTTACTGGCAACACCAGGCGAATGTATACAATATACGGCCTTGTAAAAACTTGTGTATAGTTTGAAAACATTTTGAAATAGTATGTGATATTTCCATTTTGAAGTAAATTTGCATTTTTTTTGGAAATAATAAAAATTTAATAAAAAAAAAATTGATAGTGTATTATAAAAATAATGTATCTTGTGAATAATTAGTTCTTAAAAATATTAGTTATTAGTTTTAAAAAAAAATTTCTGCAATTTGAGACTGTTTCATTGACATTGTGAAATTAAAAAAAAAACAAGGAAGTTATTTTGTGGCTCAAAAGGCACTGGGTCAATCCAGAAATCTGTGTTTAAGTTACTCTGGTCCGCTTACATTAATCCGAATTCGAAATTTGAAAATTCATAATTAGAATTCTGTCTTTATTTTTGACCAATCGGATGCTTGAAAATGTGAGAATCTTTTTTATGAATCTATGGTCTGACACCTTCGTTTCAAATCCTATTTTATGTCTGGTTAACGCAGATATCTTTTTTCTTTTCTTTGCTTATTATTAAAATAGTCAAACTATGTTTATAATATAATATTAAACATTATCATTTATGGCTATTTTGGTACCAGGCTATATTTTAAATCTATTTTAAGACTTTCGAAAGTGTCAATAACTTTTTTTTTAACTGGTCATAATCTGTTGTCATAGGATTTGTCAGTCTGCATCTGCGAAGAAATTCTTTTATTTTGTACTTTAATTAAAAAGAACGATATATTTTTTATGGTTAATTCACGCTAAATAAATCACATTTGATGGTTTATTAACAATTCGCACGGGTTATCGGCAAAATTGTGGCGCCACTTCCATAAAAGCCATTAATTAAGAGTTGAAATTGACATATTGCTTTTGACGGAAAATATACCTCTTATTCACGAAACAAAAAGATGCGCTCGTCTCAAATTGTTGAAAAAAAAACCCATTAAAGCCTAAGTAAGGCGGTCCATTCACTATTTAAGTAGTCGATGATAAAATTCGTATTGTATATTTAATAATAATAATAATAATTAAAAAAAAACATGTATATGAAAAAAAAAATTGCACATTATATTGTCTTATGGGTATCTTTAGGATATACTTAGCATAGATGAAAATGGTTATTAAGTAATTTTTTTCTTTTGTTTTTTTTTCTATAATGAAAAAAAAAATTTGGTTACAAATCAAGCGAATGTTGATAAAATTCTAAAAATATGTTTGCTAGAAATTAATCAAACAAAGTTACTCAGGCCCAGTTTCTTCAACGAAAATTATTTGACAAAATGTCAAACTCACTTGACTTTTAATTTGGACCAAATTTAATTGGTGACGTGTCAAAAATTTCATTCGAGAAACCGGGTGTAACGTTAGATATGATTTTATCGATAAGTTATAAAGTATATTTTTCAAGATATTACTTTTTGGGCATAGTGAAATTAAAGATGGACAAGGAATCGTTTTGTTTGTAAAATTCTATAGTTTTGATGTGAAAAATGTATTGGTGTAGCAGTAAAACAGATTATGCCGTGACGGCAAACGGCGTGATGCTTCCGTGCCGAGACAGAAAATGGCGTGACGCTGTCATGTCGCGACGGTACATGGCGTGACGCTGTCATGCCGTTACAGCATCCAGCATGACGCTATAAAAAATAGATTTTTCACATCTGCTGTTCGTCCTAAGACGGCCGATATATATTTTTTAATTTAAAATTAAATTCACAAGGATTATTTTAAACGTATTTTTAAAGAAATTAGTATGTTTGGTATAGTGTAGACATCTTTAAAGTAGTTATTACAATCTAATTCTCGAACCAGTGAATTATTTGAAAAGAGAATAACATTTTTGTTTATGGTATACATCATACTTCAAATAAACTCTTTTTCTTTCTGTCTCTATTGGCTTTTTTTTTCTTCATTTTGTTATGTTGGTCACACGTACGTCATTATTAGCTTCTTGCCTCATATAAATTCAGTTTAGTTATCTTTTTTTATACTATACAAATTATACCAGCGGCTTCGTCTGTGTGAACACAGCCTATGTCACTGAATAGTAAAGGAGTAATCTACTGGTGAAAGAATTTTTAAAATTGATCCAGTAGTTATTCTGTTCATACAAGCAACAACGAATAACACTAATTCTTCTAAAAACAGCAATAAAATTAATTATGAAATAAAACGTCAATTAACAAGTCGAATATTAAAATAACAATACGTAACGTCTTATGCAAGACATTAGCAACATGGTGCAAATTGTAGGGTCGAAGGTATTAGCGGAGAGAAATGATAGTCACGGATGCTCAAATAATACTGTCCTTTATTGAATGCTACATTGATTTATATTATTGGTTACACACTTACACATCTACAATATACATCAAAATATTACTACTCATACACTACACTACACCTCCCATGGCGAGGTAAAATAAAATAAAATTTCAATTTTGTTTTATTTTCATAAAATAAAAACTTATAGCTAGTATTATATTTTAATAGCTTATAACTAGTATGTATAACTATTGATTGGGTTGGTACAATTTGGTTCTGTTCTTGTGAATGACATCTATTTTGCCATTCTTTATTATTTTTACATTAGGTGACTCATCAGATACAACTTTATATGGTCCTGAGTAAACACTATCTAATTTATTACACATATTATTTTTAACTAAAATTAGATCGTCAGGATGGTAAACAATAGGATTTATATTTCTGTCATATCGTTCTTTTTGTATTAGTTTACTTTTGAGTAGGTTGTCTCGTGCATCTTTCTGTGACTTTTGCAATCTAAATTTCAACTCAAATGGGTAATAATCAATGTTATAGAGTGGGTCAACTCTACTAGTCAAATTACTTGGTAAAGAGCACTTTTTTCCGAAAACTAACTCGTAAGGGGAATATTTAGTTGCTGAATGAACTGATGTATTATAGCAGAATGACCAAAATGGGAGCCATGTACTCCATGTCTCTGGATGGTTATCTGTTTGAATGCGGAGAAATGAATTTAAATGTTTATGTGTGTTTTCCAAAGCACCAATACTTTGGTGGTGATATGCTGTTGTGTTTAATTGGTTAATATGTAATAGATTACATACCTCCTTGAATATTGATGACAGGAACTCAGTACCTCGATCCGTCGCTATCACCTTTGGTACTCCATACCTTAATATAAAGTTATGAACTAATGCTTTTGCTACTTCGTCCGTTCTTTTTGTAACTAAGGGATATGCCTCAATGTATTTGGTGAGTTCGCACTGCAACGTGAGAATGTAACTATAATTAAAATCATCTTTTTCAAGGGGCCCTACCAAGTCAATGTATATTTTTTCAAAGGCACTATGTGCTGTTGTTGTTATTTCCATTGGTTGTTTTGTATTGTGCGATGAATACTTTTGTTTCTGACATTTATCGCACCTCTTTATAAACTCTTGGACATCATTTTCTAATCCTACCCAATAGTAATACTTTTTTATATTGTTGAACATCCGTCTCACACCCGCGTGGCCACTGGTGGGTAAGAGATGGAAATCATTCAGTATCACTTGTTTATCATCTTTATTTTCTATTCGCTGTACATCCTTTACTATATGTAAATGTGGACCGGTCCATGTATTTAAATTATTTACTTCATTTAATAGCTTTTCTATAAAAATATTATTCTTATTCGTTTTTATTAAATAAACTTCCTTAATACTTAGGCTTTTACAAAAATCATGTAACTCTCTCACAAATTCGGCTGGCGATATTTGCGATGGAGAAGATACCTTTTTAACAAAAACAGTTTTTTCATTAGGAATATAAATAAATGTTTTACTCTCTTTACCTATAACTCCACTTTTCCTAAATGTCTCTAATTTGCATGCATCAACAAAACGTAATTCTACTGATTCGTTTAACGTCCTAGTATTATGACTGCTTACAGTGTTTGGCTGATCAGACCAAACTGTAGGCTTGTCACTCATTCCTATCGTGGAAGTATTGTCAATCAGGTTTCTCTTTTGAGCCCTAGTCATAACCGAGACACACGACTCGTGCATATGTTTTAAATCATTACTTGTTATGGAAATTCGAGACAATGCGTCTGCAGCCGCATTTTCTGAACCCTTAACATATTCTATCGTAAAGTCATATTCTTCTAATAATAACCTATATTTAAATAATCTACTTGACGGATCTTTCATGTTAAATAATGAGACTAAAGGTCTATGGTCGGTGAAAATTTTGAAATGTTTTCCGTACAAGTATGGACGAAAATGTTTGACAGCCCACACTATAGCCAGCAACTCTTTGTCGATTGTCGGATAGTTTATTTCCGATTTGTTAAGTGTCCTACTGGCAAAAGATACAGGGTTGCCATCTTTGTTTGACAAAACTGCACCAATTGCGTACTTAGAAGCATCCGTCTGAAGATTAAATTCATTTTGTTCTGAAAAATCCGGGTATTGCAAAACCGGTGGAGATATGATTTTTTCTTTTAACTTATCAAATGATAACTGACATTTTTCATCCCATATAAAGGTAGCATTTTTACAACATAATTTGTTAAGTGGATAAGCAAGCTCAGCAAAGTTGGGAATGAATTTTCTATAGAAATTAACAAACGCAACAAACCTCCTCGTTTCGTCTACATTAGTTGGACATGGATAATTTTGCACAATTTTTATTTTATCCGGGTCAGGTGATACACCATTACTAGATACCACATGGCCTAAATATAGCAGTTCCTTTTTTAAGAAGTTACATTTCTGTGGGTTTAATTTTAAATTAATTTTTCTCAACCTTTCAAAAACGTCTTGCAGATTTTTGTTATGACTATCTAAGTTTCTGCCAAAAACTACCAAATCGTCTAAGTAAACTAAACATTTTTCATATGTCAGGCCAGACATAGCCATGGTCATCATTCTGGAAAATGATCCTGGACTTGTCTTTAAACCCATTGGCATACGGGTCATTTGGTATTGACCTGAACAGAATGCTGTGTATTTTCTGCTTTCCTGTTCCAGTTCAATATTATAATAACCTTGATACATGTCTAAATGTGAAAAATAAACTGAGCCAGATAGCGAATCAAGCACTTCAGTAATATTAGGAAGTGGGAATCGGTCGTCTTCAATACAATTATTGAGTTTACGGTAGTCAATAACTAGCCGCCACTTTTTCGGACTAGTACCATCTGACTTTTTAGGAACTAGCAGTACTGGACTTGACCACTCGCTACGACAAGGTTCGATGATACCCTCATTCAACATTTTATCAATTTGTTGCTTAATTTCTCCCTTCTGTGAGTGTGGTAAACGATACGGTTTTGTAAATACAGAAGTTACATTTGGTTTAAGCGTAATAGAATGTTTATAAATATTGGTTGTAGTTAATCTATCTCCTGGTAAATAAAAAATGTCTGAGTACTTTGCGCATAATTTTTCAATAGATATTTGCTCCTCCTTATTAAGATGTTTAAGGTTCAGTACTGAAAATAATTGTTTTACTCTACTTGCATCACGCTCTGATTTATCAAAATTACAAACGTTGTATAGTGATATTTTTTCTATATACGGATTAATGTCTGTCAATGTACATGACCTATCTGTTGTATTTAATATCTTTATCGGTATTCGTCCATTAACTGGTGTTGCTATACAACCTGCCAAAAATATTCCATCACTAATTTCTTTAGAATGTACTACACATTCTTCTGTAAAATCAGTCCTCAAATAATGAATGGATTCACATCTTGGAAATATTTCAATTGCATTATTATGAATCAGTAAAGGTAAAACTATTTTCAGATTACTCTGAGTCAGCAATGTTAAGGTATGGTTACTAAAATCTAATATAGAGTTATGTTTATTAATAAAGTCTTGCCCGATGATGCCATTAGCCCGACATGGGAACGTATCGAAAACATAAAACTTATTACATTTCAGGTGATGACCACCCGCAGATAATGTTAAACAAACTGATCCTATTGCATGGACTTTGCCACCAATGCCATTTATGACAATGTCCTCTTTTTGGATTGGAAAGTTTTGTTCTAGAACATATTCATATTTTAAGGCTGAAATTGTAGCACCGGTATCAACTAACCAAGAATATGTTTTGTTTTTACAAGATAATTTAATATAATAGTTAGTATCAGTTGCGAAAATAACTTTGTTATTCACGAAAAAACTCATTTTCAAGTACTTGATTTTCGGGTCTTGTTAAAACATTAACCGCGTGTCTATTCGCATCTACGGGGGGTTCGCTTATCCCTTGGTTACTACGGTTTCTATAATAAGACTTACCTCTACCGCGCCATGGAGATCCTCGGCCTCGTTGTGCTGCCCCGCGGCTCTGCTGATATGTCTGCTGCCCCCCTCGAGAATTGTAGTAGCCTCGTCGAGCACTGAAATCATTGTTACGACCCCTATTATAATATGTTTGGTTATAATTATTGTTTACATATTGTCCACGGTTGTGTTGTTGTCGTCCTCTAGACGAATACATACCTAATATCTCGCCAGACCCCGAATAAGAGTCAGTTATGGATGTTTCTTCATCCTTCGCACCTTGTATAGCGTCCTTCATCGATCCGTAGTTTCTTGCTGCAATAATTGTTGAAAGACGCCGGTTTCGCAAGCCATCGGCAAATCTTTTGATAATCAGCTTTTCATTCAAAGGTTTAATCATTTTATATGCATCTAAATTACCTTCGGCTTGCGATACCGTCAGATCCACAAAAAGTTCCGAAAGTTGGTTACCATAGTCCTGAACTGATAGATCATTTTGTTTTAATTGATTTATTTTGTTTTGAATTGCAAATGGTGACTTTTGAGGTAATAACACTCTACGCATATCAATTAACAAATCGTCTACACTCGCATAATCTGTCTGCAACTGTAATTTAGCGTGCTGAGACAACCTACTCTTCAAAACAAACTGTACTAACTTCTTTTCACACTCATTACTAGCCAATAGCGAGCTGTAGTACTCTATGTTATCAATTAATTGTTTAAGCGAACATTCATTATCATTTGTCATCAAAGGTAATAAACTAAGAGCTACTTTTAGATTAAAAGATTCCATTTTTGTATCCTCACTGCTACTCGTATCTGACATAGCACATAAATCTAAAATTTGTTTATACAATGACTCAAAATCGATACAAAATTTATCTATTAATATCTTTTCACTTTTTCCTATTTTTCCTTTCTTTATACCGTCAGTAATAATACTTATTATATTAGTATATTTGTCATAAATTTCCTTTGCTTCACACAACTTTTTCTCTAAAACATTTCCTTGCCTACGTTTTGGACCTATTTTAATTAAATATGTTTTAATACATTTTAATTCTTTATAGCAAAGTTCCAAGACATCTGCCATCACTTAGCATCATTAGTTTTTTAAACACTACGAGTACAAATAACATATTATTAGCTATGATTATGCACTTAACAAATAAAGTTCAAAGTCCATTTAACGATGCCTGTGTCTTCATAAATATAAGATTCCCGTATTATAGCATACCAGTTTATATTTTATTTCCGCACTGAATTTACCGAATTTATCACTTTAACTTTTATCACTATCACTTTTTGCCACTTTCACTTTGAATATTTTGTGAAACGCCTATTTCCGTTGTTGTCATACTATGTCGCCCTTCGACCGTCCTTTCTCTGGGGAATGTCCTGACTGCCTCGCTCTAGATCTTCTTGATAACGCACTCCTGTATAACTCCTGATTTATCCAACGGATATGACAACGCCGATACATGCGTAGAAGATAATATATCACGCCGAGTCCCAGAACCAGTGCTATAATACTCATCAGTATGGTGATGGTAGAAATGTGAAATCTCACCTCCTCTAGGTGCGTGTTATTGGTCCCTCCGGCTGCGTTTTGCACCACAACGGTCTCTTCTTTAGTTTGCGTACCTCCCATTTTTAATAGACACGATATTCGGTATTATATCGTAAGCACCGCACTGAATTCGACTTGTTGCAACCGCGAACGTGGTTAACGTTATTGAATAATTATAATAATCCATCTTAGCTCGGAATTACTTCGATTGTTTTAGTTTTACAGTCCCTATATGGTACGGCGCCGACGGTAACGCGATCGCACCGCGATGCGCGCTGGCAGGGTCGCCATGTAGGGTCGAAGGTATTAGCGGAGAGAAATGATAGTCACGGATGCTCAAATAATACTGTCCTTTATTGAATGCTACATTGATTTATATTATTGGTTACACACTTACACATCTACAATATACATCAAAATATTACTACTCATACACTACACTACAAAATCTCGCTATATCTTTTTACGCACTTTTTTATTACTTGACAGTTTGTCCTTTCACCAGATTCGA
Organism: Mythimna albipuncta; assembly: GCA_929112965.1. Lineage (NCBI taxonomy): Eukaryota > Metazoa > Arthropoda > Insecta > Lepidoptera > Noctuidae > Mythimna > Mythimna albipuncta. Next base: position 9,375,506 of record OV815985.1, on the reverse strand, counting down.
AACCTTTCTAAAAAAAATAATACTATTTCCGAAAAAAAAAAACAATAAAAATGAGTCGACTTCCTGTAATATTGACTAATAGCTGTGACGACCGGATTTAGGCTTACCACAGGTGCAAATATTATGGATAATTTTTTTCTTGCATATAGTGTAGCTTACACTAATGTAACAACATATTTAGAGATTAGCTTTTGCCGGCGGCTCCGCTGCGTGAAAATGGGTTATTGTGTAGAAACTTTGGGGGGGTGAATATTGAAAAATTCTTTATTAGTTCTGGCTTACGTCATAAATCCATGTTCAAAATGTCGCTTCTAGTCCCAATAATTTCGGCTGTGAGCTGATATTACGATAGTCAGACAGTTTCTCATTTTATAAATATTAAAAAATCTATATGGCCTCTCTAATCGCTCCTCTAAATGATTTATACCAAACAACTAATTCAATAAAAACATAAACAAAGGATTAAAAGAAAATTCGTAAACAAAAGTTTAACAACAGTTGCTCAACATTGTTTTTAAACATTTTATCTTACTGTCTTATAAGGCAGCATGTTGACAACATGTTTTGCAACTGTTTTATTTGTTGTAAAGTTAAATTGCTCGCAATTGTCGAATATTTCACTATTAAAACGTATATCTCTTGAAAAAAGTATTTTTATTGATTAATAAGTAGTTATTAAAATTAAATTTTTATGTTATAAAAACATGAAGATTTTTCCAGGCATTAGTTAAGTTTAAGAAACGGCAAATAAAAAAAAACAGGCTGTACGCGTTTGACTTACAAATGAATATGAAGGGTTCCGTACGATAATTATATAGTGACAATAGTATGAATAGTAATATAAACTCTATGCTTATTACGGTTCATACTGACGGTCAATAGACGCATAGATTTCCGTTCGGAATTCTAAAAAAAAAAATACCGGTTGAGTACATAATGCAAGTATATACCTGTTTTTTTTTTTAATATCATTTTCGCTTAACCGCCCGCGTCGGGTTAATCCGACGAGGATTTTTACGTCCTATCCGCCAGTGTCGTGTGTTCGCGACTGGGTACTCCATGTCGTTTAGCTCTTCAATCCCCATAGGTGACAGAAGAGCTGACGAGATGGAGTGTTTGGTCGTGGATGTACGACCCTGCCGGGATAAATGTGACAGCGTTTGTCTGATATATCCGACGTACAGTACAATTCACGAATGATGGCGGCCGTGAAGTTAGCCTTTGCGAACGTTCGCGCATACTACACTCTACTCGCACACACACGTCGCCACTTGGTTCCTAAAACACGTTACTGCGCAGCCTTCTGCGCAAACTTCACGGCCGCCATCATTTGTGAATTGTGGTTCGAAATTTAAATCGTTTTTTTTTAAACGATTCCCAATGCCTGGATAAGAATGAATGATAGAATCAGTGCATTATGATTATAATTTGTTTAAATGAATACGATGTACGCAGTTGTCCCAAATTAAGATTTTTAAAATTGTAAGGTTTTATAAAAATTTTAGTATTGTAGAGAAAAATTTGATGTTGGAATGGCTGCGAAAAATAATTCAGAATAAAAATACTTTTAGAAAAAGCATTTTAGTGAATACCATGTAGCTTGGAGATAAACCGTTGGTTAAGAAAAATATTTGGTTTTGTAATTACATTATACACCCTTAAATTTTGATCGTTTTAATCCCGTGGAGGGTCAATCCGGTACATGAAACACTATCGATTTGTAAACATAAAATTAAAAAATTAAGTACCTTTTTTCAAAACTCGTATTAATTTACGCATGTACGAAATTAATTTCTATAAGAAAACGTCAGCTGAGCGAGTTCAATGACCTGTAGATAGTTTGTACGCAACGCCGACTACTAACTACAGATCATTGAACCCAACATTGAACAAAAACAGTAGTTTTTGCGTAAAAGAGTAACAAACATCCATGCATATAAACTTTCGCGTTTATAATATTATCCCTAAAATTGTTTTAATTTTATTTTTCGCAGCCATTTTGAGTTTATCATAAATTTATAAAAAAAAAAACCTATTATAATAAATTAATGAATGAATTTTTACAATTAGTTCGACATAGTTTTTTTTAGTGATGGTAAGGTTATTCCGTTGTTGGTAGTAGATTTTGTAAAACATGTAATTTCGTTTTGATATCTATCGCTTGCGTCGGATTCGTCTGACGAGTGTTTTGTTTCCTGTACGCCAGAGTCGTGTGTCCGTGACTGGGTACTCCGTCTCGTTCAGCTCTTCAATCCCCATAGGTGACACAACAGCTGACGAGATGGAGTATTTGGTCGTGGATGGGCGATCGTGGTGTAATAAGCGCGAGAATATTTATGGGATATATTCGATGTTAAAACGTTAATGCAATAGTGAGATAATAAACTTTCCCAATTTATTTTGGAATTCTCAAAAATACAGTGCGAGTTGATATTTATTTAATCACTAGTTTTCTTTGCTATTTCATCCGCATCTTTAGTCACAGCACCGCTCTCATTGGTTTTAGCGTGAAGTTATAAATAGAGATGTGCCGTTGCCGGCAATATTGCCCGAAATAGGTATATTGCTGGCAATATTGCCACCAATATTCATACTTTTGGCAATATTGCCACCAAAATTCATACTTTTGGCAATATCGCCACCAATATTCCCACTTTTCGGCAATATTGACACCAATATTCTCACTTCTCGGCAATATTGCCACCAATATTCTCACTTCTCAGCAATATTGCCGGCAACAGCACATCTCTAAGTTATAAAGCCTTTAATTATAACCTTTTTCTATAAATGGGCTACCCGACGTAATAGTGAATTAAAAGTAGCGCCTTATGTCACAGGCATATTGAAACCCCCAGTGTAGCAAAGAATTCTGGGAGTTAAACCCTGAGAGTAGCGAGGGAATTAAGTGTTAACTCCCGAGCAAAGCGAGGTAGGACACAGTTTATTGTTCCGAAATTTGATGAATATCTGGAATTCTGAATGTTACCATTATCCGTCGTAGATTTGATATTCAAGTTTGTGACGCAGAAATCTATAATGAATCATCTTTAATGAAAACGGATGAATTGTTTACAAAGTTTACTACCAACATATAAAAAATATGAATGGAGCAAAGAAGCCATGAAAGATATTGTAAAAATATAATAAAAATTAGTGTGTATTATACATGTTTATTATTGTGTCAATTTGTAAAGCTACCGTTTTTGAGCGTTCAAGTTTTCTACCATTTTGGGAGATTTTTTCGCTTTACCAATAGATTTTTTGGTAGAAATTTGCGTTTTCAATCTGCAGTTTCCCTTGACTTTCGTTATTACGCGTTCTCTATAGATTTATATATTTAAAAATAGCGTGGTTATATAAGGAAACCCCAGCGGAAGCAATTAACTTATAGTTAGTTTTAAAACGAACTTGATACAATAGGGTTTGAGACACCTTTTTTCAGATATCCAGTTTCTCGAACGACGATAAGAAAAAGAATGTAGAAAAACTTTTTAAACTGAGCTGTGATTGGTTGAGTGGAGTAAACCTTTCGTGTGCTTGACTGTCGCTCATAATTACAATAGTACCGATGATCGATGGTCACTAAAATGAAAACAAACCTTTTTTTACTATCCATTCAATAAATATTGACTTCTATGCCGTAGGCATAAGGATGACCTCAAAAGCAAAAAAGTGTTTACAATACCAACTATTTACTGCAGCTGCCATCTATCGCGCTGCTCACGCGACAAAAGTCGAAATCGGTTGAACTGACAGTAAAAAAGCTTGTAATCTTATTTCGAACTAGCTTTTGCCCGCTGCTTCGCCCGGGTACATCAAATAATACTTGTCACTCAGAAATAAAAAGCTTTCTATCGTCGAAAAATATGTTTACTTTCAAAGATTACCGCATACAAACAGAAAAACAACCTTTACCTCTAAATATCAATGTGACGTCATTCTTAATCCAATATGGCGCACTTCTGAAGATGGCGGACTATAGTGTATTCGAGTTGGGAAAATAGTAACTCATCAGTGCTACTGCAACGTATAGACGTATTCATACTGGGAGTAAAAATACTATACGCCTGAAACTGCGTAAAGCAGACGCTTATATTAATAAAACTTTAGAATCGAACCGTAAGAGACACAACAGAAAGACAATGAGAGAGCGAACACTTTCGCTTGGGGCTTAATGAATTAAAAAAAGCACTAGTCTATATAAATTAAAAAGAAAATTGTAGGTTTTGACGTGGATCCGCGTCTGGTCACGCATGACAGGTTTATTTCAAATTTCAACTATCGAACGACCAATCGCATAATTCGAGTTACTTTTAAATTGTGACGTATCCATAGATTTTTTTTTTCAGAAACATTTTGTTTTTTTTTTTATTTTTTTTTCCGTCTTGGGTATACTGTATATCAATAATATAATAATAATGATTATAAGCAGACGGGCGACTGTACGTTTTTTTTTAATGCCAGAAAGCACGTATACATGTTTCGTTTTAGTAGAATTAGATTTTGTCAATCAGGGCCTAGCTTCATTTATTTGTATAAAAAGAATTTATAAAGAAAAACGTGGCCCTGTTAAATTAATAAAAAAAGAAAACAGTCTTCCGAACCGATAGTGACGTCACAAAGAGTCGTACGACCGATCGTACGACAAATCATCGCCCGTCAAATCATCGCCCGTTTGCACAAACTTACAAGTGTTTATAAACGTGTTTCTATCACTGCCAACCCCGTTTTTTTTTTGGGTAGCGACGTTGATATCTGCTTTGTGCATTAATCCATAAGTGCCTAAATTTTAGGTATGAAAAACCCGTTAAATTAAAAAAAAAAACAATCTTAGCATAATCTATGTTAAGTAACTATTTTTATTGTCAATCGTGTCTTTTAACAAAAATATTTCAACGCTTGAATGGCAAAAATGACTAAGCGACATCGAATAAACTGTCTACTCATTGTCGCTTAGTAAATTTTGCCTTTCAAGCTCCGATTTGTAGCAAATGAAGCCCTTTCTAATGCCTTCTGTCATTATACGCTTGGTATACGCCGGCGTAAAGCTTACATACATCAAAAGTATGATCGTCGACGAAGAGGTAACGTCCGCACCATTGTGTGGTTACCGGTTCGTCTGCAGAGTTTCATAGTTTAGTATGTAAGCTTCACGCAGGCGTACACCAAGCGTATAATGACGAATACGCGTCTATGAAGCTACGCGTCCGTGGACAGTAGGTTGACGAAATAATTCATAGAGTTAACGATTTATAATTTTGAAAATTTTAATAAGACGAGGGTACTACTAAATCGTAATCGTTCGGGTAAGGTCGTCCGAGCCGAGTTTAGCCGAACTAGTGTTACACAGCTGAGCGTGACGGCTCACTCCCTAATGCCTAAACGAACCTTGCTGAGTAGGACGACTTGATACATTTGCTGCCAAATACTGAAAAGGCATTAGAATTTGATACATTTCATACATTTTTTTTCTTTTTAAACTTGTCACTGTTTCAAAGGCTCAATTCTTTAAAAAAAAATGGGGGTTTGAGACTTGGAGCGGAGAGGGCTTCATCGATAGGCAAACCTTAGGTACCACATTTTATACATGACAAAACAAAATGGTGTCCACTACGCCACGGTCACAATTACATGATAGATGCCACGATGTGTCAAAGTACACGTTCTGGTAAATCTTATGGACGTTCATCATCGAACATCCATCCTACCATCAGGAGGTCGTTAAATGGCACAATTAACAATAATGATAGTTAAACTGTAAATTTATTGTAAATTTTTTGACATATAGTGTATGCATGTTATAGTTTGAAGCTAGACATTTACGTTATCACAATAGATAAAAATACAAATAAAAATGTTTAGTGATTTTAAATATAACGGTAATGTGAAAATCTTATTTATTGTTTTATTTTTGTACCCCCTCATCATAATCATAAACAATCCAAGGGCCAACGCTACGTTAAGCGGGCTGCCGCGCGTGCACCCGTCGTGTGACGTCGCGTGTGTGCGGCGGACCCCGTAGCGGAAACCAGATTATTACCTGCGCAGTGTCACTTTCAATTTTAACGGTTTGCATGTAGTCGGGTCGATGGAGAACATTAATGTACGTAGCAAAAAGGGTGCGGGGTGCGGCTTCTCGCGACGTAGCACTTTTGTATGGAAGCGCGTGGACACCCGCATAACGCTGTGTCGGCCCTAAAGTGGGTCTATGCTGGAGGACCGCACTGGGCAAATGCCATAGATGAGAATAAGTACTAATGGCAAATGCCCTGCTTGCCCCCCCTAAATCGGGCCCTGCATAAAGATGGCATTCAAAGCAAAAAACTGGGCAAGTGCGAGTCGACAATTCCTGAATGGGGAATCTCGAAGATTTTCCGAATAACAATTTTTTTTTATGTATGTCACAGCAAATTTACTGTTTTCAGATGTATTGTGTTCTATATGACATTGCTTTATGCCAAATTTCAGGATTCTGGATCTACCCTTTGATTTTTTTACAGCGTCAAAAAAGTGCAGACCTGAGTATACCGTTTTAATTTCAACTCGATATCTCCACGCGTTTCCCGAGCTAATGGGGCTTAACAGACAGACAGACAGACAAAAAAGTGACACTCTATGGGTTCGGTTTTTTTCCATTTGAGGTAGGTACGGAATCCTAATAAGGGTTACATTATAAACTTTTTACTGCACCTGCCATTTGTTATGCTACCAATGTAGGTAATAGAAATCAAAATGTTTTTTTTTTTATGATGGGAAAAATCATCCAATGACAACCCTCTCTCTTGGCCGGAGTGGGAAATAGTGTCAGACTCTTACTGACTTAAAAGCCCACCCTGTTCCTTCGAGCCTTTCGTACCGGGACCGAGTTTCCCTTCCAGATAATCCTGCCACCCTGGCTCCAGTAGGCTTCGACCCGGCTGGGCACCTGCTGTTGCTGACAGCTCCTTGAGGTGCGCGGGAACAGTGCGAGCCGTCGACGACAAATCAAAATGGGTCCAACGAACAGTAAAAAGATTTTTTTTTAATGTACTTATTTCAAATCTATACATATAAATGAAATTGGAGTGTCTGTTTGTAATATTGAAATAACTGCTTTTATTATATGCATATAAATATATATACTACAAAATAACATTTTTTTACAATTTATGTCTGTCTGTTTGTCCGGGCTAATCTCTAAAATGGCTGGACCGATTTTGACGGGACTTTTTTTGGCAGGTAGCTGATATAATAAGGAGTAACATAGGTATAACTACTTTTATTTTAGAAAAAAATAAATTTAAAATCCAGTAGTCCACTCGAACGAAGTCGCAGGCACAGCTAGTAGAATATAAAATGTTTTGTGGGTATGGGTGGGATGTATCGGTCTTCCCATCCGATTATAATTTAGGTGTCTTCAAGGCTAGAGTGGCTCCTAATAAACTAGTGCATCACTGCTTACCATCAGGTGGGATTGCAGTCAAGCGCTGGTTTATATAAATAATAAAAAAAATGCTTTTATAACATATATTTTTTTATTGTATACTACATTTTATAGAGTAAGTAAATGGGTTTTTATAATTTAGCTACAATGCGCGTGTGCTAAATAAAAAATTACAACCAACTTCAATGTAAAAAAATACTGAAAAGTGCTAAATAACTTTAATTTCGGAAGACTGTTGTATTTTTTTTTTTTTGTTAAACGAAAAAAAAAATACATTACACATTTACATAAAAATACATAGTCGAACATAGAACCTACTTCTTTTTGAAGTCGGTTAAAAATACATTAATAAATTTTTATTTTATTAATACTTTGGATAAGTCGGCGGATTTTTTAAACTTGCGTGGAAACGGCGTATATGCAACAGATTGTTACTTGAGATTTCTAAGGCCTCATTTACGGAGACGCGGGGCGTCGCGCGTTGTGTTGAGCGGCGCGGCCCGCACTGAATTCAAATATATGGCGTTGTATGAGTGCGTTTACGGAGAAGCGATTTTTGACGCGTTTGTTTGAATTAGGGCGTTTTTTGCGGCCGAGCCCGCGGTTGGCACCGACGCGTCCCACGCGGCGTTTATCGCGGCGGTGCACGCAGCGGCAATTCTCGATGAAGCTATGTCCGAGGCGGAATCTTCTGTCAGTCTTATTTAGAAATCGCGCAACACAGACGTAGTCATCGTCGCAATGGAGTATGATATGATCGATTTGATCGAGGCGAGCGTGCGCCGCCGCGATGCCCGCCGCGTGCTTCGCTACACGCTAGAGGATTAGCCGCGGGCGCCGCGGCGGGCACCGCCACGCTTCCCGTCTCGCTTCTCTATGAACGTGGTCGTATATTGCTATAAGTTTGTGTTTACGCGTGCGATGATGCGTGCCGCTTCACGCGCCGCCCCACCGTAAACAGAAAAAACGTCCGACGCACCGCGAGACGCCACGCCACACGCGACGCGAGACGCCCCGCGTCTCCGTAAATGAGGCCTTAAGCATTAAAGCCAATGCAAACTATTGGCTTGATTTACTTTTTTCTTTTCGCCAGAAATGAAACCAAATATGTTAGAGAACAGTCATCATCATCATCATTTCAGCCGATACACGTCCACTGTTGGACATAGGCCTCCCCCAAGCGTCGCCACATCGAACGTTCCTGTGCGTCCCGCATCCATCGGTTTCCCGCTACCTTCACCAGGTCATCGGTCCACCTCGTAGGAGGCCTTCCAACGCTGCGTGTTCTGGTACGCGGTCGCCACTCCAGAACCTTTCGGCTCCAACGGCCATCTGTTCTGAGAGCAATGTGCCCTGCCCATTGCCACTTAAGTTTGGCAATTCTACGTGCTATGTCGGTAACCTTAGTTTTCCTGCGGAGAACAGTACGAGGAATCAATAGCAAAAAGAACCAGATCTTTAATCCGTAAATGAACGAAGAAACCTATAGAAGCATTGCTAGTATGTTTTTCTCAGACGTTCATTATTTTCCTTATATTATAATGAAAATGCTTAATACTTAATATAAAACTTAAGAAGAAATATAATACTTGATATTTTGAGATTTTCTATTGATATAAAAAACTTTTTACAAAAAAAAAAAAATAAGCGACTTCAATGTTGCAAAAATACTGAAAAGTACAAAATAATTTTAATTTCGGAAGTCGGTGTTTCTATAATAGTCTCTTCGTTAATTAGTGTTCAATAGTGATTGATACTATTTAATGTGTACCCTAGACACCCAAACCAAAACTATATTTATTAATGGAAAATTTAAATATCAAACATATTTTTATTTAATTCATTAAACCCCAAGTGAAGGCCAGTGTTCGCGCACCTATTGTCTTTCTATTGTGTCTGTAATTTAAGAAAATTAACGCCTGATAAGAAACCATAGCAATTTACTAAATAGTCTCTAACTTCGTTTGGTTATGGTTGGTAGGTAGACATGATATTTTTTGCTATTGATTTCTCATACAGTCTTTTAAAGGTTCATAAGCATAGCCTATATAGGGTAGCCGCGATGCGGCTAGCCGTGTGGCTGACCGCCGGACATGGTTGCGAATGTGGCCAGCCGGGTCGCGGGCAGCAGTATTCGCAACCGCAATGTGCGGTTGAAGAACCGTAGCGACTTGCGTTCATATCGAGCTTATATTATCACTCAATGGCGGGCAATCACAGGCAAGTACAGCAACTCCGAGCGGCCGGAGCGGTCTGCGGGTAGCCGCATTGCGGTTACTCGCATAATGCGTATGAACCCTAAAATTTTACCTATGTTTCAAATTTGGCGAAAAGAAAAAAAAATATATATGCCAGCAATGTATGGTAAGTTTTGTTTCCCTTTCAACCATAGATCCTTTCTCCGTAGTCATAAATATTGGCCTCGAATATTTCCTACTGCTGGCACATTTTTTTTTTTAATTTCAGTCATTTATTTTGTAATATTTTTTAATTTATAGACGCTTGATTTATGTAAGAGAGTTGAAATTCAAAATACGAGATCATTAGTTGTTTATGTACGAGAGATAATAGAACATAAGAAGCTTAAACATTAATTAGTGTACGACCGAACTTTCGGCTTCGGCTTCGGCCTAGTTTCGCCAAAAACAATCTAGTTCAACAAAAAACAACTAGTTCCGACAAAAAACCAAATTTCGGCCTAGCTTCGCCAAAACCTCAGCGTTTCGGCTTAGTTGGATCATCATCCAGCCGAATCTTCAGTCATAACCGTAACTGAAATCGAGCTGCGATAAAACACGCCATATTGTATGAAACTAATTCAATAAAATTGATTTTTTCCCTAAGAAAACATGACCATATATGAAGGTTTCGGATTCGGCCGAATCTGAGACACAGGCCGAAATTCGGTTTCGGCATGAAAACTAGTTTCGGTCCGATAATAATTAACTATGTATATAAAACTTAACTAATAAACTAGATGAATAAATATTGAATACTTAGCTGATACACTTATAAGGTTTTAACTCATTTGTTTATAAAACTAAGTTGATTCTCGTTTATAAGCTATTTTTCGACACACTTGCTCAGAAAGTGAAAATAATTGCACTACACTTAGGTATATAATGTAGTGATAACCTTTTTTTTGTTAAATCTCTGTTCTCAAATCAAACATTGAATTCGAAAACAATACATTAGGTATTGCGTTCAATAGTGTCTTGCTTGCTTATTTTATGCTAATATGTGTTTAAGTAAACTATTTTAACTTTTACATGTTTAATAAATAAAACCTTTCATAAAATAAAAATATTTTTTCTGTTTTTAAACATAAGCAACCTCATTCTTATTTTTATTCAAACAGCCTAGCTAGAGTAGCTGGTCTATGACCGCCATTTCGGATGCCCGCGCATAAGAAGAAAGAACGGATTTTTGCCGCCATACTACAAAAAAGAAACAGTTTTGCTGATAAAGCAATAATTAATTATTTTTCTTCTCAAGTGTGTCGAAAAACGTCGTATGATACACGTGAATATTGGCGATTACCATCCTCGGCACTCTTAAGATCCTCGCCTTCGGCTCGGCTCTAAATACCGCCTCAGCGGTGAACACCAACATTATATACTTGTATCATAATGTACTATTACCAGTGTGTATTCTAATACATTTAATTAAATCATTTTTTTTTATCTATTTTGCAAGATTTCTCACCCTTATGTCTTCGAACATGTCTTTGCATATTACTCTTATCGCTAAAACCACGCCGACATATTTCACATTTGAAAGGCCTTTCGCCAGTGTGCGAACGAACATGTCTCGTCAAATGGCTCTTTTCATTAAAACTACGCGAACATATCTCACATTTATGAGGCTTTTCACTTGTGTGCACTCTCATATGACGTGTCAGATTACTTGCAGCGCTGAAACATCGTTGACACTGATCACATTGAAACGGCTTTTCACCAGTGTGCACTCGAATATGACTTATTAAAATATGCTTCGATCTGAAACCACGCTGACAATAGTCACAACGATGAGGTCTCGATACTCTATGCATTCGATAATGCTGTAACAAATCATCTCTGTTACTGTAACAGCGCAGACAAATTTCACATTTGTAAGGTTTTTCACCAGTGTGCACTCGGATATGACTTTTTAAACTTTTCTTCCGTAAAAAGCTGCGCTCGCATAGATTACATTTGAAAGGTTTATCCTCACCGCCACTGCCACCGCTGGAGGTGTGTTCTCGCATATGCTTTTTAAAATCGTTTGGTTGACTAAAGCTGCGCTGACACTGATCACAATTATACAATTGTACACTCAATAGTTTATTACTTAAACCATTATTAAAACTATTATCGAGGCAATGGCCCATATTCGTATTAAAAGCATTGTTAACATCAGGGTTTTCATTGCTGAAAGGTTTCATGAATATCGATACAGGTTCGGTCATAAGGCTTTGAGTGTTGCGAATAATATTCGAGGCTTGTTCAGATCTCATGTGCTGAGTTGTGATTGTATGTTCTGGTATTGCTCTTCGTTCGTCTAGTTTCTGTTTCTTCACGCCGAGCGCCCCTGTGATAACAAATGCGGTAGGTCAGAAAGATTTAAAATTGAAAATAATAAGATAATATCTTATATATAAAATTCTCGTGTCACAATGTTTGTTCCCGTACTTCCGAAACGGTTTGACCGATTCTCATGAAATTTTGTGAGCATATTGAGTAGGTCTGAGAATCAGCCAACATCTATTTTTTATAATTATAAGTCATAGTGATAAGGATTGTCCACCCTTAACATTTACTTAGAAATTATTTATATGGCAAAACAACGTTTGCCGGGTCAGCTTATATATTATTATATATATATTCCACAACTATCACACAACGCCGTCTAGACTCAAGCTAAGCAGAGCTTGTGTTATGAGTTCTTGACATTAAATTTTGATCGTTTTAATCTCGTGGAGGGTCGATCCGGTACATGAAACACTATCGATTTGTAAAGATAAAATTAAAAAATAAAGTACCTTTTTTTCAAAACTCGTATTAATTTACGCATGTACGAAATTAATTTCTTTAAGAAAACGTCAGCTGAGCGAGTTCAATGAACCATAGGTAATTAGTACGCACCGCCGACTACTACCTACAGGTCATTGGAGTGTCTGTTTGTAATATTGAAATAGCTGATTTTTACTACATGCATATGAATATATAATAATATTTTTTAAAATTTTTGTCTGTCTGTCTGTTTGTTCAGGCTAATCTCTGAAATGGCTGGACCGATTTTGACGGGACTTTTTTTGGCAGGTAGCTGATATAATAAGGAGTAACGTAGGCTACTTTTATTTTAGAAAAAATAAATTCAAAATCTTGTTTCCACGCGAACGAAGTCGCGGGCACAGCTAGTTTCATATAAAATCACGCACGGTACTACGAGACTCAGTGTGCCATACCTTGCGTGTCGCCCCGCACCCACGCGCGTCAGTGCATGTTTCTGCGCATGTAGGCGCGTGATCTACATGAACTGTGCGTGTTTTCTATACAAACGGAGATACTTACAAGCAACGTTAAGACACGCATTCACGCACTACGCTGCGAGGTGCGTGGCAGATTGATAACCGCCTGATTGCAACCGGACACTAACATTAACTAAATCATACTTACTTTTCGACACCTCAGCTTGTCGATTTTTCATAGCCATGTCTCTCTCCACTTCAGTATCAAATTCCATCATAGAATGCTGTGGTACAATATATTCTGGTTCAGGGAACTGTGTTGGTGTACCCTGTTCTTCTTCCACCTCGATTTTAACAGCTAAGAAAGGTGTGCAATCTATTGGATCTTGTTCTGAATGCCTTGCTTGTTCTTCTGGATGTGTCGGTGTTTCTTCTTGTACTTCGATTTTCAAATCCACGATTGGTGTATATTGTGAATGTATTTGAGACTGCTTCGGTGGTTGTTCAGAACCGTGTGTTGGCGAATTTTCTTGTTCTTCTTCAACTTCAATTTTCACATTCACCGTGGGTCTCTCTCGAAATGTGTGTTCTGATTCTGAGAAACAAAAAACATTATAAGAAACTTTCTTTTTAAAAGCTTTTGTAACTGAAGTGTTTGTTTCAATCAAATCTTGCAAATGAATTTTAAGCTATTGCATAGCTTCTATCGGGGGCCTTGAACGTGGAGACCGATTCCAGAAATTCCGTAACGAAAATAACATATCACCCCCCACTCATTTGTTTTTTGAGCGTGGTGACCGATAAGAAAACAAATGAGTGAACAATCAATCAAAATTCAATTCAATGTGTGAAAGTGAACCTTCAATTAATATCAAAGAAAAAAAAAAACTGCATAAAAAAAATACTTAAATAAATAATTATAATTGCATAAGTTGATAAAAATGCTATGCAATAGCTTTACCGCGGCAGTCCCCGAGTGCCACACGTCTTTTTTAACTATTTACCACAAACCGATACTAATATTTAACAACTATCACACAACGCCGCACTCTTGGGCTCGTCCATACAACGTAATATTGCTCTAAGCCATATATTAATTTCATCACATCACAGGTTGGCTGCTGTAAAAACAATGTGGCCAAATGGGGTTTCCTCGACCCATCACTGACACAGTGCCAGTGTGGAGCCTCCCCACAAGACATGCTATGCTGCCCATCCTGCGTAACGACCTGCAGTTTTCAGGATCTATACGAGGCCAACAATAGAGCTGTACAGGTTGCCAAATATTGGTCAAAAGAAGTATAGTTTGAGAGCATCGATACGAAAATAAGATTTCATCACATATGCTTATAGTTAGACGACTGATTGCAAGATAATGACAAGAAACAAAAAAATGCCACAGTGTCTCAAGACGAAAGTCTATAACCATTGCGTGTTGCCAGTGATGACATATAATAATAATAAATAATAATAATATTCCACAACTATCACACAACGCCATCTGGTCCCAAGCTAAGCAGAGCTTGTGTTATGAGTACTAGACAACTGATAAACATACATATATATTTCTAAATACAAAATATAAATTACACCCAGACACAGAATAAATGATTATGCTCATCACACAAACATTTGCCCTGGGTGGGAATCGAACCCACGACCTCTGGCATAGCAGTCAGGGTCACTAACTACTAGACCAACAGGCCATATGGCTCCGAAACATGGTCGTATACAATGGGCCTCTTAAGAAGACTCAAAGTCACCCAAAGGGCGATGGAAAGGGCTATACTCGGGGTTTCCTTGCGAGAACACATCAGAAATGAAGATATCAGCAGGAGAACCAAGGTTACCGACATAGCTCGAAGAATCGCCAAAACTGAAGTGTCAATGGGCCCGCCCGGAGGACACGGTGGAGCACACAATCGCTGTGTGCCCTGCTTGGGCGGAGCATCGCCGTGCCCTCGTGGGGGTGATCGGCTGCGGAGACCTCTCGCGCCGGGCCTTAGTCGAGGCCATGGTCCGGAGCGAGGAGGAGTGGCAGGCGGTCGCCGACTTCTGCGAAGCAGTAATGCTCGCTAAAGAGGAGGCCGACCGCATCAGGCAACTGCGCTCTCGCCGCCGCCGCCGGGATTCCGATCCCGATTTCCAGCCACCGTAGTCGCGGGCTTGCGGACAGTAAGCAATGGGTAGCTCGCTGTCCGGCCGTCCGGTAACTGTCCGGACCAAGCCCAGGTCGTCGACGGCGCGCACTGTTCCCGCGCGCCTCAAGGAGTTGTCAGCAACAGCGGGGGCCCAGCCGGGTCGAAGCCTACTGGGGCCAGGGTTAACCGAAAGGGCGCTCGAGCCCAGGTATGAAGGCTAGAAGGAACAGAGTGGGTCTTTTAGTCAGTAAGAGTCTGACACTATCTCCCGCTCCGCCCAAGAGCGGGGGTTGTCATTGGATGATAGGTTACCGACGTAGCTCGAAGAGTCGCCAAACTGAAGTGTCAATGGGCTGAGCACATTGTACGCAGAACAGATGGTCGATGGGGACGAAAGGATCTGGAGTCGCGACAACGTACCAGAAGACGCAGCGTTGGAAGGCCTGCAACAAGGTGGACCGATGACCTGTCGGGTGTCAGGGTCGCGGGAATCCGATGGATGAGTGACGCACAGGATCGGTCGTTGTGGCGACGCTTGGGGGAGTCCAACAGTGGACGTCTTTCGGCTGATACGATGATGATGACCAGTATATAAGCATCACCAGGGACTTAAAAACACCTTCATAAAGGTTACAGAATTATAAGTGGTACATGTTGAATTGGTAACAGAATCAAATATGTAACACTTATAAGATTGTTTTCAATGTGTTAACCCAAAACACTTATAAAAGTGTAACCGTAACATATCTATAACCGTAACACATCTGTAACAGATATAAAAGTGTTAACAGTATTAATAGGTGTAACAGGTAAACGCAGCATTGCTAAATTTGCAATTTGCTTATTTAAGGTACTGTAAAGTTACTTATACCTAAAGCTATACTAAAACTGATTATTTCAGTTACTCATATTAACATAGATAACACGTTACAGTTTGATTCGGCAAAACTTATTAACACATACAAAAGATTACAGTTGCATTCAGTAACATTATTGTATCTGTTACATTTAAAAGTGTTTTTCTGTTAAAACTGTTTTAAAACACATTATTACGGTCACAGTTTGAGTCCCTGATCACCTCTACCAGACAAATTCCCTGCACAACCATACCATGGTACAGTGTGGTGAGCAATTACCTATATATTTAAACGAAATAAAAAACATACCACTTAGATATCCCTCCTTCTGTTTACCGCTAGCATCTTGTTCATCACAAACATCCGGTAATTCTTCTTTGATAATGACATTTTCTATTTGACATTCATCATATATACTGACATGCTTTATCGGACTTATTACATATTTATTGAATTTTATCTTGTCCTGGTTTATTTGAGGATTTGCCTGTAAAATATTATTAATGATGTTATTTCAAATATTCAAATGATCACAGCAACAGTGGAATGGTAAGATCGCTTAAACATAGAATTTATTAAGATTAAGATGGATAGAACATGAGGACGGCAGGCAGGCCAAGGAGGCACTTCCTTCCATTGTTGGCTGCTTCACTAAACAGGCCCTACAAAATCAAAATCAAAACCATTTAAAAAAATGTCGGTCAGTTCAAGAAAAGTGAAGCTAAATTGCATGTTTCAAAGAGTAGGTCTCTATAGAGAAGAACATGCAAGAAACTCCATGGGCGATCGGCGTCAGAGTGGGGATCGCTTTGCGCATTCCATACATTGGTGAGCCAATCGTCTTCGTTGTCAGATACATGCAGCAACGCAGGGAACGAATAATGAGTGACGTCTATGACGCGATGACGCGGCGAGCCAATCACTGACACTCCTCGCCCCTGCATCTCACTTCGCTCCAGATCCGTTATGGCAACTGTACATACATAAGATTGACTTCTGTACCTATCTATTTTGTGTACAAGCTAAGAGATAACCCTCACCTCATAGTCGTCACTCAACACCTGAGCGAACCACTCCTCAGCTTCCACACACTTCCTCTGCAGTCGCCAGCTTTGCTTCAGTTTAGTGTAACAGAAGTAACAAGCGAGCAATGGTCTCCTGTCTTTTGTCACAAACTGCAACAAAATTGTACTGTTTGTTAATTTGCAAGTAAAATATTTACAATCAAATAAATGAGCATAAGTTCTCAAATCTTTCTGCTAGCTCCTGGACACTATGTCTTTTTAATCGGGAGAAAGTGAATATCCCAGGCCCTATCAGTTTCGAATCTAATTTGACTGGCCTGTTGGTCTAGTAGTTAGTGACCCTGACTGCTATGCCGGAGGCCATGGGTTCGATTCCCACCCAGGACAAATGTTTGTGTGATGAGCACAATCATTTGTTCTGTGTCTGAGTGTAATTTATCTATAATATGTATGTATTTAGAAATATATAAGTATGTTTATCAGTTGTCTAGTACCCATAACACAAGCTCTGCTTAGCTTGGGACTAGACGGCGTTGTGTGATAGTTGTGGAATATTATATTAAAAAAAAATCATAATAAAAACTAAAATACATATTATTATTTCTTATTGAATTCAGCGTCTGGTGTCGCAGAAAGTACTAAAACTACCAGATGTAGAACATTAGTGTTAGTTAGTATATGCGAAACTCGAAACACATGTCTAGTATTTTTATGTAATGAAATCTATGTACAAAATTTCATAACTGTACCATGAAAAATCACAAAGTTATAAGCTTGTTATGTTACCCGGTTGTGCACACAAATACATGGTCACCGGGCCATCTGGGGGACTGAGTGGTTGTTTTGCTCTCGCGCCTAGCTGTGCACTGAGGCCTAATTAATGGTCTATGACCTTCTCTGACCTGTGTTGTACATGTACATGTGGTGTCAAACTTGCAGCCCTTTTTAAATATTTTTGAGAAGAAATTAATTCATTAAAATGCCCCAAGCGAACACCGGCATTCGCGCCCTACTTATTGTCTTTCTATTGTGTCTGTAATTTCCACGATTGAGAGGTTAAACATGGTTTAACCTTTCGCCGGCGTTCTCTGAACAAACTATTCAGGTTTTGCATATACTAAAAAATAATGTTTTATCATCATCATCATCATATCAGCCGAAAGACTTCCGCTGTTGGACATAGGCCTTTCCCAAGCGTCGCTACAATGACCGGTCTTGTGCATCACGCATTCATCGGATTGCCGCGACCCTGACCAGGTCATCGGTCCACCTTGTTGGAGGCCGTCCAATATTTTATGTCTGGTAGTTTTAGTACTTTCACACAAGATGTTGGATTCACTATGAAACAATAATTATAGTTGCAGGTATAATATATGTATATAATATAATAAATGCCTGAAAAGAAAAAACATCCGACATAGATTCTGCTTATTGCTTTATACCACACAAACGATTTTTTGTATAGTTTTCACTAATACAAAGAGTAAAAAAAAAGTTTGAGAGAACTCAGAAGTTACTTACCGGGACATCAGTCAGCTTCTTATACGTTTCCTGCAAGTTCTTGTTCGCGACCACATACATGCGAACATTCTCCACTAAACATATCCGACATTGGATTAATTTATTCACATTCATGTTTAAAACAACTTAATACGACTTCTTGTTACAAAAACACCTTCCGGATAGGAGCTAAGGTGAGGTAAGGTGTGCTTCCGTTTCGAATCTCGTTAGTCCGGCCATCGGACGGGGCAAGCCAGAGTGATTCATTCACGATAGCCCTACCGGTAGCTATGAAAATTCAATACTTTTAGAAATAAAATATTAATTCATTCATCGTGAGTATCCACTTCATCTATTTATTTAATCATTAAAAGATTAAATCTACAAAAGAATTTCACGACGGAATGAAAGAATCAATATACAACAAGCGCACGACAAGATGTCAACAATAAGACTGTCAGGTATGACAGGTCAATGTCAGTGGCACTGCTTTTGTTTTTATTTACGACGGAGCGGAATGGTTATAGACTTTTGACCATGTTGCCTAGTCATACATGTTTATCTAAATCATTTTTATTTCTTGAATTAGGCGTATCAGGTGTATGGTAATCTAAGAGAACCAGTTTTATTAAGAGCATCCGAAATATTCGACGGCTGCCGATGCCGTCCGTGAAGCGTGTAGAGGTGCTAGAACTACATTAGACCGATGCACATTATACAAACCTAATTTGCGTTGCGTGGCGTGGATCTAATGTAGCTCTACAAGTCTAATTTCCATATAAAATGTATGGAGACTGACGCGCGACACACGTGTGCGAAGTCTATTTTTACCTTTTCCGTCGCTCTTTCAAACGATATCGCTCACGTGACTCGACTCATCACGGCGCCAGCGTTTCATTCACCCCATTCCGATATTATCTATGGAATCAATTATGGGTTCTTATTATCGCTTGATATATTTGTGTTCTTATAAAATGAAGTGGCTTAATGACAATATCGCCGCGGGACACATTTTTTTTAGTTGGGACTATCATGTAATGACATTTCCCCCTCATGGGCGGAGCGGGAGATAATGTCAGACTTTTACTGACTAAAAACTCACTCCTGTTCCATCTTTGCCATTGTTCCAAGGCCCCGAGGATCTTTTTCGCTTCACCCATGTCCCCAGTAGCCTTCGACCCTGCTGAACCTCTGCGGTTGCTGACAACTCCTTGAGGCGCGCATGGAACACTACGTGCTGTCAACGAATTGGGCTCGGTCTGGACGGTTGCACATTGTTCGCCGTCCGCAAGCCCGCGCCTACGGTGGGCCGAAATCAGGATTGGAATTCTGGCGGCAGGGATGCGAGAGCGAGACCTCGCGCGTGCGGCCGCCTCCTTTGCTAGCATTACTGCTTCGCAGGAGGCGGCCGCCAGCCACTCCTACTCGGGCCGGACCATGTGCGTACGCGCAGCCCGACGCGAGGGATTGGTGCCGCCGAGCATCCCCATAAAGACACGGCGGTGTTCTGCCCAGACGTAGCACACCTCTACCGTATGCTATACAGTGTCCTCTAGGCGGTCCACACAATGGTGACACCTGGGCGTCACTTCCGCACGAATCCGGTGCAGGAAGCTTCCCGAACTATCCATGTTCAGTGAGGACCTGCGTTATGCGGAAGGTAAGGACGCCGTGTTGTTTTTCTTGCCACTCGTCAAAGAGGGGACTTATTGCCATAATTATGGCGTGCCCAACCGCGGGACACTGGCCCAGCCGACTGTCTAGAAATGACAAAGAAAATTCCAGTTTTATTTATGACATAGGTATATTTATTTAATATCAAAAATGTACAATTACATTAATGTACAACACAGAGAGATTTTACAAAATACTTATGAACGAAATAAAATAATACAAAAATTATTTATAGACATTTCGAGATAAGTTTAATCCATTGCCACTAAGTCTAAGGTATTTTTACATAACATGGGTAGAATGACAGCAAGACGGAAATATGCCTTTTTAAGATGAGAGAAAAGGATCTACATTGTATGAATCTGACAGCTGTCAACAGCATCATCCTATAGCTATTGTAGTGTAGTTTCGTCATTTGGAGTCTGTCTAAAAAGTCAAACGACTTGGGTAATTTTTAGGGCAAAATAAAATATGATGGCAGAATAGTCGCAATCGGCTCAATTGCCATAAAAAAAAATCTGATGTACTCAAGACTGTTTCAATAATCAAGGTTGATTAAGAGATCTTGATCATTGTTCACTAACAGAAGAACCTAATAAAAAGTATCGAATTTGAGTATTTTTTAAATGATTAAATATTATACAAAATTCCCAAGTCGTTTGACTTTTTAGACAGACTATAGTAACAACAGCGTAGGTATTAAAACAGTACATATTAAAAATAAACACTAAAATGTGCTAGATTTCGGTGGTCGTTTCTAGATTTTCACTACCGTTCTACAGTATTATGACGAGCCAACGCCACCATGTATAAAGAGGAAGAAGCTATACAAGAGACAGTTACCTACAACACTATTTTTAAATATATGCAAAACCTGAATATAGAAAAACACCGACACTAAGTACAACACAGGCCACGGCAGGTGCGGTGGATAGCGAGCATCAGATCCCAGGTAAAACCAACCCCTCAGTCACTCAGTCGCCCGGATGGCTTGGTGACCATGTATTTGTACGGACAACCAGGTAATATAACAAAGGGTAGTATTTAACCATTCCTCAATTTTATTTAACTGTTCCTCAATTTATTCTTGTTTTCTACTACAAAAGATGCCTATATTCCATTACAAATATTAATTTTGCACTAAAATATTATTGGTTAAAAAAAAACACGAAGGGGATAGCAGGGCCTATGTTCGCTTCCTTCGCTTGCTCACTAAACCCCGCCATCCTTCTAACCTAACCTATCCGAGTCAGAGTGCCCCGAATATCTTAATATGTAATTGTAAAGAGTCATTCATTTTTGGTGTAAAATTAGTATTTTTGACGCTTTGTTAAAATTATCCCTATAACAAATAACAAGCTTATAACTTTGTGAATTTTCATGATGCAGTTATGATGTATGTGATCGATTCTTTATATTATAGACACTTGTTTCGGGTTTTGCATATATTATTAAAACTAATGTTTTTTTTTTAATCTTCATTGTTAAGGGGTTTTTATCCACACGGATACGTAGACCCCATTGTACCTTAAAACTAATATTGTATTGCGGTATCTCTCTTTCTCTTCACAGTGAATTCATGATGGTAATGTCACATTATAGTAACATATCGATACCTGTAATAAGAATTGACGTAAAGGGCATTTGAAAATGTACCTCACGACGATTGACGTACGAGTTTTTTTTTACTAAAATGTAAACATTCCCTTCCAATCGTGGAAATTATAGACACAATAGAAAGACAATAGGTGCGCGAACGACGGCGTTCGCTTGGGGTTTAATGAATTAATTTAATTGATATTTCTGGTATCGATATGTAATAGCAGCCAAAAATGATTTTTAACTTCATTTTCATGTAGATGCTTACAATGCGTTCCAAATGAGAACAGGATCGCCCGCCATGTTGTGACGTCACGATTTAATGTCAAATCGAGGATAGAAATTTTGAAAACATTAATTAATTTACGAAAATTTTAATTTATTTACGAACTGTGAACGAAAAAAGTTTATACAGAATCCAGTTCTTAAATTTTGCCAAAATTTCTTCGATTTGACAGTACGACGAGACGTCAAAACATAGGAATCGGTCCTATTCTCATTTGGAACGCGTAGTACATAAAACTTAATTCGTTCCAAGAACCCAGTTTACTGAGTACATATTATCAAAATGATTTATTCTTATTCTCTATTGAATACAATGTTTTAAAATACATTTTAAACAGGCCAGCTGATGTTTACACAGGTGAGTTTAACCCATTAACAATGAGTTAACCCACAAATTCAGGAAAATACACACAACCAATTGGCGCCACTTAGCCGAGAGGTCTTCTACTTTTGAAAACGTCATATGAAGCCGCGTAGACATCGCGAGGCGTGCGTCGTGAATGATTCGTCTCGCCTGCCTCGGGCTATGTGGACGTGTGTCCTCAAAATGAGCATTCGCTACATACGATCATTGTGAACGCCGCTTCAGTATGAGGACTCCGTGTGGACGGACAGGTGTTGTTTGAAAGGCCGATACCGAATCACCGTGCATGGTGGTTTGCGTGCTCAGCTTGAGCATGTGTCGTTCGGGACACACGTAAAAATGTACCGTCGTATGCCTCAGGTTGAGGCATGCGTGACGAACCATTCGCGACGCACGCCTCGCGATTTCTTTACGCGGCTTTAGAATACTCTCATCGAATTGAAGTATGCGCCATGTTTGAAGCAAATAAATCATTATTACTTTGCTTTCTATCATTGAGCTTTAGGTACAATATTAAGGGGCACGGCTGTACCACTGCCAAGGCGAGCAAAAAAGTGCCACGGCCGTATCATCCTTTTCTCACAGTTCAGACCATTTTTCCTTTTTTTTTAAATTACCTTACATATTTGTAAAAAAAATATTCAGTATAATAAAAAATTCAAAATAATCATTTAGCAGGTCATAACGACCTGTTCAAGACCTTGCCCCTGTGTGTGTGTGTGAGCGGTAGCTAAGCACGGCGCGGTGAACAGCAAGACCAAAAGTATGAAA
This sequence comes from Mythimna albipuncta, assembly GCA_929112965.1. NCBI lineage: Eukaryota > Metazoa > Arthropoda > Insecta > Lepidoptera > Noctuidae > Mythimna > Mythimna albipuncta. The sequence goes on along the minus strand of OV815985.1, from coordinate 9,352,418 downwards.
GTGTTTGAAGCACGCCACAAGACACCGCTCGCCGCGCCACATTACATTTTTCATGAATAAGGCTGAATAAATGAACCTATCTACGTCGTATTCATCTAGTTCTAATATACAGTTACTTATAACTACATTATCATAAATAATTAGCAATAACAAAAATTGAATTTAAATACATCTTCTCAAGAGCCTCTCGCTCTTGTGGGAAATTCTAAACAGAAAAAAAAAGGAATTATAAATAAATATATCAATACTTATGTCTATTTAAATTGCAATTTTGCATGTTCCGAGTGGAATTAGCTACATTTTGTAAACAGTGGCAACTTCTCAGGACTATGTTGAACAACTGTTCTGTAACCAGCTTTTTACAAAACATAACTGATTTACCAAAACCAAACCTTCAAGATTTCGTTGTTCACACATTTCAACTCAGATCCTCAAATAAATCGCGTTGATTGCTCGGGCCTAAGGTTTGCCAATGAGTATCGCGGTATGGAGCTACTGGGTAATGGAGATGAAATAGGCAGTCGCTTTCTGTAAAATACTGGTACTTATCTACATCCGAAATGATAGGAGGCCGACTCCAACATGGCTGGGAAAGCTAAGACCTATAAGTTTGAAAGAGAGAATAGTCTTAGAACGCAAAGAACAGCGGAAGGACACAGGCGAGTTAAAGTCAATAAAAATTTGCCACGCACAGTCCACCGTGAGGCTGCTTTTCCAGCAGGGATGTGCTATGTAGCTATTCTACGAGGATGTAATACCTAAAGCTGTCAAACTATGTGACTGATACTAAGCTAAGATGTGCTGTGAAAATGCGCCGCCGCAAAGTAGCTGCGCAGGAAGATGTGTAGCTCGAGATAAGCGACGTATTGATGGTACAGACGCAGGCCTACTGAAGGTGCTTTGGACTGTACATAGCTACATCAATCGTGATCATCAATAGCGCGCATCCATCCGTTTAAAAATATATCTTAGTTGAATCCGTTTAACTTATGCTAAGCTATGTGCACCATTGAATATGATTGGTGGATATCAAACGCATCCATAGCACATCTCTGATTGAAAAGCACCCTAAAACGAGTAAAAAAAACAGAAGACTGATTGATCAAGTACATCTTGTGAAATTTTACTTCTTTGACCGTGATCTACGCTTATATTTAGGCTTGCCTGTGTCAGGGGTATGCATTATTTCAATATGTCTTTTCAAAGCATGCTTTAAAGAAAAGTCACGTTGACATGCATCACATTTGAAAGGCTTGTCACCAGTATGTATCGGAATATGCGATCGCAAATGTATTTTTTGTTTAAAACCACGCTTACATATATGGCACGTGTAAGGTTTTTCACCAGTGTGCACCAAAATATGTGTTCTCAAATTATTTTTTAACGAAAATTGACGCTGACATATGTCACATTTAAAAGGTTTTGCGATACCAGTATGTGTGAGAACATGACATTTTAAATGACTTGTGTTAATAAAACAACGATGACATATGTGACATTCATAAGGTCTTTCACCAGTGTGCGATCGAATATGACATGTTAAATGGCTTTTGAGAGTGTAGCTACGATTACACATATCACATTTGAATGGTTTTTCTTTAATACTTAATGGATCCTGTTTCTTTATATTGTCACTGTCATTAATTTTGACATTCGCTAATGTACGTTTTAATCCATCTTTGTCACTTGAATTGGAGCTGGTATCTGCAAGAGTTATTTCAATTCTGTCATTAACTGTAGGTTTAGTATCAGTGAAAACCTCCTCGGGTTCTATTTTACTTTTTAATTTTATAAGAGGTTTAACGGTAAGTCTCGGAGTTGTTTGTGAAGTTTTCGAACCTTGTTGTTTAATTTTCATTTGCTCTGCTGTAATTGTATCTTCTAGTTTTGTTCTTCGTTTGTCTAATTTTGGCTTCTTCGCCTCGGGCGCCCCTGTGATTACAAATCTGCGTAAGTATATGCGTCGAAGTAGATAGATGACTAGACAGGAATTAAAATAAAAGCCTGATCAGACGTACGAAGTATTGGCTACCCAAAACGGTAGCGATAAAAGCTCGGTTTCGTGCGGTATTTTATATGGAGTTCCGCTACCAGAGCAAAATGGGGGAAACCCGTCTAGGCTATAGGATTTACACACTGGAAATTTTGTGACTAGACTGGCACGCTAAAGAAGTTTCGTTAATCATAGCGGTAGCAAAATCAGCTTTAGTTTCGACTGTAAGATTACCGCATACCCGTTAGGCTTTCGCTACTTGAGTGGTAACGAGTACCACGTAGGTCTGTCCAGGCCTTTACTGGGGTTGTAGTGCGGGTATGTAAAGAGAAGGGGCGAAGAGGAAAGTACAGAATAATGCACTTTATTACTAGGACCATTAAAGGGAAAATCGTACTAACATAGAAAATATCAGAGTTCTATAGATTCTTCGTGGTGTAATATTCAGAAATCTTCCATTGTACCACAATGTACCATATTCTAGCAAATAAATGATTTGATTGATTGATTGATTAGTTCCATAAGAGACGATGTTCAATGTTACAACAAAATTCTTGGTGATAAATATTATTTTAAAAGAAAATATACGATTACTTTAAACAGTATATTTTGTAAACGGGTTTGTTACAAATTAGAAGGTTCTAATTAAATAAAGAACACTTGACAACATGCTATAATTATTTATTGACATTGTTATTATTAAATTATTCATTGACATTATTATTACTAAATTATTTATTACCATTTTTTTTTTTTTTTTCGTAACCTTTTTTTGATATTTAATTAAATTATTATTAGTCATTACTGTCCTAGTTTAGTTTTAAGTGCGTGTGTGATCCTAGTTTTGAAGTTTAATATTCGTATACAATTGTAATTGTTCAAGAACAAATAAAACAATCAATCAATAAAACAATCATGCTAGTAGTGTTTCATAAGACAATCTAGATTCTAGACAAAATGAAACTAGTAGCTATAAAAAAAATAAATAAAATTCAGCAGATATTCAAGCAAGCCAGCGAGCATATTGATACTTGCCAGCGAGGAAACAAAGTTAAATATTGAAAAAAAAAAATGCCTTTTACATGATGAAATCTGCTAGCATTTTACATCCGAGAATACCAGTATTTTACATCGAGCGACTTTTTTGTTAAAATTATTTAGCAAGCAAATGTTTGGGAATGTGTTGTAGTTGAGCAGGACTATCTAGCAAGGCGCAGTGAGGGTAGATAAAGAAAGGCGATGACTGAATGGTGTCTAAGGACCGAAAGAAGCTTTCGTGGGCCATACGACGCGAGACGGCGAGATAGAGAGACGATGTTGTTGCCAGAGCAAGTAATGCTTGGACAAGACTGGTGGCACAGGGACGTCCCGAGCTGGCGGCGCGAAGTGTTCCTACAACGATTGAAACGAGTATTTTTTTGCGTATAACATGATACGCTCGCTAAAATGCTCTTCAATTCCACCATGTCATTTTACGATTGTTTTATTCAGTTTGGAATGCGGGTGAAAATGTCAATAAAAGCGAGTAATATGTAGGTACTATAATCGGAATAAAAGAAAGAGACTGGATCTGGCTTGGATAGGAAACTCCAAGATTTAGCACACATGAGATATAGTGAGATGATGAACGTCTCTCCTTATCTTGAAGTCACTTAATTTCTGGACTATTGCGGCGACTCAATTCGCCAGCAACCCTTGTTTCCCACTTTAATTTTTTTCTTTTTTTGCTCTAGGGTGTCAGACTTTTACTGACTAAACCAACGTTTTAATTCAGTTGCTTTTTGCACTCTACTGCCACGGTAACTTTTTCGAACATTCCCGCAGGCTTCAACACTGTGGGGCCCACTTGAGTTTTGCTTGAAGTTCGCGCGGAACACAACACACCGTCGACTCGGAACGCTTTCACTTTTGACGCTTATGAGTACGATAGTGCATTTTCAAATGTGAACCTTGAGCGAAACATCTCAGGCACAGTTCACACTTGTATGGTTTTTCACCAGTGTGTTTGCGAATATGATATTCCAAAGACTGTTTATGAGTAAAACAACGCTGACATGTAACACATTTAAAAGGTTTTTCACCAGTGTGTCTACGAAGATGATTGGTCAAAGAAGTTTTGTAACTGAAACTACGCTGACATATATTACAACTGTGAGGTTTTTCACCAGTGTGCGTGCGGTAATGTTGTTTGAAATTAAATAACCTATAAAAACTTTGATCACATACGTCACATTTGTGAGGTTTTTCTCCAGTGTGTACCAGACTGTGTGCAGTCAAATGAAATTTCTGATTAAAAGTACGCTTACAAACTTCACATTTGAATGGTTTTTCTCCGGTGTGCGTTCTCATATGTTTAGCTAAATTACTCTTTTCACTAAAACACCGCTGACAAACGTCACATTTGTAAGGTTTTTCACCAGAATGTTTACGGAAGTGTCTTTCTAAGTGACATTTTGCGTTAAACGTTTGCGGACACAATTCACATTTGAACGGTCGTATGCCATTATGTCTAAGGATATGCCGTTGTAAATCGGCTTTCGCACTAAAACAGCGCTGACATATATCACATATGTAAAACTTTTCATTATTAGAAAATTTTTGAAGTTTATTCAATTTGACACCATCCGCATGTTTCTTTTCCAATAATTGTATGTTAGTCTTGTTACAGAAATTCGAATCAATGGCAGAATTGATTAAATTTGTTATTGTAGTCTGTATGGTGTTATTGGCAGCAGGTTGTGTATTAATGAACGGTTCTTTAAATTCTGTAACAGGTTTGGACGTACGAATTTGAGTTGACCGGATAATATTCGGGTCTGATACTGCGATTTTCTTTAGCTTCGATGAGTCGTCTAGTTGTTTTGATTTCTTCGCAACTGGCGCCCCTGCGATTATAAATCAAAAAGATATTTAAAGCGGGTTTCAGACAGGAATTTTGACTTGTTATATTTAAAATCTTGAATTTGCTTGAGACTGACAAGAAAAAAAAAAAATATTTGTTTGTCTCGCGAAAACACTGGTTTTAATTTTTTTTACATAGACAATTTCTTTAAGAGCAGTGTTGGCTTAGTGGTAACGGTCCCGACTTACGAGTTGTAGGTCACGGGTTTAAACCCAGTCAGACGCATTACTTTGTGTAATTTCATTACCACAGCTCTTAAAATTGGGCAGGAAAACTTTGTGAGGAAACTGACGTGTCCTAGAACCAAAAATTCGAAGACGTGTGACATCCACCAACCCGCACCGGGCCCGCGTCCCCGCGTGGTGGATTACGGCCACTCGTTCTCCTAAACAGGAGGCCTTTTTTTTTTTTTTTTTTTTTTTTTAGATGGGAAAAATCATGCATTGACATCCCCCGCCCTTGGGCGGAGCGGGAGATAGTGTCAGACTCTTACTGACTAAAAAACCCATCCCGTTCCTTCTAGCCTTCGTACCGGGGCTCGAGCGCCCTTTCGGATAACCCTGGCCCCAGTAGGCTTCGACCCGGCTGGGCCCCTGCTGTTGCTGACAACTCCTTGAGGCGCGCGGGAACAGTGCGCGCCGTCGACGACTTGGGCTTGGTCCGGACGGTTACCGGACGGCCGGACAGCGAGCTACCCATTGCTCACTGTCCGCAAGCCCGCGCCTACGGTGGCTGGAAATCGGGATCGGAATCCCGGCGGCGGCGGCGAGAGCGCCGTTGTCTGATGCGGTCGGCCGCCTCCTTAGCGAGCATTACTGCTTCGCAGAAGTCGGCGACCGCCTGCCACTCTTCCTCGCTCCGGACCATGGCCTCGACCAGGGCCCGGCGCGAGAGGTCTCCGCCGCCGATCACCCCCACGAGGGCACGGCGATACTCCGCCCAAGCAGGGCACACCGCGATTGTGTGCTCCACCGTAGGAGGCCTGAATCCCAGTCGGTACATTAAAAATCTGATTATGCTATGCTCATATCCAAATCCAAACTTCCAAACTTAATATTATAAATGCGAAAGTAACTCTGTCTGTCTGTCTGTCTGTCTTTGCTTCACGCCTAAACTACTGAACCGATTTGTGTGAAATTTGGTACAGACATAGTTTGGAACTTGAGAAAGGACATAGGATAGTTTTCATTGCAAAAAATAAAATAAAAAATAAAATAAAAAATAAAATTTATTCCGGACATACAGCGCCATCTATTGGTCAAGAGCCGGCATTAATTCAGTACTGAAATTTCCAGAAGTCACTATTCCATGCGAACGAAGTCGCGGGCAAAAGCTAGTTCTCAATAAAAGTTTCGCTACGCTAGTGCTTTTTCGTACTCCTCTCAGCAAACTTTTATTTGATACCCATAATACAGGGGTGCATTCAAAATAATTGTGCTGTCATCTTTGTGAATTCGCAATATTGGATTAGAAATTGTGAGAGCTAGTTTGTGAACTAAACCAAACGAGAATGCAAAATTTCAATTCAATGGGTTGAGAATAACCGATTTGACAAGAATAATTAATTTAGGTTATAGTATTAGTAAGTAAGTGAGCGACTGACTGCGAGTGACGAGAATCAGAAATCAACAGCAACTTACAAACATTAATTTGAGTTACTTAAAATACAAAATGAGAAACTTCATAATATTTGAGCGAACTAATGTTTGTTTGAGTGTCAAAGTTACGTCCTGCTTTTTTTCAATATTTGGCAAATGATTCATTTATACTGAGCGCAAAAGAAAAGATGGACGAATCGTGTGAGAGTGATATGAAAGAAAAGGGAGTTAGTGATAGTTTGACGGGTGACAGGACAGAATGGAGTGAAAAACGTGTTGCACCGACCATAAGTAATATCGGATAATGGCAGGAAGAGGAAAAAGAAGAATGCTTTTGTAGATAGATTGAATCGGACACTTGGTTGAAGCTTTTTAACAACGCAGTGACTATTGAGGACAATTTCATTATGATCTTCTGGAATAGCGGAACGTTATAATTATGGCTATAACGGAACTTCACCTCCACTTCAATCACTGCGGAAGTTCCGCAAGAAATCGTATCTACACATCCGCCTCCGCAAAATTTATGCGGAATTATAACGGAATCTTATATACGTCATATTCATGAAACAATACCGTGCGAGCAGTGACGCTCGATGTTGCGTCCGAAACTAGATGTGATCCGAAAGTTCTACAAATTGTCTCGTAATTAGAAACCCCCAATTAACATAGTAAAAAAAATATCATTGATTATATTACGGGTATACACCACTATTTTTTAATTAGTACATATACTTAAAGGGCTTATTAGAAAAGCCATTTTTTTTATAAGTAAAATCTCAATAAATAATATTCATAAACAGCAAAGTTATTAGCGTTGGTTTATGTCCTAAAATGTCACTCAATTTATGGAAATATTGTGCAAGCTATTAATTAATGAATGAATAAGTGACAATTATTAAGGAAAAATACTGCTCACAGTATTTTCTACTAGCAGTTGTTATGTTTGATTATTTCTATGATTAATTTACCTTTTCGTGGTCAATTTTAGGATTTCAGTTTTTTCTACTTTTGACTACAAAAATATGATCAGTGACGGGTACAGATTGAGCCCCATTTCTTGTGTACTAATTAAAAGTAGGGGTGTATACAAAATTAGTTTTTTTGTTAATTAGTGTAAGTACCTGTATGTTTTTTTAAGTGTACTATGAATGCACGTATTTAAAATAAAGATTTTGATGACTACTACTTTTTTACCATAAATTACTATTTTGTCCCCATTAAATTTTACCTCCCTTTCCGTCTCAGTTAACTTCCGCATCCGTGGAGGCGAAGCTCGTCGCCTCCGTTACAACCCTAGTTTAAATATCCACTGCTCTAATTCACCCAGGCAAACATTTACCAGATTTTCCAAATTTATGTTGTCTGCGATCCGACAAATAATTGTAGAGTTGCGTTTTCGTTGGTAAGTGTATCCCTTCTATTTTAGCAAGTTCTGTTAAAATTTTTCTGGGTTTCAAGTTCAAATCAAATAATTTGTTGATTTCCCGTTTAGTTTTATGGTGAATGCCGTAATTATTACGTTTGCCAATGGCGTCATGGTTATGTTCGGAGTCCGTTTGAAACACGAGTACTTTATCGTCATCATTAACGGATAAAAAATAAAGTTCCGCATCACATTGCGGTCCTCTCCTTTTGACTTTATTACAGCGATAAAACCTTTTCTGCCCACGTTCTGTGGCTCGTGTGTAATTCCGCGACCAAGTACATTCAGAATTTACGAAGTTCACAGCTTCTTCTTCATTAGAAAATCTTTTAAAAAATATCCAATTCTTCTTCTTCTTTTGTTTTTTGGTCACTGTTATTTTTGTTTCACTCTCAGATTCATTTCGGTACACTGGAATTGTATTGATATTATCACTACTTGTCGTTGGTAAGCTATAATTGTTTGTGATTGTAACGACAGGGTTATTTGTAAAACACTAAGTGTCCATCCACACGGTGCGGTGCGGCTCTGGCGCTGCGCCTGAGCGACGAATCGGCGGGCCGTACGAGCGGGGTGGCGTCACTCGTGTGCCCGCTGATTTGTCAATCAGGCGCCGCGCCGGAGCCGCACCGCACCGTGTGGCCTGGCCCTGACTTCATAAACAACAACTTATGTCCTGTGACTTTTTACAAAACATAATTAATTTACTAAAAACAAACCTTCAAGATTTCGTTGTTCTGTCTAACACATTTCAACTCTATATTTTGCTATATCTATAATCTACCTACGGCTGTATGACACGACGCAAGTGCATAAAGCACCCCCGCCACCCTAACCCCGCTTCCCTCTGCTATTGTACTATCGCTTGCATCGCATACACTTTAATATTTAGAACGTTCAATTTAAATATCTTTAACTTTGTATGAAAATATGATAATTTTTTAAAAGCCATAGAACAAAATGATATTGTTTAAGATTTTAGTAATAGTCTTGAGGGGTTACCAGTGTTTTACAAATAACCTTGTAATAAGCAGTTAAACATGTTAAAACATATGAATAACGCAGCACATCCAAATACTAGGTTACATTAAAACATATACAAACGTACAATACTACGTGCGAACCAGTGCTTTGAGCGCATGACAATCGTAAACACGTAACGCTATTGGTCCGCATCCCTCCTCATATGACAGCATCGATTTGTCCAACCCCCCCCCCCCCCATTGATATACAGGGTTATTCGTTAAACACTAGCAACCTCTCAGGAGGATATTAAGGACATCATAAACAACAACTTTTGTTCTATGACTTTAAAAAAAATATAACACATTTATCAAAAACAAACCTTCAAGATTTCGTTGTTCTCTCTAACACATTTCAAGTCTGTATTTTGCTGTATCTACTTACGGCTTCCGCACACTGTTCTCGTAATAATAGTAAGTAGGCTTCCGAAACGTTTTCATTACACCTAGCAAACATTCGCACCATTTCCGTGTACTCGACATTAGAATATTGATACACCACCATGTAAAGCACGTCCGCACTGCTGAATTTCGCTACAAGAACACGTATGACGCGACGCAAGCGCAAGGCGACCGACCGACTAGTGAACGTCGCCCGTAAATAGTTCAAGTTCATGTTCAGCTACCCTCCGGTAATGTTCTATCGTTTGCTTTGCATAGACTTCGTAAAATACTTCGAACGTTCAATTTAAATATTTTTATTTTTGTATCAAAATGTGATGAACTAAAATATGATAAATTTTAGTTGTTGTTTATGATGTTCTTAACTTAGTCCTAAGGGGTTGCTAGTGTTTTAAAAATAACCCTGTATAAGGGTAGATATGTTACGCGTTAAAATTAGAAAACCCGGACTCAAAACTCAGACATCTATACTCAGTGTTATCACAGTCGCAAACGTATAATCACTGATAGAAAAGGACAGAGATAAGAGCCGGCGCTGTCGTGCGAGTGAAATTGCTTTAGCCCCCGAATGTTTACGAAAAACAGACCCATCTTTGTCGCTTCGCAAAATGGCGACCTACACAATAAGCAAAATTAGAAATATCATTAAGTTTTCATGTACTTACGAATGAAATGTGTTTTTATTTTTTTATTTGGAGATTATGTAAAACGCATGAAAGCACAAGAAGGCATTTTGATAACTATCCCATTTAAAACAAAAAAATATTATTTTTGCGTCACATGTTACTCCAGTCACTCGCCGATTGCGACTGAGTGATACTATGACAAACAATCCTGATTTTAGCGGTCCACGCGCTACAGTCAAGTATCTTCCGCTGTTTAGATTATATCAATGCCCCGCCCCCATTGGAACTCGCGCGCATCAAACAATAGTTTTCATTAAAAAATCATCTCAAAGTAAAAAAATCTCAAATAGAATACCAGTGACCAATATCTATTTACGTTTAAAAAAGTCGTGTTAGTAAATAGTGTACTATTTATAACTCAACAACGCCTGAACCGATTTGGCTGAAAATTGGTGGGCAGTTTAGCTTAGAACCAGGAGAAGGGCATAGGACAGTTTTTGTCCCGTTTCCGTGTGGAACGTGACACAAAACGTGGTATAACAAAACGCAACTGACAGCTAAACGTAATGTTGTCTATTGTTAAGTATGATTAAAAAATTAAATAAATATAATGTAGAGTAGGGTAGAGTGAAGTAGAGTTAGGTAGAGTTGGATAGAGTTGGGTAGAATAGAATATAGTAGTCAATTGACGGGAGTGAAGCCGGTGGCAGAAGCTAGCATTAATAAAGCAGCTTACAAAAACTTTTTATAGTTCGTAACGTAAAACGTCAATTGGGAAAGTCGTCTCTATCTTAATGTTGAAGTTGCTCTTTCTGTATTTCTAGTCGCTCACTTATTAATTTAGTCACTCGAATCAAATTTTAATATCTATCACAAAACCACTTTTAGTAAGCTCGTTCAGAATTTTATTATCAATCAATATTTCTCGTTTGGTTGGGTAGTTAATTAAGAAACAAACGTGTTGCGCCGACCCCTAATAAAATGGGACAAGGGCAGGAAGAAGAAGAGGTTGGGTAGTTAATTTTTCAACTGTTCAGGTAATTAAAATAGTATCTCATCATCAGTCGCTAAGTTATTTTTTATTTGTTCTTTTTATAATTCCCCATGAATAATCCTCTCGTCTCGTCTTTTTTTTTTTTTGAAGTTAACTGTCGAGGGTCATTAGTTTGGAGGTATGCGGAACAGATAGTAATGTGCCACATACCTCCTGGAAAGGTTCCCCCGACCAGACGGGTGTTATGTCTGGTGGGCAGCTGCCCCAGATATGATTTCAGACTGTTCTATATGTTCAAATCACGCGGAGAACTTTAATTGTGAGAAGAAGGATTAGTTCTTATGTGACACACATAAATGTCGGTAGAAATCTTTTTAAATTCTATTGAAATAACATTAAAAACAAGCTAAGCTATTGAATGAAAATCATTCTTTCATAGCAAGCTTTTATAGCTCGGTATACCTATATAATTAATACTCGTCAAGATGGATCATACGAGCCCAAACTATTAAATTTAATTTACAAGATTTGATTACAGACAAACATCGGGACAGGTGACGGACAAACTAAATAAAAGCTTGTAGAGTTTGTCTAATAAGTTAAACGACTTGGGTAATTATTAGGATTTAATTAAATCTGGTGTAGTCAACACGGGTTCAATAATCAAGGTTGATTAAGAGATAGAGATCATTGTTTACTAACAGAAGAACCTTATGAAAAGTATCGAATATAAGTATTTTTTAAATGATTAAATATTTTACAAAATTCCCAAGTCGGTTGACTTATTAGACAGACTATAATTAACTCTCGTCGCAAGTGTAAGTCCGCTCCGCTTGCGCTAGTGATAAAAGCAAGGCATAACATGTGACAAATCTAAAAAAATAAGTCTTTAAAAAGCCTAACAAAAGCCGGACCGGTCTCCTCCTAATTTGGCCGGACACGCAACTAACAGCGACAGGCTTTATCCGGTCGCCTGACAACGCTAGGTGCACTCAGTTCCTTTACTTCTCATAGTCCGATGGTATAGCAATCCGACAGAGAGAGATCAGGCGCTGGACCAAGTGCTTTACGTGCATTACAAGGTACGATAATACCCACTGACCTCTACTATTTACCACACTGTGGAGTGGCGGTCGTCAAAGTGCTTTTGGCCCGTTTGATATTCGCCATATTGGCGCTGTCGGCCGTAGCGAGTGTCTACGATACTATAACTAGTAGCACAAAATAGATAGGTACAGAAATCATTCTACATACAAAGCACGCTTGAGCAACGCACACATAGACACCGCTCACGGACACGATATCTTGGCTACATCGCCCAGTCGTGCTCGTACAGTTCGCCGCAACGCGCTGACGTGTGTGCGATCGCCTAGCGTAGGTATAAAAAGTGAAGTACATACATGAAATTGCCTTCTGTACCTATCTATTTTGTGCCAGTAGTGTTGACCGCATTTTTCATAGGTTTTATTTAATTCCTAAAGAAGGAATAACACAGAATTCGAACGAAATAATAATTCAAAATACACAAATACGTCAGAGTACTGTACACTTCTCTGCAGCCATTTGTATTATACGTCAAAATTAGTTCTCTGGACGCTCGCGAGTGGCGCTTTAAATAGGCGTAAATAATTAGCTGTCAAACATATGGAACCGCCTGTCCAAAAAATACTAGAGGTCAGTGATAGTACCACACCACTAACTTGCATTCTAAACTACATGCATGCTTTTTTTTATCCCAACTGACAGTTACGCATACACAAGTATTTTTTAATCAGCATAGCATAATAGCATCATCGTCATATCAGCCGAAAGACGTCCACTGTGGGACATAGACCTTCCCTAAGCGTCACCACAACGACCGGCCATGTGCGTCACACATCCATCGTAACATAATCAGCCTTTTTAATGGTCCCACTGCTGGGACTCAGGCCTCTCTAGGAGAGGCAATGGGCCGTAATCCACCACGCAGGCCCAGTGCGAGTTGGTAAAAGTCACTTGTCTTCAAATTTTTGGTTCTAGGACATGCCATTTTTTAATTAGTTCAAAAACTAATGAGGCTCTATCCGTACACGTTACTGATCATATTTAAGTAATCAAAAGTTTAAAAAAAAAAACGAAATCACTGTCTTAATTGGTAAATTCATGATTGAATAAATAATTATAACAATTGCTACTAGAAAATTTTACGCGCAGTGTTTATCATTCATTTATAATCAATAGCCTGTACAATATGTCCATGAATTGATTGAAATTTTGGGACAAAAACAAATGCTAATAACTTTGCTGATTATGAATATTATTTATTGAGACTTTACCTAAATAATAACAAGATCTTTCCTAATAAGCCCTTTAAGTATTTGCACTAATTAAAAATTAGTGATGTATACGCTGTGTACAGGGTTATTGTAAAACACTAACAACCTTGCACGACTGTATTACTAACACCATAAACAACAAATTTTGTTTTATGACTTTTTACAAAACTTATTTCATTTACCAAAATGTGCAATTTAGCTTCACTTGTTTGACTGACCGACATTTTGACAATTCAAAAGTGCCTGTAACTGGTCTATTTGAAATAAACGTTTCTGATTTCTGAAACTTTCTAGATATCGTTGTTCTATCTGACACATTTCGACTCTGTATTTTCCTATGCCTACGCCAGTATGATGCGACGCAAGCTCATCAAGCACCCCGCCCGATCCCCAATCCCCTCCGCTATTGTAACATCGCTTACTCCGAATAGATTTCATAATATTTAGATTTTGTTTTTATTTTTGTATGAACTAAAATATGATAATTTTATAAAAGTTATAGAACAAAAGTTGTTGTTTATGATGTTATTAACACAGACCTAGACCATGAGGTTTAAAGTAAGATTGTTTTAATCTTGTTTTGGGTGTGGGTAAGAGACAGAGCTATACAGGTTGTCTAGCGCCATCTCTTACCCACACTGAAACAAGATTAAAACAATTTTGAACGTCATGGTTACCCCGAGTCCCTAGAAGTTGCAAATAAGCCTGTATAATAAACGTGGGTTAAAAGGCTGCCAGGCTCAAATTGGACTGGTCGGGTCATGTCAGCCGCATGCGCAGGGACTGCTGGGCAGGCATCGCCACACAGGGGGTTCCTACTGAAGGAAAGCGCCGTCGAGGCCGGCCTAGAAAGAGGTGGAGGGATGATTTGGACGCGTACCGCGAAGACTGGTTAGAGACGGCGCAGGAGAAGAAAATTTGGAAGGACTTGGGGGTGGTTTTTGCCCAGCAGTAAGACAGTTATAGCTAGTTTAAAAAAAAAATGCTGAAGTAGAGATGTTCCGTTGCCGGCAACATGGCCGTGACGTGGAATATTGGTGGGAATATTGGTGGCAATATTGCCCGATGAATGAATATTGGTAACAATATTGCCCGATGTATTAATATTATGGCAATATTGCCCGATGTATTAATATTATGGCAATATTGCCCGATGTATTAATATTATGGCAATATTGCCCGATGAATGAATATTGGTAGCAATATTGCCCGATGTATTAATATTATAGCAATATTGCCCGATGAATGAATATTGGTAGCAATATTGCCAGCAAATGATTGAGAGCAGTGGTCGCCGCGTGGTAATTGCTCCGACTTACGAGTTGTAGGTCGCGGGTTTAAACCCTGTCAGGCGCATTACTTTGTGTAATTTATTTCTTTACCACTGCTTTCAAAACGGTGAAGGAAAACATCGTGAGAAAACCGGCATGTCCTAGAACCAAACATTCGAAGACATGTGACATCTACCAACCCGCACTGGGTTCGCGTGGTGGATTATGGCCCATTCCCTCTCCTAGAGAGGAGGCCTGAGTCCCGACAGTGGGAACATTAAAAAGGCTGATGATGATGATTGCCAGCAATATTACCACTTCGGGCAATATACAAGGTGTCGTTTTGAAGCTGCAAAATATTTCAGGAGGTAATTATGTTAGTGATTCTCGACCCGAATCAATAATAAAATGAGTACGTAATTATTTTTTTTTTCAAATTTATGGAAATCGGTATGTGTGAACTACATTTCTTAAAAAGCAGCCAGTCTGATACCTGCCTTATAACCGCGCTTTCTTTCACACACACAAACACACCATAATAAAGGGCGTTTACAGACACACTAACTCGCAACGATAGTTTCATAAATAATGTATCATCCAATCATCATCCCGCACGCCACACCCTAGCCACGCCCCCGCGGCCAACGATCAATCGATTTAGTTTAGTGTAATTAAAAAATAAAATAACAAGTATTACTGATTATTGACCAGGTATCGTTTTTTTACATGATTATTTATGAGTTTTATTACAACCTCCTAAAATATTGTGCAATTTTAAAACTGCACCTTGTATAGCAACGGCACATCTCTAATTTGGACGCATACCACGAAGACTGGTTGGAAACGGCGCAAGAGAAGAAAGTTTGGAAGGACTTGGGGGACGCCTTTGCCCAGCAGTGGGACAGTAATAGCTAGTTTTTAAAAAAAATATGTTGGGCAACTAATATAGCAAGTCAACATTTTTATATGCAATACTTACTGTTTTTATCACTGGCGCCCCGTTTGGTCAGAGTGTCCTGGTGTGTCCCTGGTTGTCGTGACGCTTCTTGCTCAACTTCCACTTCAGTTTTGATCTTCAGAAGTGGCATATCATCCTCTGAGTCTGAGTTAGACTGCTGTGCCGGTACACCATCCAGTTCTGTATCTGCAATGAAAAGTGTTACACATAATTATGCGAGAGCTAATGGATATGTGTATTCTCCCCATTCTGACCTATGGTGCACAGACTTGGTCTTTGACTAGCCTCCAAAGGTCCAAACTTAAGGGCCAAGCGCCCGAAAAGTGCAATAAAACAGTGAAGTTCTGAGGCCTACTCCTCCGTAACGGCTAAGTCAATTAGTTTGAAAAAAATATATGTTTATTATAGATTCATGAACAATAATATCAACATTTGATTTTTTCGTACAATTAATACTTTTGTCAAAAAAAAAATATTTAGCAATTTTGCAATTTTTCGCAACTTTTCCCTACTCCTTCGAAACGGCTTGGCCCTTTAGAAATATTTTTACACATAAAAATTGGTGGTTAAATATTGTTCAAAGTGAACATTGCATATGTAAATCAATTAATCTCTCGCAGAGAAAATGGATTTATAGCACTTTCCGGGCGCTGCTGGCAGCAAATAAATGCACAGATTTGCGTACTGCCGCCTAGGCGAGTGTGAGAGTTGCGTTCACATAATTTCGGTCAGATGGTGCAAGGGACTATACGCCTTAAGGTTTGCCAACGTGCTATGGAGCGCAGTATACTATGTGTTAAAATAAAGGATCGCGTTCGAAACACTACACTGCGCTCCAAAACGCAAATCGTTGACGTAGTTCAGAAGGCTGCTCAACTTAAGTGGGACTGGGCTGGACATGTCTGCCGCATGCCTACCGAGCGGTGGGCCAGTAAAACGCAAAATCGGTGCCCTGAAATTGCACAATGGGGCCGCGGCAGACCAAGGAGATGGCGGGACGACTTGGATGTCTTCCTTGGGAATTGGAAAGAGGTGGCTCAAAACCGGGAACATTGGAAGGAGTGGAGGGAGGCCTTTGCCCAGCAGTGGGACAATACGGGCTAGATATAATAATAAAATAATAATAATTATGTGGTGGGTAGGTGTGACGTACTAATAAAGGGCAAGTAACGTATACAGGGTTATATGTAAAACACTAAAAACATCTTAGGGGCTAGTTAAGAACATCATAAACAACAACTTTTGTTCTACGACTTTTTACAAAACATAACACATTTACCAAAAAAATAATTTAAAAATAAAAAAAACCCGACTGCGTAAAAAAATATTTTAAATAAAAACTGAAAAGAAAAATAAACAAGTTCAGTCCACAGTTCAGCAACAGTCGGGACCCACATTAGATAGAATTATTTTAGTCTAGATTATTTTAATGGGTCCCGACTGAATTGCTGACGCGGCGCCTATAACTTATAGGCGCCGCCATGCAATTAATATGTCCCCGGGCGACTGCTAAAGCAACTGGATCAGGAGCTGCGGTCTGTATACTGCAAAAGTATAGACCTAGTCCTCGCATTGTTCTTTAATTTGCAAAATTTGATTACAGACAAACATCGGGACAGGAAACTAAATAAAAGCTTGTAAAATAATTGGATAACTTACCATCACTCTCATGTTCCACTTTCACTTCAATGAATTCATATTCCCTTTCAACTGCTGGCTCGACGGACACAGAGGGCGCTACTGGCACTTCAACTTCTACTCTGCCACTCATTGCTTGACTGTCATCTACTATACTTATATTCTCTATTGATGTTTTGATCAACCCACCCACAGCACAGTCTGAGGTGCCTCGCCTTATAATAGGTTTTTGCTGTAATAATGTTATCATAAGTTTATTTATTATCAACGAAAATACAGCGCTAAATTTTAATCGTTTTAATCCCGTGGAGGGTCGATCCGGTACATGAAACACTATCGATTTGTAAAGATAAAATTAAAATATAATGTACCTTTTTTCAAAACTCGTATTAATTTACGAATGCACGAAATTCATTTCTTTAAGAAAACGTCAGCTGAGCGAGTTCAATGACCTGTAGTTAATAGTTAGCGTTGCGTGCTTACTACTAAATCGATAGTGTTTCATGTACCGGATCGACCCTCCACGGGATTAAAACGATTAAAATTTAACGGTGTATAAATGAGCATAAAAAAAGACGTGTAGCACTCGGGGACTGCCGCGGTAAAGCTATTGCATAGCATTTTTATCAACTTATGCAATTATAATTATTTGTTTATTTTATTTATGCAGTATTTTTTTTCCTTTGTTTTTTTTTCTTTGATATTAATTGATGTTACACCTTCACACATTGAATTGAATTTTGATTGATTGTTCATTCATTTGTTTTCTTATCGGTCACCACGCTCAAAAAACAAATGAGTGGGGTGTGTTAGGTTATTATTTTTTTTTTTTTTTAATTTATATAAACTTGTGCTTGACTGCGATCCCACCTGATGGTAAGCAGTGATGCAATCGTTGATGCAATCAATTTTCGTTACGGAATTTCTGGATTCGGTCTCCACGCTCAAGGCCCGCGATAGAAGCTATGCAATAGCTTAATAATCTACAACCTTATTTACACTGACTACACGGGGTTATTTGTAAAACACTAACAACCTTGCAGTACTAACATCATATCATAAACAACAATTTTTATTTTATGACTTTTTACAAAACATAATTCGTTTACCAACAACAAATCTTCAAGATTTCGTTGTTCTATCTAACACATATCAATTCTGTACTTTGCTATACTGCCTATGTAGGTATACGTCATACAAATGTCTGTATGACGCGACGTTAACGCATCAAGCACCCCCGCCGTCGGATCCCAGCTACCCTCTGCTATTGTACTATCACTTAGACGTAATATTTGGAATATTCAATTTTAATATTTTTATTTTTGTATAAAAATCTGATGAACTAAAATAATTATGGTCAAACATTTTTAGAAGTCATAGAACAAAAGTTGTTGTTTATGATCTTAGTAACATAGTTCTGAGAAGTAGCCAGTTTTTTACAAATCTATACATATAAATAAAATTGGAGTATCTGTTTGTAATATTGAAATAACTGCTTTTTACTACATGCATATGAATATATATATACGGTACATACACCAAAATAACATTTTATTTTTAAATTTTGTCTGTCTGTCCGTTTGTCTGGGCTAATCTCTGAAATGGCTGGACTGATTTTGACGGGACTTCTTTGGCAGGGAGCTGATGTAATAAGGAGTAACATAGGCACAGCTAGTAAACCTTATAATAAATCAATAATATGTATTATAAAGTATTAGCTTGGAAGGTAAATCATTTTCATAAATTAAAAAAGTTTTCTATACAAGAATCTCTCACCTCACAACTTCTTAACATTTCAGCAAAAAGTTCCTCAGCTTCCAGACATTTCCTCTTGAATCGGCAGCATTGCTTTAGTTTAGCATAGCAGAAGTAACAAGCATGTATCGGTCTACTGTCTTCAGTCACTAACTGCAACAAAATTACCCTTAATTAAAGTTACACTTTCACACATTGAATTGAATTTTGATTTATTGTTCACTCATTTGTTTTCTTATCGGTCACCACGCTCAAAAAACAAATGAGTGGGGGGGGTGTTAGGTTATTTGCGTTACGGAATTTCTGGATTTGGTCTCCACGCTCAAGGCCCACGATAGAAGCTATGCAATAGCTTAATAATTATGTCACTAGGAAGCTCATTTATTTCAATATGATAAACTTATTGCTGTAAATTGCGTTTATTTTATAAAGACCAATTAAGGTACACCTTTTGACAATAAACGGGCATAAACCAGACTGTACTAAGAAAGAAATTTTACAGATAGAGCAAAGAGGTTTGGTATTTCATTGCATACAAACTGTTATAGCTGCTTGGTTATATTTCTTTAAGTGACAGCTAATTTGAATTTGGAATAATGGGATTTTTAAGAAACAATTGGTGGTACCTTTTGAATACACAAAAGAAAGACAATGACAGAGCAAATACCGGTGTTTGCTTTGGGTTTACTGAATTAATTTAAGGCATGTTGATTGTCTTTACTTTTTTTTTGTAAAATAAATTCCAGTACTTAATAAACTCAAGTTAAATGAAACTGCAAGCACTGAAGATCTGTGGAGGTAGGTTTAGTCAATAATGTAAAAAAACTAACATTTGTCATTGATGCTATCTCGAACACGGAGGAATTGCCTCTATATCGAATTAGCAAAGAGTCATAGCATCTTCTAATAAAAAGACCTTATTAATTTTTACATATTCTACTTACTGGAATATCAGTCAGTTTCTCGTACATTTCCTGTAGGTTCTTACTGGCAACTGCGAACATGCGAACATTCTCCACCAAACATATTCGACACATTGACAGTTTTTCCATATTTACGAAAACAAAACACTGCAGAGTTGAAATAACTGGCCGAATGTAAAAACTACGACTTTTCAGAATAACTTACGAACATTAAACACGGAATATGATAAAAGCTAGCTTAGTATGACTTAATATGTGCAGAATTTAATATGAGCAATATATATGAAATTTAATTATCCTAGTACACAAAAAATTTATTTACAAGTTTTTTTACAGATAATACTAATTGATTTGCTTTAAATTAATTAAAAGTGTTCTTGATCAACTACATCAAACCACTTTTGCGTCTTTCATGCGTAGATTTTAAACAAGAAATAAGATGAAATAAGAATTAAATCTCCTTTGATTCCGGTTCAAGAGAACCACATTTTTGACGTTTTTCAAGACTCCTCTGTCAAAAATGACAAGCTTTGTTTTTGACAGAGACGCGTAGATGTGAACAACGTGCGATTCGGTAAAAGTTTTTGGCGGGATGTGTCGATTCAGAGTAATTGCTATTTGTAAATGAATTCATAATAGCCAATAGATATTGTGGAGTATAATGAGTGTATTTTCAAGAGTGTGCACAACTAGACACTGTGTGTGAAATTATCGGCAAATTGGTGTTAAGAATTCTCTTTGACTTATTACTGAGATAGTCGACTCGTACTCAATAAAGCAGGCAAATACTGCAAAACATTTACTACAATATTTACAATATGTTACATCCGCATTTTTATTATAAACGATACAGCATATAGTCACTTCTGTATGATGTATCGAAAACGAAAGGCTGATTAACATAATAATTATATTGACATTCGCAAAATAAACTTAATAAATCATGCATGTGCAGTGTGCTATGCCAAATATTGCCAAAAAATAACTGAGGGAGACGGATAGCATTTAGAGAAAGAGCCGCCCGTCAGTGATACCAAATTAGGAGAGTTTCCCAAATCTAAGGCTTTTAAAGTTATATGAGAAAAATTTAAGGCATTTTTGGAGGTGTGGAGGTAAAAAACTGGGTTTAGAGGGAATTAGAGCATTTTTATAAGTTTCGTTCTTAACGAAACAATATAATAGGTAATTGAACTAATCTGCAAAAGCTAGTAAATATACAAGAGCGCAATACTATGCACGATGCTGGTGATATTCGACTGTTTTTGAAATTACTGCGCACATTCGCCCCGCCACATGGATCATACGCGTCAGTGACTCGGTACTCTCATTGGCATGCTAAAAAAAGCAGGCTATTACAATCACTCACCATTACCTTCTGCTAAAAAGTAGCGTGCATTATCAAAGTTTTGGTCTTAAGGCCTTAGTGTTTGAAGATAATTGCACCAACAAAACAAAAAAAAATACAGAACCTTAGATGATGCGAGTGAAAATACTGATTCAGTAATGGAAACTGTTGCTGAAATAATATAAAATTGCTTATTTATTAATACGAATTATCAAAAAAATAAATTGGGAGGATTTCGGGAAAGGTTTGGGGGAACTCGAGACGAACAACTGGCAACACTACCGCCTGGCCTGGCAAAGGTCAATGATGTCATGTCATATGTTGTCATATGTCTTCTGTGAAGGTGTCACCTGTCACCGCGTCGTTTACAATTTTTGAATTTTGAATAGCTTGCAACTTTGGCGCGTCGTGTTGAATAAAGTTAATTTCCGATTTATAACTATAACTCAACAGTACTAGCTAATTAATTACGGAGTGAATGCTGTCCTTCACGCTCTAACAACGGCGTTCTGTAGAAAGTATTAGCGCTCTTTTGTAAGCGTGACTCGGGGACCCGGCTGATGGTCTATTCTTTCAAGGAACTCACACAATAGGTATTTATCAATCTTCTAACTCCAAGTCCTATCAAGTTGTTTTAATATAGTTTAACTTTAAAATTGCGGTTTGTACAGAAACATTAAAATTTTCTTTTTTTTTTCAAAAAGTGGGTAACTGAAAAAAAACATTCATCTAAATTTAGCTTTGCAAACTATATTTTGCCATTCCGCATAGTTTATTGACGTTCTGCTGTTTTTTTTGTACTGCTTTTTAGGGTTCCGTAGACAAATGGCAAAAAACGGAACCCTTATAGGTTCGTCATATATATCTCTGTCTGTCTGTCCGTATGTCACAGCCACTTTTTTCTGAAACTATAAGAGCTATACCGATGAAACTTAGTGAGTAGATGTATTCTGTAAAACGCATTAAGATTTTTTAGAAAATAGAAAAAACAACAATAAATTTTAGGGGTCCCCATACATAGAAATGAAACTCAAATTTTTTTAATTACTTAAAAATTATATTGAGGTTACTAATATATTTTTTTTCTAAACTGAATAGTTTGTGCGAGAGACACTTCTAAAGTGGTAAAATGTGTGTCCTGCCCCTTTAACTTCTAAAATAAGAGAATGATAAAATATATATGACGGTGCCAGGAGTGGCTGAGCGATATTACCGTCATCATTTTGATTCAGTGGTACTGGGTTCATTTTGATGGAATTTTAACAACTATACACTTGAGTATTTCAGTCACTTATAATATCAGTTTCACAGTTCACAATTAGTTATAATGTCACTTTTATAATTCACAATAGTGTTGTAAGTACCTATACTAAATAATCACGAATACACGGGTTAACCGACAGTTTCATGTTAGATGTGTGTGACCCTTGAAACAGTGCAAGCCAAACTGCCCCGGCATCGCGGGTCGCAGCCCTTATAACATGACTCTGGCCTCGTGACGTATAAAAAACCGGGCAAGTGCGAGTCGGACTCGCCCATGAAGGGTTCCGTAGCAGCAAGTAACATAATATAAAAGTTCTTGTAATGTATTGTAACTTTGATCGATGTTTTAATAATAGTGTATTTTTTTCGGTTTATGACGCATTAAAAAAAAACTACTTACTGGATTTTGTTCAAACCAATTTTCGTTGGTAGTTTTTATAGTAATGTACATCATATATTTTTTTTAGTTTTATCATTCTCTTATCTTAGAAGTTAGAGGGGGGGGGACACACATTTTACCACTTTGGAAGTGTCTTTCGCGCAAACTATTCAGTTTAGAAAAAAATGATATTAGAAACCTCAGTATCATTTTTGAAGACCTGTCCATAGATACCCCACACGCATGGGTTTGATGAAAAAAAAATTTTTGAGTTTCAGTTCTATGTATGGGGACCCCCAAAATTTATTGCTTTTTTTCTATTTTTGTGTAAAAATCTTGATGCGGTTCACAGAATACATCTACTTACAAAGTTTCAACAGTATAGCTCTTATAGTTTCGGAATAAAGTGGCTGTGACATACGGACGGACGGACAGACAGACAGACAGACAGACAGACAGACAGACAGACAGACAGACAGACAGACAGACAGACAGACAGACATGACGAATCTATAAGGGTTCCGTTTTTTGCCATTTGGCTACGGAACCCTAAAAATGACGCCACTGCATTACACCCTTTGGTAGGTACCATAATAATAACAAAACAAAGACTGTGTAGTTCAATATCGTTCTCCACGACATATATATTATGATGTTCGTTAATCTAAAAAAATACAATATTATTAAAACATCGATCAAAGTTACAACAAACTACAAGAACTTTTGTATTATGTTACTTACTGCTACGGAACCATTCATGGGCGAGTCCGACTCGCACTTGGCCGGGTTTTTAGAATTGTAAGTTTTTCTCAACAAAAAAAAAAAAAATAATCTAGACTGAAGCTTTTTTTTATCTGACATAAACTAGTGCTTGACTGCAATCCCATCTGATGGTAAGCAGTGATGCAATCCTCGATGGTGAGTCGCACTAGTTTATTAAGAACCTATTCACTCTAGCCTTGAAGACACCCAAATTATAATCGGATGGGAAAACCGCAGCTTGCTTTTTAGGGCAAGCTCTGGAGAATGGAATGTTGAGTAAGAGTTTCCATCTCTTACTCTACTTTGGGCAACGTTTGTTGTGTAATATAAGGTCAGCCTCATACTCCACGAGAAACATTCGTCAAATTTTTTGGCATTGCATTGTTACCAAAAAGTTTCGGCAACTGACTATTCACCTTTTTTTACCATGTGATCTGGTTTCCAAATTGGTAAACCATTTTGCGTAGCCTAATGCGGTCTTCATTCCAACCTGCCGACCTCTCCAAAAATATTTAATAAACACCAAGGGAACGAATTCACTGATGCCCTGAGTAAACTCAAGAGACTTCTGTCTCTGGAGTAAGATGGGCTGGTTGGAACTTGGAGTGCAGGAGCGAGGTGGGCTGGTTGGAGTGAAGGCCGCCAGGGCCCATGCACAATGGTCCAATAAGTAGGTACTAAGTGCGGAAACCAGATCACAAAGGTAAGATGTCGTCATCTAGTCTCAAGCTAAACAGAGCTTGTGTTATGAGTCCTGGACAACTGACAAATATATATTTTGAAATACATATACATGGTTTAAGGGACAGCCCTCCACAAACTTTAAGGGCTCACTCAGTAGACAAAACTGAACAACCTTCCACAAGATTTTATTTCAGAAAACGAAAAAAAAATCGGCCTTTCCATACAAACTGTCCAATCAAGTTTTTAATTTTGTATGGGGAGGCCGACTTTTTTGTTTCCTTCCTGAAAAAGAATCTTGTGGAAGGTTGTTCAGTTTCGTCTACTGAGCAAGCCATTAAAGTTTGTGGAGGGCTGTCCCTTACACCTTGTATACTTACAAATTATAGATATCATCCAGACACTGAACAAATGCTCATAACACATACATTTGTCCTGGGTGGGAAACGAACCCACAACCGTGTACAGACATCGCGAGGCCCGCACGCCTCAACACTGCGAATGGCGCGCAACCAATGCTTCGCAAGCTTATGCCTCGCTACAAACATGAAGACAGAGAAACTAAGCATTTGCTTCGCAAGCCATAGCTGAATCAGGGCCTCAAGTCTGCTATTACAATAGTGTCAGAATGGTCTATCATTGATTTCATAATTTTTGATTTGGTCAAGTTTTGGTAATCTACTAATATAATGACGTCATTATGACTTTCCGATGGTCAACCCTGACACTCCATTGAAAGTAATGGCATACACATTGACAAATGAATATCTGACGTATGCGGTAATCTGCAAACATTTTGACAGTTCCTTTTATCAGTGTCCTACTACTATCAGTAACCTACCATTACGACGTCATTGCGCAGTTATTGCTTGATATTGTCATTCTACCACAGTTCTATTACAAGGCCATTGACCAATCAATGATCGATCATTATGAATTAGCATATTACAAACTTTTAGCAAAATGACAATGGGATCGTGTTGGAATGACGAATTCATAAAAATAGTAGACTTGGTCCTCTGAGTATATGTTGGGACATATATTGTTTTCAACACACACACTTCCAACAGAGGCATTCGCTGTGTGCGGTTCGCACCGCATGCCTCGCGATGTCTATACGCGACTTTAGACCAATAAGCTCGTCAACTGTATTACTAACACTTAAAAAAACTTATTATTTTCTGTTTTAGCGTGCGTGCGTTGAAGCGGAGCTTTGCACAGTGAAGTAGAGAAAAGCAGGAAATGGCTAGATTTAGAATTAGCAGGGAACTGGGTGTGATGGATTTAGCGTACCCTCCATTTTCAAGTGTCTACTTGGTACGTACCACAGTCCGTTCTATTGGGCTTGACATGGACTGTTCATTATTTTTATTAACCACTCTTACTATTTACAATATAACGGGGTACAGCTTTAGAGGATTGGTTGCCAATTTCTCGGTACGCACCACTAAACTCCATCCTATTCTGCGTCGGTGGGTAAGTTCCTTTATTTCTAGGCGGATTAACCTATAAAACTTAGGGGTGACTATACGGTTTCAAACCAACGTCCCATCCAAGGTGTCCTTGTCAGTTTCAATCCGTGTAGACATCAGTTGTAATCCATGACCTTCAACACCTTCGGTTCGGAGGCGCGTTTTCTTAACCACCGAACGTGTTGGTACGTGGTTCACATCCAGCCGCAGTAGGTACAAACAAAGGTCAATTTGGTTGAAAGCTAGTTTGCAACCGTCTGGTTGCCCCTTCAGCTTAGATGTGGGTTATATCATAATGTTGGGTTGCTCAGTTTGCGAAGTACCCACATAAATTAAGTTTTTTTTTTTCACGTTTGACCCAAATTGTATCGTTCATTTTTTAATTAAAGACTATGATTTGACATATGCAAATGTCAATTTCTGAAGATATGTTGCCAGATTTTTAGTAAAAGTGATGTCTCCAAATTCGATTTTTCATACCGGTTTTTTAACATTAGAACCTTTATAGAAAATAGGACTAAGATACTAATGAATGAAATGAAAACTAAAAGTCTAATATGAATTGAAAACTAAAATAATCAAAAATATTACCATATTTTTTAACACTCCGCCTTTAATTAGGCTAAGAACTCACGAAGCGGTTTTCACTTCTGTAGAATGCTTTGCGTTTTACGGCCGTGGTTTGCGCAGTTGTTTGCGGCTCGCACTGCAATGGCAAGGAACTAGTAGAATCGCGCGAGCTTCGGTCACCCGCAGCCTCGGTGGGTAGCGCCCGCACGCTTTGTGGTCGGATAGCGCCCTCAGTTGCCTTCAGCGGGCAGGGAAATCCGATGCATCCAGAGCCATAAAAGCCGTTTTTAAAGCTGTTGTAAAGCTGTTTTTAATTCTTCTGTGAAATAAGTAATAACGCAACAGCTCGTTTCTGGTGTGTGTCCATGGCGGTTCAGAGCTCGACTAATTAAATGACCGTCTTTCGATTTTCACCCACCAAGCTTTTTCTGGTGATAACTCCTTGAGGCGCTCAGGAACAGTTCGCGCCGTCGACGTCTTGGGCTCAGTCCGGATCAAATCTTCAGATCGGAATCCCGGCAGCGGCTGGGGTATGACTGCCGTTGCTTAGTGCGGTCGGCCTCCTCCTTTGCTAGCATTACTGCTTCGCAGAAGGAGGCGTCCGCCTGCCACTCCTCCTCGCTCCGGATCATGGCCTGTACCAACACCCAGCACAAGAGATTGCCGCCACCGATCGCCCCCACATGGACACGGTGATGCTCTGTCCAAGCCAGGCACACCTCTATCGTATGTTCCATCGTGTCCTCCGGGCAGTCCACACAGAGGCGACGCCCGGGCGTCACTTCCGCACGAGTCCGCTTACCGTGTCCGGTGAGAACCTGAGCCATGTGGAAGGCAAGGACGCCGTGAGTTCTTTCCAGCCACGTCTCAAAGAGGGGACTTACCACCATAATTGTGGCGTGCCCAACCCACCAAGGTTGCAAGCGATAATTACAACTGCGACGGCTGATAATCCACTCAAAACTCAGGTGACTTTAAAAATAAAACAGCTGTTTCCTCTACCACGGCAGGCGTGGTTAAAAACCGCTTCGTGAGCTCTTAAAAACTGCCGGACCTTTGTAAGAACGCCGAGTTATCTAGCGCTACCTTGGCTGTGGACTCGATAGCTGAAGTATTTGCAGCCCATCTTGCCAATGTATTCAAGCCTAATGAAAGTGACGGTCCTGATGACCCTATAAATGTGCTGTATGAGTAACGAGAATTAAGGCAGTGGCTTTAACCTACCAAAAGTTTTATTTACTGCAACCTATCTGATCATAGTCAACTGGACTGCATGAATAAACTTAGACCCACATTTTTAGGTAGCTTCCTTTTATGCTTTAGAATTAAAAAAGTTATCCTCATTGGTCGTTAAGCTCTAAATACAAATGTCTACATTGTAAGAAACCGACACATAATTCGTTTTTATTGCTACAATTTTTAAGCGACCCGCACGAAAATAGTACACGAAGAGGACTTAGGTATGTTTTTACAATTATTTATTATTAGTTTTCAAACCGAAGTCATTATTAATAGTACCTATTCGTTAAGTTGTAATAATATTTCAGCAAAAATATTAGCTTGAATAGTTATATATTTTCGTCATAACCAAATCGAGACGAAAAAATAAAATAACACAGCTTTAGCTAGTCTTTCAATTCTTAAGCTTAAATTATAATTTATTTTATGAGTATTTGCGTCTACCAAATTACTTTCAGGAAATACAAAAGCTGATCATAATTAGTTGCATAAAAAACGAAATTATTTTTTCGGTTTTGTTGGTTAGTATCGGTTGAGGTACCTCACTATTTATGAAATGGAAAAAACATGCAACATTCGTATTGTCAAATCGTAGTCTTTGATTAAAACACGAAGTTTATGTATTATTTTGACTCTTACATCAAAACCTGAAGAGTTTGAGATGGATTCGCTTTCTGATCAATTTCAGTTTGACATTATCATTTTTTTTTGACATTATTTTTATTATTTTGTTTTGACATTGTCTTTAAAAAGGTTTCTTAGGTCATTCAATGTTTCCGTGTCAAAAAGACACAAAAACACACGTGAGTAATTTTGTATAAAGAATAAAATTCAAAAGTGATAACGGTTTATTAGAAAGAATTTAGAGTTCCAAATTGAAACATATCTAGATAACTTATAATACTGGAGCAATTTAGTAGAAAACACTGGCCTCTACTATTTATCACACGTAGAAAAGCTGAATATAAAAACTAAAAAAAACAAATGCATTTTATAAACTATGAAGATGAAAATACTGTAAATATATTGGATATTGTTATGTTTAGTAATGAAAGTTCGCATTCATCTGGAGAAAATTCGAGGAGCTGACTATTGCATCAGTAAGTACATAAATATAAGGTTCTTCGTAGGTACACAACGCTACGCATATTTTCGATACACGGCGACTTTGGTTTCTAGGTGCTTTAAAACACTAGCGGTTTGCGAGCGGCTGCGAAGCGAAAAGCGTTACGAACACGCCGCGGCTGCACAGCGAATACCTAGGTCGCGGACGCGTGGTTTACAACTTCTTTTTTTACTTCACAAATGCTGTTGGTTTTGTTATTTCGAAGATGCCGGGGACCCGCGTCTCGTTGCGCGTCCACAATAAATTCGCTGCGCATGCGTGGCGTGTTCGTTGCGCGCCCATAATGTATTCGTTGCGCACCCGCTCCGCTTTGTGTTCGCTATTTCGCTAGAATGATAAAGCCAAACCCAATTGAGTAACGCGGTGTCCTACTTAGGCTATAGAATATTATAAAGAAGAAGAAGAAGCCCAGTTCCCGGAACCTGTGCGGTGCCGCACCGAGTGGACCAAGTATGCTGCTGCGTCCTGCTGCGCCTACGACGCAGCTGTACATTTCGCGTCTGCTCTACGAAGATTGAAGAAGTCGTGGAGTACCTACCTATATGAAAATAAAGAGCAACTAGGCCCGTATTAATAAACGATGCTGAACTCTGTCCTCAAGTGTGATATCATTTGATCCCCGATTATACGATGACAGAAGCTCAAGATCTTTGCTAATTAATAAACACATGAGTACGGGATCTCAGTTACCAAAATCAGCTCCCCAATGCGCTGTACTCAAGCTTAGCTTACGTGAACGATTACGTCACATTGGCCGAAGTTTAAAATAAAATGCCTTTTAATGTGAATATAAAATACCGAATCTTGAACAAATCTGATTTTTTTTTATATATGTTTGGCAATCCATAAGGATTGAAGCATTTCTTACATCAATTTTTGATAAACGATATCGCAAAGGCCATAAAATAATAGTACTCTCTATTTAATCGTAATACCTAATTCGACCCAAAATATTTACAAACTCCATGTTTCGCACTACGATAACCACGACCTCAAGTCCCGGTCGGTCTACACTCATGATCTGGCAGCTCAAGTACAGAGATTGTTGTAAACTTAAGTTTCGAGTTTCGTTTATTAATCAGACAACACTCGGCTGATGCCGTAAACCTAAGCTGAGCTTGAGCTCGAACTTGAGCTTGAGCTTAAGCTTGTGAATCTCGTTTATTAATACGATCAAGACCTCAAGCTTGGTATTGAGTACGAGATCTTGGGGCTGAGGAACGTTTATTAATACGGGCCCTAGACTCTGAGGGTCGAAAGGCTGGGTTCTCGCCACGACACCAATTTCAAGTCGTTCGTGATACAAGTTCCAACCCACCATCTGGAGTGGAGACGTTTTTGAAAGAGGACATGGCCGAAAGGTGTCGTGTATCGACTTTTCCGAAGATGGCTACGCGATACCACGCAGCCGAACACGACGCCGATGTTACGTGCATAATTATTAAATAAGTTTTGATATTATGATATGTATTAGTTTATTATTTTTTATGATTATTTTATGTACATTTTTTATATGTGCCCCCGATGCCTGAAAATAAATGGTTATTATTATTATATCGGCCTGTTTTCCGCAACTCCACAACTAAAGCTTGTATTTTGCGTACGGGTGAGACAAACGTGTCATTCGATCCACCCCAGTTCCTCAAGGAAGGCCAGCAGCATCTACGTAGTCTAACAATTGATATTATATAGCGGTGGCCTACGTGACTAACAGCACGTGGGTGCGGTGCGGGGATGAGCGAAACGAAGTGGCCGCATTTGATATTTTCTCGCGAACTCTTAAGTCGTCCGCACCGCGCGGACGACTTGTTTTATGTAAACGGCGGCTAAAGCGGTGATATCGACTTGCACGTACGAGTAGTAAAGAGAAGAACCATTGACTAGACTGTATTTCTATGAATGAAAAATACGATATTCAGCGCAGTGTAAGGTCCTTAAACTTTTTCAACCCATAAAGTTGGCAATACTTAACGTGTTGGCAACTTTGCACTGCTGTCAGCTGTCAGAGCGTTACGAATAGGTCTCAAAAAAAAATGTTTCATAAATATATGTTTTTTTGCTCATCATTATTATTATTATTAGTTATTACTAGGTAATAAAAAGTTTAGTTGTATAAATAATAAGTGGATACTTTCCTTCAAGGCTTCAAAGAATAATATACCTGCGTAGATTTTGTACATCTCAAACCGAGCCTCGACCCGGCTGATTGAGTGTGTTGCACTCAATATTTAGTTCGTATCTTCTTCCCAAACTTCTATTTGGAGAATGTAAATAACAACAAGTGATTACCAATAACAGTACAATGTAACATGGAACACGTCAATGTGTATGATTTGTTTAATGGATATAATTCGCTTGTGTCTGTGGTTGCCAAAAAGAATCTTATAAGAAATATATGAGAAATTATTTGATATTCTACTGCACTAAGGTGAAATAATTGCAGGGAAAATGAACCCGATGTTTTTTCTACTCTGAGAAGAAACACTGAACAAACTCAGGGGTCAAAGATTCTTCTAAAGTCTATATAACAAACATGTAATGGTCAAATCATATGAGAATCATGCAGATTGAAGTCTGAGACGGTCTTTTGAAGAAAGAGCCACATGGCTTTGAGTGGACCTGTCCAGTCAGTGCAAGCAAATCACAGTATTCGTGTAGCTTAACTCAGGACTAATACCTAATAAAAGAGAGTCTAAAGGCGAGTTTTTTTGTTTTTTATTTCCATGAAGTCGTCCATACTTAAATTCTCTTCTAAGACTTTAAATCGAGTGGACAAACGTAAATAAAAACGTACGTAGCTGGCTCTGACGCGTCACAATGCAATACTGCGTGCAGACTTGTTTGATGCGTCGCCAGGCAGCCGCCATCCTTCTGATGCGATCGGAATCTCGTCTGATGCGTCGCAACAGAAGCCATCGCAACAGATCGCGACACACAAATATAAATCTCACCATACTAAATGTATGAAACTGATACCATTCTGATGCTTCACAACACAACACGTCAGACAAATGTAAATTCGGCTTAAGGAGCTCAACAACTTTGACAAATAATACCATTAAATGAGATCCATAACATATAATTCTTAAAAGATTTTGGTTCTAATACTGACTACATTATACCTACACACAAAACATCAATTAATTCAAGACCAGTTAAATGGGTGTTTTATAACTTCCTCAGAGCAAATGAGCATAACTTGATGAATGGCTAACAGAAAATGATGCTATGTGAGCTCAACGCATTATGCGTGAGGCCGCAGCTTTATGCTGAGCGTTCGGCCGTTTTGCGCGGAGGAGACGCATATCTTCCCTATCTTGATATATGTTCTGTTCGCCTATTTTTAAGTTTGCGTCTTTAACGCGTAAATAAACTGTTTTTCTTTCTTCTTCTTTCTTTCTTTCAAAAAGAAATTACTAGATTTTTATGAAGATCCAGCTGATGAAAATCAAACGGGTAAGTCATTGAGTTTATTCTAAAACTAGTGATTTGTCCTGGCTTTGCACAGGTACAATTAAATCTCCAGTAGACTTTTTGTTGTTGTGTGATTTTTCAAATTAAAATCTAGTTCTGATAATTGTTTGAGCTGATGATGTGTTTTGATGCCAAAGTGCCGAAAACTACTAATTGACAAAATCTAATATTAGTTTCCCAAAAAAATTGAGGTAATTCTTTCTTTCTAGTTAATGGTTGTTTCCACAGTTTAAAGTGACGCAGTTGTTACTATAAATCTGCTTTGGAGGTTTCACTAAAAAATGCGGACACTCATGTAAATTACAGGTGCTAAAAAGTACCTAATTCTCTTGAAAAATGGCATAATATCAATATGTGGCAAATGATTTTTATTTTTTTTAAGGTTTTGTTCTACCATATAAATTTTCAAAGAAATAAATGGGAGATTATATACTTATAGTGCCCATACACCTCCAATAAGAAGGATTTATAAATTGAGTCTAGAGTGAATAGGTTTGTAATAAACTAGTGTGCTTCACCATCAACGATTGCATCACTGCTTACCATCAGATGGGATCGCAGTCAACATACAGGACCGTGCATTGTGGCGACAATTGAGGGAGGCCTATGTCCAAGTTTTGTGTTGATAATGAGTACCGACTATTTAAAACTGAACACTGCCAAGTGATGGCATTAATATGGTATTAATTTAAGTTAACTTATGTACCCCACTTAGTGTTAAACATTTTTTTTTTTATTACAGGGGCTCTGAGCGCAAAGGTGCAGAAACTATAGGAATGAAGAGCCCAGAAGATACAGCTCACAATAAATTGTCATTTAAAAAAAACATATTTGACTATTCAAAGGTGTAACACCTTTCGAATGTAATATAAGGCAGTGTAATTTAGTGTAGTAATTTTTATAGTAGTTAAATTGCTCAGATGAAGGCAGACTAGTTATTTTTTTATGCACCTTAATGATATGGGTATCAATTTAAAAGGTTTATTGAGGAAATACAAAAAAAAAACTACTTCACAACAAATCCAATATGGCGGACAATTAAAACAAAAATGATTTGTTGAACATGAATCTATTTAAAACCTCGAGGTGCACGTCTAATAAGTTTAGTTATCTGTAATAACTTTAAGCTAGAACTACACTGCACTACTGTGTACAAAATAAAGATATTATTATTATTCCATTTATTATATATATATACATATTATTTACATTTTTAAATATTATTATTATTATTATTATTACTGCGTTCACGTGTGACACGCACGCCGATCTGGGCACGTCGGTCTCTATACATTTTAAATGGAAACTAGACTTGTAGAGCTGCACTCGATCCACGCCACGCGACGTCGTTCTACGAACAACCGTGTGCGTCGGTCTATGTCGTTCTAGTCTTATTGATGGTCCCTGAGAGCCATGAATTAGGTAGAACATTATGAATACATCAGATTAGTGCCCATATTTGGGGTGCTTGGACAGAAAACCTCCTCGTGTGCCCATGGACTGGAGTTTCCTTATGGATACGTCCGAGGGGAAGGCCAGTCTTCGGGACGGTGCACCCTGGGAGGCAGACAACGACTCTCCATTAGGTACTGTGTGCCTAAGGAGTCTTATTTCCTGCATGCCAATATTCTGTCGGTAAAACTCTGATGCCTCTGAACATATCAGAGTTCATTGTGACGGAGTAAATGCGGGCTCAGCGTGCACTAGCCCTGCCGTTGGACAGGCAGGAGGTAGTCTTGCTCCTCCTCCTGGCACCGTTCATATCGTAGCCCCAGAGATAATCAAGGTCATGTCTCTGACTATCAATGGCGGTCGAGGGTCTTGGCTTAAGCGCCCGGGCCGCGAGGAAGACAACCTCTATAAAAAATCACCCCAAACCTTCAAGCGGCGGCGCACCGTGAGGGAGGTTGTTAGCTTGGCGAATGGGTAGCTTAATTAGTCTCTAGTGCGGACCACTAGTTTTGAGCAAGTAAAACGATTTTGTACTCGTGGGAACAGCAATGGATAAAACTGAAAACAAAAAACATGACGAAGACAAGAGGAGCGATGCGCCGTCGGAGACCGACGCCGCATCGGTAGGAGTTGGGGCTGACGAAACGAACGGTAAATTCTGTCGGAAACGCCCCATGTCGGGAGCTGGCTTGGAGTCATCTGCCGATGGAGATTTGGCAGCCTCAGCCTGTAAAATATCCAACAGCAGCCAAATTGACCAGTCAGAGGCGACCAGCGGTAAGGAGGCTTCTGACGGTGAGCCAGATGCCGTTGGCAGCTCCACAAATCCCCAGGGCGAGCCAGAAGCCAGGCCGCAAAGCGACTGGTGGTCGCCGGAGCTCGCAACTTTACGCCAAGCGTGCGTTGCTGCGCGGCGCCGGTACACTCGGCACAGGAGGCTTCGCATCCGCCCACCGGATACGGCAGCCATTGAGGCGGAGTTGTACGAAGGATATAAAACTGCTAAGCTTGCCCTCAAAACGGCAATCTTGAAGGCTAAGGAATTGGCCCAGGGGAAATTGGCGACGGAACCGAGTAGTACGGAATAAATTTCATGACCGGGGTTTTTTTATATGGTGGGAAAAAATCATGCATTGACATCGCCCCCCGGCGGAGCGGGAGATAGTGTCAGACTCTTACTGACTAAAAGACCCACCCCGTTCCTTCTAGCCTTCATACCGGGGCTCGAGCGCCCTTTCGGATAACCCTGGCCCCAGTAGGCTTCGACCCGGCTGGGTCCCTGCTGTTGCTGACAACTCCTTGAGGCGCGCGGGAACAGTGCGCGCCGTCGACGACTTGGTCTTGGTCCGGACAGATACCGGACGGCCGGACAGCGAGCTACCCATTGCTCACTGTCCGCAAGCCCATGGCCATGTAGAACCTATGTAGCCCTTTCTTTTTTTTGTCATCAACAGGCGCGTCCACACAGAGCGAGCAGCCTCGCAAGGCATTTGCAGCGCGAAGCAGCTCAGCACACTTGCAGTTTTTAAAAGAGATACCTTGGAATTTCTTACCTGTCCATCTCCAGTTGGAAACGTGCATCTGACTTTTGTATGGGGTATGAAAGTTACAAAATCTATACACTAGTATCAAGAGTAAATTTAGAATTTAGTAACTACGTATAAATTTGTTGATAATTCTGCATTGATAGGTATCGTATTTTACTATGTACTACTAAATACATGCTAATACTTAACGAAACTTGTTCTAATTTGTACCTTTATATACAGCCAAGCGGGGTGAAAAGAAACGCAGGGGTAAAAAGAAACAGAACTTTGACTAGAATTTTCATTTATGTTATAACCTTTTTAACGCCACAGTCTAATGTATGTGACAAATAAATTTTTATGTCGACTTACGCAGTTATTTTTATGTTAAATTTTGGCGTCTTGGCGTTTGGTGAGCATGTTTTTTTTTTTAAATAAAAATCCGTGGCGTTGAAAGGTTATACTAGTTTGGTTTCAAGCTAAACATTGATTTTTATTTAATACAATGTAAGAAAACATTGGAGTGCACACAATTTTAATAACGTGAAAAATCCTTTCAGCGTTATGTCTCTATTTACCCCAGCGTTTCTATTTACCCCTTTTGACGGATTGTTATAAACTTCCGCTATCTAATAAGCAAAGGTGTCTTAGTATTTAATCTAGTCTTAAATGTTAGTCTCACTCTCATATCGAATAAAAATAATGTCACAAATATAATTAAAAAACATGAAAGTAATGAATGTACTTTCATTTATTTTAGTTTGTTTTTTTTTTATTTAACCAACTTTGAATTTTTTTGTTAATGTTTGTTTATTGTTTATAATTTCAACTATTGGGTTCATCATACGAAACCTGAAATTGCATAATATCTGAAAATATTTGGCTCATCATACTGATCCTGGAGTTTCATCATATCTTTAAACTATTTGGCTCATCATACGAAACCTGAAATTACACCATTTTATTTGGAACCATTCGGCTCATCATACGAATCCTGATGTTGCATCATATTATTTGAAACTATTCGGCTCATCATATGAAACCTAAAATTGCGTCATATCATCTGAAACAACTTGGCTCATCATACGAATCTTGATATTGCATCATATTATCTGAAACTAGGGCTCAACACACTGGTCCAAAAATTGCCTCATATTATACGAACATATTGAAACCATGAGCTCATCTAACTGATCCTGGACATAACATCATTTTATCTGGAACTATTTGGGTCATCATCCGAAACCTGAAATTGCATCATATTATCTGGAACTATTTGGCTCATCATACGAAACCTGAAATTGCATCATATTATCTGGATTGGCTCATCATACGAAACCTGAAATTTCATTATTTGAAACTATTTTTCTCATCATACGAAACCTGAATAGCATCATATTATTTGAAACTATTTGGCTCATCATACGAAGCCTAAAATTGCATCATTTTATCTGAAACTATTCGGCTCAACATAGGAAACCTGAAATTTCATCATATTATTTGAAACTATTTGGCTCATCAAACGAAACCTGAAATTGCCTCATCTGAAACTGCTGGCTCATCATACTGGTCCTGATGTTGCATCACATTATTTGAAAACTTGGCTTTGTATTTGGACACCCATTACTGCTTTTCTGATCTGGATGACAAGATACCTGGACTACTAACTTAACGCGTTGCGATAAACATACTAGAAACTTGAAAACTTCAAGCGAGAAAAGCAGAAGAAATCTCCATTGGGTTGTTATTTTCGGTGCTAAAGTCACGGTAAGTTGGGCAGAGACTTCTTTAATTTTTTTTTTAATCTATAGTCTATTTGCGTTAAGAAGATAGTGAGTCATCAGTGCAATTGGCAAAACAAAGGTCATACTGTAGTAAAAATTAACCTATTAACGTTAAACAAAACGTTTTATTCAGCAGTATTTTATTTAATTTAACTAGACGCAACAATACACCAGTACCCTCTACTCTACTCATCAGAGTCATCAGTGTAGAGTCTGTTTAAAAAGTCAACCGACTTGGGTATTATTAGAGTAAAATTAAATCTGATGTACCTACTCAACACTAGTTCAATAATTAAGGTTGATTAAGAGATCTGGATCATTGTTTACTAATAGAAGAACCTTGAAAAAGTATCGAATATAAGTATTTTTTATATGATTAAATATTGTACAAAATTCCCAAGTCTTTTTACTTTTTAGACAGACTATATTATTATTTTTTACAGTGGAGTGTAAAAAATAATATTAATAATACACTGATGAGTAACGGTTACTAGCGAGCTACCCCACTGTTCGTCTGCAAACTCGCACCGACGGTGGATTAAATCTCAGGTTTTAGTCAACTAGCTGAGCCGGCGAACTTGGTACTGGCCTAACAGTCAATGAATGTAGCATAATTATCTTGCTAGTCAACCAATTTCGATGAAACAAAGCCTAAGTAATATACCTATCAAGTTACACATAATCTTAATGTATAAAGTTATCAACAAGTACATTTTACGTGATGCGCACACAAATAAAAACTTCTACAGATATATTATAACTATGTAAAGATAACACTTTTTATCATTCTGTTACAGAGCCATCATTTCAATTCTCTAAAGTATCAAAATCAGTAGCTGTCATAGAACCGCTAGCTCAGGCAAGGGTAGAAAATGTTTCAATTTATCAGGATTATGACCAAACATCTGCTGGTTTCAACACATTAGCATACACTTCCGATTAGTAGTATTGAAGAGATATAATGCACAAATTATCAACCCGAGTCTACAAGGTTAGATTACTAACAAGTAAGTATTTTTTTTACACCAACTGCTCGATAATAGCAGATTATGTGACTAGGGGATAAAGCAGTGTCTTTAAGTCGCGGGCGGCATGTTGAATTCCGAACGAAACGAAGGTTGCTGATTTTAATCCCGAACGATAGTGAGGGATCTATATAATTAATTCCCGAGCATTGCGAGGGAGTTAATAAAGAAACCTGAGTGATAAAGCTGTCTGCTTTATCCCCGTGTTGCATACTCTAGTCTATTCTATTCTATTTTTACACCATCTGTGAGATAATTAAAAGACAATTTGGTCGACCAAATCATATATTGGAGAAATATAAGTAGGTATTATATTTACAAGTTCATCAAACAAACAAAATTCATTACTTCAAGATTCTATAGTTTAAATTTTCTAAAAATCCCTTCAGTGCGCACGTTTTATTCTATTTTCTTTTTTTTTGTCAGTGGCCAGTTTGAATTTCTTTAAGTCAACTTGTTCCATGCATGTACATTTTAATTCACAATGTTGACGATTTTTGATGTTCCAAATTCAAATCTCATTATTTCCTAGGGATCGGCCATACTGCATTATCTCCCTAGGGATAGAATGACTTGCTTTTTAGGGTTCCGTAGCCAAATGGTAAAAAACGGAACCCTTATAGATTCGTCATGTCTGTCTGTCTGTCTGTCCGTCCGTATGTCACAGCCACTTTTTTCCGAAACTATAAGAGCTATACAGTTGAAACTTTGTACGTAGATGTATTCTGTGAACCGCATTAAGATTTTCACACAAAAATAGAAAAAAAGCAATAAATTTTGGGGGTCCCCATACTTAGAACTGAAACTCAAAATTTTTTTTTTCATCAAACCCATGCGTGTGGGGTATCTATGGATAGGTCTTCAAAAATGATACTGAGGTTTCTAATATCATTTTTTTCTAAACTGAATAGTTTGCGCGAGAGACACTTCCAAAGTGGTAAAATGTGTGTCCCCCCCCCCCTCTAACTTCTAAAATAAGAGAGTGATAAAACTAAAAAAAATATATGATGTACATT
This sequence comes from Mythimna albipuncta, assembly GCA_929112965.1. NCBI lineage: Eukaryota > Metazoa > Arthropoda > Insecta > Lepidoptera > Noctuidae > Mythimna > Mythimna albipuncta. Next base: position 9,313,481 of record OV815985.1, on the reverse strand, counting down.
ACTATAAAAACTACCAGCGAAAATTGGTTTGAACGAAATCTAGTAAGTAGTTTTTTTTAATGCGTCATAAATCGAAAAAAATACACTATTATTAAAACATCGATCAAAGTTACAACATATTACAAGAACTTTTATATTATGTTACTTGCTGCTACGGAACCCTTCATGGGCGAGTCTGACTCGCACTTGGCCGGTTTTTTTTTTGTATGACGTATAAAACGACATTATCGAACAAGTGTGTAAAATGTCCTTTTATATTATGTCATTCAACCATCACTTAAAGCAAGTCATTCTATCCCTATGGAGATAATGCAGTATGCCGATCCCAGGGCCGCCAGACGTCACGTATTTTCTGACGAAGGAAATGTGGACGATTGAGTACTGTTAGTATGTACTAAGAATGCATGCCTACCTGCTAGCTTGCTTAGACGGCCAATATCCAGGTAGATTAACTATTATACAATTGTCATAAATACAAAAAATACTCTAGTATCAAAACTTTTTTCTCCTACTATTTCAATAACCACATTCAAAATTTTTAGTTGTAACCTCCTATTCTCAGGTCACGCTTTCATTAGACGGACTCTATCAGGTAATCAAGGTACCTACATAAAATCATTACTTATTTCACGTAAATTCTCCAAGCTGACTTTTACGTATATTTTAGGCAATATCTTTAAAGTCTAGCCGCCAACTCCCAGACACATTCCGTGGGCCGTATTGCTTTACAGACGGTTTAAAAGTCCCAAAATAATGACATAACTTCACGTAAATTCTCATGCTTGATTTTTATATATGTTCACCAGACAACTACGACAACGTCTGTATGGAGAAATGGACTTTCAAGGGAGCGAAGCCGCTGGCAGAAGCTAGTTATGTAAACTCATAAACTCTTTTAGTAACACGCGTTTCATCCTTCCTCTTCCCCAGACCATGTTGGTGACAAATATTAAATATTGTACTTGTTTCAGGACGCAAAATACTTTCAGAAAAATTCACGAAGACTGTCAATTTAGAATTAAAGATATGCGTATGCAATGGCATTAAAATATTAAATTATGTATAGTGCGTTGGGGTAAGATCGGCATTGGGGTAAGACCGTATAAATATAAATTATACCACTTATTTAGCTTTATTTTTAATGCTAGTCATATCGCGTGCCGCGTCATTATGCAGCCCTCCTTGCCCAGCAATGTTACTGGCATCTAAAATAAAGCTTAATAAGTGGTATATTAATTTATATGATCTTACCCCAATGCCGATCTTCCCCCAACCCACCTTAATTACAAATGTAAATCAAAGATTTTTAGGTAATATTGTAAATATTGCATGTCTGATTTGTATGGATTGGAAATTGTATTGCAATTTTTTCATCATGAAATTAATTATACTAAGGTTTCTATTGTAAGTACTTATGGAATTGTAAAAGTGAAATTTACGGGCTCAAGCGTGGCCAGAGGCGCTACCACGAGCTGTTAACGCGGTCCATTGACGAGTTAGGCGAATAGATAGGCGTATACTCGTACTGCCACCTAGGCGTCAGTGCGAGACCTAGGCGTCAGTACGAGTATCTAACTGTAAATTTAATTTCAGCCAGCTGCGCCCGGATAGAGCCCTGCTGACCTTTAAATCCATTTTATTTGCGATATATTGATTGTAACTACGTATTATTATCCTATGTACATTCAGAAGAACACTTAACCGGCAATTTTTTTGTGTAAACATAATTATTTCTAAAGGTCAAAGCCGTTTGAAAGGAGTAGGGAAAACAAACGAAAATATTTATTATGTTGTAATTTTTTTTTTTTTTGGCAAAAGTTTGTCTTACGAAAAAAAACTTTGTTGATAATTTTGTAAGTACATGAAAATGAAAATATAAAATGAATATGTTTAAAATTATTATGTGCTAATAATTATTGTATTTGAATCAATAGACGTCTATGATAAAACAGGTATTTTAGTTTTATTTATACAATATCATAATTTTACCAATTTTATAAGTAAAGATAGGAATATTTTTGCATTACTTGCTTACTTACGCAAGGCCGATGCAACACGACTACGGTTACGAAGCGAAATGATCTGATGCGGTTTACGCGGAAACGACGCGACGCGGTGGCTATGTCCTACTACGTGCATGCGAAGACACCGCTCTTGCCGCCATTTAGCCCCGCTGTTCTCCGCTCTGCACACCAATGCTCGCTGTCCTCCGCTCAGCTCTGCTCCACCCCGCTCGTGCTGTTTCCATTGAAGCGGAGCGGAGATTTCGAGCATAGTGATTGGTCAATACGTGCACCGCTAAGCTCCTCTCCGCCCCGCTCCGCGTCAGTGGAAACGCGGCCTTATACAGGGTTAAGAAGGGTCTATTACATTACGCTTTATTCAGCACACGATATTCAGACTCGTCTTTGTTTTCTTTTCGAGTAAGACAGTCTGACCCTCATTACAATACGCGATACGTCGAACCAGACTAAACTAAAACGGTCTGAATAACGCGTAGTGTAATAGGCCCTTCATTAGTAAAACACTGGCAACCTCTCAGGACTATGTTACTAACATCATATCATAAACAACACAGTTCTATGACTTCAAATATTATCATATTTTAGTTCATCAGATTTTCATGCAAAAATAAAAACAGTTAAATTGAACGTTCTAAATATTAAGAATTACTAATTCCAAATCAGCGTGGTTTTCATATTAGAGTAAACACACAGCTGTTCAGTTGAGAACACTAGCATTCAACGCATGCGCAATGGCTATAAAGTGTCGAAGAGCTGGTAATCGCTATCCTCGTCTGACAAGTCATGGTAAGCTGTGTTAAGCGCTAACTCTCTTTCACTCTACATAAAATGTTTACCATAGCCAGCAACCCTTATTTGAGGCAATATTTAATAAAGCAGCTGTATAACATAATAAACAGAAAAAAATAGCTTTAATTTAATGTGTCTTATAGGAGTTCTTTCGATTCCTCATAGCATAACAATTCAGGGAAAAAAAAAATGCATATTGGTCCATAAACGACGGAGTTCTGAGGTAACAAACATTAAAATATTATGACGGAGGAGGTTCTCTTTTCGGTTGTATTTTTTCATCAAAAAGCAATAACTGAATTGAGAACCTCCTCCGTTTATTTTGAAGACGGTTAATAATGTTTAAAATACACAATGGCACAGCTTTGACGTCGATGACGTATATGAAACGCAACCAAATGTGACAGGTGTCAGTGGTAATTTGTTGACAATTTGTAATTGTTGTTGATTATTGATCCTTATGTTATCTACTGATTATTAAATGAAATTGCTGCTAAATCTCAACAATATTACTTATTGAAATACTAGGTAGATGCTTTGGGTAATATCTATGTAGATTACAAAAAGAAATAATAATGAATAGCGTTTCATAAACCTCGGCAGTTTTCAAAGGTGAAGATGCAAAAACTGTCAATGTGTCGGATTTGTCTCGCGGAGAACGTTCGCATGTATGTGGTGTCCAGCAAGAACCTGCAGGACATATATGAGAAGCTCACTGATACTCCTGTAAGTCATTTTAGTAGTAATTTTTACCTATTTCACTCTGCTTGGAGCTCTTTCCCAAATATGTATATTGAGGTCAACAACCAGTCTATGTATGGAGCTGATCACCGCCTGACAAAGCAAAATTGTGTCCAGCACGCCCACATCATCACTACATGGCAGACACGTTACATATTTGATAAATCTCACTAAAATAAAAATTTGTATTTTTACTGCTAGTTATTTTATACTATGTGGACAGCTTACTATTTATTTCATCAATATTACCATAAGAACACATAAACAGACACTACGAAATTGTAGTTAGGCACATTTTACATAGGCTATATTTTATGTAAGTATACAGGTGAAGCCGCAGGCAAAAGCTAGTAACATCATACAATAATGTTGTAATACTTTTGTCGAAGCTTGTTAACCAATAGAATTATAGTAAAAACAGTGTCCCATGTTCCTATCTATTAGATTGGAATTACACATTAATAAATAAACTGGAAGGACTGGAACAATGGGCCTGCTGCGGTCTTCCCCCGATTATAATTTGGGTGTCTTCAAGGTTAGAGTGAATAGGCTCTTAATAAACTAGTGCACCTCACTACCAACGATTGCATCACTACTTACCATCAGGTGTGATCGCAGTTAAGCACTAGTTTACATCAATTAAAAAAAAGAAAACAAATAGTATTAATTCATGAAACCCCAAGCGAACGCCGGCATTCGACTTCGCGCACCTATTGTCTTTCTATTGTGTCTGTGATTTCCACGATTGAAAGGTTAATATAATATGTAATAGATTTGTTTTATTACAGTTAGTGACAGAAGACAGGAGACCATTGCTTGCTTGTTACTTCTGCTATGCTAAACTGAAGCAAAGCTGGCGACTGCAAAGAAAGTGTCTCGAAGCTGAGGAGTGGTTCGCTCAGGTGTTGAGTGATGACTATGAGGTGAGGTTTGAAAAAATGAAGAGCTCTTCAACATTCATTGGCCTGTTGGTCTAGTGGTTAGTGGACCTGACTGTTATGCCGTAGGTTGTGGGTTCGATTCCCACCCAGGACAAATGTTTGTGTGATGAACGTGATCATTTCTGCCGTCCTCTAACTAAAAAGCAGCTAAGTGCTTTGTTTTCTAAGTAACTTAGCTGCTTTTTAGCTAGAGGACGGCAGATTTGTTCTGTGTCTGGGTGTAATTTATCTATAATATGTATGTATTTAGAAATATATAAGTATGTTTATCAGTTGTCTAGTACTCATAACACAAGCTCTGCTTAACTTGAGACTAAACAGCCTTGTGTGATCGTAATGGAATATTATATTACATTATTCAACTGTACATATTATATCACTGAGTTCCGAATTGTTTAGAAAACAAAATCAGAAACTTTATATCAAATAGACCAATAAAATGCACTTTTGAATTGACAAAACGTAGGTAAGTCAAAAAAAAAATTTTGTTACACATTCCAAAGCTTAGATCTCTATGGAGGAGAATGTGCAAGAATTCCGTAGACACTCTTTTAACTCATGTTGTGAGTTACAAACATGTTGGTTACTTAGAACTATAATACCAAGATTTTTGTAATATATAATTTAAAAAATCTTGGTATTAATGTTTTTTTAGATAAAAAAATACCTCTGAGTATTAATTATTCAGATGTTTCTTTGTTACAAATAAAATAATAATAATGTATTTGTGTTGAAATGGCTTTATTTTATATTATTACATGATGTATTTAAATATTTTTTTTAAAATTTATTGTTAAAACTAATATGTTAAACAAAGAAATAACTTTGAAAGTAGGTAGGTACTAAGATTTGTAATTTGGTGCCATAGTAACTTTTATTCAACTCAAGCTATTAAAATAGCTAGTAAAAATAAGCTCTAACATAAAAATTTATTCATTGAAATTCTTTAAAAATACATAAAACAATCATAAAAGTTCAAGAAATCCTTAAAGAATAAAGTTTCACAAAAAATAAAATTTTATAAAAAAAAAAAACTACTTAGGTGTCAAGGGACACCCGGATCGAACGAAGTTCCGTTCTGGCTTGCTTTCTATAAGAGAGAGAGAGAGACAGACAGAGAAACATGCGCACGCCGCACGGCTAACAATAGCTTACTATAGCAAAAAGTGTCGTTACAACTTTACTTACTTTATTATTATTATACTTTTATTTATCTCAGGACCATGAGGTCCTGGACCTTTGGAAGGCATACGAGGAGCCGAAAGCAACTCGCAGAGGCCTTTTTAGCTGCTTCTAATGGAACGTGGTACCAACCGGCGATTATCCCTGTATGCGCATGCTAGTGCATCCAAGGACAACCCCCGGTTGAAAGGAAACTATTGCAACATGTGAAAAACTAATATAAGGCTATGGTTTTTGGAGTCTTAAGTGGACTGGTTACCAGAAACTATGTTAAGACTATGGCCCCTGCCTAAACAATGTTTTTAATTTCCATCGATAAAAAGGCAAGGGGTGACTTGCACACTCAACAAATGGGCCCCCAAAATGGTCGCTAGCACAAAGTGACGTAGCAACAAGAGGGCAACATATCCTGATGTGCTTGAGGAGTGGAGAGGTATACCACGGCTATCAGGACAATCCCGGAAGTACGGTCAAGATCCTTACCAGCACCTTACTGGATTATACATCCTTCTCCCGAGCGCATTTGCTCTTGCGAATCTCCACTCAAGCCAGCCAATAAAGGCAAGAGAGAGGTGGGAGCTCTGTTCCTCGTCAGTGTTCACTACGACCGGCCAATAAAGGCAAGCCGGAGATGAAGAACAAGAATTCTCCCGGGAGATCAGGTCCGTGGGATCGCTAATGCCCAACAGTTCGCCACAAAACTGCCCTGCGGATTGTATCTCTTTTAGTCTGGCCCCTCACCCTAGGAATGTTACGGCTAAGCAAGCGCTACCGACACAGACTTAGGGTTCATTGGAGCGCGCAAGCCCCACCACGACGTCAACGTAGAGATACGGCGATAAATTATTATTATTATTATTAATATAAAAAAATCGTAAAAAATTATAAAATTCATGTAATAAAATTGGTAATGTTAATAACTTTTACAGAGGAAACCTCAAATAAATCAAGACCAGTTACAGTACAATGGGTATGTTATAAGTCCCGTAGAGTCAGTCAGCATATTTGATGAATCTCAAACAAAAAACGACGCCATCAAAGAAGAATTACCAGATGTTGGTGAGGGAAAACATATTGAAAGTCGAACTGGTATGTTAATTTTTTTTTAACTAGCAGGCTTGGCGAACTTCGTAGCACCTTAGGGTCAACTCACACCGAACGAGCGGCGACTTTATTATCATTACCATAATACTTATTATCGCATGAGAAACTCGAACCAGTCGCGCGGATGCCCGCGGCGCCGCATGAATTCCGGGGAATTCTCTCGTTCGTGTTTCTCATGCGATAATAAGTATTATATAAATGAAAATAAAGTTAAAATTCATATGACACTGAAACTGCGCTGCCCTTGGCCGCTCTTTCGGTGTGAGTTGACCCTTACAGTTAGTGAATGTATTTCGTCTTTCGATACAGTCAACCGATTGCGATGAAACAAAGCCTAAGTAATATATCAAGTTACATACAATTTTAATGTATAAAAGTTAACTACATAGATTTCGTACATTTTAATTGATGTGCGCACAATCAAAAACTACAGATTCATTATTATGTATTGACACGCCTCAACTTAGCACAGATTATTTTGAGTTTGTGTTCCAGTGGCTTCTCCCGCTCTAGGAAGCACCCTACCGCTTTTAGGCAAGCAATTTATTGTTTTTCGCACTAGTGCGGAAAAATGTGCGAGCTCGCCTTTGCTACAATTTATTAAATTTATCGTGTCTGGCTGGGCGCTTAGCGACCCCCCACGAGTCACCGGTCAACTCTGCTTTATTTATTTCTTTTCAAGTGTATTGAAAAATGTGACAGGGCAATCGACTCTATAACACCCTCGCCCACTGCTGTGTCGCAATGACAAACTTTCCCACTTGCACAAAATAGATAGGTACAGTACAATTCACGAATGATGGCGGCCGTGAAGTTTGCACAGAAGGCTGTGCAGTAACGTATTTTAGGAACCAAATGGCGACGTGCGTGTGCGAGAAGAGTGTAGTATGCGCGAACGTTCGCAAAGGCTAACTTCACGGCCGCCATCATTCGTGAATTGTACTGTATAGAAGTCAATCTCATGTATGTACTTCACTTTTTATACCTACGCTAAGCGAACGCACACACGTCATCGCGTTGCGCCGAACTGTACGAGTGCAAGCGGGCGATTGTGCCGAGATATCGTGTCCGTGAGCGGTGTCTATGTGTGCGTTGCTCGAGCGTGCTTTGTATGTAGATTGTCTTCTGTACCTATCTATTTAGTGCCACTTGTATCAAAATGTACTACTATTCTTGACTGGTTTTATATCTCCACAGGATCAGAACACGGATTTCAAGACATAGAAAATGTAACCATAAAATCTGAATCAGAAGATACACCAGCACAATATTCTGAATCTGATACAGAAGATCCACCCTTCTTGGAATTTAAAACAGAAATTAAAGAAGAACAAGAAGATATATCAACATACTATTCTGGATCAATAGATATGCCATTACAATCTGAATTGGAATCAGAAGATTATGTTCCTCTAACAGAATTTAAAGCAGAAGTAGTAGAAGAACAAGCAGTATCTAAGAAGCTACAAATTGAGACGACGAAAAGTAAGTTTTAAAGCGGGAACTACATTAGACCGACGCACACGTCGCCCACGCCTGATTTGTAAGTAGAGTCGCATCGCGTGGCGTGGATCTAATGTAGCTCTGCAAGTCTAGTTGCCATATAAAATGTATGGAAACAGACGCGCCCGGATATAATAATAATAATTACACTAATAACATACAAAAAACTATTACGGAAAAAATTAGGAAGTACACAGAATTACAAGAGGAAATCACCAGAGTCTCGAAAATGAATAGAGTCGCAATAGTCCCAATAATAATATCAACAATAGGTGTTATTCCAAAACAAATATTTAATAGTTTTAAGGCGTATAGTCCCTTGAACCATCTGGCCGAAATTATGTGAACGCAACTCTCGCACTCGCCTAAGCGGGAGTTCTCAAATCTGTACATTTATTTGCGGCCCGGAAAGCGCTTTAAATCCATTTTCTCTGCGAGATATTGATTGATTTACATATGCAATGTTCACTTTGAAGAATATTTAACCACCAATTTTTATGTATAAAAATGTTTCTAAAGGTCCAAGCCGTTTCGAAGGAGTAGGGAAAAGTTGCGAAAAGATGCGAAATTGCTAAATATTTTTTTTTTGACAAAAGTATTAATTGCTTGAAAAAATCAAATGTTGATATTATTGTTCATGAATCTTTAATAAACATATATATTTTTTTAAACCAATTGACCTAGCCGTTACGGAAGAGTAGGCCTCAGAAAATCACTGTTTTATGGCACTTTTTGGGCGCTTGGCTCTTAACCTATCAAAATACACATATCTAACACTACTAAAAGCGGCTATTTTAAATACTTGTATAGTTAGTTAATTTTTACAACTGGACTTAGATAATAATATAAATCCAGTACAAAGTCTTTTACCATCTTAAACTCAATTATTAGGATCTCACCTTGGTTCACACCCGTGAGCTTCCGATAGAACACCAGGTATTAGCCTGAGAAAAATTGCCCAAAAACCTAGGGGTCTTTAAGTCAAGAGTGAATAGATTGCTTCTAGGTAAGCGTGCTCCATCGTCGGCCACATCATCGCTTACCATCAGGTGAGATTGTGGTCAAACGCGAGCCTATCCATTATAAAAAAAAACACAATAATAATAATAATTTATTTAAAAAGACAACTTTTGGTCCACATTGATATGTGGTCCACGTGTGCCCAGTGTAGTTCTACCTTTAGGGTGTTAATATCATGCGCATTTCATCATCAGCGGGTCATTCCCGCATGCAGAAAACAAATTTCAACACAAACAAAACATGCTTTACAATAAATACTTGTATTAGGCGGGCATTTTTGGGTGTTAAGCGTGCTGAATGCGTGATCAAAACTCACGATATTAAAAACACCCTGTGTTAGTTGGCCGATAGCATAGACAAGTAAACTGGAAGCTCGACTGAGAGATGGCAGCACTAGTTTTATCCTGTCTATACACCACTATTTTTTAATTAGTACACATACTTAAAGGGCATAGTAGCCCTTGTTATTTTATAAGTAAAATCTCAATAAATAATATTCATAAACAGCAAAGTTATTGGCGATGGTTTATGTCCCAAAATGTCATTCAATTTATGGAAATATTGTGCAGGCTATTGATTTCTACTAGCAATTGTTATGTTTGATTGATTTTATGATGAATTTACCTTTTCGTGGTCAATTTTAGGATTTCGGTTTTTTTCTACTTTTGACTACAAAAATATGATCAGTGACGGGTACAGATAGAGCCCTATTTTTTTGTGTACTAATTAAAAAGTAGGGGTGTATAATATTTTTTTTATCCTGTTCTATCCCACTCCTGGGCAAAGGCCTCCCTCCACTCCTTCCATCGTTCGCGCGCCCGAAAATATAAATTTGTAATCAATTAAAACGGGCACTGAACTTTATTCGAAAAAATCTCACCAAACACTCCCGGCCTTACTGAGTGTGGAAAAGAATCCTAGAAGCGCACAGCACGATCAAAGAATCTCTTCAGCCTTAGTGTAAAATTTTCTGACCCAATTTTTTTATCACAGGGCCTGGCGCGGAGTTACAGAAACAAGACGAAAGACGAGCAAAACAAGAAGTTACTATTACAATTCAGCAAAACAAAACTGAGCAAAAAAATAAGAAAATTATCCGGAACACTAACAATCATACGTCCGACCCTTCTGAATTAAACGAACTTTACACTGCCAGTAGTTCTAGTACACTTAATTATTTAAATAAACCTATTCGAATAAATAACGGCGAACAACGATACGAATGTAACATTTGCTTGCGTAGTTATAGAGACAGTAATGATTTGAAAAAACACGCTGTAATACACGTTGGTGTAAAACCTTTTAAATGCAAATTATGTCAGCGACATTTTACAGCAAAGGGCGCCCTAACAAAGCATATCCGTATACACAATGGTGAAAACCCATATAAACGTAGAGTAAAACATTTCGACATTACTCCTAAACATTTCATGGAAAAAACTTATCAATGTGATATATGTCAGCGTATTTTTAAAGAAAAGGCCGGATTGAGAAGACATATTTTTTTACACTCTGGTGAAAAACCTTTTAAATGTCATATATGTCAAAGAAGTTTTGCAGTATCTAGTAATTTAAAAAGACATATTGAGCGACATACAGGTAAAAATAAAGATCTTCATAAATGTGAAATATGTCAGCGGAGTTTTAGTGAAAAGTCTAGTTTGAAAAGACATAGCACCATGCATACTGGTGAAAAACCTTTTAAATGTGAAACTTGTCAGCGAAGTTTTAGTGAAATGAGTGTGTTAACAAAACATATTCGCAGGCACACTGGTGAAAAACCTTTCAAATGTGATTTGTGTCAGCGTAACTTTAGTGATGCTAGTAATTTAAGGAGACATATACGAATTCATATGTCAGCACAGATGGGCTTTAGTTAGTTAAAGTCTGGCACGACCAAAACGAGAGAAGTAATTTGATAATTTCCGAACAGCAGGCATAAACAAATGACTTCTGCCAGCGCTCCCGCCAAAAACTAAGTACCTACGAGATTTCATTACCTACGAAGAAATCACTAGGTACTTACGACCACGATGACGTCACGCCGTAGCACATCTATCTATTTGTCTATGGGCCCATTGGGTATTTACTCGGTAAATACCCAATTTTGGTATGAACTGGGTTTATATCCAAAAACATCGGTAAAAGCAATAAATGCTTTTTTACTTACTAAGTTATAGTTGACTTTTAGGATATTTAAGCAGTTGTATTACTAAATAAAAAAATATATTTAATATCCAATTAACTATCTAAATTTAAATAACCAACATTTAGGCATTTACCGGAGTAAATACCCTGCAATTGGATGCTTTGGGTATTTAACGGGTAACCCATCTCTAAACACGATGAGACGTCGTATCGTGTTAATCTACCAATGTTTTTAATCTCCTAATTAAATTTTTTAAACCTATAATGCATTTTTCATTTTACTGCTTCGCGCCGTACGCGTAGCAGCGGAGCTTTTAAATGGATAGAGCTAATAGAGTGTACAACCACAAAATAGATAGGTACAGAAGTCAATCTACATACAAAGAGCGCTCGAGCAACGCAAACAAAGACACGGCTCACAGACACGATGTCTCGGTCGCGTCTCGGATCACTCGTCGCACAATTCCGGCTCAAACGCTCATTAGTGTGCGTCCACCGAGTGTAGGTATAAATAAAAAGTGAATTACATATATGAGATTGTCTTCTGTACCTACCTATCTATTTTGTGGTCTAACCCTCTTTCTCGATCGCACGACTGACGTATTAACACGTCATGATAAGGCCCCTGGCCCTTAGAGACAATACTCACACTAAATAATTATAAGTAGTACTTAACGTAAAGAATCTTCGATGTTGTTGTGTTTTCCCACTTCATGTAATAAAAATACTACTTGTGTATGCAGTTTTATTTACTTAATTACATATACCTACTTTATATTTGAAGAATGTAAAGTACCTACGAGTAGGGATGGGTGGTGGATCAATACCTAATTTGGGTATAACCTCCGGGTAAATAACCAATTTAGGTTTAACCACCGAGTAAAAACCCAAATGTTCATACATTTGGGTTTAAATGTATGAACATTTGGGTTTTTACTCGGTGGAAAAAATATTTTGTCTGCAAACAAAGAGAACTGCTTCGGGCTCCTATTTTTGACGGCAAGATTTAAAGGCACCTAACATGAGGGAGATGACGGGAGTTATCTAATCTATATGTAATGGACTGCACTTTGTTCCTGGATAATCCTGCTGACCTATAGCTTGGGTTAAAGTTAGCGACTCTTGGAATAGTAAGTATTACTAACATAAACGAGGTGAATAGGAAGGCAGATGCGAGGGACAAAATTTTGAAAAATGTGAATCGATACTTTGTTAAAACTAATAGTCTGGTTTCAAACGGGAAAATCTAATCGTTGTTTTGTCCCAATTTAAACCTCTGCATCTTTGTTCACACCATTTGAGGGTATTGGGCCTTACATTAGGGCGAACATTTTCGTAGCTAGCCTAAAAACGTCCGGTGGCAGTTTCTAAAACTGCGCCCCTAAACAAAGTTCCTATGAACTGGGTAAGTTTACGCCTGACGCAAGTCCTTACCTACCGGGCTTCAGAGTTCTAGATCTTGCGGGATGTAACGCGGTCTCATCATTACGTCGATCGTCCAAAGCTCGGTGAAGCATATGGAGGAAGTTTGCCCTGTTTCGACGGAGCCCCGCCGTGTCTTGGTGAACGCGTTCGACGGTCCAAGTTCAGGCCAGGGTAAGGAGCGTTAAGGAATTGGGAAACATTAAATTTCTTCTGCTGAAATGAATGATACAAAACTTGTCCTTTGTTAGATCATTTTTGCGCCCCATCAAGGTCTGCGTCCTGTGCGAGGGCACCGCTGGCACCTCTCTAATTACGGCACTGTTGCACTAGGACGGCGAGTCGCTTTAACTCGACACTGTGTCGATGTGTCCAACTTTACATTTACATACATATTGGTTTCTTAACTGACAGAACAATAACGTATCTAACGATTATGAATTAATTTGTATAGACAGACAGACAGATCAGGGGTGCTATTCTCTAAGAAAACAGCCTTGAGCTTAGCGCTGGCACAGCGACGAGTCGTGAGCGCAGTACACTGAATTAACAACCCTATTGCCCTTTACATTGGATTGTTAATTCAATGTAGTGCGCTCACGACTCGTCGCTGTGCCAGCGCTGAGCTCAAGGCTGTTTTCTAAGAGAATAGCACCCCAGATCACGTGTACAGCTGGAGTCGCGAGGTCGAATCCTGAATCCGATTGGGATTCAATTACTTAATATGGTAGAGAGGTATGCGGAAAACTGTGACAAATCTTGCACAACTCTGTTGAAAAAGAAGGCTCGTACCTTCTAGAAGCCGCAACACCCAAAAAAAAAACCGGAGAGCGATCCTGGGCTTTACCCAAGCTCGCAAGTGCCTCACCGTGGCCCATAAAAGCGGGCCAGTCTAGCTCCTTCGTTAGCATTACCTACTATTTCACAGAAGGCTGGTTTCTATTCCTAAAGGATAGGACGGGGTAGTGTCCCGGTCCCGGGGCCCCCGAGCCCGGGGGGTTCAAAACTCGATTAGCATACAAAGCATTAATTAGCCGTTTAACGTTCTCACTGCTAAGACTCAGGCCTCCTCTCTATGAGAGCTAATGTGAAATGATGTAATCATAGATATATTTCTATAGATGTAATTACCACGCCGGTCCAGTGCGGGTTGGTGGATGTCACGTCTTCAAAATGGTTGTAGGACATGACGGTTTCTTCACGATGTCTTCCTCTGCCGTTTTGTGCGCAGTGGTGTTGAAGTAAGTTACACAAAGTAATGCGCCTGGCTGGGTTTGAACCTGCGACCTACAACTCGTAAGTCGGGGTCGTTATCACTCGGCCACCACTGCTCTAAACCTGACCAACAAACCTCTAATTGGGCAAGCCAAAATTCTCCTACCACCAAAATCCTACCAACAGTTTGCCTGCTGCGGTCTTCCCGTCCGATTATAATTTGGGTGTCTTCAAGGCTAGAGTGAATAGGCTCTTAAGGGCCAAGCGCCCGAAAAGTGCCATAAAACAGTGATTTTCTGAGGCCTACTCCTCCGTAACGGCTAGGTCAATTGGTTTGAAAAAAATATATGTTTATTATATATTCATGAACAATAATATCAACATTTGATTTTTTCGTGCAATTAATACTTTTGTTAAAAAAAAAAATTTAGCAATTTCGCAACTTTTCGCAACTTTTCCCTACTCCTTCGAAACGGCTTGGACCTTTAGAAACATTTTTACACATAAAAATTAGTGGTTAAATATTCTTCAAAGTGAACATTGCATATGTAAATCAATCAATATCTCGCAGAGAAAATGGATTTAAAGCGCTTTCCGGGCGCTGCTGGCCGCAAATAAATGCACAGATTTGCGTACTGCCGCCTAGGCGAGTGCGAGAGTTGCGTTCACATAATTTCGGCCAGATGGTTCAAGGGACTGTACGCCTTAATAAACTAGTGCGCCTCACCATCAAAGGTTGCATCGCTACTTACCATCAGGTGGGATCGCAGTCAAGCACTAGTTTCTCTCAATAAAAAAAAAAAAAAAATTAAGTAAATTATATATCGCAACACTAATCATGGCAGCTCGTTTTGACGGCACGGTTGGTGCATTTTTTTTTTTATATTCCACAACTACCACACAACGCCGTCTAGTCCCAAGCTAAGCAGAGCTTGTGTTATGGGTACTAGACAACTGATAAACATAAATACTTATATATTTCTAAATACATACTTATTATAGATAAATTACACCCAGACACAGAACAATTGATTGTGCTCATCACACAAATATTTGTCCTGGGTGGGAATCGAACCCACGACCTCCGGCATAGCAGTCAGGGTCACTAACCACTAGACCAACAGGCCAGACCAACGCATTGGATTAGTTGCTACGCTGCTTATCACGGGTTAGATTCCCGTACGTAATAAGTGTTTGTATGGCCTACAGATGGGTGTTCCGCGTCTGGGTGTATTGTGAGCTTCATGTTTGACGCACCCACGGTACAGAAGTAATTCCTAGTGTGGGACAAAGTATTTAAAAACAATAATAAGAATTTGTAAAAAGTTGACTCTCCCATTCCACCAAGAGCAGAAGTTATTTGAAGATTTCCTACGTAAAACAAGGTAGGTACCACAGATTTTTACAAAATTGTACATAGCGTAACGAACTTTATGTCAATTTAATATACAAGCTTGATATGAGCCGAAAAAAGGTCGCGCGTCTTCCGTGGAATCCTCGCGCACTCTCGAGAATTCGCTTAGCTACGAAATTGACGCTAGAGGTGAAATCGACCATTCCATTCCGCGACGGTATAAATTGAGCCTAAAGGGACGCTGCCGTCGATCACCTTCACGAGGACACCGCGGTTCTCCACTCAAGCGGGGTAGGCTTCCACCGTATGATTTGCAGTTAATCCTAGATGTCGATTCAGGTCATACTTACCATTAACGTGCATAGGCCTCGAAACTGAACCTAAGGTAGGTTCGGGTAATAACGCCTATCGGGCAATAAGGCCTATGAGAAATTAATGTTCTGTGGTATATAAGCTTTATAGATATATTTAATATCAAAATTGATGAATCTGGATGTACCTATAGTTCTTATTTTATTTCAAACGTTGCTTAGCTAGGCCTTTTTACCTGAAACTATCTTACATGCAAAAAATCATATCCATAGAATATTGTGACTTCTTCTTCAGCGTGCAAGTTTGCCGAACAAACTAATATTAGGTAAACTGTTTTTTCAATCTTCCGGTTGAAAATAAAACAAGTTAATTACATTTCATAAAAATGTATTTTATTATTTAGACAGAACAGTTACAGCACGAATGTTTTACATAATTATACACAAATACAAAATGGTTCAAATGTAAGAAATATATTTAAAAATTAGCAAAGATTTGACTTGCTTATGCTTACTGACTTACTTTTTAGTACGGAACGTTATTAAGTTAAGAAAGTAGAGAGTAGAAATTTGCTAAAATCGAAAAGATCACTTAGTCAAATATTGCATAAATCTATGTAATCCTGACTACTCTACTAGGCAATCAGATATAAAAGTAGGTTGAGCTCTTTAAAAATCAATAAATCAGTTTGTATATTTAGAGTCTGTCTAATAAGTTAAACAACTTGAGTTATTATTAGGATTTAATGAAATCTGATGTAGTCAACACGGGTTCAATAATCAAGGTTGATTAAGAGATAGAGATCACTGTTTACTAACAGAAGAACCTTATAAAAATACTTATATTCGGTACGAATATAAGTATTTTTTAAATGATTAAATATTATACAAAATTCCCAAGTCGGTTGACTTATTAGACAGACTATACTTTTTTTTTCTAGCCGTTGCTGTCCCACTGCTGGGCAAAGGCCTCCCCCAAGTCCTTCTAAACTTTCTTCTCCTGCGCTGTCTCAAACCAGTCTTCGCGATACGCGTCCAGATCATCCCGCCACCTCTTTCAAAGCCGACCTCGACGCCGCTTTACTTCAGTAGGGACTATAATTATGTTGTTTTAATACGTTTAGCACGTTTTTCCCCAGTATGGGTCCGAATATGTTGTTTCAAGTTATCTGCTCGATTAAAACCACGCTGACATATATCACAAGTGTGAGGTTTTTCACCAGTGTGCGTTCGAATATGTATTTTCAATTTACTCGAATTGACATAACCACGCTGACATATTTCACATTTGTAAGGCTTATCATCTGTATGTCTTAGTACATGTTCCTTTAAATGATGAGTTCGATTAAAACCGCGCTGACATATTTCACATTTGTAAGGTTTTTCACCAGAATGTATTCGATTATGATTCTCTAAATTACTTTTGGAAGTAAAACCGCGCGGACATAACTCACATTGGTAAGGTTGGAAAGCGGTGTGCATTGCAGTATGTTGTTTTAGTGTAGTCTTATCACGATAAGATCGCTGACATATTTCACATTTGTAAGGTTTTTCACCAGAATGTGTTCGAGAATGTGTTTCAAAACTACTCTTAGTAATAAAACTACGCTGACATTCATTACATTTGTACGGTTTTTCACCAGAATGAGTTAACATATGTCTTTCTAAAAGAATCTTAGTACACCATTTGCGCGGACATAAATCACATTTGAAATACTTTTCACTAGAATGCGTTTGAAAATGATTATCAAAATTATACTTACTAATAAAACTGCGCTGACATACATCACATTTGTACGGTTTTTCATCAGTGTGTGTCCGAATAATATGTCTTTTTAAATGAGTCGATCGACCAAAACTACGCTGACATATTTCACATTTGTGAGGTTTTTCCCCAGTGTGCGTTCGAATATGACGTTTTAAACTAGCAGTATCGCGATAATTTCGTTTACATATACCACATTCGAAAGGTTTTTCACCAGAATGTGTTCGAAAATGATAATCAAAACTACTCTTGCAAATAAAACTGCGCCGACATATTTCACATTTGTAAGGTTTTTCACCAGTGTGTCTGCGCACATGTATTTTTAAATGAGTCGATCGACGAAAGCTACGCTGACATGTTTCACATTTATAAGGTTTTTCACCCGTGTGTGTTCGATTGTGTTGTTTAAAACTACTTTTATCACTATAAAATCGCCCACATATATCACATTGGAATGGCGTGTTATCAGAATGAGTTCTCATTATATGTTTTCGAATGTTACGCTTAGTAATAAAACAACGCTGGCATACATCGCATTTGAAAGGTTTTTCATCAGCGTGCAATCGAATATGCTCTTTTAAATATCTCGGTTTACTAAAAATACGCGGACATATTTCACATTTGTATTGTTTAGAATGAGTGAGATTTTGAACAAGTTGCTTTGAATGACTCGATCGCACAAAAGTACTTTGAGGTTTAATAGTGATGTCTTTGAGTTTAATATCTTTGGTTATAATTTTAGTTGCCTCGATAATTTTCGATTCTGATAGTTCATTCATCGTTTTCTTGTCCAGAACAGTATCTTGTAGTTTTCTTTTGCTGTTTATATTTGATTTCTCTGCGACGACCGCCCCTGTGATTACAAGAAATCTTATAAGTAACGCCGAAGCAAATTGACGGGCGTATATGAATCAAGATCATGTAGGTCATCTATGATTAATGGTATCTAGGTTTAATGACAATATTAAACAATTTACTTCATAATTAGTGTCACGAAGTGCAAAGTAGAATATCGGTGCTGGCTTCACAAGCCCTCCTCCCTCTTTCAAGAAAAATGGTTAAAGTGATTTTTTCCTAACAAGATATTTGCCAAGCTATGTTTCTAGCTTATAGCAATGAACTGTTGTTCTCGTGGTTCACAGAATTCCGAGGCTTTGTCATTAAAATGAACGACATTCTATTTCGCGTTCGTAACCGCGTTAACTTCGGCTTCTATTGATACTGAATAAGCACCGTTGTCGAACAATAATCTATATATAGATATACTAGCTGTGCCCGCGACTTCGTTCGCGTGGACTACAGGATTTTGATTTTTTTTTTTTATATTAATGGTGGCCTTTGTTACTCCTTATTACATCAGCTACCTGCCAAAAAGTCTCGTCAAAATCGGTCCTGCCATTTCAGAGATTAGCACGGACAAACAGACAAACAAAAATTTTTAAAATTGTTATTTTGGTGTGTGTACCGTATGTATATATATTCATATTTATGTAGTAAAAAACAGTTATTTTAATATTACAAACAGACGCTCCAATTTTATTTATATGTATAGATGTATAGATAATATAAAGAGAAACTGACTGACTGACATACCAACTTAAAGCCTAGGAAACTATTGGAACTAGTAGAGTGAAATCTTGCACAGTTTCTTTTTGTGACGTAAACAAGCACTAACAGAGGATCACAGTGATCCAAACTTTGTATAGTGACACCTACATTCATGCCGGCGAAGCTTCTCACAGAAGTTAGTTGAAAATAGAACTACTCCATTAAAATTTGTCTAATTGAATTTTGGCGCGATTTAATTAATTAAACCCCGAGCGAACGCCAGCGTTCGCTCTCTCATTGTCTTTCAATTTGTCTCTAATTACTTTATTCGAAAGGTTAATAAGTACGTATACGTCGCAGAACTTGACAACAAACCGATTAGCATTTAAAACTAAAGTTCGCGATATAATTCGCAAGAGGTTGGCAGTAGTATCATCACAGCGTTAAAGTTTTCCAATTGTTTGACTATATTAGGGTATATATGTATGTAGTTTATTTATTTGAGTATGTATATATTATATAATTGTAAGTGTATTGTAATATTTATGGTCTATAAGTATATCAATTCTTGGAATCATCTTATCTCTTTCTTCTATTGCACCTACCACTGTTTTTCTCTGCACCACCCAAAGGTTGACTGGAAGAAAATGCCTAAGGCATTAAGTCCGCCTCTGTACTTTTATGTGCATGAAGTATAAATAAATAAACTTGTACAAAGCAATCATCGTGCGCATAGGCAATCATCACATTAATTTGTCATAGTAGAAAGCGCCCTCTATCAGCGCGACGACACTTTGTAATAGACGAGGCCCTCGCTAGACTATCACGAGTAATTTAATATTGGTTATTCTCTTTCAAGGTAAATACAACAGTTATTTTTAAGCTATTGCATAACTTCTATCGTGAGCCTTGAGCGTGGAGACCGAATCCAGAAATTCCGTAACGAAAATAACCTAACACCCCCCAGTCATTTGTTTTTTGAGCGTGGTGACCGATAAGAAAACAAATGAGTGAACAATCAATCAAAATTCAATTCAATGTGTGAAAGTGTAACTTCAATTAATATCAAAGAAAAAAAAAAGCAAAGGAAAAAAATACTGCATAAATAAAATAAATAAATAATTATAATTGCATAAGATGATAAAAATGCTATGCAATAACTTTACCGCGGCAGTCCCCGAGTGCCACACGTCTTTTTTTTTTATGTTGTTTTAATACGTTTAGCACGTTTTTCTCCAGTATGGGTCCGAATATGTTGTTTCAAGTTATCTGATCGATTAAAACTACGCTGACATACATTGCAACTGTGAGGTTTTTCACCAGTGTGTATTCGGATATGAAGTTTTAAATAACTCGACTTGGCATAAGCACGCTGGCATATTTCACATTTATAAGGCTTATTGTTAGTGTGGCTTAGCATATGTCCTTTTAAATGATGAGTTCGATTAAAACCACGCTGACATATTACACATTTGTAAGGTTTTTCACCAGAATGTATTCGTTTATGATTTTCTAAATTACCCTTGGAACTAAAACCGCGCGGACATAACTCACATTGGTAAGGTTGGACACCAGTGTGTTTTACAATATGTTGTTTTAGTGTAGTCTTATCACGATACGATCGCTGACATATTTCACATTTGTAAGGCTTTTCACCAGGATGCGTGCGAAAATGTGTTTCAAAACTACTCTTAGTAATAAAACTGCGCTGACACACGTTACATTTGTACGGTTTTTCATCTGAATGAGTTAACAAATGTTTTTCTAAATGAATCTTAGTAAACCATTTGCGCGGACATAAATCACATTTATATGACTTTTCCCTAGAATGTGTTCGAAAATGATTATTATAATTACTCTTACTAATAAAACTACGCTGACATAAATCACATTTGTACGGTTTTTCACCAGTGTGCGTTCTAATATGTATTTTTAAATGACTCGATCGACCAAATCTGCGCTGACATATTTCACATTTGTAAATTTTCTCATTTGTGTGTGTTCGATTATGTTGTTTTAAAGTACTTTTATCACTATAAAATCGCCCACATATATCACATTGGAATGGTGTTTTATCAGTATGAATTCTCATAATATGTTTTTGCATATTACGCTTAGAAATAAAACAACGCTGACATGTATCACATTTGAAAGGTTTTTCACCAGTGTGTCTTCGATTATGTTCTTTTAAAAGCCTCGGCACACTAAAGCTACGCGGACATATTTCACATTTGTAAGATTTAGGACCAATGTGTTTTCGAATAGTTTGTTTTGAATTACTCGATGGAATGAAACTACGCTGATGCCTGATAGTAACAGGTTCTTTAAATTCAGTACCAGGTTTGGGAGTAAGATTTTCGGTTGTTTCGATAATTTTTAATTCTGATACTTCATCCATCGTTTGCTTGTCTGGAATTATATCTTCAAGTTTTCTTTTATTTATGTTTATATTTGTATTCTTCGCGATGACCGCCCCTGTGATTACAAGAAATCTGTTAAGTAGAAGTACATAGATTGATGGATCGTCACCCACCGTCTGTTTGTCTAGTAATACGGGTGGCACTACATTTGTGATTAGACGATGGTCAATTTCTACAATTGCAAATGAACTGAAATGATCGAACTCAACGCCTCGCCCGTACGCATACATAAGAGAAATTGTATCTCGCGGAAGTGCCATAACTAGCCGTTCCGATCCCGATTTTCAGCCACCGTAGGCACGGGCTTCTGGACGGCGAGCAATGGGTAGCTCGCTGTCTGCAAGTGAAAGTTTGACACGCCTCTGTAGACAAACTAATACTTACTTTCCGAATTCGTAGCTTTTCGCTTCATCTTAGATACTTCTGGTTCTCTTCCGAATTCAGTTTTAAACTCCGTCAGAGGAACATTATCGTCTGAATCCGATCCTGAATGTTCTGCTGGTATATCTACTTCAACATATTCGATGTCTTTCGTTTCATGTAGCTCTGTAAAGAAAAAGTAACAAATCTTCTTCGTAAAGTCGGTCGTCTTGTCTGTGTGCTGTTTTAGGGGGCACGGCAGTACCCTAGCAAAAAAGCGGCGCGGCCGTACCTACCATCATTTTATCGAAACAGTTCAGGGCACTGGCAACCGGACTAAACAAGATTATTTAATATAATAGATACGTATTTGTTGTGATATACATTTTGTTTTAGGTCATCATGGTCCCTTAAGTACGGACTGAATAAATTAACCGACTAGGTATTACATGGATCTCACAACTTTTTACGGCAGAAAAACTGAGTTGATGTTTTTAATGGCTTTTTATTATTATATCACTAGTTTCTATTAGCGGGTTAGTCTATAAGAGTGTGAAAAACGCGAGTGAGAAATGTGTGCGAGGGATACGACCGAGGAATGTGTGCATAGGGCCTGAGCAAGGAATGTGTGCGAGGGAGGCGGTCGAGGAATTTGTGCGAATGAATGAATGAATGATATGAAGATCGTGAACGTGTGAATGAATAAATGAATGAATGATATGAAGTGTGCGAAGAAGAATATTGTCCGTGTGACGTGAGCAATGAATGTGCGAGGAATGCGGGGCGCAGGGGAAGCTGCTGGTAAAAGTTATTTTATAAATAAAATTAAGAACGTACCTATTTCATGTTCCTCCTTAAACTCAAAAGTAACATCTTCTCCCTCACTATTAGTTTGTACTTCTTCTTTGACATCGCTTTCTTTTAGACATTCATTTAATACGCTGACGTGCATTACGGGGCTTATAACGTACCCACAGAACTGTAACAGGTCTTGATTGAGTTGAGGTTTTGTCTGTAAAAAATTGTTAACAGTGTTAGGGCTGAAGATCCCAGTCACTTCGAATTTTTTTTTATTAATTTCTACTCGCCAAAGAGTTTTTACAACAGATTGGGCACGACATAATATCATGGCGGTAACTGCTCTCTCTGAGGAGTGGATGGAGACTCGGCACGGCGGAGCATACAGTGGAGGAGTACCCCACATGGGCGGGGCATCGGCGTTTCCTCTTGGAGGTGATCGACCTCAGCGACCTTTCGCGCCCTGGTTCAGGCCATGATCCGGAGCAAGTAGAAATGGCAGGCAGTTGCCTCCGTTTACAAAGCAGTTATGCCAGCGAAGGAGACGGTTTCACGCGTGAGGTAATGGATATCTTCACGCTCCAAACACTGAGACACTAAGTCTGACTACTAGCTACGATTACCCGCGCATTCAGTGGTTGGGTGTCGGCGCGCAGACGCCCGGGGCGTATCCAGCGGTGGCCGAACCGGTGTGTGAGGACTATCTCCGCCTTAGGGCCAGGCCACACGGTGCGGTGCGGCTCCGGCGCGGCGCCTGAGCGACGAATCGGCGGGCCGTACGAGCGGGGTGGCGTCACTCGTGTGCCCGCTGATTCGTCAATCAGGCGCCGCGCCGGAGCCGCACCGCACCGTGTGGCCTGGCCCTTACACTTTCCACCACCTCCTTCACTCTTGTTACTGCTTCGCAGGAGATATCGGCTTCCCAGTCTCTCGCTCTGTACCTGGACGCGAGTGGTCGCCGTTGCTGATCGCCTCTAAGACGTCACGGTGGTGGTCCGCCCAAGCTGACCCAAACTTCCACCGTATATTTCCGCACTATGGTCTCACTCAGACGTTTCTTCCAGCATGAGATCTTTGATGATTTGTCGCCGCAGCGGAGTTTCGCTTGCCACTTGCCTCGGTGCACTACTCACTGCATAAAAGTGTACCTACTATTCATTTTAATTGGCGTCATTGCTAACGGAAAATTTCGAGCTCGCGTTTTCATCCAGCTGCGTTGAAACGCCCCACACCCCACCCTTACACTTTCTATAGCTTTGTGCTTAGACAATATTAAAGTCTTTACCGGACGGTAACCTACCTAATGCTCGTAGTCGGCACACACAGTCTCTGACACTAGTTATTACATACATTGACTTCTGCAGTACACGTCACCGATTCAAAGTTTTGTATCAATGCAATCCTCACCTCATAGTCCTCACTCAAAACCTGAGCAAACCACTTCTCAGCTTCTAAGCATTTTCTCTGCAGCCGGAATGATTGCTTCAGTTTAGCATAGCAGAAATAACAAGCAAGTGTTGGTCTGCTGTCTTCAGTCACTAACTAGAACAAAACGACTTTTACACTATATTATGAAATACCGGGATCACAATTATCCTGTCTGCTATTCCAGGTAGGTAGACCATGTGTCTACCCGAATACAATGTTTCATAGAAATCCATTGAGCAGTTTTTACATGAAAGAGTAACAAATGTCCATACATACAAAACTTCACTTAGATACTTATTATTATTTTTATTTCATTTCAATAAGTATAGTGACAAAGTACAGACTAATACAATCAACACAGTTAACACAAAATACAGTACATAAATCTGATATCCATTTATTACTGTACACAGAATTCAATGCTTAATTGGCTTCATAAGTGACAGTAAAGGTGAAGTAATATGGAGAAGTTAATAAATGAAACTAATGTAATTACAATTTATACAAAAAAAAAAAAAAATTGTTAAAACTGTTCAACAATAGTACCTTAGAGCTTATTGTATTATATTGATTACACATTCTGGATAATGGCTTATTTTCAGAAACATTATTGTTAACTACTGTGTGCACAGATAGAGTTGGTATTTTAAAGTTTAACTGGCTAAAGGAACCATTAGCAATTTTATGCAATGCACTTAAATCACTAACCCATCTCCTTCTCTCAAGACTCTTCATGTGAAAGTGTGTGTTAGTTGAATAATTTACTTACTGGCACATCAGTCAGCTTCTGATATAATTCCTGCAGGTTCTTGTCACTAACTACATGCATATGAACATTCTGCACTAAACATATTCGGCACATTGGCGGTTTCTTCATTTTCGTCGCTAAAAGCACTGCTGAGTTAATTAATAAAACCCCAAGCGAACGTCGGCATTCGCGCTGCTATTGTTTTATTATTGTGTCTCTAATTAACGGTTTATGTAGCTTATTTCGTGTGCATTTCCTTCGTGGTTCTCCTTCTAAGTAAGCAAGGCTATGGGCTATAAATCAGAGCAAGCATAAAGAGCTAATCTAACGAAAGCTGTACAGGTTATTATTAGAATTTAATCACATTTAGGAAACATAAAATGACTGTTTATATTCCTTCAATAAGAGCATCCATCCTGACAGTATTTATCCTGACAGTATTTATCAGTAAATATTATTTAGAATCCATAAATGATTTCATAATCCGCAATCGACAAATAGTACTTTATCAAACACACTAATAAATTGATTCTATTCTATTCTATTTTTGTTAATGGCAAATAGAGCCGATGTCGACTATTCTGCCAATATCAAAAGTAAATTAGATTGGCAAGAGTGTATGATGATAACATAAGGAATCAGAATGTTAGTAATAAATGGATAATGATTGATAAATAAAATTAATAACAACAAAACTGTCACTGTCAGTAGTAATGTCATTGCCAGTTTAATTTTTTTTCTAGGAAGTTAACTACTTGGTTACTGAATCCTTTAGAAAAGATTTTTTATTTTTATTTTCGTTATTTTATATACATTTAAATTAAACGATATGCAACCTTATTGTTTTTACATAATAACAAATGACTGATGAAAACCAAACGTTTATTTCCGACCAAGTGACAGTACTCGGATGCGGGAACTATGTATCCTTTTTTACCTTTCAACTTGTCTTCATATTTTCATTTACTCTATTCATGTATCTTATTAAGCCAAATAAAAAAAACTGGCCAAGTGCGAGTTGGACTCACAATCAAAGGGTTCCGTACTGTCAATAGAAAATTAAATTACGGGAACTTCTTAAATGTAGACTAAAAAGTTAAACGATCTGGGTTTATATAATTTTTAATCATTTAAAAAATACTTATATTCGATACATTTTATAAGGTTTATCTATTAGTAAACAATGATAAGGATCTCCTATTCAATTTTAATTATTGAACCAGCTTTGACTACATTAGATTTAATTTAAACATAATAATTACCTAATTACCCAACTCAATGACTTTTTAGACAGACTATATTAACTTATTTTTTTAGTACGTTTTTCTTATAACAGCAACAAAAATACTATATTATCTGTGAAAATTTCAACTGTCTATTGCTATCACGGTTCATGAGATACAGCTTAGTGACAGACAGACAGACGGACGGAAAGCGGAGTCTTAGGGTCAATTCCCACTGAAAGAGCAGCGGTGCGCAGCGGCCGTAAGAGCAAGTGACTGAGCGCGGCGCCGCAAGGGGCAGTGTGGCGCCGCGCGGGGCAGTGCGGCGCCGCGAGAGGCAGCGCGGCATCCCGAGGCGCCGCAATGAGCCTCCGCGTGGTAGCTTTGAAAACTAGTGTGCGATCTACTTCACTCAAGGAAAGTTGTGTGGCAATAAATATGGTGGATTTGGATTTATGTATCATAGCACTGGCTGTAGAAGAAGAACAAGAAGTAACAAACAAAACGGAAAGAATATTTTAGGAAATGGTCGCTCGCGCGCAGCCGCGAGTCTGTCAGCTGCACCGCTGTCGACCGCACGTCTGCTAGCTGCGCCGCGATCAGCCGCGCGGCGCCTCTTTTGACTAGTCGGTAGAAGGCTCGTGCAGCCTCGCGACGCCACGCTACCCCTCCTTTGCCTTCAAATGACTATGAACTTTTTAATCACGTACGTAGATAAGATTCAAAATAGTTTGTAATATTTTGCCTTAAAAAAGACGCTGCCGGCCGCTGCTCTTTCAGTGGGAATTGACTCTTAAGGTCCTGTTGGTACAGAACACTAAAAACTGGCCAGTACGTGCCATAAGAAGCGTTTAGCGACGACTCGCAGCGTGTGGAAACGACCGGCGTCCACCGAATGTTGTAAATCCATATAAAATCTATTCGAAACACGAGACTTGGGAAAGGTTTCAGAGATATAAGACACAATAAAAAATAAATGTTTTACTGACCGTCATTTTTATACAAAATCACAGCTTCAGTTGTTTCTTACAATCTAAAAAACTTATAAAATATAGCTCTAAGCTACCAAACTAGACACCAGAGTCGCCACACGTCCGAGCTGGTTGCGCCACCAAACGGACACCGTGTGAGTAACTCTCTATAAAGCTGTACTACGCGTTCCAAATGAGAATAGGACCGATTCCTATGTTTTGAATCTCGTCGTACTGTCAAATCGAGGTTTTAGCAAAATTGAAAAACTTAGAGATGAGTAAAATTGAAGAACTGAATTCTGATAAACCTTTTTTGCGTTCACAGTACATAAATAAATTAATTTTTTCGTAAATTAGGTAATTAATGTTTAAAAATTTCTTTCTTCGATTTGACAGTAAATCGTAATGTCACATGGCGGGCGATCCTATTCTCATTTGGAACGCATTGTACACATTTTGTTGGTAGCGTCGACTGGTCATGCCGTCACGGTGTCTCGGTGAAATATAACCCTAAGGCCCCTCGCCCATAGCGACTTTTTGTAGCAATGCTAATGCACGTTATTTGCAAGCACTATAGAAAACATGTCAACGCGCTACAGTATCGGGACTGTAGGTATCGATGCAAACGCACAACAGCATCTCTACAAAGTCGCCGTGGGCTAGGGGCCTGTATTCTGTCTAAAAAGTCAAACAACTTGGGAATTTGGTATAATATTTAATCATTTAAAAAATAGGTACATATTTTCGATACTACGCGTTCCAAATGAGAATAGGACCGATTCCTATGTTTTGACGTCTCGTATTCAAATCTGAAGAACCGGATTTTTCGTTCACAGTTCATAAATTTCTCGTAAATTAATTAATATTTAAAATTTCATCCCCCGATTTGTCAGTAAATCGTGACGTCACAACATGGCGGGCGATCCTATTCTCATTTGGAACGCATTGTACTTTTTATTAATTTTTTTCTATTAGTAAACAATGATCAAGATCTCTTAACCTTTTGAATGTCTTATGTTACACAGTTCGACATAAGCCATTGTCTTTCTATTGTGTCTCTAATTACGGCATTCAAAGAGACCCTCAACCTTGATTTATTTAACCAGTGTTGACTACATCAGATTTCATTTTTTTAACCTATTTATTATGTACCCAAGTCGTTGGACTTTTTAGACAGACTTTAGTAAACTAACTTTACCTGTTGTAAGGTTAAATAAGAAATACTAATATTATAAAGAGGAAAGATTTGTATTTTTGTATGTTACGAATAAACTCAAAAACTACTGACCCGATTTAAAAAATTCTTACACCACTGGAAAGCTACATTCATCCTGAGTAACATAGGCTATATTTATTGCCCGGGCCAAGCCGGGACGAGCCGCTAGTCTTGAATAAAACACTAATGAATTAAAACTAATTGGATGACCCCGAGATCATTGCTTAGACGTGGCCAGAGATGTGCCGTTGCCGAAATATTGCTGGCAATATTCATACTTCGGGCAATATTCCTACTTCACGGCAATATTGCCGACAACGGCACATCTCCGCGCCGATGTGGGCGCGTCGGTCTCCATACAAGGTGCAAGGGTCAGCCCTCCACAAACTTTAAGGGCTTGCTCAGTAGACGAAACCGAAGATCCACCTACCACAATATTTATTTTTCCGTAAACGAATAAAGAAATTGGCCCGGCTCCATACAAAGTTATAGACAGTTTGTATGCAGCATGGAGAGGTCGTTTTTTTTTTTGTTTAAATACAAATAATTCTGCAACTTCCGCTTAAATGCATACCGACTTTCGATAGTTCAGTTCAGGGGCCGTATTATGACCTCGTAAAACCATCATGTTTTCGGTGTGAAAAAGAGACGGAGCTATACAGGACGAATAGCACTATCCTTTTCTCACACAGAAAACATGATGGTTTTAAGATGTCATAATACGGCCGCAGGCCGTCTAAAGGATCGTCTTAAGAGCTCGGTGGTCGCCTCTGGACTCCGGGGTTATTCTGAGATATGTTAGCCCATGTATTAATTCATTAAACACCAAGCGAACTCCCGGCGTTCGCGCACCTATTGTCTTTCTATTGTGTCGTGTAATTTCCACGATTGAAAGGATTAATGCAGATTTTCAACAAAAAGTCCAAATGCTACATAACTAATGTTGGTGATTGTAGTCGTTATGCTGCACAGCAAGACATCCCCAAGAGTTAGGCTCGTCTATCGGCTGAGTGCGGCGCGGGAAGCCTGAAAAAAAAATATATAATGTATTTTATAAACTGTCTAAAACAGTTTTGTCTCAAGTGAGCGTAGGCCCTTAATAACATTTTTGATTTCCGTGACAGTAGGACTAATGCAATTAGCGTCGTGAGTAGTGCCACAAAATAGATAGGTACAGATGTCAATCTACATACAAAGCGCGCTCGAGCAACGCACACATAGACACCGCTCACGGACATGATATCTCGGAGCGCCTCGGCCCGCTCGTCGAACAGTTCCAGCTCAAACGCTCATTAGTGTGCGTCCACCGAGCGTAGCTATAAAAAGTGAAGTACATACACGAGATTGTCTTCTGTACCTATCTATTTCGTGGTAGTGCCTTAGTTTGAAATAATGCACATGACTTCAATTGCACTCCGAGTATTTTGAAAGACAAACTTGTATAGTCTGTCTAATAAGTTAAACGACTTGGGTAATTATTAGGATTTAATGAAATCTGATGTAGTCAACACGGGTTCAATAATCAAGGTTGATTAAGAGATAGAGATCATTGTTTACTAACAGAAGAACCTTATGAAAAGTATCCAATATAAGTATTTTTTAAATGATTTAATATTATACAAAACTAGCTGACCCGGCAAACTTCGTATCGCCTAAGAGTTACCTTTTATCTAAGCTGTCAACTCTACCTACTCTACCCTACTCTACCATACCCTACTATATCCTACCCTACTCTACCCTACCCTACCAAATTGTGAATCTAAACCATTCCCAGATCCCCTTGAACACACACAAAAAATTTCATCAAAATCGGTCCAGTCGTTTGAGAGAAGTTCAGTGACATACACACAGAAGAATTATATGTATAAAGATTCCCAAGTCGGTTGACTTATTAGACAGACTATAAACTCACCTATTAATTAATATATATTTTATTTCTCTAATTTCATGAATTAAATTTTCTAAAATCTGGTTTCTTCTTTCTTCTATTCTCAATCTCTCTTCAGACGTATTAACGAGGGCGCGTCTCGCCGCATCAGCGGATATGGGTTTCATTCGGCGTTGCCTGTGCCGCCTACGAAGGGGGGAAGCTGAGGCCTGTGGAGATGATGCCTGAGCTGGTGATGATGGAGCCGGTGATGATGTGGCCGGTGGAACCGCTTCTTCAGTCCTTTCGGAAGGGATTAGCGGCTCGATGATTAAGTGGTGAGCCATTACGCTCTCTGATTCTCCTCGTTGGCCAGGAAACTGTGGAGCGCTCTCGGCTTTAATCCAGTCTTCGATTGGCTGTTGATAATTGAAAGTATGTTAAGCAATGTTGAATGGAATTTCCTGCCGGAGTCTGTGTTTCCTGATAGCTACAACTTAGGGGTCTTTAAGTCAAGAGTGAATAGGTTACTTCTAGGCAAGCGTGCTCCGTCGTCGACCACATCGTCGCTTACCATCAGGTGAGATGGTGATCAAACGCGACCCTATCTACACTAATATAATGACAGGCCTGTTGGTCTAGTGGTTAGTGACCCTGACTGCTATGCCGGAGGTCGTGGGTTCGATTCCCACCCAGGACAAATGTTTGTGTGATGAGCATAATCATTTGTTCTGTGTCTGGGTGTAATTTATCTATAATATGTATGTATTTAGAAATATATAAGTATGTTTATCAGTTGACTAGTGCCCATAACACAAGCTCTGCTTAGCTTGGGACTAGACGGCGTTGTGTGATAGTTGTGGAATATTATATTATATTATTATAAAGAGGGAAAATTTGTATTTTTGTGTATGTTTGTACTGAATAAACTCAAAAACTGTGCCGATTTCAAAAATTCTTTCACCATTGGAAAGCTACATTCACCCTGAGTAACATAGGCTAAATTTATTGCTAGTGCGAAGCCAGGACGGGCCGCTAGTGTGAAATAAATAATTTTGCGTTATTTTTAAGCTATTGCATAGCTTCTATCGCGGGCCTTGAGCGTGAAGACCGAATCCAGAAATTCCGTAACGAAAATAACTTAACACCCCCCCCACTCATTTGTTTATTGAGCGTGGTGACCGATAAGAAAACAAATGAGTGAACAATCAATCAAAATTCAATTCAATGTGTGAAAGTGTAACTTCAATTAATATCAAAGAAAAAAAAAACAAAGAAAAAAAGTACTGCATAAATAAAATAAATAAATAATTATAGTTGTAAAATGCTATGCAATAGCTTTACCGCGGCAGTCCCCGAGTGCCACACGTCTTTTTTTTATACTTACAATATCAAAGGGTTCCGCTTTAACTTTAGGAAGGTTCGCACCAAAATCGTCACCCAATATTTGTAGGTACTTTATTTCCAAATCGGTGAGTTTCCCTTCGTTAGACGGCCCACCTTCGTTCTTCGCCAGGGCGGCTCGTGCACTCGCTACTTTGGATTTCAGCTTGCTTTTGTAGTCATTCCAATACTGAAAACATTTAGGATATTTAGTAATAGTACATTTTGATACAAGTTAGTGTAGAAAGAGGCGGAAATGCCATGAGACGTTGTGTTTTTTTGTGGTGGGTAAAAATCATCCAAATGACTTGGGCGGAGCGGGAGATAGTGGCAGACTCTTGTAGCGACATCTATGGCGCTACATAAGAACTATGAAGAAAATACGAAATCCTGCATCGCGCAATCAAAGTACTCCGCGCGATTTGAACATATACGACAGCCCGAAATCATCTATCGGGGCAGTAGCCCACCAGACCATAATACCTGTCTGGTCGGAGGATCTTTCCTTTTCAACGGAGGTTTGCGGGACTTTACTCTCTGTTCCGCATAGGTACCTCCAAACTCTTACTGACTAAAAAACCCACCCCGTTCCTGCAAGCCTTTCATACCGGGGCCGAGCCTCCCTTCCGGAAACAGACCTTAGCCCCAGTAGGCTTCGACCCTGCTAGGCTCCTACGGTTGCTGACAACTCCTTGAGGCGCGTGTGAACAGTGCGCGCGTCGACGACTTGGGCCCGTTCCGGACAGTTACCGGACGGTCGGACAGCGAGCTACCCATTGCTCACCGTCCGCAAGCCCGGATCGAAATCCCGGCGGCGGCGAGACCGCCGTTGCTTGATGCGGTCAGCCTCCTCCTTTGCTAGCATTACTGCTTCGTAGAAGGAGACGACCGCCTGCCACTCCTTCCTAGCTCATGCTAAGGCCCCCTTGTCACCCCTGTATGGAGGGAGGCAAGTCATTTGACTGGCCTGATGGTCTTGTGGTTAGTGGCCCTGACTGCTATGCCGGAGGTCGTGGGTTCTAATCCAGGACAAATGTTTATGTGATGAGCATGATCATTTGTTCTGTGTCTGGGTGTAATTTATCTATAATATGTATGTATTTAGAAATATATAAGTATGTTTATCAGTTGTCTAGTACCCATAACACAAGCTCTGCTTAGCTTGGGACTAGACGGCGTTGTGTGGTAGTTGTGGAATATTATTATTATATTACTATTCCCTTCACTTACCTTACACCACCCTTTCCAATCCTTTTCAGCACCATCGTCTTGAGCATTCAACGTCTCGGCGGCGATCTTCCACATCCGTCTCGAGTATTCCCTGGCTTGTGAAGTTTTATTGAAACCAGTTGCGAGATCTCTGTTTTTATTTAGAATCTCCCATAGCGACTCCAACTGGTTGAAAGTTACTCTCCTGCGACTAGAATGTGAAAAAAAAAGTTTTTAAGGTCATTTAAAAATACTTCGAACCATATTACAAGGTTCTTCTATTAATAAACTTTGACTGGCCTGTTGGTCTAGTGGTTAGTAGCCCTGACTGCTAAGCCACAGGTCGTGGGTTCGATTCCCACCCAGGACAAATGTTTGTGTGATTGTGAATTTATCCATAATATGTATGTATTTAGAAATAAATAAGTTTATCAGTTGTCTAGTACTCCTAACACAATTTCTGCTTAGCTTGAGACTAGACGGCGCTGTGTGATAGTTGTGGAATATTATTGTTATTATTTTCATTTATTCATAAAAATTACATTTATAAAAAAAAGTAAACAATGATCAAGATCTCATAATCAACCTTGATTATTGAACTAGTTTTTACTACATCAGATTTCATTTTACCCTAATAATTATAACATATAACATATTCCACAACTATCACACAAAGTCTTCTAGCCTCAAGCTAAGCAGAGCTTGTGTTATGGGTACTAGACAACTGATAAACATACTTATATATATCTAAATACATCATCACACAATCATTTGTCCTGGGTGGGAATCGAACCCACAACCTCCGGCATAGCAGTCAGGGTCACTAACCACTAGACCAACAGGCCAGTCAGAGAATTACCCAAGTCGTTTGACTTTTTAGACATACTTTATAACTGTACAGACAAAACTGACAAGTATATCCTAGCGTGTATAGCTACAATTGCCGAAACGGATCTTGAGCGATCGGCGTCAGAGTGGGGATCGCTTTGCGCATTCCATACATTGGCGAGCCAAACGTCTTCGTTGTTAGATACATGCAGCAACGCAGGCAACGAATCACAAGTGACGTCTATGACACGATGGCGCGGCGAGCCAATCACTGACACTCCCCGCCCCCGCGTCCCACTTCGCATCACTAAAGAGACCGAATATTTGACTTCTGCGCAACTTGAAGCTAGCGCTCAAGATCCGTTTCGGCAATTGTACCTTTAGGGCAGAAACAGAGTAAAGCGGATACCGGCGCGGTCCCATAGAAAAATGGTTTCGTAGTGGGGACCCTCGCGGTCATCAACGCGGGGTACTGAGCCCCGCACCCGTTTTACTACGTCCTAATATATTGAGTTCTCCATCAACACGACTACATGCACACCCTTAAGCTAGAACTACATTAGACAGAACCACACGGGTATAGATACCGACACGAATCTTGAGCGCTCGGCGAAAGAGTGAGGATCAATTCGCGCATCGTACACATTGTGGAGCCAATCACTGTAACTACAAAGATGTACTCCCAGCTCCCGCGTCTCACTTCATACCACTAAAGAGACCCAATACTTCACATCTCATTCAAGCCTGCGCGATTTCAAGTTCAAGTCAGCGCTCAAGATCCGTGCCGGTAACTGTAACACGCCTGATTTGTACGTAGAACGAAGTCGCGTGGCGTGGATCAAGTGTTGCTCTACAAGTCTTTTAAGGTTCCGTAGTCAACTAGGAACCCTTATAGTTTCGCCATGTCTGTCTGTCTGTCTGTCTGTCTGTCCGTCCTCGCTTAATCTCTGTGACTGTTAGCACTAGAAAGCTGAAATTTGGTACCAATATGTATATCAATCACGCCGACAAAGTGGTAAAATAAAAATTGGAAAAAAATGTTTTATTAGGGTAGCCCCTCTATATGTAAAGTGGGAAGTGATTTTTTTTTAATTTTAACCCTAACGTGTGATATATCGTTGGATAGGTATTTAAAAATGAATAGGGGTTTACTAAAATCATTTTTCGATAATGTCAATAATTTCGGAAATAATCGCTCCAAAAGTAAAAAACAATGTGTCCCCCCCCTCTAACTTTTGAACCATAAGTTTAGAAAATATGAAAAAAATCTGAAAAGTAGAACTTTATAAGGACTTTCTAGGAAAATTATTTTGAACTTGATGGAAAGAACAGTTTTTGTACAAAAAAGACAAAAGGGTTCTACAAAATAATTTCTGGACTGTTTGTAGTATAATCGTATATGCAAGCATTTTTTTAAACTCATAAGTGGGTACACTTATTGTGACGGTTGGGAAACTACGGAACCCTACACTGAGCGTGGCCCGACACGCTCTTGACCGGTTTTTTTTTATGGTGGAAAAAAATCATGCATTGACATCCCCCGCTCTTGGGCGGAGCGGGAGATAGTGTCAAACTCTTACTGACTAAAAGCCCACCCCGTTCCTTCTAGCCTTCATACCGGGGCTCGAGCGCCCTTTCGGATAACCCTGGCCCCAGTAGGCTTCGACCCGGCTGTTGCTGACAACTCTTGAGGCGCGCGGGAACAGTGCGCGTCGTCGACGACTTGGGCTTGGTCCGGACAGTTACCGGACGGCCGGACAGCGAGCTACCCAAGCCCGCGTTCCTTTTATGATGTAGGCAAGCAATAAGATGAGGTTTTTGAAAATTTAACTTTTATAGGGGTAAAAATAGAGAAATTCTTTTGTATGCAAAATTTTATTCCTTGGATCAATATACTGGAAACTAGGCATAAATAGTCACTTAGAGAGTTCTTTTCCACTCGCCTATCAAGCATGGTTTAAGAGGCCCACGCGCCCGAAAAGTGCTATAAAACAGTGACTTTCTGAAGCCTACTCCTCGGTAACGGCCAGGTTTATAGGTTTGAAAAAAATATATGTTTATTATAGATTCATGAACAACATTATCAACAATTGATTTTTTCGTGCTTTTGTCTAAAAAAATATTTATCGATTTCGCAACTTTTCCCTACTCCTTCGAAACGGCTTGGAAAAATTGGTGGTTAAATATTCTTCAAAGTGAACATTGGAAATGTAAATCAATCAACATTTCGCAAAGAAAGTGGATTTAAAGGTCAGCCGCGCGCTTTCCAGGCGCTGCTAGCCGCAAATAAATGCACAGATATGCATGCTGCCGCTTAGGCGGGTGCGAGAGTTGCGTCCATTTAATTTCGGCCAGATGGTTCCAGGGACTATAAGCCTTAAAAGCTTTTTGCTTCATCTAACGCAACCCAATGCGATGTTTGATGAATACCTGTAAAGTCTGTTGGCATTAGGTAATTCCGTGATTTACTCGAATATTTCACGAAACTTGTTCCAGGAAATACGTATAATATTTTTTCAACCCTTAAAAGTTTCTCAGAAAAAAAAGTCGTCATTAAGAATCTCGATTAAATGTGCAAGGCTTCTATTGATGTACTTTTTATAGTTTTTAACCCCCGAAGGAAAAGACGGGTGTTATAAGTTTGAGAGATACCTCAAACTTATAACACCATAGCACAAAATAGATAGGTACAGAAGACAATCACATGTACTTCACTTCTTATACCTACGCTCGGTGGACGCACACTAATGAGCGTTTGAGCCGGAACTGTTCGATGAGCGGGCCGAGGCGCTCCGAGATATCGTGTCCGTGAGCGGTGTCTATGTGTGCGTTGCTCGAGTGCGCTTTGAATGCAGATTTACTTCTGTGCCTATCTATTTTACAAGCTTTTATTTAGTTTCACCTGTCCCGAGGTTTGTCTGTCATCAAATCTTGCAAATTAAATTTGACCCACTTCCCGGTTACCGATTGGGTTGAAACTTTGCATGCATGTGTAAATCAGATGACAATGCAAAATCATTACGACGTGGAGCTGATCTGATGATGCAACTGGAAGGTGGCTATAAGAACTCGGTAGTTAAACGACACAACTCCATCGAGTTTGGGCTCGTATGATTCGTCTTGACGAGCATTAATTATATAGGTATACCGAGCTATAAAAGCTTGCTATGAAAAAAATGATTTTCATTAAAATCTTGTTGTGCCTACTATAGTCACAGGCTTTTTAAATTCAGTTACAGATACGCACGTGCGACACCTATTAGTCCCAGTAGGTTTTGATTCTGTTGGTTCATCCTCAATTTCCTTGTCCGGAACGATCGTTTCCAGTTTCCTTTTTCTTACATTTGACATCTTCGTGACGGCCGCTTCTGTGACGTAATAAGATGATAAGTAATGTAGATTAAGGACATACGAAATCTATTTAAATAAAAGGAGAAATTGGCTGATAGACATATTAACGAACGGTCGAAAACTACTGAATCTAGGAACATGAAAGTGATCTGAGTGAGGAATGTGTGCTAGAGAAGTGAGTGAAGAATGTGTGCTAAGGACGTGAGTAAGAATGTATGCTAGAAATGTGAGTCAGGAATATGTGCTAGGGATGTGAGTGAGGAATATGAGCTAAGGACGTGGGTGTGGTATGTGTGCTAGGGACGTGAGTGAGGAATGTGTGCTAGGGACATGAGTGAGGAATTTGTGCTAGGGTCGTAATATAATAATAATAATATTCCACAGCTACCACACAACGCCGTCTAATCCCCAGCTAAGCAGAGCTTGTGTTATGGGTACTAGACAACTGATAAAAATTCTTATATATTTCTAAATACATACATATTATAGATGAATTACACCCAGACACAGAACAAATGATCATGCTCATCACATAAACATTTGTCCTAGGTGGGAATCGAACCCACGACCTCCAGCATAGCAGTCAGTGTCACTAACCACTAGGAACATGAGTGAAGAATGTGTGCTAGAGACTCGAGCGCAGAATGTGTGCTAGGGACGTGAGTGAGGAATGTGTGCTAGGGACGTGAGTGAGGAATGTGTGCTAGGAACGTGAGTGAGGAATGTGTGCTAGGGACGTGAGTGAGGCATGTGTGTTAGGGACGTGAGTGAGGAAAGTTGGTTTCTCTACATAAACATTAGAACCTTGTTTAATCCCATTAAGGACTGAATTTTGAAATCCCTTCACTAAGAAGGATTTTTTTTAATTCAGTTCGCCTGCGTCATAAAAGGAAGCCTTGTGCAAAATTTCACGCTCCTGCGGGGTTACCATGACGTTCAAAGTAAGATTGTTTTAATCTTGTTTTCGTGTGGGTAAGAGATGGCGCTAGACAACCTGTATAGTTCTGTCTCTTACCCACACTGAAACAAGATTAAAACAATCTTACTTTAGACGTCATGGGGTGCTATTCTCTAAGAAAGCGCAGCGCTGGCACAGCGACGAGTCGTGAGCGCAATACATTGAATTAACAATCCAATGTAAAGGGGCATTAGGTTGTTAATTCAATGTACTGCGCTGACGACTCGTCGCTGTGCCAGCGCTGCGCTTTCTTAGAGAATAGCACCCATGGTCTAGGTCCTAGTCCCAATAGTTTCGACTGTGCTTTGATATGTCAGTCAGTCAGTAACTCCTTTTATATGCAAATTATTTTTAGTATATACGAAACCTGAAAATAGTTTGTTCACAATCAGTAACTGAATATAATAATTTTTACACTGTTATATTTTTTTCCAAAATTATAAAAAAAAAAGACGTGTGGCACCCGGGGACTGCCGTGGTAAAGCTATTGCATAACATTTTTATCAACTTATGCAATTATAATTATTTATTTATTTTACTTATGCAGAATTTTTTCCTTTGTTTTTTTTTTCTTTGATATTAATTTTATTGAAGTTACACTTTCACACATTGAAATGAATTTTGATTGATTGTTCACTCATTTGTTTTCTTATCGGTCACCACGCTCAAAAAACAAATGAGTGGGGGGTGTTAGGTTATTTTCGTTACGGAATTTCTGGATTCGATCTTCACGCTCAAGGCCCGCGATAGAAGCTATGCATTAGCTTAAAAGTTACAAGTTAGACACCACCGACACTAAGTACAACACAGGTTATTAGGCGGAGCATTGCGGCGCCAGCGCAGTCGCCCGGTGACCATTTTTTTTTGAGGTCAACCAGATAAGATAAAAAGATTATAACTTTGTCATTTTTACAAGCTTTTATTTAGTTTCACATGTCCCGATGTTTGTCTGTCATCAAATCTTACAAATTAAATTTGATACACTTCCCGGTTACAGATTGAGCTGAAATTTTGCATACTTAAGTAAAACAGATGACAATACAAAATTATGATGACATGGAGCTGATCCGATGATGCAACTGGAAGGTGTCAT
The DNA here is from genome assembly GCA_929112965.1 of Mythimna albipuncta. NCBI lineage: Eukaryota > Metazoa > Arthropoda > Insecta > Lepidoptera > Noctuidae > Mythimna > Mythimna albipuncta. Next base: position 9,274,561 of record OV815985.1, on the reverse strand, counting down.
AAGAACTTGGTAGTTAAACGACACAATCACATCGAATTTGGGCTCGTATGATTCGTCTTGACGAGCATTAATTATATAGGTACACCGAGCTATAAAAGCTTGCTATGAAAAAATGATTTTCATTTAAAGCTTGTTAGTTATGAAAAGTACATAGATTTTCTACATAAAAATTCTAGACACGTGTTTCGGGTTCCGCAAATACTTAAATAATGTTGTATATACATAATAGAACGTACCAGTTTCATGTTCGTCCTCTATCCCATCACTATCATCTTCTTTCTCAGTATCAGTCTGTACTTCCTCTTTGACGTCACTTTCATATTCTTCTACTGTGATTCTTATTTCTTCTTTAACGATACTTTCACATCCTTCTAATGTGCTGACGTGTTCTGTGGGACTTATGACATGCCCACGGATCTGTTTTTGGTTTAACCGTGTTTTTTTTCTGTAAAAGGTTTGACACTTTTAACAGTGTTAAGCAGAAGCCTAGCTGCCGCCGAATCAGCCGTATCAATGACACGGGTCCTAAGCTACAGGGGCCCCGACATGTGTAAAAAAACTGGGCAAGTACGAATCGGACTCGCGCACTGAAGGTTTCGTGCAAACTACAATTCTTAATGGAGTCTTCAAGATTTTTCCGAATTGCAATTTTTTTTTTGTGGCCTAGGTAACAACAAATTTACTGTTTTCAGATTTTCTCCTATACCTGTGTCTAAGACCTTGCTTTGTGCCAAATTTCAGGATTCTGGGTCAACGGAAAGTATCCTAAGAATTTCGATTTTTGAGAGTATCAAAATATACGTCTTTTGCGACATAAACGGCCCTCTTTTTAACACGCTTATATTAGCTTCACCTGTATGTTTGTAACCAACGCCTTTGAGCTCGATTTTGACCAACTTTGGGCGATCAGATTTTCTTTAAACTTTGCATACCCATCAAAGACTGATGACAATACAATAATCCGTTTTTTTTTTAGTGAAAAATAAAACTATAGTTTAAAAAAACTAAAAAAACACGCTTTCATAGCATATCAAACTAAAAAGTGTAAAATAATTTTCAATATAAGTAGAATGTAATAATAATGAACGAAAAATATTAATATCGTTGCGAAAAAAGCGTGGGGCGCTTTGTGCCATGTTTTTCGTAAATCGAGCACCCCGCTTTTTTCGCAATGATATTAAGTTAGTTTAGTTTAGTTTAGTTTGTCCTCTTATATTAGATGAGCGCACGGCGCAATGGCGCCGCGTGGTCACCATGTATTTCTACGGATAACCAGGTAACATTACAAACTTATAACTTTGTGTTTAATCATGGTACAGTTACGAAACTTTCTACATAGATTCTTTACATAAAAATATTAGACACTTGTTTTGGGTTTCGGATATACTAAAATTAATATTGTATAGATGAAGAGAAAAAGAATATTGTATAGAGAAGTGACCGCGCATGGTTGTAAGTCAGACGTTATCAGACGGTTGCAAACTAACGAACCAACCAAGATGAACTTGCTAGTTTCAATCCGTGTAGACCGCAGTTGTAATACATGATCACCGACCTTGGTTGGGAAGCGCTTTTTCCCAACCACCGAACGTGAAAGAAAGAAAGAAAGAAAAACGTTTATTCGTGCCTCACACAATAATATAAACTAAAAATACACAATGAAAAGAAAAAAGAAAGATATAATCAGTGCGAGGCCAAAACGTGCTGGCGCGTGGTTTACAACCCAGTTCACAAACCAAACTCTTACCTAACCTAACCTAACCTAACCTTGGTTGGAATGGTAGTTTGCAACCGTCTGGTCCACCATTTGGGACGGCCACACGTCGCGTGATATGCGTGTGTATCTTATGCGACGGTTCTCGTCGCGGAAACCGGATATATACCTACGCAGTGTCGCTAGTTCAACTTAAAGGGTGTGCATGTAGTCGTGTCGACTTAATACTTATTACGTAGGAAAAAGGAGCGCGGGGCCTGGCGAACCGCGACGGATGACCGCGCGGGTCCCAACAACTGAGCACTTTTGTATGGGACCGCGCGGGAGTCCGCATAACGCAGTTTCGACCCTAAGTACTCATTAACGTTGACTCGCGAGCTTGGCCACGAAATATCAAACATATGGCATAATAACGAAGTGTTTACGTACGAAACGCACGTGCGGTCCAAGTAGCGGGTTAGCTAGTGACCGTCGCGCGGCGTACTCGCGGATGAACCAAACGCGCGAGATGTTTGTGTGTGTTCACGTCGAACTATAGGCGGAACGACCCACCCCCTTTGTCATTAAGTTCAAAAGGGCCTATTACACTACGCGATATTCTGTACCTCTACCATGAGCAATAGTATTTGTCGATTCTCGATACTGACTACGTAAATATTTTGTATGGCAAATTTTACAGCGTCTCTAGCGGTCACTTACGGAACCAAAAGCCATACAAAATATGTACGTAGTCGGTATCGAGTATCGACAAATGTTATTGCTTTAAACTCATGGTAGAGGAGGTACAAACTATTTTGATGTATAGTTCGACGTTATCGCGTTAGCGTAATAAGGGTCAGAACGTCTTACTTGGGAAGAAAAATATGACGAGTCTGAATATCGTACGCGTTATTCAGCGTAGTGTAATAGGTCCTAAACAGTATAAACTTGTCGCCAAGCTTTTGCGCGTCACACCAACGCAAACGCCTTGTGGGGCCAGTATGAGCACAAACTAGCCACGTCTTTGCGACCGCACACGTTACCGCGCCCGCGCGTTTCAATGTGAACAAGTACTAAGTGTTAAAACAGAATTCTCACCTCATAGTCTTCACTCAACATCTGCGGCACACTCAGTTTCCAAGATACTTTCTCTGCAGTCGGTAGGAGTGCTTCAGTTCAGCGTAGCAGAAGCAACAAGTGAGCATCAGTCTACTATTCCCAGTCACTAACTGTAACAAAACATCTCTTAAACTGTTTGTTTATTTATGACTAGGGGCCCGTCCCGGCTTCGTACGGGCAGTAAATATAGCCTATGTTACTCAGGGTGAATGTAGCTTTCCAGTGGTGAAAGAATTTTTGAAATCGGCACAGTAGTTTTTGAGTTTATTCATTACAGACATACACACAGAAATACAAATTTTCCCTCTTTATAATATTAGTGTGGAAAACAACTGACTTTAGCTAGCTGCTTCATCTGTGTGAAAGAAGGGTTGATCAAACCAACTTTGGATCCTTGTTTCATCCATTTAGGGAGTCAATTTTGGAAAATCGGTGGGATTGCAGTCAAGCACTAGTTTATTTCAATACTAGCTTTTGCCTGCAGCTTTGCCTGTGTACATAAAATGTAGCCACATAGGCTACTCACTCAGAAATAAAGCAGTTATCTATTGGTGAAAAAATTTAGCGATCGGACCAGTACTTCCAGAGACTACCTACTTTCAAATAAAAAAATAAAAATTGCACTCCGGGAGTGCCGGCAGAAGTGAAAACTTGATTATTAATGTTGAGCATGTTTGATATTTTGGAATGGTTAGGGAATAATTTTGCACCAATTGCTTTATCAGTATAAAAGTACTATCATTTATGTGGTAGAATACAATATTCATTTATTGCGCTATTGTACACAAACATGACAATTTATATTACATTAAAAATTTAACACTTTAAAACTATTACAATTATTTTACATTAAAAAATTTACCATCCGTCTTACGCTTTTTCGATCAGGTCACGTGTCCTGACGCGAGTTTAAGATTTTATACCCATTACAGAAAAAGTGCTCAACGCCGCTAAAGAAGTTTTCACTTCAAAATACATTTCCTAACACTGAGACTGCATTAATACTCTTAAACATACAAAAAAATTTTTTGAACTGCAGTGCGGATTGTCACGCTAATAATTTACTAGTACTAGTAAATAATTGTAAAATTAAGGTTTGTCAATGGGGTTTTTTTTTTCCACAACTATCACACAACCCCGTCTAGTCCCAAGCTAAGCAGAGCTTGTGTTATGGGGACTACTGATAAACATACTTATATATTTCTAAATACATACATACTTTAGATAAATTACACTAAGACACAGAACAAATGCTCATGCTCATCACGCAAACATTTGTCCTGGGTGGGAATCGAACCCACAACCTCTGGCATGGCAGTCAGGTTTACTAACCACTAGACCAACAGGCCTGTCAAAAAAATTTAGCACAGAGTAAAAGGTGTTAAACCCAAAGACAGGCATTCATTCTCCCATTATCTTTCTATTGTCTCTCATTACGGTATTCTAAAGGTTAAGTAAATAACTTCTTTTTCCTAGCGTGTTGATGGCAAAACTAGTTAAATTCCTTGCCTGGCCCAATATTCAACCACGGCAATACCGTCTCCTGATGCTGTCATTCAATCCCTACGTGAGCAGGTAACTGGGCATATGTTGCAGGATGTAAGGTGGCTCAAGTAGCTTCCTAGTCTGTAGAGCGCCTGATGAGAGTGACAAAGCACTAAATGCTTGATTTTTCTGATCTCCGTTCAACAAATATAACGACAAAACCTACCACAATGACCTACGTAATAAAACCTGAATAGGAGAGAATGCCTTGTTGCATTAAGTCCTATGTACCTCTACTGAACATGAAGTTCAAATAAATAAATAAATATTCAAACGATGTTTATTTCTTATAGAACATCAGAAGTTTGTGCACGCTTCCAAATTGGTTGTTTCCTATGGTGAAGAACCGGCAAGAAACTAAGATTACTGTTTCATGACTGCTGTAAAGCTTTCTAATACGTCGGTTGGAGACACCACGCTGCGACCCATAGGTAATTCAATTACATGAGGGAAAAATAACAGCCAGGCTGAAAAATGGGGGTGGGCTGGCGACGCCGCACGAATGCATCCGGAAAAATCCGAAGATAGAACTCACTGGACTCTGAGGAAGGTCGACGATGTCGAAAACGTCTGCAACGAAAGTGGTGTGACGTCCTGAACATGATCGCGGTATCAAGGTTTTGTAAGGAGAAGGAAGGCCTTTTTTTCAGCAGTAGAATACGATGAAAAGCGTTTAAAAATAATTAAACAGTATACTTACAAGCACATCAGTTAGTTTCTCATATTATATCTTGAAAGTTCTTATCAGTAACCACTTTTAAGCGAACATTCTCCACTAAACATATCCTGCGAAGAGGTGGTTTTTTTATTTCCCTATTTTGAAACACTACAGTTCTGTAAGTCGTTTGTATCCTATCTTCTTCTCGTAAGTACTTTTCCAAACACAAACTTTGTAAAGTTTTCTTTCAAAGATCTTATTAGCAAACAAAAAACAATCCGAATGCCGGTGCAGTAAGTGAGCAAGGAGCAAGGCAAGCCGCTCGATATTAGACATGGGTGATAAATAACGTCACAGTGAAAAAATCACCGTGATCTGCCACCTGAGAGTATCACAGTGACTTTTTGTATAATATCGTCGTTCCAAAATAACGTTGTTCCTTTCCGTCACATTTACTCCGTCTCACTCCCGTCACTGCGATGCTTAATGTTAAACATGGAACGAGAATAAATTGGAACGGAACGTGTCCGCCCGCGCACCGCCTGCGCCGCGGCCGTTCGGAGGTAGTCGTATACTTTCGTGAAAAACGAGTATCGATGCAATTCTAGCGTGCATTTATGACCTCGAACTTTGACATTCAGTTGAAAGAGTAACAAACGTCCATACATCCTCACAAACTTTCGCATTTCTAATACTATTATCAAGTACTAATTATTAGGATATAATAACACCGAGATGTAATTTTTTCTTTATTCTGCATTACAGCTACAGGCGATGGTTTTTATTGATAATAGTAAATAAGCGAATTAATTATCAAATCGTGTAAGTCACATTACAAAACGTTGTAAATATCTATTACCTATCCGACGTGATCGACGTGACAAAATCACGGTGATTTTTCACAGTGATATTTTTATAACTGGAACAACAGTCACGGTGAATGAAATATAACGACTTTGCCCATGTCTACTCGATATCTGTGCCGCTACGCCCGCTACCACGACCTCTTAACGCGTTCCATTTTTACGACCCAAACTGAACTTTGAAAGAGATGGAGCTATATCGGTTGTATAGCTCCATCCCTTTTTCCCGCTCTAACGACTGACATTTTACGCGTCATGGTAAGGTTCGTTCAATAATGTTCAGTTCAGGCAACATGAAGAAAAAATATCATTTGGTTTTCAATTTCATAAATTAAAAGTAAAATCCAGTATTTTAGGAGTTATACTGTTATATTACTACCATTCAGTACCTACATATTATTAATAAATCGAATGCACAAACAAAAATTGTAAACAAACGTCAGGGTTGCCAACCTTGAAATTTTTGTTTTATTTACTTAAAAATATATATATAACTAAAAAAGTCTCGCATTCCGGCTATCGTACTTCGTACACTCATCAATCATTCTATAGTGTAGTTAAATAAGAAACGATAAATACGAGAAACGTTATGAATAATTTATTCGTACTGAGTTGACTACTATTTTATAAAGTAAAGTTTAATACTCGGAGAATCGTATCGATTAGTTGTTGCATTAGTTGAAAAATATTAATTTATTTTTTTCATAGAACACTTGAACCCGTTGTGTGTCTAAAGGTGGATCCACGCGAGACACAATGGCTTTTTAATTGTGTCTCTAAGTACGGCACACGAGAGGTTAAACCTTCAATAAGAAAATTAATTAATTTAGCACTACACAAGACCATTTTAAAATAAGCACGAAACAAAAAAAATAAATAATTAAAAAACTTAAATTATGAATCTCATGGCTACACCAAAATAGGACCCCCATTCAATATGAATGTTAGACAAAGATACCAAAGGTACCTGACGCTGGTTTTCAACTGAACCTAAGATTGTGACGCACCGTAAGTATTACATATTTAATATTTTTGTAAATGCAATGTAGCCAACGCGTAAAAATCTACTTTCGTTCTAAAAAGTTGTCCATAATTACAAAATATCATATTATGAACTTTCCTGTAACAAAATCATAATTATACACATTGCTCGCGCTGCTTCGCTCTCGCTCTTCCCTATTCCACCGTACTATACCCTACCTTATCCTACTCTACTCTACCCTACCAAACTTCACATAAACCATCTATTAAATAGTCCGAACAAAGCCTAAACATTTCGTTTGGATATGTGAGCCCGTTCTTGAGTTATAAAATTACAACGAAAGGTGGCATTGATTTATATATATATACAGGGTGGCCAGAACATTGACGTCCAAAAATAAAATTTAGGTCCCTCGTATCGTGGGGTATCCGAATCACCCCCATGTATGTTCCGCGACTTTTCATAGTTTTCGAGTTATGAATTTTTTTCTGATTTTTTGAGAATGATCGACCTGACCAAACTAAAAATTTTTTTTTTTAAATTTTTATGGCTTTGTCGAGATTTTTTTTTTGCAACTGAATCTTCATGAGTAGTACTTTTATGCATAAAATAATCAGCTTCGTAACTGTGATGAAAGTTATGAAAAAATTGGTCTAAAGTGAAAAATTTACGTTCGTGAAATTATGACTTAGCTTTTCAACTTTAAATAAAAAATTAAAACAGGAGACTGCATGGTTCTTAAGTAGGCTTCAAGAATGCGCCAGACTTTCAGCTTTCAGAATCATAAAAAAAAAATTGCACTTAATGGGGCTACTTTGGCTTAAATCGGCCTTCAAAAACTGTGAGGTAGAAAATTCTTAAAATTAGCCACATGACGATTTTTTTTTTGCCTATTTTCTCGTTCCTAAGGTTAATTTATGAAAACAACCGAGAGTGAGAGAGATAGCAATAATTCGGTCTGTTATCCTCTCAGCCCATTGTTAGTGCAGGTAAAAGAGTAGCGCCTTCGTTTACAACTCATGGTGCACGAGAAAAGATCGCGCGAAGTTTTTGAATCTTAGCTTTTCTTGCAGTCATTTTTGGTTAGCAAAGTATTCGTCAGATGGCTAATTTTAAGAATTTACTACCTTTTTTATGGTGGGAAAAAATCATGCATTGATTGCCCCGCCCTTGGGCGGAGCGGAAGATAGTGTCAGACTCTTACTGACTAAAAGACCCACTCCGTTCCTTCTAGCCTTTATACTAGGGCTCGAGCGCCCTTTCGGATAACCCTGGCCCCAGTAGGCTTCGACCTGGCTGGGTCCCTCCTGTTGCTGTCAACTCCTTGAGGCGCGCGGGAACAGTGCGCGCTGTCGACGACTTGGGCTTGGTCCGGACAGTTATCAGACGGCCGGACAGTGAGCTATCCATTGCTCACTGTCCGCAAGCCGCGCCTACGATGGCCGGAAATCGGGATCAGAATCCCGGCAGCGGCGGCGGCGATAACGCCGTTGCCTGACGCGTTCGGCCTCCTCCTGTGCGAGCATTACTGCTTCGCATAAGTTAGCAACCGCCTGCCACTCCTCCTCGCTCCAGACCATGGCCTCAATCAAGGCCTGGCGCGAGAGGTCTCCGCCGCCGATCACCCCCACGAGGGCACGGCGATGCTCCGCCCAAGCAGGGCACACCTCGACTGTGTGCTCCACCGTGTCCTCCGGGCGTTCCGCACAGTGGCGACACCCGGGCGTCACTTCCGCATGAATCCAGTGCAGAAGAATTTTCTACCTCGCAGTTTTTGAAGGAAAGCTAAGATTCAAAAACTTCGCGCGATTTTTTCTCGTGCACCATGGGTTATAAACGAAGGTGCTACTCCTTTACCTGCAATAACAATGGGCTGAGAGGATAAGAGACCGAATTATTGCTATCTCTCTCACTCTCGGTTGTTTTCATAAATTAACCTTAGGAACGAGAAAATAGGCAAAACAAAATCGTCATATGGCTAATTTTAAGAATTTTCTACCTCGCAGTTTTTGAAGGCCGATTTGAGCCAAAGTAGCCACATTAGGTGCTATTTTTTTTATGATTCTGAAAGCTGAGAGTCTGGCGCATTTTTGAAGCCTACTTAGGAACCATGACGTCGTGTTTAAATTTTTTATTTAAAGTTGACTAGCTAAGTCATAATTTCACGAACGTAATTTTTTCACTTTAGACCAACTTTTCCATAACTTCCATCACAGTTATGAAGCTGATTATTTTATGCATAAAAGTACTAACTCATGATGATTCAATTGCAAAAAAAAAATCTCGACAAAATCATGTACTTTTAAAAAAAAAAAAATTTAGATTGGTCTGGTCGATCATTCTCAAAAAATCAGAAAAAAATTCATAACTCGAAAACTATGAAAAGTCGCGGAACATACATGGGGGTGATTCGGATACCCCACGATACGAGGGACCTAAATTTTATTTTTGGACGTCAATGTTCTGGCCACCCTGTAGATGTTTTTCTACTAGCCTGATAGTGTCTTCTTTAGGGGTCGCCTCGTACCACTAACAACAAATCTCGTATTTGTACGAGAAATCTCATAAGTTTGGCAACCCTGACAACGATTGTATCAATGTCAGACACTCAGGATCTGTCCATTGATAAAAGGATCTGTCATTTTTCTTAGATGTTTATGGTTTGGAAAAGATGTCTTTTAAGCCATACATAAAAAAAAATGCAAATAAAATATCTTCGTGTAATATAATCGCTTCGTTTCCCATTAGCATGCGTAGCATAGCATAGTATAGCATGCGTAGCATAGTATAGTCGGCCTTATAATGTTCCCACTGTTGGGACTCAGGCTTCCTCATTATGAGAGGGAATGGACCGTAATCTACCAGTGAGACCCAGTGCGGGTAAATGAATGTCACATGTTTGGCAGCATGCTTCTAGCTAGTCTTTGGCCGCCATTTTGGATGCACGCGCTTAAGAACAATTTTTTGCCGCCATACTAAAAAAAACCGGACAAGTGCGAGTCGGACTCGCCCATGGAGGGTTCCGTAGCAGCAAGTAACATAATATAAAAGTTGTAACTTTGATCGATATTTTAATAATAGTGTATTTTTTAGATTTATGACGTATTATAAAAAACTACTTACTAGATCTCGTTCAAACCAATTTTTCGTTGGTAGTTTACATGGTAATGTACAACATATAGTTTTTACAGTTTTATCATTGTCTTATTTTAGAAGTTACAGAGAGGGGGGGAGGGCGCACATTTTACCTCTTTGGAAGTGTCTCTCGCGTAAACTATTCAATTTAGAAAAAAATGATACTAGAAACCCCAATATCATTTTTGAAGACCTATCCGTATGGGTGCGACGAAAAAAAAAATTTTCAGTTTTAGTTCTAAGTATGGGGACCCCCAATATTTTTGCTTGAAAATCTTAAAGCGGTTCACAGAATACATCTACTTACAAAGTTACAACAGTATAGCTCTTATAGTTTCGGAAAAAAAGTGGCTGTGAAATACGGACGGACAGACAGACATGACGAATCTATAAGGGTTCCGTTTTTTGCCATTTGGCTAGGGAACCCTAAAAATCAGTTTTGCTGGTAAAGCAATAATTAATTAATTTGTAAAAATTTTGATTATTATTTTTTTAAAGCAAAGGCGGATATTTTTAAGGTTTTAATATTGAATGAAAATTAAAATTGGGTATATGAACAGAATATCATGAATAAATAAGATTATTTATACAATAATTTAAGGGGTTATGACTACCATTTTTGTATCACCAATTGTATCAACAAATTACCTAACATTATCTGTGTTCTAAATTAAAAAATATTTGAATTTCAATTTTTAATATTAAGTAGGATGTATACGGTTTGATACCTTTGCTACTTCTTCAACCTGCAAAGGTAAAGCGCGGGAAAAAAGTCTACTAAGCATTATTTCTTACATGCATTGTCCTTTCGAAATCATTGCTTACATGTGATATTTTGTGAAATAATTGTTAATTTGAAGAGAATTCTTTAGAAGGCACCGCCGCCGCCAAATATTTCGATTAAGTTAAAAATACTCGCGATAGCTAGCTGCCATCTAAATCAAAACTAAAATGTATGGCAACTTTGGAAATTTTTCCTCAGTACAAAATGAACAAAAATGCGTCGTAATTTTCAGAGAAAGTAAGTATTTCTTCGTAAGTGTATGGAAAAACGTCGTTTGATACACGTGGAGATTTGTCACTGCAGCACTCGGCTCCATAACAGTTTTTTTTACTACATGCATATGAATATATATACGGTACCTACATACACCAAAATAACATTTTTTTAAATTTTTGTCTGTCTGTTTGTCCGGGCTAATCTCTGAAATGGCTCGACCGATTTTGACGGGACTTTTCTTGTCAGGTAGCTGATGTAATAAGGAATAACATAGACTTTTATTTTAGAAAATAAATCCACACGAACGAAGTCGCTGGCACAGCTAGTCGTATATATATTTATATGCATTTAATAAAAAGCGGTTAATTCAATATTACAAACAGACACTCCAATTATATTTATATAATTTATATGTATAGATTAGTGTAGATCTAGATATTATTTTAGGTGGAAAGTCATTCAACGCCTCCTTCTACTCCTGGGCGGAGTGGGAGGCATGTCAGACATTTACTGACTAATATCCCTCCCATATTCCTTTTTGGCCTCCGTTCTAGGGCTCCGGGTATCACATTCTCATAACCTTTATTAAGTAAATGTAGATACATCATGGATCTACATTTGCATAGTATAAAACAAAGTTGGTTTTAATAAGGAACTTATCTACAATATTTTTTTTTACAAGAAATGAAAGGCTTGTTTTATTTATTCCTTTTATTGGTCATTTAATTTGTAAATATTTCATAAAATAATAAATAAATAAAAAAATCATTTATAAATATTAAAAAAAAAAAACTGTATCCCACCGGTATCCGATTACCGCTTTCTGGAGCAAGCGGTACATCTGGATACGGCGGCTCGTATAGTTCTTTTAAATATTTCATAAAATAATAAATAAATAAAAAAATCATTTATAAATATTAAAAAAAAAAACTGTATCCCACCGGTATCCGATTACCGCTTTCTGGAGCAAGCGGTACATCTGGATACGGCGGCTCGTATAGTTCTTTTATTATTTACATAGCAAGCAATGTATTCGTAATGAAAATCACGATACATGCGTATAATGCGTTTCAAATGAGAACAGGATCGCCCGCCATGTTGTGACATCACGATTTACTGTCAAATCGAGGAAGGAAATTTTTAAAATATTAATTAATTTACGAAAAATGTAATTAATTTATGAACGGTAAACGTAAAAAGTTTAATCAGAATCCGGTTCTTCAATTTTACTCAACTCCGAGTTCTTTAATTTTGCCAAAATTTCTTCGATTTGACAGTACGAAGAGACGTCAAAACATAGGAATCGGTCCTATTCTCATTTGGAACGCGTATGTACTACGCGTAAATGTATATCTTCTGTTTATTGTGCATTCTATCGGTCGGTTTTATGTTTTAAATAAATTTATTAACTTGAATCAGTTTAAACAATCTAAATATAATACGATTGCCAAGTCAATATATTTATTTTAAACATAAAAGATTTGTAATATTCATATGGTCACTATAACATGTTGCAAAAGGTCCTTCAAGTCCCTGAATAAATTAACCGACTTGGCATTACATGGATCTCACAACTGCTTACGGAAGAAGAACTGAGTTACGAGCCTTGGTTTTTTCACCAGTTATGTTTTTGATGGCATTTTAATTACAAAAGACAAGCACTTTGCCAGCGACATGGTTCGCGAGCAAGTTATTCATAAAACTTAACATTTCATGAGCCATATTTTGGGGGTAGTTTTGAAAAACTAATAAGGGCAGTTTTTACATTTTGATTACAAGTTTCAAGTTTATTAACCCATGAATTAAAAATCCTGTTTGCAATTACTAAAATCCCATAGATTGTTCTATTGGGGATAGTTCTGAATACAAATAATGACCACCTTTTGCAAAGGTTACTATTTGTGCTAACTTTTAAGGATATTGGTACACGAAATGATGTTTTGCATACAGACGAAATTCCCCATTAAAGTTTTAAAGGTAGAATTTACAAATACCCCTTCTGAGGCCGAACGCTGCGTTACGCGGGCGTCAAAAAAATACATTAAAGTTCTCTATCGATACAACTATTTGCACACCGTTAAAGTTGAATTAGTATAATACTGCGCAAGTAATTATCCGGATTCCACTACGGGGATCGCCGCACACGAGACTTGCGACTGGTCCCCGCGCAGTCACCCGCGCGTGCTCCCGCTAAACGCAGCGTCGGCCCTTAATATTCACTTACGTCATGAAGCCTTATGCAATGTTTCATGTTCATATACCCAATAGTATCGGCTGTGCGTTAATATGTCAGTCTGTCAGTTTCTCCTTTTATATATATACACCCCTACTTTTTAATTAGTACACAAAAAAATGGGGCTGTATCTGTACCCGTTACTGATCATATTGAATTGACCACGAAAAGGTAAATTCATCATAGATTCAATCATACATAACAATTGCTAGTAGAAAATACTGCGGGAAGTGTTTTTCCATTTTAATCGTCCTTTATTCATTCATAATCAATAGCCTGCACAATATTTCCATAAATCGAGAGACATTTTGGGATCAACACAAACTTTGCTGTTTATGAATATTATTTTTTGAGACTTTACTTAAATAATAACAAGGACTTTTCTTATAAGCCCTTTAAGTATTTGTACAAATTAAAAATTAGTGGTATATAGATAAATAAATTACTATTTTCCTTTCTTGTGAACCCTAAGGTGACTATTCAAAGTACTGGATTGCCGAAAACACTTTGCACATATTTCACATTGGTACTGCTTTTCATCACTGTGTATAAGAATATGATTTGCCAAATTAGCTTTTCTATTAAAACTGCGCTGACATATTTCACACTTGTGAGGTTTTTCACCACTGTGTGTTGTTATATGTTTTTTTAAAACACAGGAAGAACTGAAACTACGCTGACATACATCACATTTGTAAGGTTTCTTCCTAGTATGCTGACACATATGAAAATTCAAAGAATGTTTTTGAGTGAAACTACGTTGACATATAACACACTGGTAAGGCTTTTCACCCGTGTGTGTAAACATATGATTTTTTAAGATCCATTTAGTATTAAAACTACGCTGACATACGTCACATTCGAAAGGTTTTTCACCAGTGTGAGTAAGAACATGATGCTTTAAATGTGATTCGTGTCGAAAACTTCTTTGACATTGTTTGCATTCATAAGGTTTTTCACCAGTGTGTACACGAATATGACTATTTAAATTCCTTTTTAAACGAAAACTACGCTGGCAAACATCACACTTATGTGGTTTTTCACCAGTATGTATAAGAACATGACTAACTAATGAATATTTAATTTTAAAACTACGCTGGCAAAAGTTACATGTGTAAGGTTTTTCACTAGTGTGTGTTAACAAATGATTTTTTAAACTCCAACTAGTATTAAAACTACGCTGACATACGTCACATCTATAAGGTTTTTCACCTGTGTGAGTAAAAATATGATGTTTCAAATTTGATTTATAGCGAAAACATCTTTGACATTGTTTACATTTATAAGGTTTTTCACCAGTGTGTATACGAATATGACTATTTAAGGATCTCTTTGTACCAAAAATACGTTGACAAATATCACAATTGTATGGTTTATCACTAGTATTTTTTCGAATTAGATTTTGTAAATGAATTTTTCTGATAGGTTCTTTGAATTTAGTGACTGATTTGGACGTACGATTTCGCGTTGTCGGGATTACTTTCAAGCTTGTTACTTGATTTTTCTTTTGCTGTGATGTAATTGTATCTTCCAGGTTTGCTCTTCGTGCATCTAGTGCAGGTTCCTTCACGACGGCCGTCCCTGCGATTATAAACACGTAAGTACAACAAACAGTACAGCTAAAGCGAGGGTACGTCGGGAATGTACTTGTGAACATCGTGCGCATTTAAATTCTGAAACCCGACCTATCATAAGTTTAGTATTTTTTTGTTAGTTCTTGTATTTTCTTGGCATCGAACTTGATAAGTTAATTTACAATTGCCCTCATCTATTTTAGGTAACTTATCAATAAAATCTGACTAGTAATTTAATACACGATGTTTTTAAATTCGTTCGTATGTTTTTTGGTGAACTCAAAGTAAAAAATTGTACAACCAAGTTTTACTATCAGGTCATATTAGGAATGAAGAAAAAAAATTAGATGTTCAGTATTTATCTACTTAGGTATATAATAGATGAGACAGACTGACTTGACATATCGAGCAAAGCCAAAATTGCTTGAACTCGGAACATGAAATTTTGCGCAAGCCTTCTTTTTTTATTTTAGAAGCGACAAGAAATATGTAACCAAGATCCATGTAACTCATAATATGTTTTAAAAACAGTGTCCATGGAGTTTCTTGCACGTTCTTCTCCATAGACACCTAAGCTTTGGAACGTGCAATTTAACTTCACTATTTTTGGACTGACCGACATTTAACTATTCAAAAGTGCCTGCAAATGGTCTATTTGATAAATGATTTTGACTTTGACTTTATGACATAGGAGAGCGGGGTTTTTGGAAATCCAACCTTTCGTTTGTATGCAAAATCTAATTTTGGGTACCGATATACTTCATAGTTAGCACAAATAAGTTTTCACAAGTACGCCCAATACAATTTACTAGGTTTTAAAGATCGTATGAAAGATTCTTATTTATGTGGTTAATAAACTTCAAATGTAGTACAATTTTAACCTAAAATTAATAATTAATTTTATCATTATTAATCTTTCTAAACTACACAAGAGGTATTAATTTTTTTATGTATGTAATCGAAGTCACTGGCAAAGTGATAGTTATCACATAATTCAACAAAATGTGAAGAACATAATCATTAAATTATTTCGAGATTTCTGAGTTAGTCTCGCAGTTATGTACCCTTATCAGAAGATTGTTTGTTTGAGCAATTTAGCTTCACTTTTTTGACTGACCGACATTTTGACAATTCAAAAGTACCTCTAATCGGTCTATTTGAAATAATAGTTTCTGATTTCAGAGAGGCAAAAGCCCTTAAGAGTCTACACTACTACTCACTACATCTTGCGAATGCGCCGCTAGCGACCAGCTCGCGAGCTGTCTGCGTGCATTTTAACTTCTTGATGCAAGAGACCCACGCGTATGAAAGCATACGGAACAATGCCGCGCGCGTCCATTGTGTAAACTCCTGAGTTACACTAAAGAGGCGCAACAAACAATTGCACTTACTGAACGCTAGCAACGCATTCGCCAGGAGTGGACAAACCCTTACATTAATGAGATCGACCGTTTAAATACAAAAGTACCAAGTTCATACATACACTCACGGTAGTTGCGTGTGATGCGCACCATTTAAATAATATCACCAATAAAATTTTACATATTCAATCATAAATATGTTACTTCAATAACACCCCTCCCCCTGCCCCCACTTTTCCTTCTTTCTTGTGAACTCGAAGGTGACCATTTAACGTACTAGCTTGACTAAAAAACTTTGCACATATTTCACATTGGTACTGTTTTTTATCACTATGTATTAAACTATGATTTTCTAAATTAGCTTTTCTACTAAAACTTCGCTGACATATTTCACATTTATAAGGTTTTTCACCAGTGTGTGTTAATACATGGTGTTTTAAAATCCATCTTGTTTTAAAACTACGCTGACATTGATCACATTTATGAGGTTTTTCACCAGTGTGTACACGATAATGCGTTTGTAAATTGGACTTAGTGGTAAAACCACGTTGACATATATCACATACGTTAGGTTTTTCAGAAGTGTGTGTAAGAGCATGATGTTTCAAATGTGTAATTTGTCGAAAACTTCTTTGACATTGCTTACATTTGTAAGGTTTTTCACCAGTGTGTACACGAATATGACTATACAAGGATCTCTTCAAACGAAAATTATGCTGACAAATATCACATTTGTATGGTTTTTCACCAGTGTGTATAAGAATATGACTTTCTAATAAATATTTTATTCTAAAACTGCGCTGGCAAACGTTACATGTATAAGGTTTTTCACCAGTGTGTTTAATATGTTTTTTTAAATTACTTTTTTTAGTAGTTCGATTGACTTTAGTAACAGGTTTGGACGTACGATTTCGCGTTTTCGGGGCTACTTCGGAGCCTGCAAGTTGTTTTTTCTTTTGCTGGGCTGTAACTGTGTCTTCTAGGTCTGCTTTTCGCTTGTCTAGTGTTGGTTTCTTCGCGACGGGCGCCCCTACAAAAAACAAGTACAACTTAAATTCGAAGGCAGCAGGCGCGGTATAAGGGAAAGGTTCTCTCTCACTCGGTTGTATATAATTTTTTGTACGATCAAAAACCCACCCTGTTCCTTCGTTGCTTTTCATACCTGGGCCGTGCCTCCCTTTCGGAACTTGATTCTAGGCCCCAGTAGGCTTCGACCCAACAACTTCTTGAGGCGCGCGGGAACAGTACGCTCCGTCGACGACTTGGACTCGATCCGGACAGTTACCGGACGGTCGGACAGCGTGCTACCCATTGCTCGCCGTCCGCAATTTAGGTGTTATAGTTTCTGAGATTTTGTGATTAATCAGTGAGTGGTTTTTCGATTTACAGGACTTTCATACAAACTACCATCCCCTTTTTTAATCCCAATAGGGGGTTGATTTCTAAAGATAAAACACAACACCATCTATACAGCATACATTTTAAATTTCAAGATTTCAAGTCTCCTACTTCAAAAATATTGGACTTTCAAACAAACTTCTAAACTCGTTTTACCCCCTTAGGGGTGGAGTTTCGCAAAAACCCGTTCAAAGCGGATGTCTACACCCTGTAAGGAACGTACCTGTTAAGTTTGTAGGTGTTATAGTTTCTGAGATTTCGTGAGTGAGTGGTATTTCGCTTTTATATAGATAGATATGTAAACTAGACTTGTCGAGCTAGAGTCTGCCTTAAAAGTTAAACAACTTGGAATTTTAATAGTTTTTAGGGTTCCGTAGCCAAATGGCAAAAAAACCGAACACTTATAGATTCGTCATGTCTGTCTGTCTGTCTGTCCGTCCGTATGTCACAGCCACTTTTTTCCGAAACTATAAGAGCTATACTGTTGAAACGAAACTTGGTAAGTAGATGTATTCTGTGAACCGCTTTAAGATTTTCACACAAATATAGAAAAAAGAAGCAATAAATTTTGGGGGTCCTCATACTTAGAACTGAAACTCATAAATTTTTTTTTCATCAAACCCATACTGGTGGGGTATCTATGAATAGGTCTTCAAAAATGATACTGAGGTTTCTAATATCATTTTTTTTCTAAACTGAATAGTTTGCGCAAGAGACACTTCAAAAGTGGTAAAACGTGCCCCCCCTCCTCTAACTTCTAAAATAAGAGAATGACAAAACTAAAAAAAAAAAATATACGTACATTACCATGTAAACTACCAACGAAAATTGGTTTGAACGAAATCTAGTAAGTAGTTTTTTTTAATACGTCAAAAATCTAAAAAAATACACTATTATTAAAACATCGATCAAAGTTACAACGAACTACAAGAACTTTTACATTAGGTATGTTACTTGCTGCTACGGAACCCTCCATGGGCGAGTCCGACTCGCACTTGCCCGGTTTTTATTTTTTAACAATTAAACAAAAATTTAAATAAGTACTGAGACCCTACCACGACTTCATAAGGTGATCCATTTGACGACCTAAACTAAGAGATGGAGTTATATTATAGGGTGTATAGGTCGATCCCTCTTTCTTACCCGCACGACTGACTGACTGAAGATTATAATGATGAATGAACTTTGTTCGAACTACCCAAATCGTTTGACTTTTTAGACAGACTATACACTAGATCCATGCCACGCGTCATCGTTTTACGTACAATCATAATCATAATCATTTATTTGGTTTGCAAATCGGGCATGTTACACATTTACGTCGATCTAATGTAGTTCTAGCTTTATCCTCAACCACACAGGTGGAATCATACATTACCTTAAAAAAAAAACAAGTAAATAAATAAATATGATAAACAACTCACCAAGACTTAGATGTTCTTCTTGTTCAACACAATGCTGTTCAGTGACATTTTGGAGTTTCAATTCTATTTTATAGCTATCATCGTCACGATGTTCATCCTTTATATCCACATTATCAATGCTGGTACTGTCATCGCTCGCGTCATTGTCCTTAACTCCTAGTTCGTCATTATCTAATCCTAGGTCGTCATTATAATCAGCTCCCAGTTCGTCATCATCTTCCGACATTTGCCAGTCATCTAGTATGCTGACGTGTTCTATTGGCGTTGTCGTCAGGCCACCGCAAAACTCTAACTGGCCTGGGTATTTCAATGGAGCGTCAGGCTGTAAGATATTTGATAAAAGTATTAGAAATTATCATCACACAGACCAATTGAAGTGGAGATGTGCAGGTCATATGCTACGGAGGCTGTTTCCAGATGGCTCAAAAAAAAAACTATTAAAACATCGATCAAAATGACAACAAACTATAAAAACTTTATATATTATGTTACTTGCTGCTTCGGAATCCTTCATGGGCGAGTTCGACTCGCACTTGGCCGCTTTTTTTTTAAGTGCTTGACTAGGATCCACCTGATGGTAAGCACTATAAGCAATGCTGCAATCAGTGATGGTGAAGTGAGCTAGTTTATTAAGAGTGTATTCACTCTAGCCTTGAAGACACCTCAATTATAATAGGAAGAGGCAAATTGTTGCAGTTTCTCAATGTAAGCAATATAAACGTCAAAGCGATACGCTTAGACGCTTACAACGTAAGGCTGGATACTCGCCGTTGGGTTATGCAATGGTAGAAAGAAGATGGCGGAATCACGTTACGCAATTCCGGAACACGCTCCAAAAAAAAAAAAATACATCCAGCGTCTCAAAGGACGAACGATGCAGCGGACGAACTCGCCAGAAGGGGATGAAATATGGCAGCGATAGGGCCTGAAACCACTGTGCCGCTCCCCTTCGCAATCTCGTAAGGAAACGAACTAGAAACCTACATCAAAGACTAGTGAGTGCAGGCAAGCCAAGGAGGCGTTTCCTTCCATTCATGGACGCATCACGAAACAGGCCCTTAGACTGACTAAACCTCACTTGCGCAAAGTAAGCATCTCTCTGCCATAGAAGTTACAGCCCACTGTGCAGAGCCTGTATGGAGGAGGACGACGAAACAGCTTCTAACCTGCCCAGTTGTCGCTGGGTACTGGGCAAACTACTTCGGAAACCCAGGTATCCCTCCGTGAAGTGATCAGTAACACCAAGGTGCTACTGGCCTTCCTTGACACATTTGTCCGCAAAACACGCGCTGTAGTCATGGAATTGCAGACACCAGCCCAAAATACATATACTATTTGACTGGCCTGTTGGTCTAGTGATTAGTGACCCTGACTGCTATACCGGAGGTCGTGGGTTCGATTCCCACCCAGGACAAATGTTTGTGTGATGAGCATGTTCATTTGTTCTGTGTCTGGGCGTAATTTATCTATATATGTATGTATTTAGAAATATATAATTATGTTTAGCAGTTGTTTAGTACCCATAACACAAGCTCGATTCGGACTAGATGGCGTTGTATGATAGTTGTAGAATTAAAATCCTGCATCCCATTGGAACCTGTGGCTGTTAAAAACCTGCTTGTAGTTGAAACTCCTTACCCTATAGTCACTGCAGACCATCTGATCAAACAGTTTCTCGGCTTCCAGACACTTCCTCAACAGTTGGCAGCATTGCTTTAGCTTGGTGACACAGAACAAACAAGCCCGCAGTGGTCTACCATCTCCCGTTTCAAACTGTAACAGAAAAATACCGGGCCGTAATGCAAAATTATTTATGTGTTATTGATTTATCAATTATTTTAAAAGTACCTACTAATAAACTGTTAATTAGTACTAAATAATGAGTATCACTATGACAGACACCTACAAATAAAAACACAATGAAATCTGTCAAATATTCCAAAATAATATCAATTTAGTTAATTATACCCCAAGCGAACGCTGGTGTTCACGCATCTTATTGTGTCTCAAATTGACGGTATCTGAAAGGTTAATTCTTTTTCCAAAAAACTATGTTAACTAACATTGAGACTTTGCACAATTAGGCACATGAGCTTCCAACCCACTGACCTGTATAGTACAGATTAGCCTATTATTATTTCGAAATCAATATTTTTATTGAAAAAGTTTTTAGTGGAAAGTTATGCGAAGAGGCTAATTGGTGATCCAGATCTAGTTAAGTCCAATCTACAATGTCTTGAGCACAGGCGAAGGGTAGCCTGCCTTTCAGTGTTTTACAGCATGCATTTTGGAGAGTGTGCATGGAGGAATTCCTTGACTAGATTCCACCAACTCATTACTGTTGACAAGCCGACGAACGGTGAGTAGGTATTCACCCCTACGTTATTGAAGCCTCTACAGTCCGGACCAAGCATTTCGTCTCATCGTTAATACCACGTACATCGAGAGACTAAAACAATTTGCCTGCTGCGGTCTTCCCATCTAATTATAATTTAGGTGTCCTCAAGGCAAGAGTGCATAAGCTCTTAATAAACTAGTGCGCCTCACCATCAGAGATTGCATCACTGCGTGCCATCAGGTGGGATCTCAGTCAAGCATTAATTTAGATCAATTAAAAAAAAAAACGAATACATAATAGTAAATAACTTACAGGGAATTCCGTCAGCTTTTCATATATTTCCTGCAGGTCCTTGTCAGTAACCACATACATGCGAACATTTTGCACTAGACATATCCTACACATTGACAGTTTATTCATTTTTTACTTAAAAAACACTTAACTGGCTTCTAAATAATAAATACGATTTTGTGTTCACATAAATTTTTATGCCTGTGAATTAATAAGGCACGCACCGTGCGCTGCAACACATATTTAAGTGCTATGCTCTAACCATTGTGTCTGGTATATTTCATTAGAATTTTATTTATAATAAATTCAGCTTTAATTGTATGGGATTTCTTGATTGTGGTTTCATAAATTCCGATTGATATTGATTTCGACTCAAGCTGTCAGAAAGACAGATCATGAATGACAGCTGTCAACATAGATTTTTTTTTTGGCTTGACAAATGCCAAGGTTTGATTATTTAGCAAATCAAACCTGTTTTTTTATGTTTTGGGTTTGTTTTGTAACGAAGAAGCCGTGTCTTCGTATGAATATAGAATAGTTCATTACATACTATTAGAATTCGGGTGATACACATTCTGTTTTTTGGCAGCAAAGACCACCTTCTCGGTAAACTTCGCTGAGGTAATATAATATCCCACAACTATCACACAACGCCGTCTAGTCCCAAACTAAGCAGAGCTTGTGTTATGGGTACTAGACAACTGATAAACATACTTATATATTTCTAAATACATACATATTATAGATAAAACTCTCAGCTCCATTTTTTAAAGATCGCGCCAAAGTCAAAGTAAAAAAAAACCGGCCAAGAGCGTGTCGAGCCACGCTCAGTGTAGGGTTCCGTAGTTTCCCGCCCGTCACAATAAGTGTACCCACTTATGAGTTTGAAAAAATGCTTGCTTATACGATTATACTACAAACTTAGTCCAGAAATTATTTTGTAGAACCCTTTTGTCTTTTTTGTACAAAAACTGTTCTTTCCATCAAGTTCAAGATAATTTTCCTAGAAAGTCCTTATAAAGTTCTACTTTTCAGATTTTTTTAATATTTTCTAAACTTATGGTTCAAAAGTTTCCGAAATTATTCACATTATAAAAAAAATAATTTTAGTAAACCCCTATTCATTTTTAAATACCTATCCAACAATATATCACACGTAAGGGTTGAAATTAAAAAAAAATATCACTTCCCACTTTACATATGGGGGGGGGCTACCCTAATAAAACATTTTTTCCAATTTTTGTTTTACCACTTTCTCGGCGTGATTGATACACATATTGATACCAAATTTCAGCTTTCTAATGCTAACATGGCGAAACTATAAGGGTTCCTAGTTGACTACGGAACCCTAAAAAACACCAATCAAAATTCATTTCGAAAGTCGGACTCGATTTCCGTATTTAAAGTTATTTTGATCGTTTTAGGAAATAACCTAATATTTCGTCCTGAAAATTTTGTCTAGAAAACAGAAACCCTGACAGCTGAAATTACAACAAACAATTGGGGAACATGTTGAGTCCTTATCAAAAAAATAACTAATAAAAATCATATTTATTACAATTCAATTATGGATAATTTCATTTTACAAACGAAATAAACGATATTGTCTCAAGGATCTTGCAGACCCCGGTTGTTTATACTTAATTAAAATGGCATTAAGATAACAATGGTTATTTTATTATTATTAAAACTAAAGTATTAGATACCTCAGAACCTAGAACAAGTTCCTAATCAAACTTAACTAGCTTAAGTACAACCAACAATCAAAAATATCAAGTTACAAATTAAATAAAAGTCATGAAGTAATTAATAATCTCACGGTAATAACAATAAAGTTTTTTATAATTAAAAAAAAAAAACACGTAGTTTAAAACAGGCTTTTTAACAATTGTTCATCTATTATATTTATTATGAGGTAGATTTTTCCCGTTAATCTTCTCAAGAAATTATTTTAATTGATACCCGTATCATGCGGGTACTTAAAGAAATACGTAGTCCGCCATATTGGATTTAGTCGTCACATAAAGGTGGACCAGTAGCTCGATTCACGTAATCAAAACTGTAACGATATCGTAGCGATTTAGTCGTTTAGTAGACCATTTCCGTATTCACATCCATCAATCTAGTTCGAACGACACCGATTTTAAAGTCGTTTGAAATTCGTCGATTTGAAAAAAAAATCTGTATTACATTATCCTGGTAGAATACTTATTAATGTAACCGGATATAAGTCGATAGATCGTGAATATCGCTTTTGGATAGGACTTCGATCGAACGACTATAAAACTTCAACGATATTTGGCTTGTTTGATTTTACGTGAATCAGGCTACAGACGGTTGTAATCAAGCGTCCAAACAGAGATCACCTTGGTTGGAGCTTGGTTTGTGTTTGGATTGTGTTACGGCTACCCGGATTTAATCTATATGCCAACACGTTCGCAAATCAGTCACTGTGGTTGGAAAAACGTTCTCCCCAACCAAGGGCGTTAAAAGTCATGGATCACAACTGGGGTCTAGTTCATAATATCGACAGTCACTACATCGATGGTCGCTATATCCAAAACGTTCCATCGACGGTCATAGCTAGTATTAAAAAAAAAACTAGACGTACGTGAGTAATTAATGATTATCGTTTTCGGCTTTCTTAAGACCCTCGCCACAGCTCGGGTCTAAATACCGCCTCGTCGGTAATCACTAAAATTACACACTTATCATAATGTACTATTATAGGCTCGCGTTTGACCACTAATTCACTTGATGGTAAGCGACAATGTGGTCGAACACTGGGTTGCGACAGTCGCTGTCTCGTTTTCATATTTATGAACGAAAAATGTTTGATGCAGTCCGTCTGATAACAGCCTATGTCTGCAAAATTGTTACTCAATACATTAGGAGTAAATGTTTCGAAATTCATTATCAATATTTGACATATAGTCCGTTTAAGTCAAATATTGCAAATGAGTTTTAAAACATTTTCTTTACCACTAACCAATAATAATACATTATAACATTGCAAGTTAAATAAAAGCTTGTAAAACCGTGACTAGAGTCTGTCTTAAAAAGTCAAACGACTTAGGTAATATAATCACATTCTTGAAATCTAATTTACGGGGTTACCATGGCGTTCAAAGTAAGATTATTTTAATCTTGTTTTAGTGTGGGTAAGAGATGGCGCTAGACAAACTGTATAGCTCTGTCTCTTACCCACACTAAAACAAGATTAAAACAATCTTACTTTAGACGTCATGGTCTAGGTCTTAGTCAACACTGGTTGAACAATCAAGGTTGCAAAAAGATGATCATTGTTTACTAATAGAAATTAAAAGTGTTGCATGTAATATTAAAGGTGTAAGGGACAGCCCTACATAAACTTTAAGGGCTTGCTCAGTAGACGAAACTGAACAACCTTCAACGAATTTTTTTTTTTTTTTCAGGATACGAAAAAAAAAATCGGCCTCACCATACAAAATGATAAACTTGATTGGACAATTTGTATGGCGAGGCCGATTTTTTTTTTCGTTTAAAATTTTTGTGGTAGGTTGTTCCGTTTCGTCTACTGAGCAAGCCCTTAAAGTTTGTGGAGGGCTGTCCCTTACACCTTTTATATAAGAGATTTTTTGATTTCATTAAAAATATCCAAGTTGTTTGACTTTTAAGACAGACTATAACACCCAGTGTCTAAATTGAAATTCTCTATTATTCTATAATTTCATAGTGAAAACTTATAAATAAGCTTTGAAGTATACCCTACTCCATCCATTAGTAATTTAAATAATCATTTTTTACTGTCGGTTGAATCGGTTTATACTTCTATTACATAGGAATAAGGATGGCATTAAAAGCAAAGAAGTGGTTACAATACCAACTATTCACTGCAGCCGCCATTTGTCATGTCACCAAAGCAATAGAGGTCAAAATCGGTTGAACGGGCACTAAAAAAAGTTTTGTTTGAATTTCTAATTATATTGCGACTGAAAATTCACTTTTTTAACCCCCAACGCAAAAAAAAGGTGTAATAAGTTTGACCGCTATGCATGTCTCTCTGTGGCACCGTAGCTCTTAAACGGGTGAACCGATTTGTATGCGGTTTCAAAATCGGTTTTACTGTTTAAAAGTTATGACGGAAGGATTTAAAAATTTGGGTCGGCGCTTTTCAAAATTTAAGTTTTAGTTTTCAAAGTATTTACAGAATAGCACTCATATATATTGAAATTTTACAAGCCTTTTTTTACACCAACTCAATAAAATAAAAATATAATAACGTAGGTACCCTTACTGCAAAAACCAACTAAGTATCTGCATTTTTGTATTATTAGGTTAGGTATATTCGATCAGCTCACTTTTTGCCGAAGCTATTTTCTATAAATCTAGTGTCTGTTTGTAATTTTGAAATAACCGCTTTTTACTACGAACGATTTTGACGGGACTTTTTATTGGCAGGTAGCTGATGTAATAAGGAGTAACTTGGCTACTTTTATTTTAGAAAAAAAATAAATTCAAAATCCTGTAGTCCACGCGAAGTCGCGGGCACAGTTAGTTGTAAATAAGTGTCATAGCTAATAACCACTTTTACTTGCAGATTCGTCTTTATGATACAAATTGATAGTTATATTTAACTTAATTTGGGTAAAAATTGTAGATAGTTGTTTTTTGCAATAACGTTACCTATGATAAGTTTGCAGAGAGAAAAAAAAAAAAAAACACTGGTTTAAAAAACGTTTTAAAACTAATAATAACCTAGACCATGACGTTTAAAGTAAGATTGTTTTAATCCTGTTTCAGTGTGGGTAAGAGACAGAGCTATACAGGTTGTCTAGCGCCATCTTGATACAGGTTTATCCTAGTACAGGCATATAACATAGTCATGCCTTTATAAATTATTCCTAAGATTTTATGTTACTATTTTACCAAACTTTAACTCTGAATAAATATTATTATATTATTATTCCATTTATTTATTATTATATACATATTTATCATATTTTTAAATATTTCTTAAAAAAATAACATTAAAAAAAACATTTAAAAATATAAAAAATAGTAGCCCACCGGCATCGGGAACACGGTCCAAGCTGCCGGCGGTCAGGGCTCCTGAGAGAGGAACCTCCGGACAATACGCGCCGTGTCTAGGAGTACTGCCTTCTGGATCAAGCCCTTGATCCAACTGCCTAACGAGAGCCTCCGCAGATGTTGGTCGAGGCTCTTGGCAATTAAGCCATTGGCCGTCACGACTATCGGCACAATGATTGCTCTATCCACTTCCCACATGTCGACAACCTCGCGAGCCAAGTCAAGATATTTAGTTTGTTTATCTTTCTCGGCTTTCACGAGGTTCTCGTCATGAGGGACCGCTATATAAACAATCATTGTGCGACGCTCTAGTCGATCTATCACCACTATGTCAGGCTTATTGGCAACAATAGTCCTGTCAGTGATGATAGATCGATCTCAATATAACGTGATACTGCCATTGTCGAGAACTGGGTCGGGCACATACCTGTAGTACGGTACTTCTGATTCTACAAGATTGTATTTAAGAGCAAGTTGCTGGTGAATAATCCTTATAATAATAATAATAATAATAAGTTATGGACGAAGTTATCATGACGAATAACTACCGGAGATTTATTGTGAAGGACGGCACGGTTGACATATGTCGGGCATGTCACCGACCGGGTGAATCAATCCGCCACATTATCTCTGGTTGTTCTCGTCTAGCTAACGGAGAATACTTGCATAGACACAACCTTGTAGCCAGGATTATCCATCAGCAACTTGCTCTGAAGTACTCTCTTGTGGAATCGGAGGTGCCATACTACAGGTATGTGCCCGACCCAGTTCTCGATAGTGGCGATATCACGTTGTACTGGGATCGGTCCATCATCACTGACAGGACTATTGTAGCCAATAAGCCTGATATAGTGGTGGTGGACCGAAGCGAGAGGCGTGCAATGATTGTTGACATATCCGTTCCGCATAACGAAAACCTCGCGAAAGCCGAGAAAGATAAACAAATCAAGTATATTGACTTGGCTCGCGAGGTTGTCGAAATGTGGGAATTGGATTCAGCGATTATTGTACCGATAGTCGTTTCAGCCAATGGCTTAATTGCCAAGAGCCTCGACCAACACCTTAGGAGGCTCTCGTTAGGCGGCTGGATCAAGGGCTTGATTCAGAAAGCGGTACTTCTGGACACGGCCCGTATAGTCAGGAGGTTCCTTTCTCTGGAGCCCTGACCGCCGGTAGCTTGGACCCTATTCCCGATACCGGTGGGACACTATTTTTTATATTTTTAAATGTTTTTTTTTAATATTTTTTTTATTTAAGGAATATTTAAAAATGTAATTAATATGTTAAAATAGATAATAAAGGAATAATAATAATATAATGAAGGATGGGACGGTGGACGTGTGTCGGCATGCCATCGACCTGGAGAGTCCATTAGACATATTATCTCTGGTTGTTCTCGTCTAGCTAACGGCTTACGGCGAGTACTTGCACAGACACAACCAAGTGGCCAGGATTATTCACCAGCAACTTGCTTTGAAATACAAACTTATGGAATCAGAGGTACCGTATTACAGGTATGTGCCCGACCCAGTTCTCGAAAATGACCATGTCACGTTGTACTGGGATAGGTCTATCATTACTGATCGGACTATTATAGCCAACTAGCTTTTGCCCGCGACTTCGTTCGCGTGGAATAGTGACTTCCGGCAGATTTTTGGTTTGGTGGTTTGGGTGGCCGACTCTTGACCAATAGATGGCGCTGTATGTCCGGAATAAATTTTATTTTTTATTTTATTTTTTTGTAATAAAAACTATCCTATGTCCTTTCTCAAGTTCCAAATTATGTCTGTACCAAATTTCACACAAATCGGTTCAGTAGTTTAGGCGTGAAGCAAAGACAGACAGACAGACAGAGTTACTTTTGCATTTATAATATTAGTTTGGATAAGCCGGATATAGTAGTGATAGACCGATTAGCGCGCCGCGCAATGTTAGTCTATGTCACCATCCCACATGACGAGAATCTCGTGAAAGCCGAGAAAGAGAAAAAAATCAAATATCTTGACTTAGCACACGAGGTTGTCGACTTGTGGAATGTGGACTCGGCTGTCATTGTGCCGATTGTCGTGAGCGTCAATGGCCTTATAGCCAAAAGCTTCGACGACCATCTGTCGAAGCTGGCGTTGCGCGGATGGATCAAGGGCCTGATACAGAAGGCAGTACTCCTCGATACGGCTCGTATTGTGAGGAGGTTCCTGTCTCTGGAGCCCTAACCACCGGTAGCTTGGACCCTGCTCCCGACACCGGCGGACAACTATTTTTTATATTTTTAAATGTTTTTTTTTTAAATTATTTTTTTAATAAATGTTTAAAAATATAAAATAATATGTTCAAATGAAAAATAAAGGAGATAATAATATTATTATTATTATTATCTCTTACCCACACTAAAACAAGATTAAACAATCTTACTTTGAACGTCATGGCAAGCCCGAATGTCTCTATGGCGTTATGACGTCAGCCATTTGTAGCTGCTCTAAAAGTGACGATAGTTTATTCATTTTTTCTATTTGCGATCCATGCCTTTCCCCTAAAACATGATCGATCTCACTGATTCTTCCTAATTTAATCTTACAAATACCGCAGTAAAAATATGCGTAGTCTGATTTATAAATACCATTGTGCTTCAGCAAATTCCTGTAAAGCTCCCTATGCCGATGCGCTACGTGATCATTAACGTCATCTTCATAAACATACATTCGCAATTTATCTTTACCAATTTCGTAGTTCTGTAAATATTGAAGAGTGTGGGTCCTGCTGTTGATATGGTTTAAAAAATCTGTAGTTTGGATTCCGCAGCATGCGCAGACAAATTCAGATGATTCTCTAGTTATCAAATGAAACTTTAACAGTTCATTTTCTGCCTCACCGTGTCTTTGTCCCTCCATGTGTTCGACGATATTTTTCTGAACATACGGTATGCTTACATTACAAATTTGACACGTAACTTGAGTTTTATTACCGTATACAGTAGTAACTAATAATTTGTTGTACACTTTCATTTTTTGTGGTATAAGGTTTTCTTTGTGATTTTTACCTTTTATATGTTCCGTAATGCACTTTTCTTTATTAACTATATTCACGGCGCAAACTTTGCATCTAACATGTGTTTTGACTCGGTCAATTAATTCTATTACGTCCTTATAAGTGTTGGTTTTATTAATTACGTGGCTGGATGCGTTACTGGAATTTGGTGAAGCTGTTAAATTGACTCTACTAGTACTGGGAATACTATCAGTATTTGGATTGCTAGAGCCTGTCGCGACCATTCTTGCTTTAGGTGAGTTTGTACGGTTTACTGAATTAAACTCACTGACTACTGTCTTATGTGGTTTCCCATTGACATGAATTTGCATTCCACCACGTGGTACTCGTACTTTACAAAGATTACAGTATTCAGAATCATTAATGTTTGCACCTATAGCAGGACTGGAAGGTCCAGGATTTTCGTTACTAGTTTCAGTATTGCCATTGTTTTTATTGTTACTTGCGTTATTTGTTTTAGTATTGTTTTTGTTATCGTTACTTTTGTTAATAAACATAGTAGAGTCATTTGTTTTGTTCTTAATATGTTGTTTAGTATTAATATGAAATTTCAAAGCGTATTTAGGCACAGTTTGGTTACAAATTTTACAATACATATCGTTACTATTAATGTCTTCTAAAGAATTTTGGTTCATAAGCACGGTTAGATGTTTCTTTGAGTTGATATGGACGGGAAAGTTGTGGGTGTCTATGTAGAGGTTACAATCTTTACATAATGTTTTCTCGGTTATATTTTTGTGAACATCGTTAGTTGTGTGGCGTTTCGCATCCTTCAAAACTACCTCGTTACACAGGACGCAGTGGTTTGAAATTGTGTCAACCTGAAATAAAAAATAAGTACAATATACTGCCTGTAGATGTAATTAGTAGGGTAGTTAAGCTTGGGCGAAGTGGGCACTCGCCCATGGCCAGCAAAAATAAAACTAGAAACAAGTTTACAATGTAAATCATTTTTTCATAGCAAGTTTTTAAGCTATTGCATAGCCTCTATCGCGGGCCTTGAGCGTGGAGACCGAATCCAGAAATTCCGTAACGAAAATAACCGTTAGGTTAGTTATAACCTCCATTCATTTGTTTTTTGAGCGTGGTGACCGATAAGAAAACAAATGAGTGAACAATCAATCAAAATTCAATTCAATGTGTGAAAGTGTAACTTCAATTAATATCAAAGAAAAAGAAAAACAAAGGAACAAAAATAAAATAAATAAATAATTATAATTGCTTAAGTTGATAAAAATGCTATGCAATAGCTTTACCGCGGCAGTCCCCGAGTGCCACACGTCTTTTTTTATAGTGCGGTTTGATCTATACTGGGTTATTTGTAAAACACCGGCAAACTCTCTGGACTATGTTACTAACATCATAAACAACAACTTTTGTTCTATGACTTTTAAAATTTATCATATTTTAGTCCATCAGATTTTCATACAAGAATAAAAATATTTAAATTGAATACTCTAAATATTACGAAGTCTATGCGAAGCAAACAATAGTATAATAGTGGAGGGGAGCGAGGATCGGGTAGCGGGGGTCCTTGATGCGCTTGCATCACATCATACAGACGTAGGTGGGTGGTAAATTGAACTTTCCAAATATTACGAAGTCTATGCGAAGCAAACAATAGTATAATAGTGGAGGGGAGCGGGGACTGGGTAGCGGGGGTCCTTGATGCGCTTGCATCACATCATACAGACGTAGGTAGGTATAGCAAAATACAGAGTTGAAATGTGTTAGATAGAACAATGAAATCTAAAAGGTTTATTATTTTTGGTAAATGTAAAAAGTCACAGAACAAAAGTTGTTGTTTATGATGTTAGTAAGATGTATCTGCTAGGTTGTTAGTGTTTTACAAGTAACCCTATAAAAGGTGTAAGGGACAGCCCTCCACAGACTTTAAGGGCTTGCTCAGTAGACGAAACTGAACAACCTTACACAATTTTGAAGTGAAAACTTCTTTAGCGGCGTTGAGCACTTTTTCTGTAATGGGTATAAAATCTTAAACTCGCGTCAGGACACGTGACCTGATCGAAAAAGCGTAAGACGGATGGAGAGTATTTAATGTAAAATAATTGTAATAGTTTTAAAGTGTTAAATTTTTAATGTAATATAAATTGTCATGTTTGTGTAAGAAAGAAGAAGAAAGAAAGATGATAGTACTTTTATACTGATAAAGCAATTAGTGCAAAATTATTCCCTAACCATTCCAAAATATCAAACATGCTCAACGTTAATAATCAAGTTTTCACTTCTGCCGGCACTCCCGGAGTGCAATTTTTTTTTTTTTTAAATCAGCCTCACCATACAAAATGATGAACTTGATGGAACAATTTGTATGGCGAGGCCGATTTTATTTTTCGTTTCCTGAAAAAAAAAAGACGGGTTGCACTCCGGGAGTGCCGGCAGAAGTGAAAACTTGATTATTAACGTTGAGCATGTTTGATATTTTGGAATGGTTAGGGAATAATTTTGCACCAATTGCTTTATCAGTATAAAAGTACTATCATTTATGTGGTAGAATACAATATTCATTTATTGCGCTATCGTACACAAACATGACAATTTATATTACATTAAAAATTTAACACTTTAAAACTATTACAATTATTTTACATTAAAAAGTTTATCTCTCCGAAAAATCAACTTTCATCCATAATTTCAACGACTTTTTCACCATCATCATTACCAGAACTATCATCGCCAATCTCTAAAACTGAACGAACATTCGCGCAAGCGCCCTGCGCTGCCTAAACGAAACAGTAGGCCCAGGCATACATTTTCGCTGCGCCGTAGAGAGGGGATAGCTGTCTACTCTCCATCCGTCTTACGCTTTTTCGATCAGGTCACGTGTCCTGACGCGAGTTTAAGATTTTATACCCATTACGGAAAAAGTGCTCAACGCCGCTAAAGAAGTTTTCACTTCAAAAATTCGTGGGAGGTGGTTCAGTTTCGTCTACTGAGCAAGCCCTTAAAATTTGTGGAGGGCTGTCCCTTATACCTTGTATATCGTTTATAAACATCGATATTTTGAACATCGATGTTTCAGTTTTAAAAACATCGATATTCAGTTATCGATGTTTTTATGAACAGTGGCGATTTGAAGCGTGTGGTGGGGTGGTCACCGGCGTCAACTGTGCGGCGAATCCATGACACCTACAGGAAATTTACCAGTGACGGCGTTTTCTGATTGTTGCCAGTGGCCCATGAACGGCGACTCTAAATAAAACCTCGTATAAACAATTATCTTACCCATCTTGTGAACTGGTCGTTGATTGGCCTGAAGATTTTTTTCACATGCTTCTCAAAGACATCGTGATTTCTGGTGTCTTGCGATATCCATTTGTTGCATAGTTGGCAATATACATTGTTCATCAGCGGCCTGTAGCTATGGAAGTGATCGCGGGAAACCTATGAATCATAGAAAGGCAGAAAGTAAAAAAAAAAAAAAAAACCGGCCAAGAGCGGGTCACGCTCAGTGTAGGGTTCCGTAGTTATCCGTCCGTCACAATAAGTGTACCCACTTATGAGTTAAAAAAAATGCTTAAATATTCGATTATACTACAAACTTAGTCCAGAAATTATTTTGTAGAACCCTTTTATCTTTTTTGTACAAAAACTGTCTTTCCATCAAATTCATAATAATTTTCCTAGAAAGTCCTTATAAAGTTCTACTTTTCAGATTTTTCAAAAGTTAGAGGGGGACATTGTTTTTTACTTTTGGAGCGATTATTTCCGAAATTATTGACATTATCAAAAAATAATTTTAGTAAACCCCTATTCATTTTTAAATACCTATCCAACAATATATCACACGTTAGGGTTAAAATTAAAAAAAAAATCACTTCCCAATTTACATATAGGGGGGCTACCCTAATAAAACATTTTTTTCCAATTTTTATTTTACCACTTTGTCGGCGTGAATGATATACATATTGGTACCAAATTTCAGCTTTCTAGTGCTAACGGTCACAGAGATTAAGCGAGGACGGACAGACGGACAGACAGACATGGCGAAACTATAAGGGTTCCTAGTTGACTACGGAACCCTAAAAACCAAGCATTTTATAAAATCAAAACAATTTATTTCAAATACACCATTTGCATTTTGCAGGCACTTTTGAATAATCAAATGTCCAAAGCGTAGATCTCTATGGATAAGAACAAACAAGAAACTCCATGGAAATTATAATTATTATCATCATCATCAGCCTTTTTAATGTTCCCACTGCTGGGACTCAAGCCTCCTCTCTAGGAGAAGAAATGGGTCGTAATCCACCACGCGGGCCCAGTGCGGGTTGGTGAATGTCACATGTATTCGAATTTCTGGTTCTAGGACATGCCGGTTTCCTCGGGATGTTTTCCTTCACCGTTTTGAGAGCAGTGCTGATGAAATAAATTACATACAGTAATGCGTCGGGCTGGGTTCGAACCCGCAACCTACAACTCGTAAGTCGGGGCCATTACTACTCGGCCACCACTGCTCACATCATATTTTGAGTTACATAGATAGCTTGGTTACATATTTCTTGTTGCTTCTATTATTTAAGTGAGCACAATGTAGATAATAAAATTAAAATAAAAAATAATTAAAAGATAGAAATTGAATTAAACCACTGGCTGCTAAGAGATGACCAGTCTCAACTGACACGAGCATGACGCATGCATCAGCTCCACTCAGCTCAACCATTTTGAAGGGAACTGAACGACCCAATAACACGTGCTACCAACAGCGAGACCTTTGAGTGACCATGACAAACTCTCAACTGCCATGCATGCTGTATTTAAAAAAAATTCTATATTTTACCTGTACTACTGTTCCATTTGGCGCGACCATCCAAATAAAATTACCATTAATAACAGGTACATTGATTTTTAGATTGTATTTAGTTATCATTTCCTTCACGTATTCTTCGAAACTTTGCCTTCCTTGCTCATTTGATGGTTCAGTTTCAGTCTTAGCTTCTATATTTTCTCCAGGCTGGATCGTCGGTCCATTTAATTGATCAGAACTATCGTCGTCACTATCAAGCGAACTGAAACTAAGTTCCATTTCTTCATTTGTTTCTTTAAATCGATCAGCTGCTAAATCACATTCAGCTTGATTCACTTCACTGAATGCCGTCTCAGTCTCTTCACTGAAAACTGTTTCATTCAATTCATTGAATCTTGCTTCGTTAACTTCACTGAATAATGGTTCAACCCCTGCACTTGATCTTGCCTCATCAACTTCACTAAATACCGTTTCATCCCCTTCACTGAATCTTGCTTCATTCACTTCACAAAATACTGTTTCACGCCCTACACTCAATCTTGATTCGTCCACTTCACTTAATACGGTTTTGTCCACTTCGCTTTCATCGTTACTTTTTCTGTCTCTCAATATCTTATAAAAATCTTTTATAATATTTAAGTTATTTACTGATTTCACATGATAGTCAGATATTTCGTGTTTTCGTCTATTTTTTAATTTAACCATCATAGAGCAATGTGCACAGTAATAAACATCCCCGCCTTGTTCTTGGTCGTCATGAATTTTAATCGTGCTTATTTGTTTGGATACACTTTCTAGTACTTTTTCGTAGATTTTCTTCATAGTGTCGTGTTGGTCGCTTGCGTTGTGTTCTTGTTGACACATTCTCGGGACATCCATGTTGCAAATATGGCACTTGTAAGTCTCAGAAGGTTCTGAAAATTAAAAAAGGTAAATAATTTTTTTCATGGTTAGCTCCTATCGCTTATGTGAACCCTCGCCCACGACCCCAGTAGCCTTGACCCAGCTGGGCCCCTGCTGTTGCTAACAAATCCTTGAGGCGCGCGGGAACAGTGCGCATCGACGGGACGATCGGACAGCGAGCTACCCATTGCTTGCCGTCCGCAAGCCCGCGCCTGCGGTGGCCGGAAATCTAGATCGGAATCCCGGCGGCGGCTGGGGCGCTGTGAGCGTCGTTGCCTGATACGGTCGGTCGGTCCTTTGCAAGCATTACTGCTTCGCAGAAGGAAGCGACCGCCTGCTACTCCTCCTCGCTCCGGACTATGCCTTGTACCAAGGCTCAGCGCGAGAGATCGCCGCCGCCAGTCGCTCCCACGGGCGTCACTTCCGCACGGATCCGGTGTCAGACCCTCCCGAACTTACCACGTCCGGTGGAAAACCTGCGTCATGCGGAAGGTGAGGACGCCTTGAGGTCTTTCCAGCCACGCCTCAGAGGGGACTTACCGCCGTAATTGTGGTGTGCCCAGTCGAACACTGCTCACGCCTACGCCTTTGCTCATCGAGACCATCTCAGAGCTCGAACAAGATGGGCTCAGTAGGAGATGGGATATCTCGTTGCGCTCAGTAGTTCCTATGGCCACTATCTGCCCCATTATGCTGTGTACACACCGAAGCCTGTCGGCACGAAGCCGGCTTAGTGCCGGCGGGTAGACCCGGTGGCTTTAAAAGTTGCGAGCCGGACGTTTTTCCGGCGTCACGACAGTCGCAGCATGCAGTGTTCACAAAAAGCCAGTGGGCTACTGAAGAGCGGAAAGGAGCGTGCCGCAGGGCAGATCGCGCGGCGGGAAGCCACCTGTAAGATCGTTAAGATCAGGCTACCGGCCTTATCCGCCGGATTCGTGCCGGCGACTTCGGTGTGTTGACACCATTAGATCAGCTTCATGGTGCCATATTAATGCATTATCATTAAAGTTATGTATGTATTCCAAACGGCATATTTATATCAACTGAATCGGATTGCAGCCAGCGCCAGTATTTTACAGGATGCAATTTGGAGAAAAAAAAAAAGATATCCGCAGGACAACAAAGGTTGCCGACATAGCACGAAGAATTGCCAAACTTAAGTGCCAATGGACAGGGCACATTGCTCGCAGAACAGATGGCCGTTGGGGCCAAAAGGCTCTGGAGTGGCAACCGCGTACCGGAAGACGCAGCGTTCGAAGGCCTCCTACAAGGTGGGCCGATGACCTGGTGAAGGTGGCCGAAAACCGATGGATGTGGGACGCACAGGAACGTTCGTTGTGGCGACGCTTGGGGGAGGCCTATGTCCAACAGTGGACGTATATCGGCTGAAATGATGATTTTGGAGAGTTTACACGGGAATTGTACGACTTGATCCTGCCATCTCCTTTCTACCATCGGATAATCCGACGTATGGCGAGTATCCACCCTTACTTTGTTGAAACTTCTACGGGTTTTTTACCGCGTACATCGAAAGACTGGAACAATTTGCCAACTGCGGTCTTCCCATCCTATTATAATTTAGGTGTCTTGAAGGCTAAAGTGATTAGGCTCTTAATAAACTAGTGCGCCTCACCATCAGCAATTGCAACACCGCTTACCATTCGGTAGGATCGCAGTCAAGCTATGGTCTATATCAAAAAAAAAATAAAAAAAAATACGCAATACGGTATGTAGGTCACACGAGCGATCTACCAGCGTCACATCAGTTATGGCGCGTTGAATTGCATAGCAGCGGAATTTCGAGTCAGCGAAATTGGACTCGTCGCTGGCTGCCTGCAAGTGATGCACAAATACGTCCCGCTCTCTCCTCGTCCCCGTCTCTGGGGTACTGAAGCAAGTTAGGCGGCTATCACACTGCCACGCATTACACTGCATGTTGTGTGTCAACGCACCTACGCGCGTACTTGCGGGAGTGCATCATCGTACAAATTCAAAAATTCCAAACATTTTTATTTCACATAGGCCTACATGGGCACTTATAAAACGTCAGAAGCTAGTGCACGGTTCCAAATTGGTCGATTCCTATGGAAAAGAACCGGCAAGAAACTCCATGGTTACTCTTTTAAAAAAAAAGTAGTTGTCGTTACAATATTTCAATATTACAGTAATAATAAATATGCAGGTTTTTTATCACTCACTCGCGTAGAAGCGTTTTGCAAATTCACGCAAGCTCTGATTCATTTCATACAAAATCACGCACGGCACTACGAGACTCAGTGTGCCATACCATGCGTGTCTCCCCGCACCCACGCGCGTGAGTGCACCGTTTTCGGTGTGTTGGACTGTGCGTGTTTTCTATACAAACGGAGATATTTACAAGCAATTTTAAGGCGTATAGTCCCTTGAACCATCTGGCCGAAATTATGTGAACGCAACTCTCGCACTCGCCTAGGCGGCAGTACGCAAATCTGTGCATTTATTTGCGGCCAGCAGCGCCCGAAAAGCGCTTTAAATCCATTTTCTCTGCGAGATATTGATTGATTTACGTATGCAATGTTCACTTTGAAGAATATTTAACCACCAATTTTTATGTGTAAAAATGTTTCTCCAAGGTCCAAGCCGTTTCGAAGGAGTAGGGAAAAGTTGCGAAATTGCTAAATATTTTTTTTTGACAAAAGTATTAATTGCACGAAAAAATCATCAAATCATCAATGTTGATATTATTGTTCATGAATCTATAATAAACATATATTTTTTTCAAACCAATTGACCTAGCCGTTACGGAGGAGTAGGCCTCAGAAAATCACTGTTTTATGGCACTTTTCGGGCGCTTGGCCCTTAAAACACGCATTAATGCGCTTAACTGCGTGGAGCGTGGCAGTGTGATAACCACCTTAATGCGTCGCGTGCTTGCTCTGCTATCGTTATTGCTACTCCAGCGAAAAATAAATGAACATCGAAACAAGTGAAGACGGTACCCAGGGGCTCTCCAACCACCTTCTAAGCTTGTTACCTTTCTTTATTTGATTTTTGCAGGTGGGAAGATCATCCAATGACATGACCGCGCCTTTGGGCGGAGAAGGAATTAGTGTCAGTTTTATACTGACTAAAAACCCACTCCTGTTCCTTCGTTGCCTTTCCGAATCTTCCTTTCAGAAGCAGACCCTTGGCCCCAGTTGACTTCGACCCTGATGGGCTCCTACGGTTTGCTGACAACTCCTTGAGGCGCGTGTGGAACAATACGCAGCGTCAACAATTTGGGCTCGTTCCGGACGCCAAGACAGCGAGCTCCAAATTGCTCATCGTCCACAAACCCACGGATACAGTGGATTAAAGTATAGGCTACTTACCAGAATAGCATTCTTCATCTTTATTAGCCTTAGTGATTATTACAACTTGACAGTACTCAGATTCTCCGTCCAACCTCTGGTTAGTCCATAACGGGATCTTTTCTGCACTAGGAGATTGGAGGTACTTGCCAAGGTAGGCCAAGTCTAAACTGTCCAAAGGTATTGTGTATGACGGACTAACATCAATGTTGACTTCGTTGATTTCAGTCATTTTGTACTGAAAAAAATAAAAATAATATAATATTCCACAACTATCACACAACGCCGTCTAGTCCCAAACTAAGCAGAGCTTGTGCTATGAGTACTAGACAACTGATAAACATACTTATATATATACTAGCTTTTGCCTGCGCGGCTTTGCTGCCGTTCGTCCCTACTCCACGCTACTATACCCTACCCTACCCTACTGTACCCTACCCTATCCTACTCTACACTGCTCTACCCTACCAAACTTCA
Source organism: Mythimna albipuncta (assembly GCA_929112965.1). Classification (NCBI taxonomy): domain Eukaryota; kingdom Metazoa; phylum Arthropoda; class Insecta; order Lepidoptera; family Noctuidae; genus Mythimna; species Mythimna albipuncta. The sequence continues at coordinate 9,235,355 of OV815985.1, read as the reverse complement.
CATAGACCATCTACTAAATAATAATAATAATAATATTCCACAACTATCACACAACGCCGTCTAGCCCCAAGCTAAGCAGAGCTTGTGTTATGGGTACTAGACAACTGATAAACATACTTATATATTTCTAAATACATACATATTATAGATAAATTACACCCAGACACAGAACAAATGATTATGCTCATCACACAAACATTTGTCCTGGGTGGGAATCGAACCCACAACCTCTGGCATAGCAGTCAGGTTCACTAACCACTAGACCAACAGGCCAGTAAATAGTCCGAACAAAGCCTAAACATTTGGTTTGGATAGGTGAGCCCGTTCTTGAGCTATAAAATTACAACAAAAAGTGGCATTAATTTTTATATAGATAAATTTCTAAATACATACATATTATAGATAAATTACACTCAGACACAACAAGTGATCATGTTCATCACACAAATATTTGGGTCAATGGGTTGTCTTGGGTGGGAATCAAACCCAGGACCTCCAGCATAGCAGTGAGGGCCACTAACCAACAAGCCTTACGAGCTTTCCTTTGTGTAATACATGTCCCATTACCAACTCAATCTAGTTCATCAAGGTCCCTTACATACGGACTGAATAAAGTAACCGATTTGGTATTACATGGATCTCACAACTTTTTACAGTAGGACTGAGTCTTAATTTTTGACGTGACAACGTCTTATAAATTGGTTTGCCGGGTGACACTTCAAGAAACTGCGTTACGCTCCGCTCACGTTATGCGCTCACAATGAGAGCGAGTGAGAGGCACGCGTCCCTTCCACTCGGGCATGGTTAGCCCGCCTAAGAGCGAGAGAGACAGACATAAATTGTTGTCACGTAAAACTTTCGCCCGTATACCGACTTTACAGGCAACCAATTTTTTTTTTACAAAATGATGTTTTTAATTCATTAATTAAACTTTAAACCCCAAGTGAACGCTGGCATTCATTCTCTGTATTTCTATTGTGTCTCTAATTACGGTATTTGAAAGGTCAATGACATTACTTTTACTAGTTGTGGGTAGATTGAAGTGATTTTTTAATAATTAGTATGTAGGTATAACATATGAAAAAATTTTGAAAATATTTTTTTTCAGATACTTAAACAAAAATATTGAACCTTTTACCTTTATTGCTTTAGAATACTCTTTATAATTATACAAACAAGGATTTTAATTCATTAAAACCCCAAGCGAACGCCGGCATTCGCGCACCTATTGTCTTTCTATTGAGTCTGTAATTTCCACGATTGAAAGGTTAATAAGTTTAATTCATTAAACCCCAAGCGAACGCCGGTGTTCGCGCACCTATTGTCTTTCAATTGTGTCTGTCATTATCACGATTGAAAGGTTAAATTAAAACAATCAAGCTATTAAACGTAGCCTTTTCCTTACTAAGCTGAAGATCTATTTACCCTCAATTCTGAATAAATCATAATTATGAAGTTTAGTACGTATTTCTCAAGTTCTACTTAAGCCTGAAAATCTATCAAAATTCGCCATTGAATTACGGTTTGACATTGAGTATTTCGAGTCTGGTTTCTGCAATTATACCAGTACCATTATGCGTGGGCTATGGTGGCCAAAACCTTTGGTGGCCTCATTTCAACCCCCAGAACACGATCTAGCTATTTAGCCACTCTGGGCAAAGATAATTTTCCCCACCCTTTAAATACACAAAACCATAAAGTCATGAGTCTTAAGTCTTAAATATGTCCACTATCCAACCTGAAGTAGGTTGGAAGGTGGCACATAAAATTCCCAACCTGCCAACTTGGGTGTGGATTCGCCGCCGTTTACATACACAAAACCATAAAGTCATGAGTCTTAACCTTTCAATTGTGATAATTACAGACACAATTGAAAGACAATAGGTGCGCGAACGCCGGCGTTCGCTTGGGGTTTAATGAATTAAGTCTTAAATATTTCCACTATCCAACCTGAAGTAGGTTGGAAGGTGGCATATAAAATTCTAAACCTGCCAACTTGGGTATGGCTAGGTTGGAAGATAGGAATAAGTCAATTTTGCTGCACCACATTTTTTACCACTCTTTGCAAATGCACGGCTTGCCTCCCCTGAGATCGCACTTTGCTTCTAAAACTTATCAGGCCTATCAGTTTTGACACATTTTTACTTATAGTACTCAATTCAAAAACCCACCCTTTTTTTTGAGGTGTGAAATCATCCTATAAGTTCTCCTGCTCTTGGGTAGAGCGAGAGTTCGTGTCAGGTTTCTACTGAATAGAACCCACCTGTGTCAGTTGCCTCTTGCGTTCCAGTATCACGGTATTCCTTTCAGAAATACCTACCAGCCGCAATCGGTTGGAACTTTAGTAAAGAGTTTTAAATTTACTTAAAAACAATAAATAAATAGTGATGCTGCAATTATTAGGACCTGTAACCGGTTGAAAAACGCTAAGGGCAGTACGTAAAAATATAACAAACTATTAGAAGAGATAGGTACCTACTTCTCTGGCTTTGTAACTTGACACTAAAAAATACCTACTTATTTATTTTATATTAAAGTAATTATTGTAAATAAACTTACCAATTCATGTGCATCAATTGTACGAAACACTTGAGCACAGATTTCCAATTAGAACGAGTGTCTTTATTAGAATTTAAGAAATCAAAACTTAGTTCTAAACTTTTTTATCAATGAGAATAATGGTAACGACACACACTTCTTTACTTTATCAATTTGACAGCTAAAAAGATAGTGATGCCAAGAGCGGAGATAAAACTATCGATTAGTCGATCATTGATAGAAGTAAAGAAGTTTTTCAATACGCTTGCTCATAAAGTGACTCTTATTAAGTATCTCTACAATTGGGTATATAATAGTACTTGTTACCAACCTGTGCCATTTTGATTTACATTACACACTAGTGCTTTAGTGTAGATATATCCTTTTTGTTCAACCTCCCGCCCGGCATAATTTTTTTATATTTATCGTACTCATATTGATGGGCGCGCGTCGTCCCTCACGAGGAAAAAATAATATTATGGGCGTGCATATGAAAACAGATTTTTACCGCCACAAAATTTTACTAGTTTTACAGTTATTTTCATTACAAGTATATTGAAAAACGTCGTATGATACACTTGAGTAATTAATTTAATGATTACCGTTCTCGGATCTCTTAAGATCGCCTCGTCAGTAATCACTAACATTACACACTTATTTCATAATGTACTATTAGAGTGTCTTTTGTTAGGGCGCGATTGATCGGCAGTTCATAACCATTACCGTTACCCTGATAGGATGGAGGCCTCCTCTTCAGGAGAGACATAATCCACCACGCGGACACAGTTCGGTTTCGTGGAAGCCACGTCTTCGAATTTGTGGTTATAAAACATTTTCTCACAATGTTTTCCTTCACGGTTTTGAGAGCAGTGGTAATGAAATAAATTACACAAAGTAATGCTCCTGGCTGGGTTTGAACCCGGAACCTAAAACTCGTCAGTTGGGGCCGTAACCACTTAGTCACCACTGCTCCTTACGGTTTTATGAAATGATGACATTTAGGTATAAGACAATAAACTGCTTTAAATGTACGCTAAGTAAAACATTTATTTATTCCTTTTTTTGTGATATTGCTTCAAAAACTCCTTTTAGACATATTGAGTAATTAGCATTTAACGTCTTTACAGCTCGCAAGCAAGAACAAATTCAGAATCCGCGCTGTTACTGAGAAAACCTGCTTGCTACCCGGCCAACGGAAAGGAATATTTTTACAAATTTCGATTATCTAATACTATCGATCATTTCCCAACACTACTTACAAATGTCATTTACTTCCCCGGCCATAGAGCACTTCCGTTTGCAAATAAAGGTGAATGCACATTGATCCGATATCAGAGCCAAACGAATTGAAAGAAAATTACTTTAGAATTATTTCTAAGTAATTCTATGAAACTCCGTGCACCTAACCACGTCGAATCGTCCGAATCTGGAAAAACTTCAGTAAGAAGAATTCCAAATATTATTTTTTGACGATTCTTTTGGCACGTTCAGCAGAGATGGCCCACAATCATCTTCAATAAATTTGTTATGGTGCAGACGACGTTGCGTTCGCGTGTTTCAACTTTTAGTTAGGTACCGGTAGTTCCCCTTAGCACAATCAAAGTTCAATAATTATTTATAATGTATGAGTTGGCCAGATTACGTATTTCTCTATCTATCTTATCTTCTGAATCGCGCTAAAATACAGCATCTTGACAAATTTGATTATTTTTTGGCTCGTTCTACAGCTGTGGTAGACGCCAAATAAATGTGACCTACATTTATTGACTTTCATAATTTGAAAATCGTAATTATAGACATAAAGCTGTCTTAGATCGACATCTATCGTGATCCTTTACTTTTTCTGAAAAAATATAGATTAAAAAACTAAAAAACACGCTTTCATAGCATATCAAACTAAAAACTGTAAAATAATTTTCAATATAGGTATCATTGTGAAAAAAGCGTAGGGCGCTCGATTTAGAACACAATGATATTAATATTTTTCGTTCATTGTTATTATGTTCTACCTATATTGAAAATTATTTTACAGTTTTTAGTTTGATATGCTATGAAAGCGTGTTTTTTTAGTTTCATAAATCTATATTTTTATTTTTCACAAAAAAAAACGGGTTATTGTATTGTCATCAGTCTCTGATGGGTGTGCAAAGCTTGAAGAAAATCTGATCGCCCAAAGTTGGTCAAAATCGTGCTCAAAGGCGTTGGTTACAAACATACAAGTGAAGCTAATATAAGCATGTTAACATGTTAAAAACAGTTTATTGATGGTTTTTCGGGTGCCTTCGATTTATTGGAGATATTAGGAAAAGGTCAATTATTATTATTATTATATATCTTTATTGCACACCTTAACTTATTCAATGTACTTTATTTTAAGTTTATCTGGCGCCTTGTATAGAGATGGGAATTAAAAGAAAAAAAAAGTAGTATAAATCCATAAAAACGTATGCTACAGAGGTGGACCCACCGATGGCAGCTAGTCACTAACAATTATAATGTAGGTTAACTATGACTGAAAAATACCTAAAAGCTAAAAAAAAAGAAGCCATGGAGCGAGCCAAGGCTACTATTTTGTTGTTTCTTGAAATGACCTAACAAAACTCGATAACAGTAGAAATCAACGTGCTTGGTTTCTAGTTGCCACAACGGATCTTGAGCGGTTGCGCAGAAGTCAAATATTCGGTCTTGGCTAAGGAGGCAGGCCCGTTCAGGGGCGTAGCTACTAAGGTGCTAGGTGGGGCAGAGCCCCGGGCCCTCAAGCTCAGGGGGCCCCGAAATCTGATTAAGAAACCACTTATTGAATAAATGATTTTTTTTACGAAAAATATAATTATTAATAGTTATAGTGAAATTAGTGAATCAGATAATGTGGCAATTGCAGTATTGGTTGAAAAGCCTATTCATGAAGATTCGGTAACTAAGCTGTGATTGTGAAGGATATCGTTGGCGATCATATTAACGACGACCATGTCTCCATATCATTGAGTGTGCACATGGCCGTAGCTAGGGAGGGGGGGTCATTGTGGAGCAATGCCCTACTTTGAAATCAGAATACCCTACCTTACTCACACTCAGACGTGGACCTTTACATCCAAATCTGGAAGTTCAATCATCTCGTTCACTTGTTCTTCAACATTGAGGATTTAATATCCATGATCTATACTCATGCTTTGTCACAGATTTTTTGAAGTGAAAACTTCTTTAGCGGCGTTGAGCACTTTTTCTGTAATGGGTATAAAATCTTAAACTCGCGTCAGGACACGTGACCTGATCGAAAAAGCGTAAAACGGATGGAGAGTAGACAGCTATCCCCTCTCTACGGCGCGGCGAAAATGTATGCCTGGGCCTACTGTTTCAAATATATAGATATATATCTATATACATAATATATATATATATATATTTCAAATATATAGATATATATAAATATATATATATATATATATTTCAACGTTAATAATCAAGTTTTCACTTCTGCCGGCACTCCCGGAGTGCAACCCGTCTTTTTTTTTGTCTACGAATAGCTCTGGCTTGATTACTGAATGTACATCACTGTTCTAGAGGTCAGTGATATACATGGTGATTGATTTAGGAGCCCCTGCTTCGAGGGCAGATCAATTATGATATTTTTTTTTACTTCCGTCCTGCCTTTAACCAATGCTGCCCTACCTCAAATTCAATATTAGCTACAGCCCTGAGTGTGCATGTTAATGGTAAATCTTCTTATTACTTGTGTGATAAATCAATCACTCCAGGACAAATTGTATAAATATTTTTTTCATTACTCATACTCTGAAAGTGGGTCTGAAGTTGCCTGAGGAGCGGGCTGAAAGTGATACTTTTCATCCCTAGGGAGTTTTACTTTACAACTGACAGCTGTCAAATTATAAAAAAAAAACTAGTTCTATCTTCACGTTTCTATTGAACCACGTTCCAATTTTCCATACAGCCGGTCAATCACAGCGCGATATAAAATTGAAATAACTTACACTTGGGTTTCATGTAAAAGATAAAGTAGCGTTGCATTTTTAAAAAATGTAGGTAATTATATATAGGTATATGAAGGTATTATTATTATGTAGAATATAATAAATATTTTTTTTTTTTTAATAAATTGATAAAGCGTAAACAATTTAGGGGCCTCAGTTTGTTTTTGCCCTAGGGCCCTTAGTCACGTAGCTACGCCCCTGGGCCCGTTTATTGTTGCTTCATCATCTCAATCTTTATTGATGGATTTCATCTATTAATTTCACACAAGACTGACTTTTGAAATTTTAATCGTAAAATAATCTATAGAGTAGAATTGTTGTCGTAATAAGAAAGTGGACGCACGTTAATAATAATTTAGCATTGATAGTTAGAACTTAAAATTAAAAATGAAATGCTGTGTTCTTGTTTTTATTATGGGTAAGTCTGTTTATTTTTCTTAGTATCTGACAGCAGTTTTGTTGCGTGGAAGCAGAAAATAATCCCAAAGAAAGAAAGAAAGAAAGACAACTATTTTATTTGACTTATACACTCGTAGATATACATAATGTAGTACCAACATGTAGACACTAATGAGTATATAAAAAACCGGCAAAGTGCGAGTCGGACTCGCCCATGAAGGGTTCCGTAGTAGCAAGTAACATAATATAAAAGTTCTTGTAGTTCGTTGTAACTTTGATCGATGTTTTAATAATAGTGTATTTTTTTAGATTTATGACGTGTTATAAAAAAAGTACTTACTAGATTTCTTCCAAAACAATTTTCGTTGGTAGTTTGAATAGTAATGTACATCATATATTTTTTTTAGATTTATCATTCTCCTATTTTAGAAGTTATAGGGGGGGACGGATACATTTTACCACTTTGAAAGTGTCTCTCGCGTAAACTATTCAAGTTAGAAAAAAATGATATAAGTAACCTCAATATCATTTTTGAAGACCTATCCATAGATACCCCACACGTATGGGATAGACGAAAAAAAATTTTTGAGTTTCAGTTCTATCTGTCTGTCTGTCTGTCCGTCCGTATGACACAGCCACTTTTTTCCGAAACCATACAAGAGGGATGGTGAGTAACCATCCCTCCTGACGTACGTCAAGGCCATACAGATAAAATAACGATAAATCAAGGCAGCTAGGTGCAAAATTTTAGTTAATTTTAATAAAAAGTAGAAAAGAATTTTAGTTATTTTTAATAAAAACTTTGTACTTCTTCGTTGTAGGATCTTTTCGTTTCAAAATTTCATCCCTTTTTGCACCTGGCAGCCCTGATTTATCTCTTATTTATCTGTATGGCCTTGGCGGGATCAAGATGGATGGTGCGTACGGCGCTTTACTCAAAGGTTTGCTGGGAGGAAACTCATTGCTGAGTTAGGCGGTCATCACACTGCCACGCACCACGCAGCGTAGCACATGAAAACGCTCCTACGCACGTACTTGCGGGAGTGCAGATCTGCATCATCGTTCCGGTTTTTTACGCACTCACGCGTGTAGATCCGTCTTGTAATTTTACGCAGGCACGCACTCATTTCATACAAAATCACGCACGGTACTGCAAGACTCAGTGGCCACACTGAGTCTTGCAGTACCGTGCATGATACCATGCGTGTCGCCCCGCACCCATGCGCGTGAGTGCGTGTTTCTCCGCATGTAGGTGCGTGATCTGCATGAACACGCGGGGATGAAGTTTCAGTGTGTTGGACTGTGCGTGTTTTCTATACAAACAGAGATACTTACAAGCAACGTTAAGACACGCATTCACGCACTACGCTGCGGGGTGCGTGGCAGTTTGATAACCGCGCTAAGCTCACCTTTGTACGTAAACTGTCTGTATCTCCTTATGTTATGTAATATCTTTGTATATAATAAATAATTAAGAATTACTTTTTCAGTCTTCCAAGCAATGATGTGCGAGAAAGCCTTGTCAAAGTTGCGACGAAAATTAATTATTCCAAAAACTAATGACAACTGTAAAAAAATAAAGTGCCCCGCCGTTGAAAAACCGCGTTGCGTGCGAATTATTCGAAACGACTTAAGTGTTAAGTTCCATATAATGGCTGTAAATCAATGCGAACTGGAATACTGGCAATGTCATGAGGGTAAGAATTTAAATATTAGAGCAGCGCTAACGACATCTCTGACGCCACATAGAAACTAAAAATCAAAATCCTACATCGCGTGGGTCCCGGGTGGCTCTAATGAGCTGTGACCCTAAGTGCTTGGCCACAGTGGAAGAGCGGCACGGCGGCGGGCGCGGCGCGGCAATTTCAAGCAAAAGTTCCTTTGAGTGTTCACAGTGGGCACGCGGGCGCGGGAAGCAGCGCGGACAGCTTGACGCGGAGCGCGCGCGGGTATCTCATGCCATACATCGTTCATACAAGTGGCCACAGTGAGAGCGCGCGAGCGCAGGCGGCAAGCGGCAATTGACAATTCGTGTGGGCTAAGGATGTCGGCAGTGATGAAAAATATCAATGTATCGATATTTATAAAAATATTAATATCGACCTGGATTTATCGAGGAAAAGATATCGACCATCTCGTAAAGATATTTATTATAGATACAATTGTTGTATCTTTTTATGTGTACATTTATTTACTGTTATTGATATTTATGTAGGTATTATGAGATTTAATTTAGACAATATGGTCTATTTAATTATATATATATATATATATATAAATTAATTTTCTAATTTATACACTCTATGTCTACATATCTCCTCCAACTGTCCTGTCGCAGGTCTGCTGGAAGAAATAAGCAGGTCCTCTGTACTCTTTTATCCTTATTTGTTCTTATCGATTTTAACTTTTTGTGTGTACATAAATATATAAATAAATAGATATATCGGTCAAACTTTCCGAGAATTTCAGTCTTAAAATAATAATTCATTTAGTTCAGTCTAGGTCAAAAAATAGGTAATACAAAACATCTTATTTATTAAAATTAATTGCTAGGGAATAATAAACAAACTTCCAGTCGACAGCGATGCGGAGGAGTTTTATGACGTCATATTTAGCTAGGCATTTAGTGTATATATTATTTTTAATTATTTAAGTTATTGTTTAATTGGTAATACATAGTTTATTTTCTATACAAAATTCACATTAGTTTAATGTATGAGAATCTGTATAAGACTTCTACCTCCTGCCCCAGTCCTATATTACTTGGGATACTCGGTGCACCACGTAGTCTTAATAAAACTGACTAAAGAACAATATAGGGTAGACCGGGTACAATAGTAACACGGGGCAATAGTACCATCATCGATATTTCTTTTTTTGAGCAAAATTTTGCGTGTGTGAGTGTGCCAGCACACGCGCTACTTTAGTGCCGAGGCACTCCTCAATCGCCAGCGCGCGTGCTGTGAAATGGGCGTGTTAAGGGCGAAATTTTGATTTTCGGCTAGCCGAGGTAAGTTTTTACGTCAAAAATGATTGAATGTAACTCGTACTACCAGAGCCTTTTTGATAAGTAATTGTTGTTAATAAGTTAAACAGATATTAAACTTTTTATTTATAATAAATACGGAAACTATAAGATTAGAATTATGTGTTTAATAGACGTTTTTTCTAAATTAGTTACTTGGGTGCAATTGTACCAACATCGTCGGGGTCAATATTACCGGTACAATTGACCCCATGGTAGAAATAACCCCACACTAAGAATAATGAAAACTAAATAGGTACTTAAAATATGCAATTACTTATTAGACATGTTCTTGTTATAATATATATGCCACGAAATAGAATAAAAAAGATGAACCGTGGGTCAAGAGATACTTTGTTGTATGAACTGACATATGATGAGAATTTAAAAGGGTATACGCACCACTCCGTATATGTTCAACGTTTGTCATGTTTCTCTGATAAGAAATAAACTAAAAAAGAAGCTAATCCTGACAAATTTATTTCTATGGGGTATAACCCAGCAACAAAAACAAAGTATATAAAATGTGATTCCGGGCAGAAAAAGAAATCTGCAGCAAAAAATGAGCCTGAAAGTAGTGAAGAAAAAAAATAATGGTTTTGTGTTGTATGTATGGATCCATAAAGTGCTCGTCGCCCTAATAAAATGTGGATTCAATGCCGATTATGGACACACGAGGAATGTACACCTCAGGAGTCGATTTATGTTTGTCACAATTGCTAATCTGACTAATATATTTTTTATTATTATTTAAATACCTAATATTCTATGGGGGTCAACTGTACCAGGGGTAAATTGTACCTCTATACTAAAATATTTTTCTTGATTATTTCTATTCTATCATTGTTAGACAGCTAGATAATAGCAAATATGCATCTTGTGAACCAAAGTTGATTACATGTTAATAAAAACTTATTTTATTTCTGTTCTAAGCGAAGAATTGTCATGTTAATGTTGTGACTTTACATTTGTGTTTATTTAAAACACCAATCTCACGATTTTTTTGTTCCAACGTTTTAGGAATGGTAATAAACCTATAAGACTTTAAATAAATGACTGAGAAAATATGATTAATACCTTTATTCGCGTTTTATTACCCAATGCAGTTTTGGTACAATTGACCCTCAAAGGGGGTAATTTGTAGCACTAGCCATCATTTTATTTAAAGTCAATTTTGACCAAGTTCGGTTCGATCTAGGCCAGCTTCAGATATTTTCTTCGCTAGATAATAAACCAAGGCTGTAAAATAATAATATTTAAAACAAAAAGCAACAGTCAACTTTGTGTAATCAACCGATGTTTCGAAAATGGTACTATTGTCCCCGGTCTACCCTACTAATATTTTGAAGATCAATTAATTTTTTCAGGCAATAAAACGAAAGTAAAAACAAGAGTACCTACAGTATAGACAATACAGTTTATTCCGTTCATTCCTATCTTTTATGGATTTAAATATTCTGTTGATAAATAAATTTTGAAAATAAAAATCGTTTTGATACGATTTCCTATAATATAAGATAATATATCGAAGCAAAAATATCGATACTTTTTCAACAAGCCTACCTCGAACAGACACTAGCACCCGCGCCCGCATCGCTGCTACTGTGGCCACGCAGACCGCGCGCGTTGCCGCCCCCGCGCCGCTACCCGCACCGCGCTGCCACTGTGGCCGAGCTGAGTCGGTTGCAGACTGAAAACTAAGCTATGCTAAAGATAAACTAAGCAAGCTAGGTTAAGCAAAGTTAAGCTCACTTATAGCTTAGTTCGAATAGTTTGCGGTCTAAACTAACAGCTAAGCTAAACTAACAGCTTAGTTCTTGGTCTGCAACTCGTATTAATCTTGGTCTATAACATTCAATTTTATTTCTATTTTAGACGTGGAAGCCAAAATTGCCCCGTTGAAGTATTGTAATGTACACAATGTAGAACAACATCAAGTTGAAAAATATGGTAAAAATAGTAAGTAAGCTTTGTAGTTGAAGGTTGTCAAAAAAACTACACTTATGCCTGGGCCACACACATCGCGATAATATTCGGGCGAAAAACTTCGTGTCGGCGTCTATGGCGAAGCTTCATGGCCACATAAAGCGCGATGTAAAGTTTTTCGCGATCTACGAGCGATGTATAAACGCAAAGACAAAATGGACGCCGTGGTTGCTCTGTATTTTATGGCAGCAAATAATCAATAAATATATTAATCAACAAGGGCTTGTTTATAAAAATAACTTGAGCTGGGCAGCTCAAGTTATTTTTAATTCTCACCCAAGCGTCATAGCAGAGATTTTTTTTTATGGCCAGTTTCGTTTGGGTTCCATAAAATCTGCTCAGACTCGTAATTTGCAATAAATTTGTTCCGCTTCAGCTATATTATGCACTGCGCCACTGCAGCTTAACTTAACACGTCCGCTACGCACGATGACTATGACTAGCGGCCGAATGAAGTGCGTGACCTAGGCTCGTAGAATAAATCTGTGGCCCTAGTGAAAAGGGGTATAAGTCCGATTTTGTCGAAAATGAGTTAAGTATACCAAAATGATCAGAAAAAAATGCTCTATCGTTTGGTGAAAAGAGATCTAAGCTAGCCCTAAAAATAAGGAAGTTACTTTGTGCAAAAGGATTCAACTGACAACAAAAAAACCACGCAAGTTGGTTTCAAGTCCATTTGTATTGTTTTAAACGGAAAAATAAAAAAAATATTTTGTGTTTTTTAATCTAAATTAACATAAATCAACCACATTTCAATTTGGTTGGTGTTTATCGATACAACAACACTTAGTCCATAAAAATGGTTTAAGTTAGAAAGGATATTATTAGACTTATATCCGTTTTCACTGAAGTAAAGAGAAAAAATATTTCTTTCCATTAGGTAATTAGTTATTAAAAATAATTTCAAATGCGTATCCCTTTTCACGTGTATGAATTAATATTTAACTTATGGAAGAACGGGTCTAACTTATTTTATACCCTTATGGAATTTATTTTGTGATTGGTATAAGTCACTATCTTAAAAACTATTAACTTTACATAAAAAATAACCCAATAATAGTAAAGAGCATAAATTGTTTACCTATAAAAAACATCACATGTATTTCATTTGGTAGCGGTTTGAATGACACACGAGGTCAAACACGAATTTGAAGCACGCAGAGTGTTTTTTACGTCTCCTGTAAAGTTGCATTTTTGGACTTAGATCCTTTTTCACTAGGGCCACAGAAATATCGATATATCGATATTTTCAATTCGATACATCGATATTTTTGGGCGATAAATTTTATAACGATATATCGATATCAAATGTCCAATATCGAAATTGAAGAAAATCTGACCAAGAAATCTGACCCACGTGACAACAGAAGGTAATATAAGACATCCTAAAAGTTAGACAAATTTGAACCTTCTGCAATTAGCAGAAGATGAACATGATAATCAATTCGGAGCATAATAATTTAAACGAATATGTGAGAGGTAGGTAGTCAAATATTATAGAATTCTGTCACATCAATTTCGTTAAGGTAGGTAAACTTTGAAAACTAACTTGTTAATTTCAATAAAATATCGTAAGTCAAATTAGTCTAGTTAATGGTCAACAGTAGACTTATATTGACATGGTCATAATTTCAAATTCGTCGTGCTTCTTCACTTCGATTTATTCAAGTAATATTTACAATTTACATAAAAAAATATTTTTTCGTCTATAACTATTTATAAAGGTAAAACATTACAGAAGTTTCAATTAAAAAAACTGTTTATTTATTTCAATAGTGCTAATGAAATAATAATTTTATTTTTAAAGAAGAGTTTAATGCTGTGAATCAACATGTTACATGATTAGAAATATATAATATTTTTATTTTATAACAATAGCATCACTGCATTAACTGTCATATCTGCTCAAAAAATCAAAGTGAAAATAGCAGTAAATATTTTGACATTTTAACTACTTTACAGGTTATAAGTAGCATTTTAAGTTTGATTATGAAAGAAACAAAGATCAGTTAATCAAGATTACAATGATTTATTTAACCAATACACAACACATAAGAACTGATAAGAAGTAAATAATTATCCATTGTTTCATACACGCACTGATGACATTCCGTCACGTAATATTTATCACTGATTCGGCCACCAATTTCTACAAGTTAACCAGGTTCCACAGAAGACATTCAACACAAGTAACCCAGAGTTATACCGGCCAGTTCGACGAGTATACGGCAATCTATTAACATGTTCTTTTTCTCAGATAGAAATCCAGATATTCTTGGGCAAAATGGACTTGACGGATGACCAGCAGTTATTTCAATTTTACGTCCTGACTTGTATTGTTTGCTATAGTTTTAAGCCACAATCTGACTGTATTTCTCTGAAACAAAGCAACGAAAAAGAAGTTACTGTAGGTGTAAGTTTAAAACAGAAGTATAAATAAAATGGAAAATAAAGACACTTAGGTACCTACTGCTATATTAAGACGTCTTCTATCAATTTCTCCGAAAACCAACATTCTCCTCATGTGATAGATTATGTTATATTTTAGAACTAGGTATATAAAAATATTCTAAATAAAGACGTTGTTTTACGCAATTTAGTAAGGCAACGTAAAAATTGTTTGCACGTTTGACGTCACTGCTATTGAGCGTCGACTGGTTTTTGCTTTATTAGAACGGTTCATTTTTATTCCTCTACGCTTAATCTAAGTAACATTTGAATACCAGTTTTATAATGAAAACGTATATTTATCCCGACTACCCGCTTATTACAAGTCAGGCGAAATTATTCCAAATATGTTTGTAGAATATTATTAAGTTCGTTGATTGTTACTTAAAATAATAAAAAAAGTTCTAAATGGAAAGCAAAACAATATAAACAGGGTATGAGAACTGAACTCGTGCTTTATTGCGTCAAAGTCCTTACACAGATCACTAAGCTATACCACCTTATTTAAGAATACCGAAATAAGCTATCAATAGTCACTACATTTTAAAATACCAATAATAAACTTTAAATCTCAGTTTTTAAGAATCAAAATTGCTTAATAAGTAGTTATTTAAACCATTATTATATCCCTTTATAAATGTTTTTGTTTGATTATAATATTTAAAAAAATGTATTTTAATTTATATATATATGCATGCAGTATACACAATATAAATGTTGCAGTGCCCTTCCAGGGTCCATGTTTGAGACAATATAATTATGTAACAACTATTTACAACATGTGTGCAAATAAATAAAATATATATATATATATATATATATATAATACTGCAAAAATAAAATAAATAAATAATAATGATTGCATAAGGTGATAAAAATGCTATGCAATAGTTTTACCGCGGCAGTCCCCGAGTGCCACACGTCTATTTAGGGTTCCGTAGTCAACTAGGAACCCTTATAGTTTCGCCATGTCTGTCTGTCCGTCTGTCTGTCCGTCCTTGCTTAATGTCTGTGACCGTTAGCACTAGAAAGCTGAAATTTGGTACCAATATGTATATCAATCACGCCGACAAAGTGGTCAAATAAAAATTGGAAAAAAATGTTTTATTAGGTTAGCCCCCCTATATGTAAAGTGGGAAGTGATTTTTTTTTTAATTTCAGCCCTAACGTGTGATATATTGTTGGATAGGTATTTAAAAATGAATAGGGGTTTACTGAAATCATTTTTTGATAATGTCAATAATTTCGGAAATAATCGCTCCAAAAGTAAAAAACAATGTGTCCCCCCCCCCCCCCTCTAACTTTTGAACCATAAGTTTAGAAAATATAATTTGAAAAGTAGAACTTTATAAGGACTTTCTAGGAAAATTAATTTGAACTTGATGGAAAGAAGTTTTTGAACAAAAAAGACAAAAGGGTTCTCAAAATAATTTCTGAACTAAGTTTGTAGTATAATTGTATATGCAAGCATTTTTTTAAACTCATAAGTGGGTACACTTTATTGTGACGGACGGGAAACTACGGAACCCTACACTGAGCGTGGCCCGACACGCTCTTGGCCGGTTTTTTTTTTTAATTGTATTTGTTTTTCTTACAGATTCTTTGGGCGAAGTAGGTATGTTCTATTTGAATTATTTGAATCTGTCTAAAAGGTCAAACGGCTTGGGTAATTATTAGGGCAAAATGAAATCTGATGTAGTCAACACTGATTCAATAATCAAGGTTGATTAAGAGATCTTGTTCATAGTTTACTGCTAGAAAGACCTTATAAATAGTATATTATACAAAATTCCCAAGTCGTTTGACTTTTTTGGCAGTCTAAAATCGTTTGTCCAGGGTACTGGACGTTTTGGATTTCTATGGGCTGAAACTGCGTTAAGCGGATGCCCGCGCGGTCGCATATAAAAGTGCTCAGTTGTTTTCACACGCGCGGTCATCCGTCGCAAAGAGCCGCGCTACGCGCCCCCTTTTTGCTACGTAATAAATATTAAGTGTACCCCACTTATTGTGACGGACGGGAAACTACGGAACCCTACACTGAGCGTGGCCCGACACGCTCTTGGCCGGTTTTTTTTTAAGGTCACGTCTTAATAGAGCCATCTATGTTCAACTCTGATTCTGTTGAACTCGTCTCATTATTAAATGATATCTTTGCTAAATATCCTCGAGTTGTTTCAAAAGATTTACAATCATTAGGACAGACATCTTGTGTCGAATTAGAAATTGAGTTAACAACTAACAAACCCGTGTACCAAAGATCTTACTTACCTTAAGGCAACAACTAGCGAAATTATAGATGAATTATTGAAAAATGGCATAATTCGTGAGAGTAATTCCGCTTATGCCAGTCCGGTTTTATTAGTCGATTAAACCTTCAGGTGAAAAACGTATGTGCGTTGATTACAGGGCTCTAAATAAAATAACTATAAAAGAGAAGTATCCAATGCCCATCGTGGAAGACCTTATAGACAAACTTCGAGGATGTAAATGCTACACATCTACTATCAAATCAATGTAAATGAGAACTCCATTTATAAAACTGCATTTATCACCCCTGACGGTCATTTCGAGTTTAAAAGAATGCCGTTTGGGTACGGTCGGTCGGAATAAGGTCTTGGGTAAACTACGCTTTGATAAAGTTATTTGCTATATGGATGACTTATTAATAGCTACAGAATCAATATATGAGAATATTAAACAATGGGGAATTATAAAACGAGCGACTAAAAAAAAAACTTAGCGACTGATGATGAGATACTGTTTTAATAACTTGAGCGGTATGAATTTGAGTAAGCGACACATTAACTAAACTAACAACAAATATTGATTAACAATAAAATCCAGAACGAGCTTACTTAAAGTGGGTTATTGAAATCGTAGTTAAACGATTAAATTAGTATGTGAGCGACTAAAATAATAAGTGAGCGACTAGAAATAAAAATGAGGTTTTAAATAAGGAATTTACGCTAGCAAATGTTTTCATCATTGTCTAATTATCTAGTCGCAGGTAGATTCATCATTTGAACTGGGTGAAATAGGTTAGGTTAGGTTAGAACTGTGACCTACCGCGCGTGAGCCAAGTGAGCGAAGCGAGCGTTGCCGCGGCAGCGGCCGGCGAACGCTACGACCAAGTTGCTCGCAGATTTTATTTCACCATTTTTTAATTATTCGGGTTTTCGCAATATCCGGATTATCAAATTACCTTGTGACATACATAATACGTAAATATCGGTATTTAGGACATTCGAAACACTTCATTTAAGATAAAATGCCGCTCAGTATAAATAAATCATTGGCCAAATCTGGAAAAAAATGCAGGACAAAACATTGACACTCAAACAAATATTAGGTAGGAATTATTAACAAATATTATGAAGCTTCTCATTTTGTATTTTAAGTAACTCAAATTAAAGTTTGTAAGTCGCTGTTCTATTGATTTCTCGTCACTCGCAGTCAGTCGCTCACTTATTATTTCTATAACCCAAAATAATTATTTTTGTCACTTAAAATTTTAATTTACAGTCAATCGTTTAAATACTACCCGTTCTCTCGTTTAAACAATTAGATAAAGTATTAAATATTGCAAAATAATGGTTTGACAATAAATTTAGAGAAATGTCACTTTTTTAAGAGCTCTGTTAACTTTCTCAGATATGACATATCCGAAGACGGTATACGTCCAGGCAAAAAGAAATTAAAGGCAGTAGAGAATTATCCTGAACCTAAAAATGTGCACCAAGTGAGACAATTTCTAGGCCTCATTAATTATTTTAGAAAATTTATAAAGAATTGCGCTCTTATAGCGAAACCGTTGACAAAGCTCTTGAAGAAAGACATCCCATGGGTAAGGGGATCTGAACAAGTATTAGCCGTAAATAAATTAAAGGGAGAGTTGTTGCAGAATGCTATGTTAAACATTTATGACCTTAAATTACCTACTATTCAGTACACAGATGCTAGTCTATTTATTTATTTATTTATTTATTTAACACTTTATGCACATGGGTACAGAGGCGGACTTAATGCCTTAGGCATTCTCTTCCAGTTAACCTTTGGGTGATGCGGAGAAAAAGTAGTGGTAGGTGCAATAAAAGAGTGAGAAAAAGGCAAAAACAAGGATTTATATACTAATAGACCATAGAATAGATATACTAATAAATCATAGAATAAATATATACAACTATACAATATATACTCAAATTAATACACTACATAAATACACTAAAATAGTCAAATAATTGGTCCAAATCGACAATAGAAAAACATTAACGCTGTGATGAAACTACTGCCAGCTTTTTACGAATCAACTCGCGAACTTTAATTTTGAATGTAAATCTGCTTGTTGCCATCCTGATCTCCTGGGGAAGCGCATTCCACAAAGAAATAGCTTGAATAAAGAAGGAATAGTGAAGAAAGTCGGTACGATGAGTGGGACAATGGAGAAGGCGGTTATTAGATGAGCGCAGATTTCTATTGTGGTTAGCGCAAATTTATTGAAAGTGAGGGGCTAAATAACTGGGGCAATTAGGAGAATCAAGAAACGAAAATAACGTGGTGAGCGCCCTTTGCTCTCTGCGCTGACGTATGATGATAGTCGTGATGGCGTAGGATGCATTCTGGTTCAGTTGACTGATAAAGGTGAGAAACCGATCCATTTTTATAGTCGACAGACTTCTAATGAAGAAAAAAAGTATCACTCCTTTGAATTAGAATTTTTAGCTATAGTTATTGCGCTTCAAAAATTCCGTCACTATTTATTATGGTCTATATTCAAAATTTAAACGGTAACAATCAACGCCTTTGAGCTGGATTTTGACCAACTTTGGGCGATCAGATTTTCTTCAAACTTTGCACACCCATCAAAGACTGATGGCAATACAATAATCCGGCTTTTTTAAGTGAAAAATAAAAGTATAGTTTAAAAAAAAAACAAAAAACACGCTTTCATAGCATATCAAACTAAAAAGTGTAAAATAATTTTCAATATAAGTAGAATATAATAATAATGAACGAAAAATATTAATATCATTGTGAAAAAAGCGTGGGGCGCTTTGTGCCATATTTTTCGTAAATCGAGCATTTTTTTTTAAACTGTATTTTTTCTTTTTTAGAACACCGTACAATCATTACACCACAGAATTTGAAGGACAACGGATCACAGTCGATTGGTACGTCAATATTTGTTTGCCTAGAGTCTTAGAAAAAGTTGAGGAGCGAAAAGTGTCCTCGAAGCGATGTGTTCCTCTAGCACGATAACGAAGCCTCATATTCCGCTAAGATAACAAGCTTCAAATAGGCTTTTGAAGGCTTCAAATGTGGAACTGATAACGCATCCACTTTACAAACGGACATTTTTTTTTTGTTTTTTTTTTCCGAAGGGAAAAATCATCTTATGACAACCCCCGCTCTTGGGCGGAGCGGGAGATAGTGTCAGACTCTTATTGACTAAAAAACCCATCCCGTTCCTTCAAGCCTTCATATCGCGGCTCGAGCGCCCTTTCGGATAACCCTGGCCCTAGTAGGCTACGACCCGGCTTTGCCCCCTGCTGTTGCTGACAACTCCTTTATGCGCGCAGGAACGACTTGGGCTTGGTCCGGACAGTTACCGGATGGCCGGACAGCGAGCTACCCATTGATCACTGTCCGCAAGCCCGCGCCTACGGTGGCCGGAAATCGGGATCAGTATCCCGGCGCCGGCGGCGGCGGCGATAAGGCCGTTGCCTGATGCGTTCGGCCTCCTCCTTTGCAAGCATTACTGCTTCGCAGAAGTCGGTGAGCGCCTGCCACTCCTCCTCGCTCCGGACCATGGCCTTAACCAAGGCCCGGAGTGAGAGGTCTCCGCCGCCGATCGCCCCCGCGAGGGCAAGTCGGTGCTCTGCCCAAGCGGAACACCTGTATCGTGTGCTTTACAGTGTTATCCATACAGTGACAGCACCCGCGCGTTACTTCCACACGAATCCGGTGCAGGAACTTCCCGAAGTGACCATGTTCGGTGAGAACCTGCGGAAGGTGAGGACGCCGTGAGGTCTTTCCAGCCAGAAGCATTGTGTTATAGTTGTAGAATATTGAGAGATCCCATGGTGGCAGGCCAGCAAAGAGATTCACCGCTTTGCGGAAAACCGTATGGCGTCTCCGCACCATCCGTATGGCCATAACCCTTTAGTATGTGTTCAGCTGGGCCGCAGGTCGCTATCGCAGTGACGGCGCCCCATAAAGGGCCATGGACCGAATGATGCCTGCGTAGTGCGCTGCCACGTGTCGCTATTTCGACTGCCGCCCGGTACGACTCTCCCTGCGCCAGGACCAGCGTGTCGTCGGCGTGTCAGATCACGCTGACCCCATCAGGGAGGTCGCCGCGCAACACGTAGTCGTACCCGTTGTTCCACTAGGGCGGTCCTAGTACCGATCCCAGCGGACCACCGCACGACATTTCTTCCCGTTTCCAATCTTCCTAGATACATGTGGATAGGAAGTGGTTGTGTAAGGAGTGATATGAAAGAAAAGGGAATTAATGATAGGCGTAGCGTGACAAGGTATACAATATGGGACAAGGACAGGAAGATGGTGATGATTGTTGCTTTCTATTCATTTTATAAAATATTGTTTAATTTTGTCGTAGAGTTTTGTAAATTGTGTTTCACTTTATAGATACATATGTGGGGCATACTGAACGTCTCTGGATCTGCCCCCCTAGCCAAGTTACAACCAGTTTGTGTCGAATTCCGTTCTCTAATCGGTAACGCCTCGGTGACAGCAATTGTAGAAAATGATAAGTTGGTAGCCATGTTGACGCGCCTGAGTCGGCCGCTCGTTCTACAACGTAGCGTTTGTCTAACAAAGGATGTAGTGTTAAGCATTGTAGAAACGATTTTGAACGATGTGAAAACGGCTACGAATTGTCTATTCGTTTGTTCTGACCACGCGTTGAGATGACGTCATTCCCATACGTTTCATCAGTTTTCGACAGCGTTAACGATTGCAGAATAACATCTTGGCTAAGCGTGCTGGCCACTTATAATAAAAGAATGTAAATACAATTATAATATTCAAAAGTTGAACTTTTTACGAGTACCTATGTTATTTTTTAATTTGCAAGACTGTTATTTGTTTTTCATTGTAACTTTCGTTGTGACTAAAGTCAACCAGAGAGTTGCCAGAAAGTTCAATTGGCATTTGGTGACGAGCCATGTCCCAGCTCTGTGTATTCTTTCCTTATAAATTTGTGCTTTGTTAGACATTGGAATTTCATGAGCCAAGTGCAAAACATTTTACTTCTGAAAGTTTGGAAGCTTTGCACCAACTTTGACCAGAAAGGACAGCGTGTCCAGTGGTACCGTAAAATGATAAAAAAGTTAGAATGGAGGACAGTCATCGGCTGTCTATATATCGTGACAGGTGACTAAACCTGGGACTGTGTGCTGCTTTGAACCCAAAAGAAAAAACCGGCCAAGTGCGAGTCGGACTCGCCCATGAAGGGTTCCGTAGCAGCAAGTAACATAATATAAAAGTTCTTGTTATGTGTTGTAACTTTGATCGATGTTTTAATAATAGTGGATTTTTTTCGGTTTATGACGCATTAAAAAAAAACTACTTACTGGATTTCGTTCAAACCAATTTTCGTTGGTAGTTTTTATAGTAATGTATATCATATATTTTTTTTAGTTTTATCATTCTCTTATCTTAGAAGTTAGAGGGGGGGGGACACACATTTTACCACTTTGGAAGTGTCTCTCGCGCAAACTATTCAGTTTAGAAAAAAATAATGTTAGAAACCTCCGTATCATTTTTGAAGACCTATCCATAGATACCCCACACGCATGGTTTTGATGAAAAAAAATTTTTTGAGTTTCGGTTCTATGTATGGGGACCCCCAAAATTTATTGCTTTTTTTCTATTTTTGTATAAAAATCTTAATGCGGTTCACATAATACATCTACTTACAAAGTTTCAACAGTATAGCTCTTATAGTTTCGGAAAAAAGTGGCTGTGACATACGGACGGACGGACAGACAGACAGACAGACAGACAGACAGACAGACAGACAGACAGACAGACAGACAGACAGACAGACAGACAGACAGACATGACGAATCTATAAGGGTTCCGTTTTTTGCCATTTGGCTACGGAACCCTAAAAAGGCAGTTGGCAAACTGAGTCTTTGCTTTTAAAGATTTGCCGACGAAAGTTAAGAAATGTAAAAAAATTGTTTTTAACACCCTTATATTAGCTTCACCTGTATGTTTGTAACCAACGCCTTTGAGCTCGATTTTGACCAACTTTGGGCGATCAGATTTTCTTCAAACTTTGCACACCCATCAAAGACTGATATACAATAATCCGGTTTTTTTTTAAGTGAAAAATAAAAGTATAGTTTTAAAAAATAAATAAAAAAAACACGCTTTCATAGCATATCAAACTAAAAAGTGTAAAATAATTTTCAATATAAGTAGAATAGGTATATTAATAATGAACGAAAAATATTAATATCATTGCGAAAAAAGCGTGGGGCGCTTTTTTTCGTAAATCGAGCAGTTTTTTTTTAAGCTATATTTTTTCTTTTTTAGAACACCGTACAATCATAACACCACAGTATTTGAAGGACAACGGATTGCCGATTGGTACGTCAATATTTGTTTGCCTAGAGTCTTAGAAAAAGTTGAGGAGCGAAAAGTGTCCTCGAAGCAATGCGCTCCTCTAGCACGATAACGAGTCCTCACGTTCCGCTAAGATAACAAGCTTCAAATGGGCTTTTGAAGGCTTCAAATGTGGAACTGATGACGCATCCACCTTACTAACCGGTCATTTTTTTTTGTTTTTTTTTCCGATGGGAAAAATCATCCTATGACAACCCTTCATCTTGGGCGGAGCGGGAGATAGTGTCAGACTCTTACTGACTAAAAAACCCATCCCGTTCCTTCAAGCCTTTATATCGGGGCTCGAGCGCCCTTTCGGGTAACCCTGGCCCCAGTAGGCTACGACCTGGCTTTGCCCCCTGCTGTTGCTAACAACTCCTTGAGGCGCGCAGGAACAGTACGCGCCGTCGACGACTTGGGCTTGGTCCGGACAGTTACCGGATGGCCGGACAGCGAGCTACCCATTGATCACTGTCCGCAAGCCCGCGCCTACGGTGGCCGGAAATCGGGATCAGTATCCCGGCGCCGGCGGCGGCGGCGATAAGGCCGTTGCCTGATGCGTTCGGCCTCCTCCTTGTCAAGCATTACTGCTTCGCAGAAGTCGGCGAGCGCCTGCCACTCCTCCTCGCTCCGGACTATGGCCTCAACCAAGGCCCGGAGCGAGAGGTCTCCGCCGCCGATCGCCCTCGCGAGGGCACGGCGATGATCCGCTCTAGCGGAGCACACCTCAACTGTGTGCTCCACCGTGTCCTCCGGGCATTCCGCATAGTGGCGACACCCGGGCGACACTTCCGCATAAATCCGGTGCAGGAAACTCCCGAACGAACCATGTCCAGTGAGGACCTGCGTCATGCGGAAGGTAAGGACGCCGTGAGGTTTTTCCAGCCACGCCTCAAAGAGGGGACTTACCGCCATGATTGTGGCGTGCCCAGCACTGGGTTGCGATAGTCGTTGACGCCATTTCACCACGAGATCCCGCCGGAGCTCTGTTCGCTATGCCGTGACCTGTCGCGGCAGCGGACTTTCACCCCGGCGTTGCATTTCCACGCGCATATCGTGCATGTGTGCAAGGACTGTTGCCTCCAGATCCCACGGTGGTAGGCTAGCCAGAAGGCTCGCCGCTTCGCGGGCGACCGTGCAGTATCCCCGCACCATCCTTATTGCCATGACCCTCTGGCAGGCGTTCAGCATGGCCGCCGGTTGCGTTTTCAGCGACAGCGCCCACACCGGCGCCTCGTAGAGGGCCATGGACCGAACGATCCCCGCGTAGAGCCTCCGGCAGGAGGCATCTGGCCCCCAAGGTTGGGCAGGAGCCTCTTGAGCATGGCCCCAGCCCGATTGAGTTTGGGAGCCAGACGTCGGAAATGCTCCACGAAATTCCACCGGCTGTCGAGGACGAGTCCCAGGTACTTCATCGTCGACCCGACACCGATGTGAACTGCTCCTACCGTTAGTTGGGAACTCAATGGGACTCTATAGCCTCGAATTTGTGAAGCGCCACCTCGAGTCCCAACTCCTGGATCCTATCAACGACCATCGCAACCCCGCGTGTCGCTGGAGCGACAGCCGCCTGGTACGACTCTCCCTGCGCTAGAACCAGCGTGTCGTCTGCGTAGCAAACCACGCTGACCCCGTCAGGGAAGTCACCGCGCAGCACGTAGTCGTATCCGATGTTCCACAAGGGTGGCCCTAGACCGACCCCTGCGGAACACCGCACGACATCTCTCGACGTTTCCAGTCTGCCTGGTGACCAGGGTAGACAATGTACCTGTCCGACAGGTAATCCTCGACCACTTGACAAAGGTATTTGGGCACCCGGTGGTACCGGAGTGCCCTCCGGATCGTACTCTAGGGCAGGGAATTGAAGGCGTTGGCAATCACCGTGGAGCGCATCATGCGGAAGCCGAACTGTCCGTCCGAAAGGTCCGGCCCCACCCGTGTTAGCCGCACGACGAGGCGGTTTGCAATGAGTCTCTCAAAGAGCTTGCCCACCTCGCCGAGCAGCACATTGGGTCGGTACGCGGACGGAGAGTCCGCAGGGCGCCCCAGCTTCGCTATTAGGACCAGTTTCCCCGTCTTCCAGCAAAGTGGACTGGCTCCTCTCCAGGCATACGCTGAAGAGCCCTCTCAGTCGAGGCCCGAGAGCCTCCATAGCCAGGACCCAGGCCTTCCCAGGCAAGCCGTCGGGTTCTGGGGCGGTGTTTTTGGCACTGAGCCTTCACACCGCTACTCCCATCTCTACCTCGGTCACCTCTGGAGCATCGTCGTCGTCTTCGCTGGTGCGGTCCGCGTCAGACACCGACAACCCGGACCTCGCACCCTGCGACTTCGATTTTGTTACCAAAAATTAAAGACAAACTTAGAGGCACACGTTTTACGAGCCCTGAATTGGCGGTGAATGCGTTCCATAAAGCCAATTAAAATGTCCCTAAAGGAAATTAGTTTAACTGCTTTGTACAGTTATTTCAGCGAATGCAAAAAATACTTTGAAAAACGTTAAATGTATCGTAAGTCTTAACCAAGACCCATACCTATTTATCAGAATCCAAAAACTTTTAGTATGCCCCGAATGTAATCACTATAATGTTCATAAATATGAACTTAATTTGATTATAAACTTAATTATAGGAAATGAATTCCCTGTTTTTTTTCGTGTGAGGATTATTGGGAGCTAGGGGGCGCCGTAAAACCTCACCCAGGGGCGCTGGTTGTGTTAAAAAAACCGGCAGTGCATTTAAATAAACAGGGGGGGGGGGCGCGCATCACCGTAATTTCAAACAAGTTCATTCGGAAAGATTTGTTATGTATGATTTGAGATTAACATATTTCACAATTTGTAATACTGCAAATGTGAATGAATGGTGAAAAATAGTGTTGTGTACACAGATATAGTTGTATTTTCTTTCTGTACACATTAAATTATTATTATTATTATGAGCCCGTTGTATCCCACTGCAGGGCAAAGGCCTCCCCTCCGTTATTCCACTCCTTTCTGTCTTTAGCCACTTCTGGCCAATCCTTAAGGTAGGAGTCCAAATCGTCACGCCATCTCCTTCTGGGCCTACCGCGTCGCCGGCTCCTGCTGTTCGGAGTCCAGTCAGTAGTTACTTTCGCCCAA
Organism: Mythimna albipuncta; assembly: GCA_929112965.1. NCBI lineage: Eukaryota > Metazoa > Arthropoda > Insecta > Lepidoptera > Noctuidae > Mythimna > Mythimna albipuncta. Next base: position 9,209,218 of record OV815985.1, on the reverse strand, counting down.
TTTTGTGGCGGCATGCGGCAGATGTGACCTGCCCAGTTCCATTTTAATTTGGCGGCTGAATCACCTACGTCTGCGATTTGTGTTTTAGAACGAAGTATACTGTTCCTTATGCGATCTGTTCTTTTGAACCCGAGAATACTTCGTTCCATTGCTCGCTGGCAGACCCCGAGTGCGGACTTTTGACGTTTCGTTAATGACCACGTTTGCGCTCCGTAGGTGAGGATAGGGAGGATGCACATACACATTAAATCAAAATATTATTTCTTTTTTTGTGTCAGAAACATTCGCCAAACAATCTCATGTTTTTTGCGAATGCAAATGTCAAAAAATGTGCGCATATTCGCGAATGCGAATGCTAATGCGAATATTTCGTGTCTACAAAAAACAACTTCAAAAACCGGCCAAGAGCGTGTCGGGCCACGCTCAGTGTAGGGTTCCGTAGTTTCCCGTCCGTCACAATAAGTGTACCCACTTGTGAGTTAAAAAAATGCTTGCATATACCTACGATTATACTACAAACTTAGTCCAGAAATTATTTTGTAGAACTCTTTTGTCTTTTTTGTACAAAAACTATTCTTTCCATCAAGTTCAAAATAATTTTCCTAGAAAGTCCTTATAAAGTTCTACATTTCAGATTTTTTTCATGTTTTCTAAAGTTATGGTTCAAAAGTTAGGGACACACACATTGTTTTTTACTTTTGGAGCGATTATTTCCGAAATTATTGACATTATCAAAAAATGATTTTAGTAAACCCCTATTCATTTTTAAATACCTATCCAACAATTTATCACACGTTAGGGTTGAAATTAAAAAAAAAAACACTTCCCACTTTACATATAGGGGAGCTACCCTAATAAAACATTTGTTTTCCAATTTTTATTTTACCACTTTGTCGGCGTGATTGATATACAATATTGGTACCAAATTTCAGCTTTCTAATGCTAACGGTCACAGAGATTAAGCGAGGACGGACAGACAGACAGACAGACATGGCGAAACTATAAGGGTTCCTAGTTGACTACGGAACCCTAAAAACCAACGACTGATTGCCACTTTCCTGCCATTTTGGTTTGTTTTCTGCGGCCGGCCAGCTATTCAGTCTCATTAATGAAAAATTAGAAATTAATTGTAATCTTTTAAAAATAAAGTGCACATGGGTACAGAGGCGGACTTAATGCTTTAGGCATTCTCTTCCAGTCAACCTTTGGGTGATGCGGAGAAAAAGTAGTCAACTTTGATTATTGAACCAACTTTGACTATGACTACATCGGATTTCATTTTGCCCTAATAATTATCCAAGTCGTTTGACTTTTTAGACAGACTCTATGTATTTACATAAACCGATGTTAGGTAATTAACTGAATTTAATAGTTGTAAGCTTGTTGAAAATGTTTATTTTGCTTAACAAATCAAAGTTTAGGTACACAATTTACACGGTTACAATATATGAACAACAACATAAGCGAGAATACTTTTGCTCGGACGCGTGTCATCGAAGTTCTCGGTTCACGTGCGTCGGTTTTGTTGGCGGTTACGGAACGAGAGAGCGATCTGCCTGCGCGTCGCGAGCCACGCGGTGTCTTGCGCATGCGTAGTAAAGTTCGTAACACTTCGGGAACGGTTCGCGTACGCTCGGGCGGCCGGACGCCGGCCGCGCGGGCAAGCGGCGATTGCGCATGCGTGGCAGACTTTGTAAGTTCGGGAATGGTTCGCGTATGCTCGGGTGGCCGGGCACTGGCTGCGTGGGAACCTACCTACCACTGGTCTGTGCGTTACATAGTACATTAAAAAAAAATGGTTGCCTGTAAAGTCGGTTTTACGGGCGAAGATTTTACGTGACAAGCATGCGCCGATTCAATGCGCCTAATTCTCTAGTGCTGCGCGCGCGGCAGACCGATCATAGTTGAGTGGGAGAGAGACGCAAGGCATTCGGCGGGCCTCTCTCTCGTTCGGTGACTCATCGTAACGTTACCGAGCGTTACACTTTTTCATAAGTGACTCCCAGCCGCAACCTAATTTAAGACGTTGTCACGTCAAAAAAAAAAACAGTTACGGCGAAGAAGTACGACGCACAACGTTACGTTACGAGAAGGAGTTGGCAGAAAAGCGTAGCGAGGTCACTAATTCGAGGAATGTACTATTGTATGTCTTCTTTAGATGTACGATTTATTTTTAATAAAAAGACATACATACCTACTATGATTGTTTACTTTTAGTTAAGTATTTAAACAGATGGAGTACCTATAGCAGACTTCAGGCCCCGGTTTGGTACGCTTTAATCATTTGTAACGTTGATCTTAACCAGGTAAAAAGCATATTCGCGTCAAGAGGAGAGTTAGCTTTTTGAATCCACCCGCTGCGTTAAATCCACGGCGAGCCGACTCTGAAGAAACCGGTGAGTCTTATTTTGTTCAGTTCAGATACCTACGAGTATAAAAATATAAAGCCGCGTAAAGACATCGCGAGGCGTGCGTCGCGAATGGTTCGTCACTAGTGATGGGCAATGATAATAATCCGGTTAATATCATTTGGCTAATAATCGATTAAAACCCAGTTAATAGCCATTAATAGCAATTATGGATGATAACCCTGCTATTAATGTTATTTTAGTGATTGAAATTTCCCTCCATGGTTTTCAGGCTTAGGACTGTCAGATTAGACTTCATTTTCATCATCGTTGTAGTAAATAAATGTGCAATTTAAAACTAATCTGGCCCATTTAAAAATATTAATTATTTTATGATTATACACACAAACCAACAACACACGAAAAAGGACTTTTTCACCGAAACATATCAGTCGACGTACTGATTCCGGATTCGGTTGGCGTCGCCGTAATGCAGTTCATGCATCTCTTTCTGGCATGAATAATATTAGCGCCAGAAAGATATAACACGAGAAACGGGGGTATCTTTCTGGCGCTACTAACTAATCGCTCGGGTATTTTCGATTGTCTATAATTTACCTACGTGGTATTCACAGAAAAGAGCTAATAAGTAACTTACTTATTGTACCTTACATTTTTACGTATCGGTTAAAATTTCGCGCTTGACCGCTATCTCACCTGATGGAAAGCGACGATGCGGTCGACGATGGAACGCGCTTACTTAGAAAAAACCTATTCACTCTCGACTTAAATATTCCCGGGTTGTAGCTATCAGGAAACACAGACTCCAGCAAGGAATTCCACTCCCTAGCTGCACGCACAATGAAAGTGTTCCCAAAACGTTTGGTGCGTGTAGGTGGGATATCCACCAAGTACCGGTGGCGCATAACCGTACGTCTGGTAGTCCGATGATGGAACGGGAACGGGCTAGGTGGAATTAAGTTATGCAATTCTGACGCACACTCTCCGAAATGCAACCAGTAGAAAACCGACAGGCTAGCGACTCTGCGTCGATGCTTAAGACTTTGAAGCCTCGACTCGACGAGTGTATCATCGCCAATTATCCTTCTGGCTCGCCTCTCAATTGCCTCAAGTGCATCAAGCTGGTATAAGGCAGATCCGTCCCAAAGATGAGAGCCATACTCCATACACGATCGAACTTGAGCTTGATAAAGTTTCAGCAGCTGTTCCGGCGTGAAGTACTGTCTGACCTTTGAGTTGAGCCTTTGCTTCGATGTATGGCCCAAAGTTGAGTGTTGATGTCAGCTTAACACCAAGAAGGTCAAGATAGTCGGTTATCGGCACGGTTGCATCCCGGAATGTTGGAGCGGGGCTGAATTGGCTCCTTTTAGCGGAAAATAGACACGCCTGGGTTTTTGAAGCATTGAACTTGACCAAATTGGCATCGCCCCATTCGGAGACTGCCTGCAAGGACAAGTTCAAGTGCTCAACCATAGCCTCTCGAAGAGACTGGATCTGTGACCTACTAGCTTGCACGTTGGATATGTAACTCTGTGCTGTCATCTGCATACTCAAAGGTACCGGGCTTGAGCAGATCGTTTATGTGCAGCAAGAATAATGTTGTCGAGAGTACTGACCCCTGAGAGACCCTGGCATTAATAGCCATTTGACCGGACGAGCAGCCATCGATAACCACTCGGATGGACCGGTTACTCAGGAAGTCTGCGATCCAACCACATAATCCAGCGGGTAAACCGAAAGATGGAAGCTTACTAATAAGGCCCTTCGTGCCAAACCCTATCAAAAGCCTTCAAGATATCGAGGGAGACGGCAAGCGCTTCCCCGTGCTTCTCGATGCCCTCACTCCAGATGTGGATGGCATACGCTAGAAGATCTCCAGTTGACCGATTACGGCGAAAGCTGTATTGACGGTTGGTATCCTAAGGGATATCATTAGCTTCTAGGTATGCCAGGAGCTTAGTGTTGAGTACACGTTCCATGGTCTTATAGAGAATGGACGTTACTGAGATCGGTCACTTTTCATCCTCAAATGAAAGCCTAAATAGGCGTGTCAGGATCGGAGACAATTCAGGCGCACACGTTCTCAGAACAATTGCTAGTATCCCGTTTGGACCGCTAGCCTTGTTCACGTCAAAGTTACGTAGCACACTACGGACGTCCTTCTGTTGGATGCGAATAACCGACATATTCGTATCGTAACCATCAGGGTGAACAGGGGTCGCGCGTTACCTGGATCTAAACGCGAAGATTCCGCGAAGAGTGAGGCAAACAAATTTGCTTTCTCCTCAGCGGTATGTGCCAGCGACCCATCGGGTTTCAGCAGTGGTGGTAGTGAAGGGCGGCAGAAGTTCGATTCAACCGACTTAGCCAGGGACGAAAACGCTTTACTACCCGCAGGGTATAAAGCTAGTTTGTTCCCGATGCGGCTAATGTGGTCGAACCGAGACCTCCGCATCACCTTCTTGCAAGACTTAGCAGCTCTGTTGAAAGCTCTCTTGTTCTGGCTTACGTCATTCGTATTGTGCATACGAGCATCGGCCCATACCTGATATGCTGCGTGCTTGAGCGCGTTAGCGCGATCAGACTCCGCACCAAATCAAGGGCGAGTTCGACCAGACATGGCTACGTCGGAGAATGGAATATATATAGTACTCCATTTTGTTAAATCAAGTAATTAATTAGGTAGATGGTTAAACCACAAAGCGATGTGTCAATAGTAATTATGGTTTTTATAGTATTGGATCTCTAAATTTACAAAACTGAATTTCACAAAAAATGTGCATTTATTTTATTATTAACACTTTTTCACATACAAAAAGTGAAATTATATAAAAAGAATTACAATACATTGAATCACACTGCGTACACGCACCCAATTTATGATCACACCCACAGATTTTAGACTTAACAAAAAAAAGCATTTATTTTTTTAACAATACATTAATAGCAGGGTTATCATCCATTGGACGGCTATTAATGGCTACTTATGGATTATAATCGATAATAACTCAAAGCATCCGGCTATTAACCCAACACTATTCGTCACGCATGCCTCAACCTGAGGTATTATCAGAGGACAGAGAGACAGAGGCCTCCCCCAAGTGTCACCACAACGAACGTCCCTACGCATCCCGCATCCATCGGTTTCCTGCAACTTTCACCAGGTCATCGTCACCCTTGTAGGAGGCCTTCCAACGCTGCGTCCTCCAGTACGCGGCCGCCACTCCAGAACCTTTCGGCCCCAATGGCCATCTGTTCTGCGAGCAATGTGTCCTGCCCATTGCCACTTAAGTTTGGAAATTCTTCGTGCTATGTCGGCAACCTTAGTTCTCCTGCGGATATCTTCATTGCTGATTCTATCACGCAAGGAAACCCCAAGCATAGCCCTATCCATTGCTCTTTGGGTGACTTTAAGCCTTCTGATGAGGCCCATTGTGAGCGACCACGTTTCGGAGCCATATGTCATCACTGGCAACACGCACTGTTCAAAGACTTTCGTCTTGAGACACTATGGTATGTTGGACGAGAAAATACCGCGTAGCTTCCCGAACGCTACCCAGCCGAGTTGGATTCGTCGGTTGACCTCTTTCTCGAAGTTAGACCTACCCAACCGGACTGTCTGTCCGAGGTAGGCGTAATCTTTCTCAACTTCGAGTCAAGAGTCGCGTTGAGCATGTAGCCACTACACAGGACATCACTTATAACACGTTTTTCATTCTGTCAAGAAATAGTAAAGCTGACAATTCCGAAAAGATCTTTTGTAACGTTTCGACAAACTCCATTGAAAAAGGAAACACGCAGCCAATGTACAACAAAACGCCACGTGCCAGCTAAACAAATCGCCACGTGCGAGCAGTCCGTACCATCGCTACCCCGTGCTGCGCATCAAAGATTTCACCCATCATCTATCTGGGAAAACAATTTTCTCCACGATCGACTATCAAAAGCCAGCTTGATGCGCTGGAGTCGATTGAGAGGCGAGCCAAGAGAATCATCGGCAATGATGCACTTGTAGAGTCGAAGCTCTAAAGCCTTGAGCATCGCCGCTGAGTTGCTAGTCTGTCGGTTTTCTATCGTTTACATTTCGGGGAGTGTGCACTGGAATTGCACAATCTAATTCCGCCAAGTCCGTTCCATCATCGGACCACACGACGTACGGCGTTGCGCCACCGGTACATGGTAGACATCCCACCACCATCCCATCCCAAAAACATATTCGTCAGTTTATCATTTCATCACATTTTCTCGCCTTTATTCATTTGATGGTGTCACGTCGGTCATTGACACATGTCATGTTGTCGTCTTGTATTTTATTCCTCTACTAGCTGACCCGGCAAACTTCGTACCGCCTAATAGTTAACTTTTATCTAAGCTGTCAACTCTACCTACTCTACCCTACTCTACTTTACTCTACCCTACTCTACCCTACTCTACCCTACTCTACCCTACTCTACCCTACTCTACCCTACTCTACACTACTCTACCCTACTCTACCCTACTCTACCCTACTCTACCCTACTCTACCCTACTCTACCCTACCATACCCTACTATATCCTACCCTACTCTACCCTACCCTACTCTACCCTACCAAATTGTGAACCTAAACCATTCCCAGATCCCCTTGAACGCACACAAAAAATTTCATCAAAATCGGTCCAGTCTTTTGAGAGAAGTTCAGTGACATACACACTCACAGAAGAATTATATATAAAGATAATATTCTATTTCTTGTGGTTAGTTGTTTTGGTTGAAGGTTTTCTTCGTTTATTTTTAATATGGGCTTTGTTTTGGGTATAATTTTTCTAAATTCTCGATAAAACTATTGTTATTTGAAATTTTTAAACGGGATAAGAAAATATTTCACCATTGTTGACAGTGGGTTGCCAGCTTATTATATTACATTATTATATAAAAAATTATAAAGGCTCGTATAGTCAGGAGGTTTCTTTCTCAGGAGCCCTGACCGCCGGTAGCTTGGACCCTGTTCCCGATACCGCTGGGACACAATTTTTTATATTATTAAATGTTTATTTTTTATTAAAAATATTTAAAAACATAATTTATACAAGGTGTAAGGGACAGCTCTCCACAAACTTTAAGGGTTTGCTCAGTAGACGAAACTGAACAACCTCCCACAAAGTTTTTTTTAAGAAAGGAAACGAAAAAAAAAATTTGGCCTCTCCATATAAACTGTCCGATCAAGTTTATAATTTTCTATGGTGAGGCGTATTTTTTTTTTCGATTCCTGAAAAAAATTTTTGTGGAATGTTGTTCAGTTTCTTCTACTGAGCAAGCCCTTAAGGCGTATAGTTCCTTGAACCATCTGGCCGAAATTATGTGAACGCAACTCTCGCACTCGCCTTGGCGGCAGTACGCAAATCTGTGCATTTATTTGCGGCCAGCAGTGCCCGGAAAGCGCTTTTAACCCATTTTCTCTGCGAGATATTGATTGATTTACATATGCAATGTTCACTTTGAAGAATATTTAACCACCAATTTTTATGTGTAAAAATGTTTCTAAAGGTCCAAGCCGTTTCGAAGGAGTAGGGAAAAGTTGCGGAAAGTTGCGAAATTGCTAAATATATTTTTTTGACAAAAGTATTAATTGCACGAAAAAATCAAATGTTGATATTATTGTTCATGAATCTATAATAAACACATATTTTTTTCAAACCAATTGACCTAGCCGTTACGGAGGAGTAGGCCTCAGAAAATCATTATTTTATGGCACATTTCGGGCGCTTGGCCCTTAAAGTTTGTGGAGGGCTGTCCCTTACACCTGGTATGTTATAATAATGAATAAACGAATAATAATAAATCGTTTATTTCAGACAAAAGTGATAGTGTGCACACACACATAAATATATAGGTACAGAAGTCAATCTAATGTATTACTTTACTTTTTATACCTACGAGGGGCGAGCGCGCCAGGGTCAGCGCGTTTCGCCGTACTGTACGAGTTCGACCGGGCGATTGAGCAAAGATGTCCCTATGGGTCAACTCACACCGAAAGAGCGGCGAAGGGCAGCGAAACGGAGCGCAGTTTCAGTTTCATATGAATTTTAACTTTATTATCATTACCATAATACTTATTATCGCATGAGAAACTCGAACGAGTCGCGCGGATGCCCACGGCGCCGCAGGAATTCCGGGGAATTCTCTCGTTCGTGTTTCTCATGCGATAATAAGTATTATAGAAATGAAAATAAAGTTAAAATTCATATGACACTGAAACTGCGCTGCCCTTCGCCGCTCTTTCGGTGTGAGTTGACCCTATGTCACATGTCTTCGAATTTTTGGCTCTTGGACATACCTGTTTCCTCACGATGTTTTCCTTCACTGTTTTGAGAGCAGTGGTGATAAACGGAATCCTCATAGGATCACTTTGTTGTCCGTCCGTCCGTCCGTCTGTCTGTCTGTCTTTCTGTCAAGACTATTTATCTCGAGAACGCATGGAGATGTCGAATTAAAATTAAAACCATCAGGTCTGCGGCCGAATAAAAAAGACACGGCCGCTTATGTCGCATTAAAACGTATATTTTTGTACTCTCAAAGATCGAAATTCATAGGGTAGGTACCTACTTCCCGTTGACCCAGATTCTGAATTTTGGCCCAAAGCTAGGTCTTATAGCACAGGTATAGGAATAAATCTGAAAACAATAAATTTTTTGTTACTAATGCCACAAAAAAAAATGCGATTCGGAAAACTCTTCGAGGAAATTGTAGTTTGCATGGTACCCTCAGTGCGCGAGTTTGACTCGCACTTGCCCAGTTTTTTAAGCCATTGCATAGCTTCTATCGCGGGCCTTGAGCGTGGAGACCGAATCCAGAAATTACGTAACGAAAATAACCTAACACCCCCCACTCATTTGTTTTTTGAGCGTGGTGACCGATAAGAAAACAAATGAGTGAACAATCAATCAATATTCAATTCAATGTGTGAAAGTGTAACTTCAATTAATATCAAAGAAGAAAAAAAACAAAGGAAAAAAATACTGCTTATATAAAATAAATAAATAATTATAATTGCATAAGTTGATAAAAATGCTATGCAATAGCTTTACTGCGGCAGTCCCCGAGTGCCACACGTCTTTTTTTTTATGTTCCAGTATTTCGATACTCCCCGAACACGTGGGGCCCCCAAATGCGCGGGGCCTGGCACTGTAGCATTTGCTACTCTTGCTATATGGCTAATCCGCCACTGGTCTCTTTATCATTTGTTCCGGGCGAGAATTGAGAATTAAGCCAGAACTACACTGCGCTCACGTGTCCCACACACGCCGATCTAGGGACATCGGTCTCCGTACATTTTATTTGGAAACTTGACTTGTAGAGCAACACTAGATCCACGACACGCGACGTCGTTCTACGTACAAATCAGGCGTGTTACGTGTGTGCGTCGGTCTTATGTAGTTCTAGCTTTAAACTCACGATACGCATTCTCTACAACAATTTTGCGTGTGGTATTTGAAACTTTTCTTGTCTTCAAAACTTTTTAAGTTACGAAAAAAAAAAAACTATTATAATTAAGTAAATACTTTGATTTTCAGAAACACCTAAACCACGTAAGTGATTTTAGTAAACCCATATTCATTTTTAAATACCTATCCAACAATATATCACACGATAGGGTTGAAATTAAAAAAAAAATCACTTCCCACTTTACTAATAAATTGGAAAAAAATGTTTTATTAGGGTAGTGGGGCTACGGCTACTACTAAACATTTTTTTCCAATTTTTATTTCACCACTTTGTCGGCGTGACTGATATACATATTGGTATCAAATGTCAGCTTTGTAGTGCTAGCGGTCACAGAGATTAAGCGAGGACGGACAGACGGACAGACAGACAGACAGACGGACAGACAGACAGACAGACGGACAGACAGACATGGCGAAACTATAAGGGTTCTTAGTTGACTACGGAACCCTAAAAACCGCTAATATTTATTTATTTTTTTCTCAGCACCGCCGCAGTTCGGGCGCTTTGACCACCCCATAAAGGACCCTTGGGATACTTCCACGTGGAATAAAGTTCCCAAAGATCTATTACTGTACCTTGTTATATAATTAAAAATAAAACATAATTAAAAGGTATATTTTTTCCTCCCGACTTTGCCCAGGAGAGAAACACTCCTACCATCTTTTATGGGCCTGCGAATCCTCCTTTCAGTTTTTTTTTTTTTTATTAATATAAACTAGTGCTGGACTGCGATGCCACTTTATGGTATTAAGGGGTTCACTAGGTTATTAAGGGCCTATTCACTCTAGCCTTGAAGACACCCAAATTATAATCGGATGGGAAGACCGCAGCAGGCAAATTTTTCCAGTCCTTCGGTACACGACGATATAAACGACGACGTGATGAAATGCTTAGTACGGTCTGTAGAGGTTTCAACAACATAAGGATGGATACTCACCGTACGTCGGATTGTCCGATGATAGAAACATTATGGCGGAATCAAGTCACATGATTCCCGGGTAAGTACACTCCACAAAATGCATTCTGTAAAATACCGAAATGCTGGCTACCCTACTCCTGTGCTCTAGGCTTTGTAGATTGGACTTAACCAAATCTGTTTTTTTTTTCGGTTGATTTAAATCATCCAGATTAAATCCCCTGCCCTTGGGAAGTGCGGAAGATAGTGTCAGACTCTTACTGACTACAAAAACCCACCCCGTTCCCTCGTTGCCTTTCATACCAGGGCCAAGAACCCTGGCGACTGGCCCCAGTAGGCTTCGACCCTGCTGGGCTCCTACGGTTGCTGATACCTCCTTGAGGTGCGTGGGAACAGTACGCGCCGCCGACGATACCAAATCTAGATCACTAATTAGCCTCTTCGCCCGCCTTTTCACCGAGTCCAAAGCATTTTGCAGCACCACATGTGGCTGCAATACTCGCGATCGATTCTCATTTCAATTCTGGCGAAATCGATCCTAAATTATGGAGATAAATATTATTTTTTAATGAAGAACACATTATAATGTGGACTGGTAAAACATGTTGAATTTATACAATAGACATAGGAAAGTCAGAACTTACACCCGCGCATTAAATAAGGGCCGAAACTACGCTAAGCGGTCGCACGCGCGGTTCCATACAAAAGTGCTCCATTGCCCACCCGCACGGGCACCCGTCGCGGGTATCCGGACCCTGCGCACGTTTTAACAAAATCAGCCTTTAAATTTTCCCACTGCTGGGACTCGGGCCTCTTCTCTAGGAGAGGGAACGGGCCGTAATCCAGCACGCGGGCCCGGTGCGAGTTGGTAAATGTCACACGTCTTCGAATTTTTTGTTCTAGTGCATGCAGGTTTCCTTACGATGTTTTCCTTCGCCGTTTTGAGAGCAGTGGTGATGAAATAAATTACACAAAGTAAGTAATGCGTCTTTCTGGGTTTGAACACGCGACCTATCACTCGTAAGTAGAGGCCGTTACCACTCGGCCACTGCTAATATTGCGCACGTTTTGCTACGTAATAATACATTAAGTTCTCCATCGACCCGACTACATGCACACCGTTAAAGTTGAACTAGCGACACTACGAAGGTAATAATCCGGTTTCCGCGACGAAGACCGTCGCCACGACACCCGCGCTTTGTCATGTGACGCGTGCCCGTCGCGGGCGCCCGTTCAACGGAGTTTGGGCCCTTATTTAATGCGCGGGTGCAAGTTCTGACTGTCTACTAATTAAAAGATTAACAATTTTTTCTCTGATTAAAATATTAAATTACCTTACATAACGGACATCGAAACCGAAATTCAGATTTAAAAACCATTTTCAGTCGGACACTAATGGGTATCTAAATAAAATCAATAAGATTATTTGAATGTATTTTTATTATTAGACTTTTTTTACATGGGAACTTGGTATTTCATATAATCTAAAATACATAACAATCCTTCAAACAACAACCTTTCAAATAAGAAATGACTTCTGTCACAAAATAGATAGGTACAGAAGACAATCTCACGTATGTACTTCTTTTTTTATGCCTACGTTTGGTGGACGCACACTAATGAGCGTTTGAACCGAGACTGTTCGACGAGTGGTCCGAGACGCGACCGAGATATTGTGTCCGTGAGCAGTGTATAGGTGTGCGTTGCTCGAGCGCACTTTGTGTGTAGATTGACTTCTGTACCTATCTATTTTGTGCTTCCGTCTTTTTCCGTTAGTGTTCCCGTCAAAAGTTAAGTACAAAATGTAAGGCAATGATCTCAGTGGCGGATTAGCCATGTAGCAAGAGTAGCAAATGCTACAGGTCCCATGCATTCAGGGGCCTACCGTGTTCGGGGATCCTGTACTTAATCGCAAAAAAAAAAAACTAGCCAAAGTAAATACACTACATGAAATCCAAATTTATTTCATTGAATATGATAATTTACTTCAGATTTTCTCCATGAAAGTTTACAGAATAGAAGACCACTTAGGGTTCTATGTGGTAATGGGTTCATTATCGTACGTTTTACGCAACCATTTTAAAATTTACGGGGTAAATTTCACATACATATTTCGAAGGACCCTAGGATAAAGTCGTCGACGGCGCGCACTGTTCCCGCGCACCTCAAGGAGTTGTCAGCAACAGCAGAGGCACAGCCGGGTCGAAGCCTCTGGGACCAGGTTTATTCGAAAGGGAAGCTCGGCCTCAATACGAAAGGTAAGAAGGAACGGAGTGAATATTGTAATCAGTAAGAGTCTGACACTATGAAAATCATTTGGTTGATTTTTACCCACCAAAAAAAAATCCACTGACTTAATCCGCCACTGAATGACTTGTCACGTGACTTCTCCTCAGGTTACGTGATTGTCATACATTTTGTAGTTAATGTTTGTTTAGGCCTGATGTTCAGACATTCTGATTCAGTTGATGGCATTTAATTAGTAGGTATTATTTTTTTCATCTTCGGCTTTCCTCATAATCATATCACCGTCGTTTTCAAACAAAATATCGATTTTTTCCACTTTCTCGGGTTCATCTATTGTAGTTAAATGACTCTTAAATTCCTGATTACTTTGTAATTTCTTCAGCATATGATCAGCTACCCTGTCCGTTAAAAAATCAAAAACTTTTGATGAACCTATCTGATCCATTACATTATTAACGTCGAGGTTTTTATTTCTTAAATCAGCCTTATTTAACAAAGGTTTATTTAGATCATCTGACGTTACTTCTACATCGTTTTCATCTTTCTGCGAATTTCTTTTGTTTGGGCTTTTGTATTTTTTAGCAATTTCTTTTTTAGTTAGTGTTTTTGATGTGACGTAAAATGGAAGATTTGGTTTAAAGAATAAGTCGTTTCGTGTAAACGGTTCTTCGGATGAGTCTAGTGTTTCCTTTTCGTCATGTTTACTATCTCTAGACATTTCGGCGTCTGCTTCATCAGAGTTCAATGTATCTTCAGAATTGACGTTGTTTTTGCGTTTACGTACATTGTTGTGTTTTTCTTTATTATTATCGTGAGACTGTCGAAGACCTTCTTTAGATACTACTTTATCGTGTATTATATGTGTTTTATGTTTTGATTTATCACTACCTCTTTTTCCTACTTTTTTATGAAGTTTCGTTTTTTGAAAATTATTATTGAATTTAGGTTTGAACTTTGGTTCCACATTTTTTGTTACCTCAACTGATAGAATATCAACACGGTTTTCAAGTTTATAGATTTCATTTTCCTTTGAAAATCTGTGGGAGTCATCATTATTTTTAACAGATTCATTCTCAGACCGTAGTTCTTTTTTGAATGTTTTATTACGTTTTCTATAATGATGTTTTGATTCATTGCTATCTTTAGATGCTGTTGTAATTTCATCTTGACGTTTCATACTATGCCTATCGTTTTCTTGTGATATTTTTTCGACAGATCTGTGATTTGTATATTCACAATGTTTAGTTTTACATCTTTCGTTATCAAGTTCTGTAACAAGTTCAAGTTCTGTATCAAGTTGTGTAGTTCTGTGTGCCCAGCTGGGCATTCTTTTGGGAAGTAATGGTTTTTCTGTCATTGTTTGAGTTGTGCGTTTCTTTATATTGTGATGCTTATCTGTCAACATATGTCTCTGTTTTTGAAATGTTTGATAGTCTTCTTGTTCATCATTTGGAAACGATGCTTCGTCATTTGATTTGAGTTTTGTTTTGCTATCGTGTTTAGTTTTTTCGACGACAGTCTTCTGTATTCTATTATTTGAATCATCCACTTGGTAAGCATGTCCCCTGTATTTGTCTTCATCGGGAAAATGTTTTCTGTTATCAAAAGAAGTTAGTTCATTCTTAGCTTGCCTTGTTGTCGTCTTCAGTTTAATATGATTATCAAATTCTTCGTAAGGTTTATTTGAGTTGGTTTCTTCATTTTCTATATGTTTACTTTTGAGGTTATATTTGCATCTGGCCAAAATATCATATTTTGATTCGAGATTTGAGTCGCTTCGCTGTTCTGGATATGTTTTCTTAATTAGTAATGTATCATTTTCTTCTCCCTCGTCAACTTTAGACGAGCGTTTGTTTGCTGACGTGTTATTTTCTAAGCATTCTTGGATTTCTACATTGTGTGTCTTATTGAGATATCGGGCTTCGATTTGTTCTGTGAGAATTATTGACACAGCTGAAGATAAAAATGTTACTATATGAGTATTTATACGAGAAACTTTTTTTTTTTAATTGATATAAACCAGGGCTTGACTGCGATCCCACCAGATGGTAAGCAGTGATGCATTCGTTGATGGTGAGGCACAGAACCTATTCATTCTAGCCTATAAGACACCTAAATTATAATTGAACGAAAAGGCTACAACAGGCAAATTGTTCCTTGTGTCCTTCGATGTATGCGATATAAACGACGAAGCGAAATGCTTAGTTCGGACCGTAGAAGTTTCAACAACGTAAGGGTACTCGCCGTACGTCGGGTTATCTGATGATTCCGCCACAATCAAGTCATGCAATTCCCACGCACATTCCCCAAAATGTGTCGTGTAAAATAACGAAAGTCTACCCTACGCCTTGAGCCTGTGCTCGGCTTTGTAGATTGGACTTAGCCAAATCTGGTGTATAAGTTAAAAAACTTATGGTAAAAAAGAGGTAATTATCAGAGGTCGGAGTAGGTAGATTGATTTTATATACTTGCGTCAAGATATTATAATATTGACATGCCATTTTATTACCGGAAAAAGTTCCGGGATTGGAATTATGGAATAAAATAAAATAAAAAAACATACAGATAGGCTAACAAAATCGTTTATTATATGAATGATTGATTGAATTAAATGAACAATTATTTTTAATTAAACAAAAACACAAATAAATTATTTTAATATGATACAATTTCCATGGTTTGGCTTTCAACGTTAATACAATTAAAATAAATAATCATATTTTTTTTCAATATTTTCGAATTTTAAAGTATTTTTTAAATATGAAGTTACGGTATTTTGGAGGTATATCCATATTATCCTCTACGTTTGACCTTAACGACCTTAAATCAATCTACCTACTCCAACCTCTGGTAATTATACACACAGACATAGGTACACACATACGACGCACGGGACTAGTAGTTGCTACGACACTTGGGAGAGGCCTATGTCCAGCAGTGGGTTCTCTCGTGACGAAACAATATTATAAAAATTGTAAAATCATCAGCATTATTGGCGTCCATTGCTGATAGCATCTGTAGCTTCATAGCAACACTTGAGCTAAGTAAACCTAGATAGAAACAGGTCGAAGTCTATCGGCTCGTTCGCAACCTTGCCGCTGTGAGGGGTACCTACGCGCCGGGACGCAGACAGTAAGATCAAAAGCATAGAAAAGATGTAAGGATATACTTTCCGATTAGTAGTACAACGAGTGTCGCCGCGTGTCTTACACCTTTTAACTCCACTACCGGCAATTGTGCGAGAATTATGGGTAATCTGATAAAAATCAATGACTGGATGCTCAATGCAAATTAGTTTTAATTATTTTCGATGTGAAAACATATTTTACAAAAACAAGTGAAGACAAGTGACAAATAGCAATGTCATATTTTTTCTTTAATTTAAGAATCTTGCAAGAAGGTTTTATCTCTAACAGGCAATAAACCAATACGAACGCGCATTACGCAATTATCGGACCACGCACACTTAGATCGCAAGTTTGCTAGTTGGATTATGAGCATTGCCCTACTTTATCACACCTGCCCCGCCCACAAGGGCATTCTAATCTCTTTCATCTTTTCTGGAATTAAAAGTATGAAGATGTTTGAAGTTCGTCACGAGACGCCACTCATAGCACCGCGCGCCCGCTTACCACAAAATAGATAAGTACAGAAGTCAATCTGCATAAAAAGCGCGCTCGAGCAACGCCCACATAGACACTGCTCACGGACACGATATCTCGGAGCGCCTCGGCCCGCTCGTCGAACAGTTCCGGCTCAAACGCTCATTAGTGTGCGTTCACCGAGCGTAGGTTTAAAAAGTGAAGTACATACATGAGATTGTCTTCTGTACCTATCTATTTTGTACGCTCACCGAAGCCGATCAGCTCGACGCCAAGGTCGAAGAGAACAGAACGTATTAGTTAACTGCCATAATCTTTTATTTTTTATTTTTTTGGGTAGGAATTCATAGATATAATTACTTCCTTCCCCTATCCGTACAGATGGGGCAAGGGGGAGTGTAGGAGACTTTTGCTGACTATAATGCACCCGTGTTTCTTTTGTTGACCTTTGCGTTCCTGGGCCACAGTAACAAACAATCCCTCAGCCCTGTAGACCTAACAAGTTACGATCGTTTCGATTCGAATCTCTACAGTCGGTAACGCGACTTAACATTGAGATCAAGGACTGATTTAAGGGGGCCCCCGGGGCCTCCACGAGGGAACGTGTCCCCTTAGACAGTAATTTTGTGAACTGTGGAGATCCCATCACAGGACATACAGAAGCAAATTTATATATCATTCCCATACATTAGAAATTTTCTACAGCGTTAACCACGGAACAGTAAAAACAGTGTTTCAGTAAAAAAACTGTTTTTACTGTTCCGTGGCGTTAACGATTGTAGATTTATCTTGCCTAAGCCCTTTGGAACAGCGGTAACCTCAAAAGATGAACTACAAGCAACCAAATAATAAATAGTAAATAGAAAAGTAGATAAATAAGACTTACTAAATAACTGAAGTAGTGTTCGACTGACCATTTTAATGCAACCATTTTTTTTTTTGTAATTTTATCGCAAAGCTGTTAACTTTTATGTTACGTTAAAATCGTAAAACTTATCGTAAAATTATGGTTTCACTAGCTGCTGCCAGCTACTTCGTCCGCATGGTAATAGAAAATTATCCCTAGGGTTACTACCGGGGCAAAAAGTTCCCACGATATGTTCTACCCATGTACCAAGTTCCATTGAAATCCATTCAGTAATTTTTGCGGGAAAGAGTAACAAACAGTTTATATGTATGGAACATACAAACTTTTGTTTATAAAAAATGTTATTAGAGTCTGTCTAATAAGTTAAACGACTTGGGTAATTATTAGGATTTAATGAAATCTGATGTAGTCAACACGAGTTCAATAATCATTACTAGCAGAAGAACCTTATAAAAAGTACCGAATATAAGTATTTTTTAAATGATGACATAATAGGTCTTAATCAGTGACTTTCATATATATACTTACAGAAAAAAAACTTAAACTATTTATACTAAAACCTAAATAAATACCTAACGTACATAAATAAAATAAAAAACACAAAGTGCACTCAGGCGTCGAAGTACATCGCTGTCATCCGGGAATGTGCCCAGAAGACTGGCAGCATTACCACGTTGAATGGCAATGCTAATTCTATGAGCAAAGAACGAGCCAGCCCGCTGGTCACGCAAGGTGTCGATCAGTCGGCGAGAAATTTCCTTAAAAAGGCGACGACGAAGACGCGCATTTAAAAGATTAAATATTATACAAAATTTCCAAGTCGGTTGACTTATTAGACAGACTATAGAATTTTTAATTAAACTCATTTTAAGTTAGGAAAGCAGAGAGTAGTGATGGCCTGGAGAGAGAGGTCGCCACCGCCGATAGTCTCCTCGAGGCTACGGTGGTGCTTCGCCACACCTTCACCGTATGCTTCTCTGAGCTCCCCAGCCCTGCGATCCAAGATAACCAGAGTAGAGTAGAGTTGCAACCCAGGGTCGTTCTTTTATAACTCGAGTAGCTACCCTAGAGTTAACCCAACTAACTCTAACTCTGAGCAGATTAGGTTGGAGTAAGCAGCCATATGCTTGACATTGACAGTTCAACTCTACGTTCTCGTTCAAAAATGCCAGGGTAGAGTATTTACCCTATGACGTCATTAGAGTTAACTCTAAACTCTTTGAACGCAGGGCAGGCGGTAACGTGGCTAATGCTGCATTATCGGGATTAGGCGAATATTCGCGCCAAATGTGGTTGAGTAGTTCGTCGAATAGCGAAATTTTCGGGCGAACATTCTTGTCGAAACTTACGGCTGTGCCGCACTGGAACGGCAACCGTGCGGCGAACGGTCGACCAAAACCCACATCACAAGGACCAAGTGTTAAATTCGGTATTGAATAGCGTATCACTGGCATACAAACGCACGGCAACCAGCAGGCTTACTCTTGAATTCAATTCCGATCTCTAAATTGGTTCAAAATTGCGTGACCATTTTGAGAACTAAGTGAAATCAAAAATGTTGACAATATTGTTTTCAAGAGTATCAAATCACGTAACGTCAAAATTGACATTGCAATCGGATTGACTTTAGATTGAAATTGAAATTAATTTGGAGAGTAAGCCTGCAGATACGTTTTCAATTTAGACGCTTGTTTTCGTACTGCTAACGTACTGCAACCGGCAGGCTGCGACACGGTAAACATGCGACAGCGGTCCGACATGAAGCGTCTAAATTGAAAGAGCCATAATATAGACAGTAAGTTCGTCGCGTATATCTGAGTATGATATTTTTATCACGACAATGAGACACAAATATTCACGCGATAATGTAGCCACAACACAAGAAAATAAAGTTATCCCATTGGTGGATATTTTCCCGCACACTACGCCGCACTACCTCGCACATCTTTGGAAAGTAAATCGCCTCGTGTCTGATTGTACGTTTAATTACTTTACTTAATTTCATATATGACTGAATTTTGAGTCGTAAAAAATAACTCGATAAATAGAATTGTTCCCGTTAAAATGCATAAGTCTAGACGTGTAGTTGAAATTTAAATATCTAAAATGAAACATAGTATATTCTGTATTTTTATGGGTACGTTTCACTTTACTATTCTGTCCGCAGCTTCATCATTATCATTATCACTTCAGCCCAAACATGTCCACGGTTGGACATGGGCCTCCCTAAGCTTTGCCTCCTACGATCGGCTTTGTGCGTCTTGCACCCATCAGATTCCTGTAACCGTCGCCAGGAATTCTTCACAGGAAATTTAGGAAAAAAACCGATGTATCTAATTTGGAATTTCGGCGCTGCGCTTAAGACTATTTTCTTAAAGAATAGCACTGATGATTATCGGTCCAACGCTGCGCTTTCCGGTTCGTGGCCGCCACTTTTTCGGTCCCAACGACTGTTTGTTGTGCGAGCAAAATGCTCTGCTTACAGCCATTTAAGTTTAGCGATTCTTCGGGTTATGTCGGTTCTCCTGTGAATATTTGAAGGTATGCGGAACAGAGAGTAAAGTCCCGCATGCCTCCGTTGAAAAGAGAGCATCCTCCGACCAGACAGGTGTTATGGTCTGGTGGGCTACTGCCCGATAGATGATTTCGGGCTGTCGTATATGTTCAAATCGCGCGGAGAACTTTGATTGCGCGATGCAGGATTTCGTACTTTCTTCGTAGTTCTTATGTGGCGCCATAGATGTCGCTACAAATATCTGATCTTCTTTCCTGATGCGATCATGCAAGGAAACCTGAGAATAGCTCTTTCCATTACCCTTTTTTAAGTTTTTTAGCACACAACACTATGCCGATATATCTTTGTCGACACCATAACCGGCCCACGCTGAAAACCAGCGCCGTAGACTCGCCGCTTTTTGCGTTTACGGCATTATGCTGAGCGTTTAGCCGTTTTGCTCGTAAGTGGCACATTCTTTTCATTAAATATATTTATAATCTGTTAATCCTTTTGCGCCTTTCTGACAAATAAAATGAGTTTTCTTTCTTTCTTTCTTCTTTCATTGGATGACTTTAAGCCTTCTGATAAGGTTCAGACCGCCCATTGTGAGCGACCACGTTTCGGCGCCATATTTATATTATATATTTATTACAATTTCATGCAACACAAATGTACAAAGGCGGACTTAATGCCTTAGGCATTCTCTACCAGTCAACCTAGGGCGGTGAAGAGAAAACAAGGCAGGCAATTTTCAACTTCTCTTTCTCCTCGCTGTGAAAACTGCAGGCATGAGGTCGGCCATTTTGTCGCTAGATGGCGCTGAAGTGAACGTTTTTAGGGTTTTTAGTGTATGGGCAGTATCGGATTAGCCATGTAGCAAGAATAGCAAATACTGATTGCCTCGCGCGTTCGGGGACCCCGCACTTTCGGGAGCCCCGCGCATTCGGGGACCCTGCGCGTTCGATATCCTACTCCTGCCACTGTGTATAGAAGCATTATTAAGTCAAAGAAATGGTATTTGCCAAAGTCGGACATTTCAATTTATTGAAAAAATTTAAATATTTTATTTTATTATTATGTTTTTTATTTAGTTTATGTTTATGTCATATTACTTTTTAGTGTACCCTACAGTGAACGTTTATTCTATTCTATTCCATTTTGTTTTTTTTCTTATTGATAGGCTCGCGTTTGACTACTATCACTCCTGATGGTAAGCGATGATGTGGCTGACGATGGAGCACGCTTGCCTAGAAGTAACCTATTCACTCTTGACTTAAAGACCCTCTAGGTTATACTCGTAGCTATCAGGAAACAGACTCCAGCAGACATATTAATAAACCTTGTTTTGTTATTAATTTATTTTACAGTAATCCAAGCAATGAATTGCGACAAGCCGGTATTAAAACACAGTAGAAAAAATAAAATAGTCGAAAATTGTTTACAAAGGAAATGCGATGCTGACGAAAACCCACAATGTGTGCGAATCAAAAGATACAACGAGAAACTGCCGTACTATATTGTCGCTTCAAATCAATGCGAACTACAGCACATAGAATGCAATGACAGTAAGTTATTACACTATTAGGACCTGCGCTCACTTCAGACAAGATATCATCGGAAATGTACGTTCTGTCGTAAAGTAAAAAAAATATTTGGACGTCATTGTACGTTGTGCCATATCAAAATTTCGAACGATGACGTATAATCTCGTTCTGTCCTCGAACGTGTTAATTTATAGTTATAGTATTAGCCCTAGGTGACGGCTAATTGCCGGGCCGGGGTAGCGGTGGCTCATTATCATATCGTTGAACATCGCGCCGCGCGTCGGCTGATGTTTTTTTATCGGAGTATTGTGGGTACTAAGTTATTTTATAGTTTTATCGTTTTATTCAATGAGGCACAAATTTTATTTTATAATATTGTGTTGTTACTTTTTATTTATCAAATAGTTATTTATGTATTTTATTTAAATAAAATTTTACACCTAAATCAATATCTATTACACTTATGAGTATATATATATGCTTTACCCTAGTCCGTGCGTCACTGCGGGGTGCCAACTGAAAACCAGCGCTGGGTGTCCTACGTCCAGCAAATGCTGAGGTGGTCACCCTTTCGGTGCGGGCACGCTCGGCGTGCTTTGTACTTTTATTTAGTTTGTGTATAAATGTAACCGTTGTGCTGTGTCTGTACCGAATAAAAGTTTTTCTATTCTATTCTATTCTATATCTTAGACAGACAGACCAGTCTGAGTCGTAATTCAATTTCATTTTTTTTCAGACGTAGTAGACCGTACAATTGTTCCAATGAAATATTGCGGCAACGATAAACGGATAAGCGATACAAATAACAATAAGAACCGTAAGTAAAGAATTAATAGTTAATAAAATAATAATTTACGCGGTGTCCTACGTGAACGCGATCGTGAAGCGATGCGGCGCGAACGGAACAAACAATTGTATATAGACTCACTACTTAATTATCTATATATAAAAGAAGAAACTGTCTGACTGACATATCAACGTACAGCCGAAACTACTGCGACTAGGAGCGTGAAATTTTGCGCAAGGCTTCCTTTTATGACGTAGACGAGCACTAAGAGAGGGTTTTCTAAAATTCATCTCCTAAAAGGACGAAACGGGGTTACAAAGTCTGAATGGAGAATCCCATTTTCATGCGAGATAAGGCGCTGGCAGAAGCTAGTTATATCATACTTGTCTATATGTCAACTGCGGTGGTCTAAGTGATCAACCGCACGTGAATGCGGTGCGGCGATAAGCTAAGCGAAGCGGTCGTGTGCAGTTAATTTGATATTTTTGCCTGAACTCTTGCGGTGCAGTGACTTTTTTTATACAGGCTTATTTGAAAAAGTAATAACCTTGCGGGACTGTTTTACTAACATCATAAACAATAACTTTTGTTTTAAGACTTTTTACAAAACATTATACAAGGTGGGCCAAAAGAAGTCGTCCGATGTTGTTTAGCTTTCTTTTTTTTTCCTAAATAAAAAACTACGATTCTGTTTTTCGATTATGTTTATTTGAATCTTTAGAATTTTATTGATCAAGTAGAGAAGATTATATCGGTTAAATGGCGTCACAATTTATTGCCATACGGGCTCGTTTTACGGCATTTTTCATCACTTCAGCGAGAATTTCGGGCGACAGATTCTCGCACTCGTGTCGAATGTAGTCCTTGAGGGTTTCCAGAGTCTCGGGCTTGTTCACGTAAACAAGGGACTTCAAAAAGTTCCACAAAAAAGTTTGGAACGCTTAAATAGGGCGATCTTGCGGGCCAGTGCAAATCGCTAAAACGAGAGATGAGGCGACCCGGGAACGCTGCCTTCAGAATATCGGTTGTGGCTCGCGCAGTGTGTGCCGTTGCTCCGTCCTGTTGGAACCGCATGCCCCTCAGTCCTAATTCGTCCAATTGCGGCAGAAAAAACTCGGTCAACATGGCCCTATAGCGCGCACCGTCCACTGTTGTCGTTTGGCCAGCGGCATTATCGAAAAAAAATGGCCTGATGACTCTTTGGAGGTATGCGGAACAGAGAATAAAGTCCCGCAAACCTCCGTTGAAAAGGGAGGATCCTCCGACCAGACGGGTGTTATGGTCTGGTGGGCTACTGCCCGATAGATGATTTCGGGCTGTCGTATATGTTCAAATCGCGCGGAGAACTTTGATTGCGCGATGCAGGGTTTCGTATTTTCTTCGTAGTTCTTATGTGGCGCCATAGATGTCGCTACAACTCCTCCAGCGTGAACAGCGCACCATGCAGTCACTTTGAGCGGGTGTAATGGCTTCTCGTGCATCACTCGTGCATTTTGGTGCCCCAGAAGCGATAGTTTTGCTTATTCACGTACTCGCTGAAGTGGAAATAAGCCTCATCGCTCATTATAATTTTGGTCTAAAAATCTACACGACACGATTATTCCGCTTTCTTGGAGAGTGTATCGCTCCGTCAGCTATTAGAATTTATTTCTATGAAATAAGCCTTGGGGCGAACAACCTATCGGAATATTGCTATCAAACAGACACAAAATTAGGGTTTGATTGATGAGAAAAACTCAATAAAACTGGCTGTTGTACTTTCAGTTCTTTTTTACATTCTACTTGTTGATCATTACATTACGTGAGATATGAAATAAAAGGTGTTTTAATTTTATAGAATACCGTGGCTTGTTCACTTGTATTCTGCATCTGTCTAGTCCACAAATGTCAAAACAGATTTGACATTGGCGGCCATTTGCAAAAATGAGAGCATCTTCCAATAGGGTGATTTCTTTTGGCCCACCCAGTACATATACCAAAAATAAACCTTCAAGATTTCGTTGTTCTAACACATTTGAACTCTGTATTTTGCTATATTTACCTACGTCTGTATGACGCGACGCAGGTGTAACAAGCACACCCGCCATCCTATTCCCTCTGCTATTTTATCATCGCCGCATTTAGCCGCATCGCGTTGAATTTGCGTGAACCGCATCGGATCGCTTCGCATCAACAATCACATCACGCCTACATAGGACGCCGTGTTAGTGTGATGATGACGAAGTACTCAATTGTTTTACTCATAAAAAACATATTTAACTCTGATCTTTACTAGGTACAACACATATTCGCGTCAAAAGAAGTGCCGTCCAGCCCAAACCATCATTTAAGTCTATTAAGCGGAAAGGCGGAAAAGTCAAACAAAAAAAACTCAAATCATATGTTAAGCCAACTCTGCGTAAAGGCGGCAAAGTCAAACAAAAAATTCCAAAACCATCAGTTAAGAAAATTAAGCGGAAAACCGTCAAAAAACGCAATAGTAAGTGCTATATATTGTTACGGTTATAAAGATGAAAGCTAATGGGTACGAGCGGTAAGTTCCCTGTTTGGGAGTGGCTGGACACAGCGTCCCCAACTTCCGTCTGGCTCAGTCCCTCACCGGACATGGTCAGTTCGAGAGTTTCCTATTTCGGATTCAAGCGGAAGAAATGCCCGGGTCTCTCCGTCGTGCAGAACGCCTGATAGACACAGTGGAGCATACAGTAGTGTGCCCCATTTAAGCGGTGGTGCTACATGTCCTCGTGGAGGACATCTCGTGACCAGCCTTGGATTAGGCCATGGTTCGGAGTGAAAAGTAATGGGAAGCGGTCGCCTCTTTCTTTCTTTATTTATTTATTTAAAGCTTTATGCACAAAAAAACTGTACAAAGGCGGACTTAATGCCTTAAGCATTATCTGCCAGTCAACCTTAGGGTGGTGCAGAAACATAACATGCAGGTTCAACTTAATAAATAGACAAAACAGAAGAGAAACAAATAAATACAATATTAAATACAAATTTAGATACATACATATAAATAGACAATGTTGTAGTGAAAAAACAAATCCAACACATTAGCGCGGTGATGATTCAACCAACATCTTGCGAATATGCTCACGTGCCTTCACCTTAAAAGAAAATCGGCTTGTTGCCATCCTGATATTCAGAGGGAGCGCATTCCAAAGAAAAAAAAAAGCAGCTTAAAAGTTTTAAAGCAGTAATATTAAAGTACACGGCAATTCTCAGGCCAAACGGAGCAGGCTTCCAAGGTATCCTTCAAGACAATCCAAGCAATGGTAAACCCACGCGCATCTTCACAAAACACTAATGTTTTGGATTCGGTGGGAAGATACGCGCCTCCCAAAACAACCATGTCTAATGAGGTCTTGAGTTAGGCGAAAAGTGAAGACGCCCTGGCTTCTCTGTACCCACTCTTCAGACAGGGGACTTATCGCCGCGATTGTGGTGTGCTTGAGGCCGGTCTAAGCCTTCGGGTTCATGCCATGGTCCGGAGCGAGGAGGAGCAGGCGGTCGCCTCCTTCTACGAAGCAGTAATGCTAAAGAGGAGGCCGACCACATCAGGCAACGGCGCTCTCGCCGCCGCTGGGATTCCGATCCCGATTTCCGGCCACCGTAGGCGCGGGCTTGCAGACAGCGAGTAACGGGTAACTCCCTGTCCGACCGTCCGGCAACTGTCCCGATCGAGCCCAAGTCGACGACCGCGCGCATTGTTCCACCTCATGGAGTTGTCATCAACAGCAGGGGCCCAGCTGGGTCGAAGCCTACTGGGACCAGGGTTAGTTTCGTAAGAGTAAGCTCGAGCCCCAGTATGAAGGTACGAAAGAACGGGGTGGGTTTTTAGTCATACTGACACTATCTCCTACTCCGCCCAAGAGCGAGGGTTGTCATTAGATGATTTTCCCACCATAAAAAAAATCTTCGGGTTAATTTTAGTGTCAGCGACAAAAGACACTGCTTGATCCCGTTGGTGATCAGTTTTGTTTATCCCACAGGCAAAAATAAATCCAAAAATAAATTAAAGTCAGGCCAGCTACGAGTAAACCGCAAGAAACAGCGCTTGAGACGGAAGCATGGGAAAGGCAAGAGAAAAAACATTAATAGCATACGATTGAACACTTACCCCTTCAGCTCCGAAACTGAAACGGATGTTGAACATAATGAAATGAAGAAACTTAAAAACGGTAAGTAGTTGAGATATAGTCTGTCTAAAAAGTCAAATGACTTGGATAATTACTAAGGTGAAATGCAGGGCCCGATCAAAGGGGGGGCGAACCCAAAATATGAGGAGCGGCAACTTTAACTTTTAACTTAAGGCCTAAGCGCCCGAAAAGTGCCATAAAACAGTGACTTTCTGAAGCCTACTCCTCGGTAACGGCCAGGTTAATAGGTTTGAAAAAAATATATGTTTATTATAGATTCATGAACAATATTATCAACATTTGATTTTTTCGTGCTAACTATTAATAGTTTTGTCTAAAAAAAATATTTAGCAATTTCGTAACTTAACACAACTTTTCCCTACTCCTTCGAAACGGCTTAGATCTTTAGAAACATTTTTACACATAACAATTGGGGGTAAATATTCTTCAAAATGAACATTGCATATATTATGTAAATCAATCAACATTTCGTAAAGAAAATGGATTTAAACCATAAAAAAAAGATGGTCCAAGGGTCCTTAAGGTGAAATGCAGGGCCCGATCAAAGGGGGGGCGAGCCCAAAAAATGAGGAGCGGCAATTTAACTTTTAACTTATTCCTATCTACCAATCTAGCCATTAGCCATCCACACCCAAGTTGGCCGGTTGAGGATTTTATGTACCCACCATTTTCCCACCTACTTCAGGTTGATTAGTGGAAATATTTATTTAAGACTTATTCTTCATCGTGTCATAGATAGTTTTGTGTATGTAAAGGGCGGCGAAAATTTTCTTGCTAATTTGCTGGACTGGGTCCTGGTGAAATGAAATCTGATGTAGTCAAAACTGGTTCAATAATCAAGGTTGATTAAGAGATCTTGATCATTGCTTACTAATAGAACCATAAAAAAAGTATCGACTATACTTTAAAAGTATTATTTTAATGATTTCATAATTATTATTAGGGCACTTTTTAACAATTTAAAACACAAAAGATTTTCGTTTATATTATAACTTTTTCAGTTTCATTACAAAAATGGAATACATTTCCAAAGATATGTATAAAGTAACAACATAAATCTGGGATCGAGAGAAATTCTAAATATTCTATTCCCTATATTGATTCTTCAGCACTAGCCATACTACGATCAACATCTGTTGTAGAACTATCGTCATCTCAAAAAACAAGTGAAAGACAACCAAAATTCTTGTCGCCAACTTAGATTTGTGTTTTGTACAGCGGGGTTACCATGACGTTCAAAGTAAGATTGTTTTAATCTTGTTTCAGTGTGGGTAAGAGATAACGCTAGACAACCTGTATAGCTCTATCTTTTACCCACACCGAAACAAGATTAAAACAATCTTACTTTTAACGTCATGGTCTAGGTCCAGATTCTGTTTTATTTCGTTCCAAAATATCCAAATCGTTTGACTTTTTAGACAGACTATCGATATTTCACTTTCATTTACAGTCGCAATATGTCGAAAGATACCAACTGGCAGGGCCGATTAATGCATGGCGGGGCCCCTAGGCAATGCACGTCTCGCTCTCCCGCCCCTACCCTCTTCTAACTTCTTAAAATATTTTATTTCTAACACAAATTTATTCATAATTACGTTGTTTTTAGGGTTCCGTAGTCAACAAGGTACATACTTTCACCAAATCTGTCTGTGAAATGAATGAAATACTTTCTCTGAAAATTACGATGCATTTTTGTTCATTTTGCACTGAAGAAAATGAACAAAAATTTTTTAGGATTCGGTTGAAAAACCAGTTTCGGTCGAACACTAATTATATCAATTGTTCCAGGAATTGCTGGATATGTAGTCAAAGGAAATGATGAAACAGCTATGGCAGCAAAGCATGCCGCACTCGAAGCAAAGGCTTTTGGGCCGCCACGAAGTTAGTGCTTTTTTCACTCGAATACGAAGGGTTCATGATTTTGATGATAAGGTATCGTTAGAATCGGCTTAATCGTCCGCCGAACATAGGCTACGATACAGAGTTTTTGTTAAACACCGGCAACCGCTCATGGGCCTAAGTCTACCCAGCCGGGTCGAAGCCTACTGGGGCCAGGGTTATCCGAAAGGGCGCTCGAGCCCCGGTATGAAGGCTAGAAGGAACGGGGTGGGTCTTTTAGTAAGTAGGGGTCTGACACTATCTTCCGTTCCGCCCAAGAGCGGGGGATGTCAATGCATGATTTTATCCCACCATAAAAAAAAGAGGCCTAAGTCTGCTATTTTTATAAATTCGTCATTCCAACACGATCCTATTACCATTTTGCTAAAAGTTTGTAATCTGGTTATTCATAATGATCGATCATTGATCGGTCAATGATCTTCTAATAGAATTGTGGTAGAATGACAATATCGAGCTTATTAAAAGCACTAATTCCGCAATGACGTCGTAATGGTAAATTACTGATCAAAGGAACTGTCAAAATGTTTGCGGGTTAAGTACACGCATACGTCAGATATTCATTTGTCAATAGGTATGAGATTACCATTCTATACCACTTCTTTCAATGTAGTGTCAGTGGTTGACCATCGGAAAGTCATTATGACGCCATTATATTAGTAGATTACCAAAACTTGTCCAAATCAACAATTATGAAATCAATGATAGACCATTCTGACACTATTGTTATAGCAGACTTGAGGCCCAGGACTATGTTACTAACATCATAAATATCAACTTTTGTTAGTAGTAGTAGTCATATGACTAAACACACTTCAACTCTTTATTTTGCTATACCTACCTACGTCTGTATGACGCGACGCCAGTGCATCAAGCAGGACCCCGCTATTGTACTATCTGGTAATATCACTTATAGACTCCGTAATATTTAGAGTATTTTTGTATGAAAATCTGATGAACTAAAATATGATACTTAGATTTTTTAAAGTAGGAAACTAAAACCCGACTACGACAAAAAAAAAGACGCTGAAAAAGTATCAAACAAGATTTTCAGGATGCACAAAAGCCATAGTCACACGAGGTACCAACCGAAACACTATACCGTTTGACTACAGCTTTTCTTTTTGTTCTGTTCTTGTTTTTAATATTAAAAACAAGATTTTAATGAAAATCATTTTTTCATAGCAAACTTTTCTATCTCGGTATACCTATATAATTATTAATGCTCGTCAAGACGAATCATACGAGCCCAAACTCGATGTGACATAACCCCATTTAACTACCAAGTTCCTATAATCACCTTCCAGTTGCATCATCAGATCAGATCCCCGTCATAATGATTTTGCATTGTCATCTGATACACATGCATGCAAAATTTCAGCTCGATCGGTTACCGGAAAGTGGGTCAAATTTAATTTGCAAGATTTGATGACAGACAAACATCGGGACAGGTGAAACTAAATAAAAGCTTGTTATAGTTAGTAATTTTGACCCTGTTCCCGGTGTCCTAACACGGGGAACAGGTTCAAAGCTACCATCGATCAGGGCTCCAGAGAAAGGTACCTCCTAACAATACGCGCCGTGTCCAGAAGTAACTGCCTTCTGAATCAAGCCCTTGATCCAACTACCCAACGAAAACCTCCTCAGATTTTGGTCGAAACTCTTGGCTACTAAGCCATTGGCAGTCACGACTATCAGCACAATGGCTGCTGTGTCCACTTCCCACATGTCGTTATCTCGCGAGCCGAAGTCAAGATATGTACTTAGCTTACTTAGGAGCTTACTTGCTTATCTTTCTCAGCTTTCACGTGATTCTCGTCATGAGGGACTACTATCATTGTGTGATGCTCTAGTCGATCTATCACCACTATTATAATGCTATACTATACTATACTATACTATACTATACTATACTATACTATACTATACTATACTATACTATACTATACTATACTATACTATACTATACTATACTATACTATACTATACTATACTATACTATACTATAGTTACTTTTATCTATAATATGTATGTATTTAGAAATATATAAGTATGTTTACCAGTTGTCTAGTACCCATAACACAAGCTCTGCTTAGCTTGGGACTAGACGGCGTTGTGTGATAGTTGTGGAAATATTATTATTATTATTCCATTTATTTATTATTATATTACTATACTACTTGTATACAATACATTACAATACAATACAATGCAATGCAATACAATATTTGTTCGTCAAGTCCTAGTCGTGGAGCTCCTTAGTAGTCCTGAGTTGAGCTTTTCGAATACTGACAGATGCTTACACGGGTTGGACCGGTCCACTCAAATGTGTCTGTATGGTTCTTTCTTCAAAATACTCTCATGTGATTTGACCATTACATATTTACTGTATGGATTTTAAAAGAGAGCTTTAACCCCTGACTTTGTTTCGGTGTTCTTCTACGGGTAGTCAGATAGGAAACACCGGCCTCATCTAGCATAAACTGACGAAAAAAAATAGACGTGTAAAAGTGTTTTTTTTAAACCTATTTACAAAATAAATATCATTTAATACAATACAATACTCTTATTTATTATTATTGACCTCTTTTCTTCGTCAACAGATTACAGGCTACGGCTGAAGCAAACAGTGAATGTCTATAATAGAAAAGTCACACGAGCGACGCCGATACCACTCTTCTCAGCGGAGTCTACCAACAGTATGTTTTATTTTGTATTTCATATTATATTAATGGGATATCAGAGGGTAGCCCATGAAATTGTGGTTTTTTTAATTGTATTTGTTTTTCTTACAGATTCTTTGGGCGAAGTAGGTATGTTCTATTTCAATTATATGAATCTGTCTAAATTAATTAGAGCAAAATGAAATCTGATGTAGTCAACACTGGTTCAATAATCAAGGTTGATTAAGAGATCTTGTTCATAGTTTACTGCTAGAAGGACCTTATAAATAGTATCATAAATTATTTAATATTATACAAAATTCCCAAGTCGTTTGACTTTTTTGAAAGACTAAAGTCGTTTGTCCAGGGTACTGGACGTTTTGGATTTCTATGGGCTGAAACTGCGTTAAGCGGATGCCCGCGCGGTCGCATATAAAAGTGCTCAGTTGTTTAGACTCGCGCGGTCATCCGTCGCAAAGAGCCGCGCTACGCGCCCCCTTTTTGCTACGTAATAAATATTACGGCTTCCTTGAACCATCTGGCCGAAATTAAATATACACAACTCTCGAACCCACCTAGGCGGCAGTACGCATATTTGTGCATTTAATTGCTGCTAGCTGCGCCCGGATAGTGCGAGGCTGACCTTTAAATCAATTTTCTTTGCGAAATATTGATTAATTTACATATGCTATGTTCACGGAGAATATTTAACCACCAATTTTTATGTGTTGAAATGTTTCTAAAGATCCAAGTCGTTTCGAAGGAGTAAGGAAAAGTTACGAAATTGCTAAATATGGCGGGAAGTGTCAGTGATTGGCTGGCCGCGCCATCGCGTCATAGACGTCACTCCTCATTCGTTCACTGCGTTGGTGCATGTATCTAACAACGAAGACGATGGGCTCGTCAATATATGGAATGCGCAAAGCGATCCCCACTCCGACGCCGAGCGCTCAATATCTGTGGTTGCAGCTGTACGTAAGATAATTGAAACGAAACGGTCGTAACTCGGCTAAGGGGGCTGGGCCGCGGTACCTTTTTCAACATTTCCTTTCAATGTATAATTTTCTTGGAATATTTTTCACCAGATGTGATGCAGTATGACGAGCCGTGTCCGACTGTTTGTCCGTCACGGGATGTGATGGTTTGTGCACAATGCCAACATGGGATATATCGGTCGTTCAGCAGCGTCTGTCATATGAGGATGTTTGGATGCAACCATCCAGAGGAAAGTATGTTGGCTATAAACATTTTGATTCAAATACATTCATTAATTTTGTGATCACAGATCAGGCAACGGCGCTCTCGCCGCCGCCGGGATTCCGATCCCGATTTCCAGCCACCGTAGGCGCGGGCTTGCGGACAGTGAGCAATGGGTAGCTCGCTGTCCGGCCGTCCGGTAACTGTCCGGACCAAGCCCAAGTCGTCGACGGCGCGCTCTGTTCCCGCGCGCCTCAAGGAGTTGTCAGCAACAGCAGGGGCCCAGCCGGGTCGAAGCCTACTGGGGCCAGGGTTATCCGAAAGGGCGCTCGAGCCCCGGTATGAAGGCTTGAAGGAACGGGATGCTTTTTTAGAGTCAATTTCATATTGATTGTATCTATACATTGACATATGCATCAAAATTTTGAATGCCTTTCGGTGGATCATAGGTTGGATGAGTAAGTACCCTGTGTTTTTTTTTTTGATGGAATGACAACTCCCGCTCTTGAGCGGAGCGGGAGGTAGTGTCAGACTCTTACTGACTAAAAGCCCACACCGTTCCTTCTAGCTTTCATACCGGAGCTTGAGATCTCTTTCGGATAACCCTGGCCCCAATATTGGTGGCATGACAAATGGCGGCTGCAGTAAATAGTTGGTATTGTAACCAGTTTTTGCTTTTAATGGCATCCTTATGCCTACGAAATAGAAGTTAAAATCAGTTGACCAGACAGTAAATAGGTTTCTAATCTCAACTCGAATGGGGTGAAACACAGAATAGATGAAAGTGGTCAGAATGCCTTGAGGGCGGTGCATGCGTGCCACAAAGTAGGGCAGTGCTCATAGTTCAACTACCAATAGCAAACTTGCGATCTAAGTGTGCGTGGTCTGTTAATTGCGTAATGCGGGTTCGCATTGGATTTATTGCCTGTAGTGAAGTTAAAGGGTGACAAGCGGCGACACTTGTAGTACAAATTGGAAAGTATTTTTCCTTTCTAACCTCTTTCATCTTTTCTGTGGGTTTTAAGCTATTGCATAGCTTCTATCGCGGACCTTGAGCGTGGAGACCGAATCCAGAAATTCCGTAACGAAAATAACCTAACACCCCCCACTCATTTGTTTTTTGAGCGTGGTGACCGATAAGAAAACAAATGAGTGAACAATCAACCAAAATTAAATTAAATGTGTGAAAGTGTAACCTCAATTAATATCAAAGAAAAAAAAAACAAAGGAAAAAGATACTGCATAAATAAAATAAATAAATAATTATAATTGCATAAGTTGATAAAAATGCTATGCAATAGCTTTACCGCGGCAGTGGCACTCGGGGTGCCACACGTCTTTTTTTTTTGTTGGAGACTACTAATTTATTCTATTTTTTCAGTAATGTCGTTGGTATCTCGTGTCCCCTGCGTAATGTCTTCACCATTTCTATCGGAGAAAGGGATGCTGCCACAGGGCCGGATAGTCGTCCATGAAGACGATGATGTTGTGCTACGGTTCATCAAGTGCCGAGAAGCGGGTCAACTGGTAGACCATAGAACACTACGGAACAAAATTAAAAAGAAAGGTACGAATTCAAGATGAAAGCTACTCAGTTCTACTAAGGCCTACTGTTTACGGACGCGGTAGCTTCATAGACACATGCTCGTCAATTTAACTACAATGTTCTACGTAAGAATAGGATCGATTGCCATGTTCTGACGTCGCGTCATACTGAAGACTTTTTGATTTTTATTTTATTTTTTGACATTAGCATTTTTTTCCCTTTTGACATTTGTTATGATTTCATTTTTATTGACATTTGTTATGAATTTATTTTGACATTGTTATAATTTACTATTTGACATTTCTATTTTGTTTTGCTATTTGTAATGAATTTATTTTGACATTTAAAATGGATTTATTTTTATTAATGAAGGAATTGACTTTGACATTTATGACATGAATTTTTTTCTTTTTTTTGAAATTTTATTATTATTTTTATTTTTATCTACCATATTATTGGCTTTTTATTTTATTTGTTTTGTATATCCGATTTATATTTTTTTTTTTTTTTGTTTTTCTCTATGTTTTAACTTTGTTCCCAAATAATTGTATTTCTACCTACTTTCATGTATGACATTGCTGTGCCCGACAGGGTCCATGTGCACTTATATTACTATTTTGTCATCTTATGTAACACATGTGATATAGCAATAAAGAATTGAGTTGAAGAAATTGGGTAGGGCGAGGAAAACCAGACATTTTAATTTAATTTTTTATTTGTCGGCCACATCATCGCTTTCCATCTAGTGAGATAGTGGTCAAATGTTATCGTTACGTTAACATTAACGTAGATTATGGCTATCAGGGGCCCAAGTCTGCTATTTTTATAAATTCGTCATTCCAACACGATCCCATTGTCATTTTGCTAAAATTTTGTAATCTGCTAATTCATAATGATCGATCATTGATCGGTCAATGGTCTTGTAATAGAATTATGGTAGAATGACAATACTGAGCTTATTAAAAGCACTAACTGCGCAATGACGTCGTAGTGGTAGGTCACTGATCAAAGGAACTGTCAAAATGTTTGCAGATTACCGCATACGTCAGCTATTCATTTGTCATTATGTACGAGATTACCATCCTATGCCATTTCTTTCAATGGAGCGTCAGTGGTTGACCATCGAAAAGTCATTATGACGCCATTATTTGATAATCTACTAAGATTATCAAAACTTGTCAAAATCAACAATTATGAAATCAATGATAGACCATTCTGAAACCATTGTAATAGCAGACTTGAAGCCCAGGAAACACACTCCTGCAGAGAATTCCACTCTTTGGCTGTACGTATAACGAACGTGTTGGGTAAGATATCAACCATGTACCTGTGGCGCAACGCCGTACGTCTTGTCAGTGGTCTGATGATGGATATAATTCTGCCAAGACCGTTTGACGGAATTGAATTGTGCAATTTCAATGCATACTCCCTGAAATGTAAACGATAGAAAGATATGTTTTAAAAACTAATTTATTTATGAAATCGATATCAATTATAAAATCAATATTTGATCGTAAAGATACCAAAACTAACGCCATCTAGTGATAAAGGTTGACAGTACATTTCTAACGTCAAAATAACCGTCAACACATACAGCAACTAACAATGACAGACCAATTGAGAATCCCATTCGAACGATTAAATTCGGACAATCCACACTAATTTTATATTTTTTTGTTTGTAGAAGGTAATCTCTGGAAGTACTGGTCCGATTGCTAACATTTTTCACCGATAGAAATCTGCTTTAGGCAGTTATCACACCGATACACACACGCACCACGTGAAAACGTGGGAGTGCAGATCTACATCATCGTACAGTTTTTTATACATTCACGTGCGTAGGTGCGTCTTGTAAATTCACGCAGGCACGCACTCATTTCATACAAAATCACACACGGTACTGCGAGACTCAGTGAGACATACCATGCGTGTCGCCCCACACCCACGCGCTTGAGTGCGTGTTTCTCCGCATGTAGGTGCGTGATCTGCATGAACGCGCGTGGGTGCAGTTTCAGTGTGTTGGACTGTGCGTGTTTTCTATACAAACGGACATATTTACAAGCAACCGCTAAGACACGTATTCACGCATTACGCTGCAGGATGCGTGGCAGTGTAATAACCGCCTTATTCCTGAGTGATGTAGGCTAAATTTTATGTACGCAGGTGAAGCTGCGGGCAAAAGCTAGTAGTTAATATGTTACAATGAAAAATATTTCACAAACTCTTATTTAGATTCACCTGTCCCAATGTTTGTAATATAATTATTAAGGCTGTAATTAAATCTTGCAAATTAAATTTGATTCACATCCGGGTTACCGACGATTAAGTTGGGGCCCACATCATCGCTTTGCATCAAGTGAGATAGTGGTCAAATGTTATCGTTACGTTAACGTTAACGTAGGTTATGGCTATCAGGAGCCCAAGTCTGCTATTCTTATTAATTCGTCATTCCAACACGATCCCATTGTCATTTTACTAAAAGTTCGTAATCTGCTAATTCATAATGATTGATCATTGATCGGTCAGTGGTATCGTAATAGAGGTGTGGTAGAATGATAATATCGAGCATATTAAAACCAATAACTGCACAATAACGTTCTAATGGTAGAACACTGATCTTATAAACTGTTAAAGTTTTAGCAGATTACCGCATACGTCAAATATTTATTTGTCAACAATATGTACGAAATTACTATTCTATGCCACTTCTTTCAATGGAGTGTCAGTGGTTGACCATTGGAAAGTCATAATGACGCCATTATATTATTAGATTACCAAACTTGTCAAAATCGATAATTTTATGACATCGATGATGGACCATACTGACACTATTGTAATAGCAGACTTGGGGCCCTGAAATTTTGATGCATGTGTAAATCAGAAGACAATACAAAATTATTATGACATGGAGCAGATCTGATAATGGAACCGGAAAGTGGGCCATAGAAAAACGGCAGTTAAACGACACAACCCGATCGAGTTTGGGTTCGTATGATTTGTCTTGACGAGTATTAATTATACAGGTATACTGCGCTATAAAAGCTTGCTATAAAAAAAAATGATTTTGATTAAAAACTTTTGCTTTTTTCCATTTCGCAGATGTACCGAGAACCAAAAAGAATTTGAGAAAACATCACCCGTCCAAAAGGGCCCAACAGAAAGTCTCTTCCTATAACTACATATATAAATTTAATACATGGCATGATGCCAAGTTCGTATGTGATCACAGTGATGCCCATTTGTTCTATCCGAGAACCAGCGAAGAGGCCCGAAGTATATACAACCAATTTTTCAAAAAGAAAGGCGTTTCGAATCCTAAGTTTCCTAATTATATCTACGTGGGCATATATACAAGAATTGGCAGGAACTTTATGACTATTGATGGTACGTGTATAAAACTTTGTCTTGAATGATGATCCGTCAATCAACGCACAGCTTAAACCGCTGATCGTAAAGATCTGAAACTTGGAGAGTTTGTCCTTTGTATTTTCGGAATTCTACACATAAGGGAGTAAAAAAGGGGGACAAAGTTTGTATGGGACAATATAATTCGTTGGTCCTGTGGTACGATAGGAAATTTTAAATGAACATTCTTTAACCTTTTGTTGAAATAATAACAGGGTTAAAAAGGGGTAGAGTATATCTTATAAAAGAAGAACCTGACTGACATATCAACACACAGCCGAAACTACAGGGCCCAAGAGCGTCAAATGCACAAAGCTTCCGTTTATGACGTAGGCTAGCACTAGAGTCAAAAATTTACCCTATAAGGGGATGAAACGGATGCCACAGTTTGATGAAGAAAGCTTCTCTCACGCGGGAAAAGCCTCTGGCTGAAGCATCGGGAGTCGCAGAGCGTTTCCCATCTAAAAGTCTAAAAACCTCTCCCCCTATACTTGTGTGAGAAAACCCTGACGATTTTCCACCTCAAGAAAAAACCGTGCTCATGTGGCCGGTAGTCTGATTTACGTAAAATCAAACAAGCCAAATATCGTTGAAGTTTTATAGTCGTTCGATCCTTCAACCGATACACGTCCACTGTTGGACATAGGCCTCCCCCAAGCGTCACCACATCAAACGTACCTGTGCGTCCCGCATCCATCGGTTTCCCGCTACCTTCACCAGGTCATCGGTACACCTTGTAGGAGGCTTTGCCGCTGCGTTTTCCAGTACGTGGTCGCCATTCCAGAACCTTTCGGCCCCAACGGCCATCTGTTCTGCGAGCAATGTCCTTTGCCATTTAAGTTCGGCAATTCTTTGTGCTATGTCGGCAACCTTGGTTTTCCCGCAGATATCTTCATTTTTAATTCGATCACGCAAGGAAACCCCGAGCATAGCCATTTCCATTGCTCTTTGGGTGACATTAAGCCTTCTGATGAGGCCCATTGTGAGCGACCACGTTTCGGAGCCATATGTCATCACTGACAACACGCACTGGTTAAAAACTTTCGTCTTAAGACACTATGGTACGTTTGACGAGAAGATACCGCGTAGCTTCCCGAACGCTGCCCAACCGAGTTGGCTTCGACAGTTGACTTCTTTCTCGAAGTTAGACCTTCCCAACTGGACTGTTTGGAGAGGTAGACGTAACACGTCGTCCACAACTTTGAGTGTAGAGTCTCCGACCTTAATAGGAGTGGGCGCTACATGGTTGTTAATCATGATTTTGGTTTTATCCATGTTCATTTTAAGGCCCACTCTTAGAGAAGCTCTACTAAGGTCATTGAGCAGTGTGCTGAGCTCCTCCATAGTCTCAGCCATGACTACTATGTCGTCGGCAAACCGAAGGTGAGTGATGTACTCGCCATTGACATTAATGCCTAGTCCACTCCAGTCCAGAACCTTGAAATCATCCTCCATTTCGGCCGTGAAAAGTTTCGAAGTCCTATCTAAAAGCAGTATTCACGTGTTCCTTAATCGGGATTGGCCAGAACGACAACTCAACTACCTCGAAACTAAACGATCTACCGACAATTAATTTCCAGAACAGTTACATTATTAAGTATTCTACCAGGATAATGAAATACAGATATATATATTTTTAAATCGACTCTTCGACCAAACGACCTTAAAATCTCGATTGATGGATGTGAACACGGAAATGGTCTAAACGACTAAATCGCTACGATATTTTTACGGTTTTGATCATGTGAATCGGGCTACAGGTCAGGCTCTGAGAACCCTATTAACTTTGCTCATTATTCTAGGTAAACCGATCTCTGAGGTGTACGAAAATTGGGCACCGGGTCAGCCAGACAATAAAAATGGCAACGAAAACTGTGTGGCAATGAACAGCCGTTACGAGTACCATGATGTCGATTGTAGTGAACGTCTGAGCTTTATTTGCACGAGACCAGTAGCCGACCGCTTACGACTTAGGAACGGCACTGACGACCCCTCTAACTTTACCGGCTTTGCGTTTATCACCCCTGCTGAACTTATTGGCAGCTTTAAGGAGTTCATCCAGAACAGGATTGAGGATTACGATAAGGACAGCTCTGAAGACGACGATGAAGACAATGATGAGAACAGTACTGAGGACGACGATGAAGACAATGACGAGGATAGTGATGAAGACAATGATGAAGACAGCGATGAAGGCAATGATGGAGACAGCGATGAAAACAATGTTGAAGACAGCGATGAAGACAATGATGAAGACAGCGATGAAGACCATGATGAGGACAGCACTGACGATGATGATGAGAACAATTCTGAGCACAGCACTGACGATGATGATGAGGACAATAATGAGGACAGCACTGACGATGACGATGAGAACAATAATGAGGACAGCACTGACGATGACGACAATAATGAGGACAGCACTGACGATGACGACAATAATGAGGACAGCACTGACGATGATGATGAGGACAAAAATGGAAACAGCACTGAGGACGACGATGAAGATTATCTTGGAAACAACGTTAAGGACCACATACAACACTATCTAAGTAAGTATTTTTATACGACTGCGCGAAGCAGAGGGTATGTAATGTTAAAAGACTACTTATTGACGAAACATTATTGACTTTGTTCGCACAAATCATTTTTATTTCTCTGGGCGGTTGATAAGTGACTGCCAGACCTACGTAGTTAGCACACAAAGGCAATATAGTAGCGCCACCTCGGCAGAATCAGTTAACTATTTATATAAAATAATCATTCAAACATTCCTTCCAAAAATATAAATATCTGAAACTTTTGATTTAATGTCACATGAAGTTCAAGAATTACTCAAGGGGCATGCGATTCGACATACAGTTTTTACTGTTTTTTATAAACCGTTTCAACGCGATTGTTATAACACATTTTGCATTGGATATTTTGGAAACAGATATTTTGAGGAAATTATGCAGGCTTCTATGAAATCAATTTATTTTGTGTAGAACTAATCCAGTAAAGAGCTCTGAAAATCTTTGCACCGGTACCTACTCAAACATTTTAAAAAGTAAAAAAAATAACAATAGAAGCCTTGTTTTAACCAAAATTCTGAATGACGACAATTTTTTTTTAACCAGAAGTTGGGTGGGGTTTAAAAAAAACGTATTTCCCGGAACAAGTTTTATGAAATATTCGAGTAAATCACGGAATTACCGAATGCTAACAGAGTTATCCGGCGTTATCTCTTTTTTTTCGCCTTGCCTCTTCATCTAACGTCGCGTTGGATTGCGTTAAATGAAGCAATAGGTAAGCTTTTAAACCATGCTTGATCTTGACGATAGACATATGGAAAAGGAGCCTGTTAAAAAAAATGTAGGTTCTTAATGTATAAACCAAAACTAGCGCCATCTAGTAATAAAAGACAACAGTAATTTCCAATCTTAAAAATGACAGCTGTCATACACGGTAACAAGTGACAGATCAATCGAGAACTCTTTAAATTAAATACAGTCTATCACAAAATAGATAGGTACAGAAGACAATCTCATGTATGTACTTCACTTCCTATACCTACGCTCGGTGGACGCACACTAATGAGCGTTTGAGCCGGAACTGTTCGACGAGTGGGCCGAGGCGCTCCGAGATATCGTGTCCGTGAGCAGTGTCTACATGGGCGTTCCTTAGCGCGCTTTGTATGTAGATTGACCTGTACCTATCTATTTTGTGCCTCTATACTCCATCGATTTAGGTAGTTAACTAAAGGTAAACAATTGTGATATGTTATTTAAAACTAGCTGACCCGGTGAATTTCGTACCGCCTAATAGTTGTGTTGTGATACCTTTTAGCTAAACTGTCAACTCTACTCTACTCTACCCTACTTTACCCTATTCTATCCTACTCTCCCCTACTCTACCCTACTCTACCCCACTCTACCCTACTCTACTCCACTCTACTCTACTCTACCCTACACAACCGTATTCTACCCAACACTACCCTAAATTCTTATGAACCTTCTTCTCACAATAACAAACACAACAAAAAATGAATTCGCGATTTCGGTTCAGCTGTTCTCGCGATTTGCACTTAGCACCACATTTAGCGATTCATTTTTATATTATCGACTAACTGATCCGGCAAACTTCTAATCCTTTTATCTAAGCTGTCATTGCTGTCAAAGGATAACGCCATCTACAGGCATTACCAGAACCAGCGTTTTTCTTTCACTTATTATTAAAGGAAATTATTAACATTTAAGCCTACCTACTTATTTTATTTCGTACAACACACATTTTTTCAATAGGAAATTTTGCGATTTTGTGAATCGTGGAAATTACAGACACAATAGAAAGACAATAGGTGCGTTGTCGCCGGCGTTCGCTATGGGTTTTATGAATTTAGTGATAATTTTTTGTTAATAGTTTTCTAGTGGTTTTAAAAGTGGACTCTAGTGGTAAGTTTGTGTACTGTTGGCAACACTGGATGTACCAAACAGTTTTGTCGTTGACAAATCTAACACTGTCTTGCCCCAAGTGTGCGCAGGCCCTAACTTATTTCGCCTGCCTCTGTCATAAACTCAAGAAAATCAATTCGTTCTAAAGGCTCATTACATTTTAATGGACTATATTAATTGATTAGCTCATTTTTCATTAGAGTAATTTAATTTTTTACGCTTTAATTAATATTGGTATTGGTCATAGACTAGAGAAATCTTTGGAAATTGGTATCTATACTTATAAAACAAACTTAAAAAAAATAACTGTCTTCACTAAAACAAAAACACTACAATTATTTTATTTTTTAGTGAAATCGGTTATATATTTTTTTTTAAACTATTTTGCTGTTCTTTTTTAGGGTTCCGTAGTCAACTAGGAACCCTTATGTTTCGCCATGTCTGTCTGTCCGTCTGTCCGTCCTCGCTTAATCTCTGTGACCGTTAGCACTAGAAAGCTGAAATTTGGTACCAATATGTATATCAATCACGCCAACAAAGTGATAAAGTAAAAATTGGAAAAATATGTTTTATTAGGATAGCCCCCTATATGTAAAATGGGAAGTGTTTTTTCTTTAATTTCAACTCTAACGTGTGATATATTGTTGGATAGGTATTTAAAAATAAATGGGGGTTTACTCAAATCATTTTTTGATAATATCTATAATTTCGGAAATAATCGCTCCAAAAGTAAAAAACAATGTGTCGGGGGACACACATTGTTTTTACTTTTGGAGCTCTAAATTTTGAACCATAAGTTTAGAAAATATGAAAAAAATCTGAAAAGTAGAACTTTATAAGGACTTTCTCGAAAAAATATTTTGAACTTGATGGAAAGAACCGTTTTTGTACAAAAAAGACAAAAGGGTTCTACAAAATAATTTCTGGACTGTTTGTAGTATAATCGTATATGCAAGCATTTTTTTTAACTCATAAGTGGGTACACTTATTGTGACGGACGGGAAACTAGGGAACCCTACACTGAGCGTGGCCCGACACGCTCTTGGCCGGTTTTTTTTATTTAAACACAAAGATTAACTGGTAGAGAATGCCTGGTTGCATTAAGTCCGCCTATGTACCACTGGACATGAAGTTTAAATATATAAATTATTCTTACAGGAGATCCTCGTTGCATCTTTGAACCAGAAAGAAAAGCTCTCAAGTACTTTGATTACAAAGGAGCAGCTAAAGACTTCAATCAACATGTCGTCAGTGAGGAATATTAAAAAATAATTGATAAAGTTATTTAAGAAAGTAAATGATATTTTATCTTTGACCCTCTAATGCTTCGTTTACATGTGGGCCCAGCCTCGGCCAATCGCCATTGTGTTAACGGGGTTTCCCCGTTTATACAATGACTACACAATAGCGATTGGCTGAGGCTGGGCCAACATGTAAACGTAGCATTACTCCGAAACTACAGCGTATTAGTACTACCAATAACTCCATCTATTTAGGTAGTTTACTAAATGTAAACAATATCAACATGTTTATTTATTTATTTATTGTTATAAGCACATACAATTGTTTTAACAGGTATACCTACCCAAGGTAACAAAAGTAATCGCAAAATAGCCTAGCACCCAGAGATACCACCCACAAACTGATCAGATATCCTATAGATAGTGCATGCAACTTACATACATAATGAACAATCGATGTTCAGTCTCAAGCAGCACCCTGGAGAATCGGCACAAGTTACATAGAGGACAACACACTTGTTGTTACCCTCCGGAATTCCGCCAATGTGCAAGAAAAAATATCTACCCGTAATGACTAAACTAAAACTGCTAAGCTGGCTAACTCCATTTTTTGTTTCATTAGAGACATCTATCGCGCTATTTAAATTATTCATCACTTAGAAGTTGATTGATAGATAGGTAATTAACCCACGGTTTGTTGTTGTAATTATTTAACGTGCTACTGTTTACATGTTAATTAAAAAATTAAACTGATTCTGTTGTAAA
Source organism: Mythimna albipuncta (assembly GCA_929112965.1). NCBI lineage: Eukaryota > Metazoa > Arthropoda > Insecta > Lepidoptera > Noctuidae > Mythimna > Mythimna albipuncta. The sequence goes on along the minus strand of OV815985.1, from coordinate 9,165,599 downwards.
GCTCTGTGTGTGATTCTGCTGTTTTATTTTATAATGTCAAAAGCTTTTAATAAAACTTGTGAATAACAAATCAACATTCTATGGGTGTTAACTTGGCAACGGCGTAATTTTAGATATTATTTTAGTCATGAGAAATTTAGTCATAATTAAATAACTAACACTAACACTAATCAATCTTCAATACCATACATGATTAAATTTTTTTAGTCATTACTCATTAATCATGATTAAATAATTTAATCTTAGTTATCAATCATCAATCTAACTAAATTTTGCCCAACGACACTCGTTTTATGGCAGTGAATGCGTTCCATAAAACCAAGCCACGGCGAGCAACGAGCAGCTTGTCGTTCGACCGTTCGATGTTCGATGCGAAAGACAACCTCGGGGCCTTAGAACGAAGGCAAAGAAGGAAAAGGTTTGGGTTTTAGTCGGTGAAAGTCTGACACGCCCTACCCAAAAGCGGAAGATGTCATTAGATGATTTCCCAATTAAAAAAAAAAACTCCGTCTTTTCACGCATGCCAATTATAACCTTTCTCGCACGAGGGTTATTTAGTTTTCTGAAGACATCCCACCAAAAAAAAAAGTTTCAAAAACAAAGGTAAGAAAATCGCATCTATTAATTTTGGTTTTTAATCTTTGCCATCTTAACTACTTTCATGCAACAATTAATTACTACTTTTCCTTACATTGTAGTTCAGTGTACATTTTCCTTGCATAGAGACATGTGGAATCCTTTTAAAAATATCATGAGACTTGGTAAGGTTCACACACCACATTCATCACATTTTAATTTCTACTAATTTTTACAATTTTTGAAGCTTGACACACTGTGATGTTTGATTTAATTTACAAAAGACTAACTATAATATACTTATAAACAACTAAATATAATTCAAAACTTAGCTAGTAATTTACCCTAATATTATATAGAGGTAGTTTGTTTTTTTGTTTGTACGAAGTACTTAATCTCTGAAATTACTAGTCCGATTGCTAATTTTTTTTTCTTCGTTAAAAAGCTGCTTTATTTGTAAGTGACATAGACTACATTTTATGTACGCCGATTATGCGATCATAACTTAGCGCACGACACCCGATCAACACCACTCCACCTCGAGCGGTTAGTATTATTGTTATAGAATACTATAGATTTACGCTCACTACCTCTAGTTCGGAGCGCCTCGCCCACGGGCTGACCTGTCGCGAACGTTGAGTGGACCACTCGGTGGTTGTCCGCTTGCATTACCAACGCGCTGGTCCCAAAGGGATCGTGTGCTGTCTACGAGTAGTTCACTCGCAAAAAGGATACACTTGTGTCAAATCGCAACTCTCCCCGTCTTTTTTTTTTTGTCTTTTGACGTGACAACGTCTTAAATTAGGTTGCGGCTGGGAGTCACTTATGAAAAAGTGTAACGCTCGGTAACGTTACGATGAGTCACCGAACGAGAGAGAGGCCCGCCGAATGCCTTGCGTCTCTCTCCCACTCAACTATGATCGGTCTGCCGCGCGCGCAGCACTAGAGAATTAGGCGCATTGAATCGGCGCATGCTTGTGTCTCTGTCTTTGTCTTTCTCGAACGTTCTTGGCGTTGGAAAAAAAAAGACGTTGTCACGTAAAATCTTCGCCCGTAAAACCGACTTTACAGGCAACCATTTTTTTTTTTTTTGATAAACTACTAATCTATTTGCGGATAACGCATTGTCCACTCGTTGATTACGTGACGTATACTGGTTGACATGCGGCTTCTAACCGTCGTCCACCTGTCAACAAGCAGTGGACACCGAGCGATGAGGTAGTGCTGGTGGGGTGTCGGGTGGGTGTAATGACCTTCCTTCCTAACCTCCAAGTAATGGCAGATTAGCCATGTAGCAATAGCAAGAGTAGCATTTGTTTCAGGCCCCGCGTATTCGAGGGCCCGTCGCGTTTCTATAGAAAATAATTATGTATATTAAAATCCGAATTTAGCTGATTATTTCACTAATGATGATAGTCAAAAAAGATTTCCCTCATTACCGTTTTTTCTACGCACCTCACCGAATCTTAAAAAATACTGGGTTAATGGCGATCGAGAATAAGAATCAGAATTATGCTAAAATCGAACATTTCACTTTATTGTACTTAGTCAAATATTGCTGATTATTCTCGTAGAATAAGTGTATAATCAAAGTATAAGTATGTCATATTGTATTAATATTTGATGGGATCGCAGTCAAGCTCTAGTTTATATCGATAAAAAGTAAACATATAATAATAATAAATGTAAGATACTATCATCCACATACCATGTTCTTATTGTAAATGGCGCTGATCTCAACATAAACTCTGCTCGTATTTTAATACCCAATGATGAAGGAATTTAGGATATACATATTATTTATAAAAACTGGGCAAGTGCGAGTCGGACTCGCGCATTGAGAAAAAAAGAAAAAAGAAATAAAAAAAATAATTTGTTTGGTAGGTACAGCACAAGGCCCAAACACAATAATATACAAAAACACGTATCAAAAGTAAAAGAAGCAAAAAATACAGTTGTTGTGTGCCTCATGGCTGCACCAAAATAGGTCCAGTTCAGCATGAATGGCAGACAACTAGTGCTTGACGCTAGTTTTCAACTGAACCTTGTGACGCAACGGACGCAAAACCAGTTTTGGGGTTCAATATAATATATTAGGGCCTCTGAGGGTTCCGTACAAACTACAATTTCCGAATAGTCTCGAAGATTTTACCGAATTGCAAACATTTTTTTTTGTGACGCAGGTAACAACAAATTAACTGTTTTCAGATATTTCCCTATATCTGTGCTATATGACCTTGCATTGTGCCAAACAGAATTCTGGGTCAACGGGAAGTACCCTATGAATTTCGATCTTTGAGAGTATAGTTTGTCTAATAAGTCAACCGACTTGGAAATTTTGTATAATAATTAATCATTTAAAAAATACTTATATTAGGTACCTTTTATAAGGTTCTTCTGTTAGTAAACAATGATCTCTATCTCTTAATCAACCTCGATTATTGAACCCGAGTTGTCTACATCAGATTTCATTAAATCATAATAATTACCCAAGTCGTTTAACTTATTAGACAGACTCTATCAAAATATACGTATTGTTGTGACATAAACGACCGTGTCTTTTTTATTTAAAACTTCTAAGTTAGTGAAGTTTGATTTTTTTACAACTTGAAGTGACCGCAGACTTAAGTATACAGTTTTAATTTCAACTTGATACCTCTACGAGTTCTTGAGATAAAGAAAGGGTCTTGACAGACAGACGGACGGACGGACAACAAAGTGACCCTAAAAGGGTTCCGTTTTTTCTTTTTGAGGTACGGAACCCTAAAAACTGATTATTAAAATATTATTATCAGGTATGTAAAAAAAGAGGCAGTTCGCTCATTTGTAATTAAAACTGTTTTTTTTTTGTTTCCAGTTCCATTTCTACTACTCATCCAGATAGGATACACAATAGCAAAGGCAATAGAAAATCCACGGTCGTGCGACGATTCTATGGAAAACAATTCTCAATTGAAGAAAAGCGACGAAAACGAAAACGATTCTGGTTTAGCAGTCATACCGAGTCCAGAAGATCCAGCTACTAGAAAATCAAGTTCCAAACCAAACATTATCAATGAATATGGAAATTCAAATGACTTTGACTCGTTTCCTAATACTCTACCGCAAAAATTACCACTTTTCGATAATGTCAACGTACCAGCTTATGATGAAAAAGAAAACTCAGATATAAATAAAGTGACGACAACCAAGACACCGCTACAACAATCTATGAATTACAAAGCCATTGATCCAAAATATCTTATTGTTTCCGGACTGACGCTTCCCAAACCGAATAAAAATATGACAAATGTAAGGACAACAGAAAAACCTATTATTGACTTCAACGAAACAACATCAGTAGACAATTTCAATATCACCGAAGTAGCTAAAGAATTCAATAATAATGAAGCCAACGCTACTGAGGGAAAAAATATAGTTGAAATTGATTTTGGTACTGATGTAACGAATATACGTGAACTGAGAGAGCACCTACTCGATCACTTGTTAGATTATTTCCTCAATATCATAAAAGAAGAGAATTTCATTCGTAATGATACAAGAAAGAAAAACGACAACGACAGAATGAAAGTAGAAGAGAAATTAAGAAATTATTACGACCCCCACCATTTAGATATGCTTTTAGTTGATGACGATGATGAAGATGATGATTATGATGGTGATTATGAGGATAGTAATTTAAATTCTCCATATTACGCTGGAAAAAATAACAGCGAAGAAGATTTTCCAGATTATGTTATGCAAAATAAAGGAATAGGCAAAGAAAACCAAAATAATATCACTCTAAACAGTCTTAACTCCCTAGCAGGTCATATAGATACGCAAGAAACACACACATCTCCGGAAATTTTAAAAAATCAAGTTTTAAATTATGAAGAAAATCTAAATATTAATAGTCCAGTAGGTGAATCATTTTTCTTTAACGTATCAGAACCTACACCTGCTACTTCAAGATATGTAATTGAAACAGAAAATAATACAAATAAACCAAATACGACTGAGGAATCTTTTGATAACAATGCCAATGTGATTACAACAACAGAAAGATCTACTTCAAACGAAACTTCAAATGATGAAGCAAATGACACAGGACCTCTGAACCATCCAGATGAAGCAATAACTGAAACAATAGATTACAACTATGATAACGGTGCTTATTCAATCAATGAATATTCTTCTGAAGATTTTAACGATTCAGATGAACTCCAAGTAGTGAAAAACGTTACAGTATATGAAGATAATCTAAACCCAATCGATGTTATCGCAGAGGATGGTAGAAGAAAAAATCAAGTTGATAAAGAAAAATACATGGCGAATAGTACTTTGAACGATACTAAAAATCCGAACAAAAATTATCTAAATACAAAAAACAAATCCACTAATTCTACTTATAAAGATATGGATGACAAACCTTTTAAAAAAGTACGGATTTTAGATCTTCCAAATGAAAAGACTTATAACATTTCAACACACAATAAAGATAAATCACCTGACAATTTAAACAAAAAATCTACGAAGAAAATGAAACTGGATGTTAAAACAAAATTAAAAAGTAATAAGAAATGTGATAATATAGTTAGCAAACTAATTAATAGAAAGAGTAAACAAGATTGCAGAAAGAATATCATATTAAATTTAAAAATAAATCTGTTTTAAGTTCGGTTTAAGGTGTTTAATTACCCATTAGTTTTTCTCGCAATTTCGCGCCCCTGATTTTTCACATGAACTTGCCAGTCACGGCGATCGTAAAAATTTCAATCGGAAAAAAAAATGTTCATAATCGGTGCGGTAGTTGTAGAAAAAACAAACAACAAATCCGCTTTAAGCTTCATTCAAACTGAAGCGAATCCCGCGCGGCTGAGCGAGCGAGCGAATCGCACAAGGTCGCCTCTCGCGTACCCTGCGGGATTCGCTCCAGTTTGACTGTAGCTTTATTTTATTATAAAATGAGAAACTGAATGACCAACATTTCAACGGACAACTGAAACTACTATGGATAAAGAGTATGCAATTACTCATTTCTTTTTTTATGACGTAGGCGAGCCCCATAAGGGTATGAAACATTGGGACCACAGTCAGTATGGAGAAACTCACTTTTACGTGAGTGAAGCCACTGACAGTAGCTAATATCGTATAAAGCTAAAGCACAAATCAGTTGAAGCCTTCGGTGTATCTAGTAATAGTGGTTTATCAGTGGTTGGAAGGTTAATCACAGTGCGAAAGGTTTAAAAAAACACCCTATATATAAATTCTCTTGAAAACTCTTCATACGGTCAGCTAAAATGCTTCCATTGTATTTCAATGGAATTATGAAGTTCATCAAACGTCTAATACCTATTTTAAAAAAAATGAAGGATAGTAGTTTTTAGCCTCCAATTGCTGACAACCCTAATTTTGACAACTTCGACAATTTGACAATTGACTGACATCAAAAACAAAATTACCTAAATAATCAGAAAAAAAAACTATTAGAAAGAATTGTACATAAATAATGGCTTAAATTAGAATAATTCAAACGCCAAATTTTGTATAGCAACATGGATGAGTTTTTCGCGACAACTTTGACAAATTTGGTAGGTATTTAGAATAGATTAGTACTGAAAAATGTAGGTGGTCTACGTTCGAAAGGTCTTTTCTGGAAAAAGGGCTAAGGCAGGCGTATGAGGAATGGCAGAGGGCATATAAATAGAAAGAGGACAAAAAGAAAGAAAATCAGTTTATTTAAGCGAAAAGTCGCAATCTTATAACTAGCTAACAAACAACGTAACCTAACTAATCAATTGATACGAAAGATATGCGTCACATCCGCGCAAAAAGGCCGAACGCTCAGCATAAATGTGAATTTACAATTACCGTTACGGATCTTGAGCGCTGGCTTCAAGTTGTGCAGAAGTCAAATATTCGGTCTCTTTAGAGGTGCGAAGTAAGACACGGGGGCGGGGAGTGTCAGTAATTAGCTCGCCGCGCCATCGTGTCATAGACGTCACTCGACATTCGTTCCCTGCGTTGCAGCACGTGTCTAACAACGACGATGATTGACTCGCCAATGTATGGAACGCGCAAATCGTTCCCCACTCTGACGCCGAGCGCTCAAGATCCGTTCCAGTAATTGTACTATTCAGCATTGCTTTTTAACGAGACAACGCTGCCAGTGTTCTGAGCACACTTCCCATTGATAACAATGTAAATGATTTTTTTACTGTTCAAGGGTTATTTTTAGCGTTCACTGTACTTATCTATTGAGTTGTATAATATGTTATATCTGTATAGCTATTCAGTAGTTTAGTTGTTTAATAGTAGAATATTGTAGATTAACCTTTCAATCGTGAAAATCACAGACACAATTGAAAGACAAGAGATGTGCGAACGCCGGCGTTCGCTTGTGGTTTAATGAATTAAAGTGTATCTAATTTAGTTCATTAAACCCCAAGCGAACGCTGGCGTTTGTCTTTCTATTGTGTCTGTAATTTCTACGATTGAAAGGTTAAATGTGATATTTTGCTATTAAGTTTAAAAAATAGTTTAACACATCAGGCAATCCACTGACCCAATTTTTTGGTCAGTTTAAATTCATCATCATCATCAGCCTTTTTAATGTTCCCACTGCTGGGACTCAGGCCTCCTCTCTAGGAAAGGGAATGGGCCGTAATCCACTACCCGGGCCCAGTGCGCTTGGTGGTCGGCAGTGGGGTTTGCAGTTTAAATTAGATGACACCAAAACCAACTCAAGAGTCAGTCCCTTAACCTTTGGAACACTGCGAATTAGAGACACAATAGAAAGACAATGACATTGCAAACGCTGGTGTTCGCTTGGGTTTTAATGAGTAAAAGTATATAAAGCAAATATCTAATGGTCTAATCATATGAGAACTATGCAGATTATTGTCCGAGATGGTCTTTCGAGGTGTCTTCAAGGCTAGAGTGAATAGGCTCTTAATAAACTAGTGCGCCTCACTATCAACGATTGTATCACTGCTTACCATCAGGCGGGATCGCAGTCAAGTACTAGTTTATAACAGATAAAAAAAAAACAACCCCACAGATTAGAGTAAAACTGTCTTGTCAGTACAAGCATGTGTCAGTATTCATGTTATGTAGTCACAGATTAACCGAGGACCAATTTTGGCATTGAGACGGATTGGATTGAAAACCGCTATAGAGTGGGACGAGAGGTAGTGTCAGCCTTTCCCTGACTAAACCCCACACATTCTAGGGTCCATGTGTGACCCCAAGGACCCCGGGGTACCCTGGGTTCCTGGAATGCAAAGGCAAAGAAAGAACAGTGGGTTTAAAATACACACATAGAATGTGTTTTTGGGCCACGGTAACTCTTTTAAATATTCTCACAGCCTCAGCAGGCATTGGCTATGCTAACTAAAGGGGCCATTCGTTTTACTGACGTTTCATTGAGGTGTGTGTGGAATATTACACACCGTCAAAATGCACACACATGCACGTTTTATAGGTTCGAATAATAAGGGTTGCCAATAAGAAGAATACATTTTTTTATCAAATAATATTTTCTTGTAACATTTCAGAAATAAGAATCAACATTTTGTTTTTTTTTTTTAGAACACAAATAACTTCAATGAACTGACTCTGGTCATAGGCAACGAGAGTTGCGACCTAGACTCTGCAGTGAGTGCTGTTGTCTTTGCCAATTTTTTGTCATGGCAATACAATCAGATACGATGCAAAGTTTGTACGAAAGCCCATCGCGGCGAAGTTGATATGCCTAAGAAGGAGGATATCTTTGTACCTGTTCTCAACGTTGATCGCTGTGACTATGAGTTGAAGACTGAAGTGGTTTATTATTTCAAGAGTAAAGGAATAACTGATAGCAATTTGGTTTTTAGGTACGTAACTTTTTTTTATCAGAAACTAGCTTTTCCCCACCCTACTATACCCTACTTACCCTGCTATACCCTACTATACCCTACTATACCCTACCATACCCTACTCTACCCTACCCTACTCTAACCTAATTTTATTTTTTTTCCAATAAGTACCTTCTGACAATAACAAACACACAATTAGCGATATTGGTCCAGCCGTTCACGCGTGATGGCGTGACCAAGAGAAATAGGGATTTATTTTTATACAGGAAAAGTTTTTAACCACTGCGTAAATTTTTTTTGGTGGCTCAGTGTAAGTAATAGAACAAATTTCCATTTTTAGTTTATAACTTTTTTTTTCACATTTTTCCACCTTGTCCCATTTTGAAATAAGCATAACATGGACATAATTTAATCGTAATACTATTAAATACTATGAATGAAAACGCGCTGGCCGCCGCCCGTTGTACGAGACGGGTGCGGGGGGAAGGGGGCGGGGGTATGCAGCGCCGGCGGCGGCCTTTGATGTGCGGATCTGCAGTACGTCACTTGCGGAAGCGGGGTTCGGACGTTCGCTCATATTCATCTCTGCGCGCGTGTGTGCCGCGTACTCGTGTCGTCACGATGTCGAACTTTACTCACCGCGAATACTACGAAATGGTGCGAGTGTATCTACTTAGCCACGAAAATTTACGAGCAGCACGAAGAAGATATGAGAGGGAGAGCGTACCTCGTATGCGAGCCCAAGGGATCCGTAATCCTACGGTACCTAATGAAAGGACAATTCTTGCAGCAAATCAAAGGCTGCTTGATCACGGCCAGTTCAGAACCCCGAGCCATGCACTAGGGTCTGGCAGACCTCGACTGGCAGTCGAAGCCGAAGACGCCATATTTGATTTTTTTGAGCGTAATCCGAGAGCCAGTACCTACGACGCGGAACGTCGTTTTGGTGTGAGCCAACACGCAGTATGGAAGCTGCTAAATACAGCCGGACTCCATCCATACCACTTCCAGCCGGTACAACAACTCCATGACCCAGACCCAGCACCACGTCGAGCCTTTTGTGAGTGGCTTTTAAATCACCCTGATGTAAATATCTTGTGGACGGATGAGGCATTATTCACACGTGTGGGACTCTACAATGTCCATAATGAGCACTGGTGGTCTTTCAATAATCCCCATTTAGTACGAGAGACGCATCACCAAATACGTTTCAGCGCAAACGTATGGGCGGGTGTTATTAAAAATAAAATAATAGGTCCCATTTTTATCGAAGGCGCCTTGACCGGGACTCGTTATTTAGAAATGCTCGACACCACCATCGAAGAATTAATCGATGAGGTCCCATTGAGCTACAATAATAACTTTTATTACCAGCACGACGGCGCTCCGCCACATTACGCCATAGCGGTACGAAATTATTTAAATGAAAAATACGGGGAAAATTGGATCGGTCGGGGTGGTCCCGTACCATGGCCGGCAAGGTCCCCAGACCTCACTCCCTGTGATTTTTATCTCTGGGGAGAAGTGAAACGTCGGGTGTATGTAGAAGAGGCTCAGAGCCTAGATGACTTAAAACAAAAAATAAATAACGCTTTCAATGAAGTGAAAAGTGATAGTAGTGTCCTAAACAAACTAAATGCAAACTTATTTAAACGTGCACGTTTATGTCCGGAAAAAGGAGGAGGTCACTTCGAACAATACCTTAAATACTGTGATTAACGAAATGTAGAGGTAAGAAATTATAAACAATCTTAGTGTGTTAGGTTCTTTTTGATTGGAAATTGTTGTAAATAGGTAGTTGATTCCAATTTTTTAAATACGCCAGAATGCAATTTTTTCAATTCAAATTTTATCATGAGTAATTATCATACATAAATGTTTTAATTTGAATGTAAAAATTATTACTTGATTTATTTTCTGCATTTTGATGGTCCTAAGCCCATGAAAGTATGAAGGAAAAATTGGAATTACCTAAACTTAAAAAAGTAGCACGAAATTGCGGTCAGTAACCGCACCGCGTAGGTACTTACGTCGGCGCCGTCGCATCGAGCGAACGCACATAAGTACTTACCTACAACTCAGCTGATACCAGCTTGCCGGTCGGGCGACCAGTCGACGCATGAGTCGGTCAACCGGGCGCCCGACTGGCAAGCGACCATAAAATAAATTTCTATGTAAATAAGTCTCGTAAGCGATAACTTTATTTTTTACTATTAACACATATCAAAATAAAAAATACGTGTTTATTAAAATATATTCAAGTTTATCATGTCAAAATTTGCGCACTGGTTAAAAACTTTTCCTGTATACATATACACCGCTTAATTTTAATTGTTTTAATCCCGTGGAGGGTCGATCCGGTACATGAAACACTATCGATTTGTAAAGATAAAATTAAAAAATAAAGTACCTTTTTTTCACAACTCGTATTAATTTACGCATGTACGAAATTCATTTCTTTAAGAAAACGTCAGCTGAGCGAGTTCAATGATCGCTCAGCTGTCGTCTAATGTAGTTTCTACGTCGTAACCTAGTGCTAGGCACGCCACAATTATGGCGCTTAGTCCCCTCCTTGAGGGGTGGCTGGAAAGCGGTCACGCTCACGGCGTCCTCACCATCCGCATGAGGCAGACATTCCTCATTCCAAGCGCGCCTCAAAGAGATGCCAGAAAACATTGGGGGCCAGTAGGGCCTAATTGGGTGGGGCCATGGGTTTTTTTTATTGTGGGAAAAATCATCCATTGACAACCCCCGCTCTTGGGCGGAGCGGGAGATAGTGTCAGACTCTTACTAACTAAAAGCCCACCCCGTTCCTTCTAGCCTTCATACCGGGGCTCGAGTTCCTTTCGGATAACCCTAGCCCCAGTAGACTTCGACTACCCGGCTGGGTCCCCGCTGTTGCTGACAACTCCCAGAGGCGCGCGAGAACAGTGCGCGCCGTCGACGACTTGGGCTTGGTCTGGACAGTTACCGGACGGCCGGACAGCCAGCTACCCATTGCTCACTGTCCGCAAGCCCGCGCCTACGGTGGAGGGCCATGAGTTGGCTTCTGAAAGAGAAACTCGTGGAACGCAAAGACATTCCACCTTTAAAAAAACCGTTCGGGGAATACGGCGAGTATTACGGCTTCGTCATTTGTTTCAGAGATGATTTCGACCTCGAGGCTTTGCTGAACAAGACGAAATCTAAGGTAGTCTTGGTGGACCATCACGTTCTGGCCAAAAGGGACAAATTCCTCGCTCCGTATGTTACTGAAATCATAGATCACAGGTGAGTCGATGTTTTAGGTATGAAGCATAAAGAATACCTAAGCATAATCAGCCTTTTTTAGGGTTCCGTAGTCAACTAGGAACCCTTATAGTTTCGCCATGTCTGTCTGTCTGTCTGTCCGTCCTCGCACTCGTAATCTCTGTGACCGTTAGCACTAGAAAGCTGAAATTTGGTACTTACCAATATGTATATCAATCACGCCGACAAAGTGGTATAATAAAAAGTGGAAAAAAATGTTTTATTAGGGTAGTCCCCCTATATGTAAAGTGGGAACCCTAACGTGTGATATATCGTTGGATAGGTATTTAAAAATGAATAGGGGTATACTAAAATGATTTTATTATAATGTCAATAATTTCGGAAATAAATCGCTCCAAAAGTAAAAAACAATGTGTGTGTGTCCCTCTAACTTTTGAACCATAAGTTTAGAAAATATGAAAAAAATCTGAAAAGTAGAACTTTACAAGGACTTTCTAGGAAAATTATTTTGAACTTGATGGAAAGAACAGTTTTTGTAGAAAAAAGACAAGGGTTCTACAAAATAATTTCTGGACTAAGTTTGTAGTATAATCGTATATGCAAGCATTTTTTAAACTCATAAGTGGGTACACTTATTGTGACGGACGGGAAACTACGGAACCCTACACTGAGCGTGGCCCGACACACTCTTGGCCGGTTTGTTTTAATGCTCCTACTGCTGGGACTCAGGCCTTCTCTCTAGGAGAGGGAATGGGCCGTAATCCACCACGCGGGCCCAGTGCTGGTTGGTGAATGTCACATGTCTTCGAATTTTTAGTTCTAGACACGCAAGATATGGCACACTGAGTCTCGTAGTGCCGTGCGTGCGTGATTTTGTATGAAATGAGTCAGTGAGTTACGCGCGGAAGTGCGTAAAGAAAACCCGCACAATGATGCAGATCTGCACTAATGTGATGCGTGGCAGTGTGATATACAAGGTGTCGTTTTGAAGATGCAAAATATTTCAGGAGGTTGTAATACAACTCATAATTAATCATGTGAAAAAACGATACCTGGTCAATAATCAGTAATACTTGTTATTTTATTCTTTAATTATACTAAACTAATTCGATTGATCGATGGCAGCGGGGGCGTGGCTAGGGTGTGGCGTGCGGGATGATGATTGGATGATACATTATTTATGAAACTATCGTTGCGAGTTAGTGTGTGTGAAAACGCCCTTTGTTTTTCCGTGTTTGTGTGTGTGAAAGAAAGCGCGGTTATAAGGCAGGTATCAGACTGGCTGCTTTTTAAGATACGTAGTTCACACATACCGATTTTAATAAAAAAAAAAAAAACAAAAAAAATCCTACTCATTTTATTATTGATTCGGGTCGAGAATTACTAACATAATTACCTCCTGAAATATTTTGCATCTTCAAAACGACACCTTGTATACACGGAAAAATTGATTCGCCTAGTCTGCATGGGGAGCTGTGTAAAATTTTTGTTCCTGATAACTATTGCCGGGCAAGACGGCATCAATTATTTGTAGTGCCGCGCTGCCGTACGGTTGCACGACGTATGTCACCTATTCCGCGAATGTTAATCGCACTCAACGCTCTCCTTGAATCCAGTTCTAGACTAGATCTATTTGCTGATGAATGGAAGGAGATATTGATCGAATGTCTGGCGATTTGCGAGAAGACTGAATAAGAGGTTTAGTTGTATTATTTGTTATATTTTCTTTAATTAGGTTTTACATAATTTGTACCTTTTGTAATCAGTGTAATTGGCATTCTGTCGTTCTGGTTAAATAAATAAATAGCCTTAAAGAGTGGGAGATAAGCGGCGACACTGGTTGTAGTACAAACCGGAAAGTATTTCCTTTCTAACCTCTTACATCTCCTCTGTGACGATGAATTAGTTTTATTTTTCAGGCATATTGACAAATCTGATTGGATATATAAAGATGATGTTCGATCTACTATAGAGACGGTTGGATCCTGTTGCACCCTTATCGCTCAGCGGATTAAGGACCTGAGCGCCTTGCTAGCTAAAGAAAAGGATTTCTTTAAGGCCTATCCACTCTGCACTGAGATGTTACGAGGTTAGTATCGTCGAAGCAGTAATGCTCGCAAAGGAGGAGGCCGAACGCATCAGGCAACGGCGTTATCGCCGCCGTCGCCGCCGCCGGCATTCTGATCCCGATTTCCGGCCACCGTAGACGCCGGCTTGCGGACAGTGAGCAATGGGTAGCTTGCTGTCTGGTCGTCCGGTAACTGTCCGGACCAAGCCCAAGTCGTCGACGGCGCGCACTGTTCCCGCGCGCCTCAAGGAGTTGTCAGCAACAGCAGGGACCCAGCCGGGTCAAAGCCTACTGGGGCCAGGGTTATCCGAAAGGGCGCTCGAGCCCCGGTGTGAAGGCTAGAAGGATCGGGGTGGGTCTTTTAGTCAGTAAGAGTCTGACACTATCTCCCGCTCCGCCCAAGAGCGGAGGTTGTCATTGGATGATTTTTCCCACCATAAAAAAAAGGTCAGTATCGTCGATCCCAGCTCAGGGAAGATCTGGTTCCAGGGTACCACGTTTTAAAATGTAAGATATATGCGCACACTTTTAATTTTTGGGAAAAAATCATCCAAATGACAACCCCCGCTCTTGGGCGGAGCGGGAGATAGTGTCAGAATCTTACTGACTAAAAAACCCACCCCGTTCCTTCTTGCCTTTCATACCGGGGCCGAGCTACCCTTTCGGAGCTAAACCCTGGCCCCAGTAGGCTTTGGCCCTGCTGGACCCTTGCTGTTGCTGAAAATTCCTTGAGGCGCCTAGGCACAGTGCGCGCCTTCGACGACTTGGGCTCGGTCGGGACAGTGACCAGACGGTCGGATAGCGAGCTACCCATCGCTCGCCGTCCGCAAGCCCACGCCTACGGTGGCCGGAAATCGGGATCGGAATCCCGGCGGCGGCTCGGGCGTGAGTGCCGCTGCCTGATGCGGTCAGGCTTCTCCTTTGCTAGCATTACTGCTTTGCAGATGGAGGCGACCGCCTGCCACTTCTCGCTTCGGACCTTGGCCTGTACCAAGGCCCGGCGCGAGAGATCGCCCTCACGAGGACACGGCGATGCTCTCGACTGGAATGATGCTGATGATGATCTTCCATTACAGCCACAATAATCCTGGACACCGTCAACTTCTCGAAGGACTTGAACAAGGCTACTCCTCATGATAACGAAATCGTCCAGTTCCTAGAGAGTCTCATGAAACCTGGGAATCTCAAGGCAGCCAGGTAATTAAAGTTTTCTTTTTGTTGATGTTTTTTTTTTTAAGTGAGGTATGATTATATTATTGATGCTTTTTAACTAAAATAAAAAATAAAATAAAATAAATTAGGGGAAGTTTGAAAGTGGCGCCAGTGACTGAAAGGTTGAAAGGAAATCGTTTGTCTTGTTACGGTCATGTAAAGAGGAGAGATGGAAAGCATGTTGCTAAAAGAGTTATGAATTTACATGTGGATGGATGGAGTGGGAGAGGGAGGTCAAAGAAAAGATGGATGGATTGTGTGAGAAGTGACAGGACAGAATGGAAGAAAAAACCGTGTTGCGCCGACCCCAAATAAAACGGGACAGGGGCAGGAAGAAGAAGGTTAGCACTAAGCAGTGATGCAATCGTTGATGGTGAGGCGCACTAGTTTATTAAGAGCCTATTCACTCTAGCCTTGAAGACACCTAAATTATAACAGGACGGGAAGACCGCAGCAGGCAAATTGTTCCAGTCTTTCGATGTACGCGGTATAAACGACGAGGCGAAACGCTCGGTCCGGACCGTGGAGGTTTCAACCACGTCAGGGTAGATACTCGCCGTACTTAAAGTTGTCCAATAGTAGAAACGTGATAGCTGAATCAAATCATGTAATTCTCAGGCACTCTCCAAAATGTATCCTGTAAAATACTGAAAGGCTGGCTGCCTACCCTACGCCTGTGCTTAAGGCTTTTTAGAATTGGACTTAAGCAACGGATGTGTGTCTGTGTTTATAATTTTGACTGGCCTGTTGGTCTAGTGGTTAGTGGCCCTGACTGCTATGCCGGAGGTCGTGGGTTCGATTCCCACCTAGGACAAATGTTTGTGTGATGAGCTTGATCATTTGTTCTGTGTCTGGGTGTAATTCATCTATACGCCGTTAAATTTTAATCGTTTTAATCCCGAGGAGGGTCGATCCGGTACATGAAACACTATCGATTTGTAAAGATAAAATTAAAAAATAAAGTACCTTTTTTTCAAAGCTCGTTTTAATTTACGCATGAACGAAACTAATTTTCTTTAAGAAAACGTCAGCTGAGCGTGTCCAATGACCCGTAAGTAGATGTCGGCGCTGCGTACAAACTAAATACAGGCCGTTGGACTCGCTCAGCTGACGTTTTCTTAAAGAAATTAATTTCGTACGAGCGTAAATTATTATAAGTTTTGAAAAAAAAAGATGCTTTATTAATTAATTTTATCTCTACAAATGGATAGTGTTTCATGTACCGGATCGACCCTCCACGGGATTAAAACGATTAAAATTTAACGGTGTATATGTATGTTGTTTATCAGTTGTCCAGTACTCATAACACAAGGTCTGCTTAGCCTGGGATTAGACGGCGTTGTGTGATAGTTGTGGAATATTATTATTATATATTATACTTATTTTCAGACAGCGTGAGCATGACTCCTTGGTCGCTGCAAGGAAAAATGTCGCCAGCCTAACTCCTGTGCAACTGTTGAAAAAAGATGTCAAAATCGTCGGTGATGTCTATATTCCGAGCTTCCCTATACTTGTCAAGGTAAATATTACATTTTAGTAAAAAAAAAATTTAAAATCATTTATTTCAAATAGACCATTTGCAAGTACTTTTGAATAGTCAAATGTCGGTCAGTCCAAGAAAAGTGAAGCTAAATTGCACGTTTCAAAGAGTAGGTCTCTATGTAGAAGAACGTGCAAGAAACTCCATGATTTTCAGCAACAGTCTCACTGTTGGCCGAAATCGAAACTTCATTACAAGGATCATGTTTTGTGGGAAAAATAAAGAAAACGTTATTATAATCAGTCAGTCTTTCTTATTTTTTTAATGCACTTTCACGTTCCCACCGCTGGGACTCAGGCCTCCTCTCTAGGAGAGGGAATAGGCCGCGATCCACCACGCGGCCCTGTACATGTTGGTGAATGTCGCATCATCATCTTCCTGTCCTAGTCCCGTCTTATTTGTGGTCGGCACAACACGTTTTTTTCTTTCATTCTGCCCTGTCTTTCGATATGCTATCACTAATAATAATAATATTCCACACCTATCACACAACGCCGTCTAGTCCCAAGCTAAGCAGAGCTTGTGTTATGGGTACTAGACAACTGATAAACATACTTATATATTTCTAAATACATACATATTATAGGTAAATTACACCCAAACACAGAACAAATGATCGTGCTCATCACACAAACATTTGTCCTGGGTGGGAATCGAACCCACGACCTCCGGCATAGCAGTCAGGGTCACTAACCACTACACCAACAGGCCTGTCAACACTAACTTCCTTTTCTTTCATATCACTCTTCACTTAATCCATCCACCTTTTCTTTGGCCTCCCCCTCCCTTTCCACCCATCCACATGTTAGTGAATGTCACATGTCTTCAAATTTTTTGGTTCTAGGACATGCCGGTTTCCTCGCGATGTTTTCCTTCACCGTTTTGAGAGAAGTGGTGATGAAATAAATTACACAAGGTGTAATGCACCTGGTTAGGTTTGTACCGACCTCATAAGTCGGGGCCTTACCACTCAGCTACCACTGCTCTACGAACTTTCGTCTGCAAAACAATCGCCATCATTAAACTCTGGCGCTCGAGGGGTTAAGAGCCATGTACACTACGCGTTATTCAGCACACGATATTCAGACTCGTTTTAATTTTCACCTAATTACACTACGCGACACGACGCGCCATCGACTAAAACTGAAGTCTGTAACAGGCCCTTTAATGTAAACTCTGTTTAACTTTCGACCATACCATTTGTTGTAGGAGTTTCTGAACCGCCCCGGGGCTCTTGAGGCCGTGTCCGAAGCCCTACAGAGCAACAACTGTTCCGTAGCCCTGCTGCTTGGCATGGACCTGACGGAAGGGCTCCAGCGAGACACTGCTCTGTACTCGCCCAAAACTCCTGAGAAAGCTGTCAAGGTAAGGAAAAACCAGTCAAGTGCAAGTCGGACTTGCGCAGCGAGAGTTTCGTACAAACTTAAGGCTTATATTCTTTTGCCTTTAAGGCCCAAGCGCCCCAAAAGTGCCATAAAACAGTGACTTTCTGAAGCCTACTCCTCTGTAACGGCCAGGTTAATAGGTTTGAAAAAAATATATGTTTATTATACATTCATGAACAACATTATCAACATTTGATTTTTTCGTGCTATTAATACTTTTGTCTAAAAAAAATATTTAGCAATTTGGCAACTTTTCGCAACTTTTCCCTACTCCTTCAAAACGGCTTGGATATTTAAAAACATTTTTACACATAAAAATTGGTGGTTACGCACACAGACACCGCTCATGAACAGGATATCGGTCGCGTCTCGGATCACTCGTCGAACAGTTCCGGCTCAAACGCTTATTAGTGTGCGTCCACCGAGCGTAGATATAAGAAGTGAAGTACATACATGAGATTGTCTTCTGTACCTATCTATTTTGTGCCGTAACGTTGGCAATACGGAAAAAAAAGATGCTATAGTTTTAGCAATGGAATTACACCTTTCAAATACCGTTAATTAGAGACACAATAGAAAGACAAATAGCAGCATGAATGGCGTTCGCTTGGAATATTTCGTTACTTTTAAACAAGTGCTTTACAATTTTTTCTTTTGGAAACTGCAAAACCTATTTTTGAACAAAGTATACTATGTACTTACTGTGCAGGAATTCGAAAAAATTCATAGCTTGCTCGAGCGCGCTTTATATGTAGTTTCTACTTTTGCGATTACGGCAAAGGTAATTCTTACATGAAACGCTTTGTAGACGGCCGCCAGTCCAATGTGGTAAATAGTCGAGGTTAGTGGTCTGAGGACTAGAGATGTACCGTTTCCGGCAATATTGCCACCAATATTCATACTGTGGGCAATATTCCCACTTCAAGACAATACTGCCGTCACCGGCACATTTAGCATAGGACTAATACCTATATTTACAGTACTATGTTTTTTGTCTGTTACAGCTAAGTAAATACCTGGAAGAGGCCACGAACCCTTCACTGGGACTGTCCCGAGAGCAGTTGTCTGACGCAAGGGATTGCAGTTATTACTGGCAACTAAACTTATCTGCCTCGCGAAAACAGTACATACCTACTGTCAACATCTTCACTTCTAATAAATGACATTACTTACCGTCTTGCTGTTTTATTTCTAACAACCTGTTTTTTTTATAGGTGGGAAAATCATCCAATGACACCTCCCGCCCTTGGGGGCGTGGAAGTGTCAAACTTTTACTGCCTAAAAACCCACTTCTGTTCCTTCTTTGCCATTATTCCAGCGCCCCGGGGATCACTTTCGCATCACCCATAGCCCCAGTAGGCTTCAAACCTTGATAGGCCCCTGCGGGTGCTGACAACTCCTTGAGGCGCTTGTGGAACACTACGCGCCGTTGACGACTTCAGCTCGGTCCGGACAGTTACCGGACGGTCGGACAGCGAGCTACCCATCCCATTACTCACTGTCCGCAAGCCTACGACTACGGTGGCTACGGTGGCTGGGGTGAAGAGGTCATTGCCTTGCGCGTGCTGCCGCCTCCTTTGCTAGCATTACTGCTTCGCAGACCACCTGCCACTCCTCCTCGCTGCGGACCATGGCCTGTACCAAGGCCGTTCCTAACAACCTTAAGGCGATTATCACACTGCTACGCATCACGCTTTCACGCTGTATGTTGCGTGTCAGCGCATCTACGCGCGTACTTGCGGTTTATTTAGGCACTCACGCGCGTAGTTGCGTTTTGTAGATTCTCGCAGGTTCTAACTCACTTCATCCAAAATCACGCCCGGCACTATCATTTTTCTCCGCTTGTAAGCGCGGGAACTGCATGAACGCGCGTGGCATTTTCTGTGTTGGACTGTGCGTGTTTTCTATACAAACGGAGATACAAGCAAAGTTAAAACACGCATTCACGCGCTACACTGCGTAGAGCGTGGCAGTGTGATGATCGCCCGAAATACAAAAGTGTGAATGTGCCACATTCACGATGTACGAGGGTGTGTGTGTACTACGCGTTCCAAATGAGAATAGGACCGATTCCTATGTTATGACGTCTCGTCGTATTGTCAAATCGAAGAAATTTTGGCAAAATTGTAAACTTAGAGATGAGTAAAATTGAAGAACTTGATTCTGATTAAACTTTTTTCGTTCACAGTTCATAAATAAATTAAATTTTTCGTAAGTTAATTAATGTTTAAAAATTTCTTTCCTCGATTTGACAGTAAATCGTGACGTCACAACATGGCGGGCGATCCTATTCTCATTTGGAACGCATGGTACGTGCTGTGTGAGAGGGAATTGTGCTATGGCGGAATTAAAATAACTTGATTAATGTGGATAATTGTAATTTTTATTTAGTATTTTTAACAATATTCATAATCAAATTTTTCTATAATATTTAAGTAATTATGTGGGCCAGTACGACGGGTGCGCTGTAGCAAGAATTTATTGTATCAAAAAGTAACTTTATCCATAATAGCTCAATTCAAATTTGTTCAATATTAATCAACAATCTTTCAAATCTGATGAAAAGGGAAAATAAAAATGAGGATTAGTTATGATATTTGAAAAAAAAAATAACAGTAAATACTGAAGAAATTATTTAAATCGGACCAAGCTGTGAATAAATTTATTTAAATCGGACATTAGTTCCAGAAATGTGCCAGAGAATGACGCGACTCGCTGTGACGTCATCTGTCATGATCGGTCTCCATCACGCGATTAAAACGGCAGCGCAGTCTGCCGGCGTTCGTCACACGGATCATGACAATAACGTCAACGTTAAATGTCCAGCGAAAGCGCGCGTTTCTAAGTAGACGTACAGAAAAACTTAACATACAGTACAATTCACGAATGATGGCGGCCGTGAAGTTAGCCTTTTGCGAAAGTTCGCGCATACTTCACTCTTCTCGCACACGCACGTCGCCATTTGGTTCCTAAAACACGTTACTGCGCAGCCTTCTACGCAAACTTCACGGCCGCCATCATTCGTGAATTGTACTGTACGGTGTACTTTTGTAGTAAAAATCGGATTTGCTATTATGTGATTCATATAGGTACTCAATATAAGGATGGATACCATACTGAAATATGAGGTCACCTCCATAATGTTACGTGTGCTAAAAAGAGGTATTCCCACCACGTCTGCACTCTTCCTCAAACCAAAATTTGGAAAGCTATTTTCCCTATTTTGATGATGTTCTCAGAAAAAGATTTTTTTACTGTTATTTGTTGTTTACAATAAAATATTGTACAAATATAAGCACCAGTAAATACCCAATGATGACAAAAATCTTTTTTAGAAATCAACATCATAAAAACAACTTTAATTTCGGAAGTCGGTGTTTCTATAATAATTTTGCCTCTTCGTTATTTATCACCGACTTCCGAAATCAAAGTTATTTTGTACTTAAGCTGAGGGGTACTTTTTAGTTGTGCTACCACAACTAAAAAGTACCCACCCCATCATCAGATTAGCTCGATCGTGCTTTTTATCCAGTTATAGTCAAAGTGCATCTCAACACAAATTGATAACAAAGATAATGGGAGCATTCGCATATTCAATTGCAACAATACACCCATCATTCCGACCCAGCCACACTAATCATAATAATTATAATGCAACTTTACCCGCTCAATTCAGTTTCTTTTACGTTCGTTCCTTCATTTATTTTTCCTACAATTTTAACCGCCTGTGTCGGAAATATCCGACAAACACTTTCGCGTTGAAAGGTTGTCTGTAAAAGATCGCTTTTAGCGATAAGACCGCCCTTTGTGACACCCTATAAATTTTAAGTTTCTCATGTAATTTTTATTTTGGTGTACAATAAAGAATAAATCTATCTATCTATCTATCTATCTAACACTTTCGCGATTATTTCTACAGGATCACACATCCACGACCAAATACTCCATCTCTTCAGCTCTTCTGACACTTATGGCGACTGAAGAGTTAAAAAGATGAAGTACCTAGTCAAAAACACACTACTTTGGCGAATAGGACCCGAAAACATTCGTCGGACAAATCCGACGCAAGCGATTAAAGCGTAAAATACCTGTTTGTAATAATAACTAATTTCAGGGGGCTTACCATGACCTCGTATAGCAGGGCTGAAGTGGAATTGCCCGGCATTTTTGTACTATGACTTCGTTATAGCAGGCCTGTAACTGGCCTTTTTTTTTATGGTGGGAAAAAATCATGCATTGACATCCCCCGTTCTTGGGCGGAGCGGAAGATAGTGGCAGACTCTTACTGACTAAAAGACCCACCCCGTTCCTTCTAGCCTTCATACCGGGGCTCGAGCGCCCTTTCGGATAACCCTGGCCCCAGTAGGCTTCGACCCGGCTGGGTCCCTGCTGTTGCTGACAACTGCTTGAGACGCGCGGGAACAGTGCGCGCCGTCGAGGACTTGGGCTTGGTCCGGACAGTTACCGGACGGCCGGACAGCGAGCTACCCATTGCTCACTGTCCGCAAGCCCGCGCCTACGGTGGCCGGAAATCGGGATCAGAATCCCGGCAGGCCTGTAACTGGCCTGCTAAGTGACGTTTACGAAATCCGCTCAAGATTCGTTCACTTTTTTTTATATAGACTTTTTGTACTATGGCGTGCTATTTGATGTGTATTTGACGGCAGACGACAGTCTTTTGAGCAAATTTTTGAGCGAATGTACAGTACAATTCACGAATGATGGCGGGCGTGAAGTTAGCCTTTGCGAACTTTTGCGCATACTACACTCTTCTCGCACACGCACGACGTCATTTGGTTCCTAAAACACGTTACTGCGCAACCTTCACGGCCGCCATCATTCGTGAATTGTACTATAGTATCAAATTAGGCGATCTTCAAACGTAACTGTTCACCTGTGTACAAAAGTCGTTCAACTTTGGAACTGTCATGGTACGATTTTTAGCGATTCACAAGCAGGCCTGCTTTTGAAAGGAATTTGACTCACTGGGAATTGAAAGTTTCCATAACAGGTCGTGGTAAGCTCCCTGAGTTAAAATGGTTAAACGAAGAAAATTGAATGCCAACAAAATCATAACTTTTAAAAATATGTACATGCGAGTATGGAATGGCATTATTAAGTCGCACAAAATTAACGTCATAATAGCGGAACTAACTCTTGTATTTCAATGAATCTACCATATAATTATATTAAAAAAAAAGTATTAAAATAATAAAGCGCCTGCACGAAACGTAACTGCAACTTTTTACTTATATTAAGAAAATGGCAATTTTTTTTTGACGTGACAACGTCTTATAAATTGATTTGCCGGGTGACACTTCAAGAAACTGCGTTACGCTCCGCTCACGTTATGCGCTCACAATGAGAGCGAGTGAGAGGCACGCGTCCCTTCCACTCGGGCATGGTTAGCCCGCCTAAGAGCGAGAGAGACAGACATAAAAAGTGAAAGGCACGCGTCCCTTCCACTTACCACTCAAAGTCGTTGTCACGTAAAACTTTCGCCCGTATACCGACTTTACAGGCAACCAATTTTTTTTTTTTGCAAAAAGAGCTATTAATATCTCCGTCACGTATTGTTGATTTTTGGAAGTACAAAATCAGTACTAAATACTAGCTTGATCAGATTGTTGAAATTCGTCTTAGTAGAGTCAAGCATGAACCCTTCATTATGACGCATCATAATGGCGAGGCCATCGGTGTGGTGAAATTCAGTTTATGTTGTCCAGAAATCTTTACCGACAAATTATCATCAGTGGAGATTGTTACTTATTCTTAAAATCACCACTAGTTTGATATGGTTTAACTAGTAGCGATTTCTGGAAAATAAAATAACAATCTCAGTGGTGAAACTGGAAGTAACCATAAAATTCAGGATAGGTGCAAAATAGAATTAAATATACTTTGTAAAATCATTCACATGCAAAAGTTACTCCCGCCTTTACGACTTTATAAAGAAAATCGTATTTGCTAAAATTGGACATCGAAATCAGCATACACTTATGGGGTGCTATTCTCTAAGAAAGCGCAGCGCTGGCACAGCGACGAGTCGTCAGCGCAGTACATTGAATTAACAACTCAATGCCCCTTTAAATTGGATTGTTAATTCAATGTATTGCGCTCACGACTCGTCGCTGTGCCAGCGCTGCGCTTTCTTAGAGAATAGCACCCATGGTCTCTAGAGCGCCACTAAGGAACAAACAAACTGTGATAAACACGTAACTCCCATTGGGACCCTCCCTCAGATTGCACAGTTACGAAAAATTTAAAAAACATTGCAAGTTTCGTTTTATGTTTCACACTTAACATATGATCAATTTCACTTCCTTCTTCAACCAATTCCAATTTACAAAGCGAACAGTAATGCGACTTGCGTAACTTATTAACTTTGTTAGTTTCCAACAACTTCTTATAATATTGTCTATACATACAGGCCTTACTACGCCTATCATTACATTTATACACGAAAAACTTCAAATCCTCTGCGCTTGTCGTAAAATTTAGTTGCCGTAAAGCTGTGTGTTTCTCAGTCTTTATATGTTCCCAAATATCCGTTACAATTATATTGCAGGATTCACAGAAAAATACCTCTGCATTCAGTTCATTGCCAATATTAGAATTAAAGCATTTATAACATCTTTTTAAATAGTGGAAAGTTAATAAGTCTCTAACGGTACTTTTATGTTCTGAACTTTCTCCGTGACCGTATATACTTTGTTGAGTGTTATCTATGTCTATATCACATACTATGCAGGTTACTTTTGTTTTTGTAGCATCAGCGAATCTGAACGGGTTTGGAGGAGCTATATCACCGTTAGATATAGACGTGCTAGAGAAATTTTCATCTTCAGTTATCACATTTTCATTAGTAATTTCGTTATGTTTAAGTGTTGTATTTTCATCTTCAGTTACTGCATTTTCATCTATAGTTGCTGTATTTTTATCTTCAGTTTTTGAAGTTTCATCTTCAATTATTGCGTTTTTATCTTTAGTTATTGTATTTCCATCTTTAGTTATTGCGTTTTCATCCTTATTTATTGCGTTTTCATCTTTACTTGTTGTATTTTTATCTTCAGTTATTATATTTTCATCTTCAGTCAATGCGTTTTTATCTTTAGTGATTGCGTTTTCATCTTTAGTTATTGTATTTTCATCTTTACTTTCATCTTTAGATATTGCGTTTTCATCTTTAGTTACATTATTTTCATCTACAGGTATTGCATTTTTATTGCAAAACACGTTTTCGTCAGCTATCGTATTTCGACCAACAGTTATTGAATTTTCTTTGTTAATTGCCATGTTACTTTTACTTGGATTTTCATCTCCTTTTGCCTCGTTATGTTTATTTGCATTTTCATTTTTAGTGTCATCTTTTGGCATTTCAGACGTATACTTAGGTTTGGTTTCGTCTTCAGACATATATGCTTGTAACCCGAGCGCGACACTGGTGAATATTTTTTTTAATGCATTAGACCAGTGCGTAGTTCCAGCATTATGATATTCTATTTGATCTTGGAGCACAGTAACATTGCATAGTTCGCATAATACTACTTTTTGAACAGGAGATATCTCTTTTGTCTTTTCGATATGATTCTTGTCACTCATATGATCATCTCGCCTATCTTCAGACATATTTATTCCGCCAATATAAGCATTATCATCACTACATTTTAGCTTGTTTTCTTTTGACTTATAAAGATCTTTTCCATTTCTTAGTTTCTCCGATTTAGTTTGTTCCTTAAGAAATAGAATACACATATTTATTTATTATTCAAAGAGAAGAAATTGGAAGAAAATCAAAATGACTAAGAGCTCATACACTCGAGCGGTTGTCAAGTAGGTAGCTGCGGCCGACAACACGGGGCGGCAGCTGTTAACGCGTCGACGTTTCAACTTTAAAGATCAGCGGCAGCCGTCGTGTGTGGCAAGTGTCACAACAGGTCGTCGGCTGCAGTTACCTCTGCCGTTGACAACATACCACTCGTGTGTATGGGCTGTAACTATTTCCTAACTATGTCAGGTTCACCTCCTAATTGGACGTAGCTGGATATCAGTATTCTAAATGGAGCGACTGTATTACTGAACTCTACAGCCCAGAAGGGGGTCATTCAAGTATTAACTAAGCACTAGTTAGGGTGGGGGTCTTTGCTTTGCTTATTTTTTATGGCACAGGGGATAGTTTTTGTAAAAAAAAACTATCAATATCTCCGTCACCTACTGTTGATTTTTAAAGATGCAAATTCAGGTACTAAAAATTACTTTGATTAGAATGTTGAAATTCGTTATAGTGGAGTCAAGCACGAACTAGTCATTAAGACGCATATTCATAAAATTCCGTTTATACTGTGTGGGGTACAAGCATTTGGTTTATTCCAGTAATCTCCACCAGTGGGTACTGTTACTTATTTTTCCATAAATCTCTACTAGGTTGATATTGTTTAACTAGTAGCGATTTCTGGATAAATTATTAACAATCCCAGAGGTGAAATTTCTGGAATTAACCATAAAACTCAGGACAGGTGCAAAATAGTACTAAATCGGTACTAAAAATACGTTGCAAAATCATTCAAATACAATAAATCGGATATCTAAATCCGCAAACACTTAAGGTCTTTAGAGCGCCACTAAGTAACGAACAAACTGCGATAAACTTGAAACCCTCCCTCAGATGGCAAAGTTACGAAAAATTTAAAAAATGTTGCAAGCTTCTTTTCATGTTTCACACTTAACATATGATCAATTTCACTTCCTTCTTCAACCAATTTTAATTTACAAAGCGAACAGTAATGCGACTTGCGTAACTTATTAACTTTGTTAGTTGTCAACAACTTCTTATAATATTGTCTATACCTGGAGGCCCTACTATGCCTATCCTTACATTCGTAGATGAAATACTTCAAATTCTCTACGCGTATCGTAAAATTAAGTTGCAGTAAAGCTGTATGTTTTTCAGTCTTTATATGTTCCCAAATATCCGTTACTATTATATTGCAAGATTCACAGAATAAGAACTCTGCATTTAGTTCATTGTCAATATTAGAATTAAAGTATTTATAACATCTTCTTAAAGAGTGGAATTTTAATAAGTCTCTAACGGTACTTTTGTGTTCCGAACTTTCTCCGTGAGCGTATATACTTTGTTGAGTGTTATCTATGTCTATATCACATACTATGCAGGTTACTTTTGTTTTCGTAGAATCAGCGAATGTAAACGGGTTTGGAGGAGCTATATCGCCGTTAGATATAGACCTGCTAGTGAAATTTTCATCTTCAGTTATCGCATTTTCATTAGTAATTACGTTATGTTTAAGTGTTGTATTTACATCTTCAGTTACTGCGTTTTCATCTTTAGTTGCTGTATTTTTATCTTCAGTTATTGTATTTTCATCTTTACTTTCATCTTTAGATATTGCGTTTTCATCTTTAGTTACATTATTTTCATCTACAGGTATTGCATTTTTATTGCAAAACACGTTTTCGTCAGCTATCGTATTTCGACCAACAGTTATTGAATTTTCTTTGTTAATTGCCATGTTACTTTTACTTGGATTTTCATCTCCTTTTGCCTCGTTACGTTTATTTGCATTTTCATTTTTAGTGTCATCTTTTAGCATTTCAGACGTATACTTAGGTTTGGTTTCGTCTTCAGACATATATGCTTGAAAACCGAGCACGACACTGGTGAATATTTTTTTTAATGCATTAGACCAGTGCGTTGTTCCAGCATTATGGTATTCTATTTGATCTTGGAGCACAGTAACATTACATAATTCGCACAATACTACTTTTTGAACAGGAGATACCTCTTTTGTCTTTTCAATGTGATTCTCGTCACCCATATGATCATCTCGCCTATACTCAGACATATTTATTCCACCAATATATTCCTTATCATCACTACATTTTAGCTTGTTTTCTTTTGACTTATAAAGATCTTTTTCATTTGTTAGTTCCTCCGATTTAGTTTGTTCCTTAAGAAATAGAATACACGTATTTATTTATTAGTCAAAGAGAAGAAATTTGAAGAAAATAAAATGACTAAGAGCTCATCATACACTCGAGCGGTTGTCAACGACAGAGGTAGTTGCTGCCGACGAGGCGGCAACTGTTAACGCGTCGACCTTTCAACTTTAAAGATCAGCGACAGCCGTCGTGTGTGTAAAATGTCACTACAGGTCGACGGCTGCAGTTACCTCTACCGTTGATAACATGCCACTCGTGAGTATGGGCTCATTTTTCTCAACTATGTCGGGTTCATCTCCTAGCTGGATGTAGCTGGATACCAGTGTTCTACATGGCTCGACTGTATTACTGAACTCTACAGCCCAGTAGGAGGTCATTCTTGTATTACACAAGCACTAAATTGGTGGGTGGGGGGTGGGGGCTTTGCTTATTTTTTATGGCACGGGGGATAGTTTGTGTTAAAAAAACTATCAATATCTCCGTCACTTACTGTTTATTTTTAAAGGTGCAAATTCAGGTACTAAAAATTACTTGGATTAGAATGTTGAAATTCGTTATAGTGGAGTCAAGCACGAACTAGTCATTAAGACGCATATTCATAAAATTTCGTTTATACTGTGTGGGGTACAAGCATTTAGTTTATTCCAGAAATCTCTACTAGTGGGTACTGTTACTTATTTTTCCAAAAATCTCTACTAGGTTGATATTGTTTAACTAGTAGCGATTTCTGGATAAATAATTAACAATCCCAGTGGTGAAATTTCTGGAACTAAGCATAAAACTCAGGACAGGTGCAAAATAGTACTAAATCGGTACTAAATATACGTTGCAAAATCATTCAAATACAATAAATCGGATATCTAAATCCGCAAACACTTAAGGTCTTTAGAGCGCCACTAAGTAACGAACAAACTGCGATAAACTTGATACCCTCCCTCAGATGGCAAAGTTACGAAAAATTTAAAAAATGTTGCAAGCTTCTTTTCATGTTTCACACTTAACATATGATCAATTTCACTTCCTTCTTCAACCAATTTTAATTTACAAAGCGAACAGTAATGCGACTTGCGTAACTTATTAACTTTGTTAGTTTTCAACAACTTCTTATAATATTGTCTATACCTAGAGGCCCTACTATGCCTATCCTTACATTCGTAAATGAAATACTTCAAATTCTCTACGCGTATCGTAAAATTAAGTTGCAGTAAAGCTGTATGTTTTTCAGTCTTTGTATGTTCCCAAATATCCGTTACAATAAATATATTACAGGATTCACAGAACAAGAACTCTGAATAAAGTTCATTGTCAATATTAGAATTAAAGTATTTATAACATCTTTTTAAAGAGTGGAATCTTAAAAAGTCTGTAACTGTGTTTTTGTGATCTAAACTTTTTTCGTGAGTGTATATACTTTGTGGAGTGTAATCAATATCTAAATCACATACAACGCAGGTAACTTTTGTTTTTGTAGAATTAGCGAATGTAAACGGGTTTGGAGGCGCTATATCGACGTTAGATACAGACGTGCTGGCGAAGTTTTCGTCTTTGGTTATCGCATTTTCATTATTGATTGCGTTATTGTTAGTCACTGTATTTTCACGTTCAGTTATTTTATTTTCATCTTTAGTTATTGTGTTTTCATCATTAGTTATTGTAATTTTATTATTAGTTATTGCGTTTTCATCTTCAGTTATTTTATTTTGATCTTTAGTTGCTGCGTTTTCATCTTTAGTTATTACATTTTCATCTTCAGTTATTTTATTTTGATCTTTAGTTGCTGCGTTTTCATCTTTAGTTATTACATTTTCATCTTCAGTTATTTTATTTTGATCTTTAGTTGCTGCGTTTTCATCTTTAGTTATTACATTTTCATCTTCAGTTATTTTATTTTGATCTTTAGTTGCTGCGTTTTCATCTTTAGTTATTACATTTTCATCTTCAGTTATTTTATTTTGATCTTTAGTTGTTGCGTTTTCATCTTTAGTTATTGTATTTTTATCTTCAGGTATTGTATTTTCGTCTTTAGTTACTACGTTTTCATCTTTATTTATTGCATTTTCATCTTCATTTATTGTCATTTTATCTTCAGTTATTGCGTTTTCGTGATCAGTTTTTGCATTTTTATTTCTAGTTCTTCTTCCTGCTTTATTATTTTTAATTATATAATTTTTATCTGAACGTATTGAATTTTTATTGCAAAACACGTTATCTTCAGTTATCGTATTTTCACCATCAGTTATTAAATTTTCATTGTTAACTGCGATATTATTTTTATTTGGATTTTCATCTCCTTTTGCTTCATGTTTATTTTCATTTTTAGCGTCATCTTTTGGTTTTTCACAAGTATCGTTACATTTGGTTTCGTTTTCAAAAAAATATGCTTGTAACCCTTGCACGACACTGGTGAATATTTTTTTTAATGCATTAGACCAGTGCGTTGTTCCAGCATTATGATATTCTATTTGATCTTGGAGCACAGTAACATTACATAATTCGCACAATACTACTTTTTGAACAGGAGATACCTCTTTTGTCTTTTCAATGTGATTCTCGTCACCCATGTGATCATCTCGCCTATCCTCAGACATATTTATTCCGCCAATATATTCCTTATCATCACTACATTTTAGCTTGTTTTCTTTTGACTTATAAAGATCTTTTTCATTTGTTAGTTTCTCCGATTTAATTTGTTCCTTAAGAAATAGAATACACATATTTATTTATTAGTCAAAGAGTAGAAATTTGGAGAAAAACAAAATTACTAAGAGCTCATACACTCGAGCGGTTGTTAACGACAGAGGTAGCTGCAGCCGGCGACACGGGGCGGCAGCTGTTTATCAATGAAGGTGATAGAATATAATTGCGCTTAGCTTACCCTTACCTTGTTCTCTTCAATGTATTCAACCATCCTTCGTTCTTTAGACTCACGAATACCTGAACGCGTGAGCTCGGTGTTATTTACTGTAGCATTGTTTCTATCTACATTATTTTGACAAACATCAGAAATTTTTGAGCTTTTTAAGGTCCTGATGTGGTTTTCATCGACTAGACAGTGTTTCGAAAGATGTGTCGTCTGATACACCTCGTTACATATGAGACAATGACTCCAAAAGTTGTTACAAAACTGAAAAAAAAGCGGTGTAAAATGTTACTGCATTTGTTAACACTGCCTATTAGCGTGGCATTGCGTGCACGGCCCATTGGACTCGCTTAGCTGACGTTTTCTTATCGAAATTAATTTCGTACATGCGTAAGTTAATACGATTTTTAAAAAAAGATATTTTTTTATTTTATCTTTACAAATCGATAGTGTTTCACGGATCCAGTACATGATTCTGGACCCCTTAATAGTTGAATTTTGCGTCAGCATTTTCCTAATTTGAAAAAAAAATCACTTCTTCTTGTATTTAAACTGAGTAAACTAACTAACCAAACTCCATGATATCTGGCGTAAAAAAAAAAATAGATTTAGAAATTAATTAATTAAAAATCATTGTTTTAATCAATCCTGTTAACATTTTTGATTTCAAAGGTACATAATTCGTTCTTTTTTTTTTCAGTAAAAATATAAGCTTTTTACAGGACTAGATGGCGTTATGTGATAGTTTTCGAATATTATTATTATTACTAAAAAAAAAAGATTTAGATTAGATTTGTTACTTACCATTCTAGCGAAGTGTTCATTGACTTGTATAAATATATTTCTAGCATGCCTTCCTGTCACCTTATGTTCATTCTTCTTTTCTGGTGTGAACAGCGAATCGCACAATTGGCAATATACGGACTGGCTACGCGAAGTGAAACTGTGAAATATGTCTTTAAATATTTTCACTTTGATTCCTCTAGAATTGGTAATGTGAATAAAATCACCATCAATGATAGGCAAGTCTACTTTCAAGTCGTGTTTCCTGATAATTTGTTTAAAGTAATATTCCTCAAATGAACTTGATACCAGATTATCATTTGAAGTGAGTTTGGTTGTGTAGTCATTTGAGGAGCAAACAGTATTGGTGTCATCATTGCTATGCGTATCTTGAACAGATTCACTTAAACAATTACGTATGGTGTTATTCTGTAAATGTTCTGTACTGATAATTTTCTCAGGTTCACTCTCTTCATCTACAATTGCCTCGTTTACCTCTTCAAAATCATTGGAGTTAACTAGATTTTCTTTTTTTAACATCTTATAAAATTCCTGAACAATGCTTAACTCTTTCTGTGATTTTAAGTGATACGGTGACATTTCATGTTTTTGTTTGTTCTCTATTTTAATTATCTTGGAGCAAGACACGCAGTGATACAACAGATCCTTATCGATACTGTTATCATTATGAATTATGTTTATTTTTATTTGTTTTGATAGTCTCTCAAGGATGTTTTGAAAGATGTTTTCTAGTGTGACATGACGTTCACTTTCAGTATGTTCCTTGTAACATGTTATAGGTACTTCAACACTACAAATATGGCAGTTAGTCATCTCAATAGTCTTTTCTAAAAAAAGGGTATTTTTTAATATATCGTATAGCATAGTCGGCCTTATAATGTTCCCACTTTAGGGACTCAGGACTCCTCTCTAGGACAGGGGATGGGCGACCTACAACTCGTATGTCGGAGCCATTTCCACTCGGCCACCACCACTGCTCTCCTGATTCTTAAGTTAATTGTGAACAATTGTGATAAAGCTTGATATCATCGCGTATTCCCGTCATCCTCATTATACACCGCTAAATTTTAATCGTTTTAATCCCGTGGAAGGTCGATCCGGTACATGAAACACTATCGATTTGTAAAGATAAAAATAAAAAATAAAGTACCTTTTTTAGGGTTCCGTAGTCAACTAGGAACCCTTATAGTTTCGCCATGTCTGTCTGTCCGTCTGTCTGTCTGTCCGTCCTCGCTTCGTCTAGCTGAAATTTGGTAACAACATGTATATGAATCACGCCGACAAAGTGGCAAAATAAAAATTGGAAAAAAATGTTTTATTAGGGTAGCCCCCCTATATGTAAGGTGCGAAGTGATTTTGTTTTTAATTTCAACCCTAACGTGTGATATAGGTATTGTTGGATAGGTATTTAAAAATGAATAGGGGTTCTGGGGAAATCATTTTTTGATAATGTCAATAATTTCGGAAATAATCGCTCCAAAAGTAAAAAACAATGTGTGTCCCCCTCTAACTTTGGAACCATAAGTTTAGAAAATATGAAAAAAATCTGAAAAGTAGAACTTTGTAAGGACTTTCTAGGAAAATTATTTTGAACTCGATGGAAAGAACAGTTTTTGTACAAAAAAGACAAAAAAGTTCTACAAAATAATTTCTGGACTAAGTTTGTAGTGTAATCGTATATGCAAGCATTTTTTAAACTCATAAGTGGGTACACTTATTGTGACGGTCGGGAAACTACGGAACCCTACACTGAGCGTGGCCCGACACGCTCTTGGCCGGTTTTTTTCATAACTCTTATTAATTTACGCTTGTACGAAATTAATTTCTATACGAAAACGTCAGGTGAGCGAGTTCAATGACCTATAGATAGTAGTCAGCGTTGCGTACAAACTTTTTGAAAATAGGTACTTTATTTTTTTTTTTACAAATCGATAGTGTTTCATGTACCGGATCGACCCTCCACGGGATTAAAACGATTAAAATTTAACGGTGTATAATGAGGGCAACGGGAATACGCGATTATCAAGCAGAAGTGGTGGTGGCCGAGTGGTAATGGTTCCGACATACGAGTTGTAAGTCGCGGGTTCAAACCCTGCCAGGCGCATTACTTTATGTAATTTATTTCATACCACTGCTCTCAAAACGGTGTAGGAAAACATCGTGATAGTACCGGCATATCCTACAACCAAAAATTAGAAGACATGTGACATTCACCAACCCGCAGGCCCATATGATAGATAATGGCCCACTCCCTCTCCTACAGAGGAGAACTGAATCACAGTAGCAACGTTAAAAACGCTGATGATGATGAACTTAAAAAAACTTACCAAAATAGCTTTCTTCATTATCATGAGCTCTAACTATTTGTACTTGACAATACTCAGATTCTCCGTTCAACGTCTTCTTGGTCCACAAAGGCATCTTCTCTGCTCTTGGGGTGTGCAAGTACTTCCCGAGGTAGACCAAGTCTAAACTGTCTAAAGGTATGGAGTAGAACTGCTCCCAATTTATTTCAATTTCACTCATTCTTTTGTGGAGAATTAGTCCAATTTAACACTAGAAGCGCAGAATATCAATGTCAATTTTGGTCATTTTATTTTTACTATGGTAATTGGTAATATAGCGAGAGTGTATACGGGGTCCAAATTAACATCTATCGGGACCCAAGCCAACCTCACCTACACATGGTACACCCTGCTGACTAAATAACGAGGCTACCAGCGTGGCAGATTAAGGGGCCGGCGACGGATGAATTTCCATACAAACGTAATACCACGCTCATTTGCAGTTGGAGCATAGTTCCAACATATTATATACCATATATAGATAAATATTATCTACAACCAATATCATCATAATATGTTGGAAATATGCTCCAATTGCAAATGATGTTTGTATGGAAATTCATCCGTCGCCGGCCCCTTAATCTTCCACGCTGGTAGCCTAACACATATGTAAGTGTTACATTTTTGATTCTGTTACCAATTCAACATGTAACACTTATTATTCTGTAACTTTTATGAAGGTGTTTTTAATCCCTGCTGAAAGGATTCCAATAGTTTTTACAACATGTTATATTTTTTCCTAGAAAATATTAAAAAACTTCACAAGTTGAACACCACCAACACTAAGTAAGAAACAGATCATGGCAGGTCACAGCGGGTATTAAGCGCTAGCAAACCGCTGGATGCAAGTGCAAAGCAACCAAGTCGCTTGGCCGACTAAATATTTTTGCTGACATAACAAGCATAGATAACTTTGTGATTTTTCATGATACAGTTATGAAATTTTGTACATAGATTGTTTACATAAAAATACTAGACACATTTGACTGGCCTGTTGGTCTAGTGGTTAGTGACCCTGACTGCTATGCCGGAGGTCGTGGGTTCGATTCCCACCCAGGACAAATGTTCGTGTGATGAGCACGATCATTTGTTCTGTGTCTGGGTGTAATTTATCTATAATATGTATGTATTTAGAAATATATAAGTATGTTTATCAGTTGTCTAGTACCCATAACACAAGCTCTGCTTAGCTTGGGACTAGACGGCGCTGTGTGATAGTTGTGGAATATTATTATTATTATACATGTTTCGGGTTTTGCATATTCTAAAACTAATCTATGTTCAGTTTCTAATTTTGTAATTTAATGCGTAGGTACCTACATATAAAAATATTTGTTAATTTTTTAGATGAGTCATTAGTTTTCCTTAGGAATCTTTAAGTTGATAGTGAATATGTTTCTTCTAGGCAAGCGTGCTCCGTCGTCGGCCACATCATCGCTTACCATCAGGTGAGATGGTGGTCAAACGCAAGCCTATCATTAATAATAAAAAAAAAATGTGCCTACAAAAATGAATTATTTCTGAAACACTTTACAGGAGGTGTCTACTATGTCAATAGGTACCTATTTAGAATTTAATAAAATATCAAGCTACTTATAGAGGCAAAACGGATCTTGAGCGCTCGGCGTCTGAATGAAGATCGCTTTGCGCATTCCATACATTGACGAGCCAATCGTCTTCGTTATTAGATACAAGCAGCAACGCAGGGAATGAGGAGTGACGTCTAAAACGCGATGGCGCGGCGAGCCAATCACTGACACTCCCCGCCCCCGCGTCTCACTTCGCACCACTAAAGAGACCGAATATTTGACCACTGCGCTACAGCTCAAGATTCGTTGTGCCTACTGTAGGTACCTACCTACAAAGTTATTTAAATTTTAGGATTATTTAATTATTTTACGTTATCACGGCTAAAAAGCTGAACTTGGACTTGAGGAGTCTAAGTACAAGTCTAAAATTTGGACGTTTCATAGAGATTTATAAATGATTATTGTATAATCCAGTGTAATCACATTTTGTTCAGCTTTGCTCAGCATTTTTAATCGGATGCAAAATTTTCTACTTTATATCATTAATCTAATAAGTAAACTTATTGATACTTACCGTACTTCTTTCGTTCAAATGAAATCTCAAATCTTCTCTGTAAATTAGTTTAACTGTTAGATTTTAAACTTTAATAAAAACTAGGAAACTTCGAAAAGTAGTAGGTAGTTAACTGTCATTAATTTCTAACATCCATCACGAAAACGGATCCGGATGTAAGTAATTCTTCTAAACGTCACTGATCCTGTCAAATGTCAACGTCAACTTTCAATGCGTTCCGATTCATCACCATCACAAAGTAACTTTAGTTCTTAAAATATAAACTGATATTTTATACAGTCGCGTACTGATTACAATATATGATATATCATGAATCAAAATCCTAATTCAACAAGTTTATTCGAAGTATTGACAGTCAGAATGCCGTTTCTTAGTCTGAAAACCCGTCAAAAATTGGAATTGAACTTATGAAAACTTGAAAACAAAAATAACGCATTTACGACTATCGGGAAAATCAATAAATCAGCGTGTATCTCTATACCAAAATTCATCAAAATCAGTTTTGCCATTTAGGAGTGAAGACGTAACAAACAAACAAACTCTCTTTCGCTTTTATAATACTAGTAAGGATAAGGATTATGAAATAAGTTTGTAAAAATCAAAAAGTGGCAATGGGCAGGGCACATTGCACGCAGAACAGATGGTCGATAGGGACGAAAGGTTCTGGAATGGCGACCACGTACCAGAAGACGCAGCGTTGGGAGGCCTCCAACAAGGTGGACTGTGATGACCTGGTGAGGGTCGCGGGAATCCGATGGATGCGTTACGCAGAGGAGCGGTCGTTGTGGGCACGCTTGGGGGAGGCCTATGTCCAATAGTGGACGTCTTTCGGCTGATATACAGTGTGTCCACTAGGATAGTTCAATTTTCAACAGTAATAAAAAACAAGTATTTTGAAAAAAACTATATATTTATTGGTATCAATCAAAATTGCAATTAAGCGGGTTTCATTATTTAAAAATGATGCCTTCTAAATGCTTGCCGTCCATTCGTATAGTTTCATCTAAACGAGTCTGTAAGTTCACAAAAACCTTTCAACAGAACTGTGGAGAAATATTTTTAATTTCTGATTGAATATTTCTTTATAAATCACTAATTGTTTGTGGCTGGTTTGAATAAACTTTAGATTTTAGGTAACCGCATAGGAAAAAATCACACGGTGTGATATCCGGTGACCTGGGTGGCCAGGCCAGGTCTCCAAACTGGGATATCATTTTCTGTGGAAAAAGTGCTTAGACTACCGTCACTGTTTCCCTGGCGGTATGGGCAGTAACGCCGTCTTGTTGAAACCATGTGTTTCTGTTAAAGCGTGAATCTCTTTCCACTATAGGACGAAAGTAATTTTCAATCATGTTAACATTCCGTGCCGAATTCACTGTTATTGAGGCGCCATTTTGGTCTTCAAAAAAATAAGGACCAATTATTCCTAAGCCAGATATTGCGCACCATACAGTCACTTTTGGACTATGTAACAGTCTTTGATGCTTCGTTTTCGGGTTATCTAAACCTCAATTTCTGCAATTTTGCTTGTTTACATAACCTTCCAGATGAAAATGAGCTTCATTACTGAAAAAAATGTTGCTAAGTCGATGTAACCTGAGAAATTGAGTAAGCATTCTTTCAGCGAACGTTCTTCGTAAATCATAGTCGTTTTGCCTTTAAAGTTTGAACCAGTTGGATTTTGTATGGGTGGAAACACATTTTTTTTTAAGCTATTGTATAGCTTCTATCGCGGCCCTTGAGCGTGGAGACCGAATCCAGAAATTCCGTAACGAAAATAACCCAACACGGGGGGTGTTTCATTTGTTTTCTTATCGGTCACCAACCACGCTCAAAAAGTGTAACTTCAATTAATATCAAAGAAAAATTTGTTTTTTTTTTTTAAACAAAGGAAAAAAATACTGCACAAATAAAATAAATAAATAATTATAATTGCATAAGTTGATAAAATATGCTATGCAATAGCTTTACCGCGGCAGTCCCAGAGTGCCACACGTCTTTTTTTTAATATATTTTATGCACTTTCGACTTTTTTATTCCCAAAACCGCTGCATGCTTCCGAACAGATCGCCTTGGATTTGCGATGCAGGTTTTCTTGCGTTGAAACTGATGGAATTGGTTTCCAATATTTTTAATATTTATGGCAGATCCTGTTTCCCTGGACTTCGTTATCCACTTTTTAATCAAATTTATGCTTGGTTCTTTAACTCGACGAATATTGTAGTGTGAGCAAAACTTGCGCCTGGCTTCAATGTATGATTTGCCAAGCGCGATTTGAAAAGCGCGATGTGGTCCGGTCCAGTGCTCCATCGCGACTAAGCAATCCGTACGTCCGACGCGTCATTCAAGCATCCTCCCCACTTCACCTCTTCCCCCCTCACCTTAGCCACCGTGCTACAAAAGAATTTAAAAAAAAAGACGTGTGTCACTCGGGGACTGCCGCGGTTAAGCTATTGCATAGCATTTTTATCAACTTATGCAATTATAATTTTTTATTTTTATTTTTTATTTGTACAGTATTTTTTTTCCTTTGTATTTTTTCTTTGATATTAATTGAATTTACACTTTCACACATTGAATTGAATTTTGATTGATTGTTCACTCATTTGTTTTCTTATCGGTCACCACGCTCAAAAAACAAATGAGTGGGGAGTGTTAGGTTATTTTCGTTACGGAATTTCTGGATTCGGTCTCCACGCTCAAGGCCCGCAATAGAAGCTAGCAATAGCTTAAAATAAAAAAAAGAACTTTCCCAGTGGACACCCTGTAATAATGATGAAAATGCACCAGCGTCGGCTTAGCGCAGCCTCGGTCTTTAGGAAAAACAGACTCCATAAACGTGAAATAAAACACTACACTCGTGGCGTACATTTATTAGGATCACCAGCGCACGCGCGGTTTGAATTCATCGCTCAACGCCACGCGTTTTATGCTCTCGTAACCCAGGATGATGCTAAATGAGAAGCACGCTGACTGCAGGAGGCGAGCCGACAGCCCCTTCAGATACAACCCTACCAAGCCTTCCTCCGCCCATAACGTTTTGAAGATTTCCTTCATAGTGCCGACACCTTCGACCTGTAAAAAAAAAAAATTTAATGTTACTTTGACATTTGTGAAAATATTCCCATGACGTCGTTAATGCAAAATAAACCCAACCTCATGAAAAATCATCCAATGACAACCCCTGCTCTTGGGCGGAGCGGGAGATAGTGTCAGTGTCTTACTGACTAAAAGACCCACCCCGTTCCTTCTAGCCTTCATACCGGGGCTCGAGTGGTCGGATAACCCTGGCCCCAGTAGGCTTCGACCCGGCTGGGTCCCTGCTGTTGCTGACAACTCCTTGAGGCGCGCGGCAACAGTGCGCGCCGTCGACGACTTAGGCTTGGTCCGGAGAGTTACCAGACGGCCGGACAGAGAGCTACCCATTGCTCACTATCCGCAAGCCCGCGTCTACGGTGGCCGGAAATCGGGATCAGAATCCCGGCGGCGGCGAGAACGCCATTGCTGATCGCCCCCACGAGGGTACGGCGATCCCCCAAGCTGGGCACACCTCGACTGTATGCTCCACCGTGTCCTCCAGGCGTATAAAAGATAAGCTCGCGTTTGACCACCATCTCACCTTTTTTTTCCGGTGGGAAAATCATCTAATAACATTCCCCGCTCTTGGGCGGAGCGGGAGACAGAGTCAGACTTTTACTGACTAAAAACCCACTCGTGTTCCTTCGTCACCTTTCGTACCGGGGCTGAGCTACCACCATCTCACCTGATGGCAAGTGATGATTTGGTTGATGATGGAGCACGCTTGCCTAGAAGTAACCTATTCACTCTTGACTTTTATGGTGGGAAAAAATCATCCAATGACATCCCCCGCTCTTGGGCGTAGCGGGAGATACTCTTACTGACTAAAAGACACACGCCGTTCCTTTTTGCTTTCATACCGGGGCTCGAGCTGT
The DNA here is from genome assembly GCA_929112965.1 of Mythimna albipuncta. Classification (NCBI taxonomy): domain Eukaryota; kingdom Metazoa; phylum Arthropoda; class Insecta; order Lepidoptera; family Noctuidae; genus Mythimna; species Mythimna albipuncta. The sequence goes on along the minus strand of OV815985.1, from coordinate 9,125,706 downwards.
CTTTCGAAACTAACCCTGACCCCAGTAGGCTTCGACCCAGCAAGACTTAAAGATCTCCAAGCTATCACAGAAAAGACTCCGGCAGGGAATTCCACTCCTTGGCTGTACGCACAATAAATGTGTTCACAAAACGCTTTCTACGTATGGGTGTGATGTCTACCATGTTCCGGTGGGGCAACGCTGTACGTCGTGTGGTCCGATGATAGAACGGACTTCGCGGCATTAGGCATTAGATTGAGCAATTCCAGTGCACACTCCCCGAAATGTAAACGATAGAAAACCGACAGGCTAGCAACTCAGCGGCGATGCTCGAGCTTCGACTCAACAAGTGCATCATTGCCAATGATCCTCTTGGCTCGCCTCTCAATCGACTCCAGCGCATTAACTCATCGAATGCCGTAATTAGAGACACGATAGAAAGACAATAGGGTAGTGTCCAGGGTCAAAATAATAACATTTTATTTAGTCCGTATTTTAAATTATATAAAAACATTGGACACGTATTTTTTCTTTTTTAGATTAAACAAAAAATAACAAAGATATAGCCCATAAAAATTACGTGTGACGTCACCCCGTGCGAAAAAATGTAGCACGGCGTGACGTCACACGTAACTTTAATGGGCTATATCTTTGTAATTTTTGGTTTAATTTACAAATAAAAAAATACGTGACCCTTATTTTTGAATAATCTAAAAGACGGACTAATTACATTTTTACGGCAACTAGCCTATTGCTTATGTCGAACTGTGTAACTTAAGACATTCAAAAGGTTAAGCCAGTATTGTAAAAAAGCTAGAGGAAGCTTGTGTTTCATTCGTACCTGTAACCTAGCTCGCACGATGTCCAGCGGATTCGTGAGGAACGTCGTGGTGAACCCGCCGAGCGTGCCAGCCGCGCATTGTATGAGGAGAGTGGACACCCAGGCCGGCGCGATCTTTAACATCTCGTCTGTAAAAAAAAAATTGTTAAAAAATAATAAGTGGACGTAAAAAAAATAATTAGTCCGACTTTTAGATTGTTCAAAAATAAGGGTCACGTATTTTTTTTATTTGTAAATTAAACCAAAAATGACAAAGATATAGCCCATAATCTAAAATACGGACTAAATAAAATATTATTATTTCGACCTTGGCCACTACCCTATTCTCAATACACTTACTTGAAAATTGGCTCTTATCGCACTACGATTAGGTTCAATATGCCATCTATACCGACGTGTTTTTTTTTAAATTTATCACAAGTGCTTTTTTTCTTTTTAATTTCAAAAATATCTGCGATAGCCTGCTGCCATCTAAATCAACACTTTGGAAAATTTTGAAAATGCGTCGTAGTTTTCAGAGAAAGTATTTTTACGTAAATGTATTAAAAAACTTCGTTTAATATACAGTACAATTCACGAATGATGGCGGCCGTGAAGTTTGCGCAGAAGGCGCTGCGCAGTAACGTGTTTTAGGAACCAAATGGCGACGAGCGTGTGCAAGAAGAGTGTAGTATGCGCGAAAGTTCGCAAAGGCTAACTTCACGGCCGCCATCATTCGTGAATTGTACTGTACGTGCAAATTTTTCTCTACTCCATAACACACTCGTGCGAATTCCGCCTCGGTCGCAATGACAAACTTTCTGCACTTGTATCGAAATGTACATTTCAAGGGTGCCTATGGGACCCCATTACTAAGCCTCCCCTACCCGACCGTCCGTCTGTGGGCAGGGCACATTGCTCACAGAACAGATTTTTTTTCCAGTGGCGAAAATCATCCAATGACAACCCCCGCTCTTGGGCGGAGCGGGAGATAGTGTCAGACTCTTACTGACTTTCGGTACTCGGCACTCTAAAACATTTCATCCCCATTTACCATCTGTTCTGTGAGCCTCAAGAAGTTGTCAGCAACAGCAGGGCCTACTGGGGCCAGGGTTATCCGAAAGGGAGCTCGAGCCCCGGTATGAAGGCAAGAAGGAACGGGGTGGGTTTTTTAGTCAGTAAGAGTCTGACACTATCTCCCGCTCCGCCCAAGAGCGGGGGTTGTCATTGGATGATTTTTTCCCACCATAAAAAAAAAATGCTGTACCTCCGTTGAAAAAGGAGGATCCTCCAAAGGGTGTTATGTCTGGTAGGCATTTGCCCGATATTATGGCCTGGGGGCTGTTCAAGTATTACGTAAGCAGATTTTTTGCAATTATTAACTCCCCCTCCCCCTTGTCAGCAAAAGTAAGCAAAGCTCTCACCCCCTCCCCCCATGCTTACGTAAACATTGGTACAAGTATTTGTCAATGAGTTGGTTTCGTTATTAATTTATGAGCACTAGTTGTAAGTCTACAAATAAAGATAGGAAAAAAAAACAAACCTCATTTAAAATTTTGACATATTAATTTAAATTAACAGTCCTGAGTCCATGATGCACGAATCCATGACTCTAAATCTTCAACGACATTGGATGTTTGCTGGTGATGTCTATCTATCTGCTCACTTTCTTGTGATTTTGGAACATCGAGATCGTTCTCTAATAAAACTAAGAAAAAAATATACTGCTCACGTAATCACCATCTAGACCCCCCCTTCCCCCATGTCATCAAGAATAAGCAATGCTAAAACCCCCCCCACCCCCCTATAGTGATTACGTAATAATTGAATGGCCCCCTGTCGTATATATTCAAATCGCGCGGAGAATGTTGTAGTTCGTATGTGGCGTCATAGATGTCGCTACAGATGCGAGACGCACAGGAACGATCGTGGCGACACTTGGGTAGGCCTACGGTGAATGTCCATTTAGCTGAAATGATGATGATGAAAAAAATGGGTAGTTACCTTGATAAGCGGTATATAAGGCCCACCACAGCGCCGAGTTCGGGACGTACGCAGCCAAAGACGCAGTATAGCCTCTATAGTACCCCAAAGGACCGTGCAGTTGATATACTCGGACCGCTACCTCCTTTGCGAGCGCCGCTTTTGACATCCGCTTCTCGAGATCCAAGCCTAGAGGGTTCATTTTCTGTAAAGTAAAAAAAAATATACATACATACAGTTGCCATCACGGATCTCGAACACTTGCGCAGAATTCAAATAATCGGTCTCTTTAGCGGTGCGAAGTGCGAAGCGGGGGCGGGGAGTGTCAGTGATTGGCTGGCCGCGCCATCGCGTCATAGACGTCACTCCTCATTCATTAACTGCGTTGCTGCATGTATCTAACAACGATGACGATTGGCTCGCCAATGTATGGAATGCGCAAAGCGATCCCCACTCTGACGCCGAGCGTTCAAGATCCGTGATGGCAACTGTACATGAACTCGGAAAATTTTTAGGCAGGTGATCGGAGGCCTGGAATGCAAAGAGCAGCATAGATGGCGGGTTAGAAAAATCTGACAGCCCTGCACCAGGAAGAGAGAGGTAGGAAGTTATTTAATAAATAATCCAAAAAAAATATCCTATATATAATTAAACTAGCGGACCCGACAGACGTTGTCCTGTCTAACAATGATAACAAAACTTTTTTTTAATTTGATCGCAGCGCTAACTGTCGGGACAGACTAAAATTAAAATTCGAATATTATTTAAAATTTGACACTGCGATGGTAGCGCCGTCTGTCAGATCCAATGTAAAACATTCCAAAATCAACAACTACTAATAAATTGAAAATTAATTATAAAAACATTGTCCAGCGGACAAAATTGTGAATCTAAACCATTCCCAGATCCCCTTGAACACACACAAAAAATTTCATCAAAATCGGTCCAGTCGTTTGAGAGAATTTCAGTGACATACACACTCACAGAAGAATTATATATATAAATATATACAGGGTTATTTTTAAAACACCGGCAACCTCTCACGACTATGGTACTGACTGACAACAACTTTTGTTCTATGACTTTTTACAAAACATAATTCATTAACCAAAAAAACCGGCCAAGTCCAAGTCGGACTCGCCCATGAAGGGTTCCGTAGCAGCAAGTAACATAATATAAAAGTTCTTGTAATGTGTTGTAACTTTGATCGATGTTTTAATAATAGTGTATTTTTTTCGATTTATGACGCCTTAAAAAAAAACTACTTACTAGATTTCGTTCAAACCAATTTTCGTTGGTAGTTTTTATAGTAATGTACATCATATATTTTTTTTAGATTTATCATTCTCTTATTTTAGAAGTTAGAGGGGGGGGGGACACACATTTTACACTTTGGAAGTGTCTCTCGCGCAAAATATTCAGTTTAGAAAAAAATGATTTTAGAAACCTCAGTATCATTTTTGAAGACCTATCCATAGATACCCCACACGCATGGGTTCGACGAAAAAAAAAATTTTGAGTTTCAGTTCTAAGTATGGGGACCCCCAAAATTTATTGCTTTTTTTCTATTTTTGTATGAAAATCTTAATGCGGTTCACAGAATACATCTACTTACAAAGTTTCAACAGTATAGTTCTTATAGTTTCGGAAAAAAGTGGCTGTGACATACGGACGGACGGACGGACGGACGGACGGACGGACGGACGGACGGACGGACGGACAGACAGACAGACAGACAGACAGACATGACGAATCTATAAGGGTTCCGTTTTTTTCCATTTGGCTACGGAACCCTAACAAACCATCAAGACTTCGTTGTCCTATCTAAAACATTTCAACTCTGTATTTTGCTATACCTACCTACATTTGTATGACGCGAAGCAAGCGCGTCAACAGCCCCCGCCGCCGCCGCTCGATCCCCGCTCCTCTCCGCTATTGTACTATCGCTTGCTTCGCTTATACATCGTATTATTTAGAACGTTCAATTTAAATATTTTTATTTTTGTATAAAAATCTGATGAACCAATCTATACTAATATTATAAAGAGGAAAGATTTGTATTTTTGTATGTAACGAATAAACTCAAAAACTGCTGTGCCGATTTCAAAAATTCTTTCACCATTGGAAAGCTAAATTCACCCTGAGTAACATAGGCTATATTTATTGCCCGTGCGGGACGGGCAGCTGAGCGGGTTCAATGACCTGTAGTTAGTAGTCGACGTTGCGTAAAAACTATCTACAGGTCATTGAATTCGCTCAGCTGACGTTTTCTTAAAGAAATTAATTTCGTACGTGCGTAAATTAATACGAGTTTTGAAAAAAAGGTACTTTAATTTTTTGATTTTATCTTTACAAGTCGATAGTGTTTCATGTACCGGATCGACCCTCCACGGGATTAAAACAATTAAAATTTAGCGGTGTAGATGACTTACCGGATTCTGCATGTTCGCTCGTCCTCTCACAAGGCCCAAGACCATGAGATGTTGGCTGAGCACGTCGAAAGGCACAATGATGGTCTGCCCCACGATCGAGGCGCATCCGCCACCTATGAAAGACTGAAGTAATGTATATTAGACTAGTTGAAGCCCGCGACCTAACATGGCGTCCTACGTCAGAGATCCAAAGCGTCTCACGCGAATTTATTAGAAAGAAAGAAAGAAAATACGTTTATTTGATACACAGGTACACACAATGATATAAAAATTTATTATAGTATGGGATCTTAAACTTTAAATATATGTACAGGCCCCTCCTCCCCACTGGGCACTTGCCCAGGGCCCCGCGATCGGATGGGCCCCCTACTTCACTACCAAACGACACAAACTTCGATCTGCGCGCGTCGGTCTCCATACATTTTATATGGGAACTAGACTTGTAGAACTATACTAGATCCACGCCATGCGACCTCGTTCTACGTAAAGATCAAGAGTGATCCACGTGTGCGTCGATTTAAGGCGTATAGTTCCTTGAACCATCTGGCCGAAATTATGAGAACTGTGCATTTATTTGCGGCCAGCAGCGCCCGGAAAGCGCTTTCAATCAATTTTCTCTGCGAGATATTGATTGATTTACATATGCAATGTTCACTTTGAAGAATATTTAACCACCAATTTTTATGTGTAAAAATGTTTCTAAAGGTCCAAGCCGTTTCGAAGGAGTAGGGAAAAGTTGCGAAAAGTTGCGAAATTGCTAAATATTTTTTTTTGACAAAAGTATTAATTGCACGAAAAAATCAAATGTTGATATTATTGTTCATGAATCTATAATAAACATATATTTTTTTCCAACCAATTGACCTAGCCGTTAAGGAGGAGTAGGCCTCAGAAAATCACTATTTTATGGCACTTTTCGGGCGCTTGGCCCTTAAAGTAGAGTTCTAGCTTGATCCTGGTTGCATCTATCATATTTATAATGGTCATAGAGGCCCTATTACCCTAATGTGCCCAGGGGCCTCTAATAGGTGAAAGACGGCCCTGTATATGTACATTGTATGTCCCACGGCTGCACCAAACAGGTCCAGTTCAGCATCATGCCACTGAACCTTGCTATGAGTCTACGGATGTTAATCAGTTGTTAGGTGTGAGATAAATAAAAATATGTAGGTATTAAAACTTTTATGCACTAAAGAAACACTACACTGCTGGCGAAAACGCTCGAAGTCGAAAGCGAGCTTCGGCTACCTTCGGCTTCGGCGAAAACGGCGAGCGGGGCTTCATTGGTAGGCGTGCTTCAAATATTTTACTGATACCGGCACTGATCTTGAGCGCTGGCTTCAAGTTGCGCAAAAGTCAAATATTCGGTCTCTTTACTGGTACGAAGTGAGACGCAGGGGCGGCGAGTGTCAGCATAGACGTTACTCGTGATTCGTTCCCTGCGCTTGCTGCATATATCTAACAACGATGACGATTGGCTCACCAGTGTATGGAATGCGCAAAGCGATCCCCACTGACGCCGAGCGCTCAAGATTCGTGCCGGTACCTGTATACTTTTGTTCTTACCGCTCACCGCCTCGCGCTAAGCTACCGCTGACAGCGGAAAGGTCGTGAAAGGGCCGGAAGGGCCGAAGTCGATAGGCTCTCACTTTTTACAAATGCCTAAAGGACTTTTTGGTGGGACTTTTTCGAGTGTAATTCAATGGTTGTTTTAATTATTAGCAAATTAATGCCTAGAGGATATTGTAATGTATAATTGCAGTAGTCCGGTCAACATAACTGACAAATATGTAGAATCAATGAACAAAAAAATAATAGTTTACTAGAATGCTACAGTATTGTCCGATAGATTCACCGTGGACTTGGAAAGCAAGAGGCAATTGAAGAAACACGTGTAGGAATTTAGTCAGTAAAAGTCTGACACTTCCTCGATCAACCCAGAGCGCGAGGGAGGAGTTATTTGACGAATTGCCACCAAAAAAAAAAAAAAACTATAATCAGTCTTTCGTTGTTCCCACTGCTGGAACTCAGGCCTTCTCTCTAGAGAGGGAATGAGCCGTAACTCAACACGCGGGCCCAGTGCGGGTTGGTGAATGTCACATGTCTTCGAATTTTTGGTTCTAGGACATATCGGTTTCCTCACGATGTTTTCCTTCACCGTTTTGAGAGCAGTGGTGATGAAATAAATTACACAAATAATAATAATATTCCACAACTATCACACAACGCCATCTAGTCCCAAGCTAAGCAAAGCTTGTGTTATGTGTACTAGACAACTGATAAACATACTTATATATTTCTAAATACATATATATTATAGATAACTTACACCCAGACACGACTATGATCGTGCTCAAAACACAAACATTTGTCTTGGATGAGAATCGAACCTTCGACCTCTGGCATAGCAGTCAGGATCACTAACCACTAGACCAACACGCCAGTCAACAAAGTAATGCGCTTGTCTGGGCTGTTATCACTCAGCCGACACGGCCCAAAAAAAAAAAAAATTATAAATAATAATATATAGTACCTTTAATTTCGGACTGACATCATATTTTCCGAGCTCGTACCGAACTCCTTCGTAAGTCGTGATGTAGAATATTCCTGAGATTATCTGAAACTACAAAAAAAAAAATTAAAACATCATTTTTTTTTTATGTGGTTAAATCATCCAATGACATCCACCACTCTTGGACGGAGCAGGAGATAGTGTCAGACTTTTACTGACAAAAAAGCCACTCCTGATCCTTCTTTGCCATTGTTCCAGGGCCCATCACCCGTGGCCCCATTAGGCTTCGACCCTGCTGGGCCCCTACGGTTGCTGACAACTTCTTGAGGCGCGCGTAGTAGTAGTTTCCCATTACTACCGCAAAAAAAAAACCTAACCTAACCCAGTAACCAATAATACGTCGCCACAATAATATCGCCTAAAGACCGAATTAAAATTTTTGGCTACATTCATCCAATTATGACTTTTAATAATAAGTATAAAAGGTTCATCCAATTAAGATGAATGTGACCATAAATATAGCTCATAATTATTAGACAAATAAATATTATGCCTTTAAAATTTATGCAAGTCCTATTTAAGCCAAAACATATTAGAATAAATGATAGTTATGCTAACTTATGCATTATGCCAATACTTTGGCATTATGCATCAGTATTGTTATGCTAAAAAAAATATGCGAAAAATATTTGACTTCTGCGCAACTTGCCGGTATTTGTACCTCGGCCCTGAAACGCTAAGATACACACAACTGAAGGAGCACAAGTGAGTTTTAGTCAGTTAAGTCTGACACGTCCTCTCGCTGTAGAGCGGAGATATTATTTAATTACTATAAAAAAACAAAACTCGAAGTTATAGTAAGCGCACGGCTCGAGATTATAGGTAAAGCTGCACTTCTCTCTTCTATTCTACTCTCGTCTATTCAGTTTTCCTGACTAGTCAGGTCTACTGATTACTCAGCTTTCCTGACCACTCAGTGCTCCTGATTATTCAATTTTCCTGTCTACTCAGTTCTCCTTTCAGCTATACTGATTAGGCAGTTATTCTGAATATTCAATTTTCCTTATTAGTCAGCTCTCTTGATTATTCAGTTTTCCTGGCTAGGCAGGTATCTTGATTATTTAGTTTTCCTAGCTAGGCAGTAATTCTAATTATTAAATTTTCCTGACTAGGCAGTTTTCTTGATTATTCAGTTTTCCTGATTATTCATTTTTCCTGACTAATCAGCCCATTTCTACTAGGCAGTATACGATGACAATACTTACACTAGACAGCCAGAATCCTCGATACAGTCCGGGTATTCCCTCGTGTTTGTATATCTTAGATATAGCGTCGGCTACTCCGCTGTAAGCTTCTTTTTTTCTCTGAACCTGGATTTGTGTCTTTATAAGCGTCAATGGATATAGTGCGCATCTTACTGAAATTAAAAATAAAATCAGGCATTACGCTTTTTTTTCATAATATGTAATAATATAATATTCCACAACTATTACACAACGCCGTCTAGTCCCAAGCTAAGCAGAGCTTGTGCTATGAGTACTAGACAACTGATAAACATACTTATATATTTCTAAATACATACATATTATAGATAAAGTACACCCAGACACAGAACAAATGATCATGCTCATCACATAAACATTTGTCCTGGGTGGGGATCGAACCCACGACCTTCAGAATAGCAGTCAGGGCCACTAACCACTAGACCAACAGGCCTGTGCATAAAAATAAACTAATAATATAAAAAAAAGACGTGTGGCACTCGGGGACTGCCGCGGTAAAGCTATTGCATAGCATTTTTATCAACTTATGCAATTATAATTATTTATTTATTTTATTTATGCAGTATTTTTTTTCCTTTGATATTAATTGAAGTTACACTTTCACACATTGAATTGAATTTTGATTGATTGTTCACTCATTTGTTTTCTTATCGGTCACCACGGTCAAAAAACAAATGAGTGGGGGGTGTTAGGTTATTTTCGTTACGTAATTTCTGGATTCGGTCTCCACGCTCAAGGCCCGCGATAGAAGCTATGCAATAGCTTAATAAATGTTTAATACACAGATATTACAAGTTAATTAGAATGTTCGATGTTCGTTACTAGTACACACGTGCAAACCAAGTTGTCGCGTATCATGCAACAAAATTCGCACGTGCGCACACGGCTTGATTGCAACAATTTCGTAGTTTTTATCAAGGTCGTATATTACGTGTGTCTATGTATAGTAAAGATTAGATAAATTAACTTCTAATCAACGCCTTAGATTAGATAAGAAATGAATTTAACTTTTTGGTTATATACTGTAAGATTCTTGATAAAATCTTTACAAGAACATTAGTTATTTTCACAGAAAAGAATGATGGAAGAGGTCAGAAAGGAAATATTTTCCGATTTGTACTACAACGAGTGTCGCCGCTTGTCTCCCACCCTTTAACTCCACTACAGGCAATAAACCAATACGAACGCGCATTACGCAATTATCAGACCACGCACACTTAGATCGCAAGTTTGCTATTGGTTGTGTCAGTTATGAGCATGATCAATGATCATATTTTGAGGCACGCCTGCTCCGCCCACAAGGCATTCCAACCTGGGCTTGCGGACAGCGAGCAATGGGTAGCTCGCTGTCCGACCGTCCGGTAACTGCCCAGACCACGCCCAAGTCGTCGACGGCGCGCACTGTTCCCGCGCGCCTCAAGGAGTTGTCAGCAAAAGCAGGGGCCCAGCCGGGTCGAAGCCTACTGGGGGGTTATTTATTTAAACTTCATACACAATAGTGGTACATAGGCAGACTTAATGCCACAAGGCATTCTCTACCAGTCCAAAAGGGAACTCGAGCCCGGTATGAAGGCTAGAAGGAACGGGGTGGGTCTATTAGTCAGTAAGAGTCTGACACTATCTCCCGCTCCGCCCAAGAGGGTTGTCATTGGATGATTTTCCCCAACAAAAAAAAGGGCCACTCTAACCTCTTTCATTTATTCTGTGGTTATTCTGCTGTAAATATAATATTGAGACTAATTTGTGTTAGCGGCTTAGCTTGTCGGAAAGTACGTTTCTCTATCTGTCTTTCTCTATCTATTTGTGTGTAAACGATACTGTAAGCAGAGTTGGATATTAGTCCTAAGAAATATGGCGAATCAAATGGGTTTTGAGGCTTTAATTTGACTAATTTCGGTAAAGTGGAATGTCCCATTTCAGCTCTACTATTTCTGTGACATAATATTGTTCCAATCACACTCAAAACTAAATAAAACTGAAAATGTTGACTTTAGCGCCATCTAGCGGGAAAATACTCGTAGCAATCACCTTAAATAAAAATCATTATTGTTATTATTATCTCTAGGTGTGACCATCTGACCATGTACGCGGGGCAAACTTGCCAGAGATTGTGAGGTTTGGGAGGAGAAAGGGGGGTTTTTGCCCAGCAGCGGGAAATACAATAAATTATTAAAGAATAATTATGTTCTTACCTGTAAAACTACTCATAGTGTAAAGCGGAAAAAACTTCTTCTTGTCCATCATACTCCATTCTATCGTGGTGATCAACTGAGGCGGCGGTGTCTCTACCATCGTGGCGGCCATATCTTAAGCTCTACTCTCAAAAATACTATCTTTCAACCGTCCTATACAGCTACATACATTTATCGATAAATCTATATGATCATTTCTTTGGTAACCATTTAAAATAGTTTTTTAAAACTATCGATATTGTATTTTTAATACAGATTAACAATGGAATCGAACTGTCATCTAACTTGTATAATAATAATAATTAACGAAAATAAATAATCTTTATTTAATAATTAATTTCACTATTATTTTTAATTCTATAGAGACTAGATCTCTGAATTAGCTAGTTTTGTTATGTTTTCTTTTGCTTTTTAGCTTAAATTATTGTTTTTTGTTTCACTATTTAGAATGTTACAGCTAAGTGATTTTATGTATGTCCAAATTTAATTGATTTAATCTAGGTATAGGCTCTTCCATGGTTTTTATTCAGAATTCTGTCGTTGCTTGTTTGACCTGAAAAAAAAAAGTTTCAATTAAGCATATTTTTCTATTTGAAAAGACTGCGAGCAGTGGGTAGCTCGCAGTCTGGTAACGAGCCCGAGACGTCGACTGCGCGTAGTGTTCCACATAAAAACTGGTGATTAAATATTCTTCTTAGTGAACTTAGCATAATTATGTAAATAAGTTAATGGATTTAACCCCTCAAACCCCAAGCGATCGCTGGCGTTCGCGCGTCATTTAGTTGAACACTAATATTATTAAAAGTCCACGTAGATTATTAAAATTTTGAAGGTTTATTTATTGTTTATGTATATAAGAATGTAAATAAGAAATTCTTCATAAAGTAGTCTGTAAATTTCGAAAATAAGCAACCTTTTCTATTTATCCGTATATAAACCTATTTAAATGCTTGGGGACTCAGGAGTCTATCGGGGTCAGCAGGGCTCTATCCGGGCGCAGCTGGCCATTTAGTTGCGACCAGCTGCGCCCGGCCAGAGCCCCGCACAGAAAAGAGCACAAATTCAGTTGCGTAGGCGGGTACGAGTGTTGAGTCCATTTAATTCCGGCTAGATGTTCAAGGGGGCGTTCAAGTGAGAAACGCAATTTTTGAAGATTTTAGATCCAGTTTTAATAATAGTGTATTTTTTTTAGATTTATGACGTATTAAAAAAAAAACTACTTGCTACATCTTGTTCAAACCAATTTTCGTTGGCATGCAAACCGCCAACGTAATGTACATCATATATTTTTTTTAGATTTATCATTCTCCTATTTCAGAAGTTGAAAGTTATAACGAACTACAAGAACTTTTATATTATGTTACTTGCTGCTACGGAACCCTCCATGGGCGAGTCCGACTCGCACTTGGCCGGTTTTTTTTATCTACCATTCGCTGGGAAATTAGTCTACTTCAACTAATTTCAAGGTAAAATTTCATTGTTTTTTGTCATTTACACAGTTACCCTGAACTCTACAAGAGTTCATTGTACTTATAATTGTCAACAATCGTTACTATGAGAACAAAACAAAAAAAAACGGCTGTAGCATAAACACCTGTGTACTTATATAAAAGTATCCACGTTTCCTAATAGTTGTGACCTGGGGATCTTTAGGTTTAGAGTGAATACGTTACTTCCAGCGGACGGCGAGGAATGGGTAGCCCTCCGTTGTTATGTTTTGATTTATGTTTTTGATGGAATTACTGTTACACAGAAGATGACTCCTTGGCACTCCCTCTCGCTCCAGACTATGCCATGAACCCGAGGAAGACTCGCCGCTGTGGATCGCCTTATATGGTCGACGGCGGACCTCGGTTGCCCAGAAGAAACCTATTCACCCTTGATTTATATATCTTCTTTATGTCTACATATATAAAAATCAATGCCACTTTTCGTTGTAATTTTATAACTCAAGAACGGGCTCACCTATCCAAACCAAATGTTAAGGCTTTGTTCGGACTATTTAGTAGATGGTTTATGTGAAGTTTGGTAGGGTAGAGTAGGGTACAGTAGTGTAGAGTAGGGTATATATTTATAGTAGGGTGGAGTAGGGAAGAGCGGGAGCTCAGCCGCGCGGACAAAAGCTAGTACATCATAAAAGGAACCTCTGCACAATATTTCAGTGTTCTAGGTCCAAGGGTTTAGGGCCAACGCTACGTTAAACGGGCGCCCGCGCGGGTAACCGTCGCGTGACGTCGCGCGTGTGTCGTGTGCGGCGGCCCCGTAATGGAAACTGGATTATTGGCGCAGTGTCGCTAGTATTCGTGTCGATGGAAAACTTTAACTTTTCGAATACCGTAATTAGAGACACAATAGAAAGACAATGAGAGAGTAAACGCCGGTGTTCGCTTCGGGTTTAATGTATTATTATGTAGCAAAATGGGCTCCTACAAGGTGGACCGATGACCTGGTGAAGGTAGCAGGAAACCGATGGATGCGAGACGCACAGGATTGTTCTTTGTCCAACAGGGACGTATACCGGCTGAAATGATGATGATGATTTTTTTTTTATGGTTGGAAAAAATCATGAACCTCCGCCCTTGGGCGGAGCGGGAGATAGTGTCAGACTCTTACTGACTAAAAGACCCACCCCGTTCCTTCTAGCCTTCATACCGGGGCTCGAGCGCCCTTTCGGATAACCCTGGCCCCGGTAGGCTTCGACCCGGCTTGGTCCCTATGAAAACGGGCGCACGGCGCGAGGCGCGGCTGCCCGCGACGGGTGACCGCTCGGCGAGCCTCGACGAAGTATTTTTATATGAGACCGCGCGGGCACCCGCTTAACGCAGCATTGGCCCTTAGGCTGATCATTGATGAATCAGTGAGTAATTCAGGGCTTTGCCTTTTATCCTAACTAATATTATAAACGTGTAAGTGTGGATGTTTCGATGTTTGTTACATAATCACGCAAAAACGGCTGAACGGATTTGGATGAAATTTGGCATGCATATAGCCTTTGACATTTTATCCCGGAAAAACCTCTTATTCCTACGGGAAAACACGTTTACAATGCGATAACCGAAGTACAAGCGGACGAAGTCGCGGGCGGATAGGTAAATAGGTTTAAAAAACGCTTTTACACATCAAATTTTTTTTTTCGTCGGTTTAAGCTAGATGAGGCCGGCAATCAGTAAGTGAGTCAGGCCTTTCATATGTGTATTACACAGTCATTACTAAGATAAGCTGTTATATCTTGAAGTGTAGTAGATTGTTTAAATAGTGAGGTATTTCCTGGCTATCGTTGCAATCCAACAAGTATACTTAATCATTATTCTTAGCAGCATCTTATTAGAATAGTAGCTTCTGCCAGCCCCTTTGCCTGCTTGAAAGTAGAAGAGTTGAGTTGTGTTCTTCATATAAATTTAGGAACTCTATAATATATAATAATATAATATTCCACAACTATCGCACAACGCCGTCTAGTCCCAAGCTAAGCAGAGCTTGTGTTATGGGTACTAGACAACTGATAAACATACATATATATTTCTAAATACATACATACTATAGATAAATTACACCCAGACACAGAACAAATGATTATGCTTGTCACAGAAACATTTGTCCTCGAACCCACGACCTCCGGCATAGCAGTCAGGGTCACTAACCACTAGACCAACAAGCCAATCTATTTCCTCCCCTTAGAGCTCGTTTACATCATAAGGGAGCCTTGTGCAAAATTTCACACTCCCACTCCCAATAGTTTTGGCTATGTTGTTATGTCAGTCAGTCAGTTTCTCTTTTTATATATTAGAATACCAGCGGTCTCGACAGAAGAAAAAAATAAAGGGTCCTGACACACAGACGGACGGGCAACAAAGTGCTCCTATAAGGATGAGTTGCACCATTTAACTATAACCATAACCAAACCATTACCAGCCGTGTAACGGCCGCCTATTGGTCAATTCGAAGATTTGACAGCTGTTAACGGCTTTGTTATCGTTATAGTTAAATGGTGCAACTCACCCTAAGGGTTCCGTTTTTTCCTCTTGAGGTACGGAACCCTAAACATTTAGCACTATCAGGGCAAATTGTATTTTTTTTTAAACCTAGACACCAACCAAAATATACACAAAAAAATTAAATCCATATTCATCAAGCCGTTTAGGAGGAGTTAGATGATAAACACTCATACAGAAGAATTATATATATACCTTTCAACATGCATGTTTGCTTTTGCAAATATATTCATTAAAGTGATCAATATGGACAAAGAGTTGCATTAATAAATTGTTGACTGTACTTGCAATATATAAATATTTATTGTATGAATCAATAAGTCTTATGTCATGTATTAATATTTACATAATACTTTGTATACTATATACATTTACAATATAAACAGGAAGTAATTTAACTGTATTATTTATTAAACATGGTGTATATCTATGGATGTTTGTTTGGCTCTAACATAAGTTTGATTTCATCATATTTTAATGGCCTTCATTAGAACTTTACATATTAAAATTATATTGGCATAAATCATATATTATCCCACAATAAGAAAAGCGATTCTTTCTGACTAAAATTGGGCTAAGTAAGCCCAATTTTAGTCAAAAATATTCCCTTTTTTTTTGTTTAGTGTTTACATTAAAGTCTTATGTCATACAGCCATAATACATAGTTATTTGTTCTACAGATTTATTTTACACAGTGTAAGCTCATGCAACTCATGAAAAACCTTGTCAAAAGTCAACAAAATTGTCAATAACCTTCAATGTAAGTCATAAAAGGACAAATAAATAAAAATATATTCGTGGTCGTACGTATCAAATTGTGATTGTTATACGTCATAGAAAACTAGCATGACACTGAACAGATATTATAAAAAATCGATATTATTAACCAATATTATGCACATAAGTTACTACCTCAGCATAATTCAAGTTTTACGGCGGTCAAAGGACAATATACTCTTATCACTGTCTCAGTACAAGGTAACTTTATCGTGCTAAAAGGAACTAATTAAAATTTGTTACGAAAATCTAGTGAATACTCACGCAATACTTATCTCGATATCCATAACAGATGTAGGTAAATAAATCACTTAAATAACAAGTTAATCACTGAAAACTGCCTCGGCTAAGGTTTTATGTAATAATTTTCCCCTATTTTAGATAATTACACCATGGAAAAATATGCCTTCAGTAATGTCAGCTGATTGGTCGCCCATGTTGGCTCACAGATTAAATATACTTTTAGATTTGGATACTAGTCTTTTCATAATAATTAGCTGTTAGTGTGTTTTCTCAAATTAATTAACAGATAAAAAGCTAAGACATTGTAAGTATGTGCTGGTCGTATCAATCCACCATCTAAATGCATTTTAAATGAGTGAAACTTTAGTAATAAATAATTAAACTGGCTTCTTTAATCGTCGTAAAGTTGAACCGCACATATTGGAACGCATATTCCAGACTAAGTTTTTTTTTTGTAATCTACAACAATATGTAGTCTATGGTCTTGCCAACTTGTCAGTTCAAGACAGGCGTCATTGTCAAAATTTACATTTTTATTTACACCAATCTGTCAAAAAGTTGTCTGACGTACTGACATAAAGTTGTAAACTTTCTAATTTCTTAGCTCGTATTTTTTTTTTATTTATTTCTCTTCGAAACCAAAAAAAGATGGTAAGTACTTATCAATCGTTCCTTGTATTATTTATTAATGAATGCCTATTCATTCCTTATTACTTGTTACAGGCGCGTTATTTCAAGGAGCAAGATATTGATGGTACGTTTCCCTTTCTTTTATCATTTGCCTAGAATTGATAAGAATTTACGTGTTAATATTAATGAATCAACCTCTAAGTCAATTCTTAAAACACAAAAATTTCGTATTCGTCATCTGCTGACGAAAACGTCGTCAAAATAAATTTTATGATCTATCTTTACTGTTAGTAAAATAACGGTTAAAATTTCTTTAGAAAGTGTTCTATAAAAATATGGTTGGAATGTTTTTATCGACTGTGGAGATGCAATCAAACGCTACTATGCAGTTAAATTACTATATTGTATTTATTTACTTTAACATATATACTTTAATATTTATACTTTATTGTAGTTACATATAAACATAACAAAGAAAAACTTACATCTAAAACATGTAGAATGGGCGGCCTTATCGCATTCCGCGATCTCTTCCAGGCAACCTAGATTTGTATTGCTAGAGAAGCACTCATTTATTAATTAAGTTTCATATGCTTAGTTTTTTTTTACTTCATTGACTACTTAAAATAATCTACCATCCAAATATCAACCCTACACTTTTTAAAACTATAAACCTTTACAAAGTTTTTTTTTTTTTTTTTCTTTATTGTTCATTACATTTTCTTTCTTACATTTGTTAACACAAAAACACTTGTCTGAAACCTTTTAAAGGTTTATGTGACAAAGTGGAGGTAGCAAGCTCGCTCGCAGCATGTTACATTAAAAATTTATATAATTTAGCTTAATGCTATAATTTTTGAGATGTGATGTTACCAGTAATATAAAGCTTTTTCAAAGTAAGTTTACATTTTTTATATGTGCTAGTGACAATATTTGATTGCACAGGTTTTGGAATTTTATTTAAATTATCGGGCAATATATATTCCCAAGTTCTCATGCCATAAACATTTACAGTTGTGGGTACTTTATATGTTGGCAGGTAATTAAGATCACGTAAATGTTTTGGTCTACTATTTAACGTTAAAGAGTAATATTACATTGTCAGTTTGCAAGTTACTAGTTTGTGACTTTCTTAGACGCTACAATATTCTTTATCAGGTTTTGGCTTCTGTTAGCGGCCTGCATGATAAGTATCATCTCTCTAGCCTTTTCTAAACTGTTTTGCGGTTGGTTTCCAGTCAAAGTAGATGCGGCTAAATACCAGTATTTATTATTACTTGAAGTGTCTGCCTATAGGACCTCCACAATCCACTAACTAGGTACAGTTGCCATCAAGGATCTTGAACACTTGCGCAGAAGTCAAATTTTCGGTCTCTTTAGCGGTGCGAAGTGCGACGCGAGGGCGGAAAGTGTCAGTGATTGACAGTGATTGGCTGGCCGCGCCATCGCGTTATAGAGACGCGATGGCTGCCACTGCGTTGCTGCATGTATCTAACAACGAAGACGATTAGCTCGCCAATGTATGGAATGCCCAAAGCGATCCCCACTCAGACGCCGAGTGTTCAAGATCCGTGATTGCAACTGTAACATGGTTACTCTTTGGATAGGCTGATGGTCAGACTTTCTGGTGTCTAAATAAAAAGCAGTCCTGCCTTACTGACTCTTCAACACCCAGTCCAAACCCTTAGATCTAGAACTTTAACTAAATATACTTGAGCGGTTAAGGTAGAAGTCAAATATTCGGTCTCTTTAGTGGTGCGAAGTAAGACGCGGGGGCGGGGAGTGTCAGTCAGTCCATCGCGTCATAGACGTCACTTCTCATTCGTTCACTGCGTTGCTGCATGTATCTAACAACGAAGACGTTTGGCTCGCCAATGTATGGAATGCGCAAAGCGATCCCCACTGACGCCGAGCGCTCAAGATCCGTTGAGCCTACTGTATGTATTTTAAAAAAATTATCTCCTTTTTGGTCCTAGGACCTTAGTTTGTATGGAGAAATCTACTTTCAATGGGCTAAGCCACTGGGCAATTTTTTAATAAGAATCTCATTATAATTGCAGAATTCCGTGAATGCTTCTACTTGTTTGCTCGCTCCGGTCAGATCACATCGCTGGATGAGCTCACCGTCGTCATGAGATCCCTCGGGATGAGTCCTACTATCCAGGAGCTGGCCGGTAATATGTCTTACTTTTTACAAGCTTTTATTGAGAGTTTACTATATGACATTTACCAGGTGGCAGCACTGAGTCATTAGGTCGAGGCACCTGTCAAAATGTTTAAGACAGGCCTGTGTTGGTCTAGTGATCAGTAACCCTGACTGCTATGCTGGGGTCTCGGGTTTGATCCCCACCCAGGATAAATGTTGGTGTGATGAGCATAATTGTTTGTGCTGTATGGTTGCATGTATGTATTTAAAAATATAGAAGTATGTTTATTAAGCTATGCTTAGTTTCTTTTATTTTTATAAATAAAGCTAAATGTTAAAAATTGTATACAAACTTAACATTTATGTGTTAATTTTTTTACTTCATTCAGGATATTTAAAAGGGAAAGGTGGCAAGATGTCGTTTGCTGACTTTTTAGAAGTGATGCACATACATTCCAGAGCTGAAAATCTACCTAATGAGGTAAATATACTGAAAGGTTGACGTGACTGCCAACGACTTCGCCTGCGGGAAAGTCAAAACAGTTTAAGGGAACATACAATACAATTCAAGAATGATAGCGGCCGTGAAGTTTGCGCAGAAGGCTGCGCAGTAACGTGTTTTAGGAACCAAATGGCGACGTGCGTGTGCGAGAAGAGTGTAGTATGCGCGAATTTTTACTCTTGTTTTAATACCAAAATTTTCTTTTTGTGCGCCTACCATATTGTCTCTTCACCACCCTAGGTTGACTGGTAGAGAATGCCTAAGGCATTAAGTCCGCCTATGTACTTTGTGTTGCTTGAAGATTAAATAAATAAAAAAATAAACGTTCGCAAAGGCTAACTTCACGGCCGCCATCATTCGTGAATTTTACTGTACTCCCGGAATAAAAAGAATCTTATATCTTATCCCAGGATATGGTATGCCCATATTTCTTAATTCTTTATTGCACACAAAAACATAACATAATAGATAAAGATATAGACAGTTTATGCACGGACAAAATCGAGCTTAACTCAACAATGAGTTTTCTCCCAGCAAACCTTTGAGTTATAGAGAGAACATATTTTTTTGAAAGGGCGTCTCGGATTTTTACTGACTGAAACCCACCTATGTACCTTCAATTTCACTTTATGTTCCAAGGCCAAGAAAACTCTTTCAAATATTGCCACTGCTTTGGTAAGGAATAATTGCCAAACATACAGACTTTGACTTTTATATAGTAATGGTAGAATTAATCTGCCATTATCTACAGGTAGTGAATGCATTCAAGGCGGGTGATAAAGAGAAAAATGGAGTGATACTAGCGAGGCAGCTGCGGAACCTGCTACAGAACTGGGGCGAAGGCCTATCAGCCAGAGAGGTACCTTTCGTATGCCGTAATTAGAGACACAATTAATGGATCCACGTTCCGGACACACAAAGAGTTAAAAACACGTGATTGTGCTCATGATAACAAACAATTTTTACTATGGGAGCAAAGCCGAAATAGCGAAAAAAATATCAGCTGTTCAGTACATTAGGTAAACATAAATGTACTGAACAGCTGATTTTTTTTTTTTTCGCGATATCGGCTTTGCTCCCATAATAAAAATTGTTGGTTATCATGAGCGCAATCACGTGTATAATTTTCAAAAATTCGAGCAAAGTCGAAAATCTAAAATTTTAAAAATATGACCGGGATAGTGCAATTTTATGAATATTAATACGAGTCTTTGCCCACAGGTGGACAACATATTCCGGGAAGCTAACGTCACAAACACAGGCACAGTTCGTTACGAAGACTTTGTGAAAATTGCGTGCGCCCCTGTACCAGACTATTATTAAATAAGGATTTTCTGAAATAACATTCACTAACTAGTAAGAAACAACTGGCTCGAGCAACGCACACATAAACACCGCTCACGGACACGATATCTCGGCTCAATCGCCCGGTCGCACTCGTACAGTTCGGCGCAACGCGCTGACCCTATCGCGATCGCCTAGCGTAGAAAAAGTGAAGTACATACTACGCGTTCTATATGAGAATAGGACCGATTCCTATGTTTTGACGTCTCGTCGTACTGTCAAATCGAAGAAATTTTGTCAAAATTGAAGAATTTGGAGATGAGTAAAATTTAAGAACTAGATTCTGATTAAACTTTTTTTGTTCACTGTTCATAAATAAATTAAATTTTTCGTAAATTATTTAATGTTTAAAAATTTCTTTCCTCGATTTGACAGTAAATCGTGACGTCACAACATGGCGCGCGATCCTATTCTCATTTGGAACGTATTGTACATGAGATTGACTTCTGTAACTATCTATTTTGCGCCTCAGTGGCGCTAACTTGTACTGTAAATCCTGAAAACTTTAATTAAAAGAGAAGAACTCAAAACTAATGTCACCATCTTGTCTTTTTTTAGGGTTCCGTACCCAAAGGGTAAAGACGGGACCCTATTACAATTACCGGCACGGATTTGAGCACTGGCTTCAAGACGCGCAGAAGTCAAATGTTCGGTCTCTGTAGTGGTGCGAAGTGATACGCGGCGGCGGGGAGTGTCAGTGATTGGCTCGCCTCGCCATCGTGTCATAGACGTCACTCGTGATTCGTTTCCTGCGTTTGCTGTATGTATCTAACAACGACGACAATTAGCTCGCCAATGTATGGAATACGCAAAGCGATCCCCACTCTGACGTCGAACACTCAAGATCCGTGACGGTAATTATAATATGACTCCACTGTCCGTCCATATGTCATTAGAGTGTATCTCATGAACTGTGAGAACAAGACAGTTGTAAGAAGTGGGGCTCTCATACAATAAAAGTGATTTTTTTTAAAAAAATTTCTCGATATTAATACCGGCAACAGGTAAACGCTTGAAATATTTACTGAATATTTTGTATATTCGATATTCATTTTATTTATGACTGTACCCGTCCAATTTAATCATTCCATATTGTATAATTATTTAAAAGCCTTATTTATTTTTTAAGAATATATAATTCTTATATGAAAAAAAAAATGTTTTATTTTTTTATCCGCAACATGTATTAAAAATAAGCTGCATAGCTTCTATCGCGGGCCTTGGGCGTGGAGACCGAATCCAGAAATTCCGTAACGAAAATAACCTAACACCCCCACTCATTTGTTTTTTGAGCGTGGTGACCGATAAGAAAACAAATGAGTGAACAATCAATAAAAATTCAATTCCGTAGCCAAATGACAAAAAATGGAACCCTTATAGATTCGTCGTGACTGTCTGTCTGTCCGTCCGTATGTCACAGCCACTTTTTTCCGAAACTATAAGAGCTATACTGTTGAAACTTAGTAAGTAAATGTAGTCTATGAACTGCATTAAAATTTTCACGTAAAAATAGAAAAAAAGCAATAAATTTTGGGGGTCCCCATACTTAGAACTGAAACCTAAAATTTTTTGCACTATTATTTTAACATCGATCAAAGTTACAACGAACTACAAGAACCACGAACGAACTAGAAGAATATTATGTTACTTGCTGCTACGGAACCCTTCATGGGCGAGTCCGACTCGCACTTGGCCGGTTTTTTATTATTATTACACGCGTGAGCACTCGTCGCGCGTTTCGCATGCGGTAGTCTTCTTAGCGGTAACGGCACCCGCACGTTGTCGCTATTTCAAATTTAAATGTGTGCATGTAGTCGTGTCGATGGATAACTGAAAACACACACAGGTGACAGGTGTATTATTATGACGCACCTCGCGGGCACCTGCTTAACGCAGCATCGGCCCTAATTGATGTGGTGCAACACCTACTTACAAGTCACTATCGGGTTGCATTTTGCTGTTAAAAAGAGAGGCTACAATTTAACCGCATATTTATTGTCTCATTGTACATTTTATCATCTAATGGTTAGACTAACCAGACGCAATCACGCAGGTAAAAGATGAATTTGTTTTGTTTTCCTGCGCTTCCGCGTAAATTTTTCCAAAAAATTATGGTCTATGGTCAAACTAAAGACTCCCATTCACCACCCTGCAGTCCATAGTAATGTCTTGAATAATGCACAGTGCGACACTGATAAAAAGACATGTGGCCATATCATGGTACGAGTGTTTCAAAGAAATATCATACCACCATTTGGCGCTACTTAGGCGAGAGGCGTACTTTGAAAACGTAACAAAGCGAGTGGCTGTCCTTTACTGACTAAACCCCACCTGTTTTCCTTTAGTTCCCCTTTACCTTTCAGAGCCAAGAAAATGCTTTCAAAAAATCTCTCAGCCTTGGCAGACACTGGCCACATAAAGACTTCTGCTTTTAAGTTCGGGATTAGCGTTGTGAGAATAAAATAAAAATGAGGGTTTCGAAGCAAATCTACACCACCAGTGGGCACTACTTAGTCGGGGGCCGTAGGCAGTTTTATACTAGGATATTCACTATCCGTTTCCAAGTTGATATGTGTTTATAGGTATGCGGGACAGAGAGTAAAGTCCCACCAAGAGTCCCACTCACTAAATAAAAATAATATTTCGTCAAGGTACCATCAACGACTCTTCCGCCTGACCACCACTAAGTTCATTTTTGCTAGTACTAGAAACGAAAGCTCTAAAAGGTTTGGCGCCGCGCCGCGCCGCAAGATTCAAGCAATTTTTTTTTTAATGGTCAGGCAGAAATGACCGCGATGGTACCTATCGAAATGGAAAGAATAAAATGAAACAGCATATTTTTCAAACCGTGTTTTATTTGTCAAAATGTAACAATTCCTATATTGATATGGCACTGGTAACTGTGGTCCTTCTAGTTTTACATAATAGGTATATTGTATTTTGAAAATATTTACTGACAAAATTTGCCCAAAGCCAATGACAGCCGGGTCCAACGATTTAATGTGTTTTCTGAAGCACGGGGAAATTTGGGTATGTTTAGATGGTCACCCGTCCACAGACCGGCCTTCGGAAAAACCGAATTTCGATCACGGTAGACAATCTCGACAAAGATTATCCAAGTACGCAGATGTTATTATCATGCACAATTGCATTCGTAAACAGGCGCAGTCCCTGATCTTTTAAGTTCGTTTTTTTTTTTATTAATGACAGGCTTGCGTTTGACCACTATCTCACCTGATGGTAAGCGATGATGTGGTCGACGATGAAGCACGCTTGCCTAGAAGAAACATATTCACTCTCGACTTAAAGACTCCTGTAGTGTTTGTATTAGGAGTATCTATACTTAAATATAGATATACGCTATCTCGGGCGAGCGACGCTTATGTCAGCCACGGAGTTACGACTGCGCTGTGAGCGAGAGTACACGTGCGCGTGCGCTTGCGAGCGAGCCAGTGTTTGTACGAGAACATTACAGTGGACAGAGGTCCTACATTTGGCGACGAGTAAAAAGGTATGTTCAGTATTTTATAATTATATAAATCAAAAGAAGGAAAGGAAAGTACCTACATTTTATGACTGGTAGCAACAATACTCGTAACGTTTTCTTAAGGGGATGCATCCCATGCATTTTTACTGTTTTTCGTACAACCGCTTAAGAGCGGTCAAATCTAATAAAAACAAATTCAAATCAAATCCAGTTAAGACCTCTGAAAATCTGCTATTTTGCATGGGCTTTGACACTTCATAATTTGCTCACAAGTGAAAAGTAAAAAAAGAAATACAACATAAAGGCCTAGCAAATTTTATCAAGATTCTAAATGGTGACAATGTTTTTCAAAACTTTTAAGGAAAAAAAAAAACACGCATTTGCTGGAACAAGTTTTGTGGAATTTTCGAGTAAATCACGGAATTACTATTACAGAGTATTCAGGTATTATCACGTTCCTTTTCGTCAAGCATCGCGCTGGATTGCGTTTGATGAAGCAACAGGCTTTTAAACCATGCTCGATGTTTGCGATGGGTGAGTGGAAAAGCAGCTTCTTAGATATCAACCTACATAATATACGCCTTTCAACTTTGTAGGTACGAGCACATACCTACGGTTATTTTTCTATAATCCACAACGTTTTGTTTTGTATACCTTCGTGAAGACGTTATGTTGTTTGAGATATGTAGCTACATTGTAGCGGATGTACACTGTACGTATGGTCCGTTTCTGGGCTTGGAAATATAAAACAACGTGATAGCAAAATAAATATGGTGTACAAAGTTGCAATAGTGGTTGCGTTGTGGAGCACGTAGAACAAGGAAACATATTCTTCACTGCTTGAATAATTAACTGATATAATTTGAATTCTGATATTTGTACTTGTAATGGACGGGCCTGTTGGTCGTGGGTTCGATCCCCGCCTCGTTGGCGAATGTTTGTGTGATGGACGCGAAGTGTGTGTGATTCACCTCCAAGGTGAATGGGTGTGTTTGTCGATCGTCTGGTGCCCATGACACGAGCTCTGCTTGGCTTGGGACTGGATGGCGTTGTGTGAAAAAAAGTCCTTTGTGGTTTTAAGATCTCCATTAAATTGGAAACATTTGCGATCTTAAAACATCCATTAAATTGGATTTTTTGTGGTTTTAAGATCTCCATTAAATTGGAAATACTTGCGATCTTAAAACATCCATTAAATTGGAAATTTTGTGATTTAAAGATCTCCATTAAATTGGAAATTACTGTGATCTTTAAATATCCATTAAATTGGAACTTTCGTGGGTTTAAGATCTCCATTAAATTGGAAATACTGCGATCTAAAACCATCCATTAAATTGGAACTTTTGTGATTTAAAGATCTCCATTAAATTGGAAATTACTGTGATCTTTAAATATCCATTAAATTGGAACTTTCGTGGGTTTAAGATCTCCATTAAATTGGAAATACTGCGATCTAAAACCATCCATTAAATTGGAACTTTTGTGATTTAAAGATCTCCATTAAATTGGAAATTACTGTGATCTTTAAATATCCATTAAATTGGAACTTTCGTGGGTTTAAGATCTCCATTAAATTGGAAATACTGCGATCTAAAACCATCCATTAAATTGGAACTTTTGTGATTTAAAGATCTCCATTCAATTGGAAATATTTTGCTCGCGAGAATTAAATGTTCATGTTCTCCTGTATACTATACACTTGTCATTGACAGCAGGGTACAGTTTAGAAATGACTTTTCAAGTTGCCACAATAGACCTCCTGAAGTCGATTTATCATCAATTTGCTAACGCCCGAAATTCTCCATTTGGGCAATAAGTTAGACCGTGAGGTATTGTTGTAAGGACTCAGTTCAGCTAGTATGATAAAGAAAGGAAGAAAGAAAGAAAAGAAAGAAAAACAGTTTATTTACGCGTTAAAGACGCAATCTTAAAATTAGGTAACATAACAAAACATCAATAGTAATTAATAGGGAGGATATGCGTCTCCTCCGCGCAAAACGGCCGAACGCTCAGCATAAAGCTGCGGGCTCACGCATAATGCGTTGAGCTCACAGCGCTGGTTTTCAGCGTGGGCCGGTCGCTGTGTCGTAAAGACGCTGGAACGGTGCAGTAAATAAACGTAACTAAAAATAAGTATAGAAAACTAATAAATATAAATAAAATAAATAGATAAGGTGACAAATACAATTTTATAAAGTTTTATAAAGTGGCAACACCACGATGCACCCATAGCTCAATTTGTTTTAATAATCTGTGGTAATTTCATACACTATGGCAAAAACACGAATACGTGATTGGACGAATTGGACGCGACCGTGATGCTGTTGACGTCAAAAATGATCGCGATAAATAAAAAATAAAAAATTGCCAATTTTCACGACGTAAGCAATTGTAATTTCAACTATCGTCGCGCGTTGGCAGATCTAATAGATACTGTTACGATTTCTTTTATGACAGTGCTTATTTCTCCGTAGATAATTTTGACATTGTTGACATTGACGTATCCCTGGAATAAGCGATCCTGGATCTGCGATTATTTCTGCGTTAAATCGAAATTGAACTATTTTATTATCGGTATGCTACAAACGCGTGTCACATAAAGTGACCTTATCCGTTTAATTAACTCATCTTTGTAAAAGACGACCATAGCGGTCTAGCGCGGAACAATAAAAATAATGCGTGAGCGGGTAGATAGATAGATAAATCCTTTGATAGATAATTCCTTTATTGGCTACAGCACAAAACATGCACCAAAATACATAAAGCACACAGATTATAAAAAACTAAGCACATAGACAACAACAAAAGAAAGAAAAAAAAAAAAATAATAACACATGTGGGTACAAAGAAAAAAAAAAGAGAAATAGCAATATAGACCCATAGTGCGGTGTGCATGTCGCGCTGCACCAATGGGAGTCTAGCTCAGCATGTGTCAGGCATAAGTACCTGACGCTGATATTATGCTGGATCCTTGTGGTGATATTCGGACGCTCAGATGGTTTTGAGTGAAATGTAGATAAATACATAAAGTTAATAGGCATAAAATAATAAGCAAAGTGAATAATTAAAAATAATGTAATGTACATAGATATCGATATCCATGGTAATGTACGAGTAGTTCAGTGTTATTTAGGTAGCTTAAGGTAGTTGTTAGTTAGGCAGGAGTAGTCGGCTAGGTAGGAAATCATAATATTTATATTTTATTGGACTACCATAATATTCATTAGAAACATTTATACGACAAAACAATATTTGCCGAATCAGCTGGTTTTCTATACTATTCTCGCGTTCAGAAGAAACTAGTCTTTGGGCTACGGTTTCTTTGAGTGTCTTTTGGTAAAATTATAAAGGGAATAAAATTAGTGTGCTGGTAGTTCAAAGTTGCTCGTTTTAAATGAAATTAAAAGTTGATACGAAACTAAGTAAACAATCTATTTCAAATTGTCATGATTTTTAGATATTGATATGTCGGAAAACAAACTAAAAAATTGTCTTACTAAAATGATTTTTTTTAGAATTTAAAATAGTAACTAAAAAAGTTGAAGGAGTAAATTAAATGTACCCTCAGTTTTAGTTACAAGCTGTGATTGTTACTGATATCAAATAAAATTTAATGTTGTGGTCCGTAGTAAATAACTGATATCACTGACTTAAACTATGATCTGTAAAAGAGTAAATAGAAGATTCAACGTTCAGAGCAATTTGCAATAATATTGTCAGGTTGACCGAGCGATGTATTGTGTTGGTAATCTTACTAAAACAGGCTAGAGTTTATAGCCAACTGGAATAATATTAAATTATTGATTAGCCGTTTATTTTGAAAACAAATTGATGCCACTGAGTCAAAATGATTATGTTCGAACAGAGTACAGGTGAATATAGTTGGCGTGACTAGGCATTTGGCTTAATGATTCGCTGATAAACTATTAAGAGAGACGTCGGGAGACTTAATGTAGTTTTAAAAAATCGTTGTCTACAGCCGGATTTTCGTTAGATTTGGAAAAGTGGAAAAAAAGGGTTGTTTTGATAATGCAACTCGTGTTGCTAGGATATGAAATAAAGTCAAGTGGTGAAGTTAGAAGAAATAGGACCTATTAGCAGAAAACAGATAACGTACATTCGACTCTGCCCCTACTTTTTATCGTAGCTCAGTTAGAACAGTTTATAGGTCTAGTAGCTTACTCCTGGTGGTTTTTACCTAAGTTTTCTCGAGTATGGGGCCGTTCTAAAGACGATTTGACGTGTGGTAAAGTTTATTTTTTGGCAACTGCGCCACAAAAATTGAATAAGAAATAATTTAATTTTTATGAAAGAGTCGGGTTTTATGATTTAACCTTTCGATCGTGTCAATTGGAGGCACAGTGGAGGGACGGTGAGTGCGCGGGCGCCGGCGTTTGCTTGGGATTTAATGAATTGAGACTCGCAAGTACCTAGTCGTAGAATTTCATACTGATACCAGTTAGCGGGCTACCTCAAACGGGTGAAACCATAAGATATGACTGGACCCTAAGCGTACGTCCTGTAGTAGTGCCATACGTGACTTCTTATCGCGAAACTGTATCTCATTGCGTGATCGTAAAGTTAATTTACCGTCAGTTGGAAGTTGGTCAGAAGGTAAAGCTAAAAATAACTCTCTGGTAATTGGTAACGACACTGAAACATTGAAGGTTTTGATTAAAATTACTGGTAGTCTCATCTAAATAATTTAGAGTTCTGTGATTCAAGTAACATTGTCTAACACTTTCATCGCGACGGGACAAACCCGTGTGAATGAGGAGGACTAATATGAGATGTTCGTGTTAGAACCAATGCTAATAGCGACTGTAGAGACCAGGGACCATTTGTGGTAGGGTCCATTAGGCGAAGTCCAACTCACGATTGGCTGTACAGTTACAGACACTTAACCAAACGACGAACACTGGTGCTCCTTTGGAACTCTCGATAGGCAAGACTTCGTTTTCTCTGCCGTTGATGTCAAAAGAGGATGTAGAACCCCGAGGTTAATTTAAGTGCCATGATAAATGATGCGTTACGCAATATAGAGTACGTAGTAACTTAAAAAAAAAAAAAGTGTAGGTTTAATCAGGATAAGAAAAAAATTTTTTTTTTCTTCAATCTGAGACTTCCTAATGATTATAAACGGGCAGAGCAAGTAAACTAAGCTAGATCCATTTAAAGATTTGTTTAAAATAACGGAGATGAGAATTAAGGATCAGCTGTTGATCAAAAGTTTAAATCGATGTGGAAGGATATTTCTTTACTGTACCTTTGCTTCGAATTTTTTATAGTTTCTTTTTAATCTCAAATAAATATTTTTGAACATGAAAGGGATGTAGTGTTTGTATTAGGAGTATCTATACTTAAATATAGATATACGCTATCTCGGGCGAGCGACGCTTATGTCAGCCACGGAGTTACGACTGCGCTGTGAGCGAGAGTACACGTGCGCGTGCGCTTGCGAGCGAGCCAGTGTTTGTACGAGAACATTACAGTGGACAGAGGTCCTACAACTCCTAAGTTGTAGCTATCAGGAAACAGATTCCGGCAGGGAATTCCACTTTTTGGCTGTACGCACAATAAATGTGTTCGTAGTCCGATGGGACGGTAGTCCGATCCTACCAGACGTAGAACCAACAACGCCACCTGCTTTCCGAGGCAAGGGGACGTCACACCACTAACTTTCAAACTCCGAGCTGTTATAGAGTAACGAGAAATCTCAATAGCACTTTTTGCCCAGTCTTTTGACAGTCGTGCATGCAACCATGAACCAGTTGAATAGGTCCCATAATAAAAGTTTTTCATATGCATGAGTCCCTTCACCTCATGAAAGATTTATCATTCTGTACATTTATTACACTTTGTAAATCAATTTTCACAGTTTTTGAGTCAGTAAATAATTCCAAAATATAATGATTTAATAATTAAAATCTATTGTCTACAAAGCACATGTTTTTGAGCTTATTGCGTTGTAACTTATTTTAAGAGGTAAACTATTTTTATCTATAGTTGTGGTAAACACACCATCATGTGTCGATATTTCCTGAAGAGTTATAGTGCCCCATTTCATCACAGTTTAAGTGCCATGAGCAAGCTGGCTGTCTC
Organism: Mythimna albipuncta; assembly: GCA_929112965.1. Taxonomy (NCBI): domain Eukaryota; kingdom Metazoa; phylum Arthropoda; class Insecta; order Lepidoptera; family Noctuidae; genus Mythimna; species Mythimna albipuncta. Next base: position 9,095,282 of record OV815985.1, on the reverse strand, counting down.
AAAAGCTAGAGTGAGTGACTTTTGCTGACAACGTGGCCTTGCACCGAACCGATTGGCTTGAAGTTTTTTTTATTATTATTGTGGATAGGTTCGTATTTGACCACTATCTCACCTGATGGTAAGCAGTGATGTGGTCGACGATAGAGCACGCTTGCTTAGAAGCAACCTATTCACTATTGACTTAAAGACCTCTAGCTTATAGCTATCAGGAAACAAGACTCCAGCAGGGAATTCCACTCCTGGGCTGTACGCATAATGAATGTATTCCTAAAACGCTTTGTACGTATGAGTGGAATTGTGTACAATGCTTGACTACAATGCGATCCCACCTGTTGGTAAGCAGTGATGCAATCGTTGATGGTGAAGTGCACTAGTTTATTACGAGCATTTTCACTTTATCTACAGATAATCATAGTTTACCTCAGTCACAATAAAATTTGCTTAAATATAATGACTAGAAATTACTAAACACTCTTTAACATCAAACGTGTGAACTTAAACCAATTAATAATTCTATAGTGTGTAGCGCACAAATGTATCTGACTCGGTGGCTCAAATTCGAACTAGCAGAACGCAATGTTAAGTGAGAAGAACACGGACAACAAGAGACAAGTGAAATTCTATTAGCGATAATGATTGTCGAAAAATCCAAAAGATTCAAACAAGAATAGGAACGTCAATAACCTCTATCTGACAAATATTACTTGAAAAGTACGGTTTGCAAAGAAAACTTATTTGCCTAACAATAACAAAAACGTTTTTAATTAATCAAACACAATTAGTTAACAAAAATAAGAACTGTTTTATTTCTTATTTTCATTGTAAGAATTAATTCGCCTTCTTTCATTCGCTACCATGAACCATGAACGAAAAAAGTTAATGAATCGTAAATAAAAATTTTAAAAATATCTTGTTTTGCTCACTCTACCTACCCGATTCGATTTGACAGCTGTCAATAATAAGAACCTAATTTCAAAACTTTTTGATTTGAGAGATACAGGTCCTTATTAATGTTAGTAAGTACTTAAGAACTATGTTAGTAAAACAACACAAGAAATAAAAATTACACCCAAAAATCATATTGACACGTAGAGCGCATTGCAGTATCTCAGAAACGGACCGTCTAGTCTATTCGTACTTTTAGGAAGCTGTTGGAGCGTGAACACCACCACTGCCCTGCGTTCAAAAATAATCAGAGTAGAGTAGAGTTGCAATTGCAACTCTGGGTCGTTCTTTTATAACTAGAGTAGCTACCCTAGAGTTAACCCAACTAACTCTAACTCTGAGCAGGGTAAGTTGGAGTAAGCGGCCATTGCCAGTTGAACGTTCGCGTTCAAAAATGCAATGCCAGGGTAGAGCATTTACCCTATGACGTCATTAGAGTTAACTCTAAACTCTAATTTGAACGCAGGGCTGGCTGGCTCATAAGGATCAGCGCAGACAGAGCAGCGTAGCGGAGAGGATTTTATTAAGGCACCCGAAATTCAACTTTAAACTTGTTGAAATAAAGTGCATATTTGCTTAAACCTGAAAAAAAAATGCTCGCGTGTCCTCGAAGATACGCCATCCGTCACAAAATGCCCGAGACCGCGCGAGAATTATTACTCTCTATCTGCGCTGCCCCTAAGTCGGGGCTGTTACCACTGGTCACTCAAGCGAGAAAAGGCTACACAGCTTGATAAATCGGTCATAAAATTTCACTTTGTCATAAAGCTCGTCAATTTTATTGTTCACGGTCACCGGGTCAGATAGCTTATGGTTTTACACCGCAAATCGAAACATGGCCTATTTAATTCTCGCTAAATAACAATAAAATTCTAATTGACTATTGCGTGTATATCGTGTTACGTATAAAATTATATGCTTTATATATTATTGGCACTCCTATATAGAGGTATGTACTTGCTAAACCTGAAGGAGCTATTAAAACGAAGTTTAAGTTGTTGATATTACATATTTACTTGATATACCATCTATGCGGTATTGCTCGAAAAAGTTACCGCGGCCCCAGAACGCAAAAGGCCACGGAAGGGACACAAGTGAATTTTTCAGTAAAGTTCTGCCACTCTCCCTCCACCCAAAGCAGTAATTGCAATTTTTGGTGGAAAATCAACTCTGTGCTTGGCTGCAAACATAAAGACACAGGTTTTTCGGTCCCAATAAGTCGTTACAGATAGGGACCGGTAAAACTACATAAAGAAACAGGTAAATCTGTATGAGTAAAACACTACACTGGCCGACGCTTAAACCCGTATGACTCGGTCAATAAGTATAAACCTGTTTATAAACGAGCGCATAAGAACACACAGGAGAATTATACCTGCACCGATCGGTAGCGACCCGTACAGACTTGCCTGCACCGGTAACCTGTTTCGTTATGTTTGCACCCATTCGAAATACGATATTTTCGATAAGAATCGATTGTTCAGAATTACCGTAAACGCATACAACAGGCGCTTTGTTGACGCGGTAACAGCGCTGGTATCGTAATTCGGAACGCGGGAAAAATAACCCCTGTGATTTCACACCAAAAATGCAATTTGACATTGACAGCTCCGTTATGTCACAGTGGTAAGGACTTACCATATATGCGATTAATTTTACAACAAAATATACCTGGCGCACTGTTAACTATAGATGGTGATATTAAGTAAATAATACCAGTACTTAGATGCTATATATTAAGTGCAAGAATATAAGGCTGTGGTAGGAAAATACGGTGGGCGTTTCTAATAGTTTACCCTCACTTGTGAATCGTTATCGTCAAAGTCTAAAGCCTAGTGTACAGTCCGGACCAAAAGTGCAATAGCACTCCCTCAAATTTATTTTTAGAAGAACGTCTATGGTTCACACTTCAATTAAACTACAGTATAGTACATATAGTGTAGTGTACAGTGTAGTATTCGTCGAAATGCCGATAATATTACAATATTAGACTTTTTGGAACGAAAAGTTTCGTCGAACGACGAGGCGAATATTATCGGAGTTCCCATGCATGACCATAGAGTAATTAACTGTTTCTTTTTTTTTAAACGGAAGTATGTTCTAAAGGTCACATTTTTTTACGTCTACTTCTTCACCATTTCACCAGACATTTTTGTAAGATTTTTTTTGGACCATTGGCTTCTACTACACGACATATTAAATATCGACACTAGCTTTGGGAGAGTGCTACTGCATTTCTGACCTCGACTGTACATGTATTTTATTTACACAAAAATATTAAAGTAGCTTGCATGTCAACTGTGTGAGCGTTTAACTTTCTCCTTTATACTTTAAAAATTAATAGTAGTACTTCTACGAAATTGTCTTTTTTGCAATTTACAATAACACTATACCATTATCAGCCTAGCGTTCCGAATTTCGATAAAAGTAATAATATTGCGAATCTGACCAAATTTAATAGTCACAAAATATAAGGGCTATTGAGTAATACATATCTGTGTCGTTGCGCGTTGGTCGGTTTCGGAAATTATCATTTTTATCACAACTGTTGCGTGCTCAGCTTGAGCATGTGTCGTTCGGGACGCACGCATAAATGTACCGTCGTATACCTCAGGTTTAGATTATGGAGGAGCTCAGCACAATGCTTGTAGCCACTACACAGTACATCACTTTAGCATAAATGTATGTGACGAACCATTCGCGACGCACGCCGCGTGATGTACGCGGCTTATAACATTGTGGCATGCTACTTTTCGACATGGCATTCAAGCTACTTGCAAATCTTTTGTACAAATTACTGGCCTATAATAGCTTAAAACAGAAACAAATTAGCATAGTTGTCACGAAGGCGTAATGATGTTGGTTGTGTGTGTAAACTCACATAGATATTGTTTATTGTACTCTTTTTTTAAACAAAACCCGGTGACGTAAAGGATCTGTAGAGGAAAACTAAGCTTTTGAACTACCCACATAAGTGAAAAGTATTAAATGCAGTGAAGTCGCTAGCCCGAGTATAATCAATCTTTATCTTTGTGGTTCCATACATAATGTAATAATGTTAACGCTCGATTTGATACGACGGATTTCGTCCATCCGTACCAAGGCCGAGTGTGACTCAGCTTATGTTTGGTCTGTCGTACCAAGTTTGAAGAATCGCCAAACTTAGAACGGATGGTCGATGGGGACGACGAGGCTCTGGAGTGGAAACCACGTACCGGAAGAGCGTGTATTAACACTATAAATCGCGTTTAACTATACGATAAAAAGATTGAGTACACCCGTCTTTACTCATTGCCTACAAGCACCAGGAAATAGTTTTAGATATTTTTAAAAGTAGAATGGAAAAACCTAAGATCTTATAATTATAGGACCTTTATACAACAAACCGCAAACCGCGAAGACACTTCGGAAGCCGTTATAATCCAAACCAATCTTTTTAAGCCGCCTTTACACTGGCGCGAGTGGCGAGGCGAATGGTGAGCACACATAAACAGCGCGTTCGCTATTCGCCTCGCGCACTCTTTAAACTAATGTTGCGTCGAACGACGAGGCGATTGGTTTCAGAGTGACTCGAGACCATAAAGTATTTGACCTCTTTTTTTTATTAAAATCTAGACGTAAGACAATATTTAATTTTATTAAAATCTCATAATTTTTTTAACTCCATTTCTCTATTATATCACCACCCAATTTTGTAAGTTTTTTTCACAAATCGTACTATTTTCGTTACATCTTTCAAATTCATATATATCTATGATAAAAGTCAAATACTCTATTCCCTCTGCCTGAAATAACCGAAATGAGGCAAAATCGCGTCACCTGTTGGCGCCACTGAGTCAAGAGACTTGACAGCCCCCGTACTATGTTGTGCCGATTCCCCTGTGGGAGTATTTATGATAACAATGACATATTATGGTAGGGGGGCAGCCCTGACAGCTAATCAGCAAAATATAATTATGCTAGTCAAATTTATTTTTGAATTCAGAATGTTAGATATTCTAACAATCGCCACACATTCAAATATCAACTTTAGACTAATACAATTTAAGTTGAATTTTTACTGACGATTTCTCAAAAATAGCTTGCAGTGACATTTGAACTTTGACGTGTATGACATAGTTTGTAGCTCCAAAATTTAACAATCATCTCGAATTCTGAATTCAAATACAGCACTGTTTAAAAAGTGTAACGGAAATGTGTTGACATATTCTATACTCCATTTTTACTATCCGTTGAAACGACATTGACTTCTATTCTGTAGGCATAAAAATGGCATTATGAGCAAAAAAGTGGTTACAATACCAACTATTTACTGTTGCCGCCATTTGCTAATGCAAGTATAAAAGTCAAAATCGGTTGAACAGACAAGTTTGTTGAAATGTATATTGTTATTTTGAATGGAGTATACTTAGTGATACTGCTTCTGCTCATTAAAATGAACTACTTTATTCATGGAAGCCATAGAAATTTCCAAAAAATAAAACTTCATTCTGTACAAAGTTATCATTAATCGATAAAAATTAGTACTACTTTCTTTGTCCTTTTATCGTCTACGTCGGATGTATCCGACGTACATCCACAACCAAATACTCCATCTCGTCAGCTCTTCTGTCACCTATGGGGATTGAAGAGCTAAACGAGATGGAGTACCCGGTCGCGAACACACGACCCTGGCAAATAGGACGCGAAAACATCCGTCGGACTAATCCGACGCAAACAGTTACAGGGTTTTAAAGTTAAGGATCTATTACACTACGCGTTATTCAGACTCGTTTTGTCTATGGTTCGACGTATCGCGCAGTGAATAGGGGTTAGACGGTCTTTCTATGAATGAACAATAGTACGAGTCGGAATATCACACGCGATATTCAGCGCAGTGTAATAGGTCCTTCATTTTGATGGCGTCCAGTACACGGTCATGCAAGCGTCAATCAATTCCATTAATCATGAATTATTGTATTCGTCAGTCAGTACTAAAAGACGTCAATCATCGCATTAGACGGTAGGTTTTTCGTCAATGAAAAACTTGAGTGTAGCAAAACTGACAGCAAAACCTACCGTGTAATGAACGCCTTTAAGCAGTAGCAGTATTTAAATATGATCACACATTTTCGTTCCACTAATCGAAGGTTTAAAATTGAAGCTATGGACAATTTTTACTCTAGCAACACCATCAGATGTGTTTGTTCTTGACAGGGTTCCCAGACTTCCGCCGTCTGAAGTTGCCCATAGTGCGTAGTATTTGCGTATTTTCGTCATCCACTTCCCGGTCCATCCCTGACGTTCCGGGGATTTGGCCGAAGAGTTTTAATTTGGTCGGTAAATATATTAAGCCTATGAGGGTGAGAACTGAAACAGAAAAAATAAATTATTTGTAATACAATTATATAAAAGGTGTAAGGGACAGCCCTCCACAAACTTAAAGGGCTTGCTCAATAGACGTAACTGAATAGCTTTCCACAATTTTTTTTTTTTCAGGAAACGAAAAATAAAATCAACCTCACCATACAAAATGATAAACTTGATTTTTTTTTTTCGTTTCCTGAAAAATAAAATTTGTGGAATGTTGTTCAGATTCGTCTACTGAGGAAGCCCTTAAAGTTTGTGGAGGGCTGTCCCTTACACCTTGTATATTATTATGGAAGAGGTACTACGAAGTAATTGAGTTTCTATTACAAGATGATGCGTTTAAAATATTCATCTATACAGGGTGTAACGGACACTTGTCCCTATAAAATTTGCGGATATCCCTATTATGCGGCTATCACACTGCAACGCAACACGCAGCGTAGCGCGTGAAAACGAACCTACGCACGTACTTGCGGCAGTGCAGATCTGCATCATCGTGCGGGTTTTTTACGCACAGTAGGTACTACGAGACTCGGTGTGCAATACCTCGCACCCCGCTCGCCCCCACGCGCGTGTGTTTCCCCCCTTTCAGATGCATTTTCAGTGTGTTGGACTGTGCGTGTATTCTATACAAACGGTGATACTTACAAGCAACGTTAAGAAACGCATTCACGCGCTACGCTGCGGGGTGCGTGCCAGTGTGATAACAGCCTTAAAGTTTGCCGAGACCTCTCCGTAAACTTTAAGGGCTTGCTCAGTAGACGAAACTGAACAACTTTCAACAAGTATATTTATCAGAATATTAAAAAAAAATGGCATGTCCATATAAAATTATAACCAAGATTGAACAATTTGTATGGAGAGGCCGATTTTTTTTTTTGGTCGTCGAAAATCATACATTAGTTCAAAACTGGGTTGTAGCTTTTGGCACCCTATAAACCTCTGAAAACACAGACATCGGCGTTCCAACATTAATAATTGTATTAAAAAAAAAATTAACTTAAACCTTATTTCAGAACTTATAATATTTTTATAGAAGACTTACTATTTAACACGCAGGGAAACACCACGTAGAAATTGAGATCCGTCGAGTGAAAGTAGAATGCTTCAGAGAAATACAAGATTATGGTTAAAGAGAGCGACCAGTAGCCCATTGATACCACCCTGGAAACACAAAAAACCAAGTCAGTCATCATCGTCACCATCAGCCTTTTTTTAATGTTCCCAGTGCTGGGACTCAGGCCTCCTCTTAAGAAGAGCGAATGGGCCGCAATCTACCACGCGAGCCCAGTGCAGGTTGGTGAATGTAATCGACTAGTTCTTTAAGTAAGTTTGTAATTCAACTTGTGTTTTTCTTTATCTTTATTTTATGTTTAATGTATAATTAGGGTTATTGTTGGATTTATTGTTATTTTAAGTTTTAATTTGTTTATTATTTTAATTGTTTGCAATCATTGCTGACCGATCGGCGTCTCATCGTCGACGACGGCTGGTGCTGAAAATCAGCGCTGTGGCTCTGTTTTTCATGAGCCCCAGCATTTTGCTGAGCGCTGGCCGTTTTACGCGGATGTGACGCATATCTTACGTGCTACTTTTAGTCCATATTGTTTTTATTTTGTTATGTTATGCGTCATGTTTGACGCGAATAAACACTTTTTCTTTCTTTTCTTTTCTTTCTTTTTCTTAATGTCACATGTCAGAGAATTTTTGGTTCTAGGAGTCAGTTTTAGTCCAGTCATAGATTTACTAATTTGATTACATCTTTAATTCTTTATTATACACTATTACAACACAAAATAAGTGGATAACAAAGTTCATAGGTGAGCTTAACTCAAAGTTGAGTTTTCTTCCAGCAAACCATTGAGTGATAGAGAGAGATGACATTTTTTTTTTATGTCATTTTATTTTTAACTCAATTAAATACTATAATAATGTGTAATACATCAATAAAATTATTTGTAATTTATAATTCTGTTTCATTTAATGGTTGAAGAATTTATTTAATTGGAATGTTTTGATGTTAAAATTACTTTTTAATTTGATTTTGTTTCTATTTGTTATAAGAGACACAATATTAAAATTTTAAACAAATGTATTTATAATAATATATCAAGAATAATACTCACGGCCTATAATGAATGTATAGTGTACAATGTATGAGCGCTAGTGCTTTGAGAAGAGAATACATCCCTAGCATACGGGATATTGTGAAGTCACCTGGAATAAAAATAAAAATACACATTAGTAATAATACACACATTTATAATATTTTTTAGTTTAACTATATATATCTGTACCTCAGAGGTAAACAACAGTAAATGCCAAAAAGTAAATTTTACGCGTGGATAGAGACTTTAAATGTATTTTTGACATAGTTGCCTTAAAAATATTGAAACAAACTCAATTGCATTTTTAATAATTATTAGATGGAATTATTATGTACTACACATAATTACAATAAAGTTTAGAACAACATTAAGTGCGCGTAAAGCTGAGGAGTAAACAATCTTATCATCATTTTAAGTCCCATACCCGATATGTTTTTGTCATATACCATTGGATATTTCTCTTCCTAGATGTCGTAGGACTTGATGCCCTATACCATTATGTAGAACTGGTTCTTACGATTTTAACAGTGCAAAAAAACATATTTTCAAAAAAGTGGAGTTACTATTGTTTACCTCTGAGATACAGATATATTTTTTGCTCGGGTTTGATAGAAAACCACTATCTCACCTGGTGGTAAGCGACAATGTGTTAGATCATGCTTGCCTAGAAGAAACCTATTCACACTTGACTCAAAGAGAGAATAAATCTGCAGTTTTAAGCGAATATAGAACGGTCTGCTTTTGTGGTTGAACTAAAAAAGCTCAAGAAATTGTACATTGCATAACACCGAGGACCAAGATATGAAGAAAATATAATAGTAGCAATATTTTCTGCACAGTAAAGTGAACTGAAGTAGATAAGACTTCTTATAATTTTGACAGATTAGTTTCTGCTAGTGGCTATACCCAGTAACATGCAAGTAAAATACTATTACAATTGTAATATTTTACTACAACCTACTATCAGTACAAACTTAAGATGACTGAGAGACTCAAACTTGTTTATTCCGAAGAAGTCACAAGTTACATCCTTATTATTATATTTTGTTATTGTTTTGTTGTTTATTTTTTCAGTATTATGCATAAATGCATCAAAGATATTATTTTTATCTGTCCATCTATATAAAATTGGAGTGTCTGTTTGTAATATTGAAATAATCGCTTTTACTACTACTAACTACACGCATATGAATATATATACAGTACATACAACAAAATAACATTTTTTACAATTTTTGTCTGTCTGTCTGTCTGTTTATTCCGGCCAATCTCTGAAATGGCTGGACCGATTTTGACGGGACTTTTTTGGCAGGTAGCTGATGTAATAAGGAGTAACTTAAGCTATTTTTATTTTAGAAAAAATAAATTCAAAATCCTGTAGTCCACGCGAACGAAGTCGTGGGCACAGCTAATTCAACAAATAAACCAAAGGTATTGTGCCTTATTATTTAACAGGGGTCGGAATTAGGTAGAGTTATTCATGTATTTGCATCGAAATGTTGATATTAATATGGATCTTTCTGGGATTTCTAATAAAAAATTCTGTGTGACCAACAATATTACAAATTTCTTCTTCTTCCTGCCCTTGTCCCATCTTATTTGGGGTCGGCGCAATACGTTTTTTTCTTCCATTCTACCCTGTCACTCGTCATGCTATCACTAACTTCCTTTTCTTTCATATCATTCTTCACGCAATCCATCCATCTTTTCTTTGGTCTCCCTTTCCCTCTCCACCCATCAACATGTATACTCATAACTCTTTTGGTAACATGCATTTCATCCCTCCTCTTTACATGACTACACCAATAATAAAAATCTCAGAGGTAGATAAGACAAAAGATAATTAAAATACAATTTTTATTAGTATTTTTCATTAAAAAAGATCTCTTTATGTCAACTGAGGTGCAGTTGACATAATTCCCTCTCTTTAAGATTACAGCAGATTTTTTTTTCTGCTTTATTTCTGATATAGACCTCTGGAATCTGTCATAGCATAGCACAACGTGGTAACTGGTCAACACGCTATTAACTACCTACGCTAATTAACTTGATGTAATGTTCCTTAAGCCTACACTTTATGGTTTCACTATTAGTAAAGTCTCTAATGTCTACAGGTATTTGGTTTAATAAATCGCGTCCTATTCGCCAGGGTCGTGTGTTCGCGACTGGATACTCCATCTCGTTTAACTCTTCAATCCCTGTGTGACAGAACAGCTGACGAGATGGAGTATTTAGTCGTGGATGAGCAACCCTGGCAGAATAAACGCGAGTGTTTGTCGGATATAACCGACGAAGGCAGTTAAGGGTTAAGTTATATGAAATTCAAGAAGCAGATGGAATACATACTTAAAAACTGACTGCTGAAAATATGCTGATGAAGAGACGGTTAAGGGTTAAGTTGGGTAAAGTATAACTAACTTACCATCTAAGTGTTCGTCACCGGCGTTGCTAAGAAACGACCTCCTTTCGATGTAAGACCGCCCTGCGGTTCCTAAGTCCATAAAAGCTACGAATGCTATCCAACCCCGAAAGGCATACAAAACTTTATTTTGAACCGCCATCACTTGTATTTAAAACTATTTAATTACAAACACTATTTCCGGTTATCACTTATGACCTAATTGCAACACTAAATATAGATTTCAAAAAAATTATAAATGCAGTCGCTTGTTTCACTGATCATGAGCTTAATTTAATTAATTAAGCACCCTTTTTAAATTATAATTATCGCGTGTTTGTTATAGCGTGCATCGCAATGCGGCATTTTACCTGCATTGTAGTTTTTCATATACAATTTATAAATATCTTTAAATTATCTTCACAAGTGTTTCGCGCAGAATCTACCTCTGTCAAACAATATCTGTCATGTGTCAATGTATCTGACTGACAAAGTCAATTTGAATTTGACAATTTCATCAAGTGTTGCCAAGAAAAAGAAGCGTGGTTTCTTAAAGAAAAAAGTGGTTAGCGGGGAGTAGGGATTATGGTTTCAAGTCGAAATGCGTTGTCGAAATAATTTACTATTTCTCATTTCTATATGAAATTATAATGAGCTTAGTTGTATGCTTTTTAATAATAATTTATTAACATGCACTGGAATTTAGTTAGATTAATTATTCAAGTACGACGTGACTAATTCTAAGTCTGCAGTCTATTGTTCCTTTTCCCAGATTACAAAGTATTCAATAGGCTAAGAAATGTAAATGGGTATAAAACATTACAATAGGTTAGGAGGTTACAACATTACAAAGGGTTGGCCCCTTTTTATTTGGTACTTATGTGATGCGGATGCAATGTGGGAGATAGATTATACCTCTGCAACCTTTTGGGAAAAACCGGTATGAATGTATGATTTAGATGTAGAATTTTATTCTAGTTATGATTTTATATTGATAGTTGAGAACTGTAATATTCCGCTTGGTAATGAATTTTATGGCCACATTCGCTTCGTGTTCATAACCTTGATCTTTGAGTGCAGCCGAGGTAGGTATGCTGCTGGTTAAGGACAAGTCTCTAGTTTTTTGGTTCATTGTCCTTTTGATGCAGAGTTAATTCAGACATTTATCCACTCAGACAGAAGTGCTTTTTCATAATAAAAAGTGTTTGTTAAAATTATCTTATTATAACATACCTTCACAAAAATCAAACTATGTTAAAATTACCAAATAAAATTGTTGCTGGCCAAACACTCGTTTGGATTTTACAAATCTCCCACCAAACTTAAAGAAGATAAGAAATCCAAAGTTACTCTAACATCGAGATAATCAACGCTGATCACGCTCATCTTTGCTTCAAATGAAAATACATAAATAGGCCAAAATAAAGAAAATTGCCATATGCAATATTGTCACGTTATCCGCTTGCAACTGGTCACAAAATACCTAAAAATATCGTCGCCATATTGGTATTGTCAAAAACTTCGGGATATATCGGTGCCGATGAAAAAATGGTTTCAAGTCTTTTAATTACCGAGTTATCTGTTTTCGAGTGATCTAAAAGGACCAGCGGTGACTTTAGATGTTACGTTTGTCGTATGAGTTGTGTTATTCGGTTCTTAAATGATGTTTTCTATGGAGAAATGTTTAGGCCGTAGTGGTAATGGAACTGCAGAGGAAGCTGAGCTCTTTGCCGGCGATGGCGAGGGGCTGGGCAAAGAGGGAGTGCCTTCAGACGAGGTCGCTTCAGCTGTGGCTGCAGTGTCCGACGAGATCGGAGACATCCTGAAAGATGAGCTGGGTGACGCGGATCGGGCGGATCGCATCGGCGCTGAACTAGCCGATTTGAGCGCGGAGCTCGGATTGCTGGCTGGATTAGCTGACGGTGAACAGCAGCAGGACTTTCCATCACTCTTCGAAATAGCCGTGAGTGCCAATATGGCTGACTGGTCCCATCCCTCTCATTTTAGGTTGTGGCTTTGACAATTCGAGTCTCCTTTGACTCCTTGCTGTTAGCAAGTGTCAATGAACTCCAATTCGCCAATACACACCTATAATGTATGTTTTGTGTACATTTTTTGACACACAAATATGTAGATATACTTTTATAAGTTATTGATTGGTTACTAATAGCTCCTGCAAAACCTGTTTGCTTGGTACTTGATTTTTAATTTAGAACTTGCAGTTCTTATTTTTGTTGAAAAAAGGACTAGTTTTTGGGTCTTCAAAGTTTTGAGTTAACTTTTAGGTTTTGTTAATACAATCTTAGTGCAGTTTTAGTAAAATATTAGTTATAAGCTTATACTAAAGAAAGTAAAATCAGTTTTTATCATATCATTTTCATCTGTATGTATATTTTCATTCAATAGTTCGTCAATCAATTTACTGAAACAAATCTTATTAGGTTCTATTTCGCATGGTGTAAGATGGAATACTATTTTTAACTCCAATAATATAAATAAATCACTATCAAAAGATAAAATTAATTATGTGTAAACAAATTGCATAGAGATAATGACACACAATAGCTTAGTCTTGGTATGCGTTTCTTCTCTAACCTGATTTTTTATTTGATAAACCAAAGTGACAGCTAAAACATTGTTTTAATGACAGCGGGCCATTGTTCATTAACAGCTGGGCATCTTCAACTACTGTCACTTTGGCTTATCTAATAATTAACTAATTAATTAATTAACTACGTCCAATTAAAAATCATGGTATACTATATACATACTATTCTTTAGTGTTCCGGTATGAGAACAAATCTGTAAATAGTTAAACTCAACCAGTGCCAAAATCCTGAGAGCAGGGTCATATATTATAAAAAAAAATTTAGTTGTACTAAGCATACTTGGACTCGTTAGCCTAAGTACTGAGCTTGAACACGAGTCAACACAAGCTACTGATGAGACGCAGGCACTGCTGGCCTTGAGGAGCGGGGGTGGATCGAATGATTGACCCAACCGTACGCAAAATACGTACTTTAGTAGTGGAGTTGCACAAAACAGCCCAATATACTATACTAGCTATGTGTAATAATTGGAAGTGGGTTGTAGGTACTGAAGCAAATTATTGTGTCATTCCAGTTCTGAAAGTAATAAAGTAAAATTCTCCTGTTTCCTTATTTCTTTTTTATGTATACAATCCATGAATTTTAATAAGAGTGTTCAGTAATAAACTGAGTGATAAACGGGAACAGTTATATGTATGCAGCAAGAAGTGCGAAGCCAAAGCAGGTTGGTAGTGAGTAAATAAAATTGACATTGTTCTTCTCAGTTATATTAGGACCCATAGAAGAACTTATCTTGGCAAACAAGAAGATGAAAATCCGACAAAAATATAATAATTGTCATTTATTATCTCTTCACAAAGCTGACTTAAATGTTTACAAGACAATGTCTGAGCTGTATTCCAACTGCATGCGCCTGTGTGAGAGACTGGTGCCTGATATGGGTTTTTGGGGACAACCTATGTTACAGGTCATCAGGGCTTCAAATCTGCTATTACAATAGTGTCAGAATGGTCTATCAATGATGTCATAATTGTCGATTTTGACAAGTTTGGTAATCTACTAATATAACGGCGTCATTATGACTATCCAATGGTCAACCACTGACACTCCATTGTAAAACTTTGACAGTTTATTTGATCAGTGTTCTACCATTAGAATGTTATTGTGCAGTTATTGGTTTTAATATGCTCGATATTATCATTCTACCCTAACTCTATTACGATACCACTGACTCTTTTAGCAAAATGACAATATGATCATGTTGGAATGACGAATTTATATAAATAGCAGACTTGGGCCCCAGGCCTCTTTCACATCTAAAACTAGCTGTTAGAGTTACAGTACAGGAGTCGAAATTGAATACTAACTAATTAACTCTTTGAATGCCGTAATTAGAGACTCAATAGAAAGACAATTGCTTATGTCGAACTGTGTAACATAAGACATTCAAAAGGTTAATTAAACCTCAAGCGAACAACGCCAGCGTTCACTCTCTCATTGTCTTTCTATTGCGTCTCTAATTACGGTATTCGAAAGGTTAAGGACTAGGTGGGAAGTGTTATACAATAAGCTTAACGTAAAAATAGAAAAGTAATAAATACAAACCATGAGACAAAAACCACATACACTTATAATAAATCTGTAGAAGTGAAAATTCTGTACATTGAAAATATAAAAAAAATAAATGGCAGGGCTGGAATGTGTTACTTGAGCTTCCGAGTCGACATACCTAAATACTTATAGGCTTCGGTTGAAGAGAGGGATCTCAGGTTTCTGGAATCCATGAGTTGAGTGCCTACGGATTCCACAACCTCCCCTCGCTTTACATGCACATTTTCAACTCCATCTTGATGGCTGATCCTTATTATTATTTATTACTAGCTTTTGCCCGCAGCTTCGCCCACATACATAAAATAGCCTATGTCACTCAGGAATAAAGCAGCTTTCTAATGGTGAAAAAATATGGTAATAAAATATCTCTACACTAATATTATATTAGTGTAGAGAGGTAAAGTTTGTGAATATTTCAAAACAGTTAAAAGATTTTCAGTTTTATGACACTAGCAGAAGCCAGTTTTAACATGTAAGGCCTCCTGTCTTTTGCTCTGATTGCAAACATAAAGATCTGATGATAGTAGATTTTTCCCGACTGTGTGACTGTGGACAAATTTTTTACCAATTTTTATTGTGTAATTCAATAAAAATTGGTAAAAAATTTGTAAATAAACATCTAGTACCCAGTATTGTTTGTAAACATTTAGTTTTCAATAAGCATGACATTGCTTTGTTTGTAACCTTCCTAAACCTGCCTCTTAGTCTCTGTGACTTGCAAAACACTCTTGCGTGATTTTTTCTTTTATTGTCTATGCTTTGTACTTTCCTTTTTGCTGGCACGTTCGTTGCTTCATTCTTTTAAGTTTAAAGTGCATCTGAACCTTTTTTTTTTCTTTTGTGTTTTTCATGCAATCAGTCTGTTGATTATAAGCCAGTGGGGTCTAAAGTAGATGTCAGATAAACATGAAACCCTTCTACATTTATTGACATTCTTTACGGTAGAACCAGGGACTTAAAAACACCTTCATAAAGGTTACAGAATTATAAGTGTTACACATTGAATGTGTAACAGAATCAAAAATATCCCAAAACACTTAAAAAAGTGTAACCGTAACATATCTGTAACAGATATAAAAGTGTTAACAGTGTTATTGAGTGTAACAGGTAAATGCAGCGTTTCCAAAGTAACAATTTACATATTTATGGTACACTTATTAACAAATATAACAGGTTACAGTTTTATTCGGTAGTACTTCTTAACACATATAAAAGGTTACAGTTTCATTTGGTAACATTATTGTATCTGTTACATTTAAAAGTGTTTTTCTGTTATAACTGTTTTAAAAAAATGTTAAAACACATTATTACGGTTACAGTTTGAGTCCCTGGGTAGAACTACACTGGTCACACCTGTGCCACACACGTCGATCTGGGCGCGTCCGTCTCCATACGTTGTATATGGAAACTAGACTTGTAGAGCTACACTAGGTCCACGCCATGCGACGTCGTTCAGGCTTGTTACACGTGTGTGTCGGTCTAATATAGTTCTATAGTTGCCAAAACGGATCTTGAGCGCTCGGCGTCAGAGTGGGGATCGCTTTGCGCATTCCATACATGGCGAGCCAATCGTCTTCGTTGTTAGATACATGCAGCAACGCAGGGAACGAATTAGGAGTGACGTATATGACGCGATGGCGCGGCGAGCCAATCACTGACACTCCCCGCCCCCGCGTCTCACTTCGCACCACTAAAGAGACCGAATATTTGACTTCTGCGCAACCGCTCAAGATCCGTGAGGGCAACTGTAGCTTTATTTAAAAAAACCGGCCAAGAGCGTGTCGGGCCACGCTGAGTGTAGGGTTCCGTAGTCTCCCGTCCGTCACAATAAGTGTACCCACTTATGAGTTTAAAAAAAATGCTTGCATGAAGACATGCTTAAGATCGTTATTATACAGGCTGACTTTGTTGCAAAACATGTCCTCTTCAGAAGACGAAGATGCGTTTGCTGTGCTCCAATTTATGAATATACAAAATGTGCATAGACAAAGGTCTTATTGGGTGCATCCTGTAAGGAGTTTGTCACAAGAACATAGATATTTTAAGATTCGTCACGCATTTTTCGTTTTGGTTGCTCAAACTTGTATTCGTACTGTAAAACAAGCGATACGTGCTCTTCGCACGGCGGTCGGTCGCAACTGCAAGCGAGGTGGCGCGGATTCTCAAGTGATAAATCCGCGCCGCATCCTTTCTGTGTAATTTACGACGCATCTCTTTCATACATTTTGTACGAATAAAATTTGAAGCGACAAAAAATCCGATCCACATCCGCATCGTATCCGAATCTTTAATCGCTTCTGTGTATTTTGCACCGTAGAGTTAGCGCTCGGCGTTTTGTTTATACGTACCAAGTACTCGGCCGAGAGCACTGTCCCGCCCGTTTACTCGGTGTTCGTTTGCTATGTGTGATCAAGGCATTATTCTCTGTTCAGAATACCTCTAAACTATTATATTGAAGAAATTGAACACTACATAAAAAATAATATGACGTATACCATGTGAAGTAGACTATTGAAAACAGGTGCTGTTAATTTAAATTTCAAGGACAAAAGCTAACAGTGTGTTCTTGATATGGATATCAAATGAAAGTATTTTATGAACGTAGCTTCATTCGGTTAAAATATCACCTTTAGGCAACTATCGGCTTTGGAAAAAGGGGTTAAAGTCGCCAAAAGTGGTCGAAGTTTAGGTCCGAAGTGGCAAGTTTTAGTTCAAAGGGGTCAATTTTAGTTAAAAGTTTAGACCGGTACCTCTACCATGAGTTTAAAGCGATAGTGTTTGTCGATAGTCGGTAGACTTCGTAAATATATTGTATGGCAAATTTTGGTTCTGTAAGTGGCCGCTAGATGCGCTGTAAAATAGCAATGCAGGGAACGAATTAGGAGTGACGTCTATGACGCGATGGCGTGGCGAGCCAATCACTGACACTCCCCGCTCCCGCATCTCACTTCACACCACTAAAGAGACCGAATATTTGACTTCTGCACAACCGCTCAAGATCCGTGATGGCAACTGTACGTACTTTGGTAATCTCGGTTGATACTAGGCCACCGTGGTCGAAAATCGGTCATGAGGATTATTATTATTATTATTTTATGTATTGATCTTTCTTTCTTTCTTAATACTTAACATTCATAATTGACAATTCATGTACAAAGGCGAGCTTAACAATGAGCTTTCTCCCAGCAAATCTTTATGATAATGTTTTCTTCTTTACAGATGGGCCATCGGGGCTCGGGCAGCGGGTCATCTTCGTCCTCGTGGTCTGGTGGTCGCGGACGCCGACAGCGGCGTCACTCGCGGCCCCAACGGGCCCCTAGGCGGCGACCCATCGCGAAGGGCAAGGAGGTAATCCCTTTTCGTTTGTGGTAAATAACGAGACTATGGCAATTTTGCCCAAAGTCCTAAAGGTGATGTCAGGCAGTCAAAGCTTGCGGAAGTCTCAAGCTTCGAAGCTTGAGTGAACTCCTCATAGACTAGTGCACCTTATCAACTACACAAGTCAACGATTGCCTCACTAGTTTATCCAAACTAATATTATAAATGCGAAAGTAACTCTGTCTGTCTGTCTTTGCTTCACGAAATTTGGTACAGACATAGTTTGGAACTTGAGAAAGGACATAGGATAGTTTTTATTGCAAAAAATAATATAAAATTTATTCCGGACATACAGCGCCATCTATTGGTCAAGAGTCGGCATCAATTCAGTACTGAAATTTCCGGAAGTCACTATTCCATGCGAACAAAGTCGCGGGCAATAGCTAGTATATATATAAAAAAAGACGTGTGGCACTCGGGGACTGCCGCGGTAAAGCTATTGCATAGCATTTTTATCAACTTATGCAATTATAATTATTTTTTTATTTTATTTATGCAGTATTTTTTTTTCTTTGATATTAATTGAAGTTACACTTTCACACATTGAATTGAATTTTGATTGATTGTTCACTCATTTGTTTTCTTATCGGTCACCACGCTCAAAAAACAAATAAGTGGGGGGTGTTAGGTTATTTTCGTTACGGAATTTCTGGATTCGGTCTCCACGCTCAAGGCCCGCGATATAAGCTATGCAATAGCTTAAAAAAAAAACTTTTAATTTATTGAACCCCAAGCAAATGCCGGCGTTCGCGCACCTATTGTCTTTCTATTGTGTCTGTGATTTCCACGATTGAAAGGTTAATAAAGTCGACTTGGCGATTATCACACTGCCACGTACCACGCATCGTACCTCGTGAATACGTGTTTTAACGTTGCTTGTAAGTATCTCCGTTTGTATTTGTATACAAACACAGTTCAATACACCGACAATGCATCCACCCGCGTTGCATCGCATGCGCTAACGCGCGTGGGTGTGGAGCGAGACGCAAGGCATGGCACACTGAGTCTCGTAGTGCGTGATTTTGTATGAAATGAGTCAAAGCCTGAGTGAATTTACACAACGCTACTACGCGCGTGAATGCGTAAAATACCCGCACGATGATGCAGATCTGCACTCCCGCAAGTACGCGCGTAGGTGCGTTGACACGCAACATGCAGCGTGATGCGTGGCAGCGTGATAATCGCCTTGGCCACAGCCTTCTTCTTTAGTATTTTCTAAGACACTAATAACATTAATTTTGTTCGCAGATGTCCAGGCGACGGAGTGCGGCGGCGCGCCGAGCCGTGTGCATGCGCGTGCGACGCGTGGAAGTCGTGTCGGACGCGTCCGATGTCGGCGCCGACTCGGACTCCGACGACCAGTGGACTGAGCTGGACGACGCAAGTAAGCATTGCTTTGTTAGCTTTTTAAATTTTAGCTGACTCTAGATAGCTAGCAATCTAGCTAGCAATTGAGCTGTCTGTAATCGTGATGAACGATCACGTGTATTATTATCGGTCACTAATTACCAGTCACCATATATACAGTACAATTCACGAATGATGGCGGCCGTGAAGTTAGCCTTTGCGAACGTTCGCGCATACTACACTCTTCTCGCACACGCACGTCGCCATTTGGTTCCTAAAACACGTTACTGCGCAGCCTTCTGCGCAAACTTCACGGCTGCCATCATTCGTGAATTGTACTGTAAATGTTGACCACATCGATCGATCGATCGTCGATTGATGCCATCGATCGATACGGTCGACGTTGATCGATTGGTGTGGTAGCTTTAATTGATCGACGGATACCGGTCGACTAACCAATCAATCGATTGCCGGTCGACGTTGATCGATTAACCCCGGCTATATTCTATTAGTTTCTTTCGAAATGTATTTACCAGAGGACGCATTCTACAATCGATCGATTGGTCTGGTAGAAACTGTCGATCGATGTCGACTAATCCATATTGGCCTGTTAGTCTAGTGATTAGTGACCCTGACTGCTATGCCGGAGGTCGTGGGTTCGATTCCCACCCAGGACAAATGTTGTTCTGTGTCTGGGTGTAATTTATCGATAATATGTATGTATTTAGAAATATATATAAGTATGTTTATCAGTTGTCTAGTACCTATAACACAAGCTCTGCATAGCTTGGGACTAGACGGCGCTGTGTGATAGTTGTGGAATATTATTATTTCGTTTATTTAATTCATTAAACCCCAAGCGAACGCCGGCGTTCGCGCACCTATTGTCTTTCAATTGTGTCTGTAATTATCACGATTGAATGGTTAAATATTAACATATAAATTATATTTTTAAATATTCAATAAAAAAAAAAAACATTTAAAAATATAAAAAATAGTAGCCCACCGGTATCGGGAACAGGGTCCAAGCTACCGGCGGTCAGGGCTCCAGAGAAAGGAACCTCCTGACTATGCGAGCCGTGTCCAGCAATACTGCTTTCTGAATCAAGCCCTTGATCCAGTCGCCTAACGAGAGCCTCCTAAGATGTTGGTCGAGGCTCTTGGCTATTAAGCCATTGGCTGAAACAACTAACAACTTATTATTATTATTATACTACCATCGATCGATGGCATCGATCGACGATCGATCGACTGGTGATCGACCTTAAAATGTTCCAAATTTTAATGTGTTCCTTGTTTGTCAGCTGGCTCGTCAGACAGTTCATCTCTAAAGGAAGCAGCTGCGATCGACGTCGACTGCAATGGCTACCAACACAAGGCAACGGTTAGTATCGTATTTATAAGCTTTTAGTTTACTTGATATATTGTTAAAACATCATCATTTCAGCCGAAAGACGTCCACTGTTGGACATAGGCCTCCCCCAAGCGTCGCCACAATGACCGGTCCTGTTTGTCTCGCATCTGATTCCCGCGACCCTCACCTCTTGTGGGCTTGCGGACAGTGAGCAATGGGTAGCTCGCTGTCCGGCCGTCCGGTAACTGTCCGGACCAAGCCCAAGTCGTCGACGGCGCGCACTGTTCCCGCTCGCCTCAAGGAGTTGTCAGCAACAGCAGGGACCCAGCCGGGTCGAAGCCTACTGGGGCCAGGGTTATCCGAAAGGGCGCTCGAGCCCCGGTATGAAGGCTAGAAGGAACGGGGTGGGTTTTTAGTCAGTAAGAGTCTGACACTATCTCCCGCTCCGCCCAAGAGCGGGGGTTGTCATTGGATGATTTTTCCCAACGAAAAAAAAAACCCTCACCAGGTGACCTCTTGTGGGAGGCCGCGCCAACGCTGCTTCTTCCGATACAAACTTTCGTCTTCGTAATATAAGTGGGATAATCTTCTTGAAGTCCATCTCAAGGTTGTCTGGTTGATACCGCTGTCAACGATAAGACCGTCATTGTACCCATAGATTTAAGTTTTTGTAAAAGATTTGTTACTATTTCGTTGTAAATTAGAGTTAATTTTATTCTATTCTGCCCCCCAAGCCAAGTTACAACCATTTCTCTTGCGTCGGACGGCGAATATTCACCCTTACGTTGTTGAAACCTCTACGGTCCGGACTAAGCGTTGCGCCTCGTCGTTTATACCGCGTACGTCGAAGGCCTGGAACAGTTTGCCTGCTGCGGTCTTCCCGTCCGATTATAATTTGGGTGTCTTCAAGGCTAGAGTGAATAGGCTCTTAATAAACTAGTGCGCCTCACCATCAAAGATTACATCGCTACTTACCATCAGGTGGGATCGCAGGCAAGCACTAGTTTATCTCAATAAAAAAATAATGCCTCGAGTTGGCCGCGTCCCCGATTCCTTTGTTCTGACTATGTGACTGAGCATTAAGATGACGTCATGCCCGTACATTTGAAGTAATCTACTAGCGTTAACGATTGCAGTTTATCAAATTGGCTAGGGGTACTGTGATCATTTCTAAAGTTGCTTGTGTATTGCAGGCGGAGGCTCCCGCGATGGGCCAGTTCCTGCTGCCGCTCCTGAGTACCGACGCGCCCGCTTCACACCCTGAACACTTCCTCATTAGGCACGAGGATATACTACAGGTATGCTCACCAAACCTGTACTCCGTTCACTTCTGCATTAGACAAAAGAGGTTAATAGAAGCAGGTGTGCACAACATTTATTTTTCGAGATAAATTCTTCTTTCTTTGCACCTGCCATGTTATGTTTCTGCACCACCCTAAGGTCGACTGGCAGATAATGCCTAAGGCATTAAGTCCGCCTTTGTACAGTTTTTTTGTGCATAAAGCTTTAAATAAATAAATAAATAAAATTCTTACAATTAAAAAAAATATATAAAGAAAGAAAAATCTTTTATTTGTCACACATAGGTAAATTAAAATTGTATTACAGTAGAATTAGGATGCATTAAACAAAATACCATAGAATCTAGTATAAAAAAAAAAAAAATAACTTTAAAATCTGTACAAGTCCAAAAAGGCGCCTGACTCAGCATATGCTGCAATATCTAAAGAGAAAAATAACGCAGCGCTGGTATTCTGTTAGGGTAATGCCACTGTTACATACAATGGTTTGAATATAACATTTTAATAAAGCACAATACACCGCTAAATTTTAATCGTTTTAATCCCGTGGAGGGTCGATACATGAAACACTATCGATTTGTAAAGATAAAATCAAAAAATAAAGTACCTTTTTTCAAAACTCATATTAATTTACGCAGGTACGAAATTAATTTCTTTAAGAAAACGTCAGCTGAGCGGGTTCAATGACCTGTAGTTAATAGTCGGCGTTGCGTACAAACTATCTACAGGTCATTGAACTCGCTCAGCTGACGTTAACGACGTTGTTGACGTTTTATACTAATTTCGTACATGCGCGAATTAATACGATTTTTGAAAAAGAGGTACTTTATTTTTTAATTTTGTCTTTACAAATCGATAGTGTTTCATATATCGGATCGACCCTCCACGGGATTAAAACGATTAAAATTTAGCGGTGTATATTGTACTTTTATTACAAAGTGTACCCAAAAACAACCTTGTAAGTCAAGAGTGAATAGGTTACTTCTAGGCAAGCGTGCTCCATCGCCGACCACATCATCGCTTACCATCAGGTGAGATGGTGGTCAAACGCGACCCTATCAATAATAAAAAAAAAACCTTTTCTAATATCTGTCTAATGCTATCGCGAATAGTATAAATAAATCAGTAATTTTGTTCAGCTTCTTGCGTCAGCCGAGGAGAGCGTTCGTGATGACCTGCCTCTGGAGGAAGACTCACCGCTAGAGCCTACGAATGACATGTGAGTATATTTATTTATTTTTAGGGTTCCATACTTCAAAAGGAAAAAACGGAAGCCTTATAGGATCTAACACATAAAGCTTCTCAAAAGGATATAGAGAGTATAAGGTAGGGTTATTTGTAAAACACTAACAACCTTGCAGGTCTGAATTACTAACACCATAAACAACAATTTGACTGGCCTGTTGGTCTAGTGGTTAGTGGCCCTAACTGCTATGCCAGAGGTCGTGGGTTCGATTCCCACCCAGGACAAATGTTTGTGTGATGAGCATGATCATTTGTTCTGTGTCTGGGTGTAATTTAGCTATAATATGTATGTATGTATTTAGAAATATATAAGTATGTTTATCAGTTGTCTAGTACCCATAACACAAGCTCTGCTTAGCTTGGGACTAGACGGCGCTGTGTGATAGTTGTGGAATATTATTATATTAATTTTGAGGCCATTCAAGTATTTTATAAGCACTATAGGGGGGGGGGGGGGGGGTTAGCATTGCTTATTTTTGATGACATAGGGGATGGGGGGTCTAGATGGTAATTACGTCAGCAGTATGTGTTTTTCTTAGTTTTTTTAAGAGAACGATCTCGATGTTCCAAAATCACAAGAAAGTGAGCAGATACACATCACTGAGCAGCAAACATCCAATGTCGTTGAAGATTTAGACTCATGGATTCTCGTATCATGGACTCAGGATTGTTAATTTAAATTAATATGTCAAAATTTTGAATGAAGTTTGTTTTTTTTTCCTTTATTTCAAGCCTATTCCTTATTTGTAGACTTACAACTAGAGCTCATGAATTAATAACGAAACCACAAATGACAAATACTTGTACCAATGTTTACGTAAGCATGGGGGGAGGGGGTGAGAGCTTTGCTTACTTTTGCTGACGAGGGGGAGGGGGGAGTTAATATTTGCAAAAAAATCTGCTTACGTAATACTTGAACGGCCCCTTTTGTTTTGTGATTTTTTTACAAAATATTATACATTTACCAAGAACAAATCTTCAAGATTTCGTTGTTCTATCTAACACATTTCAACTCTGTACTTTGCTATACCTACCTATGCTTGTATGACGCCACGCAAGCGCATCAACACACCGCCGCCATAACCCGCTCCCCTCCGCTATTGTACTATCGCTTACTATGCATAGATTTCATACTATTTAGAACATTCAATCTATAATATAAAAATGAATCGCAAAATGTGTTGGTAAGCGCATAACTCAACAACGCCTGGACCGATTTCGCTAATTTTTTTTTTGTTGTGTTCCTTATTATGAGAAGGTTCTTATGGAAAAAAAATGATAATTAGGGTAGTGTAGGGTAGAGGAGGCTAGAGTAGAGTAGGGTATAGTAGGCTGAAGTAGGGAAGAGCGGGAGCGAAGCCGCGCGAGCAAAAGCTAGTTTTAAATATTTTTATTTTTGTATATACCTGATGAACTAAAATATAATAATAATATTCCACAACTATCACACAACACCGTCTAGTCCCAAGCTAAGCAGAGCTTGTGTTATGGGTACTAGACAACTGATAAACATACTTATATATGTCTAAATACATACATATTATAGATACATTTTTAAAAGTCAAAGAACTGAAGTTGTTGTTGATGTTAGTATCATAGTCCTGAGTAGTTGTCAATGTTTTACTTTTACAGGGATTGCGGGTAAGAAGGTAAAATAAAGCCTAAGGGCCGGTCCGCACAGCGGTATTTCACCGCGCGATGTTTTTTATTTTCGTTATTCTGTAACACATTGAATTTTTTGGAAGTTTCCGCACAGGCGATAAAAAAACGTGCGATTTAAAAACGACGTGTGGCACTCGGGGACTGCCACGGTAAAGTTATTGCATTTATCAACTTATGCAATTATAATTATTTATTTATTTTATTTATGCAGTATTTTTTCCTTTGTTTTTTTTTTGTATGATATTAATTGAAGTTACACTTTCACACATGGAATTGATTGTTCACTCATTTGTTTTCTTATCGGTCACCACGCTCAAAAAACAAATGAGTGGGGGGTGTTAGGTTATTTTCGTTACAGAATTTCTGGATTCGGTCTCCACGCTCAAGGCCCGCGATAGAAGCTATGCAATAGCTTAAAAATTCTATGATTTCTTGCAGGTTTGACGCGGTCCAGTGCGGAAATAAATCCGCGCGAATATTTTCCGCGCAGTGAAATATCGCTGTGCGGACAGGCCCTAAGACCTATTCGCAGACCTACCAATAAAAAAAAATAGTTCAATTCGTTTCCAAAGAGTTGGATAACAAATACTGTGACACGTAATTAACACGCTTATATTAGCTTCACCTGTACGTTTGTAATCAACACCTTTGAGCTCGATTTTGACCTACTTTGGGCGATCAGATTTTTTTTAAACTTTGCACACCCATCAAAGACCGGTGACAATACAATAATCCGTTTTAACTTTTAGTGAAAAATAAAATATAGTTTAAAAAAAAAATTAAAAAACACGCTTTCATAGCATATCAAACTAAAAAGTGTAAAATAAATGAAAGAAAAATATTAATATCATTGTGAAAAAAGCGTGGGGCGCTTTGTGCCATATTTTTTGTAAATCGAGCGCCCCATGCTTTTTTTTTAAACTATATTTATTTAATATATTATATAGATCATAATTATCTTTCTCAGACTATCGGGCAGTGAAATGCTTGATTTTGAGGACGCCGCGGTCACTGCCGAGGAAGAGGCCGCCTTACTCCACTATGTTTGTGGGATAGGTATGTAATTACCCCTTTATTTTTTCAATTCTTTTAGGGAGTTGAAAATCGTCAAATAACTTCTCCCACTTTGGAGCAGCGACTGTATTCATAGGGAAGTACACATAAGAGGGAAAGAATATTATTATCCTCTCGACCCAGTCGGCTCGGACGTCGGTAGTCGCAGAGCAGTAGTCGGTAGCTCTCTATCCGGTAAGGATTAACCCGGGTCGACGGCGTGTTGTGTTCCACGCGCGCCTCAAGGAGCTGTCAGCAGAACTGACAGCGTCGAGGGAATGTTCTAAAGAATTACTGCGGTTCTGAAACGCCTAGCCTAGCGTGCTTGCTCCTACAGTTACCCTTTGTGTAGGGTCTAGCTCTCATCTAGACCATGCTAGACACGTAATAAAATAGGCTAGTTGCCATAAAAAAAATAAGAGACACGTATTTTTTTATTTGTAAATTAAACCAAAAATGACAAAGATATAGCCCATTAAAGTTACGTGTAACGTCACGCCGTGCTGCATTTTTCGCACGGGGTGACGTCACACGTAACTTTGATGGGCTATGTCTTTGATATTTTTTGTTTAATCGAAAAAAGAAAAAATACGTGTCCAATATTTTTTAATAATCTAAAATACGGAATAATTAAAATGTAATTATTTTGATCCTGGAAACTACCCTATTAAAAGTAAAAAAAAGCGTTTAATTAAACTGAAATAAAACCTTCACTTTATTCTTCGAATTATTCTCAGCAAACTCTTTCATTTGTTACCCATATTTCTTTAAAAATAACTAGTCCGCCATCTTGGATACTCCGCCATGTTGGATTTAAAATGACGTCACACAGGTAATCATTGTCATCCAAACTAAACGTGTATACGAAATTTCAGCTCAATCTGTTAAAGATATCCGCTTCAAAATTGAGTTGTAAGATTCCACCCGAACAAATATAGTAGTAATATAATTGTTTGTACAGAAGCGGAACGCGCAAACGAGTCGTGCGCGCTGTTCACTCCGGTGCAGGAGTGGCTGCTCGGTGTGTTCCACTCGTGGTGCGAGATCTCGGCGCTCATGTTCACTCTGCGGGGGACCAACATGTGAGTACACAGATGAGTACAGCAGCTGAACATACAGACGAGTCGTGCGCGCTGTTCACTCCGGTGCAGGAGTGGCTGCTCGGTGTGTTCCACTCGTGGTGCGAGATCTCGGCGCTCATGTTCACTCTGCGGGGGACCAACATGTGAGTATACAGATGAGTACAGCAGCTGAACATACAGACGAGTCGTGCGCGCTGTTCACTCCGGTGCAGGAGTGGCTGCTCGGTGTGTTCCACTCGTGGTGCGAGATCTCGGCGCTCATGTTCACTCTACGGGGGACCAACATGTGAGTATACAGATGAGTACAGCAGCTGAACATACGGACGAGTCGTGCGCGCAGAGGCTCTAGGAGTGCTTAAGGCCCAAACGTGAAATCAGTGCCATAGAACAGTGACTTTCAGAAGCCTACTGCTCGGTAACAGCCAAGTTATTAGGTTTGAAAAAATATGTTTATTATAGATTTTTGGAGTCCCGCAAACCTCCGTTGAAACGGGAGGATCCTCCGACCAGACAGGTGTTATGGTCTGGTGGGCGACTGCCCGATAGATGATTTCGGACTGTCGTATATGTTCAAATCGCGCGGAGAACTTTGATTGCGATGCAGGATTTCGTATTTTCTTCGTAGTTCTTATGTGGCGCCAGAGATGTCGCTACAGATTCATGAAGAACATTATCAAAAATTTTGTCTTAAAAAAAAATATTTAGCTATTTCGTAACTTTTCTTTCTGAATCAAGCCCTTAATCATATATCGCTAACCTCGCGAGCCAATATACTTTGCTTATTAATAAACTTTTACTACATTATTATTGCTAATGTTGAGTTCTATCTTCGACAGGAGCGTAGAGATGGTGACAGAGGATTGGGTGTACCGCGCGCGGTTCGGGTGCCACTGTCGCCTGTGCCTGTGCCTCGCTAACAACGCCGACGCGGTGTTCGCGTTCATACGCGACGTAGTCTGGGCGTTGGCTCACTGTGAGTATTACACTATCGTCTATTTGTTATCCAAACTATTCCAAATTTCCAATTTCCAAACTAATATTATAAATGCGAAAGTAACTCTGTCTGTCTGTCTGTCTGTCTTTGCTTCACGCCTAAACTACTGAACCGATTTGTGTGAAATTTGGTACAGACATAGTTTGGGACTTGAGAAAGGACATAGGATAGTTTTTATTGCAAAAAATAAAATAAAAAAATAAAATTTATTCCGGACATACAGCGCCATCTATTGGTCAAGAGTCGGCATCAATTCAGTACTGAAATTTCCGGAAGTCACTATTCCACGCGAACGAAGTCGCGGGCAAAAGCTAGTAAGAAAATAATGACGTTATCAGTGCGGTAAACTATCGCCTAAACGCTTTAAGAAAATAGTCATTCATCACTGCTGCTGCAAAGTAGAGGCGTGTTTTGACTGGCCTGTTGGTCTAGTAGTTAGTGACCCTGACTGCTATGCCGGAGGTCGTGGGTTCGATTCCCACCCAGGACAAATGTTTGCGTGATAAGCTCTATAATCTTTTGTTCTGTGTCTGGGTGTAATTTATCTATAATATGTATTTAGAAATTTCTAAGCATGTTTATCAGTTGTCTAGTACACATAACACAAGCTCTGCTTAGCTTGGGACTAGACGGCGTTGTGTGATAGTTGTGGAATATTATATTATATTATTTATATTCATACAGGGGCCATTAAAGTGATAATATTGAAGGAGACTTAACAGTTTTTTTTTTTTTTCAAATATAACTACTAAGATATTATTTAAATACTAGCTTTTGCCCGCGACTTCGTTCGCATGGAATAGTGACTTCCGGAAATTTCAGTACTGAATTGATGCCGACTCTTGA
Source organism: Mythimna albipuncta (assembly GCA_929112965.1). Classification (NCBI taxonomy): domain Eukaryota; kingdom Metazoa; phylum Arthropoda; class Insecta; order Lepidoptera; family Noctuidae; genus Mythimna; species Mythimna albipuncta. Next base: position 9,066,060 of record OV815985.1, on the reverse strand, counting down.
CCAATAGATGGCGCTGTATGTCCGGAATAAATTTTATTTTTTATTTTATTTTTTGCAATAAAAACTATCCTACGTCCTTTCTCAAGTTCCAAACTATGTCTGTACCAAATTTCACACAAATCGGTTCAGTAGTTTAGGCGTGAAGCAAAGACAGACAGACAGACAGACAGAGTTACTTTCGCATTTATAATATTAGTTTGGATTAATAAAGCCGACGCGCTGTTCTCGTACGTGACGTTGTCTGGGCGTTGGCTCACTGTGAATACTACACTAACTCTATTTACTTTAAGATAATAGTGATTCATCAGTGCTGCTGCAAAGTAGAGATGTATTCACCCAGGGGTAAAAATTAAACCACCTTTGAAATACTGTCATTTAGAGACATAATAGTAAGATAACGGCAGTGCGAACGCCGGCGTTCGCTTGGGGTTTTATGAATTAATATTGATGAAGACTTACTAACATTTTTTCACCAATAGAAAGCTGCTTTATTCCTGAGTGACATAGGTTATATTTAACCCATCGAACGCCATAGTTTAATGACCGGAAAATTGCCGTGTTTACGTAAATCACCAATAAAATAAATAACAAATATATTTTTTTTTTGTTTTTGACGTGACGTCGATAGACGTCTTATAAATTGGTTTGCCGGGTGACACTTCAAGAAACTGCGTTACGCTCCGCTCACGTTATGCGCTCACAATGAGAGCGAGTGAGAGGCACGCGTCCCTTCCACTCGGGCATGGTTAGCCCGCCTAAGAGCGAGAGAGACAGACATAAAAAGTGAAAGGTACGCGTCCCTTCCACTTACCACTCAAAGTCGTTGTCACGTAAAACTTTCGCCCGTATACCGACTTTACAGGCAACCAATTTTTTTCTAGGAAAAACAAATAATATAATAAATACGGAATAATATAATATATAGAAACTAAAATTTTCGGCCAAATAAGTTTCGTACAGACGTGTGTACAAAATGAAAATATTATATTATTGTAAGTGTATATTGTAATATTTATGGTTTATTAGTATATTAATTCTCGGAATCACCTTATCTCTTTCTCTTATTGCACCTACCACTGTTTTTCTCTGCACCACCCAAAGGTTGACTGGAAGAAAATGCCTAATGCATTAAGTCCGCCTCTGTACTTTTATGTGCATGAAGTATAAATAAATAAAGAAAATAAAGCGTTTTTCAAGGTCTTCAAGTTGTACAGAAGTATGTACAATCGGCGCTCGATTGGTTAAGGGCCAAGCGCCCGAAAAGTGCCATAAAACAGTGATTTTCTGAGGCCTACTCCTCTGTAACGGCTAGGTCAATTGGTTTGAAAAAAATATATGTTTATTATAGATTCATGAACAATAATATCAACATTTGATTTTTTCATGCAAATAATACTTTTGTAAAAAAAAAAAAAAAAATTAGCAATTTCGGAACTTTTCGCAACTTTTCCCTATTCCTTCGAAACGGCTTGGACCTTTAGAAACATTTTTACACATAAAAATTGGTAGTTAAATATTCTTCAAAGTGAACATTGTTTATGTAAATCAATCAATATCTCACAGAGAAAATGGATTTAAAGCGCTTTCCGGGTGCTGCTGGTCGCAAATAAATGCACAGATTTGCGTACTGTCGCCTAGGCGAGTGCAAGAGTTGCGTTCACATAATTTCGGCCAGATGGTTCAAGGGACTATACGCCTTAATGTACGCGTGCGAAGCCACAGCCTTATAAATGTGTATTGTTGTCCAGGTGGCAGCACGGTGGGCATAGCGGCGCTAGTCGTGCGGGCGCTGCGGCCGCGCGGCCACTACGACCCCGACCACTGGGACCTCGCTGTGCTGCGCCGAGCTATAGCGGCGCCGCAAGGTAATGTATACTGTAGCGGACGCCGACCGTGTACTCAGGATTATGTGATTAACACCCGAGCACCGTGAGGGAGAGTAATATAGAAACCTGAGTTAAGCGAGGGATACAAGTCGCCCAAGACAAAGTTTTATCCCCTTGTTGGATACTCTTCTTTTTACACCTTCTGTGATATGATATATTTTCACCTTATGTGATATATTAATGTATACTGGAGCGGACGCCGACCATGTGCTCAGGATTTATGTGATCAAAGAGAAATATAGAAACCTGAGTGAAGTGAGGGATACAAGTCGCCCAAGACAAAGTCCTATCCCCCTTGTTGGATACTCTTCTTTTTACACCTGTGGTGACTCGCCTTAAAGGGATGTCAGCATACCAGCCAGGGTTGTAGGACTGGTCGAAAGTGGCACAGTGGCCTTGGAACGCAAAGGGCAAGTGGAGAGGCGCAATTGGGTTTTAGTCAGTAAAAACCTGACACGACGAAATTCACCTCAAAATAATAATAAAAAAAATGTTATATGCGTCAAATCTTGCAACAATGCATGGCGGATCTCCATAAATGGCGATTCAGTAGTTTTATTCATCCCTCATGTTATGGGTATCAAATTAAAGATTTTTTTGTACAACCTGGGGTGTGCACAAGAAAAAATCCTGTTTGGTGTCCTGAGGGAATGATGTATCAAATTAATGTGGAAATTCAATTTTATTATCGCAGGCGCAGCAATAATACACGAACAACTCAGCAAGCTGGCCGCCCAGAGCGACACGACGCGACAGATAGTCAACGACGTGTGTCTGTGTCGACAGTTTGACAAGCCGCTCGAGAAAGAGTACGTATTGTTATATTCACGTTAAGGTAATAGTGACGTCATCATGTCAGTTGTGGAATATTATCAGTGATTCTCACTAAAGTAGTTAATACACGAACAACTCAGCAAGCTGGCCGCCCAGAGCGACACGACGCGACAGATAGTCAATGACGTGTGTCTGTGTCGACAGTTTGACAAGCCGCTGGAGAAAGAGTACGTATTGTTATATTCACGTTAAGGTAATAGTGACGTCATCAATGATTCTTACTAAAGTAGTTAATACACGAACAACTCAGCAAGCTGGCCGCGCAGAGCGACACGACGCGACAGATAGTCAACGACGTGTGTCTGTGTCGACAGTTTGACAAGCCGCTGGAGAAAGAGTACGTATTGTTATATTCACGTTAAGATAATAGTGACGTTATGAGTGATTCTTACTAAAGTAGTTAATACACGAACAACTCAGCAAGCTGACCGCCCAGAGCGACACGACTCGACAGATAGTCAACGACGTGTGTCTATGTCGACAGTTTGACAAGCCGCTGGAGAAAGAGTACGTATTGTTATATTCACGTTAACTCTATAGAAGTTCTGAACTAACTCAACTACTTATTCACAACTGCATAGACTATCTTCGCCTCAGTCTGGATTCTCACCATGCCTGAAGTATAGTCCTGAATTAAACAATGTAAGCATCAGTCTTAATCAGGCCAGATCTGCATCCACACTTGACTGGAGCCTGTTAACACCGAGACAATGGAAGATAATAGTGACGTCATCAATGATTCTTACTAAAGTAGTTAATACACGAACAACTCAGCAAGCTGACCGCCCAGAGCGACACGACGCGACAGATAGTCAACGACGTGTGTCTGTGTCGACAGAAGAGTACGTATTGTTATAGTCTACTAGCTTTTGCCCGCGCGGCTGCGATCCCGCTCTTTCCTACTCCACCCTACCCTACCCTACCCTACCCTACCCTAATCTACTCTACCCTACTTCATTTATTACAAAAAATTTGATAAATGAAGAACCGCTCGACCGATTTTGTGCGAACTTCACATAAACCATCTACTAAATAGTCCGAACAAAGCCTAAACATTTAGTTTGGATAGGTGAGCCGGTTCTTGAGTTATAAAATTACAACGAAAAGTGGCATTGATTTTTATTTATATAATTATACAGTACAATTCACGAATGATGGCGGAGGTGAAGTTTGCGCAGAAGGCTGCGCAGTAACGTGTTTTAGGAACCAAATGGCGACGTGCGTGTGCGAGAAGAGTGTAGTATGCGCGAACGTTCGCAAAGGTTAACTTCACGGCCGCCATCATTCGTGAATTGTACTGTAGATTCATGTTAAGATAATAGTGACGTCAGCAGGACCGAAGCCTACTGGAGCCATGGGTTTACTTTTGAAAGGGAAGTCTGTGGTCCTGGAACGCAGGAGTAAAGAAGGAACATAGGTGTAGTGTAAGTCAGTAAAAGTCTGACACTTCCTCTCGCTCCGCCCTGGAGTGGGAAAAGACTTTGAATGATTGTCCGCCTTATAGAAACCTGTTTCGATTTCCGGTCTTTATCATTATCATAAGCCTTTTAATGTTCCCACTGCTGGGACTCAGGCGTCCTCTCTAGAAGAGGGAATGGGCCGTAATCCACCACGCGGGCCCAGGGCAGGTTGGTGGATTTCACATGTCTTCGAATTCTTTGTTCTAGGACATGCCGGTTTTTTTTTTTTATTATGGTATAATCAAGCAATTAAATTCAAGCCTTCGTACCGGGGCTCGAGTTCCCTTTCGGATAACCCTGGCCCCAGTAAGCTTCGGCCCGGCCACCACTGATCTCCACTGTTCTTTAATATTCCGATATTTTAGTCAGAATATTACATTTTTTCTTTGTGCATTCAACAGGCATGCTGCGGAGAGGTTTTGCAAAATATTGGAGAACTTCAAAGCGGCGTCTACTATCACGTTCAAGGTAAGTTCACAGTTTCCAGAGGATCCTGTTTAGGTTTCGACGGGGAAAGCACTCGGGTGCTACTATTGACACCCGATTTGTGTGGATCGCTCGGAGAACACGGTCGAAGATGGCCCCTGCGGGCGAAACACCACCGAGTGGAGGCATGTGACTGCCTCGTGTTAAATAAACTCGTCATGGTAAGCCAGAAAGTGGGATGGAGCTCCCTATACAAGGTGTAAGGGACAGCCCTCCACAAACTTTAAAGGCTTGCTCAGTAGACGAAACTGAACCACTTTCCACAAGATTTTGTTTCAGGAAACGAATAAAAAAATCCGCCTCACCATACAAAATGATGAACTTGATTGGACAATTAATAATAAAAATAATAATATTCCACAACTACCACACAACACCGTCTAGTCCCAAGCTAAGCAGAGCTTGTGTTATGGGTACTAGACAACTGATAAACATACTTATATATTTCTAAATACATGCATATTATAGATAAATTACACCCAGACACAGAACAAATGATCGTTGCTCATCACACAAACATTTGTCCTGGGTGGGAATCGAACCCACGACCTCCGGCACAGCAGTCAGGGTCACTAACCACTACACCAACAGGCCTGTCATAAATTAATAATTTGTATGGTGAGGCCGATTTTTTTTTTTTTCGTTTCCTGAAAAAAAATCTTGTGGAATGTTGTTCAGTTTCGTCTACTGAGCAAGCCCTTAAAGTTTGTGGAGGGCTGTCGCTTACACCTTGTATAGGGTTATTGGTAAAACACTAACAACCTAGCAGATATGTCTTACTAACATCTTAAACAACAACTTTTGTTCTGTGACTTTTTACAAAACATAATTCATTTACCAAAAACATTCAAGATTTCGTTGTTCTAGCAAAATACAGAGTTGAAATGTGTTAGAACATTTCAACTCTTTTTTTTGCTATACCTACAGCGCAACAAGCACCCCCGCCGCCGTTTTCGTAATATTTAGAACGTTCAATTTAAATATTTTCATTTTTGTATGAAAATCTGATGAAAAATTTTTTTTTTTTTTTAAGTCGTAGAACAAAAGTTGTTGTTTATGATGTTAGTGACATAATCCTGAGAGTTGTCAGTGTTTTACTAATAAAAGTTCAGTTTAGGTCGTCAAATGGATCGCATTAAGAGTTTTGTTAAGGCTTTTGCTTAAGATTCGACGAGAAGAAACATTCGGGCTTCACTATTGTGTAGATCGTCCGGCGAACGCGGTGGATCATACGGTGGTAGTCTGTTCCGCGTGGGTGGAGCACCGCCGTTACGTCGTAGAGACGCGAGGTGCCGGTGACCTGATGCCTTCGAATGAGAAGCAGTTATCTCTTTCTGAAAAGCTGTTACATGAGAGAGGGAGGTGGCGGAAAGTGTGAGGCAGAGACAATCCTCAAGCCCCTCCTGCACGCGTATTGACACGCCATAGGCGTTGGGAGTCTTTGGGCATTTCTTGGTTACTGTAAGTGCAGATTTGTGGACGACGAGCCATGTGTAGCTTGCTGTTTGGTAAGTTCACAGCAAAAGCTAGAAAGAAAGACCACGTGTGTACTAATTGTAATCGGCTATAATTGTCAGATTAAACTACGCAAACAAAACGGGTGGTAAAAGCCATTTGATTTGTGAAAATAAAGGTTGAGCGGCTGCAGTTACCTCTGCTCATAACCAATGTATGTATGTGTGCAGGTGGAGATGATCCCAGTGGGCGTGGGCGGTGTGGAGCCGCTGTCGCGCTGGAGCTGGGTGGGCGCGGCGCGCGCGCGGCTGCAACGCTACCTGCGCCCGCACCAGCGCGCCTCCACCAGCGCGCGCCTGGCCGACATGGCCGCGCGCACCACGCCGCACGACTGTGAGCACCACACATTTTTAACACGTTCGCTGCGGCAGTGATTTTTCTATACTTTCCATTCCTGTGGTACAAGGTCTATGCGCCTGGTAATAAATCTTCCTTTGTAGCGGCACCAGGCTTATAGACCTTGTAACTTTAAAAAAATCTAAATCTATTTTTGATTTCATGTAAAAATATATCTCTTTCCTACACCGAACCAAATTGAAGTTATGCCTTCCGCACAACAAGGTAGTCTATACTTTTCTTAGCCGCACTGTAAGCGAGACGTTTACAAGATGTTTAAACCTGGTATCACACTCAACGTGTTAACGAGGATCAATTACATAACAGCAAATCCATTTTTTACTAAGAACATCTTATGTGTAATAATTTACTGAGCATAAAATCCATTAAGAAATGGTGGATTTATTAAAGTTTTTCTGAACGGCTACTTAGAAACGCGCGCTCTCGCCCGACTGTTTATAATGACGTCATCTGTCATGATCCGTGTGACGAACGGCTTGATCGTAATCATTCGCCGGAGAGCAGCGATGGTCGAGTGGTAACAGCCCCGACTTACGAGTTGTAGGTCGTGGGTTCGAGCCCAGCTAACGCATTACTTTGTATAATTATTTCATCACCACTGCTCTCAAAACGGTGAAGGAAAACATCGTGAGAAAACCGGCATGTCCTAAAACCAAAAATTCGAAGACATGTGACATTCACACGCATGAGCCCGCGTGGTGGATTACGGCCCATTCCCTCTCCTAGAGAGGAGGCCTGGGTCCCAGCAATGGGAACATTAAAAAGGCTGGTGATGCAACATTCGCCGGTGGAGACTTATCATGACAGATGACGTCACAGCGAGTCGCTTCATTCTCGGGCGCGATTCTGGAACAAATACACGAAACTTGGTGTTATTTCATCAGTGAGCGCGTGGTCGGGGTACAAGCATAGATGCGACTGCCTCACGCCGAGGACGCTGTGTGCTCAGCAGAGGAAGCAGCTACTGAGGTGAGTCTTCAAAACTGTACCCAATACTTAGATGAATGCTTTAGTTTTTGCATTGTGGTCATTTTATGTACATTAAAATAGGATTTGAAACATTCATCATCCTTATCATGTTCCTGCCCTAGTCCCGTTTTATTTGGGGTCGGCGCAACACGTTTTTAACACGCTTATATTAGCTTCACCTGTATGTTTGTAACCAACGCCTTTGAGCTCGATTTTGACCAACTTTGGGCGATCAGATTTTCTTCAAACTTTGCAATACAATAATCCGTTTTTTTTTTTTGTGGAAAATAAAAATATAGTTTAAAAAAAAACACGCTTTCATAGCATATCAAACTAAAAAGTGTAAAATAATTTTCAATATAGGTAAAAAATAATAATAATAAACGAAAAGATTAATATCATTGTGAAAAAAGCGTGGGGCGCTTTGTGCCATATTTTTCGTAAATCGAGCACCCCACGCTTTTTTCACAAATTATATTAATCTTTTCGTTCATTATTATTATTTTCTACGTATTGAAAATTATTTTACACATTTTAGTTTTTTTTTAAACTATATTTTTTTCTTCCATTTTGTCCTATACACGTGTAAACTCATAACTTTTTAAACAACATGCGTTTCATTCTTCCCTTTCACATGACCATACCAAGACAAACGATTCCCTTTCAACTTTGCAGTCACTGGCGCCACTTTCAAACTTCCCCTAATATACTTATTTCTCACTTTATCCATTCTCGTCACACCACACATCCATCTTAACATTCTCATCTCCGGTAAATCTCATCATCTCAAACAGTAAAACGCATTTATTTACGATTATTGAATATACATTATAAGGTTTATTATTGAGGATTTTCGAAATAAACCAAATTGTTTCTCTGAAAACAAAGTTTTATTTTATTCAACACACTTTTACATTATAAAAAATTATCGTTTAACTAAAATTACACTTTTATCTCACCTGAAAACAAAGAAACGACATTTAAAGTTCACTAATATCACCTCCTCAATTATAGAGTGCGTCTACTGAAAGCGTAACCTGGAGTTTTTTTTTTTAAATTAAATTGGCAACATTGTTTTACCGAAAAAAATCACGTCAAAGTCTATGATCGCAATTGTCAGTTTTGTTAACAGATATTTATTTTTCAAGAATAATTGCTTAATTATGGGAAAAACAATAAACAGTAACGTGCGAAAACTGTTACACACTATGGTTAATAAGTTCAAACAAAAACAAGAAGAGAAAGAAGGTGTTTTCAATGAAAACCAACAATGTTTACATACGATTTCTGTATTTTTAAGTTAGTATGACGTTACAATCTTGATCCTTGTTGACAAATATTATTAGATAGTTATATTTATGATGTAATGATTTTTTTTTCTTATATTTTTAGATAATCTGGCATATTACGAATTTCATATTTGACAAAAACATCGAACAAAGAAGGCTTTTGGTGAATCGACTTAATCAAAAACATATGCTAATGAGTGGTAGAATGCGTTCAAACGCGGTTGGATGTAATAAAAGATTTGCCTCACTCTGTCTAGTAGTGCATCAAAGTCTTCAACTGAAGTTAAAATCGCGAGAGTGAAGGAAATAGTGACTGAAATCCTAGTTCAAGTTTGAGAGAGATAGCTGCTGAACTTTCTGTGTCTCACGAGTCGATCCGTGTCATTTAAAACAATCACTGGAGTATGAAAGATGTTTCCGCTTGACTAATCCCAAAAGATCTGAATTTTCTCTGTGCTAAAACTAATCGATTCCAACCCAACAATCTTGAAACACATTATTAGTGTTGGCGAGACGTGATGAAATTGAAATCATGTTGACTATTGCGGTGTTGTACACTTGGTATTCTTGCCAGAAGGCCAAATAGTAAATAAAGAGTATTATTTGAATATTATGTAGCGACATTTGAGAGAACAGATAAAATAAAATAATTTGGAATAATAACTAATATTTTGTGTGTTATTGACCTTTACCATACACACACCAATAATTAAAGGTACACTACACTGCTCACACGTGTGCTTCACACGCCGATTTATTTAATTTTGATGCAACACAAAGTCCTTAGGCGGACTTATCATTGCATTCTCTACCAGTCAACCTAGGGCAGTGAAGAGAAAATATGGTAGACGCACAAAAAGAAAATTTTGGTATTAAAACAAGCCGATCTGGAAGCTTCGGTCTCCATACATTTCATATAGAAAATAGACTGTTAGAGCTACACTTGATCCACGCCACGCCATGCGACGCTACGTCCGCGATGCCGACACGTCGTTTAGAGGAAGGTGGGCGGCGATCACCGCGGCGGCACCGCGAACAGACGCGTGGATCCACGCGTCTGATCGCGATGGTCAGGCGGAAGTGTCTTCGATAGTAAATGAAAAAGCGAGCTTGATCTGTTTTTAATCCTTCAATGAAATCAAACGTTGTAATGCGCATCACACGTGATACGCGTTGCGTCGGTGTAGTGTGCACACCTACCGCACACGGCTGAGACGTCTCACACGTGTGCGTCGGTATAGTGTAGTTATGGCTTAAGTCTACACACGTTTTTGACTAAAATTTAAGTTCCTATACAACTATTATACAATTGTCATAAATATAAAAAATACTCAAGTATCAAAACTTTTTTCTCCTACTATTTCAATAATACCACATTCAAAATTTTTGGTTTTAACCTCCTTTTCTCAGGTCACGCTTTCGTTAGACGGACTATATCTCTTTATTTATTTCTCTACAAGTTTTTTTTTTTTTATATCAATTAAATGCACAAAATAATCTAAACATCTGCCATTGAATCATACGTCACCCCGTATCCACAGCTTAAAAATTAAAAAAAAAATTAAATGTCATTTCCAAGAAGGTTATTTCATTACATACATATACAGATGTTGTTACCGCAAATATAGTTTCTGTAACTGTACTATCAAAAATTTTGTATTTCGAACTTTGGTAAAAAAAAACTCAACAGTACTTTTTAGGGTTCCGTAGCCAAATGGCAAAAAACGGAACCCTTATAGATTCGTCATGTCTGTCTGTCTGTCTGTCTGTCTGTCTGTCTGTCTGTCTGTCTGTCTGTCTGTCTGTCTGTCTGTCCGTCCGTCCGTATGTCACAGCCACTTTTTTCCGAAACTATAAGAGCTATACTGTTGAAACTTTGTAAGTAGATGTATTCTGTGAACCGCATTAAGATTTTTACACAAAAATAGAAAAAAAGCAATAAATTTTAGGGGTCCCCATACATAGAACTGAAACTCAAAAATTTTTTTTTCATCAAACCCATGCGTGTGGGGTATCTATGGATAGGTCTTTAAAAATGATACTGAGGTTTCTAATATCATTTTTTTCTAAACTGAATAGTTTGCGCGAGAGACACTTCCAAAGTGGTAAAATGTGTGTCCCCCCCCCTCTAACTTCTAAGATAAGAGAATGATAAAACTAAAAAAAATATATGATGTACATTACTATAAAAACTACCAATGAAAATTGGTTTGAACGAAATCCAGTAAGTAGTTTTTTTTTAATGCGTCATAAACCGAAAAAAATACACTATTATTAAAACATCGATCAAAGTTACAATACATTACAAGAACTTTTATATTATGTTACTTGCTGCTACGGAACCCTTCATGGGCGAGTCCGACTCGCACTTGGCCGGTTTTTGTTAAACCTAAGATCCCTCTCGTCCCTCGCTCAACAGTCGTGGACTCACCAGGATATTTTTAACAGCATAGAAATTGTGTGCTTCGTTGCAGCGGACTTTGGGGCCGGCCGATGTTCAGTAGCGGACACCTGCGTGCAGCTATGTAAGTATAATAATCTATATACACCGTTAAATTTTAATCGTTTTAATCCTAATCCCGTGGAGGGTCGCTCCATTTAAATAATTACTAGCTTTTGTCCCGCGGCTTCGCTCCCAATCTTCCCTACTCTACGCTAATTTTATTTTATTTTTTTCCATAAGAACCTTTTCCAAGAGAAATAAGAATTCATTTTTATATACACCGTTAAATTTAAATCGTTTTAATCCCGTGGAGGGTCGATCTGGCATGAAACACTATCGATTTGTAAAGATAAAATTAAAAAATAAAGTACCTTTTTTTCAAAACTCGTATTAATTTACGATGTACGAAATTAATTTCTTTAAGAAAACGTCAGCTCGGCGAGTTCAATAACCTGTAGGTAGTTAGTACGCAACGCCGACTACAATTGACCCTCCACGGGATTAAAAGGATTAAAATTTAGCAGTGTATAATTCGACGTCTCCGGTCAATAAGTCGCTATTTGAAAAACGATTTTTTTACGCGTGTAATGACTAATACTCGTCTAAGAAGCTACGCGCCCGTGGTCATTAGGCCTAACTCTAATATCGATTTGAAACTTTTTAGTTTACACTTTTTGTTGGAATAGACACTAATATTTTAAACCCCTCGAGCGCCAGAGTTTAATGACCCGGAAAATGGCCGTGTTTACGTAAATCACCAATAAAATAAATAAAAAATATATATTTTTTTTTTGGTTTTTTCTAGGAAAAATAAATAATATAATAAATATGAAATAATATAATATAGAAACTAAAATTTTCGGCCAAATAAGTTTCGTACAGACGTGTTTACAAAATGAAAATTAAGCGTTTTTCAAGGTCTTCAAGTTGTACAGACGTATGTACAATCGGCGCTCGAGGGGATAAAGAGGGAAAATTTGTATTTTTGTAATAAATAAACTCAAAAAATACTGTGCCGATTTAAAAAATTCTTTCACCATTGGAAAGCTATATTTAACCTGAGTAACATAGTCTATTTATTGCCTGTTCGAAGCCGGGATGAGCCGCTAGTTTAATATATGTTTGTTACAGCATCTCTTTCTTCGGCATGATGGAAGCGGTGAACGAAATCAATGGTGCCAAGCCCGAGACGAGTGCGGATGGCGACAAGGTAATTTACTGTCCAAGCTTTTATTTAGGTTCACCTGTCCTGATATTTATTTATTTATTTATTATTTATTATATACTTTATTGTACATACAAAACATAACAAAGAAAAACTTATATCTAACACGTACAATGGGCGGCCTTATCGCATTCCGCGATCTCTTCCAGGCAACCTAGAATTGACAGTAATTGTCAGAACATGAAGTTCAACAATTAATATTATTTAAAATTAATCACATTTATAATAATTATAATTGATAGATACATATGCAATATAATACATACATAAATACATACATACCAAATAATAATATATATGAGCAATCATAAGAAAGGACGTCTTTCGAATAATCACAGCGACAAGTAGTGATCCTTAACAAGTTTCTTGAAGGCAGGCAACGATTGAGCGCGTTTTATATCATCCGGTAATGCATTCCACAGACGGGTAGCCTGGACAGTAAAGGATTTGTCTGTAATGAAATCTTGCGAATTAAATTTGATCCCGTTACCGACCGAGCTGAAAGCATGCATATGTAAATCAGATGACAATGCAAAATTAATATGACGTGGAGCTGATTACTGGGGCCAGGGTTATCCGAAAGGGCGCTCGAGCCCCGGTATGAAGGCTTGAAGGAACGGGATGGGTTTTTTAGTCAGTAAGAGTCTGACACTATCTCCCGCTCGGCCCAAGAGTGGGGGTTGTCATAAGATGATTTCACCCATCGGAAAAAAAAAAAAAAACGTTTAGCTGATCGGATGATGGCTTCATTAATACTGTTGGCGACAAAACTTAGCACCGTGTGCCACTGCAACGACCGGAGGGTGACAGCGGCTTGCGGGGAGCGGAGGACGAGGTCCAGAGCGCCGCCGCCCGCACCGCTGCGAAACCAAACAGCCATTGACTCATACGACACACACACACACACTCATACTATACAGGGCTGCTATTCTCTAAGAAAACAGCCTTGAACTCAGCACTGGCACAGCGACGAGTCGTGAGCGCAGTACATTGAATTAACAACCCAATGCCCCTTTACATTAGATTGTTAATTCAATGTACTGCGCCTCACGACTCGTCGCTGTGCCAGCGCTGAGCTCAAGACTGTTTTCTTAGAGAATAGCACCCCTGATTCTACGTAATTTAATTTCTTCCACCAACCCTACTTTACTCTTTTTTTCTACCCTTTTTACTAATTAAATTGTGTAACTTATTATAATATGTATGTATATATGTATTTATAATCGAGTATTGTGTTTTATATAGTTAGCAGTACACCACAGACTACCCCGTGTATTATTTTATGCTCTTATCCATCTTAAGGTTGTCTGGAAGATATCGCTTTCAGCAATAAGACCGCCATAATTGTACCCACAAATTGAAGTTTTTGTATAAGCTGTGTTACTTTTTGGTGTACAATAAAGTCTATTCTGTTCTATTCTATTCTACGACACGGACCAGAGGCGCGTGTTCTTATAATCGAATATACGAACCTACCTATATTTACAGTCCGCTATTTTATTTCGGGAATTAAATATAATGACCACCATTAAACGCTTTGGTACCCTTAGTTCTTTTGTCTAAAATATATTACTTGACACCCAAAAAAGTGAAATCCTAAAGTTACAATAGTATTTTAGTTACGACTGTACTTTAAATTGTATTCGAACACCAAATGATAACCAAATCTTAGCGAGCAAATTAATGCGCTCTTTTTAGCCCCGTAGAGCTGTCTTGGCAGGTAGTTAACCTAACCTCAAAATTTTAACTACTAATATCTCCGTAACCATGGGGTTCTGCCGATGCTTTATTTGGATTCATTTTGCTTAAATATGATAGCGAGATGTTATAACTTTGGTTATAATTTTACATTAAAATGTAGGTTTAATTTTGGTGATCATTTACTATTTTTGTCTTTTATATGTTACTATATCTGGTGGTAAGTTAAACATAAGCCTTTTATTTCTACCACCTCTGAGAATCACTAACAATACCATATACTTATGTGTCCGCAGCCTCCAAACGAGATAAAGACAGAAACGACGAGCAGAGAGTTGCAGCAAGGAGACGGGACGGGCGCCAAGTGAGTTTATTGTTTTACATAGAAATCCTCCTACTTTAAAAATAAAAGTGCGAAAGTTTGTATGTATGGATGTTTGATACTCTTACACGTAAAAACTATAGAATGGATTTTAATGAAACTTTACAATAAGGTAGCCATCAGAATAATACACCCCTAAATTTTAATCGTTTTAATCCCGTGGAGGGACCAACCGGTACATGAAACACTATCGATTTATGAAGATAAAATTAAAAAATAAAGTACCTTTTTTTTAAACTTTTATTAATTTACGCATATACGAAATTCATTTCTTTAAGAAAACGAAAGCTGAGCGAGTTCAATGACCTGTAAGGTGGTTTGTACGCAACGCCGACTATTACCTACAGGTCATTGAACTTGCTCAGCTGACGTTTTGGTGTGGTGGCGTGAGCCCCCACACTTCTACTAGCCCACCTCACTCCAGAAACAAATGAGTCTCTTCGGTTTGCTCAGGGCGTCCATAAATGAATTTGTTGCTCCCAAGGCTCGTGTTCTTATCTCTCTGACGGCTGTGCACTCGAGAAACACATGCGAGACAGTTTCTTCTGACTCCATGTATCCTCTGCACAGAGGACTATCTGTGATATTCATTGACAAGCCTGTTGGTCTAGTGGTTAGTGACCCTGACTGCTATGCCGGAGGTCGTGGATTCGATTCCCACTCAGGACAAATGTTTGTGTGATGAGCGCGATCATTTGTTCTTAGTCTGGGTGTAATTTATCTATAATATGTATGTATTTAGAAATATATATAAGGTATATTATTGAGGATTTTCGAAATAAACCAAATTGTTTCTCTGAAAACAAAGTTTTTTTTTTTATCCAACACGCTATTACATTATAACAATTATCGTTTAACTAAAATTACACTTTTATCTCACCTGAAAACAAAGAAACAACATTTAAAGTTCACTAATATCGCCTCCTCAATTATATCCCTTCATTTATCTCTCTACAAGTTTTTTTATATATCAATTAAATGCACAAAACAATCCAAACATCATCTGCCATTGAATCATACGTCACCCCGTATCCACAGCTTAAAAATTAAAAAAACGAAATGTCATTACCAAGGAGGTCGTTTCATTACATATATAAGTATGTTTATCAGTTGTCTAGTACCCATAACACAAGCTCTGCTTAGCTTGGGGCTAGACGGCGCTGTGTGATAGTTGTGGAAGAAAAGAAAAAAAAAATTGTGAAGAAGTGTCTGTTAAGGGAGCAGTATCTATAAGGGGTGTTATGTCCGTGTAAATTGCCCGATATGTATCAAAATACCTAAGACGACTCTTTGGTATTTTAGGTTTAAAGAATCTTTATTTCTCATAAGAACATATTAAATCGTTCACTTACATGAGATTTAAAATTTATAGTTTGACTGTGGTCGTCTAATGACGAAGCATGCAATACTACCTATAGTACAGTTACAATAATATACACAATGGGCCCACAAGATTACGCAATATTACTATGATAGAATATAACAGGGCACGACAAAATCATTTAAAACAAGCAAGTAGGTACAAGCAATACAATATGGCACAGCTGACTGACTTACTCTAGACGTCACCGAGATACCCTCTTAATTTACTTTGTAAGAATCGCAGAGTACGACCAATAGATACCAATAGGATACCATTGGTGTGTACATGTAGGTGTGTGTTTATATGTGGCAGCGCACGACCAGTAGCCAGCGCAATGCTGCTCCAGCGTAATCGTAACACCAGCTATACAGTAGTCCTATTCTAAGTATAAAACGCGTTCGTCCGTCATGTCAAAAAGACATGCATTTTATTATAAATTACAGTTTTACTGTGTACTTTTGGACATACATATTTTAGGACATGCCCTAAAACAAATGCTTGAAAGTACTACAGACTTGTCAACTGCAATATTACATTCACAGACCACCGGAGGAAACGGCCGACAGTGTTGAGAGCATAGCTAGCGGTGACAGTGCTGACAGTGCGGAAAGCGCGGAGACCGCCGACAGTGGTATGTACTTTTTTCGTAATACAATAATTCGTTCATGTAGAACATTTTTTTTTTAAATTAGATTAATGCCGACGAAAGATCTCACCATGGAGACACAAAATAGGTACAGAAGACAATCTCATGTATGTACTTCACTTTTTATATCTACGCTCGGTGGACGCACATTCATGAGCGTTTGAGCCGGAACTGTTCGACGAGCGGTCCGAAATGCGAGATATCGTGTCCGTGATCGGTGTCTATGTGTGCGTTGTGAAAGCGCGATTTGTATTTAGATTGACTTTTGTACCTATCTATTTGTGCCTTGTGTCCGGAGAAGCTTGAAGCCGCTTCAAGCGTTTTTTTGTGGCGGCACCGCCGCACACGAGCCACAAAAAAAGGCCGCCTCAAAAAGAAGCTAGAAGCGGCGTTTTTTTGTGGCCCGTGTGCGAGGACAGTTACTCTTCTGCGTTACGTAAAAACAAACTATCAAAGTACAAAGAAATAACTTTCTAATTACGTCTTTAAATAGGTATCCTAGAAAACGATAATTCAGCATTTAGTGTAGAATTAAAAAAAAAACTGAACTAAAACTTTTTCGAAAGCGAGGAACCGTGATCGTTAGAAGGAGTGGAGGGAGGCCTTTGCCCAGCAGTGGTGTCCCACTCCACGTGTGGGCTAAGTAAAAAAAAAAAAACTTTTTTTGCTGCATTATTTTACATAAAACTTCACAGACGCGTGTCTCAAGCGAACACATTCGCGCTCGCAATGATCTGAATTGCGTGATTAAATCCGCATGATGTTTAAAACACCCGAAGTATTATTTAAACGCGTGCGAAGTCACTGCTAGAAGCTAGAGTCTGTCTAATAAGTTAAACGACTTGGGTAATTATTAGGATTTAATGAAATCTGATGTAGTCAACACGGGTTCAATAATCAAGGTTGATTAAGAGATAGAGATCACTGTTTACTAACAGAAGAACCTTATAAAAAGTATCGAATATAAGTACTTTTTAAAGGGATATTATAAATTGCATATCAAATAAATAATCGCCTATCAATACATACTCATCATTTATATTCTTTTTTACATCAAATAACTTACTACTACTACACTACTACTCACTACAAATAAACTTAACGTTTTACAAAACTCAAACTGCAGATAATTCGAAATTATACATCAATATGACATTACTTTTTTCCTCATAATGAAATACAGTTAAATTTATTTTTATACAAAAATACTACATACATAGCAAAAATACTGACTGCACAGCAAATTTTCCATATTTCATAGCAAAATAACTATCCCAGTCGCATATTCTTACGCCCTTTTACTGGAAAAAGTGCAAAAAGCGTTTCTCAGGTTCCTGTACAAGCGGATGCACGGTTACTACCCATACCTCTATCCGACAAAATTTCTTTTGGGTTGCCTCGGATATAACTCGCTAGAGGTAAGACGAGCACGAGATCAGCTCATCATAGCCTGCAAGACGCTCCGTGGTACTGTTGATGCGCCTGATTTACTTACTGTGCTGGCACGTTTCTTTGTCCCGGACAATTACTGCCGCGGCAAGAAGCACAGAATGTTTGCTGTGCCTCAGTGTCGCACTCAGTGCTCAGTCTCCAATACCTCGCACTTTGGCTGCACTAAATGATCTCTTGGATTCTTATCCAACAAACGATCTGTTTGCGGATGAATGGAAGATGATTTTATTGGCATGTCAGAAGTACTGTGAGAGGAATTGATGTACGTGTTGTTTAAATGTTTATACTTTTACTCTTTGTTTAGTTACTGTAATTGGTTGTTTAACCGTTGTAATTAATTAAATAAATTAAATTAAAATTAAATATTAACCAGGAAGTACAAGAAAAACCTGTTCATCATATTTGTCTTTTTTAAATGATTAAATATTATACAAAATTCCCAAGTCGGTTGACTTATTAGACAGACTATAGCTAGTAAATTTACCGGCTTAAGGAAGGTTTAGTTTAATTTGAGTGTCGTGTGTGTGCAGGAGAGAGCGGTTCTGGTGCGGAGGGGGCGGAGGGCCAGCCCGCGCCCGTGCCCGACAAAGACAGTGATTCCAACACTACCTGCGATCTGGACGACTGTGAGTACTTTTCTATCATCATTTTTAGGGTTCCGTAGCCAAATGGCAAAAAACGGAACCCTTATAGATTCGTCATGTCTGTCTGTCCGTCCGTATGTCACAGCCACTTTTTTTCCGAAACTATAAGAGCTATACTGTTGAAACTTTGTAAGTAGGTGTATTCTGTGAACCGCTTTAAGATATTCACACAAAAATAGAAAAAAAGCAATAAAGTTTGGAAGTCCCCATACTTAGAACTGAAACTCAAAATTTTTTTTACATCGATCCCATACATGTGGGGTGGCTATGGATAGGTCTTCAAAAATGATATTGTGGTTTCTAATATCACTTTTTTCTAAACTGAATAGTTTCCGCGACAGACACTTCCAAAGTGGCAAAATGTCTGTCCCCCCCCCTCTAACTTCTAAAATAAGAGAATGATAAAACTAAAAAAATATATGATGTACATTAATATACAAACTATCAACGAAAATTGTTTTGAACGAGATCTAGTCAGTAGTTTTTTTTTAAAACGTCATAAATCTAAAAAAATACATTATTATTAAAACATCGATCAAAGTTACAACGAACTACAAGAACTTTTATAATAAGTTACTTGCTGCTACGGAACCCTTCATGGGCGAGACCGACTCGCACTTGGCCGGTTTTTTGGGTTTCGTGCCTCAAAAGGTAAAAATGCGACCCTATTACTAAGACTTCCCTTCGTGCGCGACTCCAACTCGCACTTGGCCAGCTTTTAAATTAATATTTTTTTTTCATTGTTTCAGTATCAGACTCGGATGCAAATTCAGGCACCGGGTCCCTAGGTCTGTCCACGTCGTCATCGTTAGACTCTGCTTCGGAACTGCTGCTGGCTGCGGCGGCGGCCGTGGAGTCGGGCGGGTCGGAGGGCGAGGCGGCGCCGGGCGAGCTGTGCCGCACCGTGCGACACCTCATGCGCTCCATCGCCTCCATCGAGCGCCTCATGGACCAGGTGCTCAAGCACTGCGACGAGTGGCCCGCGCCGCCCACCAGGAACGATCATGAGGCCAGGTCGGTACCCTCTTCTGTACACTCCATCCAAAGGTTGGCAGACCAGTATGGCGGGCTTGCGGACAGTGAGCAATGGATAGCTCGCTGTCCGGACCAAGCCCAAGATTCGTCGACGGCGCGCACTGTTCCCGCACGCTTCAAGGAGTTGTCAGCAACAGGGACCCAGCCGGGTCGAAGCCTACTGGGGCCAGGGTTATCCGAAAGGGCGCTCGAGCCCCGGTATGAAGGCTAGAAGGAACGGGGTGGGTCTTTTAATCAGTAAGAGTCTGACACTATCTCTCACTCCGCCCAAGAGCGGGGGATGTCAATGCATGATTTTTCCCACCATAAAAAAAGGTAGCTTTCTCTTTTCGTGCAGTCCAGTTGTCAGTAATGCGCCTATATAACCATCATAGCGAGGGTCAGGTGAGCCGAAGACGGTAGCCATCATTACCCACATATATCATAAGATGTATATTTGTGTTCACAGGAAACGTGTTGACATGGGACTATCCGAGGTGGACCGGAAGCTGATGGCGATGTACCGAAGGCTACCGGAAGTCCACCGCAGGCAGCTCCAGGTCTATAGGAAACAGAAGAAATTGTCCACGGTAAGTGTTTGTGGTAATCTCATGAATAGGACGGCTCGATGTGATGTCAACAAGAAAACTAAGGTTGCCGATATAGCACAAAGAATTGCCAAACTTAAGTGGCAATGGGCAGGGCACATTGCTCGCAGAACAGATGGCCGTTGGGGCCGAAAGGTTCTGGAGTGGCGACCGCGTATCGAAAGATGCAGCGTTGTACCGATGACCTGGTGAAGGTAGTGGGAAACCGATGGATGCGGGACGCACAGGAACGTTCGATGTGGCGACGCTTGGGGGAGGCCTATGTCCAACAGTGGACGTGTATCGGCTGAAATGATGTGATGCTCGATGGCGAAAGATTATACGGCCTGGTCAAACTTCGGTCTTACCGTGTAGCGGCGCGGCGAGCGGGACTGTATCGGTAAGCGGGCGTGTGGCGCTATGAGCGGCGCTACAAACATTTTTTTTTAATTATTGTTATTTTTATTCTATAATTATTATTCTTTTTTGTAATTCATAGCACGATTAATTTTTTATTATTGTTATTATTATTGTTTTTTATACGTGTCTTATTTTATTATTATTATGTTTTTTTTTAAATCTATATATATAAAAGAAAGTCGTGTTAGTTACACCACTCTAACTCAAGAACGGCAGAACAGATTTGGGTGAAAATTGGTAGGGAGGTAGCTTAGAGCCAGGAGACGGACATAAGATACTTTTTATCCCGTTCGACAGGTAGAGCAGGGTAGGGTAGGGTAGAGTAGAGTAGGGTAGGGTAGGGTAGAGTAGGGTATAGTAGGCTGAAGTAGGGAAGAGAGGGAGCGAAGCCGCGCGGGCAAAAGCTAGTTCTTAATATATGAATTGGCATTGTGTGTAAACAAATTGTAAAATGTATAGGAGGGGAGCTGTCTCCTGAGATACAGGTCCACTACCTAGTTCAGGAGGCAGAGCATTTATGTAAATGTGACACTTGTTTGCAAATAAATGATTATTATTATTATTTTCATGCTTTTGTTCTTACCGCTTGCCGCACCGCGCTAAGCTACCGCTTACAGTGGCAAGGTCGTGAACGGTCCGTTATTCGATTGTTTGAACATCTCGATTGATCTCGATTTTTTTTTTGACTTGGTAATTCTTGTGCTTGACTGCGATCCCACCTGATGGTAAGCAGTGATGCAATCGTTGATGGTGAGGCGCACTAGTTTATTAAGAGCCTATTCACTCTTTAACCAGAACGACAAAATGCCAATTACTCTGATTACAATAGGTACATTTTATGTAAAACACATTCCAATCATCTTTCAATCGTAGAAATTAGAGACACAATTGAAAGACAATAGGTGCGCGAACGCCGAGCCCGGTTCGCTTGGGGTTTAGTGAATTAAAGTAAATATAACACAGATCATATAACTAAACCTCTCGCTTAATCTTCTTGCAATTCGCCAGACATTCAGTCAATATCTCCTTCTATTCATCAGCGAATACATCTATATTCAAGGAGAGCGTTGAGTGCGACTAACATTCGCGGAATAGGTGACATACGTCGTGCAACCGTACGGCAACGTGGCACTACAATTAATTTCAGGGACAAAAATTTTACACAGCTCCCCATGTAAACTAGGCGTCAATTGTTCCGTATATGATCTTGCAGGCAGTTACAAGCTGATCACTCGATTTTTTCGACTTTGACTCGAGTCCGACTCGGTCTATTATTGCGACTGGTGCATGACGCGTCCATCCCGTGTAGTGACTGATTGAAAAATCGATCGCTAGCGGTCAATTCCGTTGACTAAACAATCGATTATTTCCTTGTTTTTTTTTTTTAAATTACTGTTTCTTTCGATTGTTACAACATCTAAAATGATCTAAAACTTGAAACTAAACGACTATAAGCTATGGGCATCCACTAAGGATAGGGGGGGGCGTAGGGTACTAAAGTCGGCTTAGAACGTCGCGGGGGGAGGATGGTAAAGGATTGGTTAAGGGTTGGTCAACCATTGGTAATTTACAGCGACTACACTCTCGTGGGCACCTCCTGTAGGGAGGAGTAACTTCGGCTTAGAGAGCTTCGCAGGTGAGGATGGCAAGTGACGGGTGGGATCGACTGTTGGTGATTTTCAGCGACTACAATCTCGCGGACATCCCCTGCGGGGAACTAATTGCTTCGCAGGAGAGGATAGTAAAGGACGAGTTAGATCGACCGTCGGTCGTTCTGAGCGGCTTTACTCTCGCGGGCATCCCCTGTGGGGTATAGTAACGTTGGCTTAGAGCGTCGCAGGGGAGGATGGTAACGGACAGGTTAGATCGACCGTCGGTCGTTTTGAGCGACTACACTCTCGCGGACACCCCCTGTAGGGTACTAACGTCGGCTTAGAGCGTCTGTTGGTCATTTAGGGCGATCTTTAACATTAATATGTAGTATTGACTGTATTATCTTTGTAGGTATATGTATGTCCTATTACAAGTGAAGGTTTTGGTTGGTTCCCCACAGGTATGCATGCAGCTGGTGGGCGGGCGCGCCCCGGCGCCGCCGCCGCCGGGCTCGCCGCCGCCCGCCGCGCCGCACCAGCCCTGCCGCGCGCTCTGCCCTGAGTACCACTTGCAGCGGTTCAAGGAGGTAGGTGTACTTTCATCGCCCCCACTCCACACACCCCACCTGCCCTGCCTGTAAGTGAGCTCTCCTGGACCAATTACCTTCGTAATGTTTCTAGTTTGGAGCACATATGTAGATTGGACGGTTCTAACCCCTCGAGCGCCGATTATACATGCGACTGTGCCACTTGAATGACCTTCAAAACGCGTCTAAACTTGTCGTTATTATATAGTTTATAAAAAAATCCCAATTCGTTTGACTTTTTAGACAGAGTATAGCGCGTGGACCGCTGATATCAAGCCCCCGTGGCTACAACGCTGCTTGGCCGCTACGGTTTCTGAATTCTCCTTTTTTTCGGTTACTGTTTCTGAAAAAATCATGCATTGACATCCCCCGCCCTTGGGCGGAGCGGGAGATAGTGTCAGACTCTTACTGACTAAAAGACCCACCCCGTTCCTTCTAGCCTTCATACCGGGGCTCGAGCGCCCTTTCGGATAACCCTGGCCCCAGTAGGCTTCGACCCGGCTGGTCCCTGCTGTCCCTGAATTCTCCTTGAGGCTCGCGTGCGACACTACGCGTCGTGGACGACTTTGGCCTGGTCCGGACGGTAGGACTGCGAGCCCGCGCCTACGGTGGTCTAGAGAGGAGGCCCGAGTCCCAGCAGTGGGAACATTATAAAGCTGATTTTGTTGTTATATTTCAGGTGAGACGCAAGGTGATGCATATGCGCGACCAGCAGCTGTACTACCATAGACTGAGGATGTGGCTCGAGGACCAGCTCCGGCAAGAACGGGAGAGGTGAGCTTAGTAACTTGTTTGATTCCAGAATCATTTTTCTAAAATAAACTCTACTGTCTTCGTGACAAAGTTCAAAATAGTCTCTTGTTTGATTTCAGAATCATTTTTCTAAAATTAACTCTATTTCCTTTGTGACAAAGTTCAAAGTCAATTGCAATCGAGACAAAGGTCTGGTTTTGTAAAATACCAGCTCAGGCAAGAACGGGAGAGATGAGCATATTGTCTTGTTTGAATTCAGATTGATTTTGCTAAAATAAAGTTTATTTTCTATGTTACAAAGTTTAAAATCAATTGCAATCTAGACCTTTCTGAGATAGACTGTCATTTAAAAATATTTTTTTTTTTTTTTCATCTTTTATAAACTAGTACTTGATTGCGATCCCGCCTGATGGTAAGCAATGATGCAATCGTTGATGGTGAGGCGCACTGGACGTAAAATAGACGCTTTTAAAGTCGATATTAAATTGTTGATGGGGATGGAATTGAATTCATTGTTATTCCTTGAGAGACAAGTTTCTCCGTCAAATCGGTAATAAATAAATGAAAAAAGAAAACTATTTATTCTACCTTACGACCCGTTCACGAGCTTGCCGCTGTAAGCGGTAGCTAAGCGAGAGGCGGTGAGCGGTAAAAGAAAAAGCATGAAAATGTTTCAAATATGCCACGAGATACCGCTCATAGCGCCGCGCGACCTCTTTCGTACGCCGCACCGCTCGCCGCGCCAGTTGTCATGAACAGGCCGTTTGCAGTAGGACAATTCTAACTTCAAAATTTCTCTCAACAGCCTACCAGAGAGTAACGTAACTCTAATCGAAGACCTCCCCCGTCGCAAACGCCGCACAGCTTCCCCCAAAGTGCCACGCCTTACAACAGCTTCTAAACGAAAACTAAAACCGACCTCCCCCTCTCTCATCAGCAAACCTCACAAAATACTACAAATGCTCAAACATAAAGCTCCCTCCCAAACGACACAACTTCTTACTGACGATATTAAAGAGGTCAAAACAGAGGCAGACCCTCCGGAAGCTTTCCCTTTAGAGAGAGAAGACAACATCAGTGATACAGAAACTATAGTAGGCGAGAAAGAGACGGTCGATATGTGTAAAGAAATGAAAGAATGTCTCGTTAAATTCTCAAATTTTGCTCTGAACAGTGATAGTTTACCTATAGAGTTTCACGTCCAAGTCGAAGGGAAATACCCAGAATCTGTTAGCCCACCTCTACAGGAAATGTCACCGACGACTCCAGAACCAATGCCGGTGTACTCCTCTAAACCGAACCAGAGACTTCTATCTGTCAAAAAGTTTTTAAATAAAGATGACAGAGGTGATTTTAGTCAACAAATTGCTCCCGAAGTTATGAATATACCACTAAATGCGAGACGGACACCTCTATTAGTCAAAGATGAGAAAGAAACAGTAACAGAAGTTGAAGAAATTGACCCTAATATCTATAAATACGTTTCGTTTGGTCTAGAAATCAAAAAAGCTATGGAGGAATGTCAGAATATTATTAATTCGTATAACAGTATTAAAGT
The DNA here is from genome assembly GCA_929112965.1 of Mythimna albipuncta. NCBI lineage: Eukaryota > Metazoa > Arthropoda > Insecta > Lepidoptera > Noctuidae > Mythimna > Mythimna albipuncta. Next base: position 9,040,900 of record OV815985.1, on the reverse strand, counting down.
AGGGAAAAAAGATGACGATGGACAACTATCTTTAGAGCAAATATGTGAGGTTATGATGAATTTGGATAAGAATTCAGCGGAATTTCTCGATAAAATTGACACTGAAGAACCTATAGACATAAGCACTGCTAACACAAAACTAGCCGAACTCGTAGAAAATATGCCACAAATATTAGCTAATATGCCTGAAATAGCATCTAAGCTATCTGAATTTGCGAACGCATCCTTCGAACTACCAGAATTCGCTTCGATAATGAACAGTCTACCCGAAGTCAATAACGAAGCCCAATTAACTCCGGAAACATTAAAACAAATACGCGAACTCAAACTAAATAAAACTAGGGATAATGTTAAAGTGACGAAAAACACAGCGAAGCGTAAAACACAACGTAGGATTAAGAGTAATTTTGAAAGTAACGATGTTATAAGCACAATGACTTTCGAATTAGATAATAAAGATATTTCAGAATTACTTAAAGATGAAAAGGACTTGCAAGCGCTCATGAAGAATAAAAATAGAGAAGATTTTAAAGACTTACTCTTCTCCATATCCGCTCAAGTGGTGATAAACAGAGTTTTTGAATATTTGAAGCAGAATAAAAGTCCTGTGCTAGCAAAGTGTTTAGAAGAAGACAAAGAACTGTTATACTCTTTACCTAAAAATAGTTTGAACTCTGAAATGTATTCCAAAGCGTCCACACTCTTCGATAACTCCGTCAAAGATGCGTTAAGCATGGAAGAACTGAGAGATTTAGTCAAATCACGGTTTAACTCATGGAAACATTACGTACAGTCAAAATTTAAAGGAATTCCCGTCGAAATATTAGAAAATGAAATCGAAGCTACGTTAGATAAATTTTATAGCTACATACAAGACTTAGCTGGGAAGAATTTTGTGCCGGATCCTGATAGGATGGCTGCGAAATTGGACGAGCTGAAGAAACACCATGAGACGCATAGGGACTCGGACTCGGACTCTAGAGAGTCAGTCAGGCAGATCCTATTGACCACATCAGTTGGAAACACACTAGATATACTTATTATGAAATTCCCCAAACTAACTCACGAGAAGAAAGTAATGGTGAAAGGTCTAAAGTTTAAATATATGAACGTTTTGCGACGGTGCTGCGAGTCGCAGCCTCTAGCCAACTGGATCTTAACGGACCCGGAAACAGCCGTCAACGTCATACAAGACCTAATGGACTTCCAGATTAAAAAACCTGATAACGTTCCAGACTTTTCGACCATGTCTAGCGATAAGAAACGTGATTACTTTATTGATAGATTAAGAGATGTTAATAAACAATATATGGAGACGTTACCTAAGAAAACCCTTTCAGGAGACGAATGGTTAGTTATGCTTTATAAATTAGAACAATATGAAGAGAAATTAAAAGAAAACTTCAATAAGGCTGCGCCACAGCCTGTGAAGACGACGCAGAACGCTAGCGAGGCCGAGATCTTAGCGGCTAAAGGCTTGAGCAAGATTATAGGCAAAGCGAGCATCCGAGTCGTCAAAAAGACTGACCCACCGAAGAAAAAAGAAGAAAAACCTAAAGAAAAAATCGAAGATGACGATAAAAAGTGCAAAAATGATGCTTTATTAGCCAAGTGTGAAGCAATCTTGACATCCAAAGGCGAAAAATCACTGTTAGACAGTTTCTATACTATCAAATCGTATATAACTCAAGGACTACCAGTCCCTGAGACGTATAAAAAACACGTGATATCAATATGCTCCTCGATCGACGCTAAATTACTTGACGAAGACTTAGAAGATAGTTTGAAATCCGATAAAGAAGATGACGAGAAAGACAAACCAATTTCGCCACAAAATCACGAAGAGTTAGCGAAGTATTCGGCTCAAGCGCTGCGAAATGCTAAGCAGACTCTCAACGCTGTCGCTTTTCAGAGGATAAGCTTGAGAAACGGACAGAGCAAGTCGGAAAGCGACGTCTGTGACACTCCGAAGACGGACTGTAAGTGGACGAACGACTGTGTGTGCAATTCCTGTAAAGACAATGACAGTGTGTGTTTAGGAGACATTGTTAAGCAGACGTATGATGGTGATAAGAAGGCTGATAAGAAGAAGGAGGTCAAGAAGCCGGTGGCGAAACCTAAACCCGTCGCGAAGGCGTGCGAGAATGTTAGTCATCAGCAGCATGTTTGTAAAGGTTAGTGACCGTTTTGTTTGAACTTTTATGATTTTTATAGTCGACTAGCTTTTGCCCGCGGCTTCGCCCGCGTGGCATTAGGTACTTCGGAATCGGGATAAAAGGTAGCCTAGGTTCTTTTCCATGTCAAAGGCTATATGCATGCCAAATTTCATCCAAATCCGTTCAGACGTTTTTGCGTGATTAAGTAACAAACATCCACACTTTCACATTTATAGTATTAGTTCGGATTTATGTTAAGAAAATAGTGACGTCATCATTGTCACTCAGTTTAGCCACGCCCCTTTGTCCAATTAGAGCAAAGTAATTTAAAAAGCCTTGTCCTCATTAACTAGTTGAAGTAAACCTTTGTGAAAGTACTAGTATACCTGTTTCGTTTTAAGTTTTATGGTTCTTATCAGGGATGTTATGGATATGAAATTTCGGATACGGATTGGATACGGATATAGAAATGATTATTATACCGGTTACGGATGCGAAATTATTTCGGATTATTCGTTAGTTTCGGATAATTTCGGTTACGGATATTAGATTTTTAAGGAATTTAGAAGTCAAATATAATACTATTTACTACTATACTATTTATATTTTACGACGCGACATATTATGACAGGCTGTCATAACGTGTAGCATTTAAGCTCCGCCCCTATCCGATATTATCCGATACTTTTATTTCGGATTCGGTTACTGTTATGGATATTATTTTATATCGGATATCGGATAGTTTCGGATACGGTTATGGAGCTACCTAACATCCCTGGTTCTTATAGTCTTTTCGTATTAAAAAATAGTAACTCATCGTTGTCAGTGCTAGTAGTGGTGACCCAGTACCAACGGTTTCGTCTACGAGTTGTAGGTTGGTTTAAACCCAACCAAGGGCATTACTTTGTGTAACTTATTTCATGATGATGACTCTCGAAACGGTGAAGGAAACATTGTGAAGAAACCGACATGTCCTAGAACCAAAAATTCGAAGACCTTTCACATCCAACATGGACTGGGCCCGCGTGGTGGATTAAGCCACATTCCCTCTCCTAGGCCCGTATTAATAAACGGTCCTCAGCCCAAGATCATGTACTTAATACCAAGCTTGAGGTCTTGATCGTGTTAATAAACGAGATTCACAAGCTTAAGCTCAAGTTAAACTTCGAGCTCAAGCTCAGCTTAGGTTTACGGCATCAGCCGAGTGTTGTCTGATTAATAAACGAAACTCGAAACTTAAGTTTACAATAATCTCTGTACTTGAGCTGCCAGATCATGAGTGTAGACCGACCGGGACTTGAGGTCGTGATTATCGTAGCGCGAAACATGGAGTTTGTAAATATTTTGTAAATATTTTGAGTCGAATTAATTAGGTATTACGTTGAAATAGAGAGTACTATTATGCTATTTTATGGCCTTTGCGATATCGTTTATCAAAAATTGATGTAAGAAATGCTTCAAATCCTTTTGGATTGCCAAGTAAATAAAAAAAAATCAGAATTGATCAAGATTCGATATTTTATATTCCCATTAAAAGGCATTTTATTTTAAACTTCGGCCAATATGACGTAGGTAATCGTTCACGTAAGCAAAGCTTGAGTACGCATTGAGGAGCTGATCTTGGTAATTGAGATCCTGTACTTATTTGTTTATTAATTAGCAAAGATCTTGAGCTTCTGTCATCGTATAATCGGGGATCAAATGATATCACACTTGAGGACGGAGTTGAGCAGTTAATACGGGCCCTAGAGAGGAGGCCTGAGTCCCAGCAATGAAAACATTTTAAGGCTGATTATGCTATATGCTAAATTAAACAAACCTGTTCTCATTGACTAGTTAAAGTGCGCCCTTCTGAAAATACTACTATGGCTGTCTTGTTTTAAATTGTATGGTTCATAAAGTGTATCCATGTTAAGAAAATAGTGTCGTCATCGTTTTTACTCATCTCGACCACGATCCTAGAACAATTAGGGCATAGTTAATTAGGACGCCATTTTCTCATTGACTAGTTAAAGTAAACCCTTTTAAAAGTACTACTATGACTGTCTCGTTTTATTTTATTTTTTGGCTCTTATAGCTTTTGCCTACGGCGCGAAGCCGCGTGGCATTAGGTACTTAAGGAATCGGGATAAAAGGTAGCCCATGTTTTTTTACCATGTCAAAAGCTATTTGCATGCCAAATTTCATCCAAATCCGTTCAGGCGTTTTGGCGTGATTAAGTAACAAACATCCACGCTTTCACATTTATAGCATTAGTTAGGATTCGCGTTAAGGAAATAGTGACTTATCGTTGTCAGTCACCGTAGCCACACTTGACGACGATGGTGGTATAATGTGTGTGTGTGTACTCCACAGTGGGTCACGGCGGCGCGGCGTGTGCGGGCGAAGGCACGGAACAGCCCTGCACTTGCTGTTACTGCACCGTCTTCGGACATGCTGTAAGCATTACTGTAGTGTTTGGAACCAATTTTTTTAAAATTAATTTGTTAATGTGAAGTACCATGGAGCATTTTTATTAGGTTACCAATTTTTTTTTGACATTATGAGTTTGCAGTTGATAGTTTGTTATGCTCACTCAAATGTCTCGCTGTTGGTGGCATATGTTATTATGTGATTCAGTTCCCTCCAAAATGGTTGAGCTCAGTGGGGCTAATGAGTGCATCATGCTCGTGAACGGGTTAAATTAAAAATGGTCATCTCTTAACTGCCAGTGGTTTAATTCAATTTTTTATTTTGTTATCTACATTGTGCTCACATAATAGAAGCAACAAGTAATATGTAACCCATAATATGATTTAAAAGAGTGTCCATGGAGTTTCTTGCACGTTCTTCTCCATAGAGAGCTACTTTTTGGAACATGCAATTTAGCTTCACTTTTCTTGGACTGACCGACATTTGACTATTCAAAAGATCCTGCAAATGGTCTATTTGAAATAAATGTATTTGATTTGGTCAAATATATGCTACGTAGTTGAGTAAAGGTTTAAGAATTTGTATCTAATATTCTTCGTTCTGTTGCAGCCGCCACTAACGACGCCCGTACCTAGGAACTTTAATGAGACGAGAGAACGATTACGGTCTATACTGAACAAGAAGAAACAACAGTGCAAGAGTGCCAATGTGAGTAGTGCAATGCATTTTATCTACTTATCGTATAAAGCAAACATAACATTTAAATGTTTTTCTTTTTTATCGACATTTGCTTTAAAATATACACGGGTTATTTGTAAAACAGCGGCAACCTCTCAGTAGCCCGATTCACGTTGTCAAAACCGTAACGATATCGTAGCGATTTAGTCGTTTAGACCATTTCCGTATTCACATCCATCAATCGAGTTTGAACGACACCGATTTTATAGTCGTTTGAAATTCGTCGACTTAAAAAAAAATCTGTATCACATTATCCTGGTAGAATACTTATTAATGTAACTGGAAATAACTCGATAGATGGTGAATACCGCTTTTGGATAGGACTTCGATCGAACGACTATGAAACTTCAACGATATTTGGCTTGTTTGATTTTATGTGAATCAGGCTACTGGACTATATTACTAAGATCATAAACAACAACTTTTGTTCTATGACTTTACAAAACATATTTATTTACCAAAAACAAACCTTCAACATTTCGTTGTTCTAAATGTGAAGGAACGGGATGGGTTTTTTAGTCAGTAAGAGTCTGACACTATCTCCCGTCCGCCCAAGAGCGGGGTTGTCATAAGATGATTTTTCCCATCGAAAAAAAAAAAAAAAAAATCTAACACATTTCAACTCACTATTTTGCTGCACCTACCTACGTCTGTGATACGCCACGCAAGTGCACCAAGCGCTGTCGCATGCTTTGCATAGAAAAAAAGAAAAAGAAAAGAAAGAAAGAAAAAACGTTTATTCGTTCCTCACACAATCATATAAACTAAAAATTACCAGTCACACACACACTCACTCACACAATTCGTAATATTTAGAACAATCAATTTAAATATTTTTATTTTTGTACGAAACTGAAGAACTAAAACATATTATTTTTTTTTAATTAATAGAACAAAAAATTTTGATTGTTTACGATTTTAGTAACATAGTACAGAGAGGTTGCCAGTGTTACAAATAACTTTGTATAAGGCCATGGACAATGGCCGAGTAGCTTCATAGACGCGTGTTTGTCACTATACGTTTGGTGTACGCCTGCGTGAAGCTTACATACTAAAGTATGATCTACTGTCCACGGACGCGTAGCTTCATAGACGGGTATTCGTCATTATACGCTTGGTGTACGCCTGCGTGAAGTTTATAATAGATTATTGTGTTTTATATAGTTAGCAGTACACCACAGACTACCCCGTGTATTATTTTTAGCTCTTATCCATCCTAAGGTTGTCTGGAAGATTTTAAGCCGCCTTAATTGTACCCACAAACTGAAGTTTTTGTATAAGCTGTGTTACTTTTTGGTGTACGATAAAGTCTATTCTATTCTATTTACATTCAACATTATGAAACTGTGTCGACGAAGCGACGAAGATACGACGTTGCAGCTTTGTCGACAAAATTGAATAGCTTTGTACAGTTGCCATCACGGATCTTAAACACTTGCGCAGAAGTCAAATATTCGGTCTCTTTAGTGCTGCGAAGTGCGACGCGGGGGCGGGCAGTGTCAGTGATTGGCTCGCCGCGCCATCGCGTCATAGACGTCACTCCTAATTCGTTCACTGCGTTGCTGCATGTATCTAACAACGAAGACTACTGGCTGGCCAATGTATGGAATGCGCAAAGCGCTCCCCACTCTGATGCCGAGCGTTCAAGATCCGTGATGGCAACTGTATGTTGTAAGCTATGCGTTTGTGGACAGCAGGCTTAAATAAAATATCCATGTGATGTGTTTGCGGTAGGGCGAGCAAGAGGCCCCGGCTACGAAGGCGAGCGCGGGCGCGGCGTCGCCGCCCATGGAGGCGCCTGCGCAGCCCAAGCCCACGAAGCCGCCGCCAGTCGCGCCCAAACCGCCGGTAACACCAGTTAGTTGTACTAATTTTATATTATTACCATCTATCTAAATTTCTACCTTTTACTCTTTCTCTTTACTAACTCTATTTCTCAATATCTTTTCCGATTTGTAAGAAGAAGAAAGAAAAGCATTTATTTTAGCGCAAAAAACATTGTAGACAACAAAAAGTTAAGACAAACACAAAACAAAAAAAAATAAAAAGTAACATTGTCTGTCACACGTTAGCGCCAAAAAAGGTCCAGTAGATTTGCTGTTTTTGCCACTAGTGCGGAAAAGTGAACACACTCGCACTCACCCTCGCTATAGTGTATTGTATGCATCGTACAAGACTGGGCGTGGCGCGACCCCCATGAGTCGCGCCTCAACTACCGTCTATTTAAAACTTCGTAATTGTATTGGAAAACGTCGTTTGATACACGTGGGAATGTGTCACTGAAGCAATCTAATTCCGCTTGTATCAAAATGTACTATTTCATGTCACATAGGCCTACATGGGCACTTATAAAACGTCAGAAGCTAGTGCACGGTTGCAGTTGGTTGTTTCCTATGGAGAAGAACCGATAAGAATCTACATGGTTACTCTATTGGAAACTATAAAATAATAATAATATTCCACAACTATCACACAGCGCCGTCTAGTCCCAAGCTAAGCAGAGCTTGTGTTATGAGTACTAGACAACTGATAAACATACTTAAATATATCTAAATACATACATATTATAGATAAATTACACCCAGACACAGAACAAATGATTATGCTCATCACACAAACATGCCTGGGTGCGAATCGAACCCACGACCTCCGGCATAGCAGTCAGGGTCACTAACAACTAGACCCAACAGGCCAGTTATGGTTAAATGATAATGGTAAATAATATTTATTTTGCAAATAGGTTTTAAAATTGCCAGTGTTTCCTATCTGACTACCCTGAGAAGAAACACCGAAACAAACTCAGGCGTCAAAGTCTCTTTTAAAATCAATACAGTAAATATGTAATGGTCAAAAAATTATCTGTTACTGTTATCTGGAAAAGCATTCTGCCATATAAATTACTAGCTTTTGCCCGCAGCTTCGCCTGCTTAAATAATATATAGCCTATATCACTCAGGAATAAAGCAGCTTTCTATCGGTGAAAAAATTTTAGCAATCGGACCAGTACTTCCAGAGATTACCTCCCACAAACATAAAAATAAAACAAACTTTACCTCTTTGTTTTATTATTATTTTTCAAAATCAAAATCATTTATTTCAAATAGACCATTTGCAGGCACTTTTGAATAGTCAAATGTCGGTCAGTAAAAAAAAAGTAAAGCTAAATTTCATTATTATTATTATTATTATTTAGAAGATAAGGGCCTATGCATCACCCATAGTGTAGGGGATGTAGTCACTGCGACCTAAAATATCTATTGTGACTCGCCACCTTGTTAGAGTAACTCTTTTAGCCCGGAGGCTTCCAAGAAATTTAGAATACTCCTAGCTTTTAGAGTTTTAATCTCCTCCGGGCGAATAATGTGTCGGCCCAGATGGACACTGCGTTTGTGGATATGGGGCCCGCATTCACACAAGAGGTGCTTAGGCGTCTCCCTCTCCTGATTACAGTACCGGCAAACATCATTGTGTTATGTCTTATGCCTGAGTATGGTTTCCGCACTTAGTCCTATATATATATGGGCCAGTGGCGTGCCTGATGCCTTAACATGGGGCAAGCCAAGGAATCTTGACCTAACTACTACTTACCTATCAAAAAAAAATCTCGTGCTACCACGTGTCATCAGTGCAGTAATGCTGATTTTTCTGAATTGCTCCACTACTATTAACAATTATAATGTTAATAGTAAGTAATAAATAATGATAACAAAAGCTTCACCACAACAACTTTATCATCATACCAATAATCGTAAAGTTTGAATAGGTACATGAATAGAAAAAAAAATCGTATTCTAATTCAAATTGTCTATCTTTATTTAAAAATGATTGTATTACTTACACCAACATAAAAAGTTTGTGAACGTTATTCTACCAACAGCTGATTTTCAATTGCAATCAAAGATAATTCGGAAAGCCGCTCTTGTTGTCGAGTACCGGCCGGCCGGGATGGCCAGCCAATACTATTACAACGATTAATTTGAACATAATGAATATTTAATGTAAGGTTGAGTTGAGTGTGAAATAAAACAACCGAGTACTAGGTACTGATCTAATGTTACTGTTTTGACGCCAACGCCATCTAGTTATGAATGTGTAACTAATACATATTTTTTAAAATCTTGGTGTTTCAAACACTTGTTCGTTATAATAATATGTAATATTATTGGCAAATACTCACAATTGAAACAGCGGTAGCTTTTCGTTGTTCGCTTTTTTAAAACACACTTATCACTTAACTGTCGAGAAAGAGAACCAACTTTCTATTGGCGGTTTACCAAAGTCAAAATCAAAGCCATGTATAAAGAAGGAAATAACAGCGTTCAAGTACTTTTGAGAATTTTCATGGCACTAGCAAAGTTATTTGAGTCATACCTGATGTATTCCAAGCATTGTTATTAACTTTTCTGAGAAATATTCAAAATAGTAAAGTTACAAGATTATATTTATCTTTAAAACTCAAACCCTACCTGGCCATTGATATCAATTCCACACATAATAATATCCACACACAACCACAAGTATAGTTTCCGAATTCATAAACTGTTAAATGACGGAAAACAAAAAAAAAAAACAAAACAATAATTACGTACAACACGATAACCGATCAAAGCAAATTAATTTGAACTGAGTACTTTTTCGTTCGTACAACTTTACGCGTCATAGAGGGCGCCTCGTATTATAATATGCGTAAAAATTTCTGTCATTCATAAATTTACCAAAGCCCTGCTTTTTTTTAGAACAAAATGTTCGACGAGGATTTGCACACAATAACAAATTACACCCACACACACTCAAAATTTGACGTATTTATATCAAAAATTGAGATAGAAGATAAAGCCTCATAAAAGCCTTTGAGGCAGAAAAAGACAACAACACATTAGTGTTCATCTCTTTCTTTTGTTAAGTGTTAGAGTGAGATCGGAGAGATTTCGCTCAGAATGGCATCCTCGCTTCGCCCTGGTATCGTCTTATGAATGATTTTTGAATTTCACACAACACAGTGGCAACTTAGCGTAACCGCGTAAGCGCGCGAAGTTTAAAGTTTAGATTTTTGTGATAATTAATTGATTGGTCGTGTTCTATGAATTAGGTGAGGTTTTGGTAGGGCAAGCCAGGCTTTTTGGCTTATATGGTAGGCACGCCACTGATATGGGCCATAGCGGCCATAACCTTGAGTGGGCTTATTCCAGCCAGCCCACCTCTCTCCAAAAGCAGATTAGGCCTCTCAGGTTTTTCAGGGCATCTATAAGGGAATTCGGGGTCCTATGGTTCGTGTGCGTATTTCAGTGACCCCTGTGCAGTCTAGGAGCACATGTGCAACTGTCTCCTCCCCCTCCAAGCATGCTTTGCTCAGGGGACTGTCTGTGATGCCTATTGTGTCGAGGAGGTTATTCAGTGTGCAGTGCCCGGTGATGGTCCCCGTCACCAGGCGCAGGCCGCCTCTGTTCAATCTTAAAAGTTTTTTGGTGAGGACTTTATTGAGGTGTGATAGGGACATCAGTGTGTTTGTTATGTTAGTGTTGATTATCAAAGGCAAAATTAAGGGTACGGGTAGAAAAGTAAAAAAAAGCCTACAGCATTTCTCTGACCTACTAAATATGAACAGAAAATTTCATAAAAGCGTTTAGGAAGAGTTCGATAATGATAATTAGTAACAATAACCTTTACAGGCATTACCAAAAACACAGCCGCCGAACTTAACGCCCGCCCAAGTGCAGCAGAAGCGGCAGTCCATAGACATCCAGCAGAAGCAGCTCGCGGACAAGATGGCGCAGATGGCCGTGTCCGACAAGCCGCCCCCGGCCGCCGCGCAGCCTGCTAACAAACCTAAGGTAAGGACTTAAAACAATTAGGGTGAGTTGCACCATTTAACTATAACGATAACCAAACCATAACCAGCCGTGAAACGGCCTCTTATTGGTCAATTCGACGATTTGACAACTGTTAACGGCTTTGTTATCGTTATAGTTAAATGGTGCCACTCACCCTTAATGATTTTATTATTCCTTACACCAGGGTTTTTCAAGCTTATTCATACTACGGCCCTTTTAGTATGAAGAAATTTATCGCGATCCCCGTCGACCATTGTAACTAATATCGAATCCAATGCATTTACTTATTTTCACAGTTGTGGTTTGGATACATAATTAATACTTTTTTTACATTTTTCTTAATAAATCTTTATAAATGTTATTGTTTCTTTTTTACTGCTGTAGCTTTTCCAACCTTTAGCAATTCCACTATAAAAGCTTCGTGACCCCCCTGGAGAGGCTTCGCGACCCCCCTAGGGTTCGGGACCTACAGGTTGAAAAACTCTGCCTTACACCAACCAAATAATTAAGGGTTACAGTCTGTCTAACAAGTCAAACGACTTGGGTAGCCGTCTGGATTCCGATCCCGATTTCCGGCCTCCGTAGGCGCGGGCTTGCGGACGGCGAGCAATGGGTAGCTCGCTATCCGACCGTCAGGTAACTGTCCGGACCGAACCCAAGTCCCGTTTGTGAGTGTATTGAAAGATAAATTTAAAAAATTATAGGCGCGCATTTGAAAAACAAATTATAGGCGCGCATTTGAAAACAGAAAAGTTTACTAGTTTTACAGTTATTTTCTTCACAAGTGTATTGAAAAAACTCGTATGATACACGTGAGTAATTAGTGATTACGTCCTCGCCACGGCTCGGGTCTTAATACCGCCTCGACGGTAATCACTAATATTACACACTTATAATGTACTATTATTTTATTTTTAGGTGTTACAACGAACGGTGCCTATTCAAATAAATGTGCCTCCCGTGTTGAAAGCTGAAGGGAAAGTTAATCCTAACGCTATGGAGCAGATTCGACTACAGGTAAACTATTACTATCTTTAACTAATGCGTGACCCAAGGGCGGGCTTTTACCTCGGGACATAGGTTAAGCATTTATACACATCGTGGTAATGCCGCCCGCCTTTTTGTTTTGAATTACTATATTATTTATTATGTGAATGATATTGAACAGAAACAAGCTTTAAATGAAAATCTTTTTTTCATAGCAAGCTTGTATTGCTTGGTATACCTATATAATTAATACTTGACGAGACGAATCATACGAGCCCGAACTCGATGGGGTTGTGTCGTTTAACTACCAAGTTCCTATAGCCACCTTCCGTTTCCATCACCAGATCAGCTCCTTGTTAAAAAAATTTTGCATTGTCATCTGATTTACACATGCATGCAAAATTACAGCTCAATCGGTTACCGGGAAGTGGGTCAAATTTAATTTACAAGATTTGATGACACAAACATCGGGACAGGTGAAACTAAATAAAAGCTTGTAAAAAATATATCTTTGACTGTACAAATGCATTTATAAATACATTACATCCTAATGGTTAAGTATTACAAATTATCGATTTTAGAAAATACCATTTCCATGTCTAGACAATGCTTGCAAACAAAATATAAAATGAACTAAAAATTTTGAGTTAATTGCCATCTACGAGAACATGGCGCTCTCAGACCTGTAGTTTTCACCTTCGTGAGCAAAAAATTCTAATAAATAAATAAAATTCAACAGCAATTGAAACAACAACATCAAGCTCAAGCGCACCAGCATCAACAACAGCACCAGCAACAGTTACAACAACAACAACAACAACAGCAACAGCAACAACAGCAAGCTCAACAGCAACAGCAGAAGAAGCCGGAGCCTATCTACGACTTGCCTATACATAACAAGCCGACGCTCACGCCGCAACAACAGCAGCAAATTCGACAACAACAGCAACAGGTTAGTTTTTTTTCGTGGGGGCGCTTGGCGGTAGCGACTTCTCGCACTTAGCTTTGGTACAGACTTGGTCCGAAGCGAGGAGTGGCATGCGGTCGCTTCCAAGTGGAAGGAGGTGACCGCACGCGTCTAGGAACGGACTTCCTCTAGCCGCCGGGATCCCGAAACTGGGTTAGTTTTCCCTCGTGGAAACGCTCGGCGGTAGCGACCTCTTGCGCCGAGTCTTGGTACAGGCTAATGGTCTGGAGCGACGAGAATTTTCAGGCGGTCGTCTCCGGCGAAGCAGTAATGCTAGCGAAGGAGGCGGCCGCACGCGTCTGTGAACGGACTTCCTGTGATTGGTGCTATGCCAGGTGCAGGATCCCGGTGATTACCGGGATCCTGTACCTGATCCCTGGGACAGGCCATGGTCCGAAGCGAGGAGTGACAGGCGGCCACACGCGTCTGAGAACGGACTTCGTGCTGATACCGTACCTGATCCCTGGCCACAGACTTAGTTCGGAGCGAGGAGTGGCAGGCGCTCATCTTCTGCGAAGCAGTCTTGCTAGCGAAGGAGGCGGCCGCACGCGTGAGGGAACGGCCCTCACGCTCTAGCCGCCGTCACCTCAACAATAATTTCTAGCCACTGTAGGCGTGTGCTTGCGAACGGCGAGCGATGGGGTCACAAGGCAAAGAAGGATGATGATAATGAAGGATGATCCCGATTTCCGGCCAACGTAGGCGCGGGCTTGCGGACAGTGAGCAATGGGTAGCTCACTGTCCGGCCGTCCAGTAACTGTCCGGACCAAGTCCAAGTCGTCGACGGCGCACACTGTTCCCGCGCGCCTCAAGAAGTTGTCAGCAACAGCAGGGACCCAGCCGGGCCGAAGCCTACTGGGGCCAGGGTTATCCGAAAGGGCGCTCGAGCCCCGGTATGAAGGCTAGAAGGAACGGGCTGGGTCTTTTAGTCAGTAAGAGTCTGACACTATCTCCCGCTCCGCCCAAGGGCGGGGGATGTCAATGCATGATTTTTCCCACCATAAAAAAAAGGCAAAGAAGGATCATAGCAGTGAGTTTTAGTCAGTAAAAGTCTGTTACGCCCTCTCGCTCAGCCCTAGAGCGGGAAAAATCGTTGGATGATTTTTCAACAAAAAAAAAAAATATTTGGATGCACATTTCTATTATTTTTTTATGTATTTTTTTGCCTATTGTGAGTACCACTCAGCTGGGCACAGGCTTTCCCTTTCTTCTTCTAAACTTCTCTGCCTAGAGAGATCTCTGGCCAAGTTTACCCCGCTAACATGATCAGTAATGAAAACCGTAACGATATCGTAGCGGTTTTAAACCATTTCCGTATTCACATCCATCAATCGAGTTTGAACGACACCGATTTGAAATTGTCGATTTAAAAAAAAAAAATCTGTATTACATAATCCTGGTAGAATACTTATTAATGTAACTGGAAATAAGTCGATAGATCGCGAATACCGCTTTTGGATAGGACTTTGATCGAACGACTATAAGGGTCAACTCACACCGAAAGAGCGGCGAAGGGCAGCGCAGTTTCAGTGTCATATGAATTTTAACTTTATTTTCATTTCTATAATACTTATTATCGCGACCCGTTTACCGTTTATAGAATTCCCCGGAATTCCCGCGGCCCCGCGGGCATCCGCGCGACTTGTTCGATTTTCTCATGCGATAATAAGTATTATGGTAATGATAATAAAGTTAAAATTCATATGAAACTGAAACTGCGCTCCGCTTCGCTGTCTTTCGCCGCTCTTTCGGTGTGAGTTGACCCTAAAACTTCAACTTTAAATATTTGGCTGGTTTGATTTTACGTGAATCTTCGCCGGGGTCGCCTAATAAAAATGTCTGATTTAAGTATTAATTATTTACAGCTACTACAACAAAAACTCCAGCACCAACAGCACCATCAACAACAACAACAACAACAACAACAGCAGCAGCAGCAACAACAACAACAACAACAACCTCAGAGATTAACTCAACAACAAGCTCTACAGCAAGCGCAACAACATCAAAAGCAAGCTCAACTGCTCGAAGCGAAAGCTCAACTACAACAACAGGCAGCTCAACACGTAGCACAGCAGCAGGCTCAACAGGCCGCTCAACAACAAGCTCAACAGCGGCAGAGCAGAGCTCAACAACAAAGAAGTACTGTGTCTCTGTCGAGTCGAGATACGAGTGTGTTCTCTACTTCTAGCGGCTGTTCGGGGTGAGTTGTTACGTCTTTTAAAACTCCATAAGTTTCCATAAAGTGGACTGATGATCTGGTGATCTGGCGAGGGTCGCGGGAATCCGGTGATGCGAGACGCACAGGACCGGGCGTTGTGGCGATACTTGGGAGAGGCCTACGTCCTGCAATGATGATGACATTTTTTTAAATAAGTATAGTTAATTATGGCCCAGTGCGGGTTGGTGAATGTCACATGTTTACGAATTTTTAATTCTAGGAATATTTTTTTTCTTCACGATGTTCTCCTTCACCGTTTTAAGAGTAGTGGTGATGAAATAAATTACTAAATGTAAAGCGCCTGGCTATACCCATGATCAACTACTCGTATGGGTTCGTAAAAGAAAATTAAAAATTATTAGCCCATTGGCATCGAGCTTTATGTATGCTTAATGCAGGCGTACACCGAGCGTCCTAGGGGGGCCAGGGTTATCCGAAAGGGCGCTCGAGCCCCGGTATGAAGGCTAGAAGGAACGGGGTGGGTCTTTTAGTCAGTAAGAGTCTGGCACTATCTCCCGCTCCGCCCAAGAGCGGGGGATGTCATTGGATGACTTTTTCCCACCATGGCGTACACCGAGCGTATAATGAAAAATACGCGTCTATGAAGCTACGCGTCCGTAGACAGTAGACCCAACACTAGAACGTTCTCGCGAGCCTTGTAATTCATTATTATTTGACAGGCCTGTTGGACTAGTGGTTAGTGACCCTGACTGCTATGCCGGAGGACGTGGGTTCGATTCCCACCCAGGACAAATGTTTGTGTGATGAGCATAATCATTTGTTCTGTGTCTGGGTGTAATTTATCTATAATATGTATGTATTTAGAAATATATAAGTATGTTTATCAGTTGTCTAGTACCCATAACACAAGCTCTGCTTAGCTTGGGACTAGACGGCGTTGTGTGATAGTGTGGAATATTATATTATATTATTTTATCTATTCAGTGGCTCCTGCTGGCGAGGTTCGCGGCCGGAAGACACGCGCGACTTGGACGCGTTACTGCAGTACATAGAGGGACCCGCGAGGCACGTCGACCGCGGCAAGAAGCGAGCCAAGAAGCAACGACAGAAGGCCAAAAAGGTAGGAGTTTCTTGATAGCTACGATTTCTAATGAAATGTAAGCATGAGCATTTTACGACTTACTTTGTTTGATTTTTAATGAGAATTTTTTTATTGTGCTTTTGTGTACATTATTTGACTGGTCTACACTGTTCTTACATAATATCTCAATCTTGTATCATCAATACTGTAAAACAACCACTTTTTTAAAAGAGTAACCATGGAGTTTCTTGCCGGTTCTTCTCCATAGGAAACGACCAATTTGGAACCGTGCACTAGCTTCTGACGTTTTATAAGTGCCCATGTAGGCCTATGTGAAATAAAATATTTTTGATTGATTTTGATTGATTGATTCATGACGATAGTAGGAACTGTTCGTTGTTGAGTCCATTTTATTATTTCACTAGCTTTTGCCCGTAGCTTCGCCTGCGTACATAATATAGCCTATGTCACTCAGGAATAAAGCAGCTTTCTATCGGTGAACAAATTGAAACCATCGGACCAGTACTTCAAGAGATTACCTCCTACAAACAAAAAACAAACTTTAACTCTTTATTATATTAACTCTTTGAATGCCGTAATTAGAGACACAATAGAAAGACAATTGCTTATGTCGAACTGTGTAACATAAGACATTCAAAAGGTTAAGTGTGGATTAAGCGTACATGGGCCTCAAAAAAACGCAATAACGCTAAAGCGAGTGACACCTCTTCTGTCCGGAGAAGCTTGAAGCCACTTCAAGCGTTTTTTTTTTTTGGTGGCTCCGTCGCAAACGAGCCGATAAAGAAAGGCCGCCTGAAAAAGAAGCTAGAAGCGGCGTTTTTTTTATGGGGACAGTTAACCCCAAGCGAACGTTGTTCGCGCTGTCATTATAATAATAATAATCTTTATTAAATTTGTTACACAGAAAAGTACAGTTACATATAATAGCCACAAGTAAATCTTAAATAAATAATTATGCTAGTACTCAACCAATAACTATGTGTTTTACTAGATTATCGATATTTCAGGACTCATGGAAAAATATTTTTAAACCTAGAATCTATATATATAAAAGAAAGTCGTGTTAGTTACACTATTTATAACTCAAGAACGGCTGAACCGATTTAGTTAAAAATTGATGGGGAGGTAGCTTAGAACTAGGAGACGGACATAGCATACTTTTAAGTAAGTTAAGTAGGGTAGAGTAGGGTAGAGTAGAGTAGGGTAGGGTAGAGTAGGGTATAGTAGGGTAGAGTAGGGTAGAGTAGGGTAGAGTAGGGTAGAGTAGGGTAGAGTAGGGTAGAGTAGAGTAGACTAGGGTAGACTAGGGTAGAGTAGGGTAGAGTAGGGTAGAGTAGGGTAGAGTAGAGTAGAGTAGGGTAGGGTAGAGTAGGGTATAGTAGGGTAGAGTAGGGTATAGTAGGCTGAAGTAGGGAAGAGCGGGAGCGAAGCCGCGCGGGCAAAAGCTAGTTATGTATAATTAGCGACCTTCCTGAGCTAGGTTTACATTTAAAACCTGTGTTACAGGTCATCACTTATAAGACTAAACATTATGTGACCATGTATACAGAATATTATAGAATAACAACTTAAGAACATTGTCTTTCTATTGTGTCTCTAATTGACGGTATTCGAAAGGATCAATTATCTAGTCAAGTAATCAATGAGAGCAGTGGTGACCGAGTGGTAACGGTCCCCGACTTACGAGTTGTAGGTCGCGGGTTCAAACCCAGCCAGGCGCATTACTTTGTGTAATTTATTTCATCACCACTGCTCTCAAAACGGTGAAGGAAAACATCGTGAGGAAACCGACATGTCCTAGAACCAAAAATTCTAAGACATGTGACATTCATCAACCCGCACTGGGCCCGCGTGGTGGATTACGACCCACTTACTCTCCTAGAGAGGAGGCCTGAGTCCCAACAGTGGGAACATTATAATACTGATTATGTTAAGTCAGAAATGCGATCCCCTTTATCACAAAATCATGTTATCAACAGATGGAATCTCGTCTGATGGAAGAGCGGAACGCCGTGGTGAACGAGCTGAACCGAGCGCGGCGCGAGATGGACGCGCTGCAGGTGGCGCACGCGGCCGCCAAGCGCCGCCTCGACCACACGCGCGCCATGCTGCAGGCGCAGACTAAAGCCAACAAGAAGAAGGGTCAGTACCAAGCCGCGCTTGCTGGCTTCCGTACCTTGGTCGACAAAAACGGAACCTATAGGGGGGGGTGTTGCACTGAAAAGACGGTTACGTTACGCGATATAGGTTTTAATTATACACCAGTTTACAGTTAAACACTGTCACAACAGGATCAAAACGACAGGTTCGAAACGTACGTAAAAGTAGATAGGCCTCCGACGCCCGCCGTGCGGAGCACATGCACGCGCGCTATCCAAGTGGTGGCTCATAGCGGACTGCGCTAGCGCTCTGCGCACTACAACAACGCGCGAGCAGGCGCGCCGACCGGCGAGGTGGCGTTATTTGCCGGGCGTGCGAGGTACGAGCTGGCAACGTGGCCACGTGGCGTAATTTTATACCATACTAGCTTTCGTCCGCGTACATAAAATATAGCCTATGTCACTCAGGAGTAAAGCAGCTTCCTATAAGTGAAAGAATTTTAGCAATCGGACTAGAACTTCCAGTGATTACTTCCTGGTAGCGTCCGACCGAAGGTTTCGCCGAAGGTCCGAGCAATCGTCGGAATTGGACGAACTGTTACGAAAAAATCGAAAGACAGTGAAAGCGCGACGGACCGATCGTGTTTGCGAGGGCTACGAGGAGTTACTGTCAACTGTCACTGCGTGCGCGTCGAGACAAGTCCATACGTTATTTAAACACCTGCACCTTTAAAGTTTTTGCTTATGATGTTAGTAATACTTACTACGATCTAATTGGTCAAGATGCGTGGCAAAGTTGAGTAACACCGATGATTTTATTACGCAAATACGCTATCGAATGATTTGAATGAATAAAAGATTTTTTTTTTTGTTTTTTAGGTAAAAAGCAGAAACTGAATCCGTCCCAGCAAGCGAAAGTGCAGCTGGTGGCCGAACAACTAGGAGAACTGACTACTCTTATGAATACGACTTCCAAGGTATGTCCATTATGCCGTTATGAACCTTACTTCACTCATAATAGAAGTGAAATTTCCTGCTGGTCTGTTTCTTGATAGCTACATCTTAAAGATGTTTAAGTCAAGAGTGAATAGGTTACTTCTAGGCAAGCGTGCTCCATGGTCGCTTCCCATCAGGGATCAAATGCAAGTTTATCAATAAATGGTTATTTTTCTTAGTTTTTTCTTATCTATCTCTTTGTAATTTTGACATCAATACTGTTTTGACAAAAAACTGTTAATTTTGACCTATAGTTTGTAACTTGGACATAAATCTTCTAATTTTGACATATATTTTGTAGCTTTGACATTGCTCTTCTTTAAAATCACTGTTTTTAATTAATTTCGAATGTTGACATGATAAGATAAAAATAACTTCGAATTAAATGGCCTAAGTTATAAATTTGTAAGTGAAATCCTGGCTAAGTTTTATGTGTTAGGATTTATTATCAATAATATTATTTTTAGTTTTCAATTTTATAAATATTTGTACGCCGCTACTTATGGCATAAACATGACTGGACTCAAACAATAAACCTATATCTTGCATGCTTTTGTATGTATACAATGTTTAAACAAATAAAGAATATCTTATCTTATCTTACATATAATAAATCTGTAGAAGTTTTTTGTTACGCACGCATCACGTAAAATGTACGAAATCCGTGTAAATAACTTTTATACATTAACATTGTGTGTAACTTGATATATTACTTAAGCTTTGTTTCAATCGGTTGACTATTTCGAAAGATATAGTGGAATTCCCTGCCAGTCTGTGTTTCCTGATAGCTACAACTTAGGGGTCTTTAAGTCGAGAGTGAATAGGTTACTTCTAGGCAAGCGTGCTCCATCGTCGACCACATCATCACTTACCATCAGGTGAGATAGTGGTCAAACGCGAGCCTATCAATAAAAAAAAAAAAAATACTACATTCATTAACTGTTAAGCGGTACGAAGTTCGCTGACTGGTGACTGGTAATTAGTGACCGATAATGGGCCCTACTTATGCAATTAGGAACCAATACACACATGCCAAAATCGAAATTAATTTCTTTAAGAAAGAGTCAGCTGAGCGAGTTCAATGACCTGCAGGTACTTTGTACGCAACGCGGACCATTAACTACAGGTCATTGAACTCGTTCAGCTGATGTTTTCTTAAAGTTACTAATTTCTTACAAGCGTGAATTAATACGAGTTTTGAAAAAGAGGTATTTTATTTTTTAATTTTATCTTTACAAATCGATAGTGTTTCATGTACCGGATCGACCCTCCACGGGATTAAAACGATTAAAATTTAACGGTGTATATAAAGCTGTAGAAATTGTTTGAATACCCTAATCTCACTACTGGTTCAATACAACAAGGCATTCTCTACCAGTCAACCTTTAAAATAAAAAATACGATTGCAAAAGAATTTTGGTGTTAACCCGATCACAACATTGTTATAGGAAATGCAAGCAGCGGAGAAGCAAGTCCTCGACTTCTCCCGTCGCCTGCAGAACTGCGAGCGACAACTAGCGGAGTCTCGAGCCGTGCAGGGCAAACCGGACAAGCCCTCTCAACTCGCACAAGTAAGACCTACTGTCCACGGAAGCGTAGCTTTATAGACGCGTATTTGACGCATACAAAACTATGGCCTACTGTCCACGGACGCGTAGCTTCAACGATCACCAGACGGCCGGACGGCGAGCTACATTGCTTATTTTTTTTTTTTCGATGGGAAAAATCATCTTATTGCAACCCCCGCTCTTGGGCGGAGCGGGAGATAGTGTCAGACTCTTACTAACTAAAAAACCCACCCCGTTCCTTCTAGCCTTCATACCGGGGCTCGAGCGCCCTTTCGGATAACCCTGGCCCCAGTAGGCTTCGACCCGGCTGGGCCCCTGCTACCCATTGCTTGTAAAATCAAATCATTTATTTCAAATAGACTATTTTCAGGCACATTTGAATAGTCAAATGTCGGTCAGTCCAAGAAAAGTGAAGCTAAATTGCACGTTCCAAAACGTAGGTATCTAACCCACGTCTGTTAACCCACGCCTACTGTATCCGACCATCTACGAACCGACTTGCTTTTACTTGATTATAAAAATTTCTTCCTTCCACAGATCGAACAAGCAGCTTTGCTAGCTAAACAACAAGCCATCCAACAACAGCAGGCGATACAGCAACAGATACAACAGCAACAGCTTCAGCAACAACAGCAGCTGCAGCAACAACAGATGCAACAACAACAGCAGTTGCAGCAACAACAGTTGGAACAACAGCGGCAGTTGCAGATGTTGGAGTTGGAGAAACAGAAGATTGAGAAGCAGAAGCAAGCTAATGCTACGTTTATTAGTAAGTAGTTTTTTTTTTAAGAAATTTGATAATACTAGTTTTGGCCAGCGGTTTTGTTCTCTTAAATCGTAATTTCGGTTTCCGTAACCGGTGTTCCTGTCCGATTATAATTTAGGTGTCTTCAAGTCTAGAGTGAATAGGCTCTTAATAAACTAGTGCCATCAACGATTGGCATTATTTTATGCGTCGATGTCAATGATAACCTTTATAGACACACTAGCTTTTGCCCGCAGCTTCGCCCGTGCACATAAAATGTAGCCTATGTCATTCAGGAATGAAGCAGCTTTCTATCGATGAAAATAATTTAGCAATCGGACCAGTACTTTCAAAGATTACCTCATACAAACAAAAAAAAAAAAACAAACTTGACATCTTTATAATAGGGTAGTGTCCAGGGTCAAAATAATCACATTTTATATTTAGTCCGTATTTTAGATTATAAAAAAATATTGGACGCGTATTTTTTCTTTTTTCGATCAAACAAAAAATTACAAAGATAGCCTAGAGCCTTTTAAAATGACGTGTGACGTCATCCCGTGCGAAAAAATGTAGCACGGCATGACGTTACACGTAACTTTAATGGACTTTATCTTTGTCATTTTTGGTTTAAATGACAAATAAAAAAATACGTGTCTCTTATTTTTTAATAATCTAAAAGACGGACTAATTACATTTTTTACGGCAACTAGCCTATATTAGTGTACATTTATAATATTAGTTCGAACCCGCCTATAGTTATCGGCACGAATATTGAGCGCTCGCTTCAATTTGCGCAGAAGTTAAATATTCGGTCTCTTTAGTGGTGCGAAGTGAGACGCGGGAGCGGGGAGTGTCAGTGATTGGCTCGCCGTGCCATCACGTCATATACGTCACTCCTCATTCGTTCCCTGCGTTGCTGCATGTATCTAACAACGAAGACGATTGGCTCGCCAATGTATGGCCAATATATGCGCAAAGCAATCCCCACTCGGACGCCGAGCGCTCAAGATCCGTGCCGGTATTTGTACTTTCAACTCCTACAAACAAAAAAATAAAATTGGTCTCTTTATATTATAATATTATTTCGAATCCGCGACCTACTACTCTTAAGACGGGGCCATTGCCACTCGGCCACCACTGCTCACACTCGCCAGCCAGGCGCATTACTTTATGTAATTTATTTCATCACCACTGCTCTCAAAACGGTGAAGGAAAACATCGTGAGGAAACCGGCATGTCCTAGAACCAAAACTTCGAAGACATGTGACATCCACCAACCCGCACTGGGCCCGCGTGGTGGATTACGGCCCCTTCCCTCTCCTAGAGACGAGGCGTGAGTTCCCAGCAGTGGGAACATTAAAAAGGCTGATGATGATGATAATATTAGTGTAGATATAGGCTCTAAGGCCGAAAAAAGGATGGATGGATTGTGTGAGAAGTGATATGAAAGAAAAGGGAGTTAGTGATAGCTTGACAGGTGATAGGACAGAATGGAAGAAGAAAACGTGTTGCGCCGACCCCAAGTAATATGGGATAAGGGCAGGAAGAAGAAGAAGATAACTAATCCCTAAGTATGTTTGACAGGCCTGTTGGTCTAGTGGTTAGTGACCCTGACTGCTATGCCGCAGGTCGTGGGTTCGATTCCCACCCAGGACAAATGTTTGTGTTATGAGCATAATCGTTTGTTCTGTGTCTGGGTGTAATTTATCTATAATATGCATGTATTTAGAAATATATAAGTACTAGCTTCTGCCAGCGGCTTCGCTCGCGTGAAAATTGTGAATCTAAACCATTCCCAGATCCCCTTGAACACACACAAAAATATCAGTTGTCTAGTACACATAACACAAGCTTTGCTTAGCTTGGGACTAGACGGCGCTGTGTGATAGTTGTGTGGAATATATTATGTATAAAATGTATTATTTATTTATTTTATTTAATCTTCATGCAACAAAAAGTACATAGGCGGACTTAATGCCTTAGGCATTCTCTACCAGTCAACCTAGGGTGGTGTATGTCTAACATCCTTCTTTGTACTGTGTAGATGGCGGCGCAGGCGGCATAGTGTGCGTGCGCAGATCGCCCGGCGACGGTGCCGTCACGGTGTCCATCCCCGGGCAGCGCACCGACACGCCGCTGGCGCAGCTTGTGCATAACAATAAACATGTCACTGGTGAGTATTTATTTAAACTTCATGTACAATAGTGGTACATAGGCGGACTTAATGCCACAAGGCATTCTCTACCAGTCAACCTTTGGATTAAAAAAGACTCATACACAGACCCTCTCACTCACCCCCTCCCCCCCAGACTCATTTTATGAAGAGAGGCTGATTTTTAGGGTTCCGTAGCCAAATGGCAAAAAACGGAACCCTTATAGAATCGTCATGTCTGTCTGTCTGTCTGTCCGTCCAGCCACTTTTTTCCGAAACTATAAGAGCTATACTGTTGAAACTTTGTAAGTAGATGTATTCTGTGAACCGCTTTAAGATTTTTACACATAAATAGAAAAAAAGCATTAAATTTTGGGGGTCCCCATACTGAAAACTGAAATACAAAAATTTTTTTTTCGTCAAACCCATATGAGTGAGGTATCTATGGATAGGTCTTCAAAAATGATATTGAGGTTTCTAAAATCATTTTTTTCTAAATTGAATAGTTTACAAAAACTTTTTCAGGAAACGAAAAAAAAATTTGGCCTCTCCATACAAATTGTCCAAGACGGATTTTTTTTTTTCGTTTCCTGAAAAAACTTTTTGTGGAAGGTTGTTCAGTTTCGTCTACTGAGCAAGCCCTTAAAGTTTGGAGGGCTGTCCCTTACACCTTGTATACATGAGTCCCTACAATTTTAACTAATTAATTTCCAGTTCTGAATGTATGCGAGGAGCCGGCCCCCGCGCCGTCAAGTACCAAGGCAGCAGATGGACGCAAGCAGACGTGGGAACAAGCGCTGGCACACATCAACCAGCTCGCCAAGGGCGCCAATAAACAGAAGGTAGGCTCACCAACACATTTCATAAACGTGTAGAAGTCTTTAGTGCGCACAACTAACCATCACGTGAAATGTACGACATCGATGTAAATAACTTTTATACATTACAATTGTGTGTAACTTGATATATTACTTAGGCTTTGTTTCATCGCAATCGGTTGACTGTATCGAAAGATATTGTTACGTACGTGGGTAATCAAATCTCGATTTACTAACAGACAACTTTATTCACCACAAACAATAACAAATTAGTCCAGTCAACAATAATCCGAATCGCAATTAACACTAGAGTACCGTTACACTATCGCTTAGGTCGTTAAGTAAAATCACCAAGTATTAGGGTAGTTCGCTCTTCATTGCAGTCGAAATCACAACTGACTCGCTTCCAGCCGGGGGCTCGTATTTATATGCGGAGCCAAGAAAATTCTAGATACCAACGTCCCGCGATCGATCCAGAATTCCAGAACCATTGAATCGCTTCTCGGAAGTCATAAATCATATTTATTGCTCATGGTAATAAGAGTCACTTTCATGCGAATTTCGACTCTATTGTTAATAGCGGAAAGTACCATTTCCCTTAGCGGTAGATAGATACCTAACTACTACTTGTAGGTACTTTGTGGATGTTTCGAGATTTGTCTAAGCCTGGCTACGCACAACCATTCTAGACCTTTCGAACAGCAATGCGTTTTAATTATTACGTGCTACTCGTTATTTTCTCGGAGATATGGCGTAACAATATACTACATTTATTGACTGTTAGGCGGTACGCAGTTTGCCGGAGCAGTTAATATTTTTAAGTGTAGAATCGCAATTTTTATTTATTTATTTAATCTTAATGTACCTATATTAGTGCTGCGCTTATATACATAGGCGGACTTATTTATTTTATAATAATAATTCTTTATTTCTTCCAAAAAGTACACAAAAAACATAACTACAAGATAACATCAACATTGATAAGTTCCAAAAAGTGAGTCAACGACTCCCAAACTGAGCACTGCCCGTATCTTGGGTAAACTTGAGTAAAAAATTTTGTGCACACATACAGGGAGGCCAAAGAAAAGATGGATGGATTGTATGAGAAGTGATATGGAAGAAATGGGAGTTAGTGATAGCGTGACGAGTGACAGGAGAGAATGGAAGAAGAAAACGTGTTGCGCCGACCCCAAATAAGATGGGACAAGGGCAGGAAGAAGAAGAAGAAGTGCACACATACAGGGTGTCTTTGATATTCACGCACAAATGATAACCACGGATCCAGTACATGATTCTGGATCCCCTAGTGGTGAAATATCTCGTCAATTTTTTTTTTTATCTGTTATAAACTAGTACTTGACTGCGATCCCGCCTGATGGTAAGCAGTGATGCAATCGTTAATGGTGAGGCGCACTAGTTTATTAAGAGCCTATTCACTATAGCCTGAAGACACCCAAATTATAATCGGACGGGTACTTCGAAGGACTGGCCTTCGAAGTACGCGGTATAAATGACGAGGCGAAACGCTTAGTCTGGACCGTAGATGTTTCAACAACGTAAGGGTGGATACTCGCCGTGCGTCGGTTTGTCCGATGATAGAAATGAGATGGCGGAATCAAGCTTTAAACTTTTCCTGATTAAAAAAACTACAATTTTTTTTTTTTAATTTTATCTTTATGAAATCGTTATTGTAACATTGTTTTGTTCAGAAATCAAAATGTTTGATAATAGTCCACTGCACCTTCTAGGGTCTCCAATCTTTGAAGACAGTTTTTCTTTATTCATTGATGACAAAATTGAATCTTTTTTTTCTCTACCAGCCTACCATAGCAATTTCATCAGTTTTTATGAAATCTTGTGTAAACAATAATCACTTTAAGGCCCAAGCCCCCGAAAAGTGGCATAAAACAGTGATTTTCTGAGGCCTACTCCTCCGTAACGGCTAGGTCAATTAGTTTGAAAAAAATATATGTTTATTATAGATTCATGAACAATAATATCAACATTTGATTTTTTCGTGCAATTAATACTTTTGACGAAAAAAAAAATATTTAGCAATTTTGCAACTTTTCCCTACTTCTTCGAAACGGCTTGGACCTTTAGAAACATTTTTACATATAAAAATTGGTGGTTAAATATTCTTCAAAGTGAACATTGCATATGTAAATCAATCAATATCTCGCAGAGAAAATGGATTTAAAGCGCTTTCCGGGCGCTGCTGGCCGCAAATAAATGCACAGATTTGCGTACTGCCGCCTAGGCGAGTGCGAGAGTTGCGTTCACATAATTTCGGTCAGATGGTTCAAGGGGCTATACGCCTTAAATTCATAAAAAATGGCGGTTTCTACTCACAACAAAACATTAACTAGTGTCAAATTCGGGTGAACCTAAATTTCTCATAACATTGTTGCAGAAAAAAAACAAAGAGTCGAAGGAGAAGACGCCACAGCCTGAACAGAAGCCCAAAGAGGTGAAGGAACCTCAGAGGTCCAACTCTCTACCCGACCCGCAGACGCTGTCCAAGAAGCAGCGGAAACAGCTCGCCAAGCAACAGGTACGAAGCAGACGTGTTCAGTTTTTTTTTTTTTTTATAATGGATACGCTCACGTTTGACCACAATCTCACCTGATGGTAAGCGATGATGTGGCCGACGATGGAGCACGCTTGCCTAGAAGCAATCTATTCACTCTTGACTTAAAATCAGCTTTCAGCTAGCAGTTAAGCCCTTCAGGAGCCGTGCAAGTTAATACTTTGACGGCCTCTGAAATTTAAAATCATAAGTCATAAGTCATTTATTTCATAACAGTGTATCATTGTGTTGAAAATAATAAAAAATAAACAATTTCGCCAATAGTTTGAAGGGGAAAAAAGAGAAAAAAAAACATGCAGCATACTACAAAATCCTAATAAAATAACAATATTGTCAATAATTATTATACATAATCCGCTTAACGATTACAATTACAACTACAACAAGCGATTACTATTACAATTAAAACAAAAGTTAGCATTTGCTCTGTGTCTGGGTGTAATTTATCTATAATATGTATGTATTTACAAATATATAAGTATATTTATCAGTTGTCTAGTACTCGTAACACAAGCTCTGCTTAGCTTGGGACTAGACGGCGTAGTGTGATAGTTTAATAGTTGTGGAATATTATTATAAAAAATGTTGGAATGAGGCCATTGTGAAATATAGTTATCGGCACGGATCTTAAGCGCTCTACGTCAGAGTGGGGATCGCTTTGCGCATTCCATAAATTGGCGAGCCAATCGTCATCGTTGTTAGATACATGCAACAAGCGCAGGGAACGAATCACGAGAGACGTCTATGACACGATCCAATCACTGATATTCCCCGCTACCGCGTCTCACCACTAAAGAGACCGAATATTTGACTTCTGCACAACCGCTCAAGATCCGTGATGGCAACTGTACGTACTTTGGTAATCTTGGTTGCAATTGGCCACCGTGGTCGAAATTCTGCGCGACTTGAAGCCAGCGCTCAAGATCCGCGCCAGTAACTATACGTGCATTTCTTAATGTATTACTTTGGTTATTAATTTATGAGCAGTAGTTGAAATGAAGCCTATGTAGAATAAAATTATTCTTATATCTAGCCCATACTGTCCCACTGCTGGGCAAAGGCCTCCCTCCATTCCTTGTACTGTTCCCGGTTTTGAGCCACTTCTTTCCAATTCCGAAAAAAAATATTAAAAAAAAAAACCGAAGTAACCGGTCTACAAAATTAAAACCATATTCTATTCTTCTCCGCAGGCCGAAGAAGAAGAAAAAAAGAAGCAGCAGCAGCAGCAAGAATTGAAATCCAAAAAGCCTGACGCTAAGAAAGCCGAAGCGCCCAAACAGGAACCCGCCAAGAAGGCCGAGAAGAAACAAGCGGAACCGGACAAAACTAAGAAGGACAAGAAAGAAGATAAGAAGAAAGAGAAGACTGTGGAGAAGAAAGCTGAGAAGAAAGGGAAAGAGAATAAAGTGGAGAAGGGTAAGTAAATAATACTAGAGTCTGTCTAAAAAGTCAAACGACTTAGGCAGTTAATAGAGCAAAATGAAATCTGATGTAGTCAACACTGGTTCAATAATCATGGTGGATTGAGAGATCTTGATCATTGTTTACTAATAGAAGTACCTTATAAAAAGTATCTTCTTCTTCTTTGCCTCTTCCCACGTTAGGTGGGGTCGGCTCTCCTTATCCTTCTGAGCCAGGACAATTTTTCCTGGGTTGTCGGGTCAGGCAGTTGGGACTTCCTAACTAGATAACCTTATAAAAAGTATCCAATATTTTTTTTTAATGTTTAAATATTATAAAATACTCATGTCATTTGACTTTTTAGACAGACTATAATTTTATAAAAAAAATATTTTAAGTCACGCGAAACCTAAATATTGTTGATTCAGAATCATTAACTGAATGGATTCCAATAGTTTTTACACCATGTTATATTTTACTAGCTTTTGCCCGCGACTTCGTTCGCGTGGAATAGTGACTTCCGGCAGATAGTACTGAATTGATGCCGACTCTTGACCAATAGATGGCGCATGTATGTCCGGAATAAATTTAATTTTTTATTTTATTGTTTGTAATAAAAACTATCCTATGTCCTTTCTCAAGTTCCAAACTATGTCTGTACAAAATTTCACACAAATCGGTCCAGTAGTTTAGGCGTGAAGCAAAGACAGACAGACAGACAGACAGAGTTACTTTCGCATTTATAATATTAGTTTGGATTTGGATCACAAAAATATTTTAAAATGTCACATGTTGGTCACCTCCGACACTAAGTACAACACAGATCACGGCAGGGCATAGCGGGTATTAGGTGCCAGCAAACAACCCTCAGTGGCCTGGATGACCCGGTGACCATGTATTTTTGCTGATATAATAAGCTCATAACTTTGCTGTGATTTTTCATGATATCAATTTGAAATTTTTTACATAAATTCGTTCCCTAAAAATACTAGACAAGTGTTTCATTCAGGCTTTGCATAATTATACTAAATCCGCAAGAAAACTAAGGGTCAACTCACACCGAAAGGGCGGCGAAGGGCAGCGCAGTTTCAGTGTCATATGAATTTTAACTTTATTTTCATTTCTATAATACTTATTATCGTATGAATTCCCCCGCCGCAGGAATTCCCCGGAATTCCTGCGGCGCCGCGGGCATCCGCGCGACTCGTTCGAGTTTCTCATGCGATAAAAGGTATTATGGTAATGATAATAAAGTTAAAATTCATATGAAACTGAAACTGCGCTCCGCTTCGCTGCCCTTCGCCGCTCTTTCGGTGTGAGTTGACCCTAAGGTTGCCGACATAGCACAAAGAATTGCCAAAGCTAAGTGGCAATAGGCAGGACACATTGCTCGCAGAACAGATGTCCGTTGGGGCCGAAAGTAGTAAGACGCAGCGTTGGAAGGCCTCCTACAAGGTGGACCGATGACGTGGTGAAGGTAGCGGGAAACCGATGGATGCGGGACGCACAGGAACGCTCGATGTGGCGACGCTTGGGAGAGGCCTATGTCCAACAGTGGACGTGTATCGGCTGAAATGATGATGATGATATACTAAAAATAAAGTTGTAAATGCGTTTGTACATATTTTAATTTCTATCCTTAAAAAATTTGAATATATTGTCATCTGATCAACATGGAGTTTCTTACACGTTCTTTTCCATGCTTTGAAACGTGCAATTTAATAATTTATCTTCACTTTTTTTTATTGACCGACATTTTGACAATTCAAAAGTGCCTGTAATTGATCTATTTAGAAATAAACGTTTCTAATTTCTGATTTATGAACAAAACACATTTATTATTTCAGCCGCACAAGCGACACCTAAAGCGGCGAAACAGCCGGCTCAGCCGCAACAACAGCAACTGAGTAAGAAGGAGAGCAAGAAACAACAGCAACAACAACAACAACAGCAACAACAGAGCAAGCCGCAAGTCATCAACATCACTCCCGATACCACCATAGAAGTTGTTAGTAAAAAGGTAACGTTTTATTGTCTATTCTTCATTCTAAAATCTGCACTCCCGCAAGTACGCGCGCAGGTGCGTTGGCACGCAACGTGCAGCGTGATGCGTGGCAGTATGATAATTGGCTAAAGCGCGTATGTTCCGTACGGGTGGGACAAACGAGTCGTTCCATCCACCGCAGCTCCTGACCATTTCACGCACGGTATCTGGGTTTCCGAAGTACTTTGCCTTGTATCCACAGGGCAGTTTAAAAGCAGATGAGGTACTGTCTCGTCCTCATCCATGCAGGTTCTGCAGTATCTCCTATGACAGAAAACATCCTTCATCCTATGATGATGATGCCATCTAGCCGATTTCGGCCACAGCGGCCGCATTCCTTGGCTCTTCATGGTGGTTGTGAGCTCAGATCTGCTGCTCTGTTATGTGCCCCCATGTGACTTGCATATCCAACCTTGGCCGAAAAACTTCGATCACAGAGCGGACATGTCAGAACACCATTAACGGTATGATACACTATTGCTGTTGATGGTCTAGCCTTGAGGTCGTCGCGCTTTTGGTCCAATTCCGACCTCCTTTTATTCTCAAAGGCCCGCACGTGCCTCGGCACATGAAGTGATCCTTCATCCTATAACGGTGAAGGAAAACATCGTGAGGAAACCGGCAAGTCCTAAAACCAAAAAATTCGAAGACATGTGACATTCACCAACCCGCACTGGGCCTGCGTGATGAATTACGGCCCATTCCCTCTCCTAGAGAGGAGGCCTGAGTCCCAGCAGTGGGAACATTATATGGCTGATGATAATGATGATGATTATAATGTAATTACAGAACCCTTGCACCACCGAGCCTGAAAAGCCGCCGTCATGCAGCATCATGGAGCAGCTGAGCTGCGGAGTGCAGGTATGTGCCAGAACCATGATCCACTGTCACCAAACTCACACTTGACTGGCCTGTTTGTCTCGTGGTTAGTGGCCCTGACTGCTATGCCGGAGGTCGTGGGTTTGATTCCCACTCAGGACAAATGTTTGTTTGATGAGCACGATCATGTCTGGGTGTAATTTATCTGTAATAGGTATGTATTTAGAAATATACAAGGTGTAAGGGACAGAAAAAGATTCGGCCTCGCCATAAAAACTGTCCAATCAAGTTTATAATTTTGTATGGTGAGGCGGATTTTTTTTTTCGTTTCCTGAAAAATTTTTTGTACTAGGTAGTTCAGTTTCGTCTACTGAGCAAGCCCTTAAAGTTTGTGGAGGGCTGTCCCTTACACCTTGTATAAGTTGTCTACTACTCATAACACAAGCTCTGCTTAGCGCCGTCTAGTGCGCTGTGTGATAGTTGTGGAATATTATTATTATAGGAAGAGACATCTTTTCAAGAAAGACAGCTACATTTGTTCTAAATTGTTATATCTCGATTGCTTTTCTACCAATTTTGATATTGTTTTCACATTAATATTCTTTTTTTAATCATTTGTTGATAAGTTGCATTTTTTATGTATATTTGTCGTTATACTCAATAAAACCAATGAGCATAATTCTCTAACTTCATCAAGTGCTAAAATATGCAATTTTTAATAAAAATTGATTTTCTAGAGAGTTTTATATATGAGCACAATGTATGATACAATTTTTTTTTCGTGATATCTTTGGTACAACGACATGGTTATGTCGAAACTTCTAGCTGATGTGTAGACGCCCATAGTCAATACGCAAACGTGGACATTTTTGGTGTCTAGTGTCAGATACTTATTATCGATGAATATTTGAGTTCTGTTAGTGATGAGGAGTTGGAGACAAGGTATTTGAGGAGCTTGATGATGAGGAGAAATGACAACCACACCATGCAATTGACAACTGAAAATATATTTTGTTTCATAACTTTTTAAAATATGTACAAAACAAAAAGTTTATAAAAAAAAAGGTTCCATTGGGGACATCTGCCCATTTTGTTTTTAAAGTGGGATTCTTATAATTGTACTAGCTTTTTAAGCGGCCTCTTGGAAATGCCTGCTGCCGTAAGTACAAAATATATTTTCAGTTGTCGATTGCATAGTGTGGTGGTCATTTATTCTCATCATCATCTCCTCAAATTCCTTGTCTCCAACTCCTCATCACTAACAATTTCTATAGAAGCAGTATCAAATCATCCACTCCCTGCGCCTACGTAAACATTTTTTGTGTCCAGTCACTTCCACTTAACACACACTCATAACGATCAAAAAGTGTTCAGTGTCGGTAACTGGAACAAGAAGTGTCTTCGTTTGCGCAGCGTCTTACGGTAGACTCGCAGAATCACACGTTCACAATGGTACCGCCTTAAGGCCTGGTCACGACTTCGCTCATAGCGGGTAGCGGGACGGCATTGGTAGTCAAGCGGCGTCTCGTGGCATCCTTCAAACACTTTCATACTTTAAGGTCAAAGCACACTTACACGACTCAGCTCCCACCCGGCAAAAAGAATATTATTCAAATATGGGCTTTAAATGTTGCTCTTAAGATATATTTTACATTGGCATCATAAATTAGCAGACGGCTCGCTATTAGCGAGCCGTCTGCTAATTTATTACCGCCGCCAGACTGCTCGGTAGCTGACGCCTCGCTGGCCGCACGTTGTAGACGAGCGGTCGGCGCGGTGTCCGCGCGCTCACTGCTAGCAGTCGCCGCGCCGTCGCCGCTCATTCGGTCAGTATCTACACAAAAGCGAGAGCGGTCGGCGGGTGGACAGCTGGCCGTCTGCTAGCTGTCGCCGCGTGGACTGCTAGGTGCCTGCTAGCTGTCGCCGCGTGGACTGCGAGCAGTCGCCTTATTTTAGGGCGGTGTTGGGTGGGAGCGGTGTTGGAGCAGTGTCGTTTAAGTGTGCTATGACCTTTAGTCGTCACCGCTCCCCGCTTCGTGCTAAGCTACCGCTCACAACGCCTAGCTCGTGAACGGGCCGCAAGTCGTGTGGAGTAGGTAGACTCTTCGCGACGTAAGCACTGACACTTGCAGGTGGCTGACCTGAAGCTGCCGCCCGGCATCACGCTGACGCGCGTGCAGCCGCATGACAAGAAGGAGCCGCCGCCCATCAAGTCCGTCGTGAGTATATTGCACATAATACTATTTTTTTATACTTAGGTTTATTTGTAAAACAATAGCAACCACAGACTCAGGACTGTTACTACAGGTATCGGCACGAATATTGAACGCTCGGCGTCAGAGTGGGGATCGCTTTGCGCATTCCATATATTGACGAGCCAATCGTCGTCGTTGTTAGATACATGCAGCAACGCAGGGAACGAATCGCGAGTGACGTGTATGACACAATGGCGCGGCGAGCCAATCACTGATGCCCCCGCGTCTCACTTCACACCACTAAAGAGACCGAATATTTGACTTCTGCGCAACTTGAAGCCAGCGCTCAAGATCCGTGCCGATATCTACAACAAAACGTTTTGGGAACACATTCATTGTGCGTTCAGCTAGGGAGTGGAATTCCTTGCCGGAGTCTGTGTTTCCTGATAGCTACAACCCGGGAATCTTTAAGTCAAGAGTGAATAGGTTGCTTCTAGGCAAGCGTGCTCCATCGTCGACCACATCATCGCTTACCAACAGGTGAGATGGTGGTCAAAGGCTCGCCGAGAAGAGATACTGATAGTGTTGTGATACTTGCAGCCGCTGTGGAAGGCGGGGCAGCTGCCGGCGGCGCCGACGCCCGTGGCGCGGCCCGCTCCCGTCATCAATGCTGACCCTGCCAATGTTATGTTCACCACCGCACATCCTGGTAAGCATAACTTCTTAACCTTTTGAATGCCACAGTCGTGTATACATGACAAAGATCAGAACGCTTTAAACCTTATAAAAAAGTATTGTTTTTCTATTATATTATTCAAAAAGTATAGTATCGTTAATTATGTAGCTGAACTAATCACAATTTATGTATGTGATAATTATGTGATATTAGTATCAGCGAACACTACCTACTGTCCACGGCCGCGTAGCTTCATAGATAAAGAAAGAAATAAAGATAAAATTTTTATTCGTACCTCTCACATACAACAGAATTCGATAATAAAATAAAAATAAAAACTTGAAAATCTGTGCAAGGCCAAAAGGGCGCCTAACTCAGCAGATGCGTATTGGTCACCATACGCTTGGTGTACGCCTGCGTGAAGCTTACATACGAAACTTTGGCCTACTGTCCACGGCCGCGTAGCTTCATAGACGCAACAGAACGACAGAGTTTCATATTTTGTATGTAAGCTTTACGCAAGCGTATAATGGTACAATTGCCGGCACGGATTTGAGCGCTGGCTTCAAGTTACGCAGAAGTCAAATATTCAGCCTCTTTAGTGGTGCGAAGTGAGACGCGGGGCCGCGGAATGTCAGTGATTGGCTCGCCACGCCATCGCGTCATAGACCTCACTCATGATTCGTTCCCTGCGCTTGCAGCATGTATCTAACAACGACGACGATTGGCTCGCAATGCGCAAGCGATCCCCACTCTGACGCCGAGCGCTCAAAATCCGTGACGGTAATTGTAGGTACGCGTCTACAAAGGTTTAACTAATAACTATTTTGCTCCACCCACAGAACCTCCGAGACCAGTTATCATAGCCGATCCACCGCCCATAGTCGGCAAATCGAAAAAAGCCAAGAAGAAGGCTAAAAAGGCCGCCGCGGCCGCCGAAGAGGCCAAACCCGACGGATCTAAAATCGTCACTCTACGGAACCCGATGTTCCATCCGAACTTACCACCCGTACAGGTCACAAATCAACCAGCTCAAAAGAAACAAGAGCAAATACGAATCCCAGATCCTATACCGATGCCGCCGAACGCTTGCCAAGCGACTATAACCCCTACGTCCAACGGAATGTACACAATAAGGAACCCATTAATGACAATGATGCATCAGCAAAGTCTAATGGGCGTCAGAACACAGAGTCCCCAACTAAACCCGATGTACGGACAACAGTATAATTATGTAAACCCGAACCAATACAACCCGGTACCTCCAACACCGACTCAGTATGCAGAACAAGCGAGAGCTTCCCCGAAACCTGACGATTTTCAAACAAGAATCATGAATTTGGCGTCTTTTACCCAGAAAAATGACGAAGGGTATTCCTTATTCAAAACTCCTGATGATAATCAGCAACGGAGCTTCCTGACTCCTGAATACTATGAAGACCAAAGCCCTAAGTCAGTCGTATCACCTAACCCTATAGGAACACGACCTTTAGACACTTCGCGGTCTTTCGAATCAGATTCATCTCTATTTGCGAATCCTATACAAAGGCCGGAGCCAATAGGGACGCCTTTAAAACAAGAAGAGAGGTTAGATTATACTGGTCTATATACACCGTTTGGTCAAGAAGATAGGAATGTGTTTAGAAATGCCCTGTTCAGTGATAAAAATGAAGGCTCTAGGTTGAAAAACGAGGATATGGGAGTTAACCATGTAGCCAATGGTGATTCTTTGCCGTATTTTCAAAGGCTGAGGGTTGGTTCGAAGTTGAACAGTGAAGTTACGATACATCATGTCACGGAATCCAAGTTTTATAAAGGACAGGTAATAATAATAATATATTTAATAACTGGCTTTTGCCCGCGGCTTCGCCCGCGTTCATAAAAGACCTTCCCTCTTTCTCCCCCTTTTCTCACTTTTTTTTTTATAAAAAAAAAAATAGCCTATGTTCGTCTCCAGGGTCCCAATTATCTCTGGACCAAAATTCATCAAAATCGGTTTTGCTATTTAGGCGTGAAGACGTAACAAACAAACAGACTTACTTTCACTTTTATAATATTATAATAATGTACTAGATAATATTATAAATGTGAAAGTGTGGACGTTTGTTACTTAATCACTCAAAAACGGCTGAACAGATTTGGATGAAATTTGGCATGCATATAGCCTTTGACATGGAAAAGAACATAGGCTACTTTTTATCCAGGAAAAACATCTTATTCTTACGAAAAAACACGTTTAGAGTGCGATAGCCGAAGTACACGCAGACGAAGTCGCGGGTGGACAGCTAGTAATATCATAAGTTTTTACATTATTATTTTAACGTGTGTAGCTGGTGAAAGATTATCTTAGTCTAATTCTACCAGCCTGTTCTTCTAATTGTTATGCTAGACGTCGTGGGTTCGATTCCCACCTTAGATTATGTAGGGTGACTGGTAATTAGTGTACGATACTTAAACACGTGATTGTGCTCATGATAACCAACAACTTTTACTATGGGAACAACACTGAAATCGCGAAAAAATATCAGCTGTTCAGTACATTTATGTTTGCCTAATGTACTGAACAGCTGATATTTTTTGCGCGATTTCGACTTAGCTCCCATAGTAAAAGTTGTTGGTTATCATGAGCACAATCACGTGTTTTAAGTATCGTACACTAATTGCCAGTCACCCTATATATTATACACCCCTACTTTTTAATTAGTACAAAACAAAATGGGGCTCTATCTGTACCCGTCACTGATCATATTTTTGTAGTCAAAAGTAGAAAAAACCGAAATCCTAAAATTGACCACGAAAAGGTAAATTCATCATAGAATCAATCATATATAACAATTGCTAGTAGAAAATACTGCGGGCATTTATTCATTCATTAATCAATAGCCTGCACAATATTTCCATAATTATTGAGTGACATTTTGGGACATAAACCGATGCTAATAACTTTGCTGTTTATGAATATTATTTATTGAGATTTTACTTATAAAATAACAAGGGTTTTTCTAATAAGCCCTTTAAGTATGTGTACTAATTAAAAAATAGTGGTGTATACCTCTAGATGTAGTCATGAGCCTGTAGGATAATGTGGAAATGAGAAGCATAAATACGAAATAGATAAAAAAAAATTGAGACAAAACATATTATACTCTGTCTCATACACCATACCGGTTTTTTGCTTGACCAACTATGAAAAGTGAGGCAAACAAAGACCTGTTACTGAGAGTCCGAATCGAGTTCTTATGTTTTTTAATGCTTTGAATCCCTCTCCTAGAGAAGAGGCCTGGATCCCAGCAGTGGGAATATTATAATGACGATTGTGCAATGCTATGTTTATCAGTCGTCTAGTACTCATAACACAAGCTCTGCTTAGTTTGTGACTAGATGGTGTTGTGTATAAGTTGTAAATATAATTGTCCCCAACGACGACGGCTGTAGTCCACCTGTGTTACTATTTTCTTGGCGTATATGGATAATAACAAAATAATAATAATAATATTTCACAACACACAGCGTCGTCTAGTCCCAAGCTAAGCAGAGCTTGTGTTATGGGTACTAGACAACTGATAAACATACTTATATATGTCTAAATACATACATATTATAGATAAATTACACCCAGACACAGAGCAAATGATCGTGCTCATCACACAAATATTTGTCCTGGGTGGGAATCGAACCCACGACCTCCGGCATAGCAGTCAGGGTCACTAACCACTAGTCCAACAGGCCTGTCTTGGATGAGTGATATACCTATATTGTAAACGCCAAAAAACCTTTGTTTTGCAGGAGCCAGGTCTTCCATTAGAATGCGGCTTGCAGGGAGAAGAATCCTTATTCAGCAGGCCACCGGTGCACGCGTGGCCTGACCAGCTGTATGGACCAGCTTGTCCTAATAAAGCCGGTGAGTTGATTTATTAGGATCCTTGAGTTGAGCTACATGAATACTGACAAATGTTGGATTTAGGCTGGTTTTAGAGTCACGCTGGCCATCGGCGCTGACAGCTCAGCGAGTAGCTTGTCAGCGCTGAGGTTCAGCGCGAGATATTTCAGTATCGTGCTGATCACTGTGGAGCACAGTCGAACAAAAATGCGAAGGGCATTAATAATTGCTGTTTTGTACATCACGCTGACGGCGTCCGCTCGGTTCGACACTAGAACCACAGATTAGAGAGCGTAACTAGAACGTTCACTGAAGACAGAGAAAAACGTGTAAAAATAACGCGTAGCTATCAGCTTGTGCGTTGGTCAGCGCTGACGGCTCAGCAGCCGCACGCGTCGCGCGTCAGCTCCGCGGAGCCGTGGGCGCTGCCCAATATGTTGGTCCGACCAGATCCGCACGGCTCTTGACTCTATGATATACAATGCCCTTTACACCGCCAGAGACAGAAACAGATGGGGGAATATCATAAAGGTTAAAGTGATGAAGCAGGGAGGTCACGACCCTCAGCATTGAGGAATACGACGCAAGGAGGGAGATGAAATATGGAAAAACTGCGCTTCCGTATAAATGTATAATATTAGTGTAATATTTGAACCGAACTCGAAGAATTTGTTGCGTGTATGGTATAGACGTGTGACGTGTCCTTAGGCGCGCAGTCGGGGCGCAGCTCAGCGTGCAGCTCGCCGGCGGCGGCGGGCGGCAGCGCGCGCGGCACTGAGGCGGGCGGCGACGAGCGGCGCTTCGGGCCCGTCGGGGAGCGCCCGGCAGACCACAGAGGTACGTGGCTTACCTCTAAGGCGACCATTACACGGCCATGCGTCAATGAATTCCATCAATCATGCAGGATGGTTTTTGTCAATCAATACTAAATACCGTAAAAAAAAGGTCAGCTGAGCGAGTTCAATGACCTGTAGGTAGTTTGTACGCAACGCCGTCTACTACCTACAGGTCATTGGACTCGCTCAGCTGACGTTTTCTCAAAGAAATTAATTTTGTACATGCGTAAATTACACACACACAATACGAGTTTTGAAAAAGAGGTACTTTATTTATCTTTACAAATCGATAGTGTTTCATGTACCGGATCGACCCTCCACGGGATTAAAACGATCAAAATTTAGATTTATATGTATTTTCTTTTATTTCTTAGTTTCTATTGTAAAACGCCTTAGATATTGTCTGTAATGTTGTACAAATGCTTATAAATAAATATATTGTCTACAGAGTCCAGCGTGTTCCTCCCCGACTCGTCGATCACGAATCTATCGACACTAGAGGTGTCGGAGCGCGAGATAGAATCGTTTAAACGATTCGACTTCTACTTCGAACCGCCGCAGCATAAGCCTAAAGTGCAGCTCGACGTGAGAGACATCGCTGCGGCGCTCAGGCAGAACCAGAAGTAAAACTTATAGAGCAGTACTGCGCTACCAGTATAAGTTGACCTCTCGTTGTTCAGAAAGTCTTTGCAACGGTAGGTCAAGTTATATTAGTATTTATAGCGTATGGAACTCATGTATTCAGTACAACAAGACAAAAATAAGTTGAGCTTTCATTGTTCGGAAGTGTTTGTAATAGTAGGTTAGGTTATACTGGTAATAATAGCTTATGGAATTCATATTCTAATTCATAAGCTGTATAATGTTACCAGTATAAGTTTACCTCTTGTTGGTTGGCAAGTCTTTGTAATTCACACTATTGTAATGGCTCAAGTATCATCTCAAGTTACCTTTGCTATATATCGATATTTCGTACAGCGAGCGAAACACGGTCATTTTATATAAATTCAAAATAAAATAAATCCATTTTTTGTTACCTTAATAAAATAAACTTCATATTCAATCAAAATTATTTTTCAACACACTTACTCGATAATGACTCGTATTGCAACGTTTTTAGATTCACAATGGTTTGCACTTGCTCTCACTATTAGTTTAATATCTAGCTACTAGATATTCTTTTCCAAAAAAGCCATAGTAAAAACTTCCTTCGATGTTTTAACTATTCGACAATCTTTAAAATTTCCTAATTACTTTATTTGAACTATTACTAACATTTTATAAGTATTTATTCGTTCTAAATACACAAGGTGTAAGGGACAGCCCTCCACAAACTTTAAGGGCCTGCTCAGTAGACGAAACTGAAAAAAAAATTGTGGTAGGTTGTTCAGTTTCGTCTACTGAGCAAGCCCTTAAAGTTTGTGGAGGGCTGTCTCTTACACCTTGTATTCTATTTACTTTTTCCTAATTATGTTCACTCTAATAGCATGTTCACGACTTCGGTCTGGTGGCGTGCTTCAAACATTTTCATATTTTTGATCTTTCCGCTCGTCGCATCGCGTCGTACCGCACACAGCGGCTAGCTCGTGAACGAGCTGTAACAGCATTTACCTGACTAGTCCATTATCACGTAACGTTCTATGGCAACTATTTTTACACATTTCACACTCCCCCTCTACATATAATTGTGTATATTTTTCTACCAAAAAGTATCTTGCAATTTTTCAGAGCGAAGTAATTAGGTACCTATTTTATGTTTACAAAATTCAATTTATAGTTTTTTCGTAAGTGTGTTGAAAAATGCCGTGAGCATTTCTCATCGATTCCGCCTCTACTGCAATGGCAAACTCTGCTAATTAGAATCAGAATGTATTGAAAAACGGCGTGAGCGTTTCTCATTGCACTCTCAGCGCCATACCGCATGTTCATCCTCGATTCCGCCTCAACTGCAATGGCAAATGCTGACTTGGATCAAAATATACGCGGGTTTCTTATGAATATGCAAAGAAATGTATTAAATCTTCTAAAAAGGTGAACGCACACTTAACAGAGTCGAACGAATCGAAAGATTGATTGATTTATTTCAAAACCAATTTATGAATATTAATAGCATAGAACACAAATAGTAGAAACTAATTATAATTATGGCATTGCATAAACTTGAATTTGGTACATTTCAAATAAAAATAATAGTAAAAAAAAACAGATGTCAAAATTACGTACCTTGCAATGTAAAAAACAAAAAAAACAAGTGAAAATAAACAGTGTAAATTATTGTCAAGAGATTAATGTCAGACTGTATATTGATATACATTAATGTCAAGAGTAAAAGAAAATAATTTTACAATTTTTTATTTTGGAGAGTGGTGACCTCGATCTTACGATTTTTAGGTCGCGGGTTCAAAAAAAAATGCCACGGGCCCCCTGGCCTCACGGGGCCCCCGGTCTAAGAGACCGAGAGTTCAGAAAAAATAACCCAACCTAGCTATGTACCTATTTAAAAAAAATATTAAAATTAAATCACTATGTGACAATTTTTCTGGAGCCCCATCCAATGAATTTGCCACAAGCCTCAGATAATATCGTTACGCCACTGCGGTTCGGATAAGTGTACTTTCACCTCTAGTAGCAAAAAGCATTAGGTTATTTAAAATCTTATGACATTACTAACAAAAAAAAATGACTAGGCATTGGCTCGAGTGTTTGAAGGTTTTCTATGCATATTTTTTTATGCAGCTAAATAAAAGTATTATTATGAAAGTCATAATAGTCAAGAAATTGACAGCGCTCAGCTTGAAGCTGAAGCTTTAGGCCCTCTGTCCACGGACGCGTAGCTTCAAAGACGCGTAGTTGTCATTATAGGTCTTTTTTTACGGTGAGAAACCATCTAATGACATCTCCCGCCCTTGGGCGGAGCGGGAGGGGCGTGTTAGACTTTCACTTACTAAACTCGCACAATGGGCCCCAGTAGGCTTCTACCCTGCTGGGCCCCTACGGTTTGCTGACGTCTCCTTGAGGCGCGTGTGGAACACTACACGCCGTCGACGACTTAGGCTCGGTCCGGATAGTCGGACGGCGGACTACGCATTTCATAGATTTGTTTGTAAGCTTCACGCAGGCGTCTC
The DNA here is from genome assembly GCA_929112965.1 of Mythimna albipuncta. NCBI lineage: Eukaryota > Metazoa > Arthropoda > Insecta > Lepidoptera > Noctuidae > Mythimna > Mythimna albipuncta. The sequence continues at coordinate 8,998,578 of OV815985.1, read as the reverse complement.
CCAAGCGTATAATGACGAATACGCGTCTATGAAGCTACGCGTCCGGCCTATAATTGCCAGATTGTGATTGTCCCACTGCTGGGCAAAAAACTCTTCTCATATAGAGAAGCTACGAGCATTGATCTCCGCGCTAGCTCAATGCGATCTCAGGAATATACTAAAAGCGACACACGGCCTGTTTCGCCACCTGATAAGCTCCAGTTAACCCTTTAACTGCTTGCGTCGAATTAGTCCGACGAGGGTAGAGATGTGCCGTAAAGTGGGAATATTCGTGGCAGTATTGCCCGAAGAAAGAATATTGGTAGCAATATTGCCCGAAGTAAGAATATTGGTAGCAATATTGCCCGAAGTAAGAAAATTGGTGGCAATATTGCCCGAAGAAAGAATATGGGTGGTAATATTGCCCGAAGTAAGAATATTGCTGGCAATTTTGCCCGAAGTAAGAATATTGCTGGCAATATTGCCCGAAGTAAGAATATTGCTGGCAATATGGCCCGAAGTAAGAATATTGGTGGCAATATTACAACGACACATCTCTAGACGTGGGTTTTCACGTCCTATTCGGTGTTCAGTGTCGTGTGTTCGCGACTGGGTACTCCATCTCGCTTAGCTCTTCAATCCCCATAGGTGACAGAAGAGCTGATGAGATGGAGTATTTGGTCGTGGATGTGCAACCCTGACGGAATAATCGCAAGAGTTTGTCAGATGTATTCGAAGTAGGCTGTTAAAAAGTTACCGTAGCAGGTATGAAAAACAGGCTGAAATTGACGACAAAAATCAAGGATGTGATTTACTGCCATATAGGTAATAAAGAAAGAAAGAAACGGAATTTTCTTTCTTTAAATGTTGACAAAATGGCTGCCAAAAGCCAAGCATTGTATATTTGACGTTTTTTTATACTATTAAAATTAAGACGGAGCGATTTTGATCGCTAAACACGGACTAACGGAATAACATTAACTATAAATTTAAAATATGGTTGTTTAGTGACATGGTCTTGCGAAAATAGACCTTATTGCGGTGGAGTAATGAGTAAAATGAAAAGGTTTTTGTCTTGTTTTGAAATACGTCTCAAAACGGACGAATTAGTGATGTCTTTTATAGAAGAAAAAAGATATCGATAAACATAGCTGCAAAACTATTTACCTTGATTATTTTACTCATTACTAACACAACAAACCACAGAGCGTTAAGAATTGATAAAGAAAATCTAAAGACATCAACAGCATGTTTTTTAACAAAAAAAAAATTATGATGTCAACTCCTATTCCCTTAAAAAATGGTATAGACGAACGAATGCATAGGAAAGTTTTTTTTTTTCAATTTTTAACGTTCCTGTGGTATGAAAAGGACTCGACGTATTGTGTAAGAGAGGACAGAATGTTTATATCCCGTCTCCAATTGTATCACATTTAATATATAGTATTTTGTCGATTTCTTTGCGTTCAGTTGGTTGTATGATGTAAAACTTAAGTGAAATACATTATCATAGATGAATATACTGTTTTTTATTTGGATACCTTTTAACCCTATAAGAAACCTAAGTCGGTTGGCCGCTGGAAAATTTGTCCAAATGGGTCATCATCATCATTTCAGCCGAGACGTTCACTGCTGACATAGGTCTTCCCCTAGTGTCGCCATAACGGCCGGTCCTGTGCGTCTCGCATTGCGTCTCTAACCAGGGTTATCGGTCCATCATGTAGGACGCCGCGCCAACGCTGCGTCTACTGGTATGCCAAATGGATATCCTGAATATACAGTTTTTTATTTGAAAATCTCTTAATCAGCTGCGGACCCAAGTTGGCCGATGTATAAACAATTTGACCAAATGGAGCTTCCTCGACTCATCTCTAAGTACTCGTTCACGTTGACTCGCGGGCGCGGTCACGAAATATCAAACATATGGCTTAATATCGAAGAGTTCACGTACGAAACGCACGTGCGGTCTAAGTAGCGGGCATACTAGCGATTGGCGCGCGTGGCGAGCTCGCGGCTGTGTCAAACGCTTGAAATGTTTGTGTCTGTTCACGTCGAACTAGCGGAGGAGCGCGCGATCCACCCGCGTCGTCAGTAAGTTCAAATGGTATAAACTTGTCGCCAGGCGGGTGTGACGCGCAAACGCCTGGCGGCCAATGTGAACACGAATTCGCCATGTTTTCGCGACCGCACCCGCCACCGCGTCCGCGCGTTTCAACGTGAACAAGTACTAAGGGTCTAAACAGACTGACCGCATTTCAAATGCAATCCAACCGCAAATTGCAGTTTAAGTGCAGTTTGAATGCAGTTGACACGACTGCGATAGAACTGCAAACCAAACGTGCAGTGCGATTGCAGTCGTGTGAACTACACACCGACTGCGTCCGAACTGCACCATACACGGGAGGGCGGTTGAGTTTGGACCCTAACACAGACGCAGTGTGCTGCACAGGACATGCGACACTTGCTATGCTGTCCATCCTGCAGAATCACCCACACCTTTCACGATGTATACGAGGTCAATTACAGAGCTGTACAGGTCTCCAAATATTGGTCAGAAAAAAATAATTCGAAGTCCATGGCATGGTCACGGAAATGAAGATTTTAATCTTATTGATCCCAACAACAATTTTAAGGGCCGGCGCCCACCGCCCGGCATGGCACGGCTAAGGATTTTATTACTAAACAAGTTATTTTGAATCTTATTGCAATGAGTTTAGAATTGACTACTGTGTTACTTTAGTTCGATACCACGATGCCGCGGCATGCCGTGGCGCATAATGTGTCAAGGAATTATGATTGCTAAGTTAGTTGAAATATGGTTGGAACTTGCGCAGCGGTCATTTCGGTTAATGTGGTCCGGTCGATGCGCGTGGGCAAGGGTAGGAAAAGACGCACTTGCGCGCGCGTTTTTTTTGTCTCACATACTGACCGAGCACGGCAAGAGATTAGCAAAACCGATTGATGCCAGAGTGGCTGGGCTTTCAGTACTACGCCATGGCATGCCGTAGCACGACCTGCCGTGCCATGCCATGCTATGCTGACAGTGAGCGCCGGCCCTTAAACGACTGGGGCTTTAATTTGGCCGCTGGACAATCTGGTCAAACGGGTCATCATCATCATTAATTCAGCTGAAAGACTTCCAATGCTGGAAAAGGCCTGGGAAAATCAGGAAACACAGATTCCGGCAATGTAAAGAGAACACAATTGGGTTTTAGCCATCAATGACTCGATCTCTCGCTTTACAATGTGATGACGTTTAGATTACACAACCCAGCATATAGAAGTAGCACTTATTTTTTGTGTCCCGGGAATTTTTCTAACTTCTACTCAATGGTGTCGGTGATCTCTCACGCCGGGCCTCCCGAGGGAGGAGTGATAGGCGATTGCCTCCTGCGAAGCTAGTAAAGGAGGAGGCGGATTTCCTTTTTCGGTGGGTAAAAATCATCCAAATGACATCCCCCGCCTTTGGGCGGAGCGGGAGATAGTGTCAGACTCTTACTGACTAAAAAATCCCACACCGTTCCTTCTTGCCTATCGTACCGGGGCCGAGCTTCCCTTTCGGATAACCCTGGCCACAGTAGGCTTCGACCCGGCGGGGCCCTGCTGGACACATACGAACGAGCCGTGTGCGAAATGCACGCGTGCCATTCGCAAGCTTCTGGACACACCATGAGATTTGCAATAGTAGGTATTGAAAAGGCAGAAATCAAACAGACATTACAGTTTTAAATTTTGTTTTATTTGGGTTCCTTAATAGTCCAACGCCAGTTCTCATCTCATACAGAAACGATTACAGGAAGTGTATTTTTTTATTTCATAATCAGTTTTTAGATTAAATGTCATAGTACATTGTAAGTATAATATTCTTGAATATACATTTTATCGAAATAAGTTAACATAATATATGTGTGGGTAGACGTTTTATTTTTAAGTTTATAAATTCATAACTTAATAAAAATGCGATTAACGTAAAGGCAGATCAAGAAAAAGATATAATTACTAGCCCCATAAAGGCATAATACGATCGCTTAAGGCGTATAGTTCCTTGCACCATCTGACCGAAATTATGTGAACGCAACTCTCGCACTCGCCTAGGCGGCAGTACGCAAATCTGTGCATTTATTTGCGGCCAGCAGCGCCCGGAAAGTGCTTTAAATCCATTTTCTCTGCGAGATATTGATTGATTTACATATGCAATGTTCACTTTGAAGAATATTTAACCACCAATTTTTATGTGTAAAAATATTTCTAAAGGGCCAAGCCGTTTCGAAGGAGTAGGGAAAAGTTGCGAAAAATTGCAAAATTGCTAAATATTTTTTTTTTGACAAAAGTATGAATTGTACGAAAAATCAAATGTTGATATTATTGTTCATGAATCTATAAAAAACATATATTTTTTTCAAACCAATTGACCTAGCCGTTACGGAGGAGTAGGCCTCAGAAAATCACTGTTTTATTGCACTTTTCGGGCGCTTGGCCCTTAAACATAAGGAAATATTTCTTAAAAGTTTACGTTTAAACGGTCTGGCCATGACATTATAATAAACTTTTAACTTAATTATCTAGTTATTACTGTGTCCTATATTCAACCGACCGTTATTACAAACGAACCGTTGGATATAGAAACATGAATATAAAATTTCCACAACATGAAAATAAAAAGGTAACTATTTTCTAAAAATGCGGCTATAATTAGCCATGGAATACCTTTTTCTTACGTCAATAAATTGCTAACCTAGAAATACATACAAAATGCTCGTACGGGTTCTACTTTAAGGGTAGTAATCAAGCAATGACTTCTCCCGATCTGGGTGGAGCGGGAGCAAACCTTAGGGGCCCAGCAGGACCGATACCCGTTAGCTAGAACCGCGGGGAATTTTTAAAAAGGATCCCGCAGTCCTAGAACGCAGATGGCAACTGAAGGGCAAAGGTGTGTAGCGCGAAAAGTTATTGGATGATTTATCAACCGAAATAATATCAAGTGGGATTTAATCGTCTAATTAAATTATATATTACTATACTTATGACTACAACGAAATTATTTATTAGAAGATTACCTAGAAGTAACCTATTCACTCTCGACTTAAAGACCTCCAGGTTGCAGCTATCAGGAAACGGACTCCGGCAGGGAATTCCACTTCTTAGTTGTACGCACAGTCTCATACAAAATGATGTACTTACACATCTTTTTGTATGAGACTGTATATTGTAAAAAATTAACTAATTTAAACATACTACGCGTTCCAAATGAGAATAGGACCGATTCTTATGTTTTGACGTCTCGTCGTACTGTCAAATCGAAGAAATTATGTCAAAATTGAAGAACTTAAAGACGAGTAAAATTGAAGAACTGGATTCTGATTAAACTTTTTTCGTTCACAGTTCATAAATAAATTAAAATATTCGTAAATTAATTAATGTTTAGAAATTTATTTCCTCGATTTGACAGTAAATCGTGACGTCACAACATGGCGGGCGATCCTGTTCTCATTTGAAACGCATTGTACATGTTTTATTATCGTATGTTCTAAATGTGTGGTGGATCGTAGCCTCGGCTAAAAATGCTTAGAGATATAAAATTCTACATACATCTAAGAAAATTAAATAGGGTGTAAGGGGCAGCCCTCCACAAACTTTAAGGGCTTGCTCAGTAGACGAAACTGAACAACCTTCCGCAAGACTTTTTTTTTAAGGAAACGAAAAAAAAAAATCGGTTTCTCCATACACACTGTCCAATCAAGTTTTTAATTTTGTATGGTGAGGTGGATTTCTTTTTTCGTTTCTTGAAAAAAATCTTGTGGAAGGTTGTTCAGTTTCGTCGACCGAACAAGCCCTTAAAGTTTGTGGAGGGCTGTCCCTTACACCTTGTATTAAACTCTAAATCTAGTTTATATTTAAAGATATACACGATTATTACAAAATAAAAACTAAATGTATAATTTACGTAATATCATAATGTAGAACCTTTCGTGTACCTCTATAGGCTTCGAAATCAATAAAATTCACTTCTAATAAGTTTCAGGCTCACTAGCCAAGTTACAACCGTTTCTATTTAATTCTCTTGTGTCGAACGCTTCCAGTTGGCACAGCCCTCCACAAACTTTAAGGGCTTGCTCAGTAGACCAAACTGAACAACCTTCTACAAGACAGTTTTTCAGGAAACAAAAAAAAAATCAGCCTTATCCTTACTAATATTATAAAAGCGAAAGTGAGTTTGTTTGTTACGTCTTCACGCCTAAATGGCAAAACCGATTTTGATGAATTTTGGTACAGAGATAGTTGGGACCCTGGAGACGGACATAGGCTAATTTTTTCAAGCGGGCGAAACCGGGGTAATAGCTAGTCATGCATAATTAAAACCTTGATTGAACAGTTTGTATGGAGAGGCCGATTTATTTTTTCGTTTCTTGAAAAAAATCTTGTGGAAGGTTGTTCAGTTTCGTCTACTGAGCAAGCCCTTAAAGTTTGTGGAAGGCTGTCCCTTACACCTTGTATATAGATGGTTAAATTTAGAGATTAATATAGTTTAAAAGGTTTAAGCTGCCCGACCAAATTTTTGCAGGACAGATACTCGGGTCGATTTTGTATATTTACATTCTTCTGTATTTCTGACCGACTTTTTGTAGGACGTGTGCGTTGCAATATTGCTATCAGTGTGTTCTAATTTTCTCCTACAAAAAATCGGTTACCGATTATCCGACGAGGGCGAGCAGCTGAAACGTGGTTTGACGTGTTCACGAAAGGATCAAGGAAGGTTAAAGACAATATCTAATTGATGGCATGTTGCGGCGCGGCGGGAGGCGGGAAGCAGCGCACGTGCTCAACTCCAGCTCTCTCCTCGTCGGCCGCCAGGTGGCGCGCCAGGACTCCGAATATTTGAGAGTTCAACACTTGGAAGCGACGGATCCGGTCTACCATGCGCTTGAGGGGCTATGGAGAAGAAATAGTAGATTATTTAAATATGAATAAACAATAATAATAAGTTTATTTTCAGACTTCAACAAATAAAATGAACATAATAATATAATAATATTCCACAACTATCATACAAAGCCATCTATTTAGTCTCAAGCTAAGCAGAGCTTGTGTTATGAGTACAACTGATAAACATACTTATACACCGCTAAATTTTAACCGTTTTAATCCCGTGGAGGGTCGATCCGGTACATGAAACACTATCGATATGTAACAATAAAATTAAAAAATATAGTACCTTTTTTTCAAAACTCGTATTAATTTACGCATGTACGAAATTAATTTCTTTAAGAAAACATCAGCTGAGCGAGTTCAATGACATATAAGATAGTAGTCGGCGTTGCGTACTAACTACCAACTTTATTTTTAATTTTATCTTTTTAAATCGATAGTGTTTCATGTACCGGATCGACCCTCCACGGGATTAAAACGATTAAAATTAAACAGTGTATATTTCTAAAAACATATATATTATTATATAGATAAATTACACCCAGACTGAACAAATAATCACGCACATCACACAAACATTTGTCCTGGGTGGAAACCGAACCCACGACCTCCGGCATAGCAGTCAGAGTCACTAACCACTAGACCAACAGGCCAGTCAAAAAACATAAAACTGGTAAAGCAGTATCTTTAAACATACCGTGTTGAATTCCGAAGGAAAGTTGCTGAGTTTTAATCCCGAACGTCAGTGAAGGAGTTAATATAAAAATCTGAGTGTAGTGAGGAAATCAATCCGGCCAAGAAAAAATATTTAATTTGTCATGACCACTTATAAAAATATTCTGGACCAGGCAAGGAATTTAAACTAGTTTTGCCATCGATACGCTAAGAAGATCAAAGGCTATTTGCACGGTTCGGTATTGGTCGTTTCTTACGGAGAAGCTTAATTGTTACTCTATAAAAAAAACTGGGCAAGTGCGAGTCCGACTCACGCACTGAGAGTTCCGTGCAAACTACAATTCCGGAATGGAGTCTCGAAGATTTTTCCGAATCGCAATTGTTTTTTTGTGACGTAGGTAACAACAAATTTACTGTTTTCAGATTTATTCCTACACCTGTGCTATAAGACCTTGCTTGGTGCCAAATTTCACGATTCTGATTATCAAAATATGAGAAGAGATAATAATGAGAGTATCAAAATATTTGTTTTTTTGCGACATAAACAGCCGTATCTTTTTTATTCGTTAACTTAGAAGTTTGATTTTTTCAAGGCTTGAAGGAACCTCAGACATGAGTATAGGATTTAATATCAACTCGATACCTCCACGCGTTTTCGAGATAAAGGGTCTTGACAGACAGACAGACAGACGGACGGACAACAAAGTGATCCTATAAGGGTTCCGTTTTTTCCTTTTGAGTTACGGAACCCTAAAAAATTATAGATTTAACTTTTTTTAAAAAAAAAAAAAAAACTATATACTCACAATCCCTTTGACCACGTCATCTTTCCCGTCGACGCGCTGGACCCTCAGGATGTGGTAGCAGAAGTCGAGAGCTTCGAACCGTCGCTGCTGGCCCAGTAAAGCGATGATAGTACACCCGGCCCAGTGCAGGCCTTCACCGAATAACTCTCTGGAAAAATTACATTTTGATATTATCAAGGCTTGTCTTCAAGGCTGCAGTGAATAGGCTCTTAAGGCGTACAGTCCCTTGAACCATCTGACCGAAATTATGTGAACGCAACTCTCGGATTCGCCTAGGCGGCAGTACGCAAATTTGTGCATTTATTTGCGGCCAGCAGCGCCCGGTAAGCGCTTTAAATCCATTTTCTCTGCGAGATATTGATTGATTTACATATGCAATGTTCACTTTGAAGGATATTTAACCACCAATTTTTATGTGTAAAAATGTTTCTAAAGGTCCAAGCCGTTTCGAAGGAGTAGGGAAAAGTTGCAAAAAATTGCGAAATAGCAAAAAATTTTTTTTTTTGACAAAAGTATTAATTGTACGAAAAAATCTAATGTTGATATTATTGTTCATGAATCTAAAATAAACATATATTTTTTTCAAACCAATTGACTTAGCCGTTACGGAGGAGTAGGCCTCAGAAAATCACTGTTTCATGGCACTTTTCGGGCACTTGGCCCTTAATAAACTAGTGCGCCTCACCATCAACGATTGCATCACTGCTTACCATCAGGCGGGATCGCAGTCAAGTACTAGTTTATAACAGGTAAAAAAAAAACAAGTTGAAACCTGTATATGTGTGTATGTTTTCTCTTTTGTGTTCAAATGGCTGAACGGGTTCCGATGTTTTCAATGTAATTGATTACTGATTATACAGTAGAGCCTTTTTTTTATGGTGGGAAAAAATCATGCATTGACATCCCCCGCTCTTGGGCGGAGCGGAAGATAGTGTCAGACTCTTACTGACTAAAAGACCAACGCCGTTCCTTCTAGCCTTCATACCGGGGCTCGAGCGCCCTTTCGGATAACCCTGGCCCCAGTAGGCTTCGACCCGGCTGGGCCCCTGCTGTTGCTGACAACTCCTTGAGGCGCGCGGGAACAGTGCGCGCCGTCGACGACTTGGGCTTGGTCCGGATAGTTACCGGACGGCCGGACAGCGAGCTACCCATTGCTCATTGTCCGCAAGCCCGCGCCTACGGTGGCATACAGTAGAGCCTCGTGAATCGGGCCCCCCGTTACTTGGGTGCACGCTGTAATCCGGAGAGACGAAAGGATCGCGCGGGGTTACGTTCGCAGAGGAAACGGTAGGTGCACGCCACGTGTCAATATTCAATCATTTTATTAGTTTCTCTGTCAACTTAGAAATCGTGCTTATGAAATGAAGAGCAAAAATTATAAGCAGAACAGACTTTTTCTAGTTTTTTTTTTATTTTTTTTGTTAAATTCGCAATTTTTAAGCTATTGCATAGCTTCTACCGCGGGCCTTGAGCGTGGAGACCGAATCCAGAAATTCCGTAACGAAAATAACCTAACACCCTCCACTCATTTGTTTTTTGAGCGTGGTGACCGATAAGAAAACAAATGAGTGAACAATCAATCAAAATTCAATTCAATGTGTGAAAGTGTAACTTCAATTAATATCAAAGAAAAAATTCAAAGGAAAAAAAATACTGCATAAATAAAATTAATAAATAATTATAATTGCATAAGTTGATAAAAATGCTATGCAATAGTTTTACCGCGGCAGTCCCCGAGTGCCACACGTCTTTTTTTTTGTTTATCCTATTAAAATATTGCATACTATAATCCGAACGCCTCGATGATTCGAAAGGGGTCTTGTTTTTTCCTAACTGGATTAGCGAGGCCCTATTGTATATTGTAGTCAGTAATCAAATACACTCAATTATTAAGCTAATTTTCGAAAAAAAAATAATGCGTTTTTTTTCTCTTGACTCCTAGGACAGATTTTAGAACGCTTCAATTTACTGATCGGTGTTGGCATGAGGAACAAAATGCATTATGTGCGCATTCTGGGCAGCACTTGGTCAAACTCCCATACAAAGATTGGCAATGTCCTTTGGTACCAAGATACCTTACATCTTGGATTAAGAGTGCAACTTGGCAAATTTTAATTAAAATAAATAATAAAGATTGTCATTATTTGTTTTTCAAAACTACCCTCAAAATACGATTTAAAGGGATAGCATTCTCGTGAACGGAGTCGCTGGAAAAGTGCTAGTGAACATATTGAAGGTGAATTTAAAGAATACTTACTCAACAGTAAACTGCGTGTCTCCAACTGGGATACAATACAAGAACTGCAGAGCGGACCATAATCTGAAACAATTGAATCAATATTGCATTATTTCCTTTTATAGAATTTGAATTAAAGAGGTAACTTCTTAAGATAAAAGAGTATCCATGGAGTTTCTTGCACATTCTTCCCCATAGAGATCTACTCGTTGGAACGTGTAATTTAGCTTCACTTGTTTGACTGACCTGCATTTTGACAATCCAAAAGTGCCTGTAATTGGTCTATTTGAAATAAACGACGAATATTATCAAATCTGTAGATTTATTTAAGAGAGCTGGAATAGGGCGTTTTGCGTCCTTGTTTGACACCCACTGCAAATGGTATGGTTGAACAGTTAACACATTCTCGTAGGAAACCATCGCAAGCCTCTCCCTGTTCTCAATCAACGAGAGGCGCTCGCGAGAGTGAACAGAACAGCGATAGGCCGCAGTACAGCCACTCATGAAGTCGCTTACAGACATCGCGAAGCGTGCGTCGCGAATGGTTCGTCTCGCATGCCTCGGGCTGTGTGGACGTGTGTGCTCAGTGAGCATTCGCGTCATACGATCGTTGCGAACGACGCCTCAGTACGAGCCATACGCTTCGTTTGGACGGACAGGCGTTTGTAAGGACGATACAGAAGCACCGTGCGCAGTGGTTGAACTTGAGCATGTGTCGTTAGGGACACACGCGTAAATGTGTCGTATGCCTCAGGTTGAGGCATGCGTGACGAACCATTCGCGACGTACGCCTCGCGATGTCTGTACGCGACTTGAGAGTTATCATCACAGCTACATAATCTACCTATGGAACTCGTTGGTGTCGTCGGTGTGCGCGGGCGCGTGGTGGTGCGGCGCGGGCGGCGCGGGCCACTGCGGCGCGGTGAGGCACGCGCGCAGGCGCCGCAGCACCACGGAGAACAGCGACAGGCCGCAGCACAACCGCTCGCGGGTCAGCAGGTCGCCTTCGCGGGACAGCTGACCTTGCTGTCAATGGTAAAAATTATGTAGCGACATATCTGTACATATAAATAAAATTGTATATGTGTATGTATAATGTATGGTGTGTCCGCGATGAATGGCGCCGCATTACAAGGATGATCACTTATCATGATTCACAGTGATGATCACGACCACTCTGGCAAGAGTGTACCGACTCAGAAGAGAGAAATAAAATTGGAGTGTCTGTTTGTAATATTGAAATAACTGCTTCGTATTACATGCGTATGAATATATATATACGGTACATACACCAAAAAAATACTTTTTACAATTTTTGTCTGGCTGTCTGTCTGTTTGTCTGGGCTAATCTCTGAAATGGCTGGACCGATTTTGACGGGACTTTTTTTGGCAGGTAGCCGATGTAATAAGGAGTAACATAGGCTATTTTCATTTTATAAAAAATACATTCAAAATCCTGTAGTCCACGCGAACGAAGTCGCGGGCACAGCTAGTATTAACTAAACTACGAAATCCTGGTGACAGTGGGCAGGGCACATTGCTCGCAGAACAGATAGTCAATGAAGACGAAAAGAAAGACGCAGTGTTGAAAGGCCTTCCACAAGGTGGGCCGATGACCTAGTGAGGATCGCGAGAATACAATGGATGCAAAACGCACAGGACCGGTCATTATGGCGACACTTGGGGGAGGCCTATGTCCAACAGTGGACGTCTTCCGGCTGAAATGTTTGTGATGATGACGAAATCCTGCATCGCGCAGAGTTCTTCGCGCGATTTGAACATATACAACAACACCAAATCATCTCTTGGAGGGTGGATTAACTGATTCTGTTGCATCTACGCATCTCTTCCCGCAAGCCTACGTTGAAAAGCGAGGATCGTCCGACCAGACGGGTGTTATGTCTGGTTTGGGAAACTGCCCGAGATATGATTTCGGGCTGTTGTATATTTATTTATTTATTTTTTAAGGAAGGTACAGACTAATAGCATATGGTTCAGCTCCCTCCTATATGTGACATTATACACCGTTAAATTTTAATCTTTTTAATCCCGTGGAGGGTCGATCCGGTACATGAAACACTATCGATTTGTAAACATAAAATTAAAAAATAAAGTACCTTTTTTTCAAAACTCATATTGATTTAAGTACGTATGTACGAAATTAATTGCTTTAAGAAAACGTCAGCTGAGCGAGTCCAATGACCTGTAGGTAGTTTATACGCAACGCCGAGTATTATATAGATAGTGTTTCATGTACCGGATCGATCCTTCATGGGATTAAAACGATTAAAATTTAGCGGTGTAGATTCGACTTTGAGCATTACATTACAATAGTACTTTTGTTGGGGTTGTAATGCCCAACAGTGAAAATATTATGTTCCTGTTATGTAACCTTGTTGAAGGGTGTTATGATATGTTATGTAAATGAGTAGACGAACGTTTCCCTTAATGGATTTATTGCTGCTTGACATAATAATTCGACTTAAATGTTATGTTAAATGCACAGGTAAACAATGTGTGCATTCATGAGTATGACGTACAAACTACCACAAAGTTAAATGTACAGCGTAGCTCGTACAACCTTCCTGACTGACGAGCATTCGCGTGTAATGTAAAATTATCGATTCGACTTTGAGCATTACATTAAAATAGTATCTTATACTATATATTATTATCTTTATAGTATCGTATACAGATTAGATTTCAATGACATGTAGGTAGTTTGTACGCAACGCCGACTATTAACTACAGGTCATTGAACTCGCTCAGCTGACGTTTTCTTAAAGAAATGAATTTCGTACATGCGTGAATTAATACGATTTTTGAAAAAAAAGGTACTTTATTTTTTAATTTTATCCTTACAAATCGATAGTGTTTCGTGTACCGGATCGACCCTCCACGGGATTAAAACGATTAAAATTTAATGGTGTGGCAACACTCTCAAAGGAATCTTTATTCTGTTGACCTAGAATCCTGAAATTCGGCATGAAGCGAGGTCTCATAGCACAAGTATGGGAAGAAAAAATCTGGAAACTTTTGTGTCAAAAAATTTACGATTCGGAAAAATTGGCGATTGAACCGCCCTTGTCCAGTTTTTAAAGTTTCCACCACTCACCTTGGCAGTGCCGTACTTGTCGACATTCTGCACAATCTGTAGCGCCGCGTATTTAGCTTCTAAACGCTTCTGCTTAGTTTCCGGCTTCTCTCCCTCTGTAGAACAACAATACAAACTTATTATTATTTTTAGTTAATAGTCAAAGTCAAAGCATTTATTTCAAACTAGCTTTTGCCCACGGCTTCGCCCGAGTGGCATTAGGTACTTAAGGAATCAGGATAAAAGGTAGCCTATGTTCTTTTCCATGTCAAAGACTATATGCATGTCAAATTTCATCCAAATCCGTTCAGCCGTTTATGCGTGATTAAGTAACAAACATCCAAACATCCACACTTTCACATTTATAATATTAGTTAGGATAGACCATTTGCAGGCACTTTTGAATAGTCAAATGTCGGTCAGTCCAAGAAAAGTGAAGCTAAATTGCACGTTCCAAAGAGTAGGTCTCTATGGAGAAGAACGTGCAAGAAACTCTATGGACACTCTTTGAAATCATATTATGTGTTACATATAATAATAATAGTAATTTTTAAAATTATTTTTTTAAGAAATATTTAAAAATGTAAAATAATATGTTAAAATGGAAAATAAAGGATATAATAAATATTCCACAACTACCACACAACGTCGTCTCGTCCCAAGCTAAGCAGAGCTTGTGTTATGAGTACTAAACAACTGATAAACATACTTATATATTTCTAAATACATACATCTTATAGATAAATTACACCCAGACACAGAACAAATGATCATGCTCATCACATAAACATTTGTCCTGTATGGGAATCGAACCCACGACCTCCGGCATAGCAATCAGGGCAACTAACCACTAGACCAACAGGCCTGTTAAGATATAATGCTTGGTTACATATTACTTGTTGCTTCTATTATGTGAGCACAATGTAGATAATAAAATAAAAATGTAAAATAATTAAAAGATAGAAACTGAATTAAGCCACTGGCAGCTAAGAGGTGACCAGTCTCATCCGACGGCACCCGTTCACGAGTTACAGGTCCATCCAGGAGTCTGGGGGTTTGTTTTGCACTCGCACCCAGCTGTTTTCTGGCGCCTAATGCCCGCTATGTTCTGCCGTGACCTGTGTTGTACTTAGTGTCGGTGCTGTCCAACTTGTAACCTTTTTTAATTATTTTTGGGAAATAATTAGCTATGGGCCGAAATTCGTTTCACATTCGGTTAAGCGAATTTCGGTGGCTTTAACAGAACTTCGACATTCGACTTTCGGTTCAAATGCCGAATATTCGGTCTAAGATAAGATCTAATTAACTCATCTATTTAAAGAAAAATGGAAACTGAACCAGTAAAATTAATAATCAAATCAGTCATTTATTAATCTTTGTAATTAGTTAACACTCCACAATCTTTTTTATAATATCAAATAAACTTTTACTTTTTATTAACGAAAATATAATCAATATAATTATTATTCTTTTATTCTTTTATTCATTTTTTATACTTATTAAATATTTTTCTAAATATTCCTTAAAAAAGTTCGCGTGTCGAGAAGATGACGTATTTGGTAATGACAAAGAGCCGGCTGGGGTTGCGGGAGAAGTAAATGGAGCGAATGCGCGTAAGCGAGTTGCGACTTGTCCTAACTTCCTGACCTGTCGCTCCCTGGAAAGCGCGCCAAAAATAACCGAAGTTCGGAACGAATTTTTAAATTTTACCCAATGTTCGGCCGAAGTTCGTATTCG
The DNA here is from genome assembly GCA_929112965.1 of Mythimna albipuncta. Taxonomy (NCBI): domain Eukaryota; kingdom Metazoa; phylum Arthropoda; class Insecta; order Lepidoptera; family Noctuidae; genus Mythimna; species Mythimna albipuncta. The sequence continues at coordinate 8,983,124 of OV815985.1, read as the reverse complement.
GTACAATCCACATTCGGGGCATCACTAGAAATAATATAACATGGTGTAAAAGTTATTGCAATCCATTCAGTTACTGATTCTGAACAAACTATATTCAGGTTTCGCACCAACTAATGTTATATATCCTGAGCGTTTGTCAGATATATCTGACATGGGCAGTTAAAAGGAAATAAGTACCACATACCTGCTGCAAATGGTCGAGGTAGAATGTTCTGGAATGGCGCCGCGTGTAGTAAATCTGTCACCTCTTCTTGGCTCAGTGCCTAAAAACAAAATCAGTGTCATATTATAATATCAAGAATCTACTATCATTTATAGTAATTTACGTGACTAGAGGATAAATCAGTGTCTTGAAGTTGAATTAGGAATGAAAGGAAGGTTGCTAATTTATTAACTCCCGAGCACTGCGAGGAAGCATTAAATCCCTAGGACAGAATGATTTGCCCTAGGTGAGGATTGTATGGCATGTAAAAGGGCATTATCGAAAATTTAAAATTAGATGGTGTAAAATAGTACATGGTTACAATAAGGGTGAAAGTAACTCATTTCGTCCCGAGAAGGAGTTGGCGGCTGAGCGTAGCGAGGTCACTAATTCGAGGGACTAAATTAGTTACTTTCACCCAGAGGTCAGCACTGTGCTTTTCATTACGAATACAAGTAAAACCTGAGTCGTCGTACCTATTATTTTAGGAAGGTATCTTTCTTCTGATTAAGGCGGTAAGAGGTTCCACTACTGCTTTAGCCTCTTCTCTTATGAAATTACGCGTTAGACCACTATTTCAATCTGATGAACTTATCGTGTTAATACAAATCTCTGCTATACGGAAATGTAAACAAAACTTGAAAAAACCGACGACTGATTGCCTCTTTTCTGCCATAATGTTTTTTTGTTTTTATGTTGTCGGCCTGCTTAATTCAGCCTCATTAATGAAAAATTTAAATTAATTGTAATCTTTTAAAAATTAAGTATTTGAACAAATAAGTCACTTAAAAAATATGATATTATTTAATTAATACTTATCTTTAAGTTATTTCAATTTTATATTGCGCTGTAATTGACTGGCTGTACAGAAAGTTGTAACATGGTTCAATAGAAATGTGAAGATAGAACTTTTTTTTTTTTTTTAGAACTAGTTCTGTTTAATAATTTGACAGGGAGTTTTACTTTCAACTGACAGCTGTCTCACCTGCTCGAAGAGTATGATGTTGCCCAGTTCTCTGAACGCGTGGAACCGTGTGGCAGTCAGCGCATAAGGGTACACTGTTTTGTTACGCTGACCATGTATGGTTAACCTCACGATGTGTTATTACCCTCGCAACATATTGTTACCCTCAAGGCGGTCTGGTACCTTTGAAGTATTCTTTATTCTACGAAGCGATTTATGATAATCTCTCTTAGCGTAACAAAACAGTGTACCATAAGAGTACACTGTTTTGTTACGCTGACCATGTATGGTTAACCTCACGATGTGTTATTACCCTCGCAACATATTGTTACCCTCAAGGCGGTCTGGTACCTATGAAGTATTCTTTATTCTACGAAGCGACTTATGATGATCTCTCTTAGCGTAACAAAACAGTGTACCCTTATGGTACACTGTTTTGTTACGCTGACCATGTATGGTTAACCTCACGATGTGTTATTACCCTCGCAACATATTGTTACCCTCAAGGCGGTCTTTGAAGTATTCTTTATTCTACGAAGCGATTTAAGATGATCTCTATCTTACGTGCTCGATGAGCATACAGAAGAGTATGATATTGCCCATCTCTCTGAGCCCGTGAGGAACAGTTCGGTGCGCGCGTCAGAGTACAGTACAATATCTTCTTACCCTGACGATGTATTGTTACCCTTATGATATGAAGTTACCCTCGCTACATATTGTTACCCTCGAAGTGGGCTGTTACCCTGGCAGTGTTCTATATTCTCCGAAGCGTAATCTATGATAATCTCCGTCTTACCTGCTCGATGAGCATACAGAAGAGTATGATGTTGCCCAGTTCTCTGAAGGCGTGGAACAGTTCTGTGCGCGCGTCAGGGTACTGTACGATGTCTGTCAGCTGAGCGTGGTAGTAGCCCAGGACTCCTGCAGGACAAAAAAGGGTACTTTTTATAAACTTATTTAATCTCTTATTTATGAACAAATTGTTACTAGGGGACGAAATAAAAACCTCGAAGACAAATAAATGACTAAATTAGACAGAATAGCTGAATTATTTCTAGTATTTTGAATGTAAGGATATTTTTCAGAATCAGAATCAAATACCAGCTTGATGCGCTGGAGTCGATTGAGAGGCGAGCCAAGAGAATCATCGGCAATGATGCACTTGTAGAGTCGAAGCTCCAAAGCCTTCAATGTGGCGACACTTGGGGGAGGTCTATGTCCAACAGTGGACGTCTTTCGGCTGAAATTATGATGATGATGATATTTTCACTTTTGGACATTACAGTCTCCATGGAGATCTTACGCTTGCGAATGTCACTAATCAACAGCCCCTAGCCAAGTTACAACCGTATCGTGTCGAATTCCGTTCTCCAATCGATAACGTTTTGGTGTCAGCAATTGTAGAAAACGATAAGTGGGTAGCCATGTTGACGCACCTGCGTCGGCCGCTCGTTCTACAATGTAGCGTTGGTTTATCAAAGGATGTAGCGTTAAATGTTGTAGAAATTCATTCTATCATTTTGAACGATGTGAACTTGGCTACGAATTTTCTATTCGTTTGTTCCGACCACGCGACTTTACGTTGAGATGACGTCATTCCCATACGTTTCATCACATTTCGACAGCGTTAACGATTGCAGAATAACCACTTGGCTAAGCGTGCAGGCCAATCTATTACTGAATGTCTCTTTTAGACTCACCATTAGATCCATAATCGTATCTGGGCAGCTTGCAGTGCCTCGGCATGGCGGCTGCGAGTGCGCGGGTGAACTGCGCGATGGTTCCGTGCAGCAACCCTCGCGCCACGTCCAGCAGCTCGGACACCACCACGGCCACCCCCTGGTAGCCCAGGAGGCGCACCAGCGCGTGGAGGTGCTGGGCGCCGACGAAGCCTGCGGAACATATTTATTATTATTAGCATAGTTCCCACTGCTGGGACTCAGGCCTCCTCTCTAGGAGAGGGAATGGGCCGTAATCCACCACGCGAGCCGAGTGCGGGTTGGTGGATGTCACATGTCTTCGAGTTTTTGGTTCTAGGACATGCCGGTTTCCTCACGATGTTTTCCTTCACCAATTGAGAGCAGTGGTGATAAAATAATTACACAAAGTAGCGTCTAGTTAGGTTTGAACCCGCGAGTAACTCGCAATTCGGGGTCGTTACCACTCAGCCATCACTGCTCTCACAAATTAAATAATAAACGACTTAAGGCGTATAGTCCCTTGAACCATCTGACCGAAATTATGTGAACGCAACTCTCGCACTCGCCTAGGCGGCAGTACGCAAATCTGTGCATTTATTTGCGGCCAGCAGCGCCCGGAAAGCGCTTTAAATCCATTTTCTCTGCGAGATATTGATTGATTTACATATGCAATGTTCACTTTGTAGAATATTTAACCACCAATTTTTATGTGTAAAAATGTTTCTAAAGGTCCAAGCCGTTTCGAAGGAGTAGGGAAAAGTAGCGAAAATTTGCGATATTGCTAAATTATTTTTTTTGACAAAAGTATTAATTACACGAAAAAATCAAATGTTGATATTATTGTTCATGAATCTATAATAAACATATATTTTTTTCTAACCAATTGACCTAGCCGTTACGGAGGAGTAGGCCTCAGAAAATCACTGTTTTATGGCACTTTTCGGGCGCTTGGCCCTTAATAAATGAAAATATTAAAATGGTATTTTCTAAACACCAAATATCGCTAATGTTCCAGGGGTACACTTACAAAGAAAACATAGATGGATAGTGTAGTGACCAATTATTTTTTTTTATTATTGTTAGGCTCGCATTTGACCACTATCTCACCTGATAAGCCCATGGCTGATGCCCATGTGGCTGATATGTAAGAAAAGGGACTTAGTGATAGCGTTACGGGTGACAGGACAGATGGAAGACAAAAACTGGGCAAGTGCGAGTCGGACTCGCGCACTGAGAGTTCCGTGCAAACTACAATTCCCGAATGGAATCTCCAAAAATTTTCCGAATTGCAGTTTTTTTTTTTTTGGCGTAGGTTACAACAAATTTACTGTTTTCAGATTTTTCCCTATACCTGTGCTATAAGACCATGCTTTGTGCCAAATTTCAGGATACTGGGTCAACGGGAAGTACCCTATGAATTTCGATCTTTGGGAGTAGAGTCTGTCTAATAAGTCCGACTTGGGTAATTATTAAGGTAAAATGAAATCTGATGTAGTCAACACTGGTTCAATATTATTGATTATTGATTCAACCTTGATTATTGAATCAATAATCAAGGTTGATTAAGAGATAGAGATCATTGTTCACTAATAGAAGAACCTTATAATAAGTAGTGAATATAAGTACTTTTTAAATAATTAAATATTATACAAAATTCCCAAGTCGGTTGACTTTTTAGACAGACTATATCAAAATAAACGTTTTTTTGAAACATAAACGGCCGAATCTTTTTTATTTATTCGTTGACTTAAAAGTTTGTTTTTTTCACAGCTTGAACGATGGTGATTGTCTAGAACAAAAACTGCTTACCGACATACTGCGCGTACTGCGCAGAGTACGCGAGACTGAGTTGCTTCGAGCCCCACAGCAATGCGTGGCCGTACTGTTGCGGCTTCTCGCGAGACACTCCCGCCGCGAACTGTATGCCGCGGCATTTCACGAACCTGCAAATTTTCCAACAATAGGCTAGTTGCCATAAAAAATGTAATTAGTCCGTCTTTTAGATTATTCAAAAATAAGGGACACGTATTTTTTTATTTGTAAATCAAACCAAAGATGTCAAATTTATAGCCCATTAAAGTGACGTGTAACGTCACGTCATGCTGCATTTTTTCGCACGGGGTGACGTCACACGTAAGTTTAATGGGCTATATCTTTGTTATTTTTTGTTTAATCGAAAAAAGAAAAAATACGTGTCCGATATTTCTTTATAATCTAAAATACGGACTAAATAAAATGTAATTATTTTGACCCTGGAAACTACCCTATAAGCATGTACAGAACCAGTAACTAAATCGATTCCAATGATTTTAACACCATGTTATATTTTATTCTTATTTTTATTTTATTTTAAAATTCTAGGGCGTACTAATTAGTTGATTAGTTGGAAACTAATATTATTATTTTTTAATTTGAAAGACACAATTGCATTGTATAATGTACTAACTTTTTCCAAGATTGTGAATGTGAAGCACCATGGAGCATTTTTATTAGGTTACAACTTTTTTTTTGACATTACGAGCATGGCAGTTGAGAGTTTGTCATGCTCACTCAAATGTCTCGCTGTTGGTGGCACGTGTTATTGGGTCGTTCAGTTCCCTTCAAAATGGTTGAGCTGTGTGGGGCTGATGCACGCGTCATGCTCGTGAACGGGTGCCGTCAGATGGGAATGGTCATCTCTTAGCTGTCAGTGGCTTAATTCAGTTTCTAACTTTTAATTATTTTACATTTTTATTTCATTATCGACATTGTGCTCACATGATAGAAGCAACAAGTAATATGTAACCAAGCATTAGATCTAACACATGATATGATTTCAAAGAGTGTCCATGGAGTTTCTTGCACGTTCTTCTCCATAGAGACCTACTCTTTGGAACGTGCAATTTAGCTTCACTTTTCTTGGACTGTCCGACATTTGACTATTCAATAGTGCCTGTAAATGGTCTATTTGAAATAAATGCTTTGATTTGATTTGAAAAAATATTGTTTAAATGTCACAAGTTAGACACCACCGACACTCAGCACAACACAGGTCACGGCAGGACATGGCGGGCATTCCACGCCAGCGTACAGCTGGGTGCGAGGGGCAAAACGACCCTTCAGGCGCCCGGTGACCATGTATTTGTGCGGACCATCAGTTACCGTAACAAGGTTATGACTTTGTAATTTTTCATGTTACAGTTTTGAAAGCTTATACATAGATTCTTTACATAAAAATACTAGACATGAGTTTCGCGTGTCGCATTTGTACTAAAACTAATGTCGTATATTTTTCGTCACAATTTTCTTAACGCGCATACACTAATATAGTACAGGTCGCGCGGTGAATCAAGATCGCTCAGCAAAAGTGGAAGGGGCATGCGCAGTATTCAATTCTAAGGTCTATTTGGCGGCGTGCGGGCGGGTGTGCGCCCACGGCGACATGTCATTGGTAGATCCGTCGCTCTTTAATTCCCGGGTTGCGTTCTCGCGTCACATTGGATACTGTTGTACTTGGGTACTGTTGCGTACAGCTTGTGTTATCGTATTAGTAATACGTAAGCGTAAAAAAAGATGGTTAAAAATAAAGTTTCAAAACGGCTAGCCAGAAAAATGGTTTACGACGTGAATTGTTACGTTAAGAAAGAAACTAACGAAATTATTTTTTTTATATTTTTATTTTTCTGAATTTACCTACTTACAAGATAAATTACAAGCAAAAACTAGTGTTATTATAAGTTATGTTACTAAAGTTCAAACATACAAAATTAAAAATAAAATCCTAACACGCGAATTTCTGTGCGCAATTGTACACATGCGCCGATTGCCCCCATTACTTTCACCGAGCGATCTTGATTCACCGCGCGACCTGAACCCTGTAATATGTCTTACCTATCCGTAGCCGCATTGTAACAGTAGTTCGGTAAGAAATCGAAGTTGAGTTCCCAGAACACATGGAGGGTGATCCTCCCGTACGGGGCCAGGACGCCGTGGTCGCTCTCCCGCAGGATGGCGTCGAAGTCGTCCAGCGTCAGGTAGCGGCTCAGCAATTTGTGACATAAGCGGTTCACGGAGATCAGACCTTCCAGTTCCTACAACAAAAACATACGAATTTATTAGCTCAATCGTTAAGGCGTATAGTCCCTTGAACCATCTGGCCGAAATTATGTGAACGCAACTCTCGCACTCGCCTAGGCGTCAGTATGCAAATCTGTGCATTTATTTGCGGCCAGCAGCGCCCGGAAAGCGTTTTAAATCCATTTTCTCTGCGAGATATTGATTGATTTACATAAGCAATGTTCACTTTGAAGAATATTTAACCACCAATTTTTATGTGTAAAAATGTTTCTAAAGGTCCAAGCCGTTTCGAAGGAGTAGGGAAAAGTTGCGAAAAGTTGCGAAATTGCTAAATATTTTTTTTTGGTAAAAGTATTAATTGCACGAGAAAATCAAATGTTGATATTATTGTTCATGAATCTATAATAAACATATATTTTTTTCAAACCAATTGACCTAGCCGTTACGGAGGAATAGGCCTCCGAAAATCACCGTTTTAGGGCACTTTTCGGGCGCTTGGCCCTTAACATCGTATGATACACTTGAGTATTGATGATTGCCGTGCTCGGCTCACTTGATCCTAACCTTTATTTATTTACTTATTAATTACTTTTATTCTGGCTTTAATTGGACTGGCCTGTTGGTCTAGTGGTTAGTGGCCCTGACTGCTATCCAGAGGTCGCGGGTTCGATTCCCACCCAGGACAAATGTTTGTGTGATGAGCATAATCATTTGATCTATGTCTGGGTGTAATTTATCTATAATATGTATGTATTTAGAAATATATAAGTGTGTATATCAGTTGTCTAGTACCCATAACACAAGCTCTGCTTAGCTTGAGACTAGATAGCGTTGTGTGATAGTTTTGGAATATTATATTATATATTATCATATTATATTATTCTGACCACGTGACTGAGCGTTGAGATGACGTCATTCCCGTGCCTTTGAAGTTTTTTACTAGCTTTAACGATTGCAGATTATCAACTTGGCTAGGGTTACAGGTCATCGGTTCACTTTGTGGGTGGCCGCGCTAACGCTGCGTCTTGCTACAGAAGTTTCTAGAAAGTAAATAAAATTATACATACCACAACGCCGGTGATATCTCCCGCTTCGAACTTAGCGACGGCAGCGTCTAGAGCTCTGTGCATGTCTGCGTTGATTCGTTGAGCCACCTATAAACAAAAAAATATAAGAAATCAGAAACATTTATTTCAAACTAGCTTTTGCCCGCGGCTTCGCCCGCGTTGCATTAGGTACTTAAGGAATTGGGATAAAAGGTAGCCTACGTTCTTTTCCATGTGAAAGGCTATATGCATGCCAAATTTCATCCAAATCCGTTCAGCCGTTTTTACGTGATTAAGTAACAAACATCCAAACATCCACACTTTCACATTTATAATATTAGTTAGGATAAGGAAGGATTTAAGGACAACCAGCAAATCATACACCATTATATAGTATAATTCACGAATGATGGCGGCCGTGAAGTTTGCGCAGAAGGCTGCGCAGTAACGTGTTTTGGGAACCAAATGACGTCGTGCGTGTGCGAGAAGAGTGTGGTATGCGCGAAAGTTCGCAAAGGCTAACTTCACGCCCGCCATCATTCGTGAATTGTACTGTACATGCTAAAGATTTAATATTCTTCCTATGCTATGATTTAAATTATAAATTATAGAGGTTCCCCCAAAAAGTCACAACATTTTACTGCAAAAGTGGAAGGCAGTCCGTCAGGCCCTGGCCCTTTATTAAGGTCGTATTTTTAAAGCTTTAACCGGTCGTCGTCGTAATTAGAGACACAATTAAAAAGTTATTGTGTCTTGCGTGGATCCGCGTTCCGGCCATACAACGGGTTAATCACAGAATCCGTGGTGCGTCAATTGTGTTAGAAAATCAGTATGCCGATATTGCGAGCTCTCGTGTTTAGTCCTATTATCAAAAGGATTGTTACTATGAGTGTTATAGACAGATAAAAAACATGAGACAAATATGTTGCAGTTTTCTGCTCCATTACTACCTACCACATCGCGTAATGTATTGAAGAAGGGTATGTACTCTTACCATTACGTTAATACCAAAATATATAAGTATATACTTAAAGTAATGTAGTACTATTAGTGTACTAACCAGCGCACACAGGTCGACATGTCGGCCCAGCAAGGCGACGTGACGTTGCCTCAGCAGCGAGGCGTACCGGCCGGCGCCCGAGCCCGTGGACGCGCCGCGCGCCGCGCACTCCGCGCGGTAACGCTTGTCCAGTAACATACTAAGAACATACAGAAAAAAGAAACTGTAGCGACATCTATGGCGCTACATAAGAACTACGAAGAAAATACAAAATCCTGCATCGCGCAATCAAAGTTCTCCGCGCGATTTGAACATATACGACAGTCCGAAATCATCTATCGGGCAGTCGCCCACCAGACCATAACACCTGTCTGGTCGGAGGATCCTCCCTTTTCAATGGAGGCATGTGGGACTTTACTCTCTGTTCCGCATACCTCCAAAAAATAAAATTAAGAGACTGCTCTGCGACTCGCCTATCGTCAACATCGAGCATGGTTTAAAAGCTTGTTGCTTCATCTAACGCAATCCAACGCGATGTTTGACGAAAAGGCAACGCGAAAAAAGAATGATAACGCCTGAAAACTCTTTAGCATTCAGTAGCTCCGTGATTTACTCGAATATTTTATAAAACTTGTTTCAGGAAATACGTGTTTTTTTTTAAACCGTTAAAAGTTTTTGAAAAACATTGTCATTATTTAGAATCTTGATAAAATTTGCTAGGCTTGTATGATTGTCCTTTTTTGACTTTATTCATTTTTCAGTAAATTATGAAGTGTTAAAGTTCATGCAAAATAGCAGATTTTCAGAAGTCTTAACTGGATTAGTTTTATACAAATTTATAAATTGATTTCCATAGAAGCCTAGATAATATCCACAAGATACTGTGTTTCCAAAATATCTAATGAAAAATGTATAATGACGTCATAATCGCATAAGAGCGGTTGTATGAAAAACAGTGAAAATGTATGTCGAGATGCATCCCCTTACAATGATGACATGTCTGCCGCATGTCGGATGAGCTGTGGGCTTAAAGAGCCACTTATTGGGTACCATTAAACGCAAGGCGACATCGCGGCAGACCAAGGTAAAGGTGGAGAGATGAGCTGCACACCTACCGGAAGGACTGGTCCCCAATGACCGAGCACAGACGTGTGTGGAAAAGGGGGAAAGAGGCCTTCGCCCCGCAGTGGGACATAATGGGCTAACGAACTAAAATTAAGATAACCACTAGCATTAAAAGTTATGAAGTCAAGCCGACAAAACAAAAAACTAAGTTACTTACTATCGTAAAAAATCTAGTCTATTCAATTTTCAAATAAGACGATTTTTTTGCAAAACTTAGACTGGCCATTAGCTTGATTTGATAAAACTTACTAAATTATTTCACTTTTAAAACACTTAATCATTTTGATAAAACTTAGTAAATTATTTCTCCAGACAATGTAGACACTTAATAATTTCATCAACAATTACTTTGCTGTTGTTTCTTTTACCTGCTCGCCAGCTGCTTGTAATGCGCATAAACCTGCTCCGATAGCTTGTAAACAAACTGATCGAAGCACAGGTTCACCTCAGCTTCTACTTCGTCGTATAGGAACTGCTTGCGGAACACCGTCAGCGCGTATTGCGCTGAATCATTGTACAGATCCAGAGGGTAGAGGACGTACCTGTTGAGGGGAAATTGAGCCTTATTATTAAGATTTTTAAAGTAATTTTAGCGTCTTCTTTTTTATTGTATTATGTATAGGCCCGCGTTTGACCACCATCTCACCTGATGGTAAGCGACGTTGTGCTCGACGATGGAGCACGCTTGCCTAGAAGTAACCTATTCACTCTTGACTTAAAGACCTCAAAGTTGCAGCTATCAGGAACCACACGCGATACGCATAATGAATGTGGTGACCATTCCACTCATATGCATAAAATGTTATAAGAACACATTCATTATGCGTATATCTAAAGACTGCAATTTCCTGCCGGAGTCTGTGTTTCCTGATAGCTACAACCTGACAGTCTTTAAGTCAAGAGTGAATAGGTTACTTCTAGGCAAGCGTGCTCCATCGTCGACCACATCATAGCTTACCATCAGGTGAGATAGTGGTCAAACGCAAGCCTATCTATATATATAAAAATGAATCCCTATTTCCTTGGTCACGCCATCACGCGTGAACGGCTGGACCAATTTTGCTAATTCTTTTTTTGTTGTGTTCGTTATTGTGAGGAGGAGGTTCTTATGGAAAAAAGAATGAAAATTAGGGTAGTGTAGGGTAGGGTAGAGTAGGGTAAAGTAGGGTAGAGTAGAGAAGGGTAGTGTAGAGTAGAGTAAGGTAAAGTAGGGTAGAGTAGGGTAGAGTAGTGTAGTGTAGTGTAGAGTAGGGTAAAGAAGGGTAGAGAAGGGCAGAGTAGGGTAGGGTAGGGTAGAATAGGGTAGAGAAGGGTAGTGTAGAGTAAGGTAGAGTAGGGTAAAGTAGGGTAGAGTAGGGTAAAGTAGGGTAGAGTAGAGTAGTGTAGTGTAGTGTAGGGTACAGAAGGGTAGAGAAAGGCAGAATAGGGTAGAGTAGGGTAGAGTAGAGTAGGGTTGATAGCTTAGCTAAAAGAATTGACAACATAACTATTAGGAAGTTCACTAGATCAGCTAGTCAACAATAAAAAAAACTTGAAAGTCTTTATACATAAATGTTACTTACTCCATCATAGCGGGCTCCTTGGTCCTCAGTATGTGATCGGTCAGAATCCAAGGCATAGACATCTCTATGGGGAACTGAATTCGTTTCTCCATGGTGATCAGATCATTGCATTCCTCGTTGTGTTGATGGCGTACCATGCATTTCTGTAAAAGAAACTTGTGATTTATTTTTATATTTTAAGAAAAACTATGATTAAATTGATTGATGATCAAGGCTTATAGTCCCTTGAACCATCTGGCCAAAATTATGTGGACGCACCTCTCGCACCCGCCTAGGCGGCAGTACGCAAATCTGTGCATTTATGTGAGGCCAACAGCGCCCGGAAAGCGCGCGGCTGACCTTTAAATCCACTTTCTTTGCAAAATATTGATTGATTTAAATATACAATGCTCACTTTGAAGAATATTTAACCACCCATTTTTATGTGTAAAAATGTTTCTAAAGATCCAAGCCGTTTCGAATGAGTAGGGAAAAGTTGCGAAATTGCTAAATATTTTTTTTAGACAAAACTATTAAAAGCACGAAAAAATCAAATGTTGATAATGTTGTTCATGTATCTATAATAAACATATATTTTTTTCAAACCTATTAACCTGGCCGTTACCGAGGAGTAGGCTTCAGAAAGTCACTGTTTTATGGCACTTTTAGGGCGCTTAGGCCCTAAAAAACTATGAAAAAAAGTCCAATGCAAACTATTGGCATGGTTTACTTTTTTCTTTTCGTCAGAAATGAAACCTAGGTTATATGTTAGAGGACAAAACGAACAATTAATAGCAAAAAGAACCAGGTCTTTAAACCGTAACCAAAAAAGATACCTATAGAAACCTATAGAAATAATTGCTAGTATACATTTTTGTCAGGCGTTACCTATTTTCGTTATATTATAATGAAATGGAAATATAATACATAATATTTTTAGGTTTCCATTGATAAAATATATTAAATAGGTTATTACTGTCATATTTTTTTCACAAACGCAGTTTTTCATCATTAAAACTAATAAAAAAAAAACAAGTGATAAACTAATCGAAAAGAAACGCGTTAGTGTTGTGATAGTAAATATTATACATTTTTATAACTTACGTTAACTTTACGTCCCATAGTCATCTCGAGATAAAATTCCCTGTACCACAGCTGAGAGAGATCGCAGCATTTCTGTAGGGAATCTGTGAATAAAGGCATACAATTAACACAGTCATATACACTAGTGTACCATTTTTATATCAGGATTAGCTTTCCGCCCGCGACTTCTTCTGCGTGTACTTCGGTTATCGCACTCTAAACGTGTTTTCCCGTAAGAATAAGATGTTTTTCCGGGATAAAAGGTAGCCTGTGTTCTTTTCCATGTCAAAGGCTATATGCATGCCAAATTTCATCCGAATCCGTTCAACCGTTTTTGCGTGATTAAGTAACAAACATCCACACTTTCACATTTATAATATTAGTTAGGATGTCTTCGCACTAGATACGAAAGCCGACCCAAATCCTTGGACCTAGAACGCTGAAATTTTGCACCGAGGTTTCTAATTTCTAATTTGATCACTTGCATGATATAGCCAAATTTTTTTATTTTTTTTTATTTGATATATACTAGTGCTTGACTGCGATCCCACCTGATGGTAAGCTGTAATGCAGTCTCTGATGGTGAGGCGCGCTAGTTTATTAAGAGCATATTCAAAAAAAAAAAAAACTGGTTGATCATTTTACCTATTCAAGAGAGTATTAACAGCGGCAATATTGTCGAATTATTTCATCTAGAAATGTGCGATTTTACTCCGAGACTATATACACCCATATGTAATGGGTGTAATATGACACCGGGGTAATATGGAACATAAAAAGTTGATTGGAATAAATCTAAATTTTTAAGTGCGAATATTGTCTATTATTTCCCCTAGAAATGTACCATATTACCCCGGGGGCTATATTACACATGCGTGTTATATGGCCCCCGGGTAATATTGCCATCATACAAAACAATCCTAAAAACATCCTCACCTGACAAGTTAAGCAGGTACATCCAGTAGAAGCTCTGTCGATGGAACGTCTCGATTTGTGTCAGCGTGCCGGCGTCCAAGTCCTTACGAAGAGTCCGTCTGCCTCCTGACTTGTCGGAGATCAGCGCTTCCAGCTGAGTGCGGACCATGTACATTTGGGTTGTTGATGGACCTGCGTAGAACGAAGGTCACTTAAAACTTGTCTTCGAACTAAGTCCAAACAAGTTATCAACGAAATTTTTTTTTTTATAGCAAGCTTTTATAGCGCGGTATACAACGTGTAACGTTAAATGCGCAAAACCTGAAAATAGTTTGATCAGAATAACGAGCAGAATCAATTGAACCACTTTTTATAAGTTACATTTTTCAAAAAAATCTTCATTAAAAATAACTGTCTATTCATTAATAAGTCAAGCCATCACGTACGCGAACCCGATCAAGTAGGTAAACACAAATGGTCTTTGTCCTATTAAAATTCTCTCATAAGCAGTATAATAAATAGTTATTATTTAAAACTAGCGACCCGCCCCGGCTTCGCACGGGTGCAATACTCTTGCCGCACCGGGCGGCCGGCCGGTACCGCCGGAAACGCTACGTCCCGCAATTTTTAAATCTGTAATATCTTCGAAAATATTCACTTAAATCATACGGTGTAAAGGGCCATATAGATCTATATTAAATGAACAATGTATTCAAGGTATTTAATTGGTTAAGGATTAATGCTGTATTGGTTAAAATCGCTTCGAAAATTAGCCATTTATGTCTTAAAAAGTAAATTACAAAAAAAAGTTATTGTGGGTTATCCATAAGAGATAGACATATACCATCACGGACTTTTCTGTAGACCTTTTCAATGTGTACAATACTTAGTACATTATTTTAATAAAACTCGTAGGGTTCAGCCTGCGTTTGCAATGTAAGCGGAAAAAATGAAATTATTTACGACATCACATTAGAAACCTCAAAAATAACAGTACTTCTCCACTATTTAATGGATGTTATTATACATATAAACCTTCCTCTTGAATCACTCTATCTTTTAAAAAAACCGCATCAAAATCCGTTGCGTAGTTTCAAAGATTTAAGCATACAAAGGGAATAGGGAATTAGGTCAATTGAATTAAAAATCGTCTGGGGTATTTGAGGTTTCTTGCGCGTTTAACGTAACATAGTACACCTATTTAATGATTACTCATCAAGAGTTATCTGAGTTCCTACGGCCACCTTACGGTTCCATAATCAGATCAGCTCCATGTCATAATAATTTTGCATTGTGATCTGCCGTTTCAAGACTCAACAAAAGATAGTGTTAAAGTCAAACTATACTAATATTATAAAACTGAAGATTTTTTTTGAACTCACTAATCTCCAGAACTTACACATGCATGCAAAATTTCAACTCAATCGGTAACCGGGAAGGGATTGAATTTAATTTGCAAATTTTGATTACAGACAAACAAACATCTTGACAGCACAGGTATGCAGCAGGGTCTTCTCAAGCACTCACCAACATTCCTCCTGGGCACTTTGATGGTGAAGCTGGCCTCTCCATCCTTCTTGCCGCGCAACGCTGGATCCTGTTGGGGCTCACAGCCACGCGCCCAGTCACCGCACGTTTCACGCACCGATACTATTATACTGTAGGATAATAAAGCGAGAATACCATCAGAAATCGCATAAACTAAGATTCCTTAACATTTAACCCCCTACGTCCGATATATATGACAAACACTCTCGTTTTTATTCTGCTAGGGTCGCACATGCATGACCAAATACTCCATCTCGTCAGCTCTTCTGTCACCTATGGGGATTGAAGAGCTAAACGAGATGGAGGAAGTCGCAAACACACGACACTGGAACACGAAACACTCGTCGAACTAATGCGACGCAAGCTGTTAATTAGTTATCTAAAAATTGTTGGGGTCAACTAGATGAGCCCGGTCTTTCCTAGCTGACTACCCTGAGAAGAAACACTGAAACAAACTCAGAGCTAAGTCTCTTGTAAAGTCCACGCAGCAAACATTTCATGGTCAAATCATATGAGAACCATGCCGTCTGAGGTGATCCTTTGAGGAAAGAATTACACAGATTTGAGGAATTTTTAGGACCATATTACCCCACCTAGCTATATTACCCCGCCATGCTTAATTACTCCCACTCTGTCTGTATTACCTCATTGAGCTAGTCATATAACCCCCGTTTCAAATTTACACCACCTAAAAACCCGCCAAAGGAACCAAGTTTGGCAACGTTACACACATATCATTTCAGCCGAAAGACTCCTTCCCCATAGACTCCCCCAAGTGTCACCACAACGAACGGGGCTGTTTGCATTGTAAGTGCAATGGAACGTGTTCGCTCACAATGGGCCTCATCAGAAGACTTAAAGTCACCCAAAAGCAATGAAAAGGGCTATGCTCGGAGTTTCCTTGCGTAATCGCATCAGGATTGAAGATATCTGCAGGAGAACCAAGGTTACCGACATAGCACACGCACACATATTGTCTTTTGTAAAACATCATATCTTCCTGCCCTTGTCCCGTTTTATTTGAGCGCAATACGTTTTTTTTCTCCCATTCTATCCTGTCACTCGTCACGCTATCACTAACTCCCTTTTTTTTCATATCACTCTTCACACAATCCTTTCATCTTTTCTTTGGCCTCGTTCTCCCTCTCCACTCATCCACATGTATACTCATAAATCGTTTAGTAACAGGCGTTTTATCCCTTCTCTTTACATGACCATACCAAGACAAACGATTCCCCTTAAACTTTTCAGTCACTAGCGCTACTTTCAAACTTTCTCTAATATACTAATTTCTCATCCACCTCGTGTAAAATATGTCAAACAAAATTATTTACTTGGCAATATTACACACACCTGCGTATAAGGTCCTTCTTATTCTTAATAGCCTTGCGCAATGGTTCACGCAACAACAACTGCACGAAGTCCTGAAGCTCAGCATAGATGGAGCGCCTCGCTGCATCAGCGAACACTGTCTCCATGCGCGCCATGAGAACTTGCAAGCCTTTGATCATGGCTATGACTTCGATCATGGCGAACTTCTCCTCCGAAGTGTAATTGTAACGTGTTGCCTGCAACAAGATTGATAATTAAAATCAAAATCATTTATTTCAAATAGACCATTTGCAGGCACTTTTGAATAGTCAAATGTCGGTCAGTCCAAGAAAAGTGAAGCTAAATTGCACGTTCCAAAACGTAGATCTCTATGGAGAAGAACGTGCAAGTAACTCCATAGACACTCTTATAAATCAGATTATGAGTTACATATAATCTTGGTTACATAATTCTTGTTGCTACTTTAGTTTTGTTGATTTACAAAGAGAGGGTGACTAGTGATGCTGGAAGCGATTGGTCACCTTCATCTTAGTAGCTGAAATTCGTCATTGATAATATTATCTCTCCACCCGTTGCTAGTATCGGCTCCTGGGTCTTATGACGACACGCGTTGCTAATATCACCGCTTTGTCTAATATGGCCACCTGTGTGTCCAATATGGCCACCTGTGTGTACAATATGGCACCCTGTATGTACAATATAGCCACCTGTGTGTACAATATGGCCACCTGTGTGTACAATATGGCCACCTGTGTGTACAATATGGCCACCTGTGTGTACAATATGGCCACCTGTGTGTCCAATATGGCCACCTGTGTGTACAATATGGCCACCTGTGTGTACAATATGGCCACCTGTATGTACAATATAGCCACCTGTGTGTACAATATGGCCACCTGTGTGTCCAATATGGCCACCTGTGTGTACAATATGGCCACCTGTGTGTACAATATGGCCACCTATGTGTACAATATAGCCACCTGTGTGTCCAATATGGCCACCTGTGTGTACAATATGGCCACCTGTGTGTACAATATGGCCACCTGTGTGTACAATATGGCCACCTGTGTGTACAATATGGCCACTTGTGTGTACAATATGGCCAACTGTGTGTACAATATGGCCACCTGTGTGTACAATATGGCCACCTGTGTGTACAATATGGCCACTTGCTGCCAATATAGCCAACTGCGTCTAACATCGCCAGCGAGCTACTCACCCGCTCGTACTCCTCAGCGTCGGGCGGGCAGCGCGGGTTGCTGGCGTGGTCGGTGGGGTGCAGCAGCTTCCACGAGCACAGCTCCGTCAGCACCGAGCACCAAGATGACAACAGTTGGAGCCCGCGGAGGCAGAGCTCTGTTACCTCCTTGTTTTATGAGTAGAAGCCGACTTCACAGATGGCAATACTAATGACTAATATGGCCACCTCCTGCTAATATTGGCAACAATGTCTAATATCACCACTGCGTCTAATATCACCATCTGCGTCTGATATCACCACCTATGTCTAATATGGTCACATCTGTCTAATATGGCCACCTGCATCTAATATGGACTCCTGTTCTTAACATCACCAGCTACTCACCCGCTCGTACTCCTCAGCGTCGGGCGGGCAGCGCGGGTTGCTGGCGTGGTCGGTGGGGTGCAGCAGCTTCCACGAGCACAGCTCCGTCAGCACCGAGCACCAAGATGACAATAGTTGGAGCCCGCGGAGGCAGAGCTCTGTTACCGCCTTGTTTTCCGAGTCTGAACCGGCTTCTTTGAAGGTTGTCGTTACCTGAGTGAGAGATACATGGATAAGTACATTAAATAATAATATAAATAATAATATTCCTCAACTATCACACAGCGCCGTCTAGTCCCAAGCTAAGCAGAGCTTGTGTTATGGGTACTAGACAACTGATAAACATACTTATATATTTCTAAATACATACACATATTATAGATAAATTACACCCAGACACAGAACAAATGATCGTGCTCATCACACAAACATTTGTCCTGGGTGGGAATCGAACCCACGACCTCCAGCATAGCAGTCAGGGCCACTAACCACTAGACCAACAGGCCTGTCAAATTATCATTATCATATAAGCTGTAATTTTGGTGATTACCACTGAGGCGATGAGTAGTCTTAAGACATGAGTATTGATAATAGAAGATATCCGGAAAACTAAGGTTGCCGACTTAGCACGAAGAATTGCCAAACTTAAGTGGCAATGGGCAGGGTACATTGCTCGCAGAACAGATGGCCGTTGGGGCCGAAAGGTTCTGGAGTGACGACCGCGTACCGGAAGACGCAGCGTTAGAAGGTCTCCTAAAAGGTGGACCGATGACCTGGTGAAGGTAGCGGGAAACCGATGGACGCACAGGAACGTTCGATGTGGCGACGCTTGGGGGAAGCCTATGTCCAACAGTGGACGTGTATCGGCTGACATGATGATAACCATCCTCGACTGTCCGAGACAGTTATCATCAATACTCACGTGGATCATACATTTTACATAATTATTTGACGTACACTAGGTATAATGACGAATACCCCTCTATGAAGCTACTCGTCCGTGGACAGTAGGCTTAAGGTCATAGCACACATAAACGACTCTGCTCCAACACCGCTCCCACCCAACACCGCCCTAAAATAAGACGACTGCTCGCAGTCCACGCGGCGACAGCTAGCAGTCACCCAGCAGTCCACCCGCCGACCGCTCTCGCTTTTGTGTAGATACTAACCGAATGAGCGGCGACGGCTAGCAGTGAGCGCGCGGACACCGCGGCGACCGCTCGTCTATAACGTGCGGCCAGCGAGGCGTCAACTACCGAGCAGTCTGACAGCGAGCTTTTTTTTTTTTTTTTTTTAATTGTGATAAACTAGTGCTTGACTGCGATCCCACCTGATGGTAAGTAGCGATGCAATCTTTGATGGTGAGGCGCACTAGTTTATTAAGAGCCTATTCACTCTAGCCTTGAAGACACCCAAATTATAAGCTGTCTGCTAATTTATGATGTCAATGTAAAATATATCTTAAGGCGTATAGTCTCTTGAACCATCTGACCGAAATTATGTGAACGCAACTCTCGCACTCGCCTAGACGGCAGTACGCAAATCTGTGCATTTATTTGCGGCCAGCAGCGCCCGGAAAGCGCTTTAAATCCATTTTCTCTGCGAGATATTGATTTATTTACATATGCAATGTTCACTTTGAAGAATATTTAATCACCAATTTTTATGTGTAATAATGTTTCTGAAGGTCCAAGCCGTTTCGAAGGAGTAGCGAAATTGCCAAATATTTTTTTTTTTGACAAAAGTATTAATTTCACGAAAAAATCAAATGTTGATATTATTGTTCACTAGCGACCCGCCCCAGCTTCGCACGGGTGCAATGCTTTTGCCGCACCGGGCGGCCGGCCGGTACCGCCGCAAACGCTACGTCCCGCAATTTTTAAATCTGTAATATCTTCGAAAATATTCACTTAAATCATACGGTGTAAAGGGCCATATAGATCTATATTAAATGAACAATGTATTCAAGGTATTTAATTGGTTAAGGATTAATGCTGTATTCGTTAAATTCGCTTCGAATATTAGCCATTATTTGTCGTAAAAAGTAAATGACAAAAAAAAGTTATTGTGGGTTATCCATAAGAGATAGACATATACCATCACGGACTTTTCTGTAGACCTTTTCAATGTGTACAATACTTAGTACATTATTTTGATAAAACTCGTAGGGTTCAGCCTGCGTTTGCAATGTAAGCGGAAAAAATGTAATTATTTACGACATCACAATAGAAACCTCAAAAATAACAGTACTTCTCCACTATTTAATGGATGTTATTATACATATAAACCTTCCTCTTGAATCACTCTGTCTATTAAAAAAAACCGCATCAAAATCTGTTGCGTAGTTTCAAAGATTTAAGCATACAAAGGGACATAGGGACAGAGAAAGCGACTTTGTTTTATACTATGTAGTGATGAATCTATAATAAACATATATTTTTTTCAAACCAATTGACCTAGCCGTTACGGAGGAGTAGGCCTCAGAAAATCACTGTTTTATGGCACTTTTCGGGCGCTTGGCCCTTAAGAGCAATATTTAAAGCCCATATTTGAATGATATTCTTTTTGCCGGGTGGGAGCAGAGTCGTGTAAATGTGTTTTAACCTTTAATTTATAGTACACCAAAAACAACCCATAACAACTACCACACAAACATTCGAAGCACTTCAATAACGTTAGCGTGATAACTTACCTCATTACTGTATCTAGCAAGTTCAGAGATATAGTTCTGATGTTCCTCTCGAATCTGTGGCAGGTGGACCATCAGGTCAGCCTGTGGAGAAGGTGGGTTTGGGCTCGACGATAATGGCCACCTAGGGGATAAAAAATATTGTTAATACCTAGATGTCCAGTCACCATCAAATGTAACTTACCGCAAAAGGTATTTTTTTTTAATCTGATATAATCAAGTGCTTGACTGCGATCCCACATGATGGTAAGTAGTGATGCAATCGTTGATGGTGAGGCGCACTAGTTTATTAAGAGCCTATTCACTCTAGCCTTGAAGTAAGCTAAATTATAATCAGACGGGAAGACCGCAGCAGGCAAACTGTTCCAGTCCTTTGTTGTATGCGGTATAAACGACAAGAAAATTATTCTCGTGAAACAATTATTTTGCTTTGAAACAAATTTTCAATGAAAATATTTTTTTCATAGCAAGCTTTTATAGCGTGACATGTACTCTTACACCTATAGGTAGTTTGTACGCAACGCCGACTACTACCTACGGGTCATTAAACTCGCTCAGCTGACGTTTTCTTAAAGAAATTAATTTCGTACATGCGTAAATTAATACGAGTTTTGAAAAAAAGGTACTTTATTTTTAATTTTATCTTTACAAATCGATAGTGTTTCATGTACCGGATCGACCCTCCACGGGATTAAAACGATCAAAATTTAGCGGTGTATAAGCCGCTGATATAATTAATATTCTGGCGTATAATTAATATTCATTAAAACCATTTCAATAAGCTCAAACACGACAGGGTTATCCGAGTTCCTATGGCCACCTTCATTTCTGATACGATCACGCTAGGAAACTCCAAAAATATTCTAAAGTTATTATTATAAAATAGACTTACTTGCTCGTATCGTAATGTTTCGACCTCTTGATGTAATTGAAGGGCGCGATCTGCATGTCACCAAATAATGGGACTACCTCCAAATTCTAGAACAAAAATATATAAAATAAAATATCATATATTATAACTAAATATATTTATTGATGATTTTTTTTAGGAAGGGAAATCGAATAACTTCTCACGCTCTGGGTGAATCGAGAGGGAGTGTCAGCCGTATGAACACAGAAAGAAAGAAAAATATTTTATTTGGGATGCATGGATGCACACTATAAGAACAAAATTTTAGAAAACTTAAGGCTTAAACATGGCTGCACCAAATAGGTCCAGTTCAGCAAAAATGCTAGACAACGTAGTATAGGTACTACGTTGTTGTCTGGCTTTTTTTTTTTTTAATTGAGATAAACTAGTGCTTGACTACGATCCCACCTGATGGTAAGTAGCGATGCAACCTTTGATAGTGAGGCGCACTAGTTTATTAAGAGCCTATTCACTCTAGCCTTGAAGACACCCAAATTATAATCGGACGGGAAGACCGCAGCAGGCAGACTGTTCCAGTCCTTCGACGTACGCGGTATAAACGCCGAGGCAAAACGCTCAGTCCGGACCGTAGAGGTTTCAACAACGTAAGGGTGAATATTCACCGTACGTCGGGTTGTCCGATGGTAGAATTGCGATGGCGGAATCAAGTCATGCAATTCCTGCGCACACTCTCCAAAATGCATCCTGCAAAACACCGAAAGGCTGGCTACTGTAGAGTAGCCAGCAGCAGGCGTAGGCGTATGCTCAAGGCTTTGAAGGTTGGACTTAACCAAATCTGGATCACCAATTAGCCTCTTTGCACGCCTTTATTTATTTATTTATTTTATTTAAAAAACTTCATGCAACACAAAGGTACAAAGGCGGACTTAATGCCTTAGGCATTCTCTACCAGTCAACCTAGGGTGGTGAAGAGAAAACATGGCAGGTGCATAAAAAAAAAGAATAGTTTGATAAGAAAACAAGTGTACTAATATTTATATAATAAACATACTTAAATATTCAATATAATATAAACCTACATATATACAAATATATATAATTTATATAAGGTAACGAAAGGATTTTTGAGACTACTCCGCTATTTGTGTTGAAAATGAAGCCGCAACTTCCGCTTAAATGCATGCGTTTCCACCGAGTCCAAAGCTGCCAGGTGGCATTTTGCAGCACCAGCCCATATGTGACTGCAGTACTCCACACACGAACGGACATTACCTACTATTACTATACTCTGTTCAAAATAATATCATTTATGAAAACTTTTTACTAACATAAAAGATTTCCACTTTTCTTACAGGTCGCGCGATGAATCAAGAT
Source organism: Mythimna albipuncta (assembly GCA_929112965.1). Taxonomy (NCBI): domain Eukaryota; kingdom Metazoa; phylum Arthropoda; class Insecta; order Lepidoptera; family Noctuidae; genus Mythimna; species Mythimna albipuncta. The sequence continues at coordinate 8,960,114 of OV815985.1, read as the reverse complement.
CGCTCGGCAAAAGTGGAAGGGGCATGCGCAGTATTCAATTCTACGGTCTATTTGGCGACGTGCGGGCGGGTGTGCGCCGACGGCGACTCGTCATTGGTAGATAGAGTCGCTCTTCGATTTCCGCGTTGCGTTCTCGCCTCTCATTGGATACTGTTGTACTTGAGTACTGTTGCGTACAGCTTGTGTTATCTTAATAGTAATACGTAGACGTAAAAAAAAAATGGTTAAAAATAAAGTTTACAACGGCTAGCCAGAAAAATGGTTTACGACGTAAATTATTACGTTAAAGAAAGAAACTAACGAAATTATTTTTTTTAATTTTATGTTTTATTTTAAAAATTTAATTTTTTGTATTTACCTACTTACAAGATAAATTACAAGCAAAAACTAGTGTTATTATAAGTTATGTTACTAAGGTTCAAACATACGAAATTAAAAATAAAATCCTAACAGACTAAGAATTTCTGTGCGCAATTGTACACATGCGCCGATTGCCCCCACTACTTTCACCGAGCGATCTTAATTCACAGCGCGACCTGTACGTTGATGGCATGACAAATGGCGGCTGCAGTAAATAGTTGGTGTGAACGACGGCAACATATTGTAGCAACGCCGTCGCTACTTATTGGCTATAAGCTAGAATAAAGCTTACCTTGAAAATCCTGTCGATTCTGTCCAGACGAATCTTTTTCTTCTGATCGAGACGGTTGATGTTACAGACTTCAGAATCCATGAGGAACAAACCGAAACCCATTACCTAGAACAATAAGATTAAGAATGATTAAAACAACGCTCATAGACAGGCCTGTTGGTCTAGTGGTTAGTGACCCTGACTGCTATGCCGGAGGTCGTGGGTTCGATTCCCACCCAGGACAAATGTTTGTGTGATGAGCACGATCATTTGTTCTGTGTCTGGGTGTAGTTTATCTATAATATGTATGTATTTAGAAATATATAAGTATGTTTATCAGTTGTCTAGTACCCATAACACAAGCTCTGCTTAGCTTGGGACTAGACGGCGCTGTGTGATAGTTGTGGAATATTATTATTATTATTATTATATTTAAACCAAATTCCAGTCTAACTCGATGCAGCAAACCAGTACTTACAAGGAGACACATGAAACAGCTTGGTAAGCACGGGCGTAGCTACCGTCTAATCAATGATACGGGGCCCCCGAGCTACAGAGGCCTTTTTTTTTTCGTTGGGAAAAATCATCTTATGACAACCCCCGCTCTTGGGCGGAGCGGGAGATAGTGTCAGACTCTTACTGACTAAAAAACCCACCCCGTTCCTTCAAGCCTTCATACCGGGGCTCGAGCGCCCTTTCGGATAACCCTGGCCCCCGACATATGCCCAAATTCGTAACTTGTTATCCATAATCTTAAATTCTTATATTGATAATTACTTTTTTACTACTTTTACTAGTTACTTCTAGGCAAGCGTGCTTCATCGTCGACCACATCATCGCTTATCATCAGATGAGATGGTGGTCAAACACGAGCCTATCAATAAAAATAATAAAAAAAAGCCCGGAGTCAATGAATAATGACTATACTATACTCTGTAAGTACTTGATATAATATATTTTAATATTTAGATATATTTTAATATTTGATATAATAATATTCCACAACTATTACACAACGCCGTCTAGTCTCAAGCTAAGCAGAGCTTGTGTTATGAGAACTAGACAACTGATAAACATACTTATATATTTCTAAATACATACATATAGATAAATTACACCCAGACACAACAAAATGATCATGCTCATCACTCAAACATTTGTCCAGGATGGGAATCGAACCCACGACCTCCGACATAGCAGTCAGGGCCACTAACCACTAGACCAACAGGCCAGTCAAAATGAATAAATAATAAATTCAAGTTAAAAAAAAACCGGCCAAGTGCGAGTCGGACTCGCCCATGGAGGGTTCCGTAGCAGCAAGTAACATATTATATAAAAGTTCAATTATAAATCGTATCGACACGCATAGAACCAGTAGTTATGGCGACGCTTGAGAAAGGCCTATGTCTAACAATGAACGACTTTCGCTGATATAAAAGAACATACCTTAACAAGCATATGTTTCTCTGAAGGCGTGAGGTACATTTTAGTTTCGAACATATGCACGCAAATGTTGACCACATCGGCTAACAGTTCTTCATAACCTGAGAAAGAGAAAATTATATAGGTTGACTGGTAATTAGTGACCAATTACAAGTGATCAATACATGGGATTGTACTCATGATTACAGTCAACTTTCCCAAATATTTTTAAGCTATTGCATAGCTTCTATCGCGGGCCTTGAGCGTAGAGAGCGAATCCAGAAATTCCGTAACGAAAATAACCTAACACCCCCCACTCATTTATTTTCTTATCGGTCACCACGCTCAAGAAGAGTAACTTCAATTAATATCAAAGAAAAAAGAAACAAAGGAAAAAAAAAACTGCATAAACAAAATAAATAAATAATTATAATTGCATAAGTTGATAAAAATGCTATGCTTTTTAAGCTATTGCATAGCTTCTATCGCGGGCCTTGAGCGTGGAGACCGAATCCAGAAATTCCGTAACGAAAATAACTTAACACCCCCCACTCATTTGTTTTTTGAGCGTGGTGACCGATAAGAAAACAAATGAGTGAAAGCAGCTGTCGGCGTTTTGGATGGGTGGGGTTAAGCAGCTGTTAGCGAGGTCTGGTTTTGGATGGAAGAGGTTAAGCAGCTGTTGGCGAGGTCTGGTATTGGATGGGTGGGGATAAGCGGCTGTTGGCATTTTGGATGGGTGGGGTTAAGCAGCTGTTAGCGAGGTCTGGTTTTGGATGGGTGGAGTTAAGCAGCTGTTGGCGAGGTCTATTGCATAAGTTGATAAAAATGCTATGCTTTACCGCGGCAGTCCCCGAGTGTCACACGTCTTTTTTTTTTTTGTAGATAAGTAATTTAATTATTCGAGATGCTATTTTTGTTCATACTATACAGGTTGATTAATATATTTAGTTAATGAATCATACCGTTAATCTTCTCCAGAGCGTCCTTCACAGTATCCCTGATCTTGTTCTGCGTCGCAAGGAACATGGACAGATTCTGCGACTCCTGCAAGCTCTGACTGTCCGACATCACCTTCAGGAATTGTGCGGCCCTGCAAGAAACGATAATGTTAGTATTAAATAGTAAGATATTAAAGAAAAAAAAATTGTGGCCGTATTATCCACACATAACCGTATTGTCCTTACATGGCAGTATTACCCATGCATGGCCGCATTGCCCTTACATGGCCGTATTACCCTTACATGGCGGTATTACCCATGCATAGCCGTATTGACCCAACATGGCGATATTGCCCCTACATACCGTATTGCTCTTACATGACGGTAATTCCCTTACATGGCCGTATTACCCTCACATGACGGTATTACCCATGCATAGCCGTATTGACCCAACATGGCGATATTGCCCCTACATACCGTATTGCTCTTACATGACGGTATTTCCCTTACATGTACGTATTGGTCCTACATGACGGTATTACTCATGCACGGCCATATTGCCCCAACATGGCGATATTGCCCCTACATACCGTATTGCTCTTACATGACGGTATTTCCCTTACATGTCCGTATTGGTCCTACATGACGGTATTACTCATGCACGGCCATATTGACCCAACATGGCGATATTGCCCCTACATACCGTATTGCTCTTACATGACGGTATTTCCCTTACATGTCCGTATTGGTCCTACATGATGGTATTACTCATCCATGGCCATATTGCCCCAACATACCGTTTTGCCCTTACATGTCGGTATTTCCCTTACATGTCCGTATTGGCCCTACATGGCGGTATTACCCATGCATCGCCGTACTGCCCCTACATGGTCATATTACCCCTACGTGGTCGTATTTCCTTTACGTGTCCTTAATGCCCCTACATGGCCGTATTATCTAGGAAACTAGACTTGTAGAGCTACGCTAGATCCACGCGACGCGACTCTAAGTACAAATCAGACGTGTTACACGTGTGCATCGCGTCGGTCTAGTGAAATTCTAGCTTTATAACAGTTACATGTTGTATACGAACAGCGATATACACCGCTAAATTTGAATCGTTTTAATCCCGTGGAGAGTCGATCCGGTACTTGAAACACTATCGATTTGTAAAGATAAAATTAAAAAATAAAGTACCTTTTTTTCAAAATCTGTATTAATTTACGCATGTACGAAATTAATTTGTTTATGAAAACGTCAGCTGAGCGAGTTCAATGACCTGTAGGTAGTTTGTACGCAACGCAACAGGTAATTGAACTCGCTCAGCTAACGTTTTCTTAAAGAAATTAATTTCGTAAAAACCTATGTTCTTTTCCATGTCAAAGGCTATATGCATGCCAAATTTCATCCAAATCCGTTCAGCCGTTTTTGCGTGATTAACATCCAAACATCCACACTTTCACATTTATAATATTAGTTAGGATAAGTCGATGTATACGAACCTCCTATAGGTAGAGTAATCGTTCTTGACGGAGCTCTTCATGTTCTTGAGTTCGTCCAGCACAGCGAACATGTTAACGAACTTGCCGAGCGTCAACAGATACGCTTCCGACACGAAGTCGCGCCGCTTCTCCGCGTGGCACAGCCGACGGACTTCGCCGCAGAAACGCTCGATCGCTTTGCGCTGTGGGATATTCACACTAGTATTAAAAAGGCGACAGTTTCAATTACGCGACCGGCCCACGCTGAAAACCAGCGCTGTGAGCTCAACGCATTATTCGTGAGGCCGCAGCTTTATGCTGAGCGTTCGGCCGTTTTGCGCGGAGGAGACGCATATCTTCCCTATCAATTGATGTTATGTTCTGTTATCTACTTTTAAGATTGCGTCTTTAACGCGTGAATAAACTGGTTTTTCTTTCTTTCTTCTTTCTTTCAGTTTCTATATGCGATTCAAATGAGAATTGGAAGGTCAAAGCCCTCAATCTGTCAAAAATGATACTTGAATGGTTTACAAAGAAATTTTAAGCTAGAACTACATTGAACCCTTGTCAGCAACACATACAACAGGGGCCCAGCCGGGTCGAAGTCTACTGGGGCCAGGGAAGCTCGACCCCGGCACGAAAGGCAAGAAGGAACGGGGTGGATTTTTTAAGGTCATAGCTCACTTACACGACTGCTCCCACCCGGCAAAAAGAATATCATTCAAATAAGGGCTTTAATTATTGCTCCTAAGATATATTTTACATTGGCATCATAAAAGACAGCTCGCTGTCAGCGAGCTTACCGCTGTCAGACTGCGCGGTAGTTGACGCCTCGTTGACCGCGCATTGTAGACGAGCGGTCGGCATGGTTTCCACGCGCTCACTGCTAGCCGTCGCCGCTCATTCGGTCAGTATCTACACAAAAGCGAGAGCGGTCGGCGAGACAGCTGGCCGTCTGCTAGCTGTCGCCGCGTGAACTGCTGGGTGCCTGCTAGCTGTCGCCGCGTGACTGCGAGCACTCGTCTTAGTTTAGGGCGGTGTTGGATGGGAGCGGTGTTGGAGCAGAGTCGTTTGATTCATTAAAACCCAAGCGAACGCATCGTCGCGTTCGCGCATCTATTATCTTACTATTGTGTCTCAAATGGACGGTATCTGAAAGGTTAAGTGTGCTATGAACTTTAGTCAGTAAGAGTCTGACACTATCTCCCGCTCCGCCCAAGGGCAGGGGATGTCATTTGGATGATTTTACACTACTGAACTACATTAGATCGATGCACTCGTCTAACACTAACACGCCTGAACGTACGTAGAACGACGTCGCGTGTCGTGGATCTAGTATTTCCAATGACTCTGTTTTACTACCCGACTACGGCAAAGACAAAAGAGGGTTATGATTTTGACAGGCTATGTATGTATGTATGTGTGTTTTATTCTTTTTCAGCGTCTTTTTTGTCGTAGTCGAGTTTAAGTTTTTTTGGCGATTGAGCAATAAACAAACTATTCCAGATCAAACAACAGATTTATTATGATGCAAGCTTTAGGTTTACTTCACACAACGAGCCGTGAGACGGTCCCCGAGACTAGACGTTGCACGTCGCACGGCTGCCGACAGAGGAATGAGCTGAGCCTTTGCGGTCCGCACCGTTATCTGCTCAATTCGTGCAAACGTCAGACCGGAAACAATCAAAGTGACATGTGTCACTTGTCACTTAGCTCGTTCATTCGTTCTGAAGCTTCTGTACTATTTACTTCACCGACGATATTTGTGTAATATGTAAAAGATATCTCACCTGGAAGTACATAAACTGCAACAACTTATCGACCTCGGGCGCCAAGACCTGGACAGTCCGCTCGTAGATGTGCACCCTGTCGGGTTGCTCATTGGACCTGGGCTGGGGGATGGCGCGGCTGCAGCATCGCCACGTGTATAGCATGACGGCGTGGGCGTTGCCTTCTTCCAGTAGCTCGTTCTGAGAAAAGTTAAAGAGTATGAGAGATGTAGCCCGATTCACGTAATGAAAACCGTAACGATGTCGTAGCGATTTAGTCGTTTAGACCATTTCCGTATTCACATCCATCAATCGAGTTTGGACGACACCGATTTTAAAGTAATTTGAAATTCGTTGATGAAAAAAAAAATTGTATTACATTATCCTGGTAGAACACTTATTAATGTAACTGGAAATAATTCGATAGATCGTGAATACCGCTTTTGGATAGGACTTCGATCGAACGACTATAAAACTTCAACGATATTTGGCTTGTTTGATTTTACGTGAATCAGGCTACTGGTCAAGTGCGCTTTGGGCCCAGAACCCTAAAAAGAGAGATAGCAACTTTGATTTATACTGTTTAATATATGTGTATGATGTTCTCACCAAGTTGGCATGGACCGTAGCCTCCTCAATGTACTTGGCAATACCGGTAACAAAACCATTGCGGTCTTCAAAGTTGGTGTCGAAGTTAGCTTGGTAGAGGATGGAGCACGGTGCTGCTTCAATACATGGTTGTTCGTCTGCAAGGAACGGTTACAGCCAAATTATATTCTGATCGAGAATTTTGACAGAAATACAACATTTTTTTTAGTATAATAATATTCCACAACTATCACACAACGCCGTCTAGTCCCAAGCTAAGCAGAGCTTGTGTTATGAGTACTAGACAACTGACAAACATACTTATATAAATAAATTACACCTAGACACAGAACAAATGATCATGCTCATCACACAAACATTTTTCCTGGACTGCGTTCAAATTTGAGTTTAGAGTTAACTCTAATGACGTCATTGGGTAATTACCCTGGCATTCTTAAACGTGAATGGAGTTCGACTGTCAATATCAAGCATATTACCGCTTACTCCAACCTACTCTAGTCAAAATTAGAGTTAGTTGGGTTAAGAGTGTTAACCCAACTAACTCTAACTTTGAGCGGGGTAGTTGGGGAAAGGTTTACTCTAGGGTAGCTACTCGAGTTATTTATGAACGACCTTGGAACGCCGGCGTTCGCTTGGGGTTTGAGGAGTTAAAATAAATGCTATTGATTTTTCACAGCTTAAATATATTGCCCATGTCACTCAGGAAAAAAGCAGCTTTCTATCAAGCGAAAAAATTTAGCAATTCAACCAATACTTTCAGAGATTACCTCCTCAAACAAAACAACAAACTGTACCTCTTTATAATATTAAGTGTGAGTTGCACCATTTTACTATAAGGATAACCAAACCATAAACTACCGTGAAACGGTCACCTATTGGTCAATTCGACGATTTGACAACTGTTAACGGCTTTGTTATTGTTATAGTTAAATGGTGCAACTCGCCCTAAGTGTAGATAACTGATGACTACTTGTAACTAGCAATTCCTCCATTTATACACAAATACATATATTTCTTATTAGGTTATCACTATCATGGCATTTTTATTTTTTGTTTACATTCTAATAATTTAAACAGCTTTACCTATATTGTTTACTTTTGTTTCATTTCTGAATAATTTATACAAAACTTAACATCTTTGGAGCATTAATTACATAGAGTTCCAAATACTATATTTACGTAAAATAGCTATAATTCAGTACAGAGGAAGTTCCATGGCAATTCTTACGACCCCACCTAACTTTTATCTACGTTTGAATTGTACGTAAATTATACATAAATTAAGTACTTACCGGGCAGTGTAAGCTCATCCAACACATCGACATTGCTCAAGGCGTCGGATAAGGACACCTTTTCACTCACAGACATGTTTCTATTAATTTTAAAACACGTAAAACAATACGAACGGAAATGTGTAACACACAATCTCACAGGATATGACTAATCACGGTTTTACACCACATAAGTTAAGGTTTATTGTCACGAAAGTGATAATAAGAAACTTATTTTCATGTGCTTTCGTTTTGAAAGGGCCAAAGTAAATATTGATAGTATTATCAGTGAAATATTTAAGTATTCCAAACTCTTCGCAAGTTCACAATCACTTCACAATAATGGCGTTTGACAGCTAAACATTGAGTAGTGTTGTTCCGTTTTAGATTACACCACAGATAACCAATCAAACTAAATTACCGGTTTCAATATTCGGTTTATAACTTGTGATCGTATAATTAATCAGTCATGCGTTGGTCCACCTATTTCGTGGGATGACGTAGGCGTGCATTTATTAGTAACGTCACACCCAATTTCCTAAATAGAGTTGAATTTCCCTTTTCATCGGTCAAAAAAATATGAATTTCTGAATGTTTATTACTTTTCATCCTGTTTCATGTTATGATGCAACGGATGTTGTTGTTATGCATGGGCATTGGGGGAAAAGATGACCAACAACAGACAACGTTTCAAATGTTGAGATGACTCCAAAGATTGCATCTTTATTTGCTCAATGGGGTCAATTAATTCTAGGAGTCACGTGACGATTCTTCTGCCTACCCTCTCTATATTGACTGAGGATTCCTTACCACACTCTACATAGCAAAGCTTTGCATTACACACATTTACACTTTTTTGTTATCGCCTTTATTTAACCAATTTTTAGGACTAAATATCTGAAGAAGGCACAATTTGAACTATCAGCAAAACTGTACCAATACTGAGTTATGGTACCTACCAGAGAAAAAGACCGCAAAAAAAATCGCATTAGAAGTTCTTCGCGCTCCGTTGAAATGTAAAAAAAAAAAACCAAAAGACCTTTTCCTTTCATAAAACCAAAATTTCCACTGATGACTGGCAATTTTTTATTGCAATGTGTTTTGTTTGCCAATCCTGCTTTATTCATCTTTAGGTGAACACGCTCAAAAAACAAACCGACGAACGAATCGATTCGGGGGGAACACCGAACCTAAAACAATCATACAAAAAATGAATTTGCCATGATTAACGTGAATCTTCCATTGGAGCGTTTTGGCAGTAAAATTGACTTGGATGCCGTGATGATGAGCATCACGCCATTTAACTAAGCCCTCTCGACTTCCTTGTGTGCGCGTGTGCAGTAGCGTAACTAGACATGGGTGAAGTGGGCCTCGCGTGTATTCTTTAACAACGAGAGTTTTGTTTTATAATTTTAGGCTCGCGTTTGACCACTATTTCACCTAATGGTAAGCGACGATGTGATTGAACACTGGGTTGCGTAGTCGCTGTCTTGTTTTCGAATTCATGAAACAAATAGGCCTCGCTGATGCATCTTCGCCCACGTTAAAATTAGTCCACGCTACGCCTCTGGTGTACATATACCATCTGATACATCTGTTGGGTATCTCACGATGACGTCATTTTTAGGGTTCCGTAGCCAAATGGCAAAAAACGGAACCCTTATAGATTCGTCATGTCTGTCTGTCTGTCTGTCCGTCCGTATGTCACAGCCACTTTTTTCCGAAACTATAAGAGCTATACTGTTGAAACTTTGTAAGTAGATGTATTCTGTGAACCGCATTAAGATTTTCACACAAAAATAGAAAAAAAGCATTAAATTTTGGGGTCCCCATACATAGAACTGAAACTCAAAAATTTTTTTTTCATCAAACCCGTGCGTGTGGGGTATCTATGGATAGGTCTTCAAAAATGATACTGAGGTTTCTAATATCATTTTTTTCTAAACTGAATAGTTTGCGCGAGAGACACTTCCAAAGTGGTAAAATGTGTGTCCCCCCCCCTCTAACTTCTAAGATAAGAGAATGATAAACCTAAAAAAATATATGATGTACATTACTATAAAAACTACCAACGAAAATTGGTTTGAACGAAATCTAGTAAGTAGATTTTTTTTAATGCATCATAAATCGAAAAAAATACACTATTATTAAAACATCGATCAAAGTTATAACACATTACAAGAACTTTTATATTATGTTACTTGCTGCTGCGGAACCCTTCATGGGCGAGTCCGACTCGCACTTGGCCGGTTTTTTTTATATTCAGCAAGTAAAATACCTATTTTTATAAAAATAAAACACAAAAAACTAATGTTGTACATTATTTTATTATGTACTTCCGATCAAAGCTTGCCATTTCAACTGTATGCAATGTCAAAATTGGAAGCAAAGGCAAATGTTAAACAATTTAAGACTATTATGTAAACCACATTTAGAAATCAGTCTAATACAACAATACTTTATAACAACAACAGAATAGATCTACGACCTGATTATTTTATAACCATTTTTCTGGGTAGTAGGCATCAATCAAAGACACGATATGTGCAAAAGCAAACTTAAAAAATAAATAAATCAACTAATCCATTTTCGATCACTATCACGAGAAAATGACAAAACAGCATTTATTTTTATAAACTTTTTTTGGGTCGTTTTTATCAAGAATAACAATATAAAGAGCCAGTGTATGAAAATATTTAGAAACCATTTAAATTTTAAATTTTCACAGTTGAGAAAACTAATTAAATAATATCTTATTGCTCAACATTAACAATAAGTTTCGCGCTTTAAATGGTTAATGTCATAAACATTTGCATTGGACGTACACATACACATAACCAATATGTTTTTATAATTTTCCCTCCATTGCCGATTGTACTATGACATACAGACAGTTGAAACAGACAACGTAAATTACAGCTTATAAAACAAGTAATATTTACATCAATGCCTTAATAATAAATAATACAAAAAAAACAACAACAGGAATTATTGTTACTCAACGTCATAAATAGCGTTTCCGCACTGCTGTTCCGAATTTGAAATTTTGGTATACAGTTTATTGTCGATGGACTGTCCTTGAGGGTAGTCAGAAGCTAGAAAATCTGACACCAGTTTCACCAAGGGGCTATCCCGCTATCGAGGTAGTTGGATGGGCAGTCGCTTCATATTCAATACTGGTACTCATCCAATCTGGTTTAAGCTTCATTGAGAAAAAAACTAAACACTAACAATTTAGAAAAAAAATCCAAATGACAAAAAAAAATCTATTATGATTCATTTCTTCACACTCTTTCCCTTTGTATAGAATATCTGCATAATGAAAAAAATTAGGAGGTCATCCGTGGAATGGCAGCACTGTGCAATATTAATAACTGACGTTGATCTGTCATAGTTCTGTTTATTAAAAAAAAAAAAAAAAACTAGTACTTCAAAGACCTTGTAAAGATGGGTGCCAAAATGCGTGTTATTACACATCGGAACCTTATAAATAAATCACTCTGTCTAATGGTGAAAGCTGCATGAAAGTCTGTTCATTAGTTTTTGAGCTAAACATGTTCAGAAAGCCAGATATACAAATGCGGTGGGGGACTTTATTTTATAATATGTTAGGATAACGAAATGCGATAGGGAAAGGATGAGATAAGAAACATTACATTTGCGTTTTTAATCAACGTTTGGCATAGAGATTTTATACTTTGGAGAAGTACATGGGAAACTTTTTCCTTGGGATCATTTTCGATTTTCAAGCAGACTTAACTCTAGAAGCTAATTCAAAATAATACGGATGCAGTGCGAAAACGCTTTTAATAATAAAGCAAATACAACTATCTAAACAGTTGTATGGACGCTTATAGTAATTGGTTGTTTCAGCTACCTAGGGCCATCTTTCCTCTTCAAGTTTAGGTAATCAATTAGAGCCCTCGCCCACAGCAACTTTTTATAGCGATGCTGTCGCTCGTTCGTATCGACAAGGTCGCGATGCTGTAGCGCGTTGGCATTTTTTCTATGGCGCTTGCAAACATGCCTAACGCGCGTTAGTCGCGATGCTGTTGCGCGCTTACAAAACGCGCGATAGCATCGTTACAAAAAGTCGTCGTAGGCGTGGGCCCTTAATGCGTCTGTAAAGTAGTAAGTATACACAATAATAATATAACATATTTATAAAGTTTGAATCAGCACAAATTAAAAACTATAAATAATTAGGTAATATATTAAACATTTTAGTACTCTCAGGCCAAAATCTTCGTACCTTAGCTCAAAACAAAAAAGTTTTCTTTAACTATAGTAAATATAAAACTTAAATATAATCAGTACTTATAACAATTTAAAAATAAGACGTGACCTCGATTTTTGAATTGAGAATTTAAAGTTATTCAAATTCAAATTTAGAATGAAAACACATCCTGTTGTTGGCAAAATTAATAGTCGACATCGACTCAGTTGCCAAAAGTAAAATAAATCTATAATTGCTCAATTCAGAAATCGGCTCCTAGTTTATTTTATACATAGTGTATAAGAAAAATCTACTTTCCATTAATATGTACTAACACTCACGTTTAATATGTAAAATGTGTGAAATATAACAAAATCTTCTATTTATATTAAATGTTGTCGTTCTTGTAATAGTTCAGAAGTTTAAGAAAATATAAATCACATTCAAAATTATGCAGAAAAAAAATAATAACATTTCTTTTTTACAAAAACTCTAATGTGTGAAGATATTGCTAATTCTCCAAATGAATTATACACCGCTAAATTTTAATCGTTTTAATCCCGTGGAGGGTCGATTCGATACATAAAACACTATCGATTTGTAAAGATAAAATTAAAAAATAAAGTCCCTTTTTTTCAAAACTCGTATTAATTTACGCATGTACGAAATTAATTTCTGTAGTTAACATCAGCTGAGCGAGTTCAACCCCCTGTAGGTAGTTTGTAAGCAACGTCGACTATTAACTACAGGTCATTGAACTCGCTCAGCTGACGTTTTCTTAAAGAAATTAATTTCGTACATGCGTAAATTATTACGAGTTTTGAAAAAAAGGTACTTTATTTTTTAATTTTTCTTTACAAGTCGCTAGTGTTTCATCGACGCTCCATGGCTGACGAGATGGAGTATTTGGTCGTAGATGTGCGACGTAGGCAGTTAAGGGGTTTTTATGTAAACAAAACAATTTATCTAAGAATTGTTTTACTCAAGCATGTAGTTTAACGAAAATACAACACACTTTACAATATTGTGTACTTCGATGACCTTAGAAAAATTAAAATGACTACCTTGCTGATGAAATAATCAAACATTGTGTTGACCTCGATAACAAAGAAGCGAGCGCGTGGCATTTTGTTGCAAGTTTCCGATTACTTGTTATCGATATGTAATTTCGGATCTGGATCTGGTTTCGGATTGGAATAATACTATATCGGTTACGGATATCAAAATTGTAACAGTAAAATACAAATAGCAACATTGGATTTCTTTTTCTAGTCTAGATTATCATTTGTTTGGTCGGGCAATTCTATGAAAAACCTGTTGTTACCTGTCTTTTTGACTTCGCTTCTATCCGAAACTATTCGGACTTTTATATCGGTTTCATAGTTCTGATTACGGTTATGGTTGTATAGCTTCGTAACATCCCTGATTTCTTGTATGTAAAATACCGTGTAGTCCTGTCTTTTAGTACGTAAATCTAAGAGCCAGGTTAAATTACCATGACGCACTATAGCATGCTATCGAATCGTGCAGATAAATGGGGCCCGATTTTTGCCCACACAAATGTGCGATTATTATAAGTTTTGATTGTCACAGCCTATCAGAATTGGGTAGTTGAATTTTTTTTTAAATTATATTTGTGTCTAAAAGTAACTTTATCTAAATCACCACTCAAAATTATAAAAAGTAAGTTAGAAACCTTTCAAAACTGGTGGAAGGGGAAACTATCAAACAGAAAATGAATGCAGACACTGGAATATGACGTCACAGCCATTAGGTCACGCATAATCAAGAAATAGCGAGATGTTTCAACCACGCCTTCACTTTTGCACAAACCAATATTTGAAATACTAATTACTGTTTAATTTAATAACCAATTTTGATGCTGTTTACACACAAAAAAATCTTTTTAGTATTATTTGTTGTTTATTACAGAATAAAAATAAAAGGCAAATACTCAATTATCACGGGCCATAAAAGGCAATTACTCAATTATCACAGGCCACGTCTAAAAAAGAGTGTCGTCCAGCGCTACTTCATTCTTGAACGTATCTCTGTCGTGACCAAATCTTAGAAATGATTACTTCATCATATGGCCAACTGAAACTGGCCACATCGTTTAAACGTTAACATTTAATGATATGTCAATCCTCGTTTGGCCATATCATTGATGTAGGATTTCTATGATAATGAAAAGTCTAAATAAAGTAGGCCAAACGAGGATTGACATATCATCAAAGTTTAATGTTTAAAATGATCTGGCCAGTTTAACTTGGCCATATCATAAAGTGATAAATTTCTATGATCTGGCCACGACATCTCCACTGTCTACATAGGCAAATCTTATCGCGGCGATTCAACAAAAACACAAACTCGCGTCACAAAATAGATAGGTACAGAAGACAATCTCATGTACACACGCACACTAATGAGCATTCGAGCTGGAACTGTTCGACGAGCGAGCCGAGACGCTCCGAGATATCGTGTCCGTGAGCGGTGTCTATGTGTGCGTTGCTCCAGCGCGCTTTGTATGTAGATTGACTTCTGTACCAATTTATTTTGTGCTCGCGTCGATACACACGCTTGTGGAGGTGACCCCTTACTGACACACTAGATTTATGAGTAGGTATATGGAAAGATTTGGTAGGTAGCAAAGACTCGCTGTACCTAAAATAAACTTCATATTTGAAGTAAAAACTTTTTGAAGCGCGCTATCACTGTCTCTGTCTTGTGGGTATTGAATGAGATTGAGCCGTCACGCTCGGCTACGTAACGGTCGTTCGGGAAAGATCGGCTTGAGTCGGCCGATCTTACCCGAACGATTGCGATTTTGTGTTATTAACCTCGTCTTGGTGAAGTGTTTACTTCTGCCGGATTGTCTTACTATAATTAAAATATAATAAGCAATGCAAAGCATTGAATTAACATTCACAAACTTAATATTAATTGCTTTTGCGAATCAATCATAACCACTATAAGACTCTTATAGAACCTACTAACTTAATAAATATAATCTTAGCCTTTAATTTAAGGGCTAAATGTACATTGATATATTACAATTACCTATAGCGAAAAGTATACATACATTCACATTAGAGTCTACAACAAATACACGTGTTATAAAAGAAGATGGAAAATGGAAATATAACGCCATGTTATTTGGGACAACAGCTAGATAATTTTGCAACTGACTTGCTCAAGGCTCTGTGAGAATATGAACCTACACCCGTGATGCTAGGACGTTCATTTCCATCATCGATACGTTGTTCTTAGCGTGTCGATGGCAAAAAATAGTTAATTTTCCTAGTTGAATTCCTTGTTTGGAGGTATGTGAAACAGAGCGTAAAGTCCCACATACCTCCATTAGAAATGGAGAATCTTCCGAGCAGACGGGTGTAATGTCTGTAGTACCTACTGCCGAGGAGATGATTTCGGGCTGTTCTATAAATGTTCGAATTGCACGAAGAACTTTAATTGCGCGATGCAAGATTAGTTCTTATTTGACGCCATAGATATCGCAACACTTGGCTTACCCAGTAATACGGTCACGGTAATGCCATCCGTTGGCGCTGTCATTATATCCTGAACGTTGTGGAACAGGGATAAGGCTTTGCACGTCATAGAACAGCAGCACACATCAAGAAGTGAGCAATGCGCTCTTATTACGAGAGAACTTCTTTTAACACACATAAAGGTCCATATTTCAAAGAACTTGGGCTACAATTCTAACATTTCTCGCGCCGCACCATCACGGTGCGCTTATAGCGTTACCTTGGACCGACGGATTTGAAACTTGGTTCATCCGTACAAAGGTCGAGCTTCGCACAGCATAAGTTTGGTACGTCGTACTAAGTTTGAACGTAAGTTAATACTAATTACGCTGAAAATGTTTCGACCATGGTACGGACGAACCACAATCTTGGTATGACTAACCAAAACCGCCGTAGCAAGTTGGATTACGTGGTAACACTTAGGATTTTCGCGTCGCAACTCGGTGTGAGCTGATGACTTAAGCAGCCTTTTTTTAGGTTACTGTGAGAACGAAAGGATGCGTTATGTCAGCACTGGTTTAAAGCCACATCGAGTCTCTCGACGCGTCTATGATTGGTCGATTCCAGCACGTCTTCACATCTCCATTTTATGGAAACGCACCCAAGACGGACGTTATGAACACTAGTTTAAGCAAGAACTCATTCAGGCTTTTCAACAAATCAATTTCAGGGCTTCTGATTGCAAGTAACTAACACGATTATCTAGCAGTTATACTAGCTGTACTTGGAAATTAATACTATATGTAAACTATTACCACTTATTTTAATACACACAGTCATAAGTAAAAGACAAGCAAGAGAAAATATAATAAAACATCTCACCCACATTTGACAACAGACAAAAAACTATAAATATTTTGATGAGAGGGTAGTTGTACTTTTACACTTTCTTTTACTTGTTTTATATAAAAAAAATAAACCATTAGGCGCTGTAAAAATGACTGAGAAGACTTACATTAACAAGAGTTTCCATTAAAAGTCTTGATAGCACTAGAAACACTGAATCACGCACCAAAAACTTTTTTTTACACTTCAGAACTCAATCGGCACTTCCTGCATCACCAATTTGTATCCCAAATTCTGTAATGGCGCAAACTTATCCTGAGGCGGGTTAAAACTTCCGTATTCCGTCAACTCTACAATAGGAGCAGGTATTTCAAAGTCTATCGCATTCAAATAATCATCATTTTCCACAATATTTAAATCGTCAAACCCATTATTGGTAATCTCATGTAGGTTATCAAAATGTATCTCCGGTCTTGCATCTTCAAATGGCATTTCTGGGTGACTGAGACGGATGCATTTATGGGACTTAAGAAGTGATGGCCAGACGAAAGTTTCTTCACAAACCTTGCATTGTAGGGTCTCGTAGTCCAGGTGCTGGGTTTCGATATGCCGGTTTAGGCAGAAGTTTGAAGAATAGTATTTTCCGCATGTCTGTAATCAATAGGGGGGTGTTTATTGGAACATAGTGAGTGAACTAAAAACAGGAAAACAAAGCGGTCTTATATTTCCGCTGCTGGGACTCAGGCCTCCTCTCTATGCAAGGGAACAGGCGGGCCCAGTGCCGGTTGGTGGATTCATGTCTTCGAATTTTAATAGTTCTAAGACATGCCAGTTTCCTCACGATGTTTTCCTTCACCGTTTTGAGAGTAGTGGTGATAAAGCAATTTGAAACCACAATGTACTCGTGAGTCGGAGCCGTTACAACTAGGCCCAAATGGGATATGCAAGGTAGAACTACACTGCTCACACGTGTACCATATACGCCGATCTGAGCGCGTCAGTCTCCTTACATTTTAAATGGAAACTAGACTTGTAGAGCTACACAAAAAACACGCCACGCAATATCCTTTTAGGCGACCATTACACGGCAAACGTCAATCAATTCCATCAATCATGAAAGATAGTTTTCGTCAATCAGTACTAAAAACCGTCATGCAACGCATTAGACGGTAGGTTTTTCGTCAATCAAGGTTTTGGCTGTGGCAAAACTGACAGCAAAATCTACCGTGCAATGTTCGCCTTAAGAACAAATCAGGCGTGTTACACGTATGCATCCGGCGGTTTAATGTGGTTCTCAGGTTAAGTCCATTAAAATAGCTTTTGGTGGATCGCGAATGCCACTCAAAATGTTTCCTTTGAAAGTCGAATTAAAACACAAACTACCAAAGTGCAAAAAGTTTAGCGAGTCAAATCTTATGAAAATAAACAGTTAAATAGCAAAAATAACACAAAAATAAATCTTATTATGAAAATATGATTATTAATTAATAATGGTTATTAAATGAAGCAGCAATTAGTATTTCAAATATTGGTATGACAGTCTCTTTTTTTTTAAACGATATAAACAAGTTCCGGACTGCGATCCCGCCTGATGGTAAGCAGTGATGCAATCGTTGATGGTGAGGTGCACTAGTCTATTAAGAGCCTAGTCAGTCTAGCCTTGAAGACACCCAAATTATTTCCCTCTTTTATAGGCGCGTAAACTAATGGCGGTGACGTCATATTTCAATGTCTGCATTTATTTTCCGTTACTTGAGTTTCACTTTCTACCAGATTTGAAAAGTTTCTATATTATCGGGTTTGACAAAATCTTTCTATTAGCGATTTTGGACAAAGATATTTTTTTAACACGTTGACTGACAGTAACGACCACAGGCGTCTAGGTAGCTAAAAGTGATACGACAGTACGCCTGTCGACGTATGAGTTTTTACTTGCATAAAATCAGTACGCCACACGACGATCGATTTTTCATACTATCATAAAGAATGTTGTACTGTCACCAAAGGTATAATTACGACTTTTGTACTGTCACTACATTATTTACAAAAATTCGTGAAAGAAAGTACTTCCACGCACACATTTGTACTCTACGCACACTACGCCCGTGGGCGTCGCGTTTACATACGATCAGTCGAGTACTGTGCCGCTTCGGTGATCCTGCGTGTCGCTGCATGTTTTCGCCTGTTTAGGCGACACGCCCTACGACGTTTACGCCTAGATTTGTGTCACAAATTATATATTTTTTACAATGCATTGTGACACCACGTCCGTGGGCAATGTATGAAAATAAGTAGTGTCACAGTCGCCGCAGTCAGTGAGATAGTACTGTCCGCCAACGTGTAAAACAAATAAAAATTATGAAATAACAACTATCAAAAATTGGGTCACCAACATCATGCTTCCCATTAAACATAAATGTCAATAAGATTGACTTTCAGCGCCACTAGTAGTGATTAATGTACCTGACTATACTCTGTTCAAAATAACATTAGACATTTATGAAAATCTTTTATTACTGTCCGTTCAACCGATTTTGTCTTTTATTATGTTGGTGACAAGACAAATGATAGCTGCAGTAAATAGTTGGTGCTTTAACCACTTTTTTGCTTTTAATGCCAACCTTATGCCAAGGAAATAGAAGTTAAAATCGGTTGAACATAGAGTAAAAAGGTTTCTTCAAAAGCCTAATCTTGACGCAAATAATGTTATGACCATGTTATCTACAAAAGTTTTGAAGTTCATTTATATCCACAGACCATTTCATGATAAGGCTAACAGTAAAATACCTATTTCATAAATAGCATCACGTCAATCCACAAACTGACTAGTCACCTTATTAAAACGACAATGACTATGACAGCAAAAAATTAATTCCACCTAAATAAAACAAAATCTCCTTTAAAGTTTTTTTTTTTATTTTGTTTAAACAAAAATATAAAAAAAAAAATTGCAACTAATGACTATGAGAGTAATAGGTTTATTCCAATTAAATAAAAAAAAAATCTCCTTAAAAATACATTTTTTATTTTATTTTGTTTAAACAAATATTTAGGAAAGAAAAAAAATTGCAACTAAAAAGAATAAAATCTTAATATAAAACCAACCTGGCATTGATGCTTAGAGATAATTGTTTTTTTACTCTTCGGGTCAACAACGGGCTTCTTTATCTCTGCGTTATTCACATCAAAACTCTTTACGTCAATATATTCTATGGTCCCCGTTAAAACTTTCCCGCCCACTTTAATTTTTTCCAAAACCAGCTGTGGCTGCATAAACTCTGGTATCGGTTCATCAACCTTATACGTCATTTTCATCTTTTTCTTCCCAACTTTTTCTCGTTCTTGTGAGTTGTCACTCGTAATGAGAAAATGAGTCCATTTATGCTGCAGCATATCCGTTTCTGTATCGAACTTCTTAAAGCATTGGTCACAGAAATAGTAGTCTTTGTATCCAGTCATGGCCTTGTTGGTTAAGTCTGGAAGTAGTTGCACATGACGTTCCAAAGCATCACGTTCTACTGAGCTTTCTTCGCAAAAGTTACATAGGTAGAGTCTCTCGTTACCTAAGTTACGCATGTCATATAAGCAGGTTGGTCGACGGTTTGAATGTAAGAACGCAATATGATGGGCTATCGCACATTTACTTGTAAATTGATCTTTACAGACATCGCAGACAAAGCATGCATCATTGTGTTCGTAGCTATGATCTTTCAAGTCCATAAACTTAAAATATACATCGTCACAATTCTTGCAAGGGTGCAGTTTCAGCACCCGACATACATTGCGTCTGTGGTCAGTGAATTTGACTTTATTTGGTAAAAATAGTCCGCATACATCACAGTGCAGTTTAATGTGGACTTTGAAAAAGGTTCGGTCAACAAAGTTCTTGTTACAATAATTGCAAATATAGCACTTACGTTTCTTATGATGTAATTTCATGTGAGATCTTAGAAGCTGGTACGCTTCAAATATTTTTGGGCATTTTCTACACTTGTGGTATTCTTTTAGCTCATGAATGATAATGTGGTCTGAGAATGATACACGCTTCTGTGGCTTACAAACTATCATATGTTTATTTTCCTGGTGTTTCAATAGTTTTTTTTCACTTGAGTACCCTTTTTCACAGATTTTGCACTTAATGGTGGCCATAGTTGGGTCTTTTTCGCTGTCTGAAGCTGAGTCAAGGGGACTGACGTGCACCTGGCTCTTCCCAAGCTCCTGTTTCCTCTCAAACTCCTCCTTCAGCTTAACTAAGTCCTGTCTCGCCAAATTGATAGTACATCTTTGAGAAAACCGGTTTTTTACTTGTACTTTAGGACCCGTCGGTCTCATACGACGTTTCTTAGCAGTAATAGGACCTTTATACTGCTGCAAATACGGAGTTATGTCATAACGAGGCACGAGAACCAGTGGCACCTTCTGGAACCCTCGAAAACCGCTTTCAAGCGGGATTTTTTTGTATTCGTCAGAAGATATACGTCGATCAACCACTTTATCAACACTTCTGTTATTGCTGTTGGTTTCTTTCTTAACTCCATTTCTTGTGGACATCAGAAGACACTTTAGACGCGGGAAAATAAAATAATAAAAAAGAAAAAACTCAAGCTATCGCTAAAAATGTCAACAACGCTATATGTCATGCTATGAGAGATTGCAGAGTTGGCCACCAATCGTCATCATTCTTTTATCTCGCATCAAAACCGGTATTTGCCGATAATTTTTCTTAAATAATTTATTAGGAAATATTATAAAACGAATCAATTAATCTGAAAACTTATGTTGGTTTCCAAACCAAACAACCGCACAACGACAATAATAAAGTCTAAGGAAAATCAGGGTAAAGAAAATAATAGTTTTAAGTTAATCTGTGGAAAGTGCGCTCAAAAACTTGATCTCATGATGATGCAAACAATGACTTTCATTTACAGGAATCGCAATTGAATAATATTATTTGTGTGATAAAATAAAAATAAAATACGTTAAAAAAATAATAATATAACAAATTCTTTACATTTGACCTAATAAAAGTTGTATAGATGCATAATTTTTATTTAATATTTTCCATTTAGTGACTTTTGATTCGGTATATATGAACGCAAGCGTACAATTGCGCTACATATTGGTACGGTTTACTATAACAACTTTTCGCTATTTTATGCCTTTTTTCAGCGTAAAATAAGGACTAAATTCGCATCAAAGAAAAAAACAATATTACGTAATTTTATCATGACAGTTTGTCTAATTTGATTTTTTCTATCCGTTGTACAAATCCACCTACTGACAGTGCTTCATTCAGCAGCACGCAAAATAATCAATTCGCGTCATTTTACGTAAACAATTTATTTTTAAGCCGCCGCCGTGTGCGCTCGCCAGTCGAAATGTTCCCGCCGACTCGAATAAGAAGCTGTCTACCTGTTATAAATCCCATGTTTAGACAAAAACTGCGTCCTCACAGACCTTTTCGTCAAACTTCTACGCTGCACAGTCAAACGAACCAAACAAAGACGTTACAGAGAAACAAATGGATGAGTTTTCGTTCTATTATTACTAGATGGGTACCGTTAGGCAGTGCTATTTACGTAGGCTGGTGTTATATTCGTGCTTCGATAAATTATGAAGTGTCTAAAGTGGAAATTCTGTTTTACGAAATGTTTCCTTTTCGTGTAACGAGTCGGATTTGGGGGAAGCTGGCTGCCTGTGAATTACCGACGTCTCTGCGGAGCGTTGTCTACGGTACGTACATTAAAATGTTTAACGTCAATCTGAATGATGCCGAGTTTACTGACCTCAAATATTATAAAAGTCTGTCTGCATTTTTCACGAGGCCATTGAGAGATGGGGCGAGATATATATCGCCTTCACCGTGCGTATCTCCTTGCGATGGCGTTGTTCTAAATTGCGGGCCAGCGGACACAGACAAAATAGAGCAAGTCAAAGGAGTCACATACAGCCTCGAAGAGTTCCTCGGTCAAAATAAATGGTCAAAACGGAAAGATGATAATTACTATGACTCCTTGCTGACTAACAAAGACAATATTCTACATCAATGTATTATTTATTTGGCTCCCGGAGACTATCACCGCTTCCATTCTCCGTGTGACTGGACTGCGACGTTCCGAAGACACTTCTGTGGGAAGCTACTCTCCGTGAACCCATGGCTAGCAAGACTAATACCTGGTTTGTTCACGATAAACGAGCGAGCGGTGTACGTTGGCGAGTGGAAACATGGTTTCTTTAGCATGACTGCTGTAGGGGCAACTAATGTTGGTTCTATAGAGATCTATAACGACCCTGAGTTACGAACGAATACAAAAGGCCGACGGAACCGCATCAACGAGGTTGACTTAGGACAAATCCAATTGAGAAAGGGGGAGTTATTTGGTCAGTTCAATATGGGGAGCACGATAATCTTGTTATTTGAGGCTCCAAGGGACTTCAAATTCGACATGGCTTCCGGAGACAAGGTCCTCGTTGGCCAAGCGTTGAGTGCAGCAGCTAAAGAACATGCTAGATGA
This sequence comes from Mythimna albipuncta, assembly GCA_929112965.1. NCBI lineage: Eukaryota > Metazoa > Arthropoda > Insecta > Lepidoptera > Noctuidae > Mythimna > Mythimna albipuncta. Next base: position 8,936,925 of record OV815985.1, on the reverse strand, counting down.
CTGGTTTTTAGTGATTTAGTTGAAATAGCCCAAGTGGTCATGTTTTATTATATGATGTACGTATTGCTGTGAATTAATTAGGATTTTTAAGCTTTTAACCACCAGTCACAGTTGACATGCCTGATTTTTGTACGAAGTATTTTGGCATGCATCATAAAATTTCAAATTTGTAGCCTATACTGAAGTGCCCTCCTCTTTTGCATTTGTATTTTGTGTCGGTGTCCGTAACCTAGCATCTGAAGCACGAGTTATGTTGCGGGCGGGACATACTTGCCACTTCTGCTCTTCAAGGAAAGGTCTGCAGCGCTTTGGTGTTACCGACCATTTTTTGGAGGGTTCTTGGGTCCGCTTAGAAGCAGTTGAACTGCTGTCTTGTCCTCTTCCATGCAAACTCTGCAGAGTAAGCTGTCCGTAACAAACCCTCCGCCCATATATTCCTATGCCACCAGTGTTATACCAATATTACTCTCAAATATGTTACGAGTAAATTTTAATTTGTAAGCATTAACCGAAATGCGAGCCAAGTGCCAACTTTTATATGAAAAACGCTTGATATGAAAATGATTATGGCACATCGCTCAGCGTTAGTGAATAAGTGTCTCTAATTATCACTTTACACACATTAATTCTAACATTTGCAGTTGAAAGACTCAATCCATGAATTTAATTAAGTTGGAAAAATAGTAATCTTCATACACAATTTACCAAAGTGGATGATCTCTTCCCTGTGATTGCTGTCTTGCCTCATTTTGACATACTGACTCAAACAGCTTTTAGCCAAAAATACGGGGAGCTGGCACATGATAAGGTTCCAGAATGGTTCAAAAGAATTACTGTGGCCCTGAAACTAACAGTTATTGAAGGAATATTGGTGGTTTTTTTTTTCAATGGGTAAAAATCATCCAAATGATGTTGGGCGGAGTGGAAGATAGACTCTTACTGACTAAAAAACCCACCCTGTTCCTACTTGCCTTTCATACCGGGGCCGAGGCTCCCTTTTGGAAACAAACCCTAGCCCCAGTAGGATTCGACCCAGCTGGGACCCTACGAACATGGATGGGTTTTAGTCAATATAAATCTGACACTCATTGTCCATCCAGAGCAAAATGAGTTATTTGATGATTTCCCACTGAAAATAACCCCCCTCCCTTTTTTATGCCATATCAGATCATCTTTCACACAGTCCATTCACAGTCTTCCCCTACTTTCATAGCCACTGTTTATTGCCTGAAAAAAAAACTAAATAAGTACCATTTTTGAGGAAGATACTGCTCAGCATTTTTATTTATTTTAAAATCATGTAAATAGTAATTTTAAGTTGGCTCAATCAATGACCATTTCAAAGTAGTTCTTCCATTAATTTAGAATATTAGTTTTTACCCAGTTAATCGAAAACGGCACTTATTTAGCTCGTCAGGCTGCATGGTTAGTTCGTCAGGCCGCATGGGTAGTTCGTCAGGCCGTACGGTTAGTTGGTCAGGCCGCATGGGTAGTTCGTCAGGCCGCAGGGTCAGTTTGTTAGGCCGTATGCGTAGTTCGTCAGACCGAATAGTTGGTTCGTCAGGCCGTATGGTTAGTTCTCTCAGCGAGTCGTTTCTGATCAGTGTTCTGAGCGCAAAAGGGAAGGCTTCGTATTTGTTGTACCTTCGTTGCTTTCTCGCATTGTCCTGTAGAAGTTTTTTTTTATAAGATTTTTCGCTACTAGCTTCTTCCATTTTCGTAATTCTCTTTACTAAGAAAGATGGCTTAGAGGCTTCTAAATCAATCAACTGTTGGTAGATGTTATCATCTCAACTTTTGAATATAGCTAAGGTGTTTTATACATAGAATGGGTAGGATGAGGTGATCCACCGGGACACCATGGCGGCGCGACCAGTTGCCGCTACCAACAAAATTATAAAGCTTTATAGAGAGTTACTCGCCTGGTGTCCGTTTGGTTGCGCAACCAATTTGGTGGCGTGACCAGCTTGCACGTGTGGCGACTCTGGTGTCTAGTTTGGTAGCTTAGGGCTGTATTTCACCAGGACACCATGGCGGCGCAACTGGGGCCCAAGTCTGCTATTTTTATAAATTTTTCATTCCAACACGATCCCATTGTCATTTTGCTAAAAGTTCCTAATCAGCTAACTCATAATGATCGATCATTGATCGGTCAATGGTCTCGTAATAGAGTTGCAGTAAAATGACAATCCAGCTTATTAAAAGCAATGACTGCACAATGACGTCGTAATGGTAGGTCACTGATCAAAGGAACTGTCAAAATTTTTGCAGATTACCGCATACGTAAGACATTCATTTGTAAAAATGTACGAGATTACCATTCTATCCCACTTCTTTCAATGGAGTGTCAGTGGTTGATTATTTGAAAGTCATAATGACGCCATTATATTAGTAAATTACCAAACTTACTCAAAATCAACAATTATGAAATCAATGATAGACCATTGTGACACTATTGTAATAGCAGACTTGGGGCCCTGGTCGCGCCGCCATGGTGAATTATAGCTCACGCCATGATTACGGTTAAATACAACCCATACGGCATCGCGTCGATAAAACGACGTCGCACCATTGTGCGATGACACAACGCAACGCAAAATTTGCAGTAAATTGCCCACTGTTGTTTGTGATACCGCATCGAATATTTACGCGATGGCTTTGTCTAGTTTGGTAGTTTAGACACCATGGCGGCGCGACCAGTTGCGCCGTCTTGGTGTCCTGATAAATTATAAGCAAACCCATTAAGTTCCACTGTATCAATCGAAGAGTTTTGGTCTACAGTTACTGTCCCTTTCCATTTTCTGAAATAATATACACGCTTGCTTTTCCAATTTAGACATTGGCAGAATAGTCGACTTCGGCTCTACTTGCCATTTACAAAGAATAGAATAGAATAGAGTTATAAGCTCTAAGAAGAGTGAAAAGCATAGCCAATTGCTATAGGCACCATCCTATAGCAATTGTAGTGCAGACACATTTATTAAGAAACTCTGACGTAAATATTTTACGTCAGTTTTATATAAAACAGTACTAACAACAATTAACGGGCGTGCAAGCCACATCCCACACGATTTCTTAATTCTCATGGTCGAGTTTTAGATTGGATCTTCCATTTTCTTGATTTTAATTGCCAATGAATTGATCTGGCTTCACAGAAGTGAAAATTATAAGGACCTTCCACAATTAGCATAGCTTATTCGGCCTTATAATGTTCCCAATAATGTTCTTGGAGTGGGAATGGGCCGTAATCCACCACGCGGGCCCAGTGCGGGTAGGCGGATGTCACATGTTTTCGAATTTTTGGTTCTAGGACATGTCGGTTTCACGCACAATTACTTCGGTTTTTCTATTAATGAAAGTGGTGATCAGAAATCCATTATTGTGACATTTTGTCTTGTCAAGCTAGACTGCTTTTTCACCAGAGATGTGCAATGCAGCTATGCTGCGAGGATGTACTAGCTAAGCTGTGAAACTGTGTGACCGTTTCCACTATGTAGCGGTGCGAGTAAGATGTGCTGTGAAGATGGCCCTCCCGTAAAGCAGCTATGCGAGGAAAATGTGCGGCTCGAGCTATGCGATGTATCGATAATAGGGATCCTTAGCACGCAGCCATAGCACACGTCCATAGCACGCATCCTTCCGTACAAAAAACATATCATAGTTGAATCCGTTTCCGTCAGTGCTAAGCTACACGCACTAATGAATATGATTGGTGGATATCAAACGCATCCATAGCAACGTAACATAGCATATCTGTGGTGGAAAAGCAGTCTTACTGGGTTGTAGGGATCAGACGGATTATGAAAGAAACTATGACACCTACAAACTTAAAATTTGGCAGGTAGGGTCCTTATGGGGTGTAGATGTCCGCTAAGAACGGATTTTGCGAAACTCTTCTGAAAAATCATCTTATGACAACCCCCGCTCTTGGGCGGAGCGGGAGATAGTGTCAGACTCTTACTGACTAAAAAACCCATCCCGTTCCTTCTAGCCTTCATACCGGGGCTCGAGCGCCCTTTCGGATAACCCTGGCCCCAGTAGGCTTCGACCCGGCTGGGCCCCTGCTGTTGCTGATAACTCCTTGAGGCGCGCGGGAACAGCGCGCGCCGTCGACGACTTGGGCTTGGTCCGGACGGTTACCGGACGGCCGGACAGCGAGCTATCCATTGCTCACTGTCCGCAAGCCCGCGCTTACGGTGGCTGGAAATCGGGATCGGAATTCCGGCGGCGGCAGCGAGAGCGCCGTTGCCTGATGCGGTCGGCCTCCTCCTTGGGGTAAAACGGGGGTCCTATGTTTACGTGGAGTAACCTAATTACACGCAGGAGAAGCCGCTGGCAAAAGCCAGTACTGTATACCAATCGGTTCACCTCTTTAAAGGGTCACGGTGGTACAGAAACCGAGTGTTCAAACTGATAAAATTCGTCTTTTGGCGTCTGGAATTTTGATAAATGAAATGGACAGCGATATGCGCGAATTTGTGGCCTCATTTGAATTAGTGGGCCAAGATTAAAGGGTGACAGCCCATGACCTTATCGTTTTGTTTTAGTTGCAAAATCTAATATCAATCGGGCGTCCTCGTGTAGAACTTTAATTAGATTCTATTCAATAAATTTATGCGCATAGCTAAGAAGATGAAAATGTTTCATTCATTCGTGGCGATAAAACGTTGTATAGACTTATGGTAGTGTATAAATAGTTCTTCTTTTAGTGAACAACAACATTTTTTTCTGACCATTTTTTGGCAAATAATAGAGCTGTACAGGTCTATTAATGGCCTCGTATAGGTCATGAAAAGTGCAGTGTGTTTCCTATTAGGACGATCTATGTTGTGGGAAACCTTTCAAAGCCACTCCAGAACCTTTCGACTATCTGTTCTGCGAGCAATGTGACCTGCCCACAGCCACTTAAGTTTGCCAAACCTTCGACTAAGTCGGTATTATCGTTAACTTTGGTATTACTGCAGATATTTTCATTCTTGATTCGATCACGCAAGGCCGAGCATAGCCCTCTCAATTGCCATCAGATCCACCAGGTCATCGGTCCGTTAAAATCTATTTGAGTATAAATAAATATTAAAATTTCTGTTACAAGCAAACAACAAAAAAAAAAATATACGGGAATTATGTGCATACATTTATTTAGGAATCCGTTGCCAAGTGAAGTCAAGGTCGAATACAGGAAAGTACACGCTTCCATGCCGATTTCCGCTACGGTGACTAGTTTCTGTCATCTGTGCAACTGCGCGTTTCGATTATAATCAGCCTTTCAATGTTCCCACTGCTGGGACTCAGTTCTCCTCTCTAGGAGAGGGAATGGGCCGTAATCCACTACGCAGGCCCAGTCCGGGTTGGTGAATGTTACATGTTTTTTTTTTTTTTTTTTTTTCGATGGGAAAAATCATCTTATGACAACCCCCGCTCTTGGGCGGAGCGGGAGATAGTGTCAGACTCTTACTGACTAAAAAACCCATCCCGTTCCTTCAAGCCTTCATACCGGGGCTCGAGCGCCCTTTCGGATAACCCTGGCCCCAGTAGGCTTCGACCCGGCTGGGCCCCTGCTGTTGCTGACAACTCCTTGAGGCGCGCGGGAACAGCGCGCGCCGTCGACGACTTGGGCTTGGTCCGGACGGTTACCGAACGGCCGGACAGCGAGCTACCCATTGCTCACTGTCCGCAAGCCCGCGCCTACGGTGGCTGGAAATCGGGATCGGAATCCCGGCGGCGGCGGCGAGAGCGCCGTTGCCTGATGCGGTCGGCTTCCTCCTTAGCGAGCATTACTGCTTCGCAAAAGTCGGCAACCGCCTGCCACTCCTCCTGGCTCCGGACCATGGCCTCGACCAAGGCCCGGCGCGAGAGGTCTCCGCATGTTACATGTCTTCGAACTTTTTTGGTTCTAGGAAATACCGGTTTCTTCACAATGTTTTCCTTCACCGTTTTGAGAGCAGTGGTGATGAAATAAAGAGCAGTGGTGGCCGAGTGGTAACGGCCCCGACTTACGAGTTGTAGGTCGAGGATTCAAACCCAGCCAGGCGCATTACTTTCTGCATTTCAATCATTGTGCTCTTATATGGCTTCATCGTCATCATCATATTTTTTTTTATTATTGATAGGCTTGCGTTTGACCACAATCTCACCTGATGGTAAGCGATGATGTGGTCGACGATGGAGTACGCTTGCCTAGACCCTATTCACTCTTGACTTAAAGACCCCTAAGTTGTAGCTGTTAGGAAACACAGACTCCGGCAGGGAATTCCACTCCATAGCTGTACGCACAATGAATGTGTTCCCAAAACGCTTTGTACGTATGGGTGGGATATCTACCATGTACCAGTGGCGCAACGCTGTACGTTTAGTTGTTCGATGGTGGAACGGAGTTGGAGGAATTAGATTGTGCAATTCCAGAGCACACTCCCCGTAAACACATCAAACGTAAACGATAGAAAACCGTTAGGTTAGCAACTCGGCGGCGATGCTCAAGACTTTGGAGTTTAGACTTCACAAGTGCATCATTGCCTATGATCTTGGTTCGCTTCTCAATCGACTCTATTGCATCAAGCTGGTATTTAGCTGGTCGGAGGATCCTCCGGAGGCTTGCGGGGCTTTACTCTTTGTTCCGTAAACCCTCAAAAAGGTTTTTTTTATAATGATAGTTCATGAGCACTCTAGCGAACGCTAAAATTCGAAGCAAAACTGTCGTTCGCTAGAATGCTCGTCAGAACGCTTGATAGAAAGCTCGCTTAAACGCTCTCGTTATTTTTCCGTAATGTAACACTCGCAAGAATGCTCATTACAAGTGAATTCTCAATTTTATCAGCTCCTTAAAAAACTAGGTATAAAATGAAGAACTGAAAGGCCATTTATTCAGATCTTACAAGTGTGGAATGTTGTCAATCTATGGTGGTTAAAAGTTTAAGAACAAATCTCTTGATATTTTTCATTGATTGAAAAATGTAGCAAAATAATTGTTTTGTAAGTTTATCATTAACACTAAGGAGCTTGTATCGCTGTTGTTATATGTATATTTAAAAGCTAATGTAATATATTTTAATTAAATCGACTTGCGAAATGAATATTACAAATAGAGATGTCCTTTATCGATCTCGACCTATATTATCGACAAGCAAATTAGGTTAACTATCTGACAAACTTGGGTACACCGCTATTTTTAGATTAGTGTACTTAAAATATACTTGTTCACTAAACGGTACTTCACTATTTTGTAATTAAGTACCCCACAATTGTGGAAAATAAATATTCAATATTTTAATGTATTGAATTGGTACCTAACACACGCTGCTGTAATAATGGCATACGAGTTTTGGGGCCTAGTTCTTCGGTCTTATCGGAACTTAGCGAGGCGGCATTAGTAAATAGAGCGTTTTCGCTAAGAGTGGCGTTTTGTGGCGTGCTTCAAACATTTACATACTTTTTTCTTACTGCTCACCGCCCCGCGCTTAGTTACCGCTCACCGTTACCGGGCCGTTAGAGTAACTTCGACTTTATACGAGCGTCGTCACTGCTACTCTTATGAGAATCTCGTCTACCTTTTCGCGTCGATGATTCCATTTACATACAGGGTGGCCAGAACATTGACGTCCGGTGTATCCGAATCACCCCCATGTATGTTCCGCGACTTTTTATAGTTTTCGAGTTATGAATTTTTTTTTGAGAATAATCGGCGTGACTAATCTAAAAAATAAATAAAAAAAAGTACATGGCTTTTGCCGAGTATTTTTATTTGCAACTGAATCTTCATGAGTAGTATTTTTATGCATAAAATAATCAGCTTCGTAACTGTGATGAAAGTTATGAAAAAGTTGGTAGTTTGGTATTTAATTTTATTTTTGGACGTCAATGTTCTGGCCACCCTGTATACATATACTAGGTCTGCTTGCCACCGTTTCGCCCTCATGATAAGGGTTATATTATCTCAAGGGAACTTACTATCAAGATGATAAGTATCCTGTGTCCTAATCCAGCTCATAGTCTCTCCGTGTGCCAAGATTCATTAAAATCCATATAGAGGCTTACGCAGAAACGTGGTAGACTGACTCACATTCGCAATATAACTGGCATTGATTAGCATAGCATAGTCGGCCTTATAATGTTTCCACTGTTGGGACTCGGGCCTCCTCTAGGAGAGGGAATGGGCCGTAATCCACCACGCGGGCCCAGTGCGGGTTGGTGGATGTCACATGTCTTCGAATTTTAGTTCTAGGACTTGCCGGTTTCCTCACGATGTTTTCCTTCACCGTTTTGAGTGTAGTGCTGATGAAATAAATTACATAAAGTAATGCGCCTGGCTGGGTATGTGGTATGGATTAACTGAAACCAAATTGCAGCCAAAAGATGTGCCATCATTTATGGTGTGGTTCCTTCCACAGTTGTGATACTACAATGAGCTACAATGGCTCATTGTAGTATCCCCATCTGATTAAACGCCAGCGACGGATTGTTTGCGACCATCTTGTTTAGTTCTTCAATCCCATAGGTGATATAAGAGCTGACAAAATAGAGCATAGAAAACATGAAACAATGGCTTTGTGAGCGGGGCAGGCCTCAAAATATGATAATGCTCATAATTGGCACAACCAATAGCAAACTTGCAATCTAAGAGAGCGTGGGCTATTAGTTGCGGAATGCGCGTTCGTATTGGTTTATTGCCTGTAGTGGAGCTAAAGGGTGGGAGAAAAGCGGCGATACTCGCTGTAGTACAAATCGGAAAGTATTTCCTTTCTAACCTCTTTCATCTTTTCTTTGAAATAGCGTATTTGTTCGTAGATGTGCGACCCTGACGAAATGAACCCGACTGTATTTGTCGGATATACATATTCGACGTAGGTCGATACAGGGTTAAACTCGTAGGCCATTAATGGCATTGTACTGTACTTAATTCTATTTAAATACGGGTATTGCCTTTTTAAGTGGGGTACTTAATGATGACGCAAATAGGGTATTTTTGAAGTTACCACCTCCATTTTTATAGTCAGGTAGCTAACTAAATACGACTTTCGACCATTTTTGCTGTAGATTTAAAACATTAGTGTTTAGTTCATTTGTATAGAGATTTATATGCGAACAAATGTTTTTTTGTTACGTCTGTGTGAAATGTACATGGCGACAGTATTGTCGAAAGAAATTGAAGTGCAATTTTTGAGGGTTGAAATTTTGAGTAATGTTTTACAAAGTATTTAATAGAGGGTAAATGTATGTTGTTTAAGTATTTGTACTTTGCCAATATGACGGCTACTCTAGCCTCCAATCTATGCAAATTGCAAAACTGTGCTTGGGCTGCACCTCTAGCCGGGAAGGCCGCATGACACTATCTCCCGCTCCGCCCAAGAGCGGGGGATGTCAAAGCATGATTTTTTCCCACCATAGAAAAAAGGCCGCATGAAGCAAACAAACAGACATAACATCACATTTGTGATATATCTTCGCCGTGCTTAGCTTTTGCATTATTTGTCTTTAAAACGCTCGTTGAGCTGCACTGATGAACCCATGCGGCTAATAGGCTGGAGTTTAAAAGAGGGTAGTTGTTAAAATATTAAATCGACTGTTGCTCTGTGTTCACTTTCAACCTTATTTCTAAAGACATAATGGGGCAGCCAGATGGATGTAAACCAACGTCCCAACCGAGGTGACCTTGGTTTGTGTGTCTGGTTTGTAAACCATGATCTTCGACGCCCTTCGTTGGGAGGCGCGTTTTCCCAACGCAACACTAACCAAGGTCACCTTGGTTTATGTGTTTAGTTTGCTAGTTTGCATCCATCTGGCCGCTGCTTAACACCGAGAAGTGGTCATTCGGAGAATTGTTGCGATGGTACCTACATTTAAGTTTGCTATTTGTTGAAGCTGTTGCGATGCATACAACTTTCTAGTCTTCTCTATTTTGTTTCTGATGGCCCATTTGGGCGCCAATAACTAGAGTCAGTTGCTAACACGTGAATGTCATGCAAAATTGGTTGGTTTTAGCAACTAACTTAGAGTTTAGATAATCCTGATCAAACTAAGTTACTAAATATATTTAGCGCTAACGTTAAACTCTTAACCGAAAATGACAAAAAGAAAATTAGGAATTTTTTAAATACCATTAGCGTTAACCCTTTAAGAACCCTCGCTTACGACGACTTTGTAGCGATGCTGTCGCGCGTTTCATAAGCGCGCGACAGCTTCGCTAATTACGCGCGTTAGTCGCATTTACAAGCACTATAGAAAAAATGCAAACGCGCTACAGCATCGCTACATAAAGTCGTCGGGCGAAGGCCCTAAGCGCTTGCTTCGGATTTATCAGACGAGTGTTTTGGTGTGGTATTTGCCATTGTCGCTTGTTCACGACTGGGTACTCCATCTCATTTAGCTCTTCAATCCCCATAGGTGACAAGGCTGACAAGATGGAGTATTTCGTCGTGGATGTGCGACCCTGACGGAATAAATGCGAGAGTTTGTCGGTTAACTCCGAGGTAGACGGTTTAAAGGTTAAATGTATTTAGTGAGTTATGGCGCAAGTGGGATCTGGTGTTGTAATACTGTTTTTGATTCCTGTACCAATGGTTATAATTGGTTCTGGTATTGTATATTTGTATTTCCTTCAATACATATTCCATGTATAGCGAAAAAAATATAGATATTGGTATTTTTGCTCGAAAAAATGGGTGTTCAATTCGAAGATTAAGTGTAAACTATAGTATATTGAATAAAAAACTATAAAATCTTAATGTGTTTTTTTTACTAACCATAACTGAGAAACAAGAAAAGATGGATGGATTGTGTGAGAAGTGATATGAAAGAAATGGGAGTTAGTGATAGCGTGCCGAGTGACAGGACAGAATGGAAGAAAATAACGTGTTGCGCCGATCCCAAATAAAATGGGACAAGGGCAGGAAGAAGAAGAACTTCTGAAGAATTGTTCATATCAGAACATTTGCTAGAACTAGGTACAAAAGGTGTAACAGTAAATTTATTTCAGTATATTCTGCCATAACATGGCGTGCAAATATATTCCCAGTCGGTGTCGTCAATTAATCTAACTTGCACATTACAGGTTCTATTGACTTCTAAATAGTCCTTAACAGTATAATATTTTTTAAACATTGCCATTGGTAGATGTAGTTTGAAAGTGGTGCCAGTGACTGAAAGGTTAAAAGGAAATCGTTTGTCTTGATATGGTCATGTAAAGAGGAGAGATGAAAGCATGTTGCTAAAAGAATTATGAATTTGCATGTGGATGGATGGAGAGGGAGAGGAAGGCCAAAGAAAAGATGGATGGATTAAAAAATATAATCGACATGCAATATATATATATTTTTTAATAATTTTTAGCCTTATTTGTGGCTGTCGAAGTCTGTCTTTAGGCCGTGTTCGGCTATTTGGTCTGCCAGTGTTCTTGGTAGTAAATATTAAAATATTTGAAACTAGTTTTTACAAGTAAATAGAACTGGTTCCAATAAAAAAAAATGCCGGGCCGGTTAAAGTGGTTTATTGAATAGATTAAAAAAAACCGGTCAAGAGCGTGTCGGGCCACGCTCAGTGTAGGGTTCCGTAGTTTCCCGTCCGTCAAAATAAGTGTACCCACTAATGAGTTTAAAAAATGCTTGCATATACGATTATACTACAAACTTAGTACAGAAATTATTTTGTACAACCTTTTTGTCTTTTTTGTACAAAAACTGTTCTTTCCATCAAGTTCAAAATAATTTTCCTAGAAAGTCCTTATAAAGTTCTACTTTTCAGATTTTTTTCATATTTTCTAAACTTATGGTTCAAAAGTTAGAGGGGGGGGGGGGGACGACACATTGTTTTTTACTTTTGGAGCGATTATTTCCGAAATTATTGACATTACCACTTTATCGGCGTGATTGATATACATATTGGTACCAAATTTCAGCTTTCTAGTGCTAACGGTCCCAGAGATTAAGCGAGGACGGACAGACAGACATGACGAAACTATAAGGGTTCCTAGTTGACTACGGAACCCTAAAAACAAGTTGTAAACTTGTTTGGAAATATTTTTTTCATAGTAAACGCTATAATTGCGATATAAACCTACATAAGTAAAAAAACAATAATACTAAAAATGACTGGCCTGTTGGTCTAGTGGTTAGTGGCCTTGAATGCTATGCCGAAGGTCGTGGGTTCAATTCCTACCCAGGATAATTATTTAATGAGTCTGGGTGTAACTTATTTGTAATATGTGTGTATTTAGAAATATGTAAGTATGTTAATCAGTTGTCTAGTACTCATAACATGGTCTGCTTAACTTGGGACTAGACGGCGTTGTGTGATAGTTGCGGAATATTAATATTAATTAATACTTATCAAGACCATTGAAAAGAAGGGATGAAACACATGTTGCTAAAAAAGTTCCGAGTTTACATGTGGATGGATGGAGGGGAAGAGGGAGGCCAGAGAAAAGATTGATGGATTGTGTGAGAAGCGATATAAAAGAAAAGGGAGTTAGTGATAGCGTGACGAGTGACAGGACAGAATGGAAGAGGGAAACATGTTGCGCCGACCCCAAACGGGACTAGGGCAGGAAGATGATGACTCGTCAAGACCATTTCAAAAAGTCCAAATACGAAAGGTTATCTTATTGCGCTCGTTATCTAGTTCCCATAGCCATCTTCCAGCTCCATCAGACCCTCGTTACCATGTAGCACCAAAGTACTCGTCATGACGGATCAAATGAGTCCAAACTCGATGTGGTTGTGTCGTTTAACCACCGAGTTCCTATGGTCACCACACATATATACATATGGTTCCATCGTCAGCTCCATTTCATAAAAAGTTTGCATTATCATTTAAAGAAAACAAAGAAAGAAAGAAAACATGTTTATATGGCACACAATGAACAAAAGAAGTATTGAAACATTAAAAAACTATAAATCTTAAAACAAAGACGTGTGGCACTCGGGGACTGCCGCGGTAAAGCTATTGCATAGCATTTTTATCAAGTTATGCAATTATAATTATTTTATTATTTTATTTATGCAGTATTTTTTTCCCTGTGTTTTTTTTTCTTTGACATTAATTGAAGTTACACTTTTACACATTGAATTGAATTTTGATTGATTGTTCACTCATTTGTTTTCTTATCGGTCACCACTCTCAAAAAACAAATGAGTGGGAGGTGTTAGGTTATTTTCGTTACGGAATTTCTGGATTCGGTCTCCACGCTCAAGGCCCGCGATAGAAGCTATGCAATAGCTTAATAAAAAAAAAACAAACAACAACAATGTGTCTCACGGTAGTGCCAAATAGGTTCAGTTCAGCATACTGTCAGACAACCGTAGCAGTTGCCTAACGCTGGTTTTTAACTGAAACTTTGTATGAGTGTAGGTGAGTGACGGATGAAAATCGCCTCATCTCTCTCTCTCTCTCGTCATCTTATTTACCTATGCATGCCAAATTCCAGCTCAATCGGTTACCGGGAAGTAGATCTTTGTTTTGCAAGATTTGATTAAAGACAAACATCGCGACAGCGACAAAAGCTTGCAAAAAGTTTTCTGACAGCCGACTTTAAAAAAAATGCATTCCACGGCTATCACATAGCGCCGTCTAGCCCCAAGCTAAGCAGAACTTGTGTTATGAGTATTGGCTCTATATATTCTATATTTAAAATTAAACGTTAGATAACTATTATAATTTTTAACTATTAATAGATAATTAAACTCGTGCCCGAGATAAATTTCCATACAACCGCTCTTACGTGATCATGACGTTATCATTGATAACATACATTTTTTCTAGATATGTTTGAAGCACAAATATCTTGTGAATATTGTCTAAGTTTCTACTAAAAACAAATTATAAATTTGTGTTAAACCAAACCAGTAAAGATCTCTAAAATCTGCTATTTTACGTGAACTTTGGCCCGATAGTAGTCGGCGCTGCGTACAAACTACCTACAGGTCATTGGATTCGCTCAGTTGACGTTTTCTTAAAGAAATTAATTTCGTACATGCGTAAATTATTGCGAGTTTTCAAAAAAAATCTGTATTAAATTATTCTGGTAGAATACTTATTGATGTAACTGGAATTAAGTCGATAGATCGTGAAGTCGTGAATACCGCTTTTGGATAGGACTTCGATCGAACGATTATAAAACTTCAACGATATTTGGCTTGTTTGATTTTACGTGAATCAGGCTACTGGTTGATTGTGCTATGCTATTATAATAATACAAAATTTTTCAATAACCCTACGTTATGCCTTTTAATCTTTGTGATAGCCGTGAAACCGTATTTTACGAACTGATTCCTAGATTTTGTAAAAAAGATTAGCTATTGTATTTGAAATCATTGATTCGAAGCAATGGTATTGTCAAGGTTATTATATTAGTAGGCTTTATACAAAGAGAAATCCGTAAAAATAAATTAAAAAATACCTAAGTATACACCGCTAAATTTTAATCGTTTTAATCCCGTGAAGGGTCGATCCGGTACATGAAACACTATACACAGGTACTTTATTTTTGAATTTTATCTTTATAAATCGATAGTGTTTCATATACCGGATCGACCTTCCACAGGATTAAAACGATCAAAATTTAACGGTGTATATAGTTTTATATAGAACCTCCTGTTTTTTAGAAGTCGGTTAAAATAGTACATTTTGATACAAGTGCAGTAAGTTTGTCATTGCGAACGAGGCAGAATTCTGAATGTATTCAGTAGCCGAGGGATGCAGTGGCTCCTTGTGTATCAAATGACGTTTTTAAACACCGTTACGAAGACATCAATGAACGGGGCTTGACGCGCCCTCGTGGGGGTCTCCCCAAGTGTCGCCGTAATGAACGATCCGGAGCGTCTGGCATCCATTGGATTCCCGTAATCATCAGGTCGTCGGTCCACCTTATAGGAAGCCTTCTTACGCTGTGTCTTCTGATACGCGGCCACCACACTCCAGAACCTTTCGGCCCCAATGAAAATCTTTTCTACGAACATCTGTCGAACTTACGAACTGTCCTGTGTGTAATTTCGAACTTAGAAAAAAAAAATCTATTGGCATTTTTTAAATAAAATTGAAAGTGGTACTAATTTTAAAAAGAATTGAATCACCCACAAAATTTCTTTTCTCTTCTTCATTTTCTTTTATTATTATCTAATTCTCTTAAAACAACTGGGCAAGTGCGAGTCGGACTCGCGCACTGAGGGTTCCGTGCAAACTACAATTCCCGAATGGAGTCTCGAAGATTTTTCCGAAATGCATTTTTTTTGGGACAGATTTTTTCCTATACCTGTGCCATAAGATTTTGCTTTGTTCCAAATTTCAGGATTCCGGGTCAACGGGAAGTTATACCCTATGAATTTCGATCTTTGAAAGTATCAAAATATACGTTTTTATGCGACATAAATGGCCGTATCTTTTTTATTCGTCAACTTAAAAAAATTGGTTTTTCCACAGCTTGAAGGGACTGCAAACCTGTCTATATGGTTTTAATTTCAACTGGATATCTCCACGCGTTCTCGAGATAAGAGGTCTTGAAAGACAGACAGATTGACGGACGGACAACAGAGTGATCTTAAAAGGGTTCTGTTTTTTTCTTTGAGGTACGGAACCCTAAAAATGAATCTTTTAAAACATTCTCTGAATCACTCCACACTTACAATATTCTTGCAAAAAATTTAGTCATTGCTTGGTCTATTGGCAGTCTTTATCAACTGATAAAATTGATAAGAGTTATTTAACAATGCAGCGTCACATATTGCGGAAGAATAACTTATGACCACGTGAGTCTGTTTTAAGGATGGTAAATCATCGTTTCCCGCTCTTGGGCGGAGCGAGAGATAGTGTCAGACTCTTACTGACTAAAAACCCACCCCGTTCCTTCGTTGCCTTCGTATCGGGGCTTGAGCTATCTTTCGAATTTATCCTGGCCCCGGTAGGCTTCGACCCGGCTGGGCCCCTGCTGCTGCTGACAAATCCTTGAGGCACGCGGGAATAGTGCGCGCCGTCGACGACTTGGGCTCGGTCAGGACAGTTACCGGACGGTCGGACAGCGAGCTAACCATTGCTCGCCGGCGGCGGCGGCGGCTGGGGCGCTGTGAGCGCCGCCGTTGCCTGATGCGGTCGGCCTCCTCCTTCGCTAGCATTACTGCTTCGCAAAAGTCGGCGACCGCATGCCACTCCTTCTCTCTACGGACCATGGCCTGTACCAAGGCCCGGCACGAGAGATCGCCGCCGTCGATCGCCCTCATGAGGGCACGGCGATGCTGCACCTCGACTGTGTGCTCCACCGTGTCCTCCGGGCGTTCCACACAGTGGCTTTCGTGTCGATGTTCTCGGTTCACTTTCACTTAAGGCGTATAGTCCCTTGAACCATCTGGCCGAAATTATGTGAACGCAACTCTCGCACTCGCCTAGGCGGCAGTACGCAAATCCGTGCATTTATTTGCGGCCAGCAGCGCTCGGAAAGCGCTTTTAATCCATTTTCTCTGCGAGATATTGATTGATTTACATATGCAATGTTCACTTTGAAGAATATTTAACCACCAATTTTTATGTGTAAAAATGTTTCTAAAGCTCCAAGCCGTTTCAAAGGAGTAGGGATAAGTTGCGAAATTGCTAAATATTTTTTTTGACAAAAGTATTAATTGCACGAAGTAATCAAATGTTGATATTATTTTTCATGAATCTTTAATAAACATATATTTTTTTCAAACCAATTGACCGAGCGGTTACGGAGGAGTAGGCCTCAGAAAATCACTGTTTTATGGCACTTTTCGGGCGCTTGGCCCTTAACCCATGGCTCCAGTAGGCTTCGATCCTGCTGGGCCCCTACGATACGCACACTGACGTAGCTAACGAAGAGCTAGGGGTGCCGTGCCCCAGGCCCGGCGGCCCCCCAAAACTTATCTCAATCCTCATAAAAATCTAAATAAACATAACACTTCTAAAACATGGAACCTCGTGTTAATCAGTCAACATAAAAATCAATAAACAAAACCAAATGATTTAATAGTCTTTAAATCGGATTATTTACTAAGACAGAATATTAAATAATTAGCTAGATAAAAAGTATAATGACCTCGAACACGTAATACATGATTCAATCATTGGTATGCAATAAACATAAAATACTGGTTTTAAGTATTACGTTTTTATTATTTAAACCTATAGCGATCAACTTTGGCAGAGTTTTTAGGGTTCCGTAGAAAAATGGCAAAAAACGGAACCCTTATAGATTCGTCATGTCTGTCTGTCAATCCGTCCGTATGTCACAGCCACTATTTTCCGAAAATATAAGAGCTATACTGTTGAAACTTAGTAAATAGATATATTCTGTGAACGGCTTTAAAATTTTTACAAAAATAGAAAAAAAGCAATAAATTTTGGGGGTACCCATACTTAGAACTGAAACTCAAAAAATTTTTTTTCATTAAACCCATACGTGTCCCCGGGGTATCTATGGATAGGTATTCAAAAATGAAATTGAGGTTTCTAATATCATTTTTTTTTTAAATTGAATAGTTTACGCGAGAGACACTTCCAAAGTGGTAAAATGTTTCCCCCCCCCCCCTCTAACTTCTAAAATAAGAGAATGATAAAACTAAAAAAATTATATGATGTACATTACCATGTAAACTAAAAACAAAAATTGGTTTGAACGAGATCTCGTAAGTAGGTACATACGTCATAAATCTAAAAAATACACTATTATTAAAACATCGATCAAAGTTACAACAAAATACAAGAACTTTTATATTATGTTACTTGCTGCTACGGAACCCTCCATGGGCAAGTCCGACTCGCACTTGGCCAGTTTTTTTTTTTTACTTGAATTATTATTTATTCATTTTGGCTGGCCTGTTGGTCTAGTGGTTAGTGGCCCTGACTGCTATGCCGGAGGTATTGAGTTCGATTCCCATCCTTGACAAATCTTTGAGTGATGAGCATGATCATTTTGTTATGTGTCTGGGTGTAATTTATCTATATGTATGTATTTAGAAATATAAGTATGTTTAACAGTCGCCTAGTACTCATAGCACAAGCTCTGCTTAGCTTGGGACTAGACGGCGCGGCGTTGTGTGATAGTAGTGGAATATTATATTATTATCAGTAATCGGAATAGGTAGGACTATTTAAGTTCATTGACCGCAAACATTGATGTTAATATGGATATTCCACGGGATTCCGGTTTTGTAAATAGGTATAAAAAAAAGACGTGTGGCACTCGGGGACTGCCGCGGTGAAGCTATTGAATAGCATTTTTATCAAGTTATGCAATTATAATTATTTATTTATTTTATTTATGCAGTATTTTTTTCCTTTGTTTTTTTTTTCTTTGATATTAATTGAAGTTACACTTTCACACATTGAATTGAATTTTGATTGATTGTTCACTCATTTGTTTTCTTATCGGTCACCACGCTCAAAAACAAATGAGTGGGGGGTGTTAGGTTATTTTTGGTACAGAATTTCTGGATTCGGTCTCCACGATCAAGGCCCGCGATAGAAGCTATGCAATAGCTTAAAAATTATGTAAGCCAATAAGCGCATGATATGTGGCAACATTACATTACATTGAAATCGATTGTATTTTTAGGGTTCCGTAGCCAAATGGCAAAAAACGGAACCCTTATAGATTCGTCATGTCTGTCTGTCTGTCTGGCTGTCTGTCTGTCCGTCCGTCCGTATGTCACAGCCACTTTTTTCCGAAACTATAAGAGCTATACTGTTGAAACTTTGTAAGTAGATGTATTCTGTGAACCGCATTAAGATTTTCACACAAAAATAGAAAAAAAGCAATAAATTTTGGGGGTCCCCATACATAGAACTGAAACTCAAAAATTTTTTGTTCATCAAACCCATGCGTGTGGGGTATCTATGGATAGGTCTTCAAAAATGATACTGAGGTTTCTAATATCATTTTTTTCTAAACTGATAAGTTTGCGCGAGAGACACTTCCAAAGTGGTAAAATGTGTGTCCCCCCCCCTCTAACTTCTAAGATAAGAGAA
Organism: Mythimna albipuncta; assembly: GCA_929112965.1. NCBI lineage: Eukaryota > Metazoa > Arthropoda > Insecta > Lepidoptera > Noctuidae > Mythimna > Mythimna albipuncta. Next base: position 8,917,965 of record OV815985.1, on the reverse strand, counting down.
TGATAAAACTAAAAAAAATATGTGATGTACATTACTATAAAAACTACCAACTAAAATTGGTTTGAACGAAATCCAGTAAGTAGTTTTTTTTTAATGCGTCATAAACCGGAAAAAATTCACTATTATTAAAACATCGATCAAAGTTACAACGAACTACAAGAACTTTTATATTATGTTACTTGCTGCTACGGAACCCTTCATGGGCGAGTCCGACTCGCACTTGGCCGGTTTTTTTTATCTCTGGTAGTGATAGTTATGCTATTTATTTCCACCACTAAAAAACCGGCCAAAAGCATGTCGGACCACGCTCAGTGTAGGGTTCCGTAGTTTCCCGTCCTTCACAATAAGTGTACCCACTTATGAGGTTAAAAAAATGCTTGCATATACACTTATATAAACTTAGTCCACAAATTATTTTGTAGAACCCTTTTGTCTTTTTTGTACAAAAACTGTCCTTTCCATCAAGTTCAAAATAATTTTTCTAGAAAGTCCTTATAAAGTTCTACTTTTTAGATTTTTTTCATATTTTCTAAACTTATGGTTCAAAAGTTAGAGGGGGGGGGACACATTGTTTTTTACTTTTGGAGCGATTATTTCCGACATTATTGACATTATCAAAATATGATTTTAGTAAACCCCTATTCATTTTTAAATACCTATCCAACAAACACGTTAGGGTTGAAATTTAAAAAAAAATCACTTCCCACTTTACATACAGGGGGGCTACCCTAATATTTTTTTTTTCCAATTTTTATTTTACCACTTTGTCGGCGTGATTGATATACATATTGGTACCAAATTTCAGCTTTCTAGTGCTAACGGTCACAGAGATTAAGCGAGGACGGACAGACAGACAGACAGACATGGCGAAACTATAAGGGTTCCTAGTTGACTACGGAACCCTAAAAAGTACCTCGAAGCCATACTTTAATATCTTAGCAGCTTGTACGGAGCGTTTAAAAGCCAAGTTACAGCATCGATGATAGTAGTTATCTCGAATCGTCTGAGAAAAAACTGGAGACAGTAGAAAACATTGTTTCCAATCCAACAAATTATCTATTTAAGAAGAATGTAGTCGACTGATAACAAAAGAGTGTGCTAGCCAAAACACTGATACTGATAACAACATCATGCGATTCATTATTCTGATAAGCCTATATTAATAACGTATGTTAATTTACGTAATAGCAGGGTTGCCAACTGCTTTTCAAGAAAAATAACGTAGAGTCTGCCTAAAAAATCAAACGACTTGGGTAATTTGACTGGCCTGTTGGTCTAGTGGTTAGTGACCCTGACTGCTATGCCGGAGGTTGTGGGTTCGATTCCCACCCAGGACAAATGTTTGTGTGATGAGCATAATCATTTGTTCTGTGTCTGGGTGTAATTTATCTATAATATGTATGTATTTAGAAATATATAAGTATGTTTATCAGTTGTCTAGTACTCATAACACAAGCTCTGCTTAGCTTGGGACTAGACAGCGTTGTGTGATAGTTGTGGAATATTATTATTAATTATTAGGGTAAAATGAAATCTGATGTAGTCAACACGAGATACAACAAAACAATGATCAAGATCATTGTTTACTAATAGAAGAACCTTAAAAAAAGTAAGGAATATAAGTATTTTTTAAATGATTAAATATTATACAAAATTCCCAAGTCATTTGACTTTTTAGAAAAACTATATTAAATCATACGGTAAGTTTCCACCCTTACGTTGTAACTAGAGATGCGCCGAATAGTGGTTTCACCGAATAACCGAATACCGAATAGTATTCGGTTCAATCTTTACCGAACCGGATATTCGGCCGAATTATTCGGTTTACCATTTCACTGCATTCCCGCGTAAACAGGTTCAAACGCGCTCGCCGCCTGTCGCTGCTGGCTAGTTGCGAGCGAGCCGTAACTCGCCGCCCGCTACCCGCGCATACACCGCGCTGTCACTTTGCTTTAAAACATTGCACGAGTAAGTTGTAAATAAATTAAAATATTAACTTTACGTGTTTGCAATATGAGTGGGCGTAAAAGATCACGTGCTTGGGACTTTTTTGATGAAATGGAAGATGACAAAACGAAAGTTAAGTGCACTTTGTGAAGTCGTGTTATTTCTCGCGGTGGAACAGGGCGCAGTGCTTCGACGAGTGGAATGACAAATCATTTGAATTATTTTTTTAAGTTTCGAAATAAAAAGTAAAGTGAATATAGAGCTAGGGCTTAAAAAAGCTAGGGCTTTAAACGTTGAATTAAGTTTTAAAATGAATGTTAACTATAGGTCAAGAAATAAATATGTGGACTTAAGATGTTAAAATAAATGTTGATTTCAAGTTTGATTGCTTTCATTCAGGTATTAGCTTTTTAACACATTCTTCACAAGTTTTATTTAACTTATAATAAACATATTATCTTACATAAGAAGCTTGTCTTTCAGTTCTATTCCATGTCATGTAGCCAGGAAAATAGAAATACTCAAACCGAATATATTAGGCACTAAAACCGAATAATTCGGCCGAATACAAATAGTGGCAAAAATGCCGAATACGCCGAATACCGAATACCAAACGAATATTCGGCGCATCTCTAGTTGTAACAGTGGCGTAGAGTGGACTAATTTAAAAGTGGGCGAAAGAGCATCGGCGGGGCCTTTTACTTTCATAAATTCGATAATGAGACAGCGAATTGTATCATTGCTTACCATCAGGAGAGATCGCAGTCTAGCACTAGTTTAAATCTTTTAAAATAAAAAACATATTTTTTTGTTGGAAAAAAGTAATTTAAAGAAAAAAAAATGTTGTATAGATATACTTTAATTTTCTGCAAAAGTATAAGGTATATATACTTTTGCAGAAAATTAATGTGGTTGGGTCAACCCTACTTAGTAGTGTTACTAACTACATTTTTGTTTAGTCATACTGATATCGATGGCGTGATGTCTCGGAGATTAAAAGTTCCAGTTGGCGACTACGGGGTTGCGGGTTCAAATAGTGGAGGTATCTACATACCTTCTTAGGATTCCGTAACTCAAAAGGAAAAAAACTAAATAAAAGTTATTTTAAACTTTTCAGTGTTTTCTACACTGAAGTCGGTTTTTTTTTGTAAAAACTTTTTTACTTTTCACTTTTTAGTTATGGTACCACCACAAAAAAATACCCCACAGCCAAACTTAAATACCTTATAGCCAGAGTGCAATTCATAACGATTCTAATAATCCCAAACACAGTTAGATTACATTGATTTACCTTCTGGCTTCATCACCAGATCGGTTCGAAATATCCCCCCCCCTTTTCTTTCAGTCAGTCATCGCTTACACGTATACCTAAACCTTATAGAATTGTCGTAACAAGTAAAGTTGCTCACTTTACTTGTTACGACAATTCTGCTGTGATCCTAAGTAAGTAAGTAAGTAAGTAAGTAAGTAAAAATTTATTTGTTTAAACATGGTGTACATGATACATTGCATGCAAGATAATAATATAAAATAAGTTCTGGCATGTTCAGCCGCATATCGTGGCGTACAAATATTTAGGAAGAGATGGTGCATAAACCGTGATCTTCAAAATTTTATAGGTACTTATTAAATTTAGTTGAGGTTTCAAAAGCGTAGTTTCAGATAAAATTCAATTTCAGATAGTCATTACATAAATATTAGTTAGTAAAATTATGAATTATTGTCAGTAAAATTTCAATTTTAAAATTACAATATTCAAATAAAAAGAATTAAAAATAATAATAATTAAAACAAATACAATACATGTGAAAAGCATAATTTCAAATAAAATTCAATGTCAAAATAGTAAAAAAATAATACATAATAAGAATTACAATACATGTCAACAGCATAATTAAAATATAAAATGTCAAAGTAGTCAATAAAATCATGAACTATATTACTGTCATTAAAATTACACTTATTCCAAATAAAAAAAAAAAAAGTAATAATAATACATGTCAAAAAAAAAAAAATAATAATAATTAATATTGTCATCTCAAAAACGAAGAAAATTGTCCTCTTTCATGAACTCTATGAGGAGTTCTGTTCCATATCTTCGAAATTCATGATCAGATCATCAATATCTTTATGGGACCAACTTGAAAGCATAACCTTTCACCGAAATATCGGTGAACATACATAAAAAAAAAAACATACATTCAGCCGAACATAGAGCCTCCTCCTTTTCGAAGTCGGTTAAAAAGTGGCTAAGTGTGACAAGAGAAATGCACACTAATCGACCGACAAATAAATAGATGTCTTATTAACATACTGCGTACTTAAGGCGTATAGTCCCTTGAACCATCTGACCGAAATTATGTGAACGCAACTCTAGCACTCGCCTAGGCGGCAGTACGCAAATCTGTGCATTTATTTGCGGCCAGCAGCCCATGGAAAGCGCATTAAATCCATTTCGAAGGAGTAGGGAAAAGTTGCGAAAAATTGCGAAATTGCTAAATATTTTGTTTTGACAAAAGTGTTAATTGCACGAAAAAATCAAATGTTGATATTATTGTTCATGAATCTATAATAAACATATATTTTTATCAAAGCAATTGACTTAGCCGTTACGGAGGAGTAGGCCTCAGAAAATCACTGTTTTATGGCACTTATCGGGCGCTTGGCCCTTACTAATTATGTGTACTTTGCGTCTCAACCTGCGCTATTTAAAACCGCTGTGCTGAACGGGTTGTGGGGTAATGAAAAAACGCTCATTCCTAATAGGCGATTACTGGGCCTCACGTCTGCTATTACAATAGTGTCAGAATGGCCTATCATTGATTACAAAATTGTAGAGTTTGATAAGTTTGGTAATCTACTAATGTAATGACGTCATTATGACTTTCCAATGGTCAACCACTGACACTCCATTGAAGCAAGTGGCTTTTAATGATAATCTCGTACACATTGACAAACGAATGTCTGACGTGTGCGGCAATCTGCCAAAATTTTGACAGTTTCTTTGGTCAGTGACCTACCATTAGAACGTCATTGTGCAGTTATTGCTTTAAATAAGCTCGATATTTTCATTCTACTACAACTCTATTACGAGACCATTGGTCGATCATTATGAATTAGCGGATTACGAACTTCTAGCAAAATGACAATGGGATTGTGTTGGAATGACGAATTTATAAAAATAGTAGTCTTAGGCCACTGATCTGTTTTGATGTCTATTCTCAGGTGTGCTCGTCACCCACTGTTTATTTTTCATGGGTGCTCGAGCCCCCGAGCACCCACGGAGTCCGCGCCATTATTTAGCTCCCACTCCAATCAAGATCGGAGACAGAACAGGGGGGACTACCTCCGAAATGGATAACATTATTTTTACACGATTTCCCCAAAAATGGAGACTAATTATAATAATTTTTACATGTACACAAAAGTTTTAGCAGCTGGAGCCTAACTAGGAGGAACCTGTTTGGCTTTCATCAACCCCCCCCAAGTTGCATTTCTTTAGCATCACCATCATCACGATTTCAGCCGATATACGTTCACTGTTGGACATAGGCTCCAAGCGTCGCTACAATGAACGATCCTGTGCGTCTCGCATCCATCGGTTTCCCGCAACCCTCACCAGGTTATCGATCCACCTTGTAGGAGGCCTTCCAACGCTGAGTCTTCCGGTACGTGGTCGCTACTCCAGAACCTTTTGGCTCCATCGAACATCTGTTCTGCATGCAATGTGCCCTGCCCATTGCCACTTAAGTTTGGCAATTCTTCGTGCTATGTCGGCAACCTTAGTTCTACTGCGGATATCTTAATTTTTGATGTGATCACGCAAGGAAACCCCGAGCATAGCCATTTCTATTGCTCTATGAGTGACTTTAAGCCTTCTGATGAGGCCCATTGTGAGCGACCACGTTACATTTCATACTAAATCTTAAAAGCTTTGCTTACTAGATATAGTCGACCTTGTAATGTTCCCACTGCTGGGACTCAGGCGTCCTGTCTTTGAGAGCGAATGGGCCGTAATCCACCACGCGGGCCCAGCGCATTTTTTGGTTCTAGGACATGCCGGTTTCCTCACGACGTTTTCCTTCACCGTTTTGAGAGCAGTGGTGGTAAAATAAATTACACAAAGTAATGCGCCTGGCTGGCTTTGGACCCGCGAACTATAACTCGTAAGTCCGCTACCACTCGGTCACCACTGCTCTATGCTTACTAATACCCTAAAATAGGGACGAAATCGCGTGTAACACCTAGTTTAACAAAACGTTTTGGGAACACATTCATTGTGCGTGCAGCTAGGGAGTGGAAATTCCTTGCCGGAGTCTGTGTTTCCTAATAGCTACAACCCGGGAATCTTTAATTCGAAAGTGAGTAAGTTTCTTCTAGGTAAGCGCGTTCCATCGTCGACCGCATCGTCGCTTTCCATCAGGGGCCCAAGTCTGCTATTTTTATAAATTCGTCATTCCAACACGATCCCATTGTAATTTTGCTAAAAGTTCCTAATCTGTTAATTCATAATGATCGATCATTGATCGGTCAATAGTCTCGTACTAGAGTTGCGGTAAAATGACAATATCGAGCTTATTATAAGCAATGACTGCACAATGACGTTCTAATGGTAGGTCACTGATTAAAGCAACTGTTTTCTGACTGATTCATTCATCATTATACATGTACGAGATTACCATTCTATGTCATTTCTTTCTATAGAGTGTCAGTGGTTGACCATTGGAAAGTCATAATGACGCCATTATATTAGTAGATTACCAAAGCTTGTCAAAATCAACAATTATGAAATCAGTGATAGACCATTCTGACACTATTGTAATAGCAGACTTGAGGCCCAGGAGAGATAGCGGTCAAGCGCAAATCTATTAACAATAAAAAAAAACCGGCCAAGAGCGTGTCGGGCCACGCTCAGTGTAGGGTTCCGTAGTTTCCCGTCTGTCACAATAAGTGTACCCACTTATGAGTTTAAAAAATGCTTGCATATATTATACTACAAACTTAGTCCAGAAATTATTTTGTAGAACCCTTTTGTCTTTTTTGTACAAAAACTTTTCTTTCCATCAAGTTCAAAATAATTTTCCTAGAAAGTCCTTATATAGTTCTACTTTCAGATTTTTTTCATATTTTCTAAACTTATGGTTCAAAAGTTAGAGGGGGGGGGGGGGGAAACATTGTTTTTACTTTTGGAGCGATTATTTCCGAAATTATTGACATTATCAAAAAATGATCTTAGTAAACCCCTATTCATTTTTAAATACCTATCCAACGATATATCACACGTTAGGGTTAAAATTAAAAAAAAAATCACTTCCCACTTTACATATAGGGGGGCTACCCTAATAAAACATTTTTTTCCAATTTTTATTTTACCACTTTGTCGGCGTGATTGATATACATATTGGTACCAAATTTCAGCTTTCTAGTGCTAACGGTCACAGAGATTAAGCGAGGACGGACAGACAGACAGACAGACATGGCGAAACTATAAGGGTTCCTAGTTGACTACGGAACCCTAAAAAGACGTGTGGCTTTGGGGACTGCTGCGGTAAAGCTATTGCATAGCATTTTTATCAACTTAGGGGGCGTCCATAAATTACGTGAGGTGTTTAAGGGGGGGAGGGGGTCGAGTCAAATCTCATCTAATCTTACGTTGGAGAGAGGGGGGGTCTCGGCAAATATCACGCAATTTTTTTTCTGATTAATACAAAAAAAAAATTATACTATTTTGGTCCATTTAATCCAGATTGTACATGCATATGATTTAAGTATTCTATTGTTAAATTTTTATTACACTTATAATATTAAACTCTCAGCAACATTGATTACTAGTCATAACTAGTCGTAAATAAAAGCACGAAGCAAATTTGTTTTTTTCTTTTTACAATAACAATCCAACACGTTTACGTAAGAAACTCACATTTTGAAAAATCTCACGTGAGATTGGGAGATGGGGGAGGGGGTTGAATAAAATCTCACGACATCTCACCAGGGGGGGAGGGAGGGGCAGAAAATTAAAAAAAACACCTCACGTAATTTATGGACGCCCCCTTATGCAATTATAATTATTTATTTATTGTATTTATGCAGTATTTTTTTCCTTTGTTTTTTTTTCTTTGATAAAAATTGGATTTACACTTTCACACATTGCACTGCTCTCAGCTGAAAGGCAGCCGTATAATCAACGTATATTATTATAAAGACGACTACGACACGAGATTGACCGTTCTATACAAGTCTAAAACGGACACATCCTGACCATTGACAATGGATCAGCAAATTGTTACGGTTACCATGTCATCCGCTAGCTAATGTGAATGACAGATTCTGTATTCTATTCTAATTTTAAAAAACGTTTTCAGGGTTGGAACGACACTGAAAGAAACAATAAAATAATAATTAGGAGTCCAATCACAAAATAGATAGGTACAGAAGTCAATATCACGTATAGTTACAAAGGTCAATCTCACGTATGTACGTATACTTCATTTTTAGGGTTACGTAGTCAACTAGGAACCCTTATAGTTTCGCCATGTCTGTCTGTCTGTCCGTCTGTCTGTCCGTCTGTCTGTCCGTCCTCGCTTAATCTCTGTGACCGTTAGCACTAGAAAGCTGAAATTTGGTAGCAATATGTATATCAATCACGCCGACAAAGTGGTAAAATAAAAATTGGAAAAAAAGTGTTATATGGGGGGGGGGGCTACCCTATAATTAATGCCCCCAAAATTAAAAAATCATTTTTAGTACCCCTATTCATTGTTAAATACCTATCCAACAATATATCACACGTTAGGGTTGAAATTTAAAAAAAAAATCACTATATTTTACAAATACCTACTAAAAATGATTTTTTGATGATGTCAATAATTTCGGAAATAATCGCTCCAAAAGTAAAAAACAATGTGTCCCGCCCCCTCTAACTTTTGAACCATAAGTTTAGAAAATATGTATAAAAACTGAAAAGTAGAACTTTATAAGGATTTTCTAGTAAAATTATTTTGAACTTGATGGAAAGCACAGTTTTTGTACAAAAAAGACAAAAGGGTTCTACAAAATAATTTCTGGACTAAGTTTGTAGTATAATCGTATATGCAAGCATTTTTTTAAACTCATAAGTGGATACACTTATTGTGACGGACGGGAAACTACGGAACCCTACACTGAGCGGGGCCCGACACGCTCTTGGCCGGTTTCTTTTGTCCTTTCGTACAACAGCTCAGCATTGTCGCTTTTCTGTTCCGCTACACCGTTAAATTTTAATCGTTTTAATCCCGTGGAGAGTCGATCCAGTACATGAAACACTATCTATATATATGTATATTTCGAGATATAGGTGTAGATATATTTAGATTTCTCTAGTTCTATATACCGCTAAATTTTGATCGTTTTAATCCCGTGGAGGGTCGATCCGGTTCATGAAATACTATCGATTTGTAAAGATAAAATTAAAAAAAACCGGCCAAGTGCGAGTCGGACTCGCCCATGGAGCGTTCCGTAGCAGTAAGTAACATAATATAAAAGTTCTTGTAGTTCGTTGTAACTTTGATCGATGTTTTAATAATAGTGTGTTTTTTTAGATTTATGACGTATTAAAAAAAAACTACTTACTAGATCTCGTTCAAACCAATTTTCGTTGGTAGTTTATATGGTAATGTACATCATATATTTTTTTTAGTTTTATCATTCTCACATTTTAGAAGTTAGAGGGGGGGGGGGGACACACTTTTTACCACTTTGGAAGTGTCTCTCGCGTAAACTATTCAACTTAGAAAAAAATGAGATTAGAAACCTCAGTATCATTTTTGAAGACCTATCCATAGATACCCCACACATATGGGTTTGATGAAAAAAAAAATTTTGAATTTCAGTTCTAAGTATGGGGACCCCCAAAATTTATTGCTTTTTTTCTATTTTTGTGTGAAAATTTTAAAGCGGTTCATAGAATACATCTACTTACAAAGTTTCAACAGTATAGCTCTGATAGTTTCGGAAAAAAGTGGCTGTGACATACGGACGGACAGACAGACAGACAGACATGACGAATCTATAAGGGTTCCGTTTTTTGCCATTTGGCTACGGAACCCTAAAAAGTACCTTTTTTTCAAAACTCGTATTAATTTACGCATTTACGAAATTAATTTCTTTAAGAAAACGTCAGCTGAGCGAGTTCAATGACATTTAGGTGGTTTGTAAGCAGCACCGACTACTATAGATGTAAGTATTATAGCAAGAAAGAACACGGTTTATCGGTATATTTTTTACTTAGTGCTATTCATCATCATCATCATCATTATTTCAGCCAAAAGACGTCTGGCCATAGGCCTCCCCCAAGCGTCGCCACAAGGACCGATCCTGTACGTCTCGAATCCACCGCATTTCCGCTACTCTCAACAGTAGCCTGATTCACGTAAAATCAATCAAGCCAAATGTCGTTGAAGTTTTATAGTCGTTCGATCGAAGTCCTATCCAAAAGCGGTATATTCACGATCTATCGCAGTAACATTACTATGTATTCTACCAGTTTAATGTAATACAGTTTTTTTTTTTAAATCGACTTTCAATCGGTGTCGTTCAAACTCGATTGATGGATGTGAATACGGAAATGGTCTAAACGACTAAATCGCTACGATATCGTTACGGTTTTCATTACGTGAATCGGGCTACAGGTCGTCGGCCCACCTTCCAGTGCAGCGTTTTCCGGTACGCGATTGCCACTCCAGAACTTTCAGCACCATCGACCACCCATTCTAGGAGCAAAGTGCCCTGCCCATAGCCACTTTAGGTTGACTATTCTTCATGCTATGTCGGCGACCTTGCTTCTCCTGCGGATATCTTCATTCTTGATCCGATCACGCAAGGAAAGTCTATTATAGTGCTATTATTAGTAACGCTCTTATTACAGACACATGAATTTTAATGTCCGGCTGGTCGCCCACGACACAGTGACCTTTCTTCACCTTTCATTTAAACACCGTAGGTCGAGTTGACGTCATGAACTATTGGGTACCTAATTGATTTAATTGTTTTTTAACATTACCTGCTCGTAAATGTCAAATATAGATAAGTCATGCAAACTTAGAGTAATTGTATTACGTGTCTTTAATGGCCTACCCAAGTAGCACATCAAGCTGCATACCAACTGCATAAAGCTTCAAGCTGTAGAAACCCTGTATAAGCGCTTATACAGCTGATAAAACTGCAAAAAGGGCCCCAAATTATATAGCATTAAGTGTTAGTTGGTGAATAAATGCTGTATTGTAGCTGCATAACTGCAGCATAAATGTCCAGTTTTACACTCTAAGCTGTACAAAAGCTGTATATCGTTGTATGATGGAGCACTCTACAGATACTCACTTATACTGTGATATACAGCAAACTGCTGTGAATCTGTGTTTAAGGTTGATCGTAAGTATAAAAAAAACTTTTTATTTTTACAAGACTCGACGAATAATCAGGCTCTAGACGGGCAGTGTGTCTCATTGTCCGGTTATCCAGTCACCGTCCGGCCTTCCAGTAACCGTCCGGACTGAGCCCGAGTCGTCGACGGCGCGTACTGTTCCCGCGCGCTTCAAGAAGCTGTCGGCAACCGTAGGGGCCCAGCAGGGTCGAAGCCTACTGGCGTCAAGGCCCTATTTCAGCAAGGAAAGCTTGGCCCCGGTATGACAGGCAACGAAGGAACGGGGTAGGTTTTTAGTCATTAAAAATCTGACACTATCTCTCGCTCCGCCCAAGGACGGGGATGTCATCTGGATGATTTTTACCCACTGAAAAAAAAGGAGGAAGGAGGAGTGGAATTTGACAAACTAACTACAATATAAAACGTAAATTCCACCACCAAGCCAACATTACAGTTACTATGGACTGGTTCGAAGTGGCTAAAGAAAAGAATACCTAGAAGAAGTTGGGGGAGGTCTTTGCCCAGCCGTGGGACAGTATAGGCTATAAAAAAAAACGATAGCGGTTAATGGCCAGTGACCGCTTTTCTCGCTTAGTGGAAATGAATGTCGCGTCTAGATAAGTAGCTGAATACTGTTTTATTTATTTTCAGTTCTGTCCTGATAAGATAAGAACAATGTACACCTCTGTTTACATACCTTAGCTTACTATCTACCTACTGATAGTGCTAACTGTATCAGAAAAGGGCAGTGCCCTCTTCAGTTCTCAATATCTAAATTTTACAAGATACCTAAGTTTTTGAGGTTGACAGCAGGAGTCCGCCTGCTAACCTTTTCGAAAAAATCATACTGGATTTATTGAGTACTTACCTAAACCTTATTCGCGTTAAGAATAGAAATTTAAAGAAACTTTTTAGGGTTCCGTTGCCAAATGGCAAAAAACGGAACCCTTATAGATTCGTCATGTCTGTCTGTCTGTCTGTCTGTCCGTCCGTATGTCACAGCCACTTTTTTTCTGAAACTATGAGAGCTATACTGTTGAAACTTTGTATTCTGTATTCTGTGAACCGCATTAAAATTTTCACACAAAACAACAATAATGGGAGTCCACATACTTAGAACTGAAACTTAATTTTTTTTTTCGATCGAACCCATACGTGTGGGGTATCTATGGATAGGTCTTCAAAAATGATATCGAGGTTTCTAATATCATTTTTTTCTTAACTGAATAGTTTGCGCGAGAGACACTTTCAAAATGGTAAAATGTGTGTCTCCCCCCCTGTAACTTCTAAAATAAGAGAATGATAAAACTAAAAAAAATATATATTATGATGCAAAAATTACCATGCAAACCGTCAACGAATATTAGAAATATTGTTATTTTTAATACAGGAAAAGCAAAATGGCATGTTTTGCCATTTACGCTGTAAAAAAGTGCGAATAACAATTCGCTTTTTGTTTTGTTTTTTTAAAGAAAGACGTAGGAACCTAGATAAATATTTTCTTTAACCTAATATCATCATAATAAGTTGAAAATATGCTCCAACTGCAAATGAGCGTGGTATTACGTTTGTAAGGAAATTCATCCGTCGCCGGCCCCTTAATACGTTATTATGAAAAGCTATAGTATAAAGTACGGTTATTAAGTACTCTTTAAAAACTATATTTGTTTATACAATGAAATATCGATATGACACGTGTTATAAATATTATATCAGAGGGCAATTAATAAAACATTTAAAAAATCAATTTATAACTATAATAAAGATAAGCGCACAATCAGTTATTATTAATTAGCTACAAATTAATGACGTTTTTATCTCGACGTAAAGTCATTTGCATACAAAGAGCTATACTATATTAGATTATAGCTTGTTTTAAAGTGGGAAAATCATCTAAACAACATCTCCCGCCCTTGGGTTGAGCGAGAGGTCGGACAATGGATCCAGTAGGCTTCGAGACTTTTTTTTTATGGTGGGAAAAATCATGCATTGACTTCCCCCGCCCTTGGGCGGAGCGGGAGATAGTGTCAGACGTTTACTGACTAAAAAACCCATCCCGTTCCTTCTAGCCTTCATACCGGGGCTCGAGCGCCCTTTCGGATAACCCTGGCCCTAGTAGGCTTCGACCCGGCTGGGTCCTTGCTGTTGCTGACAACTCCTTGAGGCGCGCGGGAACAGTGCGCGCCGTCGACGACTTGGGCTTGGTCCGGACAGTTACCGGACGGCCGGACAGTGAGCTACCCGTTGCTCACTGTCCGCAAGCCCGCGCCTACGTTGGTCGGAAATCGGGATCAGAATCCCGGTGGCGGCGGCGTCTATAACGCCGTTGCCTAATGCAGGCTTCGACCCTGCTGGGCACCTATGGTTGCAACCGTATTACGTCTTTGAGGCGCGCGTTCTTTTTAATGTCTAATTTTAACGCGAATAGGCATATCTTTTGAGGGTTTTTTAGGAGCACGTGGAAAACTACGAGCTGTCGACGTGTCAGGCTCGATCCGGGCGGTTACCCGTCTCCCCGACGGCTGGACGGGTTATCCATTGCTTTATGCCAGCAAGCCCACGCCTACAGTGGCTGGGGCTCGGGATCCTGGCGGGTAACGCGTAAGGAAGTCCGTTCCCTCACGCGTGCGGCCGCCTTCTTTAATAGCATTACTGTTTCGGAGAAGGAAGAGGTAATGGTAAACCCTTATACTATAGCATAGCCGGCCTTATAATGTTCCCACTGTTGGGACTCAGGCCTCCTCTCTAGAAGAGAGAATGGGCCGTAATCCACCACACGGGCCCAGTGCGGGTTGGTGGATGTCACATGTCTTCGTATTTTTGGTTCTAAGACATGACGGTTTTCTCACGATGTTTTCTTTCACCATTTTGAGAGCAGTGGTGATGAAATAAATTACACAAAGTAATGCGCCTGATTGGGTTTGAACCTGCGACCTACAACTCGTAAGTCGGGGCTGTTACCACTCGGCCACCACTGCTCTAACTAATTACTACCAGACCCTTACACTATGATTTTTGTACAATAATCTACGCTACTAGAGTAAAAAGATATGTAATTATTGTAATTACATAATGAAGAAGTAATTGAATGCGTAAACTAGGTCAGTAGTATGACGTATGGCAAAGGATTACAATAGCGGCCTTCATGATATGTTAAATCTGAAGAATACAAGCAATTTCCTGGTAGAAAGTGCATATTCAGGCCCTGCAATTCAACACTGTTTTAGTACAAACAATATGACAATACGCCATAGTTCTCCAGGGTTTTATTCAACCGACTTCAAAAAAAATGGGCAAGTGTGAATTGGACTCACGCCCTGACGGTTCTGTACACACTTACATATGTAAATACATTGTTCAATAGGCTAGTTGCCGTAAAAAATATAATTTTCATTACTCATACTCTGAAAGTGGGCCTGAAGTTGCCTGAGGAGCGGGCTGAAAGTGATACTTTTCATCCCTAGGGAGTTTTACTTTACAACTGACAGCTGTCAAATTATTAAAAAAAAACTAGTTCTATCTTCACGTTTCTATTGAACCACGTTCCAATTTTCCATACAGCCAGTCAATCACAGCACGATATAAAATTGAAATAAGTTAAAGATAAGTATTAAATAAATAATATTATATTTTTAAGTGATTTATTTGTTAACTATTTCTTTAAAATACTTTTTCATTACTTATACTCTGAAAGTAGGTCTGGAGTTGCCTGAGGAGCGGGCTGAAAGTGATACTTTTCATCCCTAGGGAGTTCTACTTTACAACTGACAGCTGTCAAATTATTTAAAAAAAACCAGTTCTATCTTCACATTTCTATTGAACCATGTTTCAATTTTCCATACAGCTAGTCAATCACAGCGCCATATAAAATTGAAATAACTTAAAGACAAGTATTAATTAAATAATGTTATATTTTATGTGATTTATTTGTTCAACTATTTCTTTAAAATACTTTATTTTTAAAAGATTACAATTAATTTCTAATTTTTTATTGATGAGGCTGAATAGCTGGCCGGCCGCAGAAAAAAAAAAACAAAATGGCGGGAAAATGGCAATCAGTCGTTGGTTATTTCGAGTTTTGTTTACATTTCCGTACGACAGAGATTTGCAACACGTTAAGTTTATTAGTTTAAAATAGTGATTTAACGCCTAATTTCATAAGAGAAGAGGCTAAAGCAGTAGTGGAATACCTTTTCCGCCTAAATCAGAAGAAAGATACCTACTTAAAATCATAGGTACGACGACTCAGGTTTTACAAACTTTTTATTTTATTTTTAGTTTCCTCGTATTCGTAATGAAAAGCACAGTGTTTACCTCGGGGTGAAAGTAACCTATTTAATCCCTCGAATTAGCGACCTCGCTGCGCTCGCCCGCTAACTCCTTCTCGGGACGAAATGAATTACTTTCACCCCTAGTGTAACAATGTACTATTTACACCACCTGCTCGATAATGTCGTTTTACACGTCATCCAAACCCCACTTAAAGCAAGTCATTATATGCCTAGGGAGATAATGCAGTATGGCCGATCCCTAGGGAATAAAAAGATTTGAATTTGGAGCATCAAGAATCGTCAACATTGTGAATTAAAATGTAGGCGCATCGAACAAGTTGACTAGAAAATTCAAACCAAAGAGTATGTAATCACTATGATTCAAACTGGCCACTAACAAGAATAAGAAAATAGAATAAAACGTGCGTACTGACGACACGGGAGCATTATAGAAAATTGAAACTATAGAATCTTGGTGTAGTGAATTTTGTTTGATTGATGAACTTGTAAATATAATACTTATATTTCTCTGATATATGATTTGGTCGACCAAATTGTCTTTTAATTATCTCACAGATGGTGTAAAAAGTAGAGTATGCAACACGGGGATAAAGCTGTCTTAGTCTTGGGCGGCTTAAATTCCTCACTTCACTCAGGTTTCTTTATTAACTCCCTCGCAATGCTCGGGAGTTAATTTTATAAATCCCTCACTATCGTTCGGGATTAAAATCAGCAACCTTCGTTTCGTTCGGAATTCAACATGCCGCCCGCGACTTAAAGACACTGCTTTATCCCCTAGTCACATAAACTACTATTATTTTTAAAAGATTCCAATTAATTTCTAATTTTTCATTAATGAGGCTGAATAGCTGGCCAGCCGCAGAAAAAAAAAACAAAATGGCGGGAAAGTGGCAATCAGTCGTTGTTTTTTTCGAGTTTCGTTTACATTTCGGTACAACAGAGATTTGTATTAACACGTTATGTTTATCAGATTAAAATAGTGATTTAACGCCTTATTTCATAAGAGAAGAGGCTAAAGCAGTAGTGGAATACATTTTACCGGCTAAATCAGAAGAAAGATACCTACTCAAAATCATAGGTACGACGACTCAGGTTTTACAAACTTTTTATTTTATTTTTAGTTTCCTCGTATTCGTAATGAAAAGCACAGTGTTTACCTCGGGGTGAAAGTAACCCATTTAACCCCTCGAATTAGCGACCTCGCTTCGCTCGCCCGCCAACTCCTTCTCGGGAAGAAATGAGTTACTTTCACCCCTAGTGTAACAATGTACTATTGTGTAACTTCATGCCGTGCTGCATTTTTTCGCACGGGGTGACGTCACACGTAACTTTAATGGGCTATATATGATGTGCAAAATTGTTTTTTAGATGGTAGTACCTACAACATAATATGCTTCCAGTTTTGTCCCTTTTTTTTTTTCAAAATCCAGTACTTATGATAAGATCCAAAAATCCAGTGGATCCATGAGGATTTTTTTTTATTCCACAACTATCACACAACGCCGTCTAGTCCCAAGCTAAGCAGAGCTTGTGTTATGAGTACTAGACAACTGATAAACATACTTATATATTTCTAAATACATAATAGATAAATTACACCCAGACACAGAACAAACGATCGTGCTCATTACACAAACATTTGTCCCGGGTGAGAATCGAACCCATGACCTCCGGCATAGCAGTCAGGGCTACTAACCACTAGACCAACAGGCCAGTCAAATTGAGAATTGAGAGAACTTTTAAAATATTATGGACAACTATATAGTGATTTTGATATTTTCATCGTGGATCCAAGCAAACTACATACAGACAAAAAGTAGTTGAATTTGGTGTACAATTAGTATTTTTAGTGAAGAATAATATGATGAATGAATGATTCGCAAAATGTTTATTTATTTATTTAAACTTCATGTACAGTAGTGGTACATAGGCGGACTTAATGCAACAAGGCATTCTCTACCAGTCAACCTTTGGGTTAAAAAGAGATCACTGTGGTAGGTTTGCACAATAAACAAATAACAAATTATGAAAACGAAAATGTTCCTTTTCGAATGCAGTTAATAGAACGGATTAAACACAAAGAGAACGGATATGGAGATGATTCATGGTATTATCACGATTAAAGCATGTCACATACAAAGTCCATGTACTCGTGTTTTTGAAACAAGCGTCAAGTTCGCTCCGTATGTCAATCTGCGAAGTTGAACCGCGTGTCTCGGTATCAATTACGGGATTGTTCGAAAGACTTGGAACGCAAATGGAAAATATTCTGCGCACTGGCAAAAAATATATAGGTACAGAAGACAATCTACATACAAAGCGCGCTCGAGCAACGCACACATAGACACCGCTCACAGACACGATGTCTCGGTCGCGTCTCGGCCCAATCGTCGAACAGTTCCGGCTCAAACGCTCATTAGTGTGCGTCCACCGAGCGTAGATATAAAAAGTGAAGTACATACATGAGATTGTCTTCTGTACCTATCTATTTTGTGCCACTGGCGTAACTATAAGGTGGCAAGGCTGGCAAACGGGACCCTGATCTTTAGGGGCCCCCGGAAGTAAATTATTAAGATTTTACCAACTATACCGTGCCGTACTATGCCGTGGCATAATCACTGGATGGGGCCCCAGAAAATTCGTCAACTTTATAAGTACTTAATTTAATTCGTATAAATCACTGATTTATAGACATAAAATATTCTTTATTATTAATAAATCGGCAAGTTCTCTAATATATGAGGATTTTGTTCATCTTTGAAGGTGGCTTCCCAATGGCGTAAGTGGTAAGGCCGGCAAAATAGCACGAGAAATTGATCCATTTCTTAAGAATGCTTTTAATAAACCTTAATAATTTACTTCATCATTTCAGCCGATATACGTCCACTGTTGGACATAGGCCTCCCCTAAGTGTCGCCACAATAAATGATCCTGTACGTTTCGCATCCATCGGTTTCCCGCAACCTTCACCAGGTCATCGGTCTTCCTTGTAGGAGGCCTTCCAACGCTGTGTCTTCCGGTGCGCGGTTGCCACTTCAGAACCTTTCGGCTCCAACGGCCATATGTTCTGCGAGCAATGTGCCCTGCCCATTTGCCAATTAAGTTTGGCGATTCTTCATGCTATGTCGGCAACCTTAGTTCTGCGTATATCTTCATTTTTGATTCGATTACTAATTGAATTTATAGGAATTTGTATATTAACTTCTTCTGAGCCCAAGACCTCCTAGTCCGAGGGCCCCACCAGGCAAGGGGCCCTTGGCATTTTGCCAACCTCCCTCTCGTAACGCCACTGCGTCCACTGAACAGTAAGAATAAGGTTTTTTTGTTGGTCCATTTTTCCACAAAAAAGTTCACAGACGCATGTCTCAAACGGATAGATAGCACTCGAGCTCGCATTGATCTGAATTGAGTCGAGATTTCCGTGAGCGGTGTCTGTGTGTGCGTTGCTCGAGCGCGCTTTGTTTGTAAATCTTCTATACCTATCTATTTTATGGCTGAATTGAGTCGAGATATCGTGTCCGTCAGCGCTATCTATGTGTGCGTTGCTCGAGCGCGCTTTGTTTGTAGATTGTCTTCTGTACCTATCTATTTTGTGGCTGGATTGAGCCGAGACATCGTGTCCGTGAGCAGTGTCTATGTGTGCGTTGCTCGAGCGTGCTTTGTATGTAGATTGTCTTCTGTACCTATCTATTTTGTGGCTGCATTGAGCCGAGACATCGTGCCTGTGAGCGGTATCTGTGTGCGTTGCTCGAGCGCGCTTTGTATGTAGATTATCTTCTGTACCTATCTATTTTGTGGCTGAATTGACTCGAGACAAAGAGATTTAAAGATATTTAATGTCTTTGACTCGAAATATTGTGTCCATGTCGTGTCTGTGTGTGCGTTGCTCGAGCGCGCTTTGTATGTAGATTGTCTTCTGTACCTATCTATATTGTGGCTGAATTGAGTCGAGATATCGTGTCCATGAGCAGTGTCTATGTGTGCGTTGCTCGAGCGCGCTTTGTATGTAGATTGTCTTCTGTACCTATCTATTTTGTGGCTGAATTGAGTCGAGATATCGTGTCCGTGAGCGGTGTCTATGTGTGCGTTGCTCGAGCGCGTATTTATATGTAGATTGTCTTCTGTACCGATCTATTTTGTGGCTGAATTGAGTCGAGACAAAAAGATTTCAAGATATTTAATGTCTTTGACTCGAGATATCGTCTCCGTGTCTGTGTCTGCGTTGCTCGAGCGCGCTTTGTATATAGATTGTCTTCTGTACCTATCTATTTTGTAACATATAGGTAACCCACTCGGCCCCACCGCCACCGACCATCCGTTCTACATAAGTTTGGCGATTCTTCGAAAGAAAAATTTATTCGCACAGAGATCAAGGACATATCAATTGGAGAGAGCAGTCAAGTTATAATCAGTGGCTTCATGATTCATAACACAGCTGTGAGCTCAATAAAACAATTAGGTATTTATCACTTGTTGTTTATGGTTATGAGAATGTTGGTATGTTAGTACATATTTAACTCTTTGAATGCCGTAATTAGAGACACAATAGAAAGACAATTGCTTATGTCGAACTGTGTAACATAAGACATTCAAAAGGTTAATCATAATAATTACAGTGAAACTTGGTTAAGTGGGACCTGGATAAGTGAGAAACCTCCATAACTGGAACTCATGCTGAGGTCCCAACACTTTGGCACTGAATTACCTATGTTAGTGGGACGAGGTAAGCCTCTATATCTGGGATTTGTTCTTTCGATTTATCATCATAGTTACCTCTATAACTGAGACAGCGAGTAAATTTTATATGCATAAACCTCTGTAACTGAGATAACATTGTTTGTTTACTCATTCTTATTCTACCCACAAATTCCACACGTAATTCCAAGTACGTAACCCTCTGTAAATGAAACAGATATTTATTTATACCTGTATATCTGAGACACTGGGTAAGTGGAATACCTCTATAAGTGAAACGACATTGCAGGTCCCTTGATGTCTCACTTAACCAGGTTTCACTGTATATAAAGACCGACGTACGACGAGTATACCCATACATTGTTGAGACCTCTACGGTCCGAGCTAAGCGTTTTGCCTCGTCGTTTATACCGCTTCCGTCGAAAGACTGAAACAATCTGCCAGTTGCGGTCTTCCCGTCCGATTATATTTGAGTATCTTCAAGGCAAGAGTGAATAGGCTCATAAACTAGTGCGCATCACCATCAGCGATTGCATCACTGCTTACCATCAGGTGGTATCGCTGTCAAGCATTACTTTATATCAATTAAAAAGAAAGTAGCTTTTGCCCGCGTCTTCACCCTATTGGTGAAGGGCCAGGGTTAGCTTCGAAAGACAACTCGAGCCCCGGTATGAAGGCTTGAAGGAACGGGGTGGGTTTTTAGTCAGTAAGAGTCTGAAACTATCTCCCGCTCCGCCCAAGAGCGGGGGTTGTTGGATTAATGATTTTCCCACCAAAAGTACCTGCTAGTTCACCGGCAATGTGTAAAGTAAATACCTATTAAAATAACAGATAAATGAGTATTAGTTGGTAAACAGTAAATTAGTTGTAAAATCTTCGAAATTCCATTCGGGAATTGTAATTTGTAAGAACCCTCAGTGCGCGAGTCCGACTCGCACTTGCCCAGTTTTTTTTTAATTCCTTATGTTCATTGTGCTAATTAGAAGCAACAAGAAATATGTAACTAAGATTATATGTAACTCATAATATGATTTAAAAGAGTGTCCATGGAGTCTCTTGCGCGTTCTTCTCCATACACTTTAGAACGTGCAATTTAGCTTCACTTTTTTTTGGACTGACCGACATTTGACTAAGTGCCTGTAAATGGTCTATTTGAAATAAATGCTTTTGATTGATTGATACCTCCTACAAACAAAAAAAAACTTAAAACAAATGTTACCTCTAATAATAGTGTAGATTTATCAACTTATGTACACTCCAGTGCTGATCTACACTAACATTATAAAGAGGGACAAGTATTTTTGTGTGTATGTTTTTAATGAATAAATTCAAAAACTACTGTGTCAATTTAAGGTTCAGTTGAAAACCAGCGTCAGGCAACTACCATGTAGTTGTCTGTCATTATTGCTGAACTGGACCTATTTGGCGCCGCCGTGAGACACACATTGTTAGTTGTCTCTTTTTTTATGTAATAATTAGTGGCTAGTGTTGTTACTACATTGTGTGTATCTACGAGTGTGTATGTCAAATAAAACAGTTATCTTTCTTTTCTTTCTTTCTTCTTTCTATTTCAAAAATTCTTTCACCATTGGAAAGCTACATTCACCCTGAGTAACATAAGCTAAATTTATTGCCCGTGCGAAGCCGGGACGGGCCACTAGTATAATATACCTAATTCAAACATAATAAATAGGTATTGAGTAAACCACGAAAATGAGAGTCTGCAAACATACTAACCGCGCAAAATTATAACCTTGACTTCTAACGGAATCTATTTTAGTTACAACGCATTCTCGACGGCGATGCGTGCTTGTAACTACTATATTTAATTGACGTAATGAATGAATATGGTACGAAACGCGAGGAAAAAAAGAATCTGTCAAGTACGAGTCGGACTTGCGCAGCGAAGGTTCTGTACAAACTTAACTGTCTAGACAGGAGTGGATCGTGAATTTCTGGGGCCCTGGGCTAACATTACTTAGGGACCACTAAAAAAGCTTGCTTGAAAATTAAAGTAGATAATGAGATATACTCCTCAGGTTAATTATTCTAGTAAAAAGTGAATCATAAAAGAACATTTAAGTGCGAGTTAGACTCGTGTACCGAGGGTTTCGTTCAAACTTACGTATGTGTAATAGTTAAGGGGTGCTATTCTATTGCTAGTACATTGAATTAACAACCTAATGTAAAGGGGCATTGGGTTGTTAATTCAATGTACTGCGCTCACGACTCGTCGCTGTGCCAGCGCTGAGCTCAAGGCTGTTTTCTTAGAGAATAGCACCCCAATTCCCGAATCGAGTTTTAAATATTTTGATTGTGACGTAACTACTTTACAGTTTTCAGACATTTTCCTTTAGTTGTGCTATAAGACTTCTTGTCTTTCAGAATTCTAGGTCAATGGGAATTAGGTATCTACCCTATAGGGTTTGAGTTCCTAGTGTCAAAATATAGGCCTAAATGGAGCATAGGGAGATTTCATAGCAAGAGCATAATCGGCTTTATTATGTTCCCACTGCTGCGACTCAAGGCCTCCTCTCTAGGAGAGGGAGAGGACCATAATGCCGTAATACATCACGCGGGCCCAGTTCGGGTTGATAAGTGTCACATATTATGTCTTCGAATGTTTGGTAGTAGGAGGTGCAGGTTTCCTCAAGATGTTTTCCTTCACCGTTTTGAGAGCAGTGTTGATGAAATAAATTACACAAAGTATTATGCCTGGCTGGGTTTGAACCTACAACACGTAAGTCGGAACCGTTACCATAGGGCCATCACTGCTCACTAAGAGGGTAGCAGATTATTGAATATTTATTTCAACTTCATTTCTCCACGCGTTTTTGAGGAAAAGGGGCTTGATAAATGGACACACAGTAATTCAGTACGGGTCCCGATTTTGCCATATTTGGTACGGAACTCTAAAAAAGAAGTCATTTCTAAGGCGGATGTTAATTAAACGCTGTGAGAAAACGCCGTCGTAGAAGAACGAATTCATATCTTTGTTCCTCATATCGACAACCTCTTGAAGTAAATAATATAATATATAATCAACACAATTTCATTTTTCATTTATCCATCAATATCAATAAAGTTATTATTATTATAATTTAACACATTGAATGTCAAGAATTTCAAGGAAATAAAATTAGTTCCCGCCTTACATCATCAACAGTCTATGAAAAATTTCGTAGTTGGGGTCTTTATTGATCAAGTTAACACTGTCCATATACAGTGGCCATGTGTGTATCTAGACTGGGGCGAATCGTAATTTTGTGAGGCCCTGGGCTAACACTACTTGGGGGCCCATATAATTAGGATGCTAGCTTGCTTGAAAATTGAAATAGATATTACTCATCGGGCCAGTCTGTATCATAAATAAAAAGTCCCCCAACTGCGTTGAAATATTTTGTTTTGTAGATCAGGTACTTTTCGAGACATCGTGTTTAGTCAGTGAGTGAATGAGTGACTTCTTTAATTTTAAGCTATTGCATAGCTTCTATCGCGGGCCTTGAGCGTGGAGACCGAATCCAGAAATTCCGTAACGAAAATAACCTAACACCCCCCACTCATTTGTTTTTTGAGCGTGGTGACCGATAAGAAAACAAATGAGTGAACAATCAATCAAAATTCAATTCAATGTGTGAAAGTGTAACTTCAATTAATATCAAAGAAAAAAAACAAAGGAAAAGAAATACTGCATAAATAAAATAAATAAATAATTATAATTGCATAAGTTGATAAAAATGCTATGCAATAGCTTTACCGCGGCAGTACCCGAGTGTCACACGTCTTTTTTTTATTTATAC
Organism: Mythimna albipuncta; assembly: GCA_929112965.1. Taxonomy (NCBI): domain Eukaryota; kingdom Metazoa; phylum Arthropoda; class Insecta; order Lepidoptera; family Noctuidae; genus Mythimna; species Mythimna albipuncta. The sequence goes on along the minus strand of OV815985.1, from coordinate 8,893,834 downwards.
AGTTTAACTAACATCTTATTATCGGATGCCATAATTTTCGAGATCACCTACGGCTTTGGCTTACCCTGCTTTCCGAGGCACTGCGGAATCTTTATGTTTAGACTCTAAATATACCAAGATTCCTCAGTGCCTCTAAACTTTAGAGCAATGACTATGTAGCGACATCTATGGCGCCACATAAGAACTACGAAGAAAGTACGAAATCCTGCATCGCGCAATCAAAGTTCTCCGCGCGATTTGAACACATACGACAGCCCGAAATCATCTATCGGGCAGTCGCCCACCAGACGATAACACCTGTCTGGCCGGAGGATCCTCCCTTTTCAACGGAGGTTTGCGGGACTTTACTCTCTGTTCCGCCTACCTCCAAACTGGTGACCCTCGACAAAGAACGTCAGCGCAGCCTTCGTGCAGCTACTACTTCGTGACGTCATCATCACTTCCTCAAGCTTTCGAGCAGCGAGCCATATAGCCAGCACCCACGGCTATAGAGGGTATCCTGACCACCAGCATGCCTACCTGGTCATACCTGGTCATCACCTTCAGCCTCATCAGCGACCTTGGCTTGGCACACCGCACCTTCGGCCAGTCACATGAAGAGCTATGAAGAACCTCTCCTGAACCTCCAAAACTATAGATGGATCGGCCCCATGGTCGGAGCTAGGGAGGGGCATTGTAGGGCAATGCCCAACCTTGAATTCACAATTCCCTACCTCACTCTCACTCAGACGTGGACCTCTATATCCAAATCTGGAAGTTCAACCATCTTGTTCACTTGTTCTTCATCATTGAGGATTGATCCATGCTCATGCTCTGTCACAGATGTTTTTTGTCTACGAATAGCTTTAGCTTTTGTTTGATCAGGCACCAGTCAGTGATAAACATGGTGATTGATTTGGGTACCCGTGCATTGAGGGCAGATCAATTATAGGAGTGGCAGGCGGTCGCCGACTTCTGCGAAGCAGTAATGCTCGCCAAAGAGGAGGCCGAACGCCTCAGGCAACGGCATTCTCGCCGCCGCCGCCGACGCCGGGATTCTGATCTCGATTTCCGGCCACCGCAGGCGCGGGCTTGCGGACAGTGAGCAATGGGTAGCTCGCTGTCCGGACACTTACCGGATAACTGTCCGCACCAAGCCCAAGTCGTCGACGGCGCGCACTGTTCCCGCGCGCTTCAAGGAGTTGTCAGCAACAGCAAGGACCCAGTCGGGTCGAAGCCTACTGGGGCCAGGGTTATCCGAAAGGGCGCTCGAGCCCGGGCATGAAGGCTAGAAGGAACGGGGTGGTTCTTTTAGTCAGTAAGAGTCTGACACTATCTCCCGCTCCGCCCAAGAGCGGGGGTTGTCATTGAATGATTTTTTCCCACCATAAAAAAAGGGCAGATCAATTATGATAAATTTTTACTTCCGCCCTACATATTACATGTAACCAATGCTGGCCTGCCTCAAATTCGACTCTAACTACAGCCTTGATCGGCCCGTCCACAGACTGAACTAGAACTTATAATGAGGGTAAGAGTGATAATTTTTTTATTTACTACTAAAGCACGAGTCGAGCTTGACCACTACCTCACCTGATGGTAAGCGAGGATGTGGTCGACAATGAAGCACGCATACCTAGTAATAACTTATTCACTCTTGACTTAAAGACCCAGAGGCGTAGCGTGGACTAATTTAAAAATTGGCGAAGGCACACCAGCGAGGCCTTTTCTTTTATAAGTTCGTAAAAAAGACAGCGACTGTCGCAACTCAGTTTCTGACTAGATCGTCGCTTACGAAATAGTGGTCAAAGAATAGTCTACACTTAATTTATTAACAGGATAAGTTTGTATTTTGTTTTGTTTGTAGGAGGTAACCTCGGGAAGTACTGGTCCGATTGCTAAAATTTTTTCACCGATAGAAAGCTGTTTTATTCCTGAGTGACATGGGCTATTAATAATTTTATGTACGCGGGCGAAGCTGCGGGAAAATGCTAGTCAATTATAAAAAAAACTCTTTTTCTTAAGAAGCCGAGAGCCCCTTCGCCCACGTCTATCTACGCCACTGTAAAGACCCTTGAATAAAATAGGTAGGTAAAAAGACAAGTTCCTACATTATTTCCCTTTGAATACCATTGTAGAACATCGTACCAAGGCCGAAACGAATCATTTCTGAGCAGTGTACAGTCACGAAGTGTCAATACGCCATCACGACGACGACAGCATTCAACCATGGATTTGTACCTATCCGACATCAGATATACGTATGAAAGTGAATATGCTTTTTTTACAACATTTACTCGAAAACTGGCTTTTAGTCCAATGTTTTTGCTTGACAATGAATTGTATTTTGCACACGGCGAGCCCATAATAGAGTAAATTATTCTCACAATAATCTGGGGGTTTACCATAACCTCTCATAGCAGGGCTGAAGTTGAAATTTTTGTACTATAACTTCGCTAAAGCAGGCTTGTAACTGGCCTGCTAAGTGACGTTTACCTTCGAAATCCGCTCAAGACTCGTTCACCTTTTTTTTTTTAAATAGACTTTTTGTACTATGGCGTATTATTTGACGTATATTTAATAGCAATTGACCGTCTTTTGCGCGTCTGTAACGTGAAATTAAGCGATCTTCAAGCGTAACTGTTCACCTCTGTACAAAAGTCGTTCAACATTAATACTGACATGGTACGATTTTTAGCAGGCTTGCTTTTGAAAGGAATTTGACTCACTGGGAATTGAACGTTTCCTTAAGAGGTCATGGTAAGCCCCCTGTTACCTACATGTATGTTATATTTCGGAGTGTTTTTAATTAAAACAATGTCGCGTATTAAACGTCAGTATTTGCCATTGCAGTGTAAAGTGTGTTGCCTCCCATTGGCGTGCGTGAGGCGTAATGGCACATTCTGCTATGTGAGCCAATGGCCCGTGTGTGCAATGATATTTTGCACACTTGCATTAAAATTTAGTTTTAATATAGTTACATATATTGCTCAAAACTATACTTCAAAAACGTTTGAATTATATAAAACGACACCAATTTAGTTATAGTTGAGATTGTGTATTGTGCTATAAGAAGTCTGTCTAATAAGTTAAACGACTTGGGTAATTATTAGGATTTAATGAACTTCAGTTATAATATACGGGTTTCCTTGCAATTGATACACAAACAATCGTAAAAAAGAAGTAAAGAATTTGTTTTTTTAGAAATTTTTCATATTTTATTGTTTTTTTTTCACTCATTTTCTTTTTGGCAACAAACGAACGCCCTTTTTTAATCTGTCACGGTGACAGTGTCACCGCGTTGTTGTCAGTGTCAAGTTAATGTCAAATTGTATACATAACAAAGCGTTACCTTGTGATATTCAGTGATATTTTTATCAAAATTCGATCAAAAACAAACAATAAATTACTAGAAAACCCTTATTAATTATACGTTATATTTTAATTTATCGTGTAAGTGCAAAACAATATCTAAATGAGTTCGATACAGGAGCGTTTGCAGCTAAAAAGGGTACCGTTAGATACTTGGAATGTACGTGAACAGTTATGTTTGGCCTCGGCGGTTGTTCGGAGCGGAGATCAGAACTGGATGTCAGTTTCCCGCGCTCTAAAGACCATTGGCGAGCCAAATAGACCACCAGACTGGTATTCACAAAAGAGGTTAGTGTTTTCTAATGTTTTTTTTTTTTTGTTATGATGCTTATAACCAAAAATGCTCATGGAATTGACTGTATCTTTGGTAATGTCTATTGTTGTTAGTTATTTGTGCTGTTATTTCGTGGACTACCTTATATATGACGTCATAGTCTATTTTTTTGCTTCATTTAACATGTTTTTTGTGTTTAATGTTACAAAAAACTTCTAAAGGTGCTGCCTCACCGGGAACATTCGCGTATAATGTAACGTTACAGATTAGAGCATTATATCAGTGAAGGAGGAGAACCGAGCATTACAATTACCTTGTAATGATACAATGTGTAATATCTCGATACAACTTGTACTATACAACTTATATGTCGGTTGTCAGTCAGGGAGGTAATAGATACTGTAATGTAATGCTCAAAGTCGAAACCTTAATGTTACATTAAACGCGAATGCTCCCTGTGATTATTAGGAGACCATAATTGTAATTTTCAGTTGTGCGGCTCAATACGGCGCCCTACTGGAACATGTGGAGACTCCGAAGCGTAAGAAGCGTAGTTCTGAAGGAGCGGTGGAGACACCTCAAGAGAGTATCCTCAAACGACTGACGCAGGAACGCATCGGAGAGATACAGAAGACGCTAGTTGAAATGAACCAGCAGTATGATCAATTGAAGGTATGTTTATACAAAGCTTTTATTTTTTAGGGTTCCGTAACACAAAAGGCAACACAGATCCTTATAGGATCACTTTGTTGTCCGTCCATCTGTCTGTCTGTCTGTCTGTCAAGACCCTTTATCTCAAGAACACGTGGAGGTATAGAGTTGAAATTAAAATCATATACTCAGGTCTGCGGTCCATTCAAGCTGTAAAAAAATCAAACTTCTAAGTTAATGAATAAAAAAACTTTTACAAAAAAAAATATAACCTTCAATGTTAAAAAAACACTGAAAAGTACAAAATAACGTTAATTTCGGACGTCGGTGTTCCATCATCATCATTCACACATCATTTCAGCCGATACACATCCACTGTTACATAGGCCTCCCCCAAGCGTCGCCACATCGAACGTTCCTGTGCGTCCCGCATCCATCGGTTTCCCGTTACCTTCACCAAGTCATCGGTCCACCTTGTAGGAGGCCTTCCATGCTGCGTCTTCCGGTACGCGGTCGCCACTCCAAAACCTTTCGGCCCCAATGGCCATCTTTTCTGCGAGCAATGTGCACTGCCCATTGCCACTTAAGTTTGGCAATTCTTCGTGCTATGTCGGCAACCTTAATTTTCCTGCGGATATCGTCATTTTTTATTCGATCACGCAAGGAAACCCCGAGCATAGCCCTTTCCATTGCTCTTTGGGTGACTTTAAGCCTTCTGATGAGACCCATTGTGAGCGACCACGTTTCGGAGCCATATGTCATCACTGGCAACACACACTGGTCAAAAACTTTCGTCTTGAGACACTGAGGTATGTTGGACGAGAAGATACCGCGTAACTTCTCAAACGCAAAGTCGGTATTTCTATAATAGTTTTGTCTCTTCGTTCCCCATCTATCTCGTCAGCTTTTCTACCACCTATGGGGAACAGAAAAGCTAGGACAGGAAAACACTCGTCAGAGCAATGCGACGCTAGTGGGTAAAGGGACAAAGATCTGTAAGTTGTAGCTATCAGAAAACACAAAAATAATATTGTAACTCCTTCAACAGAACGAAATAACGGAAGTCCGTAATCCATCGACTTCAGAAGAACGTCTCCGCGAGGTGTGGGCGGCTATTGAGGCGAGGAACCGCGCGAGGGAGCGAGAGGCGGCGAGGCGGGCCGCCTGGCTGAAAGAGAGGGACGAACGACGCGCGAGAGCTGACAGGGCGTGGAAGCCGATGCTTAGTAACCCTGGGCAGACCCCGCCGCAGACTGGTGAGTTGAGCGCGGAATTATTTTCTTCAAGAATCTGATGTATGTATGTAACCGTCCGGTAACCGTCCGGACCAAGCCCAAGTCGTCGACGGCGCGCACTGTTCCCGCGCGCCTCAAGGAGTTGTCAGCAACAGCAGGGGCCCAGCCGGGTCGAAGCCTACTGGGGCCAGGGTTATCCGAAAGGGCGCTCGAGCCCCGGTACGAAGGCTAGAAGGAACGGGATGGGTTTTTTAGTCAGTAAGAGTCTGACACTATCTCCCGCTCCGCCCAAGGGCGGGGGATGTCAATGCATGATTTTTCCCATCGAAAAAAAAAAAAAAAAATGTATGTATGTAGAGACACAAAATAGATAAGTCCAGTTGCCATCACGGATCATGAACAGTTGCGCAGAAGTAAAATATTCGGTCTCTTTAGTGGTGCGAAGTGAGACGCGGGGGCGGGGAGTGTCAGTGATTGGCTCGCCGCGCCATCGCGTCATAGACGTCACTCCTGATTCGTTCATTGCGTTGCAGCATGTATCTAACAAAGACGATTGGCTCGCCAATGTATGGAATGCGCAAAGCGATTCCCACTCTGACGCCGAGCGTTCAATATCCGTGATGGCAACTGTACAGAAGTCATGTGTGTACTTCACTTTGCATACCTACGCTCGGCAGTCGTGCTAGGGTCGGCGCCGTTTTCTCAGAGCACGCTCGGGCGCGGCGATAAATACCTAATATAAATTGTAAAAATATTACAAGGCCACAAAGTCATGTACTTCTCTACCTACCTAACTGTTCTGCGACCGCCGAATTTATAAATGATAATGATAAATGATATTTATTTTGTAAATAGGTTTAAAAAACACTTTTACACGTCAATTTTTTTTTCGTCAGTTTATGCTAGATGAGGCCGGTGTTTCCTATCTGACTACCCTGAGAAGAAACACCGAAACAAACTCAGGGGCTATTTAGGTATGAAATGTGAAGATACATGAGTAATGCGTTCCAGCCACGGCGTTTTGGGAACACATTCATTATGCGTACAGCTAAGAAGTGGAACTTCCTGCCGGAGTCTGTGTTGCCTGATAGCTACAACCTAGGGGTCTTTAAGTCAGAAGGAGTTGTCAGCAACAGCAGGGACCCAGCCGGGTCGAAGCCTACTGGGGCCAGGGTTATCCGAAAGGGAACTCGAGCCCCGGTATGAAGGCTAGAAGGTACGCGGAGCGTTTTTTAGTCAGTAAGAGTCTGACACTATCTCCCGCTCCGCCCAAACCCTGCTAGGATACATTGTTTTCGTTTTTAGTTCCCGTGTCTACCTTCCGGCTCCATCATCATTATCAGATCAGTTCGATAGTACCTTATAGCGAAAGTGCATCTCATGACAATTCTAATAAGCCCAAATATGGCTAGGATACATTGATTAATTACGGAGTTCCGTTGCTTATCTTTCGGCTCCATCATCATCATCAGGTCACTTCGATGATACCACTCATTTATTTGACTACGATATAGTCGCATAACTATGTTCATTGTGATTTCTGTGTGAGTATGAACTTCCGTTGGCCATTTCTGGTCTTCTTCACCAGTTCCACTTCATCAAATGTAATTATTTTGACTGTAAATGCTTAAGTCTTTGATGAAAATTCCAAAAGAACTAAATGGTTGCCTATAATATTTGAGGAGTTCCCTCGATTTCGCCAAGATTCCATCTTCAGATCCCGACTTGGTGACTATGGGACCATTTGGAAAGTATGCCCTTTCCAAAAAAAAAAAGAATTTTTCAAATCGGTTGGCAAGTGAGTTATGCGCTAACATACATAAAAAAAATACATCCGAATTTAGAAACTCCTCCCTTTTTTAGAAGGCGGTTAAAAAACTGCGACTTCTTTCGAATAATCTCGCAGTCAAATAAGTAACCTTTTTTGTTTCAGTCGCCACCCCCGCCCCGCCCGCCTCGCCTCTTCTCACGTCTCTCCTCAAGTCGTCTCCTGTGGTGACGACGCCGCAACACATTTCGCATCCCGCCAACTGCGTCGGTAAGTGTTTTTTGTACTCAAATAGTGCATGATACAGAAGCGTTGGTGACCAGAGGCCTGAGTCCCAGCAGTGGGAACGTTATCATGCCGGTTATGCTGTGCTATGCGGCTCCAGGTTTGTCCTGATGGATGCGAGACGGTACTGACAGGGCAAGAATGTAAAATTCAAAAAAATTCAAAATCATTTATTTCAAATAGACCATTTGCAGGCACTTTTGAATAGTCAAATGTCGGTCAGTCCAAGAAAAGTGAAGCTAAATTGCATGTTCCAAAGAGTAGGTCTCTATGTAGAAGAACGTGCAAGAAACTCCATGGACACTCTTTTTAAAACACATTATGAGTTACATAGATCTTGGTTACATATTTCTTGTCGCTTCTAATATGTGAGCACAATGTAGGTAGATACGTAATAATAAGAAATAGAATGTAAAGAAAGGCTTCTATATATGTAGTTAAATTATCTATAAATGGTGTAAGGGACAGCCCTCCCCAAACTTTAAGGGCTTGCTCAGTAGACGAAGCTGAACAACCCACCATAAAAAAAAAAAAACTGGAAACAAAAAAAAAATCAGCCTCTCCATACAAACTGTCCATCAAGTTAATAATTTTGTATGGTGAAGTGGATTTTTTTTTTCGTTTCCTGAATTTTTTTTTGTGGAAGGTTGTTCAGTTTCGTCTACTGAGCAAGCCCTTAAAGTTTGTGGAGGCTGTCCCTTACACCTTGTATGGTGTCTTTGACATTTGATCCAGTAAATAATTCTGGACGCCCCAATGGTGGAACTTTTCATCGGTTTTTTGTTAATATTTTTTTTTCTTTTAAATTTAAACTGTAAAATTGTATCGTATATTGGCACACATAATGAAATATTGCATACAAACGAAATTCCCCCTTTAGACTTGGGGTTTTTTTTTAAATTTAACCTTTCAGGGTAAAGGTTGAATTATAAGAAACACCTTAGAACTCGCCTACGTCATAAAAGGAAGCCTTGTGCTAAATTTCAATAGGGGGGAGGAGTGGGGATCTGGCGGCGAGGGTGCTTGATGCGCTTGCGTCGCATAACACAGACGTGCTAGAGTGCGTCTACTGAAAGCGTAACCTGGAGTTTTTTTTTAAATTAAATTGGCAACATTGTTTTGCCGAAAAAAAACACGTCAAAGTCTATGGTTGCAATTGTCAGTTTTTGGAAACTGATATTTATTTTTCAAGAATAATTGCTTAATTGTGGCAAAACAATAAACAGTAACGTGCAAAAACTACTACACACTATGGTTAATAAGTTCAAACAAAAACAAGAAGAGAAACAAGGCGTTTTCAATGAAAACCAACATTGTTTACATACTATTTCTGATTTTTAAGTTAGTATGACGTTATAATCTTGATCCTTGTCGACTAATATTATTAGATAGTTATAAGGATATAATGATATTTTTTTTCTTATATTTTTAGATAATCTGACATATTGCGAATTTCATAATGGACAAAAACATCGAACAAAGAAGGGTTTTGGTGAATCGACCTAATCAAAAACACATGCTAGTGAGTGGTAGAATACGTTCAAAAGCAGTTGAGATGTAATGAAATATTTGCCTCACTCTGTCTGGTAGTGCATGAAAGACTGCAACTCAAGTTAAAATCGCGAAAATCCTAGTTCAAGTTTGAGATGCTGCTGCAGCAGCAGCTGAACTTTTTGTGACTCACGAGTCGATCCGTATCATTTGAAACAATCACTGGAGTATAAAACATGTTCCCACTTGACTAATCCCAAAAGATCTGAATTATCTCTATGGTAAAACGAATTGATTCCAACCCAACAATCTTGACACATTAATAGTGTTGGCGAGACGTGATGAAGTTGAAATCATGTTGACTATTTTATTTGACTATCACGGTGTTGTGCACTTGGTATTCTTGCCAGAACGCCAAATGGAAAATAAAGAATATTATTTATTATATTATATAGCGACATTTTGAGAGATCAGATAAAATAAAATAATTTGGAATACTATCTAACATTTTGTGTGTTATTGACATTTACCATACACCCACCAAATAATTAAGTCTACACACATGTTTGTGACTAGGATTTAAGTTCTTGTATAACTATTCTAAAATTGTCATAAATACAAAAAAATACTCTAGTATCAAAACTTTTTCTCCTACTATTTCAATAATACCACATTCAAAATTTTTGGTTGTAATCTCCTTTTCTCAGGTCACGCTTTCATTAGACGGACTCTAGGTTAGGACAGCAAAATACAGAGTTGAAATGTGTTAGATAGAGCAAAGAATTCTTGAAGGTTTGTTTTTGGTAAATAAATTAAGTTTTGTAAAAAGTCGTAGAACATAAGTTGTTGTTTATGGTGTTAGTAATACAGTCTTGCAAGATTGTTAGTATTTTACAAATAATCTTGTTGAAAGATTATAAATATAATTACATGTCTGTCATGTGTGTGTGTCCTAATAAATACAATTGCCGGCACGTATCTTGAGCGCTGGCTTCAAGTTGCGCAGAAGTCAAATATTCGGTCTCTTTAGTGGTGCGAAGTGAGACGAAGGGCGGGGAGTGTCAGTGATTGGCTCGCCGCGCCATCGCGTCATAGACGTCACTCGTGATTCGTTCCTTGCTCTTGTTGTATGTATCTAACAACGACGACGATTGGCTCGCCAATGTATGGAATGCGCAAAGCGATCCCCACTCTGACGCCGAGCGTTCAAGATCCGTGACGGTAATTGTAAGTCCTATGATGCAATTTTTTTTTTATGTCTACAGAAACGGTATCGCCGTCAGTAACAGCCCCGACCCTCTCGATGTTGCTGGAGAAGTCAGCCTCCGGTACCAGTCAACATGAGAGCAAGCACGCCGCCATTGAACATATCAAGAGCCAGCTGGTGCAGATCGAACAACAGCTTAAAGGTAAACTAGTTTTTAATGAAAATATTGTTACGCCATTAAACCGGCTGACCCATTTCAAAACCTAGTAAGGCACCCTTTTTACAAAAACGGTTTTTTTTACATAATCTTGCTATTTTACTCAGTCCCTACCAAATACCAAAACACGAGCTTTTTAAACTTTCATTTAAGCAGTTATATTTATGCATCGATACCTAGTAAATGCACCATTCACTCCCTCGTATACTAGGTATTAAAGTGGTAACCCTTTAAGTCATTTAAACATAATTAAAACCTAGCAAGTCTCAGAGACTTACTAGGTTTTTAAATGGTCGATGCACCTTACTAGGTTTTTGAAATCTTGAAATACGAAAGTAGAGAGGGGATACAGTACGTCACAATTGCGCTCACGCAGCTTGAACACGCCATATCTTCGAGACAATAATGAGTAGCACCCAATTATTAAAACGCATTGCTGTTCGAAAGATTTAGAATGGTGGTACGTGAGAAAAATCTCGAAACGTCCACATAAGTATGTATCACTATTATTATTCAAATAATAATAGTCGGTAGGTACATAGGTAGATAAAGGAAATGATACTTTCCGCTATTAACAATAGAGTTGAAATTCGCGTTAAAGTGACTCTTGGTACATTGTGCAATAAAAATGATTTATGGCCCCGCAACGCGATCCTATTGTTCTGGATCGATCTTGAGACGTCGGTATCTAGAATTATCTTCGTTCCGCATATAAATACGAGCCTCCGACCGGAAGTAAGTCAGTTTGGATTTCGACTGCGAACAAGAGCGAACTACCTAAGTGTGTGTAGTGATTCTATCTAACGACCTAAGCGATAGTGTAACGGTACTCTTTTGTTAATTGTGATCCGGATTATTGTTGATTGGACTAATTTGTTACTGTTTGCGGTGAATAAAGTTCTCTGTTAGTAAATCGGCATTTAATTACCAGTACGCAACAATATTTTTTTCATAGCAAGCTTTTATAGCGTAGTATATCTATTGCACGCTTGCCTTGAAGTAACCTATTCACCGCATTCTGTGTTTCCGGATACACAGACTCCGGCGGAGAATTCCACTCCTTGGGTGCTATTCTCTAAGAAAACAGCCTTGAGCTCAGCGCTGGCACAGCGACGAGTCGTGAGGCGCAGTACATTGAATTAACAATCCAAATGTAAAGGGGCATTGGGTTGTTAATTCAATGTACTGCCCTCACGACTCGTCGCTGTGCCAGCGCTGAGCTCAAGGCTGTTTTCTTAGAGAATAGCACCCCTTATCTGTATGTGTGGCCTAACTTATAATTTCTCATTTCTTTTCAGCCAACACTCCGCCGGTACTATCAACATCAGTTCAGCCAACATCAGCGCAGACCCCGTCCTTAGACATTGACGATATAGAGATCAAAGCTGAGGATGTCTATGCCTTCAGCGACATAGACATCCACATACCACCGGTCACCACCATGCATAAACAAGTCACCAGGTTAGTGATCTTACGGCGCGCACTGTTCCCGCGCGCCTTAAGGAGTTGTCAGCAACAGCAGGGACCCAGCCGGGTCGAAGCCAACTGGGGCCAGGGTTATCCGAAAGGGCGCTCGAGCCCCGGTATGAAGGCTAGAAGGAACGGGGTGGGTCTTTTAGTCAGTAAGAGTCTGACACTATCTCCCGCTTCGCCCAAGAGCGGGGGTTGTCATTGGATGATTTTTTCCCAACATAAAATAAAGGTTAGTGATCTTTATTTCAGCCGTAACTGCTAAACATAGTTCTTCCCCTAAGTGTCGCCACAATTATAGGTCCTGTGCGTCTCGCATCCATGGTATTCCCATGGTCCTCATCAGGTCATCGATCCATCTTGTGGAAGGCGTTGCCGTGGCTACTACATTACCGTTTGGTAAGATATTTCACTGTGCCGGTAATGCTCGCAAAGGAGGAGGCCGAATGCATCAGGCAACGGCGTTCTCGCCGCCGCCGCCGCCGAGACTCTGATCCCGACTTCCGGCCACCGGCGCGGGCTTGCGGACAGTGAGCAATGGGTAGCTCGCTGTCCGGCCGTCGGTAATTGTCCGGGCCAAGCCCAAGTCGTCGACGGCGCGCACTGTTCCCGCGCGCCTCAAGGAGTTGTCAGCAACAGCAGGGACGAAGCCTACTGGGGCCAGGGTTATCCGAAAGGGAGCTCGAGCCCCGGTATGAAGGCTAGAAGGAACGGGGTGGGTCTTTTAGTCAGTAAGAGTCTGACACTATCTCCCGCTCCGCCCAAGAGCGGGGGTTGTCATTGGATGTTTTTTTCCCACCATAAAAAAAAATTGGTTAGTTATCTTTATTTCAGCCGAAAGACGTCCACTGCTAAACATAGTCCTTCCCCTAAGTGTCGCCACAATGACAGGTTCTGTGCATCTCGCAACCATGGGATACCTATGGCCCTCATCAGGTCATCGGTCCACCTTGTGGAAAGCGTTGCCGTGGCTACTACATCACCGTTTGGTGAGATATTTCACTGTAATATCAATCTTACCGGTCAAAAATGGTACGCCGAAGCTACTATAGAACGGCTATATCATCGGATAACGATATAAATGCGCCCAATCCGGGTTTTATAAATGTTCTTTGGTCTTTTATAGAACCGCTCAGCAGCACCATTCAGTTTATGAAAAATATTTTATGGACTGTTTTAGAATAATTAAAGTTTTGCTGCTTGGGGAGCTATTCAGTATATTATATTTGAAACTTAATTTGTTGTAGAACATCAGAGAAACCAATGGGCCAGCCTCTAAGTAAAGAAGATGCTGACGTCACTTCCGTCACCGTGCCCGAAGATCCGCCGATCATAGTCGACGAACAAGTAATCAAGGTACGAACATCATGTACACTAAGTTTGTGAATTCAAAACATCATTAAACCTATTTACTTTTACCTAACGTATATAAATAAAATACAAAAACACAAAGTGCACTTAGGCGTCGAAGTACTCCTCCACATCGCTGTCATCCGGGAATGTGCCCAGGAGACTGGCAGCATTACCACGTTGAATGGCAATGCTAATTCTTTGAGCGAAGAACGAGCCAGCCCTCTGGTCACGCAAGGTGTCGATCAGTCGGCGACAAATTTCCTTAAAAAGGAGACGCGCATTCGGACCCCATGACCCAAGCGTTTCGACCCCAAACGGCTCAAAACTGTAATTAACTGTAATTTTTTTTTTTCTTTTACCTCCATTGTGTCTTTACCATAAAACTTTTTTTAATTTGTTAAAAACTCAGACTCGGAACCTCTTTGGTGTACTTTTTTTTTTGCATTTAGTCATTTCCTCGCTGAGGTGGAATGAAAAGTTACGTGTTGCACTCGAGTGCAAACATTTTTCACCTCGTGCTCTTTTGAATCTCTTGTTAACGCTCAAATCCTTCGCTTGCTTTTAAATTTGACTGTTCAAAACTGCCTGCTATGGTCTATTTGAAATAAATGTTTTTGACTTTGACTTTGACTTGCTCGGTCATCAAAATTGAGCACGCGGTTAAAAAACACCTTTGCACTGTTGTATAATAAATAACTATTAATTGTTTTAGGTGGAGCCAGAACAAATTAATGTAGAACCATTTGAAGAGGAAGTCGTTCAAGACGAGATCGAAACGGTAATCAATACTTCATTCTCTTACCATATTTTATTCGGTAAATTCCTCTCTGTACTTAACATTTCATTGGATATAGGTTTGTCAATATTACAGCCCACTGCTTTTATTTAAGTCCAAGTATAGACCCTAAAGACTACAAAAACGGGCCAAGTTGATGAAGAGGGTTTCACTAGGGTGGAAAAGAGGAAGAAAAAGAAGCCCTGTTCCCATAACCTGTGCGGTACCGCACCCACTGGACCAAATATGCTGCTGCGTCCTGCTGTGCCTACGACGCAGCTGTATATTTCGCGTCTGCATTGCTCTACGAAGGTTGAGGAAGTCGTGGAGTACATGAAGATAAAGAGCAACTGGACTCTGAGGGTCGAAAGGCTGGATTCGCGCCACGACACCAACTTCAAGTCGTTCGTGATACGAGTTCCGACCCATCATCTGGAAACCTTTTTGAGAGAGGACTTTTGGCCGAAAGGTGTCGTGTGTGACGTTTCCGAGGACGGCTACGCGACACCACGCAGCGGAATACGACGCCGATGTTACGTGTTTAATTATAAATAGTTTACTGTTTGAAATCCTACTTGAATATGTATTAGTTTATTTTGTTTATAAGATTATAATATTGTGTATTTTATCTATGGACCTTAGTTGCCTGACAATAAATAAATAATAATAATAATATACTTCACCGGGACACCATTGCGGAGCGACCAGTTACGCCAATCTAGCCCGTTCCATCATTGGACCACCAGACGTACGGCGATGCGCTACCGGTACATGGTAGACATTCCACCTACAAGCATAAAACGTTTTGGGAACACATTCATTGTGGTACAGCTAAGGAGTGAAATTCCTTGCCTGAGTTTGTGTTTCCTGATAGCTACAACCCGGATGTCAAGAGCGAATAGGTTTCTTCTAGGTGAGTGCGTTCCATCGTCGTCCGCATTGTTGCTTTCCATCTGGTGAGATACTGGTCCAGCGCGAACTTATCAACAATAATAAAAGAAAAAAGTTACCAAACTAGACACCATACAAACACTATAGTCGCCACACGTCCGACCTGGTCACGCCACCAAATTGGTTGCGCAACCAAACGGACACCAGGTGAGTAACTCTCTATAGAGCTGTAGACATTTTATTGGTAGCGGCGACTGGTCGCGCCGCCATGGTGTCCCGGTGAAATTTAGCCCTAACAGTACGTTAGCATAGCTAAGGAGACACCTTTACTTACTTTTGCTGACGAGGGGTTCAAAAAAACTTACGATCCAGTAAACATTTTGCAAAAAATTCGATTTACTACTAAGCCGATATAATACCATATTTCTCACTGTAGGAGCCTGAACATCCTCCAGTGCAGGCAGCGAGGATCCACAAGGAGACCACACCGGAAATGGAGATCAAGATCGCATTCCCGGAAGTCAAGTTCCCGACTACAGAGATCAAAGTCATACACCCGGAAGATCAGAAGGTATGTAAAATTGTGTTTATTTTAGGCGCTGTGCAAACGGGGACACTTTTTGTTCCAGATATCGAACACTTTTTGATCGTCATTAGTATGTGTTAAGTGGAAGCAACTGGATAAAAAAATTGTTTACGTATGCACAGGGAGTGGATGACTTCATACATATTTCATAGTGGATGATTTCTATAGAAATCTAATACATAAAATCGTATCGCATCGTATCGTATTTAAAAAATACTTATATTCGATACTTTTCCATAAGTTTCTTCTGTTAGTAAAAAATGATCTCTATCTCTTAATCAACCTTGATTATTGAACCCGCGTTGACTACATCAGATTTCATTAAATCCTAATAATTACCCAAGTCGTTTAACTTATTAGACAGACTCTAAATACACTTGTCCCTAAGCTATTGTTTTTTTTTTATTCATAGATAAAAGAAGAAATCAAAGAGCCCGAGACTCAAATAGAACAGCCAACAGTTGAAGAAGAGATTGTTGAAGAAACTCCACAAGTTGTAGAAGAAGAAAAGTGAGTAAACATTGAGCACAGGCGTAGAGTAGCCAGCCTTTCGGTGTTTTACAGGATGTATTTTGGAGAGTGTGCGCGAGAATTGAAAATGAAAAAAATGAAAAATGCTTTATTCAGTACCAAATTTGGTTCAACAATACTGAGGTTGACCTCTCCTTTTAAGTGTAAAAACACCTGTGCCAGGAGAGGCCGCTCTCCCTTAACTTAATTACATTTTTGTATCTTAATAATTTACTTATACGACATCTTTAACATCTTTAAGATTAAATTAATAAAACAGTTAATTAAATCTACATGAGCGTGCACGCAATGTGCGCACTACGTTCGCGTTCCGTTATTATGCACTTGTGTGTGAAAGCATGATTTATGGAGTTTGAGATAGTGTGTTTGTGGATGTGTTTGTCTGGATGTGCGTCACTGTGACTGTGTTTCTGTATACGAGTGTACATGTGTGTGAAAAAAAATATATCGATGTATATTTATGTATTAATGTTCTATTTTGTTTTACATTTAGATATCTGTATTTATTTATTTGTTTGTTTTGGTGCGTTATTATTTATCAATATATATATATAAATAAATACATACAAGCGCATACATGAAATAAAAATATAACTACTTAATAATATGGACTATCATATTCTCTGTGTCTTCATAGTCTAGAGTTTTTAGCCAATCTGTCACCATCCGTTTACATTCCAAAGTAGTTTTTGTATATATTTAAAAAAAATTATTAATGGAGTTATATAAATTGCATGACTTGATTGTACCATCACATTTCTACCATCGGACATACCGCCGAACGGCTTGCCATCGGACATCACTAGGTCTGGGTGTCTTGTTTAACTTATCAAGTCATCGGACCAAACAATCTAATTGAATGTAATACGTATTGCTTGTGATATACATGCGATTGCCAAGTCAATCTAGGTCTTTAAGCTCCCTCAAGGGCCAAGCGCCCGAAAAGTGCCATAAAACATTGATTTTCTGAAGCCTACTCCTCCGTAACGGCTAGGTCAATTGGTTTGAAAAAAATATATGTTTATTATAGATTCATGAACAATAATATCAACATTTGATTTTTTCGTGAAATTAATACTTTTGTCAAAAAAAATATATTTAGCAATTTCGCAACTTTTCCCTACTCCTTCGAAACGGCTTGGACCTTTAGAAACATTTTTACACATAAAAATTGGTGGTTAAATATTCTTCAAAGTGAACATTGTATATGTAAATCAATCAATATCTCGCAGAGAAAATGGATTTAAAGCGCTTTCCGGGCGCTGCTGGCCGCAAATAAATGCACAGATTTGCGTACTGCCGCCTAGGCGAGTGCGAGAGTTGCGTTCACATAATTTCGGCCAGATGGTTCAAGGGACTATACGCCTTAAGTACGGACTGAATAAATTAACCGACTTGGTATTACATGGATCTCATAACTTTTAACGGCAGAAGAACTGAGTTGTGTGCCTCGGTTTTTCTATAAGTTATGTTTTTGTTGAGGTAAAGATTGTTATTTTAATTTTTTTTGTTGGTAGTAGGTAATCTCTGAAAGTACTGGTCCGATTGCTATTTTTTTTTCACCGATATATCTATACGGCTATATTTTATGCAAGCGGGCAAAGCTGCGGACGAAAGCTAGTCTGTAATATGTACGTATTTAGAAGTATTCTAGGTGTGTAGTTGTCTAGTACTCATAACACTAGCTCAGCTTAGCTTGGAACTAGACAGTGTTGTGTGATAGTTATCAAATATTATTGTATTACTTCTACAGCATAATACAAGAAGAACCAATTCAAGAAGAGATCAAAGACGAACCGCCGTCGTCATCAGAAGAGCCAGAACTGACAGAAGAGGTGGTACACACCGAGCCTGTGACAGAAGTGCAGCCTGAAGCCATTCCTCTGCCTCCAGAACCTGAGGAGCCAGTGGAACCGGTACCGGAGGCCGTGGTTGAAGAAGGTAAGAGTCTCCATAACCCTTTCACGAGCAATACAATTTAAGGCCTGTGCACACCACGGGTTTTAAACGCGCCATTGACGCGCGTTTGTGAGCGATACAGACGCGATATTCACGACTTCCGACCATCCGGTAACCGTTCAGACTGAGCCCAAGTCGTCGACGGCGCGTACTGTTCCACGCGCGCCTCAAGATGTCAGCAAAACGTAGGAACCCAGCTGGGACGAAGCCTACTGGGGCCAAGAATCTGCTTCTAAAAGGAAGATTCGGCCCCGATACGAAAATCAACGAAGGAACAGGAGTGGGTTTTTGTCAGTAAGAGTCTGACATTATCTTCCGCTCCGCCCAAGGGCGCGGAGATGTCATTGGATGATTTTCCCAACTACAAAAAAAATGGCACACCACGTTTTTTAAACGCGCCGTTGACGCGTGTTTGTAGCGATACAGACGCGATACGCAGCCTGCAGATCTTTCATCATCATCATCATTATTTCAGTCGATATACGTTCACTGTTGGACATAGGCCTCCCCCAACAGTAGATCTTTAATAGCATAAAAGCGCGCCGTTTTTTAAAACGCGCCCCGACGGCTCGTTTAAAAAACGTGGTGTGCACACGCCCTTACACCTCCAATTTTGGTTTTATTTATCCCCCTTTTTTTGGGCTACGGTAATATCTTTGCTAATGCCCGTTTGTGACGGAATTCAACTAAGAGAAGGCGATATCTTTGTATAGTTGCACCATATCAATGTACTTCATAATTTTGGAGCAACTATTAAAAAGTGGTTTGGAAATTATTTTTCAATACACTTACCCACCCACCTACCACCATCCTTCGCTATTAGGTACGCAATTGACTGTTTTCCGCACTAGTGCAGAAAGTGAGCGTACTCCCCCCGAAAAACTCTGGTCGTTCTTCGTATCTCTTTCGTTGTAGCATATAAGTAAAAGCATAAAAAGAGAATTAAGAAAAAATTGTTTCTAATCTACCACAACTCACACTTTACCCATATTTATTATTGCCAGAACCACAGACAGAACCGGAAGAGGAAGTACCACTACCATCGCTACCGGAACCTGTACACACGGACACCATAGAGCAGGAACTGGAGATGATGGAGAAGGGACCAGAGCCGCCCAGAGTGGAGGAACAGAAGATCATAGAAGATGTTAAGAAGGAGGAAGAATCTGAGGTAAGTCTCCTTACGACTAGTGTGGCGTCGTATAAGCCTCAGCCCCCCCCCCCCCCCCCCCCCAGCTAGGGTTGCCAACTTTTTGTACAAGATTTTCTTTTATTTTTTATTTGAGCACAATATTAAACAGTATTTTATTTGTTTTAT
Source organism: Mythimna albipuncta (assembly GCA_929112965.1). NCBI lineage: Eukaryota > Metazoa > Arthropoda > Insecta > Lepidoptera > Noctuidae > Mythimna > Mythimna albipuncta. The sequence continues at coordinate 8,874,472 of OV815985.1, read as the reverse complement.
GTTTTAAATACATATTTTTCTCGCACAACTTAATTATTTACAGTCGCAAAGTTATTTAAAAACACACACACAGTAAACAACTTGACTTAGAATAAAGGAGTGGTGGTCTATTACAATGAAAGGGTGGTTTGTTTTAAAACAGCCTTTTTTTAAGCTATTGCATCGCTTCTATCGCGGGCCTTGAGCGTGGAGACCGAATCCAGAAATTCCGTAACGAAAATAACCTAACAGCCCCCACTCATTTGTTTTTTGAGCGTGGTGACCGATAAGAAAACAAATGAGTGAACAATCAATTAAAATTCAATTCAATGTGTGAAAGTGTAACTTTAACTAATGTCAACGGAAAAAAAATACTGTGAAATAAAATAATTATAATTGCATAAGTTGATAAAAATGCTATGCAATAGCTTTACCGTGGCAAACCCCGAGTGCCACACGTCTTTTTTTTAATAAATAAAATATTTCTCCAACAGGACTCCATCCCATTAAAAGAGATGATAAGAGAGGAATCTCTTCCCGTAGCTCAAGAAGCAGAAGTTAAAGAAGAGAGGGAGAAGACGGACGTAGAAGATACTCATACTGAGACTGACGACGATACGCCTATGGAGGTAAGTGCTTATTTCCCACTAGCTGAGCCGGCGAACTTCGTACCGCCTAACAGTCAATGAATGTAGTATATCTTTCGATATAGTCAACCGATTGCGATGAAACAAAGCCTAAGTAATATATCAAGTTACAATTTATGTATAAACGTTATCTACATCGATTTCGTGCATTTTACGTGATACGCACACAATTAAAAAATTCTACAGATCCTTACTAATATTATAAAAGCGAAAGTGAGTTTGTTTGTTTGTTTGTTACGTCTTCACGGCTACATGGTAAAACCGATTTGGATGAATTTTGGTACAGAGTTAGTTGGGACCCTGGAGACGGACATAGTCTATTTTTTTATATAGAAACTGAGAAAAGGGGGAGAAAGAGGGAAGGTGTTTTATGTACGCGGGCGAAGCCGCGGGCAAAAGCTAGTTTATTATATGTGTGGAGCTTGGTTATTAATAGTATATTATGTGACTAGGGGATAAAGCAGTGTCTTAAAGTCGCGGGCGGCATGTTGAGTTCCGAACGAAACGAAGGTTGCTAAGTTTTAATCCTGAACGCCAGTGAGGGATTTATATAATTGGCTCCCGAGCACTGTGAGATAGATTCCTAGGTACAAAATGACAATGAGTCATTATATAATGTAAATACAACCGTGCTCGTCTGTGGACGATAAATATCATGTTTGGTTTCGGTTAGATATTACATTTAGTTTTGATTAGAGCCTCAATAGGTGAATTACGTGCACAAAAAGTGTTCTTTGGAAAATTATATTAAATAATTGGTTGGAGGTACTATTATATTTAACTAATAAATAGTTTGTTTTTTATCTGTTTTTATTTAAAAAGTAGTGTATCCAACACAGGGATAAAGCTGGGCGGTTTGATTTTCTCATTTCATTCTGGTTTCTACATTACGTCCCTCGCTATGCTCGGGAGTTAATTATGTAAACTTTTCACTGCATTCAGGATTTCGCCTCGGTAACCTTCGCTCCGTTTAGGATTCAATATCCCAAAGTTGCTGTTTTATCCACTAGTAATATAATGTAATTTTATTTTGTTTGTTACGCTAATTTATCCTGTCAGTAAATTCCCTTGAAATAATTGTCTTAAATAACAACATTCTTCTTACAGTTAAGTCGAGAAGAAGAGAAGGATGGCAAGAAGAAACGAGACTATTCGCGCAAGAAGATTAAGTCGGATTCAAGAAGTAAGTATTCTCTTGTGCCAGCCGAAAGGCATCAGAAATTCTGCCGATCTTCTCTAACCTCAGATACATTTCAGCATGCTCGGGCTCCGAAAGCGCGGCCGAGGCAAGCGCCCCGGAGTCCCCGAGCGCCAACGACGCGGAGCGACAGCACCGCCTTTGGAAGAAGTCCGTCATGCTGGTGTATAGCAGGTAAGATGTTAACGTTGTAGCGTGCTCGGGCTCTAAAAGCCTTCGTCCCCGAGCGCAGAGAGAGAGGCAGCATAGACGGTCGAAGAAGTTTGTCATGCTGGTGTATTATATAGTAGGTAAGATGTTACCATTGTAGCATACTTGGGCTCTGAAAGCCCGTGTCCCCGAGCGCAGAGACGGTCGAAAGAGGCCGTCATGCTGGTGTATAGCAGGTAAAATGCTACCATTGCAGCATTTTCGGGCTCTAAAAGCCTTCGTCCCTGAGCGCAGAGAGAGAGCCAGCGCAGACGGTCGAAGAAGTTTATCATGCTGGTGTATAGTAGGTAAGATGTTACCATTGTAGCATACTTGGGCTCTGAAAGCTTCTGTCCCCGAGCGCAGAGAGGGAGTCAGCAGAGACGGTCGAAAGAGTCCGTCATGCTGGTGTATAGCAGGTGAGATGTTACCTTTTTGAAACTTTTTTTTTTAAACAAAATACGTAAACCATTAAAAAATACAGGGTGTAAGGGACAGCCCTCCACAAACTTTAAGGGCTTGCTCAGTAGATGAAACTGAACAACCTTCCACAAAATTTTTTTTCAAGGAACGAAAAATAAAATCCGCCTCACCATAGAAAATTATAAACTTGGTTGGACAGTTTGTATGGCGAGGCCGAATTGTCTTTTCGTTTCCTGAAAAATATTTTTGTGGAAGGTTGTTCAGTTTCGTCTATTGAGCAAGCCCTTAAAGTTTGTGGAGGGCTGTCCCTTACACCTTGTATACACCGTGAAATTTTAATGGTTGTTTTCCCGCAGCGAGAATGGTTCTGTCTTAATAATATAATCGTTTCATAAATAAATAAAAATTAGAATTGCATTGCATTGTTGCGTGCAAGCTATTTTATGCCGTATCACCACAAATGGGAGCTTATTTTTGTTTGAACATTAATTTATGCATTGCTTTCCTTTGAAGCACCGGCGCGTGCGACGCGAGTACTTACAAGTTACGTCTAGTGTTACGATTTTTTCTCACTTTTTCGAGTTGACCAATTTCTTTTTTTATTACAAAAACATTTTTATTTATTTTTTACTTTTACTCTATATTTCGAAAGTACTCCTTATGGCAAGTCGTTCTGCCACGGGAAAACAACCATTAAAATTTCACGGTGTATAAATAGCACCCGCCTACCGGTAACGAGAACAAGATTATTTTATTATTATTTCTGTCCCCAGGTTATGCGCTCACAAGTACGCCTCTCTATTCCTCCGGCCGATCAGTGATGATGAAGCTCCCGGTTACAGCCAAGTGGTCAAGAGACCCATGGACCTCACCAGCATCAGGAAAAACATTGATTCCGGCGTCATAAGGTATGTCGTCTTAGTAGATAATTATACTACTTACATTAGTTTCAGCATATATGCGAACCCGAAACAAGTGTCTAGTATTTTTAACCGACTTCGAAAAGGAGGAGTTTCTATGTTCGGCTGAATGTATGTTTTTTTTTATGTATGTTCCCCGATATTTCCGTAAATTGTGGACCGATTTTACAAATTCTATGGGAAAAACAATATTTCTATGGGACCAACTTGGAAGCATAACCGTTCAATCAAAAAAAAAAAAAAAGACGGGTTGCACTCCGGGAGTGCCGGCAGAAGTGAAAACTTGATTATTAACGTTGAGCATGTTTGATATTTTGGAATGGTTAGGGAATAATTTTGCACCAATTGCTTTATCAGTATAAAAGTACTATCATTTATGTGGTAGAATACAATGTTCATTTATTGCGCTATCGTACACAAACATGACAATTTATATTACATTAAAAATTTAACACTTTAAAACTATTACAATTATTTTGCATTAAATACTCTCCATCCGTCTTACGCTTTTTCGATCAGGTCACGTGTCCTGACGCGAGTTTAAGATTTTATACCCATTACAGAAAAAGTGCTCAACGCCGCTAAAGAAGTTTTCACTTCAAAAATTCAAAATCGGTCCACAATTGACCGAGATATCGGTGAATATACAAAAAAAAAAACATTCAGCCGAACTAGAACCTCCTCCTTTTCAAAGTCGGTTAAAAATGATTGGAATCTTTAGTCAGATTTTGCATATACTGAAAATAATGTTGTATTCGCATTGGGTCTGGGTGGTAACTTACGGCCCATTCCCTCTCCTAGAGAGGAGGCTTGAGTCCCAACAGTGGGATTATAGAAAGGCTGTTGCTAATTAATTTGTTAATTTTTCAGAACGACGGCTCAATTTCAGCGTGATATTCTTTTGATGCTGTCCAACGCTTTGATGTACAACAGTAGCGAACACAGCGTCTATACCATGGCCAAGGAGATGCATAGCGAGGTACGAACCACCCATATTCACTACATTCTTATGAGATTAAGGTCTAATAAGTAAAATGGGCCCTAGTCTACATAACTCTACCCCACTCCACCCTACTCTATCCTAATCTACTGTACTCTCCCTACTCTACCCTACCTAGTTACCTACTTACCCTACCTGCCTACCTAAAAATAATATATATTAGGGTAGGGTAGGGTTAAGGCCGACTATGCTATGCTATGGGTCCAAATAATAATAATAATAATAATTCTTTATTCAGGTATAAAGTAAGCGACATTATAATTTACATTAATTACAATCGACATAAATTTAATTCAAACTGTATTGTAGATCTGCCTGATCTAGGTTAATGAAAACCTGTGTTTCAGGCCATCCATGTATATCAAACATTTAAAAAAGATTAACAACAATAGAAATGAAAGCTAAATTAAAACGAAGACAATAATTCCAATGACTTAAAAATAAACCATAAGAGTAAAAAGCCTTGGAACAGAGCCCCCTACAGGTGGATTCTTTTTCTGTTTATGGGGTTTAGTAAAAACATTGAGTCAAGTACCTAACTCTCCTATTTACAGGCACTTGGTCAACTGGGCATGTTGCTCGCTGCTCAAGCGCACGCCGGCCTCGTGGACTCGACGCCCACACGACGCAAGAGGAGGCGCGAACATTCGCCGAAGCCGCAGCAAGCGCATAAACGACACCATTGATGAGAAGACGCACCATGTACTAGCTTAAACGGGTACTTCGACCAGAAATGTGCGATAAAACCATATTTGAATGAAGAATTTGAGATAATAACTTAATAATTCCGACTAGTGTTTTCATGTGCTATTCACCAGGGTCACAAAATAGATAGGTACAGAAGTCAATCTACATAGAAAGCGCGCTCGAGCAACGCACACATAGACACCGCTCACGGACACGATATCTCGGCTCAATCGCCCGGTCGCACTCGTATAGTCCGGAGCAACGCGCTGACTTGTGTGCGTACGCCTAACGTAGGTATAAAAAAACCGGCCAAGCGCATGTCGGGCCACGCTCAGTGTAGGGTTCCGTAGTTTCCCGTCCATCACAATAAGTGTACCCACTTATGAGGTTAAAAAAATGCTTGCATATACACTTATATAAACTTAGTCCAGAAATAATTTTGTAGAACCCTTTTGTCTTTTTTGTACAAAAACTGTTCTTTCCATCAAGTTCAAAATAATTTTCCTAGAAAGTCCTTATAAAGTTCTACTTTTCAGATTTTTTCATATTTTCTAAACAAAAGGTTCAAAAGTTAGAGGGGGACACACACATTGTTTTTTACTTTTGGAGCGATTATTTCCGAAGTTATTGACATTATCAAAAAATGATTTTAGTAAACCCCTATTCATTTTTAAATACCTATCCAACGATATATCACACGTTAGGGTTGAAGTTAAAAAAAAAATCACTTCCCACTTTACATATAGGGGGGCTACCCTAATAAAACATTTTTTTCCAATTTTTATTTTACCACTTTGTCGGCGTGATTGATATACATATTGGTACCAAATTTCAGCTTTCTAGTGCTAACGGTCACAGAGATTAAGCGAGGACGGACAGACAGACGGACAGATAGACATGGCGAAACTATAAGGGTTCCTAGTTGACTACGGAACCCTAAAAAGTGATGTGAACATAAGATTGAGTTCTGTACTTATCTATTTTGTGCCAGGGTCGTGTGTCTCCGACTGGGTACTCCGTCTCGTTTAGCTCTTCAATCCCCATAGGTGACAGAAGAGCTGACGAGATGGAATAATTGGTCGTGGATGTGCGATCCTGGCGGAATAAATGCATAAAGTTGCTATGGTAACCACTTTTTTTTTGCTTTTTATGTCACCCTTATGTCTACGGAATTGAAGTCAAAATCGGTTGAACGGACAGTGAAAAGGTTTGTTTGGAATGTAATAGAGTATAATATATGTATTCATAAATAATTAAACTATTGGGTAGTCCAATTTTAAAAATACAAATATATGATATAGAATATAAATTACAGATTGCTGTAGCAACGCCAACTTTTTAGGATCTTTTCGATGCAAATTGTCACTCAAAAATCAACTTAAAATACACGAGTCTAAAGTCTACTTTACTTTTGTGTATTTTAAGTAGTACTTGGTGTATTATTTTGAATTCTCTATTCAAATATATAAGGTAGTTTAGATGGCTTAATTTTTAGTATGAAGTTAAAATTAGTCTGTGTTCAGTTCAGTAACATAGTACTTCCATAAGAATGAAAATTGTTAAAATTAATATACCTAATCTTCCGGTCACCCTGTATAATTTGTCTGCTTACTGACCACGGCCGCGTAGCTTCATAGACGCGTACTTGTCACTATACGCTTGGTGTACGCCTGCGTGAAGCGCGCATACAAAACTATGGCCTACTGTCCACGGCCGCGTAGCTTCATAGACGCAACTAACAGACCACGCACACTTAGATCGCAAGTTAGCTATTGGTAGTTGAACTAAGAGCGTTGCCCTACTTTGTGGCACGACTGAGCCGCTCACAAGGCCACTCTAACCGCTTTCATCTGTTCTATGGGATAGACTTTGTTCATAGTAAGCCAGTACCTAGGGATGGATCCTGTTTTATTTCTGATAAGATACAAGTGTCAAATCAATCAGTATTGCCTCCCTCTCTAGGAATTCAATTTGTCTGGAATAATCAATGACATAGATACGTATAATTATTAATTTTATGTATAATTTTTACTCTTGTTTTAATACCAAAATTTTCTTTTTGTTCGCCTACTATATTGTCTCTTCACCACCCTAGGTTGACTGGTAGAGAATGCCTAAGGCATTAAGTCCGCCTATGTACTTTGTGTTGGATGAAGATTAAATAAATAGTATATTATGTGGCTAGTGGCTATAGCAGTGTCTTTAAATCGCGAGCGGCATGTTGAATTTCGAAAGAAACGAAGGTTGCTAAGTTTTAATCCCGAGCGCAGTGAGGGATTCAATTAACCCGTTGTATGTCCGGAACGTGGATCCACGCCGGACACAATAACTTTTTAATTGTGTCTCTAATTACGGCATACGAAAGGTTAATAACTCCCGAGGACTGTGAGAGGTTCAATATAGAAACCTGAGTCAAGTGAGAAATTCAAGCCGACAAGTACTGCTACTGTTTTGGTAGTTATGTCATTGATAGAGAGAGATTAGTGGTGGCCGAGTGGTAACGGCCCCGACTTAAGAGTTGTAGGTTACGGGTTCAAACCCAGCCAGGCGCATTACTTGTAATTTATTTCATCACCACTGCTCTCAAAACGGTGAAGAAAAACATCGTGAGGAAACCGGCATGTCCTAGAACCTAAAATTCAAAGACATGTGACATTCACCAACCCGCACTGGGCCCGCGTGGTGGATTACGGCCCGTTCCCTCTCCTTAAGAGGAGGCTTGAGTCCCAGCAGTGGGAATAATATAAAGCTGATTATGCTATATCATTGATAATAAAAAAAACTTGACTCTAGTAGAAAAAGTAAGTGTTGAAGTAGAGAAGAAAAATATTCTTTTCTAGATTTATTTTCTTTTTGCGTTTCAGAATGTATTTAGATCGCCAAGTTGCTCCTACAAACCCCTGGATCCGCTGTTTACAGTATTTTAATTTAGTAAAATGAAAAGTACAATGTTATAAAGAATAATGTAATATTTGTAATGGAGTAGTTGACTGTTTATTACTAAATCTAACTTCTTCCCGCGATTTTGTCCGCGTGAAAGTTGAATATTATGACCTATAAATATACTTCCGTGTTAAAAAGTATACATGTCCTAAAATTTATTTCAATACATGGTCTACTCATGTGCAAAATTTCATCCAAATCGGTTCAGGTGTTTGAGCGTTAATGAGTAACATAAATATACGTAAACACCCATACATACAATTGCCGTCACAGATCTTGAAAGCTCGGCGTCAGAGTGGTAATCGCTTTGCGCATTCCATACATTGGCGAGCCAATCGTCTTCGTTGTTAGATACATGCAGCAACGCAGGGAACGAATAAGGTTTTTTTCGTGTACCTATGCAGAGATATTAGGAAAAGGTTGATGTACTTTATTGCACGGAGTTATCTGGGGCCTTCTGTAGAGACAAAATAGAAAGGCAATGAAAGCGTACGCTGGCGTTCGCTTGGGTGATGAATTAAAAGTTTAAACATAAATGGCGAAGTGCGTTATTAAGATTAATCAAGTAAAAACGGTCAACTAATCTAAATTTTAGTAAGCTTTGTGATTGCATCTCAACATTATGTTTAAGTTATAATGTTATGTACGTACAATTATGTGTATTTTTGTGAAATAAAATGACAATAATGCTAAGTTTTGTTTTTTTTTCCCGACTGTCTCAGAAGTAATGTTTTTGTTGAAATAAGATCTGAAGAACTGCTTTTCCAGTGAGTCGGAGCAGTGCTGTGTGACGTAGGGCTTGACTGCTGGCGTCGACCAGGAGAGGTTCTTCATGTGACTGGCTGAAGGTGCAGTGTAGTGCCAAGATCGCTGATGAGGCTGGGGTTGAATACCAAGTATGACTAGGTAGGCATGCTGGTGGGCAGGGTACCCTTTGTAGCCGTAGGCGCTGGCTGTATGACTCGCTGCTCGAAAGCTTGAGGAAGAGAGGATGACGTCACTAAGTAGTAGCTGCACGAAGGCTACGCTGACGTTCATAGTCAAGGAACAGAGAGTAAAGTCCCACATACTTCCTTTGAAAAAGCAGGATTCTCTGACCAGACGGGTGTTATAGTCTGGTGGGTAACTGCCCGATAGATGATTTCGGGTTGTCGTATATATTGAAGTCGCGCGGAGAACTTTGATTGCGTGATGCAGGATTAGTTCTTATGTGGAGCCATAGATGTCGCTACAGGCTCCAGATTTATATCTCTCCCTTATGCGTCCAAATGTATACTCCTAACTCATACCCTATTCGCGTTGAGATTAGACATTTAGAGAAACCTTTTTTACTGTCTGTTCAACCGATTTTAACTTCAATTTCGTAGCCATAAGGATGGTATTAAAAGCAAAAAAGTGGTTACAACACCAACTATTTACTGCAGCCGCCATTTGTCATGCCACCAACGTAATAAAAGTCAAAATCGGTTGAACGGACAGTTGTAAAAGGGTTTCATAAATGTCTAGCGTTATTTTGAACAAAACTCTGTTACTAAGTAACATGTGTTAACATGTGTTTCGTTCCTCCTCTTTACATGACCATACCAAGACAAACAATTTCCTTTCAATTATTCAGTCACTGGTGTCACTTTCCGATAGGACGTAATTAAAATAAAACTAAATATAAAATTTCATGTTTTTTTTTATATTATTTCTTATCATTTAATGTTACCTTACTTATCCTAATATAAAGTTAAAATCAAAAATACATTACATCTAGTTTTTTTTACAACAGATTTTCTGGCATTTAGATATAAACCAGTTGCTATTTACAGGCTCTTGCATGACGCAAGAATATGCAAGAAAACGTACACTTTTCATAATACAGATTGGTAACATTTGTATGCAAGATGGTTTTGCTCTATTTGACGTTTTCTTGCATATTCTTGCATTTTTTTTGCTAAATCTTAGTAGTGAAATCAATACATTTATTTTGCAAGTATTTTTAAGTGTAAAGAGTTATTTAAAGTGTGTATTAGAATATTAAATATGGAATCCGATGGCATTTGTCTTCATTTCGTGATTTTTATGTTGGTAGTCTAAAAATTCTCGTAATAAAAAAGAAAAAGGAGGAAAAAATAATATTTTCGAATACCATTCTAAGCCTCCATGATTTAATATTTTAAAACAACTTTAGGCAAAAAAGCTTCGTAATGAAAATCTTAGATAAATCATAAAAAAGCTATCATTATACAGGGTGATAATAATAATTTTCAGTCATGTTTATTTTACCATAAAATAATTCTTAAGGAAATCCGCTTTTTTTGGTGAGATACCTTCAAATGACTTCTTCCGCTCTTTGTGAAGCGAGAGGGGTTTCTTTACTTGCCCTACGCAAATCCGAATAATCACGCAAGTGTCTTTACTTGAATTTATACTACCCATATTGTATTTTTTTTTTTATGGACAATCCAATAGGTACTTTCTTGCCAGACAAAGATACAACGCTTTGTAATACTTTGCCTGAATAGGCAAGTTCCCTAGACAACTTTATTTTAAAAAAGAAATTCCTTTTATTATTTAAAGAGTACTTCATCCTTTGCGAATCCGAAAAACCCGCAAGTGTCTTTACGTGAGTTTAAACTACCTATATGGTATAATTAAAATTTACTTTTTTTATGGACAATCCAAGAGGAACTTTCTTGCCAGACAAAGATACAACGCTTTGTAATACTTTGCATGAATATGCAAGTTCCTTAGACAAAATTATTAAAAAAAAAGAAATTCTTTTAATTATTCAAAAAGCGCTTTATGCAAGACACTTCTCTTCGTAATACTTTGCCTGTATATGCAAGTTCCTTAATGCAAAATTATTTAAAAAATATACAGGCCAGATAGCACAATAAACATGACTGACAAATTATCAAGATTCACCAGCAATTTTACAAAATAACCCACAGCCATTTCGCATACAGCTTGGTAAAAGTAGTTTATTTAAACTTAAGTTAAAAATGCTCTACCCGTTGCCTAATAACTTAAGTTGATTAACTTAAAGAATTTTTACTAAAACCCTGTATACAGTGGCCTTATCGGAATTTTTTTTTTTTTCAATACACTTACTCGAGAATTTACTCTTATCCCTACCGCTTAGCACGCAATGTACTGTTTTTCGCACTAGTGCGGAAAAGTGCCCGCACTTACCTCCGCCACAATTTATTATATGCATACCTGGGCCGCGCTAAGGGATCCACGAGGCGCGCATATAAATTATCTTGCAATTAAATTTGATCCACTTCCCGGTCACCGATTGAGCTGTAATTTTGCATGTATGTGTAAATCAGATGACAATGCAAAATTATTGTGACATGGAGCTGATCTGAAGATGGAACAGGAAGGTGGCTACAGGAATTCCGATAATCATTCATATTAGCTTTTTAGAATGCTCTTGATGAGTATTAATTGTATACCGCGCTATAAGAGCTTGCTATGATAAAATGATTTTCAAATCAGATTGTAATTAAATTCAAGTATAGTTATATACTTGTATTAGTACAATTATATATAGTTATATAAGTATAGTTCGGAAAGTCTAACTTCAGAGTGACCAACATAATATTTTGATAGAACTGTATCTTCTTATCATCATTTACATAAAAACATCTACTAATAATGACCACTGTGTACAAGCTTGCAGCCACTACGCCCCACGATTGTAGAAATACTCAATTTAAAAAGTACTTCTTAAGAAAAATAACTAACATAATACTCAAATACTTAACTTTGTAAAGGCGTACGTTAATTTAAATTAAATATTTTTTTTTTAATAAATACAATGCCATCTGGCAACACCAACCCTATTCGAATAAATATTTTTTTAAAGTTTTATTTCATTGTTTTTTTTTAAAAAGCGATAGTCTATGCGCTACTTTTTTTATAAAAAAAATATGCACCATAGTTAGTTTTAGTTTTTTTTTTCTTTTCAAAGACAACAAAGGTTGATTTTTATATTACAAATTGTTTTAAAGTTAGATTTCTGAGTTAATTTTGTTGTCTCTAAAAAAATATTACAATAAGTATGCTTAAATTTACAGTTCAAAACGTAGTTATTTTAAAAAGATATTTTATCTCTTATAGGTTAAATAATATGTAATTAATAAATCGAACATTTGTTCAAAAAATTTGATTTTTTTTTCCGAAATTTTTAAGTCAATCGACATATTTTTATATAATTACTGTATTTTTAACGATTTTGGGGAAATATATCAGTATTGAAAAGTTTTCTTTAAACGATATTATGTTTCGAAATATTTGTTCTTTTATGCGTTAATATCTTTTTAAAACAACTATGTTTTTACATTAAAGTATAACCCTATTACGATTATTCACAAAATGTTAAGCGTTAAGTACCAAAACGAGGCTTGGAAAGGGATGGGTGACCTGGCGATGTACTGGGATGTTTTTTTTAGCAACATTAAATGTTTAATCGTAATCGGATTTTTTTATGATAAAGTTCAAGTGTATTTTCTTTTCAATATTTTGTACTCATATTCTAAATAATATGCACTGTAGTACATTGTAAAGAAAATAGTTATGATATCTGTCAAAATGATGAAAAAAAAAATAAAAGTCTTCAGTTCGATTTCCAAAATATTTTTTTTTAATTTTTTGTAAAGTTATAAGTTTCTTGATACTACAAAATTCAGTATACAACACTTCAATTTGTAAGTATAAGCAAAAAAAAAAATGTATTTCCTTCTGTACAAAATACTTCATGTATAGAAAAAAAAAATTCAAACAGATCAATTTTGACACATATCATATTTTTATTTTCACCGTTTTTCATACTGAAATTACAAACAAAAATACATACAGTTCGATTTTAATCAGCGTAAAAGATTGTTCAGAAATATTTAAAAACTTTATTTTTAACAGGATAGTGTGACGCTACATTATTATTTTACCCAACGCCAAGAAAAGAAGGGGTTATGAGTTTAAATTGGAATTTATCATGGTTTTCAATATAATCAGATGCAGCTAAATATTAACACTTTAACCACCTAGGTCGTATATATCCGACAAACACTCGCGTTCATTCCGTCAGTGTCGCACATGCACGACCAAATACTCCATCTCGTCAGCTCTTCCGTCACCTATGGGGATTGAAGAGCTAAGCGAGATGGAGTACCCAGTCGCGAACACACGACACTGGCGAATAGAACACGAAAATACTCGTCGGAGTAATCCGACGCAAGCGGTTAGTTACTATTTTTAATTTATGATTTTTTGTTTTACCCTGTTAAAAAAAAAGTTTTTTTGGTAAAAAAAACTTAACCTATATTAATTTTATATTTACTTATTATTTGTTGCTGGTCAATCATTTTAGCTGATATTTTAAATACAATTCTTAAAAACTAATATTATTAAAAAAAAAACATAACATTAAATAAAAACGAACTTAGGTGTAAGAGAAAAAAAATATATTTTACAAAAACTTCTAAATTTACTTATTGCAACAAAACGATGTCATAGACATCAGTGATTTTTTTTTAAATCGTTTTATTAAAATCTATGGTTTATATGATATCAGTCGTTTGTGGTAAATATTTTGTTTTTTTTTTCTTACTTTCGCTTGGAACAATTTTGTTGGTAAACCCAAAAAAAAAACTAAGCATAGTTTTTTTTTCGCAAATCACGTGTTTTTTACAAAAAAAAAATACATAAAACTAAATTTTAACTACAAATCAAATATACATTTTTTAAAGAAATATATAAATGTTTTATTTTTATTTTTTGTAAAAAACACGTAAAAAAATGAATTTTAAAATCGCTAATCGAGAACTAAGTCAAAATGGAATTCTTTTTTTTGTATCACAAACAATTTTTTTTTTCGTTATTTTTAGAAAAAAAAAATCTTAGCGGCTGATCTGCTCTCATACAATAAGAATAAAAAGCCAGACTAAGATACAAATTGCAGCGACAGAAGCTGCAAAAATAGAATGGACTGGCCTTGGTAGCTTCAAAATTATCATAAGTTCACAATTGTAGGCCTAACAGGACAGTTTATGTAAGAAATGGATAACACACACAAAATATTTAAGGTACATAAAAGAAAACTTTTAGGTCGCGTAGCGTCTTACGACGCGTATTCGTCACCGTTGCCACGTCGTCGACAGTTTCATAGTTACTTCACGCAGGCGTATAATGACGAGTACGCGTCTATGAAGCTACGCGGCCGTGGACAGTAGACCTAAGTCATATAAATGTTTCATTTGAAAAAGCGAATTTCTATGCCACAGATAATATTACTGATATAATTTTTTTTTAACTATGCATTTCGTTTTTGTAGACAGATACCAAAACAAAAAAAAAATTCAAGTCTTGACATTTGTCAAACGTCAAAATCGAATTTGACAGGTGTCAGAAAACAAAAAGGCGTAACTCTGAAGCTAAAATAATATATAAATCAAAAGATTTGGAAATTTAAAATAAGAAATATCCTAACATACTTTGAAAGAGATGAGAATCAATAAAATGACGTTTGACAAGTATCAAAACCATTTTTTTTTGCACAAAAATCAGTATACATTTTTTCTTCTCTGTCCAAATACTTATCTATGGTTAACAATTATTGCATGGTTGAGTCTTTACGTGTGTTTGTGTGTGCGTTACCACCTCGGGAACAGGTTGTAGCAGGCAGAGTGTCACTGGTCATAACTTTTAGCTTTCCTGTCCATGTCATCGTCGTTTGTGCGGTTCATTGGGTGATCTGGAAGAGGGAACTGGAATTAGTTGTGTGAAAACCTTATCTATAACTATACAGGTTATTTGTAAAACATTGGATTATGTTACTAACATCATAAACAACAACTTTAGCTCTATGACTTTTAAATATTTATCCTATTTTAGTTCAACAAATTTTCATACAAAAATAAAAATATTTAAATTGTCCGTTCTAAATATTACGAAGTCTATGCGAAGCAAGCGATAGTACAATAGCGGAAAGGAGTAGGGATCGGGTGGCGGGGGTGCTTGATGAACTTGCACAGAGTTGAAATGTGTTAGATAGAACAACGAAATGTTGAAGGTTGTTTTTGGTAAATGAAGTTAGTAATACAGTCATACAGAATTGTTAGTGTTTTAGAATTAATCCTATATATTATAAAATAATCATTTGAAGAAATAATAATTTATTTACCTTGATGCTGAGGCATCTTGGGTACGAGCACCACGTTGCCGTCAGCCGCTTGCTGGAGAGAGTATTGCTGGGAGGACAGAGGTCTGCCTTCAGGGTCGCGCAGGTTCTAAGGAACAGAGGGATGGCTGAGTACTATGCAGGAAATAGACAAGATTTTAATGAAAATCATTTTTTCATAGCAAGCTTTTATAGCTCAGTATACCTATATAATTAATGCTCGTCAAGATGAATCATACGAGCCCAAACTCGATAGGGTTTTGTCGTTTAACTACCAAGTTCCTATAGCCACCTTCCAGTTGTATCATCAGATCAGCTCCATGTCATAATAATTTCGCATTGTCATCTGATTTACACATGCATGCAAAATTTCAGCTCAATCGGTAACCGGGAAGTGGGTCAAATTCAATTTGTAAGATTTGATGTCAGACAATAATCGGGACAGGTGAAACTAAATAAAAGCTTGTAATAATAAAATAAGAGGTGTTCCGGATTTCAAATAACTGAAAATTGTTGAGCGAATTAGTCTTTCTATGGAATTTCGATGTGCCAATACTTGGGGATAGTTACAATATTAAATTTTTTAAATTGTTTTAAGAATTTTTTTTTTTTTTTGTTTATGATTTAAGGCTTATAGTCCCTTGAACCATCTGGCCGAAATTAAATGGTCACTACTTTCGTACCCGTCTAGGCGACAGTACGACCATCTGTGCATTTGTTTGCGGCCAGCTGCGCCCGGACAGAGCCCCGCTGACTTCCAGGGTTATCCGAAAGGGCGCTCGAGCCCCGGTATGAAGGCTTGAAGGAACGGGATGGGTTTTTTAGTCAGTAAAAGTCTGACACTATCTCCCGCTCCGCCCAAGAGCGGGGGTTGTCTAAGATGATTCTTACCATCGAAAAAAAAAAAAAATCCCCGCCGACTTTTAAATACATTTTCTTTGTTAACTGTTCACTTTGAAGAATATACTTTCAATCGTGGAAATTACAGACACAATAGAAAGACAATAGGTGCGCGAACACGGCGTTGGCTTGGGGTTTAATGAATTATTTAATTACCAATTTTTATGTGTAAAAACGTTTCTAAATATCCAAGCCGTTTCGAAGGAGTAGGGAAAAGTTGCGAATGTGATGTTGTTGTATGTAATATTTTTTTTTAGACAAATGTATTAATAGCACGAAAAATCAAATGTTGATAATGTTGTTCATGAATCTATAATAAATATATATATTTTTCAAACCTATTAACCTGGCCGTTAGCGAGGAGTAGGCTCCAGAAAGTCACTGGGAATATTTACCTGGAAAACATGTCTGTAGAGTGCAGCAAAGCGCTCTTTCACGCGTTGTCGCTCGGCGATGAGCGAGCTGTGTTCGCGCTGCGTGCGGATCTTCCGGTCGCGCACCGTGCGCACTTCATCGGCGAGAGACGTGATCTGATCCAGCTTGCGCTTGCGGCAGTTCTGTGCTGCCACCTGGAGGAGGAAATGTCGCTGTTAGGTTGGCACGGTGGTCTGAAATCGATTGATCGTACAATCGATTTTTAAAAGTCAAGAAAATTGTTTTTTTTTTTAATCTTATAATTTTTTTTAAATCAGTTATTTTTATTTCATATATTTTCTAACAAATACATCAAAAGGCTGACTAGACATTGCTTGCCATTCAATAATGAACCTTATTTTCATGACATTACATACCTTATTCTTCCCCCGCCTCCTAATATCCCTGATGAGCGATAGCTGAGCCTCGCTAAGGTCGTGCTTCGAGAGCCTCTCGTTGAACTCGTCCATGGGAAGGTTGATGATGTCTTGCACCTCCAGGGGTATGCCTGCGGCCACTTGTACAGGTTAATGTGTGCCGGATGACGTATAGAAAGTTGCGCGACAGTTGCTCAACTGTGGGACGACTGATGGGCAACAGTTGCGCAACTAAAGAAGATATAAATCGAAGGATCTTTAGTTGCTCAACCGTGAACCGATTGTCGGGCAACAGTTGCGCAACTAAAGAAGTTTTATAATGAAGGATCTTTAGTTGCTCAATCGTGGGCCGATTGTCGGGCAACAGTTGCACAACTAAAGAAGTTTTATAATGAATTATCTTTATTTGCTCAATCGTGGGTTGATTGTCGGTCAACAGTTGCGCAACTAAAGAAGTTTTATAATGAATTATCTCTATTTGCTCAATCGTGGGCTGATTGTCGGGCAACAGTTGCGCAACTAAAGAAGTTTTATAATGAATTATCTTTATTTGCTCAATCGCGGGTTGATTGTCGGTCAACAGTTGCGCAACTAAAGAAGTTTTATAATGAATTATCTCTATTTGCTCAATCGTGGGCTGATTGTCGGGCAACAGTTGCGCAACTAAAGAAGTTTTATAATGAATTATCTTTATTTGCTCAATCGCGGGCCGATTGTCGGGCAACAATTGCGCAACTAAAGAAGGTTTATAACGAAGGATCTTTAGTTGCTTAACAACAGGCCGATTATCGGGCAACAGTTGCCACAAAAGCAATGTATTTTATTGAGATGAGTCATAAATGTTAGGAAATATCAAAATGCCAATTTGCAAAATTTAACACTGTCTATAAGACAAATGCCAGAATGTGAGTTGGATAAATTACACAAATGAGGAAGTACATTAAGAGATTTAATTGCCCTGGAATCAAACCCCGGCCATATGTCAATTTACAGCCTTTTACAGCCACCAGCTGTGTAATAAGATTTAATTTCTTGTCCATTGTGTGGAAACACAAAAATTTGGAAAAAATTAAGAAATAACTGATGAATTCTTGACTGGCCTGTTGGTCTAGTGGTTAGTGACCCTGACTGCTATGCCGGAGGTCGTGGGTTCGATTCCCACCCAGGACAAATGTTTGTGTGATGAGCATAATCATTTGTTCTGTGTCTAGGTGTAATTTATCTATAATATGTATGTATTTAGAAATAAGTAAGTTTATCAGTTGTCTAGTACTCATAACACAAGCTCTGCTTAGCTTGGGACTAGACGGCGTTGTGTGGTAAATGTGGAATATATATATTATTATTATATTATTCATCATCATCAACATCATTATTCCAGCCGAAAGACGTCCACTGTTGGACACATGCCTCCTTCAAGTGTCGACACAACGAGCGGTCCAGTCTCGGATGAATTATCTGACTAGTTATCGTCCTTACCTAATGCTTTGGCTCTCTTCTCGTCTCTGGAGAGATGTTGCCCGCTGCTGGTCGCCGAGGACCCCCCGTCCGACATGCTGCCGTCTGTGAGACGCCGCACTGTAACCAAATTAAATTTTAAGGTCTCGAAAAAAAAATATTGTGGAAGGTTGTTCAGTTTCGTCTACTGAGCAAGCCCTTAAAGTTTACGAAGACCTGTCCCTCACACCACAAAGTAGATAGGTACAGAAGTTAATCTGCTGCACATACAAAGCGCGCTCGGACGGACCGGCGCTGACCCTAGCACGACTGCCGAGCGTAGGTATGAAAAGTAAAGTATACATGAGATTGACTTCCGTACCTATCTATTTTGTGGTGTGAGGGACAGGTCTGTATCTTATGTGTGTGTCTAATATGTGTCTTACCTCTCTTGTCTCTAACGGCGGCGGGTCGTTGGTCGGCGGCGGCGAGCGGCGCGCTGTACGTGTGGTTGTGTCGCACGCGCTCCGGCGTGGCGTACGCGAAGCGCGGGGGGGCCGGGCTCGGGATGTTGCTCTGAGGAAACACGGTCACATTAGAGACTGATCGAAAATATGATTTGTAGCCGAAACCAAAACCGTACTGAACGTTCGGCCTCTCTTTCAGTTTCGGCTTTAGGCGATACAGAGTATTTCTTCATTCTTAATTGTATATAGTTTTTTCATAACATACTAAATAGTCGAATACATCGAAAATTAAATTAATTTAATTTAAAAAAAAAAAATATTTATTAGGATCTCCAACAAAGGTTACACAGACACAGTATAAATCATTAGGCATGGGGTCCTTCAACACGTGCTCCTTCAGTTACAGGAGACCACAGCATGCACATATAACTAGGTGAAATATAGAAAAATTTGGATTTCACAAAAAAATATCCAAACAGATTCGACAAAAAACATTTCAATAAATCATAATAAAAAATAATAATAAATTTATTCAAAAGGTATAGAGTAATACAGTATATAATTTTTTTCTTAATTTTATGTAGAGTTCACATGTGATAAATGCCTCTTCATCAAACATGTCAAATTAAAACTAAAAAATAGAGTCAAGATACAAAGGTCAAAAGGGAAATTTATAACACACAACTGTTCGCTCAAAGGCATTAGTTTCGGTCGAGCCGAATATTCAGCGTCTATTTAGCCGAAACTGTAAATCTAGCCGAAACCGATTTTTTTAGCCGAAACCGATTTTTTTGGCCGAAATTGGCTGAAGTGGATACTTCAGTCGGTATTAAGTGCTAAACATTTTTGTAGTTACGTTGGAACATACAATGAAAAGGAGGATTATTTACTTAGAAATTTTGACTTTCACTTAGAAGAGTTTTAGGTTCACCGTTTTTGACTTGGACCAAGTTTTGTTTTAATTTATAAATTGAGTGTGTGTATTTATGTATGTAGTTTATATCGTAAGAGTAAATAGCCAAAATTACAGAAATTTTCAGATTTTACTTCGACGTTTCTTAACAAAAATCTTTTCATTTCAATGTAATATTTACCTGTATTAAGGCATGGCTGGAGTGTGCTGTGTTGAGGTCTAGAGCGGGCCCATGGATATTCGTGACGTGTGGCGGCGGCAGCTGCGGCCGAGGAGCGAAGTCTACTGGAGACAATGAACACATAATTAATTTACAATTGCTTTATGTTTATCCAAGATATGGGGAGAGCAGTGATGGCTGAGTGGTACCCAGCAAGGCGTATTACTTGCGTGAATTTATTTCATCAACAGTCACCACTGCTCTCAGAACGGTGAAGGAAAACATCGTGAGGAAGCCGACATATCCTAGAACCAAAAATTCGAAGATATGTGACATTCACCAACCCTCATTCACGGCTCATTTCCTCTCCTAGAGAGGAGGACTGAGTCCCAGCAGTGGGAACATTGACTAAAACCACGCCTATGTTCTTCAGTTACCCTTTGTGTTCTAGGACTACGGGTTTCTTTTTTAGAAAATCTCGTCGGTCCTAGCGGGAATCGGCCCTGTTGCATATCTTTGAGGAGCGAGATCACTACACGCTGGGGCTCGGCCTGGTCGATTACGAGACAGCCGGACGGCGAGCTACTCATTGCTCGCCGTCCACAAGCCCGAGAGTCATCTAACTGGAACCCGGGCCTGTAGTTTTCACCTTATGTTACAAGTAATCCAGATGTAAGCTTACCGTTATGCATATGCATGCTATCATGATGGTATGTCTGTTCAGGGCACTCGTACTTCACGACACCCGGTCTACCGACGGGCTCCAATGCAGGAGCTGGCTGCTCCTAAGAAAGAAAGGAAGGAAAAATATTTATATGTTCCTTATACATACATTTTTTTTTATATTATTGATAGGCGCGCGTTTGACCACTATCTCACCTGATGGTAAGCGATGATGTGGTCGACGATGGAGCACGCTTGCCTAGAAGTAACCTATTCACTCTTGACTTAAAGACTACTAAATTGTAGCTATCAGGACACACAGATCATGATAGGGAATTTCACTTCTTTGCTGTTCAAAACGTTTTGGGAACATGTATTCCCAAAGCGTTTTGTATTTAAGAAAACGTAAGTTATGTGTGTTGTTGTTGATGTGAGTTGTAAGTTGTGTTATTGTTGTTGTTGTTTGTGTTGTGTGTGTATGGTATAAAAATGTTAACCTGGAAGCAGCGTTTCCCGAACATATGATGTTTCTTCTGAGCCTGATGCGGCGCCGCGCGTTCTCGTCCAAATGAATTGTCGTATGGCCGGAATTTTGAGCTGTATAACGGACAGAATAAGTGTTATTATTGCGGATTTAATCTCACTAGTAAAGATTAGACTACAAGCAATGTAGGAACTAGCTTCTGCCAGCGTTTGAAGGTAGGCGGAATAGAGAGTAAAGTCTCGCAAACCTCCGTTGAAAAGGATCTTCCGACCAGACGGATATTATGTCTGCTAGGCAACTGCCCGATAGCTAATTTCGGGCTGTCGTATATGTTCAAATCGCGCGGAAACCTTTGATTGCGCGATGCAGGATTTCTTATTTTTGAAAAATGACCAAATCAGTTTATTCACGCGAAAAAAGACGCAAACTTAAAACTAACTAACAAACTAGTAGTAACAGTAGTAGTAGTTTTTGTAGTTCTTATGTGGCGCCATAGATGTCGCTACATAGATTTCTCTATACAAACTTTGGATCCCGTTTCAACCTGTTATGGGGTCTTTTTGAAAACCTTCTCTTTGGGTTCATCTACATCATAAAGGCTTGCGAAAAATTTCACTTCTAATCTCAGTAGTTTAGTTCGTGCGTTGTAAGGGCCTGTCCGCACAGCGGTATTCACCGCACGGTGTTTTTTTCGTTATTCTGTAACACATTGAATCTTATGGAAGTTTCCGCACAGGCGATAAAAAAACGCGCGAAAAAAAGTTCTGTGATTTCTTGCAGATTTGACGCGGTGCGGTGCTGAAATAAATCCGCGCGAATATTTTCTGCGTGGTGAAATATCGCTGTGCGGACAGGCCCTAAGTCAGTCAGTTCCCCCTTTTTGTATAATCTACACTAATATTATAAAGAGGTAAAGTTTTTTTTTTTGTTTGTAGGAGGTAATCTCTGGAAGTACTGGTTCGATTGCTATTTTTTTTTCACCAATAGAAAGCTTTATTCATGAGTGACATAGGCTATATTATATGTACCTATGCGAGCGAAGCTGCGACCAAAAGCCAGCAATATTACATAAGAGGTAGTCTGTTTTTTGTTTATTTTTTTTTTTTTGTAGGAAAGTGCTGGTCCGATTGCTATATTTTTTTTCACCGATAAGAAGCTTTATTCCTGAGTGACATTGGCTATATTTAATGTACACAAGTGAAGCCGCATGCAAAAGCTAGTGTATATATAAAATGTAGTAATGTCTCACCTGTGAAACTCCTGCGCAGAGTCGCTACCGTCGCACCATTCTCCATCTGACAGAGAGGGCACTCGTTCAGAACCCATTGACGATACAGCACTGTCCGAAGCAGAGTCGCGCTCTGAAACAACAGAAGTCAAATTATCACATTTGAACATAGATTGCCGACACAGCACAACGAATCGCCTAACTAAAGTGGCAATGGGCAGGGCAATATGCTCGCTGAACAGATGGCCGTTGGGGCCGAAAGGTTCTAGAGAGGCCACCGCGTACCGGAAGACGCAGCGTTTGAAGGCCTCCTACAAGGTGGACCGATAACCTAGTGAGGATCGCAGGAATCCGATGGATGCGAGACGCAGAGGACCGGTCGTTATGACGACACTTGGGGGAGCCCTATGTCCAAACATGGACGTTTTTCGAGTTGGTTGCAGACTTCAGATAGCTAAATAGCCGGAGAGAGATAAATCACTTCCTTTTATTTTAGAGACAGTCCCCCTAGCCAAGTTACAACCGTTTCGCTTGCGCCGAACGCTTCGAGTCGACCTTGCCGCCAATTCTTTTGTTCTGAACACGTAACTGAGCCTTAAGACGACGTCATTTCTGTACGTTTATAGCTTTCTACAAGCGTTAACTATTGCAGATTAACAACTTGGCTAAGGGTACAGGTCTTTCAGGATTTCTTTTCTTTTCCTTTTTTTTCTAAATCAAAACGAACTAAACGTAAATAGTTTATATTGCAGCAGTAACGACCTAATTTTCGATTTTTGGTTCGATTCCCACCCAGGACAAATGTTTGTGTGATGAGCATGGTCATTTGTTCTGTGTCTGGGTGTAAATTATCTGTAATAAGTATGTATTTAGAAATATATAAGTATGTTTATCAGTTGTCTAGTACTCATAACACAAGCTCTGCTTAGCTTGGGACTAGACGGCGTTGTGTGATAGTTGTGGATTATTATTATTATATTATATATTATATTTTTACCGTATAAATTTAGAAATTATGGTTGTACGACTAAATTGGTTGAATAAAAGTTCTTACTATCTCAATGCAACGTTAAGATGTCCCTGGACTTTGTCTGAGAATATTTAAATATTTCACGTGACAGACAGTACTGATAAATACTTAGATAATGATTAATCGAATTGTACAGTTAAACAATTCTTTTTTTAATACTATTGATAGACTTGCGCTTGACCACTATCTCACTGTATGATGGTAAGTGATGATGTGGTCACCGATGGAGCACGCTTGCTTAGAAGTAACCCGTTCACTCTCGACTTAAAGACCCCTAAGTTGTAGCCATCAGGAAACACAGACTCCGGCAGCGAATCCCACTCCTTGGCTGTACGCACAATAAATGTGTTACCAAAACGCTTTGTGCGTATGGGTGGGATGTCTACCATGACCTCAAGACCTCCAGGAATTTCACTCCTTAGTAGTACGCATAATGAATGTGTTCCCAAAACGCTTTGTGCACCCATACGGTTGGGATATCCACCATGTACCGGTAGCACATCACCTTAAGGCTGGTACTTCGCTGAAATCAGTTTTTACTAGCCGAAATTTGCCGAAACCTGTATTTTAGCCAAAATTGGCCGAAACCGGTATTTTAGCCGAAATTGGCCGAAACCGGTATTTTAGCCGAAATTGGCCGAAACCTGTGTTTTAGCCGAAATTGGCCGAAACCGGTATTTTAGCCGAAATTGGCCGAAACCTGTATTTTGGCCGAAATTGGCCGAAACCTGTATTTTAGCCAAAATTGGCCGAAACCTGTATTTTAGCCAAAATTGGTCGAAACCGGTATTTTAGACAAAACTAACTGAATCCGGTTTTTTTTAGCCGAAACCGAATTTTTAGCCGATTATGTATTGTATTTTTTATGATTTAAACTGGTGCTTGACTTGAGCTTGCTTCGGTGTTTCTTCTCAGGGTAGTCAGCTAAGAAACACCGGCCTCATTTAGTGTAAGGTGACGAAAAAATTTGTTTTTTAAAATCTGTTTGCAGAATAAATATAGTCTGTTTTGTTTTTGTATTTTTTTTTTATTAAACATACCTGTAATCATCATATGAGAGTGGTTGTGATGTGGCGCATGGTGCGCGCTGGCACCGTCCAGCATTCGCATTGTGTACATGCCTGAAACAAATGAATAATCAACATAAGTTTATGATGATCAGCACCATAGGCCGCACAAAGTTTGCCGGACATTCATTGAATGTTAGGTGGTACGAAGTTCGCCGGACATTCATTCAATGTTAGGTGGTACAAAGTTCGCCGGACATTTATTAAATGTTAGGTGGTACGAAGTTCGCCGGACATTTATTGAATATTAGGCGGTAAAAGTTCACCGAACATTCATTGAATGTTAGG
This sequence comes from Mythimna albipuncta, assembly GCA_929112965.1. NCBI lineage: Eukaryota > Metazoa > Arthropoda > Insecta > Lepidoptera > Noctuidae > Mythimna > Mythimna albipuncta. The sequence continues at coordinate 8,849,887 of OV815985.1, read as the reverse complement.
CGGTACACATTCATTGAATGTCCGGCGGTAGTCGGTACGAAGTTAGCCAGGCCAGCCAGTTTAATTCTAAAATTGGTTGCTGAAATTCTGACTACGGGTTTCGACTATCAAAGATCATAAGACAGTTAAGACAGACGCGTCGGTACAATTTCGAGACATAGTATGTATTTATTTATTTTTTCCTCGATCTTTATCTAGGTAGATGACCAAAAGATTGTACTATCAAAACATGAATGAATGAAAAACATGACTTGTCAAAAGTTAGTCATTCATAGTTACATTAACGGTCTTATCTTGAAAATAGATACACAAACTAGATAGGTACAGAAGACAATCTCATGTATGTACTTCAATTTTTATAGCTACGCGTCGGTGGACGTACACTAATGAGCGTTTGAGCCGGAACTGTTCGACGAGCGGGCCGAGGCGCTCCGAGACATCATGTCCGTGAGCGGTGTCTATGTGTGCGTTGTGAGAGCGCGCTTTGTATGTAGATTGACTTCTGTATTTATATATTTTGTGACTGTTATGTCTTATAAATAACAGCTAGTTTTTAATGTATGTGTGTAGATTAATTAGGTTTTAGTCATTATAATGTCTACTGCCCACGGAAACGTAGCTTCATAGACGTGCAATTGACATTACACGTTTGGTGTACGCATGCATTAAAGTTACATACAAAACTATGGTCTACTGTCCACGGACGCGTAGCTTCATAGACGCGTATTCGTCACTATACGCTTGGTGTACTCCGTGAAGCTTACATACAAAACTATAATGTATAATGACTAATACGCGTCTATGTAGCTATGCGTCCGAGGACTGGTCTAAGTCTGACACGTCCTCTCGCTCTACCCAGAGCGGGAGAAGTCATGTGATCATCTCCCTCCTCAAAAAAGGTGCATTAAGTTACACAGTTATTAGTGAATAGAAAAAAAAATGCATTTCTTTATGTTAACATTTTTGGTTTGGATACTAAGTCTTTTAAGTCATGTCTTCGTATGAATAATTCGTTTGTCAATCATTAGAATATGGACTTACACATTCTAATGTTTTTGTAGTATTTTGTAGCGGAAGTCAATCTTCTCGGCAAACTTTACTGAGGGTAGTCAACACTTTACACTACAATAAAATTCTCAGCACCATTTTACCGAGATCGCGCTTGTTTCAATAATTCCACATATTGTCCAGTTGCGCAGACACTTGATAAACAAAACTATACCAATTTTACATCACCATATCAACAGGAAATCAATTTGCGAATAAATCTCGCTAAAACACTCCAGCAAAAATTCCAAAATCGAACTGTCAAAACAAACTTTTTAAAAAACGAATACCGCCTGACGGTTACATTACGCACCTACCCTTAGATCCATAAATATGTCTGCCATTTTGAAAAAAAACTTATAGAACACTGGAACTAATTTGAAATTAGAACATCAACTGTTATTATCATTGAACTTCACTCCAAGAAATCCCGCCAACAAAAATTCCAAATTCGAAATGTCAAAACAAACTTTTTAAAAAACGAATACCGCCTGACGGTTACATTACGCACCTACCCTTAGATCCATAAATATATCCGCCATTTTGAAAACAACACTAAAACTAATTTGAAATTAGAACGCTAACTGTTACTTTCAAAGGTAAGACGCGACAGAATTATGAATATTACAATAAAACATTATAACAAAAATATTTAAAAATATTTCCAACTCACGCTGATTCGTCAAAAACTGCGATATCGTAAAGAACTGAGCTCTAAAGTGCTGAAATCTTATCACAAACTAGTTATCTGATACCTATCTAAGGTTATGTTAAAAAATACGTCGACCAATGACTGTTCATATTTTGTTTTTTTTTTCTGCTTATTTTAATTACGTAGTCGCGTGGTGTGAGAAATGTAATGTGCTTTACTATTTTCAATCTTATTTGTTGATACTAAAGTTTACTTTTTGATGTTTAAGCGCGCCGTCTTGTGAAAAAGAGACAAAAATACTTAAGTATACCACAATAGACCGAGATATCGGTGAACATACATGAAAAAAAAAACATACATTCAGCCGAACATAGAACATCCTCCTTTTCGAAGTCGGTTAATAAATGATAAAAAGAAGTCCAGTTATATCTGAAGAATCCACAGTTCAAGGTTTAGAAGTAACATCTTATCTATGAGTTGAAAATCTATGTTTGTCACGGTGACTCGCGATTTTCTTGTCAATTCCATTTTATTTATTTTGGTTTTTCTTTCTTTATTATCTGGGCAATGACGTTGAACCTTCGTGTGACCTTATGAGGTACAATAATAATGGAGATAGTCAAGTTACATTGACATCTGCCCTCAAAAATAGTGATTGAAAAGCGTGCCAAGAAGATCATAGGCAATGATGCACTTGTGAAGTCAAAACTCCAAAGTCTTGAGCATCGACGCCGAGTTGCTAGCCTGTCTGTTGGGTTACACAATTTAATTCCGCCATGTCCGTTCCATCATCGGACCACAAGACGTACGGCATTGCGCCGTCGATACATGGTGGGCACCCCACCCATACGTACAAAGCGTTTTTGAAACATATTCATTATACGTACAGCTAAGGAGTGGAATTCCCTGTCGGAGTCTGTGTTTCCTGATAGCTATAACCACAGAAAGAAGCCTATCCATTATAAAATAGGCAAAGACTCCACTGGCCACTAAAAAATTGGGGATCTAAGCAAAAGTGAAAAGTTACTTCACGCCGGAACAGTTGCTCAACCTTTATCGAGCGCAACTCCCCATCATGTATGGAGTACTACTCTCATCTTTGGTGATGCGCTAGACTCGATTGAGTAGCAAGTCAAGATGATCATCGGCAATGATACACTTGTACTTAAGGCTTATAGTCCCTTGCACCAGCTGGCCAAAATTATGTGGACGCACCTCTTGCACCCGCCTAGGCGGCGGTACGCAAATCTGTGCATTTATTTGTGGCCAGCAGCTCCCGGAAAGCGCTTTAAATCCATTTTCTTTGCGAAATATTGATTGATTTAGTTTAAGCAATGTTCACTTTGAAGAATATTTAACCACCAATTTTCATGTGTAAAAATGTTTCTAAAGATTCAAGCCGTTTTGAAGGAGTAAGGAAAAGTTGCGAAATTGCTAAATATTTTTTTTAGACAAAAGTATTAATAGCACGAAAAAATCAAATGTTGATAATGTTGTTCATGAATCTGTAATAAATATATATTTTTTTCAAATTTATTAATTTGTCCGTTACCGAGGTTTCAGAAAGTCACTGTTTTATGGCACTTATCGGCCACTTGGATCTTAAGACCGAACGGGATGGCGACGCACTATAGACACCCTCTGCCATCTAGGCGACACAGGAACTTAAGTAGTATATGAAGTAGAGTTTGAACAGTTACGAGTGTAAAGAAAACCGGCCAAGTGCGAGTCGGACTCGCCCATGAAGTGTTCCGTAGCAGCAAGTAACATAATATAAAAGTTCTTGTTATGTGTTGTAACTTTGATCGATGTTTTAATAATAGTGTAGTGATGAGTTTCAGTTCTATGTATGGGGACCCCCAAAATTTATTGCTTTTTTTCTATTTTTGTGTGAAAATCTTAATGCGGTTCACAGAATACATCTACTTACAAAGTTTCAACAGTATAGCTCTTATAGTTTCGGAAAAAAGTGCCTGTGACATACGTACGGACGGACAGACAGACAGACAGACAGACATGACGAATCTATAAGGGTTCCGTTTTTTGCCATTTGGCTACGGAACCCTAAAAAGATGAATGGTGAAGAATCTTATACCTAACGAATTTTCGTTATTCGCCGTTTCACTAATTATCTTTTAGTTTCTTAAGTATAATTTATTAGTGATATCATACATAAGAGCGTTATCGTGATTAAGACAACGATTGTTCGCGATATCTCCGTGTGCACCGCACGACAAACAAGCGCGCGCTCGTGTAGTATAGTGCGAATTCTACAACGACCAACTAATTTTGATCCTTTAGATGACAGATAAAAAAAAATTTGGCGCGCTTATGAAAACAGATTTTTACCGGCACAAAAAGTTTACTAGTTTTATAGTTATTTTCTTTACAAGTGTATTGAAAAACGTCGTGAGTAATGATTACCGTTCTCGGCTCTCTTAAGATCGCCTCGTCGGTAATCAATAACATTACACACTTTTATCATAATTTACTATTTTTATATATTTTATAGTAATTATGTACGCATTTGTAAAAATATATAATTACGTTTAGCAGTTGTCTAGTACTCATAGCACAAGCTCTGCTTAGTTTGGAACTAGATGGCGTTCTGTGAAAGTCATGGAGTATTATTATTCCATTTATTTAGTAACATCTATACTTAATATTGTACAGAGATAAAGTTTGCTTTTTGTTTGTAGGAGGTAATCTATGAAAGTACTGGTCTAAGTGCAAATTTTTTTTCACCGATAGTAAGCTGCTTTATTCCTGAGTAACATAGGCTATATTTTATGTATGCGGGCGAAGCCGCGGGCAAAAGCTATATATAAATGGAATAAGAATAATAATTACATTATTATTATTTTGTATGCAGCATATTTTTTGCAAATAATCGTTACTGAACAGTATTTCATTATCGCCATTTACCTGCATAACTGCCACACCCTAAATGATTATCTAAATCATAAGCTTATATGGTTTTGACTGTCATGATGAGTTTATTATTGATCTAGTGAAGGACGTGCCCCCAAATCTTATGATAACTGTTTAGATAAGACAGTTAAGGGGTCTAGGATATACAGAGCAATCTAAGACGTAGCTTCATAACAACTTAATGGTTGCCATAAAACTGCGGTGGTGTTAGAAGTCCCAGTTTTTTAGGGTGCTGTACCCAAAGAGTGAAATAGGACCCTATTACTAAGACTCCGCTGTTCCTCCGTCTGTCTTTTACAAGCTTTTATTTAGTTTCACCCGTCCTGTTTGTCTGTAATCAAATCTTGCAAATTAAAGACCCACTTCCCGGTTACCGATTGAACTGAAATATTGTGTTATTATTCCTGACCCGACCACGACATGGAACCGATATTTTACTATGGCACAAATTGGTTATTTTAATTGTGTTTTATTGTGCCACTGATCCCAAGAATCTGTGCCTTGTGCTTTTTGAGTAATAAGAGCACGATTGTGGTCGGGCTGGGGATCACGGTTTCTGACCCGACCACAACCAGATCTAATAAAATATCAATAGTGGGAAGTTACTGATGATGCCAAAAATATGTGCCAAATTGTGCCTATGGCACACATAACGCATTAAGTCATCACAGATATATACAGTAAGTATTCAAATTCCCGCATTAATTATTGTTAATTTTAACTTGATATGTCGACACGAAATTGTCGATTATAACATTTTCTAGATCTATGACTCACTATTTAACTATTGTTTTTTATGTAACGATGTACGACTCTTTTTACTTTTAGTTTTAAAGCTGAAATGTGAGTAGTTGGTATAAATTTTTCGTAAGTGCATTATTTGAATACTTACTATATTTTAATATCTGTGATGACTTAATGCGTTATGTGTGCCATAGGCACAATTTGGCACATATTTTTGGCATGATCAGTAACTTCGCACTATTGATATTTTATTAGATCTGGTTGTGGTCGGGTCAGGAACCGTGATCCCCAGCCCGACCACAAGTACGTAATCTTATTAATCAAAAAGTACAAGGCACAAATTCCTGGGATCAGTGGCACAATAAAACACAATTAAAATAACCAATTTGTGCCATAGTAAAATATCGGTTCCATGTCGTAGTCGGGTCAGGAATCACAACACGAAATTTTGCATGCGTGTGTAAATCAGATGACAATGTAAAATCATTATGACATGGAGCTGATCTGATAATGGAACCGGAAGGCGGCTATAGGAACTTGGTAGTTAAACGACACAACCCCATCGAGTTTGGGCTCGTATGATTCGTTTTGACGAGCATTAATTATATAAGTATACCGAGCTATAAAAGCTTGCTATGAAGAAATTATTTTCATTAAAAGCTTGTTTGTCAATTCTGTTAAAGTATGTTCATGCAAATTTTTAAGTATATTGGACTAATCACGTTGTACCATACTACATTTGCCTCCCTTTTTCACCCCTTTAAGGGTTTAATTTCAAAAAATCCTGTCACTTCGGATGCTTACGTCACACAAAGAACATATCTTCCAAGTTTCAGGTCTTTACGATGAGCGGTTTAGGCTGTGCGTTCATCTGTCAGTCAGTCATTCAGGAGAAAGCATTTTATAAATATATCCTAGCTTTTGTCCGCGGCTTCGCTCCCGTCAACTGACTACTATATTCTACTCTACCCGACTCTAAACCCTTCTATCCTACCCTACCCTACTCTACGTTACTCTATAGTATTAATTTAATATACCATTAAACAAATCAACCGATCAACTTCAACATTTTAAATTTTCAACCATAGACAACATTACGTTTAGCTGTCAGTTGCGTTTTGTCATTCCATGTCAGTTGCATTTTGTTACCGAGTTTTATTTTACATTCCACGGGAGCAGGGTAAAAAGTTTCGTCTCCTGGTTCTAAGCTACCTTCGCATCAATTTTCAGCCAAATCGGTTCAGCCCTTCACGAGTTATAAATAGTGTAACTAACACGACTTTCTTTTATGTATATAGATATAGATGAATTGAAGTAGTAGCATACTGAGTAAAGGAATCCTTACCATCATAGTACTTGTAATATCTGTTGAGATATTCCACCGGATCAGGATAGTACATAGGGCTTCTCAAATATGGCGCCATCGCAAAAAGAGGCTGCACATATGCATAGTTCGCAACTGTCAAATCCATATTGAATCGTAAAAAATCTTTACAATCTATAGGTTTTATCTTTCGTAATATATATTATATATATTCTCATATATTTCTTCGTATATCTTCGTTAATATTTCGGCGTAATCGTTAATTATGTTGATTATTTAGTCGCCATTTCGATTACGTTCACGGAATTTCCCGTGACGCGGGCTCGTAACAAATATGTAAATACTAAGCCCTCTTGATCTCAATATAAACAACAAGCATTGTGTTTTATCTAAAACTAATATTAGATAACTTTCAAGGATCGAAAAACAGTCTGTATTTGAATGAGTATAAACAAAAGTTATATCTTTTAAGAACTGAAGTCGACACATTTATCAACGAATCACATGTCGTTCTTTGTCTCCGAATGGCCATACAGTATCGGCACATGCATAAACTACATTCACTGTGCACCTTTCTACTCTTGACTGTACTTTTACGAAAGAATGGCATGAGTACTCCTTTATGAACAAGAGTCTAAAAAACCAAACTGTCAAAGTCAAAAATTGGCGCGCAAACAAATGTCACTTCACTTTTTTTAATTTAAATCACAGTTCTTTTTCTAAAGAGGTAAAAATAACAGTTATTTTTAATACGCGATTATTTTTTTATTGTTCTTTTGTCACTGCTTTACTTTACAATGTTGTACTTCATCACGAATAGTCTGTAAACATATGAGTAGATTCCCATGTTTGTTTATAATTTGCGTCAATGCTTTTCAAATACACACATTCTGTTTCAACAGCTTTTTGAAAAATTCTCTGCCAAATTGATTACAAAATAATCTTTCAAAGTCTTATCGAGTTTTAAGGAAAAACCTGATAAATCCACTCTTTATCTTCAATCGAACGTCTTAAAAAAAATACTCCACTGACGTTTAAACTTTTACGCACAAAGCAAAGGAATGCACTATACCGCCTCACCTAATGAGTAATGACACATCTTTCAAATGTTACTCCTATTAAACTCTCACTGTGTAAACACCGGTATCTTATTTACAAAGTAAATAACGTTTAAATTTAGAACGCTTGACAATTCGTATGTCTTCGGCCATTATCGTGTATAGCCGACGAAGCTACGTCTGTGACTAAACGAATTTATTTTTAAGAATTGATTACGTCATGTAGGTCAGAGTATTGATAAGCGACGATTAAGTTTCATATTTCATTTGTTAGAGTTACTTGTTTGATTTCCGTTTTAACAGCTGTTTTAGGTTTACAGATAATTAATCTTACGTTATGGTTAAAGTATTTCCGTTTTTACTCGGTTTCAAAAAAGGAACGTTCTCAATTCATGGGTTTTTTTTTGTTTGATCTATCTTGCTCGATTACTCGGTCTATTTGAAATAAATGTTTTTGATTTGATTTGTTTTGTGCAAAAGAGAACCCCGGGGCTCTGGAACGAAGGTAAAGAAGGAACAAAGGAGTGGTTAGTCAGTAAAGTCCGCTCATTCATTGAAGTCATTGAATGATTACCCACTTAACCTTTCAATCGTGGAAATCACAGACACAATAGAAAGACAATAGGTGTGCGAACGCCGGCGTTCGCTTGGGGTTTAATGAAAAGAGAGAGTGGGACAAAATTAGTGTTGATTCTTGAAGGTAGATGGCGCTTTTATCAACAATATTCATCGTTATCTCCCAAACTTTTCCCAACCAGGTTTTTTTCTCTCAAACAGCTTGTGTTCGGCTGTCAGGCTGAATAAACATGAGTTACATGAAACGACTGCCTATCAGACCGCCACAACACATACTGGTCCGACTTTCTGGGCTACTGATATAATGGCGGCTGTACACTCTCGCCCGAGTGCACTCGCGCGAGAGTGTAGATGATAGCGCTCGCCTCGCCTCGTGATGTCTCTGGGTGTCTCGCCTGCTCTCGCTCGCGTGGCGGTTTTTCGCGCTCGAGTCAAAGGGTTTCGATATGTTTTGCGAGTAACAGACGAGAGGGTCACTCCGAACTAGTGTTGTCAGGTCCGATTGGAGTAAAATCGGGACTGATGATAAAACAAATTGGGATTTAGGGTTTTAAATCGGGACAAATAAAAAAAACTGTTCTTTTTTTGGGGTGAATAGTCGTTCAATGACTTCTTTCGCTCTAGAGTGCAACTATGTTCTTCAATTGCCCTTTGCGTTCCAGGGCTATAATCACTCTAGTTGTGCCATCTTCGTGTGTCATTTTAAGTTGACGCATTTAACATGATGTGTGACAATAATGCGAATCTGCCTGACTTTGTTACTTTGTATATGTAATTAAATTTGCTTTTAATTAATTTATTGATAAATTAGGACTTTTAGCGTCCCGATCAGGCGAAAATCGGGACGCGTCCCCAAAACCCTCTAAATCGGGACATCCCGCGCAAATGCGGGACACCTGGTAACACTACTCCGAATGCTCACGTCTCGGGCGAGGCGCCTCGTGCGAGACATAGCGAGTGCACTCTGGCGAGAGACTGCGACTCGGTTCCGTGCAAGAGCAAAAAAAATCTCGTTTGTAGTATGGGAGCCTCCTTAAGTATTTATTTTATTCTGTTTTTTTTTTTAGTATTTATTGTTATCATCATCAGCCTTTTCTATGTTCCCACTGCTGGGACTCAGGCCTCCTCTCTAAGAGAGGGAATGGGCCAAAAACCACCACGCGCATCCAGTGTGGTTCTAGGACATGCCGGTTTCCTCACAATGTTTTCCTTCACCGTTTTGAGAGCAGTGGTGATGAAATAAATTACACAAAGTAATGCGGCTCGCAGGGTTTGAACCCGTGACCTACAAACTCGTAAGTCGGGGCCGTTACCACTCGGCCACCACTGCTCCTGCTTTGTTGTTATAGTGGCAACAGAAATACTCTTACATCATCTGTGAAAATTTCAGCTGACTATCACGGTTTATGAGATACAGCCTGGTGACAGACGGACGGGCACCGGAGTTTTAGTACCCTTTGAGTACGAAACCCTTTTTTATGGTGGGAAAAAATCATCCAATGACAATCCCCTCTTGGACGGAGCAGGAGATAGTGTCAGATACTTACTGACTAAAAGACCCACCCCGTTCCTTCTAGCCTTTATACCGGGGCTCGAGCTGTCTTTCGAAACTAACCCTGGCCCCAGTAGGCTTCGACCCAGCTGGGTCCCTGCTGTGGCTGACAACTCCTTGAGGCGCTCGGGAACAGTGCGCGCCGGACGGCCGGACAGCGAGCTACCCATTGCTCACTGTCCGCAAGTTCGAGTACGAAATCCTAAAATATCGGATTATTCTTTATCGCAGAAGTAATTTCGACTAAGTATATTTCTATGTATCATGATAACACTTTCTGAAAATATAATGATTATACATTATATTATATTATCTATATGTTATCTTGTTTATATGCAGCGAAAGATAATGATTAAAATTCAAAATGGTTGGCTTGATATTTATTCTTTGTTGTATACCTATTTACTTTTCAATTTATCTTTATGTACATCCTGACTTTTTGGTAGTCTGACTTTCTTGATATAAAAATCTTTATTTACTCATTTGTGCAAGGAGTCACGTTTTCAAACATATAAAATGTGGGCAACAGTCTGCTCGGGGTGGAAGCGAGACAGAGTTTCAGACTATTTTGCCCTTTAGTTCTCTTCACTTATGAATTCTAATACTGTTTGTGTGTGAAAAACATTTTTCTTTTTTCTTTCTTTAATCTTTTCTGTTTTTGCGATTGTGATTACACACGTCACGTCATCATCAGCCTTTTTATTGTTCCCACTGCTGGGACTCAGGCCTTTTCTCTAGAGAGCGAATGGGCCGTAATCTACCACGCGGGCACAGTGCGGGTTGGCGGATGCCACATGTCTTCGAATTTTTGGTTCTAGGACATGCCGGTTTCTTCACGATGTTTTCCTTCACCGTTTTGAGAGCAGCAATGAAATAAATTACACAAAGTAAATGCATCTGGCAGGGTTTGACCCCGCGACCTACAATTCGTAAGTCGGAGTTATTACCACACAGCCACCACTGCTCTAATTGATCTTTTTCAATTTATGAAAATTGAGTCAATTAGCCACTGTTGACATAACTTTAGACATTTTACAAAAAACATCGATTCTTCATTCTATTTACGACTTGCCTTATCATTTCGTCAGGCTATCGCAAGTCATATAATGTAACATTTAATTAGATAAGGTTCCAGTCACAACTAGAAGCCTGATATCAGGTGAAAAACAATTATTTTGCTAACTTACAAGTCACCTTTTGACTTCTTACTCTTGGAAAATCTTGAGGGTATTACACGGACATTGGTCTAATGTGATTCATGATAAGTTTACGGTTGAATGTAGCTAGTTTTTTTTTACCGAAATTTCAAGTAGGGTTTATGTGTTTCGCGCTTATATCTACACTAATATTATAAAGAGGGAAAATTTGTATTTTTGTGTGTATGTTTGTAATAAATAAACTCAAAATTACTGTCCCGATTTCAGAAATTCTTTCACCATTGGAAAGCTACATTCACCCTGAGTTACAGAGGCTATATTTATTGCTCGTGCGAAGCCGAGATAGGCCGCTAGTCTTGTATGTTTCTTTCTTCGTATGTCTGTATTTTTTTAAATTACTTATCTTAAAAGGCTACAGTTTTTATTTTTGTTTCGAAATTTGTGAAAGAAAATCAAAATGTGTGACTGGGTTTACCTGGGGTAACGCTAATGCACACCCTTATACACCCCAATTGCAAAAGCATGACTAGCCTGTTGGTCTAGTGGTTAGTCACCCTGGCTGTTATGCCGGAGGTCGTGGGATCAATTCCTACCCAGGACAATTCATTGTTTTTGTGATGAGCATGATCATTTTGTTCTGTCTGGGTGTAATTTATCTAACAACCAAAAACCAAAATACGCTGTGACAATTGCTAATACATGATTAGTTTCAAAAAATGTTACGTGGCGCTGTTACACTTGTTTACAAAGATTGAATACAGATGGCGCTAGGATTGTGGTTGGAGATAAAAAAAATTTGGAGATCAAAATAATTCCTGAACCTTCCTGCAAATTGCAAAAAAAGTACAAAAAAATAATTTTCGCCGGTTACTCTGAATTATTTACTTTATGCCACATAATTTAGTGAAGTTGTCGACATTTATTTCATTCCGAAAATGATCATTACGAAATCCGAATATGGTATTTTTTTATTTAATTGATATAAAATAGTATTTTACTGCGATCTCACCTGATGGTAAGCAGCGATGCAATCGTTGATGGGGAGGCGCACTAGTTTATTGAGATTCTATTCATTCAAGGTGTTTTTATAATCGTATTTTTTTAAATATTCTACGACTTGGTTCTAGCGTTTTTCTTGGTTTAATTTGGAATGAATTCAAAAATGTCCTCACAAAATTTTAGTTGCAAAATGTTAATAGAATTTGAAATTTTCTTGTACGCCGTAGAGTGTATTTTTCCTAAAGGTTTTCTAAGACTTACCTTCGTTCATAGCCATGTCCATGAGCTGCAGATCCTCGTCGTTCAGGATGGATTGCAGAAACCCGTCTTGATTGGTCGGGCCGGCCATCTCTGCTGAAGCGTTCTGGTTGAAAAAAAAAACAGTTTTTGTAACTAATTATAGAATGAGTTTTTTTTTGGTGGGTCAAAATCATATTCTGTAGGCCTTGCTGGCCTCCATGGGCAAAATGCGTCAGTTTATGCATGTATGTGTAGTGTAGTATTATAGCCGCAAGCCATCAGGAAATTGAATATATACTTACTAAAATTTGAATTAAATTCTAAATCAAATGCCTAATCATAAAAATACCTAACTCAAAAAAGAAGAAAATTTTCAAAAACCTTTTCTTTCTGAAGAAATCGTATGACATGAACTTGATTTAATACTTCAATGTTATGGATACGTGATGCGGAAGAATAATAAAGGTTTTGAGTATGAATATTGAAGGCTTTAAGAGGAAGAGACATACAGAGAAACGGTGTATGGATTGTGTGAAAGATGACATGGTCCGAAAGGTGGAGAGTGAAGATTGGCTCTCACTCACGCTTTCCGCCACCTCTATCACTCACATTACTGTTTTGTAAAAGAAGATGACTAGGGCCAGAAGTGAGAGGTCGTTACCGAAGATGTTCTCCACGAGGACATGGCAGTGCTTTGTCTAAGCGGAGAGAGAGAGAGGCGATCCGAAACAGGGTCTTCCCGGAACCACACAGACCTGTGCTTGCTTCAGGCGGAAATTAGAGACGCCATGATGCATTCCTTACCACGTCTCAAAGAGGGGACTTATCACCGCTTTTGTGACGTGCCTAAGGAGTGGGGTAGACTTCCACCGTGACCTCCAGACGATCCGAAACAGGAACCTCCCGGAACTATCGTGTCAGGCGGAAATTGGGAACACCGTGATGCATCGTTAACTACTCCTCAAAGTGATCACCACAATTGCCCCTCTGGTAACTACTGAGTTGAAAAGGGCATGATGACTGAAATTGGATGAGACCAGTGTTTCCAAGCAGACTACCCTAAGAAGAAATGGCAAATTATATGAGAACCATATAGGTTAATGACTGAAAGTGTTTTTAGAGGAAAAGAGCAGACAGATTTGGGTCTTGTAGCAAAACTTAGGGTCGCCGCACATGAGCCACTAGCCACAACTACAAAACGCCGCCTCCGGAATATTTTTTGTAGGCTTCACACATTTTCTATGGACACAAGGTTGACTCCGGTGGCCGCACACGCAACAAAACGCCGCTGCTCGCCTCTTGAGGCCCGCACTGGCCACTAAATGACTATACAAAACGCCCTCACACGCCACTTGCGAATTTAAACCTTCTTCAACAGAGTCCATTATGATACTGCGCGCATGGGTTAAAAAAGTAGCAGCCACCAGCCATAAGTGGCTTGTGGCCGCTTCTGGCTTCTCGTGCGGCGTTTATGGCTGTGGCATGTGGAACATGTGCGGCGACACTGGAGTTTTAATGAGCTCAATGATTTGTTTTTTTAACAACTGGGGTGGCTTTTTCGTATCGGGAGCGTATACGTTACGTGAAGGAATCGAAGCCAACTCGTTCATGAAGACCATGCCATCATTGTATCTGGGCACCCAGAAAGTTGAATTACCCTGGACTTCTTGAGATTCATTTCGCCCTTTATTTGGCCACAAATGCTAATTCTGGCTTCCCCGAGAAGTAAACTGCTACTAATTTTGAAAGTCAATTAGTAATTTTTGCAAGTAAAAATTATTTATTGTACTGTATCGATTGTTTCATACTTATATTATTCGATGCGAAGGTAAATATGTCTGTCTGTTTGTTACTTTTTCACGTCTTAACAACTGAACGTGGCATATGGATAGATTATATTCTGATTTAAGACATAGCATACTTATTATCCATCATATCATAATGTTATTATTCATCATGTTCGATCTATATTATTTCAAAAATAACTTGCATACCATCTCTCGTCTTATGTGAATAAAATATCTTATTTCAGGAATATGTTTGTATAATTTTAAATTATTTCTTTGAAGAGAGAAACTGCCTACTTTAATCACTTTGATAACTTTATTTTGTAGGTATTGAGTGAGACTGCCGTCACACTCGGCTATGTAACGCTCGTTCGGGTAAATTCGGCTCGAGTCGGCCGACCTCGTCTTTAAGAAGTTCTTACTTCTATCATATAGTTTTTTTATTGTATAATTTACCTGATAGTAGAGTGGATCATGCTGTTGAGGATGCTGTGCAGCCTCCACCTTGTAAGCACCTTCAAGAGGAGCTGCTGCGGCACCTGGTGGAGAAAAAAAATTAAATTAGCAAGTTTATTAAGTCAGATATTCAATAATAATAACAATACTCCTTGACTGATTTCAAAAATGCTTTTACCATTACAAAAGCTTTAACATAGGCTATATTATATTAAAAAAAAATCATCATATGCCTAATTTATTATAGTTATGTTAATATAACTACTTTTTGAATATAAAAAAAATGCAGTCGAGCGAAGCCTTTGATATAAATATAAGTAATATCGTAAATTAGGTACTACAGAGAACATACAGAAATTTTTATTTTATTTCAATAGTGCTATAAGTATATCAACTTTGTCGTTTGTTAGACTAATAAAAAGTTTCACATTTTTGTTTTTGTTGTTGGTTTATTTCCAAATAATCTAATCTAATTCTAATATCGTAGCCAAAATTTCCGTATTTCACTTTGGCTAAAGTGCAGTCCTTACTTCTAGAGTCTCACTTACCGTACGCCTCAGGGTGTTTCTCGGGGACCGGCGGTATAGAAGCATGGTAGTTCGGACCGTAAGCGCCCGCCGCACCGTGTGCCCTGGAAATAACAAAACAACATAATGTAACTTGTGGAACAAGAGAATATAAAAAGCAAGGGACACACACACACAGGCACTTTTGAAACGTCAAGAAGTCAGTCAGACAGAAAAATGATGCTAATTGCTCATTCCAAAGCGTAGATCTCTGTGGAGAAGAATGTGCAAGAAACTCCATGGACACTCTTTTCAATCTTGTTATGTATTACAATGTCTCTATTACATGGTACTTGTCTCTGCTTAACCAGACATAACGGACTACTGGAGTTTTAAAATCGACAACATACAACTCAGGCCTCCTCTCTCTACAAGAGGGAATGGGCCGTAAACGCGGGCCCAGTGAGAGTTGGCGAATGCCACATGTCTTCGAATTTTTGATTCTAGGAGATGCTGGTTTCCTCATGATGTTTTCCTTGTTTTGAGAGCAGTGGTGATGAAATGAATTACATAAAGTAATGCGCCTGGCTGGGTTTGAATCTACAACTTGTAAGTCGAGGCCGTAAGCACTCGGCCACCACTGCTCTCAAACCTGGTCCTTACTGGACAGTTGTAAACCCGGGCAAATAGTGGCCGGTAATCGTCCTGTAACCTGTCTACGGCGGGGGCAAGGCGTGAGGGTTGTCTTCAGCATGGTTTCGACCGCCTCCATAGCTTGCATTACTAAATGAGGTTACTGTTCACTACCTTTCCTCCTGAACGTTGTCATTATGTACAGTAATTTCTCTGCTTTCATTTAATTGTATAAGTATGTATATATATATATATATATATATATATTGTTTTGTAATTTATGTAATTTATTAGTCTATGTATTGTGTATATATGTAGATAGTACACCATCAACTACCTGAGTATCTTTTTCTCATTCTCTGTCAAATCCTTCCAAAGGTTGTCTGTAAAAGATCGCTTTTAGCGATAAGACCGCCCTTTGTGACACCCTATAAATTTTAAGTTTCTCATGTAATTTTTATTTTGGTTTACAATAAAGAATAAATCTATCTATCTATCTATCTACTGCTTTGCAGAAAGTACTGGCTACGATCTAGTGGTTCTACTTACGTAATGTTATGCGAGTGCGGGTGGGGATGCGAGTGTTGGTGGTGATGGTGGTGGTAGTGTTGGTACTGGTCGGCCACTGGCGGCGGCGGCGGCGGGATGGTCAGCAGCGACGCCAGGTCCTGCCAGCGTTGCTCCACTGACATGGAGCGCATTAACGACTGTGGACAAAGGAATGACGAGGTTAGACTAATCGGTCGTATTAACATTTCGTATTGACTAGCCTGCCAGTCAAGTGGTTAGTAGCCCTGACTGTTATGCCGGGACGCGTGAGTTCGATTCCCACTTACACCTAAGATAAATATTTGATTACGAGTACGATCATTTGTTTTATGTCTGGGTTAATTTGTTAATAATATATGTATGTATTTAGAAATATATAAACATGTTTATTAGTTGTCAAGCCCTGCTTAGTTTGGGACTAAATGGCGTAATAAAGGAAAACCAAGGAAGGGCTCCTCGGTTTTTCTTTGTTACGCCATCTACAATTTTGGCCGTAATCGAAACAAAAAACATAAACATATTGTTTCGTTCATACATATATTTCATACATATTGTGTCCGACACAGTTTGACTATATAATATACATTTTCACCTATATTTCATATTACCTGTATTGACACGCTTAATTCTAGTCATAACTTTCATGAAATACTAAATAATGGAATAAATCGATGGTTACATAAAAAAATTTGACATGCATAGATGAAGGAGTCTGTCAGTGTTTAAGTATTTGTCACAACCGTCAGCTCGAAGAAGGTAATTTCGGTGAAGCTGAATATTCGGCTAATTTTTGGACGAAACCTCTCTAAAAACTCCAGCCGAAACTAGTTTCCCTTATAGATTAAAACGCATTGGAAGTTCAGAAGGCCAGCAAAATGCACAAAATACTAAGTAGCGATGTATAAACTACACTTATAACTGTATCTCATCTAACATTCGATTAGTTTTTAAGCTTGCGCAAATATCTTCACAAAAAAACCTATTTGAAAGTAGATAAATTAATCATAAAATATTATGACACGCTCGACTTCTGTCCTGTTTATAAAGTAATGTAATTTATTTAAATACTTGTTTTTATCTTAACAACAAGGAAAAAAATTAAAGCGTCGCAACACAGTTATGTCATTCAGTAGAAGTTATGAATATTTAAAATAGTTTCACAACTTGCCGCTAGGGACAAATTACAAAATTAATGTTGTTTTTTGAAGGTAGATGGCGCTATGAACAATAACATCCATCATCATTTCCCTAGCGAACTAGTTTTTTTTTAAGTGGGAAATCTCTTGGACGGAGCGGGAAATGTCAGGCTTTTACAAACTAAAACTTGGGTTTTACAAACAAGAAACAGGTCACCGGGCCATCCAGGCACTGAGGGGTTGCTTTGGTCTTGCACCCAGCTGTTCGCTGGCTCTTAATGCCCGCTATGACCTGCCGTGACCTGTGTTGTACAACACAGGTCACGGCAGGTTATAGTGTTGGTGGTGTCCAACTTTAAACCTTATTAAATATTTTTGGGAAAAAATATAATGGTGTAAAAATTTAATTAGAATCAATTCAATTATTTATTCTGAATAAACTATGTTTATTCATTCTGGTTTCTCTTATAATACTAATCAACACTTCTACAGTACAATTCACGAATGATGGCGGGCGTGAAGTTAGCCTTTGCGAACTTTCGCGCATACCACACTCTTCTCGCACACGCACGACGTCATTTGGTTCCTAAAACACGTTACTGCGCAGCCTTCTGCGCAAACTTCACGCCCGCCATCATTCGTGAATTGTACTATACACTAATATAATAAAGAGGTAAAGTTTGTTTTTTTGTTTTTTTTTTGTTTGTAGGAGGTAATCTCTGGAAGTACTGGTCCGATTGCTAAAATTTTTTCACCGATAGAAAGCTGCTTTATACCTTAGTGACATAGGCATATATCTTATATAATGCGGGCGAAGCTGCGGGAAAAAGGTAGTGTTTTATATAATACCGTTTCTCCGTAATGAATTCGGCACAAAACAAGTATGGTAGATCATTTATTGATAATTAAGGTTAAGTAGGAACTACTTTCGACACCTTAAGTATGAAATATCAACTTTCATATTTTTTACAGCATTTTTTACTGAAATCGTGTTTTAGTTTTTTTTTTTTTTGTTAATTAATTTAGCAAATTTAATTTGCGGTTATATCATTTAGAGTAACGGTAATATTTAACTTGATAGAAAGTAGATTTATGAATGGGACTAAAAAGTCGTATAAAAAATTAAATGTAATGAATGTCACATTTATCGGACATTTCTGTGACCTAAGATCGATTTCATAAGAATTTCATCATCATCATCATCATCATCATTTCAGCCGAAAGACATCCATTGCTGGATATAGGCCTCCCCCAAGTGTCACCACAACGAACGATCCTGTGCGTCTCGTACCCATCGCATTCTCGCGACTCTCACAAGTCCATTGCTGGATATAGGCCTCCCCCAAGTGTCGCCACAACGAACGGTCATGTGCTTTTCGTACCCATCGCATCCTCGCGACTCTCACAAGTCCATTGTTGGATATACGCCTCCCCCAAGTGTCGCCACAACGAACGATCCTGTGCTTCTCGTACCCATCGCATTCTCGCGACTCTCACAAGTCCATTGCTGGATATAGGCCTCCCCCAAGTGTCGCCACAACGAACGGTCCCATGCGTCTCGCATCCATTGCATATCCGTGACTTTCGGCCAGGTCATCGGTCCACCTTGTGGTAACCTTCAACGCTGCGTCTTCCGGTGCGCGGTCGCCACTCCAGAACCTTTTAGCCCCATCGAGTAATGTGCCCTGCCCACTGATAATTAAGTTTGATTTTGATTCTTCGAGCTATGTCAGCAACCTTGGTTCTCCTGCTCCTCTTCATTCCTGATGTGATCACGCAAGGAAACTCCGAGCACAGCCCTTTCTATTGCATATTGGGTAACTTTAAACCTCCTGATGAGGCCCATTGTAAATGATTAACTTAATTTAAATCTAAAATAATGTAAATGATAATCAGACATAAAAACTCATAAATAATATTTATTTTGCAAAACCGTTTAAAAAAAAAAATCTTTACAAGTTAATTTTTTCATCAATATAAAATACGTACATAAATGAGGCCGGTGTTTTCTAGTTACTCTGAGAAAGAGACAAACTCAAAGGTCAAAGTCTCTTTTAAAGTCCATACAGCAAACAAGTACCTAATGGTCAAATAATTTAAACTAATATAATAAAATAAAGGTAAAGTTTGTTATTAAGCTATTGCATAGCTTCTATCGCGGGCCTTGAGCGTGGAGACCGAATCCAGAAATTCCGTAACGAAAATAACCTAACACCTCCCACTCATTTGTTTTTTGAGCGTGGTGACCGATAAGAAAACAAATGAGTGAACAATCAATCAAAATTCAATTCAATGTGTGAAAGTGTAACTTCAATTAATATCAAAGAAAAAAAAAACAAAGGAAAAGAAATACTGCATAAATAAAATAATTAAATAATTATAATTGCATAAGTTGATAAAAATGCTATGCAATAGCTTTACCGCGGCAGTCCCCGAGTGCCACACGTCTTTTTTTGTTTGTAGGAGGTAATCTCTGAAAGTACTGGTCCGATTGCTAAATTTTTTTCATGAGATATATATTAAGTAAGCAGGCGAAGCCGCGGGCAAAAGCTAGCACAAGATAATTAAAACCACGAATCTGATAATTCAAAAAACGAACTACAGATGTTCAAACAAACAAACAAAAAAACCATAGACAAGGTAAACTCGTTCAGTTGGCGCGAAATCTAAGAACAAACATGGCAACTTTCGGTGTCAATATTGACACTGGCAACACTAGAAATAACGGATAGATGTGTGTTTTAACTGTGGAAACTTGATTTTTAACGGAATCTCTTGATTTCTGTGATTTTATTAGCTTAAGCCTATCTTGGTGGTCTGATTATGATGATGAAATCTTTCTAAGAGCTTTTTAGGGTTCCGTACTACAAAAGGAATAAACGGAACCCCCCCCCTTTAGGATCGTAGGCGCGAGCTTGCGGACAGTGAGCAATGGGTAGCTTGCTGTCCGGCCGTCCGGTAACCGTCCGGACCAAGCCGAAGTCGTCGACGGCGCCCGCTGTTCCCGCGCGCCTCAAGGAGTTGTCAGCAACAGCAGGGGCCCAGCCGGGTCGAAGCCTACTGGGGCTAGGGTTATCCGAAAGGGCGCTCGAGCCCGAGATTTTAGGATCACTTTGCTGGTAGTCCGTCAAGACCCTTTATCTCGAGAACACGTGGAGGTATCGAGTTGAAATTAAAACCATATACTCAGGTCTGCGGTACCTACCTTCAAGATGTGCAAAAATCGAACTTCTAAGTTACCGAATAAAAAAGATACTGCCGCTTATGTCGCAAAAAAACGTATATTTTAATACTCTCAAAGATCGAAATTTTCCGGACGGTCGGACAGCGAGCTAATTATATAAACCAGTGCTTGACTGCGATCCCACCTGATGGTAAGCAGTGATGCAATCGTTGATGGTGAGGCGCACTAGTTTATTAAGAGCCTATTCGCTCTAGCCTTGAAGACACCTCAATTATAATCGGACGGGAAGACTGCAGCAGGCACACTGTTCCAATCCAACGATGTACGCGGTATAGACCAAGGGCATTGAAGGTCATAGTTTACAACTGCTGTCTACACGTCTTGAAACTAGCAAGGTCCAGCAGGGGCCCAGCCGGGTCGAAGCCTACTGGGGCCAGGGTTATCCAAAAGGGCGCTCGAGCCCCAGTATGAAGGCTTGAAGGAACGGGATGGGTTTTTTAGTCAGTAAGAATCTGACACTAGAGCGGGGGTTGTCATTGAATGATTTTTCACATAAAAAAAAAAAAAAACATAAGACTAGCAAGGTCACCTTGGTTGGGAAGTTGGATTTCAACCATGTTGTCACCCCTTTAGTCGGACCGCAGATAAAAATAAGACCGCCGCCGTATGAGTTGTTTCTAACTGAATGATTTCCGTAATTACCTCCAAAGCAACACACTCATTCATCGTCCAATTCTTGCCATGAACTTTAAACACAGCTCGGTCACTGGTCAGCCGCTAGAGTACTTTGTATCGCGAATAGACACAAGAAGTTTTCCTCAATTAACAAAAAACTTAGAAGAAAAAACAAGCGACTATGATCATCGGAATGGGTGAAGAGTTGAATGGATTAAAGTTTTTTTACTACTATAGCTTTTGCCCGCAGCTTCGCACACAATATTATGTGAGTGGACGCAAGTCTATGTCACTCAGGAATAAAGCAGCTTTCTATCGGTGAAAAAATTTTGGCAACCGGATCAGTACTTTCAGAGATTACCTCATACAAACAAAAAAACAAACTTTACCTCTACATATATTAGTGTTGATAAACTAGTGCTTGACTGCGATCAAGCCTGATTCGGTGATGCTTTGAAGTTTGTGTGTGAATGTTTCCTTAAGAGAGCCCTTCCTCACTCGTCTAGCCTCAACCTGAGCATGGTTTAATTTATTAATTCATTAAACTCCAAGCGAACGCCGACGTTCGCGCTGTCATTGTCTTTTTATTGTCTCTGATTGACGGTATTCGAATGGTTAAAAGCTTGCCGGTTTAAAAAGCCAAGAAGATGAGGTGGATTTGACTCAGTAAAGGTCTGACACCCTATTGCTTCATCCAGAGCAGGAAAACTTATTTAACGCTTTCTCACCTCAAAAAAAAATTTTTGACAAAACCTGTCAATCTAGAGCTGGGTCAAAGTACCGTCAAATCGTAGGGCCAACACCTAAAGTACGTTCAAAACGAAAGTTGATTATATCAAGAAAATATATTTGCGATAAACACTCAAAAGAAAAGTGCCCAAAATTTCTTTATACACATTTTTTATAGACATCTTCGGTAAATAAAAATCTGGTATAAACTTATAAGAAGCTTATACGTAGTCATTATTTGCAAAACCATCTATTTAACCAACAAACATCAGCTTACTTAGCTTAAGGCCCTTGTTTCCATTTAATGTCATAAAACAGCGACTTTTAAAGCCTGCTTCTCGGTAACGACAAGGTCAATAGATTCGAAAAGAAAAATAGATTCACGAAATCAAGTTTACAATTTTGTATGTATTTGTTTTTGGTTTAATGAAAAAAAAAAAACGTTTTCGTATGACTAATTAATTTTCCAAAAATAAAAAAACTACATGATTTTTTTTTCGCTTCTTCTTTACTCCTTCCTTATTAATGGCTTTGATATTTAGAATTATTTTTTTTGTGTCAAAATATTTATGTTCTTAATAATAGTATTCTTCAGAATGTACAATAATGATATAGCTTAAGTAAATCAATCAATTTTTCGCAAAGAATGTGCTTTTAAAGATCAAGCCCTATCGCAGCGGCAATACGAGAATGTGTGCATTTAACTCCGGCCCGTTGTTCAAGGGACTATACGCCTTAACCAACAAAAATCAGCATAAGTACTTAACTTAAATAAAGTACCTACGTTCTAAACCCATAACCTAAAACGGTAACGTAACGCAAAAAAAAACGCGTTTCCCGTAAGACTCTCGGTGGAAAGCAGCCGTCAATATTTATTGAGCACTTGTAAACCGAAGCAAACGCAATGAACAGTTTTGCCCGTCATGTTTACTTGACGGCACGCGAACGAATGAGACCGGTAGCTTAATTAAACATTCTTTATTTGAATTCAAAAATTTGAATTTGGAAACGTTATAGTTTCTACTTCTTTTTTTTATTTTGATTGACGTTGCCTGTGGGTTTTTGAGAAGTTGTATGTAATTGTATGAAGTTGATATACTCGTAGTTTCTTTGCGTTTTAAAACTATAGTAACTATACTATTGTAACTGTATGTAGTATTCTTCTTACTAGCTGTGAAATGTAGGGTCTGCAATCATGAGATTTCTTTAATGTATTACTTGTAGCTCAATGGTTTAGTTACATTGTAGTAAGATCTTTTATAATTTACTTATATACTTTTCTAAGCAGATATTTAGGAGAAACTCTATTATTATCCTTTCGACTGTCCGGAACATTGAATTACATTTAAATTAAATGAACAAATTAGTTCAATTAAACGCAGACCTTTTCTAAAGTGAACCATTGGTGTTCACTTGAAAGTTGGCGGATATTACTTTTTTATGATATAAACAAGTACATGACTACGATCCCACCTGATAGTAAGCAGTAATGCAATCTTTGATAGCGAATCCCACTAGTTTATTAAGAGCCTATTCACTCTAGACCCGAAGACACCTATAGTATAGTATTCTACTTTTTTTTAAATCCCAAAGGCCTTCTAAAGCCGCGCTAAGAAAAACAAACCGCTAAAACTGCAGTTGTCAGTTTTAAATTTCGAAACAGAACACCAACGTCATGTCACCGCATAACATTTTCAGAAAAAAAAAACCAACTCAAAATTCGAATTTCGAACATTAAAAGAACAACATGCTCTCGTTTTGAGCAAACCATAAACACTTGACATAGACAAGTTTTAAACTGTTATTTATACTTTCTAGTATTATGAGTTAAGTCGTAGAAAATGTCTTTAACTGTAGTCCGCTGACTTAACTGTTTGTTTAAGTTTAAATGGTTTTATGGAACTAACAGAATTTAATTTCAAGATCTATTAGCACTTTCATCATTTGAAATAATGTTGTCTATGCTTTTGTAAAAATTAAAAGTGTAGTTTTTTTGATTACTTGGATGATAGATTTGTGATGTGTTTGGCAGTTTTTGCATTTTTATAGGTCGGTCACAGTTTTATAGAGCATACCATCATTGACACAAAGGTGACGCGATTGGCACTAATCGGTACGTAAGAATCTATAAACCAACAGTTGGTTGACAGGCCTGTTGGTCTAGTGGTTAGTGACCCTGACTGTTATGCCGGAGGTCGTGGGTTCGATTCCCACCCAGGACAAATGTTTGTGTGATGAGCACGATCATTTGTTCTGTGTCTGGGTGTAATTTATCCATAATATGTATGTATTTAGAAATATATAAGTATGTTTATCAGTTGTCTAGTACCCATAACACAAGCTCTGCTTAGCTTGGGACTAGACGGCGTTGTGAGATAGTTGTGGAATATTATTATTATGTTTTGAGATGTTTGCGAGCATTTGAAACAGGTACATCTAGCTATTATAAATTATAATCAAAGGTTGAATGAATAAGATTTTTTCAGATACTATGAAAAAGATTATGTCGTGGGTTATTTCGTAAATTGTAGTTTACAGGATATTTATACCGCAAAGCATTACTGTATTCCGTAGCTTATAAAAAAAGAAAAGTGAATATGTCTCGTTTAGCGAATTTTCTGAACAAATAATAGGTACTAGTGTCAGCATCATTCTATGTGATGAAAAAACCTGTTTAATAAAAATAGTATTTAAATCGACGATCGATACACTAAATTAAAATTAGATAATTATAACCGCAAATCAATTTGATTACCGAATAGAATATTTATTTATTAGCTCATAAATGCAGGTTTTTACAATAAGATTACAAAAAAAAAAATGTAACCAAAGAAAAAAGTCTCTCAAACCACAAACCAATTTCGAATCACGTTGTCCGTCCTTCAAAAAAGCACAAGTACAAGACCATAGACAACTGACGTCAAAGACAACGAGCCATAGAAGCCACGTGTCTACAATTATTAGGCTGCGTACAGACTCGCGTGCCGCAAATTACACTGCTATCATACTGGCCGTATGTAATTTTGTGACACCTTGAGACAAGGTCATTTGACATAAGAAGTTATATCTGTTTTGAATTGCGAATGTGATGCTCTTGGAATGGAATAGTCTATGCTCGGAGTTTCCTTGCGTGATCACAGAAATGAAGATATTCGCAGAAGGACCACGGTTGCTGATGGCTCGAAGAACCGCCAAACTTAAGTGGCAGAGGGCAAGGCACATTGCTCGCAGAACAGATGGTCGATGGGGACGAAAAGTTTTGGAGTGGCAACCGCGTACCTCCCATAATGTGGACAGAAAACCTGGTGAGGGTCGCGGTAATCCGATGGATGCGAGAGACACAGGATCGGTCGTTGTGGCGACACTTCGGGGAGGCCTATGTACAACAGCGGACGTCTTTCGGTTTTAACGACGATGATGATAATATGAAAAGTGCCCCACTTTGTTGAGCTCCTTAGTACTCCTAAATATGAATGTGTGTTTCGGGGAGTGTGCACTGGAATTCACAATCGATTTCCGCCAAGTTAGTTCCATCATCAGACCACAAGACGTCAAGGCGTTTCGCCACCGGTACATGATAGACATTCCACTCATACGCACAAAGCGTTTTGGGAACACATTTATTGTGCATACATGTGTTCTGAATGGGATACCTGCGTCAGACAAACATTGCTATGGTCTACGATCTTTACTTAAACACTGATATTCATGACAGACGGTGTAAGGGACAGCCCTTCACAATCTTTAAGGTATTGCTCAGTAGACGAAACTGAACAACTTTCCACAAAAAAAATTTTCAGGAAACAAAAAATAAATTTGTTCTCACCATACAAACTGTCCAATCAAGTTTATAATTTGGTATGGTACGGCGGAATTTTTTTTTTCGTTTCCGGAATTAAATCGAAACTGTCAGTTGTGAAAACTATGGTATCTAACTAACTTGGTGTCAATGCAAGAAAGTTGAATATAAAATTAATTAAAAAAAAACGTAAAGTAACGCTTTCCATTACAAAGAACTGATGTAGTGCCAATCATATTAATTACGAGATTAAACGTCTGTCTTATTCGATTTCTAATTATGTTTGAAATCAAACTAATATCGTAAATGTGACAGTCTTGTGTTTGTTTGTTTTCAACCAGAGACACCACAAGCCCTTAACGCGATCTATTTGAAGCATAGCATAGTCGGCCTTATAATGTTCCCACTGTTGGGAATCAGGCCTCCTCTCTAGGAGAGGGAATGCGCAGTAATCTACCACGCGGGCCCAGTGCAAGTTGGTGGATGTCACATGTCTTCCAAATTTTTGGTTCTAGGACATGCCGGTTTCCTCAAGATGTTTTCCTTCATCGTTTTGAGAGTTTTTAATAAATGCGTTTCCACAACGCTTTGTATGTTCGGCTCTACCATTTACTATTGGAGCATCGCCGTACGTCTAGTAGTCCGATGGAACGGGCTTGGCAGAATCTAGTTATGCAATTCCGGCGCATACTCTCAAAAACCCATTAAGGTAGGAGTCAGGAGGTGAGGTATGAGTTATTTGATGCTTTCCCACTTAGAAATCTATGTCATTTCTTGGTTTAGACGATCAGAATCGAAGGAATGGAACGATTCGTCTGCTGCTGTCTTTCCGTCCAATTATAATTTGGGTGTCTTCAAGGCTAGAGTAAACAGGCTCTTAATAAACTAGTGCACCTCACCATCAACGATTGTCATGGGCACTCGCAGTAGGTACTGGGTGCGTTAGGCTGACATCAGGTCGATATGTTTAACTGCATGCAATTGTACGTTCGACTTCGTGCAGTCATGATATCAACTGCACGCGGTTGGGCGCAGTCGAGTGAAGTCAATATCAACTGCATGCAGTCGTGCCTTCAACTTTACGCGGTCGGCTACAATCGTGTAGTGGGTCGACACTGTCACACCCGCTGTCCATCGCTAAGCGCATAGTCAGTGTGCAGTTAATTACAAAGAGCAAACGCACATTGACATTGTCAACATCATTTTGAGGCACTTAAAGAACAAATCATACACTAAGCTTTAAACTTAAAGATCAAATCATACACTATGCGTGGCGCCAACTGCGCAAAGTCATATCAAACTGCATGCAGTTGAATGTATGGACTGAGTGCGGTTACTGCGATGCAGTCCGTCTGATGGCAGCCTTAGTGCCCAAACGAAAAAGGATAAACACAAAAAACGGAAGTATACACTTTACAGTTCCCATCATTAATGAAACAACCAAAACAATATAACCAGTAATCTTGTCACGGTCATGTCAAGGTATTGGGTTCGACTCCCGACTCACTACACTATAATTTGACAAATGACACGCTATGGTACATCGCTAATTTCATTTTGTGACAAAAACTGCCAAATTACCTGACGTTTTTGTTAATATGAAACATTTGAATTACTGACGATTCAGACACAGTGTCCGAATCAACATATTTTATTTTCAATATTATATAAGACACTTAAATTATAAACGGATGGAAAGATCGCAGGAGGTAAATTGTTCCAGTCCTTCGATGTACGCGGTATAAACGACGAGGCGTATCGCTTAGTCCGGATCGTAGAGGTTTCAACAACGTAAGGGTGGATACTTGCCGTACGTCCGTTTGTCCGATGGTAGAAATGAGATGGCGTAACTAGTCATGCAATTCTCGCGCGCACTCTCCAAAATGTATCCTGTAATATACCGAAAGGCTGGCTACCCTACACCTGTGCACTCAAATCCCAAGCGAACGTGTTCGCGCGCTACAATTGCCAAAACGGATCTTGAGCGCTCGGCGTCAGAATGGGGATCGCTTTTCGCATCCCATACATTAGCGAGCCAATCGTCTTCGTTGTTAGATACATGCAGCAAGCGCAGGGAACGAATGACGAGTGACGTCTATGACACAATGGCGCGGCAAGCTAATCACTGACACTCCTCGTCCCGGCGTCTCATGTCGCACCACTAAAGAGATCGAATAATTGAAAAAAACTTGAAGCCAGCGCTCAAGATCCGAAACGGCAATTGTATATCGCGCCATTTTCTTGGTTAAACACCGAGCGTCCGCATAGATTATAAAATATTGAGCGTTTTTTTTAGAATGTAAATAAGAAGTTCTTAATATAGTTGTTTGTAAATACCGAAAATAAGCTCGAAAATAAGAAAACCTTTCCGTTTTTTTCCTATATATGTATATCTACGTATATTGACGAGTTAAGGCTTTGTAAATTGGACTTAACCAAATCCGGATCACCAATTAGCCTCATCGCACGCCTTTCCGAATCTAAAGCTACCTAATAAAAGGCTAAAGGGAATTACTAGTTATTCGAAGACAACCGTAATACTAATATTTAATTTAACAAAGACTTAATAAACTGTTAAGCTGACAACTTCAAATTACCGCAAATGTATGCCTTAAAGTAAGCCATTATGTCTCATTAGTATCATATTTAATTTTTAATAACCCCGGAACTAAAAACAACAAAAAACAAAAACTAAAAAAAAAGAACTCACCTGATATTCGTAAACATCCATTATAAAAACATTAAAAATAAAAACTAAACTTAAAAATACAACACTAATT
The DNA here is from genome assembly GCA_929112965.1 of Mythimna albipuncta. Lineage (NCBI taxonomy): Eukaryota > Metazoa > Arthropoda > Insecta > Lepidoptera > Noctuidae > Mythimna > Mythimna albipuncta. The sequence continues at coordinate 8,821,373 of OV815985.1, read as the reverse complement.
TTAAAAAAAGAACTATTAATTAAAAAAATATTGCACTTATATTCAGACTGTCCACTTTAAGTGGTGTATTGCACATAAATTAGATTTAAAAAATCAGGTACGTTTAGGAATCACATCGTTTTGCCTTTGCCGAGATGTGTCAAGTCAATTTGACATTAGATTCAAGATGGCGGCGCATGGTACGCGCGATGCGCGGCGTTGCGCGAGTGTTACTGCGCGTACAATACTGATCGTGCGCTTGCTAAAATAGTAAGCGTTTGACTTAGATTTTGTTGGGTTCTGTATATTTTTTTTAAAGTAAAAAAATATACATAATGGCTAGCTGACCCAGCGAACTTCGTACCGCTTAACAGTCAATGAATGTATTAGATAAATCTTCCGATAAAGTCAACCGATTGCGATGAAACAAAGCCTAAATAATATATCAAATTACACACAATTTTAATGGTATAAAAGTTATCTACATCGATGTCGTACAATTTACGTTTTTCATGACTTCACTGATTCAATCTTAAATTGAAATATTTTAACTAAAAGGCTTTTTGACACTTTCTCGATAAAAAAAAAACTCGTTAGACTCACGGTTTTCTGAAAAGGGCTATAAGAAAAGTGTCCTTCATCTAATAGATATTGACTAGAACAATTTAACCACTTTGATCATTGAGCTTCACCAAGTTATGCTTTGGTTGGCTCTGGGACAAAGGTGATCTTCGTCAAAGATGCAACAAAAAAAAGCAACTAAAATATGTGCAATTAAATTACCGGGGGCCACTCATCCCCCCACCCTGCTTTAAGTGCGTTTATAAACAATAATATTACGACTAAGGATTTCAACGGAAAGGCCTTTTCTCTGGACTTTTGATTTTTTCATATGATAACTAGATAGCCCTCTCGTTTCACCTAAAGCGGAAGCAGTTTTATTTTTTATTTTTAATAAATAAGTGTTGCCCCAAACTAGGAATTACTCCTTGTCCCTTCTTTCTTTTGACAAATTTCCACCTTTAAAAAAAATCCACAGTCTCCACACTAACCCACGAGTTTCTCTCACTCATCTACGGGCCCCTAAAAAGCTAAGCGTCTAATACGTTGGTGTGAAATCGGCGAGTCGCGGACAGTCATCAGTTTCTAACGGGCACGGAGCGCTGAGCTTTTAAAATACTTTCGTTGGACTCATATTTGGTACCGAGAGTACTTGTATTTAGAAAACTATTGGTATATTGCGACTAGTGTTGCTAAGTCCGATCGGATTAAAATCGGGACAGATTTTAAAACGAATCGGGATTTACGGCAAATGAAATAAATACTTTTTTTGAAGTGGGTAATTGTGACCTGGAGCAGTGGTGGCCGAGTGGGAATGGCCCCGACTTACGAGTTGTAGGTCGCTGGTTCTAACCTAGCCAGGCGCATTACTTTTTGCAATTTATTTCATAACCACTGCTCTCAAAACGGTCAAAGAAAACACCGTGAGGGAACCGGCATGTCTTAGAACCAAAAATTCGAAGACATGTGACATCCACCAACCCGCACTGGGTCCGCGTGGTTGATTACGGCCAATTCCCTCTCCTAGAGAGGACTGACTGATTAAAACCACACCTGTGTCCCACAGTTGCCCTTTGCGTTCTAGGACTACGGGTTTCCTTTTCAGAAAAACCCTGCGGTCAACAAAACACTGATAAAGTCTGTCTAAAAAGTCAAACGGCTTGGGTAATTATTAGGGTAAAATGAAATCTAATGTAGTCAACACTGGTTCAATAATCAAGGTTGATTAAGAGATCTTGATCATTGTTTACTAATAGAAGAACCATAAAAAGTGTCGAATATAAGTATTAAATCTATTAAAATTATATATAAAAATCCCTATTTCCTTGTTCACGCCATCACGTGGGAACGGATGGACCGATTTCGCGCGAAAAAAAAAAATGAAAATTAGGGTAATGTAGGGTAGAGTAATGTAGAGTAGGCTAGAGTAGGGTATAGTAGGGTATAGTAGGGTACAGTAGGGTATAGTAGGGTGGAACAGGGAAGAGTAGGAGCAAAGCCGCGCGGGTAAAAGCTAGTATTAGTATATCTTTCGATATAGTCAACCGATTGCGATGAAACAAAGCCTAAATAATACAACAAGGTGCACACAATCTTAATGTATAAAAGTTATCTACATCGATTTCGTACATTTCACTTGATGCGCGCACAACTAAAAACTTCTACAGATTTATTATATATACAGATGTTGCCATGTAATTGTGCATCCACATGATTTACAGGTTTCTAATTCTCAATAGCAAAAAAAAAAACAAGAATATAACGGAAGCTTGCAATTCATTAATTAGAATCTAATAAAATTACAAATTATTTTCTTAGTAATATAACAAAGCACTTTTCAAAAATCGAAAGCCGAGTCGACCACATCCGAAATCAGCCGAAGTGACATACGAAGTATTCTTTTTCAAATGATTGATAGCCACTCCCGCGCATATGGACAGTTATTTTGTAATTAACAGTTTTAACTACCTTATAATTTTTATTGACAGTAGTAATTTGGGAAAAAAATGTTTTATACATTAAAGAAGTGGTTAGACACGAGTGTAAAATTAATGATTTCGTTTTTTTTTTCAAAATGGCTGTTGTTTTTATCCGACTTCCAAAAAAAGGAGGAGGTTATCAATTCAGTTGTATTTTTTAAATGTTTGTTACATCAGAACTTCGTCGTTTATGGACCGATTTACAAAAAAAAAAACTACATATAGGATATTTATTTATTTATTTATTTATTTAAACTTCATGTACAATAGTGGTACATAGGCGGACTTAATGCAACAAGGCATTCTCTACCAGTCAACCTTTGGGTTAAAAAAGACAATACTGTGGTAGGTTTGCACAATAAACAAATACATAACAGATAGTTCAAATGGAAAAATATAAAATAAGTTATTTATAATAATAAAATACATATATATGCTACATGGATATGCTTCCAGATTGGTCCTATTGTTTTCAAAATCCAGTTCTGATGATGGGATGAGGAATCGAGGGAACTCCGGTTTCCCTCCCCCCCCGCCCCCCCTATCTTTTCCTTCACCGTTTTGAGAGCAATGGTGGCCGCGTAAGAATACCATGTTGCATTAATTCTGTTTATTGCACATCTACTCTAATATAATAAAAAAAGTTTGTTTTTTTGTTTGTAGGAGGTAATCTCTGGAAGTACTGGAACGGTTGCTAAAATTTTTTCATCGATAGAAAGCTCTTTATTCCTGAGTGACATTTATATATATAAAAATGAATCCCTATTTCCTTGGTCACGCCATCACGCGTGAACGGATGGACCGATTTAGCTAATTCTTTTTTTGTTGTGTTTGTTATTGTCAGGAGAAGGTTCTTATGAAAATTAAGGTAGTGTAGGGTAGAGTAAGGTAGAGTAGGGTAGAGTATGGTGGAGTAGGGTATAGTAGAGTGGAGTAGGGAAGAGCGGGAGCAAAGCCGCACGGGCAAAAGCTAGGTGACTATATTTTTTTATGTACGGGTAATAAGGGGTAATAAGGTCGAGTTTTTACCCGACTGCCCCGGAAAGAGGGTAATGTTTAAAGTACTTCTATAAAACATTCCAAGTCCGTTTATTTTAGACCGTAAGAAAACTAACATAAGTATGTATACGAATATAACAGTCAAGCAAGTCTGGTTAATATAACTGTTACACAGTTTTGCCTACATTTTAACTAGGAGTTATAAACTCCTGTACTTATTTATACAGTTAAAACTTTCACTTTCCGCGCTTATTTTTTAACTAAAGTTTTTATTAAGTATATGTTTATTATGTTTAAACGCATTTTGTTTTTCAATTAACGTCAGACAATTTAATTTAAAAATTAATGTACGTCATATAGAGGCTTTTTTTTGCTGTTGATAGGTTCGCGCTTGACCGCTATCTCAACTGATGGAGAGCGACCATGCGGTCGACGATGGGACGCGCTTACCTAGAAGAAACGTATTCAGTCTAGACTTAAAGATTCCCGGGTTGTAGCTATCAGGAAACACAGAAGTTCTGTAAGAGTTCTAGTAGGTCTCACCATCAACGATTGTATCACTGCTTACCATCAGGTGGGATCGTAGTCAAGCAATGGTTTATACCATTTAAAAATTTAAATTTAAAAAATATGTCAAGAACCTTTATCTCGGTAACAGGTGGAGGTATCGAGTTGAAATTTAAATCTGCCCTTGAAGCTATGAAAAAATCAAACTTCTAAGTTAACGAAAAAAAGATACGACCATATATGTCGCAAAAACGTATAATTTCGAGGGAATAAAAATTCATAGGGTACTTCCCGTTGTCTTGGAATCCTGAAATTTAGCATAAAGCATGGCCTTGTAGAACAAGTATAGGAATAAATCTGAAAACAGTAAAGGATGGAGGTCTACAAGGTGGTTTCCTGGCCATAAAAATTGGAAAAAAAAGAAAGTTTATAGAATGGTCATAGGAACTTAGATAACCCATAATAACCCTATCATGTTTGAGCTTTTTGAATGGTCTTTTCTAGTAAGTAGTAGTTAATTGCATAGGTATATACCGAACTATAAAAGCTTGCTATGAAAAAAATTACGTATATGGAGTACTGTTCTCATCTTTAGAATGGATCAGCCAAATACCAGCTTGATGCGCTGGAGTCGGTTGAGAGGCGAGCCAAGAGAATCATCGGCAATTATGCACTTGTAGAGTCGAAGCTCCAAAGCCAATTGGTTTTCTATCGTTTATATTTCGGGGAGAGTGCACTGGAATTGCACAATCTAATTCCGCCAATTCCGTTCCATCATCGGACCACAAGACGTACAGCGTTGCGCCACCGGTACATGGTAGACATCCCACCCATACGCACAAGGTGTTTTGGGAACACATTTATTGTCCTATGGACAATACAGTCGAGGAATGGAATTACCTGCCGTAGTCTGTGTTTCCTGATAGCTACAACTTAAGGGACTTGCCACCGACATAGCAGTCAGACCCACTAACCATTATAAATCAAGAGTGAATAGATTACTTCTAGGCAAGCGTGCTCCATCGTCGACCACATCATCGCTTACCATCAGGTGAGATGGTGGTCAAACGCGAGCCTATCAATAATAATAATTTTTTTTTTTAAAGTATTTTCATTGAAAACTTTTTAATCTAAAACTCAATGTGCCAAAAGGCTACGTACCGCGACTTGAAATCGTTCAATGTCCCTGACAATGACTTAAACGCCACAATACAAGGTCAATACCATGGTTCCTTTCGATTTGCGAATCAATACAAAAAATATCGATTAGAGATCTTAATTCGGAAACCTATTGTGTATAGTCGGTGTGAAAAACAAATGAATTATAGTTAAAAGAGCTGATTTAAATTAAAACTTTGTTTAAATTAATGGTTTGTTTTCCCATCTCCGGATTTTTTTATTTATCTAAACTTCATGTAGGTACAGTAGTGGTTCAAACCCTGCCAGGTGCATTACATTGTGTAATTTATTTCATTACCACTGCTCTCAAAACGGTGAACGAAAACATCGTGAGGAAACCGGCATGTCCTAGAACCAAAAATTCGAAGACATGTGACATTCACCAACCCGCACTGGGCCCGCGTGGTGGATAACGGCCCTAACTCCGGCAGGGAATTTCACTCCTTGGCTGTACGCACAATAAATGTGTTCCCAAAACGCTTTGTGCGTATGGGTGGAATGTCTATCATGTACCGGTGGCGTAACGCCGTACGTCTTGTGGTCCGATGCTGGAACGGATTCGGCGGAATTAGATTGTGCAATTCCAGTGCACACTTCCCGAAATGTAAACGTTTTGCGCTTTGGTGACCCTCTAGAGGTTTAGTGAACTTTTATTGATCTTTTTAAGCTCTACAATATGTTCTTTGGTCCATTCATATGCAAATATACGAAGGCATATTAATCCAACTAAACATATATAACATTTCTTAACAAGTGACTGAATACTAATTACTTTTATAACAAAGCGAGTTAGTAATTATGTTTGCTTTGAATAATATTAGAATAAATTATAAACGTGTTACTTTTTTGTTTTTTTATTGTTATTTTCTCACTTTCTTCAGTTTAAATTTTAATGACGTGTTTTTGAGAGGTGTTAGGAAGAAAGTGTTATGTGGACTTAGTCCCTTTTTACTTTTTATTGTAGCCATAAATTTTGTTAAGAATATTATTACCACAAAATAGATTGGTACAGAAGTCTATCTCATGTATGTACCTCACTTTTTATACCTAAGCTCGGTGGACGCACACTAATAAGCGTTTGAGCCGGAACTGTTCGACAAGTGGTCCGAGACACTCCAAGATATCGTGTCTGTGAGCGGTGTCTATGTATGGGTTGCTCAAGCGCGTTTTGAATGTAGATTGTCTTCTGTACCTATCTATTTTGTGTTATTACAGAACAATTTTTTTTCTAAAGAGATTCTGAGATGATTCATCATCATCATATCAGCCGAAAGAAGTCCACTGTTGGACATAGGCCTGCACCAAGTGTCGCCATAAGGATCGGTCCTGTGTTGTCATAAGTCCACCTTTTTGGGAAGCTATCCAACGCTGCGTTTTACGGTATGTATTCGCCACTCCACAACCTTTCATAAATCGATACCGTCCACTTTTGTAACATACCTTTTAGAATGAAATCGCGAAAATACTGTCCCTTAAGACACAGGATAACCTAGTTTAAGGGACAGAGTTTAATTTACTGTATACAGATTTCTGAAACATCTAAAGGTTTTGTAATATTGTATATTTCTTGTAGGAAAACCTGTCACATAGATATAAGTTTCTGTAAGTTTTGGAAAATAAAGATATTTATTAAAAAAAAAAAAATTTTTTTTTTTATCTGTTATAAACTAGTACTTGACTGCGATCCTGCCTGATGGTAAGCAGTGATGCAATCGTTGATGGTGAGGCGCACTAGTTTATTAAGAGCCTATTCACTCTAGCCTTGAAGACACCCAAATTATAATCGGACGGGAAGACCGCAGCAGGCAGACTGTTCCAATCCTTTTAATTTCAGCTAAAGAAATTAATACTTCCAAACTCTTTAAATTACTAGCTAGTACCCGACTTTGTCTGCATCCAGTCTCGGCTGTACGTTGATATATCAGTCAGTCAGGTTCTCTCTTTATTTAAATAGATTATAAGTATGTGTCTGTTTTTTGTGTGTAAACCAATGAATAAAAAAACCTTAACAGCCATGGCTACTGGTCACCCAATTTCAAAAGAAGCTCAGCAAAGATTAAGTCCAGTAATACGTCAAACAAGACAATGTCATTATAGCTAAACTGTAAAAGACGCAACAAAAACTGCGCGCGCGCATGTAATGATCCATGGATCATTTGCGATAACTATGATCTCATAGAACTGTGATCGATCGGATTTGGAACTAATATTGGTTTTATTGAGGAAAGTATTGTTTTTGGTGAAGAAATGTTGGTTAGTTCTTTTTTCTTTAAAACGGGTGACATCAATGATGCTAAAATAAATGCGTCATGTTTGTGAGAGGGCGCCGTCATTTGGGACTGGTCATTTCTTAGCTGTGCCGACTTAGAAAGAAAGAAAGAAAAACAGTTTATTACGCACACTCACTCACTCAATTTTTTTTTAATAATTATAACATTACACAACTATCACACAACGCCGTCTAGTCCCAAGCTAAGCAGAGCTTGTGTTCATAACACAAGCTAGACAACTGATAAACATACTTATAGATTTCTAAATACATACATATTATACATAAATTACACACAGACAAAAACAAATGATGCTCATTACACAAAACATTTGTCCCATCGAACCCACAACCTCCGGTATAGCAGTCAGGACCACTAACTACTAGACCAACAGGGCAGTCAAACATTGATACTATAAAGGCGAAAGTGTGTGTGTGTGTGTATATTTTGTTGCTTTCAACATCATCATTTCAGTCAAAAGACGTCAACTCTGGATATAGACCTTCCCTAAGTTTTGTGTGTATCGTATTCACCGGATTGTCAGGACCCTCATCAGCTCGTCAGTCTACCTTGTGGGAGACCTATCAACACTGCGTCTTCCGGTACCTGACTCAAGAACCTTTCGGTACCATTGAATATCTGTTCTGCGACCAATGTACCGGCCCACTGCCACTTAAGTTTGGCGATTCTTTGGGCTATATCCGTAACCATAAATGAACATAACCGCAGAAAAACCTCTTTAGAATAAAAGTAGTTATGAAAGAGACACATGTCAACTTTATAAGCCAACAAAGCCTTGGAACATTTTCGCACAAACTACAAAACTATGTAAGACCTTTCTACTTTCATATGGCTCGCGCATACTATCCTTATTATCGATCAATGATCTATAGATCGCAACGGATCCATAGATCTTGGGGTCAGGCGCAGCAATTACGGTCCTATTCAGAAAGACGGACGCCGCGGCATTATATATCATTATGTCGCAGTGTGTTCTGTAATGTCGGGTTGTTCTTGTAATTTCTAGTGACTGGAGTATTATTTTTTCTTATATTTTAGTTTCACGTTTTACTGATATCTGGGCTTCCTATTCTTGATTTCGTTTCAAATTCTGTATAAAAATAGGTTTGTAAAACAACATGAAAACATAAAAAATCTATACCTATTTATAATTATCTATCTAATAAGTATGAAATTGTCGTTTATTAAAATGGGATACTTTGAACTGTCACATTTTATTTATTTATTTAAACTTCATGTAAGTACAGTAGTGGTACATAGGCGGACACAATGTAACAAGGTATTCTCTACTAGTCAACCTTTGCGTTAAAATGATAACACTGTGGTAAGATCTTCGGATTGACTTATAATAATAAGTTCAAATAAACTTTATATAAAGGTACGTTATTATTTCTTTGTAATTAGTTTTTTATTGGTTTCTTTATGCCTTTTGTTTTCCGTATCTATACTAATAACATAGAGGAAAGATTTGTAATTTTTGTGTAACTTAAAAATTACTGGAATGATTTTAAAAATTCTATCACCAGTAGGATGCTACTGTATTACTGAGTGACTGAACTATATATTTTTTAATTCTACACGATCAAAGCCATTGGCAGAACCTAGTAATATAAGCGGACGATTTTTTTGTTTGTTTAAATGCGTTCATCTCTGAAACTACAAGTAGGATTGGAAAATTATTTCTGTATATGATGACCAGTGTCATGACAAATAGTTATAGGCTAAGAAACGGACCAGAAGCCAAACGAGCAGATGAAACCTTTAAGAATAGCTGGTATATTATTACTTTTTTGCCTTCAAAAAAACGAACGTCTCATATGAACAGTTTTTTAAAAAAGACTTAGCTACTTCACTTGGAATTACTCCTGTATCGTTGGTGTGTACAACACAAGACCGCTAGACCCGGAACTGCAGGCCAGACTAATATTTGTTCTGTGTAGGAACCGAAATTGCGACACTAAGAGCACCAGCCAAAACCCGTTTTATTTTGAAAATAAAGAAAAACCAGACATTTTCAAAACAGTCCTATTTCCAACACCATTAACAACATAGAAACGGTACGCTACACTACAATTCGAAAACTTTCATCTTGGTCTCTGGTCTCTCTGTATGACCATATTTGTTAATAATTATTTTTGATTGAATATCACTTTTATAATACACTTCTAATACTGTAACGGCATTAGAGATGTGTACTTAGTTCAAATTTCAAATTAAGAACGGTATATATGGCAGTTATGTTTATTTAGGCAGAATGGACAACTCAACATAGGAAAGTATTGTCGGAATCGCTAAATTGGAGTGGGAAAATTATGGTTCACTGGCTGACCCGACGAACTTCATACCGTCTAACAGACAATGAATATAGTATATATCTTTTGATATAGTCAACCGATTGCGATGAAAAAGCCTAAGTAATATATCAAGTTACATACAAAGTTAATGTATAAACGTTATCTACATCGATTTCATACATTTTACAAGTAAAATCTACAGATTAATTACATGTATACTAGATTTCCTCTGACCAGTACCTCTACCATGAGTTTAAAGCAATAGTATTTGTCGATACTCGATACCGACTACGTAAATATTTTGTATGACAAATTTTACAGCGCCTCTAGCGGTCACTTACGGAACCAAAATCCAATCCTACTTGTAGTTCCAGAGATGAACGCATTTAAACAAATAAAAAAATCTTCCGCTTATATTACTAGAATCTGCCAATGGCTATGATCGTGTAGAATTAAAAAATATATAGCCTATGTCATTCAGGAATAAAGCAGCATTCTATCGGTAAAAAAAATTTTAGCAATCGGACCAGTACTTTCATAGATTACCTCCTACAAACAAAAAAAAAACAAACCTTACGTCTTTATTATATTAGTGTAGGTCATAAATAAATAATTATAAAGAGCTATAATTGTTTGTTCATAAAAGATAATCTCTAGAAGTTCTAAATTAATTAAAAAATTCTATCGATAACTAGACTGGTACAATAGAGTTATTTATTTAAATAAATAAATAAATAAGGATATTTTATCCTCTACCATCACAAAGAAAATGATAATATTGTAATCCAAACAAGATCCTTTCACTAATAGTATGTTAATAATAACTTTAAAATAAAAGAGAATATAGATAACTGTGACTGTTGATAAACGTAAGAATTTCAAACAATTTACGATTGTAACATTATTTTACAATTTTGATACAAATCCGATTTTTGGTAAAAAGTAGAACATCCAACAAACTTTGGCATTATAATATTAGTGTCATTGAACAGTTTACCGAGTATTCTAAACTTCGATATCTCTAAATTTCCCATCAAACGTATTCACCAAACTAACCAGCATATAAAAACACCCACAACACAGAACGCACAGTAAAACCATTAGCGGTTTTTAAAGATAAAGGAAATAACAGAAAAAAAGATCCAACCCGCCATATAAACACCCTTCTTCACAAACGAGGGTAGTCAGAAAAACTGGTTACCTGTAGTCCTGTCATCAAATCATTTGTCAAAACTGACCAGTTTAATTTGACATTCGATGGTGGCGCCACTTGTTGAGCAAAAGGAGACTAAGTGCAAAATGTTCGGTACATTTCTTTTGGTTCGTTTTTTTGTCGGGTACCAAGATTTAGTGGATTGTATTTTTGTGGTTTGGGTTTTTAGAGTAGGTAGCAATGCCTATTAAAACATGGCGTTTATTGTGTGGTAAATGGGAATTAAGTAATAAATAATAACTTATAATCATAATTTAAATTGACTAGCTGACCTGTACCACAAAATAGATAGGTACATTAGACAATCTCATGTATGTACTTCACTTTTTATACCTACGCTCAGTGGACGCACACTAATGAGCGTTTGAGCCGGAATTGTTCGACGAGTGATTCGAGACGCGACCAAGACATCGTGTCTGTGCGCGGTGTCTATGTGTGCGTTGCTCGAGCGCGCTTTGTATGTAGATTGACTTCTGTACCTAAATATTTTGTGACTGTACTTCGTACCGCCTAACAGTCAATGAATGTAGTATATCTTTCGATATAGTCAACCGATTGCGATGAAACAAAGCCAAAATAATATATCAAGTTACACACAATTATAATGTATAAAAGTTATCTACATCGATTTCGTACATTTTACGTGATGCGCGCACAACTAAAAACTTCTACAGATTTATTATATTGTTTTTTTTTTTATTTACACAGGTTTAGAAATCTGAAAACAGTAAATTTGTAGTTAAACACGTCCCAAAAAAAAAGACGTGTGGCACTCGGGGACTGCCGCGGTAAAGCTATTGCATAGAATTTTTATCAACTTATCCAATTATAATTATTTACTTATTTTGTTTATGCAGTATTTTTTTCCTTTGTTTTTTTTTTCTTTGATATTAATTGAAGTTACACTTTCACACATTGAATTGAATTTTGATTGATTGTTCACTCATTTGTTTTCTTATCGGTCACCACGCTCAAAAAACAAATGAGTGGGGGGCTGTTAGGTTTTTTTCGTTACGGAATTTCTGGATTCGGTCTCCACGCTCAAGGCCCGCGATAAAAGCTATGCAATAGCTTAAAAAAAATTTTTGCAACTCTGAAAAATCTTCGAAACTCAATTCGGGAATTGTAGTTTTCACGGAACCCTCAGCGAGCAAGTCCGACTCGCACTTGCCCAGTTTTTTCTCAGATGCTTACCACCAAAGGACCTTTCGATATGCATCTACTAATATAAAATCAATTTGTCACTTTGTCCGTCAGTCAATGCAGGTGGGCCGTGTCACTTGTCTTTTTAACGTCCAAACATTATCAATCATACTTCCTTTGGTGTACCGACTGTCCGTTAAGTTAGTTTTGTTGTAAGGGATGTAGAAATGGGCAGGCTTGTTTGAGAGTTACAGTGGCTCTGGATCGCAAACGCTAACTTAAGAAACACAGGTAGGTTTTACTTAGCAAAGAACTAAAAATCCCTCTGCTCTCTATCTCGTCAGCTCTCCTGTCACCTATGGGGATCGAAGAGCTGAACGAGATGGAGTACCCAGTCGTGAACACACGACTCTGGCAAATAGGACACGGAAACACTCGTCGGACTAATCCGACTAGTGATGTTCAATTCCGCTATAAACTATAGACGCGTTATAGACTATTCTTATAGCGCGCTATTTTATATGCTATAATTATAACACGTTATAACAAAACTCGACAGTAGTCTGAACACGGAGACGTTATCATTTTATTCGGTAAAAAAAGTATTTTGTAACGAATTTCTTACGAAATAATATCATGAAGCGTTTTAAATAACCAATGCTATGCCGCAGGTCGTGGGTTCGATTCCCACCCAGTACAAATGTTTATGTGATGAGCATAATCATTTGTTCTGTGTCTGGGTGTAATTTATCTATAATATGTATGTATTTAGAAATATATAAGTACTTGTGTTTATCAGTTGTCTAGTACCCATAACACAAGCTCTGCTTAGCTTGGGACTAGACGGCGTTGTGTGGTAGTAGTAGAATATTATTATTATTATTCTAATGAACTTTCCTTCATACATTAATTTCATAATGTCTATAATAAAATACGTACAATTTTATTAAGTATTACTATCGTTGCCCCGCTATTCGCGTTTTGTTTAACAAGACATTATATCATAGCGCGAAAGCAGAGTCGATTTAGCAAACGCAATACACTATGAATAAATAGCGCGTTATATTTTGATGCTTTACATTATACCCATCACTATATTCGACGCAAGCGGTTAAATGTTTAAATAAATCATTTGTTCTGTGTCTGGGTGTAATTTATCTACAATATGTATGTATTTAGAAATATATAAGTATGTTTATCAGTTGTCTAGTACCCATAACACAAGCTCTGCTTAGCTTGGGACTAGACGGCGTTGTGTGATAGTTGTGGAATAAAAAAATAAAAAAAAAGATTAAATAAATCATTTTATTTTCAGGCATCTTGTCCTATAGAAACATACCTTATAGACTAACATATATAAAGTAAATAAAAGTTATCTTTAGTAAATAAGACTTATGACGCTTACTACACTACTAGCGAAAAATATCAAGAAAACTGCAATAGTTTTAAACAATTTGAGCAACAATTACTTCAAGTAGAAGTTGTCATAATAATTGTATATTATTATAAACAATTAACACTAATTTGCTACTTTTAACTCAGTTACACTTACCATTTATAATCTTGGACTTTGACGTCATTGATTATAGTGTTATTGTGATGTAAAAGATAGGGTTGTTTATATTTTTTTTATGGGTCTTCAAGTCAAGAGTGAATAGATTTCTTCTAGGTAAGCGTGCTCCGTCCTCGACCACATCGCTAAACATCAGGTGAGATAGTGGTCAAACGCGAGCCATCCAATAATAAAAAAAGACGTGTGGCACTCGGGGACTGCCGCGGTAAAGCTATTGCATAGCATTTTTATCAACTTATGCAATTATAATTATTTTACTTATGCAGTATATTTTTTCCTTTGTTTTTTTTTTCCTTGATATTAATTGAAGTTTCACTTTCACACATTGAATTGAATTTTGATCGATTGTTCACTCATTTGTTTTCTTATCGGTCACCACGCTCAAAAAACAAATGAGAGGGGGGTGTTAGGTCATTTTCGTTACGGAATTTCTGGATTCGGTCTCCACACTCAAGGCCCGCGATAGAAGCTATGCAATAGCTTAAAAAAAAAACAGTACTCTAAAGTTAAAGATCTACTATAATGTTAAACCCTGTTTCCTTTCACACACGAATAGAGTAGAACAACAAAATAGATAGGTACAGAAGTCAATCTACATACAAAGCGCGCTCGAGCAATGCACACAAAGACACCGCTCACAGACACGATATCTCGGTCGCGTCTCGGTTCACTCGTCGAACAGTTCCGGCTCAAACGCTCATTAGTGTGCGTTCACCGAGCGTAGGTATAAAAAGTGAAGTATATACATGAGATTGTCTTCTGTACCTATCTATTTTGTGGTAGAACTGTCGTCCCGTCTCCACAGAGATCGGGCGGTGAGATGAAAGAGATATGATAACACTAATGAACTATGGTCGACTAGGGTTGGCTGTTACGAAAAACGTGATATTACTTAGGCTTTGTTTCATCGTAATCGGTTGACTATATCGAAAGATATACTACATTCATTAACTGTTAGGCGGTACGAAGTTCGCCCGGTCAGCCACTTTAAAATAAGACTACCTACTAAGCTTCAAAACATTACGGAGCACTGCCCCCTATCACAAAATAGATAGGTACAGAAGACAATCTCATGTATGTACTTCACTTTTTATACCTACGCTCGGTGGACGTACACTAATGAGCGTTTGAGCCGGAACTGTTCGACGAGTGATTCGCGACGCGACCGAGACATCGTGTCCGTGAGAGGTGTCTATGTGTGCGTTGCTCAAGCGCGCTTTGTATGTAGATTGACTTCTGTACCTATCTATTTTGTGCCCCCACCCCACCAAGGCGATCAAAAAAGTGGCACGGCCACGGCACGGTTTTCTCGAAACGGTTCAGGCACAAAATAGATGGGTACAGAAGTCAATCTACATACTATGCGTGCTCTCACAACGCACACATAAACACCTCTCACGGACACGATATCTCGGTCGCGTCTCGGCCCGCTCGTCGAACAGTTCCGGCTCAAACGCTCATTAGTGTGCGTCCACCGAGCGTAGGTATAAAAAGTAAAGTACATACACGAGATTGTCTTCTGTACCTATCTATTTTGTGGTTCAGGCCAGTCAATCAAGGTCCCTTATGATTGGATTGAATAAATTAACCGATTTGGTATTAAATGGATCTCACAACTTTATACCGTAGAAGAACTGTACCTCTACCATGAGTTTAAAGCAATAGTATTTGTCGATACTCGATACCGACTACGTAAATATTTTGTATGGCAAATTTTACAGCGCCTCTAGCGGTCACTTACGGAACTAAAAAAACACGCTTTCATAGCATATAAAACTAAAAAGTGTAAAATAATTTTCATTATAGGTAGAAAATAATAATAATGAACGAAAAATATTAATATCATTGTGAAAAAAGCGTGGGGCGCTCGATTTACGAAAAATATGGTACAAAGCGCCTCACGTTTGTTATGTTATGAAAGCGTGTTTTTTTAGTTTTTTTTTTTTAACTTTATTTTTACGAAAAATATTAATATCATTGTGAAAAAAGCGTGGGGCGCTTTGCGCCATATTTTTCGTAAATCGAGCACCCCACGCTTTTTTCACAATGATATTAATATTTTTCGTTCATTATTATTATTTTCTACCTATAATGAAAATTATTTATTGTTTCGTAACAATACAAAATACAACACTGAACTGAATTCTTGAACTTTACCTCTGACAACAAAACACATAATCGTTCGGTCAAAGTACATAAAGAAGCTACTGACATTGCAGAAAAAATGGCGGTAAAAACCTGGGAAATACAGTCTCAAACTGTGTGCGTCAGGAAGTAACTTATGGCTTCGACCCACTTCATCAATTGTATCTAAATAAAAAGAGAAACTGACTGACAGACATATCAACACACTATTGGGGGCTAGGAACGTGATATTTTGTCCAAAACTACCTTTTCTATACGCCACAATTTTTTAATTGGTACACATACTTAAAGGGCTTGTTAGAAAAGCCCTTGTTATTTTATAAGTAAACTCTCAATAAATAATATTCATAAACAGCAAAGTTATTAGCGTTGGTTTATGTCCCAAAATGTCACTCAATTTATGGAAATATTGTGCAGGCTATTGATTAATGAATGAATAAGTGACAATTGTTAAGGAAAAACACTGCCCGCAGTATTTTCTACTAGGAATTGTTATGTTAGATTGATTCTATGATGAATTTACCTTTTCGTGGTCAATTTTAGGATTTCGGTTTTTTCTACTTTTGACTACAAAAATATGATCAGTGACGGCTACAGATAGAGCCCCGTTTTTTTAAGTACTAATTAAAAAGTAGGGGTGTATTATTTTTTGTTATACCGGTAACAAAAATACAATCAATTGTTCATCTATACACTAGTGCGATTCACCATCAACGAATGTCACTGTTTAACATCACGTGGGATCGCATTCAAGCACTAGTTCATATCATTAAAAAATATGAACATATCACAGTTCTAAAGTGTGCTGTATCAAAAAACGACATTTTCATATGCAAAGACTATCTTTATCTTTAGTTTCGAAAAAAGAACAAAAAATCCAGACCAGATCTGAATCATAGATGTATACAATATAAAAATTTGTCTGATACAATGTAAATTTTATTACTTTCTCGCGAATTATTTTCAACTAAGGTCATCGGTGCATGCTTTGGAGCTATCTGAATGACATTATAGTCGATTGTATCTGAAATATGAAACTGTAAAGAAAGCGGAAGAACTGCACAGATCACTAATTTGGTTAGGGTTGGCCAAAGCGCGCGGTATCTTCTCTTCCACCATACCACAGTTAGACCAGTGCTGACTTTGAAAATGATAAAAAAGTGAAAATAATAATAATGGTAGGTTCATCCTACCCATTGGAAAAGGAAGAGAATATAAGAAGAAAATGGGCAAGTGCGAGTCGAACTCGCGCACTGGGGGTTCCGTGCAAAGTACAATTCCCGAATGCAGTCTCGAAGATTTTTCCAAATTGCAATTTTTTTTTCGTCACGTAGGCAACAATTTTCCTATACCTGTGCTATAAGACCTTGCTTTGTGCCAAATTACAGGATTCTGGGTCAATGGGAAGTACCCTATGAATTTTGATCTTTGAGAGTATCAAAATATACGTTTTTTTGCGACATAAACGACCGTATTTTTTTTATGCGTTAACTTAGAAGTTTGATTTTTTCACAGCTTAAAAAGACCGAAGGCCGGACTATATGGTTTTAATTTCAACTCGATACCTCCATGCGTTTTCGAGATAAAGGGTCTTTTGACAGATAGACATACAGACAGACGGACGAAAAGTGATCCTATAAGGGTTTTTTCCTTTTGAGGTACCACGGAACCCTAAAAAGTGAAAAATAATAACAGTAGGATGAAACCCATTGGAAAAGGAAGAGAGTATAACATAAATGAAAGGAAAAATAATGTACAGGCGATCTGAGATCGGGAAGTGGATGGGTGTGCGTTTTTAAGGGTAAAAATAATTTATCTCGATTTCTAGCAAAACTACAAGTCCTATGAAAAAAAGTGATCGCGGCAGACCAAGTCGAAGGTGGAGAGATGAGCCTGACAACTACCGATGGGCCCGCAATGGCTGGGAAGTCTTTGCTCAGCCGTGAGTAGGCTAACTAACTAATACAACAAACAGACTAGACAAGCTTAAGTTAAAAATAGATTACCAGCGATCGTTTCTAATGTTAATGCATCGACTAAATGCAGTTTTTGTGAGAATGTAATTAGACCACTTTCTAATTTAATTCATTAAACCCCAAGCGAACGCCGGCGTTCGCGCACCTATTGTCTTTCAATTGTGTCTGCAATTATCACAATTGAAAGGTTAAATATAATTTAGTTTTTAAGATTTCAATTCTCACTTAAAACTTTTTGAATGATTCCTTCGGATCATATTTTTATGATTATTTTCTATTGAAAACATAACTCATTATAACAATGAATTATATTAGACGTACTGAGATAGTATCGATTACAAGATCGAGATCTATAATCTACATCGATTTCCGTGAAGTGAGTGAAATTCAGACAACGACAAGATTAATCGAACTACTTACTCGGGTATTTTTAAGATAAATTTTAGATAGCTTCAAATTAGGGATGGTTTCTTTATTAAATGATCCCACCTGATGGTAAGCAGTGATGCAATCGTTGATGGCGCACTAGTTTATAAAGAGCCTATTCACTCTAGCCTTGATGTAAATTATAATCGGACGAGAAATTGTTCCAGTCCTTCGATGCACGCTGTATAAGCGACAAAACGCTTAGCCCGGACCGTAGAGGTGTTAACAACGTAAGGGTGGATACTCGCCGTACGTCGGGTTGTCTGATGGTAGAAATGAGATGGCGGAATCAAGTCATGCAATTCCTGCGCACACTCTCAAAAACGCATCCTGTAATGTACCGAAAGGCTGGCTACCCTACGTCTGTGCTCTAGGCTTTGTAGATTGGACTTAACCAAATCTGGATCACCAATTAGCATATGCAATAGCAAATCCCTAAAATGTATTGTCCAATGCCGAATGAATGACATCTGTTGCAAATTCCACTATGAATAGTTTTTTCTTTAAAAAAAATATATATTTGATACCTGTCACTGTTATTAGTTTAAGGAAAGAATGTTAACTATATGTAAATATTAAACTGTGTGACATGGAATACAGTAGCTGGATTTGAGGCATTTCGGTGTTTTTTTGTCGTAGTGATGGGCCGTGAGAGTCGATATTTGTTTTTAAAGTTGAGTTTGAAAGAAAAAAAGACGTGTGGCACTCGGGGACTGCTGCGGTAAAGCTATTGCATAGCATTTTTACCAACTTATGCAATTATAATTATTTATTTATTTTATTTATGCAGTATTTTTTTTCCTTTGTTTTTTTTTCTTTGATATTAATTTAAGTTATACTTTCACACATTGAATTGAATTTTGATTGATTGTTCACTCATTTGTTTTTGAAAACAGTGGGGTTTTCGTTACGGAATTTCTGGATTCGGTCTCCACGCTCAAGGCCCGCGATTGAAGCTATGCAATAGCTTAATAATATTCCGTGCGTGCGTTTTATTTATTGAATTTTTTTATCAATCGATATGTATATCATTATAAAATGGTGGGACGGTTCTTTAACTTTAATAAAAGCTTTTTTTATATAAAATAAGATTCCACATGCATTCCATACTATCCCTTAGACAAAATAAAAACTTTTTTTTAGTCGACATGCATTCCACACACAAAACATCGACAACTTCCCATCACTACGTCAAAAATATGTAACATAAAAAGTCCACTTCTGGTATCGGCATTGGCCTGTTTATTTAGGGTCTGCACTTGAGACATGCTTTGAATGGTCTCGGTCGCCTTTAATATTGCTCTGCGGATGGCAGCTCACGTCAGAAAATCGGTATTCGGAAAAAATATATCAAGAAATTCTTATAACAAAGTTTTGGTGTAGAGTCATGGAGCTTCTCAATTTTAGACTAGCACCTAACAGCGGTGTCACATGCATATAAGCGGAAATAAATGTCTAATGTCTATATCATTCAGTGATGAAGTAGTAGGTACTGTAGTGGTGAAAGAATTTTTCCAATTGGTTCCGTAGTTTTTGAGTTAAATACTAATCTTTTTACAAGCTTTTATTTAGTTCTGTCCCGATGTTTGTCTGTCATCAAATCTTACAAATTAAATTAGACCCATTTCTCGGTTATCTGAGCTGAAATTTTGCATGCATGTGTAAATCAGATGACAATGCAAAATCATTATGACATGGAGCTGTTCTAATTATGCAACTGGAAGGTGGCTATAGGAACTTGGTAGTTAAACGACACAACCCCATCGAGTTTGGGCTCGTATGATTCGGTTTGACGAGCATTAATTATATAGATATACCGAGCTATAAAAGCTTGATATAAAAAAATATTTTCAGTAAAATCTTGTTATTAAAAGCTTTTATTTAGTTTCATCTGTCCCGATGTTTGTAATAATGTCTGTAATGTACATAAATAAAATACAAAAACACAAAGTACACTCAGCGTCGAAGCACTCCTCCGTTATGTATTTATTTAGGTTTTAGTATAAATAGTTTAAGTTTTTTTTTTATGTACATATTTAAATTTTATTTGATGTAAATAAACACGTATGATTTTAGTTTGTAATCAAATCTTGCAAATTAAATTTGATTCACTTCCGGGTTACCGATTGAGCTGAAATTTTGCATGCATTTGAAAATCAAATGACAATACAAAATTATTATGACATGGAGCTGATCTGATGATGGAACAGGAAGGCGGCTATAGGAACTCGGTAGTTAAACGACACAACCCCATCGAGTTTGGGCTCGTACGATTTGTCTTGACGAGTGTTAATTATAAAGGTTTACTGTGCTAAAAAAGCTTACTATGAAAAAATGATTTTCATTATAAACTTGTTTTCTTTATAATATTATTATTACCAGCTTCTGGCACCGGCTTCGCTCGCTTGAAAGTAGTTTTCTAGTTCTCCATACAAACTTTGGATTTTATTCCATCAGGGGGTGAATTTTGGAAAACCCTCTCTTAGTGCTCGGCTACATAATAAAAGGAAGCTTTGTGCAAAATTTCATACTCTCAATGGTTTCGGCTGTTCGTAAAAATGTAAGTCAGTCAGCTTCTCCTCTTATACACCGCTAAATTTAGATCGTTTTAATCCTGTGGAGGGTCGATCCGGTACACGAAACACTATCGATTAGTAAAGATAAAATTAAAAAAATAAAGTACTTTTTTTTAAAAAATCGTATTAATTTACGCATGTACGAAATTAATTTCTCTATGAAAACGTCAGCGGAGCGAGTCCAATGACCTGTAGATAGTTGGTACGCAATGCCCACTACTACCTACAGGTCATTGGACTCGTTACCTGACGTTTTCGAAAATTTAACGGTGTATATATCTTTTAGACTGGCATGTTGGTCTAGCAGTTAGTGACCCTGACTGCTATGCCGGAGGTCGTGGGTTCAATTCTCACCCAGGATAAATGTTTGTGTGATGAGCATGATCATGTATTCTGTGTCTGGGTGTAATTTATCTATAATATGTATGTATTTAGAAATATATAAGTATGTTTGTCAGTTGACTTGTAGACGGCGTTGTTTGATAGTTGTGGTTGTTCAATTGAAGGGCGATAATTTCTTTGATGTGCATTTTAAAATATCCCTTTTTTAAATATAATCTTACATGTCACCTCACTACGTAGTAAGATATATTTCTGAAACCCTAACTCAATAGTGATGCGCCATACCCATTTAAAAGATCCTTGCAATATAATTGCACGACGGGGGCCTAGAATTAAATTGCAATACATCGACTTTAACACAATCAATAATGACTTAGCACAGTCGGCTACATTAAAGGGCTATACTGCCTCTTTCATACGTCTGTCTGTCCGTCTGCCTGTCCCTTACTCAGCAGATTCGTGATACCATATTATTTTGCAAAGGTAACTTAAAATGATATGGATAATCTTAATTGCAAAGTTTCTAAAGGATGTAATCTTGAATCTGTTACTGTATCTTTTGAGGATTTTCCTCTTATATATATGTACTTATCTATATAAAATGAGAAGCTGACTGAGAATTGGTAACAGAATCAAATATGTAACACTTATTTATGTGTTTTCAATGTGTTAACCCAAAACACTTACAAAAGTGTAACTCTAATATATCTGTAACAGATATAAAAGTGTTAACAGTGTTAATAAGTGTAACAGGTAAACGCAGCGTTGCCAAAATTACAATTTACATAAAGCTATACTAAAACTGATTATTTCAGTTACACATATAACAGGTTACAGTTTGATTCGGTAGCACTCCCTAACACAAATAAAAGGTTACAGTTTCATTCGGTAACATTATTGTATCTGTCACAATTAAAAGTGTTTTTCTGTTAAAACTGTTTTAAATAACAGTGTTAAATAAAACACATAATTACGGTTACAGTTTGAGTCCCTGCATACCAACGTAGAGCCGAAGAGACTTGGGACAGGAAATCAGTGCAGTTGATTACTAATTGTATATTATAGTCCATAATTTATATGGATAAATCTACTATCACGCGGACAAAGCCGCTAGCAGAAGCTAGTTAGAAAATATTTATCAACAGTGTATTATATTTTTTCCTCAAATGGGGGACAAAAAAGTTGTTTAATGTAAAAAATATGGTTTAAAACATTAAATTGTAAGTTATACAAATTGGAATTGTATAATTGGATCAAATTATAATAGTATTAATATTTTTTAAATGAATTTCAATGATTTCATTTGTCTCTACATCAACACCAATGTTATAAAGGGGTAAAGTTTGTTTTTTTGTTTGTAGGAGGTAATCTCTGGAAGTACTGGTGCGATTGCTAAAATTTCTTTTCACCGATAGAAAGCTGCTTTATTCCTGAGTGACATAGGCTATATTTTAGATACGCAGGCGAAGCTGCGGGCAAGAGCTAGTGTGTAATAAAAGTAAACTGCTACATTTCGATCGCTGCCAGTCTAAGTTCATTGACTCACTGCACTTTTTTGTTACTGTACGTAATTACGGAGCTTTCTAATTTAAATATAATTTTGTTCACTAGAAACATCTTTCACTTCAAATACTATGTAACGTTTCGACCAAACCGTTTTTAAATGGTGTAAACTAGTTCTTGACTGCGATCCCACCTGATGGTAAGCAGTGATGCAATCGTTGACGGTGAGGCGCTCTAGTTTATTAAGAGCCTATTCACTCTAGCCTTGAAGACATCTAAATTATAAACTGACGAGAAGAAAAAAAATATATATTTCAGATTCCTTTCCTTACACCCTGAGCGGGAGAATTTAATTGATGACTTCCAAAGTCCTTTTGAGACATGGAGATGTATCGGTGTGTACTGAATGGTCACCCATCCACATGCCGACCGCGGTATGCGTTGCTTAACCTTCAAATGCATTTTAGGAACACATTTATTGTGCGTAAAGCCAAAGAGTGAATTCCCTGCCGGAGTCTGTGTTTCCTGATAGCTACAACTTAGAGGTCTTTAAGTCGAGAGTGAATAGGTTACTTCTAGGCAAGCGTGCTCCATCGTCGACCACATCATCGCTTACCATCAGGTGGGATCGCAGTCAAGCACTAGTTTATATCATTTTGACTGGCCTGTTGGTTTAGTGGTTAGTGGCCCTGACTGCTATGCCGCAGGTCGTGGGTTCGATTCCCACACAGGAAAAATGTTTGTGTGATGAGCACAATCATTTCTTCTGTGTCTGGGATTAATTTACCTATAATATGTATGTATTTGGTAACACAAGCTCTGCTTAGCTTGGGACTAGACGGCGTTATGTGATAGTTGTAGAATATTATTATATATTATATTTAAAGAAAAAGAAACCAACCCTAATTTGAAGCTATCTAAAATATTTATCCTCAAAATACTCGAAGCACGTCGCTCGATTAATCTTGTAGTTGTCTGAATCGATACTTCACGTAAATCGATGTAGATTATAATCGATACTATCATCGTTTTGTACGCATGATTTAGATTCGTGACTTCGCTCGGAATATTTGAAAACGTCGTGTATATTTTTATATTATAAGTCGACTTAGGACTGGTTCAGTACATTTTGGAGCAGTTTGAAGTTGAAATTATTGTGTTAACTTCGTTTTAACTCTTGGATCGTGGGGTCCGAGTGCTCACAGTTTGTTTAAAGATCTGTCGAAACGTCTAGTTGACACTTCACGTGACCCAAAGGCTGGCTTTTACCTTGGACAGAGGATAAGCATTGCCATACAACGTGGCAATGCCGCCAGTCTTTTGGGCACATTACCAGTCGACAGCGATGTGGAAGAGTTTTTTGACGCCATATTTTAGATAGTGCATTTTAGCGTAGGGTTTTATTATTTATTTATTTCGTAATTTACTGTAATTCTAGTTATTAAGTTGTTTATAAGTGTAAATAAAATAAAAAAATGCTTTAACTTCGTTTTAGTGTACATTTTTTGTTGTGGATTAAAACTTTTACTAGTGATATTCTTTACAATATGAGTGGTATGTTGATCTAGTGGTTAGTGGCTCTAACTGCAATGCTGGAGGTCGTAGGATCGATTTTGAATGATCGATTCAAATTCAAAATATTTTTATTTCACATAGGCCTACATGGGCACTTATAAAAACTTCAGAAGCTGGTGCACGGTTCCAAATGGTTGTTTTCTATGGAGAAGAAGCGGCAAAAAACTCCATGGAAGCAAACATCAAGTTTAAAAAAAAAGTGGTAGTCGTTACAATATTTCTATTATACAGTAATAATAGATATTATGTAAGAAAAGTGTAGATCAGTCAATAAATTCGATTTGAAATCGATCCCAACGTAGTGAACAAAAGGCTACCTAAACAAATGATAACAGAAAAGTCGCCTTAACTGTCAACACGATCCCGACCCCGTTTTCTAGCCACCATAGGTGGGGCTTGTGGACGACGAGCAAGGAGTAGCTCGCCATCCTGCGAGCGAGCTCGTGTTGCCGTACCACGGGCGCTTCAAAGACATGTCAATAAAACCGTCGGGACCCAGCAGGGCCAAAGCCTACTGGGATCATGGGTTGGCTTTCGAAAGGAAAACCCTGGAACGCTAAGCAAAGGAACTTGTCAGCAACAGCAGGGGCCCAGCCGGGTCAAAGCCTACAGCCAGGGTTATCCGAAAGGGAACTCGAGCCCCGGTACACAGGCTTGAAGGAACGGGGTGGGTTTTTTAGTCAGTAAGAATCTGACACTATCTCCCGCTCCACCGTTGTCATTGGATGATTATCCCCACCAAAAAAAGCAAAGAAACATAGGTGTGGTTTTAGTCAGTAAAAACCTGACTTGCCCTCTCGCTCCACCCTAGAGTGGAAGAGAAGTGATTAGACGATTTCCCACAAAAATGATGATCCATAAAAACAAGTTTTTAATGAAAATATATTTTTCATAGCAAGCTTTTATAGCAAATACTTGCATAATTAATACTCGTGACGAATCATACGAGCCCAAACTCGATGGGGTTGTGTCGTTTAACTACCAAGCTCCTCTAACCACCTTCCGGTTCCATCCCCAGATCAGCTCCATGTCATAATAATTTTGCATTGTCATCTGATTTACACATGCATGCAAAATTTCAGCTCAATCGGTAACCGGGAAGTGGATCAAATTTAATTTGCATGATTTGATTACAGACAAACATCGGGACAGGTGAAACTAAATAAAAGCTTGTAAAAAATAAAGTTAAAAAAAAAAACTAAAAAAATACGCTTTCATAACATATCAAACGTGGGGCGCTTTGTGCCATATTTTTCGTAAATCGAGCACCCCACGCTTTTTTCACAATGATATTAATATTTTTCGTTCATTATTATTATTTTCTACCTATATTAAAAATTATTTTACACTTTATAGTTTGACATGCTATGAAAGCGTGTTTTTTTAGTTTTTTTTTTTTTTTTTAACTATATTTTCATTTTACACTAAAAAA
Source organism: Mythimna albipuncta (assembly GCA_929112965.1). Lineage (NCBI taxonomy): Eukaryota > Metazoa > Arthropoda > Insecta > Lepidoptera > Noctuidae > Mythimna > Mythimna albipuncta. Next base: position 8,795,680 of record OV815985.1, on the reverse strand, counting down.
AAAACGGATTATTGTATTGTCATCAGTCTTTGATGGGTGTGCAAAGTTTAAAGAAAATCTGATCGCCCAAAGTTGGTCAAAATCGAGCTCAAAGGCGTTGGTTACAAACATACAGGTGAAGCTAATATAAGCGTGTTAAAAAGATCGCCTAATACTCTCTACACAAAATCAAAAGGAGAAAAGTTTTACGCCCACTGAGAAGTTAAATAAAACTTTTCAAAACTCAAAATAAAACGTATCATTAAACAGTAGTCAAAAACAATTAAACCAAATCTCCGAGAAACTACCAAACAATTTGTCCGAACATTAATATTTTTTGTCATTCAGTGATTAATGTTTATTTGAGTCAAAACTGTCTGGGTTAAAAACGAATAACTTTTGTGGTCCAAGTCATAAGAAACTGAAGCATTGTCTTTATTAATTTGTTATCTATATAAGTACAGCCTGATTTTTAACCGACATCGAAAAGGAAGAGGTTCTATGTTCGGCTGAATGTATATTCACCGATATCTCGGTCAATTGTGGACCGATTATGAAATTATTTTTTTTTTTTATTGATAGGTTATGCTTCCAAGTTGGTCACATAGAAATATTGTTATGATCTGATTATGAACTTCAAAGATATGGAACAGAACTCCTCATAGGATCACAGCAGATCTGTCGTAACAAGAAAAATTGCTTTGCTACTGACTGAAAGAAAAAGGGGAGGGGATATATCGAACTGATCTGATGATGATGCCAGAAGGTAAATTAATGTAATCTAACCGTGTTTGGGATTATTAGAATCGTTATGAGATGAATGAGAGAAGTTTGGCTGAGGGGTACTTTTTAGTGGTTGTACCATAACTAAAAAGTGTAAAATAAAAAACTATTTACGAAAAAATGGTTGCCTGTAAAGTCGGTTTTACGGGCGAAGATTTTACGTGACAACGTCTTTTTTTTTCCAACGCCAAGAACGTTCGAGAAAGACAAAGACAGAGACACAAGCATGCGCCGATTCAATGCGCCTAATTCTCTAGTGCTGCGCGCGCGGCAGACCGATCATAGTTGAGTGGGAGAGAGACGCAAGGCATTCGGCGGGCCTCTCTCTCGTTCGGTGACTCATCGTAACGTTACCGAGCGTTACACTTTTTCATAAGTGACTCCCAGCCGCAACCTAATTTAAGACGTTGTCACGTCAAAAAAAAAAATATAACCGACTACAATGTTAAAAAAAAACACTAAAAAGTATAAAATAACTTTAATTTCGGAAGTCGGTGTTAATATAATAGTTTTGTCTCTTCACCTACTTCCGAAATTAAAGTTATTTTATACTTTTCAGATTTTTTAACATTCGGTCGGTTATATTTTTTTTATTAAAAGGTTTTTTATTTTTTGTGTAGAAGACATAAGTACTATTCTAGAGAGTATATATGTATAAACTAATTAGTTTGTGAAACCAAAAGTTATGTAAAAAAAAAATAGTATAAGCATAAAGCATATCAGTCTTATAATTTTCCCACTTCTGAGACTCGTGACTCCGCTCTAGGAGAGGAAATAGAACGTAATCCACCACGCGGGCCCAGTGCGTGTTGGTAATGTCACATGTCTTCGTATTTTTGGTTCTAGGACATGCCGGTTTCCTCACGATGTTTTCCTTCACCGTTTTGAGAGCAGAAGTGAAGAAATAAATTACACAAAGTAATGCGCCTGGCTGGGTTTGAATCCGCGACCTACAATTCGTAAGTAACGGGGCCAGGGCGGGGGATGTCAATGCATGATTTTTCCCACCATAAAAAAAAGGGCCATCGCTGCTCACCAAAAATAATAATAAACAAATGAAAAAGATACATTACAGAATCGCTATAATTTGTAACCTGTACCAACTCCTAACCCTACATCGCCGTGTGTGGTACCACCGACCCGGTGACATCGATTCATTTATCTTCACTATTTAAAAGTAAAAACTTACGGGTTACAAGTCTTCTTTGATTTGCGGCGTACCGACTCGTTTTGTGGGATATTTTTTTTTAATATATAAGTAATATATTCTTTTTTTTATTCTTTTTTTTTTTAAGGAATTTTTATCTACACGGATACGCCAACCCCATGTGCCTTATACTCTATTTACACACATTAACATAAACATATTCTTATATTATAAAATAAGAAAGGTATTTACTGCCTTAACTTCTGTAAAAAATAAATAAACTATAATAAAAAACTAAACGCATAATTTGTGGGTCAACCCACAAATTATGCGTTTAGTTTTTCGTGACTTAGGGTATGCCAATATATTTTGGACAAGTCCAAAATCCCACATTTTAAAATTAAATTCTCGAGCCAGAGCTTACCTTTCATTTTTGTTCCTAGCACATTCCATTTAAATTATTGTTTACGTAAGTTTGGTGTTTTGGCATGAAAGAGTGCATAACTTAAAATTCTATACATATAATAAGTATGTCTGTAGATGCTTTTAATTGTGCGCGCATCACGTAAACGGTGAAGGAAAACATCATAGAGAAATCGGTATGTCCTAGACCAAAAAATTCGAAGACATGTGACATTCACCAAACCGCACTGGACCCGCGTGGTGGATTACGACCCACTCCCTCTCCTAGGGAGGAGGCCCGAGTCCCAGCAGTGGGAACATTATTAGTCTGATTATGATACAATACTATTCGAAAAAAATAATGGTGATAACTAACAAAATTTCTAAAATAATTGAAAAGAAACATATCCGTCTCTTAACAAGAGAAATTAGACGCCAAATATATTCAATGTAAATGACATGTTTGTACATATTTATTATTTTGTTACGGTACCAAATTATTTGTAACCAAACTTGGATACAGGCGAGAGTTGTGTCTAAAAAATATTGCATTGTAACTATTTTATATAGGTGTTAAATTTCCTGGCCTGTTGGTCTAGTGGTTAGTGACCCTGACTGCTATGCCGGAGGTCGTGGGTTCGATTCCCACCCAGGACAAATGTTTGTGTGATGAGTATAATCATTTGTTCTGTGTCTAGGTGTAATTTAGCTATAATATGTATGTATTTAGAAATATATAAGTATGTTTAACAGTTGTCTAGTACCCACAACACAAGCTCTGCTTAGCTTGAGATTTGACGGCGTTGTGTGATAGTTGTGGAATATTATTTTAAGCTATTGCATAGCTTCTATCGCGGGCCTTGGAGACCGAATCCAGAAATTCCGTAACGAAAATAACCTAACACCTCCCACTCATTTGTTTTTTGAGCGTGGTGATGCCGATAAGAAAACAAATGAGTGAACAATCAATCAAAATTCAATTCAATGTGTGAAAGTGTAACTTAAATTAATATCACGCTCTTGGCCGGTTTTTAGGGTTCCATAGTCAACTAGGAACCCTTATAGTTTCGCCATGTCTGTCTGTCTGTCCGTCCTCGCTTAATCTCTGTGACTGTTAGCACTAGAAAGCTGAAATTTGGCTGAAAACCAATATGTATATCAATCACGCCGACAAAGTGGTAAAATAAAAATTGGAAAAAATGTTTTATTAGGGTAGCCCCCCTATATGTAAAGGGGGAAGTGATTTTTTTTTTTAATTTCAACCCTAACATGTGATATATCGTTGGATAGGTATTTAAAAATGAATAGGGGTTGACTAAAATCATTTTTTGATAATGTCAATAATTTCGGAAATAATCGCTCCAAAAGTAAAAAACAATGTGTCCCCCCCCCCTCTAACTTTTGAACCATAAGTTTAGAAAATATTAAAAAAATCTGTAAAGTAGAACTTTATAAGGACTTTCTAGGAAAATTATTTTGAACTTGATAGAAAGAACAGTTTTTGTACAAAAAAGACAAAAGGGTTCTACAAAATAATTTCTGGATTGTTTGTAGTATAATCATATGTGTAAGCATTTTTTTAAAACTCATAAGTGGGTACACTTATTGTGACGGACGGGAAACTACGGAACCCTGAGCGTGGCCCGACACGCTCTTGGCCGGTTTTTTTCTATTCTATTCTATTCTTAAAGGGTCAAGGTAAATCTACTGACCTGGTTATGGTAGTGCGCCAGATGATGGTGCGGCACGTGCCGCATAGCCGGGTGCAGCATCTCGGAGCCGCTGGTACTGCCGCTGCTGCTGCCTTCTACCGCCTGCGTCAAGAGGACCAGGTTACAAACTAATCACTGCAGTGCTGATAAGCAACTTCTTTCCAGGGCTCCAGATTTCTCTTTCATTCACAATGGTATACAGAGCCTGCGACTGCGCACACTGTTCCCGTACGCCTCAAGGAGTTGTCAGCAACAGCAGGGGCCCAGCTGGTTATCCGAAAGGGAGCTCGAGCCCCGGTATGAAGGCTTGAAGAAACGGGATGGGTTTTTTAGTCAGCAAGAGTCTGACACTATCTCCCGTTCCACCTAAAGCGGGGCATGTCATTTGGATGAGTTTTACCCTCCAAAAAAAAACCTGCATCATGCGGAAAGTAAGGACGCCGTGTTGTCTTTCCAGCCACTCCTCAAAGAGAAGACTTACCGTCATAATTATGGTGTGCCCATTTCTTTTTTGTGGGAAAACCATTTAAATGACATCTCCCGCCCTTGGGCGGAGCGCAACGACGTGTCAGACTTTCACTGACTAAAAACCCACTCCTGTTCCTTTTTTGCCATTGTTCCAGGGCCCCGGGGGTCTCTTTCGCATCACCTATGACCACAGTAGGCTTCGATTCTGTTGGGCCGCTACGGTTTGCTAACATCTCATTGAGGTGCGCGTGGATCACTGCGCCTTTGACGACTTGAGCTCAGTCCGGACGGTTACCAGACAACCGGACAGCGAGCTACCCATTGTTCGCCGTCCGAAAGCCTACGCCTACGGTGGCGGCTGGGGCGTGAGGGCCGTTCCCTTCGCGCGAGCAGCCGCCTTCTTCACTAGCATTACTGCTTCACAAAAAGAGGCTTCTAACACTCATTCGAAGCTGGTCATTAAACTGACATTATGGAAATAGTGATCTACTACACACAAGTCTTAAAACCCTTCAACTCCTCACCTCAGGCGGTTCATTCTTAGTCTCGGCCTCGTCTCCGAGCTCGACCAGTCCCAGAGCCTCCTCTAGAAGATCGAACCGGGATTCCTCACTGCTAACCAGCTCCCGAGGAAGGTCACCCTGAATCACGTACTCCCCTGGAATAGAGAGAACGGTGTTAGGTAAAAATTGTATGGTATTACGTGTTATAAATAAATTACGTCAATTTCAGTTATGGCACTCAATTAAATCTAGAATTTGCTGAAAGAGGAGACCTTGTGACCTTAGTTTACACAAAACCTGAATAGAGTTTGTTCTGAATTAGTAACTGAAGGATTCCGATAGTTTTTAGACCATGCAACCTATACGCACAAAGCGTTTTGAGAGTACATTCATTATGCGTACAGCTAAGGAATGGAATTCCCTGCCGGAGTCTGTGTTTCCTGATAGCTATAACCTAGGGGTCTTTAAGTCAAGAGTGAATAGATTGCTTCTAGGCAAGCGTGTTCCATCGTCGGCCACATCATCGCTTACCATAAGGTGAGATTGTGGTCAAACGTGAGCCTATCCATTATAATTAAAAAAAGACGTGTGGCACTCGGGGACTGTCGCGGTAAAGCTATTGCATAGCATTTTTAGGGTTCCGTAGCCAAATGGCAAAAAACGGAACCCTTATAGATTCGTCATGTCTGTCTGTCTGTCTGTCTGTCTGTCCGTCCGTATGTCACAGCCACTTTTTTCCGAAACTATAAGAGCTATACTGTTGAAACTTTGTAAGTAGATGTATTCTGTGAACCGCATTAAGATTTTCACACAAAAATAGAAAAAAAGCAATAAATTTTGGGGGTCCCCATACTTAGAACTGAAACTCAAAATTTTTTTATTTCATCAAACCCATGCGTGTGGGGTATCTATGGATAGGTCTTCAAAAATGATACTGAGGTTTCTAACATCATTTTTTTCTAAACTGAATAGTTTGCGCGAGAGACACTTCCAAAGTAGTAAAATGTGTGTCCCCCCCCCTCTAACTTCTAAAATAAGAGAATGATAAAACTAAAAAAAATATATGATGTACATTACTATAAAAACTACCAACGAAAATTGGTTTGAACGAAATCTAGTAAGTAGTTTTTTTTAAATGCGTCATAAATCGAAAAAAATACACTATTATTAAAATATCGATCAAAGTTACAACACATTACAAAAACTTTTATATTATGTTACTTGCTGCTACGGAACCCTTCATGGGCGAGTCCGACTCGCACTTGGCCGGTTTTTATCAACTTATGCAATTATAATTATTTATTTATTTTATTTATGCAGTATTTTTTTTCCTTTGTTTTTTTTTCTTTTATACTAACTGAAGTTACACTTTCACACATTGAATTGAATTTTGATTGATTGTTGTTCACTCATTTGTTTTCTTTTCGGTCACCACGCTCAAAAAACAAATGAGTGGGGGGTGTTAGGTTATTTTCGTTTCGGAATTTCTGGATTCGGTCTCCACGCTCAAGGCCCGCGATAGAAGCTATGCAGTAGCTTAAAAATATGTAATATTTTTCCTCAAAATATTTAAAAAGGTCACAAGGTGGGCACCACTAGTGATGGGCAATGATAATAATCCGGTTAATATCATTTGGCTAATAATCGATTAAAACCCAGTTAATAGCCATTAATAGCAATTATGGATGATAACCCTGCTATTAATGTTATTTTAGTGATTGAAATTTCCCTCCATGGTTTTCAGGATTAGGACTGTCAGATTAGACTTCATTTTCATCATCTTTGTAGTAAATAAATGTGCAATTTAAAACTAATCTGGCCCATTTAAAAATATAAATTATTTTATGATTATACACACAAACCAACAACACACGAAAAAGGACTTCTTCACCGAAACATATCAGTCGACGTACTGATTCCGGATTCGGTTGGCGTCGCTGTAATGCAGTTCATGCATCTCTTTCTGGCATGAATAATATTAGCGCCAGAAAGATATAACACGAGAAACGGGGGTATCTTTCTGACGTTACTAACTAATCGCTCGGGTATTTTCGATTGTCTATAATTTACCTACGTCGTATTCACAGAAAAGAGCTAATAAGTAACTTACTTATTGTACCTTACATTTTTACGTATCGGTTAAAATTTCGCGCTTGACCGCTATCTCACCTGATGGAAAGCGACGATGCGGTCGACGATGGAACGCGCTTACCTTGAAAAAACCTATTCACTCTCGACTTAAATATTCCCGGGTTGTAGCTATCAGGAAACACAGTCTCCGGCAAGGAATTCCACTCCCTAGCTGCACGCACAATGAAAGTGTTCCCAAAACGTTTGGTGCGTGTAGGTGGGATATCCACCAAGTACCGGTGGCGCATAACCGTACGTCTGGTAGTCCGATGATGGAACGGGAACGGGCTAGGTGGAATTAAGTTATGCAATTCTGACGCACACTCTCCGAAATGCAACCAGTAGAAAACCGACAGGCTAGCGACTCTGCGTCGATGCTCAAGATTTTGAAGCCTCGACTCGACGAGTGTATCATCGCCAATTATCCTTTTGGCTCGCCTCTCAATTGCCTCAAGTGCATCAAGCTGGTATCAGGCAGATCCGTCCCAAAGATGAGAGCAATACTCCATACACGATCGAACTTGAGCTTGATAAAGTTTCAGCAGCCGTTCCGGCGTGAAGTACTATCTGACCTTTGAGTTGAGCCTTTGCTTCGATGTATGGCCCAAAGTTGAGGGTTGATGTCAGCTTAACACCAAGAAGGTCAAGATGGTCGGTTATCGGCATGGTTGCATCCCGGAAAGTTGGAGCGGGGCTGAATTGGCTCCTTTTAGCGGAAAATAGACACGCCTGGGTTTTTGCAGCATTGAACTTGACCAAATTGGCATCGCCCCATTCGGAGACTGCCTGCAAGGACAAGTTCAAGTGCTCAACCATAGCCTCTCGAAGAGACTGGATCTGTGACCTACTAGCTTGCACGTTGGATATGTAACTCTCGGCAACAGTGCTGTCATCTGCATACTCAAAGGTACCGGGCTTGAGCAGATCGTTTATGTGCAGCAAGAATAATGTTGCCGAGAGTACTGACCCCTGAGGGACCCTGGCATTAATAGCCATTTCACCGGACGAGCAACCATCGATAACTACTCGGATGGACCGGTTACTTAGGAAGTCTGCGATCCAACCACATAATCCAGCGGGTAAACCGAAAGATGGAAGCTTACTAATAAGGCCCTTCGTGACAAACCCTATCACAAGCCTTCAAGATATCGAGGGAGACGGCAAGCGCTTCCCCGTGCTTCTCGATGGCCTCACTCCAGATGTGGATGGCATACGCTAGAAGATCTCCAGTTGACCGATTACGGCGAAAGCTGTATTGACGGTTGGTATCCTAAGGGATATCATTAGCTTCTAGGTATGCCAGGAGCTTAGTGTTGAGTACACGTTCCATGGTCTTATAGAGAATGGACGTTACTGAGATCGGTCACTTTTCATCCTCAAATGAAAGCCTAAATAGGCGTGTCAGGATCGGAGACAATTCAGGCGCACACGTGTTCAGAACAATTGCTAGTATCCCGTTTGGACCGCTAGCCTTGTTCACGTCAAAGTTACGTAGCACCCTACGGACGTCCTTCTGTTGGACGCGAATAACCGACATATTCGTATCGTAACCATCAGGGTGAACAGGGGTCGCGCGTTACCTGGATCTAAACGCGAAGATTCCGCGAAGAGTGAGGCAAACAAATTTGCTTTCTCCTCAGCGGTATGTGCCAGCGACCCATCGGGTTTCAGCAGTGGTGGTAGTAAAGGGCGGCAGAAGTTCGATTCAACCGACTTAGCCAGGGACGAAAACGCCTTACTACCCGCAGGGTATAAAGCTAGTTATAAGCTAGAGACCTCCGCATCACCTTCTTGCAAGACTTGGCAGCTCTGTTGAAAGCTCTCTTGTTCTAGCTGGTGCATACGAGCATCGGCCATACCTGATATGCTGCGTGCTTGAGCGCGTTAGGGCGATCAGACTCCGCATCAAATCAAGGGCGAGTTCGACCAGACATGGCTACGTCGGAGAATGGAATATAGTACTCCATTTTGTTAAATCAAGTAATTAATTAGGTAGATGGTTAAACCACAAAGCGATGTGTCAATAGTAATTATGGTTTTTATAGTATTGGATTTCTTTTACAAAACTGAATTTCACAAAAAATGTGTATTTATTTTATTATTAACACTTTTTCACATACAAAAAGTGAAATTATATAAAAAGAATTACAATGATTGAATCACACTGCGTACACGCACCCAATTTATGATCACACCCACAGATTTTAGACTTAACAAAAAAAAAAGCATTTATTTTTTTAACAATACATTAATAGCAGGGTTATCATCCATTGGACGGCTATTAATGGCTACTTATGGATTATAATCGATAATAACTCAAAGCATCCGGCTATTAACCCAACACTAGGCACCACCGACACAAAGTATAACTCAGGTAACTGCAGATCATAGCGGCCATAAGCGGTGGATTACAGCCCATTCTCTCTCCTGAGGCCTGAGTCCCAGCAGTGGGAACATTAAAAAGGCTAATGATGATAATGATGATTAGGCACCAGCAAACTGCTGTGAGCAAGTGCAAAGCCACACCTCAGTCACCTAGATGGCTCGGTGACTATGTATACCCCGTTAAATTTTGATCGTTTTAATCCCGTGGAGAGTCGATCCGGTACGTACGAAATTAATTTCTTTGAGAAAACGTCAACTAAGGGAGTGCAATGACTTTTAGGTAGTTTGTACGCAACGCCAACTACGTCAGCTGAGCGAGTCCAATAACCCGTAGGTAGTAGTTAGCGTTGCGTACAAACTACCTACAGGTCATTGAACTCGCTCAGCTTTCGTTTTCATGAAGAAATTAATTTCGTACATGCGTAAATTAATACGAGTTTTGAATAAAGGTACTTTACTTTCTAATTTTATCTTTACAAATCGATAGTGTTTCATGTACCGGATCGACCCTCCACGGGATTAAAATATTTGCTGACGTAACAAGCTTATAACTTTGTGATTTTTCATGATACAGTTATGAAATTTTGTACATAGATTCTTTACATAAAAATACATATGCGAAAATATACTAAAACTAATGTTTTATAGATGTTTTCTTTACAAAGACAATATGAAAGAACAATATATCCTTACTAAGCTACCATAAAATAACAAGGGACCCGCATAATAATTATATTTCATTTATTACTATGCCACTAAAGGCAACCCTTTCGCCAAAACAGGACTCTCAATTCCACACAATAAAAGTTCTTTGAAAAACAATTGAAAATAACAAAAAAAAATCGCCTACTGAACACACCTATACTATACTGTTTAAACAGAATATCAAAAACATTCTTACAATCCCTAGACACTAAAATTTATACCCTAATCGCGTTAAGATTAGACATTAAAAAAAAAAAAAACTTTTTTTTACTGTCTGTTCAACTGATTTTGACTTCTATTTCGCAGCCATAAGGATGGCATTAAAAGCAATAAAGTAGTTACAATACCAACTATTTACTGCAGCCGCCATTTGTCATGCTGCCAACGTAATAAAAGTCAAAATTGGTTGAACGAACAGAAAAGTTTTCATAAATGTCTAATGATGTTTTGAAAAGAGTATAAAAAAAAATTGCAAGTAGCGCAGCCATTTTCTTTTTAAAGTTTAAAAAACTATAAATCATTATTCTGTTTGTAAGGCGGTTGACCACAAAAGTAACCCTTTGAATGTTAACCGCTAATCTTGTTTGGGTATGAAAGGGTCTAAAAGACCGCCTTAGAATGATTATGCATGGACTCGGACAGTAGCTCTGGGGGTTTGGGGCATAAATCATAATTGATGGACGGCGACTTAACAATTTTGTTCTTAGAAAAATAGTCAAATGTTGGGATTGCTAGTCAGTTAATTGTTTTATCTTAAGTTATTACAAGCTTTTATTTAGTTTCACCTGTCCTGAAGTTTTCCCGAATTTCGCTTGCTTGATTGAGCTGAAAATTTGCATGCATGTATAAATCAGATGACAATACAAAATTATTATGATAAGGAGCTGATCTGATAAAGTAATCGAGAGGTGGTCATAGGAACTCGGTAGTTTAACGACACAACCCTGTCTAGTTCGGGCTCGTATGATTTGTCTTGACGAGTATTAATTGTACAGGTATGCGCTATAAAAGCATGCTATAAAAAATGTTTTTCATAAACTTGTTTTGAGGTAATTGAGATATTGCTAAAGGTACACTCAGGTATACACGCTAGGGTACCTGACAGGTTTGCCTGACTTTTATAAAGTGAAAAATAAAAATAAGTATATCACGCTAGGTCTTCAATTTTAAATGTAATTTAACTGGCTAAATTCTATACACGACAAGCCAAAGAGGTATATATTCATTAACTTGGCAAAACAGAGAATTAGAAATACAGAAAATTATGCAATAAAAAAAAAATAAAAAAAAAACACGTGATCCTCGTTATTACTTGTAAGCAAGCGTGCTCTACCATTGACCAGAATCACATACCATCAGATGAGATGTTGGTCAAACGCGAGCCTACCAATAAAAAAAACCCGACTACTTTTTCACTAAAAAAAAAAAAACAACCCACAATTAGTTTGACACATTTACTCAAACCCTTTAAATAAGTAACGGTCCACCACAGTAGCTATTGTCAAATACAATAAAGACTTATCGTAATCCTTACATTGTCTGGTCCAAAAGACCCAAAGTCAGTGGCGACATGTTTTTTTTTACCCGTCGCATTAAACGGGTTACCTTCGTACGAGATTAGGTTGGCTTAATTTTCGGAAGCGTTAAAGAATAATTCGATTAATACGTGTTTTGTAGGCTACTGGTATTTTTAAAGCCTGTTCTTCGTCCCCGCGTCTTACGTCGTACCATTAAATAGACCGAATATTTGACTTTTGCCAGCGCTCAAGATCCGTGCCGATAACAAAATGCATTGCTCGTCGTCGCCCGCGAACTCAACACAACGTCTAAGTAAACTGCCTCACTGTCCGTCACAATAATTCAACTTTTCAACCAAGCTCACTAACTTTACAATCTTTTCTCTAGTACGTGAGCTATTTTCACATAGCGAACAGAAAAAAAAAACATACTCTAAATCTAAATGATCTACAAAAACAGGTAAATCCCGTAGAAAAACACACCTCGGATTTACACCATAAATGAAAAAAAAAAGCTTCCTATACATAATCAATCGAACCGTACCGAATTTCGTCCGGTCGTAAAAAAACCATGTGTTTTAATTGTTTCGCGGTCGCCATTTTTAGAAGCCATCTTGTTACCTTCACGGTCGACCAATCACGGGGGTTTTAGAATGTGGTTAATTTATTAGTTGTCAATCGGTGATAGCTTGGGTGTGTTAGAGTTTAGGGTTTTTTAGGTACTTTTAGATACTATTTTGGAACTACTTTTCTCAAATAGTATCTTCGCTTAATACAGTTGTTACTTTAATTATATTTTTACTAGCTGTCCGCGTGTATTCCGGTTATCGCACTCTAAACGTGTTTTCCCGTAGGAATAAGATGTTTTTCCGGGATAAAAAGTAGCCTATGTTCTTTTCCAAGTCAAAGACTATATGCATGCCAAATTTCATCCAAATCCGTTCAGCCGTTTTTGCGTGATTAAGTAATAAACATCCAAACATCCAGTTTCACATTTATAATATTAGTTAGGATAATTCTTTCCTTTATCCATGACGGGGCCCAGTATTACCGTTGCCCCAGTAGGCTTCTGCTGGGCCACTACGGTTCTTGACAACTCATTGAGGCATGCGTAGAACACTGCACGCCATCGACGACTTGGGCTCGGTCCGGATGGTTACCGGACTTCGAACGGCGAGCTAACCATTGCTCGGTGTCCGCGAGCCCGCGCCTACGTTAGCCGGGAATCGGGATTGGAATCCCAGCAGCTGACACTGATTGATATTAGTTGACACTGCCAGAATCAATGCGATTAGAACTCATTAGTCTTCCACGTTTGCATGTGCCGACAATCACAAGAGTACTTATCAATCTGATTTTTTTTTTAATATGTGTGAAGCAAGGTTTCCAGAGAGCCATTCCGGGTGTACGAGGCCAGCCTTACATAGTGGTTATTCAGACATTTAGGTTTTCGAAACAATCAAAGATGTACGAAAAACAGATGCGTCAATTATGTGCATACATACGTGCACACCCATTGGAGATGTTCTAACATTCTAAAAAATAAAAGCAAATTAAAAATAAATCAGTTCTAAATTCCATTTATAGACAAAACATTTTAAATAGCCGCACGCAACAAACTGAAGTTCAAAAATAAAACGATTACATAACGTTTTGTAACAAAAAGAGTATTGTTGTAACCTTGGCAGTGACTTGTCGCGCCGCTTGCGCCGAAAGTGAATTGATCTATAGATCTATGATCCATGGATCATTGGCGTGTCGGTCGGCATTGTTGATTGTTTCGAAATCAAATGTTTTGATCGCCAATTTGTCGCTGAAAGGGGCTTTGAAAAACGCGGAAATAAAATCTGTGTATTTGTCGTTTTTGGTACAATTTTTTATTTATTTTTATGTTATTTGCTAACTGAATAGACAGTTGATAGCCACAGTTTATTTTATTTGTTTTTCTTTAGTCTGTGTTCCGCAACTGTGTATAAAGTATATCAGTGCTGTATTTTTTTTTTAATCGCTGCATATATCAAGACTAGCGAGAGCAGAGGTGGACGAGTGGTAATGGCCTCGACTTACAAGTTGTAGATCGCAGGTTCGAACCCAGCCAGGCGCATTACTTCGTGTAATTTATTTCATCACCACTGCTCCCTCGGTGAAAGAAAACATCGTGAGGAAAACGGCATGTCGTAGAACCAAAAAATTCGAAGACATGTGACTGATGACTGTGATTCACCAACCCGCACTGGGCCCGCGTGGTGGATTACGGCTCATTCACTCTCCTAGAGGAGGCCTGAGTCCCAACAGTGGGAACATTATATGGCCGAGTATGCTATGCTATGTTTACTGCATCATTCATAGCTCATGCTACCATAATCATCCATGTCCGGATCAAGCCCAAGTCGTCGACGGCGCGCACTGTTCCCGCGCGCCTCAAGGAGTTGTCAGCAACAGCAGAGGCCCAGCTGGGTCGAAGCCTACTGGGGCCAGGGTTATCCGAAAGAGCGCTCGAGCCCCGGTATGAAGGCTAGAAGGAACGGGGTGGGTCTTTTAGTCAGTAAGAGTCTGACACTATCTCCCGCTCAACGGCGGGGGATGTCAATGCATGATTTTTCCCACCATAAAAAAAAAACAATCATCCAAAAAGCAGCATCTTATTACTCCCTCATTGACATAACCGGAGATTCAAAATGGCCGCTCCAATAAAACTCCATTGCATTCAATTGTTCCAAATTGAAACAGATGAGTGATGAGCCACGCGATTGGTTGGACACAGAAATTCATGTCAATTTCAATGATTTGGTTGATTTTCTCGAGTTTATAACTCAAATTGTGATGGACAGGATAGGCCGAACGGATAGCAAGAATGAAGCGCCTAAAATGGTGTCAGTGTTACTGTTTTTTTTTTTTATTGACAGATTTTTGTTAAAATATATATTACATATATATAATTAGTTACACTATTTATAACTCAAGAACGGCTGAACCGATTTAGTTGAAAATTGATGGGGCTTAGAACTAGGAGACGGACATAGCATACTTTTAAGTTAAGTAGGGTAGAGTAGGGTAGAATATGGTAGAGTAGGGTAGAGTAGGGTAGAGTAGAGTAGAGTAGGGTAGGGTAGAGTAGGGTAGAGTAGGGTATAGTAGGCTGAAGTAGGGAAGAGCGGGAGCGAAGCCGCGCGGGCAAAAGCTAGTTATCTATATATATAAAAATGAATCCCTACTTCCTTGGTCACGCCATCACGCGTGAACGGCTGCACCGATGTCGCAAATTATTTTTTTGTTATGCGTTATTTTGAGGTTCTTACGGAAAAAAAAATAAAATTAGGGTAGGGTAGTGTGGAGTAGAGTAGTGTAGGGTAGAGTAGTGTAGAATAGGGTAGAGTAGGGTAGAGAAGGGTAGAGTAGGGTACAGTAGGGCAGAGCAGGGAAGAGCGGGAGCGAAGCCACGCGGGCAAAAGCTAGTATAATATACATACAATGTGTAGTTTTTGATATCTATAACTCAAGGTTTATATTCTACTAGCGGCCCGTCCCGGCTTCGCACAGGCAATAAATATAGCCGTTACTCAGGGTGAATTACCTTTCCAATGGTGAAAGAATTTTTGAAATCGGCACAGGAGTTTTTGAGATTATTCATTACAAATATACACACAAATTATCCCTCTTTCTAATATCAGTGTAGATAAGGAAAAATAATACTAAAAGTCCTACAATATGTTTGTCTCATCTAGTTTAAAAAGACGAAAAAAAAAAAATTGACGGGTGAAAGTGTTTTTTAAAATCTATTTGCAAAATAAATATCGTTTATCACCAAAAATGCATGGCTTCGAAGATATCATAAATCATAATTAATTTGGTTTATAATTTACACCCGTATGACAATTCACCGATAGAAAACTGCTTTATTCCTAAGTGACTTAGGCTTAATTTTATTTACAGGGGTGAAGCCACGGGAAAAAGTTAGTATTAATATACAGATGTTAATTTGCTTGTTTTCTGGTTATTATTTCTGCAAATACTTCAACTGATGGGAATATACTTCATCGCAGTCATTAATAAAATAATGTGCCTGCATGAATGCCAGACAACTAATGCCTGGCGCTGGTTTTCAACAAACCTGAAGTTGTGAAGTGACGGACTTAAATCAGTTTTCTATGTTAATAGTCATGTAGACAGTCTACCAAAGAGCATTCTCTCATGAAAAGCTTTTTCATTTCTCATAAAGATTGTTAATCTAAGTGAAACTCTCACTATTAAAATTATTTAAAACAATAAAACTGTTTTTATCAATATGGTAATCTTTGTGAAAGTTTAGTTATGTTTAATTTGAAAATGTTTGAGGTTAAGCACCACTTGTATGTGTATGTGGATTGGTGACCAGTTAAATGAAAACTCCTTCGAGCTTCGGAAAGTACGTCAAGCAATTAGTTCCCTGGGGTTCCCTGCTCAAGAGTTATGGTAGAACTAAATTTGGCAGACGTGTGTCACGCACTGAATCAGTAGCCCGATTCACGTAATCGAAACCGTAACGATATCGTAGAGATTTAGTCGTTCAAACCATTTCCGTATTCACATCCATCAATCGAGTTTGAACGACACCGATTTTAAAGACGTTTGGTCAGAGTCAATTTAAAAAAAAAAAATCTGTATTACATTATCCTGGTAAAATACTTATTAATGTAAAATAAGTCTCAGGAAATAAGTCGATAGATCGTGATTACCGCTTTTGGATAGGACTTCGATCGAACGACTATAAAACTTCAGCGATATTTGGCTTGTTTGATTTTACGTGAATCAGGCTACTGGGCGTGTCGGTCTCCATACATTTCATATGGAAACTAGACTTGTAGAGCTACAGTAGATCCACGCCACGCGACGCCACTTTCCGTGTGAATCAGGCGTGGCACACATGTGCGTAGGTACTAATTTTCCGGTTAACCGCAGCCCTAGAATGAAAATGGTGATGATGACTCAGTGATGTTTTTAAACTATTGCATAGCTTCTATCGCGGGCCTTGAGCGTGGAGACCGAATCCAGAAATTCCGTAATGAAAATAACCTAACACCCCCCACTCATTTGTTTTTTGAGCGTGGTGACCGATAAGGAAACAAATGAGTGAACAATCAATCAAAATTCAATTCAATGTGTGAAAGTGTAACTTCAATAAATATCAAAGAAAAAAAAAACAAAGGAAAAAAAATACTGCATAAATAAAATAAATAAATTATTATAATTGCATAAGTTGATAAAAATGCTATGCAATAGCTTTACCGCGGCAGTCCCCGAGTGCCACACGTCTTTTTTTTATCCCAAAGGTTGACTGGGAGAGAATGCCTTGTTGCATTTTAAGTCCGCCTATGTACCACTACAGTACATGAAGTTTAAATAAATAAATAAAATGGCGACAGAAGGAGACCAACATATGATTTTTGTTTATGATGAATAAACTCAAAAATCACTGGACCGATTTTTAAAATTCTTTCACACGTAG
Organism: Mythimna albipuncta; assembly: GCA_929112965.1. NCBI lineage: Eukaryota > Metazoa > Arthropoda > Insecta > Lepidoptera > Noctuidae > Mythimna > Mythimna albipuncta. The sequence continues at coordinate 8,778,464 of OV815985.1, read as the reverse complement.
AATCCTACTTTATCACTGAGTGGCATACGCTATATCTACACTAATATAATAAAGAGGTAAAGATTGTTTTTATGTTTTTTTGTTTGTAAGAGGTAATCTCTGGAATTACTGATCAGATTACTAAATTTTTTTCACCCATAGAAAGCTGCTTCATTCCTGAGTGACATCCTTACTAATAATATAATAAATGTGAAAGTGTGGATGTTTGTTACTTAATCACGCAAAAACGGCTGAACGCATTTGATTGAAATTTGGCATGCAAATAGCCTTTGACATGGAAAAGAACATAGGCTACTTTTTCTCCCGGAAAACAATCTTATTCCTACGGGAAAACACGTTTAGAGTGCGATAACCGAAGTACACGCGGAGGAAGTCGCGGGCGGACAGCTAGTAGGCTATATTTCTCGGGCGCTGCTGCGAGAAAAAGCTAGTACTTCATATATTTATAAGCAGGCAAAGCCGCTAGCAGAAGCTATTATGTAATGAGAATAAAGGAGTCTTTACCCTGTATTGGAACAGTCACAGGCTGGAATGATCACAACTCTACAGAAAAAAAAATTGTCTTTGTCCTAAAGTTTATTTTGTGATTTTTCTATTTAATATGCTCTATTATAAAGAAAAAATACCAATATTCCTAAAAAAGTTTGCTTTTGTGGTGATTATGATAATAAATATTTTTTCTTAAGTTAGTCTATTGAAAAAAGGTATTCAATAGTCATCATGATGTTTTTAAAAATACCGCGATAAAATTAAGAAGCCGTAACTGTCACACAGCATCTACTGATGTTACTTAAGTGATAAACAAGAATTAACTGTTTTTTAGAAGACTCAAAGAGGTTAAAATGTCATCTAGAAAGTGTAAATATGAAGCTGATGCATTGAGTTACATATGTGGTATATTTATTTAAAGTAAGAGAGATAGCATTTTATTTAAATACGTGTGAAAACTTTGTGAAGCCTACGAAGCTTATTTTAAATGCCCTGTTCGTAATTTAGATATACCGTGGGTTCCACATGTTGCTTGCAGTAATTGCAAAAGATGTTAAGAAGGCAGGTAAAGAAATGTTTAGTAAACAAAAAACATTTCTTTTATATAAACATTTTTTTATTGTTATCTTTAATTAATTTAGCTTGGTATCAAGATAAAAAAACCGGCCAAGTGCGAGTCGGACTCGCCCATGAAGGGTTCCGTAGCAGCAAGTAACATAATATAAAAGTTCTTGTAATGTGTTGTAACTTTGATCGATGTTTTAATAATAGTGTATTTTTTTCGGTTTATGACGCATTAAAAAAAAACTACTCACTGGATTTCGTTCAAACCAATTTTCGTTGGTAGTTTTTATAGTAATGTACATCATATATTTTTTTTAGTTTTATCATTTTCTTATCTTGGAAGTTAGAGGGGGGGGGACACACATTTTACCACTTTGGAAGTGTCTCTCGCGCAAACTATTCAGTTTAGAAAAAAATGATATTAGAAACCTCAGTACCATTTTTGAAGACCTATCCATAGATACCACACACGCATGGGTTTGATGAAAAAAAAATTTTTGAGTTTCAGTTCTATGTATGGGGACCCCCAAAATTTATTTCTTTTTTTCTATTTTTGTGTGAAAATCTTAATGCGGTTCACAGAATACATCTACTTACAAAGTTTCAACAGTATAGCTCTTATAGTTTCGGAAAAAAGTGGCTGTGACATACGGACGGACAGACAGACAGACAGACAGACAGACAGACAGACAGACAGACAGACATGACGAATCTATAAGGGTTCCGTTTTTTGCCATTTGGCTACGGAACCCTAAAAACGGAGTATGAAATTAGCAGTCCCAAGAATTTGGCGATGACTGTTATTTTTGCGTACTTAATCCTACTGGAAAATGCAAAAGCCAGTAAATATCCTGATCTTGCTTAGTCTTCAGCTCCAATCTCTCATAGCCCACAACTTCCAGCACCTGAAGGTTCAGGTACCTACCTACAAAATTGTCTCATTCAAGCTTATCTCAGAGTTCAAATAAAAATATTAAAGACGAAGAATAAAAGAATAAAGAATTTGTACTCTCACAGACTGTTACCGAGAGCTAGTTGAAAACATGTTAGAAGATTTTAAAACTATGGGCTGCAGAATGTCTTTAAGGGTACATATGCTACATGCTTATTTAGATACCTTTAAAAACAACATGGGGGCGTATTCATAAGAACAAGGAGAACGTTTTCATCTAGACATCATGGACTTCGAAAGCTGTTATCAGAGTCAATATAACGAAAAAATTATTTGGGACTACATTTGGAGTTTAGTCAGACCAAATTCTTATAAACATTAAAGAAAACGTAAAAGAGTTCACTTTTAAACCTTTCTACTATTTTGTAATTTGATATGATATAAAAAGCTGATAAAAAATATACCTACAAAAATTAACTTGTTTCAATTTTTTTATAAAAAATGTATACTGTCAATTTTTTTAAATATTGATCAACCATTCCCCTGGATACAAAAGCAAACTTTTTCAGGCTATATGTATTTTTTTGGTTAAATTATCGATAAATCTATCGATATTTCATACTCTCTTATCAAAGACAAAATTGTGTTGTCTTGTTGTAATAGGTATCAATTCGCCTGTTTTTCCTGTCCAATACCATATCTTAACCAATTCTAAACAATTGTTTCCAATCAAGATTTATTAAAGAGAATACGGTCGCCATTTTGTGGGCTTGGGATCCATCTTTGTATTGTTGAAAGGATGTTTATTTACTGTAGCAATAGGCAAGTCCCCATAGGATAAGGTAGAAAGATGAGCAGCGGGATTATTTTAAATAGTTTTCGAGGCCTTAGGGCAACAGAAGGAATATGGGTGGGTTTAGTTGGTTACTCTGGCAATCCCTCCCACTCCACCCAAAACAGAAGGAGGAATTTCCTGATATCCGACCCCAAGAAGAAAGGCTGAGATGCAAGTGCCTTCAGTAGAGTTAGAGATTGTTTTGAAGTCCCCATACCATGAGCTTATTTCTTTTAAATGGGCAAAAATCCAGAAACTGGATTACCACAAAAAAAAATACAATCTGTTGTTAACACTTAGCTCAACCTTAGCAAAACCAAATCACTCCATGCTTAGCAGTATCAGCCGAAAGACGTCCACAGTTGAACTTAGGCTTCCCCCAAGTGTCGACACAACGACCGGTCCTGTGCGCTTCGCATATTCACCGCGACATTCACAAGATCCTCGACCCACCTCGTAGGAGGCCTTTCAACGCAGTCGCCAGCCAGAACCTTTCCACCTCATCGACATTATCTGTTCTGCAAGCTTTCTTCCCTAGCCACAACGACCAAATAAGCTATCTAGATAAAATTGAATAGGTAACTAGCTGTTCGTTAGTCTCGCTAAAACTCAAGAACGGTTGACCGATTTGGCTAATTTTGGTCTTGAAATATTTGTAATAGTTTAGGGAAGAATTAAACAGAAAACCTGGAAAAATTAACGAAAAAAAATCCGCAACAACGCCGTTTCTAATTAGTGTCATTTTAAAATGAATTATGCTGGTTCGAGAAATATCAGTAGATTTTTTTTTATTGGTATAAACCAGTGCTTGACTGCGATCCCACCTGATGGTAAGCAGTGATGCAATCGTTGATGGTGAAGTGCACTAGTTTATTAAGAGCCTAATCATTCTAGCCTTCAAGAGACTTAAATTACAATCGGATGGGAAGACCGCAGCAGGCAAATTGTTCCAATCCTTCGATGTATGCAGTCTAAACGATCAGGCGAAACGCTTAGTTCGGACCGTAGAAATTTCAACAACGTAGATACTTGCCGTACTCTGTGGTGTAGTATTTGACTGCGATCCCACCTAATGGTAAGCAGTGATGCAAAGGTGCAATCGTTGATGGTGAGGCGCACTAGTTTATTAAGAGCCTTTTCACTCTAGCCTTGAAGACGCCCAAATTATAATCGGATGAAAAGACCGCAGCAGGCAAATCGTTCCCGTCCCTCGATATAACATCGAAGTCATTTCTGCCTGATCGCTTAAACAAAATTTCGCTTGAATACAGCAAACTAAAAGAACTTAGCGGTGGAACGGCGGAAGTGTCTTTGATGGTATGCGTTATCTTTTGACAGTTTGCCTAAAAGTATCAACATTCATTGACTAGTAAGCGGTACGAAGTTCGCTGGGTCAGCTAACAAAAAAATAAAACTGTAATTATACCAAAATTGAAACAGACCAATCGAAGAGATTTTCTCACAAACCACAAACTAAAATTTAAAAAAATCGAATCATGTAGTCCTAACCGGTTCCACATTCCAATTTCGAACCGAAACAACTGACGTACACCCGTCCTTTTCTTGCGCAACATTTTGTTTCAATTTTAGAATTAATTTAAAGCGTGTGAGAAAGAGATAGCGACATGCCTTTGTGATGATAAATGTGGATTCCCGTTGCGGTCGCCTGATTCGATACTCCTTCGTATGTATTTGGTTTAATGTTTTTCCTTATATTTCTCGTAGGTATTTATTTATTACTAGGTATAAGATATTAATGTTGCTTTATGATTCATTTTGCGGACCATAGAGCTGTCATTATTCGTGTAATGAGTCGAAGACAAAAAAAAGTGTGGATACGTCATGTGATATCCCATCGAGATATCTCTTATCTATCATAGTCTATCTTTACAATAGATTTTAGTTAATGCTCAGCACAAATCCGAATGTATTTGCTGGCTATAAAGGCTTGAAGGAACGGAATGGGTTTTTTAGTCAGTAAGGGTCTGACACTGTCTCCCACTCCGCCCAAGAGCAGGGGTTGTCATTGCATGATTTTCCCCAGCGAAAAAAATATGTATTTGCTGGAAAAAATACACTGAATTCTCTGGTGTCTGATGTGAATTGGATGATTAGAATAAATGAATAGATGAGAATTATGAAAGAACTTAGTGATAGTGTAAATTAGATATACTTAATTACACTTACGGTGTGTAAATTAAACTTTCCAAAACAGTAAAAAAGTATTCAAGTACAAATACTTCAACCATATAACTAGAGACGACAAGATAAAGAAATAGTACTAGAGTTGTCACGCGATGAGCGATTTGCCGCCTCATGTCATCTGAAGATAGTAATCCTCTCCTACTGTGGTCTTTGGCGAACTGATTGTACTCAAACAGCAAGTTTGAGTATACAGGTATGTGAAGGATACACCTGAGGCAACGCTTGACCAAGAAAACTGCTTTGAAAATAATGACATTTGTCTTCCGTTCCGTGTAGTTTATGGTTCAAGTCAGTTACGCCCGGTCCACTCATGGCCTGATAGTGAAACTAATTTTTTGTTTTTTTTTTTTTTTGAGTGTCTGTTCGGGCAGAATAAACATGATTTGAATGTGTGTGTGTGTGTGTGTTTATATTGTATTTGTTTATTTTTTACTTTTATTTTTGCTTATATAAAATAATAGTATTTTATTGGTCTCTGTCTATCTCGAGTCGGCCGGCGTCGCACAGATTATATTATTATGCTAGTTTTAATAGACAACCTAGACAACGAAGTTGTCTATGGTTCAAGTCAGTTAGGCCTGGTCTACACTTAACGTGGCAACTAATTTTTATTTTGTTTTTCTTTTTGTAATTATTTGTGTGTCTATACGAGCAGAATAAACATGTTTTCTTTTTTTCTTTGTCTTCTTTCTTTTTCTTGTGTGTGCGGCAAAATGCTCACAGCGCGAGCACTCGAAGTACCAACTGTACCTACTTATTCTTGTTTTTAAAACGGTAGAACTTGGAGGGATTTCCCTATTGTCTTTATTGGGCCTGAGAATGTTTAGATAAGTACCTATTGTGAGTTTCATCTTGATAAAAGTTTACCTAATCACTGGAAGGCGGAGTCACTAGTGAAAGGTAGGTATGCTAATTTGTCTTTGATGGTATGGTTGAGCGATTCACTAGTCGCAGGGACGATTCCCGTGCGGAACAAATATTTGGTTTATTCCAGAAATTCCCACAAGTGGGGATTGTTACTTTTTTTCCAGAAATCGTCAGTGTGGATGTTTGGATGTTTGTTACGCAAAAACGGCTAAACAGATTTGGATAAAATTTGGCATGCATATAGCCTTTGACATGGAAAAGAACATAGGCTACCTTTTATCCCAATTCCTTAAGTAGGTACCTAATGCCACGCGGGCGAAGCCACGGGCAAAAGCTAGTTTAGGAATAAACCAAATATTTGTATGGCTAAATAATTATTTGAGTCTGAGTGTCTTTTATATGTGAGTTTACATAAACTTACTCCTGTATTGAGTAATTCTTCAAAACATCGTGAGTAAACATGAGGCATATCCAAAAATTCGAAGACATGTGACATTCACCAACCCGCACTGGGCCCGCGTGGTGGATTACGGCCCATTCCCTCTCCTAGAGAGGAGGTCTGAGTACCACCAGTGGGAACATTAAAAAGGCTTTTTTTTTCGATGGGAAAAATCATCTAATAGTGTGATAGTAGGTGGTGATAGGGAGATAGTGTCAGACTCTTACTGACTAAAAGACCCACCCCGTTCCTTCTAGCCTTCATACCGGGGCTCGAGCTGTCTTTTGAAACCCTGCTGAACATTAAAAAGGCTGATAATTATGAAGTAATTACTGAAAGTAACTATATATTATGTAGCCAGTTACATATATGTAAGTACTAAATACAAATTTCTTCATAAAAACAGTTTAAATAAAAAACACGAGGCTCTCTCAGTATGTTGATACCTCAGCGCAGTGGGGGGGTACTGATTTGAATGGGTGTCGAAAAAACGTTGACCCCCGTGGAGTCGCTATGTTCACACCCTTTTACATTTCTGTAGGTAAGTAGGGGTCTTCGTGTATGAAGGTTTAGAGTCGAGACGTTGTATTAATATGAAAAGATACTAGTAATTACAAGTACATACTCGATACTTTTCTCCGATACTTCTAAGAAAAAAGTAAAAAACTAACACCCGACTACGACAATAAAAAACGATGCTGAAAAAGTATGAAACAAGTTTTTCAGGAGGTTGAAATAAACTAGGTACAGTACAATTCACGAATGATGGCGGCCGTGAAGTGTGCGCAGAAGTCTGCGCAGTAACTTGTTTAAGGAACCAAATGGTGACGTGCGTGTGCGAGAAGAGTGTAGTATGCGCGAACATTCGCAAAGGCTAACTTCACGGCCGCCATCATTCGTGAATTGTACTGTAGGTGGAAAAACAAGAACAGAACTAAAAGAAAAGCCGCAGTCACACGTTATAGGCACCAACCGAAACATTTCGATAACGTGTGACTTAAGCTTTTCTTAACTTTGAAATTAAATATCGAGTAGGTGTCTATTTTATTGATAAAAAAAAATATTGTTTTGCAAGGCTGACGCAAAAATCACTGCTTCAAAAATCAAGGCAAAAACTTGGAAAAAATAATATTTTTGGGAAGCACTGCAATAATAAACATATTGGATTTTTTATTATGAATAAGCTCGCGTTTGACCACCATCTCACCTGATGGTAAGCGATGATGTGGTCGACGATGGAGCACGCTTGCCTAGAAGCAACCACTTTTGACTGTTTTCAAAAATAGAAAGACCAATAAATGAGGAAACTTTTATTCTAATTTGATCGCACGTGAAACCGCGTCGGGGCACTATTTAAAAAAGAAAAACAGGCATTTTGCCAAATTATTAAATAAAAGATTATTAATACACAGAGTGCCGTCTCTCAAGATAACTCGATAGCAATTACAAAGAAACTCAAAAGATCTCCGAACCGCCAAAAGGCTAAATAAATACACTTAAGATCGAGACAGTACGTGCAACAAAATTATAAGTTCGGAAAAGCACAAAAAACCGTGCTCCCTTCAAGAACACGCCTCCACTTAATTTTCAATTCAGGACCGGTTTTTTTCTTTTTTTGTTCCTAAACCCTCAGTTCTCGGACCTTTTGAAATACGGAGCGTGTGGGATGTACTCATTTCAAAAGTCGTGTCGATGATTTCGTTTATTTTTTTTCGGATAAGAATAAAATTGTGGTTGGATGTTTTGGAATTCGCTTGTTGGTGTGTCCTCTGGGGTTCGAGTTTTGTGTTCTTTAAGAGAGGCCCAGATGACTTAAGTACGTAGTACTAGGGTCACTCTCGGATTGCATCCTATTAATACTATACGCCGGTATATTATTTAATTAGTATAAAAAATTCGGCTATATTCGCACTCGTTACTGAACACAATTTTTTTTATAATGGATACACCACAATCTCACCTCTTGGTAAGCGATGATGTGGTCGACGATGGAGCAGGCTTGCCTAGAAGTAACCTATTCACTCTTGACTTAAAGACCCCTAGGTTATAGCTATCAGGAAACACAGACTCCGGCAGGGAATTCCACTCCTTAGCTGTACGTATAATAAATGTGTTCAAAAAACGCTTTGTACGTATAGGTGGAATGTCCACCATGTATCGGTGGCGCAACGCCGTACGTCGTACGTTTGTAGACAAAAACAAAAACGAAATCCCAAAATTGAAGTTGTCATAATTGGTAAATACATAATAGAATCAATCATTCGTAACAATTGCATCTACAAAATACTACGCGCAGTGTTTTTTCCATTCTGATCGTCATTTATTCATTCATAATCAATAGTTGTACAATATTTCCATAAATTGAGTGACATTTTGGGACAAACGCTAACAACTTTACTTAACCATTCGATCGTGATAATTACAGACACAATTGAAAGACAATAGGTGCGCGAACGCCGGCGTTCGCTTGGGGTTTAATGAATTAAATAATACCAGATCTTTCCTAATAAACCCTTAAAGTATTTGGACTAATTAATTTAAAAAATAAAGTTGTGTAAGCGCGAAATTTTGTATGTATGGAAGTTTTTTACTCTTTCACTCAAAAACTACTGAATGGATTTTGATGGAACTTTGTACACGGGTAGAGCCTTGTCTTGAAATAGCACATAGGATAATTTGTATCCCAGGAGTACAAAAGGTGTGAGGGACGCCCTCCACAAACTTTAAGGGCTTGCTCAGTAGACGAAACTGAATAACCTTCCACAAAATAGTTTTTCAGGAAACGAAAAATAAATCAGCCTCACCATACAAAATGATAAACTTGATTGGACAATTTGTATGGCGAGGTCGATTTTTTTTTTAGTTTCTTGAAAAAAAATCTTGTGGAAGGTTGTTCAGTTTCGTCTACTGAGCAAGCCCTTAAAGTTTGCGGAGGGCTGTCCCTTACATCTTGTATTCCCTTGGGACCATTTCCTACAATCACTTGGCCGAAGTCACTGGTAGCCACTAGCACAAAATAAAGAGATACGCGAAAACACAACGCTTTTAGAGTCTGTCTAAAAATTCAAACGAGTTGGGTAATTATTAGGGTAAAATGAAATATGATGTAGTCAACACGGTTTCAATAGTCAAGGTGGATCTTAATCATTGTTTACTAATAGAAGTACCTTATCATTAAAAATGTCAAATGTAAGTATTCGACTGACCTGTTGGTTTAGTGGTTAGTGGCCCTGACTGCTATGCCAGAGGTCGTGAGTTCGATTCCCACCCAGGACAATTGTTTGTGTGATGAGCACGATCATTTGTTCTGTGTCTGGGTGTTATTTATCTATAATATGTATGTATTTAGAAATATATAAGTATGTTTATCAGTTGTCTAGTACTCATAACACAAGCTCTGCTTAGCTTGGGACTAGACGGCGTTGTGTGATAGTTGTGGAACATATTATTTTTTAATCATTAAATATTATACAAAATTCCAAAGTCTTTTTAGACAGACTATGAATGTCAAACATTTTAGGGATTTAATAAAAATGTACAGCTTTGTTTATTAAAATAATACATTATAACCGTAAAACGTTGCTTGTAGAATAATATGATGAAAAATCGAAATGATTTCATGTACACTAATATTATAAAGAAATAAAGTTCATTATTTACTTTGTTTGCAGTAGGTAATCTCTAGAAGTACTGGTCCGATTGTTAAAATTCTTTCACTTATAGGAGCTGCTTTATTCTTGAATGACTTAGGCTATTTTATAGACGCGAGCGAAGCTGCGGGCAAAAACTAATACCTATGTTATACCTATGGAAGTGATCCAAACCAAGTTTGTTTTTTTTGACAAAATCTTTGAACGAACTTTAGAATCTCCGCAAGATATTCATAACACAAATACATATCGATATTACCATGAATCCTCACTCCCACGGGATCAAATCCGATATCAAACAAATATTTTTTCAAAATTGGCTATTGATTACAATATTGTGACATTCAATATGTCTCCTTTGATGGATCACAGCCATTGTATAGAAGCTACTGGTCTCTGATTGTACACAGATATTGTAGAAATGTGTAAATAAGACGAAAAAATTACAATGTATATTGATATGCGATAATGTTGGAAGTTTTTATGTTTTTTCGTGATTTTATTTGGTGATCATCTTGGGATGTCTATGAACTTGAACTTAGCCTCACTTAAGGGCCAAGCGCCCGAAAAGTGCCATAAAACAGTGATTTTCTGAGGCCTACTCAATTGGTTTGAAAAAAATATATGATTCATGAACAATAATATCAACATTTGATTTTTTCGTGCAATTAATACTTTTGTCAAAAAAAAAATTTTTAGCAATTTCGCAACATTTCGCAACTTTTCCCTACTCCTTCGAAACGGCTTGGACCTTTAGAAACATTTTCACACATAAAAATTGGTCGTTAAATATTCTTCAAAGTGAACATTGCATTTGTAAATCAATCAATATCTCGCAGAGAAAATGGATTTAAAGCGCTTTCCGGGCGCTGCTGGCCGCAAATAAATGCACAGATTTGCGTACTTCCGCCTAGGCGAGTGCGAGAGTTGCGTTCACATAATTTCGGTCAGATGGTTCAAGGGACTATACGCCTTAAAAGGAGAAACTGACTGACTGACATATCCGAACCTTCTGGAACCAGAAATGTCAAACTACCTTGTATAATGTAGGCGAGCGCTAAAAGCAAGGGGAAAAATAGTTCGCACGCAATTTTTTTGCTTTGGACTCGAAACTTTGTACAAATACCAAGCTAAGTGAATAGCCACCGTAGGCGCGGGATTGCGGACAGTGAGCAAAGGGTAGCTCGCTATCCGGTCGTCCGGTAACTGTCCGGACCAAGCTCAAGTCGTCGACGGGGCGCACTGTTCCCGCGCGCTTCAAGGATTTGTCAGCAATAGCAGGGGCCCAGCTGAGTCGAAGCCTACTGGGGCCAGGGTAATCCGAAAGGGAACTAGAGTCCCTGTATGAAAGCTTGAAGGAACGGGGTGGGTTTTTTAGTCAGTAAGAGTCTGACACTACCTCCCGCTCCGCCCAAGAGAGCGGGGGTTGTCATTAGATGATTTTCCCCACCAAAAAAAAAGCTAAGTGAATAAAATAATAATAATTGTGTAGAGAGTACAAAATTCAAGCGGACAGTCGCATGAAAGGTGCTAGTATCGTTAAAAACACCTGCTTTCTTCAAGGCTTATGCAGTCAAACGTTCGTTGAACGCGTTGAAGTCTTTTGTACGACGCAGCGCGTTCCGACGGGAAATAAGAAAATTATAACTTATGTCTTGATCACACGTACCGAGTAATCGGGCGAGACAGTGCTCTTGGGCGAGTACTCGGTACGTGTAAACACAGCGCCAAGTGCTCGGCCGAGAGGTTATCTTTACAACTCGCTCTCTGCTCGGCCGAGACAGTGTTGTAACTGTCTCGGCCGAGCAACATTTTGCTGTCTCGCCTTTTTACTCGGTACGTGTGATCAAGGCATTAGTTCTAGCGTTATTTTAGGTTCAATCAAGTTTAATCTACACTAATATTATAAAGAGAAAAAAAAAGGAATTTTTGTGATGTTAATGAATAATCTCAAACACTACTGTGCCGATTTCAAAAATTCTTTCACCATTGGAAAGCTATATTCACCCTGAGTAACATAGGCTATATTTATTGCCCGTGCGAAGCCGGGACGGGCCGCTAGTTAATCCAATAGGTATATAAATGGAGTAACTAACTGACTGAACATATCAACGCGTAGCTGAAACAACTAGAAGCGTGAAATTTTGCACACAAAGTTTCCTTTTAAAACCTAGGTTTTGAAAGGCAATAAGAAAGGAATTCATAAAATTAAAAAGACGTGTGTCACTCGGGGACTGCCGCGGTAAAGCTATTGCATAGCATTTTTATCAACTTATGCAATTATAATTATTTATTTATTTTATTTATGCAGTATTTTTTTTCCTTTGTTTTTTTTTTTTCTTTGATATTAATTGAAGTTACACTTTCACACATTGAATTGAATTTTAATTGATTGTTCACTCATTTGTTTTCTTATCGGTCACCACGCTCAAAAAACAAATGAGTGGGGGTGTTAGGTTATTTTCGTTACGGAATTTCTGGATTCGTTCTCCACGCTCAAGGCCCGCGATAGAAGCTATGCAATAGCTTAAAAACAAAACCTAAGGGCCTAAGGGGTTTAAAGTTAGTTTGATGAAACTTTCTTCGACGCAAGCGAAGCCGTTGGCAGACAAGAGAATATCGACTTGGTGGTTGACAAGGAACACAGCAGTCATTGTGCCGATAGTTGTGACGGTCAATGCTTTTTAGTCTCGACCAGCACCTTAGGAGCACACATCACGTCGCGTATTGGTCGGAGATTCCTCTCTCAAGAGCCCTGACCACCGGTAGCTTGGAATTTGTTCCCGATGTCGGTAGGTTACTCTCTACACTAATATTATAAAGAGTTAAAGTTTGTTTTTTTGGTTTGTAGGAGGAAATCTTTGGAAGTCTGTGGTCTGATTTCTAAAATGTTGTCACCTATAAAAAGCTGCTTTATTCCTGAGTGACATAGGCTATATTTTATGTACGCGGGCGTAGCTGCAGGCTAAAGCTGTTTTTTTTTAAATATTTTAAATGTTTAAAAACAATCGCTTATTAAAGAAACATTTTAAAATGTAAATAATATGCCTATGTAGAAAATAAATATAATAATAGCTTAAACTTTGACTTTAAAAATCTTAACAGCGCTTTCCTGAAATTTCGATGCAGCGTTTTTAAAACTGTATTTATTTGCAATTGATATTTTATTACATTCAAAAACTAAATAAACCTAGCATGAGAGCTTACGGTAAAACCAACAGAATCTGTAAGTAAAACAGTCAGCCATTTTGTGTTAATCATACACCTATGATTCAATAAAACACCATTCTAATTACAACAATAAAAAAAATGATTAAAACAAAAACATACCTCAATAGACACTAATCCGATTCACAAACACACAATAAAAAAATAATAGTCAAAAATCCACATACACCATAGAGTATTTCACACAAATGTCACTGAGTTAAAAAAAAAAAATTGCAATCACCCATGACATAGCAATATGCACTATGATTTTCACTTTTTAATCGAGCAAAGGATACCTCTCCTTACGGCCTCAACTGTATAATGGGGCCAGTATACCTTTTTGTCCCTTGCTCGCACTAGCGTTTTTTTTTTCACATTGTCTCGACCAACCAGTCTGCCTATAAAGCCTGTAGGCGGAGCTTGAGATGGAGGCACGAGAAATATATCTGTCTCTTTTTATCGTATGTTAATTTTTCGTGGAAGACAGAGATGGGTATATGTTTGTGTGTTGCGATTGTTCGGTTACTTTTTTCTTTGCTGTCAGGATGTTGGGTTTTACTATATGTTGGGCAGTTTAGGTATATCGGTTCTACAGTATATTTTAAATTGGAGTTCCTTGGAAGTTGAAAGATTCGAGTTTTAGCGTGATTGCTATCGGGAATTTTAAGCGAATCTTTTGTTTGGGTGATCCTTGATTCTTAAGGAGCATCAAAGTGCTCAATTGCCTCTTTTCCCTGACTCATAATTATCTGTTTTTTTTTTTTCGATTTCCATTGTACCCGGATAGGGTTAAATGCCAGTATTTTACATGAAGAGCAGTGGTAGCTAAGTTTTAGGTCGCGGGTTCAAACTTAACCAGGCACATTACATTGTGTAATTTATTTCATCACCACTGCTCTCAAAACGGTGAAGGAAAACATCGTGAGGAAACCGGCATCTCCTAGAACCAAAAAATTCGAAGACATGTGACATTTAAATACCCGCACTGCACCCGCGTGGTGGATTACGGCCCATTCCCCTTTCTAGAGGGGAAGCTTGAGTCCCAGCAGTGGGAAAATTATAGGTAAAGCCATGGGAAGACCGCAGCAGGTAAAAAAGGAAGCCCGAAATAGATGAATTTATCATTATAATAGTCTTCTAAACTGAATTTTGGTCACGATAGCCAATCTATGCAGAAATTAGCCAACTAAGCAGGAGATATTATAGGGCACCGGCATCATTTGTAATGTTTACATAGTAGAGTAAGATCGAAGCTGAGTCTTCCGGTACACAGACGTCACTCCAGAACCTTTCGTCCCCATCGACCATCTGTTCTACGAGCAAAATGTGCCCTGCCCACTGCCACTTGTGCTCTGCTGCCAGAGCTGCTATGCCAGAGTTCGTGGGTTCGATTCCCACCCAGGACAAATGTTTCTGTGATGAGCACGATCATTTGTTCTGGGTCTGGGTGTAATTTATCTATAATATGTTATGTATGTATTTAGAAATATATAAGTATGTTTATCAGTTGTCTAGTACTCATAACACAAGCTCTGCTTAGCTTGAGACTAGACGGCGTTATGTGATAGTTATAGAATATTATTATACTTAAGCTTGGTGATTCTTGGGCAATGCCGGTTAGTTCTCTTGCGGATGTCTTCATTTTCGATGCGATCACGCAAGGTAACTCCGAACATAGCTCTTTCCATTGCCCTTTGCGTGACTTTAAAGCTGGAACTACATTAGACCTACGCACAAATGTAACACGCCTGATTTGTTAATAGAATAACATCGCGTGGCGTGGATCTAGTGTAGCTCTACAAGTCTAGTTTCCATTAAAAAATGTATGGACGACGTGTCCAGATCGACATGTGTAGCACACGTGCCTTCTGACGAGAAGATATTTGATGGTTTCCCGATGAAAAAATGTATGTTAAGCTACACACGTGGTCCTTAAACACAAGAGGTCAACGCTCCAGTTACAATAGTTAATTTATTTCCAACGACTTGTATATGAATGAAGAAACTGAAACTAATCGTTTGATTGTTATATTCTTGTTAAGGCCACTGGAATTGATGCTTTGTTATTCAAGCTTTAATTTTGTTTGGATGTTTGTCTGTAATCAAATCTTGCAAATTAAATTTGATCCACTTCCCGGTCACCGATTGAGCTGAAATTTTGCATGCATGTGTAAATCAGATGACAATGCAAAATTATTATGACAACGAGTTGATCTGATGATGGAACCGGAAGGTGGCTATAGGAGCTTGGTAATTAAACGACACAACCCCATCGAGTTTGGGCTCGTAAGATTCGTCTTGACGAGTATAATTATAAATGGTGTAAGGGACAGCCCTCCACAAACCTTAATACACCCCATACAATACAATACAACCCATACTTAATACAACCCATCATAAAAATTACATAATACAAAATTATTAATTTGATTGGACAGTTTCCCGAAAAAAAAATTATGGTAGGTTGTTCAGTTTCGTCTACTGAGCAAGCCCTTAAAGTTTGTGGAGGGCTGTCCCTTACACCTTGTGTAGGTATTATACCGTGCTATAAAAGCTTACTATAAAAACTTGTTTTAATTTGTTTTAATAGACTCAGTCTAGATAAGAATGTACAGTATATATTCTTGATTAAAGGTGGAAGAGTTGGAATGGAAAGGGTTATGCTTTTTTTTTTTTTCGATGGGAAAAATCATCTTATGACAACCCCCGCTCTTGGGCGGAGCGGGAGATAGTGTCAGACTCTTACTGACTAAAAAACCCATCCCGTTCCTTCAAGCCTTCCGGAGTTTCCTTGTATGATCGCATCAAGTATGAAGATATTCGCAGAAGAACCAGGTTCGCCGACATATATCGAAGAGCGCATTGCTGCTGAGCGCAAGGGCACATTGATCGTAGAAAAGATGTTTGCCGAAAGTTTCTAGAGTGGTGACCGCGCAGAGGAAAACGCAGCGTTAGCGCGACCTCCCATTAGGTGGACCGACGACCTGATGAGAGTCGTAGAAATGCGATGGATGTGAGACGCACAGTATCGGTCGTTCTGGCGACGCTTGGGGGAGGCCCAGGTCCAACAGTGGACGCCTTTCGGCTGCAATAATGATGATGATTTTAGTTAGTAGAAGTCTAACATTCCCTCTCGTTTATAACTTATTTCAACATTTCCCATCCTCAAAGGCTTAAATTAAACGACAAACTTAACAAAAAAAAAGTGTATCGAATCACCCGGCCTTACCGCGCACGCACACAGCACACCCTAAAAAAAGTTAATTAAAATCGACCCGTAGACAGATGTGGATTACCAATTTATTTTATATGTACCTTCCTATACCTGTAACTATGTGATTATGTATAGTTTACTTAGATACAGTACATACAGCGATGCGCCACCGGTACATGGTAGACCTCCCACACATACGCACAAAGCGTTTTGGGAACACATTTACTTTACGTACAGCCAAGGAGTGGAATTCCCTGCCGGAGTCTATGTTTCCTGATAGCTACAACTTAGGGGTCTTTAAGTCTAAGAGTGAATAGGTTACTTTTAGGCAAGCGTGCTCCATCGTCGACCACATCATCGCTTACCATCAGGTGAGATGGTGGTCAAACGCAAGCCTATGAATAAAAAGAAATACATAGGCTCATGTTGGTCAAAACCGTGAAGCAAGAAAACTGATCATTGACTGACGAACATTATCAAAGAACCGACTACACTGACTTAGAGACTTTGACTGGTCTGTTGGTCTAGTTGTCAGTGGCCCTGACTGCTATGCCGGAGGTCGTGGGTTCGATTCCCACTCAGGACAAATGTTTGTGTTTTGAGCACGATCATTTGTTCTGTGTCTGAGTGTAATTTATTTCTAGTATGTATTTAAAAATATATAAGTATGTTTATCAGTTGTCTAGTACTCATATCATATTGCTTAGTTTGGGATTAGATGGCGTTGTATAAAAGTTGTGGAATATTATTATTATAACATAATCAGCCTTCTAATGTTCCTCTCTATCAGAGAGAACGGGCCGTGATACACCACGCAGACCCAGCAGGTTGGTGAATGTCACATGTCTTCGAACTTTTGGTTCTAGGACATGCCTGTTTCCTCACGATGTTTTCCTTCACCGTTTTGAAAGCAGTGGTGATGAAATAAATTACACAAAGTAATGCGCCTGGCTGGGTTTGAGAATGCGAACTACAATTCGTAAGTCGGGACTGTCCCAGGAACTAGTTTTGTGAAATATTCGAGTAAATCGCGGAATTACCGAATGCCAACAGAGTTTTCAGGCGTTATCTCTCCTTTTTTGCATTGCTTCTTCATCAAACATCGCGTTGCCATGCTCGACTTTGACGATAGGCGTGTGGAAAAGGATCATCTTAATAAAAAGCTCTCAAACTTAGAGTCGTAATACCATCGAAATTAATGTACTACGCAGGAAATTACGCGTGACGAACACTCGCTTCAGTCGAGGCAGGTGTAATGTTACACTATGTTGAACGAAACACGTAATGCTACGAATTTCATGGCCCTTAAGACATTTTGGTCGCAAAAAAGTATCCTCTAAAAGCTATCTTAGCGCTGTATGTTTTAATAGTTCTATTAGACGACATAATGCCAATGTAGCGCTGGCCATAAGTTATTTAAGTTTGTCCGACGGGTACTTTTTTGTGGTGGTACATAACTAAAAAGTGTAAAGTAAAAAACTTAAAAAAAAAAAACCAACTTCAATGTTAAAAAACACAGAAGAGTATAAAATAACTTTAATTTCGGAAGTCGGTGTTAAATAACGAAGAGACAAAACTATTATATTAACATTATAAAGTTCTTCTATTATTAAACAATGATCAAGATCTCTTAATCAACCTTTATTGAACCAGTGTTGACTACATCAGATTTCATTTCGCCCCAATAATTACCCAAGTCGTTTGACATTTTAGACAGACAAATATTAAACCAAGATAGAAGTACAATCTTAACCAGTGTTCAAAAACCCGTCCAGTTACCACTAAACCAAAATAAACACTCAAACGGCACAACGGTTAAACGTAAACTGCTGATGGATCATGACTGGCCGCCATACTGTATACGTCACCCTGACTGGTTCATGTCTGCTACAAGTGAAAGTGTTCAAATTTAGTGTTGATACTGTTTCCTTGTATTCCAGAGCAGTGGTAGACTATCGGTAAAGGTCCTGACTTAGGTCTACTGTCCAAGGACGCGTAGCTTCATAGACGCGTAATCGTCATTACATTACACACTTGTTGTTCGCCTGCGTATAGGGTTACCAGATGAAAAAATCAAAAATTGCGAGATTTCGATGGGAAAAATCATCTTATGACAACCCCCGCTCTTGGGCGGAGCGGGAGATAGTGTCAGACTCTTACTGACAAAAAAACCCATCCCGTTCCTTCTAGCCTTCATACCGGGGCTCGAGCGCGCACCATCAACGACTTGGGCTTGGTCCGGACAGTTACCGGACGGCCGGAAAGCGAGCTACCCATTGCTCACTGTCCGCAACCCCGTGCCTACGGTGGCCGGAAGTCGGGATCAGAATCCCGGTGGCGGCGGTGGGAACGCCGTTACCTGATGCGTTCGGTTCCTCCTTTGCGAGCATTACTGCTTCGCAGAAGTCGGCGACCGCGTGCCACTCCTCCTCACTCCGAACCATGGCCTCAACCAAGGCCCGGCGCGAGTGGTCTCCGCCGCCGATCGCCCCCACGAGGACCATTGATTAGTTTGAGAATTTCTTCATACTACGGATCTAACCCATGCGTTGCACATCGCACTGCCCTGTGTTCTTTGCGTTTAGAGTCAACTCTAATGACGGTAATTATTCTACTCTGCCATTTTTGAACGCGAACATGTTCAATTGTCAATATCAAGCATTGGCCGCTTCCTCCAACCTACCCTGCCCAGAGTTAGAGTTAGCTGGTTTAACTCTAGGGTAGCTACTCGAGTTATAAAAGAACGACCCTTGGTTGCAACTATACTCGACTCTGGTTATTTTTGAACGCAGGGCAGTGGGAGTGGCAGTGGAACCCCCTTTGCCAAATGAAGATTAATTTTATTCTATTTTTTATTAATTTGTTTCAGCTTGTTTAACTTGAGCTGAAATTTTGCATGCCATGTGTAAATCAGAAAATTGTTATGACATGGAACCGGAAGGTGGCCATAGGAACTTGGTAGTTAAATGACACAGTTTCAACGAGAATAGGCTCGTATGATTCGTTTTGAAAAGTATTTTTGTGCTAGATGGTAGTACTTTGAGTGATGGAAGATGGCCATATGAATACAGTAATAATCGCAATAAGATAACCCCATCTTGTTTGAGCTTTTTAGAATGGTGTGGATGAGTATTACTGTTATTACTGTGATACTGCCAAATTTAATTTCTTCCATCGCTAATCTTTATTCTATTCTTTTCTTTTTCGCTTCCACTTAATTGGAACACATGATGTATATATATATATTGTATGTATTGATATATTGTATATATGTACTTATATATATTTTTTTCCCCTTAATTAATTTGTCCCTTGATTTATATTGCTTGAAGCACACCGCAGACTACCCCCTTATTTAGTTTAAGTTCTTATATTCCATCCCAAGGTTGTCTGGAAGACATCGCTTTCAGCGATAAGACCGCCGCTGTGCTCATAGGTTTAAGTTTCTGTGAAATTGTTACTATTTTGGTGTACAATAAAGTTTATTCTATTCTATTCTATTCTATTAATTATATAAGTATAATCATCATCATTTCAGCTGACAGACGTGCACTGTTGGACATAGGCCTCCCCCAAGTGAGTATATACACCCCTACTTTTTAATTAGTACAAAAAAAATGGAGCTCTATCTGTACCTGTTACTGATCATATTTTTGTAGTCAAAAGTAGAAAAAACCGAAATCCTAAAATTGACCACGAAAAGGTAAATTCATCATAGAATCAATTAAACATAACAATTGCTAGTAAAAAATACTGCGGGCAGTATTTTTCCTTAATAATTGTCAATTATTCCTTCATTAATCAATAGCCTGCACAATTTCCATAAATTGAGTGACATTTTGGCACATAAACCAACGCTAATAACTTTGCTGTTTATGAATATTATTTCTTGAGATTTTACTTATAAAATAACAAGGGCTTTTCTAATAAACCCCTTGAGTATGTGTACTAATTAAAAAATTGTGGTGTATAGTATATACCGCGCTATAAAAATTTGCTATGAAAAAATGATTTCCATTGAAAACTTGTATTAGTATTGAATCTCAAAAGCCGACTACTGTAAAGTCCGCACTCTAAGCTCGCACCTCTAATTCCAAACATATAGAAAGCTCAAAAATTAAAAAGTAAATGACCGGAAGCCATACGGCTAGTCATGGTGACGCTGGCGCTGGGCGCAGCGTCATTGCGTATCAGCGAGTTTACAGATACACTTTTCACTAAATTCATGTCTGTTTATTGATAAAATGTTTAGAGAAAAATGAAAGTTTTGATGAGTTGAAGTTTGACGCGTTGTTTCATTTACCCAAGGTAACAAATATAGTCGCAAAATTGTAATTGTGTAATTTATAATATATTAGATGGACAGTCTCAAGCAGCACCCTGGAGAACCGGAACAAGTTACATAGAGGACAACACACTTATCTTTGATTCAGTTTGGTAACCCATAAAACTTAGTATACCTATTAGCTTTCAGCCACCTAAGTCGGATATATACGACACCACAATCTCGGGCTTATTTCACCAAGGTCGCTCTTAGCATAGCATAGTCGGCCTTATAATGTTTCCGTTGTTGAGATTCAAGCCTCCTCTCTAGGAGAGGGAATGGTGAGTTGGTGGATGTCACATATCTTCAAATTTTTGGTTCTAGGACATTTCGTTTTCCTCACGATGTTTTTTTCACCATTTTGAGAGCAGTGGTGATGAAGTAAATTACACAAAGTAATGCGCCTGGCTGGGTTTGAACCCGCGGCCTATATCTCGCAAGCCCATCGTCGTACGTCCGGTGGTCCGTAAAATCTAGATTGAAAATCTGATTCTCTCTCTTAGTGAATTGTTCCTTATCATGTGCCACTGCTGGGCGAAGGCCTCTCTCCCCCTTTTCCACACACTTCTATCCTCGGCCATTGCGGACCAGTCCCTCTGGTAGTTGTTCAGCTCATCTCTCCACCTTTGCCAAGGTCTGACGGTGTCGCCTTACGTTTAATGGGACCCAATAAGTGGATCAATAAGTTGTGTATTGTGTAGAAAGAAATGTTTGAACTAAAAGGCACTTAACAGTCTTCTATCAAGGCAACATCTTAAACGACTGAAGACAAAATGTCAAAATTAATTCTTTTGCTTCTCAAAAAAATTTGGCATTTTTAGGGTTCCATACTTTAAAAGCAGAGCAGTGGCGGCCGAGTGGTAATGGCCCCTACTTATGAGTTATAGGTCGCGGGTTCAAACCTAGTTAAGCGCATTACTTTGTGTAATTTATTTCATCACCACTGCTCTCAAAACGGTGAAGGAAAACATCGTGAGGAAACCAGCCTAGGAAGAAAACAAAAATTCGAAGACATGTGACATACAGCCACCCGCACTGGGCCGGCGTGGTAGATTACGGCCCATTCGCTCTCCTAGAGAGGAGGCCTGAGTCCCAACAGTAGGAACATCAAAAAGGCTGATGATGATGATGAACCTACACTGGATTGTATTCTCGAATGTGATGTCTCTCTGTTACTTAAAGGTTTGTTGGAAAAAAACTCATTGTTGAGTTAAGCTCGCCTTTGTACATAAATGATCTGATCAATGTATTAAAGTGTTTTTTGTGTACAATAAAGAATTAAAAGAACGAATCCTCTACGGTCCGGACTAAGCGTTTCGCCTCGTCATTTATACCGCGTACATCGAAGGATTGGAACAATTTGCCTGCTGCGGTCTTCCCGTTCAATTATAATTTGGGTGTCTTCAAAGGCAGTGAATAGGCTGTTAATAAACTAGTGCGCCTCACCATCAGCGATTGCATCACTGCTTACCATCAAGTGAGATCGCAGTTAAACACTAGTTATATCAGACAAAAAATAAATTAAAGTTTGTACGGAATTCTCAGTGCGCGAGTCTGACTCGCACTTGGCCGTTTTTTTTTTCAGACCACAAATTGATCCTTTTTTGTTTAACCTCAAAATTTTTACAAATCTTGTTAACTATTGTTGAATATTATCTTAAAAGCCTTGCAAGGCATGTTTTTTTTTTCGGTAGACTACTGAAATTGACGTGGACGGTTGACAAAAACGGTGTTCAACCCTTTTTTTTCTGGCTTTTGTCTTGTACCGAAGGTGTTAACAGCTTTTTTTGTTAAAATTGTGGTACACATGTTAAGAAGCTGATGATTTAGCACGGTAGTGATTTTAAAAGAATTTGCTAATATTGTAATTTATTGTGGCTTAGTTTTGCGACTTTTTGACTGCGAATTTGCTTGCTGTTGTTATAATCGGAATGCTGTTTCAAACTGCAGTACAGTTTATTATTATAATTATTTAAGTTATATAAGTTGCTATGCATCTCCCGTAGTGTAAGGAATGTAGTCACTGCGACCTAAGTGATCTATTGTGACTCGCCACCTTGTTATAGTAACTCTTTTAGCCCGGAGGCTTCCAGGAAATTTAGAATACTCCTAGCTTTTAGAGTTTTAATCTCCTCCGGAGGAATAATGTGTCGACCCAGATGGACACTGCGTTTGTGGATAAGGGGCCTGCATTCACACAAAAGATGCTTAGGCGTCTCCCTCTCCTGATTGCAGTACCGGCAAACATCAGTGTCACTCAGTTTCATGTGAAATTGGTGCCTGTTTAGTTTGCAGTGGCCGGTTAAGGCGCGGGCTATCGCACAGATGTTCGTCCTGCTAAGCTCAAGAAGCTCGGTAGTTCGTTTTTGTGAGTAGCCTTCTATAAAAGATTTGTAGTGTAGAAGTCCTGGTTGTACCAACCAGTGCTTTTTTGAATCACCAAATAGGTTTCCGTTAAGGGTTGCATGGCCTGGTTCTTTGAGATACCACAGAAGCAGTGCAGATTAATTTTGTTTTCTTTTTAAGCTATTGCATAGCTTCTATCGCGGGCCTTGAGCGTGGAGACCGAATCCAGAAATTCCGTAACGAAAATAACCTAACACCCCCCACTCATTTGTTTTTGAGCGTGGTGACCGATAAGAAAACAAATGAGTGAACAATCAATCAAAATTCAATTCAATGTGTGAAAGTGTAACTTCAATTAATATCAAAGAAAAAAAAATACTGCATAAATAAAATAAATGAATAATTATAATTGCATAAGTTGATAATAATGCTATGCAATAGCTTTACCGCGGCAGTCCCCGAGTGCCACACGTCTTTTATTTATTTATTGCTTTATAATTACTTGTCTTTTTTAATAGATATTTGAACGTCTTCATGGCAAAATATAGCGCTCATGTAATCTAACCTAGAAAAGATCCAGTTTTTCACTCATGATTTAAATATTAGGAACCATCATGTCATTTCAGCCGAAAGACGTCCACTGTTGGACATAAGCCTCCTCCAGGCGTCGCCACTACGAACGGTCCTGTCTCTCGCATCCATCAGATTCCAGCGACCCTCACCAGTTCATCGGCCCACCTTGTAGGAGGCCTAGGTATCCGCAGACCAGGTTCAGATAGGATAAATCAATTTTTAGCGTTTGATTCGCATATTAGTCGAGACAGGTAAACAATAGAATCTATTTAAAAATTTGATTTTGTTCCTTACTTACTTACTTACTTGTAGGTAAAGTTTCAACAAAAACAACTAACAAAAAATAAATTACTTTATTTCCGAATCCAAACTTATTCTCTATCTACATTTTTTACATCCATACTACATTTACGAATCCCCTATTGTTTTAAAAACACTCACATATTGTAAAACCAACCTTATCTCTTTTCACGATAGTTCAAAATCCAATGACACTATAACCTAACCTAAGCCCTTTCGGCGCGAAACAAAAATTATTGATTAGTAACAGAACCGACCAATCAGGAGCGCGTATTTTCCAAGATGGCCGAAGGGCGCCTACCCTTGCGGAATATTATACGTACTAATAAATTACTCTTTGTTCGGCCGACATTAATCTTTTCTTGGTTATATTAATGGTTTTGATGTTTTTATTTTAATGAAAACGGTTTCCCGCGCGCCGCCATTTTGTTTTCGAGTTCGTTCGGTTCAGTGGTATTGATTTTAGTGGAGTGCCGTAAGATTTATACCTCGGAATCCAGGGTTAGTCAATGAATCTATAAATAAACTTTGAAATGTGTTTTCAACAATATATGTAAAAATGTTAAAAACAAAAAATCCGATTTTCATTTTTTAATTATTTCTCAATACTCGAAAACTGACTCTTATCGCACTACGATTCGTATCGATATTTTTATTATTATTATTCGAATCGTAGAGCGATATAGATAGCTATGAAGATAGCTAAATTTGCTACAACTTAAGCGAAACTTGAGCAAAATTTGTCCATTGGTTACGAAGATACAGCAAGTCAAAGATGAGCAATTCTACCGCAATGCTCGGAAAACTGTAAAATTCTGTTTGTTTCTATTTTTTTGAAGTGAAAACTTCTTTAGCGGCGTTGAGCACTTTTTCTGTAATGGGTATAAAATCTTAAACTCGCGTCAGGACACGTGACCTGATCGAAAAAGCGTAAGACGGATGGAGAGTATTTAATGTAAAATAATTGTAATAGTTTTAAAGTGTTAAATTTTTAATGTAATATAAATTGTCATGTTTGTGTACGATAGCGCAATAAATGAATATTGTATTCTACAACATAAATGATAGTACTTTTATACTGATAAAGCAATTGGTGCAAAATTATTCCCTAACCATTCCAAAATATCAAACATGCTCAACGTTAATAATCAAGTTTTCACTTCTGCCGGCACTCCCGGAGTGCAACCCGTCTTTTTTTTTTTGGTTAGATTAAGGTCGTGCACTTGCAGAAAGACCAGGCTTAAGTGCTCTATTCTATCTTTCTTTTGCCAACGTTTTTTTTTTTTTTTTTTTTGCCAAGGTCGAAATTGCAACAACGCCAACCCTGTCGTCCTGGATGAAGAGGATGAGAATGTGGAAAACCTAACACCATATGTCGACCCGTCTCCACCTCCAGAAAACATTATTCCTCCTTCTCCACTCCCCCCAATGTCCTCAAGGTCCTTCCAAAAGGGCGAAAGTCTGTGGACTTCGTACCGCCTAACAGTCAATGAATGTAGTATATCTTTCGATATAGTCAACCGATTGCGATGAAACAAAGCCTAAGTAATATATCAACTTACACACAATTTTAATGTATAAAAGTTATCAATATACTACATTCATTTACTGTTAGGTGGTACGAAGTTCGATAGGTCAGCTACTCAATAATAAAATAAAGGATATACTACATTCAATATATCTAGTACAGGATGACATTAGCATACCATACCTCTTTAGTTCATTGACCCATTTATTATTAGATGACTTGACATTAAAAAAATAATAGTACACGACGTACTAGAGCGTTCTGTCTTATCATCGTGTTGAAGCAAATTCAGTAAAAACTAAGAATAAAAAAACGCTAGAGAAATTGAGAGTGTAACTAACACTTGAAACTGAAGAACTCAGAAGCTCCCTTTTTACAAGTCGGTTAAACAATATGGCTGACTTTGAATATGACAATTGGGTTTTTGGCGACATTTTTTTTGAAGTGTAGTTTAATGGCGGTTTCTTTTATTCGCAGATTGATTGCTAGTGGACATTGTGATATAAAATTAGTGTAGTTTTGTATACTAAGTGTCTGCGCAATTGCTCGATATCTGGAATGATTGAAACAGGTGCGATCTTGATAAAATTGAGCTGAGAAATTAATTGTAGCATTCATTGACTACCTCAACCGAGCTCAAAGACTGACTCGATATCTACACCGGTTGCATTTCAGGGAGTGTGCGTCGGAATTGCATAACCTAATTCCGCCTAGCCCGTTTCATCATCGGACTACCAGACGTACGGCTATGCGCCACCGGTATATGGTGGATATCCCACCAACACGCACAAAACGTTTTGGGAACACATTCATTGTGCGTGCGGCTAGGGAGTGGAATTCCTTGCCGGAGTCTGTGTTTCCTGATAGCTACAACCCGGGAATCTTTAAGTCGAGAGTGAATAGGTTTCTTTTAGGTAAGCGCGTTCCATCGTCGACCGCATCGTCGCTTTCCATCAGGTGAGATAGCGGTCAAGCGAACTTAACAACAATAAAAAAAAAAACTATAATTAAACCTTGCTACAGTGAAGATTATTATTTTAAGGAGACGTTTAGTTTTTTTAAGCTATTGCATAGCTTCTATCGCGGGCCTTGAGCGTGGAGACCGAATCCAGAAATTTCGTAACCTAAATAACCTAACACCCCCCACTCACTTGTTTTTTGAGCGTGGTGACCGATAAGAAAACAAAATGAGTGAACAATCAGTCAAAATTCAATTCAATGTGTGAAAGTGTAACTTCAATTAATATCAAAGAAAAAAAAAAATACTGCATAAATAAAATAAATAAATAATTATAATTGCACAAGTTGATAAAAAATGCTATGCAATAGTTTTACCGCGGCAGTCCCCAAGTGCCACACGTCTTTTTGTTAGCTCTGAGCTAGTTTTATGGATCATTATGGGGATGAATCTCGACGTACATTTTCACTGTTTTTCATACAACCGCTCTTACGCGATTATGACGTTATTACACATTTTTCATCAGACATTTTGGAAACACAGTATCTTGTGGATATTATCTTCTATGAAAATCAATTTCTAAATTTGTGTAAAACTAATCCAGTTAAGACCTCTGAAAATCTGCTATTTTGCATGAACTTTGACACTTCATAATTTTCTCAAAAATTAAAAAAATCAATAACCCAATAAGTGGTTCTTTAAACCCATTAAAATTGGTGGCTCTTCGATTATTTTAAAAATAAAAATGAATTGAGACACTATTCAAGCGGTCTGAAATACGTAACGCTGTTAAAATTTCTATACTCAACCAAACTTATAGAAATTCATAACCAGGGGTACCATAAGCTACATAGTAACTTCCCTTTTAAAAGTAGATACATAATAATCACGCATGCGCGTTGTACTATTGTAGTTGCATGATTAATGTTGGGGGGTACGGCAGACATCTCAATTCCCTTGAGTACTGGATCATTAATAATATTATATTGTATCTGAACGCACGCAGGATTAGTTCGCTTGTGATTGTCAAAGGCATTTCGTATTGAAAGATTGTCAAAGTTTTATTTGAAACTAGCTTTTGCCCGCGGCTCTACCCGCGTACTTAAAATAGCCTATGTCACTTAGGAATAAACAGGGACTTAAAAACACCTTCATAAATGTTACAGAATTATAAATGTTACATGATGAATGTGTAACAGAATCAAAAATGTAGCACTTATATATATGTTTTCAATGTGTTAACCCAAAACACTTAAAAAAGTGTAACTGTAACATATCTGTAACAGATATAAAAGTGTTAACAGTGTTAATAAGTGTAACAGGTAAACACAGCGTTGCCAAAATAACAATTTACTTATTTATGGTACTGTGAAATTATTTCAGTTACATATATTAACACTTATTAACACATATAACAGGTTACAGTTTGATTCGGTTGCACTTAATAACACATATAAAAGGTTACAGTTTGATTCGGTAACATTATTGTATCTGTTACACTTTAAAAGTGTTTCTCTGGTAAAACTGTTTTAAAAATCAGTGTTAAAACACATTATTACGGTTACAGTTTGAGTCCCTGGGAATAAAGCAGCTTTCTATCGATAAAAAAATTATCGCAATCGGACCAGTACTTTACTTTGAAGCCTACTGGGGCCAGGGTCTATTACCGAAAGGGAGGTCCGGCCTCGGTATGAAAGGCAAGAAGGAACGGGGTGGGTTTTTTAGTCAGTAAGAGTTTGACACTATCTCCCGCTCCGCCCAAGGGCGGGGGATGTCATCGGGATAATTTTTAACCACCGTAAAGAAAATCCAGTACTTTCAGAGATAACTTCTTATAAAATCTCTTAACAATATTAGTGTAGACTAGAATTTTGCCAGCGAAATTCCCAAAAGTCCTACTAATATTATGACCGCGAAAGTTTGTATGTATATGTTACTTTAAAAGCTCGAACTACTCTTATGATTTTCCAGTAAAACCTAAGATTTACCAACATGCTTTTACCATTCCAATTCAGTATATGCTAAATTTTACCGAGCCTTTAATGTAAATCCTAAGATTTACCAAGTGAATGGTGGTAAAGGTTCGAATCGCAAACTTTTATGGACATTAACCATTAATATTTTTGGAAAATCTTAAGATTTACCGTAGTAAGAGCTATTACAATAACATATACATGTATGCATGTTTTAACCTCTTTCACGCAAAAACGACTGAATTGATTTGAATGAAACTTAGTACACAAGTAGACCATGACTTAGAATAACATATAGGATACTTTTTAACCCACCACCAGTACATATGCTCCCTTGGGATTATTTTCTACTATATTATGGGCGAAGCTGCTAGCAGCAGCTAGTATTTTTGTAAAAATTTATTAGTATTCCCGCGCGCCTTAAGGAGTTGTTAGCAACCGTAGAAGCCCAGCCGGGTCGAAGCCTACTGGGGCTAAGGGTCTATTTCTGAAAGGGGAGGTTTGGCTGGCAACGAAGGAAGGGTGTGGGTTGTTTAGTCAGTAAGAGTCTGTACACTATCTCCCGCTCCGCACAAGGGCGGGGAATGTCATCTGTTTGATTTTTACCCACCGGAAAAAAAGGGAGGAAAGAGGAGTGGAATTCGACAAACTAACTACCATTTGATATAAAACGTGAATTCCGTCACCAAACCAACATTAGATTAAAACGTCTTCCAGAAAAGGACAATGCAAGAATATTTCACTCTACAGCTTTAAAGAAAATATTCTAATAATACCTCCAATCGTAGGATAGAGAGAGAAAAAAAAAACAAAAGAAAGAGAAAAAAGAACATTAATCAGAGAACACTGGCCGGTAACATGACTTGTGGAAATTGTGATGTGGTAAGGGTGAGCGAGTTGTAGAGACGATGGTTCTGCAGGTTTTTATTAAAGGACTTTAAGAGGACTGAGAAGAATTTCTTTGGAGAGTCTTTCCTTTATGGTTTTCGATAATAAACAATTAAAAAATACATACATGTTATATATTTTATGTCGTGGCCTAATCTTAGAAATTGATCACTTCACGAAATGCCCAAGTAAAACCGGCCAGAACGTTTTAAACGTTATAGTTTAATGATATGTCAATCCTCGTTTGGCCGACTTTCTTTAGACATTTTACTGTCTTTTGTTGACATATCATCAAACTATATCCTATTTTTTTTAATTGTAAAACCTAATTTTATTATTGTCTGGACATACCAAATCAATCCACAATAATATTTAAATGTTTATCAGGGATTTTATTTATAAATTAATACCAATAAATGATGCTTGAATTTTTCAAAAGATTTTGGGTGTGGTCTATCTATTCAGACCAAAAGCAAAACTTAGAAATGACCACAGAGAACACACTTAAAAGCCTTTTCTCTCTAAGAGAGAACGCGGTCCTTACGATTCGGCGAGTAATTCTACCACGGAACCCTAAAAACGGCCGACTCTTTGATATCCAAACGTAGGTCTGTCACTGGGCTCGACCAATTTATATAAACCTACCTATGTATTCAGTATTGTTCCTATGTATTCCCGATTTTGATGCAGCGAGGGGGACGGGGAAGATCTTATGAAACTGGTTTGGGCATAACTCATTATTTTGGGTTATAGGGCTGTGTTATAACAGGGTATATGCAAGCTTGGTAGATTTTTGGGTATGAGTAGAAATAGTGAGAGTAATAGACTAGCTCCTGCCAGCGGCTTCGGCCGCGTAAAAGGTTTTCTCCGCACTAATTTTGGACCCCCCTTTTATCCCTTTAGGGGTTTTTTTTAAATCATCCAATGACAACTCCCGCTCTTGTGCGGAGCGGGAGATAGTGTCAGACTCTTACTGAATAAAAACCCACCCCGTTCTTTCTAGCCTTCATACCGGCGCTCCAGTTCCCTTTCGGATAACCCTGGCCCCAGTAGGCTTCGACTTGGCTGGGTCCCTGCTGTTGCTGACAACTTCTTGAGGCGCGCGGGAACAGTGCGCGCCATCGACGACTTGGGCTTGGTCCGGACAGTTACCGGACGGCCGGACAGCGAGCTTCCCATTGCTCACTGTCCGCAAGCCCGCGCCTACGATGGCCGGAAATCGGGATCAGAATCCCATGGAAGATATCCGAAAAAATAAACAGTTCCAGTTACATGGAGTAATTTTGATTAGTGTTTAATTTCAATAAACATAAATGCACTATTTTATGTCCTTTTCGTGGCAGCCCTAACCAAAAAATCTTAAAACATGTCCTTTTCGAAACTCGACGAAGATAATCGACTTTTTTTTCAAAGTCAATTTCTGTTGGATTCTTTTTCACCGTGACTTCAAAACTATGGATTTTCAATGAATATTTTATTATAAGTTTTATTGGATTATTGTAAGTCGATCATGAATTGATGACATATGAAAATAAGTTATGATTAACTTGATATGAATTTGGTAGCCATCATGATTTGCATACTCAATTTTTAAGGACTGGCCTGTTAGTCTAGTGGTTAGTGGCCCTGACTGCTATGCCGGAGGTCGTGGATTTGATTCTAACCCAAGACAAACGTTTGTGTGATGATCACGATCATTTGTTCTGTCTGGGTGTAATTTATCTATATAATATGTATGTATTTAGAAATATATAAATATGTTTGTCAGTTGTCTAGTAGGTACACAAGCTCTGCTTAGCTTGGAACAAAAGGAGTGAGCTGGAGGCATATTTATTTATTTATTTAAACTTCATGTACAGTAGTGGTACATAGGCGGACTTAATGCAACAAGGCATTCTCTACCAGTCAACCTTTGGGTTAAAAAGAGATCACTGTGGTAGGTGCACAATAAACAAATAACCAATTATGAAAACGGAAAAAAAAACATAATAAGTTATTTATATATAATAAAATACATAAATATGCTAAAATAATAAACTAATAAATAATATAAAAAATATCAAATCTTAAAGAGAACTTAATAACAATTCTGACGAAGAACAAACTAAGGTTGAGAGGACTTCAAGTAGTAGTTCCGAATTCAGAGAAATCGATTAATCGAAGAATATTTTATAAAGAACGATTTCAAATCCATCTTAAACAATGGATTGATTCTGTGAATCGCTCTTAGAAACTTGAAATCGAAATTCGCTTTTCTTCCTACGGAAATGAGGAGGAATATATTATTATTTAAAAAACCCTATTTTCTTTAAGCCAATTCTTACGCGAATGTTCTAACTATATCCTATTACTATGCTAAAAGATGTGTCAGCCAAAAGACATCCACTGTTGGACATAGGTCTCCCCCAAGCGTCGCCACAACGACCAGTCCTGTGCGTCACGCAGCCATCGGATGTGTCCGAATCGTCAGTGATAAAAATATTGAAATAAAAACGGGTCAATTCGGACACTATGTCCGAATATACTGTGTCCGATTCGTCAGTAACAAAAAAAAAATAGTTTACTTCACTAGGCTTCTTTGCTTCAATGTGTATTTATTTCTAAATACCCATACCGATGCTAATATCACGTATCCGAGGGCGTCTCCCCCAAAGCAAAGTTACCCTTATGTAATTTAAGTACATAGGGGGGAAGCGATATACTTAATTCAGTTGGAAAGGGGAGGTCTGTGTGCGATCATGCGTTTTGTAAGAAATGTGTTTGAGTTTTCATGGCTGTAGTTATTTTTTGAGTGAAATAAGCAGTACTTCACTAAGAAGCTAAATATCCGGTTGATATCTTTGTATCCAAATTATATAATTATAATATATATGACTGGCCTGTTGGTCTAGTGGTTAGTGGCCCTGAGTGCTGTGCCGGAGGTCGTGGGTTCGATTCCTACCCAGGACTGTTTGTGTGATGAGCGCGATCATTTGTTCTGTATCTGGGTGTAATTTATCTATAATATGTATGAATTTAGAAATATATAAGTATATTTATCAGTTGTCTAGTACTCATAACAAGCTCTGCTTAGCTTGAGACTATACGGCGTTGTGTGATAGTTGTGGAATAATATCATTCTGAAAAAAGCGTGGGGTGCTCGATTTACAAAAAATATGGCACAAAGCGCCCCACGCTTTTTTCACAATGATATTAATATTTTTCGTTTATTATTATTATTTTCTACCTATACTGAAAATTATTTTACACTTTAAAATCAATTTTGTATATCTTAAAACGGTGAAGGAAAACATCGTAAGGAAACTGGCATATCCTAGAACCAAAACTTCGAAGACGTCCCATTCATCAACCCACACTGGGCCCGCGTAGTGTATTACCGCCCATTCCCTCTCCTAGAGAGGTTTGAGTCCCAGCAGTGGGAACATTAAAAGGCTGATGATGATGATGATTGTATAAAAATAGAATCAAGAAAACATCTTCGAAATTTAATTTTATAAATCGAAAAACAGCACGAAAAATCTACATAACTTAAACAACAATACAATTTCGTTCGAATCAAAAACCTGCCTATTTCGGTACGACAAACAGAAGAAAATAGCTGATTCATAAGAGTAATGATATAACGCGTTATGCCGCAGGGTGGCAACACCGGCTCGCAACTGGCAACCCTGGGGGATAGAAACAAAGACGGATAAACAGGGCCGGGGCGAACAAAAAAAAACATATTTGAAAAAAAAAATTGACAGAATTTTTGGTACAATTTTTCGATCGCGTTTTGGGATTTGTGGTGTAACAGCTGCTTTCGTTCGAATGTTCATTTAGTTTTTGATAGCTTGCTCAG
Organism: Mythimna albipuncta; assembly: GCA_929112965.1. NCBI lineage: Eukaryota > Metazoa > Arthropoda > Insecta > Lepidoptera > Noctuidae > Mythimna > Mythimna albipuncta. The sequence continues at coordinate 8,745,368 of OV815985.1, read as the reverse complement.
TAAATGTACTAAATATCTCAATTAAATCGGTTTTCCATCGTTTACATTTCGGGGAGTTTGCATTGTAATCGTACAATTCAATTACGCCAAGTTCGTATCATAATCGGACCACAAGACGTACGGCGTTATACCACCGGTACATGGTAGACATCCCACCCATACGTACAAAGCGTTTTTGGAACACATTCATTATATGTACAGCTAAGGAGTGGAATACCCTGCCGGAGTCTGTGTTTCCTGATAGCTATAATCTTGGGGTTTTTGAGTCAATAGTGAATAGGTTACTTCTAGGCAAGCGTGCTCCATCGTCGACCACACCATCGCTTACCATCAGGTAAGATCGTGGTCAAAAGCAAGCCAATGCCTAATAATAGAATATATTCTTTCTTTTAATATATTTATAACCATTTATTTATGTACCTATTAAAACATTTCGCCCTCTATGGTTGTTTAGTGCGCAATAAAGAATTTGATTTAAGTGGTAAAATAACTTTCTAATCTTAAAAATATTCACTTACCTAGGTAACAGTTTATTATCTTGACCGCCATCCAAATATTTCTCAGCCATTATGTAGACTCCGTTTTAGAATACACCATTGTTGCTCACTTACACATTTATTTACTTAAAAAGTCTTATGAATGCAAAATCTATATAAATAAAAGGAGAAACTAACTGACATATTAACGCCCAGCTAAAACAACTAGGCCTTTATTTATGGTGGGAAAAAATCATCCAATGACAACCCCTGCTCTTGGTCGGAGCGGGAGATAGTGTCAGACTCTTACTGACTAAAAGACCCACTCCGTTCCTTCTAGCCTTCATACCGGGGCTCGAGCTCCCTTTCGGATAACCCTGGCCCCAGTAGGCTTCGACCCGGCTGGGTCCCTGCTGTTGCTGACAACTCCTTGAGGCGCACGGGAACAGTGCGCGTCGTCGACGATTTGGGCTTGGTCCGGACAGTTACCGGACAGCTGGACAGCGAGCTACCCATTGCTCACTGTCCGCAAGCCCGCACCTACGGAAAACTACTAAGCCTGGCAGCGTGAAACTTTGAAAAAGGTTTTCTATGAGTTTTTGAAAATTCAACTTTTAAGGGAAATTCGTTTGTATGCAAAATTTTAGCCCTTGGGCCCATACTCCCGAAACTTAGCAAAAATATTAACCCAAGTAAATAAAAGTCAGAGAGAAGAAGAAGAAAGCAGTGGTGGCCGAGTGGTAACGGCCCCGACTTACAAGTTGTAGGTCGCGGGTTCGAACCCAGCCAGGCGCATTACTTTGTGTAATTTATTTCATCACTACTGCTCTCAAAACGGTGAAGGAAAACATCGTGAGGAAACCGGCATGTCCTTGAACCCAAAAATTCGAAGACATGTGACATTAACCAACCCGCTCTGGGCCCGCGTGGCGGATTACGGTCCTTTCCCTCTCCAAGAGAGGAGGCTTGAGTCCCAACAGTGGGAACATCAAAAAGGCTGGTGATGAAATAAGTCAGTCAATTTCTCCTTTTAAATACAGTTGACTCTGATTAATTCAAACAAATGCGATAATTCGAACCATTCTATAATTCAAAGTTATCACGAGTGAGTTAGTATCTCTTTATATTTCGAACTAAATCAATACATTTTTGTGCATTTGGTAATTCGAATGTAAAAATCATCGCAAAGTCGCAAAACGACGCGTTAATTCGAACTCATTGTCGTCAAGCAGTCGACAATTCAAAGTTACAGAGAGAGAGAGAAAGATTGCAGAACTTGCAGAGGATTGTAAGTTAATATTGAGACATATTCAAAGATGTATCATCGTACATGAGCCTTTGTTTTTAGGGTTCCGTAGTCAACTAGGAACCCTTATATTTTCGCCATGTCTGTCTGTCCGTCTGTCTGTCTGTCTGTCCGTCCTCGCTTAATCTCTGTGACCGTTAGCACTACAAAGCTGAAATTTGGTACCAATATGTATATCAATCACGCCGACAAAGTGGTAAAATAAAAATTGGAAAAAAATGTTTTATTAGGGTAGCCCCCCTATATGTACATAAAGTAGGAAGTGATTTTTTTTTTAATTTCAACCCTAACGTGTGATATATTATTGGATAGGTATTTAAAAATGAATAGGGGTTTACTAAAATCATTTTTTGATAATGTCAATAATTTCGGAAATAATCGCTCCAAAAGTAAAAAACAATGCGTCCCCCCCCCCCCCCTCTAACTTTTGAACCATAAGTTTAGAAAATATGAAAAAAATCTGAAAAGTAGAACTTTATAAGGACTTTCTAGGAAAATTATTTTGAACTTGATGGAAAGAACAGTTTTTGTACAAAAAGACAAAAAGGTTCTACAAAATAATTTCTGGACTAAGTTTGTTGTATAGTCGTATAGGCAAGCATTTTTTTAAACTCAAGTGGGTACACTTATTGTGACGGATGGAAAACTACGGAACCCTACACTGAGCGTGGCCCGACACGCTCTTGGCCGGTTTTGTAATGCTTAGTTTGACACACAATTCCTCACGAATTGGTTTATTATATTTCAATTCGAACCATTATTTTTCAAACCATTTGATTTTACGAAGACTCGATAATTCGTAATATTTTAATTTTCCCTCGGGTTTCGAATTAACGAGAGTTGACTGTATAGATATATATTACCTACATAGAAGAAGATAATAAAGTTTCTTACCTGTCTCAGTATCCACGGTGTAAGAGAGTCCGGCCCATGGATCGTCCTGATACGAAAAAAAAACATTCTAATTTTTAAAACACACTTCGGTAATAAGGTGGAAACTACAAACGCGAGCGCGGTCATTTCTCACTAGATGGCGCTGAACTCAATTTAAATAATAATAATAAATCTATACATATAATAAATATAAAAAGTCTTAGTTGTGCGCGCATTGCGTAAAATGTACGACATCGATGTAGATAACTTTTATACATTAAAATTGTGTGTAACTTGATATACACCACTACTTTTTAATTAGTACAAATACTTAAAAGGCTTATTAGAAAAGTCCTTGTTATTATTTAAGTAAAATCTCAATAAATAATATTCATAAACAGCAAAGTTATTAGCGTTTGTGTTTATCCCAAAATATCTCTCAATTTATGGAAATATTGTGCAGGCTATTGATTATGAATGAATAAATGACGATTAAAATGGAAAAACACAGCCCGCAGTATTTTCTACTAGCAATTGTTATGTATGATTGAATTTATGATGAATTTACCTTTTCGTGGTCAATTTTAGGATTTCGGTTTTTTCTACTTCTGAATACAAAAATATGATCAGTAACGGGAACAGATACAGCCCCGTTTTTTGTGTACTAATTAAAAAGTAGGGGTGTATTACTTAGGCTTTGTTTCACCGCAATCGGTTGACTATATCGGAAGATATACTACATTCATTGACTGTTAGGCGGTACGAACGTCAGCTAGTCAATATAATAATAATCAAGTCATCCTCACCTCCTTGATGTCAGAATCCAGTAGCTTCGCCTTCACTTTCTCGATCTCCGCCTTCTCTTCGTTATTCTTGACAATCTTCTCTTCTGCGAGCTTCAACTCCTTCTCTATCTCGTCTCCTAGTACCTTGGTGGCTGTTGGACCCTCCTGTTGGTAGAAGAAGCAGTTTAAACATGATTTTTTATCAGTTCATCATCAGCATCTGTTAATTGTCTGTGTTTCCTGATAGCTACAACTTAGGGGTGTTTAAGTTAAGAGTGAATAGGTTACTTCTAGGCAAGCGTGCTCCATCGTCCACCACATCATCGCTTACCATCAGGTGAGATGGTGGTCAAACGCGAGCCTATCAATAATAAAAAAAAAGTCCTGAAGTCTCGACCTATGCCCGATTGATAGGAACAGGGGCGCCGACTCCGAAGGGTGCTTGGGGGCCCGAGCACCCATGAGAAATATACAGTGGGTAACGAGCACCCCTGAGAATGGACTTCAAGAAACAGATCAGTAAGCGCCTTTTAGGGATAGGCGTTTTTTCATTACCCGACGACCCGTTTAGCTGCGGTTGAGACGCAAAGGTCGCCGGTTTGATTCTCACACCAACAGATATTTGTGTTGGGTCTAGGTGTTTATGGTACCGCTGTTGATTGTTCCTGGTATCCAGTTTTTTGAAGTGAAAACTTCTTTAGCGGCGTTGAGCACTTTTTCTGTAATGGGTATAAAATCTTAAACTCGCGTCGATCAGGTCACGTGCCCCGTGACCTGATCGAAAAAGCGTAAGACGGATGGAGAGTATTTAATGTAAAATAATTGTAATAGTTTTAAAGTGTTAAATTTTTAATGTAATATAAATTGTCATGTTTGTGTACGATAGCGCAATAAATGAATATTGTATTCTACCACATAAATGATAGTACTTTTATACTGATAAAGCAATTGGTGCAAAATTATTCCCTAACCATTCCAAAATATCAAACATGCTCAACGTTAATAATCAAGTTTTCACTTCTGCCGGCACTCCCGGAGTGCAACCCGTCTTTTTTTTATTGTAGATAGGTTCGCGCTTGACCGCTATCTTTAGTACAAGGGAAAACCTTAGTTTGGGATGCAATATGTAAATTTAAAAAAAATTGCAATTAGACCAGTACTTCTACAAACAAAAAAAAAACAAAATTCACCAACCCGCACTAGGCCCGCGTGGTGGCTTATGGCTCATTCCCTCTCGTAGCGAGGAGACCTGAGTCCCAGCAGTGGGAACATTTAATGATGCTGATAATGTTTTTTTTTTTTTTGGGTTGGTAAAAATCATCCAAATGACATCCCCAACCCTTGAGCGGGAGATAGTGTCAAACTCTAATTGACTAAAAAACCCACACCGGTTCATCCTGCCTTTCATACCGGGTCCGAGCCTCCCTTTCGGAACTAGACCCTGGCCCCAGTAGGTTTCGACCCAGCTGGGCCCCTACTGTTGCTGACAACACCTTGAGGCGCGCGGTAACATAGCGGGCCTTCCACGACTTGGGCTCGGTTCGGACAGTTACCGGACTCCGGTGGTCGGAAATCGGGATCAGAATCCCGTCGGCGGCTCCTGCGTGAGCGCCGTTGCTTGATACGGTCGGTTTCCTCCTTGGCTAGCATTACTACTTCCCAGGAGACGACCGCCTCCCACTCCTCCTCGCTCTGGACCATGGCCTGTACCAAGGCCCGGCGCGAGAGATCGCCGCCGAAGATCGCCCCCACGAGGACACGGCGATGCTCTGCCCAAGCGGAGCACACTTCTACCGTGTGCTCTACCGTGTCCTCCGGGCGGTCTACACAGTGGCGACACCCGGGCGTCGCTACCGCACGAATCCACTGCAGGTACCTCCCGAACTGACAATGTCCGGTGAGAACCTGCGTTATGCGGAAGGCGAGGACGCCGTTAGGTCTTTCCAGCCACGCCTCAAAGGAGGGACTTACCGCCATAATTGTGGCATACCCACTGCCCAGGGCTGATGATGATAAATATTAGCGTAGATCACTTACCGGTTGTACTGGGTCTTCCAAAGAGAACCCCATATCCACATCCTGCTTCCATAGCACCTCGATGAGGTCCATGTCCTGGGGGCAAAAGAAAAAACATAATTAGTTATGGAAATGAATATTTAAAAAAAAAAACATTGCCCCACTCTATACTCTACCCATTTAGGTAGTTAATCATAAGATATCTTTTATCTAAAAATTGTCTAAATATATCTAAAAATGTTTAAAATTAGGTATTTACCTAAAAACCGATGTTACTTAATTAACTAAATTTAAATAATCCTTGTATGGCTTTTGTACGATTTATCGACTAATATTATAAAGAAGGAAAATTTGTATTTTTGTGTGTATGTTTGTAATGAATAAACTCAAAAATACTGAGCCTATTTAAAACATTCTTTTACCATTATAAAGCTACATTCACCCTGAGTAACATAGGCTATTTATTGCCCGTGCGAAGCCGGGACTGGCCGCTAGTTTTAAATAAATAGACATTATAATCAAGATTGTTTATATTCAGTTAACGACCTAACCAGATGGTGTATAGGTACGTATAGGAATTACTCCTGTAACGGCTGTTTCAAAGATTCCACAAATCTATCTAGTAGACACATTGAGATACAAAATTACACTAATTGTTCATTATAATATCCACTAGCAATCAATTTGCAACTAATATAATTTAAAGACCTAAACTTTACTCAAAAAAACTCCCGCCAAATACTCTATCTGATATATCTTTTTACAATAATCGATGTTATAACCATAGACTAAATCGATAAAGGAGTTATTACAACTCGGCGCCATCTTTGGCAAAGATGACAAGCATAGATAAAAAGGACACCCTTTTTTGTTCAATATTAAATGATTTTTGAATGGCTTGGAATGCTTTTACGGTCTACCGCTATGAAGAATAATTTTAGTAATATAATTTTGAAGATCACGAATCGTTATCGATTCGTCGAATATGATTCGTAAGATATTTTGACAAATTATTAATGAAAATAAATGATTTTCATTAAAAATTTGTTTCCAAGTATTCTTTAAAAAATTCATAGCAAACTTTCAGAGACTTCTGTACAGTACCATTCACGAATGATGGCGGGCTGTGAAGTTAGCCTTTGCGAACGTTCGCGCATACCACAATCTTCTCGCACACTCACGTCGCCATTTGGTTCCTAAAACACGTTACTGCGCAGCCTTCTGCGCAAACTTCACGGCCGCCATCATTCGTGAATTGTACTGTACCTATGTAATTAGTAGGTACTCATCAAGACCATTCCAAAAATTTCAAACACGATAGGGTTGTGTCGTTTAATTACCGAGTTCCTGTGGCCATCTTTCAGCTCCATCATCAGACCCTGGTTATCATCTAGCACCAAAGTACACGTCAAGGCGTAGGTATCAAACGAGCCTAAATTCGATGGGGTTGTAAGTGTCGTTTAACTACGAAGTTCCTATAACCACCTTCCGGTTCCATCATCAGATCAGCTCCATGTCATAATAATTTTGCATTGTCATCTGATTTACACATGCATGCAAAATTTCAGCTCAATCAGTGGCCGGGAAGTGGATCAAATTTAATTTGCAAGATTTGATTGCAGACAAACATCGGGAAAAATACTTAGAAATATGAATTTTAGTCATTATTTACTGCATCTAAAAAAAAATATACTTAGAACAACTACCACCGCCATCTTTAATTGGTTAAAATACCGAATTAATAACCACCAACTATTATGAACCGGTCTAACAGAAAGTCAGTGCAAACAAAGAAAAATGAACTTTACCACGTCTACACAAGTGTTGAAATTGATTGAAGTTATAAATGCGTTACGTCTATTTTATTTCGTATAAATTCAAATATTTAACTAGTGTTCGCGCTAGTTCTAAAACATCACATTTGTAAATTGCTTTGAGAGAATATTGAACTTTAAAAACATAGATATTAGGTTCAAATTCGTCTGTTGTTAGTTTTCCCGCTCAATCATTAAAGCCGGTAGGGGTCGCACACAGCGGGATAAAATTGATCGAAGCCACACAGTGCATCGGATTTTTAATTAGTTTTTTACTAAATACATTAAGAATGCAATTTATATGCTTTATATACAGAATTTTACATGTATATTAGATTTTATTTTTTAACTTCTTGCTAGAAAACGTATTTTTTGGTGGGCGTAAAGCTGTAGACATATTCAATACATTTAATTAATTTAATTTGTATCAAGCCTACAATTTGTAATAATTACCTACCTACTTATTATAATAATAACTGAACGTACAACCAACGCAATGAAATACGACATCTATAAATCCAGCTGCGTATCATTCTCAACAACGCCATCTATAAGTTGGAACGAAGTAAAATGTTTGCAGTTAACGCCATCTGTGAACTAATCGTTGAACTTTTGACACTGAACTTGTGGCGCCACCTGTTGTCAGAACATTGTACAATTGCGGTTACCGGTCTCATTCTGCCGACCGACTTGAAAACTTGACCGCTGCTCAACAGCAGATGGCGTTTATGAGATAAATAACTACTCGTTTCAATTTACGAAATGAGTAAAAACTTTTCCTAGTTTTAAAAAAGTATTTAGTATAATGTATGATTCATTAAACATTATGTACGGAAGAATATAATTTCCCAAAGCATATAAATACAAAATAGGTTGAAGCAAAAAATAATAGAGGAAAAGTAAAGGAAACTTCTGAAAATAGTAATCAGTAATTGTTTTCTTTATGTTAATATTTATTATAAACCTTATACCTACGCCACATGAGCTGACGAAATAATTATACTGCAGTCGGTCCATATAATTAAGTACAGCTAGCAGACATCTTACATTACGTTTTCAAACAAAAAAGTTTTTCATTTTACAAATAAAAAATAGTGACGGGAAAATCTCAACAGATGGCGCTGACACCAATCTCTAAAAATAACTTCTAGAACATCTGTTTTGGAGTAAAAAAACTCGTAATTTAAGCGAAACAAGGTTACGAGCGGTCAAGGTAAGACAAGGTCAGGACTATTGCCGAAATAGACCGACTCCCGCACTGCGTAACGTCACAAAATAGATAGGTAGGTAGTACAGCTACTTTACGTACTCTTGTAGTAACGTCGAGATGAGGTCCAAATGGACAGACATCCGACTTGAGGCCCTACCACGAACTCACTCTCTCACTCTCACCAATATTCATAGTGCGGGCAATATTGCCACCAATATTCATACTTCTGGCAATATTGCCGCCTATTTTCATACTTCGGGCAATATTGCCACCAAAAATCATACTTAGGGCAATATTGCCACCAATATTCATACTTCGGGCAATATTGCCACCAATATTCATACTTCGGGCAATATTGCCACCAATATTCCTACTGCGGACAATATTGCCGGCAACGTCATCTCTAGTCCAACCCGACATACCTACATTTTTACTGTTTTACATACAACCGAAAACTGCGTCTTCCCGCCCGATTATAATTTGGCTGTCTTCAAGGCTAGAGTGAATAGCCTACTAGTGCGCCTCACCATCAACGATTGCATCACTGCTTAAGTGCTTACTGCAGTGGTACAAAGTGAGACGCGGGAGCGGGGAGTGTCAGTGATTGGTTCGCCGCGCCATCGTCGTGTCATAAACGTCACTCCTGATTCGTTCCCTGCGCTTGCTGCATGTATCAAATAACAACGACGATTGGCTCGCCAATGTATGGAATACGCAAAGCAATCCCCACTCTGAGGCCGAGCGCTCAAGATCCGTTCCGGATAGACTAAATCATTTCTGTAGTATTATTTGAAATAAAGGCCTATGGTATATATACATACATAAAATAATAGTTTTTAATCAATCATCATTAATTTCTACTTAAACAACTCATTAATCATGATAAAGAATATCAAATACCGACATATATTTATTATAAATTATGTAAAAAGCATATAATAATAATTTAGTGGGAAATGAAGGTAAAATATAAATAACGAATGCTAATAATATGCATTTTTACAACGATTTCTCTTACGTGGAATAAATAATGTTTAGTTTATTGTTCTTGCATTAGTATTCGTACTTAAATAGTACATTTTGATACAAGTGCAGACGGGCTTACGGACAGTGAGCAATGGGTAACTCGCTGTCCGGCCGTCCAGTAACTGTCCGGACCAAGCCCAGGTCGTCGACGGCGCGCGCTGTTCCCGCGCGCCTCAAGGAGTTGTCAGCAACAGCAGGGGCCCAGCCGGGTCGAAGCCTACTGGGGCCAGGGTTATTCGAAAGGGCGCTCGAGCCCCGGTATGAAGGCTTGAAGGAACGGGGATGGGTTTTTTAGTCAGTAAGAGTCTGACACTATCTCCCGCTCCGCCCAAGAGCGGGGGTTGTCATAAGACAATTTTTCCCATCGAAAAAAAAAAAAATACAAGTGCAGAAGTTTGTCATTGCGACCGAGGCGAGAGCTGCAGTGACAAAGCAGGTGTATCAAACGACCTAATGTTTAATTTAATGTTATTAATTAATAACGTAATGTATAAGTTAGTCTATAATGTCTTTTCCTGTGCCCAACAGGGTCCACAATTGTGTCTATTAAGGCTTATAGTCCCTTGAACCATCTGGCCATAATTATGTGGACGCACCTCTCGCACCCGCCTAGGCGGCAGTACGCAAATCTGTGCATTTATTTGCGGCCAACAGCGCCCTGAAAGCGCGCGGCTTACCATTAAATCCATTTTCTTTGCGAAATATTGATTGATTTACATTTGCAATGTTCACTTTGACGAATATTTAACCACCAATTTTTATGTGTAAAAATGTTTCTAAAGATCCAAGCTGTTTCGAAGGAGTAGGGAAAAGTTGCGAAAAGTTGCGAAATTGCTAAATATTTTTTTAGAAAAAAGTATTAATAGCACGAAACAATCAAATGTTATAATATGTTGATAATATTTATTTAACTATTTATGTACACACATATAGAAATACAAGAAAAGAGGAAGGAAACAGAAAAAATAGTACAAAGGTGATGCTTATTTCTAATGAAATCTCTTCCAGCATACCTGCGACAGGAAAGTTGAAGAAAATAGAGAAGTAGACACTAATAATGTAATAACACTGATAATGTTGTTCATGAATCTATAATAAACATATATTTTTTTCAAACCTATTAATTTAGCCGTTACCGAAGAGTAGGCTTTAGAAAGTCACTGTTTTATGGCAGTTTTCGGGCGCTTGGGCCTTAAATTTTCACTTACCACCTTAAGCATGTTTATTGTGGAATGCACCTTAAGCATGTTTATTGTGGAATAAACAGTTGAGTATTGAAACTTTTTTCAATACACTAATGAAGAAATCAATAAACGATGACGCACGCCCAGACTGATACGATAAATGTAATAAAATTGTGGCGCCACGCACACTTTTCTACACTAGTGCGGAAAACAGACTATTGCGTGCCTAAAAGCAAGTATATTGAAAAATAAATTAAAATCTTTCTGGCTGCCGCCACATCACCCGTGCCAAAAAAAAAGTAAAAGTGAAATGACACCTGTCATTTTGACAGGTGATTCATTTTTTTTAAGAGATCACTGACCTGTTCAGTGGCTACATTTTACAAAATCGATGGAATTAAAATGCTAAATAAGAAGTGTTGGAATGGGCTTCTGTTTTCTATCTGGTCTGAATGTAAATAAATAGCACATAGTCACAAAATAGATAGGTACAGAAGACAATCTACATACAAAGCGCGCTCGAGCAACGCACACATAGACACCGCTCACGGACACGATATCTCGGCTCAATCGCCCGGTCGGACTCGTACAGTTCGGAGAAGTGTTGCCAGGCGTCCCTATATGCACGGGATGTCCCGATTTGCACCTGATCGGGACGCCAAATGTCCCGATAAATTAAAAACCCTGGAACGCAAAGAGCGATTGAAGAAGTCCGAGTTTAACTCAGTAAGTTTGACATGCCCTCTCGTTCCACCCCTGAGCGGAAGAAGTCATTTGATGATTTCCTACCTAAAAAAATCCTTTATTAAATATATTTGTCCCGATCTAAAACCCGAAGTCCCGATTTGTTACATCTGTCCCGATTTTTATACAAACGGACCTGACAACACTAGTTCGGAGCAACGCGCTGACCCCAGCACGATCGCCTAGCGTAGGTATAATAAAAACCGGCCAAGAGCGTGTCGGGCCACGCTCAGTGTAGGGTTCCGTAGTTTTCCATCCGTCACAATAAGTGTACCGACTTATGAGTTTAAAAAAATGCTTGCCTATACGACTATACAACAAACTTAGTCCAGAAATTATTTTGTAGAACCCTTTTGTCTTTTTTGTACAAAAACTGTTCTTTCCATCAAGTTCAAAATAATTTTCCTAGAAAGTCCTTATAAAGTTCTACTTTTCAGAATTTTTTCATATTTTCTAAACTCTTGGTTCATAAGTTAGAGGGGGGGGGACACATTGTTTTTTGTTTTTTTTTGCGATTATTTCCGAAATTATTGACATTATCAAAAAATGATTTCAGTAAACCCCTATTCATTTTTAAATAGCTATCCAACAATATATCACACGTTAGGGTTGTACTTTAAATATAGGGGGGCTACCCTAATAAAACATTTTTTTCCAATTTTTATTTGACCACTTTGTCGGCATGATTGTTATACATATTGGTGCCAAATTTCAGCTTTCTAGTGCTAACGGTCCCAGAGATTAAGCGAGGACGGACAGACAGACAGACAGACATGGTGAAACTATAAGGGTTCCTAGTTGACTACGGAACCCTAAAAAGTGAAGTACATATTTGAGATTGACTTCTGTACCTATCTATTTTGTGACCTAGCGCTGATTTCATCATTGGAAACACGTTTTCGTCATTTCTGTCTACTAAAAAACAAATTGACTGTACTGATGATTCCGACGAATACATTATGAACCCATACATTGCTGTTTTGGTTTGACATTAGGTAAAATGTCACCGTATGTAACACGCAATGGACAATCGATGACGTAAATTGTAGTAAGTCATGTATGTTTTACTAGTGGTATGCGTAATGTTGTTATTTTTATAGTAAAAACCGCGTTGTCTCTTTCGCACCGTGTTTTTTTTTCTAAAAGTGGCGTGATAATTGGAAAACCACATTAGACACACCTATTTTTCTATGAATTTGTTTTTTTTATTGTTAGTCATACCTAATTTCTAGATCATAAGATTTCAAGAATGTTTTTTTTTTTCCTGGACGGTGTGGGAGGGCGTGCCAGACTTTAATTTGGGAGAATCTGATTAAAATATGTTTTTTTTTTTCTTATAAAATTCTCCCAAATTAAATAAAAGGTAAGATGGGTAAGTATTAGTAAGTAAAAGTTTGACATTCCTTCTCGCTCCACCCAGAACGAGAGTTTATTTTTGATGATAATTACCATCTCAATAAAAAAAAAAACATAATTACCCATTAAATTTTTTTGCTATGGCAACCGCTCTATCAACGCGTGTATTATTCAACCTCTTCACGAAACATGTACACAATATTTGCGACACACTTTAGTACTACTAATACTGAAGTGATTCATACATTCATAGATACTCATACAAACAAAATATTTTAGACAGCTGATTCAGTGAATATACAACATAATTTTTCTTTTATGCGAAAACCTGAATACAGTTTGTTCAGAATCAATAACTGACAGAAGGTAAACAGGCTAAAGCGGGAGCGAAGCAGGGTGGAGCTCCCACCTTAGCCTTACTATCAAGAAGTATGAGCCCCGCAGAGCACAATAAATCAACAACATTATAAAGCCTACGGCTTTTTAAGCTATTGCATAGCTTCTATCGCGGGCCTTGAGCGTGGAGACCGAATCCAGAAATTCCGTAACAAAAATAACCTAACACCCCCCACTCATTTGTTTTCTGAGCGTGGTGACCGATAAGAAAACAAATGAGTGAACAATCAATCAAAATTCAATTCAATGTGTGAAAGTGTAACTTCAATTAATATCAAAGAAAAAAACAAAGGAAAAAAAAATACTGCATAAATAAAAAATAAAAATAATTATAATTGCATAAGTTGATAAAAATGCTATGTAATAGCTTTACCGCGGCAGTCCCCGAGTGCCACACGTCTTTTTTTTATTATTATGGATTAGCTCGCCTTTGACCAGCGTATCACCAGATGGTAAACGACGATGTGGCCTACGATATAACGCTTGCCTAGAAGTAACCTATTCACTCTTGACTTACGAGACTTCTAGGTTGTAGCTATCAAGAAACACAGACTCCGGCAGGGAATTCCACTCCTTATCTGTACGCATAATGAACGTGTTCCCAAGATTTTAAATGGCTTTGATTGCCTTGATACAAGATAAATCGCTTTAAATATGGAAAATTATTATCTAAATCCTAACTAGCTATGACTGGAATATTTTTGTAATGAATTACAGGAAGTTCTATTTAGATAAATCGAGATGGCATTTTGATACATTTTAATTAAGTACAAAATGACCAATATATCTTGTTTTTTAGTCTGACTCAGCATCTAATTATAATATGTATTAGCTAATTCGGCAAAAATTGTTCTACCATACTTAGAATAAATTGACAAAGAAAAAAAAAGGGGGGTACTCAAAGGCTCTTTTAAAGTCCATAAAGCCAATATGTAATGGTCAAATCACATGAGAAAAGTGTCCGAGATGAGTCTGAGATAATTAATATACAATTTATATTATTATTTTTCATTGAAAAAGATCTCTCTACGTCAACTGAGGTTAGCAAAATACACTTCCTCCTCCTCGACACTAATGCAGAAAGAAATTATTGCTGCTATATTTCTGATTATATTGCTCGCGGCTTCACCTGCGTACGTAAAATAATCAGACCCTATGCCACTCAGGAATAAAGCAGCTTTCTATCGGTGAAAAAATATTAGCAATCGGACCAGTACTTCCAGAGATTACCTCCTACAAACAAAAAAAAACTACTGGGTACTATTCATAATATTATTGTAGATGGCGCCATAAAAAAATCTGCTCTTTAAAATTAATCTCGGGGTTTGAGATAATCCATCCATCAGCTTTTTTAACACGCTTATATTAGCTTCACCTGTATGTTTGTAATCAACGCCTTTGAGCTCGATTTTGACCAACTTTGGGTGATCAGATTTTCTTTAAACTTTGCACACCCATCAAAGACCGGTGACAATACAATAATCCGTTTTTTTAGTGAAAAATAAAATTATAGTTTTAAAAAACTGGGGTGCTCGATTTACAAAAAATATGGCACAAAGCGCCCCACGCTTTTTTCACAATGATATTAATATTTTTCGTTCATTTATTTTACACATTTTAGTTTGATATGCTATGAAATCGTGTTTTTTTGTAGTTTTTTAAAACTATAATTTTTAATGATTCCACTGCCGGGACTCAGGCCTCCTATCTAGGAAAGGGAAAGGGGTTTGAGGCATATCAACTTTATTCTTTCGCTGTATGAATTCAGAATAAGTACTTAAACAACTATACCTAATTCCGACCTCTGCAAATCAATTTACGTTCACCCTCTTTCAACCCAAAATACGTGTGTCTGCACTATCGACCTAGACTTGCAGACGTCTAGCGAACTCAGGCAATGCCTTAGGTCTTTGTTTCCTCATCCCAACTCCAGGGGTCGAAACCCTGAGGGGTTGACAACCAGCCGGAGTTCGATAACCGTATTCGGGGGACGTTCATAAGGTGAATGCTTTTAGCTTTTAATATTAAAGGTGATCGTTACGATGTGAACGGTTTTGTATTTTTTGAGGGCTGACTCGAAATCATATTAATGCTGAATGCACCAAATATCTTTTTAATACACTTAGTCAAAAACTCGCAGTCTTATCCTACCGCTTTAAGACGCGAAATTGATTGTTTTTCGCACTGGTGTGGAAAAGTTCGCGTGCTCGTCCCCGTCACTATTTTATTACATTTATCGTTTCTCGCGTTGACTTGACACCCACGAGCCGCCGCGCGTCAATCCCCATTTATTTATATCTTTGTAAGTGTATTGAAAAACGTCGTTTGATACATGTGGAAATTTTTCATTGCAGCCCTCGGCCGCCTCGGTCACAATCTCAAACTTTCTCCACTTGTGTCAATGTGGTTGATTCTTGCTTTTGACAAAAGATTGAAAAATATGTGAAATGCCATACATGTACCACAAATACTTGGTTGTGTAGTTAAGTGATATCTAAACATTTTTTAAGTATATACTGAATCAGCTAACAAAAAAAAATGTGCTATATTTTCATTAAAAAAATCGAACATAATTAGATATAAATTCAAACAAAAATACCAAAACCGCACAAAAATAATCTTTAAACTCAGTAGGTTATACACACACATACACAAATAATAGAGAGACCTACTTTAGGAACTAAAGAAAGAAAAAGCTACTTACAATTTATATCCGAAAAAAACTTAATCACCAAAGCAAAAAACACTCGATTACTTTAACATTTTAATTTCACCTTTCTTTCAAGTATAGCAATAATTTGAATAAATTAAAGTACGCCGCAACTGAACACATGTCTTGTTTCACAAACACTTATTTACAAAGTAACACACTATCTTCAAACAAGTACATAACAGTACTATAATTATAACAACACGTGTGTACTATATCACTTTCGATTTCACTACACACGACTCGAATTGGCAATGATCCAAATCTAATTGTTTACTCTCATTAAGTATAAGTACGTTTAAAACCACCATCTCTGCTTTCCCCCATAAAATTTAATATATCCAAAATAAAATTAGGTTACAAAGAAAACAGTAACGCGTCTATCTGTGAAAATTTCGTCCAAATCGGTTCAGTACTTACTAAGTAATCACAAAAAACACGTGTCAATGTTTTGGTAAACAACAATAAAATTTTCTTGTCGTATTTCCGGTTTAGGCGCATTAGGGCTAATTCTCATTTTGGCAACCGACTCCCAAATGGACTACTTCTCATTATGGCCACTTCTCATTTTGGCTACTTCTGATTAGGGCTACTTCTCACATGGGCTACTTCTCACTTGGGCTACTTCTCACTTGGGCTACTTCTCATTAGGGCTATTACTCATTATGGCTACTTCTCATTAGGGCTACTTCTCAAAATTTGGGAATGTTTATTGAAATAAGTACTGTTTTTATGTATATAAACATGTTAATTCATTATTATGAGATCAATTACATTATTTTAAGAATAAATCAACATTAATTGAACCAATGTAATAGGTAAGTTGTATACAATATTATATGTATTACTTCTTGTAATTACTTTAGTCTGGTTTAAAATAACATTTATTTATTTATAACACACACAAATCAATATGACGGCGGGTAGTACAACGTAGCGCCATCTGTTATTTCCTACCTAGTAGATTTTCTAGTAAAGGCACAATACTGCCATCCATCTTTAAATACGTCCACAATAAATATTAGTTATAGATAATAAAGTATATACACCAGGAAATCATTGATACACGAGAGTAATATTTGTCAATTAATGCATTATTAAAAAATAAAAAGTTACTTATTTGACTAAGATTAAAATGTGGGTACTAAGTAATTTATGGAGTAGAATACGGAATGTCGAGGCACAAAATATCGATAAATGCTAATACGATGCTACAAAATTGCGATGCACATTACGGCGAAAGACCGTCTCTGCGAAGCCACTACATTTCGATGCACGTTACAGCGATAGATCTTCACTGCGATACTACTTGACTTTGATGCACGTTACCGCGAAAGATTTTCACTGCGATACTACTTAACTTCGATGCACGTTACCGCGGAAAACTTCGGAGCAACTTGGTTTCGATAATCTATTGCGAAACATCGTTACTGAGAAACTATTACACTTCGACATCCGTGCTCGTCTTTCGTTAAGGCGCGGTAAGCAGCAAATCTTTTGCGTTTGATTTTAGTTGAATCTCGTGTCCGCTAATATGAAGGATATTTCGCAGTTTTATAATATTTAAAAAAAAAATACAACGATGTGTTAAAATATTTTTACATGTGTTTTTAGTTGGTTAAATTTCCATTTTGATAGTTACAAATAAAATAATAGTTATCACTCAAAATATTGAGTATTTCGAGACGAAAAATTGTTTTCGTGTACTTTCTTGCGATTTTTTTTTTCAGAATCCTGGATTATTTTTAGAAAATGTTTTTGCCCAAGTCTTTTACCTATACATTAGACTATACACTGTATTTTTTTTGGGCTTGTACTATGTAGCAATATGGCTAACTTTGCAACGAAAAAGAGGACGTTTTTACGGTGCCCCTGTATGGGTAGCGCCTTAAGCTTGTCATATTATCTACTGTACAAGCCCTTATGGAATACACGATATTTTACTCACTATGCGTTTTGGTTTATATTTTTTTAGGCTCATTCAAAACATATGTTCGTTCTGATAAATGATAATATAATAATACTTACCTATTACATTGGTTCAATTAATGTTGATTTATTCTTAAAATAATGTAATTGATCTCATATGAATGAATTAACATGTTTATATACATAAAAACAGTACTTATTTCAATAAACATTCCCAAATTTTGAGAAGTAGCCCTAATGAGAAGTAGCCATAATGAGTAATAGCCCTAATGAGAAGTAGCCCAAGTGAGAAGTAGCCCAAGTGAGAAGTAGTCCATGTGAGAAGTAGCCCTAATCAGAAGTAGCCAAAATGAGAAGTGGCCATAATGAGAAGTAGTCCATTTGGGAGTCGGTTGCCAAAATGAGAATTAGCCCTAATGCGCCTAAACCGTATTTCCGGCCTTAGACAATGTATGACCGTTTGAGGTTTATTTTATTTGCAAGTTGGCAACACTTTTTTTTTAAGTAAAATACAGGTATATCTGGCACCCCAAAATAGCAATTGTCTAAAAACACCATGCTTAGAGGATTTTGGCGGCCGTTTTAAATTATTCCTATTAAATATTGTGACAAAATTGTAGTATTTTGTATCTCAAATGTCTGCGCAACTGGACAATTTGTGGAATCGTTGAAACAGGCGTGAACTCAGCAAATGGAGCTGAAAATATTATTGTAGTATTGACTACCTCAGCGCAGCTAGGCTAGGCTGCCTCGATACATTTGCTGCAAAATACTTAATTAATAGCGATTCTGTATCAAAAATGACGCAGATAGACGTACATTCTAAACTTAAAACTGGCAGAATACACAAAACGCACAAAGCCAAAAAAAGAAAAAAATATATAACTCTGTCACTATCACTGAGAAAGGCGCCAAGCTTTCTCACCGCGTGTTGGCTATTTCAAATTTAGAATTTTTATTTATTCCTAATGTCGCTATAGCTGACAATAGCATTACCAGGCGTCCGGATAAAACCGGATACGATCAGACTTTTTAGCTTCGTGTCCGGCCAAATTAGGCGGACTCCAACCCGTCCGGTTTTTGTTAGGCTTTTTAAATTTTGGTCATTTTGTTTAGAATTGTCGTTTGAGTTCAGCCTTACCTAGTCTCGTTAGCACAAACAGAGCGGACATGAAATTACTCTAGCAATTTAAAATGATTTTATGAATATTATTGTTATTTACACTAATATAATAAAGAGGTAAAGCTTTTTTTTTTGTTTTTATGTTTTTTGTTAGTAGGAGGTAATCTCTGAAACTACTGGTCCGATTGCTAAAATTTTTCACTGACAGAAAGCTGCTATATTCCTGAGTGACATAGGCTATATTAAATGTACTACGCGTTCCAAATGAGAATAGGACCGATTCCTATGTTTTGACGTCTCGTCGTACTGTCAAATCGAAGAAATTTTGGCAAAATTGAAGAACTTAGAGATGAGTAAAATTGAAGAACTGGATTCTGAATAAACTTTTTTCGTTCCCAGTTCGTAAATAAACTTTTTCGTAAATTAATTAATGTTTAAAAATAATATTTCCTCAATTTGACAGTAAATCGTGACGTCACAACATGGCGGGCGATCCTATTCTCGTTTGGAACGCATTGTACGCGGACGAAGCCGCGAGCAAAAGCTAGTTAATTCATAAAACCCCGACCGAACGCTCTCTCATTGTCTTTCTGTAGTGTCTCTAATTACGATATTCGGATAGTCTGTCCGGATTTTCGGCTTCAAGACGTGGCAACCCTAGCTAGCTATCAACAACAGTTTATTTACAGGATTAAGTAGTGCGCACACGATTGTAGAACGCAGAATGTAGAAAAGCACGTGTCGACACAATGTTTTGCGAAGTTCGCAAAACACTGTTCTCAATTGTGGTTGCGTAAACTTCAATTTGTACTGAAACCGACTAAGCGTCGTCTGGGGAGCTTGTTTATAATATACACTAAAGGTCAACTCACACCGAAAGAGCGGCGAAGGGCAGCGCAGTTTCAGTGTCATATGAATTTTAACTTTATTTTCATTACTATAATACTTATTATCGCATGAATTCCTGCGGCGCCGCGGGCATCCGCGCGACTCGTTCGAGTTTCTCATGCGATAATAAGTATTATACTAATGATAATAAAGTTAAAATTCATATGAAACTGAAACTGCGCTCCGCTTCGCTGCCCTTCGCCGCTCTTTCGGTGTGAGTTGACCCTATAGAAGAAAAGTATCTTTTGTTTTTATGTTTTTTTTTTGTTTGTAGGAGGGTAGGAGGTAATCTCTAAAAATATTGTTCCGATTACGATTGCTAAAATTTTTTCACCGATAGCAAGCTGTTATATTCCTGAGTGACATGCTATATAATTTGTGTGGGCGGGGAATTATTAAATTTATATTATTATTATTATTTTATGTTTTAATTAATTATTGTACTTTTATTTTCATATTTTTTTTTATTTTAAGCTATATATAGCTTCTATCGCGGGCCTTGAGCGTGGAGACCGAATCCACAAATTCCCTAACGAAAATAATCTAACACCCCCCACTCATTTGTTTTTTGAGCGTGGTGACCAATAAGAAAAAAAAATGAGTGAACAATCAATCAAAATGTCTACACGTGAGGACTTGTAATTGGCTTTCTAGTGATTATGGATTCCTTTTTTTTGTCTGGTTTTATTAGCTGTAAGTCTTCCATGTACTAAATAAATAAATAAATAAATAAAAAAAATTCAATTCAATGTGTGAAAGTGTAACTTCAATTAATATCAAAGAAAAAAAAGACAAAGGAAAAAAAATACTGCATAAATAAAATAAATAAATAATGATAATTGCTTAGGTTGATAAAAATGCTATGCAATAGCTTTACCGAAGCAGTCCCCGAGTGCCACACGTCTTATTTTTTAATTTAAGAATTTATTTTTTATGTTATTATTGTTTGACCATTTTTCATAAAATACCCGCAGCCCAAATGGTATGCTGACATATTTAAAGGAACCATATAACGCCTTTCTTATATCTATGATATAACCCTAAGGCTCAATTTATACCACCCTGGAATGGAATGGTATGAGAGCGTCAATTTCACCTCCAGCGTCGTTTTCGTAGCTAGGAGAATTCTCGAGAATGCGCGAGGATTCCCCGGAAGACGCGCGACCTTTTTTTGGCTCGTATTGATTTTATATACTATGCAATTGACATAAAGTTCATTATGCTATGTACAATTTCGTTGCAAAAAATCGGTTCCATTCCATTCTGCGGCAGTGTACATTGAGCCTTAAAAAAGTATTTTTAGCAGATTATAAGGCTCCATTATAGGAATATTTTCGGGGAATAACCGAATTCTTTCCTGTAACATCCAGATGTAACAGCTCGATTTTGACCTACTTTGGTCGATCAGATTTGCTTCAAACTTTGCACACCCATCAAAGATTGATGACAATACAACAATCCATTCTTTTTTTAAAGAAAAAAATATATATTTAAAAAAAAAAAACACGCTTTCATAGCATATCAAACTAAAAAGTGTAAAATAATTTTCAACATAGGTAGAACGCACGCATCCCTAGAAGTAACTTATTCACTCTTGACTTAAAGACCCCTAGGTTGTAGCTATCAGGAAACACAGACTCCGGCAGGGAATTCCACTCCTTGGCTGTACGCACAATGAAAGTGTTCCCAAAACCCTTTGTACAATTGCCGGCACGGATCTTGAGCGCTGGATTCAAGTTGCGCAGAAGTTTAATATTCGGTCCCTTTAGTGGTGCAAAGTGAGACGCGGGGGCGAGGAGTGTCAGTGATTGGCTCGCCGCGCCAGTGCGTCATAGACGTCACTCATGATTCGTTCCCTGCCTTGCTGCATGTATCTAACAACGACGACGATTGGTTCGCCAATGTATGGAATGCGCAAAGCGATCCCCACTCCGACGCCAAGCGCTCAAGATCCATTTTTTTATTATTGTTGATTGGTTCGCGCTTGACTGCCATCTCACCTGATGGAAAGCGACGATGCGGTCGACGATGGAACGCGCTTACCTAAAAGAAACCTATTCACTCTCGACTTAAAGATTCCCGGGTTGTAGCTATCAGGAAACACAGACTCCGGCAAGGAATTCCACTCCCTAGCCGCACGCACAATGAATGTGTTCCCAAAACGCTTTGTGCGTGTTGGTGGGATATCCACCATATACCGGTGGCGCATAGCCGTACGTCTGGTAGTCCGACGATGAAACGGGCTAGGCGGAATTAAGTTATGCAATTCCGACGCACACTCCCCGAAATGCAACCGGTAGAAAACCGACAGGCTAGCAACTTTGCGTCGATGCTCAAGACTTTGAAGCCTCGACTCGACGAGTGTATCATCGCCAATTATCCTTCTGGCTCGCCTCTCAATTGCCTCAAGTGCATCAAGCTGATATCGGGCAGATCCGTCCATGACGGTAATTGTACGTATATGGGTGGGATGTCCACCATGTACCGGTGGCGCAACGCCGTACGCCTAGTAGTAGTTTGTGCACCGCTCGTGCTTGACACCTTCAGCGTAGACTCACCTTTAGACTCTGGACTTAGCATTATATCTGCGTTTAAATTTAACCTAGATAAAATCTGCTTTGATAACTAAAAGTGTAATAAGTTTTCAATGACAAAAATTTTTTTCATAATATGCTTTTATTGCGCGGTATAGTATTTATTGTGACAATTGTAAAGAGTTTATAGGCACAGGTTTTTTAAGCTATTGCATAGCTTCTATCGCGGGCTTTGAGCGTGGAGACCGAATCCAGAAATTCCGTAACGAAAATAACCTAACACCCCCCCCCCCCCCACTCATTTGTTTTTTGAGTGTGGTGACCGATAAGAAAACAAATGAGTGAAAACAGCTGTCGGCGTTTTGGATGGGTTTTTGATGTAAGAGGTTAAGCAGCTGTTGGCGAGGTCTGGTATTGGATGGGTGGGGATAAGCATCTGTTGGCAAGGTCTCATTTTAGATGGGTGGGGTAAAGCAGCTGTTAGCGAGGTCTGGTTTTGGATGGGTGGGATTAAGCAGCTGTTGGCGAGATCTAGTTGTGCCACACGTCTTTTTTTTATACGTTTAATCAGTCAATGACTTCCCTCGTTCTAAAACGAAGCTGGAGGGCATGTCAGATTTTTACTGACTAAACCACACCTATCGTTCTGTCCTGGCGTTCCAAGAGCATGGGTTTCCCTTCCAGAAGTCCACCTATGGGTATACCACTACGGTTGAGTTTAATCACAGGGCCATTTGGTTACGGTCAGTAGTTACTATGGCCACTATCCGAATTCATCATCAGACAAGTTCCATGGTACAATAATAATACATTGTCATCCAAGTTATATATGTAGGTACAATTACCGGAACGGATCTTGAGCGCTGGCTTCAAGTTGCGCAGAAGTCAAATATTCGGTCATTTTAGTGGTACGAAGTGAGACGCAGGGGCGGGGAGTGTCAGTGATTGGCTCGCCGCGCCATTGTGTCATAGACGTCACTAGTGATTCAGTCCCTGCGTTTGTTACATGTATCTCACAACGACGACAATTGGCTCGCCAATGTATGGAATGCGCAAAGCGATCCCCACTCTGACGCCGAGCGCTCAATATTCGTGCCGGTAGTTGTAGGTATATCAAATAACAGTTCAACCGCTTTTTTTTCAGAACGTCAGACTTTTACAGACTAAAACCCACTCCTGTCCCTCCTTTGCCTTCTTTCCAGGGCCCCAGGGCACACTTTCGCACATCCCATTGCCCTACGGTTAGCTCAATTGGTTAGAGATAACTGTATCGAAATCCATTTGCAAGATTTGCCCTAAACAAACATACAATACTTGAAAAAAAAAACAATAAATTTCCATCTTTTAAATAAAACATCACAAAAAAAGGAACACATTCGAATTTTAACAAAGTCCGTAACGGTTTTACGCCATCTTGCGTTTAGAAATTCTAATTTCAAACATTTGAAATGAGTAAGTATCGTTAGTTTCGTTTAGTTTTTACATACTAGGAGCATTCTTAAAAAAAAAAATATTGTGATAAAAAGAATGATAAGCGGAATTAATTTTGGCTTCATACCTCCACGCGTTCCTGAGAAAAATGTTCTTGACAGACAGACAGACAGGCAGACGGACAATAAAGTGATCCTTTTAAAATTCCGTTTTTATTATTATTACAAGCTTTTATTTAGTTTCACCTGTCCTGTTTGTCTGTAATCAAATCTTGCAAATTAAATTTGATCCACTTCCCGGTTACCGATTGAGCTGAAATTTTGCATGCATGTGTAAATCAGATGAGAATGCAAAATTATTATGACATGAAGTTGATCTGATGATGGAACCGGAAGGTGGCTATAGGAGCTATTTATATTGAGCTTTTTGGATTGCTCTTGATGAGTATTAATTAAATTATTTATTTATATATACACAAGCAATGGTGGCCGAGTGGTAATGGCCCCGACTTACGAGTTATAGGTCGCAGTGTGTAATTTATTTCATCACTAAGAAGGAAAACATCGTGAGGAAACCGGCATGTCCTAGAACCAAAAATTCGAAGACATGTGACATTCACCAACCCGCACTGATACTTATATTTAACCCCAAAACCAGTTTTGCGTCCGTTGCGTCACAAGGTTCAGTTGAAAACCAGCGTCAGGCACTAGTTGTCTGGCATTCATGCTGAACTGGACCTATTTTGGTGCAGCCATTAGGCACACGACAACTGTATTTTTTATTTTTTTATTGCTCTTTTTGATTCTTTTACTTTTGATACGTGTTTTTTTTTTGTTTATTATTGTGTTTGGGCCTTGTGCTGTACCAAATAATTTTTTTTTCTTTCTTCCTTTCTTTCTTTCACTGGGCCCGTGTGGTGAATTACGGCCCCATTCCCTCTCCTAGAGAGGAGGCCTGAGTCCCAGCAGTTAGATTAAAAAGGCTGATGATGATGATGATAGCACGTTATAGAAGCTTGCTATGAAAAAGAAGGATTTGCATTGAAAACTTGTTGTCGGTTGAACTCTTCTTCTTCCTGCCCTTATCCCATATTACTTGGGGTCGGCGCAACACGTTTTCTTCTTCCATTCTGACCTGTCACCCGTAAAACTATCACTAACTCCCTTTTCTTTCATATCACTTTTCACACAATCCATCCATCTTTTTTTCGGCCTTCCTCTCCCTCTCCATCCATCTACATGTATACTCAGAACTCTCTTAGTAATATGCTCTTCATCCCTCCTTTTCACATGACCATACCAAGACAACCGATTACCTTTCAACTTTTCAGTCACTGGCGCCACTTTCAAACTTCCTCTAATACACTCATTTCTCACTTTATCCATTCTCGTCACACCACACGTCCATCTCAACATTCTCATCTCCGCTACATGCAATCTTTTTTCGTCGGTTGAACTACAAAACCCTAAAATAGGGTGACCATGTTTAAAATGGAAGCTTCGTGTCTATGGTTTAACCATCTGTCAGTTGCAGTGACATCGACCCAGTTTCAATATATGGCCTTGGTAAGTGCTGACACTGCAGATTAGAATAATCGATAACTTCTAGTTAAATGGTGGTATCGATTTCAACTATGCAAAGGTCTAGCAAAGGAGGCCGAGCGCATCAGGCAATGGCGCTCACAGTGACCCAGCCGCCACCGGCCACCGTAGGCGCGGGCTTGCGGACGGCGAGCAATGGGTAGCTTGCTGTCCGACCGTTCGGTAAGAACGATCGAGCCCAAGTCGTCGACGGCGCGCACTGTTCTCGCGAGCCTCAAGGAGTTGTCAGCAACAGCAGGAGCCCAGCTGGGTCGAAGCCTACTGGGGCCAGGGTTATCCGAAAGGGCGCTCGAGCCCCGGTATGAAGGCTTGAAGGAACGGGATGGGTTTTTTAGTCAGTACGAGTCTGACACGCGCCTCAAGGGGTTGACAACAACGGCAGGGGCCCAGTTGGGTCGAAGCCTACTGAGGCCAAGGTTTAGCTCCGAAACGGAAGGTCGGCGCCGGTATGAAAGGCAAGAAGGAACGGAGTGGGTCTTTTAGTCAGTAAGAGTCTGACACTATCTCCCGCTCCGCCCAAGGGCGGGGGATGACACATAGACGATTTTTACCCACAAAAAAAAAACTATGCCAAGGTTTTATTTTAATACTTTCTTTAAAGGGATGACCAAACAGTTGCAAACTAGCGTTCCAGCTAAGTTGCCTTTTTTCCTTCGGTGGTCAAAAATCATCCAGTTGACATCCCCCGTCCTTGAGCGTAGCGAGAGATAGTGTCAGACTTACTGATTTCAAACCGGATAGGGTTATCTTAGTTCCTATAGACACCTTCCGGTTCCATCATTTTACGTTATGTCCCGATGATTGTTTACAGACAAACATCGGGACAGGTGAAACTAAATAAAAGCTTGTAAAGTTAAATCTCTTTTCTTTTTTGGTAAAAAATAAGAGGAAAATATAGCAACAAGTACTTATTATTCTATGGCTTCCGGTCTGTGTTAGATTTTACTATGAGAACCATAAAAAAAATAAAAAGACGTGTGGCACTCGGGGACTGCCGCGGAACTTATGCAATTATAATTATTTATTTATTTTATTAATGCAGTATTTTTTTCCTATGATTTTTTTTTCTTTGATATTAATTGAAGTTACACTTTTTGAGCGTGGTGACTGATAAGAAAACAAATGAGTGGGGGGTTTTAGGTTATTTTCGTTACGGAATTTCTGTATTCGGTCTCCACGCTCAAGGCCCGCGATAGAAGCTATGCAATAGCTTAAAAAAATCTAAACGTTTTGCACAAAACAGGTTAATGACCTCATTGGTCATCATTACAAGGTCATATTGTATAATGTTTTCCTTCATCGATTAATTCATTAGCTTTTTTATGTTCCCACTGTTGGGACTGGCGCCTCTCAGGCTTCTCTCTAGGAGAGGGATGGAGCCGTCCATCCACCACACGGACCCAATGCGGGTTGGTGTATGTCACATGTCTTAGAATGTTTGGTTCTAGGACATGCCGATTTCCTCACGATGTTTTCCTTCACCGTTTTGAAAGCAGTGGTAATGAAATAAAATACACAAAGTAATGCGCCTGGCACGGTTTGAACCCGCTACCTATAACTCGTCCGGGTTGTTAGCACTGGACAATCACTGCTCTAGCTAATTTTCTCAACGCCAACAATTTAGAAATTTTTCATTACAATGTGTACATCCCTTTTCTAATGGTACACTATTCATACTAAGACATGGCTTAAAGAACTTACTATACAATCAAAATAAAAACAAGATAGAAAAAAAAATACAATTTCAATATTTTGACAGTTACTTCACACAAAAACTGTCAATGTCAAAACGTAATTTTAATACCATAGACAAAAAAAAACTTACGCTGCAACGCTCAGCCTAAAGCTTCCTAATTCAAAACCCACGTGAGACGATAAAATTTATCTACGACGAAATCAACAAAGCGTAAAGTAATTTCAAATATTAAGGCGCAAAACTGCCTTCTGGCGAAAAAGTTCATTGACACCGCAGGTTGGTAACCTTTGCGTGTCGATCTAACGCTTCTAACCAAACATTAGCGTGACGTAGGCGTAGCGTTGAATTTTAAAATACGGCTTTGTTTATTATTGTAACCATCGACTTATATTCTAGTGATGGACAAGCCCACGGATATCTATAGACAAGCCCTTTCGTGGAAACAATTTTGTCAAAATACTGAACAACTAAAACAAAAGTTCGCTGCAGAGCTACATTGCCATTATCTCGTCTAACAGAACTATTATATATAACAGAAATATAAACATGCAGCGGTAAGATTTCATAGAGAATTTTTTTTTCGCGACCAAAATATCAAAGCGCCGTGGATTTCGCGGCATTATACCTGTCTTTTTTTTAGTGGGAAAAATCATCTAATTACAACCCCTGCTCTTGGGCGGAGCGGGAGATAGTGTCAGACTCTTACTGACTAAAAGACCCACCCCGTTCCTTCTAGCCTTCAAACCGGGGCTCGAGTTCCCTATCGGATAACCCTGGCCCCAGTAGGCTTCGACCCGACTGGGTCCCTGCTGTTGCTGACAACTCCTTGAGGCGCGCAGGAACAGCTTGGTCCGGTGGCATTACACCTGACTCGACTGGAATGAGTGTTCCACACGCCCAATTTAGTGCGTATTACATTTATATCGATGATAGTGACCTTTTTTTTTTTTGACTGTTCTGTCCCACTCCTAGGAAAAAGCCTTCCTCCACTGCCTCCATCTTTCGCTCGCCCGAGCTTCTTTTTGCCAGTTCTGGAATCTGTCTTGTTCATCGCGTCATCTCTTTCGTGGTCTACCGTGACCCCGTCGATCTGTTTCAGGTCGATATTTATGCTACTTTAACCCACAGTTTGCCGGGCATGCGGTGCGGCAGACGTGTCCTGTCTAGTCCCTAGTCACAATGATTTTTAAAAGTCAGCCGCTGCTCATGACATGCGTCACCTGCTATGCTGCCTATCCAGCATAACCACCTGCAGTTTTCAGGATCTATACGAGGCCAATAATAGAGCTGTACAGGTTGACAAATAGGCAAATACTGGAGAGACAGAATTTAGTTTGAGAACACGAAAAGAAGATTGTTTTTCTTTTCGTGTCAAAGAAAGAGGTCAAACTCAACAGACTTTTTAAACGTAAATTCATTATGTCATCAAATTGTTATATTTGATTATAAAATATCCAATAGACCTAATTAATTAGACAAAGTCATCAATAAGCTTTGCAAGAGAAATGTAAAACATGACATTTGACAGATATGGCATAATGCCAACATAAGAATCATAGACAAGAAACCCACACGTTCATCTTGCCCGGTGATGGCGCCACTGTCGGTAAACAAAAAATGACAGCCCTTGTCACTTTTTGTAGGTAGAGATTTCGTGAGCTAATGATGATGTAGGCAGTGCTGGCCGAATGGTAACGGCCCCGACTTACCACCAAAACTAACCAAACCCCAAACCCAGTCAGTCGCATTAATTTGTGTAATTTATTTCATCACCACTGCTCTCAAAACTGTAAAGGAAAACATCGTGAGGAAACCGGCATGTCCTAGAAACGGAGACATGTGACATCTACCAACCCGCACTGGGTCCACGTGGTGGATTACGGCCCATTCCCTCTCCAAGAGTGGAGGCCTGAATCCCAGCAGTGTGAATATTAAAAGGCTGATTATGCTATCAGTTGCCTAGTTCTCCTAGCAAAAGCTCTACTTAGTTTGTGACTAGATAGCGTTGTGGAATATTACAATAATATTATTATTATAGAATATCACCTTGTCTAGAAGAGCCTCTTGTCATTTTTCGTTAGTTCCACTTTTAGCCACAAGCTCAGATAAGTTTTTGGCACATAACATAATTACGTCATTATTTTAGTACGAAAATTATGTGTTATCGACATATGTCAACAATAAGTACTTATTTAGGGCCTGGTTGGTTATAGATAAGCATAGATAAAATTTTATCGTTTATTTGGAAACCGCATAAATATTATACTGTAATATTTTCCCACACATTGACAACAGATAGTAAAATAATAAAATATAATATTCCACAACTATCAACGCCGTCTAGTCCCAAGCTAAGCAGAGCTTGTGTTATGAGTACTAGACTACTGATAAACATACTTAAATATATTTTTAAATATAATACATTACACCCAGACACAGAACAAATGATCGTGCTCATCACACGAACATTAGTTTTGAGTGAAAATCGAACCCACGACCTTCGGCATAGCAGTCAGGGCCACTAACCACTAGACCAACAAACCAGTACAACACCTCATTAATTCGAATCATCTCACCTCCAACCAAAAAAAAACTGTTTGACATTAGCGTAGATATTTTTGACTTAAAAGGTCGTTTAACTTAGCAAATTATGATAATTTACACTGGCAACATCTTATCTGTTGGCCTGTTGAGTTTATTGTTTTGTTTATTATTGTGACCTTGACAATGATTATTAAAGAGGTCAACAGCCTTTTTTATATGCATAATTTAATCTGTCATCAAATCGTTGTTTGATTTACTACATTCGCAATAATATTAGACACTAGCTTTTGCCCGAGTCTTCGTCCGTGTACATAAAACATAGCCTATGTCACTCAAGCACAAAGCACTTTTCTATCGGTGAAAAAATTTTAGCAATCGGACCAGTACTTCCAGAGATCTCCTACAAACAAAAAACATAAAAAACAAAACAAACAAACTTTACCTTTTTATTATATTAGTGTAGGTTGAAACAAAACTTTTTCACAGTTCGTCCGTTTTTTGGCTTTTATAATGTTGGTGGGACGAGAAAAATGGCGTCTGCTGTTTTAATGCCATGGCATGGCATAGAAGTCAAAATCGGTATAAAGGAAACTAAAACACTAACTAATTAGAAAAAAAGTCGCCAATGAACTATATTATACAATTACAAAACATGACATTTGACAGACACGCCCCAATACCAACATTACAATCATAGACAAGAAACTCACACGTCCATCTAGCCCAGTGATGGCGCCAAATGACAGCCCTTGTCACTTTTCATAGGTAGTCGTTAGTTCGATTTTCAATCTCCGGGTCAGATGATGAGATGAAGTGGCATTGTAATGATTGAATGAACTATGATTGACCTTTTTATTTAATTATTGGACTTATCTAACAATAGTTTCTCCTAGTACAACAGAAACATCAAAAAGTTCGATTGTAGTCTTTGAACTTTTATAAGAGTGGACGTGTGAACATTTAACATAACTTTTATTATGATCATGTCAATGGCACATGGTGAAAAATCCCTTCTTTTTGAGATGGGAAATAATCTAATGCCTTTTTCAGTGACGGTCTAGTGCGGAGCAGAAGGGAGTGCTAGACTTTTAAGGTGGAAGAGTGGAAGGCTTCACACCAGGTGGACCGATAACCTAGTTTGTCTTTTGTTAATTTACTAGCGACCCGCCCCGGCTTCGCACGGGTGCAATGCTCTTGCCGCACCGGGCGGCCGAACGTACCGCCGCAAACGCTACGTCCCGCAATTTTTAAATCTGTAATATCTTCGAAAATATTCACTTAAATCATACGGTGTAAAGGGCCATATAGATCTATATTAAATGAACAATGTATTCTAGGTATTTAATTGGTTAAGGATTAATGCTGTATTGGTTAAAATCGCTTCGAAAATTAGCCATTATTTGTCGTAAAAAGTAAATGACAAAAAAAAGTTATTGTGGGTTATCCATAAGAGATAGACATATACCATTACGGACTTTTCTGTAGAGCTTTTCAATGTGTACAATACTTAGTACATTATTTTGATAAAACTCGTAGGGTTCAGCCTGCGTTTGCAATGTAAGCGGAAAAAATGTAATTATTTACGACATCACATTAGAAACCTCAAAAATAACAGTACTTCTCCACTATTTAATGGATGTTATTATACATATAAACCATCCTCTTGAATCACTCTATCTATTAAAAAAAACCGCATCAAAATCCGTTGCGTAGTTTCAAAGATTTAAGCATACAAAGGGACATAGGGACAGAGAAAGCGACTTTGTTTTATACTATGTAGTGATGTGCTTAGTTTTGTTTTTTTTTTTTTGTGCATTCGTATTTAATCTGTTTATTTTTCTGTGTGCATCAAATAAAAACAATATCTATCTATCTATCTAGTGAGGGGTCTCGGGAATCCGATGAATGCGAGAAGGACAGGACCGGTCGTTTTAGCGACACTTGGGAGAAGCCTATGTCCAACAGTGGACTTCTTTCGACTTAATTGATGATGATGATACTTGCTGTACTATATGAACAGTGGAATCTCCGATTTTAGCCATTTCCATACGCTAAAGTTAGAACTGCATTAGACCGAAACATGCACACGTGTAACACGCCTGATTGGTACGTAGAACGACGCGACGTCGCGTGGCGTGGATCTAGTGTAGCTCTACAAGTCTAGTTTCCATATAAAATGTATGGAGACCGACCAGAAAGGCATGTGTGGGACACGTGTGCGCTACCCTAAAAGTCAAGCAAGATTGAACGTAGCCTATTTTCAGTTTGACGTCATGGAAGTGTTGAAAAAGAAATAAAATATGGCTTTCAAGTAAACATTTATGTGGCCGCGCAAACACAACGTGTTATGTTAATTCTTATTTAAAATTCTAATTACCTCGAACCATACACTGCGGTATAAGTATTTTCAGCTTCGTTTTTAAGACAACACTTTTCACAACATAACTGTTTTTTTTTAAATCCTTTTTTTTTTGGTGGGGAAAATCATCCAATGACATCCCCCGCTCTTGGGCGGAGCGGGAGATAGTGTCAGACTCTTACTGACTACTACTTCTACTTGCTAAAAACCCACCCCGTTCCTTCAAGCCGAGGCTCGAGTTCCCTTTCGGATAACCCTGGCCCCAGTAGGCTTCGACCCGGCTGGGCTGACAACTCTTGGGCTTGGGCTTGGTCCGGACAGTTACCGGACGGCCAGACAGCGAGCTACCCATTGCTCACTGTCCGCAAACCCGCGCCTACGGTGGCTTTAAAAGATCCTTCATAATTCATATGATGATTAATCTAAGACGCGAATTTATAAAACAATAGACTGTTAAAACTGGCCAAGTGCGAGTTGGACACGCGCACGAAGGGTGCCGTACCGTCCTTAGGAAAATTCGGCAAAAAGATTCTTGTTTTTTTTTTGTATGGGAGCCCTTAAATATTTATTTTATTTTTAGTATTTGTTGTTATAGCGGCAACAGAAATACATAATTTGTCAAAATTTCATACAGCCTGGTGATAGACAGACGGACATACAGCCAAGTCTTAGTAATAGGGTTCCGGTACCCTTTGAACCCTAAAAAAGAAAAATAATTCAGCTGATGTTGCCTACATTTGTCGAGCTATGTACTAAATAGCAGATTTTTTTGTCCAACTATAAACAACCTGCCTAAAGTGACCCAGTGTAGGGCTGACTCCGTTTCATCTTTCATGTTAAACGGTAATTACTTCAAAAGAGGTAGAAAATAACTACAAAATACTACTTTGGTACAATTTTAGTCGAAATAAATAGTATTTCAGAAACTACGTACGAACATTTGTATTTAACGTACCAAATGAATAATTGTTTGCAAACTTATAAACGTCAAAACAGTGATTGACATTTGACAGTCAAGAGAATGTTGCCAGGAGAGAAAAACAAAAAGGCCCGATATACTCAATTTAACTACTATTGTCTGTGCGATAAAAGAACCGTCGTGGCGTAAAGTGAAAACAACATTAAAGATTTTAAGTAGCAACACAACCCAGCCATCCGTCAAATGGCAAACGTCATTTCAGGTTTGTTTATTGTGTTATTTTATTGTGATTTTTAATTGAAATCTTCAGAAATGTGATAAAAAATTTCACTGAGCTGTAAGGGAAATAATATTTAATATATTACAGTTTTGCCAAAGATAACAAATGGCAAATGACACCATTATTGATCAAAACAAAGTCACGAACTTGGGAAACATTGGTATGCTGTGTTTTTGGTACGTAACACTTTTATTTTAATGTTTTTTAGTGTCCGACCGAAGCTTCGGCTTCGGCTTCGGCTTCGGCCACCTTCGGCCAAAAAAGCACCTTCGGCCAAATCTTCGGCTTCGGCCAAAAATTTGCCGAAGGTTTGGCCGAAGCCGAAGGTTTGCTAGTTGTCAAAATTTGAAATTTACTGAACGATGCTAGAGCGAGACGGAGAGTGTGTAGAGCAGCAGAGTTTCGCCGCACCGCCGCACCGGACCAAACGAATCGCAGTTAGTAAACTAAACGAGTCCAAAACAAGTTTGAGAGCGCGTCTTAAAATTCTAATAAGTGTTTTGTTTTTAAATATTTCATATTTTTTATTACAAATTATTTTATTTATTACTGTGAGTAGTACCTGTGGTGATACGTTCATTATTGTGAGGCACTCTAAGAACCAAAAAACCGTAAGTATTGTCTGGTTTAAAATATTTTATGTTATCTAACGTTAGGTAGGAAACTAAATGGAAACAATGTTGGTATGTTTTTTTATGCAATTTTTAGATAAAAAGACATGTGAAGATTGTTCAGTTTTAGTTAACTACCTAAACCGATAGGATATAGGCGTATGCGCGTTGCAGAGTCCTACTGCGAGTACGGGGCGGTCGGCTCGGTTCGGTACGTCTACGTACTTGTGCATTTATATAGAATATTTACTTTCAGGTATACAATGACATCTTTAGAGCTGAATCCTATCTGGCAATATTTTATAAAGGCTACTGATAAAGCTTTATGTAAACAGTGCAATAAATCATTATCTCTTGGTAGTGCTTTACCAAAAAAGCAGAGTACCACTAATATTAAAAATCATTTGATGAAAATGCATAAAATAGAGTGGGAGGCTTATTGTAATGCAATAAATGAAAACAGAAGAGTATGAGTTTAATGAAAAATAAAACAGAGGCAACTACATCTTCGCAATTTAATGTCAAAAGAGTAATTTACCTCAAATCATAGAAAAAAAAAAGCAGCTCCATTGTGGCCAGATAGTGATCCAATATCTATGAGAATCGATAAAGGTATAATGGATCTCATCATCGTTGACATGCTGCCTTACAACGTTGTTGAAGGAGAAGCATTTCGCAGACTTAATTGTACTATAATAAGGTGTAACAATTTGGGTCAAATTGTTACCAAAAATGTTTAACTTAATTATCCTAAGACATTACTTATAAGTATTTAATTTTCTCAAAAAAAACCAAAAAATTATATGTAAAAAATAGATATTGAAAAAGCGTTAAACTTCGCTCAATTATTTTATAGAAATATTTTGTGTTCGTCTGATAATTAAAAAAATGTGACTGATTATTTGATTATTTTTGTTAAAATTACTTTAAATAAATAAATATTTAATTAACATTGTATATTTGAAACTTTTATTTTAGACAATATTTTATTACCTACTTGTATATGTTGGTAACTCGGCTCGTTATTGGGCTAAATCTCTAAAGCTCTCACAATATGTATCTAGTATATTCTGAGATCAAAGTAACTATCGTATTTCTCAAGGTCAATGACACCTTCGGCTTCGGCTTCGGCTTCGGCCGAAGGTTTTGGTGAATACCGATTAATCGGCTTCGGCTTCGGCTTCGGCCAGAATTGCACCTTCGGTCGGACACTAATGTTTTTAGACTTCCTAGGTGAACTCCTGTCCCTGTTATCTCCAAATATATATAAATTAAACGGAAATTCATTAAAACATGACGATATTTGTTTATTTTATTTTTGTCAATATTTTCGATGGCTAGTATAAAGAGTATTGATACTTTAAATTTATAATGCATTTCGACTAACTTAAAATATTTCTTTTCAGGCTTGAATGAGGATACAGTAACTAAAATAAAAAAGGGCAAGTGCGAGTCGGACTCGCGCACTGAAGAGTCTGTACAAATTTACCGAAATCAATTCCCGAATTGAGTTACAAAAATTTTTCCGAATTGCAAACAATATTTTTTTTGTTGTGATCTGATCTTCAAATTTACAGTTTTCTGATTTTTCCCTGCACTTGTTCTATGAGACCTTGTTTTATGCCAAATTTCAGGTTTCTAGGTCAACGAGATTTACCCTATGAGCTTTGATTCTCTTGAGTATCGAAATATATGTTTTTTGCGACATAAACGGCCGTATCTTTTTTTTTTCGTTAACTCAGAAGTTTGATTTTTTCACAACTTCAAAAGACCGCAGACTTGTGTGTATGGTTTTAATTTTAACTCGATACCTCCAAGCGTTCTCGAGTTAAAGGGTCTTAACAGATAAACAGTCGGACAACCAAGTGATCCCAAGGTTCTTATATGCGAGATGGTCCCTTACTGGCTAAATAGATTTTTTACGAAGCAACATTTCAAATTGTGAAGTGTACTTTATTTTTATAGTCATTAAGTTCATATTTTTCATTGATTAGCTAAAGGGAAAAGTGTACTAAGAAAGATAACGAGTAAGTGGTAGTGTGTCCTATTTTTACCTTTATATTTAACAAACATAAACTTGCTGCTAGCTACAATATTCCAGTCAGTGATAATAGACCAATCCCAGTCAAAGTGATGGAACCATTTTCGTTGGAACTTGGTAAGTGGTCGTTGGTGGAACCTACCTCGATAGGCAATACAGCATTTCCTTCACGCTATTTTCCTTTACCGGTTCGTGTTTGCATTTAAATGTTCATCATCGTTGCAATCGAAAGATGTTCACTGTTCGACATAGGCTTCCCCCAGGTGTCGCCACAACGGCATTACGCAAAAACTTACAAACGGATGAATTTAATGATAAACGTTGCTATAATGTAGCTTATAACCTATATTTTTGCTAAGTTTCATCACGCGAGCGAGTTCAATAAATGGGCTACTAATATTATAAATGCGAAAGTTTGTGAAGGTAGATCTAGGTACGTATGTATGGATGTGTCGCGCAAAAACTACTAGACAAATGAACTTAATTATAAACATTTCAATAATATAGCACATAAGCTATAACTTTGCAGTTTCATTAGGTGAGCAAATTCAGAATAGGATAATTTTTATTATAAAGTGAAGCCGCTGGAAGAAGCTAGTCTAACATAGTTTAAAAATATCAAGATTTAACAGTCGCTCTATAATGACGTCACAATGTTGCTTACATAACGAAAACGATATTTATCTACAGCAGCGCCCTCAAATCCCACGATGGTTTACTTTCCGCACAGACTCTAAAACAAATCTTAAGAAATTTGACAATACACAACAATGTAAACAAACCAATATTAATGTAATACAGCGGAAGAGAGTTTCTTTTTTAGAGAGAGGGATAAATATATTTATGACGAATAACATCACGTTAACAACCCACGGGATTGTAGTAATCAAAGATGCGTGTAAAACCACGGAAACAGCTATTAGTGAATAAAAATACGTAACCAAAAATTGTCATTGGAACCTTCAGAAACAAAATTTGCATTTGAATTTTTCATAAATACAAAACCACACATTTCAAAACCTTTAAAAATAAAAATATGCACAGCCAGAAAATCAACGACAACCGTCAATCACCGTATTACCTACCTTAAATACTTTAAAAACAGTAACCTAAATCATTATAACCGTACTTTGAACCAAATGGCTGCCTGTGACGTCATTTTAAAGCACATTGACAGTTGACTTTATATTTTCATGAAATATTTACTTACAAACACAGCAATGGTCTTAAAACTGAATATTGCGCAGATTTTGAAATATTTTTCCATACGGGTATGTCAAAACAACAGATTGCCATATGCCATGTTCAATCCAAATGGTTTAAGTCTAGGTTAAAAAGATCAAAAAAACAAAGAAATTTACACTAACCTCTTGAGTCAGCTCATCACCAGTGTGATGACCCTCATCAGGCTCGATCTTCACATCCACACCATCACTGGAAGCATCCATATCACTAACACCACTGGAACTAGCTGTGAAGCTCGTGCTAGCCCGTTCCCTCTTCACATTCAGAACCAATTCCTCCTCAAACATTGGCGCTAACTCATACACTTCTGTATCCAAAGGAGTATTTTCCATCAGATATTGTTCTAAATTCTCCTGCTGTTGCTTCACGTCTAAGTACTCCAAATCATGCTTTAGCTCTTTAGCTTCATCCACTTCACCAAATTCTTGTAAATCCGCCATGTTTTGTTGAAATACTGAGTTGGTTTCTCCCAAATCCATCTCAGTTTTCGGATTGAAGTAAGGCATGAAGTCTATAGCGTTATCGCTATAAAGATCATCATCGTCAACCTCCTCTTTAACGCGAACTTCAAAGTCCTCGGCTTTTTCTTTCTTGATCTGCATTTCGGAAGGTTGTACTAACAACTCGTTTACGTCAAACGACCTCGAAGCTATTTCAGCAAAAATGTCTTCTTCAGTTCTGTTATGGAGAAAATCAGCAGAAAGAGTGACAATAGCGTCCGGGCGTTCTTCATTGCTCGCCGTTTCTTCTTCTTCATCAGAAACTTTGACTTCCTGGGCTACGTTATCGTCAGCTGACACAGAGTCTTGGTCAGCATTTTCGGGTACCGTCGCCGAAGCGAGCGCGGGCGCTACTGTGTCAGTCGCCACATTATTGACTAAATATGTATGAAGTATCGGGGCTCTGTTATTCCATATCCGCTCATTATATTCTAAACCGGGATTACCATATCGTCCGAGGGAATTTAGCTCCTCGAATAATTGGCGTTCGTAATTGATTAGTATGTTGTCTAATGACTTTGGGTGCACGAATCTTGGTCTTATCAGCGTTCTCGCTTCTTGTTCTAGGGACCAGTCTGATCCGTTTGAGATGTGGAGCCCAGCTATCATCTGCTGGGTCTCCCTTTCCAGGTAATCGTTGGGGTCCACCTTTAACAGGCTAAGGACTAGAGCGAGTCGTAACAACTCGTCTCCGTATAATTTCTTTAAAGAAATCATGTTTATAACTTAAAATTGAGCACGAGTGAGATCAGTTATTTGAAAGTTCTAAAAAATCTAATGCTATATAGTCCTTATGTTATTATTAATAAAATTTCTGGTCTTCTTTCTTCTTTTCTCCGACATTTTGACAGATGTCACTTTCTCGCACTGTTCGTTATGTTGGTATACATGTCTGTTAAGCACATCATCACTTGGTTAGAGAGAAACTTGTTTAGTCTTTAGCTGGCTTTGCGCCAGACCACTTCACTTGCTCACTTTAAGTTATTTCTGTAATCAGAGTTACAGTTTATTGCAGCAGTCTTTGTAAAACACTTTCGGTTAGTAGTAGTTTAACTGAAAAAGTTTTTACTTCAAAACGATTTCAAATTGACAGTCTAATAATAAGCTGTAAGTGCAAACAACCAATGCGCTCTTAATTTACATATTCAAATTAAATTCTATGTTGGTTATGTTGGCAGTATTTGTTACGAAAAAATTTTGTTTGGTTGGTAGTTTCTTTTATTTGACGTAGACACAGAATGGTTTTCAAAACTATTAACTATATGGTATTTTTAACAGACGCACAATACATCTCATAATATTAGCATGTATTTACATTTCATGACTTATTGCATAAATTTTAGTGAAGAATTTTAAAGTATGGATGAATGACCTCAATTTTTTTTTTTAATAATAATCTTGTCTGTGAGACTTTGAACCATACTTTGTCAAGTATGTAAGTACCTACAAAACACTTACCTTTTAAATAGAGTTCGCTATTCAAAAGTTATCTAACCTTATTTGCATTTTGACATTTGGCATTGCTAGACTGTGAAAATTTTGATTCCAATTACAAATTTAAAATTTAGATATAGTACGTCTGCTTCCATTACATAAATAGTCATTAGAAGTTTTGAAAGTTATTACTATTACTTATGTTGGTAGATATTATTAAATATTGCTTTTGTTTATGGCAGGTTCATATTAAATTAACCTTTCAATTGTGATAATTACAGACACAATTGAAAGACAATAGGTGCGCGAACGCCGGCGTTCGCTTGGGGTTTAATGAATTAAAAGAATACCAAAACTAACCACACACTGAATTAAAAATTGAGGAATGAGTAACGAAAATAAATCGAGGGTATGACAGAAATATTTATCATTGACCCAGCCTCATGTTGCAACGTATTTTCTTCCAAAGCTGCTTACCTCATTAGAAGCTTAGCGTGAATAATACATAATAAAACCATTTACTACTTATGTACTGTCAAAAAGAACAATATACAAACTCCTATTGAATTGAATTAACCTTACAAAGGATTTCGAAACCAGCTATTATTTACTTTAAATCTTTGTACATAAGTCATATAATCACATGTATTTGTATGTAAAATAATACAGATTACGAAAGCAAGTAAAAACTGTTTGTGTAATGATTTAAAGTTAATTGACCTCTTTATACGAATTTTATTTTTAATTTGAGTTTTTGGCATGTAGAAAGCGTATGAAATGTTTGTACTTAATTATTATTTCTTATTTTTTTTTTATGTAGGTACAACGAGAGCACACTCAAACGAGAATTCAAACTTAGATCGTACCTACCTATTGTTTTTTTTCTATTCAGAAACGCAATGTTTTCTAAAAACTCGAGAAAAACAAACACATCCACGATGTTTTCAAATCAAACGTAAATTACGCCACCATTTAAAAATATCTCCCTAAGGAATATCTTTACATTCACAACAACAAAACACGAACAAAAAAAACTATCTCGAAAACACTATTGTAAATTTTTCCAAAACCGTAGGTAATCCTTACCAGCCTATCAAAAAAAAAAAAACAATAAAAGTAAAAATGACACACTGCCAACATAACACAACAAAAAACCATAGATTTAAAAAAAGAAATGATTAAATAATAACTGTTTTCCCGCCCGAACAAACGTCAGATATAACAAAGTTCTTTGTTTACGAGAAATTGCGTTGTGAGCGCGCGCTCACGACCGCGCTCAGAGGCAAACTGCGCTGCCATATTGCAAGAAACGTTGACCAAATGAATCATAGGACATATCTTTATTTTCCCTGAATTTTCGCTCGCGAATCGTTAATTTTACGTTTGGACAATGAGCCATGGCAACTACATCGCAATGTCGTTGATGTTAAACGTTATGGCACCGATTTTTTTATGTTTAATGTTATGTTAGTATTTCGAATACCGTAATCGTAATTAGAGACAGAATAGAAAGACAATGACAGAGCAAGCGAACGCCGGCGATTGATTGGGGTGTAATGAATTAATACTATAGGTAAGCACTTACTTAGTTTTTTTTTTTGACGTGACAACGTCTTAAATTAGGTTGCGGCTGGGAGTCACTTATGAAAAAGTGTAACGCTCGGTAACGTTACGATGAGTCACCGAACGAGAGAGAGGCCCGCCGAATGCCTTGCGTCTCTCTCCCACTCAACTATGATCAAATTTGATGCAAAATTTGTGCAATTCTTATTTTCATTCAATTCCTTGTTCCTATTGTGCAATTTAATTATATTCATATCAATAAATATTCTACCGAGAAAAAGACGTTGTCACGTAAAATCTTCGCCCGTAAAACCGACTTTACAGGCAACCATTTTTTTAATAATAAATACTAGTGATTGACTACAATCGCTAGTTTATTACGAGCATATTCACTCTAGCCTTGAAGACACCTAAATTATCAGACAGCATGACCGCAGCAGGCAAATTGTTGCACTCCTTCGATGTAAGCGCTATAAACAATGGTTTTGATACTTACTAGATTTTTCTCAATTTAGTTATGTTTTTTTTCTAATATAATCTTTATTTCTGTCTACAGATCCGTTTTTTGAATGGCTTCCGTGCCTTGTTACCTTGCCATGCGCAATAATCTGTTTTTAGCTGCTACAGAGATTCACGCAAACAAAAGATCGCCATTTTAATATTCTTCTAAATTTTCAAATAAGACGTCATTTGTAGTGTATTATTGAGGTTAAAAGTAAACTTATATACTATGCGTTCCAAATGAGAACAGGAACGATTGCCATGTTATGACGTTTCATCGTACTGTCAAATCGAAGAAATTTTGGAAAAATTGAAGAACTCCCGAGGTAAAATGGAAGAACTGGATACTGATTAAACTTTTTTTTCGTTCATAGATCGTAAATAAATGAAATTTTTCGTAAATTAATTACAAGTTTAAAAATTTATTTCCTCGTTTTGACAGTAAATCGTGACAATATACGTATAGGTAGTTCCTTCCCCTAGAGAGGAGGCCTGATTCCCAGCAGTGGGAACATTAAACAGGCTGATGATAATTATAGGTAGTGTAGTATCAATAGTGGTATAGTAGTAAATACTTTAAGAATATAGTGTGAAGATAAAGCAGACATGTTGCGAGACTAACAAACGCCTACGCATCTAAATTGACTATTGCATCTGTACAATAATAGCCACACACCCAATTGATTGCAACAAAGACGAACTGCGCAGGATTGAGAAGAGCAAAATATATAGGATCATCATCATTTGACCAGAAAAACGTCCACTGTTGGACATAGGCCTCCCCAAGCATCGTCACAACGAAAGAAAGTCGGAAAAGGCGCAAACGATGGATCCTGTGCGTCTCGCATCCATCGGATATCCGCGACCCTCACCAGGTCATCGGTCTTCGGCCTTCTAACTCTGCGTATCCTCATCAACCTCAGGACTAGCCTAATTGCCTGCTTCTGTTTTCCCGTTCGATTATAATTTGGGTATCTTCAAGGCTAAACTGAATAGGCTCTTAATAAACTAGTGCGCCTCACCATCGACTATTGCATCACTGCTTAACAACATGTGGGATCGCAGTCCAGCACTAAAGTTATCAAAAAATAATAGGCCCTTTTTGACATTTGTATTTTGACTACCTAGAGGCTTATCCGGTGTAGTGTAGCCCTACTAAAATAATAATTAGGGGTACAGTGTACTAGTGATTATTTTAGCTATTTTAGTAGTAGCTACACAGCCGTTAAGTAGTCAAAATACAAATGTCATAACGAGCCAATTACTTTTTGAATACTTTACACTATTATTGCTATAGGATGGTGCGGGTGACAGCTGTCAGAGTCATAGAAAGTAGCTACCTATCCTTTTCTCTCATCTTAAAGATTCATATTGTCGTCCTGCTGTCATCCTATAAAACAAGACCTTAGTTTATATAATTAAAAAAACATTGAGTTGGAAAAACATCAAAAACTCCTGCTCTGAATGATGCGAGAGGGAGTGTCGCATTGTTACTGATTAAAAACCACCTATATACCTATTATTTCAGAAGCTCTTTGCGTTCCACGACCTCAATAGTCCTTCCAATAATCCTGCAGTTTCAAGACTATAGTCTGCCAAAAGCCACGGTCACAAATCCACGACCAAATACTCCATCTCGTCAGCTCTTCTGTCACCTATGGGGATTGAAGAGCTAAACGAGATGGAGTACCCAGTCGCGAATAGGACACGCAAGCGGTTAAAGGGTTCGATAACGTTCGTTTCGTATTTTCAAATCTCAAACTATCAAAAACACTTCTTAATTCCATACTTTTTGACATTGATTGTGGAAGATGAGATTGAGCCTTGTCTTTTATGAGAATGTTTTTTGATTCAATTCACGACCAAATACTACCATCTCGTCATCTCTTCTGTTACCTATGGGGTTTGAGGAGTTAACCAAGATGGAGTACCCAGTTGCCAAAACACGACCCTGTCGGGTCATCTCTTGACCAGTCTATGTTTTAAACTAGAATCTAACGTACGTCTAATATTGCGGATATGATACAAGTACCTAATCTAATGTCCTAATCTAACTTTTTAAATCTCTGAATTATTTATACAAATTTCAAAGTCAATGTCTTTTGTTCGATAAGAGAATAATCTATTATTTCAAGCATAGTGTTATCTAATCTCTAAATAATATATTATAATTAGAGCAATTGGCTTGTCAATATTCTTTGTGACGCTATTTATGGTTGCAAGACGTATTTTATAGGCCCCTCGTTTTTAACAGGGGCCATGTATGACCAAGCAGGCCTGGCCGAGTTACGACCGTTTCGTTTCAATTCTCGCCTCGAGTATGCCACGTCTCCGATTCCTTTGTTCTGACTACGTGACTGAGCGTTGAGGTGGCGTCAGAACAAAGGAACGGAGGCGTGGCAAACTCGAGGCGTTCGACGCAAGAGGATCGAAACGTTACGGTCGTAACTTGGCTAGGGTGGCTGTTGAAATGTCACGCGTGGGATGGAGCTATACATCCTCCTTTAACAGTTCAGCTTAGTTTTTAAAATGGATCGCGTTAAAAGCTCGTAGCAGCACTGTAGCGACATCTATGGTGTCACATAGGAACTAATCCTGCATTCATGATTTGAATTTATAGAACAGCCCGAAATCATCTATCGGGCAGTTGCCTACCAGACGGAATACCCGTCTGATCGGAGGATCCTTCCTTTTCGGTATGTGGGCCTTTAATCTCTCTTCCGCATACGTCCAAAATAAAATAACATAACTTGTCAACTGATATTATTTTTAACGACTACGAACAGCGACATTAAAGATAGTTTTTGTGGGACAGCTGCGGTGTGCGTCCCATTTCTTTCGCCACACACCGTCATATTAGTCACTTTATTGATTCACCGGTGCAACGAACGTTAAAAATACACCCAAGAGCATTACTCTTAGCCTATCCCTAACTCACGAACCGTAAACACAAACACAAAGCAACCATGATGTTTGAGATAAAACTGGATATCTTTAGGGTAAACTCGTTAGAGATGGCCATACGGGAGAGATGGCCAATCGAATTATTTTTGGCATGCATAGCTAGATGGCGCTATAATGCAAATAGTACGCCGTGGGCCCCGCTCGGGAACAGGGAGGAATGACGCTGCTGCATGTATTTATGTTAAAAAGTAAGTAAATAAGCTTTTATTTTAGAGGGTGTTGCAAAAATGGTATAGTGTGGTCATATATGATCGTGTAGCACTACTTTTTGTTGCATTTTTTTAGTGTTTGCTTAGTTTATTATCTTTAACAAATGTTAACGTCTATTCTTAACTCAAAATGACGCCCGCTAATGTTTGATTAATTCTAAAATTTGATCTGGCCATCTCACCCATATAAAAAGGAGAGATGGCCACATAAATTCAGGTTGAGATAGCCATATTATTTTTCCTTATTCTCATTCTTTATTGCACACACAAAAAAAATTACAAACAAAAAATACAGGACATTTGATGATTTGTGTTTTTTTGTTATTTGAAGTGATATTAATGCGTTTTATGTTTTTTTATAGATGCCAAATAAGTATCAGAGAAAAGCCACAGCCACTCGTGGTTGTTGGAGTGAAGAGCTGCTATAAATTCCATAAAAAATTGAGATTTGTCGTGCATAGAGCAGCAATTATCTACGATATACTCGTGGCTCGTAAAGAAGGTGCAAGACTATCAATGACAAAAAGGGACCAATGGGACCTATCATAGAGGTCTCTTGAGACCAAAATTAAAAAAAATTGTGATCATATTAAAATGATGCAAGGAAAAGGA
This sequence comes from Mythimna albipuncta, assembly GCA_929112965.1. Lineage (NCBI taxonomy): Eukaryota > Metazoa > Arthropoda > Insecta > Lepidoptera > Noctuidae > Mythimna > Mythimna albipuncta. Next base: position 8,700,488 of record OV815985.1, on the reverse strand, counting down.
TACCCTTTGACAATTTGTGGTGTAAGAGTAATTACCTTTCAGTTTGCTGAGCAATTAAACATCAAACATAAATTCAATAAATCATAATGATTGTTATAAGACTCGTCTTGTGAAAGAGTGGCTCCAGTGTCTTATTTGTGACAGATGGGTACATGAAAACTGTACCGAGTTTGATTACATGTGCTCCAAATGTGGACAAAAGAAGCTAAAGAAGCTGAATTTCAGGGCAAGGCAAAGGGAAAAGGGAAGTCAAGTACTGGTCATCTGTCCCGTATAGCTATGGCCAACTCACCCTGAAGCACCGGGAGAGATGGCCAATTCTATTTTTTTTATAAATTGTTTTTTAATATGTTTTTGAATTATAAAAAAATATTTGTCGTTGATTTTTATAAGATTAATAACTGTTAATTATGATAAGAATAAAATACTGACTGTAACAACACTTTTTAATTTTTTTATTTTGCCTAGATAAAACTATGGCCATCTCTAACGAGTTTACCCTATATGGCAACATCGATCTGACTCAGGCGGCCTAAGGCCGCGCCATTTTGGGATGCAATCGATATTACAGTACTTCATCAATCGTTTGGCGCTTAAAAAGGAAAAGTTGTTGACATGGTTTTAGAAAGTGTTCTATTTTCAAATGTATTACTTTTTTTGTTTTTATATTTTGCAAAGTTGAATAACAGGGCTTTATAGTCTGCATAAAAAGTTATACGAGTCGGGAATTTTATATAATATTTAATCATTTAAAAATACTTATATTCGATACTTTTTAAAAGGTTCTTCTATTAGTGTGTAAACAATGACCAAGATCTCTTAGTCAACTTTGATTTCAACTTTGATTATTGAACCAGTGTTGACTTTATCAAATTTCATTTTACTATAATAATTACCCAAGTCGTTTGTTTTTAGACAGACGATGATGATGATTTAGGATTGTTTATTGTAGGCAGCTGAAAGGACACGGGTCGGTTTTAATCAGTAAAACTCTGACAAGCCCTCCTAAAAACACATTAATCTGGAATACTATGATTAAAATCTGGAATACTATGATTACTCAGTTATTACAACGCCAATGATAGGCCATTATAGTCCGATCAACCGATATGGCTGTAGTAATCATAAATATCAATAACTAAATGCGTCGTAACTCTAAATACACGTGCGAACGTCGAAGAAAGATTATATTGTATGAGAATGTCGTATTAAGTAATCACGATTGCTACATGTGTATAAACGGTAAGTACTTGAGAGATCTTAGTTCTTTTATCTATGACTAACATTTTCTCTCCTTCGCTTTTACGGAACCATTAATTTTTGGTTGGATAAAAGTAAAAAAAAAAATGTCTACGGCACACCTTTCTTTTCTATTTGTGCAATCATTAATCACCCAATGACTTTTCCCACTATATAGTATCAAACTTTTTATGACTAAAACCCATTCCTATATTCCTTCTTTGGGGGTTTTCTTTTTAGAAGCTAACCTATGGCCCCAGTAGGCTTCGACCCTGCTGGGCCTCTATGGCACACCGTTTGGCTAGAGTTTTTTTTATCAGTGTAAGAATTGTCGTAATCTGGCTTGCAATTAACCTCTTTTTATTATTTTATTTGTTAAGCAAACTGTGTGATGTGTGTCTAACTACGTACAGACAAAAACACTGAAAATAATGTTCCTGAAAAGATGCAAAGAATTTCATTTCTTCCATCAATATCACCAGAGTGCAACAAATGCACGGGCAACAGCCATTACGGATAGAAATAAAAATATAATAACGTTAAAGAACATTTTAGTTTAATCCCAAGAAAACAAGTCATAAATTATAAAAGAATCAAATAAAAATGACCAAAATAAAATCACACGAAATGAACTTGACCCGCGCAAAACCATAAAAAAATCATAAAGTTTTTTAACGGATCAAGATCGTAATGCATACAGCCAAAAATAGCAAAGGAGTATGCATCGAACTCTTTGAACCAGCTTTTGTTCTAAACGTCATTGGAATGACATAAAGGCCATTTCCCTGTCATGGCGCCCATCCAAATGTTGCCAGCCAGTAAATTAAGAGCCACTGACGGGTCTGACTACAAAGAAAAGCGATGTCAAGGTAAATGGGTCTACTGCCTAGGTCGAAAACACTTTTGCGATGATCGCAAATTGTAGCGTAAATAGTTTTGTAATAAACAAAGTATTAAGAGGGTCCTTTTCAACTCGCCTATCGTTAACATCGAGCATCGTTTAAAAGCTTGTTGCTTCATCTAACGCAATTCAACGCGATGTTGGTTAACATCCGTAGACTCATAGCAAGGTTCAGTTGAAAACCAGCATCAGGCAAATGCTACGTATTGGCCTGGCATCATGCTGAACTGGACTCATTTGGCGCAGTCGTTAGACATACCATGTAGATATCTTTTAAGTTTAAGTTTCTATACTATAAATAATTGTTATCTCATTGTGTGTACCTATGTTCCTAATAAACGTATTTCCTTTCTTTCTTCGATGTTTGATGCAAAAAAAATAGATATACCGCCTAAAAACTACTTTTTAATTAGTACACAAAAAATGGGGCTCTATCTATACCCGTTACTGATCATATTTTTGTAGTCAAAAGTAGAAAAAACCGAAATTCTAAAATTGACCACGAAAAGGTAAATTCATCATAGAATCAATCATACATAGCAATTGCTAGTAGAAAATATGCAGTGTTTTACCAAAATAATTGTCATTCATTTATCAGTAGCCTGCACAATATTTCCATAAATTGAGTGACATTTTGGGACATAAACCAACGCTAATAACTTTGCTGTTTATGAATATTACACAACTCTACAGAAAAAAAAAAATTCTTTGTCCTAAAGTTTATTTTGTGATTTTTCTATTCACTATACTCTATTATAAAGAAAAAATACCAATATTCCTTAAAAAGTTTGCTTTTGTGGTGATTATGACACTAAATAATTTTTCTTGAGTTAGTATATTGAGAAAAGTATTCAATAGTCATCATGATGTTTTTAAAAATACCGCGAAAAAATTAAGATGCAGTAACTATCACACAGCATTTATTGATGTTACTTAAGTGATAAACAAGAATTAACTATTTTTTAGAAGACTCTAAGAGGTTAAAATTTCATCTAGAAAGTGTGTATATAAAGCTGATGCATTGAGTTATATATGTGGTACATTTATTTAAAGTAAGAGAGATAACATTTTATTTAAATACGTGTGAAAACTTTGTGAAGCCTACGAAGCTTATTTTAAATACCCTGTTTGTAATTTAAATATACCGTGGGCTCCACATGTTGCTTGCAGTAATTGCAAAAGATGTTTAGAATGCCTTCTAATGGTAAAGAAATGTTTAGTAAAAAAAAAAATGTATTTCTTTTACATAAACCATTTTTATTGTTATCTTTATTTAATTTATGTTGGTATCGAGATAAAAAATGGAGTATGAAATTCGCAGTACCAAGAATTTGACGATAGCCAAAAGACCACGTCGGTGACTATTATTTTTGCATAGTTAATCCTGCTGAAAAGTGCAAAACCCATTGAATATCCTGATCTTGCTTAGTCTTCGGCTCCTATGTCTCATAGCCCTCGACTTCCAGCACCTGAACCTCCTACAAAATTGTCTCATTCAAGTTTATCTCAGAGTTCAAATAAAATATTGAAGACGAAGATTTGTACTCTCACAGACTGTTACCGAGAGCTAGTTGAAAACATGTTAGAAGATTTTAAAACTATGGGCTGCAGAATGTCTTTAAGGGTTCATATGCTACATGCTTATTTAGATACCTTTAAAAACAACATAGGGGCGTATTCATAAGAACAAGGAGAACGTTTTCATGGAGACATCATGGACTTCGAAAGCTGTTAACAGAGCCAATACAACGAAAATATGATTTAGGACTACATTTGATGTTTAGTGACACCAAATTCTTATAAACATGAAAGAAAATGTAAAAGAGTTCACTTTTAAGCCTTTTCTACTATTTTGTAATTTTATATGATATAAAAAGCTGATAAAAATTATACCTACAAAAATTAACTTGTTTCAATTTTTTTATAAAAAAAATTAAACTGTGAATTTTCTAAAATATTGATCAACCATTCTCCTGGATACAAAAGCAAACTTTATCAGGCTATATATATTTTTTTGGTTAAATTATCGATAAATCTATCGATATTTCATACTCTCATAACAAAGACAAAAATGTGTTGTCTTGTTGTTATTTATTGAGATTTTATTTACAAAATAACAAGGGCTTTTCTAATAAGCCATTTAAGTATTTGTAATAATTAAAAATTTGTGGTGCATATATTCTTGCATGTAGTAAAAAGCAGTTATTTCAATATTACAAACAGACACTCCAATTTTATTTACATGTATTAGATAAAATTATCACCACGTAAGGTTGTATGAAAATATACCTTGAGTTGGATGCTTTAAGGGAAATATGATGGTCTCATAATGAAGGTAAATAGATAATTATTGAGAACAGAACAATAGAAATTCTCAGCTGTAAATCGTTAGTTTTGTTCTTCATTTTCCACATTATTTTTTCCTCAAGATTATTAAAGGTTGACAGTTTCCGACTTATCGTCTCACTTGAGAATTCCCTTCGCCGTATTTCGTGCAATAATTTTGCTAGAGTAGGCAACACATTTCTTTCATACTACGGCCCTTTTAGTATGAAAAAATATATCGCGACCCCGTTTTTTTTTACCCGTTGTTTTTTTTTTGTATCTATTGAATCCAATACATTTACTTATTTTCACAATTACGGTTGGCATAAATACATAATTAATATTTTTTTACACCACCTGCTCGATAATGTCATTTTATACGTCATACAAACCTCACTTAAAGCATGTCATTCTATCCCTAGGGAGATAATGCAGTATGGCCGATCCCTAGGGAATAATGAGATTTGAATTTGGAACATTAAAAATCGTCAACATTGTGAATTAAAATGTAGGCGCATCGAACAAGTTGACTTGAAATTCAAACCAAAGAGTATGTAATCACTATGATTCAAACTGGCCACAAACAAAAAAAAAAAAAATAGAAGAAAACGTGCGTACTGACGGGAGCGTTATAGAAAATTGAAACAATAGAATCTTGGAGTAGTAAATTTTGTTTGTTTGAAGAACTTGTAAATACTCGTATAAAGTCTGTCCAATAAGTCATCCGACTTGGGAATTTTGTATAATATTTAATCATTTAAAAAATACTTATATTCGATACTTTTCATAAGGTTCTTCTGTTAGTAAACAGTGATCTCTAACTCATAATTAACCTTGATTATTGAACCCGTGTTGACTACATCAGATTTAATTAAATCCTGATAATTACCCAAGTCGTTTAACTTATTACACAGACTCTAATACTTATATTTCTCTAGTATATGATTTGGTTGACCAAATTATCTTTTAATTATCTCACAGATGGTGTAAAAAGTAAAGTATGCAACACGGGGATAAAGCTGTCTTTGTCTTGGGCGGCTTGAATTCCTCACTACACTCAGGTTTCTTTATTAACTCCCTCGCGATGCTCGGGAGTTAATTTTATAATTCCCTCACTATCGTTCGGGATTATTATCAGCAACCTTCGTTTCGTTCGGAATTCAACATGCCGCCCGCGACTTAAAGACATTGCTTTATCCCCTAGTCACATAAACTACTATTATAATTTTAAAACGCGGGCGTTCGCGCGTCATTTAGTTGAACACTAATATTATTAAAAGTCCACGTAGATTATTAAAATTTTGAGGGTTTATTTATTGTTTATGTATCTACGAATGTAAATAAGAAATTATTCATAAAGTAGTCTGTAAATTTCGAAAATAAGCAACCTTTTCTATTTAACCGTATATAAACCTATTTAAATGCTTGGGGACTCAGGGGTTAATAAATCTTTATAAATGTTATTGTTTCTTTTTTACTGCTGTAGCTTTGCCAACCTGTAGCAACTCCACTATAAAAGCTTCGCGACCCCCCTGTAGAGGCTTCGCGACACACAGGTTGAAAAACCCTGCTTTAGACCGACAGGGGAGCTCTAAAGAAATGTCACCTTACTCTCTGAAACGCAACGGTATCAGAGCTTTATTCATGTCTAAATTTATCTCGTCACCAGCTGTTTATAGCACGTGTGCGCACTGTGGGTCAAGGACCACGACTGCGCAGGCGCAGCGCTGCGGATTTCAGACCATCTGCTTATATTATGAGTATCTTTAGCTAGATTTTATCAAAACTAATATTATAATAGTACATTATGATATAAGTGTGTAATGTTAGTGATTACCGTCGAGGCGGTATTAAGACCCGAGCCATGGCGAGGGTCTTAAGAGAGCCAAAAACGGTAATCACTAATTACTCACGTGTATATCATACGACGTTTTTCAATACACTTGTGAAGAAAATAACTGTAGACCTAGTAAACTTGTGGCGGTAAAAATCTGTTTTCATGAATATGCGCGACATTGGTTGCGCAACGAAACGGACACCAGGTGAGTACCTAACTCTCTAAGAGCTGTATACATTTTGTTGGTAGCGGCGACTGCCATGGTGTCACGGTGGAAAAATAATTAGCCCTTAGTAATAGGTTCCCCTTTTAAGGGGCCGGTGACGGATAAATTTCCATACAAACGTCGACAAACAACGCTCATTTGCAGTTAGAGCATATCTAGGTTCCTAGTTCCTACGTGTTTCTTTTAAAAAAAAAAACAAAAAGAAATTTAAGCGCATTGTATTTCGCACTTTTTTATAGCGTAAATGGCAAAACTTTTCCTACTTTTCCTGTATTAAAAATAACAATATTTCTAGTATTCTCGACGTAGGAACCTACCATAAATATTGTCTATAACCGATTATCATCATAATATGTTGGAAATATGCTCCAACTGCAAATGAGCGTGGTAATACGTTTGTATGGAAATTCATCCGTCGCCGGCCCCTTAACCTTTGGATACGGAACCCTAAAAATCCGAAATATCTATATATATAAAAGAAAGTCGTGTTAGTTACACCACTTATAACTCAAGAACGGCTGAACCGATTTGGCTGAAAATTGGTAGGGAGGTAGCTTAAAACCAGGAGACGGACATAGGATACTTTTTTTTTTTAGGGTAGAGTAGAGTAGGGTAGGGTAGAGTAGGGTAGGGTAGAGTAGGGTAGGGTAGAGTAGGGTATAGTAGGGTAGAGTAGGGTAGAGTAGAGTAGGGTAGGGTAGAGTAGGATAGAGTAGGGTAGAGTAGAGTAGAGTGTGGTTGGGTAGAGTAGGGTAGAGTAGGATAGAGTAGGGTAGAGTAGAGTAGAGTAGGGTAGGGTAGAGCAGGGTATAGTAGGCTGAAGTAGGGAAGAGCGAGAGCGAAGCCGCGGGCAAAAGCTAGTAGCTGATAAAGCTGTATTTTTTAAGCTTTATCAACACGTCCACTTCCTAACGCGGTCACAAAGCCACTGATAGACATTGAACTCTCGCGTCTCCGCCTCCATACTTCTGAACCAGTTGTAATACATTACTAACGAGATCTTAGTCATAGTCGTCACATTAACAAACAACGATTGAAAACAAGATTCATACCGCAAATGAGAAGAACATTTAAATTAGTTTCTGCGCAAAATGTTGTGGAGTATCGTAATACTTCGAATATTATCAAACAAACACTCTCACAGACGGTGAAGAAACCGATATATCCTAGAACTAAAAATTCGAAAACATGTGACATCCACCAATCCGTACTGGGCCTGCGTCATCGATGCGCGATTCGCTCCCTGCGCTGCATCATGTCTCTAACAACGACGACGATTGGCTCGCCAATGTATGAAATGCGCAAAGCGATCCCCACTCTGACGCCGAGCGTTCAAGATCCATGCCAGTATTTGTAACACGCCTTGTTCGTAAACGACGTCGCGTGGCGTGGATCTAGTGTTGCTCTACAAGTCTAGTTTCCATATAAAATGTATGGAGACCGACTCGCCAAGATCGGCGTGTGTGGCACACGTGTGCGCAGTGTAATTCTACCTTTAGTACAGTATGGTCTGATGTCGTAACACAAACAAAAGGTTTATTACAAACAATATAATTGCGTAATATTCTTCATTGTGCTTCAATTAGTTACAAATGTATATCAATATTGCTGTAACAAGTATGTAGAAAGTTGGCTTAATAATTCATCATTATCATTTTTTTTTTTTTCGATGGGAAAAATCATCTTATGACAACCCCCGCTCTTGGGCGGAGCGGGAGATAGTGTCAGACTCTTACTGACTAAAAAATCCATCCCGTTCCTTTAAGCCTTCATACCAGGGCTCGAGCTCCCTTTCGGATAACCCTGGCCCCAGTAGGCTTCGACCCAGCTGGGCCCCTGCTGCTGCTGACAACTCCTTGAGGCGGGCGGGAACAGCTCGCGCCGTCGACGACTTGGGCTTTGTCCGGCCAGTTACCGGAAGGCCGGACAGCGAGCTACCCATCGCTCACTGTCCGCTAGCCGGCGGCGGCGAAAGCGCCGTTGCCTGATGCGGTCGGCCTCCTCCTTAGCGAGCATTTCATCATGATCATCATTTTAGCCGAAAGATATCTATTATTATTGATAGGCTTAATGGTAAGCGATGATGTGGCCGGCGATGGAGCACGCTTGTCTAGAAGTAACCTATTCACTCTTGACTTAAATACCCCTAAGTTGTATCAGGAAACACAGAAATCAGAAACGTTAATAATTTCAAATAGACACTTTTGAATTTTCAAAATGTCGGTCAGTCAAACAAGTGAAGCTAAATTGCACGTTCCAAAGCGTAGATCTCTATGGAGAAGAACGTGCAAGAAACTCCAAAGAAACTCTTTTAAATTATATTATGAGTTACATGATAGGCTAAATACTATTATTGATAGGCTTGCGTTTGTCCACCATCTCACCTGATGGTAAGCGATGATGTGGTCGACGATGGAGCACGCTTGCCTAGAAGTAACCTATTCACTCTTGACTTAAAGACGCATAGGTTGTAGCTATCTGGAAATAGACTCGGTTAGGGAATTCCACTCCTTACTTGTGCGCTTATATGTTTGTTTAAATGCTTTGTACGTATGGGTGGAGGTCCAACTTAGAGCTATTATTAGATAGCTACAACTTAGGGGTCTTTAAGTCAAGAGTGAATAGGTTACTTCCAGGCAAGCGTGCTCCATCGTCGAACACATCATCGCTTATCATCCGGTGATATGGCGGTCAAACGCGAGCCTATCAATAATAAAAAAGATGATAGACAAATGTTGGTATCATTGTTTGACAGTGACAGTAAAAATGGCGCCAAAAATGTGACGTGTACGTAATCTACTTTCACAATAGATTCTCTATGGATCTACGATTATATTACTGTGCGTAACGCTTTCTACTGGCTAATTGGCGAACTTTCTAATTTTTGCAAGGGCGTTATCGTAATTTCTCAGTTTCTGCTGTTTTTGGTAGCTGTAAAACGAGGTTAATATCGTTGTAGTAGTGAAGAATGGCCGCATTTTGGTTAGGTAAAGGTTAGAAACGTGATTAAGAAGTAGGTAATCTATGCTCGTCATTATTTACTTTTCTCGTACCATAAACTGTGATTATGAGACTAGCTCTAGCTGTGGTAAATGTATTTCCAACCTTTAAAAAAGAACCAGGCAAGTGCGAGATTTGGGCGGAGCGGGAGATAGTGTCAGACTCTTTCTGACTAAAAAACCCACTCCGGTCCTTCAAGCCTTCATACCGGTGTTCGAGTTCCCTTTCGGATAACCTTGGCCCCAGTAGGCTTCGACCCGGCTGGGCCCCTGCTGTTGCTGACAACTCCTTGAGGCGCGCGGGAACATTGCGCGCCGTCGACGACTTGGGCTTGTTCCGTGGAGAGGGGACTTACCGCCATAATTGTGGCGTGCCCTAGGCAAGTGCGAGTCGGACTCGCACAACTGAGTTCCGTACAAACTAACTTATGTAAATAGGCTCAAAGTCGTTCAATTCCCGAATCGAGTCGAAGAATTTTCGAAATAGAAAAGAGCTTTTTTGGTGACGTCAGTAAAAATTTTCAGTATTCAGATTTATTCCTGTACTATAAGACTGCTTCATAACAAGTTTCAAGGTTCTAAGTCAACGGGAATCACCCTATAAATTTTGATTCCTTTGAGAGTGTCCAAATTACGTTTTTTGCGACATAAACGGTCGAATCTTAATTTTCGTTAACTTAGAAGTTTGATTTTTTTTACAGCTTTCAGAGTCCGCAGAACTGAGTATATTATTTTAATTTCAATTCGATATCTTAACGCGTTCGCAAGATACAATTACCGGTACGGAACTTGACCGCTCGGCCTCAGAGTGGGGATCGCTTTGAGTTCCATACATTGGCGAGCCAATCATCGTCGTTGTCAGATACATGCAGCAACGCAGGGAGCGAATCACGAGTGACGTCTATGAGACGATGGCTTGCCGAGCCAATCATTGACACTCCCCGCCCCCGAGTCTCACTTCGCACCACTAAAGAGACCGAATATTTGACTTCTGCGCAACTTGAAGCCAGCGCTCAAGATCCGTTCCGGTAAATATACTGCGGTCTTTTTCCTTTTGAGGTACGGAACTCTAAAAAACGTTAGGAACACAAGTTTTTTTTTTCGAGGTGGGAAATCATTCAACAACTTTTCGCGCTCTAGGATGAGGTGGACCTTAAAACCTACCTGTGCTCCCTCAGTTAAGTTTTGCGTTCAGAAGGAAATAAGGCTAAAATTAGAAATTACAAAATGACAACATAATTTGCAACCAAAAGACACGATTACTCTACAATCATAAGACAAGTCATAGTGACGAACGTTTTTTTTTTTATTTGGCAAAAGCTGAACTTCGTACGGCCTTGTTTTTTTTTTCTATAGGACATAAACGAGCGACGAAAACAGCCATGTTATTGAGTTTTCCTTATATCTTTTTAAGTTTTTTTTACATATATTATTACTCGTACTACTTAATGGCATGTTGTCAGAAAAAATAATTAAGAACGCAATTGCAGCGCCAGCTATCACCAATTGCATTTTCCAACAATCCAAAGATCTTCTCAAAAATACACACAAACTTACTTTCAAATGGGTCGAGCCGTTTAGGAGGAGTTAAGTGATAAACCATAAAAATGAGCAGTACTTAGTTTCCGAGTGGTAACGGCCCGGACTTAAGAGTTGTAGGTCGCGGGTTCAAACCTAGCCAGGCGCATTACTTTGTGTAATTTATTTCATCACCACTGCTCTCGAAACGGTGAAGGAAAACATCGTGAGGTAACCGACATGTCCTAGAACCATAAATTCGTAGACACGTGACATTCACCACTGGGCCGCGTGGTGGAAGAAGTTCAAATTTAATGATGATCGGGCTGTTGATGAAGATGATTATGATCGATTATAAAGTGCATCTACACTAGGCATTGGATTGGATTTCAACCCTTTTTTAGGCGAACAATAAGCCGATAGGAACTTGGCCCACTTTTTAACGGGTATGTTTTTGGTAGGATTTTACGTGAATCAGGCTACAGTACTTCAGAGATTACCTCCTACAAACAAAAAAAAAAGACGTGTGGCACTCGGGGACTGCCGCGGTAAAGCTATTGCATAGCATTTTTATCAACTTATGCAATTATAATTATTTATTTATTTTATTTATGCAGTAAGTTTTTCCTTTGTTTTTTTTTCTTTGATATTAATTGAAGTTACACTTTCACAGATTGAATTGAATTTTGATTGATTGTTCACTCATTTGTTTTCTTATCGGTCACCACGCTCAAAAAACAAATGAGTGGGGGGTGTTAGGTTATTTTCGTTACGGAATTTCAGGATTCGGTCTCCACGCTCAAGGCCCGCGATAGAAGCTATGCAATAGCTTAAAAACAAACTTTACCTCTTTATTATATTTGTGTAAATTAGCGATTCAAATTACTATTATATTAGTGAATGTAGGAAACCTGCAATAACCTCAGCCTCTGTAGAACTTGTATTGTTTCTATGCAAATTAAACTAATAATAATTAAAATGCCAGTGAACCCACTTCACTACGCAACTAGATCTATTACTTAATTAGGTAGTTAAATCTGCTACTTTTAACCCTATAACCGCTTGAGTCGGATTGATCTGAGTATTTTTGTGTCTTATTTGCAAGGCTCCATCTCGTTTAAAATACAAGGTGAGTTGTTTATTTATTTGGAAGCAGTAATAAATATCATAATTTATCTACATTAATATTATAAAGAGGGAAAATTAGTTTTTTGTGTTTGTAATGAATAAACTCAAAAACTACTGTGCCGATTTCAAAAATTCTTTCACCATTCGAAAGCTACATTCACCCTGAGTACAGTACAGTTACGTATGATGGTCTATCAACGCGGGATGATCCTGGTCTTCTTGTTGTCTCTCGCGGCGTTACCGGCCAACTCAAGAACCTCAGCAGCCTTTGAAATAAATGATTTGAATTGGTACAAGCGAAATTCCCCTCATTCCGTATAACAATATACTTGAAAGTTAGCACAAATAGACAAATAGTAACCTAAATAAATAATATGGGTTATCATTATTTATTTTCAAAACTACCCCCATTGGAACAATTTTCTCTTTAAAGATTTTATGGAGAATTTTTGTTCCTTAGGTTAATAAACAACAAATTCAAAATAAATGGGTGGGAAAAGAGCCAGGGGCAGAAGTCCGTTACGTGTTAGTCAGACCAAATCCGTATTAAACCGGAGACCACAGTCTGTGACGCCATCCACATTGCCGAAGATAGGACAAAATGGCGTTTAATCCACAAGAAAATTATTCGCCGAGGTTACGACCCTCAGCATTGAGGATAAACGACGCGAGGAGGTTAATAAGCTTGAAACTTGGCACTAATTCTAATTAAAATAATTAATTAAGAATTTCATTATTAGTTTTTTAAAACTACCCTCAAAATTTGGTAAAAAAATTTAAAGTTTTTTTGAATAACATTCCCGCGAACGAAGTCGCTCGCAAAGTGGTAGTGTGAATATATTGTAGTTCCAATAATATTGTATAAGTACAAGCTTTTTGTACTAAACATATTGCTAAAGGACGTATTGCGCCGACCCCAAATAAGATGGGACAAGGGCAGGAAGAAGAAGAAGAAGAAGGAGTAGTACTAGCTTTTGCCCGCAGCTTCGCCCTCGTACATAAAATATAGCCTATAACACTCAAGAATAAAGCTGCTTTCTATCGGTGAAAAAATTTTAGCAATCGGACCAGTACTTTCAGAGGTTACCTCCAACAAACAAAAAAAAAACAAAACCTCTTTACTATATTAGTTTAGTCTATATAATATACGTGTGTGAATTAAATCTATAACAATCTCCTTTATTTTGAAGCCAGTCAAATAGAGATATGTATCAAGTGTGTGAATTAAATCGATAACAATCTCTTTTTTTTATCCAGTCAAATAGAGATACCAACTTTCTAGTTTAAAAAAAAAAATCGCAACACGTCAAAACTTCTGACATGTACAAAAAGAAAACCAGTTCATAGCAAAATATTTATCCACCTCTCGGCTAGCATTGCCTGAATAACCTTGAACTCTCTGCCGGTCGAACACGAAAAAAAAACAACGCGCTGACGTAAATTTTGGCGGGTAACTAGGGCTGTCAAAGCTGTGCGAGAAAAAAGTATATTTGGATCACAAAGTTTTTTTTAAGCTATTGCATAGCTTCTATCGCCGGCCTTGAGCGTGGAGACCAAATTCTGAAATTCCATAACGAAAATAACCTAACACCCCCCCACTCATTTGTTTTTTGAGCGTGGTGACCGATAAGAAAACAAATGAGTGAACAATCAATCAAAATTCAATTCAATGTGTGAAAGTGTAACTTCAATTTTATTAATATCAAAGAAAAACAAACAAAGGAAAAAAAAATACTGCATAAATAATTATAATTGCATAATTATGTTAATAAAAATGCTATGCAATAGCTTTACCGCGGCAGTCCCCGAGTGCCACACGTCTTTTTTTTAGGTAGGAAGATCATCCAATGACTGGACGGCCTCCCGTCAGTCAGACTTTTGAAAATAAAGTAGGTAAAGCGTCATCAACTGGTTACCCTCCCTTTATACAGTATTTTTAAAGGGCCATGGGGAAGTTGTGAAAAGTTAAAAGGTATAGGTACCAGCACGAATCTTGAGCACTCGGCGAGCCAATCGTCGTTGTTGTTAGATACATACAGCAAGCGCAGGGAACGAATCACGAGTGATGTTTATGACACGATGATCAATCACTGACACTCTCCACCCCTGCGTCTCACTTCGTACCACTAAAGAGACCGAATTTTTTACTTCTGCGCAACTTGAAGCCAGCGCTCAAGATTCGTGCCGGTATCTATGTATACTAGAACGCAAAGAGCAACTGAAGGAATATAGTTGGGTTTTGGTCACATACCCTCTTACTCCACCAAAGAGCGGGAGAAGTTATAGCCCCAAGAATCGCCGAACTTAAGTGGAAATGGACAGATCGATGGAGACGAAAGGTTCTGGAGTGGCAACCGTGTACCGGAAGACGTACCTAGCGTTGGAAGGCCTTCCCCAAGGTGAACCGATGGCCTGGTGAGGGTTACAGAATTCGATGAAGCACAGGACCGGTCGTCATGGCGACGCCTGGAGGAGGCCTATGCCAACATTGAATGTCTTTCCGCTGATATGATGATGACAGATAATTCTATTGGCTATGACTTGATCAGTTGCACTCGCGTGTTTCAGTGAACCATGAAGCGTGAACCACATTAGACCGACGACGCACACGTGTAACGCACCTGATTTGTAGATAGAACGACGTCGCGTGGCGTGGATCTAGTGTAGCTCTACAAGTCTAGTTGCCGTATAAAATGTATGGAGACCGACGCGCCCAGATTGGCGTGTGAGGCGTAAAGGTACATTGGGGACTATGGGGAAAGAACTATGTACATTGGGGACATGTGATGACGTGACCCTTCCACCTTCACTTCAGCCTTTAGACTCGCCTAGACTGCTTCATTTTGCGCATCAAAATATGGCGTTAATGGCTCGAAGCTTTAGACGTAATATCAATGAAAACAATATATTTTTATTTTATTTTTTTGTAGCGCAGTCTGCGTAATTTTCCTGTCAAAACAGGAATAAGTACTGTTGTAAACAATACGGTTGCCAACCTTATGGGTAGCGTGTAGGGTTGCCCACCGTACTCTAAGAGTATTTTTTATTAAAACTTCATGCAACACAAAAGTACAAAGGCGGACTTAATGCCTTAGTATTGTACTCTATATCATGTAGGTATACTCTATAATCTATGACACTGAGGGCTATATTTCACCGAGACACCATGGTGGCGCGACCAGTCGCCGCTACCAACAAAATGTATACAACTCTATAGATTGTTACTCACCTGGGTGGGCCCCAAGTCTGCTATTACAATAGTATCAGAATGGTCTATCATTGACTTCATAATTGTTGATTTTGACAAGTTTGGTAATCAACTAATATAATGTCGTCATTATGACTGTCCAATGGTCAAACACTGACACTCCATTGAAAGAAGTGGTATAGAAAGGTTATCTCGCACATTTACAAGTGAATGTCTTACGTTTGCGGTAATCTGCAAAAATTTTGACAGTTCCTTTGATCAGTGACCTTAGAACGTCATTTTGTAGTCATTGCTTTGAATAAGCTCAATATTGTCATTTTACCACAACTCTATTACGAGACCATTGACCGATCATTATGAATTAGCAGATTAGGAACTTTTAGCAAAATGACAATGGGATCGTGTTGGAATGACGAATTTATAAAAATAGCAGACTTAGGCCCGTGGTGTCCGTTTAGTTGCGCAACTAGCTCGGATGTGTAGCACGCGCTGCCATGGTGTCTCGGTGAAACAAAAGTTGACAACCCTAGTAGCGTGCGATTTCGACGTAGATTTTCTTCGCATGAATATACTTACAGAAGTTGATACGCGAGACTGACAGTTTGAGATTTGACAATACGAAACGAACGTTCTTGATCCCTTTAACCACTTGCGTGTTCTATTCGCCAGTGTCGTGTGTTCGCGACTGGGTACTCCATCTCGTTTAGCTCTTCAATCCCCATAGGTGACAGAAGATCTGACGAGATGGAGTATTGGGTCGTGGATGTGCGTGTTCGTCGGATATATACGACGTTGGTGGTTAAAAAGGACATTGCTATTTGCGTCTGAAGGTATCTATTTATTAACTAATTATTAAAAAGACGACAATCACAAACGTAAATAAACTCAATCGTAAATGAAAACACGACCAAAAAACCGGCCAAGTGCGAGTCGGACTCGCCCATGAAGGGTTCCGTAGCAGCAAGTAACATAATATAAAAGTTCTTGTAATGTGTTCTAACTTTAATCGATGTTTTAATAATAGTGTATTTTTTTCGATTTATGACGCCTTAAAAAAAAAACTACTTACTAGATTTCGTTCAAACCAATTTTCGTTGGTAGTTTTTATAGTAATGTACATCATATATTTTTTTTTAGTTTTATCATTCTCTTATTTTAGAAGTTAGAGGGGGGGGGGGGACACTTCATTTTACCACTTTGGAAGTGTCTCTCGCGCAAACTATTCAGTTTAGAAAAAAATTATATTAGAAACCTCAGTATCATTTTTAAAGACCTATCCATAGATACCCCACATGTATGGGTTTGATGAAAAAAAAAATTATTAGTATAATTTTATTATTAGTTAATCACTGATACTCCCCGCCCCCGCGTCTCACTTCGCACCACTAAAGAGACCCAATATTTGACTTCTGCGCAATCGCTCAAGACACTGTGGCAACTGTATCATGCTTGTAACTTTGTGAGTGGTCATCACTGATACTCCCCGCCCCCGCGTCTCACTTCGCACCACTAAAGAGACCGAATATTTGACTTCTGCGCAATCGCTCAAGACACTGTGGCAACTGCATCATGCTTGTAACTTTGTGAGTAGTCATCACTGACACTCCCCGCCCCCGCGTCTCACTTCGCACCACTAAAGAGACCGAATATTTGACTTCTGCGCAATCGCTCAAGACACTGTGGCAACAGTATCATGCTTGTAACTTTGTGAGTAGTCATCACTGATACTCCCCGCCCCTGCGTCTCACTTCGCACCACTAAAGAGACCCAACATTTGACTTGTGCGCAACTGCTCAAGACACTTTGTGGCAACTATAGTGCTTGTAACTTTGTAATTTTTCATGATACAGTTATGAAATTTTGTACATAGATTCTTTACATAAAAATGCTAGCCACGTGTTTCAGGTTGCGCATTTCTACAACTTATGTTGTATAAATGATGAAATGGAAAAATACAGAATACGAATCCTAGAGGTTTTAAAATTAAAATCATATGTATAAAGGAAATATCGTGACCTCCAAACACTAGATCTTAAGTAGGCACGTTTTCATCTGCGATTCTGTGTTTTCAATCATCACACTATTTTCAGATTTTTAAGCTATTGCATAGCTTCTATCGCGGGCCTTGAGCGTGGAGACCGAATCCAGAAATTCCGTAACGAAAATAACCTAACACCCCACTCATTTGTTTTTTGAGCGTGGTGACCGATAAGAAAACAAATGAGTGAACAATCAATCAAAATTCAATAATATTTAATTTTTTTGGAAAATAAATTCAGTTCTATTGGTCTACAGCTTAACCTTTCAAAATGTGAAATTTACCTCCCTCAAACGACTGACAGACAGACGACTTTAGCAAAATTTAATACAATAGCACCAAATATTCAAATTACTGATAAGAATTCTCTTCACCTCCTGGGCTCTCCCATTTTCGATGAATCCTTTCCAAAATTTATTGAGCAGAAAATAAAAAAAAATTATTGACGTTTCGGATAGACTTTTCAAAATTAATATGCATTCGGCTTTTACACTTATTCGATACTGTTGTTTTGGGCCAAAATTTACATATAGCCTTCGGTCCTCCCATCTTTGGAAGTACCCACAACTTTTGGAAAAAGTCGATCAAATTATTAGGAACACTCTTTCTTCTATCTTAAATGTGGCCTTGGACGACCGAGCCTGGCAGCAAGCTACGCTTCCCATCCGAATGGGGGGCCGCGGCGTCCGCAAAATTGCAAGTATAAGTTTACCAGCATTCCTCTCCTCGGTGCACAGTACTGATACATTAACCAGGAATATTTTATCTTCCTCACTGGTTGATGTTGAGGTACCGTGTTTGTCCGATGCGTTGAATGCTTGGAAAATGGCTTGTCCGAACACGGATTTGCCCGACAACCTGGCCTCGCAGAGACGGTGGGATGTGCCGCTCTGCAGTATTATACGTAACAATCTAATTAATACGTCTTCAAATACTGCTGAGCGTGCGCGTCTGCTGGCTGTGGGGGAATGGGAGTCGGGCTTATGGCTTCAGGCACTCCCGTCATCCACCATAGGCACTATGATGGATGACACCTCGTTTCGGCTCGCAACCTGTCTACGCTTAGGTGCTCCTTGTGTTGCTCCACATCGGTGCCACTGCGGCGAAGCTGTCGACAGTCTCGGACACCATGGCCTGTCCTGCAGCAGGAGCGCAGGCCGCATAGCTCGACACGCTAGCATCAACGATATTGTTCGTCGAGCTCTTGTCACCGCCGGCGTACCCGCTGTATTAGAACCAAATGGCTTGGTACGTGACGATGGAAAGAGACCAGATGGTATGACGTTGGTACCGTGGAAGGTAGGTAGGCCTCTGGTGTGGGACGCAACCTGTGTCGACACCCTTGCGCTATCCCACATTCCATGTACGGCGGGCTGTGCTGGCGCTGCCGCTGCGGCTGCTGAGACCCTTAAACGGCGCAAATACTGTAACCTTATTGGTAATTACAGTTTTGAGCCGTTTGGGGTCGAAACGCTTGGGTCATGGGGTCCGAATGCGCGTCTCCTTTTTAAGGAAATTTCTCGCCGACTGATCGACACCTTGCGTGACCAGAGGGCTGGCTCGTTCTTCGCTCAAAGAATTAGCATTGCCATTCAACGTGGTAATGCTGCCAGTCTTCTGGGCACATTCCCGGATGACAGCGATGTGGAGGGGTACTTCGACGCCTAAGTGTACTTTGTGTATTTGTATTTTATTTATTTAGGTTTTAGTATAAATAGTTTAAGTTTTTTTTTTTTTATGTAGAGTAACGAATTATTTTTAATAAAAATTCAATTCAATGTGTGAAAGTGTAACTTCAATTAATATCAAAGAAAAAAAAAACAAAGGAAAAAAATCCAAATCCAAACTAATATTATAAATGCGAAAGTAACTCTGTCTGTCTGTCTGTCTGTCTTTGCTTCACGCCTAAACTACTGAACCGATTTGTGTGAAATTTGGTACAGATATAGTTTGGAACTTGAGAAAGGACATAGGATAGTTTTTATTACAAAAAATAAAATAAAAATTAAAATAAAATTTATTCCGGACATACAGCGCCATCTATTGGTCAAGAGTCGGCATCAATTCAGGGAACTATGTGGGTAAAACCAAAAATCTGCCGGAAGTCACTATTCCACGCGAACGAAGTCGCGGGCAAAAGCTAGTACTGCATAAATAAAATTATAATTGCTTAAGTTGATAAAAATGCTATGCAATAGCTTTACCGCGGCAGTCCCCGAGTGCCACACGCACATAGCACGAAGAATCGCCAAACTTAAATGGCAATGGGCACGGCACATTGCTCGCAGAATAGATGGCCGTTGGGACCGATAGGTTCTGGAGTAGCGACGCGTACCGGAAGACGCAGCGGTGGATGGCCTTCTACAAGGTGGACTGATGACCTGGTAAAGGTTGTGGGAATCCGATGGATGCGGGACGCTCAGGATCGTTCATTGTAGCGACTCTTGGGGGAGATGTATGTCTAACAGTGGACGTCTATCTACTTCCTTCTTCTACTTTTAAATTGGTCATATCTATTGTGAGCTGTTTAGACTGTACCTCATTTAGTGAAATAAGTACCTATAATTATTATTATTAAGAGCAGTAGTGGCTCAGTGGTGTTCAAACCCAGCCAGGCGCATTACTTTGTATAATTTATTTCATCACCACTGCTCTCATAACGGTGAAGGAAAACATCGTAAGGAAACCGGCATGTCCTAGAACTAAAAATTCAAACATATGTGACATCTACCAACCGATTTACGGCCCATTCCCTCTCCTAGAGAGGAGGCCTGAGTCACAGCAGTGGGAACATTAAAAGGCCGATTATGCTATGCTATTATTAATTTAAAAAAGACGTGTGGCACTCGGGGACTGCCGCGGTAAACCTATTGCATAGCATTTTCATCAACTTATGCAATTATAATAATTGATTAATTGAAGTTACACTTTCTCACATTGAATTGAATTTTGATTGATTGTTCACTCATTTGTTTTCTTATCGATCACCACGCTCAAAAAACAAATGAGTGGGGGTGCTATTATTAATTTAAAAAAGACGTGTGGCACTCGGGGACTGCCGCGGTAAAGCTATTGCATAGCATTTTCATCAACTTATGCAATTATAATTATTTGATAATTGATTAATTGAAGTTACACTTTCTCACATTGAATTGAATTTTGATTGATTGTTTACTCATTTATTTTCTTATCGGTCACCACGCTCAAAAAACAAATGAGTGGGGGTTGTTAGGTTATTTTCGTTACGGAATTTCTGGATTCGGTCTCCACGCTCAAGGCCCGCGATAGAAGCTATGCAATAGCTTAAAAATAAGACTCAGACAATCATTCTTTGGACAAAGAAGTTATCCGAAAAGGAAAGAATTTCCCGGAATCAACATGCTATAACAGTAGACACCCCGAGTTGGTTCTGTGCCAATTCTGAGGTTGGCCCGATTAGATGCGAGGCTAGTTTCCTTAGCCATATCTTTTAAATGAGCTTTAAGTGCAGAACACGTATCCCAGTTCGAACAAGTTTTTAATATAAAACATTTAAACATTGGTTCAATGCCACATCATCACTTACCACCAGGTGAGATGGTGGTCAAACGCGAGCCTATCAATGCTAATTTTTTTTTAGTTAAAAATAAACTAAAAAAAACACGCTTTCAAAGCATATTAAACTAAAAATTTAAAATAATTTTTAATATAGGTAGAAAATAATAATAATGAACGAAAAATATTATTATCATTGTGAAAAAAGCGTGCGGCGCTTTTTGTGTCATATTTTTCGCGAAGCGTGTTTTTTTAGTTCATTTTTCACTAAAAAAAAAGACGGATTATTGTATTGTCATCAGTCTTTGATGGATGTGCGAAGTTTGAAAAAAATCTGACCGCCCAAAGTTGGTCAAAATCGATCTTAAAGACGTTGGTTACAAACATACAGGTGAAGCTAATATAAGCGTGTTAAAAAAATTCATAGCAAGCTTTTGTAGCGCGATATATACCTAAATAATTAATACTCATCAAGAAAATTCCAAAAAGGCCACACGCGAAAGGGTTATCTGAGTTCCTATGACCAGCTTCCGGTTCCATCATCAGATCAGCTCCATGTCATAATAATATTCCATTGTCATGTGATTTACACATGCATGCAAAATTTGAGCTCAATCGGTAACCGGGAAGTGGGTCAAATTCAATTGGTAAGATTTGTTTTCAGACAACCAAACATCGGGACAGGTGAAATTAAATAAAAGCTTGTAATTACTAATAAGAGTATGTCTGTAGGTTACGCTTTCGAGAATATTAACGGATAAAATAACTCTAATGAATAGTGTTAAAAAGAAAGGATATAGGGTACTTTTAATACCAGGATAATTTTCGCTTGGAAAGCCGTTCACAGAAACTAGAACTTCATATTTCTTTAAACTTTCCACAACCAGCAATTTCCACTACCTTCATCCTTTCATCATTCCACCTTTTTTAGGTGGGAAAATCATCGAATAACATTCCCCGCTCTTGGGCGGAGCGGGAGCGACCCTGCTGAACCCCTAGGGTTGTTGACAAATACTTGAGGCGCGCGTGGAACACTATGCGGCGTCAACGACTTGGGCTCGGTTCAGACGGTTACCGGACGGTCGGACGGCGAGCTGCCCATGCCTACGGTGAACGAAAATCGAAATCGAAATCCCGGACGCTGGGGCACGAGGGCCATTGCTTCGCGCGTGCGGCTGCCTCCTTTGCTGGCATTACTGCTTCACAGAAGGAGGCGACCACCTGCCACTGCATTTTATGAGGCTGAACACACCTGTCTCTTCTCTTCAGATAATCTTTAAAGCCGTTCGCAGAAACTGGAACTTCATATACCCTTGAACTTCCAACGCCCTTCCCCCTTTCATCTCATCGTCCATGAAGCCGAACGTCTCTTCTCTTCAGAACTCAGTTCCAATTAGTTTCTCCATCATCCACACATAAAATTACCAGTGTGGGTAGATAAAAGAAAACAGAAACATTCCAAAAATCTATTTTTGATTTGAAAGTCGTTGGCTCGTTGCAAAATCTCTGAGGTCCTTCAGAGGTGAGGTTGTCCGGACGTCTGGCTGGAGTCGGAAAACATTTATGTTTGCAAAACATGGTAATTGGGTAGTTCAGTTTGGTTATTTATCATGGGGAAAACTGTAAAATCTACAAATAAGTCGATTAATCTTTCAAATACCGTCAATTGGAGACACAATAGTGTTAGCGATTCTTATGATAATGTTCATAAACTATGATTATTTTCTGTATTAGCAACATTAAATGTATTTTTTGCACTGACAACTCGAACGGACTGCGACTTGACAGCGCGGTGCATTTGACAGTTACAAGAGTTTATAAAAAGGAACGGCGCGCTGTCATGTGCCTCTTTACGTTTTAGTTTTCGGAGCAAGCAACATCTCAGTAAGTGCTAGTATATAATTTATTTATTCCTACTATTATTGTATACTTGTATTATGTGTGCTGTCAATACAAAAGTACAAAGATTGTGGTACCCGTTTTGGTCGTTTTATTTAAATAACCTGATAACAAACCTCGTAGGTACACTAAATAACTTTCTTAGTCAATCTTTCTCTAAAGATAACACATATAGATAACAATAGCAGCGCGAACGCCGTTTGCTTGGGGTTTTATGAAAAGGAGGAACTGACTGGCTGACATATCATCGCACAGTTGAAACTACTGGGACCAGGAGCGTGAAATTTTGCACAAGGCTTTCCTTTTATGACTGAGCACTAAGAGAGGGTTTTCCAAAATTCAGCTCCTGAGGGGATGAAAGCTGTTGTGATTCCTGCACGCTTAGCCAAGTTTTTATTCTGCAATCGTTAACGCTGTCGAAAAGTGATGAATCGTATGGGAATGACGTCATCTCAACGTAAAGACGCGTGGTCAGAACAAACGGATAGACAATTCGTAGCCAAGTTCACATCGTTCAAAATCGTTTCTACAATATTTAACGCTACATCCTTTGTTATACAAACGCTACATTGTAGAACGAGCGGCCGACTCAGGCGCGTCACCATAGCTACCAACTTATCGTTTTCTACAATTGCTGTCACCGAGGCGTTACCGATTAGAGAAGGGAATTCGATTGTAACTTGGCTAGGGGAGCTGACCCGACCACGACATGGTACCGATATTTTACTATGACACAAATTGGTTATTTTAATTGTGTTTTATTGTGCCACTGATCCCAGGAATTTGTGCCTTGTACTTTTTGAGTAATAAGAGCATGATTGTGGTCGGGCAGGGGATCACGGCTCCTGACCCGACCACATATTTTTTGCATAATCAGTAACTTCCCACTATTGATATTTTATTAGATCTGCTTGACACACTCACACTCACTCACTCATTCACTCTTATTAGTCAAAAAGTACAAAGCACAAATTCCTAGGGTAAGTGGCACAATAAAACACAATTAAAATAACCATTTTGTGCCATAGTAAAATCTCCGTTCCTTGTCGTGGTCGGGTCAGGAATCACGACACGATGAAAGGGGGTCCAAAGTTTGTAAGGAGTAACCTACTTTTACACGGGCGAAGTTGCTGGCATAAGCTAGTTATTTATAGAATGCCTTTGTCTAACAATAGAAAGGTGATGTCGTGGGACGTCTGTCTTAGCAGCGGGAATTTTATTAAACGCCATTGCCGACTCATGAAGCCGAAGGAGTTACTGTAATCTTGGAACAACAATAGACAGTAAAAGTCTGATACTTCCTGTCGTTTCACACCTGGCACAGGAGGATTATTTTATGGTTTCCCACATAAAAAGTAGGGCCCTTTCGGTTCGTTTACGTCATTTGTTCGTTTATGCATGCCGGTTGCTAGTACTACGTTCCTGACCTTTCTGTAGAACAGTAACTATTAAAACGGGTATGTTTGAGTTTCAGTAGATCAAAAAGGCATGAATAAATGGGGCTACAATACAATAGTTTAACTTTCAAAACTAGTCAACCTTTCTGCTATTCCATTTATTTTGGGGTCAGCTTCCATTCTAAAATTTTTTCTTGTAATGAATGGACCAATATTGATGTCTGATTAAATAAGTAAATTATTATGATAATTACAGTGAGTAGACAAAGTATATTAAGACTGGTGCAAAATTCTTGAAATCAAAGACCACTAACCAACGATTGCATCACTGCTTACCAGCAGGTGGGATCGCAGTAAAGCAGTCGAATCATTTAACAAAAATAAAACTTAGGTCTAAGAAGATCTAAGGAAGAAACTCCTTCCTCGAATGAAGTTAGTTTGCCAAAACTGTCAGCTTTTTATCATCAAACAAAACAGTTACACGAAAACCTTGACCAATTGCGCCTTGACAGTAAGACTTATGAACACTATGAATTTAAAGTAATATTAGCACAGGTCGAGATGAAAACAGACAACAATTCGTAATCAAGGTTACCAACGTAAATAAAACAATTTTCTCGTCACTGCAGAAATATGTAGGTAGGGTCTAACGAAAATACTAACAATGTCAAATTAGTGTAGTCTATGGTTCAATAATCGCAGACCGATTTACTAATCTATGGGATAGAAATAAAAAAAAAAAAACAAACTATAGTGGTTATGGCATGCACCTTTATTTTTTTCTCTAACACTGACAGCAAAAATGGCGCGAATTTTTTCAACATGGCGATCTGTCACTTTTAAAAAAACCTTCAAATTCAAAAACAACACCGACCCTTTACATCACCTATAAAACTATTTTATGTCTTTTTATAGAAGCTAGAATGGAAAAGTGGCATAGAAAACTGCATGGCGACTGCATAACATTGATACACCATACACGGGTGCCGCCACCTGACGTCCTCAGCGCCGGCATTTAGTACAAGGTTCTACATTAACAGTACACACAGCCCATATGTTTTATTTATGATAATATCATCAAGCTTATATTGTTTAAAGACTAGGAAGCTGGCGTCCCAGAAGTAGGAAAATAATAGGATGACTAAATTTAAAAGTTTTGACATTTGTATTTCAACTACCTAGCCGCTAGCGGCTCCAGTGTACCCAGTTTGACTACTACTATACTCTTAATTGTGTGTGTGTGTATTTGTGTAAATTGTAATTAATTATAGTGTTTTAATATGGGAATAATTTTCTGACAAATAAATCTACGCTAATATTATAAAGAAGGATTTTTTTTATTTTTGTGTGTATGTTTGTAATGAATAAACTCAAAAACTACTGTTCCGATTTCAAAAATTCTTTCACCATTGGAAAGCTACATGCACCCTGAGTAACATAGCCTATATTTATTGCCCGTGCGAAGCTGGGACGGGCCGCTAGTAATCTATATAATTGTGTATTTGTGTAAATTGTAATTAATTGTAGTGTTTTATTATGGGAATAATTTTAAAACCCCTAATTATTATTTTATTGTTTCTTTCAGTTTAGTTCCAAGTTACATAGAATGTCTTTCTCAAATGTCAAGACCGAACTTTTTATTTATTTATTTTATTTAACAATTCATGTACACACTTAACTTATAAAAGAAAAGACGACGACTTTATATTTTGATGAGTCCAGCTTCGGTAGTTAAAGTAGGTCATACAAAATTTGGACACACGTTTTATCTTTTTAAATTGATATAAACTAGCGCTAGACTGCGATTCTGCGATGGTAAGCAGTGATGCAATCATTGATGGTGAGCCGCACTAGTTTATTAAGAGCCCATTCACTCTAGCCTTGAAGACACCCAACATAATCGGACGGAAAGACCACAGCAGGCGTTTCATTCCTTTAGAGGGCGAATTTAGGAAAATCCTCTCTTAGTGCTAGCCGACGTCAAAAAAGAAAACCTTGGGCAAAAAATATGATACAAATAATAAAAACACACTGAGTCAACTACCGAATTTACTGTCCCGTCCGAAAGACACAATACCGGACTGAAATTATGATAATATCCAGGAATTGCTTCGAATTATTTAGGTTAGATTGCAACACACTACATTCTAACTAGCAACACGAAAATTCACGAACAACTGCGGTAAATTCACACTATAGCTGTTAGTAGGGGAGCCCAGGATTTTAAATTTGCAGTTACTAAAGCGTCTTGGGAACTTATTGGATTGTGAAGATTAGGTTCTAAAACGCACCATAATAGAAACGAAAAGTTTCCATTCTGGTGCGGGGAAAGCGAGTAATAATTTTCAAAAATGTAAAAAAACGTCACTTCGAAACGAGCGCGATTGATTTTTTTTTACTTGGAGGTAATCATATCAGAATTACAAAAAAAAAAAAACATGGGGCAATGTAGCTAAAACCATTACAATAAAAAAATATTATAGCAAATAGCGGTAAAAAATTGCATTAACCTTTCGGATATCGTAATTAGTGACACAATATAAAGACAATGAGACAACGAACGCCGGGCGTTCGCTTGGGGTCTAATGAAGTAATCAACCAAATATTAACAGGAACCTAACCTAACTTTATGACTCGCCTATTTGCTTATGCCACGCTCAAATTGTCAGATTATTGAAACACTTTTCTGCATATACTTAATTTACTTTGTCTTAACGCACTCGAGTTTTTCCGAGAATCAATTTTTTTTTACTAATCTGACGGGCTTACCACTGTATTATTATAGAGTGCATATGTGGATCATTACAGAGTGCAAAGTTTCTGCCCATATGATTTTCTGACGCGCTCGAGTAATGCGCAAAAACCCCATCCTTTTTTTATGGTGGGAAAAAATCATCCAATGGCAACCCCCGCTCTTGGGCGGAGCGGGAGATAGTGTCAGACTCTTACTGACTAAAAGACCCACCCCGTTCCTTCTAGCCTTCATACCGGGGCTCGAGCTGTCTTTCGAAACTAACCCTGGCCCTAGTAGGCTTCGACTAAGCTGAGTCCCTGCTATTGCTGACAGCTCCTCGAGGCGCGCGGGAACAGTGCGCGCCGTCGACGACTTGGGCTTGGCCCGGACAGTTACCGGACGGCCGGATAGTGTTGCAAAAACGCCATCTGGCCGCCCCTACTATGTCCTTTGCACTAAGGGATCTCGAATATTCCATCTGACCTCAATAACTTTCTCTAAATAGGTTCGTTACCTACACTACCAGGAAGAATGCACTCGTGGCAGTTGGCACCATTCCCTTTGCCTACATCAAAAGTTTTGAATCAAAACATTCTTACACATTTCTCATCTTGTCCTTTCTTTATATTTATTTGAGGTCACTCACAAGGCGACGTTCCATTTTCCCGACATTACAATTAATCTCACAATGCAGTTTATAAATACGTAATATGTAATTGTTTTCATAAGTAAATGAGTTTTTGGCAAGAGTTTTTGCGATTTTTTTGCAGTTAGCACAGAATGTCTTCCAAATATGTAGTCCTTTTTTATTTTTGGCCTTCAACAAGATGCCGTAAAACCAGAAAAAAAATTAAGTGACAGCTGTCATCAGTTGGGAGGGTATCTGTCAAAAAATGGCGGGAATATTCTCTAAATTTAAAGCATGTTTATTTATTTGAAAACGCCCGCGCCCTTGCAAGGAATTTATGACGAAATAAAATAACATTAAAGATAGTCATGCATTTCAAATAAACTGAAATGCTTGCGCATGTGTTTATTGAAAACGTGTCGCCATTTTATTTCGGAAATGAATGAAAACACCGCGCTGTTCGTCATTTTAGTCTGAGTCAAACCACGGACATCGAGTCAAACTAAATGAAATGGCTGAAACTGCTTACTATCTCGTAAATACTGAACGAATTATCAATTATCTTCTTCTTGCCCTTATCCCATATTACTTGGGGTCGGCGCAACACGTTTTTTTCTTCCATTCTGTCCTATCACCGGTCACACTTTCACTAACTCCCTTTTCTTTAATATCACTCCTCACACAATCCATCCACCTTTTCTTTGACCTCCCTCTCTCTCTCCAGCCATCTGCATGTATACTCGAATTATCAATCAATATTCATTAAAAATCGAAAGACTTAAAGTCACGCAAAGGGCAATGGAAAGAGCTATGCTCGGAGTTTCCTTGCGTGATTACATCAGAAATGCAGATATTCCCGCAGGAGAACCAAGATTACCAACATAGCTCGAAAAATGGCCAAACTTAAGTGACAATGGGCAGTGTACAATCGCTCGCAGAACAGATGGTCGATGGGGACGCAAGGTTCTGAAGTAGCAACAGCGCTAAAAGGCCTCCTACAAGGTGGACCGATGACCTGGGGCCTGAGTCTGCTATTTTTATAAATTCGTTATTCCAACAGGTTCCCATTGTCATTTTGCTAAAAGTTTGTAATCTGCTAATTCATAATGATCGATCTTTGATCGGTCAATAGTCTTGTAATAGAATTGTGGTAGAATGACAATATCGAGCTTATTAAAAGCACTAATTGCGCAATGACGTCGTAATGGTAGGTCACTGATCAAAGGAACTGTCATTTTTCCAGATTACCGCATACGTCAGATATTCATTTGTCATTATGTACGAGATTACCATTCTATGTCATTTCTTTCAATGGAGTGTCAGTGGTTGACCATCGGAAAGTCATAATGACGCCATTATATTAGTAGATAACCAAAACTTGTCAAAATCAACAATTATGAAATCAATGATAGACCATTCTGACACTATTGTAATAGCAGACTTGAGGCCTGGTGAGGGACGCGGGAATCTGATGGATATGAGACAAACCGGACCGGTCGTTATGGCAAGTCTTGTAGGGAGGTCTATGTCCAACAGTTTGGCTAGAATGATGATGATGAATGAGTTTTGTGTTAAGTTCGCCATATGAAGCTTCTCATTTTTGGGGTAGCTTCTGACAGCAACTTTGCTTGCGTGAGAGTAATATATGCTTAGATACATATTGACTGGCCTATTGGTCTAGTGGTTAGTGGCCCTGACTGCTATGACGGAGTCGTGGGTTAAATTCCCACCCAGGACAAATATTTGTGTGATGAGCACGATCATTTGTTTTTTGTCTGGGTGTAATTTATCTAAAATAAGTATGTGTTTAGAAATATATAAGTATGTTTATCAGTTGTCTAGTACCCATAACACAAGCTCTGCTTAGCTTGGGACTAGACGGCGTTGTGTGAAATATTATTATATTATTTTATTATACGTCACTTATCGATGCATCGCATCTTTCGGTTGAAATAACAATGATTTGAAAATGGTTTTCAAGCAAACGGTATCAAAGAAAGCATCAACCGTATACCATGCCAAGATTATCAAGATTATTAGCAATAAAACTTCAGTATTAAACGATTTTCACAAGGAGATCATGCCAGTAATAATCTTAAGGTCGTCGCAGTAAAATTAGCCGACATCCCTTGCATCTTCCTGAAGACGCTAAAATTGGCTTGACGTCTCCTTGAAAGGACATTTCCATCAGGGAATGAGACAGAAAAAGGAGTAATGAAAATATTAATATCATTTGCTTTGTGCCATATTTTTCGTAAATCGAGCGTCCCACGCGTTTTTCGCAATGATTTTAATATTTATTTATTTATTTATTTAGTCTTTATGCAACAAAAAGTACATAGGCGGACTTAATGCCTTAGGCATTCTCTACCAGTCAACCTAGGGTGGTGAAGAGACAATATGGTAGGCGCACAAAAAGAAAATTTTGGTATTAAAACAAGAGTAAAAATATACATAATTATAGCTAAAATACACATACATATATATTTAATATAATATATATACTACATATATATAATATTTTTCGTTCATTATTATTATTTTCTACCTATATTGAAAATTATTTTACACTTTTTAGTTTGATATGCTATGAAAGCGTGTTTTTTAGTTTTTTTAAACTATATTTTTATTTTTGACTAAAAAAAAACGGATTATTGTATTGTCATCAGTCTTTGATGGGTGTGCAAAGTTTGAAGAACATCTGATCGCCCAAAGTAGGTCAAAATCGAGCTCAAAGGTTACAAACATACAGCTGAAGCTAATATAAGCGTGTTAAAAACTTATTACTATTGTAGTATGAAAGTATTGTAAAAACAATCATTGTTAAAAGAGTAACCATGGACTTTCTTGCCGGTTCTTCTCCATAGAAAACGACAAATTGGAACCTTAAGTCTTTGAGAAATAAAAATATTTTAAATTGTCTCATTGAGGTGTGTGTGTGCATTATTCTGGTTACATGTATCATGCATATAAATATGGAGTCCACTTGTTACATGACTGCATGTATCATCGAGAGAACTCTTTGTTTCAGGGCATCAACACAACGCCCACACCAATCTCAAGTGTTAAGACATTGACATTGAATTAACTGTGTGGGTTCAAAGATTGCCAAAAATAAACAACTTAATGACTTGTGATGGAGGAAGATCGATTATATTTTTTGTGATTTTCCATCATTAGCACAAAATAGTACAGAAGATAGCAGTGGTGGCCGAGTGGTAATGATCCCGACTTACGAGGTGTAGATCGCAGGTTCGAACCCAACATCGTGAGGAAAGCGGTATGTCTTAGAACCAAAAATTCGAAGACATGTGACATGTGATGTGGATTACGGCCCCTCCTCTAGAGAGGAGGCCTGAGTCCCAGCAGTGGGAACGTTATAAGGCCGACTTATAATATAATATAATATTCCACAACTATCACACAACACCATCAAGTCCCAAGCTAAGCAGAGCTTGTGTTATGGGTACTAGACAACTGATAAACATACTTATATATTTCTAAATACATACATATTATAGATAAATTACACACAGACACAGAACAAATGATTATGCTCATCACACAAACATTTGTCCTGGGTGGTAATCGAACCCACGGCCTCCGGCATGGCAGTCCGGGTCACTAACCACTAGACCAACAGGCCAGTCGAACTTTGCTATGCTATCCCACAAAAAAGGGTATGGTGAAACGATGTCACAAGGGCAGTGGGAAGGGCACAATGCTCACAGAACAGATGAATGATGAGGCCGAAAGGTTGTGGAGTGGCGACCGAGCACTGGTAGACGCAGTGTTGGTAGGTCCCATAAGGTGAACCGATGACCTGATGAGGGTCGCGGAAATCCGATGCGAGTCGCACAAGACCGGTTATTGAGGTGACACTTGGGGGATATCTATGTCTAACAATGGACGTCTTTCAGCTGAAATGAGAGTGAGGAACTTATGGCCGATGGATCTACAGAACTCATTTTCAGTGATCAGGCAGAAAAGACCGCGATGGTACCATCAAAGAGACTTCTCCCTGACCACCGCTTAGTTCATTTTTGCTTGCACTCGAAACGAAAATCTCAAAGGGTTTGGTTTGGCGCCGCAACGCAGGATTCAAGCGAAAATGTTTTTAAGTGATCAGGCAGAAATTACCGCGATAGTACCTAAGCGGTTCATGCAACGTTTGAAGGGCTTTCTTCCTTCCTTTACCAATTTTTCAAATAAAAGACTTTATGGTTTGATTTTTTTTTGCATTTAAAAATAGAATGTTATTTCGGAGACAAAGACAAATCATGTAACACCTCGTTTGCTAAAAGCATCGTGACCTAAATACTCGTTTTGTAAAAGATATAAATTATGACTTTCATGCTGTTTTTAGGGTTCCGTAGCCAAATGGCAAAAAACGGAACCCTTATAGATTCGTCATGTCTGTCTGTCTGTCTGTCTGTCTGTCTGTCTGTCTGTCCGTATGTCACAGCCACTTTTTTCCGAAACTATAAGAGCTATACTGTTGAAACTTTGTAAGTAGATGTATTCTGTAAACCGCATTAAGATTTTCACACAAAAATAGAAAAAAAGCAATAAATTTTGGGGGTCCCCATACATAGAACTGAAACTAAAAATTTTTTTTTTTCATCAAACCCATGCGTGTGGGGTATCTATGGATAGGTCTTCAAAAATGATACTGAGGTTTCTAATATAATTTTTTTCTAAACTGAATAGTTTGCGCGGGAGACACTTCCAAAGTGGTAAAATGTGTGTCCCCCCCCCTCTAACTTCTAAGATAAGAGAATGATAAAACTAAAAAAAATATATGATGTACATTACTATAAAAACTACCAACGAAAATTGGTTTGAACGAAATCCAGTAAGTAGTATTTTTTTAATGCGTCATAAACCGAAAAAAATACACTATTATTAAAACATCGATCAAAGTTACAACACGTTACAAGAACTTTTATATTATGTTACTTGCTGCTACGGAACCCTTCATGGGCGAGTCCGACTCGCACTTGGCCGGTTTTTTAATTAAGTTTTTGATTCAGTATAGTCGTGGAGTTGGCAAAGGTTTTTTCAGAATCTGGTAGTACATAAGTTCACACTTGGTTACACCAGGTAAGGTTATTGATAGCTAAAATCTAATATAAAAGGTGAAAGTAACTGCCTGACATTTCAATGTACAAACCGAAACTACTATATAAGAGCGCTCAAGATCCGTGCCGGTAATTGTAGGTTAAGTTCTACGCTAGCTAAGAACTAACTAAGCAAGGACTAAATTACTGCAATAGGAAGTTGGTATGATGGATGAAATAAATGGCAAGATTCCAAATGCTTGTAGCATTTACCTTCTTGCATTTAAAGTCAGTTGAGGCTGTTTTTAGAATTGTCTCATCAGTTTTTAGGGTTCCGTAGCCAAATGGCAAAAAACGGAACCCTTATAGATTCGTCATGTCTGTCTGTCTGTCTGTCTGTCTGTCTGTCTGTCCGTCCGTATGTCACAGCCACTTTTTTCCGAAACTATAAGAGCTATACTGTTGAAACTTTGTAAGTAGATGTATTCTGTGAACCGCATTAAGATTTTTACACAAAAATAGAAAAAAAGCAATAAATTATGGGGGTCCCCATACATAGAACTGAAACTCAAAAATTTTTTTTTCATCGTACCCATGCGTGTTGGGTATCTATGGATAGGTCTTCAAAAATGATACTGAGGTTTCTAATATCATTTTTTTCTAAACTGAATAGTTTGCGCGAGAGACACTTCCAAAGTGGTAAAATGTGTGTCCCCCCCCCTCTAACTTCTAAGACAAGAGAATGATAAAACTAAAAAAAATATATGATGTACATTACTATAAAAACTACCAACGAAAATTGGTTTGAACGAAATCCAGTAAGTAGTTTTTTTTTAATGCGTCATAAACCGAAAAAAATACACTATTATTAAAACATCGATCAAAGTTACAATACATTACAAGAACTTTTATATTATGTTACTTGCTGCTACGGAACCCTTCATGGGCGAGTCCGACTCGCACTTGGCCGGTTTTTTTATTTATTGATATGCTCGCGTTTGACCACCATCTCACCTGATGGTAAGCGATGATGTGGTCGCAAATGGAGCACGCTTGCCTAGAAGTAACTTATTCACTCAAATTGTAGCTATTAGGAAACACAGACTCCGGCAGGGAATTTAAATCCTTAGCTGTACGAACAATTAATGTGTTCCCAAAACGTTTTGTGCGTATAGATGGGATGTCCACCATATACCGGTGGCGCATCACCGTAAGCCTGGTGGTCCAAAGATAGAACGGGTTAGCCGGAATTAGGCTATGCAATTCCGACGCACACTACCCGAAATGCAACCGGCAGTAAACCAACCGGCTAGGGACTTGGCGTCGATGCCCAAGAGTTTGAAGCCTCGACTCGACGAGTGCATCATTAATGTAATAATATTCCACAATTATCACACAACGCCGTCTAGTCCCAAGCTAAGCAGAGCTTATGTTATTGGTACTAGACAACTGATAAACATACTTATGTATTTCTAAATACATACATATTATAGATAAACTACACCCAGACACAGAACAAATGATTATGCTCATCACACAAACATTTGTCCTGGGTGGGAATCGAACCCACGACCTTCAGTATAGCAGTCAGGGTCACTAACTACTAGACCAACAGGCTTGTCGCCAGTTTTCACCATTGCCAGTGATCCTCTTGAGAGTATTATATTTCAGCAGGTAATAGCACTCAAACTATGTTATAATGAACCTGCGCAAGAGTATCAAACAAAGAAGTGAATCATTGGCAAGATGGCGGAAGGTCGTTGACCTTGACGCAGCTTAGTTAAGTGATTACGTCAGGCAAACACATTTAAATGAATGTTCTGTTTGTAACTAATTTGCAATAGTGCATATCCGGTAGAGAGAAGGACCTTTTTCAGGGTTCCGTATACGGAAAAAACGGAACCCTAATAGGAACACTTTCTATCCGTCTGTCTGTCAATACGAAGGGTATTGTCCCGGGAACACGTGAAGGTATCGAGATGAAATTAAAACCATATACACGGTCTGCGGTCCCTTAAAGTTGTAAAAAAAACAAACTTGTATGTTAACAAAAAAACAGATTCGGCTGTTTATGTTGCAAAAATCGTATTTCGACACTCTTAGGGGAATCAAAACTCATAGGGTATTTCCAGTTGAATCCTGAAATTTGGCATGAAGCATGGTCTTATAGCACAAGTATAGGAATAAATCTGAAAACAGGGTTTTCTTTTGTTGTTACGTCACAAAAAATAGTATTTTTCTGCGATCCGGAATAATTCATCCGAGACTTCGAACTATTTACTTAAGTAACTTTGTACGTAACCCTCAGTGCGCGAGTCCGACTCGTACTTGCCTAGTTTTTTTAAGCTATTGCATAGCTTCTATCGCGGGCCTTAAGCGTGGAGACCGAATCCAGAAATTCCGTAACGAAAATAACCTAACATCATTTGTTTTCTTATCGGTCACCACGCTCAAAAAGTGTAACTTCAATTAATATCAAAGAAAAGAAAAAACAAAGGAAAAAAATACTGCAAAAATAAAATAAATAAATAATTACTAATAACTAAATAATAAAAGCTTTACCGCGGCAGTCCCCGAGTGCCACACGTCTTTTTTTACATTTAGGTACGTTCTTTGTTTCCGTATATATTCCAATCCAAAGGTTTTAATAAAAGCAGGCTTTAAGCCGTTTTAAAATTACTTTCAAAATGAATACTAAGGTAAGCTTAAAACGCGATAATTCTTGTCTGTACTACCATTCTAGGTCTATTTTTAATCTATTTCCGCGAAGCATGGTAGGAATACGACTTCCTTGTCCAGTTAGCACCTACCTAATATAAGTTTTATTTTATTTTTCACAAAATGGATCAGTGGTGACCGAGTGGTAACGGCCCCGATTTATGAGTTCTACTTAGATGGGGGTTGAATTATTAATTAACATTAATTTATTTACAGCATGCCGCAATAAAAGCAGTTTAGCTTGCAAAGGAGGAGGCCGAACGCATCAGGCAACGGCGTCCTCGCCGCCGCCGCCGGGATTCCGATCCCGATGTCCGGCCACCGTAGGCGCGGGCTTGCGGACAGTGAGCAATGGGTAGCTCGCTGTCTGGCCGTCCGGACCAAGCCCAAGTCGTCGCCGGCGCGCACTGTTCCCGCGCGCCTCAAGGAGTTGTCAGCAACAGCAGGGACTCAGCCGGGTCGATGCCTACTGGGGCCAGGGTTATCCGAAAGGGAGCTCGAGCCCCGGTATGAAGGCTAGAAGGAACGGGGTGGGTCTTTTAGTCAGTAACAGTCTGACACTATCTCCCGCTCCGTCCAAGAGCGGGGGTTGTCATTGGATGATTTTTTCCGACCATAAAAAAAGCATACCGCATTAAATCACTTAAAAAAAAACATTTTGAAAAAGCACGATAGAGATATTGATCGCCATATTTTTCTCAGCCCGCCATTTTTAGATGTTACATCAAACAAACGAAAGACTCGAGTACAACGACCTGCGTTGACCGTACGAACGGCAAGGACGTTCTAAATTAAAAAAAAAAACAGATGCGAAAAAAGTATTTACTCAAAACGATGTCCGCGCTGTGTAAATGTGTATTATCTATGGTTCCGCACATGGCGGGAAAATTTTGAGTTATATTTTATTTACTAGCTTTTGCCCGCGGCTTCGCTCCCGCTCTACCCTACTCCACCCTACTATACCTTGCTCTACCCTACAATACCCTATTCTACCCAATTCTACTCTACTCTAACCTAATTTTCATTTTTTTTTTTTGCGAAATCTGTTCAGCTGTTCTCGAGATTTGCTCTTAACAACATATTTAGCGATTCATTTTTATATTATAGATTTGGGAAAACAAACGGTGATACATTACAATTTTACAATAAATAATATTATTCAATAAATGAGATTAATACACAACCAACAACATTATTATTTGCCACATAATAATTTAAAAGTATTTCAGTTTTAATTAGTTTAGTTTAGCTCAGGAGCCAGGGTTTCAAATGATGTATCAACCTCTTTATGTCAATAAAACATTATTATTATTATTCGCAAATTGGTTCCTAGTGTTTATTGTGGTGTAAAATTTGTGGTTTTGTTTCTCAAGTGTCTGCGCAACTGGACAATATGTGGAATCATTGAAACAGGCGCTATCTCGGTAAAATGGAGCTGAGAATTGTATTGCAGTTTTGGCTAACTCAGCGAAGTTTGCTGAGAAGGTTGACTTGATATATTTGCTACCGAATTCTACAAAAACATTAGAATGTGTTACCTAGAGATGTGCCGTTGCCGGCAATATTGCCACCAATATTCATACATCGGGCAATATTGCCACCAATATTCATACTTCGGGCAATATGCAAATGCAAAAATGGTAAAGTAATGAACAATTCATACGAAGACATGGCTTAAAGGACTTGTATCCAAGTCAAAAATATAAACAAAAAAAAGCTGGAAAATGTATGCAATATTTACCATGTGCAGTGAATATTATGATATTTTTAGCAAAAAGAATGCATAGTTTATTCTCTTCTCCTTCAAACGGTAAACAACTAGCTAAAAACACGTGTTGATAAACGTGTATTGTTTTAAAGATGATCTAGCGATTTGTAACTACGTACCTATGAATTATAAAACGAATTTCAAATACGAATCTAAATGAAGAACCCCGCGTAAATGCAACGAATTAAGTTTACGTACGTCAAAAGTAGAGTGACCAAAAAGATGGAGAAACATTATGGCAATACTATTATAGAGTAGTAACCATAGATTTTTTCTGATCCTGTAAGACGTGAAGAATTTTTGGCGCGTTTTTTTTGAATACAGTTCCGTGGCTGTTTTTATTTATTCGCATATTGATTCATAATGGACATTGTGATGTAAAATTATGTGGTTTTGTGTCTTATGGCATAAAAGAGAGAGGATTTTCCAAAATTCATCCCATAAAGGAAAGAAACTGGAGTCCAAAGTTAAAGGTATGGAGAAGCGGGTGTGAATTGTTTTTATTTTTTATTCCATCTTATATTTAGTTTCCCTGTCCCGATGTTTATCTGTCATCAAATCTTGCAAATTAAATTTGATCCACTTCCCGGCTAGCGATTGAGCTGAAATTTTGCATGCATGTGTAGGTAAATCAGATGAAAATGCAAAATTTTTATGACATGGAGCTGATCTGATGATGCAACCGGAAGGTGGCTGTCGGAACTTCGTAGTTAAACGACACAACCCCATCGAGTTTGGGCTCGTATGATTCGTCTTGATTAGTATTAATTACATAGGTATATCGAGCTATAAAAGTTTGCAAAAGCAATCATGTTTTTTAAAAAGAGTAACCATGGAGTTTCTTGCCGGTTCTTCTCCATAGGAAACGACCACAGAAATTTAAAAAGTAGGAAAAAACCAATTGGAATCGTGCGCTAGCTTCTGACATACTTCTGATGTTTTATAGTGCACAAGTAGGCCTAAACATTTTGATTTCGTGTTTGTGGATGACGTCAGAATCATTTTTAATGCGTGTTTACGCACGAAATGATTATTATGACCAAGTGATTCAACATATTGTATCTTTATCTTTTTATGCAGAACAAGATTGTATTAAATATTAGATAACTTTTAACTATAATCGCTCGATAACTTCACTTCACGATTGGGCAGTTTTATTGTCAAGCCGAATCCGCCGAAATACCTATAAGTCTTTGAAAAGGCTTCAAACAATTGGATTGATAAAGAGGTTCTGAGTTAGCAACAAAGGTCAAATTTAAATTACTATATTCTTTATTTTGGCTTCGCACGGTTTGTTTTTTTTTAGATAGCGTCAAGTTTAGAATGTATTATGTTATCAGTCATTTGAGTTCTAGATTAATCATTGGGCTTTTTTATGGGGGGAGGGGAGGGTGGAAACTACGAAAAACTCTCGAGTGGAGTGCAAGCGAGTGTCAGATAATAGTTATAGGCACGAATATTGAGCGCTCGTCGTCAGAGTGGGGACCGCTTTGCGCATTCCATAGATTGGCGAGCCAATCTTCGTCGTTGTTAGATACATGCAGCAAGAGCAGAGAACGAATCACGAGTGACGTCTATGACACGATGGCGCGGTAAGCCAATCACTGACACTCCCCGCCCCCGCGTCTCACTTCGCACCACTAAAGAGACCGAATATTTGACTTCTGCGCAACTTGAAGCCAGCGCTCAAGATCCGCGCCGGCATTTCGGAAGACACTGCCTCCTAAGATACAGGATCTTCCTAGTTTAGGAGGCAGGGTTCAAATGTTTATTTTGACCAGTGTAGTACAGTTTTTTCTTTATTTTTAATTACCTAACTTTTGTGTCAAAATTGTTATTTTGGGCTAATAAAATATTATTATTATTATTTAAAACAGGCGCGTTAATCCAAAAGACAGTCTGACACGTCTTGCTTCACCAAGAAATTCCTAGCTAATAAAATATAGTCTACATAGTAAAACATACGCTTCTAGTGAGAGTGAATGGTGTTGCTAGAAAGTCTAAATTTATAATAAGTAATGCAACCCAGCTAATTAACCTAGATACGCGAGTGAATTAATGTGTGGGCGCTGCTGCATTCTGTCATTGTGGCTTACCTAGTACAGGAAATTAGTAACAATAGACAACACATTGTCTATGAAAAGCAGACGATGTTATGCCGGCAAAAACATGACTTGTAAAAAAACCAAGGCGCGCCACTCAGTTCTTAAAATTTGTGAGATGCAAGAAACTTTATGAATAGGGTTACCCAGGCAACGGCGCTTACGCC
Organism: Mythimna albipuncta; assembly: GCA_929112965.1. Classification (NCBI taxonomy): domain Eukaryota; kingdom Metazoa; phylum Arthropoda; class Insecta; order Lepidoptera; family Noctuidae; genus Mythimna; species Mythimna albipuncta. Next base: position 8,661,062 of record OV815985.1, on the reverse strand, counting down.
CCAGTCGCCGCCGGGATTCCGATCCCGATTTCCGCCACCGTAGGCGCGGGCTTGCAATGGGTAGCTCGCTGTCCGACCGTCCGGTAACTGTCCGGACCGAGAACAAGTCGTCGACGGCGCGCACTGTTCCCGCGCGCTTCAAGGAGTTGTCAGCAACTGTAGAAGCCCAGCTGGGTCGAAGCCTGGGGCCAGGGTCTAGTACCGAAAGGGAGGATCAGCCCCGGTATGAAAGGCAACGAAGGAATGGGGTGGGTTTTTTAGTCAGTAAGAGTCTGACACTATCTCCCGCTCCGCCCAAGGGCCAGACATTTGGGTGTAAAAAGGCCAACTTTGTTTTTTAAACTAAATGCTCTTCTAATCTTTATTCTAATGAAATAACAATAATCGCTTACTATCAGATGAGATAGAGGTCAAACGTGAGCCTATCTATTACAAAAAAAAAAAAAAACTTATATACTCATAAGTACAAATCCGCTCCACTTGTGCGAGTGATACGGGTAACGTAGGACACAATATACCAAATTTAAAAATTTAAAAAGCCTAACTAAAGCCGGACAGGCTGGACAGCGCCTCATTTGTCCGGATATGCAACCAAAAAAGCCTGCCCCTGACCGGTTTTATTTATCCGGACGCGTGGCAACGCTATCGTTAAGTGTTCGTAGAGTTTCATGAACATGCTTAGCAATTGTGTTGTCTCTACCTTCATCATATAAATTGCAATAGAAAAGTATGTTGCACCAACTCCAAATAAATCGGGACAGGAAAAAAGAATGACGAAGAATTAAATAGGTAAATAATATTTTATTTATTTAAACTCCACATACAGCAGTGGTACATAGGTGGATTTAATGCAACATGGCATTCTCTCTCAGTCACCCTTAGGGTTAAAAAGATAACACAGTGGTAGGTGTGCACATTTAATAAAATAATAGATATTAAAAATTTTAATTAAGTATCATTGAAATTAGGTGCAAAGTTTTCACAAGTTAGTTTGCTCATAGACAAAAAGAAATGACAGGTAATTTTTTATAGGCTCAGAAACATTTAGAATTCTGCCTGCATTGCACCTTGACCTGCTTTTAAGTTTTTACTTGGCTAACAAAATAATGCAGGTTTCTTTTTTAACTTGAAACTTGTAATTGTTTTAGTTTGTAAGATTTTAATATTTGTATATAAAAAAAAATTACTGTAATAAATATCTAAGAATAAAAAAATAACAAATGTTGCATTCAGCAAATAACCCACGATTTTTAAATTAAGAAGTTTAAACCTGTCTTATCACACTCCAAATTCAAATATCTCTTCATTCAGAAAATGTCCCTAATAATTATGTCACATTGTCATAAACATTAGTCATATCATAAGTGAACCAAATTGTTGCCATCGACAATAATATGGATTACTCATCCTTCAACCAACTGAAATAAAGTTTACCAAAACAAACAAAAGTAACATTGTGAATGTTATATTAAAAATATTGATTACTACTTATGGTGCGTTCATATTATGCCCTTGGCTTCACCTGTGAAGGTAAAGCTTACCATGCATAGTTAATGATTCCTATTCATCAATAATGCATACTATTAAAGATTGGAACTCCATGCTAGACTTTGTTTCCTGACACTTGTATCTTTAAATTGCAAGTGAATAGGCAACTAGCTTACTAACAGGTTTAACCAGAATACTAGGTGAGATTGGGGACAAAAAAAACAATTTTGAAATGTTCTATTTGGTTAATTGGTCTATTTTGAGTGAAGAAGTTATACTTTATTAGTATAACAGTAAGTCATGTCAATATTAATATTCATCCAAAGACTAACTTGTTATTTCATAACATTTTTAAAAGAATTGAGAACTAGGCCAAAACCATTTAATAATGATAAGATTTTTGTGAGAAAAACAAAGGCTGTACAATTCTTATTTCAAAATTTATGATTTCCATCATGGCCCACTGTGTACACAGCCAGTGTTGAAACAACTTCATTGTAAACACAGAATTATAAATAATTTTAGAGATATAATACAATACAATAACCAGGAAAATATAGCTGAGAATCTTAACCAGTTACTATTATTTGTATTAATTGCTATCTTGGTACTTACAATATTAAAAACGTCTGACAAAATAATTCAAATGAATTACTTTTCTTGTTAGAAACTTGCTAAATAAGTCAAGGTATTTTTTTATTATGCCAATTACTAACAATTAGCATAGATAAAAAATAAATAATTAAGGTAATAAATTGTGTATTTGATTAAAGGTTTTTGTGTGTTAAAGCATGAATTAATAGTTAATTACATTAAAATAAAGTTGAGTCAATAAGATTCCGATAAGAATCGATAAAAACTGGTTGTTTGCACTGCTTATCATAGTCACGCAAAAAAAAAACAAATCTTAGATCTAGAAAAATAAATGTGATCTAGATATACAAAAGTAGGTACTTCGAGCGTAGGAAAGGGCATGCTAAATGTTCCTCTATCGAAAATTAACGTAACCTAAAAAGTTTGAAGTTACAAATAGGTTAAAAATATAAATGAAAGTATTTTTACACAAAGACTGCTGCAGCAAAGGTATGATACGCTCCGTTAACTCCTATAACGGAAGATAATCCACGAAAACAGGTAAAAGCACTTGGAAAACAGCAAGAACTACTGTTTTTACAACGTTCCACTTATCACTTGATACACTCACGTAATACACAAATATCCGGCTTAAGTTCGTACTTAAATCGATGCCAGTTACGCGAAAAACACTTAGAACTCGATACGAAGGTTATTTGTTTTAATATTTGATGAAATAACATCAAATAACAAGATCATACGACATCGGAATCGGTTTGTGACTGACTTCGCCTCGATCGAAACACTCAGCGTGAAAATCACACGTCATGCAGACAGTTGGAGAGGGACAGACCTATACAAATGATAGAGAGGTGTTATTGCTGTCTAGATAACATCCGTCCGATTACGAAAGGTTACCTTTCACGTTTCTATTGTTATCGTAGAAAATATATTGTTTGACTAAGGTATTTTTATTAGGAATTTACATTTTTTTTTTATTAAATTAAAAACGCATTTAGAATCATTAATTTATTTGAAAACAGCGCCATCTGTTATGGAATAGCCTTACTTCGAAAGTTATTCAGGTCAATTGGTAAACAAAGCAGCTACTTGGCAATAGGTGGCTCTACCATAGCTAAAGTCCATAATAAATCTCAAAAAAAAAAAAAATATGTATATTCAGTACATACTGAATTGTTTGTTTTATAGTTAAATAAATTAACCTGTGTCTGTTCATTTCAGACCCATTTTTTGTGATGGATTTAAGTCTTTCCAATGCAAATAATAAATAATATTGAATATAAATATAAGTAGAGTAAGAAAAATGTGTTGGTTTATCGTTGTGGTTATTTATTTAGATAATATTTGTTTGATACTATATTAACTTTTTTACTTTTAAATCACTGCAGGAATGTTATTTAATAGAGCGACATCTATTGAAACATAACAGAACTTTACATAAACATTGTGCAATATTGCTTAATGTTATGAAACTTCGGTAACCTAATTGATTACGATTTATTTTTGATAGTTTTAAATAAAATTGTACTGTGCAAGTTGCTTTAATTTTACATTAATTTGTGTATTTGTTTATCGTATATTTTTAACAAAGATGTGTTGATCTTTTAAATAGAAGCTATGATTACTGAAGTAAGATTGAAGTCGACTGATGCAATGTTTCAAAGCCTTTTCTCTTTTTTTAGCCCTAATTTGCTAACAGTTGTAGAATTTAATTTTTAAGAAAGAAAGTAATTAAATACATATAATATAATCACCATCCACCACATGGGTAATCATATAAAAATTACAATGTTTTAAGATTGTAAGAGTAATCCACTAATCTCCAATTTATTTTTTTACGGAACACCTATACCTACAGCTGTTTTGTCCGATGTTTTTTTTTGGTTTAGCTTCGCTTGGTTTGTGCTTTTAGCCAGTGTTCCAGTTAGTATCTAAGTGTTTATTTTTTACAGTCTCTGAGTTTTATTAGATTGTGGATTGTACGTATGTAACACATTTTAATGCTTATTTTGGAATGTAAGTATCTACCAATACTCTAACTGTTTAGGTAGGTAGTTAAATATACATAAACAATCTTGATAGGTACGTCTTTTTATTTAAAACTAGCTTTTGCCCGCGCGGCTTCGCTCCCGCTCTTCCCTACTTCAGCCTACTATACCCTACTCTACCCTACTATACCCTACTCTACCCTACTCTACTCTACCCTACCCTACTCTACCCTACCCTACCCTACTCTACCCTACTCTACCCTACTCTACCCTACTCTACCCTACTCTACCCTACTCTACCCTACTCTACCCTACACTACCCTAATTTTCATTTTTTTTTTCCATAAGAACCTTCTCCTCATAATAACGAACACAACAAAAAAAAATTAGCGAAATCGGTCCAGGCGTTGTTGAGTTATGCGCTTACCAACACATTTTGCGATTCATTTTTATATTATAGATAAATCGTGTAAAAGATATACAAATATTATTTAAATTTAGTTAATTGCCTAACATCGGTTTATGTAAATACCTAATTGTAAACATTTTTAGATAAAATTTTTAGACATTTTTTAGATAAAAGACATTGTAAGATTGTTTACATTTAGTTAACTACCTAAACAGATGGAGAATGTGAGGTACTTTATGAATTTTGATTAGTTTTTAAGGTCGAAAATTACATTGACTCGATGACTTCCTAAATACGGAATCATTATTTGGTACCTACCTATAACGTTTTGGCTGTACTAACCCTAGAGTAATTAGTACGACACAAAAAAAAAAAAACTAAACCAGCGACAATAATAAACTTTGACGTCCTACTTGCTAGGAAAATTCTTTTTGCCCGCCAAAATAGGGGTCAAAAGATCAAATTGTACAAAATGGCGCCACCTGCAAAAAAAATATCATTGAACAACGCCGTTCAATGAAGCTCAATCAAACAATCTATCATATTACGAGCACTTGTAATCTTTGAACTGTATAAAGATAATTAAATACGTGACGGAGAGCTAAGTGTCTGTGAAAATGATAAAATTACTCTACACAACCACAGTAAATAGATAGGTTCAGAAAACAATCTCATGTATGTACTTCAGTCTTTATACCTACATTCGGTGGACGCACACTAATGAGCGTGTGAGCCGGAACTATTCGACGAGCGGGCCGAGGCGCTCAGAGATATCGTGTACGTGAGCGGTGTCTATGTGTGCGTTACTCGAGCGCGCTTTGTATGTAGATTGACTTCTGTACTTATCTATTTTGTGACACAACGTCGACGAGTTGAAGTTTCGTATCCTTATCAGGCATGAATATAATAAGTACGGTATGTGCACGTGCATTTTATAATCTGGTAACATAGTTTACTAAATGAGAAAGGAAGATTTTGGCGGGTTTTTTTCAAGTGAAGTTTAGTTACTGATTTAATTATTCGCAAATTGATTCCTAGGCGATATTGTGATGTAAAATTGGTGTAGTTTTGTTTATCAAGTGTCTGCGCAACTGGACAATATGTGGAATCATTGAAACAGGCGCGATCTCTGTAAAATGGAGCTGAGAATTGTATTGGAGTTTTGTTTATCTCAGCGAAGTTTGCTAAGAAGGGTGACTCGATACATTTGTTGCCAAATACTACAGAAAACATTAGAATGGGTAGTGCCCGCATTCTAATGGTAAACTAGTGAATTATTTATACGAAGACATGGCTTAAAGGACTCAGTATCCCAAGTTTGGATACTAAGTCCTTTAACATTAAGCAATGTTTTTTTTTGGTTTGGATTCCAAGCCAAAAACATTTATAAAAAAAGAATAAGCGAAGTCATTGCATGATTTTCCACCTAAAAAAATAATAATTAACCTTTCGTATGCCGTAATTAGAGACACAATTAAAAAGTTATTGTGTCTCGCGTGGATCCATGTTCCGGATACACAAAGGGTTAAACCTTAATACTAATATTTAACTTACCAGGGTAGTATTACACTTCCTGGTGACGGCCGCCATGTCCTCAGGGTCTGGGCTGAGGCTCCTCATCGTGGGCATCACCTCGTCGAGCAGCATCTTGTCTTCAAGTATCGGCAATTCGTTGATCACCTGTGGAAGAACAACAAAGATTTATTTATTTGTTACTCTAGAAATCTGCCTCGAAGTTAGCATAATCAGCCTGTTAATGTTCCTACTGCTGGGAATCAGGCCTCTTCTCTTGGAGAGGGAATGGTCCGTAATCCACCACGCGGGCCCAGTACGAATTGGTGGTCATCACATATCTTCGAAGTTCTTGGACATGCTGATTTCCTCACGATGTTTTCCTTCATCGTTTTGAGAGCAGTGGTGATGAAATAAATTACAAAAAGTAATGTTGAAACTCGTAAGTTGGGGCCATTATCAATAGGCCACCACTTATTGCTTCTTCTATTAATGGAAACCGCATTAAAAATCATTGCGTGGATTAGGAAGAGTTGAGCTCGAGTTTATTCGCTAAGTTTTGCCCCCTTGTCGCTACGTCACTTAATTCGTGCTAACAACAGTTTTCAGGGGCCCATTTATTAAATGTGCATGTCATCCCTTGCTTTTTTCATCGATGTATTTTAATAAAATGGTTCAGGCAGGGGCAGTAGTCTTATCGGCGGCGGAGACCTCTCGCGCTGGGCCTTGGTTGAGGCCATGGTCCGGAGCGAGGAGGCGGGGCAGGCAGTCGCCGACTTCTGCGAAGCAGTAATGCTCGCAAAGGAGGAGGCCGAACGCATCAGGCAACGGCGTTATCGCCGCCGCCACCGCCAGGATTCTGATCCCGCTTTACGATCGCCAACGTAGGCGCGGGCTTGCGGACGGTGAGCAATGGGTAGCTCACTGTCCGGCCGTCTGGTAACTGTCCGGACCAAGCCCAAGGCGTCGACGGCGCGCACTGTTCCCACGCGCCTCAAGGACTTGTCAGCAACAGCAGGGACCCAGCCGGGTCGAAGCCTACTGGGGCCAGGGTTATCCGAAAGGGCGCTCGAGCCCCGGTATGAAGGCTAGAAGGAGCGGGGTGGGTCTTTTAGTCAGTAAGAGTCTGACACTATCTCCCGCTCCGCCCATGGGCGGGGGATGTCAATGCATGATTTTTTCCCGCCATAAAAAAAAAATAGAAAAAAAATGGCAGTAGTCTTAAAGTATTTGGCATTTTGTGATTGTTGTCAACAATCACACACAGGTATTGATAGTGATATGTAGTGTGTGTATGTTGTTTTGTAGTTGTAACGCAAAATTTTTTGAAGCCTTTTTCTGCATGTAGAATCTTTAAAATCTTTAGCCTTTTCTTATCATAGTTTCGTAGATACATAAATTACATAGATAGTCTCGCGTGTAATAATCTTAGGCGACAAAACAAATAGCAAGCAGATAATTTTGATTGACTGATAAGGCTCAAGTATAGGGTTGTCAGTCGTATCTAATTAATAATGTATTTTATAGTTTTTGCCAGCGAATTAGCTTATGTCACACAGTGATAAAGTAGTATTCCAGAATCTTCATTCCAGAATTGAACTATTTCGTTTCCGAGACTCCTCTTGGAAGATTTTACCGAATCGCGAAAAAAAAAAAGAATTTTAAAGTGACAACAAATTTACATTTTTCAGCAATTATTATATAAGCTATAACACCTTGCTTTATGCCAAATTTCATGATTCTGAGTCAACAGAATTTCGATTTCCTCGCATGTCGAAATGTAATTTTTTTTCTCATATAAACCGAGGTGTCTTTATTTTTTCTCGATAACTTACAAGTTTGATTTTTACAGCTTCAAGAGTTCGCAGACCTGAGTACATGGTTTTAATTTTAACTCGATACCTCCACGCGTTCCCGAGATAAAGGATTTCGACAGACAGACGGAATGAAGTACCAACAACAAAGTGATCCTAAAAATGTTCCATTTTTTCCTTTTGAGGTACGGAACCCTAAAAATACTGTAAGCAACACGACTGTTTTATGACTACTATATTAATTCTTGTAAAAATGACAACCCTATTCAGACACTAAATTCAAGGGCAGTGCTCCGTTCTACTGATAAATTTTATGCTATGGCAGATTTTTCAACAAGCCACAGATTAAAAATGCGGTTAGTTTTATTTTTCATTTGTGTTTTTATTTGTTCTATTTCATTTCCTGCTTAAGTTAAATAAATTAAAAAAATCGATATGTTGAAGCTTTTGTCAATTAAGCTCTAACGCCTAAACATCTCTGCCGCCCCTGGGTGGAGCGACGTGTCAGACTTTTACCACAAAATTGATAGGTACAGAAGACAATCTCATGTATGTACTTCACTTTTTATACCTACGCTCGGTGGACGCACACTAATGAGCGTTTGAGTCGGAACTGTTCGACGAGTGATCTGAGACGCGACCGAGACATCGTGTCCGTGAGCAGTGTCTATGTGTGCATGGCTCAAGCGCGCTTTGTACCTATGTAGATTGACTTCTGTACCTATATATTTCGTTCTTTTACCGACTAAAACACACTTCTATGTTCCCCCTTTGGCTGGTATTCCAGGGCCCAGTTCCCTTTTGGTTCGAACTAGGGTGTCCAATCCCGCAGGCCTGTGGGATTGAAGTCAGCAATTGCAAATGCGTGTCAGATTCGCGCACCGAGGATTTCGTATCTAGTTGATTCGAAATCCTCGGTGTTCTCGGTGTTCAATGGTCGGGTTCAATGACCTGTAGTTAGTAGTCGGCGTTGCGTACAAACCATCTATAGGTCATTGAACTCGCTCAGCTGACGTTTTCTTAAAGAAATTAATTTCGTTCATGCGTAAATAAATACGAGTTTTGAAAAAAAGGTACTTTATTTTTAAATTTTATCTTTACAAATCGATAGTGTTTCATGTACCGGATCGACCCTCTACGGGATTAAAACGATTAAAATTTAACGATGTATACACTAGCTTTTGCCCGCGCGGCTTCGCTCCCGCTCTTTCTAAGCTACCAAACTTCACATAAACCATCTACTAAATAGTCCGAACAAAGCCTAAACATTTGGTTTGGATAGGTGAGCCCGTTCTTGAGTTGTAAAATTACAACGAAAAATGGCATTGATTTTTATATATAGATATAAGTTAAGTATCGGTCGTAGAACTATAACGCAATAAATACAATATTTACAAGAGAAGCGATGACTTGCAAAACTTAGGTACTTATACTACAAGCATAGACAATCATCTCTAATTATAGAGCAGGAGTCAAAACACTGTCTATACTAACGATAACAAAATGAAGTCAAAAATCGCTTGTCATCCTATTGAATACTGAAATTGATAACTGATATCAATTGCAATGACATAATATTTATGTTGTTATTGTTGGCATGACAATTCCATAAAAAGTCAAACAATCTTAGATCTTAGCATATTTTTTTTTTATTTTTTTTTTTTGGCTTGAATACTCCTTTCAGGCATGTCTTTGTATGAATAGTTAATTTGTTTAGCATTTGAATATGGATGCACACATCCTAATGTTTTTTGTAGTAATTGACACCAAATGTGTCAAGTCTACCTTCTCGGCACTCTTGGCTACGGTAGTTAACATTACAATAAAATAGGGTAGTGTCCAGGTATCTTAGATTATAAAAAAATATATTGGACACGTACATATTTTTTCTTTTTTCGATTAAACAAAAAATAACAAAGATATAGCCCATTAAAGTTACGTGTGACGTCACCCCGAGCGAAAAAATGCAACACGGCATGACGTTACACGTAACTTTAATGGGCTATATCTTAGTCATTTTTGGTTTAATTTACAAATAAAAAAATACGTGTCCCTTATTTTTGAATAATCTAAAAGACGAACTAATTACAATTTTTACGCCAACTATCTTCCACGATCGCGTCTGTTTCAATGTTTTCACATAATGCCTAGTTGCGCAGACACTTGAAATACAAAGCTACACTGATTTTATATCATAATATCATATAAAAATGTATTTGCGAACAATTAAAACGGCCACTGAGGTTCATTCGAAGACATTCCGCCAAAACCTCTTACCTAGACCTTAGCACAACTCATACAAACTCTAGGGCAAAGAGAATTAAACCACATTTGTATAGTCAGTGCACAAGGGACTGATAAAAGATTTGGTCGGCCAAAGTGACAGAATATTCGTTTCGACCAAAAATAGCAGTTTTAAGCTGACATTTGTGATAAAGACCTAAAAATTGTGTCTTATTTTACGTATAGGTATTCCATCTGTTTAGGTAGGTAGTTAACAAAATAAAACAAAAAAAAATTGATATGTCTTTTCAATTTTTTTATTTATTAATTTAGGTAAATATCTAATTGTAAACCTTTTCATATAAAAATTGGTAGGTTTTTTTAAATAAATGACTGTTAAGATTGTTTACATAGTTAACTACTTAAACAGATGGAGTATCTGTATTGTCTGTGTTATGTTGTGTAATGTGTAATGGTCGATTTATCCCATTATTGCCTGTATGTTAAACTTTATTATGTCATCTTTAACGTCAACCTAATGTACTTATCCAAATCCAACCACATTAAAATAAAAATGTTAGGTAACATTAAGATATTCTGTTATTTATTACATATGAAGTTATGACATTTAATTAGTATGATTTCGCGTTTATACTGCGCACTTCCCCGTAGATACAAGTGCCGACATGTATAGATAACTACTTACATATCTGCGAATTATGTTTTTTGTAGATATTTCTTATATGAAAGAGCACGTGTTTATGTACTTTTAGTTAAAAAAACAAGTGATATAGGAGTTACAAAAACTTGTAAAGCATTGGGTTCTTAGATCTTGATTATGGAAGAAGGCATGTTTATTGTTTTATTTGTAACATCCTTTTTAGGGTTCCGTAGCCAAATGGCAAAAAACGGAACCCTTATAGATTCGTCATGTCTGTCTGTCTGTCTGTCTGTCTGTCTGTCTGTCTGTCCGTCCGTATGTCACAGCCACTTTTTTCCGAAACTATAAGAGCTATACTGTTGAAACTTTGTAAGTAGATGTATTCTGTGAACCGCATTAAGATTTTCACACAAAAATAGAAAAAAGCAATAAATTTTGGGGGTCCCCATACATAGAACTGAAACTCAAAATTTTTTTTTTCATCCAACCCATGCGTGTGGGGTATCTATGGATAGGTCTTTAAAAATGATACTGAGGTTTCTAATATCATTTTTTTCTAAACTGAATAGCTTGCGCGAGAGACACTTCCAAAGTGGTAAAATGTGTGTAAAACTAAAAAAAATATATGATATACATTACTATAAAAACTACCAACGAAAATTGGTTTGAACGAAATCCAGTAAGTAGTTTTTTTTTTAATGCGTCATAAACCGAAAAAAATACACTATTATTAAAACATCGATCAAAGTTACAACACATAACAAGAACTTTTATATTATGTTACTTGCTGCTACGGAACCCTTCATGGGCGAGTCCGACTCGCACTTGGCCGGTTTTTTTAAATTATGATCCATTTGAGCGCCAAAACTAAATTGCTTTTAATTTCTTAATTTTACCTTTTGCACTTCCACTCAAATTGTGTCACAACTCTAATATCAAATTATTGAGAAAAAGGCCTTGAAATTCTAATAATTCACGGATGTGACGCTACATAAAAATAAATAAAAATGGGTCACATATGGTCAAAGAATTGAATTACAAATACGAAAATATCTGAGCAGAAAGTAGGTACCTTATGAATTCTGAAATTAATAACATAATTTATATTATCAGCAAACAATTTTTTTTTTGTGTTGTCCTACTTTTTGAGCGGTAGTGCGGTTTATATATGTCCCAGCTAGACGAACTGACAGCAAAAAAAGCGGGAAAATTCCATAGACAACATACTTTGCAAACTAACATTACTAATTTAGTTCTTTCTATTCGACACTAGATAGCGCTGTTCTCAATATTATTATTTTGTGTCTTGTTTTTGTATATTTTTGCGACCAGATGACGCAATTAGACCATAGTTCACATTTTAATGTAAATCACGGTATTTCTTCCGCTAAGGATACCGTCCAATGACTCATTCTTGTCCACTAGATTTATTTACATAAGTTTTTGTATGCTTAAAAAGTTTTAACATGGGTACCTATTAGGCACTTACATATTATTATATGCATAAGGAAAATGTGATTTTAATGAATTTCTAACTCCGGCTGTTCAGTTTAGTAACTTCTTTCGTATTTATAAGGATTTCATTCTTTTTTTTTTTAACGTATTCATCTAATGACTTCTCCCGCCCTAGGGCGGAGCGTAAGCACGTCAGGCTTTTACTAACTAAAACTAAACCTATACAGGTGTCACTGAAATACGCAAACGAACCTTAGGGTCCCCGAATTTCCTTATAGATGTCCTGAAAAACCTGAGAGGCCTAATCTGCTTTTGGAGAGAGGTGGGCTGGTTGGAATAAGCCCACCCAAGGTTATGGCCGCCAAGGCTCACTTACAATGGCCCGCATAGGACTAAGTGCGGAAACCATACTCAGACATGTAAGAAATAAGATATAACTACACCTATGCTCCTTCAGTTGCGTTTTGCGTTCTAGGACCACAGGTAACATTTTTTGTACTTTTTCCTATGGTCCTAGCAGGCATTGGCCCTACTGGGCACTGACGGTTTGCTGATATCTTTTTGAGATGCGCGTGGAACACTACGCGCCATCAACGACTCCGGCTCCGTCCTTACAATTGCCGTCACGGATCTTGAGCGCTGGCTTCAAGTTGAGCAGAAGTCAAATATTCGGTCTCTTTAGTGGTGCGAAGTGAGACGCGGGGGCGTGGTGTCAGTGATTGACTCGCTGCGCCATCGCATCATAGACATCACTCCTGATTCGTTCCCTGCGTTGCTGCATGTATCTAACAACGAAGACGATTGGCTCGCCAATTTATGGAATGCGCTAAGCGATATCCACTCTGGCGCCGAGCGCTCAAGATTCGTTTCGGCAATTTTACAGGATAAACGGATGGTGAGCTGCCCGGCTATAATTTAATATAATTTAATATTCCAAAACTATCACACAACACCTAAATGGCAACGGGCAGGGCACATTGCTCGCAGAACAGATGGCCGTTGGGGCCGAAAGGTTCTCGAGTGGCGACCGCGTACCGGAAGACACAGCGTTGCAAGTCCACCTACAAGGTGGACCGATGACCTGGTGAAGGTAGGCTTCGACCCAGCTGGGCCCCTGCTGTTGCTGACAACACCTTGAAGCGCGCGGGGACAGTGCGCGCCGTCGACGACTTGGGCTCGGTCCGGACAGTTACTGCCCTTTGAGTAACTTTAAACCTTCTGCTTCTGATGAGGCTCATTGGCAGTATTGTGTTTTATATAGTTAGCAGTACACCACAGACTACCCCGTGTATTATTTTTAGCTCTTATCCATCCTAAGGTTGTCTGGAAGATATCGCTTTCAGCGATAAGACCGCCATAATTGTACCCACAAACTGAAGTTTTTGTATAAGCTGTATTACTTTTTGGTGTACAATAAAGTCTATTCTATTCTCATTGTGAGCGACCACGTTTCAGAGCCGTATGTCATCCATCACGTTTCTGAGTCGTATGTGAATAGAACTCGCCTTTTTCCGGTTTTTAATTGACCAATTATATTGAAAGCTGACTGATGCCCGCGACTTCGTCGGCATTAAATTCATAAAACATTGCATTGCTATTTGGTAACAATTTTTAGGGTTTCGTAGCCAAACGGCAAAAAACGAAACCCTTATAGATTCGTCATGTCTGTCTGTCTGTCCGTCCGTATGTCACAGCCACTTTTTTCCGAAACTATAAGAGCTATACTGATGAAACTTAGTCAGTAGATGTACCTATTCTGTAAACCGCACTAAGATTTTTACACAAAAATAGAAAAAAAAACAATAAATTTTGGGGTCACATACATGTCAAATAAAAAAAAAAATTATCAAACCCATACGTGTGGGGTATATATGGATAGGTATTCAAAAATGATATAGAGGTTTCTAATATCATTTTTTTCTAAACTGAATAGTTAGCGCGAGAGACACTACCAAAGTAGTAAAATGTCCCCCCCTGTAACTTCTAAAATAAGAGAATATAACTTCTATAATAAAACTAAAAAAAATATATGACGTACATTACCATGCAAACCGCCAAAGAAAATTAGTTTGAACGAGATCTAGTAAGTAGTTTATTTATAATACGTCATAAATCTAAAAAAAATACACTATTATTAAAATATCGCTGTAAAATTTGCCATACAAAATATTTACGTAATCAGTATCGACAAATACTATTGCTTTAAACTCATGGTAGAGGTACTCAGCATACGGTTTTAATTTCAACTCGACACCTCAACGGGTTCCCGAGATAAAGGGTCTTGACAGACAGACGGACAATAAATTAATCCTATAAGGGTTCCGATTTTTCCTTTTGATGGCTATTTCAGAGATCCAGACACATTTTTCCTATCTCAGCAGCCATAATCAAACACGCACCGGTGTTTGTGGAAATGGTATCAAAGTTTTATCGCAACGCTATCATCTCTCGCTATCGCAAATTACGATTATGAAAATATGAATGCTGAAAATAGCTAATAATAGGAAAATGTGTTATCTTTTAAAAACATTCTAGCCATAGATATCCGATTCTAGCTGTTTCCGTGGGGATCGTGTGGTTACTTTTAAATGTCAGTAAATACTGGGCAAGAGCGAGTCGGACTCGCGCTCTGAGGGTTCCGTACAAACTATAATTCCTGAATAGAGTCTCTGTAGTCGGAAAGTAGAAATCAGATTTTAATTTTACACTTTTTTGTGTACTAAAGTACTTAACTTTTAGTCTGTTTTTTATCTTATTCTTATTTATTTATATCATTCAACATTGGATCATAGAATTACATTGAAACAATTGTTATAATTAAATACACTTGAACAAAATACATTCGAAATACATTTGAACTAAAAGTCAAGCATAAGTACACGCATATACGTCACAAAATAATAATAATAACAAAATAACCATAGAAATTTTATATTTCTATGGTTTTAGTCTATGATTCGACGTGTAATAAGGTCTTAACTCGGAAAGAAAAATAAGACGAGTCTGAATATCGTGTGCTGAATAACGCTTAGTGTATTGCCCTTTCCTAATCAAATCCCCTCTTAACACAATAATACTGATTTAACAAAATCTTACACTTTCAAAATTAATCATCAGTTTGAAATAAACCACTTCATGCTAATCAGAGCCACTGATTCACAAGAACGCACCACGTGGCCATAGATTTCCTAGAACACTTGAAATACTCGTAAATACTATCTATATACAAGGTGTAAGTGACAGCCCTCCACAAACTTTAAGGGCTTGCTCAGTAGACGAAACTGAACAACATTACACAACATTTTTTTTCAGGAAACGAAAAAAAAATTTGGCCTCGCCATACAAACTGTCCAATCAAGTTTATAATTTTATACGGTGTGGCTGATTTTTGAAAGTTTGCGGACAGCTGTCCCTTACATCTTGTATACAAGGTGTAAGGGACAGTCCTCCGCAAACTTTAAGGGCTTGCTCAGTAGACGAAACTGAACAACCTTCCACAAGAGTTTTTATAAGGAAACGAAAGAAAAATCAGCCATACCGTACAAAATTATAAACTTGATTGGACAGTTTGTATGGAGAGGCCGAATTTTTTATTCGTTTCTGAAAAAAAAATTTGTGTTAGGTTGTGCAGTTTCGTCTACTGAGCAAGCCCTTAAAGTTTGCGGAGGGCTGTCACTTACACCTTGTATACTGCGAAGACTTAGCCTTGACGAATCAACGTAACTAGTTTGTTTTTTTTTTTTTTTAAAGGAATGATAAATTATAAATGATCTTTATTTTGCAAGTAGGTTTTATAAAACACTTTTACACGTCAATTTTTTTTTTTTCGTCAACTGATGCTAGATGAGGCCGGTGTGAAAGACGTAGGAACCTAGATAAATATTGTCTACTAGCTGTGCCCGCGGTTTCACCCGCGTTTTTCTCGTTTCCGTGGAAATACCGAGATAAAATATTGCCTATAATTGCCTCCCTCAATAAATGGAATATTGAATATTTAAACAGTTTTCATATCAGATCAATATTTCCCAAAATTACCGCGTTCATAAATGTATTTATTATACTCTTCAAAGATCTTATACTTACAATCATCAACAAATATATTTCGAAAAAGATTATTACAGGATTTTATGTTGATAAAAAACTCTATGGCCCATAACTCATTAATAGGTACCAACTCTTAACATCTTACACACGTGATAACTTTTAAACGAAATATCTGATTGAGATGAAACAAAAAGTATTTTACTTCTACATAAATACTCTTGATAACATAATGCTTAAATTTGATAAAGATTAATATTACAATAGATATTTAACGTAGTTTTTTTTTCTTCAGACGATTTAATAATTATTTTGAACACAAAATCGGTTATTGTGATTAAACCATGATAGCTAGATATATGTTCTCGCGGACTTTTTTGTAGGTCTTAATGGGATCTACAAACCCGTAGTACATCAGTTTGTTCTATTGTCAATAGTTTTTGCAGCGCACGCAAAAATAGGTTTTCGATTTTACACCTTGTGTTACAAAATAGCAATTTTATTACGGTTCCCTAATTTTGAAAAAAAAACATAGCCTATAGCCTTCCTCGATAAATTGACTACCCAACACTGAAAGAATCATTCAAATCGGACCAGTAGTTCCAGAGATTAGCGCGTTCAAACAAACAAACAAACAAACAAACAAACTCTTCCGCTTTATAATATTAATATATAATATAATATATAATATATAAAATATATAATATAATATAGATAAGCAATAAATCTCACACTAATAATGTGTGTGTACGTTTGCTATTCTTTTACGCCCAAACTGCTGAACAGATTTGTAAAAAATTTAGCACACGGGTAGACCATGTCGTGGTGGTTCCGTAACTCAAAAGGAAAAATCGGAACCCTTATGGTATCACTCTGTTGTCTGTCCGTCTGTTTGTCTGTCTGTCAAGGCTCTTTACCTTGTGAACGCGTGGAGGTATCGAGTTGAAATGAATGATTACTCAGGGCCTCAAGTCAGCTATTACAATAGTGCCAGAATGGTCTATCATTGATTTCATAATTGTTGATTTTTGACTGGCCTGTTGGTCTAGTGATTAGTGACCCTGACTGCTATGCCGGAGGTTGTGGGTTCGATTCCCACCCAGGACAAATGTTTGTGTGATGAGCTGTTCTGTGTCTGGGTGTAACTGTATTTAGAAATATATAAGTATGTTTATCAGTTGTCTAGTACCCATAACACAAGCTCTGCTTAGCTTGGGACTAGACGGCGTTGTGTGATAGTTGTGGAATATTATTATTATTATTGTGGAATATATATTATTATTTTGACAAGTTTTGGTAATCTAATAATATAATGGCGTCACTATAACTTTCCGATGGTCAACCACTGACACTCCATTGAAAGAAATGGCATAGAACATAGAATGGTAATCTCGTACATAATGACAAATGAATATCTGACATAGGCGGTAATCTGCATAAATTTTGACAGTCCCTTTGATCAGTGACCAGCCATAACGACGTCATTGCGCAATTAGTGCTTTTAATAAGCTCGATATTGTCATTCTACCACAATTCTATTATAAGACCATTGACCGATCAATGATCGATCATTATGAATTAGCAAATTACAAACTTTTAGCAAAATGACAATGGGATCGTGTTGGAATGACAAATTTATAAAAATAGCAGACTTAGGCCCCCTCTTGAAGCTGTGAAGAAATTAACTTCTGAATTAACGATAAAAAAAAAAACCGGCCAAGTGCGAGTCGAACTCGCCCATGAAGGGTTCCGTAGCAGCAAGTAACATAATATAAAAGTTCTTGTAATGTGTTGGAACTTTGATCAATGTTTTAATAATAGTGTATTTTTTAGGGTTCCGTAGCCAAAAGGCAAAAAACGGAACCCTTATAGATTCGTCATGTCTGTCTGTCTGTCTGTCTGTCTGTCTGTCTGTCTGTCTGTCTGTCTGTCTGTCTGTCTGTCCGTCCGTCCGTATGTCACAGCCACTTTTTTCCGAAACTATAAGCACTATACTGTTGAAACTTTGTAAGTAGATGTATTCTGTGAACCGCATTAAGATTTTCACACAAAAATAGAAAAAAACAATAAATTTTGGGGGTCCCCATACATAGAACTGAAACTCAAAAATTTTTTTTTCATCAAACCCAGGCGTGTGGGGTATTTATGGATAGGTCTTGAAAAATGATACTGAGGTTTCTAAAATCATTTTTTTCTAAACTGAATAGTTTGCGCGAGAGACACTTCCAAAGTGGTAAAATATGTGTCCCCCCCCCTCTAACTTCTAAGATAAGAGAATGATAAAACTAAAAAAAATATATGATATACATTACTATAAAAACTACCAACGAAAATTGGTTTGAACGAAATCCAGTAAGAAGTTTTTTTTTTAATGCGTCATAAACCGAAAAAAATACACTATTATTAAAACATCGATCAAAGTTACAATACATAACAAGAACTTTTATATTATGTTACTTGCTGCTACGGAACCCTTCATGGGCGAGTCCGACTCGCACTTGGCCGGTTTTTCAGTTTATGACGCATTAAAAAAAAAAACTACTTACTGGATTTCGTTCAAACCAATTTTCGTTGGTAGTTTTTATAGTAATGTACATCATATATTTTTTTTAGTTTTATCATTCTCTTATCTTAGAAGTTAGAGGGGGGGGGGGGGGACACACATTTTACCACTTTGGAAGTGTCTCTCACGCAAACTATTCAGTTTAGAAAGAAATGATATTAGAAACCTCAGTATCATTTTTGAAGGCCTATCCATAGATACCCCACACGCATGGGTTTGATGAAAAAAAAAATTTTGAGTTTCAATTCTATGTATGGGGACCCCCAAAATTTATTGCTTTTTTTCTATTTTTGTGTGAAAATCTTAATGCGGTTCACAGAATACATCTACTTACAAAGTTTCAACAGTATAGCTCTTATAGTTTCGGAAAAAAGTGGCTGTGACATACGGACGGACGGACAGACGGACAGACGGACAGACGGACAGACGGATAGACAGACAGACATGACGAATCTATAAGGGTTCCGTTTTTTGCCATTTGGCTACGGAACCCTAAAAAAGATACGGCCATTTATGTCGTAAAAAACGTGTATTTCGACACTCTCAAAGGAATAAAAATTCATAGGGTACTTCCCGTTGACGTAGAATTCTGAAATTTGGCATGACGCTAGGTCTCATAGCACAAGTATAGGGAAAAATTTGAAAACTGTTTTCTAGTTACGTCACAAAAGAAGTCTTGTTTTGCGATTTGAAAAAATCTTCGTAACTTAATTAACTGTTTTCATAGGTAATTTTTCCAACGCGCACTTGCCTGGTTTTTTTGGAACGAAGTTCCATATTGCGCGTTGTGAAAGGGGGGTAGACGGAAAAAATTCTCACGAAAAGTTGTAACGACACTTTTTGCTATAGTAAGCTATTGTAAGCCGTGCGGCGTGCGCATGTTTCTCTGTCTGTCTCTCTCTCTCTTATTTCATTTCTAAATGTGAAATGAAAATTTTGCCAACGGGCACACGTCTACTGTGTGCTCCACCGTGTCCTCCGTGCGGTTCACACAATGGTGACACCCGGGCGTTTCTTCTGCCTGTATCCGCATGTTGCGGCTCCAGCCATTCCTCAAAGAGAGGTAGTAGATGACGTGTGTCGCTTTTCGCACATACAAGCTTAGAACTAATGTTGTGTAGACAAAAAAAAAAATCAAAGCATTTATTTTAAAAAGACCATTTGCAGCACTTTTGAATAGTCCAATAAAGTAGTAGGTATATAAATATTATCAAATAGACAGATAATAGAGCTAGATAAAGGCAAGGACGCAGATTAAATGAGTTTTTGGCACACGTCTGGCGCGATAATACATGTTTATAGGTTGGTTTATAGGTAGGCAAGGAGTGGCATTCACTGCAGGAGTCTGTGTGTCCTCATAGCTACAACCTAGGGGTCTTTAAGTCAAGAGTGAATAGGTTACTTCTAGGCTAGCGTTCTCCGTAGTTGGCCACATCATCGCTTAACATCAGGTGAGGTAGTGGACAAACGTGAGTTTACCCACTATAAAAAACAACTTATTAGCCGCTCTATGCTTCACCAGAAGGCTTGACTCAGTTTTTTTAGGGTTCCGTAGCCAAATGGCAAAAAACGGAACCCTTATAGATTCGTCATGTCTGTCTGTCTGTCTGTCTGTCTGTCTGTCTGTCCGTCCGTCCGTATGTCACAGCCACTTTTTTCCGAAACTATAAGAGCTATACTGTTGAAACTTTGTAAGTAGATGTATTCTGTGAACCGCATTAAGATTTTCACACAAAAATAGAAAAAAAGCAATAAATTTTGGGGGTCCCCATACATAGAACTGAAACTCAAAATTTTTTTTTTCATCAAACCCATGCGTGTGTGGTATCTATGGATAGGTCTTCAAAAATGATACTGAGGTTTCTAATATCATTTTTTTCTAAACTGAATAGTTTGCGCGAGAGACACTTCCAAAGTGGTAAAATGTGTGTCCCCCCCCCTCTAACTTCCAAGATAAGAGAAAGATAAAACTAAAAAAAATATATGATGTACATTACTATAAAAACTACCAACGAAAATTGGTTTGAACGAAATCCAGTGAGTAGTTTTTTTTTAATGCGTCATAAACCGAAAAAAATACACTATTATTAAAACATCGATCAAAGTTACAACACATTACAAGAACTTTTATATTATGTTACTTGCTGCTACGGAACCCTTCATGGGCGAGTCCGACTCGCACTTGGCCGGTTTTTTTTTTTACTTATGATGGGCTCGCGCTTAACCTCTATCTACATATACATTACATTTACATATTTCACAGCTATCACACAACGCCGTCTAGTCCCAAGCTAAAGCAAGCAGAGCTTGTGTTATGAGTACTAGACAACTGATAAACATACTTATATATTTCTAAATACATACATATTATAGATAAATTACACCCAGACACAGAACAAATGATTATGCTCATCTGTGCTCATCACTCAAACATTTGTCCTGGGTGGAAATCGAACCCACGACCTCCAGCATAGCAGTCAGGGTCACTAACCGTTAGACCAACAGGCCAGTCAATATTCAATCAATATAAAATCTCACCAGGTAAGCGATGATGTGGCTGACGATGGAACACGCTTACCTAGAAGTAACCTGTTTACTCTTGACTTAAATACTCCCAGGTAGACAGACAGAGTTTCCTGATACCTACAAGCTGTAAGGAAAGACACACTCTGGCAGAGAATTCCACTCCTGCAGTAAACATTACTTATATTTTTTGTGTTTAGATGAGATGATTTACCTCAATTCAAGCCATGTTTATGCATATTTTTCCTTATAATTTGCAGTAGCTCTGTTACCATCTAATAATATTGCGAGGCCATGTGTTTGTGAATTACACTTACACGTCTTAGTGGCATGACAGTCTGCTGTCTTTAGGTCTGTGGTGTATGGAAAGCTACGCGGTTTTTAAGCTATTGCATAGCTTCTAACGCGGGCCTTGAGCGTGGAGACCGAATCCAGAAATTCCGTAACGAAAATAACCTAACACCCCCCACTCATTTGTTTTTTGAGCGTAGTGACCGATAAGAAAACAAATGAGTGAACAATCAATCAAAATTCAATTCAATGTGTGAAAGTGTAAATTCAATTAATATCAAAGAAAAAAAAACAAAGGAAAAAAAGTACTGCATAAATAAAATAAATAAATAATTATAATTGCATAACTTGATAAAAATGCTATGCAATAGCTTTACCGCGGCAGTCCCCGAGTGCCACACGTCTTTTTACTATCTCGAAACTTAGTCAAACATAATATTAGTAAAGATCTCGTGAACGCTCTCCAACACAGAGGACGGACCTTGTCAAAACCGTGACACCCTGCAGCGTAAATGAAAGCTCCCAAGCCGCTAAACACAGAGCTGCATGGCGTCGTATCGCGAGAGAGGTGGTGCGGGACTCGACCGAGATATGACCACGACCAATCTCTTCTCGCTCACGAACACATAAAATATAGGTATATTGGACTTATTTAATTTATTATTATTATAATGTAATTGTATCAAAAGAATATGGGACCATTTAAGGCACCTACTAGAAATTATAGAAATTGGTAAAAGCTTTTCCCATACATTTTGTACCAGAAAACGACAAATATAATACACTTCTGGACACATCTATTGGCCCACCTTAGAGTTTAGGTTTCGATAGCCCCTACCGAAATATGATTGCTAGATTGAACAAAAACTGTTGATGCAGTTTTAAACCTGATACATTTTACCATCTTTTTCGATCGTATTGTTTTAAATTTGAATTCAGAATACCATACGACATGGAGCTACGCCTAAAGCTACGCCCAAGTCGGATATGCGCCTTGTTAAAGGCAATTGATTTTTGAATGAAAAACATGTTTTATCAAATAAAGGTTTAATTTAATAACGCGTGTTGCCTCCATGGGCATCTACCACAGCTCTCATACGATTAGGCATAGAGTTTATCAACCGCTCTATGAAATTTTGAGGGATCATCTCCCATTCCTCTTCTATGGCAGTTTTCAACTCCTGCATCGTCTGGGCAACTGGCTGACGAGCCCTAACACGTCTTTTTAGCTCGTCCCACATGTGCTCAATGGGGTTCATGTCTGGGCTTTTGGCTGCCCAGTCCATAACTGTGATGTTCACATCCCGAAGATATTCCCTGACGATGCCGGCCGCATG
Organism: Mythimna albipuncta; assembly: GCA_929112965.1. Classification (NCBI taxonomy): domain Eukaryota; kingdom Metazoa; phylum Arthropoda; class Insecta; order Lepidoptera; family Noctuidae; genus Mythimna; species Mythimna albipuncta. The sequence continues at coordinate 8,638,163 of OV815985.1, read as the reverse complement.
GGCTCTTGCATTATCATGCATAAAAAGGAAATTTGGGCCCACATAGTCTGCGTATGGTATCACGTGATTTTCTAAGCACTCACGAATGTACCTTTCAGCATTTAATGTTGGCAGCCGTGGTCCTGTAACAACCTCAAGTTGAGTTTTGCCGCTCGCGAATATACCGCCCCAGACAGTCCATGAGCCACCGCCATAAGCAACCCTCTCTTCAAAGCAGCATTGTGCGAAACGCTCTTCCTTACGTCGGTAGACCTTCTTCCTTCCATCATTGCCATGTAACACAATTTTAGACTCATCAGAAAAGAGTACACGGCTCCAATCTTGCTGTGTCCAATTTAAATGACTGCGTGCGAAATGAAGGCGCGCTGTTCGGTAGGCTCGCGTTAGTTTGGGCCCATTAGCTGGCTTGTGTGGTACCATATCGCGTTCTTTTAACCTTCTCCGAACAGTTCGAGCGCTCACAGGTACTCCGTGGAAGTCGCGAAGTTGGTTTTGTATCTCAATGGAGGTGAGGTGACGATTTCTCAAGCTGGTCGTCACGATGAATCGATCCTGCCTTTCAGTACTGCCTTGGCGACGAACAAAGCCGCCAGTCTCTAGGTACCTCCGATAAACATTTCGGACCGCAGATTGACTTAAATTAAGTTGAGCACTCACGTTTCTTTGGCTGTGTCCGGCCTGAATAAGTGCCACAGCTTGGGCGGCGACTTGAGGTGAAGTATCCATAGATTATTGATAGAACCTCACCTTAATGTTAAGAATAAGTAATGTTTATTTATTTATTTATTTATTATTTATTACATACTTTATTGTACATACAAAACATAACAAAGAAAAACTTATAACTAAAACACGTACAATGGGCGGCCTTATCGCATTCCGCGATCTCTTCCAGGCAACCTAGAATAGACAGTAATTGTCAGAACATGATATGGGCTGTCATAAGTTCAACAATAAGTATTACCTATTTTAAAATTAATTACATTTATAATTATTATAATTGATAGATACACAGATACATACATATGCAATATAATACATACATAAATATATACATACCAAATATATGAGCAATCATAAGAAAGAACGACTTTCGAATAATCACAGCGACAAGTAGTGATCCTTAACAAGTCTCTTGAAGGCAGGCAATGATTGAGCGCGTTTTATAGCATCCGGTAATGCATTCCACAGACAGGTAGAGAGACAAGGAGAAAAGAGTATATTATATAAAAGAGAAAGAATATGAGCATTCCGGCGAAGGCGAATTGGCAACCACTTGAGCTTCACACGAAATTCAGAAACATGGTCATATTTACGCAAACCGAATATGAACCTTATGCAAAAGTTTTGAAGCCGCTCAATTTTATCAAGTTTATTTTATAATGTTTGTTGCAAAACCAAAGATATCAATCACTTTTTCAAGAATTAAATCCAAGTAAACCAATAAACCAAGTTTTCTTAGTATTCGATTGTTTGATATCAACAAACAGGCTCCAAATTGTCTTTTGTTTCTTTAAATTCTGTGTTCGAAATTCAAAAAAAGACTATTGAATGAAATTGTGAATGTGCCAGCTTCAAAACTGCATAAAAACTTTTTGCTCGACCTAATATAAAATTTTAGCTAGGACCAAACGAAACTGAAAATACAAGGTGGGCCAATAGATGTGTCCAGAAGTGTATGTCGTGGGCAGATCTTAGAATTGTTCACTTCACGATATGGCCAACTATAATTGGCCAGATCGTGTAAACGTTAACATTTGATGATATGTCAATCCTCGTTTGGCCATATCACTGACGTTGGATTTCGTTGCTGCGGCCAGCGCTGCGGTCAATGCTGTTTTTCTTAGAGAATAGTACGCCTGGTCAGTTTTTTTGGACATATAAATTTCTATTATCTGGCCATGGCCACGACATATATATTTCTGAATAATAATATTTTGTAACACGCAACTGCATCGAACGAAAAAAAAAAAACGCATCGCCTCCGCATCGCATTTTATACAGCAGAGGTTTTTCATAATAAATTGTGTAAAAATCATATCTGATCAACAAACAAGTTTTTTTTCGTCGCCGATAAGTTCAAAGGCCATTTTTTTATGCGTAGTTACATAGGTACTTTGCCTGTTTAAAAAGTACTTATGTAAAATAATAATAATCATTGAGGAGTATTTGTTTAATCAACCAATATGAATTTGATTCAGTAGCTCTTATATAAGCGACGTAAATATTATGCCATCAAAAACATAACTTGTAAAAAAACCAAGGCTCACAACTCAGTTCTTCTGCCGTTAAAAGTTGTGAGATCCATGTAATACCAAGTCGGTTAATTTATTCAGTCCGTACTTAATTGATGACCTAGATTGACTTGGCATTCGGTCAATCTAATATATTTAACACGTATTACTTGTGATATTCATGCGATTGCCAAGTCAATCTATGTAGGTCACCAAAGTCCCTCAAGTACTGACTTGAGGGACTTTGGTGACCTTACAACGCAGCTTTTTCCGGTACGCGATCGTCACACCAAAACCTTTCGTCCTCATAGACCATATGTTCTGTGTGAAATGTGCCCAGGCGGTTATCACATTGCCACGCATCACGCTGCATGTTGCGTGTCAACGCACAAACGCGCGTATCTGCGGGAATGCAGATCTACATCATCGTGCGGGTTTTTTTAAGCACTTACGCGCGTATGTGCGTTTTGTAAAATCACGCAAGCACGCACTCATTTGATACAAAATCGCGTACAGTAGGTACTACGAGACTTCGTGACTGGTGACTGTCCGGACCAACGCCTCAAGGAGTTGTCAGCAACAGCAGGGGCCCAGCCGGGTCGAAGCTTACTGGGGCCAGGGTTATCCGAAAGGGAACTCGAGTCCCAGTATGAAGGCTAGAAGGAACGGGGTGGGTCTTTTAGTCACTAAGAGTCTGACACTATCTCCCGCTCCGCCCAAGAGCGGGGGTTGACATTGGTTGATTTTTCCCACTATAAAAAAAAGGGACTACGAGACTTAGTGTGTCATAATACCATGCGTGTCGCCCCGCACCCACGTGCGTGAGTACAAGTTTATCTACATGTAGTCGCGTGATCTGCATGAACGCGTGTGGATGCAGTTTCAGTGTGTCGGACTGTGCGTGTTTTCTATACAAACAGAGATACTTACAAGCAACGTTAAGACGCGCATTCACGCACTACGCTGCGGGGTGCGTGGCAGTGTGATAACTGTCTAAAATTATGATGTTACAATAAAATTATACAATCAATTAAAAAATAGTACCAACAGTAGAAAGATTGATAAATATTTTAATACCAGTACATATTGATCTTCCTAAACAGCGCTGCTTGCAAACAAAGAAAGTTCAACTACGTCAAATTCAATACAGTTTTATAGTTTGTCACTCTGCCGTGTGTCAACGTATGCTGGTGATTTATAAAGTGCTTGTGACGACTAACAATCGATTTCTTTATAAATATTAGATGACAACCTTGGCCTTTAGTTAGAACTGCTATAAAAGAATCAATAGCAAAACAGTTTTCTATTTTAATATCAACTTCATACCTGAACTTCGACAAAGGGTTGGATACAAGGGCGGATCCAGGAGTGGGGTTAATGGGGGTCATGACTCCCCCCTAGGCTAGGTTTAGGACGTAGGCCGAACGCATCAGACAATAGCGCTCACAACGTCCCAGCCGCCGCCGGGATTCCGATCCCGATTTCCGGCCACCGCAGGCGCGGGCTTGCGGACTGCGCTCAATGGGTAGCTCGCTGTCCGACAGTCCGGTAACTGTCCGGACCGAGCCCAAGTCGTCGGCGGCGCGCACTGTTCCCGCGCGCCTCAAGGAGTTGTCAGCAACAGCAGGGACCCAGCCGGGTCGAATTTAAGCCTACCGGGGCAGAGTTATCCAAAGGGGAAGCTCGGCCCCGGTACGAAAAGCAAGAAAGAACAGGGTGGGTTTTTTAGTCAGTAAGAGTCTGACACTATCTCCCGCTCCGCCCAAGGGCGGGGGATGTCATTTGGATGATTTTACCCACCAAAAAAACACGACTTTGTGACCCCCCCTGGCGCCAAAGCTGGAACCGCCCTTGGTTGGATAAAAATGTATTTGCTCGCATGGAGTTTCTTGCACGTTCTTCTCCATAGAGATCTACGCTTTCTGTCTGTCTGTCACGACCATCTCGCGAACGCGTGGATGTATCGACTTGAAATTAAAATAGGGTTGCCATTAGTTCCGACACGTCGGGACATGTCGCCGTTATTTACGGCGGAGTCCCGACTTCCCGACAAGTTATAAAATGTCCCGATAAAAACAGTCGAGCGCAGAGCTACAAGTTTTAAAAATTGTCGACTTAGACGAACGCAATCACTTGAAAGTTGACACCGTGGAAGCTATTCTTCAATGTAAAATTAATTTTCACATTAATTGTAAAGAATTTTATAAATTCATTAAAGGTAACCCAAAACCCTAAAAAAGAGGGCCCAAATTGTAATTGTCCCGACGGGGCCTTAGGGATTTATGGCGACCCTAAATTAAAACCATATAATCATGTCTGCGGTCCCTTCAAGCTGTGATAAAATCAATCTTGTAAGTTAACGAGAAAAAAAGATATAGCCGTTTATGTCTTTGTGTATGTTTTAAGCGCAGGCCACACCGCCAGCTAGCGGGCGGGCGGGCAAGGCGGGCGGGCGAAGCGAACGAAAGAAACTATACAAACTACGCGAAAAATTGGCGAACTAAACTATGGGGTTCACACCGAAAACTACGGAAAGACGAGCGACCAGCGGAGCGGGCTAAGCGGGCGAAGCGGGCTAAGCGGGCGAAGCTAAACACTGCACTGCTATTCGAAAGACGAGCGTCGACTAGTCTACTCGAAACGGGGAGGACGGGCGAACGAACCGGGCGAGCGGGCTGGCGGGCGAGCTAAGCTAGCGAAGCGCGGGCGCGCCAACGAGGTGAACGAGTAGCTTCGCTGGAATCGTCGGATATTTCGTTAGCTTAGCTCGTTAGGTTCGTCGGTAGCTCGCGGTGTGAACCGAAGTATGTAAAGAGGTGAAACGATGTTCGCACGCCTAGCCCGCCCGCCCGCTAGCTGCCGGTGTGGCCTGCAATGCGATTCACTAACGTCTCATCATAGATGTTAACAACGACGACGTTCACTGATGTTGCATCGTAAATATCGCCTTTAAAAACAACATTGATGAAAACCGTATTCACTAAGCTACATAAGCTCGTCGACGATCTGTCGAACAACGATGATGAGTAAGATGTTAACAGTGTTGCTATGTTTAATCTAAAGTATAATCGAGAAAATCTCGACTAAGCTATTTTTAAGTTATTTCGTCATTATAAATTAATACAAATGCACGGTAAGTATGTATAAAACACGTTATATTTATTATGCAACGAATATTTAATTAATTAAATCATTTTCGACTTGGAACATAATTATTCAATATGACATTTGTCATTGTAGGTTATGTATTTCAAAACAAACAACTTGATCTTAAGAGGTTAAAGCTTGAGAGTTTTTTTTTAACAAAATACGAAATTCCAAAGTAAAAACCACTTGGAGTGGTTTTAAGTGGCTAAGTGGACAAAAAATTCTGCACCCCTATCCAATGGCGTTCTACATGTTCTTTGTTTTAGTTTGGTTCCAAACCTATCGAAAGTAAGTACACAGTAACATTTCTTTAATATACAGCAGTGTCTGGAACTACTATCTATGTATAAATATTATATTGTGTAAACTTTCTATTTTCAGAATGTTGTCCCTCCAAATGAGCAGCAGGCTGACCAAAGTGAGGTTCTTTTATATGAACCAGGCCATGAAATGCAATGGGTATAAGTTTTGTTTATTCTTTTATTGATGGAGGTTTCTACTAAGTGTTAGATGCTATCTGTGCTGTTAACTCTCATAAGTCTCATCACCTCTATACTAAGGTGCATAACACCCATTTTAAGCCTGTTATGTTGGATCAATACAAGGTATATAATAAATAAAATGGGATCAAACTTACATGTATTGCTAAATACTAGACAAGGTATTGCTGTGGGCTGTGAGTATAATTTCAAATGTTATCTCGAATACCTAAATAAAAGAACCTAACAACACATTCTATTTCAGCCTAATCTTGCTGCTTTTGATGGGGATAGTGTGCAAGACAATCTGGCACAAATACCTACAACATCTGGATCACGGCAAGTAATAGAACCAGCACCAGATGCTCATAGTCCAGATGCTGAAGAAAATAGGGTATGGTTTTGGAAAATTAAAACTTAAAACTATTCTATAGAAACAAACACAAGAATAATTCAACAATTATGTATACATTTTCAGGTTTCTTTTACTGAGCCAACAAGACCTGCAGCTCAGCCAAATAATAATAATAATAATAATAAATGGACACGATGGGGTAATACGATAAGAATAACTAATAACTACAATATGTTAATTGCAGCTCCTACTCGGCGTGTGCGCAGGGAGACATTACGCGGTCACCGACTTGCTCACCAGCTATCTCCACGTCAATCTGCGGCACGCCGGCGACTGTTGAGAAGGTCACCTCCGTCACAACGCCGCTCTGAGATGGTTAGCCTCACAGAGCGATTCATAGCCATCGAAGAACGCCAAGCACAAGCAGAGCTCTTGATTGCCCAAGCATTTAGCCAACAATTAGAGGACCAACGGGCTATGGCTCAGGCTCTAGATAGAATAAGTAGTGCAATTAGAGACCTAATAAATAAATAAAAATAAGAAATATGTTAAAAGATTGTTTTATTTATTAATTGATTATATTAAAATGACTTTACCAAGGTAAATACTATTTTGTTAGCGTATATTAATTTAATCTTTAGGTAAAACATGTATAGAACAAGATTAAAAAAACATCCACTTTCTATATTTTATGATGAACAATACACATTATTATTTAACAACACTATTATTTTTATTATACTGTCATCCTGAATTAGTAGTATCTTAAGTCTATTGTTAGTATTTACTTCTATTATTAATTTTATCTTTAGGTAAAACATTAGGTATATAGGGTTTTTATAATTCAATGGGTATATAAGAAAAAAAATCCACTTTCTATATTTTATGAAAAACAATATACATTGCTACCTATGTAACATACATGCACATTAATAAGCTAATTGTCATCCTGAATTAGTAATTACTTAAGTCTATAGTTAGAACATTTTTTCTTCTATTTATTAACTATTTTGTCCACTCCACAGTCTATTAATTAGACGACCTCTAGCAAGACGTCCACTGTCCAAATCACTGACAGACACTGGTTTCCTTGTAGTAATTGGATCACCCTCGCTTCTTGTATCTGTAAATGAGCTGGTAATTCTACTGGAGGTACTCTGGCTCGATTGCAAATGTTGTGTAATACACAACAAGCTTTAATAATTTTTCCCACCATCTCTGGATCGTAGTGAAGAACACGATGAACCAAAAGGCACCTAAAACGGCCTTTAAGTATGCCAATAGTTCGTTCTGCAGTATTTCAGATCTTGCATTGGCATGCAGATCATTGTAGTAGGTATTCTTTCCTTGATCCAGGCTCAGGGTTGTTACATGGAACCATCATGTATGGCCTGAGAGCGAAACCGGAGTCCCCTGAAATAAATAGGAATTTAATTTAATTTTACAATACTAAAACTATCTGAATTTATTATTAATATTGATATCATCAACACAACCTATGGTTCCAGGCAGTTTGAACTTTTCATAAAATCTAAATAAAAAATAGAGAATTTATAAATAACACAGTGGACATAAAAATAAATAGCAATATGGTTTGATTCACGATTTCATGAAAGTATGTATCTACTTAGTCAAAATTAAAACTAAAGTGTGAAACTTAAGAAATACCTACTTTTCTTTAAGAATTCGCCTTTCATTTGCATTTTGCGGAAATCTAATGTACTTATTTATAATTACTGGGTAGTTGATGGCATCTACTACATTTCTTATAGCCTTCGAAGCAGATGCTTGTGAGGTATAAGTTCTTGCATTCTCACATAATATTTTTTGGTAACTCCCACTTGCTAAAAATGCGAGAGTGCATAAAACCTAGAATGAGAGTAAGTTTTAGATAAGTATTAATATTCCACTCTAAGGTGACTTATATTACTTTATAATGATTTAGTAGTAATACCTTGGTTCGGTTGCTAATTCCTCATCGACAACATTCGCCTTTAAAAATATCTTCCTCCAATTGTGTAATCAGCTCTTCAGTCAACCTGAATACTTTAATATAATTTGTATCAGTAGAAAGAAGACCCATATTAAGTATCACGTAGGCCTGACGTCTTTTTTCTAAATTATCTTGACGCTTAGCTGCTTCCAACAAAAAAATCACACAAGAAAGACGCACTGCCATCTAAAACATTAAAAATAGGCATAAACATTTCAGGAATTAAAGTACGATAAACAAAACAATAAAAGCATTTTAATTTTAATATGTAAATAACTTGTTTTACTTACATTTTAATCGTCTACAACCACGGAATTGTGTCTACAACCAAGAGAACATCTACAATTTACAAGCTTTACGGTTTGACAGCTACAATCGAAGGCGAAGGCACCGTTGTCGTTGAAGGCAAAGATGTTTTGTGTTTCTGAATACCGTTTTTCATACATTCGTAACCATATTTTAGTTCTATGTCGCGCCGTCGACATCGTTGAGGCGCTACGATCGCGCAGTTGTAACTAAAGAATACCGATTTGTTTTCATCAGAGGTGTCAACGATGACTTCTTGGTTGTAAAGATGTTTTGCCTTAGTGAATCGCACTCCTGCGCTTTATCATCCTGAAAACAATAGCGGACAGGTGGGCCAATCCCATACTGGAGCGTTGGGTACTCCTGCATGCCCCTGTGGCGTAAAATAATAAAAAAAAACCGGCCAAGAGCGTGTCGGGCCACGCTCAGTGTAGGGTTCCGTAGTTTCCCGTCCGTCAAAATAAGTGTACCCACTAATGAGTTAAAAAAAATCGTATATGACGATTATACTACAAACTTTGTCCAGAAATTATTTTGTACAACCTTTTTGTCTTTTTTGTACAAAAACTGTTCTTTCCAGCAAGTTCAAAATAATTTTCCTAGACAGTCCTTATAAAGTTCTACTTTTCAGAATTTTTTTCATATTTTCTAAACTTATGGTACAAAAGTTAGAAGGGGGGGGGGGACAAATTGTTATCAAATTTCAGCTTTCTAGTGCTAACGGTCCCAGATTAAGCGAGGACGGACAGACAGACGGACATACAGACGGACAGACAGACATGGCGAAACTATAAGGGTTTCTAGTTGACTACGGAACCCTTAAAATATCTCCGCTAGTTATAAGTACTAACACTAGTTTTTAAGTTTTGTATACTAACCAACTATGGACTTAGTCTGAAATATAAGATTTTTTTTATGTCGCAAAACACCTCTATTTCGACACTCAAGGGAATCCAAATTCATAGGTAACGGGAACTACCGTTGACCTAGAATCTTGAAATTGGCTTGAAGCATAGAAATATAAAAAATCTCCTTTCTTATAAGTATATATAGTATGGCTTGAAGCAAGGTCTTGTAGCACAAGTGTAGCTAAAAATCTGAAAACTGTTTTGTGGAAAAATCTTCGTAACTCAATTCTGAAATTGAACTGTTCATAGACCGGTAAGTGTATAAGAAACCTTCAGTGCGTGAATCCGACTCGCACTTGACCAGTTTTTTCACTAGAATTTAAAATGGTTTCATGAATTTTATGGTTATTAAAAAGTCGTGTTGGGCTTTAAAAATAAATGGCCTTTTTGACCAAATAGCTGGCTAAATAGGATACCTAGTCTGTCTGGCTTTTCAGTTTCAGGACCTGCGGGCCTATTACGACCTCTTAATTCCAGTCAATTTACGCCGTAAAATAAACTGACTTGCTTTTCCGTATTATGACATCTTATTGCCAGCCAGTCAGTAGTCACGTGACACTTGACCGTCTTCTGCACGGATATTGGCTGGGAATTCCGTATTATGAGCACCAAACTGACATTTTGTAGCTTGCTAAAGTGTCAAAAATTGTGACAAACTAGCCAGTCAGTTTACGCCTGTTTTTAGTAACTTATAGTGAATTGTTTTGACTTTTTATTATATTTGAATCTATTTGATAGTTAAATAAAACTTTAGATATGTGTGATGAGTTATGATAATCTTCGAATTTCTCGAAAGTGATGCGTTTATAGTTTTAGAAATGATCGAAGTTTGTAATGTTCGCGATCCCGATTACGTAATTGTAAACTGATGTTTACCTTTTTTGTTTTGTGTCCAATTCTCACCATTACTGTATTTTTAGTTAAAACTTACCTAAAAAATGATAACATAGCAGTTAGATTGACAGTTGGTATAATATTGGGTGAGAAATTGAAAGATTTGTGTTTCAGAATATGACCAACATTGTATCTTTTGCAGTTTTTGTTCTAGAAACTTTTTTATGTGTTAAGTTATGCAAAAGATTATTGTTTTATATGAATGTAGACATCATAACGAGTATTTTGATGTGCAAATTGTATATATTATGTGAAAGAATAAATAAATATGGCATCCGAAAGGGCTCGGCTGAAGCGAAACTAAAAGTAAAATAAGTCTAAAAATCATAGTTCCCGCGGACGTAAAGTTTCGGGGTATATAGCCGAACCCCTAGGAACCTTTTCGTCGAAAACGTGTTTTATTGATCCTCTTCGATACCCGCTGTGAGATGCTGCTACGTTCCCCCTTAGTCGAAAACGTACGCATTCAGGGGTGCGTGGTGGCGTACGAGACCAGCGCAACGAGCAACGTACGCCAAAAATCGGGTTGAACTGTCCCGAGGGCTCGGTAGCCAAAGGGTACTGCCCGCTCCCGTCACCGCCTCCTAACAGGGGCCAGTCCACCACACCGTAGGTTATCGGATGTTTACGTCTGGGCTCAGGGTGGCGACTGACTGGATTTTAAAACGGTCGTAATAGGCCCTCAGGTGAAACTAAATAAAAGCTTGTAAAAACAAATCTCTCAGTCTTACCCTATTGAATGTTTTTGAATAAAGCTGCGACTCCCACCCGCCTGAGTGAATTCATATAGTCGGCCTTATAATGTTCCCACTACTGGGACTCAAGGGCCTATTACGACCGTTTTAAAATCCAGTCAGTTTCCAGGCAAGTCAGTTTACGGCCGTAAACTGCCTTGTTCTTTTTCGTATTATGACGTACGTCATTCTGACTGGAATCATCCTGGACAGTTGTCTGTGGCTGGTTTGCACTGCTTTGAAAGATTGCGTTCGAAAACATAAAAACAAAGGTTACCGGTATTTACGGTTTTTAAATTTTTGTGTGAAATATTGTTTATGATGAAATTAATACAATTTTATAACAGAAATCTAAATTAACAACGAGTTTAAAAACGAATTATGTGTTATTTCCGTAAATACAATGTCATAAAGTGGAAAATAGAGCATTGTCTCATATACTTCATTTCTGAACGTACTAGAATAAGTCAGGACCCGGCAAAAACAAAATTAACCCCGTGTTCCGAATTGCGTCAAAAGCGATTATATTGCGAATCTGACCAACGCGCAAAGTCACAAATAGTACTTGATAGTCTTTATATTTTGTGACTATTACATTTGGTCGGATTTGCGATATAATCGCTTTAGACGTAATTCGGAACTAAGGGTAAGCGTGTGTATGAACTTGAACAAAACTTTTTAACAAAAATATGTTAGCTTGGCGATTGCTGTGCTGTGTAAGGGTGATATCATCGGATTGGCATCCCGGTTAGCGATGGCGTTGGAGTGCTAGGTGACGTCACGGGATCGGCATGGTGGTCGCCGCGGTGACGGTGTTGAAGTGCTGCGCCACCCTGAGCCCAGACGTAAACATCCGATAACCTACGGTGTGGTGGACTGGCCCCTGTTAGGAGGCGGTGACGGGAGCGGGCAGTACCCTTTGGCTACCGAGCCCTCGGGACAGTTCAACCCGATTTTTGGCGTACGTTGCTCGTTGCGCTGGTCTCGTACGCCACCACGCACCCCTGAATGCGTACGTTTTCGACTAAGGGGGAACGTAGCAGCATCTCACAGCGGGTATCGAAGAGGATCAATAAAAAACGTTTTCGACGAAAAGGTTCCTAGGGGTTCGGCTATATACCCCGAAACTTTACGTCCGCGGGAACTATGATTTTTAGACTTATTTTACTTTTAGTTTCGCTTCAGCCGAGCCCTTTCGGATGCCATATTTATTTATTCTTTCACATAATATATACAATATGCACATCAAAATACTCGTTATGATGTCTACATTCATATAAAACAATAATCTTTTGCATAACTTAACACATAAAAAAGTTTCTAGAACAAAAACTGCAAAAGATACAATGTTGGTCATATTCTGAAACACAAATCTTTCAATTTCTCACCCAATATTATACCAACTGTCAATCTAACTGCTATGTTATCATTTTTTAGGTAAGTTTTAACTAAAAATACAGTAATGGTGAGAATTGGACACAAAACAAAAAAGGTAAACATCAGTTTACAATTACGTAATCGGGATCGCGAACATTACAAACTTCGATCATTTCTAAAACTATAAACGCATCACTTTCGAGAAATTCGAAGATTATCATAACTCATCACACATATCTAAAGTTTTATTTAACTATCAAATAGATTCAAATATAATAAAAAGTCAAAACAATTCACTATAAGTTACTAAAAACAGGCGTAAACTGACTGGCTAGTTTGTCACAATTTTTGACACTTTAGCAAGCTACAAAATGTCAGTTTGGTGCTCATAATACGGAATTCCCAGCCAATATCCGTGCAGAAGACGGTCAAGTGTCACGTGACTACTGACTGGCTGGCAATAAGATGTCATAATACGGAAAAGCAAGTCAGTTTATTTTACGGCGTAAATTGACTGGAATTAAGAGGTCGTAATAGGCCCGCTGTCCCGATGTTTGTCTGTCATCAAATCTCCATTTAATGAGAATATTGTCACGCACGAGCTTGTATTTTTATTTTAATGTGAAGTATTGTCAATGGTCTCTAGGATTGAGTATTACGATTAAATGGGTATTATCAGAAGAGATATTAAGTACTTTTATCATGAAAACACTACTATTATTATCTGTATGACATAGGTACTTGTGAGATTGTTACAAAAGATATAAATAAAATACATGACTATACTCCACCCGTTTCTGTTTAGTTAACTAAGTAACTGGCTTTTTAAGCTATTGCATAGCTTCTATGGCAGGCCTTATCAAAGTGCCTTATGTACATAAAATTTGTTATCCACTTATTTTGTGTTGTTATAGTTTACAATAAAGAATTAAAGAATAAATTTTATCTGATGTAAATAGTTACCTATTTTATAGCAATAGCATAGTCGGCCTTATAATGTTCCCACTGTTGGGACTCTGGCCTCCTCTCTAGGAGAGGGAATGCGATATTTTTTCACCGATAGAAAGCTGTTTTATTCCTAGGCTATATTTTATGCGGAGCAGTGGTAGCCGAGGTAATGGCCTCGACTTACGAGTTATCGGTCGTGGGTACAAACCCTGCCAGGCGCATTACCTATTTTATAATAATTATATATTATAATTACTATATAATTGGAATTTTATCTAGTAGTAGTCGCCTTTGGCGTACGTCTCCCCCTTGATAGTGATAGATAAATACAGTTGACTAAAATATTTATTTATTTTACAATTTATGTACACACAAAAATAACAGAAACAGTTAGTACATAAGAGACGTTAGTACAAAGGTACTGCTTATTTCCAAAGAAATTTCTTCCAGAAGACCTGCGAAAGGAGAAATCAAAAAGAAATGTAGACCATAGTGTGTAGGAAGCAAAAGAAGAATGTGTGAAGTCTTAATCCAAAGTCATATATATAGTACAGGTGGTAACCCTAATTTCTCACGAGTTGATGACGATAAAATTATATGATACACGACTCAAACTAGTATGTATGTTGTATAATGTAATATAGCTGGCAATTATCGAAGAGCATGGATATGATATTATTACCGTAGCATGGACGTTACAGCGTCATTTGTTTTTTCCAAGCTTTTATTTATTTTAACCAATCCCGATGTTTGTCTGTAATCAAATCTTGTAAATTTTTGACCCACTTCCCGGTTACCGGTTGAGGTGAAATTTTGCATGTATGTGTAAATTAGATGACAATGAAAAATATGATTATGACAAGGAGCTGATCTGATGATGGAACTGGAAGGTGGCTATAGGAATTTGGTAGTTAAACGACACAATCCTATCGAGTTTGGGCTCTTATGAATTGTCTTCACGAGTAGGTATTAATTATATGTTATTATACCGCTATAAAAGCTTGCTATGAAAAATATATTTTCAAGCTTGTTTCAGTCTCAAAGCTTTCGAACGCGATATCTATAAGAAACTAGCTTCTGCCAGCGGCTTATGCCGGCAATAATCATGGCGGATTTTTTTGTAAAAGAGAAAATAAAAACATACTTCTAACCGACTTCAAAAAAGGAGGAGGTTTTATTTTTTTATTTATGTTTATTACCTCGAACTCGGTCGTTCATGGACCGATTTGGAAAATTCTTTTTTTAATGTATGTATCAGTCCGAGTAACCCTCCATTTGTCACAGTTGGATAAAAAAAAATAAGCCTAAGTCTCGCAGCGGGATAGAACAGTTATTATTATAAACAGTACTCGTACAATACATAATAACAAACAAAACACAAAACTAAAGTCATGATAAACAGCCATGTAGCACCCACTCCTATCAAGATCGGAGACTCTATACTCGAAGTTGTGGACGATGACGTTTACCTCGTACAGACAGTCCAGTTGGGTAGATCTAATTTCGAGAAAGAGGTCAACCGTCGAATCCGACTCGGCAGGGCAGCGTTCGGGAAGCTACGCGGTATCTTCTCATCCAACATACCACAGTGTCTCAAGACGAAAGTCTATGACCAGTGTGTGTTGCCGGTGATGACATATGGATCCGAAACGTGGTCGCTCACAATGGGCCTCATCAAAAGGCTTAAAGTTACCCAAAGAGCAATGGAAAGGACTATGCTCGGAGTTTCCTTGCGTGATTGAATCAAAAACGAAGATATCCGCAGGAGAATACATAATTATGATTAAATAATTAATAAATTATAATAAACCGCGAAGAACGGCGCCACAGGTGAATAAATCTACACTAATATAATAAACAGGTAAAGTTTGTTTTTTTGTTCGTAGGAGGTAATCTCTGAAAGTACTGGTCCGATTGCAAAAAGTTTTTACCCGATTGCAAGAAGGGTTCATTAGCCTGATTCACGTAAAATCGAACAAGACAAATATCGTTGCAGTTTTATAGTCGTTCGATCGAAGTCCTATCCAGAAGCGGTATTCACGATCTATCGACTTATTTTAAGTATTCTACCAGGAATGTAATACAGTTATTTTTTTTAATCGACGAATTTCAAACGACTTTAAAATCGGTGTCGTTCAAACTCGATTAATGGATGTGAATACGGAAATGGTCTAAACGACTAAATCGCTACGATATCGTTACAGTTTTCATTACTTGAATCGGGCTACTGTTCAGTTTAGCAACAGTCGGGACCTATTTAACATAATCTAGACTAAAATCATTCTATCTAATGTGGGTCCCGACTTTTGCTGAACTGTGGACTGAACTTGTTTTTTTTTGTTTTTCAGTTTTTATCCAAAGTAATTTTTTACGCAGTCGGGTTTTTTATTTTTTAAATTATAATTTTTTATTCTCTTTTCATTCAGGTTATTATATAGTCGGAAAGAGTACATCGAAGGAATGGAACAATTTGCCTGATGCGGTTTCCCGTCCAATTATAATTTGGGTGTCTTCAAGCCTAGAGTGAATAAACTCTTAATAAACTTGTGCACCTGAAAACAGTACCTATTTTTTTTGTTACGTCACAATTTTTTTCTTTCGGTAATTAATTCATTTTAAACCCCAAGCGAACGCCGGCGTTCGCGCACCTATTGTCTTTCTATTGTGTCTGTAATTTCCACGATTGAAAGGTTAAACTGTTTTTATAGGTAGGTTGTACGGAACCCTCAGTACGCGAGTCCAACTCGCACTTGCCCAGTTTTTTTAAACTAGGTCCTCGCGTATTGCCTCGCTCTAGTAGGCCATACAACATCTGCAACTGAAGTTAACATCGCAAAAGTGAAGGAAATAGTGACTGAAAATCCTCATTCAAGTTTGAGAGAGATAGCTGCCGAACTTAATTCAACTGTAAAATATAAGTACCTACAACTACATTCAAATAATACTGACATGAAAATTAGACGTTTAACCAGCTGTTACTTTTGAAAGAGAAAACTTTGTTGGAACAAGTGTACACATCACTATATAAAAAATATTTGCCTGTCTGTCCATATAAGCTTCTTGTATTTAAAAGAGACGAGAGAGCAATGGTGGCCGAGTGGTAACGGCTCCGACTTGCGAGTTGTAGATTGCGGGTTCAAACCCAGCCAGGCGCATTACTTTGTTTAATTTATTTCATCACCACCTCTCTCAAAACGATGAAGGGAAAGATCGTGAAGAAACCGGCATGTCCTAGAACCAAAAATTCGAAGACGTGTGACATGTACCAACTCGCACTGCGCCCGCGTGGTGGATTGCGGCCCATTCCCTCTCCTAGAGAAGAGGCCTGAGTCCCAGCAGTGGGAAGATTATAAGGCTAATACTAACCGAGCATTGATTAATGCGTGTCGACGATTTCTGATAAACCCAGCAGGTTTTGGAAGGCTTCCTACGAGGTGGACCGATGACCTGGTGAGGGTCGCGGGAATCCGATGGATGCGAGACGCACAGGACCGGTCATTGTGGCGACACTTGGGGGAGGCCTATGTCCAACAGTGGACGTCTTTCGGCTGAAATGATGATGATGATGAAGCAGGCAGGACTTACATTTACATTCATAGTCTCATTTATTCGTCATATGTACAATGCCAATTTACTATGCACGCTGGACAACTTGGTCTGCTCAACAACGTAAAAGTTTGTCAGGTGTTTGACTCGTTTCGCTCGATCAACACAGGCTGCGGTTCCACTGAGGCGGAGTGGAGCGGTGCGGAGCGGGGTTAAGCTGTGTAAAGAGGTAGGTGTTTCCACTGAAGCGGAGCGGGGTGCAGCGAAGTGGATTGGAACGGAGCTGGGTAGAGCGGAGCTGCTTTGCTTATTCACATCGACTGGTGCGAAATTAATGAATATGCACGTGAGTGAGTTTCCTCACTCCGCACTGCCCCGCCCTGCCTCTCTCCGCTCCGCGTCGCTCCTCTCCCGGCGCTAGTTTAATCTAGTCTGTTTTCTCGATATTTTAAACAATTCCGCTCGTCACCGCCCATGCTGTTTCCTTTGAAGCGAAGTGGAGAAGAGATGTGGATTTCAAGTCATGTGATTGGTGAATCACGACACAGCTCGTCTCCGCTCTACTCCGCTCCGCCTCAGTGGAACCGCAGCCTAAGCGTGTAATTCAAGTTGTATATAATTCGCTCGCTTCGCTTACTCGAGATGCCTCTTATTATGGATGAATTTAAAAAATACAAGACCATGTGTTGTTTGCAAGTAAAACCATGGTCAATACAGTGTTTCAATAATTTGCTTGCACAAAATAAATTTACCGACTTATTGTTTATTAACTTCCGTAAAAATATGGGAAATAATGTAAATTTTGAAACACAAAATGCTACATGGTTAAATTCGATTAACAAATTAAAATTAGTTTATACTGTTCTTTTTTCTTTCAGCTAATATTAATAAAATAAACACATGTGTTTTGCAATTAAGAAATCCTTATTTTGGAAAAGTGAATATAGTAAATGGAGTATTTGCCATCATGTGTAGGTAACTTATGAAATAAGTAGGTAATGCCCGTCATACACGCTTGGCTTAGATATATCTGACAGGTTGCGGGCTTGCGGACAGTGAGCAATGGGTAGCTCACTGTCCGGCCGTCCGGTAACTGTCCGGACCAAGCCCAAGTCGTCGACGGCGCGCACTGTTCCCGCGCGCCTCAAGGAGTTGTCAGCAACAGCAGGGACCCAGCCGGGTCGAAGTCTACTGGGGCCAGGGTTATCCGAAAGGGGGCTCGAGCCCCGTATGAAGGCTAGAAGAAACGGGGTGGGTCTTTTAGTCAGTAAGAGTCTGACACTATCTCCCGCTCCGCCCAAGGGCGGGGGATGTCAATGCATGATTTTTTCCCACCATAAAAAAAAAACCTGATAGGTTTACCTGTACGGTTGAGTTGTACAAGTAAACCTGAGCATGTATGTCGCACAACTGTGCAGGTTTCCACATAAGCTTACCTGACAGATATAAATGTGTAGGCAAACCTGACAGTTATACCCTAGCGTGTATGGATCCCTTTAGGGCCTGCTCACACTTGAGACAAGACGTCTATAGACAGAACTGTCTGAGACGTTTTAGACAAAACTGTTTTGTCTAAGACGTTTTAGATTGTCTGAGACGTTTTAGACAAAACAGTTTTGTCTACGACACGGGGCGCTAGAGCTGTTGATAAAATATCGATGTATCGGAATATCGATATTATCGCAGTACTTAAACAGCTGAACATATCCTAAACATGTATTTGTAAACCACTTGAGAAATATTGGTACGCATAAATGTTTTGTTAAAATAGAAGAATAATTACTGAGAACGCTACATTTTTTCATAAAATTTAAATTGAGTAAATTATTTTTGAGCCGACTTACGATTGTTTTTTAAGTCAAAGCCGATAAAATAAATTCGAAATAAATATCAATATTTTGATATATCTATATCTTATCAACAGCCCTAGCGCCCCGTGAAGTAGACAAAACAGTTTTGTCTAAGACGTCTCAGACAGTCTGAAACGTCTTAGACAAAACTGACACGTCTCAGACAGTTCTGCCTAAGACGTCTTGTCTCAATTGAGCACAGGCCCTTACAAATTGCTCGCAAAACAGATGGTCAATTGACGGGCAGGATCTGGAGTGGCGGCTCTATTCGAATACGCAGCGTTGGAAGGCCTTCTACACGGTGGAATGTTGACCTGGTGAGGGTCGCGACATCCGATGGATGCGAGTCACAGGACCGGTCATTGTGGCGACACTTGGGGATGCCTGTGTCTAGCAGTGAATGTCTGCTCAAATAAGATGGTCAATAATGAGTTTACGAATAAATTTTTAGTTACGTCACAAAAATTTTTTTTTTTGCTATTCGGAAAAAAGTTTCGTAACTTAATTCGGTAATTGAACAGTTTTCATAGGTTATTTTTCACGAAACCCTCAGAGCACAAGTCCGACTCGCACTTGCCCTGTATTTTTCTTCTTTTTGGGTTCGCATGGTTTATGCATTTAGCAAATGTTAAGTGCTTTTTTTTTATGGGTGGGTAAAAATCATCTAGATGACATCCTTCGCCTTTGGGCGGAGCGGGAGATAGTGTCAGACTTTTACTGACTAAAAAACCCACCCCGTTCCTTCGTTGTCTGTCACACCGGGGCCGATCTATCTTTTAGAAACACACCAAGGATTTATTTCAGAAAGAAAGATCAAAAAAAAAAAGTATGGATCGTGTGGACGCACCATTATAGAGCTTAGGTTTGTGTGATTATCATGGAGTTCCTAATTACTTGAATAAACAGATACCTCATCATCTGTTATTATGCAGTAAAAATACTGGTTACGGTAGCGAAAGTATTAGTGCCAGTATTTTTCCTCTCTCGTCTGATTCTAAATCAGATAATATCAAAACTTGTTCATTTATTTAGTGTCCAGATAATAATAATAATATTCCACAACTATCACACAACGCCATCTAGCAACAAACTAAGCAGAGCTTAGTTAGCTTAGACAACTGATAATGGTAGATTTCTAATGTTTTTTGGAGTATTTGTAAGCAAACATATATCAAGTCAACATTCTCGTTAAGGCGTTTATTCCCTTGAACCATCTGACCGAAATTATGTGAACGCAACTCTCGCACTCGCCTAGGCGGCAGTACGCAAATCTGTGCATTTATTTGCGGCCAGCAGCGCCCGGAAAGCGTTTTAAATCCATTTTCTCTGCTAACTATTGATTGATTTACACATGCAATGTTCACTTTGAAGAATATTTAACCACCAAATTTTATGTGTAAAAATGTTTCTAAAGATCCAAGCTGTTTCGAAGGAGTAGGGAAAAGTTGCGAAATTGCTAATTTTTTTTTTTTTGACAAAAGTATTAATTGCACGAAAAAATCAAATGTTGACATTATTGTTCATGAATCTATAATAAACATATATTTTTTTCAAACCTATTAACCTGGCTGTTACCGAGTAGTAGGCTTCAGAAATTCACTGTTTCATGGCACTTTTCGGGCGCTTGGCTTAAGCTTCGCGTAAAGCGAAATCTCCAAAAACATTTTCAGCTCAATTTTACCGAGCTATAGTACATGTTTCAATGAATTCACATATTGTCCAGTTGTGCAAACATTTGAGATAACAAACTCTTATACCTACCAATTTCCCATCGCAATATTCAATAGGAATCAATTTTCGAATTAATGTATCGTAACACGACACTCGCGTCGTCACAAATTATGCTGTCAGTTTTCAACCAATCGGAGCAGTTGTTGCAGAGTGATGGGTCCGACTTACGAGTTACAACTCGGTTGCAGGTTTAAACCCTTCCAGGCGCGTTACTTTGTGTAATTTATTACATTACCACTGCTCTCAAAACGGTGAAAGAAAACATCGTGAGGAAACCGGCATGTCGTAGAATCAATTTGAAGACATTATGATCCACCAACCCGCACTGGGCCCGCGTGGTGGACTACGTCCCGTTCCCTCTCCAAGAGGTGGGAACATTAAAAGGCTGACTACGCTCAGGGCTGTCTTTCACCAATTAGCGGCCCTGGGCATATAAAGATGATGGGGCCCCTACCTATGTCCATAATAAAGCACTATTTTGTTAGAAGTTCATTAAATAAGTATTATGATGAATAGATAATAAGTTGAATTTAAAATTGTGTAATTTATTACATCATTACTGATTTCAAAACGGTGAAGGAAAACATCATGAGGAAACCGGCATGTGAACCAAAAAATTCGAAATCATTTGACATTCACCAGCCCGTACTGGGCCCGCATGGCGGATTACGGCCCATTCCCTCTCCTAGAGAGGAGGCCTGGCTTCCAACAGTGGGAACATTATAAGGCCGACCATACTATGCTAGATAATAAGTATAATGTGATCCATAATACGTAGCCAATAACCAGGATTATACTATGTATGCTGTTTGAAGAGGTACCCTTTTTCTAGATTTGAGTTTAGCAAAATCGTTAAGTTAAAAAAAATATTAAGTTAATTCAAAGTTATTAAACGTGCTGGAATCGGGAAGCCTGATTTATAGGCCAGAGTAGAGTAGCTTTCGTTTATCGTTTGGTAATCGAGTAGGTAGAGCAGGGGGCCCCAATAATGTGAGCAATGGATAGCTCACTGTCCGGCCGTCCGGTAACTGTCCGGACCAAGCCCAAGTCGTCGACGGCGCACACTGTTCCCGCGCGCCTCAAGGAGTTGTCAGCAACAGCAGGGACCCAGCCGGGTCGAAGCCTACTGGGGCTAGGGTTATCCGAAAGGGCGCTCGAGCCCCGGTATGAAGGCTAGAAGGAACGGGGTGGGTCTTTTAGTCAGTAAGAGTCTGATACTATCTCCCGCTCCGCCCAAGGGCGGGGGGTGTCAATGCATGATTTTTCCCACCATCAAAAAAATCGCGAGGCCCTGGGCACGTGCCCAGTGGAGAAGACTGGCCTGACTATGCTTATACTTATAATACAATGGTTTTCGAATTTCACACTCTCCAGCGACCACAAAATTCCAGGATCCTCGTATATGTACGTATATGTCGATTCTAATAAACTCAGATTGTCGTCACGAACTTGCATTAACAATGACGCATATCGCCGGCCGGTACTGTTTACAATGTGCTTAAGGATAAAATTATATTTATTGTTTTCATGTTTATTGTGTAGTTCCAATGATTATTGGAAAAAACTTTCCGATTCAGTTGAGGCTTTACTTCAATGTAGTATCGCGAAAATCCCCAGGCCATGGTTTTGAAATCTATATCTACACTATTAGTGTCAAAGGTAAAGTTTAATCTCTGGAAGTACTGGTCCGAATACTAAATATTTCACCGATAGAAAGCTGGTTTGATCCTGACTGACATAGGCTATAATTTATGTAAAAGCTTTTAAAAATAATTATGTAAGCCGAGCACGACGTATGCCGTTTCACGAAAACGTCACACGTTTCACGTTGACTACCCTGTGCCATTTCACATTAACTACGTGTGCCGTTTCACTGTATCGTGCCCGCGCCGTTTGCCGTTTCACGTTAACTTCGCGCTGCCGTTTCATGTTGTCTACAACGTACCGTTTCACGTTGTCTACAACGTACCGTTTCACGTTAACTACGCGTGCCGTTTCACGGTAACATCAACGCGCCGTTTCTCGTTAACTTTGCCGTGCCGTTTCTCGTTAACTTTGCCGTGCCGTTTCACGTTAACTATGCCGCGCCGTGGTAATGTGGCCAGACAGACATTTACTGACTGAAAGCTACCAGTGAACTCTCGAACAATCCCTCAGCCCTGAATAAACAAGATGATTGGCCTTATTCATGAACTTAATTATAATTAAACGATAATTTGTTACTTGAAATTATTATCAGTTGAAAGTATCTTCGTGTGCGAGCCAATTGAGACGTATGCGTAACATAATTTTATGAGATAACCTATTGTTCTGTGCCTGAGGGTCAGAGCGTTGGCAGAATGTTCGAACGGTTTTAATGGAGTTTCTTGCATATTCTTCTCCATACAGATCTACGTTTTGAAATGTGCAATTAGAATAGTTAATTTCTATGTCATAACATCATTTTTTTGTCAGACAAAGTGCTTTGAATTTTATTTTTCCCACCCCTACCTCCATTTTTTTCTTAAAGGACATTGCCAATCTTTGTATGGGAGTTGGACCAAGTGTTGCTCAGAATGCACACATAGTGCATTTTGTTCCTCAGGCGAACATCAATCAGTAAACTGAAGCGCTCCAAAATCTGTGCCAGGAGTCAAGAGAAAAAAAAATGTTTTGTTGTGAATTTTTTATTTTCAAAAAGTAGCATAGTTTATTAAGCCTCTTGCGCCGGCGTTCGCTCTCTTGTGTCTCTCTTGTCTTTCTATTGCGTCTCTAATTACGGTGTTCAAAATGTTAATATTGTTTTAACGTAATTAATTATCAGTAATCAACTACATTGAAAAATATAGCAGAATTAAGTGAGCCTGGTCAGCTAGTCTTCTATCTATCTATCTACACTAATATTGAGGCTTATAGTCCCTTGAACCATCTGGCCAAAATTATGTGGACGCACGTCTCGCACCCGCATAGGCGGCAGTACGCAAATCTGTGCATTTATTTGCGGCCGACAACGTCCGGAAAGCGCGCGGCTGACCTTTAAATCCATTTTCTTTGCGAAATATTGAGTAATTCACTTTGAAGAATATTTAACCACCAATTTTTATGTGTAAAAATGTTTCTAAAGATCCAAGCTGTTTCGAAGGAGTAGGGAAAAGTTGCGAAATTGCTAAATATTTTTTTCAGACAAAAGTATTAATAGCACGAAAAAATCAAATGTTGATAATGTTGTTCATGAATCTATAATATATAGTCTGTCTAATAAGTCAACCGATTTGAGAATTTTGTATAATAATGGATCATTTAAAAAATACTTATATTCGGTACTTTTTATAAGGTTCTTCTGTTAGTAAACAATGATCTCTATCTCTTAATCAACTTTGATTATTAAACCCGTGCTGACTACATCAGATTTTATTAAATCCTAATAATTACCCAAGTCGTTTAACTTATTAGACAGACTCTACATATATTTTTTTCTACACTCTCAGTGTCTCACTTCGCACTACTAAAGAGACCGAATATGTGACTTCCGCACAACTTGAAGCCAGCGCTTAAGATCCGTGCTGGCATTGTAGACTATAAGGCGGTACGAAGTTATCTGGGTCAGATAGTCTAATATAAGAAATCTTGTGTCACAGTTTCTGCTATTAAATTCCATCGAAACGGCTTGAACGATTTTCATGAAATTTGCGTACGTCTGAGGATAGGTCGTGGGCTATTTCTACAATCTTACCTGCACCCCCCACTGTTTTCTTTAATCATTTACTATATGGCAGGAAACGTTTGCCGAGTTATGTGTTATAAAAATCTGATCCTTATCGAACAGACCCACATCTACCGTAGGGGCCCAGCAGGGTTGAAGCCTACTGAGGCCAAGGGTTTGTTCCCGAAAGGGAGGCTCGGCCCCGGTATGAAAGGCAACGAAGGAGCGGTGTGGGTTTTTTAGTCAGTAAGAGTCTGACACTATCTCTCGCTCCGCCCAAGGACGGAGGATATCACCTGGGTGATTTTTATCCACTGAAAAAAAACGTATCTCAGAAACGCCTGAAAAGTTTTGGGTGGGGTTTTTCCGTTTAGATTTGCAATCGGTTCCTTTATATCTTTATTCTTTGATCGTGTTTCTACATAATCAAAGATCTTAACAATGTGACGTTTACGTGACAGTTTTGAGGTGTGTCAGATGGCCGCGTTTTTTTCAATGAAACTGCAGTCTTACAATCATCCCGTGGTTTACACTTTTAATTTAAAGAAAATATATACTCATTCTACACTATCTACAATGATATCAGAAAGCTGCTTCCTTTCTGAGTGGCATAGGCTATATTTTATATACGCGGGTGAAGCCGCGGGCAAAAATCAAAATAATTACATTTTATTTAGTCCGTATTTTAGATTATAAAAAAATATTGGTCACGTATTTTTCTTTTTTCGATTAAACAAAAAATAACAAAGATATAGCCCATTAAAGTTACGTGTGACGTCACCCCGTGCGGAAAAATGCAGCACGGCGTGACGTTACACGTAACTTTAATGGGCTATATCTTTGTCATTTTTGGTTTAATTTACAAATAAAAAAAAATACGTGTCCCTTATTTTTGAATTATCTAAAAGACGGACTAATTACATTTTTTACGGCAACTAGCCAATTATTATAGTAATATCTACGTCTTGGCGGGAAGATAAGAAGAAACTTTAATTGAGTCCGCAGATAAAGAAATTTTATCACTATGTGTGTTTTTATTTGTACAAAAGATTGTGTGGGTTTACTTAATTGGGTATCTATTTAACGACTTATTTTTTTTAACCCTTTAACGCGTGCGTAGTATAGTTTTAAAATTTTATTTATTTAAACCCCAAGCAAACGTCAAACTGTATAAAACCACAACAATACCAGTAATTGAAAAAAAAAACATTTTAACTACCTGCCATCGGGGTTGATTAGAATATAACGATTTTATCGACCCCGATGATTTTTTTTTGTGAAAACAATAATTGATTAAAAATGTTAGAATAACGATTTTATACAGCATAAAGGGCATTGCATGAAAGTGTCCCCACCCACCAACAGAATTGAGACAGGTGTCATACGAAGCGTCTAGTTAAATAGAGTACTATGCGTTCCAAATAAGAATAGTATCGATTGCTATCTTGTGACGTCACGTCGTACTGTCAAATCGAAGAAATTTTGTCAAAATTGAAGAACTCAGAGAAGAGTAAAATTAGAGAACTGAATTCTGATTAAAGTTTTTTCGTTCACAGTTTGTAAATAAATAAAAAATTTCGTAATAAAATTAGGTAAATTTCGAAAATTTCTCGGTTTGACAGTAAAACGTGACGTTTTTTAAGCATTCCCTTTTAATATTGTATGGAGAATTCTTGATTCTTAGGGCGGTATGGTTGGTGCAGTGGTCGAGCTATTGGCTGCTGCGCTTCGTGTCCCGGGTTAGTTTCCCGCTCGAAACAAACATTTGTATGACCTCCAGATATTTGTTCTGGGTCTAAGTGAGTGTGCGTTGGAATTGCACAATTTAATTCTGCCAAGTCCGTTCTATCATCGGACCACTAGACGTACGGCGTTGCGCCATCGGTACATGGTGGATATCCCACCCATTCGTACAAAGCGTTTTGGAAACACATTCATTATGCGTACAGCTAAAGAGTGGAATTCCCTGCCGGAGTCTGTGTTTGCTGATAGCTACGTTGCTTCTAGGCAAGCGTGTTCCATCGTCGGCCACATCATCAAGTGAGATAGTGGTCAAACGCGAGCCTATTAATAATAATAAAAAAGAGTGAACCGGCGTTCGCTTGGGGTTTAATTAATAAAAAAAAATACTTTAAACTTGGCCGTTGGCACACATTTTAATCAAAATCTACATAGGTACTAATATTATAAAGAGATAAAGTTTTTTTTTTGTTTGTAGGAATTACCTCCCTGAAAGTACTGATCCGATCAGTAGCGGATTAGCCTTATAGCAAAAGTATCAACTGCTACAGGCCTCGCGCATTCAGGGGTACCACGCGTTCGGGGATCAAATGCAAAAAAATCTAGACAAAATACTGAAATCTGAATGATTATTTTATTGTATATGATCTTAGATTTCCCTCATTTTGAAATTTCTACGTATCTTTCCCAATCTTAAAATCCACTGATTTATTGAAAATGAGAATGATAGTACCTACCTACTAAATAGGGGGGCCCCTTAGTCAAATTTGCTACAGGCCCCGCGCTAGCTTAATCCGCCACTTTTTCACATTTTCACACGAAATTTATTCCTGAGTGAATAAATTTTACCAAGGAATAAAACAGCTTTCTATCAGCTATATTTTATGTACGCAGGCAAAGGCTAAATACTAATATTATTCAATTTTCAACACTGTCATCAAAATACAATTTTGCAGGGAGTTCAAGTTTTTAGAAGAAAAAAAATCCAATATCAAATTATTACCTATAAAATTTACAAAAAAAAAAAAAAAATAACCAATCAATTTAATATCACAAAACACCTGACGAGTTATGTAATCATTGTCCATTACAAAAAAAAAATAGTACCCGGAACTACCTACTACATTTGCATAGTAACCAATTCACTATTTGCACTCTACTAATCTTGCAATCTAGTCTATAAAAACATGTAAGTACATAGTAAAAATGAATAACTATACGTATGTATATAAGTGTAAAAATTTTGCTTCATGTCTCACATACCTACTAAATAGTACACAGATACATAGACTTGTCAATGGAAATACCAAACAGAGCTCATGCCTGATTGATAGAAAAAGAACGCAAATTACTATATTTGCTCTGTAACATGCCAGAAAGAGACAGAAAATCTAATTGACACATTCTACAAATGTCAGGTCAAGAATTATTGCACTTCTGCGCATTTTTTTTTAATCAAAATCCTATTACACTTTCACTTTTTTTCATTAAAATGTATTTATAAAACTAAAAAAAAAATTATAGAGTAATACTCACAGTGTAAATCAGAGTTTTTAAATCCAAAAACAATCACTGCACAACACAAAAATGGCACGAAAATTAGAAAAAAATAACTTTTTCCCAAATTCGACAAAGTAAACAAACTAGTAGTATAACACGGGTAAGTTTAGAAGGCACGGAAGAATGAGGAACGGCGGTACAACCAACGGATATTAAACTCGGTCGGGTAACACACAGTTTGACATTCGAGCGCCAAGACGAACAAGCAATGACTGGTAGAATATAACTACTATATCGTTCACTGATGACGACATATCAAAATATAGCTATACATATATCGCATGATAATAATTGATAACGTTTTTATCACATGTCAATGTTTTTTGGTTGGCAAAACGAGTTCCGGATTGTCTTTTCGCGTGTGAGGTAACTTTTTGCGTATTTTATCATTGAAATATTAGTGTTGTCTAGTGGCCGCTAGATGGCGTGACGTGTAGTGTGTACTCAATGAGGAAAACCGCGATTTATTTATAGTTTTACGTGACAGGGGATTTATTATTGACGAAGTAAACATTTGTTGCGAACAAACTACTATTAAATAATTATATTCAACTAGCTGACCAAATGAACAGCGAACTTCGTACCGTCTAATATAAAAGCCAATGAATTTGGTATATCTTTCGATAGAGTCAACCGATTGCGATGAAATAAAGCTTAAATAATATACTTATCAAGTTACACACAATTTTAATGTATAAATGTATAATTTAGCGTGCTTCATCGTCGACCACATCATCGCTTACCGAGGGTCATTCTGAATTTCGACAGTTAATTATTTCTACACGGTCTCAATTGCGAAAATCAGTAGTTCGACTACTCATTGCTTCGACAAAACACATAATCAACTAGTATGAGTCCGACAGAACAAACTTCGACAACGTACACCTTCGAAGAACAATACTTCGACAGACCCCTTCTTCGACATGCACTGGTTCGACGGATCTCTAACGACGGATCATACGTTCGACATAATACAATTGCCATCACGAATCTTGAGCGGTTGCGCATGAGTCAAATATTCAGTCTCTTTAGTGGTACGAAGTGAGACACGGGAGCGGGGAGTGTCAGTGATTGGCTCGCCTCGCCATTCGTCATAGACGTCAGTCCTAGTTCGTTCCCTGTGTTGCTGCATGTACCTAACAACGAAGACGATTGCCTCGCCAATGTATGGAATGCGCAAAGCTATTCCCACTCTGACTCGAGCGCTCAAGATCCGTTTTGGCAACTGTACTACTCTGAAATATGATGAAAATAAATGGATTCGGTTTTTGTTTGGTACATAATAAAAATAATAATAATCAATTAAGTTTTTTAGTTATAGGTTTTTATTTAGTTTCTTTGCCAAACCAGAGACGTAGTGTGGATTAATTCACCTCCAAGCGAACGCCAGCGTTTGCTTTCTCATTGTCTTTCATTGTGTCTCTAATTACGGTATTCAAAAGAATAATTTAGACATAGGCGAAGACACGAGGCGAGGCCATTCTTATATAAATTCGATAACGAGGCAGTGACTGTCGCAACCCAGTGTTTGGTAGCATCGTTGCTGAAACAGTGGTTAAACGCTAACCTATCAAATATAAAAAAAAACCTTAGAATAGAATAGAATAAACTTTATTGTACGCCAAAATAGTACCCAAGCGCCCGAAAAGTGCTATAAAACAGTGACTTTCTGAAGCCTACTCCTCGGTAACGGCCAGGGTAATAAAACTGCGGCTTGAAAAAAATATATGTTTATTATAGATTCATGAACAACATTATCAACATTTGATATTTTCGTACTATTAAAAATTTTGTCTAAAAAAAAATATTTAGCAACTTTTCGCAACTTTTCCCTACTCCTTTGAAACGGCTTGGATATTTAGAAACATTTTTACACATAAAAATTGGTGGTTAAATATTCTTCAAAGTGAACATTACATATGTAAATCAATCAATATTTCGCAAAGAAAATGGATTTAAAGGTCATCCGCGCGCTTTCCGGGCGCTGTTGGCCGCAAATAAATGCACAGATTTTCGTACTGCCGCCTAGGCGGGTGCGAGAGGTGCGCCCACATAATTTTGGCCAGATGGTTCAAGGAACTATAAGCCTTAAAGAGCGTGAGGTCCCTTTTAGGTGTGAGGCCGTGGCCTGGGCGGGGGCCCCCTTGGCCCACGCTTAATTACTCTACTGAGCTAAACACACAATTGGGTTTTAATATAGCAATACGTATATAAATGATTGGTTGGATATGTTTTTTCACTACAGCACTATTTATTAACCGACTTCGAAAAGGAGGAGGTCCTATGTTCGGCTGAATGTATGTTTTTTTTATTACAGTATGTATAGCATTTGTTTCTCTTCTGTTTGTCTATTTATTTAAGTTGCACCTGCCATGTTATGTTTCTGCACCACCCTAAGGTCGACCGCCAAATGGTTTGTTTTTTTTTTACAAAGAGAAATATCACTTTTTTCGGGAAATATGACTGAAAACGTTTTTCGTAGAAATCCATGACTTAAATGAAAAAAATATATATCTGCAAATCTAATTGAAATTTTCAAAAAAGTATTACTTTAAATGGTCTGGGATGACTAGGCCTACTTAAATCCAATATAAAATGATAGTGTCCGCAACTAAGGTCAAATCCCATACGGTGCATAGCAGCGAAGCCGCTTGATAAAGCTAGTTAAATAAAGCAATTTGAAATTACCTAACATTTAATTATCATTAATACTGTTACCTAATATTTTTAATTAGGTATGGAAGTTTCATTCACATGGAGGTTTTCAAATACTTTGACGAGTAATAGCGATAGGAGATTAATAAAAAAACAAAACATGTATTTATTACATTTGTTAACGTTGCTGCTATGTAAGTAGATTTTTTTAACTTCGATTTGTGGACGGCGAACAATGGGTAGCTCGCCGTCCGACCGTCCGGACCGAGCCCAAGTTGTCGACGGCGCCTGTAGTGTTCCATGCACGCATTAAGGGGCCATGCAATGTAAGCAACCTTAGGGGCCTAGCAGGGTCGAAGTCTACTGGGGCCATGGGTGATTAAAAAAAGAACCCCGCGGCTTTAGAACGAAGGCAAAAAAGGAACAGGAGTGAGTTTTGGTCAGTAAAAGGTTGACACGCCTTTCCATCCTATCATCATCATCATCATTTCAGCCGAAAGACGTCCACTGTTGGACATAGGCCTTCCACAAGCGTCGCCACAATGAAAGATCCTGTGCGTCCTGCATCCATCGAATTCCCGCAACCTTCACCAGGTCATCGCTCTACCGGTTTTGACTGGCCTGTTGGTCTAGTGGTTAGTGACCCTGACTGGGATGCCGGAGGTTGTGGGTTCAATTCCCACCCAGGACAAATGTTTATGTGATGACCACGAACATTATATTATATTATATTATATTATATTATATTATATTATATTATATTATATTATATTATATTATATTATATTATATTATATTATATTATATTATATTATATTATATTATATTATATTATATTATATTATTACCTAAAATAACTAAGCTTTTTATTATTTAAGGCGTATACGAATCGCTACATTATCAAATTCATAACCGATGGAGATACAACTCAGAGGACAATAATAAAATGACTGTGGGCCGGGTGCTGGAGCTGATGCGGTCTTACTACGAGGAGGCCAACTCACGCTTGGCACAAATGAACAACATAAGGTTTATGTACGAAGAGACCCCCTACTACGAGATGGGCTTTCTTATTGGAGAGATTATTGAAAGGTCTATACAGGATGTTTTTTTTTTTATCTGATACTAGCTTCTGCCCGCGACTTCGTCCGCGTATATAAAATTTAGTCTATCTTTAAGTTCACTCAGGAATAAAGCAGCTTTCTATCGGTGAAAAATTTTAGCAATCTGACCTGTGCTTCCAGAGATTACTTTCCACAAACAAAAATACAAACTTTACCTCTTTATTATATTAGTTTAGATAAACTAGTACTTGACTGCGATCCCGCCTGATGGTAAGCAGTGATGCAATCGTTGATGGTGAGGCGCACTAGTTTATTAAGAGCCTATTTACAAGAGTAAAGTGCCTCGAAGACACCTAAATTATAATCGGTTAGGAAGACAGTAGCATACAAATTGTTCCAGTCCTTCGATACACGCGTTATAAATGTCGAGGCGAAACGCTTAGTCCGGACCGTAGAGGTTTCAACAACGTAAGGGTGGATACTCGCCGTACGTCGGGTTGTCCGATGGTAGAAATGAGATGGCGGGATAGAGAAAGAGTGAGTGGAATAGCTCCACTCACTCTCTCTCTGTTTTTGATATCGTCTCACAAACGAATACCATGGATCCAGTATATAATTCTGGAACCCCCAGTGATGGCCCCCGATTTTTCGTCGACTTTTTTGTCTATAGTCGACTTGGGATTTTGGTGCGCTTTAGTTTTCTGATTGGTGTTGGCATGAGGAACAAAATGCACTATGTTTGCTTTCTGGGCAGCACTTGGTCCAAGTCCCATACAAAGATTGGCAATGTCCTTTCCTCGCTAATTGATGACGAGATACTCTCGCTTTTTACGCCGTTTTATTATAAATAATTCGTTACTCTACATAAACAAACAAACTTAAACTATTTATACTAAAACCTAAATAAAACCTAACGTATATAAATAAAATACAAAAACACAAAGTGCATTCAGGCGTCGAAGTACACCTCCACATCGCTGTCATCCGTGAATGTGCCCAGAAGACTGGCAGCATTACCACGTTGAATGGCAATGCTAATTCTTTGAGCGAAGAACGAGCCAGCCCTCTGGTCACGCAAGGTGTCGATCAGTCGGCGAGAAATTTCCTTAAAAAGGAGACGCGCATTCGGACCCCATGACCCAAGCGTTTCGAGTTTCGACCCCAAACGGCTCAAAACTGTAATTACCAATAAGGTTACAGTATTTGCGCCGTTTAAGGGTCTCAGCAGCCGCAGCGGCAGCGCCAGCACAGCCCGCCGTACATGGAATGTGGGATGACGCAAGGGTGTCGACACAGGTTGCGTCCCACACCAGAGGCCTACCCACCTTCCACTTTTTATGACATAAATCAACAAAAGTCTACAAAAGAACAATCCAAACACTACACCTTAGCTACAATCTAATATTTTTGCGAAAAAATTAACGCGTCCGGCAAAGTACTCTACCCTATTCTAACCTACTCTACCCTACTCTACTCTACCCTACTCTACCCTACTCTACTCTACTCTACTCTACCCTACTTTACCCTACTCTACCCTACTCTGCCAAACTGTGCCAAAAGGCATTTTACACTGTAAGGGACTATGTTGAAGACGAAAAGGCTTGGGATTGACCTGCTCCAGTATGTTCTAATTTTTGTAACTGTTGGAACTTTTATTTTATTTATTTTCAATTCTGCTTTTTATTATTTTTATTAATTTAGTTTTTACAATTTGACGTTGTAAATTATTTTTATTTTACAGTTTGACATGTTTTTTTATTTATTTAATTTTAATTTTTTTTTTGACTAAAATATTTTTTTTTTGCGAAGTTTTACATTTTGTAAACTTTAGTTTCCTTTTATTATTGTGAATGTGAGGGCTATGTTGTTTTTTTTTTTCTCGTAACCATATATGTCTGGCAATTTGAGTATTTTCTGCGGCCTACCCAAATGTCCTTTCCTTGGTATTGTTCGTCAAGTCGTTGAGCTCCTTAGTAGTCCTGAGTTTAGCTTTGCGAATACTGACAAATGCTTGCACTGACTGGACGGGTTCACTCAAATCTGTATGGTTTTTTCTTCAAAAGACCATCTCAGACAAATCTGCATGGTTCTCAATGATTTGACTATTACATAATTACTGTATGGACCTTAAAAGAGACTTTGACCCCTGAGTTTGTTTCGGTGTTACTTCTCAGGGTAGTCAGATAGGAAACACCGGCCTCATCTAGCTTAAACTGACAAAAAAAAAATTTTGACTTGTAAAAGTGTTTTTTAAACCTATCTGCAAAATAAATTTCGTTTATCATTTATCTACCCTATTCTACCCTACTATACCCTAATCTACCCTACTCTACCCTACTCTACCCTACTCTACCCTACTCTACCCTACTCTACCCTACTCTACCCTACTCTACCCTACTCTACCCTACTCTACTCTACCCTACTCTACCCTATTCTACACCACTTTACCCCACTCTACCTTACTCAACTTGGGTTTGCTCCGAAAGGTAGCTCGGCTCCGGTATGAAAGGCAAGAATGAACAGGGTTGGTTTTTTTTTGCCAGTAATTGTCTGACACTATCTCCCGCTCCGCCCAAGGGCGGGGGATGTCATTTGGATGATTTTTATCCACCGAAAAAAAGACCCTTCCTTTGCCTTTGCCGTTGTCGGAAAAAAAAAAACTAAGACATCACTTCAAACTTCACATTTCAGATACAGAAAAGTTCTGGAAATGGCACAGAGACCGGTAAGGTTCAAATTCTACGCCGTACCAGATACAATTAGAATAGTTGAATACACGCAGAAACTATACTTCGAACTGTACCACTTAGTACGAATGATGCACGAGATTCCAAGAAAATGGCGAAACGATACAGAATTCTCCAACATTGAGAGTATAGCTGGCCCAGAACGATTGAGCACCGAAAAGACGAAAGAGGAACAGCTGTTGGAGCAACTGGGTGAAATGGGACTGAAAGAGTTGATGGCAACACAAAGGAATCTTCAGGACGCTCAGAGAAGGAGAGAGAAGGAGCGGAGGAGACAGAGGAAGAAGTTCGAGAAGTTACGACAGGCATACCTGTTAGGTTTAGTGAATGATATGAGAATGAAAAGCAAGACTTATAATAAGTTCTGGCCTCTTGATTATGGTTGGGAGATTGATTATTATTGGTGAAAATAACATGTTAACTGTTGTGTGTGCTCTGTCTGTTGTTTTATTTATCCTTATCATGGTGATCTAGTCACAACTAGAGTTGCACACCATACTGTTAAAAAGATGTATTTAAACGAATGCCATTTTTTTATCATATCGGTGAAATTTTTCATTTATATTTTTTTTAAGCTGTTGCATAGCTTCTATCGCGGGCCTTGAGCGTGGAGACCGAATCCAGAAATTCCGTAAAGAAAATAACCTAACACCCCCCACTCATTTCTTTTTTGAGCATGGTGACCGATCCTCAGCGGCGGAAATATAACAACCTTGTTGGAAGTTATATTTTCGAACCGTTTGGGGTTGAAACTCTTGGATCGTGGGGTCCGAGTGCTCACAAGTTGTTTAAAGATCTATCGAAACGTCTAGTTGACACTTCGCGTGATTCAAGGGCTGGCTTTTACCTCGAACAGAGGATAAGTATTGCCATACAGCGTGGCAATACCGCCAGTCTTTTGGGCAATTTACCAGTCGACAGCGATGTGGAAGAGTTTTTTGACGCCATATTTTAGTTTGATTTTAGTTAGTTGTAATTAGCATAGGGTTTTATTATTATTATTTTTTAATTTACTGTAATTATAGTTTTTAGTTGTGTATGTTATAAGTTAAATTGATTTAAAGTTAATAAAGGCTATTCATCTGTTAATAAACACAAAAAAGACAAAAATAAAGAATAATTGAGCGTAACTGTCAAGCTATCCATGACATTTCTTTCAGTTGACAAGTCGACGGTTATGTATTCGCCCTTGGGAGAAATAATATTATGCTACAAATTATTATGTGCGAAAGTTTGTATGTTTGTTACTCTTTCACTCTACACTTAATCCAACCCGAAGCCAAATATCGTGCATGTACAGTAATTTGGCTTCGGGTTGGGGCAAGTCCGGCTGCCTTTCGTCTAGCTAAACATTCTCTATCTTTTCTTAAGGCGTGTAGTCCCTTGAACCATCTGGCCGAAATTATGTGAACGCAACTCTCGCACTCGCCTATGCGACAGTACGCAAATCTGTGCATTTATTTGCGGCCAGCAGCGCCCGGAAAGCGCTTTAAATCCATTTTCTCTGCTAAATATTGATTGATTTACATATGCAATGTTCACTTTGAAGAATATTTAACCACCAATTTTTATGTGTAAAAATGTTTCTAAAGGTCCAAGCCGTTTCGAAGGAGTAGGGAAAAGTTGCGAAATTGCTAAATATTTTTTTTTGACAAAAGTATTAATTGCACGAAAAAATCAAATGTTGATATTATTGTTCATGAATCTATAATAAACATATATTTTTTTCAAAACAATTGATTTAGCCGTTACGGAGGAGTAGGCCTCAGAAAATCAATGTTTTATAGCACGTTTCGGGCGCTTGGCCCTTAAGTGCTCCTCTCTTAACACAGGATTAGTTTTGATTTTAGCTTTTCTTATTCTTTCCAGCGACCTCTTTCACTCTTTTTTCTCCTCCTCCTTTAGTTTTGGCCTCGGTATTTTTAAACAAAATTTAACTATTAAGTATGTTTTCTTTTTATCTGTTTATTATTTTGTTATTTATTATTACGAACTTACTATTTTTTTTAACTAAAAAATACTTTAATGCGTTCAATTGCTCCACCTCACCGTCATCATCTATCGTCGTCAGCCTATAAATAGACGTACATTACCGAATACAGACTTCCCTTAATGATACATTTATGAATCTACTACCCAGTGATATCGTGGCAATGATTTTAGCAGTCTATGCAGATAAGTATGTATCTATCTATGAATGTTTGTATGTAGGTATAAATGCTTTACTTTACTTGTAACCACAGTTCTGCTGTAATTCTATGAGGAGTTCTGTTCCATATCTTCAAATTTCATGATCAGATCATAACAATATTTCTATGGGACCAATTTGGAAGCATAACAATTCCATAAAAAAAAAAATTTTTCAACATCGGTCCACAATTGACCGTGATATCTCACCGATACCCCTCGGCCAAGCTTAAATACATTTTTACCGTTCGGCTCCATCATCAGATCAGATGAATGGTACCTTATAGATGCTTATAGCCAGAGTGCATCTCATAACAATTCTAATAATTCCAAAGACGGCTGATTTATTACAGAATTCCAGTGCCTAACATCCGGCTTTACCATCAGGTCAGTTCGATGTATCTCTTCCCATTCTTCCTTCAGCCAGTCATCGACTTTACGTGCATAAACTTTACTTGTGGCGATAGATGTGTTATGATCTTATGAAGTTTTACGTTCCATATCTTTGATAATTTTATGAAACCA
This sequence comes from Mythimna albipuncta, assembly GCA_929112965.1. Taxonomy (NCBI): domain Eukaryota; kingdom Metazoa; phylum Arthropoda; class Insecta; order Lepidoptera; family Noctuidae; genus Mythimna; species Mythimna albipuncta. The sequence continues at coordinate 8,601,501 of OV815985.1, read as the reverse complement.
ACTCGAAAGCCGTAATCATTCAATCATTCATCAATAATCGTTCCACAATTGATCGAGAAATCGGTGAACATACATACATTTGGGGATCAGAATTATTTTAGATCTTAGCAAGGGTGAGACGGCACTTCACGTTGGAACAGCTGCTCAATCACAAGTTCGATCGTGACATGGAGAACTGTTCTCATTTTTGGGATGGGTCTGCCAAATATCAGCTTGATGCGCTGGAGTCGATTGAGAGGCGAGCCAAGATATTCATCGGCATTGATGCACAAGTCGAAGCTCTATAGCCTTGGGCTTCGCAACCGAGCTTGTCAATGGAATTGCACAATCTAATTCCGCTAAGTCTGTTCCATCATCAGACCACAAGTATGGCGTTGCGGCACTGGTACATGGTAGACATCCCACCCATATGCACAAAGCGTTTTGGGAACACATTTTTTGTGTGTACAGCCAAGGAGTGGAATTCCCTGCCGGAGTCTGTGTTTCCTGACAGCTACAACTAGTGAATAGGTTACTTCTAGGCAAGCGTGCTCCATCGTCGACCACACCATCGCTTACCTTCAGGTGAGATTGTGGTCAAACGTGAGTCTATCAATAAAAAAAAAATAGAGTATACAGCCGAACATATAACTTCCTTCTTTTTGAAGACGGTTACAAAAAAAATGCATTATTGCAAATCCGGGGTGGGTTAATAGTAATAAAAAAGACACGTCTATCAGTCCATAAGTGTTATTTATTTACTTATAATCGTGATAATATTTGTCTAGCGTCCAGGTATCCTCTACTGGCCAGTGCCTTAGGAACCGTTTCTTCATGGTTGTCATATTTGCAGGCATACCCAGCTTCTTCATCAGAAACTGTTCCCTCAGCTTACTCTTCTCCATTTGTTCTTGCTGTATATCAATTTTTGCTGTAAAAGTCATTATCATTATCAGCATTATCATAATTATCATCACCATTATCACCATTACGTTTTATAAGCGCCCATGTAGGCCTATGTGAAATAAAAAACTTTTAACTTGACTATCATCATTATCAACGTTATCATTATTATCATTATCATCATTATTATTATCATCATGGTTATCATAATTTTATGCCGGAGGACTCTCACTGCTGGACATAGGCCTCCCCCATGTGTCACCACAACGACCGGTCCTTTGTAAAGCTCTTTACTTTTAGCTCTGAATCTGATCCATCGGCTTCCAGGGACCTCTCCAGGTCGTCATGGAGCCTCTTGCCATAGAGTTTCTTGTACATTTTTCACCATAGAGATCCGTAGATCTCTAAGATTAAATTAAAATTATTTTTTTCTGCTGACTTCTTGATATTTCGAAAGTGCCTGTATGTGGTTTAATTGAAACTAACTTTTGGCAGCAGCTGCGCCCGCGTATATAAAATATAGCCTATGTCACTCAGGAATAAAGCAGCTTTCTATCGGTGAATAAGTTACAACAATCATAATCTATCTTCCACAGTAACATAATTATAGACTCTCCTCACTCACTACACCACACACTCACATGCACACCCCCACAACATTACATACTCACCCTGACATTACTCACACTTTAACTTCTCTTTTCACTTACATACATTTTAACACACATCTATTTCCTATTTTAAAGCTCACCCACAATCCCGTTCACTTTATGGTAGTTACTTCATTTGTATAACAGTGACACACAAATGTCCTAATTAGAACATAAATATAGCCGACTCCATATCCCTTGAGATACAGGTTCCCGCCTAGTTCAGAGGATTGGGTCGATACTCTGTGCATTTTGTGTCCACCACAGAAAATTGTGGTAATGTATTGTACCCTCAAATTTGTAATGGTGAGAAATAAACTATTTTTATTTTATTTTTTATTAATCAGACCAGCCACCTTAGCCAAGTTACACCCGTATCGAGTCGAATACTGTTCTCCAATCGGTAACGCTTCGGTGTCAGAAATTGTAGAAAACGATAAGTGGGTAGCCATGTTGACGCACCTGCGTCGGCCGCTCGTTCTTAAATGTAGCGTTTGTTTATCAAAGGTTGTAGCGTTAAACGTTGTAGAAATTCATTCTATCATTTTGAACGATGTGAACTTGGCTACGAATTGTCTATTCGTTTTTTCTGACCATGCGACTTTACGTTGAGATGACGTCATTCCCATACGTTTCATCACTTTTCGACAGCGTTAACGATTGCAGAATAACAACTTGGCTAAGCGTGCAGAACTTTCAGAGATTACAAACAGAAAAACCAACTTTACCCCTTTATAATATTAGTTTTTAAAGTAGATAAAATGTTTTGAATCTTTGATGGATGATGAAACGCTCAAGACCTCTCGTTGTGACCATGGCTTGATCTAGCTATTTACCCGCTCCGGGCGAAAATATATAATTTTCGCCGCCCTTTACATACACAAAGCCATATACTCGTAAGTCTATTTCCTCTATCCAATAAGAAGTAGGTTGGAAGGTGGCACATAAAATTCTCAACCTTTTTTTTCCGATGGGAAAAATCATCCAATGACAACCCTCGCTCTTTGGCGGAGCGGGAGATAGTGTCAGACTCTTACTGACTAAAAGACCCACCCCGTTCCTTCTAGCCTTCATACCGGGGCTCGAGCGCCCTTTCGGATAACCCTGGCCCCAGTAGGCTTCGATCCGGCTGGGTCCCTGCTGTTGCTGATAACTCCTGGAGGCGCGCGGGAACAGCTCGCGCTGTCGACGACTTGGGCTTGGTCTGGACAGTTACCGGACGGCCGGACAGTGAGCTACCCATTGCTCACTGTCCGCAAGCCCGCGCCTACGTTGGCCGGAAATCGGGATCAGTATCCCGGCGCCCTCGTGGGCGGCGATAGCGCCGTTGCCTGATGCGTTCGGCCTCCTCCTTTGCGAGCATTACTGCTTCGCAGAAGTCGGCGATCGCCTGCCACTCCTCCTCGCTCCGGACCATAGCCTCAACCAAGGCCCGGCGCTAGAGGTCTCCGTCGCCGATCGCCTCCACGAGGGCACGGCGATGCTCAGCCCAAGCGGGGCACACCTCGTCTGTGTGCTCCACCGTGTCCTCCGGGCATTCCGAATGGCGACACCCGGGCGTCACTTCCGCTTTAATTTGGAACAGGAACCTCCCGAACGAACCATGTCCGGTGAAGACCTGCGTCATGCGGAAGGTAAGGACGCCGTGAGGTCTTTCCAGCCACGCCTCAAAGAGGGGACTTACCGCCATGAAAATTCTCAACCTGCCAACTTAAGTGTGGATGGCTAATGGTTTCGTTGGAAGATGTAAGTAAATTTTGCCGCCCCTCATTTTTTGCCGCTCTGGCCAAATGCCCGGCTTGCCCCCCCCTTACATCGGGCCGTGGTTGTGAACTATGAGAGCCGTATTGGTTGGAAGTCTTCCATCAGAAAAGAGGATTTAGGTAATAACTTACCGCGTTTTCGAAGACGACCACGCACCGGAGGCCCACCAGGGTTCGGAATCCCTTCTGGCAACTTAGGTCCCTCTTGACCCGCCTTTGGGCCCGGTGGCCCCAGAGGCCCGAGCTCCTTCTCTAAATCTTCTACATCGGTTTTATTTTTCGTTTTAGGCGTGTCATCATCTTTCCACCACGCACGGGGTTCCGTCTGCCCAATTAAGGCCCTGTTCGATTTCAAATCGTCCGTGCCTTCGTCAATAAGAACGTCAACCAATTTGTCAATCTCAAGCTCGTAATAGTGCATCATCTCTAAGGCGATGACTAAATGCATTGAGCGCAACTCACGTATTCCGGGCGGCTTCGTATAGAATCTGTTGTGGTACAGATCTGTTATGTCTCGATATGTCTCTATTATGTAACGGTATTTTTCTCGAATTCTGCCTGCGGAGAGTTAAAAAATATAAAAATTATCTATCAACGTGTAAGGGGGCGTCCATAAATTACGTGAGGTGTTTAAGGGGGGGAGGGGGTCGAGTCAAATCTCATCTAATCTTACGTTGGAGAGAGGGGGGGTCTCGGCAAATATCACGCAATTTTTTTTCTGATTGAAACAAAAAAAAAATATACTATTTTGGTCCATTTAATCCAGATTGTACATGCATATGATTTAAGTATTCTATTGTTAAATTTTTATTACACTTATAATTAAACTCTCAGCAACATTGATTACTAGTCATAACTAGTCGTAAATAAAAGCACGAAGCAAAATTGTTTTTTTCTTTTTACAATAACAATCCAACACGTTTACGTAAGAAACTCACATTTTGAAAAATCTCACGTGAGATTGGGAGATGGGGGAGGGGGTTGAATAAAATCTCACGACATCTCACCAGGGGGGGAGGGAGGGGCAGAAAATTAAAAAAAACACCTCACGTAATTTATGGACGCCCCCTAACGCATGTGCATTTAATGCACAAAATCTGAATAATCTGAAAATAGTTTGATCAGAATAACGAGCAGAATCAATTAAACCACTTTTTTTAGGGTTCCGTAGCCAAATGGCAAAAAACGGAACCCTTATAGATTCGTCATGTCTGTCTGTCTGTCTGTCTGTCTGTCTGTCGGTCTGTCTGTCTGTCTGTCTGTCTGTCTGTCTGTCTGTCTGTCCGTCCGTCCGTATGTCACAGCCACTTTTTTCCGAAACTATAAGAGCTATACTGTTGAAACTTTGTAAGTAGATGTATTCTGTGAACCGCATTAAGATTTTCACACAAAAATAGAAAAAAAGCAATAAATTTTGGGGGTCCCCATACATTGAACTGAAATTCAAAAATTTTTTTTTCATCAAACCCATGCGTGTGGGGTATCTATGGATAGGTCTTCAAAAATGATACTGAGGTTTCTAATATCATTTTTTTCTAAACTGAATAGTTTGCGCGAGAGACACTTCCAAAGTGGTAAAATGTGTGTCCCCCCCCCTCTAACTTCTAAGATAAGAGAATGATAAAACTAAAAAAAATATATGATGTACATTACTATAAAAACTACCAACGAAAATTGGTTTGAACGAAATCCAGTAAGTAGTTATTTTTTAATGCGTCATAAACCGAAAAAAATACACTATTATTAAAACATCGATCAAAGTTACAACACATTACAAGAACTTTTATATTATGTTACTTGCTGCTACGGAACCCTTCATGGGCGAGTCCGACTCGCACTTAGCCGGTTTTTTTTATTATAGGTTTTTAAGCTATTGCATAGCTTCTATCGCGGGCCTTGAACGTGGAGACCGAATCCAGAAATTCTGTAACGCGAAAATAACCTAACACCCCCCACTCATTTGTTTTTTGAGCGTGGTGACCGATAAGAAAACAAATGAGTGAAAGCAGCTGTCGGTTTTGATGGAAGAGGTTAAGCAGTTGTTGGCGAGGTCTGGTTTTGGATGGAAGAGGTTAAGCAGCTGTTGGTGAGGTCTGGTATTGGATGGGTGGGGATAAGCAGCTGTTGGCAAGGTCTCATTTTGGATGGGTGGGGTTAAGCAGCTGTTAGTGAGGTCTGGTTTTGGATGGGTGGGGTTAAGCAGCTGTTGGCGAGGTCTAGTTTTGGATGGGTGGGGTTAAGCAGCTGTTGGCGAGGTCTGGTTTTGGATGGGTGGGGTTAAGCAGCTGTTGGCAAGGTCTGGTTTTGGATGGGTGGGGTTAAGCAGCTGTTGGCGAGGTCTGGTTTTGGATGGGTGGGGTTAAGCAGCTGTTGGCGAGGTCCATTGAATAAGTTGATAAAAAATGCTATGCAATAGCTTTACCGCGGCAGTCCCCGAGTGCCACACGTCTTTTTTTTTTCCACGCAGAATTAGGTCAATTGAATAAAAAACCATTTGGGGTGAGGTCTGAGGTTGTGCATTTGATCTTACACGTAGTTAGCAGACTGTTTGGTCCAGCGAGTGCAAAATTGAAATGGTCGACTGGAGGAAACATCTGTCATCCTTTCAGACCTCTAAGCAGTTCTCATGTCCTGTGGATGAGGACACGGTGCAGCACACAGTGGAGGTGTGCGCAGGGCACAGCATCGCCGTGCCCTCGTGGGGGCGATCGGCGGCGGAGACGCGCCGGGCTTTGGCAGGCGGTCGCCGACTTCTGCGAAGCAGTAATGCTCGCGAAGGAGGAGGCCGAACGCATCAGGCAACGGCGTTCTCGCCGCCGGCGGGATTCCGATCCCGATTTTCAGCCACCGTAGGCGTGGAGTTGCGGACGGTGAGCAATGGGTGGCTCGCTGTCCGGCCGTCCGGTAACTGTCCGGACCAAGTCCAAGTCGTCGACGGTGCGCACTGTTCCCGCGCGCCTCAAGGAGTTGTCAGCAACAGCAAGGGCCCAGCCGGGTCGAAGCCTACTGGGGCCAGGGTTCTCCGAAAGGGAACTCGAGCTCCCCGGTATGAAGGGTTGAAGGAACGGGGTGGGGTTTTAGTCAGTAAGAGTCTGACACTATCTCCCGCTCCGCCTAAGAGCGGGGTGGTTGTCATTGGATGTTTTCACCACCATAAAAAAAAATGCCCTGTGGATTTTTTTCATCGCCTCAGTAGGCTTCAACCCTGCTGGGGCATTACGGTTTGCTGACAACTCCTTGAGGCACGCGTGGAACAATACGCGCCGTCGAAGTCTTGGGCTCGATACGAACGATTTCCGGACGCTCGAGTGGCGAGAACCTATTGCTCGCCGTCCGCAAGCCTGGCGGGAAATCGGGATTGGGATCCCGGGTTGGAGCACTCCTCCTTTTTACTACTTCGCAGAAGAAGGCGATTTAAATAATTTCTTCACAGTAATTACTGTTTTTTGAAGTGAAAACTTCTTTAGCGGCGTTGAGCACTTTTTCTGTAATGGGTATAAAATCTTAAACTCGCGTCAGGACACGTGACCTGATCGAAAAAGCGTAAGACGGATGGAGAGTATTTAATGTAAAATAATTGTAATAGTTTTAAAGTGTTAAATTTTTAATGTAATATAAATTGTCATGTTTGTGTACGATAGCGCAATAAATGAATATTGTATTCTACCACATAAATGATAGTACTTTTATACTGATAAAGCAATTGGTGCAAAATTATTCCCTAACCATTCCAAAATATCAAACATGCTCAACGTTAATAATCAAGTTTTCACTTCTGCCGGCACTCCCGGAGTGCAACCCGTCTTTTTTTTTACGCGTAAGTTTGCCTACTCCACAAAAATATGACTGATCCTCGTGGTGCCCTAAGAATTAAGAACTCACCCATTATCATTCCGACGTTGAATGAAATCAGTGTGTCATGTTCGTTTCGAACTTCAATAATTTGACGCATATTTAACAAGCTCTCCTTAAAGAGGTCTTTTGACAGGTCGATTAATTTTTGTTTTTCATGCCACCCCATCTTGTCATTCCATGAAAAGGATTCAGGATCGTACGTGTACGACCATGCCGATGCACGCCAAACACGCCATGACACTAAAAAATAATATTAATTTTAGAACAAGTTTTTAATGAAATTTTTTTTTAAGTATGCTCGCGCATAACTTCGTCACTTGCTAACCGATTTGAAAAATTCTTTTTTTGTTGGAAAGGGTCTACTTCCCAAATGGTCTCATAGTCACCAAGTCGAGATCTGATGATGGAATCTTGGCGAAATCGAGGGAACTCCTCAAATATTATAGGCAACTATATAGTTCTTTTGGTATTTTCATCAAAGATTTAAGCATTTATTTATTATTTTACTCACTCATTTCAGTCATCAATAAATAAATAAAGTAACTCATTTCAGTTACAAAATCATACGTAGGTATACAGGTATTATAAAATTGAAAGGTCAATAACAAAATTAAATTAAATTAAATTGTATTAGATTATAAGCTGTCCGTCCGTCCGTCCGTTAGCTCCGGCCGGTTGTCCGGCCGTCTGGTAACTGTCCGAACCAAGCCCAAGTTGTCGACGGCGTACACTGGTCCCGCGCGCCTTAAGGAGTTGTCAGCAATAGCAGGGGCCCAGCCGGGTCGAAGCCTACTGGGGCCAGGGTTATCCGAAAGGAAACTCGAGCCCCGGTAGGAAGGCTTGAAGTAACGGGGTGGGTTTTTTAGTCTTTAAGAGTCTGACACTACCTCCCGCTCCGCCGAAGAGCAGGGGTTGTCATTGGATGATTTTCCCCACTGAAAAAAAAAGCCGTTTGGGGTTGAAATTCTTGGGCCGTGGGGTCCAAGTGCTTATACGCTTTTTAAAGAACTTTCCAAACTTCGCGTGACCCAAGGGCTGGTTTTTACCTCGGTCATAGATTAAGTATTGCCATTCAACGTGGCAATGCCGCCAGCTTTTTGGGCACACTTCCAGTCGACACATATTTTAGTAGGAAGTAGCCTTTAGTGTGTATAGTTTGAGTGCATAGTTAGGTTAAGCATATATCTGTTCGATAGCCCGCGCCTTAACCGGCCACTGCAAACTAAACAGGCACCAATTTCACTTGAAACTGAATGACACTGATGTTTGCCGGTACTGTAATCTGGAGAGGGAGACGCCTAAGCACCTTTTGTGTGAATGCGGGCCCCTTATCCACAAACGCAGTGTCCATCTGGGCCGACACATTATTCGCCGGAGGAGATTAAAACTCTAAAAGCTAGGTATTCTAAATTTCCTGGAAGCCTCCGGGCTAAAAGAGTTATTATAACAAGGTGGCGAGTCACAATAGATCATTTAGGTCGCAGTGACTACATCACCCTACACTACGGGAGATGCATAGCCCCTAATCTTCAAAATAATAATAATAGGTTAAGCATAATAAATACTTTTTTAATATTTAAGTTTATTATGTACATATTTTAAGTAGCTTTAAGTTGAAAATAAATGTTTTAATAGTTTTATTACTCATTTTATTGAGATTATTAATGTAATAGTTACTTACAAGTTAAGAAACAATAAATCTTTATCGAAAACGCCGCCATTTTGTGCGGCGCATATTTTAACCAAAACCATTAATTGAAAATTTACAGCGATAAGAAAATCATTAACAATCGATTATTTTATCGTTAAGTACCTTTTTATGGTTCCGTAATAAACTCAGAACCCTTATAGTTTCGCCGTATGTTATGTCTGGCCGTCCGTCCGTCCGCGGATAATCTCAGTGACCGTTAGCACTACAAACATTGAATTATAAAAAAAAAACCGGCCAAGAGCGTGTCGGGCCACGCTCAGTGTAGGGTTCCATAGTTTCCTGTCCGTCACAATAAGTGTAGGTACCCACTTATGAGTTTAAAAAAATGCTTCCAAATACGATTATACTTCTGGCGCCGCGGTACGACCCTAAATAAAGGGACAAGGCTAGGCAAAAGAGAGAGAGAGAGAGAGAGATACGATTATACTACAAACTTAGTCCAGAAATTATTTTGTAGAACCCTTTTGTCTTTTTTGTACAAAAACTGTTCTTTCCATCAAGTTCAAAATAATTTTCCTAGAAAATTCTTATAAAGTTCTACTTTTCAGATTTTTTTCATATTTTCTAAACTTATGGTTCAAAAGTTAGAGGGGGGGGGGGGGGGCACATTGTTTTTTACTTTTAGAGCGATTATTTCCGAAATTATTGACATTATCAAAAAATGATTAGTAAACCCCTATTCATTTTTAAATACCTATCCAACAATATATCACATGTTAGGATTAAAATTAAAAAAAAAACGCTTCCCTCTTTACATATAGGGGGGCTACCCTATTAAAACATTTTTTCCAATTTTTATTTTACCACTTTGTCGGCGTGATTGATATACATATTATTAGATTGATATACATATTATATTCGTACAAAGTTTCAGCTTTCTAGTACTAACGGTCACAGAGATTAAGCGAGGACGGACAGACAGACAGACATGGCGAAACTATAAGGGTTCCTAGTTGACTGTCATATATACGTAGTAGTACCTACTCTATTTGAAATAAATATTGTAGCATTATTGTTTTTATTTTTTTAGACCTCGATAAAAATGTTCAACGTTATACGGACCCCACTAAAAAACTACTTGCCGACCCCTGCTATTGGTTATAGTGTCGCTGGGCTTTGGAGTTCCACAACAGGTGCAAAACAGAAGACCTGGAAGATCTTCTTTTTCGCACAGCAGAAAATGCTCTTCACATGGATCTTCAATGCTCTTAAACATTAGCTGGTTTGTAGCAGTTCTGCATCAGGTGTTCCATTTTCCAAAATAAATTATAGCCTATATGTTGCCCAGACTTAATACATATACAACAAAAAACTTTTCTTCGACTCTACCGAATATCAGCATCTGGTAGCACTAAATAGTTTTTCTTTGGGAGAAGATCCATCAGACACTTTAATTTTAAATGAAACACCCGAGAAATAAAGTCGTGCCTGTCATGTGGCACCTATCCAGTCTGGGGTAGGGGTCTAAGTCTGCTATTTTTATAAATTCGTCATTCCAACACTATCCCATTGACATTTTGCTAAAAGTTTGTCACTAATCTGCTAATTCATAATGAATTAATTAATGATCGATCATTGATCGGTCAATGGTCTTGTAATAGAATTGTGGTAGAATGACAATATCGAGCTTATTAAAAGCCCTCAACACAAAAATAGCAACTCACACTAGTTTAAGTGCGGTTTGAATGTAGTTGACACGACTGCAATAAAACTGCAAACAAGACTGCAATAGAACTACAAACCAAACGTGCGGTCCAATTACAGTCGTGTGAACTGCACACCGACCGCATCCGAACTGCATCTTACCCACCCGCCCGCACGCTCCGCCCTCCCGCGCATGCTGCAGTTCGGATGCAGTCGGTGTGCAGTTGAAAGGTTAAGTGCAGTTTGAATGCAGTTGAAATGCGGTCCGTCTGTTTTGACCCTAAGTCACGAATAGTATTACATCTTGACAAGGTTTGGTCCGATAATGTATACGTAGTTGGCAGGTTGATTGCAGTCGCAGATTGACGTCGTTTACATAGATCACAAATAAGAAGGGACCGAGCAAAAAACCTTGGGGTACTCCGCTAGGCACCGAGACCCAACTAGTCATATAATTATTGATCACTACTGCTTGCGACCTGTTATTGATATAAGATGAAAATCACCTCAGAATGTTCTCACGAATGCCTATAAAGTTTAGGTTTTTTATCAAAGTGTCGTGATCAACCCGATCAAATGCTTCGTTTCGAACATCGTTACATTAAAAAACAAAGTCCCCACTGCGTCAGTTCACTATAATAAAAAAAATAAAGCTTTGGTTCCATTCAAATTAAAGCTAAATAGGTATTTTTTTTTGTTTTTATTTTATAATTATTGATCTGTTCGCGGTTGACCAGTGTCTCACCTGATGGTAATTGATGATGTAGTCTACGACGGAGCGCGCTTTATTATCATCATCATTATTTCAGTCGTTATACGTCCACTGTTGGACATAGGCCTCCCCCAAGCGTCGCCACAACGAACGTTCCTATGCGTCTCACATTCATCGGTTTCCCGCAACCTTCACCAGGTCATCGGTCCACCTTGTAGGAGGCCTTCCAACGCTGCGTCTTCAGCTACGTTTCGCCACTCCAGAACCTTTCAACCCCAACGGCCATCTGTTCTGCGAGTAATGTGCCCATTGCCACTTTAGCTTGGCAATTCTTCGTGCTGCCTGAGAATCCTTCATGGAGCGCGTTTGCCTGGAAGTAATCTATTCACTCTTGACTTATAGGCCCCTAGGTTGTAGCTATCGGTGTAGAACCTAGCAACCTTACCTGTGTTCTTTGAACGGAGAGTAATTCAAAATGAAAAACACAATAGCACTATAATTCAACCGAGGAATCGAACCCAGGACCCCCTCAGCAGTCATGCTACAAGGCAGGTTTAGGATGTAATTAAGATGAGACAAACAAAATAACACTCTTAATGATGTTTGTAAATATATTTGAACTCAAAGTATGGGTATGTAAAGCCGAAATTGACAAAAGATCATGTGCAGTTCTGTTGACTAAGGTGAATTTTTAACGAAGTGAATAAAATAGATAGATCTAGATAAAATAATGGACTTCAAAAGAAAGAAAGATAAAAAAGAACGCGGTAAACAGAAAGATGATGAAGATAAAAATAACCAAGGAGAAAAAATAAAGAAAGAAAGATAAAAAATCAAACTTGACCTTATTAATTGAAACCCTACCTACCGAGTTCTTATACCCACCTTCTAGTTCCATCATCAGATCAGCTCCATGTCATAATAATTCTGTATTGTCATCTGATTTACACATGCATGCAAAATTTCATTTCAATCGGTAACCGGAAAGTGGATCAAATTTCTTTTGCAAGATTTGATTACAGATAAAGAAACATTAGGACCGGTGTAACTAAATAAAAGCTTGTAAAAAGGAAAATAATGTATATTAATAACTCAATGAAAGCATAAAGGATAAAGAAAAGAAGGACGAAAAAAAAACCAAGTTTCAAAAATTATGGGGTGCCATGATTGATAAAACTTTATATAGCAAGCCATAGAATTAGACAAAGGCCTTCAAAATTTTAAAGTTCAAATCCTCATATTTAGATTAAAGTTTCTTTTTTGTCCTCCTCTTTTTTCTTACTGATTCCTTTCATCATCTCAATCAAATGATTAATCTCGATAGCTTGATTCGAGATCTGTTCATAAGCGTTGATATGTTCTATTGGTTTCCATTCGTGGAACAGGCGATTCAACGTCATAGATATATCGGACATGATATTATACTTATCCATCACATCTCCCATGAGATATCCAACTTCAAATGTAGATGAATTTTCATAATTTGCCCTGATTAGCTCAGCTCTTTTGCATTTCAGATCGCTATCTCGTATCGTTTCATACATGAGACGAAATAGCTTCAGTCTCATACTATTGTCATCCTCATTCACGTCTTTGACAGCATCTTGTCTTCGTCCAGCGACCATTTTTTCAATTGAGGGCAGTCTTCGTCTGAGAATAGGATTGACACTAACAGTAGCTGCAGTAGATGTTACAATTTCCATCTTAGACATTTCATCCGTAGTCATTTCATCTTCTTCGTTAGTTCTACCTATCTTGGGTAACTTGTGTTTGGTCACGTTGAGGCGATCTTTCATGAGGAGCACCTTCACTGGCCAGGATAGATCATTGTATATGGAACCATTTAACAGATGGTTCAAGGTTTGCGCCGCTATGGAAAAATAATTTGATTAGTTCTTTATAAATGAAGAATTCTAGAAAGCGCTCACTAGTAAATTTAAGGAGAGTTTCTAATCATTATGTACTCTTTTGAACCTCTGGAAATCCAGAAATGGGTCGTTCTTCTTTTTTACCGACAATCGCTTGTCCTCTTGTAAAATAATGTAGATGACGTATTTATGATTGATATCTTCCAGTTTTTAATTTTATTTTAAATTGTTTAGTACAATACAAAATATTATTCAAGGGCTTTAAATTGTTTATTGGATATTTTCCTTTTTTAAATTTGTGTGAACGAGTGGACGAAATACACCCCCGTCACACTTTTTTGTACTGATCAATTCTCGATAAAATAGAAGAACGTCCCAAATATAAGAGAAATCTCCATGAAAAAATATTTTAATAGAATTGACCATATGAACAAACGCTGGACAAAAATACAACATGATATTAATAAATTTGTTGGATCGATGAAAAAAAAAAATCATGAATCAGGCCCTAACTTAAAACTTCAAACAAAAATATTTTAAAGTTAGATAAAATAATTATAAAATGTTTTTTAATAGGGCCTGGAAAAAAACATAAATCTTGAATAGTTAGTTAAAATCGCTGTTATGGTCCCACGTAATCGACATGGACCCGGACAAACCCTCTGTGATTACTGCGATTTTTAAAATGCTATGAAATCGCAAAGGATTTTTTATAAGTACGCGGACCAGTGCCGTAAACTGCCAGCGGTGCTCTGGCCCAGGGCGCAAATTTTCAAACATAGGACAAGTTTTATATCTTGCTTAGTAGTTAGTAGCTTACATACAATAACTATTATTTAACTTTTACATACAAGGTGTAAGGGACAGCCCTCCACAAACTTTAAGGGCTTGCTCAGTAGACGAAACTGAACAACCTTCTACAATTTTTTTTTTTCAGGAAACGAAAAAAAGAATCCGCTTCACCATAGAAAATTATAAACTTGATTGGACAGTTTGTATGGAGAGGCCGAATTTTTTTTTTTCGTTTCCTGAAAAAAAAAAATGTGGAAGGTTCGTTCGTCTACTGAGCAAGCCCTTAAAGTTTGTGGAGGGCTGTCTCTTACAATTTGTATAATAATACGGTTGTAGATGCACCCTGATTGCTCATTTTGTAAGTGGTAAGGGCTCCAGCACCCATAGGGCGTAAATAGTGGGTTAGTGTTTTCAAAGCATTATGTCATGCGTATTTTTTTACATCTAGTCATATTTTTTTTATTATTGTTCAAACTTGATAAGACAATAAATGGGAGGTATAATAAAAAAAGACGTGTGGCACTCGGGGACTGCCGCGGTAAAGCTATTGCATAGCATTTTTATCAACTTATGCAATTATAATTATTTATTTATTTTATTTATGCAGTATTTTTTCCGTTGTTTTTTTTTTTTCTTTGATTTTAATTGAATTTACAATTTCACACATTGAATTGAATTTTGATTGATTGTTTACTCATTTGTTTTCGGTCACCGCGCTCAAAAAACAAATTAGTGGGGGGTGTTAGATTATTTTCGTTACGGAATTTCTAGATTCGGTCTCCACGCTCAAGGCCCGCGATAGAAGCTATGCAATAGCTTAAAAACGCACCGGGCATTTATTAGGCTAGTTACGGCTCTGGTGGACACTAGTAGATATATAAGTATTGTTTATTTAAATGTGCTATTATCCGCAATGATTAATATTCATAATGCGTGCTTTGGCACTACCAGATTGTAGTTGGTCAAATCCGAACATATTACCGCATAATATAAAACTCGCTAACTACTTAGTTTAAATACTAGCGGATTTAAATTCTCAATTTTGAATTAATTTGAATTTATTATAAATAGGGTGACGGGCAATTAGTGTACGATACTTAAAAACGCGATTGTGCTCATGATAAAAAACAATTTTTAGTATCGGAGCAAAGCAGAAATCGTGAAAAAAATATCAGCTGTTCAGTACATTAGGCAAACATAAATGTTCTGAACAGCTGATTTTTTTTCGCGATTTCAGGTTTGTTCCCATAGTAAAAGTTGTTGGT
The DNA here is from genome assembly GCA_929112965.1 of Mythimna albipuncta. Lineage (NCBI taxonomy): Eukaryota > Metazoa > Arthropoda > Insecta > Lepidoptera > Noctuidae > Mythimna > Mythimna albipuncta. The sequence goes on along the minus strand of OV815985.1, from coordinate 8,586,359 downwards.
TATCATGAGCACAATCACGTATTTAAGTATCGTACACTAATTACCAGTCACCCTATATAAATCTCGTGTCACAGTGTTTGTTATCGAACTACCTACTCCGAAACTGGCTGATTTTTATGATTTTTAGGATTCCGTACATCAAAAGCAAAAAACGAAACCCTTATAAGATCACTTTGTTGACCGTGTGTCTGTCTGTGAAGACCAATATCTATAGAACGTGTAGAAGTTTCGAGTTGAAATTAAAAACATTTATTAAGGTCTGCGATCCCTTGAAGCTGTGAAAAAAAACAAATTACTGAGTGGTCACAAAAAACGTATATTTCGACACACTCAAGGGAAAAATGATTAAGTTGTGATAAATATTGACGTGAGTTTTTTAATATCGACATTACTAATTGATAATCATTATTGACATTATATTAATATATTTTTGACATTAATTGTAATCGCTATTTCACTGTTGACATTAAATTTACACTTTCGAAATTTATATTGTTCATAATATGTTCTGAAACTTCAATTCTGTAATTTGTTATAATTATCTCTGTTTTGCTTTGTAGTAGGTATAAGATTCATGTATATTAAATTCACATATGTATGTATTATTATCATAAATTTTCGATACAATGTAAAAATTGTTTATAAAATCAATCAATCAATCAATCAATCAAAATACATAGGGTACTTCCCGTTGACCTAGTATTCTGATATTTGTCATGAAGCAAGATCTCATAGCAAAAGCATGGAAAAACATCTAAAAACTGTAAATTTGTAGTTCCTACGTCACAATAAAATAAGGAGGTTAAAGTCATCGGCTACCTTTTACCCTGCAACCCTCACTCCTTATCCCCTTAATGAACATCAACAACATTATACCAATGTAACTAGAACAATGAACACCATAAAACACTCGTATTAGATAATTACGATCATAATTCATGCACTAAAACTTTACTGAAATACGGTTACGATTTGAATTCATTTATTTCTAAAGATTACAAATCATTTGTACAGAAATAAATACTTAAGGCTTATAGTCCCTTGAAACATCTGGCCAAAATTATGTGGATGCACCTCTCGCACCCGCCTAGGCGGCAGTACGCAAATCTGTGCATTTATTTGCGGCCAACTGCGCCCGGAAAGCGCGCGGCTGACCTTTATATCCATTTTCTTTGCGAAATATTGATTGATTTACATATGCAATGTTCACTTTGAAGAATATTTAACCACCAATTTTTATGTGTAAAAATGTTTCTTAAGATCCAAGTCGTTTCGAAGGAGTAGGAAAAAGTTGCGAAAATGCTAAATATTTTTTTTAGACAAAAGTATTAATAGCACAAAAAAATCAAATTTTGATAATGTTTTTCATGAGTCTATAATAAACATATATTTTTTTCAAACCTATTAACCTGGCTGTTACCGAGGAGTAGGCTTCAGACAGTCACTGTTTTCTGGCACTTTTGGGGCGCTTGAGCCTTTTTGTTGACCAAGAGTAGCAAAAGCTTACAGTGTTAAACAGAATGCAATTGTACTTAAATAAGGGGTCATTTTGAGCTCGTACCGCACTTAACAAAAAAGCTTATAATTTCTTAAACGTTACGGGGTCTAATAAGCCCCTTACCACCGTAATTAGTTTTCGAACGAGGTCTTAAACGCCCCGTACCAAATCAAACCAAATCGTTGTTAACGTGTCAAGTAATTTTTCAACCTAAAATAATTCTTGATTATTGTAGCAACGTATTTTCGCAGGATGTATCGGAAACTCGGTTCTTTATTAAAATGAACCTGAAGATAGAAATTTTATGGTCGTCAAATATTGCAGGTTGACAGGTTTTGTATAGAAATTAGGCCAACTGTATATTACTCATTGGATTCGGATTAAAGTATCTGACTATTGATAGCGCATTACTTTGTGTAATTTTCGCAGGGCGAGGACAGGGTTCTTTATTAAAATGAACCTGAAGATAGAAAATTTTATGGTCAAATACTGCAGGTTGACAGGTTTTGTATAGAAATTAGGCCAACTTTATATTACTCATTGGATTCGAATTAAAGTATCTGACTATTGATAGCGCATTACTTTGTGTAATTTATTTCATCACCATTGCTCACAAAACGGTGAAGGAAAACATCGTGAGGAAACCGTTATTTCCCCGATGCTGCGAAGGAAATATGATTTACCATACCATCACCACCATCACCATACCATCTATTGAAAGTAACCTTTAACCTAAACTGAATTTTAATTGAGTTTATCAAGATAAAAATAGATCAGGGTACACCTGGACGGGGCCCTTAGGAATTGAGGTACTCAAGGTCCAAAAGCAGTGGTGGCAGAGTGTTAATGGCCCAGACTAACGAGTTGTAGGTCGCGAGTTCCAACCCAGCCAGGCGCATTACATTGTGTAATTAATTTCATCACCACTGCTCTCAAAACGGTGAAGGAAAATATCGTGAAAAAACCGTTATATCCTAGAACCAAAAAATCAAAGACATGTGACATCAACACGTACTGGGCCCGCGTGTTAGATTACGGCTCATTCTCTCTCCTAGAGAGGAGGCTTGAGTCCCAGCAGTGGGAAATTGGGAATATTATAAGACCGACTATGCTTGTGTTTATAAATAAACACAAACAAAATAAATAAAAAGAACATATATAGATACATATTTTAGGTTTATTATTTCAAGTATAAAGAAAAAAATATCTTAACTAGTACATACAAAAAAAAACCCTGGGAACATTATAAAGCCGACTATGCTATGATATGCACAGCAGTCAGAAGTGGACGTCTTTATGAAATGAAAAAGACTGACGATGACGAAAGACGATGACGACTGACGATGACGACTGACGATGACGACTGACGATGACGACTGACGATGACGACTGACGATGACTACTGACGACTGACGACTGACGACTGACGATGACGAGTGACGATGACGACTGACGACTGACGATGACGACTGACGATGACGACTGACGACTGACGATGACGACTGACGATGACGACTGATGATGGAATGGTTCTCCTCTACTACTTTTTCCTCCATACGTAATTTATCTCCCACCCGTAGTCTATAGGGAATGGAGACAGTCTTTTCGGTGGTTCCGTGGGCGTCAGCCTGTCCAGAACCTTCTGTTTAATCCTGTATCTCTTGGTGCTCTTCCGCCTTTCTTCGCGATGCCTATACTTTTCTAAAGCGATGACCTCATTTCGCTCCTTGGATGTCATTTCGCGATACTGCGTTTTCAAATCTGTGTCGATTTCGTATTTTCTTTCAATTTCATGAAGCATGTTTGCTAGAAAACAAATGATTAGTTATTACATTTTGCTCCAGAATAAAAGCGTAGGCATAGGCGTAGTGGCACATATAGGTACAGAAGTCAATCTACATACAAAGCGCGCTCGAACAACGCACACATAGACCCCACTCACGGACACAATATCATGGAGCGCCTCGGCCCGCTCTTCGAACAGTTCCGACTCAAACGCTCATTAGTGTGCGTCCACCGAGCGTAGGTATAAAAACTGAAGTATATACATGAGATTGTCTTCTGTACCTATCTATTTTGTGGTGGTGGGCCCACTGACTCGTATCGTACTCACAGGGACCTGCACAAGAGAGAGAAAAGTCGAGGGTTTTTTTTATTATTGACTAGTTTTTTTTTTTTTTTTGTATAGTGGGTAAAAATCATGCATTGACATCCCCCGCTCTTGGGCGGAGCGGTAGATAGTGTCAGACCCTTACTGACTACAAGACCCACCCCGTTCCTTCAAGCCATCACACCGGGGCTCGAGTTCCCTTTCGGATAACCATGGCCCCAATAGGCTTCGACCCGGCTGGGTCCCTGCTGTTGCTGACAACTCTTTGAGGCGCGCGGGAACAGTGCGCGCCGTCGACGACTTGGGCTTGGTCCGGACAGTTACCGGACGGCCGGACAGCGAGCTACCCATTGCTCACTGTCTGCATTATTGACTAGCTGTGCCCGCGATTTTATTTCAAGGCCACAAATCTAAAAATGTTTATCAATGCAAAATTGTGGTACTTCTTTTAAGTTAGTGCTTTGAAGATGGTTTTTGCATAGTATACATGTACCCCCTCTCTTCTGATCAGGTCGTGATGGGATTGCACAAACATAGAAATCATTGAAATTAAGATATTTTTCTTTCCCTCTAATAATAAAATGCTCGCTCAGACATAAAACGTCAATATTTATATCAGAACCATGCATTTCATTAATAGTTAGTAGATCGATGTCTTGTAATTAGTTTAAAGCTCCTGCAAAATTTTGGTGCATAACTAAAAACCTACTTCTACTAAATTGCTTACTACTTTAGCCATGTTTTTTTATTAATTACGAAAAATTTGTTCTTCACCTTTGAACCACAACCATGAACATTACGCATAATATTATTAGGCATACATTTTTTGCCATAATGCTTGTTGCCATAAATAGCAGACTGCGCATTTCTCAATCCCTTCCTTCTTAGTTCATGTAGGACATTACCGACTCCTCGTACTTCGCAAAGCACATAAAGCCGTTATAAACCTAACTTACCCTTTACATTATGCCAAAGTATTATTATGCTAATAACAGTTATGCCAAACTATATTAAGTCTTAAAATTTTATGCCAACATTACCAAAAAAAAGACGTTCTTACCTAAATGTTCGATTTCCCAGTGATGGGTTTCTATTTCTTCAAGATACATGAGTAGCTCCATCATATAAAGCATTCTATTCATAGTTATGGAGTTGTTGTACTTATCAACCATTTTTCTATACTTCTCCATTAAGGTAAACATCACATAACCCACCTTAAATCAAAAAGAAAAAGTATTAGCGGTGAACTCGTATTAATTAGGTAGTATTCGGCGTTGCGTACAAACTTCCTACAGGTCATTGAACTCGCTCAGCTGACGTTTTCTTAAAGAAGTTAATTTCGTACATGCGTAAATTAATACGAGTTTTGAAATAAGGTACTCTATTTATTAATTTTATATTTACAAATCGATAGTGTTTCTTGTACTGGATCGACCCTCCACGGGATTAAAACGATTAAAATTTAACGGTGTATATTTATAGAAAGTAAACCTATCTACTTTATGACCCAAATAACGCTTTCCAACAAGCCCACGGTTGACAACTATAGGCAGATGACCAGAGGCGTAGTGTCGCCTAATTTAAACGTGGGTCTATGCACATCAGCCAGGCCTTTTTCTTTCAAAGAGTCGAAAACGAGAAGGTTACTATTGCAACCCTGTGTTCGACCATATCGTCGCTTACCATCAAGTTAAATAGTGGTTAAACGTGAGTCTTTCAATTATAAAAAAACTTCGTTCTTAAAGCTCTCTCTTTTGCGAGGCCCCTTTGGTCGCGAGGACGAGAACGAGGGTCCCACGCCTAACTACGCCACTGCAGATGATACCTACTGGTGTTAACAAAACTAAAATTTTGACTGGCCTGTTGATCTCGTGCTTAGTGACCCTGACTGCTACGCCGGAGGTCGTTGGTTCGATTCCCACCCAGGACATCATTAATATAATAATAATATTCCACAACTATCACACAACGCCGTCTAGTCACAAGCTAAGCAGAGCTTGTGTTATGAGTACTAGACAACTCATAAACATACTTATATATTTCTATATACATACATATTATAGATAAATTACAGCCAAAAACAGAACAAATAATTATGCTCATCACACAAACTTTTGTCCTGGGTGGGAATCGAACCCCCGACCTCCGGCATAGCAGTCAGGGTCACTAACCACTAGACCAACAGGTCAGTCATTTGTTCTGTGTCTGAGTGTGCGTAATTTATCTATAATATGTATGCATTTAGAAATATATAAGTTTTTTTTTTATCAGTTGTCTTGTAATACAAGCTCTGCCTAACTTGATACTGGACGGCGTTGTTTGCTAGTTGGCAACATCAGCCTTTTTAATGTTCCCACTGCCCCTCAGGCCTCCTCTCTAGGAGAGGGAATAGCCATAATCCACCACGCGGGCCCAGTGCGGGTTGGTGAATGTCACAATCTTCGAATTTTTGGTTCTAGGACAAGTCAGTTTCCCCACGATGTTTTCCTTCATCGTTTTGAGAGCAGTGGCACAAACTAGATAGGTACAGAAGTTAATATCATGTATGTACTTCACTTTTTATACCTACGCTAGGCGAACGCACACACGTCAGCGCGTTGCTCCGAACTGTACGAGTGCGAACGAACGATTGAGCCGAGATATCGTGTCCGTGAGCGGTAGTGTTGCCAGGCGTCCCGATTTGCGCGGGACATCCTGATTTTTAGGGGTCTTGGGACACGTCCCGATTTGCACCTGATCGGGACGCTAAATGTCCCGATAAATCAAAACATAATATACCAAAACCATCATTATTACAATAAATTAACCTGTATCGCATTCGCATCACTATGTCAAGTGCGTTCAAAATGACACACGGCGCTTCACTGAAGGGGCCTAGTATGGCCGATGCCTGCTAGGGCTGTGGAAACGTTTGAAATAGTGACCGTGGCCCTGGAACGCACAGTGAGGCAGAAGAAGCCTAGCTTTTAGTTAGTATAAGTCTGATACAGTGCGAGAGAAGTCATTGGAAGATTTCCCACTAGAAAAAAAACTTTATTAAAAAGATATCCCGATCTAAAAACCTAAATCCCGATTTGTTTTACCAACTGTCCCGATTTTTATCCAATCGGACCTGGCAACACTAGTGAGCGGACATGTGTGCTAGCTATGTGTGTAGCTCGAGCGTCGAGCGCGCTTTGTATGTAGATTGTCTTCTGTACCTATCTATTTTGTGGCAGTGGTAATATTTGTGTACTATTATTAAAAACAAAATACTTCAAAAAACTCTTCCACATCGCTGTCGACTGGTAATGTGCCCAAAAGACTGGCGGCATTGCCACGTAGTATGGCAATGCTTATCCTCTGTCCAAGGTAAAAGCCAGCCTTTGGGTCACGTGAAGTGTCAACTAGACGTTTCGACAGATCTTTAAACAAACTGTGAGCACTCGGACCCCACGATCCAAGAGTTTCAACCCCAAACGGTTCGAAAATATAACTTCCAACAATGTTGTTATATTTCCGCCGCTTAAGGTTCTCCGCAGCCGCAGCGGCAGCACCAGCATTTTTGACGCCATATTTTAGATAGTGTATTTTAGCGTAGGGTTTTATTATTTATTTATTTTGTAATTTACTGTTATTACTAGCTTTTGCCCGCGACTTCGTTCGCGTGGAATAGTGACTTCCGGCAGATTTTTGGTTTTACCCACATAGTTCCCGATCAAAATAAAAAAAATCGTAAAATCATTTTCAGTACTGAATTGATGCCGACTCTTGACCAATAGATGGCGCTGTATGTCCGGAATAAATTTTATTTTTTATTTTATTTTTTGTAATAAAAACTATCCTATGTCCTTTCTCAAGTTCCAAACTATGTCTGTACCAAATTTCACACAAATCGGTTCAGTAGTTTAGGCGTGAAGAAAAGACAGACAGACAGAGTTACTTTCGCATTTATAATATTAGTTTGGATAGTTATTAAGCTGTTTATAAGTGTAAATGAAATAAACATTAATTCATAAATACCTCAAAAGCTGGCGTATTCAAATGATTCTGCTTAATGTACTCCACTTTGTCAATAAGGCCGTACGTTGACTTGATGATGTCTCCTGCGGCCGTCAGTAGAAGATCCCTTCTAGTCTGTTTTCCTCTTACAGGTTCAAACACACTGCAATCTGTTCAAGAAGCATCCCGACACGATCAATGGCTATAAGCAGCAGTACCGGATCAAGCCAGCGCGAGGCCTGTAGCAGATTCGATCAAGGGGCCCCTGCATCGCCGAGCAATCTGCGGCGGCGATCACTCGCGCCGGGCCTTGATACAGGCCATGGTCCGGACTCGGAGTGAGGATGAGTGACAGGCGGTCGCCTCTTTCTACGAAGCAGTCTTGCTGGCAAAGGAGGAGGCCGACCGCATCAGGCAACGTCGCTCACAGCGCCCCAGCCGCTGCCGGGATTTCGATACCACCGTAAGCGCGTCCTTGCGGAAGGGGAGCTACCCATTGGGTAGCTCGCTGTCTGAGCGTCCGGTAACTGTCCGGACAGAGCCCAAGTCGTCGACGGCGCGGACTGTTCCCGCACCTTAAGGAGCTGTTAGCAACAGCAGGAGCCCAGCTAGGTACCGAACCTACCGGGGCCAGGGTTAGCTCCGAAAGGTAGTTCAACCCCGGTACGAAAGGTAAGAAGGAACGGCGTGGGTTTTTAGTCAGTAAGAGTCTGACACTATCTCCCGCTCCACCCAAAGGCGGGGGATGTCATAGGGATGATTTTTACACACCAAAAAAAGGGGGTCCCTTGTGTGGGCTTAAAGGTACTTAAAATTAACATAATAACGCAAAATGATTGATGGGTTGGTCACACGATTGCAATATAAAGTAACAGCAACAACATAACGTTTGTGTTGAGGCTACATGGACGGCGTTCATCGAAAAAGTTGTCAAAAGATATCTAAAAATTTTTACAATTACGGTTTACCTTAGTCGATGTTAGGTAGTTAACTAAACTTAAAAAGCCTTTGAATGTCTTTTATACGATATATCAAGATTGTTCACCTTTAGTGAACTACCTAAACCGATGGAGTGTAAATAGTTCAGAAATCGGAAATATTTTATTTGTGATACATAGGTACAGTAGTTGGTAATGTTTACATTAAAGTGCGCTATAATCAGCCTATTGTAGGCATACAAAAATAATAAATTATAATTTGACATGCAAATAAAGAATTTACTCGTAATAAACAACAAATTAATTATACAAATGATTGCATTATTTGATAAGATGTTTTTTTTTGCATTTGCCGTGTGAACAAAGATTCTATGTAAAATTACAACTACGACATTAGGGGAATTCTAAAAATCTGAAGCAAATTGACTAGCACATCCAAAGAAATCAGCTGTGTTAAATTTCCAATAGCAAAGATATATTGCATTTTTTTTTTATGTTTTAGTGCGGGGCCCCGAATGTGCGGGGCTCCCGTATGTGCGGTCCCCGCGCATGTGTGAGCCCCCGTATGTGCCTGTAGCATTTGCTACTCCTGCTACACTGCTAATCCGCCACTGATAAGGAGTCTGATATAACCTGCCCCCCTAGCCAAGTTACGACCGTTTCGCTTGCGTCGAACGCTTCGAGTTGGCCGCGTCGCCAAATCTTTTGTACTGACCACGTGACTGAGCGTTGAGATGACGTCATTTCCGTACATTTGAAGCTTTCTACTAGCGTTAATATTGCAGATTATATAGACTACGATCACTTGAAACAAGACTGTCTTAGACAGACTCGTCTACGACGTCTCAGACGTGTCTAAGACGTCTGCGGCCAAACTGTTTTGTCTAAGACGTCTCACGACACGGGGCGCTGGGGCTGTTGATAAAATATCGATATTATTGTTTAGAAATATCGATTTTTATTACTAATACTTTTTTTGACAGTGTATCGATAGTTCGTAGACATCAACACTAGATTTTCTTTTTTAAATTAGTTGCCAATTACATATTTAAACTACAACATTATCGTAAAAATAATCTACTATAATATTTCCACTATATTATGTTTTTCCTGTTATAGTTAATTTATTTGTTACATCTGTAGTATCTAAATGAATTGCTTCTACAATCTCTTAGTGCATAATAATCTCAGTACTCAAACAGCTGAACGTTTAAACATGTTTTATTTTTTTTTAAACTCTTGAGAAATATTGGTATGCATGTAATATAAATATTTCATTAAAATTTAAGAAATATTACTGAGAACGCTACATTTACATATATTTATAATTTAATTTGTTAAATAAATATCGTCTATATATATATATATATATATAAACTAGGCAAGTGCGAATCGGACTCGCGCTCTGAGCGTTCCGTGCAAACTACGATACCCGAATTAATATATATATAATAAAGCCGATTTTTTTTTTGTGACAATATATTTACTGTTTTCTATACCTATGCTATAAGACCTTGCTTTGTACCAAATTTCAGGATTCTGGGTCAACGGGAAGTACCCTATGAATTTCGATCTTTGAGAGTATCAAAATATACGTTTTTTTGCGACATAAACGGCCGTATCTTTTTTATTCGTTAACTTAGAAGTTTGAGTTTTTACACAGCTTAAAGGGATCGCAGACCTGTGTATATATATATTATGCTTTTAATTTCAACTTGATACCTCCACGCGTTCTCGAGATAAAGGGTCATGACAGACAGACAGAAAGACGGACGGACAACAAAGTGATCCTATAAGGTTTCCGTTCTTTCCTTTTGAGGGACGGAACCCTAAAACTAGTGGGAGTATCTAGGTGTAATATTTACAAGTACAGTGTTAAGCATTTTGATGCTGAAATAGTACATTTTGATACGCGTGGGGAAAGTTTGTCATTGCAACCGAGGCGAAATTCACCCGAACCGTATAGGCGAGGTTTCCTTTTGAGGTGCGGAACCCTAAAAATTAATCTCTATTTCGCTAATTCTTTTTTTGTTATGTTTGTTATTGTCAGAAGGTTCTTATGAAAAAAAATGAAAATTAGGGTAGTGTAGGATAGTGTAGGGTAGAGTAGGATAAGTAGGGTAGAGTAGGGTACAGTAGGGCACAGTAGGGTAGAGTAGGGTAGGGTAGGGTTGAATAGGCTAGAGTAAGGTAGAGTAGGTTATAGTAGGGTGGAGTAGGGAATAGCGACCGCGAAGCCGCGCGGCCAAACGCTAATGAATTATAAATATAAAGGATTTTTTTTCTACCATGGCAACATTAAAAAAAACTAATTCTGAATGGAAAAAAAATCGTATGAAAATACAAGACTTATATTGCATTTCTAACTAAGCCGAATGGTGTTTTAATCAAAAGCGATCGGCGACTTATAAATTTATAATAGGTACTCTAAGATCCGATTAAGAACGACCTTCACCGGTCTGTTTAATGGATGAAACGTACCTATTTTATGACAAATTTAGTTTAGTAAATAATGTAACGCAGTGGGTTGCCTAAGAAATTCCTGGCCAACACAACACAACTCCTAATAAAATAGTATAATTAAAGAAAATAGGTAATTCCTTTTTTTATCTTAAAATAATCAAAATTTATTTTAAGAAAAAAAAATATAACTTTAAGAGAACATTCTTGATTACGTCACTAGCGCTTTTGCCGTAGGCCCCGTAGGGAGTAAATACCTGTCTCAAAAGTATCCATATTATTTACTTACTACTCGTATTGGAATAATTAATTTCTTAAATTCAATTAAAAATATTTTTATTCCACATAAGCCTACATGGGCACTTATAAAACGTCAGAAGCTAGTGCACGGTTCCAAATTGGTCATGTCGTATGAGAAGAACCGGCAAGAAACTCCATGGTTACTCTTTTAAAAAAAGGGTGCTACAATATTTACATATTACAGTAATGATATAATAGATGAAATCAGTGTAGACCAATCAATAGTATATCCAAAAGTTCAAAAAAAAAAGTACTACCTAATAACTGCATTTAAGTTACATTTCAGTGCTTACATCATGATTGTAACTTAGTTTTCCAATTGGAGTGTTTCAGGTGTGCAATATCGCGGGATCCCGCACTTGCGTGATTTTTGAAGCTTTCTACTAGCGTTAATATTGCAGATTAGCAACTTGGATGGACTAAGGGCCTACGATCACTTGAAACAAGACTGTCTTAGACAGACTTGTCTACGACGTCTCAGACGTGTCTAAGACGTTTGCGACCAAACTGTTTTGTCTAAGACGTCTCAAACTTCTCTACGACTTCTGCGACAAGACTGTCTATGACACGGGGCGCTAGGGCTGTCGAAATATCGATATCATTGTTTAGAAATATCAATTTTTATTACTAATACTTTTTTTGACGATGTATCGATAGTTCGATATTGAAATGTAGATATCAACACTAGATTTTCTTTTTTAAATTAGTTGCCAATTACATATTTAAACTACAACATTATCGTAAAAATAATCTACTATAATATTTCCACTTTATTATGTTTTTCCTGTTATAGTTAATTTATTTGCTACATCTGTAGTATCTAAGCGAATTACTTCTACAATTAATACAATCAATCTCTTAGTGCATAATAATCTCAGCCCTCAAATAGCTGAACATTTAAACATGACTGTATTATTTTTTTAAAACATTGGTACGCATGTAATATAAATATTTCATTAAAATTGAAGAATAATTACTGAGAACGCAACAATGTAACTGCATTTAAGTTACATTTCAGTGCTTACATCATGATTGTAACTTAATTTTCCAATTGGAGTGTTTCAAGTGTGCAATATCGCGCGATCCCGCACTTGCGTGATTAGAGTCCCTAGACATAACGTTTCAATCGCGTTAACTTAAAAATAAATAGCACTCCGTGCACAAAATAATGTTTTAAATATCGTAGCATTATATATATGCTGAGGTAGGCGCCATAGTTGGCTTTGCATTGTTTTTTAATATATTTTTTTATTTCTTTCTTTCTTTTAGGTATAACATATGACGTACCCGCCTGTTAGTTTTCTTTTTTAAATCTTTAGTTTCTACACTGTTTATATAATACATTATAGCAATATTTTTCTTTCTTTTATTTATAATTTTGCCTATGAATATCACTTACATGTAAGAATAAGTACGAAAAATGCCATCGAACATAATTTAAAAAAAAAGAACAACGTTGAGGCCGCCATCTTGAACCAGTATGAGCTGTTGATAATTATAATTTTAATAAACAGTAACACTAAAAATGTTATTACCAATACTGATGTTTTTTACAGCTCTTTAGTACCTAGATATTTAATTGAATATGATGGGGCATGCCCTCACTAGCATAAGCATATTCAGCCTTATAATGTTCCCACTGTTGGGACTCATCCCTCCTCTCTTGGAGAGGGAATGGGCCGTACTCTACCACGCAGGCCCAGTGCGGGTTGGTGATGTTAGGTCTTCGAAGTTTTGGTTCTAGGACGTGCCGGTTTCCTCACGATGTTTTCCTTCACCGTTTGGAAAATAGTAGTGATGAAATAAATTACACAAAGTAATGCGCCTGGTTGGGTTCCTGGGACCAGCAAATCTTAAAAGCCAAGCGCCCGAAAAGTGCCATAAAACAGTGATTTTCTGAGGCCTACTCCTCCGTAACGGCTTGGTCAATTGGTTTGAAAAAATATATATGTTTATTATAGATTCATGATCAATAATTAAATTAAATTAAATTAAAATTCATTTATTTCGGAAACCAAGTCCATATAGGTACACAGCATATAAAATTAAAATCACATTAAAATATTAAATAAAAAATAAAAAACACATTACAAAACACAAAATTAAATACAAAATTACGTCAATGTCACAAAGTAAAAACATAATAAATACCATTTTATCTTAGCCTAAATTTGGGCTTGGATCCGGAGTGCTCAACGTGCAGCCTGGTCCAGTACCACATCATCGGACAATCCAGATCCAAATCCATCCTCCAGGCGAACAACTGAAGGTAGCTGTTGGAGCTGCCTCGTATGCGGTGCATTAGGGACACAACTCTTTTGCGAATAATTGCCGCAAAACCATCTATGTTTGCATCCGCAAACATGCCGGACGCACTACAATAGCGAGGCAGCTTCATCAGCGCCCTGAAGGCATTATTATAGAGGATACGCAGGGTGTCATACGATTTCTTCGTATGCTTGACCCATAGGCTGCACGTGTAAAACGATTGGCAGAAGGCCCTGAACAACGTTGCTTTTACTTCCGCAGTACAACGTGCGAACCTACGAGCCAGCATGTTAGCTCTAACAGACAAAGCCCTCCGCTCCCTGTCTATATCCATATCATCTACAAGCGACTCGGTGACCCAGTGGCCCAGGTACTTGAACTGCGAAACTCTTTTAAGGACACTGCCATTCAGCAGGACCTGTGGGACAGTGTCATAAGTTTTAGACCGCGCCTTGAACACCATGAACTCGCTTTTAGTGGCGTTATATCTGAGCCCATGGGCCACCGCGTACCGCTCGCAGATAGATATTAGTTTTCGAAGGGCACTGATCGAGGGACTCAGCAGCACCATGTCATCCGCATAACTGATGTTGTTGACAACAACACCATCAATCGAACATCCGACACCGGCACTACTGAGCTCACGAATCAGACTGTCAACATACAAGTTGAAAAGGGTCGGTGAGGTTAACCCGCCTTGCCTCACCCCACATTCCAACCGGTACTTAACCGATAGCGACCCCGACCACCGCACATAATTGCTCTGATTGCCATACCAATACTCAAGGAGACGTATGTACCCAGACGGAAGATCCGTATCATCCGACAACTTCTGCCACAACCTGTCATATGCCACAAGATCAAATGCTTTGGATAAATCTAAGAAACAGGCATAGACAGGTGTGCTTCTGTCAGTGTAGTATTGGACGGTATGCTTGAGATTCAGTATAGCCATTTCTGTGGACAAACCAGGGCGAAAGCCAAACTGCGCGTCATGAAGCTGCAGGTGTTGTCTTAACTGAATGTCAATTACACCGTCCAACACTTTAGCAATGACTGTCGCAAGTGATATAGGCCTGTAGTTACATAATTTAGAGGCGTCTCCTGTCTTGCTTTTTATTATTGGGACAACTATAGTTCTCATCATTGCCTCAGGGAGGTATGAATGCCTTATGCAGAATGTAAATAACATAGCGAGCACCCTCGCCAGATGCCCACCTGCATGTTGCAAGTGTTCTACACTAAGTGAGTCATGGCCCGGGGATTTTCCTCGCTTCATATCTTTAATCACTTTGGCTACTTGTTTTGCAGTGATCCGAACAGGTGGTCTCGCCATACTATTACTCCCCACCTCTGAAGCTATCGTCGCGGGTGACAATGGAGAATGTACCTCAAAATGCTCCCTGAATAAGTTGGCAACCAGGTCGGCGTCACTAACCCCCTCTACACTGACTGGGACAGTCGGCCTCGGATTCAATTTGCTGGTCTCCTTCCAAAATTTACTAAATTTTTTTGCGGCATGTTGTGATGAAAGAATGTCCATCTTAATCTGAGTTTCATTGTCCCTACACCACTTAAGCCACCACTTAATATCAACATTTGATTTTTTCGAATACTTTTGTAAAAAAATAAAAATTTGCAATTTCGCAACTTTTCCCTACTCCTTCGAAACGGCTTGGACCTTTAGAAACATTTTTACACATAAAAATTGGTGGTTAAATATCCTTCAAGGTGAGTTCATTGCATATGTAAATCAATCAAAATCTCGCAGAGAAAGTGGATTTAAAGTGCTTTCCGGGCGCTGCTGACCGCAAATAAATGCACAGATTTGCGTACTGCCGCCTAGGCGAGTGCGAGAGTTGCGTTCACATAATTTCGGTCAGATGGTTCAAGGGACTATACGCCTTAAGTCGGGGCCGTTACCACTTGGATGCCCACACTGTCTTGGTAATATTACTGACTAGTGAAGGTCATACCACGCCTGACGCAGGTCCACACCCGACACGTCGTAATTTTCAGAGAAAGTATATAAATATTAAAAACCGGCCAAGTGCGAGTCGGACTCGCCCATGAAGGGTTCCGTAGCAGCAAATAACATAATATAAAAGTTCTTGTAATGTGTTGTAACTTTGATCGATATTTTAATAATAGTGTATTTTGTTCGAATTATGACGCATTAAAAAAAAAATATTAACTAGATTTCGTTCAAACCAATTTTCGTTGGTAGTTTTTATAGTAATGTACATCATATATTTTTTTTAGTTTTATCATTCTCTTATTTTAGAAGTTAGAGGGGGGGGGACACACATTTTACCACTTTGGAAGTGTCTCTCGCGCAAACTATTCAGTTTAGAAAAAAATGATATTAGAAACCTCAGTATCATTTTTGAAGAACTATCCATAGATACCCCACACGCATGGGTTTGATGAAAAAAAAATTTTTGAGTTTCAATTCTAAGTATGGGGACCCTCAAAATTTATTGCTTTTTTTCTATTTTTGTGTGAAAATCTTAATGCGGTTCACAGAATACATCTACTTACAAAGTTTCAACTGTATAGCTCTTATAGTTTCGGAAAAAAATGGCTGTGACATACGGACGGACAGACAGACAGACAGACAGACAGACATGACGAATCTATAAGGGTTCCGTTTTTTGCCATTTGGCTACGGAACCCTAAAAACGTCGTTTGATACACGTGGAGATTTGTGACTGCAGCACTCGGCTCCATAACCCCTCGCCTACACGGCTCGAGTGAATTTCGCCTCGGTCGCAATGACAAACTTTCCCCACTTGTATCAAAATTGAACGCGTATCATGTTAAATGTGCGAAATCTATGTACTTAGGTGTCTATCTCTTTATTTATAATTTGCTACACACTAATTTTTATTTATACCTACACTCATTAATATACATATATTTATTTACCTCACACCTAACAAACTGATTAGCATCCGTAGACTCATAGTAAGGTTCAGTTGAAAACCAGCGTCAGGAAACTGCTACGTAGTGCCCTGGCACTATGCTGAATTGGACCTATTTGGCGCAGCTGTGACACACACAATGTGTATGTATTTTTAAAATTATGTGTTTCCATAATTGTTATTTCATTGTGTGTTTTATGTGCCAAATAAACGTGTTTTCTTTCTTTCTTTCTTTCTTTTATTATACATCAAAACTATGTAACTTGATATATTACTTAGGCTTTGTTTCATCGCAATCGGTGGACTATATCGAAAGATATACTGCATTCATTGACTGTTAGGCGGTACGAAGTTCGCAAGAGCATTATCATCATCATCATCTTTTCAACCGATAGACGTCCACTGTTGGACATAGGCCTCTCCCAAGTGTCGCCACAATGAACGATCCTGTGCGTCCATCGGATTCCCACAACCTTCACCAGCAGGCTTACTCTTGAGTTCAATCCCGATCGGTCGACATTGAGATTGTGACGTTTCGTACCCTTGAATTCAATGCTAGCGCCAAATTGGTTCAAAATTGCGTGACCATTTTGAGAACTAAGTGAAATCGTATATGTTGACAATATTGTTTTCAAGAGTACTAAATCACGTAACGTCAAAATTGACGTTGCAATCGGATTGACATTAGATTGAAATTGAAATTAATTTGGAGAGTAAGCCTGCAGGTCATCGGTCCATCTTGTAGGAGGCCTTCCAATTCTGCGTCTTCCGGTATGCGGTCGCCACTCCAGAACCTTTCGGCCCCAACGGCCATCTGTTCTGCGAGCAATGTGCCCTGCCCATTGCCACTTAAGTTTGGTTCTCCTGCGGATATCTTCATTTCTGATTCGATCACGCAAGGAAACTCCGAGCATAGCCCTTTCCGTTGCCCTTTAGGTGATTTTAAGCCTTCTTACGAGGCCCATTGTGAGTGACCACGTTTCGGCACCATATTATGTCATCACTGGCAACACGCACTGATCATAGACTTCCGTCTTGAGACACTGTGGTATATTGGACGAGAAGATACCGCGCAGCTTCCCGAACTCCGCGCAGCCGATTCGGATTCGACGGTTGACCTTTTTCTCGAAATTAGATCTACCTAATTGGTCTGTCTGTCCGAGGTAGACAGACGTAATCGTCCACAATTTCGAGTATAGAGTATAGAGCCTCCGATCTTGATAGGAGTGGGTGCTACATGGCTGTTGTTGCAAGGGCAGCTGGTTTATTATAAGTGTAATTTATTGTAAACCTCATAATGTGAACAGGATTAACATTTGCAAAAACTTTTGTACAATAATAAGAATAATATACCACAACTATCACACAGCGCCGTCTAGTCCCAAGCTAAGCAGAGCTTGTGTTATGGGTACTAGACAACTGATAAACATACTTATATATTTCTAAATACATACATATTATAGATAATTACACCCAGACACAGAACAAATGATCGTGCTCTTCACACAAACATTCGTCCTGGGTGGGAATCGAACCCACGACCTCCGGCATAGCAGTCAGGGTCACTAACCACTAGAGCTAGACCAACGGGCCTGTCAAAAACAATAGACGGTTCTATCACACAAGGACACGGGCTTGCGGACAGTGAGCAATGGGTAGCTCGCTGTCCGGCCGTCCGGTAACTTTCCGGACCAAGCCCAAGTCGTCAACGGCGCGCACTATTCCCGCGCGCCCTCAAGGAGTTGTCAGCAACAGCAGGGACCCAGCCGGGTCGAAGCCTACTGGGGCCAGGGTTATCCGAAAGGGAACTCGAGCCCCGGTATGAAGGCTAGAAAGAACAGGGTGGGTCGTTTAGTCAGTAAGAGTCTGACACTATCTCCCGCTCCGCCCAAGAGCGGGGGTTGTCATTGGATGATTTTACCAAACGTAAAAAAGAAAACTCCGGGACATATGCGCCGATGTGGTGTGGCCTAACCTTAACAAGTTTACATAACCAAATAATAAATAAAATAATTATGTTGGTCGTTTGTTTTTAATTAGATTGCTAATGGGAAACGTAATCCAAGTAGTTTATGATAACTGCATTAATCTAATAAGATGAAGATAGTTAACACAGTAAGTAGCAAGACATAAACAATGTATTTGTTACCACTATTAATTGTAATTTTATGTAAGTAAACCGAATCTATACTACATATGCTCGTGAACGGGTGCCGTCAGATGGGACTGGTCATCTCTTAGCTGCCAGTAGCTTAATTCAGTTTCTATTTTTTAATTATTTTACATTTTTATTTCATTATCGACATTGTGCTCACATGATAGAAGCAACAAGTAATATGTAACTAAGCATTATATGTAACACATAATATGATTTAAAAGAGTGTCCATGGAGTTTCTTGCACGTTCTTCTCCATAGAGACCTACTCTTTGGAACGTGCAATTTAGCTTCACTTTTCTTGGACTGACCGACATTTGACTATTCATAAGTGCCTGTAAATGGTCTATTTGAAATAAATGCTTTGATTTGATTTGATTTGATTTGATATACATACATATAAATAAAATTGAAATGTCTGTTTGTAATATTGAAATAACTGCTTTTTACCACATGCATATGAATATACAAGGTGTAAGGGACAGCCCTCCACAAAATTGAAAGGCTTGCTCAGTAGACGAAACTGAACAACCTTCCACAATTTTTTTTTCAGGCAACCAAAAAAAAAATCGGCCTCATCATACAAATTGTCCAATCAAGATTGTCATTTTGTATGGTGAGGCTGATACTATTTTTCGTCTACTTACTGAAAAAAAAATTGTGCAAGGTTGTTCAGTTTCGTCTACTGAGCAAGCCTTTAAAGTTTGTGGAGGGCTGTTCCTAACACCTTTTATATACGGTACATACACCAAAATAACATTTTTTACAATTTTTGTCTGTCTGTCTGTTTGGCCGGGCTAATCTCTGAAATGGCTGGACCGATTTTGACGGGACTTGTTTTGGCAGGTAGTTGATGTAATAAGAAGTAACATAGGCTACTTTTACTTTAGAAAAAATAAATTCAAAATACACTACAGGAGTCCACGCGAACGAAGTCTAATTATGTTTATCAATTTTCTAGTACTAATAGCTGTATAACACAAGCTCTGCTTAGCTTGGTACTAGACGGCGTTGTGTTATAGTTGTGGAATATTATATTGTACTAGCTGTGCCCGCGACTTCGTTCGCGTGGCCTACAGGATATTAAATTTATTTTTTCAAAAATAAAAGTAGCTTTAGTTACTCCTTATTACATCGGCTACCTGCCAATAAAAGTCCCGTCAAAATCGGTTCAGCCATTTCAGAGATTAGCCGGAACAAACAAACAGACAGACAGGCAAAAATTGAAAAAAAAACATATTTTGGTTAGTGTATGTACCGTATATATTTGCATATGCATATAGTAAAAAGCGGTTAATTGAATATTACAAACAGACACTCCAATTTTATTTATATGTATAGATGTATAGATTATTATATTTTTGTTTATGGTTGGTCTTTGTTAAATCCGGCGTCAAAAGACAATAGACAACCGTATTGTTTATGTAAAATGGCGATACACACATGACCTGACACAGTTATGCCCAATACACACATGACCTGACACAGTTATGCCCAATACACACATGACCTGACACAGTTATGCCCAATACACACATGACCTGACACAGTTATGCCCAATATACACAACCTGACACAGTTATGCCCAATACACACATGACCTGACACAGTTATGCCCAATATACACATAACCTGACACAGTTATGCCCAATACACACATGACCTGACACAGTTATGCCCAATACACACATGACCTGACACAGTTATGCCCAATATACACATGACCTGGCACAGTTATGCCCAATACACACATGACCTGACACAGTTATGCCCAATACACACATGACCTGACACAGTTATGCCCAATATACACATGACCTGGCACAGTTATGCCCAATACACACATGATCTGACACAGTTATGCCCAATATACACATGACCTGACACAGTTATGCCCAATACACACATGACCTGACACAGTTATGCCCAATACACACATGACCTGACACAGTTATGCCCAATACACACATGACCTGACAGGGCAACTGATTTTTGTAACGAATAGTGCGTCTATTCAGGCAGGGTTAATATGATTGTTTTTACACCATCTGCTCGATAATGTCCTTCTATATGTCACAAAAACCACCACTTATGCGCCGTATGCACGGTCCATCTTGACGTACGTATGGCCGATCCCTAGGGAATAACAGACCATATGGATCGGCCATACTGCGTTATCTCCCTAGGCAGGGCCGGTTTATGCATGTCGGGGCCCCTAGGCAATGCACATCTCGGGCCCCCTACCCTCTTCTAACTTCTTAAAATATTTTATTCACAATTACGTACCGTTTAGGGTACCGTAGTCAACTACATAGTTTCACCAAATCTGTCTGTCTGTCCGTCCGTCCGAGGATAATCTCAGTGATTTTTAGCTAGAAAGCTTGCTAATGAAAGATTGTGTTTTATTATACTCCATCTGTTGACAGCTTTTCGCATAATCCAATGCTAGGATTGCTAGTTAAATGGTATGTCATCGAAAATTCAATTTTTTTACTGTTTATGAAACAATCTATTTTTTTTCCTGAAGCGCGGGGCCCTAGAATTTTGAAACGAAAAGATCGTACAATGAAGAAGTACAAAGTTTTTTTTTTTAAATAACTAAAATTCTTTTCTATTTTTCTAGTTTTTATTAAAATTAACTAAAATTTTGCACCTGGCAGCCCTGATTTATCGTTATTTTAGCTATATAGCCTTGGCGGGACGTACGTTAGGATGGATGGTGCGTACGGCGCTTTAAAGCAAGTCATTCTATCCCCAAGGAGATAATGCAGTAGGGAATAATGAGATTAGGAATAATTTGGAACATCAAAAATCGTCAATTCGAGTATGTGATTAAAATGTACGTGCATCGAACAAGTTTATTCGAAGTACAAACTGGCCGCTAACAAAAGATCAAACAGATTAAAACTAAAAAAAATGTAATGAAATAGAAAATTGAAGCTATAATGAATTTTCTTTGTTTCTTTGAATCTCAAAACATGTTGAGTGATAGGTATATGAGTCCCTCACTAACGTTCGGGATTAAAATTAGCAACCTTCATTTCGTTCGGAAATCAACATGCCGCACGTGTTTTAGGCGGTTATCACACTGCCACGCACCACGCAGCGTAGCGCGTGAAAACGCTCCTACGCACGTACTTGCGGGAGTGCAGATTTGCATCATTGTGCGTGTTTTTACGCACTCACGCGCGTAGGTGCGTCTTGTAAATTCACGCAGGCACGCAATCATTTCATACAAAATCACGCACGGTACTACGAGACTCAGTGTGGCATACCATGAGTGTCGCCCCGCACCCACGCGCGTGAGTGCGTGTTTTTCCGCATGTAGGTGCGTGATCTGCATGAACGCACGTGGATGAAGTTTCAGTGTGTTGGACTGAACGTTAAGGCTTATAGTCCCTTGAACCATCTGGCCAAAATTATGTGGACGCACCTCTTGCACCCGTCTAGGCGGCAGTACGCAAATCTGTGCATTTATTTGCGTCCACCAGCGCCCGGAAATCGCGCGTCTGACCTTTAAATCCATTTTCTTTGAAAAATATTGATTGATTTACATATGCAATGTTCACTTTGAAGAATATTTAACCAAGAATTTTTATGTGTTACAATGTTTTAAAAGATTCAAGCCGTTTCGAAGGAGTAGAGAAAAGTTGCGATAAGTTGCACAATTGCTATTTTTTTTTGAAAAAAGTATTAATAGCAAGAAAAAATCAAATGTTGATAATGTTGTTCATGAATTTATAATAAACATACATTTTTTTCAAACCAATTAACCTGGCCGTTACCGAGGAGTAGACTTCAGAAAGTCACTGTTATGTAGCACTTTTCGGACCTTAGGACACGCATTCACGCTCTACGCTATCGATAACCGCCTTATCCCCAGCCACATAATCTACTATTTCTTTGTGTATCTTAGTAAAAACTTCATTTCGCCGTAGGTGTTACAGTGCAACGCGTCAACTGTGCTAATGAAAGATGGGACGGCCCAGGTCGGTTCTCACGAGAGGACGAGGTCAATCGGTTCCAACACAGGCATCTTATAAACATGACTGAAAATATTTGTAAAGGTAAAGAAATAGTTGCACGCAGAATAGATGGTCGACAGAGACGAATGCTTCAATTGCCAAAACGGATTTTGAGCGCTCGGCGTCAGAGTGAGAATCACTTTGCGCATTCCATAAATTGGCGAGCCAATCGTCTTCGTTGTTAGATACATGCAGCAACGCACGGAACGAATCAGGAGTGACGTCTACGATGCGATGGCGCGGCGAGCCAATCACTGACACTCCCCGCCCCCGCGTCTCACTTCGCACCACTAAAGAGACCGAATATTTTACTTCTGCGCAACTTGAAGCCAGCGCTTAAGATCCGTGGCGACAAGTGTACCGGTAGACGCAGCGTTGGAAGGCCTCCAACAAGGTGGACCGATGACCTAGTTAGGGTCGCAGGAATCCGATGGATGCGTGACGCACGGGACCGGTCGTTGTGGCGACGCTTGGGGGAGGCCTATGTCCAACAGTGGACGTTATTTGGCTGATATGATGGTGATGA
The DNA here is from genome assembly GCA_929112965.1 of Mythimna albipuncta. Lineage (NCBI taxonomy): Eukaryota > Metazoa > Arthropoda > Insecta > Lepidoptera > Noctuidae > Mythimna > Mythimna albipuncta. The sequence goes on along the minus strand of OV815985.1, from coordinate 8,563,174 downwards.
AAGAAATTATAGACACAGTAGGCCCAGAACGCAAAATAGATAGGAACCGATAGTAGAGATCCGTAAAAGCAATAAGACCTTAATCAAAATAATAGGACCTTTCAGCGATAAGACCGCCATAATAGTACACACAAATTTAAATTTTTGTATAAGCTGTGTTACGTTTTATTTATTTAACAATTCATGTACACACTTACCTTATATAAGAAAAGAAGACAGAAACAGAAAAATAGGTACATAGGTAATGCTTATTTCTAACGAAATCTCTTCCAGCATACCCGCGAAAGGAGAATTGGAAAAAAAGAGAAGTAGACACCGTGTGTAAAAGTGAAAGGAAAAAGAAACAATCAAAACAATTATTATAAGAATATACCTACCATATAAATATATATGTACTATCATAAATATAAACATACATATAATAGAATAAATATCGCAAAAAAATACCTACTAACCATATATATATTATATAATTATAAATACATACTAATAAGCAACTATGACGAAACGGCGTTTTGTTGTACAATAAAGTCTATTCTATTCTATTCTATTCTTTCATTATCGTCTGTTATTTTATTATGATAAATGTTATATGCTAGATAATACGTTTATTAAGACATTCCGAATAGGTTTAGTAGCGTGTTGAAAAACGTCGTTTGATAAGTACATGTGGAAAGTCACTGAAGTAGAAATTTTGTCCACTTATATCAAAATAAATATAATACATACACAGTTAACTCTTTGAATGCCGTAATTAGAGACACAATAGAAATACAATTGCTTATGTCGAACTGTGTAACAAAAGACATTCAAAAGGTTAAATACGAATAATATGTTATTTCAGATGCCATGTACAAAATACGTCAATCAGATCTAATTCAGACTGCGTATCAGCACACGATCGGGTACGAGCTAGGCATCCTCATGTGCGGCATCATGGAGAAGTTCCGCCACATGATCAGAATGTACCGGTACTACTCCAACCCTAAGAGTTTCAAGAGCCATGCACACACAATCGATCAGATCGTCAACGCTTATTCGGTCATGCGTAAGTACTCTCAAGCATCATCTTTATCATCATCCAACTTGGAGTAGGTTGGATGGTGGCACATTTATTTATTTATTTAATCTTCATGCAACACAAAGTACATAGGCCATGGCGTAGTAGAATCATCTCAAAACTCCTTTTCTTAAATATATATATGTAGAGTATCTATTTGTATGTATGTATAGCTATATATTTTATTAAATATGCTTTTTTAAATGTATGTTTGGTTTTAGCTTTATATATAATTCTATACTTAATTGTTTTAAATAATATTTTCTTTATTTTTTATGCACCTGCCATTTTGTCTCTGCACTACCCTAGGTTGACTGGTAGAGAATGCCTAAGGCATTAAGTCCGCCCTGGTATCTTTTGTTGCATAAAGGTTAAATAAATAAATAAATAGGCGGACTTAATGCCTTAGGCATTCTCTACCAGACAACCAAGGGTGGTGAAGAGACAATTTGGTAGGCAAACTTTTCAACCTGCCAACTTGGGTGTGGATGGCTAATGGCTAGGTTGGAAGATAGGAATAAGTCAATTTTGCCGCCCGTTATTTTTTGCTCTGGGGCAAATGCCCCGTCTTAGATTTGGCCCTGCCTATTGTCACAGTATAAAATATGAAACAGTATGAAAACTACCTACAAACGCTCGAAACGGCACACTCGCACAAACGTATACATCAAAGAGACCTCTCGGCGAACGCCGCGGTGCTGTCAGTAGTGAGTGCCGCGTGAGACTTATTTCCGCGAACTTCGTAAAAATGCTTGAACTCAGCTTCATCAAAACCGCAGCTATCATTTTTAGGGTTCCGTAGTCAACTAGGAACCCTTATAGTTTCGCCATGTCTGTCTGTCCGTCTGTCTGTCTGTCCATCCTTTTTTTTTTTTTTATGGTCGGAAAAATCATACATTGACATCCCCCGCCCTTGGGCGGAGCGGGAGATAGTGTCAGACTCTTACTGACTAAAAGACCCACCCCGTTCCTTCTAGCCTTCATACCGGGGCTCGAGCGCCCTTTCGGATAACCCTGGCCCCAGTAGGCTTCGACCCGGCTGGGCCCCTGCTGTTGCTGACAACTCCTTGAGGCGCGCGGGAACAGTGCGCGCCGTCGACGACTTGGGCTTGGTCCGGACAGTTACCGGACGGCCGGACAGCGAGCTAACCATTGCTTACTGTCCGCAAGCCCGCGCCTACGGTGGCCGGAAATCGGGATCAGTATCCCGGCGCCGGCGACGGCGGCGATAACGCCGTTGCCTGATGCGTTCGGCCTCCTCCTTTGCGAGCATTACTGCTTCGCAGAAGTCTGCGACCGCCTGCCACTCCTCCTCGCTCCGGACCATGGCCTCAACCAAGGCCCGGCGCGAGAGGTCTCCGCCGCCGATCGCCCCCACGAGGGCACGGCGATGCTCCGCCCAAGCGGGGCACAGACAACCTAGGGTGGTGAAGAGGCAATTTGGTAGGCAAACTTTTCAACCTGCCAACTTGGGTGTGGATGGCTAATGGCTAGGTTGGAAGATGGGAATAAGTCAATTTTGCCGCCCCTCATTTTTTGTCGCTCTGGGGCAAATGCCCCGCCTTAGATTTGGCCCTGCCTATTGTCACAGTATAAAATATGAAACAGTATGAAAACTACCTACAAACGCTCGAAACGCACACCTGCCTATTGTCACAGTATAAAATATGAAACAGTATGAAAACTACCTACAAACGCTCGAAACGCACACCTGCCTATTGTCACAGTATAAAATATGAAACAGTATGAAAACTACCTACAAACGCTCGAAATGCACACCTGCCTATTGTCACAGTATAAAATTTGAAACAGTATGAAAACTACCTACAAACGCTCGAAACGGCACACTCACACAAACATATACATCAACGAGACCTCTCGGCGAACGCCGCGGTGCTGTCAGTAGTGAGTGCCGCGTGAGACTTATTTCCGCGAACTTCATAGAAATGCTTGAACTCAGCTTCATCAAAACCGCAGCTATCATTTTTTAAGCTTCCTGCTGATTATGAAAGGTAAGAATGATTTATTGTTAAATTATTATATTCGAATAAAATTATAAGTCCAAACTCAGAAAGTAAATCTATTTTTTTTTTATGTTTTTGGCTTGGAAATTATATCTTATCTATTAACCTCTCGTATGCCGTAATTAGAGACACAATTAAAAAGCCATTGTGTCTCGCGTAGATCTGCGTTCCGGCATACAACGGGTTAATGGAAATCCAAGATGGCGGCTGCAATAAATTATCAACTTTATCGCTAAAGGTGTCTTTTTCATGGTTTTCGTGGGTGTTGAAACCGATAGTACTGTCAAAAAGTAAATCCAAGATGGCAGCTGCAAGAAATTATCAACCTTTTTGTCATGGGTGTCGTTTTCATGATTTTTGAGGGTGTTGAAGCCAATAGTTATGTCAAGATGTGAATCCAAGATGGCGGCTGCAATAAATTATTAACTTTTTCGATATGGCTGTATTTTTCATGGTTTTTGAGGGTGTTAAAACCGATAGTACTGTCAAAATGTAAATCTAAGATGGCGGCTGCAAGAAATTATCACCTTTTTCGTCATGGGTGTCATTTTCATGGTTTTCGAGGGTGTTGAAACCGATAGTACTGTCAAAATGTAAATCCAAGATGGCGGTTACAAGAAATTATCAACTTTTTCGTCATGGGTGTCATTTTCATGGTTTTAGAAGGTGTTGAAACCGATAGTGCTGTTAAAATGTAAACCCAAGATGGCGGCTGCAAGAAATTATCAAGTTTTTCTTAATGCGTGCCGTTATCGTGGTTTCGAAGATGTAAATAAAATAGGATAGTATTTTCGTTTTTACAAATTAATGTTCTACATATGTATATTTTCGTTTTATTTTACAAATATTTTCGTTTTTACAATATAATGGACGATCTGACGTCGGACATTCAGGAAGAGGCTCCCTGGTGTATGTTGTTTGCCGATGACATTGTGCTGGTTGCCGAGAGTCGTCTAGAGGTCCAGAACAGATTGGAGGTGTGGTGGCACAGATTGGAGAGTGTTGGCTTGAAATTGAGTAGAACCAAAACGGAGTACTTGTTCTGCGATTTTGGTGGTCACTCCAATCCAGTGCCCTTAGCTCTCGCCAGAACGCCCATACCATCTGGTGAGGTAGACCGGGACGTAACACATCGGATCAACGCAGGATGCATGAAATGGCGACAGGTCACGGGAACAACTTGTAACCCACGGATGCCCCTCAAGTTGAAGGATAAAATCTACAAGTCCGTAATAAGGCCTAACATACTGTATGGATCAGAATATTGGGCTATAAAAAAGACAAATGAAAAAAGATTGCATGTAGTGGAGATGAGAATGTTGAGATGAATGTGTGGTATGACGAGAATGGATAAAGTGAGAAATGAGTATATTAGGGGAAGTTTGAAAGTGGCGCCAGTGACTGAAAGGTTGAAAGGAAATCGTTTGGTATGGTCATGTAAAGAGAGAGATGAAAAGCATGTTGCTAAAAGAGTTATGAATTTACATGTGGAGAGGGAGAGAGAGGCCAAAGAAAAGATGGATTGTGTGAGAAGTGACATGAAAGAAAAGGGAGTTAATGATAGCATGACGAGTGACAGGACAGAATGAAATAAAAATAACTGTGGGATACATGATATATCCCACAGTTATTTGGGTACACAACATAATTCAAATTGTTTGTTATCATGAGCACAATCACGTGTTTAAGTATCCTACACTAATTGCCAGTCACCCTTTAACTATATAATTAGAGTTATGTATTGTGTTTTATATACCTAGAGTATGATCAATTTGTTAGCAGTACACCACAGACTACCCCCTGTATTATTTACTGTATATATTTAAGTTCTTATCCATCCTAAGGTTGTCTGGAAGATATCGCTGTCAGCGTTAAGACCGCCATTGCTCCCATTAAAAGTTTCTGTACAAACTGTGTTACTTTTTGGTATACAATATAGTTTATTCTATTCTATTCTATTCTATTCTGTGGTTAAAACCTAACTATATTTTCACAGAGAGCGATTACAGTGAGCTAATCGCAGAAATAGTTCTATACTATGAAGTCTTAGAAGAACACAGGAGGAAACAAGAAGCAAAATTATTCAAAGCTAGGGTCTACGCTAAAAAACACAGGATGTCAGTCAGAGCCGTCTTAGATTTGATGGACAAAGGAATAGATATCGAAAACCTTGGTTTTGTGAAACGAAGATCGATGCAGACGGATCCACCGAAAGACGACGTACATTTAGAGGAACTGGAACTCATAGAAGAAATTAGAAGTGCAGCAAATGACGAACAAGTAATAAATAAACTTAAAGCAGATTTAAAAATACCTGAACTTAATGAACAGGCATTAAAAATACATAAAGCAGATTTTAAAATACCTGAACTTAATGAACAGGGATTAATAATAAATAAAGCAGATTTTAAAATACCTGAACTTTATGAACAGGGATTAAAAACGACTCGAGAAGAGAGTAAAAAGTATGCAAAGAATTTATTTGCTAAGAATTCCGGTACAGAAGAAGCCGAGTACAAGAAAAAGTTGCGGTACATAAAGTGGGCTGAAAAGTGGGACGGTTACAATCCCGCTGCTGAGGGAGTACATATTGACAGCACGATTGCTAGGCTTGGATTTAATGATAGTGATTTCCTTTTGAATGAATTGAGAGGTGATGTTTAACTGAACATATTTTTTAATTAGCCACCACTATTTTTTAATTAGTACAAATACTTAAAGGGCTTATTAGAAAAGCCCTTGTTATTTTATAAGTAAAATCGAAATAAATAATATTCATAAACAGCAAAGTTATTAGCGTTGGTTTATGTCCTAAAATGTCACTCAATTTATGGAAATATTAAAATATTAAAATGAATATGTCAGGCTATTGATTAATGAATGAAATAAGTGACAATTATTAAGGAAAAACACTGCCCGCAGTATTTTCTACTAGCAACTGTTATGTTTGATTGATTCTATGATGAATTTACCTTTTCGTGGTCAATATTAGGATTTCGGTTTTTTCTAGTTTTGACTACAAAAATATGATCAGTTACGGGTACAGATAGAGCCCCATTTTTTTTGTACTAATTAAAAAGTAGGGGTGTATAAACCTTTTGACCGCCAGACTTGTATAGGTATGTCGTGACCAGATCTTGCAAATTGAGCACTTCATGATATGGCCCAGTTAAACTGGCCAGATCATTTTAAACTTTAAACATTGATATTTCCATCTTCGTTTGGCCTAATTTCTTTAGACCTTTTATTAATATCATAGAAATCCTACATCAATGATAAGGCCAAACGAGGATTGATATAATATCATCAAATGTTAACGTTTTAAGGCGTATAGTCCCTTGAACCATCTGGCCGAAATTATGTGAACGCAACTCTCGCACTCGCCTAGGCGGCAGTACGCAAATCTGCGCATTTATTTGCGGCCAGCAGCGCCCGGAAAGCGCTTTAAATCGATTTTCTCTGCGAGATATTGATTGATTTACATATGCAATGTTCACTTTGAAAAATATTTAACCACCAATTTTTATGTGTAAAAATGTTTCTAAAGGTCCAAGCTGTTTCGAAGGAGTAGGGAAAAGTTGCGAAATTGCTAAATATTTTTTTTTACAAAAGTATTAATAGCACGAAAAAATCAAATGTTGATATTATTGTTCATGAATCTATAATAACCATATATTTTTTTCAAATCAATTGACCAAGCCGTTACGGAAGAGTAGGCCTCAGGCCGTCCGGTAACTGTCCGGACCAAGGCCAAGTCGTCGACGGCGCGCACTGTTCCCGCGCGTCTCAAGGAGTTGTCAGCAACAGCAGGGACCCAGCCGGGTCGAAGCCTACTGGGGCCAGGGTTATCCGAAAGGGCGCTCGAGCCCCGGTATGAAGGCTTGAAGGAACGGGGTGGGTCTTCTAGTCAGTAAGAGTTTGACACTATCTCCCGCTCCGCCCAAGAGCGGGGGTTGTCATAAGATGATTTTTCACATCGAAAAAAAAATAAAAAATAAGTAGGCCTCAGAAAATCACTGTTTTATGGCAATTTTCGGCGCTTGACCTTTAAGGATCTGGTCAGTTTTTGTTCGCCATATCATGAAGTGATGAATTCTAAGGCCCGTATTAATAAACGATGCTCAACTCCGTCCTCAAGTGCGATATCATTTGATCCCCGGATCACCGATTAGGGAGTATTCAAGTATTACGTAACGCAATTTGGGGGGAGGGCGGGTCTTGTAAAACGTTACGGTGCGTTACTAGGGCGGGAGGGGGAGTATTTAAACAACGCGTTACGTAACAATTTATTTTATTTTAATAAATACAGCTAGTGAATTAGAATCTTCCAAATCAGCAACTCTTTTCGTTTACGGGGAAACCCTCAATAGTATTGTACGTTACTTTTATTTTTGTTTCCTAAGTTGGCAAACCTTTCGTTAACATAATTGAGACTAATGGTCACTTAAATGTTATGTAACGTTTAGGGAGAGGAAGGGAGAGATACAGAAAAACGTTACGGTGCGTTACATGGGGGGAGGGAGGTTCTAAAATCTTCAAAAAATTGCGTTACGTAATACTTGAACGCTCCCATAGACAATGTCAGAAACTCAAGATCATCCTAATTTCAATGACAATCTATTAATCTAATTTCAATGACAATCTATTAATATTATTTCAATGACAATTAAATTATTATTATTTTATACTTCAATTTAAGCAATAAAATGATAAATCTATGGTTGTAATCGAATTTTATGTTATTGTTATTTATTTGATGAATTAATTAGTTTTCACTACTAAGTACCTACTTCATTTAATTAAAATACTGTGACTTGTAAATGTAATTTTTACCGATACATATGTTTATCTGTTTTTCTGTCCATTACGATACTGCGCGTATGGGTTAAAAAAAAAGTAGCAGTCATGGACCACAAGTGGCTTGTGGCCGCTTCTAGCTTCTCGTGACGGCATTAGTGGCTGTGGCATGTGGCTCATGTGCGGTACCACTCCCTCTCGCTCCACCCAGAGCAGAAGTAATAGGTAATCACCAAAAAAAATAACAGCACAGACGTTAAAAGCTTTTATTATGTACAATATATTATGAAGTCAAATGTTACATCATCATAATTTTGGTCTTAGCTCGAGGCACAATTTGTTTTATCAAAAATGTTACAGCAGTTCCGTAGATAACAATTTAAAAACTGCTCTAACAATTTAGACAAATATAATCTTCAGATTTACCTCAAATTGAGCCTCTCGACGTAAGTATTTACTTAACAGTTTTCAGTAGTATATATTTATACACATTTTTTAATTTAATTATTATTATTAGAAAAAATCGAATACTTTTTTTTTAATCCCAAAATCTATATATTATTATTTAAGAAAAATCCGATATATCAATCTGATATATGGACAAATATATAACATTGTTGCATACAGTTTTTTCCCAGAGGGACCGATATAATTCGCAAACCAAATGTTTCAGCGACAAAAAAATCGCTTTGTGTATAAAGCCTAAGTTTTTTATTATTAAACCACTTAAGATTATTATAAAAATTTCAAACGAACATTTCTGTACATTTCCTATTTACAATTTAACTAAATATTAGAAAAATCGTTTACAATCATTTTTCAATAATTATGTTTTCCGTAATACGAATTTTTCATATCATATATTTTCTCTTCAATAAATTGCCATGAATTTAGATATATTACGGGACAAAATGACCCTTAATATATCGCGCAACGCCGTCAAATTGTCAAAGTTCAAAATTACTATGAATTGTCATAAAAAAAACACTTTTTGTATCATATAGTCGTTCACTAATCCAGTAGCGTAGTTAGGCATGTGCGATGTGGGCCGTTGCCCTCGCATCCAAAGGGGCCCCGCACAAGCGAGGGCTCTTTATGAACGAGGGTATTTTTATAATTGAAAGGCTCAAGCTTGACCTGTATTTCACCTGATGATAAGCAACGATGTGGTCGAACACTGGGTTGCGACAGTCGCTGTCTCGTTATCGAATTTATGAAAGAAAACCGTCTCGCTGATGTGCCATCACCTATGTCTAAATTAGACCACGTTACGGCTCTGTATTAATCCTTTCGTGTCTTTGCTCTTTTCGTACTCCCTAGTTATCATATAGTCCCATGATGAAAATGAAATTTTTCGTCTTTAACCATCTACGTCGGATACATCCGACAAAAACTCTCGCGTTTATTCCGCCAGGTTCTCACATCCGACCAAATACTCCATCTCGTCAGCTCTTCTGTCACCTATGAGGATTGAAGAGCTAATCGAGACGGAGTACCTAGTCGCAGACACACGACCCTGGCGAATAGGACGCAAAAACATTTGTCGGACAAATCCGACACAAGCTTTTAAACGGTTTAAGTGAAAATCACGGGCCTGACTGTAGCCATGTTCTCGCTAGATGGCGCCAAGCTCAAAATTTTAGCTTAATTTGCTTTTCAGTGTATTGAGAGCCTTATTAAATCAGGGAAAGAATATTCCATTTATTGTAACTTGAAAGGACACCTGAAGCAACACAAGTGCGTTTTAGTCAGTGAAATTCTGACAATTGCACTCGCTCTTGTTAAGACTTATATATGAGTAAAAAATTAACGTGCCAACCCTTTATTTTTCTTTCGGGAGGAAAATCATCAAAATATCCTCCTCTTTGGGTGGACGAGAAGGATTAAATCCCACCTGTGTTCCTTCATTTGGCCTTTTCGTTCCAGGATCATTGTAACCCACGATCCCGTAGCCCACGCTATTGCCCCATGGTTGACTTAGTAATTGCTGTACAATCCTTAGGATATTTATATTGTATATGAACCTTGAGTTATGATATCAAAAACATTGTAGATTATGATTGTAAGCTGATTTTAAAATTGCGCCATACGCATAAATCAATTTCTTTCTTTCCACTGAACTTTGCTCGAAAAAAATCAGGTCAAAACCGATAGTCTATTTATATGTACATCAATGTCCATTCTAAAGCAATTTAGAAATGAACTGTATCAAAGGACACAATACGCTACAATCGTTACATCTTTTCTTCTGCTTAAGACAAATAGATTTAATCAATCAAAACTAATACTCATGCTAATTCGTTGGAACACACGTCAAAAAATTCGTATTACAAACATAACAATAAGTACTTGAATAGTGAGTGCAACTAAATATTTTAGTTGTCTATAAAACCTTAGATATATTACGGGACAAACTGTCCCTGAATATATCGCGCAACGCTGTCAAATTGTCGTTTAATTGAGCAAGTTGCGTAACATCGGGCAACGTTGCTGTGTCATATAGATTGAGTGTTGCGCTATATGTTGGGGGACAATTCGTCCCCTAATATATCTGAGGCATTTACAATTTTGCAGAGATGAAATTGATAATCCTATACCAATTACACTTATCGAGGGTGGGCAGAATTTCAGTAAGTCTAAACTGTTCAGTATTTTGTCTAGGCATGCTAACAAAATATGTATTGAATAGCTGTATTAGATTTTTGTTTAAGCACAAAATAAGTATACAAATCTCCATTCGCAATATGATTAAACATTTATACAAACTTTTTTTACTGTCCGTTCAACCGATTATAACTTTTATTCCGTAGGCATAAGGGTGGCATTAAAAGCAAAAAAGCGATTGCTGCAACTATTTACTACAGTTGCTATTTGTCATGCCAAAAAGGCAATAAAAGTCAAAATCGGTGAAAGAAAAATACATAAGACCGCCCATTGTACACTATTTTCATGAATGTTTGTCCTGTATTTTTGTTAATGGGTCTCTTTTTTACCGACAATCGCTTGTCCTTTTGTAAAATAATGTAGATATTTATCGTATTTATGATTGATATTTTTAAATTTAACAATTCTCTTTTGTTTTAAATTCATTAGTACAATACATACTATTATTCAAGGGCTTTTGATTGGTTATTGGATACATTTTCCTTTTTTAATTTGTGTGACAGATTGGCCTGAAAACACCTCCGTCACAGTTTTTTTATACTGATCAATTGTCGATAAACAAAAACATCCCTTATGCAGAGTACAATAAAGAATATAATAAATAAATATGACTTTGAATTTTACATCAAGTTTTTAGACTTTGACCACTAAATTTGTTTCAGTGTTTCTTCTGAGTAGTCAACCAAAAAACATTTAGATTTTAATTCATTTACAAAAATAAATATCGTTTATAATTTGGCTGTTTTATATTTCAAAAACAAATCTCATTATTCTGCCTTCCCGTATCACTCTTTAACCGCTTGCGTCGGATAAGTCCGACGAGTGTTTTAATGTCCTATTCACCACGGTCGTGTTTTCACGACTGGGTACTCCATCTCGTTTAGCTCCTCAATCCCCATAGGTAACAGGAAAACTGTCGAGATGGGAGTATTTGGTCGTGGATGTCCGACTATATGCAAGTGTTTGTCGGATATTACCGACATAAGCGGATAAAGGATTAAAAAAAAAATACAAATACATAATAATACTATTCAAGTACAAATAAATTCGTAATAATATTACAAAACAATCGAATTACATCTTTAATTTTAGATACATTTTTTTTTTAAGTCATATTTTTCATTATGAAGTACAAAAATTTTCGTATTTATTTTTTCAGTCCTTGAAAACATTGTCTCATTAAGATTTTTAAGTTATTATTTTTTTTTTTTTTTTGAAAAAGTGTTCTATCTGGTAATCTATTTCATAAAAGGATAAACTGACTGAAAGACATTTCAACACACAGTCGAAACTGATGGGACTAGGAACGTAAAATGTTGCACAAGGTTTTCTTTTATGATGTGGACGAGCACTAAGAGAGGGTTTTTCCAAATTCACCCCCTAAAAGGAAGAAACGAGGGTCCAAAGTTTGTATAGAGAAACCTACACGCTTGTGGAGCCGCTGGTACAATTACCGGAACGGATCTAAGCGCTCGGCGTCAGAGTGGGGATCGCTTTGCGCTTTCCATGGCGAATCAATCGTCTTCGTTATTAGATACTTGCAGCAACGCAGGGAACGAATCAGGAGTGACGTCTATGACACGATGGCGAAGAAGCTAGTCCTCTATCTACACTAATATCATAGAAAGGAAAAAATTGTATTTTTGTGTGTATGTTTGTAATGAATCAACTCAAAAACTACGGTGCCGATATTAAAAAATTCTTTCACTATTGGAAAGCTACATTCAACCTGAGTAACATAGGCTATTATTGCCCGTGCGAAGCCGGGACGGGTCGCTAGTATATATATATTATATATATTTAAATAAATATCAGTTCGTTTAGTCTCGCTAACACTCAGGAACGGCTGAACCGATTTAACTAATTTCGATCTTGAAAGATTTCTAATAGTCCAGGGAAGGTTGAAATGGTGATAAAATATAAAAAGTTCATAAAGAAAAAAATCCTGAATACAGCGCTATTTCTGAATGAAATGTCATTTTAAGATGGATTATGCTAGTTCTGGTCTTTGACAGTTCAGCAAAAAGATATCACAACATTAATTGATTATTAGGCGGTATGAAATTTGCCGGATCAGCTAGTCTAACATAAATCATATCTGTACCCCTAGCCAAGTTACTAATCTGCAATAGTTAACGCTTGTAGAAAGCTTCAAATGTACGGGAATGACGTCGCCTCTACGCTCAGTCACGTGGTCAGAACAAAAGAATTGGCGGCAAGGTCAACTCGAAGCGTTCGACGCAAGCGAAACGTTTGTAACTTGGCTGGGGGGGCTGGTATTAACATAGATATCTATAGTAATTTAAGAAAAAATCAGAATGTGTCTACCTCAGGAATTGGCAAGAAGTAGCCTAGAACCGAGAACAATAGAAGAAATGAAGGGAAGCCTTTGAGCAATGGGTAGCTCGCTGTCCGGCCGTCCGGTAACTGTCCGGACCAAGCCCAAGTCGTCGACGGCGCGCACTGTTCCCGCGCGCCTCAAGGAGTTGTCAGCAACAGCAGGGACCCAGCCGGGTCGAAGCCTACTGGGGCCAGGGTTATCCGAAAGGGAACTCGAGCCCCGGTATGAACCCTTGAAGGGGGTGGGTTTTTTAGTCAGTAAGAGTCTGACACTATCTCCCGCTCCGCCCAAGAGCAGGGGTTGTCATTGGATGATTTTCCCCACAAAAAAAGGAGGCCTTTGCCCAACAATGGGATAGTACAGGTAACATATAAGACGCTTTCAATTAGACGTTTCATATCGGACCAATACCGCACGTTCAGTGCCGTAACTAGGGCGGTCCCAGCGGTGCCCAGGCACAGGGCGCAGTCCCTGGAGGGGCGCAAACATTTGATAACTGGTCTTTTTTGTTTATGTCGTACTTTTTCCCGGGGTATAAAAGGCTAGTTACGGCACTGTGCACGTTTACCGCGCGACTGGTTACATCCCGCAGTCGGCCCGCTGCCGCACGATAGCAATCCGACAACAAAAGCCTAAATTGAAAGCATATCTGACTGATTTGCTTTTTTAAACGTGTGACGCAAATTAGTCAAGCCATGGACTCTGGCGTAGAAACATTACTGTTAGTTCTCTTGTTATTGAGCGTTTGCGGTAAAGGCGCCGCGCTGTTGCCGCACCGTGCGCTTTGTATAAAAAAAGACGTGTGGCACTCGGGGACTGCCGCGGTAAAGCTATTGCATAGCATTTTTATCAACTTATGCAATTATAATTATTTACTTATTTTATTTATGCAGTATTTTTTTTCCTTTATTTTTTTTTTCTTTGATATTAATCGAAGTTACACTTTTTGAGCGTGGTGACCGATAAGAAAACAAATGAGTGGGGGGTGTGTTAGGTTATTTGCGTTACGGAATTTCTGGATTCGGTCTCCACGCTCAAGGCCCGCGATAGAAGCTATGCAATAGCTTAAAAATCAATCGTCCGTGCTTAGTACGACTAACGCACCGCTGCGGTACCGCAGCCGACCGTCAAAAAACGCATAAATTGAAGACGCCTATCTAAGGTGACTGGTAATTAGTGTACGATACTTAAACACGTGACTGTGCTCGTGATAACCAACAACTTTTACTATGAGAACAAACCTGAAATCGCGAAAAAAAATCAGCTGTTCAGTACATTTATGTTAGCCTAATGTACTGAACAGCTGATATTTTTTTCGCGATTTCGGCTTTGCTCCCATAGTAAAAATTGTTTGTTATCATGAGCACAATCACGTGTTTAAGTATCGTACACTAATTGCCAGTCACCCTATAAAGTACAATAAAGTCTGTAGACTTCTAAAAAGTATTTAAGTACCAGAAAGAACACTTAAATCAATAAGCAAGATCATATTAAATTATTTGTCGAAACTTCACCGTTTCCGTCACATCGATACCAAATAATGATAAAACAACAATTGAATAATATGGTCCAATTTTAGAACAATAATTAACTGTCTTACATCACAAAGTTCAAAATTAATTGCAGATTTTTGTGGTTTTTTAATCAACTTAAAATACGTCGCTACCTGAGTTGGTAGTGATGAATACATAGATAAACCCGAATGGCCGCTGAAATTGGTAAAGAATTAAGTAGTGCAGTTTCGCTAAATTATTTAATTTGACGTTTAAGTTGAAGAATTAAACTGTCATTTGTATGAAAATGAATTAACATTATTTTATTTTTACCTCCATTTTTGGACCACGATACAACTGAAATAGAGTACAGCTGCCACCACGGATATTGAACGCTGGCTTCAAGTAGTGCAGAAGTCAAAAATCGGGTCTCTTTAGGTGGTGCGAAGTGAGACGCGGGGGCGGGGAGCGTCAGTGAATGGCTCGCCACGTATCGCGTCATAGACGACACTCGTGATTCTTATCTAACAACGACAACGATTGGCTCGCCAATGTATGTAATGCGCAAAGCGATCCCCATTCTGACGCCGAGCGTTCAATATCCGTGGTAGCAGCTGTACCTAGGTATGTTAACTCTTAAACCGCTAGCGTCGAATTAGTCCGACGAGTGTTTCAGTGTCCTAATCGCCATGGTCGTGCGTTCGCGACTAGGTACTCCATCTCGTTTAGCTCTTCAATCCTCATAGGTGACAGAAGAGCTGTCGAGATGGAGTATTTGGTCGTGGATATGCGACCGTGGCGAAATATACGCGAGTGTTTAACTAATTTATCCGATGTAAAAGGTTAATTTTACATATACGTGAATTCAAAATCTTTAGGTCAAGCCTAATTAACTAAAGGTCGAAGTGAAACGCTGAAAATGTACATAGCATTTTGACCCGTATCGCCATCATACAAAGCGCATATTTCTATCAAAATAAATATTAATAATCGTTTTTATTCGGTCGGGTAGTTGGAAAACTTTAAAAAGGCTCTCTAGTTTTTTTTTTCTATTTTCATTTCTTTTCACAATTGACAATTTAAATCTTCAATTACAATATCTTTAAGTTCAAATTTTTCGATCTTATCAGGCCTGTTGTCCACGGCCGCGTAGCTTCATAGACGCATATTCGTTATTATACGCTTGGTGTACGCCTGCGTGAAGCTTACATACAAAACTATGATCTACTTATCCACGGACGCGTAGCTTCATAGACGCGTATTAGTCATTTATACACTTGGTGTACGCCTGCGTGAAGCTTGCATACAAAACTATGGCCTACTGTCCACGGCCGCGTGGCTTCATAGACGCGTATCAGTCATTATACGCTTGGTGTACGCCTGCGTGAAGCTTGCAAACAAAACTATGGCAACTGCCGAAGAAGTAGCAACAACACAACGTTGCTTCGTTGCCGCGTTTAGTAAGCTACGCGTCCATGAAAGCTTACATACAAAGCAATGAAACTTAGATGAGGAAGAGGTAACATCACGTCCATGGACATTAATCCATAGTTTATAGTTTTTGACTGGCCTGTAGGTCTAGTGGTTAGTGACCCTGACTACTATGCCGGAGGTCGTGTGTTCGATTCCCACCCAGGACAAATGTTTTTGTGATGAGCATAATCATTTGTTCTGTGTCTGGGTGTAGTTTATCTATAATATATATGTATTTAGAAATATATAAGTATGTTTATCAGTTGCCTAGTACCCATAACACAAGCTCTGCTTAGCTTGGGACTAGACGGCGTTTGTGTGATAGTTGTGGAATATTATATTATATAGTATGTAAGCTTCACGCAGGCGTACACCAAGCGTGTAATGGCGATAACGCGTCTAAGAAGCTACGCGGCCGTGGATAGTAGGCATTAATGTTTCAATTTAAGTGGCTATACACTGTTTTGATTCATACACATCCAACTTCTCTAAAAATGGTAGATAAAGGAGTAAGTCAAGATTAAATTGTATACTTCAATCTAAATTTAAAATTATCGTGAGTTTACATGTGTGACTGTAATTTGAACCTTAGGGCCATGTGGTAAGAACCAAAATCGTCGAAATGTTCTGGTTATTTAGTTTTATGATATGATAGAAAAGAGAGTTAGTGATAGTGTGATAAGTGACAGGATAGAATGGAAGACAAAAAACGTGTTACGCCGACCCCAAGTAATATGGGATTAAGGCAGGAAGAAGAATTTTGTTTTTAACCGACTTCAAAATGGAGGAGGTTCTATGTTCGGCTGAATGTATTTTACTTGCTGATGTTACAGTATCTTTTCCTACTGAGTGACAATAAATTGAATATTTATTTACTGACGTCGGTTGGTGTTGATATCCGTGTTCTCAAAACGATAAACAAAATTATCGTGCAAACAAGCCAAGCATCACAAGAGTTCGAGAGAAATTATCAAATCAACTGAATGAGGCCGCTTCGCTTCTCTTGACGCTGCACCGCACCTACGTGCCACTCACGCCGATTCGAAAGTTTATCATTCAAAGTGTGAGGGACAGAACTCACCAAACTTATGACACAAGTTTTTTTTTTACGGAAACGAAAAAGAAATCGGCCTTTCCTTAAAAACTGTCCCATCAAGTTCATAATTTTATATGGAGCCGACTTTTTATCAATATTTTTTATCGATTATCTAGTTTTAAAATTTTTATTCTATTTTTCATTTCTTTTTACAATTGACAGATTGCAAGTAACATTTTAATCTTGACTAACACCATTAAAAAAAAAAAAAAAACAAGCAACAAATGACAACATAAGTCTTAAAAATTAAAAATTCTCTATACATTACAAAAAAAGAAACCAATTCATTTCCCCCCTATCTCCCGGACTTGCCCGGCCGTTCACAATCATCTGTACACTTACAATCTTCAGAAATGGAGTCCAAGGACATGAGACTTTCCTGCGACTGTCGTAGACAAGCCCGACACCTAGAATCCACAGAATTACCGCTTTCCGACACGGATTCCAGCGATCTTAAACTCTCAACCGAAGTCAGCTTATACGACCGTCTGAATTCAGCTATCTCTTCATCGCTCATATTGAGCGCTAACAGTGAATCTCTCGCCATTTTTCCTAGTGACGATATCTTCTTCTTCTTTTTCGTCAGTACTGACTCCATTTTCGTCAATGGACACGGCTTATTTAGACTTTCTGGTAAAGATTTCGGACTGGAACCACTTCGCGTACGCAATTTCGTTCTGCGCTCCGGTATGTCTCTAGGTGTTGTACTTTCCGGCACTTTGAAAGCAATAGTTTTGGCTTTGGGACTCTTCTCGTCTGATAATTGAGATAAATCTTCTAAGGAATTGGCTTTTTTTAGTTTCGCGCGCTCGGGTATGATCGGGGACGTTCGTAAGCCGATTATTTCTTTTGCTGTGAATACATTGTCTTGCAAACTGTCGTCTATTACTAATTCTGGTGACAGGTCTAAGATTTCTTTAATTTCCGCCTCTTTTAGTTCTTCGGCTAGTGAACCTTGCTGTGCGGTTGTCTTGACCATACTCTCTGCCCCTATTTCAAAGTCTCTATTTTCATATATTAAGTAAGATAACGCATCTTTGCCTAGATCTATCTCTTGAGTTTTCTCTTTCTGATCCTCTAAATGTTCTCTCGTCACATCTTCAACTTTCAAATCGTCTATAAAGGCTAATTGTAGAGGATTATCTTCGTCTAACGTCTCTTCTATAGTAGCTATAGGTGCTAAATCACTTTGGACTTTAACCTCTTCGATTTTAGTTTCATTTTTCACGTCCCAGACGTTGACGGTAGGATTTTTGACTTGTCTCTCTAATTCTACTGCCAGGGCTTTTGTGTTTGTCATGCTTGAAGTTAATGTGTTTTCTGGGCTGATATTTTCTTTGATACCTCTAATGACTTTGCTGGGAAGTTTATCAACTGGCTGTCCGTTGTCCGGGCTGTTTTGTTTGTCCAAAGAGTTTTCAGAACCTGAACTCTTCAAGACCGCAGCAAACGACCTCGGTCTTGTCAACTCTTTCTCTTTCTCCTCCTGTTCTCTCACGAGATCATCACTTCTCTTATCTACATCTCTCTTCGTTTTACTAATTACACTTAAGTCTAAATTTTGTACTATTATATCTTCGGTGGTATTGGTAACTTTATCATCTGTAGCTTCACTCTCTTGCGTTGGAAACGACTGGAATTCGCTTAGCGTGTTATCGGTGTCTGTGGAAGGAGTTTTGGAGTCTAACTTCCTCGAGAACGACTCGTCTACGAATGAAACTTGGACTCTTTCGGAGAGAGTCGAATCTGTGGCTTCTGAGCTGTCTTCTTCTCGTTCCTTCTCGATTGTACTGCCCCAAGACCAAAAAGAACTTGTCAAAGAAGAATCTTTTCTAGGTGGAGTATTCGATGCTGACTTTTTCTCATCATCACTGGTTAAACTCCTCGAAAATATGCTACTGGGATGTTGGAATAAGCTCAGCAGTTTTTCTAGATGTGAAGGCTTAGTTTCTTTCTCATCTGGACGCGGTATATGGAAGCTGGAAGACGGTGCCACCCAGGAAATCTTTCTCATTCGATCTAACCCTTTATTCTTCAAAGCAGGTACATCTAGCAAACTCGAAGTTCTTTTTGGCGACGATAAATTATCAACTAATTGGAAACTGTCAGGTTTTTTCATAGTTTCTTTCAAACTGGAGTTGTTGGTGAGAGTGCCTTCGTTGGAGGAATTATCTTCTTTTCCCTCTGTAGGATGTTGTAATGAGTACTCAATCCCTGAATCAGCTGATGTTACCATGATTCTGTCCTGTTTAGCGGAATCTAATGAACTTACACTCGCTTCTAAACTGGATAGCGAGTCATGTATCAATTTCGTCTTACCAAATATCGGTGAGACGCTCTCATTGGAACTAAGAGATAGATTTAAGTAGTTCCCACTGTTGACAGGAGTAACTTCGCTTGTAGATTCCATAGACCCTTCATTAGACAGAACTACACCCGATTTTCTTCTATCCAACTCTTGAACAGTCTTATTTTGTTCGTTGAGACTCTCCATTGAACTCCCAGATATTTCCAAAGAAGAATTACTATCGAAGACACTCCGTTCTTCTCTTCTATTCTCCATTAATCTTGACACTTCTAAGTCAGGGCTATCCAGACTGGATTCACTTTTATTCTTCTTAAGTATTACGCTATCTGCAGGTACATTGTCGTTTAAACTATTTTTATTTTTAACTATAACGTTTATGCCTTTGATTATACTGCCTAAGTCTTCTACTATACTGTTTTTCTCTGTCTTTTGGTCGGTCAACACTTTGGTGTTTCTACTATCACTTTTAACTACATCACTGTATGTTAGTTCACTTCTTACTGGTCTAATACTAAATTCTATCACATTCGATTTATTAACAAAATTTGAAATGTCTGTTTTATTTTCAGAATCGCATTGAGGTCTACTTAATTCACCACTATTTTTCGGTACTAGTTCGTTTAAAATTCCTGTTACGATATTTGAGTCTATGAACTGTATTTGTGGTTTTTCTAATGTATTTTTAGGGTCGACACTCATTTTTAAGTCCCGACTTGCATGCTCAACTTCTGTATTAGTTTTGGGAACGCACTCAACTTTAGATTTAGTTTTACTTGAATCACTAGTAGCGTTGTCTGTTGAATGTTGAGTAATACTCGACGCGGTTGAGTCACCGAGTTCAATGTCATCACATTCTGGATATTCTTCTATTGTAGCTATTGAGGTTTTCGGTAAAATTGAATGTGACGGCGAGGTTTTTATCTTACTTGAAGTTTCGATTAAGCCTCTAAGTTGAGTCGTCGAGTCTAAATCTATTTTACTTGAACTGGAAGACTCAATTGATATTGGAAGCTCAGTTTTGAGTTGAGTATCAGGTTTAACGATTTGTTTTAGACTCACTGGCTCAGTTTGGAGTCTATTTGTTGAAAATTCAGGTGCAATTTGAGGTTGAGTCGTCAGTTTTGATTTGATTACAGTAGCTGCTATATTCTTTAGAGGCTCAACTGTTTTAGTTAGTTTAATGCCAATATCTGCTAGACTCGTAGACTCAATCGATAAGTTTTTAAGTTGAGTAGTCATGTCTTTTTGAGATTGTATCTTGCTATCCTTATGTTGAATTGAAGGCTCAACATTTGGTGGTTTAGTCTGTTTGTCATCAATATTCGTATGACTCGTAGACTCAACCACAGTTTTGACTTGCAGCTTCTGTTTTGTTGAGATTTCTGTAACTGTTTCATTTCTTGCTTGAATTACAGGCTCAACTTCTTGGCTTGTTAACTCAATCTTCTGACTTGCAGGCTCAACTTTTTGACTTGTAGACTCAATCTTTTGACTTGCAGGCTCAACTTTTTGACTTGCAGACTCAATCTTTTGACTTGCAGGCTCAACTTTTTGAATTGTAGACCCAAGCTTTTGACTTGCAGACTCAACTTTTTGACATGCAGACTCAATTATTTGACTTGCAGGCTCGACTTTTTTACTTGTAGACTCAATCTTTTGACTTGTAGGTTCAACTTTTTGACTTTCAGACTCAATCTTTTGACTTACAGGCTCAACTTTTTGTCTTGCAAACTCAACATTCTGAATTGCAGACTCAATTCCTAACTGGCTAATTTTCGTGGTTAATTCAACTATAGGTTGAGTTGCTCCATTCTTTACTTGAGTTACGGACTCAACATTTGGAGATTTTGACTGTTTGACATCAACATTCGTATGACAGATAGACTCAATCTGTGGTTTTACAAGTTGAGTAACTGTTCCCGTTACTGTATCTTTCTTAGTTTGAGTAAAAGGCACAATATTTAGAATTGACGACACAACCGGTGAGTTTCTAAGTTGAGCCGTCGATTCCATTTCAAGTTGAGTACCTAAAGTGATTTTATCTAAAATTCCAGACTCGATATTAGTATATTTAGTTTGCTTATGTACATCTGTGTGAGTTGTGGAAGCAATTTTAGAACTAACTGGATTTTCTTGACTTTTAACTGGTACTTTAGACTCAACTTTTTCTAACGTAGGTTCTTTGTGGAGTTGATTAGTTACTATATTCTTAACTGCTGTCAAAGGCTCAGTTTTCGGATCAGTCGACTCGATTTTCAATTGAGTCACAGGTACATTTTGTTGAGTTAAAGATTCATTTTTGATAGGAATCACAGGTTCTTTGTGACTCAAGTCTCTGAGTTGAGTCGTTACATTATTTTTGGTTGAGTCTGTACAAAGTTGAGTGTCAACATCAGATTTAGGTTCTGTTTTAATTTCAGTCGCTGTACTTTCATTTTTGACTTGTACTGAAGGTTCACTTTGTACTTGACTTAGCGACTCCATTTTTGATTGTTGCATAGCTTCTTTTCGCACTTGTGCTGTAATAACCTTCCTACATGTAGTCTCCTTTTCAACAGGAACAACATTTTCAACTTTTACCAAATCCGGCTCACTTTTAACAGCAGTAATTTCATTTTTAACTTGAGTATGTACTTCATTTTTGGGTTGAGTCTCAGCTTTTTCGTTTCCAAGTTGAGCAATAGCTTCATTCGTAACTGAATCACATTTGAAAATGTTGTCGTGTCTTAGTTGAGTCACAACTTCGTTCTTAGTTTGAGTCAGAGCGTCGTTTTTGCTCATATTTGCTTCGTATTTGAGTTGAGTGACTACTTCGTTTTGTAGTTGATTGTAAAGGACTGGTTGAGCGGGACTGTTAGGCGGGGTGGGGTTGGGGTTGTACACTGAGTCGTAGTTTCTAGTTACGGAGAACCTTGAGGGTGATTTTCTGGGTTGACTTGAAGCGGGATGTACTTGAATTTGTGGCGGTTCCATTACCTGAAAATAGATGGATTAAATTAACCGATCATTTAATGTTAAAAAAAAGACGTGTGGCACTCGGGGACTGCCGCGGTAAAGCTATTGCATAGCATTTTTTATCAACTTATGCAATTTTAATTTTTTTGTTTATTTTATTTATGCAGTACTTTTTTCCTTTGTTTTTTTTTTCTTTGATATTAATTGAAGTTACACTTTTTGAGCGTGGTGTGTGTAGGTGTTAGGTTATTTTCGTTACGGAATTTCTGGATTCGGTCTTAAAAACAGTTAACAGTTACTGCCTATTAAGTTACGTCTATAGCATAAGCATAAAATGTTCAGCCTTTTAATGTTCCCACTGCTGGGACTCAGGCCTCCTCTCTAGGAGAGGGAAGTTAGTCAATACTCTGTTCAAAATAACATTAGACATTTATGAAAACCTTTTATTACTGTCCGTTCAATCGATTTTGACTTTTATTACGTTGGTGGCATGACAAATGGCGGCTGCAGTAAATAGTTGGTTTTGTAACCACTTTGTTGCTTTTAATGCCATCCTTCGAAATAATTAAAAATCGGTTGAACAGACAGTAAAAAAGGTTAGTTTAAATGTCTAATCTTGACGCGAATAGGGTATAGTGATCTTGGGCACGACTGCTCAGTTTGGAGCATGGCTTCGATTTCGGTGGATGTGGTTACGCCTTCCCAGTCACTACCTAAAGAGGGGACTTATTGCTTCGATTGTGGCCAACGCTCGTTCCCGTAGTTTTTCACCAAATTGAAAAATGAAAACGCTCCTACGCACGTTCTTGCGGGAGTGCAGATCTGCATCATCGTGCGGGCTTTTTACGCACTCACGCGCGTGGGTCCGTTTTCAAAATCACGCAGGCTCTGACACATTTCATACAAAATCACGCAGGCTCTGACTCAGTTCATACAAAATCACGCAGGCTCTGACTCATTCCATACAAAATCACGCAGGCTCTGACACATTTCATACAAAATCACGCAGGCTCTGACACATTTCATACAAAATCACGCAGGCTCTGACACATTTCATACAAAATCACGCAGGGTCTGACTCATTCCATACAAAATCACGCAGGCTCTGACTCATTCCATACAAAATCACGCAGGCTCTGACTCATTTCATACAAAATCACGCAGGCTCTGACTCATTTCATACAAAATCACGCAGGCTCTGACTCATTTCATACAAAATCACGCAGGCTCTGACTCATTTCATACAAAATCACGCAGGCTCTGACTCATTTCATACAAAATCTCGCAGGCTCTGACTCATTTCATACAAAATCACGCAGGCTCTGACACATTTCATACAAAATCTCGCAGGCTCTGACTCATTTCATACAAAATCACGCAGGCTCTGACACATTTCATACAAAATCACGCAGGCTCTGACACATTTCATACAAAATCACGCACGCTACTACGAGACCCAGTGTGCCATACCTCGCATCCCGCCCGCACCCACGCGGGTGAGTCCATGTTTCTCCGCATGTAGGCGCGTGATCTGCATGAACGCGCGTGGATGCAGTTTCAGTGTGTTGGACTGTGCGTGTTTTCCTAAGCTGAGCTACGCTGCAATATTCATACCTGCACGACTCTGAACCTTGAGGGGGGACAGTAAGCGAGCCTGGTGGGAGTGGATGAGGATGACGAGCCGGAGCCGCTGCTGTCCGTTGAGGAGTCGCGCTCTGGTGTCACGCGGGTCACCTGCAATGATGAGGACGATACTGAGTTATATTGTATATATTTTATAAGTACACCCTTATTGTTTAATTAGTATAAAAAACCGGCCAAGTGCGAGTTGGACTCGCCCATGAAGGGTTCCGTAGCAGCAAAGAACGTAATATAAAAGTTCTTGTAGTTCGTTGTAACTTTGATCGATGTTTTAATAATGGTGTATTTTTTTAGATTTATGACGTTTTAAAAAAACTAGTTACTAGATCTCGTTCAAACCAATTTTCATTGACGGTTTGCATGGTAATCTACATCACTTATTTTTTTTAGATTTATCATTCTCTTATTTAGAAGTTAGAGAGGGGAGGACACAGTCCTGAGAGGTTGCCAGTGTTTTGAAATCAAAGTAGAAATATTTTATTTCATATAAGCCTACATGGGCACTCATGTAACGTCAGAAACTAGTGCAGGGTTCCAAATTGATCGTTTCCTATGTAGAAAAATCGACAAGAAACTCCATGGTTACTCTTTTACAAATAACCCTATATATTATAAAAAAAAAAGAATTGGATGTTCTTAGCTAATCCCAAACATAACGTCAGTGTAGAACGGTTGCATAGAGCATCCGTCATTTCCTTTCCTGCTCAGTATGTAAAACTACCTGCACCTTCCACGACTGACGTGTTATTAGTATTATATCACGTAGACTATTCAAAGCGAACGCGATTGCGAAGCGATACGGCGCGAATGGAAGAAACATTTGATACCCTTTTGTGGTGGTACGAGGGTGCGGTTCAGTGATGACCGAAGCGAAGCGGACGCTATTTGTAGTATACGGAATGGTCACGGTTTCGATCTTAGCGGCGAGTGGCGCGGCGAGCAGGGCGGCATCAGCAGACGCCTTACACAGACGTCTTACCGCTCGCCACCCCGCGTTTAGCACCCACTCACAGCAGCAAGGTCGTGAACGGGTCGTAAGAGTACACAAGTAGGCGGCTCACCATAAACCGTGAGGTAGGATGCGGCGCGGGCACGGGCGAGCCGGCGGGGGAGGGCGCGGGGGAGGGTGCGGGGGAGGGCGCGGGGGACGGCGCCGGGCTGCGCAGGCGGCTGCGGCGCTCCTCCTCGCCACCCATGCCTTGCTGCATCACAAACAAACACAATATACATTCATTTGATTCTGACGTAAAAAAAATTTACAGTCAAAAGCTGTCAACAATATGAGATATTTTTCCTATTGGCCTACTGTCCACGGACGCGTAGTTACATAGACGCTACACGATGGTAAACGCAGCCGCTTCGTTGACAGAGCTTCATAATTTTGTATGTAAGCTTCATGCCGACGTACAACAAGCATATAATGACGAATAGACGTCTATGAAGCTACGCGTCCGTGAACAGGGGCTCGTTTCTTCGACACATAGCACGGATCTCTCTCGTAAGGCGCCTCACAATAAAGACTGTTTCGCTTCCGATTCCGGTTCTGGGTACGATTTCGGTTCCAGTCCCGGGTATGATTAACCATCCGAGTATTATTCCTTTTTCAGTTCCGGGTATAATTCCAGTTTCGGTTCCAAATATTATTCCGGTTTCGGTTCTGGGTATTATTCCGGTTCCGGATCCGGGTACGATGCCGGTTCCAATTTTGGTTTCTATTCGGGTTTCGATTCCGGTTCCAGTTCTAAACTTACCCTAAGCAGACAAGCGGTGTGGCACGTGAGACTGATCTTCCTATGCACAGGATGCGCGCCGTCGTCGTCGTGTCGCGCGGGGGGTTCTTTCCTTCGACACATGGCGCGGATCTCTTTCGTGAGGCGACGTATGAGGGCTGTTTCGATTCCGGTTCCGGGTACGGTACGGTTTTCAGTACCGGTTCCAATAACGGTTCCGGTATCGGTTCCAGATTGGGTTTCGGTTACGGTACCGATTCCGGTTTCGGTTCTAAAACCGGTTCCGGCCTGGGTTTCGATTCGGGTTCCAGTTTTAGTTCCAGTACTATACTTACCCTCAGTAGACAAGCGGTGTGGCACGTGAGACTGATCTACGTCGATTCGTTCGCGCGGGGGGCTCGTTTCTTCGACTGGGCTGTTATGATTCCGGGTACCATTAGGGTTCCGGTTCCAGTTCCGGTTTCGCTTCTGATTCCTATTCCAGGTACGATTCCGGTTCCAATTCCGGGTATGATTCCTGTTCCAGTTCCGGGTACGATTCCGGTTTTGGTTCCGGATATAATTCCGGTTCCGGGTACGACGCCGGTTCCAATTTCAGTTTCGGTTCCGGTTCGAATTACTACACTTACCCTCAGTAGACAAGCGGTGTGGCACGTGAGACTGATCTTCGTCGGTTCGGTCGCGCGGGGGGCTCGTTTCTTCGACTGGGCCGTTTTAATTCCGGGTACCATTAGGGTTCCGGTTCCAGTTCCGGTTTCGCTTCTGATTCCTATTCCGGTTACGATTCCGGTATGATCCGGTTTCAGTTCCGAGTACGATTCCGGTTCCGGTTCCGGGTACGACGCCGGTTCCAATTTCAGTATGATCCGGTTTGAGTTCCGAGTACGATTCCGGTTCCGGTTCCGGGTACGACGCCGGTTCCAATTTCAGTTTCGGTTCCGGTTCGAATGACTACACTTACCCTCAGCAGACAAGCGGTGTGGCACGTGAGACTGATCTTCCTATGCACAGGATGCGCGCCGTCGTCGTCGTGTCGCGCGGGGGGCTCGTTCCTTCGACACATGGCGCGGATCTCCCTTGTAAGGCGACGTATAAGGGCTGTTTCGATTCCGGTTCCGGGTACGATACGGGTTTCAGTACCGGTTCCAATAACGGTTCCGGTATCGGTTCCAGATTGGGTTTCGATTCCGGTTTCGGTTTTACTATACTTACCCTCAGTATACAAGCGGTGTGGCACGTGAGACTGATCTTCGTCGGTACGGTCGCGCGGGGGGCTCGTTTCTTCGACTGGGCTGTTTCGATTCCGGGTACCATTAGGGTTCCGGTTCCAGTTCCGGTTTCGCTTCTGATTCCTATTCCGGTTACGATTCCGGTTCCAATTCCAAGTATGATCCGGTTTCAGTTCCGAGTACGATTCCGGTTCCAGTTCCGGGTACGACACCGGTTCCAATTTCAGTTTCGATTTCGGTTCTGGTTACTACACTTACCCTAAGCAAACAAGCGGTGTGGCACGTGACACTGATCTTCCTATGCACAGGATGCGCGCCGCCCTCGTCATATCACACGGGGGGCTCATTCCTTCGACACATGGCGCGGATCTCTCTTGTAAGGCGACGTATAAGGGCTGTTTCGATTCCGGTCCCGGTTCCACTTCCGGGTACGATTCGGGCTACGGTACCGGTTCCAATTCCGGTTTCGGTTCCGGTTACTAAACTTACCCTCAGCAGACAAGCGGTGTGGCACGTGAGACTGATCTTCCTATGCACAGGATGCGCGCCGTCGTCGTCGTGTCGCGCGGGGGGCTCGTTCCTTCGACACATGGCGCGGATCTCCCTCGTGAGGCGTCGTATGAGGGCTGTCTCGCTGTCTTCCGCTGTGAGGTTTGTTGAGTCCTGAAAGTTATAAGATGATTGTATGTGCACCATCATCATCCCCTAGTCTTTTCCCAACGCCAGATCAATCAATCAATCAATCAATCATTTATTTTGTTAAACATAGGTGGGTTAAAGTAGTAAATAAAATGAAAAAGAAGTGCACTATGTTTTGCCAAAAGAATGGCGTACAAAATTAAGGCAAAAAGCCAAGTCGCTCAGATGACCCGGTGACCGTGTATTTGTGCGGGAAACCTATACCTGGTTTCACGGATCTTGAGCGCTGGCTTCAAGTTGCTCAGAAGTCAAATATTCTGTCTCTTTAGTGGTGCGAAGTGAGACGCGGGGGCGGAGTGTCTGTGATTGGCTCGCCGCGCCTGCGTTGCTGCATGTATCTAACAACGAAGACGATTGGCTCGCCAATGTATGGAATGCGCAAAGCGATCCCCACTCTGACGCCGAGCGCTCAAGGTTCGGCAATTGTACAGTTATGAATTTTTATATACACCGTTAAATTTTAATCGTTTTAATCCCGTGGAGGGTCGATCCGGTACACGAAACACTATCGATTTGTAAAGATAAAATTAAAAAATAAAGCATCTTTTTATCAAGACTCGTATTAATTTACGCATGTACGAAATTAATTTCTTTAAGAAATAGTCAGCTGAGCGAGTTCAATGACCTGTAGGTAGTTTGTACGCAACGCTGACTAATAATAATTAATTCGTTTCGTATATACTAAAAATAATGTTATATATGTGTCGTGGAGAACGATATTGAACTATAGAGTCTTTGTTTTGTTATTATTATGGTACCTACCAAAGGGTGTAACGCAGTGGCGTCATTTTTAGGCCAGAGTCATGAAAAAAAGGGGCTGCGACCCTAGATGCGAAGACAGTTGGGCTTGCACTGTTTCAAGGGTCACACACCTCTAACATGAAACTGTCGGTTAACCCGTGTATTCGTGATTATTTAGTATAGGTACTTACAACACTATTGTGAATTATAAAAGTGACAATATAACTAATTGAGAACTGTGAAACTGACATTATAAGCGACTGAAAAACTCAAGAGTATAGTTATTAAAATTCCATTAAAATGAACCCAGTACCACTGAATCAAAATGATGACGGTAATATCGCTCAGCCATTCCTGGCGCCGTCATATATAACTTACAGGCGTTGTTGGTTCGTCGAGGTCGATCTGCGTGAGCGTTGAGTTATCCTTCATGGCCGCCAGGATCGCTTGCAGACCCGCGCTGCCCAGCCGGTTCTCGCGGAGATCTAGCCTCTGGAATCGTGACAAAATATTAAGTAAAATGTACAACAGACTGAGTAAATATGAAATACTGTGGACAGAGCAGCAGACACGTCTCTATAATAGCCGAACGTCTCTAAGTTTTTTTAAGCTATTGCATAGCTTCTATCGCGGGCCTTGAGCGCGGAGACCGAATCCAGAAATTCCGTAACGAAAATAACCTAACACCCCCTACCCATTTGTTTTCTTATCGATCACCACGCTCAAAAAGTATAACTTCAATTAATATCAAATAAAAAAAAGGAAAAAAATATTGCATAAATAAAATAAATAAATAATTATAATTGCACTAGCTGACCTGGCCACGCGTTGCTGTGACTAAAGTTTTTGAGCAGCGCCATCTATTGATTACTTACTCAACCCAGTCGAAAGGTATCGACATCTGTTAGAATCATTTGGAGTTAACAGATAATTGTGACTGTCAAATAATAACAGACAAATAATTAGCAATAAATTAAAATTGTGACTATAATTTGAGATTTAAACTATCCTATCTCTCAAGTTGGATCGAACTGCACATGGTGTGCGAATTTTATTATAATCGGTTAAGTGGTTTAGGAGTCCATTGAGGACAAACATTGTGACACGAGATTTATATATATTAAGATAAGTTGATAAAAAATGCTATGCAATAGCTTTACCGCGGCAGTCCCCGAGTGCCACACGTCTTTTTTTTTATTGTTGATAGGTTCGCGCTTGACCGCTAGATAGATTTCTTTGGCCACATAGCCAGAAAGAGACGAAAAGTTGGTGCTTACAGGGAAAGTAGATGGGAAAAGATCCAAGGGCTGGAGTCCGATACGCTGTCCATGCTATACTGGAGACCACAAGTCTGTGACGCCATGCACATCGCCAACACGGCGAAATATAGCCCACAAGAAAGTTATTCGTGGAGGTCACGACCAGGCTCCGGCGACTCTTTCGAACCACCTCGAAGGCCAACACTCCTCACCTGTAACTTGGTGTCAGCTCTGATGAGCTCGGCGAGCGCGGCGGCGTCGGGTCCCAGGCGGGAGGCCTGCAGCCCCAGCGACACGAGGGCGGAGCCCCACGCGAGCGCTCTCACCGCTTCGTTGCCCAACGCGTTGCGACCTATGTTCAGCACGCAGAGAGATTGAGATGAACGCTGGAACAAGATAAAGGACAATTGAGTAATTAAAAAAAAAATGGCGACAGTTCACGGGACCAACTTGCGACCCACGAATGCCCCTCGAGTTCATCATCATGTCAGCTGAAAGCCGTCCACTGTTGGACATAGGCCTCCCCCAAGCGTCGTCACAACGACCGGTCCTGTGCGTCACGCATCCATCGGATTATCGTGACTCTGACCAGGTCATCGGTCCACCTTGTTGCGGACCTTCCAACGCTGCGTATTGTGGTACGTGGTCGCCGCCTCCAGAATCTTTCGTCCCCATCGACCATCTGTTCTGCGTGCAATGTGCCCAGCCCATTGCCACTTAAGTTTGCCCCCTCAAATTGAAGGGTAAAATTTACAAGTCCGTGATAAGACCTGTCATATTGTATGGATCAGAATGTTGGGCTGTGAAAAAGACGGATGAAAAAAGATTGCATGTAGCGGAGATGAGAATGTTGAGATGAATGTGTGGTGTGACGAGAATGGATAAAGTGAGAAATGAGTGTATTAGGGGAAGTTTGAAAGTGGCGCCAGTGACTGAAAAGTTGAAAGGTAATCGGTTGTCTTGGTATGGTCATGTGAAGAGGAGGGATGAAGCGCATATTACTAAAAGAGTTCTGAGTATACATGTAGATGGATGGAGAGGGAGAGGAGTGATATGAAAGAAAAGGGAGTTAGTGATAGTGTGAAGAGTGACAGGACAGAAGAAAAAAACATGTTGCGCCGACCACAAGTAATATGGGATAGTGGCAGGAAGAAGAACATTAATTTAAGAAATCCTATGAATAAAATTTAAAAAAACTTTTAATAAATATATGTGTATACTCACTAACGCTTTACTAAGATAGGGCGCACAGTTCCTGGTCAGTTGATTATTCCATAGCACTAGGAATGCCAGGCCCCGCGCCTCGTGACCACCAACTGGAAACAACAATCAAATGTATTCATACAAGAAGTACTAGCACTTTGTCCGCGACACCCATAAGGCTCGGGCCTTGGTCGAGGCCATGGTCCGGAGCGAGGAGGAGTGGCAGGCGGCCGCCGACTTCCGCGAAGCAGTAATGCTCGCTAAGGCCGAACGCATCAGGCAACAGCGCTCTCGCCGCCCGGGATTCCGATCCCGATTTCCAGCCACCGTAGGCGTGGGCTTGCGGACAGTGAGCAATGGGTAGCTCGCTGTCCTGCCGTCCGGTAACTGTCCGCACCAAGCCCAAGTCGTCGACGGCGCGCGCTGTTCCCGCGCGCCTCAAGGAGTTGTCAGCAACAGCAGGGGCCCAGCCGGGTCGAAGCCTACTGGGGCCAGGGTTATCCGAAAGGGCGCTCGAGCCCCGGTATGAA
Source organism: Mythimna albipuncta (assembly GCA_929112965.1). NCBI lineage: Eukaryota > Metazoa > Arthropoda > Insecta > Lepidoptera > Noctuidae > Mythimna > Mythimna albipuncta. The sequence continues at coordinate 8,531,931 of OV815985.1, read as the reverse complement.
AGCTTGAAGGAACGGGATGGGCTTTTTTGTCAGTAAGAGTCTGACACTATCTCCCGCTCCGCCCAAGAGCGGGGGTTGTCATAGGATGCTTTTTCCCATCGATAAAAAAAAAACCGGAGATGTGCTATGCATCTATGCTACGAGGATGTAACAGCTAAGCTGTGGAACTTTGTGACCCTTTCCACTGATACTATGTAGCGATGCGAGTAAGATGCGCAGCTCGAGCGATGCGATCCGTCGATAGTAGGGAAGCGGCACATTGCTACACCACTCGCGACCATCCATAGCGCGCAACATAGCACATTTCTGGTGGAAAAGCACCCTTAAACCGCATATTAAGGGTAACTTTGAAAAACTACGTCATTATTAGTTTTTCAAAGTTACCCTTAATATGCGGTCTTTATTATTTTGGTTAGAATTTCTGCCAAGTTTCAACTTTATTAACCCAAGACAGGAATCTTCCATAAAATCTTTAAAACATTACATTCAATTGTTGTATTTGAGGGTAGTTCTTAAAACAAATAATGATAACTAGGACGTCTATAAAATCGAGACTGGATAGGTTACTTTTAGAAAGAAAAGAAAGAAAGAAAAAGTGTTTATTCATATGACGCATTCCATAACAAAATAAATAACAATATCGACTAAAAAGTAGCACGTTAGATATGCGTCACATCCGCGCAAAACGGCCAGCGCTCAGCAAAATGCTGGGGCTCATGAAAAACAGAGCCACAGCGCTGATTTTCAGCACCAGCCGTCGTCGACGGCAGGCAAGCGTGCTCCATCGCCGACCACGCTTACCATCAGGGAGGTTATGGTCAAACGAAAGCCTAAAAACTAGTTTCTTGGGTCTAGGATATAGAAGAAAGTATACCTTGACACCTGTGCGGAGATAGCGGCGAGGCAGCTGCCGAGGGCGGTGACTGCGACGCCTGTTCCGCTAGCGCGTTAGCTAGGTGTGCCGTGCCTGCGTCCTAGAACAACACAATATTATGGCTTAGGTTTACTATCCACGGACGCGTAGCTTCATAGACGCGTACAATTACCGAAACGGATCTTGAGCGCTCGGCGTCAGAGTGGGGATCGCTTTGCGCATTCCATACATTGGCGAGCCAATCGTCTTCGTTGTTAGACACATGCAGCAACTTAGGGAACGAATCAGGAAAAACGTCTATGACACGATGTCGCGGCGAGCCAATTACTGACACTCCCCGCCCCCGCCTCTCACTTCGCACCACTAAAGAGATCGACTTCTGTGCAACTTGAAGCCAGCGCTCAAGATCCCTTCCGGTGATTGTATTCGTCATGATACGCTTGATGTGCGCCTGCGTGAAGCTTACATACAAAACTATGGCCTACTGTCCACGAACGCGTAGCTTCATAGACGCATATTCGTTATTATACGCTTGGTGTACGCCTGCGTAAAGCTTACATACAATACTATCGCCTACTGTCCACGAACGCGTAGCTTCATAGACGCGTACTCGTCATTATACGCTTGATGTACGCTTGCGTGAAGCTTACATACTAAACTATGGCTCACTGTTATGCTATTGCTTATCCGATAGTTTCGGTTACGATTACAGAGCTCAATAACATGCCTAAAGCTAGCACTACACTGCGCACACGTATGCCATATACGCCAATCTGGGCGCGTCGGTCTCCATACATTTTATATGGCAACTAGACTTGTAGAGCTACACTAGATCCACGCCATGCGACGTCGTTCTACGTACAGATCAGGCGTGTTATACGTGTGCGTCGGGCTGACGGTCTGTTCACGGCTTCGGTCGTAGCGGCGAGCGGGGGCGGCGTCGGTACCACGCGCCTTTTCACTATGAGTATTTGAAGCATGCCACGACACGCCGTCGTCGCATCCTTCAATCATTTTTATACTTTTGATCTTACCGCTCGCCGCCTCGCGCTTAGCTACCGCTCACATTGGCAAGGTCGTGATAGGGCCGTAAGTAGTTCTAGTTAACCTTTTGAATGTCGTATGTTACACAGTTCGACATAAGCAATTGTCTTTCTATTGTGTCTCTAATTACGGCATTCAAAGAGTTAAACTGCGTTACCTGTATCATGTTATTGGAGAGGTCGAGCAGTTGTATCCGCGAGTTGTATCTGAGTAGCGAGGCGAGCTGCGACGCGTCCGACACGGATAGCCGATTGTCGCACAGCCGGAGCTCGCGGATCGAACTGTTCGACTTGAGGGCTATCACTGGAAAGAAGACAACATTTAATGTTTATTAGTAATACGGGTTATTATAGCTCAGAACCTTGTCCAGGACCTTCGGGCAATTGAAGACAACAACTTAATATAGACCTTATAGTAGAGGATACGGTTAACAACGACCTTCACCGGTTTGTTTAATGGATGAAACGTATTTTATGATAAATTTAGTATATTAAATAATATAACGCAGGTGGGTTACCTGAGAAATTCCTGGCCAAACAATTTTTTTTTTTTTGTATAATGCACCGTTGTGTTTAACGAATAAATTTAATACTAACCGAAAGAGTGAAGCCTTTAGAAAATAAAAATGTTGGGTTTCCTATTTGTTTCGTGGCATTACTATGGGTTGCCAGGTATAAACAAGTATGTATAAACAGGTGTGATTATTTTGATATACAGCAAATTCTATATCAAAATAACGCTGTTTCATTACAAATACGGTGTTAAAGTGTTGTCTGCAAAAAAAAATCTAGTATGAATAACGGTTGTGCATTTTTCTAAATAAAAAGTAAATTTTCAATTTTAAATTAATAATAGTCTGGCCAGGAATTTCTTAGGTATCCCACCCGCGTTATATTATTTAATACACTAAATTTACCATAAAATACGTTTCATCCATTAAACAGACCGGTGAAGGTCGTTCTTAATCGGATCTTAGACTATTAACTACCTTGACATACGGTCAATATAAGGATAAATTCGCATGCGGTGATCGGAGCACCCTCAAGCTACTACGCGAGCATGCGCGCGACTGCTCCAGTCGCCGCCGTGCTGCTCTGCACTACCCCGCGCCCGGCTGGGTGGCATTCAGAAGCCTGGAGAGTTTTAACTAGTGTGGTCGTGTGTTGTGCGTAATTATTAAATGTAATTAATAATCATGTCTCAGTCCACATCCATTACGAATCAATCAGCACTAAATGAGTAGCTGCACGCCGTCGCGCATCTCTCCGCTCGAGGGCTCTCCGCGGGCTCTTGGTGCCGCTCGGGGCCCGCGGAATCCGCCCAAGCGTTTCAAGGAAATGCGCTCTGCCGCGCCTAGTGCGGTGTGCGCTGGGCCTTGAAAGGCGTAGGGTCAGTGCAGACAGAGAGGAATAATTCTAGCGCGGACTCGGGCTTTTTCTGACGGAGGATGCGCGAGCATTTTTTGTCAGGTTCAAGCTTATATCCACTTTATTTCAATAAATTTAAAGTTGATTTTGCGCTGTCTGCGCTGACCCGTAACCCGTACGAGGAGTCAAAACCAACTCGCAAATTTTTATTGCAACATATGGAAAATAAAAACAATAGGGCTATGGTTTAAGGAGTCTTAAATAATAATAATAATAGTTTGTCCGTAACGCCGACTACTACCTACAGATCATTGGACGCGCTCAGCTGACATCTTATAGAAATTAATTCCGTACATGAGTAAATTAGTACGAGTTTTGACAAAAAAAGGTACTTTATTTTTTAATTTTATCTTTACAAATCGATATTGTTTCATGTACCGGATTGACCCTCCACGGGATTAAAAAGATCAAAATTTAGCGGTGTATATACAGTACATACAACATAATAACATTTTTTACAATTTTTGTGTCTGTCTGTTTGTCCCGGCTAATCTCTAAAATGGCTGGACCGATTTTGACGGGACTTTTTTTGGCAGGTAGCTAATGTATTAAGGAGTAACATAGGCTTCTTTTATTTAGAAAAAATAAATTCAAAATCCTGTAGTCCAAGTCCAAATAAATATGCATTTCTAAGACTAATAATATCGGACAGTGAGCAATGGGCAGCTCGCGTCCGGTAACAGTCCGGACCAAGCTCAAGTCGTCGACGGCGCGCGCTGTTCCCGCGCGCCTCAAGGAGTTGTCAGCAACAGAAGGGACCCAGCCGGGTCGAAGCCTACTGGGGCCAGGGTTATCCGAAAGGGCGCTCGAGCCCCGGTATGAAGGCTTGAAGGAACGGGATGGGTTTTTTAGTCAGTAAGAGTCTGACACTACCTCCCGCTCCACCCAAGACGGTGTCATAAGATGATTTTTCCCATCGAAAAAAAAAAAAGACTAATAATATAATAGCTACATCGCCACGATCGTGCGACTCGCTAATACCAAAAAATGGGTAACGAAAGGCTTGGTAAAACCTTTCGTGGAACACGAATTCCGCTAAGTTAGCCGGCGTACTAGTACTGCGCTCGGTAACGAAACCATAGCGACTTCTAATTCGACGCCAACGCCATCTAGTTGTGAAATAGGTACTAAAATATAGTTGCATGTATTTCTTTTATCAGTTAATTATGTATTTTATCTATTACTGCGTGTCACCACGCAGCGAAGTCCCCGTCGAGGCCGGCTTGGAAAGAGGTAACGGGATTTTTTTTTAAATTGGGAAATCCAATGCCTTCCCGCTCTTTGGCGGAGCGGAAAGGCGTGTCAGACTTTTACTGACTAAAACCCACTCCTGTGTTTCTTCTCTCTTGCGCTCGAAAGCCCCGGGGTTCATTTTCACTTAATCCATGACCCCAGTAGGCTTCGACCCTGCTGGACCTTTACGAATTGTTGACATCTCATAGAAGCGCGCGTAGAACACCTAATGCCGTTGATGACTCGGACTCGGTCCGAACGGCCGGACGTCGAGCTACTCATTGCTCGCCGATCGCAAGCCCACGCCTACGGTGAAGAGGTAAGGGATTATCTGGACGCGTACCGCAAGGATTGGTTCGAGACGGCGCGCCAGGAGAAAATCTGGAAGGGCTTGAGGGAGGTCTTTGCCCAGCAATGGGACAGTAAGGGCTAGGAAAAAAAGGCCACCCTAAGGTCGACTGGTAGTTAATGCCTTTGGCATTAAGTCCACCTTTGTACAGTGTAATGTGCATAAAGCATTAATAAATAAATAATTTTTCACCTCAGGAACACAATCACGCGCGCTATAGTCTCACGGACGGTGAGCCACCTGTTGCTCGCTGTCCGACTACTTACCTAGACACAACAGAGGCTCCCCGCACAAACTCACTCGCTGCAGACAGAGCGCTCTCAGCGTACAACTGTGCGCCTTCAGCGAGCGAGCCAACACGGGCGCGTGAGACGCTTCTAACGGCGCATCGGACACTTCCAGTTCTGCTAGGTCTGCGCTCTGGAAATAAAAAAAAACAGTATAAACAACATACCACAGTGTCTCAAGACGAAAGTCTATGACCAGCGCGTGTTGCCAGTGATGACTTATGGCTCCGAAACGTGGTCACTCACAATGGGCCTCATCAGCAGGCTTAAAGTCACCCAAAGGGCAGTGGAAAGGGATATGCTCTTGATCGAATCAAAAATGAAGATATTCGAAGGAGAACTAAGGTTGCCGACAAGTGCCGACATAGCACGAAGAATTGCCAAACTTAATTTGGGTACTGAAGCCCAGCATAATAGGAATAAACCGCGTTAGAAACACTATGCTATGCTTCATAACTCAAATAGCAGATGTCCAAATAACAGCCAGGCTGAAGTGGGAGTGGGCTGGCCACGTCGCAACCGGACGAGGATTGTCACTCACTGGACGTCTGATCCCGGGAGGTCGACCGCAGCGAAGGTGATGTGACGATCTGATCATGTTAGCGGAACAAACTTGACCAGAGATCGCTCCAGACTGAGGTTTGGAAGAAAAAGGAGAGGCCTTTGCTCAGCAGTGCAAAATAAAAAGACATGAAGTATGAATTACCTTCTTGATCATCCTGGAGGCCGCTTGCCACCCCCTGATGCCGAACTGCCGCGGTCCCGCGATCGATAACACCGTCGCGCTTTCATAATACTCTATCATGTCGAATATTGCCTCCTGAAACACAAAAGAAACAAATGGTAAGGACATGATGGATTTGATGATCAAGAACAGAATCCTTGGACCCTTCAAGACGTTGGACGGGACCCATTAGAGCCGATGCCTGCTTAGGCTGCGGGATTCCCGTAACCCAGGGCAGTCCTAGGTCCTAAGAGGTAGTTCTGCGGTGCTTTCCTATCCATCATTAACATAACCGACTCCGCGTGGTGATGCCCTGTGGCACCGGGTAAGTACCAATGCGATTTTTTCCATTCATATACATATGTACGTCGTTTTCAAGTTTATCTAGAACAATACTGACACCCCGTGCCTCTGAAAGCACGTAAAGCCGTTAGACCCGGTTGTCATCCGGAGATCTTGGACAGTACTTACAAGTAGTCAGAAGCCAGGAAGTCTGACCATCAGTCTATTCAAGGAGTATCGTGCCCAGTAACTGGGTTGTGGAGGTTTGGAATCTAACGAAGACTACTCACCACTCATCACCTGCCCTGGCATGTCCTTCAAGACTCTACTGAACTGCACTTTCCGCAAGACTTTCCCCTGCACAAATCGAACACCGCCGAAGTCGGTCGAAAACACACAAAGTGCTTCTATCACTTGTCTTCCTTTACTCACCGCTTCTTCTTCATTGTGGCACATTCTGTCTCGTCTCGCCACAACTAAAATGTCCACGAGACTCTCCCCAGCGCAAACCGAACACCATCGACGTCATCAGAGAACACACGAAGTCGGTCTAAAATTAGTCAGGTTTTACTCATCGCTTCTTCATCATTGTGGCGTGTTCTATTTCGACTCTCCTGTACTACATTATTCTCAAGACTCCCCAGCGCAAACCGAACACCGCCGTAGTCGCCTGAGTAACACACGTAGTCCCCCTAAAACTAGTCATACTTTACTCACCCCTTCTTTATCAGCTTGACCACACTCATCGCAAGCCGTACACTGACGAAGATTACCGTGAACACCCGAAGTCCTGCTAGTACTAGAATCTACTTACTGCTCCCTCATCATCTATCGTGGCGTGTTCTATTTCGACTCTCCTGAACTGCACTTTCCGCATGACCGCCTCCAGCGCGTCGGCCGGCGCTGCCCCTGATAGCGAGCACTCGGCCAGCGTGAGCCGCGGTGCGCGTTCGACCCCCCCGATCGAACTGTCTGGTAACTCCTGGAAAGTAATATGGATTGTGTTAGCATTATATTGCTGCTAGCAAGACTGAAAGCTTCCTAAAGTCCGCGGCGACTATCGGCATACCACGCCACGGCATAGTTTCCGTCAGTGTGCGCTTACATGTAGGGATGCCGCGTAACCCTCGCAAATTTCCTTTTCATACAAGTATTTATTGTAATGCGTTGAATACGCATGCGGGGCGCGGGGCGTGATAGCGGGCAGCAGCACCACAGGCAGGGCAAATCCGCATGCTTGATGAAATCGATATTAAAAACACCCTAAGGCCTCTTGACCATTTCATTATACGCTTGGTGTACGCCGGCGTGAAGTTTACAAATAAAGGAGTGGCAGGCGGTCGCCAACTTCTGCGAAACAGTAATGCTCGCAAAAGGAGGAGGCCGACCGCATCAGGCAACGTCGCTCTCGCCGCTTTCGGGAATCTGATCCCGATTTCCAGCCACCGTAGGCGCGGGCTTGCGGATAGTGAGCTTTGGGCAACTCGCTGTCCGGCCGTCCGGTAACTGTCTGGACTAAACCTAAGTCGTCGACGGCGCGCACTGTTGTCGCGCGCCTCAAGGAGTTGTCAGCAAACTTACTTAATTACGCCACCTTCCGGAGACACCTGACAACAATAAATGCACTTCGCGCAGGTGATCCATTAGGCCTACTGTGTGGACCAACACAGCTACGCAGCAGTAGCTACATAGATAGCGTTCATAGATGCGTAATCGTATATTTTATGCTAGGCGTAAGTACGCCTGTGTTAATCGGCAACGTCCTGTCGTCATTTCGTAGAGGTTTTGTCGACAGATTATCATAGTATTGTTTGTAAACTTTTTTTTTTTGATGGGGAAAATCATCCAATGACAACCACCGCTCTTGGGCGGCGCAGGAGAAAGTGTCAGACTCTTACTGACTAAAAAACCCACCCCGTTCCTTCAAGCTTTCATACGGGGGCTCGAGTTCCCTTTCGGATAACCCTGGCCCCAGTAGGCTTCGACCCGGCTGGGCCCCTGCTGTTGCTGACAACCCCTTGAGGCGCGTGGGAACAGTGCGCGCCGTCAACAACTTGGGCTTGGTCCGGACAGTTACCGGACGGTGCCTACGGTGGCTGGAAATCGGGATCGGAATCCCGGCGGCGGCGGGAGCGCCGTTGCCTGATGCGGTCAGCCTCCTCCTTTGCGAGCATTACTGCTTCGCAGAAGTCGGCGACCGCCTGCCACTCCTGCGTTCCAGGACCCTGGAGTTCCCTTTCGGACTAACCATGGCATCAACTTCTGGGCCCCTACGACGACTTAGGCTCGGTCCGGACGGTTACCGGACGACCGGATGGCGTGCTACTCATTGCTCGCCGTCCGCCTACCCTATGGTGGCTGGAAATCGGGATCGGTACCCCGGCGACTGAGGCTTAAGCACCGTTCCTTCACGCGTGCGGCTGCGTCCTTCGCTAGCATTACTGCTTCTTAGAGGCGACTACTACTTACGACTACTTGCTCCGGACCATGGCCTGTACCAAGGCCCGGCGCGAGAGGTCGTTGCCTCCGATCGCAACCACGAGGACACGGCGGTACTCTGCCCAAGCGGGGCACGCATCTGCGTGTGACACACAGTGATGACCTTATTGACTTGATACCATATCCGGTGAGGACCTGCGACATGAGGAAATTGAGGACGCCGTGAAGTCTTCCCAGCTACTCCTCAAAGAGAGATCTTATCACCACATTTATGGCGTGCTCAAAGGTTTTGTTAGGTATGTCCAAGGTCCAGTCAAATATGGGAACAGCCAGCCAGCTAAGCCAGCCAGCCACCTGCTATTGGAGGTATCCTTACCCGTATCTGCTGCACCACGGAGTCGATGCATGGCGTGTTATGCCGTCGGCAGGCCTCCAGGTACTCGGCCGCAACCTGCGACTTCGTCGTCGATGGTACTGTGGACAATAACACAACAACATGTTAATACTCATCGCTTAAAGCTTTCTTTTATACTTAGTACTAAGCTGTCAGATGATGTTAGCTCTTCGAAACGTTTAGTGGTACAGGGAAGAGTAGGGGGCCAACGTTCTAGCAATCAATTACCTACCAGGTGTACAGACCTCATTAAGGCTTATAGTCCCTTGAACCATCTGGCCAAAATTATGTGGACGCACCTCTTGCATCCGCCTAGGCGGCAGTACGCAAATCTGTGCATTTATTTACGGCTAACGGACGGCGGCGCCCGGAAAGCGCGCGGCTGACCTTTAAATCCATTTTCTTTGCGAAGTATTGATTGATTTACATGTACAATGTTCAACAATGTTGTTGAAGAATATTTAACCACCAATTTTTATGTGTAAAATGTTTCTAAAGATCCAAGCCGTTTCGAAGAAGTAAGGAAAAGTTGCGAAATTGCTAAATATTTTTTTTAGACAAAAGTATTAATAGCACGAAAAAATCAAATGTTGATAATGTTGTTCATGAATCTATAATAAACATATATTTTTTTCAAACCTATTAACCTGGCCGTTGCCGAGGAGTAGGCTTCAGAAAGTCACTGTTTTATGGCAATTTTCGGGCGCTTGGGCCTTAAGCTAGAACTACATTAGAATGACGCACACGTATAACCCCGCCTGATTTGTACATACGTAGAAAAACGTCACGTGGCGTGGATCTAGTGTAGCTCTACAAGTCTAGTTTCCATATAAAATGTATGGAGACCGACGTGCCCAGATTGGAGTGTGTGGTACACGTGTGAGCGCCTGATTTGTACGTAGAACGCTACGTACAAATCAGGCGTGATCCTCGTGTGCATCGGTCTAATATAGTAGTGTACGGCTTTAGGGTTATTCTTCCCTAATTAGAAAGTAATAGCCTAAGGAAATTTCACGCCGACTGATCGACACTTCACGTGACCAGAGGACTAGCTCGTTCTTCGCCCAAAGAATTAGCATTGCCATTCAACGTAGCAATGCTGCCAGTCTTCTGGGCACATTTCCGGATGACAGCGATGTGGAGGAGTACTTTGACGCCTGAGCGTACTTTGTCATTTTGTATTATATTTATGTACAACATAGAGAGGTTTTAGTATAGATAGTTTATTTAATATTTAAGTTTTTAAGCTATTGCATAGCTTCTATCGCGGGCCTTGAGCGTGGAGACCGAATCCAGAAATTCCGTAACGAAAATAACCTAACACCCCCCATCCATTTGTTTTTTGAGCGTGGTGACCGATAAGAAAACAAATGAGTGAACAATCAATCAAAATTCAATTCAATGTGTGAAAGTGTAACTGCAATTAATATCAAAGAAAAAAAAACAAAGGAAAAAAAATACTGCATAAATAAAATAAATAAATAATTATAATTGCATAAGTTGATAAAAATGATATGCAATAGCTTTACCGCGGCAGTCCCCGAGTGCCACACGTCTTTTTTATGTACATATGCATTAAACTCGATCAATTAGCATTAAAATAATATAATATACTCGTATAACATAACCTAATTAGAAAAGGCTCAATTATAATTCAGCGAGTACGATTATAAATATCAACTCGAAGGACTAAAATAAAAGATATTTATAAAGAAGTTTAGTTAGCATTTCCGCATTCATTCACGGAACCACATCACATTTATTGTAGCAGTGTGTTACTGGGTATGTGTAGGTCAGTGAGATGACGTCACCGCTCTTAATGCTCAAGTGTTTGCTTTACTTCAGTGTTTGTCAAAGTTATTGATGCTATGTTTAAGTGGTCCGTTTTCTTACGTATTAACTTGCTGTTGTATACCAAAGCTTTTTTTTTGAGGTGGGAAATCATCCAACACCTCTTCTTGTCTAAGGTGGAGCAACCAATTAAAAACCACCTGGGTCCTTCCGCGGTAACTCTTTCAAAAACTTCCGCGGCTGCAGCGGGTATTGGTCCTCGAGCTTGGTCTTAATCCGAGCTCAAATTCGTGTAGTGTAGACCGACTCTAGAGTCGAACACGAGCAACACAGAGCGACGCTAGCGTAAACCTACAGGTAAGGACTTTGAAGCACGAGCGACACAGAGCGACGCTAGCGAAGACCCACAGTAAAGGACTTTGAAGCACGAGCGACATAGAGCGACGCTAGCGTAGACCCACAGTAAAGGACTTTGAAGCACGAGCGACACAGCGACGGTAGCGTAGATCCACAGTAAAAGACTTTGAAGCACGAGCGACACAGAGCGACGCTAACGTAGACCCACAGTAAAGGACTTTGAAGCACGAGCGACACAGCGACGGTAGCGTAGATCCACAGTAAAGGACTTTAAAGCACGAGCGACACAAAGCGACTCTAGCGTAGACCCACAGTAAAGGACTTTGAAGCACGAGCGACGCAGAGCGACGCTAGCGTAGACCCACAGTAAAGGACTTTGAAGCACGAGCGACGCAGAGCGACGCTAGCGTATACCCACAGTAAAGGACTTTGAAGCACGAGCGACGCAGAGCGACGCTAGCGTAGACCCACAGTAAAGGACTTTGAAGCACGAGCGACGCAGAGCGACGCTAGCGTATACCTACAGTAAAGGACTTTGACGAAGGAGGTTATAGATAGAACTACACTGCGCACACGTGTACCACGTGGGCGCGTCGGTCTCCATACATTTTATACGGCAACTAGACTTGTAGAGCTACATTAGATCCACACCACGCGACGTCGTTCTGCGTACAAAGCAGGCGTGATACTCGTGTGCATCGGTCTAATATAGTATTTCTAGCTTAAGGCCCCAGGTCAGTGACTGCTATCACCATAGATATACTAAAAGAATTTTATATTCCTATGGCAATAACTATATCACCGAGTACTTAAACAGCAGTTCCCATAAAATGTTACCATAAGATATCGTTAATTCGGACATAAACCCGGATATAGGTGAAGTACTCAAGAGTGACGTCACACGGCTCCTGTGATGCAATCTGAAGGGGATATAAACCTACTTGGGGAAGTATGAGTCATGGGAAGGACACTGAGGGTCGTCGCACACGGGGCACAAGCTAGAAGCGGCTACAAAGATGGCTGAAGCGCGCTACAGCCACTTGTGGCCGATGTCTGCTATTTTATTCAACCCATTCACGCCGTATCATAACGGTATGCTTACGGTAGAGGTGCCCCTAGCACGAGCGAAGCACGAGCCGAGCTCATATTCGTGTAGTTTCGCTCGTGCTCGGCTTCTCTAGAGTAGAGTCCAAGAAGTCGCGGCATTAAGTATGTACGGTCATAGTCGGCCTTATAATGTTCTCCCTGTTGGGACTCAGGCTTCCTCTCTACCACCGTAGGCGCGGACTTGCGGACAGTGAGCAATGGGTAGCTCGCTGTCCGGCCGGCCGGTAACTGTCCGGGCCAAGTCGTCGACGGGGCGAACTGTTCCCTCAAGGAGTTGTCAGCAACAGCAGGGACCCAGCCGGGTCGAAGCCTACTGGGGCCAGGGTTATCCGAAAGGGAACTCGAGCCACGGTATGAAGGCTTAAAGGAACGAGGTGGGCTTTTAGTCAGTAAGAGTCTGACACTATCTCCCGCTCCGCCGAAAAAAAAGGCTTCCTCTCTCGAAGAGGGATTGGGCCGTAATCCACCACGCGGGCTCAGTGCGGGTTGGTGGATGTTACATGTCTTGGAACTTAATGGTTCTAGGACATGCCGGTGTCCTCACGATGTTTTACAATATGCGGTAGGTCAATATAAAATGTATGAAAACTGCAGGAAATACCGGCGGCGGGGTTTTGTGGTTGTGACCAGTATCCGGTATGCGGTAACCCTAAGTAAGAAATAAGTCAGGTTTTATTTAATTTAAATTCTAGCAAGTCTGCATATTTTATTACTAGCTGGTGTCTGCGCATTCATCTGCGTCATACTCTTAAACAGAACAATGTCATTGGGTCACAATTTCAAGAATGTTTTTTTGCTCTGTAAATTAGAATTCTTCTTCATCCTGCCCTTGTCCCATCTTATTTGGGGTCGGCGCAATACGTTTTTTTACAAGCTTTTATTTAGTTTCACCTTACCCGATGTTTGTCTGTCATCAAATCTTATAAATTAAATTTGACCCACTTCCCGGTTAGCGATTGAGCTGAAATTTTGCATACATGTGTAAATCAGATGACGTATGTATATATACTATATATACGTTGTTTATATGTATGTTTTTTTTTTTCGGTGCGTAGAAATCATCTAGATGACATCCCCCGCCTTTGGGCGGAGCGGGAAATACTGTCAGACTCTTACTGACTATAAAAAACCCTCCCTGTTTCTTCGTTGCCTTACATACCGGGGCCGAGCCTCCCTTTCGGAAACAGATTCTTGGCCCCAGTAGGCTTCGAGCCTGCTGGGCTCCTACAGTTGCTGAAAACTTCTTTACAGTTCCGCATCCTCCAAATTTGAGTCGGAGTTCTGACAGCTGTAGTGTCGATTTTTTTGAACATACTTACAATAAAAGTTTGAGAATCACTGCATGGGAGTGTATAACCAAGCATGGTGTATGAGTCACCGTCAGAAATAAGCACAAATAATAATAATAAAATGTAGGTCAATTGTTTATTATTATAGTAATATATTCATAATATTTGCGTTGGAATTGGAAACGATAACTTTGTGGTTTGTGTAAGGTAGCGTGTAGGATTTGAATCCGGTTCTTAGTATGTTTATTTCATTGTTCTTTGCGAGACCAGTGGGCAAGTGGTAGGTTTTTTTTTGAAGTGGGAATTAATTTAATTATTTCTCTCGCTCTAGGGTGGAGCGAGAGGGAATGCCAGACTTGTTACTGACTAAACCCACGCCATGTTCGTTCAGATGCCCTTGGCGTTCTAAGACTATGGCAATAGTATGTATCGGCCCTGCTGGACCCCTACGGTTTTGCCAACATCTGTTTGAGGTGCGCGTGGAACACTACACGCTGTCGAAGACTCAAGCTCGGTCCGGATGGACAGCCATATGGTAGCTGGTAGTCGGGGTCGGGGTCTTGGCGTCTGGGGCGTGAATACATCCATTTCTTTACGCGTGCGGTCGTCTCCTTCGCTAGTATGACTGCTTCGCATAAGGAGGTGACCACCGCCTATTTCCCCTCCGACGCCTAAACCAGGGCCCGACGCAAGAAGCTCGCAGGTCGCAAGCCCGCGCCTACGGTGGCCGGAAATCGGGAACGGAATCTCGCCGGCTGAGGCGTGAGGGCCGGTGCCTCTCGCGCGCGGCCTCCTCCTTTACTATCACTGCTTCGCAGAAGGAGGCGACCGCCTGCCACTCCTCGCTTCGGACCATGGCCTCAACCAGGGCACGGTGGGAGAGTTCGCCACCACCGATCGTCCTTACGAAGACACGGTTTCCGCCTGAACAGGAACACACTTCCACCAATGGTCACACCCGGGCGTTTCTTAAGTCAGAAAGAGAGAAGGCCAGTCACAGAACAGATGAATGAGTTTAGAATGGTCTTGTGGGCGGGGCAGGCGTGCCACGAAGTAGGACAATGCTCATAGTTCAACTACCAATAGCAAACTCGCGATCTAAGTGTGCGTGGTCTGTTAGTTGCGTAATGCGCGTTCGTATTGGTTTATTGCCTGTAGTGGAGTTAAAGGGTGTGAGATAAGCGGTATACACTCGTTGTAGTAGAAATCGGAAATTATTTCCTTTATAACCTCTTTAATCTTTTCTGTGAAGCCAGTGGTAGGTAACGGTTCCGACTTATCAGGTCGTGGACTCAAACCCAGACGCTTTACTTTGTGTAATAATTTCATCACCACTGATCTCAAAACGGTGAAGAAAAGGAACATCGTGAGGAAACTGGCATGTCCTAGGCCCAAGAGTTGGAAATCATACGACATCCACCAACTTGCAATGTGCTCACGTGGTGTATTATTACGGCTCACTCCCTCTCCTTGATTTGAGAGGAGGCCTGAGTCCCAGCAGTGGGAACTTTATAAAGCCGATGATGCTATAGCTATTATACGGGGAAGGAGATTGAATTAGACCAAATTAGACTCATCAACAGTTTCTGTTAATTGATATGTCCGCTATACTTCTGAGGTGTTCGTACCAAATGGACATGTCATTCAGTCATATGAAGTCATTGCACCAAAACTGGGCTCCTTGGGCGAGGAGGAGTGGCAGGCGGTCGCCTCCTTCAGTCAAGCAGTAATGCTAGCAAATAAAGAGGCCGATCGAGAGAGTAAATGACCCTCACACCCCAACCGCTGGCGGGATTCCGATCCCGATTTCCAGCCACCGTAGATGCGGGCTTACCGTCCAGCAACCATCCGGACCGAACCCAAGTCGTCGTATTGTCAGCAACAGCATGAGCTCACTCTTGATGAGCGCGGGTTTTCAACGTGAGCCGGTGGCGGTTTCACTTCATGTTACGTTACAGCTGCAGCAGTCTGTACCAACTATACTCCATTATAGACTACGCTAGGAAATCGACCCCTACATTGTTGTCAAGACAGATTGTTATCGAGTTTATGAGTTAACAGAGCTAGTTAAGGGTTGTATACTTGATTTGCATACCCGTGTAAGCCACCCCTTGCATTTGACCTTGATACAGACACACACAAGGTCAAAAAAGATGGAAACGACGACACAAAATACATAGGTACAGAAGACAATTTCATGTACGTACTTTACTCTTTATACCTACGCTCGGTGGACGCACATTTATGAGTTTTTGAGCCGGAATTGTTCGACGAGTGGTCCGAAACGCGACCGAGACATCGTGTCTGTGAGCGGTGTCTTTGTGTGCGTTGCTCGAGCGCGCTCTGTGTGTAGATTGACTTCTGTACCTATGAATATATATTTTGTGTTTGGGGTTTAATGAAACACCTTAAGACTACGCTTAGGAAGACATTTACATTGTTGTGAATAGGCAGATTGTTATCCAGTTTATTTAACAGAGCTGGTTAAGGGTTGTAATATTTGATTTGCATACCCGTGTAAGCCACCCCTTGCAGCCAAAGTCCTTGATACAGAGACACACAAGGTCGCTGTCCACACCATGTACCGGTGGCGCATCGCCGTACGTCTGGTGGTCGTTGTGTGAAAAGTACCTCGAAAAGGAGGCCTTAACCATATTCTTAACAGTGCTGGTTAACGGCCCGCTCACGGCCTTACCACGGTGAGCGGTAGGTAAGCGCGGAGCGGCGAGCGGTAAAACAAAATTATGAAAATGTTTGAAACACGCCATGAGACGATGCTCATACCTCCGCGCGCTTGTTTACCGATGCTGCACCGCTCGCCGCGCCGCTCGCCGGTAAGACCGCACTCGTGAATAGACCGTAAGGGTTGTACACTTGATATGCATACCCGTGTAAGCCACCCCTTGCATCCAAAGTCCCTGACACGCACAAGGTCACCTCGCGGTAATGTCATTCAGTGTGTGTTGACAACTACGGTTATGACGAGTTTACGTGACCACTCGATTTTATTGCTGTTGTGGTTAGTGCAAATGTGTTTGAATATAATGGGTTGCCAAGGCATTGACACAAGGGATTGACATTTTACTACTTTACTTTACTTTTTTGAAGTGAAAACTTCTTTAGCGGCGTTGAGCACTTTTTCTGTAATGGGTATATAAAATCTTAAACTCGCGTCAGGACACGTGACCTGATCGAAAAAGCGTAAGATGGATGAAAGTTGATTTTTCGGAGAGATAAACTTTTTAATGTAAAATAATTGTAATAGTTTTAAAGTGTTAAATTTTTAATGTAATATAAATTGTCATGTTTGTGTACGATAGCGCAATAAATGAATATTGTATTCTACCACATAAATGATAGTTCTTTTATACTGATAAAGCAATTGGTGCAAAATTATTCCCTAACCATTCCAAAATATCAAACATGCTCAACGTTAATAATCAAGTTTTCACTTCTGCCGGCACTCCCGGAATGCAAACCGTCTTTTTTTTTTTTTTGTTTATTTTTAAACTGTAATTTTGTAATATTGATTGTGTGTAATTCAGATACAAATTATTTGTTCATGAATAAATGACTAATGACTAATTGAAAACATTGCAAGATTCTTCGAAAGAGTTCAGCGGGAATTACATTAGACAGACGCATACGTGTAAGGGTCAGCGCAGACAGAGAGGAATAATACTCGCGCGGTCTCGGGCGTTTTCTGACGGATGGCGTATATCGAAGATACGCTTCCCGCCGTATCTAGGAGGGCGCGCGAGGTGGGATCGCAGTCAAACACTAGTTTACATCAATAATAAAAAATCGTAACTAATATTATTAGCCAAGAGCGTGTCGGGCCACGCTCAGTGTAGGGTTCCGTAGTTTCCCGTCCGTCAAAATAAGTGTACCCACTAATGAGTTTAAAAAAATGCTTGCATATACGATTATACTACAAACTTAGTCCAGAAATTATTTTGTACAACCTTTTTGTCTTTTTTGTACAAAAACTGTTCTTTCCATCAAGTTCAAATAATTTTCCTAAAAAGTTCTTATAAAGTTCTACTTTTCAGAATTTTTTCATATTTTCTAAACTTATGGTTCAAAAGTTAGAGGAGGGGGGGAAACATTGTTTTTTGTTTTTTTTGCGATTATTTCCGAAATTATTGACATTATCAAAAAATGATTTTAGTAAACTAGACAGACGGACAGACAGACATGGCGAAACTATAAGGGTTCCTAGTTGACTACGGAACCCTAAAAACGGCTGAACAGATTTGGAAGAAATTTGGCATGCATATAGTCTTTGACAAAGAAAAAGAACATGGGCTACATTTTACCCCGATTCCTTAAGTACCTAATGCCACGCGGGCGAAGCCGCGGGCAAAAGCTAGCCAATAATAATAATAACAAAGTCAGGTAAAAAAAAAGTAACTCATAATAGTTCGACAATCACAACATAAATATAGGTACCACCCACCACCCACACGATACTTTCAAGGGCTTCCGCTATAGTGACCTCATCGGAACGACCTTGGACGATGTCAAGTTCAGTTTTTTTTTCTGTAACAGTGTAGGGGTAGCTCGTACCACGAGTAATAAACTACCGATGGGAATAAATAGTATGTTTGCTTCGCTGCAGTTTAAATTTTGTTTGTTTTTTATCCGACTTCGCGTGAAGAAGGTTTTGTTTTTCGAATGAATCTATCGTCATCATCATCATCGGCCTTTTTAACCGATTTCAAAAAGGAGGAAGGTCTATGTTCGGCGGCATGTATGTTTTTAAGCTATTGCATAGCTTCTATCGCGGGCCTTGAGCGTGGAGAACGAATCCAGAAATTCCGTAACGAAAATAACCTAACACCCCCCACTCATTTGTTTTTTGAGCGTGGTGACCGATAAGAAAACAAATGAGTGAAAGCAGCTTTTTGGATGGGTGGGGTTAAGCAGCTGTTAGCGAGGTCTGGTTTTTGATGGAAGAGTTTAAGCAGTTGTTGGCGAGGTCTGGTATTGGATGGGTGGAGATAAGCAGCTGTTGGCAAGGTCTCATTTTGGATGGGTGGGGTTAAGCAACTGTTAGCGAGGTCTAGTTTTGGATGGGTGGGGTTAAGCAGCAGTTGGCGAGGTCTGGTTTTAGATGGATGGGGTTAAGCAGCTGTTGGTGAGGTCTGGTTTTGGATGGGTGGGGTTAAGCAGCTGTTGGCAAGGTCTGCTTTTAGATGAGTGTGGTTTAGCAGCTGTTGGTGAGGTCTGTGTTTGGATGGGTGGGGTTACGCAGCTGTCGGCGTTTTGGAAGGGTGGGGTTAAGCAGCTGTTAGCGAGGTCTGGATTTAGATGGATGGGGTTAAGCAGCTGTTGGTGAGGTCTGGTTTTGGATGGGTGGGGTTAAGCAGCTGTTGGCGAGGTCTGGTTTTGGATGGGTGGGCTTAAGCAGCTGTTGGCGAGGTCTGGTTTTGGATGGGTGGGCTTAAGCAGCTGTTGGCGAGGTCTATTGCATAAGTTGATAAAAATGCTATGTAATAGCTTTACCGCGGCAGTCCCCGAGTGCCACACGTCTTTTTTTTTATGTATGTTCACCGATATCTCGGTCAATTATGGACTGATCGCACGCACTGGTCAAAGACTTCCGTCTTGAGACACTGTTGTATATTGGACGAGAAGATACCGCGCAGCTTCCCGAACAGCTACATGGGTGATATATAAAAACCCAGAATATAATTTCAGTTTCCAGTGGCACCCCTAATAGCAAGCCTATAAATTACTCGATGATTACTGAAACCATCTAACGGTCACCCCAAATAAATGCCCCAAGGTTAAGGGCAATGGACTCAACAAAGTACCTAGATAATAGGAGGCTTTTAGGTCAGTTACCTAAACAACGTACGGCGATGCGCCACCGGTACATGGTAGATGTTCCACCTACACGCACAAAACGTTTTGGGAACACATTTAATGCCTTGCCGGAGTCTGTGTTTCCTGATAGCTACAACCCGGGAATCTTTAAGTCGAGAGTGAATAGGTTTCTTCTAGGCAAGCGCGTTCCATCGTCGACCGCATCGTCGCTTTCAGGTGAGATAGCGGTCAAGCGCGAACCTATCTACAATGAAAAAGAAAAAAACTAAGTAACGTAGTAGGTACTATGAAAAACTATGAAATAACCGGCATGGTTGGCGCAGTGGTTGTGCGTTTGGCTGCTACACTGCGGATCGCAAGTTTATGCCCCGCCTGGAACAAAGTTTTGTTTAGGCTACAGTAATATTCCTATTTTTTAACCCCTGACGGAAAAGAGGGGTGTACTTGTTTAGTGGTACGACCAGCTCGGACGTGTGGCGACTCTGGTGTCTATATAGTGTCTAATTTGATAGCTTCATCATCAGCCTTTTTAATTTTCCCACTACTGGGACTCAGGCCTCCTCTCTAAGAGAGGGAATGGGCCGTAATTCACCACGCGAGCCCAGTGCGGGTTGGTGAATGTCACATGTCTTCGAATTTTTGGTTCTAGGACATGCCGGTTTCCTTTTGATTTTTCGTTCTCAGTTTTGAGAGCAGTGGTGATGAAATAAATTACAAAAAGTAATGCGCCTGGTTGGTTTGATAGCTCTAAGCTATAATACAGCCCTTAAACCTCCTCTAATATTCTCCATACAAGCCTGAAAGTACCACATCACTATTTTTCTTTTTAATTGATATATAGTAAACTAGTGCTTCACTGCAATCCCACCTGATGGTAAGCAGTGATGCAATCGTTGATGGTGAGGCGCACTAGTTTATTAAGAGCCTATTCACTCTAGCCTTGAAGACACCTAAATTATAATCAGACGGGAAGACCGCAGCAGGCAAATTGTTCCAGTCCCTCGATGTACGCGGTATAAACGACGAGGCGAAACGCTTGGTCCGGACTCCAGCACCACGCGTGCTCATTGGTCAAATCAAATAGAGCGCGCTTCCTCGGCTTCCTGTTACATAATTCCGTCCCTTTTCACGAAAATTTTGATGTGTATTAACATCTTTCCTGCAATCTGTGAGAATAGATCGCAGGAAAGATGTTACACATCAAAACTGAATATCTAAGAGGAAGTTTGAAAATAGAACCGGTAACCGATCATTTTCTTTCTTTTTACAAGCTTTTATTTAGTTTCACCTGTCCCGATGTTTGTCTGTAATCAAATCTTGCAAATTAAATTTGACCCACTTCCCGGCCACCGATTGAGCCGAAATTTTGCATGCATGTGTAAATCAGATGACAATGCAAAATCATTATGACATGGAGCTGATCTGATGATGCAACTGGAAGGTGGCTATAGGAACTTGGTAGTTAAACGACACAACCCCATCGAGTTTGGGCTCATATGATTCGTCTTGACGAGCATTAATTATATAGGTATACCGAGCTATAAAATCTGGCTATGAAAAAAATGTTTTCATTAAAATCTTGTTTTTTGATTATATAGTTGAGAACTCGGTTGTCTTCAATGGGCATGCTGCGAGATTTTCCGAAAGAGTTACGTCAGCCTTGGGATGCAAAGGGCGACCATATATACAGGTGGATTTTTAGTCAGTGAAGACATTTCACTCAGAGTGGGCGTGAGTGGGATGACGTCCCACCTCAAAAACAAATGTAACGGGCCTTTTTTAGGGTTCCGTAGCCAAATGGCAAAAAACGGAACCCTTATAGATTCGTCATGTCTGTCTGTCTGTCTGTCTGTCTGTCCGTCCGTCCGTATGTCACAGCCACTTTTTTCCGAAACTATAAGAGCTATACTGTTGAAACTTTGTAAGTAGATGTATTCTGTGAACCGCATTAAGATTTTCATACAAAAATAGAAAAAAAGCAATTAATTTTGGGGGTCCCCATACTTAGAACTGAAACTCAAAAAATTTTTTTTTCATCAAACCCATGCGTGTGGGGTATCTATGGATAGGTCTTTAAAAATGATACTTAGGTTTCTAATATCATTTTTTTCTAAACTGAATAGTTTGCGCGAGAGACATTTCCAAAGTGGTAAAATGTGTGTCCCCCCCCTCTAACTTCTAAAATAAGAGAATGATAAAACTAAAAAAAATATATGATGTACATTACTATAAAAACTACCAACGAAAATTGGTTTGAACGAAATCTAGTAAGTAGTTTTTTTTAAATGCGTCATAAATCGAAAAAAATTCACTATTATTAAAACATCGATCAAAGTTACTACACATTACAAGAAATTTTATATTATGTTACTTGCTGCTACGGAACCCTTCATGGGCGAGTCCGACTCGCACTTGGCCGGTTTTTGTA
The DNA here is from genome assembly GCA_929112965.1 of Mythimna albipuncta. Taxonomy (NCBI): domain Eukaryota; kingdom Metazoa; phylum Arthropoda; class Insecta; order Lepidoptera; family Noctuidae; genus Mythimna; species Mythimna albipuncta. Next base: position 8,510,074 of record OV815985.1, on the reverse strand, counting down.
GGTTTCGGTTCTGCTGGGCCTCTACGGTTTTTTTTTTAATAAAGATAAGATAAAGATATTTTATTTGCTTAAAACAAGGTAATGTATTGGATTGTTCTTAAATCAACGTACCTATTTGGATTTCGTTGTTGCGACCAGCGCTGCGTCCAACGCTATTTTCTTAGAAAATAGTACTGCTGGTCCTTACCAAACGGACGGACGGCGAGCTACCCATTGCTCGCCGTCCACAAGCTCGCGCCTACGATGACGCCGGAAATCTTCCGACGTCCAAGACTGACAGACTTTACATTTCCATGACACCACTTCCAGCGTAGATCCATATCCGATGGCTCATCTCGCTAGATTTCCCCACATCTGTTTGATAACGAAGGTGTTGATGGCCTCATAACTCATATCTTAACGAGACTGTTGGAACAGGTCCAAAACCTCGGTTACTGGCCCCTATAGACGAGAAACTGTGAACAAACGCTGGCAGACTGTTACAAGCAAAGGTAAATGTTTATAGAAAATTATTTCAACAAAAAACAAGCCGTAGTAAAAAGTATCCCCTCAACCGAACTTAAGGGCCAAGCGCCCGAAAAGTGCCATAAAACAGTGATTTTCTGAGGCCTACTCCTCCGTAACGGCGAGGTCAATTGATTTGAAAAAAAATATATGTTTATTATAGATTCATGAACAATAATATCAACATTTGATTTTTTCGTGCAATTAATACTTTTGTCAAAAAAATATATTTAGCAATTTCGCAACTTTTTGCAACTTTGCCCTACTCCTTCGAAACGGCTTGGACTTTTAGAAACATTTTTACACACAAAAATTGGTGGTTAAATATTCTTCAAAGTGAACATTGCATATGTAAATCAATCAATATCTCGCAGAGAAAATGGATTTAAAGCGCTTTCCGGGCGCTGCTGGTCGCAAATAAATGCACATATTTGCGCACTGCCGTCTAGGCGAGTGCGTGAGTTGCGTTCACATAATTTCGGCCAGATGGTACAAGGGACTATACGCCTTAAATCAAATCAAAGCATTTATTTCAAAGAGACCATTTGCAGGCAATTTGCGTAGTCAAATGTCGATCAGTCCAAGATAGGTGAAGCTAAATTCCACGTTCCAAAGCGTAGATCTCTATGGAGAAGAACGTGCAAGAAACTCTATGGACACTCTTTTAAATCATATTATGTGTTACATATAATGGACCAAGCCCAAGTCGCCGACCGCGCTCTGTTCCCGCGCGCCTCAAGGAGTTGTCAGCAACAGCAGGGACCCAGCCGGGTCGAAGCCTACTGGGGCCAGGGTTATCCGAAAGGGCGCTCGAGCCCCGGTATGAAGGTTAGAAGGAACGGGGTGGGTCTTTTAGTCAGTAAGAGTCTTACACTGTCCCCCGCTCCGCCCAAGAGCGGGGGATGTCAATGCATGATTTTTTCCCACCATAAAAAAAAATGTGTTACACATAATGCTTGGAAAATAGTGTGCAAGTTCTATAGTAAGGAATCTATAATATTTCATTTCAATCATAACAATTTCAATAAGCCAAGCCTAGACCTGCCTTCCGACTTCATCATCAGATCATTCATCTCATCCCTCTCCCTCTTTTATTCTGTCATCGACTCCACGTATAAACTGTAACTTTAGTTGTTGCGACAGTACTGCTGTAATCCTATGAGGAGTTCCGTTCCATATCTTCGAAGTTCATGATCAGATCATAACAATATTTCTATGGGATCAACTTGGAAACATAATCTTTCAAAATCAAAAAAATCATTTTCAAAATCGGTCCACGGAAAAATCGCAAAAATGCGGCTGTGGACTGTACGCCTTCGTCGACAGGGTTTCTGTTCCATATCTTCGAAGTTCACGATCTGATTATAACAATATTTCTATGGGACCACATTGGAAGCATAACCTTTCCAAAAAAAAAAAATCTATATCGGTCCACTATTCACCGAAAAATCGCAAAAATGCTGCCGTGGACAGTACGCATTTGTCAACCGAGTTTCATAGTTTAGTATGTAAGCTTCACGCAGGCGTACACCAAGCGTGTAAAGACAAATACGCGTCTATGAAGCTACGCGTCCGTGGACAGTATACCTAAAAAGAAATCACTAGTCTTCGAATTTATCTCACAGACTACAATTTAAAGACTGATGTAGAACACAAAGAGAAAACATGGTAGTAACTTATGTCAAGAAAATCGCTTTAAATCCTTTGAAATACAGTTGAAAGAGGAGATTCACATAAATCATCACGCTAGCCAAAACTGTCAGCAATTCCAGAGCCGTAGCGTGGACTAATTTAGACGGGCGAAGATACATCAGCAAGGCTTTTTTTCTTTCATACATTCGAAAGCAAAACAGCGACTGTCGCAACCCAGTGGTCGACCACATCGTCACTTGCCATCAGGTGTAATAGTAGTCAAAAACAGCCTGCTAATTATTATAAAGCCAGTTTGTAATGAAAATCATTTCTTCATAGCAAAAGCTTTCATAGCGCAGTATACCTGTATAATTTAATACTCGTCAAGACGAATCATACGAGCCCGAAGGAGTCGTGTCGTTTAACTACAGAGTTCCTACGGCCACCTTCCGGTTCCATCATCAAAACAGCTCCTTGTCATTATAATTTTATATTATTATCTGATTTTTTTTTTCAATTGGTAAACCGGAAGTGAACCAAATTTAATTTGCAAGATTTGATATCAGACATAATTATTTCAAACATTGGGAGGCCTATGTAAAACAGTGGACGTCTTCCGGCTGATATAATGATGATGGTGATGATGATGATGATGATAATTGGGACAGGTGAAACCAGTACCGTAACCAGCCTTTCATACGCCCGGTGCGACTTTCTATAACTGCGCCCCTAGAAAAAGTACAATACAAACAAAAAGTACTAGGTATATAATTTTTGCGCCCCTCCGGGAACTGTGCCCTGTGCCTGAGCACCGCTGGCATCGCCCTATTTACGGCACTGGATGCTGCTTCTCAAAATAAAACAGATCGGGACCTTAGGGCACCCCGACACGGAAGAGTCGGGATTTTGAACGTCGGGATTTTAAACTTTCGGTCCAATGAACTTTCGGGACCGGTCGTGTTGTGCAAAGGCTTTCTGTATCAGACAGGCGCTATTCGCTAATATTAATATTATTTTTACCTTTTTCAGTTAATCCATTTGATAATTAATAATTTATCTAGTAATCCAGTTTGATCTTTGAACGATTTGGTCAATAGTGTAATAAATAATTTAAACATTGATATTCCAGACTTTGATCAGCTGAACTTTTGATCAAATGACCATCGTTAATTTAAACTTTGTTGATTTGTACGTTGTTATTTTGAAATTTGCTCAGGAAAGTTTTGATTTTCTAATATGCAACCCGTGGGCGCGGGCCCCCTTCGCCCACGCCTGACTACGCTACTGAATATAGCAGACAGATGGACGCTGCTCATTTGGCATGCATCATATTTGACGTAAGCCCATTGCCGGACACCCACGGCCCATTCTTTGTGTCAAATCGAACGATGCTTCACTAATATTACGTGCACCATCAAGTAATGCAATTTTTAGGGTTCTGTACCTCAGTCAGCAAATGTCCGTCTGTGGGCTAGCTTATGACGATTTAAAAGTGCCCATGTGTCTACGTGAAATAAAATAATGTCGAGATTTTTTTTTTTATTAATAAAAATATTTCAGAACTATCACACAACGCTGTCTAGCCCCAAGCTAAGCAGAGCTTGTGTTACGAGTACTAGACAAATGATAAACATACTTTAAATATATTTCTAAATACACGTACTATAGATAAATTACACCCAGACACAGAAGAAACGATCGAATACTTAGGTCTGCTTCCCCTTGGAGTAGTAAAAATATCAAACTTCTAAGTCAACGCAATCTAAAGATAAGTCCGGCTCCGTTTAGGCATATATTTTGGCACTCGCAAGTAAATCAAAACCTAAAGGATACTTCCCGTTCAAATTAAAACCTGGGCAAAAATTAGGGTTTCATAGTACGAGTAAAGGAAAAAGTCCGTCGTCACAAACTGACTCGATTGGAACTATTTACAATAGGTAAGTTAATACGGAACCCGCGGTGCAAGAGTCGAAGTCGCACTTGGCCAATTTTTTTTTTTTTACTCAAGACACTTCAGAACGTCATAATATGCCACGATTTTAACATACTTCTTTTGTGTCATCCACTTCACATTTACACGTCAGGAAGCCAATTCTTACAATTTAAAGCATTTAAAATCTGGTCGAAATGTCATTTTAACGAGAATCAATATCAAACTCTTGCCAAAAAATACTTTGTTCATGACATGTAGATAATGAAACAAGTTTTTAATGGAAAAAAATTTTTCATAGAAAGCTTTTAAAGCACAGTTTACCTGTATAATTAATCCTCGTCAAGACGAATCATACGAGCCCAAACTTGATGGGGTTGTGTCGTTTTCGTTTAACTACCGAGTTCCTATGGCCACCTGCAGGTTCCATCTTCAGATCAGCTCCATGTCATAATAATTTTGCATTGTCGTCTGATTTACACATGCATGCAAAATGCAAAATTCAGCTCAATCAGTAACCAGAGAGTGGTTCAAATTTTGCAAGTTTTGATTACAGACAAACATCAGAACAGGCGAAACTAAATAAAAGCTTGTAAAAAGTCACACAGGCCTATGTGGGCCTAACATCAGAAGCTAGCCGGAAATCGGGATCGTAATCCCGGCGGCGGCTGAGGCGCTGTGAGCGCCGTTGCCTGATCCGGTCGGGCTCTTCCTTTGCTAGCATTACTTCTTCGCAGAAGGAGGCGATCGCCTGCCAAACCTCCTTGCTCTGGACCATGGCCTGTACCAAGGCCCGGTGCGAGAGATCGCCGCCGCCGATCGCCCCCACGAGAACACGGCGATGCTCTGCCCACGCGAAGCACACCTCCACTGTGTGCTCCACCGTGTCCTCCGGGCGTTACGCACAGTGGCGAAACCCGGGCTTCACTCGCGCACGAATCCGGTGCAGGAACATCCCGAATTTACCATGTCCGATGCGAACCTGCGTCATGCGAAAGGTGAGGATACCGTGAGGTCTTTCCAGCCACGCCTCAAAGAGGGGACTTACTGCCATAATTATGGCGTGCCCAGCACTGGTTTGCGATAGTCTCTGATGCCATTTCACCATGAATTGCCCTTTGGGTGACTTTAAAGCTTCTGATGAGGCCCATTGTAATCGATTCGGAGACATGTCATCACTTGCAACAGGCAGCATTTCTTTTATTCAGTAAGTATTACAATACGTATTACGATTCCGTTCATTCCGGAAGCTCAAATAAGACATAGCACGCGATACTAAATTTTTTACGACCCCATATTATCAAGGTTCTGTTTATAAGACCCCGTATGAAAATTGTATGTCAAGGCTTCATAATTCATGTATATTTTCAGATCGTAACCTTATTCTACTTGAACGTATAGAAATATTAATGATTTGTGAAATGTTTATAGGTATTAGTTTTCATGAAAAGATGAATGAAAGTTTGATAGAGATTAACGGTGTTCCCATAGCATAATAGTCTAATCGGCCTATCAATGTTCCCACTACTGGGACCCAGACCTCCTCTCTAAGAGAGGGTAATGGCCGTAATCCACCACGCCGGCCCAGTGCGGGTTAGTGAATGTCACAAATCTTCGAATTTTTGATTCTAGGACATGCCGGTTTCCTCACGATGTTTTCCTTCACCGTTTTGAGAGCGGTGGTAATCATCAATCATAATCACATCTCCCACTCTTGGGCGGAGCGAAAAGTTGTGTCAGACTTTTACGGACTAAAAACCCACTCTTGTTCGCGAACCGCGATACGGTTCTTGAGATACAGCCTGGTGACAGATAGAAGGACAGACAGACAGCGAAGTCTTAGTAATAGGGACCTTTTTTACCTTTTGGGCACTTCCATGCCCTAGATAAAAAAATAAAAATAACCCCTAAAAAGCGCACTTATGGATAATTGGACAGAAAGAGCCGTTACGATCTCAGAATGAGAACATGTCTTCAAAACATCCGCCCATTAATAATAATCCCAATAATTCAAACCGCACCTAATCCCCAGCCCACCTCACGTGAGTGGTAGGTGTGAAGCTAGCGACGTATGCCAGTAATGCCAGTTCTGGCACGTAACATGGCAACCAGCCATCTCAGGTGGCAAGATGTTGCGTCGTGGGCTTGACTCACGCGTAAATTCGTTTGGTAGATAATGAATCGGGAGAAAATTCTCATGATTAACCTTTGGACTAGTAATACAATGTTATTATTTCGATAGTACTGAGAGCAATGGTGGCTGATTGGTAACGGCGCCGACTTACAAGTTGTAGGTCGCGGGTTCAAACCCAACCAGGCGCATTACTTTATGTAATTTATTTCATCACTACTGCTATCAAAACGGTGAAGGAAAATATCGTGAGGAAACCAGCATGACCAAGAACTAAAAATCCGAAGACATGTGACATTCACCAACTAGTACTGGGCCGGCGTGGTGGATTACGGCCCATTCCCACTGCTAGTGGGAACATTAGTAAGCTGATTATGCTATTTCGATAGTCTATTTAACGTCCGTGAGTGTGTATGTGGCACAGAGAAGATGAAAGAGGTTAGAATAGAAATACTACGAGTGTCGCCGCTTGTCTCCCACCCTTTAAGGGCCAAGCGCCCGAAAAGTGCCATAAAACTGTGATTTTCTGAGGCCTACTCCTCCGTAACGGCTAGGTCAATTGGTTCGAAAAAAATATATGTTTATTATAGATTCATGAAAAATAATATCAACATTTGATTTTTTCGTGCAATTAATACTTTTGTAAAAAAAAAATATTTAGTAACTTCGCAACTTTTTGCAACTTTTCCCAACTCCTTCGCTTGGACCTTTAGAAACATTTTTACACATAAAAATTGGTGGTTAAATATACTTCAAAGTGAACATTGCATGTAAATCAATCAATATCTCGCAGAGAAAATGGATTTAAAGCGCTTTCCGGGCGCTGCTGGCCGCAAATAAATGCACAGATTTGCGTACTGCCGCCTAGGCGAGTGCGAGAGTTGCGTTCACATAATTTCGATCAGATGGTTCAAGGGACTATACTCCTTAACTCCACTACAGGCAATAAACCAATACGAACAGGCATTACGCAACTAACAGACCACGCACACTTTGATCGCAAGTTTGCTATTGGTAGTTGAACTATGAGCACTGCCCTACTTTGTGACACGCCTGCCCCGCTCATAAGGCCATTCTAACCTCTATCACTTGGCCTGTGGGTTGTGGTATCACAGCAGGCCTTAACATGATACGCTAGTCTACAACAAAAATGCAACCGTTAGTTAACCCATTATGTCCCACTGCTGGGCACAGGGCTGGCTTGGCCTTCCTTGTAATAGTAGTCATTTTATAAGGTGGGAATTCATCTAATGACTTCTCCCGCCCTAGGGCCTGAACCTTTTAGGACTTTTAACTGACTAAAGCCACACCTATTTTCATTCTTTGCCAGTACGTTCTAGGACCACGGGTTCTCCATTCGGAAGAGAACTCATGGCCCCAGTAGGCTTCTGCACTGCTGGGCCTCTGTGGTTTTGCTGCAATCTCTTTGAGGCGCGCGTGGAGCTCTACGCGCCGAAGACGAATCTGGTTCGATCCGGACGGTGGGCTATCCATTGCCTCGTCGTCCGCAAGCTCACGTCTACGGTGGCTGGTGCATGAGGAAGCCCATTCTACCAAGCGTCCGGCCACCTCATTCGCTAGCATTAGGGCTATATTTCAACGAGACAACATGGCGGCGCGACCAGTCGCCGCTACAAACAAAATGTATGCAGCTCTATAGAGAGTTACTCACCTGGTGTCCGTTTGTTTGCGCAACGAATTTGATGGCGCGACCAGCTCGGACGTGTGGCGACTCTGGTGCCTAGTTTGGTGTGCCCTGCGAAATATAAACCTAAACTGGTTTATATTTCGCAGGGACACCATGTTAGCGCAACTGGTCCCGCGCCGCCATGGTGTGCCGAAGAAATATAGCCCTTACTGCTTCATAGCAGGAGGCGAATATAAATACACAGCTACCTATGTTGATATTTTCACAGTTTCCAACCCAAACGTACTGTGTGTACCTATTAAACTATTTTAGACCGTTACTCATGGACCACGAGTATTCCCAGTATTTGTCACAATGTCAATAGTATAGGGGCCAACGTACTTGACGATTGATTGCTATCGTATGGGTAAAGATATGTTTTGAAGGTTGATTCGTCCATTACAAGGTTTTTTTTGGTGGGTAAAAATCATCCAAATTACATCCCCCGCCCTTGGGCAGAGCGCGGAGATAGTGTCAGACTCTTGCTGACTAAAAAACCCACCCCGTTCCTTCTTGCCTTTCATACCGGGGCTGACCCTGACCCCAATAGGCTTCGGGCTTCGACCCAGCTGAGCCCCTGCTGTTGCTGACGACTCCTTGAGGCGCGCGGGACCACTGCGCGCCGTTGACGACTTGGGTTCAGTCCGGACAGCTACCTATTGCTCGCCGTCCGCAAGCCCAAGGTTTATAAGGGTCAGAATCGAATAAGAACAGTGGTGGCCAAGCCGAGCAGTGGTGGCCGAGTGGTAACAGCCGACTTACGAGTTATAAGTCGCGGGTTCAAACACAGCCAGGCGCATTACTTTGTATAATATATTTCATTACCACTGCTCTCAAAACGGTGAAGGAATAGATCGTGAGGAAACCGGGCATGTTCTGGAACTAAAAATTCGAAGACTGACATCTACCAACCCGCACTGAGCCCGCGTAGTGGATTACTGTCTAATCCGTCTCCTAGAGAGGAGGCCTGAGTCCCAGCAGTGGGAACATTATGAGGCCGACTATGCTATGCTTTTTAGGGTTCCGTAGCCAAATGGCAAAAAACGGAACCCTTATAGATTCGTCATGTCTGTCTGTCTGTCTGTCCGTCCGTCCGTATGTCACAGCCACTTTTTTCCGAAACTATGAGAGCTATACAGTTGAAACTTTGTAAGTAGATGTATTCTGTGAACCGCATTAAGATTTTCACACAAAAATAGAAAAAAAGCAATAAATTTTGGGGGTCCCCATACTTAGAACTGAAACACAAATTTTTTTTTTCATCAACCCCATGCGTGTGGGGTATCTATGGATAGGTCTTCAAAAATGATACTGAGGTTTTTAATATCATTTTTTTCTAAACTGAATAGTTTGCGCGAGAGACACTTCCAAAGTGGTAAAATGTGTGTGTCCCCCCCCCCCTCTAACTTCTAAAATAAGAGAATGATAAAACTAAAAAAAATATATGATGTACATTACTATAAAAACTACCAACGAAAATTAATTTGAACGAAATCTAGTAATTAGTTTTTTTTAAATGCGTCATAAATCGAAAAAATACACTATTATTAAAACATCGATCAAAGTTACTACACATTACAAGAACTTTTATATTATGTTACTTGCTGCTACGGAACCCTTCATGGGCGAGTCCGACTCGCACTTGGCCGGTTTTTAATAACGTAAGGGCGAACGTACTTGAGGGTTGAATACTATGGTATGGGTAAAGATATGTTTTGAAGGTTGATTCGTCCATTACAAGGTTTGTGAGGTCAGAATTTGAATTAGCTTAAGAATTATTGTTAGTTTTAAGTTCAAGTACCATAGCTAAGGCACAAAAAGGTCATTTTTTAGGGTACCTCGTCATGAAGCTAAGATGGATGGATTTTGTGAGGAGTAACTTTTATTTTTTAAAGCAGTGGTGGACGAGTGGTAGCAGCCCCGATGACTTGTAGGTAGCGGGTTTGAACCCAGCCACATCGTGAGGAAAGCATGTCTAGAACTAAAAATTCGAAGATATGTGTGAATCGTCTGACTACTTATAATTTTAGGTATCTTCAACATCACTGCTTACTATCAGATGGGATCGCAGTCAAGCACTAGTTATAAAAAATAAAAATTATATTGTGAACAGCAATAGGCTTGCCACAGATGTTTTCGGATATAAATAAAAATATTTATTACTAGCAGTGCCCGCGACTTCGTTCGCGTGGATGACGAAACTTATCAAAGAGTTTTGTCGTGTGTGAAGTCCATTGAATTGCATGGCGAGCGATATTGTATCTTAAGACAAAATATTATAGCATCTTAGCTGTGTGCAGCGCCCCTTAGTGAACTCTACTGCGGGTGACGTAACCTACGACAAACTTATTATTTGCGGTTGGTACAGTAATCGGGAATAGGGATCGAACCGCAAAATTAAGTTTGTTTTTTATTGTATATACTATTGCGGGATAAAAATTACCCAGTGTGGTACCCAGGATATTAAAGAATAATAATATCAAGTTTCATCGTAATTGAACCAGTAGTTTTTGCGTGATGCCTGAACAAACAGACAAAAATTTTTTTAATCACATTTTTGGGTTCGGTGTCGGTCTAGTAACACCCCCTGCCATTTTTTTTTTTTTATATTTTCAGTGTACAGAATTTTCACTACTACAGCATTATTATAAAATATAGATTATCTACTTTATTGATGCCTGATGGAAATGAGCTGGGATCACAGTCAAGCACTAGTTTAAATAATAAAAAAACCGGCCAAGTGCGAGTCGGACTCGCCCATGGAGGGTTCCGTAGCAGCAAGAAACATAATATAAAAGTTCTTGTAGTTCGTTGTAACTTTGATCGATGTTTTAATAATAGTATATTTTTTTAGATTTATGACGTATTAAAAAAAAACTACTTACTAGATCTCGTTCAAACCAATTTTCGTTGGTAGTTTACATAGTAATGTACAACATATATTTTTTTTAGTTTTATCATTCTCTTATTTTAGAAGTTAAAGGGGGGGGGGACACACATTTTACCACTTTGGAAGTCTCTCGCGTAAACTGTTCAACTTAGAAAAAAATGATATTAGAAACCTCAATATCATTTTTGAAGACCTGTCCATAGATACCCCACACGCATGGGTTTGATGAAAAAAAAATTTTTGAGTTTCAGTTCTATGTATGGGGACCCCCAAAATTTATTGCTTTTTTTCTATTTTTGTGTAAAAATCTTAATGCGGTTCACAGAATACATCTACTTACAAAGTTTCAACAGTATAGCTCTTATAGTTTCGGAAAAAAGTGGCTGTGACATACGGACGGACAGACAGACAGACAGACAGACAGACAGAAAGACAGACAGACAGACAGACAGACATGACGAATCTATAAGGGTTCCGTTTTTTGCCATTTGGCTACGGAACCCTAAAAAAGCATGTAGTTTAAACACGAGATAATTCAACCTTAACAGCAGAAATAACAGCACAAACCAAAAACATTGAAGTTATTATTATCAGTCACGCATAGGTCATAATAATGTACAGCAATAATTAACCTAAATTGAACTAAATAACAATTAGCGAGGGCAATCATTCTTGTACCGACATTAGTACATAATAATAACTAGTTGAACCTGATCTTTGTTCGTCGCTTCATTTTTTATATAATTTTTAGGATTCTGCACCTCAAAAGGTAAAAACAGAACCCTTACAGGACTGACTTCGTTGTCCGTCCATCTGTCTGTCTTTTTTTTTTTTTTTTTTTATTAATGATAGGCTTGCGTTTGACCACTATCTCACCTGATGGTAAGAGATGATGTGGTCGACGATGAAGCACGCTTGCCTAGAAGAAACCTATTCACTCTCGACTTAAAGACTCCTAAGTTGTAGCTATCAGGAAACACAGATTCCGGCAGGGAATCTGTATGTCAGTCTGTATGTCAAGACCCTTTATCTCAAGAACGCGTGGAGGTATCGAGTTGAAATTAAAACCATATACTCAGGTCTGCGGACTCTTAATGCTGTAAAAAAATCAAACTTCTAAGTTAACGGAAAAAAAAGATACGGCCGGTTATATCGCAAAAAAAAACGTATATTTTGATACTCTCAAAGATCGAAATTCATAGGGTACTTCCCGCTGACCCAAAATCCTGAAGTTTGGCCTAAAGCAAGGTCTTATAGCACAAATATAGGAATAGACCAGAAAACTGTGCTGATACGTCACATTTTTTTTTTTTTTTTGCTATTCAGGTAAATCTTCCGAGACTCCATTCCGGTCTACTATGGGTCTACTACAAATCCTGGAGCACAGCCGCAGGAAATACATGACTTGATACCGCCATCGTAAAAAAAAAAAATGTTAATAATAACGATATTATCGGATTTGGATATTAGTAACATCAATGTAATAGTATCTAAATCCGACGTTTATAACAAATATTTTTTTTTATAATGGATAGGCTCGCGTTTGACCACTATCTCAACTGATGGTAAGCGATGATGTGGCCGACCGATGGAACACACTTGCCCAGAAGCTATCTATTCACTCTTGACTTAAAGACCCCTAGGTTAAAGTTATCAGGAAACCTCCGGCAGGGAATTCCACTCCTTAGCTGTACATATAATGAATGTGTTCCAAAAACGCTTTGTACGTATGGGTGGGATGTCCACCATGTACCGGTGGCGCAACGCATTTAAACTTTAAATCACTCTCTTGTAAAGTTTACTCAATGTCACTTATATCATTTTGCCTCTCAAGCGTTCATTATTTAACTCTCTGTACTCCATGTAACTTCATACCCCGAAACGCAGCCAAGGTCGCGGTCACCAGCTAGTGTTACTCGTAATGTAATATACGCCTACATGACACAGGCCTCCTCTATAAGACCTTGGGAGCGCTGGTGAGGTCATTGCCCCTCACTTGGCAGACACGTTGGCGGCTGTGGGAGATTTTGTCAGAGAACGATGAGGTTAGTTGTGATCTGTCGTTATCTTCCTACCACGAGGTTTTTACGATCCATTTGACGATCTAAAGTGAACTGTTAAAGAGATGGAGCTATATATAAGGTGTACTGCTCCATCCTTATGCCTTGATCACGCGTACCAAGTAAACGGGCGAGACAGTGCTCTCGGCCGAGTACTCGGTACGTGTAAACATAGCGCCAAGCGCTCGGCCTACCACTATCTCTACAACTCGCTTTCATTACTGTCTCAGCCGAGCAACATTTTACTGTCTCGCCCTTTTACTCGTTACGTGTGGTCAAGGCATTAGAGGATACTAATCTGCACAGCATACTAATCTGGAACAATTTACTATACATTCTTATGCCTTGATCACACGTACCGAGTAAATGGACGAGACAGTGCTCTCGACCGAGTACTCGGTACGTGTAAACAAAGCGCCGAGTGCTCGGCCGAGCAACATTTTACTGCCTCGGTACGTGTGATCAAGGCATTAGGGTGTTTTTAATATCATGCGGAATTGCCCCGCAAGCAGAAAATTAAAAAAAAAAAATAGTAGGACATTTGTTGCGGGGGTTCCACGTGCGAGCAATCCCGCATGCGAGATCAAAATCGTGCGTTTATAAAAACACCTTAAAAGCCATAGGCCTTTTCTACTAGAAGACCTTGAGAGTGGTGGTGAGGTCATTGCCCTCACTTGGCAGACTCGTTGGCGAGTGTTGGAGATTTTATCAGGTGAGTAGGGCTGATCTGACGTTATAATTTGATGATCAGGCATTTGGATCTAGCTAATGAGTTGTACGATTATTTGGATCGCGTAGTACAAGTTGGTAATTATGAAAAGAAATGAATGGCCTTACTAATACAAAAATGTTATTATTCGGCTGATTATTTTTTTAATGAAAAAAATGTTTTTAAACAGCAATACATGTATACATATAAATAAAATTGGAGTGTCTGTTTGTAATATTGAAATAACTGCTTTTTACTACATACATATGAATATATGTATATACGGTACATACACCAAAATATATTTTTTTACAATTTTTGTCTGTCGGTCTATTTGTCCGGGCTAATATCTGAAATGGCTGGACCGATTTTGACAGGACTTTTTATTCAGTATTTGGCAGGTAGCTGATGTAATAAGGCCACTTCTAATACCTGAATATTTGAATAGCTGTTCGTTAGTCTTGCTAAAACTCGAGAACGGCTCGACCACCAACCCGCACTGGGCCCGCGTGGTGGATTACGGCCTATTCCCTCTCCTATAGAGGAGGCCTGATCTCCAACAGTGGGAACATTATAAACTAACTATGCATATGCTATGCCAGTTCGATATTATTCGACAAATTCAGTTTAGTCATCCTAACCAATCCTTATGTTGATTATACTAAAGGATATAATATGTACGTATTAATCATCATCAACAGAAAATTATTTTTAACTCGGACAAAACCGAACACATCATACAAGTCAAGTTAGTGACAAAAAAACTAGGCAAGTGCAAGTCGGACTCGCGCAAGTAAGGTTCCGTACCGTCCGCAGCAGGTTTAGTAGGTTTAGCAGTCCGCTAAACCTAATGGAAACACCCCTTTACATAATTATTTATTTAACTCTGTTTTTAGGGTTCCGTACCTAAAAAGGAAAAACGGAACCCTTATAGGATCACTTTGTTGCCCGTCCGTCTGTCTGTCTGTCTGTCAAGACTCGATATCTCGAGAACGCGTCAAGGTATCGAGTTGAAATTAAATCCATATACTCAGGTCTGCGGTCCCTTCAAGCTGTAAAAAAATCAAGATTCTAAGTTAACGAATAAAAAAAATACGGCCATTGTGGCCATGTCGCTAAAAAACGTATATTTTGATACTCGCAAAGATCGAAATTCACAGAGCAAGTTCTTATAGCACAGGTTTAAGGAAAACTCTGAAAACAGTAAATTTGTTGTTACCTACGTCACAAAAAAAAAATATTTTTGGAATCCGGAAAAATCTTCGAGACTACATTCGGCAGTCCGACTCGCACTTGCCACGATTTAAAGTATTTGTTATTATAATGGCAACAGAAATACATCATCTGTGAAACTAACTGTCACAGTTCATGAGATACAGCTGAGTGTCAGACAGACAGACGGAAGGACGGCGGAGTCTTAGCAATAAGCTAGAACTAGACTGCGCAAACATGTGCTACACACACCGATCTGGTCGCATCAGTCTCCATACATTTTATATGGCAACTAGACTTGTAGAGCTACACTAGATCCACGCCACGCGACGTCGTTCTACGTACAAATCAGGCGTGTTACACGTGTGCGTCGGTCTAATGTAGTTCTAGTTTTAGGGTCTCGTTTTATCCTTTGGTTACGGAACCCTAAAAAACTGACGTAAAAACTATGAATACAAAGTACTAATATAACTTCGTCATTAGTCAAACCACATATGGTCAGACCCGACATCTGTCACTGAGTCAATTACTATGACATATAATATATAATTGGCATCACATGTCTTCATATATATAATTGATATCTTAGAAAAGACTAGTAATTTGCCCGCGATTTCGTTCGTGAGAATGTTTTCATAACAACTTTAAACACCCCTTAAACAGTATTTTGTGGATAGTTTTTAACAAGCTTTTAATGAAAATATTTTTTTTAAAGGCAAGCTTTTATAGCTCGGTATACCTAAATTAATACTCGTCAAGACGAATCATACGAGCCCAAACTCGACGGGGTTGTGTCGTTTAACTACCAAGTTCCTATAACCACTTTTCGGTTCCATCATCAGATCAATAGCCCGATTCACATAATCAAAACCGTAACGATATATCGTAGCGATTTTGTCGTACCATTTCCGTATTCACATCCATCAATCGAGTTTGAACGAGACCGATTTTAAAATCGTTTAAAATTCGTCGATTTAAAAAAAAAAAACTTGTATTACATTATCCTGGTAGAATACTTATTAATGTAACTGGAAACAAGTCGATAGATCGTGAATACCGCTTTTGGATAGGAATTCGATCGAATGACTATAAAACTTCAACGATATTTGGCTTGTTTGATTTTACGTGAATGAGGCTACACCTCCTTGTCATAATCATTTTGCATTGTCATCGATTTACACATGCATGCAAAATTTCAGCCCAATCGGTAACCGGGAAGTGGGTCAAATTTAATTTACAAGATTTGATTACAGACAAACATCGGGACAGGTGAAACTAAATAAAAGTTTGTAATGAAAACAAATAATGACAGTCTTTACTAGCGTAGGTTTCTCCATACTAAATTGGGACCAGAGTTTCATCCATTTAGAGGGTAAATTTTGGAAAACCCTCTCTTACTGCTCGTCTACGTCATAAAAGGAAACCTTGTGCTAAATTTTACATTCCTATTCCTAATAGTTTCGGCTGTAGTTAATATGTCAGTCTGTCAGTTTCTCCATACAAACCTTGGATCCTCTTAGGTCTATATTTCACCGAGACACCATGGCGGCGCGACCAGTCGCCGCTACCAACAAAATGTATACACCTCTATAGAGAGTTACTCACCTGGTGTCCGTTTGGTTGCGCAACCAATTTGGTGGCGCGACCAGGTCGGACGTGTGGCGACTCTGGTGTCTAGTTTGGTAGCTTAGGGCTATAATGACTGGCCTGTTGCTGTAGTGGTTAGTGACCCTGACTGCTATGCCGGAGGTCGTGGGTTCGATTCCCACCCAGGACAAATGTTTGTGTGATGAGCATAATCATTTGTTCTGTGTCTGGGTGTAGTTTATCTATAATATGTATGTATTTAGAAATATATAAGTATGTTTATCAGTTGTCTAGTACCCATAACACAAGCTCTGCTTAGCTTGGGACTAGACGGTTTTGTGTGATAGTTGTGGAATATTATTATATTATACTAGCTTTTGCTCGCGACTTCGTTCGCGTGGAATAGTGACTTCCGGCAGATAGTACTGAATTGATGCCGACTCTTGACCAATAAATAGATGGCGCTGTATGTCCGGAATAAATTTTATTTTTTATTTTATTGTTTGTAATAAAAACTATCCTATGTCCTTTCTCAAGTTCCAAACTATGTCTGTACCAAATTTCACACAAATCGATCCAGTAGTTTAGGCGTGAAGCAAAGACAGACAGACAGACAGACAGACAGAGTTACTTTCGCATTTATAATATTAGTTTGGATTATTCGTTTATTCATTTAACTTAACATATAAATTATATGTTTAAATATTTAAATAAAAAAATAATTTAAAAATATGAAAAGTAGTGTCCCACCAGTATCGGGAACAGGGTCCAAGCTACCGGCGGTCAGGGCTCCAGAGAAAGGAACCTCCTAACTATACGAGCCGTCTCCAGGAGTACCGCTTTCTGAATCAAGCCCTTGATCTAGTCGCCTAACGAGAGCCTCCTCCTAAGGTGTTGGTCGAGGCTCTTGGCTATTAAGCCATTGGCTGAAACCACTATCGGTACAATGATCGCTGAATCCACTTCCCACATGTCGACAACCTCGCGAGCCAAGTCATTATTATTGTGAAATATAGCTCTTAGAGGGTTTTTTTTTATGGTGGGGAAAAATCATGCATTGACATCCCCCGCCCTTGGGCGGAGCGGGAGATAGTGTCAGACTCTTACTGACTAAAAGACCCACCCCGTTCCTTCTAGCCGGGGCTCGAGCGCCCTTTCGGATAACCCTGGCCCCAGTAGGCTTCGACCCGGCTGGGTCCCTGCTGTTGCTGACAACTCCTTGAGGCGCGCGGGAACAGCGCGCGCCGTCGACGCCTTGGGCTTGGTCCGGACAAATACCGGACGGCCGGACAGAGCTCTTAGAGGGTGAATTTTGTAAAACCCTCTCTCAGTGCTCACCTACATCATAAAAGGAAACCTTATGCAAAATGTCACGCTCCTAGTGCCATTAATTTCGGCTGTGCATTGATCTGTGAGTCAGTCAGTTCCTCCCTGTACATATAATTACCATCACATGTCTTTACATCTCAGAACAGATAAAAATCATAAAGATAAGAGGAAAAATGTTAAAAAAAAACGAATACATTTACATACGACGCCGCGCTGTCTGATCGACGCGCGCACACGCACACAGTTACAACCAGCCAATCGAGATTACACATACTAATGTTGTAGCGGCAGAAGTAGTGATGGAACAGAAGTACTGGCGTTACCATGACGTGCGAGCGAGAAAGAGGGATGGAGCCAATCTTGACAGACGGACAACAAAGTGATCCTACAAAGAATTTTTTGATCTCCCACTCTACCGTGGAACGGAAGCACAAAACGCTCCTGGCTGGGTTTGAACCCGCGACCTACAACTCGTAAGTCGTGGCCGTTGCCAGCACTGCTCTCGACAATGGCTAATTTTGGAAGAAAAACCACTGCGAAGAAACACCAAAATAAATACAAGGGTCAGGTCAGATTCTATTTTAAAAATGTTTCTGGGTCAACGTGTAACTGCTGCCGTAAGCCTTATCGTCATGTTTGGACTCAAACGTTTTTCTACTACCATTATAAGCGGTTCTAGAAAGCAAAACGCAACTGAAGGACAAATTTAGTACAAGCTTTTATTTAGTTTCACCTGTCCCGATGTTTGTCTGTAATCAAATCTTGCAAATTAAATTTGACCCACTTCCCGGTTACCGATTGAGCTGAAATTTTGCATGCATGTGTAAATCAATTGACGATGCAAAATCATTATGACATATTTATTTATTTATTTAGCCTTTATGCAACAAAAAGTACATAGGCGGACTTAATGCCTTAGGCATTCTCTACCAGTCAACCTAGGGTGGTGAAGAGACAATATGGTAGGCGCACAAAAAGAAAATTTTGGTATTAAAACAAGAGTAAAAATATACATAATTATAGATAAAATACACATACATATATATTTAATATAATTTATATACTACATACATATATTTATATAAAGTAAGGACAGAAGTTTTGAGACGATTCTGCTATTGGTGTAGAAAATGATTCCGCAACTTCCATTTAAATGCATACCGACTTTCGGCCGTCCTGATATCGAGAGGAAGCGCATTCCACAGAAGGATGGACTGTTCATATAGA
This sequence comes from Mythimna albipuncta, assembly GCA_929112965.1. NCBI lineage: Eukaryota > Metazoa > Arthropoda > Insecta > Lepidoptera > Noctuidae > Mythimna > Mythimna albipuncta. Next base: position 8,491,176 of record OV815985.1, on the reverse strand, counting down.
AAGGAAGAATGAACAAAATCAAAAGTATGAGAAGGACAGAGCAGAAGGAGATTGTTTGAAGAACGCAGATTCCTTGCGTGTGAAGAACAAAGAAATTGAAAGTGAGTTATGAGATAGGATGGAGGCGTGGGAGAGTTGAGCAGAGAGAAAAGTGTAGTCAGTGCGCGCACATTTCTTCTCTGTCGAATTGGCATCCATTTAAGCTCAGATCTATAAGTAGAGATATGGTCATATTTTCTAAGATTAAATATGAACCGAATGCAGTTGTTGAGGAGCCTGTCTAGTTAATCCAGCAACACCGCGTTCAGGTCAAAGTAGCACACGTCACAATAGTCAATTATAGGGAAAATTAAAGTTTGCACAAGCATTGTCTTCGTCTTCGCGGGCAAAAAGTTCCTCAGACGATACAGATACCGCAAAGTCCCGATCTCCACATACATGGAGCTGATCTGATGATGCAACTGGAAGGTGACTATAGGAACTTGGTAGTTAAAGGACACAACCCCTTCGAGTTTGGGCTCGTATGATTCGTCTTGACGAGCGTTAATTTCTAAAGGTATATTGAGCTATAAAAGTTTGCTATGAAAAATTGATTTTCATTAAAATCTTGTTTATTCATTGAAGCTTTATGCACATATTACAGTTCAAAGGCGGCCTTAATGCCGTAACCATTATCATTAGTAGACAAGAGCGTGCACAGGAATTACATGACTTGATTCCACCATCCCACTTCTACCATCGGACAAGCCGACGAACGGCGAGTATCCACCCTTATGTTGTTGAAACTTCTACGTTCTGGACCAAGCGTTTCGCCTCGTCGTTTATACCGCGTACATCGAGGGACTGAAACATTTTGCCTGCTGCGGTCTTCCCGTCTGATTATAATTTAAGTGTCTTTAAGGTGAGAGTGAGTAGGCTCTTAATAAACTAGTGAGCCTCACCAACAACGATTGCATCACTGCTTACCGCACTTGCTTTGCTTGCTGCTTGGTGGGATCGCAGTCAAGCACTAGTTTATATTAAAAAAGATGTGTGGCACTCGGGGACTGCCGCGGTAAAGCTATTGCATAGCATTTTTATCGGTAAAGCTATTGCATAGCATTTTTATCAACTTATGCAATTATAATTATTTATTTTATTTATGCAGTATTTTTTTTTTCGTTGATATTAATTCAAGTTACACTTTCACACATTGAATTGAATTTTGATTGATTGTTCACTCATTTGTTTTCTTATCGGCCACCACGCTCAAAAAACAAATGAGTGGGGGGTGTTAGGTTATTTTCGTTACGGAATTTCTGGATTCGTTCTCCACGCTCAAGACCCGCGATAGAAGCTATGCAATAGCTTAATAAATAAAAAAATCTACCAGTCGACCTTAAGACACATGTGTGGTTTTGGTCAATAAACGTCCGACGCGCTCTCTCGCACCACCCTAAAGCGGAAGAAGTCATGAGATGATTTCCCACCTCCAAGAAAAAAACAAGTATAACTTCTGCTACATCGCTATCATCTGACCCCCTCCCACACATACCCACCTTTATTCAACCGAATGCGTGTCAGAACACATCACAAGTACTTACGCACGCAACTCTGTACCGAGTCAGCCTCTCATTGGTTGAAACCTTAACAAACGAGCTTGCCAAACTAATTATATGTGGCAACGATTCTGAGAAACAAGAGTGATTAAAAATTATATTGAGAAAAAATTATTCGATCCTTTGTTGACTGTTTCAGGAAGGAAACATCTTTTTTCATTACTCATACTCTGAAAGTAGGTCTGAAGTCGCCTGAGGAGCGGGCTGAAAGTGATACTTTTCATCCCTAGGGAGTTTTACTTTACAACTGACAGCTGTCAAATTATTTAAAAAAAAAACTAGTTCTACTTCACATTTCTATTGCACCATGTTCCAATTCGACTGGTCTGTTGGTCTAGTGGTTAGTGAACCTGACTGCTATGCCGGAGGTCGTGGGTTCGATTCCCACCCAGAACAAATGTTTGTGTGATGAGCATAATCATTTGTTCTGTGTCTGGGCGTAATTTATCTATAATATGTATGTATTTAGAAATATCCAAGTATGTTTATCAGTTGTCTAGTACCCATAACACAAGCTCTGCTTAGCTTGGGACTAGACGGCGTTGTGTGATAGTTGTGGAATATTACTATTTATATTATTATAATTTTCCATAAAGCCAGTCAATCACAGCGCGATTTAAAATTTAAATAACTTAAAGATAAGTATTAATTAAATAGTACTAGCTGACCCCGCAAACTTCGTACCGCTTAATAGTTACCTTTTATCTAAGCTGTCAACTCTACCTACTCTACCCTACTCTACCCTACTCTACCCTACTCTACCCTACTCTACCCTACTCTACCCTACTCTACCCTACTCTACCCTACTCTACCCTACCCTACCCTACTCTACCCTACTCTACCCTACTCTACCCTACCCTACTCTACCCTTCTGTACCCTACCCTACTCTACTCTACTCTACCCTACTCTACCCTACTATACCCTACTCTACCCTACCCTACTCTACCCTACTCTACCCTACTCTACCCTACTCTACCCTACTCTACCCTACCCTACTCTACTCTAATCTACCCTAAAAAAAAAAAAAAAAAAAAAAAAAAAAGTATCCTATGTCCGTCTCCTGGTTTTAAGCTACCTCCCCACCAATTTTCAGCCAAATCGGTTCAGCCGTTCTTGAGTTATAAGTGGTGTAACTAACACGACTTTCTTTTATATATATAGATTACTAGCTTTTGCCCGCGGCTTCGCTCCCGCTGTTCCCTACTTCAGCCTACTATACCCTACTCTACCCTACTATACCCTACTCTACCCTATCCTACTCTACCCTACTCTACCCTACCCTACTCTACTCTACTCTATCCTACTCTACCCTACTCTACCCTACTCTACCCTACTCTACCCTACTCTACCCTACTCTACCCTACTCTACCCTACTCTACCCTACTCTACCCTACTCTACCCTACTCTACCCTACTCTACCCAACCACACTCTACTCTACTCTACCCTACTCTACCCTACTCTACCCTACTCTACCCTACTCTACCCTACTCTACCCTACTCTACCCTACTCTACCCTACTCTACCCTACTCTACCCTACTCTACCCTACTCTACCCTACTCTACCCTACTCTACCCTACTCTACCCTACTCTACCCTACTCTACCCTACTCTACCCTACTCTACCCTACCCTACTCTACCCTACCCTACCCTACTCTACTCTACTCTACCCTAAAAAAAAAAAAATTTAAAAAAAAAGTATCCTATGTCCGTCTCCTGGTTTTAAGCTACCTCCCCACCAATTTTCAGCCAAATCGGTTCAGCCGTTCTTGAGTTATAAGTGGTGTAACTAACACGACTTTCTTTTATATATATAGATATTTTAAGTGATTTATTTGTTCAACTATTTCTTTAAAATACTTTATGTATTTCTATAGCTACTCAAATTCGAAGTATCTTCTCTCGCGCCGAGCCTTGGTACAGGCCATGTTCCGGAGCGAGGAGGAGTGGCAGGCGGTCGTCTCCTTCTGGGTCCTTCCTTCTTTCGATTCCGATACCGATTTCCGGCCGCCGGCCGTAAGCGCGGACTTGCGGTCGGCAAGCAATAGATAGCTCGCGATCCAACCGTCCGGACCGAGCTCAAGTTTTCGACGGCGCGCACTGGTTCACCGTAGTGGCCCAGCAGGGACGAAGCTTACTAAGGCGAAAGGGATGATGCGAAAGGGATCCCTAGGGCCCTAGAACAATGACAAAGAAGGAACAGGGATGGGTTTTTAGTCAGTAAAAGTCTGACTCGCCCTCGCGCTCTACCCAAGAGCGGGGGACATCATTGGATGATTTTTCTGCCTAAAAATAAGCCTCTTCCATCATCGGACCACTAGATGTACGGCGTTGCGTCATGGTACATGGTGGGCATCCCTCCCATACGTAAAAAGCGTTTTGGGAACACATTCATTGTGCGTACAGCTAAGAAGTGGAATTCTTTGCCGGAGTCGTGTGTTTCCTGATAGCTACAATTAAGGGGATCTTTAAGTCAAGAGTGAACGGCGCGCACTGTTCCCGCGCGCCTCAAGAAGTTGTCAGCAACAGCATCCCGGGGCCCAGCCGGGTCGAAGCCTACTGGGGCCAGGGTTATCCGAAAGGGCGCTCGAGCCCCGGTATGAAGGCTAGAAGGAACGGGGTGGGTCTTTTAGTCAGTAAGAGTCTGACACTATCTCCCGCTCCGCCCAAGAGCGGGGGATATCATTGGATTTGGATTTTTTCCCACCATAAAAAAAAGTCAAGAGTGAATAGGTTAATTCTAGGCAAGCGTGCTCCATCGTCGGTCACATCATAGCTTACCATCACGTGAGGCAGTGGTCACACCACCACGTATGCTGCCTGCATCCGCATCCTGCAGCCGAGATTCGAATAGAACATTAGTGTTCCTATGCACCGTGCGTTCAACGCATCCAATATACCAGTGTCTCAAGACGAAAGTCTATGACCAGTGCGTGTTGCCAGTGATGACATATGGCTCTGAAACGTGGTCGCTCACAACGGGCCTCATCAGAAAACTTAAAGTCACCCAAAAGACAATGGAAAGGGCTATTCTCAGAGTTTCCTTTCGTGATCGAATCAAGAATGAGGATATCCGCAGGAGGAAAAAATAATAATGTATTATTATTACGTATCTACATTGTGCTCACATATTAGAAGCGACAAGAAATATGTAACCAAGATTTATGTAACTCATAATGTGTTTTAAAAAGAGTGTCCATGGAGTTTCTTGCACGTTCTTCTCCATAGAGACCTACGCTTTGGAACGTGCAATTTAGCTTCACTTTTCTTGGACTGACCGACATTTGACTATTCAAAAGTGCCTGTAAATGGTCTATTTGAAATAAATGCTTTGATTTTGACTTTGAGAACCAAGATTACCGTCATAGCACGAAGAATCGGCAAACTTAAGTGGCAATGGGCAGGGCGCTTTGCTCGCAGAACAGATGGCCGTTGGGGCCGGAAGGTTCTGGAATGGCGACCACGCACCGGAAGACGTAGCGTTGGCAGGCCCCCTATAAGGTGGACCGATGACCTGGGGCCTTAGTCTGCTATTTTTATAAATTCGTCATTCCAACACGATCCCATTGTCATTTTGCTAAAAGTTTGTAATCTGCTAATTCATAATGATCGATCAATGGTCGGTTAATGATCTTGTAATAGAATTGTGGTAGAATGACAATTTTTTTTTTTTATTGTTGATAGGTTCGCACTTGACCGCTATCTCACCTGCTAACCTCATATTAAGCTTATTAAAAGCACTAATTGCGAAATGACGTCGTAATGGTAGGTCACTGATCAAAGGAACTGTCAACATTTTTGCAGATTACCGCATACGTCAGATATTCATTTGTCATTATGTACGAGATTACCATTCTATGCCATTTCTTTCAATGGAGTGTCAGTGGTTGACCATCAGAAAGTCATAATGACGCCATTATATTAGTAGATTACCAAAACTTGTCAAAGTCAACAATTATGAAATCAATGATAGACCATTCAGACACTATTGTAATAGCAGACTTGAGGCCCTGGTGAGGGTTGTAGGAATCCGATGGATGCGAGACGAACAGGACCGTTCATTGTGGCGACGCTTGGGGAAGGCCTATGTCCAACAGTGGACGTTTTTCGGCTGAAATAATGAATGATGACTCCACGCGAATCAAGTTGCGAAAACGGCTTATCTATACATATAAATAAAATTGGAGTGTCTGTCTATAATATTGAAATAACTGCTTTTAATTACATGTATATGAATATGTATACGGTACATACACCAAAATAACATTTTTAACAATTTTTGTCTGTCTGTCTGTCTGTTTGTCCGGGCTAATCTCTGAAATGGCTGGACCTATTTTGACGGAACTTTTTATTGGCAGGTAGCTGATGTAATAAGAAGTAACATAGGCTACTATTATTTTAGAAAAAATTAATTCAAAATCCTTTAGTCCACGCAAACGAAGTCGCGGTCACAGCTAGTGAACGTATAAAAAGAGATTATTTCTATTGTGAACAATTGTGGGACTTAGGTTTAAAATCAAGTGTACAATTATCAGCTCGACCGAGCGCTCTATATCTCAGATACACATAGTATACCTACCTAATCACTTACGGTCAGGCCATTCATTTATTATCGCCCCTCCCCCTAAGGTTCAACACACACCGAGACACGAAGCGTTGATGCTTGAAGAGGCCAGTGGCCCATGGGCGAGTTTTTAAAACGCACTCAATCGTGTTAACGTAACGTGCCAAGTGCGAGTTTTTTTTACGTTAACACCATCGACACGTCCATGACGTTCGGCGTTCCGTACTTCGAGTATGAATTTTGTCACATATCATTTTTCTGTATCGAATGTTAAATGAATGAAACGACTGGGCACGTGTCGATTCCCATGAGGCCGAGGCGCACGTCAACCCTCATTAGAAATCAGAAACGTTATTTCAAATAGACCAATTACAGGCACTTTTGAATCGTCAAAATGTCGGTCAGTCAAAAAAGTGAAGTAAAATTGAGCATTCCAAAGCGTAGATCTCTATAGAGAAGAACGTGCAAGAAACTCCATATGGTATGAATTCACGAAGGAACGGAGTGAGTTTTTAGTCAGTAAAAGTCTGACACTATCTCTCGCTCCGCCCAAGAGCGAGGGATGTCATTGGATGATTTTTCCACCGGAAAAAGCCGAAAAACTGTTGGTTTTACGTTAATGAATAAATAAATAAAATATGGTATCTTAAAAACCGCACTTCGACTCTTGTCTCAGTGTGAGTCGACCCTAACATAATAACATCGTGCGAGTACAAAGTAATTAAAAGGATGGGAATAGACGAGTTTCTCGGAAGACATTAGCTATTATGTTATAAGAGCCTTGTCGGATAGTTGCTACTGTTTCAAAAAGGGTAAGTAGATATTGTAGTGAGCTGTAAACACATTTAGAGCTTTAATTCACCGGCCGGCGTTGCGACCAGTCGTCGCTACCAACATAATGTATAACAGCTCTACAGAGAGTAAAGGTGGCGGTTCGCGCCGCGACAGAGACAAGCGACCGAGACAGGAGACCGCGACCGAAGACCGCGACCAGACAGAGACAGGAGAACAGCCGCTCATACATTGCCTAACGTCAAGTGACGGTCGCGGTCTCCTGTCTCGGTCGCTTGTCTCGGTCGCTTGTCTCTGTCGCGGCGCGAACCTCCACCTTTACTCACCTGGTGTCCGTTTGGTTGCGCATCCAATTTGGTAGCGCGACCAGCTCGGACGTGTGGCGACTCTGGTGTCTGTATAATAATAATAACATTCCACAACTATCACACAACTCCGTCTAGTCCCAAGCTAAGCAGAGCTTGTGTTATGGGTACTCGACAACTGATAAACATACTTATATATTTCTAAATACATACATATGTTTTATAGACAAATTACGCCCAGACACAGAAAAAATGATTATGCTCATCACACAAACATTTGTCCTGGGTGGGAATCGAACCCACGACCTCCGGCATAGCAGTCAGGGTCACTAACCACTAGACCAACTGGCCAGTCGATGGTATCTAGTTTGATAGCATAGTGCTATAATTTCACCAGGACACCATGGTTGCGCAACTGGTCGCGCCGCTATGGTATCCCAGTGAAATATAGCCCTTAAAGGTCGCCAGGGTATACCTACAAGGTTTGCCTGTACAGTTGAATTTTACAGGTAAACCGGAGCGGGTTTTTTTACACAACTGTGTAGATTTTCACACAAGTTAACTTGGAGTTTCTTGCACGTTCTTCTCCATAGACGCTACTACGCTTTGGAACGTGCAAATTAGCTTCACTTTTCTTGGATTAACCGACGTTTGACTATTCAAAAGTGCCTGCAAATGGTATATTTGAAATAAATGCTTTGACTTTTTTTTACTTATATATATTTAGTACAACTATGCAGGCAAACCTATCATTGTATACCCTCGCGTGTAAGCTACCTTTAAACTTAAATTTATTCGTTAATTTATACTATATGAGGCCGGTATTTTCTAGCTGACTACCCTGAGAAGAAACACCGAAACAAACTCAGCGGTCAAAGTCTCTTTTAAAGTCCATACAGGATACATGTGATGGTTTTTTCAGGAAAGAACCACACAGATTTGAGTAGATCTATCCAGTCAGTGCAAGCATTTGTCAGTGTTCGTGCAGCTCAACTCAGGACTGGTAGGGAGCTCAACGACTTGACGAACAATACCAAAGGAAGGACATTTGGGTAGGCCATTTAGACATTTAGGTATATTAAAATTACGGAAAAGGAAAAGAGTAATCCACAAGTCCGTACATTCACAAAATTAAAAAAAAAATATCTCGCACCGGAACCGGTACAGGCCATGGTCCGGAGCGAAGAGGAATGGCAGACGGTCGCCTTCTTCTGCGAAACAGTAATGTTAGCAAAAGAGGCAGCTGCATGTGTGAGGGAACGAACTTCCTTACGCCCAGCTAGAGATGTGCTGTTGCCGGCAATATGGGAATTTTATAATATTTATACTTTGGCTTCGGGCAATATTTCCACGTCACGGCAATATCTCTTGCCCCAGCCACCGGTCCCGATTTCCAGCCACCGTAGGCGTGAGCTTGCGGACGACGAGCAATAGGCAGCTTGCCATCCGGACGTCCAGTAACTATCCGAACCGAGCTCGAGTTGTCGAAGGCGCGTACTGTTCCCGCTCGCCTCAAGGGCCGAAGCCTACTGTGGCCATGGGTTGGCTTCCGAAAAGGAAACTCGAAGCCCGTGTGTGTTTTAGTCAGCAAAAATCTGACTCCTGCTCCGCCCTAAAACGGAAAACTTATCGGATGATGTGGTGTTCGAGAACACACGCTACTTTTTATATATTTATTAGGTACGGTGTCCGGAGTGAGAGACGTCCGAATCGCTCGGTGGCTAGCTCACAACTGAGTGAGAGCCGACTATCCCACCACCTAGCGGCCAGTCTACGCACTATACGTCACGTGCATACTGTACATCACAGATGATTTTCTAGCTACTTATAAAAAAAACCGGCCAAGTGCGAGTCGGACTCGCCCATGAAGGGTTCCGTAGCAGCAAGTAACATAATATAAAAGTTCTTGTAATGTGTTGTAACTTTGATCGATGTTTTAATAATAGTGTATTTTTTCGATTTATGACGCATTAAAAAAAAACTACTCACTAGATTTCGTTCAAACCAATTTTCGTTGGTAGTTTTTATAGTAATGTACATCATATATTTTTTTTAGTTTTATCATTCTCTTATCTTAGAAGTTAGAGGGGGGGGGACACACATTTTACCACTTTGGAAGTGTCTCTCGGGCAAACTATTCAGTTTAGAAAAAAATGATATTAGAAACCTCAGTATCATTTTTGAAGACCTATCCATAGATACCCCACACGCATGGGTTTGATGAAAAAAAAATTTTTGAGTTTCAGTTCTATGTATGGTGACCCCAAAAATTTATTGCTTTTTTTCTAGTTTTGTATGAAAATCTTAATGCGGTTCACATAATACATCTGCTTACGAAGTTTCAACAGTATAGCTCTTATAGTTTCGGAAAAAAGTGGCTGTGACATACGGACGGACGGACAGACAGACAGACAGACAGACAGACAGACAGACAGACAGACAGACAGACAGACAGACAGACATGACGAATCTATAAGGGTTCCGTTTTTTGCCATTTGGCTACGGAACCCTAAAAACTGCCCTAGAAATTCTGTTCAAAATCAATCCGCTAATCATTGTTGCTATACGTGTAATATCAAAAAAACCTATAAACATAATCTTTATCGCGCCCACCAGTGACATTGACACACATATAATCGTATTTCGTAGATTAAGCGCACAACACGGACTCACAACTATGTTATCACATATCACGTGAGATTTCTTAGATTTACTTGTAAATAACAATATACTTTATAACAAGAAAATTATATTTTATTATTGACTAGCTTTTGCCGCGCGGCTTCGCTCCCGCTCTTCCCTACTCCACCCTACTATACCCAACTCTACTCTACCCTACACTACCCTAATTTTCAATTTTTTTTCCATAAGAACCTTCTCCTCACAATAACAAACACAACAAAAAATGAATTAGCAAAATCGATCCAGCCGTTCACACGTGATGGCGTGACCAAGGGAAATAGGCATTAATTTTTATATAGATAGGCTCGCGTTTGACCACCATAAGCGATGATGTGGTCGACGATGGAGCACACTTACCTAGAACTAACCTACTCATTCTTGACTTAAAGACCCCAAGTTGTAGCCCACAGTTGTACAAAGCGGTTTGGGTACACATTAATTGGGTATGCATATAGCTAATGCCAGTTATACGCCATCCTACTTATCGTCCAATCGGTTGGACGCTACAGGTTTGACCATGTGTGTGTGTGTGTGATTGGTATGAGTCATACCAATACCAATTGATACCAATCACACACACACATAAGGTTCAGTTGAAAACCAGCGTCTGCGCTGTACTGGACCTTTTTTGGCGCAAACGTGTGACAGACAGCGTTACTTTTTATTTATTTATTTTTTGTTTTGATTGTCTTAAGTTTTTGTTGTCTACAATGTTTTTTGCGCCAAAGTAAATACTTTTTTTCTTTCTTTCAATCCACTCACACACACGGAACTACAGATTGGATCAAACCTGTAGCGTCTAACTGATTGGACGATAGGTAGGATGGTGTATGGCCAGCATTAGGAGTGGAATTCTCTGCCGGGGTCTGGGTTTCCATACCTATAACGTGGCTATGAAATCACGAGCGGAGCGGAAGGGCGTGTCAGACTAATCCTTCTTTGCCTTCGTTCTAGCCTCGACCCTCCTAGGCCACTATCGTTTGCTAACATCTATTTGAGGCGTGGAACACGACGACTCGAGCTCGGTCCGGACGGCGAGCTACCCATTGCTCGCCGTCCGTAACCATGAATTCGACAGCTGTCACTCGCATCATCTTATAGCAACTGTAGTATAAGTGTTCAGTAAACAAACATGATTTAAGGTAAAGGGTGATATAAATAATAATGAACAATGTAAAACCAACGTACATACAATAACAACGTTATCGATCCATAGTAGCGAACGTTCCGTAATGATAAATAAATTGTAAACAACTAGCATAGAGTCCATGCACAAAATATATAGGTACAGAAGTCAATCTACATACAAAGCGCGCTCGAGCAACGCACACATAGACACCGCTCACAGACACGATATCTCGGTCGTGTCTCGGATCACTCATCGAACAGTTCCGGCTCAAACGTTCATTAGTGTGCGTCCACAGAGCGCAGGTATAAAAAGTGAAGTACATACATGAGATTGTCTTCTGTACCTATCTGTTTTGTGGTCCATGTTTGTGACAAACGAGTATCTGTATTAATATCATAAAGACTGGCATTTAGCCCGCGACTTTGTTCGCGAGAATATTTTCACAAAAGCCTTGGTTTAGAGGGTAGTTTTAAAAGATCGACGCACACGCACCTGCACCTAATTATATAAATATACAGCGCCCGGAAAGCGCGCGGCTGATCTTTAAATCCATTTTCTTTGCGAAATATTGATTTATTTACATATGCAATGTTCACTTTGAAGAACATTTAATCACCAATTTTTATGTGTAACAATGTTTCTAAAGATCAAACCGTATCGAAGGAGTAGGGAAAAGTTGCGAAATTACTAAATATATTTTTAGACAAAAGTATTAATAGCACGAAAAAATCAAATGTTGATAATGTTGTTTATGAATCTATAATAAACATATATTTTTTTCAAACCTATTAACCTGGCCGTTACCGAGGAGTAGGCTTCAGAAAGTCACTGTTTTATGGCACTTTTCGGGCGCTTGGCCCTTAAGGTAGAAGAAGATTCAGATTCGTTTATGTTTGTTTGTTTGTTGTGTTTGTGTGAAGCTACATTGGACACACGTGTGCCACGCACGCCGATCAGTAGCCCGATTCACGTAATGAAAACCGTAACGATATCGTAGCGATTTAGTCGTTTAGTTAGACCATTTCCGTATTCACATCCATCAATCGAGTTTGAACGACACCGATTTTAAAGTCGTTGGAAATTCGTCAATTTAAAAAGAAAAAAATCTTTATTACATTATCCTGGTAGAATACATAGTAATGTAACTGGAAATAAGTCGATAGATCGTGATTATCGCTTTTAGATAGGACTTCGATCGAACGACTATAAAACTTCAACGATATTTGGCTTGTTTGATTTTACGTGAATCAGGCTGGACTGGACACTGGACAATTGGGCGTATCGGTCTCCATACCTTTGATATGGCAACTAGACTTGTAGAGCTACACTGGATCCACGCCACACGACACGACTCTACGTAAAAATCAAGCATCACCCACGTGTGCGTCGGTCTAATATAGTTCCCGCTAAAAGGTAGGACTACACTGTGTGATACACACGCCAATCTGGGCACGTCGGTCCCCATATATTTTAAAAGGAAACTAGACTTGTAGAGCTACACTAGATCCACGCCACGCGACGTCGTTCTACGTACAAAACAGGCGAGTTACACGTTGGTCTAATGTAGGTCTAACTTTATGGCAACACTTAGTACCTACCTATGTCTAAGGAATATATTTCACCGTGACACCATGGCGGCGCGACCAGTTGCGCCACAAGCATGTAGCCATAAGCTGCCAAACTAGACACCATACAGACACCCGAGTCGCCACACGTCCGAGCTGCAGGCTTACTCTCCAAATTAATTTCAATTTCAATCTAAAGTCAATCCGATTGCAATGTCAATTTTGACGTTACGTGATTTGGTATATTTCACTTAGTTCAAAAAATGGTCACGCAATTTTGCACCAATTTGGCGCTAGCATTGAATTCAAGACGAAACGTCACAATCTCAATGTCGACCGATCGGAATTGAACTCAAGAGTAAGCCTGCTGGTCGCACCACCAAATTGGTTGCGCAACCAAACGAACGGACACCAGGTAAGTAACTCTCTATAGAGCTGTATACATTTTGTTGGTAGCCGCGATTGGCCGCGCCGCAATGGTGTCTCGGTGAAATATAACCCTAACAGTCGAATTCTTTCGGTTGATGTGATGAACTGATGATTGTTGATCTAGTAGTAGACATGGAAATGACTAATAAGCATAGATTACAAACTAAATGTTTACAGTAGCACTATATGTATTGCTGATCTAAGCTATGACATGCTAGTCACTGATAAGGCATCGCAAACAAGTGCAGGAGATACTTCAAATATGACTTAGTCACAGACGAGACGATGCTAGGAAAAACATAAAAATATAAAACAAGCTGAATAGGCAAGTGTCGGCAAAGAAGAAAACTGGGCAAGTGCGAGTCGGACTCGCGCACTGAGGGTTCCCTGCAAACTGCAATTCGCAAATGGAGTCTAGAAGATTTTTCCGAATTGCAATTTTTTTTGTGACATAACCAGTTACAACATATTAACTGTTTTCAGCTTTCTTCCTATGCCTGCGCTATAAGACCTTGCTTTGTGCCAAATTTCAGGATTCTGGATCAACGGGAAGTACCCTATGAATTTCGATCTTTGACGTTTTTTTGCGACATAAACGGCCGTATCTTTTTTATTACTTAACTAAGAAGTTTGATTTTTTCACAGCTTGAAAGGACCGCAGACCTGAGTATATGATTTTAATTTCAACTCTTGGAATAAAGAGTCGTGACAGACTGAAGGATGGACGGACGGACCGAACCGCTCAACAGTGTCTACAACTCTCGAAGTCCGGGGTGTCTTCTGTGACTGAAGCATACCCTCAAAGTTGCGGCTGTCTCCTTCACTAGCTTACATCATCACCATCAGCCTTTTTAATGTTCCCACTGCTAGGACTCAGGCCTGCTCTCTAGGAGAGGGAATGGGCCATAATCCACCACGCGGGCCCAGTGCGGGTTGGTGGATGTCACATGTCTTCGAATTTTTGGTTCTAGGACATGCCGGTTTCCTCACGATGTTTTCCTTCACTGTTTTGAGAGCAGTGGTAATGAAATAAATTACACAAAGTTACCAGCTTTACTGCTGGCAATCACTAGCTTTGCTGCTTAGTAATGGAAGTGGCCGTATCCTATACCCTCTCACTCTGGATCATGGCTCGATACCAGGGCCCGGCGCAAGAGGTCGCCAAAGCCGTTCGCCAGCACGATTCCACTTCATTGAAGTAACAACTCTCGGTTTCCGAAAGCCCGTCGACAACAGAAAAATAATTTTCAATATAGGTAGAAAATAATAATAATGAACGAAAAATATTAATATTTTACACTTTTTTAGGGTTCCGTAGTCAACTAGGAACCCTTATAGTTTCGCCATGTCTGTCTGTCTGTCTGTCCGTCCTCGCTTAATCTCTGTGACCGCACTAGAAAGCTGAAATTTGGTACCAATATGTATATCAATCACGCCGACAAAGTGGTAAACTAAAAATTGGAAAAAAAATTTTTATTAGGGTAGCTCCCCTATATGTAAAGTAACAAGTGTTTTTTTTTTTAATTTCAACCCTAACGTGTGATATATTGTTGGATAGGTATTTAAAAATGAATAGAAATAATCGCTCCAAAATTAAAAAACAATGTGTCCCCCCCCCTCTAACTTTTGAACCATAAGTTTAGAAAATATGAAAAAAAATCTGAAATGTAGAACTTTATAAGGACTTTCTAGGAAAATTATTTTGAACTTGATGGAAAGAACAGTTTTTGTACAAAAAAGACAAAAGGGTTCTACAAAATAATTTCTGGACTAAGTTTGTAGTGTAATCGTATATGCAAGCATTTTTTAAACTCATAAGTGGGTATACTTATTGTGACGGACGGGAAACTACGGAACCCTGAGCGTGGCCCGACATGCTCTTGGCCGGTTTTTTGTTTATTATGCTATGAAAGCGTGTTTTTTTTTTATTTTTTTAAACTATATTTTTATTTTTCACAAAAATAAAAAAAACGGATTATTATATTGTCATCAGTCTTGGTCTTGATGGGTGTGCAAAGTTTAAAGAAAATCTGATCGCCCAAAGTTGATCAAAATCGAGCTCAAAGTCGTTGGTTACAAACATACAGGTGAAGCTAATATAAGCGTGTTAAAAAACAGTTGTTCGGCAAAATAATCTTACCGATGATTCTAGCAGACAATTTGGCCTGTCGTCTATCGGAGCAATTCTCACCTAGTCAACGAAACAGGAACCACACGTAATCCAAATTTAGATCATGAATAACATATCTTATGTGTTATATATTTAGCACGCACAAACTCGGTATTTTCCTATGTTTTCTCACCTACTCATGTTTTTGGCAACAGCTGCTGAGACGGCCGATGAGTATTGTGTCTAGTCGGCTCAGAGTGAATTGGCAGATTACGAAATAATTTTATTTATTTATCATTAGCATCAAAGTTCAGCCGAAAGACGTCCTCTGTTATGGTGTGCGTCCAGATCTAGCGAATGCGCCGTTAAATTAGTCAAATCTGGACGCACTATTACTCCTACATTATTATGGTGACACTTGGGGGACTGTGACTCTCACCAGATCATCATTCTGTCCACCCTGTGGGAGGCCTTCCAACGCTGCGTCTTCTGGTACGTGGTAACCACTCCAGAACCTTTTGTCCCCATCGACCATCTGTTCTGTGAGAAATATGCCCTGCCCACTACCCTTTACGTTTGGCGATATGGAGCTTTCCTAAATGTCATCATAATGACCGGTTCTGTGCATCTCGCATCCATCGATCCCGCGACCCTGACCAGGTCAGGACCATTTTTTTCTAAACTGAATAGTTTGCACAAGAGACACTTCCAAAGTGGTAAAATGTGTCCCCCCCCTGAACTTCTAAAATAAGAAAATGAAAAAACTAAAAAAATATATGATGTACATTACAATGCAAACCGCCAACGAAAATTGGTTTGAACGAGATCTAGTAAGTAGTTTTTTTTAATACGTCATAAATCTAAAAAAAATACACTATTATTAAAACATCAATTAAAGTTACAAGAACTTTTATATTATGTTACTTGCTGCTACGGAACCCTTCATGGGCGAGTTCGACTCGCCCTTGGCCGGTTTTTTTTAAGGTGGAAAATCAATTAATTCATTAAACCCCAAGCGAACGCCGGCGTTCGCGCACCTATTGTCTTTCAATTGTGTCTGCAATTATCACAATTGAAAGGTTAATGACTTCTCCTGTGAAGAGAGGCGGGCAATCGTGTCAAGCTTACTGTCTAAACCCATTTCTACGTTCTTTGTCTGCCTTGCGTTCCAACACAGGGTTTCCTCTTCGGGAGCCAGCCAATGACTCCAGTAGACTGCCCCTGCTTTACCTGATACGGTCGTCCCGTCCGATTATAATTTAGCTGTCTTCAAAGCTAGAGTGAATAGGCTCTAATAAACTAGTGCGCCTCACCATCAACGATTGCATCACTGCTTACCATCAGGTGGGATTGCAGTCAAGCACTAGTTCATATCAAGTAAAAAAATAACAATAGTGTGATAGATAGATCAAGCGAGTGAGTGAGTAGACAGGAAAATTTATCGCTGCTCCGATAAAGCACGGATAAAACATATTTCTGGCATCAGTAATCGTCAATTTATCGCGGTATGAATGAAAATACTACTAACGACCACATGGACGAAACTTTCAGACATTCCGGCATCAGATAAAATTTTAATGAAAGCGAAGAAATTTAAAATAGTCACCACGTGCTGGCAAAAAGTTTCTGTCTAGCCGAATTTCAAGTGGTCCAATCCAGTCTAACCTAACTAAAAAGTTATGATGAATGCTCCAAGATCATCATCTCCGAAAGGTTATTTTTTTTTTATGGGAAAAATCATCCAATGACAACCCTCGCTCTTGGGCGGAGCGGGAGATAGTGTCAGACTCTTACTGACTAAAAGACCCACCCCGTTCCTTCTAGCCTTCATACCGAGGCTCAGAATTCGGATTCGGAAAGTTTTTTATGATTTTTTTTTTTGCGAACGAAGTCGCGAGCAAACTGCTAGTCTTTTTATATCACAAGTTCACAAATCACTTTAACTAGTTATATGTTCCCGTCGTCGGCCGATAGTGTTTTTGGCAAGCGTTCTAATGTTGTTTTTAATATCGTCTGTGCTCGTCAATTGATCGTTTTTAAAACTATTCCGGCCGTAGTGTTATTTTTTTCCGAGTAGTATTTTAGTGTGAAGGTACGCTCTTGCCATGTGGTCACTAGTTTTTAAAAAGCTACATTTTTAAGAAGCTTTTATTTAGTTTCACCTATCTAATATTAATAATAATATTTCCACAACTATCACACAACGCCGTCTAGTCCCAAGCTAAGCAGAGCTTGTGTTATGGGTACTAGACAACTGATAAACATACTTATATATTTCTAAATACATACATATTATAGATAAATTACACCCAGACACAGAACAAATAATTATGCTCATCACACAAACATTTGTCCTGGGTGGGAATCGAACCCACGACCTCCGGCATAGCAGTCAGGGCCACTAACCACTAGACCAACAGGCCTGTCATATATGTCGGTACAGATAGGTACAGGTAAAACTCGATGTTTTTTATCATAATCATAATTGCACAATCTAATTCCGCCGAGTCCGTTCCATCATCGGACCACACGACGTACAGCGTTGCGCCACCGGTACATGTAGACATCCCACCCATACGCACAAAGCGTTTTAGAAACACATGTATTATGTGTACAGCCAAGGAGTGGAATTCCCTGCCGGAGTCTGTGTTTCCTGATAGCTACAACTTAGGGGTCTTTAAGTCAAGAGCGAATAGGTTACTTCTAGGCAAGCGTGCTCCATCGTCGACCACATCATCGCTTACCATAAGTTCAGATGGTGGACAAACGCAAGCCTATCAATAATAACAAATAAAAAAAATCATTATCAGCTTTTTCAATGTTCAAACTGCTGGGACTCAGGCCTTCTCTCTATATAAGGGAATGGGCCGTAATCCACCAACCACGCGGGCCCAGTGCCGGTTGGTGAATGTCTCTCAAAACGCTGAAGGAAAACATCGCGAGGAAACCGACATGTCGTAGAACCAAAAAATTCGAAGATATGACATCCACCAACCCGCACTGGGCCCGCGTGACGGCCCATTCTCTCTCCTAGAGAGGAGGCCTGAGTCCCAGTAGCAAAAAAAAGACGGGTTGCACTCCGGGAGTGCCGGCAGAAGTGAAAACTTGATTATTAACGTTGAGCATGTTTGATATTTTGGAATGGTTAGGGAATAATTTTGCAACAATTGCTTTATCAATATAAAAGTTCTATCATTTATGTGGTAAAATACAATATTCATTTATTGCGCTATCGTACACAAACATGACAATTTATATTACATTAAAAATTTTCTTACGCTTTTTCGATCAGGTCACGTGTCCTGACGCGAGTTTAAAGCGCAGGCCACACCGGCAGCTAGCGGGCGGACGGGCTAGGCGGGCGAACATCGTTTCACCTCTTTACATACTTCGGTTCACACCGCGAGCTACCGACGAACCTAACGAGCTAAGCTAACGAAATATCCGACGATTCCAGCGAAGCTACTCGTTCACCTCGTTGGCGCGCCCGCGCTTCGCTAGCTTAGCTCGCCCGCCAGCCCGCTCGCCCGGTTCGTTCGCCCGTCCTCCCCGTTTCGAGTAGACTAGTCGACGCTCGTCTTTCGAATAGCAGTGTAGTGTTTAGTTTAGGAACGATGAATATGTCATATATCGACGAAAGTTCTGATGATGACTTAACTACAAATACTACCCCCGCTTCGCCCGCTTAGCCCGCTCCGCTCGTCGCTCGTCTTTCCGTAGTTTTCGGTGTGAACCCCATAGTTTAGTTCGCCAATATTTTGCGTAGTTTGTATAGTTTCCTTCGTTCGCTTCGCCCACCCGCCTAGCCCGCCCGCCCGCTAGCTGGCGGTGTGGCCTGCGCTTAAGATTTTATACCCATTACAGAAAAAGTGCTCAACGCCGCTAAAGAAGTTTTCACTTCAAAAAACATCCTAAGGCTGATTATAGTAATGCTAAATTTTAAATATTCAAACTTGTAAAGAATGAATTTTTCAACATTCATGTATAAAACCGGCCAAGTGCGAGTCGGACTCGCCCATGAAGGGTTCCGTAGCAGCAAGTAACATAATATAAAAGTTCTTGTAATGTGTTGTAACTTGGATCGATGTTTTAATAATAGTGTATTTTTTTCGATTTATGACGCATTTAAAAAAAAAAATACTTACTGGATTTCGTTCAAACCAATTTTCGTTGGTAGTTTTTATAGTAATGTACATCATATATTTTTTTTGGTTTTATCATTCTCTTATTTTAGAAGTTAGAGGGGGGGGGGGACACATTTTACACTTTGGATGTGTCTCTCGCGCAAACTATTCAGTTTAGAAAAAAATGATATTAGAAACCTCAGTATCATTTTTAAAGACCTATCCATAGATATCCCACACGTATGGGTTTGATGGAAAAAAATTTTTCGAGTTTCAGTTTTAAGTATGGGGACCCCCAAAATTTATTGCTTTTTTTCTATTTTTGTGTGAAAATCTTAATGCGGTTCACAGAATACATCTACTTACAAAGTTTCAACAGTATAGCTCTTATAGTTTCGGAAAAAAGTGGCTGTGACATACGGACGGACAGACGGACAGACAGACAGACAGACAGACAGACATGACGAATCTATAAGGGTTCCGTTTTTTGCCATTTGGCTACGGAACCCTAAAAAGCATCACGCAAAGTGAATAAATCTATTCAAGTAATGATTAATGCAAAATTATTCAAATGAATTCATGACCTATTATTATCAAACATACAATTATCGAGATAATTTTGATACATCGCATCCTGCTAATTAAATCGCTAACATGCAACTTACTGTTCAATCATCATCATCATCTTCCTGCCCTTGTTTCGTTTTATTTGGGGTCGCGGTCGGTACTACACATTTTTTACAAGTTTTTATTTAGTTTCACCTGTCCCGATGTTTGTCTGTCATCAAATCTTGCAAGTTAAAATTGATCCACTTCCCGGTTACCGATTGAGCTGTAATTTTGCATGCATGTGTAAATCAGATGACAATGCAAAATTATTGTGTCGTGGAGCTGATCTGATGATGGAACCGGAAGGTGGCTATAGGAGCTTGGTAGTTAAACGACACAACCCCATCGAGTTTGGGCTCTTATGATTCGTCTTGACGAGCATTAATTATATAGGTATACCAGAGCTATAAAAGCTTGCCATGAAAAAATGGTTTTTATTAAAAGCTTGTTTTTTCCATTCTGTCCTGCCACACGTCACGCTAAAGCGACAACTATATTAGACCGACACACACGTGGACCACGCCTGATTTGTACGTAGAACGACGTCGTGTGGCGTGGATCTAGTGTAGCTCAACACGTCTAGTTTCCATATTATAAAATGTATGGAAACCGACGCGCCCAGATCGACGTGTTTATCCCCTCGAGGGCCGATTGTACATACGTTATACAACTTGAACTTGGATGTCCTTGAAAAATGCTTAATTTTCGTGCTTTCCCCAAGTTTGTACGAAAGTTATTAGGTCGAAAATTTTGGTTTCTTTACATATTCTCCTATATATCAGTATTATTGGTTTTTCCTAAAAAAAAAAATAGTTTTTTTTAAGCTATTGCATAGCTTCTATCGCGGGCCTTTAGAGTGGAGACCGAATCCAGAAATTCCGTAACGAAAATAACCTATTTGTTACCCACTCATTTGTTTTTTGAGCGTGGTGACCGATAAGAAAACAAATGAGTGAACAATCAATCAAAATTCAATTCAATGTGTGAAAGTGTAACTTCAATTAATATCAAAGAAAAAAAAACAAAGGAAAAAAAATACTGCATAAATAAAATAAATAAATAATTATAATTGCTTATGTTGATAAAAATGCTATGCATTAGCTTTACCGTGGCAGTCCCCGAGTGCCACACGTCTTTTTTTTTTAATTTTTTCTTTTTTTTTGGTGATTTACGTAAACAGTGCAATTTTGTGTCAATGAACCCCTGGCGATCAAGGGATCACGTGTGAGCATTGTAATTCTACCTTGATGGACACATGTGGTTTTTAGTCAGTAAAATAATTAAGTTAGAATTACACTGCGCACACGACCCCACGTGTGCCACACACGCCGATCTGGACGCGTCGGTCTCCATACATTTTTTAATGGAAACTAGACTTGTAGAGCTACACTAGATCCACGCCACGCGACGTCGTTCTACTTACTAATCAGGCGTGTTACACGTAGTTCTGATTCTGAAGTCTTCTTTCGGTACCAATGGTTTCAGCACCAAAACTATTCCTCTTTCGGCACCAATAGGTATGTTAGATCTACATTCGGCACCAAGCTGAAACCACTGGTGCCGAAAGAGGAATACTTCGAACTAGCTTAAGTCTCACACGCCCTCTTATGTCTGAGTACGGTTTCCGCATTTAGTCCTATGCGGACCATTGTAAGTGAATCATGGAGGCCATAACCTTAGGTGGGCATATTCCAGCCAGTCCACTTCTACCCAAAAACAGATTAGGCCTCTCAGGTTTTTCAGGGCTTCACTATGGGAGTTCGGGCATCCTATAGTTCCTGTGCGTTTTTCAGTAAGCTCACACGCCCTCACACTCCACCTTAAAGCGGGAGAAATCATTAGATGATCTCCCACCTCGTGCCGAATAATTCTTTGTCGCGAGTTTCGAGCTCCACAAAAAAAAAAAATATTTAAAAAAAATTACGCAGTGGCCAATCTCCGTCGTACTTAGCGTACCTAATTATTTCAATGAGATGAAAATAATCAATCGATGAGAGACGAGTCTAGCTCGATGTACTTATCATACGTATTACTGCTAATTAGTTTTATCACTTAATTACTTGTTTGTTTGTTCGATTTGTTTATAGTGAGAGAGTATATTTATTTGCGTGCACTTTTTCAATGTTGACCTCGTGGTTAAATAATAACATCTTCG
This sequence comes from Mythimna albipuncta, assembly GCA_929112965.1. Classification (NCBI taxonomy): domain Eukaryota; kingdom Metazoa; phylum Arthropoda; class Insecta; order Lepidoptera; family Noctuidae; genus Mythimna; species Mythimna albipuncta. The sequence goes on along the minus strand of OV815985.1, from coordinate 8,469,114 downwards.
AAGTTAAGCAACACTTGCCGAGGTCAGTCTTTGGATGGGTGACCATCCATTATGTAAAGAAAATAGGAAAGACAAAACATTTAAATTTTTACCTCTTATTACACCACTTATTAAAGTCAACCAATAAATAGTGCGAAGGTATGAGGGATAGACAGTAGTGTCCCGAAAACGTCCGTTCAAAAGGGAGGATTTTCCGACCAGACGGGTGTCATGTCTGGTGGGCAACTGCGCGATAGATGATTTTGGGCTGGCAATCAATGTATTCGCAAAACGTTTAGTGCGTATAAGAGGTATGTCCTTCAGGTACCGGTGGCGCATCACCGTACGTCCTGTGATAAGTTTGGCGGAATTAAGTTGCATTGCAATTCCGGTGCAGGGTTCCCCAATCTGATCTGCGAGCAATATCGGTAACCTTAGTTCTAATAGATATCTTTCTTCCTGATTCGAGCATTTCCCTTTCCAGTGCCCTTTGGGTGACTTAGAGCCTTCTAATCAATTATACCCTTTTTTTATGGTGGGAAAAATCATGCATTGACATCCCCCGCCCTTGGGCGGAGCGGGAGATAGTGTCAGACTCTTAGTGACTAAAAGACCCACCCCGTTCCTTCTAGCCTTCATACCGGGGCTCGAACGCCCTTTCGGATAACCCTGGCCCCAGTAGGCTTCGACCCGGCTGGGTCCCTGCTGTTGCTGACAGCTCCTTGAGGCGCGTGGGAACAGTGCGTGCCGTCGACGACTTGGGCTTGGTCCGGACAGTTACCGGACGGCCGGTTACCGGAAATCAATTATACCCGACTGATTGCAATTAGCTTTCCCCAGATTACAGGGTATACAATAAAGCGTGAACTACACTAAACCAACACACACGTGGACCTAGCTTGATTTGTACATAACAGCGCGTTGCGTGGCGTGGATCTAATGTAGTTCTACAAGTCCAGTTGCCATTTAAAACGTATGGAGGACGACGCGACCAGATCGGCGTGGCACACGTGTGCTCAGTGTAGTTCTACCTTAGTGTGATTTTGCTGTATCCTTCGGAAAGACAAAGAATGACTCGTCCTGGATGTCAACAGATGGACAGATATACTGCATGGAGGTGACATCATAACACAAAGTTTTCCGACACAGATGTCATTGATACTCACAACCGCACGTAGGCTCGTATGCTCTGGCAGTCATGTTGCCGAAAAAATACTACGTGGAAGGTCAATCCACTAAACTTATCGCAGTTTATGATATAAATTTTGAACTTAGACAGATCCTAAGTTCCTACCACGATTGCGGATTGTCAGCACAAGTTACCATGGCCCTCGCGAGTGTAGCTTGCCTTCTGCTCGTCCTATAAAGACCCAGCCCGAGTCATCACGCAAGCACGTAGCATTCCATGCTCAAAGATATGTCAGAAATCTGTATGGGACCATCAGAGTCGATGCCTGCTATGGTCATAGGAAAACGTTTGAAAGATATACTTGTGGTCCAACAACGCAAAAGGCAACAGTTGGAACACTGTGGGTTTTAGTTAGTAAACGACTGGCATTCCCGTCCTCTTACTCCACGAAGAGCAGAAGTCATTTGATGATATCCCACCTAAAAAAAGGGGGGGTATGCGATGCAGAGGATTGAGGAACGAACCGCGAGCAATGGGTAGGTAGGTCGTCGTCCAACCGTCCGGTAACCGCCCGGACCGAGCCCAAGACGCCGACGGTGCGTATTATTCCACGCGCGCCTGAAGGAGTTGTCAGCAAACCGTAGGCCCAGCAGGGTCGAAGCATACTGGGGCCAAGGATCTGTTTCTGAAAGGAAGATTCGACCCCGGTACGAAAGGAAACGAAGGAACAGGAGTGGGATTTTAGTCAGTAAAAGTCTGACACTAGTGTAAATGGCGCTAGATATTAGTATTTTTGAAAGGATCAGTGTCCAGTCAAAAATACCACCATCTCACGAGCACATTGTTCAAAAGATGGTGTCACAAAATAGTTAGTGATCTCACTCCACCAGCTTACTCACCTATTTCCTGCATCCTAAAATACACATATTTTAGTCATCGTTTCATTGAAATTACATCATGAGTTTTAGATAAGTAAAATCACTATGTTAATATATCTAATATACATATAATATGTAAAAGGAGGAACTGACTGACTGACATCAACGCACAGTCGAAACTAATGTGACTAGGAACGTGAAATTTTGCACAAGGCTTCCTTTTATGACGTAGGTGAGCACTACAACTACCGCCACGAATATTGAGCGCTCGGCGTCAGAGTGGGGATCGCTTTACGCATTTCATACATTGGCGAGCCAAACGTCGTCGTTGTTAGATACATGCAGCATGCGCAGGGAACGAAACATGAGTGACGTCTATGACGCGATGGCACGGCGAGCCAATCGCTGACACTCCCCGCCCCCGCATCTCATTTCGCACCACTAAAGAGACCGAATATTTGACTTGCGCAACTTGAACCCAGCGCTCAAGATCCGTTCCGGTAATTGTAATAGAGGATTTTCCCAAATACACCCCCTAAGAGGGGTACAAAGTTTATTTAAACATTTTGACGCGGGCGAAGCCGCTGGCATAAGCTAGTTGTTAGTATGAATCTATTTGATATGGTTGCAACGAGTTACTTTGAAGCATCAATTATCATGTTCTGAAAATGGGTTTAATATGAGATCATGAAAGTCAGTTTTTTAGCTTTGATAGGTTTATGCTAGAATTGAAGTATAGCCTTTATCACTGTATCCGTATCATACCATCCTTCCGCATAACGCACGTCATTATCGGACATAATAACTTCGAGATGTTGTTGATAGGTTCAAGAGTAAGAACGGTTTCAATTCCTTTATGACTCCCACATGAAAGTTCTTAGGTCATCGGATAACTTGAAACTTACAATGCCAATGCATTCAAGTACTTTCCTAGATAAGTCCTTTACTGTTCAGGCCGCTCGTCTATGGAATGCACTGCCTGTGGAAATAAAGCGTGCGCAAACACTGCCTGCATTTAAAGGGCTTGTAAAGGATCATTACTTGACTCTGTGATCTTGTCTTCTTTCTTCACTAACTCTCTTGCTTATATATATTTTGTATGTATGTATTTGTGTATCTATTTTAGAATTAAGTATTTAATAAGTTTTGTTACTTTTATATTTGCACTAAGTGCATCCCCTTTTTGTGTCCAGGCAATCCCTGTCCATTCAAGGTTGCCTGGAAGAAATCGTCTAGAGCGATAAGGCCGCCAATTGTGTGTTTTTATTATATGGTTTTCTTTTTGTAAATTTATAATCTTGATGTGCAATAAAGTATATATAAATAAATAAATAAATAGGTTCACGCTTGACCGCTATCTCACCTCATGGAAAGCAACGATGCGGTCGACGATGGAGCGCGCGTACCTACAGAACCTATTCACTCTTGACTTGGCGCTGCGCAAAAATAGACACTTTTAGCTTTCAGTTACCGACACCGAACAGTTTTTGATCGTTATGAGTATGTGTAATGTGGAAGTAACTGGACACAAAAAAGTTTACGTATGCGCAGGGAGCGAATGATTTCATACTCGTTCTATAGAAATCAAATATTCATCGATATCTTGTATCAGACATAAGACGGAATCAGGAAACACAGGCTCCGGCAGGGAATGCCACTCCTGGGCTGTACGCACAATTAATGTGTAGGTAGTTTGTACGGAACGCCGACTATTAACTACAGGTCATTGAACTCGCTCAGCTGACGTTTTCTTAAAGAAATTAATTTCGTACATGCGTAAATTAATACGAGTTTTGAAAAAAAGGAACTTTATTTTTTTATTTTTTACTTTACAAATCGATAGTGTTTCATGTACCGGATCGATCCTCCACGGGATTAAAACTATTAAAATTTAACGGGGTAAATATGTGTGTTTATCAGTTGTCTAGTACTCATAACACAAGCTCTGCTTAGCTTGAGACTAGACGGCGTTGTGTGATAGTTGTGGAATATTATTATTTCAGCCGAAGAACGTCCACTGTTGGACATAAGTCTTTCCCAAGTGTCGCCACAATGAGCGGTCCTGTGCGTCTCGCATCCATCGGACTCCCGCGACCCTCACTAGATCATCGGCGGCGGAGACCTCTCGCGCCGGGCCTTGGTCGAGGCCATGGTCCGGAGCGAGGAGGAGTGGCAGGCGGTCGCCGACTTCTGCGAAGCAGTAATGCTCGCAAAGGAGGAGGCTGACCGCATCAGGCAACGGCGCTCTCGCCGCCGCTGCCGGGATTCCGATCCCGATTTCCAGCCACCGTAGGCGCGGGGCTTGCGGACAGTGAGCAATGGGTAGCTCGCTGTCCGGCCGTCCGGTAACCGTCCGAACCAAGCCCAAGTCGTCGACGGCGCGCGCTGTTCCCGCACGCCTCAAGGAGTTGTCAGCAACAGCAGGGGCCCAGCCGGGTCAAAGCCTACTGGGGCCAGGGTTATCCGAAAGGGCGCTCGAGCCCCGGTAGGCTTGAAGGAACGGGATGGGTTTTTTGGCAGTAAGAGTGTCTGACACTATCTCCCGCTCCGCCCAAAAGCGGGGGTTGTCATAAGATGATTTGATCAATCGAAAAAAAAAAAACCCTCACTAGATCATCGGTCCACCTTGCGGGTGGCCTTCCAATGCTGCGTCTTCAGGTACGTTACGGTAGACGAGCACTAAGAAACGATTTACCTAAAGACGTCCGCTAAGAGAATGAAACAGAGGTCATAAGTTTGTATGGAGAAACCCATTTTCACGCGGACAAAGTCGCTGGCAGAAGCCAGTTCTTAGATAATGATGTAATAAGTGTTATCACTGAATATGCAGCGTAAGTGGACATTGTCAGTTACAATGATGGAATGCGGAAGCTCTATCTTCTGCAAGGTTATTAGATGACCAGGAAAACTGAATTGACTGCATGGAAACATAATGCAAGAATGCTAGGCATTCCTCTATCTGGCGACAATGTTTCTTTTTGTTCACGTGAGAAAACGTTAAAAGATGTCCCCTTCTCGTTTTTAGGGTTCCGTGCCCTAAGAGTAAAAACGGGATCCTATTACTAGTCGTCGACGGCGCGCACTGTTCCCACGCGCCTCAAGGAGCTGTCAGCAACAGCATGCCCCAGCTGGGTCGAAGCCTAGGGGCCGGGGTTAGTTCGAAAGATAGCTCAGCCCCGGTACGAAAGGCAACGAAGGAACAGGAGTGGGATTATAGTCAGTAAAAGTCTGACACTATTTCCCGCTCCGCCCAAAAGCGAGGGATGTCATTAGATGATTTTCCCACCGCGAAAAAAAAAATCCCTATTACTAAAACTTCACTGTCCCGTCACCAAGTTGTACCTCAAGCACTGCGAAAGCTAGACAGTTGAAATTTTCACAAATTATGTATTTCTGAAGCCGCTATAAGAACTAAAAACAAAATAAAATAAAAATTTAAGCGCCGAAAAAAAAAAAACTATCAAACTAGCGAGCTCGCTCGCGTTTTGGGCGAGCTTAACCCAATTTTGGGTTAAGCTCGCCTGTGTATATCGGCTTATATGTATATCGTGTGTATATCGGCTATATTTCTTACTATGCATAATGTGTAAAGTTATGTACAGTAAAGAATATAAGAGAATATAAGCTCCAACTAAGTTATTCCATTCATGGCGGCACGGTTGGCGCTGTGGTTGGGCGATTGACTATTGCGCTGCGTGTCGCGGGATCGATTCCAACAGAGAGGTGTTACAGGTCTTGTTATTTTAAATGTAAATGTATGTGAACGCACCCACCATACAGGAGTAATAGATAGTGTAGGGTAACCTTAAGGGCTACATTTCACCGGAACACCATGGCGGCGCGACCAGTCGCCGCCACCAACACATTGTGTGTAGCTCTATAGAGAGTTACTTACCTGGTGTCCGTTTGGTTGCGCGACCAGTAGCCTGATTCACGTAAAATCAAACAAGCCAAATATCGTTGAAGTTTTATAGTCGTCCGATCGAAGTCCTATCCAAAAGCCGTATTCACGATCTATCGACGTATTTCCAGTTACATTAATAAGCATTCTACCAGGATAATGTAATACAGATTTTTTTTTTAAAATCGACGAATTTTAAACGACTTTAAAATTGGTGTGGTTCAAACTCGATTGATGGATGTGAATACGGAATGCTACGATATCGTTACGGTTTTCATTACGTGAATCGGGCTACTGCTCGGACGTGTGGCGACTCTGGTGTCTGTATGGTGTCTAGTTTGTTAGTTTAGCGCTATATTTCAAAAGGGACACCATGGCCAGGTGAAATATAGCCAGAACTACATTAGACCGACACACACGAGTATCACGCCTGAATTGTACGTAGAACGAAGTCGCGTGGCGTGGATCAAGTGTAGCTCTACAAGTCCAGTGTCCATATAAAATGAATGAAGACCGAAGCGCCCAGATAGGCGTGTATGGCACACGTGTGCAGTGTAGTTTTTTTTTTTATCTGATACAAACTAGTGTCTGACTGCGATCCCACCTGATGGTAGTGATGCAATCGTTGATGGTAAGGCGCAATAGTTTATTAAGAGCCTATTCACTCTAGCCTTGAAGACACCCAAATTATAATCGGACGGGAACACCGCAGCAGTTGTACCAAAAATTAATAAAGAATCATATGCTACCGTCCTTCTAGGCTATCGCCCTATCAGCTGTTTGTTTACGGGACAAACAGACAGACAGACAAGTAACATGTAGATACAACTAGATAATGACGTTATGTAATCACACTATCACACGAATATTATAAAGGCAAAAGTTTGTATTAGCCGCGTACACATCGCGAGGCGAGCGTCGCGAATGGTTCGTCACGCATGCCTCAACCTGAGGCATACGACGGTACATTTAGGCGTGCGTCCCGAACGACACATGATCAAGTTGAGCACGCAAACCATCACGCACGGTGTTCGTTAGTAGAAAACGCAAACAACACCTGTCCGTCCACACGGAGCGCACGGCTCGTACTGAGGCGGCGTTCGCAACGATCGTATGACGCGAATGCTCACTGTGAGCACACACGTCCACACAGCCCGAGGCATGCGAGACGAACCATTCGCTACGCTCGCCTCGCGATGTCTGTAAGTACGCGGCTTTATAATGTTACGTGTATTTGTCACTACTTCACCCCTAAACGGCTGTCCGAATTTGGATGAAATTTAACTCACCGGTAGACCATATCTTGGAATAGGATTTTTTTCTTTTTGGGTGGGAAATCGCCTAATGACATCCCACCCTTGGGCGGAGCGGGAGAGTGTCTGATTTTGCTAACTAAAATCCACTCCTGTTCTTTCTTTGCTTTCGTTTCAGGACCTCAGGGTTACCCTTCTCATCACCCATGGCACCAGTAGGATTTGATCCTGCTGAGCCCCTATGGTTGCTGACATCTCCTTGAGGCTTGCGTCGAACACTACGCGACGTCGACGACTTGGGCTCGGTCCGGACGTTAACCGGACAGTCGGACGGCGAGCTGTTCATTGCAAGCCCGCGGCTACGGTGGCCGGGAATCGGGATAGGAATCCCGGCGACGACTGGGGGCTTACTGCTTCCCAGAAGGAGGCGACCGCCTGCCACTCTTCCACGCGAGAGAGATCGCTGCCGCCGTAAAATAGGACATCGGATACTTTTTTTGATGGCCCGGTAGGTGCAGTGTTTGAGCGATTGACCGCTGCGTTGCATGTCGCGAGTTTGATTCCCGTAAGGAACAAATATTTGTATGACTGGAGTCTTGTGTATGTGAATTTACATGTTTATGAACACATGCACAAAAAAGTAATTCCTAGTGTGGGACAATGTATTTTTTTTTTTAATCAAAAGACATCCTAAAGTTTAAAATCAACAATGTTTTGCTTGTACACAAATCAAAATGAAAGAATTAAAAAAATGCATAGATAATTAATTTATTATAAAATATGTTAATTAAGATCATTATTTAATCTGTGTATGGATAATCTTGATATTTGATGAATAATATTACATGCAATTTATTTTTCATTTCAAATATTGTGTTTTTTTTATTATACAATATTAATTATTAATTAATAGTGCTTGACTGCGATTCCACCTGGTGGTAAGCAGTGATGCAATCGTTGATGGTGAGGTGCACTGCTTTATTAAGAGCCTATTCGTGCTAGCCAAATGTCATCATCATCATCATCATTTCAGCCGATAGACGTCCACTGTTGGACATAGGCCTCCCCCAAGCGTCGCCACAACGAACGATCATGTGCGTCCCGCATCCATCGGATTCCCGCTACCTTCACCAGTCCACCTTGTAGGCCTTCTAACGCTACGTTTGCGGTACGCGGTCACCGCTCCAGAACCTTTCGGCCCCAACGGCCATCTGTTCTGCGAGCAATGTGCCCTGCCCATTGCCACTTAAGTTTGGCGACTCTTTGTATTATGTCGGCAACCTTGGTCCTCCTACTGGATGCTGGATATCTTCATTACTGATTCGATCACGCAAGGAAACTCCGAGCATAGCCCTTTCCATTGCTCTTTAGATGACTTTAAGCCTTTTGATGAGGCCCCTAGCCTAATGTACTACTGAAAATATAAAGACATGTCTGATAGTGACATCTACCAACTCACACTGGCCTGCGAGGTGAATTACGGCCCATTCCCTCTCCTAGAGATGAGGCCTGAGTCTCAGATGTGGCAATATGAAAAGAAAGGCTGGTTATATTTTCTTTTACAGTGTGAAATATTCTTTTTTTTTCTTTTTTATTGTGGATATGGTCATGCTTGACCGCTATCTCACCGGATGGAAAGCAACGATGCGGTCGACGATGGAACACGCTTACCTAGAAGAAACCTATTGACTCTCGACTTAAAGATTCCCGGGTTGTAGCTATCAGGAAACACAGACTCCGGCAAAGAATTCCATTCCCTAGCTGCACGCACAATGAATGTGTTTCAAAACGTTTTGTGCGTATGGGATATCCACCATGTACCGGTGGCGCATAGCTGTATTTTTGTTTATCTGATTAGTGCTTCGTAATCTAAGATTAATCTTAATTTTTCTTTTAAAAGTTCTGTACTAATATGTAGGTCAATCTAGCCACTATAGCAATAATTAGTCCAGTACCTATTTCCCTCATCAGCGAGGTTATGTTTTTTACAATACAATTGAATAACAACTGAACTGTGGAACCGTACCCGGTTCGGGTCCATTGACCAATGTCTATCTATGCTATGGGAGGACCGCTGCAGTCTCCTGAGTCTGTCAGTGGTTAGTGGCCTCGACTGCTATGCCGATGGTTGTGGATTCGATTCCCACCCAAGACAAATGTTTGTGTGATGAACGGGTCGTGTGATTCTTCACATCACACAAACATTTGATATGATTGGAAAGGAAGAGGGAAGTGTCGATTGACAGGACAGAAAAGTAATTTGCATTCTCTCACTCTTCTCTCACTAATTATGGTATTCTTTTTTTTTATAATGGATAGGCTCACGTTTGACCACAATCTCACCTGATGGTAAGCAATGATGTGGTAGACGATGGAACACGCTTGACTAGAAGCAATCTATTCACTCTTGACTTAAAGACCCCTAGGTTATAGCTATCAGGAACACAGACCCTGTCAGGAAATTCCATTCCTTAGCTGTACGCATAATGAATGTACTCCTAAAATGCTTTGTACGTATAGGTGGGATGTGGATTCAAAGGTTCTATGCAACCAGTCAGAGGACATTTAGCAATAATAATAATGTTTATTTTTCACAACAAACCAAAAAATACAGACATTCTTACACTAATTAATTAAACGCCAAGCGAACGCTGTCTTTCTATTGTGTCTCTAATTACGGTATTCAAAAGGTTAAGAACAATTGCTGACAATTTTTACCTGTGGATTATTGAGGCCTGTAAAACCTGTAATACAGGTCAGCAGAAAGCAATAGTTATAAGGTATTCATAGCGATCTTGCACATTATTAGAAGCGACAAGAAATATGTACCCAAGATCTAACTTTAACCTCTCAAGGACCGCAATTATTTACGTCAACCAATATTAATAATTAGTAAAATATTATCTGCCGTCGAGAACATTCGTTCAGAAACGATTTTAAGACTTATATTTACTACAAATACAATTTTAAATCGGCGGGTTTGGTGGCACAAATTTGTGCCAGCGAGGCTCAACGTTAAATACTTGTTTACTGGCACGTTTTTGTGCCGCTGGGGCTCTAGAGGTTAATACAATTTTAAAAAAACCGGCCAAGTGCGAGTCGGACTCGCCTATGAAGGGTTCCGTAGCAGCAAGTAACATAATATAAAAGTTCTTGTAATGTATTGTAACTTTGATCGATGTTTTAATAATAGTGTATTTTTTTCGGTTTATGACGCATTAAAAAAAAACTACTTACTGGATTTCGTTCAAACCAATTTTCGTTGGTAGTTTTTATAGTAATGTACATCATATATTTTTTTTAGTTTTATCATTCTCTTATCTTAGAAGTTAGAGGGGGGGGGACACACATTTTACCACTTTGGAAGTGTCTCTCGCGCAAACTATTCAGTTTAAAAAAAAATTATATTAGAAACCTCAGTATCATTTTTGAAGACCTATCCATAGATACCCCACACGCATGGGTTTGATGAAAAAAAAATTTTTGAGTTTCAGTTCTATGTATGGGGACCCCCAAAATTTATTGCTTTTTTTCTATTTTTGTGTAAAAATATTAATGCGGTTCACAGAATACATCTACTTACAAAGTTTCAACAGTATAGCTCTTATAGTTTCGGAAAAAAGTGGCTGTGACATACGGACGGACGGACAGACAGACAGACAGACAGACAGACAGACAGACAGACAGACATGACGAATCTATAAGGGTTCCGTTTTTTGCCATTTGGCTACGGAACCCTAAAAAGTGTCTATGGAGTTTCTTGCCCATTATTCTCCATAAACGCTACTACGCTTTGGAACGTCCAATTTAGCTTCACTTTTCTTGAACTGACCGACATTTGACTATTCAAAAGTGCCTACAAATGGTCTATTTGAATTAAATGATTATGATTTTACGGAGCCACTTTTTCACTCGATCTCAACTGTAGTCCATATTAGTAGGAATTTCTAAATAGACCAGGTAGGGTTGTTCACGGCCCACTCAGTCCCCCTCTAAATATATCTATGATGATAACAGTCAACATAGCATTTTGATCTATTATTTAATTCAAGATTCTATTTTGAACCAATAATTTGTTATCAAATCTCATGTAGATTTGAATGGATAATTGTGGATGATGGATAAATGAAGATGTATAATTTTAGGTTTTAAATTTTTGTTATGAAAGAGTTCAATCAAATATTGTTTATTGGTTGCTTACATAGTTAAATAATATGCTTATTATTAAAAATTTTCCTAACAGGGCAAAAGTCCAAAAATTAGAATTGTTATGAAGTAAACAGCTAAGTAGTGTAGGTTTAATGTGAATTTTGTACTAAAACAGAGTTTTACACCATGGAAACCTGGTTAAAAGGCTTAATTTGTATCATTTTTCGACAAAGTAGACGTAAATTATGTTATGATTTTCCATATTGTAACCATCAGCTGTAGGCCCCAAAAGTACGCCAAAAAACCAAAATTTTATGTTTAACCGGATTAGTTGACGTACTACATGCTATCTGAAGATCATTCATACAGTTAAAATCAGAATATGAGCTGTAATTTGCGGAGAAATATCTTTTTACGTAGTTCAAAGTGTTGATGGATAAAGTGATGTTTCTTACCATCTTGCCAGGGGTTTGCTGGTTCGAAGTACTGTGTAACTATGAGATCCTCGTCAGGGAAGCGCACAGAACGAGGAATCTTCTTTTTCTCTTTGCACTCATCACTTCCACTGTTATTGTCACCACACTCTTCTAACTCTGTATTAACACTTTTATCACTCTCAATCGGGCATCCCGTAGCTTTATCAGGGTCGGTAGACATATCTAGCGTGTAATCTATCACATATTATTGTAAGCGAACACATTAGCGGACACAAATCCTAATACCAAAAAAATAATATTCAATTCATAAACACATCAGTTTCCACACAACTAACTTCGAGATCGATTATTAAATATTAACAACACGAAAACCACGTTAATTCACCGGCCATTGCGTATTTTTTTCACGTTTCATTAGAGTTTTTTTTTTCATACAATTTTTTTATTGTTCGTTTCGAATCAAAACATTCCGCACCTTTCATACACCGTTTGCCGCCATATTGGATTGAACGAGACAAAAGGAGAGCTTTCTTTATTGACTGGTAGAGGGCGCCAATTGATGGCAGTGTTGCCATTTTCATTCATCTTTTGTTCATATGCGCAAAGAAATTTTGTATAGTGTCATCTAGTGTCCAATAGCTGAATTAGATAGAGAAATGTTTTTCAACATTAGCGGCCGGCCATAATCGGCTAATTTGCTGTTGAAAACTCCTAAATCCATTGCGCACGACCTTTGAATATTTCTATTGTTATTGTATCAGGCACAGTCCACAATTAAGATGCATTAAGATAAATAGAGACTCCTAACCTACCTTCAAACAAATTGTGTGATTGAAATGAAAACGCCCGTTTTCGGGCTACCAATGAGTGAACTTAGGTTCTAGAACTAAAATTTAATAAACCCCAATCAACTGTTTTGTAATGTAATTTTATAGCCTTTACTCTATTTTTACCTGCTTTGAAAAAAAAAAAACATTCGGATCGGTTCATCCGTTTAAGAGATACAGTACAACAGATAGACAGGCAGACACACACACATAGTAATCACATTTTAAAACACCTCTCTTTTATCTTCTGTTTTTCTTCTAAATACGATTTATTCCGTTCCAATACCAAAAACTAATACCACTTGTATTTATTTGAAATCTTACATATTTATTTTGCATTCCCAACGAATACCAACAAGTAAAGTACGGTACAGTCTACTCAGTAAAACCCATAAATATCCGCGGTGAAACCTAATCAAAGTAAATTTTAAATATGACTCCAAACAAATACCAGTGGTACATAGTTGTTGGTAATAAAATAGTATAAGGCCGCGTTTCCACTGACGCGGAGCTGGGCGGAGAGGAGCGGAGAAGAGCGGTGAAAAGTGGTCAGTGTTTCCACTGAAGCGGATCTGGGCGGAGAGGAGCAATGAAGAGCGGTGAGTGGTCAGTGAGCGGAGTGGAGCATACTTTTGGAATCGCGCATTTTAATTACACTTAATCTCTCGATTCAATTGTCTAACAGTTTCAATGAACTTCTCATCCATTTTGATTCGTATGCACCTAGTGACGTAACGAAGACAACTGACACACTGCATGCGAGTCACGCACCGCCCCGCTCCGTACCGCCCCGCTGTTCTCCGCTCTGCACCCCAATGCTCGCTGTCCTCCGCACTGCACCGCCTCGATGTATGAATATCCGCTCAGCTCTGCTTCACTCCGCTCGTACTGTTTCCATTGAAGCAGAGCGGAGATTTCAAGCATAGTCATTGGTCAATTTGTGCACCGCTAAGCTCCTCTCCGCCCAGCTCCGCGTCAGTGGAAACGCGGCCTAACGCCGTCAATTTCCACTCGCAGCACGGTTGTTTACACTAATATTATAAAGAGGTACAAGTTTGTTTGTAGGAAGTAATGTCTGAAAGTACTGCTCCAATTGCTAAAATGTTTTCACCGATAGAAAACTGATTTAGCAATGAGTGGCATAGGCTATATTTTATGCACGCGGGCGAACCCGCGGGCAAGAGCTAGTAAAAAATAAAAACATCGCTTGGGTAACTAAAATTATTTATTCAAACTCAACATCTCATAGTCATTTATACACACGACTTCTCTTAAAACTAATCATATAACTATTCGTTTACAGAATATAACTTTTTTTTTTGTCATATAGCGCAATATTTTAGCAATGACTGCGTCAGTGTTATTTGGGACTAATGGCTTCTGTTCACGGACGCGTAGCTTCATAGACGCGTATTCGTCATTATTAGTTCAGTTACCGCATCGTCGACAGTTTTGTATGTAAGCTTCACGCAGGCATACACCAAGCGTATAATGACGAATACGCGTCTATGAAGCTACGCGGCCGTAGACAGTAGGCCTTTTCAACACTGACTTCCCAAATTAAACTTGTTTTGCACTTTTTTTTGGGAGAAGACTTTTTTTTTATGAAATATATATTTTTTTTACCTGTGTGAAGTTAACTTAAATCGGTAACTATAATATTAATAAGTAACGATTAATCGTTCGGTCGTCGGTTTATACAAAAATGGTGGCCTGTAAATAGACATTTCAAAGCTGTTATTTAAAATCTCCGAGATTTGTATATTAAGCTGTAGCAAAAGGAAATAAAAAATAAAAATTTCAAGTTCTTATAGTACTGTAGGGAGAGCCAGTGGCCTCAAATAATAAAAGTTATTTATCACATTGAACATCAATAATTTCAACGAGTTAAATTCAGTACACAGCGTACATTATCAGCCTATACGAGAAATCTCGTAGCTAGAGTATTTAATAATCAAGTTAAAAATTGCTCATATAGGAAATATATCGTTTATGAGATATCTCGTATATTATTAAATACAGATGTGAATACAAAATTATTTTAAAAGATTCATAACATTATAATAAAAACATCGATATATATGAACTACGCACTAGCTGACGCGTGCCGAACACTCCCTTCAATGGACTCAGGTGTATTGTACTCTGTACACCTTGAACATTACACTATGTTGAACGAAACGCGTAAGTGCCACAAAATTCATAAGACATTTCGGTCATGAAAAAATAATCGTAAGCGCTGTATGTTTTGATAGTTCTGTTAGACGACATAATGCCAATGTAGCGCTGCGCTGCTGCGAATTTTTGTTTTAACTTTTCAGTATTTTGACAAATGGTTTCCATGAACGTGCTTGTCTATCACTAAAATATAAGTCTATGAATAAAAACAACTCGTAAACAACTTCCTTTGTTAAAATATTGCGCTATTCGAGTTTGACTTACCCTATACAGTATAACATTTGTCATGACCTACAATAAATCCACGATTTGCGTAACAATTGCGTAAAATTATATATTATATATATAATTCTTTTAGAATGCCATTTTTTTTTTCGATTTTAAAATTGCACTTCGTAGAAAGACATGAAATACAAATAAAAACAATAAAAAGTTGAATGGAGTATAGAAAAAAATTTGTGAGTATAAAGCTGCCAAAAACGGTAATATTTTCATAAGGAAATACAGTGCAGCGCGGTGTCCGTGACTATGCACGTGGGTGCGGAGCCGGGACAAGGGGAAGCGATGCGGACGCATACAGTTGATTTGATATTATCGCAAGAACTCTTGATTTATACAGGGTTATTTATAAAACATTAACAACATTGCAGGACTGTATTACTAACATCATAAACAACAACTTTTGTTCATGACAATTAAAAATTTATCAGATTTTCATACAAAAATAAAAATAAAAATTAAATTGAACGTTTTAAATATTAAGAACTCTTTGTGAAGCAAGCGATAGTACAATAGCGGAAGGGAGTGGGGATCGGGTGGCGGAGGATGCTTGATGCGCTTGCGTCGCATCATACAGACGTATGTAGGTAGGTATGAAATACAGAGTGGAAATGTGTTAGATAGAACAACGAAATCTTGAAGGTTTGTTTTTTGGTAAATGTATTATGTTTTGTAAAAAGTTGTTGTTTATGATGTTAGTAACAAAGTCCTGAGACGTTGTTAGTGTTTTACATATAACCTTGTAAGTATAAAAAAACGTAGGTAAAAGCTGCCGCATCGCGTTGAATTAGCTTGTACATCGGATCGCTTCGCAACCACATTCGCGTTGACGCCTACCTAGGACACTGCGTAAGGGTGTAATTTCACAGACCGATTTTAAACTGCCACTGACAGGCGGGATGCGACAGCCATATTTGAAGAAAATATCGCACCCTTAAAACAAAAATAACACTATACTGAACTTTTTTTGAATTTTATATTTTTGTTAAACCTTTTTTTATTAATTGCTACAACCCAGTGCTTGACTGCGATCCCACCTGGTGATAAGTAGTGATGCAATGGTTAATGGTGAGGCACACTAGTTTATTAAAAGCCTATTCGCTCTAGCCTTGAAGACACCTAAATTATAATCGGACGGGAAGACCTCAGCAAGTAAATTGAAAACCTTTAACTTTTTAATCGAACCAATACAACCCATTTGTAATCCGGTTGTCAGCGTTTTTTTTTTCGGATAGTTTTTTTCGTTCGTTGATTCATCAGTAATTGATTCGCAATTTCTTATCGAGTAAATAAGTACAGACAAACGAAACAAAAGGTGTTTTCAAGGCTAGAGTGAATAGGATTTTTAATAAACTACTGCGCTTCACTATCAACGATTGCATCAATACTTACCATCAGGTAGGATCGCAGCCAAGCACTAGTTTATGTCAAATAAAAAAAAACCATGACACCATTACACTCATTTATAAAAATACCTTTTTGGCATAATGCCATTTTTGTATAAGGTTGCGATAAGGATATAATTATATAGTAGTATCTTTAAACGATTTTATAACGGTGTAACAACCATTTTTCATATAAAATCGTTCTAAAGATATGTCGCATCATTTTGTAATATTTTGGCAACTTCAAATATTTAAATCACATATTATTAATTTGTCAATTAATACTTTGATATTTAAAATACATACACAGAACTTCAGATTAGGCCGAATACCTATTTGGTGTAGTTGGTGAATAATCATTGAAATTTAAAAAAAAAATGTTGCCATAGTAAAAAAAAAGGAAAAAATAAACAATTATAGAGTAACAGTTTCTGGGCTTATTAATTTTGTCTATTATATTTGAAGTATACAATAAAAAAAGAAAGCGTTAAACGATTGACCTATTTTCTTAATTTAAAACATTTTTTTTTTTTAAGTTGGTAGTATTTTTTTTTTAGGTTAACATTTGCAATTAGAATAAGGTATTTTCAATGTCTACACATTTTTCTCATATATCAACATCGTATATATAAATTTAAATAGACATACACTTGTGGTCCTTATTTTTTTACACATTTTTGTACCAATATTATATTTTTTTATAAAAAATATTCGAATAAATTTTCTCATAACGTGTTGGACGAATTTATATTAATGTAACTATATATATTTAATATCTAACATAATAGAAGTTTTACTTTACATAATAGGTAATTGTTTTTTTTTTTATAATTTGATTGACTATTTTCGACTATACTATATTCATACAACTTGTAAAAGGCATGTAGGTACGAGGGAACTTCAATTTGGTCGCTTTTCCAATAGATTAAAAGCCTTTGTATCCATGAAAATGTTACGTAACTTTTTTTTAGTATTGGCAATGTTGCTAGCAATACTGTATACAATGTTTGTGTAACTTTCGATGTTACATTGCTATGTTGCAGCAACAATATGACGTACATAAGTTTTACATATAAATACAACGTATTTTTTTAAAATCCCATAACTCTAGGGTATGAATGAGACCATACCAAATAATCAACTGGCATATAATTTTTTTTTTGTGTTTGTTTTCATACATAATATTAATGATGACGAAACCAATCATTTTTGGATCACATATTCCAGAACTTTTAGTATTTTTTTTTTTATAGAATACCTTGAGTTATGGGATATTAAAAACAATAAGTTGTCTAAGGCATTATTATTACTTTTCATTGGATCATAAACATCATGAATAGTTAGTATATTTATAAAATGTGATGCGTTTCGTTACTATTTCTTAAGGGGCCGGCGACGGATGAATTTCCATACAAATGTAATACCACGCTCATTTGCAGTTGGAGCATATTTCCAAAATATTATGATGATATTCGGTTGTAGACAATATTTATCTAGGTTCCTACGTCGAGAATATTAGAAATATTGTTATTTTTAATACAGGAAAAGCCAAATGGCACGTTTTGCCATTTACGCTGTAAAAAAGTGCGAAATCCAATTCGCTTAAATTTATTTTTGTTTTTAAAAAGAAGAAAGACGTAGGAACCTAGATAAATATTGTCTATAACCGAATATCATTATAATATATTGGAAATATGCTCCAACTGCGAATGAGCGTGGTTTTACGTTTGTATGGAAATTCATCCGTCGCCGGCCCCTTAAGGGGCCCCATAGGTACAAAGTCGTATACAGGGTGATTCTTTTAAAAAGATCTTTATAACTTCAAATCAAAATCTGTAAAATTACGAAACATGATTTGAAAACTACAAATAATTTGTGATGACAACTTATAGGCGGTATTGGAAACTTTGATTTAACCGCTACGTCGGATATACTCCGCCAGAGTCGGACATCCCAGACCAAATACTATACCATCTCGTCAGCTCTTCTGTCACCTATGGGGATTGAAGAGCTAAACGAGATGGAGTACCCAGTCGCGAACACACGACACTGGCGAATAGAGCACGAAAAAACTAGTTGTACTAATCCGACGCGAGCGGTTAGAGTCTGTCTAATAAGTTAAACGACTTGGGTAATTATTAGGATTTAATTCATTAAACCCCAAGCGAACGCCGGCGTTCGCGCACCTATTGTCTTTCAATTGTGTCTGTCATTATCACGATTGACAGGTTAATGAAATCTGATGTAGTCAACACGGGTTCAATAATCAATATAATATAATATAATATTCCTCAACTATCACACAGCGCCGTTTAGTCCCAAGCTAAGCAGAGCTTGTGTTATGGGTACTAGACAACTGATAAACATACTTATATTTTTCTAAATACATACATATTGTAGATAAATTACACCCAGACACAGAACAAATGATCGTGCTCATCACACAAACATTTGTCCTGGGTGGGAATCGAACCCACGACCTCCGGCGTAGCAGTCAGGGTCACTAACCACTAGACCAACAGACCTGTCTAAAAGGTTGATTAAGAGATAGAGATCATTGTTTACTAACAGAAGAACCATAAGAAAAGTATCGAATATAAGTATTTTTTAAATGATTAAATCTTCTTCTTCCTGCCCTTTATACCATATTACTTGGGGTCGGCGCAACACGTTTTCTTCTTCCATTCTGTCCTGTCAGCCGTCAAACTATCACTAACTCCCTTTTCTTTCATATCACTTCTCACACAATCCATCCATCTTTTTTTCGGCCTTCCTCTCCCTCTCCATCCATCTTCATGTATATTCAGAACAAATTTTATACAAAATTCCCAAGTCGGTTGACTTATTAGACAGACTATAAAGAAAATATTTCAGCCTTTTTTATGGTATATAAGAGTGGCTGATTAAATATTTAATTATGATTTTCCAAATTTTTTTTCGTATCTTTCACATAGTTTTATTACTTTCGACACAGTTCCATTTAAAAAAATCACCTTGAATATTTCATAGTATTAATATTTTACTTATATATTAATTACCGTTATCTAGCATTTACCTAAGCCATCATTTACTATGAAAATACGAATTGTGTTATTGAAATAACAGCTTTAGTACCTAGTACACAAAGCTCATTTTACGGTGCCATTAAAAAAATTTCGGGCAATTTTTTAAAATCTTAGACCGAAGCGACTATGAAGCTAGGCGTCCGACATAGCTTTGTATGTAAGCTTCACGCAGGCGTACACCAAGCGTGTAATGACGGATACGCGTCTATGAAGTTACGCGTCCGTGGACAGGAGGCCACAGTTTTGTATGTAAGCTTCACGCAGGCGTACACCAAGCGTATAATGACTGATACGCGTCTATGAAGCTACGCGTCCGTGGACAGTAGACCATAGTTTTGTATGTAAGCTTCACGCAGGCGTACACCAGGCGTGTAATGACTGATACGCGTCTATGAAGCTACGCGTCCGTGGACAGTAGGCCATAATTTCGTATTGTAAGCTTCACGCAGGCGTACACCAAGCGTATAATGACGGATACGCGTCTATGAAGCTACGCGTCTGTGGATATTAGGACTTTTGACTACCTTTTGCCCGAAAGTTACAAGCATTTTCATTGAAAAATCGGTCCAGCCGTGATACAATTACCAACTAGAACTACACTGCGCAAACGTGTGCCACACACGCCGATCTGGGCACGTCGGTCTCTATACATTTTATAATGGAAACTAGACTTGTAGAGCTACACTAGATCCACGTCACGCGAAGTCATTCTACGTAATACGTTCTAGCTTTAACAGTATATGATTTATCGCCTCTTCGAGTTGCCATAGTAAATAATGGCTTAAATTAAACTAGTATATACTTATACATACTGTTCCCGAGATTAATAACTATATTTTTGGTCTGTATATAACTGTATATATGAAACTTAACTACCGTCTGTATGTTGGTTCGAGTCACTAGTTCTCTTTCTTTATTTTTAAATCAAGGACGCCATCTGGAAAATAATAATAAAAAAGTGTCAATAAACATAATTTAAGGCATTATTTTCAAAGTAATTCAGTGCTGCGACGCTTACATCATCATCATATCAACCGAAAAACGTCCACTGTTGGACATAGGTCTCCCCCAAGTGTCGCCATAATGAACGATCCTGTGCATCCATCGGATTCTCGCAACCCTTACAACATTAAAATAATAATAAACGCCGTCGAGTCCCAAGCTAAGCAGAGCTTGTGTTATGAGTACTAGACAACTGATAAACTTACTTATATACTTCTAAATGCATACATATTATAGATCAATTATACCCAGACGCAGAACAAATGATCATGCTCATCACACAAACATTTGTCTTAAGTGTGAATCAAACCCACAACCTCCAGCATATCAGTCAGGACCACGGACTACTAGACCAACAAGCCAGTAGTGTGATATATTTCGCTTATACATAGTGTGATGAACTTACCATTATTATCAGTATAGACATAGGCGATCC
Source organism: Mythimna albipuncta (assembly GCA_929112965.1). Classification (NCBI taxonomy): domain Eukaryota; kingdom Metazoa; phylum Arthropoda; class Insecta; order Lepidoptera; family Noctuidae; genus Mythimna; species Mythimna albipuncta. The sequence goes on along the minus strand of OV815985.1, from coordinate 8,448,216 downwards.
TCCTGGGCGCCAACTGTTTCCTCCCGTGACTTTTTCGCCTTCCCTCTTTCAAAGACAAATTTAAAACACCATCGTCACTCTCTAAAATCTTCAGTCCATCGTTCTCCGACAAAACCATAGACTTTATATTCGAACTCAGTTTATCATTCGATATAAAAACTGTTTTCGCAAATACTTTTTTCTTTTCTGCCACATCGTTTTTAAAAATGTGATTGACACTTTGCTGTACAAGCTTGTCTATGCGACATTCAAATATGTTTTTGTCTATGGTTTTTTCAAAACATTCTGGTAGTAGAGGAGTTTTTGTCTCTGTTACTGAGACCTTTTTGACTGGAAGTTTAATTTGAGATTCTTTTTTTGTTTCTAAATCTAAAATTGGCACTTCTGTTGTGTCTTGGCGTTCTTGTAGAACCTGGAATAGTAAATGCATGATAAAAGTTATCGTTATGATTAATCGGAAGCCCAAGGACAAACTCACTAGTCATCATGCCAAGGATTTTTTTGGGGGATAATCATCAAAAGGCTACTCCAGCTCTAGATAGAGCTAAGACGGGGTATCAGACCTTTAGGCCGCATGTGCACATTAACAAAAGCCGCTGGGCCTATGCAAGAATCACTTTTTTTATCTATACATATAAATTAAATTGGAGTGTCTGTTTGTTTCGGTGAGTTTGTTTCGGTGTTTCTTCTCAGGGTAGTCAGTTAGGAAACACCGGCCTCATCTAGCATTAATTGACAAAAAAAAACTGTTTACTACATGCATATGAATATATACACGGTACATACACCAAAATAACATTTTTTACAATTTTTTCTGTCTGTCTGTTTGTCCGGGCTAATCTTTGAAATGGCTGGACCGATTTTGACGAGATTTTTTTGGCAGGTAGCTGATGTAATAAGGAGTAACATAGGCTACTTTTATTTTAGAAAAAATAAATTCAATATCCTGTAGTCCACGCGAACGAAAAGTCGCAGGCACAGCTAGTTATAATTATTTTAATGTGCTGAGTATAATGTTGACTAGTGTCCACTGTTCTTACATAATATTTATTAATACTGTAATATTGATGAAATATTGTAACATCAACCATTTATTTTATAAAAAACTTTTTACAAAAAAAAACCGACTTCATTAAACAAACCACTAAAACGATCAGAATAACCTTAATTTCAGTTTTTTTTTTTGTAAAAAGTTTTTTATTTAACACTTTAGTTGTGATACAACATAGCCAGAGTGAGAGTACCTATTTTTTTTATTATTGATAGGCTTGCGTTTGACCACCATCTCACCACCTCTCATAACAATTACAATTAACCCAAATATGTACCCATTGCGTTACAAGGCTGCAGTAACTCTTTCAAATAATCCCACAGTCATGCCAAGGGTATCTTGTTATCCACCTATTGCCTGTACAATATAACGGTACAGTCTCAGGCAGCTGGCTCGGACGCTGTCCCTCTGTGTCTCTAGCATCCTCCTCTCCGCTAGTATCGTCGCTACAACTACTAACTAGTTTTATCCAATTCTTACCTGTACGATATACCTGTACAGTCTCAGGCAGCTGGCTCGGACGCTGTCTCACTGTGTCACTAGCGTCCTGCTCTCCGCTAGTATGAGTCGCAACAACTACTAGATAGTTTTATCCAATTCTTACCTGTACAATATACCTGTACAGTCTCAGTCAGCTGGCTCGGTCGCTATGTCTCTAGCATCCTCCTCTCCGCTAGTATCGTCACAACAACTACTAGCTAGTTTTATCCAATTCTTACCTGTAGGATATACCTCTATAGTCTCAGGCAGCTGGCTCGGACACTGTCTCACTGTGTCACTAGCGTCCTCCTCTCCGCTAGTATCGTCGCTACAACTACTAGCTAGTTTTATCTAATTCATACCTGTACGATATACCTGTACAGTCTCAGGCAGCTGGCTCGGTCGCTATGTCTCTAGCGTCCTCCTCTCCGCTAGTATCGTCGCTACAACTACTAGATAGTTTTATCCAATGCTTACCTGTACAATATACCTGTAATCTCAGGCAGCTGGCTCGGTCGCTGTGTCTCTGTGTCACTAGCATCCTCCTCTCCGCTAGTATCGTCGCAACAACTAGTAGCTAGTTTTATCCAATGCTTACCTGTATAATATAACTGTACAGTCTCAGGCAGCTGGCTCGGACGCTGTCTCTCTGTGACACTACCGTCCTGCTCTCCGCTAGTATCGTCACAACAACTACTAGCTAGTTTTATCCAATTCTTACCTGTACGATATACCTGTACAGTCTCAGGCAGCTGGGTCGGACGCTGTCTCACTGTGTCTCTAGCGTCCTCCTCTCCGCTAGTATCGTCGCTACAACTACTGGCTAGTTTTATCCAATTCTTACCTGTACGATATACCTGTACAGTCTCAGGCAGCTGGCTCGGACGCTGTCTCTCTGTGTCACTAGCATCCTCCTCTCCGCTAGTATCGTCACAACAACTACTAGCTAGTTTTATCCAATTCTTACCTGTACGATATACCTGTACAGTCTCAGGCAGCTGGCTCGGTCGCTATGTCTCTAGCATCCTCCTCTCCGCTAGTATCGTCGCTACAACTACTAGATAGCTAGCATCCTCCTCTCCGCTAGTATCGTCACAACAACTACTAGCTAGTTTTATCCAATTCTTACCTGTACGATATACCTGTACAGTCTCAGGCAGCTGGGTCGGACGCTGTCTCACTGTGTCTCTAGCGTCCTCCTCTCCGCTAGTATCGTCGCTACAACTACTAGCTAGTTTTATCCAATTCTTACCTGTACGATATACCTGTACAGTCTCAGGCAGCTGGCTCGGACGCTGTCTCTCTGTGTCACTAGCATCCTCCTCTCCGCTAGTATCTTCACAACAACTACTAGCTAGTTTTATCCAATTCTTAACTGTACGATATACCTGTACAGTCTCAGGCAGCTGGCTCGGACGCTGTCTCTCTTTGCCACTACCGTCCTCCTCTCCGCTAGTATCGTCACAACAACTACTAGCTAGTTTTATCCAATTCTTACCTGTACAATATAACTGTACAGTCTCAGGCAGCTGGCTCGGACGCTGTCTCTCTGTGTCTCTAGCGTCCTCCTCTCCGCTAGTATCGTCACAACAACTACTAGCTAGTTTTATCCAATTCTTACCTGTACAATATAACTGTACAGTCTCAGGCAGCTGGCTCGGACGCTGTCTCTCTGTGTCTCTAGCGTCCTCCTCTCCGCTAGTATCGTCACAACAACTACTAGCTAGTTTTATCCAATTCTTACCTGTACGATATACCTGTACAGTCTCAGGCAGCTGGCTCGGACGCTGTTTCACTGTGTCACTACCGTCCTGCTCTCCGCTAGTATCGTCACAACAACTAGTAGCTAGTTTTATCCAATTCTTACCTGTACGATATACCTGTACAGTCTCAGGCAGCTGGCTCGGACGCTGTCTCTCTGTGTCTCTAACGTCCTCCTCTCCGCTAGTATCGTCGCTACAACTACTAGATAGTTTTATCCAATTCTTACCTGTACGATATACCTGTACAGTCTCAGGCAGCTGGCTCGGACGCTGTCTCTCTGTGTCTCTAGCGTCCTCCTCTCCACTAGTATCGTCACAACAACTACTAACTAGTTTTATCCAATTCTTACCTGTACGATATACCTGTACAGTCTCAGGCAGCTGGCTCGGACGCTGTCTCTCTGTGTCTCTAGCGTCCTCCTCTCCGCTAGTATCGTCGCAACAACTAGTAGCTAGTTTTATCCAATTCTTACCTGTACGATATACCTGTATAGTCTCAGGCAGCTGGCTCGGACGCTGTCTCACTGTGTCAGTAGCGTCCTCCTCTCCGCTAGTATCGTCACAACAACTACTAGCTAGTTTTATCCAATTCTTACCTGTACGATATACCTGTACAGTCTCAGGCAGCTGGCTCGGACGCTGTCTCTCTGTGTCTCTAGCATCCTCCTCTCCGCTAGTATCGTCGCTACAACTACTAGATAGTTTTATCCAATGCTTACCTGTACAATATACCTATACAGTCTCAGGCAGCTGCCTCGGTCGCTATGTCTCGAGCATCCTCCTATCCGCTAGTATCGTCGCAACAACTAGTAGCTAGTTTTATCCAATTCTTACCTGTACGATATACCTGTATAGTCTCAGGCAGCTGGCTCGGACGCTGTCTCACTGTGTCAGTAGCGTCCTCCTCTCCGCTAGTATCGTCACAACAACTACTAGCTAGTTTTATCCAATTCTTACCTGTACGATATACCTGTACAGTCTCAGGCAGCTGGCTCGGACGCTGTCTCTCTGTGTCTCTAGCATCCTCCTCTCCGCTAGTATCGTCACAACAACTACTAGATAGTTTTATCCAATGCTTACCTGTACGATATACCTGTACAGTCTCAGGCAGCTGGCTCGGTCGCTGTGTCTCTATGTCACTAGCATCCTCCTCTCCGCTAGTATCGTCGCAACAACTACTAGCTAGTTTTATCCAATTCTTACCTGTACGATATACCTGTACAGTCTCAGGCAGCTGGCTCGGACGCTGTCTCTCTGTGTCTCTAGCATCCTCCTCTCCGCTAGTATCGTCGCTACAACTACTAGCTAGTTTTGTCCAATTCTTACCTGTACGATATACCTGTACAGTCTCAGGCAGCTGGCCCGGACGCTGTCTCTCTGTGTCTCTAGCATCCTCCTCTCCGCTAGTATCGTCGCTACAACTACTAGCTAGTTTTATCCAATTCTTACCTGTACGATATACTTGTACAGTCTCAGGCAGCTGGCTCGGTCGCTGTGTCTCTAGCATCCTCCTCTCCGCTAGTATCGTCACAACAACTACTAGATAGTTTTATCCAATGCTTACCTGTACAATATACCTGTACAGTCTCAGGCAGCTGGCTCGGATGCTGTCTCTCTGTGTCACTAGCATCCTCCTCTCCGCTAGTATCGTCGCTACAACTAGTAGCTAGTTTTATCCAATGCTTACCTGTACAATATACCTGTACAGTCTCAGGCAGCTGGCTCGGACGCTGTCTCTCTGTGTCACTAGCATCCTCCTCTCCGCTAGTATCGTCGCTACAACTACTAGCTAGTTTTATCCAATTCTTACCTGTACGATATACCTGTACAGTCTCAGGCAGCTGGCTCGGACGCTGTCTCTCTGTGTCACTAGCATCCTCCTCTCCGCTAGTATCGTCGCAACAACTAGTAGCTAGTTTTATCCAATGCTTACCTGTACAATATACCTGTACAGTCTCAGGCAGCTGGCTCGGTCGCTGTGTCTCTATGTCTCTAGCGTCCTCCTCTCCGCTAGCATTGTCGCTACAACTACTAGCTAGTTTTATCCAATTCTTACCTGTACGATATACTTGTACAGTCTCAGGCAGCTGGCTCGGTCGCTGTGTCTCTAGCATCCTCCTCTCCGCTAGTATCGTCACAACAACTACTAGATAGTTTTATCCAATACTTACCTGTACAATATACCTGTACAGTCTCAGGCAGCTGGCTCGGACGCTGTCTCTCTGTGTCTCTAGCGTCCTCCTCTCCGCTAGTATCGTCGCTACAACTACTAGCAAGTTTTATCCAATTCTTACCTGTACGATATACCTGTACAGTCTCAGGCAACTGGCTCGGACGCTGTCTCTCTGCACTAGCATCCTCCTCTCCGCTAGTATCGTCACAACAACTACTGGCTAGTTTTATCCAATTCTTACCTGTACGATATACCTGTACAGTCTCAGGCAGCTGGCTCGGACGCTGTCTCTCTGTGTCACTAGCGTCCTCCTCTCCGCTAGTATCGTCACAACAACTACTAGCTAGTTTTATCCAATGCTTACCTGTACGATATACCTGTACAGTCTCAGGCAGCTGGCTCGGTCGCTGTGTCTCTATGTCTCTAGCGTCCTCCTCTCCGCTAGTATCGTCGCAACAACAACTAGCTAGTTTTATCCAATACTTACCTGTACAATATACCTGTACAGTCTCAGGCAGCTGGCTCGGACGCTGTCCCTCTGTGTCTCTAGCGTCCTCCTCTCCGCTAGTATCGTCGCTACAACTACTAGATAGTTTTATCCAATGCTTACCTGTACAATATACCTGTACAGTCTCAGGCAGCTGGCTCGGACGCTGTCTCTTTGCTTCACTAGCGTCCGTCTCTCAGCTAAGGCGTCATCTCTACATGCTCTGACGGCTCGTAATTCTCGAGCTAGGCGACGGAGGTGCTCTACACTTCGGCGTCTACTGTTTTGAGAAGCCAGCTGAAAGGAATTGATAAATAAATTAGGAAAATTTTATTCCTCGGGCCAATTTAATGGAAACTTGGCAAAAAGTCTAACCGAAACGAATAATAATAAAGATTGTCATTATTAGTTTCTCAAAACTACCCCAAAAATAGGGTTTAATTAATTAAACCCCAAACGAAAGCCGGCGTTCGCTCTCCCATTGTCTTTCTATTGTGTCTCTAATTAAGGCAATCTTCTTCTTCTTCCTGCCCTTGTCCCATTTTATTTGGGGTCGGCGCAACACGTTTTCTTCTTCCATTCTGTCCTGTCACTCGTCACGCTATCACTAACTCCCTTTTCTTTCATATACTTCTCACATAATCCATCCATCTTTTCTTTGGCCTCCCTCTGCCTCTCCATCCATCCACATGTAAATTCATAACTCTTTTAGCAACATGCTATTACGGCAATCAAAAGGTTAAATTTGTATGAAAGCATTCTAGCGAACAAGGTAGACCGATGACCTGGTAAAGGTTGCGGGAATCCGATGGACGCGAGACGCACAGGATCGTTCATTGTGGCGACATTTGGGGGAGGCCTATGTCCAACAGTGGACGTCGATCGGCTGGAATGATGATGATGATTCTAGCGAACAAAGTCGCGGGTAAATTAAACTCGTTAATAAATAAAAGTTCCGTTTTGTAAGGTTTTTTTATTTATTGACAACTTTACTAGTATGCTCTATATATTCAAATCTCAGCTAATTATATCTACACTAATATTAAGTGAGAGAAAATTTGTAATGAATAAAGTCAAAAACTAATGTGCCGATTTCAATTATTCTTTCACCATTGGAAAGCTACTTTCACCCTGAGTATCATTAGTATATTATGATATAAGTGTGTAATGTTAGTGATTACCGATGAGGCGGTATTTAGACCCGAGCCGTGGCGAGGGTCTTAAGAGAACCGAGAACGGTAATCATTAATTACTCACGTGTATCATACGACGTTTTTCAATACACTTGTGAAGAAAATAACTATAAAACTAGTAAACTCTTGTGGCGGTAAAATCTGTTTTCATATGCGCGCCCATATTTTTTTTATTTACCTTTCAATACACTCACTGAAATGAATAAACTGGGGTTGACCGGCGACTCGCGGGACACGACCTGCGCCCAGCCTGATACGATACTATCATCGATGTATTGTAGTTAGGTTAGAGTATTGTAGAGGTTGAACAATAAGGTTTTAACTACATTATTGCACTAGTGCATAATCGTAATCAAAACTTAACAGTTTGATAACATTATGTACCTAAGTGCAGTGCAATAAGAGTCACTTTCTGAGCAAGTGTAGGTATTATAAAAGGCTATTTAATGCCCGTGCGAAGCCAGGACGGGCCGCTGGTTCTTCAATAAAGATAATTCCTGATATCAATCTACGTGTTAATTTTAATGAGTCTACAATATCGAGTCAGCGAATGCAAACACAAGTAAAAGTCATCAATCCACATGAGAAATGTGCGTAATCAACCACAGACTATATCGTGTTACATCAGACTCCTGGTGTCTGTGGTTAGTACGTCGGGCACCAGTACTCATGTAGCTTCATTTATTTTTGTTTTAATATTATTCTCGTTCCTGTTAGCACAAGCTTTTATTTCGTTTCACCTGTCCTGATGTTTGTCTGTAATCAAATCTTGCAAATTAAATTTGATCCACTTCCCGGTTACCGATTGAGCTGAAATTTTGCATGCATGTGTAAATCAGATGACAATACAAAATTATTATACCATTGAGCTGATCTGATGATGGAACCGGGAGGTGGCCATAGGAACTCGATAGTTTAAAGACACAACCCCATCGAGTTGAGGCTCGTATGATTCGTCTTGACGAGTATTAATTGTATTGGTATAAAAGCTTGCTATGAAATTTTTTTTTTTTGCGTTTTTTTTTGTTTTTTAATCCACTGCTCTAAAAACGGTGAACGAAAACATCCTGAGGAAACCAGCATGTCCTAGAACCAAAAATTCGAAGACATGTGATATCCAGCAACCCGCACTAGGCCCGCGTTACGGCCCATTCCCTCTCCTAGAGAGGCCTCTGTCCCAGCAGTGGGAACATTAAAAAGGCTGATGTTGATGATGAAGAACGCGCGTAGGTGCGTTGACTCGCAACATGCAGCGTAATGCGTGGCAGTGTGATTATTAACACGCTTACATTAGCTTCACCTGTATGTTTGTAACCAACGCCTTTGAGCTCGATTTTGATCAACTTTGGGCGATCAGATTTTCTTCAAACTTTGCACACCCATCAAAGACTGATGACAATATAATAATCCGTTTTTTTTAGTGACAAATAAAAATATAGTTCAAAAAAACTAAAAAAAACACGGGGCGCTTTGTGCCATATTTTCGTACCCCACGCTTTTTTCACAATGATATTAATATTTTTTGTTCATTATTATTATTTTCTACCATTATTGAAAATTATTTTACACTTTTTAGTTTGATATGCTATGAAAGCGTGTTTTTTTTTGTTTTTTTTTTTTTTTTTATAATATTAGCTCACCCTATTTTTGATCCGTCTCCTAAGGCCCTTCAAAAAGGCCAAATCCTCAAGGTTGAGCTTGAGAGACTGGACTCGCTCCGAGTACTTGCACGTCGACAAGCCGGCTACTTCTTCCACTGTCATGTTGATACCGCGCGCTGGAATGGGGAGGAATTGTTGATTAAAGTTATTTTTAAATACACAATCGAAAAAAAATAATAATAATGTTTATTGAATTGTTTGATTTACATAAATATTTCAACAATATGGGCTTAAACTAGAGGTAAAGTTACAAAAATTACGTTCTACCTGAACTAGGTATATAAAAGGTGTAAGGGACTGCTCTCCACAAACTTTAAGGGCCTGCTTAGTAGACGAAACTGAACAACCTTCCACAAAAACTTTTTTCAGGAAACGAAAAAAAAAATCTGCCTGACCATACAAAATGATAAACTTGATTGGACAATTTGTATGGCGAGGCCGATTTTTATTTTCGTTTCCTATGGAAGGTTTCTTATGGAAGGTTGTTCAGTTTCGTCTACTGAGCAAGCCCTTAAAGTTTGTGGAGGGCTGTCCCTGACACCTTGTATAAACCTTTATCTTGTGTAACTTATTTAAGTGCTTAAATGTTAATAATATATAAACGACATTACTAAAAAAAAACACAAACGATCAAAATAACTTTAATTTCGAAAGTCGGCGTTTCCCGATATTGTTTGTTTCTTATTTAACATCAACTTCCGAAATTAAAGTTGTTTTGATCGTTTTAGTGTTTATTTTTTTAGTGAAATTGTATTTTTTTACAATTTTTAATTGCACGCAGTCTACTGTTTTCCGTACTGGTGCAGAAAAGTGCGCGTGATCTCCTCCGCCACAATATTGCTACATTATCGTATCATGTAGCAATTGGGCGCGCGTGACCCCTATGAATCTCCGGTCAAACCCCGTTTATTTATTTCTTCGCAAGTGATTTGAAAAAAGTCGTTTGACACACATGCAATTTTGTCACTGCAGACCTCAGCTAGATATACACTCGCCTACAGCTATTGTATTGACGAATAGATAGATACCTATTATAATAGTCACTGGAGAGTAGACTCTCTTATGCCAGCAAAAAAAAAACTATTTTTTCATATTTTCGGTGAATTTTGACTTAAAAAAGTTATAAAACTAATTTTTAATTGAATAAAAGAAAAAATGATTTGCAAAAAGTACACAAAAAGATATGATTCCGGCCAGGATCGAACTGGCGGCCTTCTGCGTGTAAAGCAGATGTGATAACCACTACACCACGGAACCAGATGACACAGAGGCTGAAATTCATGATTAGGTAATTTTTAATTCGACATGTTAACTTGAGACATTCCCTGTGAAGCGGACAACGAAAAAAAAGTGAGGTTCTGAAATTTGTTCATATTGGGCATATTTGTACTTTTATGGGAATATGAACGTGTTTACATAATATATGTTTTTTATGACTTTTTTTTTATTATGACGTTAAAGCACATGTTTCATTAGATATTTTGGAAACATAGATATCTTATTTATTTATTTATTTTACTATTTATGTACACACAAAAATAACAGAATAAGATAAAACATAAGACACATTAGTACAAAGGTACTGCTTATTTCCAAAGAAATTTCTTCCAGCAGACCTGCGAAAGGAGAAATAAAAAAGAAATGTAGACCATAGTGAGTAGGAAGCAAAAGAAGAATTCGTGAAGTCTTAATACAAAGTCACATATAATTAAATATACCTGCCTTAAAATAATATATACATTCTACTATAAATAAATATACACAATATACAAACAATATATAAATAAATATCACAAATGAGAGGAAAGATGATTGTGCTCTTTTACTCGATTTTTAAATAGTGAGATTGATTTTAAATCTCGAATGCTAGGCGGAAGTGAGTTCCACAACTAGGGTTGCCACCTTTTTTTGTTTTGACAAGAAAAATAAGTACATGGTTATCAAAATAAAGTACAATTTATTTATTATAATTGTTATACAAATAACAAATTGTAAAACAATATCTTACGAGAAAAAAAAAAATATCATTATTATAATAAAAAACAATGTTTTTAAAATTATTTTTATTGCTTTTTGCAGTTTTTATCACATCAGTATGACATATTACTTAACAATTACAAAGCATTTTCACAATCTATATTTAAATCAAAGTAAACAAGTACTTAATTTTTATCAAATTCAGACACGCAAGAAAAATCAAGAACTTAAGAAATCAAATCATGCGAAATAAAGTATTTTCAAGTACTTTATTGTTCTCATAAAGTATAGAGTACAATTACCTGAAATAACATACAATACTTTATTATAAACTACAGGTGGCAACCCTATCCACAACCTCACGGCATGGACACAGAAAGAATAGGAGTAGTAACTGGATCTATGGGAAGGGGATTTAAGAAGGGATCTGAGGTGTGATCTGCAGGGCGCGTCACTAGGACGAGCGTAGGAAAAACGATCACGAAGGTAGGAGGGATAAGATGGGTTGTGTAAGATATTAAAAAGAAGACATAAAATCCGAGTGTTCCTGCGAAGACGGATAGGGAGCCACTTGAGTTCTTTGCGAAGATGAGAGACATGGTCATATTTTCGCAATCCGAAAACAAACCGAATGAAGGTTTTGTTTTTTATCTTGTTTATATTATCTAGACTTCTATTGAAATCAATTTATAAATTTGTGTAAGACTAATCCAGTAAAGACCTCTGAAAACCTGCCATTTTGCGGACCTAAGCCCCCCCCCCCCCTTTGCCCTTCAAAATGTAGTCAAAAAAAGAAAAAGTAAAAAAAAAAATATAACAATAGACGCCTTGCAAAAATCAAGATTCAGAATGACGATATTTTTCCTGGAACAAGTTTAGTGGAATATTCGAGCAAATCACGGAATTACCGAATGTTAACAGTTTTCAGGCGTTATCACACTTTTTTCGCGTTGCTTCCTCGTCAAACATTGCCTTGGATTGCATTAGATAAAGCAACAAGATTTAAAACCTTACTCGGAACGACCAATTTCGAATCGTGTGCCAGCTTCTGATGTTTTATAAGTGCCCATGTAGACCTATGTGAAATAAAAAACTTTTGACTTAGACGATAGGCGAGTGAAAAAGAGCCTAAATCATAAATAATCAAAAGTATCAACATTGTTTAAGCAGCATACAGTCTGGGTGAACAGCTTTAGAATTTTTAAATTCGGCCTCCTTTTTGCTGTGCCATCACTCGTTGGTCAGACTCTAGTATCATTACTAACATGTATTATAAACAATATTTCTAATGATTTTAGGTTAAATAAACGTTATATCTAATAACATTATATGAAATAAGTTTTAGAACATTTAAATGTTATATGTAAAGAAATTATATCAACAGTTTGTATATCTTGTGAACATAACTGAAATGAAAATAAACCAACTAAGTTATACATATGAGACACTAAATCTTTATTAGGTTAAACACTGCAAAAAAAGGAGCATTAAACACTGAAAAAAAATTATAAAACCTCAGATTTAAAAAAAAAATTAAATCAATATTTTGAACAAAATAAATCTATCAATAAATAAAGCAAGAAAAACCTATCAAGATTGATGTTCTAATTTCAAATCAGTATTTCTTATCCACCTATTCATGTCACAACATTCTAAGTTGCATGAATCATACTTGTTAGCAGTACTAAAAAAAATTGTTTACTATTCCATTTAATACAATAAAATTACTGATTAGTAATAATGTTTCATTAAATTATGTTACTCTTATGCAAACAAAATAAGAGACGTTAGATGGTCCAATAATAAACCAAATACAATGCAATAAACATTGTATTCTTTTTTTTTTAAATTCATAATGTATTATTCATTGTTTTTTTTTCACAAGCCATTATGTTACACAGCCGAATTGGTTAACATTATTAAATAAGATTCTTCTTCAAAGTATTTCCGATATAGATTATGTATACAATACGAAATATTTCTGCGTCATATTGTCATAATCATAACATATTAGACGTCTACCTGTTGATTTATCCGTACAAGAATTACAACAAAAAATATTATAAACAACTTGCCATCCAATATTTCCTGGTCCAATTGGTACGAGGACGTGTGCTTCCCATTATCGTCCATTCTTCATATTTAATAGTTTGTTTTAATTATTTATTTTTAACAATATCTTTTACGTTATTAGAAAATAGTTCGGTAGGTTAGGATTTCGATAGCTGTCATCAATGTCAAACTCATTTTTTTTTTTTTTTTTGTATTTTTATGACCTGGTCACTTGGACCTTTAAGTCAATTCTTATTTTATTTTTCAAAAGACTGCACTATGTATCACTTCACTTTTTATAAAGATTTAATTGTGTTTTTAATATATTTAAAGAGCGGTTTGAAAGTGTTTTGGTCTTTTAAAAGGTGTATAATTGGCGGCGGGCGGGCAGAATAATCACACTTAATGTTCACATCACTGAGTTCACTAGCCAACACTAATCTGTCAAGTAAAAAGTTTTGACAATCAAAAATAAGATGCTCAACGGTCCCTTCTTCGGATTCACAATAGGGGCATGTGCTACTTGCAATAATGCCAAGTCTAGCAAGGTGTGACGGTGCAGTATTATGGCCAAAGCGCAATCTATTTATCGTAGTGATAAAGTCTCGGCTGGCTTCCTTTAAATTATTGTACCACGGTTTATCAGGTAATGCTTCTTGAATATTGCCATACCACTTTCCTTTTATGTCTTGGTCTTTCTTCCACATTTCTAACCATAATTTACATATTTTTTCATTGATACATTTCAGGAAATCAGTCATAGGGATGTCCATTGCATTTCTGACATCAACAGCATTATTACCTTCATATGCGATTTTATCAACTGCTTCATTACCAGAGATACCCCGGTGAGAAGGAACCCACAGGAAAGCAATTTCGATGTGCTTAAGGTAAAATTGATGAACTATTTCCTTGATAAAATACAGAATATAATTTGACTTAAATGAAACTGTAAGGTTAGTTATGGCTTTTATCAAACTCAGTGAATCCGATACTATCAAAAAATATTTACAATGGCTAATTTGGCGAATATGTAATAATGCCTGATAAACCGCATATGCCTCTGCAGTGAATATAATACTTAAATTATGCAGAACAAAGCTTCGAGAAACTTTTCCATGTGGATCATATATAGCAGCACGTACATAATCACTCCCCTTACTGCCATCAGTGTAAATAACATAATAATTCTGATTATCCTCCAAAAATTGCAACATATCTAAATTATTATTTATGGGATTTTGCAATACCTTTATAGGATGTGAAATACATTGGTAAGAGAAGGAGTAACATGGCCATGGGCACTGTTTTCTAATACCAGTTAAACTATCTTCTGTTTCTAGTAATATTTTGGATAATGTTGGGGATTTGCCATTCAAGAGTTCCTCTCCTGTTGTTAGAGGCCCAGGAGTTCTATTTACTGAAGGTGCAATTTTATTTATTATTTTTCTATTATTAGCAGCAATTAATTTAAGACAGAATCTCTTTGCAAGTAAAATACGTCTCAAAGCTAGGGGCATAATTTTAGTCTCCACTTCCATGGCCCTTATGGGAGTAGAGCACATTGCACCAGAAATTGTTCTCAAAGCCCTGTTCTGCAATAGATCCAATTTATTTACATGACTACTATTTATATAAACTAGAGAACTATAATCAAAATGGCTTCTAACAATACTTTTATACAAAATTGACAATATTTTTGGGTCTGCTCCCCATGAGACGCCTGCAAGGCATTTAATTACGTTTATACCTTTTAGAGCATTCTTTGATATGTATTTAATATGTTCCTCAAAAGTTAATTTCTTATCTATGACAATACCTAAAAATTTCTTTGAATTTACTAGTTTTATAGATTCTCCATTGTATACTATTTTTAAGTTTGTGTTTTCATTTCCAAATATCATTGCATTGCTTTTGGAAGGATTAATTGTTAAATGTAGGACATCATTATAATAGTGAAATAGTTGAGACAAGGCTCTATTAATATTTTCAATTGCAATTTCTACATTATAATTACTACTGTACAAAACAATATCATCTGCAAACTGTAAAATATCTACATCACTATTTACAAATTTACAAATCTCACTTGTGTATATGTTGTATAGCAAAGGAGATAGTGTAGCACCCTGCATTGTACCCTTAGATGCACATTTTGGACCATGTAATGTGTTATTGTGTCTTACGTAGAGTGTTCTTTTATTTAAAAAATTATATACCCATTTACATAGTTGACCAGGTACACCTAACCTTGACATAACTTGTGCAAGTATAGCCGGATCTAGACTGTCAAAAGCACCTTGAACATCTAAAAATACACAAACAGTGTGTAACTTTCTTTCCTTTGCATGTTTCAGGTCTGAAATTAAGGAAGTGAAGCTGTCTGCACAACTTCGCCCACGACGAAATCCATATTGTACATGTGGAATGATAGCATTAGATTCTATATACCAATCCAAACGATTTTTAATCATGTTTTCAAATAATTTACCTAGACATGAAGACAGTGATATTGGTCTATAAGAGCCGGCAAGCTCTGAAGGTTTATCTGGTTTGAGAATCGGAATGACACATTGTGTTTTCCATGATTGTGGAATACATTTACAATGCCAAAGTAAATTAAGAATATTAAGAAATATTTTTTGTGCAGACTCATCTAAATTTTTGATAATACTATAGGGGAAATCATCTAAACCAGGTGTTGTGTCTTTCCGGGATAACAAGCTCATTTTAAATTCAGACCATGTAAAAGGATCTAGCAAAAATTTAGAATTTAGATTATCATTATTTAATTCGAAAATATTGCCAAAACTATTAATGTCAATTAAATTGCTATTGTCGGACATTTTATCTAGAAATTGAGAAATAAACTCATCTTTATATGATTTATTGCCAACTCTTATACCTTTGAACATTTTAAGAAGATTCCAAATCTTACTTAAAGGAGTAGTTCTGTTAAAAGTGTTACATATGTTATCCCAACCTATTCTTTTTTGTTCCGATATGGTTCTTTTTTTAAGTGCATCTTTTCTTTTATATGCTAAATAGTTCTCCATGGTAGGTTCCCTTCTATAAAGTTTCAATGCATTGTAAGAGGCAATTACACTTTTTTCACATATGTCATTCCACCAAGGAGCTGGAGGTCTGCTTTTGAAATCATTGGGTTTATTAAATTTAGGAATCGTCATTACTTTTAAAGTATTCAATCGAGAACAAAAATCATTGTAGGTTGAAATAGGATCATACAATTTTAGGACTAAATCATTAAATATGGTTTTGGAAATAGTTTTATATTTTTCCCAGTCTGCTTTTTTATATACAAACCTATCAACAGGAGGATTAATATGATATTTATCTATATGTAGTGAAATTTCTGTTATTGTTGGGTAGTGATAGCTGCCCATAGCGTCGTCATGCACACACCACTCGCATATTGATGCGAGATTAGCACTAATAAAGCTAACATCAATTGCAGACGGATTTCGTCTCGGGTTGTTAACAGTTGTAAACCTACCGTCATTTAAAATACATAGATCCAAGTCATCTATGATATTAAATAAATCTTGACCTCTGCTCTTAGTGGATAGGCATCCAAATGCAATATGGTGTGCATTAAAGTCACCACTGACAAAAATAGGCTTTGGAAGATCATTAATTATATTACGTAGTCTATTGATCCGTATATGCCCACTAGGAGGGCAGTATACACAAAGAATAGTCAAGCTACCATGCACAGTAGATAAGGACAAAGCAACAGTTTGAATGTCTTCATAAAATCTAGTGTTTAAAACTTTGTATTTTAAATATGGTTTAATCAATATTGCTACACCATTATGAGTATTATTAGAATTTTTATTATAAATATTATAGCCAGGTATTCTAAAACTATTGTCTTTAAACCATGTTTCGTTAAGTAAGCAAATGTCAATGTTTTGTTTTTGTAAGAATTGAATCAATAAGGGTTTTTTACTATTAGCACTTTGAATATTATACTGAGCAATACGAAGCTTAGACAGTGAGTGTCTTGGATCCATTATTTTAGATTTTTAAGAAGTATTTCTTTAATACTATTTACGGTGGTAGGCGTATTATCTCCCTTATTTCCCAGTTCCACCAATGTCTGTACCAGGGCCATAAGTACATCATTGTTGGCAACTATTTGGGATTTGATGTCACTCTTAGGAGGGACATCTTTAGATTTATTTACACTTTGTACAGAATTATTTACAGATATAGGTTTATTTACAGATTTATGTACAGACTTATTTACAAATTTATTTACAGTGTCCATTGGTTTCATTTTTGGAGGTGGTAGAGGTGGAAATTGAGTATTTTCATTCATGTTTTGTTTTGTTGATGTAGCACTTGCATATGTTATTTTATTTTTCTTTTCTAAAATTTTATTAATCTTAATTGGACATAATCTAGATATTGCCAGATGAGGCCCGCTGCAGTTGCAACAGCAGATCTCTGTTGGTCTATCACATTCTTTATATAAATGCTCACCTCCACAAATGGAACATCTTTGTTTGCCATTACATATCCTAGCAGAGTGGTTAAATTTAAAGCAACGGAAACATTGCTGTAATGGGGCGACATATTCAAAAACTCGGTATGAAAACAAATCATATTGTACATTATCTGGAAGTATATTTGATAGAAAAGTAATGCTAACTGTTTGTAGTGGTACCCGCTCTTGTCCTACTTTCTTTGTAAATCTTCTTACTGCTATTATTTCATAAATTGATGACAGTTTAGTGTAAAGTTCTTTGTTGGAAATGTTTGCTGGTACATATCTAATTATGCCTGTTTTTTCTATTTGCGCAGCTGGAATAAATGCTTTCAAGCCATGTTTGTTAAGAAAAGCGCTGTTATTAATAAAATTATTGGCCGTATTAAATTGTTTGAATATTACTGCTAGTTTATTTGCATTAATTCTTTGTATAGCCGTCACACCTTTTATTTCGCTAGAAAATATGTGGTTGAGGTAGATAGGGCTCTTATTGCCTATTCTGTCCTTATTATTGGTAGCTTCAATGAAGACTTTGAAGTCTACGTAATTAGCATTTTCTGGGTAAAGTCTTTTGTAGTCTGGTTTAATGTACGGTAAATCAAGCTCACCGCCGCCGCCATCCAAGTCCATGTTCTTTCCTCCGTCTCCGGCCTCAGACCGAAGACGTTTTGAGGTGGGTGGGTTGTCCCCACCCCCCTCGTTTCCAACCATTTATATAGATCACCTAGCACTGTTATTTTATTAAGTTTTTAAGTAAAAAATGCAAGTTTTTAATTAAAAAAGAATTTGAGATATTTTTTCCGCGCGCTCTTTTTTGAAGTTCCCGCCAGAATCCGTCAAACTCATTTCATTCATGCAAATAGTGTTGGGAAAATGATGACCTTTTTCTATCACGTGATAACCGTAAACAATGAAATGTTTAAGAACTCTTACTTTACCAGGAAAATATCAGTAGATGGACGAACGAACGCTAACGAGTTGGTATCAGCGCGAACTCAGTCGGTTTCTCATTTATGTATTACCGTTTGTTCACAGTGGTATACCACCAAGTACGGATCAAATACCCGCTCCACTTGGCCTGTAGTCGGTGTTGGCGTTAGGTCTCATTAGCCGTAAATATTTTGATGAAGTGATCATCGCGGGCACTGGAGCAGCATACTCTGTCAATGTTTGGTTTTTATACCTAAAAAAGAGAAGAAACTCCGCATTCTATTCGGACTAAATCCTCCGAATTTATAATAACTTCAACTTTTTATTAATAGCATTGTGAGTTATAATCTTCTGACTATAGATGTAAGGCTGGCTTAAAACCAATTAAACGAATTTGTTTTATAAGAAAAAAAAAAACCATTTAAAACCAAAACAAACCATTTTTTTCGTTTAAAACGATTGGTGTTGATGATTTTCTTATTAAAACTACATTTTCTTGATTTGACCGAGCGAGCTAGGAATAATCTATATACCTAACATACTGCGTAGTAAAGATTGTTTTAAATGTTTCATATATTGATACTTATTGATCTATTTAACGGGTTTACTTCTTATTGGTCCGTCTGACGGTACATCTGAAACGTACCTAGGCATTACCTACATAAATTATAAAAAACTCTATTGATAAGTTAAAAATCTGTGTTTACAAACGATATAATTACTTACTTACGGTTTAAAACCAAACTCGCACACTGACACACACTCGCTGACTTCGTCATTCATGAGCGTGAGTCACGAGGTATAGTCTGTCTAATAAGTCAACCGACTTGGGAATTTTGTATAATATATAATCATTTAAAAAATGCTTATATTCGATACTTTTCATAAGGTTCTTCTGTTAGTAAACAATGATCTCTATCTCTTAATCAACCTTGATTATTGAACCCGTGTTGACTACAACAGATTTCATTAAAGCTTAATAATTACACAAGTCGTTTAACTAATTAGACAGACTCTACTTACCTAATGTAGGTACTTTCTATTACGGCGACACGCGCTCGAAGGTGGCGCGAGTGGCTACAGCAGCCACAATTCTCGTGCAAGCGCCTTGTCGAAGCCGTTCTACCACTCTTCGAAACCTGGCTGGCAAGAAAGGAGCGCATCTCCTACAGACTGACTCAGGTGCTGACCGGGATGGCTGCTTCGGTGAGTGCCTGAACAGAATTGGGCGAGAGGCCACGGCTAATTGCCACCACTGCGGGGGCAACCTAGATTCAGCACAGCACACGCTGGAAGAGTGTCCAGCGTGGGCCACAGAGCGACGAGTCCTGGTCGGCAGGATCGAGCGAGATCTGTCTCTGCCAGCAGTAATGAGGGCTATGTTGGCGGAGCCAGAAAACTGGAGGGAAGTTGCTTCCTTCTGTGAGACCGTGGTGGTCCAGAAGGAGGCCGCTGAGCGAGATCGTGAAAGGGCCGATCCCGCTCGGAGAAGAAGGCGTCGGGGAGGCAACCGCCTTGATGCCTAACACGCCGAAACCCCGCTTGCATTGAATGTAAGTGGGACTTTGGAACCATGGGCACGCAAAGTGGGGACTCTGCTCGCTCATCGAGGGATTCCAGGGAAGACGGTAACACAGTGATCACGTGCATAAGACTGGGGTAATTAATTATTAAGGTAAAATTAAATCTGATGTAGTCAACATTGGTTCAATAATCAAGGTTGATGAAGAGATCTTTATCATTGTTTACCTAGAGAAGAATCTTATAAAAAGTATCGAATATAAGTATTTTTTAAATGATTAAATATTATACAAAACTCCCAAGTCGTTTGACTTTTCAGACACACCCTAGTTTGAACGTCAAAAGAGAAAATCGACTAAGTAAGACCACAGACATAACAAGTCTATAATTTTATTGTTTGTCAGATGTCAGACAAATCAACCCGTTTTTTATCTATGCCATTTTCATTCAATTCAGTTCTTTGTTTTTAGTCGGCGTTGGATTGTTTTCTCAATTTTACAGAAAATAATTGGTAAGTATACGATTTATGTCGTCGTCAATTATTTATAAAATAAACTATTATATTCGTATTAAATATAGTTTTCGACATGGAAATAAATTATGCGTTTGTGACAGACATGTTGTTTCTTACGTTTTGTAACGTTTCTATTTTCAAAAAGTTAATTGTGCGAATTTGCAGATGTCTAAATATCGTGCAAGGTGAGTCTAGCAGATAGAGTTTCATTACAAAAATAGTTTTTGTAAGTTGGTTATGTACTTAACCACTTAATCCTGGTGGCACTTAACGCCCGGCTCATGTTTTTTTTTTACTGAGGCTTGTCAAGGTGTCAAGGGTTCTGCCTTGAACAATCCTGTTTCGGATTTCGTAATCCATGTCTTATCAATTTCTGTATTAATAAAAAAAATAACTGATTCTCACCATAATAATTACCATAATTCAATATGTTTCTCAACGAAAATTGTAGTTGCAAGTTATTTATTTATGTAGAAGGCTGAAAAATAACAGAAGACTTTAAATGTGTTGAATCATTTAGAGTAGAAAGGGGAAAACATACTAGGATATTTGTTGTTAAAGATACTTGTAACTTAACATGTTTGGCAGCCCAAATTACAGGAAATAGGTAAGGACTGGAAGTTAAATTTTTTCCCTATTTCTAAGTAACTGCTCACTATTTAAATTATTATTCTAACCAAAAGAACTTTTGGACATAGCATGGTAGTTAAGATGACCAGCACTTGTTCCTGTTTTGTTCATACAGTTTTTCTAATCAATAAAAATCACATGCGTTTGCTAGTGACCTCCTCTGAAAAAGCCGATAACAACAGATCTTTATGATTTTTTTTTGTCAATATTTGATAAGTTTGAGAATAGGTCATTGGCTACGTCTATGTTGTTCTAACCTCGTCCTTCTGTAAGAGCCCACCCAGCGAGGCTGATGCCTACTACAGCCAGGAGTTCGCCACTGAAAGGAAAAACCAGGGTCCTGAAATGCAACGCAAAGAAGGAACGTAGGAGTGGGTTTTAAATCTGTAAAAGTCTGTAACACCGGGGTGATAACAGGGGTGTGATAATCTAAAAAATTGTCTCAGCTATAATTAAACAACTAAATGAACTTTAATCCTTTTTTACCATTCATTTTACTTCATTTTTGGCAAATATACTGTAATACTTTTCAAAATAAAGTATAGAAAAATACTCTTTTCTCAACCTTTACCGTGATGTGTAAAATGAAATACTATTATTTTATATCATATCATAGAAATAGATATATTTATGTTTAATAGAAATGCTTTTTGACGTAAAGTTATTACTGCACTAAATAACTTATAATTTTTTTTATTTTTTGCGGTAGCAAATTTGTAACTACATAGAGTGTTTCTTCTAATATCTTCTAGCTCACCGAGAAGTTCTCATCATAGCAAACCTTTAAGTTAATATGTGGAAAATGTTGTTATTATTACATTGATTTGGTTTTGTATACATATTTGATAAGTGAATATATAATGTAATATCGTTTTTTTTCCCAAATAAAATAAAAATAAAAATTATGAATAATTATTAGAGGTCCCGAATTCATGTACTTATACTGATTTCATACAGCGAAAGAACAAGTGGATTTGAGGTCCTGAGATAAATTTTAAAGAGCAGATATTTTTTTTGGCACTATCAGAAATATAACCGAAAATATTTTTTCCTGTGCATTAATGACGGGAGGAGGAAAAAAAAATAATGCCTAAATTAAAACAATGAAGTAAGTACATACATAATCGCACTTAATTCGATGTCAATAATACCAAAATACCTACCTACCTATTTCTATTAGTAATTTTGTTTACTTCAACATCCTGAAAATCATTCGTCGTTTTTTTTTAACAACACAATATTAAACTAAGCAGTAAATACAGTGAAATAAGTGAACTTGCGTTTTGTCACAAATTACTCATCGTAAATAATACTGTGCACAGAATTTATTCGTATTCTGTAACCACTATTTTACAAACAAATAATTTCTTGAAGATCGCGAAAATAGTAAGCTCCTAAATAGTTACGTTTCTCTAGTTTCATTACAAGACTCCCGACTCCCGAGTCGTTTAAGGCGTGAGTCCTTTTAGTCCTTTAAGGCTTTTAGTTGTATTAACCTTTTTACGTTACGACTTAGCTTTTTTGTTATGAAGTTAAAGGACTGCGACTCAAATTAGTCTTTAGTTTAAGCCTTAAGACTCCAAGACTTGAGGGTTAAAAGACTAATTTAGTCCTGAGTCGTTTAAGTCGTCAAAAATAAGTCTAGTCTCGTTTTAAAAGACTTAAAAGACTGAGTCTCTTGCATCACTAATCTGTACAGTGAAACACGGATATGTTCGTTTGGAATCAAAACAAAGTTGAATTGGATATGAGAAGCTTGTTTATAGAGCGGCCAACCTGAGAAACATTTCCATACTACCGCACTTAAGTCCATAATAGTAGTGAAAAGAAACATGTAACTGAGATATTTGTAATACATAACATGATTGAAAAGAAAAGAGTCTCCATGGAGTTTCCTGCACATTCACGCTTTGAAATGTGCAATTAGCATCACTTTTTTTTTGACTGACTGACTTTTTGTCAATTCAAAAGTGCCTGTAAATAGTATACTTATATTAGCTAATATTTTAACTGTGCAGTGAAACAACTAGGTTCATGAAAAGACTATATTGATACAAATTACAATGACTTTCCAACTCAAAGGTTAATTTAAAAAAGAACAAATAACATCTTAATATTTGATGGAAGCACTGGGTCTTGTTACAGTTCCCATGCTTAAGTCAAGAGGTTAACGGAAGTTTTTTTTGTCGGGTCTCGGGGTACCGCAGCCCGAGTACTTGAACTTCCATGCCGATCCCGTGACGTCACCCAGCATTCCAACGTCGTCGTCGTCCGTTGATCAGCCTTAAGGGTCAACTCACACCGAAAGAGCGGCGAAGGACAGCGAAGCGGAGCCCAGTTTCAGTTTCATATGAATTTTAACTTTATTATCATTACCATAATACTTATTATCGCATGAGAAATTCGAACGAGTCGCGCGGATGCCCGCGGCGCCGCAGGAATTCCGGGGAATTCTTTCGTTCGTGTTTTTCATGCGATAATAAGTATTACAGAAATGAAAATAAAGTTAAAATTCATATGACACTGAAACTGCGCTGCCCTTCGCCGCTCTTTCGGTGTGAGTAGCCTGCTTTTAAACCAGACATGTGCTATGCTAAACGTAGCATACGGATATGCTACGGATGTGTTTGATATCCACCAATCATGTTCATTGGTGCGAAACGGATTCAACTAAAATATGTTTTTTATAAGGAAGTATGCCTGCTATGGATGCGTGCTATTATACATCGCATAGCTCGAGCTGCGCATCTTACTCGCACCGCTACATAACTTAGCATCAGTGGAAACGGTCACATTATAACATAAAAAAAACAATTTCAAAAGTTTTTTATTTCAGATAGGCCTACATGGGCACTTATAAAACGTAGTTATAATAATAGTTTCGTAGCTTAGCATTCACATTCTCGCAGCACAGACGGTGGAAAGGCACCCTTGGCGTCGCCAGCACAGCGATCGCTAATACTTACCTACTCATAACTCGCTAATTTTTTGTGAAGGCAGATACTTAGGGCACCGCAGCGGTCCTCCCATAGACTCCACAGTTCTTTTGACTGGCCTGTTGGTCTAGTGGTTAGTGACCCTGACTGCTATGCCGGAGGTTGTGGGTTCGATTCCCACCCAGGACAAATGTTTGTGTGATGAGCATAATCATTTGTTCTGTGTCTGGGTGTAATTTATCTATAATATGTATGTATTTAGAAATATATAAGTATGTTTATCTGTTGTCTAGTACCCATAACACAAGCTCTGCTTAGCTTGGGACTAGACGGCGTTGTGTGATAGCTGTGGAATATTATATTAGTTCAGATAGAGCGGTTTGACTGAAAAAAATACTCGTCTGATCATTACATGTTCTGGTTCACAGTACAATGACAAGTAGGGGTCGCTACAGCCAGGGCAACGAGTGGGACTCTAGAGACGACTACAACAGCTCTGTCTACGAACAACTATATCCTGACGATGACTGCGGGTAAGTTGTAGAGAGATGAGCAGATTAACCTTTTAACCGCCCGCGTCGAATTGTTCCGATGAGTGTTTTCGCGACCTATTTTCCAGGGTCGTGTGTTAGTGACTGGGTACTCCATCTCGTTTAGCTCTTCAACCCCCATTGGTGGCCGAAGAGCTGACGAGGTGGAGTATTTGGTCGTGGATGTGAGATTTTGGCGGAATTAACGCGAGGGTGTTAGTCGGATATATCCAACTTAGGCGGTTAATGGGTTAAAGCGGGATCTACATTAGAGCCCTCGGCCCTTCGCCCACGCGGACTTTTGGCGATGCTGTCGTGCATTTACGAAACGCGCGACAGCATAGCTACTGACGGCGTTAGTCGCATTTGCAACGCAAAGCAGAAGCGAAGCTAAGGGTCAACTCACACCGAAAGAGCGGCGAAGGGCAGCAACCCATTTACCGTTCATAGAATTCGCTGGAATTCCCGCGGCGCCGCGGGCATCCGCGCGACTCGTTCGAGTTTCTCATGCGATAATAAGTATTATAGGAATGAAAATAAAGTTAAAACTCATATGACTCTGAAACTGCGATCCTCTTCGCTGCGCTTCGACGCTCTTTTGGTGTGAGTTGACCCTAACGCGCTACAGCATCGCGACTGTATCGATGCAAACGCGTGACCGTGTCGTACTACATCGGGGAGAGAACGGAGGGGGGAGGGTGGCGCGTGAGTCAAACATTCAACCTCAAAAAGAAAAAACGAAACCCTTTTAAGATCACTTTGTTTTCTGTTTGTCAAGACCGAGATCTTGAGAACGCGTCGCGTTAAAATTAAAGTCTGCGGTCCCTTGAAATTGTGAAAAAATCAACATTTCACAGTTTGCGAAAAGAAAATTCGGCTATTTAGGTCGCAAAAAGCTTGTATTTCGACACTCACAAGGGAATAAAAATTCATAAGATACTTCCCGTTGACCTAGAATCTTAAAAAATTTTATGAAGCAAGGTTTCATAACACAAGTATAAGAAAAAATCTGAAAACTCTGAAACATCGCACAAAAACTTTATGCGATTCTGAAAAATTTTCGTAACTCAATTCCAGTTTGTACGGAACCCTTAGTTCGCGGGTCCGACTCGCACTTGCCGGTTTTTTACTACTAGCTTTCGCAAGCGACATCGCCCACGTGAAATTAGTAATTTATCCCAAGGGAACATAATCCTGGAGTAATATATCCTATGTCATTTACCAAGACATGGTACCATTAAAGACATTTTCGCCTTACCACCACTAAGATCATTTTTGCTTGCACTCGAAACGAAAACTTCAGAGGGTTTAGCTTGGAGCCTCGCCGCGGGATTCAATCGAATTTTTTTTTAAGTGGTCAGGCAGAAATGACCGCGATGGTACATACAAACTTACACACAAATCAAACTTTTCCAGAGGTGATGTCAATTTGGACCACTGTCGGCTGTACATCAGGAATATACCAAAAGCCTTGAACGAAGAGGGACTACGGGCGGCCTTCGCCAAGTTTGGGACGCTCGTCGAAGTGTACCTTAGCAAGGATCCGCTGAAGAACTATGCGCTGATCAAATATGAGACGCCAGGGTAAGTAAGACTGAGCACGCCACAATCATGGCGGTAAGTCCCCTCTTTGAGGCGTGGCAGGAAAGGCCATACTGGGGCCAGGGTTATCCGAAAGGGCGCCCGAGCCCCGGTATGAAGGCTAAGTACGAAGGAACGGGGTGGGTCTTTTAGTCAGTAAGAGTCTGACACTATCTCCCGCTCCGCCCAAGGGCCAGGGTTCTCCGAAAGGGCGCTCGAGCCCCGGTATGAAGGCTAGAAGGAACGGGGTGGGTCTTTTAGTCAGTAAGAGTCTGACACAAAGAGCGGGGGATGTCAATGCATGATTTTTTCCCACCATAAAAAAGGGGTAAGTAAGACCAATGATGGATGAATGATGAAAAAAACCGGCCAAGAGCGTGTCGGGCCACGCTCAGTGTAGGGTTCCGTAGTTTCCCGTCCGTCACAATAAGTGTACCACTTATGAGTTTAAAAAAATGCTTGCATATACGATTATACTACAAACTTAGTCTAGAAATTATTTTGTAGAACCCTTTTGTCTTTTTTGTACAAAAACTGTTCTTTCCATCAAGTTCAAAATAATTTTCCTAGAAAGTCCTTATAAAGTTCTACTTTTCAGATTTTTTTTCATATTTTCTAAACTTATGGTTCAAAAGTTAGAGGGGACACACACACATTGTTTTTTACTTTTGGACCGAAATTATTGAGATTATCAAAAAATGATTTTAGTAAACACCTATTCATTTTTAAATACCTATCCAACAGTATATCACACGTTTGGGTTGAAGTAAAAAAAAAAAAACTCATTTCCCACTTTACATATAGGGGGCCTACCCTAATAAAACTTTTTTTTCCAATTTTTATTTTACCACTTTGTCGGCGTGATTGATATACATATTGGTACCAAATTTCAGCTGTCTAGTGCTAACGGTCACAGAGATTAAGTGAAGACGGACAGACAGACATGGCAAAACTATAAGGGTTCCTAGTTGACTACGGAACCCTAGTCAGGCACGTAGGAGTGGGTTTTAGTCAGTAAAAGTCTCTGGTCCCTCCCGCTCCGCCCTAGAGCGGGTGAAGTCTTGGACTATAAGAGTCATTAAATGATATCCCAACTAAAAAAAAAAAAACTACATAAACCTTCCTCATTTATTACTCTTTCTATGAGTGGAAACAGCGGCAAAACAAGACATAACATGCAATATAACAGAATGTAACATATTGTGGACGCCTTCACGCTCGAACCGTGCACACTACGCGCGCGAACGGAGCATTTCAACTATGTGAATAGGACATGCTCGCAGTGGCGTAACTATAGGGAGTCAAGGCTGGCAAAATGTCACGGGCCCCTGGCCCAGTGGGCCCTCGGTCCGAATGGCCTTGAGTTCAAAAGCAGTAAGTTACAAATTCAACCACATTATTAAGGGCCAAGCGCCCGAAAAGTGCCATAAAACAGTGATTTTCTGAGGCCTACTCCTCCGTAACGGCTAGGTCAATTGGTTTGAAAAAAATATATTTTTATTAAAGATTCATGAACAATAATATCAACATTTGATTTTTTCGTGCAATTAATACTTTTGTCAAAAAAAATATATATTTAATAATTTCGCAACTTTACGCAACTTTTCTCTACTCCTTCGAAACGGCTTGGACCATTAGAAACATTTTTACACATAAAAATTGGTGGCTAAATATTCTTCAAAGTGAACATTGCGCATGTAAATTAATCAATATCTCGCAGAGAAAATGGATTTAAAGCGCTTTCCGGGCGCTGCTGGCCGCAAACAAATGCACAGATTTGCGTACTGCCGCCTAGGCGAGTGCGAGAGTTGCGTTCACATAATTTCGGCAAGATGGTTCATGGGACTATACGCCTTAAGATTATTTTATTAAACACATTCATAAGGAAAAGATCAATTTCCCGTGGTAAAATACCACCTTATCTATATGCCACTGGGAAGCACACCTTCAGAGACGAAATGTACTGCCGATTTATTAACAAATAATAAAAAATATTTGTACTTAAGTGATTAAACCAAATTACAACGTTGACGATTTTTCTGGGGCCCCATCCAATGATTTTGCTAGGGGTCTCAGATGGTATAGTTACGCCTCTGCATGCTCGGTTTGTACGCGCACTGCGCCCACACGCATGAAATGCTCCTTGCATGTTACGTTAGAACACAAAATTATTCTTTCTTGCATTCTTACTTTCTTTCTTTCATCATTATCATCATCATCATCATCAGTTGGGACTCAAGCCTCCTCTCAAGGAGAGGGAATGGGCCGTAATCCACCACGCGGGCCCAGTGTGTGATGGTGAATGTCACATGGGCTTCGAATTTCTTTCTTTTTGTTAATCAAATTATATTTCTGTTACAGAGAAGCAAAATTGGCTATGATGAAGATGAATCGTACGGAACCATTGAAATTACAAATTCATATTGCTCACAAGGTAAGTAATTGGAATCGGAACCCTTCATCACCGTTATCACCGGCCGGAAGACTTCCCCTACGACCTAGACGTCCTTACGCCGTAAAATTGTGCGAAAGCAGTAGGGTTTTTCGCTTATTTTACGCCAAAACGGCCGCGTTGCGTTGAATTCGCGTGAACTTACAGTTAGAGGCGTAGCGTGGATTTAAGGCCCAAGCGCCCGAAAAGTGCCATAAAACAGTGAATTTCTGAAGCCTACTCCTCGGTAACGGCCAGGTTAATAGTTAGTTAGTTAGTTAGTTAGCCCATTTATGTCCCACTGCTGGGCGAAGGCCTCCCTCTCCCTTTTCCACACACATCTGTCTTCGGCCATTGCGGGCCAGTCCCTCCGATAATAGGTTAATAGGTTTGAAAAAAATATGTTTATTATAGATTCATGAACAACATTATCAACACTTGATTTTTTCGTGCTATTAACACTTTTGTCTAAAAAAATATTTAGCAATTTCGCCATTTTTGCCTACTCCTTCGAAACGGCTTGGATCTTTAGAAACATTTTTACACATAAAAATTGGTAGTTAAATATTCTTCAAAGTGAACATTGCATACGTAAATCAATCAATATTTCGCAAAGCAAATGGATTTAAAGGTCAGCCGCGCGCTTTCCGGGCGCTGGTGGCCGCTAATAAATGCATAGATTTGCGATTTGCCTAGGCGCGTGCGAGAGGTGCGTCCACATAATTTTGGCCAGATGGTTCAAGGGACTATAAGCCTTAATGACCGGTCTTATGCGTCTCGCATCCATCGGATTCCCGCGACCCAGACTTGTGGAGCTACACTAAATCCACGCCACGCGACGTCGTTCTACATACAAATTAGGTGCCGGTGCGTGTGCGTGGATCTTTTAAAACTACCCTCTAAATCAAGGCTTTTGTGAAAGGGACTATAAGCTCTAACGGCCTCTAAGGCCTTTTTCTTTCATAAATTAAAAAATGAGACTGACATATTTTGCAACCCACTTTTAGACCAAATCGTCCATTACTTTTAGGTAAAAGTGATCAAATGCGAGCTTGATAATTATAAAAATTACCCTCGTTTTTAAAGAGCCCTCGCTTGTACGGCCACTTCGGGTACGAGGCCGTGGGTCCACTTCGCCCACTAGTCCAATTTTGTATTTCACGGGTCTACCACTTGATCGGCATGCGGCAGACATGTCTAGTCCATACCTACATAAGGCGGTTATCATATTGCCACGCACCACGCAGCGTAGCGCGTGAACACTCTCCTACGCACGTACTTGTACACATCTGCATTATCTTGCGGGTTTTTTACGCACTCGCGCAGCGTAGGTGCGTCTTGGAAATTAATATTAATATTCCACAACTATCACACAACGCCATCTAGTCTCAAGCTAAGCTGAGCTTGTGTTATGAGTACTAAACAACTGATAAACATACTGATATATTTCTAAATACATACATATTATAGATAAATTACACCCAGACACAGAACAAATGATCATGCTCATCACATAAACATTTATCCTGGGTGGGAATCGAACCCACAACCTCCGGCATAGCAGTCAGGGCCACTAATCAGTATACCAACATGCCAGTCAAATTCACGCAGGCACGCACTCATTTCATACAAAATCACGCACGGTACTACGAGACTCAGTGTGGCATACCATGCGTGTCGCCCCGCACCCACGCGTGAGTGCGTGTTTCTCCGCATGTAGGCGCGTGATCTGCATGAAAGCGCGTGGATGCAGTTTCAGTGTGTTGGACTGTACGTGTTTTCTATACAAACGGAGATACAAGCAACGTTAAGACACGCATTCACGCACTACGCTGCAGGGTGCGTGGCAGTATGATAACCGCCTAAGATGGGCAGCCTTCTGAGCCACGTACACGCCATGACGTATTAAAATGTCAAGCATGCGAGCGAGAAAGAGGGATGAAGCTGTAGCGACATCTATAGCCACATATGAACGCGGGCTTGCGGACAGTGAGCAATGGATAGCTCGCTGTCTGGACCAAGCCCAAGTCGACGACAGCGCGCACTGTTCCCGCGCGCCTCAAGGAGTTATCAGCAACAGCAGCGACCCATTCGGGTCGAAGCCTACCGGGGCCAGGGTTATCCGAAAGGTAGCTCGAGCCCCGGTATGAAGGCTAGAAGGAACGTGGTGGGTCTTTTAGTCAGTAAGAGTCTGACACTATCTCCAGCACCGCCCAAGAGCGGGGGTTGTCATTGGATGATTTTTTTCCCATTATAAAAAATAAAAAAATAAAAGCCACATATGAACTACTAAATCCTGCATCGCGCAATTACAGTTCACCGTGCGATTTTAACATATAGAAAAGCCAGAAATCAACTCTTGGGTAGATATAACACCCGTCTGGTTAGTTAGAGGATCCTCTCTTTACAATAGCGCGTCCACATAGAGCGAGCAGCCTCGCGAGGCATTTGCCGCGCGAGACAATTATCCCCGCGAGAGAGCGCCAGCCTCGGTACCATCACGAGGTTGCCGCGCGCGACAAGCTCCATTATGTATGTAATATACGCGAGCGTCCAGAGTGCGCGCGGCAAACGACTGAGACGCCTTTGAGCAAAACAAAAAACCGACACTGAATTTTTATTTAATATTCTGAAAGTTCGAGTACTCGGTCGCTCGCCAACGACAGCGCGCGCACTTGCTTCGGCCGAGGCACGTCCACACTAACCGAGCTGTTGTCAGCAGTGTTGTTTGCAAATGCCTCGCAAGGGTGCTCACTCTGTGTGGACGCGCCTAATGGATGTCTGCGAGACTTCACACTCTGTTCCACATACCTCTAAAGAGCTATGCAACCTGTATAGCTCCACCGTTCAGTTTAGGTCGTGAAATGGATCGCGTTAAGAGCTCGTGGTACTCTGTGTTCACAATCTATTAGACGCCTAATAAAAATACGTTTTTTGTTCTTAGAGCAAGGGTCATCAGAGCAACAGGACGAACAGAGATTGGCAAGACAGAAACACGAATGTTGGCAGGGATCGGAGCGACAGAAGTCTGAACACAAGTAACAGAGATGAGACAGGAAGTGTGGCCAGTCGCGGGAGGACGTCACGGTAAGAATATAATAAATTTTACTGTACACCAAAATACTAAGAACTAGTGCGCTTTTCCTGCACCGGATTTGTGTGTAACGCCCGGAGGACACGGTGGAGCACACAGTGGAGGTGTGCCCCGCTCGGGCAGAGCATCGCCGTGCCCTTGTGGGGGCGATCGGCGGCGGAGACCTCTCGCGCCGGGCCTTGGTTGAGGCTTGAGGCCATGGTCCGGAGCGAGGAGGAGTGGCAGGTGGTCGCATCGGAAGGATGCAAAGCAGTAATGCTAGCAAAGGAGGGCGCCGACCGCATCAGGCAACGGCGCTCACAGCGCCCCAGCCGCCGCCGGAATTCCGATCCCAATTTCCGGCCACCATAGGCGCGGGCTTGCGGACGGCGAGCAATGGGTCTGACCGTCCGGTAACTGTCCGAACCGAGCCCAAGTCGTCGACGGCGCGCACTATTCCCGCGCGCTTCAAGGAGTTGTCAGCAGCAGCAAGGGCCCAGCTGGGTCGAAGCCTACGGGGTCAGGATCAGCTACGAAAGGTAGCTCAGCCCCGGTATGAAAGGCAAGAAGGAATGGGGTGGGTTTTTTAATCGGTAAGAGTCTGACACTATCTCCCGCTCCGCCCAAGGGCGGGGGATGTCATTTGGATGATTTATACCCACCAAAAGAAAGGAAAAAACAAACAACTAGTGCGCCTTAAGATCAACGATTGCATCACTGCTTACCATCAGTACCTCGAATCACGTAATGAAAACCGTAACGATATCGTAGCGATTTAGTCGTTTAGACCATTTCCGTATTCACATCCATCAATCGAGTTTGGACGACACCGATTTTAAAGTCGTTTGAAATTCGACGATTAAAAAAAAAATCTGTATTACATTATCCTGGTAGAATACTTATTAATGTAACTGGAAATATATGTCGATAGATCGTGAATACCGATTTTGGATAGGACTTCGATCGGACGACTAAACTTCAACGATATTTGGTTTGTTTGATTTTACGTGAATCAGGCTACTGGTGTGATCGCAACTGGTTTATATCTGGTTAATCTTTTGAATACCGTAAATAAAGACAACAGAAAGACAAAGAGAGGGCGTTCGCTTGGGGTTACTCCCATACAGCAAACGCGATTATTTTTTCCGAATTTTGCTAAGGACGCAGTGGCGTAACTACAGGGTGGCCAGGCTGGCAAAATGCCACGGGCCCCTGGCCCGGCGGGGCCCCCGATCTGAGAGACCACGAAAGAAGTAACCTAACATTTTATTAGGGTATTTAAATTCAATTAAAATTTAGTATATAAAGAAAAATCAAATAATTTATTAAGGTCTCTATAACACATTCACAAGAAAAGGATCAATTTCCCGTGGCATTTTACCAGCTAGTCACTCTATAGTACCGCCATTGGAACATCCACCCTCGGAAACGAAACAGAAAAGTCTTCGTGTATTAAAGAACTTGCAATTTATTATATCAAGATTCGTTTTATGCCTGTAATTCAGTGATTTATTCAAATTAAATTCATCTCTTAGCTGCCAGTGGCTTAATTCAGTTTCTATCTTTTAATTATTTTACATTTTTATTTCATTATCGACATTGTGCTCACATGATAGAAGCAACAAGTAATATGTAACCAAGCATTATATGTAAAACATAATATGATTTAAAAGAGTGTCCATGGAGTTTCTTGCACGTTCTTCTCCATAGAGACCTACTCTTTGGAACATGCAATTTAGCTTCACTTTTCTTAGACTGACTGACATTTGACTATTCAAAAGTGCCTGTAAAGGGTCTATTTGAAATAAATGTTTTGATTTGATTTGAATTACATCATGACAATTTTTATGTGGCCCCATCCAATGATTTTGTTACGGGCCTAAGATGGTATAGTTACGCTACTGTAAGGACGGTACGGATCACTTTGTGCGCGAGTCCAACTCGCACTTGGCCAGTTTTTTTCTTGTCATTACAGCGACCGGTAGTCTGGGTTATGTTTTTCGAGTGTGTGTGTGTGTACGTCTAATGTTACGGCCACACTACCGTGATATTCCAATAATTATTGCCATAACTTGAATAACGTCTAGGTGTAACCACGATTTATGGCCATAATTTTACAATGCCTATCAATATGGCAAATGACGGTAGACAATAGCTACGGGGGCGGTCTTTTTTCACACATCAAAGAAGATTACCGCAGTAATTAATGCGTTTATACTACAGTTTGTCCAGTGTGCAACATGAGCTCAATGACGACGCACGTATCGACCGACATGGAGTGGTCATGAAAAAACGCTCGAATTTTTGGAATAATTCCTCTGTTCTTGTAATAAATGAGAAAGTGGAACAAAACCTCACTTTTCCACTTTTAAAATTTTCCTATATACCTACGTTACCCACAGCTGCAGCTTCAACCTCCATCTTGAAAAATGATATTTTTACCGTCTAATTTATTGACCTATGTATCTATGTAAACTCTAGTGTAACCATACCACTTCACGCAGTAATTTAAACGGTAATGGTAAATGCTATAATTATTGCGGTAACAACCCGGTAGACGGTAAGGTAGTGTGGCCGTAACATAACTGACTCTACAGTAATGTTCATAATAAAGCCCCTCTCAACCATGAAAATGATCCCCAATTTGCCTCTCGACAAGAGTAAAGAAATAAGCAACATAATAGCATCACAGTAACAATAGGTTTAACGGTTGGTTTGTTATGAAAGAAGGCTGAATAATAGTTGGCCTATAACGGAAAGCGAATAATAAAACGTTATCCTTTCAAACAACTCCTATTATATCGCGAATCCAACCAAATTTAATAGTCACAAAATATAAGGACTATTGAGTACTATTTGTGAGGTCGCGTGTTGGCCGGATTCGCGATAAAATCGCCTTTGACGCAATTCGGAACGCAGGGAACATTCTCATTGGTTTATTTGAATTTTCATCCACCAATCACGAATCAGTAAAGGTACAAGTTCCGTGCTCACCGATTGGCTCGTCTGCCATTTTGCATTATGGAGGCAAAAGTTTAGGTCGAGCTTTCGTGTAAACTTCTGCTGTTAATAATTATTTTAAATTCGAGTGGTTTTGTGAATAAAACAGAAAATAGTGCGAAATAGATTGTTTGTTTGGAAATCTTCAAGTTTTTGTGAATCTTTTACGTACTACGCAATTAAAGTAAGTGTAAGATTGACGTCGCCATGTTACTAAGGAAATATTTTTCGTCAATGCAGCAAGATGAAGATGTGTAAGTCGAAACCAACAATGTAAAAGACTAAACAACACTTGTAACTAACTGGGGCACATAGCTTTTCTTAACTTTAAGATTTTATTTCGTGGTAATCGCTTGCTACGAACGTATGAAACGTATTGTGAAAAAGTACCTACCTCCTGCAAAATGTTTTCGCTCGTAATTAATATTGCATGTTTTAACATTAATAACCTTATTTTCTACACATAAATAATATCATTGTGTACTCAAAATGTACGTTCTCAAGAGTTTTTTGTCGAAATCGCATGTTTTCTCGTAATTTCGCAAGATTTTGCTAACCTACTTGCATGCCTAACCTACCCACATGTTACAAAAAGTATTCATTCCGTATAATATTATCTCTGCTACTATAACATGAATACTTCCTGTTGCAAAATATATTTACAATGAAACATAAAAAAGATACTATTTCAACGTTACAATATTGATAATATCAAATATTAAAAACACTATAGTATAGATAAATAGGCCCTTGAATTTATAAATAACTAAGTACTTGAGTAACTATTTGAAACAATGAGTCTTTTCGTCTGTACATTATGTTTCATTATTTTTGTTTTTGGGCGCTTGGAGGACAAATAATATTATTGATGACTCCTGTGAGTTAATCAAAATCACGTAAAGTTGAAACCAGAAGGGATATCAGGGATATCAGGGGCATCATTCAGATGCAAACACAAAACTTGTCACAAATATCTCGGACAGGTGTTTTGAACAGATTAGGAGACCTATTCAGTCTCTGAAGGGAGGTAGGCTGGTTGAGAAGACCACTGCCTTGGCTTATGTACAATGTCTCAGTTTGAGGATCTAGAAATAGGTGTAACTCGGCATGGTAGACACAGCTGTATCAATAGGATACCCATCTCACATTCAAAGACCTTTGTGAAGGAGGTAACCAGTTGATGATGCTGACCATATTTATGTTAGATGACGATAATACAAAGCATACTGCTTTACATTCTCCTCTGCTATCTGCGGGCATATATCGGTATACATTTTAACGCCATTTGCAACTTAATTTGTTAAATGTTCACGTGGCTAAGGCGCTAACGACAACTAAAGTAGTCTAAGGGTGAGTTGCACCACTTAACTATAA
The DNA here is from genome assembly GCA_929112965.1 of Mythimna albipuncta. Lineage (NCBI taxonomy): Eukaryota > Metazoa > Arthropoda > Insecta > Lepidoptera > Noctuidae > Mythimna > Mythimna albipuncta. The sequence continues at coordinate 8,412,346 of OV815985.1, read as the reverse complement.
CGATAACCAAACCATAACCCGCCATGAAACGGCCGCCTATTGGTCAATTCGATGATTTGACAACTGTTAACGGTTTTGTCATCGTTTTGGTTAAATGGTGCAACTCACCCTAAGTTTTGCTAGTCTCCATAACAATACTTTAGTAGGGAGTAGCCTTTAGTGTGTATAGTTAGATTAAGCATACTTAAATATAAAATTATTTTTTTAAATTTAAGTTAATTATGTATATATTTTGTTGCTTTAAGTTGTAAATAATAAAATACTACTTAAAGAAATAAATGTTAAATCTTTTAGATCCCTTATTGGCTTTTAATGGTTTTTTTATGACAGTAAATTTTTACTAGGCGTAACGAGGTCAAATAATGTTAAAAGGTGCTGGTGTTCAAGAGTTTGTTGTCCCTACCTAGTTAGTGTCTCTTTCTTATTCCATAGTCTATGGGAAGGAAGATAGTTTCTCTGACAATGCCACTTCTTAGTAAACCTGTTTCCGGGCATCAACTGTCATTTATATGGTAGGCTGGTGTTCGCAATTCCATGACTAAATTGCGTATATTTCTTCTCAAGACAGGCCAGTAACACCTTGGATTTTCATTTTTATTCAACCATGTTTTTTTTTTAACTAGTATAAAAATATGTGATAAAATGTACCATATGAAACTGGGTGAAGACACTGGCTCGTGTAACACAGGTTGCAGGTTGGGAGCCAGGGCTTCAAAAAGTTTGTTACCTGTATAATAATAAGTGTCAATAAACTTATTATTATTTCCTTTATTTTTCATAAACATACATAAATTATAGTTTTAAATATTTTAATGTAAAAAAAAATATTAGTCCACCGGTATAGGGAACAGGGTCCAAGCTACCGGCGGTCAGGGCTCTAAAGAGAGGAACCTCCTAACTATACGAGCCGTGTCCAGAAGTACTACTTTCTTTATTATTATTATTTTTCACCATTTTTCAGAGGGTATCTAGGTTTCCTAAGTACTATGCCCTGTATCCAGAAAATTAGAAGCAGATGATATCTTGGCTCGTATTTTGCATATGGAATAAGCTGCACCAATCAAAGTGTGGCACTTCAATTGGAAATTGATCTTATAACAAAGATAAAACGAACTATATGGTAATCAAATTTTTTTTTAATTTTGTTGCAGGGCGCAGGACGAGATTCCTAACGGTGACAATAATATGGACGACCTAATGATGGAAGATGACTATGTAAGTTGTAAAATTTTCTTCAATTCTTGTCTCCTTTTTAAAGCAGGTAGGTTTAATCAGGACCTGATCTAGCTATTTACAGTTGCCATCACGGATCTTGAGCGCAGAACTCAAATATTCGGTCTCATTAGTGGTACGAAGTGAGACGCGGGGGCGGGGAGTGTCTGTGATTGGCTCGCCGCGCCATCGCGTCATAGACGTCACTCCTAATTCGTTCTCTGCGTTGCTGCATGTATTTTTTATTATTTTTTTATTTATCCCTATGTACGTACCCCCAAAATTTATTGCTTTTTTTCTTTTTTTGTGTGAAAATCTTAATGCGGTTCACAGAATACATCTATTTACAAAGTTTCAACAGTATAGTATATCTTATTGGTTCCGTTTTTGCCATTTGGCTACGGAACCCTAAAAATGACGCCACTGCGTTACACCCTTTGGTAGGTACCGTAATAATAACAAAACATATCGTTCTCCACGACATATAATTTTTTTTTTAAACTCGGCTAACACACATAAGTACTGTAAAATAAATGTGTAACCTTATCTTGTTAAAAAAATTGTTAAATGTTTGATAATGCTTCTATAGAGAATGGTTATACTGTTTCTTGTTGCTCATGTTCCTAATTGCTAGAACAAGGCTTTTTTGTTTAACGAAAGTCTTGAAAATCTTTAAAAACAAAAAGAGCACTGAGGTTTATATTTGAATGTAATTTTTTTTTTTTAAATGATATAGACCAGTGCTTGACTGCGATCCCACCTGATGGTAAGCAGTGATGCAATCGTTGATGGTGAGGCGCACTGGTTTATTAAGAGTATTATCTCTAGCCTTGAAGACACCTAAATTATAATTATTTGTACACTGACTGCCACAAGTCTATCTCCTTTCCTTCAGTACATCTTAAGGTTTTGTGTATGTAAAGGGCGGTGAAAATTATCGTTGCCAGGAGCAGCTACAGTTGTCAAAACCGATCTTGAGCGCTCGGCGTCAGAGTGGGGATCGCTTTGCGCATTCCATACATTGGCGAGCCGATCGTCTTCGTTGTTAGATACATGCAGGAACGCAGAGAACGAATTAGGAGTGACGTCTATTGACACAAGGACTTATGGAAGCCGGCCCCGTCTTCCAAAGATTAAATAGAAAAGCACCCCAAGATCTAAAAACTCAAGTTTATACATAGTTATTAAAATCCCATCAAAATTAACCCTGTACCACTGAATCAAAATGATGACGGTAATATCGCTCAGCCACTCCTGGCGCCGTCATATAAATTAGACCGGCTAGCTAGCACGTGGACTGTGACCTGATTTGTGCGTAGAACGAGTGTGGATCTAGTGTAGCTCTACAAGTCTACTTGCCGTATAAAATGTATAGAGACCGACGCGCCCAGGTCGGCGTGTGTGGTACACGTCTGCGCAGTGTAGTTCTACCCAAAGTAAGAGTACAAATGTAAAGTATTTTGAAACAAATTATCCATAATACCTAGGAATATTTTCCTTAGGGCAATATTGCCACCAATATTCCTACTTGTTCAATATTGCCACCAATATTCCCACTTGGGCAATATTGTCACCAATATTCCCACTTGGGCAATATCGCCACCAATATTCCCACTTCGGGCAATATTGCCGCCAACAGCACATCTCTAGTTACATCACTGAGTGGGCAAGGGATTATTATGTACTTGCTCCGAGCGTCTTTACTTTTTTATTTTTATCTGTCTACTGTAATGTGTTCTGCTCTAATATTATCTGTGAAAACTTGTAATTGGCCTTCTTTCAATATTTTTCAACTATCTGTATCTCAGCTGTAAGTTTTCCGAAAATAATAAAATAAACATAAATCAATATTTTTTCCCATGACTAGACAAACTCGCTCATTGACTAAAACACAGTTTCTTCATTTGCTTGATTGTGATACAGTGATATAAAAGGAGAAACTGACTGACTGACATATTGCAACAAATCATCCTTTTTAGGGTTCCGTAGTCAACTAGGAACCCTTATAGTTTCGCCATGTCTGTCTGTCCGTCTGTCTGTCTGTCTGTCTGTCTGTCCGTCCTCGCTTAATCTCTGTGACCGTTCGCACTAGAAAGCTGAAATTTGGTACCAATATGTATATCAATCACGCCGACAAAGTGATAAAATAAAAATTGGAAAAAAATGTTTTATTAGGGTAGCCCCCCTATATGTAACGTGTGATATATCGTTGGATAGGTATTTAAAAATGAATAGGGGTTTACTAAAATCATTTTTTGATAATGTCAATAATTTCGGAAATAATCGCTTCAAAAGTAAAAAACAATGTGCCCGGGGGGGGCACATTGTTTTTTAACTTTACCTTCCCCCCCCTCTAACTTTTGAACCATAAGTTTAGAAAATATGAAAAAAATCTGAGAAGTAGAACTTTATAAGGACTTTCTAGGAAAATTATTTTGAACTTGATGGGAAAGGGTTCTACAAAATAATTTCTGGACTAAGTTTGTAGTATAATCGTAGCAAGCATTTTTTTAAACTTTTGGAGGAAGGCGGACAGAGAGTAAAGTCCCACACACCTCCATTGAAAAGGGAGGATCCTCCGACCAGACAGGTGTTATAGTCTGGTGGGCGAGTGCCCGATAGATGATTTCGGGCTGTCGTATATGTTCAAATCGCGCGGAGAACTTTGATTGCGCGATGCAGGATTTCGTATTTTCTTCGTAGTTCTTATGTGGCGCCATAGATGTCGCTACATCACTCCCCTCCGGAGATCGGAGATCGATGGTTTTTGATGCGCGCCAGGCCAGCGTAGGTTGGTTCCAGTGGGTCGGAACCGATGCCGCATAGTTCTCGGTGAGTCGGAACTGTCTGCGGTGATGCCCCAGTGAGTCGGGGTGTTGGTATCCCAGTGAGTCGGGATGATGCCCCAGTGAGTCGGGGTGATGATGTCCCAGTGAGTCGGGATGATGCCCCAGTGAGTCGGGGTGTTGGTATCCCAGTGAGTCGGGATGATGCCCCAGTGAGTCGGGGTGGTGCTGTCCCAGTGAGTCGGGACGATGCTGCAGGCTCCAGTGAGTCGGAGTAGTGCTGCTGGCTCCAGTGAGTCGGAGCGGTGCTTGTGCGACGTAGGGCTTGACTGTTGGCGTCGACCAGGAGAGGTTCTTCGTAGCTCTTCATGTGACTGGCCGAAGGTGCAGTGTGCTAAGCCAAGGTCGCTGATGAGGCTGAGGGGGATGACTAGGTAGTCATACTGGTGGTCAGGATACCCTTCATAGCCGTGGGTACTGGCTATGGCTCGCTGCTCGAAAGCTTGAGGAAGTGATGATGACGTCACGATGTAGTAGCTGCACGAAGGCTGCGCTGACGTTCTTTGTCGAGGGTCACCAGTTTGGAGGTATGTGGAACAGAGAGTAAAGTCCCGCATGCCTCCGTTGAAAAGGGAGGATCCTCCGACCAGACAGGTGTTATAGTCTGGTGGGCGAGTGCCCGATAGATGATTTCGGGCTGTCGTATATGTTCAAATCGCGCGGAGAACTTTGATTGCGCGATGCAGGATTTCGTATTTTCTTCGTAGTTCTTATGTGGCGCCATAGATGTCGCTACAAACTCATAAGTGGGTACACTTTATTGTGACGGACGGGAAACTACGGAACCCTACACTGAGCGTGGCCCGACACGCTCTTGGCCGGTTTATGATTTAGGAGAGCACAAAAGGAGCATTTTCGAAAATTCATTTCCTAAGGTAATGAAATGAGGGTCCATATTTTGTATGGAGTTTTCTATCGTTTACATTTCGGGGCATTGGAATTGCACAATCTAATTGCGCCAAGTCCGTTCCATCATCGGACTACAAGACGTGAATAAGTTACTTCAAGGCAAGCGTGCTCCATCGTCGGCCACATTATCGTTTACCACCTGGTGAGATGGTGGTCAAACGCGAGCCTATCAATAATAGTAAATAGTAATAAAAAAAAATGGAGAAACTAGTAGCATATATTTCTAAATATTTGTTTCAGGGATTCTCTGACATCCTTGACCCGAATCTCCACTTGGAACTGGAGAATTTGAAGCTGGAGCAGCTGAAGGTCCGAGAGGAACAGCTCCAGTGTAAGCAGAGAGTCATACTCCTCAAACAGGCTGAGAGGAAACCGGTGAGTAAATAAGTCAAGAGTGAATAGGTTACGTCTAGGCAAGCGTGCTCCATCGTCGGCCACATCATCGCTTATCATCAGGTGGGATTGTGGTCAAACGCGAGCATATCAATAATAATTAAAAAAAAAGATTTCTATGATGCCATTACGTGATGCCTGAATGCGCCGCTCGCGAGCCGCTTGCGAACTGCGCGCGTGTATAGGTTTCTTGTTTGTACGAAGCGCGCGCGCGAAATGCTAGCCAAGTTAGGGTTGGGCCACACAATGCATTGCAGTGCGGCGCCGCAACGCATCGTGTGGTCCGGCTCTTTCGATCGTGTCGTTTGGATTCTCCTGTGTCGAATGCCTCGAGTTGGGCACGCCTCTTATTTCTTTGTTCTGTTGGGCGCGCCGGTCTGTACAGGTCAAGGAGGCGGCAGCATGCGCGAGGTAATGGCACTCGCGCCGCAGCCGCCAGGATTCGGGCTTGCAGACGGTGAGCAATGGTTAGCTCGTCGTCCGACCGTCCGGTAACCGTCCGCACCGAACCCAAGTCGTCGACGGCGCGTAATGTTACACGCGCGCCTTAAGAAGTTAGCCACCGTAGGGGTTGGCCCAGCAGGGTCGAAGCCTGCTGGGACCATGGGTAATGCGAAAGAGATCCCCGTATCCCTGAAACATTGGCAAAAAAGGAACAGGAGTGGGTTCAGTATAAGTCTGACACTATCTCCCGCTCCTACAAAGAGCGGGAGATATAATTGCATGATTTTTCCACCTTAAAAAAGTATCTGCAATATATTCTACTCAACAACAAATAACACCTAAATATAAATCTCCTTCTGAAAGCTGCATTACAGTACTACAGAAAAAAATTCAATTTCATTTTTTTTTTTTTTTTTATTGTTTACAGATTCAACAAATGAGTAACCGGTGCATTCTGCCTGACGGGAAGATTGTTGTGCGTAACGTTGAAAGGTCAGTTTCTTTTGTTAATAATAAGATATGAAAAAAAAATTAAACGAAAAAAAAAAAAAAAACGCAAAAAGATATGATTCCGGCCAGGATCGAACTGGCGGCCTTCTGCGTGTAAAGCAGATGTGATAACCACTACACCACGGAACCAGTTAGTCAATGTCGTGAATTTTAGTGTCACCTTGTTTTCTGTATGGAATGTAGAACTTACATTATTACTAGGTATGGTGTGTGGTGTCATACAAGGCTGCATTCAAATTTGAGTTTAGAGTTAACTCTAATGACGTCATTGGGTAATTACTATAACCTGGCATTTTTGAACGCGAACGGAGTTCAACTGTCAATGTCAAGCATATTGCCGCTTACTCCAATCTACCCTGCTCAAAGTTAGAGTTAGTTGGGTTAACTCTAGGGTAGCTACTCGAGTTATTTAAGAACGACACTGGGTTGCAACTCTACTCGACTCTGGTTATATTTGAACGCACTAGTGTTATGGTTGGTGACGTATGCATGTCTGTGTGTGCAAACATAAAGATGCAGATTTTTCGGTCCCGATATATTCCACAACTATCACACAACGCCGTCTAGTCCCAAGCTAAGCAGAGCTTGTGTTATAGGTACTAGACAACTGATAAACCTACTTATATATTTCTAAATACATACAAATTATAGATAAATTACACCCAGACACAGAACAAATGATCATGCTCATCACATAAGCATTTGTCCTGGGAATCGAACCCACGACCTCCGGCATAGCAGTCAGGGCCACTAACCACTAGACCAACAGGCCAGTCAACCGGAAAGATACTGGTCCAACCACATAAGTATATGTAGAAACAGGTACCTAAATCTGTATGACATGTAAAATAAAACACTACACCGGCCAATGTTTAAACCCTTATGACTCTGTCCAGGCAGTCGGTACCGACCAGTATGAACCTGTTTTTAACCGACTTCGAAAAGGAAGAGGTTCTATGTTCGGCTGAATGTGTTTTTTTTTTATGTTGTTGTGAACCGATTTTGAAAATTGATTGAAGAAAGGTTATGCTTCCAAGTTGATCCCATAGAAATATTGTTATGATCTGATCATGAACTTCGAAGATATGGAACAGAACTCCTCATAGGGTCACAGCAGAAGTCGTAACAAGAAAAATTGCTTTGTTTATACGTGTAGTCGATGACTGACTGAAAGAAAAAGGGGAGAGGATGTATCGAACTGATCTGATGATGAAGCCAGAAGAAAAATAAATAAATTAATGTAATATAACCGTGTTTGTCATTGTTAAAATCGTTTTGAGATGAATGAGAGGTTTGTCTGAGGGGTACTTTTTAGTGGTGGTACCATAACTAAAAAGAGTAAAAAAAAAACTACAAAAAAAATATAACAGACTTCAATGTTCACTGAAAAATACAAAATTTCGGAAGTTGGTGTAAAATAACGAAGGGACAAAACTATTATAGAAACACCGACTTCCGAAATTAAAGTTATTTTGTATTTTTCAGTGAACATTGAAGTCGGTTATATTTTTTTTATTAAAAAGTTTGTTTTTTTATAAATGAGCGCTTATGAATACATGGGAGAATATTATTACCAGCACCGATCGGTACCGACCCGTACAGACTTGCCTGCATCCGTAACCTGTTTCTTAATGTTTGCACCCTAAGTCGTGACCGGATGTAAGAATTGATTACTTCATAATGTGACCGACCATACACCCCTACTTTTTAATTAGTACAAAAAAAAAAATGGGGCTCTATCTGTACCCGTCACTGATCATATTTTTATAGTCAAAAGTAGAAAAAACCGAAATCCTAAAATTGACCACGAAAAGGTAAATTCATCTTATATTCAATCAAACATAACAATTGCTAGTAGAAAATACTGCGGGCAGTGTTTTTTCTTAATTATTGTCACTTATTCATTCATTAATCAATAGCCTGCACAATATTTCCATAGAGTGACATTTTGGGACATAAACCAACGCTAATAACTTTGCTGTTTATGAATATTATTTATTGAGATTTAACTTATAAAATAACAAGGGCTTTTCTAATAAGCCCTTTAAGGTATTTGTACTAATTAAAAAATAGTGGTGGAGATACAGAAGAAGCGAAATTCTTACTATTTAGAATACTAACAGGTTATTATGTATTTCTTTTCTTAAGACTAAAGCGCATGAAGGAAAGGAATGTCGTGCATTTTAGGTGAGTAAATAAGAAGTGCCTGTCTGCTTGTCACATGGTCCATGGAATCTTCATACCACTTCTTATTTCATAGAGCATATTAATTGTCGTGGTGGTTTGTGCTGTAAATATTGTGGCTTATAGTCCCTTGAATATCTAGCCGGAATTAAATGGACACAATACTCGTACCCGCCTAAGCGGCAATACGAGTTTCTGTGCATTTAATTTTGGCCAGCTTCGCCCGGATAGAGCCCCGCTGACCTATATAATCGATCTGTTGTTCAAGAATCTATACAGATAAATAAAGTTGGAGTGTCTGTTTGAAACATTGAAATAACTGCTTTTTACTACATGCATATGAATATATATACGGTACATACACCAAAATAACATTTCTACAAGTTTCGTCTGTCTGTCTGTTTGTCCGGGCTAATCTCTGAAATGGCTAGACCGATTTTGACGGGACTTTTTTTGGCAGGTAGCTGATGTAATAAGAAGTAACATAGGCTACTTTTATTTTAGAAAAAATAAATTTATAATCCTGTAGTCTACGCGAACGAAGTGTGCACAGCTAGTCTAAAATAAACCTGTATTTTTTTTTCAAACTTATGTATTGACCTCGCCGTTACCGAGGAGTAGGCTTCAGAAAGTCACTGTTTTATGGCACTGCTCTGGTGCCCTTAAGCACCGTTTTGGAAACCTTAATATCTTTTTCATGCTCTTGTGTTGTTTTTTTTGGTGTCGGCGCGACACGTTTTTTGCTTCCATTCTATCCTGTCACTCGTCACGCTATAACTTACTTCTCTTATCTTTCTTATCACTGCTCACACAATCCATCTTTATACAAGGTGTAAGGGACAGCCCTCCACAAACTTTAAGGGCTTGCTCAGTAGACGAAACTGAACAACCTTCCACAAAAATATTTTTCAGGAAACGAAAAAAAAAAATCCGCCTCACCATAGAAAATTATAAATTTGATTGGACAGTTTGTATGGAGAGGCCGAATTTTATTTCCGTTTCCTGAAAAAAAAATTTGTGGAAAGTTTTTCAGTTTCGTCTACTGAACAAGCCCTTAAAGTTTGTGGAGGGCTGTCCCTTACACCTTGTATTTATTGGCCTGCCTCTCTCTCTAGCCATCATCGTGAAACTTTTCGAAAACATCGTTTTTATTTATTTCAAACTTTTTTTTTTTTGTGGATTTTCATTAAGTAACTGCGCCCACTATAGTTATAGCGAGAGAGTGTCAGACTTGTGACTAAAACTCACCGATGTGTTTGTTTGTGCTATGTTTAATAAATAGTAAACTACGCCATGGTAAGAGTTTCAAACGCGGTAGCACTTTTATTAACAGACACCATTGAAGTGCGAACAGTTTTACAGTGCGTTTCACTTACAAGGTTCCTTCGCCGTAATGTTGGCTCCCTTGTCTGTCTACAAAAAAAAAAATAAGGGGAAAATGAAAAGAGTTGCCTACTCTTCAAAAATTTTTGCACGAAATGTGAAACTAAATTGATTTTAACGGTAGTCGCACAACTTTATAGAGAATAAATGAGGGGAATTGGATTTTATTAAAAAAAAGAAGCAAGTCTAGAAGGAAGTTGTTGGATGGAGAGGTACAATATTGCGGCGTGGCGGTTTCGGAATTTGAAAGAATTGCAGGACAATCGAAATTGAGTCCAACGTTGTATGCTTTATTCAAAAATAGTTTTTACAGTTTCCAAAAGATATTGTAATAAAAAAAAAATACGAGGCAATTGTTAAAAGTAACGAAATATCAGTATCTTCCTAATATTAAGTAATTTCATTGCTAAAAATATAGCAACACTGTTCAGTATTGCCAACATTACGGCAAAGGAACCTCTTAAATGAAACGCACAATACTTGCCGCTTTACTTGTTTTTAAACGGTTAAGGAAAATATCCTAACAAAGATATGTTCCAGAACTAAATTGACATCCACCAACCCGAACTGGGCCCGTGTGGTGGATTACGGCCCATTCTCTCTCCTAGAGAGGAGGCCTGAGTTCCAGCAGTGGGAATATTATAAGGCTGACTATGCTATGTATGCTATGCATTGTTCTGGGCCTATCAGCTACGTGTACCATACTTATTCAAATCCCTGATGACTCCAGCGGTATCCAGCATGCCTAGGCATACGTAAGCCATAACCACAACAGCCGATTTGCGGGGCTACCATGACGTTCAAATTAAGAATGTTATAATCTTGTTTTAGTGCGGGTAAGAGATGGCGCTAGACAACCTGTATAGCTCTGTCTCTTACCCAAACGTCATGGTCTAGGTCCTGGGCGCTTCGGTCTCCATAAATTTTATATAGCTATAGCTACAGTTGCCATCACGGATCTTGAACGGTTGCGCAGAAGTCAAATATTCTGTCTCTTTAGTGTTGCGAAGTGAGAAGCGGGGGCGGGGAGTGTCATTGATTGGGTCGCCGCGCTATCGCGTCATAGACGTCACTCCAAATTCGTTCCCTGCGTTGCTGCATGTATCTAACGACGACGATTGGCTCGCCAATGTATGGAATGCGCAAAGTGATCCCCATTATGACGCCGAGCGCTCAAGATCCGTGGTGGCAACTGTACATTAGATCCACGCCACTCAACGCGACGCGACTCTACGAGCCATTCAAGAGTGGCCCGCGTGTTATGCGTCAGTCTAACGGAATTCCCACTTATCAACTTATTTATTTAATGTTAAACCTGAAAAATGTTATCAGCAGGGACTCCCGTGATGCAGACGTGAGCTTCAGCGCTGGCGCTGGTGATTCGGTGAGTCTAAATCTTTTACAATCAAAGATCGGTATAGTTTATTTACCTGAAGTTTGAGGAAATAAGTAGGTAACATATAGTTGATAATACCACCGCAAAAATCCCGGAATCATAAACGTTACCTTATTCTGCGTCGAATATATCCGACAAATAATCGCGTTTATTCCGTCTGTGTCGCATATCCACGACCAAATACTCCATCTCGTCAGCTCTTCTGTCACCTATGGGGATTGAAGAGCTAAACGAGATGGAGTACCTAGTCGCTAACACGACCGCGGTGAATAGGACGCAATAAAACACTCGTCGGACCAATCAAGAGATACTAGAACTGGGAAACAAAAAAATAAAACAGAACTACACTACTGTATGATTAAAACCTTGCTCTTTAATGCCAGCCATACACGGTCAAACCAGTAGCCTGATTCACGTAAAATCAAACAAGCCAAATATCGTTGAAGTTTTATAGTCGTTCGATCGAAGTCCTATCCAATAGCGGTATTCACGATCTATCGACTTATTTCCAGTTACATTAATAAGTATTCTACCAGGATAGTGTAATACAGATATTTTTTTAATCGACGAATTTCAAACGACTTTAAAATCGGTGTCGTTCAAACTCGATTGATGGATGTGAATACGGAAATGGTCTAAACGACTAAATCGCTACGATATCGTTACGGTTTTCATTACGTGTTGCCAATCGGTATGACGCTACATGTTTGATCAAACCTGTAGTTCGTCTCTATACATCATACATATGATTTTTTTCTGTACTAAAACTGTTATGCCAGCCATACGCGGTCAAACCTGCAGTCCAATCGGTATGACGCTACATGTTTGATCAAACAGATTTGACCGCGTATGGGAGGGACAACATGTTTGACGGCACAATCGAATTTCAATTCTTTTGGTTTGATCATACCGATTGGATCATACAGATTGGGTCCAATCGGTATGATCAAACCAAAAGAATAGAAAATTGATTGTTTGATCAAACATGTAGCGTCGCGTCATACCGATTGGACTACAGGTTTGACAGTGTATGGCTGGCATAACAGTTTTAGTACAGAAAAAATCATAATACGTTTTGTTCAAACGTATTCAAAGCGCAATAAGTAATTTGCTGTTTCATAAATTCCTGAATTCAATCGGAGGTTTATGATACTGGGGTTTTAGAGGAGGTATTATCAACTCTGTTATTTATTTCCGCAATTTTTAAGTAAATACACTCGTATCTATTCTGATTTCTATTTATTACGCATGCTCATACTTACTAACCTTTTTAATCTCAAATTATGGGTACATTCACAGTGCGTGACGACACAAAATATATAGGTACAGAAGTCAATCTACATACAAAGCGCGCTCGAGCAACGCACACAGACACGATGTCTCGGTCGCGTCTCGGATCACTCGTCGAACAATTCCGGCTCAAACGCTCATTAGTGTGCGTCCACCGAGCGTAGGTATAAAAAGTGAAGTACATACATGAGATTGTCTTCTGTACCTATCTATTTTGTGGTGTCGATCATTGCAATTTAGGGTCAATTTATACTAGCGCAGAGTCGAAGCGCATCGAAGCGTCGATCCAAAACTGAACTTAACAAATTCAACCTTAACTTTAGATCTGCTGAAGCTGATTGGTGCACGCGCATTCTCGCGTATCCATGCACCCACTAGCGAACCTACGCGTCATCAGTCGTAAATTGGCCAATCTGTTGATGCCCATTACTACACGTAAAAGAGCGCGCGCGTATTCGCCATTCGTGCGGCTTCGCTTGAGTTGTAAAGAATTTGAAGCTTCGATGCACTTCGACTCTGTGCTAGTATAAATAAATTGACCCTTAAACACTATGTTAGTGCTATAATAATCAAAGGCGTGAAGGTTTAGTTCAGCGCCATCTAGTGACAACATGCACCGTCACTTTCACCTAAATTCATATTAGACTTAGTAAATGCGAAACCTGAAACAAGCGTCTAGTATGTTTATATACTAAATTTCATAACTTTATCACGGAAAATCACAAAGCTATAAGCTTGTTATGTCAGCAAAAATACATAGTCATCGGGCCATCAAGGCAGTCAGGGTTGTTTTGCACTTGCACCTAGCTGTTTGCTGGTTGCTTATGCCCGCTATGACCTGCCGTGACCTGTATTGTATTTTGTGTGGTGGTGTCCAACTTGGGTATCTTTTTTAATATTTTTGGGAAACAATATAACATGGTGTAAAAACTATTGGAATCCATTCAGTTACTGATTCTGGACAAAATATATTCAGGTATCGCATATACTAAAAATAATTTTGTATATTGCATGGCTATAGTGGCGGTATTATACACCGCTAAATTTTAATCGCGTGGAGGGTCGATCCGGTACATGAAACACTATCGATTGGTAAAGATAAAATTAAAAAATAAAGTACCTCTTTTTCAAAATTCGTATTAATTTACGCTTGTACGAAATTAATTTCTTTAAGAAAAGTCAACTGAACGAGTTCAATGACCTGTAAGTACTACTACTTAATTTTTTAATTTTATCTGTACAAATCGATACTGTTTCATGTACCGAATCGACCCTCCACGGGATTAAAACGATTACAATTTAACGGTGTATACTCACAAAATTAAACAAAAATTGTTACTCAAATAATGTGCCTTACGTATAATCTGCCTTATCAGGAGCCTTGCCATGACATGATGAAATGTCAGGCGTGTGAGCTAGAAAGTAGTGCGTAGGCACATTTGTCCTTTTTTTCTTGATCGCTGCCTTCTATCACGGGATCACAACTCCAGCAGGAAAAATTATATTAGTATCAAGTATTTGTATTTACTACGTACGTTTCACTTTCTAAATTTTCAGGGTCAAAATTTGTGTTTTTCACGGCTTTAGGAAAGTTGCAGCATGATTTGTGCTTTAGGTAGGGGTTTTTCGCTTCATGCATCACCATCAAACGCAAGAGTTGAACGTGTTGCCAGATACATCATGTCAAAATTTTGGAAAAGAGAGTGTTAAAAGTCGAATTCATGACGAAAAAAAACACTCTGACTGATTTCGATAACCCGAGCATGATAAAACGGGAAACGACACATCTGGCAACACAACAGTAGTGTAGCTACAACGACAGATATCGATATCGATAGTTTTGCTTCAGAACGACACCACCATCTGTTCGTGCAAGGTCAAGAACAAGTGTTCCTGGGAAATACCGCAAACCGATGGTAGCTCCACACCCTCGACTTGCGTACTATGCTCCGAGGATCCAAGCGAAAACAGGCACTACCGAGATAAGTCCGTAACTAATAAAGATTCCGAGAAAAAAATCGGTTTTACCACTAAAGTTATCGATAGTAAAACAACTGGTGCCACCGTCGCTAGTAAAAACAAAAAGTCCGACTTTAGTAAAATCACTGATACTTACAGTAAAAGGTCTGACGCGACTAGTAAATTAAAGAGATGCGGTAAATGTAGAAGTGAAATCAATAGCGACTTAAAATATAGTGACTTTTACACTGACAGTGATGACGAAGATGAGACTAACAGACTAATACAACTCCGAAACGCTGACTACTTGGACATTGTAGAACAAGATTTAAAACTGGTAATTGCTTTAGCAGGCTATCCTAAATCTAAAATGAAACTAAGACAGATGGAACAATTTCAACGCAGCCTAGCTGACGTAATAGACATGCAATTAAAAGCTGGACTCTTAAAACGCGTCCCATCTTTCCTAGATTACTATTTAAATAGAGGAGCGTTAGTTTGTATATGTAAAGATGTAGACACAAGAGATTGGATAGTCAGAGTGTCCCCCGGGTTACAAGAAAGGATGTGCACTAATCTCGTTCTGCTTAAAGCGAGGGTTAAAAGATTATGCTTAGCAGTACTAAAGATCCCGAGCTCTTGTTGGCCCGCGACAGCCCATGACGCATTCAAACTCCTACAATACTTCAATCCGACGCTGAAGACAAATTTATGGAAAATTTACGCCCAAAAAACTATAGATATGGTCGAATATACTTCTTTTCTAATTGATCGAGTGTCCGGTGAAATTATTCGAGGTCCTGCTTTTAAAAATGTTATCGATTACGGTCAAATGGAATTTGAATTGACTGGATATACTGAGATTTATTACGAATGCCTCCTATCCAACATGGAGGAAGATTTGAGAAGCGTCGCTTCGAGAGTTAAACTCTTAGATGAGATAAGATCTACTGAAACAACACCAAGAAATCCTTCTGATAGTAGCTTAAAAGCTATAGCAGTTGCGAAACCAGAAGAGAAGATACAAGAAGATAACGTTCAACATGAGACAGAAGACAATGAAGATATCAGGAAAGAACTTGTGAATAGTCTGCAGAATACTAACGAAATACTAATGAAACTCAAAGACGTTAAATACATTAGCGATAAAGACGAAGTACTTGTTTGGTCGGACGAAACTAACAACTATAGTAATGACATGGAAATCGAGAAATCAGACTTGAAAGAAAAAGATCATATTGAAAGCAATGTCGCTGTGTCGGATAAAACTGAATCTATTATCGAAAGTACAGATAATTTGATCTCTAGAAGTAGCACTCTTAATATAGATAGTAATCGAGGTATTGCTTACCATCGCAGAACGAATTACTTACACGTTGAACATGAGTTAAAAGTAGCTATAACGTTAGAAGGGTATCCTCAGAACAAGCTAGAAGGCACGCATATTCGTAGATTAAAGCATTTGTTCAAAGAATACTTGCATAAGGACATGAAGATGCAACGGTTTGCCAATTTAATCATTCCAAAATTCCAAGACATTTATTTATCAAACGGCGCAGTGATTTACATCTGTGATAGTTTAGAAACGAAAGACTATTTGACGGAAGTCCTACCCAAGTTCATAAACTCGACAGGGTTGAAATTGACTTTCAGAGATATCAAATGCCTGGTTAGGTATACAAGGATAGTCATGAGATTGCCTAAAGAACATGCTCATGTGGAATCCGTAGAATTATTGCTGAAGTTACAAGCTGTGTATCCAGGTCTTAAACCAGACTGCTGGAAATACTACTCAGACGTTGCTGGCAAGCAAAAGAGACAGTTTGGAGTAGACCCAGAGTCTTTAGAAGTCATTAAAAGCCCAGATTTTGATCCGCATTACGAAGGAGATAAAATAACCATCAGGATCATTGATAGGCAGAAACGAGATGTGAGTTTTGACGAAACTAGCAGAGAAATCGGAGACGTTGACACCAAGAAATATAGAGACGGACTTCTTAAGAAAATGTACGTGCCCATAGACCCTGAAATAATGGCTGCTCCACTGACGAGGGTTCGTACCAATCACTACACTGACCTTATAGCTGACGACCAGAAACTTTATGTCGGTCCTCTGAATTATCCTGAGTCGAGAATTGATGAAACTGTATTCCATTCAATTAAGAGAACATTCGAAAGTATTGTTGTAGATTCTCTGGATCAGTGTGAGATGACAGAAGATAATATGCCCAAATTCCACGATATGTACCTATTCGATGGTGTTATCTTCATCATTTGCCATTCTATGCTGTCCAGGAACTGGATAGAACAGGCCATTCCAACAGTCAATTCAAAGCTGCACATGCATTTGAAAGCAACTGAATTTAGAGGAGCAGTTGGCATCGTGAGCATGATTTGTAAAACTGACAAAGAAACTGATGAAGTCATTACGATATTACAAGATCAAAATCCAAGACTAAGAACCAAATACTGGAGGAAAATAAGTACAGTTCGAACTAAGTCGAAATTAGACGTTGTCTTACAAATAGATAAGCTTTCAGCGCAAGTGATCACTGCACACAATTTCAACAAATTTGTTGGAGGTAGCGCTGTCCAGTTTAGATTAGGACATCTTCAATCGTTACTCAAACCTAAGGCAAGCTTAGAGGAGGTAACCAAGCAACACGCTAAGAAATTAAGTAAGAAACTAAGCGAATTGGAAGCCCATGAAAACAAGAGCAAAATTATAAGTTCAGGGTCGAAAGGAAAGAGCTTCGATGACCTTAAAAGCCAGCTGAAGAAAGACTACCCACATTTGAAACTCGAAAAATGGAACTCCATCTCACCGCCCGACACAAAAATTGCTCATAACGTGTGTAATCTAGCAATCGATGAACATTCCGAACAGATAATTAAGAAAGGAAACTTAGAAATAAGTATGGGCGATCAGAAAATATATTTTTACACGGAAAATAGGACTGAAACAGAAGAGCCGGAGGTAATTAAACCTGTATCGCCGAAGAGTGCGAATGAAATGATCCCTGAAGATCACGGACATCACAAAGTAATAATGAAAGTACCGGTGAACATTCTACCAGAGAATAAAGACGATTTAAATATCATTTTCGATCTGCTAGAAGACAAAAATCCGGGTCTAAATACCGAATTATGGCAAGTTTTTACAGAAAACGTATATCCGAGCAATGGTAAATTTACCGTCTACATTGATACGAAATCAGTCTCTGTATTACAAGATAAGAATTTCGACTCGTCAATCGGAGGTGAGAAACTTAAATTCTTTTTCTAGAATTCTGACTGACATTGAAAGTGCCTTGAAAGTTTTTTTGACGACAAAATAGTGACTAGGATAGAAGTTATGCCTTTTGTAAGCAATAACTTCAGTGTTGTTTATTTACTCGTATTATTTTAGATTTTGATTATTATGATAAGTTTTATACTGTCTGTATTAACCTGTCAAATGTCGCATGATGCCGCCTAGGTTCATAAGAATACGATTGCAATGTCCACCAAACACCGTAGGCTTATAAGCAGTAGGTTCAAAATACCATGTTTTTTTTTCTCTCGAAGATTCAAATAGCTTTTCCACCAAATATACACGTGTCGTCCAAAACTCGCTTGTCCGTAAGGTTGAGCTTAGCTCAAATTACGATTTCATTCCTTGTTCACATTTTCCACCGACTCTTAATATTTCAACAAGAAGAAAACACTTTTTTTAATGTTATTTTCACCCACGTAAAAATACATGATCTTCAATTAATCTCACCCACCCACGTGGTTTGACATGATTTTGTAAAAACATAGTGAAATGAGTAAAGAATTCTTTGCGTACTCTTTCGAAACTCTCTTTGTCGTTTAAACGATTCCTTTATGAATATGTCGTTATGTTGAGCTCATAGCTAATATACGACAGCTTTCTTTGAATTTTGGCAGTATTTGTCTATCATGCTCACTTAAAAGTCTTGCTGATGGTAGCGTTGTGTGTCGGGTCGTTGAGCTCCCTGCAACATGGTTGAGTTAAGCGACGCTGATGCATGCGTTATACTCGTGAACGGGTGCCGTCTGTTGGGACTGGGTAGCTTAAAACTGTCATTTTTATTCGAGTGTTTGAGTTGAACTTGTGAGCTCAAATAATGATAGGAATATTAGTATACCCCTATTTTTTTTATTAAATTCTATTTGCATTTTATGAAATAAATTCAGATGTTGCTTTTAACTACTAAATGATGTTTTGAATTATATAACTACCCACCGAATAAGTTATTTTTTTAAATAAGAAATTTAAATGTTATGAATTTTATAAAATTGACATTCCTACCCTTGTTTTAACTATTGATGTGAATTATTATTGTTGAATATTGATCTTGACAATTTCGAAATTATGTTTTATACATTCCCTATTAGTTTGTTCCGTAGAAGCTGTTTTAGTGTTTTTCTTTAATGTTCTGAATGAATTCCGAAATTAAATGAAACCTGTCTCTTAGTTGTGATCCCGAGGCAGTCTTTATACAAACATTTTGTTTTAGTACTAGAGGCGAGGACTATTTAAACTTGCAGCTAGCTTCACGTAAGATTACCGCTCTGAAATCGGATATTTATCCGCAAAAT
Source organism: Mythimna albipuncta (assembly GCA_929112965.1). NCBI lineage: Eukaryota > Metazoa > Arthropoda > Insecta > Lepidoptera > Noctuidae > Mythimna > Mythimna albipuncta. Next base: position 8,393,215 of record OV815985.1, on the reverse strand, counting down.
ACGTACTGCGCAGCTATTTGTAACCAACTTCAGATCGGCAAACTTACATGACGCGTTCTATAATATAATTTTAGTTTTGAACAAAATGTTTGTCTATAATGTCTGTCATTGTCAATGGACGATTCAATCTATATTCAGGGTTGCCAGATATGATTATCGACGGAGAGACTTCGTAAAATCTGGCAATCCTGCGCAACAAAGACGAAAACATTATTTGTAGTAACAATTTTAGTTTGTATTTAATTTACATAAGTTTTAGGGTATTTTTATTAATGTTGGCGAAGAAATGGCAGTGCGATGTGATGTACTGGCAAGACACCTATTATATATAAGGTTCATATTTGAGCTTCAAAGTACAGTACGGAACGTTTGGGATTGATTTAACACTGACTACCAGCTGTTTCATCCGCATTTTTGGTTACTGCTTCGCTTTCCTGGGTCATAGCGTGATGTTATATAAGTCTATAACTATTCGCCTTGAACCTGGCTTTTCTATACACAAAGACTTTTCTCAAATCGACTAGTAGTTACAGGGATTAGCGTGTTAAAACAAACTAAAAAACTCCGCTACCGAAATCTAGTAAGATCTCTGTAGCTCATCAATCCTACACGTTTTGGATTTTAAAACTGATTGGATCGTCGACTCACTGCAAGAACTCATTAACTGACTAGTAAAAAACTTTGAATAAAGCCACTTTTAGTAACTAAAATTTTCTTTATCAAAGTTAAGTGTACAAAACTGAATATAGCTACTTTTAGGGCTTTTATTTTACACCGACACATCACGACGGTGCGACCAGTCGCCGCTACCAACAAAATGTAAACAGCTCTCTTGAGAGTTACTCACCTGGTGTCAGTATGGTGGCGCGGCCAGATCGGACGTGTGGCGACTGGTGTCTGTATGGTGTCTAGTTTGGTAGATTATGGCTATATTTCACCGGGACACCATGTCGGCGCAACTGGTCGCACTTCCATGATGTCCCTATGAAATATGGCCCATAGTTACAAGAAGTGCCTTTATTCTGTACTAGCTTTTGCCCGCGACTTCGTTCGCGTGGAATAGTGACTTCCGGCAGATTTTAAAATGAACCGAACTCGTATAACGATCGACACCATTGCGCGATCACCAACTCGACATATACATAATACTAATAGAATTATCTATACTCCGTTAGAGCATTTTCTTTGTACTAAAAGTTGTATTATATTATATTTTCATACCTTTTTACTATTTATTTACATTTTTCCGATGAATTTTCAGTACTGAATTGATGCCGACTCTTGACCAATAGATGGCGCTGTATGTCCGGAATATATTTTATTTTTTATTTTATTTTGTGTAATAAAAACTATCCTATGTCCTTTCTCAAGTTCCAAACTATGTCTGTACCAAATTTCACACAAATCGGTTCAGTAGTTTAGGCGTGAAGCAAAGACAGACAGACAGACAGACAGAGTTACTTTCGCATTTATAATATTAGTTTGGATTTGTCAGTTATGGAGTTCTTGCTCTAAGCCGACGAAATGTATATAAGTTTGTCTAGAAGACTAGGTCTCCAGTCATCCTTTCCCGCCGCCTTTGCTTCTCAACGCGTAGTTTCTAGGTATTTTCACCTGAAGTTCTGTCTGCAGACTCTACTGCAGATGAACTTGAGGTGAAGTCGCTTAACATAATTTGTTTTAATTAATTTTACTTGCCTTTCTGTTTAGTGTATTATGTGTTGTTTATGTTTGTAATTAAAGTTATTTTCATCTATATTTTTATGTCGTTTTTCTAATTTTACGCTAAACTTCGGACGTGACCACGAAATCGAGGTATTTATTTTTCTTGTTTGAGTGTTTTATTATCAAGTTTTCGTTTTAAATAGTGTGCAGTTTCTATAAGTATGGTATTTAGGGAATATACCGGGTAAAATGGAGTGAACAGAGACAAAACTTTGGTTTGGTTTTACACTTTGGTATCATAATATCGGCCTCTAACAAAGCATCATTTTTTTTAGAATAACGATTCATTACTAAATTGATATAGTTAAATGCTACAAAAAATATTCAAATATCGAGAAAATACCCTTAGTTTTGTCTCTATTCACCCCATTTTACGGTAACTATTACAAGACCACCTGGGAAGTAATCCCTTTAAAAAATAAAAATAAGAGTTTTTCCAAATCGAACCAGGCGTATACGAGTAGTCGGGGAACATGCACAGAAGGTTTAACCTTTACCTTAGATTCTGACAAATTGAGAACCACCTTTTTGAAGTTGGTTAAAAATACTAAATTGGGGTTTAATAACGAAAAAAACAAACCAGAAACACCGACTTTCAAAATGTAAAGTTATTTTCGAAAATTGGGTTCTTTTTCCGTTTGTAGAGCTGGCACATGACGGGTACTCCATTTGGTCACGTTTGCTCGCTTAAATCTGAAGTTTGTTTGTTGGGGGGTTCTCCAATTCGCTCTTAAATATTGCATAAATAGTTTTCGAGATGTTAGGGGTGGACACAGACATCAGCCGTAATGGCTGATGCTCGCTACAGAAGTATTATAAAACAGGCAAACCTGTCAGATACACTCAAGCGTGTATGGGCTACCTTTAAAACGCAAAAGGCAACTGAAGGTCACCCACCGGTGTGGTATTAATCCTTTGATTGCCGCGTCGGATTGGTCCGACGAGTGTTTTCATGTCCTATTCGCCGGGGTTGTGTCTACTCAATCTCATTTAGCTCTTCAATCCCCATAGGCGACAGAAGCGCTGACGAGATGGAGTATTTGCTCTCCGCTTGACCCTTACCCAAAATGTATAGGCTAGGTTCTGTAGACCGAATGGCTCCAATTTTTCTAAGATTCGAAGCACTGTCTCAAGCCATAGGTTTAATAAAAAGTTACAGTAGTTTTAAATTACTAACAAAGTCATGCTTTCATTGGTGGCAGATAGTTTTTAATTTATACTGCACACACAAAGTTACAAATAACACCACTGCTAGTTAGCTAGCTGGCTTTCAGAAGCGATTACGAGCATGCTTAGTGCAAACCAGTTAAAAATTAATATTTTTGAATAAATCTCATGACTATGGTGTGCATGCGTTCTAAATATCTGACTACACTTTGTATACTGGGTTATTTGTAAAACACCAATAACCTTGCACGACTGTATAACTAACATCATAAACAACAACTTTTGCTATAATATGACTTAAAAATCTATCATATTTTAGTTCATCAGATTTTCATACAAAAATAAAAATATTTAAACTTCGTAATATTTAGAACGTTCTTCTAAATATTACGAAGTCTATGCGAAGCAAGCGATAGTACAACAGCGGAAGGGAGTGAGGATCGTGTGGCGGGGGTGCGTCATACAGACGTAGGTATACCAAACTACAGAGTTGAAATGTGTTAGATAGAACACCTACAAGATATCGTATCTTGTAGGTTTGTTTTTGGTAAATGTATTATGTTTTGTAAAAAGTCATAGAACAAGTTGTTGTACCTGATGTTAGTAAAGTATCCTGCAAGGTTGTTGAATGTTTTATAGGATTAGGCGCACAATGCCACATTCGCAAAATGACATATTGACCCAAAATGCACATTCGCAAAATTTCATATTCTCAAAATGCCATATCGCAAAACGTCACATTAGCAAAATGCCATTTTCGCAAAATGCCACTTTCGCATAATGCCAAAATGCCACTTTCGCATAAAGTCACTTCGAACTCAGTATTTTTTTTATTGGGACGTTAGTATGTTTTTATGAAAAGCCATTTGGCTAAAACTTAATAACTGCTTGGATTACAAGTATAGAATGCAAGATACATTGATTGAATTATACAGTGATTGAATTTATAAAACATTTATATAATCACTGAATACTTTAGTTAGTTAAAAAAAAATATTAAAAATGAGCGGAGGTAAGTAATTTCAAAAAAAAAAACTAATTAGTTTATTCACAGGGTAAATAACGTCAGTGTAATGACAGTATTTATATCGCCCCCCTGGCAAAAATGTTGATAATTACTTTATTTTACATTTTTATTTTCTGTTAATATAAATGAAAATGTATAAATGTGATTAAATACTGGAAAATTTTAATTGCCATTTTGCGTCAATATGTCATTTTGCGAATGTGGCATTGTGCGCCTAATCCGTTTTATAAATAACCCGTATGCCATTGAAAAGTTAAATTTTTATTAACCGTCCTTTGGCTTGCCGTAGTCGGGTAAGAAACAATACTAAGCCATAGTTTTTACTAAAATAAGCACATGAACACAATAAACACTCCACACGATAATTGGGCGCAGCTAAAACTTCCTGGACTGCAGCGAGTTGCCGTGCGCTATTGCGTGGTCTGCGGAGTGGCCTCGGACGCGTTCTGCGCAGGCTGCGGCATCACGCCCTACTGCTCCGAGAACTGCCAGCGACGCGACTGGCAGCTCAGGCATCGAGCTGTGTGCCATAACTTAGCTAGGTAAGTAACTATAACCAAATACCAGAGCCGGATAACCTTGGAATAAAGTATATGCAGGCGTAGGGTAGCCAGCCTTTCGGTGTTTTACAGATTGCATTTTGGAGAGTGTGCGCAGGAACTGCATGACTTGATTGCGCCATCTCATTTCTATCATCGGACAAACCGACGCACGGCGAGTATCCACCCTTACGTTGTTGAAACATCTACGGTCCGGACTAAGCGTTTCGCCTCGTCATTTATACCGCGTACTTCGAAGGACTGGAACAGTCTGCCTGCTGCGGTCTTCCCGTCCGATTATAATTTGGGTGTCTTCAAGGCTAGAGTGTGCAAGAGCTCTTAATAAACTAGTACGCCTCACGAAACGAAACTGATCTTGAGCGCTCGGCGTCAGAGTGGGGATCGCTTTGCGCATTCCATACATTGGCGAGCCAATCATCTGCGTTGTTAGATACATGCAGCACCGCAGGGAACGAATCAGGAGTGACGTCTATGACGCGATGGCGCGGCAAGCCAATCACTGACACTCCCCGCCCTCGCGTCTCACTTCGCACCACTAAAGAGACCAAATATTTGACTTCTGCTCAACTTAAAGCGCTGAAGATCCGTGACGGCAATTGTACTGCTGACGTAATCACCCTCCAGATCGCCAATCCCCCATGTGATCAAAAATCAACACTACAAAGACCCCCATTTGTAGTGCTTACGTAATACATCAATTACCCCTTCGATCATTTAACGCATTGTTTTACTAAAACACTATTTTTTCCCCCCCAAATCACCCGTTTATTATTATTTCCTTCATTCATTTCTTTACACGTTACAATATATTTTTAAATATTTCTTAAAAAAAAAATAAAAAAACATTTAAAAACATAAAAAACAGTATCCCACCGGTATCGGGAACAGGGTCCAAGCTACCGGCGGTCAGGGCTCCAGAGAAAGGAACCTCCTAACGATACGGGCCGTGTCCAGAAGAACTTATTATTATTATTATATTCTCTATTGTACACCGCATGAACAAAAAAGATATAGGACAAACATTATTCAAAATAAGTGTACAATGGGCGGCCTTATCGCACACCGTTATTACTTAATATTTTCTCTGAATAAAACAACCTATATTTCTTTGCAGAATGCACAAAGAGAATACACGGGCTGAAGCATCAGCATCTGCGACTGCATTTGCAACTGCGATAGCTTCTATTAATACTGACAATGAACCTAGGTAAGTTAATTCTTGTTTTATCACCCAAGTAAACAGTTTAAAAATATACTTTCAATACACTTGCTCAGAAAGTGACTGCATTTAGGTATATAATGGCACTTGTTACTAAACATTACACAATTACGCACTAGTGCTATAATGTAGTTAAAATGTTTTTGTTCAACCTCTCCCCCGCCATAATTTTATCACACTAAGAAAAAAAAAAATGGGCGCGCAAATCAAAACAGATTTTTACCGCCACAATAGTTTACTATAGTGTCTTTTTCTTAAACGATTACTGAGTATATCTCTCATATTTCCGGTATTGACTGGTTGAGATGGGTCATCACTCGGGGCGGGGCCAACGCCTTTGTTCTTGATATGAAATTTTTAAGGCTCGAACATTGTCATTATTTAGAATCTTGATAAAATTTGCTAGGCTTGTATGGTTGTACTTTTTTAATTTTTGAGTAAATTATGAAGTGTCAAATTTCATGCAGAATAGCAGATTTTCAGAGGTCTTAACTGAATTAGTTTTACACATATTTATAAATTGATTTTCATAGAAGCCTAAATAATATCCGCAAGATACTGTGTTTCCAAAATATCTAATGAAAAATGTTTAATAACGTCATAATCGCGTAAGAGCGGTTGTATGAAAAACTGTGAAAATGTATGTCGAGATGCATCACCTTAATCGACCGCGTCGGATTGGTCCGACGCACTACGGGTGTTTTCATGTCCTAATCACCAGGGTCCTGTATTCGCGACTAGGTACTCCCCATCTCGTTTAGCTCTTCAATCCCCATTTGTGACAGAAGAACTGACGAGATGGAGTATTTAGTTCTCGATGTGCCCTGGTGGAGGCCAGGGGGTGTTATTGTCCAATATATCTGACACTAGATTTTGCTCCCAGCTTCACCCACTTACCTACATAAAATATACGTCTCTCACTCAGGAATAAAGCAGCTACCTAACGGTAAAAAAAAATGCAATTGCACCAGCACTTCCAGGGATTACCTTCAACAAACAAAAAAAAAAAAAACTTTACCTCTTTTTTATCTATATTAGTAACTAACACGGCGCTATAGTGTCATAACGTTTATTAGCGTTTAAGTTTGTCATGTAGTCTTGACCGCGGCGCACTAGACACATTTTATTTTGTCATGACTGGCGGTCCGAAGGTCTTTTTTTTATTATATTTAAATCTTGCAATCGGTTGGATAACCATTAGCAGATTTTTTCTGGGAATTCAGTGATGCCGTCCGAAAGTTCAATAATAAATCTAATAATGCTATTTTTCCGTTCAGAGCGCAACCAGCCATGCCGCTCCGTCGTCCGCATGGAAATACGCCGAATAATAAACGTGAATTCGTGAATAGACAAGACTCTACTGAAAGTAAAAGTTCAACGGCGGCTGTTACGCCCAAGGTATGTTCATCTTTCGGAAGCCCTTGTTCTTCGTAATGTATGTCGTATCGTATGGTTAAGATATTTTTGGTGAGATTTCTTCGATTGAAGTTCAGTTGCTGTTTTAATTATTCGCAAATTGATTCTTAGTGTGGATGTTGTTATGTAAAATTGGTGTTGTTTTATATTTGCAACCGGACAATGTGTGGAATCATTAAAAAATGCGCGATCTCGTTAAAATGGAGCTGAGAATAATTATTGCAGTATTGACTTCCGCAGCTATTTATTTTGGTGGCAAGCGCGTTCTATCTAATCTACTGGAGTTTTGTTTGTTTCTCAAATCAATTACCATTTTACAGGTAAGCGCAAAATCTAACGGATCCTTTTGCGATGAAGATCAACCCAAAAATGAACAAGGAAAGCCGAGAAAAACTTTCCAGCGCAGAAACTTCAATCAGGAGAAGAATAATGAGTCTGTCAAAGGTGAGCAGCCAATAATACCCTTAGTCCTGAATTGCGTCAAAAGTGATTACATCGCGTATCCGCCAAAAAGAAAACTCTAGAAGCGGCCACAAAAAGCTGGAAGCGCCAGTAAAGCTAGAAGCGGCCACAAAAAGCTAGAAGCAGCCACAAAAAAAGCTAGAAGCGGCCACAAAAAGCTAGAAGCGCCAAAAAAGTTAGAAGCGGCCACAAAAAAAGCTTGAAGCGGTCGCAAAAAACAATTGAAGCGCGCGACACCTCTTTTGCCCGGTGAAGCTTGAAAAACGTTTTTTTGTGGCGGCACCGCCGCACACGAGTCACAAAAAAAGGCCGTTTCTTTGAAGCCCAAGTGCGGGGACAGTTATTATTGTCAAAAATATAAGGAGTTTTGAGTACTATTTGTGACGTTGCGCGTTGGTCGGATTCGCGATATAATCGCTTTTGACGTAATTCTGAACGCGAGTATAGTGAACCTTTACGAAACCTTACCGCTCAGTAAGTCCATCGTAGGCGTGGGTTTGCGGAAAACGAGCGATGGGTAACTCGCCGTCCGGCTGTCCGATAACCGTACGGACGGAGCCCGAGTCCACGCGCGCCTCAATGAGATGTCAGCAAAACAGTCCCCAGGCCCCAGTAGGGCTGAAACCTACTGGGGCCATGTATAGTCCGAAAGGGGGGAACTCCAGTATCCTGGATCGCAAAACAAAGAAGAAACATAGGTGTGGGTTTTAAAGCAGTTGGACGATCTCCCTCGCGTCTCTGAAGCTACGCCTCCGTGGACAGGTTTTTTTGTGGTGGGAAAATCATCTAATGACAACCCGTGCTCTCGGGCGGAGCGGGAGATAGTGTCAGACTCTCACTGACTGAAAACCCACCCCGTTCCTTCGTGCTTTCATACCGGGGCTGAGCTATTCTTTCGAAACTAACCCTGGCTCCAGTAGGCTTCGACCCAGCTGGGCCCCTGCTGTTGCTGACAACTCCTTGAGGCGCGCGGGAACAGCGCGCGCCGTATCCGTGGATAGGTTTGCAAAGTAGGACGTCTGGTACTCGAGTTAACGAGACTTACAGCTGCCACCACGGATATTGAACACTCGGCGTCAGACTGGGGATCGCTTTGCGCATTCCATACATTGGCGAGTCAATCGTCGTCGTCGGGAGGCACGTGCTGCAAGCGAAATGAACGAATCACGAGTGGCGTCTATGACGCGATGCACGGCGAGCCAATCAGTGACGCTCCTCGCCCCCGCGTCTCACGTCGCAACACCTAAAGAGACCCGATTTTTGACTTCTGTGCCACTTGAAACTTGGAATCCGTATGAAAAGCAGTAGGTATTAGCTTTGGAGAAAGTACAGAAAGCATTCCTTAGGTTCCTTTACAAGCATTTGTACGGGTTCTATCCCTATTTGTATCCCACTAAATTCTTGTTGGGTTGCTTAAATTTCAACTCCCTGGAAGTAAGACGGTCGCGCGATCAGATGACAGTTGTATTTAAAATTCTTAAGGGTATTATTGATGATCCCGGCCTGCACAATGAAATATTCAATCTGTTCGTCCCAGACAATTATTATCGTGGCAGAAAACATCGCTTAGTGGCTGTCCCAACTTCCCGTACTATTGCACATTCCAAGTCCGCGTTCCGTTCCGCGGACAGTAGCCGCCATTAACCCTCTCCTGAACTCAAACACAGGTTTTGATGTGTTTGCAGATGAATGGAAGGCGATAATGTTAGAATGTTTGAATTTTTGTGAGAAGAATGCATGAGTTAAAGAATTAGGTATAAGTTTAAATAGTGTAATTGGCTTCGGCTGTTCTATTCAATTAATTAAATAAATAAATAAATTGAAGCCAGCGTTCAATATCCGTGGTGGCAGCTGTAATTTATTCATCTCATCCCACAGCTGCAACACCAGTCTCCTCTAAGGTAGCGGAACCCAATAACAGACAGAGTAATCAGTATCAACCAGCCGCTAAGAAGTCGGAAGATGCTAAAGAGCAGACGAAGGCCGAGCCTGCACCCGTACCAGCGGCTAGCTCGGCTAGACAACGAAATCTGGTGCCTAAAACGTAAGTCCTCTTAAACCTTAACCTGCAGGGTTTGCAGGATCACATAATAGTAGCGATAAGAAACATGTAACCAAAACATCTACGGTCCGGACTAAGCGTTTCGCCTCGTCATTTATACCGCGTTCATCGAAGGACTGGATCCCGTCTGATTATAATTAGGTGTCTTTAAGACTAGAGTGAATGGGCTCTTAATAAACTAGTGCGCCTCACCATCTACGATTGCATCACTGCTTACCATCAGGCGGGATCGCAGTCAAGTACTAGTTTATAACAGATAAAAAAAAGCCGAGATATTTGTGACATCGAAAAGAGTGGTCATGTATAGTGCATTTCACGTAAGAATTCCCTTCGCTGTAATGCTAATGCTGGCAATACGGAAATACAGTGTTGCTATATTTATAGCAATAAAATTACTTAATATTAGGGAGTTTAACCGATATTTCAGTACTTTTAACAATTGACTTGTAATTTTGTTTTTTTTTTTCTTTAGAAAACTGTAAAAATTATTTTTGAACAAAGTATACAACGTTGGGGTCCATTTAGATTGTCCTGCAAATATAGTACCTAACCTAACCATTAACATCTTCCTTTTAGATCTGCCTTTTTAATTCATTAAACCCCAAGCAAACGGCGCTTGCACACCTATTGTCTTTCTATTGTGTTTGTAATTTCCACGATTGCAAGGTTAAATAAAATCTCATAACTCTCCATAAAGTGTTGCGACTACCATCAAAATCGATTTCGTTTCACATTTCGTGCAATAATTTAACTCGACTAGGCAACCCTCTTCTTTTTCTTTAAAAAGACTGGGGAGTCAACATTACGTCGAAGGGAATTCTTATTTGAAACGCACTATAGTTTCTTGCACATACTTCTCCATAAAGATCCATTTATGCTTTGAAATTTGCAACTAGCATATTTTTTTCTTACTAACTTCTTGACATTTCAAAAGTGAATGCTTTGAATATTTAAACAAGCCTTTTTCACTGTCACGTTTTGATTTGACTGATTTTGATTTCTATCGCGTTGGTAGCATGACTGTATCACATGTATAAAGTTCCTGCGCGCCTCAAGGAGTTGTCAGCAACCGTAGAGGCCCAGCCGGGTCGAAGCCTACTGGGGCTAAGGGTCTGCTTCCGAAAGGTTGCTCGGCCCCGGTATGAAAGGCAACGAAGGAACGGGATGGGTTTTTTAGTCAGTAAGAGTCTGACGCTATCTCTCGCTTCAAACAAGGGCGGGGGATGTCATTTGGATGATTTTTATCCACTAAAGAAAAAAGGCATTCTAAAGTTTATATTAAAACCACTTTTTAAGCTATTGCATAGCTTCTATCGCAGGCCTTGAGCGTGGAGACCGAATCCAGAAATTCCGTAACGAAAATAACCTAACACCCCCAATCATTTGTTTTCTTATCGGTCACCACGCTCAAAAAGTGTAACTTCAATTAATATGAAAGAAAAAAAAAACAAAGGAAAAAAAATACTCCATAAATAAAATAAATAAATAATTATAATTGCATAAGTTGATAAAAAAATGTTATGCAATAGCTTTACCGCGGCAGTCCCAGAGTGCCACACGTTTTTTTAATTTATTTATTTAAACTTCATGTACAGTAGTGGTACATAGGCGGTCTTAAGGCGTATAGTCCCTTAAACCATCTGGCCGAAATTATGTGAACGCAACTCTCGCACTCGACTAGGCGGCATTACGCAAATCTGCGCATTTATTTGTGGCCAGCAGCGCTCGGAAAGCGCTTTATATCCATTTTCTCTGCAAGATATTGATTGATTTAAGTACATATGCAATGTTCACTTTGAAGAATATTTAACCGCCAATTTTTATGTGTAAAAATGTTTCTAAAGGTCCAAGCCGTTTCGAAGGAGTAGGGAAAAGTTGCGAAATTGCTAAATATTTTTTTTTGACAAAAGTATTAATTGCATGAAAAAATCAAATGTTGATATTTTTGTTCATGAATCTATAATAAACTTTCAAACCAATTGACCTAGCCGTTGCGGAGGAGTAGGCCTCGGAAAATCACTGTTTTATGGCACTTTTCGGGCGCTTGGCCCTTAATACGGCAAGGCATTCTCTCCCAGTCAATCTTAGGGATTAAGGGACAACAGTGTGGTATCAGTGTGTGTGTGTGTGACAGTGTGGTGTGGTGTCAGTGTGGCTTTTTGCTTTGAATGCCATCCTTATACTTACAAACAGTGAAAAAGGTTTGTTTTAATATCGTCATCTTTTATATAGTAGATTGAGTATAAAACATCTTTTGCATCTGCTTTCTATGTATCTGCTTTTTATTTTTGCTTTATCTATTTGCACGTTAGACCGGTCCCTGATCCCCCCACCGAAACCCCGCAAGTCACGAAACCTCAGGAAGCAGTTCCCTCTCCAAAAAAGACTGAGACTGTGGTAGTGGTTTCTGCTACAGTTCCGCCAGCAAGTGTGAGCGATGTCACACCTACCAGGAAGATGGTGCCTAAGAAGTGAGTGAGGGCTTTGAGCCGAGTACAGACATCGCGAGGCATGCGTCTCGAACGACACATGCTCAAGCTGAGCACGCAAACCACCACGCACGGTGTTCGTCAGTGGAAATCGCAAACAGCACCTGTCCGTCCACACGGAGTGCACGGCTCGTGCTGAGGCGGCGTTCGCAATGATCGTATGACGCGAATGCTCACTGAGCACACACGTCCACCCAGCCCGGACGAACCATTCGCGACGCACGTCTCGCGATGTTTGTACGCGGATTTGGAGAAACAATATATCCCACATGCTAAAGTGGTTAAAAAAATTAAAGGCCTATTTTCACATTTTGTATTGAGATGGTCAGAAAGCAGTTTTTCGGGCATAGCAAAGTATTTATCACCATTTTTATCGCTGTTATGTTGTTTTGCACTACGGTAGATATTGTGTGTGCAATTAATTTGAAATAAATGCTTTGATTTTGATTGAATTCAACTTATTAACTGGTATAAAAAGTGAATTGGCCAGAAAATAGACTTAGCAAGTTAACAAATTACGCCGACGTATTTTGACTGCCTACCGGCTAGTCCGGTGTATTGTAGCTACTACTAACAAGATTTTAATGAAAATCATTTTTTCATAGCAAGCTTTTATAACTTGGTATACCTATATAATTAATACTCGTCAAGATGAATCATACAAGCCCAAACTCGATGGGGTTGTGTCGTTTAACTACAAAGTTCCTATAGCCACCTTCCAGTTGTATCATCAGATCAGCTCCACGTCATAATGAGTTTGCATTGTCATCTGATTTACACATACATGCAAAATTTAAGCCCAATCGGTAACTGGGAAGTGGGTCAAATTTAATTTGCAAGATTTGATGACAAACATCGGGACAGGTGAAACTAAATAAAAGCTTGTAAAATAGTTACAACTACACCGGACTCCTAATTATTGTTTTATTGTTTCTTACAGTTTCGTTCCAAGTTACATTCTACGTCTACTCTAGAAACTCGTCAAAAATTAAACGGGCCTTTAATTTTTGACGAGTTTCTGCGATTCAAATAAGAATAGGATGGATTTTCCGCCATGTTGTGACGTCATCAAAATAAATACACCGTTAAATTTTGATCGTTTTAATCCCGTGGAGGGTCGGTCCCCGGTACATGAAACACTATAGATTTGTAAAAAAAAAAAAAAAATAAAGTACCTTTTTTTTTCAAAACTCGTATTAATTTACGTATGTACGTAATTAATTTCTTTAAGACAACGTCAGCTGAGCGATCAAAATTTAGCGGTGTATTTTCGCTCGGAATTTAATTCCTCAATTCTGCTCATGTCTGCGTAACTGTGTGAAGTGTCTGAAAAGTGGCGAATAGAAGGAGAATTGGTGTCAACAATAAAACAGTTATTTTTTTAAAATTATGACAAATAATATATTTAACTAATTTACATCAAACAATACCTAAATGTTTTACTACACTTAGATTTAACTAAGAATTGAATTGAAGAAATGAAAAATAAAAACCTATTGATACACTGACAAATATGGTTAAACAAAAATTCACAGAGTTCATTGACATTCCTATTCTTGTTTGAAACGCAATTTTGCACGAATTTACTTTACCTTGTGCATGTATTTTGCTCTTCACCCTTTCCACATATTCTTGGGAAACCTTAAATGCTTGGGATTTTCCGCAATAATTGTGTTTTTAACTAACCATACATTTCATGCCTTTATTATTTATACCAGCTTTTACCCGCGGCTTCGCTCGCGTTAAATTCGGGGTAACACGGTTCCCCTTTTCTGTAGGGGTTAGAAAGAGACAAAAAGTAGCCTATATCACTCTCCATCCCTTCAACTATCTCCACTTAAAAAATCTCGTCAATTAGTAGCTCCGTTTTGCCGTGAAAGACGGACAAAAATAGACACACACTTTTCCATTTATAATATTAGTAGGTAAGTATGGATCTTAGCCATGTGCAGCGCCCCTGAACTCCACTTTCCATTTGCAGTTGGTACAGTAATCGGGTCTAGGGATCGAACCGCAATTTTTTTTTTTATTGTACAAGGTGTCGTTTTGAAGCTGCAAAATATTTCAGGAGGTAATTATGTTAGTGATTCTCGACCCGAATCAATAATAAAATGAGTAGGTAATATTTTTTTTTTTCTTATTTATGGAAATCGGCATTTGTGAACTACGTTTCTTAAAAAGCATCCAGTCTGATACCTGTCTTATAACCGCGCTTTCTTTCACACACACAAACACGGAACAATAAAGGGCGTTTTCACACACACTAACTCGCAACGATAGTTTCATAAATAATGTATCATCCAATCATCATCCCGCACGCCACACCCTATCCACGCCCCCGCGGCCATCGATCAATCGAATTAGTTTAGTATAATTAAAAAATAAAATAACAAGTATTACTGATTATTGACCAGGTATCGTTTTTTCACATGATTATTTATGAGTTTTATTACAACCTCCTAAAATATTGTGCAGTTTTAAAACTGCACCTTGTATGTACTTTTTCAGGATAAAAAGTATCCAGTGTGATGGTACCCAGGATATTAAAGAATAATTGTACCTAGTTTCATACCGATAGTTTTTGCGTGATGCCTGAACAAACAGACAGACAGACAAAAAAAAATTAATCGCATGTCGGTCTAGTAACGCCCATTTATTTTTTTTATATTTTCAATGGACAGAATTTTCACTTACACAGATTTATTATAAGTATAGACTAGGTTCAGCCAGTGGCTTTGCTCATGTAAATTTGTCCGAAAGGAATATAATCACCCCGGGATAAAAAGTATCTTATGTGCTATTCATATGGTCTACCCGTCATGTCCAGATTTGCCGTGAAATAGTAATAAAAAACACACAACAGATTTACTTTTTCAAGTAAAATTTTCATTTCACATTGCTGAGACTCGGGCCTTAAGAAGGGAAGGAGAGAATTAATTATAATAATAATATTCCACAACTATCACACAACGCCGTCTAGTCCCAAGCTAAGCAGAGCTTGTGTTATGGGTACTAGACAACTAATAAACATACTTATATATTTCTAAATACTACACCCAGACACAGAACAAATGATTATGCTCATCACACAAACATTTGTCCTGGGTGAGAATCGAACCCACGACCACCAGTATAGCAGTCAGGGTCACTAATCACTAGACCAACAGGCCAGTCAATTGGCCGTAATCCATCACGTTGACCCAGTACTGATTGGTGGATGTCACACGTCTTCGATTTTTTGGTTCTAGGACGTACCGGTTTCCTCACGATGTTTTCCTTCACCATTTCGAGAGCAGTAGGCAGGTTTGAAACTGGGGTCGTTACCACTGACCCACTACTGCCTCAATACAAACATACAAAAATCTTTCCTCCTATACTCATCTTTTAAGCTATTGCATAGCTTCTATCGCGGGCCTTGAGCGTGGAAACCGAATCCAGAAATTCCGTAACGAAAATAACCTAACACCCCCCACTCATTTGTTTTTTGAGCGTGGTGACCGATAAGAAAACAAATGAGTGAACAATCAATCAAAATTCAATTCAATGTGTGAAAGTGTAACTTCAATTAATATCAAAGAAAAATAGACAAAGGAAAAAAAATACTGCATAAATAAAATAAATAAATAATTATAATTGCATAAGTTGATAAAAATGCTATGAAATAGCTTTACCGCGGCAGTCCCCGAGTGCCACCACGTCTTTTTTAGGGTTCCGTAGCCAAATGGCAAAAAACGGAACCCTTATAGATTCGTCATGTCTGTCTGTCTGTCTGTCTGTCTGTCTGTCTGTCTGTCTGTCTGTCTGTCTGTCTGTCTGTCTGTCTGTCTGTCTGTCTGTCTGTCTGTCTGTCTGTCTGTCTGTCTGTCTGTCTGTCTGTCTGTCTGTCTGTCTGTCTGTCTGTCTGTCTGTCTGTCTGTCTGTCTGTCTGTCTGTCTGTCTGTCTGTCTGTCTGTCTGTCTGTCTGTCTGTCTGTCTGTCTGTCTGTCTGTCTGTCTGTCTGTCTGTCTGTCTGTCTGTCTGTCTGTCTGTCTGTCTGTCTGTCCGTCCGTCCGTCCGTCCGTCCGTCCGTCCGTCCGTCCGTCCGTCCGTCCGTCCGTCCGTCCGTCCGTCCGTCCGTCCGTCCGTCCGTCCGTCCGTCCGTCCGTCCGTCCGTCCGTCCGTCCGTCCGTCCGTCCGTCCGTCCGTCCGTCCGTCCGTCCGTCCGTCCGTCCGTCCGTATGTCACAGCCACTTTATTCCGAAACTATAAGAGCTATACTGTTGAAACTTTGTAAGTAGATGTATTCTGTGAACCGCATCAAGATTTTAACACAAAAATAGAAAAAAAGCAATAAATTTTGGGGGTCCCCATACATAGAACTGAAACTCAAAAATTTTTTTTTCATCTAACCCATGCGTGTGGGGTATCTATGGATAGGTCTTCAAAAATGATACTGAGGTTTCTAATATCATTTTTTTCTAAACTGAATAGTTTGCGCGAGAGACACTTCCAAAGTGGTAAAATGTGTGTCCCCCCCCCTCTAACTTCTAAGATAAGAAAATGATAAAACTAAAAAAAATATATGATGTACATTACTATAAAAACTACCAACGAAAATTGGTTTGAACAAAATCCAGTAAGTAGTTTTTTTTTAATGCGTCATAAATCGAAAAAAATACACTATTATTAAAACATCGATCAAAGTTACAATACATTACAAGAACTTTTATATTATGTTACTTGCTGCTACGGAACCCTTCATGGGCGAGTCCGACTCGCACTTGCCCGGTTTTTTTTTTTTAAATCTATTTTAAAACTAATTTATCCGTTCGCAGCTATCTCTTAGAAAGGATGTCAGTGGGCGACTCAATAATAATGTCGGTGGACGCCAAAGCTTCTGACTGCCGCATCACGCGCGGAGACTACGTGTGCCTGACCATGGCGGAGGCCTTCGAGCTGGACTACCACAGCCTGTGCGAGGACTTCGTCATCGACTGCAACAAGGATGACCAGCCCGCCAAGTGTGTAGCTTTAAATAGTTTCTAGCTTTTGCCCGCGGCTTCACTCTCCTCTACTGACTATTCTATTCTACTGTACAAAATCAAAATCAAAGCATTTATTTCAAATAGACCATTTACATGCACTTTGGAATAGTCAAATGTCGGTCAGTCCAAGAAAAGTGAAGCTAAATTAACCAACTCTATCCCATTATATCCTGCTCCACTCCACCCCACTCGACACTACTCAGATACTCTACCTTACTCTATCCTACCCTTTGCTGCTTACCCACCTACCTACTAACAAGGATGAGCAGCCCGCCAAAGTAGCTTTATTTATTTATTTACTGGCCCGCGTCTCCGGTCCCGTCAAAGACTCCTCTATTCTACTCTACCCAACTCTATCCTACTCTACTCCAGTCTACCCTACTCTACCCAACTACCCTACCTAACTACTCCACTTCACTCTACCCTCCTACTCTACTTCACTCTACCCTTCTACTCTACTCCAGTCTACCCTACTCTACCCAACTACCCTACCTAACTACTCCACTTCACTCTACCCTCCTACTCTACTTCACTCTACCCTCCTACTTTACTTCATTCTACCCTCCTACTCTACTTCACTCTACCCTCCTACTCTACTTCACTCTACCCTCCTACTCTACTTCACTCTACCCTCCTACTCTACTTCATTCTACCCTCCTACTCTACTTCACTCTACCCTCCTACTCTACTTCACTCTACCCCAATCCACCTTATTCTACTCCACTCTACCCAACTCCACTCCACCCTACTACACCCTACTCTAACGTACTAGACTTAACAGTAAATATCTCGTATCATTTCTCCAGACTAATACCCGGCGAAACCATCTCGTACTTCAACCCTGAGGACTGCGGCTGGTACCGCGCCCGCTGCCTCAACTCCACGACGCTGGCGCTGCTGGACAGCGGCAAGATCGTGTCCGTGAGCGGCAACGACAAGTGCAGGAAGCTGCCCGCCAAGTACGAAGCAGTGCCGGAGTTCTGCGCTGTACTCGTCAGCAAGGCTGTTGAGGTGAGGGCTGAGGCTTGCCTTTATTTTTTTTTGGTGGGTAAAAATCATCCAAATGACATTCCCTGTCCTTGGGCGGAGCGGGAGATAGTGTCAGAATCTTACTGACTAAAAAATCCACTCCGTTCCTTCTTGCCCTTCATACCAGGGCCGAGCTACCTTTCGGAGCTGCTAACCCTGGCCTTAGTAGGTTTCGACCCAGCTCGGACGAGAGTACTATCTCGCCCGTTTACTCGGTACGTGTGATCAAGGCATAACTGGCCTGTTGGTCTAGTGGTCAGTGGCCTTGACTGCTATGGCGGAGATCGCGGGTATCTTGGATGAGAATCGATTCATCCAAGACAAATGTTTCGGTTTCTGTTTGGTGGTAATTTATCTACAATATATAAGTAAATCATTAAACCCCAAGCGGACGCCGGCGTTCGCGCACCTATTGTCTTTCTATTGTGTCTGTGATTTCCACGATTGAAAGGTATGTTTATCAGTTATCTAGTACTTATCCAAAGGCTCTGCTTAGTTTGGGACTAGACGGCGTTGTGTGATAGTTATAGAATAGTAGCTTTTGCCCGCGTGGCTTCGCTCCCGCTCTTCCTTACTCGGCCGTACTATACCCTACTCCACCCTACTCTATCCCACCCAACTTTACCCTATACCACCCTACTCTACCCTATTCTAGCCTACTCTACCCTACACTACCCTAATTTTCATTTTTTATTCCATCTCGAACCTTCTCTTGACAATAACAAACAAAATAAAAGAAAAATTGGCGAAATCGGTCCAGCCGTTCACGCGTGATGGCGTGACCAAGGAAATAGGGATTGATTTCACTAACCACTAGACCACCAGTAAAATGCAAAGAACATGTGAATTTCGCAGGCTTTCACAAATGTTTTCTTTTTTACAGCTCGGAGCTAGCCTCAACTGCAAGATCGTAGCTCAAACATCAAACGGCTACAAGATATCTATGAGTGACGTCGAGACCAACGCCAGTTTGGGCGAGGGCGAGGTGTTCAGATGGCTCCCTGCTGTGGAATATCAACGTAAGTAAAGATCATCTGGAGCAAGGGCTTTACCATGACGTATTAAAATTTCAGGCGTGTAAGCTAGAAAAAGATGAAGCTGTACTCCCTATATCCTCTTAGCTGTGTGCCCGTAATGGCGCTAGTGTAACACATTCGCGAATGATTCCCGCGCAATTTTGGCGCGTCCGATTAAAACGATGATATCTTCGAAACTACGTTAGTTAGCTCGCTGCCGGTTACATTATTCTAATCAAAATCAAAATCATTTGTTTCAAATAGACCATTTGCAGGCACTTTTGAATAGTCAAATGTTGGTCAGTCCAAGAAAAGTGAAGCAAAATTGTACGTTCCAAAGAGTAGAAGAAGTAGAAGATATGTATAGATTAGTATAGTTTTGTCTTGTAATGTATTAGTAATTGTGTATGTTTAGTATGAGAGGCACAGATTCAGGAGAGCCGCAGCGGTTCTCTCACAGACAGACATTTTATAGAGAGCCGGAGCGGCTCCATCCCTTTTCTCTCATTTTCAACACTTCAGCTTAGGTCGTTAAATGGATCGCGTTAAGAGCTCGTGGTAGGGTCGTAGACCTTCTTTAAATAGAAACATATTACTCTATTTTATGTTATTAGGGACAACAATAGTTATTTGTTATACAAAAGTGCAAAGTTGCTTTTTAACCGCGTGCTCGATTTTGATGAACGAGCAAGCGAAGGATTCTAAAATTTGAATCCTGAGCTTTAGAGAGAGAATCAAAAGAGCATGAGGTGAAAAATCTTTGCAGTCGAGAGCAACTCGTAATTGTTCATCCCACCTTAGCGAGAAAATGACCAAATGCAAAAATAAAATTACCTTGGCGGATAGAACGCGATAACACTCAACTCAATCCAACGCAAGCTGTTAAATGATTAAATTTTTTCTATTCCGCAGCCATCAGCATCCCAGAAGTGGTCCGGCCGCCCCTGACCGATGGCTCTAAAGTGCTGCTCGTGCTAGCGGACACGCTGGACAAGGTGTACGTGCGGCCGGCTGACGGCGACGCGCAGAGGAAGTACAACGACGTGCTGCAGCAAGTGTTGCTCAGTGCCATCAAAGGTACGTCATCAGTCTAGAGAAAGTTAAGTCTCATAGTAGAGGATACAGTTAAGAACGACCTTCACCGGTTTGTTTAATGGATGAAACGTATTTTTTGATAAATTTAGTATAATTAAAGAATATAACGCGGGTGGGTTGCCTGAGAAATTCCTGGCCAGACAATTTTTTTTTTTTTAAACATGCACCGGTGTGCTTAACGAATAAATTTAATACTAACCGAAAGAGTGACGCTTTTAGAACATAAAAATGTTGGGTTGCCTATTTGTTTCCTGGCATAACTATGGGTTGCCAGGTATAAACAGGTGTGTTTATTTTGATGTACAACAAATTCTATATCAAAATAAACGCTGTTTCATTACGAATACGATGTTATAGTGTTGTCTGCAAAACAATCTGGTATGAATAACGGTTGTGCATTTTTCTATAAAAAAAGTAAATTTTCAATTTTTTATTAATAATAGTCTGGCCAGGAATTTAGGCAACCCACCCACGTTATATTATTTAATACACTAAATTTATCATAAAATAAGTTTCATCCATTAAACAGACCGGTGAAGGTCGTTCTTAATCGGATCTTAGACTTATAGTCCCTTGAACCATCTGGCCAAAATTATGTGGACGCACCTCTCGCACCCGCCTATGCGGCAGTACGCAAATCTGTGCATTTATTTGCGGCCAGCAGCGCCCGGAAAGCGCGCGGCTGACCTTCAAATCCATTTTCTTTGCGAAATATTGATTGATTTACATATGCAATGTCCACTTTGAAGAATATTTAACCACCCATTTTTACGTGTAAAAATGTTTCTTAAGATCCAAGTCGTTTCGAAGAAGTAGGGAAAAGTTGCGAAATTGCTAAATATTTTTTTTAGACAAAAGTATTAATAGCACGAAAAATTCAAATCATGATAATGTTGTTCATGAATCTGGCCGTTACCGAGGAGTAGGCTTCAAAAAGTCACTGTTTTATGGCACTTTTCGGGCGCTTGGGCCTTAAGGTGGGAGCTCCGATTCTGATCGTGGTTCTTGTTAGATGGTGTTGAAGTCAACATTTTTTTATGTTCGGGTGAATTATTGAGTTAGTGGTTGAGCATTACGCTGTTGCGCCGCGTGACGCGGATTTGACTCCCGTTCGGAATAAAAAGCCGGGCACGACTGTATTATTTCTTCCGTTTCTTCTTTTTCTTTCTAAAAGAAAAAAAAAAGGGGTGAGAACATGACTACACTCGGGCCCGTAGCTTTATTAATTGTTGTTTAGTTAATATTGTACAAAAACAAAATACAGGAAAAACCAAGTTTATTTTCAGAAACCTCTTGATAATCTGTATAATGACCAACCAACCAATAAAAACGTGTATTTGTCTCCCCAGCTAAACCGCTGACAGAGCCTCCGTCCCCCGGACAGACGGTGATCGGCAAGTTCGTAGACGACTGCTTCTACCGCGCGCTTGTGAGGCGAGTCAACGTTAAGCAAAACAAGTATCAGATCGAGTATGCCGAATACGGTAAGTTTTTAAAGCTAGAAAATACATTAGTCTCACTGAAAAGATGAAAGTTTACAAAGGAAATACTTTCCGATTTGTACTACGAGGGTCGCCGCTTGTCTCACACCCTTTAACTACACCACAGGCTATTTATTTAATTTAAATAGAACGGCTGAAGCCAATTACACTATTTAAAATAGCTGCTAGGAAGGCGTTCTTGCAAAAGTCTGGTGGTACTTCACAATGAGACAGCTTTTAATGTTAAACAAAGCTCAAGTCCGATCGTGTGTGGATTTGCTGGTGCTGCAAAGTGCCACCTGGCAGCTTTGGACTCGGTGGAAAGGCGTGCGAAGAGGCTGATTGGTGATCCAGATGTGGTTAAGTTCAATTCTTCAAAGCCTTGAGCACAGGCGTAGGGTAGCCAGCCTTTCGGTGTTTTACAGATTGCATTTTGGAGAGTGTGCGCAGGAATTGCATGACTTGATTCCGCCATCTCATTTCTACCATCGAACAAACTGACGCACGGCGAGTATCCACCCTTAGGGTCAACTCACACCGAAAGAGCGGCGAAGGGCAGCGAAGCGGAGCGCAGTTTCAGTTTCATATGAATTTTAACTTAATTATCATTACCATAACACTTATTATCGCATGAGAAACTCGAACGAGTCGCGCGGATGCCCGCGGCGCCGCAGGAATTCCGGGGAATTCTATCCGCGCGACTCGTTCGAGTTTGAGACCGTGTGGCGGCCACCGGCGTCAACTGTGTGCAGCGAGTCCATATAAAATGTACACAGTAACTAAGTAACTTAGCTGCTTTTTAGTTACAGGACGGCAGTTTTGGTGAATCGACTTTAATCAAAAACACATGCCAGTGAGGGGTAGAATGCGTTCAAAAGCAGTTGAGATGTAATGAAAGATTTGCCTCACTCTGTCCGGTAGTGCATCAAAGTCTTCAACTGAAGTTAAAATCGCGAAAGTGAAGGAAACGGTGACTGAAATCCTGGTTCAAGTTTGAGAGAGATAGCTGCTGAACTTTTTGTGTATCATTTGAAACAATCACTGCAGTATAAAACATGTTCCCACTTGACTAATCCCAAAAGATCTGAATTTTCTCTATGCTAAAACGAATCGATTTCAACCCAACAATCTTGAAACACATTATTAGTGTTGGCGAGACGTGATGAAGTTGAAATCATGTTGTCTATTTTATTTGACACCTACAGGAAATATGCCGGTGGCGGCCAGTTTTGTGGTTGTGGCCCAAACTGTAGCCATTTCAACTAATATTCAAATCTTGAACCTCACCCTACAGGTAACATCGAGGTCTCAACCCTGGAGAACCTGTACCCCTGTCCGCCAGACTTCGACCTGTCAACTGTCAAAACGCAAGTGTCAATGCTGAAGCTCGCGCCGCCTACCGAGATGTCTGCCGCCGCTAAAGAGTTCGTTCAGGAGCTGTCGCAGGATGTCGAACTTAGTTTGGTAAGTACAACCCGAGCGCATTAAGCTTCAAGCTTCAAGTTTAAGCTTCTGACAGGCCTGTTGGTCTCGTGGTAAGTGGTCCTGACTGCTATGCCGGAGGTCGTGGGTTCGATTCCCACCCACGACAAATGTTTGTGTGATGAGCATAATCATTTGTTCTGTGTCTGGGTGTAGTTTATCTATATTATTTATGTATTTAGAAATATATAAGTATGTTGATCAGTTGTCTAGTAAATACCCATAACACAAGCTCTGCTTAGCTTGGGACTAGACGGCGTTGTGTGATAGTTGTGGAATACTATTATTATTAACATGGTCCTTGGCTCGAAAACAGTGGCCACATTGAATACTCGAAAATAGTTTGTATTGTCACGTTTAAAGCATCGTAAATTCGTACAGTGAGTATAGAATGTCATGAAAAACTACGCAGCGCAAAATAAATGTTGATATTAAAAAAAAACTAAAATAAAATTCAATTCACTCAATACTTCAAAAGTCATTCATCAGGTGCCTGGTGTGCTACTACGTGTGTGTATACTATAGCGTTATTTTATCCGCAGCGTAGGAACTTTATACTCAATACCCCAACATAACAATATAAAAAGAAAATACATATTGGAGAAGGTTTCATTATTTTCGGCCATAATGGTTTTTTTTTATGGTGGGAAAATCATCTACTGACAACCTCCGCTTTTGGGCGGAGCGGGAAATAGTGTCAGACTGTTACTGACTAAAAACCTACCCGTTCCTTCAAGCCTTCATACCGGGGCTCGAGCTACTTTTTCGAAACTAACCCTGGCCCCAGTAGGCTTTGACCCGGCTGGGCTCCTGCTGTTGCTGACAACTCCTTGAGGCGCGCGGGAACAGCGCGTGCCGTCGACGACATGGACTCGGTCCGGACAGTTACCGGGCAGCGGGATACCCATTGCTCGCCGTCCACAAGTCCGCGCCTACGGTGGCCAGAAATCCGGATTGAAATCCCGACGGCAGCGACAGCGCCGTTGCCTGGTACGGTCGGCCTCCTCCTTTGCGAGCATAGCTAAACTACTGTTAAGGTTTAGGACAGTGAGCAATGGGTAGCTCACTGTCCGGCCGTTCGGTAACTGTCCGGACCAAGCCCAAGTCGTCGACGGTGCGGTGTTCCCGCGCGCCTCAAGGAGTTGTCAGCAACAGCAGGGACCCAGCCGGGTCGAAGCCTACTGGGGCCAGGGTTATCCGAAAGGGCGCTCGAGCCCTTGTATGAAAGCTAGAAGGAACGGGGTGGGTCTTTTAGTCAGTAAAAGTCTAACACTATCTCCCGCTCCGCCCAAGAGCGGGAGTTGTCATTGGATGACTTTTTCCCACCATAAAAAAAGCAGTATTTTAGCTAACAAATTTTCATATATTCTAGACTCTCCGCGACGGTCGTAAGACCGCGCCGAGCGGCAGCGAAGCCAACCTCACCGTCGTTAAGAACAGAATCGACGTGGGCGCGCGCCTCGTGGAGATGTGCACGCCCAACTGGAAGAAGATCGAGCAGAGAGGCGGCGATGTCATCGGTAAGATTAGCTGAAATTCAAAATTATTTCTATCTCATACTAGTTTTTGCCCGCCGCTTCGCTCCTGTCAACTGACTACTCTGCCCTACCCTACCCAATCCAACTCTACCCCATTCCACCATACTGTACCCTTTTCTACCCAACCTACCTATCCTTATTATCTTCCTAGTATGCTGGTGAACAAAACAAAAAAATTTTTAAAATTGGTCCGACCGCAACGGACAACTAAGGGCCTGTGCACACCACGTTTTTTAAAGGCGCCGTTGACGCGCGTTTGTTGTGCACGCAAGTCAGACGCAGCCTGTAGACCTTTGCACACCTGTCCTGTATAAATTCAAATCGCGTGTGTAGTGTAGCGATACAGACACGATGCAAACGCGCGTGTATATCGATACAAACGCGCTGGCATTTTGCATTTTTAAGCAGAACCTCGTCAGCAGTAGCAAGATGGCGTCGGTCGAGACAGCATTGATTACATGCGCTTTGTTATTAATTTAAAAAAAAAAGAAGAAGAAAAATTTCCAAAGACGTGAGGTGCACCAAATCGCTCGATTGCTACTAGCGCAGATTCACACTTCCCTTTCCCTCGTTGCGGGGGAAACCCCGTCTGTAGGTAGGGAAGGCGCGCGCGCAAGACGCGCCGGTGCCGCGCGTTTGTATCGATACAAACTGCAACAAACTGCTCTGCAGGATAAAAACGCGCGGCGACGGTGCGTTTAAAAAACGTGGTGTGCATAGGCCCTTAGGCGGCATCGGTATGCGAGCGCGCGGCGCTATGAGCGGCGTCTCATAGCATGCTTCAAACATTTACATACTTTTGTTCTTACCCGCTCGCCGCCCCGCGCTTAACTACCGCTCACAATGCCACTTACGAAATTGATTATTTTTAATATCAACAGACACTGAGCCGATTATGTTCCAAGACGTAACATACGCGGCGCTCCCAAAGTCGGGCTGCACAGTGGAAGTGCTGGACATAAGCGTGCTGAAGGGCGGCGCCATCTGCGGGTACGACCGCTCCGACACCAACGCTGACACCGTCTTCAACCAGCTCACCGCCAAGGTAAGATGCAGCTGCACACATAAGTATTTTACATGGAGCGACTGTACGGTTACGCGTCATATCCGTGAACGGACGCTGTCAGTTGAGACTGGTCTAGCAACTCCTTGGACCCCATGGAGTTCCTAGCACATTCTTCTTTATAGAGATTTACGCCTTCGAATGCGCGCTTATACAGGGTTATTTGAAAAACACTAGCAACCTCTTAGGTGCTAGTTAAGAACATCATAAACTACAACTTTTGTTCTAGGACTTTGAAAAATGTATCATGTTTTGGTTCATAAGATTTTCATACAAAAATAAAATGTTCTAAATGTTATGAAGGCTATGCAAAACAAGCGATAGTACAATAGCGGAGGGTAGCTGAACATGAACTTGACCTATTTACGGGTGACACTCACTAGTCGGTCGGACGCTTTGATGCGGTCGCGTCGCATCGTACGTGTTCTAGTAGTGAAATTTGGCAGTGATGGTGGATCAATATTCTAATATCTAGTACACGGAAATGGTGCGAATGCTTGCTAAGTGTAATTACAATATTTCGGAAGTCTGCTAACAATTATTACGAGAACAGTGCGCGGGAGCCGTAAGTAGATACGGCAAAATACAGAGTTGAAATGTTTTAGATAGAACATCGAAATGTTGAAGGTTTGTTTTTGGTAAATGTGTTT
This sequence comes from Mythimna albipuncta, assembly GCA_929112965.1. Classification (NCBI taxonomy): domain Eukaryota; kingdom Metazoa; phylum Arthropoda; class Insecta; order Lepidoptera; family Noctuidae; genus Mythimna; species Mythimna albipuncta. The sequence continues at coordinate 8,366,710 of OV815985.1, read as the reverse complement.
TAATAAAAAGTCATAGAACAAAAGTTGTTGTTTATGATTTTAGTAATACGGTCCTGCTAGGTTGTTAGTGTTATACAAATAAACCTGTATAACATTATCAACTTCATATTTTCTCATAGATTTTTGGTACACTTTCAATTGTAATGCAGTTATTACAATTAGGCATCTAATATTGTTCCAGATGGCTGACTACTGCAACAGTGAGCTCGGCAGGGAGCCGTACCTACCAAAACCTGAAGAGCTTTGCATCGCTCAGCTACCTCCCTGTAAGCAATACTAAAATTTTTAGCAATCGGACCACTACTTTCAGACATTACCTCCTAAAGAAAAACTTACGTTATAATATCAGTGTAGACTAGCTGTGTCTGCGACTTCGTTCGCATGGACTACAGGCTTTTGAATTTATTTTTTCTTAAATAAAATAGCCTATGTTACTCCTTATTACATCTACCTGCCAAGAAAAGTCCTGTCAAAATCGGTCCAGCCATTTCAGAGATTAGCCCGGACAAACCGACAGACAGACAGACAAAAATTGTAAAAAATGTTATTTTGGCGTATGTACCGTATATCATGCATGCATGTAGTAAAAAGCAGTTATTTCAATATTACAAACAGACACTCCAATTTTATTTATATGTATAGATTTATCATCAGCTTTCTCATGTCACAGATCCCCAATGGTTCCGCGCCGTGTTCCTAGACCTGGTCTCCGGGGCAGGCAGCAGTGAGGCCAAGATCTGCTACCTGGATTACGGCAACATTTCCAACGTGCCCGTCACACTGCTACGAAAGATGATGCCTGAGTTTATCACTGGGTTACCAGTCATGGGACTCTATTTGGAGATCAGAGGTATGTTGTGTATACGGTAACAGTGTTCTTACGTCAGAAAAGAGTTGCCGAAGTTGGACAGTTGGTAGCTGCGGGCAAAAGTCTAGTCTAGTACGAAATAAAATCAGAAATGTTTCTGATGATGAATTCTAGGGCATGCCAATTTTCTAAAAAAAAAAATTATAAGTAGCTACAGTACAATTCACGAATGATGGTGGCGGCTGTGAAGTTAGCCTTTGCGAACTTTCGCGCATACCACACTCTTCTCGCACACGCACGACGTCATTTGGTTCCTAAAACACGTTACTGCGCAGCCTTCTGCGCAAACTTCACGGCCGCCATCATTCGTGAATTGTATCTTCTTCTTTCTGCCCTTATCCAATATTACTTGGGGTCGGCGCAACATGTTTTCTTCTTCCATTCTGTCCTGTCACCCGTCAAACTATCACTAATTTCCTTTTCTTTCATATCACTTTTCACACAATCCATCCATCTTTTTTTCGGCCTTCCTCTCCCTCTCCATCCATCTACAGTATACTCAGAACTCTCTTAGTAATATGCGCTTCATCCCTCCTCTTTACATGACCATACCAAGACAACCGATTACCTTTCAACTTTTCAGTCACTGGCGCCACTTTCAAACTTCCTCTAATATACTCATTTCTCACTTTATCCATTCTCGTCACACCACACATCCATCTCAACATTCTCATCTCCGCTACATGCAATCTTTTTTCATCCTTCTTTTTCACAGCCCAACATTCTGATCCATACAGTATGACAGGTCTTATGACGGACTTGTAAATTTTACCCTTCAACTTGAGGGGCATCCGTGGGTCACAAGTGGTTCCCGTGACCTGTCGCCATTTCATCCATCCTGCGTTGATCCGACGTGTTACGTCTCGGTCTACCTCACCATCTCTTGGGCGAGTGACCCGAGGTACCGAAAGTCGGAACAGATTGGTATGGGCGTTCCGGCGAGAGCTAAGGGCACTGGATTGGAGAGACCGCCGAAATCGCAGAACAAGTACTCCGTTTTGGTTCTACTTACTTTCAGGCCAACACTTTCCAGTCTGTGCCACCACACCTCCAATCTGTTTTGAACCTCTAGGCCACTCTCGGCAACCAACGCAATGTCGTCGGCAAACAGCATACACCAGGGAGCCTCTTCCTGAATGTCCGACGTCAGAGCGTCCATTATCATCAGGAAGAGGTAAGGGCTGAGAGCCGATCCCTGATGTAAGCCGACAGCCACCTTGAAATTTCCAGTGGTGCCCACTGTGGACATCGACTGTACATCGCTCGGATTAACTGCACATACTTCCCAGGCACACCTTTTTCCTTAAGGGGGGCCCACCACAGAACCTCTCGAGGTACTCGATCGTATGCCTTTTCGAGGTCAACGAATACCATGTGCAAGTTTTTATGCGCACCTCTTTATTTCTCGCACAACTGGCGTATAGCAAAAATGGCATCCGTCGTACCCCGACCAGGCATAAAACCGAATTGGTTCTGTGAAATTTCACTCTCTTCTCTCAGTCGCCTTTCAATAACTTTCTCCCAGGCTTTCATAGTATGTCACATTAGCTTTATTCTTCTATAATTGTTGCACTCAAGCACATCACCTTTGTTTTTAAAAATGGGCACCAAAGAACTGCTGCACCACTCATCAGGTATGGCTTCTTCCCGCAACAACTTATTGAAGAATAAAGCTAACCACGTCCGTCCATCCACTCGCAATAACTTCCACACTTCAACGGGTATTCCATCTGGACCAATGGCTTTACCATTTTTCCATACTAACCATTCTCACTAACCCTACATTCACTGGTTTACTTTCTAAAATTCCACTCCAATTATTTTCCTCATTCATCAGTCTTTCAAAATAGTCCTTCCACCTCTCTTTGATTTTTTCGTCATCCGACAGGACCACTCCAGCTTCGTTCCTTACACATCTTACCTGACAAACATCCCTCGTCTTTCTCTTGTTTTAGCTAGCCGGTACAGCTCTTTTTGGCCTGCAGGACTGTCCAGTGTGTTGTACAGTTTGTCCTGGGCCATTGATTTTGCTAATTGCCACGGCTTTCTTAGCTTTTTTCTTCAAAACTTCATACTCCCTCTTTTTTTCCGCTTTCAAACTACCGTTTTCCACTTCTACGTGCTGCCATTCCTTGAATTTTCTTTTCTTTTCTTTCAACACATTCTGAATTTCTATCGACCACCACCATGTATCCCTATCTATTGTGCCTTTTCCTCTCGTCTCTCCCAAAATATCTTTCGCTGCGTGCCTGATACACTCCGCCAACTCATTCCAGCTTTCATTTATACTTCGACCATTCATGTCTCCCATCTCTATCATTTTGTCTACCACTCGCTCTCTGAACTTGTTCGCACAATCATTCTTCTCTAGCATATGCCATTTTATTTTGGGGGGAGGACGCTCTTTGCTTTTGCATTTTATTTTGACAACTAATTCCATTACCAGGAGTCGATGTTGTGAGACTAGGTCTTCTCCTGGTAGTACCTTGCAGTCTTTGACGTGCTTTATATTGTTGCGCCTAACTAAAAAGTAATCTATTTGCGTCTTGTGGTGGCCGCTTTTGTAAGTGATCAGGTGTTCCTCACTTTTTTTAAACCAAGTATTGGCTATTGCAAGGTCAAAGGCGGTAGCGGATTGCAACAACGTCTCCCCTTCATTATTTAGACTGCCAAAACCCCATCCTCCATGTACCCGTCCATAAATACCTTTCATTCTTCCCACATGTCCATTAAAATCACCTCCAACTATCAATGTACAGGGATGGCCATTAAAGCAGTGTCAAAATCCTCCCAAAATTTCTCTTTCACCATTTCATCACATCCTACTCGTGAATTGTACTATACATGTAATTAAATCTACATTATTCTCACCCCCCAGGCTTCCCACAAGAAGTGTCCGACGAAATGCTCGCCCGAGCGGTTCTTCACATGAACATTGACGACGAAGGTCGCGGCAGCCTAAAGGTGTCCAACTGCGAGAAGCAAGCCGACGGAATCTATCTAGTGGACGCGCCTGAGTTACTCGCGGCTATGAAGGGGTGAGCGGGGCGGGGCGACGTGCCGGCGGGGCGGTTCCTGGTGGGCCGCGAGAATCTGTAAAGCTAAGATAAATGCCAAATAAACTTGGAATAACAGTCATTGACCTTTATACACCGCAAATTTTTTATCGTTTTAATCCCGTGGGGGGTCAATCCGGTACATGGAACGCTATCGATTTATAACGATAACACTGGTTGTTGTACCACAGTTTTAAAAAAAGGTACTTTGTTTTTTAAAACTTGTATTAATTTACGCATGTACGAAATTCATTTCTTTAAGAAAACGTCAGCTGAGTGAGTTCAATGACCTGTAGGTAGTTAGTACGCAACGCCGACTACTACCTACAGGTCATTGGACTCGCTCAGCTGACGTTTTCTTAATTTTTTTCTTTGATTAAAACGATTAAAATTTAACAACTGTGTATATTTGTTGACATTCTTATGTGTCCCGCACACGGGCCACAAAAAAAAAGCCGCTTCTAGCTTCTTTTTGAGGCGGCCTTTTTTTGTAGCCCGTATCCGTATCGTCCGACACTAACCCTTTCGCGAACATTGGCACAATAGTGGTCAAACCACTTTGAATGTTACGTCAATATGTATAAATGTTGTAACAAAAAAATTTACAAATTCAAACTAAGTATTATCAATCTTCCCGTCCGATTATAATTTGGGTGTCTTCAAGGCTTGAGTGAATAGGCTTTTAATAAACTAGTGCACCTCACCATCAGAGATTGCATCACTGCTTACCATCAGGTGGGATCGCAGTCTATATCAGATTACTTTTCCAAATAGAAAGTCACAAACTGACACTGACAAAGATATTTCCTTAGCCTAAAAGTAAGGATAATTTCAATAACAAAAAGAAAAAGATGAGAAATCTATTAGTATTGTTTTACAAAATTTCTTTCGTTAACCAAAATCAAATGTGTAAATTGTATTACTCGTGAAAGGGGTTATTTTAAAGCAGAATCGACAATTATCGCTATCCTTTATATTTTATAGTAAGGAAACAGATATTAGGAAAGGGCAATGAACTTTATTCTATGTTTATCTGGCGCATCGTATAGTAATTTTCACGTTTTGTACTTTTTCTATGGGCACATTGAAGCCCGCACCTATCGTATAAAATGCTAGTTACGGCACTGGCTGAAAGACAAGTGTGTGGATGCAGAAAAGAATGTAAATAAAAAATGTTGACCGTGTTGTGTGGCTACGTAGGTGATTCAACGCGATCGCGACGCTATGAGGCAAATAATTGATACTCTTATTGCGGGGGCCTACGTGACTAGCGAAGGTGTGGAGCAGCGTTAAGCGAAGCGAAGCGGCAGCTTAGTTGTGTGTTGTATATGTCATAATGAAATTGCAAATACCGTTAGATTATAATCTATCTCGCGAGATTGTAAACTGTCGAAAGATCGTAAACCTTACCCGTACTGCTTACAATTTGACGCATTATTTTTCGGTAGATTATAATCTAACGGTATTTACAATTTTACGGTGACATATATAAATGGCGGTTAAAATGATAACTTTGCGGGCTCGTAAGACAAAGTTGCCGCATCGCTTTAAATTCACGTGAACCTAATCTGATCGCTTCGCAACCGCAATCACGTGGAATCGCCCATGTAAACATTTAAACGTGTTCTGAATACATAATTACAATCCACCCCATCTAAACTGTCAGTTATCTGTATTTTAAGTTGATTTGTTATGACCCATCGAGCATTATTTTAATTAAAACTTTGTTTTACTTTGTCTTTAAGTTGTACTCTGACTGCGTTGCGTGGGACTGTTTGTCCCCCTAGGGTTTATGTTTTTGAGTAGTTATGTAAGTACATACATATCACTACTGCATTTATTTTTTTTATCATACCTTATTATGTTATAATATTGAGCTTAGAATTACAATTAACTTTGTAAAGTTTCAAGTCCTATTCACGGACGCGTAGCTTCAAAGACGCGTATTCGTCATTATACGCTTGGTGTACGCCTGCGTGAAGCTTACAGAACTCTGAAACTCGTCGACGAAGCGGTAACATGACAGTTTAATTCTGCCGCTTCGTAGAGTGTCATAGTCTGTATGTAAGCTTATAATGACGTATACGCGTCTGCGAAGCTACGCGTCTTTGGACAGTAAATCTTAATTTTGTAAGCTGCTCATTTCACGCATTTATCTTAAAAGTAAGCACGTACTGTGGGGTAAAAAACGTCTATAATATAGGTATAGGATTTTAGTTACTTATTAGGTACCTCTCGTAATCCATTTTTAAGGATCTATTACACTACGCGTTATTCAGACTCGTTTTGTCTATGGTGCGACGTATCTAGTCTATGGTTCGACGTAATAGGGGTGTTAGACTGTCTTTCTATGAATGAAAAATATTACGAGTCGGAATATCGCACGCGATATTCAGCGCAGTGTTATAGGTCCTTTAACCTTTAAACCGCTTTCGTCAGATAAATCCGACAAACGCTCGAAAATTAGAAACGTTTATTTCAAATAGACCGATTACAGGCACTTTTGAATTGTCAAAATGTCGGTCAGTCAAAAAATTGAAGCTAAATTGCACGTTCCAAAGTGTAGATCTCCATGGAGAAGAACGTGCAAGAAACTCCATAGAACGCTCTCTTAAATCATGTTACGAGTTACATACAGCTTCTCTTTTTCCTCTCGCGTTCATTTCGTCAGAGTCGCACATCCACGATCAAATACTCCATCTCGTCAGCTCTTCTGTCTCCTATGGGGATTGAAGAGCTAAACGAGATGGAGTACACAGTCGCGAACACACGACACTGGCGACGTGAAGACACTCATCGGACCTATCTGGCGCGGGTGGTTCCAGGGTTAAACGACTTCAAAAAAAGGAGGAGATTCTCAATTCGTCAGGATCCGCTATGTATGTTCACAAGACGGATTTTAAAATTATTTTTTGACAAGATAAGGTGTAAGTCGGTTTATGATTTCTTTCCATGAAAATAAAGAACATTGTGACGATGACTAAAAACAAATGTGATTTACACTGTATAAGACGACTGATACACGAAATAGATAGGTACAGAAGACAATCTCATGTATGTACTTCACTTTTTATACCTACGCTCGGTGGACGTACACTAATGAGCGTTTGAGCCGGAACTGTTCGACGAGTGAACCGAGACGCGGCCGAGACATCGTGTCCGTGTGCGGTGTCTATGTGTGCGTTGCTCGAGCGCGCTTTGTATGTAGATTGACTTCTGTACCTATCTATTTTGTGACTGATTTATGAATCGAAAAAACAACAAAAAAAATTTTGACCTAAAAAGTTGATTAGTTTATATTTTAGTTGTAGTTGTTAATTTTTGTCTTCGTATGTAGGTCGAAGCTATGGCTTCGAGCGTGGCTATATTTTCGTCAGATGATGCTGAGCTCAACATTTTTTAGTTTAATTTGTTTTTAGTGTGCCTTACGCCTGAACTTACGGAAAATCCAATAGGTATAGCCATACACGTTAGGGTTTACCTGCCAGATTTCCCTGCCTGTCGGGTAAGCTCGTGCGGAAACCTGCACAGTTGTGCAACATACTTCATTAGCCTTTTTAATGTTCCCACTGCTGGGACTCAGGCCTCCTCTCTAGGAGAGCGAATGGGCCGTAATCCACCACGCGGGCCCAGTGCGGGTCGGTGAATGTCACACGTTTTTGAATTTTTGGTTCTAGGACATGCCGGTTTCCGCACGATGTTTTCCTTCAGCGTTTTGAGAGCAGTGGTGATGAAACTAAATAACACAAAGTAATGCGCCTGGCAGGGTTTGAACCCGCGTCCTACAACTCGTAAGTCGGAGCTATTACCGCTCGGCCACCACTGCTCACTAAAAACAATATAAACTAGAAATGTTGACTTGAGCGCCATCTAGCGAGAACGCCTGTAGCGTTCTTTTTATTTTAAATTTAAGGTTATAGTAATATAAGTTAGATTTTTAAGTTTAGTGTAGGCATTTCCTATTTGACTAATTTGTAAATATTTTATTTAGTTCCTTTTATTGCCACTTTTAAGAAGGGGCATTGTACTAGCTTGAAAACTCAGCAAGTACAGTAGGCTGCACAACAATGGTAAAACTGTTACCTTGTGATGGTCTAACTTACGGAGTTTCGATTGAGGTCGAGGACAGCTTATACTGGTGATGTTACCACTGATGTCGGCTCACTGTACTTATGAATAACTTCCTATGAGATGGAGTATTTGACGATTTTTTTTCGAACGATGTGAAGTGAAAGATTTGTGGATGTCGCATGTCTTTTGAAGTTATGGTTGTAGAACAAACCGGTCTCCTCACTACACTTTCTCAGGATGAGGCCTAATGTGAGCGACCACGTTTCAATGTGTCATCATTGGCAATACGCATTGGTCATAGACTTTCATTTTGTCGAACGCAAAAATATCGCGCAACTTCGCGGATGCTGCCAGCCGATCTGGGTTTGATGATAGACCTTTTTCCCGTTAGACCTAACTGGATCAACATGTTTCAGATAAACCTAATCGTTTACAACTTCGACTATAGAGTCGCTGATCTCGATAAGATTGGTTGTTACATGGTATTACAATATTTTTTCAACTATCGGCTCGTCCCGGTTTCGCACGGGCAATTAATGTTACTCGGGGTGAACGTAGCTTTCCAATGGCGTAAGAATTTTTAAAATCGGCACAGGAGTTTTTGAGGTTATTCGTAACATACAAAAATACAAATCTTTACTCTTTATAACATTAGTATAGATTAAATTTCACTTGATCGGTCCTTAATCGAAAAGATTTAGGTGCCACGGCTCTTTGCCTATTTTACCTGTTATAAACTAGTGCTTGACTGCGATCCCACCTGATGGTAAGCAGTGATGCAATCGCTGATGGTGAGGTGCGCTAGTTTACTAGGAAAGCTGACTCAATTTGATTATCCAGTGTCTGTAAATATCCTGGAGGTAAGAAACTCCATGACACTAACTTCTCGTTGAGATTTCCAAGCTTTCAAATGGCTTCACAGCCAAATTTCCATTTTCACCCTGTGCGGGATTTAGGAGATAATGCTCCTATTTTTTTAAAAACTAAATTCAATTTATAAATTTTTAATAAGATTTCCAGAATGAGCAATTATCTAGCTTTCATAGACACGAGGGAATAAAACACATTTTTACTTTTAAAGTAATTGGTGTTGATTCTAGTTTAATGAGGCTAGTTATTTGTTCATATTTTCAAAAGAGATATACAAATCTCTTTTCACGCACTCAGTTGTCGGATAAACGGCACTGAATGTGTGTGATTTTATTTATAGTTAAAGGAATTTCATCCATGATTTACTAATATTTAATGCTAAAAAGGTCTATTTTTGAGTGAAATTGATACGACAGGCGAATTTTGTCTCCTTTTGTACTTCTTTGTACACATGATTTCAGATAAGCGTTAGGGCGTTTACATATTATGCCGCTGCGCTAGGCCCCCTTGGATTTGTATGGAGGTTTAGGGCGTTCCCACATTATGCTGCAGTGGTAGCGGTACCTCCGCCGTTGCACTGGACGCGCTGCATAGACTGCGTTTATGTCACTGTTTCTGCGATGAAACACCGCAGCTCTTGCGGCAACGCGGCGGCGAAAAACGCTGCCGCTGCGGCATTATGTGTAAACGCCCTTAGGAGTTATATTTTGGCGGATTTTTTTCGAGGGAAGTTCTGTGGCTGTTGTAATTATTCGCAAATTGATTTCGTAGTAGACATTGTGATGTAAAATTGGTGTTGTTTTGTGTCTTAAGTGTCTGCATCATTGGACAATATGTCGAATCGTTGAAACAGCTGCGATCTCGGTCAAATGGAGCTGAGAATTTTATTGTAGTGTTAATTACCTCAGCGAAGTTTGCCAAGAAGGTCGACTCCGATACATTTGCTGCCAAATATTACAATAACATTCGTATACTGAAAGGTGAAAATCTTTACAAATGTGAAGAATGTCGGCTTTGTTTTAGTCGAGAGTCGTTTACAAGACACATTCGTTAGCACACTGGTAAAAAACCTTACAAATGTGAAGAATGTCAGCTTTGTTTTAGTCAAAAGGGTCTTTCAAGACACATTCGTGAGCACACTGGTGAAAAACCTTACAAATGTGAAGAATGTCAGATTTGTTTTAGTCAAAAGTCATTTAACAAGACACATTCGTAAGCACACTGGTGAAAAACCTTACAAATGTGAAGAATGTTAGCTTTGTTTTAGTCAAGAGACATTTAACAAGAGACATCACACTGGTGAAAAACCTTACAAAGTGAACTAAGCCGTTTAAGTTCAGGTACCTGGATTTCATCATTATTAATTTCATTGATTATTATTTTCACAGATCAGAATTTAGGAATTACATGTTTCTATTCTTTTAAATGTTTTCACATGGTACTGTGATTTCGTTCCTTTGAACGTCACATTTACAAACGACGACCAGAAAGTAAAATGGTTAAATCTATTTTCAATTTTATCGATTTTTTTTTTTGGCGGGTTTTTTTTTTGAGGAAAGTACAGTGACTGTTTTAATTATTCGCAAATTGATTCCTACTGGGTATTGTGATATAAAATTGATGTAATTTTGTATCTCAAGTGTCTACGCAACTGGACAATATGTGGAATCATTGAAACAGGCGCGATTTTGTTAAAATGGAGCTGAGAATTCTTCCTCAGCGAAGTTTGCCAAGAAGGCTGACTCAATCCATTTGCCGCCAAAGACTAAACCATTAGAATGTGTTACATCTGAATTCTAATGTTGCTAAGAAAGATTATTTGCATGTAAGACTATCACTTACATGTAGTTGCCATCACGGATCTTAAACGCTCGGCGTCAGAGTGGGGATCGCTAAGAAAACGTATTTTAACAACCACATTCGTACGCACACTGGTGAAAAACCTTACAAATGTGAAGAATGTCAGCTTTGTTTGAGTAAGAAGAGTAATTTAACAACCACTTTCGTACGCACACTGGTGAAAAACCTTACAAATGTGTAGAATATCAGCTTGGTTTGAGTAAGAAGAGTAATTTAACAACCACATTCGTACGCACACTGGTGAAAAGCCTTACAAATGTGAAGAACGTCAACTTTGGTAAAACAAAGCTGACATTCTTCACAACACACCCAAAAACAACATATTTTAACATTTCTTTCTGCGATGCTTACTTGCAAAGTATTGCGAAGTACTACAAGATTTAATTTTTAAACTACGAAACACGCAACATAATTCAGATTTTTCAAATACACTGTTTAGAGGTGTGTAACGTCCGGCAAACCTCCGCAGAAAAGTGAGGATCCTCCGACCAGACTTGTACTGAGTCTGTTACGGGCAACTGCCTGTTGGTCTGGACGGTTGGATCGCAATGCAGGATAGTTCTTATATGGTTCATCGGTATAGATGTCAAAGTATTTTTTTCCACGTTTTTTTATACGTCAGGTTGATTACAGCGCACTAGTTGTTGCATATTTCTTTGCTCAAAAGCAGTTACAGTATGATTCACGAATGATGGCGGGCGTGAAGTTTGCGCAGAAGGCTGCGCATTAACGTGTTTTAGGAACCAAATGGCGACGTGCGAGAAGAGTAGTATGCGCGAACGTTCGCAAAGGCTAACTTCACGGCCGCTATCATTCGTGAATTGTACTGTATGTTAACTTTCCAAATTTTATCAAGTTCCACAATTTCTCTAAGTAAAATTTTCATGTAGTGCTCTGCTTGTTCGGGCGAAATTTTCAAAATTTCATATGTAATTCTAAAACAGAAATCGTTTCCTGATGAAAATGATTTAGGAGAGCCAAAGTTCGATAAACGCATTTTCATTAAGGGACATCACGTGAAGACATATCGCCCATCGTTCTTTGCGACTATAAGGGACAACGTCGCTCGACATTTTGGAACAGAGTCGCGGGACAAAATGTCCCCTAGTGAAAACGTGGCTCTAATTTCTGACATATATTTTCATATTTTCTGGGTGTTTTTTAACTTTTGTAACTCGAATTTGCTATTTCAGCGTAAATTGAAAGAAGTGTTCTTGTTGCCAAGATCTGCCTTGGCGGTAACATTATTTCTTGCCAATTACATATAACATATTTTTTATTTACTTATTACTCTTCCACAAAGGTACCTTACTGTTACTGACAACTCCTTGAGGCGCGCGGGAACAGTGCACGCCGTCGACGACTTGGGCTTGGTCCGGACAGTTACCGGACGGTCGGCCAGCAAGCTACACATTGCTCACTGTCCGCAAGCCTACGGTGGCTTGAAATCGGGATCGGAATCCCGGCGGCGGCGAGAGCGCCGTTGTCTGATGCGGTCTGCCTCGTCCTTTGCGAGCATTAATGCTTCGCAGAAGTCGGCGAGCGCCTGCCACTACTCCTCGCTCCCAGCCGTCGATGCTAAAGGTAGCATACACGCTAGGGTTTACCTGACAGATTTACCTGTCAGGTAAGCTTGTGTGGAAACCGGCACAGTTGTGCAACATGCACGCTTCGGTTTACTTGTACGACTCAACTGTACAGGCAAACCTATCAGGTATACCCTAACGTGTATGGGCTACCTTGAGACGTTGATCGGCTAGCAAGGATAACTATTTCAATTTCTTCCTAATTCTAAATGTGTTGCAGAAAGCGCCCTCTGTCGGCGCGTCCACTTGTTCGGTGTTACCGTACAAATAAACGCGACGATCGCGTATTTCCATTCCACTTGACGACTAAAAGATTTTCACTATTTCTGACATTTCTGAAGATCGAAGTTTTCTTTATCATTTTTTTTTTTTATTAATATTTTCACCGGTTTTCCTATGCATCAGGGTACTAGCTTCTGACGTTTCACAAGTGCCTATTTAGGCATATGTAAGAAAATGTATATAGTATACGATATGTACTGTGTATTCAGTAATGATAAATGATATTTATTCTGCAAATTTACATTTTTTCCGGCCTTGACGAGGTTGTTTTTTAACTGATTACTCAGAGAAGAAACGACGAAACAAAATAAGAGGTCAGTCTCTTTTAAAGTTCATACAGTAAACATGTAATGGTCAAATCATTTGAGAACCGTTCAGATTAGTGTCTGAAATTATCTTTTGAGGAAAGAACCGTACAGATTTGAATGTATTTCCACCTGTCCTAGGACAGTTCAACTTTCCCTGAATGGGTCCGACTTACCTTCACAGTAGTTTTTAAGTTATTTTACTCACTTCTTAGAATTACTATAAATTTTAAGTGGTACAGTTGCCATCACGGATTTTGAACACCTAGCGTCAGTGAGGATCGCTTTGCGCATTCCATACACTGGCGAGCCAATCGTCTTCGTTATTAGATACATGCAGCAACGCAGTGAACGAATGAGGAGTGACGTCTATGACGCGATGGCGCGGCCAGGCAATCACTGACAGTTTCCGCCCCCGCGTCGCACTTCGCACCACTAAAGAGACCGAATATTTGACTTCTGCGCAAGTGTTCAAGATCCGCGATGGCAACTGTGCAGTGCGATTCAAACTTAATGGCGGCTCGGAAGACGAGGAGAGACGCTACGTAGTAAGGCCTATTTTCCACGAACGCGTAGCTTCATAGACGCTACATGATGGCACGTTGTTGCTTCGTCGACAGTTTAGTATGTAAGCTTCACGCAGGCGTACACCAAGCGTATAATGACGAGTACGCGTCTATGGAGCTACGCGTTCGTGGACAGTAACGATAGAACTACACTGCTAACACGTGTGTGTACAAATCAGGTGTGTAAGGACTATATTTCATCCAGACACCAAGGTGGCGCTACCAATCGCCGCTACCAACAAAATGTATACAGCTCTATAGAGTTACTCATCAGTAGCCTGATTCACGTAAAATCAAATAAGCCAAATATCGTTGAAGTTTTATAGTCGTTCGATCGAAGTCCTATCCAATAGCGGTATTCACGATCTATCGACTTATTTCCAGTTACATTAATAAGTATTCTACCAGGATACATAATGTAATACAGTTATTGTTTTTTAAATTGACGAATTTCAAACGATTTTAAAATCGGTGTTGTTCAAACTCAATTGATAGGTAGATGCGAATACGGAAATGGTCTAAACGACTAAATCGCTACGATATCGTTACGGTTTTCATTACGTGAATCGAGCTACTTGTGTCCGTTTAGTTGCGCGACCAAATCGGTGGCGCGACCAGCTCGGACGTGTGTCGACTCTGGTGTCTAGTTTGGTTGTGTTGAGTCCCTTGGTAGTGGCGTATTTGTGTGTATGTCCTGGGTACGGAGTAGCCTTGTGTATGGAGTAGTATGATTGAAAGTCACTCAGAAAGTCACATAGATATTTATTTGTGCCGGTCACATATGAGTTAAAACTAATTATCGTACTAAGTTAGGTGCGTGATTTACATGCTTGCACCACACCACCACTGCGCGTGGGACTGGCGTTCGAACGCGCCTCGGTCCCGCTTGGCGACACTCATTTTGTCGCGTCAGCGTATTAGACATGTGTGTTGTGTGCCCCCACAGTAGCTTAAGAGGCCGGCGACCGATGAATTTCCATACAAACGTAATACCACGCTCATTTGCAGTTGGAGCATATTTCCAACATATTATGATAATGTTCGGTTATAGACAATATTTATCTAGGTTCCTACGTCTTTCTTTTTTAAAAAACCAAAAAGGAATTTAAGCGAATTGTATTTCGCACTTTTTTATAGCGTAAATGGCAAAACATGCCATTTGGCTTTTCCTGTATTAAAAATAACAATATTTCTAATATTCCCGACGTAGGAACCTAGATAAATATTGTCTCTAACCGAATACCATCATAATATGTTGGAAATATGCTCCAACTGCAAATGAGTGTGGTATTACGTTTGTATGGAAATTCACCGGCCTCTTAAGGCTATATTTCACTGGGACACCAAAATATAGCCCTAGTGCGTCGGTCTAATGTAGTTCGACGAATGTACTACACAGCGATTAGCACATTTCCCAGCCGCCATGAAAACTGACGCTTACAATATACTACAATATACTCACCTAGTATTTAAGTACTTTTGTATGTTATGTATGTAAGCATTTAAGTTATTAAATAAAGTTTCAACTTACTGGAAATATTTCACCTGAAAAATTTATGTTGATTTCTTTTTCAATAGCATTAGTGGATATTGTTGCTAATGTTTTTATCATACCACTCTATTTTTAACCCCTGACGCAAAAAGGGTGGTGTTATAAGTTTGACCGATATTTGTGTGTCTGTGGCACCGTAACTCTTAAACGGATGAACCGATTTAGATAAGCGATTCTCGCCAAGAGTCGTTTGGTTAGCATGTGTGTTTTGTAAGTTTTAATTGTTTCTGAGTGATTGTTGCTACTCTTGATCAAAATTTAAAGGTGTATAATTGTGCTGTCCTTATGTTCGTAAACAGCCCAGTACTAACACATGAAGTTCAATTCTTCAAAAGATTTATACACCTATAATTACTACATTTCTAGCATACTAAATCCTTGTATTAATGACATACCTACACCCTTGCTTATCCAATTTACTTTCAAAATTGGCAGAATAGTCGACATCGGCTCCATTTGCCGTAAATAAAAAAATAGAATACCTAGATGGAAGCAAGTTTTCTTGCTATGGTTCTGACATGTGTTTGTTTTCAAAATCGGTTCAACCATTAACAAGTTATGGACGGAGATTGTGTCGGGAGATTTCTATAAGTTTTTTATCTCTAGTACCTAAGCATTTTGTATACTTTAATTAGGGTTGTGCTAGTTCTGTCTTTGTTTAATTATTTCAACTGTCTCAATTATATCGTTCATCCAACAGAAAAATGAAGTAATTATACTCTGTTCAAACCACAAAATAGATAGGTACAGAAGAAAATCTACATACAAAGTGCACTCGAGCAACGCACACATAGACACCTCTCACGGACACGATAGCTCTGCTCAATCTCCGGTCGCATTCGAACAGGGCCCCAAGTCTGCTATTTTTATAAATTCGTCATTCCAACACGATCCCATTGTCATTTTGCTAAAAGTTTGTTGTAATCTGCTAATTCATAATGATCGATCATTAATCGGTCACTGGTCTTGTAATAGAATTGTGGTAGAATGATAATTTCGAGCATATTAATACCAATACTTAACTGCACAATAACGTTCTAATGGTAAAACACTGATCAAATAAACTGTCAGTTTTAGCAGATTACCGCAAACGTCAAATATTCATTTGTCAATATGTACTAGATTACCATTCTATGTCGTCCAGTGCTAACCCAACGAGTCCAACTGTATCAATCGAAGATCTTTATGCATACATACAGTTACTACTGTTCTAAAATTCTAATTCATAATAAATTGTTATTACCATACACTCTTGCCAATCCAATTTACTTTTGACATTGGCAGAATAGTCGACATCGGCTCTATTTGCCATGCCATTAATAAAAAATAGAATAGAATAGAACCATTCTATGTCACTTCTTTCAGTGGTTGACCATTGGAAAGTCATAATGACGCCATTATATTAGTAGATTACCAAACTAGACCATTCTGACATTATTGTAATAGCAGACTTGAGCCCCAGTTCGGCGCAACGCACTGACCCTAACGCGACCTTAGAGCGTAGGTATAAAAAGTGAAGTACATATATGAGATTGACTTCTGTACGTATCTAGTTTGTGGTTCTGTCTTTGGTTAATATTTGAACTGTCTCAATTATATCGTTCATCCAACAGAACAAGATAATTATACTCGGTTCAAAATAACATTAGACACTTATGAAAACCTTTTATCACTGTCCGTTCAACTGATTTTGACTTTTATAACGTTGGTTGCATGACAAATGGCGGCTGCAGTAAATATGTAGTTGGTATAACCACTATTATAACCCTATTATACTGGTTATAACCACTTTTTGACGTGACAATGTCTTATAAATTGGTTTGCCGGGTGACACTTCAAGAAACTGCGTTACGCTCCGCTCACGTTATGCGCTCACAATGAGAGCGAGTGAGAGGCACGCGTCCCTTCCACTCGGGCATGGTTAGCCGGCCTAAGAGCGAGAGAGACAGACATAAAAAGTGAAATAATTCTTTGTATAAATAAATGTTTTAAATTGTTACTATTATTTCATCCTTCTTCCTACTATACGAATGAATATTCACACTAAAATTATTTTACCACTCAAAGTCGTTGTCACGTAAAACTTTCGCCCGTATACCGACTTTACAGGCAACCAATTTTTTTGCTTTTAATGCCATCCTTATTCCTACGAAATGGAAGTTACAAGCGGTTGAACAGACGTCAGACAGTCGAAAATGTTTGTTTTTTAACGTCTAATCTAAACTCAAATAGGGTATACATACATTTTAGCTATGGAAATAGATTAAATTGAAACAGTCAACTTTTCTATAATCGTTTCTATGTTCTATTGGATTAGTAATATTACGATTTCTTACATTCATATGTAAAATAAAAAAAGTTATAAAATAAAAGCTAATTATCAGGTGTAAGGTAATTTTATTTAATCACTCCTACCATGAATCCCACCAAAAAACCTACAAGTAAGGGTCAACTCACACCGAAAGAGCGGCGAAGGGCAGCGAAGCGGAGCGCAGTTTCAGTTTCATATGAATTTTAACTTTATTATCATTACCATAATACTTATTATCGCATGAGAAACTCGAACGAGTCGCGCGGATGCCCGCGGCGCCGCAGGAATTCCGGGGAATTCTCTCGTTCGTGTTTCTCATGCGATTTTAACTTTATTTTCATTTCTATAATACGTATTGTATTATAGAAATGAAAATAAAGTTGAAATTCATATGACACTGAAACTGCGCTGCCCTTCGCCGCTCTTTCGGTGTGAGTTGACCCTTAGACCGCACGTGCGTTTTGTACGTGAACACTTCGATATTACGCCATATGTTTGATATTTTGTGACCGCGCCCGCGAGTCAACGTGAACGAGTACTTAAGGTGTAAGTGACAGCCCTCCACAAACTTTAAGGGCTTGCTCAGTAGACGAAACTGAACAACCTTCCACAAGACTTTTTTTCAGGAAACGAAAAAAATCGGCATCCCCATACAAACTGTCCAATCAAGTTTTTCAAAAACATCTTGTGGAAGATTGTTCAGTTTTGTGAGCATGTTTGTGGAGGGCTGTCACTTACAGCCTGTATACCCACCCAACACCGAAAATGTTCATAGAAAACATTAAATACAAAATAAAACAATTTTATCATTATTTTCACATTTATATTTAAAAAAAGCCATCTTTCAAATGTCTTACATAACATTTTATTCATCTGGTAACAAGACGCCAAACATAACCTCGAAAAAGAGATGTCAAAAAAAAATTACAAATACCCACAAAATGAACAATCACCGACTTTTACAGTAGCAAGTACCACGATGTACCTACCACTGAAGTCCACAACACAGTAGGTATAAAAAGTTATTAAGTGCATTGTTTACTTCTAATTAAAGGAATAACAATCAACAATTATTTATCACTAATAATATCAAACTAGACAGACACCAAAGTCGCCACACGTCCGAGCTGGTCGCGCCACCAAATTGATTACGCAACCAAACACACTCCAGGTGAGTAACTTTCTATAGAGCTATATATACATTTTGTTGGTAGCGGTGATTGGTCGCGCCGCCGTGGTGTCTCGGTGACATAATAGCCCTAAGGGTCAGCTTACACCAGGATGCAATGCAAGAATTAGAAACTAGAATTTTGAATTACGCGGGATTCATTTGAATTGTCACACTAGATTGTGTAGCTTTTTCAGTAGGTACTATACTCCATTCACTTTTGCTTTAGACAAAAATCTTTGAAAAATAATAATAATAACCAACTTCACTAAAATACCCCATTTCTGAAAGGCTGATTCGATTTGATTTGACTGATGTTTGAGTTTGACCCCAAAGAGCAACATCCACCAACAGCTAACGCTGCCCGTTGCGACTCGTAAACTGACCCTAAATATTATATTTTAGAAACATCGCATTATATTACCAAAGCCAGGAGAATCTTCACCTAGTTGCAGTTAGAAAAGAGAGTGTATAGGTACTTATCCGAATTCGTGAACCAACTGTTAAAATCGATGACAACATTTATTTTTTTACTAAAAAGAAATAACCATTTAAGTCTGATAACATACACCTAACGTCCACAGACAACGCGAAGCACAAACAAATACACACGCAACCAAAACTTCACGCAGGGTAAGTAAAAACTTGCTGCTTCTTTAGATTTCTATCTCTCTGTCTGATCTTTATCCTACCGGTATACTTTTCATCGGTAAATTTCGAGTAAAACAGCTCCGATGACTGTCTTTCTTCTAAAGCCTTTTGGAAACTTCGCAAGAGTTTAGCTTGTTTTTCGTATGTCAATTTATCTTGCTTGGAATTTTTCGAGATAGCTGCTAGCGTTGTGTTTATCCAAGCTTCGTAGTATGGTATAGTTTGCGAGTCGGCGGTAGCAGGCGCCCATCGGGCTACTTCAGTTGGAGGGGAAGGCGGTTCTTTTGTCGAGGCCAGTGGCGACGGTCCACGTCGGAACTCCCTCTCCCGTCTGTTCTCCGCTCTTTTCCTAACCGCAGCCTGTTTTGACAGTTTTTCTTCCTTCACACTTAGCTTATTGTTACTGACTTTGCTAACTGTCACATTAGGTTTGAACTTCAACGAAGTCGTTTCAGTATATTTCGAAAGTTTCTGCTGTTTTTTTACAAATGAACCTGGTATTTTTATTTCTAAAGGTGTCGTGTTCCGTTGATCTACGAAGTGCACTGCCTTGAAGATTCTCACTGGACCATTTTTGGATGTAATCGTTCTAATAACGGGCTTTCTTTTCGTTTTGATTAGAACGTTCTCCGCGGTTTTGTCAGTACTCCTACCCGGTTTGGTGTCAGTATTGGATTTGGTGACGGATGAATGAATTGATTTTTCTACTGTCTGCGTGGTTTCTTCAGACAGCTGCTTTTTTGGGCGTGCCGCTGTGGGGTAAAGAAACAGTCATTACGTTTATGGGGTAGCTTCCTTAAAATGGTTGCTTAATCTGAAACTTAGACAAGTGATGAAGTGTGTGGGCAGGCATCAATTAAATTGTAGGGTTTTCGTCGTAGGTATTGTTCTAATTTTACTCACTTGTGTTGTTGCGCTTTGCGTTCGATGGCCGCGCAAACTCTTTCGAGCCCTTTTGCAGCCCATAAGGAACGTTTCTCTTTTTTATCGATAGTTTTTAATAGATCAGTACCAAAAAGTGTGCCGGATGTGTAATGCGACCTCTCTGTCACGCAAATTAGAAAGAAAGGAAAATTTTAGTTTCCAATCAAAGGCCCCAGAATAAATGTGTCATTGTAATAAACGTAAAAGAAAATTGAAGAATTAAAAAAAATATGCTCATGCTTTTGTACCGAAAACCTCTTGGCCCCTCGAAGAATATTATATTCGGATAAGCATAGGTATAATCAGCCATAAAATGTTCCCATTACTGGGACTTAGGCTTCTTCTATGATCACGCAAGGAAACTCCAAGCGTAGCTTTTTCCATTACCGTTTGGGTGTTTTTTGTTTCGGAGAGTAAAATAATCTAAATGACCTTCCCTGCCCTTGAATGGAGTGAGACATGGTGTCAGACTCTTACTGACTACAAAACCCACCCCGTTCCTTCTTGCCTTTCATATCAGGGCCGAGCATCCCTTTTGTAAACTGATCCTAGCCTCAGTAGGCTTCGACCCAGCTGAGCCCCTACTCCTTGGGCACGCGGGAACAGTGCGCGCCGTCAACGACTTGGGCTCGGTCCGGACAGTTACCGGACGGCCGAACAGCGAGCTACCCATTGCTCGCGGTCCGCAAGCCCGCGCCTACGGTGGCCGGAATTCGGGATCGGCATCCCGGCGGCGGCTGGGGTTGAGCGCCAGTGATTGATGCGATCGGCCTCCTTTGCTAGCATTACTGCTTCGCAGAAGGAGGTGACCGCCTGCCACTCTTCCCCGCTCCGGACCATGACCTGTACCAAGGCCCGGGGAGATCGCCGCCGCAGATCCACAGCCACAAGGACACGGCGATGCTCTGCCCAAGCGGAGCACGCCTGTACCGTGTCCTCCGTGCGGTTCACAAATCTGGTGCAGTTACCTCCTGAACTTACCAGATCTGGTGTGAACCTAAGTAAGTGTGAGCTAATGTAAGTGAGAATTAAAAGAACTTACCAGGTCCAGAGAGAGGCTTAATAGACGAGTCGCGTTTGTCTCTATCAGTCTTTAGTGATGCTACCTTGTTACCATCCTTGTTTTTACTCTTATACAAACTTGTATGTTCACTCTTAATCACGGGACTATTTAATTTTACTGTATACCTGTCTCGAATCCGTTTTCGCAATTCCGAATGGGATTTGGCAAGTTTATCATTGTTTTTATTATTATTGTTTAAGAATTCTTTCTCGATCGTACCAGAAATTAAATATTTCATTTTTATATCCTGTTTATTTGAGTTTTTTATGCAATTGTTAAGATTCGTTTTCTGATTGTTCGATTCTTTTCGCAATGTGTCTCCGCATTCGGGGTTAGCTATATCCATGTTTAAATGCGTAATTCCTTCACTTCTCTTTAGATTTTTATCATTACATTTTTTCAAATCACCCCTGTCTTTAACTCTATAATCAATTTTTTTATCAGTTTCATCATTTCCCTTAATTCTTCTGTCCATATTCGCTTGAAAATTTAGAATTTTAAATTAATGATTTTGTAATTTATTAAAATTTTGTCATGTCAATTGAAATGCCAGCGAGATTGTGACATTGTCTTTGGATTGTGACATTCTTTTTTGGAAAAAAAAAGAAGTACTACTAATATACTTATGCGTTGGAGGTTATAATGTGATTTTATCTCGAAAGTTTGACTGCCAATCGCGATTTTAGATTTGATTTCCAGATTGAGCAAAAGTATTACCTATTTAATTTCCTTAGAAACGGCAGTTTGTATTTTGATGGTGCCTCAGAAAGCATGTGCGGAAAGTACCTAAACAAGCGTGGGATTTGGGGACGGGCGCTGCTGTAGATAAATATCGTTTTTGTTATGTGAGCAACATTGTGACGTCATTATAGTGCGACTGTTACATATTGATATTTTGAAACTGCTTCTTCCAGCGGCTTCACCCTGGAAAAAATTAAAAATTATCCTACTGGCTGAACTTGCTTGCCTAATGAAACTGCAAAGTTATAGCTTTTAAGCTTATTATTGTTATTATGTTTTCTCTTCACCACCCTAGGTTGACTGGTAGAGAATGCCTAAGGCATTAAGTCCACCTTTGTACCTGTGCGTTGCATAAAGTTCTAATAAATAAATATTGCAATGTGTAAGATTAAGTTCATCCGTCTAGTTTAGTTTTTACGCGACACATCCATAAATACGAGTACCTCCATCCAACTTCACAAACTTTCTCATTTATAATATTAGTAGCCTATTTGTTGAACGTGATCAAACTTACCAAAAATATAGGTTACTAGCTTTTGCCCGCGGCTTCGCTCGCGTGGCATTAGGCACTTAAGGAATCGGGATAAAAGGTAGCCTATGTTCTTTTCCATGTCAAAGGCTATATGCATGCCAAATTTCATCCAAATTCGTTCAGCCGTTTTTGCGTGATTAAGTAACAAACATCCGAACGTCCACACTTTTACATTTTTTATTAGTTAGGAAAAGCTTTACATATTATTGCAACGTTTATCATTAAATTCATCCGTTTTTAAGTTTTTGGGCGAATAAGTATTTAACCGTTAATTTGGCGATACCTGGGGGAGGCCTATGTCCAACAGTGGATGTCTTTTGATTGAAATGATGATGAACATTAGAATGCAAACATGAACCGGTAAAGGAAAATAGCGAGAGTAAATCGCTGAACTATACAAGATCAAGAGTTTGTACGCAACGCCGACTACTACTTACAGGTCATTAGACTCGCTCAGTTGACGTTTTCTTAAAGAAATAAATTTCGTACATGCGTAAATTACGAGTTTTGAAAAAATGGTAGGTAGCTTTGTTTTTTAATTTTATCTTTGCTAATCGATGGTGTTTCATGTACCGGATCGACCCTCCACGGGATTAAAACGATCAAAATTTAGCGGTGTATAGTCTGTCTAAAAAGTCAAAAGACTTGGGTAATTATTAATGTAAATCTGATGTAGTCAACACTGGTTCAATAATTGATTAAGGTTGATTAAGAGATCTTTACGATATTTAGAAAATCATTGTTTACTAATAAAAGAACCTTATAAAAAGTATCGAATATTAAGTATTTTTTAAATGATTAAATATTGTACAAAATTTCCAAGTCGTTAAACTTTTTAGACAGACTATAACAGAGGAGATTTGCAGAAAAAAAAAAGAGAGGCGTCTGCCCAGCAGTGGGTGGTCAATCGGTCTGTGGATGATGAAGAGAGAGGATAGATATGAGATGAAAGTATTATTTTTATTATCGATAGCCACCATCTCTCCTGATGGCAAGCGATGATGTGGTCGACGATGGAGCACGCTTGCCTAGAAGTAACCTATTCACACTTGACCCCTAAGTTGTAGCTATCAGGAAACAGACTCCGGCAGGGAATTCCACTCCTTAGCTGTACGCATAATGAATGTGTTCCCAAAACGCTTTGTGCGTATGCGTGAGATGTCATCATGTACTGGTGACGTAACGCCGTAAGTCTATAGTTTGTCTAATAAGTCAACCGACTTGGGAATTCTGTATAATATTGAATCATTTAAAAAAAACTTATATTCGGTACTTTTCATAAGGTTCTTCTGTTAGTAAACAATGATCTCTATCTCTTTTCTCTCTTAGACAGACTCTAGTGGTCCAATGATGGAACGGACTTGGCAGAAAATTAGATTGTGCGGAATTATCTCATCGGACACGCAGCTTATGGCATAAAACCTGTTTTCTACACCTATTTTGCTGAACGACACAACCTCTTTAATTAAGACCATAGACTAGACGAAAAAAAAAACAAATGTCACCAACTTATTCACACCTGATTCACACATTATTCAAAAAAAAACTGTCTTCAAAAATGTATCTTCTCAAACTTTAAAACTGAGTTTTCCACTATCGAAAATAAAAAGATGTTAAAAAAAATAGAAAAATAAAAATGAACGTACCAAAAACTACACTTTTAAAATCAAAATCATCAAATAGTACGTTTGACGCTAAAAAAAACACGCAGAAGAATGAAAAAGTTAGCAGGAGTAACGCCGAGTTTCAACCAAAGAATACACTTTGTGGTAACGTCCAGCCATTGATGCTGAAGAAGAGAGGAGTTTATGTGGAGAAGATTCCGACAAAGATATCCATCAATCAGAGCGAACAAAACCCAGACGGTAAGAAACGACATATCCACGGCGATGTGTCTATGTCGTGGCCAGGGGAGTAATTCTCTAATTTTTATTTTTATTTATTTTTACATTGTTTCTATAAGTTGTTGTACCTACACTTTCAGCCCGAAATCTTGTTCCTTTCGTTTCAGTCCATCCAAAGGTAGAAATTGCCCTGTGCAATAAGACCGCCTATTGTACACTTATTTTTGTTAATTATTGTCCTTTAGTAAGTTAAGGTGTGCAATAATGCTATACACCCCTACTTTTAATTAATACACCTTTCGAATGTCTTAAGTTACACTGTCCGACATAAGGTAATTGTCTTTCTATTGTGTCTCTAATTACGACATTCAAAGAGTTAATACACAAAAAAATGGGGCTGTATCTGTACCCGTTACTGATCATATTTTTGTATTCAAAAGTAGAAAAAACCGAAATCCTAAAATTTAACAACGTAAAGTTAAATTCATCATAGATTCAATTACATAACAATTGCTAGTAGAAAATACTGCGGGAAGTGTTTTTCCATTTTAATCTGCATTTATTTATTCATATGTAATCAAGATTTCCATAAATTGAGAGACATTTTTGGATAAACACAAACGGTAATAACTTTGCTGTTTATGAATATTATGTATTGAGTCTTTACTTAAATAATAACAAGGGCTTTTCTAATAAGCCCTCTAAGTGTTAGTACTAATTAAAAATTAGTGGTGTATAATAATTCTCGGTGCGACTAGTAACCTAACGCACTTTAACGTTGGATTGTTAATTCAATGTACTGCGCTCTTGACTCGTCGCTGCGGCCAGCGCTGCGCTCAAGGCTGTTTTCTTAGAGAATAGCACCCAAAATCTTAGAATTGACCATTTTATGGCCAAATAAAATTGGCCAGATCGTTTAAACGTTAACGTGATAATATGTCAATCCTCGTTTGGACATATTGATGTAGGATTTCTATAATCAGTGGCGTAACTATAGCGTGGCAAGGCTGGCAAAATGCCACGGGCCCCTGGCCCCGTGGGGCCCCCGATCTGAAAGACCACGAAAGAAGTAATCTAATATTTTATTAGGGTATTTAAATTCAATTAAAATTACACACAAGTAAGTACCTAAAGACAAAATCAAATAAATTATTAAGGTTTATTAAACACATTCACAAGAAAAGGATCAATTTCCCGTGGCATTTTACCAGCTCACTCTATAGTACAGCCATTGGAACGTCCACCTTCAGAGACGAAACAGAAGAAGTCTTCGTGTATTAAAGAACTTGCGATCTATATATATAAAAATGAATAGCTGTTCGTTAGTCTCGCTAAAACTCGAGAACGGCTGAACCGATTTGTCTAATTTTAGTCGTGGAAGTCCAGGGAAGGTTTAAACGGTGAGAAAATATGGAAAACCTCATGAAAAAAAAAATTAAATAGAACGCCATCTCTAATTAAAATGTCATTTTGAAATGAATTATGCTGGTAATGCCTGTAGATGGCGTTATCATTTCACAGCCTAACTAAAGCGTATCAGGCAGTACGAAGTTTGCCGGGTCAGCTATTTTATTGTATAAAGATTCGTTTTATGCCAGTACTTCAATGATATATTCAAATCAAATTACATCATGACAGGTTTTATGGGGCCCCATCCAATGATTTTGCCACGGGCCTAAGATGGTATAGTTACGCCACTGTCTATAATAATAAAAGGTAGGCCAAACGAGGATTGAAATTTCATCAAACTGACGTTTAAAACGATCTGGGCAATTTTACTTTTTATTATTTTTTATTCCACAACTATCACACAACGCCGTCTAGTCCCAAGCTAAGCAGAGCTTGTGTTATGGGTACTAGACAACTGATAAACATACTTAGATATATATTTCTAAATACATACATATTATAGATAAATTACACCCAGACACAGAATAAATGATTATGCTCATCACACAAACATTTGTCCTGGGTGGGAATCGAACAACCTCCTACATAGCAGTCAGGGTCACTAACCACTAGACCAACAGGACAGTCAACTTGGCCATATCATTAAGTGATCAGTTTCTAAGATCTGGCCACGCCATCAATAACCTGTCCACGGATGCGTAGTCATTATACGTGAAGCTTACATATAAACTCATCGTGAGTTTCACAATTTTGTATGTACCTTCACTGACTAAAATCCCCCTTTTGCTACTGTCCACTGATGCGTAGTCATTATATCTACGTGAAGTTTACATAGAAAACTACAGAACTCATCGTGAGTTTCACAATTTCGTATGTACCTTCACTTATTAAAATCCCCCTTTAGCTACTGTCCACGGATGCGTAGTCATTATATCTACGTGAAGTTTACATAGAAAACTACAAAACTCATCGTGAGTTTCACAATTTTGTATGTACCTTCACTGACTAAAATCTACCTTTTGTGAGGGTAACTCCTTCGAGTACTCCACAGCCTCTGCCTTAACGGCCAGTTCACGATCTTGCCACTGTAAGCGGCAGCTAAGCGTGGGGTTACGAGTGGTAAGAACGAAAATATGTAAATTCTTGGAGCACGCCACGAGACACCGCTCATAGCGCCCCGCGTCCACTTACCGATATCGCACAGCTCGCTGGCTCCTCACCGCTTGGACCAAAGTGGTGACCAGGCCGTAACTGGCCTCAGGGCCGTCTTTCACCTATTAAAGGCCCCTGGGCACATTAGGATAATAGGGCCTCTATGAGGATCAAGCTAGAGCTCTACTTTAGATCGACGCACATGTGAATCATTCTTGATCTTTACGTAGAACGAGGTCGCATGGCGTGGATCTAGTGTAGTTCTACAAGTCTAGTTCCCATATAAAATGTATGGAGACCGTCGCGTGCAGATCTAAGTTTGTGTCGTTTGGTAGTGAAGTAGGGGGCCCATCCGATCGCGGGGCCCTGGGCAAGTGCCCAGTGTGCCCAGTGGGGAAGAGGGGCCTGACTGGCCTCCTCAACCTTGCTGCCATCTCTGAAGCATGCGTGGAACTTAAGGGCCTAGCGCCCGAAAAGCACCATAAAACAGTGACTTTCTGAAGCCTACTCCTCTGTAACGGCCAGGTTAATAGGTTTGAAAAAAATATAGGTATGTTTATTAAAGATTCATGAACAACATTATCAACATTTGATTTTTTCATACTATTAATACTTCTGTCAACAAAAAAAAAAAATAGCAATTTCGCAACTTTTCGCAACTTTTCCCTACTCCTTCGAAACGGCTTGGACCTTTAGAAACATTTTTACACATAAAAATTGGTGGTTAAATATTCTTCAAAGTGAACATTGCATATGTAAATCAATCAATATCTTGCAGAGAAACGGGCGCTGCTGGCCGCAAATAAATGCTCAGATTTGCGTATCGCCACCTAGGCGAGTGAGAGAGTTGCGTCCATATAATTTCGGTCAGATGGTTCAAGGGACTATACGCCTTAAAGCGCTGTTGTTGAGCTGTCAATCCTGACTTTGTCCTTACTGGGAGGTTCAACAGTGTCCGCAAGCTCGCGCCTACAGTGGCCAGAATCTTTCTGTGACTCCTGACTCCTGGCAGCGTCTGGCAGGGGCCGGGATGTGAGGCTCATCTCCCCCTCATAGTTTTAGCCGCCTCTTTTGCTTGCATTACTACTTCGCAGAAAGAGGTGATGGCGTGATGCACAGGACCGGTCGTTGTGGCGACGCTTGAGGGAGGCCTATGTCCAACAGTGGACGTCTTTCGGCTGATATGATGATGAGAAAGAGGTGACCTCCTCCCAATCCCTCTTATTCCGTACCATAGCACCAGGGCCGGATGCGTGGTCAGGATATATGCTAAGTTATCTGTTAAGACTTATAATTACATTTATTGATAATGTTACATATTTGTTGAAGGCTTTCTGGCTTTAGCTAAGAGTTAGGTGGGCGAAGCCTACTGGGGCAAGGATTGGTTTCTGATTTTATAATTGAGCCCCGGTACGAAAGGCAACGAAGGAACAGGAGTGGAAAATGAGTTTTTACCCAGTAAAAGTCTGACACTATCTCCAGCTCTGCCCAAGAGCAGGGCAAGTCATTGGATGATTTTGCCACCTAAAAAAAAGCTAGGATTAAGGGTCACCCAGCGTCCATGTGTATTTATCTACTCATTTTGATTTAGTCCCGTTCATGCAAGTCATGTATCTACTAGCAACGCACACCGGTCGTGATAACGAACACATATTAATAAGCTTCAAACATGTTTTGTCTCTAATTAAAATCATTTTCTTTTATTCAGTGCCGCCAAATCAGTCACTCATCAGTCCGCGTCCGATGCCGCGTCCAAGCAAAAAGCGATTCTTGACATCCGTATTGACTATTCTATCAAAATCTACTGCTGGGACTCAATGCCCAGACGACGCCGAGAGAACTAGAAAAACTGATAAAACAATGAACAAGCTAAAAATAAGGGAAGACGAAGAAGATATTAGAGAAGAATGGGAGACAGCACCGAACTATACAAAAAAGAAACCTAAATATAGATCCAAAGTTTTGAATAACCAATCATATAATGATTCTTTTACCGTTTTACAATCAAAGAAGGACGTACCATCGTCTTCTAATTATTCTGAGCACATTAATACTAAATATTATGCCAGCCCAATAAACTCCGGTACTAAAAAATGGGCCGAAAGTCAACCGCTGGACCAGGAGTACGATGGCACTGCGTCCGTAGCAAGTCATAGTAAAAAATTTAGACTGATTGCAAAAGACAGTGAGCCGTCAAGGGCTTCGGATGTTCCAAAATCGTTTGATAATGGCATTTATGATTTCTTTGTGGACATGATTCAAACTACAATGAACATGGAAGGTTTGGACAAAGATCACCAAAATCAACATCTATCGAGCCCTAACCATTCTAAAGTTACTTTACAAAGTACGGAATCTTTCACTAGAAAAATTAGTGTACAAGAAATTGAAGAGAGTGAGTCACAGACTAAAGTATCGCGGAAACAGTCATTGCACAAAGCTTATAGCATTATGCCTGATGAGACAGACGATTTTACCAATAGGCAAATGTTGGAGCATTTTCAGCCTCAGTTAAACAATTACCGCCAGCGTCCTGCTCCGACGACGAAACGAAAGCGAAAACTTCAAATTGATTCGTTTCAGTACAAGAAAGTAAATGCGCTACCTAAAGTAAACAGCCTGCCGTTATCAAACAAGAAAAAAATCACAAAGCAAAATGCTAGGAAGGACTTCTTAAAACAATTGAAGGAAGAGTTACAAATGAAATCAATGGAAATATTTGAGGAGCCTGAGAATATGTATGAAGCTTTGAAAATAATGGCAAGAAACAAGAGACGGGAACAGGAATGGAAATCAGAAGTTCCTAGTGAACCAGATGATCACTTATGCCAATTTACGCCGCGTAGAGTCTTATCCAAAAAATCAACTGGGAAACAGTCTTATTACAGTGAACCTCGTCCCATTCCAAAAATTAGCATGCCAAGTTATAAAAAGCGCAAAGTTGTTAAGCAATACGATGATGCATCAGATTACTCGCACCATTCTTTGGAAGTAACTGGTTACGATTATGAAGTTGTTAAGAAACGTAAGACTAAACCTGCTAAAAAACCAAACAAAAGTACTGTATCATTTGTGTCGAATCCTCCGAAGTTGCCTAATCGTTATGACTATGGAGTAGTTAGGACACCTAAAACTAAGCCGACTCAACCAATAAAGAAAAGTACCGTGGCATTCAAGTCAAGTCCTCCGACACCATCCTTAGATGATTTTTGGGCAGATTACTGCGACAGCGATGTTGGTTCCATGCTAATGCAGCGTCAATATGTCTTAGATAAACTTAAGCAGCTTGAATCATAGGCTTCATAAGACGTAACAATACGACATTGTCGGTTCCACAAATGTAAATAATAAAAATGTAACAGCATAACTTGTTTTTTTTTTTTTAATTAGCTCCTAGCTAAGCTGAAGTGGGTGCAGCGATATCTGTATCGTCTCATGACTTAGACTTAATTAAGATTAGCTGGGGCAGAGGACGTCGAAAGATCACCCGTGACCGGTCTTGAGCTCTACGCCACAGAGTACTTTGTAACATACTGAAACTCTATGCTTCACCTCGCTCCATGTCAGTCCAATGGCCGTCGCTTCTGCCAACACGGCATGTCGTCAGGTTTGCCGAGGATGGCCGCGCTTTATTTTCCCTTGAAGGTTCCAGTCTAATGCCTGTTATCGGATGTATGTGATCGGAATCCATCATAAGCGTGTGATCAATCCATCTCCAATTATGACGTTTAATCTGGTAGTCGATCGAGCTTCTTCGTCAATCTCATATCAAGCGTGTCTCATAAAAAGCATATTACAAGGTTAAAGACTATGTCGAAGACACGCTTGTTTGGCATTGACTGGTTCTTCTCCATAGGAAACGACCAAATTTGATTTGCTTTCGTGGCATTTCTCCAACAGCTCTACCTACGTTAGAAATGGTTTCGAGCCAATAAATCCCGAGGATGCGACGAAGACATCGGTTTACGGAAACCTGAATTTGGCGTGAGATCTCTTTTGTCACCTTCCACGTTGGATTTGAAGATTTTGAGCTTAGCCCTTGGGATCAGTTTTACCAAAGTGTCGCCTCATAGGAACTAAAAATTCAAAATTCTGCATCGCCTGCCTCGCGGATAACTCTACCAGAGTTACTCTAATAGTTATCCGCGAGATTAGAACGCATACAACAGCCCGGAATTAACTATAAAGTGATTGTATCTTATACACCGTTAAATTTTAATCGTTTTAATCCCGTGGAGGGTCTATCCGGTACATGAAACACTATCGATTTGTAAAGATAAAACCCCTGAGTTTGTTTCGGTGTTTCTTCTCAGGGTAATCAGCTAGGAAACACCGACCTCATCTAGCTTTAATTGACGAAAACAAAAATTGACGTGTAAAAGTGTTTTTATAAAACCTACTTGCAAAATAAAGATCATTTATCATTGCTGGCAATATAGCCACAAATATTCATCATCATCATCATTTCAGCCGATACACATTCACTGTTGGAAATAGGCCTCCCCCAAGCCTCGCCACATCGAACGTTCCTGTGCGTCCCGCATCCATCGGTTTCCTGCTACCTTCACCAGGTCATCGGTCCACCTTGTAGGAGGCCTTCCAACGCTGCGTCTTCCGGTACGCGGTCGCCACTCCAAAACCTTTCGGCCCCAACGGCCATCTGTTCTGCGAGCAATGTGCCCTGCCCATTGCCACTTAAGTTTGGCAAATCTTTGTGCTATGTCAGCAATCTTAGTTTTCCTGCGGATATCTTATTATGCGGATTTTTTATTCGATCACGCAAGGAAACCCCGAGCCCTTTCCATTGCTCTTTGGGTGACTTTAAGCCTTCTGATGAGGCTCTGAGCGACCACGTTTCGGAGCCATATGGCCCAGCGCACACTGCCGGAGGCGCAGCGGAGCGCATTTCCTTGAAACGCGCGGGTGGATTCCGCGGGCTTCGAGCGGCGCCAAGAGCCCTTGAGAGCCTTCGAGCGCAGAGGAGCGCGGCGGCGCGCAGCTACTCCGAGCGCGGCCATGTCATTTAGTGCTGATCGATACTTTGCACAGACAACTCGCTCTCGATCGTAATGGATGTGAACTGGGACATGATTATTATTGCTGCGCTTGCAGAAGAAGAAGAAGAAGAAAAATAGAAAAGAAAAAGAATCGAGGCATTTGACCGTCAGCCAGCCGCGCGCGGAGCAATGCAGCGGAGCGAAGAGCAGCATGGCGGCGACTGGAGCACTCGCGCGCATGCTCTTGTAGTAGCTTGAAGGCGCTCCGAGCGCCGCATGCGAATTTATTCTTTTGTAGACCGTATGTCAAGGTAGTTAAGGTTTATTTTAAATTGTTGTCTTCAATTGCGCTCCGCCGCGCCTTCAGCGGTGTGCGCTGGGAAATGTCATCACTGGCAACACGCACTGGTTAAAGCCACCAATATTCATACTTCGAGCAATATTCCCATTTCACGGTAATATTGCCGCAACGGCACATCTCTAGTCTGCTAACCACTAAACAAGAACGCCAGTGCGAAGCTGGAACGAGTCACTAATAAATGAATAAAACAACATTTTGATTTCCATTATTTAATAATGCAAATAGTCTATTACAACCCGAGTTTTATATTCGCTAAGCAATAGCGGATTTAATATTTAAAATAAATAATTTCATATCAATTTTTTTAAAGCTATTTAATATTAAATTAAACAAACTATGTAAGCTTACAGTATTTTTAAAAACAGTCCCTTTTAAAGGTTGACATCGCGCTGTTCCATACAAAAGTGGTCACCCGTCGCGGGCAGTCGCGCCCCTTACAATTACCGGCACGGATCTTGAGCGCTGGCTTCAAGTTGCGCAGAAGTCAAATATTCGGTCTCTTTAGTGGTGCGAAGTGAGACGCGGGGGCGGGGAGTGTCAGTGAGTGGCCCGCCGAGATGCCCGCGAGGTTCTATACAAAATTACCCGCGCGGGCACTTTTTTATGGAACCCGCTTTACGTATTTTCAGGCTAATAGTTATCGTTTTTTTTCCTATTAATTATATGATTTCTGTAGAGTTTTACTGTGCCAAGTTTCGTACAAAACATTTGATAGGAGTACAATTTTTATATTTTTAAACAAGATAAAAAAAGTAAAAAAAAAGCTTTTGAGTAATCTCTTGAAATAGGTACCACATATAATATAGAATCCTTAGTATTCCTTATGCTTTGGGGAATATGGGTAGAAAAGAGCGAAATAGATACCTACTATATTTAGTACAGAACTGTACTAAATATAGTATCTATTAGTAGTAGTAGTACTGCTTATGCTGCTGATGTTACATTTACATACTATAGGCACAAAATATACAGAAGTCAATCTACATACAAAGCGCGTTCGAGCAGCGCACACAGACACCGTTCACGGACACGATGTCTCGGACCACTCGTCGAACAGTTCCGGCTCAAACGCTCATTAGTGTGCGTCCACCGAGCGTAGGTATAAAAAGTGAAGTACATACATGAGATTGCCTTCTGTTCCTATCTATTTTGTGCTCTAGGTAAACATTATATGGACAAATAGACCATATCTTATCTTTTATATTATGACTGTTTCTGACGTACCTACAAGTCACATTTAACCTTTTGATAATATATTAATTTATCAGACTTCACAAGGAAATAAGGAATAGAAATGTTTTTTTTTTTTTTTTTTTTTTTTTCGATGGGAAAAATCATCTTATGACAACCCCCGCTCTTGGGCGGAGCGGGAGATAGTGTCAGACTCTTACTGACTAAAAAACCCATCCCGTTCCTTCAAGCCTTCATACCGGGGCTCGAGCGCCCTTTCGGATAAC
This sequence comes from Mythimna albipuncta, assembly GCA_929112965.1. Classification (NCBI taxonomy): domain Eukaryota; kingdom Metazoa; phylum Arthropoda; class Insecta; order Lepidoptera; family Noctuidae; genus Mythimna; species Mythimna albipuncta. The sequence continues at coordinate 8,333,083 of OV815985.1, read as the reverse complement.
CCTGGCCCCAGTAGGCTTCGACCCGGCTGGGTCCCTGCTGTTGCTGACAACTCCTTGAGGCGCGCGGGAACAGCGCGCGCCGTCGACGACTTGGGCTTGGTCCGGACAGTTACCGGACGGCCGGACAGCGAGCTACCCATTGCACACTGTCCGCAAGCCCGCGCCTACGGTGGCTGGAAATCGGGATCGGAATCCCGGCGGCGGCGAGAGCGCCGTTGCCTGATGCGGTCGGCCTCCTCCTTAGCGAGCATTACTGCTTCGCAGAAGTCGGCGACCGCCTGCCACTCCTCCTCGCTCCGGACCATGGCCTCGACCAAGGCCCGGCGCGAGAGGTCTCCGCCGCCGATCACCCCCACGAGGGCACGGCGATGCTCCACCCAAGCAGGGCACACCGCGATTGTGTGCTCCACCGTGTCCTCCGGGTGTTCCGCACAGTGGCGACACCCGGGCGTCACTTCCGCTTTAATTCGGAACAGGAACCTCCCGAACTTGCCATTTCCGGTGAGGACCTGTGTCATGCGGAAGGTAAGGACGCCGTGAGGTCTTTCCAGCCACGCCTCGAATAGAAATGTTTTGAAACCAAGCAAGTCATTTTTAGGGTTCCGTAGCCTAATGGCAAAAAACGGAACCCTTATAGATTCGTCATGTCTGTCTGTCTGTCCGTATGTCACAGCCACTTTTTTCTGAAACTATAAGAGCTATGTATACTGTTGAAACTTAGTAAGTAGATGTATTCTGTGAACCGCTTTAAGATTTTCACACAAAAATAGAAAAATAGCAATAAATTTTGGGGATCCCCATACTTAGAACTGAAACTCAAAAATTTTTTTTTTCATCTAACCCATACGTGTGGGGTATCTAAGGATAGGTCTTCAAAAATGATATTGAGGTTTCTAATGACATCTCATCTCTTCATGATCTAAGAGACACTTTCAAAGTGGTAAAATGTGTCCCGCCCCCGCTCTAACTTTTAAAATAAGAGAATGATAAAACTAAAAAAAATATAATTATGATGTACATTATCATACAAACTGCCAATGAAAATTGGTTTGAACGAGGTCAAGTAGTTTTTTTTTAACACGTCATAAATCTAAAAAAATAGCCTATTATTAAAACATTGATCAAAGTTACAACGAACTACAAGAACTTTTATATTATGTTACTTGCTGCTACGGAACACTTCATGGGTGAGTCCGACTCGTACTTGACCGGTTTTTTTTTATTATGTACAGGCTCACGTTTGATTACTATCTCACCTGATGGTAAGCGATGATGTGGCCGACGATGGAACACGCTTGCCTAGAAGTAACTTATTCAGTAATCACTCTTGACAGGCAGAACAATGATCATGCTCATCACACAAGCATTTGTCCTGGGTGGGAATCGAACCCACGACGACCGGCATAACAGTCAGGGCCACTAACCACTAGACCAACAGGCCAGTCAGTTGTTTAAATGGAGTATAGTTCCGTGTTATGCGACTCTTTCGATCTTGGCTGAAATTCAGCGATCGGTATGTTTATAAGTTGATGGCCAATTGGCACAATGACCAGTCTTCCGGTAACTGTTGGCAGATCTAATTCTTCTTGTCTTATACAACGTTATCTTCACTAATATTACAAAGAGATAAAGTTCGTTTTTTAGAGTTCCGTAGGCAAATGGCAAAAAACGGAACCCTTATAGATTCGTCATGTCTGTCTGTCTGTCCGTCAGTACATCACAGCCACTTTTTTCCGAAACTATAAGAGCTATACTGTTGAAACTTAGTAAGAAGATGTATTCTGTGAACCGCATTAAGATTTTTACACAAAAATAGAAAAAAAGAAATAAATTTTTGGGGTCCCCATACTTAGAACTGAAACACAAAATTTTTTTTGAACAAACCCATACGTATGGGGTATCTATGGATAGGTCTTCAAAAATGATATTGAGGTTTCTAATATATTTTTTTTTCTAAATTGAATAGTGTACGCGAGAGACCCTTCCAAAGTGGTAAAATGTGTGTCCCTGTAACTTCTAAAATAAGAGAATGATAAAACTAAAAAAAATATAATAATATGATGTACATTACCATGTAAACTACCAACGAAAATTGGTTTGAACGAGATCTAGTAAGTTTTTTTTTTAATACGCCATAAATATAAAAAAGTACACTATTATTAAACCATCGATCAAAGTTACAACGAACTACAAGAACTTTTTTTTTGTTTGTAGGAAGTCTCTGGAAGTACTGGTCCGATTGCTAAAATTTATTCACCGATAGTAAGCTGTTTTAATCCTGAGTGACATAGGCTATATTTTATATACACGGGCGAAGCCGCGGGCAAAAATAAGTTTTTACTATACGCGAAACCTTTACTATACTTTGTTCACAATTACTAACTGAATGCTTAGGTCTTTTCATTTTGATATAGAATTTGTTGTATATCAAAATAAACACACCTGTTTATACATACAACAGGCAACCCATAGTTATGCCAGGATATGAGGATACAAATAGGCAACCCAACATTTTTATGTTCTAAAGGCTTCACTCTTTCGGTCAGTATTAAATTTATTCGTTAAACACACCGGTGCGTTAAAAAAAAACCCACCCGCGTTATATTATATCATAAAATGCGTTTCATCCACTCTTTGAATGCCGTAATTAGAGACACAATAGAAAGACAATTGCTTATGTCGAACTGTGTAACATAAGACATTCAAAAGGTTAAACAAACCGGTGAAGGTTGTTTTTAACCGTATCTTCTACTATATTAGGAAAATTATTATGAGAGTAAAATGCTTGGGTTCAAAATTTCAAATAACACATTTTGGATCACAGATTTTTTTTTTTGTATCATGAAACGAAGTATACAGTGGTCTTATTTAACAAATAATATGTAATTATTTAGAAATATAATCTGTTTTCATGAGCTTTGCCCATAGTGTATTAATATTTAAATTAAAAAATAAATAATATCTAAAAAACTATATCAAATAACCAATAGGAACTACTCTCGATATTTCGAGCGAAACTGGACAATGCATTTCAAATTAGTGTAGTCTGTCTAATAAGTCAACCGACTTGGGAATTTTGTATAATATTTAATCATTTAAAATTACTTATATTCGATACTTTTTTTAAGGTTCTTCCTTCTGTTAGTAAACAATGATCTCTATCTCTTAATCAACCTTGATTATTGAACTCGTGTTGACTACATCAGATTTCATTAAATCTTAATAATTACCCAAGTCGTTTAACTTAGACAGACTCTATGCGCGAATTGGGTAGGGCTAGCAAAAAAGATATTTTTTAAATTAAAATTTCCGAATGGTGGACGAGAAAGAAATTAATCAGATTCGTTCTTCCATAACGCTCATCTTTACATTACAAAAGTGTCTGGGTACAACTACCGGCACGAATATTGAGCGCTCGGCGTCAGAGTGGGGATAGCTTTGCGCATTCCATACATTGGCGAGCCAATCGTCTTCGTTGTTAGATACATACAGCAAGGTACGGAACGAATCACGAGTGACGTCACACTCCCCGCCCCCGCGTCTCACTTCGTACCACTAAAGAGACCGAATATTTGACTTCTGCGCAACTTGAAGCCAGCGCTCAAGATCCGTTACAGTAATTGTAGCTTAGCTAATAGAAGAAGAAAGCGAAATATTGTCAACATTGAAAATAAGAAAGAAAAGATTTTTATATCCTCCTAAAATATGTCTTAAATCATATATTTGGCTAATTTAGACTCAGCAATAACGATTTTTTCTTCACTTAGATTTAACTCAAATTCTTATTTGAATCGCATTATACAGCAGTTTTTTCAGTAACGACATATTTGTGACTAATTATTTAAAACTACCCCCCAATATAACAACATCTAATAATACAAGTTTACTAAAATACCCCAATATAGTCAGCTAATTATTAATAACTATGCCATCATTATAAGGTTAGGATTTTCATCCTATAAAAGTGAGACTGGGAGCATCATAAGACCTGCCCCCCTAGCCAAGTTACAATCGTTTCGCTTGCGCCAAACGCTTCGAGGTGACCTTGCCGCCAAGTCTTTTGTTCTGACCACGTGACTGAGCGTTAAGACGACGTCATTCCCGTACATTTGAAGCTTACTACAAGCGTTAACTATTGCAGATTAGCAACTTGGCTAGGGGGGCTGTGCTCTATTTGATAACCTAAATTGAACTGCTAAAGGGATAGATCTGAAGCTTAGTCCGAACCGTAGAAATTTTAACAATGTAAGGGCTCAAACACATAAACACGTTACGACGAAGACGCAACGTGACGTGGCACGTTGGCTCGTAACGTAAATAATCACGTTACGGTAAGATATGGATGGATCCAGTATTTTCTTTGTATCTGTTTCTTCTTCATCCGTCTTCTTAATTAATATTAGCAGGAGGAGAAAACGTTGTGTGTGTGTGGTCCATTTCTCGAAATCAACTGCGGCAAACTAAGTTAAACCAAAAACACTGACTTACACACCAATTATACACACTAAATAATCAAATTAAAAATTCTGTCTAATGGTATTTGCATCTAACAATCACAGTAACAGTTCTAACCTAACCTAACCCACATCATGCATCGCTTCGTTCACTACTACTACTTTTTGATAGTGGAAACTTTATTGTGGTGCACCTTTAGATATCAGTTCTAGAAATTCCGTAGTAAGATTAATTTAGAGTGCAAGTTAGTATTTTTGATAAACAATTCGTATTTTTGTTTTATAAATCATATATCCTGTTTTTTGCACAGCATTCATTTTTCTGGTATACATTCAGTTAATTAGTGTGCTGAAAAATTATACAGATGTGCATTTGAAAATATTCCATCCTAAAAATGCGCCACGGTCAATACGACGTCTTTCAACGTGGCACGTTGCGTTGTCGTGACGTCATTATTTACGTTGCTCGTTGCCGTGCCGTGGCACGTTTCGTTGTCGTAACGTTTTTACGTGTTTCAGCTCTTAGGGTGGATACTCGCCGTTCGAAGGGTTGTCCGATAGAAAGGTGATAGCGGAAGCAAGTCATGCAATTACCGCGCACACTCTCCAAAATGCATCTTGTTAAATATCGAAAGACTGGCTGCGAGAATGTTTAGAAAAGTTATTGTGGAACTGGACCGCAAATGTCAATTGAAGGAACAGGGGTACACCCAGAGCTTAAGAAGTAATTCACACTCAATCACCAGTCAATTACACTCCTAATCTTATATTGACGGAATCATATCATAGGCACATGTTATATTTTGAACTACAACAGTTTTTAAACCTAATCACCATGCTCCTAGCTGATTGCAGCATAGCATGAAGTGGACGTCAATGGTCTAGCCTTTGTCTATGTATTCACTCTTAGAAAAAGAGAGTAGGTATTCGCAAGTTGGACCTTAAGAGGCCGGCGACAGATGAATTTCCATACAAACGTAATACGCCACGCTCATTTGCAGTTGGAGCATATTTCCAGCATATATGATGATATTCGATTACACAACTCTACAGAAAAAATAAAATTCTTTGTCCTAAAGTTTATTTTGTGATTTTTCTATTCATTAAGCTCTATTATAAAGAAAAAATACCAATATTCCTTAAAAAGTTTGCTTTTGTGGTGATTATGACAATAAATAATTTTTCTTGAGTTAGTATATTGAAAAAAGTATTCAATAGTCATCATGATGTTTTTAAAAATACCGCGAAAAAATTAAGATGCAGTAACTGTCACACAGCATTTACTGATGTTACTTAAGTGATAAACAAGAATTAACTATTTTTTAGAAGACTCTAAAAGGTTAAAATTTCATCCAGAAAGTGTGTATATGAAGCTGATGCATTGAGTTATAAGTATATGTGGTACATTTATTCAAAGTAAGGGAGATAACATTTTATTTAAATACGTGTGAAAGCTTTGTGAAGCCTACGAAGCTTATTTTAAATGCCCTGTTCGTAATTTAGATATACCGTGGGCTCCACATGTTGCTTGCAGTAATTGCAAAAGATGTTTAGAATGCCTTCTAATGGTAAAGAAATGTTTAGTAAAAAAATATATATATTTCTTTTACATAAACAATTTTTATTGTTATCTTTATTTAATTTAGGTTGGTATCGAGATGAAAAATGGAGTATGAAATTCGCAGTACCAAGAATTTGAAGATAGCCAAAAGACCACGTCGGTGACTATTTTTTTTTGCGTAGTTAATCCTGCTGAAAAATGCAAAACCCATTGAATATCCTGATCTTGCTTATTCTTCGGCTCCAATCTTTCATAGCCCTCGACTTCCAGCACCTGAACCTCCTACAAAATTGTCTCATTCAAGCTTATCTCAGAGTTCAAATAAAATATTGAAGACGAAGAATTTGTACTCTCACAGACTGTTACCGATAGCTAGTTGAAAACATGTTAGAAGATTTTAAAACTATGGGCTGCAGAATGTCTTTAGGGGTTCATATGCTACATGCTTATTTAGATACCAAATAATATGGGGGCGTATTCATATGAACAAGGAGAACGTTTTCATCGAGACATCATGGACTTCGAAAGCTGTTAGCAGAGCCAATACAACGAAAATATGATTTAGGACTACATTTGGTGTTTAGTGAGACCAAATTCGTATAAACATGAAAGAAAATGTAAAAGAGTTCACTTTCAAGCCTTTTCTACTATTTTGTAATTTGATATGATATAAAAAGCTGATAAAAACTATACCTACAAAAATTAACTTGTTTCAATTTTTTTATAAAAAAAATTAAACTGTGAATTTTCTAAAAAAATGATCAACCATTCTCTTGGATACAAAAGCAAACTTTATCAGGCTATATATATTTTTTTGGTTAAATTATTGATAAATCTATCGATATTTCATACTCTCATAACAAAGACAAAAATGTGTTGTCTTGTTGTTATAGACAACATTTATCTAGGTTCCTACGTCTTTCTGTTTTAAAAAAACAAAAAGAAATTTAAGCGAATTGTATTTCGTACTTTTTTACAGCGTAAATGGCAAAACATTTGGCTTTTTCTGTATTAAAAATAACAATATTTCTAAAATTCTCGACGTAGGAACCTAGATAAATATTGTCTATAACCGAATATCATCATAATATGTTGGAAATATGCTCCAACTGCAAATGAGTGTGGTATTACGTTTGTATGGAAATTCATCTGTCGCCGGCCTCTTAAACACAAAATAAATAGGTACAGAAGTCGATCTACATACAAAGCGCGCTCGAACAGTTCCAGCTCAAACGCTCCTTGGTGTGCGTCTACCGAGCGTAGGTATAAAAAGTGAAGTACATACATGAGATTGTCTTCTGTACCTATCTATTTTGTGCCTTAACCTTTCAGATTTCAGACACAATAGTAAGACAATAGATGCGCGAACGCCGGCGTTCGCTTGAGGTTTAATGAATTAAAGGTGGAACAGACGGTTGCAAACCAGTGGTCACCTTGGTTGGAGCTTGGTTTGTGTTGCGTTGCGGCTGCGGATGTAAACCACGCGCTAACACGTTCGTTAATCAACTACGGTTGGGAAAACGCGCTGGCCAAGGGCCTTGAAGGTCATGGTTTATAACTGCTGTCTACACTAGAGGGTTGAAACTAGCAAGATCACCTTAATTGGGACGTTGGATTGCAACAGTCTGTAGCCCGATTCACGTAATGAAAACTGTATCGATATCGTAGCGATTTAGTCGTTTAAACCTTTTCCGCATTCGCATCCATCAATCGAGTTTGAACGACACCGATTTTAAAGTCGTTTGAAAAACGTCGATTTAAAAAATAATCTGTATTACATTATCCTGCTAGAATACTTATTAATGTAAATGGAAATAAGACGATAGATCGTGAATACCGCTTTTGGATAGGACTTCGGTCAAACGATTATAAAACTTCAACGATATTTGGCTTGTTTGATTTTACGTGAATCAGGCTACAGGTCACTCCTTTGAAACATATGGTTTAAGATTTAAGTACCCTCTATTTTCAGTTCTCTTTTTGATTACACTACAATTGCTAGTGTGGTGTGGGAGACACAGACAGCTGTCAGATTCATACTTTCTACTGGTAGCTACCTATCCCTTTCTTAAAGATGCGTAATATTCGTCCTCCTGCTGTTATCCTACCTACGCTATATAAAAAAGAACTTATGCGTGAATATTTTGGGCTTGGCTTATGGCTGTTTACATAATGAACGCCAAACATGGTTAAGTTTACCTGACGCCACTTCATGCACACTGCAAACTTGATGGTTAAACGGATGACCACACGGTTGCAAACTATCGTTGTAACCAAGGTGACCTTGGTTTGTGTTGTGGCTACATGGATGTAAACCACGTGCCGACACGTTCGGTGGTTGGGAAAATGCGCCTCCCAACCATAGGCGTTGAAGGTCATGGATACTTAACAACTTCTGTCTACACGGATTGAAACTAGCAAGGTCACCGTGGTTCAGACGTTGGTTTACAACCAAGGTGACCTTGGTTTATGTTTGGTTTGAGTTGCGGCTAGATGGATGTAAATCACGCTCCAACACAATCAGTCATTCATTTTTTTTTTCGATGGGAAAAATCATCTTATGACAACCCTCGCTCTTGGGCGGAGCGGGAGATAGTGTCAGACTCTTACTGACTAAAAAACCCATCCCGTTCCTTCCAAGCCTTCGTACCGGGGCTCGAGCGCCCTTTCGGATAACCCTGGCCCCAGGTTGAAGTTCATCGTTTACAACTGCTGTCTACACGGATTGAAACTAACAACGTCCTTGGTTGGGACGTCGGTTTGCAACCGTCTGGTCACCCCTTCAACTGGACCACACGTCTTTTTTAAAGCAGTTACTTGCTAAAATATATGTATAGTAATTCATTAATTAATATTTTAGCTGCTAAGCTTTGTGGATTACGAAAGTGCAGATCACGGAAGTGCACAGTTACTCAAATTGATTTCTGTGTTTACAAACAAAATTTTTTTAAGAGGCCGGCGGAGACCGTTGAATTTCCATACAAACGTAATACCACGCTCATTTGCAGTTGGAGCATATTTCCAACATATTATGATAATATTCGGTTATAGACAATATTTATCTAGGTTCCTACGTCTTTCTTTTTTAAAAAACCAAAAAGGAATTTAAGCGAATTGTATTTCGCACTTTTTACAGCGTAAATGCCAAAACATGCCATTTGGCTTTTCCTGTATTAAAAATAACAATATTTCTAATATTCCCGACGTAGGAACCTAGATAAATCGAATATCATCATAATATGTTGGAAATATGCTCCAACTGCAAATGAGTGTGGTATTACGTTTGTATGGAAATTCATCGGTCGCCGGCCTCTTAAGTACCATCATAGACACTTCCGCCTGACCACCGCTAAAATTAATCTGTCGCCGGCCTCTTAAGGAACTTTGAGATGAGTAAAATTGAAGAACTGGATTCTGATTAAACTTTTTTCGTTCACAGTTCATAAATAAATTAAATTTGTCGTAAATTAATTTAATATTAAAAAATTTCTATCCTCGATTTGTCAGTAAATCGTGACGTCACAACATGGCGGGCGATCCTATTCTCATTTGGAACACATTGTACTCGCATCTCGTTTAGCTCTTCAATCCTCATAGGTGACAGAAGAACTGACGAGATGGACTATTGGTCGTGGATGTGAGAGCCTGGCGGAATAAATGTGAGAACGTTTGTTGGATATATCTAAAGTAGGCAGTTAAAGGTTAAAAATGTTAGTTAATAAGGGGGAGTTGCACCATTTAACTATAACGATAACAAAGCACGTAACAGTTGTCAAATCGTCGAATTGACCAATAGGTGGCCGTTTCACGAATGGTTATGGTTTGGTTATTGTTATAGTTAAATGGTGCAACTCACCCTAAATTATTTACATAGGTATTTGGTTAATTTTTAACCACTTAGCTTTTTGGATCTCGCTATACGGCACCATTTGTAACGAAGAGGTCTGTTTGAAATTATGATTGAAATTCAGTACTGCTATCTTCTTTGGCATAGCCACAAGTACCGTGTGTCCGTCGTCCACTTCAAACACATCAACTTGCAGTATCGGACACATAGAAAGCACGGGACAGTCCGACCGCTCCATAAAATTGTACTGTTTAACCGGCTCAGTGTTGAAAATATCAAATTCTCCCGCTGAATATGGGGCGTAGTAGATCCGCAATACTCCCCAGTTAGATCCAACGAAGTACACATCACCATACGGTCTTATGATTATTATATCTCGTAATGGTCCATCGGGAATGGCATGGTTTAACACATACATCCACTGGAAATAAACTCTCCAATCTAATTGTTCTAAAAAGTTGTATTTTTGCAATTGGTGCAGTAAGTTTGAGTCTGGACCAAGAGTGCATTTGTATACAAGATCCTTACCGATGATAGTGTATATGTCACGTTGGAAGGTTAGGATATTGAGGTGTCCGTCGCTGTATCCAACAGACATGATACCATCTCCGGACTGCTTAAGAAATACAGCTCGTAACTTTTTGTCATCAAAATTGCAAACAAAAATTTCATCTTCCAAGTTCACAAAGTATAATGCATCTTCAGTCAACGTATACAGTTTGACGTTATCAAAAGTGACATTACTTTCTTCTTGATATTTGTCAAAGAGTGCTTTCCGAATTAAAAAACAGTGTAGGTGGTAATTTAATATAACAATTACACTGTCATTTTCTGTGTACCTCGAGTAGTCACCGGAAATTGCCCCACGTTTAGATTCCTGTAGAGTTTCAATATCATAGTATACTATAGAAGCTTTTTTGTGAACACCTAATATACCATTTCCTAGTATAACAAAGTCTCGAATTTCCTCATCCATGCACGAAGCTGAAGAGAACTCATCAGTTTCTTCTCTAGACATGGCTATTTTCTTCCACAGAGACAAGGAACGGTACAAATTGTACCACAGAAGACCTGGTTTTGCTTTTCTACGGGCGACAGACCAAATATTGCTGAAGTCGTCTTTACAGTGTCTAAACCACAAATCGTCGCTTCTAGCCAGCCCGTCGATAATTAAATTCCATCTCACACATACCTCACGGCATTTCGTCAAGTCTTTGGCTGGTAAATAAATAAAAATGTTCAATAAAATTTCGGCTGGCAAACAATACATATGGCTCGTTATTTCGCTGTCTTCTGACATGTTTATTGCTGTATAGAGCTTTGGTGATCTGGTATTGAATGTGTTTTTCAAGTTTTTATGTTAATTTCATGTTGAATTTTAGGTTTTTGTTTATTTTACGCAAAAATTCGATACACATACAAACAAGGTTTTGACAGGACACAATTATTGTTTTTTAATTTTTTTTTGCTGTCGCTGTCAGTGTCAGTAATTTTTTGCACAGATTATTCATTCGTTTCAAAAAAGTTTGCCACGAACAGAGTAAGTCTATAAACGTGAGAACTACGATTTTTAGAGGGAATCCGATTTTTTTATTTCAAATTGCTGACAGAATAATATGAGAAAACTCTAAATGCAACATTAACACACTAGTGACATTCGGTCACTAGTGTGTTAATGTTGCGCGTCTTTCATTACACAGTCTCCGTTGTTTATTTATGTCCAAAGATAGACAGACGACAGTTCCACAATGTACTTCGTTGGCTGCGTAAGTGGACTTGCGGTCTGAGTATGGCGTGGCAAGTTGGCGACCCAGAATAACCTTTTTAGTTGGCAGTGAGTGAATGGCAAACTTTACCTTCCAGAGGTACACTAGAGAGTATCATAGACAGGAAAGGTGAATAGACAAGTTGTTATTGTAATTTTTTTAAGTGGTCTGTGGTCAAAACTGGTCAGGTCAATGTCAGACACAGTCAGTCAGACATTTGTTTGAAAACAAAAACGGTAACGACTGTTTTGCTATACAAAGTAAATAAATAAGATTTAAGTTAAAAACTCAATATGAACGCGTTTAGACAACTAAAAGAAGTTAGCAACAACTTCGAGCAACAGTTAGGGAGCTTATCCACCGAGTTGTTCTCAGCTAAAATCGGTGAATCGTTCGAAGATGGGCTAACGAAAAGGTTGCAAGATTTAACTTTCCTTACGTCTAAATTAAGACTTTTGAAAGCAAAAACACTATCTGGTAAGTTTTTAAATTATTAAAATTAATAGATAATACTAGTTGTAAACTGGGCCTCCGTTTTTTAGGAGATGGGAACTTGCGACATAGGAGGCTTAAAACACGAAGTATCTCCTCTCTTCAGGATAGATACATCAATGTAGAATAAGGCACTTGACTGCAGTGTCCATCCAAGCTTCTCACATAGACCCATAGACAGTATAGACAGCCAAGGAGTGGAATTCCCTGCTGGAGTCTGTTTTCTGGTAGCTACAAATTAGAAGTCAAGAGTGAAGTCATTTCTAGGCAAGCGTGCTCAATCGTCGGTCACATCATAGCTTACCATCAGGTAGTGGTGTAACTGTCCGGACCAAGCCCAAGTCGTCGACGGCGCGAACTTTCCCGCGCGCCTCAAGGAGTTGTCAGCAACAGCAGGTGCCCAGCCGGGTCGAAGCCTACTGGGGCCAGGATTATCCGAAAGGGCGCTCGAGCCCCGGTATGAAGGCTAGAAGGAACGGGGTGGGTCTTTTAGTCAGTATGAGTCTGACACTATCTCCCGCTCCGCCCAAGAGCGGGGGATGTCTACGGATGATTTTTTCCCACTATAAAAAAAAAGTAATAGTGGTCAAATGTGAGCTTATCAATAAAAAAAAAACCGAAAATCCGCCCATAAGACGACCCACTGACCAGAAATAGAATTTCAGCCAAAAGTGTGGTCTATTGTGACAGATAGCCATGACGCAGAATACAATAAAAAAAATAATTGTGATATTTTGTTCAACAAAAGTCAATTTATTCATGAGCGCCTTCTCTTTTTTTTTCAGAACTGCCACAAATCACAGAGCGGCCCAAATCAGAGAATTCAATAAAAGAGTATGGGGAACTGGCTCAATGGAAGGTTTTGGAACAGTACATCGTCAAGTCCCTGACACAGGCCCATGCGGTGAAGGCTCTGATAACAGCACCGAACCACAGTTTAGATCCTAATATGATGGAACGGAAGGAGTATGTAATTTTCTTTACTCAAACTCTCTCTCAAACTTTGTCTCTCTTTATTATAAACTAGCTTTTGCCCGCGTGGCTTCGCTCCCGCTCTTCCCTACTTCAGCCTACTATACCCTACTCTACCCTACCCTACCCTACACTACCCTACCCTACTCTACTCTACCCTACCCTACCCTACTCTACCCTACACTACCCTAATTTTCATTTTTTTTTTTTCCATAAGAACCTTCTCCTCATATTAACGAACACAACAAAAAAAAAAAGAGGGAAATCGGTCCAGGCGTTGTTGAGATATGCGCTTACCAACACATTTTGCGATTCAATTTTATATTATAGATACAAGATGCTGTAAAATGCCATCTAGCAGCTTTGGGCACGCCACAATTATGGCGGTAAGTCCCCTCTTTGAGGCGTGGCTGAAAAAACCTCATGGCGTCCTTACCTTTCGCATGACGCAGGTCCTCACCGGACATGGCATGTTCGGGAGGTTCCTGTTCCGGATTAAAGCGGAAGTGTGCGCCCGGATGTCGACATTGTGCGGAATGCCCGGGGGACACCGTGAAGCACACAGTCGAGGCGTGCCCTGCTTGGGCGGAGCATCGCCGTGCCCTCGTGACCGGGCCTTGGTTGAGGCCATGGTCCGGAGCGAGGAGGAGTGGCAGGCGGTCGCTGACTTCTGCGAAGCAGTAATGCTCGCAAAGGAGGAGGCCGACCGCATCAGGTAACGGCGCTCTCGCCACCGCCGCCGGGATTCCGATCCCGATATCCGGCCACCGTACGCGCGTGCTTACGGACAGTGAGCAATGGGTAGCTCGCTGTCCGGCCGTCCGGTAACTGTCTGGACCAAGCCCAAATCAACGGCGCGCACTATTCCTGCACGCCTCAAGGAGTTGTCAGCAACAGCAGGGGCCCAGTCCAGGCTCACTGGAACCAGGGTTATCCAAAATGGAATTCGAGCTCCGGTATGAAGGCTAGAAGGAACGGGGTGGGCTTTTAATCAGTAAGAGTTGGACACTATCTCCCGCTCCGCCCTAGAGTGGGGGTTGTCATTGCATGATTTTTCCCAACATGAAAAAAAATCTAGCAGCTTGGAACTCTGTGGAAAAGCATGCAAAGAGGCTAATTGGTGATCCAGATCTGGTCTACAAAGCTTGGAGCACAGGCAAAGGGTGACCAGCCTTATGGAATTTTACAGGATTAATTTTGGAGAGAGCACCGGAATTGCAAAATCTAATTCCGCCAACTCCTTTCCATCGTTCGACTAGACGTACGGCGTTGCGCTACGCCAACTCGTAAAAAGAGTGATAATACCTGAATACTCTGTTGGCTTTCAGTAATTCCGTGATTTACTCGAAAATTTTACAAAACTTGTTCCAGGAAAAACGTGTTTATTTTAAACAGTTAAAAGTTTTTGAAAAACATTGTCATTATATACATTCTTGATAAAATTTGCTAAGCTTGTATGATGTACTGTCAAAGTTCATGCAAAATAGCAGATTTTCAGAGGTCTTAACTGGATTAGTTTTACATAAATTTATAAATTGATTTCCATAGAACCTAGATAATATCCACAAGATACTGTGTTTCCAAAATATCTGATGAAAAATGTGTAATGACGTCATAATCGCGTAAGAGCGGTTGAATGAAAAACAGTGAAAATGTATATCGAGTTGCATTCCCTTAATTGTAATAATGATTAACGGTTTCTTTATTTTTCCCTCAAACGGGCAAAACCCGTAACTGTTGACCGTAGACTGTTCCCGAAATTCGGTTTCAGTTAGACACTAATTAAATGTCACAATTTCAGAAATTTAATAAAAAGTCTTCAAGAGTATCGACACCAAGAGTCGCAGCTCCGTCACTTACAAGCAGTCGAAGCTGAGAAGGAGGCTGAACTGGCTGCCGTGCGCATGCAGTGGGACCGTGAGCTCGGAGAACTGAGGGACATGAGGGAAGATGGCCACCAGTTCGAGGAGTACGATGTCTCCGCGCCACTTTATAAGTAAGTTTATCATTTAAAAGTTTTGCATAGTGTCTGCAATGCCAATTTTAAGCACATTCAATCATCGGGCCACTTCACCATCATCATTTCAGCCGATAGACGTCCACTGTTGGACATAGGCCTTCCTCAAGTGTCGCCACAATGATTCTGTGCGTCCCGCATCCATCGGATTCTTGCAACCTTCATTAAGTCATCGGTCCACCTTGTAGGAGCCCTTCCAATGCTACGTCTTCCGGTACGTGGTCGCTACTCCAGACCCTTTCGACCCTAATGGCCATCTGTTCTGCGAGTAATGTGATCTGACCATTGCCACTTGAGTTTGGCGATTCTGCGCGCTATCGCGTCTACTGAGTAAGCCTTTAAAGTTTGTGGAGGGCTGTCCCTTTCACCCCGTAGACTGACATATTAAAATTTTCTATGTATGTTTTCAGGAAACTCCGCACAGTGGTTGACAAGCTGGAACTAATGCGATGGCTGGTGGGTCGCCTGGTGACCTCCCGGGGGTCGCGCGACTGGCTGGCGTGCCCCGACAGGACCGCCCACCTGCTCCGACTAGCTACCAAACCTAATAGCATTGAAACCTTCCTAGAAAGTTAAAGTTATAATTATGGTCTGTGAAATTAAATGAAGAATTTTGCCAGGATATAAAAAATGTTTTTTCAATACACCTCCTCGAAAACCCGCTTTTAGGCACGCAGTTTACAGTTTTCAGCATTAGTGCGGAAAAGCACTAGGTCGCGGGTTCAAACCCAGCCATGCGCATTGCATGGCTGGGTTTGAACCCGCGACCTACAACTCGTAAGTCGGAGCCGTTACCACTTGGCCACCACTGTTCCTGCGTAAACTCGCTTCCGGGAATCGAACCTGCGACTTTCCTCAACCGTTGCGTGCTGTCTCAATATAAGTTAGATAAAAAAAAAACATTTCAGGGTTAGTTATTTTTATTCATATAATCGCCGGCGTTTTTCACATAATTCTTCATAGAAAACAATAAAGTATTAATTAAGATCTGTTGTAGCCACCTCCGTATGAATGAGAGAATCCGGGTGAAGGCCTAGTGTTGCCGGCACAAACTGTTCCCGATATCAAATCTCGTGCTTTAGCTCTGAAAAAACAAGGCTACGATTAGCAGATACATATACATCTGTATACACGTAAAAGGCAGTCCTGATTAGCGAGTCACGGTGAGTCACCTAGAACGCTGAAATCTTGCCAAGGGCGCATCCAACTTTGGCGCCGGTCATAAAGTCGTTTTTTTTTGTGGGTAAAATCATCCCTCGCCCTTGGGCGGAGCGGGAGATAGTGTCAGACTCTTACTGACTAAAAAACCCACCCCGTTCTAAGAAGCTCGAAGCTAGTCTAGGTACTATATTACACTTAGTAAATAAATAATACTAAAGATCTCACTTGTATATGAAAAAGTTATATTCGTTTGTGTCGAGTCGTGAGTAAATGAATCGTGGTAATGTGTTGGCCGTCACCCACACTTCGTCGTCGGTCACATGAAGATCTGTAAATGGATAAACAATCGTTAGTTTATTAAATTCGACGTAATTATTTTTTACACGCACAGCCAAAATCGTTCGTTTCAGCTGGAGTTTTGGTTTCGGCCAAAAAGTTGTTGAATATTCGGCTCGATCGAAGCTAACGTCTTTGAGCTGACGGTTGTGAATTATGATATAGCTAAAAACTGGGGGACTCGTTCGACTACTTAAGAATGTTGTATTTTTTTAGTTTTTTTTTTTATGTAGTGATTTTATTGTTGATTTTTCGAATATTTTATCAATGATATCAAAATATAATTAAAAAAGAAAAGACGTGTGGCACTCGGGGACTGCCGCGGTAAAGCTGTTGCATAGCATTTTGATCAACTTATGCAATTATAATTATTTATTTATTTTATTTATGCAGTATTTTGTTTCCTTTGTTTTTTTTTTCTTTGATATTAATTGAAGTTACACTTTCACACATTGAATTGAATTTATATATTATATTTTTATTTTTCACTAAAAAAAGACGGATATAGTATTGTCATCAGTCTTTGATAGGTGTGCAAAGTTTGAATGAAATCTGATCGCTCGAAGTTGGTCAAAATCGAGCTCAAAGGCGTTGGTTACAAACATATAGGTGAAGCTAATATAAGCGTGTTAATAAAAATTAACTACCTGATGGATAACTGAGCCTCTGACTATCCTGAGCCAGTATCTCGATATTGTCAGGATTGAGTGGTCTCTCCGTGTTCCAACAAGACACGGAGTCCCTCCCCACCTCAGCGAAGAACATCACATTCGTGGCGGCATGGAGGTCGTGCATGGTACACTGGCTGTTTGTGCCCCGATCTCCAAGGACCTGTAATGACATAAGACACCATCAGACCTTCGTTCTGTTAGGTCTAGTAGATAGTTCGTAAGAGTTACTTGGCCCTGGACGCAAAGGGCTGCTGAAGGAACGCTGGTTTTAGTAAGTAAAATTTAGGACGGCGAGCAATGGGGAGCTCGCTGTCCAACCGTCCGATAACTGCCCGGAGCGAGCCCAAGTCGTCGACGGCGCGCACTGTTTCCGCGCGCCTCAAGGAGCTGTCAGCAACAGACCCAGCAGGGTCGAAGCCTACTGGGGCCAGGGTTAATTCGAAAGATAGCTCAAGGTACGAAAGGCAACGAAGGAACAGGAGTAGGTTTTTCAGTCAGTAGGAGTCTGATACTAGCCCCCGCTCCACCCAAGAGCGGGGGATGTCCTAAGATGATTTTCCCACCGCTAAAAAAAAGTAGGTAAAATTTTAACATATCATGGTAAGGGGTACAGGAACCGGAAAATAGGCGAGGCGACTTGCAGACGGCAAGCAATGGAGAGCTCGCTGTCCGGCCGTCCGGTAACTGTCCGGACCAAGCCCAAGTTGTCGACGGCGCGCACTGTTCGTCGACCCTGGTGGGCCCCTACAGTTTGCTGACGACTCCTTGAGGCGAGTGCGACAATTCGCGCTGTCGACTTGGGCCCGGTCCGGGCAGTTACTGGACGGTCGGACGGCGAGCTACCCTTTGCTTGCCGTCTGCAAGTCGCCTCGCCTACGGTGGCCGGAAATCGGGATTGGAATTTCGGCGGCGGCTAGGGCGTGAGGACCGCGTCATTACATTACTGCTTCGCAGAAGGAGGCGACCGCCTGCCACTCCTCCCCGCTTCGGACCATAGCCTGTACCAAGGCCTGGCGCGTGAGGTCGTTGCCGCCAATCGCCCCCACGAAGACACGGCGGTGCTCTGCCCAAGCTGGGCACACCTCTATCGTATACTCCACCGTGTCTTCCGGGCGGTCCACACAGTGGCGACACCAGGGCGTCACTTCCGCACGAATTCGGTGCAGGAACCTCTTGAAGAGACCATATCCGGTGAGAACCTGCGTCATGCGGAAGGTGAGGACGCCGTGAGGTCTTTCCAGCCACGCTTCAAAGAGGGGACTTTCCGCCATCATTATGGCGTGACCACTTTATTATGGATAGACTCGCGTTTGACCATTATCTTACCTGATGGAGAGCATTGATGTAGCCGACGATAGAGCACGCTTGCCTAGAAGCAACCTTCTTACTTTTGACTTAAATACCCCTAGGTTGTAGCTATCAGGAAACACAGACTCCACACCACAGGCTCTACTTACATTAAAAGCGGTCTGGTTGGCCTCCCTGCTTTCCAGTTCACAGGAGGACACAGCGAACTCCTGACTGCTGACCATGGGGTGAAAGTAGGTGGGTCTGCAGCCATCTGGCCCCTCTGGGCCCAGTGCCACGCTGAATACTCCGTCGTTCCAAGTGAAGGACTGACCTGGTGGTGGTAAGGAGAAATTATTCCACAGTTATATAACATCTGGTAAAGCATAGTCGGCCTTATAATGTTCCCACTGTTGGGACTCAGGCCTCCTGTCTAGGAGAGGGAATGTGCCGTTACCGTAATCCACCACGCGGGGCCAGTGCCGGTTGGTGAATGTCACATGTCTTCGAATTTTTGGTTCTAGGACATGCCGGTTTCCTCACGATGTTTTCCAAAGCAGTGGTGGGCGAGTGGTAAAGGTCCCTTACGAGTTGAAAGTCGCGGGTTCAAACCCAGTTGGGCGCATTACTTTGTGTAATTTATTTCATCACCACTGCTCTCAAAACGGAGAAGGAAACATCTGGTATATACAACATTATTTTAAAAATATGCAAAAAATTCTAATAATCCCAAACACGGTTAGATTAATTTATTTTTTTCCCTTCTGGCTTCATCATCAGATCAGTTCGATAAATCCCCCCCCCCCCTTTTCTGACGGTCAGTCATCGACTACACGTATAAAAAAAGCAACTTGTAACTATCGCCGGCCCCTTAAGTGCTCATGGTAGTTGAATTGGAAGCTATTCAAATTACCTGCAACCCTCAGATTCCCAGCAGTGGGGTTGAAATGGAAGTAGTTGTGTTGCTGCCTCCAGCTGTCGTTCTGCTTCAGTGAGAAGACGATGATGCCGTAGGAGACCACGTCAGCAATGAACGCGTACGCGTCGCTGCAATCGCCGTTCTTTATCGCCACTGTTATTGAAGCTAGGCCTGGGGAAAGAAGACAATTTTAGCTACGAGATATCTCGTAGATGATTTCTCCTAAGATGCAACATACGAGATATCTCGTAGATGATTTCTTCTCAGATGCAACATACGAGATATCTCGTAGATGATTTCTTTTTAGACGCCACATACGAGATAACTCGTAGATGATTTCTTCTCAGACGCCATATACGAGATAACTCGTAGATGATTTCTTCTGAGATGCAACATACGAGATATCTCGTAGATGATTTATACTCAGACGCCATATACGAGATAACTCGTAGATGATTTCTTCTGAGATGCAACATACGAGATATCTCATAGACGATTTCTACTCAGACGCCATATACGAGATATCTCGTAGATTATTTCTTCTCAGATGCAACATACGAGATATCTCGTAGATGATTTATACTCAGACGCCATATACGAGATAACTCGTAGATGATTCCTTCTCAGATGCAACATACGAGATATATCGTAGATGATTTCTTTTCGACGCCACATACGAGATAACTCGTAGATGGTTTCTTCTGAGATACAACATACGAGATATCTCGTAGACGATTTCTTCTCAGATGCAACATACGAGATATCTCGTAGACGATTTCTTCTCAGATGCCACATACGACAAAGGTATAGGACTCTATGGCTGTGGTTAGCGATCAATGGAAATACATATATTGCAGGTGGAAAAAATAGTACATTTTGATACAAGTGGATGTTTTGATACAAAGACGATTAAACAGGGGTTGAAGCGCGACTCGCGGGGGTTGCCTAGCGTCCAGCGCGGGTGTTCATCAATTATGGGGGGTGAACTCGCGCATCATTCCGCACTAGTGTGGAAAACGGTGAATTTCTTGTCTAATAGTGGTAGAGAGGTATTGAAACTTAATTTTTCAATACAATAGGCTAGTTGCCGTAAAAAATGTCGTCCGTCTTTTAAATTATTCAAAAATAAGGGACACGTATTTTTTTATTTGTAAATGGAACCAAAAATGCCGCACGGCGTGACGTCACGTAACTTTAATGGGCTATATGTTTGTCATTCTTTGTTCAATCGGAAAAAAAAATATGTGTCCAATATATTTTTATAATCTAAAATACGGACTAAAAGAAATGTAATTATTTTGACCCTGGAAACTATCCTATTGTTTGAAAACCCTTTCGGTATCCTAACGAATTTCGCCCCAGTCGCAATGCCAAACTTTCTCCACTAGTATCAAAACTATAAGCTATAATTTCGCAGATTTTTATGCATATATGATGACATGTCCTTACCAGTAGGTGTATTAGTGGCTGGTAAGTCCGAACTCTTGAGCTGGTAACGCAGGATCTCTCTATCAGTCCTTAGGTCGAATACAACAATCGCTGGGGTTTGCAGGAAACGAGGGTTATCTGCGGAAGAAGTGTATGGTAAGACAGGGTTAAGTCACAGCAACTTTAGGCAAGAAAAAATTAATAATTTAACTGTGATTAATTTAAATGTGCTTCTTCATAGGCTTTTCGACGAAGCAGTAATGCTCGCAAAGGAGGAGGCCGAACGTATCAGGCAACGGCGTTATCGCCGCCGCCGCCGGATTCAGATTTCCGGCCAACGTAGTGAGCAATGGGTAGCTCACTGTCCGGCCGTCTAGTAACTGTCCGGACCAAGCCCAAGTCGTCGACGGCGCGCACTGTTCCCGCGCGCCTCAAGGAGTTGTCAGCAACAGCAGGGACCCAGCCGGGTCGAAGCCTACTGGGGCCAGGGTTATCCGAAAGGGCGCTCGAGCCCCGGTATGAAGGCTAGCAGGAACGGGGTGGGTCTTTTAGTCAGTAAGAGTCTGACACTATCTCCCGCTCCGCCCAAGGGCGGGGGATGTCAATGCATGATTTTTCCCACCATATAAAAAAAGGCGTTTCGAAGATTCTATTAGCTAAATCATTCTGACTGACTGAGTCCATGACAATTCAAAAGTGCTTGAAACTAATACTTTAAGCTTAGGCGCACACTAGGCGACACGCGACAGCGACAGCTCGGCGACTACACGCGACGACTGGCTGCGGCCGACAATTTCATAAATGTTGTTCAAAGCTCATACTTGGCGTCAGAGTCGCGATGACATGCTAGATGCGTCGCGCGCGCTCGCTACTTGTCTAGTGACGCTGTGCACGCGCACACACGACGACAGTCGCGCGACAGCTCTGCGTCAGTCTCGCTTTGAGCGCTGATGAAGGTGCACGTGTATATTTTATAGAGAATCTCAAATATGGATCGATGTCGATGTTAATATTGGAAGGACCCATTAACGGCGATGAATTCGTCGTACTCTACGTGTACGCCGTCGCATTCGCAAAAATAATAAATAAATAAACACGGCCGTCTCTCTCGAATACTCCACTACTAATGATTACTTCCTGCACGACGTCTGTCTTACGACTAGTCGCCAATGCTAGCGATAGCTCTACGTCTAGTCGCGGCGACAAGACGCCAAATGCAAACGACAACGTCTCGACAAGACGCGGCGATTAGACGCGGCGACTAGTCGCCTAGTTTGCGATGGCTCTTAGTCAGTAGGAGGTTGGACTGTCTTGAACTGGCTAACATAAAAGAAAATAAAAACTTAATAAGTAAATAAATAAAACCAGAAAAATAAAAGTAAATTCAAGGCTATGAGTCCCTTTTAATTCGGTGGGAGTAAAAGAGAGTGTCAGATTTTTACTGAATAAAACCCAGGTGTGTTAAGGTCACAGCTCACTTACACGACTCTGCTCCCACCCGGCAAAAAGAATATCATTCAAATATAAATGGGCTTTAAATATTGTCTTAAGATATATTTTACACTGGCATCATAAATTAGCAGACAGCTCGCTTTCAGCGAGCTTACCGCCGCGCGTCAGACTGCTCGGTAGTTAAGGGCCAAGCGCCCGAAAAGTGCCATCAAACAGTGATTTTCTGAGGCCTCCTCCTCCGTAACGGCTAGGACAATTGGTTTGAAAAAAATATATGTTTATTATAGATTCATGAACAATAATGTTAACATTTGATTTTTTCGTGCAATTAATACTTTTGTCTAAAAAAAATATTTAGCTATTTCGCAACTTTCCCCTACTCCTTCGAAACGGCTTCGACCTTTAGAAACATTTTTACACATAAAAATTGATGGTTAAATATTCTTCAAAGTGAACATTGCATAAGTAAATCAATCAATATCTTGCAGAGAAAATGGATTTATTTATTTATTTATTTATTTGCTTAAAACATGGTATATAAAGGTGTTACATATAATTAGATCATACATGTTTTGCTTAAGACTAAAGCATGCAAAATGATTAACACAACTTATGCTCAAAGTATTCCTTAATGCTATAAAAATTATTATCATTAAGCCATTTAAATAAGTGGGTTTTAAACAGTCTGTTGTTTAACAATTTAAATTTACTTGGTAATTTATTATATATACGTACCGCCATAGTTAAAGCGCTTTCCGGGCGCTGCTGGCCGTAAATAAATACACAGATTTGCGTACTGCCGCCTAGGCGAGTGCGAGAGTTGCGTTCACATAATTTCGGTCAGATGGTTCAAGGGACTATACGCCTTAACGCCTCGCTGGCCGCACGTTGTAGACGAGCGGTCGGCGTGGTGTCCGCGCGCTCACTTCTAGCAGTCGCCGCGCCGTCGCCGCTTTTTATGCACCCAAAATCTTTATCTGTTATTTCTTGCGCTTCTCTCTTCATCCTCAAGTGCAATAGTAAAAATTGCTAGTTGGCGCGTTGTGAATCGGGACATAGTAAAAAATACGAGTTGCTGATCGCGAACTATGTCCATCGCGAAAAGCGAGAGCGGTCTGCGGGTCTGCTAGCTGTCGCAGTGTGGACTGCTGGGTGCCTGCTAGCTGTCGACACTTGGACTGCGAGCAGTCGTCTTAGTTTAGGGCGGTGTTGGGTAGGAACGTTGTTAGAGCAAAGTTGTTTATGTGTGTTATGACCTTTAGCTTCATCCGGTTAGATTGGAACATCCCAATATAGTTAGGAACAGATAGGTAATGCAAAATAATTACCTAATTTATTAAACCCCAAGCGAACACTGGCGGTTGCGCTGTCATTGTCCTTCTATTGTGTCTCTAATTGACGGTATCAGTAGCCTGATTCACGTAAAATTAAACAAGTCAAATATCGTTAAAGTTTTATAGTCGTTCGATCGAAGTCCTATCCAAAACCGGTATTCACGTGTACCTTAATCGGGATTGGATAGAACGACAATTCAACTGGCTCGAAACTAAACGATCTATCGACGACTTATTTCCAGTTACATTAATAAGTATTCTACTAGGATAATGAAATACAATTTTGGAACGAAGTTCCTAATCGCGCGTTGTGAAAGGGGGCTAGACGGAAAAAGTTCTCACGAAAAGTGGTAACGACACTTTTTGCTTTAGTAAACTATTGTAAGCCGTGCGGCGTGCGCATGTTTCTCTGTCTGTCTCTCTCTCTTTTATAGATATATAAAAGGAACGTCGTTCCATCCGAGTGTCCCTTGACAACTCTCAACTTTTTCTTTTTTTTTACAATCGACTCTTCGACCAAACGACTTTAAAATCGGTGTCGTTCAAACTCGATTGATGGATGTGACGGTTACGGTTACGGTTTTGATTACGTGAATCGGGCTACTGAAAGAAATAAACTTACTAGGTATCTCAATGGTGCCTGTGTCAACGGTCCACAGCCTGCCGCACTCATCAGCCCTGGTCCTGTACACGGATATCAGTGATCTGGACCTGGCCAGGTCAGGGTACGGAGTGAGGGGCGGGGAGCGGGTCCTGCCGTGGACGGAGAGGTCTATGTAGTTCAGGGTTGCCGGTATACCTGGAATGAGTTGGCTTATTAAAGAGTTGTCATCTAAAGTATTAATATTGAAGTACATGATGAATAATAATAATAATAATATACAGGGTAATTTATTAAAATTAATTGCTAGGAAATAATAAACAAATTAAACAACAACTTAAATAATTAAAAATAATATATACACTAAATGCCTAGCTAAATATGACGTCATAAAACTCCTACGCATCGCTGTCGACTGGAAGTGTGCCCAAAAGGCTGGCGGCATTGCCACGTTGTATGGCAATGCTTATTCTCTGACCGAGGTAGAAGAAACACTGCCAACCTCTGAGGACTATGTTGCTAACATTATAAACAACAACTTTTGTTCTATGACTTTTAAAAATTTATCAGATTTTTGTACAAAAACTAAAAATATTTAAATTGAATGTTCTAAATATTACGAAGTCTATTTGAAGTAATCGATAGTACAATAAATAGTGAAGGGGAGCGGGGATCGGGAGGCGGGGGGCGAGATGCTCATAGTCCTAAGAGGTTGCCAGTGTTTTACCAATAACCCTGTACTGGGCCTCAGGCACAAAATAGATAGGTACAGAAGTCAATCTACATACAAAGCGCGCCTGAGCAACGCACACATAGACACCGCACACGGACACGATATCTCGGCACAATCCGGTCGCACTCGTACAAGGGCCTAAAGGGCCCCACAGACTAACAGTCCGCCTGCAGTTTCTGGTCCTATTGGGCGGCCTGCCGTCCTAGGCTAATAACGTCTACACACTAAAACGATTACTGCCTGCCGGCAACGGCCTGGTACAACATCTACGACTACACACTAGCAGTTGCGAGTCTACAGTTTCACATCGTAGCATCGCGCGTCGGCAATAGTCTGACACCGATGTGAGCGTCCACACACAGGCGGTAGTCATTCACAACGCAGCAGCACTGTAGGGTGTAGTTGTCAGTTTTTAGCGTCATCATTATGTTGTGAAAAAAACGATTTGCTCTTTTACAACTTCATTTACTTTCATCATCAGAAAGGAGATATTGGATGAAAAAGTGGGTGGTGGTAAACACAAATTGAAGTTTATTGTCCAATTTGTCGAAAAAAAATTAAACAAGTCGAAAATTATAAAACTGAAGGTCTTCGACTGACACGAGATGCCGGTCGACAGGCCGCCGGCCGACTACCTGCTAATGTGTGTTTATTTGGCCTTAAGGCCTTGGACTGTCCGGCCGACATCTAACGACGCTGACTGGAATCGTCAAGCGGTCACACACTGTCAGTTCGCACGAGTCGACAGTCTAAAATCTTAAATGATTTGATAATTATTGCGATTAACTGACAGACTGATATCGTCCGGCGAACTGTTAATCTGTGGGGCCCTTAAGTCTGCTATTTTTATAAATTCGTCATTCCAACACGATCCCATTGTCATTTTGCTAAAAGTTTGTAATCTGCTAATTCATAATAATCGATCGATGATCGGTCAATGGTTTTTTTTACAACCCCCGCTCTTGGGCGGAGCGGGATATAGTGTCAGACTCTTACTGACTAAAAAACCCATCTCGTTCCTTAAAGCCTTTATACCGAAAACGTCATCTAAAAGTTTGTAATCTGCTAATTCACAATGATCGGTCAATGGTCTTGTAATAGAATTGTGGTAGAATGACAATATCGAGCTTATTAAAAGTAGGTACTAATTGCGCAATGACGTCGTAGGTTACTGATCAAAGGAACTGTCAATTTTTTTTTAAATTACCGCCTAAGTCAGATATTAATTTGTCATTAAGTACGAGATTACCATTCTATGCCATTTCTTTCAAAGGAGTGTCATTTGACCATCGGAAAGTCATAATGACGCCATTATATTAGTAGATTACCAAAACTTGTCGAAATCAATAATTATGACACTATTGTAATAGCAGACTTGAGGCCCAGTTCGGCTCAACGCGCTGACCCTAGCGCGATCTCCTAGCGTAGTACATACATGAGATTGCCTTCTGTACCCATCTATTTTGTGCGTCAGGGCCCCATGTCAATATTTACAACTTTTCAATAAAATATATAATTATATGTATCTCACCGAATCGTCTCCTCGGTATGGTGACGAATAACCGGTTTCCAACTTTCTCTGCGCCCATAGGAACGTTGTTGTACTGGATGAAGAACCTGCCAGTCTCATCTGAAAACATCAACACAGAAAGGTAGTTTGTACGCAACGCCGACTATTATCTAAAGCTCATTGAACTCGCTCAGCTGACGTTTTCTTAAAGAAATTAATTTCGTACATGCGTAAATTAATACGAGTTTTTAAAAAAAGGTACTTTATTTTCTAATTTTATCTTTACAAATCGATAGTGTTTCGTGTACCAGATCGACCCTTCACGGGATTAAAACAATTAAAATTTAACGATGTATATACTCGTACCTATGTAATGAATACTTATCAAGAACATTACAAAAAGCTCAAACAACTCTAACTGTAAACATGAAAGTGGATTCGGAACATATTAAAAAGCACTTATCGAATTCAAAAACTTGTGGCTTCACGGAAAGGAAAAAACATCAAGTCAAAATATTTGCTGATCAAACTGGATTTAATATGAGAAGTCTGCTTCAAGAGCCGTTGGGAAACACTTTCGTGGTGACATCGGCAGTAAAGCCAGAAGCTCCCATGGCAGAAGTTATAAGTGCGTGTGTTACTGAATGTAAGGATTTTACCAACTCAGACTACATATTAATACTGGGGGTTCTAATGATTCAAATCCTTTGAACTTAAAGTCATTCTTGTATTACACTTTGGGTCAAGTTAAGAATGCAAATATCTTAGTTGGAAAAATCTACAAAAACTAATATCTTAGTGTAAACATGCTCAATAACTCGTTGAAACTAGTATGTAGGTAATTATTTTAAAAATTCAATATTTTTGCCACCTAGAACATCATAGCACGAAATACATTAATATGATACAGGCGAATAGACTAGTTCAACACGATAAGGTTATCTCAGGTGGCCATAAGCCACCTAGCAATTCCTAGGCTAGACAAGAGACTTCCCTAGGAATTACTAGGTGACGTTTATCGTGCTACTAGCGACCCGCCCCGGCTTCGCACGGGTGCAATGCTCTTGCCGCACCGGGCGGCTGGCCGGTACCGCCGCAAACGCTACGTCCCGCAATTTTTAAATCTGTAATATCTTCGAAAATATTCACTTAAATCATACGGTGTAAAGGGTCATATAGATCTATATTAAATAAACAATGTATTCAAGGTATTTAATTGGTTAAGGATTAATGCTGTATTCGTTAAAATCGCTTCGAAAATTAGCCATTATTTGTCGTAAAAAGTAAATGACAAAAAAAAGTTAT
The DNA here is from genome assembly GCA_929112965.1 of Mythimna albipuncta. Lineage (NCBI taxonomy): Eukaryota > Metazoa > Arthropoda > Insecta > Lepidoptera > Noctuidae > Mythimna > Mythimna albipuncta. The sequence goes on along the minus strand of OV815985.1, from coordinate 8,305,237 downwards.
TGTGGGTTATCCATAAGTGATAGACATATACCATCACGGACTTTTCTATAGACCTTTTCAATGTGTACAATACTTAGTACATTATTTTGATAAAACTCGTAGGGTTCAGCCTGCGTTTGCAATGTAAGCGGAAAAAGTGTAATTATTTACGACATCACATTAGAAACCTCAAAAATAACAGTACTTCTTCACTATTTAATGGATGTTATTATACATATAAACCTTCCTCTTGAATCACTCTATCTATTAAAAAAAACCGCATCAAAATCCGTTGCGTAGTTTCAAAGATTTAAGCATACAAAGGGACATAGGGACAGAGAAAGCGACTTTGTTTTATACTATGTAGTGATACTGTATCTAAGTACTCATTCACGTTGACTCGCGGGCGCAGTGGCGGGCGCGGTCACGAAATATCAAACATATGGCTTAATATCGAAGTGTTCACGTACGAAACGCACGTGCGGTCTAAGTAGCGGTCATACTAGCGATTGGCGCGCGCGGCGAGCTCGCGGCTGTATCAAACGCTTGAAATGTTTGTGTCTGTTCACGTCGAACTAGCGGAGGAGCGCGCGATCCACCCGCGTCGTCAGTAAGTTCAAATGGTATAAACTTGTCGCCAGGCGGGTGTGACGCGCAAACGCCTGGCGGCCAATGTGAACACGAATTCGCCATGTTTTGGCGACCGCACCCGCCACCGCATCCGCGCGTTTCAACGTGAACAAGTACTATGAGATAATTTTTGTAAATATAGTCTCACTTACCATCTGGATTAATAGCTGCAACGCTCGGTGTGTCAAGTGGATTACCATTTATGTGGCCTGGTGGTCCTGAAAACAATGCAGAGATTTAAAGTGAAAATTACGGGATTATTTTTTTGTAATTGATATAAATTCGTGCTTGACGACATAGCAGTCATGGCTGAGACTCCGGAAGAGCTCAGTACAATGCTCAATGACCTCAGTAGAGCTTAAATAGCCCGAAGGTTGTGGGGGCTTTAACTTGCCTTGGATTGTTGGAGAGGGAGAGAAAGGCCGAAAAAAAGATGGATGGATTGTGTGAGAAGTGATATGAAAAAAAAGGGAGTTAGTGATAGCGTGACGAGTGACAGGACAGAATGGAAGAATAAAATGTGTTGCGCCGATCCCAAGTAATATGGGATAAGGGCAGGAAGAAGAAGAAGAAGATATAGATATGCCAGTGATGGTGTTTTGCCGTAATCGTGAGTAGCCGTGTGCAGCGACGACCCTTATAAAAACCATATTTCAAAAAAAATATAAGTAATAAAAAAAAATTACTTACGGCGATTCCATTCCTTTTCATCGTCATTATTGTAATTAAAATATATGTTGTCTGAGGCTCTCTTTTCTCTGCCCGCCAAGTCATCTTCAGAAAAGCGATCTTGTACAACTGTGGAAAAAAAAAACCTTTCAATACACTTACTCCAAAATCCGGTGACGATCATAAAAATCAGCGCGCGAGATACGCACTGTTCTATGCCATTTCACAATTTACCTGTTTCACTTTGACAGATTATAATCCACCTAATAATAAAGCGTTTAATTGTAAACTACTATACGATACGATACGATATAGTCAACCGATTGCGATGAAATAAAATCTAAGTAATATATCAAGTTGCACGCAATTTTAATGTATAAAAGTTATCTACATCGATTTCGTACATTTTATGTGATTCGCGCACAACTAAAAACTTCTACAGATAAGAGTATATGTATAGATATTATAGATTGATGTGGATTATTTACTAAGCAGCCTTATGTATTTGGCAATCAACTTTGTTGTACAATACCTAAAAAACATGACCTTACGACGAAAGACGGGTTTTGGGGATGTCCCAAAATCTCAAATCCGTGATAAATAAATTAGGTATCTTTTCAAATTGCCATACAGTTGTTATTATAATCTTGGACAAGGAAATTATCATCTATAAACGTTTAAAAACTATTTTAGTCGAAGTTTTTTGTTCCACAGTTATTTACCGTCTGTTTTTAATACAAAAAAGCTGGGCAAGTGTGAGCGAGACTTATACACTGACGGTCCCGTACAAAGTTACCTAAGTAAATAGTTAAATTCCCGTAAATATGACGCGACGGCACTCCCCGCCCCGCGTCTCACTTCGCCACTAAAGAGACCGAATATTTGACTTCTACGCAACCGCTCAAGATCTGTGACAGGAATTGTACTGCTTCGCAGAAGTAGGTGTCCGCTTCCCATTACCTCTTGCTCTAGATTATTGTCTGAACCAGGACCTGGTAATCGCTGACTATCGCCGATCGCCTCACCGAGGACATGGAACCTCCGCCCAAGTGGGGCACACCTCCGTCGTGTCCCCTTCAAGCGATTCATAGCATAATCAGCCTTTTTTAATGTTCCCACTGCTGGGACTTAGGCCTCTTCTCTCTAGGAGAGGGAATGGGCCGTAATCCACCTCGCGGGCTCAGTACGTGTCGGTGAATGTCACATGTCTTCGAATTTTTGGTACTAGGACATGCCGGTTTCCTCACGATGTTTTCTTTCACCGTTTTGAGAGCAGTGGTGATAAAATAAATTAAACAAAATAATGGGCCTGGCTGGGTTTGACCCCGCGACCTACAACTCGTAAGTCGGGGCCGTTATCACTCGGCCACCGCTGCTCTCAAGCTATTTACATAATAGCAATGGTTTTTACCAAATCAGAAGAACCTAACATTAAATATCTGTATATCTATGACGTCACGCGGTATTTTACTAGTAACGTGAGATGTTATAATTGATGCTCAAACACAAACTATAATTGTTTACCTATTCATAGACAAAAAAAAAAACATAGACCAAGGAATGTCCTCTACGACCAACACTTTTTTTTCTTGGGGGGGTTTTTACTAAATAACTTTTGGTAGAGAGAGATTTATTGTCAGACTTTTACAGACTAAAGCGCACACTGAGTACCTTTAGTTATCCTTGCTGTATTTACGTCTCTAACTCGAATATTTCACAAAACATGTTCCTTTGTGTGTTTTTTTTTAAACCTTGATAGTGTTTTGGGAATAAAAAAAATATTTTTAAAGAAGACGTTTAATAAATGTATGGGGCTTGGGCATAATAATTTATTATTAATTTGTTCACACGCCAATGTTCACGTAAAATAGCCGATTCACAAAGATTTAAATTGAATTAATTTTACATCAATTTATGTTTTCATTTCAATAGAAACCTAAATAATATCCGCAAGATAGACTGTGTTTCCAAAATCTATTTTAATCTAAATGTGTAAACGAAAGTCGTGTTAGTTATACTAACTATTTATAACTCATGAACGGATGAACTGCAGGCTTACTCTCCAAATTAATTTCAATTTCAATCTAAAGTCGATTGCAATGTCAATTTTGACGTTACGTGATTTGGTACTCTTGAAAACAATATTGTCAACGTATACGATTTCACTTAGTTCTCAAAATGGTCACGCAATTTTGAACCAATTTGGCGCTAGCATTGAATTCAAGACGAAACGTCATAATCTGAATGTCGATCGATCGGAACTGAAATCAAGAGTAAGCCTGCAGTTTTGGTCGAAAATTGGTGGGGTGGTAGCTTAGAACTAGGAGACGAACATAGGATTATTTTTTATAAAGAGTTAAAGTTTTTTTTTTGTTCGTAGGAGGTTACCTCGGAAAGTGATGGTCCGATTGCTGAAATTATTTCACCGATAGAAAGCTGCTTTATTCCTGAGTGACATAGGCTATATTTTATGTACGCGGGCGAAACTGTGGGAAAAAGCTAGTATCTAAATAAAAATAGTATAGTGGATTACCATGACGTTCAAAGTAAGTTTGATTTATTGTTATTCCAGTGAGGGTAAGAGACAGAGCTATACAGGTTGTCTAGCGCCATCTCTTACCCACACTGAAGTAAGAAAGAAACTTTACAGTTTACAGAAAGAAATCTTACTTTCATATTAAACGTCATGGTATCCCATATACTCGTAATCACGTAAGAGCGGTTGTATAAAATGTACCTCGAAAACAAAATAGATATACAGAAGTCAATCTACATACAAAGCGCGCTCGAGCAACGCACACATAGACACCGCTCACGGACACGATGTCTCCGGTCGCGTCTCGGCCCGCTCGTCGAACAGTTCCGGCTCAAACGCTCATTAGTGTGCGTCCACCGAGCGTAGGTGTAAAAAGTGAAGTACATACATGAGATTGTCTTCTGTACCTATCTATTTTGTGGTGAAAAGGACACTCTCAACCTAGGTCGATGAGGCGTTCCGTACTCTATGACAAAAAAAGTACAAATACCTAGCTGCTATAAGATGTTTCCTTAATCATTATAACCATTATTATTGTAAATGTATTTAACATTTAACAAAACCACACTTTTTTATTTATATTCTTAGAAAACAAGTTTTGTCTGTACCTTTTATTTATCTATCGTTTTTAGGGTTCGTTACCTGATACAGGAAAATGAAACCGTATTGAGACCGTTTTATGGGTCGAAAATCATCAAAAAACTTCTTTTCAAGCTATTGCATAGCTTCTATCGCGGGCCTTGAGCGTGGAGACCGAATCCAGAAATTCCGTAACGAAAATAACCTAACACCCCCCACTCATTTGTTTTTTGAAATTCAATTCAATGTGTGAAAGTGTAACTTCAATTAACATCAAAGAAAAAAAAACAAAGGAAAAAAAATACTGCATAAATAAAATAAATAAATTATTATAATTGCATAAGTTAATAAAAATGCTATGCAGTAGCTTTACCGCTGCTGTCCCCGAGTGCCACACGTCTTTTTTTTTAATAATAAAACAAAAATGATTTACAAATAGTAATAATTTACATACGACTTATACACAGACTAGCATTTGCCAGCGGCTTTGCCCACGTGAAAGAAGGTTTCTCCATAAAGACTGTAGAACCTCGTTTCATCCCCTAGGGGATGAATTCTTTTAAGTCCTCTTTTAGTGCTCTCCTAGGTTATAAGGAAAATTTCACGCTCCTAGTCAGTGGCGTAACTATACCATCTTAGGCCCGTGGCAAAATCATTGGATGGGGCCCCATAAAACTTGTCATGATATAATTTGATTTGAAGAAATCATTGATGTACAGGCATAAAACGAATCTTTATTATTATATATATAATAAATTGCAAGTTCTTTAATACAAGAAGACTTTTCTGTTTCGTCTCTGAAGGTGGACGTTCCAATGGCTGTACTATAGAGTGACTAGAGTCCGTCTAATGAAAGCGTGACCTGAGAAAAGGAGGTAACAACCAAAAATTTTGAATGTGGTATTATTGAAATAGTAGGAGAAAAGAGTTTTGATACTAGAGTATTTTTTGTATTTATGACAATTGTATAATATTTGTATAAGAACTTAAATCCTAGTCAAAAACAAGTGTGTAGACTTAATTATTTGGTGGGTGTATGTTAAACGTCAATAACACACAAAATTTTAGCTATTATTCCAAATTATTTTATTTTTCTGATCTCTCAAATGTCGCTATATAATATTCAAATAATATTCTTTATTTACCATTTGGCCTTCTGGCAAGAATACCAAGTGCACAACACCGCGATAGTCAAATAAAATAGTCAACATGATTTCTACTTCATCACGTCTCGCCAACACTAATAATGTGTTTCAATATTGTTGGGTTGGAATCGATTCGTTTTAGCATAGAGAAAATTCAGATCTTTTGGGATTAGTCAAGTGGAAACATGTTATATACTCCAGTGATTGTTTCAAATGATACGGATTGACTCGTGAGACACAAAAAGTTCAGCAGATATCTCTCTCAAACTTGAACTAGGATTTCAGTCACTATTTAATTCACTTTCGCGATAATAACTTCAGTTGAAGACTTTGATGCACTACCAGACAGAGTGAGGCAAATCTTTCATTACATCTCAACTGCTTTTGAACGCATTCTACCACTCACTATCATGTGTTTTTAAGTCGATTCACCAAAATCCTTCTTTGTTCGATGTTTTTGTTCATTATAAAATTCGCAATATGTCAGATTATCTAAAAATATAAGAAAAAAAAATTATCATTATATCCTAAATATAACTATCTAATATTATTAGTCGACAAGGATCAAGATTATAACGTCATAGTAAATTAAAAATTCAGAAATCGTATATAAACATTGTTGGTTTTCATTGAAAACACCTTCTTTCTCTTTTTGTTTTTGTTTGAATTTATTAACCATAGTGTGTAGCAGTTTTTGCACGTTACTGTTTATTGTTTTTCACATAATTAAGCAATTATTCTTGAAAAATAAATATTTGTTTACATAAACTGACAATTGCATCCATAGACTTTGACGTGATTTTTTCGGCAAAGCAATGTTGCCAATTTTATTTAAAAAAAAAACTCCAGGTTACGCTTTCAGTAGACGCACTCTAGCTGGTAAAATGCCATGGGAAATTTATCCTCCCTTTTCTTGTGAATGTGTTTAATAGACCTTAATAAATTATTTGATTTTGTCTTTAGGTACTTTACGTACTTGTGTGTAATTTTAATTGAATTTAAATACCTTAATAAAATGTTAGGTTACTTCTTTCGTGGTCTCTCAGATCGGGGGGCCCACCAGAGCACACAGTCGAGGTGTGCCCTGCTTGGGCGGAGCATCGCCATGCCCTCGTGGGGGTGATCGGCGGCGGAGACCTCTCGCGCCAGGCCTTGGTTGAGGCCATGGTCCGGAGCGAGGAGGAGGGGCAGGCGTTCGCCGACTTCTGCGAAGCAGTAATGCTCGCAAAGGAGGAGGCCAAACGCATTAGGCAACGGCGTTATCGCCGCCGCCGCCACCGGGATTCTGATCCCGATTTCCGGCCAACGTAGGCGCGGGCTTGCGGACGGTGAGCAATGGGTAGCTAACTGTCCGGCCATCCGGTAACTGTCCGGACCAAGCACAAGTCATTGACGGCGCGCACTGTTCCCGCGCGCCTCAAGGAGTTGTCAGCAACAGCAGGGACCCAGCCGGGTCGAAGCCTACTGGGGCCAGGGTTATCCGAAAGGGCGCTCGAGCCCCGGTATGAAGGCTAGAAGGAACGGGGTGGGTCTTTTAGTCAGTAAGAGTCTGACACTATCTCCCGGTCCGCCCAAGGGCGCTGCACAAACGTGCAGTCGGTAAATGGAAATAGTGATTACATAATATGTTCCTGAACACTATTAGTATTACACATTAGGTTTTTCCAGGAACGAATTTCTCAGAATGACTCTGGTTAATAAATAATGAGAACTCATCAGAAGGCTTTGATTTCAGGATTTTATTTTGTTGTGCATACCTATCATAGTATTATTTCTTTTAACCCAAACTGTACATCAGGGATGTTATGGATATGAAATTTCGGATACGGATTGGATACGGATATAGAAATGATTACCTACTATAGCGGATACGGATATGGATACGGATATAAAATTATTTCGGATTATCCGTTAGTTTCGGATAATTTCGGTTACGGATATTAGATTTTTAAGAAAGTAAAATATAAATAGCGATTAATAACGAGCATGGTAGGACGAGGACGACTACAGAAGAAAACAAACAATGCGCGCGTGTGTCGACCGCTGCCCGGCCGATCATCAAAACAGCCTGTCATAATATTAGGTGTCCCAATTTTAAGCTCCGCCCTTATCCGATACTTTTATTTCGGATACGGTTACGGTTACGGATATTATTTTATATCGGATATCCGATAGTTTCGGTTACGGTTATGGAGCTCCCTAACATCCCTGCTGTACATATAGAATCTGTAGAAGTTTTTAGTTGTGCGCGCATCACGTAAAATGTACGAAATCTATGTAGATAACTTTTATACATTAAATTACTAAGGCTTTGATTCATCGCAATCGGTTGACTATATCGGAAGATAAACTACATTTATTGACTGTAGGCGGTTCGAAGTTCGCCGGGTCCGTTAGCAATTTAATAAATTGTTCGAATGAGTAACCTGGTGGTCCTGGAACCGAAAGGGCAACTGGAGGAACACAGGGGGTTTTAGTCAATAAAAGTCTGGCACTGTCTCGCTCCACCCTGACGAGGAGGTGATATAGTTATGACAATTTCCCATCCTCAAACAAAAAAGACGTGTGGCACTCGGGGACTGCCGCGGTAAAGCTATTGCATAGCATTTTTTATCAACTTATGCAATTATAATTATTTATTTATTTTATTTATGCAGTATTATTTTTCCTTTGTTTTTTTTTTCATTGATATTAATTAAAATTACACTTTCACACATTGAATTGAATTTTGATTGATTGTTCACTCATTTGTTTTCTTAACGGTCACCACGCTCAAAAAACAAATGAGTGGGGGGTGTTAGGTTATTTTCGTTACGGAATTGCTGGATTCGGTCTACACGCTCAAGGCCCGCGATGAAGCTATGCAATAGCTTAATAATACAATGATTGGATTTGGGTTACTTCATGCCATAAATTTACCCATTATTTCAGCCGAAAGACGTCTACTGTTAGACATAGGCCTTCCCCAAGCGTCGCTTTAACGACCGGTCGAACTCGTTGCGCCAAACTGTACGTGTGTACAGTGCGACCGGGCGATTGAGCCGAGATATCGTGTCCGTGAGCGGTGTCTATGTGTGCGTTGCTCGAGCGCGCTTTGTATGTAGATTGCCTTCAGTACCTATCTTTTTTATGGTAATAACCAATAACAAACGATGAGTCTCAGTAACCGGAAAACATGACATGATTTGCAATAAACCGTTTTATTACCGTGTTATTTTTATTTATGAGTTGCAAACCGCATACTATATTATTATGATGAAGTCATATAGGTATTTAACTAACTGCAATAATAGTTATAATATTGGTCACCATCCGCAAGCCCGTAGACGCGTTAGCCCCGTTTTTAACCGACTTCAAAAGGAGGTTCTATGTTCGGTTGAATGTATGTTTTTTTTATGTATGTTTACCAATATCTCGGTTAATTGTGGACTGATTTTGAATTATTTTTTTTGTTTGAAAGGCTATGCTTCCAAGTTGGTCCCATAGAAATATTGTTATGATCTGCACGCTTAGCCAAGTTGTTATTCTGCAATCGTAAACGCTGTCGAAAATTGATGAAACGTATGGGAATGACGTCATCGCAACGTAAAGTCACGTGGTCAGAACAAACGAATAGACAATTCGTAGCCAAGTTCACATCGTTCAAAATCGTTTCTACAATGTTTAACGCTACATCCTAGCCAAGTACACATCGTTCAAAATCGTTTCTATAATGTTTAACGCTACATCCTTTGTTATACAAACGCTACATTGTAGAACGAGCGGCCGACTCAGGCGCGTCAACATGGCTACCAACTTATTGTTTTCTACAATTGCTGTCACCGAGGCGTTACCGATTAGAGAACGGAATTCGATTGTAACTTGGCTAGGGGGGCTGATCATGAACTTCGAAGATATGGAACAGAACTCCTCATAGAATTACAGCAGAACTGTGGTTACAAGTAAAGTTGCTTTGTTTACACGTGTAGTCGATGGCTGACTGTCAGAAAGGGGGGGGGGGGACACGATGTATCGGACTGATCAGATGATGAAGACAGAAGGAAATAGATTAAATTAATGTAATCTATCCGTGTTTGGGATTATTAGAATCGTTATGAGATGCACTGTGGCTATAAGTTATTTAAAGGTTTGTCTGAGGGGTACTTTTTAGTGGTGGTACATTAACTAAAAAGTGTAAAATAAAAAACTTTTTACAAAAAAAAAATATAACCGACTTCAAAGTTAAAAAACACTGAAAAGTAGAAAATAACTTTCATTTCGGAAGTCGGTGTTAAATAATGTAGAGACAAAACTATTACAGAAAAACCGACTTCTGAAATTACAGTGTTTTTTTTTAAATTGAAGACGGTTGTATTTTTTTTGTAAAAAGTTTTTTATTACCCTTGGGTTCGAAACCCTAAATAGCCTGTTTTTTTTATGATTGAAAAATCATCCAAGGTCAACCCCCGCTCCTGGGTGGAGCGGGAGATAGTGTCAGACTCTTACTGACTAAAAGCCCACCCCGTTCCTTCTAGCCTTCATTCCAGGGCTCGAGTTTCCTTTCGGATAACCCTGGCCCCAGTAGGCTTCGCCCCGGCTGGGTCCCTGCTGTTGCTGACAAATCCTTGAAGCACGCAGGAACACCGCGCCGTCGACGACTTAGCCTTGGTCCAGACAGTTACTGGACGGCCGGACAGCGGGCTACCCAATGCTCACTGTCCGCAAGCCCGCACCCTCAACACACTGCTTTTTCAATAATGACTTTCCAAAACGTCAAAACAAGCAGGTAAATTGTCCTCACGTTAAAGGTATGTGCATTAAGCATATTTGTATACTCAACTAACATTTAGATTCTGAGTACCTAATTTTAATGTAATGTTGACAAGACGCTCTAGACTTTATCCTTATTTGCTTCTGAATAATAATTTTGCACAGACAAATACAATACTTTACGATTCGATACGTGTTATTGTGTCGTTCAGTTCCCTTCAAAATGGTTGAGCTGAGTGGGGCTGATGCACGCGTCATGCTCGTGAACGGGTGCCGTCAGATGGGACTGGACATCTCTTAGCTGCCAGTGGCTTAATTCAGTTTCTATCTTTTAATTATTTTACATTTTTATTTCATTATCGACATTGTGCTCACATGATAGAAGCAACAAGTAGGTAATATGTAACCAAGCATTATATGTAACACATAATATGATTGTGTCCATGGAGTTTCTTGCACGTTCTTCTCCATAGAGACCTACTCTTTGGAACGTGCAATTTAGCTTCACTTTTCTTGGACTGACCGACATTTGACTATTCAAAAGTGCCTGTAAATGGTCTATTTGAAATAAATGCTTTGATTTGATTGATTTGATTTGATTTGATACTTTTTAGGGTTTTTTTTTTTCGGTGGGTAAATTCATCGACATTTTGTCTTTGGGGGGAGCGGGAGATAGTGTCAGACTCTTACTAACTAAAAAATTCACCCCGTTCCTTGTCTTACATACCGCGGCCGAGCCTGACTTTCGAAAACGAAACCTAGGCCCAGTAGGATTAGACCCTGCTGGGTCAATACGGTAAATTGACCGACTTGGTATTACATCAATCTCACAATTTTGTACAATAGAAGAACCGAGTTGCGTGCCTGGTTTTTTTTAAGCTATTGCATAGCTTCTATCGCGGGCCTTGAGCGTGGAGACCGAATCCAGAAATTCCGTAACGAAAATAACCTAACACCTCCCACTCATTTGTTTTTTGAGCGTGGTGACCGATAAGAAAACAAATGAGTGAACAATCAATCAAAATTCAATTCAATGTGTGAAAGTGTAACTTCAATTAATATCAAAGAAAAAAAATACTGCATAAATAAAATAAATAAATAATTATAATTGCATAAGTTGATAAAAAATGCTATGCAATAGCTTTACCGCGGCAGTCCCCGAGTGCCACACGTCTTTTTTTTTACAAAATTATGTTATTGATGGCATTAACAGTTTGTCTCAACAAATTCAAAGTAGTTTGAAAGAGAAATCAGATATTTTATGTTTTAATCATAAAAAGGACGTTTTTAGATGATTATTATTATCCTTTTCTGCATACCCTTTCACTTTAAATTTACATAAAATACTAGTTTCTCCAGCGGCTTTGTCTGAGTGAAAGTAGAAATTATATGCTTATGACTTTGACACTAGGCGAATAGTTAGTGAATGGGCCGTAATCCACCACGCGGGCCCAGTGCGGGTTGGTGAATGTCACATGTCTTAGAATTTTTGGTTCTAGGATATGCCGATTTCCTCACGATGTTTTCCTTCATCCTTTTGCATATAGCTCCATCCTTTTTGCATTTCAGTTTAAGTCGTAAAATGGATTACTTTAAGAGTTGTAGCACAAAATATACTTAAATGTACAGAAGTCAATCTACATACAAAGCGCGCTCTCACAACGCACACATAGACACCGGTCACCGACACGATATCTCAGTCGCGTCTAAGACCACTCGTCGAACAGTTCCGGCTCAAACGCTCATTAGTGTGCGTCCACCGAGCGTAGGTATAAAAATTGAAGTACATACATGAGATTGTCTTCTTTACCTATCTATTTTGTGGTTGTAGTAATCCACACACCAGTAGTATTGGGACATAACATCCCTGAAAGCAAGCTTGGCCGATGTACAATCCAAGCTGGAGGTATCGAATACCACCGTGGGTGCGCTACGTGCCGAAGTAGAGTTGTTGCGCAACGCTGTTTCGGAAAGTAGGGCGCCTAACAACGCCAGCGTGAACAAACGTCGCGGAGCACGAAATGCATCCATGGGCAGTTTTGAGGCGGCGAGTTTCAGTGCGTCACCCGCTGCCGATAATGCTTGCGCTGCATCTTGCTCCGTCGCTGCCGTCGCTGTATCGTCACCGGTCGAAATTGTGACGCATGTAGGTATGTACGTCGATCCCTAAACGTGCCTACTCCGCTGTTGTTGCCGCAAAGAAACCTGCTGTGTCGCAAACAACGCGACAAGCAGGAAAAACGAAAGGGGGCAAGGAGAGCGATGAGGATGGCTTCACTTAGGTAGATAAGAAGAAGAAGAAGAAGAAGAAGCCTACTTGTCAGAACCAGTGCGGTACCGCGCTGGCAGGACCAAACATGCTGCTGCGTCCAGCAATACCCACGACGCAGCTGTACGTTTCGAGGCTACATCACACCACGAAGGTTGAGGAGATCGTGGAGTATGTTCGAGTCAAGACGAACTGGACTTTGAGAGTTGAGCAGCTGGAGCCGCGCCATAACACTAATTTCAAGTCGTTTGTGGTGCGGGTGCCGACTCATCATTTGGACACCTTCCACAAAGGAGAGTTTTGGCCGAAGGGTGTCGTGTATCGAAGATTTCGCGGAAGGATACCGACCTCGCAGCGGAACACGTCGCCGTCACTTCGTGTACAATAGTTTAGTTTAATAATTAGTTATAGAATCTTTTATGTATTAGTTCATTATTTTGTAAGATTATTTGTGTATTTTATCTATGGGCCTTAGTTGCCTGAAAATAAAGGATTATTATTATTATTATACCGACCTCGCAGCGGAACACGTCGCGTCGCCGTCACTTCGTGTACAATACCCAACCAGCAAAACAGTCTCAGAACTCGCACTTTTTAAGAGTTGTAGGCTTAAAGCGCTCTTATATGTATTTGTTTTAGAACACACCATCGATCCTATATTACTTTTAGACAAGCCGGTATGGCCTTATTAAGTGATTTTTTGACCAAAGAAAAGACCACATTTATGTAATAGTAGCTGGCCCAGCGAACTTCGTACCCCCTAACAGTCAGTGAATGTAGTTTAGCCGATTACGATGAAACAAAGCCTAAAGCAATTATCACACTGCCACGTACCACGCAGCATAACGCGTGAATACGTGTTTTAACGTTGCTTGTAAGTATCTCCGTTTGTATAGAAAACACGCACAGTCCAACACACAGAAAAAGCAATCCACGTGCGTTCATGTAGATCACGCGCCTACATGCATACACGCGCGTGGGGGCGGGGCAATACGCAAGGTATAGCATGTATGGCACACTGAGTCTCGTAATGCCATGCGTGATTTTGTATGAAATGAGTCGGAGCTTGCGTGAATCTACAAAACGCATCTACGTGCGTTGCGTGAAAAACCCACACGATGATGCAGATCTGCACTCCCGCAAGTACGCGCGTAGGTGCGTTGACACGCAACATGCAGCGTGATGCGTGACAATGTGATAACCGCCTTAGTAATATATCAAGTAACACACAATTGTAACGTATAAAAGTTATCTACATTGACTTCGTACATTTTACGTAATGCGCGTACAACTAAAAACTTCTATAGATTTATTATATTACTAGTTGTCCGCCCGCGACTTCGTCCGCGTGTACTTCGGTTATCGCACTCTAAACGTAGTTTCCCGTAGGAATAAGATATTTTTCCGGGATAAAAAGTAGCCTATGTTCTTTCCCATGTCAAAGGCTATATGCATGCCAAATTTCATCCGAATCCGTTCAACCGTTTTTGCGTCCCTCGTGGGGGCGATCGGCAGCGGAGACCTCTCGCGCCGGACCTTGGTTGAGGCCATGGTCCGGAGCGAGGAGGAGTGGCAGGCGGTCGCCGACTTCTGCGAAGCAGTAATGCTCGCAAAGGAGGAGGCCGAACGCATCAGGCAACGGCGTTATCGCCGCCGCCGCCGCCGGGATTCTGATCCCGATTTCCGGCCAAAGTAAGCGCGGGCTTGCAGACAGTGAGCAATGGGTAGCTCACTGTCCGGCCGTCCGGTAACTGTCCGGACCAAGCCCAAGTCGTCGACGGCGCGCACTGTTCCCGCGCGCCTCAAGGAGTTGTCAGCAACAGCAGGGACCCAGCCGGGTCGAAGCCTACTGGGGCCAGGGTTATCCGAAAGGGCGCTTGAGCCCCGGTATGAAGGCTAGAAGGAACGGGGTGGGTCTTTTAGTCATTAAGAGTCTGACACTATCTCCCGCTCCGCCCAAGGGCGGGGGATGTCAATGCATGATTTTTCCCACCATAAAATAAAAGCCGTTTTTGCGTGATTAAGTAACAAACATCCACAGTTTCACATTTATAATATTATTATTTAATTAGGATCTAGATGTTAGTTCATATTTTATTTAAATTCTGTTGTTAACTTATTATTAAAGTTAATGATTTTATTTATTGTGTTGTTGTGACGCCTGAAAGGTCAAATGATTTTATTAATATACCTAAGTCACAAATCTATCAGTTTAAAATTAAATTCCAATGCAAACCTATATTAATATAATATTAATAAAACGTTTAAAATCGATCAAGTGCGAGACGGAATCGAGAGTAGAGGTTTCGGCGTTCGAATTTTATTTATTAGTAGCTTTAGCCCGCGGGTTTGCCCGTGTACATAAAATATAGCCTATGTCACTCAGGAATAAAGCTGCTTTCTATCGGTGAAAATGTTAACAATCGGACCAGTACCCCTAGCCAAGTTGCTAATCTGCAATAGTTAACGCTTGTAGAAAGATTCAAATGTACGGGAATGACGTCGTCTTAACGCTCAGTCACGTGATCAGAACAAAAGAATTGGCGGCAAGGTCAACTCGAAGCGTTCGGCGCAAGCGAAACGTTTGTAACTTGGCTAGGGGGGCTGTATTTTCAAAAATTACCTCCTACAAACAAAAAACAAACTTTGCTTTTTTATTATATTAGTATACACTAGCTGTCTCGGCGAATTTCGTACTTACTATATTTTTCGATATACATCGTTAAATTTTGCTCTTTTAGGCCGAAAGCCGAAACCAGTTTTTTAGGCCGAAACCCGAACTGAACATTCAATCGCTCTCTAGTTATAAATAACATTTTTACATGTTGATTTTTGTCCCCAAGAACGCCAGAACAAACTCGCGTGTAAAACACACTTGCATACAGCCGAAAGAACCTTTTTTTTGAAATCGGTTTAAGAGGCAGGATATGAATAACGATTTATTATCTTCCTTTTTAACTGATTTGAGAGAAAAAAGTCACTCGGTGACATCTCCCGCTCTTGGGCGGAGCGAGAGAGTGTGTCAGACTTTTACTGACTAAAAATCCACTCCTGTTCCTTCTTTGTTTTCGTCCAATGGCTCCCGGTTTCACTTTTTCACTACCTGTGGCCCCGATAGGGTTCGACCCTGCACGGTTCCTACGGGTTACTACTGACATCTCCTTCAGGCGCGCGTGAAACGACTTGGCCTCGGTCTGGACGGTTACCAACCGGCCGGACGGCAATCTACCCGTTGCTCCACGGTACTCACCTGATATGCCATTGATGTCATAAGTTATTTGTTTCCAAGAGAACACTTCCTCGAATTTACCGACACTCCGACGGTTCTGACTTCTTGAGGGTACGGTCAGCAACGCCAACAAAGCGACTGTCAGGAGAAATTGTTTCATTTTGACCTGCAACAAGGAAACCTTCTTAGCACTAGGAAAACCGAAATTTTGAACTATGTATAAAGACCAAGTGGATTTCCGGCCACAGTAGGCGCGGGCTTGCGGACAGTGTGCAATGGGTAGCTCGCTGTCCGGCCGTCCGGTAACTGTCCAGGCCAAGCCCAAGTCGTCGACGGCGCGCACTGTTCCCGCGCGCCTCAAGGAGTTGTCTAGAACAGCAGGGACCCAGCCGGGTCGAAGCCTACTGGGGCCAGGGTTATCCGAAAGGGCGCTCGAGCCCCGGTATGAAGGCTAGAAGGAACGGGGTGGGTCTTCTAGTCAGTAAGAGTCTGACACTATCTCCCGCTCCGCCCAAGAGGGGGGGTTGTGATTGGATGATTTTTTCCCACCATAAAAATAAGTGGGGTCAAATGACTCGCTCATATGATGTTATGCTTTATTCGTGTGTTATAGTTTTAAATTTATATTTTAACTAGCTGTGCCCGCGACTTCGTTCGCGTGGACTACAGGATTTTGAATTTATTTTTTCGAAAATAAAAGTAGCCTGTGTTAGTCTTTATTACATCAGCTACCTGCCAAAAAAAGTCCCATCAAAATCGGTCCAGCCATTTCAGAGATTAGCCCGGACAAACAGACAGATAGACAAAAATTGTAAAAAATGTTATTTTGGTGTATGTACCGATGAATATATATATACGGTACATACAAAAAAATAACATTTTTTACAATTTTTGTCTCTCTGTCTGTTTGTCCGGGCACGTAGTAAAAAGCAGTTATTTCAATATTACAAACAGACACTACAATTTTATTTATATGTATAGATATAGATTGGTAAATATAATATTAAATAAAAGAACTTAATAGTTGTTCAAAAAAAAAAAAGTAATAAAAAACAAAATATTAAGCACATTCTTGACATTTGACCTCTTTTTTAGGGTTCCGTAGCCAAATGGCAAAAAACGGAACCCTTATAGATTCGTCAGGTCTGTCTGTCTGTCCGTCCGTATGTCACAGCTACCTTTTTCCGAAACTGTAAGAGCTATATTGTTGAAACTTTGTAAGTAGATGTATTCTGTAAACCGCACACAAAAATAGAAAAAAAGCAATAAATTTTGGGCGTCCCCATACTTAGAACTAAAACTCAAATTTTTTTTTTCATCTAACCCATACGTGTGTGGCGTCTATGGATAGGTCTACAAAAATGATTTTGAGGTTTCTAATATCATTTTTTTCTAAACTGAATAGTTTGCGCGAGAGATACTTCCAAAGTGGTAAAATGTGTGTCCCCCCTCTAACTTCTAAAATAAGAGAATGATAAAACTAAAAAAAATATGAGATGTACATTACCCTACAAACTGCCAACGAAAATTAGTTTGAACGAGATCTAGTAAGCAGTTTTTTTTAATACGACATAAATCTAAAAAAATACACTATTATTAAAACATCGATCAAAGTTACAACTAACTACAAAAACTTTTATATTATGTTACTTGCTGCTACGGAACCCTCCATGGGCGAGTCCGACTCGCACTTGGCCGGTTTTTTTATATTACAAGAACAACACAAAAGGTTATTGTAAGTGTTACAAGAATTATTAGTTTGGCTCCAGCAATTCTGTAGGAAAGACCGTCTTCTCTTTCTGTTACGTTTTCTTCAGGCTCTTCGGGTAAACTGTTACTGGGCTGTGAAGAGGACAGTGTCATATAATAAGTGACCTTTTGACAAAAATCAGTCGTAGAGTAAATACTTCATTCCGTTTGTTTTTAATGTTTGTTCGACTCGTTAGCGGTTAAACAGAGAAAAACCAGTTCTCGTCCATTGTTTCGTTCTGCAAGATCGAAATTGTTATTTTAACCTTGAGATGACGAAGCTAAAAAAAACTGGTTAGTGATTTGTTGATTTTGACTGTGTTTTCTAAGTTATAGTTCATCGTGTAGTGAAGTTTCATAGTTAAAGTTTTGTAGGTTTTAAGGATGAAAAATAGTAAAGGTAATATTTAGTTATTGTTATGTTTTTTAAGCTATTGCATAGCTTCTATCGCGGGCCTTGAGCGTGGAGACCGAATCCAGAAATTCCGTAACGAAAATAACCTAACACCCCCCACTCATTTGTTTTTTGAGCGTGGTGACCGATGAGAAAACAAATGAGTGAACAATCAATCAAAATTCAATTCAATGTGTGAAAGTGTAACTTCAAGTAATATCAAAGAAAAAAAAAACAAAGGAAAAAAAATACTGCATAAATAAAATAAATAAATAATTATAATTGCATAAGTTGTTAAAAAATGCTATGCAATAGCTTTACTGCGGCAGTCCCCGAGTGCCACACGTCTTTTTTCCTTTATTATTATTATGAGCCCGTTGTGTCCAACTGCTGGGCAAAGGCTTTCCTTCCGTTAGTCCACTCTTCCAAGTTAGAGTTAGTTATATGTGAGTTAGTGGTCTTAGTGACTAATCACTTCTGGCCAATCCTTAAGGTAGGAGTCCAAATCGTCACGCTATCTCCTTCTAAGCCTACCGCGTCGCCGGCTCCTGCTGTTCGGAATCCAGTCAGTAGTTGCTTTCGCCCAATTTTGGGCAGATGAGACCTGCCCAGTTACATTTTAGTTTGGCAGCTGAGTTACCTTATTATTAAGTTATTATTAAGAACAAAAATAATATTGTAACTATATAGGTTATAGGTTTTGTTAAAACTAAGAATATCGTCATTTTGCACTTTTATAAAAGTCTGTACTTAGCACTTTCTTAACGCAAAGGGCAACTAAGAAACATACGCAGAAGTTCTATACTAGGATATACACCGCTAAATTTTAATCGTTTTAATCCCGTGGAGGGTCGATCCGGTACATGAAACTTAAAAAATAAAGCACCTTTTTTCAAAAGTCGTATTCATTTACGCATGTACGAAATTAATTTCTTTAAGAAAACGTAAGCTGAGCGGGTTCAATGACCTGTAGTTAGTAGTCGGCGTTGCGTACAAACTATCTACGACCGTCCACGGGATTAAAACGATTAATATTTAACGGTGTATGCGACGCAAGCGGTTGAAAGGTTAATGAAAATAAATGTTTCAAGTTTTTTAAAAGACACAAATATTGAATTAATATACATAAAAAACTGGACAAGTGCGAGTCGAACTCGCGCACGGAGGGTTCTGTGTAAACTACACTTCCCAAATGGAGTCTCAAAGATTTTTCCGAATTGCAATTTTTTTTTTTGACGTAGGTAACAACAAATTTTCATTTTTAATTTTGTCCTATACCTGTGCTTTAAGACCTTTCATTGTGCCAAATTTCAGGATTCTGGGTCAACAGGAAGTACCCTATGAATTTCGATCTTTGAGAGTAACAAAATATACGTTTTTTTGTGACATAAACGGCCGAATCTTTTAAGCTATTGCATAGCTTCTATCGCGGGCCTTGAGCGTGGAGACCGAATCCAGAAATTCCGTAACGAAAATAACCTAACACCCCCCCCACTCATTTGTTTTTTGAGCGTGGTGACCGATAAGTAAACAAATGAGTGAACAATCAATCAAAATTCAATTCAATGTGTGAAAGTGTAACTTCAATTAATATCAAAGAAAAAAAACAAAGGAAAAAAAATACTGCATAAATAAAATAAATAAATAATTATAATTGCATAAATTGATAAAAATGCTAAGCAATAAGCTTTACCGCAGCAGTCCCCGAGTGCCACACGTCTTTTTTTTATTTGTTAACTTACATGCATAGAAGTTTGATTTCTACACAGCTTGGAGGGACCGCAGACTTAAATATATGGTTTTAATTTCAACTAGATACCTCCACGCGTTCTCGAGATAAAGGGTCTTGACAGACAGAAAGACAGACAGACAGACGGACGGAAAACAAAGTGATCCTATAAGGGTTCCGTATTTTTCCTTTTGAGTACATAACCCTAAAAATTATGTTTTTACTTTTAATTAAGGTTAAATCCTGATAACTGGAAACCCGTGGTCCTAGAACGTAAGGGCGCGAAAAGTAATTATGTAGATGATATTTCCACCTCAAAAAATGGGGTCTTTAAGTCAAAAGTGAATAGGATATATCTAGGCAAGCGTATCCCATCGTCGGCCACATCATCGCTTACCATCAGGTGAGATAGTGATCAAATGCGAACCTGTAAATAATATTAAAAACAGAAACAAAAGCACTTACCTCTTTTTATATTTTATTTTCAAAATCAAAATAAAATCACTCTTACACTTCTCACCAAACTAAAACATAAAGTATTATTATTTCAAGCCACTATTATTTATTGCATTATTATTATTGTACTATCAGTTATTATTAATAAGAAACACGTCTGTATAGGTCAGAGCGTGTCTGCCATATGTTAGATTTTCCTAATGTTTGTAAACCATGACCTCAGAGATCACTATAGTGATGTTCACTGCCAATAGTTTTTCTTATCGATGTTTTTGTGATCTTATTTTTAGACGAGTTATTTTTGGCACACTGTAAGTTTAAGGTCCATGTTTAATAATCATAACATAGTCTTCATAGTTCCTGGTAACCAGTTACCAACTTAAGACTCCAAGAATATATTTTTTTTGTCGAGTAAAAATCAACCGACGTCCGCCCTTAAGCGGAACGGGAGATACGCTGACCCTGACTAAAATAGGACAAATGTGAATGATGATATAATATAGAGACTATAGTGGCGTGACTTTCAAGTATGGTGCTGGTATCTGGAGCCTTATAATCACGTGCTAAAATGTCAGTAGTGTAAGCGAGAGAGAAGGATGGAGCTTTATACCCTACTAGATTTTGCCCGCAGCTTCGCCCGCGTACATAAAATATAGCCTATGTCACTCAAGAATAAAGCAGCGTTCTATCGGTGAAAGAATTTTAGCAATCGGACCAGTACTTCTAGAGATTACCTCCTACAAACAAAAAACAATCTTTACCTCTTTATTATATTAGTGTAGATAATTATAGCTGCATCTTTTTAACAGTTTAGGTCGTAAAATGGATCATTTAGAACTCGTGGTAGCTCTGGTGTATTTGAATAGAAACTTCGAACAGTAATATTTGTTTCATAGAGATCGACTGAAGACTAAATTATGGCTTCAGTTTTAACCAGTTTCGGCCAAAAAACTGGTTTCGGCCAAAATGTAGCCGAATATTCGGACCAAAATAACGTCTTTGAGTTGAGTTATATATATGTTATATTTTTTTGGGTATTCATCGATTAATTATAATTATAAAATTAAACCTAAGTATTAATTAATTCATTTTTACAAAAAAAAGAAAAAGTTTTTTTTTAAAACGTGTTTTGACATATCATCAAATGTTAACGTTTAATTAAACCCCAAGCGAACACCGTTTGCTCTCTCATTGTCTTTCTAGCGTATCTCTAATTACGATATTCGAAATGTTAAAACGATCATCGACGCGGTAGGCCCAGAAGGAGATGGCGTGACGATTTGGACTCCTACCTTAAGGATTGGCCAGAAGTGGCTAAAGACAGAAAGGAGTGGAATAACGGAAGGGAGGCCTTTGCCCTGCAGTGGGACACAACGGGCTCATTATAATAATAAATAATAATAAAACGATCATTCACCCGATTCACGTACCTAATCCAAACCGTAACGATATCGTAGCGATTTAGTCGTTTAGACCATTTCCATAATCACATCCATCAATCGAGTTTGAACGACAACGATTTTAAAGTCGCTTGATATACGTCGATTAAAAAAAATCAGTATTTAATTATCCTGACAGAATACTTAAAATAAGTCGATAAATAGGACTTCGATCGAACTATAAAACTTCAACGATATTGGCTTGTTTGATTTTACGTGAATCAGGCTACTGGCCAGCTTTACTTTGTCATATCATGAAGTGATCGATTGTAAGATCTGGCCACGAAATATAATGTAAATTAATAAAACATCTACACAGCTCAACGACAGTAAACAATTCAAATATCTCGACGCTTCTTCCGCGAATACCGGTTACCCTTGACATATGCATGCAGTGCTGTGGCTGAGTTCGTGACCAGACCGCAGAATTCTACGGAATCTCAGCTGCACAAAATAGTTAGTTAGCCCATTTAGGTCCCGCTGCTGGGCGAGCGGTGGTTAGTGGTGAGCAGTGGCACATAATAGATAGGTACAGAAGACAATCTACATACAAAGCACGCTCGAGCAACGCACACATAGACACCGCTCACGGACACGATGTCTCGTCTCAATTGCCCGGTCGCACTCGTACAGTTCAGCGCAACGGGCTGGCGTGTGTGCGATCGCCTAGCGTAGGATACAAAGTGAAGTACATACAAGAGATTGACTTCTGCACCTATCTATTTTGTGGCAGTGGTGGCCATGTGGTAACGGCTCCGACTTATGAGTTGTAGATCGTGGGTCCAACCCCAGCCAGGTGCATTACATTATTTAATTTATTTCATCACCACTGCTCTCAAAACGGTGAAGGAAAACATCGTTAGGAAACTGGCATGTCCTAGAACTTCAAATTCGAAGACATGTGACATTCTCCAACCCGCACTGGGCCCGCGTGGTGGATTATGGCTCATTCCCTCTCATAGAGAGGAGGCCTGAGTCCCAGCAGTGGGAACATTAAAAGGCTAATGGTCCGTTTGGTTGCGCAACTAATTTGGGGGCGCGACCAGCTCGAACGTGTGGCGACTCTGGTGTCTAGTTTGGTAGCTTAGGGCTATGCTATGATTATACTAATGTGTTTATTTATTAAATTAAATTAATCTATAATTTAATGTCAATTGATAATAAATGTCAGTTGGTCCATAAATACATTCCGTAAAAAATGTCATGATAAAATTATTATTATAGCACTTCAAATAATTTATGCCAATTTAAAGTGAATCTATTAAAAATTCCCTGACATTATAATATGTTTTAATAGCTTAAAAAAGATTGCAATTTCCTTTCAAACACTTCTAAGTTTAGCTCTTTCAAGCTATTCAGAAGCTTGTTCTAAATAATAGAAGCCATACAAACACACACAGTGATGACATATGGCTCTGAAACGTGGTCACTCACAATAGGCCTCATCAGATGGCTTAAAGTTACCCAAAGGGCAATGGAAAGGGCTATGCTCGGAGTTTCCTTACGTAATCGAGTCAGAAATGAAGATATCCGCAGGAGAACTAAGGTGGCCGACTTAGCACTAATAATCGCCAAAGTTAAGTGGCAATGGGCAGGGCACATTGCCCGCAGCACAGTTAGCCATTGGGGCCGAAAGGTTCTGGAGTGGCGACCGCGTACCGGAAAACGCAAAGTCGGAAGGCCTCCTTCAAGGTGGACTGATGACACTAGCTCGATCTGAGCCTACGTTGTGGATTACGGCCCATTCCCTCCGTAATCCACAACATAGGCTCAGAGCGAGTTGGGGAATGTGACATTCCCCAACTCGCTCTGAGCCCATGTTGTGTTGAGCACGCTTAGCTTAGCATAGTCAGCCTTATAATGTTCCCACTGCTGGTACTCAGGCCTCCTTTCTAGGAGAGGGAATGGGCCGTCCACCACGCGGGCGCAGTGCGTGTTGGTGAATGTCACATGTCTTCAAATTTTTGGTTCTAGGACATGCCGGTTTCCTCATGATGTTTTCCTTCACCGTTTTAAGTGATGATGAAATAAATTACACAAACTAATGCGCCTAGTTGGGTTTGAACCCGCGACCTACAACTCGTAAGTCGGGCTACCTTACTAATTTTTCAAAATTCACCCCCATGGGGATCAAACGGGGGCCCAAAGATAATATGGAAAATATACTTACACGTCGACTAAACTGTTGGCAGAAGCTAAATAATAAATGAAATTTATTTTGCAAATAGGTGTTAAAAAAAAAACACTTTTACACGTCAATTTTCCTTCGTTAGTTTAAACTAGATGAGACCGGTGTTCCCTAAGAAGAAACACCGAAACAAATTCAGGGGTCAAAGTCTCTTTTAAAGTCCATACAGTAAACATGTAATGATCAAATCGTATGAGAGCCATGCAGATTTTTCTGAGATGGTCTTTTGAGGAAAGAACCACACAGATTTGAGTGCATCAGTCCAGTCAGTGCAAGCATTTATCAGTATTCGTTTAGCTTTAGGACTGCTGAGGAGCTCATTTGAGCTATTTTAATTGATACTATGCCAGCGGCTTTGCCCGCGTGCATAAAATATAGCCTATGTCACCCAGGAATAAAGCAGCTTTCTATCGGTGAATAAATTTTAGCAATCGGACCAGTACTTTCGGAGATTACCTCCTACAAACAAAAAAACAAACTTTACTTCTTTATTATCTTAGTGTAGACTAGCTTTTGCCCGCAGCTTCGCCTGCGTATATAAATAAAATATAGCTTATGTCACTCAGGAATAAAGCAGCTTTCTATTGGTGAAAAAATTTTAGCAAGCGGACTAGTACTTCCAGAGATTACCTCCTACAAACAAAAAAACAAACTCTTTATTATATTAATGCAGATTACATATTATTTATTATCTTCGTCGTGTGTGATAGTCCATTGAATTGAATGGCGAGCGATATTGTGTCTGATAAAATATTATAGTATCTTAGCCGTTTGCAGCGCCCCCTTAGTGAACTTCACTGCGGGTGACGTAACCTACGACAAACTTATTATTTGTGGTTGGTACAGTAATCGGGTCTAGGGATCGAACCGCAAAATTAAGTTTGTTTTTTATTGTATATACTTTCCCGGGATAGAAAGTACCCAGTATGGTGCCCAGGATATTAAAGAATAATTTTACCAAGTTTCATCGTAATCGAACCGGTAGTTTTTGCATGATGCCTGAACAAACAGACAGATAAACAAAAAATTTTTAAATCACATTTTTGGGTTTGGTGTCTGTCTAGTCCAAGTGTCTGCCCCCTGCCTTTATTTTTTTTTATATTTTCAATGTACTGAATTTTCATTTCTACAGATTTATTATAAGTATAGATATGTATAACAATTTGAAAATAAACACATCAGCATAATTATAATTATCGATAAAAAACATCACAGTTACGTGCCTATGTTCCTTATTTAGCAACGGTTCACATGAGGTTATCTTCATAATAATATGGTAATAATTAATTATTATATATATTAGATGCTGTTTATGTTTTTATTGAGGTAGGTGTCATGGCCACTCATGATGGAAGTTCACGCGTCAAATTGGGGCAGGGTCGGTAAAATATTCCGTTGTTTTTAGGGTACCGTTTTCCAAAAAAGAAAAAAATCGGATCCCTTATAGGATCACGTAGTTATCCGTCTGTCTGTCAAGACCCTTTATCTCAAAAAACGCGTGCAAAGTATCGAGTTGAAATTAAAACCATATACACACGTCTACAGTCCTTTGAAGCAGTAAAAAAAACGAACTTCTGCATTAACGAAAAAAAAAAACGATATGGCCGTTTATGTCGCAAAAAATTTGTATTTATTTGACTCTCAAGGATATCAAAATTCATAGGTTACTTCCCGTTGAGCCCAGAAATTTGACATGAAGCAAGGTTTTATAGCAAAGGTATAGGAATAAATCTGAAAGCCATAACAACGCGACATACAATAACGCGTTCAGGGGAGTCTTGGGGCTGCCCCAATTCTGTAGTGCCTCGGGCATGTTTGCGGAAGCGCGCACCGACTGTTTTCACACTACCATGCGCAAGCGGTGCGCGTCCTTGGTGCGCAAGATGCGGGGCAGCTGCAATACAGTTCTGGCGATGATTGCCGGCAGATTTTGTCCTTATATCGGACATTGCTGTAGCAGACATGTTGCTTCAGTAATGTCCGGACATATCCGATAGTGAGAATGAGTGTGTTGTATTTTTGTGTATTTGCTGTATGGGTGCCTTTGGTTGCCTGAATTAAATGCTTTATTTTTTATTTTTTATGTATATATTTTGTTTTTATAAAGTTGTTAAGGTCACAAAAAAAAACTTTTTGCGATCCGGTAAAATCTTTGAGAATAGAATTATTTACATAGGTAAGTTTGTACGGAACCCTCAATGCGTGAGTCCGACTCGAATTTGCCCAGGTTTTTTTTTTATTATATGAACTAGTACTTGACTGCGATCACACTTGATGGTAAGCAGTGATGCAATCGTTGATGGTGAGGCGCACTAGTTTATTAAGAGCCTATTCACTCTAGCCTTGAAGACATTTAAATTAGGCTTATTATGCCTAGTGTGTGTGGTGTGTGTGTGTTAAATTAGGATATTTTTTTAAGGTGGGAAATCATCCAATGGCTTCTCCTGCTCTAGGGCGAAGTGGGCGGATAATCTTTGGTGGATACTTATTGACACCAAACCTATACTATATACAGTATACACCTATGCTATATTCTTTGCCTTGAAATCCAGCAGAAACCCTGGTGTTATGTCTCTATCGGAAGTCAACCCATGGCCCCAGTAGGCTTTTGCTGGACCCGGCTCGGGCTCAGACGGCAAGCTACCAGTTGCTTGTCGTCAACAAGCCCATGCCTACAGTGCCTGGAAATCGAGGTTGGGGTCCTGGCGGCTGGGGAGTGAGGAAATTTCCGCTGAGGATGCTGTGATGTCTTTTAACACGTTCGCTGCGGCAATGATTTTGCTATACTTTCCATTTCTGCGGTACAAGGTCTATACACCTGGTAATAAAACATTAATTGTGACGGCACAAGGCTTATAGACCCTGTAAAAAAATATTTCTCTTTCCTACACCGAACCATATTGAAATTATGCCTTCCACACGACAAGGAAGTATAGACTTTTCTTAGCCCCACTGTATGCGAGACGTATTACAAGATATTTAAACCTGGTATCGCACTTAACGTGTTAAGCCACTTCTCGAAGAAGAGACTTATTGCCATGAATAGGTTAAGAAAAAAAATAAAACTTCTTAGGATGACATTTTTAGTTTTTATTCATTAAAAAAAACATATGAATTTAATTCTACTTATCGCAAACGGTACCTTTGATGAGATCTTGAACGTTACCCCTGAAATAAAAAAAAAATATTTAAAGTTTGGCTTAGAGACCGTCCGAAAATGCGGTTTCGGCTTCAGCTAGACATCACTTTCCTGCCCTTGTCCTATTTAACGGTACAGCAGGTTTTTTTTCCATTATGTCCTTACATTCGTCACGCTATCACTAACTCCCTTTTCTTTCATATTCCATCCATTTTTTTAATTGAGCTCCCTCGCCCTCTCCATCCATCCACATGCACACTCATAACTCTTTTAGTAATATGCATGTCATCCCTCCTCTTAACATGACAGTACCAAAACAATCGATTTCCTTTAAATTTTTCAGTGACTGGCACTTTCACACACCTCATTTCATGATTATCGTCACACTCACACCATACACTTTCGGTTTCGGCCTGTATTGATCAAAAAAACGGTTACAGTTTCGGCGAAAAAGTGGCCGAATATTCGGCACTACTGAAACGAACGTCTTTGAGCTGGCAATAACGATACGATTTCAAAAAGAATTTATAAATAGTTATGTCGGTTAAGCTTGGATCTGTGAAGTTAATATTCCAGAAGCTTGGGAATTAGTCAAAAGCAGTGATGACTCCACAACTTTGACAGAATCTGGGGTGATGTTCACGCGAGCTGCACGCTTAGCCAAGTTGTTATTCTGCAATCGTTAACGCTGTCGAAAAGTGATGAAACGTATGGGAATGACGTCATCTCAACGTAAAGTCGCGTGGTCAGAACAAACGAATAGACAATTCGTAGCCAGGTTCACATCGTTCAAAATCGTTTCTACAATGCTTAACGCTACATCCTTTGTTATACAGACGCTACATTGTAGGACGAGCGACCGACTCAGGCGCGTCAACATGGCTACCAACTTATCGTTTTCTACAATTGCTGTCACCGAGGCGTTACCGATTAGAGAACGGAATTCGATTGTAACTTGGCTAGGGGGGCTGAATAGATAAAAGTTCTGACCGCATGTATGTGATCCGCTTTTTGTCTGCCAACAGCCGCGTGGTCAACAACTAGTCTAGGGAATATCACAACTCGTTGTTAATAGAGTACTTATAGTCTACATCATAATAAATCAACTGCATAGCATAATCATCCTTATAATGTTCCCACAGCTGGGACTCAGGCGTCCTCTCTAGGAGAGGGAATGGGCCGTAATCCACCACGCGGGCCCTATGCGGGTTAGTGGATGTCGCATATCTTAAAATTTTTGGTTCCAGGACACGCCGGTTTCCTCACGATGCTATCCTTTACCATTTTGAAAGCAGTGGTGATGAAATAATTACACAAATGAATGCGGCTGATCGGGTTTGAATTTGCGACCTACAACTCATAAGTCTTACATTGCTCTTCATAATAAGGTCTCTTGCAGAAAATCCCACTTTGATTGGCATCCTGAACCAACATATATATATCTTAAAAAGATCTTTACACAATTTGATTACTTACTTAAGTACAAAGAAGTTGGGATCAGTTATATTGAACTGTGAATATATGAACGTAGGTATCTGGTTCACTAACACCCACACATCATCTCCAACTACTTTCAGATCTGCAAAGAAAGAAAGAAAAACTGAATATGTGTTTTTTAGGGTTCCGTAGCCAAATGGCAAAAAACGAAACCCTTATAGATTCGTCATGTCTGTCTGTCTGTCTGTCTGTCTGTCCGTCCGTATGTCACAGCCACTTTTTTCCGAAACTATAAGAGCTATACTGTTGAAACTTAATAAGTAGATGTATTCTGTGAACCGCATTAAGATTTTCCAACAAAAATAGAAAAAAAGTAATAAATTTTGGGGGTCCCCATACTTAGAACTGAAACTCAAAATTTATTTTTTCATCAAACCCTTACGTGTGGGGTATCTATGGATAGGTCTTCAAAAATGATACTGAGGTTTCTAACATCATTTTTTTCTAAACTGAAAAGTTTGCCCGAGAGACACTTCCAAAGTGGTAAAATGTGTGTCCCCCCCCCTCTAACTTCTAAAATAAGAAAATGATAAAATAAGGGAATGATAAAACTAAAAAAAATATATGATGTACATTACTATAAAAACTACCAACGAAAATTGGTTTGAACAAAATCTAGTAAGTAGTTTTTTTTTAATGCGTCATAAATCGAAAAAAATACACTATTATTAAAACATCTATCAAAGTTACAACACATTACAAGAACTTTTATATTATGTTACTAGCTGCTACGGAACCCTTCATGGGCGAGTCCGACTCGCACTTGGCCGGTTTTTTTATCCTTCATTTTGAGAAATTTGCGTTTTGGGACCAGCCCCCCTAGCCAAGTTACAACCGTTTCGCTTGCGCCGAACGCTTCGAGTTGACCTTGCCGCCAATTTTAAATTTGTTCTGACCACGTGACTGAGCGTTGAGATGATGTCATTTCCGTACATTTGAAGCTTTCTACAAGCGTTAACGATTGCAGATTAACAACTTGGCTAGGGGTTCAGGATTTCCATTCGCATAGTGCGTAGTCCCAGCGGACATCGGACATCTATTTGAGGCATTCGAGGAATACTACGCGCCATCGACACCTGCTCGGGCTCGACCATTACCGGACGTCCGGACGGCGAACTAGCTATCGCTCGTCGTCCGCTAAGCCTGAAGTTACACCTTTGCTTGAGGGTTTTCGAAAGATTTACCTCGGCCCCTGAACGCAACTCTGTTGAGGTTGGCCATTACCATGACCAAAATTAAGCTAGGAGGTAGCTGTTTTTCCGCTTAGCTGTTGCCCTACGTCTAGGTGCTGGTTCTCCTCATCGCTGCCACTGTGGCGAAGTTGTCAACAGCCTCGGTCACCACGGCCTGTCATGCAGTCGAGGTGCGGGACGTATAGCGTGGTACGCGAACATTAACGACATCATCCGACGAGCCCTTGTCACCGTCGGCGTTCCGGCTGTTTTGGAACCTCATGGCCTGGCACGCGACGATGGTAAGAGACCAGACGGTATGTCTTTATTTCCTTGGAAGATGGGTAGACCTTTAGTGTGGGACGCTACCTGTGTCGATGCTCTTGCGCCATCCCATCTTCCTAGCTCATCGTGCTGTGCTGGTGCTGCCGCGACGGCTGCAGAGAACCTCAAGCGGCGGAAATATAACAGCCTCGTCGGCAGTTATATTTTAGAGCCGTTTGGGATTGAAACTCTCGGGCCGTGGGGTCCGAGTGCTCATATGCTTTTTAAAGAATTGGCGAAACGCTTAATTGACGCTTCGCGTGACCCAAGGGCTGGCTTCTACCTCGATCAGAGAATAAGCATTGCCATACAACGTGGCAATGCCGCCAGCCTTTTGGGCACACTTCCAGTCGACAGCGATGCGGAGGAGTTTTATGACGTCATATTTAGCTAGGCATTTAGTGTATTATTATTTAAGTTATTGTTTAATTTGTTTATTATTTCCTAGCAATTAATTTTAATAAGCTAGGAGGTTTTTTTAATTGATATAAACTAGGGCTTGACTGCGATTCCACCTGATGGTAAGCAGTGATGCAATTGTTGATGGTTTACCTGATATATACACCAATTTGCTATGGCTCTGAGCGACTGCAGCAGAGTTCTTGCTGGTCAAGGGTGATTTAGTGTTCCAGCACATGATGGCATCCTGGGCCACATTGGCATACAGCAGCGTCTGGGTGGCGCTGTGGAAGTCGTGGGAACCGCTCTGGGAGAATGCTCCTCTGACGCCTTCGAGCTGGAAAGAAAATGACTACATAGATAATAGGAGAAACTGACTGGCTGATATTGATATGTTGTTGTGTTGTTGTTGTTGTTGTTGTTGTTGTTGTTGTTGTGTGTGTGTGTTTTTTTTTTTTGCGTTGAAACGCACAGCCGAAACTACTGGGTCAACGATGTGAAATTTTAACACGTTCGCTGCGGAGCCATTTTTCATGTTCTATCAGCCAGTGCGTATGAGGTCTTTTAGAGGCAACGTTGAACTTTTTTGTATTGCGTATGAGACCTTTTCGGCCTCACAAAAATTTGTTTTTAAAAAAGACCGGCTGAACGCTTCGGGAGAGAATCAATTTTATACACCGTTAAATTTTAATCGTTTTAATCCCGTGGAGGGTCGATACGGTACATGAAATACTATCGATTTGTAAAGATAAAATTAAAAAATAAAGTTCCTTTTTTTTAAAACTCGTATTAATTTACGCATGTACGAAATTAATTTCTTTAAGAAAACGTCAGCTGAGCGAGTTCAATGACCTGTAGGTAGTAGTTGGCGTTGCGTACTAATTACCTACAGGTCATTGAACTTGCTCAGCTGACGTTACTGGATCGACCCTCCTCGGGATTAAAACGATTAAAATTTAGCGGTGTATATTGGTTGCTGTTATACCCTTATAAATGTTAACATACTGTCCCCCACACAGAGTGAAAGAAAGCGATTTTAACTGCCGCACCTGCGAGAAGTTACGCATGTGACGTGTTCGACCTCATAACGCAGTAATAAAATTGATCCTCTCACGAAGCGTTGCGGTGATGTTTGTAAAAACAAAATTTTGTGAGGCCGAAAAGGTCTCATACACAATGCATAGAAATTGGAGGTGGAGGTGGTGCAAAGCGTTCTCGAAGGTATTGAGAAGCATTAGGATTGTGAAGGATTCATTATAATATTAGAAAAGATTTTTATTTGTACCTTAAAGCTGGCCTCAAAATCAGAATTCTTGTTTTTCAAGGCCTCATTAGACACGGAGAACTCTTGCGTCGATATCAAGGGGTGGTAGTAAGCTGTTCTCTTTCCTGCACTGTCAGGGTCTGACAGGGCGATGCTGAAGATGCCGTCACGCCAGTTGATCGTCTGATCTGGAACAGTGAAATAACTGTAACGACATCTATGGCGCCACATAAGAACTACGAAGAAAATACGAAATCCTGCATCGCGCAATCAAAGTTCTCCGCGCGATTTGAACATATACGACAGCCCGAAATCATCTATCGGGCAGTCGCCCACCAGAGTATAACACCTGTCTGGTCGGAGGATCCTCCCTTTTCAATGGAGGTATGTGGGACTTTACTCTCTGTTTCGCCTACCTCTTAATAACCATCTTACATGAAGAATTTTTTGATAACGTTTATTACAAGCTTTTATTATTGACCAGTGGTGGCTGAGTGGAAACGGCTCCAAGTTACGAGTGAACAGCGAGCTACCCATTGCTCGCCGTCCGCAAGCCCGCGTCTACGGTGGCCGGAAATCGAGATCGGAAGCCTGGCGGCGGATTGGGCGTGAGTGCCGTTGCCTTATGCGGTCGGCCTCTCTCTTTGCTAGCATTACTGCTTCGCAGAAGAACAATCCCCATAGGTGATAGAAGAGCTGACAACATGGAGATTGAAAAAATGTGACCGTATTGGATTAAGAAGACCAGTGGTGGCTGAGTGGAAACGGCTCCAAGTTACGAGTGAACAGCGAGCGACCCATTGCTCGCCGTCCGCAAGCCCGCGTCTACGGTGACCGGAAATCGAGATCGGAAGCCTGGCGGCGGCTTGGGCGTGAGCGCCGTTGCCTCATGCGGTCGGCCTCCCTCTTCGCTAGCATTACTTTCGATGTAGGCGGATTTAGTACTTACGTGCAACTATGAAGTCGGTAGCTCCAACGTCATAAACAAAAGAAGGATGGCTGAACCTCCAACTGTCCAGCTGCTTCAGAGAGAACACTATCAGCCCATTCCTGGCCAGGTCGTTGATGTAGGCGTACGCGTCGTCGCAGGTCGAAGATGTGACGTCCACCGTTATTGATGTTAGACCTGTAAGAGTAGAAAAAACAATTGTTAAAGGACCTTCGTTTTTCCTTTTTTAACCGACTTCTAAAAAAGGAGGATGTTCACAATTCGGATGTTTGTATTTTTAACCGACTTCTTTAACTTTATTTCGAGTGTACTGTTGAAAATTGTTTTATATTTAGTCAGATAATAGTGTTAAGTGTAGGGTCAAAATTACATCCCTACATAGTATAAAACAAAGTCGCTTTCTCTGTCCCTATGTCCCTTTGTATGCTTAAATCTTTGAAACTACGCAACGGATTTTGATGCGGTTTTTTTTAATAGATAGAGTGATTCAAGAGGAAGGTTTATATGTATAATAACATCCATTAAATAGTGGAGAAGTACTGTTATTTTTGAGGTTTCTAATGTGATGTCGTAAATAATTACATTTTTTCCGCTTACATTGCAAACGCAGGCTGAACCCTACGAGTTTTATCAAAATAATGTACTAAGTATTGTACACATTGAAAAGGTCTACAGAAAAGTCCGTGATGGTATATGTCTATCTCTTATGGATAACCCACAATAACTTTTTTTTGTCATTTACTTTTTACGACAAATAATGGCTAATTTTCGAAGCGATTTTAACCAATACAGCATTAATCCTTAACCAATTAAATACCTTGAATACATTGTTCATTTAATATAGATCTATACGGCCCTTTACATCGTATGATTTAAGTGAATATTTTCGAAGATATTACAGATTTAAAAATTGCGGGACGTAGCGTTTGGGGCGGTACCGGCCGGCCGCCCGGTG
The DNA here is from genome assembly GCA_929112965.1 of Mythimna albipuncta. Taxonomy (NCBI): domain Eukaryota; kingdom Metazoa; phylum Arthropoda; class Insecta; order Lepidoptera; family Noctuidae; genus Mythimna; species Mythimna albipuncta. The sequence continues at coordinate 8,271,798 of OV815985.1, read as the reverse complement.
CGGCAAGAGCATTGCACCCGTGCGAAGCCGGGGCGGGTCGCTAGTATTATATATGTTTATGTGTGCTAAATAAAAAATAAATAGGTGCTCAGCAAACAAATTATATCAAAAGAAAGACAAAATAAATATTGTGAATGGAGTTTAGTATAACAATGATTTACCTGAAGTAGTGCCATTAACTAAGACATTAGATGGGATTTCATATCTCAGTAGCTCCTTGTTGGTTTTCAAATCGTACACTATGATGTGAGGCGGCCGTTTCTGAACGAAGTTATCTGAAAAACAGTTTTTTTTTTAGAAATTTTCTGTTATGTTATCGACCAGCTAAGTTGTGAAAATGTGTAAAAACACAAAATGTGTGTGTGTGTGTGTCTAACGCGCAGTTAATAATGATATCTCACAATCTGACGGTCTGACACTGATAAATTATAAACTGTCGTGTATAGATGCGTTTTATTGTAAAAGTCTCTATTAAGACCGACCAATCAGGCACAGCCTTCCAAGTGAGAATTTAAAGCGTGAGAGATTGTAAATTAACAGTTTCACATCGATAGATTAATATTTTACCAAAAAATAATCCGCTAAATTATAAAAAGTAGGTTACGGTTTACAATCTTGTAAGATAGGTTATAATCTAACAGTATTTACAATTTTACGTTGACATATACAGGATGTCTTTGACATTAACGCACAAACGATTATGGATCCAGTACAATCGCGCCGTCGACGACTTGGGCTTGGTCTGGACAGTTACCGGACGGCCGGACAGCGAGCTACCCATTGCTCACTGTCCGCAAGCCCGCGCCTTCGGTGGCCCACCGCCGGGGGTCCAGAATCATGTACTGGATTCGTGATATTCGTTTGTGCGTCGATGACAAAGACACCAGTGTTACTGTGGCAGACAAAAGGACAAATTACTTACTAGGCACTTCCAAAAGTCCTGTATCGACCATCCAGAGCCTCTCACAGGCGTCCACTCTTGGCCGGTAGACGGAGACAAAGTTATTGATGCTGTCAGTGTCCGGGTACGGCTTGAGGAGTGGGGAAGATTGCTTGGACTTGAGATCCACGTAGTTGAGGGTTGACGGTATTCCTGGAAAGAAACCAAGTAGATTTTCATCATCACGATCATTCCCATCAAAAGATGTACACTGTTGGACATAGGCCTCCCTCAAGTATCGCCAAAATGACCGGTCCTGTGCATCTCGCATCCATCGTATTCCCGCGATCCACCAGGTCTTCGGTCCACCTTCTGGAAAGCCTTCCAGGGCCACGTCTTCCGGTGTGCGGCCGCTACTCCAAAACCTTGAACCTGAGGAGGCCGCACGCGTAAGGCAACGGTCCTCGCCCCAGCCACCGGATTCCGGTCCCGGTTTCCGGCCACCGCAGGCGCAGGCTTGCGGACGGCGAGCAATGGGTAGTTCGCCGTCCGATCATCCGGTAACCGTCCGGACCGAGCCTAAGACTTTGACGGCGCTTATTGTTCCACGCGTGCCTCAAGGAGTTGAAACCGTAGGGGCCTAGGCGGCTAACCTACTGGAGCCAATGGTCTGATTCTGAAAGGAAGATTTGGTCACGGTATATAAGGCAACGAAGGAACAGGAGTGGGTTTTTAGTCAGTAAAAGTCTGACACTATCTCCCTCTCCGCCCAAGGGTGCGGAGATGTCATTGGATGATTTTCCCACTACACACATTAAAATGAAGATATCCGCAGGAGAACAAAGGTGGCAATGGGCAAGGCACATTGCTCGCAGAACATTATCAGTTGTTTGATAAGACAACTGATGAACATACACATCTATTTCTAAATGCATATATACCTCTATTAGATAAATCACACCCAGACACAGAACAAATGGTCGTGCTCATCACATAAACATTTGTCATGGGTGGGAATCGAACCCACGACCTCCGGCATACAAGTCAGGGCCACTAACCATAAGACAGAACAGGCCAGTTAAAATGATGATGGTGAACAACTAACCGTATCGTCTTCTGGGAACGGTGATGAACACTTTGTCGTGGAATACTTCTAACCCTATGGGTATATTGTTGTACTGCACGAAGAACCTTTCATCTTCTTCTGGTTCTTCTGCAAAGAAGATACCTCCCACTACCTTCTGGAGGGGCTCGTCTCTTACATCTGGAATTTACAAAGAGTAATTTAAGGAACCGTTTTTTAGGGTTCCGTAGTCAACTAGGAACCCTTATAGTTTCGCCATGTCTGTCTATCCGTCTGTCCGTCCTCGCTTAATCTCTGTGACCGTAAGCACTAGAAAGCTGAAATTTGGTACCAATTTGAAATAAACGCTTCAAAAGTAAAAAACAATGTGTCCCCCTCCTATAACTTTTGAACCATAAGTTTAGAAAATATGAAAAAAATCTGAAAAGTAGAACTTTATAAGGACTTTCTAGGAAAATTATTTTGAACTTGATGGAAAGAACACTTTTTGTACAAAAAAGACAAAAGGGTTCTACAAAATAATTTCTGGACTAAGTTTGTATTATAATCGTTATAAATCAATATTAATATAATATATATAATATAATATAATATATATATAATATATAATAAAATATAATATAATAATAAATCGCAAGCATTTTTTTAAACTCATAAGTGGGTACACTTATTGTGACGGACGGGAACCTACGGAACCCTACACTGAGCGTGGCCCGACACGCTCTTGGCCGGTTTTTTTAGTATTGCGTGAAAGCAGTAAATATACAGGGTTATTTGTGAAACACTAACAACCAACCAACGCCAATGCTGAACCAAGCGTTTTGCCTCGTCGTTTATACCGCGTACATCGAGGGACTGGAACAATTTGCCTGCTGCGGTCTTCCCGTCCGATATAATTTAGGTGTCTTTAAGGCTTATAGTCCCTTGAACCCTCTGACCGAAATTATGTGGACGCAACTCTCGCACTCACCTAGGCGTACGCTAATCTGTGCATTTATTTGCGGCCAGCAGCGCCTGGAAAGCGCTTTAAATCCATTTTCTTTGCGAAAAATGGATTGATTTACATATGCAATGTTAACTTTGAAGAATATTTAACCACCAATTTTTATGTGTAAAAATGTTTCTAAAGGTCCAAGCCGTTTCGAAGGAGTAGGGTAAAATTGCGAAATTTCTAAATATATTTTTTTAGATAAAAGTATTAATAGCACGAAAAAAACAAATATTGATAATGCTGTTCATGAATCTTCAATAAACATATATTTTTTCAAACCTATTAACCTGGCCGTTACCGAGGAGTAGGCTTCAGAGAGTCACTGTTTTATGGCACTTTTTGGGCGCTTGGGCCTTAAGGCGTGAATAGGCTCTTATTAAACTAGTGCGCCTCACCATCAACAATTGCATCACTGCTTACCATCAGGTGGGATCGCAGTCAAGCACTAGTTTATATATAAAAAAAAAAAAAAATGTGTCTCTACAAAAATCTAAAATAGATATTTGTGTTATATTTAAATAGTTTTCCTGTTATTTGGTCACTGCTAATAATGAAATTTGATGACATTGTCCAATAACTTTAAAATACCTAATGTGTGCGGAAAAATAATAATATCTGGTTTAAATGTCAAACACAGAACACACAATAGAGATTAAACTCTAGAATTTACTTCCCCTAGACATAAAAAAAGCCGAAAGTAAATTTTCCTTCAAACGTAAAGTTCGGAACTACTACTTGAAGTCCTCTCAACCTTAGTTTGTTCTTCGTCAGAATTGTTATTAAGTTCTCTTTAAGATTTGATATTTTTTATAGTATTTATTAGTTTATTATTTTAGGATATTTATGTATTTTATTATATATAAATAACTTATTATTATAATTTTTTTCCGTTTCATTATTTGTTTATTGTGCAAACCCTATCTCAGTGATCTCTTTTTTAACCCAAAGGTTGACTGGTAGAGAATGCCTTGTTGCATTAAGTCCGCCTATGTACCACTACTGTACATGACGTTTAAATAAATAAATAAATAGAGTGTTACTACACCAATCGACCGATCATCGACCGATTCCATCGATTGGCATCGGTCGAAGTTGATAGATCTGTGAAAAAAATCGGTGGTAAAACTACCAGTTTTAATTGATCGATGAATACCGGTCGACTAACCAATCGATCGATTGTCGGTCGATGCAATCGGTCGACGTTAATCGATCAACTCCAGTTATATTCCACCAGTTTCTTTCAAAATGTATTCACAAGAGGATTCGATCGATCGTCGACCGACAATTGATCGATTGGTCTGGTAGAAACTATCGATTGACGTCGACTAATCCATTCTACCACAGATCGATGGCATCGATCGACGATCGATCGATTAGTTTGTTAACATCCTTAGAAAGATAGGTTAGGTAGGATAGACTTCTAGTACTAGGTATAACTTTGTAATAAAAATTGCCTATTCCCACAGCTGGGACTCAGGCCTCCTCTCTAGAAGAGGGAATGGGCCGTAATCCACCACGCGGGCCCAGTGCGGGTTGGTGAATGTCACATGTCTTCGAATTTTCGGTTCTAGGACATGCCTGTTTCCTCACGATGTTTTCCCTCACCGGTTTGAGAGCAGTGGTGATGAAATAAATTACACAAAGTAATGCGCTTGGCTGGGTTCGAACCCGCGACCTACAACTCGTAAGTCGGGGTCGTTACCACTCGACCACCACTGCTCTTATCGTGTAATGAAAATTATCTATCTATAAACAAATAATAAATTTGTAGAAGTTTGTGCTTGTGCGCGCATCACATGAAATGTTCGAAATCGATGTAGATACTTTTATACATTAAAAAACCGGCCAAGTGCGAGTCGGGCTCGCCCATGAAGGGTTCCGCAGCAGCAAGTAACATAATATAAATGTTCTTGTAATGTGTTGTAACTTTGATCGATGTTTTAATAATAGTGTATTTTTTTAGATCTATGACGTATTAAAAAAAACTAGTAACTAGATCTCATTCAAACCAATTTTCGTTGGTGGTTTGTATGTTATTGTACATCATATATTTTTTTTTACTTTTATCATTCTCTTATTTTAGAAGTTAGAGGGGGATGGACACCCATTTTCTCTGTCTTTCTACTCTACTATTGCTTTCGCTAATCTACTATTGCTTTCGTTTTGCTTCATTTTTGATTAAAATGGCATTTTTGTATGAAATAAACGTGTTTTTTTTTTATGGATAGAGAGGCAGAAAAGCGAAATTTTGTAATATAATAAATATTAATAGTTTTTTCTCCAGAGGCGCTTTCTGTGAACCAAGGTATCTGGAAACAGTGGTTTCTATGAAAAAGTTTACGGCAAGAAGTTCTATCTATGAACAGAGATTTTTGTCAACAGTGCTTCCTATGTACCGAGATGTCTACAAACAATGTTTTCTAACAACAAAGTTTTCGGCGAAACGTGCTGTCTAGGAATAGAGATTTCTATTAACTGTGCTTTCTGTATATAGTCATATCGTACAAGCGTATTTCTGTATTGGGTTCCACGCTCCATTTAGTAAAAAATACACTAATTTTACATTACAATATTCACTAAGGATTTTGCGATTAATTTAAACAGTCACCGAAATCATCATTTGGAATCTCTCGCGCCGGGCCTTGGTACAGGCCATGGTCCGGAGCGAGGAGGAGTGGCAGGCGGTCGCCTCCGCGTGCGAAGCAGTAATGCTAGTAAAGGAGGAGGCCATCACAGTGCCCCAGCCACCGCCGGGATTCCGATCCCGATTTCCGGCCACCGAAGGCGCGGGCTTGCGGACGACGAGCAATGGGTAGCTCGCTGTCCGACCTTCCAGTAACTGTCCGGACCGAGCCCAAGTCATCGACGGCGCGCACTGTTCCCGCGCGCCTCAAGGAGTTGTCAGAAACAGCAGGGGCCCAGATGGATCGAAGCCTACTGGGGCCAGGGTTAATTCGAATGATAGCTCAAGCCCCGGTACGAAAGGCAACGAAGGAACAGGAGTGGGTTTTTAGTCAGTTAAACTGTGATACTATCTCCCGCTCTGCCCAAGAGCGGGGGATGTCATTGATTTACACACCACAAAAAAAAATTTGGAAAAATGAAATCAAAAAGTCACTTTACTGGTATTTATGTCGTAACGCTTCGGGAAACCAGTTTAAGTGGCAGCCCAGGGCCGGGCACATTGCTCGCAAAACAGATAGTCGATGGGAACGAAAGGTTCTGGAAGGGCGACTGCACACCGGAAGACGCAGCGTTCGCAACGCCACCCGCAAGGTGGACCGATAACCCGATGAGCGTCGTGGGAATGCGATAGTTGAGAGATGCACAAAACCGTTCGTCGTGGTGACACTTGGAGGAGGCCTTTGTCCAAAAATGGACACCTTGCGGCTGAAATGATGACTTTGGGAGGACCAAAAACTATTTATTTCTTCCATTTGCTTCGCTTGCTTAAAAGTAAAATATGGTGCAAAAGAAACATAGGTAATCTTTGGAATTTAAAATATCTCATGTACTATTCCCGGACATCGTTCACCCATGTAGTAAATTACATCGTCATCATCAGCATCACCATCACTTAGAAATAAAGCAGCTTTCTATCGGTGAAAAAATTTTAGCAATCGGACCAGTACTTCCAGAGATTACCTACTACAAACAAAAAACATAAAAACAAAAAAAAAAACTTTACCTCTTTATTATATTAGTGTAGATAAAAAAAATAATTCTAAACTTATCAAAGAAGCTGTCTAGATACATTGCTACTGAAAAAGGCAAAAAATTTCTGGCCACAGATTAAAAAGTCAAGCTATTATGGCTCGGTATATCTATATAATTAATACTCGTCAAGACGAATCATACGAGCCCAAACTCCCACGGTTGTGTCGTTTAATTACCAAGCTCTTATCAGAATCCCGGCAGTGGTTGGGGCGCTGTTAGCGCTGTTCCCTGATGCGGTCGACCTCCTCCTTCACTAGCATTACTGCTTCGCAGAAGGAGGCGACCGACTGCCACTCCTCTTCGCTCCGGACCATGGCCTGTACCAAGGCCCGGCGCGAGAGATTCCAAATGAAGTTTTGGTTCCATCATCAGATCAGCTTCTTGTCATAATAATTTTGAATTGTCATCTGATTTACACATGCATGCAAAATTTCAGCTCAATCGGTAACCGGGAAGTGGATCTTTATTTACAAGATTTGATTACAGACAAACATCGGGACAGGTGAAACTAAATAATATTCCACACAACACAACTATCACACAACGCCGTCTAGTCCCAAGCTAAGCAGAGCTTGTGTTATGGGTACTAGACAACTGATAAACATACTTATATATTTCTAAATACATACATATTATAGATAAATTACACCCAGACACAGAACAAATGATCATGCTCATCACACAAACATATTGTCCTGGGTGGGAATCGAACCCACGACCTCCGGCATAGCAGTCAGGGTCACTAACCACTAGACCAACAGGCCAGTCCAGAATAAAAGCTTGTAAAATCAAAATTCCAAGGATACTCACATTTAACTCCATCAAAATTATAACCTATTTGGTTCCATGAAAAAACTTCCTTCATAGCACTAAAATGGTTATTCGGTATAAAATACTGCCCATCACAAAAACTCATTAAAACCAATAGCAGGATAATTTTATTTAACATTTTAGTAAATGCTTTTGACCGCAGTACCGGTCGGATGCGAGTGTAAGTATGTACTGATGTCTGTGTTCTTGTGTTTATTAATATGTCAATAAGGTGTGTTCACACAGAATATAGAACATTTGAATTTGAGATATATGTCTGTGCAATTTTTGGAAAGTAATTTTGAGTTAATTTGTCACTGGTTTGTATAGGTAGTTATGTCTTTTTGTGGTTAAATAATGAATGAGAATAAAAATTAAATAGATTATGCTTAACCTTTCGAATATCGTAATTAGAGACATAGTAGAATGACAATGAGTGAGCACAGGCGTTCGCTTAGGGTTTAATTAATGAATTAAGTGAGAATTCTGTTTTTGGTATGCCAAAAAAGTAGGTAGTTTTGAAGTGAAGTTTATAATGTACCCGACAATCTACGAACCTTTACCTAAAATTACTGTGTTCAGTATATAGTTTGCTAAACTGTGTAGTATGTGGTGTGATAAGTTGTGTAGTACGCAGTGTGCTAAGTCGTGTAGTGTGTGATGTGCTATGTCGTGTAGTACGCAGTGTGCTACGCCGTGTAGTATGTGCTGTGCTATGTCGTGTAGTACGCAATGTGCTAAGATGTGTAGTATGTGCTATTCTATGTCGTGAGGGAACTATCAAATACACTTCCACCTGACCACCGCTAAGTTCATTTTTGCTAGCTCTCAAATCGAAAATTTCAAAGGGTTTGGCGTCGCGCCGTGCAGCAAGATTCATGCGAAAAAAAAATTTATGTGATCAAATATAATAATAATAATAATATTCCACAACTATCACACAACGCCGTCTAGTCCCAAGCTAAGCAGAGCTTGTGTTATGGGTTTTAGACGACTGATAAACATAATTATATATTTCTAAATACATACTTATTATAGATAAATTACACCCAGACACAGACAAATGATCGTGCTCATCACACAAACATTTGTCCTGGGTGAACGACATGTAATCATATGAACAAGCAGTAATGCTAGCAAAAAACGATGCTGTACGTGAACGCGCGAAGGGAACGACCCTCACCGTCAGCCGCGGGGATCCCAATCCCGATGTTCGGCCACCGTAGACGCGGGCTTTCGGACGGCGAGCAGTAAAAATGGACAATGGACCATCCGGTAACCGTCCAGACCGAGCCCAAGTGATCAACGGCGCGTTTTGTTCCACGCACGCCGAAAAGAGATGTCAACAACTCGTAGAGGCCCAGCAGGGTCGAAGCCTACCCTGGAGCTCTTTTTTTATGGTGGGAAAAATATATTCCACAATATATATTCCACAACTATCACACAACGCCGTCTAGTCCCAAGCAAAGCACAGCTTGTGTTATGGGTACTAGACAACTGATAAACATACTTATATATTTCTAAATACATACATATTATAGATAAATTACACCCAGACACTGAACAAATGATTATGCCCATCACACAAACATTTGTCCTGGGTGGGAATCGAACCCACCACCTCCGGCATAACAGTCAGGGTCTCTAACCACTAGACCAACAGGCCAGTCATCTGATGACAACCCCCACTCTTGAGCGGAGTGGGAGATAGTGTCAGACTGAGTACTGGCTAAACGACCCACCCCGTTCCTTCTAGCCTTCATACCGGGGCTCGGTTCCCTTTCGGATAACCCTGGCCCCAGTAGGCACCCTGGAACCCTGGAAGAATGGCAAAGAATGAACAGCCAGCACCCTGCCAAACAAGAGCGGAGAGAGATGTCATCAGATGATTTTCCCACCTAAATATTTATATACACATATTTATAGATTGCAGATTGCATTTAATTCTATTATGTACGAGCCTTTACAAAAACAAGTTTATCATGTTTATTACCATTTAAAACTTCTGTATAAACTTGATACGAAATATTAATTAAGTGGAATCTACTTAGGATTAAGGAAAATATTATTAATAAATTAATTAATTGCATGCATACAATTTGTGACGTACATTACATGGATGACGAGTTTTTAACATCAAACTATGGCGCTTCTGGCCAGTGACCTTTGATTTGAGTGAACAACTTTTTGTTTGTAGACAACCAGTTATAATACAGCTGACATAAATACTCGTCGACCGGCCTGTTGGTCTAGTGGTTAGTGACCCTGACTGCTATGCTGGAGGTCGTGGGTTCGATTCCCACCCAGGACAAATGTTTGTGTGATGAGCATAATCATTTGTTCTGTGTCTGGGTGTAGTTTATCTATAATATTTATGTATGTAGAAGTATATAAGTATGTTTATCAGTCGTTTAGTACCTACCCATACCCATAACACAAGCTCTGCTTAGCTTGGGACTAGACGGCGTTGTGTGATAGTTGTGGATTATTATTATTATTAAATAGTGGTCCAACGTTAAAAGGTTGACACACTGTATATTCGATTATTATCGTATAACACAATTTGAACCATTTTTAACCACATCAAAAAGAGGGTCGAAGCCATCTGGGGCCAGGGTTAGCTCCGAAAGGTACCTCAGCCCCGGTATGAAAAGCACGAAGGAACTTGGTGGGTTTTTTAGTCAGTAAGAGTGTGACACTATCTCGCGCTCCGCCCAAGGGCGGGGGATGTCAGTCAGATGATATTTACCCAACAAAAAAAAAACATATCAAAAAGAAAAAGATTCTATGTTCGGCTGAATGCATGTTCAACGGTATTTCGTTCAATTGTGGACCGATTTAATTATTTTTTTTGTTTGAAGATTATGCTTCCAAGTTGGTCCCATAAAAATATTGTTAAGATTTGATCATGAACTTTGAAGATGGTATGATATGGAACAGAAGTCCTCTTAGGATCAATGTAGAATTGTAACATAAAATTGCTTTGTTTATTATTTTATGTTTATAGTCGATGATTGACTGAAAGAAAAACGGGGAGGGGATATATCGAACTGATCTGATGATGAAGCCGGAAGGTACATTAATGTAATCTAACCGTGTTTGGGATTATTAGAATCGTTATGAGATGCACTCTGGCTATAAGTTATTTATTTATTTATTATTAATTATATACCTACTTTATTGTACATGCAAACATAACAAAATAAAACTTATATCTAAAATGCAAAAAAAAAAACTATATAAGCAACTACACACGACACTCCACTCACTCACTCACTCTTTACTTTTTCTTATATTTAAGTTTTCCTGAGGGGTACTTTTTAGTGGTGGTACCATGATTAAAGATTGTAAATAAAAAACGATAAAAAAAAATTACAACCGACTTCAATGTAAAACAAAATCTCTAAAAAGTACAAAATAACTTTAATTTCGGAAGTCGGTATTTCTTGGTAATGTTTGTTTCGTAAACGTCGACTTCCGCAATTAAAGTTATTTTGATCGTTTTAGTGTATTTTTGAAGTGTAGTCGGTTTTTTATTTAGTTGTGATACACTTGTAATCAGAGTACTTACCTTTTCCTCATGACAATTACTATTAACCCAAACCCTGCTAGGATACATTGTTTTATTATGAAGTTCCTGTGTCCACCTTCCACTTTCCGGCTCCATCATCAGATCAGTTCAATAGTACCTTAAGGCCAAAGTGCATCTCATTAAAATTCTAATAAGCCCAAACATGGCTAGGATACATTGATTAATTATGGAGTTCCGGTGCCTATCTTCCGGCTCCATCATCATAATTAGATCAGTTCGATAGTACCTTATAGCCAAAGTGCCTCTCATGACAATTCTAATAAGCTCAAACACGGCTAGGATACATTGATCAGTTACGGAGTTCAGGAACCTATCTTCCGGCTCCATCAACATCATCAGATCACTTCGATGATACCATTTTCAACATAACTATTCAGAACTATTAATTTGTTTGCATTTTTATAGACACTTAACCATGTTCATTATGATATCTGTTTGAGTATGAAGTTTCGTTGGCCATTTTTGGCTTCACCAGTTCCACTTCATTAAATGTAACTTTTTGACTGTAAGTCCTCGATGAAAATACCAAAATAACTATATGGTTGCCTCTAATATTTAAAGAGTTCCCTCGATTCCTCATGGATCCCATCATTAGAATTGGATTTTGAAAAAATAAAATCAATCTGGAAGCATATCATGAAAAAAAAAATTGCGACACAGTCCATAAACGACGGAGTTCTGAGGTAACATACATAAAAAAAATACAACGGAATTGAGAACCTCCTCCTTTTTTAGCAGTCGGTTATAAATTAAACACTAGTTAATTAAAAAATAATATTTAATAATTGTCTTTAAGTATATAAGATTAAATATCAAAAAAATATCCTTACAAAATAAATCTCCTATTACATTTTGGCATCAGATATTTGACATTTCAGTTAGACAGCACTTTTAACAGCAAACGTCAAAAATTAATGTTTATAAAAATGTTTATAAAAAAAAATGTTTATTAATATGTTTGTTTAAAAATAAATGTTTATTAGTTTATTTCTCCTCGGGTCCTAATTTATGCTGGTTAATGTTATAGGTGGGTTTATTTAGACAATTCTTGTATGGGACATGCCTCCGTCTCTCCAAGTAGTGAAGTACTGCTTGAAGACAGCGGGTTCAGTTGCTTGCGGTATCTTCACGATGCGTACCTGGGGAAAAAATGTCATTTATCATAAGCTCATATTGAGATAATAATAATAGTAGTAATCTAAGTGGTGGATATCCCACCTATACGTACAAAGCGTTTTGGGAGTACATTCATTATGCGTACAGCTAAGGAATGGAATTCCCTGCTGGAGTCTGTGTTTCCTAATAGCTATAACCTAGGGGTCTTTAAGTCAAGAGTGAATAGATTGTTTCTAGGCAAGCATGCTGCATCGTCATCAGGTGAGATTGTGGTCAAACGCGAGCCTAACCAATATAAAAAAAAACGGACTTGCCCAGTCAGTGCAAGTATTTTTCAGTTTTCGTATAACTCAACTCAGGACTACTAAGTGCTCATAGCATAGTCAGCCTTCTAATGTTCCCACTGCTGGGACTCAGGCCTCTCTAGGAGAGGAAATGGGCCGTAATCCACGCGGACCCAGTGCGGGTTGGTGGATGTTACATGTTTTCGAATTTTTGGTTCTAGGACATTCCGGTTTCCTCACGATGTTGCCTTCGCTGTTTTAAGAGCAGTGGTGATGAAATAAATTACACGAAGTAATGCGCCTGGCTGGGTTTGAAACCGCGACCTACAACTCGTAAGTCGGGGCCGTTACCACTCAACCACCACTGCTGAGTGTCAGTCACTACTAAGTGCTCATGAATCAAGGATTCACTATGTTCCCTTAAGGGGCTGCATCTCGACATACATTTTCACTGTTTTTCATACAACCGCTCTTACGCGATTTTGACGTCATTACACATTTTTCATTAGATATTTTGGAAACACAGTATCTTGTGGATATTATCTAGGCTACTATGAAAACCAATTTATAAATTTGTGTAAAACTAATCCAGTTAAGACCTCTGAAAATATGCTATTTTGCATGAACTTTGACACTTCATAATTAACTCAAAAATTTAAAAAAGTCAAAAAATTACAACATAAAAGCCTAGTAAATTTTATCAAGATTCTAAATAATGACAATGTTTTTCAAAAACTTTTAAGGGTTTAAAAAAAACACGTATTACCAGGAACCAGTTTTGTTAAATTTTTCGAGTAAATCACGGAATTACTGAATGCCAACAGTGTATTCAGGTATTATCACTCTTTTTTCGCGTTGCCTTTTCGTCAAACATCGCGTTGGATTCCGTTAGATGAAGTAACAAGCTTTTAAACCATGCTCAATGTTTACGATAGGCGAGTGGAGAAGCTGCCTCCTAAGACAGCCGCCGGGATTCTGATCCCGATTTCCGGCCACCGTAGGCGCGGGCTTGCGGACAGTGAGCAATGGGTAGCTCACTGTCCGACCGTCCAGTAACTGTCTGGACCAAGCACAAGTCGTCGACGGCGCGCACTGTTCCCGCGCGCCTCAAGGAGTTGTCAGCAACAGCAGGGACCCAGCCGGGTCGAAGCCTACTGGGGCCAGGGTTATCCGAAAGGGCGCTCGAGCCCCGGTATGGAGGCTAGAAGGAACGGGGTGGGTCTTTTAGTCAGTAAGAGTCTGACACTATCTCCCGCTCCGCCCAAGAGCGCGGGATGTCAATGCATGATTTTTTCCCACCATAAAAAAGCCTCCTAAGACAAATTTATATTTCAACACGAATGTAGTTGACTTACCCATGAAGGATAGTTCTTGGCACTCAATAGAGCCTGGGCTTTGGTCATGGCTTCATTCTTTTCCTGTAAAAAAAAAAAAAAAACATTAAATAGATGAAGGTTTTCGGTACGACCACAAAACGGATGAAAGAGATTAGAATACCTTGTGGACGGGGTAGGCGTGCTACAAAGTAGGGCAATGCTCATAGTTCAACTACCAATAGCAAACTTGCGATCTAAGTGTGCGTGGTCTGTTAGTTGCGTAATGCGCGTTCGTATTGGTTTATTGCCTGTAGTGGAGTTAAAGGGTGGGAGACAAGCGGCGACACTTGTTGTAGTACAAATCGGAAAGTATTTCCTTTTTAACCTCTTTCATCCTTTCTGTGGGTAGGACTATCCGACCATATTCGAGGGGCAAGCTTGGTCAGAGATAAATTGAACAGTTTACGCGAGAGACACTTCCAAAGTGGTAAAATGTGTCCCCCCCTGTAACTTCTAAAATAAGAGAATGATAAGACTAAAAAAATATATGCTGTGCATTACCATGCAAACTACCAACGAAAATTGGTTTGAACGAGATCTAGTGTGTAGTTTTTTTTAATACGTCATAAATCTAAAAAATACACTATTATTAAAACATCGATCAAAGTTACAACGAACTACAAGAACTTTTATATTATGTTACTTGCTGCTACGGAACCCTCCATTGGCGAGTCCGACTCACACTTGCCCGGTTTTTTTTAAACCAGTTTTAATTTTTTTACATTTTTTTCTTGTTTTCATTCCCTTTTGAAGACTGGTCTGGTTACTAGTAAATGTTATTGAACGTACCCTCTCAGTAGATTGTTTGCCAGTCCACACATAGACGCTACCGGTGACCGTGTCCAGAATGTAACTTTCCTGTGAAATGAAATAACAGTCATTAATGTTACTATGTTACCCGAGATAGAGGTGTACTACATCAGGTATTATTATAATGGATATGAAATTTCGGATACGGATTGGATACGGATATAGAAATGATTATTATACCGGTTACGGATACGGATATGAAATTATTTCAGATTATCCGTTAGTTTCGTATAATTTCGGTTACGGATATTAGATTTTTTAAGGAATTTCCGAAGTCAAATATAAATACATACTATTTACTACTATACTATTTATATTTTACGACGCGACACGTTATGACAGGCTGTCATAACGTGTCGCAATTAGGCTCCGATACTATCCGAAACTTTTATTTCGGATTCGGTTACGGTTATGGATATTATTTTATATCGGATATCCGATAGTTTCGGTTACGGTTATAGAACTCCCTAACATCCCTGTACTACACCCACTTCGAAAGACAGTGCAGAGGACGAGAGATGCGCGCTGTGGAAGATAAAACATCAAACTCCTGCACCTTTCAACACCCCGTCGGAACATCTTCCCCCTGAACGCGAACTACGATGGCCAATTTGGAAATCTCTAAACCGACTGCGAACCCAGGTTGGCCAGTGTAAAAACAACCTGGCCAAATGGGGCTTCCTCGATCCATCTCTAATGCAGCACCAGTTTAGAGCCTCTCCTCAGGACATGTGTCACCTGCTATGCTACCCTTCTGATGCAGGATGGGCAGCAGGTGTTGCTTTGAGATGGGCTCACGCTTGCAACAAAACTACTGCTACTAGCGTAATCGATTGCAGATTATCAACTTGGCTAGGGTTACTAGTAAGAAGGAAAGAAAGAAGAAAGAAAGAAAAAGTGTTTATTCACGTCAAACATGACGCATACCATAACAAAATAAATAATTCTTTGCTTTATTCTTTCTCTTACCTGTGGTTTGAGCTGGTCCTGTCTTATGGGCTTGGCTAGGGGAGTCACTTTGACATTTCCAGTGCTGTCAGAAACCTCGGACAGGGTGACGGACGCCTCCTCATTGCGCTCGAAGGCCTGTAAAGTAATATTTATCGATTAGAAACACATTTATTTTTTTACACCATCTGCTCGATAATGTCGTTTTACACGTCATATAAACCTCACTTAAAGCAAGTCATTATATGCCTAGGGAGATAATGTAGTATGGCCGATCCCTAGGGAATAATGAGATTTGATTTTGGAGCATCAAGAATCGTCAACATTGTGAATTAAAAATGTAGGCGCATCGAACAAGTTGATTCAAAATTCGAACCAAAGAGTATGTAATCACTATGATTCAAACTGGCCACTAACAAAAAAAGAAAATAGAATAAAACGTGCGTACTGACGACACGGGAGCATTATAGAAAATTGAAACTATAGAATCTTGGAGTAGTGAATTTGGTCGACCAAATTGTCTTTTGATTATCTCACAGATGGTGTAAAAAGTAGAGTATGCAACACGGGGATAAAGCTGTCTTTATCTTGGGTGGCTTAAATTCCTCACTTCACTCAGGTTTCTTTATTAACTCCCTCGCAATGCTCGGGAGTTAATTTTATAAGTCCCTCACTATCGTTCGGGATTAAAATCAGCAACCTTCGTTTCGTTTGAAATTCAACATGCCGCCCGCGACTTAAAGACACTGCTTTGTCCCCTCGTCACATAAACTACTATTAGGGTACAGCCCAAACCCCTAGAGTAAAACAGGACCCTATTACTGAGACTTCGGTTTGCCGACGACATAATAGTCATGGCTGAGACTACGGAGGAGCTCAGCACGGTGCTTGATGACCTCAGTAGTGATTCCGAAAGAGTGGGTCTTGATAAACAATCATGTAGCACCCACTCCTATCAAGATCGGAGACTCATAATCGAAGTTGTGGATGATTACGTCTACCTCGGACATACAGTCCAGTTGGGCAGATCAAATTTCGAGAAAGAGGTCAACCATCGAATCCGACTCGGCTGGGCAGCGTTCGGAAGCTGCGCGGTATCTTCTCGTCCAACATACCACAGTGTCTCAAGACGAAAGTTCATAACCAGTGATGACATATGGCTCCGAAACGTGGTCGTTTACAATGGGCCTCATCGGAAGGCGTAAAGTCACTCAAAGAAGGAAAGGGCTATACTCGGAGTTTCCTTGAAACAAGGCAGACATAGCCCAAAGATTCGCCAAACTTAAGCGGCAATGGGTAGGGCACATTGCTAGCAGAACGAAAAGTTCTGGAGTGGCGACCATGTACCGGAAGACGCAGCATCAAAAAATTAAAATCAAAAATATTTTATTTCACACAGGCCTACATGGGCACTTATAAAACGTTAGTGCACGGTTCCAAATTGGTCGTTTCCTATGGAGAAGAACCGGCAAGAAACTCCATGGTTACTCTTTTAAGCGCTGGAAGATTTCCCACAAGGTGGACCGATGACTTGGTTGGGGTTTGCAGTAATCCGATGGATGCGAGACGCACAGGACCGGTCATTGTGGCGACACTTGGGGGAGGCCTATGTCCAACAATGGACGTCTTTCGGCTGGAATGATGATGGTGATTATGTTGATGAAACATCTACAATCAGTGGCGTATTCAGGCGTGGGCGAAGATACCCCAAAGCACACAGTGTCGCACTTAAAGGGGCCCTTACCTGGTCGTCACCGCCGGCACTCTCTTCAGGGACGAGGTCCTTGGTACCAGATCCTAAAGCTGTGAAGAACTTCTGGACGTCGACGTCGCTGGAGAATTGGTCTGTAAGCAAAGTTTTACAATATTAGATACATTCTGAAGATCGAGATGGAATTTGCACAGAATTGATTAATTGATAAATCGATTTCGTTATCTTATCAAATCGCTTCTTTTGTTTATCGATTTCAGATCGCTATCCGTAGGAACAGGGTGTAAGGGACCATTTCCATAAACGATAAATGATATTTATTTTGTAAATAGGTTTAAAAAACACTTTTACACGTCAAATTTTTTCGTCAGTTTATGCTAGATGAGGCCGGTGTTTCCTATCTGACTACCCTGAGAAGAAACACCGAAACAAACTCAGGGGTCAAAGCCTCTTTTAAAGTCCATACAGTAAATATGTACTGAAAAAATCACATGAGGACCATGCAGATCTGTCTGAGATAGTCTTTTGAAGAAAGAACCATACAGATTTGAGTGGACCTGTCCAATCAGTGTAAGCATTTGTCAGTATTCGAAAAGCTCAACTTAGGACTACTAAGGAGCTCCACGACATAAGCGAGAGACTCGCGATTAGTCCGTGCTTCTATCGCCGGGTAGTTTCCACGAACGAGCGATTATTCCGCCAGCGTATCGTCGCGACTCGTTACGGAATCGCTGCGTTTCTGCGACGAGGCTTTGTGCAATACGTTGTGCCACGACACGCGGCATTCAGCCGCTCGTCGCATCGCCGCGATAATATCACGATATGCAGACACGTTCTAAGAGTGAGATTATAAACATAGTCCGTCTAATGAAAGCGTAACCTGGATTTTTTTTTTATTAAATTGGCAACATTGTTTTGCTGCCAAAATCACGTCAAAGTCTATGGTTGCAATTGTCAGTTTTTGGAAACAGATATTTATTTTTCAAGAATAATTGCTTAATTATGGGAAAAACAGTAACGTGCGAAAACTGCTACACACTATGATTAATAAATTCAAACAAAAACAAGAAGAAAAAGAAGGTGTTTTCAATGAAAACCAACAATGTTTATTTACGATTTCTGAATTTTTAAGTTAGTATGACGTTATAATCTTGATCTTTGTTGACTAATATTATTAGATAGTTATATTTACGATATAATGATATTTTTTTTTCTTATATTTCTAGATAATCTGACATATTGTGAATTTCATATTTGACTCTACGTGTTACGACGATAATATCGCCGCGATTCTCTCGCTCGTGGAGATGATCCCTAAAGTCAAGTCTCTGATACTGCGATGTAAGCTTTTGTCAAAAATTACAATCACACTTAAATTTTTTATGCTGTTTGCTAATCGTCCGTTGCGCTCGGCCCCCTCGGGCATAGTGGACTTATGCGTCGCTGCTAAGTCGAGGCTAAATCGTTTCAAACCGGTTTCCATTATGTTTTGTATTTTTTTTTCTGTATGTAGCGTTGACACTTTTTGTAAATTTATTTTTTATCCGTTTCACTCCAAATAAGGTTCAGTTGAAAACCAGCGTCAGACAACTACCCGTAGTAGTCTGGCATTTCGCTGAACTGGACCTTTTTTGGCGCAAACGTATAACACACAATGTTACTTTTTATTTATTTATTTTTTGTTTGGTGTTTGTCTTAAGTTTTTGTTGTATAATATGTTTTTTTTTTGCGCCAAAATAAATACTTTCTTTCTTTCTTTCTTTTTTCTTTACTTACCGATGATCTCAACTCGTGCCCTGCCGTTATGATCTTGATCCCTGATTTGGTTGGCGACGGACACAGCCTTGAGTTTCTCCACGCGTTTGGCTTCAGCTCCTTGGTAGACGTATATGTCATTACCAACGTCAAGGATAAAGCAGTCACCTTTGTTCATTGAAGAGAATAGGGGGTCCACCTGGAAAATTTAGTAACGTGAGTGAATGTGGGAAAAAACTCGATGTACGGCGAGTATCCCCTTCCGAGGAAGGGTCGGAAGGGAAGGAAGGGGGCTCGGAAGGGTGTACCTTTAGGCCGCGTTTCCACTGACGCGGAGCTGGGCGGAGAGGAGCGGAGAAGAGCGGTGAAAAGTGGTCAGTGTTTCCACTGAAGCGGAGCTGGGCGGAGAGGAGCAATGAAGAGCGGTCAGTGAGCGGAGCAGAGCGGAGTAGAGCATACTTTTGGAATCGCGCATTTTTGCACTTAGTTGCACTCAATCTCTCGATTCAATTGTCTAACAGTTTCAATGAACTTCTCATCCATTTTGATACGTATGCACCTAGTGACGTAACGAAGACAACTGACACACTGCACGCGAGTCACGCACCGCCCCGCTCCGCACCGCTCCGTACCGCCCCGCTGTTCTCCGCTCTGCACCCCAATGCTCGCTGTCCTCCGCACTGCACCGCCTCGATGTATGAATATCCGCTCGGCTCTGCTCCACCCCGCTCGTACTGTTTTCATTGAAGCGGAGCGGAGATTTCAAGCATAGTCATTGGTCAATTTGTGCACCGCTAAGCTCCTTTCCGCCCAGCTCCGCGTCAGTGGAAACGCGGCCTTACGTTATTGAAACTCTACAGTCCAGATTAAGTACTTCCCCTCGTCGTTCATATCGCGTACATTGAGATTCTAATACGAGTAAGTACTAATGAATTTATGCGTAAACTATATATAATATAATAATAATATTCCACAACTATCACACAACGCCGTCTAGTCCCAAGCTAAGCAGAGCTTGTGTTATGGGTACTAGACAACTGATAAACATACTTATATATTTCTAAATACATACATATTATAGATAAATTACACCCAGTCACAACAAATGATTATGCTCATCACACAAACATTTGTCCTGGGTGGGAATCGAACCCACGACTTCCGGCATAGGAGTCAGGGTCGCTAACCACTAGACCAACGGACCAGTCATTATACCAAATAATCTACCGTAAGAATCAAAGACAAATAAATCTACGCTAATATCTAAAGAGGTTTTTTTTTTATGGTGGGAAAATCATCTAATGACAAGCGGGAGATAGTGTCAGACTCTTACTGACTAAAAAGTCTAAAAACCTACACCGTTCCTTCGTGCCTTCATACCGGGGTTGAGCTACTCCTTCGAGACTAACCCTGGCCCCAGTAGGCTTCGACCCGGCTGGGCCCCTGCTGTTGCTGACAACTCCTTGAGGCGCGCGGGAACAGTGCGCGCCGATGACGACTTTGGCTCGGTCCGGACAGTTACCGGACGGTCGGACATCCATTGCTCGCCGTTCGCAAGCCCGCGCCTACATACTTAATGAGGTAAAGTTTGTTTTTTGTGTTTGTAGGAGGTTAACTCTAAATGTACTGGTCCGATTGCTAAAATTTTTCTTCTCCTTACATTTTACTTTTTCGGGGCAGCTTCTAATGCTATACAAAGCACAAGTCCGTTCGTGTATGGAGTACTGCAGCCACATAAGGGCTGGTGCTGCAAAATGCCACCTGGCAGCTTTGGACTCTGTGGAAAGGCGTGCGAAGAGACTAATTGGCGATCCAGATCTGGTTGAGTCCAATCTACAAAGTCTTAAGCACAGGCGAAGGGTAGCCAGCCTTTCGGTGTTTTACAGGATTCACTTGGAAAGTGTGTGCAGGAATTACATGACTTGATTCCACCATCTCACTCCTACCATCGGACAAGCCGACGAACGGCGAGTATCCGCCCTAATGTTGTTGAAACCTCTACGGTCCGGACCAAGCGTTTCGCCTCGTCGTTTATACCGCGTATATCGAGGGACTGGAACAATTTGCCTGCTGCGGTCTTCCCGTCTGATTATAATTTGGGTGTCTTCAAGGCAAGAGTGAATAGGCTGTTAATAAGGTGGTATCGCATCAGGTGGGATCGCAGTCAAGCACTAGTTTATACTTACCAATAAAAAAAAAGACGTGTGGCACTCGGGGACTGCCGCGGTAAAGCTATTGCATAGCATTTTTATCAACTTATGCAATTATAACTATTTATTTATTTTATATATGCAGTATTTTTTTTCCTTTGTTTTTTTTTCTTTGATATTACTTGAAGTTACACTTTCACACATTGAATTGAATTTTGATTGATTGTTCACTCATTTGTTTTCTTATCGGTCACCACGCTCAAAAAAACAAATGAGTGGGGGGTGTTAGGTTATTTTCGTTACGGAATTTCTGGATTCGGTCTCCACGCTCAAGGCCCGCGATAGAAGCTATGCAATAGCTTAAAAATATATGGAAACTAGACTTGTAGAGCTACACTTGATCCACGCCACGCGACGTTGTTTTACGTACAAATCAGGCGTGTTGTATGTGTGCGTCGAACCAATGTAGTTTCTGGCTTGACACTAACCTGTCGTGTGCGGACGTTTTTCTTGCCTTTGATCTGTATTAGTCTCTTCTCAGCGCCGGCGTTCGTGACGACATGGTTGAAGCCTGAAGCATGGCCACCCTCCAAGTAGGTGAGGGCTGAGGACAAAGAAATTCGATATTATATATACATATATATATACTAGCGGACCCGACAGACGTTGTCCTGTCTACACGTCTTTAATTTTTTACATGGTCTACAATAACACAATGATAACAAAACTTTTTTTTAATTTGATCGCAGCGCTAACTGTCGGGACAGACTAAAATTAAAATTCGAATATTATTTAAAATTTGACACTGCGATGGTAGCGCCGTCTGTTGGATCCAATGTAAAACATTCCAAAATCAACAACTACTAATAAATTAACAATTAATTAAAAAAACATTGTCCAGCGGACAAAATTGTGAATCTAAACCATTCCCAGATCCCCTTGAACACACACAAAAAATTTCATCAAAATCGGTCCAGTCGTTTGAGAGAAGTTCAGTGACATACACACTCACAGAAGAATTATATATATAAAGATATTTTGCTCGCTTCGCAAATGGGTATCTCGCTGTCCGGCTGTCCGGTAACTGTCCGGACCAAGCCCAAGACGTCGACGGCACGCACTGTTCCCGCGCGCCTCAAGGAGTTGTCAGCAACAGCAGAGGCCCAGCCGGGTCGAAGCCTACTGGGGCCAGGGTTACCCGAAAGGGAGCTCGAGCCCCGGTATGAAGGCTTGAAGGAACGGGGTGGGTTTTTTAGTCAGTAAGAGTCTGACACTATCTCCCGCTCCGCCCAAGAGCGGGGGTTGTCATTGGATGAATTTGCCCCACCAAAAAAAGGCACGGAACCCAAAGACAACGAAAATGTATAAAAAAGGTGAAACACTCCCTGTTAAGGCAATGATTACTTTGATTAATAGATCTATAGGATGGTAGGTACCAAGATCAAATTGTGAATCATTATTCAATTGTTTCAAGATCTATAGGAAGGTAGGTACCAAGATCAAATTGTGAATCATTATTCAATTGTTTCAATCGATCTCAGAGTATAATTGAACTTCAATTAGAAGTAATTAACGACTTCACTAGTACAAGGAAGATGTTGTTATTGTGCTAAATGATTTACGTCATGTTTTGTTTTTTTAAATAGATCCGCACTTGTTAGGAACAGTGGCGTAGGCAACGGTCTTGGAAAAAAAATTGGGGCCCCTTTTTTACGTAGGAAATTAATAAATAACGTCTGCTTTGAGTTAAGTGAGAAGGGTAGTCAGACTTTTATTGACTAGAACGAGTTGCCACGATTAAAGTAACGTTGTAATCTATTTTAGTTATATTATGAAGGTAGAATATTTTTTTGCTAGTTCAAAAAGTCTTAATTATCAGGATTTGGGGGCCCCCGAGCTTAGGGACCCCGGGGCACGGCGCCGCCTAGCCATTCGGTAGGTAGTCAATTATGGAGCCACAAAAACTAAAGCCATTGACGCTCTTTATCGTAATAAAAATTGTTATATATACGAATTGCTTGCAAGCGCTGATTATATACTGCTTGAATTTTTAAAATTTATTTGTTTTGATTTCTAAAATAATAAAAACAAAAATATACATAAAAAATTAAAACACTGCTATCTATCGGCGAGTAGTAGAACTTTTACCTCAAAAACTTCCACATAACAATAACAGATGTCGTTACTAACCTGATGGGAAATATCCTTTGAACAATTGACTTTCTTGGCCCAAAGTTTCTCTGTGCTGTACGGCAGCACCATTGAACTTGTCGTCAAGCCCAACTGTCAATATGGCGGCGGCTCCAGACTCGTCTTGTGTTGATTGGCTGCCTATCCAATAGTGAATGTTCCAGGACAGGTTGTTGCGTTTGTCTGCCGTTGTCTGGAAAAACGGAATAATGTTTAAAATTCATTATGTGTACAGCAAAGACTTACTTTCACGGACGCGTAGCTTCATAGACGCGTACTTGTCATTATACGCTTGGTGTACGCCTGCGTGAAGCTTACATACAATGCAATGAAAGTTTCAACGAACAATGACACGATGGCACGATATTGCCGAATACGCGTTTTTGAAGCTACGCGTCCGTGGTTCCGCCGTCGTCCGCAGTTTGTATCTCTAAGGCCTACTGGGCCTTAGAGATACAAACTGGGGGTCTTTTAGTCAAACTCAAGAGTAAATAGGTTACTCTGTTCCATCATCGACCACATTGTCGCTTTCCATCAGGTGTTAAGGAAATCAATTTCAATGAAAAGACGGATGGATTTTGTGAAGATGAATTGTGTGTAGAGAGTCTGAGTAATTATTAAGGTAAAATCAAATCTGATGTAGTTAACACTGGTTCAATAATTAAGGCTGATTAAAAGATCTTTATCGTTGTTTACTAATAGAAGAATAAGTTTTTTTTTAAAGTATCGAAACTAAGTTTTTTTTAATTAATAAAATATTATACAAAATTCCCAAGTCATTTGACTTTTTAGACAGACTATAGTACCTATGAAAGAAAATTAAGGATAGCGTAATGGTTGACCAGATAGAATTATGGCTGAATGGTATTCGAAAGTATTAATTCCCTATGGTTTACCTACATTAAACAGAGTTCTTACCTTCAGTACTATGTAAGAGTCTCCTTTGTAGAATTTACCGAAGTCCGTCGCAGCTACTGGTACGGGCTCAAAGTCCTGAAAACATAAATTTCAATTTAGCTCTAAGTATTAAAGAAAAAAAATACTCAAAAAAAAATCCAATTAGGCAATTTGATTTCTTTTTTGAATAAATAAGTTTCCAGATATATTATCTCTGGGTGGGAAAGAGAGAGTTACACTTTTAATGAGTAAAGATTAGCGTCCAGTGCGTCGGGATCGGAGCGTACAGAATACACGGATTCGTGTCTTTGTATTGATTTGTATGGTACAGCGTGCACTGGATCGGCATTATTAATAATAATAATAATCTCGTGAAAGCTGAGAAAGAGAAACAAATGAAATATCTCGACTTAGCACGCGAGGTTGTCGACATGTGGAATGTGGACTCGGCTATCATTGTGCCGATTGTCGTAACTGCCAATGGTCTTATTGCCAAAAGCTTCGACGACCATCTGTCGAAGCTGTCGTTGCGCGGTTGGATCAAGGGCCAAATACAGAAGGCAGTACTCCTCGATACGGCTCGCATTGTGAGGAAGTTCCTGTCTCTGGAGCCCTAACCATCGGTAGCTTGGACCCTGCTCCTGACATCGGTGGACTACTGTTTTTATATTTTTAAATGTTTTTTTTTAATATATATTTGTTATAAAAAATATTTAAAAATATCAAAATATGTGCTATAGGAAAAATAAAGGAAATAATAATAATATGATATTTATTTCAGACAAAAGTCCATATATTGTTAGTAACACAAGAAACCTTATAAAACTATTGTTAGTACATACAAAGACACACAAACACACTCAAAGCGGCACCGCACAGTAGCACCAGTCTATGCCAGGCCCTGGACGCGACCACCCTCAGTGTGTAGTCGCATCCAGTGCTGCCACATCGGCGATTCCCAGCGTCCCACGAACACACTCAGAGGGCTGTTCGAGCTGACCCGCATGCGCTCCATCACAGATGCACCGCTTTCGCATGATGGCGTGAAAACCATCCACGCTTTTCTCCGCAAACATTGCTGAAGCGCTGCAGTGGCGCGGCAGCCCAAACAGTATCCTGAATGCGTTATTATATTGTACACGCAGAGCACTGTTAGCACGCTGCGTGTACTTAGTCTACAGGCTGCAGGTGTAAAAGGATTGACACTACTGCGCCATCGTTACAACTTTTTTTTTTGACATTACGAGCATGGCAGTTGAGAGTTTGTCATGCTCACTCAAATGTCTCGCTGTTGGTGGCATGTGTTATTGGGTCGTTCAGTTCCCTTCAAAATGGTTGAGCTGAGTGGGGCTGATGCACGCGTCATGCTCGTGAACGGGTGCCGTCAGATGGGACTGGTCATCTCTTAGCTGCCAGTGGCTTAATTCAGTTTCTATCTTTTAATTATTTTAGATTTTTATTTCACTATCGACATTGTGCTCACATGATAGAAGCAACAAGTAATATGTAACCAAGCATTATATGTAACACATATATGATTTAAAAGAGTGTCCATGGAGTTTCTTGCACGTTCTTCTCCATAGAGACCTACTCTTTGGAACGTGCAATTTAGCTTCACTTTTCTTGGACTGACCGACATTTGACTATTCAAAAGTGCCTGTAAATGGTCTATTTGAAATAAATGCTTTGATTTGATTGATTTGATTTGATCGGTATTTCTACCAACGACGTCATCCGCAGTGAACGTGCCATTCCGAGCCCGATTGCTTCGAGTGACGATCTGACGTGTTTGTTGATGAAGTTTTTTATTTTAGTGGAAAGATATGAAGAGCTTTACAATCTTAAACTTCACAAGCTCTTCTGTCACCTATGGGAACTGAAGAGCTAAACGAGATGGAGTACCTAGTCGCGAACACACGACCCTGGCGAATAGTCTAATAATAGTATATAGTGGGCTTGCGGATAGTGAGCAATGGGTAGTTCGCTGTCCGGCCGTCTGGTAACTGTCCGGACCAAGCCCAAGTCGTCGACGGCGCGCGCTGTTCCCGCGCGCCTCAAGGAGTTGTCAGCAACAGCAGGGGCCCAGCCGGGTCGAAGCCTACTGGGGCCAGGGTTATCCGAAAGGGCGCTCGAGCCGCGGTATGAAGGCTTGAAGGAGCGGGATGGGTTTTTTAGTCAGTAAGAGTCTGACACTATCTCCCGCTCCGCCCAAGAGCGGGGGTTGACATAAGATGATTTTTCCCATCGAAAAAAAAAAATAGTAATAGTCACTCATCCGACGCAAGGACTTATATGGTTAATTTGGCCACTGAACTTACTAGAAAAAATCCCGTCTGAAACTCCTCATTAAGTACAATAATTACGCTACTCATCAACAGATGTCGCTACTCACTTGAATTCTCCATATTTCCACGCCAGCTGCACGACCGGCATTGGTGAAAGCGGGGTGCACTCGCGCCTTACTTCTTGCGTCCTGTAAAAATGAGAAAATAATATTAAATAAATTATCTTCGTATTCGTTCTGGTTTTTAGGGTTCCGTAGTCGACTAGGAACCCTTATAGTTTCGCCATGTCTGTCTGTCATTAGGGTAGCCCCCCTATATGTAAAGTGGGAAGTGATTTTTTTTTTAATTTCAACCCTAGTGTGTGATATATCGTTTGGATAGGTATTTAAAAATGAATAGGGGTTTACTAAAATCATTTTTTGATAATGTCAACAATTTCGGAAATAATCGCTCCAAAAGTAAAAAACAATGTGTCCTCCCCCTCTAACTTTTGAACCATAAGTTTAGAAAATATGAAAAAATTCTGAAAAGTAGAACTATAATATATATATTAAGTATAAGGAATTTCTAGGAAAATTATTTTGAAGTTGATGGAAAGAACAGTTTTTGTACAAAAAAGACAAAAGGGTTCTACAAAATAATTTCTGGACTAAGTTTGTAGTATAATCGTATATGCAAGCATTTTTTTAAACTCGTAAGTGGACACACTTATTGTGACGGGAAACTACGGAACCCTACACTGAGCGTGGCCCGACACGCTCTTGGCCGGTTTTTTTAGGGTCAAATGTCAAAGGCGAGAGCTAAGGGCGCTGGAATACATATGTATTTATCTATACATCTATACATATAAATTAAATTGGAGTGTCTGTTTGTAATATTGAAATAACTACATGCAATACATATACGGTACATAATAATATACCAAAATAACATTTTTTTAACAATTGTTGTCTGTCTGTCTGTTTGTCCGGGCTAATCTCTGAAATGGGTGAACCGATTTTGACGGGACTTTTTTTCGCAGGTAGCTGATGTAATGAGGAGTAACCTATGCTACTTTTATTTTATAAAAAATAAATTCAAAATCCTGTAGTCTACGCGAACGAAGTCGCGGGCACAGCTAGTATACCCATATAAAAATAAGTCAAGATGCCTGTGTGAAATCTAGACTGCACGATTGGCGCTGTGGTTCAGTGATTAGCTGCTGCGCTGCTTGTCGCGGGTTCGTTTCTCGCGCGGAGCAAATACCTATTTATATGGCCTGCAGATATAAGTTGTTCTGGGTCTGGATGTCTTATATAAGTGAGTTAACATGTTTGTGATTGCAGCTATGATACAGCGGCGTTTCAAGTGAGAGGCCGCGTTTAAAAAAAAAAAGACGTGTGGCACTCGGGGACTGCCGCGGTAAAGCTATTGCATAGCATTTTTATCAACTTATGCAATTATAATTATTTATTTATTTTATTTAAGCAGTATTTTTTTTCCTTTGTTTTTTTTTTCTTTGATATTAATTGAAGTTACACTTTCACACATTCAATTGAATTTTGATTGATTGTTCACTCATATGTTTTCTTATCGGTCACCACACTCAAAAAACAAATGAGTGGGGGGTGTTAGGTTATTTTCGTTACAGAATTTCTGGATTCGGTCTCCACGCTCAAGGCCCGCGATAGAAGCTATGCAATAGCTTAAAAAAACAATCTTGCATTTTCACGAAAGCCCAGCTTCTGTATTAAGAAGTTGGGTATTATCTGGGTGGGATGTCCACCATGTACCGGCGGCACCGCCATACATTTATTGAAACCTTTTCTTTCATATCACACCTCATCACCTCCATCCATCTTTTACCAAGTCAATTTCATATATGACAAACGATTAATCCAAATAAAAATAATACCAGTATCTTCGCCATAAACATTGTTATCACCCGTGGGGATCAGGCGGCCATTTGTCAGTGGTGACGTCATCATGGGGTGCGGTGCTCCCTCGCTAGCTTAAAGGTCATGCCACGACCCAGTTTATTGATTCAATTCTTTAATGAATTGGCTGTGTAAAGGCCACTAGTAGGCAAGTAGAACTCTAGAGTAGGCAACTCGGGGTACATTTCCATACAACTGGTCTTACGTGATTATGATTTTATTATACATCTTTCTTCAGATATTTAGGAAACTTAGATATCTTGTAGATATAAACTAGGCTTCTATAGAAATCAAAACATACATTTGGGTAAAACTAATCCAGTAATGAACTCTAAAAATCAGTTATTTTACGTGAACTTTGGCCCTTCGTTATCTACTCATATGTTTATTAAAAATATAAAAACCGGCCAAGTGCGAGTCGGACTCGCCCATGGAGGGTTCCGTAGCAGCAAGTAATATAATATAAAAGTTCTTGTAGTTCGTTGTAACTTTGATTGATGTTTTAATAATATTGTATTTTTTTTAGATTAATGGCGTATTAAAAAATAACTACTTACTAGATCTCGTTTAAACCAATTTTCGTTGGTAGTTTGCATGCTTTACATGGTAATGTACATCAAATTTTTTTTATTTTTATCATTCTCTTATTTTAGAAGTTAAAGGGGGACACGCACATTTTACCACTTTAGAAGTGTCTCTCGCGTAAACTATTCAATTTAGAAAAAAAAAAATGATATCAGAAACCTCAATATTTTTATAACAATTAACATATCTTAATATATATAAATCTCGTGTCACAATGTTTGTCCTCAATGGACTCCTAAACCACTTAACCGATTATAATAAAATTCGCACACCATGTGCAGTTCGATCCAACTTGAGAGATAGGATAGTTTAAATCTCAAATTATAGTCACAATTTTAATAGGCTATATTTATTGCCCGTGCAAAGCCGGGACGGGCCGCTAGTATTATTATATAAAATTATCTTCATATTTTTCTTAGTTGACAACTTCTGTCATATTCGAATCTATATTCTTAATACCATAAGCCTTAAAAGGTCCATTACAATGAAGTTTCTACTTCAACTAATATGTGACGTGTGCGTCGGTTTAAAGCTTATAGTCCCTTGAACAATCTGGCCAAAATTAAACGGACACAACTTTTGTATCCACCTAGGCGGTAGTATGCGCAACTGTGCATTTAATTACGGCTATAAGTACGGCGCCCGGATAGTGCGAGGCTGACCCTTAAATCCAATTTCTTTGCAAAATATTGATTGATTTACATATGCTATGTTCACTTTGAAGAATATTTAACCACCTATTTTTATGTGTAAAAATGTTTCTAAAGATACAAGCCGTTTCGAAGGAGTAGGGAAAAGTTGCGAAATTGCTAAATATTTTTTTAGACAAAAGTATTAATTGCACGAAAAAATCAAAAATGTTGATAATGTTGTTCATGAACCTATAATAAACATATATTTTTTTCAAACCTATTGACTTGACCGTTACCGAGCAGTAGGCTTCAGAAAGTCACTGTTTTATGGCACTTTTCGGGCGCTTAGGCCTTAATGTAGTTGTAGCTAAATTTCTGCATGGCAACTTAAATAGAACAGCTGGTGTTACCATGCGTACAAGATAGGTAGCTAAATAATTGAAACGGCCTCTCAAAGTCAAGTGCCCCATATTTATAGACATGCGCTGCGATAAAATTGTACTATAGTAGATGGTATAATAAATTAAGTAACTACTGCTAAGGCGGTCCACATACTGAGTGTAGACTGCTTTCTGATTTACTTGGCTTTTTATTTTCTATACAAATAAAAAGGTTTCGTTTCTGTAATCAAATCTTGCAATTTGATCTTCTTCCCGGTTACCGATTGAGCTGAAATTTTGCATGCATGTGTAAATCAAATGAGAATGCGAAATAATTTTGACATGGAGCTGATCTGATGATGGAACCAGAAGGTGGCCGTAAGAATTCAGACAACCCTACCGTGTTTGAACTTTTTGGAATGATCTTGATGAGTATTAATTATATAGGTATATACCGCGCTTTAAAAATATGCTATAAAAAAGACTTAATCTATACATATTAATAAAGTTGGAGTGTCTGTTTGTAATATTGAAATAACTGCTTTTTGATACACCAAAATGACCTTTTTTACAATTTTTGTCTGTCTGTCTGTTTGTCCAGGCTAATCTCTGAAATGGCTTGACCTATTTTGACGGGACTTTTTTTGGCAGGTAGCTGATGTAATAAGGAAGGCTACTTTTATTTTAGAAAAAATAAATACAAAGTCCTGTAGTCCACGTGAATGAAGTCGCGGGCACAGCCAAAAAAATAAAAAACGGCAAAAAATCAAATTTGTTGTATGGGTAGTATTTGTCTTTCTAACGGCAACAGAGATACATCATCTGTGAAAAACAACTGTGTCGCTATTACGGTTCATGAGATACAACCTGGATCGCCGTGCCCTCGTGGGGGTGATCGGCGGCAGAGACCTCTCGCGCCGGGCCCTGGTCGAGGCCATGGTCCGGAGCGAGGAGGAGTGGCAGGCGGTCGCCGACTTCTGCGAAGCAGTAATGCTCGCTAAGGAGGAGGCCGACCGCATCAGACAACGGCGCTCTCGCCGCCGCCGCCGGGATTCCGATCCCGATTTCCAGCCACCGTAGGCGCGGGCTTGCGGACAGTGAGCAATGGGTAGCTCGCTGTCCGGCCGTCCGGTAACAGTCCGGACCAAGCCCAAGTCGTCGACGGCGCGCGCTGTTCCCGCGCGCCTCAAGGAGTTGTCAGCAACAGCAGGGGCCCAGCCGGGTCGAAGCCTACTGGGGCCAGGGTTATCCGAAAGGGCGCTCGAGCCCCGGTACGAAGGCTAGAAGGAACGGGATGGGTTTTTTAGTCAGTAAGAGTCTGACACTATCTTCCGCTCCGCCCAAGAGCGGGGGTTGTCATAAGATGATTTTTCCCATCGAAAAAAAAAAAAAAAAAGATACAACCTGGATACAGACAGATAGACGGACAGCAGAGTCTTAGTAATAAGCAGGGACTTAAAAACACCTTCATAAAGTTTACAGAATTATAAGTGTCACATGTTGAATGTGTAACAGAATAAAAAATGTAACACTTATATATGTGTTTTCAATGTGTTAACCCAAAACACTTAAAAAAGTGTAACCGTAACATATCTGTTAACAGATATAAAAGTGTTAACAGTGTTAATAAGTGTAACAGGTAAACGCAGCGTTGCCAAAGAAATAATTTACTTATTTATGGTACTGTGCAATTATTTCAGTTACATATATTAACACTTATTAACACACATAACAGGTTACAGTTTGATTCGGTAGCACTTCTTAACACATATAAAAGGTAACAGTTTCATTCGGTAACATTTTTGTATCTGTTACATTTAAAAGTGTTTTTCTGTTACAACTGTTTTAAAAAACAGTGTTAAAACACATTATTACGGTTACAGTTTGAGTCCCTGGTAATAGGGTTCGGTTTTAACCATTAGGTACGGAATCCTAAAAACGATTGCAATATATCTCCATTATTTTGACAAGATAAAACTGTTGTTTGTGTACACCGCCTAAAAGAACATATGTTTTATATTAACTAAAATATTGTTGATATAAATGATTTACTAAGACGTTTTTATTTTGCTGCCACGAATTTGAGTTGAGATCTTTTAATATAACAGAGTAAAATACAAATTGTAATTTATGAAACGAGGTAGAATTTAAATTTCTGTGCATTTGTTTAATTAACCTTTCGAATACCTTAATTAGAGACAATTTGAAGACAAGAACAGCAGTGGTGGCCGAGTGGTAACGGCTCCGACTTACGAGTTGTAGGCCGCGGGTTCGAACCCAGCCAGGCGCATTACTTTGTGTAATTTATTTCATCACCACTGCTCTCAAAACGATCGATGGGAAAACATCGTGAGGAAACCGGCATGTCCTAGAACCAACAATTCGAAGACATGTGACATTCACCAACACGCACTGGGCCCGCTTGGTGGACTACGGCCCATTCCGTCTCCTAGAGATGAGGCCTGAGTACCAGCAGTGGGAACATTATAAGGCTGACTATGCTATGCTAAGCGTGTTCCATCGTCGGCCACATCATCGCTTACCATCAGGTGAGATAGTGGTCAAATGCGAGCCTATCAATAATAATAATAATAAGTGGGAAGTGGAGAGAGCAATCATTGTGCCGATAGTCGTGACGGCCAATGGCTTAATAGCCAAGAGCCTCAACCAACATCTGCGGAGGCTCTCGTTAGGCAGTTGGATCAAGGGCTTGATCCAGAAGGCAGTACTCCTGGACACGGCGCGTATTGTCCGGAGGTTCCTCTCTCAGGAGCCCTGACCGCCGGCAGCTTGGACCCTGTTCCCGATGTCGGTGGGCTACTATTTTTTATATTTTTAAATGTTTTTTTTTATGTTATTTTTTGAAGAAATATTTAAAAATATGATAAATATGTATTATATGTAATATATGAAACTCTCGGGCCGTGGGGTCCGAGTGCTCATATGCTTTTTAAAGAATTGGCGACACGCTTAATTGACGCTTCGCGTGACCCAAGGGCTGGCTTCTACCTCGGTCAGAGAATAAGCATTGCCATACAACGTGGCAATGCCGCCAGCCTGTTGGGCACACTTCCAGTCGACAGCGACGCGGAGGAGTTTTATGACGTCATATTTAGCTAGGCATTTAGTGTATATATTATTTTTAATTATTTAAGTTGTTTTTTAATATTTAAGTTTATTATGTATATATTTTCTTGTAACTAAATAAATATTTTTAAATGTGTATATAATAATAAATAAATGGAATAATAATAAAAAGGTCAGAAAGTCTACCTCGCTCTCATAAAATTTGTTTACTGTGTTATTTTAAAAGATCTCAACTCAAACTCGTGGCAGCGAAATTAAAACGCCTTATTAAATCATTTATATCAGCAATCGTTGTTTTTTTTAGGGTTCCGTAGCCAAATGGCAAAAAACGGAACCCTTATAGATTCGTCATGTCTGTCTATCTGTCTGGCCGTAATGTAATAAAGTAATGCGCCTGGTAGGGTTCGAACCCATTATATACAACTCGTAAGTCGGGGCCGCTATCACTCGGTCACCACTGCTCTTTAAACGCTCGCCTAGAAGTAATCTATTCACACTTGACTTAATGACCTTGAGGTTGTAGCTATCAGAGAACACAGACTCCGGCAGGGAATTGCACTCCTTGGCTGTACGCATAATGAATGTGTTCCCTTTGCTTGTACGCTTAAACGCTTTGTACGTATGGGTGGGATGTTCACCATGTACCTTTTGTTTTGGTGGGTAAAATCATCCAGATGACATCCCTCGCCCTTGGGCGGAGCGGGAGATAGTGTCAGACTCTTACTGACTAAAAAACGAGCCTCCCTTTCAGAACTAGGCCCTTGGCCCTAGAAGGCTTTTTTTTTCGATGGGAAAAATCATCCAATGACAACCCCCGCTCTTGGGTGGAGCGGGAGATAGTGTCAGACTCTTACTGACTAAAAAACACTTCCCGTTTCTTCAAGCCTTCATACCGGGGCTCGAGCGCCCTTTCGGATAACCCTGGCCCCAGTAGGCTTCGACCCGGCTGGGTCCCTGCTGTTGCAGACAACTCCTTGAGGCGCGCGAAAACTGTGCACGCCGTCGACAACTTGGGCTTGGTCCGGACAGTTACCGGACGGCCGGACAGCGAGCTACCCGTTGCTGTCCGCGCCCCAGTAGGTTTCGCCCCCGCAAGGACACGGCGATGTTCTGCCCAAGCGGGGCATACCTCTACCGTGTGCTCCACCGTGTCCTCCGGGCGTTCCACACAGTGGCGACACATACCTACCTCAACCTCCTGAATTTAGACGCCGCTGTGATACCACAGCGTCTAAATTTGACTTTGGTGAGGCCCACGAATGTTTATAGCGTCATAAATAAGAATATTAATTCAGTACCATATGGCTTGTAGTTAATTACTTTGTGTTAACCAGTAATTTCATCAAAGACTCATCCCAGACATGTTTATAAATATACTAGACAGTTATATTAGCTAAATTAAACATGTGGAATCCAACTCGAAGCAATTCGGCTCATCGGCTGCTATTTATAGAGTTAGAAAAAGATATTTAGCTAGATGAGAATCGGTTTGTATCGTCAATACGGGACATGACATAGCATAGTCGGCCTTATAATGTTTTCCCACTGTTGGGACTCAGGCCTCCTCTCTAGGAGACGGAATGGGCCGTAATCCACCACGCGGGCCCAGTGCGGGTTGGTGAATGTTACTTGACTTCGAATGTTTGGTTCTAGGACATGCCGGTTTCTTCACGATGTTTTCCTTCACCGTTTTGAGAGCAGTGGTGATGAAATAAATTACACAAAGTAATGCGCCTGGCTGGGTTCGAACCCGCGACCTACAACTCGTAAGTCGGGGCCGTTACCACTCGGCTACCGCTGCTCTCGCTCCCAAAATATAACGTGTTTTATTTATGGGTCTATAAACATCTATGGATTACATTAATGACACTCGCAAGATTAATTTGACAGACCTGTTGGTCTAGTGGTTAGTGACCCTGACTGCTATGCCGGAGGTCGTTCGATTCCCACCCAGGACAAATGTTTGTGTGATGAGCACGATCATTTGTTCTGTGTCTGGGTGTAATTTATCTATAATTTGTATGTATTTAGAAATATATAAGTATGTTTATCAGTTGTATAGTACCTATAACACAAGCTCTGCTTAGCTTGGGACTAGACGGCGCTGTGTGATAGTTGTGGAATATTATTATTATTTACTTCTTTGCTTTATAATTATTAAACATCATAAAATATGAGATTTGATCTATAATCGCTTTAGGGATCTGTACCCAAAGGATAAAACGGGACACTAATTCTGAGATTCCGCTGTCCGTCCGTCCGTCTGTCTGTCTGACACCAGGCTATATCTCATGAACCGTGACACAGTTACATTTTCATACAGTTGAAATTTTCACAGATGATGTTATTCTGTTGCCGGTCTAACAAGCAATATTAGAAACTAAATAAAATAATTGGGTGAGGTGTTTGGGTGAGGATGTTGAGTACCAAAACTGCTTCTGACTTCAATTTAAAAATATTTATTTAGCGGACACAGTTTATAAAAACACTGGATATATTGATCCGTTTGCTACTGGTCATTAGGTGTTGAGCGTAGAAGCAGATGATGGCAACAAAAGTTTTTGTTTCTGTAATAGAAACAATATTTAAAAAAATAATATTTTACTGTCCATTAGGTTTAATATTTTTCTTAAAAGGAAATTTCGTGTGAAATACTGTAGTTTTGCTTACTAAGAGCATCACATAACGTATTTTAATATTTGCATGCCAACTCATGGCAAAATGTGTCTGCACTATTATAATAAGTTACCATCTCCTGTACCGCATTTAATGCAAATAAATGGCTTTGACTTTGACTTTTGACTTTGATAAATATTTAAGTAGGGCCGCCCATACAATGGACTTTTTTTTTGCCGTTTTTATACGGAACTCTTCGTGCGCGAGCCCGACTCGCACTTGGCCGGTTTTTTTTATGTTTAAAATAAACTAGCGACTGTCATCGGTTTCGCTCGCTTGAAAGTAAAAGATGTCACGCAATGATAAAGTAGCATTCAATTTGTGAAAGAATTTTTCAAATCTGTCCAGTTGTTTTTAGTTTATTAATTAGAAACTAAAATACCAATTTTTTCTCTTCATAATATTTTTTTTTGTAAAGAATCTATGTACAAAATTTCATAACTGTGCCATTAAAAATCACAATAAGCTTGTTTATAGCAAAAATACATAGTCACCGGGCCATCTAGCCAAACTGAGGGGTTGTTTTGCATTTGCACTCAGCCGTTTGGAGGGAAACAGGTACTTCTGGATAAGGGTCAACTCACACCAAAAGAGCGTCGAAGCGCAGCGAAGCGGATCGCAGTTTCAGTATCGCATGAGAAACTCGAACGAGTCGCGCGGATGCCCGCGGCGCCGCGGGAATTCCAGCGAATTCTATGAACGGTAAACGGGTCGCTGCCCTTCGCCGCTCTTTCGGTGTGAGTTGACCCTAAGAAAGGGCTTTTCTTTGTCTTAATCTACATATATGGCTGAAACTATTTGTTATGAATTTGTACCCGTATTTGCAAAATAAATTACTACTTAGGCGACAATCAATTATTATGTAAGACGATTTTTACTAGTTTTTTACCCCCTCGGCCTGTCCCTCTAATTAAGAAAAAAATATAGTTTAAAAAAACTAAAAAAACACGCTTTCATAGCATATCAAACTATAAGGTGTAAAATAATGTTCAATATAAGTAGAAAATAATAATAATGAACGAAAAATATTAATATCATTGTGAAAAAAGCGTGTGGTGCTCGATTTACGAAAAATATGGCACAAAGCGCCCCACGCTTTTTTCATAATGGTATTATTTATGTAATATTTATTTTTCGTTCATTATTATTATTTTATATCCATATTGAAAATTATTTTAAACTTTTTAGTTTGATATGCTATGAAAGCGTGTTTTTTTAAACTATATTTTTATTTTTGACTAAAAAAAAATCCCGATTATTGTATTGTCATCAGTCTTTGATGGGTGTGCAAAGTTTGAAGAAAATCTGATCGCCTAAAGTAGGTCAAAATCGATCTCAAAGGCGTTGGTTACAAACATACAGGTGAAGCTAATATAAGCGGTTTAAAAATGAGAAGCTTCATAATATTTGTTGTTTGAGTGTCAAAGTTACGTCCTGCATTTTTTTCAATATTTGGCCAATTATTTATTTATATACTGAGCGGCATTTTATCTTAAATGAAATGTTCCGAATGTCCTAAATATTGATATTATGTATTTCACAAGGTAATTTGATTATTCGGGTATTGCGAAAAGTCGGATAATTAGAAAATGTGGAAATAAAATCTCACTTAAGTCACAGATAGTTTCGAAAGATAGCTCGGTAGTCGAAGGCTTGGGAACGGGGTGGGTTTTTAGTCAGTAAGAGTCTGGCACTATCTCCCGCTGCGCCCAAGAGCGGGGATCGTCATTAGATGATTTTCCCACC
The DNA here is from genome assembly GCA_929112965.1 of Mythimna albipuncta. NCBI lineage: Eukaryota > Metazoa > Arthropoda > Insecta > Lepidoptera > Noctuidae > Mythimna > Mythimna albipuncta. Next base: position 8,234,180 of record OV815985.1, on the reverse strand, counting down.
ATAAAAAAAAGACGTGTGGCACTCGGAGACTGCCGCGGTAAAGCTATTGCATAGCATTTTTATCAACTTATGCAATTATAATTATTTATTTATTTTATTTATGCAGTATTTTTTTTCCTTTGTTTTTTTTTCTTTGATATTAATTGAAGTTACGATTTAAGTTTGATATTAGTTAAGTTAGAATTTTGATTGATTGTTCACTCATTTGTTTTCTTATCGGTCACCACGCTCAAAAAACAAATGAGTCCCGGTGTTAGGTTATTTTCATAACGGAATTTCTGGATTCGGTCTCCACGCTCAAGGCCCGCGATAGAAGCTATGCAATAGCTTAAAATAATTTTGTATAGAATAATGTCACCGACTGACATAATAACATTACCCTCTTTCTAGGGCAGTCGGCTAAAGTCTCAGTAGTCACCCGTCGACTTTTATTTTCATCGTGTCCTCGGCACAGTCATGGTCGTTCACATTGAGATCACACCGTAATAAAATGTTACATTACATGACGTAATGCCGCACTGATTAAAAAGAGGCCGCGAGTGAGTTGGGCTTGTTTGACTGTGGTTCTGTATGGGTCCTTCCTGCGTTGTATTCCTCAATGCTGGGGGTCGTGACTAGTGTTGCCAGGTCTGTTTAGACAAAAATCGGGACAGATGGTAAAACAAATCGGGATTTAGGGTTTTAGATCGGGACAAATATTTTTTTAATAAAGATTTTTTTAGATGGGAAATCATCCAATGACTTCTTCCCCTCTGGGGTGGAACGAGAGGGAGTGTCAAATTTTTACTGAATAAAACCCAGACTTCAGTCGCTCTTTGAGTTTCCGGGTTTTTGATTTATCGGGACATTTGCCGTCCCGATCAGGTGCAAATCGGGACGCGTCCCCAGACCCCTAAAAATCGGGACATCCCGTGCAAATCGGGACACCTGGCAACACTAGTCGTGACCTCCCTTTTTCATCACTTTACTTTTTATGATGTTTTTCCATTTAATCCTGTCTCTGGCGGTGTGAAGGGCCTTGTATACTGTGGAGTCAAGAGCGGCGCGGATCAGGTCAGACCAACGTATTGGGCTGCGCTCGCAAGGCCTGTATGGCTAGTCTGGTCTGTGGTCTGGTGTGTATAGGTAGGTTCTACTAATTTTGTACTTTTTTTAACCTCTGGCAATCCACAAATATTAAAGAGTGCGCAAAACTAACAACTTCTACTGATTTATAGTGATGTAAGACCATGTAGATAGACCATTTACATGCACTATTGAATTATTAAAATGTCTGTCAATATTAATTGATGTTATGTTCTGTTACCTAACTTTTAAGATTGCGTCTTTAACGCGTAAATAAACTATTTTTCTTTCTCTCTTCTTTCTGTCGATGAAACGTATGGGAATGAAATCATCTCAACGTAAAGTCGCGTGGTCAGAAAAAACGAATAGACAATTCCTAGCCAAGTTCACATCGTTTAAAATCGTTTTCTACAATTGCTGTCACCGAGGCGTTAGCAATTGTCGATTAGAGAACGGAATTCGACACAAACTTGTTGTAACTAACTTGGGGGGGGGCTGTCTTACTTCTATAAACACTGAAGCGGACGGTTGTATAAACAATTCACAATCAACAAAAAGTTTCATTTTATTGATACACTCATCTTGTTTAAACAAGTTTACTAATAGAAATCAAGAAGAGTTTATTTTTATATAGTTCATTGACTACACGAAAATCTACAAGGTTAAGTTGCTTTTTTAAGGTTAGAAAATGGATGGGCGATGGTTTTATTTACAGATAGAGAAACATTGCGAGTTTTTCGTAAAAGCACTTGCGTTTGTTTACGAGGTACTCATTTGATGGTGTTACAAATTACTAAACATTTATTGAAGTGAAAACTTCTTTAGCGGCGTTGAGCACTTTTTCTGTAATGGGTATAAAATCTTAAACTCGCGTCAGGACACGTGACCTGATCGAAAAAGCGTAAGACGGATGGAGAGTAGACAACTATCCCCTCTCTACGGCGCGAAAATGTATGCCTGGGCCTACTGTTTCAAATATATAGATATATATATATTTCAACGTATATAGATATATTATATATATATATTTTTTATTTATATATATATATATATATTTCAACGTTAATAATCAAGTTTTCACTTCTGCCGGCACTCCCGGAGTGCAACCCGTCTTTTTTTATGTGAAATTAGGACGAGCGTTCCGAGGTTTTCTTTCTTCAACTATACTAAATGACATTTTAACTATAACTTCAATGACATTAATTGTAACAAATAATTGGTCCATTATCTTTGACATGTAATTTTGACATAAGTATATTTTTTCTTTTTTAAATTCATTTGTAATAATATAAAATAATTAAGAGAAAGTACCTCATTTTTAATTCATGCTAAATTGGGATGATAAGGGCAAGCGTATCATAAACTATTGCAATGCTTGAAAAAGGCTGCTAAGTCATAAGCACTAAACGAATATAATGTCATCATTGTATTCGATGTCCTCGAAGGTGGAGGACATCGTAGAGTACGTGCGCCAAAAGACGTAGTTCGCACTGAGGGTACAGCTGCTGGAGTCGCATCGTAACGTCAATTTCAAGGCGTTCGTGGTGCGAGTCCCAAACACTTTCTTGCCTCTCATGCTGAAGGAAGACTTTTGGCCGCAGGGCGTGGTGTTCCGTCGCTTCCGCGGACAGGTGCCACAGAACAGCACGAAGTGAACTTAGTGCAATGTGAAGTGTTACTAACATAATCCTAAGTCTTATTTACTAACAACAAGTTGTATTTACTCTATATATATGTTAGTCTGTAAGGTATATATCTATGGGCCAAGATGCCTGATAATAAATGATTTATTATTATTATTATTATTATTGTACACTTGGTTTGCAATAAACGTTTTGACTTTGACTATATACATATATTTTAACTGTCCCACTGCTGAGCAAACTAGCTAATTATCTAAAGAAAACATCACTTAGGGGTAGCTCTGAAACATACCAGCTTGATGCACTAGAGTCAAGAAGACATCGGTAATGATTATTGATACACTTGTCGAGTCAAAACTTCAAAGTCTCGAGCATCGACGCCGAGTTGCTAGCCTGTCGGTTTTCTATCGTTTACATTTCGAGGAGTGTGCACTTGAATTGCACAATCTAATTCCGCCAAGTCCGTTCCATCATCGGACCACTAGACGTATGGCGTTACGCCACCGGTACATGTTTTATTTTAACTATTATTGACTAGCTTTGCCCGCGTACATAAAAGACCTCTCTTTCTCCCCCTTTTCTCACATTAAAAAAAAAGACGTGTGGCACTCGGGGACGGTCGCGGTAAAGCTATTGCATAGCATTTTTATTAACTTATGCAATTATAATTATTTATTTATTTTATTTATGCAGTATTTTATTTCTATTGTTTTTTTTTCTTTATATTAATTGAAGTTACACTTTCACACATTGAATTGAATTTTGATTGATTGTTCACTCATTTGTTTTCTTATCGGTCACCACGCTCAAAAAACAAATGAGTGGGGGGTGTTAGGTTATTTTCGTTACGGAATTTCTGGATTCGGTCTCCACACTCAAGGCCCGCGATAGAAGCTATGCAATAGCTTAAAAAGCCTATGTCCGTCATCAGGGTCCTAACTATCTCTGTACCAAAATTCATCAAAATCGGTTTTGCCATTTAGGCGTGAAGACGTAACAAACAAACAAACAAATAAACAAACAAACTCACTCTCGCCTTTATAATAATTATTAGTAAAGAAGTAAGGATAGGCTCGCGTTTGACCACCATCTCACCAGATGGTAAGCGATGATGTGGTAGAAGTAACCTATTCACTCTTGACTTAAAGACCCCTAAGTGGTAGCTATCAGGAAACACAGACTCCGGCAGGGAATTCTAATCCTTGGCTGCACGCACAATAATGTTCCCAAAACGCTTTGTGCGTATGGGTGGGAAGTCTACCATGTACCGATGGCGCAACGCTGTAGGTAGACTTGAGAGGTAGCTGCCGCCGATTGTCATCATGAGGGACAAAACCCACACCTGTGTTTCTCCAGTGGCCTTTTGCATTCCAGGGCAGCGATTACTCTTTTGTATAGTCCCCTAACATAGCTTTTCAATAGGTTTGATAAACCTGAGCGAGGAGGAGTGGCAGGCGGTCGCCGACTTCTGCGAAGTAATAATGCTCGCAAAGGAGGAGGCCGAACGCATCAGGCAACGGCGTAATCGCCGCCGCCGCAACCGGGATTCTGATCCCGATTTCCGGCTACCGTAGGCTCTTGCTTGCGGACAGTGAGCAATGGGTAGCTCACTATCTGGCCATCCGGAGGCGCGCACTGTTCCCGCGCGCCTCAAGGAGTTGTCAGCAACAGCAGGTACCCAGCCGGGACGAAGCCTACTGGGGCCAGGGTTATCCGAAAGGGCACTCGAGTCCCGGTATGGAGGCTAGAAGGAACGGGGTGGGTCTTTTAGTCAGTAAGAGTCTGACACTATCTCCTGCTCCGCCCAAGAGCGGTAGATGTCAATGCATGATTTTTTTCCAACATGAAAAAAAAAGGTTTGTCAAACCTGATCTATTTCTGACAATGATGAAGTTACTAACCTTATCAGTGAGAGAAGTTATTTGCCCAGTGACGGGCTGGGTTCTGGTGGCGCTACGGGGCTTGGCGCACACCGCTGCTGCTATCAGGAGTAATATAGCAAGGACCTTCATGCTGGAACAAAAGAGACACTTGGTTATTATGGAGGTTTAATTTTTATCTGGCGTGCCAATGCCGCCAGTCTTTTGGACCCAATACCAGTGATGCGGAGGACTTTTTCGACGCAGTAGGTACTTCAGATTGCTTTTTAGGGTTCCGTAGCCAAATGGCAAAAAACGGAACCCTTATAGATTCGTCATGTCTGTCTGTCTGTCCGTCCGTCCGTATGTCACAGCCACTTTTTTCCGAAACTATAAGAGCTATACTGTTAAAACTTAGTAAATAGATGTATTCTGTATATATCACAAAAATGGAAAAAAGCAATAAATTTTGGGGGTCCCCATACTTAGAACTGAAGCTCAAAAAATTTTTTTTCGTCAAACCCATACGAGTGGGGTATCTATGGATAGGTCTTCATAAATGATATTGAGGTTTCTAATATCATTTTTTTCTAACTTGAATAGTTTACGTGAGAGAAACTTCCAAAGTGGTAAAATAAGAGAATGATAAAACTAAAAAACACATTACCATGCAAACTACCAACGAAAATTAGTTTGAACGAGATCTAGTAAGTAGTTTTTTTTTAATACGTCAAAAAAATACAAATCTAAAAAAATACACTATTATTAAAACATCGATCAAAGTTACAACGAACTATAAGAACTTTTATATTATGTTACTTGCTGCTACGGAACCCTCCATGGGCGAGTCCGACTCGCACTTGGCCGGTTTTTTAGTTCTTTAGGGCTTTCATTTTACTGGGTAGTTCGCTGTCCGGCCGTCCGGTAACTGTCCGGATCAAGTCCAAGTCGTCGACGGCGCGCACTGATCCCGCGCGCCTCAAGGAGTTGTCAGCAACAGCAGGGACCCAGCCGGGTCGAAGCCTACTGGGGCTAGGGTTATCCGAAAGGGAACTCGAGCCCCGGTATGAAGGCTAGAAGGAACGGGGTGGGCTTTTAGACAATAAGAGTCTGACACTATCGAGTTCCGCTCAAGAGCGGGGGTTGCGATTGGACGATGTTTTCCAACATAAAAAAACGATTTTTATTTTGTAAGTTAGTTTTAATTATGTGTATATCTAGTTAAATGTTTTTATTTTTCTTGTTTTATCTAGGTATATTAAAATATTTGTTATTTTTCTTCTCCATAGAGACCTACGCTTTGGAACGTGCAATTTAGCTTCACTTTTCTTGGACTGACCGACATTTGACTATTCAAAAGTGCCTGCAAATGGTCTATTTGAAATAAATGCTTTGATTTTGATTTTTTATTTACCTACCTATATCTTCTTATACAACATTATTGACTAGCCTGTAGATCTAGTGGTTAGTGTCCCTGACTACTATGCTGGAGGTCGTGGGTTCTATTCCCACCCAGGACAAATGTTTGTGTGATGAGTGATCATTTGTTCTGTGTCTGGGTGTAATATATCTGTAATAAGTTTGTATTAAGAAATATACAACACAGTAAGAACAAATTATCATGCTCATCACACAAAAAAATCTCCTGGGTGGGAATCGAACCCACGACATCCGGCATAGCAGTCAGGGCCACTAAGACTAACCACTACACCACTAGGCCAGTCGAATATCTCAATCATGTTTATTTATCTACAACACAAGTTTGCTTTCGATTCGATTTCACCACGAGTTAGAGTGGGAGTGGTACATCTCTCATTGTTATTATATGAAAACTGGTTCATCGCATGTTTCATTGTGCAAATTATACCTAAGTAAAAAGCTGACCCGGAAAATGTGGTTCTGTTTATCAGTTGTCTAGTACTCATAACACAAGTTCTGCTTAGCTTGAGACTAGATGACGTTGTGTGATAGTTGTGGAATATTATATTATCCTAAATCTATATATATAAAAGAAAGTCGTGTTAGTTACACTATTTATAACTCAAGAACGACTGAACCGATTTGGTTGAAAATTGGTAGGGAGGTAGCTAAGAACCAGGAGAAGGACATAGGACATACACGTGACATAAAACGTGGTATAACAAAACGCAACTTAGAGTAGGGTAGAGTAGGGTAATAGAGTATGGTAGGGTAGAGTAGGGTAGGGTAGAGTAGGGTAGGGTAGAGTAGGGTAGGGTAGAGTAGGGTTGGGTAGAGTAGGGTAAGGTAGAGTAGGGTAGAGTAGGGTAGAGTAGGGTAGAGTAGGGTAGAGTAGGGTAGAGTAGGGTAGAGTAGGGTAGAGTAGGGTAGAGTAGGGTAGAGTAGGGTAGGGTAGGGTAGAGTAGGGTAGAGTAGGGTAGAGTAGGGTAGAGTAGGGTAGAGTAGGTAGAGTTGACAGCTTATATAAAAGGTAACTATTAGGCGGTACGAAGTTTGCCGGGTCAGCTAGTAATATTATAAATGTAAGAGTATGGATGTTTGTTACTTAATCATGCAAAAACGGCTGAACGGATTTGGATGAAATTTGGCATGCATATAGCCTTTGACATGGAAAAGAACACAGGCTACTTTTTATCCCGGAAAAACATCGTATTCCTACGGGAAAACACGTTTAGAGTGCGATAACCGAAGTACATGCGGACGAAGTCGCGGGCGGACAGCTAGTATTATATAAATTACTAAAGGAAATAAGAAAAAACCGGCCAAGTGCGAGTCGGACTCGCGCACTGAGGATTCCGTACAAAATTACCTATGGAAATAGTTCAATTCCCGAATAGTTCATTTTCCGAACCGCAAGAAGATTTTTTTTTTTTGTGACGTAACTATAAATATACAGTTTTCAGATTTTTTTCAATATTCGTGCTATAGGACCTTGCTTCATCTTATATATAAAATTCTCGTGTCACAATGTTCGTTCCTCCGAAACGGCTTGACCGATTCTCATGAAATTTATATTGAGTAAGTCTGAGAATTAGCCAACATCTATTTTTCATACCCCTTAGTGATAAGGGTTGTCCACCCTTAACATTTACTTAAAAATTATTTATATGGCAAAACAACGTTTGCCGGGACAACTAGTACTTTATAATTTTGATTCTTGAGAGTGTCGAAATATACTTTTTCGTGACATAAACGGCCGTATCTTTTTTTTTTCGTTAACTCAGAAGTTTGATTTTTTTACAGCTTCAAGAGATCGCAGACTCAAATATATGGTTTTAATTTCAACTCGATACCTCCACGCGTTAAATCAAAGGAAGCAGACCCTAGGCTCCAGTAGGCTTCGACCCTGCTGGGCCCCTACGGTTTGCTGACAACTCCTTGAGGCGCGCGGGAGGCGAACGGTACGCGCCGTCGGCGACTTGGACTTGGTTCGGACGGTTACCGGGCGGTCAGACTGCGAACTACTCATTGCTCGCCGTCCGCAAGCCCGCGCCTACAGTTTTCTATTAGTATATAGCTCCATCCCTTTAACAGTTCAATTTGGGTCGCCAAATGGATCGCGTTATGAGCTCACGGTAGGACTAGTGATGTGCCGTTGCGGGCAATATGGCCATGAAGTAGGAATATTGGTGGCAATATTGCCGAAAGTATGAATATTGGTGGCAATATTGCCCGAAGTATGAATATTGGTGGCAATATTGCCCGAAGTATGAATATTGGTGGCAATATTGCCCGAAGTATGAATATTGGTGGCAATATTGCCCGAAGTATGAATATTGGTGGCAAAATTGCCCGAAGTGTGAATATTGGTGGCAAAATTGCCAGCAATATTTCCATATTGGGTTCAATTCCCACCCAGGACAAATGTTTATGTGATGAGCATGATCATTTGTTCTGTGTCTGGGTGTAATTTATCTATAATGTGTATGTATTTAGAAATATATAAGTATGTTTATCAGTTGTCTAGTACCCATAACACAAGCTCTGCTTAGCTTGGGACTAGACGGCGTTGTGTGACAGTTGTGGAATATTATTATTATTATTATATTGCCGGCAACGACACATTTCTGGGTAGAACCTCCAAGCTTCCTAAAAACCTCCCGCACATTCACACGGTTACAAACAACGATTACTCACACAGTGAGTGAGTTGTGCCGGTGACTAACAATGGACTCACCTTGGCACTCCGCAGTTCGTTGACTAATAAGGAAGGAGTAAATGGCTAAGGGTGCGAACAGACTTCGCTGTTAAGTCGAGCGGTTTTTTAACCGTCAATGCCTTTTGATTTAACCTTTAGAATCGGTATTCGTAAGGTTAAATTACGGTTAATTAGAGACATAATAGAATGACAATGAGAAAGCAAACGCCATTCGCTTGTGGTTTTATGAATTTAGATGTTGGCCGCACTGAAGTTAGGCATTCCGAATTATTCGATTACTCGAAAAAATTCTAACTAATATTTTAAATGTGAAAGTGTGGATGTTTGGATGTTTGTTACTTAATCACGCAAAAACGGCTGAACGGATTTGGATGAAATTTGGCATGCATATAGCCTTTGACATGGAAAAGAACATAGGCTAACTTTTATCTCGATTCCTTAAATACCTAATGCCACGTGGGCGAAGTCGCAGGCAAAAGCTAGTACTATACTACTTTTTTTTAAGGTGAGATATCACGGCATTTGATGGTACGTATGGTGCAGTGGTTGATTGACAGGCTGCTGCACTGCATATCGCAGTTTAGAGTCTCGTATGGAACAAATTTTATTATAGCTTACAGATAGTTGTATCGGGTGGTTGTCTTATAAATGTTTGTGAACGCAGCCTCGACATTAATGTCACGTGTGGGGTATTATTTCTTTTTAAAGAAAGAAAATAGCGTCGCTACATAAAATTAGCACTTGCAAAATAGTCGCTTTGTTAAAACACTGCTTAATAAAATCGCCACATCGCAAAATCGCCCCTTCGCAAAAACGCCGCTACATAAAAACGCCGTGTCTGTAACCGTCCTAACCGACAAGCCAGTTAAAAGTAGCAATTAGATCATATTACGTGGTTAAGATAACTGAACTATTATTTTCCTTAATAAGATCGCGTATGCCTACTCCAAGGAGAACTGGTGCCTCAGACATAATTCGTTGTTCCTGTGTTTTTATTATAATCTGACCGATTATGTCCGTTGTTTTGTTTTTCGGCTTAAAATCCAAAACGGACGGATTGATTCATGACTATAATTATAATAAGTTTTAAACCTCTGACAAACTTATTATCGGTTGGTACAGTAATCGGGTCTAGGGATCGAACCGCAAAATTAAGTTTGTTTTTTATTGTATATACTTTTCCGGGATAAAAAGTACCCAGTGTGGTGCACAGGATAATAAAGAATAATTATAACAAGTTTCATCGTAATCTAACCGGTAGTTTTTGCGTGATGCCTCAACAAACAGACAGACAGACAAAAATTTTATTAACCACATTTTTGGGTTCGGTGTCGGTCTAGTAACACCCAGTAGTAGATTTATTATAAGTACCTAATTTAGATTATCTCTTTGTGCATTTAAATACCTACATGTATAAATTATATTTTTCATTTTTAAATCTACACTAATATAACAAGGACCAGGTAAAGTTTGTTTTTTTGTTTGTAGTAGGTAATCTCTGGAAGTACTGGTCGGATTGCTAAAATTTTTTCACCGATAGAAAGCTGCTTTATTCCTGAGTGACATAGGCTTTAATTTTATGTACGCGAGCGAAGTCGCAGGTAAAAGCAAGTAAGTAATAAAGTAAAATAAAAAAAAAAACAACAATATTATTATCGATAGGCTTGCTTTTGACCACTATCTCACCTGATGGTAAGCGATGTTTTTTTTTTTTTTTTGACAGACTTCACCTATTCGTTCGTGACTTAAATACTAGGGGTAGCGGTAATAGAAAATGCATTGATGACGTAATATTTTTCACAACAATACCATGTTCTTTTTTTTCAGTCGATAAATCATCAAATGGCTTCTCTCGCTCCAGCGTGGAACGAGAACATGTGTCAGAGTTTTACTAATTAAAATCACGCCAAAAAAAAAACTGGCCAAGTGTGAGTTGGGCTCGCGCACGAAGGGTTGCGTATCGTCCTTTTAAGAAAATTCGGCAAAGAAAATTGCGTTTTTTGTATGGGAGCCCCCCTTAAATGTTTATTTTATTTTGTTTTTAGTATTTGTCGTTATAGCGGCAACAGAAATACATAATTTGTGAAAATTACAACTGTCTAGCTATCGTAGTTCTTGAGATACAGCCTGGAGACAGACGGACGGACAGACAGCAAAATCTTAGCTTAGTCTTACCTATTTACGGTAAAATCCAAAAAACAAAACACAATCAAATTCATTCGAAATTAATATAAACAATTAATAAAAATAAAAAAGACGTGTGGCACTCGGGGACTGCCGCGGTAAAGCTTATGCAATAGACCTCACCAACAGCTGCTTAACCCCACCCATCTAAAACCAGACCTAGCCAACAGCTGCTTTACCCCACCCATCCAAAACCAGACCTCGCCAACAGCTGCTTAACCCTACCCATCCAAAACTAGACCTCGCCAACAGCTGCTTAACCCCACCCAGCCAAAACCAGACCTCACTAACAGCTGCTTAACCCTACCCATCCAAAATGAGACCTTGCCAACAGCTGCTTATTCCCACCCATCCAATACCAGACCTCGCCAACAGCTGCTTAACCTCTTCCATCAAAAACCAGACCTCGCCAACAGCTGCTTAACCTCTTCCATCAAAAACCAGACCTCGCTAACAGCTGCTTTCACTCATTTGTTTTCTTATCAGTCACCACGCTCAAAAAACAAATGAACACCCCCGGTGTAAGGTTATTTTCGTTACGGAATTTCTAGATTCGGTCTCCACGCTCAAGGCCCGCGGTAGAAGCTATGCAATAGCTTAAAAATTAAATTATAATTAATTAATTAATTAAAAATTGTAAAATATTTTCAGTAAATAAACAATATCGAGATTACACAATACGAATTGATAGTTGTAGGTAGGTCTACTAAGTGGGAAGTGTTATCAAAATACTTATCATGTCACAGGTCATTGAAGTTCCTAACTAACTAACACGTTTATCAGCTTTTGTATATAAGTCGATGTCAATAAATGATAATAAAACAGTGATTACCTCGCGTTTTAATTGAACTAAAAAGACGATAATTATTCCCGGCTATATTTATGATTGTTATAAAGACTTAACGTCACCCTAGAACGCAAACGGTAGGAATACACGTGGGTTTAATCGGTAAAAGTTTGACAATATTGTGGCATCTAAGAAGGTCACATACTCTAACTAAAAAACAAAAAAAAAAGTCTGGGGTGCTAGTAATCTGTGTGACAGGATTTCCTAGTGCAGATGCCAGTCCTCCATAAACGAAAACTTGTATCTGTTCATAATAATAATATTATTCTACAAATAGCACAACAAAACAAAAAAAAAAAAAATTAAAAGCTAAGCAGAAAGCAATAATATGCACAAGACACCCAGACATACAACTTATTTAAAATAAAAAACACTAGTCTTAAAAAAAAGAAAGTATTTAACCAAATGTTCAATCGATTACTTTCTCCTATTCTGAAAACCGGTAAATTATTGACATGATCAAAGCAAGTTCGAAATTCAAAAAATTCAAATGAAAAATCTGCCGTGTTTGAATTCTGAAAAGCGGTCAACCTTTCACATCAAAGTTACCTATGATTTGACACGTTCGAAATTCAAAATTTTCAAATATAAAAACTGCCGTGTTCGAATTCTGAATACCGGTCAATCTTTGACTTTGACATTAAAATAGAGAAGAGATAAGAGAGACAGATAGCGAGATATTCAAATAAAATTTGCAACACTACAATACTTATGTATGTAGGTACGGTTTGGCTCGTTCGAAACTCCAGAACATCGAATCAGAATTCTGCTGTGTTTGACCCTCGATAAGAAATTATGATTGATTTGTTACACGTCTCAAAACAAGAACTTGAAATTAAAACTCGTTTTTACTAGTAAACACGTTTTAGTAAAAGAACCAAAGTTAAATTATGTGAATAGCTAATCATTTTGTGTTGAGCCAACCTCTGTCCATTGCAAGTTTGCATTGAAGAGATCGCTAATTGCGATGAGGCTGCCAATTGTATGTTTTTAACCGACTTCGAAAAAGTGGAGATTCTATGTTGGTTTTTTTTATGTATATTTACCGATATCTCGGTCAATTGTGGACCGATTTTGAAAAGTATTTTTTTGATTGTTAGGTTATACTTCCAAGTTGGTCCCATAGAAATAATGTTGTGATCTGATCATGAACTTCGAAGATATGGAACAGAACTTCTCATAGGATCATAACAGAACTGTCGTAACAAGTAAAATTGCTTTGTTTTTACGTATAGTCGATGTCTGACTGAAAGAAAAGGGGGAGGGGATGTTTCGAACTGATCTGGTGATGAAGCCAGTAGGTTAATTAATGTTATCTAACCGTGTTTGGGAATACCTTACCAGAGTGCATCTCATAACGATTCTAATAATGGAATCGTTATGAGATGCACTCTGGCTATAAGGTATTTAAGTTTGGCTGAGGGGTACTTTTTAGTGGAGGCATAACTAAAAAATGTAAAAATAATAAAACTTTTTACAAAAAACAAAAAAAAATATTTACTGACTCCAATGTTTACATTGAAAAGTCCAAAACAAACAGCTTTCTAGTGCTAACGGTCACAGAGATTAAGCGAGGACAGACAGACATGGCGAAACTATAAGGGTTCCTAGTTGACTACGGAACCCTAAAAACATTACAAAAAATACAACCGAATTCAATTTTAAAATAACACTGAAAAGTACAAAATAACTTTAATTTCGGAAGTCGGTGTTAAATAACGAAGAGACAAAAGTATTATTGAGTGTAATTACTACTTTTTATTTTATCATGAAAAAATGCACAGTTCTTGACAAATAAGAAACGCAAGTGAAGCCATGAGATCAAGCTAGTTCATAGCGAAGTAATGTGTTTATGAATGGAAAGATGGAAACTGTTTTAATAATATTACAAATCATAACACAGTGATCATAATGCAATAGTGTTACTATTGTCGAGAGTGTTTTCAACCATTCGTAGAAAAGAGAAAAATAAAATATAGACGATCTGATTCTAAAATTAGTTCTACAAAAGCGAATAACAGCAATAAAAAGATAACAATTCATAAATAATCAAATTAAATACGAAAAAAGTCTATATAGAATCCATTATACAAAAAAATCTTTTTACAAAGAAAAAGTAACCGACTTCACTAAAAAAACACTAAAACGATCAAAATAACTTTAATTTCGAAAGCCGGTGTTTTTCGATATTGTTTGTTTCTTATTTAACACCGAAAAAAATACAACTGAATTGAGAACCTTCTCCTTTTTTGGAAGTCAGTTAAAAATAGAACGGATCCCACATTTAACTCAAAATCAAAACAAATTAATTCTACTGCAAAACCAATAAAAAAAAGATTTCAATTCAAATAAGAAATGCTTCATCAATTTTATTCTTAAACAAATGCTAAATATAACTAAAAATTAAATTAGCATTAAACTAAATAAAAAAAAGATGTTTACTCACGTTTTAATAAAAAAAATAAACTACAATTGTCACTGAAAATCACGCATGCGCAGATTGACTGCGCGTTGACAACTGACAGTTCGACCTAAGATGGCGGCTTTTATTACTGGTTTTATACTCCTACGGACTTTGATAATACAACAAAGAAGCGCGAAATTGCTCGTTGTTAGGTTTATTTTTTTCCTTCTATGACTATTAAGGACAAAATTATATCACTTATAGTGGTTTGGAGTAGGTTTTGCATTTGAATTGGGCTTTTGACTCATATTTACGGTTCCATAAGTAACCAAAGGGTAAAAATGGGACATTAAGTATTACTGACTGTAAACTGAGCCTGCATATTAAGCAACATAATTTATTAATTTCGTTGGTAGTACTTACTAACTTAGGTTCTATGCAATTTGTACTACTAACTTATTAAGGACATTGTCCGAAATAAAAGCATATTATTATTATTACTAAGACTACACTGTTCCTTCTGTCTGTCACTAGGCCGTATCTCATGAACCGTGTTAATTAGACCGTTGAAATTTTTACAGATGATGTATAATGTTATATGGGAGCCCCCTTAAATATTTATTAAGCTATTGCATAGCTTCTATCGCGGGCCTTGAGCATGGAGACCGAATCCAGAAATTCCGTAACGAAAATAATCTAACACCCCCCACTCATTTGTTTTTTGAGCGTGGTGGCCGATAAGAAAACAAATGAGTGAACAATCAATCAAAATTCAATTCAATGTGTGAAAGTGTAACTTCAATTAATATCAAAGAAACAAAAACAAAGGAAAACTACTGCATAAATAAAATAAATAAATAATTATAGTTGCATAAGTTGATAAAAATGCTATGCAATAGCTTTACCGCGGCAGTCCCCGAGTGCCACATGTCTTTTTTAGTATTTGCTGTTATAGAGACAACAGAAATACATAAATTGTGAAAATTTCAGTAGCTTGTATTTGTGTAGCTATCATGGTTTATGAGATACAGCCTGGAGACAGACGGACGGACAGCGGAATCTTACTGATTCGGTTCCGTTTTATTCTTAGCGTACGGAACCCCAAAAAAAAAAACATTTAAATACAAACAAATCATAATAAGTAACAAATTATATATTAATGTTGTTAGTATTTTTACTCTTATCATATCACTACCGAGAATTATTATTAACTTTAAATGCGGTTTAAAGTGAACTAATTTAATTTATAAATAATAGTTAAATATGCTATCATTTGACTAAACTACAAGCCATATGTTTCCTGTTACCTACTTCTTTGCACCTGGTTTGCTCTCTTATTCATTATCATCTCATCATCTCCATTATTTTAGCCGAAAGATGTCCACTGTTGGTCATAGGCCTCCCTCAAGCGTCGCCATAATGACCAGTCCTGTGCGTCTCGCATCCAACGGATTCCCGCGACCCTGACCAGGTCATCGGTAGCGCCGGGCTTTGGTACAGGTCATGCTCCGGAGCGAGGAGGAGTAGCAGGCGGTCGCTTCCTTCTGCGAAGCAGTAATGCTCGCAAAGGAGAAGGCCAACTGCATAATGCAACGGTTGTGCTCACAGCGCCCCAGCCGCTGCTGGGATTCCGATCCCGATTTCCGGCCACCGTAGGCGCGGGCTTGTGGACGGCGAGCAATGGGTAGCTCGCTGTCCGACCGTCGGATAACTGTCCAGACCGAGCCCAAGTCGTCGACGACGCGTATTGTTCTCACGCGCCTCAAGGAGTTGTCAGCAACGATAGGACTCCAGCAGGGTCGAAGCCTACTGGGGCCAAAGGTCTATTTCCGAAAGAGAGGCTTGGCCCCGGTATGAAAGGCAACGAAGGATCATCCGTGCGTCACTGCGGGGTGCCAGCTAAAAATCAGCGCTGGGTGTTTGACGCCCAGCAATTGCTGAGTTGGTGACCCTTTCGGTTCAGGCACAGTCACTGCAACTGTATTGTATGTCTGTACTTTTTATTTTATTATTATTATTTTATGGTATATTGCTTGCGCCGAATAAATGCTATTCTATTCTATTTTATAAAGAACGGGGTTGATTTTTTAGTCAGTAAGAGTCTGACACTATCTCCCGCTCCGCCCAAGGACGGGGGATATCATCTGGATGATTTTTACCCAGCGAAAAAAAGACCAGGTCATCGGTCCACCTTGTGGTAGGTCTTCCAACGCCTGCTTGCTTATTACAAGCTGTTATTTAGTTTCACCTGTCCCGATGTTTGTCTGTAATCAAATCTTGCAAATTAAATTTGATCCACTTCCCGGTTACCGATTGAGCTGAAATTTTGCATGCACTTGTAAATCAGATGACAATGCAAAATTATTATGACATGGAGCTGATCTGATAGAACCGGAAGGTGGCTATAGGAACTCGGTAGTTAAACTACACAGCTCCGTTCAGTTTGGCCTTGTTTGACCCTTCTTGTCGATGATAACCAGGGTCTGATGATGGAGCTGGAAGATAGCCATAGGAACTCAGTAATAAGCATACAACCGCTCCGCCCAAAAGCGGGAGAAGTCATTGAATGATTTCCGACCTAAAACAAAAAACCCGACATTCAGAAATAATTACATATATACCTATATATTCAGTAAAGTTATTACGATTTACCAATTACAGCTAAAAGGTTACAAGTTTATCAATCGGAACCACAGACGGTAGCTGTGTCATTCTGCAATTAATATGACTAACTTTAAATTTAATATAGTGGGTTTAAAGGTACTTAACTAATATTAACTTATGAGTGCAGGGGCGTCGGCTTTTAGAAAACCTCATGGGTGCTCATGCTCATTTGTCGAATAGAACAGTAGCGAAGTTTTTGAGAGAAATGCACACTAATCGAACCGAACGATAAGACCTACTTACATACTGCTTCATTTTCATCATCATCTCAGCCGAAATACGTCCACTGTTGGACATAGGCCTCCAACAAGTGTCGCCACAATGAGCAGTCCTGTGCGTCTGTGGGCTATGCTCGGAGTTTCCTTGCGTGATCGACTCAAGAATGAGGATATCCGCAGAGGAACCAAGGTTACCGACATAGCACAAAGAATATGGCAATGGGCAGGGCACATTGCTCGCAGTACTACGTACTTAATTACTAATTATATTTGATAAAAATATAAAATTTATTTATTTATTTAATCTTCATGAAACAAAAGATACAAGGGCGGACTTAATGCCTTAGGCTTTCTTTTCCAGTCAACCTGGGATAGTGCAGAGACAAAATGGCAGGTGCGTAAAAAAAAGGAAACATTATCTAAAACAAATTTGAAAATATATACTTAAAAATGAAACTAGTTTTTATGAAAAGCCCATCGCTAATAAGCGATTACTGGTCTGTTTCTTGAAGTCTATTCTCAGGGGTGTTCGGACTCGGCACCCAGTTTTTATTTTTCATAGGTGCTCGAGCAACCGAGCACCCACAGAGTCGGCGCCCCTGTATGAGTGTTTCTTTGTTCTTTACCAACTTCAAAAAGGTGATTCTATGTTCGGCTGAATGTATTATTTAATGTAATTTATTTCATCACCACTGCTTTCAAAACGGTGAAGGAAAACATCGTGAGGAAACCGACATGTCCTAGAACCAAAAATTCTAGCACATGTGACATCCACCAACCCGCACTGCCCCGCGTGGTGGAATATGGCCCATTCTCTTTCCTAGAGAGAGGAAACCGTCCCAGCAGTGGGGACATTAAAAGGCTGATTATGATATGATATGTATGTTCACCGATTTCTCGGTCAATTGTGGACCGATATTGAAATTTTTTTTTTGATTGAAATGTTATGCTTCCTAGTTGGTCCCATAGAAATATTGTTATGATCTGATCATGAACTTCGAAGATATGGAACAGAACTCTGGTGCGAGTTGGGACAATTCGCTAGTGACTAAAAATTATGACAAATATAAATGATTTATATTAGTTAGGTACCTCTGAGTGTTTATTAATTATTCTATTGTTTTAAGGAAAGTGGTCAATTAATTTTCAAAATGGTAATTCTAAAGGTAAATTACGAAATATTCTGAACATTACGCATGAAATGACACGTATCAATAAAAATTAATTAGTTTACTTTCATGACTTATGTTGTCAGTAATAATTTACTTAGAACTTAATCATCACCACAAACTACACTGTATAATATTAAAATATACAGTAATATTATTTATTTTATCTATTTAGGTATTTCAAGTAGGTACCAAAGACTCATTTCAGTTACAAAATCGTATTTATACAGGTATTTTAAATTACATAAAATTGAAAGATCAATAACAAAATTAAATTAATTTAAATTGCATTAGATTGCATTATCATTATTTTGCATTGATCCGATGATTATCGTTAAACTAAATTCATTTTATAATAAAATTAATAATATAATATTATACAGAGGAAAAGTTTGTTTTATTAGGGGGCACGGCAGTGCCCCTACCAATGGAAGCAAAAAAGTGCCACGGCTGTAACACCCTTTTCTCGACACAGTTCAAGTCATTTTCGATACCCTATAACTTCGTTGTATATGACGCAGCCATCTGGTTAAATTAGCCATCCAATTAGACGCCTAGGGCGTTCGTTAAACGCTGGAATCCAATGAAATGGCTGAAGAACAACTAGCCATGTCGTTAACCGCAACGTTTAACCAGATGGCTGAACGTTGTGTAGTCATTTAGTGTAGTAGGGTAACCATGAGTTTATAAATTATATTATATAAAACTACTTTTTAGTAACTTAACTTTTAACACTTGGCTGAGTCTTGATCAGTCATTTCGAAAGGGCTAACTTTTAATACGCCAAGCTGTTAAACGTTGAGTGTTTTTAGTTCAAATAACTATCGACCTAGGCATTCAATTGGATGCCGGCGTTTAACGAACGCCCTAGGCGTCCAATTGGATGGCTAATTTAACCAGCCCCCTAGCCAAGTTGTAACCGTTTCGCTTGCGTCGAACGCTTCGAGTTGGCCGTGTCGCCAAATCTTTTGTTCTGACCACGTGACTGAGCGTTAAGACGACGTCATTCCCGTACATTTGAAGCTTTCTACAAGCGTTAACTATTGCAGATTAGCAACTTGGCTAGAGGGGCAGATAGCTGCGACATATATAAAACTAGAGGCCTGAATTTTCAGTAACCAAGTAGGCATTGTATAAACACGGTATATTTAAAAAATTTTTCAATTTGAACCAGTAGTTCATATTCGACTGGCCTGTTGGTCTAGTGGTTAGTGACCCTGACTGCTATGCCGCAGGTAGTGGGTCGATTCTCACCCAGGACAAATGTTTATGTGATGAGCATGATCATTTGTTCTGTGTCTGGGTGTAATTGATCTATAATACGTATGTATTTAGAAATATATAAGTATGTTTATCAGTTGTCTACTACTCATGACATAAGCTCTGCTTAGCATGGGACTAGACGGCGTTGTGTGATAGAAAAAAAAAATATTGAATGAAAATCAAAAATCTAGTCTAAAATATTCGCACCTCCGCTCAAATAGTGTCACAACTCAAAAAAAATCGTTTGCTGATGAATTATTATTATGCTATTAATTTCAGAATTCATCATACCTACTTTAAGGTCAGATATTGTCATGTTTGTAATTTAATTATTTGCCCACTAGTGACGCATTTTTTGTATATATATTTAGCGTTATATCCCTGAATTATTTGAATTTAAAAGCCTTTTTCTCAATAATTTCATTTTTGAGTTGTGACACTATTTGAGTGGAGGTGCGATATTTTAACTTAACACTTTTTGTCAGACTTTACTAAACAGTGTGTGTCGAATAGTAAATGAAAAAATAGGTTAAAGCATAGCATAATCAGCCTTTTAATGTTCCCACTGCTGGGACTCAGACCTCCTCTCTATGAGAGGGAATGGGTCGTAATCTACCACGCGGGCCCAGTGCGGGTTAGTGAATTTAACATGTTTTCGAATTTTTCGTTCTTGGACATGCCGGTTTCCTCACGATGTTTTCTTACACCGTTTTGAGAGCAGTGGTGATGAAATAAATTACACACAGTAATGCACCTGGCTGGGTTTGAACCCGCGACCTACAACTCGTAAGTCGGGGCCGTTACCACTCGACCACTATTGCTCCCATAGTACATAATAAATGAAAAAAATATTGAATTATAAAAATGTGTCAATTCGGACATTGTGTTCGAATATAATATGGTGTCCAAACGTCAGCATCTCGATGTTTTTTGCAATCTAGAAAAAAAAAAGACGTGTGGCACTCGGGGACTGCCGCGGTAAAGCTATTGCCAGGCCTCCGTCACTCCATGTACTTGCGCGCTATAAGTGCCTACCGCCCAGCTGAGCGGTCTCGCTCCGCCGGCGGGTCAAATTCAGTGCGGTTTTCGCAAGCGAAGCGCACGCACGCCGTTCAATTTTAATAGTGCTGTTCGTTCGTACGCGTATTACGATGCCGTGTGGTACCTTATGTGCTGTAGGTGGGTGTAAATCAAGCAAAAGACCTAAAACACCTAACATTTTTCCATTTACCTGTCAATGAAGAATTAATTACCAGCTGTTAGCACTAACATAAAAAAAAAAACAAATTATTTCTTACGGCTTAGTGCTTTATTTGAAGTCGGTTCTCTTTTTTTAAGGCTTTTTTTTCATTTCTTGTGAACATCTCCGAAGATCATCATCAAACTAAGAAGTATTATACTTTTTTTAAAACGTTCTCCTAAATGTAACAAATCCTTTTCTGAAAATCGCATCGATATCGATTTAGCCAAACGCGAGATTATCGCGCACAAACATACATACCTACAAACCATACAAGTCAAACTTCTCAGTTTGGCCTGTATGTCTGATCACCTCCTTTTTTTAAGTTGGTTAAATATTTTATAAATGATAAAATTTTTAACTGCCACATAAAAGTCAGAACATATTCACAGTTCTCAATTACATAAACAAATAAAAAGTTATGTTCATTTAATTTTATCGAAGAGGCAGCCCTGCGATTACTGTGGAATCGCGCGGTGCGAAGCAATCACTGCTGTACGCTTGAGCATTTAGGCGCATTTTAGCATACAGTGGTTGTTGACGCGAGGGAGTAGGCAGTTATCGTAATAGGTATTGGAAATTTTCTACTGAGTGAAGTATCTGTTACGTAGTAACTATTCAGTAATCTGTGCTATTGCATAGCATTTTTATCAACTTATGCAATTATAATTATTTATTTATTTTATTTATGCAGTATTTTTTTTCCTTTGTTTTTTTTTTCTTTAATATTTGACACTTTTTGAGCGTGGTGACCGATAAGAAAACAAATGAGTGGGGGGTGTTTAGTTATTTTTGTTAAGGAATTTCTGGATTCGGTCTCCACGCTCAAGGCCCGCGATAGAAGCTATGCAATAGCTTAAAAAATATTGAATTATAAAAATATGTCAATTCAGACATTGTGTTCGAATATAATATGGTGTCCAAACGTCAGCATCTCGATGTTTTTTGAAATCTAGAAAAAATAATTGAGAATAACCCTTAAATAATTTCTTCTAGTAAGAGATAATCTATTTCAACAGTAATGATTAAAATATAAACAAATAACTTTATTTCATCGAAACTAAGTGTAATAAACAAGATTACTTTATTCTTAAAATTAGACGTCTTTTGTTTTTCTTAGTTACCTACTTAATAGTTCCCGTTAATGATAAACAAAAGTGTCCCCGCAGACGGGCCTAAAAAAAACGCCACAGAAAAACGCCGACACAAAAAAGCTAGAAGCGGCGACAAAAAAAAAAGACGGGTTGTCCGGGAGTGCCGGCAGAAGTGAAAACTTGATTATTAACGTTGAAATATATAAATATATATATATATATATATATATAATATATTATATATATATTTATATATATAATATATATATATAAATATATATATATATATATATATTTAGCTAGCTTCTATCGCGGGCCTTGAGCGTGGAGACCGCATCCAGAAATTCCGTAACGAAAATAACCTAACACCCCCCACTCATTTGTTTTTTGACCGTGGTGACCGATAAGAAAACAAATGAGTGAAAGCAGCTGTCGGCGTTTTGGATGGGTGGGGTTAAGCAGCTGTTAGCGAGGCCTGGTTTTTGATGGAAGAGGTTAAGCAGCTGTTGGCGAGGTCTGGTTTTGGATGGAAGAGGTTAAGCAGCTGTTGGCGAGGTCTGGTATTGGATGGGTGGGGATAAGCAGCTGTTGGCAAGGTCTCATTTTGGATGGGTGGGGTTAAGCAGCTGTTAGCGAGTTCTGATTTTGGATGGGT
This sequence comes from Mythimna albipuncta, assembly GCA_929112965.1. Classification (NCBI taxonomy): domain Eukaryota; kingdom Metazoa; phylum Arthropoda; class Insecta; order Lepidoptera; family Noctuidae; genus Mythimna; species Mythimna albipuncta. The sequence goes on along the minus strand of OV815985.1, from coordinate 8,211,737 downwards.
GGGGTTAAGCAGCTGTTGGCGAGGTCTGGTTTTGGATGGGTGGGGTTAAGCAGCTGTTGGCGAGGTCTGGTTTTGGATGGGTGGGGTTAAGCAGCTGTTGGCGACTCAAAAAGATGCTTGAAGCGGCTTTTTTTGTGGCCCGTGTGCTTGTACACGAGATCTCGAGTGCCAGGGGTTAATGACCTGAAAAATTGGCGTATTTTTTTTTATTTTTTTTTGGATAAACAAGTAATATAATACCTAATACAGAATAATATATATAGAAACCAAAATTTCGGTAAAAATAAATTTCGTAGAAACGCAAAAATTAAGCGTTTTTCAAGGACATCCAAGTTGTATAGACGTATGTACAATCGACGCTCGAGGGGTAGATATCGATAAAGTTATAAATCGAATAAAGTTTATTCTATTATATTCTATCGCTGCCAGCGATAAGACCGCCATCGTACGCAAAGATTTAAGTTTATGTATAAATTGTGTGGTCGCTTACAATGGGCCTCCTAAGAAGACTTTAAGTCACCCATATACATAGGGCAGGCAATGGAAAGCGCTATGCTCGGAGTTTCCTTGCGTGATCACATCAGAAATAAAAATATCCGTAGGAGAACCAAAGTTACAGACATAGCCCGAAGAATCGCCAAACTTAAGTGGCCATTGCATGCAGAACAGATGGTCGAAAGGGATGAAAGGTTCTGGAATGGCAACCATGTACCGGAAGACGCAGCGTTGGAAGGCCTCCCACAAGGTGGACCGGTAACCTGGTGAGGGTCGCGGGAATCTGATGGATGCGAGACGCACAGGATCGTACGTTGTGGCGACACTTGGGGGAGGCCTATGTCCAACAGTGGACGTCTTTCGACTGAAATGATGATGATGATTGATGATGAAATCTGGAATAAAATCTCATCACAAACAACTTGAATAAAATGTATAATGACGACACACTGCAACTAATTAGTTGCAGGCGTTTAGCTAGCTGACTACACACTGAAACTTGCATGTTATAAAATCACTAACAAAAAGGCGCACTAAATAGTGTTTTAGGGTTCCGTAGTCAACTAGGAACCCTTATAGTTTCGCCATGTCTGTCTGTCTGTCCGTCCTCGATTAATCTCTGTGACCGTTAGCACTAGAAAGCTGAAATTTGGTAACAACATGTATATCAATCACGCCGACAAAGTGGTAAAATAAAAATTGGAAAAAAATGTTTTATTAGGGTAGCCCCCCTATATGTAAAGTGGGAAGTGATTTTTTTTTTAATTTCAACCCTAACGTGTGATATATCGTTGGATAGGTATTTAAAAATGAATAGGGGTTTACTAAAATCATTTTTTGATAATGTCAATAATTTCGGAAATAATCGCTCCAAAAGTAAAAAACAATGTGTCTCCCCCCCCCTCTAACTTTTGAACCATAAGTTTAGAAAATATGAAAAAAATCTGAAAAGTAGAACTTTGTAAGAACTTTCTAGAAAAATTATTTTGAACTTGATAGAAAGAACAGTTTTTGTACAAAAAAGACAAAAGGGTTTTACAAAATAATTTCTGGACTAAGCTTGTAGTGTAATCGTATATGCAAGCATTTTTTTAAACTCATAAGTGGGTACACTTATTGTGACGGTTGGGAAACTACGGAACCCTACACTGAGCGTGGCCCGACACGCCCTTGGCCGGTTTTTTTTTACACTCTTTAATTCATTAAACCCCAAGCGAACGCCGGCGTTCGCGCACCTATTGTCTTTCTATTGTGTCTGTAATTTCCACGATTGAAAGGTTTTTAAGGTATTATTTAAATGGAAGTCGGTTGTATTTTCTAAAAGACTTCCAAAAAAGGAAGAGGCTCTCAAACCGAATGTTTTTTAAATCTTTTTCAGCGATATGATCGTCAAATATAAACACCATTTTATCACCGACGCGCCACTTGACTTGGTGGACATTCCACCCATACATACCACCCATATGCTTTTTTAAGTTTCGCGCTCCTTCAACGATTCCACGTAAGCCTCTAAAATCACTTTTTCCTCCGCAGAGAAGAACGGTGTTAGGATCTAACTCTCCAGTCGCAAGATTCTGCAGAGTTTTGAACAGCTGTAGCCATCAAATTGATTTTCACTTTGATTCTTTTTATAAGCAGAGATTTAAAATTGTAAATTTCTTATCAGATTTATTGTAATTAAAACGATTAAGTATAAAAATCGTCTTAAAATTAAAAATATTGATAGTAGGTAATAATTTAATTTAGGTATCTAAGTAAGTACTTACAGTTCTTTCACAATAGCCTTTCTTTTGTATGTTTACACTAATATTTGTTTTTAGCTCATGTGGTGTCTACCTTTCAGTAATTGTTGCACTGTTAAAAGTTTTATAAAGATTGTTTTTTTGTTTTAAGTGGTTGTGTAAACAATTGTTGGTAGACCAAATAAATGAATAAATATATAAATACACACAAAGCGTTTTGTGAACACATTTATTGTGTGTACTGCCAAGCATAGCATAGTCGGCTTTATAATGTTCCCACTGTTGGGACTCAGGCCTCCTCTAGGAGAGGGAGTGGGCCGTAATCCACCACGCGGGTCCAGTGCGGGTTGGTGAATGTCACATGTCTTCGAATTTTTGGTTCTGGGACATGCCGGTTTCCTCACGATGTTTTCCTTCACCGTTTTGAGAGCAGTGGTGATGAAATAAATAACACAAAGTAATGCGCCTGGCTGGGTTTGAACCCGCGACCAACAACTTAGGGGTATATAAGTCAAGAGTGAATAGGTTACTTCTAGGCAAGCGTGCTCCATCGTCGGCCACATCATCGCTTACCATCAGATGAGATAGTGGTCAAACGCGAGCCTATCAATAATAAAATAAAGTAGGTACGCAACTAGTTTTCTTCTTGTTCTCAATAGATGGCGCTGTTCACTGACGTCTCATTTCTGTATCGCGGTGTTAAGATTCTCCGTCGTTAAATGACCCTCGCGTGTTACTGTAGTATGTGTGCCATAGAGTTGATAAATTGTCTACAATAAAGATGATTTACCTACTCTATAGCAATAAGGGAGAACTATTTTCCCACCAACACATACTTGCAGGAGTAGGTACCTCAGGGCTCCAATAATGACAACTCGTACACGGTACAGATACCGGCATGGATCTTGAGCGCTGGCTTCAAGTTGCGCATAAGTCAAATATTTGGTCTCTTTAGCGGTACGAAATGAGACGCGGGGGCGGTCAGTGATTAGCTCACCGCCCCCATCCTGTCATAGACGTCACTCGTGATTCCTTCCCTGCGTTTGTTGCATGTATCTAACAACGAAGACGATTGGCTTGTCAATGTATGGAATGCGCAAAGCGAACCCCACTCTGACGCCGAGCGCTCACGATTCGTTTTGGAAACAACATACCCTATAAATAAAACGCTCAATATATTAATAAATAATAAATAACATACAATTTTACAAACTTTTATTTATTTTCAACTGTCCCGATGTTTGTCTGTAATCAAATCTTGTACATTTTTGACCCACTTCTCGATTACCGATTGAGCTGAAATTTTGCATGCATGTGTAAATCAGATGACAATGCAAAATTATTATGACAAGGAGCTGAACTGGTGATGGAACCGGAAGGTGGCTCTAAGAACATGGAAGTTAAACGACATAACCCCATCAAGTTTGGGCTCGTATGATTCGTCTTGACGAGCATTAATTATATAGGTATACCGAGCTATAAAAGCTTGCTATGAAAAACGATTTTCATTAAAAGCTTGTTTATTAGTATTTTTTATTGATAAATATCTCCTACTATCTCTACAGTAACTGAGGTGAGGTAGACAAATTTATACACTTTCTCCTCCTATCCATTAATGCAGGTAGATTTTTTTCTGCTATATTTCTGATACTGTCATTAAAAAATTTGCTCTGTAAAATTAATCACGGGATTTGAAGCATATCCACTTTATTCTTTAGCTGTATGAAATCAGTATAAGTAAATGTTTAATTCCGTCCTCTGGGAATATTTTAAGGCCTGCGCACACTTGAAACAAGACGTCTTAGACAGAATTGTCTACAACGTCGCAGAATTATCTACGGCTGCGACAAAACTTTTTTGTCTTCGACAACGGCGACGCAGACTTGTCTAAGACGTCTGCAACAAGACTGTTTTGTCTTCGACACAGGGTGCTAGGTATGTTGATAATATCGTGAAGTATATCGAAATATCGATATTTTTTTCGTATTTATTTTATCGGCTTTGTCTAAAGAAACAATCGTAAGTCGGCTCAAAAATAATTTACTTACATAATAATTTATAATTCATAATATTTATTAAACAAATTAAATTTAAAATACATGCATGAAAATGTAGCGTAGACAAGACTGTGACGTCGTAGACAGGTCTGTCTAAGACGTCTTGTCTCAAGTGTGCGCAGGCCCTTTGACATACTTAAAAAAATAAAATGAAACAAAATATTATTATTAGAAATTACATTTTATTTATAAATTAAACATTATCAGAAAATAATAATACAAAAATTTGTTAAGTAAACATAATCTTATGTAATTAATTATAGTAATACTAGTAATGTGTAGAACATTTAAAAAAAATATGCAGCCGCGTTTGATCATTACGTATTTCAATAACGGTCTCGATAAACCTTGTACCATAGTTAGGTGTGGCTAAATTAGGCTCTCGCTTACGGCATCGCACCATAAGGGGTCTCGCACTCAAAAAGGCCTAACACTCAAAGAAGCCTCGCATTCTAAGAGGTCTTGCGCTCAAAGAGGCCTCGCGCTCAAAGAGGCCTCGTGCTCAAAGAGGCCTCACGCAAGCAAGAGCTCTTTAAGAACGTGTTTTTTTAATTGATAAACTCGCATTTGCCCGCTATTTCAAATGATAGTAAGCGATGATGTGGTCGAAAAATGGGTACCATTTATTAACCATTTTAAGTAACCTATTCACATGAAACTTAAAACTCTCCCGCATGAATAGAATTACCCATTTAAGCAAACCTTTTTACTGTCCGTTCAACCGATTTTGACTTTTATTCTGTAGATGATGGCATATAAAGCAAAAAGTGGTTGCAGTACCAACAATTTACTGCGGCCGTTATATCTTGATTTTCGTGTCGCGTCTTCGACGATAAGCGAGTGGAAAAGACCTTCCTAACCTAAGATATAAAGAATTTCAGTTTTTCTACACATTACTAATACTCCTATCAACCCAACTAAGTTTGACTTAGTAGGGTAGTGCAGCAACGATAGTCCAACGGGGTTATGAAATAATTCTGCACCACTACCTCAGCTGGTAAGCGATGTTGTGGCCGACGATGGAGCACGCTTGCCTAGAAGCAATCTATTCACTCTTGACTTAAAGACTCCTAGGTTGTAGCTATCAGGAAACACAGACTCTGAATGAGTATAAAGTCAATTACGTTTACCTGGGACAGACAGTCCAGTTACGTAGATCTAATTTCTAGAAAGAGATCAATCATCGAATCCGACTCGGCTGGGCAGCGTTCTGAAAGCTGCAAGGTAAATTCTCGTCCAACATACCACAGTGCCTCAAGACGAAAGTCTATGACCAGTGCGTGTTGCCAGTGATGACATAGGCTCAGAAACGTGGTCACTCACAATGGGCCTCATCAGAAGGCTCCAGTAGGCAAGTTATCTTCCAAATGGCAACAGAAAGGGCTTGGGTTTGCTTGACGTTTCCTTGCGTGATCGCATCAGAAAAGAAGATATCAGCAGGAGAACCAAGGTTGCTGACGTAGCCCGAAGAATCGCCAAAGTTAAGTGGCAGTGAGCAGGACACACTGCTCGCCGGGCCTTGGTTGAGGCCATGGTCCGGAGCGAGGAGGAGTGGTAGGCGGTCGCCGACTTCTGCGACGCAGTAATGCTCGCAAAGGAGGAGGCTGACCGCATCAGGCAACGACGCTATCGCCGCCGCCGGGATTCCAATCCCGATTTCCAGCCACCGTAGACGCTGGCTTGCGGACAATGAGCAATGAGTAGCTCGCTGTCCGACCGTCCGGCAACTGTCCGGACCAAGCCCAAGTCGTCGACGGCGCGCACTGTTCCCGCGCGTCTGTTGTCAGCAACAGCAGGGGTCCAGCCGGGTCGAAGCCTACTGGGGCCAGGGTTATCCGAAAGGGAACTCGAGCCCCGGTATGAAGGCTAGAAGGAACGGGGTGGGTTTTTTAGTCAGTAAGAGTCTGACACTATCTCCCGCTCCGCCCAAGAGCGGGGGTTGTCATTGGAAGATTTTCCCCACTAAAAAAGAAAGGCACATTGCTCGCAGTAATGGGTGGTATTTGGGGCTACAAGGTTTTGTAGTGGCGACTGCGTACCGGCAAATACAGCGTGGGAAGGTGGACCTTTGATCTGGTGAGGGTCACGGGAATCCTAAGGATGCGAGACGCACAGGACCGGTCATTGAGGTGACACTCGGGGTAGGCCTATGTCCAACAACGGACGCCTTTTGGCCTTAATGATGATTGTATAACTGTTGTACTGTTGTTGATTATAAAGTGGCAGTGGGTAGGCCGCAATGCTCACAGAACAGATGGTCGTTGTCCGCGTACCGGAAGACGCAGCGTTTGAAGGCCTAGAGAGGGTCGCGGGAATCAGATCTATCTAAAATGTACAGGGGTGCTATTCTGTATGAAAACAGCCTTGAGCGCAACGCTACTACTACAATCTAATGAACCTATAAATTGGATTATTAATTCAATGTACTGCGCTCTCGACTCGTCGCTGTTGAACCTTTACATTGGATTGTTATTTCAATGTACTGCGCTCTCGACTCGTCGCTGTTGAACCTTTACATTGGATTGTTAATTCAATGTACTGCGCTCTCGACTCGTCGCTGATGAACCTTTACATTGGATTGTTAATACAATGTACTGCGCTCTCGACTCGTCGCTGTTGAACCTTTACATTGGATTGTTAATTCAATGTACTGCGCTCTCGACTCGTCGCTGTTGTTGCGCTCAAGGCTGTTGTTACAGAATAGCACCCCAGTACCGTTTGTTGTGGCGACGCTTGGGGGAGGCCTATGTCCAACAGTGGACGTCTTCGGCTGAAATGATGATGAGTTTTGGGCTTGTATTTTTTCTACAGTATAACTCCGTGGTACTATCGGTGCTTAAAATGCAGTGTGAATTTATGTTCTCTTAAAATTTAGTTCCATTCTGTGAAGGCTTGTTTGAAGGCTGTCGGCTCCACTCCCTGGGGTACTTTGGTTACGTGGACCTGTGGAGAAAAAGAATAATTTAGTTTTTTTTTTTAAACTAGTGCTTGACTGCGATCCCACCTGATGGTAAGCAGTGATGCTATCGTTGATGGTGAGGCGCATAGTACTAGTTTGTTAACCCCTCGAGCGCCGATTGTACATACGTCTGTACAATTTGGATGTCCTTGAATTTTTGCTTAATTTTAGTGTTTTCCCCAAGTTTGTGTAAAAGTTATTTGACCAAAAATTTTGGTTTCTATACATATTCTTCTATATATAATATATTATTTGTTTTTACTAGAAAAATCCAAAAAAAAGTTTATATTTTTATTTTATTTTGGTGATTTACGTAAACAGTGCAATTTTCCAGGTCAATGAACCCCTGGCGCTCGAGCATATTATTATATAGCTCGAGAAGACACCTAAATTATAAAAAAAATAAACATTAAAAAAAAACAACCTTCTTCTTCAAACAACCGACTTTAATGACAAAAGAAACACTAAAAATTGCAAAATAATTAAAAAAACTCGATTTTTTAGTTTCTCATTCAGGGTCTCATGTCATGATTATTTAATTTAACGTCATCTATTTCCCATAAGCCAGTGCGTATCAATATTTGTTTGTTAGATTCAAGGGCGCTGTTTTCAGTCCAGACAGAATCAATACATCCGGCGCCTAAACATATCAAGGTTATGTATTATGTCAGTCGTTCGGTTCACTGGCCTTCTTATAACCTAACATAAGCCTTGCTTTATAGACAAAATGACATTCAGAATTGACGGTTTTTAAAAATCCATAATACTGGTAAGTTTCAATAATAATATAATATTCCACAACTATCACACAACGCCGTCTCGTCTCAAGCTTGTGTTATGAGTACTAGACAACTGATAAACACACTTATATATATCTAAATACATACATATTATAGATAAATTATACCCAGACACAGAACAAATGATCATGCTCATCACATAAAAATTTGTCCTGGGGACCTCTTTCATTTGGATTAAAGGCATTAAAAGGAGTAACTTACCCAGGCTGGGTAGTCGTGCCACTTCAGGTACTGTTCTGCCCTGTTCATAGCTTCAGCCTTTTCCTAGAGAAAACATAAAAATATTAAAATAATATTTGGTTATAAAATAATTAAAATTATAAATTAAAACAATGAAATCACAAAGAATTATGAAATAAAATGAATCATTGGAAATAGAAAATGAAACAATGAAATTATGAAATGAAACGATGAAATTATAAATTAAAACAATGAAATTATGAAATAAAACATTGCAATTTAAATTTGAAACAAAGAAATAATGAAATGATAAGACAAATTTAAATGGATATGGTACCTTCTCATTAGATTCTCTTCCGACCCACACGTAGATACCGCTGTAACTTCCAGTATCTAAGATGTAGCATTCCTGAAAATATTGAAATCTTTTAGTTTTACAATGTTAGTAGGTTCTAAGTACAATAGTTTTATATTGAACAACTTTTGACTTCAATTCGGAAGAATTAGCGTAGGTAAGTAGTAGGATTGTGTATATTTATTCAAAATATATAGTAGGCTTCAGCTTAAAAAATACAAAACCTTGAGACAATCAAAGTCGCGGTATAAGGAGACGTCTATAAATTATATAATATGTTAAAGAGTGGGGAAGGAGGTGGGAGGAGTCATTTGTTACGTTACACAAACACGATTTTTTAACTGTTATTGAATAATTTAAAAATATTTCTAAGTCCTCCTGTGATATTGTTCAAATTAATTTGTATTCGATTTCGTAAATAAGTATTTTAATGAAAATAAAACTATTTTACTATATATAAAAATTGCAACGTTATACGACATAGGGTGCCTCTACCCCCATTTCATAAACAACAGTGACAAGAACGAAAGTGGCTCAAAAATTCATGAAAATCTAGTGACGTAATTTGTGGATAGGCCTCTAAGTTAGAGTTTCGTAACAACTCATTGAACACTATTATCGATACTGATAATAATATTTATTTACTACAGAATCAAGTGTTTCCATTCAAGTGCACATGTGTCAAGCTTTTAATGAGTATTTGAACAGGGGGATAAGATAGACATACAAGGCCAAACTCTTGTTGTGGATTGGATTGATAGGACATACAGGATTTATTTTTAACGTATTTTTTATCGTTTGTAATGATACGGCATACAGTCACTTTGATATTAGGTATTTTCAAAAGAATCAAAATATATTTATCATTATTAGAATTATTAAAAGAAGCATTTGCTATAAAAGTTTGTAAAGCGAGAGTTTGTAAAATGAAACATTTGCAGAACGAATCGTTTATGCAATAAATAGTAGATATACGAAACGGGTGAAACATTAGTGAACTATTACTAGTATTAGTAACACTGTTATTAGTATCTGATAGACCATTATCGGTATCAGTGATACTATTACAGGTATTTGTGACAATATTATTGGTATTAATGACACTATTATTAGTATCAACGATACTGGTATTAATATTTATGGCACTTGTTCTATCGTAGAGCTTATAACCTTCTTACCTTAGTATTAAGTAAGTCTTGTGTCAGGGGAGGAGGTAGCTTGGTGATCTTGAGAGTACCAGTGCTGTCGGAGATCTCACTTAGGGTCACCTCCACGTCGGCTCCGCGTTCAAACTCCTGCTGAACAGAGTTATGAGTTAGATCTTACATAGGAGTTAAAAAGAAAAAATGAGAACGATGATTTAAACAGTTGAATACATTACGGAATGGAATATAACATTTATTTGATTCTTTTTTTTCTTTTTTTATTTGACTGGCCTGTTGATCTAGGTATTGTGACGACCACGCAGATCACATATTAGTTGAAGTAGAAACTTCATTATAATGGACCTTTTAAGGCTTATGGTATTAAGAATATAGATTCGAATATGACAGAAGTTGTCAACTAAGAAAAAATATGGATATAAGTTTTATACATGTTAACATAATTGAAGGCTCATTCAATATAATTTAGTAACTACATTTAAACATAAAGCCTTTCATTGGCGTCTCCCCACGTCACAGTATCTACTACATAGATAGAAAATCGCTTTTAATCGTCTTTTTAGGGTTCCGTAGTCAACTAGGAACCCTTATAGTTTCGCCATGTCTGTCTGTCCGTCTGTCTGTCTGTCTGTCCGTCCTCGCTTAATCTCTGTGACCGTTAGCACTAGAAAGCTGAAATTTGGTACCAATATGTATATCAATTACGCCGACAAAGTGGTAAAATAAAAATTGGAAAAAAATGTTTTATTAGGGTAGCCCCCCTATATGTAAAGTGGGAAGTGATTTTTTTTTTAATTTCAACTCTAACGTGTGATATATCGTTGGATAGGTATTTAAAAATGAATAGGGGTTTACTAAAATCATTTTTTGATAATATCAATAATTTCGGAAATAATCGCTCCAAAAGTAAAAAACAATGCGTCCCCGCCCCCCCTCTAACTTTTGAACCATAAGTTTAGAAAATATGAAAAAAATCTGAAAGGTAGAACTTTATAAGGACTTTCTAGGAAAATTATTTTGAACTTGATGGAAAGAACAGTTTTTGTACAAAAAGACAAAAAGGTTGTACAAAATAATTTCTGGACTAAGTTTGTTGTATAGTCGTATAGGCAAGCATTTTTTTAAACTCATAAGTGGGTACACTTATTGTGACGAATGGAAAACTACGGAACCCTACACTGAGCGTGGCCCGACACGCTCTTGGCCGGTTTTTTTTTTCTCGTAACGTGGCTATTTTTTTTTTTTTTTTCGATGGGAAAAATCATCTTATGACAACCCCCGGTCTTGGGCGGAGCGGGAGATAGTGTCAGACTCTTACTGACTAAAAGACCCACTCCGTTCCTTCTAGCCTTCATACCGGGGCTCGAGCGCCCTTTCGGATAACCCTGGCCCCAGTAGGCTTCGACCCGGCTGGGCCCCTGCTGTTGCTGACAATTCCTTGAGGCGCGCGGGAACAGCGCTCGCTGTCGATTTCGTAACGTGGCCAAAGAATTCAAATTAGGTACCCCATTATTAATATCCATATAAAAGGTGTAAGGGAGGACAGCCCTCCACAAACTTAAAGGGCTTGCTCAGTAGACGAAACTGAACAACCTTCCACAAGATTTTTGTCAGAAAACGAAAAAAAAAATCAGCCTCACCATACAAAATCATAAACTTGATTGGACAATTTGTATGGCGAGGCCGAATTTTATTTAAGTTTCCTGAAAAAAAATTTTGTGGAAGGTTGTTCAGTTTCGTCTACTGAGCAAGCCCTTAAAGTTTGTAGAGGGCTGTCCCTTACACCTTGTATTGCAATGTAACTAATATTTTTGAAGTGAAAACTTCTTTAGCGGCGTTGAGCACTTTTTCTGTAATGGGTATAAAATCTTAAACTCGCGTCAGGACACGTGACCTGATCGAAAAAGCGTAAGACGGCGACGTTGATTTTTCGGAGAGATAAACTTTTTAATGTAAAATAATTGTAATAGTTTTAAAGTGTTAAATTTTTAATGTAATATAAATTGTCATGTTTGTGTACGATAGCGCAATAAATGAATATTGCATTCTACCACATAAATGATAGTACTTTTATACTGATAAAGCAATTGGTGCAAAATTATTCCCTAACCATTCCAAAATATCAAACATGCTCAACGTTAAATAATCAAGTTTTCACTTCTGCCGGCACTCCCGGAGTGCAACCCGTCTTTTTTTTTTTATTTAGGACATCAAAATTTCAAAGTCTTCAAGTCTATACAAGAGTAGTGCGCAAATACTCGCTTCTATCACAAAATAGATAGATACAGAAGTCAATCTCATGTATGTACTTCACTTTTGACGCACACTAATGAGCGTTTGAGCCGGAACTGTTTGACGAGTTTTTTTTTTATGGTGGGAAAAAATCATGCATTGACATCCCCCGCCCTTGGGCGGAGCGGGAGATAGTGTCAGACTCTTACTGACTAAAAGACCCACTCCGTTCCTTCTAGCCTTCATACCGGGGCTCGAGCGCCCTTTCGGATAACCCTGGCCCCAGTAGGCTTCGACCCGGCTGGGCCCCTGCTATTGCTGACAACTCCTTGAGGCGCGCGGGAACCGTGCGCGCCGTCGACGACTTGGGCTTGGTCCGGACAGTTACCGGACGGCCGGACAGTGAGCTACCCATTGCTAACTGTCCGCAAGCCCGTGTCTACGTTGGCCGGAAATCGGGATCAGAATCGCGTTCGGCCTCCGCCTTTGCGAGCATTACTGCTTCGCAGAAGTTGGCGAGCGCCTGCCACTCCTCCTCGCTCCGGACCATGGCCTCAACCAAGGCCCGGCAACTGTTTGACGAGCGGGCCGAGGCGCTCCGAGACATCGTGTCCATGAGCGGTGTCTGTGTGCGTTGTGAGAGCGTGCTTAGTATGTAGATTGTCTTCTGTACCTATCTAAATTTTGCTTATACTTCGTACCCGATAGCTGCGTGATGCACAGGACCGGTCGTTGTGGCGACGCTTGGGGGAGGCCTATGTCCAACAGTGGACGTGTATCGGCTGATATGATGATGATGACTTCGTAGTAACCTAACTACCTAACCTTATTCCATAATATACAGTGCCAGTACGAATATGGACTAATCGTGCGTAGATCGGAACAATCGCGCCTGGATTAGGTCAGCCCCCTAGCCAAGTTACAACCGATTTGCTTGCGCCGAACGCTTCGAGTTGACCTTGCCGCCAATTCTTTTGTTCTGACCACGTGACTGAGCGTTGAGACGACGTCATTCCCGTTCATTTGAAGCTTTCTACAAGCGTTAACTATTGCAGATTAGGAACTTGGCTAGGTACAGGTTAGAACAGTAATATTAGTACACGATGACAAGCAGACGAAGCTTAGATTAGGTTAGAATAGTGACCATTCATTATCTCATTGTATTTTTATAGTGTCTCCAAATTTTACGATATTCTAAAGGTAGACGATAATATTGCGGGAATCGTTCGAATCATAAATAACAACTTTTGTTCTATGACTTTTTATAACACATTTATCAAAAATAAACCTTCAAGATTTCGTTGTTCTATCTAACACATTTTTTAATCTGTATTTTCCTACATTATACCTACAATTGCCGAAACGGATCTTGAGCGCTCGGCGGGGGCAGAGTGGGGATCGCTTTGCGCATTCCATACATTGACTCGCCAATCGTCTTCGTTGTTAAATAAATGCAGCAACGCAGGGAACGAATCAGGAGTGACGTCTATGACGCGATGGCGCGGCGAGCCCATCACTGACACTTCCCGCTCCCGCATCCCACTTCGCTCCACTAAAGAGACCGAATATTTTACTTCTTCACAACTTGAAGCCAGCGCTCAAAATCCGTGACGGCAATTGTACCTACGTTTGTGTGACGCGCCCTAGTGCATCGAATATCCCCACCGCTCGTTCCCTGCTCCCCTCCGCTATTGTACTATCGCTTGCTTCGCATAGACTTCGTAACATTTAGAACGTTCAATTTAAATATTTTTATTTTTGTATGAAAATCTGATGATTTAAAATATGATAAATTTTTAAAAGTCATAGAACAAAAGTTGTTGTTTATGATGTTAGTAATACAGTCTTGCAAGGTTGTTAGTGTTTTTAAATAACCCTGTATAGATTCTACAATAATTAAAAAAAAAATTCGTTCGTTCTCGGTAGGATACGGCCATTACTTAAGACCCGAGCGCCCGAAAAGTGCAATAAAACAGGGACTTTCTGAAGCCTACTCCTCCGTAACGACTTGGTCAATTGGTTTGAAAAAAATATATGTTTATTATAGATTCATGAACAATAATATCAACATTTGATTTTTTCGTGCTATTAATACTTGTCTAAAAAAAATATTTAGCAATTTCGCAACTTTTCCCTACTCCTTCGAAACGGCTTGGACCTTTAGAAACATTTTTACACATAAAAATTGGTGGTTAAATATTCTTCAAAGTGAACATTGCATATGTAAATCAATTAATATCTCGCAGAGAAAATGGGTTTAAAGCGCTTTCCGGGCGCTGCTGGCCGCAAATAAATGCACAGATTTGCGTACTGCCGCCTAGGCGAGTGCGAGAGTTGCGTTCATATAATTTCGGCCAGATGGTTCAAGGAACTATACGCCTTAAGGCCAAGGCCCAAGCGCCCGAAAAGTGCAATAAAACAGTGACTTTCTGAAGCCTACTGCTCGGTAACGGTCAGATTAATGGGTTTGAAAAAAATATATGTTTATTATAGATTCATGAACAACATTGTCAACATTTGATTTTTTCGTGCGATTAATACTTTTGTCTAAAAAAAAAATATTTAGCCATTTCGCAACTTTCCCTACTCCTTCGAAACGGCTTGGATCTTTAGAAACATTTTTACACATAAAAATTGGTGGTTAAATATTCTTCAAAGTGAACATAGCATATGTAAATCAATCAATATTTCGCAAAGAAATTGTATTTAAAGGTCAGTCTCGCACTATCCGGGCGCAGCTAGCCGCAATTAAATGCACAGTTACGCGTACTGCCACCTAGGTGGTAACTTACCACAAAAGTATTAACTTTTGTTTAAAAAAAATATGACATACAACAACATCACATTCGCAACTACACCTACAACATAATTTTGGCCAGATTGTTCAAGGGACTATAAGCCTTAAAAGCTCTATCTAAACATCAATCATAACTGTTAATATTCCATCACCATAATGGTATTTAGTTCTAGTTACTACGCTGACCTCATCGTCTCCACCTTCCGCAGCCTCGGCCACAGAGTCCTTGTCACCAGATCCCAGGGCTTCGAAGAATTTCTCGAAATCACTGTCCTTTGAATCTATATCTGTTAAAAACAATTAAAAATCAGTTTTTAATGAAAATGTTTTTTTCATAGCAAGCTTTTATAAGCACGGTATAATACCGGTAATAATACTCGTCAAGACAAATCATACGAGTCCCAAAATCGATGGGGTTGTGTCATTTAACTACAAAACTCTTACAGCCATCTTCCGGTTCCATCCTCAGATCAGCTCTATGCCATAATAGTTTTGCATTGTCATCTGATTTACTCATGCATGCAAAATTTCAGCTCAATCGGTAACCGGGAAGTGGGTCAAATTTAACTTGCAAGATTTGATCACAAGCAAACATCGGGACAGGTGAAACTAAATAAAAGCTTGTAAACATAACGGTTATTACTACCATTGAAAAGGGAGACGTAACAGAGTAACAATTATTTTATTACATTTATCGTATCAGGGATGGGCGCGCGTCTTCCCCCACGAGTCGCAGGTCAACACTCGTTTATTAATTTCAGTGAGTGTATTGATTTTTTTTGAAGTGAAAACTTCTTTAGCGGCGTTGAGCACTTTTTCTGTAATGGGTATAAAATCTTAAACTCGCGTCAGGACACGTGACCTGATCGAAAAAGCGTAAGACGGATGGATTAAAATGGATTTTTCGGAGAGATAAACTTTTTAATGTAAAATAATTGTAATAGTTTTAAAGTGTTAAATTTCTAATGTAATATAAATTGTCATGTTTGTGTACGATAGCGCAATAAATGAATATTGTATTCTACCACATAAATGATAGTACTTTTATACTGATAAAGCAATTGGTGCAAAATTATTCCCTAACCATTCCAAAATATCAAACATGCTCAACGTTAATAATCAAGTTTTCACTTCTGCCGGCACTCCCGGAGTGCAACCCGTCTTTTTTTTCTATTCGGGCCGCTTCGCTTCGCGTTCGCTTTGAATCTTTTTCACAGGACACTACGTTAGTTCGTTTGCGAACGTTATAAGAGTAGACCTCTTTTTGAGGTTGGTGAAAAGAGTCGTTGATGATTTATTAAAGACTTCTTCCACTTTAGGACGGAGTTGGGAGTTGTCAGTTTTCAGGCTGGGCGATAAGCGACCCCCACTCGTGCGTCAACACCCGTTTGATATGTGATATTTATGAAATTGTTTATCAAGTAGAATTATCGAATATTACAATAAAAAAGTAGAAACTGCACAAAATAAATCAAAGTTAAGATACATACTGAGTTATTTGTATAACACTGGCAACTTCGAACTATGTTATTAACATCATAGACAACAACTTTTGTATTATGACTTTTTTGACTTTTTTGGTCATCAGATTTTCGTACAAAAAATAAAATATTTAAATTGAAGTTCTAAATATTGTGAAGTCTATGCGAAGCAAGTGATAGTACAATAGCGGAGGGGAGCAGGGATCGGGCGGCAGAGGTGCTTGATGCTGTTGCGTCGTAAAATACAGAGTTGAAAATGTTTTAGACAGAACAACGAAATCTTGAAGGTTTGTTTTTGGTAAATGTATTATGTTTTGTAAAAAGTCATAGAACAAAAGTTGTTGTTTATGATGTTAGTAATACAGTCCTGCAAGATTGTTAGGGTTTTAAAAATAACCCTGTGTAGAGTTATGAACACAGACGCACAGGAACGTTCGATGTGGCGACGCTTGGGGGAGGCCTATGACCAAAAGTGGACGTGTATCGGCAGCATGACTTGATTCCGCCATCGCAATTCTACCATCGGACAACCCGACGTACGGCGAATATTCACCCTTACGTTGTTGAAACCTCAACGGTCCGGACTAAGCGTTTCGCCTCGTCGTTTATACCGCGTACGTCGAAGGACTGGAACAGTCTGCCTGCTGCGGTCTTCCCGTCCGATTATAATTTGGGTGTCTTCAAAGCTAGAGTGAATAGGCTCTTAATAAACTAGTGCGCCTCACCATCAAAGGTTGCATCGCTACTTACCATCAGGTTGGATCGCAGTCAAGCACTAGTTTATCATAATTAAAAAAAAAAATGATGAGAGTTATGAATGAAATAACTCACCAATAATCTCAATGCTGGCCCTTCCATTATGGTCCTGGTCCCTGATCTGGTTGGCTACCTGGATGGCCTTCAGCCGCTCCACACTCTTGGCGTTCTCGCCAACGTACAAGAAGATCTCATGGTCGAAGTCAAACACGAAGCAATCGCCTTTGTTCAGGGAGTCGAAGCTGACAGCCACCTGATGACAAAAAATGTAACCATAGTATACTTTTTTGAAATAATATAATATAATATAATATAATATAATACATATAATATAATATAATATAATATAATAATATTCCACAAATATCACACAACGCCGTCTAGTCCCAAGCTAAGCAGAGCTTGTGTTATGGGTACTAAACAACTAATAAACATACTTATATATTCCTAAATACATACATAATACAGATAAATTACACCTAGACACAGAACAAATGATTATGCTCATCACACACATTTGTCCTGGGTGGGAATCGAACCCACGACCTTCGGCATAGCAGTCAAGGTCACTAACCACTAGACCAACAGGCCAGTCAAATGACATAAACTAATGCATGACTGCGATCCCACCTGATGGTAAGCAGTAACGCAATCTTTGATGGTGAAGCGCACTAGTTTATTAAGAGCTTCTGGCCTTCAAGACACCTAAATTATAATCGGATGGCTGCTGGCAAATTGTTCCGCTTACTTCGGACCGTAGAGGTTAACAACGTAAGGATGGACATGGTACGTTCGAAGAGAACACGGTGGTATAAGGCTCATAGACCTAAATTGTTTTTACCATACCCTCCGGGTAGATCGCGTTATGGTGACACCCGGGAGTTACTTCCACCTGAATCAGGTGTAGGAATCTCCCGAACGTACGTATAAAACTTGGGAAGTTGTGACACCTCTCCAGCCACACCTCGAAGAGGGGACTTACCGCCATAATAGGGTAGTTTCCAGGGTCAAAATAATTACATTTTATTTAGTCCGTATTTTAGATTATAAAAAAATATTGGATACGTATTTTTTTCTTTTATTCAATTAAACAAAAAATAACAAAGATATAGCCCATTAAAGTTACGTGTGACGTCACCCCGTTTGAAAAAATGCAGCACGGTGTGACGTTACACGTAACTTTAATGGGCTATATTTTTGTCATTTTTGGTTTAATTTACAAATAAAAAAATACGTATCCCATATTTTTGAATAATCTAAAAGCTAGCCTATTATGACCCACTGACTTAATTCCCTTTGCTTTCCAGGACCACAGGATTCCTTCTCAGAAATTCCTCGCGGCTTTAGAGGGCATCGGGCCTGCTGAGGCGAGCTGCCTATCGCTCGTCGTCCAAAACCTCGCATTCGACCTCGCTTCGCTAACTAATATTATTAAAGCGAAAGTGAGTTTGTTTGTTTAATAATAATAATAATAATAATAATAATAAGTTTATTGTCACAAAGAAACATACATACATTAGTATACACTGGTTAACAAAATGCTATCTACGCTGCTGAAGTTTGTATACAGATATTGTTAGCCCTGCCTCTCAAACTAGGATAACCTGTATCTTGAGAGACAGTGTTCAGCTGTGAGGTTACATAAAATGGATTATACAACTGCAGACTGTACCAACCTATTTATCAACAATTTACTATACAAAACATATGTATATTATATTTAGAAAAAATAAATCAATATGAGTGGTGAATAGTGAGTGGTGAGTAGTGAGTGGTGAGTGGCGAGTGTTGAGTGTTTGAGAGTAAGAGGGTAGTGAGTGTGAGGTGGGGTGAGGGAGGAAATAAAAGTGCATACAAAATAAAATTATATAAATGCAATATTAGGCTATGTATTTGAGAAGTGATTCAGTTTGAGCATAATTTTGTCGAAATAACCATTCCATTACCTTTGCTTTCAGTTCAAATTTATTGCAATCAAGTATATTTAGCTCTTTATGAATTTTTTTGTAAATTAGTGAACTTAATGTGAAATATTGGTGTTTGGCAAAAGCGGTGTTGTGTCTTGTCCCTGAGGGTATATTAGTTCGTTTGCTGGGATCAGACAGTGGGACGCTGGAGTGCTTTCTGAGAACAGACTGTAAGACGAAGAGCTGACGAACTGTTAATACTTTACAGTCTGAGTAGAGTTGAGATGTAGGATAGCGGTAGGGTTTTCGTAACATCACTTTCAGTATTGCTCTCTGGGCTCTTTCTACTCTAAGGAAAACAGTTTTAGCTGCGCCGCCCCAAACAGTGATGTTGTATCCAAGAACAGATTGGCACAAAGCATAAAACACCATTTTTAGAGTATCAGGGTTAGCAGAAACTCTAAGTGACTTAAAGGTATATATTAGTCTCAGCGTTCTCGAAGTTAGGGCATCAATGTGTTTATTCCAGCGTAACCCGGCATCTATTTGAACACCAAGGTATTTGGCATGATCGGTTCGCGTGAGTATTGGGCATTGGCATGAAGACGACAGTTGTGAGCAAGAGTGCACACCTATCGAAAAAGTGTGGTCTGGAGCAGCGCTCTGACGGATAGCGAAAGGAATGTAAGATGTCTTAGTACAGTTGAGGGTAAGCAGGTTTAAGTTGAGCCATTGTACTATTTCACATAGTGCCAATTCCGCGCTATTTTTAACATTATTCCATGTTAATCCGTCAACTATTACCACGGTGTCATCGGCATATACAAAGATTCTCGAGTTGGGGAGGGACATTTTGCATAGGTCATTGACATATATTTGAAACAAAATAGGACCCAAAATGCTACCTTGAGGGACTCCGTATGATAGTATTTCTTCATCACTGAAGTGATCATCAATTTTGATTTTTTGCGTACGGTTTTTCAAATAATCCTTGAAGATTTGCAGTGCTATACCTCTAACACCAAGCAGCTCTAATTTAGCGATAAGTATGGGAACAGAAACTGTGTCGAATGCCTTTGAAAGATCTAGAAATATTCCCAGACATTTAGTTTTCTTATCCAGATTCCCAGCAACCAACTGTGTCAAATCAAGTACTGCATCTTCAGTCGAGACACCGGAACGAAAACCGTACTGATTATCCGCTATGAGTTTGTATCTATCTAAGAAGCTCTTAAGCCGATTGCTAAGAATCCTTTCCAGAATTTTGGAAAGGGCAGTCAAAACCGAAATGGGTCTATAGTTGTTGACACAGTTTCTGCTCCCACCCTTATGAATTGGGTGCACAACCGCTTTTTTAAGTGCGTCCGGAAAAACACCCGCCCGGAGACAACTATTAAAAATGAACGTCATAGGTTTTACCAGTGATTGACGGCTCATTTTCAATACAATTGGCGATATGCCATCCCAACCCAACGCACAGTCGTTACGTAGCTGCGAAATAAGAGACTCCACTTCAGATTCGTCTATATCAAGCAGCACGAGGGAGTTTACGGGAGCTAGTGGGGTGTTACCACATATATTCAGACTCGGATTGTTTATGTTTGTTTGACACAGGCCCTTTGATAAAATTTTATCCGCTAAGTTTTTTCCCACAGAACTGAAAAATTTACCAACCTCATTTATGGAAGCTTTGGGGGTATCACATATTTTTAATAGTTCAAGAGGACTGGTTTTTATTTTTGCCGTGTTTGTAATAGTTTTAATGGTATTCCAAAGCGCTTTAGGGTTATTTTTTGCTTTTTCTAATTCACTCCTTTCATGGGTATTTTTCAATTTTCTAAGCAGGCCATTACAGAAGTTGCGGTATCTACTGTATGTTAGTTTGAGAATTAGATTGTCTGGCTCCCTATTTGCTCGTATATGCATTTTATCTCGATTTCGGATACACTTCAAGAGCCCTGGGGTTATCCAAGGTTTCACAGTTCTTTTTTTACTTGGTATCTTGATATACTTGGTGTGTTTAGCAATAACGGACGTCAACATAGTTATAAAAGTGTCCATCATTGTGTTTGGATCGTCAAGTTGATAAAGATCCGCAAAATTCAGATTTCCTAACTCTTTCTTGATTTCCTCATAATTTACAGAAGTTGCATGGCGACTTGTTTTGCGGGTCGGACTTGCGTTAGAGATATCAAGAACAAGGGGTTTGTGGTCTGTGATGTGTGATTCAAGGACTAATGTTGTGATAGGCAAGCCTGATTTAATGAAAGCATGGTCAAGACAATTTTCAAACCTAGTAGGTAAAAGGTGAGACGGTAGTAGCCCATGCGATGAATTAAGTATGAGATAATCTAGACTTCGATCATTCCTACTGCTCATCTTGATATCAATATTTAAGTCCCCAATAAGAGCAATGTTCTGCCATGTGGAAAGTTTAGTGTAAGTACTATTTAGACTATCTAAGAATAAATTGAAACTTTCCCTAGAGCTGTATGATGGGGACCGATAGACCACCACTACAGCAATTTTTTTGTCATCTATTTGGCAAACCAGGCAGTTTCCCCCCATAAAAGTAGGTTCCCACACTGAGACTTGAAGGCTCTGTTTCGCATATATAACGATACCATCGTTCTGGTTCGAGTTTATGTCCGTACGATAAGATTGGAAACCCTGTAATATAGGAAGGTTTATTGCCTTACTTAGCCAGCATTCGGTCAAAACGATGATATCGAAGCTAACGTTTGTCAATTGTAAAAGTACCTGTAATTGTTCAAAGTTTTTGTTTATACTTCGTATATTTAAATGTATGATTTTTATAGAGCTATCGGAATTATTAACAAACTTAAGGCAGTCTTCTGGGCTACAATTTATTGAATTACCTACGTTTACTGAATCTAGTTCAGAGTTAATATTATTTATTAGAGCCATTTAGAAAAAACATTAGATCCAGAGAAATCACAGCGTTGTATGATATTTGGAAGGGAATACGATTCAAGTGGAGAGAAACTGAAAAACTTTTCCGTGTGATTGTATAATGTGTTGTGTAGAGTGTATGGGAGTGTGAGTAATTAATAAGTTCCTGAATTACAATACGAGTTAACTTATTTAAAGGAGTAGTAGTGATAAAATATACTTTAAAAGAAGGGTACGAAATTACAAGCTTATTTAAAACTAAAGAGTAATATCCACTGGATAGTCACTTTTGAACACATAGTTTTTCTAAGCAGTGCTTGGATTTGATGGTGATGGATTTCAGGCCCTCTTCCTTGCGTAGTAGGACTTTGCCATTAGCCGTCCAGCAGAACTTGAAGCCGTTTGCATTTGCAAACGCGCGGGATTCGAAGAAAAGTTTTCTTGTGGTGCTAGACAAACGATCCGAAATGTAAATTGGTGTGCGAACACCAGGGAGACCGATGTGTTCAGTATTTAATTTTTCGGAGGTTTTTCGGTTCTTATTAAATTTTCGAACTGCAGCGAGGACATTATTTTTAAGAGTGACGGTCTGAAATTCTGCAATAATAGACCTCTTATTGCCTTCCTTATTGAGGATGCTATACACGTCACGCACATCGGACGGTTGAATATCTATACTCAGCGCCTTGCATGTATCAACCTTTAGAGATGGCAATGATGGTGAGTTTTTTTCAGCTGGCAATAAGTTTCTTATTTCAATAGTTGAGCCACGGGAAGCATCCTGCATATCCATAATTTTACGCTCCAGATCATCGATATGATTAAGTAAATTTATGCGCTCCTTACCAAGATCCGAAACACTGGACTTAATTTCTTCGTATTTTGCATCTGTAAACATGATACTTTTTTCCATCTCCAAGTAGCTATTCTGGATCTTTTCATTTTGCAATTTCACTTCAGCCACATCCGAACTAAGTTTATGCAAAAGTTGTTCTTGATCTTTTTTCCACGATGTTAACATTTCCTTAATTTCTTTAATCTCATTTTTAAAATCTTGCAGCTCACTCGGAGGCAGCTTAAGGCACTGTTTTTTTGCACGAGAGGTGATATTATATTCTATATCTGGAGAGATACTTGCAGTATCAGGATTGGATGCAGAGTGTTGAAATTCCTTTGGCGGTGTACGTTTTGTTTTAGGCATCGCAATAAAGATGTTCCGGCTAAGTGTTCTTAAAAATAACAAGCGAACGCGTCGTAGTCGATAGCCACGTACTCGTAGCACAGTAATTTAATACTAGGTCAGAGTCGTGTAGCACACGTAGCCGCGTAGCACTCGTAGCCGCTCTGCGTAGCACAGGACGTGGACCGATCCGATATTTCACGGCGATTGCGTCAGCGCAACTTGGCGTGGCGGTGTACGTCCCGGACTCCCGTGCGCAAGGTGGGTGGTTCGAATCCGACCCAAACCTCCAATCGCGGCGGCCTTCACCACTTTGTTTCTTAAGGATAATGACAGTAATACTGTTGTCACTTTCGCGGGGAGTGGCTTACTCGTTAAAACGCTTTAGGAAGAAACGAGAATTTAAAAATTAGTTTTAAACCAATCACAATTAAAAGTCGCGGAATTTTAATAGAAACGGTTAGCGGTAGATGTACGCGTCCGCTCACTTAGGCGCTCAACAGCGAACTGTTTATTTGTTTGTTACGTCTTCACGCCTAAATAACAAAACCGATTTTGATGAATTTTGGTACAGAGATAGTTGGGACCTTGGAGACAGACATAGGCAAATTTTTTTATAAAAAAAGTGAGAAAAGGGGGAGAAAGAGGGAAGGTCTTTTACGTACGTGGGTGAAACCGCGGGCAAAAGCTACTATTTTATAAAAACCATCACTCGATTTTTATTGCCACTAAAAATATCGTCCAACGTTATAAAGAACTGCAAATTTGTTTAATACAATTTGATGACTCGATCGTTAAGTCGACGATGTTTTGAAGAGTTCTTGCGTCATATAGACTGAAATAGTCCAGCTTTTTGATCCTACTTGATCAAGCTTGATTGATGTAAACATACTTGACGTGTTTAAGACAAAATTGATGGATTAGCAATCATTTAGGAATGTAGGAATAGAATATTTTGATGCAAATGGATCAACTTTATTTATTTATTTATATTTCATGCACATAAAAGTACAGAGGCGGACTTAATGCCTTAGGCATTTTCTTCTAGTCAACCTTTGGGTGGTGCAGAGAAAAACAGTGGTAGGTGCAATAAAAGAAAGAGATAAGGTGATTCCAAGAATTGTTATACCTACTATTAAACCATAAATATTACAATACACTTACAATAATATAATATATATGTCGGCGCATGATCGCCATCGGAGTTGACGTCACACAAAATTCACAGTCACAGTGATATCAGGAAATGTTTTAGAGTGATTGCCCATTGTACGTGTTTTAGATATAAGTTTTCTTTGTTATGTTTTGTATGTACAATAAAGTATATAATAAATAATAAATAAATAAATAAAATAAAGAAATACATTGTTTCAATTCAAGTTGTTTATTCTATGGTCGGTCAAAGAGTGCCTTTTTAATCACATTACAACGGTTTTTATACTCAGAAACTGACAAGCATAAAAATTCACTATGAAGGTAGAAAAATATTTTAAATAAATTATTAGAACGGAAATTGTCACAGTAAATTCTTATTTAAATATGACCGGATGCTCTGATATTTTTAAAGAAATAAAAATTAAGTGGTCAACTTAAATCCTCACAAATTCGACCGGATGTTTAATATTTTCTAGAAAGGAAGTTGTCATTTCATTTGTCATAAATTCAACAATATTTCAAAATAATTCGAAAGGAAGTTATCAAATGAAATCCTTTAATAAATTCAACAGGATGTCGTAATATTTTAAAATAATTCGAAAGGAAGTTATCAAATGAAATCCTTCTATAAATTCAACTGGATATTGCAATATTTAAAAGAAATTAGCAGGAAGTAATCGAATTAAATCCTCATCGAAATATTCAAATAATGGTTTTGCGCCCACACGGCCATTCTGATTTCAGCGCGCTCTCTGCGCTGTACAGAACTTTACATTAAAATTTAAAAAAATCAAAGCATTTATTTCAAAGAGACCATTAACAGGCACTTTTAAATAGTCAAATGTCGGTCAGTCCAAAAAAGTGAAGCTAAGTCGCACGTTCCAAAGCGTAGGTCTCTATGGAGAAGAACGTGCAAGAAACTCCATGGACACTCTTTTAAATCATATTATGAGTTACATATTATCTTGGTTACATATTTCTTGTTGCTTCTATTATGTGAGCACCATGTAGTTGAATGACTCAATGACAAACCCAACTGCCATACTCGTTAAGTCACAAAAGTTGTAACAATAAAAATACTCCATGGTACCGCACATTTACAAAATTGAAAAAATTGCTTCTACATTATACAATGCAAAACTAATAAATGATCACAAGCTTCAACTATGTTTTCAAATTACAAAAATAAAAGTTTCCAAACTAATCAATTACATTTTATCGTTACCTACATTGGGTTAGCCCAAAATTACACAGCATCAAAACATTTTATTGGCGTCACCCACATAAGGTTAGCCCAAAATCAAACAGTTTATCGGCGTCGCCAACATAGGCTTAGCCCAAAAATTACTCAATAACAAATATTTTATTGGCGTCACCCACATAGGGTTAGCCCAAAATCAAACAGTTTATCGGCGTCACCCACATAGGGTTAGCCCAAAATCAAACACTTTATCGGCGTCACCCACATAGGGTTAGCCCAAAATCAAACACTTAATCGGCGTCACCCACATAGGGTTAGCCAAACTTACACAGTATCAAATATTTGGTGTGAATTGGCTGATTGGCATTACACGGCATCATTCGCCTTCTAGCCCTAACTTGGCATCACCCGCCTAGGATCTAGCCATACCAAATGGCATCACCCGCCTTGGATATAGCCCCCTAACTAGCATCACCCGCCCTGGATCTAGCCATACCACATGGCATCACCCGCCTTGGATCAGCTCTGGACAGGGAAAAAGGATACGCATGGTGGCCAGCCAGCGTAATAGGTGGGAAGGGGACTAATTAATCTAATGAATCTAAATATCGCGCTTGAAAAATGATTAATGGCTTGAATAGGTCCGAACAAAAAAATCAATATAATTTGTTTTAAAGCAATAAGCCAATTCACATTAAAACTATCTAATCTACGGCATCACCCGCCTTGGATCTAGCCATATTCCTTCATGGCATCACCCGCATAGGATATAGCCTCCCTAACTAGCATCACCCGCCTTGGATCTAGCCATCTCTTATGGCATCACCCGCCTAGGATCAGCTCTGGACAGGGAAAAAGGATACACTGGTGATCAGTCAGCGTAATAGGTGGGAAAGGGACTAGTTACTGCGATAAATCTAATTTACAAATTCTCCGCCCACACGGTCGGCTCATTATCATAAACTAAATCGTGAATAACGATTTTTTCGAAACATCTTAAATAATAGTTCTAACCATGCTTTACTTTATACCGCCATTTGGCAGTACATGTAAAATTTTAATAGAAACTTTGATCAATTTTTAACATCGTCTTTCATGTTTGCAAGACATCCTTTTTTCAAAAGATCCAATTACATCGCTTGTGTCAAATCTTAACCTGTCTCGAAATTATCGCTCGTCCATCCTAAATTTACATAAAAGCTTAAAACACAGTAGCAATAGGTTAAAGCAATAACATGGAAAACTTTCACGTACTTTTTGGTGTAAAATAAAATCAACTGCAAATCTTTAATTGCCACTGCTTATAAAGCTCTACAAATGTCAACCTGACTGTTTGCCCGACCAGCATTGCCAACAATTAGATTAAGCGGATACTGTCCATTTGCAAGGTCTGCCGATACTTTTCATAATATTATTTCGTTTATAAACAAGAGCATCGATTCAAGAATCGATCCAACCATCGATTAACAATCAGTCCAACAATCGATTGGAGATCGACCCAACAATCAATCAACAAACGCCTCGCCAATCGTCTAACAAACGCCTCGCCGATCGTCTAACAAACGCCTCGCCGATCGTCTAACAAACGCCTCGCCGATCGTCTAACAAACGCCTCGCCGATCGTCTAACAAACGCCTCGCCGATCGTCTAACAAACGCCTCGCCGATCGTCTAACAAACGCCTCGCCGATCGACCAACAAACGTCCTGCCAATCGACTAACAAACGCCTTACCAATCGATCCAGCAATTGATCCAAAAATCGTCCCAGTAATCGATTAAACTATCGATCTAATCGATCCAAAACAATATTTTAATTCGCTAAATTGTTCTATCTTTGCAATAGTTTCATGGTTACCAGACTAGAGGAACCATTTAGAAAACATTAAGGCAGATAATGCAAACACTTTGTTTAGTGGGTATTTGTAAAATATTAGCATCCCGACACGCAGGTCACTTTTTTGCTAACCAAAACACGCAACACGTTTTTTTTTTTTGCGCTGCGTTCTTAAAAATATTAAAGTTTACTAGCAACCCGCAATGTTTGAATCTAACTATCAAAACCGGTACTTACAAAAACTAATCTGTACAGAATTTAAATCATTTTAATTCTGACAGGTATTGAAAATTTCACAAAAACAAAACTCAACATTTCACTTTTTGATCGTTAATTTAATTTAAATTAAAGAATGTAATTTCAACGGGTTTTTTTTTTTTGAATGATCTTTTTGACACTACTAGCTTTTTTCGGAGCCGGTTCCGGAAATCGTTTGCGGAAATATGTTTTGACGATTTTTCCCTGCTGTTTCGGGTAAATTGACAACTTCTAGAAACGACAGTGACAGCTTCCAGAAACGACAGTGACAGCTTCTAGAAACGACAGTGACAGCTTCTAGAAACGACAGTGACAGCTTCTAGAAACGACAGTGACAGCTTCTAGAAACGACAGTGACAGCTATAAAAAAAAACGACAACGACAGTTCCTAAAAACGACAATGACAGCTATAACGGAAGTTTTTGGTTTGAATAATTTATGTCTGTACCGTCAGTTTCTGATTGGTCAGATTTACGAAAAGTTTTGAAAATGGAGACTAGTTTGGGCAAAAAGTCAGGAGTTTTACACTACAATACACATTTCATAAAATCAGGATAAAAACCAGTGATTATAGAATCAATAACCTCACCATACGTTGCTTCTGGCTGCACTCACTTGAAGAGTGTCCATACTTCGGTTGCGTAATCCATGTGGCTGCTCGCCTGCTCCGACGTACAGTCACGCTACCGCTGGACGTCGTCAGCATACCGGAACTCTTCGCCAAACGTCTCGATCAGGTCCTGCTTCCATGTGGTGTATTGCAGAGACCACGTTTCAGCCCAGGTCTTCGGTTCCTGGTGTGAGAGCGCACCTTGGGATCGAAAGGCAATAGGTAGAAATTGCCACGACCTCGTGAAGGCGCAGGAGTAGCGAACCATGTTGCAGTCACGACACTTGACCCGGAATCCAGAGGACTTCGGTAGGAGCGGGCTGTATCCCACCGCTGCTGTCAGCGCATGATCGCCATCGGAGTTGACGTCACACAAAATTCACAGTCACAGTGATATCAGGAAATGTTTTAGAGTGATAATAAAGAAATACATTGTTTCAATTCAAGTTGTTTATTCTATGGTCGGTCAAAGAGTGCCTTTTTAATCACATTACAACGGTTTTTATACTCAGAAATTGACAAGCATAAAAATTCACTATGAAGGTAGAAAAATATTTTAAATAAATTATTAGAACGGAAATTGTCACAGTAAATTCTTATTTAAATATGACCGGATGCTCTGATATTTTTAAAGAAATAAAAATTAAGTGGTCAACTTAAATCCTCACAAATTCGACCGGATGTTTAATATTTTCTAGAAAGGAAGTTGTCATTTCATTTGTCATAAATTCAACAATATTTCAAAATAATTCGAAAGGAAGTTATCAAATGAAATCCTTCTATAAATTCAACTGGATATTGCAATATTTAAAAGAAATTAGCAGGAAGTAATCGAATTAAATCCTCATCGAAATATTCAAATAATGGTTTTGCGCCCACATATACATACTCAAATTAATAAACTACATACATATATAGCCTAATATAATCAAACAATTGGTTCAAATCGACAATTGGAAAACTTTAACGCTGTGATGATACTACTGCCAACCTCTTGCGAATTATCTCGCGAACTTTAGTTAACTTTGTCATTGCAATCGGGGCAAAATTTGCCTGAGCCGCAGGTAAGGGTTTTATGGAGACTAAGTACGACACTTAACTCTTTTTTTATTTCATTTTGATACAAGCGGAGAGACTTGTATCAAAATGAAATAAAGAAAGAGTTATTCGGCATTGCGACCGAGACGGAATTCGCCTGAGTCACAGGAGAGGGTGATATGGAGCCAAGTGCTGCAGTGAAATTTCCAGGTGTGTCAAATGTTTTAAACGACACTCTTCAAGAAAATAATTGTTAAAAAAGCGTCGGGTGCTCGATTTACGAAAAATATGGCACTAAGCGCCACACGCTTTTTTCACAATGATATTAATATTTTTCGTTCATTATTATTATTTTCTACCTATATTGAAAATTATTTTACACTTTTTAGTTTGATATGCTATCAAAGCGTGTTTTTTTAGTTTTTTTAAACTATATTTTTATTTTTCACAAAAAAAAAAACGGATTATTGTTTTGTCATCAGTCTTTGATGGGTGTGCAAAGTTTGAAGAAAATCTGATCGCCCAAAGTTGGTCAAAATCGAGCTCAAAGGCGTTGGTTACAAACATACAGGTGAAGCTAATATAAGCGTGTTAAAAACAAACAGATCAAGTAAAATAAAGCCGTTTAAAAACTGAAGAGAGCTGCTTGGCGCCCAAAATAATGCAATAAATACAATAAATTGTGGCGGCCCCGGGGGTGAGCTGGCGAACTCTTCTGCACTAGTATGGAAAACAGTCAGACCGGAGCGGGTTTTCGAAAACGACAGTACAGACGCACATATAGATAAACACATGTAGTGGTGAAGCTTATAACACCTCTGTTTTTACGCTGGGAGTTAAAATAAACATAAAATGTTGTGAGCAGCGCCATCTAGCGAGAGAACGGCCACATTCGAGTCTTTGTTTTCACCTGAAGAGTACATGCAAATATTTTGGTGTCTGGTAGTGTCCAAGGGTCTACTTCCAGGGGACATACAAGGTTTTTACCACAGACCTGCTTGACGCGAACATTCCTCTTGCCCTTGATCTGGAATAGGCGCTTCTCGGCTCCCTCGTTGATTGTGACGTGGTTGAAGCCCGACTGGTGGCCTCCGTCCAAATATCTGATGGCTAGGGAAGAAAGAAAATGATTTTTATTATAAGGAAGAATTTATTAGAATTTTATTTCTAAGGTAGACATGATTGTATTGTTCGAAACAGCCTTGGAGAGGAAAGGGTAAGTAACTATAATAATTATTATAATAACCCCATCGCCGTATCTCTACGTTGATGTCGTGGTACGCTAGGTCTGTACCGGTCCCTCGTGGGGGCGATCGGCGGCGGAGACCTCTCGCGCCGGTCCTTGGTTGAGGCCATGTTCCGGAGCGAGGAGGAGTGGCAGGCGCGAGCGGGGGTTGTCATTGGATGATTTCCCCACCAAAAAAAAGATATAATAAATAATAATAATAATAATATAATATTCCACATCCATTCACAAGGCTTAGTCCCAAACTAAGCAGAGCTGGTGTTATGAGTACAGTTGCCAAAACGGATCTTGAGCGCTCAGCGTCAGAGTGGGAATCGCTTTGCGCATTCCATACATTGGCGAGCCAATCGTCTTCGTTGTTAGATAAATGCAGCAACGCAGGGCACGAATTAAGAGTGACGTCTATGACGCGATGGCGAGCCAATCACTGACACTCCCCGCCCCCACGTCTCACTTCGCACCACTAAAGAGACCGAATATTTG
This sequence comes from Mythimna albipuncta, assembly GCA_929112965.1. Taxonomy (NCBI): domain Eukaryota; kingdom Metazoa; phylum Arthropoda; class Insecta; order Lepidoptera; family Noctuidae; genus Mythimna; species Mythimna albipuncta. Next base: position 8,180,895 of record OV815985.1, on the reverse strand, counting down.
ACTTCTGCGCAACCGCTCAAGATTCGTGATGGCAACTGTACTAGACAACTGATTCATTTTTTATTTATTTATTTATTATTGTTATTTAGTATAGCAATTACCATTAATACTAAAGCACTTTAATCCTTTCACTCTGTCTTCTCACAGAATCGCAAACTTTTTAATAATATCGTCTTCCATTCATCAGCAAACAAATCTAATCCAGGGTTGGCCTTAGTGTTGCCAGGTCCGATTGGATGAAAATCGGGACAGACAGCAAAACAAATCGGGATGTAGGGTTTTAGATCGGGACAGTTTTTTTTTTCAGTATTTTTTTTTTTGATTTGGTAGTCCTCTAATAACTTCTCCCATTCTAGAGTGGCAAACTTGTACTAATTAAAAGCCAGACTTCTTCAGTCGTCCTTTGCATTCCAGGGGCACCGGCACTGTTTGAAACGTTCCCGCAGCCCTAGTAGGCATCGGCCCTACGAGTCCCTTCAGTTTTCCTGGTATCTCTTTGAGAAACGTGTGCGGCATCGCCTCGGACCTGGTACTTATTGAACGGGCGAACGACGAGCTACCATTGCTCGTCGTTTGCAAACCCATATCTATTGTGGCCGGAAATTACTGTGTGACTCGCCCGGGACATCTCCTTCGGAGACGACTGGGCTTGAGGGTATACGTTCTTTTACGGTTGCGGTCAACTCCTTCGCGGTTACGGTCAATTCTTTCGTGGTTGCAGTTAACTCATTCGCGGTAAGAGGCGACTATTTCCCATTCCCTCTCGCTTTGGATCATGGTCAGAACCAGGGCCCAGCGGGCGAGCGAGCAGCCGCCGCCAAAAGCCTCCACAAGGAAACAACGGTGCTGCGCTCAAGCAGGGCACACTTCCATCATAAGCTCCATGGTGTCACCCGGGCGGTCCACACTATGCTGACACCCGGGCATTTCTTTCGCAGGATGGAGGTGGAAGGTGCAGGAATAAAGACAAAAACTGCAAAAATATGGAAAGTGTTTTGTTAAAAAAAAAAAAATTAATATTTTATTAAAATTATATTGTTGGTTACATTTTATTGCATATGAATGTAATAGATAAACGAAGATGGATTATTGAGTCACCGATTACTTATAATTGTGTGGATTGAGTAACGTAGAAGACGCTGCGCGAGAGAGATTTATCGGGACATTTAGCGTCCCGATCAGGTGCAAATCGGGACGCGTCCCCAGACCCCTAAAAATCGGGACGTCCCGCGCAAATCGGGACGCCTGGCAACACTAGTTGGCCTCCACGAGCGCGTTGAGCATCGTTAGCATACGCGGTATAGGGGAGGTGGATCGAGCTATAGTGCGACAAAATGGGACATTAAATAATAAATGCTTCCTAGAGCGAGTGTAGTTATTTGTAACAAATAATTGTCACAATTCCGCGTGTAAGTCGGACGCATCAGTGTAACCATTAATAACTTTAATTTGATAAACATAACAGATATTTGTCACCTTTCGGATATGGAACCATAAAAAAAGTTGTTTTAATACCAAAATTTTCTTTTTGTGCGTCTACCATATTGTCTCTTCACCACCCTAGGTTGACTGGTAGAGAATGCCTAAGGCATTAAGTCCGCCTATGTACTTTTTGTTGCATGAAGATTAAATAAATCTATACTAATCTATACTATAATATTATAAAGCGGAAGAGTTTGTTTGTTTGTTTGTTTGAACGCGCTAATCTCTGGAACTACTGGTCCGATTTGAATGATTCTTTCAGTGTTGGGTAGTCCATTTATCGAGGAAGGCTATAGGCTATGTTTTTTATTTTAAAAATTAGGGATCCGTAATAAAATTGCTATTTTGTAACACAAGGTGTAAAATCGAAAACCTATTTTTGCGTGCGCTGCAAAAACTATTGACAATAGAACAAAATGATGTACTACGGGTTTGTAGATCCCATTAAGATCTACAAAAAAGTCCGCGAGAACATATATCTAGCTATCATGGTTTAATCACAATAACCGATTTTGTGGTTAAAATAATTAATAAATCGTCTGAAGAAAAATAACTACGTTAAATATGTATCGTAATATTAATCTTTATCGAAATTAAGCATTATGTTATCAAGAATATTTATGTAGAAGTAAAATACTTTTTGTTTCATCTCAATCGGATATTTCGTTTAAAAGTTATCACGTGTGTAAGATGTTAAGAGTTGGTACCTATTAATGAGTTACGGGCCATAGAGTTTTTTATCAACATAAAATCCTGTAATAATCTTTTTCGAAATATGATTATAAGTATAAGATCTTTGGAGAGTATAATAAATACATTTATGAACGCGTTAATCTTGGGAAAAACTGATCTGATATGAAAACTGTTTAAATATTCAATAGTCCATTTATTGAGGGAGGCAATTATAGGCAACATTTTATCTCGGTATTTCCACGGAAACGATAAAAACGCGGGTGAAACCGCGGGGCACAGCTAGTAAATAAATAAAAATACGAAAGATACCGTGTATCGTTAAACACAATTTCACAGGAGCATAAACATGTCAAAACATTTCAGAAAATAAAAGCGTATCTGATCACAAATGCGAATGAATTTCACACATGAAAGACTTATATCAAGATACGCCGTTAAAAATAAATCAAGATGGCTGCTGCGGTTGTATGAGATCAATTACGAACCGGTTTTATGAAGACCACAGGAGTTAACTGCGAGTTTTATAATTTGCAAAGTGTACAACATTATTTTTAGTATTAGAGTTTGTCCAGAATCAGTAACTGAATGGATTCCAATAATTTTTACACCATGTTATATTTTTTTCCCAAGAATATTTAAAAAAGGTCACAAGTTGGATTTGGACATCACCGACACTGAGTAGGTACAACACAAGCCACAACAGGCCATAACGGACATTAGGCGCCAGGGCACAGCACACAGCTGTATGCGGAAGTAAAACAACCCCGGATGGCCCGGTGACCATGTATTTTTGCGGACAACCAGGTAGCATAATAAGCGTATGACTTTGTGATATTTAGGGTTCCGTAGCCAAATGGCCAAAAACAGAACCATGGATTCGTCATGTCTGTCTGTCCGTCCGTATGTCACAGCCACTTTTTTCCGAAACTATAAAGCCGTGTACAGACATCGCGAGGGGTGCGGTGCGAACGAGGTACAACCAATGCTTCGCAAGCTTATGCCTCGCCACAAACAGGAAGGCAAACAAATTAAGCATTTGCTTCGCATGCTCAACCTGAGTATATGTTGGGACATATTATATATTGTTTTCAACACGCACACTTCAAGCAGAGGCATTCGCTGTGTGCGGTTCACACCGCACGCATCGCGATGTCTTTACGCGCCTTTAGAACTATACTGTTGAAACTTGGTAAGTAGATGTACATATTCTGTGAACCACATTAATATTTTCACACAAAAATAGAAAAAAAAACAATAAATTTTGGAGGTTCCCTATACTTAGAACTGAAACTCAAATTTTGTCTTTCACCGAACCTACACTTGTTGGGTATCTATGGGTAGGTCTTCAAAATTGATATTGATGTTTCTAAAATATTTTTTTTTAAACTGAATAGTTTGAACGAGAGACTTCAAACAGATTGACAATGTGGTAAAATGTCCCCCCCCCCCCCGCCGCTGTAACTTCTAAAATAAGAGAATGATAAAACTAAAAAAAATATCTGATGTATAACTAAGTAGTTTTTTTTTAATTCGTCATAAATCTAAAAAAAATACACTATCATTAAAACATCGATCAAAGTTACAACGGACTACAAGAACTTTTATATTATGTTACATGCTGCTACGGAACCCTTCACGGACGAGACCGACTCGCACTTGACCGCTTTTTCATGATCCAGTGACAAAATTTTGTACATAGATTTTTAACTGCTACATAAGTAACTTACCAGGTTGGAAGTAATCCAAGAACTGCTTGGACTCATAGCCCTGAGCCTCACGATGCTGTATAGCTGCTCCATGGAACTGCTCATCATCCATGTTGATAGTGAGGACTGCTGCAGAACCAGCTTCATCTTGGGACGTCTTGCTGCCGATCCAGAAGTGAATGTCCCAGGACAGGTTGTCTGCGTCGCCGGATGTCTAGAAGGGAGGTGAGATTGGGTGAGGTAAATGGATGGCTGTTATAGAGGGTGGTTTGTAAAACACAAAAACCTCTCAGGACTATGGTATTAACATAATAAACAACAACTTTTGTTCTATGACTTTTAAAAATGTATCATATTTTAGTTTGTAGCGACATCTATGGCACCACATAAGAACTACGAAGGAAAGTACTAAATCCTGCATCGCGCAATCAAAGTTCTCCGCGCGATTTGAATATATACGACAGCCCGAAATCATCTATCGGGCAGTAGCCCACCAGACCATAACACCTGTCTGGCCGGAGGATCCTTCTTTTTCAACGGAGGTATGTGGGACTTTACTCTCTGTTCCGCATACCTCCAAACTGGTGACCCCGACGTGATCAGATTTTCATACAAAAATATGAATATTTAAATTGAACGTTTCTTTCAATTGTGTCTGTAATTATCACAATTGAAAGGTTAAATATTACGATAGACTACGTAATATTTAGTGAATCGTTATATATTTAGTTTATCGCGAAGCAAGCGATAGTACAATAGCGGAAGGGACTGGGGATTGGGTGGCGGGGGTGCTTGATGCGCTTGCGCCGCATCATACTCACGTAGGTAGGTATAGCAAAATATAGAGTTGAAATGTGTTAGATAGAACAGCGAAATCTTGAAGGTTTGTTTTTGATAAATGCATTAACTACCTACGTTTTGCAAAAAGTCATAGAACAAAAGTTGTTGTTTATTATGTTAGTCATACAGTCCTACAAGTATGATAGTGTTTTTTTTTAATCAGTTACATAATACAGATGGTGTTAGTTAACTATTTTGCGAACAGTTATGTTCTACCCTTATGGTGTACCTACAATAAAAGGTAGGTGTTTTACAAATAACCCAGTTTAGTTCGATCCCCTTAACAGTTCAGTTCAGGCCGGCGACGGATGAATTTCCATACAAACATAATACCATGCTCATTTGCAGTTGGAACATATTTCCAACATATTATGATGATATTCGGTTTTAGATAATATTTATCTAGGTTCCAACGTCAAAAAAAAAAGAAAAAGAAATTTAAGCGAATTGTATTTCGCACTTTTTTACAGCGTAAATGGCAAAACATGCCATTTGGCTATTCCTGTATTAAAAATAACAATATTTCTAATATTCTCGACGTAGGAACCTAGATAAATATTATCTAATACCGAATATCATCATATTATGTTGGAAATATGCTCCAACTGCAAATGAGCGTGGTATTATGTTTGTATGGAAATTCATCCGTCGCCGGCCCCTTAACAGCTCATGGTAGATCCTCAATAACGACGATAAATACTTACTTTTAGAACGATGTAGGAGTCGCCAGAGTAGAAGTTTCCTAGATGAGAGGCAGGCACTGGAACCGGTTCAAAGTTCTAGAACAAAACAAAATAAACTATAAATACACAGGATGTAAGGGACAGCCCTCCACAAGCTTTATAAGCTTGCTCAGTAGACAAAACTGAACAACCTTTCCTTAAGGCCCTGGCGCCCGAAAAGTGCCATAAAACAGTGACTTTCTAAAGCCTACTCCTCGGTAACGGCCAGGTTAATAGGTTTGAAAAAAAAAATATGTTTATTATAGATTCATGAACAATATTATCAACATTTGATTTTTTCGTGCTATTAATACTTTTGTCTAAAAAAAATATTTAGCAATTTCGCAACTTTTCCCTACTCCTTCGAAACGGCTTGGATCTATAGAAACATTTTTACACATAAAATTTGGTGGTTAAATATTCTTCAAGTGAACATTGCATAATTATGTAAATCAATCAATATTTCGCAAAGAAAATGGATTTAAAGATCAGCCGCGCGCTTTCCGGGCGCTGTTGGCCGCAAATAAATGCACAGATTTGCGTTCTGCCGCCTAGGCGGGTGCGAGAGGTACGTCCGCATAATTTTGGCCAGATGGTTCAAGGGACTATAAGCCTTAAGTCTTTTTTTAAGGAAACGAAAAAAAAAAAATCAGTCTCACCATACAAAATTAAAAACTTGATTGAACAGTTTAATATATATTTTACCCTAAAATACACTACCTAAGTGCATAAGTAAAATTTTAGCGCTTAAATTTTTATAGTAATTTAATTTTCTAAATTAGGTGTATTTATGACGGTATGCATTATCCCAGTTACATATTGTAAATAATATAAATATTTTTTCACATAATTTTCCTAATTAGCACCAAAATAGTTCCGTCATTATAATGTTACAAATAATAATTAAAATAATATAATTATTATTAGTTTAATGTAATGCCGATAACGATGCTTAATCTGCGTCAGTTGAACAAAATTGATAACAAAAATGGTTTCCATGGTTTTATGGAACTAAGTTTAATATATTTATGAACATTTCGTTAAATACACAATTATATACTTTAAATAAAAATACTTAACTAATTAAAACTATGTATACAAGGGACAGCCCTCCACAAACATTAAATCAATAAATAGTGGAACTAAATTTATGAATCACTTGGCTCAACTATCGGCCTAGGCATCCAATTGGATGCTGGCGTTTTACGAATACCCTCGTCCTCCAATTGGATGACTAATTTAACCAGATGGCTGCGACATATACATACTTTAAAAATGTAACGCTGATTTATCTATTATATAAATCCGAAGTTATAAGAAGATTTATCATTGATATGCACACTCAATAATATTGAAACATGGTTGTCGTTAATTATGATCGCGAACAATATCTTTCACAGCTTAATTACCGAATCTTCACGAGTAGGCGTTTCAACCAATACTGCAGTGGTTACATTATCTGATTCAGTATCAACAGAAATATTTTTTTGTTTATTAACTAGGTTTTGGGGGCCCTAGAGCTGGAGGGCCCCAGGGCACTGCCCCGCGTAGCCCCTTAGTAGCTACGCCAGTGCCCGTATTACTTTTTTTTACTATTGATAGGCTCGCGTTTGACCACCATTTCACCTGATGGTAAGCGATGATGTGGTCGACGATGGAGCACGCTTGCCTAGAAGTAACCTATTCACTCTTGACTTAAAGACCCCTAAGTTTTAGCTATCAGGAAACACAGACTCCGGCAGAGAATTCCTTTCCTTAACTGTTCACATAATGAATGTACTCTCAAAACGCTTTGTTCGTATGGGTGGGATGTCCACCATGTACCAGTAGCTAGGGACTCAAACTGTAACCGTAATAATGTGTTTTAACACTGGTTTTTAAAACAGTTTTAACAGAAAAACACTTTTAAATGTAACAGATACAATAATGTTACCGAATCAAACTGTAACCTTTTATATGTGTTAGGGAGTGCTACCGAATCAAACTGTAACCTTTTTATATGTGTTAATAATTGTTAATATGTGTAACTGAAATAATCAGTTTTAGTATAGCTTTATGTAAATTGTAACTTTGGCAACGCTGCGTTTACCTGTTACACTTATTAACACTGTTAACACTTTTATATCTGTTACAGATGTATTAGAGTTACACTTTTGTAAGTGTTTTGGGTTAACACATTGAAAACACATAAATAAGTGTTACATATTTGATTCTGTTACCAATTCAACATGTAACACTTATAATTCTGTAACCTTTATGAAGGTGTTTTTAAGTCCCTGCCGGTGGCGCAACGCCATACGTCGAAAAAAAAACTTTTTGGGTAGGGAACTTTAAATCATTGCAAGTAGCAGAGATAAGAATGTTGAGTTGAGATAGATGTGTGGTTTTTCATTTGAAATTTTGAAAAACATAGTTACCGGAATTTTTCTAGATCTAGGAATACACTGCAAAAAAAAACTAACAATATCTGTTGTTGTGCCAAGAAACTGTGCATAAAGATAATTCTCATTTTATGAGTTATTTCAGATTGATGTCGAAGATAAAAGTCTTTCAAAGATTTTATTAGCACTAACACTATTTTCATACGCTTTCTGCATCTATCTTAGACTAGTTTTTGCTCGCGGCTTTGCCTGCGTCCATAAAATATACCCTATGTCACTCAGGAATAAAGCAGCTGAGTTGAGTAGAGTTGACAGGCCTGTTGGTCTAGTGGTTAGTGGCCCTGACTGCTATGCCGGAGGTCGTGGGTTCGATCCCCATCCAGGACAAATGTTTATGTGTTGAGCATGATCACTTGTTCTGTGTCTGGGTGTAATTTATCTATTATATGTTTATTGTATGTATTTAGAAATATATAAGTATGTTTATCAGTTGTTTAGTACTCATAACACAAGCTCTGCTTAACTTGGGACTAGACGACGTTGTGTGATAGTTGTGGAATAGGTATTATTATTATTATAGTTTTTTATCGGTGAAAAAATTTTAGCAATCCGACCAGTACTTCCGGAGATTACTTCCTACAAACAAAAAACCGGCCAAGAGCGTGTCGGGCCACGCTCAGTGTAGGGTTCCGTAGTTTCCCGTCCGTCACAATAAGTGTACCCACTTTTGAGTTTAAAAAAATGCTTGCATATACGATTATACTAACAAACTTAGTCCAGAAATTATTTTGTAGAACCTTTTTGGGTTTTTGTACCAAAACTGTTCTTTCCATTAAGTTCAAAATATTTTTCCTAGAAAGTTCTTATAAAGTTCTACTTTTCAGATTTTTTTCATATTTTCTAAACTTATGGTTCAAAAGTTAGAGGACACATTGTTTTTTACTTTTGGAGCGATTATTTCCGAAATTATTGATATTATCAAAAAATGATTAAAGTAAACCCCTATTCATTTTTAAATACCTATCAACAATATATCACACGTTAGGGATGAAATTAAAAAAAAAAAAATCACTTACATATCGATACCTCCTAAGTATACTGAGTCAACTAACAAATTTAGGTATTTTTATATTTTTATATAAACGTACATGATAAAGCGTGATCTTAAGGACGTATTCACATATTTCGACAAATATCACGGTTTTTCGGGAACATTTATGATGCTCTAGGAATCATAATTATGAGTATATCTTGGTATCAAATTAAAGACAATATATTTATCTCCAGGATGGCATAAAAAAAATATTACGGTCTCATATAAAATTTTCATATAAATACGATTTTACCAACGCACTAATACAAGAAAATAACGAAACACAGAGTCTGAGTAGGAACCCGTAACTTAAATCCAGTAAACATTTTTACTTTAAAAAACATAAAATAATACAGCTTAAATAGTCTTCAACACCTATACATAATTATTTTGAACCTACATAAATAACTTTATGATTTATGACCAAAATAAAACCACTCTCAATATTTCTTCATACATTTTTCATTGAACGCGCGATGTCTAGCGTCAGTCCGCGCTCAGAAGCGCTTGTGAACGGATGCCCGTATCGCTCTCTTACAAAAATAAATAAATACGTCTAAAATGTGTGCCGACTTGTATACTGCGACCGCAAAGACGTGCTACTTTTTTGGACCGAAATAAAAGTACAAATATCATACTTATTTTTAATTTTTTTAATTATGAAGTAATAATGGACTTACTGATACAGAATGAGTTTAATTCTAAAACAAAGACCAGAAATGGCCAACGGAACTTCATACTTACATAGATATCACAATGTAGATAGTTAAGCGACTATGACAATAAAAATAAATAAATGGTTCTGACTAGTTATGTTAAAAATGGTACCGTCGAAGTGACCTGATGATGATGATGGAGCCGGAAGATAGGCACCGGAACTCCGTAGTTAATCAATGTGTCCTAGCCATGTCTGGGCTTATTAGAATTGTCATGAGATGCACTTTGGTTGTAAGGTACTATGGAACTGATTTGATGATGATGATGGAACCGGAAGTTAGGCACCGGAACTCCGTAATTAATCAATGTATCCTAGCCGTGTTTGGGCTTATTAGAATTGTCATGAAATGCCCTTTGGCTATAAGGTACTATCGAAGTGACCTGATGATGATGGAACCGGAACATAGGCACCGGAACTCCATAGTTAATCAATGTATCCTAGCCGTGTTGGGGCTTATTAGAATTGTCATGAGATGCACTTTGGCTATAAGGTACTATCAAACTGATCTGATGATAATGATGATGAAGCTAGAAGATAGGCACCGGCTCCGTAATTAATCAATGTACCCTACCCGTGTTTGGGCTATTTAGAATTATCATGAGATGCGCCGCACTTTGGCTATAAGGTACTATCAAACTGATCTGATGATGATAAATAACCCTATAGTAATTCAATCGGCCGTTGAATTTTGTCATGAACGTTGAAACTCGATAAAAATAATTTGTTCGAGCTTAGAATATAGGTTATAATGACACGTATGACATCGTAGTGCAATTCGAGTATAGTACAAAATAAAACAATACCTTTTTTTTAATATAATGTATACGCTCGCGTTTGACCACAATCTCACCTGATGGTAAGCGATGATGTGGCCGACGATAGAGCACGCTTGCCTATATCCTTGAATACCAAGATAAATTAGGACACTTTTCACTACATATTATAAAACAAAGTCCCACGCCGCGTCTGTCTGTCTGTTCGCGATAAACTCAAAATTTACTGCACCGATTTTCAAGCAGTTTTCACCACTCGATAGCGTGATTCTTGAGGAAGCTTTTAGTATATAATTTGTTAAGTTTTTGTATGTATTTTTGTGTACATTAACGTTATTTCTTTAAGGTGTCGGAAAAAAAAGGCGTCTGGGAGCTTTTAACGCAAGTGCTGCCTAAACCCTTTAAGATATAACAAAATAAAGTCCGCGGTGGCATATTATGTCTATCTCTTAAGGTTAACATAATATATCCATTTTACTACTTTTAAAAATTGGCATTCATGAAGCATACAAGGTGCAGTTTTAAAACTGCAAAATATTTTAGGAGGTTGTAATAAAACTCATAAATAATCATGTGAAAAAACGATACCTGGTCAATAATCAGTAATACTTGTTATTTTATTTTTTAATTACACTAAACTAATTCGATTGATCGATGGCCGCGGGGGCGTGGCTAGGGTGTGGCGTGCGGGATGATGATTGGATGATACATTATTTATGAAACTATCGTTGCGAGTTAGTGTGTGTGAAAACGCCCTTTATTTTTACGTGTTTGTGTGTGTGAAAGAAAGCGCGGTTATAAGGCAGGTATCAGACTGGCTGCTTTTTAAGAAACGTAGTTCACACATACCGATTTTCATAAATAAGAAAAAAAAAAAAATTACCTGCTCATTTTATTATTGATTCGGGTCGAGAATCACTAACATAATTACCTCCTGAAATATTTTGCAGCTTCAAAACGACACCTTGTATATTGGAAAGCTATTTACATAATTACGGTATTAATTCTTATCAAAATAACTTCGCGTTCAAGACTATATCAGTATTTGTAAATTACTTTTTGAATCATTTAAATCGGACTTACCATTAGAAAGCTTTCATAAAGTTAATAATTCTCAAAATTAAATTCACGAGTTCCGCTCTTCAGTAGCTACGCATGACGCGGTCACACGATCCTCCCCCGCACTGTTTTGCCTACTGTTTCTTTAGCTAATAAGCCAAACGACAATAACGCACGACTGATGACTGTGTTTTCTTTTTTAAGTTGTTGAAAAAATATAATTGCATTTTTGTTTTGTGTTTGTTTTCTTAACTAACACAACAGCAACAATGGTAGTATATGTGAATTAAGGTAGTAAGAACTACGCTGCTCACGCGTGTAAAATGGAGGTCCAAAATTTATGGGAAATAACATTAGGTTACGCCACGCGGGCGAAGCCGCGGGCAAAAGCTAGTGTATTTATAAATCAATTTTTCCTGTTACCATTTTGATATACAAGGAATTAAAGTTGCCACAATATCATGATATCAAATTAACGATGATTTATTCATCTCCCAGTTACATGCTTTAAAATTATTTAGTCCCATACAATCTTTTCACACAAATACAATACAGAAATTGGCTATGCTACAAATAGGGTCTGGCTAGTACACATAACTTCTAAATCCGTTGTATATTTTACCTTATAATTATGAAAAAAAAAACTTTTTCCAAGAAAGATATAACCGATTTCACTAGTCGGTGTTAAATAAGGAACAAACAATATCGAGATACACTTCCGAAGGTAAAATTATTTTGATGGTTTTAGTGTTTTTTTAATTAATGAAGTGGGTTATATTTTTTTTGGAAAAAGTTTTTTATTTCACACTTTTTAGTTGTAATACACTTACTCAATTCCAAAAAACTCAAACCCTGCTAGGATAAATTCATTGTTTTATTATGAAGCTTCCGTGTCTACCTTGCGGCTCCATCATCATCATCAGATTAGTTTGATAGTACCTTATAGCCAAAGTGCGGCGCATCTCATGATAATTCTAAATAGCCCAAACACGGGTAGGATACATTGATTAATTTAGGAGTCCCGGTGCCTATCTTCTAGCTTCATCATAATTATCATCAGATCAGTTTGATAGTACCTTATTGCCAAAGTGCATCTCATAACAATTCTAATAAACCCAAACACGGCTAGGATACATTGATTAATTACGGCGTTCCGGTGCCTATCGTCCGGCACCATCATCATCATCAGGTCACTTCGATGATACCATTTTCAACATACCTATCCAGAACCATTCATTTATTTATTTGTATTATCGTAGTCGCATAACTATGCTCATTGTGATATCTGTGTGAGTATAAACTTCCACTGGCCATTTCTGGTCTTCTTCACCAGTTCCACTTCATCAAATGTAATATTTTGAGTGTAAATGATTAAGTCTTTGATGAAAATACCAAAAGAACTATACGGTTGCTTATGATATTTGAGGAGTTCCCTTGAATTCGCCAAGATTCCATCATCAGATCCCGACTTGGTGACTATGGCACCATTTGGGAAGTATACACTTTCCAACAAAAAAAGAATTTTTCAAATCGGTCGGCAAGCAACGAAGTTATGCACGAACATATATAAAAAAAAAATTCAAACATCCGAATTGAGAATCTCCTCCTTTTTTAGAAGTCGGTTAAAAATACATAAGTATTCATAGTTTTAACTGTATTTTACGATTAGATCGAATATTAAATTGGAAATACCTACTTGCTTCAGACATCGTACGAGTATTTATTGAGTTTGAAGATTTAATTCATGTCGGAGAGGGGTTGTGCGTTGTACCAATTGTCTGATAAAATTAATCTCAAATACCCATTTGATTTTGTTAAATATAATATTTTTAAAGAAATAAGCCTGGGAAATAATCGTAGGTTTACAAAGAAATTGGTCGTTATTAACCGTAACGATATGGCAACTACTTATTTTTGCTATACGAGTAGTACTCGAAACTGGATAAGCAGGCAATTACATATTGCCATATAGTAATACTGATATTAAAAATCAAACAAGCTTGACTCAATTAATACTTACTAAGAAAAATAAAATAATACCTCAAATATCAAGACATGTTCGGTTAAAGTATAAAATTGAGCGAACAATGGGCTCTATGTGTGCGTGCGCGTAAGGTCGATGTATTACGACCAAGATACCTAAATTCGAGCGAGTGAATCTTGCTCACGCGTCCTTAATGTTTGTGTAAAAAAAAATTAAAAAAGAACAATAATTACCGAGATAATTTCACGTATACTAAATCAATTTCAACATCAGTTAAAATCGTACATTGTAAACTGATCTAAGTAACATTGTACCAGTGTACGCGGGACGTGAGGGGGGACGCACCGATACAAGTTTATTGCGGCTCAGTATACGTTTATATATATGGTTTGATTCTAATAAATACTCTTCAAAAGCGACTACGGTGAGACAATACCGAGATATCATTAATAAAAATATCTATATTGGTTTTCATAAACCCAAAAAAGATGTTTGTGAACAATGCCACATTTATGAAAATAACAAGGAAGTTACACAGACAGATAAAGAGAAACATGAAGAGCATTTAAAAGAAAAAGAGAAAGCTATGAAAATGAAAACACAAGATAAGGAATCAGCGTTACAAAATAATGAAATCCTTACAGCAGCATTTGATCTTCAAAAGTGCCTTAATGTACCTCACGGGAACGTTAGTTCTTTTTATTATAAACGGAAACTTTCTTTGCATAATTTCACAATATTCAATCTGGGATCTCGTCAGGGTTATTGTTTTTCATGGCATCAACAGACAGCAAAGAGAGGAGCTAATGAAATTTCCAGCTGTGTTTTCAGGTTTATAGAGGATACGGTGGGTAATGGTGTCAAAGATTACGGTTCTGGTCAGACAACTGTGGAGGCCAAAATAGAAACAGAATTGTATTCTTAATGTATATGTTAGCTAGTTCGAAGTTTGTTATCGCTTTCTAGTAGTGGGTCACACTCAAAATGAAGGCGACAGTATGCACGCTTTAATTGAAAGGCAGACGAAAGATAAGATGCTTTATACGCCTGATCAATGGTATACAGCTTTTAGATTTGCCAAATCCGATGAAAAGCCATACAAAGTTACTGAAGTGTCTCAGGATTTAATTAAAGACTTTAAATCAAAGCTAAAACTTATAAACAACTGGACAACTACCAAAGATGGATCAAAAATGCCTTGGAATAAAGTAACGGAATATCCATTTAGGCTGTTTTATAAAACGAGTTACTAAGATGATGCTTGCAAGTGGATAGCTTGTTTAAAGAAACCTAAAGCTGCACGAAATCGAAGAGAGTTAAATATTGATATAGATAATATTTCTTTAGCTTATCAGACACCCATTCCTATTGACCAAAATAAGCACAAAGACTTGATGGATCTTTGTAAGACACTGGTAATTCCTAAGGAGTATCATTTATTTTTTAATAATTTGATTTCAACGAACTCTAATGCAGCTAACGACAGCGACTCTGACTGATCTCTAATTTGTTAAAACTTATATTTTTTGAGCATTAGAAATGCCTAGACTGTTGTGTTATTAATTTCTATTATTTTTATTAATATTTTTAACGTAAGTTACCATTTTTAGTTCTTATTATTTTTATTGACCTACTAAAAAAGTAAGTACCTGTTTTAGTTCTTATTTTGATTGATTGTTTGTTGTTTTTTATGAAACTTTATTGATGGAACATTGATATTTTTTTTTTAATAGTGATTTGTTTACGTGTAGCTTTTAGTAAAGCTATTGTGTTAAAAAGATATTCCTACTTAATTATGGCGAAAAATACATTGTGATTCTTCAAAATTAATTTTGTTTTTGGTTTATGATTCTTGTTCTTCTTCCTAGCTTTTATTAATCCCACATATCGTAAGGTATTACAAAAAAAAATACTAATAAAAAACCTCGGTAAATTACATTGGTCCAGTATACGTTGAGGTTTCAAATGTTAACATTGCTAAGTACTTTCCTAGTATAATGAGTCAAGTGATATAATTTCAACATTTTATTATTAAGTGAGACAGAAAACCCCGAAAACAAACAAAAGTAAAATTATATTAATAAAATTTCAATCATATTTCTTGTGATTTTGGTGTAAACGATGGATTTTAATGGACAACGTACATGAATATAACTGGTAGTTAAACCATTTCACTATTGAGTCCCGCCGGCGTATACCCAGTCATGTACATAAAATGTCATTTAAAAACAAAAATCAGCAAAATCATTCTATACCAAAGGAAGAGCTTACAATTTTTATTAAAAAAACATTTACTTTATTTCGAATTAATTTGATTTCATTAAAATATAAACGATTTGCCTTCAAATCGCTCTCCTATAAAATAACTATAATGTCATTTGACTCATTATACTTAGGAGGTATCGATATAGAGCCCCCTATACCCTAATAAAACCTTTTTTTACAATTTTTTGTGTACCACTTTGTCGGCGTGATACATATTGGTACCAAATTTCAGCTTTCTAGTGCTAACGGTCACAGAGATTAAGCGAGGACGGACAGACGGACAGACAGACATGGCGAAACTATAAGGGTTCCTAGTTGACTACGGAACCTTAAAAATGAGTACTGTATAGCCTTCTTTCTCTACTCCTCCGTAACGGGTCAATTGGTTTGAAAAAAATATATGTTTATTATAGATTCACAATAATATCAATATTTGATTTTTTCGTGCAATTAATACTTTTGTCAAAAAAAAAATTAGTAATTTCGCAACTTTTCGCAACTTTTCCCTACTCCTTCGAAACGGCTTGGACCTTTAGAAACATGTTTACACATAAAAATTGATGGTTAAATATTCTTCAAAGTGAACATTGCATATGTAAATCAATCAATATCTCGCAGAGAAAATGGATTTAAAGCGCTCTTCGGGCGCTGCTGGCCGCAAATAAATGCACAGATTTGCGTACTGCCGCCTAGGCGAGTGCGAGAGTTGCGTTCACATAATTTCGGCCAGATGGTTCAAGGAACTATACGCCTTAAGAGCTTGTGGCAACAATACAGCATTGAATGAACACATTATTATTTTTGTCACAAATTCGCAAGCAAAAATTCGCGTCCGCCACGCGCAATTTAGATCTAGCTTCTAGTAATGTCATAAATAAAACTAAAAAAAAACCGGCCAAGTGCGAGTCGGACTCGCCCATGAAGGGTTCCGTAGCAGCAAGTAACATAATATAAAAGTTCTTGTAA
The DNA here is from genome assembly GCA_929112965.1 of Mythimna albipuncta. Lineage (NCBI taxonomy): Eukaryota > Metazoa > Arthropoda > Insecta > Lepidoptera > Noctuidae > Mythimna > Mythimna albipuncta. Next base: position 8,164,213 of record OV815985.1, on the reverse strand, counting down.
TGTGTTGTAACTTTGATCGATGTTTTAATAATAGTGTATTTTTTTCGGTTTATGACGCATTAAAAAAAAACTACTTACTGGATTTCGTTCAAACCAATTTTCGTTGGTAGTTTTTATAGTAATGTAGATCATATATTTTTTTTAGTTTTATCATTCTCTTATCTTGGAAGTTAGAGGGGGGGGGGACACACATTTTACCACTTTGGAAGTGTCTCTCGCGCAAACTATTCAGTTTAGAAAAAAATGATATTAGAAACCTCAGTATCATTTTTGAAGACCTATCCATAGATACCCCACACGCATTGGTTTGATGAAAAAAAAATTTTTGAGTTTCAGTTCTATGTATGGGGACCCCCAAAATTTATTGCTTTTTTTCTATTTTTGTGTGAAAATCTTAATGCGGTTCACAGAATACATCTACTTACAAAGTTTCAACAGTATAGCTCTTATAGTTTCGGAAAAAAGTGGCTGTGACATACGGACGGACGGACAGACAGACAGACAGACAGACAGACAGACAGACAGACAGACAGACAGACAGACATGACGAATCTATAAGGGTTCCGTTTTTTGCCATTTGGCTACGGAACCCTAAAAATGACATCTTGTCTCATGCAATTACTTACTTGCAGTATTTTATTTATATCTATTCTCAGTAACGATAAAAATAGATGTTATAAAACACATGTAAGCGTTTAAAAATAGGTTTTATTAATGTCCCCGTCGTTGCGCGCCGTCCGGGACAAAAATATTTTCTTACCTATGGTTTTTAGTTTCAGAGGCCCGAGTAGGTGTAGGAGAATAGATTTAACTGTTGTTATGTACAACATTACTTTTATTATATGCGAAAACCGGTCAATCAAAATCAAAATAGTAGACTCCACGAATTCTTAGATTAAGTACTTCATATTTTGACCCACTTTAAATGATTATTTTGATGATTTTATTGTGCTTTTGAGTAAAATATAGACCGGTTTACACTGTTCTTAAATAATACCTATTAACACTGTAATATGTAAATATTGTAAGAACAATCATTTTTTTTAAAAGAGTAACCATGGAGTTTCTTGCCGGTTCTTCTCCATAGGAAACAACCAATTTCGAACCGTGCACTAGCTTCTGACGTTTTATAAGTGCCCATGTAGGCCAATGTGAAATAAAAACTTTTGACTTTGACTTTGACTTTGAATCGTTGATTCCGACTCGGCTGGGCAGCGTTTGGCAAGCTGCACGGTAATAAATATCACAGATAGCCCTCTGTGCAGAGGATGCATGGAGTCAGAAGAAACGTCGTTCGATCGAAGTCCTATCCAAAAGCGGTATTCACGATCTATCGACATAATTCCAGTTACATTAATAAGTATTCTACCAGGATAATGTAATACAGATATATTTTTTAAATAGACGAATTTCAAACGACTTTAAAATCGGTGTCGTTCAAACTCGATTGATGGATGTGAATACGGAAATGGTCTAAACGACTAAACCGCTACGATATCGTTACGGTTTTCATTACGTGAATCGGACCACGGAACTAAAATAAGTTTCTAATGAAAAACATTTTTTTTCATAGCAAGCTTTTATAGCTCGGTATATACCTACCTATACAATTAATATTCATCAAGGCCATTCCAAAATGCTCAAACACGATAGGGTTATCAGAGTTCCTGTGGCCACCTTCCGGTTCCATCATCAGATCAGCTCCATGTCATAATAATTTTGCATTGTCATCTGATTTACACATGCATGCAAAATTTCAGCTCAATCGGTAACCGGGAAGTGGGTCAAATTTAATTTGCAAGATTTGATGACAGACAAACATCGGGACAGGTGAAACTAAATAAAAGCTGGTAAAAGATGATTGATTTTTTCCTTTCTTTGGTATTGTTCGTCAAGTCGTTGAGCTCCTTAGTAGTCCCGAGTTTGAGTTACACGTATACTGACAAATGCTTGCACTGACTGAACAGGTCCACTCAAATCTGTGTGGTTCTTTCTTCAAAAGACCAGAAGAGAACAAGTTTGTCTGTAAAACAAACATCGGGACAGGTGAAACTAAATAAAGGCTTGTAACTAGTCTTGCCTGACTTGCTATGAAAATCATTTTTTCACAGCAAGCTTTGAAAGCGCAGTATACCTGTATAATTAATACTCGTCAAGACGGATCATACGAGCCAGAACTCGATGGGGTTGTGTCGTTTAACTACCAAGTTCCTATAGCCACCTTCCGGTTCCATCACCAGATCAGCTCCATGTCATAATAATTTTGCATTGTCATCTGATTTACACATGCATGCAAAATTTCAGCTCAATCGGTAACCGGGAAGTGGGTCAAATTTAATTTGCAAGATTTGATTACAGACAAACATCGGGACAGGTGAAACTAAATAAAAGCTTGTAATAAAAATGCCGCCAGTTGAGACAGTTTGATTTTTTGGCAACCGTTGCCTAGCAACAAAATAACAGTATAGTATTTCCCAGAATATATAGGCATTTAGTTCTTCAGACCATCTGTTTTCAAACATTTAACGACACATACTAACTATTGCGATATTTTGAAGAAGTAAATAACAGAACTATAATAAAAACTATTTATGCGTCAAAAGTAAAATGGATTAGACAGAAAAATTTACTGCTTCGTTGATTTATGACATCAAAAATAGTCTGAAATCATTCTACATCGTTCAAATGCTGACAGATGGAGTTGGTGGTGAAAATTTTGATGCGCGAGTCTTTCAACGAGGTACTTTTAAAAAATGACAGCTTGGAATGTCAGTATAGACTTATGCGCAGATAGATAGCTTTTTAGGGTTCCGTATCTCAAAAGGAAAAAACGGAACCCTTATAGGATCACTTTGTTGTCTGTCCGTCTGTCTGTTTGTCCGACTGTCTGTCAAGGTCCTTTATTTCGAGAACGCGTGGAGATATCGAGTTGAAATTAAAACTATATACTCAAGTCTACGGTCCCTTCAAGCTGTAAAAAAAATCCAACTTCTAAGTTAACGAATAAAAAAGATACGGTCGTTTTTGTCGCAAAAAAAAAGTATATTTTGATACTCTCAAACATCGATATTCATCAGGGTACTTTCTGTTGACCCAGAATCCACAAATTTGGCACAAAGCAAGGCCTTATAGCACAGGTATAGGAAATAATCTGAAAACAGTAAATTCGTTGTTACGTAGTCGAGTAGTTCGTGACTCCATTCGGGAATTGTAGTTTGCACGAAACCCTCAGTACGCGAGTCCGACTCGCACTTGCCCAGTTTTTAGGGTTCCGTAGTCAACTAGGAACCCTTATAGTTTCGTCATGTCTGTCTGTCTGTCCGTCCTCGCTTAATCTCTGTGACCGTTAGCACTAGAAAGCTGAAATTTGGTGCCAATATGTATATCAATCACGCCGACAAAGTGGTAAAATAAAAATTGGAAAAAAATGTTTTATTAGGGTAGCCCCCCTATATGTAAAGTAGGAAGTGATTTTTTTTTTAAATTTCAACTTTAACGTGTGATATATTGTTGGATGGGTATTTAAAAATGAATAGGGGTTTACTAAAATCATTTTTTGATAATGTCAATAATTTCGGAAATAATCGCTCCAAAAGTAAAAAACAATGTGTGTCCCCCCCCCCCCCCCCTCTAACTTTTGAACCATAAGTTTAGAAAATATGAAAAAAATCTGAAAAGTAGAACTTTATAAGGACTTTCTAGGTAAATTATTTTGAACGTGATGGAAAGAACAGTTTTTGTAAGAAAAGACAAAAGGGTTCTACAAAATAATTTCTGGACTAACTTTGTAGTATAATCGATATACGATTATTTATAAGCATTTTTTTAAACTCATAAGTGGGTACACTTATTTTGACGGACGGGAAACTACGGAACCCTACACTGAGCGTGGCCCGACACGCTCTTGGCCGGTTTTTTTTTATAATTTACCAGCTTCTTAAGCTGCTTTAAGTAAGTCTCCATACAAGCTTTAGATAACCGTTTCATTCCCTTAGAGGGGGTAATTTTGGAAAAATCAAACCAAACAATTCCAAAGTCTTGAGCATTGACGCCGAGTTGCTAGCCTGTCAGCTTTCTATCGTTTACATTTCTGGAAGTGTGATTTGGAACTGCAAAATTTAATTCCGCCAAATCCGTTCCGTCATCGGACCATTAGACGTACGACGTTGCGCCACCAGTACATCCCATCCATTCGTACAAAGCGTTTTGGGAATATATTCATTGTGCGTACAGCTAAGGAGTGGAATTCCTAGCCTGAGTCTGTGTCTCCCTGATAGCTACAACCTAGGGGTCTTTAAGTCAAGAGTGAATAGGTTACTTCTAGGCAAGCGTGCTCCATCGTCGGCCACATCGTCGCTTACCATCAGGTGAGATATGGCGGTAAGTTCCCTCTTTGAGGCGTGGCTGGAAAGACCTCACGGCGTCCTTACCTTCCGCATGACGCAGGTACTCACCGGACATGGTTCGTTCGAGAGATTCCTGCACTCGATTCATGCGGAAGTGACGCCCGGGTGTCGCCACTGTGCGGAACGCCCGGAGGACACGGTGGAGCACACAGTCGAGGTGTGCCCTGCTTGGGCGGAGCATCGCCGTGCCCTCGTGGGGGCAATCGGTGGCGGAGACCTCTCGCGCCGGGCCTTGGTTGAGGCCATGGTCCGGAGCGAGGAGGAGTGGCAGGCGGTCGCCGACTTCTGCGAAGCAGTAATGCTCGCAAAGGAGGAGGCCGAACGCATCAGGCAACGGCGTTATCGCCGCCGCCGTCGCCGGGATTCTGATCCCGATTTCCGGCCAACGTAGACGCGGGCTTGCGGATAGTGAGCAATGGGTAGCTCGCTGTCCGGCCGTCCGGTAACTGTCCGGACCAAGCCCAAGTCGTCGGCGGTGCGCACTGTTCCCGCGCGCCTCAAAAAGTTGTCTGCAACAGCAGGGGCCCAGCCGGGTCGAAGCCTACTGGGGCCAGGGTTATCCGAAAGGGCGCTCGAGCCCCGGTATGAAGGCTAGAAGGAACGGGGTGGGTCTTTTAGTCAGTAAGAGTCTGACACTATCTCCCGCTCCACCCAAGGGCGGGGGATGTCAATGCATGATTTTTCACACCATAAAAAAAAAAATTAGGTGAGATGATGATCAAAAGCAAGCTTATCCATAATAAAAAAAAAATCTTCTCTTAGTGCTTTAGGCAAGCATAAAAGGAAACCTTGTCTAAAATTACACGTTCCTAGTCCCAATAATTTCGACTGTGCTACTCTTCATATACATTACTAGTACTTCCGGAGATTACCCCCTACAAACAAAAAACAAACTTTACCTCTTTATTACATTAGTGTTTAGATACTTATTATAGATTTCTTTTAAGCTATTGCATAGCTTCTATCGCGGGCCTTGAGCGTGGAGACCAAATCCAGAAATCCCGTAACGAAAATAACCTAACACCCCCCACTCATTTGTTTTTTGAGCGTGGTGACCGATAAGAAAACAAATGAGTGAACAATCAATCAAAATTCAATTCAATGTGTGAAAGTGTAACTTCAATTAATATCAAAGAAAAAAAAACTACATAAATAAAATAAATAAATAATTATAATTGCATAAGTTGATAAAAATGCTATGCAATAGCTTTACCGCGGCAGTCCCCGAGTGCCACACGTCTTTTTTTTGTTTTGTTTTAGTTAGTTAAGTTATTTTATTTTTATTTTGTTTGAATCATAAATAATATTTTTTCTTTCTTTCTACACCAACTTTAATAAATAAATCAAATAACAGTTTCACTCACCTCTATCCTCCAAACTTCTAATCCTGCCCTCTTTCCGGAGTTAGCGAACGCTGGGTGTACTTCTGGCATTTTCTGTTGACAATCCAAAAAGAATCGCATCAATATCTATTATACAGATTCAGGGTTCAGTAGGTATAAGTGAAAAACAAGTTTTTAATGAAAATATTTTTTTCACAGCAAGCTTTTATAGCTCGGTATACCTATATAATTAATGCTCGTCAAGACGAATCATACGAGCCCAAACTCGATGGGATTGTGTCGTTTAACTACCAAGTTCCTATAGCCACCTTCCGGTTCCATATTCAGATCAGCGCCATGTTATAATAATTTTGCATTGTCATCTGATTTATACATGCATAAAAAATTTCAGCTCAATCGGTAACCGGGAATTCGATCAAATATAATTTGTAAGATTTGATTACAGACAAACATCGGGACAGTTGAAACTAATTCCCTAAATAAAACCTTGTAATGAGTAGTGTCAGACTTTTACTGACTAAAAACCCACTCCTGTTCCTCCGTTGCCTTTCGTACCGGGGCCGAATCTTCCTTACAGAAGCAGACCCTTGGCCCAACTAGTCTTCGACCCTGCTGAGCCCCTACGGTTTGCTGATAACTCCTTGAGGCGCGCGTGGAACAATACGCGCAGTCGACGTCTTGGGCTCGGTCTGGACGGTTACCGGACGATCGGACGGCGAGCTGCCCAATGCTCGCCGTCCGCAAGCCCGCAAGGGAGTTAGTGATTGTGTGACAGTGGAAGAAAAAACGTGTTGCGCCGACCAAAATAACACGATAGAAAGGTTAATAATAATGAGTTCAGTAGGTACATACAGAATTGTTTGCATTAGTTTATCAGGATAATAGTGAAATTAATACTATAAATGTAGTTATTTTAGGAAACCATTATTACAACAATGAGGAAAATTGTAAAAAAAAATAGTTCAGGAAAAAATATCTAGAAAATGCATAATTTTGACAATAAATAATAATGCAAATATTTTCCTTGAAAAGCATTGCAAAATACATCGCGTAACAATAGTTAGTTTATAATAGCATAAGCCTTTTGATGTTCCCGCTGCTGGGACTTAGGGCTCCTCTCTAGGAGAGGGAATGGGCCGTAATCCACCACGCGGGCCCAGTGCGGGTTGGTGAATGCCACACGTCTAATTTTTTGGTTCTCAGATGTCACGACATGTCGGTTTCCCCACAATGTTTTCCGTCACCGTTTTATTAGTAAAGTGGTGATGAGTTCTCTCTCCTAGTGAGAAAACCTGAGTTCTAACAGTGGGAACATTATTAAGCTTGTTATGCTTATGTTCTAAATACAATCGGCTTCGCCATACAAATTGTCCAATCAAGTTTATCGTGAGGCTGATTTTTTTTTCATATTCTGAAAAAAAGAAATTGTTGAAGGTTGTTCAGTTTCGTGTACTGAGCATGCCCTTAAAGTTTATACTCAATACTCAATACTTTATTGTAATCCATATGTATAAATACATGGTTTTGAAAATTTTCATAGACCCTGTCAGGCACAGCAAAATGTAGGAGAGAGGAAGAGGGCTAATCGGCGATTCACGGAGTTCAATAGATAATTATTGTAGATCTAATTTTCTGCATTTAATTAGGTTTATTATTATGTATTTATTTATTTATTTTTATGCAAACATACAAACACTCGGCATAAATATAGAACTTGTATAAAACCTGATTCCTCCAATTAAAAATAGACTAAAAACACAGACTGAAAGAGACAGCGATACAAATCGCAAACGAGTAAGCGAGATAGCAATTGCAATTGTTAACTTGACGTCCTTGGAGGGCAGATGTAATTTTCGTTAGAGGAATATGAAAAAAAAAACTGACCGAGTGCGAATCGAACTCGCAGACGAAGAGTTATTATTATTATTTATAAGATAAGAGGCTATGCATCTCCCGTAGTGTAGGGGATATAGTCACTGCGACCTAAATGATCTATTGTGACTCGCCATCTTGTTAGAGTAACTCTTTTAGCCTGGAGGCTTCCAAGAAATTTAGAATACTCCTAGCTTTTAGAGTTTTAATCTCCTTCGGGCGAATAATGTGCCGGCCCAGATGGACACTGCGTTTGTGGATAACGGGCCCGCATTCATACAAAAGGTGCTTAGGCGTCTCCCTCTCCTGATTGCAGTACCGACAAACATTAGTGTCACTCAGTTTCATGTTAAATTGGTGCCTGCTTAGTTTGCAGTGGCCGGTTAAGTTAAGACTGGCGTACTGAGGGTTCTGTGCAAACTTTAATTCCCGAATGGAGTCTCGAAGAAGTTTCCGTATTGCAAATTTTGTTTTTAAGCTATTGCATAGCTTCTATCGCGGGCCTTGAGCGTGGAGACCGAATCCAGAAATTCCGTAACGAAAATAACCTAACACCCCCCACTCGTTTGTTTTTTGAGCGTGGTGACCGATAAGAAAACAAATGAGTGAACAATCAATCAAAATTCAATTCAATGTGTGAAAGTGTAACTACAATTAATATCAAAGAAAAAAAAAAACAAAGGAAAAAAAATATTGTACAAATAAAAAATAAATAAAAAATATAATTGCATAGGTTGATAAAAATGCTATGCAATAGCTTTACCGCGGCAGTCCCCGAGTACCACACGCCTTTTTTTTTTTTGTTACCTAGGGAACAACAAATTGACTGTTTTCAGATTTTTGCCTATTCCTGTGCTATAAGACCTTGCTTTGTGCCAAATTTCAGGATTCTGGGTCAACGGGAAGTACCCTATGAATTTCAATCTTTGAGAGTATCAAAATGTACGTTTTTTTTTGCGACATAAACGGTCGTACCTTTTTTATTCGTTAACTTAGAAGTTTGATATTTTCACAGCTTGAAGGGACTGCACACCTGGATATGGTTTTAATTTCAACTCGATACGTCCACGCGTTCTCGAGGTAAAGGGTCTTGCCAGACAGACAGACGGACAGACAATAAATAATAATAATAATCTTTATTTGAAACTAAAAACACATTTAACAATTTATTTATGCACGATGATAGCTGCAATAGTTTGAAACTGAGGCGCAGCTATCAGCGCCCACCTCCAGAAACATAAGAAAAGCAGTAGTTCCCTATCATATACAATTTATAGAATAAGTAAATCCTAACCTATGGTAGTGTGTGGTGTGTAGTGAGTGTAGGTATAGTGATGGTGTGGAGTGGATGGGGTGTGTAAAGGTGTATGTTTGGAGAGTGTATGTATTATGACTTTGTGATATTAAATTTCTACAAGTTTTTCAGTTTCATCGTAAGTTTTAGATGTTAGCCAATCGGTTAATTTATATTAATTTCCTTATTTATTTTGTTATAAAGCCTAGAGCTTATGTGTCTAAAACTATAACTTACAGCTACAGATCTGCAGCGTTTTGTAGCACAGATTCTATCCGCACGACGCACAAAGTGATGGCAAACCATCCCCTAAACTCAATTCTCAATCAAAGGGACCTTGATTACTTTATACTTGACAATTGACCGTCTAAGCAAGCTAGCAGGTAGGCATGCGTTCTTAGTACATACTAACATTACTCAATCGTCCACATTTCCTTCGTCAAAAAATACGTGACGTCGGGTGGACCGAGAATCTTTCTCTATAATTTTGCGAGTTATTTTAATGTTGATTCTAATTTGTTTTAAAAATTATATTAATTGTACTCTTTTGGTGTTAGATTTCTAAGACAGACGACACACGTTTAAAAAATAGAATTCTAATATTGTAGCTGGCACGTCATCAAACAAGCGTTTTCCTGCTACGTGTGAATACGATACTGTGCGTATACAAAAAACAGATACGCATCAATGACTGTGCACTAGCGTGTGACTCTGTGCCTAATTGAAAACCGATTCCGTATTACGAGTAGATGTGAGCCGGCCTTAGCTTTTCACGAGTACAAATCCCAACGCATAATGAGCCTTATAATGTTCCCACGGGTGGGTCTCAGGCCTCCTCTCTAGGAGAGAGAATGGGCCGTAATCCACCACGCGGGCCCCGTGCGGTTTGTTGAATGTCACATGTCTTGTTATGCTCACTCAAATGTCTCGCTGTTGATGGCACGTGTTGTTGGGTCATTCAGTTACCTTCAAAATGATTGAGCTGAGTGGGGCTGATGCACGCGTCATGCTCGTGAACGGGTGCCGTCAGATGGGACTGTTTATCTCTTAGCTGCCAATGGCTTAACTCAGTTTCTATCTTTTAATTATTTTACATTTTCATTTTATTATCTACATTGTGCTCACATAATAGAAGCAACAAGTAAGATGTAACCAAGCATTATATTAGTAACACATAATATGATTGAAACGAGTGTCCATGGAGTTTCTTGCACGTTCTTCTCCATAGAGATTTACGCTTTGGAACGTGCAATTTAGCTTCACTTTTCTTGGACTGACCGACATTTGACTATTGAAAAGTGCCTGCAAATGGTCTATTTGAAATAAATGCTTTGAGAAAAAAAAATATCCTACTTATAATAATTGAAGGGGTAAATGGGCAAAAGTGTTAACTACTATTATGGTTCTCTGGTAACATTTCTGCTGTTTTAAGGTCGAAGCGTCGAAATCCGGCGCAGTTTATTGCAAGCTTGATTTGATAAGCACCCTATGGCTTTTATCTTTAACTTAATTGTATGTTATAAATATTAATGATGACTTAAGATTACATAGATATCAATTACTTTTACAAACATTAATATAACTGTTATCAAAATGAAAATAAATGCGTTTTGTCAACGACGATCAAAATTATAAAAACACTGCGCGTATTATTTTCTGTATAAGTATGAATTTAGCAATATTGTCGAATATTCGTGGTCAATTTTGGAATTTCATTTTTTTTTAATTTTTGAATACAAAAATATGATCAGGAACGGGTACGAACAGAGTCCATATTTTTTTGTACTATAATTAAAAAATAGAGGTGTATAATAAACTTATCCAATTACATCCGTATAGTTAAGTCCTTTCTCTCAGTCTATCCAAAGGTTGTCTGTAAGAGATCGCCCTGTGCGATAAGACTGCCCATTGTACACTTATCTATACATGTCTGTCTGTTTGTCCGGGCTAATCTCTGAAATGGCTGGACCGATTTTGGCGGGACTTTTTTTGCAGGTAGCTGATGTAATAAGGAGTAACATAGGCTACTCTTATTTAAGAAAAAATAAATTCAAAATCCTGTAGTCCATGCGAACGAAGTCGCGGGCACTGCTAGTATAATAATAATGGTTAGGTACCCGCATTACTACAATAGGTACCTATTGTACTAATGCAGGTACCTGTCATTTTCTAACGGTACTTAAGCAGATTATAATCGCCGTTAAATGGTTCGTTAAAAAACTTTCTTCTTTGACACTGTCCAAAAAATCTAGTTCAGTCTAATTAAATCTATTTAGAACTTCTCAGTAAGCATTATTATTATTACTAACTGTTCTCTATTCCCAACAAGATTAGTTAGACATTACTGTCCGTACAACCTATTTTGACTTTTATTACGTTGGTGGCATGAGCGGGAGAGAAGGATGATGGAGCTATACACCCTATCCAGGTGGCACACACTCAAGGTGTGCCTTGCTTGGGCTGAGCACCGCCGTGCCCTCGTGGGGGCGATCGGCGGCGGAGACCTCTCATCCCGGGCCTTGGTTCAGGCCATGGTCTGGAGCGAGGAGAAGTGACAGGCGGTCGCCGACTTCTGTGAAGCAGTAATGCTCGCAAAGGAGGAGACCGACCGCATCAGGCCACGGCGCTCTCGCCACCGCAGGGATTCCGATCCCGATTTCCGGCCACCGTAGGCGCTGGTTTGTGGACAGTGAGCAATGGGTAGCTCACTGTCCGACTGTCCGGTAACTGACCGAGCCCAAGTCGTCGACGGCGCGCACTGTTCCCGCGCGCCTCACGGAGCTGTCAGCAACAGCAGGAGCCCAACTGGGTCGAAGCCTATTGGGGCCGAGGTTAGTTTCGAGAGACAGCTCGAACCCCGGTATGAAGGCTTGAAGGAAGGGGGTGGGTCTTCTAGTCAGTAAGAGTCTGACACTATCTCCCGCTCCACCCAAGAGTGGGGGTTGTCATTGATGATTTTCCCATCATAAAAACCCTATCTAGCCAGGGTTATTTGTAAAACACTAGCAACCTCTCAGGACTATGTTAAAAGTATCATAAACAACAACTTTTGTTCTATGACTTTTAAAAATGTAGATATAATATTTTAGTTCATCAGATTTTCATACAAAAATAAAAATATTTAATTTGAACGTTCTAAATGTCAAGCGATAGTACAATAGCGGAGGGTAGCTGAACATAAACTTGACCTATTTACGGGTGGCCGTTTTAAAGAAGGAAGCGCATTCCACAGAAGTATGGACTGTATATGAAAAGAAGAATTAACAAAATAAAATAATGAATATACACCGCTAAATTTTAATCGTTTTAATCTCGTGGAGGGTCGATCCAGTACATGAAACACTATCGATTTGTAAAGATAAAATTAAAAAAACTCGCTGAGCGAGTTCAATGAATTGTAGGTAGTTTATACGCAACGCCGACTATTACCTACAGGTCATTTAACTCGCCCAGCTGACGTTTTTTTATAAATTAATTTCGTAAATGCTTAAATTAATACGAATTTTGAAAAAATGTACTTTATTTTTTAATTTTATCTTTACAAATCGATATTGTTTCATGTACCGGATCGACCCTCCACGCGATTAAAACGACTAAAATTTAACGGTGTATATGAGGACAGAGTGGAGACACGTGAGCCTACTCATGTGGCAGAGATACGTTGTTCTATCTAAGAGTTTTTTAAGTATGTGAGTCATCTTAAGAATCTAAGTACTCACCGTAATTGTAAAGAAACTAATCAGAGCGTAACATATGACGCAGCTAAGATGTTTGTCACGGTTGCTAGGCAACGGACACAATAACAAGGCAAAGTCTGTTTACAAAATAGAAGAAAACAGAAACACCGCGCCGACGAGAACTTACAGTTTTTAGGGTTTCGTACCTTTTTTTAAGCTATTGCATAGCTTCTATCGCGGGCCTTGAGCGTGGAGACCGAATCCAGTAATTCCGTAACGAAAATAACCTAACACCCCCCATTCATTTGTTTTTTGAGCGCGGTGACCGATAAGAAAACAAATGAGTGAACAATCAATCAAAATTCAATTCAATGTGCGAAAGTGTAACTTCATTAATATCAAAGAAAAAAAAACAAAGGAAAAATAATACTGCATAAATAAAATAATTATAATTGCATAAATTGATAAAAATGCTATGCAATAGCTTTACCGCGGCAGTCCCCGAGTGCCACACGTCTTTTTTTTTATGGTGGGAAAAATCATGCATTGACATCCTCTGCCCTTGGGCGGAGCGGGAGATAGTGTCAGACTCTTACTGACTAAAAAACCCACCCCGTTCTTTCAAGCCTTCATACCGGGGCTCGAGTTCCCATTCGGATAACCCTGGCCCCAGTAGGCTTCGACCCGGCTGGGCCCCTGCTGTTGCTGACAACTCCTTGAGGCGCGCGGGAACAGTGCGCGCCGTCGACGACTTGGGCTTGGTCCGGACAGTTACCGGGCGGCCGGACAGCGAGCTAGGGTTTCGTAACTCTAAAGGATAAAACGGAACCCTTAAAAAGGATCACTTTGTTGTTCGTCCGTCTGTCTGTCTTTCAAGACCCTTTATCTCGAGAATGCGTGAAAGTATCGAGTTGAAATTAAAACCATATACTCAGATCTACAATACCTTCAAGCTGTAATAAAATCGAACTTCTAAGTTAACGAATAAAAAAGATACGGCTGTTTATGTCGCAAAAAATCGTTTATATTTTGATACTCTCAAAGATCGAAATTCATAGGGTACTTCCCGCTGACCCAGAATCCTGAAATTTGGCACAAAGCAAGATCTTATAGCACAGGTATAGGAATAAATCTGAAAACAGTAAATTTGTTGTTCGGAAAAATCTTCGAGACTCCTTTCGGGAATTGTAGTTTGCACGGGACCATCAGTGCGTTTCCCCAGTTTTTTTTTTTTTTGTAGAAATCGTCAAATGAGTAACTTTTCCCGTTCTTGGTGGAGCGAGAGGGACTGTCAGACTTTGACTGACTAAAACCTATAGTATTTCTTCAATTGCTCTTCTTGCAAAGGTTACGGTAACTTCTTCGGACGACGAATTTATTTATCTTTTCATTTAAATCTGTAGAAGTTTTTAGTTGTGCGCGCATTACGTAAAATGTACAAAATCGATGTAGATAACTTTTATACATTAAAATTGTGTGTAACTTGATATATTACTTAGGCTTTGTTTCATCGCAATCGGTTGACTATATCGAAAGATATACTACATTCATTGGCTGTCAGGCGATACGACGTTCGCCGGATCAGCTAGTTATTGTAATATGAAATATCAAATTATTGTAAAATCAAAGAATATTTAAGATTTTTTTTATTACGTTTTACTACATTTCATCTGATGGTAAGCAATGATATGGCCGACGATGGAGCACGCTTGCCTAGAAGCAATATATTCACTCTTGACTTAAAGACCCATAGGTTATAGCCATCAGAAAACACAGACTCCTGCAGGGAATCCCACTTCTTAACTGTTAACATAATGAATGTGTTCTCAAAACGCTTTGTGCGTATGGGTGGGATGTCTACCATGTACCGGTGGCGCAACGCCGTACGTCTTGTGGTCCGACGATGGAACGAACTTGGCGAGATTAAATTATGCAATATCAACGCTCGTGATACCAAGATAGTGTATTTCAGTCATTGATATACACATAATTCAACGATTTCAGTATATCTCGATGCAAATTGACTGATTTTCAAACAGAAATCGATTTAGATGAACTAATAATGCACGATCATAAACAAATCGAGAAACTGGAATGTGCATTTTAGAACGATCGACAAGATAAATATTATGCCCGAGAACAAATATGGCTGAGGTGAATGAATCAGGATAACTTGCAAAATTCGATTTTCTTGTTTTGTTAAGCTATTGCATAGCTTCTATCGCGGGCCTTGAGCGTGGAGACCGAATCCAGAAATTCCGTAACGAAAATAACCTAACACCCCCCACTCATTTGTTTTTTGAGCGTGGTGACCGATAAGAAAACGAGTGAACAATCAATCAAAATTCAATTCAATGTTTGAAAGTGTAACTTCAATTAATATCAAAGAAAAAAAAACAAAGGAAAAAAATACTGCATAAATAAAATAAATAAATAATTATAATTGCATAAGTTGATAAAAATGCTATGCAATAGCTTTACCGCGGCAGTCCCCGAGTGCCACACGTCTTTTTTTGTATTTTGACGATTATTCAAATTTATAGGATGAATATGGCTGTTTTTAAGAGAATAGCATATACAATAATCAATCCTAAAATGTTCCTACTACCTCTCCTACTAATTTAACGGTATATATCTTCATTTCTGATTTGATTCCGCAAGGAAACTCTAAATTCACACTAGTCACAATAAATGGCAGGAAAACCACTTCCATTTCCGCAAACTTATTGCTTGGTTTTCCATATTTTTTTCCGTTTTCTGATGACTTCCTGTATGATCTGTGTGTGTGTGTGTGTGTGTGTGTCTGTATGTTCTGTGTGTGTGTGTGATGTTTTTGATGTTTTCCTTTCCGGTTGGCATTTGTGGGCAATCATGAAATGACTTCTCTTACTCTGGGGAAATCGAGAGGGCGTATCTGTCTAAATATTTTGGACGGAGCGGAAGATAGTGTCAGACTCTTACTGACTAAAAAACCCACCCCGTTCCTTCAAGCTTTCATGCCGGGGCTCGAGTTCCCTTTCAGATAACCCTGGCCCCAATAGGCTTCGGCTCAGCTGGGCCCCGACTGTTGCTGACAACTCCTTGAGGCGCGCGGGAACAGTGCGCGCCGTCGACGACTTGGGCTTGGTCCGAACAGTTACCGGACGGTCGGACAGCGAGCTACCCATTGCTCACTGTCCGCAAGCCCGTGCCTACGGTAGACTAGTGTGCCTCACCATCAACGATTGCATCACTGCTTACCATCAGGTGGGATCGCAGTCAAGCATTAGTTTAACTGTTAAAGAAATGAGTCAATTTTTCTACTGTTTAGTCCACGTCTATATATGTGTGTGTGTATGTTATTATATGTCTATAGAACCATGCTATGCCATTGCATTTCATGGCATCAACATCTATTGTATTTTTTTTACGACGACATAAATAATTCAATTGTTGTTTATTAAGATTATCCTCATAAAGGATAAATAATAAAGAACTGTATTGAACATTCTTAGCAGCCTTTTTTAATGATCTCACTGCCGGGACTCAGGCCTCCTCTCTAGGAGAGGAAATGGGCCGTAATCCACCACGCGGGCCCAGTGCGGGTTGGTGAATGTCACATGTCTTCGAATTCTTGGTTCTAGGACATGCCGGTTTCCTCACGTTTTTTTCCTTCACTGTTTTGTGAGCAGCGGTGATAAAATAAATTACACAAAGTAATGCGCCTGGCTGGGTTCAAACCCGCGACCTATCTACAACTCGTAAGTCGGGGCCGTTACCACTCGGCCACCACTGCTCTCCATTTCATGATTAAATGGAAATTAATTTTTTCAGTAAATCCACTAAAAAACCCGGTTTTATATATTTCTACCCACACTACCACTTTTAGGGACGTAATCTAATTAACTGTTTTTCGCACTAGTGCGGAAAAATGCGCATGCTGACCCCTAACACACTATCTTTTCCGTTACCGAAGAGTAGGTCTCAGAAAGTCACTGTTTTATGGCACTTCTCGGGCGTTTGGATCGGTTTCACACAGGCCCAAACGTCCGAAAAGTGCCAGTGATGATAATTGGTACCAAAACGGCTTGACGTGCTTTCCAAAGCACGAGAAAACATCGGTTTTTTTATGTTGGTAAACATACCTATAATGAAATTGTCTTGGGAAATAAAATTGTAAAAGAAAAAACATGATAGCGTTAGTTTTAATGTTGGCTGTGCGCCAAAAGACTCATGTCTTCACATCAACGTTATTTATGTAGCGTTAGTGAACCTGAGGTAAGTCTTTTTTTGTAAATAATAATAATAATATTCCAGAACTATCACACAGCGCCGTCTAGTCCCAAGCTAAGCAGAGCTTGTGTTATGGGTACTAAACAACTGATAAACATACTTATATATTTCTAAATACATACATATTATAGATAAATTACACTCAGAACAAATCATCGTGCTCATCACACAAACATTTGTCCTGGGTGGGAATCGAACCCACGACCTGCGGCATAGCAGTCAGGGTCACTAACCACTAGACTAACAGGCCTGTCAAATAAATCTTGCCTCTTCAAAAAACAGTTGCCATGCAGTTAAATGTCAAAAAACTTGACAGTTCTAGCATGTCATAGAGTTTTTTTGGCGCGACTTTTTCGAGTGATGTTCAATTACTGTTGTATCACCCAACAAATAAGAACGAAAGAAACACATTTATTCACATACAGTAGAATAAAAATACAGTAGAATCAGGATACATTAAAATTTAAATAGTTACAGTAGAGAAATCTAAGAAGTACCGTTTGACGTTTCATACTTTTCTATAAAAATAGCTTTGTATAAGCGTGCCGTGCGGCTGAGTTATACTGGCTTTGACTTACGAGTTGGAGGTCGCGGGTTCAAACCCAGCCAGTCGTATTACTTTGTGTAATTTATTTCAACACCACTGCTCTCAAAACGGTGAAGGAAAACATCGTGAGGAAATCATGTCCTAGAACCAAAAATTCGAAGACACATGACATTCACCATCCCGCACTGGGCCCGCGTGGTGGATTACGGCCCCATTCCCTCTCCTAGAGAGTAAGCCGGAGTCCCAGCAGTGAAACATTATAAGGCCGACTATGCTATGATAATATAGGTTCGCGCTTGACCGCTATCTCACCTGATGGAAAGCGACGATGCGGTCGACGATGGAACGCAAGCGCGTCCAAGAGTGAATAGGTTTCTTCTAGGTAGGCACCTATTCACTCTTGACTTAAAGATTCCTAGGTTGTAGTTATCAGGAAACAGACTCCGGCAAGGAATTCCACTCCCTATCTGCACGCACAATGAATGTGTTCCCAAAACGTTTTGTGCGTGTAAGTGGGATATCCACCATGTACCGGGGTCGCGCATCACCGTAAGTTTTGTGGTCCGATGATGGAACGGGTTAGGCGGAATTAAGATAATGATGAATACCAAACCTTGTGTATGGGGACGACACTCGAAGTGGTGGGTCGTCGGGGACTGCGTGGTGGCGGCGTCGGTGGCCCAATGAGCCCCACTTTTTTATTTAAACAAAAGAATAACATTTAAACAACTGACGAGCGCGAAAAAGTCAGAACAACACGTCAATGATACGCGAACGATACGGATGAACTAATTTGTTTTTGTTCGTCATTCGCTGTACGCCAATATTTATGTTATTTCTTACTGTTTATGACTGACTATTTTGTAGGCTGAAGATGTTTTTTTTTTCTTTACGGGTTCAGTTTTTTTTTTTATTATTATGTATATTGCTATATCACATGTGTTATATAAGATTTTAAAAACAGTTATACCTGCAAGTGCATATGGACTGTCGGGCTCAGCAATTTCATGGAGATAAGTAGTTAGAATTACAATTTTTAGAATAAGTTAAAACTTAGAGAAAAACAAAATTTAAAAATAAATCGAATATACAAAGCAAAATAAAATAAAAAGCCATCAAAGTACGGTAAAAATCAATAAAATAATAAATGTCAAATAAAGAATCACATCAAAAAAACCAAAGCTTTAATATTAAAAATAAATTTATAATAAATGTTTAAATAAATTCATGTTATATTGTCAAAATAAACTCATTACAAATAGCAAAACAAAAAATCATTTCAAATCTCAAAAAGTAAATTATTACAGTGTCAAAATAAATTTATCAGTTCGCTTTGTTGACATAGTGGCTTTTGGACTAAGGGATTGGTCAAAAGAGTTAACCTAACCTTGGAACAGGCAAGATTTAGTCTGCAAAAGTCTGGCGCTCCCTTTCGCTCTACCCAGAGAGCTGGCAAAAACTAGTACATAACCTTTCAATCGTGGCAATCACAGACACAATAGAAAGACAATAGGTGCGCGAACGCCGGCGTCTGCTGGGGGTTTAATGAATTAATTCATTAAACCCCAAGCGAATGCCGGCGTTTGCTTTTGGTTTAATGAATTAATAAATAAAATAATTAGTAACTTTAGCAATCTGTCATTAATAGTACCAATTATTAGAAATATTAATTACTGCAATTGAGACAAACAGTCAAGTCTATTTTAAGGCAATTGAGCAAATCAAAAATCATCATTCCTCATCATTATCATTTCAACCAAAAGACGTGCACTGTTGGACATAGGCCTCTCCCAAGTGTCGCCATAATGACCGGGGTCCTGTGCGTCTAGCATTCATCGGACTCCCGCAACCTTAACCAGGCCATCAGTCCATCTTTCTTCTTACGCTGTGTCTTTCGGTACGCGGTCGCCACTCCCGAACCTTTAGGCCACAACGGCCATCTGTTCTGCGAGCAATATGCCCTATCCATTACCACTTCAGTTTTGCGATTCTTCGTGCTATGTCGGTAACCTTAGTTTTCCTGCTAATACCTATCTTTTAGCGATAAGACCGCCCATTGTGACACCCTATTAATTTGTGGAAATCACAGACACAATAGAAAGACAATAGGTGCGCGAACGCCGGCGTTCGCTTGGGGTTTAATGAAGTTCTTTATGTAATTTTTATTTTTGGCGTACAAAAAAGAATAATACCTATCTATCTTCATTTCTGATTCGATCACGCAAGGAAACTCCGAGCATAGCCCTTTCCATTGCCCTTTTGGGTGACTTTAAGCCTTCTGAAGCCCATTGTTTGCGACTACGTTAATCAAAAATCATTAAAGTTTATTTCAAAACTAATTCTGGTCAAACCAGTACGAATATATTAATAATGCATTGGTATCTTTAAGTACTCGTACCCAAATATACTGTAACAAAACTGATAACATTATAATAACATAACAAGGCTTATAATATTCCCACTGCTGGGGCTCAGGCCTTCTCTTTAGAAGAGGGAATGAGCCGTAAAAAGCCACGCGGGCACAGTGCAGGATACTGAATTATGGCCCAAAATAATATTCTAATTCCTACAAATTGCACTGTAAGAAAGAACTAAATATTTTATCAAAAAAATCTATTCGCGACCAAAAAAAAAATCTCGTCTCAAACTTTTTGTAACTAAAAACTAAACCGGCAAATAAACACAATAAATACACTATAATTTCGCTATCCATTTTCAAAGCCTAACCTAAAAGAAGTAAATACAAAATACACTCACGATTTTTTTATTCCGCCAAGCGTATATTCACTACGGAGCTCGAATCCTTACTGAGTATATAACGAATCCGGCAAATCATTCGTTCACTGAATCTAAAAAGAACGAATGAATGACAGATGCTGTGGACTGTTTGCTGTAGATAAGAACGGTGTATGTGTCAATTAAAATGAAGGTCGTGTTTTGTTTGTTTTGCCGGGCGATTGAACTGTTTTGTTACATAATAGTAAGAAATGATTCATTGTTGTCTACTCGAGAAAATGTCGCGAAACGTGTTGAATAAACACAATTAGATAGGTATTTTTTTTTTTTATGGTTCTGTAGCCAAAGGGTGAAACGGGACCCTATTACTAAAATCCGCTGTCCGTGTGTGTGTTACTAGGCTGTATCTCATGGAACATAATAGTCAGACAGTTGAAATTATCACAAATGATGTATTTCTGTTGTCATTATAACAATAAATACTAAAACAATAATAATAATCGTTTATTTGCAAACAAGGGTAGATGTCGTCATGGAAGGTAAAAGGTTCACCATTTTTAGCTTAAACAACGTTAGCAATACGCATACAAAAAAAGTATTTGTTTGTTTAAAAAAATAACAAATTAAATAATTTTTTATAAATAAAAAAAATCATTTGTTGTATAACAGACATGATTTTTGTGTCATCTTTATAGATAATAGTAAGGAACTCTTCGTGCGCGAGTCCGATTTACACTTGGTATGTTTTTTTTCTCAAGGTTGGCGATGTTGACAAATTGAAAATCTGTGACAGTTTTTGACAGGAGACGTACGTAGACGTTGACCATGAATTCTACAGTGTAATAGATATAAGCATAAGGTGACACAGAACAATGTTGGTCAAAGAAAATATTTCAAAGGTGTCTTCAAGGCTAGAGTGAATAGGCTCAAATAAACTAGTGCGCCTCACCATCAACGATTGCACCACTGCTTACCATCAGGTGGGATCGCAGTGAAGTACTAATTTATATCAATTAAAAAAAAAACATTATTTTGCACAATATTTCAGTCAAAAAACGTCCACTGACAAGAAAAAGGCAGGAGGTATAAAAAGCCTCCACTGTCGACACAAAAGTAGCAAACATATATTAATTTCTGTTTACGATTCTAATGAAAAGTAGCAGACTGTTTTTTTTTTTATATACAAATTAACTATTATCATTATGGTTCACAACATTCATAAGAACCAAGGTAAGGCTAAGTTGAATTTCCTGCTAAGGTAAAAAGTATTTGTGCATTGTACTCTTGTCCATTCAATTCTTAATCAATTTTCCTTAAGTTGTCTTTGTATTTCAACTCAGGGAAAATTTTGAGATTATTTAATTTAGCCGATGCATTTTTATAAAATATAAAAGCGAAATACCACTCACTTATTAATCACGAAATCTCAGAAACTGTAACACCTACAAACTTGTTCTCATCTTTGGTATGGATTTGCTAAATACCAGCTTCATGCGCTGGAGTCGATTGAGAAGCAAGCCAAGAGAATCATCGGCAATGATGCACTTTTAGAGTCGAAGCTACAAAGCCTTGAGCATCGCCGCCGAGTTGCTAGTCTGTCGGTTTTCTATCGTTTACATTTCGGGAAGTGTGCACTGGAATTGCATAATCTAATTCCGCCAAGTCCGTTCCATCATCGGACCACAAGACGTACAGCGTTGCGCTACTGGTACATGGTAAACATCCAGCCCATACGCACAAAGCGTTTTGGGAACACATTTATTGTGCGTACAGCCAAGGAGTGGAATTCCCTGCCGGAATCTGTGTTTCCTGATAGCTACAACTTAGGAGTCTTTAAGTCCAGAGTGAATATGTTTCTTCTAGGCAAGCGTGCTTCATCGTCGACCACATCATCGCTTATCATCAGATGAGAAGGTGGTCAAACGCTAGCTACCACTATCAATAATAAAAAAAAAAACTAAAAATGGCAGGTAGGTTCCTTATGGGGTGTAGACATCCGCTAAGAAAGGATTTTACGAAACTCCACCCATAGCCATAAGGGAATGAAATAGGGGTCCAAAGCTTGTATGGAAAAACCAATTCTCACGCGGGCGAAGCCGCTCGCGGAAGCTAGTTTTGTATAAACTCTGCTAAACTGCTGACTAGATACAAAAATTTGTCAACCTTTATTGTATCATCATCATCATCAGCCTTTTTAATATTCCCACAGCTGGGACTTAGGCCTCCTCTCTAGGAGAGAGAATGGGCCATAATCCACCACGCAGGCCTAGTGCGGGTTGGTGAATGTCACTTGTCTTCGAGTTTTTGGTTCTAGTACATGCCGGTTTCCTCACGATGTTTTCCTTCACCGTTATGAGAGCAGTGGTGATGAAATAAAATACACAAAGTAATGCGCCTGGCTGGGTTTGAACTCGCGACCTAGAACTCGTAAGTCGGGACCATTACCACTCGGCCACCACTGCTCGTATATTGTATATTGGTGGAAAAATCATCCAGTGATTTCTCCCAATTTAGGGCGGAGTGAGAGGGAATGTCATAGTTTTGCCGACAAAAATCTACCCATGTTCATTCAAGTAATTTGAAGGAACATGATTATCACATACATAACAATTCCATATACACAGACACACATAACATAGGCCCACACCTAGTTTAGAAGTCAGATTACCAACATATATATGGTGACTGGCAATTAGTGTACGATACTTAAACACGTAATTGTGCTCATGATAATAAACAATTTTTATAATGACCTGAAATCGCGAAAAAATATCAACTGTTCAGTACATTTATGTTTGCCTAATGTACTGAACAGCTGATTTTTTTTCGCGATTTAAGGTTTTTTCCAATAGTAAAAGTTGTTGGTTATCATGAGCACAATCACGTGTTTAAGTATCGTACACTAACTACCAGTCACACTATATAATTGTGACCGTATAGTAAGCCTATATGTTCATAGTTTTATGATGTTTATGCTATTTTTTGTGTAAAATTAAATTTATTATTTTATTTACAACGTGGCAATGACGCCAGTCATTTGGGTACACTTCCAATCGACAATGATGCGTAGGAATTATAAATAATATAAAGAGACAGTGACGCCATATTTTATGATAGGAGTTATTTATTTTCTTTAGTGTTATCACATAGTTTTATTTATTTATTTAGTTAACAATTCTTGTACTTACACACTTATACACCCCTACTTTTTAATTAGTGCACAAAAAAATGGGGCTGTATCTGTACCTGTTACTGATCATAATTTTGTATTCAAAAGTAGAAAAAACCGAAATCCTAAAATTTACCACGAAAAGGTAAATTCATCATAGATTCAATCAAACATAACAATTGCTAGTAGAAAATACTGCGGGCAGTGTTTTTCCATTTTAATCGCCATTCATTCGTTCATAATCAATAGCCTGCACAATATTTCCATAAATTGAGAGACATTTTGGGATAAACACAAACACTAATAACTTTGCTGTTTATGAATATTATTTATTGAGATTTTACTTAAATAATTACAAGACCTTTTCTAATAAGCCATTTAAGTATTTGTACTAATTAAAAATTAGTGGTGTATACTAAAAGAAAAGAAGATGGAACAAGAAAAATAAGTACATCGGTGATGTTTATTTCTAAAGAAATCTCTGCCAACATAATTGCGAAAGGAGAATCCAAAAAAAAGAATGTAATACAGCGTGTGTAAAAGATAAGAAAAAAGAAAGAAAAGTTTAAACAAAAGTTAATGTTTTTATTTTTCTTGTTTTAGTATATTACAGTTTTTATTTTCATTTATACTGTAGCGGACTAACAAAAATAAAAACAAACAAAATCAATAATCTCCCTAAGAATTTTAAACACTACTGTCATCTAATCGCGTGTTAATAAACACTCATAAAACGTGTTAGTTTCATACAACGTTATTGATGCCACATACTGAGTTCTAGTTTACAACAGTAAACTCATACGACACTGCTTTAATCTCGATTTCCGTTGAGGAAAAAACCGGTTTATCTACGACATTTATGTCTGTCTATGTCGTTTTGAACATAAAACATGGTTTCCATGCCAACAGATTGTTATTATAATAATATTCAGTCATTTAGACTACTTAGTGCTGTGATTTTATATTATTATCATTTAATAGGAATATTAAAAGGCTGAATTTGCATTGTATTAATTATTTCACAATAATGATAAATTATTATTAAATTAATGTTTCAAATATTCCATTTGAAGATATCCGCAGGAGAACCAAGGTTACCGACGTAGCTCGAAGAATCGCCAAACTTAAGTGGCAATGGGCAGGACACATTGCACGCAGAACGGATGGTCGATGGGGACGAAAGGTTCTGGAGTGGCGACCACGTACCGGAAGACGCAGCGTTGGACGGCCTCCAACAAGGTGGACCGATGACCTGGTCAGGGTCGCGGGAATCCGATGGATGCGTGATGCACAGGACCGGTCGTTGTGGCGACGCTTGGGGGAGGCCTATGTCCAACAGTGGACGTCTTTCGGCTGATATGATGATACCATTTACAGGCACTTTCGAATAGTCAAATGTCGGTCAGCCCAAGAAAAGTGAAGCTAAATGGCACGTCGTTCCAAAGCGTAGATCTCCATAGAGAAGAACGTGCAAGAAACTCCATGGACACTCTTTTAAATCATATTATGTGTTACATTTATAATGCTTGATTACATATTACTTGTTACTTATATTATGTGAGCACAATGTAGATAATAAAATAAAAATAGAAAATAATTAAAAGATAGAAACTGAATTAAGGCACTGGCTTCTAAGAGATGACCAGTCTCATTTGACGGCACCCGTTCACGAACATGACGCGTGCATCAGCCCCACTCAGCTCAACCATTTGCCCACTTAAAATAACTACAATTGCACACTTGAGACAACCAACTGATTAGTGATAACGTGATCGAATGACTTACCTTAACGTTTAAGCCATTTGCAAAATAAGAACTTGCCATGTCGAAGCGAGTAGTGTGTGTAGTGTGGGACCGAAGAGGACATCACTTCGAGGATCACCATCGCCAAGACAAAAGCAACCTTCCTACCTTTTTTTTTTTCGATGGGAAAAATCATCTTATGACAACCCCCGCTCTTGGGCGGAGCGGGAGATAGTGTCAGACTCTTACTGACTAAAAAACCCATCCCGTTCCTTCTAGCCTTCGTACCGGGGCTCGAGCGCCCTTTCGGATAACCCTGGCCCCAGTAGGTTTCGACCCGGCTGGGCCCCTGCTGTTGCTGACAACTCCTTGAGGCGCGCGGGAACAGCGCGCGCCGTCGACGACTTGGGCTTGGTCCAGACGGTTACTGGACGGCCGGACAGCGAGCTACCAACCTTCCTACCTTTAACCGTAGACCTGAATCATAATCATCGTCATCATTTCAGCCGATATACGTCCACTGTTGGACATACGCCTCCCCCAATCGTCGCCACAACGAACGTTCCTGTGCGTCTCGAATCCATCGGTTCCCCGCAACCTTCACCAGTAGCCCGATTCACGTAATGAAAACCGTAACGATATCGTAGCGATTTAGTCGTTTAGATCAATTCCGTATTCACATCCATCAATCGAGTTTGGACGACACCGATTTTAAAGTCGTTTGAAATTTGTCGATTTAAAAAAAAATCTGTATTAAATTATCCTGGTAGAATACTTATTAATGTAACTGGAAATAAGTCGACAAATCGTGAATACCGCTTTTGAATAGGACTTCGATCGAACGACTATAAAACTTCAATGATATTTGGCTTGTTTGATTTTACGTGAATCAGGCTACAGGTCATCGGTCCACCTTGTCCCGGCCTTCCAACGCTGCGTCTTCCGGTACGCGGTCGCCACTCCAGAATCTTTCGGCCCCAATGAACTAAATACAAGTTTTAAATTTCAACTCGATACCTCCACGCGTTCCTGAGATAAAGGTACTGTTTGTTTTTCTTTCGAGGTACGGAACTCTAAAAAAAACTATTACTGCTATAAAGACCTAGTTTTTTTCTTTCAATATAATCTATATCCTGCGAACTAATGCATGTTTTAGTTCCATTTGTACAACTAGATGGCGTTGTTAATTCAGACCTACATTCTACATCGCGATGTTAAGATTTTCTTTCAATATAGTCTATATCCTGCGAACTAATGCAAAAAACGGAACCCTTATAGATTCGTCATGTCTGTCTGTCTGTCTGTCTGTCCGTCCGTCTGTCACAGCCACTTTTTACCGAAACTATAAGAGCTATACTGTTGAAACTTTGTAAGTAGATGTATTCTGTGAACCGCATTAAGATTATCAAATAAAAATAGAAAAAAAGCAATAAATTTTGGGGGTCCCCATACTTAAAACTGAAACTCGAATTTTTTTTTTCATCAAACCCATACGTGTGGGGATCTATGGATAGGTCTTTAAAAATGATACTGAGTTTCTAATATCATTTTTTTCTAAACTGAATAGTTTGCGCGAGAGACACTTCCAAAGTGGTAAAATGTGTGTCCCCCCCCCCCTCTAACTTCTAAAATAAGAGAATGATAAAACTAAAAAAAATATATGATGTATATTACTATAAAAACTACCAACGAAAATTGGTTTGAACGAAATCTAGTAAGTAGTTTTTGCGTCATAAATCGAAAACAATACACTATTATTAAAACATCGATCAAAGTTACAACACATTACAAGAACTTTAATATTATGTTACTTGCTGCTACGGAACCCTTCATGAGCGAGTCCGACACGCTCTTGGCCGGTTTTTTTAAATACGCTTTAAAACTTTTTAAATACGCCAACATAATCAAAGTTGACAGTCCTAAGCCTGTTTAAAGTATGAAGGAAAATTTAATCACCGTTTCACTTCTTTCATAGTCATACGTGAATAATAAACGTGCAGAATTTCGTATTTCACATTAATTATTATGGAGACTATTACCGATATTACGCAGATATGCATATTATATTGAGTAGCTATAATGAATCGGTTCATTAATATCCAGTAATAGGTATGGTATTCTAATAATATGCGTTAACTAATATATTCAATAATAGGATTACCTAAATATGACCCTATTATAACATCTCTAACACCGGATACTTTGGATAGTGGTATATTTGTATCGGATCTTGACGTGATCTCAATACTCAATCTCAAACTCTCGAACTCAAAAAAAAAAATCATTTGTTCACAGATATAGATTATTGACGGAAAATCTTAACATCGCGATGTAGAATATAGGTCTGATTTAACAACGCCATCTAGTTGTACAAATGGAACTAAAACATGCATTAGTTCGCAGGATATAGACTATATTGAAAGAAAATCTTAACATCGCGATGTAGAATGTAGGTCTGAATTAACAACGCCATCTAGTTGTACAAATGGAACTAAAACATGCATTAGTTCGCAGGATATAGATTATATTGAAAGAAAAAAACTAGGTCTTTATAGCAGTAATAGTTTTTTTTAGAGTTCCGTACCTCGAAAGAAAAACAAACAGTACCTTTATCTCAGGAACGCGTGGAGGTATCGAGTTGAAATTTAAAACTTGTATTTAGTTCATTGGGGCCGAAAGATTCTGGAGTGGCGACCGCGTACCGGAAGACGCAGCGTTGGAAGGCCGGGACAAGGTGGACCGATGACCTGTAGCCTGATTCACGTAAAATCAAACAAGCCAAATATCATTGAAGTTTTATAGTCGTTCGATCGAAGTCCTATTCAAAAGCGGTATTCACGATTTGTCGACTTATTTCCAGTTACATTAATAAGTATTCTACCAGGATAATTTAATACAGATTTTTTTTTAAATCGACAAATTTCAAACGACTTTAAAATCGGTGTCGTCCAAACTCGATTGATGGATGTGAATACGGAATTGATCTAAACGACTAAATCGCTACGATATCGTTACGGTTTTCATTACGTGAATCGGGCTACTGGTGAAGGTTGCGGGGAACCGATGGATTCGAGACGCACAGGAACGTTCGTTGTGGCGACGATTGGGGGAGGCGTATGTCCAACAGTGGACGTATATCGGCTGAAATGATGACGATGATTATGATTCAGGTCTACGGTTAAAGGTAGGAAGGTTGGTAGCTCGCTGTCCGGCCGTCCAGTAACCGTCTGGACCAAGCCCAAGTCGTCGACGGCGCGCGCTGTTCCCGCGCGCCTCAAGGAGTTGTCAGCAACAGCAGGGGCCCAGCCGGGTCGAAACCTACTGGGGCCAGGGTTATCCGAAAGGGCGCTCGAGCCCCGGTACGAAGGCTAGAAGGAACGGGATGGGTTTTTTAGTCAGTAAGAGTCTGACACTATCTCCCGCTCCGCCCAAGAGCGGGGGTTGTCATAAGATGATTTTTCCCATCGAAAAAAAAAAAGGTAGGAAGGTTGCTTTTGTCTTGGCGATGGTGATCCTCGAAGTGATGTCCTCTTCGGTCCCACACTACACACACTACTCGCTTCGACATGGCAAGTTCTTATTTTGCAAATGGCTTAAACGTTAAGGTAAGTCATTCGATCACGTTATCACTAATCAGTTGGTTGTCTCAAGTGTGCAATTGTAGTTATTTTAAGTGGGCAAATGGTTGAGCTGAGTGGGGCTGATGCACGCGTCATGTTCGTGAACGGGTGCCGTCAAATGAGACTGGTCATCTCTTAGAAGCCAGTGCCTTAATTCAGTTTCTATCTTTTAATTATTTTCTATTTTTATTTTATTATCTACATTGTGCTCACATAATATAAGTAACAAGTAATATGTAATCAAGCATTATAAATGTAACACATAATATGATTTAAAAGAGTGTCCATGGAGTTTCTTGCACGTTCTTCTCTATGGAGATCTACGCTTTGGAACGACGTGCCATTTAGCTTCACTTTTCTTGGGCTGACCGACATTTGACTATTCGAAAGTGCCTGTAAATGGTATCATCATATCAGCCGAAAGACGTCCACTGTTGGACATAGGCCTCCCCCAAGCGTCGCCACAACGACCGGTCCTGTGCATCACGCATCCATCGGATTCCCGCGACCCTGACCAGGTCATCGGTCCACCTTGTTGGAGGCCGTCCAACGCTGCGTCTTCCGGTACGTGGTCGCCACTCCAGAACCTTTCGTCCCCATCGACCATCCGTTCTGCGTGCAATGTGTCCTGCCCATTGCCACTTAAGTTTGGCGATTCTTCGAGCTACGTCGGTAACCTTGGTTCTCCTGCGGATATCTTCAAATGGAATATTTGAAACATTAATTTAATAATAATTTATCATTATTGTGAAATAATTAATACAATGCAAATTCAGCCTTTTAATATTCCTATTAAATGATAATAATATAAAATCACAGCACTAAGTAGTCTAAATGACTGAATATTATTATAATAACAATCTGTTGGCATGGAAACCATGTTTTATGTTCAAAACGACATAGACAGACATAAATGTCGTAGATAAACCGGTTTTTTCCTCAACGGAAATCGAGATTAAAGCAGTGTCGTATGAGTTTACTGTTGTAAACTAGAACTCAGTATGTGGCATCAATAACGTTGTATGAAACTAACACGTTTTATGAGTGTTTATTAACACGCGATTAGATGACAGTAGTGTTTAAAATTCTTAGGGAGATTATTGATTTTGTTTGTTTTTATTTTTGTTAGTCCGCTACAGTATAAATGAAAATAAAAACTGTAATATACTAAAACAAGAAAAATAAAAACATTAACTTTTGTTTAAACTTTTCTTTCTTTTTTCTTATCTTTTACACACGCTGTATTACATTCTTTTTTTTGGATTCTCCTTTCGCAATTATGTTGGCAGAGATTTCTTTAGAAATAAACATCACCGATGTACTTATTTTTCTTGTTCCATCTTCTTTTCTTTTAGTATACACCACTAATTTTTAATTAGTACAAATACTTAAATGGCTTATTAGAAAAGGTCTTGTAATTATTTAAGTAAAATCTCAATAAATAATATTCATAAACAGCAAAGTTATTAGTGTTTGTGTTTATCCCAAAATGTCTCTCAATTTATGGAAATATTGTGCAGGCTATTGATTATGAACGAATGAATGGCGATTAAAATGGAAAAACACTGCCCGCAGTATTTTCTACTAGCAATTGTTATGTTTGATTGAATCTATGATGAATTTACCTTTTCGTGGTAAATTTTAGGATTTCGGTTTTTTCTACTTTTGAATACAAAATTATGATCAGTAACAGGTACAGATACAGCCCCATTTTTTTGTGCACTAATTAAAAAGTAGGGGTGTATAAGTGTGTAAGTACAAGAATTGTTAACTAAATAAATAAATAAAACTATGTGATAACACTAAAGAAAATAAATAACTCCTATCATAAAATATGGCGTCACTGTCTCTTTATATTATTTATAATTCCTACGCATCATTGTCGATTGGAAGTGTACCCAAATGACTGGCGTCATTGCCACGTTGTAAATAAAATAATAAATTTAATTTTACACAAAAAATAGCATAAACATCATAAAACTATGAACATATAGGCTTACTATACGGTCACAATTATATAGTGTGACTGGTAGTTAGTGTACGATACTTAAACACGTGATTGTGCTCATGATAACCAACAACTTTTACTATTGGAAAAAACCTTAAATCGCGAAAAAAAATCAGCTGTTCAGTACATTAGGCAAACATAAATGTACTGAACAGTTGATATTTTTTCGCGATTTCAGGTCATTATAAAAATTGTTTATTATCATGAGCACAATTACGTGTTTAAGTATCGTACACTAATTGCCAGTCACCATATATATGTTGGTAATCTGACTTCTAAACTAGGTGTGGGCCTATGTTATGTGTGTCTGTGTATATGGAATTGTTATGTATGTGATAATCATGTTCCTTCAAATTACTTGAATGAACATGGGTAGATTTTTGTCGGCAAAACTATGACATTCCCTCTCACTCCGCCCTAAATTGGGAGAAATCACTGGATGATTTTTCCACCAATATACAATATACGAGCAGTGGTGGCCGAGTGGTAATGGTCCCGACTTACGAGTTCTAGGTCGCGAGTTCAAACCCAGCCAGGCGCATTACTTTGTGTATTTTATTTCATCACCACTGCTCTCATAACGGTGAAGGAAAACATCGTGAGGAAACCGGCATGTACTAGAACCAAAAACTCGAAGACAAGTGACATTCACCAACCCGCACTAGGCCTGCGTGGTGGATTATGGCCCATTCTCTCTCCTAGAGAGGAGGCCTAAGTCCCAGCTGTGGGAATATTAAAAAGGCTGATGATGATGATGATACAATAAAGGTTGACAAATTTTTGTATCTAGTCAGCAGTTTAGCAGAGTTTATACAAAACTAGCTTCCGCGAGCGGCTTCGCCCGCGTGAGAATTGGTTTTTCCATACAAGCTTTGGACCCCTATTTCATTCCCTTATGGCTATGGGTGGAGTTTCGTAAAATCCTTTCTTAGCGGATGTCTACACCCCATAAGGAACCTACCTGCCATTTTTAGTTTTTTTTTTTATTATTGATAGTGGTAGCTAGCGTTTGACCACCTTCTCATCTGATGATAAGCGATGATGTGGTCGACGATGAAGCACGCTTGCCTAGAAGAAACATATTCACTCTGGACTTAAAGACTCCTAAGTTGTAGCTATCAGGAAACACAGATTCCGGCAGGGAATTCCACTCCTTGGCTGTACGCACAATAAATGTGTTCCCAAAACGCTTTGTGCGTATGGGCTGGATGTTTACCATGTACCAGTAGCGCAACGCTGCATGCTACTGCTTCTCGCTCCGGACCATGGCCTGAATCAAGGCCCTGCGTGTACTCCGAGAGTGCCAACGAGACCCTATTTTATTAATAAGGCCTCCGTTTATCTATCTGTTCATAGTCTGTCAGCGGTGTGCGTCCTAAACAGTAAGAGGTAGAATAAAGAGTTGAAATGAAATTAAAATACAACATGTAAACATGTTGCAAGCTGAGGATGCGAGCGTACGTGACCAACGCCGCACTGCTCCTTTGATGACTGCCACCCCACTGCGCACATGATGTTAAAAAAAAACCGGCTAAGTGCGAGTGGGACTCGCCCATGGAGGGTTCCGTAGCAGCAAGTAACATAATATAAAAGTTCTTGTTTTACCAATTTGGAAGTGACTCTCGAGTAAACTATTCCATTTAGAAAAAAATTATGTTAGAAACCTCAATATCATTTTTAAAGACCTATCCATAGATAACCCACAAGTATGGGTTTGACGAAAAAAAAATTTTTGAGGTTCAGTTCTAAGTATAGAGACCCCCAAAATTTATAGCTTTTTTTCTATTTTTGTGTAAAAATCTTAATGAGGTTCACAGAATACATTCACTTACTAAGTTTCAACAGTATAGCTCTTATAGTTTCGGAAAAAAGTGGCTGTGACATACGGACGGACAGACAGACAGACATGACGAACCTATAAGGGTTTCGTTTTTGCCATTTGGCTACGGAACCCTAAAAACTAGCTGAATCTGAACTAATTGTGCTCCATTTGTATAACTGTTGCAAGGCGATCCGATGTGTGGATAAATAAATAATATGACTTACATCTGATGATGACATCACAGAATAATTTCCAAAAAGTCTCGACCAATCAAAACCCAGTACCCGGCTCCCCCGTACCTCGGCTAGTTCAAGCATGAGGCCTCTAGTGACTGTTAGGCCGTTGGTAGGTATAAACCCTATTATAATGTTTAGATATATCTAGTTGGCCTGGAAGCCAACCACACAATAATTGAGAAATATTAGGATAATACTTAATAATTATAAAATAAAAAACCTCAAATAATTTGCAAATGTGAACTATAATTTCATTTCTAAATCATCTATTGATCACAAACTACATCAAATAAAGTCAGCCATTTTGTTTTTCTTCGCATTAAAACCAAAAATATTCAATACATTCACTCATATTCATTTCAAATACATTATTTTTAATTTATCTGCCACTAATTTTATTATGATTACAATGATTTTTCAAAATTTAAAATTTAATAAAACACCTATATGGCGTCTTTTGATTCTAACAAAGCGTAAAAATATTTTGATTATTGAATCTAAAAATTAATAAAAACAATTAACTAAATACGATACATTTCTTTGGAAACCCGCCATAGTTTTAGATATAATAAAAAAATCATTGAAACTAAAAATAATATAGTTATTTTAATTATTTAAATATGTTCTACTTGATTATAAGAGTTTTTTACAATATTTCCCCTATTAAGTCTATTCTTTATTACTATTTCTAATGTTTTACCAGTTCTATAAGTAATAATCACACCAAACACTCATAATTATGTAATACAATAAAGTAACCGAAGATAAGTAAAAATAATCAAATTTATCCAAAAAGTTTCATCTACTCACTACTAGATGTCGCTAATCTACATTTTGATTTGTTGCCAATAGAAAGAATCTTCGGTCAAATCATGTATAAACAGCCGATTTTGACGAGAAATTTGATAAAATAAGGAAAAGAACTAATGCTCATTTCACTACTTCAAAATGAAATCTAAAATACTAACTACACATTTCTAAAGCAAAAAAATATATATATGTGATTAAATGCTACCAAAAATAATTGCTACTGACGTAACAAAAGTTTCCTATTCACATTTATAAGAGAGAAAAATCACGATATATACATTTTTTTTTTTGACTAAACAAGCGAAATCCACCAGGCAAGATACAGTCGTTTTTTTAGCTTCTGAAAACAATTATCTAATATTAAATATTTTAACGCAAATCGGTACTAATCAACTAATTCTAAACTATTTATATCTTGTTCCTCAAAAAGTCTGAATCTATCTTCAGACTTTTTCATGAACAAGGATTTTTTTATAAAATTTTGGAATCTATTTAGAACTAAAAGTACACGAAAAAAAAAAATTAAATAGAAAAAATTGTGAACAGCGAGCCTTATAATCAGTTACATCCATCCATAGACTAACCAGAACCATTTTACGTGCCATGTTTTTTTAATTTGAATTTAGAAGACCATCAAGTTACCAAAAATATAAAAAAATAACTTAAAAAATCAATTATTTCGAGAAATAAATAGGTTTGAGCTAGTATTTCTTGGTTTTATTGTGTTCTTTATGAAGTGGTGTCATAAAATAATAATAATATATATATTTTTTTTTTAATACACTACATTCATTAAAATTTATGAAATGTAAAAAGGTTCCTCAGGGAAATACAAATACTTATGAGGACCCAAATAGTAAATAATAAACATAAAAAATAAAAACAGTAAATTATTTTACCGTGTTTTTATTTATTTTTTCTTTAAATTTTGCATAATTTTCAAAAAATAAAATATTTACTGTCACTTCTATTAATTGACTTTCTACTAAGATTTTTTTTTCAATCATTCATCAATTTACCTACTAACAAAAAAATTATGTTACCTATTATTTCAATCGACTTCTAAATAGGTTTACTTCAAATATTAATATTATTAAATTCCGAAACAAAAAAAAAAACAATTTTTAAATTTTAACTTCAATTTTGAAAAAAAAAACCTAACATCTGCGAATACTAACCATTTTAACCATTTAAAAATCGAAAGAAATACTACAAAAATGGCCATCTTCTAAAGAACACAAAAACACCAAAAACCCAAATAATTTACATTATTTTAAACCTTAATGTTTTCTTGGCACCAAATACAAGTTATATGTGTCTTTCGGCAATGCCACACACGCTGGCTTCTGTCTCAAATCCTCTAGACTCTCCGCCCCTACTTCAAATTCTTGCATTATACTCGCAAACATTACAAAACTCATAGTTGTGACCAAAGTCTGCCCAATACACGTCCTCTTTCCTATACTGAACGGCAGAAAGTGGGGTATATTCCTCTTTACCGACCACACCTCCTTTTCTGTCTCAGTATGCTTCTTAGCTGATGGCCTCTCCCCATCAGATTCCATTCCTGAGTCGCAGAGAGAGTTCCTTCGCACCCTGATCTTCGTTTTTTCGAGGAAACGCGATGGATCGAATTTCTCCGGCTCGTTCCAGTACTCTTCTGATGTATTAAGCTCGTAGTTGTTAATGAAGACGATGGTTCCTTTCTCGACTCCATATCCTGAGATTGCAGCGTTTTCTGTAGCAACGTGTGGGACGATAGGGGATGAGGCGTATCGAAGGCATTCCAAGACAGTGGCTTCAGTGTAAGGCAAGCTTTGTCGATCCAAAAGCGTGACTGGTCGCTTACCCTTCGTTAGAGAGTCCAATTCTGCCCGAATCTTCCTTCCTACTTCTGGATCTCTGGCCACAGCAGTCAGACACAACATGACCAGGTTACCAACAGAAGAATGACCTCCTAAAAAGTCTTCGAGCATGAAAATAATGGTGTTTCTATCGACAGTCGGATCTTCATGAAGAACTTTAAGAAGCCCATCCAAGAAATCTTTCTCAGGGCCTTCGATGTCCAAATTCAGCTCTCTTTTCTCAACAATTCTAGACAGAATGAAAGAACGGATATCTGCGGACCAGTTTGAAAGCTTATCCAAATGTTTCTTGTAGAAAGGCGATAGCCAGGGCAGGAAATCAAGAGCGTAACCCTGGTTGATCTCCCAGAAGATTTCATCGAAATGATCAACGACCTGCTTGAATTCCTGGTCTGTGTCCGCATCAAAACGAACGTTACACATATAGTGAGTGAACATATTCATGGCTGTGGTCATCAGGATCGGTTTCAAGTTGATACTGGCATCAGAATTCCTGGTGATACCTTTCAGAGTCTGCATCAGTTCTATGGATTCGAAGGTGGCTACATCTCCTATGCGTGCGAAGTTGTCGGTGTGCTGTTTTGGACCGCAGTGACGACGGGCCAGGTTTCTTCGGCGGAGCTGAAGGTTGGACCAGTCGCATAGTGCCAGCGCTGTAACAAGGAGAAGAAAAGGTTAGTTTTTACCTGACTACGGCAAAGCCAAAGGAGGGTTATGATTTTGACAGGCTATGTATGTATGTATGTGAGTATGTTCATCTGTTCCCTCATAGCTCCTAATCTACTTATCGAAACTACATATGAGGTATAGTTAGAACCGTCTTAATCGTCTGCTGAACATAGGCTACGTGACGTGTCACATAACTCGATATGACGCCCTCTAGTGGACAAAAAGTTTTGGGTAAAAAAAAAGATAAATACGTCGTGTTTGGTATCATTTGAAAGGGCTTCACGTAAATAGTATCGAAATATAGTGACTTAACACAAAAATTGTTTAAATAAAAAAAAAGTAAAAACTAAAACTCTTTTTTTGTCGTAGTCGGGTTTTAGTTTTTTACTTTTTTTATATTGTAAGTTGTGCAGTGGTTAAACGATTGACTGCTGAACTGCGTGTAGCGAGTTCGCCTCCCCCACGGAACAAAGAGCAGTGGTAGTCGAGTGGTAATAGCCCCGATTTACGAGTTGTAGGTCGCGGGTTTAAACCCAGCCTGGCGCATTACTTTGTGTAATTTATTTCATCACCACTGCTCTCAAAACGGTGAAGGAAAACATCGCGAGAAAAGCGACATGTCTTAGAAAAAAAAATTAGAAGACATGTGACATTTACCATCCCGCAATGGGCCCGCGTGGTGGATTACGGCCCATTCCCTCTCCTAGAGAGGAGGCCTGAGTCCCAGCAGTGGGAACATTAAAAAGGCTGATGATGATGATGATGATGACGGAACAAATATTTGTTAGACCTCCGGACAGGTATTTTAAGTCTGGATGTCTTGAGTATATTGGGCGACTGGTAATTAGTGACCGATAATTACACACATGATTGTAATCATGATTAAAGACAACTTTCCCAAAGAAACTTTTTTTATACTCATTATTTAACTTACATATTTAACCGGAACATATAGGTACACTGATTACATGCACCGTTGGGTTTGCAAGCGGCGCGGGAGGTGTAAGGTACATGAGACTACAGCGGCGTTACTCAACTAACAGCTGAGAGGTCACAGGCGCGCGCGTGCGAATTTGCGCGAACAGCTGTTTTGTTATTGTGATAAAACTAATGAGTATAAAAAAAAAGTTTCTTTGGGAAAGTTGTTAGTAATCATGAGTACTATCACATGTTTAAGTAACGGTCACTAATTACCAGTCACTCTATATACACCACTAAATTTTGATCGTTTTAATCCCGTGGAGGGTCGATCCGGTACATGAAACACTATAGTATAGTACCTTTTTTTCAAAACTCGTATTAATTTACGCATGTACGAAATTAATTTCTTTAAGAAAACTTCGGCTGAGCGAGTCCAATGACCTGTAGGTAGTTTGTACGCAACGCTGACTACTACCTACGGGTCGTTGACGTTTTATATGAGTGTACCCAGAGGCGTAGTAGAGTCGCGGGAATGAGAGGCGCACAGGATCGGTCGTTATGGCGACGCTTGGGCCTATGTCCAACAGTGGACAACTTACGGATGAAATGACGAAATAGGTCTACCTATCCTTTAAAAAATAAGGCTTGATTGATGTCATAACACCTATTCCACGAACTACGTCTCAAATAATTGTAAATGAAGCATTTCATGAAATGTATGTCATGTTTTTGTTAGCTCAATATAAAATAGCATTCTTGAGTTAGGATTCGTATTTCGCATGTAATATATTTAAAAGTAGGAAGTAGAAAGAAGTAAACAATAAGAGTGTTGGATTACATTTTTTTTTGGTACTGACATTCATAACAGCTGCCTAGTTTGTTTAAAAATGTTGATTACGTGGATTTTTGTGTCACTAACTGCGCCCAGTGCCGTAAGTAACATTTTATACACGGGGTGCAACTTTCTTTAAGCGTCCCACTAAAGGCCCAAGCGCCCGAAAAGTGCCATAAAACAGTGACTTTCTGAAGCCTACTCCTCGGTAACGGCCAAGTTAATAGGTTTGAAATAAATATATGTTTATTATAGATTCATGAACAACATTATCAACGTTTGATTTTTTGTGTGCTAGTAATACTTTTGTCTAAAAAAAATATTTGGTAATTTCGCAACTTCTCCCTACTCTTTCGAAACGGCTTCGATCTTTTGAAAGTCGTTTTTTTGTCGTAGTCGGGTTTTAGTTTTTTTAACTTTTTTTTTTATATGATGTAAGCGAGTACTACTAAAAGTGGATTTTCCAAAATTCGCCCCCAAAAGGGGTGAATCGCGTTTCCAACGTTTTTTTATGGAGAAATACGCAAGCCCACGACCATCAGGTCAGATAGTGGCCAAACGCGAGCCCATGCACAATTAATTAATTAATTACTGGCCTTTTTTTATTGTGGGGAAAAAATCATCCAATGACAACCCCCGCTCTTGGGCGGAGCGGGAGATAGTGTCAGACTGTTACTGACTAAAAGACCCACCGTTCCTTCTAGCCTTCATACCGGGGCTCGAGCGCCCTTTCGGATAACCCTGGCCCCAGTAGGCTTCGACCCGGCTGGGTCCCTGCTGTTGCTGACAACTCCTTGAAACGCGCTGGAGCAGTTCGCGCCGTCGACGACTTGGTCTTGGTCCGGACGACCAGACAGTGAGCTACCCATTGCTCACTGTCCGCAAGTCTGTGCCTACGGTGGCCGGAAATCGCGATCAAAATCCCGGCGAATTAATTACTGGCCTGTTGGTCTAGTGGTTAGTAGCCCTGACTACTATACCGATGGTCGTGGGTTCGATTCCCACCTAGGACAAATGTTTGTGTGATGAGCATGATCATTTGTTCTGTGTCTGGGTGTTATTCATCTTTAATATGTATGTATTTAGAAATATATAAGTATGTTTATCAGTTGTCTAGTACCCATAACACAAGCTCTGCTTAGCTTGAGAGTCCTTGGGACTAGACGGCGTTGTGTGATACGAGTAGTTGTGGAATATTAATATTATATTATTGTTTTTAATTAAAAAAATCTCTTTAAAAAATTCCTATAGCCAACTTTGTCCCTATGACCCGTAAGTGTGACCTGGTTCTCCTAATGACGTAACAATGTCAGACTGGCGCCTAGGTATTTCGATGCCGACTATTAGCTATAGTAATAAGACACTTTAATTATAATAATATCATTAAATTTATTTAGTAAGCTGATCGTAGACATGAGTGCCAAGGACAAACGGTCTAAAGTATAAGCGATAGCGATTTGCGAAATCTAATACTCATGTTAAGTATGGCAACGGCGCTCTCGCCGCCGCCGCGCCGCCGGGATTCGGATCCCGATTTCCAGCCACCGTAGGCGCGGGCTTGCGGACGGCGAACAATGGGTAACTCGCTGTCCGACCGACCGGTAACCATCCAGATTGCGCCTCAAGGAGTTGTCATCAAACGTAGGGGCCCAGCTGGGACGAAGCACACTGGGGCCAAAGACCTGCTTCTAAAAGGAAGGCTCGGCCCCGGTATAAAAGGCAACGAAGGGAACGCAACTTTTCCCTACTCCTTCGAAACGGCTTGGATCTTTAGAAACATTTTTACACATAAAAATTGGTGGTTAAACATTCTTCAAAGTGGACATAGCTTATGTAAATCAATCAATGTTTCGCAAAGAAAATGGATTTAAAGGTCAGCCGCGTGCTTTCCGAGCGCTGCTGGCCGCAAATGAATGCACAGATATGCGTACTGCCGCCTAGGTGGGTGCGAGAGTTGCGTCCATTTAATTTAGGCCAGACGGTTCAAGGGACTATAAGCCTTAAGGCACGCGTGAAACACTACGCGCCGTTGACGACTCGGCTCGTTCCGAGCGGTTACCCGATCCGTCCGATCCGACCACTTTGGTAACTAACTCTTCCATCAAATTTTCTGTGACTTGGACCACTCCACAAGATAGTATGACACACAGTTTAATAAAAATCCAAGTCTTACGTTAAAACGAAACATGAGTCGCACGTTTTTTGTTACGTGTAATTTATTCAGGTGGATGAGAATCTGGTCTCCTGGCTTGTAACAGTAGGCCACCCAGTAATATAGAACGTCATAGTTAAATTTATACGTTACATTCGATTGTTAGGCCTTTTTTTTGGTGGGAAATAATCATCCAATGACATCCCCCGCTCTTTAGCGGAGCGGGAGATAGTGTCAGACTCTTACTGACTAAAAGATGGGTCCGTTCCTTCTAGCCTTCATACCGGGGCTCGAGCGCCCTTTCGGATAACCCTGGCCCCAGTAGGCTTCGACCCGGCTGGGTCCCTGCTGTTGCTGACAACTCCTTGAGGCGCGCGGGAACAGTGCGCGCCGTCGACGACTTGGGCTTGGTCTGGACAATTACCGGACGGCCGGACAGCGAGGTACCCATTGCTCGCTGTCCGCAAGCCCAGGCTTACGGTGGCCGGAAATCGGGATCAGAATCCCGGCGGCGGCGAGAACGCCTTTGACTGACGCGTTCGGCCTCCTCCTTTGCGATTCGATACTAAGGCCTAATGTCCAACGCGTCTTTTTTTTTTATTTAGATAAAACAAAATCACTGTTACGGAGCCGCGAAATAGACATAGTCCTGCTGCCTGATTCACGTAAAATCAAACAAGCCAAATATCGTTGAAGTTTTATAGTCGTTCGATCGAAGTCCTATCCAAAAGCGGTATTCACGATCCATCGACTTATTTCCAGTTACACTATTAAGTATTCTACCAGGATAATTTAATAAAGATTTTTTTTAATCGACGAATTTCAAATGACTTTAAAATCGGTGTCGTTCAAACTCGATTGATGGATAAGAATACGGAAATGGTTTAAACGACTAAATCGCTACGATATCGTTATGGTTTTCATTACGTGAATCGGGCTACTGGGCGGAGTTCATTTCCACAACTATCACACAACGTCGTCTAGTCTCAAGCTAAGCAGAGATCGTGTTTTGAGTACTAGACAACTGATAAACATACTTATATAAATACATACATATCCTAACTAATATTATAAATGTGAAAGTGTGGATGTTTCGATGTTTGGATGTTTGTTACTTAATTACGCAAAAACGGCTGAACGGATTTGGATGAAATTTGGCATGCATATAGCCTTTGACATGGAAAAGAACATAGACTACCTTTTATCCCGATTCATTAAGTACCTAATGGGGTGAAGCCGCGAGCAAAAGCTAGTTATACATAAATTACACCCAGACACAGAACAGTTATCAAGCTCATCACACAAACATTTGTCCTGGGTGGGAATCGAACCCACGACTTCCGGCATAGCAGTCAGGGCCACTAATCACTAGACCAACAGATCATTCAGGTCAGAATGTAGTAAATCTTATGATATAGACCTAGATCATGACGTTTTTAAAGTAAGATTGTTTTAATCTTGTTTCAGTGTGGGTAAGAGACAGAGCTATACAGGTTGTCTAGCGCCATCTCTTACCCACACTGAAACAAGATTAAAACAATCTTACTTTGAACGTCATGGTAACCCTGATGGTCAACCGATTGCAATGAAACAAAGCCTGAGTAATTTATCGTCATTTTACGCGATGCGCGCACAATTAAAAACTTTTACAGATTTATATTCTATGTATATCTACTCTAGTTAAAGATTTAATTTTAATTAGTCATAGAACATACAACATGAGAATGTATATAATGTTTTATGTACTATGTGAAACAATATTTGTATGCCCAGCAAGGCAA
This sequence comes from Mythimna albipuncta, assembly GCA_929112965.1. Classification (NCBI taxonomy): domain Eukaryota; kingdom Metazoa; phylum Arthropoda; class Insecta; order Lepidoptera; family Noctuidae; genus Mythimna; species Mythimna albipuncta. The sequence goes on along the minus strand of OV815985.1, from coordinate 8,122,438 downwards.
CACATAGTGAAACGTTATTTTTTAACTAACACCATGATGTGCTATCATATAAACCTATGTGTAACAAATAAATATTTGACTTTGACTTTGACAAATATAATTAAGAGGTAAAGTTTGTTTTTTTTCTTTGGTTTCTAAGAGGTAATCTCCAGAAGTTCTGGTCCGATTGCTAAAATTTTTTTCACCGATAGAAAGCTGCTTTATTCCTGAGTGACCTAAGCTATATTTTATATACGCGGACGAAGCCGCTGGCAAAAGCTAGTTATATATAAATATAAAAGTACGGATTGATTAGCATAAAATTATTCTGCATTTTTTTCTTGAATGAAACGTAACGTGTGTTTTGCTTATCAAACATTATTAAGTAAAATGCTTATACCAACCTTTTATTGTTATTTAGCTATTTGGAAACCGGATACATCTATAAATACTAATAATATAATAAATCGGAAGAGTTTGTTGGTTTGAACGCGTTAATCTCAGGAAGTACTGATGCGAATTGAAAAATTCTTTTAATGTTGGGTTATAGAATAGCCCATTTTCCGAGGAAGGCTATATAATATCACGCTGCAACCAATAATAAAGTAGCAGTAACTAAAGCAGTTAATAGAATCGGTCTAAAAATTCAAACGCCTAATTATTGGGGCAAAATGAAATCTGATGTGGTCAACACTGGTTCAATAATCAAGGTTGATTAAGAGATCTTGATCATTGTTTACTAATAGGAGAACCTTTTAAAAAGCATCGAATAAAAGTATTTTTTAAATGATTAAATACTCGTATTATACAATATTCCCAAGTCGTTTGACTATTTAGACAGACTTTAAAATAAAAAATTATGGCAATAATAGTATATTAGTATTACATATTTTTTTAATTGCATGACACAGTGGAATTAATTCGCTTCCGTCACACTTTATTCTAAGTAGGTAGAAGTATTGAATGCTTGTCCATTTTTCCGAGCATTAAAGCATTTTATAAAATACACCTGCACTAATATTACAAACAGGTAATTTTTTTTGTTTGTAGGGGGTAATCTCTGAAAGTACTGGTCCGATTGCAAAATTTTTTTCACCGGTTGAAAGCAGCTTTATTCCTGAGTGACATAGGCTATATTTTATGCGGGTGAAGCCGCGTGCAAAAGCTAGTAAACGATATTTTTTAGTACTGGTAGAGTGTCTAAAAAGTCGTTTGGACTTGGATAATTATTAGGGCAAAATTAAATCTGATGTAGTCAACACTGGTTCAATAATCAAGGTTGATTAAGAGATCTTGATCATTGTTTACTAATAGAAGAACCTTTTAAAAAGCATCGAATATAAGTATTTTTTAAATGATTGAATATTATACAAAATTCCCAAGTTATTTGACTTTTTAGACTATAACTGAAAATCTTTATAGCGATTTGAGAGAAAAATAAAGATGTTGGAGTATGAATCTTATTAGAACCGAATTAGAGTAGAGATCTAATGGAACCTGATGGCTTGTAGCTGCAATTATTTATATATTAAGTAGTAACCTATCTATATCATTATTACGAAGTAACATAAATAAAAACATCCTCAACATAAAATCATCATTACAAAACATCATGATTTAATTTATAAAACTGCTGACAAAGACATTAAAACTGTCTTAGTTTTATAGATTCTATACACCTTTCAATAAATATTTTGATTAAAATACAATATTTTGGATCAAAACATAAAATCCATAAGCGTTTTGGGAACACATTCATTGTGCGTATAGCTAAGGAATTCCCTGCCGGAGTCTGTGTTTCCTGATAGCTATAACCTAGGGATCTTTAAGTCAAGAGTGAATAGGATACTTCTAAGCCGCAACATCGCTTACAATCAGGTGAGATAGTGGTCAACCGCGAGCCTATCCACATAAAAAATACAAATAGACAGTCATTTGTATAAAACCCTTAAAAATTGCAAAATAAAAACAACTCTGTCACGAAATGGAAAAAGCCTTTTACCCAAAAATAGGGCTAGACTATTCATAATAATAATAAAAAAAAACAAATGGACAGTCATTTCAATAAAAACCCTTCTAAATTGCAAAAGATCAACTCCGTCATGAAGTGGAAAAAGGCCTTTTACCCAAAATTAGGGCTAGACGAAAAAAAAACAATACTGTCAGATCAATTTCCAAAAACCAAAAAAAAATACAGAGGAAAGGTACTCACAATTATTCCTGTCTCCTGCAAACAGCTGATGAAAGCGTATGAAGTCAGGTCGACCGCCGAAAAATTTGCCATTTTGATTCAAAACCTCACGAATCAACTCCAGATTATTTACAACCAGACATTTCGTAGTTCCCATTTTTAGGCTGAATATGTCTCCATATTCCTTTGCCAAGTCTGTAAAAGACTGGAACGGAGACTCATGCTTGCCCAAAAGGTGTAAATTACCTATAATAGGCAGAGGTGTAGGTCCCGGCGCCTCTTTTAGGACTACAGTTTTATTTTCACCGTATTTAGTAACCTTTTTAAAAGTTACGGTGTTATTAAAATAAAATTTGTAGACCGCTATCAAAAAGACGGCTAACAAAAAGAGTGCACTCAACATCTTGATTTTTTAGAAAAAGATTTTTTAGAGTGGCTACACCGGTGGCGGGAACGGCTATTCCGGTTGCACTGACTTGTGTCTGTGATGTCGGCCATATTTATACTGAGCGCGCGAAATTTGCATTCCTATTTTGAATTTACAAGTCCATTTTGTGCTTTCGGAAGCCGAAAAATTGTAACTCGATCAATGTGTGTTTAGAAAAATGGATGATGAATGATTTGCGTCATCTTTTTTAAGCAAATTACAATCATAAATATAATCAGCCCTTTAATGATCCCACTGCTGGGGCTCAGGCCTCGTCTCTAGGAGAGGGAATGGGCCGTAATCCACCACGCGGGCCTAGTGCAGGTTGGTGGATATAACATGTCCTAATTTTTTTTTGGTTTTAGGACATGCCAGTTACTGTTTCCCATATAATGATCCCACTGCTGGGACTCAGGCCTCCTCTCTAGGAGAGGGAATGTGCCGTAATACACCACGCGGGCCCACTGCGGGTTGGTAGAATTCACATGTCTTAAATTTTTTTAGTTTTAGGACATGCCAGTTTCCCTTATAATGTACCCACTGCTAGGACTCAGGCCTCCTCTTTAGGAGAGGGAATGGGCCATAATCTACTATGCGGGCCCAGCGCGAGTTGGTAGAATTCACATGTCTTCGATACTTTGTTTTAGGACATGCCGGTTTCCTCGAATTGGATGGGGAGGGAGAGGCAGGCCAAAGAAAAGACGGATGGATTGTGTGAGAAGTGATATGAACGAAAAGGGAGTTAGTGATAGCGTGACGAGAGACAGGACAGAATGGAAGAAAAAAACGTGTTGCGCCGACAAAAATATAACGGGACAAGGGCAGGAAGAAGAAGAAGAAGAAGGTTTCCTCACATTGTTTTTCCGCCACCGTAATGACATACATTTTAGTCCTAGCGTCGCCCCGCGGGTTTACCCGTGTCTATAATATTCTATTCTTTATAAAGTCCGCATCTAACAATCTGTTCGTGATAAACTAAAAACTACTGAATGGATTTTTACGCATTTTACGCAGTTTTTATCAATAAACAGAGGTAAGATAGAACTACACTGCGCATACGTGTGCCACACACGCCGATGACGTAATCAAAACCGTAACGATATCGTAGCGATTTAGCCGTTTATACCATTTCCGTATTCACATCCATCAATCGAGTTTGAACGACACCGTTTTTTTTTTTTGCCAAGGTGCAAATAAATGCACAGATTTGCGTACTGCCGCCTAGGCGGGTGCGAGAGGTGCGTCCACATAATTTTGGCCAGATGGTTCAAGGGACTATAAGCCTTAAGTCAAGAGTAAATAGGTTCCTTTTATGTAAGCGTGCCCCTTCGTTGACCACATCATCGCTTACCATCAGGTGAAATAGTCACTCAAACGCAAACCTATACGTAAGGAAATTAAAAAAAAACAATTGGAACTAATAGTCCCTGAGATTAGCTTGTTCAAACAAACAAACAGACTCTTTAGCATTTTAATATTAGTAGCATAGATTATAAAATTTAATGTAAGTTATAGGAACTTTTTCGTTTTTATTTAGTACGTAGATTATATATACCTATATACTAGCTGTGCCCGTGACTTCGTTCGCGTAGACTACAGGATTTTGAATTTATTTTTCCTAAATTAAAAGTAGCCTATGTTACTCCTTATTACATCAGCTACCTGCCAAAAAAAGTCCCGTCAAAATTGGTCCAGCCATTTCAGAGATTAGCCCGGACAAACAGACAGACAGACAGACAGACAAGCGGATAGACAGACAAAACATATTTTGGTGTATGTACCGTATATATATTCATATGCATGTAGAAAAAGCAGTTATTTCAATATTACAAACAGACACTCCATTTTTATTTATCTATATAGATTTAATATTATGATTTATACTTTCGATACACAATATTTAATTCCATTGTTTTGATTTGTTTGTCTTTTAAAAGAATGAAATTTTAATCAGATTATTCCATATAAAATATCGTTAGTTTTATTAATTTCTTCGCTATTACCTATAATTCATATTAGTAATGGATAAAAATGCAAACTCAGTGCAATTTTAGTGCATGTTATGACCTCGAATCTAGCATAAGCATTGTATAACATAATCAGCCTTTTTTAATGTTCCCACTGCTGGGACTAAGGCCTCCTCTCTAGGAGACGGATTGGGCCGTAATCCAATACGCAGACCGTAATCCACCACGCGGGCCCAGTGCGTGTTGGTGAATGTCACACGTCTTCAAATTGGTTCTAAGACATGCCGGTTTCCTAACGATGTTTTCCTTCACCGTGTGAGCAGTGGTGATGAAATAAAATACGCAAAGTACCTACCTAATGTTCCTTTACCCCTTTTTTTTTCGATGGTGGCTCTTGGGTGGAGCGGGAGATAGTGTCAGACTCTTACTGACTAAAAAACCCATGCCTTTCCTTCAAGCCTTCATACCGGGGCTCGAGCGCCCTTTTGGATAACCCTGGCCCCAGTAGGCTTCGACCCGGCTGGGCCCCTCCTGTTGCTGACAACTCCTTAGCCAAGTTGATAATCAGCAATCGTTAACGCTAGTAGAAAACTTCAAATGTACGGGAATGACGTCATCTCGACGCTCAGTCACGTGGTCAGGACAAAAGCATCAGGGGCGTGGCCAACTCGAGGCGTTCGACGCAAGAGAATCGTAACGAAACGGTTGTAACTTAGTTAGGGGGGCTGGCTGGGTGTGAACCCGTAACCTACTACTCGTAATTCGGGGCCATTACCACTCGGCCACCACTGTTCAGGACCTCTACCATGAGTTTAAAGCAATAGTATTTGTCGGTACTCCATGCCGAATACGTAAATATTTTGTATGGCAAATTTTGGTTCCGTAAGTGACCGCTAGAGGCGCTGTCAAATTCTGCGAGCAATGTCCTTGCCCACTGCCACTTAAGTTTGGCGATTCTTTTGTCTATAACCATGGTTCTCCTTTTATGATGTTATCACGCAAGGAAACCCCGAGGATAGCCCTTTCCATTGCTCTTTGGGTGACTTTAAGCCTTCTGATGAGGCCCATTGTGAGCGACCACGTGTCGGAGCCATATGTCATCACTAGCAACACGCACTGGTTATCGCGGGCCTATACATAAAAAAAAAAAAATACCTTATCAAAGCTGAGGCGAGGTTATAATAAAAGCTAAAATAAAATAAAAGAACGGAAAATTTTCGACAATACTTTTAATAAGACTTTATATTTTAAAATAAATACTATGTATTTATTTAAATTTCGAATAAAAACCGTTTGAATAAAAAGACGTTTAAATGAAGATGTTGCCAGGTAATAAATATTTTGTAATGAAAATGTATTCGTTGATCTTCGCGTTTCGTTCGATGTTTTTGATTCTTTAAATTCTATTTTTAAAACTTTTGCCTCAGTTTCTTTTACAAATAACGGTTTTTTTTTTAAATAAAATATTAGAAAGTAGCGGATAACTGACAGGGTCGATGCCCGCTAGATCCACGAGGAACTTCTGAAAAGAGAACACGTGGAACGCAAAGGGCAACTGAAGGACATATGTACGGTTTTAGTCGGTAAACATCTGATTCACTCCACCCTAGCGGGAGAAATCAAACGATGTCCCACTTCAAAAAAACTAGTAAAATTTGATAGAAATGGAGAAAGTTTATCATTGCGACCGAGGCGGAATTAGTATAATTATGGAGCCCACAGCTGCAATGATTAATTTCCACGTGTTTTTCAACACACTTACGAAGAAAATTTTTACTGGCCTGTTGGTCTAGTGGTTAGTGACCCTGACCCTGTCGTGGGTTCGATTCCCACCCAGGAAAATGCGCGGTGAGCCTATTCATTTGTTCTGTGTCTGGGTGTAATTTATCTACGATAAGTTCAGTATGTTTATCAGTTGTCTAGTACCCATAACACAAGCTCTGCTTAGCTTGGGACTAGACGGCGTTGTGTGATAGTTGTGGAATTAAAAAAAAAAGTTTTAGTCTGTAAAAGTCTGATACGCCCTCCGCTCCACCCCATAGCGGGAGAAGTAACTGGAAGATTCCCCACCTAATATAAAACCACAGTTAGGTAAAGATTGAATGTAACGAGGTTATTCCCCTGTTTCAAAATTATTGCGAATGAATGCGTCTATAATTGTTATGTTCCAGAAAGCAGTATGTAGATATGTACCAGTGAAAAATCCGGTCAAGTGCGAGTCGCACTCGCGAACCTAAGGTTCCCTAAAAACTTATCTATGTAAATAGTTCAATTCTCAAATCGTGTCTTTTCCGAAACGCAAAAAGTATCTAATTATTTTGTGATACAACTATCAGTTTACGGATTTCAGACTTTCAATGGAAATAATAAGAAGTCTTAAAGTCACCCAAAGAGCAATGGAGAGGGCTATGCTTGAAGTTTCCGTGCGTGATCACAACAGAAATGAAGATATCCGCAAGAGAACCAAGGTTACAACATAACTCGAAGAATCGCCAAACTTAAGGGCCAAGCGCCCGAAAAGTGCCATAAAACAGTGATTTTCTGAGGCCTACTCCTCCGTAACGGCTAGGTCAATTGGTTTGAAAAAAATATATGTTTATTATAGATTCATGAACAATAATACATTTTATTTTTTCGTGCAATTAATACTTTTGTCAAAAAAAATTTTTTTGCAATTTCGCAACTTTTCCCTACTCCTTCGAAACTGCTTGGACCTTTAGAAACATTTTTACACATAAAAATTGATGGTTAAATATTGCATATGTAAATCAATCAATATCTCGCAGAGAAAATGGATTTAAAGTGCTTTCCGGGCGCTGCTGCCCACAAATAAATGCACAGATTTGCATACTGCCGCCTAGGCGAATGCGAGAGTTGCGTTCACATAATTTCGGTCAGATGGTTCAAGGGACTATACACCTTAAAGGCACCCAAAGAGCAATGGAGAGGGCTATGCTCAAAGTTTCCGTGCGTGATCACATCAGAAATGAAGACATCCGTAAGAGAATCAAGGTTACAACATAACTCGAAGAATCGCCAAACTTAAGTGGCAATAGGCAAGGCACATTGCTCGCAGAAGAGACGATCGATGAGGTCGAAAGGTCGAGGTCGTAGACGCAGCATTGGAAGACCTCCCACGAGGTGCCACCTGATGGTAAGCAGTGAAACAATCTTTGATGGTGAGGCGCACTAGTTTATTAAGAGCCTGTTCACTCTAGCTTTGAAGACATCTAAATTATAATCGGACGGGAAGACCGCAGCAGGTGGGATCGCAGTCAAGCACTAGTCTTATATAATTATAAAATTCTCGTGTCACAATGTTCGTTCCCGTACTCCTCCGAAACGGCTTGACCGATTCTCATTTTTTTTTTATGGTGGGAAAAAGTCATGCATTGACATCCCCCGCTCTTGGGCGGAGCGGGAGATAGTGTCAGACTCTTACTGACTAAAAGACTCACCCCGTTCCTTCTAGCCTTCATACCGGGGCTCGAGCGCCCTTTCGGACAACCCTGGCCCCAGGGACCGATTCTCATGAAATTTTGTGAGCATATTGAGTAGGTCTGAGAATCAGCCAACATCTATTTTTCATACCCCTTAGTGATAAGGGTTGTCCACCCTTAACATTTTTCTTTAATTTAAAAAAATATTTATATGGCAAAACAACGTTTGCCGGGTCAGCTAGTCTATAATATAAAAATAAATCGCTAAATGTGTTAGTAAGCGCAAATCTAGAAAACAGCTGAACCGATTTCGCTAAAACAATTCTTTTTTTTTTATTGTGAGGAGAAGGTCAATAAGAAAAAAAAATAGGGTAGTGTATTGTAGAATAGGGTAGAGTAGGGTAGAGTAGGGTAGAGTAGGGTAGAGTAGGGTAGAGTAAGGTAGAGTAGGGTAGAGTAGGGTAGAGTAGGAGAGAGTTGGGTAGAGTAGGATAGAATAGGGTAGAGTAAGGTATAGTAGGGTGGAGTAGGGTACAGCGGGAGCAAAGCTGCGGGCAAAGGCTAGTTTATATTATAAAAACAAAATTTGACTGATGTAAGGTTCCCTAAAAATTATAAATAATGTATTTTAACATATATGTATTCATGAGTTTAGTTTTTATATGATAATTTAATGACGCAAATGCTAAACGTTATAGTGTGAACCGCTGACCGCTATGGGAACATCCTATGGTAATAGATTAAGAAAACACTGAAAAAGTTTTTAGTAAAAAGCATAGTTTCATAACAAGCTTTTATAGTGCGGTACAATTACCGTCACGGATCTTGAATCGGTCTCTTTAGTGGTGCGAAGTGAGACGCGGGGGTGGAGAGTGTTAGTGATTGGCTCGCCGCGCCATCGTGTCATAGACGTCACTCCTGATTCGTTCCCTGCGTTGCTGCATCTAACAACGAAGACGATAAGCTCGCCAATGTGTAGAATGCGCAAACCGATCCCCACTCTGACGCCGAGCGCTCAAGATCCGTTTCGGCAATTGTAAATAAGTATCTACCGGTATGAGTATTTTTTTGGAGCAGTGGTAGCCAAGTGGTAATGGCCCCGACACACAAGTGTAACTTATTTCATCACCCCTGCTCTCAAAACGGTGAAAGAAAACATCGTGAGGAAACCGGCATGTTCTAGAACCAAAAATTCGAAGACATCTATCAACCCGAACTGGGCCCGCGTGGATTACGGCCCATTCCCTCTCCTAGAGAGGAGGCCTGAGTCCCAGCAGTGGGAACATTAACAGGCTGATTATGCTATAATTCCCGACAGCCGGGTTGTCGCCTGTTGATAATAATCTATGTGTATATTATAAATCTATACCACTTTTCGTTGTAATTTTATAACTCAAGAACGGGCTCACCTATCCAAACCAAATGTTTAGGCTTTGTTCGGACTATTTAGTAGATGGTTTATGTAAAGTTTGGTAGGGTATAGTAGAGTATAGTAGGGTAGAGTAGGGTAGAGTAGGATAGAGTAGGGTAGAGTAGAGTATTGTCTCTACACCCTGCTCTACCCTACTCTACCCTACTTCACACTACTCTTAGTGTGGAGTAGGGTAGAGTAGGGTAGAGCAGGGTAGAGTAGAGTAGAGTAGGATGGAGTAGGGAAGAGCAGGAGCAAAGCCGCGCGGGCAAAAACTAGTAGTAAGAATATTGAAAGAAAGAATATATTGAATCGATTCTTGGAAAAATGGGGACAGTTCTTTTACTCCATTTCTTGAAACGGTTACGTTTAAGGAAAAAAAATATTGAAATTGACCCTTGAGCGAAACAACAAGTTTGGGGAAATTGATTTTCATATTCAGAACAACTTCCCCAAACAACATAAGTACTCTTTTTTGGTGTTCGCATTTGTGAAACTAGGCCGCAAATACGGGGAAACTGCCCTCACGCCTCAGCCGCGGGGATCCCGATCCAGTCACGCAGGCTTGCGGACGGCAAGCAATGGGTAGTTCACCGTCCGACCGTCCGGTAACCGTCCGCACCATTCCCAAGTCGTCGACGATGTGTCGACGCGCGTCTTATGGAGATGTCATTAAAGCGTAAAATCGTAGGGGCCCAGCAGGGTCGAAGCCTAGTGGAGTCATGGGTATTTTTTATAAAGGATAAGATCGCGTTTGACCACTATCTCACCTGATGGTAAGCGATGATGTGGTCGACGATGGAGCACGCTTGCCTAGAAGCAACCTATTCACTCTTGAATTAAAGACCCCCTAGGTTATAGTTATCAGGAAACACAGACTCCGGCAGGGAATTCCACTACTTAGCTGTACGTATAATGAATATGTTCCCAAAACGCTTTGTTCGTTTGGGTGGGATGACAGACAAACATCGGGACCGGTGAAACTAAAATTAGTTTAAAACACTAAAAACACGCTTTTAGCACGCACTAAATTTAATACCCATATCATGGTGCATTTCAAATAGCCAATCTGCCATCTCGGACGTCCGTCATATTGGATTTGAGTCACGTGACTATTTTTTTTCGTATTCTTGACAACAAACCCTTTCATTTGATACCCATATCATGGGGGTGGATTTCAAACAGCCAGTCCGTCATCTTGGGAAGGCCGCCATATTGGATTTATAATGACGTTTCTTAGCTAGTCATGTATTGTCATCAGAACTCAGAGCGTGTGCAAAATTTTATCCTAATCGAAGACCGGGAAGTGGGTCAAATTAAGATTCCAAGATTTTCTTACATACATAGTTAGTTACAAGTGAAGCTAATTTATAAGCTTGTTAATAAAAGCATGTTAAAAGCCTCTATTTCTTTATCCCATTAAAATCTTCTTCTATCAGCCTAAGTTACGTCACAATTCATACAGAAAAATCGACGCGACGATAAACTTTCCAACGATCTTGTGTTGTGCGGTTTAATGTAGTCGGCGACCTCAATACCACTTGACTTAGAATTAGGGCAGCAGAAACATGTGGGGAGTCACGTCTACAAGTTGGCATCTTACTTGACATTCACAGCGTATTTTATCTTTTTAAATGTGAGTAATCAAGCTAGAACTGCATTAGACCGAAGCACACGTGGACCACACCAGTAGCCCGATTCACGTAATGAAAACCGTAACGATATCGTAGCGATTTAGTTGTTTAGACCATTTCCGTATTCACATCCATCAATCGAGTTTGAACGACACCGATTTTAAAGTCGTTTGAAATTCGTCGATTAAAAAAAAACTGTATTACATTATCCTGGTAGAATACTTATTAATGTAACTGGAAATAAGTCGATAGATCGTGAATACCGCTTTTGGATAGGACTTCGATCGAACGACTATAAAATTTCAACGATATTTGGCTTGTTTGATTTTTCGTGAATCAGGCTACTGATTTGTACGTAGAACGACATCGCGTGGCGTGGATCAAGTGTAGCTCTACAAGTCTAGTTGCCATATAAAATGTATGGAGATCGACGCGCCCAGATCGGCGTGTGCGGCACACGTGTGAGCAGTGTAGTTCTACTTTATCTTCTCCTGTTCTTGGTTAAGGTGTATAGTCCCTTGAACCATCTGACCGAAATTATGTGAACGCAACTCTCGCACTCGCCTAGGCGGCAGTACGCAAATCTGTGCATTTATTTGCGGCCAGCAGCGCCCGGAAAGCGGTTTAAATCTATTTTCTCTGCGAGATATTGATTGATTTACATATGCAATGTTCACTTTGAAGAATATTTAACTACCAATTTTTATGTGTAAAAATGTTTCTAAAGGTCCAAGCCGTTTCGAAGAAGTAGGGAAAAGTTGCGAAATTGCTAAATATTTTTTTTTTTTGACAAAAGTATTAATTGCACGAAAAAATCAAATATTGGTATTATTGTTCATGAATCTATAATAAACATAGGTATATTTTTTTCAAAAAAATTGACCAGGCAGTTACGGAGGAGTAGGCCTCAGAAAATTACTGTTTTATGGCACTTTTCGGGCGCTTGGCCCTTAAGGTAGAACCATCCACGCCGCGCGTCATCGTTCTATGTACAAATCAAGCGTAGTCCATCATGTGCGTTGGTCTGATGTAATTTTTACATTCACTTAGTCCTACCAGACATTGGTTTTTATGGGCAAATACCCTGATACCTCTTAAAGACGCACGAGGAACACAATGTGCCGTCAACTCTAGCGTGATCTATGCCAGATGGCCGGATAACGAGCAATGAGTAGCTCTTCGTTCGCAAGCCCGTGCTTACGTTGCGAATTCCGACACCCGAGGCGTCTCTTGCGGCGGTGGTTGGGGCGTGATGATGCCTTCTTCCTAACGGTATCAGCCACCTCCTTAGCTCGCATTACTGCTTCGCAGAAGGAAGATATGAGGTGGCGGACATAGGCCTGCCCCAAGGCCTGCCCCAACTCGTATTTTAATGACCTGTAGGTAGTAGTTGAGTACAAGTTACCTACAGGTCATTGGACTCGCCCAGCTGACGTTATCTTAAAGAAATCAATTTCGTACAAGCGTAAATTAATACGAGTTTTGAAAAAACCCGGCCAAAAGCGTGTCGGGCCACGCTCAGTGTAGGGTTCCGTAGTTTCCCGTTTGTCACAATAAGTGTACCCACTTATGAGTTTAAAAAAATGCTTGCATATACGATTATACTACAAACTTAGTCCAGAAATTATTTTGTAGAGCCTTTTTGTCTTTTTTGTACAAAAACTGTTCTTTCTATCAAGTTCAAAATAATTGTCCCAGAAAGTTCTTATAAAGTTCTACTTTTCAGATTTTTTTCATATTTTCTAAACTTATGGTTCAAAAGTTAGAGGGGGGGGACACATTGTTTATTACTTTTGGAGCGATTATTTCCGAAATTATTGACATTATCAAAAAATGATTTTAGTAAACCCCTATTCATTTTTAAATACCTATCCAACGATATATCACATGTTAGGGTTAAAATTAAAAAAAAAATCACTTCCCACTTTACATATAGGGGGGCTACCCTAATAAAACATTTTTTCCAATTTTTGTTTTACCACTTTGTCGGCGTGATTGATATACATATTGGTACCAAATTTCAGCTTTCTAGTGCCAACAGTCACAGAGATTAAGCGAGGACGGACAGACAGACAGACATGGCGAAACTATAAGGGTTCCTAGTTGACTACGGAACCCTCAAAAGGTACTTTATTTTTTTATCTTTACAAATCGATAGTGTTTCATGTACCGGATCGACCCTCCACGGGATTAAAACGATCAAAATTTAGCGATGTATAACTTCGTCAGTTTAGCAATGTAGCATAAGTCGTAAAATAGATCACGTTAAGAGCTCATGGTAGGCCTTCTGAGCACAGTAACAACATCAAAAGTTTGAGTTCTTTGTCCACAAATTAGGGCACACTCTCGAAAACAAAGAAGAAAAAACAAGTGTATACTATTAACGGAGATTCAATTTGACCTATTCACCGAAACGTCTAGAAAAAATAATTCAATGACAAGATTTCGACACATCTAATCCATTCATCATTTGTAATCTTTCATCTCTTTCTAACCTTCAGTTAAATTTCAAAAACTGATCTCTCTATCTCCCTCTTTCGTAACAGTTAGGAAATAGGAGCGGTCTTAGAAATTCGACTTTTCCTCATGTTTTATTCATGTGACTTATTTATTTTTGATGTAAACAGTTTGTGGAAACGGCTCGGAAAATACTTAAATGCTACTCGGGATAATCTTTCACTGCGTTATGACGTAATTGGTCTAACTTAAGGGCCAAGCGCCCGAAAAGTGCCATAAAACAGTGATTTTCTGAGGCCTACTCCTCTGTAACGGCTAGGTCAATTAGTTTGAAAAAAATATATGTTTATTATAGATTCATAAACAATAATATCAACATTTGATTTTTTCGTGCAATTAATACTTTTGTCAAAAAAAAATATTTAGCTATTTCGCAACTTTTCGCAACTTTTCCGTACTCCTTCGAAACGGCTTGGACCTTTAGAAACATTTTTACACATTAAAATTGGTGGTTAAATATTCTTCAAAGTGAACATTGCATATGTAAATCAATCAATATCTCGCAGAGAAAATTGATTTAAAGCGCTTTCCGGGCGCTGCTGGCCGCAAATAAATGCACAGATTTGCGTACTGCCGCCTAAGCGAGTGCGACAGTTGCGTTCACATAATTTCGGCCAGATGGTTCAAAGGACTATACGCCTTAATGAATAATCTATTTACAGGGTGTAGAGGACTGGTCACTCACACCATAATTATGGTGGTAAAGTCCCCTCTTTGAGGCGTGGCTGGAAAGACCTCACGGCGTCCTCACCTTCCGCATGACGCAGATCCTCACCGGACGTGGACAGTTTAACTGGCCTGTTGGTCTAGTGGTTAGTGGCCCTGACTGCTATGCCGGAGGTCGTGGGTTCAATTCCCACCCAGGACAAATGTTTGTTTTCAGAGGGAAAATCATCCAATGACATCCCCCGTTCTTGAGTGGAGCGGGAGATAGTGTCAGACTCTTACTGACTAAAAACCTGCCCGTTCCTTCGTGCCTTCATAACGAGGCTGAGCTATCTTTCGAAACTACGATACGGTGGCCGGAAATCTGGATTCCGATCCCGATTTCCGGCCACCGTAGACGCGGGCTTGCGGACAGCGAGCAATGTGTAGCTCACTGTCCGACCATCCGGTAACTGTTCGGACCGAGCCCAAGTCGTCGACAGAGCGCACTGTTCCCGCGCGCCTCAAGGAGTTGTCAGCAACAGCAGGGGCCCAGCCGGGTAGAAGCCAAGGGGCCAGGGTTATCCGAAAGGGAAGCTCGGTTCCGGTACGAAAGGCACGAAGTCAGTCAGTAAAAGTCTGACACTATCTCTCGCTCCCACGAAAAAAATACGCAATGTTAGAAAACTGTAAAAAAAAACACAAAATAAAAAAATAAAAACATCTAGATACTCCTTGACTGCATAAGAAACCTTGTCATTTAGTAGCTTATAGAGCTTACTATGAAATCCTATGGCCAGTGGGCATACCTGTGCAGTGTAACTGTGCAGGCCAAACTAAGCGTGCGTGGCAGTCAAGCACAGGCGTCAGTTGTGCGGTAACTGCGAGAGGTAAACCGATTTGCCTTACAGCGTAAACCTGCTGCCGGGTCCATACATTCAACTGAGAAACTGTACAGATTTAACTTTACGTGTATATCCTCTACTCAGCTCAGGCTTTCCTGACAGGTGTAACTATACAGGCCAACCTGTCAGGTACACCCTAACGTGTATGGCTACTTTTACAATCAAAATAAAAGCTTGATCCAAAGGCCATAAGGCCCAGTTACAATTATAAAAGCCAATGCAAACTATTGGCGTGATTTGTCTTTTTCTTTTCGCCAGAAATGAAGTCAAAGTTATATGTTAGAGGACAATTTGAGGAATCAATAGCAAAAAGAATCAGCGATAGTCTGATTTTAAAATGACGAGTGACGGGCCTGTGGTCTAGTGGTTAGTGGCCCTGACTACTATGCCGGAGGTCGTAGTTTCGATTCCTATCCAGGACTAATGTTTGTGTGATGAGCACGATCATGGCGTTACCATGACGTTCAAAGTAAGGTTTTTTTAATCTTGTTTCTATGTGGGTAAGAGATGGCGCTAGACAAACTGTATAGTTCTGTCTCTTACCCACATTATAACAAGATTAAAACAATCTTACTTTAAACGTCATGGTCTAGGTCCAGGACTTTAAACCGTAACCAAACGAAGACCTATGGAAGTATTTTTGAAATGGAAATATAATACGTAATATTTTGAGGTTTTCATTGATAAAATAGATTAAATTGGTTATTACTATTATATTTTTAGGGTTCCGTAGCCAAATGGCAAAAAACGGAACCCTTATAGATTCGTCATGTCTGTCTGTCTGTCTGTCTGTCTGTCTGTCTGTCTGTCTGTCTGTCTGTCTGTCTGTCTGTCTGTCTGTCCGTCCGTCCGTATGTCACAGCCACTTTTTTCCGAAACTATAAGAGCTATACTGTTGAAACTTTGTAAGTAGATGTATTCTGTAAACCGCATTAAGATTTTTACACAAAAATAGGAAAAAAGCAATAAATTTTGGGGGTCCCCATACATAGAACTGAAACTCAAAAATTTTTTTTTCATCAAACCCATTCGTGTGGGGTATCTATGAATAGGTCTTCAAAAATGATACTGAGGTTTCTAATATCATTTTTTTCTAAACTGAATAGTTTGCGCGAGAGACACTTCCAAAGTGGTAAAATGTGTGTCCCCCCCCCTCTAACTTCTAAGATAAGAGAATAATAAAACTAAAAAAAATATATGATGTACAGACAGCTGTGAAATTGCCTGGGTACCCTAGTGTCTAATTTCCCTTGCACGTTAAAATTCAAGTTTTCGAAAATGTAACTTTGTTGGTTGCTTGTTGGTTGGTTGCTTCCCAGCTAAATGGCGACCAAGGCAATCTCACAAACCATAAACTTGACTTTTAGTTTGACAGAAAATAGATACATGCGTCATCGTTATCGTCAACAACTGAGTGTGAGGGTAGATTGATAAAAAAATATGAGACACAAGCTTAACTAATTTCGTGATTCTTATCAACTGTTTGTAAACGGGCACGAATATTGCGTCTAGCATTACAAGTAACGTTAAATTTCAAATGTGTCCACAAGAGTCCACTTGGTCCAATGGTACCAACAGCGGCTTGTGATGCACATGTTTCTGGTTCAAATCTCAAGTTAAGATTTTTACTTTTTGTTTTCCAGCTTTTGTGTTTTAGTTGGCATTTTTTTTACTTTTCTTTAATAACGTAAGTCAGGAAATGTCTTTTTAACCATTCAATCGTGATAATTACAGACACAATTGAAAGACAATAGGTGCGCGAACGTCGGCGTTCGCTTGGGGTTTAATGAATTAAATGGACAGTTTGTATAGAAATGAAAGAAAGTATTGCAAGTAAATAAAATGTTTATTATTTTAATATATAATAATAATGTATTTACTTAAGATTGATAAATTAAGTAAATGGTCATAGTCTAAAATTAAAATACATTTTTTAATATCATAGTTAGCTTAGTGGTTTATGTAAAGACTTTGACGCAGTAAGGCACGAGGCTAAATCGCAAATCTTGTGTATTTTTTTGCTTTCGATTTAAAACCCCAAATTGAACATTCTTCAAACATATTTGGAATAATTTCGCTTGACTTGTAATATGTGGGTAGTCACGACCATTAGGCATATTCATCATAAAACTGGTATTCAAATGTTACTTAGTTTACTTAGTTTAGGGTAGAGAAATAAAAATGAACCGTTCTAATAACACTAAAACCAGTCGACACTAATTGCAGTGACGTCGTGTAAACAATTTTTAGCCCGTAGCATTTGCTAATTTTGCTACGTGGTTAATCCGCCACTGGCACTATTGAAATAAATAAACTGTTTTTGTCATGTTCAAAATTGTATTTCAAATAATTCTATTCTGTCATAAGCAATTTAATATCTTCACTTCTTTTATGTGTTTTACCTTTATACATAGTTATTTAAATTAAATCTATCAGACGAATACTTAAATTTCTTTGTAAAGTAAAGTATTTGTATAAGTAATATTTAGTTGTTTTTCATTAAAGTTTTGATTTAAATAATTAATTTAATTTAAGACTTATAAATTTTAATTTGATTTAAAAAAAAAAACAATTCAGTAGGTATTCTAAACACAAACCTACTAAAAGTAGCGTGACTGATTTGAACTTAGTACCGGCAACCACGTCAATATAAGTCTACAGTTACTACCATTAGACTATGTTGACTTATGGAATAATGTTGAAATTAACAAGTGCATTACGTGGCATACGGTCCGTATTCACAAGTTAACGTTACGTCTTAAATCAAATTGTCATATCAGTATTCTATAATATTTGACCACTTACCTACCTCGTTTTACTCATTTAGATTAGCTCCGAATTGAATACCACTTAACTTCTGCTTATTGCAGAAGGTTCAAATTCGTCTAACTTTTAGGATGTCTTATGTTATCTACCTTCTACTGCCAGGTGGGTCAGATTTCTGGTTCCTCTGTACTTTTTGAAGTTATGAATAACAATTAATAAAAGAAATCGGTAGGATTTATATCGAAACTAACAAAGTGGAAGTATTTAATTGTAATATAACATTATGACTGGCCTGTTGGTCTAGTGGTTAGTGCTCCTGACTGCAATGTCCGGGTCGTGGGTTCGATTCCCACCCAGAACAAATGTTCGTGTGTTGGGCACAATCATTTGCTGAATCTGGGTGTAATTTATCTATAACATGTATGTATTTAGAAATATATAAGTATGTTTATCAATTGTCTAGGACTCGTAACACAAGCTTTGCTTAGCTAGGGACTAGACGGCGTTGTGTAATATCATTATTAATATTCAAATCGGTAGTTACGCAGCAAAAGGAAAAAAAAGCAGGTAAACAGGCTCATCAAACAAAAAGGCAATAATAAAATAATATAGATATTTATTTCTTACAGTTTACTATTCAACAGTCAGATTATTAATCATCGAATAAGATTATAATATTACTTGTAATTTTTTATTGAGGCCATAGCTTAAATATTCGTTTCCCAAATTGGAAAGAGGATTGAAGCTTATGTAACCTTAAAAAAACAAACAAGAGGCAAGATATTAAAAAAAAACTACAAAATTGCACAACAACATATCAAATGTTTAGTAGGTAACATAAAAAAAAAACAAAATTATGTTGTGTTATAACTTTAAGTGTTCATAACTTTTTTTTAAATTATTTCAAATACAGGTATTAAGTAAAACACACGTAACGAGGTCTCCAGTACGTACTGAGTAAATATGTAATATTAATTAAATATATTTATCAATATCTCGTGTAACCACCATTTTGGTCAATAACAGCTTGCATTCGGGAACGCATTGAATTAATCAAATTTTTACACAGATCTGAACCACGAATACTCTCCCATATTTGTAAACAATGAGCCTCTAACGCATCTGGAGTACGCTCGTTTTGATTATTCCACCGTTGAACAATAACACCCCATAAATTTTCAATTGGATTTAAATCCGGTGATCTAGCAGGCCAAGGAATAGCGCAAATGTCATTATGCTGACGAAACCAAGCCTGCACACTGTGCGAACGGTGTATTGGACAATTATCCTGCACAAATGTTATCTGTGGCAATTCTTCGCTTGGATACACCGTTCGAACTGTGGGCAACATTGTCTCCTCCAGCACTTCTATATAATTTGCACTATTTGCTCGGCTTGGTATTCTCACTAGTTCTCCAGGATCGGCTGCACTCATCCATCCCCACATGTTCACCGTTATA
Source organism: Mythimna albipuncta (assembly GCA_929112965.1). Lineage (NCBI taxonomy): Eukaryota > Metazoa > Arthropoda > Insecta > Lepidoptera > Noctuidae > Mythimna > Mythimna albipuncta. Next base: position 8,103,096 of record OV815985.1, on the reverse strand, counting down.
TGGCCAGATTGCCTATTGGGCACTACGTGACCACTTGTGTATCGCGTATTATCTCGACGCCACAGACATAATCGACCGTGTTCACTGGACTTAAAAGTTTTTTCATCAGTAAAGATGACATTACTCCAATCAAAGTCTATGTGATCCATAGCAAATTGCAATCTTGCTCTTTTATGGGTTTCCGTAAGCAAAGGTTTCACAGCATGCCTCCGATAATGCAGCCCTTCACTATGAAGAGCACGACGGACAGTGTCGACGCTTGTGTCAAATAAACCAGCATAATGGTTCGTCGGCAAAAATCCATTTTCCTCGTATTCCCTTACCATGGTTTGACGCTGCAACATGTTTATCAGTTTTGGTCTACCAGTTCTTTGACGGTGTTTCAAAGAACCATCTTCTTCAAATCGTCGTACCCATAGAACAACTGTTTTTCTCTGCAACAATAAAACAAAAATATATAATACCTAATAATGATTATTATAAAGAGGAGTGTTTTGTTATATAAAAAAGTGTAAAATAAGATTACTTACGTTTACACCGATCTCTCTGGCTATTTCTGACAAATTTTTACCTTGACTATGCAAAGCAATTATTTGAGCTCTTGTCACTACATCTATGTTACAATTCATACTCATTGTCATAAATTGACCGGATTAAAAAAAAAATTAAACGAAAGGAGCTCGAACGAGGTAATCGAAATGAACTTGCGAACAATCAATTAAAGCTTAGTCACAAGTCTTTGGTCTAAGTATTATTTATACTACCTACTAATTATTATTTATAAATCCATATTCAACCTACCGTCTCAAGTTTTGAAACTGACACATAGACAATCAGATATTTATAAATTGATAATTATTAAATTTTAATATTTTCAACACTTGATAAAAAAATATATAAATTATTTCAATGTTTATAGAAACAAAAGAAGCTACAAAAAAAAGCATTAGCATAAGCATTTGAAGCACAGCAACGCCACCTAGTAGCAGTATAATTAATGTTGTCAATAACAACATTTCAATCTGATTTTACGCTAGATGGCGTCATTTCTCGCTTCACACGATTTTTTTTCTGTACTATCCAACCACTATTGCAGCCAATCGTACATTACTATAAAAACTACCAACGAAAATTAGTTTGAACGAAATCCAGTAAGTAGTTTTTTTTTAATGCGTCATAAACCGAAAAAAATACACTATTATTAAAACATCGATCAAAGTTACAATACATTACAAGAACTTTTATATTATGTTACTTGCTGCTACGGAACCCTTCATGGGCGAGTCCGACTCGCACTTGGCCGGTTTTTTCCCTTAAATAACTCATTCGAGTTACCATGAAGTTTATATAATTTATTAAACCCCAAGCGAAGGCCGGAGAGACCGAATCACTCATTGTCTTTCTATTGTGTCTCTAAATACAGTAGTCGAAAGGTTAACAGTGTGAAACCTATACCTAACCTATATAATTAAAAAAAAATAACGTCTGATAAAAAACTATAGTAACCTACTGAATAGTCTCCAACTTCGTTTGGTTACGGTTGGTAGGCATAATTATTTTTGCTATTGATTTTTCATGCAGTGTTTTAAGATATGGCTTCATTTTCGCCGAAAAGAAAAATGAAATTTATGCCAGCTATGTATGGCATCAACGGCGCGTACTGTTCCCGCGCGCCTCAAGGAGTTGTCAGCAACAGCAGGGACCCAGCTGGGTCGAAGCCTACTGGGGCGGGGGTTAGCTTCGAAAGACAGCTCGAGCCCCGGTATGAAGGCTAGAAGGAACGGGGTGGGTCTTTTAGTCAGTAAGAGTCTGACAATATCTCCCGCTCAGCCCAAGAGCGGGGGTTGTCATTGGATGATTTTTTCCCACCATAAAAAAGCTATTTATGACAAAAGTTTCATTCTTTAAAAAGAGAAACATGTGAATAGTTCAGATGAATAACTTTAAGAATGTCCCTTCGTGGTCTTGCGTAAGACTAGTTACACTTTCACAAGTCTACTGGCGTGTGTAGGTACTGTCCTATATCTCACATTAATAGGCCAGTAGAGTAGGCCAGTGTAAGAGTAAAAGGTTATGTGCAATATGTACCTACTTAAGAGCGACCTACCCGAGGTATATTTTCATAAAGGAGGAGGCCGACTGCATCAGGCAACGGCGCTCTCACCGCTGCCAGGGTTCCGATCCCGATTTCCGGCAAAGAAAAGCTCGCTGTCCGACCGTCCGGTTACTGTCCGGACCGAGCCCGAGTCATCGAGGGCGCGCACTGTTCCCGCGCGCCTCAAAGAGTTGTCAGCAACAGCAAGGGCCCAGCTGGGTCGAAGCCTACTGGGGCCAGGGTTAGTTTCGAAAGAGTAACTCGAGCCCCGGTGTGAAGGCATGACGGAACGTGGTCGGTCGTAAGAGTCTGACACTATCTCCCGCTCCGCCCAAGAGTGGAGGTTATTATTAGATGATTTTCCCTCCATAAAAAATATACATTTCCATACAACCGCTCGTACGTGATTATGACGTAATAACACATCTTTCTCCAGATATTTAGAAAGAAAATCTTGTGGATATCATCTAGGTTTCTGTTGAAATTAAAATATTGTAAAACTAATCCAGTAAACACCTTTGAAAATCAGCTATTTTGAGTGAACATTGGCTTCTCTGTACTCATTAAGTTAAAAACTTAAAAAATACATGGCATACTATAGAAACCTTTTTACATTGAATCGAGATTCTAAACGACGAAAACTTTCATAGTTTTCAAAAAAACTCTATATTCTCTTGAACAAGTTTTTTGAAATATTCGAATAAATGACGGTATTACTAATTGTCAACAGAGTTTTCAGGCGTTATTTATTTATTTATTTATATATACTTTATTGCACATCAAGATTATAAATTTACAAAAGAAAACCATATAACAGAAAACACACAATTGGCGGCCTTATCGCTCTTATCTCTTTTTTCGCGTTGCGTCTTCATCAAATATTGCGTTGGATTATGTTGATTGAAACCACAAGCATTTCTATCAACCTATTTTTAAGTTAAGCTCTCAATTGTAATATTTATACCTAACTTATGTATTACTATTACTGTTGCACATGAATTGTCAAATCACTGTGTGTTTGTTTGTGTAAAATAAATAATTAAAGAAAGAATTAAATCTTATAAACCATGCTTTTGTTGACGATAGACGAATAGGGAAAGGGCCCTCTTAAGGTTTTTAAATTTCTAATTACTTTGACTTTGTGGTGAGTCCTTCAAGTCTACACAAAGGTTGTATGTTTAAAACACGCTTATTAAGCATGGCATTCTAAAATCTTTAGATCAGCCATACTCAAAGTGTGCTCCGCGGAACCCTAGGACTCCGCAAAGCCTTTTTCAGGGCTCCGTGTAAATACAAATTTTAATTTGGAAGAAAGTATAAAGACCTCGGGCTCTGTCATGACGTGTTAAATTGTCTGACGTGCGAGCGAGACAGAGGGATGGTGCTATACACCATATATACCGCCATCACTTTAATAGTTCAATTTAGATCGTCAAATGGATCGTCTTAAGATGTCATGGTAGGATTACAGTATTTAAAGTTTTGTTTAATTGTTAAAAAATAAAAAGGAGTGTCATGCCTCCAATTAGATTTTACTGTAACTCATTCAAAGTAAAGATTGCCCTTTCAAATTAAACTTTTTTTTTTATTTAAGGGCTTCTTTGAATATTTTGCCTTCCAATAGGGTTCCGTTGGAAAAAAAGTTTGAGAACCGCTTTAGATGATGAAAAAAAAGATTGGACATAGCATAATATGTTATGTTGGATGTGTAGTTTTTTTTTTTGGTGGTAATTAAAAAACCCACCCCGTTCCTTCTTGCCTTTCATACCGGGGACTCTTACTGACTAAAAGACCCACGCCGTTTTTTCTATCCTTCATACTGGAGCTCGAGCGCCCTTTCGGATAACCCTGGCTCCAGTAGACTTCGACCCAGCTGGGCCCCTGGTGTTGCTGACAGCTCCTTGAAGCGCGTGGGAACAGTTCGCGCCGTCGACGACTTGGGCTGGATCCGGACAGTTACCGGGCGGTCGGACAGCGAGCTACCAATTGCATGCCTTCCGCAAGCCCGCGCCTACGGTGGCCGGAAATCGGGATCGGAATCCCAGTGGCGACTGGGGCGCTGTAAGCGCCGTTGCCTGATGCGGTCGGCCTCCTTCTTTGCTAGCATTACTGCTACGCAGAAGGAGGCGACCACCTGCCACTCCTCCTCACTCCGGACCATGGCCAGTAGCAAGTACCGGCGCGAAAGGTCTCCGCCGCCGATTGCCCCGAAAGAAGATACTGGACACCCTGGGGCTGATGGAAATACCATGAATACAGCAACACAACTGGGCCCCAAGTCTGCTACTTTTATAAATTCGTCATTCCAACACGATCCCATTGTAACTTTGCTAAAAGTTCCTAATCTGCTAATTGATAATGATCGACCATTGATCGGTCAATTGTCTCGTAATAGAGTTGCGATAAAATGTCAATTTCGGATTCCCTCAAAAAAGGTGTACCCAAAATACTATAAAGATATTTGAAACGGAAAGAAACAAGTCTATCAAGAACCTGCGCAATAACATTTTTGCTATGCGTAAACATTTTTTTGCCAGCCCGACAAATCGCTTAGCCTGATTTTGGAACAAAACATTATTTACGAAAAACACAACGCAATATTGTTATACCAGACGTAGATGTTAAGGTGATATTTTTTGTGAGTGGCCAGCCATATTGTTTGACCCAATTTATTCGTCTGTATTCGAGAAAAAAGTGCCGGAATATTTTGGTGGTACATTTATTTGGAATCAATGGGTTCTGTAAACTATTTCTGGTGATTGTTATTTATTTTTTTATCTTTGAATCAGGCAGATTAGATTACCCATAAAATCGTTAGTATTACTAAACCTATGTTAGTATAATCAACAACAAATTTATCTAATTAGTTTCGCCTTCTTCCGGGCACATTTGGCAACAGTACATGCACTGCACGCAGGTGCCCCATGGGATCCCGATTTCCGGCCAACGTAGGTGCGGGCTTGCGGACAGTGAGCAATGGGTAGCTCACTGTCCGGCCATCCGGTAACTGTCCGGACCAAGCCTAAGTCGTCGACAGCGCGCACTGGCCTCAAGGAACTGTCAGCAACTGCAGGGACCCAGCTGGGTCGAAGCCTACTGAGGCCAGGGTTAGCCGAAAGGGCGCTCGAGTATGAAGGAACGGGGTGGGTCTTTTAGTCAGTAAGAGTCTGACACTATCTCCCACTCCGTCCAAGAGCAGGGGATGGCAATGCAATGATTTTTGCCCACCATAAAAAAAAGGTTGCCTTCAGTCTTACGCAGTACGCAGTAGTGAAGCGGATCTTTTTCGTATGATCGCAAAGAAGTCATCTGTATGCGCTGCTGCGAACATACCCGACGCGCTACAGAAATGTGGCAGTGACATCAAAATCCTAAAATCATTGTTATATTGCACTCGACGACTCGTATTGACTATGTACTTCCGTACTTACCAACAGAGTTTCACTAAAGCATTTATCATTAGCCTTTTAATTGTACCCACAGCTGGGACTCAGGCCTCCTCTCTAGGAGAGGGAATGGGCCGTAATCCACCACGCGGACCTATTGCGGGATGGTGAATGTCACATATCTTCGAATTTTTGGTTTACTGAATATTCTGTTAGCATTCGGTGATTCCGTGATTTAGTCGAATATTTTATAAAACTTGTTCCAGGAAATACGTGTTTTTTTTTAAACCCTTAAAAGTTTTTGAAAATCATTGTCATTATTCAAAATCTTTATAAAATGTGCTAGGCTTGTATGTTGTACTTTTTTGACTTTTTTCAGTTTTGAGTAAATTATGAAGTGTCAAATTTCATGCAAAATAGCAGATTTTCAGCGGGTTTAACCGGATTAGTTTTACACAAATTGATAAATTGATTTCCATAGAAGCCTAGATAATATCCACAAGATACTGATGCGTTTCCAAAATATCTAATGAAAAATATGTAATAACGTCATAATTGCGTAAGAGCGGTTATATGAAAAACAGTGAAAGTGTACGTCGAGAAAACCCCTTTATTAAGGCGGTAAGTCCCCTCTTTGAGGAGCTGGAAGAACGTCAGAGCGTCCTCACCTTCTACGTGAGGGAATGGACATCCTCACGAACCAGCCGCCGGGATCCCGACTGTGACTCCAATCGCCGTAAGTGTGGGGTTGCGGAGTACGAGCAATGGGTAGTCGATTTCCGGCCAACGTAGACGCGGGCTTGCGGACAGTGAGCAATGGGTAGCTCGCTGTCCGGCCGTCCGGTAACTGTCCGGACCAAGCTCAAGTCGTCGACGGCGCGCACTGTTCCCGCGCGCCTCAAGGAGTTGTCAGCAACAGCAGGGACCCAGCCGGGTCGAAGCCTACTGGGGCCAGGGTTATCCGAAAGGGCGCTCGAGCCCCGGTATGAAGGCTAGAAGGAACGGGGTGGGTCTTTTAGTCAGAAAGAGTCTGACACTATCTCCCGCTCCGCCCAAGGGCGGGGGATGTCAATGCATGATTTTTCCCACCATAAAAAAAAAGCAATGGGTAGTTCTCCGTTCAACCGTCCAGTACCTGGAGTCATCGAAGGCGCATAATGTTTGCTCAGAAATTGCGTAGAATGGTAATCTCGTACAAAATAACAAATCAATGTCTGACGTATGCGACAATTTACTAACATTTTGACAGTTCCTTTGATCATTGAACTACAATTAGAACGTCAGCGTGTGCAGTTATTGCTTGTAATAACTTCGATATTGTCATTTTACCAAAACTCTATTGCGTGACCATTGACTGATCAATGATCCATCATTATGAATTAGCAGATTACAAACTTTTAGCAAAATGACAATGGGATCGTGTTGGAATGACGAATTTATAAAAATAGCAGACTTGGGCCCCTGTTCTTACGTGATAATGATGTCAGTATACAAATATATGTACATCATTCTCAACTTTCTCTAAATATTTTGGAAACAAACTGATATCTTGTAGATATTATCCAGGTTTATATTGAAATTCAAACATTATTAAATTTAATCTAGTAAAGGTTGTTAAAAATCTACTATCTTGCGTGAATTTTGGTCCTTCACAATATACTCATATATATAAAAGTAACAAAAAAAATTACAATAATAGGAACCTTGCACATTCAATCGAACTTCTGTGTGATGAAAATTATTACCAAATTTTTTAATTGCTTTTTAAAATATCACTTTATTCCTGGAACAAGTTGTGTGCAATATTTGAGTGAGTGACGGTCGATGGAGTTAAAGAATGCCAAAGTTGCGTTCAGACATTTTCCTGCTTCGCAAAAGGAGGCGACCGCCTGCTATTCCTTTTCGCTCCAGACCATGGCTTGAAGCAGAGCCCGGCGCGGAAGGCCACTGATCGCCTGACGAGGACACGGCGGAAACACGAAGTTAAGTATTATTAAACGAATAGTTAAGTATTATTAAACTGTCTTAAGGTTTGAAACTACCCTAGAAATATACCCTCCACAGCTGTCAACTGCAATATCAGTCGATGCACATCCATCTTAATTAAAAGTACATCCATGATCTATTTTAATTTTTTTTAATAATAATAATAACGCGGGACCGAGACAGACCACGAAGGAGATGGCGGAACGACCTGGATGGCTTCCTAAAGAACTGGAATGAGAAAGCGAGGAACCGTGATCGTTGGAAGGAGTGGAGGGAGGTCTTTGCCCAGCAGTGGGAAAATATGGGCTATTAAAAAAATAATAAATTATTTATTGACATATTAAAGTTTACACACAAAAGTGTAATTCTCTGGCTCCTGAGCTACTAATGAACTGTATTACAGGAGCCAGTATATTCCCCATATTGTAATTACAATTTTTTCTCAGACAAATTCATACTTACAACCAAAAAAAAATAAAAAAATATTAATTAAAAACCGGCCAAGTGCGAGTCGGACTCGCCCATGAAGGGTTCCGTAGCAGCAAGTAACATAATATAAAAGTTCTTGTAATGTGTTGTAACTTTGATCGATGTTTTAATAATAATGTATTTTTTTCGATTTATGACGCATTAAAAAAAAACTACTTACTAGATTTCGTTCAAACCAATTTTCGTTGGTAGTTTTTATAGTAATGTACATCATATATTTTTTTTAGTTTTATCATTCTCTTAATTTAGAAGTTAGAGGGGGGGGACACACTTTTTACCACTTTGGAAGTGTCTCTCGCTCAAACTATTCAGTTTAGAAAAAACCGGCCAAGTGCGAGTCGGACTCGCCCATGAAGGGTTCCGTAGCAGCAAGTAACATAATATAAAAGTTCTTGTTATGTGTTGTAACTTTGATCGATGTTTTAATAATAGTGTATTTTTTTCGGTTTATGACGCATTAAAAAAAAACTACTTACTGGATTTCGTTCAAACCAATTTTCGTTGGTAGTTTTTATAGTAATGTATATCATATATTTTTTTTAGTTTTATCATTCTCTTATCTTAGAAGTTAGAGGGGGGGGACACACATTTTACCACTTTGGAAGTGTCTCTCGCGCAAACTATTAAGTTTAGAAAAAAATGATATTAGAAACCTCAGTATCATTTTTGAAGACCTATCCATAGATACCCCACACGCAAGGGTTGGATGAAAAAAAAAAATTTGAGTTTCAGTTCTATGTATGGGGACCCCCAAAATTTATTGCTTTTTTTCTATTTTTGTGTGAAAATCTTAATGCGGTTCACAGAATACATCTACTTACAAAGTTTCAACAGTATAGCTCTTATAGTTTCGGAAAAAAGTGGCTGTGACATACGGACGGACAGACAGACAGACAGACAGACAGACAGACAGACAGACAGACAGACAGACAGACAGACAGACAGACATGACGAATCTATAAGGGTTCCGTTTTTTGCCATTTGGCTACGGAACCCTAAAAAAGAAATGATTAAAATAAAAAAAATTATGATGTGAATTTAAAACTGCAGTCAATGTCAATTATCACAACTAAATAATTAATAAAATTGAAATTTTATGAATTAAAAGATTTTGGCGTTCAAAAACATTCCGCGTTCAAGTACTGTCTTTTTTTTTAAATATATATTAGTTTATTATTGTTTAAGATTATTTTATGCTTTTTTCTATGGGCCTCCGATGCCTGAAAATAAAATGGTTATTATTATTATTTTATTTATTGCGTTGGATGAAACAACAAACTCTTTTGTCGACGTGAGCATGCTCACGTCGACAAACGAGAAATCGGAAAGGGCCCTCTTAAAGAAAGAAAGAAAGAAAACTCATTTAGAAAGAATAAAAAGCAGTGGCGTAACTATAGAGTGACTAGGCTGGCAAAATGCCAAGGGCCCCGTCGGGCCTCAGAAGAAGTAACGTGATTTATCGAGGGCCCATCTAATGAATTTGCCACGGACCTCAGATGATATAGTTACGCCACTGATAAAAAGAGTTATTTTGCTTATTGGTAGACAAGATGGAGCCATCGGCCATTTTAGAAAAGACTAAAGGATCTCTAAATATCGCAAAATTACACGGAAACGTATCCAAAATCCATGAATATGTTAACTAGTGTCGACCTTCCAGTTTCCGCGCGAAATATCCCGAAAAACCGAAAAATTGTTTATGCAAACATTTTTTTTAAGGAATCTTGTGTTTCCATATTTTTTTCGTCTTTACTTAATTCATTATTTATTTTCTGATTAGAATATTGTTTTTTAAGCGTTCGTTGCTTGTTGCTATCGGAAAAGATTTTAGGTTTTTTTTTTCTTTTCATCTATGTATTTAATTTATTTATTTAATCTTCATGCAACACAAAGTAGGTACATAGGTGGACATAATGCTTTAGGCATTCTGTGACAGTCAACCTAGGGTAGTGCAGAGACAATATGGTAGACGCATAAAAAGAAAATTTTATTTTGAAAACAAGAGTAAAAAAGTATACTTACGTACACTTACTTAAGTATATTAAAATACAGTAAGGACAGAAGTTTTGAGACGATTCTGCTGTTGATGGAGACAATGATTCTGCAACTTCCACTTAAATGCAAACCGACATTCAGCCGTCCTGATATCGAGAGGAAGCGCATTCCACAGAAGGATGGAATCTAAGAAGGAAGAATGAACAAAATCAGCAGTATGAGAAGGACGAGTAGCAGGCGGTCGCCGACTTTTGCGAAGCAGTAATGCTAGAGAAAGGGGCGGCGCTCACAGCGCCCCAGCTGCCACCGGTATTCCGATCCCGATTTCCAGCCACCGCAGGCGCGAGCTTACGGACAGCGAGCAATGGGTAGCTCACACACACCGTCCGGTAACTGTCCGGACCGAGCCCAAGTCGTCGACAGCGCGCACTTTTCCCGCGCGCCTCATGGAGCTGTCAGCAACAGCAGGGGCCCAGCCGGGTCGAAGCCTACTGGGACCAGGGTTAATTCGAAAGATAGCTCAAACCCTTGTATGAAGGCAACGAAGGAACGGGAGTGGGTTATTAGTCAGTAAGAGTCTGACACTAAGTCTGAGTCTGTCAATTTTTATCATTTGACATTGTATTTAATCACTTGTTGACTAAGTAGATACAATGTAAGAATCAGTATTTGACTTGTAAGAATCTCTTACCAATAAATTACTATGACTATGACTATCGCTCAAGAGCGGGGGATGTCATTAGATGATTTCCCACCACAAAAAAAAGTATGAGAAGAACAGAGCAGTAGCAGATTATTAGAAGAACCCAGATTCCTTGCGTGTGAAGAACAAAGATATTGAAAATGAGTATTGTCAAATAGTACAATACAAATGCGTCGTTATTTTTTTCTTCGTATAATTTGGCGCGCTTTCGGAAAAAAAATGGGTTAGTTTCTCTATTTCACCATAGCGACAACCTTGGGGAAATCAAAACACGATGTGTCATTTTCATTTTGGTGAAATAACATTGTTTCTAAGTATAATTGGTTCTACAAAGTCTTGAGCACAGGCGAAGGGTAGCCAGCCTTTCGGAGTTTTACAGGATGCACTTTGGAGAGTGTACGCAGGAATTACATGACTTGATTCCATCATCGGACAAGTCGATGAACGGCGAGTATCCACCCTTATGTTGTTGAAACCTCTGCTGTCCGGACCAAGCTTTTCGCCTCGTCGTTTATACCGCGTATATCGAGGGACTGGAACAATTTGCCTGCTGCGGTCTTCCCGTCTGATTATAATTTAGGTGTCTTTAAGGCAAGAGTGAATAGGCTTTTAATAAACTAGTGCGCCTCACCATCAACGATTGCATCACTGCTTACCATCAAGTGGGATCGCAGTCAAGCACTAGTTTATGTCAATTAAAAAAAAGCAATTTATGAAGGAGTTAGTAGCATTTTTAGGGTTCCATACCTCAAAAGGAAAAACGGAACCCTTATGGATAACTTTGTTGTCCGTCCGTCTGTCTGTCTGTCTGTCAAGACCCTCTATCTGAAGAACGCGTGGAGGTATCGAGTTGAAATTAAAACCATATACTCAAGTCTGTGGTCCCTTCAAGCTGTGAAAAAATCAAACTGCTAAATCAAAGAATAAAAAAGATACGGCCGTTTATGTCGCAAAAAAACGTATATTTTGATACTCTCAAAGATCGAAATTCATAGGGTACTTCCCGTAGACCCAGAATACTGAAATTTGGCACAAAGCAAGGTCTTGTAGCACAGGTATAGAAAAAAAGACGTGTGGCACTCGGGGACTGCCGCGGTAAAGCTATTACATACCATTTTTATCAACTTATGCAATTATAATTATTTATTTATTTTATTTATGCAGTATTTTTTTCCTTTGTTTTTTTTTCTTTGATATTAATTGAAGTTACACTTTCACACATTGAATTGATTTTTGATTGATTGTTCACTCATTTTCTGGATTCGGTCTCCACGCTCAAGGCCCGCGATAGAAGCTAAGCTGTTACCTAGGTCACAAAAAAAAAAAACAAAATTTGCAATTCGGAAACAACTTCGAGACTTCATTCGGGCATTGCAGTTTGCACGGAACCCTCAGTGCGCTCTCTGATGCTCTCAAAAGTCTGACACGCCTTCGCGCTCCACCTTAAGGCGTATAGTCCCTTGAACCATCTGGTCGAAATTATGTGAACGCAACTCTCGCACTCGCCTAGGCGGCAGTACGCAAATCTGTGCATTTATTTGCGGCCAGCAGCGCCCGGAAAGCGCTTTAAATCCATTTTTTCTGCGAGATATTGATTGATTTACATATGCAATGTTCACTTTGAAGAATATTTAACCACCACTTTTTATGCGTAATAATGTTTCTAAAGGTCCAAGCCGTTTCGAAGGAGTAGGGAAAAGTTGCAAAAAGTTGCGAAATTGCTAAATTATTTTTTTTTTTTGACAAAAGTATTAATTTCACGAAAAAATCAAATGTTGATATTATTGTTCATGAATCTATAACAAACATATATAGCCGTTACGGAGGAGTAGGCCTCAGAAAATCACTGTTTTATGGCACTTTTCGGGCGCTTGGCCCTTAAAGCGATAATAGTCACTGGTTGAATTCCCACTTCAAAAAAAAGCTAGTGGGGAAAAAGCAAGGCTAGGATATGATTATTTAAAACGTTTTTATATATAAAACGTGCCATATGTTTTTAAGTCACGTTTTGAGCTCGTATCGTATGCACATAATACATTGCTTATGGGTTTATCTTAGTTATGTTAAGCGTTTTTTGGTGACTTTTCAATGTGACTAGGGTCGGCTATTTTAATTTTGTAAGCTATTGCATAGCTTCTATCGCGGGCCTTGATCGTGGAGACCGAATCCAGAAAATGAATGAACAATCAATCAAAAATCAATTCAATGTGTGAAAGTGTAACTTCAATTAATATCAAAGAAAAAAAAATACTGCATATGTAAATAAAATAAATAAATAATTATAATTGCCTAAGTTGATAAAAATGCTATGCAATAGCTTTACCGCGGCAGTCCCCGAGTGCCACACGTCTTTTTTTACCGTGGCTAGGGTTGACTACGTCCCTTTTTGTCGTAACTAGGGTTGACTATTTCCATTTGTAGGGTTCCATACTTCGAAAAGAAAAACGGAACCCTTATAGAACCACTTTGTTTTCCGTCTTTCTGTCTGTCTGTCGAGACCACTCAGGTCTGCGATTCCTTGAAGCTGTGAAAAAATCAAACTTCTAAGTTAACGCAAAAAAATACAGTCATTTATGCCGCAACAAACGTGTATTTCGACACTCTCAAGGGGATTAAAATTCATAGGATACTTCCCGTTGACCTAGAATCCTGAAGACATGAAGCAAGGTCTCATAGCACAAATATAGGAAAAAAATCTGAAGACTGTAAATGTGTAACATAACAAAAAAATTTTTTTACGATTCCAAAAAAATTTCGAGTCTCCATTCTGGAATTGAACTATTTACATATGTATAGTTTACACGTTACAGTAGGCACAACGGATCTTGAGCGCTCGGCGTCAGAGTGGGGATCGCTTTGCGCATTCCATACATTGGCGAGCCAATCGTCTTCGTTGTTAGATACATGCAGCAACGCAGGGAACAAATGAGGAATGACATCATGACACTCCCCGCCCCCGCGTCTCACTTCGCCCCACTAAAGGGACCGAATATTTGACTACTGCGCAACCGCTCAAGATCCGCTATTCGATAGCGACAGAAAGCGTGGAGTGGTTTAAGAGAGGCGTACGCCGTAACACCGCTGCACGCCGTACGCCGTACGCCGTAGAGGCGACCGCAATAATAGCGGTAATAAACCAAAGTAGAAGAAATAAACGAAGGTACGAAATTATATAAATAGATTGAGAAGAATAGAAGATTTTTTTTATGAATGGAGAGGGAGAGAGAGTTCAGAGAAAGAATGGATGGATAGTGTAAGAAGTGATAAATGATAGAAAAGTGACAGGACAGAATGGAAGAAAAAAACGTATTGCGCCGACCCTAAATAAAACATGACAAGGACTGGACGACGATATTATTATTATTATATCTAGCCCATACTGTCCCACTGCTGGGCAAAGGCTTCCGCCACTCCTTCCAATGTTCTCAGTTTTGAGCCACCTCTTCCCAATTCCTAAGAAAGACATCCAAGTCGTCACGCCATCTCCTTCTTGGTCTGCCGCGGCCCCGTCGTCCGATTTCAGGGCACCAATTTTGCGTTTTACTGGCCCACCGCTCGACCGGTATGATGCAGACATGTCCCACTTAAGCTGGGCAGCAAAAAATTAACCCAGTTTTTTTTTTAACTGCTTTTCGGACTCGCGAACCGAGAGTTCCGTGCCAACTATAATTCCTGAATCGAAGATTTTTCCGAATTGCAATTTTTTTTTTCGTGACCTAGGTAACAACAATTTTACTATTTTCAGATTTTTTCCTATACTTGTGCTATAAGACCTTGCTTTGTGCCAAATTTCAGGATTCTGGATCAACAGGAAGTAGGTACTCTATGAATTTCGATCTTTGAGAGTATCAAAATATACGTTTTTTTGCGACATAAACGGCCGTATCTTTTTTATTCGTTAACTTAGAAGTTTGATTTTTTCACAGCTTGAAGGGACCGCATTTTAATTTCAACTCGATACCTCTACGCGTTTTCCTCAAAAAGAGTTTTGACAGACAGATAGACAGACAGACAGACGGACGGACAACAAAGTTATCCTATAAGGGTTCCGTTTTTTCCTTTTTAGGTACGGAACTCTAAAAAAAAAAATATCGTCTTCTGTAATTTTTTTACTAGGTGTTAAAATAGCGGAAGACGATTTATATTAAGTTTTATTAATTTTATTTTATAATGAATGGTTTTCATTGGCGTTTCAACTCCCTTAAGTTTGAGTTCGCCATAGTGAGCAGCGGAAGGCAAGGACCTTCTGCGTGAGGCAGGTCCTCACCGGACATAAAGCTCATGAAATTTCTTCCGCCTGAATCCGGTGCAGGTGTACCGAGAAACTGCCGGGTGTAATATTTTATTGAGAAAATATAATGCAATAAAGATTTATTTTTTGACATTTTATCATTATTTTTTATTTTTATCTACCTTATTATTGACTTTTTATTTTATTTGATTTGTATATCCGATTTATTTTTTGGTTTTTATCTATGTTTTAACTTTGTTCCCAAATAATTGTAATTTCTACTTACTACTACTTTCATGTATAACATTGCTATGCCCGACAGGGTCCATGTGCACTTATATAACTATTTTGACATCTTATTTAACACATGTGATATAGCAATAAAGAATGGAATTGAATTGAATTAATTACAATCACATGGATTACGGATTTACACAATTTTTTGGTGACATAATTATAAATCCATTATAAAAATGAAAGTGGTATTAGTTAGTTACACCATTTATAACAAGAACGGCTGAATCGATTTTGCTGAAAATTGGTGGGGAGGCAGCAAAGTACCAAAAGAAATCTATGCTGTAAAACGTGCCATTTAGCTTCACTTTTTTTGGACTGACCGACATTTGACTATTCCAAAGTCCACGAAAATGGTCTATTTGAAATAAATGCTTTTGATTTGATTTCAAATATTGATTCAATCGTGAACTTATCGAATTATTCATGTTTCGAAAATGAAAACAAAAAAAAGATAATTGAAAAATAATTCATAAGCCAGTTGATAATAATCTCATTCATACCCAAGAGTTTATGGGTTGTCAAAAAAAAAAAAACACATTAGCTAGCATTTATTTTTTATTCTAATTTATTTTTGACAGTAGGTTTTAAAATGTCTGCCGCCTTCCATTTTGAATTTCTTATTTCGTTTTACGGTTTTCTTGCGTTCGATTTTCACTTATTAACATAATAATATATTATAACGGGTTGACATAACAGGATAAAATTAGGTGGCACGCCTAGATTTCCAGATGGTAATAGATTGTCCTGTTTTTTTTTTAACATATAGAGGTATTACTGTTTTTTTTTGTTTTAATTTGGATTCGCACAGTTGGACATTTAGCCAGTGTCAAGTACAGGACAAATGTTTGTGTGATGAGCATGACCATTTGTTCTGTGTCTGGGTGTAATTTATCTATAATAGGTGTATTTAGAAATATAGTATGTTTTTACACCACCTGCTCGATAATGTCGTTTTATGCGTCATACAAACCTAACTTAAAGCAAGTCATTCTATCCTTAAGGAGATAATGTAGTATGGCCGATCCCTAGGGAATAATGAGATTTGAATTTGAAACAACAAAAATCGTGCATCGAGCAAGCTGACTCAAAATTCAAACTGGCCACTAACAAAAAAAAAAAGAATAAATCTTGCTCACTGACGGGAGCGTAATAGAAAATTGAAACTATATAATATGTAATCTTGGAGTAGTGAATTTTGTTTGTTTGTTAAACTTGTAAATGGGTAAAATCATATAAAATGACCTTTGTGACAAAAATGATAATGTCACAAAAATGAAACGCGTAACAAAAAATAACAAAAATGAAATATTAGGGCTCGTCTACCATGTAATTTATTTTATTGATTTCTGTATAAGCTATTCCGCAATAAACCACTTTATATTTCTCTTTCATTACTCATACTCTGAAAGTAGGTCTGAAGTTGCCTGAGGAGCGGGCTGAAAGTGATACTTTTCATCCCTAGGGAGTTTTACTTTACAACTGACAGCTGTCAAATTATTAAAAAAAAACTAGTTCTATCTTCACATTTCTATTGAACCATGTTCCAATTTTCTATACAGCCAGTCAATCACGGCGCGATATAAAATTGAAATAACTTAGAGACAAGTATTAATTAAATAATGTTATATTTTAAGTGATTTATTTGTTCTTAAATTTCTTTAAAATACTTTTGTTTTAAAAGATTACAATTAATTTGTAATTTTTCATTAATGAGGCTGAATAGCTGGCCGGCCGAGGAAAAAAAACAAAAGGCGGGAAAGTGGCAATCAATCGTTGGTTTTTTCGAGTTTTGTTTACATTTCCGTACAACAGAGATTTGTATTAACACGTTATGTTTATCAGATTAAAATAATGATTTAAAGCCTAATTTCGTATGAGAAGAGGCTGAAGCAGTAGTGGAAAACCTTTTACCGCCTAAATCAGAAGAAAGATACCTACTTAAAATCATAGGTACGTCGACTCAGGTTTTACAAGCTTTTTATATTATTTTTACTTTCCTTGTATTCGTAAAGAAAAGCACAATGCTTTCCTCAGGGTGAAAGTAATTAATTTATTCCCTCGAATTAGCGACCTCACTACGCTCGGCCGCCAACTCCTTCTCGGGACGAAATGAGTTACTTTCACCCCTAGTGTAACAATGTACTATTATCATGTTGTATTAATTAATTTACACTACTACTACACGCATTAGTTTATACTGTTATGTTGTATAAGTAAATTGTAAATAAATAAATAAATTGTGTCTCTAATTACGGCATACGAAAGGTTAATACAATCAGGACCTTTTTTATGGTGAAAAAATCATCCAATGACAACCCCCGCTCTTGGGCGGAGACCCACCCCGTTCCTTCTAGCCTTCATACCGGGGCTCGAGCTTCCTTTCGGAAAACCCTGGCCCCAGTAGGCTTTGACCCAGCTGGGTCCCTGCTGTTGCTGACAACTCCTTGAGGCGCGCGAAAATACAATCAGGACCTCAAGCTTGATATCAAGTACGAGATCTTAGGCTGAGGAACGTTTATTAATACGGGAAAAGAAAGCCGTGTTTTTAAAAGTTTATTTGTACTTCTAATCAGCCTACATATTAATAAAAATTGGGACAGTTCCCTTTACAAGGCTTAGACCTCCCCTTTCCAACAATCTATCTAAAAATCACACGACTCGGGAATTTTTGAACGAAATAAAAAATCTCTTGTTGGCTACGCACAATTTAGTTGTCATTTACTTGTTACTTGAGATGATAATAGTTCTACAACCGATGTTTATCATAATATGGCTAGTGATGATGGATCAAGACTGTTAGCGCAGGGTGTTTTTTATAGAGATACACATTAGATAATGTTAACGGCATTTAATGAAAGAGCTGACATTGCTTAAACGATAAGAAATCTGACATGAAAAAAACAGTTCAATTGGTAGCATAGCAACCTCTCAAAGCAGTATTTTCACTGATGTGCTATACAACCTTAACAAATACGCGTAGTAGAATATTTCGAATCAGATTTCTCTAACGATTCTAGATTCATTTTATTACTTTACACTTACTTATGACTCTATTATATACATACATATTTGCAAATATGTCCTATTTTTGTAATCCTAACTATTATTATAAATGTGAAAGTGTGGATGTTTGGATGTTTGAATCACGCAAAAACGTCTCAACGGATTTAGGTGAAATTTGGCATGCATATAGCCTTTGACATGGAAAAGAACAGGCTATCTTTTATCCCGATTCCTTAAGTACCTTATGCCACGCGGGCGAAGCTGCTGGCAAAAGCTAGTAAGAATATAATTAAAGAGACTAAAATAGGTATACCTATTCTAAACAAAAATCTTTTGCATATTTTATTGTTAAAATGTCTCCTAATAATATTAAAGCAAGTAAAAAATACTTATATTATTTACAATACTTTCTTTAAGATTCTGTTAGTAAACAATGATCAAGATCTCTTAATCAACCTTGATTATTGAACCAGTGTTGACTACATAAGATTTAATTTTCCCCTAATAATTACCTAAGTCGCCTAGTCGTTTGACTTTTTAGACAGTCTTAGTATACTCAATTCTGTTTTCTATTCTGTTCCTATTGTCAGTCTTTTCTTTTAGTAATCAAATTCAACCCAAAAGCTTAAAAATACAGAATTGTCCGTCTATAAAAAGTCAAAAAGCAAATCCCAAACATTGAAAAAAAATTAAAAAGAAAACAGAATAATTCACGGTCAAAAAATACTGGCTGCGAACAAACGTCAGTCCGCGTTCTAAATTCAAAAACACATATTATACTATTCATTACCGTTCGCAGTGACGCACGTACCGCATCCATATTGTAATTTTGTTTTTCGATCGGATATTCGTACGGGTATATCTGTCATGTATTTATTTTATTATTATAATTATGTTTGTAGTTGCTTTTTATGAGCTAGCTTCGCAGAACTATATTTTTTTTCTTTTATTTTTGAGACTAACTTCCTGTTTGCTTGTTATGTAAAAGTTTTAGTGATGCTACACGGGGTCGCTTCTTCGACACCTGAGAAGTTATAGATTCACAATTTCGGATTTGGATACGGATGTGGATAGGGACATAGCGTAGAAAAATTTGGGCGTGGGTGAAGGAACATCAGCAAGACCTCTTTCTTTCATATTTTTGAAAACGACAAACATAAAGCCGCATACAGATATCGCGAGGCGTGCGCCGCGAATGGTTCGTCACGCATGCCTCAACCTGAGGCATACGACGGTACATTTAGGCGTGCGTCCCGAACGACACATGCTCAACCTGAGCACGCAAACCATCACGCACGGTGTTCGTCGTCAGACAGTCAGAAAACGCAAACAACACCTGCCCATCCATACGGAGCGCACGGCTCGTACTGAGGCGGCGTTCGCAACGATCGTATGACGCGAATGCTCACTGTGAGCACACACGTCCACACAGCCCGAGGCATGCGAGACGAACCATTCGCCTCGCTATGTTTGTACGCGACTCAACAACGCAGTATAGGCTAGTTGCCGTAAAAAATGTAATTAGTCTGTCTTTTAAATTATTCATAAATATTGGACACGTGTTTTTTTATTTGTAAATTAAACCAAAAATGACCAAAGATATAGCCCGTTAAAGTTACGTGTAACGTCACGCCGTGCTACATTTTTTCGCACGGGGTGAAGTCACGCGTAACTTTGTAGGGCTATATCTTTGTTACTTTTTGTTTAATCGAAAAAAGAAAAAATACGAGTCCAATATTTTTTTATAATCTAAAATACGGACTAAATAAAATGTAATTATTTTGACCCTAGAAACTGCCCTATTGCAGTAGTAATAATGCGGTATCTACTCGTTCAACCTACCACAGTGTTTCAAGACAAAGCCTATGACCAGTGCATGTTGCCAGTGATGACTTATGGCTCCGACACGTGGTCGCTCACAATGGGCCTCATCAGAAGGCTTAAAGTCACCAAAAGAGCAATGGGAAGGACTTTGCTCGGGGTTAAGATAAGATAAGATAAGATAAGATAAGTCTTTATTTGCCTTAAACATGGTATAATGGTGTTAGTCTTATTTAAATACAATGTCCACATGTTTAGCTACACAGAATAAGTGTCAATTGCATGCAAAAATAAAAAAAAAATAGGTCAAAACAACAGTAAGTATACAGTTAATTCAGTTAAATAGATGGATTATTATTATTAAATAGATGGATACAATATTATAATTTTATGTCAAAGAAATCATTAATGTCATAGAAATTATGTCCATTCAGCCATTTATACAATTTGTTTCTAAATAAATTTGCATTATTTATACATTTTAATTCTTTAGGGATTTTGTTGTAAATGCGTACACACATCACAAGGCAGCTTTTAGCATACTTGGCTGATTTAGGATTATCATCTCTTACAAGTCTGTGTGGATCCCTTGGACGAGAAATTACTTCATAAGCTTTCTTGAACAATCCCTTATTACTGTAGACAAAGTTACAGGTTGCGTATATGTAAAGTGCAGGAAGTGGTAATAAACCCAGTTTTTTAAAAAATGACCGACAGGATTCGTCAGGACGAAGTCCGCATATGGCCCTGATGCACTTCTTTTGTGCAATGAATGCTCTGTCTTTATCCGTACTGTTCCCCCAAATAACAAGACCGTAACTTAAGATCGATTCAACATATGCATGGTATGTAGTAATTGCCGTTTTTACGTTTGTTACGTTCTTTACTTGTCTGAGGGCGTAAGTAAATTTATTAATCCTATTGCATAAATCATCTAAATGTCCTTTCCAGTTCAAGTCTTGATCTATGAGCACACCCAAGAATTTGGTTTGTGCTACTTGTTTGAGTCTGTCAACATTAAGTTTAACCATTCAATCGTGATAATTACAGACACAATTGAAAGACAATAGGTGCGCGAACGCCGGCGTTCGCTTGGGGTTTAATGAATTAAAATTGTATTTGGCGTGTTTTGATTTATTAAATTGAATATAATTTGATTTATCTAAATTGATTTTTAATTTATTATTCTGTAGCCATTGTAAAATTTTGTCAATAGTATTATTAATATCTAATTCATGGTCAGAAATCGATTTTTTATCAGATGTCACGATAATTGAAATGTCATCTGCAAATAATATAATTTTATGATTGGACACCAGTGGTATATCATTCACATATAATAAAAACAATATGGGACCTAGTACACTTCCTTGAGGGACGCCACATTTATTTATCCTAGAGTCAGAGCAATGGGAAGTTAGTAAATCTTCATTTACATTGTCTATAACAACGTATTGCTTTCGATCACTTATGTAAGACGAAATCCACTGCAGTGCAACTCCTCTTATTCCCAGGTTTTCCAACTTTTTTAATAATACGTCATGCGCTACAAAATCAAAAGCTTGAGATAGGTCAAAAAACAGACCCGTTGTTAATTTATTTTTATTTAAATTACTCAGGATATTGCTCACAAGAGTAAATATTGCTTGAGTGGTTGACTTTTGCTTTTGGAATCCAAATTGTTCGTTTGCTATAATTTTAAATTTGCTACAAAAGTCGACAAGTCTCTTGAGCATACATTTCTCGAAAACCTTTGACAATATGGGAATAAGAGTAATCGGGCGATAATTTTTGACGTCCTTTTTATCTTGTTTTTTGTACAGCGGCTTTACGACTGATAATTTCAGGGCATCAGGAAATATACCTGACGAAAACGAGAGATTAATTAAATATGTCAAAATGGGAATCAGTTCAGTACTGCACGCTTTAATTATTTTTGTATTTATTCCATCATAACCTTCAGAGTTAGTATTGTTTAACTCCATTATTTCCTTTTTGACTTCATCTTCAGTCATGGGGCTAAGAAATATGGAGTTAGGAATTGACTTAAAATTAGTTTCATTATAATAATGTTGATTATTGGATGTCAAAGTATTAGTCGAGTCAATAAAGTAATTATTAAATGCATTTGCTATGTCAGTAGGGTTTGTCAAAACTTGCTTATCTAATTGTATTTCAGAAATATTATTAATACCAGATTTCGCATTCCCAAATTCATGATTAATAACTGACCACGTTGCTCTGCATTTATTTTTGCTATTTTTTATAAACTTGATGTTTGAGTTCATTTTCGATTTAACAATACACTTTTTCAAAATATTTGAATATTGTTTGTATCTTATTTTGTGTGATAAAATTTTGTTCTTGTAATAGTTGTATCGTAAAAATCTTTTAGTTTTGCAACTATTTCTGAGACCTTTACTGATCCATTTATGTTTAAATGCATTAGAATTTTTACTCTTTATTTTTATTTTTGGAAAGCATAAGTTATTTAACAAACATAAAAAATCGTGAAATTGATTAAACGCCTTATTTGTGTCAGTTTGTAAATACACATCTGACCAAGAAAGACTTGAGAGGCATTCTTTAAATTTATTTATATTCTCACGGCAGTAATCTTTCTTAAAAATAAAGTATGGTTTGCACTTTGAACTTTGCTCTTTTACCGGAAATTCTAACAGTTGTGCTGTATCATGGTCAGACAAGTGAAGGGGTAAGACTTTAGAAGATGTAGTCTTGATGTTACTTATTATGTGGTCTATGCACGAGTCTTTCCGAGTGGGGACATTAATGTGAAGTTGCAACTTGTACGTATTACATAAATCTGTTAGATAGGTAGTGACTTTCCCTGGTTTGAGAGTATTTATATTAAAATCACCTGCAATAACTATATTGACGGTTGTTCCATATTTCTTGATTAACTCACCAATCAATAGGTCAAATTTATCAAGAAACATGTTAGGGTCAGATTTTGGTGTTCTATAAACACATACTATTAATAATTTATGCAATGGAATTTCAATGCCACAGGCCTCGAAAGACTTAAGCGTCGAATATTTTTTAACGCAAATAAGCTCATTATAAGTAATGCCCCTTTTAACGAGTATACAGGTTCCTCCTCTCTGTTGGTCTCTACTAAACGCACTTGCCAAGGAGTAGTTATTTAATTTTAGAAATTTTTCGCTTCCGACACGCATAAAAGTTTCAGAAAAACATAAAATATCGGGTTCATCATGCGCATCTCGTAATTCTAGCAACGTTAGTTCCAAGATTTCTTGTTTTGATAAAATGCTAGCGATATTTTGGTGGAATATTTTAAAGATCTGTGACTTACCACTGTTTTTAACGAAAAAGCTTATTTCTGCCTTCAGTCTTAAAATAGTAAGGTATAGTACCTATTTTTGTAGAGGTAGGATTTTCAATGCTGGGTTCATTTGTGGCACCGTGTTCAGACTGTTTTTTTGCAAAGTAATATGGGATTGTTCCTTTACGATAGACTTCACATTTACTGACAGATTTTTTGAGATTTTGCTGGTTACGCAATATTAATTTTTTTAGTGCTTTAACATTTAAATATTTTTTCTCATAGTCGTCATAGTCAATAGCATAATTAATCAATTTACAGGTATTAAACAAATTTCGGGGTTTCCTTGCGTGATCGAATAAAAACCGGCCAAGTGCGAGTCGGACTCGCCCATGAAGGGTTCCGTAGCAACAAGTAACATAATATAATATTCTTGTAATGTGTTGTAACTTTGATCGATGTCACCCAAAAGGCAAAGAAAATGGCTATGTTCGAAGTTTCCTTGCGTGATCACACCAGGAATGAAGATATCCGCAGGAGAACCAAAGTCGCCGACATAACTCGAAGTATCGCCAAACTAAAGTGGCAGTAGGTAAGTCACATTGCTCGTATAATGGATGGTTGTTGGTGCCGAAGCGTTCTAGAGTGAAAAACGCAACGTTGGAAGGCCTACAAGGTGGACTGAAAACCTGGTAAGGGTTGCGGGAATCCGATGGATGCGAGATGCACAGGACCGTTCATTGTGGCGACACTTAGGGGGGGGACTATATCCAACAGTGGACGTCTTTCAGCTGAAATGATGCTGATAAACTTTTCCTGGTACTGAAAAGTAATAGATTTTTTTATTTTTTATTATTATGCATCATGGGTGCTCGAACCCCCGAGCACCCATGATGTGTATACTTTTCTTATGGTTGAGGGATTAAACGCAGTATCGTGGACAAAAAAATGCAGATAATTGCCATCATGCGATATCATCCTCATCAGTGATTTGGTGGGCATCGAACCCACAAACTCCGGCTAGCAATCAGGGCCACTAAACACTAGACCAACACACCAGTCAATAGAGTCTGTCTAAAAAGTCAAACGACTTGGGTAATTATTAGGGTAAAATGAAATCTGATGTAGTCAACACTGGTGCAATAATCAAGGTTGATTAAGTGATCTTGATCATTGTTTACTAATACATAGAAGAACCTTATAAAAAAATATCGAATATAATTATTTTTAAATGATTAAATGTTACACAAAATTCGTTTGACTGTTTAGACAGACTATAGTGCCCCTATAATAAAATATTACGCAATTCCAAATTCAAAACAAGAAAAATAATATCCAAAGCTCTTGCGTCTATCCGAACGCATGCGTAAATCTAAAATGGCGTCGTAACGGTAGCGTTCAAAACAGTGTCAAGACATTAAAATTTTTCAAAATGGTGGTAAAATATTTATTTATTCGGGACGTACGGACCGAGCAAGTTAACGGTTAGTGAATGTTTTACATACGTTAGGTAGGTTTACGAATTTGATGCAATCTTAAGTGGGTATACTGAATTAATTTTGAGTTGTTCATAATCTAGAACGTGTGTGTTGTGCATGCATCTCAATTTGAGACTACCGAAATAGGACAGAATTTAACTATTAGAGACGAATCCAATCTGAACTTGATGTATAGCGTGTGGGATACCTTATCTTAGTTTTTTTGGATTCCATAGTCAAAAGATTCTTTTTTTTTGGCATAGCATTGTTGTAGCATTGTTGCTAGTCAAAAAATTAAAGGGCCATTTTGACATTTGTATTCTGACTACGTAGTCTTTTTTTTAATATAGTGGAAAAAAATCATCCAATGACAACCCCCGCTCTTGGGTGGAGCGCGAGATAGTGTCAGACTCTTACTGACTAAAAGACCCACCCCGTTCCTTCTAGCCTTCATACCGGGGCTCGAGCACCCTGTCGGATAACCCTGGCCCCAGTAGGCTGACCCGGCTGGGTCCCTGCTGTCGCTAACAACTCCTTGAGGCACGCACTGTTGTACGTGCCGTGGACGACTTGGGCTTGGTCCGGACAGTTACCGGACGGCCGGACAGCATAACGCCTTTGCCTGATGCGTTCGGTCTCCTCCTTTTCAATCTGACTACTTAGCTTATCGGCTTGTCCAGTGTAGAGTACAGTGCGTTTCACATAAGAAGTTCCCTCGCTGTAATGTTGGCAATAAGGAAAAACAGTGTTGCTATATTTTTAGCAATGAAATTACTCAATATCAGGGAGATTAACTGATATTTCGTTACTTTTAACAATTGCCTTATAACTTTTGTTTTTCTTTTGGAAACTGTAATAACTATTTTTGAATAAAGTATAAGACGCTGGGATCCATATCGATTGTCCTGCAATTCTTTCAAATGCCGAAAACGCATCGCCTTAATATAGTAAGTACCTCTCCGATGACAACTTCCTTTTCGACCTGCTTTTTTTAATAAAATATTTCTCCAAAAAGTGTTGCAATTACCGTTAAAACCGATTTCGTTTCGCATTTCGCGCAATAATTTTACTAGACTAGGCAACTCTTTTCTTTTCTTTTTCGATGAAATTTTTCTCGAAAACTTTTAAAGTTTTTAAAAAAACACGTATTTTCTGGAACAAGTTTTGTGAAATATTCGAGTAATTCACGGAATTACCGAATGCTAATTGAGTGCGTTAGATGAAGTAACAAGCTTTTAAACCATGCTCGATGTTTACGATAGGCGAGTGGAAAAGCAGCCTTTCTTTGTGTTTGTTTTTTTATCTGATAGATCTATTACTAATAAGCTATTGCATAGCTTCTATCGCGGGCCTTGAGCGTGGAGACCGAATCCAGAAATTCCGTAACGAAAATAACCTAACACCCCCCACTCATTTGTTTTTTGAGCGTGGTGACCGATAAGAAAACAAATGAGTGGAGGGTGTTAGGTTATTTTCGTTACGGAATTTCTGGATTAGGTCTCCACGCTCAAGGCCCGCGATAGAAGCTATGCAATAGCTTAAAACAAAGGAAAAAAAAATACTGCATCTATAAAATAAATAAATAATTATAATTGCATAAGTTGATAAAAATACTATGCAATAAATTTACCGCGGCAGTCCCCGAGTGCTACACGTCTTTTTGTTATTTATTTTTTTTATCTGATATAAACCAGTGCTTGACTGTGATCCCACCTGATGGTAAGCAGTGATGCAATCGTTGATGGTGAGGCGCACTAGTTTATTAGGAGCCTATTTCACTTTAGCCTTGAAGACACCCAAATTATAATCGGACGAGAAGACCGTTGTAGGCAAATTGTTTCAGCCCATCGATGTACGCAGTGTAAACGACGATGCGAAACGCTTAGTCCGAACCGTAGAATTTTCACCAATGTAAGGGTAGATAATTTTTGTGTTCGTCATAATTATTATATTTTGAACTAGTGGCCCGTACCGGCTTCGTACGGGCAATAAATATAGCCTATGTTACTCAGGGTGAATGTAGCTTTCCAATGGTGAAAGAATTTTTGGAATCGGCACAGTAGTTTTTGAGTTCATTCGTTACACAAAAATACAAATTTTCTCTCTTTATAATATTAGTGAAGATTGATTTGAATGGTAGATATTTATCAGAGTATTTATTAGTTTAATTTAAGTACTCGTATATATTTATATTTTTATTATTATTAGTACCTAGTCTTAATGATACTTGATTCGATATGAAATATTATATAATTGTTTATTGTTTCACACCCAGTAGCGTAGTCTGGCATGGGCGAAGGGGGCCCTCGCCCAGGGCCTTGCACAAGTGAAGGCTCTTTAAGAACGAGGGTTTTTTTTATAATTGATAGGCTCGCGTTTGAAAACTATTTCACCTGATGGTAAGCGACGATGTGATCGAACACTGGGTTGCGACAGTCGCGTTAAACGTGTCGTTTTCGAATTTAAGAAAGAAAAAGGCCTCTTCTTTATAAATTAGTCGACGCACGCCTCTGATGTTTTCCTTCACCGTTTTGAGAGCAGTGGTGGCCGAGTGGTAATGGCTCCGACTAACGAATTGTAGGTCGCGGGTGCAAACCCTGCCAGGCGCATTACTTAGTGTAATTTATTTCATCACCACTGCTCTCAAAACGGTGAAAGAAAACATTGTGAGAAAACCAGCATGTCCTAGAACCAAGAATTTGAAGACATGTGACATTCACCAACCCGCATTGGGTCCGCGTGGTGGATTACGGCCCATTCGGGACTCAGGCCTCCTCTCTAGGCCACATTAAAAAAGGCTGATGATGATGATGCCACGCCTCTGAACGGAGGCGACGAATCTCCTCAGGCTCTCTTAGAGGACACATTTTATTTGTAAAAAGGTTTTTCAAATCATTTTGTTATTTGTATATCTTTCTCAGTTTTTCTGATAGTCAGCCAAGAAGCCTAACACCAGTCTTACCAAAGGAAATCGTGTAACACAATTTCTGAGTTGTAACGGTCAGACAGGCAATGACTCCATGTAAAATACTAGTACTCAGTTCTACCTGAGAGACCCCCGGTTTCATGGGGGCCCCCAAGTTTCAGAGGGGCCCCCAGGTTTTATGGGGCCCTACGTACGACGTACGGAATCATCAAATTGCTAAATGTGGTCAATAAACTTACGAATTTACATGTGGATGGAGGGAGAGGGAGGCCAAAGAAAAGATGGATGGATTGTTTGAGAAGTGATATGATAGAAAAGAGAGTTAGTGATAGCGTGACGAGTGACAGGACAGAATGGAAGAAAAAAACGTATTGCACAGACCCTAAGTAAAACGGGAGAAGGATAGGAAGATGATGATGTAACTCCAATTTATAATAACGAGAGATTCTCACATTGCTCCACCATGACAGTAATATGCATTGAAAAATTTGATATCTAACCAGGTTATCAATACATACATATAAGTATAATAAAAAACTATTTACAAAAAAATATAACCGACTTCAATGTTAAAAAAACACTGAAACGTACAAAATAACTTAAATTTCGGAAGTCGGTGTTTCGATAATAGTTTTGTCTCTTCGTTACTTAACACCGACATCCGAAATTTAAGTTATTTTGTAATTTACTCGAAGCCCTTTCAAATGATACCAAACATGACGTATTTATGTTATTTTTTTAACACAAAACTTTTTGTCCACTACAGGGCGCCACATTGAATTTTAATGATATTTTTTGATAAGTACCAGTGAAGCCCCTTCAAATGATATCAAACACGGTGTATTTGTCTTAACAATTTTTAACACGTTACATTTTGTCTGCTATAGCATTTCTAAAATAAATGATAATATTCTAACACGATTCCATTGTCATTTTGCTAAAAGTTCGTAATCTGCTAATTTATAATGAATTAATGACTGATCATTGATCGGTCAATGGTATCATAACAGAGTTGTGATAGAATGATAATATCAAGCATAATAAAACCAATAACTGCACAATAACATTCTAATGGTAGAACACTGATCAAATAAACTGTCAAAGTCTTAGCAGATTACCACATACGTCAAATATTCATTTGTCAATATGTACGAGATTACCATTCTATCCCACTTCTTTCAATGGAGTGTCAGTTGTTGACCAATGGAGTGTCAGTGGTTGACCATTGGAAAGTCATAATGACGCCATTATATTAGTAAATTACCAAACTTGGCAAAATCGACAATTATGACATCAACGATAGACCATTCTGACACTATTGTAATAGCAGACTTGAAGCCCTGTTAGACGACATAATGCCAATGTAGGACGGACGCAGCAAACTTTTCTTTTAGAATTTATGTCGATGGCTCCATCGTCGGCCACATCGCCACATTACCATCAGATGAGATAGTGGTCAAAGGCAACCCTATCAGTAATAATAATAAAAAAATCGATATTTAAATCCATGCACTTGGAACTTGAATAACTTGTAATTGTTATTTATTATTAAAATAAGATATATGCACCTAAATACCAAAGATATAATATATTTATCTTTACAATAGCCTTATACAATGGCGATGGCCGTGAAAATATTGATTGTATTATCTTTATCTCTAAGTACTCCGTTCAGGGGCCCCCTACCATGACGTGTGAAAATGACAGTCGTACGAGCGAGAAAAAGGGACGGAGACATAACTCTATATAGCGCCATCCCTTTCTAATTCAGTTCAGGTTGTAGAATGGAACTCGTTATGAAATCGTGGTAGGGGCACTGATAGTGGAAGATTGTAGGAATTAGGATTCATAAACTAGTATTTGTGACTAATTTAATTGGATATTCAAGGTTATAGATTTTCTTTTTTTGTTGATAGGTTCGCGCTTGACCGCTATCTCACCTGATGGAAAGCGACGATCCGTCGAACGGTCGACGATGGAAGGCGCTTACCTAGAAGAAACCTATTCACTCTCGACTTAAAGATTCCCGGGTTGTAGCTATCAGGAAACAAAGACTCCGGCAAGGAATTACACTCCCTAGCCGCACGCACAATGAAAGTGTTCCCAAAACGTTTTGTGCGTGTAGGTGGGATATCCACCATATACCGGTGGCGCATAGCCGTACGTCTGGTAGTCCGATGATGGAACGGGCTAGGCGGAATTAGGTTATGCAATTCCGACGCACGCTCCCCGAAATACAACCAGTGGAAAACCGACAGGCTAGCAACTCTGTGTCAGGCTATTAATGCCGGGGTCCCTCAGGGGTCAGCACTCTCGGTAACATTATTCTTGATGCACATAAACGATCTGCTTAAGCCCGGTACCTTTGGGTATGCAGATGACAGCACTGTTGCTGAGAGTTACATATCCAGTGGGTCACAGATCCAGTCTCTTCAAGAGGCTATGGTTGAGCGCTTGAACTTGTCCTTAGAGGCAGTCTCCGAATGGGGCGATGCCAATTTGGTCAGATTCAATGCTGCAAAAACCCAGGCGTGTCTATTTTCCGTTAAAAGGAGCCAGTTCAGCCCCGCTCCAACTTTCCGGGGTGTAACCGTGCCGATAACCGACCATCTTGATCTTCTTGGTGTTACGCTGACATCAACACTCAACTTTGGTCCATACATCGAAGCAAAGGCTCAACTGGCTGCATAAAAGCTGGGAATCCTCGCAAAGGTCAGACAGTACTTCACGCCGGAACAGCTGCTCAAACTTTATCGGGACGGATCTGCCCGACACCAGCTTGATGCACTTGAGGCAATTGAGAGGTGAGCCAGAAGGATAATTGGCGATGATACACTCGTCGAGTCGAGGCTTCAAAGTCTTGAGCATCGACGCAGACTATTAATATCAGGTAGACACGGATTTCAAATAACACAACAACAACATATAACACTAACAAACAACAACAACATAATAACAACAACAACAACATAGCTGCCGCTAGCGGCTTCACCCGCGTGAAAGTAAATGTAATTTTAATTATAATTGTAAATGTAATTTTAAATATAATTTTAAATGTAATTATAAATGTAATTTTAAATATAATTTTAAATGCATTTTTAGTGTAATTTTAAATTAAATTAAGTGCATATTTTGTTAATTTATATCACAAAGCAAATGAATAGCAAATGTTATGTACGCCGTTATTGTTACATACATCAGACCACCATGTTGTTTTTTTTTTCTTTTTTAATGATAAATGTATTGTAATGTGGCAGTACTCAATAAATAAATAAATAAAGTAGAAAATAATCTTAAGGCCAGGCTCATTTTGAACTTTTTTAAACCTCTCATCATCATCATCATCATCGTTTCAGCCGATAGACGACCACTGTAGTACATAGGCCTCCCCCAAGTGTCGCCACAATGAACGATCCTGTGCGTCCCGCATTCATCGGATTCCCGCAACCTTCATCAGTTGATTTTTTCGTGCGATTAATACTTTTATCTTAAACTCAGCTTTTTCACTGGAAAAAGTTTTTTTTTTGAAGTGTAGTCGTTTTTAGGGTTCCGTAGCCAAATGGCAAAAAACGGAACCCTTATAGATTCGTCATGTCTGTCTGTCTGTCTGTCCGTCCGTATGTCACAGCCACTTTTCCGAAACTATAAGAGCTATACTGTTGAAACTTAGTAAGTAGATGTATTCTGTGAACCGCTTTAAGATTTTCACGCAAAAATAGAAAAAGAGCAATAAATTTTGGGGGCCCCATACTTAGAACTGAAACCCAAAAATTTTTTTTTCATCAAACCCATACGTGTGGGGTATCTATGGATAGGTCTTCAAAAATGGTATTGAGGTTCCAAATATCATTTTTTTCTAAGTTGAATAGTTTACGCGAGAGACACATCCAAAGTGGTAAAATGTGTGTGTCCCCCCCTCTAACTTCTAAAATAAGAGAATGATAAAACTAAAAAAAATATATGATGTAC
The DNA here is from genome assembly GCA_929112965.1 of Mythimna albipuncta. Lineage (NCBI taxonomy): Eukaryota > Metazoa > Arthropoda > Insecta > Lepidoptera > Noctuidae > Mythimna > Mythimna albipuncta. Next base: position 8,071,413 of record OV815985.1, on the reverse strand, counting down.
ATTACTATGTAAACTACCAACGAAAATTGGTTTGAACGAGATCTAGCAAGTAGTTTTTTTTACATACGTCATAAATCTAAAAAAATACACTATTATTAAAACATCGATCAAAGTTACACGAACTACAAGAACTTTTATATTATGTTACTTGCTGCTACGGAACCCTCCATGGGCGAGTCTGACTCGCACTTGGCCGGTTTTTTTTTTAGTTTTCCGGGTACTCGTGTACTCAATGTACTTAAAATAATTCTGTAAAAAAAAAACAAGCCATGTGCGTTAAGGGCTAGTGCACAGAAGATATTATCAATAATATTAAAAAGATTAGAAAAAAATAGAATTTAGTTACGATAAGATTAGCAAAAACATATACGTGACGTCTGGGCGAAAAATTCAGTAAAAAAACTGGGCAAGTGGGAGTCGGACTCGCCCATGAAGGGTTCCGTAGCAGCAAATAACATAATATAAAAAGTTCTTGTTCTTTGTAACTTTGACCGATGTTTTAATAATAGTGTATAATTTTTTTATATTTATGACGTATTAAAAAAAACTACTTTATACTAGATCTCGTTCAAACCCATTTTCGTTGGCGGTTTGCATGGTAATGTACATCATATATTTTTTTTAGTTTTATCATTCTCTTATTTTAGAAGTTACGGGGGGGGGCACATTTTACCACTTTGGAAGTGTCTCTCGCGCAAACTATTCAAATTAGAAAAAATATATATTAGAAACCTGAATATCATTTTTAAAGACCTATCCATAGATATGCCACACGTATGGGTTTGATGAACAAAAAATTTTTGATTTTCAGTTCTATGTTTTTTTCTATTTTTGTGTAAACATTTTAATGCGGTTTACAAACTACATCTACTCACTAAGTTTTATCAGTATAGCTCTTATAGTTTCAGACATGACGAATCTATAAGGGTTCTGTTTTTTGCCATTTGGCTACGAAACCCTAAAAACAAGCTAAGTGCGATAAAGATAGTTATCAATAATATTAGAAAGATTAGAAGAATTTAGAAATTAGGTATGTTCAGATTAACAATAATATATACGTGATGTCCGCGCAAAAAATTAAGTAAAAAAACAAGCTAAGTGCGATGAGGACTCGTGCACTGAAGATATTATAAATAATATTAAAAAGATTAGAATAAAATAGTATTTAGGTATGATATGATTAGTGATATCTAGGCGAAAAATTCTGAAAAAAAAAATATAGTTAAAAAAAAAACTAAAAAACACGCTTTCATAGCATATCGATGTAATGAACGAAAAATATTAACATTGTGAAAAAAGTGTGGGGCGCTTTGTGCCCTATTTTTCGTAAATCGAGCACGCTTTTTTCACAATGTTAATATTTTTCGTTCATTATTATTATTTTCTACCAATATTGAAAATTATATTACACTTTTTAGTTTGATATGCTATGAAAGCGTGTTTTTTTTTGTTTTTTTTTTTAACTATATTTTTATTTTAAGTACACTAAAAAAAACGGATTATTGTATTGTCATCAGTCTTTACAAGTGTGCAAAGTTTGAAGAAAAGCTGATCGCCCAAAGTGGGTCAAAATCGAGCTCAAAGGCGTTGGTTACAAACATACAGGTGAAGCTAATATAAGCGTGTTAATAACTGAGCAAGTGCGAGGCGAACTCGCACACAGAGGGTTCCGTACCAAACTAACTTATGTAAATAGTTTAAAAAATTCCCGAATCGTAGATTAAAAAGATTTTTTTTTTTGTGACGTGAATATAATTTTTCAGTTTTCTGATTTATTCTTAAACTTGTGCTATTAGACCTTGCTTCCTGCAGAAGGCAAACAGGATTCTACGTCAACGGGAAATACCCTATGAATTTAGGTTCCCTTGATTGTCGAAATAGACCTTTTTGCGACATAAACGGCCGTATCTTTTTTTTTTTCGTTAACTTACAGTTTGATTTTGATCGCAGACCTAAGTATATAGTTTTAATTTCAACTCGATACCTCCACGCGTTCTCGAGATAAAGGGTCTTGACAGACAGACGGACAACAAAATGATCCTATAAGGTTTCAGTTTTTTCCTTTTGAGGTTCGGAACCCTTCGCAAAGGAGGAGGCCGAACGCATCAGGCAACGCCGGGATTCTGATCCCGATTTCCGGCCAACGTAGGCGCGGGCTTGCGGACTGTGAGCAATGGGTAGCTCGCTGTCCGGCCGTCCGGTAACTGTCCGGACCAAGCCCAAGTCGTCGACGGCGCGCACTGTTTCCGCGCGCCTCAAGGAGTTGTCAGCAACAGCAGGGACCCAGCCGGGTCGAAGCCTACTGGGGCCAGGGTTATCCGAAAGGGCGCTCGAGCACCGGTATGAAGGCTAGAAGGAACGGGGTGGGTCTTTTAGTCAGTAAGAGTCTGACACTATCTCCCGCTCCGCCCAAGGGCGAGGGATGTCAATGCATGATTTTTCCTACCATATAAAAAAAAGGAACCCTAAAAAATAAGCAAGTGCGATGAGGGCTAGTGCACTGAAGATATTATCAATAATATTAGACAGATTAGAAAAATTTAGAATTTAGCTATGATAAGATTAGCAAAAACATATCGACGCATGAAAGGCAAAAATTACTAAGCGACAAAGAGTAAATTTTACAAGATAGTGATTTAATAAAGTTAACATTTTTCAAAAACAAATTGTTACTTAAATAAAAGTCGGATTTATATACTATTATCATGATGTTAATCTACACTAATATTATAAAGTAGCTTTTGCCCGCTCGGCTTCGCTCCCACTCTTCCCTACTTCAGCCTACTATACCCTACTCTACCCTACTATACCCTACTCTACCCTACTCTACCCTACCCTACTCTACCCTACTCTACTCTACCCTACTCTACCCTACTCTACCCTACTCTACCCTACTCTACCCTACTCTACCCTACTCTAACCTACTCTACCCTACTCTACCCTACTCTAACCTACTCTACCCTACTCTACCCTACTCTACCCTACTCTACCCTACTCTACCCTACTCTACCAAAAAAAAAGACGGGTTGCACTCCGGGAGTGCCGGCAGAAGTGAAAACTTGATTATTAACGTTGAGCATGTTTGATATTTTGGAATTGTTAGGGAATCATTTTGCACCAATTGCTTTATCAGTATAAAAGTACTATCATTTATGTGGTAGAATACAATATTCATTTATTGCGCTATCGTACACAAACATGACAATTTATATTACATTAAAAATTTAACACTTTAAAACTATTACAATTATTTTACATTAAATACTCTCCATCCGTCTTACGCTTTTTCGATCAGGTCACGTGTCCTGACGCGAGTTTAAGATTTTATACCCATTACAGAAAAAGTGCTCAACGCCGCTAAAGAAGTTTTCACTTCAAAAACAAAAATTCTTTCACCATTGGAAAGCTACATTCATCACCCTGAGTAACATAGGCTATATTTATTGCCTGTGCGAAGCTGGGACGGGCCGCTAACAATATATTAATCCAACTATTTCGTCATTTTTAACTGAAAATTTTAACTACCACTCTCCTGTAAAGTTTACTCATTGTCGCTTAATCATTTTTGCCTTTCAAGCGTTAATATACGTGATGTCTGTGTGAAAAATTTAGCAAAAAAACAGGCCACGTGTGATGAGGACTCGTGTACCGAAGATATTATCAATAATAATAGAAAGATAAGAAACTATAAAACTATATATGATAAGATTAGTAAAAAGTCATACCTATCCGTGATGGCGTGAACTGTGGTCTGGGTGAAAATTCAGTAAAAAAAAACCGACTAAGTGCGCTGAGGGCTGGTGCACCGAAGATATCAATAATTAGCAAGATTACAAGAATTTAGGTATGACTAGCCGACCCAGCGACCTTGCGCGGGCTTGCGGACAGTGAGCAATGGGTAGCTCGCTGTCCGGCCGTCCGGTAACTGTCCGGACCAAGCCCAAGTCGTCGACGGCGCGCGCTGTTCCCGGGCGCCTCAAGGAGTTGTCAGCAACAGCAGGGACCCAGCCGGGTCGAAACCTACTGGGGCCAGGGTTATCCGAAAGGGCGCTCGAGCCCCAGTATGAAGGCTTGAAGGAACGGGATGGGTCTTTTAGTCAGTAAGTGTCTGACACTATCTCCCGCTCCGCCCAAGAGCGGGGGTTGTCATAAGATGATTTTTCCATTCGAAAAAAAAAAAAAAGACCCAGCGACCTTCGTACCGCCTAATACTAATTGAATGTAGTAGATATATCTCTTGATATAATCAAACGATGGGGATGAAACAAAGCTTAAGTAATATAACAAATTACACAAAATTGTAATGTATAAAATTTATCTACATCGATTTTGTACATTTTACGTGATGCGCGCACAACTAAAAACTTCTACAGATTTATTATATGTATAGATTTGCAACTAGTACTTAAGGGATCGTTCATTAATCATGTGAGGCAGTGGGAGGGGGAGAGGAATTATGAAAAAAATATGAAATATCGAAAGCTTCCTGTGATTTTTCCGGACTCCTGTCCCCTTCTATCCCCAATCGGTTGAGGCCAGGAATTTCTTAGGCAACCCACCCGCGTTACATTATTTAATATACTAGATTTGTCTTAAAATACATTTCACCTATTAAACAGACCGGTGAAGGTCGTTCTTAATCGTATCCTCTACTATAAAAAAACAAGCTAAGTGCGATGAGGACTTGTGCACCGAAGATATTATCAATAATATTAGACAGATTAGAAAAATTTAGAATTTAGGTATGATAAGATCAGCAAAAACATATCGACGCTTGAAAGGCAAAAATTACTAAGAGACAATGAGTAAATTGTTCAAGAGAGTGATTGAAAGTTAAAATTTTTAAAACAAATTGTTACTTATACAAAAGTCGGATTTATATGCCTGACCATTACCATTACCATACCATTTATAGACCATGATTTTAATGTACACATAGAGTTATTTAGAGTTAACATTATTTTTTTAAAAACAAATTGTTACAAAAGTCGGATTTATATACTATTACCATGATCTACACTAATATTATAAATAGGGAAAATTTGTATTTTTGTGTTTATGTTTATAATTAATAAACCTAAAAACCACTGTGTCGATTTCAAAAATTCTTTCACCGTTGGAAAGCTACATTCACCCTGAGTAACAAAGGCTATATTTATTGCCCGTGCGAAGCCGGGACGGGCCGCTAGTATATAATAAATCTGTGGAAGTTTTTAGTTGTGCGCACATCACGTAAAATGTGCGAAATCTATGTAGATAACTTACATACAATTTTAATAGTTGTGTCTAACTTGATATATTACTTAGGCTTTGTTTCATCGCAATAGGATTGACTATATCGAAAGATATACTACATTCATTGACTGTTAGGCGGTACGAAGTTCGCCGGGTTAGCTAGTTATCAATATTAGGATCTCTTAGAACTATTTATGATAAGCAAGAAGTCATGTCCGTGACACGGTAATAATATCCTACAGTAATCCAACTTCATACAAAAGGACGAAACGCGAGCTATACCTACGCGCCTTGATCTCGCGATGCGCTCGTGGTGCAGACAGTCGCGACTGTGCCGCAGTGACGACCAGACGGTGTGCGATTTTTCACTAAAAATAAGTTCAAGTACATAATATATTTAATATGACGAGTAGGATATATGTATTGTGCTGTTTTTGGTTGCATGAATTCGTCAATAACCCATCCAGACATAACTTTTTTTAGATTACCTGGAAACTCTGAAAGGTACTTACTAGTAGGTAGGTACATAATGTATGTCATTTTAATGAATAAGTATTTCCTTTTATTTCCCGAAAAAAAAGATTTCTTTATTAATAAATAAAGTGTCTATTCACTTTATTTATTAGTAAAGGAATGTGATTGACACGAGTGAAATAGGTAGTTATAGTCGGTTCATGAATTATGAAACGGTAGGTACGCTTGTGTTAAAACCTCAGGGCATGTGTGTTTTGTTTTGTTAGTTTCCATAATTCATAGTAAAGTGGTATTTTATTATTAATAATAGTTGTTTATTGTACTGTGAGTATGAATAATACTAGAAAAAATAAAATTTGTCTGTCACTAGATAGTTGAAACTTTCTTAAATTATATATTTCTGCTGCTGCTATAAAAACATATACCACTAAAAACCGTTTTTAGGATTCCGTAGCCAAATAGCAAAAAACGGAACAAAAAACAACACGCATTTTTACTGAAAACTTCCTATTCAATTCACAAAGTATTTTATTTGTTTATATAAAAAAGTATATTTACAATCACAAAACTAAATGCAAACACAAAGTAGGCAAATGCTGGAGGCGGGCAGCCCTATCGCATGTTTACGTACCGCGCGGCTGTAGGCATTTAATTCAAAAATTCGGCCGAGTTAGAATACTGTAGGATATTATTACCGTGTCCGTTATGGTATGGACTATAGTCTGGTCATAAATTTCAGTATAAAAGCCAACTAAGTGCGCCGAGGGCCCGTGCACTGAAAATATTATCAGTAATATTAATAGCAAGATTATAATAATTTAGTTATGATAAGATTAACAAAAGCATATTACGTGATGTCCGTTGCTACGGTACGTAACGTGGTCTAGGCCACCACTGAAAAGATGAAGAGGTTAGAAAGGAAATACTTTCCGATTTGTACTACAACGAGAGTCGCCGCTTGTCTCACACCCTTTAACTCCACTACAGGCAATAAACCAATACGAACGCGAATTACGCAGCTAACAGACCACACACACTTAGATCGCAAGTTTACTATTGGTTATATCAATTATGAGCATGATCATATTTTGAGACACGCCTTCCCGTCTTTTGACAGGCCTGTTGGTCTAGTGTTTAGTGACCCTGACTGCTATGCCAGAGGTCGTGGGTTCGATTCCCACCCAGGACAAATGTTTGTGTGATGAGTATGATCATTTGTTCTGTGTCTGGGTGTAATTTATCTATAAGAGCCTATTAACTCTAGCCTTGAAGACACCTAAATTGTAATCGGACGGGAAGACCGCAGCAGGCAAATTGTTCCAGTCCTTCGATGTACGCGGTATAAACGATGAAGCGAAACGCTTAGTCCGAACCGTAGAAGTTTCAACAATTTAAGGATGTTTACTTGCTGTAAGTCGAGTTGTCCGATGGTGGAAATGAGATGGCGGAATCAAGTATTGCAATTCCCGCGCACTCTCTCAATAATGCATCCTGTAAAATACCGAAAGGCTGGCTACCCTACGCCTTTGCTCAAGACTTTGTAAATTGGTTTTCACTACATAGTATAAAACAAAGTCGCTTTCTCTGTCCCTATGTCCCTTTGTATGCTTAAATCTTTGAAACTACGCAACGGATTTTGATGCGGTTTTTTTTAATAGATAGAGTGATTCAAGAGGAAGGTTTATATGTATAATAACATCCATTAAATAGTGGAAAAGTACTGTTATTTTTTAGGTTTCTAATGTGATGTCGTAAATAATTACATTTTTTCCGCTTACATTGCAAACGCAGGCTGAACCCTACGAGTTTTATCAAAATAATGTACTAAGTATTGTACACATTGAAAAGGTCTACAGAAAAGTCCGTGATGGTATATGTCTATCTCTTATGGATAACCCACAATAACTTTTATTTTTTCATTTACTTTTTACGACAAATAATGGCTAATTTTCGAAGCGATTTTAACCAATACAGCATTAATCCTTAACCAATTAAATACCTTGAATACATTGTTCATTTAATATAGATCTATATGGCCCTTTACACCGTATGATTTAAGTGAATATTTTTGAAGATATTACAGATTTAAAAATTGCGGGACGTAGCGTTTGCGGCGGTACCGGCCGGCCGCCCGGTGCGGCAAGAGCATTGCACCCGTGCGAAGCCGGGGCGGGTCGCTAGTAAATGATAAACGATAGATATATAATAGGTTTTGTAAAAACACTTTTACACGTAAATTTTTTCGTCAATTTAAACTAGATGAGGCCGGTGTTTCCTAGCTGACTACTCTGAGAAGAAACACCGAAACAAACTCAGGGGTCAAAGTTTCTTTTAAAGTCCATACAGTAAACATGTAATGGTCAAATCATATTATAAGAAACGTGCAAATTGAAGCCTAAGATGGTCTTTTGAAGAATGAACCACACAGTTCTAAGTGGACTTTTTTTTATGGTGGGAAAAATCATGCATTGACATCCCCCGCCCTTGGGCGGAGCGGGAGATAGTGTCAGACTCTTACTGACTAAAAGACCCACCCCGTTCCTTCTAGCTTTCATACCGAGCCTTGAGCGCCCTTTCGGATAACCCTGGCCCTAGTAGGCTTCGACCCGGCTGGGTCCCTGCTGTTGCTGACAACTCCTTGAGGCGCGCCGGCACGCGGGAACAGTGCGCGCCGTCGACGACTTGGGCTTGGTCCGGACAGTTACCGGACGGCCAGACAGTGAGCCACCTATTGCTCACTGTCCGCAAGCACGCGCCTACGTTGGCCGGAAATCGGGATCAGAATCCCCGGCGGCTTTGCGGGCATTACTGCTTCGCAGAAGTCGGCGACCGCTTGCCACTCCTCCTCGCTCCGGACCATGGCCTCAACCAAGGCCCGGCGCGAAAGGTCTCCGCCGCCGATCGCCCCCACGAGGGCACGGCGATGCTCCGCCCAATCTAATTGGACCTGTCCACTCAGTGCAAGCATTTGTCAGTATGCGTGTAGCTCAACTCAGGACTACTAAGGAGCTCTCTTTTTTGCGCTTGAACATTAGCTGATTTATGTATATAGGTATGTGTCACGCATATCACTCACGAAACAGGTAAAATAATTTAGAACCAGTCATTATCAGCGCAAATATTCGATAATGATAACAGCTGATATGATCTACTATCGATGGTAACTGTTACACATAGTATTACGTGTTATTTATTATGATTCATTACTGAAAAAATAACATTAGTGAGTAATTCGGTTCAGAGTACAACAGAATAGAATAGAATCGTTTATCAGTAGGTCTTGGACCTCAACTTTTCTAAATTTGAGTTATTCTTATCTGACAGTACTGACAGCTAACTGACTATTTCAAAATTTAACACTATTGCCCAAGAAATAAAAATTATTGAAAGAAGCACTCTTCGTCTCCTTGGGTCTCCTATTTTCAAAGATTCCTTCCCAAAAAACGTTGAAGAAAAAAAATTCAAAAATTTAATGATATTTCGAAAAGATTGCTAGAAATTAAAATTCATTCGGCCATCACTTTAATTCGTTTCAGCTGTTTCGGCTCCAAATTAACATATTTCCTCCTCGCCTCTCATTTATGGAAACATCATATCTTTTGGTAAAAATGGACCAAATTATCCGGCATACCCTTATGTCAATTTTAAACGTGGCTATGGATGACCGAGCCTGGGCTCAAGCTACCCTTCCCAACCGTATGGGAGGCCTCGGCGTCCGCAAATTTCCAGTATTAGTTTACCAGCTTTTATATCCTCAGTTCACGGCACTGAGAAATTAATCAGGAATATCCTATCTCCCTCACTGATTGATTTCAATTTGCCGTGCTTCATCGAGGCTATAGATGCCTGGAGATTCGCTTGCCTGAATACAAATCCGCCCGATAACCCAGCTTCCCAGAGTCCAGTAAAAGGTAGTCCAGGAAAATCTAATTCTAACATCTACTACGACTGCGGAGCGGGCGCGCCTGCTGGCTGTGGGAAATTGGGAGTCACGTCTTTGGCTTCACGCACTGCCGTCGTCGAATATTGGCACCTTGTTCGACGATACTACTTTCCGCCTAGCTGTTGCCCTACGCCATGGCGCTCCTTGCTGTTCTCCTCATCGCTGTCACTGTGGCGAAGTTGTGAACAGCCTTGTTCACCACGGCCTGTCATGCGGTCGAACCCGGGACGCATACCACGGCACGCGAATATTAACGACTCGTTCCGGCCTGTTTTAGAACCTCTGGCCTTTTTTTTTTTTGTTTTCGGCGGGAAACCTTCAAAAGGCTTCCGGCCTTTTGGGGGCAAGGCCAGGGAGTGTGGGATTCTTACCTCACTAAAACCACCCCGGTGATCACCATCAGTACATAGAAGAGGGCTCCGTGACCTCTTAGAAGACCACCCCGGAACTCTCTCTGTACAACGCCTGTTAAGACACATCCCTGAGGAGACTGTGAGGTGTCTCCCCTGAGCCTCGTTGTGCACGACAGCACGTGATCACTGTGCCACCGTCTTTCCTGAGGTCACTTGGTGGGCTGACAGAGTCCCCACTCTGAAAGCCCGTGACCTCTGAGTCCCGCCTACCTTAAATGTTGCAAGCGGGGTTTCGGCGTTTTAGGCGTCACGGCGGTTGACCCTCTGACGCCTTCTTCTACGAGTGGGATCGGCCCTCTCACGATCCCGCTCAGCGGCCTCCTTCTGGACCATCACGGCTTCACAGAAGGACACCATTTCTCTCCAATTTTCTGCCTCCTTCAGCATAGCCCTCACTACTGCTGGTAGAGACAGATCCCGTCCGATCTTGGCAACCAAAACCTGTCGCTCAGAGGCCCACGCAGGGCATTCTTCGAGCGTGTGCTGGGCTGTATCAAGGTCATTTCCACAATGGTGGCAATTTGCCGTAGCCTCTCGCCCAATCCCATTTAAGTACTCACCGAAGCAACCATGCCCGGTCAGTACCTGAGTAAGTCTATAGGAGATGCGCTCTCCTCTTTTCAGCCAGGCTTCAAAGTGTGGTAGAACGGCTTCGACAACGCGCTTACGCGAGAATTGCGGCTGTTGTAGCCGCTCGCGCCACCTCTCGAGCGCGTGTCGCCGCTCCTGCCGCCTCAGCCTTACCACTACAAGTCCCGGCACAGTATTACCACTTTGGCGTATGTCGCGAATCTTGTTATATACCTTCGCGTCCATCTCTGCCAGGATGTCCAATGGTGGGAAGCGTGCCAAAAGAGTTGCCGCCTCAAATGACAACGTTCGGTATCCACGTGCGATGCGGATGGCCATTCTCCGCTGCAGACTATTAATTTTAGTCCTGCAGCGACGGACACCTGAGAGTCTATTTGACCATACAGGTGCCCCATAAAGGACCATCGATCGCACAACACCTGCATAGAGGCAACGAACTTCTTCACGAGGTCCTCCTAGATTAGGCAGCAATCTGTGCAGAGCGCCCACTGCCTTTCCAACGCGAGGGATCAGGCGTTCAAAATGCTCTTCGAAGCCCCACCGACTGTCCAAAGTCAAACCAAGGTACTTTATGTACTGACTCACCTGGACTTGCGCATCTCCTACGGTTACTGACAAGCTGGGTGGCGCTCTACTCCTCGGTAATTTGTGGAATCATAGCGCCTCAGTTTTATGAGGTGCTATTTCTAGACTTGCCACCTCGAGCTCACAAAGCCTGATGGTCTCATCGAAAGTGTCCCCGCTGGCTAACACTAGAGTATCGTCTGCGTAACAGACAATATTTACGCCAGCGGGAACCTCGACCCGCAGGACCACGTCGTATGCAAGATTCCACAAGGGGGGACCCAAAACCGACCCCTGTGGAACCCAACACGTAATCTCCCTCCGATGAATGTAACCATCTCGTCCCACATAGCGAATATGCCCATCGCGTAGGTAATCCCCGATGATGCATTGCAGGTAAGGGGGCACCCTGTGATAGAACCTCATGGCCTGGCATGCGACGATGGTAAGAAACCGGACGGTATATCTTTGTTTTCATGGAAATAGGGTAGACCTATAGTGTGGGACGCTACCTGTGTCGACACTCTTGCGCTATCCCATCTTCCTAGTCCATCGTGCTGTGCTGGAGCTGCCGCTGCGGCTGCAGAGAACCTCAAGCGGCGGAAATATAACCTTGTCGGCAGTTATATTTTTGACCCGTTTGGGGTTAAAACTCTTGGGCCGTGGGGTCCGAGTGCTCATACACTTCATGCCTTCATACCGGGACTGAGCTAACCCTGGCCCCAGTAGGCTTCGACCCAACTGGGCCCCTGTTGTTGCTGACACCTTGAGGCGCGCGGGAACAGTGCACGCCGTCAACGACTTGGGCTCGTTCCGGACAGTTAAGGGACGCGAGCTACCGATTGCTCGCCGTCCGCAAGCCCGCGCCTACGGTTAGTAGACTAGGGTACGGGTTACGGCTTAGGGCGCTTTCAAATTAGACGTTTCATGTCGGAGTGCTGCGCACGTTTACCGCGCCGCAGCCGCAGGCCAGTTGCAGTACGTTAGCAGTCCGACAACAAACACCTAAATTCAAAACATATTTGGCTGCCCTGCAAAAAAAAAAACCACGGGGGCCCAGTGCGGTTTGGTTGATGTCACATGTCTTCGAATTTAATGGTTCTAGGACATGTTCCTTCACCGTTTTGAGAGCAGTGGTGATAAAATAAATTACACGAAGTTTTGCGCTTGGCTGACTTTGAACTCGCGACCTACAACTCGTAAGCCGGGGCCGTTACCACTCGGCCACAACTGCTCTCTAGTGTGGGTAGGCCCAAAAAATTATGTTTTATTATACGAGTAGACCGATGACCTGGTGATGGTAGCGGGAAACCGATGGATGCGGGACGCACAGGAACGTTCGATGTGGCGACGCTTGGGGGAGGCCTATGTCCAACAGTGGACGTTTATCGGCTGAAATGATGATGATTATGATACGAGTAATCCACGTAGGCACATACTCGTAACATAAGGTATGTGAGATATCACAGTTTTTCTAAGTGACCCGTTATTTTTTAGGCATAGTGTATTTAGAGATAAAGTGGTGATTCATAACCTACTTTATAATAACATTGGTGATTAATCATGAAGATCGATAGGCTTTGCAATTTAAAAAATCTATATGATGAAACTTGGAAAAAATTATCTTTTTCTTTGGCATATAAATAATTTGTTACTTTGGTTCCGTAGCGTAATTAAATTTCAATCGCCGGTGCTATTATACTGGTTTCTTTTTTTTTTAACAAAAATCAAGAATCAAAGCATTAACCTACATTATTATTTATTTTTTATATATACAATGTGTAAGGGACAGCCCTCCACAAACTTTAAGGGCTTGCTCAGTAGACGAAACTGAACAACATTCCACAAAAATTGTTTTCAGGATACGAAAGAAAAAAATCGGCCTCGCCATACAAATTGTCCAATCAAGTTTATAATTTTGTATGGTGAGGCGGATTTTTTTTTTCGTTTCCTGAAAAAAAGTGTATACTTACACCTTGTATATTATAATATATATGTGTAACTCTAGTTTGTCTTTAGCAGCCCCATTTCTTGTCCAGGCAATTACTGTCCATTCCAGGTCGCAGGAAGAGATCGCGGAAAGCGATAAGGACACCCATTGTATGTATGTGTTTTAGCTTTAGTTGCCTTTTTGTATATGTAATGGTGTACAATAAAGTGTATAATAAATAAATATATTTCTACGTAAAGTTTTTTTTGTTTGCAGCAGGTAATCTCTAAAAGTACTGGTCCGATTGCGATTTTATTTTCACAGATAGAAAGCTGCTTTATTCCTGAGTGACATAGGCTATGTTTTGTGTAAGCGGGCGAAGCTGCGGGCACAAGCTAGTATTCAATAAACAGGGTTATTTGTAAAACACTGGCAATCATCAAAATAAAAAAAATAAACATCTAATATGACAACCCCCGGTCTTGGGCGCAGCGGGAGATAGTGTCAGACTCTTACTGACTAAAAGACCCACCACGTTCCTTCTAGCCTTCATACCGGGGCTCGAGCTCCCTTTCGGATAACCCTGGCCCCAGTAGGATTCGACCCGGCTGGGTCCCTGCTGTTGCTGAAAACTCCTTGAGGCGCGCGGGAACAGTGCGCGCCGTAACATCACAACATCAATAACTTCTTCTGTTCTATGACTATTAAAAATTTATCATATTAATTTTTAGTTCAAAATATTTTTAGAAAAAACATTTTAATTGAACGTTCTAAATATTACGAAGTCTGTGCGGTGCAAGCGATAGTACAATAGCGGAGAGGAGCGGAATCGAGCGGCGGTGGTGCTTGATGCGCTAGCGTCGCGTCGTACAGAAGTAGGTAGGTAGCACAATGCAGAGTTGAAATGTGTTAGATAGAACAATCTTGAAGGTTTATTTTTTTTAAATGAATTATGTATTGTAAAAAGTCATAGAACAAAAGTTGTTGTTTATGATATTAGTAATGGAGTCCTGCAAGGTTGTTAGTTTTTTCAAATAGTCCTGTAATTTATGTATTCAGGTGAAGCCGTGTGCAAAAGGTACATTAAAATAAAAACATTTACAGTCAGTCAAAAAAAATATGCTAATTGCACATAAACACTATGCGTGGGAGGGCGGAGCGTACAGGCGGGTGGGTATGGTGCAGTTCGGATGCAGTCGGTATACAGTTCACACGACTGCAACCGGACTGCACATTTGGTTTGCAGTTCTATTGCAGTCGTGTCAACTGCAATTGCAATTCAAACTGCACTTAGACTGCAATTCGCAGTTGAAATGCGGTCCGTCTGTTTAGGCCCTTAGGCAAGCATGTAAAGACGATTTTTTAAGATTCACTCCCTATGGGGATTAAGTTTGTAAGGAGAAACCACTTTCTGGCGGCTGAAGTCTTGCATAGGCTAGTTTTAAATAACAGCTGTTAAAGTAAAATGCACAAAATAGATAGGAACAGAAGACAATCTCATCTATGTACTTCACTTTTTATACCTACGCTCGGTGGACGCACACTAATGAGCGTTTGAGCCGGAACTGTTCGACGAGTGGTCCGAGACGCGACCGCGATATCGTGTCCGTGAGCGGTGTCTATGTGTGCGTTGTGAGAGCGCGCGCAGTATGTAAATTGATTTCTGTACCTATCTATTTTGTGTAAAATGACTTCGTTTATTTACCGTTTCCTCAATGAATACTGTTATTTTTGCAGTTGTAAAAATCAATATTATTCATCTTTTTAAGGTTCCGTACATCAAAAGGAAATACCCTTATAAGGTCACTTTGTTGTCCCTCAGACTGTTTGTCTGTCTGTCAAGACCTTTTATCTCGGGAACGCACGGAGGTATCGAGTTGAATTTAAAACCATATAAGTACTCAAGTCTGCGGTCCTTTGATGCTGTGAAAAAATCAAACTTCTTAGTTAACGAAAAAAAAAGATGCGGCCATTTATGTCACAAAAAAAACTTATATTTCGACCCTCTCAATAAAATATATCAGGTTACCTGACGTTGACCTAGAATCCTGAAACTTAGCATGAAGCAAGGTCTCATAGCGTAAGTATTGGAAAAAATTTGGAAACTGTAATTTGATGCGCTGCTCACTTTCTTATGATTTGGAACATCGAGATCGTTCTCTTAAAAAACTAAGAAAAATATATACTGCTGACGTAATCACCATCTAGACCCCCCATCCCCCATGTCGTCAAAAATAAGCAATGCTAAAAACCACCCACCCCCTATAGAGCTTACGTAATTCTTGAATGACCCCTTTGTTTACTTAAGCCAGTTTGCACAGAACCCTCAGTGCGTGAGTCCAACTCACACTTGCCCAGATTTGTATTCATGTGGAATTGATATAATATAATAATCTATAGACTTTATAAACTATCATCACTGATAGGACTATTATTGCCAATAAGCCTGATATAGTGGTGATAGATCGACTAGAGCGTCGCACAATGATTGATGATATAGCGATCCCTCATGACGAGAACCTCGTGAAAGCTGAGAAAAATAAGCAAACTAAATATCTTGACTTGGCTCGCGAGGTTGTCGACATGTGGGAAGTGGATAGAGCAATCATTATGCCGACAGTCGTGACGGCCAATGGCTATTAATATCAAAGAGCCTCGACCAACATCTGAGGAGGCTCTCGTTAGGCAGTTGGATCAAGGGGGGATCCAGAAAGCAGTACTCCTGGACACGGCGTGCATTATTTGGAGATTCCTCTCTCAGGAGCCCTGACCACCGGTAGCTTGGTCCCTGGAACTTGGGCGACTATTTTTATATAGAGTGTCTGGTAATTAGTGACGGTCAATTTATACACGTGATTGTACTCATAACTGCAAACCACTTTCTCAAAAAACTTTTTTTTATATACTCATTAAATTTATCGTAACAATAAAACAGCTGTTCGCGTCCATGTGCGCCCACTACGAACACCGTGTTATTGGGTCGTTCAGTTCCCTTCAAAATGGTTGAGCTGAGTGGGGCTGATTCACGCGTCATGCTCGTGAACGGGTGCCGTCAGATGGGACTGGTCATCTCTTAGCTGCCAGTGGCTTAATTCAGTTTCAATCTTTTAATTATTTTACATTTTTATTTCACCATCGACATTGTGCTCACATGATAGAAGCAACAAGTAATATGTAACCAAGCATTATATGTAACACATAATATGATTTAAAAGAGTGTCCATGGAGTTTCTTGCACGTTCTTCTCCATAGAGACCTATTCTTTGGAACGTGCAATTTAACTTCACTTTTCTTGGACTGACCGACATTTGATTATTCAAAAGTGCCTGTAAATGGTCTATTTGAAATAAATGCTTTGATTTGATTTGATTTGACCGATGGGTTTGCAAGTGGCGCGGGTGCTCTATCACTATACTAGGTAAGATTTGCCTCGCTCTGGTAAGCCAGCAACCTCTGCAACTGAAGTTAACATCGCAAAAGTGAAGGAAATAGTGACTGAAAATCCTCATTCAAGTTTGTGAGGGATAGCCGCCGAACTTTCTTTAACTCACGAGTCGATCCTTAACATTTTAATTAATAATTGGGGTATGAAACATGTTGCCGCTCGGCTAGTCCCAAAAGACCTGAATTTTCTCCAAAAACTCAATCGCATGAGTCGCTGAGGACATGCTAGAACGAGTCAATTCCGACCCAACATTCATGAAACGCATTGTTACTGGCAACGAGACGTGGGTTTACGAGTTTGACATGCAAACAAGTCAACAAGCTTCGGAGTGGTGCCTTCCAACTGAAACAAAACCGAAAAAACCACGCCAAAGTCGATCAAAAGTCAAAGTCATGTTGACTGTTTTCTTTGACTATCGCGGTGTTGTGCATTCGGAATTCTTACCGGAAGGTCAAATGGTATATAAAGAATATTATTTAAGCGTTATGCGGCATTTAAGAGAGCAAATTCGACGAAAAAGGCCAGATTTGTGGTAAGAAAATTCTTGTATTTTGCACCACGATAATGCGCCTTCGCACAAAGCCACACAAAGCCATCATTGTGAACGAATTTTTGACTAAACACTCAACAAATACCATTGAGCAGCCACCATATTCGCCCGATATGGCTCCAGCCGACTTCTATCTTTTTCCTTAACTCAAATTACCACTTCGTGGCACCCGTTTTTAATCTGTAGAAGACATAAAGGAGAATTCGCGGCGAGAACTGAACTCACTTTCGGAAACAGCGTTTAAAAATGTTTTGATGATTGGATTATTCGTTGGCGTAAGTGAATCGTTTCTGAAGGGGCATACTTTGAAGGTGATAAAATAAATTTGGATGAATAACAAAAAATTTGTGTATTATTGATATTTTCCCGGGACTTTCTTGACAGAGTAGTATGATTACCTAACATTTTTATGTTTCCCAATTCTTTTTTATTTTAAGTTTATTAGTACAATACACTATTACTCAATGACTTTTAATTGGCTATTGGATATATTTTCCTTTTTTTAATTTGTGTGACAGAGTGGGCTAAATACACCTCCGTCACACTTTTTTGTACTGATCAATTGTCGATGAAAAAGAAGGACCCTGGAACAATTTGCCTGCTAAGTCTTCTCGTCGATTATAACTTGGGCAGCTTCAAGGCTAGAGTGAATAGGCTTTTAATAAACTAGTGCGCCTCACCACCGACGATTGCATCACTGCTTACCATAAGGTGGGATCACAGTCAAGCATGCTGCCAGACTCTTTTGGGCACATTACCAGTCGACAGCCGCGATGTGGAAGAGTTTTTTGACGCCATATTTTAGATTGTTTTTAATTAGTTGTAATAATTGTATAGATTTTTAAGCTATTGCATAGCTTCTATCGCGGGCCTTGAGCGTGGAGACCGAATCCAGAAATTCCGTAACGAAAATAACCTAACACCCCCCCCCTCATTTGTTTTTTGAGCGTGGTGACCGATAAGAAAACAAATGAGTGAACAATCAATCAAAATTCAATTCAATGTGTGAAAGTGTAACTTCAATTAATATTAAAGAAAAAAAAACAAAGGAAAAAAAAATACTGCATAAATAAAATAAATAAATACTTATAATTGCATAAGTTGATAAAAATGCTATGCAATAGCTGTTTTTACTGTTATTATAGTTAAGTATTTTTTGAAGGCATTGTTTCAAATGGAAAGCTTTGGAGGAGACATTTAGCCTTTTCCTATAGAGGGGATCCCAGTAAAATGCTGCTGTTTACTTACTTAAAATATGGATTTATAAATTAGTCATAAATCGATATTTTTGAAAAAAAAAATATCATGGTGTAAATATTATTGAAATCAATTCAGTTACTGATTCTGAACAAAGTATATTCAGATTTTGCTTAAACTAAAAATAATGTTGTTTATTAAGATAAGATCACATAGATATTAATTTATTTATTTAACTATTTATGTACACACATGGAAATACAAGAAAAGAGGAAGGAAACAAAAAATAGTACAAAGGTGATGCTTATTTCTAATGAATAAGAAAAAAAAAGAAAAAATAACGCTGGAAGATATTCCAGCATACCAGCGAAAGGATAGTTGAAGAAAAAAGAGAAGTAGACACCGTGTGTAAAAGTAAAAGAAAAATTAGTACATACAAAATACAAAGTTAACAATGAAATAGTGTAAAAAAATAATAATAATTAAAGATATACATACTGCTATAATTACAAACATACACATAATAAAATAAATATCACACAAATACATAATAAATAATACCTTAAATAAAATAATACATATATATTTCTCTATTTTCTAATTCTTTTTTTCATAAAGTAGATATAGATAAAAACAACATTCATTGTTAAACTGGAAATTTATGGCATTATTATTCTTTATTTTAAGTTTTTTTTTTTTTTAATGTAAATTATTCGTGTAAATAAATAAAATAGTTTACACCCGTAACTATGATAACAAAAAAAAACCGACTCCCGCGCATTCGTCCGATTTCTTAGAGTTACCACGGAACCCTAAAAATCGACGAATATAAATCAGACCATTGATACAAGGATACACAGTTCGGTTCGTACCTTGAATGCAGGCGCACGCATTCATGCGCCCTATTTTTTTATCTGTGTGACAAGTTCTTTCGCGCGCATTTCCGATTACGTTTTCAAATTGACAGTTCATTTCGATTTGACAGGTAAGTCGTTTAAAATTTCTTCGCATTTCTTCGCTTTATTGCATAAACCAACTAAATGCTCCCAGATTATATGCAACACTAGCTTTTGCGCGCAGCTTCACCTGCGTAGGTACATAAACTATAGCCTATGTCATTCAGGAATAAAGCAATCTTAGCAATCGAACCAGAGATTACCTCCTACAAACCAAGAAAACCAAAACCTCTTTATTATCTTTGTGTAGAAGTGTAGATAGCATAATCAGGCTATTAATGTTCCCACTGCTGGGACTAAGGCCTCCTCTCTAGGAGAGGGAGTGGGCTGTAAACATTGACTTGTGCGTAGTACATATATTGATAGCTGTAAATTATATGATAGAATTATAATTATATTCCCACATTATTTTTGATTAACGCGCACTGGGCCCGCGTGGTGGATTACGGCCTCCCTTTCCTAAATCCAAGCAGTTTTCGATCAAATCTTTAGATTATTTACTTTTGGTTATGCTATCTTTGTATATAAGTGTAGTAGCTAATAACCGATTGCTTCTGCAGATTCGTCTTAATGAGACGAATCGATAGCTATTTAACTTAATTTGGGTATTCAATTGCAGATAGTTGATTTTTGCAATAAGTGTACGATTTATAACAGTGTAATTTTCTCTGTTAGAGTCTTTCCTAATAGCTTTTTTTTAAATTGATATAAACTAGTGCTTGACTGCGAACCCACCTGATGGTAAGCAGTGATGCAATCGTTGATGGTGAGGTGCACTAGTTTATTAAGAGCCTATTCACTCGAGCCTTGAAGACATCCAAATTATAATCGGACGGGAAGACCGCAGCAGGCAAAGTACTCTTTGGCTTACCTCTCTTTTTTTCGATGGGAAAAATCATCCAATGACAACCCCCGCTCTTGGGCGGAGCGGGAGATAGAGGCTTTGTCCGGACAGTAACCGGACGGCCGGACAGCGAGCTACCCATTGCTCACTGTCCGCAAGCCCGCGCCTACGGTGGCTGGAAATCGGGATCGGAATCCCGACGGCGGCGGCGAAAGCGCCGTTGCCTGATGCGGTCGGCCTCCTCCTTTTTGGCTTACCCCTTGGAACAGTGAAAAATTTGGAGTTCTAAGTCAACGACATTTTTAATATCACACGGAAGATAATATTTCATAACTGCACTATCGCATTAGGTAAAGGCCTGTAAAGATAACTATAAAGAAGATAATTTATTTATTTATCATCTTTACAACTATCAATAAACCATTATTCAATGAAAATATTTTTTTTCTTAACAAAATTTTATAGCGCAGTACAGTTGCCATCGTGGATCTTAACACTTGCGCAGAAGTCAAATATTCGGTCTCTTTAGTGGTGCGAAGTGCGACGCGGGGGCGGGGAGTGTCAGTGATTGGCTCGCCGCGCCAACACGTCACAGACGTCACTCCTCATTCGTCCACTGCTTTGCTGCATGTATCTAACAACGAAGACGATTGGCTCGCCAATGTATGGAATGCGCAAAGCGATCCCCACTCTGACGCCGAGCGCTCAAGATCCGTGATGGCAACTCTATAACTATAACTCTATAAAAACGGAAAAAAAATCGAGTTTGTTTTATGGGAGCCCCCTTAAATATTTATTTTATTTGGTTTTTAATATTTGTTATATAGCAGCATCAGAAAAACATAATTTGTTAAAATTTCAACTGTCTAGCTTTCGCGGTTCTTGAGATACGGCCTGGTGACAGACAGACGGACAGACAGCGAAGTCTTAGTAATAGAGTTCCGTTTTTACCCTTTATAATAATAGAGACGGCTCGGATTGTGAGGAAGTTCCTGTCTCTGGAGCCCTAACCACCGGTAGCTTGGACCCTGCTCCCGACATCAGTGGAGTACGAGTAGTTTTTATATTTTTTTTATATATTTTGTACTGTATTTATATATATTTTTTTTGATATTTTTATTAAAAATATCAAAAAAATGTATATAAGAAAAATAAAGGAAATAATAATAATATTCCACAACTATCACACTACGCCGTCTAGTCCCAAGCTAAGCAGAGCTTGTGTTATGAGAACTAGACAACTGATAAACACACTTATATATTTCTAAATACATACATATTATAGATAAATTACACCCAGACACAGAACAAATGATTATGCACATCACACAAACATTTGTCCTGGGTGGGAATCGGACCCACGACCTCCGGCATAGCAGTCAGGGTCACTAACCACTAGACCAACAGGCCAGCCTTTGGGTACAGAAATCTAAAAAGTGCTGAAATGTCGGCTGTCATTTCCTTCATGGAGACTGTTCAGCCTACATTTGCTGATTGTAAACGCAAATGCATTGAAAATTGAAAAAGTACTTGTGGAGATCAACGCTATTTTATTTTAGATTTGAAATGTGAATAAAAAAACTGGTCAAGTGCGAGTCTGACTCGCAGTGAGGGTTCCGTGTCAACTACAATTCCCGAATCAAGTCTCAAAGATTTTTTCGACTTGCAATTTTTTTTTTGTTACCTACGTATGTATGTAACTAAAAATTTACTGTTTTCAGATTTATTCCTATACCTGTACTATATGACCTTGCTTTCTGCCAAATTTCAGGTTTCTGGGTTAACGGGAAGTACCCTATCTATGAACTTCGAAATTTGAGAGTATCAAAATATACGTTTTTTGGCGACATAAACGGCCGTATCTTTTTTATTCGGTTTGATTTTTTCACAGCTTGAAGGGACCGCAGACCTGAATACCTATATGGTTTAAATTTCAACTCGATACCTACACGCGTTCTCGAGATAAAGGGTCTTGAGTCTTGACAGTTTGGGGTTGAAACTCTCGGATCGTGTGTTCCGAGTGCTTATAAGTTGTTTAAAGATCTATCGAAACGTCTAGTTGACACTTCGTGTGACCCAAGGGCTGGTTTTTACCTCGGACAGAAGATAAGCATTGCCATACAGCGTGGCAATGCCGCCAGCCTTTTGGGCACATTACCAGTCGACAGCGATGTGGAAGAGTTTTTTGACGCCATATTTTAGTCTGATTTTAGTTAGTTGTAATTAGCGTAGGGTTTTTTTTTTATTTACTGTAACTATAGTTTTTAGATGTGTATGTATTAAGTTAGTACGATTTAAATTAAATACTAGTAACTCATTCGTTACTAAGTTTACTACCTTAGCCATAAATCAACAAAAGCCTACTTAGAATATTTTGTAACAATTTTGTTTATAAGTTACATTGAGATTTATAGTTCCCTTTAAATATTTCAAGACAAAGGAACTTCTTGTAAGTGTAGCCATAACAAATAATTATTGATAGGCCTGTTGGTCTAGTAGTTACTGGCCCTGACTGCTATGCCGAAGATCGTGGGTTCGTTTCTCACCCAGGACAAAAATGTTTGTGTGATGAGCATGATCATTTGTTGTGTCTGGGTGTATTTTTTCTATGTGTATGTATTTAGAAATATGTAAGTATGTTTATCAGTAGTTCAGTACTCATAACCAGAGATCGGAATTAGGTAAATTTATTCATGTAGGTACTTAGACTGATTTCATTTAGCGAAAGAATAAAATGGATATGCCTTTTTTTATGGTGGGAAAAATCATGCATTGACATCCCCCGCCCTTGGGCGGAGCGGGAGATAGTGTCAGACTCTTACTGACTAAAAGACCCACCCCGTTCCTTCTAGCCTTCATACCGGGGCTCGAGCGCCCTTTCGGATAACCCTGGCCCCAGTAGGCTTCGACCCGGCTGGGTCCCTGCTGTTGTTGAAAACTCCTTGAGGCGTGCGGGAACAGTGCGCGCCGTCGGCGACTTGGGCTTGGTCCGGACAGTTACCGGACGGCCGGACAGCGAGCTACCCATTTCTCACTGTCCGCAAGCCCGCGTCTACGTTGGCCGGAAATCGGGATCAGGGCGACGGCGGCGGCGATAACGCCGTTGCCTGATGCGTTCGGCCTCCTCCTTTGCGAGCATTACTGCTTCGCAGAAGTCGGCGACCGCCTGACACTCCTCCTCGCTCCGGACCATGGCCTCAACCAAGGTCCGGCGCGAGAGGTCTCCGTCGCCGATCGCCCCCACGAGGGCACGGCGATGCTCCGCCCAAAATGGATATGCCTCAAATACCGAGATTAATTTTAAAGAGCAGATTTTTTTATTGTACAATCAGAAATAAAGCAGGAGAAAATCTTCCTAAATTAATCAAGAGGAGAAGGATATATAAAATAAACCTTACCTCAATTAACATAAAGAGAACGAGAGAACTTTTTCAATGAAAAATACTAATAACTAGAATCTGTGTAATAAGTTAAACGACTTGGGTAATTATTGGGATTTAATGCAATCAGATGTAGTCAACACGGGTTCAATATACAAGGTTGATTAAGAGATAGAGATCATTGTTTAATAACAGAAGAATCTTATGAAAAGTATCGAATATAAGTATTTTTATTTAAATAATTTACAATGTCATAGATACAATTAAAATTAAATACAAAATGTCATAAATAAATAAACCGTCAAACATCATTAAATAACCCGCCCTTGATCATTCCCGGTGCAAAAGTGCCCATGACACTCGCCGCATTTCCCCACTGAATTGCGATAGCCAACCTTTGCACCAAGAACGACCCGGACCGGGTGTCACCTGTTACGTAAAGAGAAGAATAGAATCTATATCAGTATTTTTTAAATTATTAAATATTTTACAAAATTCTCAAGTCGGTTGACTTATTAGACAGACTATACTCGTACTACTGTTTTTTTTGATTTGTCTTAACTATCTCTGAGCTTTTTATTATTATTTTTTTGTAATATTGTTGGCCACCCGGGATTTTTCATTGGAAATCCCGGGAAGATACATATCAACCAACATTTTGATGCAAATACATAAATAACTCTACCTAATTTCGAACTCTACTCATAGGTAACACAAGCTCTGCTTAGCGTGGGACTAGACGGCGTTGTGTGATAGTTATGGAATATTATTATACCAGCTTATACTTAAATATAATCTATGTCACTCAGGAATAAAGCAGCTTTCTATCGGTGCAAAAATTTTAGCAATCGGACCAGTACTTCCAGAGATTAACCTACAAAAAAAAAAAACAAAAAAAACTTTACCTCTTTATTATATTAGTGTAAATTATTACCTATTATTTTGTTTACACATCGATTCAAAATGTAAACAGAAAACTTAGACTAAGCCAGTACATTATGATTCAACATCAAGTACCTCACAAGATTTCTCTAAGGGGCTCTTGTAATTTCACACGAACTCAGTGTTTTGTAATCTACATATTTGACTTTCAAAGAGTGTATTGACAGATTTATTGCCCCTCAAGTAAAAATCTTTCAAGAATAGTTATTTATTTACTTTTCCTGAACTGAAGTAACTTTTTTTAGGATTCCGTAGTCAACTAGGAACCCTTATAGTTTCGCCATGTCTGTCTGTCTGTCCGTCTGTCCGTCCTCGCTTAATCTCTGTGACTGTTAGCACTAGAAAGCTGAAATTTGGTACCAATATGTATATTAATCACGCCGACAAAGTGGTAAAATAAAAATTAAAAAAAAAAGGTTTTATTAGGTTAGGCCCCCTATATGTAAAAAGGGAAGTGGTTTTTTTTTTTAATTTCAATCCTAACATGTGATATATTGTCGGATAGGTATTTAAAAATGAATAGGGGTTTACTAAAATCATTTTTTGATAATGTCAATAATTTCGGAAATAATCGCTCCAAAAGTCAAAAACAATGTGTGTGTGGGTCTAACTTTTGAACCATACGTTTAGAAAATATGAAAAAATCTGAAAAGTAGAACTTTATAAGGACTTTCTAGGAAAATTATTTTGAACTTGATGGAAAGAACAGTTTTTGTACAAAAAAGACAAAAGGGTTCTACAAAATAATTTCCGGACTGTTTGTAGTATAATCGTATACGCAAAAATTTTTTTAAACTCTTATGTGGGTACACTTATTGTGACGGACGGGAAACTACGGAACCCGACACTGAGCGTGGCCCGACACGCTCTTGGCCGGTTTTTCTAACTTGGGAACTTACCGTGACGTGTTAAAATGTCAATCGTGCAAGCATGAAAGATGAGGATCCTATAAACCACTATTTTATTAATAAGTAATATTGTTAAACCGACTTCGAAAAAGAGGAGGTTCTATATTCGGCTGAATGTATTTTTTTTTATGTATGTTCACCGATATCTCGGTCAGTTGTGAACCGATTTTGAAAATTATTTTTTTTAATGAAAGATTATACTTCCAAGTTGGTCCTATAGAAATATTGTTATGATCTCATCATGAACTTCGAAGATATGGAACAGAACTCCTCATAGGAGGTAAATTTGCTTTGTTTATACGTGTGGTCGATGACTGGCTGAAGGAAAAGGGGGAGGGGATGTATCGGACTGATCTGATGATGAAGCCAGAAGGTAAATTATTGTAATCTAATCGTGTTTGGGATTATTAGAATCGTTATGAGAATTATGCTCTCTGGCTATAAGGTATTTAAGTTTGGCTGATAGGTACTCTTTACTGACGGTGCCATAATTAAGATAGGTATAATAAACAACTTAATTAAAAAATACAACGGACTTCAATGTAAAAAAAAAACACTGAAAAGTACAAAATAACTTTAATTTCGAAAATTGGTGTTAAATAACAAAAAGACAAAATTATTATAGAAACACCGACTTCCGAAATTAAAGTTAATACGAGAATATTTTTTTAGACAATAGTATTAATAGCACGAAAAAATCAAATGTTGATAATGTTGTTCATGAATCTATAATAAACATATATTTTATTCAAACCTAGCCATTACCGAGGAGTAGGCTTCAGAAAGTCACTGTTTTATGGCACTTTTCGGGCGCTTGGGCCTTAAGTTAAGAGGAACGGATGTTTTTTTGTTGAGTCTCGGGGTACAGCAGCCCGAGCACTTGAACTTCCATGCCGATCCCGTGACGTCACCCAGCATTCCAACGTCATCGTCGTCCATTGATCACTCTTAGGCGATTTACACTGCCACTCATCACGCTGCATGTTTCGTGTCAACGCACCTACGCGCGTACTTGCGGGAGTGCAGATCTGCAACATCGTGCGGATTTTTGACGCACTCACATGCGTGGGTGCGTTTTGTAAATTTACGCAACCACGCACTCATTTCATACAAAATCACGCACGGCACTACGAGACTCAGTGTGCTGTACCTTGCGTGTCGCCCCGCACCCACGCGCGTTAGTGCATGTTTCTCCGCATGCAGGTGCGTGGTCTGTATGAACGCGCGTGGATGCATTTTCAGTGTGTAAAATCATGCATTGACATCCCCCGCCCTTGGGTGGAGCGGGAGATAGTGTCAGACTCTTACTGACTTAAAGACCTACCCCGTTCCTTCTAGCCTTCGTACCGGGGCTCGAGCGCCTTTTTGGATAACCCTGGCCCTAGTAGGCTTCGACCCGGCTGGGTCCCTGCTGTTGTTGCTCACAACTCCTTGAGGCGCGCGGAAACAGTGAGCGCCGTCGACGACAAACTTGACTTGGGCTTGGTCCGGACAGTTACCGGACGGCCGGACAGTGAGCTACCCATTGCTCACTGTCCGCAAGCCCGCGTCTACGTTGGCCGGAAATCGGGATCAGAATCCCGGCGACGGCGGCGGCGATAACGCCGTTGCCTGATGCGTTCGGCATCCTCCTTATTTTCGGTGTGTTGATACTTACAAGCAACGTTAAAACACGCACTACGCTGCGGGGTGCGTGGTAGTGTGACTTTGCCTCGCCAGCACAGCGATCGCCAACAAAATCTGCAAAAAAATACTAGTATAAAATGTGCTAGGGTCACGCGTTCGGGGCAATCCCGCATGTGTGATCAAAACCGCACGATATTACAAAACTCCCGAAAATCAATGTGTACTGACGTGCGTATTTTATCGATTCGTTATAATCTTGTCATCATTTCAGAGTTTTTCGATAACGATATCAATTTGCGATAGCGATTAGGGCCAGCTCACACCGAATTGCGACGCGCCGCTATATTTGGAGATGCTAGGGAAAAGATGCTAGCAAAAGGAGGAGGCCGGACGCGTTAAGTAAAGGCCCTCACGCCCCAGCCACCATCGGGATCCCGATCCTGATATCTGGCCAATGCAGGCGTGGGTTTGCGGACTGCGAGCAACAGCTAACTCGCCGTTCGACCGTCCGTTAACCGTCCGGACCGAGCCCACGACTGATATCAGTAAACTGGTATGAAAGGCAACGAAGGAACAGGAGTGATTTTTAGTCAGTAAAAGTCTGACACACCTTCGCACTGCGCCCAAGGGCGGGGCATGTCATTTAATGATTATCCCACCTAAAAAAAGTGACTTATCATCACGTTTGATTTCGTTCAATTTTGGTTACGTAAGTGAACGCTAGAGGCGCTGTAAAATTTTCCATACAAAATATTTAAGTAGTAGGTATCGACAAATACTATTGCTTTAAAGTCATGGTAGAGTTACTGCCCCTCTAGCCAAGTTACAACCGTTCCGCTTGCGTCGAACGCTTCGAGTTGGCCACGTCGCCGAATCTTTTGTGCTAACCACGTGACTGAGCGTTGAGACGACGTCATTCCCGTACAAATTTGAAGCTTTCTACAAGCGTTAACTATTGCAGATTAGCAACTTGGCTATGGGTACTGATCGGCGTTCGTGACCTACGCGTGCGTGTAGTTCTATCGCGTGGTATAGCTTTCCATCGCGTCGCATCTCAGTGTGAGCTAACCATTAAGTAGATATAACTACACACCCACATATTTTATGACGACAATATTATATTATGATTCAATTCGCCTCCTTAAAACAATAAATTTTTATCATATTTATAATGCACTAGGCTAGTTGCAACATTTTTAAAATACCGAAGTACTTGTACTTATCTTTGAAGATAAAACAGTTCCGGATCAGTCGAGTAACAAGATTAGTAAATACTATGGGCCCACACAACGGGGGCCCCGCAATTTGGTGGCCCCAAATATTGTGGGCCTTGCGATAAGTAGGGCATTCTACAAGGGTTTTCCACATGACGCAGGTTCTCTCCAAACATGGTAAGTTCGGGAGGTTCTTGCACCGGATTCGTGCGGAAGTGACGCCCGGGTGTTTCCATTGTGTGGACTGCCCGGAGGACATGGTGGAGTATACGGTTGAGGTGTGCCCCGCTTGGGCAGAGCACCACCGTGTCCTCGTGTGGACGATCGGCGGCGGCGATCTCTCGCACCGGATCTTGGTACAGGCCATGGTCCGGAGCAAGGAGAGGCAGACAGCCGCCTCGTTCTGCGCAGCAGTAATGCTAGCAAAGGAGGCGGTCGACCGTATCAGGCAACAGCGCTCATGCCTCAGCCGCGCGTGCGGCGAAGGCGAGTAATGGGTAGCTCGCTGTCCAACCGTCCGGTAACCATTCGGGCCGAGCCCAAGTCGTGGGCTTTTTAGTCAGTATAAGTCTAACACTATTTCGTGCTCCGCCCAAGGGTGGGGGATGTCATCAATATGGTTTTTACCAACAAAAAAAATCTACCTAGTCTTTTTCTAACAAACAGCGTAACGATACGCACTAACAAAGCTGACTTAGTCCACCTAGTACACATGACCTATATTTTTATAAATAATACTCCTTAGTGGAATATTATTAACAGCTGAGCTAGCAAGGTCGCCATTTTACCTATAATTCGATTCAGCCTGTCACCCGACGCTTACACGAGTTTTGCCGAATACTGCCGATGCAGGCATTTGTATTTCCTTTATTATTTTTGCCTAGCCTCTGCTAACGGATTCACTCGCAATAATAGTCTAGGATTCAATCGCCTTGTGCGATAAGGCCGCCAATTGCGTAGTTTCTAGGGTCAAAATAATTACATTTTATTTAGTACGTATTTTAGATTATAAAAAAAAAATGTTGGACACGTATTTTTTTATTTATTCGATTAAACAAAGATATAGCCCATTAAAGTTACGTGTGAGTAAAGTGACGTCACCCCGTGCGAAAAAATGCAACACGGCGTGACGTTACACGTAACTTTAATGGGCTATATCTTTGTTATTTTTGGTTTAATTTACAAATAAAAAAAATACGTGTCCCTTATTTTTGAATAATCTAAAAGACGGACTAATTACATTTTTTACGGCAACTAGCCTATTGTGTGTTTTTTATTAGATGGTTTATTTTTGTTAATTTTAAATCATGATGGGCAATAAAGTATATACAAGATGTAAGGGACAGCCCTCCCCAATCTTTAAGGGCTTGCTCAGTAGACGAAACTGAACAACCTTCCACAATTTTTTTTTCAGGAAACGAAAAAAAAATTCGGCCTCTCCATACAAACTGTCCAATCAAGTTTATAGTTTTCTATGGTGAGACGGATTATTTTTTCCGTTTCCCGAAAAAAATTTTTGTGGAAGGTTGTTCAGTTTCATCTACTGAGCAAGCCCTTAAAGTTTGTGGAGGGCTGTCCCGTACACCTTGTATAAATAACTTCGAGAATAGAATAAGAATAAACTTTATTGTACTATAGGGCCCGATCTAAGGAGGGGCAAGCCGGGCATTTGTCCAGAGCAGCAAAAAAAGAGGGGCAACAAAATTGACTTCTTCCCATCTTCCAACCTAGCCATTAGCCATCCACACCCAAGTTGGCAGTTTGAGAATTGTATGTGCCACCTTCCAACCTACTTCAGGTTGGATAGTGGAAATATTTGAGACTTAAGACTCGTGACTTATTATGGTTTTGTGTGTGTAAAGGGCGATGAAAATTATCACATTATCTTCGCCCGGGGCGGCTAAATAGCTAGATCAGTAGCCTGACTCACGTAAAATCAAACAAGCCAAATATCGTTGAAGTTTTATAGTCGTTCGATCGAAGTCCTATTCAAAAGCGGTATTCACGATCTATCGACTTATTTCCAGTTACATCGATAATTATTCCACGACGTATTTCAAACGACTTTAAAATCGGTGTCGTTCAAACTCGATTGATGGATGTGAATACGGAAATGGTCTAAACGACTCGATCGCTACGATATCGTTACGGTTTTCATTACGGGAATCGGGCTACTGGCCCTGACTATCCGCAAGAACTGACCATCCGCAAGGTTTGGCCCCGCCCGGCCTCATGACTTAATAATTATATCGTGACAGATGACGAAACCTGGGTGTACTGTTTTAAGTTAATTTAATTAATAAATTAAAAAAAAAAACTTATTTTTCTTGTGAGTTTTAATGGAAGCTGGGGGGCGCCGTAAAGGGCGCTCGAGCCCCGGTATGAAGGCTAGAAGGAACGGGTTGGGTCTTTTAGTCAGTAAGAGTCTGACACTATCTCCTGCTCCGCCCAAGGGTGGAGGATGTCAATGCATGATTTTTCCCACCATAAAAAAAAGGGGGCTCCGTAGAAATCTCGCCCAGGGGCGATGGTAGTGCTAAAACCGGCACTGTAAATACCCCTAGGTTATAAATATCAAGAAACACAGACTTTATTTACCCTACTCCTTTCAAACGGCTTTGATTTTTAGGGTTTCGTACCCAAAGGGTTAAAACGGGACCCTATTACTAAGACTTCGCTGTCTGTCCGCCTGTCTGTCACCAGGCTGTATCTCAAAAACTGCGATAAATAAAACAGTTGAAATTTCTACAAATTATGTATTTCTGTTGCCGCTATAACTACAAATACTAAAAACAAAATAAAATAAATATTTAAAAAAATCGAGTTTGTTGTATGAGAGCCCTCATACAACAAACTCGATTTTTTTTTTTCGTTTTTTTTTATAGAAACCTGTGTGCGCTAGTTCGACTCGAACTTGCCCAGTTTTTTAGAAATATGCTTACACAAAAACATCAGTTCATTCATTGTTCTTCAAAATGTACGTAGTTGTTATTGATTTAGGTAATGCATTAATATGTAAGTCAATTAATGTTTCGCAAAGAAAATTAATTTAAAGATCAGCTAGGCTCTACAGTCTGTCTAATAAGCCAACCAACTTGAGAATTTTGTATAATATTTAATAATTTAAAAAATACTAAATTCGATACTTTTTGTAAGGTTCTTCTGTTAGTTAACAGTGATCTCTATCTCTTAATCAACCTTGATTATTGAACCCGTGTTGACTACATCAGATTTCATTAAATCCTAATAATTACCCAAGTCGTTTAACTTATTAGACAGACTCTATCTAGCAAGATGTTCCAGGGACTTAGCTACACTTGTGCTTCCACATTAGTTTCTTATTAACCGAGGACCATAGCCAATGTCAGCCATTGTATTAGACCATAGACTAACAATGGCGTGTCTAAGAAAAATTACCGTAAAAAGAATCAATATTAAAAAGAATGCAATCGAAGAAATTAAAATTTTACAGTTTAAGCGCTCTAATACATTGATTAGGCGATTATTGTTTCGTCAAATAAATTAAACGGGCAGTTAGATAAGATTATATTAATACAGTTCTAAGAAGGTATAAACCATAGTCTGTAGTAAGTAACGAATATAATAATATAACATAATATTTCACAACTATCACACAACGCCGTCTAGTCCCAAGCTAAGCAGAGCTTGTGTTATGAGTACTAGACAACTGATAAACATACTTATACATTTCTAAATACATACATATTATAGGTAAATTAATATAATAATAATAATAATATTCCACAACAATCACACAACGCCGTCTAGTCCCAAGCTAAGCAGAGCTTGTGTTATGGGTACTAGACAACTGATAAACATACTTATATATTTCTAAATACATACATATTATAGATAAATTACACCCAGACACAGAACAAATGATCGTGCTCATCACACAAATATTTGTCCTGGGTGGGAATCGAACCCACGACCTCCGGCATAGCAGTCAAGATCACTAACCACCAGACCAACAGGCCTGTCACCTGGTATGGAATCTATGTTGATTTTTTTTTTCTTCTGTAAAAAAATCTGAACTAATTCTGAACGTTTTTTAATCTCTATAAATCCAAAAATATAACAGAAAATACTATAGAAAAATATTTTATTAAAATTAACCATATAATCCGCGAGGTTAAAACTAAATTAAAGACAATAAAGGGGTGGCCAGATGGTTGCAAACTAAAGTTTCAACCAAGGTGACCTGGTTGCTAGTTTCAATCCGTGTAGACAGCAGTTGTAATCCATGATCTTCATCGCCCTTGGTATGGAGACGTGTTTTCCAAACCACCGAACGTGTTGGTGCGTGGTTTACATCCATGAAGCCGCAACACAAACCAAAGTGATCTTGGTGGGAATGCTAACTAAAATATGGCGTCAAAAAATCCCTCCGCATCACTGTCGGTTGGCCAAAACTGGCGGCATTGCCACGTTGTATGGCAATGCTTAATCTCTGACTGAAGTACAAGCCAGTCTTTCAGTCACGCGAAGTGTGAACTAGGCGTTCGGATAATTCTTTAAAAAACTTATGAGCCGTCTTATCAAACGGTCAAACCTATCGCCCAATCGGTATGATGCTACCAATTGGACCAACATGTTGTCATACCAATCCACTCCCACACACGGTCAAATCTGTTTGATCCAATTAGCGTCATACCGATTGAACGACAGGTTTGACCGTGTATGGAATAAGACATTAACAAAAATTAATCCCAAAGAATCGGCAAACTTAAGTGGCAGTGGGCACAACATTGCTCGCAGAAAAGATGGTCGTTAGAGCCGAAAGGTTCTGAAGTGGCGACCACGTACTAGAACACGCATCGTTTGATGGCCGCGAACAAATTGGACCGATGACCTGGTGAAGGTCGCGAAAATCTGATAGATGCGAGGTGCACAAAACCGTTCGTTGTGGCGACTCTTGGGGGAGGCCTATGTCCAACAGTGGACGTCTTTCGGCAGAAATAGATGCGAGGTGCACAAAACCGTTCGTAGTGGCGACTCTTGGGGGAGGCCTATGTCCAACAGTGGACGTCTTTCGGCTGAAATAATGATTATGATGATCATTAACTTTTTTTTTTCTTCTTTTCAGATGTAAAGAATTCCTCGGCCATCTTGCAAGAACACAAAATTCAAAATGGACGCCTATTGCACACATGACACTGATAGCGTTTTTAAAAACGAAGTGACATTTACCGAATGTCAAAATGCTATGAAGAACGAACAGTTTAGGAAAGACTTTGTGTTATTCTATGTTAATTTAGTGTTGATGGTTTTAAGAACTATTTTTGAATTCGTTCGTGAATATAGTGTTTATATACTTTTAGCAGTGGTTGTGTACTTTTTATTATTTGTTTTATATAGAAGTTATATAAATCCAGTTCTGTATAAAAAAGTAAGTATATTTCGGTATAGTTTTTTTATATTATAGTAGTTTCTAGGGTCAAAATAATTATATTTTATTTAGTCCGTATGTTAGATTATAAAAAAATATTGAACACGTATTTTTTCTTTTTTAGATCAAACAAAAAATAAGAAAAAAATATAGCCCATTAAAGTTACGTATGACGTCACCCCGTGCGAAAAAAATGTAGCAAGGCGTGACGTTCTACGTAACTTTAATGGGCTATATCTTTGTCATTTTTGGTTTAATTTACAAATAAAAAAATAAGTGTGAAGAGGTCCAACGTGGTGGACCGATGACCTTGTCAGGGTCGCGGGAATCCGATGGATGCGTGAGACACAGGACCGGTCGTTGTGGCGACGCTTGGGGGAGGCCTATGTCCAACAGGGGATGTCTTTCGGCTGATATGATGATGATGATGATTTTAATTAAAAATACATATCAAGATTATTTATGTTTAGTTAACTACCTAAACAGATAGAGTACCTATAGTAATTAGTGTGATTGTATTCATGTGTTCTGAGTTCGATTCTCAGGTTAGGTAGTGTTTAGACTTTTTTCTGTGGACCCATTTCCAAACACGTTTGGCGCGGAGATAAGCGATTCATCTTCGAAGGAAACGGTCGTGGGTTTGAATCTCGTCTTCACCTATTCGTCCGTAAACGCAACTAAAACATTTTAAATTGTAGTAAATAGTACATTATGATATAGGTGTGTAATGTTAGTGATTACCGTCGAGGCAATATTTAGACCTGAGCCATGGCGAGGGCCTTAACAGAGCCGAGAACGGTAATCATTAATTACTCACGTGTATCATACGACGTTTTTCAATACACTTGTGAAGAAAATAACTAAAACTAGTAAACTTTTGTGGCGGTAAAGATCTGATCTCATGTGCGCGCCCATCCTGGTTAGTGATTACCGTCGAGGCAATATTTAGACCTGAGCCATGGCGAGGGCCTTAACAGAGCCGAGAACGGTAATCATTAATTACTCACGTGTATCATACGACGTTTTTCAATACACTTGTGAAGAAAATAACTAAAACTAGTAAACTTTTGTGGCGGTAAAGATCTGATCTCATGTGCGCGCCCATCCTGATACGATAAATGTAATAAAATTATGGTTTTAACTACATTATAGCACTAGTGCGTAATGGTAATCAAAATGTCACAGTTTGGTAACAAGGGCCATTATATACCTAAGTGTAGTGCAATAATAGTCACTTTCTGAGCAAGTGTATTGAAAAAGCAATTTATTCTATTGGTACACTCCCTGTGTCTTAAAAAGCACGAAAAAAAAAACTTTTGCTTGAACTCTCCGGTCGTGTAGTGTGGTCGTCCCGTCAAACTATGAGAATGTCTAAACTTCTAAAGGAACAGAGAGAGGACCTGTGTTTTGACCAATTTGGATTAACTTAAGTTTTATTATGAACGTTCTTAGAGAAAATTGGAAAAAAAAACGGAAAACCGTAAATAAATAATTCTTTATTACATTCAAACTGTTCCTAGCTTA
This sequence comes from Mythimna albipuncta, assembly GCA_929112965.1. Classification (NCBI taxonomy): domain Eukaryota; kingdom Metazoa; phylum Arthropoda; class Insecta; order Lepidoptera; family Noctuidae; genus Mythimna; species Mythimna albipuncta. The sequence continues at coordinate 8,036,267 of OV815985.1, read as the reverse complement.
ATACATTTGAGGACAATTAGTAATTTATTAATGACTTGTTATTTAATGTGTTTAAGGCTTTAGGGTTAGCAGTTTAGCTTCACTTTTCTTGGACTGACCGACATTTGACTATTCAAAAGTGCCTGTAAATGGTCTATTTGAAATAAATGCTTTGATTTTGATTTTGATTTTTTGATTACAGTCTATTACAATAACTTTTGACAGATAGACTGTTGGTAGTACTTAACTTAATAATTATCCAATTTTCAGGAACTAACAGAAATTGGTTTCGAGCACATAGAACCAGGTCCAGACCGTGAGAGGAGGATATCTAGAGCCCAGGTCACAAGGCGGATGGGTAATAAGATACCTCCTCCTTACCCTAATGGATGGTTCGCGGTAGGAGAAAGTAGAGAGCTGAAGATCGGGGACGTTACAGCAGTCGACGCTTTAGGTAAGTGGCGCCATCTGTTGTTGAGTAGCGTAAGCTTAACTTAATATTTTTGTAATATGTAGAGAATATTAGCCCAGTTAGATGTTTAACTTACATTTTGCATAATTTTGATAAATAGCTCATTTTTATTAAACATATCCCAGAAGATCGAATTTAGTTAAAAATTTAATACTGAGACTACGTTTATAATTCAGATTAGTAGCGCCATCTATTATAGAGCAATAGAAACTAAAAACAATGTTTCATAAATCTTGGATAATAAAGTCCTCCAACATAATTTGTTTCCTAAAATCGATTATAATGCTTGAATAATGATGAATCGTCATCATTCCACCATTATAATCGATATTCATTCAACACCATTGATGATGTGGGATTAATTTAGCACTACTCAATCGAACACCTTAGATCTTGGACTAAATTGCTGAACACTTTCTCCACCCTACTTAAATATAACACTTTTTTTTATTAAATTGTTTTAGTATTATAGAAGCTTTTTTTTTAAAATCGTTATTGTATAAATAGCAACACACGTCTAGCAGAAAATATTTCAATTTATATAACAGTGAACCATTAACAAAAATGTCTACATTTTTTAGGCCAAAACCTCTGCGTCTACCGTGGAGAAGATGGCGTTGCTCGTTGTGTTGATGCGTACTGCCCTCACTTGGGTGCCAACCTAGCGGTCGGGGGCAGCGTATGCGGCAACTGTATAGAGTGCCCCTTCCATAAGTGGAGGTTCAGCGGCGAAGATGGCGCCTGTGTTAGTGTACCAGGGGTTGAACACGGTTAGTATAAAATTTTTACAATATACGACAGCGCCATCTGTTGGCGAAAAGAGAGACTTACAGCCCCATCTCTTGACAAAAATATCAACCAACCACCTTTGGCCCCACGGATTGGCCCTCTTTTTTTAAGTAGGAAATCATCCAATGACTTTTCCCGCTTTAGGGTGGACCGGGAGGTCGTATCAGACTTTGACTGACACTCTTATGTTCCTTCATTCTTCTTCTTTGCCTTGCGTCCCAGGACGCCGGGGTTCCCTTTTGAACGACCCATTGCCTAGGCTTCGACCCTGCTGGGCCCCTACCGGTTTTGCTGACATCTCCTCAGGCGTGCGTGGCTCTAGGCACCGTCGCCAACTCGAACTCAATCGGATTTTTACATTAAACGCTGTATAACTTCTTTCACAGCCCCAAAAGGCGTATCAATAAAACAATGGACGACGGTGGAGATGGATGGCGCTATCTGGATCTGGCATGACGCAGAGAACAGGCCCCCACTGTGGGACATGACCGAAGTCCCTGAGCTGAAGTACTGGGGGTACAGAGGACGTAATGAGTTCACAGTCAGCGCTCATATTCAGGTACGTAACTTGAAAAAAAATACTGGTTTTCAGTTACATCCTGTTAAACTGCAATTTGACTTCAACGTATTCCTGACTATGTTGAGGTCTTTTTTTTCACTGATAGAAAGCTGTTCTATTTATTTATTTGGCTCTTCAACAATGAGTGCACTATTACATATGTATAAAGAAAAAACAATACAATCTTACGTCTAAGTGCCCCATCACTTAAAGAAGAGCACTACATGCACTAATTTGTACGCCTTAACAGATAACAACAATAATTAAAATACAGATTAAATAATAGGAAGAATAAACACAATAAACAGATTTTTTTTAAATTTGATCATTAATTTAAATTAAATTAGGAACAAACAGAATTTAGAAATTGACATTAAATATGACTATTCCTGAGTAACATAGGCTATATTTTATGTACGTGGGCGGAGCTGCGGGCAAAAGCTAGTCTATAAGGGTGAGTGGCAATTATTAGTGTACGATACTTAAACACGTGATTGTGCTCATGATAACAAACTATTTCGAAATCGCGAAAAAAATACAGCTGTTCTAATGTACTATTAGGTAAACATAAATGTACTGAACAGCTGATTTTTTTTCGCGATTTCAGGTTTGTTCCTATAGTAAAATTGGTTGGCTATCATGAGCACAATCACGCACACTAATTACCAGTCACCCTATATATATCTATAACCTTTTCAGGAGATACCAGAGAACGGCGCTGATGTGGCTCACTTGAATGCCGTGCATTCACCATCATTGCTGTCAAGTCTCGGAGAGAAATATCCATTGTTATATGATTTAATTGGTAAGCATATAATTATACTTTTTCTCCATACTCAGGGCGAGAATGAATGGGTAGACCGTCTGCTATTTAAATGTAGATATATTTTGCCTGCATAAAAATAAGCCTAAATCAGCAGTCATATAATTATCTTTACATAAAGGGTGACTGGTAATTAGTGTACGATACTTAAACACGTGATTGTTCTCATGATAGCCAACAACTTTTGCTATGGGAACAAACCTGAAATCGCGAAAAAAAAATCTGCTGTTCAGTACATTTGCCTAGTAGGTAAAGACAAATTGTGAACTAGGTGTAACGTTTAGGTCACCAAGATACAGGCTATGCCTAGTTTGGGGACCGTTGCTAAATTTTTAAGGCCATAGTTAATATCCTTCTTTGTCAACTTGAAGTTAAATTTGTAAACTATGTTTGATAAATAAATTATTATTATTATGTTGTGTTGTCCGGTTGTAAAGCTCTGATAGTCAGACGGTCCATGCAAAACATGGGTATTCAACCGCTTCCGACTAAACTAGAAGCCAACCCCAAGTTAGTTGAGAGAACACTAGAGACCTTCTTATACTAATACCTTTGTTCTGTGTCTGGGTGTAATTTATCTATATATGTATGTATTTAGAAATATATAGGTATGTTTATCAATTGTCTAGTACCCATAACACAAGCTCTGCTTAGCTTGGGACTAGATGGCGTTGTGTGATAGTTGTGGAATATTATATTATATTATATATATATATTATATATTATATACCTTCATTGCTGCAGGTTGCCACGTCTGGTCAGCGACGTGGAGCAAAAACGAGGACCACACCGCGAACATGAACTTGACCCACGACTACAGGATCATGAAACATGACCTCGGCCATGTTGATGTACAAGTTACACAGGTTCGTAGATTTAAACCCTTTAACCACCTATGTCAGATCCCAAGCGGCCTCAAGGAGTTGTCAGCAACAGCAGGGACCCAGCCGGGTCGAAGCCTACTGGGGCCAGGGTTATCCGAAAGGGAGCTCGAGCCCCGATATGAAGGCTAGAAGGAACGGGGTGGGTCTTTTAGTCAGTAAGAGTCTGACACTATCTCCCGCTCCGCCCAAGAGCGGGGGTTGTCATAGGATGTTTTTTTCCCACCATAAAAAAAATATTCCAAGCAGCAAAACCGTAACTATAAGAAGCTTATTCCGCAAAATAGTTTTGTAAATGTAATGCCATCAAAAACATTACCTACTTGTAGAAAAACCAAGGAACGCAATTTAATTCTTCTACCGTGAAGTTGTGAGATCAATGTAATAACTAAGTCGGTTAATTTATTCAGTCCCTACTTAACGGACCTTGATGACCTAGATTTACTTGACAATCGGACTAAACTATCTAAGTAATTTATATAATTCGTATTACATATAATATACACCGTTAAATTTTGATCGTTTTAATCCCGTGGAGGGTCGATCCGGTACATGAAACACTATCGATTTGTTAAGATAAAATTAAAAAAATAAAGTACCTTTTTTTTCAAAACCCGTATTAATTTATGCATGTACGAAATTAATTTCTTTAATAAAACGTGAGCTGAGCGAGTTCAATGACCCGTAAGTTAGTTGTCGGCGTTGCGTACAAACTAAAATAAGTTAACGTACTGTGTTTTCTATTACGATGGCAGCGGCAGTATGACTGACATTGACCGCTATGCCGGAGGTCGTGGGTTCGATTCCCACCATGATGAGCACGATTATTTGTTCTGTGTCTGGGTGTAATTTATCTATAATATGTATGTATTTGAAAATATATAAGTACTATGTTTATCAGTTGTCTAGTACTCATAATACAAACTCCGCTTAGCTTGAGACTAGACGGCGTTTATGTGATAGTTGTGGATAATATAATCTTCCACAGATAGGCCCTGGCCACGTCCGCTTGCTCCTCCAGTCTCCCGTGGGCCCCATTCTGGTGTCGCAGTCGGTGACGCCTCTCGGCCCCTCACTCCAGAGGGTCATACACAGGATGTTCTCACCAGCCTACAACGCGCCCTTCGCTGCTCTGTCTGTCAAGTCTGAAGGTGATATGGTGAGTTTGTACCTGATTAAAAATTACCTAAAAGAAGTCTCGAGCATAGGCGAGGGGTAGCCAGCCTTTCAGTGTTTTACAGGATGCACTTTGGAGAGTGTGCGCAGGAATTACACGACTTGATTCCACAATCTCACTTCTACCATCGGACGAGCCGACGAACATAGAGTATCCACCCTTGTTGTTGAAACGTCTACGGTTCGGACCAAGCGTTTCGCCTCGTTGTTTATACCACGTACAACGAGAGACTGAAACAATTTGCCTGCTGCGGTCTTCCCTCCCGATTATAATTTAGGTGTCTTTCAGGCTAGAGTGAATAGGCTCTTAATAAACTAGTGCGCCTCACCATCAACGATTGCATCACTGCTTACCATCAGGTGGGATCGCAGTCAAGCACTAGTTTATACCAATAACAAAATCTGATTTGCCGCCCCCCTCCCACCGTGCCCACGGATGTCAGTACTGTCATACTTTACATAGTCATCTAATGAAAAAGTGTTAATAAAATAAAACTAACAATATCATTGTATTTCATTCCAGTTCGAGCGAGACATTAAGATTTGGAACAGCAAGCGTTTCGTCTCTGCCCCCGCTTACGTCAAGACAGACAAGACGATACGAGCGTTCAGGAACTGGTTCTCACAATTTTACAGTGAAAACAGTGTGCCTTTCAGGGAAGCTAATCAGAACACACTTGACTGGTGATGAATATGATAAAAAATATGTATATCGTGACCAGATCCACAAAATAGGTACAGAAGACAATCTGCATACAAAGCGCGCTCGAGCAACGCACACATAGACACCGCTCATGGACACGATATCTCGACTCAATCGCCCGGTTGCGCTCATAGGGCCTAAGTCTGCTATTTTTATAAACTCGTCATTCCAATTCCAACACGATTCCATTGTCATTTTGCTAAAAGTTTGTAATCTGGTAATTCATAATGGTCGATCATTGATCGGTCAATGGTCTCGTAATAGAATTGTGGTAGAATGATCATACCGAGCTTATTAAAAGCACTAAAAGCGCTAAAATGACGTCGTAATGGTAGGTCCTGATCAAAGGAACTGTCAAAATGTTTGCAGATTACCACATACGTCAGATATTCATTTGTGATTATGTACGAGATTACCATTCTATGCTATTTCCTTCAATGGAGTGTCAGTGGTTGTCCATCGGAAAGTCATAATGACGCCATTATATTAGTAGATTACCAAAACTTGTCAACTTTAACAATTATGAAATCAATGATAGACCATTCTGACACTATTGTAATAGCAGACTTGAGGCCCAGTTCGGCGCAACCACGGATCCGGTTCCGTGGGCGCAACGCGTTGACATGTTTGCGATCGCCTAGCGCAGGTATAAAAAGTGAAGTACATACATGAGATTGTCTTCTGTACCTATTTATTTTGTGCCAGATCTTAGAAATTATTCACTTCATGCCAGTAGCCTGATTCACGTAAAATCAAACAAGCCAAATATCGTTGAAGTTTTATAGTCGTTCATCGAAGTCCTATCCAAAAGCGATGATCACGATCTATCGACTTATTTCCAGTTACATTACTATGGTAGAATAACCAGGATAATGTAATACAGATTTTTTTTTTAAATCGTCGAATTTCAAACGACTTTAAAATCGGTGTCGTTCAAACTCGATTGATGGATGTGAATACGGAAATGGTCTAAACGACTAAATCGCTACGATATCGTTACGGTTTTCATTACGTGAATCGGTCTACTGATCGTTTTAAACGTTAAAGTTTGATGTTAATGCAATCTTCGTTTGGCCTTATTTAGACCTTTTACTGTCATAGAAATCCTACATCAATAATAAGGCCAAACGAGGATTGACATATCATCAAATGTTAACGTTTAAACGATCTGCCCCCCTAGCCAAGTTACAAACGTTTCGCTTGCGTCGAACGCTTCGAGTTGACCTTGCCGCCAATTCTTTTGTTCTGATCACGTGACTGAGCGTTGAGGCGACGTCATTCCCTTACATTTGAAGCTTTCTACAAGCGTCAACGATTGCAGATTAGCAACTTGGCTAGGGGTACTGGCCAGTTTTAGTTGGCCATTTCATGAAGTGATCAATTCTAAGATCTTGCCACAACATAAAAACTAGGAATGGCGATCTAAAATCGATTAATCGAAGAATCGTTTTTTTAAATCAAGAAAATCAGGCGATCATTAATCAAAGCATTTATTTCAAACAAAACATTTGCAGCCACTTTTGAGTTATCAAAAAGTCAGTCAGAAAACATAAGCTATTTGTACATTCTAAAGCATGGCCAAATCTCTAAGGAGAAGAATATGCAAGAAACTCCGTGGACACTCATTTCAATCATGTTATGTATTACAAATATGTCGGTAACATGTTTCTTATCACTACTATTAGTAAGGGTCTAAACAGACGGACCGCATTTCAACTGCAATCCAACCGCAAATTGCAGTTTAAGTGCAGTTGACACGACTGCAATAGAACTGCAAACCAAACGTGCAGTCCGATTGCAGTCGTATGAAATGCACACCGACTGCATCCGGACTGCACCATGCACACCCGCCCGCACGCTCGCTCCGCCCTCCCGTATATGGCGCAGTTCGGATGCAGTTCACACGAATCCAATCGGACCGCACGTTAGGTTTGCAGTTCTATTGCAGTCGTGTTTGCAGTTCTATTGCAATCGTGTCAACTGTTTTCAAACTGCAATTTGCGGTTGGATTGTAGTTGGAATGCGGTCCGTCTGTTTAGACACTAAGGTAAAAAAAAATTGTTCAAAACATAGAAATTAAAATAAGCCACTGCCATACTACGCGTCCTATTTGCCAGGGCCGTGTGTTAGTGACTGGGTACTCCATCTCGTTTAGTTCTTCAATCCCCATAGGTGACAGAAGAGCTGACGAGAGTGTTTGGTCGTGGATGTGCGACTCTGGCGGAATAAACGCGAGACCGATTGTCGGATATATCCGACGACGTAGAAAAGTTATTATTTTTATTTTTTAGTACGTATCTGTAATTGTAGTATTGACTACATGAGCATCGAGAAGGTTGACTTGATACATTTGCTGCTTAATGAATACCACATTAGAATGTATACCAAACATCCATATATGCTAATGGTAAACAAATTAACTACTCGTATTCATTCAAAGACATGGCTTAAAGGACTTAATATCCAAGCTAAAAATAGTACCTACATAAAAAAAAAAACTTAGTTAGGCCTAAAGGACCTATTACACTTCGCTGAATATCGCGTTCGATATTCCGACTTGTACTATTTTGCATTCATAGAAAGACAGTCTTACCCCTATTACACTGCGCGATACGTCGAACCATAGACTAGATACATCGAACCATAGACAAAACGAGTCTGAATAACGCGTGGTGTAATAGGTCCTTATATATAGAAATGTCTTTACCAGATTTTAGAAATGGATCACTTTATGAAATGGCCAAGTAAATCTGGCCAGATCGTTTAAACGTTAACATTTGATGACATGTCGATCCTCGTTTGGCCATATCACTGATGAATGATTTCAATGATATTAAAAAGTCTAAAGAAAGTAGGCCAACCGAAGATTGAAATATCGTCAAACTTTAAGGCCCAAGCGCCCGAAAAGTGCCATAAAACAGTGACTTTCTGAAGCCTAACTCCACGGTAATGGCCAGGTTACAAGGTTTGAAAAAAATATATTTTTATTATAGATTCATGAACAACATTATCAACACAAATTTGATTTTTTCGTGCTATCAATACTTTTGTATAAAAAAAAAAATTAACAAATTCGTAACTTTTCGAAACTTTTCCCTACTCCTTCGAAACGGCTTAGATCTTTATAAACATTTTTACACATAAAAATTGATGGTTAAATATTCTTCAAAGTGAACATTGCACATGTAAATCAATCAATATTTCGCAAAGAAAATGGATTTAAAGGTCAGCCGCGCGCTTTCCGGGCGCTGTTGGCCGCAAATAATACACAGATTTGCGTACTGCCGCCTAGGCGGGTGCGAGAGGTGCGTCCACATAATTTTGGCCAGATGGTTCAAGGGACTATAAGCCTTAACGTCTAAAACGACCTGGCCAATTTTACTTGGCTATTTTATGAAGTGATCCATTTTTAAGATCTGGCCAGGACAGAGATATTTATGTGTGAAAAATAAAAAGTATGAAAATAAGAATAGATCGAGTGATTATTTAAATTTAGTTAATTAATGTGTTATATTTAAGTTTGTAAATGTATAATTGTGTGTGAATAAATTGTAGTTAATACTGTTAATACTTTTTTTTCTGTAAGAAAACGAATGACTTGATGCCAAATTGTACCTATTAAATTAAAAATAGTATTTTACGTAAAATGTGTCTTTTTATTTAGCAATACTTTCAGAGATTACCACATACAAACAAAAAAACAAACTTTACCTTTTTTTCGATGGGAAAAATCATCTTATGACAACCCCCGCTCTTGGGCGGAGCGAAAGATAGTGTCAAACTCTTATTGACTAAAAAACCCATCCCGTTCCTTCAAGCCTTCATACCAGGGCTCGAGCGCCCTTTCGGATAACCCTGGCCCCAGTAGGCTTCGACCCGGCTGGGTCCCTGCTGATGCTGACAACTCCTTGAGGCGCGCGGGAACAGCGCGCGCCGTCGACGACTTGGGCTTGGTCCGGACAGTTACCGGACGGCTGGACAGTGAGCTACCCATTACTCACTGTCCGCAAACCCAGGTGGGAAAAGTGGCTGGAAAATGGAAATTGGCATCGGAATCCCGGCGGCGGCGAGAGCGCCGTTGCCTGATGCGATCGGCCTCCTCCTTAGCGAGCATTACTGCTTCGCAGAAATCGCCAACCGCCTGCCACTCCTCCTCGCTCCTGACCATGGCCTCGACCAAGGCCCGGCGCGAGAGGTCTCCTCCGCCGATCACCCCCACGAGGGCGATGCTCCGCTCAAGCAGGGCACACCGCGATTGTGTGCTCCTCCGGGCGTTCCGCACAGTGGCGACACCCGGGCGTCACTTCAGCTTTAATTCGGAAAACAAACTTTACCTCTATATAATATTAATGTAGATGAATAGGTTTTCTTTCATACCAGCTCAGTATCATCAGTAGGTATATAGGGTGACTGGTAATTAGTGACCGATAATTATACACGATGGTACTCATGATTTCAGTCAACTTTCCCATAGATTTTTTTTTATACTCATTACTTTTATCATAATAAATTAATAACGAAACAGCTGGTTGCGCAAATTCGCGTCCACCGCGGACACCCATCGGTTCGCGCCCAACTGTGTTCGCGTTTCGCGATCACCGATGAGTTTGCAAGCGGCGCGGGTGCTCTATCACTAATGTAGGTAAGGTACGACAACGGCGTTACGCGGCTAACAGCTGAACTTTGTTATTGTGATAAAACTAATAAGTATAAAAATAAAGTTTCTTTGGGAAAGTTGTTTGTATTCATGAGTACAATCACGTGTTTAAGTATCGGTCACTAATTAACCAATCACCCTATACAATGTGTAAGGGACAGCCCTCCACAAACTTTAAGGGCTTGCTCAGTAGACGAAACTGAACAACCTACCACAAATTCGGTCTCTCTATACAAACTATCCAATCAAGTTTATTATTTTGTATGGAGAGGCCGATTTTTTTTTTTTTAGTTTCCTGAAAAAAAATTTTTTGCTAGGTTGTTCAGTTTCGTCTACTGAGCAAGCCCTTAAAGTTTGTGGAGGGCTGTCCCTTACACCTTGTATAAGGACAGAAAAAGCTGAGGGCACACTCCTCGCATACAGCACGATAACGGGGGTTAAAAAGAACAAAACAATAAAATTACACCACATCATTTAGTTTATTTACGTCATAGGAAGAGAGAATAGATTTTCGTTAGTTTAGATCAGTAATCACTAAAGACCGAATTATATGCAATATAAAAAGCTTAGAAATATGACCTCATATATGCAAATATGCATAAAAAGTGTACAAAGTAACATAATTTTATATTATAATATATTTTTATGTACAAGTTAAACACTGTTAGTATTGGTAAGTTATCTACAGCACAGATTACTGAATAGTTACTACTTAATCTACAGTATTCAACATTATGTACACTTTAACGTGGGTACTCAGTGGCGTAATTGTAGGGTGACAATGCTGGCAAAATGCCACGGGCCCCAGGGCCGACGGGGCCCCCGGTCTTAGAGGCCGCGAGCTCAGAAGAAGTAATCCAAAATATATTTAAAAAAAAAAAAAAAATGAAATCACAACGTAACGTGATTTATGGGGGGCCCCATCTAATGAATTTGCCACGGTCCTCAGATGATATAGTTACGCCACTGGACGTACTATTCCAAATGTTCGTTACTTATATTGTACCTACCTACTTTCAATCACTTAAAATATTTACAAGGCAAAAAACAGACGTTTTCTTTGTTCATTAAATGGAAATGCACATGCAAATATGCTATTGCATATAATCCGGTCTCAAGTTTTATTACGGATCAACCACATTTACTTCAGTCGCTATCTTAAATTCAGCATATTCTATAAAGCCATCGTTATTCTTGTCTGTTTGCTTCAACGCTCCTTCGACCATTTCTTCCAAATCCGAGTCTTTGTACGATATGCCAGTGCTATCTTTGTCAGCAACTGCAAAAAAAAATACAAACCATATAGCAGGATTTTTATAATAAGTAATCAAAATGTAAAGGTACCGTCACGAATCTTGAGCGCTTGGCGTCCGAGTGGGGATCGCTTTGCGCATTCCATACATTGGCGAGCCAATCGTCGTCGTTGTTAGATACATGCAGCAAGCGCAAGGAACGAATCACAAGTGAAGTCTATGACACGATGGCGCGGCGAGCCAACCACTGACACGTCTCACTTCGTACCACTAAAGAGACCGAATATTTGACTTCTGCCCAACTTGAAGCCAGTGCTCAAGATCGGTGCCGGTATCTGTATAAAAAATGACGGTAGAAACTACACTGCGCCCAAATCGGCGTGTGTGCCAGACTCGCCAATCTGGGCGCGTCGGTCTCCATACATTTTATATGGAAACTAGACCTGTAGAGCTACACTTGATACAAAAATCCACTACCTTCCACTACCTTCGTTGACAAATCTTTCACAATTCAAGCTGCACGTTTGTGGAATGCGTTACCCGTAGAAGTAAGGCGTGCTCAAACGCTACCAACATTTAAAAAGATGGTGAAGGAGCATTACCTTTCTCTTTGATTTATTTTCTTCTCCTGGTTCAACTATATATTTGATATTTATTAGTATATATTTTTTTTTGTATTGTATGTATGTATTTGTGTTAATGTATCTTGTTAGTATTATATCTGATGTTTGTACACTGACAACCCTTAATCTATCTCCTTTCTCTCAGTCCATCCAAAGGTTTCTGTAAGAGATCGCCCTGTGCGATAAGACCGCCCATTGTGCACTTATTCTTTTAAATGTTTGTCCTGTATTTTTGTATATTTGGTGTACAATAAAGATTATAATAAATAATAAATAATAAATAAAAATAATAATAACCAAAGTATATAATAATAATAATAATATTCCACAACTATCACACAGCGCCGTCTGGTTAAGCTAAGCAGAGCTTGTATTATGGGTACTAGACCAGTGATAAACATACTTATATATTTCTAAATACATACATATTATAGATAAATTACACCCAGACACAGAAGAAATGATCGTGCTCATCACACAAACATTTGTCCTGGGTGGGAATCGAACCCACGACCTCCGGCATAGCAGTCAGGGTAACTAACCACTAGACCAACAGGCCTGTCAAAGAGTAAGTAGAGTAAGGCCTAGAACTATTACGGAAACTAGCACGCTATAATATACAAAAGTTACTTGAAAGAAATCTTAGTGCAAAATGCTTGCGTTCTAGGCTCAGGAGTTTGGGCTAGGCGCTAAGCCACGTACAAACATCGCGAGGCGTGCGTGCGTCGCGAATGATTCGTCACGCATGCCTCAACCTGTGGCATACGACGGTACATTTACGCGAGCGTCCCAAACGACACGTGCTCAAACTGAGCACGCAAACCACCACGCACGGTTATTCGATATCGGCTTCACAAACAATACTTGTCTGTCCACTCAGAGAGCACGGCTCGTAACGATCGTATGACGCGAATGCTCACTGTGAGCACACACGTCCACACAGCCCGAGGCATGCGAGACGAACCATTCACGACGCACGCCTCGCGATATCAGTACGTGGCTTAAAATGATCGAGTCTGTGAGACAGTCAGGTTTATACACCACAAATTTTTAATTAGTACTAATATTTAAACGACTTGTTAGAAAAGGTCTTGTTATTGTATAAATAAAGTCTCAATAAATAATATTTATAAACAACAAAGTTATTAGCGTTCGTTTATGTCCCAAAAAAATATTATATTTTTTTTTTTATTATGAATAAATGAATGGTGATCAAAATGGAAAAACACTGCGCGTATTAATTATCTAGTAGCTTTTGTTATGAATGATTGATTCAATTATGAATTTACCAATGATGTCGAATTTTCGTGGCCATTTTTGGGATTTACTTTTTTTTTGTTTTATTTTGACTTCACAAATATGATCAGTAACTTAAACTGAACTTAAACGATACTAATTAAAAAAAATGTCAAATACTGTCAGGCCTATGTTACTAACATCATAAACATTTTGTTCTATGACTTTTAAAAATGTATATATTTAAGTTCATCAGATTTTCATACAAAAATAAAAATATTTAAATTGAACGTTCTAAATATTACTAAATCTATGCGAAGCAAGCGATGGTACAATAGCGGAGGGAAGCGGTGATCGGGCGGTGGAGGTGCTTGATGTGCCTGCGTCGCGTCATACAAATGTCATTGGTAGTTAGTAGTTGAAATCTGTTAGATAGAACAATAAAATCTTGAAAGTTTGTTTTTGGTATATGAATTATGTTTTGTAAAAAGACATAAGTAGAACAAAAGTTTATGATGTTACGAGTAGTAATACAAGGTATATATATCTGGTATAATAGTCCTGCAAGGTTGTTAGTGTTTTACAAATAAACCTGCATAAACAGAAGAAGATAAAGAAGGAATTCTACTTTTAGACTTTAGTAAAGGTACTAGTATAGACTAGTTTCTACTTTTAGTAAAAAAATTATAATGTAGGTCTAAAATACTCACCAGCAATCTTTAACAATATTGAATATCTGTAACTGAAATGCATAATAAAACACAGATTATAAAAATAATAATTTATTTAGAACAAGAAAAAATGAATACAAATTTTAAAAAAAGAACAACTGTGCGCTAAATGCGAATTATTTTTACTACAGTTCTTACGTTAACGCGATTGAAACGTTTACCGCGTTTGACTCTGATTGGTAAAGAGCTTGGAGCGAGCCAATCGGAGCGCCGAACCACGTGACTGAGCGTTGAGATGACGTCATTCCCGTACATTTGAAGCGTTAACGATTGCAGATTATTAACTTGGCTAGGGGTACAGGTCTGGATATATCTGGTTACGGTCATGCTTTTTGGTCGGATGAGGCCAAGTCCGGTCTATCCAGCTTTTGAAAACTAATTATGCACCATTGTAGTCCAAGATCCTAAGGACACCAGATGTCACGTATTTTCCATCCGTATTGCTTAAGGCGTATAGTTCCTTGAACCGTCTGGCCGAAATTATGTGAACGCAACTCTCGCACTCGCCTAGGCGGCAGTACGCAAATCTGTGCATTTATTTGCGGCCAGCAGTGCCCGGAAAGCGCTTTAAACCCATTTTCATTTTCAGAATCAAATGTTGATATTATTGTTCATGAATCTATAATACACATATTTTTTTCAAACTAATTGACCTAGCCGTTACGGAGGAGTAGGCCTCAGAAAATCACTATTTTATGGCACTTTTCGCTTTAAAGCTCCCAAAAAAATTACATAACTTCACGTAAATTCTCATGCTTGAGCATTAAAACGTCTTTTAAACAATATGGCCGACGGAATGTGCTGGGAGTATTGGCGACTTGATTTTAAAGATATTGCCTATAAAATTATTACGTAAAAATCAGCTTTGAGAATTTACGTGAGGTAAGTAATAATTTTATGTACCTTGATTACCTGATACCTGAAAATTGGTCGTCTAAGCAAGCTAGCAGGTAGGCATGCGTTCTTAGTACATACTAGCAGTACTCAATCGTCCACATTTCGTTCGTCAGAAAATACGTGACGTCTGGCGGCCTTAGGATCTTGGACTATCAGGCTTTTTGGTCGGATGAGGAAAAGTCTGGTCTGTCCGGCATTGGTGTAATTGCTGTATGGCGTTCCGATGTTATGATAAACAAATAAATAAACCAATGATTACTGACACCCAAAAAAAAAAACAGAAAATAGACGGCTCATTACGCGATAAAAGTGAGAAAAAAAACGAAGTACTCACACAAAAGAGATAGGTACAGAAGTCAATGTACTACTAATACAAAGCGCGCTCTCACAACGCACACATAGACACCGCTCACGGACACGATATCTCGGAACGCCTTGGCCCACTCGTCGAACAGTTCCGGCTCAAACGCTCATTAGTGTGCGTCCACCGAGCGTATGTATAAAAAGTGAAGTACATACATAAGATCGTCTTCTGTACTTATCTATTTTGTGGTTCTCAATGTTCTCATCTCTTCTTATCTAGCTCCAGCTTCCAGCTTCTCCTTCTCAGCCTTCTTAGCCTTGAAATTGCTGATCCTGTACTCCAGGTAGTCGACGTAACCGTCCCTGTTTATATCTGTATGCTTGAAAACATGCTCCAGGAGTTGTTCCAGCTGTTCATCAGTGTACGTCTGATAGTTTTTGTCCACTTGTCCTGGAAGAATAAAAATCTTTTGTGTAACGATAATTTGATAGCGGCAGTTCTGGTACCAAGGCAATTATCACACTGCCACGCGACACGCTGCATCTTGCGTGTCAACGCACCTACGCGCGTACTTGCGGGAGTGCAGTAGCCTGATTCACGTAAAATCAAACAAGCCAAATATCGTTGAAGTTTTATAGTCGTTCGATCGAAGTCCTATCCAAAAGCGGTATTCACGATCTATCGACTTATTTCCAGTTACATTAATAAGTAGGTATTCTACCAGGATAATTCAATAAAGATTTTTTTTAATCGACGATCTTCAAATGATTTTAAAATCGGTGTCATTCAAACTCGATTGACGGATGTGAATACGGAAATAGTCTAAAGAAAAGACTAAATCCCTACGATATCGTTACGGTTTTCATTACTTACGTGAATCGGGTTTTTTTTTTTTTTTTTTTTTTTTTTTTTTTTTTTTTTTTTTTTTTTCGATGGGAAAAATCATCTTATGACAACCCCCGCTCTTGGGCGGAGCGGGAGATAGTGTCAGACTCTTACTGACTAAAAAACCCATCCCGTTCCTTCAAGCCTTCATACCGGGGCTCGAGCGCCCTTTCGGATAACCCTGGCCCCAGTAGGCTTCGACCCGGCTGGGCCCCTGCTGTTGCTGACAACTCCTTGAGGCGCGCGGGAACAGCGCGCGCCGTCGACTACTTGAGCTTGGTCCGGACTGTTACCGGACGGCCGGACAGCGGGCTACCCATTGCCCACTGTCCGCAAGCCCGCGTCTACGGTGGCTGGAAATCGGGATCGGAATCCCGGCGGCGGCGGCGAGAGCGCCGTTGCCTGATGCGGTCGGCCTCCTCCTTAGCGAGCATTACTGCTTCGCAGAAGTCGGCGACCGCCTGCCACTCCTCCTCGCTCCGGACCATGGCCTCGACCAAGGCCCGGCGCGAGAGGTCTCCGCCGCCGATCACCCCCACGAGGGCACGGCGATGCTCCGTCCAAGCAGGGCACACCGCGATTGTGTGCTCCACCGTGTCCTCCGGGCGTTCCGCACAGTGGCGACACCCGGGCGTCTCTTCCGCTTTGATTCGGAACAGGAACCTCCCGAACTTGCCATTTCCGGTGAGGACCTGTGTCATGCGGAAGGTAAGGACGCCGTGAGGTCTTTCCAGCCACGCCTCAAAGAGGGGACTTACCGCCATGAACGTGAATCGGGCTACAGGTCTGCATCATCATGCGGGTTTTTTACGCACTCAAGAGCGCAGGTGCGAAAGCATCGAGGTGTGCTTGGGCGGAGCATCGCCGTGCCCTCGTAGGGGCGATCGGCGGCGGAGACTTCTCGCGCCGGGCCTTGGTTGAGGCCATGGTTCGGAGCGAGTAGGAGTGGCAGGCGGTCGCTGACTTCTGCGAAGCAGTAATGCTCGCAAAGGAGGAGGCCGAACGCATCAGGCAACGGCGTTATCGCCGCCGCCGTCGCCGGGATCTGATCCCGATTTCCGGCCAACGTAGACGCGGGCTTGCGGACAGTGAGCAATGCCGTCCGGTAATTGTCCGGACCAAGCCCAAGTCGTCGACGGCGCGCACTGTTCCCGCGCGCCTCAAGGAGTTGTCAGCAACAGCAGGGACCTAGCCGGGTCGAAGCCTACTGGGGCCAGGGTTATCCGAAAGGGCGCTCGAGCCCCGATATGAAGGCTAGAAGGAACGGGGTGGGTCTTTTAGTCAGTAAGAGTCTGACACTATCTCCCGCTAGCCCAAGGGCGGGGGATGTCAATGCATGATTTTTCCCACCATAAAAAAAAAGGTGTGAAAACATGTTTCTCCGCATGTAGGCGCGTGACTGTGCGTGTTTTCTATACAAACGGTGATACTTACAAGCAACGTTAAAACATGCATTCACGCGCTACGCTGCGGGGTGCGTGGTAGTGTGATAATCGCCTTAGGCCCAATTCACATTGCAGCAGAGTCGAAGCGTCGTGTCATGTCCAGAGACCCGACTACTACGAGCTTTTAATGCGATACATTTCACGACCTAAACTGAGCTGATAACCTATATATTATTTAGATCTTTTTTTTTAGGTGAGATAATCTTAAAATGACACCCACTCGTGTTCCTTCGTTGCCTTTCATACCAGGGCTGAGTCTTCCTTTTAGAAGCAGACCCTAAGCCTCAGTAGGCTTCGACCCTGCTGGGGCCCTATGGTTTACTGACATCTCCTTGAGGCGCACGTGGAACAATACGCGCCGTCGACGACTTGGGGCGGTCCGGACGGTTACTGGACGGTCGGACGGCAAGCTACCCATTGCTCCGCGAGTCCTACCTACGGTAGCCGGAAATCGGGATTGGGATCCCGCTGGCTGGGGCGTGATGGCCGCTCACTCGCGCGTGCACGTGCGTTTAAAACCGGTTAACCGGGTAACCGGTTTTAAAATTAGTTAATTTTGAAATTTATTTTTAAGTGAAAAAATTAACTTTTTTTGCTTGTGAAATTCTAAATAATTATTTATAATAATTATTTTAAAACTTATCTATTGAAAAAATATACTGTATACTTAATATGGCCATGAATTCTGTCAAAGATAAAAAAAAAATAACTTCATAAAAACGAATGTCTCAGAATGATGTTATATATAGAGAATCTAAGCCAGAAGTTAATTTAACTCTACTCAAAATATCCACCGTTACCCTTAACACAAGTTTTTAGGCGTTCAGGCCACGCGTCATCGGTTTACGCACGGTAATCATTGGAAAGTTGTCCACCGCTGATTGTAAAGAATTTTTAATTATTGTTAGGTGAAAGCCATGCCCTCTAATATAGTAGATCTCAATTTGTAGTTCAGGGGTTGAGGTCTGGGCTAGTCAAGGTCAATCATCAGCCTTAATGAAGTCCGAAACACTCGTTGTAAGCATCCTGAAAAAACCTAGTATGTTATCAAAAAGAGAGGCTTTAAGAGGCTTTGCTATGGCGTTTAGGATAGTATCTTGATACTCTTTAGCTGAAGTTAGAGTAGCCCATTTTCACGAAAATGAACCATTACTGATGCCGCATGATGATCATTCAGGACTCTGATAACTGTTGAGAGTGTTCTTTGGAGTTACAAGCTTACACCCAATTGTTTTGCTTGTTGTAATTTTCCTTGATTGTGATAATTTTCTCATCGGTAGCAAGAATATCCTTTTTATGGTGGGAAAAATCATCCAATGACAACCCCCGCTCTTGGGCGGAGCAGGAGACGGTGTCAGACTCTTACTGACTAAAAGCCCACCCTGTTCCTTCTAGCCTTCATTCCGGGGCTCGAGTTCCTTTTCGGATAACCCTGGCCCCAGTAGGCTTCGACCTGGCAGGGCCCCTGCTTTTGCTGACAACTCCTTGAGGCGCGCGGGAACAGTGAGCGCCGTTGACGACTTGGGCTCGGTCCAGACAGTTACCGGATGGCCGGACAGCGAACTACACATTGCTCACTGTCTGAAAGCCCGCGCCTACGGTGGCCGGAAATCGGGATTGGAATCCCGGCGGCGGCTGCGAGAGCGCCGTTGCTTGATGCGGTCAGCCTCCTCTTTTGCGAGCATTACTGCTTCGTAGAAGTCGGCGAACGTCTGCCACTCATCCTCGCACCGGACCATGGTCTGAACCAAGGCCCGGCGCGAGAGGTCTCCGCCGCCGATTGCCCCCACGAGGGCACGGCGATGCTCCGCCAAAGCACACCTCGATGCTTTCACACCTGCGCGCTTGATATCAAGCCTTAACAGAGTTTTAAAACAATATTTATTAAAAAAATAGTGTCATTTGAAAGTAATAAAAAAAAAAACCGAAATACCGGTTACTTGAAAAAATAAACCGGTTTTTTTAATCATTAAAAATATGCCGAAAAACCGGTTTTTCGGTTTTCGAGTTAACCGGTTTGCATTCCCTAATACCTATATCTAACTCCATCGCTCTTTTTAACGTTATAGAGAGGGCCCTGATAACAGTAGCTCCAGGCTAAAAGTCAAGCCTGCTAATAAGGCTCGAGCTTTGATAAGCCTGCATGAAAGCTAAGCACGAGCTTGATTATAAAACTTGACGCTAAAAGTCGAGCCTGCTAATAAGGCTCGAGCTTTGGTAACCCTGCATGGAAACTAAGCACGAGCTTGATTATAAGACTTGAGGCTAAAGCTCGAACCTGCCAATAAAGCTCGAGCTTTGGTAACCCTTCATGGAAACTAAGCACGAGCTTGAGACTAAAGCTCGTGCCTTCTAATAAGGCCAATTAACTCATGAAATGATCAATTCTAAGAGATTTGGCCACGACATATATACATAATAAACTTAAAATTATTAATGATGGTGATTTTACTTACCCCAGCTTCATGTAGGGTTTTCCTTTATGCGCACACATTCACAAAACATTATCTGTCTCATGTTATAATCATGGTTTGACAGCACACGGTACACTTGAAGTAAAATGGCTGGTTTACACAGTGCGAGCTAGCGTACGAGTCAGGCTACCGAGTAGCTGCACTGCATGACACGCAGTGTATGGACGTCACTCACGAGTAAATCGCACGCGCGAGTTGGACAGTAGCTCGCATTCAAGTTACTTCAATTTTTTTTTCGTTTTA
The DNA here is from genome assembly GCA_929112965.1 of Mythimna albipuncta. Classification (NCBI taxonomy): domain Eukaryota; kingdom Metazoa; phylum Arthropoda; class Insecta; order Lepidoptera; family Noctuidae; genus Mythimna; species Mythimna albipuncta. The sequence continues at coordinate 8,016,137 of OV815985.1, read as the reverse complement.
CTCATGGCAACAGCTCGGTCGTCGCTCGCATCGTTTGGACGCGTTCGGCAGTAGCTCGCCAGTGCCAGCCGGACACAAAATGGACATCGTGATGCGATAAACTCGCTGAAAGACTGGACAGTTACTATCATTGAGCCGAGCTACTGGCATACTACTAGGCAATACAAGTAGCTGCGTACTATCTAGTCAGTATATGATATCAGCCATAAGATGTACTAGGCAATTTAAATTTAATAATGCCATTAAATACTTAAACTAGTAAAAAAAAATCATGGGTCACAACTAGTGTTGCCAGTTCCGTTTGGATAAAAATCGGGACAGATAGTAAAACAAATCGGGATTAAGGGTTTTGGATCAGGAAATTTATTTTAATTAAGTTTTTTTTAGGTGTATCCTCACTGTATCAGACTTTTACTACTTAACTAATACCCCAGCTTCATCTGTCCCACTGTGCATTCCGAGGCCACGGTCACTAATTTAAACGTTCTCGCAGTCCTAGCAGACATCGGCCCTGCTAGGGCCCTTCAGAGAAGCGCCGTGTGTCATTTTGAACACACTTGACATAGTGATGCGATTGCGATACAGGAAAATAAAAAAATAAAAATATTGTAATAATGATGACTTTTTTTCGTTTTTTTTATCGGGACATATAGCATCCCGATCAGATGCAAATCGGGACGCGTCCCCTGGCCCCTAAAAATCGGGACATCCCGCGCAAATCGGGACGCCAGGCAACACTAGTCACAACTCAGTTCTTCTGCCATATAAAGTTGTGAGATCCACGTAATACCAAGTCGGTTAATTTATTCAGTCCGTATTTATGAGACCTTGATGACCTAGACTGACTTGGCAATCGAACTGAACAATCTAATTTAATGTAATGCATTATTACTTGTGATATACATGCGTCGCCTGTGAATAGTGTTGCCAGGCGTCCCGATTTGCGCGGGATGTCCCGATTTTTAGGGGTCTGGGGACGCGGTCAGGTGCAAATCGGGACGCTAAATGTCCCGATAAATCAAAAACCCTGAAACTCTAAGAGCGACTGTAGAAGTCTGGATTTTACAAAGTAAAAACTTGACACGCCCTCTCGTTCCACCCCAGAAGGGAAGAAGTTATTGGATTATTTCTCATCTAAAAAATCTTTATCAAAAAATTAAAACCCTAAATCCCGATTTGTTTTACCATCAGTCCCGATTTTTACCAAAACAGACCTGGCAACACTACCTGTGATGTACTTGTGATATTAAAGTTTCACATATAATACTATTGATCAACATTAATAAACCATTAAAAAAAACACAAGTTTCATTCACAAAACTGGCAAAAAACTACACTTCATCATCACTTTTGCATAAAACATGTCAAGTTGCTTGGTACCATAAAAGACGCTTCCGCCTGACCACCGCTAATTTCATTTTTGCTTGCACTCGAAACGAAAACTTCAACGAGTTTGGTTTGGCGCCGCACCACAGGAGGATTCAAGCGAATATTTTTTTAAGTGCTCAGGCAGAAGTGGTCGCTATAGTACATAAGGCCTGAAAAAAATGGGGCGGTAACAAAAAAAATCAAGCTGTATACTGTTCTAATATACAGGTTAACTTTTTTAATTAATAATTGGCAATATTTCTGGGGGCGATAGTACTCAACAATGTAAACAACTTTTATTACGAACACAACACTGAAATGTTTAAAACAAGGGAACGGCTCAGATTTTTCCGCGATTCTTGGGCCTGCCCCACTGTAGTAAAAGTTGTTACGTGATTAGGCTATTGTACGTTGTACCTTATAGAGTTTAGAATAACGCTCAAATTCAATTAACATGTTGTTTACGTTTACATAATTTACTAATGAGCCTACCTGCTTCATTTCTAGTAACGTTATAGGTACTATTCAACTTATGATTACCCACATTAGGCCAATGAGATTCATAATTCAATTTTTACTGTAGTAAAAATTGTTTATCTTCATGAGTTCTTAGCAGACTTTCGCCCCCAGAAAGATTGCCAAAAATTTGATATGGTCAGGAATTTGAGTACTCCATTTAATTCTATGACTACAAAAGCGATGACAATGTGAACCAGTTCAAGAAAATTTTTTCTTAAGAAATATAATATTATAAAAAATAAACTTTGTTTTTTTTTTATGTTTTTTTGTTTGTAAGAAGTAATCTCTGAAAGTACAGGTCCGATTGCTATAATTTTTTCACCAATAGAAAGCTGCTTTATTCTTGAGTGACATCGGTTTTATTTTATGTAAGCGGGCGAAGCCGCGGGCAAAAGCTAGTTGAGAAATAACTGTAGATGATTTTAAAAATTACTTTTTTATTTTAGACGGACAGGACTTTGACATTAATAAGCTTAATTATACAAGGCATGAATGAATGCAATGCGACAGAAACTATAAATAGTTGTATCCAATAAAGCTGCTAAGTCTATGACGCGATGGCGTGGCCAATCACTGACACTCCCCGCCCCCGCGTCGCACTTCACACCGCTAAAGAGACCGAATATTTGACTTCTGCGCAAGTATTCAAAATCTGTGATGGCAATTGTACCAACCCGTGCCGACTTGCCTGTATCGGTAACCTGTTTCTTTATATTTGCATCCATAAACATACACAGGTCGCGCAATGAATCAAGATCGCTCGGCAAAAGTGGAAGGGGGATGTGCAGTATTCAATTCTACGGTCTATTTGGCGGCGTGCGGGCGGGTGTGTGCCGTCGGCGCCACGTCATTGGTAGATAGAGTCGCTCTTCAATTCCCGCGTTGCGTTCTCGCCACTCATTGGATACTGTTGTACTTGGGTACTGTTGCGTACAGCTTGTGTTATCGTAATAGTAATACGTAGTCGTAAAAAAAAAATGGTTAAAAATAAAGTTTTAAAACGGCTAACCAGAAAACTGGTTTACGACGTGAATTATTACGTTAAAGAAAGAAACTAACAAAATTTTTTTATTAAATTTTTTGTTTTATTTTTAAAAAAAATTTTTTGAAATTATCTACTTACAAGATAAATTACAAAAAAAAAACTAGTGTTATTATAAGTTATGTTACTAAGGTTCAAACATACGAAATTAAAAATAAAATCCTAACATACTAAGAATTTCTGTGCGCAATTGTACACATGCGCCGATTGCCCCCACTACTTTCACCGAGCGATCTTGATTCACCGCGCGACCTGTAAACTCGTATACATACACAAGACACCCAGATCCGGAAGCACTCTATGTAGTGCTAATTCAGATTAGCCATACATAAATGAAATAAAATTTTGCGTTATGAAACTCACTTTGATGATTTTTTCGTTGAGAGTCACAATGGCAGGTGTACCTCATAACAAAATAGATAGGTACAGAAGTCAATCTACATACAAAACGCGCTCGAGCAACGCACACATAGACACCGCTCACAGACACGATGCACCTCAGCTGTTATTTGGTCAATTCCGGGCACCTTCTTCTTTTTGAGATTTCTTTATAAAATATCAAATATATTTATATGAAATATTTTCATTATGAAGTAGGCACAGACATTTTAGAGCTAGGTACTGAATAGTACATTTTTGGGTACATTTTAACGGTAATTACTATAATTTATTTCACACAGGTACACCCGCCATTCTAACTCATCTCTCTGTAGCGCTAATTCAGGTAAGCCATATTTTTATTTTTTTATTTTTATTTCAATAAGTACAGTGACAGACTACAGACTAAGACAATTTAGACAGTTAATACAAAATGCAGTACATAAATCTGAAATCCAATTATTACTGTACATAGCATTCAATGCTAAATGTGCTTCATTAGTGACGGAAGGGTGAAGTATAATGGAGAAGTTAGTAAATGAAACTATATCTAGATAAAATAAAATTTCGCGTTATGAACCTCGCTTTAATGAATTTTTCGCATCTGTTTTGTGGTCTTAAACATACACGTTTTTTTTTATAATGGTTAGTCTCGCGTTTGACCACAATCTCACCTGATGGTAAGCGATGATATGGCCGACGATGGAACACGATTGCCTAGAAGCAATCTATTTTTATTATAAATGGTGTAAGGGACAGCCCTCCACAAACTTTAAGGACTTGCTCAGTAGACGAAACTGAACAACTTACCATCATTTTTTTTTTTCAGGAAACGAAAAATAATTCAGCCTTTCCATACAAACTGTCCAATCAAGTTAATAATTTTGTATGGTGAGGCGGATTTTTTTTCGTTTCCTGAAATTTTTTTTATAGTTGTTCAGTTTCGTCTACTGAGCAAGCCCTTAAAGTTTGTGGAGGGCTGTCCCTTACACCTTGTATTTACAGATAAAGTGGTTAGATATTATTTGTTTTCATGCATATTCCCTACTGTCTATTCCTTAGTAACTTTAACTTTGTCAGGATCATCGATAACCATTTTATATTCCGTCCACGATATGTAGCCGTCACTGTTTTGATCTATAACTTTCAGACTCTCATCTATCATTTCTTCCAAAACATTCTCTTCGTAAGCGAACGGTTCTTGTTTTCGGGAAGCTGAAATTTTGTAAAAAAAAAAAAAACTATATATTTATTTATAATATATATTATTATATTATTTATAATATATATTATATTTTATAATATATATGAAATATATATATTTATTTGTAAAACACTGCCAGCTCTTCAGGACTACGTTACTGACATCACAAACAACAACTTTTGTTCTATGATTTTTTTTTAAATTTCATAAATTGGAAGTTATAAATAAATTAAAAAAAAAAATAAGTTATAAAAATAGTGAAGGAGCATTATCTATCACTTTAGTTCTTCTTCTCCTTTCTTTATTATATATATTTTATATTTATTAGTTTATTATTTGGTTTTTTATGTATTATATTTTAATTTTTATTTATTTTTATATTGTTTCTATAAGTTGTTGCACACTTTCAGCCCGAAATCTTGTTCCTTTCGTTTCAGTCTATCCAAAGGTTGTCTAGTAGAAATTGCCCTGTGCAATAAGACCGCCTATTGTAAACTTATTTTTGTTAATTATTGTCCTTTAGTAAGTTAAGGTGTGCAATAGAGCTATATATTAATAATAATAAATATTACCAAGTCTATGTGTACAAACGATAGTACAATAGCGGAGGAGAGCGGAGATCGGGCGGTGGGGTAGCTTGTCGCGCTTGCGTCGCCTCATACAGACGTAAGTATGGCAAAATACAGAGTTGAAATGTGTTACATAGAACAACGAAATCTTGAAGGTTTTTTTTTTTTATGGTGGGAAAAAATCATGCATTGACATCCCCCGCTCTTGGGCGGAGCGGGAGATAGTGTCAGACTCTTACTGACTAAAAGACCCACCCCGTTCCTTCTAGCCTTCATACCGGGGCTCGAGCGCCCTTTCGGATAACCCTGGCCCCAGTAGGCTTCGACCCGGCTGGGTCCCTGCTGTTGCTGACAACTCCTTGAGGCGCGCGGGAACAGTGCGCGCCGTCGACGACTTGGGCTTGGTCCGGACAGTTACCGGACGGCCGGACAGTGAGCTACCCATTGCTCACTGTCCGCAAGTCCACGCCTACGGTAGCCGGAAATCGGGATCAGAATCCCAGCGGCGGCGGCGGCGGCGGCAGCGATAACGCCGTTGCCTGATGCGTTCGGCCTCCTCCTTTGCGAGCATTACTGCTTCGCAGAAGTCGGCAACCACCTGCCACTCCTCCTCGCTCCGGACCATGGCCTCAACCAAGGCGCGGCGCGAGAGGTCTTCGCCGCCGATCGCCCCCACGAGGGCACGGCGATGCTCCGCCCAAGCAGGGGACACCTCGACTGTGTGCTCCACCGTGTCCTCCGGGCGTTCCGCACAGTGGCGACACCCGGGCGTCACTTCCGCATGAATCCGGTGCAGGAAACTCCCGAACGAACCATGTCCGGTGAGGACCTGCGTCATGCGGAAGGTAAGGACGCCGTGAGGCCTTTCCAGGCACGCCTCAAAGAGGGGAGAAGGTTTGTTTTTGGTAAATGAATTGTTTTGTAAAAAGTCATAGAACAAAAGTTGTTTGTTTATGATGTTAGTAATACAGTAATGCTAGGTTTTTAGTGTTTTACAAATAATCCTGTAGACGGTACTTGGGACGTTCTACAGTTCTCAAATAAGTTAAAAAACAAAAAAAGACGGGTTGCACTCCGGGAGTGCCGGCAGAAGTGAAAACTTGATTATTAACGTTGAGCATGTTTGATATTTTGGAATGGTTAGGGAATAATTTTGCACCAATTGCTTTATCAGTATAAAAGTACTATCATTTATGTGGTAGAATACAATATTCATTTATTGCGCTATCGTACACAAACATGACAATTTATATTACATTAAAAATTTAACACTTTAAAACTATTACAATTATTTTATATTAAATACTCTCCATCCGTCTTACGCTTTTTCGATCAGGTCACGTGTCCTGACGCGAGTTTAAGATTTTATACCCATTACAGAAAAAGTGCTCAACGCCGCTAAGAAGTTTTCACTTCAAAAAATCAATAGAAGTACTCACTTTTGATTTTAGTGGCAAAAGTCTTATCTACATTACTTAAGGGGCCGGCGACGGATGAATTTCCATACAAACGTAATACCACGCTCATTTGCGGTTGAAGCATATTTCCAACATATTATGATGGTATTCGGTTATAGACAATATTTATCTAGGTTCCTACGTCGAGAATATTAGAAATATTGTTATTTTTAATACAGGAAAAGCCAAAGGGCATGTCTTGCCATTTACGCTGTAAAAAAGTGCGAAATAGAATTCGCTTAAATTGCTTTTTGTTTTTTTTTTTTAAATAAAGACGCAGGAACCTAGATAAATATTGTCTATAACCGAATATCATCATAATATGTTGGAAATATGCTACAACTGCAAATGAGCGTGGTATTACGTTTGTATGGCAATTCATCCGTCGCCGGCCCTTTAGTGAAAAAAAAAAGAAGAGATAAATCAATACAAATTTTATTGATATCGACACCGTCTTACACTATTACTTACATACCATTAAAACGAAGAAGAAAAAACACAACACTCTTTTATCACGCAAAGTCGGGAAATTTGAGAGAAAAATATCAAAGAGCCAGTTTCTAAAACATAAAAGTTTAGGCCTAATTATACCCAGAATCTAAAAATAGCATATTAAGTATAATCTGTCTAAAAAGTCAAACGCCTTGGGAATTTTGTATAATATTTAATCATTAAAAAAAAAACTTATATTCGATATATATTTCATAAGGTTCTTCTACAGTCTAAACTAATATTATAAAATGGATAATTTTTAAATAAACTCAAAAACTACTGTGCCGATTTCAAAAATTCTTTCACCATTGGAAAGCTACATTCACCCTGAGTAACACAGGCTATACACCGCTAAATTTTGATCGTTTTAATCCCGAGTCCAATGACTTGTAAGTAGTTTGTAGGCAACGCTGAAAACTACCTACGGGTCATTGAACTCGCTCAGCTGACGTTTTCTTAAAGAAATTAATTTCCAAGTTTCGAGTTAAGTCGAGTTTTGAAAAAAGGTACTTTATTTTTTAATTTTATCTTTACAAATCGATAGTGTTTCATGTACCGGATCGACACTCCACGGGATTAAAACGATCAACATTTAAGAGTGTATTTATTGCCCGTCCGAAGCCGGGCATTAGTAAACAATGATCAAGATCTCTTAATCAACCTTGATTATTGAACCAGTGTTGACTACATCAGATTTCATTTTGCTCTAATTACGCAAATCGTTTGACTTTTTAGACGGACTTTAGACATAAATATTTTTAAATTCTTATTATGGAAGACTAATTATGTTTATACATTTTTTACACAATATCTATGGCTAGAATACAACAATAAAAAAAAAAAGAAAAAACAATATACAGGGTTAAAATCAAACCAGAAGAACTCTGCAGGGATAAAGCTAGAACTACATTAGACCGAAGCACACGTGTAACTCGCCTGATTTGTACGTAGAACGACGTCGCGTGGCGTGGATCTAGTGTAGCTCTACAAGTCCAGTTTCCATATAAAATATATTGAGACCGACGCGCCCAGATCGGCGTACAGTAAAATGGGGTGAATAGAGACTTAGGGGTGAATAGAGACAAAACTTTGGTTTGGTTTTTCACTTTGATACCATAATATCGGCCTCTAACAAAGCATCGTTTTTTTTAGAATAACAATTCATTAATAAATTGATTAAATGCTGCAAAAAATATTCAAATATCGAGAAAATACCCTTTAAAGTTTTGTCTCTATTCACCCCATTTTACGGTACGTACAGTACAATTCACGAATGATGGCGGCCGTCAAGTTAGCCTTCATCGACTGTCAAATGACAGTAAATCGTGACGTCACAACATGGCGGGTGATCCTATTTTTATTTGGAACGCATTGTACGAACAGAGACAGTTTTCACCTCTATAGAGTTCCGCTAGCTAATTTTACTAACTCAGTATTTATATGTATGGTTTGAGACTTTATGCTACACATTTAATGTGTTACAAATGACTGGCACATAAATATATTTTTTAAATAACAAGAAAATATTAAGTATTAATATAACTAGATATAACAGTGGAGAGAGAGAGAGAGAAGGTTCATTTAAAAATAAAATTAAAACATTCATTTACCTATTTTTAATGTAAAATTACAGAAAAATAAACTGAATGTTTAACAACAATAGAGAAACAGATCAAGTATTCGATTTTTTTAGCATGTTATTTTAATTAATTAAAACATAATTAAACTAAACGAATTAAAAAAAAATAATCGATCAGTTTAATCACGTTATTTAAATGTCATTTTTTGTTTAAAAAAAAATCATACCTCGTAATGTCCATTTTGGACATTCTGATATGGGTAGAGTTTGTTTAAAAAGTCAAACACCTTAGGAATTTTGTTTAATATTTAGCCATTTAAAAAATACTTAAATTCGATACTTTTTATAAAGTTCTTCTATTAGTAAACAACGATCAAGATCTCTTGATCAACCTTGATTATTGAACCAGTGTTGACTACATCAGATTTCATTTTACCCTAATAATTACCTAAGTTATTTGACTTTTTAGACAGACTCTATTTTTTTTCACATTATTCGTCTAAGGTAATTCGAGTTTGACCGTAAAAACAATAAATACATTTTAAGATATTTTTTTTTTTTTGAGCAGAAACAAAATATACAAATTATTATTATTTTTTTCTTGTAAAAGACTTTATTTTTACGTTTATTAATAATTACGAATTTTTTCAAACAAAATAAATCAGTAATGGAAGTACAATTTTTAAATACAATTCTACAGTTATATTTTTGGGTGGGGAAACGACAGATCTATGTAATTTTTTCTTGTCAGTTTTGACAGGTAACTGTCAAAGTTAGCTGTATGCTGCAGACATTTGTGAAATTTTCTGTGAAAATTGTATTGAAAAAACAAAATGGCAGTATTCGTTCCTATTTTGATTTCGCGCTTAAAGACCCTTGTCTAACTATTCTATGAGTTATTGCAACGTTTAATCATATTTGAAGTATTATTCATAAAATGCGAGTTTACAAAAATATTCTTCATTTACGTAACATGAACACAAGATTTTTTTTTATATACAGGTTGGCAAAACAGGAGATGAAAAATGAAACCACTTATTTTTAATAGAGCCTCTACTTTACTGATAAGTGATTGTTGTTATTCTTTATATTATAAGTCGCTCCATAGTAGTCCTAAGTTTGAGCTACACGAGTACTGACAAATGCTTGAACTGACTGGACAGTAGCCTGATTCACATAAAATCAAACAAGCCAAATATCGTTGAAGTTTTATAGTCGTTCGATCGAAGTACTATCCAAAATCGGTATTCACGTGTTCCTTGCTAGAAACTAAACGATCTACCGACGACTTATTTCCAGCTACATTAATAAGTATTCTACAAGGATAATGAAATACAGACATATTTTTTTTTTAAATCGACTCTTCGACCAAACGACTTTAAAATCGGTGTCGTTCAAACTCGATTGATGGATGAATACGGAAATGGTCTAAACGACTAAATCGCTACGATATCGTTACGGTTTTGATTACGTGAATCGGACTACAGGTCTACTCAAATCTGTGTGTTTCTTTCTTCAAAAGACCATCTGAGACTCTAATCTGCATAGTTCTCATAAGATTTGAACATTACATATTTACTGTATGGGCTTTAAAAAAGACTGACCCCTGAGTTTGTTCCGATGTTTCTTCTCAGGGTAGTCAGCTGGGAAACACCGGCCTCATCTAGTTCAAGCTGACGAAAAAAAATTACGTGCAAAAGTGTTTTTTTTTAAACCTATTTGCAAAATGAGTATAATTTATATTTTAAAGACTTTCTTTACATATTGCTGACTCGTCTGACGACTGATCTGTTTATCAAGTGCGATAGTAGCGCCCTCATACTGTTTTGCAAACCTGTACAGCGCACAGTTTTGACAAGAAACATCGCAATTGTCAATAGAGAATAAAATCAGCTTACATAAGGTTCTCAATCTTATCAAAAATTCTTATTTATTTAAAAACTGCATCAAAAAAGTATTTTATACAAATCTCAAATGTTATCAGTTCATTTTTTTCTCCGGAATGTGGCTTGGTGTATATGGGATCAGGTAGCATTTTGATGACGAAAAAATCTACACTAATATAATAAAGAGGTAGGTAAAGTTTGTTTTTTTGTTTGTAGGAGGTAATCTCTGGAAGTACTGGTCCGATTGCGAAAATTCTTTCACTGATAGAAAGCTGCTTTATTCCTGACTGACATAGGCTATATTTTATTTACGCAGGCGAAGCTGCGGGCAAAAGCTAGTATTAGATATAGGAGAAACTAAACATTTATTTATTTATTCATTTATGTACTATGCGTTCCAAATGAGAATAGGATCATGCCATGTTATGACGTCACGTCGTACTGTCAAATCGAAGAAATTTTGGCAAAATTGAAGAACTCAGAGATGAGTAAAATTGAAGAACTGGATTCTGATTAAACTTTTTTCGTTCACAGTTCGTAAATAATTTTTTTTTTTTTTGTAAAATAATTAAAGTTAATAAATTTCTTTCCTCGATGCGACAGTAAATCGTGACGTAAAAATATGGCAATCAATCCTATTCTCAATTGGAACGCACTGTACATACAAAAACACTTAAAAATTAAATGAACAAATACAGATAGAAGAGTACAAAGGTACTATACCAATTTTCATTCAGCAAAAGAAATATTTTGAACAAGCCTTGTTGAATTTTACCTAAATATGTTTTTTTTTAAATAGTATTAGAGAGGTATTAGTAGTGACCGTAAAAAATGTAATTAGTCCGTCTTTTAGATTATTCAAAAATAAGCGACACGTATTTTTTTATTTGTTAATTAAACCAAAAATGACAAAGATATAGTCCATTAAAGTCACGTAACTTTAATGGGCTATATCTTTTTTATTTTTTGTTTAATCGAAAAAAGAAAAAATACGTGTCTAATATTTTTTTATAATCATAAAAATTTAATTATTTTGACCCTGGGAACTACCCGATTCTAAGATCTGGCCCACGACAGATATGAAATCTATCCCATCAAATGCTACCTAGTCCCATTACGCAATATTCTTAAAACTTATTGTCCTCCTTGTTTCTGCTGGCTTTTTTGCTGTGCTCTCACAAACTCTGGGTAGTCTATGTACCCATCTCTGTTGTGGTCGTCCATATTTAAAATGGGATCGATTAAATTCACTAATTCGTCATCCCCGAAGATTTTTTCGCCTACGGCCGGCGTGCCTGCCTGTGGTGCTTGCTTGTGTCCTTGCTCTGAGTTTTTTAAAAGTTTGAAATGTCAAAAGTGACAGGTCAGTTGGCGGGAGGTTTTTTTTTTGTTGAGATTCAAGATGGTGGTTTTTTCGTGAGTTGGTGTTTTGTTTTGAAATGTCAAAAGAGTGACAGGTTGGATGGCGGGAGTATTTAATTTTTTTTATGAGATTCAAGATGGCGGGTTTTTCGTCAGTTTTGGCGTTTTGTTTTGAGTTTTCATTGTGATAGAATCGTAATCGATAGACGTTTTTTGTTGCAATATTTTTGTTGGTATTTTTTGTAAGTTAGAGTGTATTTTTTTTTTAATATTTTTTGTATAGTATTTATTATAGCATTAGCGTAATTTGACCACATAGAACGGCAGGTATTGCAAACATATACAATTAAAATACATTATATAACATTGTTCAAGACCGAATAATTACAATAAAATACATATAATTAATTAAAAATACCCATATCGTTTGCCGAATCGAAGATGTGATGGTGGACCAATGATGATGCGATCCAAGCGGCGCGATGACGCACATAGAAAAAGGAGACATACACAAAATGAGTTTTTTATAACAAGTACTAAATAAATAAATATATTTTTGCCATTTTTATTACATTTAGTACAAATTCATTATTGTTTTTGGAAAAAATTGCTAACATAAATTTTTTAGGCAATCACAGACAATTTTTTTTTTGTAATGATGCTGGCCTGGATACCAAGTCCTTTAAGCCATCAATCATATGCAAGATTTTGCAAAAATCAAAACTAGAACTTTTCAAAAAAAAAACCGTTTTTACATTTCTATTCGCATAACTTGACAATATTTTGGGAACAGTTGATTTTTTTAGTAAATAAAAATGGCAAAAATACGACAATGCGCTTTGAAACCCTAAGCACACTAAAGCATACCATTATGACACCACTGTAACCATTATTTTTCCCGTAAATCTACTATAACACCAAAAAAACTACCAAAAGAATATCCTGAAAAAAAATCTTTTATTATCTAATAGATTTAAATTAAAAGAATATTTAAAAAATAAAATAAATAATAAGGTAAAGTATTATAACATTACATAAAAAACATGTACCGTAAAACATATCAAATAATAAATGACACTGTGTCTTATAAATCTTTAAGAAGGAACCTTCCTAAGCTACACTCGAATGAGTCACAAAATAGATAAGTACAGAAGTCAATCTACATACAAAGCGCGCTCTCACAACGCACACATAGACACCGCACACGGACACGATGTCTCGGAGAGCCTCGTTCCGCTCGTCAAACAGTTCCGGCTCAAACGCTCATTAGTGTGCGTCCACCGAGCGTAGGTGTAAAAAGTGAAGTTCATACATGAGATTGTCTTCTGTACCTATCTATTTTGTAAATGAGTGTAGTGAAGAAACTACACTCACTTCTAGTCGAGCAAGTCAATTCTGCGTAAGGAAATCTCGAGTCGAGTCGAGGAAATTACTTCAGCCGGTTACCGAATTAAGAATTTGTGTCAAACCCTACATAATTGTACGGTAATAACATCATACAGTATTCCAACTTCATACAAACGGACGAAACGTGAGCTATACATACGCGCGTCGACCAAGGCATGCGATCGACATGTAGACAGTCGCGACTGTGCTGCAGTGACGAACGGAAGTTGTTTTTTTAACAATAATCGATTATTATTAAAAAACAACACACACAACTTTACTTACTAGTAGGTAGGTACATAATGTGTGTTTTTTTAATGGATAAGTATTTCTTTTTATTTCCCGAAAAAAAGGTTGTCTGGATTAATAAATAAAGTGAATAGAGTAACCCCGACGTGGTATTTTATTATTAATAATAGTTGTTTATTGTACTATGTGTATGAATAATACTAGAAAAAACATTTTATTTAAATGTAGCAATAAAAAAACAAAATGCATTTTTATTGAACACTTCCTATTCAATCCACAAAGTATTTTATTTGTATATATAAAAAAAGTATATTTACAATGACAAAACTAAATGGAAACACAAAGTAGACAAATGTAATTAGAATGCTGGAGGCGGACAGCCCTATCGCATGTTTACGTACAGCGCAGCTGTAGGCAATTATTTCAAAGATACTGCCGTGTTACAATACTGTATGATATTATTACCGTGACAATTGCTTAAGTTTTTCAGACTAAGGGCTATATTTCACCGAGACACCACGGCGGCGCGACCAGTCGCCGCTACCAACAAAATGCATACAGCTGTATAGAGAGTTACTCGCCTGGTGTCCGTTTGGTGGCGCGACCAGCTCGGACGTGTGGCGGCTCTGGTGCCTGTATGGTGTCCAGGTGAAATATAGCCTTAAGGCGGTTATCACACTGCCACGCATCACACAGGTCGCTTTTTGAGAGTTTTCTACACACTCACGCGCGTAGGTGCGTCTTGTAAATTCACGCAGGCACGCACTCATTTCATTCAAAATCACGCACGGTACTACGAGACTCAGTGTGGCATACCAAGCGTGTCGCCCCGCACCCACGCGCGTGAGTGCGTGTTTCTCCTCATTTTGGTGCGTGATCTGCATGAACGCGCGTGGATGCAGTTTCAGTGTGTAGGACTGTGCATGTTTTCTATACAAACGGAGATACTTACAAGCAACGTTAAGACACGCATTCACGCACTACGCTGCGGGGTGCGTGGCAGTGTGATACCCGCCTAAGTACAATCAACTTCAAATTCTTAATTGAGTAATTAAAAGAAACTTCTAACTACTTAGACTTTCAATGAATAGAATGCTATACTTCTACTACTACTATTCATAATTCGAGATTAATTTCAAACCATCGCTACTAACCAGCCTTTTTAATGTTCCCACAGCTGGGACTCAGGCCTCTCCTCTAGGAGAGGGAATGGGCCGTAATCCACCACACGGGCCCAGTGCGGGTTGGTGAATGTCACATGTCTTCGAATTTTTGGTTCTAGGACATGCCGGTTTCCTCACGATGTTTTCCTTCACCGTTTTGAGAGCAGTGGTGATGAAATAAATTACCCCATTAAATGCCGAAGCTGGCTACACGACTAAAGTCGGTTGCCAACATACATTTGTCTATCTACGGATATATCCGTATTAGGCGTCAACGAAAAAAGAAGCACTCTGGGTGTAAGTATACGGAAAAATACGTATAACTACGCAAATTCAGCATAATTTGTACATCTAAAACTTAGTCGAATCGTACAGATGTCCTACGTATACACCGCTAAATTTTGATCGTTTTAATCCCATGGAGGTCAACCTACAGGTCATTGGACTCGCTCAGCTGACGTTTTCTTAAAGAAATTAATTTCGTACATGCGTAAATTAATACATGTTTTTTTTTTTAATTTTATCGTTACAAATCGATAGTGTTACATGTACCGGATCGACCCTCCACGGGATTAAAACGATCAAAATTTTGCGGTGTACATCCGTAGCTAGTGTCCTGTATAGAAACGATACACGGATATATCCGTAGTTGACATCTAATGTGTTAATTACAAACGTAACTCACCGTGCCAATGTATGAGGGACTTGATAAGCTCGCAGCCATCGAGTTTATTATTGTTATCAGCGTCATGCATCTTGAAATAATGGAACTGGAGTTCCTGTTCCGACATCTTTGACGTGTCTATTGGGACATCCATGTGTTCTTGTATGTGGCTGTGAAAGAAAAAATATAGGAATTTAAAATAAAAGACTAAAACCCGACTAAGACACCAAAAAAAAAACCGGCCAAGTGCGAGTCGGAGTCGCGCATGGAAGGTTCCGTAGCAGCAAGTAACGTAACATAAAAGTTCCCGTAGTTCGTTGTAACTTTGATCGATGTTTTAATAAAACTGTATTTTTTTAGACTTATGACATATTAAACAAAAAACTACTAACTAGATCTCGTTCAAACCAATTTTCGTTGGTAGTTTGCATGGTAATGTACATCATATTTTTTTTTTAGTTTTATCATTCTCTTATTTTAGAAGTTACAGGGGGGGGGGGACACATTTTACCACTTTAAAAGTGTCACTCGCGAAAACTATTCAGTGTAGAAAAAATGATACTAGAAACCTCAATATCATTTTTGAAGACCTATCCATAAACACCCCACACGTATGGGTTAGATGAAAAAAAAAATTGGGTTTCAGTTCTAAGTTTGGCCCCCCAAAAACACCCCCAAAATTTATTGCTTTTTTTCTATTTTTGTGTGAAAATCTTAATGCGGTTCACAGAATATATCTACTTACAAAGTTTCAACAGTATAGCCTTATAGTTTCGGAAAAAAGTAGCTGTGACATACGGACGGACGGACGGACGGACAGACAGACAGACAGACAGACAGACAGACAGACAGACAGACCGACAGACAGACATGACGAATCTATAAGGGTTCTTTTTTTACCATTTGGCTACGGAACCCTAAAAACGACGCTGAAAAGGTATAAAACAAAATTTTCAGGATTCTGAAATAAACAAGGTTACTGGAGAAACTAGAACAGAACAAAAAATATAGTTTTAAAAACTAAAAAAACACGCTTTCATAGCATAACAAACTAAAAAGTGTAAAATAATTTTCAATATAGGTAGAAAATAATAATAATGAACGAAAAATATTAATACATTGCGAAAAAAGCGTGGTGTGCTCGATTTACGAAAAATATGACTTTAGCGAAGCTATGAAAGCGTGTTTTTTTAGTTTTTAAACCTATATTTTTATTTTTCACTAAAAAAAAACGGATTATTGTAATGTCATCAGTCTTTGATGGGTGTGCAAAGTTTGAAGAAAATTTGATCGCCCAAAGTTGGACAAAATCGAGCTCAAAGGCGTTGGTTACAAACATACAGGTGAAGCTAATATAAGCGTGTTAAAAAGAAAAGCCGTAGTCACACGATATTAAAGTCTTATGGTCGGTAGCTATATAATGTGCACTACCACTACATAGCCTGTCAAAATCATAACCCTCCTTTGTAGTGTTGGGATTTTATCCGATTAAATACTCAGAACTAATAAATACTCAATAAATACTCGTTTTTAATTGAGTATTTATCTATTTATCCAATAAAAACGAGTATTTATTGAGTATTTAATCATTTTGAGTATTAAATCGGATAAAATCCCAACACTACTCCTTTGACTTTGCCGTAGTCGAGTAAAAAATATGATCGTCATCATAATCATAATCAGTCTTTTAATGTTCCCACAGCTGGGACTCAAGCCTCCTCTCTAGGAGAGGGAATGGGCCGCAATCCACCACGCGGACCCAGTGCGGTTAGGTGGATTTACTATTCAAGGCGTGGTCTACCCGTGTCCCAAGTGTCACCCAAATATCGCACACACGCCCACAGACTAAGAAACGTAACACACACACACACCCACATACAAACTTTCCCTTTATATTATTATTTTAGTGTGAGAATAACTTCAGAAATACTCACTCTCTCTCCTGAGCAATGTTGGCCGGGTTCAACAGTTGAGGATCTGAAATTATAGACATCAATCATAAATAACATGTACAAACCGTTTTAAATCGCAACTTAAGAAATTCTTAACTGAAAAGGCTTGCTACTCTATCAATGAGTTTTTAGATTTATTTATTTATACTTCATGCATATAAAAGTACAGAGGCGGACTTAATGCCTTAGGTGATGTTGTTATTCCATATTGTTTACGACGTTACTTGTTTGAAACAGTTTTATTTAGTTTGTAGTTTCTTACGCCTAATTTTTACGCCTTGCAAGGCAAAACATAGTGATACAACACAAATTTTATACTATGTACCATATTCCTAATGTTCTACAAATAAAATACTTTGACTTTGACTTTGATTCTAAAAATCATCAAATAACTTCTCCCGCTCTGGGTGGAGCGAGAGGGGGCCTCAGATACATACTTGTTAGCCTGTCGATTGTATAGTAGATTATGTCATACGAAGATAAAGCAGTCCTTGTCTTGAACGGCTTAAATTCTTCACTTCACTTAGGTTTCTATATTTACTCCTTCACAGTGCTCGGGAGTTTATATAAATCCCTCACTGCGTTCGGGATTAAAACTTCGTTTCGTTCGAAATTCATTATGCTGCCCCGTACTTAAAGACACTGCTCTATCTCCTAGCCACATAATGCTGTCGTTGGTTTCGTAATTTAAAACATTTGTATACCAATTACCTCCATGATGGCCATGTCCATGTTGTTGTTGTTGTTGTTGAGGCGGCTGCTGTTTGAATTGTTGTTGGGGC
The DNA here is from genome assembly GCA_929112965.1 of Mythimna albipuncta. NCBI lineage: Eukaryota > Metazoa > Arthropoda > Insecta > Lepidoptera > Noctuidae > Mythimna > Mythimna albipuncta. Next base: position 7,998,085 of record OV815985.1, on the reverse strand, counting down.
CATTGTTGTTAGAGCAGTTCCTGTTGTTGCTGCTGCGAGGGAGGAGGCTGGTTCTGTTGTTCTTGTTATAAAATATTTGTATATCAATTACCTCCATGATGTGCATGTCCGTGCTGCTGTTGTTGTTGGGGTGGCTGCTGTTGGAACTGTTGCGGGGGCGGTTGTTGTAGGAACTGCTGCTGTTGTTGCTGCTGCGGGGGAGGAAGCTGGTACTGTTGTTCTTGTTATAAAACATTCGTATGTAAATTACCTCCGCATGCCCATCAGACATGACCGTGTTGTTGTTGTTGGGGCGGCTGCTGTTGGAAACGTTGTTGGGGCGGTTGTTGTTGGAACTGTTGCTGTTGTTGCTGTTGCGGGGGAGGAGGCTGGTACTGTTGTTCTTGTTATAAAACATTTTTATCAATTACCTCCATGATATGCATGTCCGTACTGTTGTTGTTGTTGAGGCGGCTGCTGTTTGAACTGATGTTGGGGCGGTTGTTGTTGGAACTGTTGCTGTTGTTGCTGCTGCGGGGGAAGAGGCTGATACTGCTGTTGTTGTTATAAAAGATTTGTATATCAATTACCTCCATGATGGGCATGTCCGTGCTGTTGTTGTTGTTGTTGTTGGGGTGGCTGCTGTTGGAACTGTTGTTGGGGCGGTTGTTGTTGGAACTGCTGCTGTTGTTGCTGCTGCGGGGGCGGAGGCTGGTACTGTTGCTGTTGCTGCTGAGGAGGCTGCTGGTACTGCTGTTGTTGCTGCTGTTGTTGGTATTGTTGCTGGAAAGAGACGACAGTCGTTTTAAAACCTGATTTATAAAGTTTCAAAGGAATAAACCAAATATAAAATGGCGATGGTTAACTACGCCTATTTGAATGAATGCCCTTTAGGTATGACGCATGAAGTGCTGCCATCTTTGTTTAATTTTTTTTTTTATTAATGACATTGTTTTTGCAGTAACTAGACTACTTATTAACTTCATAAGTGATTTATTATTGTTATACTAGCTTCTGCCAGCGGCTTCGCCTGCTTGTATGTAGGTTTCTCCTTTCATCCTTTTAGGGTGTGAGTTTTGATTTTGAAGCAGAGCTTGTATTATGAGTATTAGATAACTGATAAACATACTTATATATTTCTAAATACATACATATTATAGATAAATTACACCCAGACACAGAACTAACGATCATGCTCATCACACAAACATTTGTCCTGGGTGGGAATCGAACCCACGACCTCCGGCATAGCAGTCAGGGTCACTAACCACTAGACCAACAGGCCTGTCAAAGTTATAAGCTTGTTATGTCAGCAAAATACATAGCCACCGGGCCATCTGGGCGACTGAGGGGTTGTTTTGCTTCCGCACCCAGCTGTGCGCTGGTCCCTAATGCCAGTTATGACCTGCCGTGACCTGTGTTGTACTTAGTGTCGGTGGTGTCCAACTTGTGACCGTTTTTAAATATTTTTGGAAAAAAATATAACATGGTGTAAAAACTATTGGAATCCATTCATTTACAGATTCTGAACAAACTCTATTCAAGTTTCGCATATAATACTAAAATAATGCTGTAAATTAGATTAAAAAAAAAAAATGTTTAAAAAAACTAAAGAAACACGCTTTTATAGCATATCAAACTAAAAAGTGTAAAATAAATGAACGAAAAATATTAATATCATTGTGAAAAAAGCGTGGGGTACTTTGTGCCATATTTTTCGTAAATCGAGCACCCCACGGTTTTTTCACAATGATATTAATATTTTTCGTTCATTTATTTTACACTTTTTAGTTTGATATGCTATAAAACCGTGTTTTCTTTAATTTTTTTAAACTATATTTTTATTTTTCACTAAAAAAGACGGATTATTGTATTGTCACCGGTCTTTGATGGGTGTGCAAAGTTAAAAGAAAATCTGATCACCCAAAGTAGGTCAAAATCGAGTTCAAAGGCGTTGGTTACAAACATACAGGTGAAGCTATTATAAGCGTGTTAAAAACGAACAAAAATACTTACTTGCTGCGGCGGCGGCGGTGGCGGCGGCTGATAATTCTGAAAATAATTAAACAATACCGTAATTAGTTTGGCAAACAGATATTTTATGGCCACATAACTATTAAAGAGATAACATTCCTTGTTATAGACTGTCAGTATTTAATTTTATTATCTTTATAATTTATTAGGCCATTAGCAAAATCATTAAATTGTCATAAACATACAACCAAGTAATTTATTTATGTAGTTTATCATAACTTTAATTTAATTATATTGTAGAATAACTAAATGTACATATGGATCGTGATATCTGAAATAATATTATTATAATTTATTGTTTATATTATTATTTATTTATAACAACCACCAGTAGCAGGGACCCTGCTCCCGAAACCGGCAGAATATTTTTTTTATATATTTTAATGTTTTTTTTTTTTGTGTTTTAAGAAATATTTAAAAATGTATAAAATATGTATAGCAAATAAATAAAGGTAATAAAAAATATTAATAAATTATACACCTAAACCATGTAAGTACAACATGATTGTATCACTCCGCCACTAAACCCCGTTAGTACCACATTTACAACTAGATGGCGTTGGCGTCGAATTAGAAGTCGCTATGGTTTCGTTACCGCGCGCAGTACTAGTACGCTGGCTGACTTCAACACAATCGTTCCACGAAAGCTGGACAAAGGCCTTTCCTTTTAGATTTTTGACATAGCGACTCGCACGAAAGCGGCGATAGCTATTATAGTAATCATAATGAACCAAAACTCAGCGTGACTACATATTGTAGTAGTCACGTCACTCACACTGACATACGAAACGTAAGGCCAAAGCGCTCGAGTAATGCCGTAATACAGTGACTTTCTGAGGCCTACCTACTCCTCAGTAACGGCCAGAACCGTCCCGGTTTCGCCCGGGCAATAAATATAGCCTATGTTACGTAGGGTGAATGTGGCTTTCCAATGGAGAAAGATTTTTTTTTAATCGGCACAGAAGTTTTTGAGTTTAGTCATTACAAAAATATAAATTTTCCCCTATAAGATTACTGTAGATGTAAACCAGTGTGTTGTCATTTGTTTTGGTATGATCATGTGCAGAGGAGGGATGAACCGCATATTACTGAGTTCTGAGTATACACGTAGATGGATGGAGAGGGAGAGGAGTGATATGAAAGAAAAGGGAGTTGGTGATAGTGTGACGGGTGACAGGACAGAATGGGGGAAAAAACACGCAAAATTTCAGATCTATCGGTAACCGGGAAGTGGATCAAATTTAAGTTTTAATATTTGATTAGGTACAGACAAGCACACATGGCGGCCGAGTGATAACGACCCCGACTTACAAGTTGTAGGTCGCGAGTTCAAACCCAACCAGATCCATTACTTTGTGTAATTTATTTCATCACCACTGCTCTCAAAACAGTTGTTGGTCCAGTGTGCTCCTTTTTGCGCTGACGCTTAGTACGGATATATTCGTAAATTGACAAATGTATGTTGGCAACCGACTTTAGTCGTGTAGCCAGCCTCGGCATTCAATGGGGTAATTTATTTCATCACCACTGCTCTAAAAACGATGAAGGAAACCGGCATGTCCTAGAACCAAAAATTCGAAGACATGTGACATTCACCAACCCGCACTGGGCCCGCGTGGTGGATTACGGTCCATTCCCTCTCCTAGAGAGGAGTCCCAGCAGTGGAAACATTAAAAGGCTATGTTATGTTAAACACTTGGACTGTTGAAACTAAATAAAAGCTTCTATGTAACAAGATAATATTCAACATGCATTTTGAAGATTATTTTATTCGAAATACTCAATTGTACCAACCTAACCTTGAGAACATACGTGACAAAATCAGAAACGTAATAACATCAAATTCACATTAATGAGAAAATGCTGTGTTTATAAAATTGATTCAAAGCAAGAAATTCTGAGAAGAGACTGCATTAGCATAATGTTACATAAATTACATTGCTAACCTCATTAACTGACAGAAATTATGCAGAATAAATAATACTCGTATTACGAGAACATAGACCGAATGATCTGAGGCCCACGAGACCTTAATGCAATCCATTTTACGACCTGGCCTGAACTGTTAAGGTAGCCATACACGCTAGGGTGTTGATATATCCGCAGAAGAACCAAGGTTACCGACATAGCACGAATAATCGCCAAACTTAAGTGGCAATGGGCAGGGCACATTGCTCGCAGAACAGATCGCCGTTGAGGCCGAAAGGTTCTGTAGCCCGATTCACGTAATGAAAACCGTAACGATATCGTAGCGATTTAGTCGTTTAGACCATTTCCGTATTCACATCCATCAATCGAGTTTGAACGACACCGATTTTGTAGTCGTTTGAAATTCGTCGGTTTAAAAAAAACATTACATTATCCTGGTAGAATACTTATTAATGTAACTGGAAATAAGTCGATAGATCGTGAATACTTTTGGATAAGACTTCGATCGAACGACTATAAAACTTGAACGATATTTGGTTTGTTTGATTTTACGTGAATCAGACCACTTGGAAGGCCAGCAAGGTAGACCGATGACCTGGTAAGGGTTGCAGGAAACTGGTGGATGCGAGACGCACAGAACCGTTCATTGTGGCGACACTTGGGGAGGCATATGTCCAACAGTGGACGTCTTTCGGCTGAAATGATGATGACGGGTTTGCCTGCATACTTATACTTGTCAGGTAAGCTTGTGTGGAAACCTGCACAGTTACGCAACGTACACCCCCCGGTTTACCAGCACAGCTCAACTATATAGGCTAACCTATCCGGTATATCCTGGCGTGTAGGTATGGCTACCTTTAACGGGATGAAGCTGTATATGGCAGCTAAACTTAACCTGTGGCCCGTCAAGCTTTTTTTAAGGTGTGGCTGCAAAGATCTCACGTCGTCCCCACCTTCCGAATGACGCAGGTTCTCACCGGACATGGCTAGTTCGGGGTGTTCTTGCACCGGATTCGTGCGGAAGTGACGCCCGGGTGTCGCCACTGTGCGGAACGCCCGGAGGACACGGTGGAGCGCACAGTGGAGGTGTATCAAGCTATCTTTTTAAGTTGTCAGCAACAGCAGGGGCCCAGCTGGGTCGAAGCCTACTGGGCCAGGGTTAGCTCCAAAAGGTAGCTCAGCCCCGGTATGAAAGGCAAGAAGGAATGGGGTCGGTTTCTTAATTAGTAAGAGTCTGACAGTATCTCCTGCTCCGTGCAAGGGCGGGGGATATCTTTGGACGATTATAACCCACCGAAAAAAAAAAAAACACCCGCCCAGCATTTCTGAATGGCAGCTTAGCACAGTATTGGTGGTAAAAAATATTTATTCAGTGTCTCGGTAGCAGTTTTGCATGAGCGGAACTCTGCTTACTAGTTCAGTCCTTGGCGATGTGTGGATCAATGACGGTTCCACCAACAAAGCGAAAAAGTAGAAGTCAGCTGAGCGAATTCAATGACCTGTAGGTAGTTTGTACGCAACGCCGACTACTATCTATAAGTCATTGAACTCGCTTAGCTGACGTTAAAGAAATTAATTTTGTACATGCGTAAATTAATACGTGTTTTGAAAAAAAAGGTACTTTATTTTTTAATTTTATCTGTACAAATCGATAGTGTTTCATGTACCGGATCGACCCTCCACGGGATTAAAACGATTAAAATTTAGCGGTGTATATACCAGTAACATAATTACCGGTTATAAGAAAAACCTACTTACTATAGCAAACGCTATGAATAGGAAATCAACACCTTTGCTTTTGTACAACTTTATCAGTTGGAACAAATTGTAACACAACCAAGGGGTGATAATCGTGGCGCAAAGTGTTCCACGAACACCTCAAAGAGATGTCAGCAAAACAGACGGAGCCCACTAGGAGGGATAACTGCTAGGGCTGCGGGATTGTACAGCTAAGGAGTGGAATTCCCTGCCGGAGTCTGCCTCCTGATAGCCACAACCTGGGGATCTAAAGTCAAGAGTGAATGGGTTACTTCTAGGCAAGGGTACTCCATCGTCGACCATTAAAAAGCTAGCCCGAATCCTCAATAGCGAGCAGTTCTACGCGCGTCTGAAAGATATGACAGTAAAACCGTTAAGGCCTAGAAGGGCCGAAGCCTACTGGCGCCATGTGTTGTCCGAACGGGAACCCCAAGATTCTAGGGAGAGAGAGAGGGACAGAGAGAGAGATAAATTGTTGCTAATGTCGCCATGTGTTGTCCGAAAGGGAACCCCGAGGTTCTGGGGCGCAAGGCAAGGGAGGGAGGGAGAGAGAGAGGGACAGAGAGAGAGATAGATTGTTGGCTTGCTATATGCTTTGGTGCATAATGTAAGTATAGCAAGCGAGTGAAAAAAAAGTTGAGAGGTGTCAAGGGACATCCGGATGGAACGAAGTTCCTTTCGATTAATTAGTGAAGGAATTGTAATAAATTTTATAAAATATATAAATTAAATACCTTATTAATAAATAATTAAGATATATATAGAAATGAAAATATCTGGCTTGCTTTCTATAAGAGAGAGAGAGCGAGAGAGAGAGAGAGACAGACAGAGAAACATGCGCACGCCGCACGGCCTACAATAGCTTACTATAGCAAAAAGTGTCGTTACAACTTTTCGTGAGATTTTTTTCCGTCTAGCCTTTCACAACGCGCGATAAGGAACTTCGTTCCAAAACTTCGTTACAATAAATAAATAATAATAAATAATAGAAGTGGGCCATACCGCCTTAGAGATAGATCTACGCTTTGGAACATGCAATTTAGCTTCACTTTTTTTTACTAACATTCTGACAATCCAAAAGTGCCTGTGATTGGTTGCTATTTATTGGTTTTATTCAGTAAGTCTGACATGCCATTTTTCACCTAAAAAAGTGTCTGCACAACTTGGTAATAAAAAGAATCATTGAAACAGACGCGATATCAGTAAAATATAAATGAGAATGTTACTGTAGCATTTTTATTGCAATACCTCAACGAAGCTTGCCGAGAAGGCTGACTCGATACATTTGTTGCCAAGTCGGCAAAAACATTAGAATGTGTGGCATTCTAATACGACACATAGTGAACATCAACACTAATATAACAAAGAGCTAGTTTGTTTTATTGTTTGTAGGAGGTAACCTCAGAAAGTACTGGTCCAATTGCTAAAATTTTTTCACCGACTGAAAGCTGGTTTATGCCTGAGTGACATAGGCAATATTTTATGTACAATGCGTTCCAAATGAGAATAGGATCGCCCGCCATGTTGTGACGTCACGATTTACTGTCAAATCGAGGAAAGAAATTTTTAAATATTAATTAATTTACGAAAAATTCAATTTATTTATAGGGGCCGAAAGGTTCTGGACTGGTGATCGCATACCGGAAGATCTGACTACAACAACTCAGTAATTGGGCAACATGATAACACTTAGCAAGTCTGGTGCGAAATTTTATTGCAGTGAAAATGTTAATATTTACTGGTATAAGTAGTCATAAAATTGCAGGGAGAACATTATGTTTATTTATTTATTTTGTAATGTTGTTGAACACAATAAAAAATGCTATATAATTTTTATATAGTATTGAAAACAGTTTCAAACAGAGAATTATAGGTCATGAAGTATAATCACAACAAGAGTATCATAAACTACAATAATACAGATTTTTTTTTTCTTACAACTGTCACACAACAACGTCTAGTCTCAAGCTAAGCAGAGCTTGTGTTGTGAGAACTAGACAACTGATAAACATAATCTATATATATAAAAGAAAGTCGTGTTAGTTACACCACTTATAACTCAAGAAATGCAGAACAGATTTGGGTGAAAATTGGTAGGGAGGTAGCTTAGAGCCAGGAGACGGACATAAGATGGTAGAGTAGGGTAGAGTAGGGTAGAGTAGGGTAGGGTAGAGTAGGGTAGAGTAGGGTAGAGTAGGGTAGAGTAGGGTAGGGTAGAGTAGGGTAGAGTAGGATAGAGTAGGGTAGAGTAAAGTAGAGTAGGGTAGGGTAGAGCAGGGTAGAGTAGGGTATAGTAGGCTGAAGTAGGGAAGAGCGGGAGCGAAGCCGCGCGGGCAAAAGCTAGTTAAGTATATAATTTTAATTCATTAAACCCCAAGGGAACGCCGGCGTTCGCACACCTATTGTCTTTCTATTGTGTCTGTAATTTCCACAATTGAAAGGTTAAATACATACGTATTATAGACAAATTACACCCAGACACAGATCAAATGATAGTGCTCATCACACAATCATTTGTCCTGGGTGGGAATCAAACCTACAACCTCCGGCATAGCAGTCAGGCCACTAACCACTAGACCAACAGACCAGTCCATACTAGAGTCCATAATGGACCATAATAACACACTGAAGTCTTAGAAATTATTGTGGATTTACAACCTCATGTACCATACAATAATACTAAATAAAACTGGGATATTTCGAAATGTAATTATGTTCCTAAACAGGTTATGATTTAATAATAATTACTCTCCTACAATTTCTGACCTACCAACTTTCACTTTTTATCTCTTTCATAGGTAAAGACGTTTGAAGATATTCTGCCTATGCCACTGATCATTTACATATGGAAACTTTTTTTAACATACCTGATAGTTCTGTGGAGGAACTCCTGGCGCGACTTTTTGTTGATATTGCTGAGATATAGTACACTGCAGTAAAGCAGCCAAAAATAATAATCTCAACATCTTAAAACCTGAAAATGAAACACCACATGAGCTCATAGTCAAAAGAACTGATCAAACAACTTTTTTGAATTAATATTCACTGCGACAGGCAAAGGCAAGTGGTATAAGATTATGTTTTTTTTTTATTCAACTTTTTAAATCGGTGTGAAAGAAATGTATGAAAAATTAATTTTACCTGTGTATGTAAACTTCTGACGTGGAACGTGGGTGATAATATCCTTATCGAATTGATGTATTGATAAAATATTACGCTATTTTCACCGTATGTCGATGTGTTCTGCAAACGTTTTCAAAAGATAGGTACCTTGCTGGGATTACCGATTTCCTACACGTCACGTCATTGACTTTTTGACGTTGACGTTAATGTTTCGTTTTACGTGGTTTGTTTGTCTCAAAGAAGATAAAACGTCGACAAGCTTTACTTTTTACTTTTACACAAAAAAAAATATATGATCATGTTATTATACAATAATAATTTTATTTTTCAATAATTATTGAAGTATAAGGTGTAAAACTCTCCAAAATATTTTTTTAATTGAATTGCAATTGGGCACATTGGCTTTTTAACCGACTACGGAGGGTTATGATTTTATGTGTGTTTCTATTCACTCCTATCTCCTAATCTACTTATCGGAACTTGACATATTATGAGGTATCGTCAGAACCGTCTTAATCGTCTATAGCGCCCTCTAGCGGACAAAAAGAAATATGTTAAAAAAAAATAAGATAATTACACCGTGTTTGATATCATTTGAACTTCACTGGGACTTATCAAAAAATATAATCAATAATCAATATTCAATGTGGCGCCCTCTAGTTTTGTGTTAAAGAAATAAAATTAATACGTAGTGTTTGGTAGGTATCATTTGAAAGGGCTTCAGTCTACGCAGCTGTTTCACTGCTTCACAAATAACCAGAAGTTTTATGTTAATTACCTAGTTCTTAATTTGACAATTAAGTTTTTATAAGTAAATAGTTTAAGAGCACGGTGAAAAACTGGTTTAATAAAAAAAAAAAAAGTAAAAACTAAAACCCGACTGCGACAAGAAAAACAACACTGAAAAAGTATGAAACAAGATTTTCAGGATAATGAAATAAACAAGGTAACTGGAAAAACAAGAACAGAACAAAAAGAAAAGCCGTAGTCACACGTTAATAAAGTGTTTCGTTTGGTACATATTCGCCAAAGAAGAATTAATTGTTTATGCACTTAAAAATGTTGGTATAAATCATATACATATACTTAAACAATTATTAGGTACAAAGATACAAACAGATGAAAACAAATTAGCACTGTGATGTTATTTGTACTCATGAATAGGACCACGAATTTACGAGCATGGCCTTGTTCTCGCTAGATGGCGCTGAACTCAACATTTTAGTGTGGTTTATTGTTTTAGTTTAAATGAGCATTATGGATTGGTATTCCCTGAACTCGGACATACCACTTATTAAGATCAGTCTAAATTCTTTTAATTAATCCATTTTAAAAGTTTTCAATTTAATTAATATTTCCACTGTCGTAACTAATTGACTTATTCGATTTTAATTGAACCTATTCGTAAATATAAAGATAAAATAGCAAGTGGTTATTCAATGCAGCAGCATACGATTGTCAGTGGTTAGTCGGTATCTGATGTGTAACTGATGTGGCTGTAGGTAGGTACTTAATTTAAACAATTATACAATTCTGACTGTTTATGTCTTTAACTATAGAGCTTAGGTGTGCTAATATTAGAAACCTGCTTTAAGTTCACTACTCCAAGGGATAGCGGATCAGAATATTTGATTTATTTGCAGCTAGGTACCTCCACGCGTTCCTGAGAAAAATGTTCTTGACAGACGATGTTTTACCGACTGAGGTACGAAACCTTATAACGGTAATAAAAAAATACACCAACTGTCACATCAAAATATTTATTAATATTCTTAAGCTTAACGTTGACACAGACATACAGAAAAAATAAAAAAAATAGTTACATCATATTTTCATAGAAAAAACATAGGTACTGGACTCCGGACTGGTTATACAAGACTGATTTTATTGTGATGTTTATTTTGGTAAGCGTGGCTCAAAATCATACTTTAAAAAAGCAATTTTATAGCGCGGATGGAATGCGAATTAACAAAAGAGTGTAAAATTTTACATTAAATATTTGAGCTTGCGCCGCAAGTACCACAAGCGGAGATGAAAGGACTGGGTGTAGTTTTGGGGGAAATTCAGTACTGTAAACATGTGGTTTTTCTGTCAAACAAATGCCGACACCGTTTTTCCTAAAAATACTGTACAAAATAGCATCTCTGTCCACGCTGATGCGCTTTTTTTTAATTTCCAATCTCATTACAAGAAGGTCGATTTTTGTTTGCCAGTAAAAACCATACGGGTGTACGCTTCGGCAGTTTATAATGCGCGGCACTAAGCGTTACTATAAATCTAATCTGTCGTAGGCCTATATTTCGATTGAACAGGGTTACTCGTAAACTCGACGCATGCTTGGCAGGACGTAGTAATAAAGCTTAGTAGCTTAATTATTGCAAATATATAACTATGCCACTAGGAATATGTTCCAATATTTATTACTAAACATCTGTTTTTTTTTAAATCTTATAGTTTGTTTGATGTTCTTTTTGAGAAAATATTACAACTGAATTTTGGAACAGTTGCTCCTAATCGATTGATCTGATCTTTTTTTTATGGTGGAAAAAAATCATCCAATGACAACCCCCGCTCTTTGGCGGAGCGGGAGATAGTGTGAGACTCTTACTGACTTAAAGACCCGCCCCGATCCTTCTAGCCTTCATACCGGGGCTCGAGCGCCCTTTCGGATAACCCTGGCCCCAGCAGGCTTCGACCCGGCTGGGTCCCTGCTGTTGCTGATAACTCCTTGAGGCGCGCGGGAACAGTTCGCGCCGTCGACGACTTGGGCTTGGTCCGGACAGCGAGCTGAAATTTTTGTCTGATAGCGGCCATAGGACCTACTGAACGCAACAGGACAACCCCATCGTATTTAAGGTTTTTGAAATGGTCTTAATAAGTACTATTCCCCACGCCTTAAAAGCCTGTTAAGTTCCAAACTTATTTCTATAAAAATGCTAATATAGTACTTGGATTATCTCGTTTTTTTTTTTGCTTCCGCATAGATTTTTTCAAGGTCTTATTAGTTGCAAATACTCCTAGTACGCACCCTATTTTATCCTGTCGAGAATATGTAGGACTATTAGTACCTAACACTGTATTAACGCTACTTTGAAGTCTGAAGTCCCACAAAAACATATTATAGACACACATAAACATAAAAAAGGACGAAAAAAATAATTAAATCAGCTTGTATTTCTGCAACATCTCCGGCGGGAAATCGATGCTCATGTTTCTGCATTTAGCAACCATTTCGGGGAACCTGTTACATTTGAAATAAAAGATTGCCAACTTTATATCGGACTGTAGTTTTATGTCTTCAAATTCGCTTCGAGTTCTACGATTGGTGGTCAAGATCAGTTCTCGATCGCACTGATCGAGAAACATATGCATTGACGAGAGCTTGTCTTTATCGGGGATTGCGTTGCCCTGTATGGTGATGGCGTTGACTATTTTCTTCACAGTGTCCTCGTTAGGCGTTGCCATTGTGGGTACTGTAAAAAAAAAAACAGGTTCCTTACTATGATTGTCAGTTGTCCGAACGAGAAAGAGAGATAGAGCTGAATCGATTCTACACCCTATAGCTTCATGCCCTTAACCGCTCGGGCACTAGTGTACTAAATACAGTACTCCTCATACAATTGCCGGCACGGATCTTGAGCGCTGGCTTCAAGTTGCGCAGAAGTCAAATATTCGGTCTCTTTAGTGGTGCGAAGTGAGACGCGGGGCCGGGAATGTCAGTGATTGGCTCGCCGCGCCATCGCGTCATAGATGTCACTCATGATTCGTTCCCTGTTCTTGCTGCTTGTATCTAACAACGGTTTAAAACGGATATAGGCTTTGTATAAAGTATGAAGATCTAATACTTATTTATTAAAAGTTGCAATCGAAATTGTTTAGAAGTCTTTCCGATAAACTTATCGGTACCTACACATACGTCAACTCTTAGACTTCTTACTCTCAGTACTATTTCAATTTCGCGGTACAACATTATCAAGCTAATTCAGTCGGTTAAAAAAGGCAACTTCTGCTTCATAAATAAAAGACATATTCGTCTATAGGCCAATACCCATTCAAAGAAACTTGTTCCTATTCGCCTCAAGTGCAGTACCACTTATAAAAGTGTCTATGTGACGATTCGCACAGAATGTAAACTTAAGAAGCTCAACTGCGCGGGTGTTGAGCAGCGCAGCCCATAACTACATACATATTTAACAGCCCTTAATCTCCCCCTGTTGCCCAAATCTCCCTTCATAAATGGATTGGGTCGTAATCCACGACGCAGGCCCAGTACGACTTTGCCGACTTTGCGCATCGCATGCCTAGGCCTCACTCAGGTCAGAGAGACGCACAGCGATTACGCAGTCGACGAGTATCGTATATATAGCAGGGAAATATCGCCGTGTTACCCTGTCGTGTTCGAAATCACAGTACAGAGACCCTCGTTTTGTTTCGTCAACTTAAATCACTTAATACACGAAAACAATATTTACCAAATGACGTTTTCGCGATGTACCGTCACTAAAATGCCTTTTTTAGTATATTTACCACAGTTTTTATGTTTTTTGATATCGTTAAATAATAGATGAAGTGCAGTGAGATGAGGATCGTGAGACCTTCAGAAAGTGTTGATTGGGAAAGTCCAAGATTGACAACGCATGCGTGAACGGTGAATCAATAACTACGACCTCGGGGGGCAGAGGGTAAATATAAAATAAATGGACTAATGAAATAGTTGACTACTTAAATTTTTGAGGTACACACGTTATAAAAAACATGAAAGAACGATTTTTTCGCGCCAAAAAGCTTATTAGCCTAGACAAAATCGTGATTGAAATCAAAGCAATTAGACCAATATAAATAAAAATTAATCCCTGTCTGACTAAAATAAAATTTCGAATGTTTAGTTTATTACTTACATGCCGTTATATGTCTGGGGTTAAGATACCGAACCCCAAAATATTTATTTAAATTAATCACCTGCGTAATTGCACTGTTAAGGTGCACTCTGAAAGTAGGTAGTGGTCACTAGTGGAAAGGGCATGGACCAAATGTAGAACGAGTGATTTCGATGTATTGAAATTATTGAACTATCGAATAGAATTCACTCTCGATATATAATATTTTAAATATTTTATAATCTAAAGCATTTTAAGTTTAAGCTTGGACCTATATCACTAAATCTTTTTATTTGTCATTTATTCAATAAAAATAAAAGTTGAAAGCGTAAAAAGTTCTTTGATCTTTTTAAGAAACATTTTTAATTAAACTTTTGGTTTGATTGTAGATTTACGACTCGCGTGTTGTTATAGTCCGTCTAACGAAAGCGTGACCTGAGAAAAGGAGGTTAAAACCAAAAATTTTGTATGTGGTATTATTGAAATAGTAGGAGAAAAAAGTTGTGATACTTGAGTATTTTTTGTATTTATGACAATTGTATAATAGTTGTGTAAGAACTTAAATTTTAGTCAAAAAGGTGTGTGTAGACTTAAGCTAGAACTACACTACACCGACGCACACGTGTGAGACGTCTCAGACGTGTGCGGCAGGTGTGCACACTACACCGACGCAACGCGTAACACGTGTGATGCCTTTGATTACATCGGACGATTAAAAACAGATCAAGCTTGCTTTTTCATTTACCATCCATTTACACTTCCGCCTGACCACCACGATCAGACGCGTGGATAGCCCCGCCCATCGTCCTCTAAAATTTCTGGGACCGATGTGTCCGCGTCGCGAACGTAGCGTCGCATGGCGTGGCGTGGATCAAGTTTAGCTCTAAAAGTCTATTTTCCATATAAAATGTAGGGAGACCGACGCTCCGAGATCGGCGTGTGTAGCACACGTGTGAGCAGTATAGTTCTACCTTTAATTATTGGTGGGTGTATGGTAAAGGTCAATAACACACAAAATGTTAGATATTCCAAATTATTTTATTTTAACTGTTATTTCAAATGTCGCTACATAATATTCAAATAATACCTACTCTTTATTTACCATTTCATTCGACTCGTGAACCACAGAAAGTTCAGCAGCTATCTCTTTCAAACTTGAACTAGGATTTCAGTCACTATTTCCTTCACTTTCGCAATTTTTAATTCAGTTGAAGACTTTGATGCACTACCAGACAGACTGAGGCAAATCTTTTATTACATCTCAGGCGCTTTTGAACGCATTCTACTACTCATTAGCATGTTTTTGATTAAGTCGATTCACCAAGTCTTCTTTGTTCGATGTTTATGTAAATTACGAAATTCGCAATATGCCAGATTATCTAAAAATATAAGAAAAAAAAAATTATTATATCGTAAATATATCTAATTATATTTGTCAACAAGGATCAAGAATATAGTGTCATACTAACTTAAAAATTCAGAAATCGTATATAAACATTGTTGGTTTTTATTGAAAACACCTTCTTTCTCTTCTTGTTTTTGTTTGAATTTATTAACCATAGTGTGTAGCAGTTTTCGCACGTTACTGTTTATTGTTTTTCCCATAATTAAGCAATTATTATAGAAAAATAAATATCTGTTTACAAAAACTGACAATTGCAACCATAGACTTTGACGTGATTTTTTCGGCAAAACAATGTTGCCAATTTAATTTAAAAAAAAAAACTCCAGGTTACGCTTTCAGTAGACGCACTATGTAATTTTTACTGCCAAGTAGCTTTAGCTTAAAATACTAGATCTTAGTTATGGAAAATCGAATCAGAATTTAAAACATTAATCTGTCAATGTCATAATTGACAATTCAAAAAGCTTTGGCTTGTTGTGGCTTTTTGTGTTTTGCACGCGCGCGCGCGGTGTTTTTTTTCTAATTTGAAAGAATATATCAGGTTCAGCTACTGCAAAGATGGAACCAGTGTTTAAAGACTCTGTACATTTGTCTAAGGGGATCAATCTAAGGTAATATTCACAAAGTGACTTACAAATCCAGTTTTATGATGTTGTTAGTTTCAGTTTACAAAAGCAACAAGTGTGAGCATTAGTATTGTAGTAATAAAACTCTGCTGTTTCATTGCACAGTTTGCAGTTTCTGTGCAGTAATATAATTAACAAATATACATAGCAAATCTACATTAGCAACAATCTTCTTTCAAAAAATCAATATTCTAAATATCTTGTGCCGCGATACTTGGATAACATCTAACTCTTACGATATGGCTCGACCGAGTTTTATGTAATTCTTTGTGTTCATTTGGTAGATCTTTGAATTGGTCGTAGGCTATATTTTACCATCCTACATGCATTTGCCATTTTATTTTTCTTTTTATAATTTATATGGCAGATACAAATTTTGCCTGGTCAGTAACCTGATTTACGTAAAATCAAACAAGCCAAATATCGTTGAAGTTTTATAGTCGTTCGATCGAAGTCCTATCCAAAAGCGGTATTCACGATCTATCGACTTATTTCCAGTTACATTATTAAGTATTCTACCAGGATAATATAATACAGATGTTTTTTTAAATCGACGAATTTCAAACGACCTTAAAATCAGTGTTGTTCAAACTCGATTGATGGATGTGAATACGGAAATGGTCTAAACGACTAAATCGCTACAATATCGTTACGGTATTCATTACGTGAATCGGGCTACAGGTAGTACGTATGTAAATTTTATTATCATTATCAAACCTCATAACGTTGTTCTATGAAATGACTTGCCAGTACTGTTGGTGTAGCGGTCAGGGGCCCTGACAACCATGCCAGAAGTTGTGGGTTTGATTACTATCAGGACAAATGTTTGTGTGCCAAGCACAATCATTTGTTCTGTATGTGGGTGTAATGTCTCTGTTATGTATGCACTAAATTTTGCCCGTGAGTTCGCCCGCGTACATTATAGCCATGTCACTTAGGAATAAAGCAGCTTTCTGTTGGTGAAAAAATTTTAGCAATTGGTCCAGTACTTTCAGAGATTACCTATTACAATAAAAAAAAAATTAAAAGAAACAAAAAAACACACTTCATTAAACCCCAAGCGAACGCCGGCATTCACGCACCTATTGTCTTTCTATTGTGTCTATAATTTCCACGATTGAAAGGTTAAGATTAAGGTGTAGATATAGAAATATATTACTATAAGAGTTCTGAGTAAACATGTGGATGGATGGAGAGGGAGAGGAAGGCTGAAGAAAGATGGATGGATTGTGTGAGGAGTGATATGATAGAAAAGGGAGTTAGTGATAGTTTGACAGGTAACAGGACAGAATGGAAGAAGAAAACGGTTTGCGCCCACCCCAAGTAATATGGGATAAGGGCAGGAAGAAGAAGAAGAGATTTAGAAATATATAAGTATGTTTATCAGTTGTCTAGTACTCATAACACAAGCTCTGCTTAGTTTTGCACTCGATGACTTA
Organism: Mythimna albipuncta; assembly: GCA_929112965.1. Taxonomy (NCBI): domain Eukaryota; kingdom Metazoa; phylum Arthropoda; class Insecta; order Lepidoptera; family Noctuidae; genus Mythimna; species Mythimna albipuncta. The sequence continues at coordinate 7,980,915 of OV815985.1, read as the reverse complement.
GTTGTGGAATATTATTACTTACAATTGCCGTCACGGATCTAGAGCACTGGCTTCAAGTTGCACAGATGACAGAAGTCAAATACCTATTCTTTCTTTAGTGGTGCAAAGTGAGACGTGGGGGCGGGGACTGTCAGTGATTGGCTCGCCGCGCCATCGCGTCATAGACGTCACTCCTGATTCGTTCCCTGCATTGCTGCATGTATCTTACAACGAAGATGATTGGCTCGCCAATGTATGGAATCTATATAATATGGTTGATCGTTGAGTGCTATGGACAGGATCGCCCACCAAGCTGAGCCCACCAAAACGAATGGGTAGCGTGGCTTGTAACCACGCTCGGTCATCCAGGGCGACATTTAAAATGGAAGTCAGAGTATACCGAACGGTCTGATCAATTTTGTCCAAAAGATGTAGCTGCTTCCATAAAGGGGAGCGGAGAAAATAAATAAAATTTGGTGCAAAACAACAATACCAAATGAGGGTGAAGGCCGAATGTAGGTTAATTTTGGAAAGTCTTTCCGAAATGTTATTGAAACGTTCAATTTTGTCGTCAATGAATAAAGATAAACTGTCTTCCAAAATGAAGAACCTGGCAGGTGCAGTGTAGTTTTATCTAAAATTTTGATTTCGGGAGCTATTGAATAAAATTTCTGTAGAGTCTATTGTCTGTTAGTACTGTCAGGAACAAATATTTCGCATTTAGAATGGTTAAGGTCAAGGCCGATGGATCGAAATTGCTCTTTCAGGAATTGAAAATCTTTCAAAACAGTATCTACTTTACCTCCCAGTATTCCATCATCCAAATACCATAGGTTAAATTTTGAATTTAGTTTTTGTATGATTGGATGGATATCTAAACTGAAAATGACTTTTTTTTTTATGGTGGGGAAAAAATCATCCAATGACATCCCCCGCTCTTAGGCGGAGCGGGAGATAGTGTCAGACTCTTACTGACTAAAAGACTCACCCCGTTCCTTTTAGCCTTCATACCGGGGCTCGAGCGCCCTTTCGGATAACCCTGGCCCCAGTAGGCTTGGACCCGGCTGGGTCCCTGCTGTTGCTGACAATTTCTTGAGGCGCGCGGGAACAGTGCGCGCCGTCGACGACTTGGGCTTGGACCGGACAGTTACCGAACGGCCGGACAGCGAGCTACCCATGGCTCACTGTCCGCAAACCCGCGCCTACGGTGGCCGGAAATCGGGATCAGAATCCCGGAGGCGGCGGCGGCGGCGATAACGCTGTTACCTGGCCCTAGAAATTCCAATTCTTGTCTTTGTATTTATATATTATATTTATATATATATATATTTGTATTATATATTATTCATATGCCTATAGTATTGCGTCAAAAAGCCGAAAATTTCTGGTAGCTTTTTTTGCTTGATTGTAGTTTGTTTTTATGTTTTTTTTTTTGTTTGTAGGAGGTAATCACTCATCCGAATACTAAAATTTTTTCACTGATGGAAAGCTGCTTTATTCCTGAGTGACATCGGTTATATTTAATGTACACGGGCGAAGCTGCGGGCAAAAGCTAGTATTAAGTACAATTATTATTCAATCAATAAATAGTGTTTTTTTTAACAAATTAGTTATTATTCTAATTGTCCTTTGTTGTAGGCAAATATTATGTAAATCGACGCTGACACGGATAGCGCGTTGGTATTATTATTACATATACTCTGTGGCACAATAATAATTTATCTAATTTTTACCCTAAAATTATGAAAAAAAAAATAAAAAAAAATAGCTGACATCTTTAGCCGATTCTAAACATACCTACTATTTGTAGTAAGTGCGTAGGTATATTATGTTACACTAGCTGTACCTTGCGGTTTCACCCGCATCATTGGTTACTGCTCCGCTCCTATTAGTCGTAGCGTGATGTTATATAACCTTCCTCATTAAATGGGCTATCTAACAGTGAAAGAAATTTTCAAATCGGACCAGTAGTTCCTGAGATTAGCGCGTTCAAACAAACAAACAAACAAACTGTTCCGCTTTATAATATTAGTATAGATTTATTTATGATACAATCAATATCTATATTTATTATATCACATTTACAATGTATACTTTTAAATATTGAATTGGGCACATAAATCATTTAGTACATTTTAGCAGAGAGCTTACCTGTAAAAAAAAAAATTGACACTAGATAAATATTTATAATTAAACTTTAAAAAACTATTAATAATTAAAACTAACTAAAAAAATAATAAAAAGTTAAATAAAAGCTAGTCCAAAACACAGAACATATCGACACCAAACCACGTTTTAGTACCACATTTACAACTAGATGGCGTTGGCGTCGAATTAGAAGTCGCTATGGTTTCGTTACCGCGCGCAGTACTAGTACGCTGGCTGACTTCGCTACAATCGTTCCACGAAAGCTGGACAAAGGCCTTTCCTTTTATATTTTTGACATTAGCGATTCGCTCGAAAGTGGCGATAGCTATAATATTTCACAAATGTACGTCTGTTATTCCGTAAGACTATTCAACCTTTCGAATGTCTTAAGTTACACTGTCCGACATAAGCGCAGGCCACACCGCCAGCTAGCGGGCGGGTGGGCGAAGCGAACGAAGGAAACTATACAAACTACGCAAAATATTGGCGAACTAAACTATGGGGTTCACACCGAAAACTACGGAAAGACGAGCGACGAGCGGAGCGGGCTAAGCGGGCGAAGCGAGGGTAGTATTTGTAGTTAAGTCATCATCAGAACTTTCGTCGATATAATAATGACATTCATCGTTCCCAAACTAAACACTACACTGCTATTCGAAAGACGAGCGTCGACTAGTCTACTCGAAACGGGGAGGACGGGCGAGCGGGCTGGCGGGCGAGCTAAGCTAGCGAAGCGCGGGCGCGCCAACGAGGTGAACGAGTAGCTTCGCTGGAATCGTCGGATATTTCGTTAGCTTAGCTCGTTAGGTTCGTCGGTAGCTCGCGGTGTGAACCGAAGTATGTAAAGAGGTGAAAAGATGTTCGCCCGCCTAGCCCGCCCGCCCGCTAGCTGCCGGTGTGGCCTGCGCTATAAGGTAATTGTCTTTCTATTGTGTTTCTAATTACGACATTCAAAGAGTTAATAGGTTTATTCCTCCTAAAACTGATTAATGTAAATTATTGCTTGAATGTGATCTCACCTGATTGGATGGTAAGCAGTGATGCAATCGGTGATGGTGAGGCGCACTAGTTTATTAGGAGGATACTTTTTGATACCTAAATTATAACCGGACGGAATAACCGCAGCAGGCTACATGTTCCAGTCAAACACTTCTTCATTTAAATTTGGTGAAGATCTAATGAAGAACTTTGATGATAGACCATGAAACTTCATTCAATATACACAAAAAAATATTAAAAATACAACGCTAAATGATAATAAAAAAGTGAATCGAAAAAAAGGTAATTTAAAAACATTCACATTATAAAAATAAGCTAAGAAGTAAATGTATCGATTCTAATAGTTTTTACAGCATGTTATATTTTTAAAAAGGTCAAAGTCAAAAGACAACACAGGTCACGGCAGGTCATAGCGGGCCCACCGTAGGAGCGGGCTTGCGGACAGTGAGCAATGGGTAGCTCGCTGTCCGGCCGTCCGGTAACTGTCCGGACCAAGCCCAAGTCGTCGACGGCGCGCTCTGTTCCCGCGCGCCTCAAGGATTTTTCAGCAACCGTAGGGGCCCAGCCGGGTCGAGGCCTACTGGGGCCAGGGTTATCCGAAAAGGGCGCTCGAGCCCCGGTATGAAGGCTTGAAGGAACAGGATGGGTTTTTTAGTCAGTAAGAGTCTGACACTATCTCCCGCTCCGCCCAAGAGCGGGGGTTGTCATTGGATGATTTTTCCCATAGGGGGAAAAGTTTATAACGGGCATTAGACGCCAGCTATCGCTGGGTGTAAGTGTAAAACAACCCCTCAGTCGCCTGGATGGCCCGGTGACTATGTATTTTTGCTGACATAACAAGCCTTTGTGATTTTTTATGATGCAGTTATATGTACATAGATTCTTTACATAAAAAATACTAGACAAGTTTTTTGGGTTTCACGTAAATACTAGAACTAATGTGTTATTTAAAGAAATACTTATGTTCTTCCAGGGAACTTCTGGCTTCGAAGTCGGCTGAGTTCTCCATCGACCTGGACTTCAAGAAGAAACCAGTATTGTTTGATTGTGATGCAAACAATGACTCCTTATCTGACCTAGATTATGATGAAGACAGGTAAATATATTGATCTAAGATATAGTCTGTCTAATAAGTCAACCGACTTGGGAATTTTGTATAATATTTAATCATTTAAAAAATACTTATATTCGGTACTTTTTATAAGGTTCTTCTGTTAGTAAACAATGTTCTCTATCTTTAAATCAACCTTGACTATTGAACCCGTGTTAACTACATCAGATTTCGTTCAAGTCGGTTAACTTATAAGACAGACTCTACATAGGAATAATAAGGCTAAATATTCGCAGGAAAACTAAGGTTGCCGACATAGCACGAAGAATTACCAAACTCAAGTGGCAATGGGCAGGGCACATTGCTCGCAGAACAGATGGCCGTTGGGGCCGAAAGGTTCTGGAGTGGCGACCGCGTACCGAAGGACGCAGCGTTGCAAGGCCTCCTACAAGGTGGACCGATGACCTGGTGAAGGTAGCGGGAAACCGATGGATGCGGGACGCACAGAAACGTTCGATGTGGCGACGCTTGGGGGAGGCCTATGTCCAAAAGTGGACGTGTATCGGTTGAAATGATGGAGATACGTAGAAGAAATCTCTTCCCACATCTGTTACTTGATTATGATAAATATTATTATGTGCTAGATAATGCGTTCATTAAGACATTGCGAATAGGTTGCACTCTTGACTTAAAGACCCGTAGGTTGTAGCTATCAGGAAACACAGACTCCGGCAGGGAATTCCACTCCTTAGCTGTACGCATAATGAATGTGTTCCGAAAACGCTTTGTACGAATGGGTGGGATATCCACCATGTACCGATGGCGTAACGCCGTACGTCTAGGGGTCTGATGATGGAACGGACTTGAAGGTGCTTTAATGGCATTCATGAATCTAATGTAGTCTATTTGTCTCTAAATTAAACCCATATTTTTTCTATTTCCAGTGATGAGAACGACGCTTTGAAGACCATAGAGCAATCAGCAGAGAAGATGTTGCTGTCATCACCGGAGTACCACACATTTGAGCAGCTGGCTACCAAGATGGTTGACTGTCATCCCAGTGGCGATGTCAAGATACTGATTATTGAAGAAGGTAAATTAATAATAATAAGAGATATACAAAGAAGGACGTGACGGTGGACGTGTGTCATGACATCGTCTAGGTCAGCGATACTCAAAGTGTGCTCCGCGGAACCCTGGGGCTCCGCAAAGCCTCTTTCAGGGCTCCGTGTGAATACAAATTATAATGTGGAAGAAGGTGTAAAGACCGGGAGCCTTGTCATGACGTGTTAAAATTACAAGGGTGCGAGCAAGAAAGAGGGTTATACCTCCATCTTTTAGTTTAGGTCGTTAAATGGATCGCCTTATGAGGTCGTGGTAGGGTCTCAGTATTTAATTTTTGTTTAATTGTTAAAAAATAAAAAGCAGTGTCTTACCTCGCATTAGATTTTACTGTAACGCATTCAAAGTAAACATTGCCTGTAAATCTTTTTTTTTTTATTAAAGGGCTCCGTCAAATATTTTGCCTTCCAATAGCGTTCCGTTGGAAAAAAAAGTTTGAGAACCACTGGTCTAGGTGAATCCATTACAAACATTATCTCTGTTTGTTCTCGTTTGGCTAATGGCGTGTATTTATATAGACACAACAAAGTCAATCAGTTGTATAAGAGCATATGGGCCGGCGCTCACTGCCGGCCGGCATGGCACGCACGCGAAATATATAAGTATGTTTATCAGTTACGTAGTACCCCATAACACAAGCTCTGCTTAGCTTGGGACTAGACGGCGTTGTGTGATAGTTGTGGAATATTATTATTATTGGATTCGAGACACACAGGACCGTTCATTGTGGCGACAATTGGGGGAGGCCTATGTCCAACAGTGGACGTCTTTTGGCTGAAATGTTGATGATGATTAATACAAACTAATTTTTTTTTTTATACAAATCTTTTAATTAATTTTAATGCAACAAAATATAATACATAATAAACTTAAATATTAAAAAAAAATTATTAATCTTAACCTAACAATACACACTAAAGGCACAAAATAGATAGGTACAGAAGTCAATCTACATACAAAGCGCGCTCTCACAACGCACACATAGACACCGCTCACGGACACGATATCGGAGCGCCTCGGCCCGCTCGTCGAACAGTTCCGGCTCAAACGCTTATTAGTGTGCGTTCACCGAGCGTAGGTATAAAAACTGAAGTACATACATTGTCTGACAGAGATTGTCTTCTGTACCTATCTATTTTGTGATAAAAGCTAGTCCGTAATAAAATATGGCGTCTTATGGCTCATCCGCAACGCTGTCAACTGGAAGTGTGCCCAAAAGGCTGGCGGCATTGCCACGTTGAACGGCAATGCTTAATCTCTGACCGAGATAAAAACCTGCCTTTGGGTCACGCGAAGTGTCAACTAAGCGTTTTGACAGTTCTTTGGAAAGTAGAAAGCACTCGGACCCTTGGGTCACGCGCCGACTTCTGCGAAGCAGTAATGCTCGCTAATGAGGAGGCAACGGCGCTTTCACCGCCGCTGGGTTTCCGATCCCGATTTCCAGCCACCGTAGGCGCGGGCTTGCGGATAGTGAGCAATGGGTAGCTCGCTGTCCGGCCGTCCAGTTACTGTCCTGACCAAGCCCAAGTCGTCGACGGCGCGCACTGTTCCCGCGCGCCTCAAGGAGTTGTCAGCAACAGCAGGGACCCAGCCGGGTCGAAGCCTACTGGGGCCAGGGTTATCCGAAAGGGCGCTCGAGCCCCGGTATGAAGGCTTGAAGGAACGGGATGGGTTCTTTAGTCAGTAAGAGTCTGACACTATCTCCCGCTCCGCCCACGAGCGGGGGTTGCCATAGGATGATTTTCCCATCGAAAAAAAAACCCTTGGGTCACGCGAAGTGTCAACTAAGCGTTTTGACAGTTGCACTCGAACACTCACACTCGGACCCCACGGCCCAAGAGTTTCCAACCCCAAATGGCTCAAAAATATAACTGGTTTTTCTGGATATTCTGGTTTCCAGGAGATGGACCCCTGGTATCTCCGGACGCAGAAGTCACGATCCACCACGCAGGGTACTATGAAAGGGCCGATATACCTTTCGACAGTACCTTGCATATGAACAAGGGACAACCACTTGTGAGTATAAATTCTTTATTATATCACTAGCTTTTGCCTGCGGCTTCGCCTGCGTACATAAAATATAGCCATGTCACTCAGGAATAAAGCAGCTTTCTATCGGTGAAAAGATTTTAGCAATCGGACCAGTACTTTCAGAGATTACCTCCTACAAAGAAAAGAATAAACTTTACCTCTTTATAATCTATACTCCGTTAAATTTTAATCGTTTTAATCCCGTGGAGGGTCGATCCGGTACATGGAACACTATCGATTTGTAAAGATAAAATTAAAAAATAAAGTACCTTTTTTTTAAACTTTTTATTGAACACGCATTTACAAAATTAATTTCTTTAAGAAAACGTCAGATGAGCTAGACCTATAGCTACAGATAAATGATCTTTATTTTGCAGGTAGGTTTTATAAAAACACTTTTATACGTCAATTTTTTTTTTGTCGTCAAATAATGCTAGATGAGGCCGGTCACAGGTCATTGTACATGCGTAAATTAATACGAGTTTTGAAAAAAAGGTACTTTTTTTTTTAATTTTATCTTTATAAATCGATAGTGTTTCATGTACCGGATCGACCCTCCATGGGATTAAAACGATTAAAATTTAACGGTGTATATAGAGTGACTGGTAATTAGTGTACGATACTTAAACACGTGATTGTGCTCATGATAACAAACAATTTTTATTATGGGAGCAAAGCTGAAATTGCGAAAAAAATGTCAATGTTCAGTACATTAGGCAAACATAAATGGTTTATGTGAAGTTTGGTAGGGTAGAGTAGGGTATAGTTGAGTAGAGTAGAGTAGGGTATAGTTGGGTAGAGTAGAGTAGGGTATAGTAGGGTGGAGTAGGGAAGAGCGGGAGCGAAGCCGCGCGGGCAAAAGCTAGTATTAGAATAGATTAGAATTTTTTTATCTATACAACCTAATTTTTAGTACGAGTATTATGCTTTCGCATAATTATACTAAAAATAAGTTGTGAATAAAGTTTGCTCTGAATTAGTAACTGAATGGATTCCAATACTTTTCACACCATGTTATATTTTTTCCCAAAAATATTTAAAAAGGTCACAAGTTGGACACCACCGACATTAAGTACAACACAGGTCACGGCAGGTCATAACGTGTATTAGGCACCAACAAACAATTGGGTCCAAGTGTAAAACAACCGCACTCAGTCGCCTGGATGGCCCGCTGACTATGTATTTTTGCTGACATAACAAGTTTATAACTTTGAGATTTTTTTATGATGAAATTCTGTACATAGGTTCTTCACATAAAATGGGAAAACGTTGGAAACCACCGACATTAAGTACAACACAGGTCACGGCAGGTCATAACGGGTATTAGGTGCCAGCAAACAATTGGGTCCAAGTGCAAAACAACCACTTAGGCCGCGTTTCCACTCGCCAGTAAATTGCATGCAAGTTAAAATACATTGCGGATTACCGAGGTATGATGTAATCAAGCGGTCCTTCGTAACTCGCAATGTGATTCGACTTGCATGCAATTTGCTTGCAAGTGGAAAAGCGGTCTTAGACGCCTTGATGGCCCGTTGACAATGTATTTTTGCTGACATAACAAGCTGAAGATTTTTTTATGCCAACACTAAAAAATAAATCCTCATTTCTCCACCTTCCAGACTATACGCATGGGAGTAGGCAAGATGCTACCAGGTCTAGAACTAGGCCTCAGCTGCGTTAAGGGTCCCACCGCCCGGTTCCACCTGCTGCTGCAGCCGGCAGCCGCGTACGGCCCCATGGGTGTACTGCCCAGGATACAGCCGAAGCCTGTGCTGTTCGTCATCTGCCTGTACAGGGTGCGATGTGTGGAAGCTGGTGCTAGTTCTAAGTGAGTTATACATGACATAGTAGGCTGTGAGCTGGATAGACGTAGTCTTCAGGAGTGTCAAGGGTCCTACCGCCCGGTTCGACCTGCTGCTGCAGCCGGCAGTCGCGTACGGCCCTCTGGGTGTACTGCCCAGGATACAGCCGAAGCCTGTGCTGTTCGTCATCTGCTTGTATATGGTGCGATGCGTGGAGGCTGCTGCAAGTTCTAGGTGAGTTAGAGACAGAGAGAGGAGTAGTCTTCAAGAGCGTCAAGGGTCCCACCTCCCGCTTCCACCTGTTGCTGCAACCGGCAGCCGCGAACGGCCCTCTAGGTGTACAGCCTAGGATACACTGTTACGTAATCACCATCTTCCAGACTCCCCCATCCTCCATGTCATCAAAAATAAGCAATGCTAAAACCCCCCCACCCCCATATAGTGCTTACTTAATCTCTCACTCACTGCCATTAGGTGAGCTTAAAAGAAATGGCGAGATATTCTCACCACACTCTCCTCTTCCTGCAATCAATATTTGGAGTATTTGGATTTATTTCCAAATCCGTTCAGCCGTTTTTGCGTGATTAAGTAACAAACATCCAAACATCCACACTTTCACATTTATAATATTAGTTAGGATTTGAAATTAATAGTATCAATAAATAGAAGGGTCAACGACCATTATTTTTTTAATATCTGGCGCCTACTTATAGTATAAAATATTGTAGAGTCTGTCTAATAAGTTAAACCACTTGGGTAATTATTAGGATTTAATTAAATCTGATTTAGTCAACACGGGTTCAATAATCAAGGTTGATTAAGAGCTAGAGATCATTGTTTACTAACAGAAGAACCTTATGAAAAGTATCGAATATAGGTATTTTTAAAATGATTAAATATTATACAAAATTCCCAAGTCGGTTGACTTATTAGACAGACTTTATACAAAAATTAGCATAAGCATATACCCAATGCATCAATTTTGCCTCTTCTTATACTGGCTAGCAAATTCATAACCTCTAATTCTGTCCACAGCTTCAACGCCTTACCAGTTGTGGAACAAGCAAAGTTCGAAACTACATTGAAGACAGTAAAGAGCATTCGCTCCGAAGCCAAGGTCCTCTTCAACGGGCAGAAGTATTACCAAGCCATCAGGAGCTACCAGCAAGCTATGTACGTCCTATCCTTATCTCGACCTGAAAACGAAACAGAAGAAGCTGAACTCAAAGATTTAAAAGTCAAAATTTATGTCAACTTAGCCGTCTGTTACTATAAAATAAATAAACCGAAATATGTAATAGGCATGTGTCAACATATCGACAGATGTATCGATATCAACAAACATTGTAAGGGTATATTTTATTACGGTAGAGCTTACGAGTTACTAGGCAGGACCGATGAAGCCATATCTTGCTACAAAAAAGCGCTAAAATTAGAACCGAAAAACAAAGAAATCGGTAAAATTTTAGCTGATTTAGATAAGAAAACTAAAAAGTCGTCAGTGGATGAAAAGATTATGTGGCGTAAGGCTTTGAAAAACGCGCCTGAGGTCGAAGAAAAAAAAGTAGTCTATAAAGTCGATGACGTTTTCAAAGATGGCGTCGTTGACATGTGTCAAGATTTGGCGGGAAGGAGTGAATTTGCGAAATTCGATTTGCCAACGGGTTTGAGTCATGATGAAATTCTTTGTATCAAAGATTTGACTAGCAAGTTTAATTGCTTAGAGGTACTTGAAGATGGGAATGGAAAAAGTAAAAAGATTTCTGTTGTAAAAAAAGTTTAAAGTGTTAAAAATTGTGCGGACTACCCTAGCCGAACAATTTAAATTTTCTTAACCTCGTAGGGTCCAACCTAAATTTAGGTCGATATACAAATAGCCTAATAGCATAATCAGCATTTTAATGTTCCCACTGCTGGGATTCGGGCCTCCTCTCTCTAGGAGAGGGGGGCCGTAATCCACCACGCGGGCTCAGTGTGGGTTGGTGAACGTCACATGTCTTCGAAGTTTTGGTTCTAGGACATGCCGGTGTCCTCACGATGTTTTCCTTAACCGTTTTAAGAGCAGTGGTGATGAAATGAATTACACAAATACTCATTAGGTCGATATACATTACGACCTAATTAATGTACTGAAAATAGTAGTAAGTAGTTGCGGCCTAGAACTTTTTCCTTCTTTAATTGCATTTGACTAAATTCTTATAAGCGGCATTTCCTATACCTGTAAATATATTTTTTAAGATTGATATATTTTTTAAACCAAAAATTAAGTTTATATGTCACAATTTTAGATCACTGGGCTGTCATTTTATGATTTTTTTTAAAATATCTTGGGCTGAAATGTCTAAATATTTTTGTCATTAAATTAGGCCATTGAGCCTTACGAGGTTAAGTTTTACGGGGCGTAAAATGTGTTTTATGCCCGCGAATCGTATCCCAATCAACATAATTATAACTTTGACCTGCAAAATGATTTAGCAGGTTATATTTGATGAAACCACTTAACAATTATTGCAAGTGGTTTATATTCTTCTGATAACAATGGAAATGATACATGGGTGTGTGTGTGTGTGTGCATTAGAATCCATAAACATACAGAATTGGACTAAGCATTTACTATCTGATTGTCGTGTGAAAACTTTTAGAAGAGTGTGATAGAATGATCGTGGCCAGATAATGTCTTTTGAAACACCTTTAAAAAAGGAAGCTCTGAATTCGACCCGAGGAACCTAGATAAATATTGTCTATAACCGAATATCATCATAATATGTTGGAAATATGCTCCAACTGCAAATGAGCGTGGTATTACGTTTGTATGGAAATTCATCTGTCGCCGGCCTCTTAAGGCAGTAATGCTTGGTCCGATTGTCTATACCCGATTAAATTTAAGTCTGTCAGAAGAAATTGGTCTGTAAAGGTCGCCATACACGCTGGAGTGTACCTGACAAGTTTGCCTGTACAGTTGAGTCCTACAAGTAAACCGAAGCGTGCATGTTGCACAACTGTGCCGGTTTCCACACAAGCTTACCTGCACGCTTAGCCAAGTTGTTACTCTGCAATCGTTAACGCTGTAGAAAAGTGATGAAACGTATGGGAATAACGTCATCTCAACGTAAATTCGCGTGGTCGGTACAAACGAATAGAAAATTCGTAGCCAAGTTCACATCGTTCAAAATGATAGAATGAATTTCTACAACGTTAAACGCTACATCCTTTGATAAACAAACGCTACATTGTAGAATGAGCGGCCGACGCAGGTGCGTCAACATGGCTACCCACTTATCGTTTTCTACAATTGCTGACACCGAAGCGTTACCGATTGGAGAACGGAATTCGACACGATACGGTTGTTACTTGGCTAGGGGGGCTGATAGGTATAACTGCAGGCAAACAGGTCAGGTATACTCTAGCGTGTATGGCTATCTTAAGCTTGAATTTGTAATTCGAGATTATTTGAATCTGTCACCTCCAAAATCGTGTATTCTAAGTTAATTTTAAGGTTACCATTTATATTATAAGGTCCTAAAAATATGTGATTTGTAATGGAATTTGAACTTTGTTTTGTGTGATATATAGTTTTTTGTCACCCCACCGTGGCGAAAAAGACAAGTTAATACTCGTCGGACTAATCCGTACGTATAATAACCGGTACGAATCTTGACCTCTCGGCTTCAGAGTGGGGATCGCTTTGCGCATTCCATACATTGGCGAGCCAATCGTCGTCGTTGTTAGATACATGCACCAAGTGCAGGGAACGAATCACGAGTGACATCTATGACACGATCGCGCGGCGAGCCAATCACTGACACTCCCCGCCCCCGCGTCTCACTTCGTACCACTAAAGAGACCGAATATTTGACTTCTGCGCAACTTGAAGCCAGCGCTCAAGATCCGTGCCGGTATCTGTAAACGACTAAAGTCATTCAACATTGTGATCCGTCGATAATTTTTTACCAAAAACCGAACGTTACTTCAATATAAGAACCTATGAAAATCTAGTCTACAAATTACTAACATACAAAAAATACTGTTGAATTTGACCCAAAGTTGATTGTTTTTCATGAGTTTATTTTTTAAGTTTTTTTTTTTATGATTTATAAATAAATGTTTAAATATTAATGGTAATTGTTTATTTTTAGGGACTTGACTTAACTTACTAACTTACTTGGTACAGTCAATTTGAGACACAATAGTTACACAATAGATGCGCGAACGGCGGCGTTCGCTTGGGGTTTAATGAATATTAACCATAAGAAAGTAATCCATTCAGAATTGTGTGAAAAGTATCACATTAGCAGCCTTCTCAAGGTACCTACAATGCGTTCCAAATGAGAATACGATCGCCCGCCATGTTGTGACGTCACGATTTACTGTCAAATCGAGGAAAGAAATTTTTAAACATTAATTATAATTCACGAAAAATTGAATTAATTTATGAACTGTGAAGGAAAAAAGTTTAATCAGAATCCAGTTCTTCAATTTTACTCATCTCCAAGTTCTTCAATTATGCCAAAATTTCTTCCATTTGACAGTACGACGAGACGTCAAAACATAGGAATCGGTCCTATTCTCATTTGGAACGTGTAGTACATTTGCATACAACCGCTCTTACGTGATTGTGACGTTATTTTACATCTTTATTTGGATATCTTGTGGATTTTATCTAAGTTTCTATTGATATCAAATCATAAAGTGTAAGACTAATATACCTACAGTAAAAATCTCTGAATATCTCTATTTAGAACTTTGGGCCTTTTTTTATGGGAAAAATCAATCAAATAACAACCCCCGCTCTTGGACGGAGCGGGAGATAGTGTCAGACTCTTACTGACTAAAAAACCCACCCCGTTCCTTCAAGCCTTCATACCGGGGCTCGAGCGCCCTTTCGGATTCACGTAGTTCAACCCTAACGTGTGATATATTGTTGGATAGGTATTTAAAAATGAATAGGGGTTTACTAAAGTCATTTTTTTGATAATGTCAATAATTTCGGAAATAATCGCTCCAAAAGTAAAAAACAATGTGTGTGTCCCCCTCTAACTTTTGAACCATAAGTTTAGAAAATATGAAAAAAATCTGAAAAGTAGAACTTTATGAGGATTTTCTGGGAAAATTATTTTGAACTTGATGGAAAGAACAGTTTTTGTGCAAAAAAGACAAAAGGGTTCTACAAAATAATTTCTGGACTAAGTTTATATAAGTGTATATGCAAGCATTTTTTTAACCTCTTAGGTGTGTACACTTATTGTGATGGACGGGAAACTACGGAACCCTACACTGAGCGTGGCCTGACACGGTCTTGGCCGGTTTTTTACCCTTATGCTTAACCCTAAATAACTACTGGTTAATAGTTATGTTAAATATTTAAATATTATTTATAATTAGGTTTGCAACATCGATAACATACTTAAATTAAATAGGTTTTTTTTTCAATTTCAGCTCCTTTTCAAGTTAAATCTCGACAACTTTTTTTTAAATTATAGTATCAGTTTTTTTTATACCACATTAGAATCTGCATTTAATGGACATATCCAAACTAATATTATAAATGCGAAAGTAACTCTGTCTGTCTGTCTGTCTTTGCTTCACGCCTAAACTACTGAACCGATTTGTGTGAAATTTGGTACAGACATAGTTTGGAACTTGAGAAACTATCCTATGTTAGTTTTTATTACAAAAAATAAAATAAAAAATAAAATTTATTCCGGACATACAGCGCCATCTATTGGTCAAGAGTCGGCATCAATTCAGTACTGAAAATTCATCGGAAAAATGTAAATAAATAGTAAAAAGGTATGAAAATATAAAATATGGGTAAAACCAAAAATCTGCCGGAACTCACTATTCCACGCGAACGAAGTCGCGGGCAAAAGCTAGTTTTTCAATAATTGGCATGGCACCAACAGTGTAGTACATTTCTTTTACACCATTCGCGCCCAAAGTCTAGTAATTATCTGAAGACTATAGTTAAAATTAGAAATGAATACATTTTTCCTTTAATATCTTTAATTTTACAGTAAAAAAGTTATTTGAATATTATAGCATATGTATTCAGCAGTAACATACAAAAAAACAAAATAGGACAATGTTTTTTGTTGAAATTAGAGTCAAATTAGTGTCGAAAGGGTTGTTTTTCAAAAAAATAATGAAGATCAGTTTTATTCTGAGATCTATGGTAAAAAGTGGTTTTAAATATTGTGGTATATGATAGCTGAATATATTATGGTGTATCCACCCGTTAACGTTGGACCACTATTTACGCCACACCTATAAGGGTATAGTATATATTTTTAATCTGTGAATCTGTCATAAAGTGAACGAGTGAATGTCTGAATGATCATTTTGATCTCGTTTTTAAGTGCCTGGTTTAGTAACTAGTCTTTTAAGCAAATTCAATTATAATAATAGAAGGGAGGGTGCCTGAATTGAGTTTTTGAAGGTGAGTATTTTGAATTAATTCATTAAACTTCAAGCAAATGCGTTCACTCTGTCATTGTCTTTCTATTGTTTCTCTAATTACGGTATTCGCAAAATTAAGACCGTCTCAAACCCTACTTGACTGATTTTCAGAATAAAGTTTGAGAAATAAAAAAATACAATCCACAACGGATGCCCGCGGGAGTTCCCACATCGGATCACTTTTGTATGGGACTGCGCGGGCATCCACTTAACGTAGTTCCAGCCCTAAGGCGATATTACTGCAATTATTCTTACGAAGAAAATCATCAAGTAGGGTTCACTTTTCAAAGTGAGCCAAGCAAAAAAGCGGCACGCCGAATGAGACAGAGAATGTTATGTTTTGTCTCAATTTTCTTAATTGTTTCTATTATATGCTTCTCACTTTCGCACTTTCCTAGAGTCGCATGGCTTTAACTAGAGGTTTAAAATCTAAGTTCAAGGGTATCTCGAAGATAACGTTAGACGGAATAACGTTTGACGGGTTTTTAATTACTCATTTAGCAGAACGCGTATATCGAGCTAAGTTGAATCTAAAAGTTCTGTTTGACAGTTTTACACATAGAATTAATTTGACATTTTAATATGAATTGTTTAGGTTGTGATAAAATAAAAATAGCTTCATAATTCAATCGTTTTACGGAAAAGATATTCAGAAACTCGGTGAACAAACAAACTTGCTTATACAAAGCTATTTTTATAGAAAAGTGTGAAACGTCAAACGGTACTTCTTAGATTTGCCGTGCTCTAACTAAAATATATCTATTTGAAATATGAGTTCCTTATTTGCATCACATAACTATACCCAAAGATCAGTGTTTCGTTTGGTATAAGTATATGAAGAACATTTTAATTTTGATACTGAAATCTTCTTCTTCCTGCCCTTATCCCATATTACTTATATTACGTTTTTTTCTTCCACTTCTTCTTTCTTTTTATTTTGATACTGTAACGTTGAAAGAAATATTTAGAAATAAACGTAAATGTGGGATAAGTACATATCTACTTTCAAAAAAATTCTTAGGTATCCAATTTAAACAGTCATAACTGCCTGTGGGACAATATTTTTTACTTTATTAAGTTAATTAATCATTATTACAATTGTTCTATATTAATATTTCTCATGCTAAACAGTGTAACTCGATTTATACAGCTGCAATAAAAAACATCAATAAAATGCGGCGGCGCAACGGTCGGCGTGAGTTTATTACGTACCGTTTAGGATAATGGTTTGTATCGATTTTACCGTTCTACAATATTCTCTGTTTGGACTAATTCGAAACAGACGCTTAACCTTACGCTCGCACATATTATACCACTGAGTATATTATAATATACACCGTTAAATTTTGATCGTTTTAATCCCGTGGAGGGTCGATCCGGTACATGAAACACTATCAATTTGTAAAGATAAAATTAAACAATAAAGTACCTTTTTTTCAAACTCGTATTAGTTTACGCATGTACGAAATTAATTTCTTTAAGAAAACGTCAGCTGAGCGAGTTCAATGACCTGTAGGTAATTAGTACGCATCGCCGACTACTACCTACAGCGGCCGTATTATGACATCCTAAAACCATCATGTTTTCTGTGTGAGAAAAGGATAGTGCTATTTGTCCTGTATAGCTCCGTCTCTTTTTCACACCGAAAACATGATGGTTTTAAGAGGTCATAATACGGCCCCTGGTCATTGAACTCGCTCAACATGGTATATGTATTGTACTGTGCTGAGTAGGCACCTACATTGTTAAGGCGGATACAAACTTTGCGAGGCATGCGCCACGCACGGCGCACAGCCAATATTTCGCAAGCACTTGCCTCGCCACAAACATAAAGACAGACAAATGAAGCATTTGCTTTGCACGTCATGACTTGACCCGAGTATATGTTACTGTTTTCAACACGCACACTTCAAGCAGAGGCATTCGCTGTGCCGTTCACGGCGCATGCCTTGCAAAGTCTGTATTCACCTTAAAATGCAGGCAGGAAGATAGATACAGTACGCCCGACGCAAAGGATCTTGGCGAGCCTGAAAATAGGTTCTGCGCAAAGAGAATTAATGGTTCTGCGCATCTCTCTCTCACTCTCTCTCACGTCGTTTGTCATGAATGATTTTTGGTTTTAATCTATGGTTTTGTAGTGACACAGTACCTGTTACCAGAAAACCACAAACCACCGTACCACCACACCAGATACCAGTTACCAATACCTCAGAACCAATTACCACGTTTTCAACCATGTTCTGTTAAAGAAACAGTGAAGCAACACGTTTACGACAACGTCTGTTATAGAAACAGTGAAGCAACACGTTTTACGACAAATCAAGAAATAGGATAAGCTTATAAGCGTTAAGCATAAGCCTCAGCACCCTCGCAGATGGATCACGTGGCCTCGCGCAGCGGAGATCTTCACTCGGTGACGTCTCGACGGGGAAAAGGATCGCGCTCTGCGCGCGACACGTATTTATAGAATCGCGACAGGATTGCGCCGTGTACTAAGTCGCGCATGCGCGGTAAGCAGCCCGCTCAGTGCGTTTAATGTGCAACATCTCAAGCGCCCTCTGTCTGAGAAACAACGACGCACGTTTGTAAATATCTTAGGCTAGACACTACTTCCATAAGTACCATTGTAAATATAAATAGGGTGTATTTACAGAAAATATACAGATCTTGTTCAGACATCAACGACTAAATACGTGTTTCATTTACGAGTCACTCTCATCCCTTAAAGTGGTGACCCCGAGAAGCCTGAACACTGAACACATCATGCTGACCGATACCGAAGATTTCAGCGATTGTCAGGGCAGCGCAGCAATGAAAAGCGACGTAGCATCAGTCTCACTCCCAGCAAGATTACCACCATTTTGGCGCCAAAATCCACGACTATGGTTCGCACAATTTGAAGCTGCCGTCGCTGCCAGCAAGATAAGTGAGGAGCAGAAATTCAACCTCGTCGTCCCACTACTCGGCAACAGCGACCTAGAACAGATCGGAGACATAATCTTGCACCCACCGAGCACCGGCAAGTATAGTGCGCTCAAAGACAGACTCATCTCAACGTACCAGGAGTCAGACCACCGGCAGTTACAGAAGTTACTCAGCGGCCTCGAGCTCGGCGATAACAAACCAAGCCAGCTGCTGCGCAAAATGAGAGACCTCAGTGGCAAGCTACTGTCTGATGAGGCGCTGAAGGTTATGTGGCTCAACCAGCTGCCCACACAGGTGCGCGCCGTACTCTCCGTTAACACCGAGTCGTCCCTCGAAGTGCTAGCCGCGATGGCAGACAAAATGATGGAACATTTTGAACCCGCTACAGTCGCCGCAGTCTCCACGGCAAACCCTCCATCAACAAGCCCAGCAGTCAATGAGGTGCAGATAAACGCGATGACAGCCCTACAGATCAACTTGCTAACAAAACAAATAGAGAAATTGTCACTCGAAGTTGCTGAACTCCGCAACCACCAATATTCGTCGCAACGCCGTTACCGCCAAAACTCCGCACATCGTGGCCGCTCACGCTCGCACTCTAGACAACGTACGGATAACGCCCGCAAGCCCGGCGATCCCGACTGGCTGTGCCGTTACCACTATCGATTCGGCAACGGAGCACGAAAATGCGAATCGCCGTGTTCCTTCGCAAAGCAGGAAAACTAGAACGTGCATCGATAGTGGCGGGTGTCGATGTAAACCAATCAAGCCGCCGCCTATGCGTAATCGACACCAAAACCAAAGAAAAATTCCTTGTCGACACAGGAGCCGACGTATCGGTACTAGCCGCACGAAACCAGAAATATTCAAGACCGACGGTGAACGCAGGTTACAAACTTTACGCGGCAAACGGCACAGAGATTCGTACCTACGGAGAGCGTACACTCGAGCTCAACTTAGGCCTACGAAGAAGCTTTAGGTGGACCTTCGTTGTCGCCAACGTGAAGACTTCAATACTGGGTGCCGACTTTCTAGTACATCATAAACTGTTAGTCGACTTGCACCAAAGGAAACTCATCGACCGTGTAACGGAGCTCAGCGTGAACGCCATCAAAATAAACTGCAAAGAAGAGTCGATCCACATTATCAACCGCGACCACACTCATCACGACCTGCTGAAGAAATATCCAGATGTACTGCGACCGATGACACTCAAAACTCCAATCAAGCATGACGTCACACACCACATAGAGACAACTGGACCGCCGATCTACGCACGGCCGCGCCCTCTACCGCCCCACAAATATAAAGCGGCAAAACTCGAGTTCGAGCGCATGATCGAGAACGGAATATGCAAGCCGTCAAACAGTCCGTGGGCAAGTCCACTTCACATCGTAAACAAAAAGGACGGATCACTACGAGTATGTGGCGATTATAGAAGACTCAACGCCGTCACAGTTCCAGACCGATACCCCATTCCACGAATTCAAGATTTCACATATCAACTCCACGGCAAGAAAATATACTCAAAACTAGATCTGAAAATGGCATATTTTTGGATACCTATTTCGAAACAAGATGCTCAGAAAACTGCGATAATAACACCGTTCGGACTCTTCGAATTTACCTGCATGACGTTCGGCTTAAGAAACGCCGGTCAAACCTTCCAACGATTCATGCACGAGGTACTACGAGGACTAGATGACAACGTATTCTGCTTCGTCGACGATCTGCTCGTCCATTCAAGAAATAAGGAAGAACACCGCTGCCACTTAGAGCAAGTACTCGAACGCCTAAATACCTACGGCGTCAGTCTTAATATCGACAAGTGCGAGTTTGAAAGGGAAAACATCGAGTTCCTCGGATACGAAGTGTCATCAGAAGGAATCAAACCCACTCAAGAACGAATACAAGCCATAGTCAACTATCCGAAACCTCAGACAGTCCAAGAACTAAGAAGATTTCTAGGTATGATCAACTTCTACCGTAGTTGTTTACCACATCAAGCCGAGTACCAACATGAATTAAACAAATACTTACACAATAGCAAAAAGAACGACAAGACTCAGATACAATGGTCTCAAGTAGCAGAAGAAGCCTTTGAGAAATGCCGACAAAGCATACTCGAGGCAACAACTTTGACTCATCCGATACCTAACGCGCCGTTATATTTATTTACCGACGCATCGAACACTAGCATCGGCGCCGTCCTTCAGCAAAAGATTGATGACATCTGGAAACCACTAGCATTCTTCTCAAAAACTATGAGTGAGACGCAGCGACGTTACAGCGTGTACGATCGCGAATTACTAGCAATGTACACCGCTGTTAAACACCTACGACGACTGATAGAGGGCAGTGACGTAACAATATTCACCGATCACAAACCGCTGACTCACGCGCTGACAAGAACGTCAAGTAGCAGCGATACACCACGAAGAGAACGACAGTTACACTACATTAGTCAATTTTGCTCGAAGATCCAATACGTTCACGGTGATAAGAATGAAGCGGCCGACGCGTTATCACGAATAGAAGAAGTCGAACTACTGAACTCAACTATCGACTACAATCAACTCGTCCAAGAATACGAAAACGACTCCGAACTACGATCGTGTTTGAACAACCCCAAACTCAACTTCACCCGACTGACTATGCCTGGAGTTCAACGACCGATACTGTGCGAAACATCTACAACAAATGTTCGACCATACTTACCACCGACTTACCGTTTTGCCGCCTTCAAAGCGCAACACGATTTAAGTCACCCCGGAGTACGAACATCGAGAAAAATCATGGCAAATAAATTCTTCTGGCCTTCTATGAACAAAGACGTAGCTACATGGGCAAGGGCGTGCATTGGATGTCAGCGCGCCAAAGTTCAACGACACGTGAAGAGCCCACTTGGTCAATTCCAAGAATCTGCGCGTTTTGAACACATTCACGTCGACATCGTCGGAGAGTTGCCTCCTTCTAATGACTACAGATACCTCGTCACGATAATCGACCGCTGCACCAAGTGGCCCGAAGCGATACCTACACGTGACATCAGCGCCGAGACAGTCGCAAGAGCCGTATACGACGGGTGGATATCGCGATTCGGTTGCCCGTTACGTATAACAACGGATCAAGGAAGACAATTTGAGTCCGCATTATTCACGTCGCTGATGAGGAAATTCGGTGTCACTCGTATTCGAACCACCGCATACCACCCTCAGGCGAATGGCCAATTGGAGAGATGGCACCGCACACTTAAGTCAGCATTGATGGCGAGAGCAGCCGCGACACGCTGGAGCGAAGAGCTACCTACAGTACTCCTTGGACTACGTACTGCACTTCGTGAAAACACCTCCTTCAGCCCAGCCCAAATGACGTACGGTACAACGCTACGCATTCCGTCTGATTTCTTCGTGCCTACAACGCCGAATATTGAAGACGCCGAATTCGTTCGTCAGCTGACAGAAACAATGTCGTCACTGTCACCGGTGAGAAGAACATATTCATCGAACGCGAACACATTCGTGTACAAGGATCTCGCAACATGTACGCACGTGTTTCTGCGTAACGACAGCGTACGCAGACCGCTCACACCACCTTACGATGGCCCGTACGAGATTCTACACCGCAGCGAAGATGGAAAGCTGTTTACATTGCAGCTACCTCTTCGTACCGCCGTCGTGTCAGTCGACAGATTGAAGCCTGCACACCTGTACAACGAAGATGAGACTCAACCTTCAGCAACCTCACACTTGCCACCACCTACTTCACGTCCGCTAACGCAAAATCATCAAAACGTGCCAGCCGCAGCACCATCATCGAGCGCACCGCCCAAGCACACCTACGTCACAAGAACCGGTCGCACGGTAAAACCAAACGTACGCTTCGCTTAAGGGGGGAGTGATGTAGTGACACAGTACCTGTTACCAGAAAACCACAAACCACCGTACCACCACACCAGATACCAGTTACCAATACCTCAGAACCAATTACCACGTTTTCAACCATGTTCTGTTAAAGAAACAGTGAAGCAACACGTTTACGACAACGTCTGTTATAGAAACAGTGAAGCAACACGTTTTACGACAAATCAAGAAATAGGATAAGCTTATAAGCGTTAAGCATAAGCCTCAGCACCCTCGCAGATGGATCACGTGGCCTCGCGCAGCGGAGATCTTCACTCGGTGACGTCTCGACGGGGAAAAGGATCGCGCTCTGCGCGCGACACGTATTTATAGAATCGCGACAGGATTGCGCCGTGTACTAAGTCGCGCATGCGCGGTAAGCAGCCCGCTCAGTGCGTTTAATGTGCAACATCTCAAGCGCCCTCTGTCTGAGAAACAACGACGCACGTTTGTAAATATCTTAGGCTAGACACTACTTCCATAAGTACCATTGTAAATATAAATAGGGTGTATTTACAGAAAATATACAGATCTTGTTCAGACATCAACGACTAAATACGTGTTTCATTTACGAGTCACTCTCATCCCTTAAAGTTTTAATTAAGAAGATTCGGTGTTGTTGGTTTTTCAAGATTGAAAATAATGTTGTAAAATTGGATAGGCGTAACCGTGAAACCTCATTAAAGAGAGCAGTACGCATTTACGAGCTTGAAAAATGTGGATAACGTGTTTACCCCCATTAAAAGCTCATAAAAAGTATAAGTTTATCTACTAACATGCAGTGCATTTGACTTTATAATAAAATATTGTTTTAGTACTCGATATTTCTGACATTATTAACAGAAAAGTAAACAAAATCGTTTGACGATACATCGTAATGTTTTTAGAATTTTATAACTGTCAAAAGCTTAAAAGCCATTTATTCTAGTTAATAAAACAGAAAATCACTCATATCAATCATTCATTCCTTCCTCGATCAAAAACTTGTCAAATTAACAAAGATTGCCAAAATGTAATCATCATTGACAATTTGACGGGCTTGGTGCGTGTGTGTTCGACGGTGCGCCGATTGTTGCGTGATAATTTATATCACTGAACCTTATTTCTCTAAATTCTTTTTCTCGGACACAACAATGAATCCCGTAAGTTTACAACAAATTTATTTGATTATGTACTAGACCTATATTTTACAATACTTTCGAGAAACTAATTCGCTGTGCTTGTCATAAAATCGCTTTGGCGGGTAGAAATGTTCAAAAAAATACAAATATGATTGAGGCAGATAAAGTACAACCTATTTTACCAGCACCATTTACTCCAACACGGCGTCAAAACTATAAATTTCTATTTGTAAATCGTGTGAATGTTCATGGAAATGTGTCATCTGCTTCTGTATTTTAGCGCATGCGATTTTCATTTGGTCTTGGCTCAGCCTCTTATCCCCTAAGCATCGGATCAATACTTTTGCTGTATTAAGAAACCATAAAGGTGTATCAGAAGAACTGATTCGATCGTATATCAGCAATTTCTTCGCGTCAACATCTGCAAATGAAAAAATTAGTTGATGGTACCTTCCTAAGACTTTTATCCAAATTTTGGAAATATAAACCGTGTAACACGTTACAGGCTGACCGGTCACAAAGACGCGCGTCGATTTTCTACCTTTATCGATCTGCGTCGTTCAATCTGCGCCAGTTGTCGAATTTTTTTTTCTCAAACAATGAGTTGATTATAGAAAAAATACTGCTTATTAATGGTTAGATTTTGGTTTTATTGTAACTCTCAAAACGGTGAAGGAATACATCGTTAGGAAACCGGCATGTCCTAGAACCGAACAATCAAAGAAATGTGACATTCACCAACTCGCACTGGGCCTGCGTGTTGGATTACAGCCCATTCTCTCTTCTGGAGAGAAAGTCAGAGTCCCAACAGTGGGAACGTTAAGAAGGATGGTTATTTTATGTTATGTACGATTGAGTGGGAAATGGCAAAGAAATCACCGGATAAAGCCTTTTCAAGTTCTCATCTGACATAGACTATAATACTTTTAGGTTAATTCATTAAACCCTAAGCGAACGCCGGCACTCACGCATCTATTGTCTTACTATTGTGTCTCAAATTGACAGTATCTGAAAGGTTAACCTTTCCATCGTGGAAATTACAGACACAATAGAAAGACAATAGGCGTGCGAACACCAACGTTCGCTTTCTTTCGATTGTCTTTCTATTGTGTCTGTAATTAAAGTAATTTCCACGATTGAAAGATTAAAGTCAATTTAAGAAATCGGAAGATATAATCGCAGTTATAACAGATACATATAATATTCCACAACTATCAAACAATGCCATCTAGTCACAAGCTAAGCAGAGCTTGTGTTATAAGCACTAGACAACTGATAAACATACTTATATATTTCTAAATACATATAGGTAAATTACATAGACACAACAAAATGATCATGCTCATCACACAAACATTTGTCCTGGGTGGGAATCGGACCCACGACCTCCGGTATAGCAGTCAGGGTCACTAACCACTAGACCAACAGGCCAGTCAAGATTAGATCCGATATATTGTACTAGCTATCTATTCCTAAATTGTTTTCCTAAAAATCGCATAGTAGTAGGCACAATGGATCTTGAGCGCTCGGCGTCAGAGTGGGGATCGCTTTGCGCATTCCATGCATTGGCCAATCGTCTTTGTTGTTAGATACATGCAGGAACGCCGGGAACGAATGAGGAGTGACGTCTATGACGCGAAGGCGCGACACTCCACACCCCCGCGTCTCACTTCGTACCACTAAAGAGACCAAATATTTATTTGACTTCTGCGCTGCTCAAGATCCGTTGTGCCTACTGTAATAAGCCTTTTAGCCTTATTTACATAGAGTTTCATAGAAAATTATCAAAACAATTAACTAAGGCTGGTACCCAGTCATTGTTCTCTATTGCATGTTTTCAATATTTTCAAATACAATCCGTTTTATATGGCGCATGTAGGTCTATGTGAAATAAAATATTTTTACTTTGAATACTTTTGAATATTTTTTAAAGAGCCGTTATCGATATGTTGATAACAGTTTTGTTAAAAAAGCAATAGTACTGGGGTCTGTACTACGCATGCTAAATGAGGATAGTACCGATTCCTATCTTTTGACGTCCCATTGCACTGTCTAATCGAAGAAATTTTGGAAAGAACTTGGAGATGAGTAAAATTGAAGAACTGGATTCTGATTAAACATTTTTCGTTCACAGTTCATAAATAAAATTTTTCGAAAATTAAAATCATTTGAATATAATGTTTAAAAATTTCTTTCCTCGATTTGACAGAAAATCGTGACGTCACAACATGGCGGGCGATCCTATTCTCATTTGGAACGCATTGTACAATCTGTAGTTAGATTTGTTAAAAAAAATGGTTGTTTTTACATTAGAGAACAACTTGGAATGTAACTGTAAGAAACATTAAAATAACAAGATTTTAATGAATATATTTTTTTTTATAGCAATCTTTTATAGCTTGATATACCTATATAATTAATGCTCGTCAAGACGAATCATACGAGCCGAAACTCGATAGGATTGTGTCGTTTAACTACCAAGTTCCTATAGCCACCTTCCGGTTCCATCACCAGATCAGCTCCATGTCATAAAGATTTCGCATTGTCATCCGATTTACACATGCATGCAAAATTTCAGCTCAATCGGTAACCGGGAAGTGGGTCAAACTTAATTTGCAAGATTTGATGACAGACAAACAATGGGACAGAAAACTAAATAAAAGCTTGTAATACTGGGTTCGGCGTACCTACTAGTAGTTATTTTAAAAGTAGCTACACTACACGACAAGCAGACAAATACAAATAACGGCCTGTTGGTCTAGTCACAATCAATGAAAAAAAAAGACGTGTGTCACTCGAGGACTGCCGCGATAAAGCTATTGCATAGCATTTTTATCAACTTATGCAATTATAATTATTTATTTATTTATGCAGTATTTTTTTTCCTTTGTTTTTTTTTTCTTTGATATTAATTGAAGTTACACTTTCACACATTGAATTGAATTTTGATTGATTGTTCACTCATTTGTTTTCTTATCGGTCACCATGCTCAAAAAACATGAGTGGGGGGTGTTAGGTTATTTTCGTTACGGAATTTCTGGATTCGGTCTCCATGCTCAAGGCCCGCGATAGAAGCTATGCAATAGCTTAAAAACCACTTGAGACTAATTTGTAATCATTTTGTTTCTAAGTTACATTGAGATTTATAGTTCCTTTTAAATATTTCAAGATAAAGGAACTTCTTGTAAGTGTAGCAACAAAAAATACAACCTGACCTGTTGGTCTAGTGGTTAGTGGCCCTGACTGCTATGCCGGAGGTTGTGGGTTCGATTCCCACCCAGGACAAATGTTTGTGTGATGAGTAATCATTTGTTCTGTGTCTGGGTGTAATTTATCTATAATATGTTTTTAGAAATATATAAGTATGTTTATCAGTTGTCTAGTACTCGTAACACAAGCTCTGCTTAGCTTGGGACTAGAAGGCGTTGTGTGATAGTTGTCAAATATTATATTTAAAAAAAAATGTCAAAACATGACTTTTATTTTTTGACAACTACAGATGCATAAACATTTTTCTTTTACTATTTGGCATTTATTAGAAGTACTCTTTGACAGTTCAACACATAGTAAATTTTAATTTGTTGATAACTTTTCAATCGTGAAAATCACCGACACAATAGAAAGACAATAGGTGCGCGAACGCCGGCGTTCGCTTGGGGTTTATTAACCTTTCAATCGTGGAAATTGCAGACACAATAGAAAGACAATAGGTGCGCGAACGCCGGCGTTCGCTTGGGGTTTATTAACCTTTCAATCGTGGAAATTGCAGACACAATAGAAAGACAATAGGTGCGCGAACGCCGGCGCGGGCGTTCGCTTGGGGTTTATTAACCTTTCAATCGTGGAAATCACAGACACAATAGAAAGACAATAGGTGCGCGAACGCCGGCGTTCGCTTGGGGTTTAAAAATTGTATATGTTGTGGTAAAATAAAGATAGCTTCATAATTCAATCATCATCATCAGCCTTTTTAATGTTCCCAGTTCCCACTGCTGGGAATCAGGCCTTCTCTCTAGAAGAGGGAATGGGCCGTATCGTTATCAACCACGCAGGCTCAATGCAGTAATTCAGTGATTGCCATAATTCAATGGTTTCACGAAAAAGGTCGACTGGCAGATAATGCCTAAGGCATTAAGTCCGTCTTTGTACAGTTTTTTTGTGCATAAAGCTTTAAATAAATAAATAAAAAGGAATAGTGTGAGTTACGCCTGTAAAAAGCTTTGTGTAAAAAAACAAAGTGTGAAACGACAAATGGTACTTCTTAGATTTGCTGTGCTTCAGTTTATATTATTAAAAAAAAAAAAAAAACACTCGTCATTTCTTATTGTGTTATTGAGATTTATCAAGCACAAGTGGGTACGTTAAAATATAAGGCGACCCACTTAAGGGGCCGGCGACGGATGAATTTCCATACAAACGTAATACCACGCTCATTTGCAGTTGGAGCATATTTCCAACATATTATGATGATATTCGGTTACAGACAATATTTATCTAGGTTCCTACGTTGAGAATATTAGAAACATGGTTATTTTTAATACAGGAAAAGCCAAATGGCATGTTTTGCCATTTACGCTATAAAAAAGTGCAAAATACAATTCGCTTAAATTTCTTTTTGTTTTTTTTAAAAAAGAAAGACGTAGGAACCTAGATATATATTGTCTATAACCGGATATCATCATAATATGTTGGAAATGTGCTCCAATTATAAATGAGCATGGTATTACGTTTCTATGGAAATTCATCTGTCGCCGGCCCCTTAACATACCACTTAAAATAAAAAACCTGATCCTGTTCTACTAAAGTGGTGTGGGTATGCATATGCATGCATTCTTTTTTTTCGAATTGGAGAAATCATCTTGCTTCTCCCGCTCTAGGTTGGAACGAGAGGGCGTGTCACATTTTTAAGGTAGTACTACACAGAGCACACGTATGCGACACACGTCGATCTGTAGCCTGATTCACGTAAAATCAAACAAGCCAAATATCGTTGCAGTTTCATAGTCGTTCGATCGAAGTCCTATCCAAAAGAGGTATTCTCGATCTATCGACTTATTTCCAGTTCCATTAATAAGTATTCTACCAGGATAATGAAATACAGTTTTTTTTTTAAATCGACTCTTCGACTAAACGATTTTAAAATCGGTGTCGTTCAAACTCGATTGATGGTTGTGAATACGGAAATGGTCTAAACGATTAAATCGCTACGATATCGTTACGGTTGTGATTACGTGAATCGGGCTATAGGTCGCGCCGCCATAATGTCCCGGTAAAATATAGCTCTTACAGGCACTTTTGAACTGTCAAAATGTCTAACAGTCAAAAAAAAAAGTGAACCTAAATTGGTAAACAGTTACGGCGAAACGTTTCATAATATCCCTGATCTGGGGTCAGGGGTCTAGTCCGTAGGCGCGGGCTTGCGGACAGCGAGCAATGGGTAGCTCGCTGTCCGGCCGTCCGGTAACCGTCCGGACCAAGTCCAAGTCGTCGACGGCGCGCGCTGTTCCCGCGCGCCTCAAGGAGTTGTCAGCAACAGCAGGGGCCCAGCCGGGTCGAAGCCTACTTGGGCCAGGGTTATCCGAAAGGGCGCTCGAGCCCCGGTATGAAGGCTTGAAGGAACGGGATGGGTTTTTTAGTCAGTAAGAGTCTGACACTATCTCCCGCTCCGCCCAAGAGCGGGGGTTGTCATAAGATGATTTTTCCCATCGAAAAAAAAAAAAGGTTCAGGGGTCTTAGCATAGCATAGCATAGTCGGCCTTATAATGTTCCCACTGCTGGGACTCAGGCCTCCTGTCTAGGAGAGGCAATGGGCCGTACTCCACCACGCGGGCCTAGTGCGGGTTGGTTAATGTCACATGTCTTCAAAGTTTTGTTACTAGGATATGCCGGTTTCCTCACGATGTTTTCCATCACCGTTTTGAGAGCAGTGGTGATGAAATAAATTACAAAAACGCGCCTGGCTGGGTTTTAACCCGCGAACTACAACTCGTAAGTCGGGGCCGGTACCACTTGCCCACCACTGCTCTCCTCTCACTAAACCTCGGTACAAAACAAATGTCTGATCATTTCTTCTCTTTCTTCTCCAGAGAACCACGGAGCCGAAGCCGCACGACATGATCACCTGTCCCTATAATATGGCGCACCAGGTGGAGCACTACAGGATGCACATCCACCTGCAGAAGTGCCGGAAACAGCACCCTAACAGCGGCAAAGTGAACTGCCCCTTTGATGCCACACACGTAGTTAATGAACTGGAGTTGAACGTGAGTAGCACCTTTTTAGGGTTCCGTAGCCAAATGGCAAAAAACGGAACCCTTATAGATTCGTCATGTCTGTCTGTCTGTCTGTCTATCCGTCCGTCCGTCCGTATGTCACAGCCACTTTTTTCGGAAACTATAAGGACTATACTATTGAAACTTAGTAAGTAGATGTATTCTGTGAACCGTTTTATGATTTTCACACAAAAATAGAAAAAAAAGCACTAAATTTTGGGGGTCCCCATACTTAGAACTGAAACTGAAATTTTTTTTTTCATCAAACCCATACTTGTGGGGTATCAATGGATAGATCTTCAAAAATGATATTGAGGTTTCTAATATCATTTTTTTCTAAATTGAATAGTTTACGCGAGAGACACTTCCAAAGTGGTAAAATGTGTGTCCCCCCCCTGTAACTTCTAAAATAAGAGAATGATAAAACTGAAAAAAATATACGATATATATTACCATGTAAACTACCAACGAAAATTGGTTTGAACAAGATCTAGTAAGTAGTTTTTTTTAATACGTCATAAATCTAAAAAAAAAAACACTATTATTAAAACATCGATCAAAGTTACAACGAACTACAAGAACTTTTATATTATGTTACTTGCTGCTGCGGAACCCTCCATGGGCGAGTCCAACTCGCACTTGTTATTATGACTAGCTTTTGCTCGCGGCTACGTACACTTACCTAAAATATATGGTGACTGGCAATTAGTGTACGATACTTAAACACGTGATTGTGCTCATGATAACAAACAATTTTTATTACGGGAGCAAAGCCGAAATCGCGAAAAAAATATCAGCTGTTCAGTACATTAAGCATAAATGTACTGAACAGCAGATTTTTTTTTTTTTTGCGATTTCAGGTTTGCCTGTCAATATTATTCGATGTTTACATAATCTGGCCACAAATAGTTACTTAGTCAAGGAAAATGAGTAATAAATGATTTTTCCTTAGTTGACAATCACTACAGTTAAAAATTTGTTAAACTTAGGATATTATTGTTATTTATTATGTGTCACGGTCTAATTGCATATTTATTTATTTTATTTACTAATTTCATAAATTTCAATTGTGACGGATGGTTGAAAATTTATAATACTAGTTTTTAGCCCGTGCGGCTTCGTTCCCGCTCTTCCCTTTCCGCTCACCCTACTGTACCCTAATGTACCCTACTCTACTTTACCCTACCCTACTCTACTCTACACTACCCTATTTTTTTCTTTCCGTATGTACCTTCTCACAGTAACGAACACAACAAAAATAGAATTAGCGAAATCGGTCCAGCCGTTCACACGTGATGGCGTGACCAAGGAAATAGGGATTCATTTTTATAAATATAGATAATATGTAACACATCATTCAAAAACCATAATACTTACAAGAATTAAAAATAAAAATCAATATAGACAGTAAGTACAGTAAGTTGACTGACAGGCAAATATATAAATTATTGTTATTAAAATTTGAAGTTGAATTTTGTAAATACTATCAAATCAAGATAGGTTTTAAATGTACGACCATAATTACTAAGGGTGAGTTGCACCATTTAACTATAACGATAACAAAGCCGTTAATAGTTGTCAAATCGTCGAATTGACCAATAGGCGGCCGTTTCTCGGCTGGTTATGGTTTGGTTATCGTTATATTTAAATGGTGCAACTCGCCCTAAGACCATACTGGATGTAGGATTCAGTCATTGCGTTTTATTACACAATGACTGAATCCTATCATCTTCACTTTGAAGGGGATTTTTAGTATAGTCTTATTAGCAAGAAATTGCCGATGCTTATCGCAAACATGTTCTATGTGATAACTCCAGTTAAACTTATCATTTATATTTACTGTTTGTTTACTGACAACAACTATTTAGTAGTAGTGTTATAACTACTACTCAACTATTTAGTGGTAGCGGAGTAGTGAAACCACGCAAATGAACGAACATACATACACATGCATACAAACACACACATGCACACAAACATACACACATACACACAAGACACACACACATCAAAGCACAATATTTACAAAACTAGTATGGAACATGTCTGAGAGAGATAAATGAATATGCATTATTGTAAGCACATCTATTTTAAGTGGGGAAGACCTGGTGACCTGAAATACAGGCCAAAAGCCTAGCTTAGGCACCAGTCTCTCTCTATTGTGATTATTTTGGTTTTGTAATTGCTGTGATATTGTGGTGAGAAAAAAAATAAAAAATAAACGAAAACGAAAATAAACGAATTATTATTTGTGGACAGCAACAATTGATCGCTTTGACCGTATGTAATGCGATTATCACACTGACTTTGTGATGTGAACGCAAAACTGTTTTCAGATTAATACCTATATCTGTGCTTTATGAACTTGCTCAACGGGAAGTTACTTGACCCAGAATTATTTTTTTTTTATTAATGATAGGCTTGCGTTTGACCACTATCTCACCTGATGGTAAGTGATGATGTGGTCGACGATGAAGCACGCTTACCTAGAAGAAACCTATTCACTCTCGAATCCTAAATTTGGCATAAAGCAAAGGTGGGATAGTGGTCAAACGCGAGCCAATAAAAACAAAATATTAAATATATATGTATGTGTATTTTACCTATAATTATGTATATTTTTACTCTTGTTTTAATACCAAAATTTTCTTTTTGTGCGCCTACCATATTGTCTCTTCACCACCCTAGGCTGACTGGTAGAGAATGCCTAAGGCATTAAGTCCGCCTATGTACTTTTTGTTGCATAAAGGCTTTAAAAAAAAAAAAACGCGAAAAATGATTTTTTTTTTCAGTAAAACCTTCAATTACACATTCAAGCTTACTTTAGAGAACTTACTCGAAGGCAAATTTAAAAACGTTCATCTTGGACACTAGTACGTAGTATTCTTTTTAAATATTGGAAGCATTTAGTAATTATGTTATCCTCTCGCCGCCGTTTTCATAAACTGCCATTTCCGCTCTTATCAAACATTTCAAACCAAAACTGTTGTGTGACAAAATTATGGTTTTTTCGATAAGAAAATTTCGGTTTTGCTCTCACCAATTCCGATATTACAAACGATACTGAATTCCGGAATTTTGTTAAAATTAAAATACCTACCTAAGCCATAATACAATTGCTAAAATTTTATGTGTAATTGAAGGTTATACAGAAGGAAAAAAAAATTTTCGGGTTTTTGTTGGCTCGTGCTTGACCACTACCTCACCTGATGGTAAGCGACGATAAAACTATTAACTCTTCGCTTAAAAATCCACATGTTGTAGCTATCAGTAGCTCGATTCACGTAATCAAAACCGTAACGATATCGTAGCGATTTAGTCGTTTAGACCATTTCCGTATTCACATCCATCAATCGAGTTTGAACGACACCGATTTTAAAGTCGTTTGAAATTGGTCGATTTAAAAAAAAAATCTATATTACATTATCCTGGTAGAATACTTATTAATGTAACCGGAAATAAGTCGATAGATCGTGAATACCTATAAAATAATTTATTGTAAATTTTTATAATAAATAAATAAAAATTTACAATAAAATTCCCAATTTCATTAAAATAATGAATATTAATTCGTTTAAGAGGGAATTAAAAAAATTGCTTCTCAGTAAGGCTTATTATAATGTTGCGGAGTTTTTAAACGAAAAATTTTGAGTCATGACTATTTAATATTTCAATTTTACTTTTAAATTTTATTATTCTATTTTCTGTATTGACTGTAATTTTTATTGATTGAATTTTGACTATATTATGTAGACTATAATTGAATTGACTGAATTTTGAATGTTTTTATTTGTATATGTTGACTATTATTGAATTGACTGAATTTTGAATATTTTTATTTGTATATGTTGACTATTATTGAATTGACTGAATTTTGAATGTTTTTTTTTTTTTTAAGGAATTGTTGTTTTTTTAAAATTAATTTTGTACGCCGATTTACGGCAAAACATGTTGAACTGTATTCTTTTTATCACCATCTTAACATACACATGTTTATACAAATAAATGATCTTATCTTATCTTATCTTATCTTATCTAATACCGCTTTTGGATGGGACTTCGATCGAACGACTATAAAACTTCAACGATATTTGGCTTGTTTGATTTTACGTGAATCGGGCTACTGGAAACAGCCTCCGGTAGGGAATATTATAATATGTATTTTTTTTTATATATAACATTAGTTTTAGTATATGCAAAAGCCGAAACACATATCTAATATATTTTTGTAAATAATCTATTTAAAAAACATAACTGTATCATGAAAAATCACAAAGTTATAAGCTGCCATTTCAGCAAAAATACATAGTCACCGAGCCATCTGGGCGATTTAGGGGTTGTTTTACTACCGCATCCAGCTGTGCGCTGGCATCGAATGCCCGCTATGACCTGCCGTGGCCTGTGTTGAACTTAGTGTCGGCGGTGTTCAACTTGAGCAAACTATATTCAGAAATAGACTAAAAATATCGAATAACCGAGCATAGCCCTTTCCATTGCCCTTTGGGTGACTTAAAGCCTTCTGATGAGGCCCATTGTGAGCGACCACGTTTCGGAGCCATATGCTACCAATCTGGGCTATGCTCGGAGTTTCTTTGCGTGATCGAACCAGGAATGAGGATATCCGCAGAAGAATCAAGGTTACCGACATAGCACGAAGAATCGCCAAACTTTAGTGGCAATAGCAGGGCACATTGCTCGCAGAACAGATGGCCGGTGGTTCTGGAGTGGCGACCATGTACCGGAAGACCCAGCGTTTATTTATTTATTTATTTAAACTCCATGTACAGTAGTGGTACATAGGCGGACTTAATGCAACAAGGCATTCTCTCCCAGTCAACCTTTGGGTTAAAAAGAGATCACTGTGGTAGGTTTGCACAATAAACAAATAACAAATTATGAAAACGGAAAAAAAAAACATAATAAGTTATTTATATATAATGTTACGTACGTGGGTAATCAAATGCCGATTTACTGACGAGAGAACTTTATTTACCACAAACAATAACAAATTAGTCCAGTCAACAATAATCCGAATCGCAATTAACACTAGAGTACCGTTACACTATCGCTTTAGTCGTTGATAAAAATCACTTCGAGTACTAGGATAGTTCGCTCTTGATCGCAGTCGAAATCACAACTGACTCGCTTCCGGCCGGGGGCCCGTATTTATATGCGGAGCCAAGAAAATTCTAGACACCGACGTCCCCGGATCTATCCAGAATTCCAGAACAATTGAATCGCTTCTCGAAGTCATAAATCATTTTTATTTCTCGTAATAATAAGAGTCACGTTCATGCGAATTTCGACTCTATTGTTAACGTCGGAAAGTACAATTTCCCTTACGGTTAGATGATACCTATTACTACATGTACCTTGGTAGGTAGGTACCTTGTGGATGTTTCGAGATTTTTCTAAGTGTGACTACGCACAACTATTCTAGATCTTTCGAACAGCAATGCGTTTTAATTATTACGTGCCACTCGTTATTTTCTCGGAGATATGGCGTGTTCACGTTTAATGGCGTAACAATAATATATAATAAAATACATAAATATGCTAAAATAATAAACTAATAAATAATATAAAAAATATCAAATCGTAAAGAGAACTTAATAACAATTCTGACGAAGAACAAACTAAGGTTGAGAGGACTTCAAGTAGTAGTTCCGAATTTTACGTTTGAAGGAAAATTTACTTTTGGCTTTTTTGATGTCTAAGGCCTCCCGACAAGGTGGATCGATGACCTGGTGAGGGTCGCTGGAATCCGATGGATGCGAGACGCACAGGACCGTTCACTGTGGCGACACTTGTGGGAGGCCTATGTCCAACAGCGGACGTCTTTCGGCTGAAATGATGATGATGATGATGATTGTATCAAATATTCACATTTTCTCTATTAACCTGATTAATACATTTTGTGCTGTCTCTTGTCCCCAGTACCACGTATCGCTGTGTCCCAAACGCGAGATGCTGGACACCCAGATTTTTGTAGTAGACGATGACCAGCGACCTGTCGTACCCGTCGTACATTCAAGCTCAAGCGACGCAGTTTTAGACGACTGGAGCAATGTATGTATTACTTTATTCGTAGTTTATTGACGTATTCATCACATGCAGGACACTCAGCAACGTGTCATGGACGATGACAAGCGACCTGTCGTACCCGTCGTACGTTCTAGCACCAGCGACATCGTACTAGATGACTGGGATAATGTAACTATTAATATTAATTTTTTCGTAGTTTATTGATGTGTTCTACATCGCATGCTTGACTCTCAGCAACGTGTCATGGATGACCAGCGACCTGTCGTACCCGTCATACATTAAAGCACCAGCGACGCAGTATTAGGCGACTGGGGCAATGTAAGTACATTAGTATTAGTATCTTAAACATCATAAACTGGACACTCAGCAACGTGTCATGGACGATGACCAGCGACCTGTCGTACCCGTCGTACATTCTAGCACCAGCGACACCGTACTAGATGACTGGGGCAATGTAAGTATTATTTTATTGGTAGTTTATTAACGTGTCCAATACATCATATGCCGGACAACCAGATGCATGTCGTAGATAATGACCAGGATCGGTCGTACTCATCGTATATTCCAATACTAGTGACATTGTATTAGATGATTGGGGCACTGTATTTTTATTTTCGTACCGGTTTCGAAAGTAAAACTTTTAACTAAAACACATTTTTATTTGAAGTGAGAAATCAAACAACTTCATCTTATTCATAACTAGCTTTTGCCCGCAACTTTGTTCGCATGGAATAGTGACTTCCGGAAATTTCAGTACTGAATTGATGCCGACTCTTGACCAATAGATGGCGCTGTATGTCCGGAATAAATTTTATTTTTTATTTTATTTTTTGCAATAAAAACTATCCTATGTCCTTTCTCAAGTTCCTAACTATGTCTGTACCAAATTTCACACAAATCGGTTCAGTAGTTTAGGCGTGAAGCAAAGACAGACAGACAGACAGACAGAGTTACTTTCGCATTTATAATATTAGTTTGGATAGTTTGGATTGAAAAAAAAAAACGAAAATAATAATAGTAAATCTTTATAATTTGCAAGGCGACTTAAAATTAGACACAAGTAAATACACCACAATTTTTTAATTAGTACACATACTTATAGGGCTTACTAGAAAAGCCTCAATAAATAATATTCATAAACAGCAAAGTTATTAGCGTTGGTTTATGTCCCAAAATGTCACTCAATTTATGGAAATATTGTGCAGGCTATTGATTAATGAATAAGTGACAATTATTAAGGAAAAACACTGCCCGCAGTATTTTCTACTAGCAATTGTTATGTATGATTGATTCTGTGATGAATTTACCTTTTCGTGCTTAATTTTAGGATTTCGATTTTTTTATACTTTTGACTACAAAAATATGATCAGTAACGTGTACAGATAGAGCCCCATTTTTAGGGTTCCGTAGTCAACTAGGAACCCTTATAGTTTCGCCAT
Organism: Mythimna albipuncta; assembly: GCA_929112965.1. Classification (NCBI taxonomy): domain Eukaryota; kingdom Metazoa; phylum Arthropoda; class Insecta; order Lepidoptera; family Noctuidae; genus Mythimna; species Mythimna albipuncta. Next base: position 7,943,623 of record OV815985.1, on the reverse strand, counting down.
GTCTGTCTGTCTGTCTGTCCGTCTGTCTGTTCGTCTTTGTGTGTGTGACTGTTAGCACTAGAAAGCTGAAATTTGGTACCAATATGTATATCAATCACGCCGACAAAGTGGTAAAATAAAAATTGGATTTTTTTTTTTATTAGGGTTGCCCCCCTCTATGTAAAGGGGGAAGTGTTTTTTTTTTTTAATTTCATCCCTAACATGTGATATATCGTTGGATAGGTATTTAAAAATGAATAGGGTTTTACTAAAATCATTTTTTGATAATGTCGATAATTTCGGAAATAATCGCTCCAAAAGTAAAAAACAATGTGACCCCCTCCCTCTAACTTTTGTACCATAAGTTTAGAAAATATGAAAAATATCTGAAAAGTAGAACTTTATAAGGACTTTCTAGGAAAATTATTTTGAACTTGATAGAAAGAACAGTTTTTGTACAAAAAAGACAAAAGGGTTCTACAAAATAATTTCTGGACTGTTTGTAGTATAATCGTATATGCAAGCATTTTTTTAAACTCATAAGTGGGTACACTTATTGTGACGGTTGGGAAACTACGGAACCGTACACTGAGCGTGGCCCGACACGCTCTTGGCCGGTTTTTTTCTACTTTTGACTACAAAAATATGATCAGTAACGGATACAGATAGAGCCCCGTTTTTTTTGTGTACTAATTAAAAAGTAGGGGTGTATAATGTGCTGTAAGTACTGGTACTGTCTCGCCAACCATGCGAATGCTTGTGTTTTGAGCGGTAGTGTTCAGTCGTCAAGTGAGGCTCTATGGTTACGATTTACTATTGTAAAGAATACAGGGTTATTTTTTAAACATTAATAACCTCTTAGGACAATGTTAAGAACATAATAAACAACAACTTTTGTTCTATAACTTAAGGTGATTGTTCCGCTGGCCTGTTCATACATTTAATCGTTTGACGATACTCCGTACATAGACACTTTTTTCTCAAAACGAATCACTTTATCACTTTTCTACATTATAACGGTGGCGCGTTCGACTTTTTTGGTAAATAATTTGCGTTATATATTGAGAAAAACAGTCATGAAAACCGGGCAAAATTTGACATTGTGTTTACTAGTGTGAGTGCGATGTGACAACCAAACAAACGGCCATGACTGCGATAGGTTATAATATTTAACGCTAGATGGCGTGCAACCGATAAATTTCAAAAATCATTACTAAATTTATAATAATGGATTTCATTAAAAAAAAAACATTATAAAAACGTAAAACTAACTATCCTAGACGAAAACATAAAACATTATTGTTATCAAAAATTTTTTAGCATTAGTTATGATTATTGTTCCTGGCAACGTGTTATATTCAACATACGTAAAACGCGACGCGCGACGTTGCCGATCTTCTCAACGTGACCCTTTGACCTTAGATGTTACGTCGGAATTTCTAAGAAAACGCGTTGCCAGACTTATTTCAATTTGATCATTCGATTGACATGATTTTTGAAACTAGGCTAGCTAATGCAGTGATAGGTTTTACGCGCGGAATTGCTTGTATATTTTAAATTGTATGCATTTTCATTGATTTGAAATAATATTATTTTCTTGTATGTATTTCATTACAATTTAATATAATAATTGCAAGGTATTGTAGTATAGATTGCTTAGCAATTTTATTTCAAAATAAAAGTAGTCTTTCGGTGGTGTTAGCAAGATGGCCCGTGAGTTTAGCTGGCTATTACAAACTAAAATCTTCTCATAATAGATAGAAATTACCGATTGATATTGTTCAGTTATAATAATATCAAGTAAACAAAATTTTATTTACTAAATAATAATATTATTATGTATCATTTGTAAACAAAATTTTTAAGTCGCTATACATATATATATATATTGTATTTCCTGTCATATTACTTTTTCACATTAGTAATACAAATAGTTATCGATGGACAATTAATATTAGACGAACAAACAAACATTAGTTTACTGCAATCTCGTTTCTTTTGAATGGTTGCGTACATTCCGTTACTTTTACATCAGAATGTATAATTATGTAATAATGATTTATTATTTATGAAATTCTCTTATATTTAGATTAATCCCTGCAGAATAATCGTCAGGGATTTGTTGACTAGATATTATTTTTTTGATTGTCAATCAATATGATATCAAAATTATTTAGGTAAGTAAAATCTTACAGCTATATTTTTCTAAAAATGCTAATGTAATCTCGACCGTAATTTGGAACGTCTCAGTTTGTAATATTCTGTATTATCTATATCTATGAATATATGGACTTGCATTGCATTCAACTGCAACTGCATTTCGAAGCGATTTGATCTGGTTGTTTTATGATTACATTCAATTTTATTCGAATTCCGAGTTTATAAAAGTAACTATTGTCTTGTATATCATTTGATTTTGTGTATTTCAGATTCGGTTTACGTCTAGAAGCTATGTGTGTGTGTTGGCTACGAAAAACTAGCGTATCAAACCGATATTCAGGCGTCCGTAAATCGTTTAACCTCTTAATCCCCGCGCGAACGCCGGCGTTCGCGCTAATGTCATCGCGCCATTCCGTCAAACCCCAAGCGAACGCCGGCGTTCGCTCTCACCCACTTCATTATAAGCCTTATTTTTGGTAACTTACAGACTACTTCTCTATGAACAAGTTTGGATATTTACGTTCTTGGATAAATTTCCTATAGGTTGAACGCATTATATTTCATAATCTATGCTCAGTTTTTTTTTTTTTCGGCTTGACATTCTCGTCAATAATTTCGGTGCGGGCGGAATTTTGTTTGTTGTTTTCGTGTGTTTTCTACCTGATTTTACTCAAGTAAGTATTGTTTGGTATTGTAAAGTTATTATTTAGCTAATAATGGTTCTATTTAGAGTATAATTTGCATGAAATACATTGTTATAACTTTACATAAAGCCGTTATAGTTTGTGAACATGTTTTCCGATTTCCGTGTAAATTATGATGATTTTTAACAGTAAATGTAATGAAACTATTGTAAAAAGTAATTATACTCGTTTGTATGACGAAAGAATAACGTTTTTGTTCAATTTTAGTGAAAAAAAATCTTGACAAAAAAGCACCCGTAACGGTTGTTTTGCCCTTCAAAATCCAACAAGCCATTTTAGTCCTTATTTGTATATGTCCAAGTACAAAATTGGTTTGAAACTGTTCTTTTTTGAAGGTTTGACTAGTGAAACGTAGTATGTCGATAAAAATGTCGATGGAATTTTGTCATCATTGATAGTGATAGCAGTATTTTATATTTATTTTATAATTATTTTTGCATGATAACTTTGTTATTTCTAAAGCTCTAACATGAATTTATAGTTTTTTTTTTTTTTCTATAAAACAAAATTATTATATAAGTACTAATGTTTTTATACTTACAATACTTTTGACTGGCCTGTTGGTCTAGTGGTAAGCGGCCCTGCCTACTATGCCGGAGGTCGTGGGTTCGCTTCCCACCCAGGACAAATGTTTATGTGATGAGCATGATCATTTGTTCTGTGTCTGGGTGTAATTTATCTATAATATGTATGTATTTAGAAATATATAAATAAGTACGTTTATTAGTTGTCTAGTACTCATAACACAAGCTCTGCTTAGCTTGGGACTAGACGGCGTTAAGTGGTAGATATGGGTTATTATTATTATAATTTGGTATTTTTTTTCTCTTTTTGTTTTTTAGCATGTCTAACTAGAGAGTGAATGAGCAGCCTCCTGCGGACTTCCTGGACTTGCTCTACGATCAGGAAGATCCGGACGTCGCCCTCCTCGAGCGGCGATGAATAGGATGAGTTCATCGACGATGAGGTTGTAATGTTTGCCTTATTATTACTACTATAATAATTTGTGAGCTGTATTTTTATTGCATTTTGATAAGAATTTTTTGCATGGAAATATTTCTTTGTACACAGGATGTCTTGCATCGCTGTTCATCGCCGGAACGCATGGGGAGCTTTCCACAAGTGGTATTGTGGTGCCGCCGCAATCGTAAGTTTTTATCTACTGATATTAATTATGAATAGTCATCTTACCGATATGGACGTATATAAAATAAATTTAGTAAAAGTATTTATGTTTACAGTGTACTGGCACCTGAGCACGGCAGGGTGTTGCAGATTTTTGGGGAGAATGGCCAACCGCTGGACGCTGGAGTTGGCGACATCGACCACGAAGAAGTGATCGTGGAGGTCGACGTGGGCAATTTTTGGACCCCGGATGCCCACGCTTTGTATGTGTCCCCTGAAGAACGTGTGATGAATGATAGTGAAAGAAATGAATATTTGCATTCACGTGAGCGAAACCACTGGCAGCAACTAGTTGTGAATAAAATAAAATGTTTCATAAGTTTGTATTTTTTATTTTCTGCAATCACGCGAGCGAAGCCACTGGCAGCAACTAGTTGTAAATAAAATAAAATGTTTCATGTGTTTGTATTTTTAATTTTCTGCAATCACGCTAGCGAAGCCACTGGCAGCAACTAGTTGTAAATAAAACAAAATGTTTCATGAGTTTGTGTTTTTATTCACTAATACCAAAATCCCGTACAGATAGAACAACTATCGATGAAGTTAACAAAAAGTGAAGGAGCATCTCTAGTTGTTTTTATGCTTAGTCGGGTCGAATTTCAAGTGGTGTTATTGTAAACATCTCGAGCTCTTTTGTCGAATTGTTTATATAATTAGATAACACAGGCCCTTGTGTTACGGATTTTGTTTATGTTTTCATATATTTCTTGAAATTTTCTCGACAATCTGGTTTCTAAAATTTGAACTCGTAGAGAAAATATTCTGTATCGGTGATCACTTGGTTTTGATGCCTGGTAGAAAAGAAATTTATCTATTAGTGAAAGCACGTTTACAGAATGATAAAATGTCGTTTTATAATGCAGTTATAATTTTTTTAGTAAAAAGTAATATTTTCGCCGCCATTTTGTTTATTGCGCTCACTGACGACACTACTTTTGACATTTCACTTTCAAGATTGAAAGGACAATCGAAAAGTGCATAGAAACGACTACATGGACCTTAAACATGTTATTGAGTGGGCCTTCCATATGGAAAGACACCGAAATATCTGTGAATCTTCACAAATTGAATTTGTCAGTGAAAGACGTGATGGATTTCGAAGTGCAGTATGTGTGGAAAATCGTGGGAACACTGCACAGAGAGCAAAGACAAAGTAAATACTGCATTTGCTCATATAACAAGTCTGATGGATATTCCAACAATGTCACCTAATAAATTTCAGTGTGTTGAAAAAAAGTTAGGCAATGTTTAGTTAGAACATTTGACAGAGGAAATTAAGCTGGTGAACAAGAAAGAATAATTAAAAAGGTCATGTGTCTTCAGACGGTGTTCCATTTATTACTGTATATGTGGATGGAGGATGGTTGAAGAGATCATACGGGAATAACTTTGATTCATCATCTGGCATGGTAAGATAAATTATTACTAAACACAAATTGTATTTATTGTCAAAACAATGTAGGTATAACCAACAATTATGCAATGTTGAATTTGAGTGGTTGAGCTATTGACTGCTGCGCTGCATATCGCAGGTTCAAACCCCCAAGGAACAAATTTTTGTATGTCTTGTGTATGTGAATTTACATGTTTGTGAACACAAAATTATGGAATCATATTCTATATTTATAATTGTACACTTTCAGATTTTGGCCAACACTAGGCTTCCACTTTGTGGGAGAAAGATTTTGAAACCAAAAGTAATGAAACTTACCTTAGTGGCATAGAAAATCATAATGTATAGCAGTGATAACTGTTATGGCTGCAGATTTGAGAAATGGCCCACTTCATGTACATGGAAACTGCAAGGACTACTACTGCAATGTCAATGGAAGTGAAAAGGAGGAAGAAAACCTCGTAGAAGATCTAAAAATGCTCCAGTGTGGGCTCTGATTTATGCCGCCAATGAAAAATTGTATTGAAGGCAGGTCGTTTGTCGAATGAGACAACAAATGTGGCAGAAAACTTTGAGCATAATAAATAAATTCACCTGCGGAAAACAAATTAGTTTAGGTAAAGGGGGATCATATCAGCGACGTGTTCATGTGGCAGGTAAACAGTACAAACATTTAATTTTCTAGTAGATTGGAACCAAAAATAAATGTATCAGAACTGTTTCTTTATATTTATATTGTACATAACATATAATTTCTACATATTTTTTATTTTCTGGTAAAATTATATTTTGTTTTCAGGGCTATCGCTTGCTACTGGACACAAATGGCATGAGACTGCATGGAAAAAGCAGACCACACCAGAGCCCAGGAACACATTTCCAAAAAAAATGCGAAATGTATGGATATGAAAGGTACACTAAATTATTACTTTTCTATTTACTTCATGACACACTACAGCGTAAATGAAGGCTCCAAAGCCGCCAAACACAGAGATCGCGAGACAGGCGGTGGTGCGGGACTCGACTGAGACATGACCACGGTCACTCTGTCAAGAGTGTACGACTAAGAAGATTTACTTCATATTTTCCATTTTTTCTTGTAGGAAATTGTTTTTCAACATCCACATCAAAAGTTACACACTAAATATAGTTATTTTCTTTCGCAGCAGCTGTGTAGCGGTGGTTTCTGGACAAGAAAATCAAGAACATCAGAAAAGAAAGAAAAGGAAAAGTGAAAACAACACATCAAATGATTTTTGTTTCAATTGTACTTTTATAGTAGTTTGTTTAGAATCTACATTATCAATGTTTGCAATCATATTTGGTTACCAGAAACCTGAAATGGTGTGCTCATTGTGATGAACATAATGTTCGTAATGTGATGAATACATTGACCCTTTTTTCAGGTTTATGAAAAACCAAAAAAGAACTCTTGCTTTTTTTATTTCCTTTACAATCATAACAATACAGATATGTATAACCATTTGTTAGTTATATGTGATTATGGATGCTCAGATACTATCAAATATTTTCTACCTTCCTGGTTGCAATCTCTCATTCTAATTTGTGTTTTAAATTTGTTGTCTTGTTATGATTTATAATTTCTTGCGCTTGTCTTGTATTGGTGTGGAATTGTTGTAAATAAATATACCTTGAATTACTTCAAACTTAGATTGGGACTAAATATTTTGAAAAAGATTGTTTTTTAGTAAACAGTTGTGTATCAAGCAAGACATAATTGTCACTATAAGTATCTTGTAATTATTGTTAGTTAGTACATATGCTTTTTTTATTTAAATAATGTATAAGGTACATAATATAATAAAACTATCTTATATTGCATTCTTGACATTCATTTGATTCCTAAAATAATAAATCAATTAAATAGTTAACACCAGAAATACCACCTTTTATTATATAATCATAATTCCTTTTATTTCATAATATAATTGTAACGGGTGGCGTTAGAATAAACTTACCCCCCAGACAATTTTAATTTCTACTAGAGTCCAGCCTAATAACTTAAATTTACGCCATCTAGTGGTTAATTTTGCTGAATGCTTTTGATTTTAAAGTAGTCGCTCATGTCTATGTGTGTGTAAACGATACTATAAGCAGAGTTGGATAATAACATTTAGAAATTTGACGAATCCAATGGGTTTTGAGGCTTTAATTTGACGAATTTCGGTGAAGTGGAATGTCCGATTGGTGCACTACTATTTCTGTGACATAATATTGTTCCAATTACGCTCAAAACTAAATAAAACTGAAAATGTTGACTTCAGCGCCATCTAACGGGAAAATGGCCACGAACAACCCGTAGCAATCACCTTAAAAAAAATATATTATATTTTGGTTCATCAGATTTTCATACAAAAATAAAAAATATTTAAATTGAACATTCTAAATATTAGGAAGTCTATGTGAAGCAGGCGATACAACAATAGCGGAGGGAAGCTGAAAATGAACTTGACCTATTTAAGGGCGATCCTAGTCGATCGGTCGATGCGCTTGAGTCATACAGGTAGCACGGTGAATCAAGATCGCTCGGTGAAAGTAGTGGGGGCAATCGGCGCATGTGTACAATTGCGCACAGAAATTCTTAGTATGTTAAGATTTTATTTTTAATTTCGTATGTTTGAACTTTGAACCTTAGTAACATAACTTATAATAACACTAGTTTTTGCTTGTAATTTATCTTATAAGTAGGTAAATTCAGAAAATAATAAATTATTAAAATTAAAAAAATTATTTCGTTAGTTTCTTTCTTAACATAACAATTCACGACGTAAAACATTTTTCTGCTTAGCCGTTTTAAAACTTTATTTTTAACCATTTTTTTTTACGACTACGTATTACTAATACGATAACACAAGCTGTACGCAATAGTACCAAGTACAACAGTATCCAATGAGACGCGAGAACGCAACGAGGGAATTGAAGAGCGACTCTATCTACCAATGACGTGTCGTTGTTTATGTTTTAGATAGAACAACAAAATCTTGAAGGTTTGTTTTTGGTAAATGTGTTATGTTTTGTAAAAAGTCTAGAACAAAAGTTTTTGTTTATGAAGATAGCTATTACACACAGTCCTGCAAGGTTGTGTATTACAAATAACCCTGTATAGTAAGTAATAGTGTAGTGTGTGTGTGTGTGTGTAGTGTAGTATTGTTGATTGTTGTATTTGCCATGTTACGAGTGTTAACGTGGTGATGGTTTGTCAGTGAAACACAGTTTAATCGAGCCAATCTTTATTACCCCACCCTAGGGGAGTACGCGGTTGCTTGCAACCGAAATGCTTAACCTAATTTACTATACTAAATTTACCTTACAACTAATGAGGGCGCCAGGTAGGGTTTTGTCTCAGGATGGCAAATGACTGGCAGTGGCGGTACCTTCATAGAAGCCGAGAAGCCCGGCATGCCTTACTAAAATGCTCGATAAAGAATCAATATCAAACCCGAACTATTTAAAAGTTCGCGCGCTTAATTCTTATCAAAATAACACAAAGTATGCCACACTCACTACACATCGCGATTGTTCGCGCGCAGAGTTTCGCATTTGCAGCATATACATATAGCTATCTCGCTTACACACGCCGGCTTTTACCGGGCTTTCAAATACTATCTCTGTCTCTTTCGCACCTATGGCGACGTGCCGTATAACGAGTTAGGACCTTTTGCGTCTACAGATCGATCAGTATGGAAGATTTAAGCCGGGCATTCGTATGAAGTTGCTCGCGTATGCGTGACCTTGTCACCTTGCCAACTCTGCAGTGTTGCCGTTTTAGCGACGTTGTGAGATCTTGGAGATTTTTAACGAGTTTGGAAACTTTTTTTAAGATTTAGCAACGATAAAAACTAGCGACTTTTTAAAACAACGAAATTAAATATTCAAGCAATATATTAAAAATAAAAAATTAGCGACATTTAGCTAGATTTTTCATATAACTGGAGACTTTATATTGACTAAATGACAACACTGGAACTCTGTTTGCAACTCACTTCAGTTTCATTTACTTGAGTGGAAAACATTTTTAGGGTTCCGTAGCCAAATGGCAAAAAACGGAACCCTTATAGATTCGTCATGTCTGTCTGTCTGTCTGTCTGTCTGTCTGTCTGTCTGTCTGTCTGTCTGTCTGTCCGTCCGTATGTCACAGCCACTTTTTTCCGAAACTATAAGAGCTATACTGTTGAAACTTTGTAAGTAGATGTATTCTGTAAACCGCATTAAGGTTTTCACACAAAAATAGAAAAAAAGCAATAAATTTTGGGGGTCCCCATACATAGAACTGAAACTCAAAATTTTTTTTTTCCTCCAAGCCATCGTGTGGGGTATCTATGGATAGGTCTTCAAAAATGATACTGAGGTTTCTAATATCATTTTTTTCTAAACTGAATAGTTTGCGCGAGAGACACTTCCAAAGTGGTAAAATGTGTGTCCCCCCCCCTCTAACTTCTAAGATAAGAGAATGATAAAACTAAAAAAAATATATGATATACATTACTATAAAAACTACCAACGAAAATTGGTTTGAACGAAATTCAGTAAGTAGTTTTTTTTTAATGCGTCATAAACCGAAAAAAATACACTATTATTAAAATATCGATCAAAGTTACAACACATAACAAGAACTTTTATATTATGTTACTTGCTGCTACGGAACCCTTCATGGGCGAGTCCGACTCGCACTTGGCCGGTTTTTTGTTTTTTGTTGTTTTTTGTGTTTTCTTAGATTTTCTCAGTGATACAATTGTTTTGGTGACTTACCTACAACAATGGAGGCAATTGTACCTTGTGAGGACTTAAAATGCGTTCTAGTTTTGATTGGCGAAGATAAGGTAAAATCTTTAAACTTTGCTCAGAAAAAACAGTAAATTTCTTCAAAACCGACGCCTAATCTGTGTATTTCTCAGACTAGTAAATCGCATAAACGAAAATTTAATAGATCAGTGTATAAAACTAGTTGGATTGTTGGCTGTTCGCACACTAATAAGTTGTATTGCTGGTGCTGCATATTTTTTCTTTTTTTGAAATTGGTTAAAATTTTATTGGGCTTGCCTTATTTTGAAACCCTAGGCACGCCACTGATGACTGGAACCCTTCCAATCCACAGAAGCACCGGCTGGTGGGTATGGGTTACACAAATAGGATTCTGAACAGGTATGCATAGGCATTGGCTTGCAAATGCTAGAACTTCTTGTATCTCACCAACAAAGAAAGGGCATGACCATAGGCTGGAACAATAATTGACACCGATTTGAACATCGCTCAACGGTCCAGATTTACCAAACTTACTATATATATATAACAACAATCTTAAGGACTCACCCCTTTCTTATTGACGTAATTCACACACAGAAAATATACAATTAAATAGTTTGTATTACTGTTGTTTGTTCGTACAAATAAGTGTACGTAGTCGCTGGGCATATGAGAAACAGGTTTTTATAAAAATAAATATTTGATAGCAACCTTTTAAGACGATTCATATGAGCCCAAACGCGATGGGGTGGTGTCGTTTAACTAACGAGTTCCTATAGCCACCTTCCGGTTCCATCATACAGGTAGTTTGTACGCTAGGCCACTATTATCTACAGGTCATTGAACTCGCTCAGCTGACGTTTTCTTAAAGAAATTAATTTCGTACGTGCGTAAATTAATCCTAGTTTTTAAAAAAAAGGTACTTTAATTTTTTAATTTTATCTTTACAAATCGATAGTGTTTCATGTACCGCATCGACCTTCCACGGGATTAAAACGATTAAAATTTTATTTAAAAATCAACCTACTTTTCGTTGTAATTTTATAACTCAAGAATGGGCTCACCTATCCAAACCAAATGTTTAGGCTTTGTTCGGACTATTTAGTAGATGGTTTATGTGAAGTTTGGTAGGGTAGAGTAGGGTATAGTAGGGTGAAGTAGTGTGGAGTAGAGTAGTGTAGTGTAGAATAGGGTATAGTAGGATAGGGTAGGGTAGGATAGAGTAGAGGATAGGGTGGAGTTGGGAAGAGCGGGAGCGAAGCCGCGCGTGTAAAAGCTAGTTATAGATAAATTACACCCAGACACAGAACAAATGATCGTGCTCATCACACAAACATTTTTCCTGGGTGGGAATCGAACCGATGACCTCCAATATAGCAGTCAGGGTCACTAACCAACAGGCCAGTCAATATGGTTTAAAAAGAGGGTCCATGGAGTTTCTTGCACGTTCTTCTCCATAGAGGTCTACGCTTTGGATCGTGCAATTTAGCTTCACTTTTTTTTTGACTGATCGACATTCTGACAATTCAAAAGTGCCTATGTAAACGTTTCTGATTTCTGATTAATTTCTAAGATCTAGCCACGACATAAACACACGAACTTTCACCTAATATTAGTGTGATTTATTTAAAAATACTGTTTTTTTTCACTTACAGGAGCCCCATCACTCGACTTACAAGCCCGATTTTTCCAAAAAGGGTGCTCACGTCATCCAGAAAATCAAAGGGGCGACACCTTCAGAGCGGCGGAAGGCTCGCATGGAAGGCATCAAGAATTACAAGCCACCGGAGTAATACTGCCAAACGGCTAGTCGACATAACACCCTTAACTTATAACGAGATGAAGGTAGAAGAATATTTTTTTATTATTATTGACACTTGAGTGCTCACGCGTTGAGCATTTTGCCGCGACATTATTTTCAAAATCATGCAAAAAATCACGGTTGAACGTAGAGAATTATAGCCTAGCAGTAACTATATGCTTCATCTACTTGAATTTCAAGTTACAGTGCAATCAGTTCGCAGATGACCGTCATAGGTAAGGATTACTACTTCCAAATCGTTTTGACATTGACATTTAATTAGTCCGTTGTTGCTTTATCCTTGGATACAGCAAAATGCTTACGCGACCCACTCGGTGAAAGTAATACATTGTGGTTTTAAGCTCAAGTATTATTTAAGAATCATTTTTGTAACTGAAATTTTCTTATTCGTCTCTACAATTTTTATGTCCTAATAAATTAAGGGTGTTTATAGTTTTTATTTAGATAACGTTAAGATCACTTAATTTGTAATACAATGCGGTCAATCAAATTTGACAAATACATTTCTTTTCTTGCCTAAATTGTGAACAGAGATAGGCATAGAGAAATGGATTGAGCGTTGCCGTCAGAAAAGTTAACCTGTCTGTATAGTGACACTGCTTTGAAGGTGTTGCTGTCTCACCCTAAGTGGCGTGGCGGGCGGGGTGATAGGCCTTTATATCCCGCGCTAGGAATTTTTGGGCCTATCAAGCGCTGTCTGCGTTTGGGGGCCATGTAGAGCCACATCTAGTAGCCGAACGCACCGATTTTGCCTATAGAACGAGCTTTGATCAATAATTGGTATGTCCTGGTCAGTGGGTCAGGTGTGAGACCTCTGGTTTCCCGATGGAGGCCCGGCGAGAAGACGAACAGAACTGAATTAAATACTAGGCTCCTGTTGGTCATAGTGACGAAGTTAACATTGGCAGAATGTGACGTTGCCAATTAGAATTCTTAAGGCTGGTCGCTTCGTCTTTGTCGCACTTTTCTGACCGTATACATTGATAGCAAAACAGAAGGTGCTCAGTCCAATTCTCTAAGTCTTATCTATACAACGTGTAACGTAAAATGCGCAAAATCAGAAAATATTTTGATCTGAATAACGAGCAGAATCGTATTGAACAACTTTTTAATATACTTAGGTCACAATTTTCTAAAAATCTTCATTAAATTACTGCCCTGTCTATTAATTAATAGGTCAAGCCATCACGTGAGCAAACCCGCTAAAATAGGTAAAAAAACACAAATGGTTGTCGTCCATTTTAATTTTCTCGCGGGATAGCAATAGTTCTTATTTCAATGTAGATACGAATCTTAACTAAAACAGCCTTAAGCCGCGTTCATACATCGCGAGGCGTGCGTCGCGAATGGTTCATCACGCATGCCTCAACCTGAGGCATACGACGGTACATTTATGCGTGCGTCTCGAACGACACATGCTCAAGCTGAGCACGCAAACCATCACGCACTGTGTTCGTCAGTAGAAAATTCAAACAACACCTGTCCGTCCACACGGAGCGCACGGCTCGTACTGAGGCGGCGTTCGCAACGATCGTATGACGCGAATGCTCACTGTGAGCACACACGTCCACACAGCCCGAGGCATGCGAGACGAACCATTCGCGACGCACGCCTCGCGACGTCTGTACGTGCCTAGGAATTAGGTAAATTGAATTAAAATTCATTTCAGTGTTGCGCATTTAATGTTACACGTTGTATATGGTATCAAAGAACCGCTAACAATATGATTCCATTTTATTTGTTTTGCCTTCTGTGTAACATTTTTATTTTTATTAATATGTAAAATATCTTTTTCTTTTCACGATTGTATTATTACAATATAATTTCGATAAAATGTAAATTTTCCATTTTTTTTTTTTTTCTATATTTTAGTGTCTAAGTATCTGTCAGGTTAGAAGATTCTAATGTAAGTACATTTTGAGATGAATGTAAATTAAGAATTTGATGTTTAGTGTGACAATAGTTTTTTTTTATTAATTAATAATTCTTGTAGCAACACAATAGTAAGGCCTACTGTCCACGGCCGCGTAGCTTCATAGACGCGTATAAGTCATTATACGCTTGGTGTACGCCTGCGTGAAGCTTACATACTAAACTATGAAGTGGCAGTGTCGTGCTGTCATCATGTCGTTTTCAGTTTCGTATGAAAGCTTACCGCGTACCGAAAGACGCAGCGTTGGAAGGCCTCCAACAAATTGGACCGATGACATGGTCAGGGTCGCGGGAATCCGATAGATGCGTGACGCACAGGACCGGTCGTTGTGGCGACTCTTGGGGGAGGCCTATGTCCAACAGTGGACGTCTTTCGGCTGATACGATGATGATTTATGTAAGCTTCACGCTAGCGTACTTCTTAATAAACTAGTGCGCCTCACCATCAACGATTGCATCACTGCTTACCATTACGTGGGATCGCAGTCAAGCACTAGTGTATATATCAATAAAAAAAAATAGGATCGATGGGCATAGAATTTTTGCAGATTATTTGGTTTTTCAAAAATCAGTGGATATAGTTCAGAATATTAAAAAAACTTATGGATGTTGTTCTAGGAACGTTTTTTAGGAAATATAACTGTTAAAGCTTAGCGTCCATCACCTCTGAATCGCTCAAATCGCCTGCCCTTACTAAACAGTCTCAAAAATTCATCCTGTATATATTTTTATTGTTTGTAAAAGTAATCTAAGTAATGTAATGTCTTGTAAGACGGACTATGGGAGCCAAGTCGTAAAAAAATGTGGTACTAAAGTAAATATATTATAAAAAATACTCGATAAAATAACGTGAGTGATAATATTGCTTCGCCATAAAAAAGGGTGCATCATAGGAGGTAATTCCATTAATTGACACATTGAAAAATATGCGGAAATATATATTTAAAATTATAAAGCGCTAAAAAGTAATTTTCTCAAAAAAAATCATTTAGAGAGGTGGCCGAGTGGTAACGGCCCCGACTTACGACTCGCAGGTCGCGGGTTTGAAACCCAGCCAAACACTACTTTGCCAAATTTGTTTCATCACCACTGCTCTCAAAACGGTGAAGGGAAACATCGTGAGGAAACCGGCATGTCCTAGAACCAATAAGTCAAAGACATGTGACATTCACCAACCCGTGCTAGGCCCGCGTGGTGGATTACAGCCCATTCCCTCTCTTAGAGAGGTCAGAGTCCCAGCTGTGGGAAATTTAAAAGGCTGATTATGCTACTATTATAACGCTATGCCAGTTACTGGCTCCTCACTGTCACTTTTCCTACATTCAAATTACCTATGTAAATAATTCAATTTTATCCAGAGGCATATAATATGCTCCTATTTTCCTAAGGCAAATACATGGTGTAAGGTATAGCCCTCCACAAACTTTAAGGGCTTGCTCAGTAGATGAAACTGAAGAACCTTCCACAAGACTTTTTTACCAGGAAACGGAAAAAAAAATCGGCCTCACCATACAAACTGTCCAATCAAGTTTTAAATTCTGTATGGTGAGGCTGATTTTTTTATTAATTTAACACTATCACTAGTTTTAAGTTTTTATACTACTTACAGATTGGATCCGGGTTATCTTAAATAAACGTATTATTCGTTGAACATACATATAAATTATATTTTTAAATATTTAAATGAAAAAAATAAAAATACTTAAAAATATTAAAATTAGTAGCCCACCGGTATCGGGAACAGGGTCCAAGCTACCGGCGGTCAGGGCTCCAGAGAAAGGAACCTCCTGACTATACGAGCCGTGTCCAGCAATACTGCTTTCTGAATCAAGCCCTTGATCCAATCGCCTAACGAGAGCCTCCTGTTGGTCGAGGCTCTTGGCTATTAAGCCATTGGCTGAAACAAGTATCGGTACAATGATCGCTGAATCCACTTCCCACATGTCGACAACCTCGCGAGCCAAGTCAATATACTTGATTTGTTTATCTTTCTCGGCGTTCACAAGGTTCTCGTCATGCGGAACGGATATGTCAACAATCATTGCACGCCTCTCGCTTCGTTCCACCACCACTATATCAGGCTTATTGTTATTATTATTATTATTTCCTGAAAAAAAATTATGGAAAATTGTTCAGTTTTGTCTACTGAGGAAGCCCTTAAAGTTTGTGGAGGGCTGTCCCTTACACCTTGTATAATGTTCATAAATATATTTTTGCTATGTTGAAAGCACTTTGTGCTTAACTAGTGTAGGTACTGTGAGTCTATACAGAAATGTGATTTAGGCCTAAACAATTGAAGTCTCATTATTTTTAAATGTAAAAATTTGTAAAATTTAGCTTAGGTCATTTGACGAGTGACTGCGCACTAAAATGTATGTACTATATATAAATATAAAATAGTTTATATGTAACTTTATGTATTTTTCTTTTCTCATAACCAACCCGCAACGGATGAAAGAGGTTAGAATGTCCTTGTGGTCGGGCCAGGCGTGCTACTAAGCAGTGCAATGCTCATAGTTGAACTACCAATAGCAAACTTGCGATCTAAGTGTGCGTGGTCTGTTAGTTTTTTTATTATTGTCTGTAATGGAGTTAAAGGGTGGGAGGCAAGCGGTGGCACTCGTATAGTCTGTCTAACAAGTCAACCGACTTGGGAATTTTGTATAATATTTAATCATTTGATGATCTCGTATCTCTTAATCAACCTTGATTATTGAACCCGTGTTGACTACATCAGATTTCATTAAATCCTAATAATTACCCAAGTCGTTTAACTTATCTGACAGACTCTGTACAAATCGGAAAGTATTTCCTTTCTAACCTCTTTTATCTTTTCTGTGATATTTACTCCTAAGATAATGCAGCATCGTCGCAGTGCCGCTATCTCACTGGCGTTTTAGTGGCAGGCGGTCGCCGACTTCTGCGAGGCAGTAATGCTAGCTAAGGAGGAGGCCGACAGCATCAGGCAACGGCGTTCTCGCTGCCGCCGGGATTCCGATCCCGATTTCCGGCCATCGTAGACGCGGGCTTGCAGAAGGCGAGCAATGGGTAGATCGCTGTCCGACCGTCCGATAACTGTCCAGGCCGAGCCCAAATTGTCGACGGCGCGCACTGTTCCCGCGCGCCTCAAGGAGTTGTCAGCAACAGCAGGGGCCAACTGGTTCGAAGCCAACTGGCGCCAGGGTTAGTTTCGAGAGGTAGCTCAGCCCCGGTATGAAGGCTAGAAGGAACGGGGTGGGTTTTTAGTCAGTAAGAGTCTGACACTATCTCCCGCTCCGCCCAAGAGCGGGGGTTGTCATTAGATGATTTTCCCACCATAAAACAAAAAAATGCCATCTGGTGAAAACATTCGTGGAAATTACAGACACAATGGAAAGACAAAAGATGCGCGAACCGGCGTTCGCTTGGGGTTTAATGAATTAAATGATTAAAAAAACTAATAAATTTATTATCACTACATGTATAAAACAGAGTCGCTTTCTCTGTCCCTATGTCCCATTGTATGCTTAAATCTTTGAAACTACGCAACGGATTTTGATGCGGTTTTTTTTAATAGATAGAGTGATTCAAGAGGAAGGTTTATATGTATAATAACATCCATTAAATAGTGGAGAAGTACTGTTATTTTTGAGGTTTCTAATGTGATGTCGTAAATAATTACATTTTTTCCGCTTACATTGCAAACGCAGGCTGAACCCTACGAGTTTTATTAAAATAATGTACTAAGTATTGTACACATTGAAAAGGTCTACAGAAAAGTCCGTGATGGTATATGTCTATCTCTTATGAATAACCCACAATAACTTTTTTTTGTCATTTTCTTTTTTGACAAATAATGGCTAATTTTCGAAACGATTTTAACGAATACAGCATTAATCCTTAACCAATTAAATACCTTGAATACATTGTTTATTTAATATAGATCTATATGGCCCTTTACACCGAATGATTTAAGTGAATATTTTCGAAGATATTACAGATTTAAAAATTGCGGGACGTAGCGTTTGCGGCGGTACCGGCCGGCCGCCCGGTGCGGCAAGAGCATTGCACCCGTGCGAAGCCGGGGCGGGTCGCTAGTACTTATTAAATTAAATTATTTTTTTTATTAACCCGTTGTGTGTCTAAACGTGGATCCACTGCAAGACACAATGGCTTTTTAATTGTGTCTCTAATTACGGCACACGAGAGGTTAAAAGATGGGAAACATGTCTGATTATAATTACTATTGTACAGGTCGCGCGATGAATCAAGATCGCTCGGCAAAAGTGGAAGGGGTATGCGCAGTGTTCAATTCTACGGTCTATTTGGCGACGTCCGGGCGGGTGTGCGCCGTCGGCGACACGTCATTGGTAGATAGAGTCGCTCTTAAATTCCCGCGTTGCGTTCTCGCCTCTCATTGGATACTGGTCTACTTGGGTACTGTTGCGGTCAGCTCGTGTTATCGTAATAGTAATACGTAGTCGTAAAAAAAATGGTTAAAAATAAAGTTTTAAAACGGCTAGCCAGAAACATGGTTTACGACGTGAATTATTACGTTAAAGATAGAAACTAACCAAATTATTTTTTTTTAATTTTATGTGTTATTTTAAAAAAAATATTCTTTTTGAACTTACCTACTTACAAGATAAATTACAATAAAAAACTAGTGTTATTATAAGTTATGTTACTAAGGTTCAAACATACGAAATTAAAAATAAAATCCTAACATACTAAGAATTTCTGTGCGCAATTGTACACATGCGCCGATTGCCCCCACTATTTTCACCGAGCGATCTTGATTCACCGCGCGACCTGTACAGTCATTACTTTTGTTATTTAAAAATAAAATGCCAAATATTCTAAGAAAATATATTCATTTCTCCCCTATATAATCTTCATCCATCTTCACAAACTTTTCCTTCATATCATCAGGTACTTCAACAGCTGATAGGTCTTCAGCACCAACTTCATCCTCCTTCTGAATCAAAATATCAACTACGTTTTCACATGCAAGCTTAACTTTAGGATCCTTCTCCCATTTGTGGTACTCTCTTAGAATATAATACACTCCATTCTCTCTCAAAATCTCTCTTCCTTTCCGCCTCATACATAGCTTGTTCAATGTTTCCAAAATCATTTTTCGTATATCAATATCGGTTTCCCTTTCTTTTTCTTTCGGTAAATATTGTAAAGAAATTGGTAGCATATCCATTTCTTCATCTTCATAGTCCTCCCCTCCCATTATAGGGTTTAATAAGTATGTCAGTAATTCCAAGTCATTGCTTAGTAGAAAATCATGGAATTCTGGGTCAAATGATAGATTTCTTAGTGTACCCATTGCACCGCCTCTTCGTATGTTAGACAGCTCGTAGCTACAGAACGGCATCAGTTTTATTAATGGAACGTGAGAATTTTCTTCTGTCAACCATTTTCTTATACGATGGTGGCATGATAGGTTTGAAATCATTGGTCCGATGAAATTCAAGTTTGATCCTTTTTTATTATGCTCTAAGTTCACATATGCATTTAAAATGTCGTTCAAATGTGGCATAAATGTGTCTAGTATCCCATCTAGTTCTGATTCTACCCTGGTAATATTTGATAATATCATTGCGGCGGCGTCAGCATCCTTTTTTTCAGTATTCAAAACATAACCTATAAATAATTTTACAATGTTTTTATTTTCATCGTACTTGAATTTTAGCAGCTCTATCACGCCTTTCGCACTTGCCGTGATGTTTACTAGTATTAGGAGCGCGTTCTTAGCGATTTCTTCAACTTTATCGTCTGTTAAAGTAAGAATACTTTGAATTAGTTTTTCGTGTGATAACAAAGTGTTGATACCATCTTCGCTTCCTGATAGTCCCACTAAATGGTTGAGAGCTATGTGTTTGAGATCTATCCGTGTTTCAGGCTTCAGGAACTGGAGTAATTCGTCTAGGGGATCTGCTGCCATGATAATGTTTTCTTTAACAATTATAAAATCTATAACCTATTACAACAAACAACACGTTTATGTCAATGTGAATTTGACGTTTGTTATCTCGGTCTCGGTCGTTTCGTTACTCAAGGACTCGCATACTAAAACAAACCCAAACTTAATATGATAGAGTCTGTGCGGAAAGTAAACCATCGTGGGATTTGAGGGCGCTGCTGTAGATAAATATCGTTTTTGTTGTGTAAGCAACATTGTGACGTCATTATAGTGCGACTGTTAAATCTTGATATTTTGAAACTCAGTTAGACTAGCTTTTTCCAGCGGCTTCACCCTATAATAAAAATTATCCTATTGGCTGAATTTGCTGACCTAACGAAACTGCAAAGTTATTGCTTATGTGCTATATTATTACAATGTTTATGATTAAGTTCATCTGTCTAGTAGTTTTTGCACGACACATCCATATATCGAGTACCTTCATCCATCTTCACAAACTTTCGCATTTATAATATTAGTAGCCTATTTATTAAACTTGCTCACGTGATGAAACTTATAAAAAAAATAGGTTATAAGCTATATTATTGCAACGTTTATCATTAAACTCATCCGTTTATAAGTTTTTACCTTATGAGTAACAAACCGTTAATTGTAGCGACACCTGGGGGAGGACTATGTAGAACAGTAGACGTCTTTCGATTGTAATGATGATGGACATTTAAATGCAAACAGGAATCGGTAAAGGAAAATAGCGTGAAGAAACTGCTGTACTGCCTATCTAGGTAGGTTCCACCTACGACCACTTACCCAGTTCCAACGAAAATGGTTCTATCACTTTGACTGGGATCGGTCTATTATCACTGACTAGAATATTGTAGCTAACAGCATGTTTATGTACTCCCTAGTTAAATATTAAGGTAAAAACGGGACACACTACCACTTTCTCGTTGTCTTCCTCAGTACATTTTTCCCATTTGCTAATCAATGAAAAATATGAACTTAATGACTATGAAAATAAAATACACTTCAGAATTTGTAATGTTGCTTCGTAAAAAATCTATTTAGCCTATAAGGGATCATCTCGTATATAAGATCCTTGGGATCACTTGGTTGTCCGTCTGTTTATCTGTTAACCCTTTAACTCGAGAACGCTTGGAGGTATCGATTTAAAATTAAAACCATACACTCAAGTCTGCAGTCTTTTGAAGTTGTGAAAAAATCAGACTTCTGAGTTAACGAAAAAAAATACGGCCGATTATGTCGGAAAAAATACGTATAATTCGATACTCAAGAGAATCAAAGAAACTCGAATCCCGTTGACCTAGAATCCTGAAAGGCATAAATCAAGGTCTTATAGAACAAGTACAGGGAAAAATCTTAAAAATTTAATTTGCAATTCGGAAAAATCTTCGTAACACAATTCGGGAATTGATTTCATAGGTACAGAATCCTCAGTGTGCGAGTCCGACTCGCACTTGCCCTTTTTATTTTAGGTACTTCCTTCCTTACTCAAGCCTGAAAAAAAAAATTCTTAGTTAGTCGAAACGCATTATAAATTTAAAGTATCAATACTCTTTATACTAGCCATCGAAAATATTGACCAAAACAAAATAAACAAATATCGTCATGTTTAAATGAATTTCCGTTTAATTTATATATATTTGGAGATAACTGGGACAGGAGTTTACCTAGGAAGTCTAAAAAGATTAAAATAAAAGTGTTACGTACCAAAAAAACAGCATACCAATGTTTCCCAAGTTCGTGACTTTGTTTTGATCAATTATGGTGTGATTTGCCATTTGTTATCTTTGGCAAAACTGTAATATATTAAATATTATTTTCCGTGCAGCTCGGTGAAATTTTTTATCACATTTCTGAAGATTTCAATTGAAAATTATAACAAAATAACATAATCAACAAACCGGTGTCAACATTTTATGACGTTTTGCATTTGACGGATGGTTGGGTTGGGTTGCTACTTAAAATCTTTAATGTTGTTTTCACTTTACGCCACGACGGTTCTTTTATCGCACAGACAATATCCCAAACTTATTAGACAAAAATTAAGTTAATTATCTAAACAAAATAACTTTCCTAAAAATCGTTAATACTGAACAATTCTCAGAAATTCATTATGTACCTTTAGTACAGTAATAAATTATGCATGAATTTAATCTACCTTTTATTGCCATCTAGTGTCGAGTAGCAGAACTATACAGATAAAAAGTACGATCAATAGACCTACTAGATGGCGCTACACGTTGCGAAACCACGGTGGGTCCGAACAATAATTGTTTTACTTTACACAATTTCTTCATTGGCAAAGGTATTTTTACCTATTTATCGCATGTGAAGAACATAATCATTATCTAGATTATTGATATAGTCAATAGTTAGATACAACAGAACACATTTTTTGTAGTTATCATGATGTTATAGGAGTAGGTATTTTTTGCAATCATTTGTCAGCTGAAATTGCTTGTATATTTTTAGTGAGATAATAAAATGGTTAATGAACGTGATATCGTTATCCATATCATTTTAAAATAAAAGATAAGTATGGTACATACCTATCTACCTATATAATGAATTTAGTGTTTTTAATAGCAACCTAGGTACATGTATGTCATAACAAATAATGCGAGATAAATTGAATCCGTGGTGGCTACCACTCGCATTATTTTAAGTTGAACCTCGCATTATTTTAAGTTGAACCTACAACCTTTGTCCTCTTTCAACGTAAAAAGATAAGTAGGGGTAGAGGTACCTACCTATTTACTGAAAAGTTCAAAGCAAGTCACTTTAGGCAGTACGACGCAGTTGGTGGAATTTATTTTAGTTCAATCATACTCATATGTAACATATTATGTGTTTGACGCCTGAAGTGATTGTAAGATTTTTATTAGTGATAGTCTCTGTCCCCGCGTTCCGAATTGCGTCAAAACTTCAAAAGCGATTGTATTGCGAATCCGACTAACACGCGACGTCACAAATAGTAGGTAGGCACTCAATAGTCCTTCAGAATTTATTTGGGTATATAAACAATTACTCGGTATATACAAACTTAAAATAATAATATGTACCTATTAATAAAAAAGGCTGAAAAACGGGAAAAACTCATACCTCGTTAGTAAAAAAGACGCATCTAACATTTTTTCCAGATTTGATTTAAGTTTCATACTTATTATTATTAAACCAAGTTAAAGCTCATTATACTCGGCTTTATTTTCAACTTTTAATATGTAAGTATTAAAATTTACTCAAAGATAGCAAATTATTTCCCGTTTCATTAATTAAAACATCTTTTTTCTCCGTTTTTTATTTTTGTTAGATACGTCTTTTTAACTATCAGGGGCAGCATAGGCCATCAAAAAAATCTTGATGAGCGCTTGCTTGTAAATAAATGTTAGCAAACTTTATTTAATTCATTAAACCCCAAGCGAACGCCGGCGTTCGCGCACCTATTGTCTTTCAATTGTGTCTGTAATTATCACAATTGAAAGGTTAAAACCAAAATTGTCCTTATATTTTGTGACGTAGGTAATTCGGAACTAAGGGTATTAGTGACTAGTACTTTGCACGCGACTTCGTTCGCGATAATGTTTTCATATTTAAAGGTAGTTTTGAAAAACAAATAACGACTGTCTTTATTACTAATCTAAGTTAGAATTTGTGCTAAGTTTCGAGTTCATAAAACCCAAGAAATAAGAATCGTCCATACAATCTTTAACACACTCAAAAAGTTTTACCTATTGGGATAGTTTTTTCAAAACCCCGTTCTTTAGTGCTCATCCACGTCACAAAAAAAACCTTGAACAGAAGTTGTAGTTTCGGTTGTGCGTTGATATGTCAGTCAGTCAGTTTCTCCTTTTATATGAATACTAGTTTCTGCAAGCGGCTTTGCTCGCTTAAAACTAGGTAGGGTTTCTCCATACAAACTTAGGACCCCCGTTTTATCCCCTCTAAGGCCCAAGCGCCCGAAAAGTGCGATAAAACAGTGACTTTCTGAAGCCTACTCCTCGGTAACGGCCAGGTTAATAGGTTTGAAAAAAATATATGTTTATTATAGATTCATGAACAACAATATAAACATTTGATTTGTTCGTGCTATTAATGCTTTTGTCCAAAAAAAAAAAAAAATTAGCAATTTCGTAACTTTTCGCAACTTTTGCCTACTCCTTCGAAACGGCTTGGATCTTTAGAAACATTTTTACACATAAAAATTGGTGGTTAAATATTCTTCAAAGTGAACATTGCATATGTAAATCAATCAATATTTCGCACAGAAAATGGATTTAAATGTCAACCGCGCGCTTTCCGGGCGCTGTTAGCCGCAAATAAATGTACAGATTTGCGTACTGCCGCCTAGGCGGGTGCAAGAGGTGCGTCCACATAATTTTGGCCTGATGGTTCAAGAGACTATAAGCCTTAATAGTGCTCGCTTATGTCTTAAAAGGAAGCTTTGTACTCCACATATTTCACGCTCCTAATTCCAGTAGCCTCGACTGTGCGTTGATATGATATGTCAGTCATTTAGTTTCTCCTTTTATACCTACCTATCTAGCTTTTGTCCGCGACTTCGCCCGCATACATAAAATATAGCTTACGTCGCTCAGGAATAGAGTAGCTTTCTATCGGTGCAAGATTTTCGAAATAGGACCTTCCATATTAACAAAAAAAAAAAAAAAAAACAAATTTTACCACTTTAATAATAACGTAGATAATATAAATTGGTACCAGTTTTAAGACTTAATTAAAAAACGATAATTCAGCAATTAATGTTGAATTTAAATAACCGGCCATTAAACAGTTATCAAACGGATGCATCGCGCTTGCAATGAGCCGAATTGAGTCGAGATATCGTGTCACACATAGACTCACACAGTGGCGTAACTATAGGGTAGCAAGGCTGGCAAAATGCCACAGGCCCCAGGCCCCACGGGCCCCCGGTCTTAGAGGCCGCGAGCTCAGAAGAAGTAACCCAAACTATATTTAAAAAAATATTAAAATGAAATCACAACGTAACGTGATATATCGGGGGCCCCATCTAATGAATTTGCTACGGACCTCAGATGATATACTTACGCCACTGGACTCACACACACACAGACTATGTGTGCGTTGCTCGAGCGCGCTTTGTATGTAGATTACTTACTTCTGTACCTATCTATTTTGTGACGTTAACCAAGAAGTAACCTATTCTTCATCATAACTTAAATTCGTAGACCAATACTCGATTCCCTCGTTCCATATCATAAATAATTCAAATAAATAACAAAAAAAAAAACAAAAGCTCGCGTGCTCTGCCCTTTTTATTCCACGATAAAGTTCAGCATTTACTTGTAAGTGATTATCTTGATCGATCCAGCTCTACTTGAAGTACTTCTGGCGATGTTATCACGGCTAAACAGTACCCACTGGCTTGGTTAATATCACGCAAAGAGCCGTCAAACGGTTCAGAAGAACAGGCTTAGTTCCCGCCATGCCATGGCCAATGCGATGAAGCAAAATCACGAAGCAGCCCCCCTAGTTAAGTTACAACCGTTTCGCTAGCGTCGAACGCTTCGAGTTAGCCGCACCGCCAATTTTTTTGTTCTGACCACGTCACTGAGCGTAGAGATGACCTCATTTCCGTACATTTGAAGCTTTCTACAAGCGTTAACGATTGTAGATTAGCAACTTGGCTAGGGGGGCAGCTGTATTTTTCGCTTCTGTATTGCTCAACGAAGGTTGACGAAGTCGTGGAGTACATGAAGATAAAGAGCAACTGGATTCTGAGGGTCGAAAGGCTGGATTTCCGCCACGCCACCAACTATAGCATAAAACTAAAACTTAAATTGTTTTATTTTACACATAGATACCTATATATTATTTTTGTAAAAAAAAAAAAATTACAAACCAAATATAACCGTCCTCAATGTTAAAAAAACACTGAAAAGTACAAAATAACATTAATTTCGAAAGTCAGTGTTAAATAGAGAAGAGACAAAACTATTATAGAAACACCGACTTCCGAAATTAAAGTTATTTTGTGTATAGGTAGTATTAAAGTTACTTTTCAGTGGTTTTTTTTTTAACATTGAAATCGGTTATATTTTTTTGTAAAAAGATTTTTTATTTCCTTATATCTAAATAGCTTTTGCCCGCGTACTTAAAATATTACCTATGTCACTCAGGAATAAAGCAGCTTTTTAAATCACCAAGTGTTGGTACCCTGATAGGCTGAGACCTTTGACCTGTAGCCAGAAGGTTGACGCAGGCTGATATTATAACGTACCTAACAGTTAGAGACCGACCGAAATACAAGTTTTAGCCGAAGCCGAAACCGAATTTTCGGCCTCTATTGCAGTTTCGGCCTTAACTGGAACCGAAGTTGGCGTGGTAATAAAACAAAGAAAAGAAAAGAAAGAAAGAAAGAAAAAGTGTTTATTCACGTCAAACATGACGCATACCATAAAAAATAAATAACAATATCGAACTAAAAGTAACACGTAAGATATGCGTCACATCCGCGCAAAACGGCCAGCGCTCAGCAACATGCTGGGGCTCATGGGAAACAGAGCCACAGCGCTGATTTTCAGCACCAGTCGTCGTCGACGATGAGACGCCGATCGGTTAGCAATGATTTATTTTACTTGCAATCAATTAAAAAAATAAACTAATTAGAACATAAAATAACAACAACCTTAATTAAACATTAAACATAAAATAAAGATAAAGAAAAACACTGACAAACTTCTCATGTTCACGGGGCAAATTTTGCTAGAGATTGCGCTTGATAGATAAATTTGGAAATATAAGGCGGTCCGTATCCAGACCCAAGGAAGCTAACAAAATAATACCTACGTTTTGACATAAGTGGATAAAGTTTGTCATTGCGATCGATGTGGAATTCGCCCGACCGGCAGACGAGAGGGTTTTCTTTCCACGTGTATAAACTAAACATTTTTCAATAAACTTACGAAAAAATAAATAAACGGGGGCTGCCTGGCGACTAGTGGGGGCTGTTTGGTGCCCAGCCTGATACGATAAACACATTCAATTTTGGCGTTCGTAAGCTCACGTACTTGACCGTACTAGTGCGGAAAACATTCAATAGCGTGCCTAATAGCGGTAGGGATAGGAATAGAATAGAATGCTGATGCTGATTTACGAGTAACTGTATTAAAAATTTAGTTTCAATACAGTTATTCGAGCTAATTATAAGTGGAAATAATTATGGTTAATTTGTATGTATAATTATAACTTTCATAAAATAATAACCGATTAATTCAACCATTATCTGTATAAAAATACAGAGAGAAACAATACAGAGTCAGATAATTTTAGGTATCACAACTTGTTACACACACAAATGTTATCCTCCTCGGTATATTTGTGTGTACATAAATTGTAAAATAAATAAATAAACTTTCAGCTCAAAAACAATAGTTTCAAAAAAAAAAAACCTAATCCTTTTGTTACTGTCCGTTCAACTGATTTTGATTTTTTTAATTTACTTTTTGTTAAATAGTTACAGTGATTAGCAGTCAGTGATTTTACCTTCTCTCGCCTGAAACACAGGATGTCCTAGTTCAGGCATATAACACATGTGAACTCTACATAGAATTAAGAAAAAAAAAATTATATACTGTATTACTTTATACCTTTTTGAATAAATGTATTATTATTATTTATTATTATTAATTGAGATAAACTAGTGCTTGACTGCGATCCCACCTAATGGTAAGTAGCGATGCAATCTTTGATGGTGAGGCGCACTAGTTTATTAAGAGCCTATTCACTCTAGCCTTGAAGACACTCAAATTATAATCGGACGGGAAGACCGCAGCAGGCAAACTGTTCCAGTCCTTCGACGTACGCGGTATAAACGACGAGGCGAAACGCTTAGTCCGGACCGTAGAGGTTTCAACAACGTAAGGGTGAATATTCGCCGTACGTCGGGTTGTCCGATGGTAAAATTGCGCTGGCGGAATCAATTCATGCAATTCCGGCTGATGTGATAAATGGCCATGCCATCCTTATGTCTACGAAATTGAAGTTAAAATCGGTTGAACAGACAGTAAAAAAGGTATCTATAGATGTCTAATCTTAACGTGAATAGAGTCTCTGAGAAAAATATTCGGCCTCTTTGTCGCCGAAACCACATCTTCGGTCGGTCTCGGTATTAAGTAAAACACTATTCAATGACTGAAAATTACATGGCTTGGCAGCTAAGTGATCCATCGTATCCGCCAGACTTCGTATCTAAGATCTAAATAAAAATAGTCCAAGGTGCCTCCGACCTTTCGTAATGGAAATAGCGCGTCATTTTGCCGCATACGTAAGAACGGTGACGTAGCAATACGTCATTCTTTAGAGTCGATATTTCAACATTCTCGACTTACGGGTTCGAACCCAGCCAGACGTACTTTGTGTAATTTATTTCATCACCACTGCTCTCAAAACGGTGAAGGAAAATATCGTGAGGAAACCGGCATGTCCTAGAACCAAGAATTCGAAAGCATGTGACATTCACCAACCCGCGCTGGGCCCACGTGGTGGATTACGGCCCATTCCCTTTTAGAGAGGAGGCCTGAGTCCCAGCAGTGGGAACATTAAAAAGGCTGATAATGATGATGATGATTTCAACATTCAGACTATACAACATGCACGCATATTTTAATAAATCATCGATATACAACATTTGATGAACATGAAAAAGGCTGATGATGAAACAATGTAATAAATGTACATCCTGAAAGTAATTGATAAATGATATTTATTTTGTAAATAGGTTTAAAAAACACTTTTACACGTCAATTTTTAGGGTTCCGTAGCCAAATGGCAAAAAACGGAACCCTTATAGATTCGTCATGTCTGTCTGTCTGTCTGTCTGTCTGTCTGTCTGTCTGTCTGTCTGTCTGTCTGTCTGTCTGTCTGTCCGTCCGTCCGTATGTCACAGCCACTTTTTTCCGAAACTATAAGAGCTATACTGTTTTTTTCGTCAGTTTATGCAGTGCCGAGTTAGGTGCCCTTTTGGCCTTGCACAGATTTTAAAGTTTTCTTTTTTTATTATTATTAATCGAATTCTACTGTATGTGTGAGGTACGAATAAAAGTTTTTCTTTGCTAGATGAGGCCGGTGTTTCCTATCTGACTACCCTGAGAAGAAACACCGAAACAAACTCAGGGTTCAGTCTCTTTAAAAATCCATACAGTAAAAATGTAATGGTCAAATCACATGAGAACCATGCAGATTTGTCTGAGATGGTCTTTTGAAGTAAGAACCATACAGATTTGATTGATTTTTTTATTTGGAAAATCATGCAATGACTTCTCCCGCTCTTGGGCGGAGGGCGTGTTAGACTTTTACTGACTAAAATCCACTTCTGTTCCTTTTTTGTCTCCATTCCAGGTTTCCGAGTTTCTCTTTCATACAACCCATGGCTCCTAGTAGACTTCGAACGTAGCCCCTGTGCTACGAATCGAGCTACGCCGTAGCACGCGTTGCTACGATCGCGTGGACTTTCGTTTTTGGTTCATAATAAATCACATAAAATATTATTTCATTTGTGTATTTTTTATAGACTCATCAATAATGTTTTTAGTGAAATATTTCTTTGACTTATAAATTACTATGGTAGGTGCCAGATAAACGTGGAATAACGGTCATTGACCCTTCCTTTTTTTCCCCAGCCATTACTGCCCCACTGCTAGGTAAAGGCCTTCTACATTTGTTGACATTCTTAGGGTGAGTTGCACCATCTAACTATAACAATAAAAACGCCGTTAACAGTTGTCAAATCGTCTAATTGACCAATAGGCGGCCGTTTCACGGCTGGTTATAGTTTGGTTATCGTTATAGTTAAATGGTGCAACTCATCCTTAATTTCAAAAACGGAGATAAAGACATAAAGCTGTTTTGAATTGACATGTGTCGTGATCCTTTACATGATCTAGTAATTAAAAACAGTTCATTGTTTGTTTAGTAATATCTGGAAGTACTGACCCGATTGCTAAAATTTTTTTCATCAATAGAAAACTGCTATATTCCTGAGTAACATAGGCTATGAAGAAAATGATAAATTAATGATATTTATTTGATGATCTTTATTTTGCAAGTAGGTTTTATAAAAACACTTTTAAACGTCAATATCTTTTTTCGTCAATTAAAGCTAGATGACGCCGGTGTATCCTAGCTGACTACCCTGAGAAGAAACACCGAAACAAACTCAGGGGTCAAAGTCTCTTTTAGGCCTCTGCCTCGAATCTCGCGGGCAGCGGGGCGGCGGCAGCGGCGGCGCGGGAGCGGCAGGATCTAACGCGTGAAATCAAATGGACCGGTTCTCGAAAACAGCGGCGCGGCAGCGGAGCGGGGGCGGGCAACGAGCGGTGAGCACCAGTCAAGCGGTGACCGCCCGCGCGTCTGCATTGCATTGTTCTGCAATTCATTTTAGTCGTAGAATTTGTCAGGACATTGTCTCTCTCTCTTCATAATTTCTATACAACTCGCCTTTCCTTTTCCTTGCCCTATAGTAGGCATTCACTTCTTCTTTTGCCCACAATAAATAGACCGTTAGGAATAAATTTGAATCAATATGATGTCGCCATTGTTTAGACATTTTGTTTGGGAATAAAAACAAATATCTGGACGATACAACCACGAACCACACTACGCCGCTATATTGCCGCGCAATCTGCCCGCTGGTTTCGAAAACGGGTCTGCGTTGCCCGCTCCGCTGCCGCGCCGCCGCCGCCGCCGCCCCGCTGCCCGCAAAATTCGAGGCAGAGGCCTTAAAGTCCAAACAGCAAAACATGTAATGGTCAAATCATATGAGAAGAAGAAGCCACGAGCAAAAGCTAGTAGTTAAATAATATAGTGGTGTAGATAAAATGCAAAGATTCGGCCCCAAAAGAACAGTAGTGGGTATTTAGCTAGTATAAGTCTAAACTATCTCCCGCTCCGCCCAAGAGCGGGGGATGTCATTGGATGATTTTCCCAACTACATAAAAAAATCACATATGAGCATACATAACATAGCATAGTCTAATGAGCCTTTTAATGTTCCCACTGCTGGGACTCAGGCATCCTGTCTAGGAGAGGGAATGGGCCGTAATCCACCACGCGGGCCCAGTGCGGGTTGGTGAATGTCACATGTCTTTGAATTTTTGGTTATAGGACATGCCGGTTTCCTCACGATGTTTTCCTTCACCGTTTTGAGAGCAGTGGTTATGAAGTATATTATACAAAGTAATGCGCCTGGCTGGGTTTGAACCCGCGACCTACAACTCGTAAGTCGGGGCTGTTACTACTCGGCTACCATTGCTCACAATATCTATGAGCACACATACACTTTATAATTAACAATGACGCAATAAAACATTAACAGCGTCAGAACTTCAGAAGTGCGTGTGGAAACCATTTTTAAATAATGATTTCGCGGACTATTTTTAGGTTCATGCTATTTTTAATACACAGACAAAGGAGGGTGAATGCTTGGTGAGACATTAATTTATGGTTAGAAACGTGTTATTTGTGGAAAAAAGAAATACATTTGAATAAATTACCAATGAACAAGTTTCCAATGAAAATATTTTTTTTCATAGCAATCTTTTTAAGTGCGGTAAACAAGCTTAGTTTTGGTATTATATACGAAACCCGAAACATGTGTCTAGTATTTTTATTATGTAAAGAATTTATATTTACACCATTTCATAACTGTATCATGAGAAATCACAAAGTTATAAGCTTGTAATGTCAGCAAAAATACATGGTCACCGGGCCATCCAGTCCGCGCCTACGGTGGGTCATTAGATGATTATCCCACGTAAAAAAAATTAAAAGAAATATGAATTGTGTTTCTCACTGCTAAGCAAAGGCCTCTCCTTTCTCATTCCAAACTTCTCTGTCCCGCGAAAATGATACACAATAGGCTATAAATAAAGAAAAAAGAATTATTATTCAATTATCTCTTTTTAGGGTTCCGTAGTCAACTAGGAACCCTTATAGTTTCGCCATGTCTGTCTGTCCGTCCTCGCTTAATCTCTGTGACCGTTAGCACTAAAAAGCTGAAATTTAATACCAATATGTATATCAATCACGCCGACCAAGTGGTAAAATAAAAATTGGAAAAAATGTTTTATAACGTGTGATATATTGTTGGATAGGTATTTAAAAATGAATAGGGGTTTACTAAAATCATTTTTTGATAATGTCAATAATTTCGGAAATAATCGCTCCAAAAGTAAAAAACAATGCGTCCCCCCCCCCCTCTAACTTTTGAACCATAAGTTTAGAAAATATGAAAAAAATCTGAAAAGTAGAACTTTATAAGGACTTTCTAGGAAAATTATTTTGAACTTGATGGAAAGAATAGTTTTTGTACAAAAAGACAAAAACGTTGTACAAAATAATTTCTGGACTACGTTTGTAGTATAATCGTAGGTACACTTATTGTGACGGACGGGAAACTAAGAAACCCTACACTGAGCGTGGCCCGACACGCTCTTGGCCGGTTTTTTGTTTTCATTTTCCATATAAAATAATCAACACGCCTTTTCACTTCACTCTCTTAACATTACTTAACGTACATTAAACGTTACATATGAAGATGATTTTTTTTCCGTGGGAAAATCATCTAATGAAATCCGCCGCTCTTGGGCGGAGCGGGAGATAGTGTCAGACTTTTGCTGACTAAAAACCCACCCGTTCCTTCTTGCCATTCGTACTATGGTCTGAGCTACCTTTCGGAGCTAACCCTGGCCCCAGTAGGCTTCGACCCGGCTGGGTCCCTGCCGTTGCTGACAGCTCCTTGAGGCGCGCGGGAACAGTGCGCGCCGTCGACGACTTATATGATGATGAAGTAAGTATTAGGTAGGTATTAGTTACTGTTATCTATTGACAACAGCCGGTTACTCATCCGGTGATAACAGCTTTGAGCGGACACCTGCAGCTGAAGGATTTAGCGATGAGTTGCTACACGGTTACGTATTGTGTTTATCACTCGAAATACCTCAAACTTTATCGAGCGCTAGTTCGATCGTGTATTTTGTTCTTTTGGGGATGATAAATCATCATATTATGGACGTCTGAGCTATGAATATTAAATATTCTCTACTAAATGAATGGCAATCATGATTATTGACTTGAACTAAAAACATCTGCTTTTAATTAATCTCAAATCAATCGGATGGAGCGGATGTTTTAATTGTTCCGTTTGTGTCTTTTGAGCCGATGTTTCAAATGTTCCGTTTGTATCTTGTGAGTCGATGTTTCAAATGTTCCGTTTGTATCTTGTGAGCTGATGTTCCAAATGTTCCGTTTGTATCTTGTGAGCCGATGTTCCAAATGTTCCGTTTGTATCTTGTGAGCTGATGTTCCAAATGTTCCGTTTGTATCTTGTGAGTCGATGTTTCAAATGTTCCGTTTGTATCTTGTGAGCCGATGTTCCAAATGTTCCGTTTGTATCTTGTGAGCCGATGTTCCAAATGTTCCGTTTGTATCTTGTGAGCCGATGTTCCAAATGTTCCGTTTGTATCTTGTGAGCTGATGTTCCAAATGTTCCGTTTGTATCTTTTGAGCCGATGTTACAAATGTTCCGTTTGTATCTTTTGAGCCGATGTTACAAATGTTCCGTTTGTATCTTTTGAGCCGATGTTACAAATGTTCCGTTTGTATCTTTTGAGCCGATGTTACAAATGTTCCGTTTGTATCTTTTGAGCCGATGTTCCAAATGTTCCGTTTGTGTCTTTTGAGCCGATGTTACAAATGTTCCGTTTGTATCTTTTGAGCCGATGTTACAAATGTTCCGTTTGTATCTTTTGAGCCGATGTTCCAAATGTTCCGTTTGTATCTTTTGAGCCGATGTTACAAATGTTCCGTTTGTATCTTTTGAGCCGATGTTACAAATGTTCTGTTTGTATCTTTTGAGCCGATGTTACAAATGTTCTGTTTGTATCTTTTGAGCCGATGTTACAAATGTTCTGTTTGTATCTTTTGAGCCGATGTTACAAATGTTCTGTTTGTATCTTTTGAGCCGATGTTACAAATGTTCTGTTTGTATCTTTTGAGCCGATGTTACAAATGTTCTGTTTGTATCTTTTGAGCCGATGTTACAAATGTTCCGTTTGTGTCTTTTGAGGCGTTGTACCAAATGTTCCGTTGTTCAAAATGTTCCGATTGTATCTTGTGACTCGATGTTACAAATGTTCCGTTTGTATCTTTTGAGCCGATGTTCCAAATGTTCCGTTTGTATCTTTTGAGCCGATGTTACATATGTTCCGTTTGTATCTTTTGAGCTGATGTTACAAATGTTCCGTTTGTATCTTTTGAGCTGATGTTACAAATGTTCCGTTTGTATCTTTTGAGCTGATGTTACAAATGTTCCGTTTGTATCTTTTGAGGCGTTATACCAAATGTTCCGTTGTTCAAAATGTTCCGTTTGTATCTTGTGACTCGATGTTTCAAATGTTCCGTTTGTATCTTTTGAGCCGATGTTCCAAATGTTCTGATGTTCCAAATGTTACGTTTGTATCTTTTGAGCCGATGTTCCAAATGTTCTGATGTTCCAAATGTTACGTTTGTATCTTTTGAGCCGATGTTCCAAATGTTCTGATGTTCCAAATGTTACGTTTGTATCTTTTGAGCCGATGTTCCAAATGATCCAAATCACTGATTCGGAACATTTCAGTGATTTAGATCCAAATGTTCCACTTTGTTTTAATCTCTAATATGCGTGAGTTTATTACATTGTATCACTGATATGGGCTTATCTCACAGCTGCAAAGTAAAGGAAGATATGGATACCTATGGTAATGTGGAACACCTGCATAATTAGCTGATAGTGCGTAGAGCTTAGAATGTATAGACCGGGCGAATAGTTTTTAAAAAGTACGAACAATTTTTTTTTTTGAATCTGATATAAACTAATGCTGACTGCGATCCCGCCTGACGGTAAGCAGTGATGCAATCGATCGCCTCCACGCGTTCTTGAGATAAAGGGTCTTGACAAACAGACAGACAGACAGACGGACAGACAGACAACAAAGTCACCCTATAAGGGTTCCGCTTTTTCCTTTTGAGCTACTGGCACTCGGGGACTGCCGCGGTAAAGCTATTGCATAGCATTTTTTATCAACTTATGCAATAGACCTCGCCAACAGCTGCTTAACCCCACCCATCCAAACACAGACCTCACCAACAGCTTCACCCCACCCATCCAAAACCAGACCTTGCTAACAGCTGCTTAACCCCACCCATCCAAAATGAGACCTCGCAAACAGCGGCTTAACCTCTTTCATCCAAAACCAGACCTCGCCAACAGCTGCTTAACCTCTTCCATCAAAAACCAGACCTCGTTAACAGCTGCTTAACCCTACCCATCCAAAACGCCGACAGCTGCTTTCACTCATTTGTTTTCTTATCGGTCACCACTTTAAAAAAAAAACAAATTTCTGGATTCGGTCTCCACGCTCAAGGCCCGCGATAGAAGCTATGCAATAGCTTAAAAACAAAAAATAAAAATAGAAAGTGTCGAGTGCTGCGCTGCAAATCTAATTACTACCTAATGAGAAAGACATTATACGACTATATTAGGGTGTATTTATATGTAGTTTATTAATATGAGTAAGTATATATTATAGAATTGTATTATATTTATGGTTTATTAGTATATCAATTCATGTAATCACCTTATCTCTTTCTTTTATTGCACCTAACACTATTTTTCTCTGCAACCCAAAGCATGACTGGAAGAAAATGCCTAAGGCATTAAGTCCGCTTCTGTACATACTTTTGTGTGCATAAAGTATTAAATTAATAAAAAGACGTGTGGCACTCGGGGACTGCCGCGATAAAACTATTGCATAGCATTATTTATCAATTATGCAATTATAATTATTTATTTATTTTATTTATGCAGTATTTTTTTTCCTTTGCTTTTTTTCTTTGATATTAATTGAAGTTACACTTTCACACATTGAATTGAATTTTGATTGATTGTTCACTCATTTGTTTTCTTATCGGTCACCACGCTCAAAAAACAAATGAGTGGGGGGGGGGTGTTAGGTTATTTTCGTTACGGAATTTCTGGATTCGTTCTCCACGCTCAAGGCAAGCGATAGAAGCTATGCAATAGCTTAATAAATATTTTTGACTCAGTCTAAACCTCCCGATGTCTATAACAAATCGCCCGATTATCTCCTAAACTATGAGCATTATCGATTTAAAGATAAGTATTTTTTTAAGCTTATTATTAAAACGTGTCTAGCCCCAGGGCGTAGTGTAGAGTATACTTAATTAGACTAATTAATATATAGTAGTAAATTATTTAAATATGTGGTCCGGAAAAGTGTTTTTAATATTAGGTAAGTTGAAATTTGACATCTCTATAGTATCGCCAACAGCAGAATATAAGCTACTCGTAAACATATATTATTTATAATTCGACGGTTGAAAGGCAAAATGATCTAAGCGACATTGACGAAACTTTACAAAAGAGTGACTTAAAGTTAAAAAATTGAGTTCACTTTTGTAAAGTGTACTTAATGTCGCTTAGATCATTTTGCCTTTCAACCGTCGAATTATACTTAAAAGGAAGAATTCAAGACGAAAGTCTTTAACCAGTGCGTGTTGCCAGTGATGACATATGGCTCCGAAATGTGGTCGCTCACAATGGGCCTCATCAGAAGGCTTAAAGTCACCCAAAGAGGAAAGGGCTATGCTCGGGGTTTCCTTGCGTGATCGAATAAAAAATAAAAATATCCGCAGGAAAACTAAGGTTGCCGATATAGCACGAAGAATTGCCAAACTCAAGTGGCAATGGGCAGGGCACATTGCTCGCAGAACAGATGGCCGTTGGGGCCGAAAGGTTCTGGAGTGGCGACCGCGTACCGGAAGTCGTAGCGTTGTACGGCCTCCTACAAGGTGGACCGGTGACCTGGTGAAGGTAGAGGGAAACCGATGGATGCGGGACGCACAGGCACGTTCAATGCGGCGACGCTTGTGGGAGGCCTATGTCCAACAGTGGACGTGTATCGGCTGAATTGATGGTGACCTGGTGAAGGTAGCGGGAAACCGATGGATGCGGGACGCACAGGAACGTTCGATGTGGCGACGCTTGGGGAAGGCCTATGTCCAACAGTGGACGTGTATCGGCTGAAATTATGATGATGGCGATATTTAAAAATCTAAAATAAACTATACAATTAAGTGCAAGTACACAATACGTAAACATACTATATAAATAAAACCTAGACATAGATGGTAGAGAATGCCTGCATTAAGGGGCCGGCGACGGATAAATTTCCACACAAACGTAATACCACGCTCATTTGCAGTTGGAGCATATTTCCAACATATTATGATGATATTCGGTTTTAGACAATATTTATCTAGGTTAGGTTAGGTAGTCCGCCTTTGTACCTATGTGTTGCGTGAAGTTTTCTTCTTCTTCTTCTTCCTGTCCTTGTCCCATCTTATTTGGGGTCGGCGCAATACGTTTTTTTCTTCCATTCTGTCAGTCAGTCATCGACTACACGTATAAACAAAGCGACTTTACTTGTAACAACAGTTCTGCTGCGATCCTATGAGGACTTCTATTCCATATCTTCAAAGTTCATGATCAGATAATTTTTCATAACAATATTTCTATGGGACCAACTTGGAAGATAACCTTTCAATCAAAAAAATAATTTTTAAAATCGGTCCATAATTGACCGAGAAATCGGTGAACATACATAAAAAAAAACATACATTCAACCGAACTTAGAACCTCCTCCTTTTCGAAGTCGGTTAAAAAGTAACGGCCACAAGTGGCTGTCGCGCGCTTCAGCGTTCTTTGTGGTTGTCGCATGTGGTCCGTGTGCGCGACCCTTAATGCAGGTAATTTGGCGGGTAAAAGTACGCATACAGGGTAAGTAAACGCAACGAAGTAAACCTATCGGTTAGAAAATGATTCAATTTCATTGTTTTATCTTTATCTACCTGTTTCAGGCTAGTAATGACGATGTTACCTACTAAACAACACTTAAGTAATATACTCATGAGCTGATGATACTATTTGTTCTGTGTCTGGGTGTAATTTATCTATAATATGTATGTATTTAGAAATATATAAGTATGTTTATCAGTTGTCTAGTACTCATAACACAAGCTCTGCTTAGCTTGGGACTAGACGGCGTTGTGTGATAGTTGTGGAATATTATTATTATATTACTTATTTTGTTAGAAAATAGACATGAAATTCTGTGTTAGGTGTTAAGTTCCTAAGACTATAAAAATGCACTTGAAAATTCATTCAGATATTATTTTATCGGATAACATGCTCAATTATATACCAAAGTCCAACAATATCTGAAAACGAAATTTATCTGATACTATTTAATATTCTTAGTTTAATAAACAGGCCTGTTGGTCTAGTGGTTAGTGACCCTGACTGCTATGCCGGAGGTCGTGGGTTCGATTCCCAAGCATGATCATTTGTTCTGCGTTTGGGTGTAATTTATCTTTAGTATGTATGTATTTAGAAATATATATATAAATATATATAAGTATGTTTATCAGCCTAATAGTATTACAACATTAGAAACTACTTGACACTGATCTTATCTTATCTTATCTTCTGGTATGACTTGACCATTACATGTTTGCTGTATGAACTTTAAAAGACCTCTGAGTTGGTTTCGATGTTTCTTCTCAGGGTAGTCAGCTAGGAAATACCAGCCTGATCTAGTTTAATACCGACGTATAAAACCGTTTTTAAAAACCTATTTGTAAAATAAATTATTATCGTTAGCCTATGTTGTCCCACTGCTGGGCAAAGACCTCCCTCCATTCTTTTCAATATTCCATCCAGGAAGCCGTCCAGGTCGTCCCGCCATCTCCTTCATGATCTGCCGCGGCCCCGTGTCGCTGTGTCCAAACTCCAATCCTGCGTTTTACGCGCTCTCAGCTCGTTAGACATGCGGCAGACATGTCCTGCCCAGTCCCATTTAAGGCGTATAGTCCCTTGAACCATCTGGCCAAAATTATGTGAACGCAACTCTTGCACTCGCCTAGGCGGCAGTACGCAAATCTGTGCATTTATTTGCGGCCAGCAGCGCCCGGCTTTAAATCCATTTTGATCGATTATTGATCGATTAATTTATCGAGATATTGATCGATTTACATATGCAGTGTTCACTTTGAAGAATATTTAACCACCAATTTTTATGTGTAAAAATGTTTCTAAAGGTCCAAGCCGTTTCGAAGGAGTAGGGAAAAGTTGCGAAAAGTTGCGAAATTGCTAATTTTTTTTTTTTGACGAAAGTATTAATCGCACGAAAAAATCAAATGTTGATATTATTGTTCATGAATCTATAATAAACATATATTTTTTTCAAACCAATTGACCAAGCCGTTACGGAGGAGTAAACCTCAGAAAATCACTGTTTTATGGCACTTTTCGGGCGCTTGGCCCTTAAATTGGGCAGCCTTTTGAGCAACATCAATGATTTGCGTTTGGAGCGCAGTGTTGTGTTTCGAACATGGACTGTTAATTTAACACCTAGTATGCTGCGCTCCATAGCACGCTTGCAAACCTTGAGTTTGGACTTTTGGATGTTAGTCAAAGAATAAGACCTAGACCATGACGTTTAAAGTAAGATTGTTTTAATCCTCTTTCAGTGTGGGTAAGAGACAGAGATACACAAGTTGTCTAGCGCCATCTCTTACCCACACCGAAACAAGATTAAAACCATCTTACTTTGAACGTCATGGTAACCCCGCAAGTCTGTGCACCATAGGCACAAAATATATAGGTACAGAAGTCAATCTACATAAAAAGCGCGTTCGAGCAACGCACACATAGACTCCGCTCACGGACACGATGTCTCGGAGCGCCTCGGCCCGCTCGTCGAACAGTTCCGGCTCAAACGCTCATTAGTGTGCGTCCACCGAGAGCGAAGTACATACATGAGATTGTCTTCTGTACCTGGTCTATCTATTGTGTGCCATAGGTCAGAATGCATAAAATAAATATCATTGATTACCTAATCATTATCAATCTCTTTCCCCACAGCTTGCTTTCTGCACAGCCACACCGTGCTCTCAATCTGGACGTGCACAGAAGACGCCGAGTGCTCGCTGCCAGCAGGATCTGTGTGTCGAGAAGGACTGTGCGTGTGTTCTGCTGGAAACCAGCTCGTTCTGGGAGGAACGGCGTGTGTTGCAGGTGAGTAAATATTTGTAAAAGAAAAAGGAAATAAAGAGCGAAAGAGAGAAAGAGAAAAAGAGAGAAATAAATAAAGAGAGAAAAATGGAAAGAGAGAAACAGAGAAACAGAGAAAGAGAGACAGAAAGAAAGAGAGAAACAGAGAAACAGAGAAAGAGAGAAAGAGGGAAAGAGAAAAAGAGAGAACGAGGGAAGAGAGAAAGAGTAAAAGTGAGAAAGAGGGAAAGAGAGAAATTGAATTACACATGCAACCAAAATTTCAACTCGATCGGTAAACGTGAAGAGGATCAATTAGGTGAAACTAAATAAAAGCTTGTAATAAAGATTGAATCATTGTTCCAGCGGCTCCATACTTTAGTTCCACTTGTAGAGACGACCTGCAGTGTTCGAATCTACTCACCAGCTTCCAATGCAGACGAGATGAAGATCAAACGGGTAAGTCTAAGATATAATTATTATTTTTCATTACACTTACTCGAAAACAATACATTGCGTGCCTAAAGCGTAGGGATAAGCTGCGCTTTAGGGTGTTACCACATCAATCGATCGAACCTAGAATGATACCATCGATCGATAGTAGAATGGATTAGTCGACGTTGATCGATAGTTTCTACCAAACCAATCGATCGATTGTCGATCGACGATGTGTCGAGGGTAGAATGAATTAGTCGACGTCGATGGCGTACAGATTCTTCTGCGTTTGCGTCCTCGTAATAAGTAGTACAAGTACGAGCAGCATCGTTAGTACGATTCTTGAAAGGAATTCATATTTCGAAAGAAACTGATAGCTAGTCGGGATTAATCGATCAACGTCGATCGAATCCATCGACCGGCAATCGATCGATAGCATAGTCGACCGGTATCCCTCGATCAAATAAAGCTACCACATCAATCGATCAACTTCAACCGATGTCGATCGATGGCATCGATTGACGATCGATCGGTTGGTGTGGTAACACCCTTAGGCACGCAATTTTTTTTTCATGACTTTAAAAAAGTATCATATTTTAGTTCATCAGATTTTCATACAAAAATAAAAATATATAAAGCGATAGTATTATAGTGGAGGGAAGCGGGGATTGCGTGCGGGAGATGTAGGTGGCTAAAAGAATTTTTAATTATGAAAACTTATAACACGATTGACGATTTTCTTAATGACGGTTCACTGATTGATTGACATACTACTACTCTGTTTGACATACTCCTTCTTTGTTTGACATAAAGCTACTCTGTTTGACATTATTATTTTAATCCTGATTAACTTACTTTTTAATTCCGTTTGTCGTTATTATTTTGATCCTGTTTGACTTGCTTTTTATTTCCGTTTGACATGTAGTCTTATTTTTTTTTAAATCTTATGACCTTTATTACACTGACATTTTGAACATAATTATATAATTTTTTTCATTTTTAAATTGCAACGAAATTCAAAAAAATTTGCTTGCCAATGTGATGGCAAAATAAATATACCCATGTTTGCAAATAAAATAAATTATTATTATTATTACCTACAGCAAAATACAGAGTTAAAATGTGTTACATAGAACAACGAAATCTTGAAAGTTTGTTTTTGGTATATTGTATTATGTTTTGTAAAAAGTCATAGAACAAAAGTTGTTTTTAGTGATGTTGTTATATTTAGTTCTGCAAGAGATATTTGATATTTATAGGCTAGTGGTGGCCGAGAGGTATTAGCTCTGACTTACGAGTTGTAGGTCGCGGGTTCAAACCCTGTCAGGCGCATTACTTTGTGTAATTTATTTCATTACCACTGCTCTCAAAACGGTAAAGGAAAACATCGTGAGGAAACCGGTTTGTCCTAGAACCAAAAATTCGAAGACATGTGACATCCACCAACCCGCACTGGGCCCGCGTGTTGGATTACGGCCCATTCCCTCTCCTAGAGAGGAGGCCTGAGTCCCAGCTGTGGGAACATTTAAAGGCTGATGATGATGATGAGTTCTGTAAAGTTGTTGGTATTTTACAAATAATCCTGTATTTATGCTATGAATTTTCATTTACAATAGCATTAAAATCGTCTTCTTTTCAGTAGGCCAATGCGACTGTCTACCCGGCTTCCATTACTTTATCGGACGCTGTTGGAAGTCGGCCGATTACGGTGAAGCCTGTGAAAGGAATGAAGAGTGTTTCGGAGCCCTCAGGGACCCATATAACATGGCATGCAATGAGGGCAGGTGTACTTGTGGGGATGGGTACTATGAGAGGCAGAGGGGAGAGTGCCGTAAGATTGGTCAGGGTGAGTTTATTTTATACTCTCTTTATGTGTTTTTTAAGGCCCACAGTGCTATAAAACAGTGACTTTCTGAAGCCTATTCTTCGTTAACGGCCAGGAAAAATATACGTTTATTAAAGATTTATGAGATATTTAAAGAGCTATAAGCCTTAAGGCAGATTATTATTATGTAGGCCTCAATTTTGACTGACCTGTTGTTCTAGTGGTTAGTGGCCCTGGCTGCTGGTCCGGAAGTCGTTGGTTCGGTTCCCACCCTAGACAAATGGTACGACAATAATTTGTTCTGTGTCTGGGTGTAATTCATTTATTGTATGTATCTATACTATAATATTATAAAGAGGAAAGATTTGTATTTTTGTAAGTAACGAATAAACTCAAAAACTACTGTGCCGATTTCAAAAATTCTTACACCATTGGAAAGCTACATTCAACCCGAGTAACATAGGCTATATTTATTACCCGTGCGGAGCCGGGACGGGTCGCTAGTATAATATAATATATTTAGAAATGTATAAGTATCAGTTGTCTAGTACTCATAGTTCAAGTTCTTCTTAATATATAATATAACTAGATGGCGTTGTATGAGACAGCCTGAAGAATCGCCTCAGGGCACATTGCTTGTAGAAATAGACAGTCAACAGGACCAGAAGGTTCTGGAGTGGAGACCGCGTCTTCACAAGGTGGAGCGATGACCTGGTGATGGTCACGTAAATCTGATGGATGCGATACGCACATGACTGGTTGTTGCGGCGACGCTTGGGGGAGGCCGAAATGATGATGATGACGATGATTCTTCTTTTTTCAGCTGTTGGTGATGGCTGCGTGTTAGATGAAGACTGTAAATTCACCAATGGAGCCTGTGATCCGAGGACCTTCACTTGTATTAATAGTGCTAACCGTAAGTCCAATTCAATTGTCAAAGTCTCCTCTTTTTAGGGTTCCGTAGCCAAATGGCAAAAAACGGAACCCTTATAGATTCGTCATGTCTGTCTGTCTGTCTGTCTGTCTGTCTGTCCGTCCGTATGTCACAGCCACTTTTTTCCGAAACTATAAGAGCTATACTGTTGAAACTTTGTAAGTAGATGTATTCTGTGAACTGCATTAAGATTTTCACACAAAAATAGAAAAAAAGTAATAAATTTTGGGGGTCCCCATACATAGAACTGAAACTCAAAAATTTTTTTTTCATCTAACCCATTCGTGTGGGGTATCTATGGATAGGTCTTCAAAAATGATACTGAGGTTTCTAATATCATTTTTTTCTAAACTGAATAGTTTGCGGAAGAGACACTTCCAAAGTGGTAAAATGTGTGTCCCCCCCCCCTCTAACTTCCAAGATAAGAGAATAATAAAACTAAAAAAAATATATGCTGTACATTACTATAAAAACTACCAACGAAAATTGGTTTGAACGAAATCCAGTAAGTAGTTTTTTTTAATGCGTCATAAACCGAAAAAAATACACTAT
The DNA here is from genome assembly GCA_929112965.1 of Mythimna albipuncta. Classification (NCBI taxonomy): domain Eukaryota; kingdom Metazoa; phylum Arthropoda; class Insecta; order Lepidoptera; family Noctuidae; genus Mythimna; species Mythimna albipuncta. The sequence goes on along the minus strand of OV815985.1, from coordinate 7,899,857 downwards.
TATTAAAACATCGATCAAAGTTACAATACATTACAAGAACTTTTATATTATGTTACTTGCTGCTACGGAACCCTTCATGGGCGAGTCCGACTCGCACTTGGCCGGTTTTTAAATCAGTTAAAATCAATTCCATCAATGCCACTGCGACTGCGGAGAACCTCAAGCGGCGGAAATATAACAACCTTGTTGGAAGTTATATTTTCGAACCGTTTGGGGTTGAAACTCTTGGATCGTGGGGTCCGAGTGCTCACAAGTTGTTTAAAGATCTATCGAAACGTCTAGTTGACACTTTGCGTGACCCAAGGGCTGGCTTTTACCTCGGAGGATAAGCATTGCCATACAGCGTGGCAATGCCGCCAGCCTTTTGGGCACATTACCAGTCGACGGCGATGTGGAAGAGTTTTTTGACGCCACATTTTAGTTTGATTTTAGTTAGTTGTAATTAGCGTCGGGTTTTATTATTATTTTCTTAATTTACTGTAATTATAGTTTTTAGTTGTGTATGTAATAAGTTAAATTGATTTAAAGTTAATAAAAGGTATACCAAAAAAAAAAAAAATATATATATATTAAATCAATTAAGAATCCAATTCAATTTAAAAATCAAATCTATCTATACCTATGTTATAATAAATATATAGAAGTCTTTAGTTATGCTGCGGCCTTCCCGTCTGATTATAATTTAGGTGTCTTCAAGGATAGAGTGAAGTGAGGCTCTTAATAAACTAGTGCGCCTCACCATCAACGATTGCATCACTGCTTACCATCAGGCAGGATCGCAGTCAAGTAGTAGTTTATAACAGATAAAAAAAAAACGCGTAAATATGAAATCGATGTAGATAACTTTTATATACATTAGAATTGTGTGTAACTTTTTATTCTACTTAGGCTTTATTTTATCGCAATAGGTTGACTATATCAGAAAATACAATATTTTAAGTACACTAGACTGTAGGAGGTACGAAGCTAATCGGGTCAGTTAGACGTCAATAAATCAATTTAATTCAATGCAAAAATGAATTCAATTAAAAAATCAATTAAATTCAATTGCCAAATGTCCCTTTTTTCGTCAAGCCGTTGAGATTTTTAGTCCTGAGTTGAGCTACACCATTGACCTCCACCTCGACTGTGTGCTCCACCGTGTCCTCCGGGCATTCCGCACAATGGCGACACCCGGGCGTCACTTCCGCACAAATCCGGTGCAGGAACCTCCCGAACGTGCCATGTAGACCGGCGAACGTGCCATGTAGACCACCGAACGTGCCATGTAGACCACTGAACGTGCCATGTAGACCGGCGAACGTGCCATGTAGACCGGCGAACGTGCCATGTAAACCATCGAACGTGCCATGTAGACCGCCGAACGTGCCATGTAGACCATCGAACGTGCCATGTAGACCGCCGAACGTGCCATGTAGACCGGCGAACGTGCCATGTAGACCGGCGAACGTGCCATGTAGACCATCGAACGTGCCATGTAGACCGCCGAACGTGCCATGTAGACCATCGAACGTGCCATGTAGACCGCCGAACGTGCCATGTAGACCATCGAACGTGCCATGTCCGGTGGCCTACAGTGACCTGTGTTATACTTAGTGTCGGTGATTTTCACGTTGTTTTGAGAAAAAATTATATCATTGTATAAAAAATATTGCAATTGATTCAGTTACTGATACCTACTGAGCAAACTATATTCAGGTTTCGCATAAACTAAAAATAATTTTGTTAATCATCATCATCATTATTATCTATACATCTATACATATAAATAAAATTGGAGTGTCAGTTTGTAATATTGAAATAACAGCTTTTTACTACATGCATATAAAAATATACGGTACATACACCAAAATAACATTTAACAATTTTTATTTACAATTTTTGTCTGTCTGTCTGTTTGTCCGGGCTTATCTTTGAAATGGCTGGACCGATTTTGACGGGACTTTTTTTGGCAGGTAGCTGACATAATAAGGAGTAACATAGGCTACTTTTATTTCAGAAAAAATAAATTCAAAATCCTGTAGTCCACGCGAATGAAGTTGCGGGCACAGCTAGTATATTGACATTAATTTGGAAGTCATATTTAACCATCGTGCTTCTCATCTACACTACTAATAAATGCCTCCCCCTTTTCAGCCACCACCTTCACACCTGTCATCAAGACGAAGAGCAACATCACCTCACCGTCAACATCTATCGGTAGAAACCACGGCAGCGCCTGCACGACCTCCGATCAATGCAACGGGCCCTTCATATGTTCAGCCTTCGGAGTCTGCGTTTGTCCTAGAGGGTACTATCCTAATGCTGCTGGAAACCAGTGCTTTGCTGGTAAGGATGTGTCAAGGATTCAGAGCTATAGATATCTACTATATAAAAATAAGTCGGGTTTTCCTTCCTGACGCTATAACTCCAGAACGGAACTTGGAAAGGTCTCGGGCTCCGTGAGGTTTATTAGAGTAGAGTAGGGTAGAGTAGGGTAGAGTAGGGTAGGGTAGAGTAGGGTAGGGTAGAGTAGGGTAGGGTAGAGTAGGGTAGAGTAGGGTAGAGTAGGGTAGAGTAGGGTACAGTAGGGTAGAGTAGGGTACAGTAGGGTACAGTAGGGTAGAGTAGGGTAGAGTAGGGTAGAGTAGGGTAGGGTAGAGTAGGGTAGAGTAGGGTAGGGTAGAGTAGGGTATAGTAGGGTAGAGTAGGGTATAGTAGGCTGAAGTAGGGAAGCGCGGGAGCGAAGCCGCGCGGGCAAAAGCTAGTATGTAGATAAAATTCGATATACATAAAAAAAAAATACATTCAGCCAAACATATACACCGCTAATTTTTAATTAGTACAAATACTTAAAGGGCTTATTAGAAAAGCCCTTGTTATTATTTAAGTAAAGTCTCAATAAATAATATTCATAAACAGCAAAGTTATTAACGTTTGTGTTTATCCCAAAATGTCTCTCAATTTATGGAAATATTGTGCTGGCTATTGATTATGAATGAATAAATGACGATTAAAATGGAAAAACACTGCCCGCAGTATTTTCTACTAGCAATTGTTGTGTATGATTGAATCTATGATGAATTTACCTTTTCGTGGTCAATTTTAGGATTTCGGTTTTTTTTCTACTTTTGAATACAAAAATATGATCAGTAACGGGTACAGATACAGCCCCATTTTTAGGGTTCCGTAGCCAAATGGCAAAAAACGGAACCCTTATAGATTCGTCATGTCTGTCTGTCTGTCTGTCCGTCCGTATGTCACAGCCACTTTTTTCCGAAATTATAAGAGCTATACTGTTTAAACTTAGTAAGTAGATGTATCCTGCGAACCGCTTTAAGATTTTCACACAAGAATAGAAAAAAAGCAATAAATTTTGGGGGTCTGAAACTCAATTTTTTTTTTTTTCATCAAACCCATACGTGTGAGGTATCTATGGACAGGTCTTCAAAAATGATATTGAGGTTTCTAATATCATTTTTTTCTAAATTGAATAGTTTACGCGAGAGACACTTCCAAAGTGGTAAAATGTGTGCCCCCCCCCCCCTGTAACTTCTAAAATAAGAGAATGATAAATCTAAAAAAAGTATATGATGTACATTACCATGTAAATTACCAACGAAAATTGGTTTGAACGAGATCTAGTAAGTAGTTTTTTTTAATACGTCATAAATCTAAAAAAATACACTATTATTAAAACATCGATCAAAGTTACAACGAACTACAAGAACTTACTTGCTGCTACGGAACCCTCCATGGGCGAGTTCGACTCGCACTTGGCCGGTTTTTTGTGTACTAATTAAAAAGTAGAGGTGTATAGAGCCTTCTCATTTTCGAAGTCGGTTAAAAGGAAGAAGCTGACTAACTAACATATTATCGCACAGCAGAAACTACTGGGTCAGGGAACGTGAAATTAGATTACATTGATGTACCTTCCGGCTTCATCATCAGATCAATTCGATATATCCCCTCCCCGTTTTCTTTCAGTCAGTCATCGACTACACGTATAAACAAAGCAAATTTACTTGTGACCACAGTTCTGCTGTTTCTATGAGCAGTTCTGTTCCATATCTTCGAAGTCATGATTACATTATAACAATATTTCTATGGAACGAATTTGGAAGAATAAAAAATATATTTTTTTTAAATCTGTCCACAATTGACCGAAATATCGGTGAAAATTCATAAAAAAAAAATACAATCTGGCGAACATAGAACCTCATCCATTTTGAAGTCGTTTAAAATGTTGTTAATTGCACATTCCAAAGTGTTTGGAGAACTGTTGGATCACTATTTACTCATTTTTATTCTATTTATTTCTGTGTCAATTCTCTATTGTTCTGTTTTTATTCTCTTGATTCGGTTTTTATTCTCGTCGACAAGATTGTTTTCCAGACACCTAACCAGATCGCGGAGAATCTCATTTGCGACTTAAAAGATAGTGACGTAATTGACCAACTCCATCTGTGAGTTTTTAACAGTATTAAGACTGCTCAACGCGCGACCGGTATACATCTTTGGGTAATAGATGTCACTAAACAAAAACTAAAAAGTTTGGTTAAACAGTGTTAGATCTCTCTTCTTCTTCTTCTTCCTGGCTCTATCCCATTTTACTTGAGGTCGGCGCAACACGTTTTTTTCTTCCATTCTGTCTTGTCACTCGTCACGCTATCACTAACTCTCTTTCCTTTATATTACTCCTCACAACCAGTCCATATTTTCTTCGGCCTCTCTCTTCCTCTCCATTCATCTACATGTATACCAATACCAAAGCACAGTATTTTATTTTATCTCAAAATGACCACCTCCCTGATTATTAGTGAATCAGATAGAGCTTTTTATTCTAATTGCGAGAGTAAAACTCCCACGAATCTATCATAACTAGTTTAGGAGATATCCGGGGTTAAACTTTTTACCCATATTTTGAAAAAATTATTTAAAAAAAAAATTTAAAAATTATTTCATCTAAACTTTTACAGTTGCTTTATTTTTTTAACTATATTTTAAAAGGTCTTGTTTTTATTTATGTTACGAGTCCTTTATGGCTGCTCTAGATCTCGTAGGAACCGAGAAATCAGCGATTTTGTGATTTTCGTTTTTTTTTTTTTGCCCATGTTCTTCAGTATTAGAATCTGCAATTTACTTTAAAAAAGAGGTAATAAGGTAGACTACCAACACAAAAAAAAAACAACAGTTAATTCCGTGGAATCTCGGAAATACTAAGATTTACCCGAAATTACCCGAACCCGGGGTAACTTCCCGCAATTTTTTTTAAGACGTAATTTTTATATTTTTTACTTTATAAATATAGAAGAATTCTTTTGGCTTGTGTTTTCAAAATAATTGTGCTTAAACATCATCTGCGTTAAATAAACTATCTTCGTTGTAAAGAAGTGTTGTAAATTCATTTTCTTCGCTCTAGGTACATGCAGTTTCTTCTTTGACATCACTGTTATCTTCATTTAAACATTCAGAATTGTCCGGTTGTAACATTTCTATAACAGCTTCTGGCAGTGGCATTCTCCTTCGGTTACTTAGGCGTTGTTTTAGCCGTATCGCTGATATGACAGGGTCGGATGACTCAAGCGCCCTGTGGATTAGGTCCATCATAGTATGAACCCTAGAATCTTTCCGGCTGTGATGTTCCCTATCCTGACGCCAAAATTTATTCCTCGACTCTCCAGCCTGTTCAGAGAGTAGTCCTATGGGTAGCGCTGAATTCTCTATATTTTTTTCTCCGTGAATTAAGATTTTATGTATAGTGTAGTAGTCGTAGGGTGCCAGTTGTATTTCTCTACATACTTTTAAGCCACATTTTTTACAAAATGTACCGTATTTTTTTGCGTCTATTGGTAATCCCGAATTTATGGCTATTAAAATTACATTTAGGTCATCGACGAGCCATTTTTCAATGCCAAGTATATTAGCAAACGTTTGGCTGCTTTGTTCACTTTTGAATACTCGCCAAGCCGTATTGCCGTCATTTGAGGTGCCTGAATTAGGTTTAACAACTTCTACCAATAGACTCATACTTTCCTTAATTTGGTTTTGGATTTCTTTTTTTCTTTCTGCAGTAATTTTTCCCAGATCAGAATTTTTCTTTACTCGCCACTCTCTGACTCTTGGGTCATTTTTATATCCCAAGTGCAGCAAGAATTCCAGACATCTTATATATGCATGTATAATTTTAATAGCCATAAATTCGGGATTACTAATAGACGCAAAAAAATACGGTACATTTTGTAAAAAATGTGGCTTAAAAGTATGTAGAGAAATACAACTGGCACCCTACGACTACTACTATACATAAAATCTTAATTCACGGAGAAAAAATTATAGAGAATTCAGCGCTACCCATAGGACTACTCTCTGAACAGGCTGGAGAGTCGAGGAATAAATTTTGGCGTCAGGATAGGGAACATCACAGCCGGATGATTCTAGGGTTCATACTATGATGGACTTAATCCACAGGGCGCTTGAGTCATCCGACCCTGTCATATCAGCGATACGGCTAAAACAACGCCTAAGTAACCGAAGGAGAATGCCACTGCCAGAAGCTGTTATAGAAATGTTACAACCGGACAATTCTGAATGTTTAAATGAAGATAACAGTGATGTCAAAGAAGAAACTGCATGTACCTAGAGCGAAGAAAATGAATTTACAACACTTCTTTACAACGAAGATAGTTTATTTAACGCAGATGATGTTTAAGCACAATTATTTTGAAAACACAAGCAAAAGAATTCTTCTATATTTATAAAATAAAAAATATAAAAATTACGTCTTAAAAAAAATTGCGGGAAGTTACCCCGGGTTCGGGTAATTTCGGGTAAATCTTAGTATTTCCGAGATTCCACGGAATTAACTGTTGTTTTTTTTTGTGTTGGTAGTCTACCTTATTACCTCTTTTTTAAAGTAAATTGCAGATTCTAATACTGAAGAACATGGGCAAAAAAAAAATAAAAACGTAAATCACAAAATCGCTGATTTCTCGGTTCCTACGAGATCTAGAGCAGCCATAAAGGACTCGTAACATAAATAAAAACAAGACCTTTTAAAATGTAGTTAAAAAAATAAAGCAACTGTTAAAAGTTAAGATGAAATAATTTTTTAATTTTTTTTATAATAATTTTTTCAAAATATGGGTAAAAAGTTTAACCCCGGATATCTCCTAAACTAGTTATGATGGATTCGTGGGAGTTTTACTCTCGCAATTAGAATAAAAAGCTCTATCTGATTCACTAATAATCAGGGAGGTGGTCATTTTGAGATAAAATAAAATACTGTGCAAAGTGAAGATCTATAGGGCGAAGAACGTGCAAGAAACTGCATTTCATTTTTAAGCTATTGCATAGCTTATATCGCGGGCCTTGAGCGTGGAGACCGAATCCAGAAATTCCGTAACGAAAATAACCTAACACCCACCACTCATTTGTTTTTTGAGCGTGGTGACCGATAAGAAAACAAATGAGTGAACAATCAATCAAAATTCAATTCAATGTGTGAAAGTGTAACTTCAATTAATATCAAAGAAAAAAAAAATACTGCATAAATAAAATAAATATTTTTTTTTTTTAAAGTATAATATTATAATATAATTTATGTATAAATAAATAAATAATTATAATTGCATAATTTGATAAAAATGCTATGCAATAGCTTTACCGCGGCAGTCCCCGAGTGCCACACGTCTTTTTTTTCAATTATTCGTCATGATAATGGTCCCTGATCTCTGACATTTGAAATTTTGTTTTTTTTTTTTTTCAGAACTCGGTTCACCGTCCACTGAGGCACAATGTGCGGGATTTTTGGCGGTAGTACAAGATGGCATCTGCGGCTGCCCAGCGAACGTATACTTCGATGTAAACATGAGGGACTGTGTTAAAGGTTAGTGGAGTACTACCTTGGCATTGTACTTTATTCGTAATAAGATTAGCGATTCTATTCGTTTCGATCCGATGCTATTTGAGTCCATTTCATTCTATTCTACTCTACTGTATTGCATTCTATTCTACTCTACTCTATTCCATTTTATGCTATTATATTCTATCCTATCCTATCCTATTATATGCTATTATTTTATTATTATTTATTTTTATTCCATTTTAAATGTTAAGAATTGGTTAAAACTTAAAATTATTACTAAACATAAACACATTTGATAAAATGTACAAAATGTTTTATCATATATTATTATTACTATTCTATTCCATTCCACTCTACTCTACTCTACTCTACTCTACTCTACTCTAATCTATTCTACTCAACTCTACTTTATTCTACTCCACTCTCTCTGCTCCAGCTACCCGCCGCATCACGGACTCGTGCGTCTCCGACCCCATGTGCCACACGTTCGGAGCTGCTAGTATATGTGGACCAGAAGACGAGGACAATTGGTTTTTCCGCAATTGCCAATGCATTCCGGAGCAAGCCATTTGGGATAGTGAGAGGAATATGTGCCGGTTATTCGCTGGTAAGTTCTAGGCCTACTGTCCACTGACGCGTAGTTTCTTTATATGCTTGAAAAAAAAAAGAATGATAATGATGATATTATTATTGAAATTAAAACAGCAGTTAATAGACGATTACACGGCAATGTAGATCTACATGTACAGAGTCATTGCCAAACAAGCGTGTCTTCGACATAGTCTTTAACCTGCTTTCTTAGAAAGGACACGCTTGATCTATTTTTCGGACTTTCCATCGATGTCATGTAACTGAGTTTGGCCACTTATTATAAAATCGAATGCTGTTTATGAGGAATGACTTGCTTATCTTAACTAACCTCCATTTGGCTATTAAAATTTCATTTTTACCACGATCATTTATATTTTATAAATCGCTTCTTTTGAAAAGGTCAAGTTTTTACGAACATATAAAATACTTTCTAATATGCAGGGTATTTGTAAAATACTGGTAACCTCTCAGGACTATATTACTAACATCATAAACATCATATTTTATCTATGTCTTTTAAAAAATCATCATATTTTAGTTCATTAGATTTTAAAACAAAAATAAAAATATTTAAAACTAGCTTTTGCCTGCGGCTTCGATCACGTTAATTTCGGGGTAACACGGTTCCCCTTTCTGTGGGGGGTTAGTGAACTCCCCTTAGTGAACTCCACTGCGGGTGACGTAACATATGACAAACTTATTATTTACGGTTGGTACAGTAATCGGGTCTAGGGATCTAACCGCAAAATTAAGTTTGTTTTTTATTGTTTATACTTTTCCGAGATAAAAAGTACTCAGTGTGGTGCCCAGGATATTAAAGAATAATTATGCCAAGTTTCATCGTAATTAAACCGGTACTTTTTGCGTGATGCCTGAAAAAACAGACAGCCAGACAATTTTTTTTTTTTAATCACATTTTTGGGTTCCGTGTCAGTCTAGTAACACCCCGTGCCATTTTTTTTTCTTTTTATATTTTCAATGTACAGAATTCTTACTTCCTGATAAAGATACTGTTACGTACGTGGGTAATCAAATGCCGATTTACTGACGAGAGAACTTTATTTACCACAAACAATAACAAATTAGTCCAGTCAACAATAATCCGAATCGCAATTAACACTAGAGTACCGTTACACTATCGCTTTAGTCGTTAAGTAAAATCACTTCAAGTACTAGGGTAGTTCGCTCTTGATCGCAGCCGAAATCACAACTGACTCGCTTCCGGCCGGGGGCTCGTATTTATATGCGAAGCCAAGAAAATTCTAGATACCGACGTCCCCGGATCTATCCAGAATTCCAGAACAATTGAATCGCTTCTCAAAGTCATAAATCATTTTTATTGCTCGTGGTAATAAGAGTCACTTTCATGCGAATTTCGACTCTATTTTTAACGTCGGAGAGTACAATTTCCCTTATCGGTTAGTTAAATGCCTATTACTACTCGTACCTTGGTAGGTAGGTACCTTGTGGATGTTTCGAGATTTTTCTAAGTCTGTCTACGTCCAACCATTCTAGACCTTTCGAACAGCAATGCGTTTTAATTATTATGTGCTACTCGTTATTTTCTCTGAGATATGGCGTGTTCACGTTTGATGGCGTAACAATATATTACATTGTCTTCTCAGGTATTGGTGAAAACTGCCAAATAGACAGTGACTGCTTGGCTGGTAACTTGGAGATCTTGTGTATACCGAATGAGGAGGGCCAGGGTATATGTACGTGTCCGGAAGGGACCACCAACATCGATGGACTGTGTCTGGCCAGTGGACTGTGTAAGTATATTATACTTTGCTTGTTGGTCTACTGCAGGGGTCGGAAAGTCACCGTAGGCGCGGGCTTGCGGACAGTGAGCAATGGGTAGCTCGCTGTCCGGCCGTCCGGTAACTGTCCGGACCGAGTTTAAGTCGTCGACGGCGCGCACTGTTTCCGCGCGGCTCAAGGAGTTGTCAGCAACAGCAGGGGCCCAGCCGCGTCGAAGCCTTATAATTGATAGATACACAGATACATACATATGCATTATAATACATAGATACATAAATACATACATACCAAATATATGAGCAATCATAAGAAAGTACGACTTTCGAATAATCACAGCGACAAGTAGATCCCTAACAAGTCTCTTGATATTTAGATACCTGCATGATGTTAACGTCTAAATCCAACTATTTCGTCATTTTTAACTAATTTTAACTTTAAATCACTCTCTTGTTAAGTTTACGCAATGCCGCTTGATAATTTTTACCTTACAGGCCGAGGTATATTGCGACATGAATTTGATCATTTCATTTTGGAATAATTAAATCGTAGCACACTTCGTAGACGCTTCGTAGGCCCTTCGTAGGCCCTTTGTAGACCCTTCGTAGGCCCTTCGTAGCACTCGTAGCATATTTGCTACGACAGTCGTCCACTGTTGCCGAGATGTGTATTGTGACATGAATTTTATCATTAGTACTGCCCTGGTAATTGATATAGCAGTAAGTCAAAAAAGGCGGTTTCGAGAAAGATTTTAAAACAATATTATTCTACTGTAAAAAACACATTTTTCCCTTTCTTTTGACATATAGAACATAAAAATCGAGTGTATAGTTTTATCACAAACGCTAAAATTGTAACAAAAATATTTGCGCGCCGTTTTCTCGAAACCGCCTTTTTTGACTTACTGCTATATCGATTACCAGGGCAGAGTAGGTCACTACACTGGATCATAAAAGCGTAGCAGTCTTCGTAGACCCTTCGTAGTCTTTACAGACGTTTTTAGGGTTCCGTAGTCAACTAGGAACCCATATAGTTTCGCCATGTCTGTCTGTCCGTCTGTCCGTCTGTCTGTCCGTCCTCGCTTAATCTCTGTGACCGTTAGCACTAGAAAGCTGAAATTTGGTACCAATATGTAAATCAATCACGCCAACAAAGTGGTAAAATAAAAATTGGAAAAAAATGTTTTATTAGGGTAGCCCCCCTATATGTAAAGTGGGAAGTGTTTTTTTTTTAATTTCAACCCTAACGTGTGATATATCGTTGGATAGGTAAATGAATAGGGGTTTACTAAAATCATTTTTTGATAATGTCAATAATTTCGGAAATAATCGCTCCAAAAGTAAAAAACAATGTGTCCCCCCCCTCTAACTTTTGAACCATAAGTTTAGAAAATATGAAAAAATCTGAGAAGTAGAACTTTATAAGGACTTTCTAGGAAAATTATTTTGAACTTGATGGAAAGAACAGTTTTTGTACAAAAAAGACAAAAGGGTTCTACAAAATAATTTCTGGACTAAGTTTGTAGTATAATCGTAGCAAGCATTTTTTTTAAACTCATAAGTGGGTACACTTTATTGTGACGGACGGGAAACTATTGAACCCTACACTGAGCGTGGCCCGACACGCTCTTGGCCGGTTTTTTAGACTTCGTAGGCCCTTCGTAGACTTCGTAGACTCTTCGTAGCAAGCGTAGCATATTTGCTACGACAGTTGGTCACTTTGTTTGAATTCAATTGTTTTTTGTTCCAGCGCTCGGAGACGAATGTCAAATGACGCAGGAGTGTACGGAGACTGAACACACCGTGTGCGAAAATGGACGATGCTCCTGCGGCGTAGGATATCAAGAGCGTGACGATATCTGTGCCCCTAGTAAGTATACAAAGAAATATAGAACTATCATAATTATCATCAGCCTTTTTAAGCTATTGCATAGCTTCTATCGCGTGCCTTGAGCGTGGAGACCGAATCTAGAAATTCTGTAACGAAAATAACCTAACACCCCCCACTCATTTATTTTTTGAGCGTGGTGACCGATAAGAAAACAAATGAGTGAAAGCAACTGTCGGCGTTTTGGATGGGTGGGGGGTTAAGCGGCTGTTAGCGAGGTCTGGTTTTTAATGGAAGAGGTTAAGCAGCTGTTGGCGAGGTCTGGTATTGGATGAGTGGGGATAAGCAGCTGTTGGCAAGGTCTCATTTTGGATGGGTGGGGTTAAGCAGCTGTTAGCGAGGTCTGGTTTTAGATGGATGGGGTTAAGCAGCTGTTGGCGAGGTCTGGTTTTAGATGGATGGGGTTAAGCAGCTGTTGGTGAGGTCTCGTTTTGGATGTTCATCCATAAGTTCTATTGCATAAGTTGATAAAAAATGCTATGCTTTACCGCGGCAGTCCCCGAGTGCCACACGTCTTTTTTTTTTAATGTTCCCACTGCTGGGACTCAGGCCTCCTCTCTAGGAGAGGGAATGGGCCGTAATCCACCACGCGGGCCCGGTGCGGGTTGGTGAATGTCACATGTCTTCCTTCACCGTTTCAATGAAACAAATTATAATTTTTCAGCTATTGGCAGCCCCTGCCTGCTAGATGCGGACTGTGCTATAAACAATACCATCTGTGTGCACTCTATTGGTACGTCGACTTGTCAGTGTAGTGCTGAATTTGTGGAGTACAGCGAAGCATGCTGGCCTAGTAAGTTTGTTGATTTATTAACTACTTTTTTTTTATTGGTATAAACTAGTGTTTGACTGCGATCCCACCTGATGGTAAGCAGTGATGCAATCGTTGATGGTGAGGCGCACTAGTTTATTAAGAGCCTATTCACTCTAGCCTTAAAGACACCTAAGTTATAATCAGACGGGAAGACCGCAGCAGGCAAATTGTTCCAGTCCCTCGATGTATAATTTATATATAAAATTATACCCCTATGCTGTGTCCCTAGTAGAGGTTTTAAAGATTATTTCTTTTACTAACAATATTTTTGCAACAATATTTTCGTACCAATTTTATACTTACAATCTTTTCGTATTTATTTGACTAATAATCTTTTTGTATTCATTTTACTAACAATGTTTTTATATTGTGTTACTAACAATATTTCATATTTATTTTACTAATAAAATATTCGTATTTATTTTAATATCAACATTTTCGTATTAAGTTTACTAACAATCTTTATTTTGTTAATAATATTTTCATATGTGTTTTAATCATAATCTTTTCGTATTTAGTTTTAATAATAATATTTTCATTAATGTACTAACAAATTTTTCATAATTTATTTTACTAACAACGTTTCTGTATTTATTTTATTTTACTAACAATCTTTTCGTATTTAGTTTTACTAATAATATTTTCATATTTAATGTACTAATAATTTTTTTTATTATTTATTTCACTAACAACGTTTTCGTATTTATTTTACTATCAATATTTTCTTATTCATTTAACTAACAATTTGTCTCCCATTCAGGACTGTCAGATCATACACAAGAATGTGAGGTGGCTCTCCAGTGTACCGAGTACTTGGGCAGTGGTAGCAACTGCACCAATGCTACGTGCGAATGTTTTGATGACCACCATTTCAGGCATGGACGCTGCTGGCCGAAGACTGGTAAGATTTAGACACTTTTTTTTATTTTTTTCTATTTTTTTTTAGGTGTTTTTTACAAATAAATATTACTTATTTATATCTGTACTAAATAAAGGGAATAATAATAAACCTTAAAGATCCGTAAAAACATAAAAATTTACAAAATAAAAAGATCAAAATTAATTTATTTTTGAGTATGCGGTACATACAAGGTCTAACAAATATAATAAAAATGTGGGCTATTGCCGGTGCAGAAATATAAAAAAAAATGATTTTAAACAAAATATCATGATTCTTTTATTTAATTAGATACTATTTTAAATAAAAAAAAATATCTTTTTAATATTAGACAACAAAGTCATTTAAGTTTTTTTTTACATCCCGATCGTCGCCATGGGTCGTGTTGGGGGTCTCTTTGGATCAGGGTTTGCTATTATCTAAGAAAACAGCCTTGAGCGCAGCGCTGACCGCAGCGATGAAATCCAAATAGGTACATTGGATTATCAATTCAATGTAACTATACATTGGATTGTTAATTCAAAGTACTGTGCTGTCGACTTGTCACTGCGGCCAGCGCTGCGCTCAAGACTGTTTTCTTAGATAATAGCACCGTGGGGCCAACTTCCCCCTATAAAAAATATTATCTTTTAGTAGTACTTTTGACCACAAGGAAAAAGGCATTAAGGTACAGTTAACAAACAACTGTATTTGTTTTATTAGTGATCCCAAAATACTACTAAAAATAAAAATGTTGTTAGAAGTTAGGACCGCGGTCCAAATTGCCCCACGACTGTCGCCATGACAGTTTTATAAATCGCAGATGTTATGGCAGCCATTTTGTTTTCGTTTTTTTTTTCTAGAACATTTTAGTAGGTAATGAAGTTCTTACTATAAAATAACATTAGACATTTATGAAAACCTATTATTACTGTCCGTTCAACCGATTTTGACTTTTATTACTTTGGTGGCATGACAAATGGCGGCTGCAGTAAATAGTTGGTATTGTAACCATTTTTTTGCTTTTAAAGCCATTCTTTTGCCTACGAAATAGAAGTTAAAATCGGTTAAACAGACAGTAAAAAAGGTTTCTACACCCTAAAATTTTGATCGTTTTAATCCCGTGAAGGGTCGATCCGGTACATGAAACACCATTGATTTGTAAAGATAAAATTAAAAAATAAAGTACCTTTTTTTCAAAACTCGTATTAATTTACGCATGTACGAAATTAATTTTTTTAAGAAAACGTCAGCTGAGCGACTCCAATGACCTGTAGGTAGTTTAGACGCAACGCCGACTACTCTTTACAAATCGATAGTGTTTCATGTACCGGATCGACCTTCCACGGGATTAAAACAATCAAAATTTAGCGGTGTCTAAATGTCTAATATTAACGTGAATATAGAGTGTAATATCTTTTATTTGTTTCCAGGTCTTTTCGAGGCATGTTCCAGGATTAGTGAATGCTACTTGGGTGACTTGACTGATCGAGTTGAGTGCAGAAACAGTTTGTGTCAATGCTCTTTCGACTTCCCCTATTCAGAGGAACACCATACATGCGGTAAGTATTATCTTCTTTTTTGTTTAGACAATATTAGTAATAGTTAGTAGTTTGACTGGCCTGTTGGTCTAGTGGTTAGTGACCCTGACTGCTATGCCGGAGATTGGGGGTTCGATTCCCACCCAGGACAAATGTTTGTGTGATGAGCGTAATCATTTGTTCCGTGTCTGGGTGTAATTGATCTATAATATGTATGTATTTAGAAATATATAAGTATGTTTATCAGTTGTCTAGTACCCATAACACAAGCTCTGCTTAGCTTGGGACTAGACGGCGTTGTGTGATAGTTGTGGAATATTATATAGTTATATAGTATTGCAAAATCCGAAACGCCCGTCTAATACTTTTATGTAAAGAATCTATGTACAAACTTTCAGAACTGTATCATGAAAAATCACAAATTTATAAGCTTGTAATGTCAGCAAAAATACATAGTCACCGAGCCATCCAGGCGACTGAGGGGTTGTTTTGAACAATATTTCTATAAGATCAACTCGGCAGCATAACCTTTCATATAATACAAAAAAAAAAATCGGTCCACTTTTGACCTAGATATCGGTGAACATACATTAAAAAAAAAATACATTCAGCCGAATATACAACCTCCTCCTTTTTGAAGGTTAAAAATGTACTATTATTTACTTTGTTACAGCTGGTCCAGATGGCGTTGCATCTAGTCCTGGAGGATCCTCAGCTTCAATCGCAGTTAGTAGTACCTTCACGATAGCAGCCGGCCTACTTTATGTTATATTACATTTAAATTAAACTCTAAACATAGTACTAAGACTGCCTGTTATCGCAAGAAACTTGAAGACAAAGCAATGATAGAAAAAAAAAAAACTGAAAACAGATATTTGAAAGGGAAGGAGTATTATATTAAGATTTAATTTAATTTGTAAATATACTCAACACTTTTTATTTTTATAATCCTGTATTTTATTTCATCAAGTACCTACACCTACATCACTAATTTTTAATTAGTACAAATATTTAAAGGGCTTCTTAAAAAAGTTCTTGTTATTATTTAACCCTTAAATGCATGGTGTTGCCTTTTGGCAACATACCCAATATTATTTAATTAAAAATAAAATAAATGAAATATGGTATTATATATTAATTATTTAGGGTATTTACTATCAATTAAAAACATTCATTTTTTTTCCTACATTTTTTTATTTTTAAAACATTTATATACTTAATATAGGCAGTGATGTTTTGGCTAAGACCTCTTTGGTTTTGGCAACCTAACCTTTTTTTGGAAAATTAATATAAAATAGTTTTAGTCGTAATTTTATAATTCCAAAATATGAAACAGAATTGTAATAAAATACAATATCATAAACTGCCATTTTCCACATTTTTTGCTTATTTACTCATTTTTAAGAGAAATTTAAGAAAAAAAATTTTTTTTTCAGCAATGTTGTAGTTGTTCTTTTATTTGAATAAACTTTAAATAAAATACAAAAAAATATGCATTTATTAAGGGTTAAGTAAAGTGTCAAAAAATAATATTCACTAACGGCAAAGTTATTAGCGTTTCTATAAATCCAATAATGTAAACGGACAAACACTGCGCATGGTATTCTAGTAGCAATTGTTTTGAGTGTTTGACTCAATTATGATTTTGCAAACTATGAAAACTTTAATTACATTTTATTTAGTCCGTATTTTAGATTATAAAAAAATATTGGACACGTATTTTTTCTTTTTTAGATTAAACAAACAATAACGAAGAAATAGCCCATTAAAGTTACGTGTGAAGTCACCCCGTACGAAAAAATGCAGCACGGGCGTGACGTTACACGTAACTTCAATGGACTATATCTTTGTCATTTTTGGTTTAATTTACAAATAAAAAAATACATGGCCCTTATTTTTGAATAATCTTTTAGATTAACTAATTACATTTTTTACGGCAACTAGCATAATCTGGGATTTCGTTTTTCTTACTTTTTAACTATACAAATCTGATCAGTAACGAGGACGATACAATTTTTTTGGTACTAATTTTTATGCTTATTCCAATTTATACATTTTTTAATCCTCATATTTACTTTATTTATTGACATCGTGGTCACATAATAGAAGCGATAAAAAATATGTAACCAAGGTTTTTGTAACTCATAACATGATTTAACCATGGAGTTTCTTGCACGTTCTTCTCCATAGAGACCAACTCTTTGGGACGTGCAACTTAGATTCACTTTTTTTTTGACTAATCTATATTTTGATAATTTAAAAGTGCCTGTTATTGGTATATTTGAAATAAAGTTTCTGATTTCTGAATAACGAAATTTTTTTCCAAAAACTTTTAAAGTTAAAAAAATAACTTCTCTTTCCTAGAACTATGAAATATTCAAGTGAATAACGGAATTACGGAATGCCCTTTTTTATGGTGGGAAAAAATCATGCAATGAAATCCCCCGCTCTTGGGCGGAGCGGGAGATAGTGTCAGACTCTTACTAAAAGACCCACCCGGTTCCTTCTAGCCTTCATACCGGGGCTCGAGCGCCCTTTCGGATAACCCTGACCCCAGTAGGCTTCGACCCGGCTGGGTCACTGCTGTTGCTGACAACTCCTTGAGGCGCGAGGGACGGAATGCCCTAACCAAAGCGTTTTGGCGTTATCCCTTTTTTTCGCATTGTCTCTATATCGAAATATTGCATTAGATGAAACAATAAACTTTTAAACTATGCTCGCGTTGACGACAGACGAGTGGTAAAAGTTTTAAAAAAATATATGTTTATTATAGATTCATCAACAACATTATCAACTATTGATTTTTTCGTGGGTACATTGGCAAAAAAAAAATTAGCAATTTCGCAACTTTTCTCTACGCCTTCGAAACGGCTTGGATCTTTAGAAACATTTTTACACATAAAAAATGGTGGTTAAACATTCTTCAAAGTGAACTATAGCATTATATGTAAATCAATCAATATTTCGCAAAGAAAATGGATTAAAAGGACAGCAGGGTTCTATGCGTTCGCAGATGCCCGCAATTTCCTCCTCCTTGCATAGTATTCCTCAATGCGTCGTCCTGCTCCATCTGTTTCTGTCTCTGGCGGTGTGAATCAATCCCGCAATTAAATGCACAGATACTCGTACTGCCGCCTAGGCGGGTACGAGTGTTTGTGTTTGTCCATTTAATTCCGACCAGATTTTCAAGGGACTATAAGTCTTAAGCTACTATTTGAAAACACAAGGCACTCGAGGCTTGTTAGTTGACCCTTAGCCGGTTATCACACTGAAAACGCACCTACGCACGTACTTGCGGGAGTGTAGATCTGCATCATCGTGCGGGTTTTTTTACGCACTCACGCGCGTAGGTGCGTCTTGTAAATTCACGCAAGCACGCACTCATTTCATACAAAATCACGCACGGTACTACGAGACTCAGTGTGGCATACCATGCGTGTCGCCCCGCACCCACGCGCGTGAGTGCGTTTCTCCGCATGTAGGTGCGTGATCTACATAAATGCGCGTGGATGCAGTTTCAGTGTTAAGTTAATATTTTCAGAAATCAGAAACGTTTATTTCAAATAGACCAGTTACAGGCACTTCTACTTGAATTGTCAAAATGTCGGTAAGTCAAACAAGTGAAGCTAAATTGCACGTTCCAAAGAGTAGGTCTCTATGGAGAAGAACGTGCAAGAAACTCCATGGACACTCTTTTAAATCGTATTGAGTTACATACATGAAACATTACATATTTCTTTTTTGCTTCTATTATGTGAACACAATGAAGATAAGTAATAAGTGTTTCGGACTGTGCGTGTTTTAGATACAGACGGAGATACTTACAAGCAACGTTAAGACACGCATTCACGCGCTATGGTGCGGGGTGCGTGGCAGTGTGATAATAGCCTTACAGCTTTAATATTAATGTGGAGACCTTTTGTAAATGACGAACTAGTTAAATACCAATGTTCTCTAATAAATCCTTGAAGGACATTGCCGTTAGACCTTCTTTTTTGGTAGGTAATCATCCACTGAGTTCTCCCGTTATAGGGTTGAGCGCGATGGTGTGTTTTTTTTCTGGTGGGTAAAAATGACATCCCCTTGTGCGGAGCGGGAGACAGTGTCAGACTCTTACTGACTAAAAAACCCACCCCGTTCCTTCTTGCCTTTCATACCGGGGTCGAGCCTCCTTTTCGGAACTAGACCCTGGCCCCAGTAGGATTCGACCCAGCTGGGTCCCTGCTGTTGCTGAAAACTTCTTGAGGCGCGCGGGAACAGCGCGCGCCGTCGAGGATTTGGGCTCGGTCCAGACAGTTACCAGACGATCGGACCCATTGCTCGCCGTCCGCAAGCCCGCGCATACGGAGGCCGGAAATCGGGATCGGAATCCTAGCAGCGGCTGGGGCACTGTGAACGCCGTTGCCTGATGCGGTCGGCCTCCTCTTTTGTTAGCATTACTGCTTCGCAGAAGGAGGTGGTCGCCTGCCACTCGTGATGACGCACAAGTCCGCACAACTAAAAACTTCTATAGATTTATTATAATAATCTGTAGTTATAGGTAGATATTACTAATGGCGGTAACAGAAATACAACATCTGTGAAAATTTCAACTGTTTAGTTATCACAGTTCACGAGAAACAACTTGGTAATAGATAGACGGACAGTTCTCATTATCATCATCATATCAGCCGAAAGACGTCCACTGTTGGACATAGGCCTCCCCTAAGCGTCGCCACAACGACCGGTCCTGTGCGTCACGCATCCATCGGATTCCCGCGACCCTGACCAGGTCATCGGTCTACCTTGTGGCCTTCCAACGCTGCGTTTTCCGGTACGTGTTCGCCACTGCAGAACCTTTCGTCCCCATCGACCATCTGTTTTGCGTGCAATGTGCCCTGCCCATTGCCACTTAGATTTGGCGATTCTTCGAGCTATGTCGGTAACCTTGGTTCTTCTGCGGATGTCTTCATTTCTGATGTAATCACGCAAGGAAACTCCGAACATAGCCCTTTCCATCGCCCTTTGGGTGACTTTGAGTTTTCTTATGAGGCCCATGGTAAGTGACTAATTTCCGGAGCCATAAGTCATCACTGGCAACAAGCACTGGGCCTCAAGTCTGCTATTACAATAATGTCAGAATGTTCTATCATTGATATCATAATTGTTGATTTTGACAAGTTTTGGTAATCTACTAATATAATGGCGTCATTATGACTTTCCAATGGTCAACCACTGACACTCCATTGAAAGAAATGGCATAGAATGGTAATCTTGTACACAATAATAAATGAATGTCTGACGTATGCGGTAGTCTGCTAAAATTTTTACAGTTTCTTTGATAAATGTCTTACCATTAGAACGTCATTGTGCAGTCAGTGCTTTTAATAAGCTCGATATTGTCATTTTACCACAATTTTATTACGAGACCATTGACTGATCAATGATCGATCATTATGAATTAGCAGATTACGAACTTTTAGCAAAATGACAATAAGATCGTGTTGGAATGACGAATTTATAAAAATAGCAGACTGCCCCTGGTCGGAGACTTTCGTATTGAGACACTGGTATATTGGACGAGAAGACACCGCGCAGCTTCCCGAACGCCGCCCAGCCGAGTCGGATTTGACGATTGACCTCTTTCTCGAAGTAAGACCTACCCAACTGGATCGTCTAGACGGACAGTGTAGTCTTATATTTAGGGTCACGTTTTTACTTTGGGTAAGACAAAACTTTAAAAAGAAAAAAAAGACGTGTGGCACTCGGAGACTGCCGCGGTAAAGCTATTGCATAGCATTTTTATCAACTTATGCAATTATAATTATTTATTTATTTTATTTAAACAGTATTTTTTTTTCCTTTGTTATTTTTTCTTTGATATTAATTGAAGTTACACTTTCACACATTGAGTTGAATTTTGATTGATTGTTCACTCATTTGTTTTCTTATCGGTCACCACGCTCAAAAAACAAATGAGTGGGGGGTGTTAGGTTATTTTCGTTACGGAATTTCTGGATTCGGTCTCCACGCTTAAGGCCCGCGATAGAAGCTATGGAATAGCTTAAAAAAATCGAATTTACAGTGTTATTATTTCGAAGCCATCATCTAATACATTTTTAATATACTTTTTGCCATGTAATTAATTATAGCAAAACTATTAATTCGACATTTTCGTGTATAGATGTGATTAAATTTCAATTAAGTGTAGTTTCTACAAGGTTTGTGTTTAATTATAGCTTAGAAAGTAACTTGTGTTAGCTACTATGTCTGTAACAGCTTAAATCGACAGCTTTCTTTGGAAAATTCATAAAAATAAGCACACAATAACTTCATTTGCTAAATTATGGTCACCACACTACGAGAGGGAATGGGCCGTAATCCACCACGCGGGTCCAGTGCGGGTTGATGAATGTCACATGTCTTCGAATTTTTGGTTCTAGGACATGTCGGTTTCCTCACGATGTTATCCTTCGCCGTTTTGAGACCACTCAGCCTCCATTGCTTTCCATCAAAATGTATCTACTAAGTGTTTCAAATATAGAACATAAAGTTTTTATATAGGTATTAAATCATCATTGGATGATAAAAACTAAGACTTCTCCCTCTCCTGGATGGAGCAGGACGGCGTGTCAGACTTTTACTGACTATAAACCACTCCTTTGTTCTTTCTTGGGGAGCAATGATGGCCGAGTGGTAACGGATGCAACTTACGAATTGTAGATCGCGGGTTCAAACTTAGCCAGGCGCATTACTTTGTGTAATTAATTTCATCACCACTGCTCTCAAAACGGTGAAGGAAAACATCGTGAGGAAACCGGCATGTCCTAGAACCAACAATTCGAAGACATGTGACATTCACCACTGCACTGGGCCCGCGTGGTGGATTACGGCCCATTCCCTCTCTTAGAGAGAAGACCAGAGTCCCAGCAGTGGGAAAATTAAAACGCTGATTATGCTATGTTCTTTTTTTGACTGGCCTTTTGGTGTAGTAGTTAGTGACCCTGACTGCTATGCCGGAGGTCGTGGGTCCGATTCCCACCCAGGACAAATGTTTGTGTGATGAGCATGGTCATTTGTTCTGTGTCTGGGTGTAATTTATCTATATTATGTTATGTATTTAGAAATAGGTACCTATGTTTATCAGTTGTCTAGTACCCATAACACAAGCTCTGCTTAGCTTGGGACTAGACAACGTTGTGTGATAGTTGTGGATTTTTTTTTTGCCTTGCGTCCAGGACTCTGGGTTTATGGCCCTCTAGCAACCTCCTTAAAGCTCTAGTGTAAATACCTTCAGAGCCTGAACTCATGACCTTTCAGTAACATGACCAGCTTGCGTGCGATACCGATCGGACCTTAATCGAAGGCGCCGGAAGTTTAGAGGGACGGCCTAAGGTAGCTTATCAACAGACCGGCGTTTGTAGAACGTTTAGCTCAGTTTAAACGGTACGTTATCGGGGGTGCCAACCTTAGGAAGTTGTGGTAAACGCAAAGATGCCAACGTGACTTCTGGTTGGTTAAACTTTCGAATTTCGAAAGTGTGTTTTCAGAAATATCAGGGAAAACGAATTGGCTATTTTATTTTTGTAGATTTTAAAATCGATAAAGTACTCATGTATATATATTTTTCTACAACTATCACACAACGCCGTCTAGTCCCAATCTAAGCAGAGCTTGTGTTATGGGTACTAGACAACTGATAAACACTTACATATATATTTCTAAATACATACCTATTATACATAAATTACACCCAGACACAGATCAAATGATTATGCTCATCACAAAAACATTTGTCCTGTGTGGGAATCGAACCCACAACTTCCGGTACCAACAGGACAGTCAAAATTAAGTAACAGTGAGTAATAAGTAACAGTCACGCTTAAACCCTTATCTTATTCTAGAACACAACTGAAACGTGTGTTTTAGAATAAGATAATTTTTTCATCTGAAAACCTACAAATAACACTAGCTGACCCGGCAAACTTCGTACCGCCTAATAGTTACCTTTTATCTAAGCTGTCAACTCTACCTACTCTACCCTACTCTACCCTACTCTACCCTACTCTACCCTACTCTACCCTACTCTACCCTACTCTACCCTACTCTACCCTACTCTACCCTACCCTACTCTACCATACCCTACTATATCCTACCCTACTCTACCCTACCCTACTCTACCCTACCCTACTCTACCCTACCAAATTGTGAATCTAAACCATTCCCTAAAGATCCCCTTGAACACACACAAAAAATTTCATCAAAATCGGTCCAGTCGTTTGAGAGAAGTTCAGTGACATACACACTCACAGAAGAATTATATAATTATATAAAGATTACTATTACTAGATTCCAATTAATAAAGATATTCCAATTTAAAGTTGGTGAAATTAAAATAAATTTCGTACAAACGTGTGTTTTTAGGGTTCCGTAGCCAAATGGCAAAAAACGGAACCCTTATAGATTCGTCATGTCTGTCTGTCTGTCTGTCTGTCTGTCTGTCTGTCTGTCTGTCTGTCTGTCTGTCCGTCCGTATGTCACAGCCACTTTTTTCCGAAACTATAAGAGCTATACTGTTGAAACTTTGTAAGTAGATGTATTCTGTGAACCGCATTAAGATTTTCACACAAAAATAGAAAAAAAGCAATAAATTTTGGGGGTCCCCATACATAGAACTGAAACTCAAAATTTTTTTTTCCATCAAACCCATGCGTGTGGGGTATCTATGGATAGGTCTTCAAAAATGATACTGAGGTTTCTAATATCATTTTTTTCTAAACTGAATAGTTTGCGCGAGAGACACTTCCAAAGTGGTAAAATGTGTGTCCCCCCCCTCTAACTTCTAAGATAAGATAATTATAAATCTAAAAAAAATATATGATGTACATTACTATAAAAACTACCAACGAAAATTGGTTTGAACGAAATCTATTAAGTAATTTTTTTTTAATGCGTCATAAATCGAAAAAAATACACTATTATTAAAACATCGATCAAAGTTACAACACATTACAAGAGCTTTTATATTATGTTACTTGCTGCTACGGAACCCTTCATGGGCGAGTCCGACTCGCACTTGGCCGGTTTTTTTTTTCGTACAAAACGAAAATTAAGTTTTTCTCAAGATCATTCAAGTTGTACAGACGTATGTTCTATTGGCGCTTGAGAGGAGAAGCTGAAGAAACTTGGGGCTATGAGATGAAGAAAGATGGGGTGACCATTACCATGGCATAGCATAGTCGGCCTTATGTCGCCACTGTTGTAACTCAGGCCTCCTCTCTAGGAGAGGAAACCATTATCACAATAAACCTATTGCTAAATGTCCTAGTACAGTAGCCCGATTCACGTAATCAAAACCGTAACGATATCGTAGAGATTTAGTCGTTTAGACCATTTCCGTATCTATCAATCGAGTTTGAACGACACCGATTTTAATGTCGTTTTGTCGAAGAGTCGATTTAAAAAAAAAATCTGCATTACATAACCCTGGTAGAATACTTATTAATGTAACTGGAAATAAGTCGTCGATAGATCGTTTAGTTTTGAGCCAGTTATATTGTCGTTCTACCCAATCCCGATTAAGGAACACGTGAATACCGCTTTTGGATAGGACTTCGATCGAACGACTGTATAAAACTTCAACGATATTTGGCGCCTATCTCGCCGTCTATCGTGCGCCCGCGCTTCCTTTTTTCCAGTTCTGGCGAAATCTGTCTAGTTCAACGCGCCATCCCCTTCGTGGTCTGCCGCGACCCCGCCACACTGTTTTTCATGGCACCAACTTTGGCTGTTTTTGGGCATCAGTAGAGGTAAGACAAAGAGATAACAAGATGTACTGAAAACGCCTGGAAGAGCTACTGGTCCATCAAAGACCCATTCAATGGTGAATCGCCCATAACACTAAAACAAAAGCTCATGGACATGCGGGGAGAATCCCCGTCATAACTTTGATGCACAGACTTGGTCTTTGACTAACATCCAGAAGTCTAAACTTAAGGCCCAAGCGCCCGAAAAAAGCAATAAAACAGTGACTTTCTGAAGCCTACTCCTCGGTAACGGCCAGGTAAATAGGTTTGAAAAAAATCTATGTTTATTATAGATTAATGAACAACAATATCAACATTTTATTTTTTCGTGCTATTGATACTTTTGTATAAAAAATATTTATCAATTTCGCAACTTTTCACAACTTTTCCCTACTCCTTCGAAACGGCTTGGATCTTTAGAAACATTTTTACACATAAAAATTGGTGGTTAAATATTCTTAAAAGTGAACATTGCATATGTAAATCAATCAATATTTCGCAAAGAAAATGGATTTAAAGGTCAGCCGCGCGCTTTCCGGGTGCTGTTTGCCGCAAATAAATGCACAGATTTGCGTACTGACGCCTAGGCGGGTGCGAGAGCTGCGTCCATATAATTTCGGCCAGATGGTTCAAGGGACTATAAGCCTTAAGATTTGCCAAAGAGCAATGGAGCGTAGGATACTAGGTGTTACGGATCAAGTTCGAAACACCTGCGCTCCAAAACCAAAATAGTAGATGTGGCTCAAAAGGCTGCTAAACTGAAATTGGACTGAGCTGGACAAATCTGCCGCACACTCGACAAGCTGTGAGCCAAAGTAGTTGAAAATTAGACTGAAAAAACCCGACAACCAGCTTCATTTAGATAAATATGTACCCTCCAAACAGTTGTCAAAAAACGCCCCAAATCTCACTTTAACAAAATTCAAATCACAAATTTGTATTTCTTTTGATATTTACTCCATTCCTAACATTACTGCTACTAACTGGACGCTATAATACGAGTCGAAAATTCCTAATTACCGACTAAAGGGCAAACACGCATACCTTGGCACGAAAGAAGGTTAGTTTAAGTAGGAAAAACCTCCTTCGTACCCGCGAATATAAGCTCTGTGTTACCTGTGGTAAGTTTGACAGTTGCGCGCGGAAAGTTGGTAGCGCTGTATTTTTTTAAATCTATGGCTGTGTAAAGCATGTCTCGTGTTATGCCAAAGGTCAGATCGTTAGGCATATTATGCCCTTTCTACTTGAGGGGGAATGAATTTTTAATGGTTGAATCGTTTACTTGATTTTAATTGGAAAACCGTTGTTCCTGGTAAATAAAAGAATTACTTTGAAACATTTTTTTTAGGATGCCAAAGGATTAGAGGTTAAAGACTTTAGGTTAGGTTTTTTAGGGTTCCGACCTCAAAAGGAAAATGGAACTCATAAACGATCACTTTGTTGTCCGTCCGTCTGTCTATCTGTCTGTCAAGACTCTTTATCTCAGAAACGCGTAGAGGTATCGAGTTGAAATTAAAAGCTGTGAAAAAATCAAACTTGTAAGTTAACGAATAAAAAAGATACGACCGTTTATGTCGCAAAATAACGTATATTTTGATACACTCAAAGATCGAAATTCATAGGGTACTTCCCGTTGACCTAGAATCCAGAAAGACACAAAGCAAGGTCTTATAGCACAGGTATAGGGATAAATCTGAAAACAGTAAATTTGTTGTTTCCTAAGTAACAAAAAAAAAAACTCAATTTGGAAAAATCTTCGAGGCTCCATTCGGTAATTGTAGTTTACATGGCGTCCTCAGTGTACGATTCTGACTTGCACTTGCCCTGAATCCTGAAATTTGGCATAAAGCAAGGTCTTACAGCATAGATATAGGAATAAATCTGAAAACTGTAAATTTTACCTCTTTATTAGTATAGAGTAGATGTAGATGAATTAAGTAAGGTCGCGGTTCAGACCCAGCCAAGCGCATTACTTTGTGTAATTTATTTCATCACCACTGCTCTCAAAACGGTGAAGGAAAACATCGTGAGGAAACCGGCATGTCCTAGAACCAAAAATGCGAAGACGTGTGACATCCACTAACCCGCACTGGACCCGCGTGGTGGATTCCGGCCTGTTTTTTTTTTTCTAGAAAAAAAGTTGGAGTCAAAAGCAGTGGAAGCTGCATTAAAAGACTAATTATTAAATTATATGCTTTTTTTTTCGGTGGGAAAATCATCTAATGACATCCTCCGCTCTTGGGCGGAGCCGGAGATAGTAACTTTTTACTGACCAAAACCCACTCTTGTTCCTTCGTTGCCTTTCGAACAGGGGCTGAGCTACCTTTCGGACTAACCCTGGCCCCAGTAGGCTCCGACACAGCAGAGCCCCTGCTGTTGCTGACAACTCCTTGAGGCGCGCGGGAACAGTGCGCGCCGTCGACGACTTGGGCTCGGTCCGGACAGTCGGACAGCGAGCTACCCATAGCTTGCCGACCGCAAACCCACGCCTCCGGTGGCCGGAAATCAGGATCGGAATCCCGGCGGCGGCTGGAGCGCCGTTGCCTGACGGTCAGCCTTCTCCTTTGTTAGCATTACTGCTTCGCAGTGCATTTATATGCTTCTGAAATGTGGTCGCTTACCTCCTCCATCTCAAAGAAGTTGAGGCGCACGTGCCGGTCGAGCTCAGTCCAGATGGTTATCGTTCGGCCGGACAGCGTGCTACCCATTGCTCGCCGTCCGCAAGCCAGTCTTTGATGGTGGGAAGTCGGAGTCGGGATCTCGGTGGCTGGGGCGTGAGGATGTTCGTTCCCTTTCGCTGAGGAGGCGACCACCTGCCATTCCTTCTCGCTCCATTTTTACAAGCTTTTATTTAATTTCACCTGTCCCGATGTTTGTCTGTATCTAATCTTGTAAATTAAATTTGAACCACTTCCCGGTTACCGATTGAGCTGAAATTTTGCACGCATGTGTAAATCAGATGACAATGCAAAATTGTTATGACATGGAGCTGATCTGATGATGGAACCGGAAGGTGGCTTTAGGAACTTTGTAGTTAAACGACACAACCCCATCGAGTTTTCGCTCGTATGATTCATCTTGACGTGTGTTAATTATATAAGGTAGTAGCTCGGTAAGAGCTATAAAAGCTTGCTATGAAAAAAAAAAAGAGACGTGTGGCACTCGGGGACTGCCGCGGTAAAGCTATTGCATAGCATTTTTTATCAACTTATGCAATAGACCTCGCCAACAGCTGCTTAAACCCACCCATCCAAAACCAGACCTCGCCAACTGCTGCTTAACCCCACCCATCCAAAACTAGACCTTGCCAACAGCTGCTTAACCCCACCCATCCAAAACGCCGACAGCTGCTTAACCCCACCCATCCAAACACAGACCCCACCAACAGCTGCTTAACCCCACCCATCTAAAACCAGACCTCACCGACAGCTGCTTAACCCCATCCATCCAAACACAGACCCCACCAACAGCTGCTTAACCCCACCCATCTAAAACCAGACCTCACCGACAGCTGCTTAACCCCATCCATCTAAAACCAGACCTCGCCAACAGCTGCTTAACCCCACCCATCCAAAACGAGACCTCGCCAACAGCTGCTTAACCCCATCCATCTAAAACCAGACCTCGCCAACAGCTGCTTAACCCCACCCATCCAAACATAGACCTCGCGAACAGCTGCTTAACCCCACCCATCCAAACATAGACCTCGCTAACAGCTGCTTAACCCCACCCATTCAAAACCAGATCTCACCAACAGCTGCTATTGATTGTTCACTCATTTGTTTTCTTATCGGTCACCACGCTCAAAAAACAAATGAGTGGGGGGTGTTAGGTTATTTTCGTTTCGAAATTTCTGGATTCGGTCTCCACGCTCAAGGCCCCCGATAGAAGCTATGCAATAGCTTAAAAATTCATTAAAAGCTTGTTTATATGTATTATTTGATTAGGTTATTCACCTTTCTACTTACCTATTAAATCGATGGTTTTTTAAAAACACAATCGCCTTAACAAATACATGTTGTATCATGCCAGACTTCTTATAAAAAGTCACAGACATACTTAACATAATACGAAAATACACAATTTCTATAAAAACGAATTTCGCAATGTAATGTAATGTAATGCCTTGAGCTTTTCAACCGTTCTTCATTCACTTAGAAGGTTATAGTACTTATATTCTACTCATATAGAAATGTGAACGGTGGTATGATCATATTTTTTTTTTTTGAGAAATCTTCAAATAAAGATTAAGCCAGATATAAACTAGCAAAGGAGAAGGCCGACCGCGTCAGGCAACGGCGCTCTCGCCGTCGCCGGGATCTCGATTTCCGGCCACCGCAGGCGCGGGCTTGCGGACAGTGAGCAATGGGTAGCTCGCTGTCCGACCGTCCTTTAACTGTCCGGACCAGCAATGGGACCGGCGAGTAATGGGACCGAGCTCAAGTCGCTGACGGCGCGCGGCGCGCACTGCCCCCTTAGCCAAGTTACAACCGTATCGTGTCGAATTCCGTTCTCCAATCGGTAACGCTTCGGTGTCAGCAATTGTAGAAAACGATTAGTGGGTAGCCATGTTGACGCACCAGTGTCGGCCGCTCGTTCTACAATGTAGCGTTTGTTTATCAAAGGAAATAGCTTTAAACTTTGTAGAAATAAATTCATTCTATCATTTTGAACGATGTGAACTTGGCTACGAATTTTCTATTCGTTTGTTCCGAACACGCGACTTTACGTTGAGATAACGTCATTCCCATACGTTTCATCACTTTTCGACAGCGTTAACGATTGCAGAATAATAACTTAGCTAAGCGTGCTGTTCCCGCCCGCCTCAAGGAGTTGTCAGCAACAGCAGGGGCCCAGCCGGGTCGAAGCCTACTGGGGCCAGGATTATCCGAAAGGGCGCTCGAGCCCCGGTATGAAGGCTAGAAGGAACGGGGTGGGTCTTTTAGTCAGTAAGAGTCTGACACTATCTCCCGCTCCGCCCAAGAGCGGGGGTTGTCATTGGATGATTTTTTCCCACCATAAAAAAAAAGCTGGGTCGAAAACAAGTGTGTAATATTGGTGATTACCGCTGAGGCGGCATTTAGACCTGGCTTACCTTTGTCTTATAAGAGCCGAGAATGGTAATCATCAATACTCACTATTTATTTAATTATCACTATTTCAGTAAAACTGGTAGGTATTATTTTTTCATGACATAGCTGTGAAAAAATACATAAAAATGACAGCTAGACTGCTTTAATAAAAATAAGAATGAGTTGGCTTAGCTATTGAAAAAACTTTCTTTTGAATGAACGATGTATTTATTTCAATATTTAGGTATAATATAAGTTATAAGGGTTTAATCATGAAATAAGCAAATAAGACACTGATTTATTTTATACAATCGAACCCAATAACCTAATGAGATTTTTTTTTGTATTTAAACTCTTTTGGGAACAAAGAGGTCTACCTATAGTTTGTGGTTATCAAAATATCCAATACAGGTGATTCTAATTGCGATTGAATCACAATCATTTTTTAGGTGAATTGTCAGTTTTACACAAAGAAATAATAAACAAATTAAACAATAACTTAAATAATTAAAAATAATTTATACACTAAATGCCTAGCTAAATAAGACGTCATAAAACTCCTCCGCATCGCTGTCGACTGGAAGTGTGCCCAAAAGGCTGGCGGCATTGCCACGTTGTATGGCAATGCTTATTCTCTGACCGAGGTAGAAGCCAGCTCTTGGGTCACGTTTTTAGGCACGAAAAGTGTTGTCCTTATTGTTGGTGATGTCTAATTTGTGACCTTTTCTTAAAAAAAAAGACGTGTGGCACTCGGGGACTGCCGCGGTAAAGCTATTGCATAGCATTTTTTATCAACTTATGCAATTATAATTATTTATTTATTTTATTTATGGAGTATTTTTTTTTCCTTTGTTTTTTTTTCTTTGATATTAATTGAAGTTACACTTTTTGAGCGTGGTGACCGATAAGAAAACAAATGAGTGGGGGGTGTTAGGTTATTTTCGTTACGGAATTTCTGGATTCGGTCTCCACGCTCAAGGCCCGCGATAGAAGATATGCAATAGCTTAAAAATGGGAAAAATATAACATGGTGTGAAAAGTATTGAAATTGATTCAGTTTCTGATTCTGAAAAAATTATTCAAGTTTCGCATATACTCTAAAGTGTAAATAATGTTGTACAGTCTATGGTACAAAATCCGCCATGTTGTATTCGCAAACATTGCCGCTTCGCTAACTGTCAAGATTCCCGCGTTCCGACGTGTTTGATCGAAAAGGTTGTTTAGGAGTGCAATTATTTTAAGTGGTATCTTCCAGCAGTGGCGTAGCTCGGTGACCAAGGGCTCTGTGGCAAAAACAAACGGGGGCCTCTAAATTGTTTTATAAACATATTTTAAAAATGCAACGCTACTTTGTCTTTTATATAAATCTTAAGATATAGAAAGATTTATCATTATGATACACACACAATGATATGGACCTAGACCATGACGTTTAAAGTTAGATTGTTTTAATCTTATTTCAGTGAGGGTAAGAGATGGAACTAGACAACCTGTATAGCTCTGTCTCTTACCCACATTGAAATAAGTTTAAAACAATCTTACTTTGAACGTCATGGTAACTCCGATAGTCGTCGTTAATATGATCGGCAACGATATCTTTCACAGCTTAATTATTATCGAATCTTCATGAGACATTTTTCAACCAATACTGTAGTAGTCACATTATCCGATTTACTATTATCATCAACAGAATTTTATTTGTAAAATTTTTCGTTCACTTATTTATATATAAGGGCGGTTTGTTAATCAGGTTTTGCCCCCCCCCCCCCCCCCCCTGAGCTTGGAGGCCCCGGGCCACCCCGCCTAGCCCCTTAGTAGCTACGCCACTGTCTTCCAGCTATAAGTACTTTAATATACTCAAGATAAGTCAACATCTATTTTTAGTTCAAAGAAATGAGGGGGTGAATACATTCTTATACTTAAGGCTTGTTTAATGGATGAGGTTATATAAACTAGCTTCTACCAGTGGCTTCACCCGCCTCACGGCCCGTTCACTGCCTCGCCGATGTGAGCGGTAACTAAGCACTAAGCTACTAAGCTAGGTACTAAGCTTGTTTAATAACAAAATGATTTATTATAAGTTATTATGTATGTTAGTCTATAAGGTATTCATGATATGGCCATATGGGTACATGTTGCCTGAAATAAACTGATTATTATTATTATTCCATTCATTTATTATAATATACATATTTATCATATATAAAAAATAGTAGCCCATCGGCATCGGGAACAGGGTCCAAGCTGCCGGTGGTCAGGGCTCCTGAGAGAGGAACCTCCGGACAATACGCGCCGTGTCTAGGAGTACTGCTTTCTGGATCAAGCCCTTGATCCAACTGCCTAGCGAGAGCCTCCTTATTATTATTCCATTCATTTATTATAATATACATATTGATCATATTTTTAAATATTTCTACTAAAAATAACATTTAAAAAAAAACATTTAAAAATATAAAAAATAGTAGCCCACCGGCATTGGGAACCGGGTCCAAGCTGCCGGCGGTCAGGGCTCCTGAGAGAGGAATCTCCGGACAATACGCCCCGTGTCTAGGAGTACTGCTTTCTGGGTCAAGCCCTTGATACAACTGCCTAACGAGAGCCTCCTTATTATTATTATTATTAAGCGTGGGGCGCCGAGCGGTAAGATCTAAAGTATAAATAATATTTATTTTGCAAATAGGTTTTAACCTCTCGTGTGCCGTAATTAGAGACACAATTAAAAAGCCATTGCGTCCGCGTAGACACAAAACGGGTTAAAAAACAATTTAAATACTCGTCAATTTTTTTTTGTCATTTTAAACTAAATGCGGCAAGTGTTTCCTATCTGACTACCCCGAGAAGAAACACCGAAACGAACTCAGTATGAAAATGTTTTCCCGCACGCTTCAAGGAGTTGTCAGCAACAGCAGGGGCCCAGCCGGGTCGAAGCCTACTGGGGTCAGGGTTATCCGAAAGGGCGCTCGAGCCCCGGTATGAAGGCTTGAAGGAACTGAATAGGTTTTTTAGTCAGTAAGAGTCTGACACTATCTCCCGCTCCGCCTAAGAGCAGGGGTTGTCATAGGATGATTTTTCCTATTGGAAAAAAAATGTGTGAAAATGTTTGAAGGACGCCACAAGATGCCGCTCATAGCACCATGTGTCCGTTTCCCGATGCTGCTCGCCGCGCCGCGCGCCGCCAAGACCGAAGCAGTGACTAGGCCGTTAAAGTAGATAATTACCCCAAAGGTACATACTCCCAGGGTAAAAAGTATTCTAGGTAGGTATAATGGCATTGCAGGATATGATCTACCCGTGAGTCAAATTTAATTCCAATTCCTTCACACACTCAAAAACTTTTGCCGTTATCTAGACTATCAGCGCAGAACTGGAAGGGGCGTAGAAATGATCAAACCTAAGCAAAGTCTTTCTTGATTTCAGAAGGAGATAGTCACGGCTTCCTGTCATGATCATAATTTTCCAATTTAAAGCCCTAGCGCCAAGCAGTGCCATAAAACAGTGACTTTCTGCAGCCTAAAAAAAAGGCTAAAAAAAGGCTTTTTTTATGTTGGGAAAAAATCTTGCATTGACATCCCCCACTCTTGGGCGGAGCGGGAGATAGTGTCAGACTCTTACTGACTAAATGACCCCCGTTCCTTATAGCCTTCATACCGGGGCTTGAGCACCCTTTCGGATAACCCTGGCCCCAGTAGGCTTCGACCCGGCTGGGTCCCTGCTGTTGCTGACAACTCCTTGAGGCGCGCGGCAACAGTGCGCGCCGTCGCACTGTTGCCGCGTGCTTGGGCTTGGTCCGGACAGTTACCGGAAGGCCGGACAGCGAGCTACCCATTGCTCACTTTCCGCAAGCTTGCGTCTACGGTGGTTGGAAATCGGGATCGGAATCCCGACGGCGGCGAGAGCGCCGTTGCCTGATGCGGTCGGCCTCCTCCTTAGCGAGCACAATGCGGTGAATGTCACATGTCTTCGAATTTTTGGATTCCTCACGATGCTCTTCATCTCCGTTTCGTGAAGGTCGTGGATTCAAATCCAACCAGACGCATTACTTTGTGTTATTTATTTCTTCAAAACTGTTCTTAAAACATTGATTTGTCATACTAATATTCTTAAAATTCTTGTGCTATCAAATAAAGTTTAACCAAGTAGAAAGTCGGACACTATCTTCCGCTCCGCCCAAGGGCACGGAGATGTTGAGATGATTTTCCCGCCTACAAAAAAAAGTCATTATGATTTCTAGATTATAATCACGGTAAAAGAAAAACCTATCTAGATCTTTTTCCAAAATCACTTTCGCAATTCCATAAAACAAAAGTAAGAATATTTCCTCACGTGTATGTTATAGATTTCTGCTTAGTTCGCGACGTAGCAGTTGGTAAAGTCATTACCTGCATGCGATCAACTCATGGACTGCTACCACTTTGCAAGCGTGTATATACGTAATTGTTTACTGAAATTTTTTATATTATGTAGAGAATCTAATAGAATAGAATAGAATAGACTTTATTGTACACCAAAAAGTAATACAGCTTATACAAAAACTTCAATTTGTGGGTACAATTATGGCGGTATCGCTGAAAGCGACATCTTCCAGACAACCTTAGGTTGGATAAGAGCTTAAAATAATACACGGGGCAGTCTGTGGTGTACTGCTAACTATATAAAACACAATACTTACTCAATTATAAATACATATATTCATACATATTATAACAAGTTACACAATTTAATTAGTAAAAAGGGTAGAAAAAAAGAGTAAAGTAGGGTTGGTGGAAGAAATTAAATTACGTAGAATTAGTATAGTATTAGAGAGAAAGGAAATGGTTTTTAACTAGATTTTTTAAAGAAACTAGTAACGGGGCTTGCCTAATTATTAATCTAAGTTAGTAGATTAGCGTATAATATCGAATTATTATATTACTAGCTTCTGCCACCGGATTGGCCTGTGTATAAATAGGTTTTTCAATACAATAGGGTAGTGTCCAGGGTCAAAATAATTGCATTTTATTTAGTCCGTATTTTTGATTATAAAAAAAATATTGGACACGTATTTTTTCTTTGTTCGATTAAACAAAAAATAACAAAGATATAGCCCATTAAAATGACGTGTGACGTCACCTCGTGCGAAAAAAATGTAGCACGGCGTGACGTTACACGTAACTTTAATGGGCTATATCCTTGTCATTTTTGGTTTAATTTACCAATAAAAAAATAGGTGTCCCTTATTTTTGAATAATCTAAAAGACGGACTAATTACATTTTTTACGGCAACTAGCCTATTACTCGAAAACCCGTTTTTAGACAATAGACTGTTTTCCGCACTAGTGCAGTGCCGTGCTTGTGCTCGCCCCGCCACAATGTTATTACATTTATCGTGTCAGGCTGGGCACACGTCGACTCCCGCGAATCATTGGTCAACACCGGTTTATTCATTTCTGCGTAAATGTGTTGAAAATAGTCGTTTGATACATGTGGAGTACACATCAGCACTCGGCTAAATAACACCATAACAACTTTTTCCACTTATATCAAAATGCGTTATTATTATTATCGAACCAGTACCCCTAGCCAAGTTGCTAATCTTTAATAGTTAACGCTTTTATAAAGCTTCAAATGTACGGGAATGACGTCGTCTTAACGCTCAGTCACGTGGTCAGAACAAAAGAATTGGCGGCAAGGTCAACTCGAAGCGTTCGGCGCAAGCGAAATGTTTGTAACTTGGCTAGGGGGGCAGTTCTTCATGAAATACAGATGCATCTTAGACTCCGTATTATATCATCGGCAGATGATGATACAATAACACCCAAACGCCCAATCCTAATTGCCCGTCCCACCTTATTCATCATCATCATCATCATCATTTCAGCCGAAACACGTCCACTGTTGGACATAGGCCTCCCCCAAGCGTCGCCACATCGAACGTTCCTGTGCGTCCCGCATCCATCGATTTCCCGCTACCTTCACCAGGTCATCGGTCCATCTTGTAACGGTGTCCTTCCAACGGTGCGTCTTCCGGTACGCGGTCGCCACTCCAGAACCTTTCGGCCTCAACGGCCATCTGTTCTGCGAGTAATGTGCCCTGCCCATTGCCACTTAAGTTTGGCAATTCTTCGTGCTATGTCGGCAACCTTAGTTTACCTGCGGATTATATCTTCATTTTTTATTCGATCACGCAAGGAAACCCCGAGCATAGCCCTTTCCATTGCTCTTTGGGTGACTTTAAGCCTTCTGATGAGGCCCATTGTGAGTGACCACGTTTCGAAGCCATATGTCACCACTGGCAACACGCACTGGTTAAAGACTTTCGTCTTGAGACACTGTGGTATGTTGGACGAGAAGATACCGCGTAGCTTCCCGAACGCTGCCCAACCGAGTTGGATTCGACGGTTGACCTCTTTCTCGAAGTTAGACCTACCCAACTGGACTGTCTGTCCGAGGTAGACGTAATCGTCCACAACTTCGTGTCTAGACCCCCACCTTATTGCTAAAAAGCAATTTTTACAGATAACCTTTGGAAAGATTTGACAGAGAAGGAAAAACTATACGCAGGTAAACTATTTGGTGGTAGAGTCTGTCTAATAAGCCAACCGACTCCGCTAATTATTAAGGTAAAATAAAATCGGATGTAGTCAACGCTGGTTCAATAATCAAGGTTGATTAAGAGATACTGATCATTGTTTACTAATAGAAGGACCTTATAAAAAGTGTCGAATAAAAGTATTTTTTAAATAATTAAATATTATACAAAATTCCCAAGTCGGTTGACTTTTTGGACAGACCATAGTGTACTATTTACATAAAATGTACAGTACATACACAACGAATACAATTTATTTTAATACAATTCAATTTAATTTATTTTACTCCAATTCAATTTATTTTGATTCCATTAAATTAAATTTAAATTAATTTTAATTCTATTCTAATTCAAATATTATATATTTTTTTATTCCATTTATTTCAATACAATTTATTTTATATTCCTTGTAGACATTAAACAGTAAGTTTACTTAGTAGTTAGTACATAGCATGCCGCTAATTAGTTTGTGGGCAAGAATTAGTGCTACTAAATTATGTGGGGTTCCACTGCTAGCGGAAATATGGACTGTATAGCATACGAATTAAAACAAATCAATGTTCTCAGCGCGATTATATAGCCACGGACAGACATCGCGAGGCGTGCGTCGCGAATGGTTCGTCTTGCATGCCTCGGGCTGTGTGGACGAGTGTGCTCACAGTGAGCATTCGCGTCATACGATCATTGCGAACGCCGCCACAGTTCGAGCCGTGCGCTCCGTGTGGACGGACAGATGTTGTTTGCGTTTTCTACTGACGAACACCGTGCGTGGTGGTTTGCGTGCTCAGGTTAAGCATGTGTCGCATGAATGTACCGTCGTATGCCTCAGGTTGAGGCATGCGTGACGAACCATTCGCGACGTATGCCTCGCGATTTTTGTACGCGGCTCTAGTCGTAGCAAATATGCTTCGCATGCTACGAAGAGTCTACCAAATCTATGAAAGGTCTACGAAGGGTCTACAAAAGGTTTATGATGAGTCTATGAAATGCGCTTTTATGATTCCAGCGTAGTGACCTAATAATGATCAAATTCATTTCACAATACACAGCTCGGCAACAATGGCTATAAATATAATAAATGCTACGAAGGATCTTAAGACAGTTGGTCTAGTGGTTATTGGCCCTGACTGCTATGCCGGAGGTCGTGGGTTCGATTCCAACCCAGGACAAATGTTTGTGTGATGAACACGATCATTTGTTCTGTGTCTGGGTGTAATTTATCTATAATATGTATGTATTTGGAAATATATTAGTAAGTCTATCAGTTGTCTAGTGCTCATAACACAAGCTCTGCTTAGCTTGAGACTAGACGGCGTTGTGTGATAGTTGTGGAATATTATAAAAAAACTTGCTTTTTATCATAGTTCTGAGAGGCTACCAGTGTTTTACAAATAACCCCGTATAATTTACTAAATTACGCTTACGTAACATTTTTTAGAGACTCGTCAGTAGCCACATTTTTTATAATAAATTTTTGAATAAATTTATTTGATGCATGTACGTTTCTGTACCTCAGAGGTAAACAATAGTAACTCCACTTTTTTGAAAATATGTTTTTTTTTTTGCACTATTAAAATCGTAAGAACCTGTTCTACGTAATGGTATAGGATATGAAGTCCTACGACATCTAGGAAAAGAAATATCCAATCGTAAACCCACAAAAACGTGTCGGGTGGAGGACTTCAAATGATGATAAAATTGTTTACTTTTCAGCTTTATGCGCACTTAATGTTGTTCTTAACTTTTTGTATTTATGTGTAAAACATAATAATTCCATCTAATAATTATAAAAAATACAATAGAGTTTGTTCCAATATCTTTAGAGCAACTAACTACGTCAAAAATAAATTTAAAGTTTCTATCCGCACGTTTTTGCCTCTCCTGTAAAATTTACTTTTTGACACATAATGCTGTTTACCTCTGAGGTACAGAGTTTAATTCACATAGTTTTTTTTTTATTTCAGACCAAATTGACGTTCCATAAGGAATAATGAGATTTTAATTTAGATTCAAATCTCATTATTCCCTAGGGATCGGCTATACTGCGTTATCTCCCTAGGGATAGAATGACTTGCTTTAGTGATGGTTGTATGAAATTTAAACAGCCATTATCGAGCAGGTGGTGTAAAAAAAAAATAAAGAAAATATTTCAAACGATCGCTTGAACTGCAACCCCGCCCCGACCGCGTCGCAACATTACACCAGCTTTAATTCCTACAATAATACAGTATTCGTGTTATTTATAGTGCCAACTACTCCCAATATAGCCGGACCCCCCACCTGCATGAATTTTATGAGCATCGAGGGGTCAAGACTAAGGTAATGACGTAGAGCAGTTTAAAGTGTAGAATTTTATGTTCTTTCTGTAGGCCGCTTGTCGAACGAATTGTGGGGTGCTGGTGGGAAATCGTAGTAATGTTTGAAGGGTGAAAGTTCTTTACTTGTTTATTATATCAATTAATCTAATAAATAATCACTAGGTATATATATACAAACTTAAAATAATAATATGCACAAACGAGTAAAAAAGGCTGAAAAACGGGGAAAACCCAGAGGGCATCAAAAAGTTCTTGAGTGAGTTTTTTAAGGTTCCGTGTCTCAAGAGGCAAAAACGGAACCCTTATAAAATCACTTTGTTGTCCGTCCGTCTGTCTACTATCTGTGAGCAATGGGTAGCTCGCTGTCCGGCCGTCCGGTAACTGTCCGGACCAAGCCCAAGTCGTCGACGGCGCGCACTGTTCCCGCGCGCCTCAAGGAGTTGTCAGCAACAGCAGGGGCCCAGCCGGGTCGAAGCCTACTTAGGCCAGGGTTATCCGAAAGGGCGCTCGAGCCTCGGTATGAAGGCTAGAAGGAACGGGCTGGGTATTTTAGTCAGTAAGAGTCTGACACTATCTCCCGCTCCGCCCAAGAGCGGGGGATGTCAGTGCATGATTTTTTCCCACCATAAAAAAAAGTCTGTCACCTGTCTGTCAAGATCCTTTATCTCAAGAACGCGTGTAGGTATCGAGTTGAAAATAAAATCATGTACTCATGTCTGCGGACCCTTCAAGTTGTGAAAAAATCAAACTTCTAAGTTAATGAATAAAAAAGATACGGCCGTTTATGTCGCAAAAAGACGTATATTTTCCAAGATCGACATCCATGGGGTACTTCCCTTTGACCCAGAATTCTGAAATTTGACACAAAGCAAGGTTTTATAACACAGAGATAGGAATAAATCTGAAACCAGTAAATTTGTTGTTACCTAAGTCACAAAAAAAAAAATGAATGATTTGGAAAAATCTTCGAGGCTCCATTCGGGAATTGTAGTTTGCACGGAACTCTCAGTGCGCGAGTCCGACTCGCACTTGCCCAGTTTTTTTATGTGTGTTCAGCGATTCGGTTTAATTTTTTTTTTTTGTAAAAAGTTTTTTATTTATACGTATAGTCGATGACTGACTAAAGTCAGTGTTAAATAACGAAGAGAAAAAACTATTATGGAAACACCGACTTCCGAAATTTGTTATTATGCATTTTTTTTTTACATTGCATTCGGTTGTATTTTTTTGTAAAAAGTTTTTAGTTTACACCTGGACCTGTCCAGTCAGTGCAAGCATTTGTCAGTATTCGTGTGGTTCAAAAAAGCGATCCCTACTCTGACGCCGAGCGCTCAAGATCCGTTCCGGTAATTGTAGTTCCTGGTAACCAGTCCACTTAAGACTTCAAATACCTTAGCCCTATATCTTGGTTTTTCATATGTACGCAATAGTTTTTCACCAACCGGGGGTTGTCCTTGGATACACTAGCATAGCGCGTACAGGGATAATCGTTGGTGGGTACCACGTTCCATTCAAAGGGTCTAAAAGGCCTCTGCGAGTTGATTTCGTCTCCTCGCACGCCTTTTATAGGGTCAGGACCTCAGGGTTCTGAGATATAACAGGTTTTTAATGTAAATCTATATTTCATAGCAAGCTTTATAGCACGTTATAATACCTTAATTAACAATACTCGTCAAGACGAATCATACGAGCCCAAACTCGATGGTGTTATATTGGATGCATTGTACAAGTTAATGGGCGCATTACTTTGTGCAATTTATTTCACAACCACTGCTCTCAAAATGATGAAAGAAAACATCGTGAGGAAACTGGCATGTCCTAGAACCAAAAAATCGAAGACATGTGTCATTCACCAACCCGCACTGGGCCCGCGTGGTGGAATACGGCCCATTCCCTCTCCTAGAGAGGAGGCCTGAGTCCCAGCAGTGGGAACATTAAAAGGCTGATTATACTATGTGACTAATGCGGCATCGTGCCCTGTCTGAGTATGGTTTCCAAACTAAACTTAATCCTATACAGACCATTGTACGTCAGACATGGCGGCCATAATCTTAGTTAGGCTTATTCTAGCCATCCCACCTCTCTCCAAAAACATATTAGGCTTCTCAGGTTTATAGGGGCTTCAGTAAGTGAGTTCAGGGATCCTATAGTTCTTGTACGTATTTCAGTGACACCTGTGCAGTCAAAGAGCAATTGCGCAATCGTGTCCTCCCCCTCTAAGCATCACAAAATAGATAGGTACAGAAGACAATCTTATGTATGTACTTCACTTATTATACCTACGCTCGGTGGATGCACACTAATGAGCGTTTGAGCCGGAACTGTTCGACGAGCGGGCCGAGGCGCTCCGAGGTATCGTGTCCGTGAGCGGTGTCTATGTGTGCGTTGCTCGAGCGCGCTTTGTATGTAGATTTGTTTGCTGGAGTCGATTGAGAGGCGAGCCAAGAGAATCTTCGGCAATTATGCACTTGTAGAGTCGAAGCTCCAAAACCTTAAGCATCGCCGTCGAGTTGCTAGTCTGTTGGTTTTCTATCGTTTACATTTCGGGGGGTGTGCACTGGAATTGCACAATCTAATTCCGCCAAGTCCATTCCATCATCGGACCTCA
The DNA here is from genome assembly GCA_929112965.1 of Mythimna albipuncta. Lineage (NCBI taxonomy): Eukaryota > Metazoa > Arthropoda > Insecta > Lepidoptera > Noctuidae > Mythimna > Mythimna albipuncta. Next base: position 7,858,192 of record OV815985.1, on the reverse strand, counting down.
CGACGTTCGGCGTTGCGCCACCGGTACATGGTAGACGTCCCACCCATACGCACAAACCGTTTTGGGAACACATTTATTATGCGTACAGCCAAGGAGTGGAATTCCCTGCCGGAGTCTTTGTTTCCTAATAGCTACAACTTAAGGGTCTTTAAGTCAAGAATGAATAGGTTACTTTTAGGCAAGCGTGTTCATCGTCGACCACATCATCGCTTACTATCAGGTGAGATGTTTTTTTTTTATGGTGGGAAAAATCATGCATTGACATCCTCCGCCCTTGGGCGGAGCGGGAGTTAGTGTCAGACTCTTACTGACTAAAAGACCCACCCCGTTCCTTCTAGCCTTATATTTATTATACCGGGGCTCGCGCGCCCTTTCGGATAACCCTGGCCCCAGTAGGCTTCGACCAGGTGAGATGGTAGTCAAACGCAAGCCTATCAATAATAAAAAAAAGATTGACTTTTGTACCTATAAAGGGTTTAAGGGACAGCCCTCCACAAACTTTAAGGGCTTGCTCAGTAGATGAAACTGAACAACCTTCCACAATTTTTTTTTTCAGGTAACGAAAAAAAAAAATCGGCCTCTCCATACAAACTGTCCAATCAAGTTTATAATTTTGTATGGTGAGGCGGATTTTTTTTTTCGTTTCCTCAAATAAATTTTTGTGGAAGGTTGTTCAGTTTCGTTTACTGAGCAAGCCTTTAAAGTTTGTGGAGGGCTGTCCCTTACACCTTGTAAATTTTGTGCACCCATGTTCTGCACAGGGGACGGTGCCTTAGTCCTATGCGGCACTGGGTATACCTGGAGGTCGGTGGTACCAACATAACAAACCGCCAACGCTTCCTAGCTACGCAGTAGAGGTTTAACAAAGGGGACGATAACATAAGAATTATTCCTCCCCCCTTTTCCTCCATTTGACCCCGAAACGTTACGTCGTATATTATATACAGAGGTGGGGGCGACCCTTAATTTTATACCGTGTATAGGGTGTTGTTAAAAAGTAATTGTACCTTAGTTGGTCTAGTGGTTAGTGGCCCTGACTGCTATGCCGGAAGTCGTGAGTACGAGTCCCAACCAAGACCGATGTTTATACGATGAGCACGATCATTTGTTCTGTGTCTATGTGTAATTTATTATATTACTAGCTGTGCCCGCGACTTCGTTCGCGTGGACTACAGGATTTTAAATTTATTTTTTTCTAAAATAAAAGTAGCAGTATTTTTTTCTAAAATAAATGTAATAATGAAGAACATAGTTCTTCATTATTACATCAGCTACCTGCCAAAATCGGTCCAGTCATTTCAGAGATTAGCCCGGACAAACAGACATACAGACAGACAAAAATTGTACAAATGTTATTTTGGTTTAAGTACCATATTCATATGCATGTAGTAAAAAGCAGTTATTTCAATATTACAAACAGACACTCCAATTTTATTTAGATGTATAGATTAGCACGAGCTCTGCTTAGCTTGGGACTAGATGGCGTTGTGTGGTATTTATTATATTATTATTTTTAACCGACTTCAAAAAGCAGGAGGTTCTATGTTTGGCTGAATATATATATTAATATAATATAATATAATATTCTACAACTATCACGCAGCGCCGTCAAGTCCCAAGCTAAGCAGAGCTTGTGTTATGGGCACTAGACAACTGATAAACATACTTATATATTTCTAAATACATACATATTATAGATAAATTACACCCAGACACAGAACAAATGATCGTGCTCATCACACAAACGTTTGTCCTGGGTGTATTATGTTCACTGATTTCTCGGTTAAGGTTATGTGTGGACCGCCCAGAGGACACGGTGGAGCACATAGTAGAAGTCTGCCCCGCATAGGCAGAGCACTAACTAAACTCTCCCGTGCCGGGCCTTGATGCAGGCCATGATCCGGGACGAGGAGGAGTGGCAGACGGTCACCTCCTTCTATAAGCAGTACCTAATGCGTGCCAGCCGCCGCCGGGATTCCGATCCCGGTCATCATAGGCGCGGGCTTGCGGACGACGAGTAATGGGTAGCTCGCTGTCCGACCGTCCAGCCGGGCCCAGCCGGGTCGAAGCCTACTGGGGCCAGGGTTAGCTCCGAAAGGTAGCTCGGCCCCGGTATGAAAGGCAAGAAGGAACGGAGTGAGTTTTTTATTCAGTAAGAGTCTGACACTGACACCCGCTCCGCCAAAGGGCGGAGGATGTCATTTGGATTAATTTTACTTACGAAAAAAAAAATCTGTTACACATGATCGTAAAAATTAGGTAATAATACTATCAAAATATTATTATTACCTATACCTACTTATAAAAATGCCGTGTTTTACACAACATTTTATTATAGGAAAAGAATTACTAATGAAATGTCAAAATTTTAGGTTAAGTATTTAAAAAATCAATAATAAAAACATCTGCGAATATTTTTTTTCAAGCAGCCTGTATATCAAGAAACTACGGCAACCTTGCTTGCTACCTTGGTGTTTAGTACCGCGGCAAGCATCGTGCAACTTAGACGCAAGAGCTAACTGTAACTATATCTGAACTCAGTCTCATTTTAGACCCCACATAGTCTAAACGTGATTAAAAAGTTAAACTAAAAAGCCCAAAAGTTAAACAGAGAAAAGTTAAAAAAAAAACGTTTGTCTAAAAATGGAATTCTAAAATTGAATGTTTTAAATCGTTGTTGATTAATGCGAACACGCTTTTGCACTTTTTTGGTCTTTGGTTTTTGTTTTTTTTTTTCTTTTTGAGCATTTTATGTTATTGTAGTCTGTTTTTTGAATTTAGAATATCTATGGAATATTGATTTATTCATTGTGTATTTAATTTAATGACGAACTGTTTTTTTTGCGTAAAGTATAAATAATTTATAAAAAATTCAAAAAACAGGTTTGGTTTTTGGAAAATAACTAATGTTTTTGCATGGTTTTTTCCCAAAGTTTGGAGTCTTCTTATTTATAAAAAAACTTGTTTAACATCTACTACGCTACAAGTTGAGAGATATATGATAGAACGCTTTTTATATGCTAATCACCGCCGCTTTTTGCACTAAGAATATTTTTTTTTATCAATGTAAATAACTAAAAACACAAACCAGTCAAGCTTCTGATTGATCTACTAGCAAAGTTTTTAGAATACATATTTATATGTCATAAAGCTATATATATCAATACCATTTTTATTAATATACTATGGTATATTTCGTAATTATAGTACAATCGGGCTGTATTTTTTTCTGTTTGATAAAAGTGACAGGTCACAACAAAGACAAAGACAAACTTTAATTATCAGAGATAATTAAACTTTATCTTTATTATTTTTTTTTTCATTTGTCTCTGCACTTTTTGTGCATTCAGCCAGTCTAAAGATTAAAAATTATTTAATTTGTGGTATAAAATACAATCACTTTGTTTTCCATTATAATGCAAATGTAATACATTTTATTGTTTTTGCAGTTAGTCATCGAATTTATCGAGGCAGAAAGACGGTTCGGCAAATTTTGCTGAAGTAGCCAAAATGAAATTCTCATTTCCAATTTTTCCATTATTCCAAATATTGTCCGGTTGTTTAGACAATAGAAATATAAAATTACACTAATTTTACATCACAATATTGACTAGGAATCAATTTGTAAATATTAAAACAAGCATGTAATTACGTTCTCACGAAAGAATACCGCTAAAAAGGACTCGTCGAACAGATTTTTGTGAATGTAAATGATGCGTTGTGCTAACAGTTCCGACTTACGATAGTACGAGTAGGGCGCGGGTTCAAACCAAGCCAGGCGCGTATTAATTTGTGTAATTTATTTCATCATCACTGCTCTCAAAACGGTGAAGGAAAACATTGTGAGGAAACCAGCATGTCCTAAAATCAAATATTCGAGGACATGCGACATCCACTAAATTTACAATGATTTTGGCCCATTCCCTCTCTTAGAGAGGAGGCCTCAGTCCCAGCAGTGGGAAAATTATAAGGCTAATTATGTTATGTTAAATGTCGCATGTCCAAGCCCAGTTTAGGTTTTATACAGGGTGTAAACGACAGCCCTCAGCAAACTATAAAAGGGCTTGCTCAATAGACGAAACTGAAGAATCTTCCATTAGATGTTTTTTAGGAAACGAAAATAAAAATCGGCCTCAATACTAAATTATAAACTTGATTGGACAGTTTGTATGGAGAGGCCGTTTTTTTTTTCGTTTTCTGAAGAATAATTTTTGTACAAGGCTATTCTGTTTCGTCTACTGAGCAAGCTCTTAAAGTTTGCGGGAACTGTCCTTTACACCCTGTATATTGACAATTATATCTCTATCACAATGTCACTTTGTCTATGGCCCGTTATGCTTTTTTTAGTTGATCAATCAGAGGCAAAAGTAAATATAGAACTTACTATAAATATACCAGCAGTAATTTTATAAATACGTTTCTTTATTTTTCTAATGGCCACACACATGTTTTATACGTAAAGCCATTTTATAGCAATTTAAAGGTGTGTTTGTTTTTTAAATAAACAAACCTTATGAGTGTTCAACAAACCTTATGACAGTATGTCTATTTAATATTGTAATCGCTTAGTCTAAGTTAAACACTCGAAAATTCGCTCATGTCCCTACTGCTTTTATGCTCGCAATTGACTGTTTCTCACACTAGTGCGGAAAAGTGACCATACTCGCCTCCGATACAAATTTTATTACATTTATCGTTGTATTTTTTTTTGTTAGCCTGTTCAGTCCCATTTAATTCAATAATAATGTGTTTGAGTGAAATTGCTATTAGGCTAGCGTTAAAGCTGTAATTCTTCAAGAGCCAAAAGTGATACTACTAAACTTTATAACTCGTACGGCTCTGTCTTTTTTTATTCATAAATAGGCGCATTTTAGCCAGAATCTTTACTTATAAGACAAACAAAAATGCCTAAACGAACATGCCTTTGCTTGAAAAAAAAATATAGTACCATAGACAAATTTTTTGACAGTAACGTTTGTATGGCCATTAGTTTTATTTGTTTTAAAAAACACCTAATCCTTTAAGAATTGATCAATATTTTTTTAAATCTGTTTTTGATTGATTTGTTTCAATAGTTTTAAAGATTAATAAATTAAAGTGTTTAAAAGGACAGACCGATAGTCGAATTCTTCTGTCAGAGATGATTTTGTCTTTTTCCAACTACGTTGATGTCGAATTCCTGTCTAACATGATCTAACTCAATTCTTACCGATATTTTACAAGGACTTCTACATATCTTGACAATCCAGTTATCAAGTTATACAATATCCCTTGTCAAGACTGTCAATGATCTTAAAAATGATAGCCAACGGCTTTCTTGATTTCTTAGGCTACTAGGCACCCCTAAAATTATTTTTTGTACGTTTTTTGCAATTTGCAGTTGAGTATCGAATAGTAAGTAAAAAATATATACAATCTATATTTGCGGTAATGACATGTGTTTATTTACACAATTATACATATTAAACCATTAACATAACCCTCTAATTTAGAGAAAAACACAAAAAGTTTTGGGAACACATTTATTGTGCAGCAGCTAGGGAGTGGAATTCCTTGCCAGAGTCTGTTTTTCCTGATAGCTACAACCCGGGAATCTTTAAGTCGAGAGTAAACAGGTTTCTTCTAGGTAAGCGCGTTCCATCGTCGACCGCATCGTCGCTTTCCTTCAGGTGCAATAAAAAAAAAAAGAAAAGCTAAAGTCCACCCCCCAACATCAAATTTCAAGCAGCTAGTCTAATACTGCTAGTGCCAGGTTTTTACTGACCAAAACTCATTCATATTCCTTCAGTTGCCCTTTGAGTTCCTGGGTCGCGAAAACACTTCCGAATAATCCCACAGGCTATCATCATTCTTCCAGTTCATCTAGGGTTAGCGTAGCTCGTTTCCTTTATCAGCCGATTTCTTTTTTTCGTAATCTCTGCAGTCAACATCTTGTTAGCCGTATTTACCGTCTTTCATTCAGTCGATACCTTCATCGGTATTTGCCAACTCTTTAACCCTACCATTTTCACACTCAAATTTTCGACAAATGCTTGTATCTTCTTATCTTTCAAAGTTAGTTTGAGAATTCTCGTCTCCCCTTTGAAGTTACTAAAGATTTGTTTTAATACATTGACCAGAAATTTCAAAATTCTTTTGCAAGCGCGTAGGTACTCTACGTTTAAGAAAACATAACCCTTCTTGCAGTCAGGTAAAAATATTGATCAAATCTTTTTTAAAGTCTTAAAAAGTTGGACCATTTATGTTTGTACATCTTGTAGTCAATATTTATAATTAAGTCACAAAATAATATATCCATCGTTATAGAGTTAATTTTAAGAAAAAACCATAAATCAACCAGTCGCAATCTATGGTTACAATCTAAATCCACAAAAAAAGAACTCGCAAACATTTTTGGTCTAGCCATAAACCCTAAAACCAATTCGTTCTTTATTTAAAACAATATATAAATATCACCATCACCCACCATTTTTAATATTACCCTCATTTGTTATTCTGACAGGTAATATATTCAAAATGGACGCTTATTGTTACGTTGGCTATTAGTAAAAAGGCCTGTGAAAAGAATGGACTAAGCTGAAGGGTTTTCGTAATTATAGTGCTTTGATTTGACTTACGTTTGACGTGTTTGAAGCATAGACACGTAGACCGAGACTGAGCGTTACTGTCGCAAAATTTACTAAAGCCTACTTGTCTACAGACGCGTAGCTTCATAGACGCGTTTTCGTTAATATACGCTTACAAAACTTCGAAAGTCACCGTCGCGTCGTGTCGTGGACGCTTCGTCGACTTTTGGTATGTAAGCTTCACGCAGGCGTACACCAAGCAGTCCGAGGATGGTAGGCCTAAATTTTATTAAGAAAAAAGTGAAGTTACGACCATTACCTTATTCCCACTTTTCTATAGATTGTTTTTTATAGAAAAGTGACAATAACAATTGAACGTAGATTCTAGAAAAAGAGAACAACTGGACGCTCTATTTCACAGTTTTTTAATTGCCAGAGAGAGAGAGAGAACGCTCAGTCTGGATCTATTAATCTAAACTAGAAACTTTTGGTGCTTGAATGACAATGTCAGTGGGACCGTTATTTGTAAAAAGATGAAAATGTCTATGGGCGTTCTATTGAAATAACAAGATGGCGGTATAAGTTGACCACTCGCTAAAAGCTCCTTGTGAACTTTTTTTATATCTATTTTGGATATTTAGCTGTCAGAATAATTTTATATCTATTTATATCATTTTTCACTGAGATGACGCTATCGGGTAATGTCATTTTCTAATCTTATTAATTGGACAACAATTATGCGATATTGGCATGAAATGTAAGTAAAATGCGCCAAATGACTTTTTACCTACTCTTTATATTCCACATATTTCTATACAGATAGTAAATAGAGTCCGTCTAATGAAAGCGTGACCTGAGAAAAGGAGGTTACAACCAAAAATTTTGAATGTGGTATTATTGAAATAGTAGGAGAAAAAAGTTTTGATACTAGAGTATTTTTTGTATTTAAGACAATTTTAGAATAGTTGTACAAGAACTTAAATCCTAGTCAAAAACATGTGTGTAGACTTAATTATTTGGTGGGTGTATGGTAAATGTCAATAACACACAAAATGTTAGATAGTATTCCAAATTATTTTATTTTATCTGATCTCTCAAAAGTCGCTATAATAATATTTAAATAATATTCTTTATTTTCCATTTGGCGTTCTGACAAGAATACAAAGTGCACAACACCGTGATAGTCAAATAAAATAGTCAACATGATTTCAACTTTATCACGTCTCGCCAACACTATTAATGCGTTTCAAGATTGTTGGGTTGGAATCGATTCGTTTTAGCACAGAGAAAATTCAGACCTTTTTGGATTAGTCAAGTGGGAACATGTTTTAAACTCCAGTGATTGTTTCAAATGATACGGATCGACTCGTGAGACACAAAAAGTTCAGCAGCTGCTGCAGCAGCATCTCTCTCAAACTTGAACTAGGATTTTCGCGATTTTAACTTCAGTTGCAGACTTGCACTACCAGACATAGTGAGGCAAATCTTTCATTACATCTCAACTGCTTTTGAACGCATTCTACCACTCACTAGCATGTGTTTTTGATTAAGTCGATTCACCAAAACCCTTCTTTGTTCGATGTTTTTGTCCATTATGAAATTCGCAATATGTCAGATTATCTAAAAATATAGGAAAAAAAATATCATTATATCCTTATAACTATCTAATAATATTAGTCGACAAGGATCAAGATTATAACGTCATACTAACTTAAAAATCAGAAATCGTATGTAAACAATGTTGGTTTTCATTGAAAACACCTTCTTTCTCTTCTTGTTTTTTTTTGAACTTATTAACCATAGTGTGTAGCAGTTTTTGCACGTTACTGTTTATTGTTTTCCCACAATTAAGCAATTATTCTTGAAAAATAAATATCAGTTTCCAAAAACTGACAATTGCAACCATAGACTTTGACGTGTTTTTTTTCGGCAAAACAATGTTGCCAATTTAATTTAAAAAAAAAACTCCAGGTTACGCTTTCAGTAGACGCACTCTAATAATCTTTGAATATCAAAAAGGTTATTCGACGCATTTTCCACAAAAAAGAAAAAAAAAAAAATCAAATCGCAGTTCCAAATTCGAACCGCCATTACATAAACAAGGACATACAACGTAACCATCCGTCGCTCATACGATTTTCGTGAACGTAAACTGTTGCGTTTGAAAAAACGAAAATGTTTGGAATTTTCGAGATGTGCCGGAAGCAAGTTGCCGCGATCATTCTGCCACTTGTGTTGGCATCGCTGACGGGGTACTCCTCCGAGGCACTCAGCACTTTCGGTGTCTCCAATACGAAGCCACCCTCCGCAGCCCCAACAGCACCCCCCGGTAAATATATTTTTTTTATATAATGGGACATCTCACACTGCACATCCACTGATTGGATTTAGAAAAAAAACACCGATCACTGTTAAAAAAACATGGTTCTAAAAAAACACATTTTTCATTTACACCGTGTGTGTCATGTTTTTGAGTGTTGAAGCACTTGTGGTTATTTTTAATACTTACAGGTACATACAGAGGATATTTTTGTCCCATTATATGAAAAAAAATGTTTGCCCAACATGCACAGGCGATTATATTCACTAGACGACCTTTCAAACAAACAATGTAGGTTTACATGAATTGAAATAACCTACAAAGCTTTATTTATTCACAAAAAAAAACTTAATAACGTTAAAAACACTAAACAAACTGTATATATTGTACATACATGACATTTTTACACAATTTTGTCGACACTTTTTTCCAAATTCAAAATTAACGGTTTTAATTTTGCAGAATCGGTTTAAAAAATTAAAATGTGGCCACAAAAACGTAGTTTTGTGCCTGTGTTTGTGTTATTATGGCTGATTGGACAATGTTTTGGTGCGTTTAGTCCTGTTTTTGGCGTTATTAAAACTGATTCTCCTCTCAAAACACCTTCGCCTACTCCGCCGTCGGGTAAGATTTTTTTTATATAATGGGACCTTTTTTCTATATCAATAATTCAAAAACCTAAATAAAATTACGTGTACAGATTTAATAAACTTAAATAATTAAAATTTAATTTATTTTTACTCGTTTTTTTTTGTGATTTGTATCTGGCTTGTAAATTTCTGCGTTTTTTTTATTGTGTTAGTGTTATATAATGTTCAAAATTGTTAATATGCTATTCAAAGTGTATTTTAGTCTCATTATATAAATATATTTATAACGGCGGCGTCCAACAAAATACATTTCACATATATTCATCACACAACACTCAAACACTTACACTCTAGAAACTAGATGACACAACTCCTCTGATTAGACATAATATAATAATGCTATAGAATTTGCTTGGGCTGTTAGCAAAATTTTAGCACCTTTTTTCATGAAATAACAGCTTTATTTGGGAAATAGTAATCTAACTGTTCTAATTCAGAGGACAAAACACAAATAATAGACACAAATAGCGCCTCTTACAATACAAAACAACATTTACTATTATTTAAAAACATTTTGGCCGTCCCGCTCAAGCAAAAACACTGCTTAGCATCACATTAGGTACTTACGACAATTTGACAAACGAATTGGCGCCAAATATCAGCCATCTTTATTCCATAGACAACATATTTATACATTTTTTTCCATAGACAACTATTACAAACATTTTTATTACGAAAAACGAATTAGAAAAACACAGCAAGGTTACCAGTGCAAAAAAATGTGGTGCAAAAGGCAAATAGTCGCCATTTTGCCTATTATCATTGTCGGTTGGGTAAACTTACAATGCACGGAAGGTTTTGGCATCTCGTCCTTCGGGAAGGCTAATACAGACCCACCAAAGCCTGCAACGACCTCCGCAGCCCCTGGTAAGAGTTTCAAACAATATAATTCATACAAAAAAAACTAGCTTTCATACATTCCATACAAAGTGCAATACATTCACATACACACACATACAGTCATACAACCGCTGTTTAATATACGCATGAGACAAAGCTGTGAATAAAAAAATAGCTTAGTTTTCGATGTTTTAGGATTTTTTGTTATTTTTACGTGTTTTTCTTAGGAACTATTTGACAGAAAAACTAACTACGTCTACAAGATATTACCTACTGAAAACTCTCCTATAAACTTTACAATACAAAAACATTATGTTTTTATACCTACAAAACAATTTTTTTCATATACTGCCACAAAAATACTACACGAAGTACCTACAAAAATGTCCTAGTATATAAATTAATTGGATATATTTGACAGCACACCACATCTTAATAAAAAGAAAAAGTTATTTGGATATGCGAATTGATTTCATTTAATCAGTTCACAATCAAAATTCGAAGCTACCACAAAATTGTCGAAAACAAACAATACTGTAACGGCAATTTTATCATATCCCATTCGAATACTATCTAGATTTACATCCTTCGACAATTCATGCTTAGATAGTTCTATAAAATTTCACTTGTAGCGAATGCAAAATTCGAAAAAAAAATGGTTGTAAAATCAAAACATTTACCTAAAATGAAAATGCCGTCATAAAAATTCTGAATTCAAATTTTACCGCCAAATTTATAACCATAGACAAAACTAAAGAAAAAAATTGAATAAGATTACTTTTTCGCGCGTTGAGATGTGGTGTCGACGACAGACCGCGATGGCCATTCTACATTTGCTCCTAATTGGCTGGATGATGGGACAATCTGACGCCCTAACTACGTTTGGGAAGAGCATTACGGTTGGACCTACTGTGGCACCAACTTTGCCTCCTCGTAAGTATTTTATAAGAGCGTTACGTTTATTCGAACTTATAAGTTTAAAAATAAGCAGAGAAAAATAAAAAATAAAACTGAAATTCTATGTCTATGATTCTCTATACACTCTCACAATCTGCCAGGAAAACGTCACTTAAATGAATTATAATAGACAATCTAGAATGTTTATATTGAAAATTAACTATAAGATGATTACAATTACAACTAAAGAAAACTTGTGTAAACAACATATCTACACAAAAAAGTAAATCGAAGTAACGTAACTGTCTTCCTACACTACGATTGCTATAGGATGGTGCGGGTGACAGCTGTCAAATTCATACAACCTATCCTTTTCTCTCATGAAAAAGATGTATATTGTATCTTAAATAAAATATTTCCGATTTCTGATTTCGTCCAGCTGTCACCATAACCATGCTATGTATAAACCTTAGTTATAGTAAATAAACCTTAGGTATGTGCATGCTTTTTCACGTGTTTACAACATTAGTGCACGTCAAAAACCCACTCACTCGATGCACGTACAAAAATAGCAAGCAGTTTATCTTTACGTAGAGAATTTTAACAAATTAAACGTCATTAAACTTTTTAAGAAAAGAAAAAAACAAATGGATCTGATGGAAAAAAAGTTTTTCTTTTTGATCAGCTTTCTATCTATATCCATATAAGGAATGAGCCCGAAAAATATACCTTTTTTAATGTGAAATCATTCTTAAAATAATTTTTCCCATTCTGGGTGAAGCCCTCTCGGAGTGTAAGACTTGTACTGATTAAACCCACCAATGTTCCTTCAGTCACAATTTGCGTTTCAGGGCCTCGATTAGTCTTTTGCACAATCCCGCAGATTTTTTATATTTTAAACTTTGACTTTTCGTGAACAAATCTAGAAATTATAAATCGCTATGCCATATAATAAAACTCTTAAAATTTGCGATATATCTACACTTTTTATCAGCGTAATAAAAAAAAAACATAAGGAAAAAAGGCCTTTCAAATTGCTGTGTGAATTTTAAATGTCATAATGTCACTTTGACAATAAAACTGGCCATAAACTAACATCCCAATCATGGAATATTATAATTTGAATTTTATGGCTAATTATGAGAAATAAAATAGTAAAAAACATGAGCTATTAACTTGTGAACCGTACAGAAATGTCGTTACCGTTACTCGTAAAATGAGCGGAAAAGAATTTGTTAAAATTCTCTATGGTCAAGTATTAAAAACATTATTGCACTTTTATAGTCATTCTTTCTCAAATTACTTATGTTTATTTCAGCCGGGGTAAGTATGAATTTTGTTTTAATTAGCTAAGAAATTTCATGTTTTAATTTAGATTTCAATTATGATATTAGTATTTAAATATTTTGTGATTTTATCGTAAGAATTTTTAGTGTGTATTTAGACTGATTGTTGAGTAAATATGCTAACAAAAGTAACTTAGAGAGGATTTGCAATAGTTCTACACAGATTTGTTATTTTGTTGTAGAAAAATCGGTAGCGTAGATGTACCTAAATCATTTTTAGAAAAACATACATATTACATAGGTATAATATCATAACATAGGTTACGCGTATGAACATAACTGTTTTTAATAAAAAGCGCTCGGGATTTACCTATATGTCGTGCCCAAATCTTAAAAACTGATCACTTCATGAAATATAATATAAAAATAATAATATTCCACAACTATCACACAACGCCGTCTAGTTCCAAACTAAGCAGAGCTTGTATTATGGGTACTAGACAAGTGATAAACATACTTATATATTTCTAAATACATGCATATTATAGATAAATTACACCCAGACACAGAACAAATGATCGTGCTCATCACACAAACATTTGTCCTGGGTGAGAATCGAACCCACGACCTCCGGCATAGCAGTCAGGGTCACTAACCACTAGACCATCAGGCCTGTCCTATATGTGTCGTGGCCAGATCTTAGAAATTCTTTAATTAACCTTTCGAATACCGTAATTAGAGATTTACTAGAAAGAGAACGCAGTCGTTCGTTTGGGGTTTAATGAATTAATAGATATTCATAATAATCTACCTATACATATAAATAAAATTGGAGTGTCTGTTTGTAATATTGAAATAACCGCTTTTTACTACATGCCTATATACGGTACATACACCAAAATATTCTTTTTAAAATTTTTATCTGTCTCTATATTTGTTCCGGCTGAAATGGCTGGACCGATTTTGACGGGACTTTTATTGCCAGGTAGCTGATGTAATAAGGAGTAACTTAGGCTACTTTTATTTTCAAAAATAATAATTGAAAATCTTGTAGTCCAGTTACGCGAACGAAATCGCGGGCACAGCTAGTAAATCTTGATAATTATTAATTTTGTTTGTAAATTGTACCTATTGTCATAAAAATTATTCATCAATGATATGATATGGCCAAACGATAATTGATATATACCTATCATCAAATTTTAACGCTTAACCGTTCTGGCCAGCCCCCCTAGCCAAGTTACAACCGTTTCGCTTGCGCCGAACGCTTCGAGTTGACCTTGCCGCCAATACTTTTGTTCCAACCACGTCACTGAGCGTTAAGACGACGTCATTCTCGTACATTTGAAGCTTTCTACAAGCGTACAAATATTGCAGATTAGCAATTTGGCTAGGGGTACAGTTTTAATTGGCCATGCCATATCATAAAGTGGTCAATTCTAAGATCAGGGCCACGACTGTATATTATGTAAGTGGAGTGAGGCAGTTTTCAAAGAATCGTCAAAACTATTCCGATGACCATCTATTAGAATTAGTACGTAGTAGTAATAAGTTGTACAGACCAATAATTATTTCTATTGACATTATTGAATACACACATCATATTTGTAATCAAACAACATTTAAAAACAATCATTCATCTACTAACAGAACTGTCACTTTGACAAATGATAGCTCGTAACAATACCGTCAATCGTTTCGGTACCAACCTTCAAATAATAACAAGTAACGTCTGAAATGAAATATTATGATACTCAAATTGTTATGTTGGCTTTTCACGATACGCCTTAGTTTCTTGGGTAACAACAGCAGTGAGAAGGGGTTAAAGTTCTGTGTAGTTTTAATGACGAGTAGATTGATATCCGTTTCGACCGCGGGGCCATGATGAAATGTAAAATAAAATCAGAACAATTTTGTAAAAAATAGGTAAAATTGTTTTTAAGCTATTGCATAGCTTCTATCGCGGGCCTTGAGCGTGGAGACCGAATCCAGAAATTCCGTAACTAAAATAACCTAACACCCCCCACTCATTTGTTTTTTGAGCGTGGTGACCGATAAGAAAACAAATGAGTGAACAATCAATCAAAATTCAATTCAATGTGTGAAAGTATAACTTCAATTAATATCAAAGAAAAAAAAACAAAGGAAAAATATACTGCATAAATAAAATAAATAAATAATTATATATGCATAAGTTGATAAAAATGTTATGCAATAGCTTTACCGCGGCAGTCCCCGAGTGCCAAAGGTTTTTTTTTAGTTCTGTCACATCATCTACATTTAACATTATTGAAAAATAATTGCATTAGGTACTATATATTGCGTACATAGCATTTACAATCGGTCTTACGAATATATAAAAAACACAAAATATCCAATAAAATTAAAATTTCAGTCAAAATTATTTATAACACAAATGTCGCAATTTAAATTAATACAATATAATTTAATATAATTAAAATTGAATTTGATATATAAAAATATTTAAACAATTTAAATTCCGAGTATGCTCTTGACTTTTTTCTTAAAAGTCACATGGTTTATCGTGGAACACGTCTAGATCGGGCATTTTCTGATTAAGGGTATGGTACTCGTCAATGATTCTACGGAGAGGTGCCTGACGTCCGAAATTAGATTTTCTCGGTGAAGTCTGAAAAAAATATTTCCGAGTTATAATAATAATAATAATCCTTTATTATCAGGCATTTAAGGCCCACAGATAAAATACAAAAATAATGCTACAAAATAATAAACTAATATATAATAAGATACAACTAATCATTATTAAACTATAAACTATTGCACACGAAGTGACGGCGTCGTGTTCCGCTGCGAGGTCGGTATCCTTCCACGAAATCGTCTATACACGACAGCCTTCGGCCAAAACTCTCCTTTGTTTTATTATCCTAAGGATAGGTGTTTGGGGAACCTTCAAAGACAGATTCTGAAGAAGGGTTCCCAAAGTCTTTCCATATATGTACCTATTGCCAGAATTTTTGTTAATCATTCTGCGCTTCTAGCATTACGTATAAAAATAATAATAACATTCCATAACTTCCACAACGCCATCTAGTTTGTCCCAAACTAAGCAGAGCTTGTGCTTTGAGCACTAGATAACTGTAATACCAATTTCTAAACACACACATATATATAGATAAATCACACCCAGACACAGAACAAATGATCGTTTTCATCGCAAGAACATTTGTCTTGGATAGAAATAGAACCCACGGTCTTCTGCATAGCAGTCAGGGCCACTAACCACTAGACAGAAACCAGTCTCAAAAATGATATAAAGGGTGTAAGGGACAGTCCTCCACAAACTTTAAGGGCTTGCTCAGTAGATGGAACTGAACAACCTTCCACAAAAAATTTTTTCACGAAACGAAAAAATAAATCGGCCTCTCCATACAAACTGTCCAATCAAGTTTATAATTTTGTATGGTGAGGCGGATCTTTTTTTCGTTTTCGAAAAAAAAAAATTTGTGGAAGGTTGTTCAGTTTCGTCTACTAAGCAAGTCCTTAAAGTTTGTGGAGGGCTTACACCTTGTATAAAAATTTGCTATAAAATTCTAGCTATTTTTTACCCTTAAAATAATCTGATATTTATACTCATAAAAAACCAGGCCATTTACCTAGACCATTTAAAAAACCATAAATAATCTAGACTCAAGTCCGTAGACCATAAACCCCGTTCGAAATACAAATGAGACCCATAAACAATAAACATAGACCTTGTGGAGGTCAAATTGTCTTTGGTAAGAATGTCTATGGTTTACCAATGGTACAAAATGGTACAGAAAGTATAAAAAAACTATCGCATGTTTGGGAAAAATGATACGTATCACTTTTATAGATAGCTGTCATATAAATCTTCGATTTGACATAGAATTTGGTTTAGGGCATGCAACTCGACATATATTTTCACTGTTTTTCATACAACCGCTTTTACGCATTATGAAGTTATTACACATTTTTCATTAGATATTTTGGAAACATAGATATCTTATGGATATTAACTAGGCTTCTATTAAAATCAATTTATAAATTAGTGTAAAACTAATCCAGTAAAGACCTCTGAAAATCTGTTATTTTGCATGAACTTTGACCCTTCATTATGTGGGCTTGCGGATGGCGAGCAATGGGTAGCTCGCTGTCCGACCGTCCGGTAACTGTCCGGACCGAGCCTAAGTCGTCGAGGGCGCACACTGTTCCCGCGCGCCTCAAGGAGCTGTGAGCAACAGCAGGGGCCCAGCTGGGTCGAAGCACACTGGAGCCAGGGTTAATTCGAATGATAGCAAGCTCAAGCTCCGGTACGAAAGGCAACGAAGGAACAGGAGGTGGTTTTTAGTCAGTAAAAGTCCGACACTATCTCCCGCTCCGCCCAAGAGCGGAGGATGTCATTAGATGATTTTGCCACCACGAAAAAAGCTCTTCATAATGTACCTACTCAAAAATTTTAAAAGTAAAAAATATATAACAATATTTGGTTTGCTTAAATATGACCATGTTTCTGAATTTCGTGCTAAACTCAATGGTCGCCTTTATATAATTGGTACGAGGGTAGCTGGGGCCAACGGCTTTAAAACATATTATCAGAGTCTAATAACATTGAATAATGTTATTCAAACAAGCAATGCTTTTAACCCCCTTCAAATTATTCAGAATGACTTGCCAAAAACGTTGCGTTACAATAGAAATATATTGCCAATGACCTCTTTGGTACAATGTAGCGATCGATATTAAAACAAATTAATGGCTTTTGTTGTAAACATGTACTTCAAGCAATGACATCTCAAACTTTTATCAGTACTGGTTATAAAATACTGTATGTAGTATTTTAAGAGGAGAGTCTTAAGGCCCAAGCGCCCGAAAATTGCCATAAAACAGTGACTTTCTGAAGTCTACTCCTCGGTAATGGCCAAGTTAATAGGTTTGAAAAAAATATATGTGTATTTAGGGCCTTGAGCGTAGAGACCGAATCCAGAAATTCCGTAACAAAATTAAAATAACCTAACACCCCCCACTCATTTGTTTTTTGAGCGTGGTGACCGATAAGAAAACAAATGAGTGAACAATAAATCAAAATTCAATTCAATATCAAAGAAAAAAAAAACAAAGGAAAAAAATACTGAATAAACAAAATAAATAAATAATTATAATTGCATAAGTTGATAAAAATGCTATGCAATAGCTTTACCGCGGCAGTCCCCGAGTGCCACACGTCTTTTTTTTGTTTTTATGTTTTTTTATTTGTAGGAGGTAATCTCTGGAAGTACTGGTCCGATTGCTAAAAATTTTTCACCCATAAAAAGCTGCTTTATTCCTGAGTGACATAAGCTATATTTTATTTACGCGGGCGAAGTCGGGGGTAAAAGCTAGTTTGAAATAAAGTTTCAGATTCTGAATGCCAATACTAGAATTCCACTACGTCGCATTCGGTGCTACGTATCAACAATTGTGAAAGTTTTCCCATTGACTTTAGCACGCACGCATTGCGTGCAGTTAGTTAATATCTAAACCAATCAGTGTTCTACAATTGTGTGGGTTAGGTATTTGTTGCAGATGAATGAAGAAAAAGAAAATGGCGTGGGGAAAGTAATGTGAATATTAAATGATAGGCAGAAAATTTCACACAAATTTTTCACTTTTAAAAAAAAATGCCTTCTTTGACAAGCTGTATCGTTTCAACCAATGGACCTACAGTGCTGGGGTTAAACTCAAATTGTAGTATATTTAGTTAGCTTTATTACATTATATGCAAATATACTTATTAAATGCTTTATTCGTGTAGTTTTTTCGAAAAAAAACAAAAAAAGTGTCAAAATTTCGCAGATTTTCGAGCACCATGGGAGTAGCACAGGGTTTTCAGGGTTAAAAAAATCGTAGTTGTGTTAAAAAAATCAATGTTCGAATTCGATTTTGACTGGCCTATGATTCTATTTTTTAAATAGTAAAAAAAAATGGGGCTCTATCCATACCCGTTTTCGATCATATTTTTGAAATCAAAAGTAAAAAAGAAAGACGTGTGGCACTCGGGGACTGCCGCGGTAAAGCATAGCATTTTTATCAACTTATGCAATTTTAATTTTTTTTCCTTTGTTTTTTTTCTTTGATATTAATTGAAGTTACTACGTTAATAGATATAATAAAATTACATAAAATTGAAATATTAAAGTCAAAATAAAATTAATTTAAATTACACTTTACTCGAATCTTTGTTGTCGCATACCTCCAAAATATATAATGCAGATAGCCCCCAAAACTTCAACCCTCACGGCTTTCCTACCATGCTCATAAAAACTAGATGACCACCAGATTCCATTTTAAAATAGTACTTAAAATCCCTATCCTTGAATTCAAAACTGCTTAAAAGCTGTAATTTGAAAATTAAACACGACAGTAAATCTGATAAGAGAGTGGTAATTTTCTTTTTAAAACACTCGAGTGCTCATGCAATTATGCAGACTTTGAAGAAATAAAGTAGAATTATACCTATTGTAGTGTGAATTATCTACAATACATATAATAAAACTTTTTATAAAAAAAAATACAACCGACTTCAATGCAAAAACAACACTAAACAGTGCCCTTTATCTTGGGAACACGTAGAGGTATCGAGTTCAAATTTAAACCGTATACTTACTCAGGGGCCCAAGTCTGCTATTTTTATAAATTCGCCATTCCAACACGATCCCATTGTCATTTTGCTAAAAGTTCGTAATCTGCTAATTCATAATGATCGATCATTGATCGGTCAGTGGTATCTTAATAGAGTTGTGGTAGAATGATAATATCGAGCATATTAAAACCAATAACTGCACAATAACGTTCTAATGGTATAAAACTGATCAAATAAACTGTCAAAGTTTTAGCAGACTACCGCATACGTCAAATATTCATTTGTCAATATGTACGAGATTACTATTTATGCCACTTCTTTCAATGGAGCGTCAGTGGTTGATCATCAGAAAGTCATAATGACGCCATTATATTAGAGATTACCAAACTTGTCAAAATCGACAATTATGACATCAATGATAGACCATTCTGACACTATTGTAATAGCAGACTTGAGGCCCAGGTCTGCAGTCCATTGAAGCTGTGAAAAAACTCAAACTTCTAAATTAACGAAAATAAAAAGATACGGCCATTACATTTTTACACTTTCAAGGGAATCAAAATTTATAGGGTAGTTCCCGTTGACCTAGAACCCTGAAATTTAGCAAGAAGCAAGGTCTTATAGCTCCACTGAGTTTGTTTCGGTGTTTCTTCTCAGGGTAGTCAGCTAGGAAACACCGGCCTCATCTCAAGTCTTTTTATAAAACCTACTTGCAAAATAAAGATCATTTATCATTTATCTTATAGGTAGCTCAAACTTGTGAGTTAACGAGAAAAAAAGTTACGGACGTTTATGTAACAAAAAACGTATATTTCGACACTCTTGAGGAAATACAAATTCATATATTTCCCGTTGTCCTAGAAACCTGAAATTTGGTAAGAAGCAAGGGCTCATAGCACAAGTATGGGAAAAAATCAGAAAACTGTGAATTGGTAGTTACATTAAAAAAAAAGACGTGTGGCACTCGGGGACTGCCGCGGTAAAGCTATTGCATAGCATTTTTTATCAACTTATGTAATTATAATTATTTATTTATTTTATTTATGCAGAATTTTTGTTTTTCTTTGATATTAATTGAAATTACACTTTTTGAGCGTGGTGACCGATAAGAAAAGAAATGAGTGGGGGGTGTTAGGTTATTTTCGTTACGGAATTTCTGGATTCGGTCTCCACGCTCAAGGCCCGCGATAGAAGCTATGCAATAGCATAAAAAAATATTTACTTTTGCGATTCGCAAAAATCTTTGTAACCTAATTCGGGAATTCAACTGTTTTCATAGATAACTTTATACAGAACCCTCAGTGCGTGAGTCGGACTCGCTCTTGCCCAGCTTTTCGTAACCGTAGCGAAATAAAGTCACATTTTCAACTCAAACATAATATTATTATAATTCTATCGCTTCGTTCATTCTTTCGCGGTCAAATACATAGCTAACAAATTCTTCAGATTTTTTTTATAGTGTAACAAAATTCTCGCGAGGGTTATGAAATACTTTTTTGGCCAAGTGTAAATACAGCATACCTACAAATATTATAAAATGTAGGTACTTATTTATTATGCATAACTATGTACATGCTTGCTTACTTATGTAATACATAGCGTTATGTAGAAAACCGTTTATACCGCGTGCATCGAAGCACTGGAACAATTTGACTGCTGCGGTCTTCTCGTCCGATTATAATTTAGGTGTCTTCAACGCTAGAGTGAATAGGATCTTAATAATCTAGTGCGCTTCGCTATGAACGATTGCATCGCTACTTACCATCAGGGCCTCAAGTCTGCTATTACAATAGTGACAGAATGGTCTATCATTGATGTCATAATAGTTGATTTTGACAAGTTTTGGTAATCTGCTAATACAATGGCGTCATTATGTTTTTCCAATGGTCAACCACTGACACTCCATTGAAAGAAGTGGCATAGAATGATATCTCGTACTTAATGACAAATGAATCTCTAAAATTTAGACAGTTCTTTTGATCAGTGACCTTGTGCAATCATTGCTTTTAATCATTTTATCACAACTCTATTACGAGACCATTGACCGGTCAATGATCGATCATTATGAATTAGCAGATTACGGACTTCTAGCAAAATGACAATGGGATCGTGTTGGAATGACGAATTTATAAAAATAACAGACTTGGGCCCCAGGTGGGATCGCAGTCAAGCACTAGTTCATATCATTAAAAAAAAATAAGCTACAAGACTTTTTTTTAGGAAAAAGGTCTTATAGGACAACTTTGCTGTCCCTCTGTCTGTCAAGACCCTTTATCTCGAGATCGCGTGTAGGTATCGAGTTGAAATAAAAACCGTACATTGAAGCTGTGAAAAAATTAAACTTCTAGTCAACGAAAAAAAAAACATACGGCCGTTTATGTCGCAAAAGTCGTGTATTTCATCACTGTCAAGAGAATCAAAATTGACAGGCTCCCATTGACCTATAATCCTGAAAGTAAGGTCTCATAGCAAAAGTAAAGGGATACATTAGAAAACTGAAAATTTGTAGTTATAGTCTGTCTAATAAGTTAAACGACTTGGGTAATTGTTAGAATTTAATGAAATCTGATGTAGTCAACACGGGTTCAATAATCAAGGTTGATTAAGAGATAGAGATCATTGTTTACTAACAGAAGAACCTTAAAAAAAGTATCGAATATAAGTATTTTTTAAATGATTAAATACAAAATTCCCAAGTCGGTTGACTTATTAGACAGACTCTACGTCAAGTAAAAATAATGCGTTTTTCTATTCGGAAAAATCTTCAAGACTCGATTCGGTAATTGCGCTGTTTACTTATATTTAATAAATAATAAATACATTTTTTTTTTATACATATTCCACAACTATCAAACAACGCCGTCTTGTCTCAAGCTAAGCAGAGCTTGTGTTATGAGTACTAGACAACTGATAAACTTACTTATATATTTCTAAATACATACATATTATAGATAAATTACACCCAGACACAGAACAAATGATCGTGCTCATCACACAAACATTTGTCCTGGGTGGGAATCGAACCCACGACCTCCGGCAAAGCAGTCAGAGACCACTAGACCAACAGGCCAGTCGATATTAGTTTGTACGGGTGATTCCGACTCGCACTTGCCCAGTTTTTTTATCTACTAAACAGCTTGAATTTTGATGATGCTCGAATATTATTATCATGTCCAAGTCGTCAAAAACTTGGGGATATCATCGAAAAACTTCTCTCGCTCTGCGTTGAGCGAGAGGGGTTGTCAGACTTTTACTGACTAAAACAAACCCGGGCTCCTTCAGTTGCCCTTCGCTTTCAAGGGTCACGGTAACTCTTTCGAACTATTTCACAGCTCAGGCAGTTACTAATGCCATGCTTTCGCACGAATTTGACAAGTTAATATTACCTTTTGACGTTATTTTCTTTTATTTTATTACCATAGATTGGAATAAGGAGTTTTTACCTATGTTCGTGGAGACTTTCTTTATTTATTGATTACACCACTGATTGTAAACACAAATGATAATCTTAATAGGCCTCTATCGTCAACATTGAGCATGGTTTAAAACTTGTTTCTTCATCTAACGCAATCCAACACGATGTTTGACGAAAAGGCAATGCGAAAAAAAAGATAACGCCTGAAAATTCTGTTAGCATTCGCTAATTCCGTGATTAACTCGAATATTTTACAAAACTTGTTCCAGGAAATACGTGTCTTTTTTTAAACCCTTAAAAGTTTTTGATAAAAATTGACGTCATTTAGAATCTTGATATTTACAAGTGTTCAATTGTTACACTTATTTGACAATTTAAAATTTTGAGTAAATTTTAAAGTGTCAAAGTTCACGGCCATCTGGGCGACTGAGGGGTTGTTTTGCTATTCGTAATGCCCGCTATGACCTGCCGTGGCCTACTTAATGTTTTTTAGTGGTTTCCAACTTGTAACCGTTTTTTTTATTATTTTCGGGAAAAATATAACATGATCCAAAAATTGTTGGAATTGATTTAGTTAGGTACTGATTCTGAATCAACTATATTCAGGTATATAGTAGGTCTCCAGTTGATACAGACGAGAACCATAGGATATAAAATCTTTGACGAGAACGCAGCAATTCAATACTCTATGAGTCTATGGTAAACGTGACGCTAAATCACGCATCCGACCTTATGACCTGAAAAACCAACAACACGCAATTTTCAAACAAACCAACAAAACTATTTATATATTCCGATCCAATGAAAACACCCCGCCAAGTACAAGTTAAATTATTCACCAACCTAGTTCCGCTACTCGGTAATAGATGGCGCTGTCCGATAGCTATCGGAAGCAGTTTAGATTTACATGTAGCAATCACCATTTATCTTGATCTCTTTGTAGACGTAGTTAAAATGGATACGGAGGCCAGTTAGTGGTTTTGTTGGCTGCAACCGGCCACTGTATCAGCTGATTTGAAATTTTAATCAGGATTGGAATAGAACAGCGTGTTATGCTATAATAGACTCTATCAGAGTGTATTTACAGGTTATAATCGTTTGTTTAAGGGTAATTATATCGCGTTTGTTGTTTTAATCAGTGTTGCCAGAGCTCTTAATTGTAATTTGCATCTAATAACAATTCATAAACTTCGCTGACACTGTTTTAATATAGTTCACACCATTTTAGCCCGTATTTTGTATACCATTGGCCACAATTTTGCTTAACAGTATTGTGGCCTTTGAACTGAGCATATAATCTGTATTACTAACCACCATCTTCCTGTCCTTGTCCCATGTTACTCGGGGTCAGTGCAACACAGGGGCGTGGCTACCGCCATATTTATGATACGGGGCCCCGGATAGAGACTCCCCTCGAGTTCAGGGGCCCCTGGCTTCACAGCCCCTGCCTAAAGGGGCCCCTGACTAAAGGGGGCCCTGACTACAGGGGCCCTGGCCTGTGCAAGTAGGACTGGAACAATTTGCCAGCTGCGGTCTTCCCGTTCAATTATAATTTAGGTGTCTTCAAGACTAGAGTGAATGGGCTTTTAATAAACTGGTCCACTTTACCATCAACCATTGCATCATTGCTTACCATCAGATAGATATGCTACCTGCAATCTGGATAATTCGGTATTCTATACTACTAAGCCTGGGTAATGTACAGAACATCTGAATTATACAGATTGCCTGTAAATTATACAGCTGGCTAAAGTTACAAGTATGGAAGTGGCGTAGGTATGTTATGTTTCTTGAAGTCTACGTAATAAATTACAAACACAATTGTTAATGGCCTATATTTAGTTGTAGCCAGAAAAAATGCCCGTGTATTCTTAAAACTCCTATTTGAGTAGTAACACCATGATCTTAGTTAATTTTCGGACATAAAATGCTTATACATATTACACTAAACTAAAAAAAAAAAAAACTTTGAATATACCCAACTTTTTAATGACTACCAAAATTGTGAGCAAATGGAACTGCATGCGCGCGACTTTTACACCCCGAACATGCGCCGCGCGTGCCTTCTTTACAAACTTTTCCACTTGCAAAACATGTGTCAATTGATAAGTTTTTTATTTATTGATGCATCAAACAGTCCTAAACAAACAATATAATTCTTCAATAAACATAAAAGTGCCAACACCAACAATCTACACTAATATTATAGAGCTAACAGTTTTTTTTTTTTTTTTTGTATTTATGTTTTTTATTTTTTTATAAGAGGTAATCTTTAAAAGTACTGGTCCGATTGCTAAATCGTCACCGATAGAAAGCTGCTTTATTCCTGAGTGACATAGGCTATATTTTAAATACGCGGGCGAAGCCGCGTGCAAAATCTAATGTAGCACAATTGTAAAATTAAGTACAATAAATTCAGAATGAATCAGAAAGACGCACTATTATATACATTATATATTTTTAGGGTACCATACCTCAAAAGAAAAAAAACTGAACCCTTATAGGATTACTTTGTTGTCCATCCATCTGTCTGTCTGTATGTCTGTCTGTCAAGACCCTTTATCTAGAGAACGCGTGAAGGTATCGCGTTGAAATTAAAACTATATACTCAGATTTGCAGAGGGACCGATCAAGCTGTGAAAAAAATCAAACGTCTAAGTTAACGAATAAAAAAGATAGGGCCGTTTAAGTCGCAAGAAAACATAAATTTTGATACTCTCAAAGATCGAAATTCATAGGGACCCGTTGACCCAGAATCCTGAAATTTGGCACAAAGCAAGGTCTTATAGCATAGGTATAAAAAAGAATCTAAAAACAGTAAATTTATTCTAAACTAAGTCACAAAAAAAAACATTTTTTTTTTACAAATCATAAAAATGTTCGAGACTCCATTCGGAAGTTGTAGTTTGACTCGCACTTGCTTAGTCTTTTTTAATATTCCCTATGGATTCCCAATACTTTTGGATTTCCCCATCCATGCCTACTTGAAAAAATCTTTCTTTAAATGTATACTGGGGGTGTAATTTATCTATAATATGTATGTATTTAGAAATATATAAGTATGTTTATCAGTTGTCTAGTACCCATAACACAAGCTCTGCTTAGCTTGGGACTAGACGGCGTTGTGTGATAGTTGTGGAATATTATTATTATATTATTATTATTATTATACTATTGATTATTTCGTCAGTATCCATACATCGGATTCTTTATTACCATTCAATGCTACCCGGCTATATTGCACCCTCAACGACCACTTTATTTTTACCCAAGGCCTAAAGAAAAAGAACGCTAATAAAAAACCTAAGACAGTGTACTTTCCTAAACATTTATGGTCCCCCTCTTAACCTTTACAATGCTATCATATATTATGTTATGCCTCCATCATTTGCATATTTGGACACGCGATGTTGGCCGTCTGCCATTGGTGTTGGCGACAAATGTTTGCAGCAAACATTTTACATAAATATACATGACTTTATCTTCGTTCTAAGTAGAGGTGGATCGCGTGTGTATTTTGGAGGATTACTTTTTTTTAGCAGTGGTATAGGCATCCGCTTTCCATGCATTAGGTTGCGGATTTGAAACTAGATAAGTATTGCAAATTTTTCGATTCATAATTCGACGCTTGAAAAGCAAAATGATCTAAGCAACATTGCGTAAATTCTGCAGGAGAGTGATTTGTTAAGACTTTGAGCTCTTTATTAGTCCTGAGTTGAGTTTTGCAAATACTGATAAATGCTTGCACTGACTGGGCAGGTCTACTCAAATCTGTGTGGTTATTTTCTCAAAAGACCATTTCATACATCTATCTTCATGGTTCTTATATGATTTGACCATTACATGTTTAATTTAGGTATAGACTTTAAAAGAGACTTTGACCCCTAAGTTTGTTTCGGTGTCTCTTTTCAGGGTAGTCAGCTAGGAAACACCGGTCTCATCTATTTTAAACTGACAATTTACTGATTCTGAACAAACTATATTCAGGTTTCGCAAAAACTAAAAATAATGTTGTATATCTATGTCAAATTTAATTTATTAAAAAAAAAATACAAATTTTAAAATAAAAATAATTTACAATGTCACATAAACATGAATGTCAAATTGTAAAAAATTTAAATTTATCCTTTCAAACCACCACTTTTTTTCGATGGGAAAAATCATCCAATGACAACCCCCGCTCTTGGCCGGAACAGGAGATAGTGTCAGACTCTTACTGACTAAAAAAACCCATCCCGTTTCTTCAAGCCTTCATACCGGGGCTCGAGCGACCTTTCGGATAACCCTGGCCCCAGTAGGCTTCGACCCGGCTGGGCCCCTGCTGATTCAAACCACCCCTCGGAAAGCTGATAGAATTATGTCTCGTATCGAATAAATTGGTTCGACCTATCACAACAGAGTATTAGATATAATTTTATGTACAATAATGTAAAGGTTCACTATGTAATCATAGCTGTCTCTAATGAGATAGTTGACGAGCAATAAACCTAACATTTTCTTTACCAATGGCGTCTCATTATGGGTAATTGGTTCGACCTATCACATCAATTTATTAGAAAATAGCTTTTGACCGCGGCTTCGCCCGCGTACATAAAATTTTACGCTATTAGCCTATGTTACTCAGGAATGAAACAGCTTTCTACCGGTGGGAAAATTTTAGTAATCGAACCAGTACTTAATTTTACTTATTTTTACAGGGCTTCCTTAGTTTAGGCTCCAGTTACTAAGCTCAAATTTATGCAAAAAATGTAATATTTTATGGTGGAAAATAAACAAACTTATAATTATTATTAAGTACATCTTGAGATTACCTCCTACAAACAAAAACTATAAAAATAAAAACTTTACCTCTTTATTATATTAATGGTAGATAATTTCATCAAAGTTTTTGACAAGGTCTACTGCTGTATAGCTACACGGTTACCAATGGAGGATTAGCCACATGGCAAGGATAGCAAATGCCAGGGGCCCCACACGTTCGCGGGCCCCATCGAGTTCGGGGGCCCCACGATTGAACGTAACAAAAATAATAGTCAAAGTATATAAACTATATGAAATCTAAACACAGCTCAATTTTCTTAAGATTTTCCTCCAACTGAATTACAGAATAGAAGATCTATTATTAATTTTATTAGTATAGCTTAAAGATAATAATCTTATAAAAAAAGTATTGATTTGCATACCGCTAACAGAAATTGTCACCTTTGAAAATGTCTACTGTCACCATGTGTACATGAGATACAGTCTGGTGACAGACAGATAGATAGTGGAGTCTTGGTAACAGGATCCTGTTTTTACCCTTTGGATACGGAACCCTAAAAAAAGTTTACAACACAGATAAAATATAAAAACGTTCTATTTTCTATCTACACTAATAATAATAACTAAGTTTGTTACTACAGTAAAAAAAGGTTTGTCTAAATATCTTATCCTAACGCGGTTAGAGTATAGGCAGTGTAGTAACAAAAAAACCAGTATACTACTTGAGATGGGGCGGTAGGGGTGCTTGATACGCTTGCGTCCGTCATACAGACGTAGATAGCAAAATACAAAGTTGAAATGTGTTAAATAAAACAACGAAATCTTAAAGGTTTGTTTTTGGTAAATGAACTATGTTTTGTTAAATCATAGAACAAAAGTTTTTGTTTAAGATGTTAGTACAGCTGCCACCACGGATATTGAACGCTGGCTTCAAGTTGCGCAGAAGTCAAAAATAGGGTCTCTTTAGGTGGTGCGACGTGAGACGCGGGGGCGGGGAGCGTCAGTAATTGCCTCGCTGCGCACCGCGTCATAGACGACACTCGTGATTCGTTCATTGCACTTGCAGCATGTATCTAACGACGACGATTGGCTCGCCAATGTATGGAATGCGCAAAGCGATCCCGACTCTGACGCCGAGCGTTCAATATCCGTGGTGGCAGCTGTAATACAGTCCTTCAAGTTTGTTAGTGTTTTACAAATAACCCTATAGATAGATAGATAGAAGTATCGATAGATAGTCAATAGTATTAGGCAAGTACTCGTAGATAGATAGAACAAAAGAGCATCGCCAATAAATTAAGTCCTAAACGTTTGTAATGACTTAAAATATGTCGTGTCATATTTCAGCTCGGCCGTGCTCCCGGCAGGCGGAATGTGCCGGGATCAGCAGCAGTTCCTGCGTCCGCACGCACTACGATCCGGTCACTCGTTGCCTGTGTGGAGACAACCAGCCCCCAGTAAATGGACAGTGCGACTCGCAGACCAAAGGTAACTTCATCATTATCATCATATCAGCCGAAAGTCAACTGCTGGTTATTGGACTCTCCCAAGCGTCGCCGCAACCAGCGGTCCTGTGCATCACGCATCCATCGGTTTCGCGCAACCTTCACCAGGTCATCGGTCCAACTTGTGGAAGCCGTCATCCTAGAACATTTCGGCCCAAATAGCCATCTGGGGCCCAAGTCTACTATTTTTATAAATTTGTTATTCCAACACGATCCCATCGTCATTTTGCTAAAAGTTCGTAATCTGCTAATTCATAATGATCGATCATTGATCGGTCAATGGTCTCGTAATAGAGTTGTGGTAAAATGGCAATATCGAGCTTATTAAAAACAATGACTGCACAATGACGTTCTAATGGTAGGTCACTGATCAAAGGAACTGTCAAAATTTTTGCAGATTACCGTACTTACCATACTTCAGACATTCATTTGTCATTGTGTACGAGATTACCATTCTATCTCACTTCTTTCAATGGCGTGTCAGTGGTTGATCACTGGAAAGTCATAATGACACCATTATATTTAGTAGATTACCAAACTTACTCAAAATCAACAATTATGAAATCAATTATATCATTCTGATACTATTGTAATAGCAGACTTGGGGCCCGTTCTGCGAGAAATGTGCCCTGCCCGTTGCCACTTAAGTTTGGCGATTCATCGTGCTATGTCGGCAATGTGAGTCTCAGCAAAGTGTTCAAAGGTAACTTTTGTGTTACTTATTTATACATGGTGTCTTTGACATCGACGCGAAATAAAAAGCATCCAGTACATGATTCTGGACCTGAGTGGTGGAATTTTTCGTCAGCTTTTTCCTAATTTAAAACAAAAAAGTGTTGATATAAATGTAGATATTATAAAGAGGAAAAATTTGACCGAATTGGATTGGACCGAATAAAATTTTTTTTTCACAAATAGAATGCCACTTCATTTTTTAAATTCAAATTCAGATTCGAATTCAAAATTGTATTATTTCACATAAGACTATATGGGCACTTATAAAACGTCAGAAGCTATTGCATAATAGTGTAACATAGAAAAAATCTGCCGGCTGAAGCTAGTCTTATATATTTTTCCTTCAATTCTTTATCAGCTAGCCTTCGAGCCTCATAATAACCCCAACCAGATCTGATTTCACAATTTACTCTAAACAATTTAACCTCCGAGATAATGAACGCGTATACCTCGTAGCAACCCTGATAAAAACATAAAATTATAACGATTCTGACCCTGAAACGTTATCAGAACAAAATTAAAGAAAACTACTCGAACTTTCGTGTATTGTAAGCAGCTGAAAGCAGTGCCGGATTAAGTCAACGCGGGGCCTGTAACGAATTCGGCGAAGGGGCCCTTGTGTTCGAAGCCTACTTAGCCGGGTCGAAGCATAATGGGCCCAGGGTTAGCCCCGGTATGAAGGCACGTAGGAACGGGGTGGGTTTTTTAGTCAGTAAGAATCTGACATTAGCTCCCGCTCCGCTAACGGGCGGGGGATATCATTTGGATGTTTTTTGCCCACCAAAAAAAAGGGGGCCCCCTGTGTTCTTAATTTTTTTTTTAATGATAGGCTCACGTTTGACCACCGTCTAACCTGATGGTAAGCGATGATGCGGTCGACGGTGGAGCACGCTTGCTTAGAAGTAACCACTTTTGACTTAAAGACCCCCAAGTTGTAGCTATCAGGAAACACAGACTCCAGCAAGGATTCCACTCCTTGGCTGTCCGCACAGTAAATGTGTTCTCAAAACGCTTTGTGCTTATGGGTGGGATGTCTACCAAGTACCGGTGGCGCAACGCCGTTCTAGTGGTCCAATGATAGAACGGACTTGGCGGAATTAGATTATGCAATTCCAGTGAACCTTTCCTGAAATGAATACTTCTCATTTTTATCTCAATCACCAATAACCCCGTGTATTTTAAGACAGGGTAAGTGGTGGAAAGTACTGTAATGGGCTCCCCCATCGAATGGATTGACTAAGATAGTCAATCCCTTCTACTAAGATGGTCCATCTCCTATTAAATAATCAAATTTTTATATTTCCCGCGTCCGGCAAGCCCGCTGGTATACCCAGCGCCGTATCAGTCTCATAGCAAAATCAGCCTTTTAATGTTCCCGCTGCTGTGACTTAGGCCTCCTCTCTCTAGGAGAGGGAATGGGCAGTAATCTACCAAGCGAGCCCAGTGTGGGCTGGTGGATGTCACATGTCTTCGAATAAATACACTTAAATTATTTCAATGATAAAATCAAGTGTTTTAGGATTTTGATATATTTATAAAGGGTATAAGGGACAGCCCTCCACAAACTTTAAGGGCTTGCTCAGTAGATGAAACTGAATAACCTTCCACAAAAATTTTTTTCAGGAAACGAAAAAAAAAAATCGGCCCCTCCATATAAACTGTCCAATCAATTTTATAATTTTGTATGGTGAGGTGGAATTTTTTTACATTTCCTGAAAAAAAGTCTTGTGAAAGGTGGTTCAGTTTCGTCTACTGAGCAAGCCCTTAAAGTTTGTGGAGGGCTGTCCCTTACACCTTGTATAGTTTCGCGAAATTTTTTGGGGGTTCAAGTACAGTAGTATCCCCGAGTACGCGGGGCCCCCGAATGCGCGGGGCCCCCGAATGCGCGGGGCCCCCGAATGCGCGGGGCCCTTAGCATTAGCTACTCTTGCTATTTAGCTAATCCGCCCCTGACCGAAAGCTTACGTGCCAAACATAAATATTAGATTTTAATCTCTCAAACATAAGTACTGAGTAAGAGGTCTAATTTAACTTGTATTTTATTCGTAAGCGCCAACAATTATGATATTCAGACATGAAATGTTACAAGTGGGGTTTTGAGAGGTATTTAAATAAATTCTTTTGGTAATAAGGGTTAATATGTATTTTCAGTGTTAAGGTAAATTGTTGATGAAGTTTTTGGCGCTGCGCAAATGTAGACACTTTTAGTTTTTAGTTACCAACACCTTAAACTTTTTGATCGTCATGAGTATGTGATTGCCGCCGGGATTCTGATCCCGATTTCCGGCCACCGTAGACGCCGGCTTACGGACAGTGAGCAATGGGTAGCTCGTTGTCCGGTCGTCCGGTAACTGTCCGGACCGAGCCCAAATCGTCGACGGCGCGCACTGTTCCCGCATGCCTTAAGGAGTTGTCAGCAACAGCAGGGACCCAGCCGGGTCAAAGCCTACTGGGGCCAGGGTAATCCGAAAGGGCGCTCGAGCCCCGGTATGAAGGCTAGAAGGAACGGGGTGGGTCTTTTAGTCAGTAAGAGTCTGACACTATCTCCCGCTCCGCCCAAGAGCGGGGGTTGTCATTGGATGATTTTTCCCACCATAAAAAAAAATAAAAAAATGAGTATGTGACTGGACCCTACCCCTACCTATGCGCAGGAAGAGCAAGAGATCAGTGTTGGCCGAGTGGTAACGGCCCCGACTTACGAGTTGTAGGTCGCAGGTGCAAACCCAGCTAGGCGCATTACTTTGTGTAATTTATTTCATCACCACTGCTCTCAAAACGGTGAAGGAAAACATCGTGAGGAAACCGGCATGTCCTAGAACCAAAAAATTCGAAGACATGTGACATTCATCAACCCGCACTGGGCTCGTGTTGGATTATAGCCCATTCCCTCTTCTAGAGAGGAGGGTTGAGTCCCAGCAGTGGGAACATTAACATCATATACATTTTACATCCTAAGATATAAAAAGCAGCCTTGTTCAAAATTTCTTGCTCTAAGTTCCAGTTGTTTCAGCTGTACATTGATTTGTTAGTCAATTACCTACTCTTTTTATATTTAAAGACTAGCTGTGCCCGCGAACTTCGTACCGCCTATTTTTTTTTTTTATTATGAAAAATAGATGTTGGCCGATTCTCAGACCTAAACATCTAATGCTGGCAACCGGAATTTTAGTTGTCATTCACTTGTTTTTTGATATGATGATAGTTCTACAACAGATCTTGATCGTAGTATGGCTACTGATGATGAATCAGTAAGTGGAATAGAATATTTAGAATCAGATTTCTCGTACGACTCCAGATTTATTTTATTACTTATTACAAAGAATATCATTAAAGAGACTGAAATAGGTATATTTTAAAGCGAAAATCTTTTGCTTTTTTTAATGTTAAAAAGTCCCTTAATAGTATTAAATCATTTAAAAAAGTACTTAAATTGGATAATTTTTAAAAGATTCCATTTTTAAACAATGACCAAGATCTTAAAATCAACCTTTATTTCTGAACCAGTGTTGACTACATCAGATTTCATTTTACCCTAAAAATTACCCAAGACGTTTTACTTATTAGACAGACTATAACCTTCCATCTTTCCACAGCTCTGTACCATGTGTGCGCCAACAGTGACGAGTGTAATGATGGCCTCATCTGCGGAACTCCCAACATCACAGGAACTGCGCCACTCCACCTTCGAGTCCACGCTCCATCCGACAAGATCTGCCTCTGTGATGCTGAGACTGGGTTCACTGAGAAAGAGCATACTTGCAATGGTAAGCCAGACCTTTTATTTATGGGCTCACAATTGATCAAAAATAGAATCCTTATTTTTTATTAACAATTATCCTAACTAATATTATAAATGTGAAATTGTGGATGTTTGGATGTTTGTTACTTAATCTCGCAAAAAAGGCTGAACGGATTAGGATGAAATTTGGCATGCATATAGCCTTTGACATCGAAAAGAACATAGGCTACTTTGACAATAGGAAATAAATGGGTTTTCCCCTAAGAGTAAATATAAGCTATTAAACATAAAGTAAATGGCAATGTTTATTTTTTCAGATGCCGATATTCTGAAGACGTCTCTCCTAGCCATTTTCTTCGTGTCATGCATAAGAAAAATCTTAGCTAACTAATTATATTAATCCACTGAATTCATTTCATAACTTTTTGTGACAATCACGTTTTTTAAGGCCATTGGAAAATCCGAATTTCGAATGGAAATTCCAAATTTAAAAATCGAATATGGACTTCCCATTTTGTCTATGGAAGTATGGAATTAGAAAGTACAAAAACCCAAGTTTTTGGAGGACAACCAGAAACAATGGAATTTACGTTTGTAATCGGATTTCCCAAATGTAGAATTCACGGGTTTTTAGAAGTAATTTAAAAAAGATATATGTAAAATAAAATTTTACAATAAAAAAGAACAGGTAAAGCTAACATATATTTGCGAATTTATTCATTTATTTTCACTTGAGAATTAAGTACAAATACACATATTTTAGCTTTTAAATAAAAAAGAAACTTAAATGCCTTAGAATAAATACATGAAATAATAAAAAAGTATTAATATACGTCCATTATTTTTAAGATTAATGTAAATAGTTTTAATATCAAAATTAAATTAAGATTCTATTTTAAATATTTTACAAAATGGACAGATTGTGTGATAGAAATGAAGTCGGTTAAAAATTCTAAAACATAACACAATTTACTTAGAATTTGTTTCTGCATTGTAATCGCGAAAGTGACGACAATATTACAATGGTTACACAAAAACCATCTCCGAGGCTGTGGCAAATCTACCGAAGGGCTAGGGGCCCCCAAGTTCGGGAGGCTCCCAAAACTGATTAACAATATCTTTTAATTTCATTGTTCGGAGCTAACCTCGTTGCCGGCACTCACGATCTCTATTATTAATAGCTATTAGCAAATATGACTTCGTTGTGGCTTTAAAATATTTTACAAAAAGTTTATGCAAACATAATTATTTTAATTAGAATGGAGTACGCCACATCTTCGAAAAGTAAATAAGATAAATAAAATCAAATAATAGTGGGCGATAAGGTCACGGCAATTCATTTCAGTCAGTAAAAGATACTCAACCTCAACCTATAGCATGGGGCCCCAGATTTTTTCGCCCCTGGGCCATTGGTAGCTACGCCACTAAAACACTTTACACATTTCGATTACGATAACGTAAAAAGAACTCACACTAAAGCCTCTGGAGTCTTAGATTATTATTTTCATAAGCATAGTCAGTCTTCTAAAGTCCCCACTACTATATACATAATTATATACGTAATCCACCACGCGGGCCCAATGCGGGTTGATGGATGATGTGCATTAATTCATTGTTTTCCAAATTTACCGCCAGTTGTAATGACATATTTGTCAAATTTCATTGCAGTTCGATGTTTTTTTCGTAAATTACTTGACTGCGAATTTTGTACGATAGAAACTAGTGCTTGAATGTGATCCCACCTGGGCCTCAAGTCTGCTATTACAATAGTGTCAGTATGGTCTATCATTGATGTCATAATGTCGATTTTGACAAGTTTGGTAATCGACTAATATAAGGCGTCATTATGAATTTCCAATGGTCAACCAATGACACTCCATTGAAAGAAGTGGCATAGAATAGTAATCTCGTACATATTGACAAATGAATATTTGACGTATGCGGTAATCTGCTAAAACTTTGACAGTTTATTTGATCAGTGTTCCACCATTAGAACGTTATTGTGCAGTTATTGGTTTTAATATGCTCGATATTATCATTCTACCACAACTCTATTACGATATCACTGACCGATCAATGATCGATCATTATGAATGAGCAGATTACGAACTTTTAGCAAAATGACAATGTGATCGTGTTGGAATGACGAATTTATAAAAATAGCAGACTTGGGCCCCTGATAGCAAGCAGTAATGCAATCATTGACCACACTTGTTTATTAAGCTTTCGAATGCCGTAATCAGAGACACAATAGAAAGACAATGAGAGAGCGTTCGCTTGGGGTTTAATAAATATGAGATAGCCTATTCACTCTAGGCTTGGAGATTAAAAGTGTGTAATCTGTTCATTTTGTAAATAGGAGCTTCAAAATAAAACTTAAACAGCGTAATTTAGTACCTAATTATAATGTAGACATTGACTTGCGTTTAGAGTGGTTAAAAGCATTTCTTATTTTATTATTGAAAAAAAAAATAGGTTAAGCCATGTTTTAGGCAGGTTGAAGTACTATTTTCATTTGTTCCAAAATTTTCAGAATTCTACAATAAGTAATAGTTCAAATACTAACAAAATAAATAAGAGACAATCATTGAAAAAAAATACAAAATATGCAGAAATGATCACCCTAACTGCCTTTTTGAAAAAAGTAGTTTTTACTTTTTTTTAGATTTATTATAAAAGCTACATAAATTGTAAAATTCATTTTCATATAGAGGTTTTTTATAACTAAATAAAATTATTATTAAAAGAAAAAATATATATATTTTAATTTAATATACTACTAAATCATGCATTCTAGACCTTTAATGTAAATTACTTATATTATGAAAACATATCTCCGAATGAAATTAATTACAATATTCGAAACTGTAGAACAATTTTTAGAAAATAATTATTAAGTGTAATGTTTGAGAATTAATAAAGAGTTTAAAATTTTGTGGTAGTTTTTGTTTTATTTTTAAGGGAAGTTTATGAAAAGATGCTCTTAATGGGTTATTGAATCATGGGATTTCTTTAACTGTGCATCAGGCTTACGGACGGCGAGCAATGGGTAGCTCGACGTCCAACCGTCTGGTAACCGTCCGGACCGAGTCCGAATTGGTCGACGGACGCGGAGCGGGTACAGTTCGACAGTTTAGTTATTAAAAAGGGGGCCCCAGTTGTTTTTCACCCAGACCATTTTTCACCTAGTTACGCCGCTGATTCTTCTTCTACCTATCATAAGTAGGAAAATTATGAAAACCATAATGGATATCATAATTTTTCGACATAAAAATATTTCGAGATCGATACAACTTAGTTCAGTCCTAGGAACAGATAGTACGTATTACCTTCACCGTAAGTAAATAAAGCAAAATGTAAATTGCCTAGGGTATTATTTTAATTCCACAAAAAAATCTACTTTTACGCTGGACGCATTTCTAACAGCGCCATCTAGTATCGAGTAACTGTAACTAATCCAAACAAAGTAAATAAATAGTATCACTTAATTCTAATAGATGTCGCTGAATTAAGTATTAGGGTTAGTAAATTGATAAGTATAAGAAAATAATTAATGAAATCCTTTTAAATAAACTGTAAATGGGTATATATTTTGTTATTAAATTATAAAAGACTCTCTTAAAACATTTTTATACAACATTGTTATCAAATATAACCTGCAAACAAATTGTACACCATGTGAAAAGATTTGGCATTCGAAGCCAAAATGCTGTGAAAACAGCAAAGTAAAAATAAAATTAACATGACTTTTATTTAAAAGTTGAAAGTTTTCTGTAATTTATTACTTTCTAGGTTACAAAACCTCAAAACATTTTTAAAATTAAAGATTACGCAATAATTGAAAGTGTTGAAGGACATCAATTTATGAGGTCACAATAGCTGTATGTTCATTTGTTTAAATAGTGGTTGGTAATTTCAACACACTGTCCATAGGGGTTCCGTGGTGTAGTGGTTATCACATCTGCTTTACACGCAGAAGGCCGCCAGTTCGATCCTGGCCGGAATCACATTCTTTTTGCCAGTTTTATTACTTAGTTTTCTTATAATTATATTTTAATTGATGATTAGAGAACATTTCTTGTAGTGATTGGCCTGTATGGGCACTTATAAAACGTCAGAAGCTAGTGCACGGTTCCAAGTTGGTCGTTTCCTATGAAGAAGAACCGGCAAGAAACTATATTGTAAGAAGAAGAACAACCATGTTTTAATAGATAATAATAATAATAAATTCTTTAAATTCTTTATTGTCATAATTATTATAAGGTAAATACAATTCATGAAGCCTCTGACTCCCGAACTAGGCATACCTGTATGTCAGGAGTAGTGTTGCCAGGCATCCCGATTTGCGCGGGACACTAAATGTCCCGATAAATCAAAAGATATATTAAAAGCCATCATTATAACAATAAATTAACCTGTATCGCATTCGCATCACTATGTCAAGTGCGTTCAAAATGACACACGGCGCTTCACTGAAGGGGCCTAGTAGTGCCGATGCTTGCTAGGACTGCGGGAACGTTTGAAATAGTGACCTTGGGCCTGGAACGCAGTGGGACAGAAGAAGCCTGGGTTTTAGTAAGCAAAAGTCTGAAACAGTGCGAGAGAAGTCATTGGAAGATTTCCCACCAGACAAAAAACTTTATTAAAAAAAATGTCCCGATCTAAAACCCTAAATCCCGATTA
This sequence comes from Mythimna albipuncta, assembly GCA_929112965.1. Lineage (NCBI taxonomy): Eukaryota > Metazoa > Arthropoda > Insecta > Lepidoptera > Noctuidae > Mythimna > Mythimna albipuncta. Next base: position 7,820,173 of record OV815985.1, on the reverse strand, counting down.
GTTTTACCAACTGTCCCGATTTTTATCCAATTAGACCTGGCAACACAAGTCAGGAGTCAGGCAAAGCTATTACGTAAGGACATTGTAGACCACTCAATATTGTAGATACTTACTCAAAATAACAATAAAAATAATCTTATTAAAAAATTGAGTCATATCACAGTCATATTAAGAAGTAATCTAAGTCGTCGAGTCGAAGCTCCAAAACCTTGAGCATCAACACAGAGTTGCTAGCCGGTCGGTTTTCTACTGGTTGCATTTCAGGGAGTGTGCATCGGAGTAGGGTAGTTTCCAGGGTCAAAATAATTACATTTTATTTAGTCCGTATTTTAGATTATAAAAAAATATTGGACACGTATTTTTTCTTTTTTCGATTAAACCAAAAATAACAAAGATATAGCCCATTAAAGTTACGTGTGATGTCACCCCGTGCGAAAATATGTAGCACGGCGTGACGTTACACGTAACTTTACTATGCTATATCTTTGTCATTTTTGGTTTAATTTACAAATAAAAAAATATGTGTCATTTATTTTTGAATAATATAAAAGACGGACTAATTACGTTTATATAATTCCGTCAAGCCCGTTCCATGATCGGACCACCAGGGCATACGGCGTTGCACCACCGGTACATGGTAGACATCCCACCCATACGTATACAACCTTTTAGGAACACATTCATTGTGCGTACAGCTAAGGAGTGGAATTCCCTGCCGGAGTCTGTGTTCCTGATAGCTACAACCCGGGGATCTTTAAGTCAAGAGTGAATAGTTTACTTCCAGGTAAGAGTGCTCCATCGTCAGCCACATGATTACTTACTCTCAGTGAGATAGTGGTCAAGCGTGAGCCTATCAATAATCTGTACTAATATTATAAAGAGGTTGTTTTCTTGTTTGTAGGAGGTAATCTCTGATAGCACTGTAGCCCGATTCACGTAAAATCAAACAAGCCAAATATCGTTGAAGTTTTATAATCGTTCGATCGAAGTGCTATCCAAAAGCGGTATTCACGATCTATCGACTTATTTCCAGTTACATTCATAAAAGTATTCTACCAGGATAATGCAATACAGATTTTTATTTTAATCGACGAATTTCGAACGACTTTAAAATAGGTGTCGTTCAAACTCGATTGATGGATGTGAATACGGAAATGGTCTAAACGACTAAATCGCTACGGTTTTCATTACGGGTTTTTGCGGACAGGTGGGACTCTCCACTGCTGCACCACTGGATACGCTTGCACGCTGCACGGTGAGCACTGGGCGGTTCCCCCTCACCGCACAAAATGTGTGTAGTTTTTGTATGTTTTTATTTTGTTTCTTTTTTTGTATGTGTTTCTTTTTGTTTGTGTATTGTAAACTATGTTTATTTGTATTAACACTGTATGTGTAGTTTAAATAGTGTTTTGTACCTATGGATGGAAACGTCTGAAATAAACGTTTATTATTATTTCCATTTATTCATTAATATTACATATAAATTATATTTTTAAATATTTCAAAATAAAAAAAAACATTTAAAAATATAAAAAATAGTTGCCCACCGGTATCGGGAACAGGGTCCAAGCTACCGGCGGTCAGGGCTCCAGAGAAAGGAACCTCCTGACTATACGAGCCGTGTCCAGCAATGCTGCTTTCTGAATCAAGCCCTTGATCCAGCCGCCTAACGAGAGCCTCCTAAGATGTTGGTCGAGGCTCTTGGCTATTAAGCCATTGGCTGAAACAACTATCGGTACAATGACCGCTGAATCCACTTCCCACATGTCGACAACCTCGCGGGCCAAGTCGATATACTTAATTTGTTTATCTTTCTCGGCTTTCACGAGGTTCTCGTCATGCGGAACGGATATGTCAACAATCATTGCACGCCTCTCGCTTCGGTCCACCACCACTATATCAGGCTTATTGGCCACAATAGTCCTGTCAGTGATGATGGGCCGATCCCAGTACAAAGTGATATGACCATTATCAAGAACTGGGTCGGGCTCATACCTATAGTATGGCACTTCCGATTCCACAAGAGAGTATTTCAGAGCAAGTTGCTGATGGATAATCCTGGCTACAAGGTTGTGCCTATGCAAGTACTCTCCGTTAGCTAGACGAGAACAACCAGAGATAATGTGACGGATTGATTCTCCCGGACGGTGACATGCCCGACAGATGTCAACCGTGCCGTCCTTCACAATAAATCTCCGGTAGTTATTCGTCATGATAACTTCGTCCATAATTGCACAGACAAAACCTTCGGTTTCCCCAAAGAGGTCACCGAAACGCAGCCAGGCTACGGACGCCAATTGGTTTACATCGGGTCCGTGAAGGGCCCGGAAAAAGCGTCCGTGAAGCTCCTTGCTCTGCCATACTTCCCTGCGATCGTTAGTGTCAAGCACTATCGGTTTGTGCCAGTTCTCGTTAGCTAGGGAGAGCGGGGTGAGTCCCTTGTCCACTGCCACTACATCTCGATGCATACCCACGTCGGCAGCTAGGAAATATTCCCTGAGACTGCATACCTCGCGGTTGTGTAGGGTCTTAGCATTTAAGAAGCCACGACCCCCACACTTCCGCGGGATATACAGCCTCATCACCGACGATCGTGGGTGATGCATTCGGTATGCAGTCAGCAGTGTACGGACCCGCCTATCCAGGGCGTCAAGTTCTGTTTGAGTCCATTTGAGTACGCCGAAAGAGTACATCAATACCGGCATGACCCAACCGTTGAAGGCACGCACCTTGTTTCCGCCTGAAAGAAGGCTATTGAATACCTTTTTCAGGCGTCCAAAGAAACGCTCCCTCAACGATTGCTTCATGTTAGTGATACTGATGCCTAGAGCTTCCGACATACCCAAATACTTATAGGTTTCGGTTGGAGAGAGGGATTTCAGATTTATGGAATCCGTGAGTTGAGTGCTCACGGACTCCACAACCTCCCCTCGCTTTACATGCATGACTGCACATTTGTCCACACCAAACTCCATCCTGATGGCACTACTGAAGGTTTCAGTTACCTTCAGTAGCTCCATCAGTTGCAGATTGTTGGGGGCAAAGAGCTTTAAGTCATCCATGTAAAGGAGGTGAGATATAACCTGACCACCTCTTTTCAACCGATAGCCTAGACCTGAATTCTCCAGCAGTGTGCTTAGAGGATTCAAGGCTAGACAAAACCAAAGCGGACTCAAACTATCACCCTGGAATATACCTCACTCGATCCTTACAGGTTCGCTATTCCTCTGGATATTTCGACATCCTGGATAGCGGAGGACTGTACTCCATTGCCTCATACACGACATCAGGAAGGTGCGTAGTGTTGTATCAATTTTATACAATTCCAGCACCCTCATGAGCCATGTATGAGGAACAGAGTCATAGGCCTTTCTATAGTCTATCCAACATGTCGACAGATCCTTTCGGGAACGTCGAACCTGCTGGCTAATAGTCATATCAATGAGGAGCAGCTCCTTAGTACCGCGGGACCCGTTCCTACATCCATTCTGAGAAGGCGACATGATCGAATTTTCATCAATATGACTATTAATTTTACTTCTCAGTATGGATGTAAGAACTTTATAGACCGTCGGCAAACACGTGATCGGTCTATAATTTTTAGGCTCCGCAGTACTACCTGATTTATGGAGCAGGTGGGTTATTCCTGTTGTTAGGAACTGGGGCAGCGACCCTGACTCTAAGGCAGACTGAAACTGATATGCCAAGCGAGCATGCGATCTTGTAAACCACTTAATCCAGAAATTATGCAGCCCGTCCGGCCCTGGAGATTTCCAGTTAGGCAACGGACGGACTGCACGAGCTACATCTTGGGGGCTGATGTCTATTGCCCCCATTTGTGGTATTGGATCGCACGCTCGCTCGACCTCCCGAGTCCAGTCACCCTCGGTGTGACTGACAGGCACCGACCAGATGCTACGCCAGAATGAACTCATGGCGTCATCATCCGGGAGGCGCGCGTCAGTCACACCTTGGTCCGGTCGCTCCCAAGCCCTATAAACCCACCTTTCATTACTCCGGAATGTGCGATTCTGGGTGTATCGCTCAACCCGCCGCTTATACCTGCGAATACGGTTTGCCCATGCACACACCTTCTGCTTCAGGAAGTCGATGCGCTCTGTGACTCGGGACATATAGTCTCGGGGGCTGATATCAGTCCCCGAAAATGCCCGTCTCACAAAGCGCATCACTCTTGGACGAGTGTTGCCCTCCCTGAAGCAGATTAGTTTGCCGATGAGTGCTCTAGCCCCACCGATACGACGCTCGATCCTGCACTGCCAGGCCGGCACAGCTGGTTTTGGTCGTGTAGCTACGTCACTGTTTGGGAATTTGACGTGAGCTACACGACATGCCGCTACGGCCGCACAGTACATGATCGAGTGTGTATCGGTGAGATCTTCGCAGTCATCAAAATAATTTGACAACTGCGAATCCAGAGCAGCCACCAGCGCCCTATTCTTGTTACACATGGGCAAACGAGGTATGCGTGGCCTAAGTTCGGGAGGTATATTGCGATATTCCCGGATCGCACACTCCAAAGCACTCCTCAGTTCACTATTGCACTGGTTACTTACGTTAGTGACCGTGTCAGAACTCACCTCGTCAGTAATATATTCCACAATAATATAATAATATAATATTCCACAACTATCACACAACGCCGTCTAGTCCCAAGCTAAGCAGAGCTTGTGTTATGGGTACTAGACAACTGATAAACATACTTATATATTTCTAAATACATACATATTATAGATAAATTACACCCAGACACAGAACAAATGATCGTGCTCATCACCCAAACATTTGTCCTGGATGGGAATCGAACCCACGACCTCCGGCATAGCAGTCAGGGTCACTAACCACTAGACCAACAGGCCTGTCAGTGTGGAAAGATATGTAGCTGGACGGTGGTACCACAGCTGGTACCACAGGCTGCGACGGAGGGGTAATGACACGGTCACTCATTTCCGTTCGGAGGCGATCAAGTACAGTATCATCCAACATATGATTACGCAGGATGACCCGCACCTGATCCGACAGTCGTTGGGCCGAAACGTTGACGGCTGGCTCAAGCACCTGAAACAAAGAGAGCATCCGAACACGGTACGCGGTCAGGTTATTTCCTCCCTCTGTAGCCCCATAGTATGAGCGCATGACGTTCTCGTTGATGGATTGCGTCCATCGCATGCGCTGCACACTTCCGCCGGGAGCTGGGACCCTATCAGAGGCCGGTGGGCCTCGAGGTCCTAAACAATCCGGCGGCCGGCGTCCTCCCCGACGACGCGTAGGTGGTGGTGTCGTCGGCGGCGAGTAGTACTCGTCGCTCGAGCTCGACGCAACTGCTACGGCCGGTCTCACAGCACTCACGATGGGGCTGGGTTCCGGCGGCGGCGAGGCGGAGCTGAGCGACGAGGCCGGAGGTGGTGGGCGTGCACGTCGAGCTGCGGCTCTGGTCAACATTCACTTTTCCTCGTCCAGATTTTTCGTTGTCATAAGTATGACATGTAGTATATTTTACGTGAACTCATTTTCGAGAGTTACACGTATTTCACAGTAATTATTGTAGGTTTTATTGTATTTCTAAACCTGTTTTTTCTTGGGATAATTCCATTGTAATAAAATATTTCAATATTTGTATTTTGAAAAAATTTAAGGAAAAATTTTTTGACACGTCCGGTTGACAGTCAGACCACAGATTATTATTATTATTCCATTTATTTATTATTATGTACATATTATAGTATATTTTTAAATATTCCTTAAAAAAATAAATTAAAAAAAACATTTAAAAATATAAAAAATAGTAGCCCACCGGCATCGGGAACAGGGTCCAAGCTGCCGGCGGTCAGGGCTCCTGAGAGAGGAACCTCCGGACAATACGCGCCGTGTCTAGGAGTACTGCCTTCTGGATCAAGCCCTTGATCCAACTGCCTAACGAGAGCCTCCGCAGATGTTGGTCGAGGCTCTTGGCTATTAAGCCATTGGCCGTCACGACTATCGGCACAATGATTGCTCTATCCACTTCCCACATGTCGACAACCTCGCGAGCCAAGTCAAGATATTTAGTTTGTTTATCCTTCTCAGCTTTCACAAGGTTCTCGTCATGTGGGACCGCTATATCAACAATCATTGTGCGACGCTCTAGTCGATCTATCACCACTATATCAGGCTTATTGGCAACAATAGTCCTGTCAGTGATGATAGATCGGTCCCAATACAATGTGACGCTGCCATTCTCGAGAACTGGGTCGGGCACATACCTATAGTAGGGTACTTCTGATTCAACAAGATTGTATTTAAGAGCAAGTTGCTGATGGATAATCCTGGCTACAAGGTTGTGTCTGTGCAAATAGTCTCCGTTAGCTAAATGAGAACACCCAGAAATAATGTGTCGAATTGATTCTCCGGGCCGGTGGCATGCCCGACAGATGTCAACCGTACCGTCCTTCACAATATATTTCCGGTAGTTGTTCGTCATCATAACTTCGTCCATAATTGCAAAGACAAAACCTTCGGTTTCTCCAAAGAGATTACCAAAGCGTAGCCAGGATACGGACGCTAAAAGATCTACATCGGGCCCATGTAAGGCCCGGTAAAAGCGCCCGTGAAGCTCCTTGCCCTTCCATACTTCCTTGCGTTCATTAGTATCCATTACTATAGGTTTGCGACAGTTCTCGTTGGCCAAGGAGAGTGGGGTGAGGCCTTTGTCCACCGCCACTACATCTCGGTGCATCCCCACGTCGGTTTCCAGGAAGTATTCCCTGAGACTGCATACCTCACGGTTGTGCAGGGTCTTGGCATTTAAGAAGCCACGACCCCCACACTTCCGTGGGATATACAGCCTCATCACCGATGATCGTGGGTGATGCATCCGATTTGCGGTAAGCAGAGTGCGGACCCTCCTATCCAGGGCGTCGAGTTCCGTCTGAGTCCATTTGAGTATGCCGAAAGAGTACATCAAAACCGGCATGACCCAATCGTTGAAGGCGCGCACCTTGTTCCCGCCTGATAAAAGACTTTTCAGTACTTTATTCAGGCGGCCAAAGAAGCGCTCCCTCAACGATTGTTTCACTTCAGCAGCATTGATGCCCAACGCTTCCGACATACCCAAATACTTGTAAGTTTCGGTTGAGCAGAGGGATCTAAGGTGTATAGAATCCGAGAGTTGGGTTCCCACGGATTCCATAATCTCCCCTCGCTTTACATGCATGACTGCACATTTGTCCAAACCAAATTCCATCCTGATGGCACTACTGAAGGTTTCAGTTACCTTCAGTAGCTCCATCAGTTGCAACTTGTTGGAAGCAAAAAGTTTCAGATCATCCATGTAAAGAAGGTGAGATATGACCTGACCCTCTCTTCTCAACCGGTAGCCTATACCCGAACCCTCCAGCAGTGTGCTGAGAGGGTTCAAGGCTAGGCAAAACCACAGTGGACTCAAACTGTCACCCTGGAATATGCCACGCTCGATCCTTAACGGTTCGCTGTTCTCCGAAACCCGTCGACACCCTGGATAGTGAAGGACCGTCCTCCACTGCCCCATACATGACATCAGAAAGGTGCGCAGAGTTATATCAATTTTATATAGCTCTAGCACCCTCATGAGCCATGTATGCGGCACCGAATCATAGGCCTTCTTATAATCTATCCAGCATGTCGACAGATCTCTTCGAGAACGATGAACCTGTTGGCTAATGGCAACATCAATGAGGAGCAGCTCCTTAGTACCACGGGACCCGTTCCTACATCCATTCTGAGAAGCAGACATGATGGAATTTGTCTCAATATGATTGTTAATTTTAGCTCTCAGGATGGATGTAAGAACTTTATAGACCGTCGGTAAACACGTAATCGGTCTATAATTTTTGGGTTCCGCAGTACTACCCGATTTATGGAGCAGGTGGGTTATTCCTGTCGTCAGGAACTGGGGCAGCGACCCTGACTCTAAGGTAGATTGGAATTGGGACGCCAAGCGAGCGTGCGAACTTTTAAACCATTTAAGCCAAAAGTTGTGCAGCCCGTCCGGTCCTGGAGATTTCCAGTTTGGTAATGGACGGACTGCACGAGCTACATCTTGGGGGCTGATGGTAACTGCCCCCATTTCTGGTATAAGTTCGCACTCTCGCTCGACCTCCCGAGTCCAATCACCCTCAGTGTGACTGACAGGCACCGACCAAATGCTGCGCCAAAATGAATACATGGCATCATCATCCGGTAGGCGCGTATCAATCACACTTTGGTCCGGTCGCTCCCAAGCCCTGTAAACCCACCTTTCGTTGCTTTGGAACGCGCGATTCTGGGTGTACCGCTCCACTCGCCGCTTGTACCGTCGTATACGGTTTGCCCATGCATAGACTTTCTGCCTCAGGAAGTCGATACGCTCTGTGATACGGGGTAGATAATCTTGTGGACTAATATCTGTCCCCGAGAACGCCCGCCTCACAAAGCGCATCACTCTAGGGCGAGTGTTGCCCTCCCTGAAGCAGATAAGTTTGCCGATGAGTGCTCTAGCCTCACCGATACGACGCTCGATCCTGCACTGCCAAGCTGGTTTAGCTGGTCGTGTAGCTCTGTCACTATTTGGAATTTTGACGTGAGCTACACGACACGCCGCTGCAGCCGCACAATACAAGATCGAGTGGGTATCGGTAAGGTCTTCGCTGCTATCAAAACAATTTGATAGCTGCGAATCTAGAGCACACACCAACGCCCTATTTTTTCTATGCATAGGCAAACGAGGTAGACGAGGTCTAAGCTCTGCGGGTATAGAGCGGTACTCCCGGAATGCATCCTCCAAAGCGCTCCTCAAACGTACATTGCACTGGGTACTCACGGATATAGCCCCGTCATCATCATCCTCACCAACGTGGTCGGGTCGCGGTGAAACACTGGGTTGACGTTGCACCGCGGCCTGTGGTGGAACAGGTGAGACACGACCATTCCGTGATTCTAGGCGCAGTCTATCAAGTACGGCGTCATCCAACATACGGTTACGCTGGATGACCCGCACCTGATCCGATAGTCTTTGGGCCAAAACGTTGACAGCTGGTTCAAGCACCTGAAACAGAGAGAGCATCCGACCACGGTACGCAGTCAGGTTAATTCCCCCCTCTGTAGCCCCAAAGTATGAGCGCATGACATTTTCATTAATGGATTGTGTCCATCGCATGCGCTGCACACTTCCACCGGCAGCGGGGACCCTGTCAGAGGCCGGAGGGCCTCGAGGTCCCAAGCAGGCCGGAGGTCGGCCTCTTCCTCGCCGACGCGCAGGTGGTGGTGTCGTCGGCGGCGAGAAGTATTCGTCGCTCGAGCTCGACGCAACTGCAGCTACCGGAATCTCTGGAGTCACGGCTGGCGCTGGTCCCGGCGGCTGCGAGGCGGAGCTGAGCGACGAACCCGAAGTTGTTAGCTGTGTGTTTAGTTGCTGTGCTCGGCTTCTAGTCAGCATTTATGTTGTTATATGCTCCCAGAGTCAATTGTCATTTTAAAGTCGTTGTAATATCCTCGATAAACTGATTTGATCTGCATCAGCTATAATACACTATTTGTTTAATTTTTTTTCCTTGTTCGTACTGTTGTTATATGCATTTTGTTGTAAAATTTGGTAATTATTTCGAAAAAATATTACAGGGAGAAAAATTTTGCTGTCACACCTTGACAGCCGAGCCACAGATTATTTATTATTATTATTATTATTCCATTTATTATATATATATACATATTATTTACATTTTTAAATATTTCTTAAAAAGTACATAAAAAAAAAACATTTAAAAATATAAAAAATATTATTATTACGTGAATCGGGCTACTGGTCATAGCATATAGCATAGCATAGTCGGCCTTATAATGTTCCCACTGCTGGTACTCAGGCCTCCTCTCTAGGAGAGGGAATGGGCCGTACTCCACCACGCGGGCCCAGTGCGGGTTGGTGAATGTCACATGTCTTCCAATTTTCGGTTCTAGGACATGACGGTATCCTCACGATGTTTTTCTTTCAGCGTTTTGAGAGCAGTGGTGATGAAATAAATCACACTAAGTAAATGCGCCTGGCTGGATTTGAATCCGCGACCTACAACTCGTTAGTCACGGCCGTTACCACTTGGTCACTACTGCTCTAAACGAAAAAATTTTCACTGATAGAAAGCTGCTTTATTCCTGAGTGACATAGGCTATATTTTCGGACGAAGCTGCGGGCAAGACCAAAATAAAATAGAACGCAAAAGGCACAAGTGGGTTTTATCGGTAACAAGTTTTTAATGAAAACATTTTTTTCATACCAAGCTTTTATAGCACGGTATAATATATCTATATAATTAATATTCGTCAAGACGAATCATACGAGCCCAAACTTGACAGGGTTGTCGTTTAACTACTAAGTTCCTAATAGCCACCAGGGCCGTTTTATCCATTTGGCAATGTAGGCAACTGCTTAGGGGCCCCGCCAGGTTCTAGGGCCCCGGGCTTCAGGAAAAAAAATAAACAATGTTTCATAAACAGTAAAAAAAAAATTGAATTTTCGATGACATGCCATTTAACTAGCAATTCTAGCATTGGATTATGCAAAAAGCTGTCAACCCCTGGAGTTTAATAACACACAATCTTTCATTAGCAAGCTTTCTAGCTAACGATCACTGAGATTATCCTTGGACGGACGGACAGACAGACAGATTTGGTGAAACTATGTAGTTGACTACTGAACCCTTCAAACAACGTAATAATGAATAAATTTGTTTTAGAAATAAAATATTTTAAGAAGTTAGAAGAGGGTAAGTGGGGCCCGAGACGTGCATTGCCTAGGGGCCCCGACATGCATAAACCGGCCCTGTAGCCTCCTTCCGGTTCCATCATCAGATCAGATCCATGTCACAATATTTTTGCATTGTCATCTGATTTACACATGCATGCAAAATTTCAGCTCAATCGGTAACCGGGAAGTGGATCAAATTTAATTTGCAAGATTTGATTACAGACAAACATCGGGACAGGTGAAACTATTAGACCAGGGTAGATGCCTTCAAAAATAATAAAAAGTGAAAAATAATAATAGTAGGATGAAACCCATCACAAAAGGAGGAGAATATTATAAAAATGAAAGGAAAAATAATTTACGGGCGATCTGAGGTCGGGAAGGGGGTGGGGGTGACTTTTTAAGGGGAAAAAACGGTTTTTCTCGTTTTCCGGCAAAACTAAAAGTCCTATGGAAAAAAGTCAAAGGGCAAAGTTGTAGGTAATAAAAAGATCTAAAACTTTTGTATTAACACTTTTTTCACATAACCTCAAAATTTATGTGAAAAATTCAAAAAACCATGTTTTTGGTTTTTTATTTTTATCTCTTTCAAAAAACAATATTTTATCACGAAATTTGGTGAAAACTTACCTTTTTATGTCCCAAATACGCTGTAATTTATTTGATTAGAAATATTTATTTTTTCACCTTATTTTGAATAAATATCAAAAAATCACCCTAATTTTCAATCGAAAAATCACCCGTCAAAATATCTTTTTTTTTCGAAAAGTTTATATGGTGTCTGTTCGTTGAAATCTCTACTTTCCGATGGTGAAAAAAAATTTATATGTTACCATAGTAAATTTTCTCAGCAAATGCAAAAAACCGAAAAAAACTCGAATTCGAATTTTTTTTTCAATTATTATATTGAATGTAGAGCTATTTATTAAAATTTACACTTTAATTACTCGAAAAACGTAAAATTACATGTTACATAGATAACAAAAAAAATTGCAAATCAAAATATAGTACTATAATTAACAAACAAATAAGTTGATAAAATTAATACTTAATAAGACGTCTACAATATTTGTAGAAAGGAGTCGAATCTTCTTTAAGTTATATGCGTAGATGCCTATTTATAACTATTTTTAGATAACTTATATTTATCTGAGTGACCTACGAAAAATTTTAGCCCATCAAAAGGTATTTCATAGAGGAGTGGGGAAGGGGCTAGGCGGGTCCGGGTCTTACTACATACATACCTAATATTTCGTAGCAGCTGTAACAACCGTTAGCCTAGCCAGTATTCGAAATACAGTATAGTATACAACATCGTTTAAAAAAATACACGTGCACGTTGAGTTTCTTGAAGATAATTGTGACAAGTTTACAAAAAAAACTAAGAAGATTAAAAAAATTATAATCTCCTTTATTTTGCACAAACAAACTTAGTTACTCCCATAAGATATATAAAATACACATCGTAAATATATTTTTACTAACTAACTTTTGGCCGATTTTCATATATATTTCCCGCCTACATTACACTACAAGGGTGGAAGACAACAGATATCTTCAAGAAACTCAACGTGCACGTGTATTTTTATAAACGATGTTGTATACTATACTGTATTTCGAATACTGGCTAGGCTAACGGTTGTTACAGCTGCTACGAAATATTAGGTATGTATGTAGTAAGACCCGGACCCGCCTATCCCCTTCCCCACTCCTCTATGAAACACCTTTTGATGGGCTAAAATTTTTCGTAGGTCACTCAGATAAATATAAGTTATCTAAAAATAGTTATAAATAGGCATCTACGCATATAACTTAAAGAAGATTCGACTCCTTTCTCCAAATATTGTAGACGTCTTATTATGTATTAATTTTATCAACTTATTTGTTTGTTAATTATAGTACTATATTTTGATTTGTAATTTTTTTTGTTATCTATGTAACATGTCTTTTTACGTTTTTCGAGTAATTAAAGTGTAAATTTTAATAAATAGCTCTACATTCAATATAATAATTGAAAAAAAATTTCGAATTCGAGTTTTTTTCGGTTTTTTGCATTTGCTGAGAAGATTTACTATGGTAACATATATATTTTTTTTCACCATCGGAAAGTAGAGATTTCAACGAACAGACACCATATAAACTTTTTGAAAAAAAAAGATATTTTGACGGGTGATTTTTCGATTGAAAATTAGGGTGATTTTTCGATATTTATTCAAAATAAGGTGAAAAAATAAATATTTCTAATCAAATAAATTACAGCGTATTTGGGACATAAAAAGGTAAGTTTTCACCAAATTTCGTGATAAAATATTGTTTTTTGAAAGAGATAAAAATAAAAAACCAAAAACATGGTTTTTTGAATTTTTCACATAAATTTTGAGGTTATGTAAAAAAAGTGTTAATACAAAAGTTTTAGATCTTTTTATTACCTACAACTTTGCCATTTGACTTTTTTCCATAGGACTTTTAGTTTTGCCGGAAATCGAGAAAAACCGTTTTTTCCCCTTAAAAAGTCACCCCCACCCCCTTCCCGACCTCAGATCGCCCGTAAATTATTTTTCCTTTCATTTTTATAATATTCTCCTCCTTTTGTGATGGGTTTCATCCTACTATTAGTTTTTTTTGTTTTAAAAATTATCGACACTGGTCTATATGTAAATAAAAGCTTGTAAAAATCGGACACGCCCTCTTTTAATCAAATATCGTTGATCTATCAACGTACTACTAGTTGATTATAATTCTATGGGTGAACCACTAGTGTGTATATAGATGAAACTGTTGTATGCATAAACTATTTGTAAGGGATAAGTCACACTGGCCAGCCGGCCGGCTATGTAGGTAGTGTTCATTTTATTTAGATGAGAAATGATTTTCCCCATTTTTAGGGTTCCCTACCTCAAAAGGAAAAAACGGAACCCTTATAGGATCACTTTGTTGTCCATCCGTCTGTTTGTCTGTCTGTCTGTCAAGACTCTTTATCTCGAGAACGCGTAGAGATATCGAGTTGAAATTAAAACCTTATTCTCAGGTCTCCGGTCCTTTCTAGCTGTAAAAAAATTAAACTTCTAAGTTAAAGAATAAAAAAAACCGGCCAAGAGCGTGTCGGGCCACACTCAGTGTAGGGTTCCGTAGTTTCCCAACCGTCACAATAAGTGTACCCACTTATGAGTTTAAAAAAATGCTTGCATATACGATTATACTACAAACAGTCCAGAAATTATTTTGTAGAACCCTTTTGTCTTTTTTGTACAAAAACTGTTCTTTCCATCAAGTTCAAAATAATTTTCCTAGAAAGTCCTTATAAAGTTCTACTTTTCAGATTTTTTTCATATTTTCTAAACTTATGGTTCAAAAGTTAGAGGGGGAGGGACACATTGTTTTTTACTTTTGGAGCGATTATTTCCGAAATTATTGACATTATCAAAAAATGATTTTAGTAAACAATGTATTCATTTTTAAATACCTATCCGGTTCATGTTAGGGTTGAAATTAAAAAAAAAAATCACTTCCCCCTTTACATATAGGGGGGCTACCCTAATAAAACATTTTTTTCCAATTTTATTTTACCACTTTGTCGACGTGATTGATATACATATTGGTACCAAATTTCAGCTTTCTAGTGTTAACAGTCACAGAGATTAAGCGAGGACGGACAGACAGACGGACACACAGACACGGCGAAACTATAAGGGTTCCTAGTTGACTACGGAACCCTAAAAAAGATACGGCCGTTTATGTCGTAAAAAACGTATAGTTTGATACTCTCAAAGATCGAAATTCACAGGGTACTTCCTGTTGACCTAGAATCCTGAAATTTGGCACAAAACAAGGTCTTATAGCACAGATATAAGAAAAAATCTGAAAACAGTAAATTTTTGGTTAACTGCGTCACAAAAAAAAAATAATTTTGCCGTTCGGAAAAATCTTCGAGACTCTATTCGGGAATTGTAGTTTGCACAGAACCCTCAGTGCGCGATTCCGACTCGCACTTGCCCAGTTTTAACATTATACACCGCTAAATTTTGAGATGACTGACCTGCAGATAATAGTCGGCGTTGCGTACAAATTACCTACAGGTCATGGAACTCGCTCAGCTGACGTTTTCTTAAAGAAATTAATTTCGTACATGCGTAAATTAATGCGAGTTTTGAAAAAAAAGGTATTTTATTTTTTAATTTTTATCTTTACAAATCGATAGTGTTTCATGTACCGGATCGACCCTCCACGGGATTAAAACGATTGAAATGTGTTGAATTATATACAAATAATCACTCCTAAGTTACTAGTAACGCCATCTATGTATACATGTTGTGACATTGTCTATGTACGTGTCAAATAAAATTTAGTTCTGTTCAAATATCGAAACCGGCGTTTTCATTATAGGTTATGGGCCCAGGAAAACGTTTTTTTCTCGCGAAAAGACTTGCAAATTAGTGCCGATTAGTCTTCGCAGATTGAGAATACACTGTGCTATGGAACTGTGAACTGCGCTAGTGAAAATCAGTGAAAATGACGACGAACTACATTGTGAGTGTGCCTAAATTGAAAGGCCGGGAGAACTACAATGAGTGGGCATTCGCAGCGGAGAATTTTCTAATCTTGGAAGGAACTTTTGATTTTATCAAAGGAACAAAGCCAGAAGAAGCCGCAAACGATGCGAAAGCCAGAGCAAAGCTGATTTTGACGATTGACTCGTCGCTTTATATACACGTCAAAGATTCAAAGTCTACTAAGGAATTATGGGAGAAACTCAAGCATTTGTTCGACGATTCTGGCTTCACAAGGAGAATCAGCCTACTGAGAACTCTTATTTCAATTCGTCTAGAAAATTGTACATCCATGACTTCGTACGTCACGCAAATCATTGAAACAAGTCAGAAATTAAGTGGATCGGGCTTTAACATCAATGATGAATGGGTCGGATCGCTACTTTTAGCAGGATTATCCGATAAATATTCGCCCATGATAATGGCGATCGAGCATTCAGGAATTGCAATAACAGCGGACGCCATTAAAACAAAGTTAATGGATTTAGAGGAAGACAGTGGCGACGCCAGCGGAGCATTTGCGAGTTTTCGTAAACATAATAAGTGTGGCAGCACTAGCGGAACTAGAGACACTGGATATACGTCAAACTCGAATGTGTCAAAACCGAAGGTTATAAAATGTTACAAATGTAAACAAACAGGACATTATCGTAACCAATGCACCAGCTTTGATAAAAATTCAGTGAAAGAAAAGTCTTGTGAACGTAAACAAACAAATGCGTTCAGTGCCGTGTTCTTGAATGGTAGTTTTTCAAAGAATGATTGGTATATTGATTCAGGTGCAAGTGCCCATTTAACCGCCAATGAACATTGGATTAGAAATGCTTCTGCCGAGCATCCGATTAAAGAAATTGTGGTCGCAAATAAGGAGAAAATGTCGGTTAAATGCTCTGGTGATGTGTCGATAACGACTGTGACAGATAACTGCGAGTATGATGTTGTTGTCGAGGGAGTATTATGTGTACCAAGTTTAACTACAAACCTGATTTCAGTAAGTCAACTAATCGCTAAAGGCAATAGAGTACAATTCACCAAAAGTGGCTGTGAAATCTATAATAAAACTGGTGAATTAGTTGGTACGGCTTCATTGTTGAATGGTGTCTACAAGCTGAGAATACCTGAAGTGCTGGTGGCTACAGTGATGGACTCGTGTGATGTTTGGCATCGCAGACTTGGCCATGTTAACAGCAACTACTTAAACAAAATGCAGGATGCCGTGGAAGGTCTTACACTAGACAGAAAGTCGGATATTTCAAAGATGACATGTACAGTGTGCTGTGAGGGAAAACAGAGTCGATTACCCTTTCCACAGAATGGCAATAGAAGCAGTGAACTTCTGCACACCATACATACAGATGTATGTGGCCCATTCAACAGTGTTTCGATTGGAGGTTCCAGATATTTTATTTTGTTTGTGGATGATTATAGCCGTATGATCTATATTTACTTTTTGAAGAATAAAAGTGAGGCCTTTAGTTGTTTTAAAAGATACAAAGCACTCGTTGAAAACCAGCTGAATAAGAAAATAAAGATTCTGCGTAGCGACAATGGAAAAGAATTTTGCAACAAAGAATTTGATGATTATCTTAGGAATTCAGGGATAATTCATCAAAAGAGCAACAGCTACACACCGGAACAGAACGGGTTGGCTGAGCGTTTTAACCGTACTGTGGTGGAAAAGGCTAGATGTCTTCTATTTGATGCCGATCTTGAACAGAAGTTTTGGGCTGAAGCAGCCAACACTGCAGTCTACTTACAAAACAGGACTGTATCGTCAGCACTTAAGGGAAAAACGCCCATTGAGATATGGACAGGTGCAAAGCCAGATATCAGTCATTTAAGGGTTTTTGGAAGTGTAGTGATGGCACATATACCCAAAGAAAAGAGGCATAAATGGGACAAAAAGGCAGAGAGAGGAATCCTGGTTGGTTATCCAGATGATATTAAAGGATACAGAGTCTATAACCCCAAAACCAAGGATATTACAACCAGCCGGGATGTAATAATTATTGAAAAACCACCAGCAGCGGAAAAACTAATCCAGATTGAGGAAAAACCATCCGTCTCTACTGAGGTGCGTGGTGAGGATTCAGTGGGGGGCACGTCTGATGATTCATGGAGTGAAGCAGTCTATGATGGTGATGAAACATATGTACCAAATGAGGACTTTTCGGCTAGCAATGAGGAAAGTGCAATGAGTGAAGTGGTCCATGATGGTGATGAAACATATGTACCAGATGAGGACTCTTTGATCAACAGTGAGGAAAGTGCCGTGAGTGTTGAAAAGAGGTATGATTTCCGTAGGCAGAGAAAGCAACCTGACAGGTATGGATTTTCTAATGCTTGCATCGGTAGTAGTGTAGAACTTTCTGATGAACTTTCACTTGAGGAAGCTCTGAAAGGGCCTGAAAAAGAACAATGGTTAGAGGCAGTACGTGATGAATTGCAGTGTTTTTGGGATAATAATGCTTGGGAAGTTGCTGATGTACCCAAAGATAAAACTATAGTGCAATGTAAATGGGTTTTGCGCAAGAAGTATGACAGTGAAAACAAAGTAAGGTATCGTGCCAGACTAGTCGCAAAAGGGTTTTCTCAAAAACACGGTGTAGATTACACAGAAACATTTTCACCGGTTGTTAGACACACGACCCTACGACTGTTGTTTTCATTGTCAGTACAACTAGGACTACAAGTTACGCATTTAGACGTCAAAACCGCATTCCTTAATGGTGACCTAGAGGAAACCATTTACATGCAGAAACCAGACTGTTTTGATGGTTCTGGCGGCTCTAACAAAGTGTTAAAACTTAAAAAGGCCATTTATGGCCTTAAGCAGGCTTCTAGAGCTTGGAATAAGAAGGTAGATAGTTGTTTAGTTGAAAATGGTTATTGTAAATCCAAGTTGGAACCTTGTATGTACATTAAAAGTACAGGTAATTACAAAACAATTGTGACACTATATGTTGATGATTTTTTCATATTTTCTAACTGTAAATCTGAAAATGAACAACTTAAGAAAGTTTTGTCAAGTCAGTTTAAAATCAAAGACTTAGGTGAAGTAAAACAGTGTTTAGGAATGAATGTCAAGTTTGATAAAGTAGAAGGGTCTGTGACTTTGAGTCAAGAGAGTTATATTAATAATTTGTTACAAAAGTTTCAAATGTCAGACTGTAAAACTGTTGATACTCCAATGGAGCCTAAGTTGAATGTCAAGATTGATAAAAATGTAAATAATCAAATTCCTTACCAACAGCTCATAGGGAGCTTGATGTACTTATCCGTGCTGACTAGGCCAGATATAACATATGCTGTAAATTACCTAAGCCAGTTTAATAATTTCCATTCAGATGAACATTGGGGATATGCTAAGAGGGTTTTGAAATATTTAAAAAAGACTGTAAACTTTGGCATAAAATATAGTTCACATGGAAATTTTGAATTAAAAGGTTTTGTTGATGCCGATTGGGCAAATGATATTTTAGACAGACGGTCTTATACCGGGTTTTGTTTTGTGCTTGCTGATGGAATAATATCTTGGGAATGCAAAAAACAAAAGACTGTAGCATTATCGAGTTGCGAAGCAGAATACATGGCTATATCCGAAGCTTGCAAGGAAGCCATTTATTTGAGAGCTTTACAATTCGAAATTACAAATAAAATGTATACTTTGAGTTTGTTCAATGACAATCAGAGTGCACAGAGGCTGTCGACAAATCCTGTGTTTCATAAAAAATCGAAACATATTGATGTGAAATATCATTTTGCTAGAGAGTGTGTTTCTAATAATGTTGTTAAATTAATGTATTTGCCAACAGCCGAAATGCCTGCTGACTTGCTCACAAAAAGTTTATGTTCTAAGAAGCATTATAGCTTTATGGATTTATTAGGTGTAGTCAAGACTTAAATTTTAAGATAAAGTTTATGTGATTATTTGATATAGTGGGGGTGTTGAATTATATACAAATAATCACTCCTAAGTTACTAGTAACGCCATCTATGTATACATGTTGTGACATTGTCTATGTACGTGTCAAATAAAATTTAGTTCTGTTCAAATATCGAAACCGGCGTTTTCATTATAAAATGTAACGGTGTATATCTGTATATACAATACCACAAGTAATTAAATTAGATTGCTTAACCCGATTGCCAAGTCAACCTAGGTTTTATTTTCGATGAGTAAAAATCATCCAAATGACATCCCCCGCCCTTGGGCGAAGCGAGAGATAGTGTCAGACTCTTACTGACTAAAAAACTCACCCCGTTCCTTGGTGCCTTTCATACCGGGGCCGAACCTCCCTTTCGGAAGTAGACCCTAGCCTCAGTAGGCTTCGACCCAGCTTTTTTTATGGTGGGAAAATCATCAATGGCAACCCCCGTTCTTAGGTGGAGCGGGAGATAGTTTCAGACTCTTACTGACAAAAACCCACCACGTTCCTTCAAGCCTTCATACCGGGAGGGCTCGTATTATAAAATAATGATATATTATTTAATAATACAATAAAGGGCCATTCATTTATTACGCAAGACGATTTTTACTAGTTTTTGGTCCCCTCCCCATAAGTCGTCTCACATAATAAATGAATAATGCCTAATAATAAGATGAATACAATCTTACTCAAAAAAAATGTTACGAATTTATGTTACACTTACAAAGATATAAAATAATAGAACAAAAAGTATCTATTTTTGTCAAAATGTTTTCATTATTGAAAAAGTACTGAATTAGTAAATGTGCAATTATGAAAACTAAGATATAAAGACGTAAGTCCATCTACACTAATATTATAAAGAGATAAAGTTTGTTTTTTTGTTTGTCTCCTACAAACAAAAAAAAACTAACTTTTATAATTGTGCACTGGATCTTACCCTCTACTGTGATCTCTCTCTCTATCACTCTATGGTTTGCTGGAAGAAAACTCAACTTTGAGTTAAGCTCACCTATGTGCATGAACTCCGGATATTTTGTTATTTACCATGATCTATAATAAAGAATTAAATCTTGTCACTGCAGCACTCGGCTGCCTAGCACCCTCTCCTTGGGCACGCCTTAATTCAGGCGGTCCAAAATCCTCACGGCGTCCTCAGCTTCCGCATAACGCAGGTTCTCACCGAACACGGTCAGTTCGGGAAGTTCCTGCACCGAATTCGTGCGGAAGTGACGCCCGGGTATCGCCACTGTGTCGACCGGTGGACACGGTGGAGCACACGATAAAGGTGTGCCCCGCTTGGGCAGAGCACCGCTGGACCATGGTACAGGCCATGGTCTGGAACGAGGAGGAGTGGCAGGCGGTCGCCTCCTTCTGCGAAGCAGTAATGCTAGCAAAGGAGGCTGCATGCGAAAGGCACCTTCACGCCCCGTCTTCCACCGGGATTCTGGTCCCGATTTCCGGCCACCGAAGGCGCGGGCTTGCGGATGGCAAACAATGGGCAGCTCGCTCGATTTTCTCATCTACAAAAAAAAAACACCCTCTCCTACGGCTCAGGCGAATCCCACCTCAGTTGAAATGACAAAATTTCTCCACTTGTATCTGTATCAAAATTCGTCCGGACTGAGCCCAAGTCGTCGACAGCGTGTAATGTTCCACGCGCGCTTCAAGGAGATGTTAGCAAACGTAGGGCTAGGAGTTCAGCAGGGTCGAAGCCTACTGGGGCCATGGGTGATGCGAAAGAGAATCCCGGGGCCTTGGAACAGAGGCAAAAAACACGCCCTCACGCCCCGCCCAACGGCGGGAGATGTCATTGGATGTTTTACCACATTAAAGGCAAGCATAATAATGACCAGTTAATGTAACTATTAAAAAAATACTTGCAAAACCAGTTTTGAGAAGAAGATTCGGCGTTTAATTAATGTGCTCAATGTACTCGGAGCTTTACCATACATGTAATAATATGTTGCTTTGAAAAATCCGGTTTGACATTTCAAAAAGCAGTTAGTCTCTGGTCAATCCTTTGTGCGAAAGGACGTGTTCTAAATTTAAAAGTTTTCGTTTTCAAAACAACACTTTATAGTGGCACGTGAGTGATTTTGTTTTTATTACTTCTTTTTTGGTTTTTCGACTATTTTGTGTTTGTGTTAATAACAATACGTACTGGAATTTGCGCTTGTGAATAGGTAATGTGAATTACACGTTCTTTCAAAGTTTTTTTCTTTTATCTATCAACATCTACACTGATATTATAAAGAGGTAAAGTTTGTTTTTTTTTTGTTTCAAAGACGTAATCTCTGAAAGTACTGGTTAGACTACATTTTTTTTTTTTCACCGATAGAAAGTTGCTTTATTCCTGAGTGACAAGCCTGCTAGGCAAACCCTTGGCCTTTGCTTCTAAAATGAAAGATTGGCCTTGGTAGGTATGAAAGGTCACCCAAGAGCGAGAGATGTCATTGAATGATTTTTCCCACCTAAAAAAAAGGCTTTAATTTATGTACGCGGGCGAAGACGCGAGTAAAACCTAGTATTATATAATAATATAATTTACAAAAATAATAAATTATTAGAATTACAAAGGCAAAAAATTTGTGAGCGCGTGTTTATTCCTTCTTCATGATTGAACGGAATTCAATGAAACTGGGTAAGTACATATACGGGTAGAACATATACTAGAATAGCATATAAGACATTTTTGTTCCCTTGGGATAATATTCTACTACCACACGTGCGAAGCCACTGGTATAAACTAGTTATGTAATAAAGCAGGAAAGAATTTTGTTTTTTTTTTGTTTTTTTTTTTTAAACGCGTTTATCTTAGTAACCATTCATCGGATTTGAAAAATTCTTTCTGTGTAAGGTAGCCAATTATACTATTACGCTACAACCCTTAAGAACGGAGCAGTAATCAAAGAAACGGCGGCGGGGACAGCTATTGGAATTAGCGGCGAGTGTCCACCCTTATGTTGTTCACAAAATCTACAGTCCGGACTAAGCGTTTCGACTCGTCGTTTATACCGCGTACATGGAAGTACTGGAACAATTTGCCTGCTGCTGTCTTCCCATAGGGTTATAATTGAGGTGTCTTCAGGGTTAGAGTGAATAGGCTCTTAATAAACTAGTGCGCCTCACCATCAACGATTGTATCACTGCTTATCATCTCTATATTACTAGTGATATTAAATTTAAAAAAAAAACAATTAGTGTCTAAAAAAGAAAAACTACCATTTTTTTTATTTTTTATTTATTGGCCTATCAACAATTGTTACACATTACATTCAAAATGTACTTGTCTTTAGAGTCTGTCTAATAAGTCGACTTGGGTAATTATTAGGATTTAATGAAATCTGATGTAGTCAAAACGGGTTCAATAATCAAGGTTGATTAAGAGATAGAGATCATTGTTTACTAACAGAAGAAACTTATAAAAAGTACCAAATAATTGTATTTATTAAATGATTAAATATTATACAAAATTCTCTAATCGGTTGACTTATTAGACAGACTACACAAACCAAGTGTACAATATATCACGATAGACTTTTTGTTCATAGTGTAGGTTACCGTTTGAGGACCAAAAATTCTCACATTTTGACATTAAAAAAAAAACATTGAGCCGTTGTCAAAATTTATAATCTAAGATACACACATACAAAAGCATAAAAAAGCAATTTAAATAAATTAAAATATTATCTAACAGCGATATCCATTTGTCTGCGAATAGGTATATTATTTTCCGTGTCCAAAAGTATTGGATCAATATTATGATATTGTATATCAATCACATGAAAAAAAAAACAGTCAAGTACGAGTCGGACTCGCGTACGAATGGTTCCTTACCGTCCGAAGCCTACTGTGGGTTTGCTTCTGAAAGAAAAAGTCGGCCATATTTATTTATTTAAACTTCATGTACAGTAGTGGTACATAGGCGGACTTAATGCAACAAGGCATTCTCTCCCAGTCAACCTTTGGGTTAAAAAAGATAACACTGTGGTAGGTTCACACAATAAATAAATAATAAATAAATTATTTATATATAATAAAATACATAAATATGCTATAATAATAAACTAATAAACACTATGAAAAATATCAAATCTTAAAGAGAACTTAATAACAATTCTGACGAAGAACAAACTAAGGTTGAGAGGACTTCAAATAGTAGTTCCGAATTTTACGTTTGAAGGAAAATTTACTTTCGGCTTTTTTGATGTCTAGGGGAAGCACATTATTAAAGGCAACGTAGGAACAGGAGTGGGTTTTTAGTCAGTAAAAGTCTGACAGACCCTCCCGATCCGCCCAAAAGCGCGAGATGTCACTGGATGATTTTCCCAACTAAAAAATAACTCTAGGATTGAGTATATCTCAGCGAAGCTTGCCGAGAAGGTTGCGTTCATAAATCTTCTTTCAAATACTTCATAAACCTTATAATGTTTTACATCCGTATGTTAATGTAAACCAAAGTGACGGTATAACGTGCCAAAAAAGAAACGCTTTCTAAACTTGACATTGACTTAATGCACAAACCGTACGGAGTCAAAAATAACCAAAAAAAAACAGCCAAGCGCGAGTGGGACTAACGCACAAAGAGTTCTGTACCAAAAAACTGCAATAAAAATCCCGTTTGTTGTATAGGAGACATGAATTTCCATACAAAAGTAATACCACGCTCATTTGCAGATGGAGCATATCGATGGTCATACGTTGACAACTCGTAACCCACATTTTTTCGCAAAATGAGTTAAGCACATCAAAAATTTTTAAATTATGCGCCGAATCTTCCTATTGATAACTCGTAATAAACAAAAAATGTCACTCGAACAATTTGTTCTACAGTTGACAACCCACAAAGAAAAAGTATCAACCTGAGCTCACTAGTACGCGAGTTACAAGGTGTCAACGCAAAATGCAGTTCGCAATAACAGAATAAGATTAGGCTACCATACTAAACAAATATCGGAACAGCAATAAAAATATCATCAGCTGAGGTAAAAACAATTAAATAAGAGGCAGATGAAGGAAAATGCATCTTGTATGTTCTGTGAAAATATGTCATTATTATAGGAGCAAGCTTTTCCGAAGTCAACTCTGATACTCAGACAAGGTCAGGCATCAGTTTTTGTTAGATGCATATTAGATTAGCTTTATGATATGATTTCCAATTCTGATGGCGAATTTGTAACAAAACCTACCATTATTTAGAGTGACGGTTGTGCACCTATCAAAATAGAATGCAGTGGTGGCCGAGTGGTAACGGCCTCGTCTTACGAGTTGTAGATTGCGGGTTCGAACCCAGCCAGGCGCATTACTTTGTGTAATTTATTTCATCACCACTTCTCTCAAAACGGTGAAGGAAAACATCGTGAGGAAACCGGCATGTCCCAGAACCAAAAATTCGAAGACATGTGACATTCACCAACACGCACTGGGCCCGCGTGGTGAATTACGGCCCATTCCCTCTCTTAGAGGAGGCTTGAGTCCCAACAGTGGGAACATTAAAAAGGCTGGTGATGATGATTAGTAGCTAAATGCTCTAGCCAACTTTGCTGCTGTGAATAGTGTGGTTATTTACCACTAATGTTAGACATTAACCTGAGCATAAGCAGATGAAAGTGGATAGCATCATGCTGCCATCGAACGTGGCATAAAAAAATATGACGCTATTCATGTTCCATCTATCACCAATATGCAGACATAACTTAGATATCACGATAAGATCCATACGACAAATTTTAACAAAATCCAAAAGTGATGCGTCATGAAAGTATCAGGCTTGAAAAGAAAACAGGAGATCCTGTTGTCACAGATCTTGAAAGTTTTATTGTACAAACCAGATAGCAACAAAACTATTCTTTGTTGCCAAGCAGGCCAAGAAATCTTGGTTCTCCTGTGGATATCTTCATTTCCGATGTAATCACGCAAGGAAACTTCAAGCATAATCCTTTCCATAGCCCTTTGGTTGACTTTAAACCTACTGATGAGGCACATTGTACTAGCAACACACACATACATAGTCATGGACTTTCATCTTGAGACACTGGTATATTGGACAAGATACCGCGCAGTTTCCCAAAAGCTGCCCAGCCGAGTCGGATTAGACGATTGTTCTCTTTCTAGAAGTTAGACCTACCTAACTGAACAGTCTGTCTCAGGTAAACGTAGTCCAAAACTTCGAGTGTAGTCTCCGATCTTGATAGGAGTGGGTGCTACATGGATGTTTACCATGACTTTGGTTTTGTCCATGTTCATTTTATATCCCACTCTTTCGGAAGCTCTACTGAGGTCACCGAGCATTATACTGAGGCCGTAGGCCTTCCACAACCGATGACCTGGTGAGGGTTGCGGAAATCCGAGGGATGCGAGACGCACATGATTGGCCGTTATTGCGACACTTGGGGGAGGCTTATTTCCAAGAGTGAACGACGACGATTTGGTTGAAATAATGATGATGATGAGGCCAAGAAATATAAATTTTCCGGTAACAACCTACGAGCAACATTTTAAGAACTCGCATAAGCTTTATAAAATTTTAATGACTTGTAAGCTCCTAAAACTGTAATACCTACTGATTATTACTCTTATTTACGATAATTAGTCGCAAATTTAATTGTTTCAATTTAATAAAATAGTGTTTATTTAAATTGACACCTCGCAAGTGTACGTTGACTGCTCGTAACTCGTCAGAAGTGAGGATTTTTTAATATTGTTTACTCGCAACTGTTTGTATATTGAATAATTAATAAAAAATCTATGTGGGTATTTCATTTTTTTAAATTATATCAATAGATAACTTGATTTTCTACCAACTACTTTTTTATTTCATTTTTTTTTAAATTTAATTTCGAAATTATACAGTTTTTTCCCTCTCCTGTAAAATTCTATACATTACAGTTACGTGCTGTCAACCTATGACCATCGATATTTCAAACATATTATGATGGTATTCGGTTATAGACAATATTTATCTAGGTTCCTACGTCGAGAATATTAGAAATATTGTTATTTTTAATACAGGAAAAGCCAAATGGAATGTTTAGCCATTTACCCTTTAAAAAAGTGCGAAATACAATTCGCTTAAATTTCTTTTTGTTTATTTTAAAAAGAAAGACGTAGGAACCTAGATAAATATTGTCTATAACTGAATATCAACATAATATGTTGGAAATATGCTCCAACTGCAAATGAGCTTGGTATTAAGTTTGTAGGGAAATTCATCCGTCGCCGGCCTCTTAAAAAAATATTTTATTCTGTTTTTAGTATTTTTTATTGTGGAAGTAAAAAAAATACATCATCTGTGTAAAGAAAAATGGCGAAGAAATTGTTGATAAAATAAAATTATTAAGTGTCTACATAAGTTACCATGACCAACGAAAACCAAATCAAATCACGGAGTCCATTAAAAGTAATGTCTGAGACATGTAGTACATTTTTCATCAATAGACGCTAAAAAAATATGCCAACAAAATTTTGTTCGAGAATCAGCCATGACACTTTCAACTGTCTAACTATCAAGGTTCGTGAAATACAGCCTGGTGACAGACAGACGAACAGAAGAGTGATAGCAATAGCCTTTGGTTAGCATGGCTTATTCAGCCTTTTAATATTCCCACTGTTGTGACTCAAGCCTCCTCTCTAGGAGAGGGATTGGCCGTAATCCACCACGCGGGCCCAGTGCGGGTTAATGAATGTCACATGTCTTCGAATTTTTGGTTCTAGGACATGCCGGTTTCCTTACGATGTTTTCCTTCACCATTTTGAGAGCAGTGGTGATGAATTTTAATTATACAAAGTAATGCCTAGCTTTTTAACGCTCGGCCTACAACTCGTAAGTTGGAGCCGTTACCACTCGGCCACCACTGTCCTTTACTCATTCTTTGCTTTTGGTTAGTAAAAAAATAATAAAAATAAAAAAGCTATTTATTCTACTGCACAATTACATAATTAATTTAAAATTTACGTCATTATTTCATTAAATATAAATACTAGCTTTTACCCGCGGCTTCGCATGCGTGAAAAAATTAGCCTATATCCGTCTCCAGGGTCCCAACTATCTCTGTACCAAAATTCATCAAAATCGGTTTTGCCATTTAGGCGTGAAGACGTAACAAACAAATAAACAAACAAACTCATTTTCGCTTTTATAATATTAGTAAGGATTTCTTCAATTCGATTCGTTTTTAGAGTCGTAAAAGTTTAACTTTTAAACACAAATTTATTACAAATTTTAACAATAATACAATATAATCACAATAGATGTCTAAAATTAAAAATAGGTACAATATAATAACAATTCACAATACTAATAATACCTACATGTATGAAAAATTTTTTTATTAAAATACAATACAATAAAATTCATGATAAATTACCAGTTCTAACAACCATAAGTCAAACACAGTATATATATATATATTGCTTTGCCTTTGGTTACGGAACCATAAAAAAAAACTTTCGATTTTATCGTATTAATTGTATGATTTATGTATGGTTTTACTGTTTTACTATTTGTTCTTTGGTTTTTCCCAAACCGTCAAACGATATAAGACTTGGAAACTCCACCATGAGGACAGACGCACCGTCCTGCTTTCTAAATTACTGTTTTATTCATTGTGATTGATTTAAAAGGATTACTTTTAAATCTGTTTATGTACATCGTGGCCAGATCTTAGAAATTTAACACTTCATGATATGGCAAAGTTAAACTCTAGGCCCCAAGTCTGCGATTTTTATAAATTCGTCACTCCAACACGATCCTATTGTCATTTTGCTAAAAGTTTATAATCTGCTAATTCACAATGATCGATCGTTGATCGGCCAATGGTCTTTTAACAGAATTGTGGTAGAATAACAATACCGAGCTTATTAAAAGCACTAACTGCGCAATCACGTCGTAATGATAGGTCACTGATCAAAGACACTGTCAAAATTTTTGCAGATTACCGCATACGTCAGATATTCATTTGTACATGTACGAGATTGCCATTCTATGCCATTTCATTCAATGGAGTGGTTGACCATCGGAAAGTCATAATGACGCCATTATTTTAGTAGATTACCAAAACTTGCCAAAATCAACGCTTATGAAATCAATGATAGACCATTCTGACACTATTGTAATAGCAGACTTGAGGCCCAGATGGTTTGTAAACGTTAAAGTTTGATGATATGTCGATCCTTGTTTGATCATAGATATCATTGATGTAGGATTTCAATAATAAAAGGTCTAAAGAAAGTAAACAAACGAGGATCGACATATCGACACAATTAACGAGGTTTATTTAAACGATCAATAGCCCGATTCACATAATCAAAACCGTAACGACATCGTAGCGATTTAGTCGTTTAGATCATTTCCGTATTCACATCCATCGATCGAGTTTGAACGACACCGATTATAAAGTCGTTTGGTCGAAGAGTCGATCTAAAAAAAACGAATCTGTATTACATTATCCTGGTAGAATACTTATTAACGGTTGGCATTCATTTATTACGTAAGACGATTTAGGAGGGAAGGGAATCCATGTCTAATTTTTTCTTACAAGGGGTTTTTTTATGGTGGGAAAAATCATGCATTGACATCCCCCGCCCTTGGGCAGAGCGGGAGATAGTGTCAGACTCTTACTGACTAAAAGACCCACCCCGTTCCTTCTAGCCTTTATACCGGGGCTCGAGCGCCCTTTCGGATAACCCTGGCACCAGGAGGCTTCGACCCGGCTGGGTCCCTGCTGTTGCTGACAACTCCTTGAGGCGCGCGGAACAATGCGCGTCGTCGACGACTTGAGCTTGGTCCGGACAGTTACCGGACGGCCGGACAGTGAGCTACCCATTGCTCACCGTTCACAAGCCCGCGCCTACGTTGGCCGGAAATCGGGATCAGAATCCCGGCGGCGGCGGCGGCGATAGCGCCGTTGACTGATGCGTTCGGCCTCCTCCTTTGCGAGCATTACTGCTTCGCAGAAGTCGGCGACCGCCTGCCACTCCTCCTTGCCTTACAAGGGGGTGGGGGAGAGTCCTGATAGTTCTTTACGTAAAAACTCAAAAATACAAAACTTAAGATTTGAAAAAGCGCAGGCCATCGCGCATCTTTTTTAGCGCATATCAACGATGTGCGCTAGAATGCATATAGGTAAACTATTTCCATAGCAACGTCCTTTTCTAACGTTTTATAAGTCACCATGTAGGCCTATGTGAAATAAAATATATTTGAATTTTGAATTTTAAAGAACGTCATTGCGCCTCCCGCTTATGAACTAGACGTTACTTGTTAGCGTAAACGTTCCTTTTAAAAATAAACTTCAGAATCAAATATAATTTACATTTATTTTTTCCTTTAGATTCTTACGTAATAAATGTTATTTAGGGGTGAGGGGTCGGTCTATTCTTAGTTTTTCTTATTTAAGGGTGAGGGGGTCAAAAATTAGTAAAAATAATCTTACGTAATAAGTGAATGGCCCCTTAAAATAATAGTGAATAATAATAGTATTTATTGTTCTATTCTAACGCGTAACGTTAGCCCACTCCCCACCGACAAACCCCCACCAGCAGATTGTTACTTTTTTAGGGTTCTGTGTCTCAAAAGGAAAACACGGAACCCTTAATAGGATCACTTTGTTGACCGTCTTATAAGACCCTTATCTTGAGATCGCGTGGAGGTATCGAGTTGAAATTAAGACTATGTACTCAGGTCTGCGGTCCCTTGAAGCTGTGAAAAAATCAAAACTTCAAAGTTAACGTTCAGTTAAGTTAGGGTTAACTATTCACTTTAGAAAAAAATGATGTTAGAAATCTCAATATCATTTTTGAACCTACCATACCTATCCATAGATACCCCACACATATTAGGGTTTGATTAGAAAAAAAAATTTTGAGTTTCAGTTCTAAGTATGAGGACACCCAAAATTTATTGCTTTTTATCTATTTTTGTGTGAAAATCTTAAAGCGGTTCACAGAATACATCTACTTATTAAGTTTCAACAGTATAGCTTTTATAGTTTCGGAAAAAAGTGGCTGTGACATACGGACGGACAGACAGACATTGACGAATCTCTAAGGGTTCCGTTTTTTCCCATTTGGCTACGGAACCCTAAAAAGACATTTTATTTTATTACGTACAGTGACAGACTACAGACTAAGACAATTTAGACAGATAATAGAAAATACAGTATAAAAATCATAATAATAATCAGTATATAATTTGGTCGTTTAGGTCGCAAAAAACGTACATTTTGACATTGTCGTGGAAATCGAAATTCTTACTTCTTATTGACCCAGAAGCCTGAAATTCGGCACAAAGCAGGGTATTATAACACAGGAATAAATTTTAACCCCTGAGACCCCAAGCATTTAAATAGGTATAAATACGAAAAAATAGGAAAACTTGCTTATTTTCAAAATTTACAGACTACTTTATGAAGAATTTCTTATTTACATACACATACATAAACAATAAATAAAACGCTCAAAATTTTAATAATCTATGCGGACTTTTAATAATCTTAGTGTTCAACCAAATGGCGCGAAATCACGCGCGAACGCCCGCGTACGATTGGGGTTTGAGAGGAATAGTAAATTGGTTGTTACGTCTCAAAAGAAAAACCATTTTTTTTGCTTTTCCAAAAAATCTTCGAGACTTCATTCGTGAATTGATGTAATTACACAGATAAGTTTTTACGGAACCTTTAGTGCGATAGTCCGGCTCGCGCATGCCCAATTTTTAACATTGAAGTCGGTTGTATTTTTTTTTGTAAAAAGTTTTATTCTGAAAAAATATTCCCTTATAACAAGTTTATATTTTGATACGAGCGTAATACTCCGTAATTACACGATCAGAATCAAAATCAGAATCATTTATTCGTAAACATAGGTGATAATTAAAAACAAGATCTTAAAAATTAGGTAGTACGCTGTGTTTTGTCAATTGACTTACAAATTTTTCTTCAAAATATCATTGTGCTAGCAAAATTTTAACGATCGATTTTAACTTTTTACGATCTTTGTCCACATACCTTTTGCAACTTTTTCTGGCAACAATCATGGTTTTTTAACCTACATACATCAATCAGTACCCTTATAATTATGTATTTTTAAATGATATACGGGCTAGATAATTTTGTTGCAAATTTTTCCTTATATTCAAGAATTTTATCACGTTAATTGTTGCACTTATTTAGTATTATTTCTATTTCTTTTACGGGGCGATTAAAACCTCATTTGAAAATAATCATTATTGCAGCAAGGGGCTTATTCGACCCCGTAACGTTCATCATCATTTCAGCCGATAGACGTCTACTGTTGGACATAGGCCTCCCCCAAGTGTCGCCACAATGCACGATCCTGTGCGTCTCGCATCCATCGGATTCCCGCAACCTTCACCAGGTCACCGGTCCACCTTGTAGGAGGCCTTCCGACGCTGCGTCTTCCAGTACGCAGTCGCCACTCCAGAACCTTTCGGCTCCAACTGCCATCCGTTACGTTAACAAGTTTTAACTTGATTTTTTGTTTTTTAATTATTTCAAAAACTATAAGAGCTATACTGTTGAAACTTAGTAAGTAGATGTAATAGTTTACGCGAGAGACGCTTCCAAAGTGGTAAAATGTGTCCCCCCCCCCCGTACCTTCTAAAATAAGAGAATGTTATAACTAAAAAAAATACATGATGTACATTACCATATAAACTACCAACGAAAATTAGTTTGAACGAGATCTAGTAAGTAGTTTTTTTTTAATACGTCATAATCTAAAAAAATACACTATTATTAAAACATCGCTCAAAGTTACAACGAACTACAAGAACTTTTATATTATGTCACTTGCTTTGTCCGACTCGCACTTGGCCGGTTTTTTACCTTCGCGTACATACGAGTTAGTGCCATAAAAAAAGGATCAACAACCTAGAGTACTAGAACCACATTTCTTAGAACTTGATTGAAGTACTTAACTTAAGGGGGTGCTTCCCCACTCGCCTATCGTCAACGTCGAGCCTGGTTTAAAAGCTTGTTGCTTCATCTAACGCAAGCCAATGCGATGTTTGACGAAAAGGTAACGTGAAAAATGAGAAGCCTGAAAACTCTGTTAGCATTCGGTAATTCCGTGATTTACTCGAATATTTCACAAAACTTGTTTCGGGAATACGTGTTTTTGAAAACCTTGAAATTTTTTGAAAAAAATTGTCCTTATTCTATATAATATTATATATTATAATCTTTTGAGATTAAATGTGCAAGGTACTGTGTAAGGGTATTGTCAATTATGAATGTATTAAGGTTAAATTTTTGTTTGTACAATAAAGAATTAAGGCTTCTATGGATGTATTTTTTTAATATAAGAGTACATTATGAAGGGCCAAAGTTCAGGTACAGTTGCCATCACGGATCTTGAACGCTCGGTGTCAGAGTGGGGATCGCTTTGCGCATTCTATACATTGGCGAGCCAATCGTCATCGTTGTTAGATACATGCAGCAATGCAGTGAACGAATGAGGAGTGACGTCTATGACGCGATGGCGCGGCCAGCCAATCAATGACACTCCCCGCCCCCGCGTCGCACTTCGCACCACTAAAGAGACCGAATATTTGACTTCTGCGCAAGTGTTCAAAATCCGTGATGGCAACTGTAAAATAGCAGGAATTCAGAGGTCTTTACTAGATTAATTTTACACAAATTTATGTTTTAATTTCTATAGGAGCCTAGATAATATCTACAATAAAGCTGTATATCCAATATATCTGGAGAAAGATGTGTAAGAACACCATAATCACTTAATAGCGGTCGTATGAAAATGTACCTACTTCGAGTTGAACGCTCTTAACTATCTATCTTTAATGCAGTAGAGATGAGAAAATAAAAAAGTTGATTCGGAAACTAGTTACTACCTTTTTATTTTTATGGTGGGAAAAATCATGCAATGACATCCGCTCACCCTCTTGGGTGGAGCGGGAGATAGTGTCAGACACTTACTGACTAAAAGACCCACCCTGTTCCTTCTAGCCTTCATACCGGGGCTCGAGCGCCCTTTCGGATAACCCTGGCCCCAGTAGGCTTCGACCCGGCTGGGCCCCTGCTGTTGCTGACAACTCCTTGAGGCGCGCGGGAACAGTGCGCGCCGTCGACGACTTGGGCTTGGTCCGGACAGTTACCGGTCGGCCGGAAATCAGGATCAGAATCCCGGCGGCGGCGGCGGTGAGAACGCCGTTACCTGATGCGTTCGGCCTCCTCCTTTGCGAGCATTACTGCTTGGCAGAATTCGGTGACCGCCTGCCACTCCTCCTCGCTCCGGACCATGGCCTCAACCAAGGCCCGGAGCGAGAGGTCTCCGCCGCCGATCAATAATCAAGGTTGATTAAGAGACCTTGATCATTGTTTATTATTAGAAGAATCTTATAAAAAACATCGAATACCTATAAGTATTTTTTAAATGATTACATATTATACAAAATTCCCATGTCGTTTAACTTTTTAGACAGACTGTATCTAATCATCAACATCTTCCTGTCCTTGCCCGTTTCATTTGTGGTCGGCGCAACTCGTTTTTCTTCCATTCAGTCCTATCACTCGTCACGCTATCACTAACTCCCTTTTCTTTCATATCACTTCTCACACAATTTATCCATCTTTTCTTGACTTCCCTCCCCCTCTCCATCCATACAGACCATACCTGACTTGAACTTATAATTCAATACAAAAAAAAAAAACCGGCCAAGTGCGAGTCGGACTCACCCATGAAGGGATCCGTAGCAGCAAGTAAGATAATATAAAAGTTCTTGTAATGTGTTGTAACTTTGATCGATGTTTTAATAATAGTGTATTTTTTTTTCGATTTATGACGCATTAAAAAAAAACTACTTACTAGATTTCGTTCAAACCAATTTTCGGTAATAGTTTTTATAGTAATGTACATTATATATTTTTTTTAGTTTTATCATTCTCTTATTTTAGAAGTTAGAGGGGGGGGGGACACATTTTACCACTTTGGAAGTGTCTCTCGCGCAAACTATTCAGTTTAGAAAAAAATGATACTAGAAACCTCAGTATCATTTTTGAAGACCTATCCATAGATACCCCACGCGCATGGGTTTGATGAAAAAAAAATTTTTGAGTTTCAGTTCTATGTATGGGGACCCCCAAAATTTATTGATTTTTTTCTATTTTTGTGTGAAAATCTTAATGCGGTTCACAGAATACATCTACTTACAAAGTTTCAACAGTATAGCTCTTATAATTTCGGAAAAAAGTGGCTGTGACATACGGACGGACAGACAGACAGACAGACAGACAGACAGACAGACAGACAGACAGACAGACAGACATGACGAATCTATAAGGGTTCCGTTTTTTGCCATTTGGCTACGGAACCCTAAAAATAAGACTCAAAACCTATTATTTAGGATCCGTTCACACAGACCGGCTTGGAAAGAAGAGCAGAATCTTGTCACGTTGTAAATAGAGTTTTTAGTATTTGTAATAAGGTTTATTTTTACATGTGCACTGCTCTTGTCATTAAGGCTCATAGTCCCCTGAACCATCTTACCGAAATTATGTGGACGCAACTCTCGCACTCGCCTAGGCGGCAGTAGCAAATCTGTGCATTTATTTGCGGCCAGCAGCGCCCGGAAAGCGCTTTAAATCCATTTTCTTTGCGAAATATTGATTGATATATGTAAATCAATGATCACTTTGAAGAATATTTAACCACCAATTTTTATGTGTAAAAATGTTTCTAAAGGTCCAAGCCGTTTCGAAGGAGTAGGGAAAAGTTACGAATTTGCTTAATATTTTTTTTAGACAAAAGTATTAATAGCACGAACAAATCAAATGTTGATAATATTGTTCATGAATCTTTAATAAACATATATTTTTTTCAAACCTATTAACCTGGCCGTTACCGAGGAGTAGGCTTCAGAAAGTCACTGTTTTATGGCACTTTTCGGGCGCTTGGGCCTTTAGAATACTTGAATGCGCTTGGTGTGAAATAATAGGACGAAGTGATCGGCTCCGATCGCGTACTTTTTCTCGTTCGCGCAGCCGTTCGGCTCCGATTACATGCTCTTCAATCCGGTCTGCATGAAAAGAAAAATCCGCGCTGATACCACAAAATAGATAGGTATAGAAGACAATCACATGTATGTACTTCACTGTTTATACCTACATTCGGTGGACGCACACTAATGAGCGTTTGTGCCGGAACTGTTCGACGAGTGACCGGTTTGTTCTTCGTTCGTCCCGAAGTTTTGTCCCACATTCCAAAAAATTATTTATTCGTCCCACATCACTATTGAAGTTCTGTTTCGTCCCAAGTTACAAGTACTTAAAAAGTACAGTCAATAAAAATAATGAAAGTACTTATTTGAAAATTTTTAATAATATAAAAAAAAAATAATACACGAACTTCTTATAAAAAAAAAAAAAACTTCTTATCTAATTATAACGTAAGAATATTTTTTATTTGCTAATTAATCATATATTTAAAAAATACTTAACTAACTGTTACAGTAAAATAATAAATAAATAATAATAAAAACACTTCACTAATTACTACTAAAATCAAACAAAAATATGGCGAGAAAAAATCTATTCCACATGGCTGTCGACTGGTAATGTTCCCAAAAGACTAGCAGCATTGCCACGCTGTATGGTAATACTTATCCTCTTTCCGACGTAAAAGCCAGCTTTTGGGTCACGCGAAGTGTTTCGACAGATCTTTATACTACAACTTGTGAGCACACCCTATGATTCGAGAGAATCAACCCCAAGCAATTCGAAAATATAACTTCCAACAAGGTTATTTTATTTTCCGCTGCTTGAACTTCTCCGGAGACGCAGCGGCAGCACCAGCACAACATGACGAGTTAGGAAGATTGGATGGCGCAAGAGTATCGACACAAATAACGTCTCATACTAAGGGTCTACCCATCTTCCATGAGAATAACGACATGCCGGCCGGTCTTTTGCCATAGTCGCGTGCCAGGGTTTCCAATAAGGCTGGAACACCGACGATGACAAGAGCGCACTTAAAATTAACTAATATTTGTTATTCATCATATTTTAGTTTGTTTTTAGTTAGTTTTAATTGGTTTAGAGTTTTTGTTATTCATTTTTAGCTATATTATAATTAAAGTTGGCTAAGTATTTTTTCAATGTAAATTCGGTTTCTAATAATACAACAATTTCTTAAAATTATGTATAAATCATCTTTACTATCAAGTATCGTAATGAAAAATGCAGAAATTGAATAATAATAGCCATTTTATCATTACAACAGTTTAAACATACACAATAGTCAGATCTATAATAAATATTATTTAAGACAATAAAATTAGTTAGTTACTAAAAAATTCACCGACCAAGAATTAAGTGAGAGTATTTTTTACTGATTATAAAAATAATACTATTGGCCAAAATTAATCAATACAAGCAAACAGATAAAGGACGTATTATAAAAACATTACTTTTTTACATACTCTTCTAAACAGATTCCAGTGACGTCAGCTCTTGAAAAATAATACGTGTAAATTTTCTCTCAAGGATAAAGCACAGAGGAGCGATTATTTTGAATAGTTTATTGTTATTAAGTCTTTACTTCTATACAAATATTATAAAGAGGAAAGATTTATGTTTTGTGTATATATTGAATAAAATAAAATAAGAAACTGCAAGACTGTCTTTAATAATAATTTCATCAGAAGAATCCTACCTCATTACATAAAGTGACAAGGGCAAATATTTTCTATTATTTTACGGGCGAAGTCGCCGGCAGAAGCTAGTACATAGTTTGTACTTACAAAATAGTAATATGTTTTTGTTGCTGAGTGTACAAAAATGTAAAAATGGTCCATACAAAAAAAATATGGGCCGAACAAGGAATATTAAATGGGACGAATCGAGAACAAAATAAATTAAATAAGATTTTGGGACGAAAGAAGCATGTAGTGTGGGACAAACCAGGAATTTTTTATATGGGACAAAACTCAGTGGGCCGAACGAAGAACAAACCGAGTGACCCGAGATGCGACCGAGACATCGTGTCTGTGAGCGGTGTCTATATGTGATCGGTGTCTATATGTGTGCGTTGCTCGGGCTTGCAGACAGTGAGCAATGGGTAGCTCGCTGTCCGGCCGTCCGGCAACTGTCCGGACCAAACCCAAGTCGTCGACGGCGCGCACAGTTCCCGCGCCTTGAGTTGTGAGCAAGCAGGGGCCCAGCCGGGTCGAAGCCTACTAGGCCAGGGTTATCCGAAAGGGCGCTCGAGCCCCGGTACGAAGGCTTGAAAGAACTGGATGTGTTTTTTATTTAGAGTCTGACACTATCTCCCGATCCGCCAAAGAGTGGGTCAAGTTGTCATTGGATGATTTTTCCCGTCGAAAAAAAAAAGCGCGCTTTTTATGAAGATTGACTTCTGTACTTATCTATTTTGTGCCGATGCTCTCCGAACCGGTCTGTGTGAACGCACCCTATTAATGTAGATGTAGTATGTACTGACATAGGTAGGTACCTAACAGTATAGTCATAAGAAACCTTTTGATAATGATCTCATCATACACAACACTAATCAATTACAGATTTATTTTAGTTAGTTTAATTATGAACAGAGATCTGTATAGGTAGAATTTATTGTACCTATATTTAAGTACCTAAAAGTTTTTGATTCATACGTTTATTATATACAAATACCGGCACGAATATTGAGCGCTTGGCGTCAGAGTGGGGATCGCATTCCATACATTTATTTATTTATTTATTAGAACTTTATGCAACGCACAGGTACATAGGCGGACTTAATGCCTTAGGCATTCTCTACCAGTCGACCTAGGGTGGTGAAGAGAAAACATGGCAGGTGCACAAAAAAAAAACTACAAAAAATGGATTATTAAGAAAAATAAGGGTGCAAATGTATATAATATATAACTTAAATAGACATACATATATATTTAATATAATATATACCTACATTGGCAAGCCAATCGTCGTCGTTGTTAGATACATGCAGCAAACGCAGGGAACGAATCACGAGTGACGTCCATGACACGATGGCGCGGCGAGCCAATCACTGACACTCCCCGCCCCCGCGTCTCACTTCGCACCACTAAAGAGACCGAATATTAGACTTCTGCGCAACTTGAAGCCAGCGCTCAAGATCCATTTTGGTAATTGTACCTACTAGTGCGTGTTGACAGTGATGACATACTAATATACCTCGCTCTGAAACCGGGTCGCTTACAGTGGGCCTCAACAGAAGGCTTAAAGTCACCCAAAAGGCTATCCTAACTAATATAATAAATGTGAAAGTGTGGATGTTTGGATGTTTGTTACTTAATCACGCAAAAACGGCTGAACAGATTTGGATGAAATTTGGCATGCATATAGCCTTTGACATGAAAATGAACATAGGCTACCTTTTATCCCGATTCCTTAAGTACCTAATGCTACGCGGCGCGCTGGCAAAAGCTAGTACTAAATAAAGATATTCGCAAGAGAACTAAGGTTACCGACATAACCCGAAGAATCGCCAAACTTAAGTGCAGAACAGATGGTCGATGGGGACAGGACGGCGAGCAATGGGTAACTCGCTGTCCGACCATCCAGTAACTGTCTGAGCCTAAGTCGTCGACGGCGCGCACTGTTCCCGCGCGCCTCAAAGAGCTGTCAGCAACAGCAGGGGCCCAGCTGGGTCGAAGCCTACTGGGGCCAGAGTTATCTGAAGGGGAAGCTCGATCGCTTTTAGTCAGTAAGAGTGTGACACTATCTCCCGCTCCGCCCAAGAGCGGGGGTTGTCATTGGATGATTTTTCCCACTACAAAAAAAATGATCGATGGGGACGAAAGGTTCTGGAGTGGCGACCGCGTACCAAGAAGCGATGATCTGGTCGCAGGAATCTGATGGATGCGAGATGTAGTTGGCCGGGCGTTATGGCGACACTTGGGGGATGCCTAAGTTGGACTTAGGCATCCCCCAAGTATCGCAGTGGACGTCTTTCAGGTGAAATGACGATAAATGATGAAACGTAATTTATTTTAGACTAGCTTTTGGCCGCGGCTTCACTCGCGTTAAATTCGGGGTAACACGGTTCCCCTTTCTGTGGGGGGTTAGAAAGAGACAAAAAGTAGCCTATGTCACTCTCCATCCCTTCAACTATCTCCACTTAAAAAATCACATCAATTCGTAGCTCCGTTTTACCGTGAAAGACGGACAAACAGACACGCACACAAACTTACCCATTTATATTATTAGTAAATATGGATCTTAGCCGTGTGCAGCGCCCCTTAGTGAAATCCACTGCGGGTGTAACCTACGACAAACTTATTATTTGCGGTTGGTACAGTAATCGGATCTAGGGATCGAACCGGAAAATTAAGTTTGTTTTTTATTATATATGCTTTTCGGGGATAAAAAGTACCCAGTGTGGTGCCCAGGATATTAAAGAATAATTATACCAAGTTTCATCGTAATCTAACCGGTAGTTTTTGCGTGATGTCTGAACAAACAGACAGATAGATAAAAAAAATTTTAAATCACATTTTTGGGTTCGGTGTCTAGTAACACCCCCTGCCATTTATTTTTTTGATATTTTCAATGTAGATACAGAATTTTCACTTCTACAGATCTATTATAAGTATAGATATGTGATGCTGTAATAATTATAAACTTAGCACATAGGTTTAT
Source organism: Mythimna albipuncta (assembly GCA_929112965.1). Lineage (NCBI taxonomy): Eukaryota > Metazoa > Arthropoda > Insecta > Lepidoptera > Noctuidae > Mythimna > Mythimna albipuncta. Next base: position 7,780,293 of record OV815985.1, on the reverse strand, counting down.
AACAAGGAAATACTAAATCTATTTCCTGCTTACGACCGGTTATACTATTAAAAAAAAATCTTAGGCAATGATCAATTGAAGAATTCAGTATCGTTCTAACAAGAATCTGGGGTGCTATTCTCTAAGAAAGCGCAGCGCTGGCACAGCGACGAGTCGTCAGCGCAGTACATTGAATTAACAACCCAATGCCCCTTTACATTAGATTGTTAATTCAATGTATTGCGCTGACGACTCGTAGCTGTGCCAGCGCTTCTTAGTATTGCTTATAAAATTTCCATCAATTTAACTTATTACATACACAACTAAAAACTGTAATTACTTACAGTAAATTAAAAATAATAATAATAATAAAACCCTACGCTAATTACAACTAACTAAAATGAAACTAAAATATGGCGTCAAAAAACTCTTCCACATCGCTGTCGACTGGTAATGTGCCCAAAAGGCTGGCGGCATTGCCACGCTGTATGGCAATGTTTATCCTCTGTCCGAGGTAAAAGCCAGCCCTTGGGTCACGCGAAGTGTCCACTAGACGTTTCGACAGATCTTAAAGCGCAGGCCACACCGGCAGCTAGCGGGCGGGCGGGCTAGGCGGGCGAACATCGTTTCACCTCTTTACATACTTCGGTTCACACCGCGAGCTACCGACGAACCTAACGAGCTAAGCTAACGAAATATCCGACGATTCCAGCGAAGCTACTCGTTCACCTCGTTGGCGCGCCCGCGCTTCGCTAGCTTAGCTCGCCCGCCAGCCCGCTCGCCCGGTTCGTTCGCCCGTCCTCCCCGTTTCGAGTAGACTAGTCGACGCTCGTCTTTCGAATAGCAGTGCAGTGTTTAGCTTCGCCCGCTTAGCCCGCTTCGCCCGCTTAGCCCGCTCCGCTGGTCGCTCGTCTTTCCGTAGTTTTCGGTGTGAACCTCATAGTTTAGTTCGCCAACATTTCGCGTAGTTTGTATAGTTTCCTTCGTTCGCTTCTCCCGCCCGCCTAGCCCGCCCGCCCGCAAGCTGCCGGTGTGGCCTGCGCTTTATACAACTTGTGAGCACTCGGACCCCACGATCCGAGAGTTTCAACCCCAAACGGTTTGAAAATATAACTTCCAACAAGGTTGTTATATTTCCGCCGCTTGAGGTTCTCCGCAGCCGCAGCGGCAGCACCAGCACGACACATTCATTTCATTTATTATGAATTTTGATTCCCTTGAGTATCGAAATATATCTTAGTTTTTTGCAACATAAACGACTGTATCTTTTCCCAGAAGTTTGTTTTTTCACAGCTTCAATAATAATAATAATATTCCACAACTACCACACAACGCCGTCTAGTCCCAAGCTAAGCAGAGCTTGTGTTATGGGTACTACACAACTGATAAACATAAGTACTTACCTATATATTTCTAAATACATACATATTTAGATAAATAAATTACACCCAGACACAGAACAAATGATCATGCTCATTGCTCATCACATAAACATTTGTCCTGGGTGGGAATCGAACCCACGACCTCCGGCATAGCAGTCAGGGCCACTAACCACTAGACCAACAGGCCAGTCAACGGACCACAGACCTGAGTATATGGTTTTTATTTCAACTCGATACCTCCACGCGTTCCCGAGATAATGGGTCTTGACAGACAGACATACGGACAACAAAGTTAAAGTTATAAGATGCTAGATTTTTCCCGCGGCTTCGCCCGCATACAATATAGCCCATGTCACTCAGGAATAGAGCAGCTTTCTTTTGGTGCTAAAATTTTTGAACTCCTGGGTGATTTAGGTTATATTTCATATTTTAAATAAGCTTGGGACTAGACGGCAATATGATCCTTGTATACAAAAAAATAAAAATCTAAACCATTTATCTCCTTGATAAGAAAAAAACCGGCCAAGCGCGAGTCGGACTCGCCTATGGAGGGTTTCGTAGCAGCAAGTAACATAATATAAAGTTCGTGTACTTCGTTGTAACTTTGATCGATGTTTTAATAATAGTGTATTTTTTTAGATTTATGACGTATTAAAAAAAACTAGTAACTAGATCTCGTTCAAACCAATTTTTGGTGGTAGTTTACATGGTAATGTACATTATACCTATATTTTTTTAGTTGTATCATTCTCTTATTTTAGAAGTTACAGGGGGGGACACATTTTACCACTTTGGAAGTGTCTCTCGCGTAAACTATTCAATTTAGAAAAAAATAATATTAGAAACCTCAATTTAATTTTTGAAGACCTATCCATAGATACCCCATACGTATGGGTTTGATGAAAAAAAAATGTTTGAGTTTCAGTTCTAAGTATGGGGACCCCCAAAATTTATTGCTTGTTTTCTATTTTTGTGTGAAAATCTTAAAGCGGCTCACAGAATACATCTACTTACTAAGTTTCAACAGTATAGCTCTCATAGTTTTGGAAAAAAGTGGCTGTGACATACGGACGGGCAGACAGACGTGACGAATCTATAAGGGTTCCGTTTTTTGCCATTTGGCTACGGATCCCTAAAAATGATGACCATCTTTAAAATGAAACAGTTCAAAAAACCCGAAGAATTTCACACCTAACTGTTATTTTACAGTTGGTGTTACAAAAACATTAAAAAACGTTTTTTTAGAATCATCTTTTTGCACTATTATCAAGAAATCTGTAGTTATTTAGGGTTCCGTACCTCAAAAGAAAAAAAAACGGTAACCTTATCTACACTATTATAATAAAGAGGTAGTTTGTTTTTATGTTTCTTTTGTTTGTAGGAGGTAATCTCTGAAAGCACTGGTCCGATTACTAAATTTTTTCACTGATAGAAAGCTGCTTTATTCCTGAGTGACATAGGCTATATTTTATGTAGGTACGCAGGCGAAGCCGCGGGCAAAAGCTAGTTATAATATATAATATAATAATAATATAATATTCCACAACAATCACACAACGCTGTCTAGTCCCAAGCTAAGCAGAGCTAGTGTTATGGGTACTAGACAACTGATAAACACACTTATATATTTCTAAATACATACATATTATAGATAAATTACACCCAGACACAAAACAAATGATTATGCTCATAACACAAACATTTGTCCTGGGTGGGAATCGAACCCACGATCTCCGGCATAGCAGTCAGGGTCACTAACCACTAGACCAACAGGCCAGTCATTCAGTCAGTTATTTATAAAAACGGCAAAAAATCATAAGATACAGCCTGGTGACAGACAGACAGACAGACAAACGAACGGACAGCGGAGTCTTAAAACAGCGTCCCGTTTTACCCTTTGAGTACGGAACCCCAAAATCAATCAAGTACCCTTAAAAGCCATTGACTAAAATGTTTTTTTTTTTATTACAGATCCTGAGCAAATGTTATGGTGCGCCGATTGTTTATGACCAACCAGAGACAAGATAAAATGCTTCGGATCTTTTTCCTGTTCTTTTTCCTCTTCACATCTGCGAGAGGGCAGAGAGGTTAGTAATTTTATCTTTTTTTTTTTATTAAAAAAAGAAACTGGGCAAGTGCGAGTCGGACTCGCGCACTGAGGGTTTCACACACTTACATAGATGAATAACTCAATTCCCGAATGGAGTCTTTTTTTTTTCGATGGGAAAAATCATCTTATGACAACCCCCGCTCTTGGGGGTCTTGATAGTGTCAGACTCTTACTGACTAAAAAACCCATCCCGTTCCTTCAAGCCTTCATACCGGGGCTCGAGCGCCCTTTCGGATAACCCTGGCCCCAGTAGGCTTCGACCCGGCTGGGCCCCTGCTGTTGCTGACAACTCCTTGAGGCGCGCGGGGTCCCGAATGGAGTCTCAAGTGTGCAAAAGAAGAAAATCTGATCGCCCAAAGTTGGTTAAAATCGAGCTCAAAGGTGTTGGTTACAAACATACAGGTGAAGCTAATATAAGCGTGTTAATAAACGGGGGTTGACGCGCGACTCGTGGTGGTAGCACCCAGCTTGATACGTTAAAATGTAATAAACTATAGCAGCGGCGAGCTCGAGCACTTTTCCGCACTAGTGTTAAAAACAGTAATTTGCGAGGCTGAATTTAGCAGTGACTTTCCACGTGTTTCAAGCGATAATTTTCTATACAATAACGAAGACTAAATAAACGGGGGTTAAATATAATTAATTGTAGCAGGGTGAGATCGCGCATTTTTCCGCACTCGTGTGAAACAGTAAAGTGTGCGCAGTAAAGCTGTTATTGAAAAAAAGGAATATTGATATTTATTTACTTATGTACTGGGCCTCAAGTCTGCTATTACAATAGTGTCAGAATGGTCTATCATTGATTTCATAATTGTTGATTTTGACCAGTTTTGGTAATCTACTAATATAATGGCGTCATTATGACTTTCCGATGGTCAACCACTGACACTCCATTGAAAGAAATGGCATAGAATGGTAATCTCGTACATAATGACAAATGAATATCTGACGTATACGGTACCTAATCTGCAAAAATTTTTTCATTACTCATACTCTGAAAGTAGGTCTGAAGTTGCCTGAGGAGCGGGCTGAAAGTGATACTTTTCATCCCTAGGGAGTTTTACTTTACAACTGACAGCTGTCAAATTATTAAAAAAAAAACCGGGCAAGTGCGAGTCGGACTCGCCCATGAAGGGTTCCGTAGCAGCAAGTAACATAATATAAAAGTTCTTGTAATGTATTGTAACTTTGATCGATGTTTTAATAATAGTGTATTTCTTTCGGTTTATGACGCATTAAAAAAAAACTACTTACTGGATTTTGTTCAAACCAATTTTCGTTGGTAGTTTTTATAGTAATGTACATCATATATTTTTTTTAGTTTTATCATTCTCTTATCTTAGAAGTTAGAGGGGGGGGGACACACATTTTACCACTTTGGAAGAGTCTTGCGCGCAAACTATTCAGTTTAGAAAAAAATGATATTAGAAACCTCAGTATCATTTTTGAAGACCTATCCATAGATACCCCACACGCATGGGTTACATGAAAAAAAAAAATTTGAGTTTCAGTTCTATGTATGGGGACCCCCAAAATTTATTGCTTTTTTTCTATTTTTGTGTTAAAATCTTGATGCGGTTCACAGAATACATCTACTTACAAAGTTTCAACAGTATAGCTCTTATAGTTTCGGAATAAAGTGGCTGTGACATACGGACGGACGGACAGACAGACAGACAGACAGACAGACAGACAGACAGACAGACAGACAGACAGACAGACAGACAGACAGACAGACAGACAGACAGACAGACAGACAGACATGACGAATCTATAAGGGTTCCGTTTTTTGCCATTTGGCTACGGAACCCTAAAAACTAGTTCTGTCTTCACATTTCTATTGAACCACGTTCCAATTTTCCATACAGCCAGTCAATCACAGCGCGATATAAAATTGAAATAACTTAAAGACAAGTGTTAATTATATAATGTTATATTTTAAATGATTTATTTGTTCAACTATTTCTTTTAAATACTTTATTTTTAAAAGATTACAGTTAATTTCTAATTTTTCATTAATGAGGCTGAATAGCTGGCCGGTAGCAGAAAAAAAAAAACAAAATGGCGGGGAAGTGGCTATCAGTCGTTGTTTTTTTTGAGTTTCGTTTACATTTCCGTACAACAGAGGATTGTATTAACACGTTATGTTTATCAGATTATAATAGTGATTTAACGCCTAATTTCATAAGAGAAGAAGCTAAAGCAATAGTGGAATACTTTTTACCGCCGAAATCAGAAGAAAAATCTACTTAAAATCATAGGTACGACGACTCAGGTTTTACAAACTTTTTATTTTATTTTTAGTTTCCTCGTATTCGTAATGAAAAGCACAGTGTTTACCTCGGGGTGAAAGTAACCCATTTAACCCCTCGAATTAGCGACCTCGCTTCGCTCGCCCGCCAACTCCTTCTCGGGACGAAATGAGTTACTTTCACCCCTAGTGTAACAATGTACTATGACAGCTCCTTTGATCAGTGACCTACCATTACGACGTCACTGCGCAATTAGTGCTTTTAATAAGCTCGTTATAGTCATTCACAATTCTATTACAAGACCATTGGCCGATCAATGATCGATCATTATGAATTAGCAGATTACAAACTTAGCAAAATGACAATGGAATCGTGTTGGAATGACGAATTTATAAAAATAGCAGACTTTGGCCCCTGAGTATGATAGGAAAGCCCCATGTTAGTTGTAGAGATGACGTAACCATAGGTACATTAGGTACAATCCTATTCATCTATGAAATAAGAATAGCATTTTCCGTAAACACATCTACAGGATTATTTGAAAAACACTAACCTGGCAACACTGTATTACTAACTGTTGGAATATAACAAAAACAAATCCTGCTTCAACACTATGGTCTTTCTCTTTCTAAGCAATAAATATTAAATGGATCTTCCAATATAAAGAAAAGGATAATAAACAGTTATTATTGAAATCCTTTCGAATGTCTTAAGTTACACTGTCCGACATAAGGCTATTGTCTTTCTATTGTGTCTCTAATTACGACATTCAAAGAGTTAAAACGAAGTTTCTCTTTGGTGACCTATTAACCCCAACACTAACATCATGAACAACAACTTTTGTTCTATGATTTTTTACAAAACATATAAATATTATTTTTAAGCTATTGCATAGCTTCTATAGCGGGCCTTGAGCGTGGAGACCGAATCCAGAAATTCCGTAACGAAAATAACCTAACACCCCCCACTCATTTGTTTTTTAAGCGTGGTGACCGATAAGAAAATAAATGAGTGAACAATCAATCAAAATTCAATTCAATGTGTGAAAGTGTAACTTCAATTAATATCAAAGAAAAAAAAAATAAGGGATAAAAAATACTGCATAAATAAAATAAATAAATAATTATAATTGCATAAGTTGATAAAAAATGCTAGGCAATAGCTTTACCGCGGCAGTCCCCGAGTGCCACACGTCTTTTTATTTTTTTATTTACCAAAAACAAATCTTCAAGATTTCGTTGTTCTATCTAACTAATTCGAACCCAGCCAGGCACAATACTTTGTATAATTTATTTCATCACCACTGCACTCAAAACGGTGAAGGAAACCATCGTGAGGAAACCGGCATGTCCTAGAACCAAGGATTCGAAGACATGTAACATTACCAACCCGCACTGGGCCCGCGTGGTGGATTACGGCCCATTCCCTCTCCTAGAGAGGAGGCTTGAGTCCCAGCAGTGGGAACATTAACAAGGCTGTTGATGATAATGATGATGACACAGGCTCTGGCAGAAGCTAAAGTCATGTTGTCAAAATAACTTATATAAATAAACAAATCACTATTATTTGCAAACTTATTATAAGTACCTACCTGTACAAATATTTAGTTACGAGTTACTTTTAAAGTATCTACTTATTTGAACTCAAGTACTTTTGAAAATGACCAGGCGACTTAGAAAAACCGGCACGGGTCTTGAGCGCTGGCTTCAAGTTGCGCAGAAGTCATTTTTTTTTCTTTTCTGTAGAATAGGGTACAGTAAAGTAGAGTAGGGTAGAGTAGGGTATAGTAAGGTAGAGTAGGGTAGAATAGGGTAGAGTAGGGTAGAGTAAGGTAGGGTAGGATAGGGTAGAGTATGGTAGAGTAGAGTAGAGTAGGGTAGAATAGGGTAAAGTAGAGTAGAGTAGAGTAGGGTAGAATAGGGTAGAGTAGAGTAGGGTATAGTAAGGTAGAGTAGGGTAGAATAGGGTAGAGTAGGGTAGAGTAAGGTAGGGTAGGATAGGGTAGAGTATGGTAGAGTAGAGTAGAGTAGGGTAGAATAGGGTAAAGTAGAGTAGAGTAGGGTAGAATAAAGCAGAGTAGGGTAGAATAGGGTAGAGTAGAGTAGGGTAGAGTAAAGTAGAGTAGGGTATAGTAGGGTAGAGCGAGAGCTTTTGTTAGTTTAACATATAAAAAGATATGTAATATTGATATGGTCAGTTAAGAGGTTGCAAAAGGATCCTCAAGTACGGATTGAATAAATTAATCGACTTGGGATTACATTGATCTCACAACTTTTTACGGTTGAAGAACTGAGTTGCGAGCCTTGGTTTTTAGGGTTCCGTATACGTAAAACCTAGGCTATCACCAAACTGTATCTCAAGAACTACGACAGCTAGACAATTGAAATTTTCACAAATTATGTATTTCTGTTGCCGTTAAAACAACAAATACTGAAAACAAAATAAAATAAATATTTAATGGGGGCTCCCATACAACAAACGCGATTTTTTTCCGAATTTTCCTAAGGACGGTACGCAACCCTTCGTGCGCAAGTCCAACTCGCACTTGACCAGTTTTGTTTTTAAAGTAGGTACCGTTGCCATGATCTTGAACACTTGCGCAAAAGTCAAATATTCGGTCTCTTTAGTGGTGCGAAGTGCAACGCGGGGACGGAGAGTGTCAGTGATTGGTTGGCCGCGCCATCGCGTCATAGACGTCACTCCTCATTCGTTCACTGCGTTGCTGCATGTATCTAACAACGAAGACAATTGGCTCGCCAATGTCTGGTATGCGCAAAGCGATCCCCACTCTGACGCCGAGCGTTCAAGATCCATGATGGCAACTGTACCTGTCCAAGGAGTTTCTTGCCGGTTCTTCTCCATGGGAAACGGCCAATTGAAACCGTTCACTGGCTTCTGAAGTTTTATAAGTGCCCATGTAGACCTATGTGAAATTAGTTAGTTAGCCCATTTATGTCCCACTGCTGGGCGAAGGCCTTCCTCTCCCTTTACCACACACGTCTGTCTTCAGCCATTGCGAGCCAGGCCCTCCGGTAGTTATCCAACTCATCTCGTCACCTTCGCCTTGGTCTGACGCGACGTCGCCTTGCGTTTAGTAGGACCCAATAAGTGGCTCTTTTACCCCACAGCTCATCCAACATGCGGCAAATATGTCCGGTCCAATCCCAATTTAGAGTGGCAGCTTTTCAAGTAACCTCTTTTATCTTAGTTTTGTGAAATCATAAATAAAACTGGGGCCAGGGTTAGCTCCGAAAGGGAAACTCGGCCCCCCCGGTACGAGTTTTTTTAGTCAGTAAGAGTCTGACACTATTAAAAAAATTAAATAATTATTGTGTAATAAATGTTACTATAATTTAAATGACTACTTAAATGACACTTTGATATATTAATTCAATGATTATATGATTTTATTTGACCTTTCTAGTTTCAATTATTTTAATTATCACAATTTAATGTGATTAATTACTTATATAACTTTAATATTTGTACGCCCTTGTGGCAGAACGTGCCGAGACTGAATGTTTAAACCTAAGACCATGATTAAAATAAAAACTATCTCCCGCTCCGCCCAAGGGCGGGGGATGTTATTTAGATGATTTTTACCCACCAAAAAAAAAAACACAATAAAAAATTGTGAAATACATAATAAATAATCATAAATTATTATACGCAAATGAGTCGATAACAAATTAGGATATGTTAGTACCACTGCGTAGTATGATAAAAATTTAAATATTACTCTATGGGAAATAACCAGTTTTAAAAGTACCTATAAAGTAGAAATGAATGAATCACGGATACTCATTAAAATTCTTAAATCTCAACTGATATGTGTAAATATGTAAAATTCCTACGCGTTCCAAATGAGATTATGACCGATTCCTATGTTTTGACGTCTCGTCGTACTGTCAAATCGAAGAAATTTTAGCAAATTCAAGAACTTGGAGATGAGTAAAATTGTAGAACTGGATTCTGATTAAACTTTTTTCGTTCACAGTTCACAAATAAATTAAATTTTCGTGAATTTAATTAATGTTTAAAATTTTCTTTCCTCGATTTGACAGTAAATCGTGACGTCACAACATGGCGGGCGATCCTATTCACATTTGGAACGCATTGTAATCGTTTGTTTATTGTAAAAAAAAAAAACTTTACTAAATATCAAATAAAAAAGTTCGGTAAAAACTAAGTTTCATAGTTTTTACCCGACTACGGCAAAGGTTATGATTTTGATAGACTATGTATGTGTGTGTGTGTATGTTCATCTGTTCCTTCGTAGCTCCTAAACTACTTATCAGAACTCGACAAGTGAGATATCGTTAGCACCGTTTTAATAGAAGCCATAGTACATTCTGCAAAACAGTAATGCTCGCAAAGGAGGAAGCCGACCGCATCAGGCAACGGCGCTCTCGCCGCCGCCCGTTTCCGATCCCGATTTCCAGCCACCGTAGGCGGACAGTGAGCAATGGGTTGCTCGCTGTCCAAACGTCCGGTAATGGTTCGGCCAAGCCCAAGTCGTCGACGGCGCGCACTGTTCCCGCGCGCCTCAAGGAGTTGTCAGCAACAGCAGGGGCCCAGCCGGGTCGAAGCCTACTTGGGCCAGGGTTAGTTTCGAAAGACAGCTTGAACCCCAGTATGAAGGCTAGAAGAAATGGAGTGGGTCTTTTAGTCAGTAAGAGTCTGACACTATCTCCCGCTCTGCCAAGAGCGGGGGTTGTCTTTGGATGATTTTTTACCACCGGTATAAATTATAAGGAAAACACCGTCGTTAGTCGAAATCTGTTTTTTACTACCCGACTGCAAGAAGGGTTATGTTTTTCGCGCGTATCTTGTATGTTTGTATGTATGTAATAGGTATTCTTTATTACCTCATATCTTCCAAACCGCTGAACTGATTTTTATAATTAACATATCGTTAGATTCGTCTTGATAACCCAAGTGTTCTTTGATAGGTGACGTTAAAAAAAAACAACATATCGACTGTGAGATGTTATATGTTAGAGTAAAAAAAAACCGGCCAAGTGCGAGTCGGACTCGCCCATGAAGGGTTCCGTAGCAGCAAGTAACATAATATAAAAGTTCTTGTAATGTGTTGTAACTTTGATCGATGTTTTAATAATAGTGTATTTTTTTCGATTTATGACGCATTAAAAAAAAACTACTTACTAGATTTCGTTCAAACCAATTTTCGTTGGTAGTTTTTATAGTAATGTACATCATATATTTTTTTTAGTTTTATCATTCTCTTATTTTAGAAGTTAGAGGGGGGGGACTCACATTTTACCACTTTGGAAGTGTCTCTCGCGCAAACTATTCAGTTTAGAAAAAAAAATGATAATAGAAAACTCAATATCATTTTTGAAGACCTATCTATAGATACCCCACAAGTATGGGTTTGACGAAAAAAAAATTTTTGAGTTTCAGTTCTAAGTATGGGGCCAAAATTTATTGCTTTTTTTCTATTTTTGTGTGAAAATCTTAATGCGGTTTACAGAATACATCTACCTACTAAGTTTCAACAGCATAGCTCTTATAGTTTCGGAAAAAAATGGCTGTGAAATACGGACGGACAGACGGACAGACAGACATGACGAATCTATAAGGGTTCCGTTTTTTGCCATTTGGCTACGGAACCCTAAAAAACACAGTCGGAATTTTTATTTATTAAATTATTATTTTTCCTTCTTTTATTTCAGAGGGAGAGTCGTGTGTGGAGGAGTATACCAACACAATCGGACGCTGCACAGTGATCGACGCCTGCCAGTCGGCAAGACAAGATTTTCAGTAAGGTTTTAAATGTACTTATTACTTAATTTACAACTAGTATTTAAGGCATCGTCCATTAACCTTTTGAAAGTCTCAAGTTACACAGTTCGACATAAGCAGGCTAGTGGCCGTAAAAAATGTAGCTAATTAGTCCGTCTTTTAGATTATTCAAAAATAAGAAAGAAATAAAGAAAGAAAATACGTTTATATGCCACATAGGTACACAGAATGAGATAACAATTATTATACTTAGTATAGAAACTTAAATTTAAATATATCTACATGGTATGTCTCACGGCTGCGCCACATGGGTCCAGTTCAGCATGATGCCAGGCCACCACGTAGCAGTTGCCTGACGCTGGTTTTCAACTGAACCTTGCTATGAGTCTACGGATGTTAATCAGGGACAAGTATTTTTTTATTTGTAAATTAAACCAAAAATGACAAACATGTTATTTTTTGTTTAATCGAAAAAAGAAAAAATAAGTGTCCAATATTTTTTTATAATCTAAAACACGGACTAAATAAAATGTAATTATTATAATATTTTGACCCTGGACACTACCCATTGTGTCTCTAATTACAGCATTCGATGAGTTAATCAAGTGAAGCCCGAGTGGGGAGAGGGGGTTTCGAAAAATTACGAAATATCACAAAGTCCCCTCTCCTACCACTTGTAATATTTATCACAAACAAAATAAATAAACGAAGTATCAAGGTGTGAGTTTTTTTTACGGTAGGAAAATCATATAATGACATTTCCCGCTCTTGGGCGGAACGGGAAATAATGTCAGACTTTTACTGACTATAAACCCACTCCTGTTCCTTCGTTGCTTTTCGTACGGGGCTTGAGCTACCTTTCGGAGCTAACCCTGGCCACAGTAGGCTTCGAACCAGTAGCTGGTTGCATACAGCTCCTTGATGCGCGCGTGGAATGATACGCGCCGTCGATGTCTTGGGCTCGGTCCGGACGGTTACATTTAGACGGCAAGCTATCCATAGCTCGCCGTCTAAAAGTCTGACACGACCCCGCCCCGCCACGCCCAAGGCCGGTAGAATGTCAATAGATGATTTTTTCACACAATAGATGATTTTTTCCCACATTAAAAAAAAAACCGGCCAAGTGCGAGTCGGACTCGCCCATGAAGGGTTCCGTAGCAGCAAGTAACATAATATTAAAGTTCTTGTAATGTGTTGTCGAACTTTGATCGATGTTTTAATAATAGTGTAATTTTTTCGATTTATGACGCATTAAAAAAAACTACTTACTAGATTTCGTTCAAACCAATTTTCGTTGGTAGTTTTTATAGTAATGTACATCATATATTTTTTTTAGTTTTATCATTCTCTTATTTTAGAAGTTAGAGGGGGGGGACACACATTTTACCACTTTGGAAGTGTCTCTCGCGCAAACTATTCAGTTTAGAAAAAAATGATATTAGAGACCTCAGTATAATTTTTAAAGACCTAACCATAGATACCCCACACGTATGGGTTTGATGAAAAAAAATTTTTCGAGTTTCAGTTTTAAGTATGGGGACCCCCAAAATTTATTGCTTTTTTTCTATTTTTATGTGATAATCTTAATGCGGTACACAAAATACATCTACTTACAAAGTTTCAACAGCATAGCTCTTATAGTTTCGGAAAAAAGTGGCTGTGACATACGGACGGACAGACAGACGGACAGACAGACAGACATGACGAATCTATAAGGGTTCCGTTTTTTGCCATTTGGCTACGGAACCCTAAAAACCTAACGATATTTTTTGTTTTTTACAGCACAGCTCGAATCCGTCCGACATTCTGCTCGTACAATGCGTTCGGCGATCGAATAGTGTGTTGCCGAGATGGCTCCAATATTCTCAACTCAGCTGCGACTCAGGACCGAGAGTGAGTAACATTGAACCCTAACATTATCTACAACTAGCGGCCCTTCCCGGCTTCGCACGCGCAATAAATATAGCCTATGTCACTCAGGGTGAATGTAGTTCCAATGGTGTAAGAATTTTTGAAATCGGCCCAGTAGTTTTTGAGTTTAATCGTTATATACAAAAATACAAATCTTTCCTCTTTATAATATTAGTAGGTATAGAAATGCTCCGCTAAATTTTAATCGTTTTAATTCCGTGGAGGGACGATCCGGTACATGAAACACTATCGATTTGTAAAGATAAAATTAAAAAAATAAAGTACCTTTTTTTTAAAACTCGTATTAATTTACGCATGTACTTAACTTAACTTTAAGGGCTTGCTCAGTAGACGAAACTGAACAACCTTCCACAAAATTTTTTTCAGGAAACGAAAAAAAAAATCCGCCTCACCATAGAAAATTATAAATTTGATTGAACAGTTTGTCTAAAAAAAATATTTAGCCATTTCGCAACTTTTCCCTACTTTTTTTTTTTTTTTTATTAATGATAGGCTTGCGTTTGACCACTATCTCACCTACTCCTTCAAAACGGCTTGGATCTTTAGAAACATTTTTACACATAAAAATTGGTGGTTAAATATTCTTCAAAGTGAACACTGCATATCTAAATCAATCAATATTTCGAAAGAAAACGGATTTAAGGGTCAGTCGCGCACTTTCCGGGCGCTGTTGGCCGCAAATAAATGCACAGATTTGCGTACTGCCACCTAGGCGGGTGCGAGAGGTGCATCCACATAATTTTGGCCAGATGGTTCAAGGGACTATAAGCCTTAACAAGTTATTTTTATTTTACAGTGAGCGGCCTATATGGGGCAATGCTGTTGAAGTAAATGACCGCAGAAGAGTCAGCGAAAGAAGTAAGTCGTTAATTTTTTACAGTTCAGAATGTTAGAAAAATCCTACTCCTGGCTGCACGATCTCCTTTTCGACCTTTTTCCCACCTTTATTCCTCCAGTTACCTTTTGCTTTCCAGAGCATCCCTTCTCTTCCGTATTTATATCCATAATCCCTCCATTAACTCTTTGAATGTCGTAATTAGAGACACAATAGAAGAACAATTACCTTATGTCGGACAGTGTAACTTAAGACATTCGAAAGGTTAACGGTGTGGATTGATAACGACCCCGACTTACGAATTATGGTCGCGTGTCCAAACCTAGCCAAGCGCCTTTAAGATTGCTTCTAGGCAAGCGTGTTCCATTGTCGGCCACATCATCGCTTAGGTACCATCAGGTGAGATTGTGGTCAAACTTGAGCCTATCCATTATAAAAAAAAAGCGCATTACTTTGTGTAATTTATTTCATCACCACTGCTCTAAAAACGGTGAAGGAAAACATCGTTAGGAAACCGGCATGTCCTAGAACCGTAGGAACATTAATTCATTAAACCCCAAGCGAACGCCGGTGTTCGCGCACCTATTGTCTTTCTATGGCTTATTATGCTTTTATGTAATTATAATCTCTCTATGCCTGGATAGACAAAACTGAGAGTTAGTTCAGTTCATTCTATCATCATTTCTATTCAGTCTAAAGACGTCCACTGTTGGACATAGGCCTCTCCCAAATGTCTCCACAAGAACCGGTTTTTTGTGTTACCAGGTCATTAGTCCACCGTGTAGGAAGCTTTCCAACACTGCGTCTTCCGATACGCGGTTGATACTGCAGAATTTTTCGGCCTTATCGACCATCTGTAGGCCTGGCCAAGTTACGACCGTTTCGTTTCGAATCTCCTCCTATAGTCGGTAACGCCCCGGATGCTTTTGTTCTGACACCACGTGTTTGACATTATGTACTCTTATTTTGTTTTTTAATCTTATGACCTTTATCACGCTGACATTTTGAACATAATTATATAATCCTTCTTGTTTTAAATTGCAATGAAATTCAAAAATTTTTAAAAATTTGCATGCCAATGTGATGGCAAATTAATATGGAGGACTCTATTATAAATAATATAATAGTTTAAAACACTAAAAAACACGCTTTTAGCACGCAATAAATTTAATACCTATATCATGGTGCATTTCAAATAGCCAATCTGCCATCTTGGATTTGAGTCACGTGACTATTTTTTTTCGTACTCTTGATAGCAAACCCTTTCATTTGATACCCATATCATGGGGGTGGATTTCAAACAGCCAGTCCGTCATCTTGGGGAGGCCGCCATATTGGAATTGTAATGACGTTTCTTAGCTAGTCATGTATTGTCATCAGAACTCAGAGCGTGTGCAAAATTTTATCCTAATCGAAGACCGGGAAGTGGGTCAAATTAAGATTCCAAGATTTTCTTACATACATAGTTAGTTACAGTAACAAGTGAAGCTATTAATAAAAGATTATTAATAGAAATAAATAATTATTATCTCCTTTATTTTTCTTATATAGGTACATATTTTTGGTATTTTTAAATATTTCTTATTACAAATATAAAAAAAAAGACGTGTGGCACTCGGGGACTGCCGCGGTGAAGCTATTGCATAGCATTTTCATCAACTTATGCAATTATAATTATTTATTTATTTTATTTATGCAGTATTTTTTTCCTTTGTTTTTTTTTCTTTGATATTAATTGAAGTTACACTTTCACACATTAAATTGAATTTTGATTGATTTTTCAATCATTTGTTTTCTTATCGGTCACCACGCCCAAAAAAAAAAAATGAGTGGGGGGTGTTAGGTTATTTTCGTTACGGAATTTCTGGATTCGGTCCACGCTCAAGGCCCGCGATAGAAGCTATGCAATAGCTTAAAAAAACATTTATTAATATAAAAAATATGTATATAAGAAAAATTAATTATTATTATTAACTTGACTAAGCCTTCTGGTCCAGTCTCTGGTTATTTTATCTTATTTTTTTCATTCTTTTCTATGAAGAATGTGAAGAATATAGCGGCAGTGTGGTCAAGAAAGTGGGCTACATCCCTCTGATACCCAACCCCGAATCGTTCTCCGTGTCCGAAGCGAACTGTGAATACACTGGACTCGAACTCATTGTCGGCGGGGAGAATGCTAAGCTGGGGGAGTTTCCACATATGGTGAGTATTTTCTTTTTGAATTATTTATTAAGGATGGAAGGCAAACAAAGGAAGGAGTGAAAACCTCGGATATGCAATTTTAGGTAATTTTAATTTATTACATTTCTGAAAAGAATAGCTTTTTTTTATGGTGGGAAAAATCATGCATTGACATCCCCCGCCCTTGGGCGGAGCGGGAGATAGTGTCAGACTCTTACTGACTAAAAGACCCACCCCGTAAAAGAATAGCTCGTAACACACAATCTTGTATCACGCAAAATCTAGCTAGATATGCATATATCTAGCTCGAGTCAGTTTGGTGTGATCACCTCACGACGGCGCGGCAAAACAAGCGGAAAAAAATTAAAAACAAGAAAAACAAGCGTTTAAAATAAATCAATAGTTTTAAATAAATATTTGAATGAAACATGTATAAGCACATTAAAATTGCATGAGGTACAATTTTTTTAATAAAGTTTTTTGTCTGGTGGGAAATCTTCCAATGACTTCTCTCGCACTGTATCAGACTTTTGCTTACTAAAACCCAGGCTTCTTCTGTCCCACTGCGTTCCAGGGCCAAGGTCACTATTTCAAATGTTCCCGCAGTCCTAGCAAGCATCGGCACTACTAGGCTCCTTCAGTGAAGCGCCGTGTGTAATTTTGAACGCACTTGAGATAGTGATGCGAATGCGATACAGGTTAATTTATTGTTATAATGATGGCTTTTAATATATCTTTTGATTTATCGGGACATTTAGCGTCCCGATCAGCTGAAAATCGGGACGTGTCCCAAGACCCCTAAAAATCGGGATGTCCCGCGCAAATCGGGATGCCTGGCAACACTAGTTACGAGGTATTCACTATTTACACTTCACTCTTTGGTTATGATGGAGTTACATAGCCATCGATATGTAACTCCATCATAACCAAAGGAGGAGGATTAGACGCATTTTTCAGCCCATCACACACTCAATGGTGGTGTGCCCGGCTTGGATAGAGCATCGCCGTGCCCTCGTGGGAGCGATCGGCGGCGACGATCTCTCGCGCCGGGCCTTGGTAAAGGCCATGGTCCGGAGCGAAGAGGAGTGGCATAATAACACAGGTTCTCACCGAACACGGCCAGTTCGGGAAGTTCCTGCACCGGATTCGTGCGGAAGTGACGCCCGGGTGTCGTCACTGTGTGGACCGCCCGGAGGACACGGTGGAGCACACGGTAAAGGTGTGCCCCACTTGGGCGGAGCACTGCCGTGTCCTCGTGGGGTAAATCGGCGGCAGCAATCTCTCGCGCCGGGCGTTGGTACAGGCCATGGTCCGGAGCGAGGAGGAGTGGCAGGCTGTCGCCTCCGCGTGCAAAGCAGTAATGCTAGCAAAGTAGGAGGCCGACCGCATCAGGCAGGCCGCTGGGATTCCGATTCCGATTTCCAGCAACCGTAGGCGCGGGCTTACGGACGGCGTGCAATGGGTAGCTCGCTGTCCAACCGTCCGGTAACTGTCTGGACCGAGCCCAAGTCGTCGATGGTGCGCACAGTGCCCGCGCGACAACAACAGCAACAACAACAGTCGTCAGCAACAGTAGGGGCCCAGCTGGGTCGAAGCCTACTAGGGCCAAGGTTAGCCCCGAAAGGTAGCTCAGCCCCGGTATGAAAGGCAAGAAGGAACGGGGTGGGTTTTTTAGGCAGTAAAAGTCTGACACTATATTCCGCTCCGCCCAAGGGCAGGGGATGTCATTTAGATGATTTTTACCCACCAAAAAAAAAGCAATCGCAAACTCAAAAAAAAAAATTCATGGAAAAAACGGATATGTGATGGGTGAAAAGTGACCTTGACATGAGGTAATTTTCTGCCCATCATCTTGCATATATCCTATTGCATTTTTTAATTATTTGAAATTATCATAATAAAAAAAGATTTCTTGCCTCGTCCGACATAGGCTTAGAGCCTGGCCACACGATGCGTTGCGGCGTCGGCGTCGCATCCTTGCACCGCCATTGTTTCGACGAATCGGCGGGCCGTACAATTGCCAAAACGGATCTTGAGCGCTCGGCGCAGAGTGAGGATCGCTTTGCGCATTACATACATTGGCGAGCCAATCGTCGTCGTTGTTAGATACATGCAGCAGCTCAAGGAGCGAATCATGATTGACGTCTATGATACGATGGTGCGGTGAGACAATCACTGACACTCCCCGCCCCTGCGTCTCACTTTGCATCACTAAAGAGATCGAATATTTGACTTCTGCGCAACTTGAAGCCAGCGCTCGAGATCCGTGGTGGCAATTGTACGAGCGGGGTGGCGTCATTTACTTCAAGTGTGTCCGCCGATTAGAAGAAATATTTGCGATACGGCGCCGCAACGCACCGTGTGGCCTGACCCTTAATTAGCCTAAACATTGTTGCAAATACGGATTCCAAATAATTATATTTAAGGTGTAAACTCAAAGTATGATTTAAAAGAGAATCCATTGAGTTTCTTGCACGTTCTTCTCCATAGAGATCTTAAATCATCCAATGACAACCCCCGCTCTTGGGCGGAGCGGGAGATAATGTCAGACTCTTACTGACTAAAAGACCCACCCCGTTCCTTCTAGCCTTCACACCGGGGCTTGAACTCCCTTTCGGATAACCCTGGGCCCAGTAGGCTTCGGCCCGGCTGGGTCCCTGCTGTTCTCCATAGAGATCTACGCTTTGGAACGTGCGGAAAGTGCAATTTAACTTAACTTTTTTGATTGAAATTTTGACAATTCAAAGCTCTATTGGTCTATTTGAAATAAACGCTTTTGATTTTGATTTTTTTTTATTATTTTATAATTTTTTTTTTCCAGGCGGCTATCGGCTGGGCAGATTTCAATGGAGGCTACAAATTCAGCTGCGGTGGCTCCCTGATTAGCCCCCGTTATGTGCTGACAGCCGCTCATTGCAGTCAGGATAGGTACGCGCAGCAACCTGAGCCCGTCATAGTGCGGCTTGGAGACCAGAACATTGATAACAGGGTAGCTGATGGAGCTAATCCTGTCGATGTAAGTTTTTTAAGACCTTCCCTTTTTTAAGCTTTTTTTTAGGGTTCCGTATCTCAAAAGGAAAAACGGAACCCTTATAGGATCACTTTGTTGTCCGTCCGTCTGTCTGTCTGTCTGTCAAGACCCTCTATCTCGAGAACGATTGAAGGTATCGAGTTGAAATTAAAACTATATACTCAGGTCTTCGGTACCTTCAAGCTGTGAAAAAATCAAACATTTAAGTTAACGAATAAAAAAGATACGGCCGTTTATGTCGCAAAAACCTTATATTTTGATACTCTCAAAGAAGGAATTCATAGGGTACTTATCGTTGACCCAGAATCCTAAAATTTAGCACAAAGCAAGGTCTTATAGCACAGGTATAAGAAAAATCTGAAAACAGTAAATTTGTTGTTACCGTCACAAAAAAAAAAATCAATTCGGAAAAATGTTTGAGACTCCATTCGGGACTTGTAGTTTGCACGGAACGGAACCCTCAGTGCGTGAGTCCGACTCGCACTTGCCCAGTTTTTTTTTAAGAGGTAATGTTTGCGTTTGTATCAATAACGGTTTAGTTTACTTTATTTAACCGAGTTTGCAAATGCAGAGCATATTATATTTAAACAAAAGCCATGGAGTCAGGCCAACAAAAAAAACTAGGCCATGATTATTTATTATCACTTCATTGTGGTAAAAAATCTAGTCAATTAAATATCGAATTACGACGATATTTACGCATTGCCTAAACTGCTACGCGATTTGATAATACTTAGTAAATTATCTCGCAACTATATCATGGTGATCCTATGCACACTTAATAATTTCATCCACAATTTCCTCGCCGTTTTTCTTTACCACTTTATAATACTAGTCTAGTATCAAATGTGCCCTATTTTTATATAAACGATTTTATTAATATTTCATTTATTCATCAATATTACATAATTATAAATTACATTTTTAAATATTCCAATATAAAATAAATATAACATTTAAATATTTAAAAAAAATAGTAGCCCACCGGTATCCATGGGTCCAAGCTACCGGCAGTCAGGGCTCCAGAGAGAGGAACCTCTGGACGATACGCGCCGTGTCCAGGAGTACTGCCTTCTGAATCAAGCCCTTGATCCAACTGCCTAACGAGAGCCTCCGCAGATGTTGGTCGTGGCTCTTAGCTATTAAGCTGTAGCCACTACACAGCATATCACTTTCAACACGTTTTCCATCACCGTCAAGAAAAGTAAAGCTGACAGTTCTGAAAAGAACTCTTGTAACGTTTCGACAAACTCCATTGAAATAGGAAACACGTAGCCATTGTACAACAAATCGCCACGTGCCAGCTCAACAAATCGCCACGTGCGAGCACAACAGCGGAGCATCCTCACGTCGCAAGCTACCTGAGCAAAAAGGCTTTCACCCACAAAGGACAGCGCGCCCTGTACACGTTGCTAACGACCCCTCGCGGGACGCGCGTGAAACAGTTACTGCACTGCGATTGGATAATAAGTTTTGGCGCCACAAAAGTTAACTGTACAATATTTTAGTGATTGGACAATAGTATTAGCGTAACGCACACGAACATAGTGATAAGTGATTTCTAGTGGTTAGTTAGTTATAGCGGGACTTTCTGTACAGTACTATTGGTTAAGTTGTTTTGTAAATATTAAGTTAGTCGTTCCTATTGGTTAAGCTCTTAGTCCATAACATTGTAAACTAGTATAAAAGGAGGTGCTCGGTCAAAATATACACATTCAGTTTTGGAGTCAGAGTCATTACTTCAACCTTCTACTACTATCCCCAAAGTGGTGACCCCGACGTGATTCTGCCCAGCTACGGACCCGGTTTATGCCTGCCGGCTGGAGTAGATACCACGCATGCCCTTCGCCCAACTACGGACCCGGCCCTAGGCCTGCCGGCTGGTATCATGGCATAGTCATCTCCACGTAATCGCCGCCCAGCTACCATCTGTTCGCTGTCGTCACAACGGTACACTGTGCACATTTCAGTTGGCCTCCCACAAGCGGGTCTCACCAGCTGAAATTTCAAAAGGCATACACGACGTTCCGTACAGTCAAAATCGCGCACCACACTTCTCGCCGACAAGATGTTGAATCAGACAGCGGCAACCACAGAGGCAGCCATGCAGGTAGATCTCCTCAAGGAAATAAAAAAACTCTCGCTAGAAATAGCGGAGTTAAAAGCGAGACATACGCCGCCGTCATACGACCACGAGCATCGCCGCAAGCGCCACCCATCTCGACATCGCTCTAATTCCCGGTCACGAACCCGAGAAACAAGCTCACCATCAAATAACCCATCGTTGTGCTATTACCACCGGCGTTTCAAAGAGCACGCTAGACGCTGTACGTCACCCTGCTCGTTTAAAACGAACTCGGTAAACTAGAAAGAACGTTGGCAGAGGCGGACACCGGCGTTCACAAATCACACCGCCTATACGTCACAGACTACAAAAATAAATTATCGTTCTTGGTAGACACGGGAGCAAATATATCCGTGCTACCAAGAACGAACAGTGAAAAGCAAACGCCGCTGCCATTCCAACTGTATGCAGCCAACAACACAAGGATAGCCACATACGGTGAAAAGACATTGTGCCTCAATCTCAACCTACGACGCCCATACAAATGGCGATTTATCATTGCCGACGTCTCGAAACCGATACTCGGAGCCGACTTCCTACAACACCACCAACTCATCGTCGACCTGAAGAATCGAAAGTTAATCGACGATGTCACGAGTCTGAAAGTCAACGTCCCAGTCCGAGTATCAGACGTACCAACCGTGCGCAGCATTGACATGTCGCAAACCTACCACGACATACTAGCGCAGTATCCCGGTATCACGAGGCTTACATCGATGAAATTAAACAGCAACTTAAAAGTGCAGCATTTTATCGAAACTCGTGGACCACCGATACACTGCCGCGCCCGACCAATCCCGCCGCACCGTTTCGAGATCGTCAAACGGGAATTTGAAAATATGATCGATCAAGTTCTATGCCGACCCAGTAAAAGTCCGTGGGCATCACCTCTACATGTCGTACCTAAGAAGAATGGCGATATTAGAGTTTGTGGTGACTATCGTCGACTCAACTCGATCACCGTACCAGACCGCTACCCCGTGCCACGCATAAAAGACTTCACCCATCATCTATCTGGGAAAACAATATTCTCCACGATCGACCTTAACCGTGCATATCAACAGCTGAGTGTACGAGAAGAAGACATAGAGAAAACCGCCATCATCACACCAATGGGATTATTCGAATTTCCACGTATGTGCCCCGGTTTGAAAAACGCGGGACAAACGTTCCAACGGTATATACACGAGGTCCTACGAGGGCTAGACTTTGTCTTCCCTTTCATCGACGATTTACTGTTAGCATCGGAAAACGAGTCACAACACCGAGAACACCTTCACATCGTACTCAAGCGACTCGAAGAAAACGGCATCACAATCAACCCCGCTAAGTGCAACCTAGGTCAACCCGAAGTCCAGTTCCTAGGCTACAACGTATCAGCAGACGGAATCAAACCTCCGCAACATAAGATAGACGCCATTGCAAACTATCCCAAGCCGACAACAATTGAAGAGCTTCGAAGATTTCTCGGTATGATAAACTTTTATCGCGATCATATACCGAAGGCCGCATCGCAACAAGCACCGTTAAACGCTTACCTACACAACGTCAAGAAAAAAGACAAAACACCAATTACTTGGACCGACGAAGCCATTCAAGCATTCGAACAATGCAAACAGAGCATCATAAACGCAACCCTAATTGCCCACCCGTCCCACAACGCAACAATAGCCCTGTTCTGCGACGCATCTGGCAATTCAGCGGGTGCCGTACTCCAACAATACCGGAACAACATCTGGGAACCGCTTGGATACTTTTCTAAGAAATTTACCGACGCACAAAAGAACTATTCAACGTTCGACCGAGAATTGCTTGCAATTTACATGGCAGTAAAACACTTCCGCAAGATATTCGAAGGACGCCAACTCATCATATTTACCGATCACAAGCCACTAACATACATTATGTCGAAGATACCATCCAACTCGGAAACACAGAGGCGAACAAGACAACTTTTGTTTATCAGCGAATTTACGACAGACATACGTCACGTGAGCGGTAAACAAAACATCGTCGCCGACACACTCAGCCGCATAGAAACAATTTCGTGCCCATCTACAATTAACTACACCGACATAGCCAGCGCTCAAACAGAGGATAGCCATATTGCACAGATGGTATCCCAACAAAACATCTGTCTCAAAAAGATAACAATACCCAACACCGACGTCGAACTGTACTGCGAGACATCAACTAATTATGTACGCCCGTACATACCTGAGCAATATAGGAAAGAAGTTTTCGAAAGCGTACACAACATTAGTCATCCGGGTACACGCACGACTCGCAAGCTTCTCACTCAAAAGTACTTCTGGCCATCCATGAACGCAGACATCAGCTGTTGGACTCGATCATGTATACTTTGCCAAAAAAGCAAGATACAGCGACACACACACTCCAGCACCTCATCTTTCCCACCAAGTGAAAGATTCGAACATCTGCACGTCGACATTGTGGGGCCATTAAATACAACACCTCAAGGACATCGGTACCTAATCACTATGATCGACCGATTAACGAAATGGCCCGAAGCAATCCCTACGGACGAGATATCAGCCACTCGCATAGCCGATATCGTCTATCAACACTGGATTACAAGATTTGGGTGCCCAGCCACGCTAACAAGCGACCAAGGTCGTCAGTTCGAGAGCGAGCTGTTTCAAAATCTAATGAAGCAAATGGGGATAAAGAAAACTCGCACGACGCCCTATCATCCGCAAAGCAACGGCATTCTAGAAAGATGGCATCGCACTCTCAAAGCCGCATTACGAGCAAAACTTACAAACTCAACTTCATGGATCGACGAATTACCTACCGTCCTACTAGGACTACGAGCCGCTCTACACACAGACACAGGTGTGAGCGCCGCTGAACTAACCTACGGTCATAACTTACGTTTACCTGGCGAATTCTTCACCGCAAGCACTAACAATCCTACAATGGATTATACCTATGTAAGTAAACTTCGCAACATCATCCAACAAAATAAACCGCAAGTCGCTACTCAGCATCACAGCAACAATAAAAGCGTGTTCGTGCATCAAGATTTACTCAAGTGCAGCCACGTTTTTATCAGAACAGATGCAGTTAAGAAACCATTACAGACTCCGTATGAAGGCCCTTATCAAGTTCTAAGCCGAACAGACAAAGTGTACACCCTACAACTACTTAATCGGCAAGCGAACATATCAATCGACCGATTGAAGCCTGCATACATCATAACAGAAGATACCAGTAATTTATCACCAACCACATCAAGTTCTGTTACGTATACCTCACCTCCAGCTAATATTACCACACCAGTCACCATACCAAATACCAATACCAAGAATACACAGAATACCAAGCAAAATTCACCGCCAACCGCAATCCAGGAAACCCAAGTACCACATACAAGCATGATGTCACCGCCCGCAAATAGAAAAACGCGTTCGGGTCGTGTCATCAAACTGCCGGTACGCTTCGCTTGAGGGGGAATCCTGTAGCCACTACACAGCATATCACTTTCAACACGTTTTCCATCACCGTCAAGAAAAGTAAAGCTGACAGTTCTGAAAAGAACTCTTGTAACGTTTCGACAAACTCCATTGAAATAGGAAACACGTAGCCATTGTACAACAAATCGCCACGTGCCAGCTCAACAAATCGCCACGTGCGAGCACAACAGCGGAGCATCCTCACATCGCAAGCTACCTGAGCAAAAAGGCTTTCACCCACAAAGGACAGCGCGCCCTGTACACGTTGCTAACGACCCCTCGCGGGACGCGCGTGAAACAGTTACTGCACTGCGATTGGATAATAAGTTTTGGCGCCACAAAAGTTAACTGTACAATATTTTAGTGATTGGACAATAGTATTAGCGTAACGCACACGAACATAGTGATAAGTGATTTCTAGTGGTTAGTTAGTTATAGCGGGACTTTCTGTACAGTACTATTGGTTAAGTTGTTTTGTAAATATTAAGTTAGTCGTTCCTATTGGTTAAGCTCTTAGTCCATAACATTGTAAACTAGTATAAAAGGAGGTGCTCGGTCAAAATATACACATTCAGTTTTGGAGTCAGAGTCATTACTTCAACCTTCTACTACTATCCCCAAAAAGCCATTGGCCGTCACGACTATCGGCACAATGATTGCTCTATCCACTTCCCACATGTCGACAACCTCGCAAGCCCAATCAAGATATTTAGTTTGTTTATCTTTGTCAGCTTTCACGAGGTTCTCATCATGAACTATACCTACTATTATTTCAGGTAGCCATCCGCCGTTTCATCCAGCACCCAGCCTATTCTTCTCCGAAGGTCTACGATGACATCGCCCTCATCGAGCTGGTAGCGAACGTGAACTTCCGCTCATCCATCAGACCCGCTTGTTTATGGAGCAGACCTGATGATGGAAATCATCGGTCTGTCATCGCTACTGGTTGGGGAAAAATTAATTCTCGTAAGTACATTTTATATTTTTTAAGAGTTCCGGAGAGCAGTGATCACACAGATCACACACACAGATCTTATATATTTCTAAATACATACATATTATAGATAAATTACACCCAGACACAGAACAAATTATTATGCTCATCACACAAACATTTGTCCTGGGTGGGAATCGAACCCACGACCTCTGGCATAGCAGTCAGGGTCACTAACTACTAGACCAACAGGCCAGTCATACATTGGTAAAGTAAGATCCCAGGGCCACCAGACGTCACGTATTTTCTGACGAAGGAAATGTAGACGATTGAGTACTGTTAGTATGTACTAAGAACGCATGCCTACCTGTAAGCAAGCTATGCTTAGACGGCCAATTTTCAGGTATTGCTTGATACATGAAAATTGGCATCAAAGTACATCAGTTACCTCACGTAAATTCTCCAAGCTAATTTTTATGTATATTTAATACTCCCAGACACATTCCATGAGCCGTATTGAATTAAAGGGCCCACCCTTTTTAATACGCATATGTTT
Source organism: Mythimna albipuncta (assembly GCA_929112965.1). Classification (NCBI taxonomy): domain Eukaryota; kingdom Metazoa; phylum Arthropoda; class Insecta; order Lepidoptera; family Noctuidae; genus Mythimna; species Mythimna albipuncta. Next base: position 7,753,734 of record OV815985.1, on the reverse strand, counting down.
GTAACCAACGCCTTAGAGCTCGATTTTGACCAACTTTGGGCGATCAGATTTTCTTTTAACTTTGCACACCCATCAAAGACTGATGACAATACAATAATCTGTTTTTTTTTTAGTGCAAAATAAAAAAAATGTTTAAAAAAACTAAAAAAAAAACACGCTTTCATAGCATATCAAACTAAAAAGTGTAAAATAATTTTCAATATAGGTAGAAAATAATAATAATGAACGAAAAATATTAATATCATTGTGAAAAAAGCGTGGGGTGCTCGATTTACGAAAAATATGATACAAAGCGCCCCACGCTTTTTTCACAACGATATTAATATTTTTCGTTCATTATTATTATTTCTACCTATGTTGAAAATTATTTGTCTCCAAAACAAGAAGCGACACTCGTTGAAGTACATATCGGAAAATATTTCCTTTCTGTGATGAAAACCTGGTATTCCACAGGTGCACGAGAAACAGCGAAGGAGCTACAAAAGGTTTCATTACCATTACTGGATATCAGATTTTGTAATGAGACGCTGAAGTCTCTGATCAGTCGAAACTGGCGCTACGGGTTCATAGACTCACAGATATGCGCCGGCGATCTGAACGGCGGGAAGGACACATGTCAGGTAAATAATAACATTCCACAACTTTCACATAACGCCAATGCTGGCAAAGGAGGAGACTGCATAAGGCAACGGCGCTCTCGCCGCCGCCTGGATTCCGATCCCGATTTCCGGCCACCGTAAGCGCGGGCTTGCGAACAACGAGTAATGGGTAGCTCGCTGTCCGACCGTCCAGTAACTGTCCGGACCGACCCCAAGTCGTCGACGGCGCGCACTGTTCCCGCGCGCCTCGAGGAGTTGTTAGAAACCATTTTTTTATTTGTAAATTATTAATGATAAAGTTATAGCCCATTAAAGTTTCGAGTAACGTCACGCCGTGCTGCATTTTTTCGCACGGGGTGACGTCACACGTAACTTTAATGGGCTATATCTTTGTTATTTTTTGTTTAACCGAAAAAAGAAAAAATAGGTGTCCAATATTTTTTTATAATCTCAACTACGGACTAAATAAAATGTAATTATTTTGACCCTGGAAACTACCCTATTCCCATCCAAGTGAGTAAGCAACGACGATATTTTTGTCGTGTTCACGTGCCTAATCAAGTCGTAACTGGCTTGTGTGTGCAATTCGTTTATCTAATCTCAAACTAAAATCGAGTGCAGTAAAATTCATGACAGTCAACAAAATCAAAATCAAAGCATTTATTTCAAATGGACCATTTGCAGGCACTTTTGACTAATCAAATATCGGTCAGTCCTAGAAAAGTGAAGCTAAATTGCACGTTCCAAAGAGTAGGTCTCTATGGAGAAGAACGTGCAAGAAACTCCATGGACACTCTTTTAAATCATATTATGTGTTATAGTCTGTCTAATAAGTCAACCGACTTGGGAATTTTGTATAATATTTAATCATTTAAAAAATACAAATATTCGGTACTTTTGATAAGGTTCTTCTGTTAGTAAACCATGATCTCTATCTCTTAATCAACCTTGATTATTGAACCCGAGTTGACTACATTAGATTTCATTAAATCCTAATAATTACCCAAGTCGTTTAACTTATTAGACAGACTCTAGGTACATATAATGCTTGGTTACGTATTACTTGTTGCTTCTATCATGTGAGCACAATGTCGATAGTGAAATAAAAATGTAAAATAATTAAAAGATAGAAACTGAATTAAGCCACTGGCAGCTAAGAGATCTCCAGTCCCATCTGAAGGCACCCGTTCACGAGCATGACGCGTATATCAGCCCCCCTCAGCTCAACCATTTTGAAGGGAACTGAACGACCCAATAACACGTGCCACCAACAGCGAGACATTTGGGTGAGCATGACAAACTCTCAACTGCCATGCTCGTAATGTCAAAAAAGAAAAAGTTGTAACCTAATAAAAATGCTCCATGGTACTTCAAACTTGAAAAAAGTGCTTCTACATTATACAATGCTATTATGTCTTTCAAATTAAAAAATAATAATATTACAACGAATATGAATACCTAAAAAAAATAAAGGACTGACTGATTTGATTATAATAACGTTTTCTTTAATTTCTCTTTATTGATCTTTGTAAGGAAGTTTTGGTTTCGGCCGAAACTGAGACTGCTGCCGAAATTCGATTTCGGTTGAAAAACTAATTTCGGTCGGACACTAGTGGGAGCTCTGTTCCTCATCATTACTGTTATTATACCTTTCCAGGGTGACTCCGGCGCTCCTATCCAAGTGGTATCTAAAGACAACTCGTGCATCTTCCACATCGTCGGCATCACCTCGTTCGGCAAGAACTGCGGGGATGCAGACCGACCCGCGGTCTACACCAGGGTTTCCAGCTACCTGGACTGGATTGAGGGCATCGTGTGGCCTGGACAATGATAGCTGATCATAGATATTGTCTAATTTTTTAATAAATCGTATTTAACTTTAGAAGTATTGTTTTATTTACGTCTTTTTTTGGGTACAGAAAAGTTCCTACTAAACAAATTTAGACGCCTACCATTTTTTTCATAGCAACATCATCAGAAGATCAAAATGCTATGTAAAAATGGTAGGCGCGTAAATTTTATTCATAGTACCTATGTAATATGATCAGAAAATCATAGTATATCTGTGTTTTGTTTGTTACTAAGGAATGACACAAGTATTTTAAGGGTTTTAAGGTTCCTTACCTTGAAAGGAAAAAAGTCAAGACCCTTTATCTCGAAAACGCGTGAAGGTATCGCGTTGAAACCACCATACCATATATTCAAGTCTGTGATGTCGAATCCTTGGATTGGTCTATCTTATCGTAAAAGGTTTTAAAATAGTTGTCTGGTGAACATATGTCATTATTTTGGGAGCTTTAAACGTCTGTAAAGCAATACGGCCTACGGAGTATGTCTGGGATTATTGGCGACTTGATTTTAAAGATATTGCCTAAAATGTACGTAAAAATCAGCTTGGAGAATTTACCTGAATGTACCTTGAGTAGGTACCTGATAACTGAAAATTGGCCGTCTAAGCAAGCTTGCAGGTAAGCATGCGTTCCTAGTACATACTAACAGTACGCAATCGTCCTCATTTCGTTCGTGAGAAAATACGTGACGTCTGGCGGCCCTGGGATCTTACTTCACCATTGTATGACTGGCCTGTTGGTCTAGTAGTTAGTGACCCTGACTGCTATGCCAGAGGTCGTGGGTTCGATTCCCACCCAGGACAAATGTTTGTGTGATGAGCATAATCATTTGTTCTGTGTCTGGGTGTAATTTATCTATAATATGTATGTATTTAGAAATATATATTATGTATGTTTATCAGTTGTCTGGTACCCATGACACAAGCTCTGCTTAGCTTGGGACTAGACGGCGTTGTGTGATAGTTGTGAAATATTATTATTATTGTAAGCAACCATGTTTCAGTGCCATATATCATCACTGGCAACACGCACTGGAAATAGACGGTGGAATTAGGTGCAATTCCGACGCACACTCCCCGAAATGCAACCACAGGTACGTTTCCGGTAACTGACCGGCGGTAACTGTACTGACCGAGCCCAAATCGTCGACGGCGCGCACAGTTCCCGCGCGCCTCAAGGAGTTGTCAGCAGCAGCAGGGACCCAGCCGGGTCAAAGCCTACCGGAGCCAGGGTTAGTTTCGAGAGGCAGCTTGGCCTCGATATGAAGGCACGAAGGATCGGGGTGGGTTTTTAGTCAGTAAAAGTCTGACACTATCTCCCGCTCCGGCCAAGAGCGGGGGATGTCATTAGATGATTTTCCCACCGAAGAAAAAAAAATCACAGGTACGGTAAAGGTAATGAGATTGAAAGTAAAACAACATCATGTACTCATTACAATTTTTTTTTAATAAGAAATATAATTAGCACTGTCTTGTAGTGTTTGTAATTGACTTTATAGTCTGTCTATTATGTCAACCGACTTGAGAATTTTGTGTAGTAATAGATCATTTAATAAATACTTATATTCGGTACTTTTTATAAGGTTCTTCAGTTAGTAAACAATCATCTCTATCTCTTAATCAACCTTGATTATTGAACCCGTGTTGACTACATCAGATTTAATTAAATCCTAATAATTACCCAAGTCGTTTAACTTATTAGACAGACTATATAACGGTTATTTCTAATTCATGATTCGAGCCGCCACGATTTTGCCACCAAAAAAAAAGACTTCAAAAATGGAACGAATAGTTTTGGAATTCGTTTGCGAAGAAACAGTAATAAATATAATAATCGAACATGACATTTTTAATGAAAAAAAAAAATTATGAATTACTTTTTATATAAAAAATGACATCGTTGATTAGAATAACGATTGTATTTTATTTTTTAACCCAGATGAAAAAAAATTGTGACTTACTTAATTCATTTTTTTTTTTTCACTAAAAATGTTAGAATAACAATTTTATATAAGGCGACTGATAATTAGTGTACGATATTTAAACACGTAATTGTGCTCATGATAACAAACAATTTTTATTATGGAAGCAAAGCCGAAATCGCGAAAAAAATATCAGCTGTTCAGTAAATTAGGCAAACATAAATGTACTGAACAGCTGATTTTTTTTCGCGATTTCAGGTTTGTTCCCATAGTAAAAGTTGTTGGTTATCATGAGCACAATCACGTGTTTAAGTATCGTACACTAATTACCAGTCACCCTATATACTCTGTTCAAAGCAACATTAGACATTTATGACAACCTTTTATTACTGTCCATTCAACCGATTTTTAGGGTTCCTTAGTCAACTAGGAACCCTTATAGTTTCGCCATGTCTGTCTGTCTGTCCGTCCTCGCTTAATCTCTGGGACCGTTAGCACTAGAAAGCTGAAATTTGGTACCAATATGTATATCAATCACGCCGACAAAGTGGTAAAATAAAAATTGGAAAAAAATGTTTTATTTAGGTAGAGTAGTATATGTAAAGGGGGAAGTGATTTTTTTTTAATTTCAACCCTAACATGTGATATATCGTTGGATAGGTATTTAAAAATGAATAGGGGTTTACTAAAATCATTTTTTGATAATGTCAATAATTTCGGAAATAATCGCTCCAAAAACAAAAAACAATGTGTGTCCCCCCTCTAACTTTTGAACCAAGAGTTTAGAAAATATGAAAAAATTCTGAAAAGTAGAACTTTATAAGGACTTTCTAGGAAAATTATTTTGAACTTGATGGAAAGAACAGTTTTTGTACAAAAAAGACAAAAGGGTTCTACAAAATAATTTCTGGACTAAGTTTGTAGTATAATCGTATATGCAGGCATTTTTCTAACCTCATAAGTGGGTACACTTATTGTGAATTTGTGACGGACGGGAAACTACGGAACCCTACACTGAGCGTGGCCCGACATACTCTTGGCCGGTTTTTTACTTTTATTACGTTGGGTGCATGACAAATGGCGGCTGCAGTAAATAGTTGGTATTGTAACCACTTATGCTAGAAGTTAAAATCGTTTGAACAGACAGTTAAATGCCTAATCTTATCGCCAATAGGGTATAGTTCTTTCTAATAACAATATTATATACAGCTTTATATTATACTAGCTTTTGCCCGCAGCTCCGCCCGCATACCTACATAAAATATAGCCTATGTCACTCAGGAATAAAGCAGCTTTCTATCGGTGCCAACATTTTTGCAATCGGACCAGTACTTTCAGAGATTACCTCCTACAAACCAAAATACATAAAAACAAAACCACTTTATTATATTAGTATAGACTACTACCGGGAAGTGGATCAAATTTAATTTGCAAGATTTGATGACAGACAAACATCGGGACAGGTGAAACTAAATAAAAGCTTGTAAAAATGATCATCTTTTTGCAACCTTCATTATTCAACCAGTGTTGACTACATAAGATTTCAAGAGTTAGATTAGCCAAGTCGTTTCACTTTTTAGACAAACTCTAAACTACTATACTATAATCTATATTAACACTTTTACCAAAACTATTTCTACCAATATGGTACACACAAGCTAATAAATGTGGCAACACCGCCAAAAGAAACAGGTAAAAATTTTTTTCAATGGGCGGTGAACTGCCAAAAGGATACAACCATAGACCTCTCCTGTTCGCATCTCTAAGGTGATGACTAGAGTAGGCCAGTATGAGCATAAATGATAGAAGGTAAAGATTTAGTTTTTTTTCTAAGTAGCTATATAAAAGTATTATTGAAGTTATTAGCAGCCAAAATGTGGTGCAATGGAAGATGCCTCTGTGTTTCAGGTTCGTCATGTCCTGTAACAAAAGAGAATGTACTTTTATTACTTATATAAAAAAATATAGTTTAAAAAAACTAAAAAAACACGCTCTCATAGCATATCAAACTAAAAAGTGTAAAATAATTTTCAATATAGGTAGAAAATAATAATAATGAACGAAAAATATTAATATCATTGTGAAAAAAGTGTGGGGCGCTTTGTGACATATTTTACGTAAATCATGTTCATTATTATTATTTTCTACCTATATTGAAAATTATTTTACACTTTTTAGTTTGATATGCTATGAAAGCGTGTTTATTTAAAATATATTTTTATTTTTCACTAAAAAAAAATGGATTATTGTATTGTCATCCGTCTTTGACGAGTGTGCAAAGTTTGAAGAAAATCTGATCGCCCAAAGTTGGTTAAAATCAAGCTCAAAGGCGTTGGTTACAAACACACAGAGCTAATATAAACGTGCTAAAAAGCCTGTTGGTCTAGTGGTCTGTGGGCCCGACTGCTATGCCGGAGTTCATGGGCTCCTATCCAGGACAAATGTTTGATGAGCATGATCACTTGTTCAGTGTCCGTGTGTAATTTACCTATAATATGTATGTATTTAAAAATATATAAGTTTGTTTATCAAATGTGTGTAGATATGTGTTTGTCTTACTCCTCCTAAATGGCTTGACTGATAAGAATTAAATTTTGTACAATATAGCCTTTGGGACTCGGGAATAAAGCAGCTTTCTATCGAGGAAAAAATTTTACACATCGGACCAGGGGGGTTACCATGACGTTTAAAGTAAGATTGTTTCAATCTTGTTTCAGTGTGGGTGAGGGATGACGCTAGACAACCTGTATAGCTCCGTCTCTTACCCACACAGAAACAAGATTAAAACAATCTTACTTTAAACGTCATGGTCTAGGGGCAGTACTTCCAGAGATTATCTCCTACAAGCAAAAAACAAACTTTACCTCTTTATAATATTACTAGCTTTTACCAGCAGCTTAGCCATTGTACATAAAATATAGCCTATGTGATATGTCACTCAGGAATAAAGCAGCTTTCTGTTGGTGAAAAAAATTTAGCAATTGGTTTAGTACTTTCAGAGATTACCTCCTACAAACAAAAAAACAAACTTTACCATATGGTATAATATATTAAAGAGGTAAAGTTCGTTTTTTTTTGTTTTTATGTTTTTTTTTTGTTTGTAGGAGGTAATCTCTGGAAGTACTGGTCCGCTTGCTTAAATTTTTTCACCGATAGAAAGCTACTTTATTCCTAAGTGACATAGGCTATATTTTATATGCATAGGCAGGCGAAGCTGCGGGCAAAAGCTAGTATTATAGTACAGATATTATGCTCGGTAATCAGCGACCACTGCGCCAACGATACATTCAAAATTATGGCGTAATATTATTACATATGAGTCATACTGAAATAATTGCACTTGTTCAATGATTTTAATTTCAAAACCATGTCATAATAAACTCACCTTCAAATAAATTGACCTTGCAACAAACGCATGGTCTATATCAATAAGAGATGACACAATAGTGCAAAAAGTTACATTCAACGCACTATTATTTAGATTCAAATTATGATCATGACTAAAAAATATCAATGATGACAAAAATCCAAGGCTGGCATGCACCAAACTGTCTGTAACGGCGCGAAATGTTAAAGAATACGAATATTTTGATCGAAACACGATAACATCACCGATGTAAGCAGTAAAAATAATCGCCAAAGTTAAAAAAACGTTTAAAAATCTCATGTTTATATTTTGTTCACCATTTTTCGGGTTGTTTTTATAATTTTACGGTTTTTTACGGATGGTTTTGTATTTGTATGTTATTCGTCTTGCTGATTACATAGTTTATTAGTGATTAAGGCTTTGTTTTTAATAAATTATTGCTAATTTATAATCACGATACACTTGAGTGACATTGCAATGTTTTGGTAAGCGTTCGAAAATATTGTATTTACAAAAACTTGCAAAAGCCAAGAAGCGAGTTAGTGAGTAAGTAAGTTAATATAGTTCAAATTAGAAGTTTTAAAACCAAAACTCCTCAAATATATAAGTTTTTATAGGTATATATAACTTGTAAGAAACGCTGTGAGTAATAATGTTATTTAAATCTGTGTAAACATAAATCTGTTGTTTAGTAAAATATTTAACTAGATAAAGTTTCTGAACACACCGTAACTCTGTCAATATGACATTGACATTAGACTGGCAGTGTTGATGTTATTAATCTTCCTTAACCCTGGCACAGTTAATAAGTTGAACAGCCACCTATTGGCAAACCTTTTAGTTTATATTTAAAACTATGCAGATTAGAAAAAAAACAATACAGCCTTCTTGTTTTCATACAAGGTGATTGACCAGGGCGACAAAATCAATTCCAATTTTTTCCGAATTTAGTATTTAAATCAAAGGACATTGACCATTCATATAAAGCAGTTGGTCCAATTGCTTCCCAGAACGGATTTATCGTACATCATGTTCTTTCGGCTAGTATTAAATCTGTAAAACAAAGGCCATTGAAATCCTTTCGAAGCGTTTTGAGAAAACAATTTTTTAAATGGTTATTAATAATTGTAGTTGTACTTTCATGTATTTTATAGATATTTTTAAGAACAACTGAAGCGTGCGTGGAGTTCTGGACACTATCTGCCGCTTGAAATTTATATTTCACTATTTTAAAATCCTATTCATAACCCGCATTATTGCACTTCAAATCAGCCCGAAAAAATTTGTACCAGTCTGCAATATAGATATAGTAAAATTACATGCTAACAATTATATAGGTAACTATTGTGCCACCTTTATACTATTGTCTTGTATACAGTTTTATTATATAAATAAACTACACTACAATTATTGCTGTAGGATGGTGAGGGTGACAGCTGTCAGACTCATACAATGTAGCTACCTATCCTTTTCTCTCATTTATATTTTCATCTTAGTGTGATAGTGTCATGGTCATCCTACTCGTGGTATGCAAAAAAGGTCATAATAAAACCTCAAAAAATAAACTTTTTAGCTTCGGGATCGATTTTTTATTTAATTTTATTTTGCAGAAGAGCTCTCATGTATGGCGCAAACCTAGTAATAAAAACAAAAAAAATGTTTATTTCATCCGATATGGCTCTACAAACAATGCAGCATATAGCAGTAATGCAGTATGTAGCATTGACGGCATATTCGAATGTCAAAGTTCAAATATTAACCGCCAGTTTCCGGAACGTTGATCAAAATCAAAATTAACTAATCAGCTGTCAAATCTCTTGTCAAGTATCAGTTGGGTTGCTGAAAGGATGATCAGCTACTTTGATTTGATCATCTGATTAGTTGACCGCGCTGTCAGATCTTAGTACAAAATCACATGCGAAATTCCATTTTGGGTTTCTGGAACGCTGATTATTTTGATCATAGATTAAACTACTGTCAAAAGCTTTGTCAAGAAATCAATACAATAGTGCATGTTGACAAAACAAATAAATAATATTGGCTATTTACGTGAATATTGTGGTTTCTCTGCAGATTATCATTTTTACGGTGTGAAATCATGTTTATTAAGTAAAATCACAATGTTTTTAATGTGTTTTTGCAAAAAGCATTTCATTTTTGCGTTTTATTGTAGATGTATTTTTCGGATATATGTATATCCACAAGGAGTGATGAAGAATTGCATAAATCTCGGCAAATTTTTCAAAAAAGGAAGTATCCCTACGAGTACTCAGAAAGAATATTAAAAAAATGGGACCGAATGAGCAAAGCCGCAATCACGTTCCTAGTAATTATGATAGATCCAAAAATAAAACCTTTAACATTCAGAAACAAATCTATCAGTGCATTGGAAAAAATACTATTTTCACGCATCAAGAGCATTCCAAATAATAGTAGCTGATGATATAAGGATGCCTAAATCAACAGCCAGTTGAAATCAAGCCTCGATTCATCTCGATTCCCCTAACAGAAGAGCGCAATATAATTAAAAGTGGATTTAATAGCTTTATAAATTTAGTTCTAATCTCATATATGTATAAGCTATCACTGAATCATTAGGATGGATGAATATTTAAATATAAACAAAGATTCAAATCAAATGTTTAATTTCAGTATTAAATAGTTCAAATAATATTCTATTAACAACAATAACATTAAATACAATTAAAAAGATTCTGATTCCACATTCCAAGCGTAGATCTCTATGGAGAAGAATGTGCAAGAAACTCCAAGGATATTTTCAATCTTGTTTTATTATTAGACCTTATCAGCTATTCCATCTTTTATAAACTGTTGTAGGAGTGTTTCTGCCATTTCATTTTGTAACTGAAACAAATAAGTTTGTTAGAATAATATAATAAAGTTTATGAGAAGACGATCTTTATAAATGTAAAGAGTATATAAGATATGCTTTCTAAATTATATACCTCTTCATCTGTATTGTTTTATTCATTAGATATAACTTGCTAAACATGCGATGTTCTGCCTCGTAACCCTTTTCAAATTCGAAAAGGCAGTGTAGAGCTGTCTTTGAGTTCTAAGCACCTCAGCGATGCTGTTTTAATCTCTAATTAGAAATGCCCAAGCTTATTTTTTTTTTGTATAATTGAGAATTGCATTTGTTGCTTTATTTTCTATAAAGTTTTTATATCTAGAAAAAACCTCTAAAATGTATATCTATTAATTACTAAGATGTAGGTGTTTTTTCACTTATGTAAAATTTGTAACTTATTTGTGGCGTACTTACTTTTGAACCAGTTTTAATAATTTGCACTTTTATCTTTCTGTGAAATCTTTCCCTCATGAAGCCATTTAAAAAATATTATTAAATATGAATACACAATTATTTGAAAATAACGTGAGATTTGACATATTTATCTGTAGCAAGCAAAGTTGTTTTGTTGTCAAGGACGACGCAGGTTATTTTTTTTACTGGTTTAATACAAGGTCTTTTAAGGAACTTTTTCACAGTTGAAACTAAAATATCCAATCAATGTGACCATTACTAAAAACAATCCACATGACAAATCAAAATGATCATAGATTAGTTAATTTTTCACTAATCATCCTTTCAGCAACCCGAATTGATTTGACACAGCTGTTAATTTAACAGCTGATTAGTTAATTTTGATTTTGATCAACGTTCCGGAAACTGGCGGTTAATCTCATATTTACAAGAATCAATATTTATGTAATGCCACGCCTTAAATTCCGATTAAAATGTTGATTCAATAAGTCATAATAAACCTCCTTTTTTTCTAGAGCTGTTCTTATAAACATTTTCTATGAAGAGAAGGACCTAAGATTTTGGTTGGCTCTACTGGTATAAAATAAACTCTACTTTCAAGGGATTTCTTCACACGGAGGAGTCTAAGTTTCTGGGTAAAACTTTAATACCTCAAACCTTATCATTTGCTTATCATTATCAGTCGTTGCATTAGTTATCAGCTGGGGTTGCTTACTCTTGAAGCTAAATCTACTTCCTAATCCCATGTTATTTCCTGTTCGTCAAACAAATCATTTAGTAGCTTGCATTTTGATAGTATTTTATGATGTTTTTTTTTTCAGATTATATCAGAATGATTATATCGCACAGATACTACTAAGAAATTAGTATTCTGAATTAATCAAATATATAAGCGAGTAGAGTATTTTAGAGCGATATCTGCTGTCTAAGGCTTCATAAGTGCTAAGTTACAAAATGCAATGCATGCAATGAGTAAGAGGCGACTAAAATCCTTTGACTTGAAATGTATTATAAAATATAAATGTTCTTAATAAAACGCCTCGAAATTTCACACCGACCTGTACTAAGCCATGCATAAAACACCTAATTAACGGTGAAGTAGCACTTTTTCCGTATATTTAAGACAAAAATTACTAAAAACTTCACTCGTTAGTCGATTGTTAACTTTTTAACACTAAATATTTACACCTGGCTACTAAATTAATGGTCTCCCGAGAATTGTGTAAATCTCTAACTTGGCAACACCGTTTAGTCACAATCAACAGTACTGAGAACTGAGCGATATGAGATAAAAACTTTGGTAAATCACTTCGTATTTGTTCAACGTGTGGTTTCGAACCTATTATATCAAAAGGTTCATAAAACCAAATTAAAAGTTTATCAAAATGCGTGAAATAGTGCATGTACAGGCTGGACAGTGTGGAAACCAAATAGGGTCCAAGGTCAGTAATTTTTCCAGTATAATTTCTATAGCAAAGTGGTTGGTAGCGCTGTCAGTCATATGAGACAAGAAATGACTGTAATAACGTTCGAAATTCAATTTGCATAAAGAAAACGAATGAATAATCGCGTAAAAAAAATGGACTACGCCTAAAATGGCACATCGTGTGCTTGGCCATTAAATGGTCAATTAAATTTGTCATTGGAAATTCCCTTTTTGCTTATAGATATTTCAAAGGGCTTAGTTTTGATATCAGTAACGGGGCGTAGATGTAAATTAAAACTCAAGGCCGTTTTTATTAGTGCCTACCTACACAAACACTGATAAATGTTGAATAATCCATATCCATGCCGGTCGTTACGATAAAATTGTACTTTCAGAGAAATTGCTAGAAGGAGGTTATCAGCCGGTTTTTGCATTACTAATGCAACGCACCCCAAAATTATAGAAACTTGACCCACTTTCTGACAACTTACATGAATCGAAACGTGTTTTTTTGTCGCATTACGTCGTTTACTGGTGTAATTCGATTTAGCGCTATCTGTTATTGAATAGTCGAACTAATCCGTGTAACGTCTAGAAGGTAATGAAAATAATAAAAAATAATCCGATTTCTTTTGTTTAATTATTTTTTAATACGAAGCTCTTTTGTTTGTTAACCGTAAAAAAATAAAACTTTGTTAAGTTTTTCTCATTTTAATGACAATAATAAAAAATACCATTTTTTTTTTCTAATTTTCGTTTCTGTGCATTAAAATTGTGTAATATTTTGTTTGAGTTTCCCTTCTAATAATTTCCAGTAGATGTTAGTAAAGCAGTAAATTCATGGAACATCAAAACAAACCCCTACGAAATTACCAAATCTTTGTGAGGTCTATTTGGGAGCACGGTAGAGTGCTTCCGCCAAGTCGTGGCCAAGTCAAGCAAAAGAAACAGCCGTGCCGACCTTTTTTTCGAAACTATTCGAGATATTTTCGATTCTTTTTTAAACCAACCAAAACAAAATTAACGCTTCAATCTCCCGCGTCACATCAGTCCGACGAGTGTTTTAGCGTCCTAATTGCTGAGGTCATGTGCCTGTGACGGTTACTCCATCTCGTTTAGCTCTTTAATTCCCATAGGTGACAGGAAAGCTGAAGAGATAGAGTATTTGGTCGAGGATGTCTGACCCCGGCGGATTAAACGCGATAGTGTTTGTCCTTGTCGGATATATCCAACTTATGCGGTTAAAAGCAAGTCCCAATCCATCTCACTCAACTATCTGAGAAACCAATCTGCATGAGTATGATTTGAACATTACATGTTTACTGTATGGACTTTAATTCATTAAGGCCCAAGCGCACGAAAAGTGCCATAAAACAGTGACTTTCTGAAGCCTACTCCTCGGTAACGGCCAGGTTAATAGGTTTTAAAAAAATATGTTTATTAAAGATTCATGAACAACAATATTAACATTTGACTTTTTCGTGCTATTAATACTTTTGTCTTAAAGAAAAATATATAGCAATTTCGCAACTTTTCCCTACTCCTTCGAAACGGCTTGAATTTTTAGAAACATTTTTACACATAAAAATTGGTGGTTAAATATTCTTCAAAGTGAACATTGCATATTTAAATCAATCAATATTTCGCAAAGAAAATGGATTTTAAGGCCAGCCGCGCGCTTTTCGGGCGCTATTGGCCGCAATATATGCACAGATTTTCGTACTGTCGCCTAGGCGGGTGCGAGAGGTGCGCCCACATAATTTTGGCCAGATGGTTCAAGGGTCTATAAGCCTTAAAAGCAAGTCTCAATCCATCTCACTCAACTATCTGAGAAACCAATCTACATGATTCTATGATTTGACCATTACATGTTTACTGTATGGACTTTAATTCATTTAACCCCAATCGAACGTTCGCGCATCTGTTGTCTTATTATTGTGTCTCAAATTGACGGTAAAAGATGGCTACAACCCGGAAATCTTTAAGTCAAAAGTGTGACCAATTTGCACGTGCATCAAACGTCTTATTTCAATACATTTACGATTCGTGAGGGTTGGCTTGGCCCGCGCCTCGTGGGGGTCGACGCGCTCCTGAAATAAAATAAACAATTTTATTACAATAAAATTGTGGCGAGGCGATCACGGCCACTTTTATGCACTAGTGCGGAAAACAGCCCATTGCGTGTTGTAAGCGGTTGGATAAGAGTTTCCGAGTAAGTGTATTGAAAAATAAATATCATTGATCATTGAATTCTTTCCAACAGTTCTGGGAGATCATTTCTGATGAGCATGGCGTAGATCCTAACGGGTACTACAAGGGCGAGAGTGACTTGCAGCTGGAACGTATTAGCGTATATTACAATGAGGCGTCCACAGGTAAGATCTATTCATACTTTTTAACAAGCTTTTATTAGCTTCACTTGTAACTATGTATGTAAGAAAATCTTGGAATCTTAATTTGACCCACTTCCCGGTCTTCTGTCGGTTTCTGAGTTCTGATGATAATACATGACTAGCCAAGAAACGTCATTACAAATCCAATATGGTGGCCTACCCAAGATGACGGACTGGCTGTTTGAAATCCACCCCCATGATATGGGTATCAAATGAAAGGGTTTGCTGTCAAGAATACGAAAAAAAATAGTCACGTGACTCAAATCCAATATGGCGGACGTCCAAGATGGAAGATCACCATGATTAGTATTAAATTTAGTGCGTGCTAAAAGCGTGTTTTTTAGTATTTTAAACTATTATTTATGGTTCCGTTCCTAAAGGGAAGAGCAGTGATGGCCGAGCAGTAATGGCCCTGACTAAAGAGTTGTAGGTCGCGAGTTCGAACCCAGTCAAGCGCATTAATGTGTGTAATTTATTTCATCACCACTGCTCTCAAAACGGTGAAGGAAAATATCGCGAGGAAACCGGCATGTCCTAGAACCAAAAATTCGAAGACATGTGACATTCTATGTATGTGGATTACTCTTTCCTTTTCTTTTATTTTCACATGATGTCTGACAGTTTTGAGTGTTTGATGCGGCCTACCCAAATGTCCTTTTTTTGGTATTGTTCGTCAAGTCGTTGAGCTCCTTAGTAGTTCTGAGTTGATCTACACGCATACTGACAAATGCTTGCACTGACTGGACTGGTCCACTTAGAACTGTGTGGATCTTTCTTCAAAAGACCATCTCAGGCTCAATTTGCATAGTTTTCATATGATTTGACCATTACATGTTTTGCTGTATGGACTTGAAAAGAGACTTTGACCCCTGAGTTTGTTTCGGTGTTTCTTCTCAGGGTAGTCAGTTAGGAAACACAGGCCTCATATAGCATTAATTGACGAAAAAAAAAATTTACGTGTAAAAGTGTTTTTATAAAACCTACTTGCAAAATAAAGATCATTTATCATTTCACCAACCCGCACTGGACCCGCGTGGTGGATTACGGCCCATTCCCTCTCTTAGAAAGGAGGCCTGAATGCCGACAGTGGGAACATTAAAAAGGCTGATGATGATGACTCAAAGGTTAAAACCGGACCCTGTTACTAAGATTCCGCTGTCCGTCCTCTGTCTGTCCGTCAGGCACTA
Source organism: Mythimna albipuncta (assembly GCA_929112965.1). Taxonomy (NCBI): domain Eukaryota; kingdom Metazoa; phylum Arthropoda; class Insecta; order Lepidoptera; family Noctuidae; genus Mythimna; species Mythimna albipuncta. The sequence continues at coordinate 7,737,705 of OV815985.1, read as the reverse complement.
GTACAGAAAAGTTGATAAAGGTAAGAATGGCCTTATGGGCGGGGTAGGCGTACGTCAAAATAATATATAATATGATCATGCTTGATATAATTGACACAAAAATTGCGATCTAAGTGTGCGTGGTTTGTTAGTTGCGTAATGCGCATTCGTATTATAGTTCAAGGGGACAACGCACGTTTTTTGCTACAAGGGCGGTACGGAATCCTTCCTTCATGGTCGAGTCCAACTCGCACTTAAACACACGCTCTAATACACGTTAGGGTGTACCCAACAGCACGCTTAGCCAAGTTGTTATTCTGCAATCGTTAACGCTGTAGAAAAGTGATGAAACGTATGGGAATAACGTTATCTCAACGTAAAGTCGCGTGGTCGGTACAAACGAATAGAAAATTCGTAGCCAAGTTCACATCGTTCAAAATGATAGAATGAATTTCTACAACGTTGAAAGCTACATCCTTTGATAAACAAACGCTACATTGTAGAATGAGCGGCCAACGCAGGTGCGTCAACATAGCTACCCACTTATCGTTTTCTACAATTGCTGACACCGAAGCGTTACCGATTGGAAAACGGAATTCGATATGATACGGTTGTAACTTGGCTAGGGGGGCAGGTTTGCCTTCACGGTTATACCTCGCTCTCTTAACATCTGCTATGCATAACCTACTTATAGTCTGTCTAATAAGTCAACCGACTTGGCAATTTTGTACAATATTTAATCATATAAAAAATACTTACATCCGATACTTTTCATAAGGTTCTTCTGTTACTAAACAATGATCTCTATCTCTTAATCAACCTTGATTATTGAACCCGTGTTGACTACATCAGATTTCATTAAATCGTAATAATTACCAAAGTCGTTTAACTTATTAGACAGACTCTAACCGGGAATCTTTAAGTCGAGAGTGAATAGGTTTCTTCTAAGTAAGCGCGTTCCATCGTCGACCGCATTGTCGCTTTTCATTATGTGAGATAGCGGTCAAGCGCGAACCTATCTACAATTAAAAAAAAACCTTATAGCATAAGCATAAACCATAATCAGCCTTTCAATGTTCCCACTGCTGGGACTCAACGCGTCCTCTCTAGGAGCATAACGTACTTATCAGTCGACGATTGACCTTTACCGAATACAACTACAGCCTACTAATTGGGTCACAAAGGTCATATTTCGGTCCACGCCGTTAGGAATAGTTAATTGGATGACGCCTACCGTGGTCTAACCTTGAGCCTTACTTGGTATACAGTGACGTGAATTGATAAATTGGTGTGGACTACATCTGGAAAGGAGAATTGTTAAATTTATGACGTGTTTACGATGAAGAAACTTCTAGAAGATCTAGATTCTGTTGGCGTCTTCATAAAGTTGGCAACTAGGTTTTATTTATACGCTTTATTGTACACCATTACATACAAGGTGTAAGGGACAGCCCTCCACAAACTTTAAGGGCTTGCTCAGTAGACGAAACTGAACAACCTTCCACAACACTTTGTTTCAGGAAACGAAAAAGAAAATCCGGCTCACCATACATAATTATAAACTTAATTGGTCAGTTTGTATGGTGACGCCGATTTTTTTTTCGTTTCCTGAAAAAAAAAAAATTGTGGATGGTTGTTCAGTTTCGTCTACTGAGCAAGCCCTTAAAGTTTGTGGAGGGCTGTCCCTTACACCCTTTATACAAAAAGGAAACTAAAACACATACATACAATGGGCGGCCTTATCGCTTTCCGCGATCTCTTCCAGGCAACCTGGAATGGGCAGTAATTGCCTGGACAAAAAATGGGGCTGCCGTTGGTGTGACAAACTAGAGTTAAACATATATATTATAATATATACACAGATATATACATATGCTGTATAAAACATACATAGATATATAAATATGCCGCATAATAGATACATAAATACATACATAATAATTGATTGATTTGGTTTTATTAGGACAAATAGGTGGATATGGAGATAAAGGAAGTAATTAAAGACTACAAACTTTTAAATTAAAAGGTATTTTTAGACTTTTTGCAGCACGTAAGTTTTTTAATGTTTTTAAAAGAATTGTACGGATTCAAAAGTTCTAACTCTGAGTTTACATAGATCAGAAGCTCATCCATACATCTATACATATAAATAAAATTGGAGTGTCTGTTTGTAATATTGAAATAACCGCTTTTTACTACATGCATATGAATATATATACGGTACATACTAACATTTAACGGTACGGTACATACCAAAATATCATTTTTTACTATTTTTGTCTGTCTGTATGTCTTTCAGTTTGTCCCGGCTAATCTCTAAAATGGCTGGACCGATTTTAACGGGACTTTTTTGGCAGGTAGCTAATGTAATAAGGAGTAACATAGGCTACTTTTGAAAAATGAGAGGTGGCAATTGACTTATTTCTATCTTTCAACCTAGCCATCTACACTCTACACCCACCATCAAGTGGGCAGGGCCCAAGTCTGCTATTTTTATAAATTCGTCATTCCATCACGATCCCATTGTCATTTTGCAAATCAATGATTTCGTAATAGAGTTGTGGAAAATGACAAAATCGAGTTTATTAAAAGCAATGACTGCACAATGACGTAGTCACTGATCAAAGGAACTGTAAAAATTTTTGCAGATTACCGCATACGTAAGACATTCATTTGTAAATATGTACGAGATTAACATTCTATCCCACTTCTTTCAATGGAGTGTCAGTGGTTAACCGTTGGAAAGTCATAATGACGCCATTATATTAGTAGATTACCAAACTTACTCAAAATCAACAATTATGAAATCAATGGTCTATCCATTCTGACACTATTGTAATAGCAGACTTGGGGCCCAGGTTGAGAATTTTATGTGCCACCGTCCAAACTACTTCTTTTTGGGTACGGTTGGATAGTGGAAATATTTAAGACTTAAGACTCATGACTTATATGGTTTTTTAGGGTTCCGTAGCCAAATGGCAAAAAACGGAACCCTTATAGATTCGTCATGTCTGTCTGTCTGTCCGTCCGTCCGAGCTATACTGTTGAAACTTAGTAAGTAGATGTATTCTGTAAACCGCTAATTAAGATTTTCACACAAAAATAGAAAAAAAGCAATATATTTTACATACTTAGAACTGAAACTCAAACATTTTTTTTTTTCGTCAAACCCATACGGGTGGGGTATCTATGGATAGGTCTTCAAAAATGATATTGAGGTTTCTAATATCATTTTTTTCTAACTTGAATAGTTTACGTGAGAGACACTTCCAAAGTGGTAAATATTTATTTATTTATAACTTTATTGCACACCTTAGCTTAATACAGGATAAACATTTACAAAAGAGTATGTGTACAATAGGCGGTCTTATTATTTTTATATATATATAACCCCCCCCCCCCCCCGTAACTTCTAAAATAAGAGAATGATAAAACTAAAAAAAATATGATGTACATTACCATGAAACTACCAACGAAAATTGGTTTGAACGAGATCTAGTAAGTAGTTTTTTTTTAATACAACAATAATCTAAAAAAATACACTATTATTAAAACATCGATCAAAGTTACAACGAACTACAAGAACTTTTATATTATGTCACTCGCTGCTACGGAACCCTCCATGGGCGAGTCCGACTCGCATTTGGCCGGTTTTTTGAATATAAAGGCCGGCGAAATTTATCTTTGGCCGGAGCGACTAAATAGGTAGACCGGACCCTGCTCATGACCATAAAGAAACATATTAAAACGATACGACTTTTTCTTATAATATGATAAATAGGTGGCACTGGTTATGTATACGCGGAGAGTGTAGGTGTAGACCAATCATAATTGTACCCAAAAATACAATAAAAAAAAAAGACGTGTGGCACTCGGGGACTGCCGCGTACCTTTCAATCGTGGAAATTACAGACACAATAGAAAGACAATAGGTGCGCGAACGCCGGCGTTCGCTTGGGGTTTAATGAATTAAGGGCTTGTTCAGTAGACGAAACTGAAGAACCTTCCACAAAATATTTTATTCAGGAAACGAAAAAGAAATCTGTCTCGCCATACAAATTGTCCAATCAAGTTTATCATTTTGTATGGGGAGGCTGATTTATTTTTTCGTTTCGTGAAAAATAAAATTTGTGGAAGGTTGTTCAGTTTAGTCTACTGAGCAAGTCCTTAAATTTTGTGGAGGGCTGTCCCTTACACCTTTTATATTAAAAATATAAAAAAATACATCAATAGAAGCCTTGCACATTTTATCGAAATTCTGAATGTCGATAATTTTAGTACAAAAACTTGTATTTCCTGGAACAAGTTTTGTGAAATATTCGGGTAAATCACTGAATTACCGAATGCCAACAGAGTTTTAAGCATTTTCTTTTTTTTTTGCATTGCCTTTTCATCAAACATCGCTTTGGATTGCGTTATATGAATCAACAAGCTTTTAAACCATGCTCGATGTTGACGATAAACGAAAGGACCCTCTTAATATATTTAACAAGGGCAGGGGGAAATTTAGAAAGAATGACCGCGGCCTTAGAATGGGGTAACTGAAGGTCACAGGTGGGTATTGTCTGACACGCTCCTTGCTATTATTTTAAGCTATTGTATAGCTTCTATCGCGGGCCTTGAGCGTGGAGACCGAATCCAGAAATTCCGTAACGAAAGTAACCCAACACCCCCCACTCATTTGTTTTCTTATCGGTCACCACGCTCAAAAAGTGAAACCTAGGTAAATATTGTCTATAACCGAATATCATCATAATATGTTGGAAATATGCTCCAACTGCAAATGAGAGTGGTATTACGTTTGTATGGAAATTCATCCGTCACCGGCTCCTTATCGCCAACAGGTAAATTGGTACTCTTGAAATATACTCAGAATATTTACTTGTATTTGTACTTTAAAAATAAGTAAATAAAAATATATAACCTGGGCTCACATGTAACAAACGTGATAATTGCTTTTTTTATGAAAAATAAAGTAAGAAAATTCGTTTATTCATTCATATACAATATAAATACATAGGTATGGAAAAATAAAATTAAAATCTTTTCATTTATTGACCAATATTTCTATAATAAATTATTAAAGTAATTAAAATCTGTTCAAGGTCAAAAAACTTAGCGGTTGCGATATTTAAAACGTTTTTTTAAAGAAATAAGTAAAGTAAGAAAAAAACATTTATTCAAACCTTACATATTCGTAATAATTCGTATATAATAGTAATTCATAGGTGTGGAAAAATTAAAATCTGTTCGAGGTCAAAAAACTTAGCATAAGTTGCGATATTTAAAACGTTTTTTTAAAGAAAAAAAAAAACATTTATTCAAACCTTACACATTCGTAATAATTCGTATAGAATAGTAATTCATAGGTGTGGAAAAATTAAAATCTGTTCGAGGTCAAAAAACTTAGCTTAAGTTGCGATACTTAAAACGTTTTTTTAAAGAAATAAGTAAAGTAAGAAAAAAACATTTACTCATACCTTACACATTCGTAATAATTCGTATACAATAGTAATTCATAGGTGTGGAAAAATAAAATTAAAATCTGTGCGATGTCAAAAAATATATTTAAAACGAAAAATAACGCATTGCTAGTATTCAGTTTGGGCACATGATTAAATAAACGATACCGTTTATTTACACATGGTTTGGGTCCGGCCCGGGTTTATTTACGTAGGTACGGAACCATTCACGCGCTGGTCCAAATCACAGTTGACCGGTTTATTTCGTAATGTTCTCATAATAATGTTTGTCCTTAAACAGCATCACATAAAATAACACTTAAATGTGTCAGCCTACGGAATATGACGTAACTCATCTAATTTTTATTTTTGTCGTTGGTGATTCATATTTCCATACATAACAGGAAGAATAACACACACGTGACCATAACTATTTATAGTCACGTGGATGTTGTTCTCCATAAGATTAGGTATTATGGCAAGTTTAAATATACACCACTAATTATTAATTAATACAAATACTTAAAGCGATTATTAGAAAAGCCCTTGTTATTATTTAAGTAAAATCTCAATAAATAATATTCATAAACAGCAAAGTTATTAGCGTTTGTGTTTATCCAAAAATGTCTCTTAATTTATGGAAATATTGTACAGGCTATTGATTATAATGAATGAATAAATGACGGTTAAAATGGAAAAACACTTCCCGCAGTATTTTCTACTAGCAATTGTTATGTATGATTGAATCTATGATGAATTTACCTTTTCGTGGTCAATTTTAGGATTTCGTTTTTTTCTACTTTTGAATACAAAAATATGATCAGTAATGGGTACAGATAGAGCCCCATTTTTTTGTGTACTTATTAAAAAGTAGGGGTGTATATTTGGCATTGACGCATTGTATAAGTATTAGGGCTCTTTTTTTTTTGGGCGGAGCAGGATTTAGTGTCAGACTCTTACTGACTAATAAACCCACCACGTTCCTTCTTGCCTTTCATACCGGGGCCTCCATTTCGGAAACTGACCGTTGCCCCAGTAGGCTTCGACCCAGCTGGGCCTCTGCGGTTGCTGACCACTCCTTGAGGCGCGCGGGAACAGTGCGCACCGTCGACGACTTGGGCTCGGTCCGGAGGGTTAGCGGGCGGTTAAATAGGTTTAGGTTGTCGAGAAGAGTTCTTAAGAAACACCTCTTACAGTTTTAAAAATTACTAATTATACATAGATGACTCTCTCTATCGCTCAATGGTTTGCTGGAAGAAAACTCACCTTTGAGTTAAGCTCGCCTATGTACATGAACTTTGCTATGCACTTATTTTTTGTTGTTATAGTGTACAATAAAGAATTAAAGAATAGATGTGCCAACAGTTACACCGCGAGATATTTGCATACCTACAGGTACTGGAATCTTGAGCGCTCGGCGTGAGAGTGGGGATCGCTTTGCGCATTCCATACATTGGCGAGCCAATCGTCGTCGTTGTTAGATACATGCAGCAAGCACAGGGTATGAATCACGAGTGACGTCTATGACACGATGGCGCGTCGAGCCAATCACTGACACGCCCCGCCCCCGCGTCTCACTTCGTACCACTAAAGCGACCGAATATTTAATTCTGCGCAACTTGAAGCCTGCGCTCAAGATCCGTGCCGGTATCTGTATCCTTAATTTTGAGAAAAAAACTCGTTCATATCTCTCAAAAACAGCTAAATTTTCTATTCGCAAGAATTTTACTAAATTTTAAACGGTTATTTTTGTTTCGAAAAGTTAAAACTTTGATCTTACTAGCTAAACATTGATTAACACTAGTTGATCTGCGCGTCATAGTTACGTAAACAAAGTGTTGCTAGGCAACGGAATGCCACATGAGACTAGATACGGCATTCATGATGCACATGAGTTACTTTGTAGCGTAACCGAAACTATCGGATATCCGATATAATATAATATCCATAACCGAATCCGAAATTTCGGATAGGGGCGGAGCCTAATTGCGACAAGTTATGACAGGTTGTTTTGTTGATCGGCCGAGTAGCGGCTAATACACGCGCGCATTGTTTGTTTTTTTTTCTGTTGTTCTTACCAAATAAAACCCATTTTATTAGCTATTTATATTTTACTTCTGAAATTCCTTAAAAAATTTAATATCCGAAACTAACGGATAATCCGTATCCGAAATTTCATATCCATAACATCCCTACTTTGTGGCATAATACTACTATGAAGTGCAGAAGGTTATTACTAGAGAATTACAGTTATATACAAGTCGATTTATGTACTATGCTTTTCTGTATGATAAATTACACCCAGACACAGAACAAATGATCGTGCTCATCACACAAATATTTGTCTTGAATGGGAATCGGACCCACGACCTCCGCCATAACAGTCAGGGCCACTGATCACTAGACCAACAGGCCAATAAAAAATAATATTGAAAAACATACCTTCATTCTTCTTCCTATGCCTCAAAATGCACGTAAAGCCTGGTCCCGGTTGACATTCGTAGATCTTTGACAGTCGTTACAGGTAGACGGCAGAAAGTCTGACCTTCAGTCTATCCAAGGAGTTGCCCAGTAACTGGGTTGTGGTCTGATAGGCAGTCACTCCATGTAACACACGTGTATTCAGCCGCATCCGATGAGACTGGAGACCGACCCCAAGTCAGTTTGGGAAAAGTTTAAAATAATACCTGTATTATTTTTAAAACGCTAATGCAATGTCTAAATACTTGCTTTGTGGTTTGCCGAATGGCGTCACCGTTATGTAAACAAAATCTGTTGCTAGGCAACGTGGTGATGTAATGATGGCGGCGCTGACTCATAATGTTACCAGTGGTTTTCAAACTGTAGTCCACGGACCACTCGTGGTTCGCAAAGGTTAAAAATATGGTCCGTAAAAAGTCTAAACGCTATTTTTTTTTTCGGAAGTATATTTTGTCGCCATGTTTTAGTTATGAGTGCCTTTCGTGTATATATAATTTTAGTGTTTAATTAGATTTAAATAAATAAATTGCTCACGTAGAGACCTAATAACAGCGTCTGTGGACGGAATTTAAAAAAAATCTAGTTTTGCCATCAACATGTTAAAGAGAAAGAAGAATAAATAAATTCCGAAAAAACAAAACCAAAATAAATGAGTCAATCTTTTTTATTATGTGGGCTGGACATGTCTGGTCTGTCGATCGAGCGGTGGGCTAGTGAAACGCAAAGTTTGTGCCCTGAAATCGCACGATGGGGTCGCGGCAAACCAAAAAGGAAATGGCAGGACGACTTAGATGTCTTCTTTAGGAATTGGAAAAAAGTGGCTCAGAGCCAGGGTGGTCTTTGCCCAGTAGTGGGACAGTATAGGCAAGACAGTCATCTAGGAAACACCGGCTCCATCTAGCTTAAATTGTCGAAAATATTTACATGTAAAAGTGTTTTTAAAAACCTATATGCAAAATAAATATCATTTATAACATTAAAAAAACCCTATTAAGTTTTCTTTTGGAATTGTGGTCCCTGAACAACAAAAAGCCAAAGTGGGGGCCCTGATCAAAAAAGTTTGAAAACCACCGAGCTTCACGGTGTGTTGCGCATGAGTAACTTTTTAGAATACTATATATGAAGAACTAGAATACTGTTTGCAAATTACATAATAATGTACTAATCCGTACCAAATTTTGCTCGAGATGGCTATTGAAACTATTTTACGACCTAGACAATGGTCTAGTGAAAGTTTGCATATAATTATGAGTGTATGTTCGGTACCTCTTCACACTTAAACGGCAGAACGGTTTTGGAATTAAATTTGACATACAGGTAGATACATGGAGTACGACCGACGTGTTTATTTTTTAATAATAGTACTTTAGACGATACGAAAATTCTATTAGTACTTTAGACATTCTCAAGTTTCGCAATTAACTCAAGAAGTAAAATTAAATAAACTTCATTTACATTTTCAAAGTAAATATTGTTTACAAGCGTGCTAATAATTTAGTTAAAATGCTGTCTAAACTTTAGTTTGGCGATTCTTCGGGCTAAGTCGGCGACCTTGTTCTCCTGCGGATATCCTCATTCCTGATGTGATCATGCAAGGAAACTTTGAGCATAGACATTTCCTTCCATTGCCCTTTTCATCAGAAGGCTTAGTCACAATGCAATAATGATGTAATTTTTCTTTTTTTCTAGGCAAATACGTGCCCAGAGCGGTTCTCGTGGACCTGGAGCCAGGTACCATGGACTCGGTCAGGTCCGGAGAGTACGGACAGCTCTTCAGGCCCGACAACTTTGTTTTCGGCCAAAGTGGCGCCGGTAAGTAACTCCATCTAGCGGCGAGTAGCTGAACTAAGTTGTTAAGATTGTATCATTTTGATGTTTATCTTTTTAGGCCAGTTTATGTGATGTTGATGACTGATTATTTATTATGTAATATCAACCTTTTTTATGAAATTCCCTGTACATATATTTTAAATAATGAAGACAGTGCTAATAGTTTTTATCACAAGTTATTTATCACATGATTAAAAAGCACTGTGTTAAAAATATCTTTTGATAAAAAATACAGATAAATGAACATTCAATCATTGATGCTCATAAATTCTTTGGAAAATAAGTAACTTACTTTTTGTTTGTTCATGGGAAATCATTAAATTAATGACTTTGTCGCTCTGGGTGGAGTGCACAGTGACAGACTTTTATTATCCAATAACCCACAATGTTCCTTCATTTACCCTTTGCCAGGGCCACGGTAACTCTATCAAACAATCTCGCCATCCTACCACGCATCAATAATATTGAAGTTTTAATAAATCATTCAATAAGCAAAATGTCGTTAAATTTATAAAACAACATACAACGCCATCTAGCGGCGAGTAGCAAAACTAAATTGTATTTGTCATAGTGTTCTATAAATTTTGATGCAGTCATCACTATCTACTAAGGCCAACTTACATCACTGATTAATTGCAATTACACGTAATTAGTACGCTATTTTGGTTTTGTCTATTTAAACTTATGGCATAGTGTAATCAACAGAGGTCGGAATTAGTTAAAGTTATTCATGTACTTGCATTGAAATGTTGATATTAATATGGATCTTCCCAGGATTTGACTTAAAACTCATAATTCGAGGCCGTTACCACTCGGCCACCATTGTGTAGTGAATTTTGGTTTTATAATGAAAGTTGATGTAGGAAATTATCAGTCGTTTATTACACACAGGATATTACATTGATTCAGATGTTTACGCCAACACCGCTAAGCCAATAATGACAAAACTTATAACTAGGGTTGCGACATTTCGTAATTACTAATTAGTGATGTTACAACATATAGCTTTATTTAAAAAAATGCAATTAATTTCAAACATGTACGAAACAGATTTATCTAATTTTTATTTTCCAAAATTGCTTCGTTGGTTTCGTGAACATAAGAGCGACTGCTGTGCCTGTGGTCCTGGGTTCGATATATAAATATATATATAAATATATATATAAATGTCTGGGTGGACTTATGGAGGCTTTTGCTGAGCAGTGGAACAGTTAGGGCTAGGAAAAATAATCATTTAAGATTTTTACCTAACTTTAGATCAATATATATTTAACTAATTATACTATACAAACAACTAAATTAATGGCAATGCTGCCAGTCTTCTGGGCACATTTCCGGATGACAGCGGACAGAGTACTTTGGTCTTTGACGCTTGAGCATACTTTGTCATTTAGTTAGATCTATACTTATAATATTATAAAGCTGAAAAGTTTGTTTGTTTGTTTGTTTGTTTGTTTGTTTGAACGCGCTAATCTCTGGAACTACTGGTCCGATTTGAATGATTCTTTCAGTGTTGAGTAGTCCATTTATCGAGGAAGGCTATAGGCTGTTTTTTTTGTTTCAAAATTAGGGATCCGTAATAAAATTGCTATTTTGTAACACAAGGTGTAAAATCGAAAACCTATTTTTGCGTGCGCTGCAAAAACTATTGACAATAGAACAAAATGATGTACTACGGGTTTGTAGATCCCATTAAGACCTACAAAAAAGTCCGCGAGAACATATATCTAGCTATCATGGTTTAATCACAATAACCGATTTTGTGTTCAAAATAATTATTAAATCGTCTGAATAAAAAAAACTGCGTTAAATATGTATCGTAATATTAATGTTTATCGAAATTAAGCATTATGTTATCAAGAGTATTTATGTAGAAGTAAAATACTTTTTGTTTCATCTCAATCGGATATTTCGTTTAAAAGTTATCACGTGTGTAAGATGTTAAGAGTTGGCACCTATTAATGAGTTATGGGCCATAGAGGTTTTTATCAACTTAAAATCCTGTAATAATCTTTTTCGAAATATATTTGTTGATGATTGTAAGTATAAGATCTTTGAAGAGTATAATAAATACATTTATGAACGCGGTAATTTTGGGAAATACTGATCTGATATGAAAACTGTTTAAATATTCAATAGTCCATTTATTGAGGGAGGCAATTATAGGCAATATTTTATCTCAGTATTTTCACGGAAACGAGAAAAACGCGGGTGAAACCGCGGGGCACAGCTAGTTTTAGTATAAATAGTTTATTTAGTATTTAAGTTTTTTTTATGTACATATGTATTAAAGTGTATATGTATTTCTTTTAATAAAAATACCTTATAACCAGAAAAAAAAACTAAATTAATAAATAACATAATAATATACAATCAAAAAATGAAAGTATGTATAAACGTGTACAAAATATAAAAACATTAAAAAAAAATATCCACGTCGATGTCAATAAGAACAGTGCCCAGAACTCTGGCAGCATTGCCACATTGAATGGCAATACTGATTCGTTGGTCAACTAACTCTATGGCGATTATCGCACTGCTGCGAGTGAATGCGTGTTTTAACGTTACTTCTAAGTATCTCCGTTTGTATAGAAAACACGCACAGTCTAACACAGAAAATGCATCCACGCGCGTTCATGTAGGTCACGCGCCTACAAGCGGAGAAACATGCGCTCACGCGCGTGGGTGCGGGGCGACACGCAAGGTATAGCAAACCGAGTCTCGTAGTACCGTGCGTGATTTTGTATGAAATGAGTGCGTGCCTGCGTGAATTTACAAAACGCACCTACGCGCGTGAGTGCGTTAAAAACTCGCACGATGATGCAGATCTGCTCTCCCGCAAGTACGCGCGTAGGTGCAGGTATAGCAATGTGATAATCGCCTAATTTTAGAAGCAAAAATTTTGACTGGCCTGTTGGTTTAGTGGTTAGTGGCCTTGACTGCTATGCCGGAGGTCGTGGATTCGATTGCCACCCAGGACAAATGTTTGTGTGATTAGCATGATCATTTGCTCTGTGTCTGGGTGTATTTATCTATAATATGTATGTATTTAGAAATATATAAGTATGTTTATCAGTTGTCTAGTACCCATAACACAATCTCTGCTTAGCTTGGGACTAGACGGCGTTGTGTGATAGTTGTGGAATATTATATTAAAAATATAGTTACCACCCTATTTTTTGTTCACCAGGTAACAACTGGGCTAAGGGACACTACACAGAGGGCGCTGAGCTCGTGGATTCCGTCATGGACGTCATCAGGAAGGAGGCTGAAGGCTGTGACTGCTTACAAGGTATGTTCTAACCAGAGGCGTAGTCTGGACTCATACCATAAATGAAGTTATGGTTTGAATTTCAATAAAAAGCTAGCCGTACTGGTAAGTTAAAGGTGATTGATTACCCCAACATTTAAATGAGGTCGCCATTTTGGGAAACAATCTAAATTACTCTGAATTGTAGGTTTTCGCTACGTGTTGCCAGGGTAAACATTAATCTCCAAAATGTTTAGTTCAGAAAACAGGAAAAAATCAATTGATATACATCAAGATAAAAATCAATTCATATATTTATTTATTTAAGGATCACCAACGAGTGTTACAAAATAAAATAAAAAACTTAAGAAATAGAAATTGTGAATCGTGATATATATCATGATGTAATATATCGAAAGCAGCCTCTTAAGTGGATGTGGAGAGGATTTGTCTTAATTTCCCTCTTTCTACCTCCAGGATTCCAGCTGACTCATTCTCTTGGGGGTGGCACTGGCTCCGGAATGGGCACGCTACTGCTCAGCAAGATTCGTGAGGAGTTCCCGGACAGGATAATGAACACTTTCAGTGTGGTACCTTCTCCTAAGGTAAGACATAGTTTTTGAAGTGAAAACTTCTTTAGCGGCGTTGAGCACTTTTTCTGTAATGGGTATAAAATCTTAAACTCGCGTCAGGACACGTGACCTGATCGAAAAAGCGTAAGACGGATGGAGAGTATTTAATGTAAAATAATTGTAATAGTTTTAAAGTGTTAAATTTTTAATGTAATATAAATTGTCATGTTTGTGTACGATAGCGCAATAAATTAATATTGTATTCTACCACATAAATGATAGTACTTTTATACTGATAAAGCAATTGGTGCAAAATTATTCCCTAACCATTCCAGAATATCAAACATGCTCAACGTTAATAATCAAGTTTTCACTTCTGCCGGCACTCCCGGAGTGCAACCCGTCTTTTTTTTTTAAGGCAGGTAGGAGTCTCTGACACTCCACCAATTGCACCATCCTTCTGTCTCATTTTAAGGCGTGCAAAGCCTTTGAACATCGGGCTGGAGTTAAATGCAAACATACTCGTACTTCCACCTGCAACCGCATAGAACCACCGCTGACTGTTAAAATCATTTTCTCTGCGAAATATTGATTGATTTACATTCTCAAGAACTTTTAACCAGCTATTTTTTGTGTAAAAATATTTCTAAAGATCAAAGCCGTTTGAAAGAAGGGAAAACAGGTGAAAAATTATTATGTCGTTCATTTTTTTTTTTTTTTTTGAGAATAAAGAATGAATCTGTAATAAACATACATATATTTTTTCAAACCTATTAACCTGGCCGTTACTGAGGAGTAGGCTTCAGAAAGTCACTGTTTTATGGCACTGCTCGAGATTTAGGACCATGATAGGACCCAGGTCGCCCCGCCATCTCCTTTTGGTCGCCGCGGCTCCTGCCCCCCTAGCCAAGTTACAACCAGTTTGTGTCGAATTCCGTTCTCTAATCGGTAACGCTTCTGTGACAGCAATTGTAGAAAACTTTAAGTTGGTAGCCATGTTGACGCGCCTGAGTCGGCCGCTTGTTCTACAACGTAGCGTTTGTCTAATAAAGGATGTAGCGTTAAACATTGTAGAAACGATTTTGAACGATGTGAACTTGGCTACGAATTGTCTATTCGTTTGTTCTGACCACGCGACGTTACGAGATGACGTCATTCCCATACGTTTCATCACTTTTCGACAGCGTTAACGATTGCAGAATAACTTGGCTAAGCGTGCTGGTCCTGGTTTTTTACGGATCCACAGCTCGTTAAACATGCGGAGTACTATTAATACCAATAAAATTGCTGTTTAATTTCTTCAAATAAAAATGTAATCAATGTTTTTCTCCACAGGTATCCGAGGTAGTCCTGGAGCCGTACAACGCGACGCTCTCCGTCCATCAGCTCGTAGAGAACACCGACATGACGTTCTGCATCGACAACGAGGCGCTCTACAACATTTGCTTCAGGACACTCAAGCTGGCTAGCCCGAGTTACGGAGACTTGAACCATTTGATATCCGTGAGTGTTAAACATTATCATCTAACTAGTTTTTTACCTTCAAAGATTCAAAGCATTTTTAACCGACTTTAAAAAGAGTCCAACGACCTGTAGGTAGTTAATACGCAACGCCGACTACTAAAACTATCAAAATTTAACGGTGTATATTAGGTCCTTAAATATGAAATTGGCGTTTTGTACGGGAGGAATATAATGTCAATTTTTTTTTTTGTAAATAAAATAGATTTAATTAATCAAAGTATGAACTTGTACTCGTAAATATACTACCGATACTAGCTGTCCGCCCGCGACTTTGTCCGCGTGTACTTCGGTTACCGCACTCTAAACGTGTTTTCCCGTAGGAATAAGATGTTTTTCCGGGATAAAAAGTAGCCTATGTTCTTTTCTATGTCAAAGGCTATATGCATGCCAAATTTCATCCAAATCCGTTTAGCCATTTTTGCGTGATTAAGTAACAAACATCTAAACATCCAAACATCCACACTTTCACATTTATAATATTAGTTTGCATTTCAAGTTTTCCATTGTGCGGTAATAAGCGACGCCAAAGAAAAAAATAATGAGGAAAAAACAAATGAATTACTGTTTTCAAAACTCAAATGTACCAGCTAAATGAATTTATAAATTTTAATTTGAAATTCTTAACCAAAGAGGAGATATTTCAGATCAAAGTGGTCAGTACGACAAAACGCTAATTTCATATGTAAGGACCCATCAATTGTGTACCGATTTTGAATTTTTTATTTTTTTATTGAAAGTTTCTGCTTCCAAGTTCGTCATCATCATTATTTTAGCCGATAGACGTCCACTGTTGGACATAGACCTCCCCCAAGTGTCGCCACAATGAACGGTGAATATTGAAATGATCTGATCATGAACTTCGAAGATATTATAGTATGAGAAGATATCATACCTGTGATTCTCCATCTCGAAGAACTCCATTCCATTCTTTATTCTAACACTCAACTGTCTCCAGCTCACCATGTCCGGTGTAACCACGTGTCTTCGTTTCCCTGGACAACTGAACGCCGACTTAAGGAAGCTCGCCGTCAACATGGTGCCGTTCCCTCGGCTTCACTTCTTTATGCCTGGTATGTTCTTTGCAGGAATCAGTTAGAACTGTCAAGATAATTACCGTTGAACTTGGCAATGCTGCCAGTTTTCTGGCAAATTCCGTAGTGCAAAAGTGGCAGCGATGTGGAAGAAGTTTTGCTTGCAGCTTCGCCATTGGAAATAAAATATAAGCTTAAATCACTCAGGAATAAAGCAGATTTCTATCGGTGTAAAAATTTTAGAAATCGGACCAGTACTTCCAGAAATTACTTCCTACAAGCAAAAATAAAAACAGAAAAACAAACTTTACCTATTTATAATATTAGTATCGATAGTCAGATTAGTACTTCTCAAGTATCAACTTTAACATTGTCTATTTTAAGTCGATTTTTGAGTGACTAATTGTGGTAAATGTCCTAAAAAAAGTATGAGTTGCAAATCAATTTGAACTTTGTTACACGTAACATAGAGTTTATTGTTCTATAATTTGTTGGCGCCACTGCTATTTTGCAACAATTCATTGATACAGTCACTTTACTATAGTATTACCATAATATTACAGGATTCGCGCCACTTACAGCAAGAAACGCTCTCACATTCCGCGCACAAAACGTTCCTGAACTGATGAGTCAAGTAAGTATTTAATTGAACTAAATTCTATCTTCTCGACAATAGATGTCGCTACCAACTAGAGATGAAATGAATATCTGGAACTTAATACCCGGACGGATATTGAGTAACTAACTAAAATTTCTCAAAATACTTTTATTGTGATATTTAGTGCATAAATTGAAAAATCTAAAGATATAACCGCTATATCTACCAACTAGAGATGAAACGAATATCCGGAACTTAGTATCCGGACGGATATTGAGTAACTAACTAAAATTTCTCAAAACTCTTTTATTGTGATATTTAGTGCATAAATCGAAAAAGCTAAAGATATTACCGCTATATCTTTATCAGGTTTCTTATTTTTTCTTGCAATATTATTAGGAAAACCGGTGTTTTTTTTTTATGATAGGCTTAATCTCTATTTTAACAGATGATAAGTGATAATACTGTCGACGATGGAGCACGCTAGTCTAGAAGTAATCTATTCACTTTTGACTTAAAGACATCCGAAGGTTCTAGACATCAGGAAACACAGACTCCGGCAGGGAATTCCGCTCCTTAGCTGAACACACAATAAATGTGTTCCAAAAACATTTTGTGTGATATCAACCATGTAATTTGGCCTTGTGGCGGGCTTGACGGAATTGAACTAAGCAATTCCGACGTACTCCTTAAAAAGTGTTGATTCCCGATAATTTAATCCTCACGTTATCAATTTATTTTATTGAATTTGGCCGGATATTCAGATACTGAGCCTTTCTCAATATCCGGATATCTCCCCTTTACTCATCATTATACGGGCTCCAGTGAGATAATTTTATCCTATCGTTCTCAATTTATTTTATTGAATTTGGCCGGATATTCAGATACTGAGCTTTTCTCAATATCCGGATATCCTCCTCCACTCATCATTATACGGGCTTCAGTGAGATAATTTAATCCTCTCGTTCTCAATTTATTTTATTGAATTTGGCCGGATATTCAGATACTGAGCCTTTCTCAATATCCGGATATCTTCTCTTTACTCATCATTATACGGGCTCCAGTGAGATAATTTTATCCTATCGTTCTCAATTTATTTTATTGAATTTGGCCGGATATTCAGATACTGAGCTTTTCTCAATATCCGGATATCCTCCTCCACTCATCATTATACGGGCTTCAGTGAGATAATTTAATCCTCTCGTTCTCAATTTATTTTATTGAATTTGGCCGGATATTCAGAACACTGAAATTTTCTCAATATCCGGATATCCCTCTTTACTCATCATTATACGGGCTTCAGTGAATTTTTTCCCTTCATAATCTCAATTTTCCTCACAGATGTTCAACTCAGGGAACATGATGACGGCTGCGGATCCTCGGCACGGCCGCTACCTGACCGTGGCCACCATCTTCAGAGGCAGGATGTCCATGAAAGAGGTGGACGAACAGATCCTGGCCATACAGAACAAGAACTCGAGGTAAGTAGCCTGAAGGCCCTAGCTGCCGAGCCAGTAAACGAGTGCCATTAAGGCGTATAGTCCCTTGAACCATCTGACCGAAATCATGTGAACGCAACTCTTGCACTCGCCTAGGCGGCAGTACGCAAATCTGTGCATTTATTTGCGGCCAGCAGCGCCCGGAAAGCGCTTTAAATCCATTTTCTCTGCGAGATATTGATTGATTTACATATGCAATGTTCACTTTGAAGAATATTTAACCACAAATTTTTATGTGTAAAAATGTTTCTAAAGGTCCAATTCGTTTCGAAGGAGTACGGAAAAGTTGCGAAAACGCTCTTTTTTTTTGACAAAAGTATTAATTGCACGATAAAATCAAATGTTGATATTATTGTTCATGAATCTATAATAAACATATATTTTTTTCAAACCAATTGACTTAGCCGTTACGGAGGAGTAGGCCTCAGAAAATCACTGTTTTATGGCACTTTTCGGGCGCTTGGCCCTTAAACAGTGATTTTGTGAAACCTACTCCTTGGTAATAGCTGGGTTTAAAAATATTATTATATGTTCATTTACAAAATTGTTTATAATGAGAGCGGTGACGCGGCATTATGAGTACAATTACCGTCACGGATCTTGAGCGCTCGGCGTCAGACTGGTGATCGCTGCGCATTCCATACATTGGCGAGCTAATCGTCGTCGTTGTTAGATACATGCAGCAACGCAGGCAACGAATCAGGAGTGACGTCTATGAAACGATGGCGCGGCGAGCCAATCACTGACACTCTCACCACTAAAGAGACCGAATATTTGACTTCTGCGCAACTTGAAGCCAGCGCTCAAGATCCGTATCGACAATAGGCTAGTTGCCGTAAAAAATGTAATTAGTCCGTCTTTTAAAATAAAAATATTTTTTTCATAAACATGTAAAAGGTAAAACAGTTTATTTAAACATAAATCAAAAAGTCACAATTTGGTTACAAGTTACATTATATACCTCAATGTAGTGCGATTATAGTCACTTTCTGAGCAAGTGTATCGAAAAGTTTATTCTATAACTGGTTCATTCTCCCCCCAGCTACTTCGTAGAATGGATCCCCAACAACCTGAAGGTGGCCGTGTGCGACATCCCCCCGCGCGGCCTCAAGATGTCGGCCACGTTCATTGGCAACAGCACTGCCATACAGGAGATCTTCAAGCGCATCTCGGAGCAGTTCACTGCCATGTTCAGAAGAAAGGTAAGCAATACTTTTACACACAGTGTCTACATTCCTATTTTCTTCAATTTTCCTTTCGCAGGTATGCTGGAAGAGATTTCTTTAGAATTAAGTATCATCATACTATTCTTCTGTTCTTTTATTATTGTGTGTACATAGATTTTTAAATCTCCTCCTCCTTGCGTCATATTCCTCAATGTTGAGGGTCGTGACTTAGTGTTGCCAGGTGTCCCGATTTGCGCGGGATGTCCCGATTTTTAGGGGTCTGGGGACGCGTCCCGATTTGCACGTGATCGGAGCGCTGAATGTCCCGATAAATCAAAAACCCTGAAACTCAAAAAGTGACTGAAAAAGTCTGGGTTTTACTCAGTAAAAGTTTGACATGCCCTTCGTTTTACCCCAGAGGGGAAGAAGTCATTGGATGATTTCCCATCTAAAAAAAACCTTTATTAAAAGAAAAAATTGGTCCAGATCTAAAACCCTAAATCCCGATTTGTTTTACCATCAGTCCCGATTTTTATCCAAACAGACCTGGCAACACTAGTCGTGACCTCCCTGCTTCATCACTTTACTTTTATGATGTTTTTACATTTATTCCTGTCTCTGGCGGTGTGAAGGGCCTTGTATACTGTGGAGTCAAGAGCGGTGCGGATCTGGTCAGACCAACGTATTGGGTTGCGCCCGCGAGGCCTTTTTCCATCTACTTTACCAGTCACGATTAGCCTTTCGAGGTTTCAAATTTTTAAATAAATATATAATAAGTGGGTTATTCTTGGTTGCACTAGCATATCGCATACAGGGATAATCGCCAGCTGGTGCCACTTTCCATTAAAAGTGTCTAAAGGGCCTCTGCGAGGTGGTTTCGGCTCCTCGTACAGGCGTTGGAAGGCTGCAAAGGACCAAGATCTCAAGATTCTGAGATAAATGAATAAACAGAAAAAAAAAACAAAATAAATAAATGATAACAGGACTAGGTGTCGTGGCGACGCTTGGTGGAGGCATAAATGTCAGACTTGCTGACTAAAACTAGCATGTGTTCCTTCACTTGCTTTCCTAAGGATATAGATATTGTAATATGTCTTTCTTATATATAAAAAAAAGTCACGAATATTAAAAAGACGAATGTTTGTATGTTTGTTACTCCTTCACATACAAACGGCTGAACAGATTTAAATGAAATTTAGCACAAGGGTAGATTATGTCCTAGAATAACACATAGGATATTTTTTTATCCGAGGAATAGGTTCACTTGGTATGTTGACCTACTTTCACACAAGCGAAGTCAGTAGCTGAAAATTGTATGTTCTTTCTTTCCAGGCTTTCCTCCACTGGTACACAGGCGAAGGTATGGATGAGATGGAATTCACGGAAGCTGCCAGCAACATGGCGGATCTGATCTCCGAGTATCAGCAGTACCAGGTAAGGACTTACAGCAATATTACTAGAGATCAAAATAGTTTGAGTATATTTCTTTTACGTAAAGTTCATGAAAGTTACATAGAGTTGATAATTATCTTCATCATCAGCCTTTTTTAATGTTCCCACTGCTGGGACTCAGGCCTCCTCTCTAGGAGAGGGAATGGGCCGTAATCCACCACGCGGGCCCAGGGCGTGTTGATGAATGTCACATGTCTTCGAATGTTTTTTTTCTCGGACTTGCCGGTTTCCTCGCGATATTTTCCTTCACCGTTTTGAAAGCAGTGTTAATGAAATAAATTACACAAAGTAATGCGCCTGGCTGGGTTTGAACCCGCGATCTACAACTTTGTGTAATTTATTTCATTAACACTGCTCTCAAAACGTTGAACGAAAACATCGTGAGGAAACCGGCATGTCCTAGAACCAAGAATTCGAAGACATGTGACATTCACCAACACGCACTGGGCCCGCGTGGTGGTTTACGGCCCATTCCCTCTTCTAGAGAGGAGGCCTGAGTCCCAGCAGTGGGAACATTAAAAAAGCTGATGATGATGGATGGTGAATAAAGCCAAAGTGTCGACATGTTGGCTTAATTGAAGACAGTTACTGTGCTGTCAGGGTCGCGGGAATCCGATGGATGCGTGATGCACAGGACCGGTCGTTGTGGCGACGCTTGGGGGAGGTCTATGTCCAACAGTGGACGTCTTTCGGCTGATATGATGACTGATTGTAAACACAAATGATTATAATCTTAAGAGGCTGCTTCTCCACTCGCCTACCGTCAATATCGAGCATGGTTAAAAACTTGTTACTTTATCTAACGCAATCCAACATGATGTTTGACGAAAAGGCTATGCGAAAAAAAAGATAACGCCTGAAAATTCTGTTAGCATTCGCTAATTCCGTGATTAACTCGAATATTTATCTGTTTAAGTTTTTTGCGCCATATCCCGATTCATTGGCGTTTTAAGTATTTTTGCAATTAGGTCAGCCACATGATAAACAGATGATTAATATAAATATTATTTCTAGGAAGCGAATATAGATGACGAGGAAGCTTTTGACGAAGAAGAAGAAGCTCAAGACGAATACGCAGGCGCCACGAACACTATGGAGATGATTTAATTTAACACGAGTTTAAGGGTGCATGCTGGTGAAATTCCATTGAAGTGTAGCTGTGCATACTGGTGAAGAACCGACATTTTTTTTTAATCTTGATTTAACACGAGTTTAAGGGTGTATGCTGGTGAATTTCCACTGAAGTGTAGTTAGGCACACTGGAGAAGAACTGACTTTTTTTTTAATGATATAAACCTGTGCTTGACTGCGATCCCAACTGATGGTAAGCATTAACAATTGTTGATGGTGAAGCGCATTAGTTTGAAGAGCCTATTCACTCTACCGCTTGCATTGGATTGGTCTCGAGATTTTCCGCGTTCTATTCGCCAGTCATGTGTTTGCAATGGAGTACCCAACTCCATCTCGTTTAGCTCTTCAATCCCTAGTAGTTATAATAACTTCTTTTTTGTTACATAAAGTTCACATTTTCACAAGAAACGTGTCTCAAGCGGATGGCTCCCAATGTGTCCGTGAGCAGTGTCTATGTGTGCGTTGCTCGAGCGCGCTTTGTATGTAGATTGACTTCTGTACCTATCTATTTTGTGGTGCTGGTGGTGGTGTGGTAATAATATTAACATAATTTGTAACTGCACATGTCGTGGTTTAATAAACGTAAAAACTAAGATACGAGCTCAACTCACACTTGCCACTTTTCTCTGTTCTTCTCCGCCCAACTCCGCTTCAATGGAAAAGCACCCTTACGCTTTTTCATCGACATATAAACGTTAATTATGTAATTAATATGATTTAAGCTTAAAATAACAATTGAAATCGTTAATTCTCGTGTCCGTTTTTTTAAGTTTTAAAATGTATGGTTATAAAAAACCGTTTACGTTGATTTACGGTTTTTTTTTTGTTTTGTATCTTCTATTCTGAGGTATAGTTTTCCTATAGTCCACTAAAAAACTAATCAAATTTCTAAAAACAAAATTAAGAATTCGTAATCAAAACGAACCGTTTTAAAACTTATAAAAAAGGTCATATCAATTAAAATAAATAATTTATATCAGTGTGTCAATTATTTCCACAGTTTTGTGAGCTGATTGAATGATTCTTAAAAAAAAAAGTCGCTTATAGATCACTTAAAATACTTAGAGCCTTCGAGTTATAATGTTTGAAGCGCGGGACACGCTTTTGTAGTAAGAACTTTAAAATGGCTCATGCTGTAGTGAAAATATTAGCAAGTTACCGAGGAAAGCAGGGCCGACCTCTTTTTGGAAGAATATACCTCCACTCTACTCGACTCGGTAAAAAAATACAGACAGAAGGAATCATTTTTAAATAAGTATAGTGTTTAAAGTTTTATACTTAAAGTATAAAATTAAAAACCGGCTTCTATAAAAACTGTCCAATCAAGTTTATAATTTTTATGGAGCGGCCGATTTTGTTTTAAGTTTCCAGAAAAAAAAAAATATGTGGAAGGTTGTTCAGTTTCGTCTACTGAGCAAGCCCTTAAAGTTTGTGGAGGGCTATCCCTTACCCTGTAAAAGAGTAGAGTGGAAAAAATAACTTAGATTATAAGAGTAACTGTCCCGAGCATGTCTCGATAAAAACACTTTTCGCACTTAAGTAGTGATTTCTAGAAAAAGCGCTTTTTACATCGCAGCAGCTTTGTTATTAAAAAAAAAGTATTTTTTGTATATTTAAGAAAAAATACCAGTAATTTTTTAAAAATAAAACTCCTGTTTTTATAAAAAACCGTTTTTATTTAAGGAACCGTTTTTTATTTATAAATAAAACCGTTTTTTAGCCATTTTAAATTATAATCGTATGTTAAGCTACTGTTTTTTAAGCTGTGTTGAGCATTTAGATGACTGCAGAGTGTTATCTTTTATTATTTTTTAAATAAATGAAAAATTGTGTAAAATCTGTTTTTATTACTAAAACTAATTTTCCTTTCATGACGAATAATATACTTTATTATGTACAGATACCGGCACGGGTCTTAAGCCCTGGCTTCAAGTTGCGCAGTAGTCAAATATTCGGTCTCTTTAGTGACCTAGATCTTCGTTGTAGATGACGAATGTAGGTACATGTGGGCGCAAAACCACTATTTGAATATTTTGATGAGGATATTCGATCACTTCCTGCTAATTTCTTTTAAATATTGCAACATCCTGTTGAATTTATAGAAGGATTTCATTTGATAACTTCCTTTCGAATTATTTTAAAATATTACGACATCCTGTTGAATTTATAAAAGGATTTCATTTGGTAACTTCCTTTCGAATTATTTTAAAATATTGTTTAGTTTAAAACAAATTAAATGACCAACTTCCTTTCTAGAAAATATTAAACATCCGGTCGAATTTGTGAGGATTTAAGTTGACCACTTAATTTTTATTTCTTTAAAAATATCAGAGCATCCGGTCATATTTAAATAGTAATTTACTGTGACAATTTCCGTTCTATTAATTTATTTAAAATATTTTTCTACCTTCATAGTGAATTTTTATGCTTGTCAATTTCTGAGTATAAAAACCGTTGTAATGTGATTAGAAAGGCACTTTTTGACCGACCATAGAATAAACAACTTGAACTGAAGCAATGTATTTCTTTATTATCACTCTAAAACATTTCCTGATATCACTGTGACTGTGAATTTTGTGTGACGTCAACTCCGACGGCGATCATACGCCGACAGCAGCGGTGGGATACAGCCCGCTCCTACCGAAGTCCTCTGGATTCTGGGTCAAGTGCCGTGACTGCAACACGGTTCGCTACTCCTGCGCCTTCACGAGGTCGTGGCAATTTCTACCTATTGCCTTTCGATCCCAAGGTGCGCTCTCATACCAGGAACCGAAGACCTGGGCTGAAACGTGGTCTCTGCAATACACCACATGGAAGCAGGACCTGATCCAGACGTTTGGCGAAGAGTTCCGGTGTGCTGACGACGTCCAGTGGTGACGTGACTGCATGTCGGAGCAGGCGAGCAGCCACGTGAATTACGCAACCGAAGTATGGACGCTCTTCAAGTGAGTGCAGCCAGAAGCAACGGATGGTGAGGTTATTGATTCTTTAATCACTGGTTTTTATCCTGATTTTATGAAATGTGTATTGTAGTGTAAAACTCCTGACGTTTTGCCCAAACTAGTCTCCATTTTCAAAACTTTTCGTAATCTGACTAATCAGAAACTGACGGTACAAACATAAATTATTCAAACCAAAAACTTCCGTTGTAGCTGTCTTTGTCGTTTTTATGAGCTGTCATTGTCAGTTTAGGAGCTGTCACTGTCGTTTCTAGAAGTTGTCAATTTACCCGAAACAGCAAGGAAAAATCGTCAAAACATATTTCCGCAAACGATTTCCGGAGGAGGCTCCGAAAAGTCAAATGTTTGATTTTGTTTTTGTGAAATTTTAAATACCTGTTAAAATTAAAATGATTTCAGTCCTATATAGATTAATTTTTGTAAGTACTGGTTTCGAGAGTCCGATTCGAACATTGGGGGTTGCTAGTAAACCTTAAAACTTTTAAGAAAGCAGTGAAAAAAAAAAAAAAAAAAGTGTAGCGTGTTTTGGTTAGCAAACAAAAGTGACCTGTGTGTCGGGGTGCTAATAATTTATCGTTCGCTGTAGTTATTTTCATTTTTACAAATACCCACTAAACAAAGCGTTTGCATTATCTGCCTTAATGTTTTCCAAATGGTTCCTCTAGTCTGGTGATCATGAAACAATTGGAAAGTAGAAGAATTAAGCAAAATAAAATATTGTTTTGGATCGATTAGGTCGATCGTTTAATCGATTACTGGGACGATTTTTGGATCAATTGCTGGATCGATTGGCAGGGCGTTTGTTAGACGATCGGCGAGGCGTTTGTTAGACGATCGGCGAGGCGTTTGTTAGACGATCGGCGAGGCGTTTGTTAGACGATCGGCGAGGCGTTTGTTAGACGATCGGCGAGGCGTTTGTTAGACGATCGGCGAGGCGTTTGTTAGACGATCGGCGAGGCGTTTGTTAGACGATCGGCGAGGCGTTTGTTAGACGATCGGCGAGGCGTTTGTTAGACGATCGGCGAGGCGTTTGTTAGTCGATCGGCGAGGCGTTTGTTAGTCGATCGGCGAGGCGTTTGTTAGTCGATCGGCGAGGCGTTTGTTAGTCGATCGGCGAGGCGTTTGTTAGTCGATCGGCGAGGCGTTTGTTAGTCGATTGGCGAGGCGTTTGTTGATCGATTGTTAGATAAAAAAGAACGAAAAACCTTGCAGATGAACAATAATCGCTTAATCTAATTGTTAGCAATGCTGGTCGGGCAAACTGTCAGGTTGACATTTGTAGAGCTTTATAAACAGTGGCAATTAAAGATTTTCAGTTGATTTTATTTTACATCAAAAAGTACGTGAAAGTTCCCCATGTTATTGCTTTAACCTATTGCCACTGTGTTTTAAGCTTTTATGTAAATTTAGGATGGACGAGCGATAATTTCGAGACAAGTTAAGATTTGACACAAGCGATGTAATTGGATCTTTTGAAAAAAGGATGTCTTGCTTGCAGGATGTTAAAAATTGATCAAAGATTTAGAAGTTTCTATTAAAATTTGACATGTACTGCCAAATGGCGGTATAAAGTAAAGCATGGTTAGAACTATTATTTAAGATGTTTCGAAAAAATCGTTGTTCACGATTTAGTTTATGATAATTAGCCGACCGTATGGGCGGAGAATTTGTAAATTAGATTTATCACAGTAACTAGTCCCTTTCCCACCTATTACGCTGACTGATCACCAGTGTATCCTTTTTCCCTGTCCAGAGCTGATCCTAGGCGGGTGATGCCATAAGAGATGGCTAGATCCAAGGCGGGTGATGCTAGTTAGGGAGGCTATATCCTATGCGGGTGATGCCATGAAGGAATATGGCTAGATCCAAGGCGGGTGATGCCGTAGATTAGATAGTTTTAATGTGAATTGGCTTATTGCTTTAAAACAAATTGTATTGATTTTTTGTTCGGACCTGTTCAAGCCATTAATAATTTTTCAAGCGCGATATTTAGATTCATTAGATTAATTAGTCCCCTTCCCACCTATTACGCTGGCTGGCCACCATGCGTATCCTTTTTCCCTGTCCAGAGCTGATCCAAGGCGGGTGATGCCATGTGGTATGGCTAGATCCAGGGCGGGTGATGCTAGTTAGGGGGCTATATCCAAGGCGGGTGATGCCATTTGGTATGGCTAGATCCTAGGCGGGTGATGCCAAGTTAGGGCTAGAAGGCGAATGATGCCGTGTAATGCCAATCAGCCAATTCACACCAAATATTTGATACTGTGTAAGTTGGGCTAACCCTATGTGGGTGACGCCGATAAAGTGTTTGATTTTGGGCTAACCCTATGCGGGTGACGCCGATAAAGTGTTTGATTTTGGGCTAACCCTATGTGGGTGACGCCGATAAAGTGTTTGATTTTGGGCTAACCCTATGTGGGTGACGCCGATAAAATGTTTGATTTTGGGCTAACCCTATGTGGGTGACGCCAATAAAATATTTGTTACTGAGTAATTTTTGGGCTAAGCCTATGTTGGCGACGCCAATAAAATGTTTTGATGCTGTGTAATTTTGGGCTAACCCAATGTAGGTAACGATAAAATGTAATTGATTAGTTTGGAAACTTTTATTTTTGTAATTTTAAAACATAGTTGAAGCTTGTGATCATTTATTAGTTTTGCATTGTATAATGTAGAAGCAATTTTTTTCAATTTTGTAAATGTGCGGTACCATGGAGTATTCTTATTGTTACAACTTTTGTGACTTAACGAGTATGGCAGTTGGGTTTGTCATTGAGTCATTCAACTACATGGTGCTCACATAATAGAAGCAACAAGAAATATGTAACCAAGATAATATGTAACTCATAATATGATTTAAAAGAGTGTCCATGGAGTTTCTTGCACGTTCTTCTCCATAGAGACCTACGCTTTGGAACGTGCGACTTAGCTTCACTTTTTTGGACTGACCGACATTTGACTATTCAAAAGTGCCTGTTAATGGTCTCTCTGAAATAAATGCTTTGATTTTTTTTTAATTTTAATGTAAAGTTCTGTACAGCGCAGAGAGCGCGCTGAAATCAGAATGGCCGTGTGGGCGCAAAACCACTATTTGAATATTTTGATGAGGATATTCGATCACTTCCTGCTAATTTCTTTTAAATATTGCAACATCCTGTTGAATTTATAGAAGGATTTCATTTGATAACTTCCTTTCGAATTATTTTAAAATATTACGACATCCTGTTGAATTTATAAAAGGATTTCATTTGGTAACTTCCTTTCGAATTATTTTAAAATATTGTTTAGTTTAAAACAAATTAAATGACCAACTTCCTTTCTAGAAAATATTAAACATCCGGTCGAATTTGTGAGGATTTAAGTTGACCACTTAATTTTTATTTCTTTAAAAATATCAGAGCATCCGGTCATATTTAAATAGTAATTTACTGTGACAATTTCCGTTCTATTAATTTATTTAAAATATTTTTCTACCTTCATAGTGAATTTTTATGCTTGTCAATTTCTGAGTATAAAAACCGTTGTAATGTGATTAGAAAGGCACTTTTTGACCGACCATAGAATAAACAACTTGAACTGAAGCAATGTATTTCTTTATTATCACTCTAAAACATTTCCTGATATCACTGTGACTGTGAATTTTGTGTGACGTCAACTCCGACGGCGATCATACGCCGACATACACTTTGTAAGGAAAGGCTTTTTTAAAGCCACGTACAGACATCATCGCGAGGCGTGCGTCGCGAATGGTTCGTCAGGCTTCCGTCAACCTGAGGCATATGACGGTAAAATGCGTGCGTCCCGAACGACAAATGCTCAAGCTGAGCACGCAAACCACCACGCACAGAGTTCAACACCTGTCTGTCCACACGGAGCGCACGGCTCGTACTGAGGCGGCGTTCGCAACGATCGTACAACTACCGTCAAGAATATTGAGCGCTCGGCGTCAGAGTGGGGATCGCTTTGCGCATTCCATACATTGGCGAGCCAATCGTCGTCATTGCACAAACATACATTTTGCTGCATGTAGGGAACGAATCACGAGTGACGTCTATGACACGTGGCGCGGCGAGCCAATCACTGACAATCCCCGCCCCCGCGTCTAACTTCGCACCACTAAAGAGACCGAATATTTGAGATCTGCGCAACTTGAAGCCAGCGCTCAAGGTCCGTGCCGGTAATTGTACGACGTGAAAACTCACCGTAAGAAAGAAAACACGTTTATTTGGCACATAAAACACACAATGAAATAACAATTATGGAAACACATAATTTTAAAAAACATCCACATTGTGTGTCTCACGTAAGCACACCCGTCCACGTTTACAGCTCGAGGCATGCGAGATGAACCATTTGCGACGCACGCCTGGCGAGGTCTGTACATGGTAACCTTTTGAATGTCTTAAGTTACACAGTTCGACATAGGTAACCTAATGTCTTTCTATTGTCTCTCTAATTACGGCATTCGATGAGTTAGGGTCAACTCACACCGAAAGAGCGGCGAAGGGCAGCGCAGTTTCAGTGTCATATGAATTTTAACTTTATTTTCATTTCTATAATACTTATTGTCGCAAGAATTCCCGCGGGCAACAGCGCGACTCGTTCGAGTTTCTCATGCGATAATAAGTATTATGGTAATGATAATAAAGTTAAAATTCATATGAAACTGAAACTGCGCTCCGCTTCGCTGCCCTTCGCCGCTCTTTCGGTGTGAGTTGACCCTTAAGGACAGCTTAAGTAAAAATAATACCATCATCATTATACATCTCTATTTTATTTTCCAAGATCGTCGTAGTAAGACCAAGCAATGTTCTGCCCGTTATTTTGTTTGGACGGCTGTCTGCTGTTATCCTGCTGGGGCTTCTTGGCAAACAAGTTTTGGAGGACGCGTAGCATTTCTGATAGGAAAGTTTCTGCGCTTTGCACCTGAAAAATAATAATAATATTCCACAACTATCACACAGCGCCGTTTGGTCCCAAGCTAAGCAGAGCTTGTGTTATGGGTACTAGACAACTGATCAACATACTTATATATTAATTTCTAAATAAATACATATTATAGATAATTACACTCAGACACAGAACAAATGATGGTGCTTATCGCACAAACATTTGTCCAGGGTGGGAATCGAACCCACGACCTCCGGCATAGCAGTCAGGGACACTAACCACTAAACCAACAGGCCTGTCAAAATATAAGCTTTGGTGTAGATACAGTACGGTCAAAGTATGTTCGCCAGTCTGAACTACTGAAGTTGGCGTTCAACTACCGCGTTTCATCAACACCATTATTTCAGCCGAAAGACACACTGTTGGACAATAGGCCTCCCCTAAGCGTCGCCACAACGACCGGTCCTGTGCGTCTCGCATCCATCGGATTCCCGCGACAGTCAACAGATCATCGGCCCACCTCGTGGGAGACCTTGCAACGCTGCGTCTTCCGGTACGTGATCGCCACTCCAGAACCTTTCGTCCCCATTGACCATCCCTCTCGCTTAGTCAAACACAAACTAGTGCGCACCCTCTTATTTGACGTTCGGAGCCGAGGGGGCGTTGCGACCTACTTTGCCATGCTTGTTCAATCTTCGGAGTTGTTTCAGTATCGATAAATTAGACATTATCATCATCTGCCTTTTTAATGTTCCCACTGCTGGGACTCAGGCTTCCTCCCTTAGTGAGGAAATGAAAGAAAAAGAAAGAAAGAAAAGAACGACGACGGGACGAGTGCGGGTTGGTGAATGACACATGTGTCTTCAAATTTTTTTGTTCTAGGACATGCCGGTTTCCTCATGATGTTTTCCTTCACCGTTTTGAGAAATGAATTACACAAAGTTATGCGCCTGGCTGGGTTTGAACCCGCGACCTACAACTCGTAAATCGGGTCCCTAACCACTCGGTCACCACTGCTCTACTCGTCGTCGGTCACGATAGATTAGAAACAAACATACAATCACTCATATTTAAAACTATTATTAAACCTTTAGTTTTTTTTTGGGTGGGAAGTCTTCTCCCGCTTTGACTCACATCACAGACACTCCCTCTCGCTAAATGCTAAAACTCACCTGTGTTCCTTCCGTTGCCCAATGCCTTTCAGGGCCGCGGTAACTCTTTCGAAATATTCTGCAGCTTTGACATGCTTAGTTGAAGTGGATTTGTGGTGAAAAAAAAGAGTACATGGGTAGGTGTGTGTTTTAAATTTTATTTTAAACCAAAATAAATAAATAATACTACAGTTAATATGTGTTATATACTTAATAGATAATAATAATATGACAGATTTAACCGTATAACGGAATTAGATTTTATTAGAATATCAGTGGATTGGTATGACAATATGTTGGTCATACCAATCTACTCACGGTCAAATCTGTTCGATCCAATTGATAGCGTCATACCGATTGGACCGACATGCTATCATAGCAATCCACTCCCACACACGGTCAAATCTGTTTGACCCAATCGATAACGTCATACCGATTGGATGGCCGGCATAACGGAACTTCGCCTCCGCTTCCGTTACTGCGGAAGTTCCACAAGAAATAGAGTTCCGCCTCCGCAGAGTTTATGTGGAGTTATAACGGAGTTTTATTTACGTCATATTTATAGAACAATACCGCGTGAACAGCAACTACTTAGCCGTTCGGCTGCGTGTTGCGTGTGAAACTAGATGAGAGAGATGTAAAAATCGTTTCGTATACAGCTCCCAATTTAGAAAAACATTATATCACTGATTATATTAAAAAAAAAACCCCAAGCCACAAAATAGGTACAGAAGTAAATCTCATGTATGTACCTATTTCGCTTTTTATACCTACGCTAGGCGATCGCGCTAGGGTCAGCGCGTTGCACCGAACTGTACGAGTACGACCGGGCGATTGAGCCGAGATATCATGTCCGTGAGCGGTGAGTTGCTCGAGCGCGTTTTGTATGTAGATTGACTTCTGTACTTAAACTAGTCTAAACATACACCGCTAAATTTTAATCGTTTTAATCCCGTGGAGGGTCGATCCGGTACATGAAACACTATCGATTTGTAAAAATAAAATTAAAAAAAAGAAGTAATTTTTTTTTAAAACTCGTATTAATTTACGCATGTACGAAATTAATTAATTTCGAAATTAGTTAATAGTCGGCGTTGCCTACAAACTACCCACAAGTCATTGAACTCGCTCAGCTGACGTTTTCTTAAAGAAATTAATTTCGTACATGCGTAAGTTAATAAGAGTTTTGAAAAAAATGTATTTTATTTTTTAATTTCATCTTTACAAATCGATAGTGTTTCATGTACCGGATCGACCCTCTACGGGATTAAAACGATTAAAATTTAACGGTGTATTATGTTTATTTAAGTGTAGGGTAGGGCGGGGCACAAAGGTCCAATCTGTTTATTATTAACCATAGCTGGGAATACCAAACCACTACATCGCAACACATAACAAACAAACAATTACCTATCGAACTAAATTTGGTTCAATTCATAGACACACAATCTACAATTTACTATAACTACAAGTAAACTACCAAACAACATACATAAATACATATTACTAAAATCTAAATAAATAATTATATGCTTTTTTAAGGCAATACCGTAAAATGGGGTGAATAGAAACGCAGAGGTGAATAGAAACAAAACTTTGGTTTTGTTTTTTACTTTGATACCATATTAGTTATCGGCTTCTAATAAAGCATCGACTTTTTAAAATAACAATTCATTGATTCTTTGATATCGTTAAATGCTGCAAAAAATATTCAAATATCGTGACTGGTTCTCCGTTCTGACTCTGAAATTGTTTCTATCCACCCCATTTTACCGTTACTGAATTTTTAAACGGAAACTGTAGAAGTGTTGCACCGGTAAAATAAAACGTCATCATATTGCGTTTTTCATTACTAATACAAAAACACATCGCCTTTGAAAACATTCTCTATATTTATTAAACCTAGAGATGAAACGGATAACTACAGTGGAATTGCGAAAACGACTATACGTAGAGTCGGCCATGACGTTCAAAGTAAGATTGTTTTAATCTTGTTTTAGTGTGGGTAAGAAACAGAGCTATACAGGTTGTCTAGCGCCATCTCTTACCCACATTGAAACAAGATTAAAACAATCGTACTTTGAATGTCATGGTAACCCCGTATGCCTTTTATTTGACAATTCACTCAAAGTCTTTAGGTAAATTCAATATCCAGTCGGATATTGACCCACTATCCTGTATCCGGCCGGAAGTTAAATTGGGCCGGATATTCAGAAATATTGCTGAATATCCGTCTCATTTCTGGTAATCACAAATATCTACGTCTACCACGTCGATCACTCCACGCTCGGCGTGAACCTAACCAATAATTTAGAAAATTAAAGCGTTTCATCATGTTGTTATAAAATGCGTAAGGCCCAAACAATGTATCGTATGTAGAGTTAAAATACCCATGCCATTTGTTCAATAATCTCATTTTCGCATCTACCTCTTTTTTAGTGTTCGAGAACAAAGTTAGCAACTTATCCTTGTCTTCTACGTCCAGTTTATCCGCCATATTGTTCGTCCTTTCGGCGAGTTCTGACGATATGTATGGAATTTTTTCCAAAGATTCTGAAGAGGTCGGAGGTGATTCTTGTAGAGGTTTATTTGCCCACTGTCTATTTTGAGTTGATAGTAGTATTGGAGTGTTAACTAACAGGCAGAGGGCATCTGAAAATGATATTGTTAATGATGACAATATAGAATACAATAAAACGAGTCAGGAATTTCTAAAGTTCGGACTAAAGCCGGGTTTACATTGTTGTCGAGTCGTGGCGCCATTGGACGTACTTGATTGGTTACAAAACTCATTACGATATGACCTAATCTTGAAGAGAGTCGTTTGATTAGTGCATCCCGCATATAGATGTAAATCAACCGATTTAAAACGTTTTAAATCAAAATGTTGCGGTTTTAAACCCCAAATAAACCGTTTTAAACGGTTAAAAATTCGCCTACAAAAATGAAAGGTTTGTGTTTTACGCTTCGATAAGGGAATTTTTTTGGCGTCTGGCGTCATGTTTCGTTTTAAGTAGGTAATTAGTTAATTGATCGCGAGTCACGTTCATGAATGACGAAGTCAACGAGTGTGTATCAGTATGCGAGTTTGGTTTTAACCCGAATTAAATTGTGTACTTATATCGTTTGAAAACACAGAATTTTTAACATAGCAATAGAGTTTTTATAACTTATTTTATATGTTTCGATACTTGTAGCGCCATCTACGATTTTGCAGGCATATCTTGCTTAAGTCAGTTTGGTGTGGTCACCTCGTGACGGCGCGGCAAAACAAGCGGAAAAAAAAATTAAAAACAAGAGTTACAAGCGTTTGAAATAAACCAATAGTTTTAAACATTTGAATGAAACATGTTTATGGCCATTTAAATTACATGATAATAAAGGTCTAATTTGGTTTTTTGTGCCTCCTGAAAATTTACTTATTTCACAGTTACGAGGTATTCACTCTAAACCATCGATATCGACATTAGATACACGAGATTCTTACCGCCTTTTTTCCGATGGGAAAAATCATCCTATGACAAACCCCGTTCTTGGGCGGAGCGGGAGATAGTGTCAGACTCTTACTGACTAAAAAATTATCCCGTTCCTTCAAGCCTTCATACCGGGGCTCGAGTGCCCTTTTGGGTAACCCTGGCCCCAGGAGGCTTCGACCTGGCTGGGCTCCTGCTGTTGCTGACAACTCCTTGAGGCGCGCGAGAACAACGCGCGCCGTCGACGACTTGGGCTTAGTCCGGACAGTTACCGGACGGCCGGACAGTGAGCTACCCATTGCTTACTGTCCGCAAGCCCGCGCCTACGGTGGCCGGAAATCGGGATCAGTATCGTAGGATAACGCCGTTGCCTGATGCGTTCGGCCTCCTCCTTTGCGAGCATTACTGCTTCGCAGAAGTCGGCGACCGCCTGCCACTCCTCCTCGCTCCGGACCATGGCCTCAGATTCTTACTGCCTGCCTCGAAGCATGTCAAGTCATTGATCTCGGCTTTCATTTATAGTTCGTTCATAGTCGTTACAAATAGTCAGAAGCTGGCAAATCTAACAGGTTTGCCAAGGGAGACTGCGAGAACGTTTCAAAGAGGATCCAAGAATGCAAAAGACATAGGTGGATTTTGACCTTCAGTTGGAGGTGGCCACACGCGTTTAGAACGGATGTTCTCACGCCCCAGCCGACGGGATTACGACCCCGATTTTCTGCTACCTTAGGCGATGGCTTGCGGACAACGAGCAATGGGGGGCTCGCCGTCCGATCGTCCAGTAACCATTCTAGATAAATCCCGAGTCGTCGACGGCGCGTAGTATTCCACGCGCGCCTCAAAGAGATGTCAGCAAAACCCCGTATGGGCCCAGCAGGGTCAAAACCTACTAGGAACTTGGGTTGACTTCTAAAAGAAAAACCCTTAATCATCGGATCTTAGAAAGCAAGATAAAGAATGAACATGGGTGTGATTTTAGTCAGTAAAAGTCTGACACGCTCTTCCGCTTCGCCCATGGCAGGAGAAGTCATTGTATGATACTCCACCTTAAAAAAATACCTCAATGATCACTTTATTGTCCATCTGTTAAAACCGTTGTTCTTACGAACGCGTAGAGGTAATACCTACACAAATCTGTTACCTTTTCTTAATTTTGGAAATCATCTTGACCTGTCCCGCTTTAGGGCGGGATGGGAGTCAGAGTGGGAGAGAATCTCAGAATATTACTGAAACCACGACCTATGTTTCTTCACTTTAGCGTCCCAGGACACGAGTACATCGTTGCTTTCTACTGTCGCGGTAGGTAACTCTTTCGATTTTTTTTTTATTATTAATGATAGGCTTGCGTTTGACCACCATCTCATCTGATGGTAACCGATGATGTGGTCGACGATGAAGCACGCTTGCCGAGAAGTAACCTATTCACTCTCGACTCCTAAGTTGTAGCTATCAGGAAACACAGATTCCGGCAGGGAATTCCATTCCTTGGCTGTACGCACAATAAATGTGTTCGCAAAACGCTTTGTGCGTATGGGTGGGATGTCTACCATGTACCGCTGGCGCAACGCTGTACGTCGTGTGGTCCGATGATGGAACGGACTTGGCGGAATTCCCGCTTACCCATCCATATTATGGTAACCGCACATTTATTTTAATATTTAAAATAATACTTACACAACAAGCAATTGGCGGACATGTCAGTATATTTCAACGATATCACAAAACCGAATAGCAAATCCACAAAGCGTACACAAATTGATTTTAAAAGAACATGCACAATTTATACGATAAAATATATTGAACATGATTTTATAAATTAAAAGTCGTTACTAATTATATCTTGTTTTTATTAAAACTCATTAATGATTTATAAGGTATTAATTATCATGTTTTTAGTGGCGAATTAGCCATATAGCGAGAGTAGCAAATGCTACAGGCCCGCGTATTCAGGGGCCCCGCGCGTTCGGGGATCCAGCACTTGAATGCAGAAAAATCTAGTTAAAATACATGTATTGAAATGAAGACAGTTGATTATTTCATTCAACATGATAGTCAATCTCTATGATTTCCCTCATTTTGTAAATTCCACGTCATCATCATCATTATCAGCCTTTTTTTAATGTTCCCACTGCTGAGATTCAGGCCTCCTGTCTAGGAGAGGGAGTGAGCCGTAATCTACCACGCGGGCCCAGTGCGGGTTGGTGAATGTCACATGTCTTCGAATTTTTGGTTCTAGGACATGCCGGTTTCCTTACGAAGTTTTCCTTCACCGTTATGAGAGCAGTGGTGATGAAATAAATTACACAAAGTAATGTGTCTGGCTGAGTTCGAACTTGATACCTACAACTCCTTAATCGGGGCTATTATCATTCGGCTACCAATGCTCTCGTAATTAAAATACATTATTGAAATGCGAATTAAGTCGGCTGATTATTTCATTGAATATTATATTCAATTTCTTAGATTTCCCTCATTTTGTAAATTCCACGTACATATCTTTCCCAATCTTAAAAACCACCAGATTATTGAAAATGAGAATAATAAGTACAATAGGTTTACATAGGGGCCCCTTGGTCGAATTTTCTACAAGCCTCGCGCTAGCTTAATCCGCCACTGCATGTTGTTCAATTTTTGTTCATAATTAGACTTTTAACTGTCTACGTCGGATATATACGACAAACAGTCTCGCATTTATCCCGTCAGCGTCGCACATCCACGACCAAATACTCGCATCTCGTCAGCTCTTCTGTCACCTATGGGGATTGAAGAGCTAAACGAGATGGAGTAGCCAGTCGCCAACACACGACCTTGGCGAATAGTACGCGAATACACTCGTCGGACTAAACCGCTGTTAAAGAGTAAATACTAGATACTATATTCAAAAGTATTTTTGAAATTATGTTCATGCTTTTTTTTTCATCAAAATAGTCTAATACCTTCTCCCGTTGCCCCCCTTAGAGGGCGTGTCACTCAGTGGCGTAACTATATCATCTGAGGCCCGTGGCAAATTTATTAGATGGGGCCCCCGATAAATCACGTTAAATTGTGATTTCATTTTAATATTTTTTTAAATATATTTTTGGTTACTTCTTCTGAGCTCGCGGCCTCTAAGACCGGGGGCCCCATCGGCCCTGGGACCTGTGGCATTTTGCCAGCCTTGCCACCCTATAGTTACGCCACTGGTGTCACTTTTACTGACTAAAATCACATTTATATTCTTTCAGTTACTCTTGCGTTCTCAGGACCACGGGTTTCTCTTTTAAAAGTTGAACCATGGCCCCAATAGTCTCCAGGCGTGCTATTTTCTTTGAAAACAGCCTTGAGCACAGAGCTGGCTGCAGCGACGAAATCCAAATAGATGCATTGGATTAACAATCTAATGGACCTATACATTGGATTGTTAATTCATTTTACTGCGCTCTCGACTTTTCGCTGCAGCCAGCGGTGCGCTCAAGGCTGTTTCCTTAGAGAATAGCTCCGCTGCCCTGCTGGACCTCTACGGTCTAGCTAATATCTCTTTGATGCGCTCGTAGAATACTACGCGACGTTGACGACTCTGGCTCTGATGGGTGGACGGAGATCAAACCCGTGCTCGTCGTCACATTCATTCATTCTTTTACGTTCACTGATAATTAATCGCTTAGTATGGGAAAGAGTGGGAGCGTGATGGAAACACCTGGCTGTCTCTTGTGCGCACGTAACCGAGAGTGACGTCACACTACTCTAAGATTCTATAGTTTCAATTTTTTATAGTGCCGGGAGCACTATAAAAAATCAGTAAGCACGTTTTATTCTATTTTCTATTTTTTTTTTTTGTTAGTGGCCAGTTTAAATTTCGAGTCAACTTGTTCGATGCACGTACATTTTATTCAATGTTGACGATTTTTGATGTTCCAAATTCAAATCTCATTATTCCCTAGGGATCGGCCATACTGCATTATCTCCCTAGGGATAGAATGACTTGCTTTAAGTGAGATTTGTATGACGTATAAAACGACATTATCGAGCAGGTGGTGTAAAAAACACTAATTACACTCGAAGAAATCTCGCGAGAAACTCTACTTCACAGTTTTCCCTTCCTTCATACTGATAATTCTCTACTACCCAATTCTTTCAAATAAAACAAAAAAATTGATTATACTCGTTTATTAATATAAATAAATTATTCGCTTGGATATTAAAATATTGTCTACAAATGCATTTTTATTCACATAACTATTTTATACACACATTTATTTACAACATATTACACTACGATTACTATTAGAGTAAGATCCCAGGGCCACCAGACGTCACGTATTTTCTGACGAAGGTAATATGAGTACTGTTAGTATGTTCTAAGTACGCATGCCTACCGGCTAGCTTGCTTCGACGGCCAATGTTCAGGTATTAGATAATCAAGGTAAGTACATAAAAATATTACTTCACGTAAATTCTTCAAGCTGATTTTTATGTATTTTTTAGGCAATATCTTTAAAATCAAGCCGCCAATACTCCCAGACACATTCCGTCGGCCGTATTGCTTAATAGACGTTTTAAAGCTCCAAAAATAATGACATAACTTCACGTAAATTCTCATGCTTGTATAAGCGACTTAATTTTAAAGATATTGCCTAAAATATACGTAAAAATCGGCTTGGAGAATTTACGTAGAGTAAGTAAAGTTTTTATGTACCTTGATTACCTGATATACCAGAAAATTGGCGGTCTAAACAAGCTAGCAGATAGGCATGCGTTCTTAGTACATACTAACAGTACTCAAACTTCTATATTTCTTTCGTCAGAAAATACGTGACGTCTGGCGGCCCTGGGATCTTGGACTATTTAAGAAGGTGTGGGTGACAGCTATCGGATTCTTACATATACCTACCCTTTTCTCTATCTAAAAGATGTATATTTTTTATCGCAGTATATTATTATACCGAGATAGGGGTCTTTTCAGCCACAGGTTGTGTTTCATTTTTTTTATTGTTGTTATTAAGATTACATATTTTAACAAACCTTTTTTCTACTGAATCAATTTTGTTCAATTGATTTTGATTTTTATTATGTTGGCGTTTGGAGTAAATAGTATTGTAACTACTTTTTTGCTTTTAATGCCATCCTTATGCCTACTGAATAGAGGTCAAAATCGTTTGAACAGACTGTAAAAAAGGTTTGATTAAATGTATAATCTTAATGCGAATTAAGTATAGTTAACAATAACATTATTTTATTATGAGCCCGCTATGTCTCACGTGTCCAACATCATTTTATTCTTTATTAATTTAACTGAGAAACGTAAAAAAAATCTTTTAACATATTATTATGGCCTCTTTACTCGTACAACATATCAACGGTTGAAAGGCAAAATGATCTAAGCGACATAAAGTAAACTTTACAAAAGTAAACTCAATGTTTTAACTTTAAACTTTCAATCGTAGGAATTACAGACACAATAGAAAGACTGTAGATGCGCGAACACCGGCGTTCGCTTGGGGTTTAATGAATTAAGTCACTTTTTTATAAAGTTTACTCAATGTAGCTTACACCATTTTGCCTTTCAACCGTCGATATAAAATTATAACAATGTAAGTTTGTACATAAATAATTATATTACTGAAAAATCATGACCGAAGTCAAAACTAACTCTAACTGCCTACGTCAGATATATGTATAGGACAAACACTCTCGCATTTATTCCACCAGTGTCGCACATCCACGACCTGATACTCCCATCTCGTCAGCTCTTCTGTCACCTATGGGGATTGAAGAGCTAAACGAGAGGGAGTACCCAGTCGGTAACACACGACCCCGGCGAATAGAACGCGACAACAATCATCGGACCAATACGACGCGGGCGGTTATAGAATTAAAAAAATATATCTAAAGATCTATTGTCCACACATAAATTCTTAATATTATGCTATAATTATTTTTTCGTCTAAAAATAATACTACATACTTAAATTATCTACTTATGGTCCAAGTTTTAAAACATTATGAGAGATACACAGCACTAAAAACATACAGTACAAATAATAATAATATTACACAACTATCACACAACGCCATCTAGTATCAAACTAAGGAGAGCTTGTTCTGTGAGTACTAGACAACTGATAAACATACTACGCGTTCCAAATGAGAATAGGACCGATTCCTAGTTTTGAAGTTTCGTCGTACTGTCAAATGGAAGTTTTGGCAAAATTGAAGAACTTGTAGACGAATAAAATTGAAGAACTGGATTCTGATTAAACTTTTTTCGTTCACACTTTATAAATTAATATTTTTTTTCGTAAATTAATT
This sequence comes from Mythimna albipuncta, assembly GCA_929112965.1. Classification (NCBI taxonomy): domain Eukaryota; kingdom Metazoa; phylum Arthropoda; class Insecta; order Lepidoptera; family Noctuidae; genus Mythimna; species Mythimna albipuncta. Next base: position 7,696,969 of record OV815985.1, on the reverse strand, counting down.
AATGTTTGAAAATTTCTTTCCTCGATTTGACAGTAAATCGTGACGTCACAACATGGCGGGCGATCCTATTCTACATTTGGAACGCAATGTACTTATACATTACTAAATACAAACATATTATGGATATTACAAGCAGAATCACACAAACATTTGTCTTCGGTGAACCGAACCCACGACCTCCGGCATAGCAGTCAGAGCCACTAACCACTAGACCTACAGGCCCGTCAAGGTTCAAATATACCATTAAAAGCATTTGACGGCACGTTAGTCCCAGCAGTTATACGATTGACTGCTGTGCTGCGTGCCACAGGTTCGATTTTCGCAAGAAACCATTTATTGTTCTGGATCTGGATGTCTTGTGTGTGTGAGTCTACATATTTGTGAACACACCCACGATTAAGGAGTAATGGCTAGTGTTTATTTTTTTGTAGGAAAGAAAGATAAGAGTGGAATAGAATATTTTTTTAGTAGTAGCATTTGACGAGAAGTTATTGTCAATATTTTCTATAAAAACCAAGTTTAATCCTAATATAAATTGACAAAAAGTAACAAATTTAACCATTATGTAGCGCAATATATATGTATTATGTGAGAAAGAGAAGCCTATACTATAATACTGTCATCGTAAAAAATGTTGCGCCTGACAAAAATAAAAAAAAAGTATTCACTAGTATATGTAACTCGCTATTGAAAGAAAATAAATGTAATGTAAAACTAGCATTTGCCCGCGGCTTCGCCCACGTACATAATGTACGTACATAATATAGCCTATGTCACTCAAGAATAAAACAAGTTTCTATCGCTGAAAAAATTTTCGCAATCGGACCAGTACTTTCAGAGGTTACCTCCTACAAACAAAAAAACAAACTTTACCTCTATATTATATTGGTGTAGATAAACTATGTGCGCGCTTAAAAAAACATCATGAAGAAACCGGCATGTCTTAGGGTCTAAGCAGACGGACTGCATTTCAACTGAATTTCAAGTTTGAATGCAGTTGACACGACTGCAATAGAACTAGCACAGGAGTCAGGGCCTCACTGAATTTGTGCATGTCTTTTATGTTAATAAATTATCTTATCTTAACTGTAAACACGACTGCAATAGAACTGCAAACCTAACGTGCAGTCCGATTGCAGTCGTGTGAACTGCACACCGACTGCATCCGAACTGCACCATGCGCGGGAGGGCGGAGCGTGCGGGCGGGTGGGTATGGTGCAGTTCGGATGCAGTCGGTGTGCAGTTCACACGACTGCAATCGGACCGCACGTTTGGTTTGCACTTTTGCAGTTGGATTGAATTTGAAATGCGGTCCGTCTGTTTAGACCCTTAGAACCAAAAATTCGAAGACGTGACATTCACCAACCCGCACTGGGCCCGCGTGGTGGATTACGGCCCATTCCTCTCCTAGACAGACCTGAGTCCCAGCAGTGACATTAAAACGGCTGACTATGCTATACATTAAACTTAATATTTACAATAATTATTATGTCAGATATCATTTGTTAAAATATAATACATAAAGGAGCTTATATATATTAGGCCTCTAAAACATATAAGCTCCTTTACAAGGCGCACCGATGACCAGTAGCCCGATTCACGTTATGAAAACCGTAACGATATCGTAGCGATTTAGTCGTTTAGACCATTTCCGTATTCACATCCATCAATCGAATTTGAACGACACCGATTTTAAAGTCGTTTGAAATTCATCGATTTAAAAAAAATCTGTATTACTTTATCCTAGTAGAGTGCTTATTAATGTAACTGGAAATAAGTCGATAGATCGTGAATACCGCTTTTGGATAGGACTTCGATCGAACGACTATAAAACTTCAACGATATTTGGCTTGTTTGATTTTACGTGAATCAGGCTACTGGTGAAGGTTGCGCGATCAACCGATGGATTCTGCATTGTGGCTACACTTGGGGGAGGCCTATGTCCAACAGTGGAAGTCTATCGGCTGAAATGATGATGATGATGATGATTCGAATTTCTTATAATACTAGCTTTTACAAGCAGCTTCGTTCGCTTTAAAGTAGAAAATTATACCGAGGAAAGATATCCTGTGTAGCAGAACATCGTCTAACCGTGTGGCAAATTTCATCCAAATCTATTTAGCTGTTTTTGAGCATGAATGAGTAACAAACATACTCACAACATTTATAGGGTGACTGGTAATTAGTGTACGATACTTAAACACGTGATTGTGCTCACGATAACCAACAACTTTTACTACGGGAACAAACCTGAAATCGCCAAAAAAAATCAGCTGTTCAGTACATTTATGTTTGCCTAATGTACTGAACAGCTGATATTTTTTTCGCGATTTCGGCTTTGCTCCCGTAATAAAAATTGTTTGTTATCATGAGCACAATCACGTGTTTAAGTATCGTACACTAATTACCAGTCACCCTATATACGAGCTTTTGCGTTTTATGATTTTATTGTGATTTTAAACTATTTTTATTATTTAACAGAAATATTTTATCTTATGGGTTTTGCAACTTCACTAAACTATATACAATGCGTATTCGCATTAACTATATTTATTTTTTAATTTTCTTTTTTCATATCATATTTTTTATTGACATACGTTATGCTACTTACATAAGTAACATTAACAAAATATCTGCCGATATATCTTTTATCGTACACTAAATAATTACACAGCAACATTTCATCTAAAATTAATAATTTGCACTGCAATTACACTTTCCTAACTTAAATTCACAGCTATTAATAATGTCAACTTACACTTATATCTTCAAATTATAATATACGGCTTTATTTTCAGGCATAGGTCCGATTTCTCCCATCTTGGGGTCGCAAGGAGGCCATAAGGGCGCCTCCATATCCAAGTCCTGATCTTGAGGACCTAACTGACCCTTAAAAAAAAAAAAAAGAAATTAAAAATCTTTAGGACCATGCTGCTATAGGACTATGCTCGGAGTTTCCTTGCGTGATCGCATCAAGAATTAAGGGAGCATTCAAGTATTAGGTAACGCAATTTGAGGGGAGGAGGGGTCTTGTAAAACGTTACGGTGCGTTAGAAGGGCGGGAGTATTTAAACAACGCGTTATGTAACATTTTCTTTTTATTTTAATAAAAAAGCTAGGGAATAATATTTGCTAGAATTTATTTTTCAGTATCTGGCTGTAGCGTTTACGCATACGTCTCCCCTTGCCAAAAAATTGAGAATATTTGGTATTCATTCACCATAATTTGCTAATTTTGAGTACTAAACTAATTAATAAAACAGTTTTTCGTGCGATTATGAAAATAAACGGTGTCCATAACCTATTATGGTATGATTTGCCTTAAGTAATATAATCTGATTTTTTCAATCCGGAATCCGGACGGATACTGAAATACTATCCGGTATCCGGTCGGATATTCAAAACAAGGCCGGATACCGGATAGTTACCAGATATTTGTTTCATCTCTAGTAACTACACCGACACATACACCCGGATATGTGTAAACGCTGTTTTTAATTTTTACTCACGCATGTTAAATGGTTATAAATTCTACGAAAGTTGTATTGAAAATTAAACTTTACACTATAGGTTTTAAAGTTAGTTTTAGTTTTTACCTGTCTCGTCTCTGATCTTCTCTTCCCTCTCGCTCGCTTCGGCCAAGGTTTTTTCAAATGTACATAAGTTATATGTGCTCTCTTCTCGCTCGCGTGCTTGAAGCCCTTGCCGCACATCTCACATTTGAAGGGTTTTAGACCGGTGTGGATCTGAATTAAAAACATCGAACATATTTATGTAAGTAATCAAAATTGACCCGAAGGGTTAAACTCAAAATCTTCGGGTCCAACGTCAACTGTAATAATAATATTCAATAATAATAATAATATTCCACAACTATCACACAACACCGTCTAGTCCCAAGCTAAGCAGAGCTTGTGTTATGGGTACCAGACAACTGATAAACATACTTATATATTTCTAAATACACACATATTATAGATAAATTACACCCAGACACAGAACAAATGATCATGCTCATCACACAAACATTTGTCCTGGGTGGGAATCGAACCCACGACCTCCGGCATAGCAGTCAGGGTCACTAACCACTAGACCAACAGGCCAGTCAAACTCAAACTGTACCTCAGAGGTAAACAATAGTAACTCCACTTTTTTTTTAAATATGTTTCTTTGCACTGTTAAAATCGTAAGAACCAGTTCTACGTAATGGTATAGGGCATCAAGTCCTACGACATCTAGGAAGAGAAATATCCAATCGTATATGACAAAAAACATATCGGGTATAGGACTTAAAATGATGATAAGATTGTTTACTCCTCAGCTTTACAAGCACTTAATGTTGTTCTAAACTTTATTGTAATTACTAGCTTTTGCCCGCGGCTTCGCTCCCGCTCTTCCCTACTTCAGCCTACTATACCCTACTCTACCCCACCCTACTCTACCCTACTCTACCCTACCCTACTCTACTCTACTCTACCCTACTCTACCCTACTATACTCTACTCTACCCTACCCTACTCTACCCTACTCTACCCTACGCTACCCTACTCTACCCTACTCTACCCTACCCTACTCTACTCTACCCTACTCTACCCTATCCTACTCTACTCTACCCTACTCTACCCTACTCTACCCTACTCTACCCTACCCTACTCTACTCTACCCTACTCTACCCTATCCTACTCTACTCTACCCCTACCCTACTCTACCCTACTCTACCCTACCCTACTCTACCCTACCCTACTCTACTCTACTCTACCCTACTCTACCCTACTATACTCTACTCTACCCTACCCTACTCTACCCTACTCTACCCTACCCTACTCTACACTACTCAAACCTAAAAAAAAAAAAATTAAAAAAAAAAAAAAAAAGTATCCTATGTCCGTCTCCTGGTTTTAAGCTACCTCCCCACCAATTTTCAGCCAAATCGGTTCAGCCGTTCTTGAGTTATAAGTGGTGTAACTAACACGACTTTCTTTTATATATATAGATGTGTAATAAATAATAATCCCATCTAATAATTATAAAAAATACAATTGAGGTTGTTTCAATATCTTTAAAGCAACTATGTCAAAAATACATTTAAAGTTTCTATCCGCGCGTTTTTGCCTCTCCTGTAAAATTTACTTTTTGGCACATACTGTTGTTTACCTCTGAGGTACATTAATGAATGCTGCTTTACGGCTGCGAAACGTGGAAGGTGAGTTGGAATTTACTGGCCTGAAGCCATCTCAAACGTACAGCTGTTCGACCTCCAGATCAAGCGTCGTTTGTGGAGATGGATTGGTCACACGCTTAGGAGGGATTCCGATCACATACCCAAACAGGCGTTGGACTGGAATCCTCAAGGGAAAAGAAAGCGTGGCAGTCCTCGGCAAACTTGGCGACGTACCATGTTGGCAGAAGTGACGGCCATCGGATGGACATGGAGTGAGGTGAAGCGTAAAGCTGAAGACCGATCGCATCGCGCATCGCTAGGGGACATAGGATCTGAAGGGCCAAGCGCCCGAAAAGTGTCATAAAACAGTGATTTTCTGAGGCCTACTCCTCCGTAACGGCTAGGTCAATTGGTTTGAAAAAAATATATGTTTATTATGGATTCATGAACAATAATATCAACATTTGATTTTTTCGTGCAATTAATACCTTTGTTAAAAAAAAAATATTTAGCAATTTCGCAACTTTTCTTAACTTGTTCCTACTCCCTCGGGACCTTTAGAAACATTTTTACACATAAAAATTGGTGGTTAAATATTCTTCAAAGTGAACATTGCACATGTAAATCAATCAATATCTCGCAGAGAAAATGGATTTAAAGCGCTTTCCGGGCGCTGCTGGCCGCAAATAAATGCACAGATTTGCGTACTGCCGCCTAGGCGAGTGCGAGAGTTGCGTTCACATAATTTCGGCCAGATGGTTCAACGGAATACGCCTTAACCCCTCGAGCGCCAGAGTTTAATGACCCGGAAAATTGCCGTGTTTACGTAAATCACCAATAAAATAAATAAATAAATAAAAAAAATATTTTTTTGGTTTTTTCTAGGAAAAACCAATAATATATAATAAAATAAATAATGAATAATATATTCATTATTATGAATATGGAATAATATAATATAGAAACTAAAATTTTCGGCCAAATAAGTTTCGTACAGACGTGTGTACAAAATGAAAATTAAGCGTTTTTCAAGGTCTTCAAGTTGTACAGACGTATGTACAATCGGCGCTCGAGGGTTTAAGTGAATAATATCTGAATACTCACAAACATATGCCGCTGCCGGTTGCTGTGCGTGGAGAAGTGCTTCCCGCAGAGCGCGCACACGTAGCTGGCGCGCACCTGGCTGTGCACGCGGCGGTGCGCCACCAGCCGCTGCTTCATGCGGAACGACTTGCCGCACGACTCGCACTTGAAGGGGCGCTCGCCCGTGTGTACCCACGTGTGGTCTTTGAGGAGAGCGTAGCTCTGGAAAGACCAGAATAAATTAACTCTTTGAATGCCGTAATTAGAGACACAATAGAAAGACAATTGCTTATGTCGAACTGTGTAACATAAGACATTCAAAAGGTTAATGTTGTTTATTTTTTCTGATGTAATCTAGTGCTTGTCTGCGATCCCTGCTGAAGGTAAGCAGTGATGCAATCGTTGATGGTGAGGCGCACTAGTTTATTAAGAGGATATTAGCCTAAAAAGTATTTTTTCTGACATGTGACATAGGGATTAGCCGATCTTCTTCTTTTTCCTGCCCCTGTCCCATTTTATTTGGGGTCGGCGCAACCCCTTTTTTTTCTTCCATTCTGTCCTGACACTCGTCACGCTATCACTAAGTCCCTTTTCTTTCATATCACTTCTCACACAGAGGTAGAGGGAGACCAAAGAAAAGATGGATCCATCCATCTTTTCTTTGGTCTCCCTCTACCTCTCCATCCATCCACATGTAAATTCATAATTCATAGGGATTAGCCGATGTCCTTGAATTTTTTTTTTATATTATTACCCTTGAACGATTAATCTACGTAAATATAAGCCTTATGACAAAAAACTGACGTACGTCCACCCATTCTAGGCCTAGACGACCTGTTATTTGACATTTTGAGGTTATGATTTACAAAATTATCTAAAAAATGCTAATATCTCAGAAAAAATGTACCGTTAGACATCCCACCCAAGATGGTACAGCCAAGGAGTGGAATTCCCTGCCGGAGTCTATTTCCTGATAGCTACAACTTAGGAGTCTTTAAGTCGAGAGTGAATAGGCAGCTTCAAACGAACTTTAATTGTGGTTAATACGGTACACATTGCTTGTCTGCCATTTTTTAGATTCTAACGTATGTATACAATATAATAACTATTGTTTCTGTTTAGTCAGCTGTCAGCAGTCAACGAAAATAACAACAGAATTTGAATAAAAAATGTAATGATTTTATACGTAAACAGCTTATTGTCAAAATAAAAAAGAAAAATAAAAAGACTTAATATTTTATAATACAACCTATTTTATACTATAATTTTCAAGTTAACAGTATATTTTAAGAGTCTCTCACTTTCCTCCATTCTCGTCACACCACACATCCATCAATCTTATTTCATCCGTCTTTTTCACAGCCCAACATTCTGATCCATACAGTATGACAGGCCTAATCACGGACTTGTAGATTTTACCCTTCAACTCAAGAGGCATTCGTGGATATAAGAGTAGAAAATAGAAGAGGTCTGTAAGAAAAATAAATAGCTTCTAAAGCGCGTAACTTTTACTTCACATCCGGTTAGGCTATTTTTTGGTTCAGGGTGGAGAGCCAAGGCTCACGCCTTCACGGGCTTGCGGACAGTGAGCAATGGGTAGCTCGCTGTCCGGCCGTCCGGTAACTGTGCGGACCAAGCCCAATTCGTCGACGGCGCGCGCTGTTCCCGCGCGCCTCAAGGAGTTGTCAGCAACAGCAGGGGCCCAGCCGGGTCGAAGCCTACTGGGGCCACGGTATGAAGGCTTGAAGGCACGGGATGGGTTTTAGTAAGAGTCTGACACTATCTCCCGCTCCGCCCAAGAGCGGGGGTTGTCATAAGATGATTTTTCCCCGAGGAGATTGAACTTACCTGGAACATTCTCCCGCACACTTCACACATGCAAGGAGACTTCATGGAGGGGTAGTTGGTTCTGTTCTTGTCAGGATGCATTCGTCTGAAGTGGCCGTGGTACGCCCTGGAGTCTTCTAGCTGCATTCCACACTAAAATAGAACATAGCAATCGTATTCGTTGGTTTAGATAGTTAACTAAAGGTAAACAATCTTGATATGTCTTTTTATTTAAAACTAGCTGACCCGGCAGACTTCGTACTGCCTCAATCGATAAATATAAGACCAAAACTTAAAAAACCAAAAAAATAAAAACCTTTTAAACCTTCCCTAGACCTTCACGAACATTTCAAGACTAAGATAAGATAAATCCGTTCAGCCGTTCTCGAGTTTTAGTGAGACTAACGAACAACAATTAATTTTTATATATATAGATAAATCGTTTATAAGACATACAAAGATTATTTAAATTTAGTTAATTACCTAACATCGGTTTAGGTAAATAAATAATTGTAAACATTTTTAGTGTGACAATAGGCTAGTGGCCGTAAAAAATGTAATTAGTCCGTGTTTTAGATTATTCAATAATAGGGACACGTATTTTTTTATTTGTAAATTAAACCAAAAATGACAAAGATATAGCCCAATAAAGTTACATGTAACGTCACGCTGTGTTACATTTTTCACACGGGTGACGTCACATGGAATTTTTGTTGCTGACAACTCCTTGAGGCGCGCGCCGATACTTCATCTGTTTAGGCAGTTAACTAAATGTAAACAATCTTATCAAAACAATAGGGTAGTTTCCAGGGTCAAAATAATTACATTTTATTTAGTCCGTATTTTAGATTAAAAAAAAATATGGGACATGTATTTTTTCTTTTTTCGATTAAACAAAAAATAACAAAGATACAGCCCATTAAAGTTACGTGTGACGTCTCCCCGTGCGAAAAAATGCAGCACGGCGTGACGTTACACGTAACTTTAATAGGTTATATCTTTGTCATTTTTGGTTTAATTTACAAATAAAAAATACGTGTCCCTTATTTTTGAATAGTCTAAAAGACGGACTAATTACATTTTTTACGGCAACTAGCCTATTGATGTTATGTTTGTAAGCTAGCTTTAAGATTGCGTCTTTTTTCGCGTAAATAAACTGTTTTTCTTTCTTTTTACGGCCACTAGACTAGGGATGCACAGACTTATTGAGACTAAGGGCCACTTGGGCAAATAATGAACTAATGGCGGGCCACCACAACAAAAATTAAAAACATAAAAATAGCCAAATTAAAAATTATATCCAAAATAAAAATAGCCAAACATAAAAACACCCCCCACTCATTTTTTTTTTGAGCGTGGTGACCGATAAGAAAAAAAATGAGTGAACAATCAATCAAAATTCAATGTGTGAAAGTGTAACTTCAATAAAAATCAAAGAAAAAAAAAACAGGAAAAAAATACTGCATAAATAAAATAAATAAATAATTATAATTGCATAAGTTGATAAAAATGTTATGCAATAGCTTTACCGCGGCAGTCCCCGAGTGCCACACGTCTTTTTTTATTTTTGGCTCAAATTTACTTGTAGCTACATGTAAAATTGCTTCCAAATTTTCATGTGCCAGACGGTTTTGATTTTTCGTTTTATTATTATTCAATTTTCCAAGACAAAGCTTGGATTAACCGCAGTTTTATTGAATTTTTCAGCCATTTTCTTGTAATTGTAAAATCATTGTAACTGCCCGTATTTATTAGAAGTTTTTTTTTAATTATTATTGATAGGCTCGCGTTTAACCACTATCTCACCTGATGGTAAATGATGATGTGGCCGACGATGGAGCACGCTTGCCTAGAAGTAACCTATTCACTCTCGACTTAAAGACCCCTAGGTTATCCCACCCATTCGTACAAAGCGTTTTAGAAACACATTCATTATGCGTACAGCTAAAGAGTGGAATTCCCTGCCGGAGTCTGTGTTTCCTGATAGCTACAACCTAGGGGTCTTTAAGTCAAGAGTGAATAGGTTACTTCTAGGCAAGCGTGCTCCATCGTCGGCCACATCATCACCTACCATCTGGTGAGATAGTGGTCAAACGCAAGCCTATAAATAATAATAATAAAAAAAAAGTTTGTAGCTATCAGGAAACACAGACTGCGGCAGGGAATTCCACTATTTAGGTGTACGCATAATGAATGTGTTTCCAAAACGCTTTGTACAAATGGGTGAGTATGGGGAAGTATGGATGGAATGTGTGAGTCTGAAAAGAGCTGACTTGCTGGCGGGGGCACTGGCGTATAGCCCCTCTGCAGTAGACCCACAAGCCAGCCGCAATAAAATGCTTTGAAACTATTCCTCACCTGCTCACAAGGTATCGGTCCCTCCGCCTTTCGCATCTGACTCGGGTATATCCGTCTCCTTTCGTCGATATCTGCGTCCTTGTCTCGCGCCCGTCGCTCGAGCTCCTTCGACTCTTTAGATTTCCTACCCTTTTTAGGCTTGTTCGATTCCCTTGAGTCTTTGTCTGTACCTGTGGGATTTGAAAATATGCTTTTTTTTATGTTTTTGGTTGGTACTCATTTATCATCATTATCATATCAGCCGAAAGACGTCCATTGCTGGACATAGGCCTCTCCCAAGTGTCGCCACAATGAACGATCCTGTGCGTCTCGCATCCATTGACAGGCCTGTTGGTCCAGTGGTTAGTGACCCTGACTGCCATGCCGGAGGTCGTGGGTTCGATTCCCACCCAGGACGAATCTTTGTGTGATTATTTGTTGTGTCTGGGTGTAATTTATCTATAATATGTATGTATTTAGAAATATATAAGTGTGTTTATCAGTTGTCTAATACCCATAACACAAGCTTTGCTTAGCTTGGGACTAGACGGCACTGTGTGATAGTTGTGGAATATTATTATTATTATTATATTATTGGTTTCCCGTAACCTTCACCAGGTCATCGGTCCACCTTGTAGGAGGTCTTCCAACGCTACGTTTTCCGGTACGCGGTCGCTAGGACTTCAACATGGTTTTATAAACATAATTTACCTGTGTTATGCTTAGCTGAAACACTGAGATGTCGTTTGTGCGCCTCTGATGAGATAAACCGCACATTACATAGCTCGCACAATGGACCGTCTTCCGGTATCTGGAAAAATAAATATTTATTAAACTAAGTCAATGTTTTTTAGGGTTCCGTGTCCAAAGGGTAAAACAATTTTCAAAATCGGTCTACAATTGACCGAGATATCGGAGAACATACATAAAAAAGCAAAAAGAAAACATACATTCAGCCGAACATAGAACCTCCGCCTTTTCGAAGTCGGTTAAAAAAAACTAACATGTAAAAATGATTGGAATCGATTCGAAATAGTACTTTATGTGACTAGGGGATAAAGCAGTGTCTTTAAGTCGCGGGCGGCATGTTGAATTCCGAACGAAACGAAGGTTGCTGATTTTAATCCCGAACGACAGTGAGGGATTTATAAAATTAACTCCCGAGCATTGCGAGGGAGTTAATAAAGAAACCTGAGTGAAGTGAGGAATTTAAGCCGCCCAAGACAAAGACAGCTTTATCCCCGAGTTGCATACTCTACTTTTTACACCATCTGTGAGATAATTAAAAGACAATTTGGTGGACCAAATCATATAATTAGAGAAATAAAAGTATTATATTTACAAGTTCATCAAACAAACAAAATTCACTACTCCAAGATTCTATTTTCAATTTTCTATAATGCTCCCGTGTCGTCAGTACACATACGCACGTTTTATTCTATTTTTTTTTTTTTTAGTGGCCAGTTTGAATCATAGTGATTACATACTCTTTGGTTTGAATTTCGAGTCAACTTGTTCGATGCGCCTACATTTTAATTCACAATGTTGACGATTCTTGATGCTCCAAATTCAAATCTCATTATTCCCTAGGGATCGGCCATACTGCATTATCTCCCTAGGCATTGACTTGCTTTAAGTGAGGTTTGTATGACGTGTAAAACGACATTATCGAGCAGGTGGTGTAAAAAAATATTTATTCAGGTTTCATCTACACTAATATAGTAAAGAGGTAAAGTTTGTTTTTTTGTTTGTAGGAGGTAATCTCTGAGAGTACTGGTCCGATTGCTAATTTTTTTTTTTTCCAATAGAAAGCTGCTTTATTCCTGAGTGACATAGGCTATACACCCTTACTTTTTAATTAGTACACAAAAAAATGGGGCTCTATCTGTACCCGTCACTGATCATATTTTTGTAGTCAAAAGTAGAAAAAACAGAAATCCTAAAATTGACCACGAAAAGGTAAATTCATTATAGAATCAATCAAACATAACAATTGCTAGTAGAAAATACAGCGGGCAGTGTTTTTCCTTAATAATTGTCACTTGTCAATAGCCTGCACAATATTCCCATAAATTGAGTGACATTTTGGGACATAAACCAACGCTAATAATTTTGCTGTATATGAATATAATTTATTGAGATTTTACTTAAAAAATAACAAGGTCTTTTCTAATAAGCCCTTTAAGTATGTGTACAGGTTGCGCGGTTAATTAAGATCGCTCGGCAAAAGTGGAAGGGGCATGCGCAGTATTCAATTCTAAGGTCTAATTGGCGACGTGCGGGCGGGTGTGCGCCGACGGCGACACGTCATTGGTAGATCAGTCGCTCTTCAATTCCCGCGTTGCGTTCTCGCGTCTCATTGGATACTGTTGTACTTGGGTACTGTTGCGTACAGCTTGTGTTATCGTATTAGTCATACGTAGTGGTAAAAAAAAATGGTTAAATATAAGGTTTTAAAACGGCAAGCCAGAAAAATGGTTTACGGCGTGAATTGTTACGTTAAGAAAGACTAACGAAATGATTTTTTTTATTTTAATTTTAATGTTAAAAATTTAAATTTTTCAGGACATAAATTACAAGCAAAAACTAATGTTATTACAAGTAATGTTACTAAGGTTCAAACATACGTAATTAACAATAATAAAGTCTTAATATACTAAGAATTTCTGTGCGCAATTGTACACATGCGCCGATTGCCCCCACTACTTTTACCGAGCGATCTTCCTTCACCGCGCGACCTGTACTAATTAAAAAATTGTGGTGTATTTTATGTATGCGGGCGAAGCTGTAGGTAAAAGCTAGTATATACTAAAAATAATGTTATAGATCTATCAAGATATAGTTATGCGCATACCTGTACATTCTCGAGTCGATGCTTCAGTTTCTTATGTAGCTCGATGCCCTTGGCGCTGACGAAGGAGTAGCCGCACAATTCACAAACGAAGTCTGACGGGTGCTTGATGCGGATGTGGCCCATGTAAGTCGTGAATTTACTGAAAACAATACATTGTGCTGAAATCTCTATGTACTGGGTGTGTCAGACAAGCGTCGCATCTTCGGAATTTACTGGCCCGAGACAAACTCTTTTCTTTTACTTTTTATAAATATATAAATACAAGGTGTAAGGGACAGTTCTCCACAAACTTTAAGGGCTTGCTCAGTAGACGATACTGAACAACATTCCACAATTTTTTTTTTCTGGAAACGAAAAAAAAATTCGCCTTACCATACAAAATTATAAACTTGATTGGACAGTTTATATGGAGAGGCCGAATTTTGTTTTCGTTTCCTGAAAAAATTTATATATATATATATATGTATGTTTATTTTGTATTAGTAAATTATTTTGAACCCTTGTTTTTTCGTATTAATCTTTTATTTGTTTTTACTTTTTTATGCACCTGCCATGTTGTCTCTTCGCCACCCTAGGTTGACTGGTAGAAGATGCCTAAGGCATTAAGTCCGCCTATGTACTTTTATGTTGCATGAAGACTTAATAAATAATAAACAAATATCCAACGTAGAGCTGTTGGAAAAATGCCACGAGACCCGATCAACCGCCAGATCAGGTGTCGCAAGTGGAGATGGATTGGCCACACGCTCCGAAGGAATCCTGATCACCTACTCAAGCAAGTGTTGGTTGTGGAATCCGCAAGGAAAAAGAAAGCGTGGCCGTCCCCGTCAGACCTGGCATCAAATGTGACGTGATGCGAGGTGAAGCGTGAAGCTCAGGACCGTTCGCTATGGAGGATTACTGGGGACCCCCTAAAGGACATAGGACATTAAATAGTGTCCGATAAACGGATATAATGGATCCAGTACATGATTCTGGACTCCAGTGGTGGATATTTTTTTGTCGGCTTTTAACATAATTAAAAAAAAAACTGTACTTTTTTATTTGTAAACTGGATCTATGGTATTCGTATGTGCGTCGATGTCGGTCACACGGTGTATATACACCCCTACTTTTTAATTAGTACACAAAAAAATGGGGCTCTATCTGTACCCGTCACTGATCATATTTTTGTAGTCAAAAGTAGAAAAAAACGAAATAATAAAATTGACCACGAAAAGGTAAATTCATCATAGTATCAATCAAACATAACAATAAAAAATACTGCGGCCTGCCCGCAGTATTTTTTACTAGCAATTGTTCGGAATCGGTCCACAATTGACCGAGATATCGGTGACCATACATAAAAAACAGCGCCATCTATTGGTCAAGAGTCGGCATCAATTCAGTACTGAAATTTCCGGAAGTCACTATTCCATGCGAACGAAGTCGCGGGCAAAAGCTAGTATTTCCATAAATTGAGTGACACTTTGGGACATAAACCAACGCTAATAACTTTGCTGTTTATGAATATTTTTTATTGAGATTTTACTTATAAAATAACAAGGGCTTTTCTAATAAGCCCTATAAGTATGTGTACTAATAAAAAATAGTGGTGTATATATAAGAAAACGACTTGGGGAAATTTTTATAATATTTAATCATTAAAAAAATACTTTTATTGGATACTTTTTTATAAGGTTCTGTCAGTAAACAATGATCAAGACCTCTTAATCAACTTTGATTATTGAACCAGTGTTGACAACAACAGATTTCATTTTACCCTAATAATTACCAAAGTCGTTTGAATTTTTAGACAGACTATACAGCCAACACTACCCGAGACTAGGAGCGTGAAATTTTGCATTTTTTTTTATGACATGGCTGGAAATCAGGGTCAAAAGGATCGGTTAGTCCCCTCTTTGAGGCATGGCTGGAAAGACCTCACGGCGTCCTTACCTTCCGCATGACGCAGGTTCTCAACGGACATGGTTCGTTCGGGAGTTTCCTGCACCGGATTCATGCGGAAGTGACGCCCGGGTGTCGCCACTGTGCGGAATGCCCGGAGGACACGGTGGAGCGCACAGTCGAGGTGTGCCCTGCTTGGGCGAAGCATCGCCGTGCCCCTGTGGGGGCGATCGGCGGCGGAGACCTCTCGCGCCGGGCCTTGGTTGTGGCCATGGTCCGGAGCGAGGAGGAGTGGCAGGCGCGAGCCGACTTCTGCGAAGCAGTAATGCTCGCAAAGGAGGAGCCGAACGCATCAGGCAACGGGCGTTATCGCCGCCGCCGCCGCCGGGATTCTGATCCCGATTTCCGGCCACCGTAGGCGCGGGCTTGCGGACAGTAAGCAATGGGTAGCTCGCTGTCCGGCCGTCCGGTAACTGCCCGGACCAAGTAGACGGCACGCACTGTTCCCGCGCGCCTCAAAGAGTTATCAGCAACAGCAGGGACCCAGTCAGGTCGAAGCCTACTGGGGCCAGGGTTATCCGAAAGGGCGCTCGAGCCCCGGTATGAAGGCTAGAAAGAACGGGGTGGGTCTTTTAGTCAGTAAGAGTCTGACATTATCTCCCGCTCCACCCAAGAGCGGGGGTTGTCATTGGATGATTTTTTCCAACCATAAAAAAGGGTCGAAAGGATAAAAACGAAGGAAAGTACTACTCACACAAACTCATCCTGGCAATGCGGACATCTGTATTTAGTTCCTTTGTGCCATCGTTCGTGAAGCCTGGCCGTCTGCCGGTGAGTAGTGACGTAGGTGCACTGTTTGCAGCTGAACCTCTGAGTGTGATGGGCGGTGATGTGTTTGCGGAGAGCGTGAGGGTGCTTGAAGTGCGTCTTGCAGATCTCGCATTCGTGTTCGCCGCATTGCTGGAAGAAAAAACATGATTTAACCTTGTAACCATCCCGATTTATCCGAAAAACACTCTTCTTCTTCTTCCTGCCCTTGTCCCATCTTATTTGGGGTCGGCGCAATACGTTTTTTTCTTCCATTCTACCCTGTCACTCGTCATGCTATCACTAACTTCCTTTTCTTTTATATCATTCTTCACGCAATCCATCCATCTTTTCTTTGGCCTCCCTCTCCCTCTCCACCCATCCACATGTATACTCATAACTCTTTTGGTCCGACAAACACTAATGTTTATTAATACACTCGAAATAAGGTTCAGTTGAAAACCAGCTGCCGCACTGGACCTATTTGGCGCCGCCGTGAGACAGACATTGTTAATTATTGTCTCTTTTTTAACATGCTTATATTAGCTTCATCTGTATGTTTGTAACCAACACCTTTGAGCTCGATTTTGACCAACTTTGGGCGATCAGATTTTCTTCAAACTTGGCACACCCATCAAAGACTGATGACAATACAATAACCCGTTTTTTTTTTAGTGAAAAATACGGCGCTTTGTGCCATATTTTTCGTAAATCGAACGCTTTTTTCACAATGATATTAATATTTTTCGTTCATTATTATTATTTTCTACCTATACTTATTGAAAATTATTTTACACTTTTTAGTTAGATATGCTATGAAAGCGTATTTTTTTAGTTTTTTTAAACTATATTTTTTTTATATAATCATTAGTGTCTACATGTTGTTACTACATTGTGTGTATCTACGAGTGTGTATGCCAAATAGAGTATTTTCTTTCTTTCTTCTTTCTTTCTATTCCTCCAGGTACTCACCTCCACGACCAAATATTTCATCTCGCCAGCTCTTCGGTCATCTATGGGGATTGAAGAGCTAAACGAGATGGAGTACCCAGTCGCTAACACACGACCCTGGCGATTAGGAGGCGAAAATACTCGTCGGGCCAATCCGATCTGGGTTAATTTGGCCACTGACCACGCAAGTGGTTAAAGGGTTATCTTACTTGATTGATTGACAATTGAGTCAGTTGCTAAAATTACGCGCATTTTTTTTATGACATATCGATGTAGACTTTTGCTGAGCGCTTGCCGTTTTGGAAACCTGAATATAGTTTGTTTAGAATCAGTAACTGAATGGATTACAATAGTTTTTACACCATGTTATATTTTTTTTTTCAAAAATATTTAATAAGGTCACAAGTTGGATACGGACACCACCGACACTAAATACAACACAGGTCACGGAAAGTCATAGCGAGTATTAGCAGCAGGATGCAAGTGCAAAACAACCCCTCAGTCGGCTGGATGGTCCGGTGACTATGTATTTTTGTTGACATAACAAGCTTATAACTTTGATTTTTCATGATACAGTTATGAAATTTTGTACATAGATTCTTTACATAAAAATATTAGACACATGTATCGCATTTCGCATATGCAAAAACTAGTGTGGTTTAAAAAAATATTTAAGTCATCATCATCTTCCTGCCCTAGTCCTGTTTTATTTAGGGTCGACGCAACCAGTTTTTTTTCGTACATTCTGTCCTGTCACTCGTCACGCTATCACTAACTCCCTTTTCTTTCATATCGCTTCTCACACAATCCATCCATCTTTTCTTAGGCCTCCCTCTTCCCCTCCATCCATCCACATGTAAACTCATAACTTTTTTAGCAACATGCGTTTCATCCCTCCTTTTCATTTAAAAAAAATATTTAAGTAAAGACAAGTAAATAATACTTACGTTAGTATGTCTGGACATATGACTATTATATGCATCTTCATCCAAAAATCCTTTAAAACACGCGGTGCACTTAAAAACGGCATTCTTATAATTCGAACTCTCCTGCCTTTTGACGATCTCAGCTATCTGTTCCTCAAACGTCAAATCCGTTATCGTAAAGAGCGTTTCATTCAAATCATCGTTTAAAAACGGTTTTCTCCGCCGATCAATCTTCGGTTCCGCCGGATCTTTTATCTTTTTCACTCTTTTAGCCGGTTTGACTGCTTTCTCTTTTCTTTTACGAGTTTTTTTCGCCTTACACTTTCCTAAAGGAAGACTATCGTCTGAGGAATAATTATCTTTATCGGATAACACGTATTCTTTTTCCGACGGATCATCTTTATCGTTTAAAACATCCGTATCAGCAATTCCGTCGTCGTCAAATCCGGGATCGTCCAATTCGGGGTCGTTTACTCCGGGGCCGTTAAGTCCGTCATCGTTCTTATCCGTGATGTCTTCGGTGAGGAATATTTCGTTTTCGTCTTTGATATCAACATTGTGAGTTGGTGGAGATTTGTCCTGTATTCTAATGGGTTGGTCCTCATATTCAAAGTATGAATCGTAATGATTAACTTCGAAATGTTTTGATGATAAACTAGAAGTTAGTTGGTTATTCAATCGATTTATTGTCTTTATGTTTTGGACGGTTAACTGAAAAAAATATGGTTATATTAGTAAATATACGTATCGCCAACGCTATAATCAAATCCTTGTTTCCAAATTGGCAGAAGAGACCGGGTGATTTTGTCATGAAATAGGTATTTTATTAGGTATGTTGATTATGATTACTTCCTAAGATTTGAATCTGTCGAATGGTGTACCTAATAATGCTATGAACGCAGCTCCACACAGAGCTTCTGAGGCAACTTGTCTTCTTAGAGGGAAGTAGTTAATGTTTGTACTCACAAAATCCTGCCTCTTAATGACCTCCAGCATGAGAAAGTTGGCTCTCAAACTCTTGCGTTTAACCTCTAGAGCCCCAGCGGCACAAAAACGTGCCAGTAAACAAGTATTACCGTTGAGCCCCGCTGCCACAAATTTGCGCCACCAAACCCGCCGATTTAATACTGAATTTGTAGTAAAGATAAGTCTTAAAATTGTTTCCGAACGAATGTTCTCGACGGCAGATAATATTTTACTGATTATTAATATTGGTTGACGTAAATAATGGCGGTCCTTGAGAGGTTAAACCGAATGCAGTTCAGGAGCCGCTGGACGCTCTTCACACATAGCTTCTGAGGCAACTTATCTTCTACTGATAGGGAAGTAGTTAACGTTTGTACTCACAAAATCCTGCCTCTTAATGACCTCCAGCATGAGAGAGTTCGCTCTTAAACTCTTGCGTCTGAGCCGACTGCAGTTCAGCAGCCGCTGGACGCACTCCACACAGAGCTTCTGAGGCAACTTGTCCTCTGATAGGGAAGTAGTTAATGTTTGTACTCACAAAATCCTGCCTCTTAATGACCTCCAGCATGAGAGAGTTGGCTCTTAAACTCTTGAGTCTGAACCGGCTACAGTTCAGCAGCCGCTGGACGCACTCCACACAGAGCTTCTGAGGCAACATGTCTTCTGATAGGGAAGTAGTTAATGTTTGTACTCACAAAATCCTGCCTCTTAATGACCTCCAGCATGAGAGAGTTGGCTCTCAAACTCTTGAGTCTGAACCGGCTACAGTTCAGCAGCCGCTGAACGCACTCCACACAGAGCTTCTGAGGCAACCTGTCTTCTTCTGATAACTAAAACATATGGATATTTGCCTGTACTCATTTGTAAACCGTCAGAAAGGCCAGTCAACAGTCGTATTTAGCTTTGAAATTGTGTCTAAAAACTGCTTATCAATTGCTAAAGAGGATTGGGTCTACCATTTATGGCAGAACTTTTTTATGTGATAATATTATTTTGCATAACGGCAGATAACATTAACTTCATTTCGCAAAAAAACATTTTGCATACACTCATTTGTCATACATTCAAAACTCATAATTTTGTTTGTCAGAATCATCTTTAGGCATAAATTCTACTCGTATAACCATAAAAATTCGTGTCCGTGAGCGGTGTCTATGTGTGCGTTGCTCGAGCGCGCTTTGTATGTAGATTGACTTCTGTACCTATCTATTTTGTGCTCTAAGTGAGAGCTTTTTTAAAAGAGAAGTTAAACTTACCGATATTCCTGTTAGATTTTTATATGCCCGTTCCAGTTTATATATTCTTATTGATACTAACTTAACGTCCATTACAAGACAGATTCTGCAAACCTAAAACAAACAAACATTTTTAGAAGAATATATACTCTATACATACATATAAATAATATGAGTACAGATACCGGCACGGATCTTGAGCGCTGGCTTCAAGTTGCGCAGAAGTCAAATATCGGATCTCTATAGTGGTATGACGTGAGACGCGGGGGCGGGGAGTTTCAGTGATTGTCTCGCCGCCCCATCGTGTTTTAGACGTCACTCGTGATTAGTTCCCTGCGCTTGCTGAATGTATCTAACAACGACGACGATTGGCTCGCCAATGTATGGCATGCGCAAAGCGATCCCCACTCTGACGCCGAGCGCTCAAGAAAGCTCAAGGTTGT
Source organism: Mythimna albipuncta (assembly GCA_929112965.1). Classification (NCBI taxonomy): domain Eukaryota; kingdom Metazoa; phylum Arthropoda; class Insecta; order Lepidoptera; family Noctuidae; genus Mythimna; species Mythimna albipuncta. Next base: position 7,676,493 of record OV815985.1, on the reverse strand, counting down.
CTTATTCAAATTGTTTATTTCTTCATTTTCTATAATTTAACTTGTTTGTATCTCAATATATTATAATTATTATTAAATACCTTCAAAGTGGCAGGTTCTCCATAATCACAGTTGGAGGAATCCTGAAAAAAAGTAATTGATAATAATTTTTCAAATGATAAAAAAAAACACTTTTACACATAAATTTTCGTCAACTTAAACTAGATGAGGCCGGTGTTTCCTAGTTGACTACCCTGAGAAGAAACACCGAAACAAACTCAGGGCTCAGTCTCTTTTAAAGTCCATACAGTAAATATGTAATGGTCAAATCATATGAGAACCATGCAGATTGTGTCTGAGGTGGTCTTTTGAGTAAAGAACCACACAGATTTGATTGGACCAGTCCAGTCAGTGCAAGCATTTGTGAGTATTTGTGTAGCTTAAACTCGGAACTACTAAGGAGCTCAATAACTTACAAACAATACAAAAGAAAGGACATTTGGATATACCGCATAAAGTACTATTGTAAGAGTCGCAACCAAAGTGGTATGGAGTGCTATGCTATTAAATTAATTGCTTTAATAACTTTAAAGATTTATTTATAGAACGGTAATTATGCTAAGTTACGCTAAATGATATGATATGCTTACTCTTTAGCATATCATATCATATAGAAAGCACCCGGGTTGCTATCCGAATATGTACTGATGCCGCCCTGCACTTGGCGCGGCGTAATTGTGTAGCTAGATTAGTGTAGTCAATGTAGCGATCATAATGATTGTATTGAACAACTATAAACTGTCAGAAATTATTTTAAAATTACAGAAAATGAAGACATAATCCACATAGTCCCCATTACATTCACAATAATAAAATAAAATTTACAAAATAGTTTACAAATATTGCACACCATAAAATAAAAATACTTGATTTTGAACGATTTTTGGAGAATTGTAACATACTAAAGAAATAATAAATATTTCACAACAAAGCTATATTTTTGTATAAATATTAGCTTATTTTTTTAACTCTGCTCATTCGGTTTAGAATCTTCAAAATGGAACAGAACAAAGCATTTGGCATGAGTTTACTGCCTAATGTAACGGAAATCCCATACTCAGTAAGAGATTGGACATCGGCACAATCCATTCTGAGGCATAGGGGTTTCACACTGCCAATTTCAAACTCTAAGATGTAGAAGCTGATTTTTCATTGGTATTTAATTAATTCATTAAAAGAAAACGTGTTGCGCCGACCCCAAGTAATATGGGATAAGGGCAGGAAGAAGAAGATTTAATTAATTCATTAAACCCCCAGCATACGCAATTTGCTCTCATTATAATATAATATAAAATATTCCACAAATATCACACAACGCCATCTAGTCTCAATCTAAGTAGAGCTTGTGTTATGAGTACTACACAACTGATAAACATATATATTATAGATAAATTACAGCCAGACACAAACAAATGATTATGCTCATCACACAAACATTTCTCCTGGGTGGGAATCGACCGCACCACCTCCGGCATACAGAAGACATTGGGAACAAGCCAGTCATCGTCTTTCTGTCTTTCCTTGTGACTCTAATTACGGTATTTGAAAGGTTAATAAGAACTTACCTGAACTATCAAAGGCACAGCTCCCGCCCTGACTTTCCGTAACCCACTCTTAGTCTCATACAAGTCTTCACATAAAAAATGTTCCGAGCAAACAGCACTCCGTTCTTTTGGTTCCCAAGACTCTTTACCGAGAGCCTTGAGCCAGGATTTACGGAGAGATGACTCATTGGGGAAGCTAGAAAGAAGATGAAATAATAACTTAGGATGTAACTGAGGCAAATTTATATTAATTGATACTATAAATTAGCAAAGAAAAATAATGATATTTATTTTGGTTTTATTCGCAGTTATACTCTCCAATATTCAGAAATATGATCATTACAGACCGTTATATGATAATATTATTAAAATATCTTAGTAAAAAAGCTAATTTTGAGTTGAAAAGACGCGTAGGTGAAAAGCATTCTCTTTGAAATAAGAGCAACAAAATGTGCATATACTTACATATGAAACGTGATTCCCTGTGATTTGGATATGTGTCTCGAATCATTCTTGCAGGTCGTCACACAGCACCTCATTTTTAATATATATTTATCACAATAATCACAAAAAATAAACGACTGAAGTCATAACATAGGGATCCAAATAGAGACATTATTTTTTGGATAGAAAACACATTTCTTTAAAAGGTTTTTGAAAGAACATTTGTAGTTTGTAATCAAGAATCACATTTAGGAATAGATTTTTTGTTTATTTGCCGACGATTAGATAATATTTAGCAAAAATTCGTAAATTAATTGACTGTCATACTGGTAGCCGACAAACAGTAAACAAACAGAGATGTAAACGTCATTGAACCATCGTTTTTACTGTACTCTTCCAACTTGTTAAAACTTCTGTTTTTAAGAAAGAGAGAGAAAATTATGGTTGTCAGTTACTCGACTTCCGAACTTAGAAGGATAACAATAACAATGTATGTAAACATAACTATACGTTGATAGATGGTCTCGCTCGCACACAAGTTAGGAGAGCTTAGCATGAAAGAGATAGATAATACAAAGCTTTAGTAGCTTTAAAGAGTCGGCCTTGCAAAATAATACTAAAGATCTGACCTTTTGGAACAAATAATAAACTGTGGTTTGCTACAGATATTGTGGTTGTATCATTAATTATTTTTAATAAATATTTTAAATGAAAAACGTTTGACGTTTTTTATAGAACTGTATATTGAAAACTTTTAACAAAGACGTTGATTATTTTGTTTTTTTCTATCCGGCCAGTTTCGGTGTAGCTCGTAGGTTGTGCTACAATACTCCCCCGCTTAGACCGCTACTGCGGGCGGTATCTGATTGGGAAGTGCACCCGACGGCCGGACTTCGTCTTCCTTTCCTGCGGTTGTGCAGTAGCGGGGAGTGGAGCCGTTAGTACAGGAGCTGGCGGTGAATCGTCTGCTTCTTGAGTGAAGTATGCAGGCTTGAGTCTGTCTATGCTCACGGTGACCTCTTTACCGCGTACGTCAAGTCTGTAGTACTTAGGATGCCGCTGTATGACTTTGTATGGACCTGCATACGGTGGTTCCAAAGGCCTTCGAACGAAATCCTACCTCAAGAACACGTGACTTGATTCGCTGAGACTATTTGGTAAGTAAAATGGGCCTTTTCTGTGACAGGACGCAGGCCTTGGTGAGAGGCTAGCCATGCGACTTCGTAAACGCGTTGCGAGATCGGTGACATCAGCTGATTTGTGGTCATCTGTTGGTGCCATGAATTGTCCTGGAAGACGTAGTTGTTCACCGTAGACCAACTCTGCTGGTGATGCTTCGATGTCCGGCTTCCATGCACTTCGTATGCCTAGAAGTACTAGTGGAAGAACTTCGGTCCATTGCGATGCAGAGTGACATGATGGCTGCTTTCATTTGCCGGTGCAGACGCTCAACCATGCCATTCGCAGCAGGATGGTAGGCGGTTGTGCTGTAGTGGTGTGCACCAACCAAGGCAGCGACTGCTCGAAAGAGATGTGACTGGAACTGTGTGCCACGATCGGTTGTTATTTTGAGCGGACAACCAAATCTAGCGATCCATCCGGACACCAGTGCCGTCGCGCAGGTTTCAGCTGTTATGTCTTTGATGGGGTAGGCCTCAGGCCATCGAGTAAATCTATCGATGACGGTAAGGCAATATCTGTAATCATAAGAAATAGGTAGAGGACCGATGATATCAAGGTGGATATGGGAGAACCTTGATGTTGTGGTAGGAAATTGTGATAGCGGAGCAAAGGTATGTCGTGTCACTTTACTGCCTTGACACTTTAGGCATTTGCGGGACCACTCTCTACATTGCTTGCGCATCCCTGGCCAAACGAATCTTTGTGCCACCAGTCGCACTGTAGCTGCGTTTCCTGGGTGACTCAAATTGTGTAGCGAAGCGAACGCTTTTTGACGAAAGTTCGGCGTAATGTATGGTCGAGGTGGCATGACTGAGACGTCACAATAAACTTCAATATCCGTGTCAGGAATTCTAACCTTTTCGAGCTTAAGCGAGGATCCAGTACTAAGGAGACCTTGCAGTTCAGGATCGGCATCCTGAGATTGTGCAAGAGCCTGATAATCGATTCCTTTAGGAACACGTACCTCTTCGATGCGGGATAATGTGTCGGCGACCACATTCTCAGAACCAGGTATATAGCGTATGTCCGTTGTGTATTGTGCTATGTAGTCAAAATACCTGTACTGCCTAGGCGAGCAGTTCTCTCTCGGTGTCATAAAGGCGTACGTGAGCGGGCGATGGTCTGTAAAGACAACGAAGTTTCGTGCCTCTAGCATGTGACGAAAATACCTTATAGCCTCGTACACTGCCAACAATTCACGGTCGTAGGGACTGTATTTTTTCTGTGCTGAGTTCAGCTTCTTGGAAAAGAAACCCAGTGGTTCCCACTGCTCACCATCTCGTTGCTGCAGCACGGCCCCTACTGACACGTCAGAAGCATCTGTTATCAAAGAAAGCTCGGCATTAGAACGCGGATGAACTAAAAGCGTGGCGTTGGAAAGCGCCTTCTTGCATTCGGTGAAAGCATCCAGCTGCGTGTGCGTCATATGTACAGGTTGATTCTTAGTAGTCTTGCCTCCAGCTAGAATAGCGTTAAGTGGTGCCTGAGCCTTAGCTGCGTTAGGAATAAAGCGCCTATAAAAATTCAACATGCCCAGGAATCTTCGTAGCTCTTTTACCGTCTGAGGCACTGGAAACTCCTGGATAGCCTGTACCTTAGTATCCAGCGGGCGGGTACCGGAAGCAGAAACATAGTAGCCGAGAAAAGTCACGTCCGGCTGTCCCCAGACGCACTTAGCCGAATTCACCAGTACTCCATATTTTCGTAGGCGATCTAGCAGCTGTCGCAGGTGTACTCTGTGCATCTCTGGAGTGGGAGAAAAACAGAGAATGTCATCCAAATAACAAAAGCAGAAGTCATCCAGTCCGGCAAGTACCTCATCCATGAACCTTTGAAAAGTCTGCGCCGCATTTCGCAGGCCAAAGGTCATAAAAGGAAATTCAAATAAGCCAAATGGAGTAGTTATTGCTGTCTTCGGTATATGGGGCGCGTGGACAGGTACCTGATTATATGCTTTAACCATATCAATTTTAGAAAAAATTGTGCTGCCAGAGAGCTGATGTGAGAAATCCTGTATGTGCCTTACCGGGTATCTGTCAGGAATAGTGCGAGCGTTGAGTGCGCGGTAGTCACCACACGGTCTCCATCCGTCATCCTTTTTCTTAACTAAATATAGGGCTGAAGACCATGGACTGTCTGATCGCCTAGCAGTTCCATTTGCCAGCATATCCTCAAACTCCTTTTTCGCTATTTTTAAACGGTCAGGATCCAATCGTCGAGGCTTACTTGAAACTGGCGGGCCAGGTGTAGTGTTTACGTAATGTACCGTGTTGTGCTTGACTTCGCGCACTGTACCTGCAGGTCGTGTTACCTCTGGAAACTCGCGCAGCAGCTGGTGAAACTCTGAATCACCGGCGACAGTTTTGACGGACGCCACGTCATCTGGTATCCTCTTGTAAGATGCGGGCACGGTGAGGGATGTGGTGCCATCTATCAGCCTATGGTTGCGGCAATCTATAACTAAATTATAAAAGCTTAAAAAGTCAATGCCTATTATCGGCTTAGATATATCTGCGATTGTGAATTTCCATGGAAATATACGGCGTAGTCCGAAGTCCAAGTTCAACTGTATCGGGCCGTATGTGTTGATAGCTGACCCATTTGCAGCTGTTAAGCCGTATTTTGTACTCGTGCATGGTGTTCTAACTGCTGAACGTGGAAAAACACATAAATCGGAACCGGTATCTATTAAAAATAACATTTTAGAATGGCGATCCGTTACAAAAATACGGCCTGGTTGCGTTCCGCAGTGGTAGGCCGCTACTTCCGACTGCTCATGGAGTTTTCCGACGACCACTGACAAGGTTGGTGGCATTTCCTTGCTCGCGAGCCATAATTATAATGATACCAGCAGTGAGGGTGGTTCTCTGGCGGCTGACGCGACTGCGATCTAGACCTATTCCTGGCAGATATAGAGGTATGCGGAACAGATAGTAAAGTCCCGCAAACCTCCTTTGAAAAAGGGAGGATCCTCCGACCAGACTGGTGTTATAGTCTGGTGGGCTACTGCCCTGGTGTTTCTATGCCGCGATCGTTGGCGGGGGCGTTCATGACGAACATGACTTGCACTCACCTGCTGACTCAGCAAAGCTACCTGTCTGGTCAATTCACTAATTTGTGTTAACATTCCTTCGACGATGGTAGACGTACCCGTGGCCGTTGCACTGGCCACCTGCTGGACACTAGTTGGCGCAATTTCATGGACCTTGTCTGCTAGGTCCAGCATTTTGTCCATAGGAATATCCATTTGCGATGCCACGATCGTCTGAACGTTGGTCGGCAGGCGGCTAGACCACAGCGTTTTCAAAAATTCCTCAGGCACTGCTGGGCCTGCTAAATGCTGTAGGTACCTGAAAAACTGGGACGGCTTCCGATCGCCCAGCTCCTCGTGCATCAGTAGCTGCTTAACCTTTCGCTCTTGTGAGGCTGATAATCGCTTGATTAATTCTGTTTTCAATTTTTCGTATTTATCTATCGAAGGTGGGTTGGTAATAATATCTTTCACCTCCGCGACGTACTGGTGATCCAACACGCCGATAACATGATAAAACTTGGTTGCATCGGCGGTTATATTGGCGAGCGCAAACTGACCTTCCATCTGCGCAAACCACAGTCCGGGTTCTTCGGGCCAAAAAGGAGGTGCGCGAACTCCGACACGCAGGGTCTCAGGGCCGCACCCATGGGCTTTGGAATCCATCGTCGGGGTCACCAATTGTGGTTTGCTACAGATATTGTGGTTGTATCATTAATTATTTTTAATAAATATTTTAAATGAAAAACGTTTGACGTTTTTTATAGAACTGTATATTGAAAACTTTTAACAAAGACGTTGATTATTTTGTTTTTTTCTATCCGGCCAGTTTCGGTGTAGCTCGTAGGTTGTGCTACAAAACCCTAGATCACATGTTATGTAGGTATGATGACTGAGGTGAGTAAGGGAAGCCAAATATCTTTTTTAACAATCGTGCGAAGGCTTATAGTATATTGATACATAGAGAAAGCTCATTCTAGCCATAACACTGTTATACCTAAGTACTGTTATTTCTCTTGTAATTAATTTTTTTCTTCCATTTGGTCCTGTCACTCGTCATGCTACACACTTCTCACATAATTCATCCACCTTTTGTTTGACCTCCCTCTCCATTCATCCACTGTATATTCGTCATAACTCTTATTAATATGCGTTTCATCCCTCCTCTTCACATGACTATACCAAGACGAACGATTCCTTTTCAACTTTTCAGTCACTGGCACAACTTTGAATCTTCCTCTAATGTAATGATTTCTCACTTTAGCCATTCTCGTCACACCACATATCCATTTCAACATTTCAATCTTGCCACATGCAATGTTTTTTCATCCGTCTTTTTCATAGCCCAACTTTCTGATCCCCTACAGTATGATAGGCCTTATCGCGGACTTGGAAGTCACAAATTGTTACAGTGACCTTTCACCATTTCATCCATCCTGAATTGATCGTAGGCGCGGGCTTGCGGACGGCAAGCAATGGGTAGCTCGCTGTCCGACTGTTTGGACCGAGCCCAAGTCGTCGACGGCGCGTAGGTACTGTCACAGATTACTGAATAGTTACTACGTAAGTACTGTGCCCGCGCACCTCAAGAAGTTGTCAGCAACCGTAGGGGCCCAGCGGAATCGAAGCCTACTGAGACCAAGGGTTTACTTCTGAAAGGAAAGCTCGGCCCAGGAAGAAAGGCAACGAAGGAACGGGGTGGGTTTTTAGTCAGTAAGAGTCTGACACTGTCTCTCACTCTGTCCAAGGGCGAGGGATGTCATCAGGATGATTTTTACACACCGAAAAAAAACTGTCCCACTGCTGGACAAAGGCTTCCATCCACTCCTTCCAATGTTCCCGGTTTTGAGCCACTTCTTTCCAATTCACAAGTAAGCAATCTAAGTCGTCCCGCCATCTCCTTCTTGATCTACCGGGACCGTACTGCGACTTCAGGGCACCTCAATCTCAATTCTACCATCTGAAAACCCAACATACGACGAGTATCCACCCATACGTTGTTGAAACCTTTAAGGAACAAATTGCCTGTCGTCCAATTATAATTTAGATGTCTTTAAGCACAAAATAGATAGGTACAGAAGTCAATCTACATACAAAGCGCGCTCGAGCAACGCACACATAGACACCGCTCACGGACACGATGCCTCGGAGCGCCTCGGCCCGCTCGTCGAACAGTTCCGGCTCAAACGCTCATTAGTGTGCGTCCACCGAGCGTAGGTGTAAAAAGTGAAGTACATACATGAGATTGTCTTCTGGTATCTATTTTGAGCTTTATGGCTAGAGTGAATATGCTCTTAATAAACTAGTGTGCCTCACCATCAGAGTTTGCATCACTGCTTATCATCAAGTGGGATCGCAGTCAAGCACTAGTTTATATCAATTAGAAAAAAAAAACCGGTCAAGTGCGAGTCGGACTCGCCCATGAAGGGTTCCGTAGTAGCAAGTAACATAATATAAAAGTTCTTGTAATGTGTTGTAACTTTGATCGATGTTTTAACAATAGTGTATTTTTTTTCGATTTATGACGCATTAAAAAAGAACTACTTACTAGATTTCGTTCAAACCAATTTTCGTTGGCAGTTTTTATAGTAATGTACATCATATATTTTTTTTTAGTTTTATCATTGTCTTACTTTAGAAGTTAGAGGGGGGGGACACACTTTTAACCACTTTGGAAGTGTCTCTCGCGCAAAATATTCAGTTTAGAAAAAAATGATATTAGAAACCTCAATATCATTTTTGAAGACCTATCCATAGATACCCCACACGTATGGGTTTGATGAAAAAAAAATTGTTGAGTTTCAGTTCTAAGTATGGGGACCCCCAAAATTTATTGCTTTTTTTCTATTTTTGTGTGAAAATCTTAATGCGGTTCACAGCATACATCTACTTACCAAGTTTCAACAGTATAGCTCTTCTAGTTTCGGAAAAAAGTGGCTGTGACATCCGGACGGACAGACAGACAGACAGACATGACGAATCTATAAGGGTTCCGTTTTTTGCCATTTGGCTACGGAACCCTAAAAACGTCAATTTTGCGCAAAAATGCAAATGTAAAAATATAATTCAGGAGGATCTTAAAATGAGAGCAGTGGTGGTCCAATGATGACGACTCCGAATTACGAGTTGTACGTCGCAAGTTCGAACCCAGCCAGGCGCATTACTTTGTGTAATTTATTTCATCACCACTGCTCTCAAAATGGTGAAGGAAAACATCGTGAGGAAACCGGCATGTCCTAGAACCGAAAATTCGAAGACATGTGACATTCACCAACCCGCACTGTGCCAGGCGTGGTGGATTACGGCCCATTCCCTCTCCTAGAGAGGAGGCCTGACAATCTTAAAAGGCTGATAATGCTATGCTATGAAAAAAAATAACGTATCGTTTTATTTTAAGGTTTATTGTTAAATTAAATAACCTTACAATATTATTATAATCAATAAATCATAACCTTTATCTCTAAATTACATAAAACAGTCGCTAAACGCATCAGTTCGTTTATTTATTAATTCCTCTTGAACCACGCAACAAATTTTGATGCGGTTCCCATTAAAATAGAGAGCAATATACGCGAAAGGTTTCTGTGTACTGGGTTATTTGAAAAACACTGGCAACCTCTCAGGGCCAGTGCCGTAAATAGGTCGGTGCCAGCGGTGCCCAGGCACAGGGCGCAGTTCCCGGAGGGGCGCAAAGATTATACACCACTAAATTTTTATCGTTTTAATCCCGTCGATCCAGTACATGAAACACTATCGATTTGTGAAGATAAAATTAAAAAATAACGTACCTTTTTTTTCAAAACTCGTATTAATTTACGCATGTACGAAATTAATTTCTTTAAGAAAACGTCAGCTGAGCGCACGATCCCCGCTCCCTTATGCTATATTACTATCGCTTGCTTCGCATAGACTTAGTAACATTTAGAATGTTCAATTTAAATATTTTTATTTTTGTATGAAAATCTGATGAACCAATTTATAAGTCATAGAACAAAAGTTATTGTTTATGTTGTTCTTAACATGGTCCTGAGAGGTTGCCAGTGTTATTCAAATAACCCTGTATAATACCCGAGCGAAGCCGGGGCGGGTCACTATACTAAAAAATACTAAATAAATATGAAACTAAACACCTATAACTTTTTTTTTTCATTTTTATCTGTCAAGTCGGTGTGTTCCAGATAATCTTCGAAATAGCTGGACCAATTTTGTCAAAACTTCCACTGATAGATCGCTGACGTTCTAACGTTACAAGAAGTAACTTAAGCGACTTTTATTTTAAGTAAAGGAATTGGGGTTCCGCGGAAAATAAAACATCTTGAAATTGGGACCAAATTGGATTGTCTTGTTTTACGTATCTGAAAAAAAAAGAAAAGAAAAGGAAGACAATTTATTTGTGCGAAATAACGTAATCTCGAAACTAGCTTATGTATACACTGTTAAATTTTAATCGTTTTAATCCCGTGAAGGGTCGATCCGGTAATGAAACACTATCTAGTTAATAGTGGGCATTACGTACAAACTACCTACAGGTCATAGAACTCGCTCAGCTGACGTTTTCTTAAAGAAATTAATTTCGTACATCGTAAATTAATACGAGTTTTGAAAAAAAGGTAATTTAATTTTTTAATTTAATATTTGCAAATCGATAGTGCTTCATGTACCGGATCGACCCTCAACGGGATTAAAACGATTAAAATTTAGCCGTGTATATTAGATTATTTAGATATTATAATCGTAATTATATCATAAATAATAATCCATAACTATCACATAACTACGTACAGTCCCAAACTAAGCAGAGCTTGTACTATGAGTACTAGACAACTGATAAACATACTTATATATTTCTAAATACATACATATTGTAGAATAAATCCTGAATCGCGGGTGCGTTTACAAACATGTTAACTGACATACACAAGACACCCAGATCCAGAACACCTATTTGTAGGACTTACAAATGTTTTTTCAGAGGAAGATATGCGGGAGTCGAACCAGCGACGCGCATTGCAGCAGCCATTCGCTCAATCATTGTGTCAACCGTGCTATTTATTTATTAATTAACTAACATACATACACTTTCCCGTTCAATACACTACTTTTGTTTCTTTTTCTTTGAGGTGAAAATTCGTCAAATAAGTCTTCCCTTAAGGCTTATAGTCCCTTGAACCATCTGGCCAAAATTATGTGGACGCACCTCTCGCACCCGCCTAGGCGGCGGTACGCAAATCTGTGCATTTATTTGCGGCCAACAGCGCCCGGAAAGCGCGCGGCTGACCTTTAAATCCATTTTCTTTGCGAAATATTGAATGATTTACATATGCAATGTTCACTTTGAAGAATACCTATTTAACCACCAATTTTTATGTGTAAAAATATTTCTAAAGATCCAAGCCCTTTCGAAGGAGTAGGGAAAAGTTGCGAAATATTTTTTTAGACAAAAGTATTAATAGGACGGAAAAATCAAATGTTGATAATGTTTTTCATGAATCTATAACAAACATATATTTTTCAAAACCGAGGAGTAGGCTTCAGAAAGTCACTGTTTTATGGCACTTTTCGGGCGCTTAGAGCCTTAAGAGTTACCGCGGCTTTATAACACAAAGGACAATTGAAGCAACAGACATGGATTTTAGTCAGTAAGAGTTCGACACTGTCTCTCGTTACACCCAGAGCGGGAGAAGTTATTTGATGAGTTGCCAGCCCAAAAAAAGTTAGGGGGCGCCGACTAATTACGTGAGACGATTTTGGAGATTTTTCCTTTTCGCCAGGGTCGTGTGTTAGCGACTGGGTACTCTATCTCGTTTAGCTCTTCAATCGCCATGGGTGACAGAAGAGCTGACGAGATGCGAGTATTTGGTCGTGGATGTGCGACGAGTGTTTGTCGGATCTGACGAAGGCGGTTATAAGGTTTAAAACATTTATTGTTATTTTTAGGATTTGTTATCAAGATCACCATTTCGGAAAGATCGAGGTACTATGTTCGGCTGAATGTTTTGTATGTATGTTCACCGATATCTCAGCCAATTGTTGACCGATTTTGAAACTTATTTTTTTTATTGAAAGGCTATGCTCCCAAGTTGGTCTCATAGAAATATTGTTATGATCTGACTATGAACTTCGAAGATATAGAACAGAACTTCTGATTGAAACACAGCAGAACTGTCGTAATAAGTAAAATTGCTTTGTTTATTCGAGAGAGAGTTGATGACCGACTGAAAGAAAATGGGGAGGGGATGTATCGAACTGATCTGATGATGAAGCCGAAAGGTAAATTAATGTCATCGTACCGTGTTTGGGATTATTAGAATCGTCATGAGATGCACTCTGGCTATAAGGTATTTAAGTTTGGCTGCGGGGTACTTTTTAGTGGTGGTACCATAACGTAAACGTGAAAATAGTCCGCCTTTGTACTTTGTGGTGCATGAAGATCAAATATATAAATAAATAGCTCTATATCTCTTTCTCGCCCGTACGACTGACATTTTAACACGTCACGGTAAAGTCCTTGGTGAGATTGGGCGAAAGTCTTTCGACCCCTTCTCCCCTGATCGTCTCACGTAATTAAAGGGCGCGCCCGCTAGTTAAACAATAAGCTTATCAATACTCTAAGGTCTCGCATTTCTTCGTCTTCCGTCTGACGCGTTTGGGTCGTGGCTTCTTCAGATGGACGTGGTCTACGTGGGCTCGCAGTTCCCCTTTCGTACGGAAATTCTTCTCGCAGGCGTCGCATTTGTAAGGACGCAGGCCTGTGTGTAACTGCGGGAGATAGGAAATAAAGTTAGAATAGAATAAACTTTCATCATCATCATCATCATCAGCCTTTTTAATGTTCCCACTGCTGGGACTCAGGCCTCCTCTCTAGGAGAACCTTACCTTCCGCATGACGCAGGTCCTCACGGACATGGCAAGTTCGGGAGTTTCCTGCACAGAATTCTTGCGAAAGTGACGCCCGGATGTCGCCATTGTACAGAACGCCCGGAGGACGTTCACGTCCTGCCCTGTTTGAGCGGAGCCGTGCCCTCGTGGAGGCGATGGTTGGTTCAGGCCATGGTCCGGAGCGAGGAGGAGTAGCAGGCGGTCGCCAACTTCGGCGAAGCAGTAATACTAACAAAAGAGGTGGCCGACCGCATCAGGCAATGGCGCTATCGTCGTTCGTATTCCGATCCAAATTTCCGGCCACTGTAGACGCAGGCTTGCAATGGGTAGTTCGCTGTCCGACCGTCCGGTAACTGTCCGGACCGGGCCCGAAATCGTCGAAGGTGCGCACTGTTCCCGCGCGCCTCAAGGAATTGTCAGCAACAGCAGGGGACCAGCTGGGTCGAAGCCTACTGGGGCCAGGAATATTTTCTAAAGAGTAGCTCAGCCCCCCGTATGAAGGCACGAAGGAACGGTGTGGGTTTTTAACATGCTTATATTAGCTTCAACTGTATGTTTGTAACCAACGCCTTTGAACTCGATTTTGACCAACTTTGGGCGATCAGATTGTCTTCAAACTTTGCACACTCATCAAAGGCTGATGGCAATACAATTATCTGTTTTTTTTGTGAAAAATAAAAATATAGTTTAAAAAAACACGCTTTCATAGCATATTAAACTAAAAAGTGTAAAATAATTTTCAATGTAGGTAGAAAATAATAATAATGAACGAAATATATTAATATCATTGTGAAAAAAGCGTGGGGCGCTCGATTTACGAAAAATATAGCACAAAGCGCAAAAGTAGAACGAAAACCGAGTACTTATTCTGCGATTTTGGCGGTCTCTCCGGTTCTGTACCCTTAGCTCTCGCTGGAACGCCCATACCAATCTGCTCCGACTTTCGGTACCTCGGGTCGCTTATCCAAGGAGATGGGGAGGTAGACCGAGACATAACACATCGGATCAATTCAGGATGGATGAAATGGCGACAGGTCACTGGAACAACTTGTGACCCACGGATGCCCCTCAAGTTGAAGGGTAAAATCTACAAGTCCGTGATAAGGCCTGTCATACTGTATGGATCAGAATGTTGGGCTGTGAAAAAGACGGATGAAAAAAGATTGCATGTAGCGGAGATGAGAATGTTGAGATGGATGTGTGGTGTGACTAGATTAGATAAAGTGAGAAATGAGTATATTAGAGGAAGTTTGAAAGTGGCGCCAGTGACTGACAAGCTGAAGGGGAATCGTTTGTCTTGGTATGGTCATGTAAAGAGGAGGGATGAAATGCATGTCACCAAAAGAGTTATGAGTATACATGTGGATGGGTGGAGAGGGAGAGGGAGGCCAAAGAAAAGATGGATGGATTGCGTGAAGAATGATATGAAAGAAAAGGAAGTTAGTGATAGCATGACGAGTGACAGGGTAGAATGGAAGAAAAAAACGTATTGCGCCGACCCCAAATAAGATGGGACAAGGGCAGGAAGAAGAAGATAGCACAAAGCGCCCCACGCTTTTTTCACAATGATATTAATATTTTTCGTTCATAGAAGTAGAATAGAGTAGGGTAGAGTAGGGTAGAGTTGGGTAGAGCAGGGTAGTGTTGGGTAGAGTTGGGAAGAGTAGGACATAAAAGCTGTTAAATAAATAAAGATATACTTACAAACATATGCCTGGTACGATTGTAGCTAAACTTAAACTGTTTCCCGCATATATAATCTTAAGTCTTTCGCACGCCCTCGTATTGTTGCATATGACCCGCCAGGTTGGACTTCATCGTGACTAGGTACGGAAGAGTAGGGTAGAGTAGGGCAGAGTTGAGTAGAGTAGGGCGGAATAGGGAAGAGTTGGGTAGAGTAGAGTAGGGTAGAGTAGAGTAGGGTAGAGTTGCGTAGAATAGAGTAGGGAAGAGTTGGGTAGAGTAGGAAGGAGTTGGGTAGAGTAGGGAAGAGTTGAGTAGAGTAAGGCGGAGTAGGGTAGAGTAGGGTACAAAAGCTACTAAATAAATAAAGATATACTTACAAACATATGCCTGGTACGGTTGTAGCTAAACGTAAACTGTTTCCCGCATATGCGACAGTCGTAAGTCTTCCGCACGCCCTCGTGCTGTTGCATATGGCCCGCCAGGTTGGACTTTATTGTGACTAGGTAGGGTAGAGTAGGGTAGAGTTGGGTAGAGTTGGGTAGAGTTGGGTAGAGTAGGGTAGAATTGGATAGAGTTGGGTAGAGTAGGGAAGTGTTGGGAAGAGTAGGACATAAAAGCTAGTAAATAAATAAAGATATACTTACAAACACATGTCTAGTAAGGTTGTAACTAAACGTAAACTGTTTCCCGCACACGCGACAGTCGTATGTCTTTCGCACGCCCTCGTGTTGTTGTATATGACCCGCCAGGTTGGACTTTATCGAGACTAGGTAGGGTAGAGTTGGGTAGAGTTGGATAGAGTTGGGTAGAGTAGGGAAGAGTTGAGAAGAGTAGAGCAGGGAAGAGTTGCGTAGAATAGAGTAGGGAAGAGTTGGGTAGAGTAGGGAAGAGTTGAGTGGAGTAAGGCGGAGTAGGGTAGAGTAGGGTACAAAAGCTAGTAAATAAATAAAGATATACTTACAAACATATGCCTGGTACGGTTGTAGCTAAACGTAAACTGTTTCCCGCATATGCGACAATCTTAAGTCTTTCGCTCGCCCTCGTGTTGTTGCATATGACCCGCCAGGTTGGACTTCATCGTGACTAGGTACGGTAGAGTAGGGTAGAGTTGGATAGAGTAGCGAAGATTTGGGTAGAGTAGGGAAGAGTAGGGTAGAGTTGGGTAGAGCAGGGAAGAGTTAGGTAGAGTAGGGTAGAGTTGGGTAGAGCAGGGAAGAGTAGGGTAGAGTTGGGTAGAGCAGGGAAGAGTTAGGTAGAGTAGGGTAGAGTTGGGAAGAGTTGGGTAGAGTAGGGTAGGGTAGAGTTGGGTACAGTAAGGCGGAGTAGGGTGGAGTAGGGTACAAAAGCTAGTAAATAAATAAAGATATACTTACAAACATATGCCTGGTACGATTGTAGCTAAACGTAAACTGTTTCCCGCATATGCGACAGTCGTAAGTCTTCCGTACGCCCTCGTGTTGTTGCATATGACCCGCCAGGTTGGACTTCATAGTGACTAGGTATGGTAGAGTAGGGTAAAGTTGGGTAGAGTAGGGTAGTAGAATTCGATAGAGTTGGGAAGAGTAGGACATAAAAGCTGTTAAATAAATAAAGATATACTAACAAACATATGCCTGGTACGGTTGTAGCTAAACGTAAACTGTTTCCCGCATATGCGACAGTCGTATGTCTTCCGTACGCCCTCATGTTGTTGCATATAGCCCGCCAGGTTGGCCTTCATCGTGACAAGGTACGGTAGAGTTGGATAGAGTTGGGTAGAGTAGGGAAGAGTTAGGTAGAGCAGGGTAGTGTT
The DNA here is from genome assembly GCA_929112965.1 of Mythimna albipuncta. Lineage (NCBI taxonomy): Eukaryota > Metazoa > Arthropoda > Insecta > Lepidoptera > Noctuidae > Mythimna > Mythimna albipuncta. Next base: position 7,659,896 of record OV815985.1, on the reverse strand, counting down.
GGGTAGAGTAAGGCGGAGTAGGGTAGAGTAGGGTACAAAAACTAGTAAACTAATAAAGATATACTAACAAACATATGCCTGGTACGGTTGTAGCTAAACGTAAACTGTTTCCCGCATATGCGACAGTCGTAAGTCTTCCGCACGCCCTCGTGTTGTTGCATATGGCCCGCCAGGTTGGACTTTATCGTGACTAGATACGGTAGAGTTGGATAGAGTAGGGAAGAGTTGGGTAGAGTTGGATAGAGTTGGGTAGAGTAGGGAAGAGTAGGGTAGAGTTGGGTAGAGCAGGGAAGAGTTGGGTAGAGTTGGGTAGAGCAGGGAAGAGTTGGGTAGAGTAGGGTAGGGTAGAGTTGGGTACAGTAAGGCGGAGTAGGGTAGAGTAGGGTACAAAAGCTAGTAAATAAATAAAGATATACTTACAAACATATGCCTGGTACGATTGTAGCTAAACGTAAACTGTTTCCCGCATATGCGACAGTCGTAAGTCTTCCGCACGCCCTCGTGTTGTTGCATATGGCCCGCCAGGTTGGCCTTCATCGTGAACGTCTTGTTACAGTGGTCGCATTGGAAGCGTTTTTGACCAGTGTGAACCCACATGTGGCAAGATAGAGTCGTTGTGTTCTGTGGGAAGGAGAGAGGATTTTGTAACAGGGTCACAGGGTGGCACATGAGTAATGTCATAAATTGGAGACAATTTTGTCAATAATGAAAAAAATATGTATTCTGATTTCATGAAAAGTTTGTTTCAAAGTGTACAATTGCCGTCGCGGATCTTGAGCGCTGGCTTCAAATTGCGCAGAAGTCAAATATTCGGTCTCTTTAGTGAGTCAAATAGACGTCACTCCAAATTCGTTCCCTGCGTTGCTGCATGTATTTAAAAACGAAGACGATTGGCACGCCAATGTATAGAATGCGCAAAGCGATCCCTAATCTGACGCCGAGCGCTCAAGATCCGTTTCGGCAATTGTAACAAGTTTTCAATGGAAATCATTTTTTCATAGCAAGCTTTTATAGAGCGGTCTGTAACAATACAGGCTTATTTGTAAAATACTAACATCTTGCAGGATTACTAACATCATAACAACTAACAACTTTGGTTCTATGAGTTTTTTTTTGTTTTTCAATATTGTTTATACACCCCTACTTTTTAATTAGTACACAAAAAAGGGGTTCTATCTGTACCCGTTACTGATCATATTTATGTATTCAAAAGTAAAAAAAAAAACGAAATCCTAAAATTGACCACGAAAAGGTAAATTCATCATAGATTCAATCAAAGTACACTTTGACTGGCCTGTTGGTCAAGTTAGTGGTTAGTGGCCCTGACTGCTTTACCGCAGGTCGTGGGTTCGATTCCCACCCAGGATAAATGTTTATGTGATGAGCATGATCATTTGTTATGTGTCTGGGTGTAATTTATCAATAATATGTATGTATTTAGAAATATATAAGTATGTTTATCAGTTGTCTAGTACCCATAACACAAGCTCTGCTTAGCTTGGGACTAGACGGCGTTGTGTGATAGTTGTGGAATATTATTAAAGTTGTTGTTTATGATGTTAGTAACATGGTCCTGAAGGTTGCCAGTGTTTTTTAAATAACCCTGTTTATCATTATCATCATCCTTTTTAATGTTCCCACTGCTGGGACTCAGGCCACCTCTCTAGGAGAAGGAATGGGCCGTAATCCACCACGCGGGCCCAGTGCGGGTTGGTGAATGTCACACGTCTTCGAATTTTTGGTTCTAGGACACGCCGGTTTCCTCACGATGTTTTCCTTCACCGTTTTGAGAGCTGTGGTGATGAAATAAATTCTGTATCTCAGAGGTAAACAATAGTAACTACACTTTTTTGAAAAAAATTTTTTTTTGAACAGTTAAAATTGCAAGAACCAGTTCTACGTGATTGTATAGGGCATCAAGTCCTACGACATCTAGGAAGAGAAATATCCAATCGTATATGACAAAAACATATCGGGTATAGGACTTAAAATGATGATAAGATTGTTTACTCCTCAGCTTTACATGCACTTAATGTTGTTCTAAACTTTATTGTAATTATGTGTAATACATAATAATTCCATCTAATAATTATAAAAAATATAAGTGAGTTAGTTTCAATGTCTAGCAATTATGTCAAAAATACATTTAAAGTTTCTATCCGCGCGTTTTTGCCTCTCCTGTAAAATTTACTTTTTGGTACATACTGTTGTTTACCTCTGAGGTACAGAATTATACAAAGTAATGCGCCTGACAGGGTTTGAACCCGCGACTTACAACTCATAAGTCGGAGCCATTACCACTCGGCGACCACTGCTCTCAACCCTATAAAAGCTTGTAAAAATGAGTGACTCAGGGACCCAGTGTACACAATACTTACCAAGAAGAATTTCCCACAATGCTCACACATGTAGGGCGCTGGATTACTACCGTACTGCGTGCGTTTGATGCCTGGATGATAATACTTGAAGTGCGATATGTATGCGCGCAGACTTTCTTGTACCCCACCACACTGAAACAAATCACCATTATCATCGCGGCACAAAACAGATAGGTACAAGTCGCGCGATGAATCAAGATCGCTCAGCAAAAGTTGAAGGGGCATGCGCAGTATTCAATTCTACGGTCTATTTGGCGACGTGCGGGCGGGTGTGCGCCGTCGGCGACACGTCATTGGTAGATAGAGTCGCTCTTCAATTCCCGCGTTGCGTTCTCGCCTCTCATTTGATACTGTTGTACTTGGGTACTGTTGCGTACAGCTTGTGTTATCGTAATAGTAATACGTAGTCGTAAAAAAAATGGTTAAATTAAAGTTTTAAAAAGGCTAGCCAGAAAAATGGTTTACGACGTGAATTATTACGTTAAAGAAACTAACGAATTTTTTTATTTTATTTTTATGTTTTATTTTAAAAATTTTAATTTTTTGAATTTACCTACCTACAAGATAAATTACAATCAAAAACTAGTGTTATTATAAGTTATGTTACTAAGGATCAAACATACGAAATTAAAAATAAAATCCTAACATACTAAGAATTTCTGTGCGCAATTGTACACATGCGCCGATTGCCCCCACTATTTTCACCGAGCGATCTTGATTCACCGCGCGACCTGTACAGAAGACAATCTACATACTGCGCGCGCTCTCACAACGCACACATAGACACCACTCACGGACACGATATCTCGGGTCGCCTCGGACCACTCGTCGAACAGTTCCGGCTCAAACGCTCATTAGTGTGCGTCCACCGAGCGTAGGTGTAAAAAGTAAAGTACATATTATATGAGATTGTTTTCTGTACTTATATATTGTGTGCCTGTACTATTTGCAGTACGAATAGTCACCCGATGCTGCGATATTATAATGCCCGTGCAAAAATCGAGAGTACTTTCATACAATTGCCTAAACGGATCTTGAGCGCTGGCTTCAAGTTGCGCAGAAGTCAAATATCTCTTTAGTGGTGCGAAGTGAGACGCGGGGGCGGGGAGTGTCAGTGATCGGCTCGACGCGCCATCGCGTCATAGACGTCATTCCCTGCGTTGCTGCATTTATCTAACAACGAAGACGATTGGCTCGCCAATGTATTGCGATCCCCACTCAAGACGCCGAGCGCTCAAGATCCGTTTCGGCAATTGTAGAGGTCAATCTACATTCTCACATGGTTTGTGTTAACGTAACGCATAACTGTTAGGTAGGTAGATAAGTACATGACTTTGTGGCTACTGGGGCCAGGGATATCCGAAAAGGAACTCGAGCCCCGGTATGAAGGCTAGAAGGAACGGGGTGGGCTTATAGTCAGTAAGATTCTAACACTATCTCCCGCTCCGCCCAAGAGCGGGGGGTATAATTGCATGATTTTTCCCATGGTAAAAAAAAAAATGACTGGCCATGTAATATTTTTACAATTTAGTCTGACATCAGACGGACTGCATCGCAGCGACCGCGCACGGTCGATATACAAGGTGCAGTTTTAAAACTGCACAATATTTTAGGAGATTGTAATAAAACTCATAAATAATCATGTGAAAAAACGATACCTGGTCAATAATCAGTAATACTTGTTATTTTATTTTTTAATTATACTAAACTAATTCGATTGATCGATGGTAGCGGGGGCGTGGCTAGGGTGTGGCGTGCGGGATGATGATTGGATGATACATTATTTATGAAACTATCGTTGCGAGTTAGTGTGTGTGAAAACGCCCTTTATTTTTACGTGTTTGTGTGTGTGAAAGAAAGCGCGGTTATAAGGCAGGTATCAGACTGGCTGCTTTTTAAGAAACGTAGTTCACACATACCGATATTCATAAATAAGAAAAAAAAAAATTCCTACTCATTTTATTATTGATTCGGGTCGAGAATCACTAACATAATTACCTCCTGAAATATTTTGCAGCTTCAAAACGACACCTTGTATTTAACTGCATGCAGTTGTACGTTCGACGAGTCATGATATCAACTGCACGCGGTCGGACCTTTTAAGGTTATTAAAAAAAATAGATTCGAATGATGATAGAAGATGTCAACAGAGAAAAATATGAATATAATCTTAATATATATAAATCTCGTGTCACAATGTTTGTCCTCAATGGACTCCTAAACCACTTAACCGATTATAATAAAATTCGCACATCATGTGCAGTTCGATCCAACTTGAGAGATAGGATATTTTAAATCTCAAATTATAGTCACAATTTTAATTTATTGCTAATTATTTGTCTGTTATTATTTGACAACAAAAACTTTAGCCACAGCAACGCGTGGCCGTGTCAGCTAGTTTTATATATGTTAATATAATTTAAGGCTTGATCGAATATAAAATAATTTAACCTTTCAATCGTGGAAATTACAGACACAATATAAAGACAATAGGTGCGCGAAAGCCGGCGTTGGCTTGGGGTTTAATAAACGAATTGAAAGATAAAGCTTTTCCTTGGCGTGTCCCCCCGTTACAATAGCTCCATCTCTGTTTCTCGTCATGGTACCCTTGAATGTATCCCAGACCTACCTGTTCACAAGTGATTGTTTTGTTAGCTGGCTCGCTGTTAGCTTCCTTGCGATGTATGACGGGTCGACGCGTGCGGCGGCGGTCGCTCAGCCAATGGGAGCTGAGGTTGCGCTGTTTTATTGACGGGTCGTTGCTTATGCGGTTACTGTACAAAAATACGGTAATGGTTTCTTAGAGAAATAAAAGATAATAAAGATAAAGAGAGAAAAAAAAAACGGGCAAGTGCGAGTCGGACTCACGCATTGAGGGTTCCGTGCAAACTACAATTCCCGAATGGAGTCTCGAAGATTTTTCCGAATTGCATTTTTTTTTTGTGACCTATATATAGGTAGAAACAAATTTACTGTTTTCAGTTTTTTTTTTCTATATCTGTGCTATAAGACCTTGCTTTGTGTCTAATTTCAGGATTCTGGTTCACCGGGAAGTACCCTATGAATTTCAATCTTTGAAAGAAGAAGAAAAAGAAGGAAAAACGAAGATGAATATGAATAGAATGTAATAACAAAATAAAATAAAAATAAAATAAAATAATAATAAAATGTAAAAACGAAGATGAATAGAATGTAAGAAAACCAAAAAAAGCTTTTTTGGTTTTCTTACATTTAAAGAAAGAAAAGGATAGAAAAAGGAAGAAGAATAAAGAGGAATAGGAAAGAAAATTGGTGGAAAAGAAAGAAATTTAGAAAAAGAAAAATGAAAGAAAAAAAAATAAAAAGCAAAAATACAATAGTGTAGTTTCCAGGGTAATAATTACATTTTATTTAGTCCGTATTTTAGATTATAAAAAAAATATTGGACACGTATTTTTTTCTTTTTTCGATTGTTTTGTTCACGTATTTTGGCGTGACGTTACACGTAACTTTAATGGGCTATATCTTTGTCATTTTTGGTTTAATTTACAAATAAAAAAATACGTGTCCCTTATTTTTGAATAATCTATTAGACGGATTACATTTTTTACGGCAACTAGCCTATTGTGTGCCTCACGGCTGTGCCAAAATAGGTCAAGTTCAGCAAACAACCTTCACCATCGGACCTAGAGGTGTTCAGTAACAAAATACATCGATATTTTGTGGTAAACAATAATAGTCCTAATACACAGTTACTTACGGGTCATCTTCCGATATATGTTTGGAAGACAATCGCAGATGCTTGTGATACGCCTTATCATTTAAGAACTTCACATCGCACACTTCACAGTACTGCCCTTTGAATTCCGTCTGGAAATAAAAAAAAATACTTAGAGCACATACACACGAGTGACATGTCTGCATGTTTCCAATGGCAGAGGTAACTCCTGCCGTCGACTGTGTTGCATAAATGATAATAGTCTAAGATCCGATTAAGAACGACCTTCACCGGTCTGTTTAACCTTTTGAATGTCTTATGTTACACAGTTCGACATAAGCAAGTGTCTTTCTATTGTGTCTCTAATTACGGCATTCAAAGAGTTAATGGATGAAACTTATTTTATGATAAATTTAGTATATTAAATAATATAACGCGGGTGGGTTGCCTAAGAAATTCCTGGCCAGACTATTATTAATTAAAAATTGACTTTTTTTTTAGAAAAATGCACAACTGTTATCCATACCAGATTTTTTTGCAAACAACCCTATATCATCGTGTTCGTAATGAAACAGCGTTTATTTTGATACAGAATTTGTTGTATATCAAAATAAACACAATTGTTTATTATACATACCTGTTTATACCTGGCAACCCATAGTTATGCCAGGACACAAATAGGCAACCCAACATTTTTATGTTCTAAAGGCGTCATACTTTCGGTTAGTATTAAATTTATTCGTTAAACACAACGGTACATTTAAAAAAAAAAAAATTTGGCCAGTAATTTCTTAGGCAACCAAACCGCTTTATATTAATTAATACGCTTAATTTATCAGAAAAAACGTTTCATTCATTAAACAGACCGGCGAAGGTCGTTTTTAATTGTATCCTCTACTATATTGCATAAATGATATTTATTTTGTAGTCGGACTCGCACAGTCCGTACAAACTTACTCACTCTCTCTTACTTACACTTTATACGAATGTATTTAAACAAACTATTTCCTCTCAATATACACTACCGCCACTTTCAATCCTTCTCTAATATACTCATTCCTCACTTTATCTAAACAAAAAGTCAGTGAACGACGTATTTAATAAAAGGTCAAAAAATAATAACTAATTATATCAAACATATACCAAATCATATCATATCTATTATACCAAATGTTTGCATGTCACATTTTATGACTAAGTGTTATGGTTCTGTATTCACTTTTATAATAAGACCAAAACTGTGCCAACACTTACTGCGAATACATTGAATTGAATTGAAAAACAACAATTATAATAGAAATAAAAAATAGATTTTCAAAAAGTAAAAAAAACATAAAAAAGTTTGCCGATAGCTTTTCTATAGGCAAACTCTTTTATGAATCTAATATTTAAAATTCTCGTGTCACAGTTTTCGTTGCCATACTCCTCCGAAACGGCTTGACCGATTCTCATGAAATTTTGTGAGCATATTGAGTAGGTCTGAGAATCGGCCAACATCTATTTTTCATAATAAAAAAAAAAATTAGGCGGTACGAAGTTCGCGGGCACAGCTAGTCTTTTTCTATTATCTTTTGTTTTGCGGCGTCCCTGGGCGGTCGCCCAACCGCGCCCTACCCTAACGCCGCTACTGGGTGACAGGACAAAATGGAAGAAAAGAACGTATTGCGGCGACCACAAGTAACACGAGACAAGGGCTGGAAAAATAATGATGAAAGTAAAAACTTACATTTTTATCGAACAGCTTATGTCTCATCCTCTTGTGCATATCAACTCCCGTCTTGCTAACAAACGTGTAGCCGCACAACTCACACACAAACGCCGACATATGCTTCAAACGCAAATGATTCAGTAGCGTCGTCTTTTTCCTGCAATTAAACATAATATATTAATATTCTACAACTATCACACAACGCCATCTAGTCCTAAATTAAGCAGAGCTTGTGTTGTGAGTATAGTTATCGGCACGGATCTTGAGCGCTGGCTTCAATTTGCGCAGAAGTCAATTATCCGGCATCTTTAGTGGTACGACGTGAGACGCGGGGGCGGGGAGTGTCAGTGACTGGCTCGCCGTGCCATCGTGTCATAGACGTCACTCGTGATTCGTTTCCTGCTCTTGCTGCATGTATCTAACAATTACGACGATTGGCTCGCCAATGTATGGAATGCGCAAAGCGATCCCCACTCTGACGCCGAGCGCTTAATATCCATGCCAACAACTGTACTTGACAACTGATAAACATACTTATATATTTCTAAATACATACATACCACAGATAAATATATTTCATCCAGACAAATGATCATGCTCATCATATAAATCACAATACAATAAAAAATTAAGAAACATTTGCCTTGGGTGGGAATCGAACCCAATACCTAAGGCATAGCAATCGGGGCCACAAACCACTAAGGCAACAGACCAATTGAAAGTCAATTAAGTCAATTTGTTTTTACATGACATACTATAGTCATTGGCCGCATGAGGGAGAGAAACTATAGGCCACCCCTTAGCTCTTTGCTGGGAGGGGTAAATCAGCTTCCTAAGCTAAATTATAGGGGATGAAAATGTCGCAAAGGTGATAACTGATAAATGATATTTATTTTGCAAGTAGGTTTAGAAAAACTATTTTTACAGGTATTTATTTTTTTCAGTCAGTTTAAATAGTACAGGATACGGTTAAGAACGTCCTTCACCGGTTTGTTTAATGGATGAAACCTATTTTATGATAAATTTAGGATATTAAATAATATAAGGCGGGTGGGTTGCGTAAGAAATTCCTGGCCAAACATTTTTTTTTTTTTTTTTTTGTTAAATGCACCGGTGTGTTTAACGAATAAATTTAATACTAACCGAAAGAGTGAAGCCTTTAGAATATAAAAATGTTGGGTTGCCTATTTGTTTCCTGGCATAGCTATGGGTTGCCAGGTATAAACAGGTATGCATAAACAGGTGTGTTTTTTTTTATAAAACAAATTCTATATCAAAATAAACGCTGTTTCATTACGAATACGATGTTATAGTGTTGTCTGCAAAAAAATCTGGTATGGATAACGGATGTGTGTCTGGCCAGGAATTTCTTAGGCAACCCACCCGCGTTATGTTATTTAATACACTAAATTTATAATAAAATACGTTTCATCCATTAAATCGACCGGTGAAGGTCGTTCTTAATCTAAATGAGGCCGGTGTTTCCTAGCTGACTACCCTGAGAAGAAACACCGATACAAAGGGGGTCAGTCTTTTTTAGCGTCCATATAGTAAACATGTAATGTTCAAATCACATGAGAACCATGCAGATTAGTGTCTCAGATGGTCTTTTGAAGAAAGAACCACACACATTTGAGTGGACCTGTCCAGTCAGTGCAAGCATTTGTGAGTATTTGTGTAGCTTAAACTCAGAACTACTAAGGAGTTCAACAACCTGACAAAGAATACGAAAGAAAGTACACAAAGATTTGAGTGGACTAACTTTAACAAAACAGGGGTGCTATTCTCTAAGAAAACAGCTTTGAGCTCAGCGCTGGCACAGCGACGAGTCGTGAGAACAGTACATTGAATTAACCCTATGCCCCTTTACATTGGATTGTTAATTCAATGTATTGCGCTCACGACTCGTCGCTGTGCCAGCGCTGAGCTCAAGGCTGTTTTCTTAGAGAATAGCACCCCATAACTTACTCGAACACGATAGAGCACTGTGGGCACTCAAATTTGTTCCCCTCATGATACTTCACGTGTCCTAATGCAACATTTCTGAAAAAAAAAAACAAACTATTAGGGTATTTTTAATATCGTGCGAAATTTGATGACGCATGTCCCGCACGCGTAAACCTTTTTTCAAAGCTCGTATTAATTTACGCATGTACGAAATTAATAGTAGCTAGTACGCAACGCTGTCTACTACCCACAGGTCACTGGACTCGCTCAGCATACGTTACTTTATTTTTTAATTTTATCTTTACAAAGTGTTTCATGTACCGGATCCAGCCTCCACGGGATTGAAACGAACAGAATTTAGCAGTGTATAGTACTTACCGACACCTTGTGATCAGAGGGCAGAGTTTACATATGAACTCCGAGGCGTGTTGCCTCCTCATATGAGCGCGATAATCTCTACTTCTCATCATGCGCACATAACATATGTTGCACTTTATCGGCCCGCTAGCCTAGAACAAATAAATTATCTTTTCATTACTCATACTCTGAAAGTAGGTCTGAAGTTACCTGAGGAGCGGGTTGAAAGTGATACTTTTCATCCCTAGGGAGTTTTACTTTCAACTGAGAGCTGCTTAATTATTAAAAAAAAAAAACTAGTTCTATCTTCACATTTTTATTGAACCATGTTCAAATTTTCCATACAGCCAGTACTCGAATTAGCGACCTCGCTACGTTCGGCCGCCAACTTCTTCTCGGGACGAAATAGGTTACTTTCACCCCTATTGTAACAATGAACTATTTTTAGCGTTCCCATGTTACTTTTTTAGCGTTCCGTACCTCAAAGGGAAAAAAACGGAACCCTTTTAGGATCACTTTGTTGTCCGTCCATCTGTCTGTCTGTCTATCAAGACCCTTTCTCGGGAACGCGTGGAGTTATCTAGTTGAAATTAAAACCATATACTCAGGTCTGCAGACTCTTGAAGCCGTGATAAAACTTTTAATTTAACGAGCAAAAAAGATATTTTGGTTTTAATTCAAATTTTACTACTTAAAATCCAACCAAATCCCGGGACTCGGGGAGTATCCATATTAATCTAACCTATGGCGAGTACATAAAATAGCCCTATCTATTCCGATCTCTGGTTATAACAATACGAAACCCTTTTTTTATGGTGGGAAAAGTCATCCAATGACAACCCCCGCTTTTGGGCGGAGCGGGAAATAGTGTCAGACTCTTACTGACTAAAAGACCCACCCCGTTCCTTCTAGCTTTTAGACCGGGGCTCGAGTTCCCTTTCGGATAACCCTGGCCCCAGTAGGCTTCGACCCGGCTGGGTCCCTGCTGTTGCTTACAACTCTTTGAGGCGCGCCGTCGACGACTTGGGCTTGGTCCAGACAGTTCCCGGACGGCCGGACAGCGAGCTACCCATTGCTTACTATCCGCAAACCCGAGCCTACGGTGGCCGGAATTCGGGATTAGAAATCCGGCGGCAGCGGCGAGAACGCCGTTGCTTGATGCGGTCGGCCTCCTCCTTTGCGAACATTACTGCTTCGCAGAAGTCAGCAACCATCTGCCACTCCTCCTCGCTCCGGACCATGGCCTCAACCAAGGCCCGGCACGAGAGGTCTCCGCATCCGATCTACACCCCCCCCCCCCCCACGAGCCCAAGCAGGGCACACCTCGACTGTGTGAACGAAACCCTGAAAAACATATCCTATTCACTGAATAAATCATGATCAACATTTCACTTACCTCGCTATGCTTGATGACATGTCTGGATTGCTTTTCCAAGGTAGGGAACCCTTTGTAGCACACATCACATTTATACGGCGCCAGTTTATACTGATCGCTCGTTTTGCGAGCCTGCACCTCTCGCCTCAACTCGTCATGGTCGAGATTCTTCACGGTAAACACATTCTCGTCGAGTGGTATACAAGGCTTTACGTACGGCGTTTTATTTTGATTTTTCGGCCTGAGAATGGAAATTACGTAAAATTAATTGACAGGCCTGTTGGTCTAGTGGTTAGTGACCCTGACTGCTATGCCGGAGGTTGTGGGTTCGATTCCCACACGGGACAAATGTTTGTGTGATGAGCACGTTTGATTTGTTCTATGTCTGGGTGTAATTTATCTATAATATGTATTTAGAAATATATAAGTATGTTTATCAGTTGTCTAGTACTCATAACACAAGCTCTGCTTAGCTTGGGACTAGACGGCGTTGTGTGATAGTTGTGGAATATTATATTATATTCAATTAGAGTCTGTCTAAAATGTCAAACGACTTGTAGACATTTTTGAAGGAAATAAAAGATCTGTTGTCGGCAACGCAAATTTTAGTTGTTATTCACTTTTTTCTTGAAATTATGATAGTTCTACAACAGATGTTGATCGTAATATGGCTATTGATTATGTATCAATGAGCGGAGTAGAATATTTAGAATTAGATTTCTCTTACGATTCCAGATTCATGGTATTACTTTATACTTACTTATACCACTATTATATATTTGCAAATGATCCTACTTTTGTTTGCAAATGTATCCTACTTTAATATTATTAAAGAGACTGAAACCCCTGAGACCCCAAGCATTTAAATAGGTATAAATACGGGAAAAATGGAAAGGTTGCTTATTTTCGAAATTTACAGGAATTTAGAGAATTTCTTATTTACATTCTTAAATACATAACCAATAAATAAAATGCTCAAAATTTTAATAATCTACGCGGGCTTTTAATAATTTTAGTGTTCAAACGAATGGCGCGAAATCACGCGCGAACGCCGGCGTTCATTTGGGGTTTGAGGGGAGAGCATTCAAATGACATCCAAAAATGTATTATTGAATGTATTGTGTTCTGCAATGCATTTTTGTCTTTGACTTTGTATATTTTAAACGAAAATCTTTGGCATTTTTAATGTTGACTAGCTGTTGAAATTATTTTTTTCTAAAATAAAAGTAGCTTGTGTTACTCCTTATTACATCGCTACCTGCCAAAAAAGTCCCGTCAAAATCATCCCAGCCATTTCAGAGATTAGGCCGGACACACAGACGGACAAAAGTTGTAAAAAAAAATATTTTGGTGTATGTACCGTATTTATATTCATATGCATGTAGTAAAAAGCAGTTATTTCAATATTACAAACAGACACCCCAATTTTATTTATATGTATAGATGTATAGAAAAGTCCCTTAATAAAATTAAATCATTAAAAAAAAATACTTATTATAAGGTTTCTATTAGTAAACAATAATCAAGATCTCTCAATCAACCTTGATTGTTGAACCAGTGTTGACTACATTGTGTGAGGAGTAATATGAAAGAAAAGGGAGACAGAGATCGCGTGACGAGTGACAGGACAAAATAGAAGAAAAAAAAAACGTGTTGCGACACAAAATAATACGAACAAGGGCAGGAAGATTTTTTTTGGTAGGAAAAAATCATCCAATGACAACCCCCGCTCTTGGGCGGAGCGGGAAATAGTGTCAGACTCTTACTGATTAAAAGACCCACCCCGTTCCTTCTAGCCTTCATACCGGGGCTCGAGCGCCCTTTCGAAACTAATCAAGAGCAGGAAGATGATGATTTGGAAATGGTATATGTAAGGTTTGTTAGAGTTGGTACAATTACCGGCACGGATCTTGAGCGCTCGCTCCAAGTTGAGCAGAATTCAAATATTCGTTCTCTTTAGTGGTGCGAAGTGAGACGCGGGGGAGGTGAGTGTCAGTGATTGACTCGCCACGCCATCGCGTCACAGACGTCACTCCTGATTCGTTCCCTGCGTTGCTACATGTATCTAACAACGAATACGATTGGCTCGCTAATGTATGGAATGCGCAAAGCGATCCCCACTCTGACGCCGAGCGCTCAAGATCCGTTCTGGTAATTGTAGATTATAAAATGCCTTCTCCCCCACTAGGGTGGAGCGAGAGGCCATGTCAGACTTCCACTGACTAAAACCCACCTGTGTTCAGTTGCCCTTGATGCTCGAGAGCCTCGGCTTCTACGAAAAAAATTAAAGACACCTTAATTTTTTTTAAAGATTATTATTTTACTAGCCTAAGGGTCAACTCACACCAAAAGAGTTGACCCTAAGTCAATCAAGAATAAAGCAGCTTTCTATCTTATAATTTACTTATAAGTACTTTCAGAGATTACTTATCGAAAAAAAAATCGGCCTCTCCATACAAACTGTCCAATCAAGTTTTTAATTTTGTATGGTGTGGCTGATATTTTTTTTCGTTTCCTCAAAAGTCTTGTGGAAGGTTGTTTAGTTTCGTCTACTGAGCAAGCCCTTAAAGTTTGTGGAGGGCTGTCCCTTACACCCTATATACAGGTACCGGCACGAATCCTGAGCGCTCGGCGTCAGAGTGGGGATCGCTTCTCCATACATTGGCGAGCCAATCGTCGTCGTTGTTAGATACATGCAGCAAGCGCAGGGAACCAATCGCGAGTGACGTCTAGGACACGATGGCGCGACGAGCCAATCACTGACACTCCCCTCCCCCGCATCTCACTTCGTACCACTAAAGAGACGGAATATTTGACTTCTGCGCAACTTGAAGACAGCGCTCAAGATCCGTGCCGGTATCTGTACATAGATTGAAAGATTTGATAGAAAAGGCTGAATGGATAGTAAAATTAGATTGTTTAAATAATTTAGCTAATAGAGTATAAATAATTCCTTACCTCTTTCCTTTCACCCATATAACAACATCATCATATGTCCTCTTAGTCCCTTTTCTCTTCACACCCGTCTGAGTCTTTTTAATCTTTTCTTTCTTCTTCTTTCCTGCCACAACTCTTTTATTTGTGACCTTCACATCATCGTCATCTTCAATAACACCGGCTTCATCATCGCTAAAGCCCATAACTTCATTATCGTCAGTGTCATTATCGCTAAAGATATCTTTATCAGACTTCCCTAGAGAAATTTTATTAGGAAGATTCACAGTAGTCACAACTGTAGTATCTTTGCTTCCTTCGCTTTTAAACAGAACAATATTATCTAAACTAACTTTATTCTCGTTAATATACACATTTTCTTTAACGACATTACAATCATCATCAATTAGATCTTCAAAATCAATTTGACTATTAGCGATATTGACTTCAGTTATAGGAATCAAATCTATTTCTGTTTTGACGTCGCTTATAGGGCAAGTTTCTTCAGCTATTACATTTTTTTTTTCATCTTTTATCGTAATCGTTTCTGTTACTAGGTTTTGTACTTCGATTTCAACTTCTTCGTTATGCGGTATACCTATCGTTTCTGATTTCACGTCTGTGTCCGGAGAATGTTCTCCAAATTCTTCAGTACTGAATTTAAATACTTCTTGAACAGCCATTGACGATTGTAAAATCGTATGGTCGCTTTGATAGTTATGTATGTCAGTGATACTAAGCTAAAACAAATTATATATTTTTTTGAGTAAGTTGTTAAACCCAGCCTGTTGGGCTATGATCTAAGATCCGATAGAAGAGATCTCTTCCCGCATCTGTTTTTTGATTATGATAAATCTTATATATAAAATTCTCGTGCCACAATGTCCGTTCCCGTACTCTTCCGAAACGGCTTGACCGATTCTCATGAAATTTTGTGAGCATATTAAGTAGGTCTGAGAATCAGCCAACATATATTTTTCACAAAAAAAAAATTAAAAAAAAAAGAAATTACTTAAAAATTATTTATATGGCAAAACGACGTTTGCCGGGTCAGCTAGTATTATATAAGAATTACTTTCTGAACAAATAGCAGAATCATCTCAAAACTACTTTTCTTTGTATATATATATTTAGTATATATTTGTATGTATGTACTTATAGCTATATATTTTATTAAATATGCTTTCGTATATGTATGTTTAGTTTTAGCTTTATTAATAGTTAAATAGTGTAAGGGTCAGCCCTCCACAAACTTTAAGGGCTTGCTCAGTAGACGAAACTAAACAACATTCCACAAAACATTTTTTCAGGAAACGAAAAAAAAATTCTGCCTCACCATACAAAATTATAAACTAGATTGGATGGATAGTTTGTATGGTGAGGCAGAATTTTTTTTTTCGTTTCCTGAAAAAAATATTTGTGGAAGGTTGTTTAGTTTCGTCTACCGAGCAAGCCCTTAAAGTTTGTGGAGGCCAGCCCTTACACCTTGTATATTTTATTGAGTATGTAGTAAAACCCAGCCTGTTGATCTATGATCTAAGATCCGATGGAAGAAATCTTTTCTCTTATCTGTTATTTGATTATTATAAATATTATATAAGAATTACTTTCTAAACAAATAGCAGAATCATCTCAAAACTCCTTTTCTTTGTATATATATATATACTTATATATATATATATAGTATATATTTGTATGTATATATAGCTATATATTTTATTAAATATGTTTTTGTATAATTATGTATGTTTAGTTTTAGCTTTATAAGGAGTGTAAGGGACAGCCCTCCACAAACTTTAAGGGCTTGCTCAGTAGACGAAGCTGAACAACCTTCCACAAAAATTTCTCTCAGGAAACGAAAAAAAAATTCTGCCTCACCATACAAAATTATAAACTAGATTGGATGGATAGTTTGTATGGTGAGGCAGAACTTTTTTTTCGTTTCCTGAAAAAATTTTTGTGGAAGGTTGTTCAGTTTTGTCTACCGAGCAAGCCCTTAAAGTTTGTGGAGGGCTGTCCCTTACACCTTGTATATTTTTTTGAGTATGTAATAAAACCCTGCCTGTTAGTCTATGATCTAAGATCCGATAGAAGAAATCTTTTCTCTCATCTATTATTTGATTATGATATATATTATATGCTAGATAATGCGTTCATTAAGACATTGCGAATAGGTTGCTTAGCTATATTTAGTATCAATGTTGTTAAACAATAAAATATATATAATAATATACTCCACAACTATCACACAACGCCGTCTAGTCCCAAGCAAAGCAGAGCTTGTGTTATGGGTACCAGACAACTGATAAACATACATATATATTTCTAAATACATACATATTATAGATAAATTACACCCAGACACAGAACAAATGATTATGCTCATCACACAAACATTTGTCCTGGGTGGGAATCGAACCCACGACCTCCGGCATAGCAGTCAGGGTCACTAACCACTAGACCAACAGGCCTGTCAATACAAATTAGCAAAGGTCTATACCACAAAATAGATAGGTAAGTCAATCTCATGTATGTTTCACTTTTTGTACCTAACCTAGGCGCTCGCGCTAGGGTCAGCACGTTGCGCCGAACTGTACGAGCGCTACCGGGCGATTGAGCAGAGATATCGTGTCCGTGAGCGTTGTCTATGTGTGCGTTGCTCGAGCGCGCTTTGTATGTAGAATAATGTAGATTATCTTCTGTACCTATCTATTTTGTGGTACCACGGTTACAACGAAAGTAAGATCTTTTTATTTGCTTTTTAAAACACTAATCAATAGCAAAGGTATATACTCACTTCACCATTGTCCTTCAAATGTTCATGTAACAACGCCTCCGTGAACAGTGCTTTGGCTTTGAACGCAGCGGCAGTCTCCATTTTCGCAGTACATTGCCAGCAGATGCCCATGGGGAGCCGGTTCCGCAAGTCCGCTTTTGGCTAGACAGATAATGACATTACTGAGGTTAAGTTAATATAAGTTCTTGTTTGTTAGTCAATTTGTGTTTTTCTTTATCTTTGTTTTATGTTTAATGTATAATTAAGGTTATTGTTCGATTTATTTTTATTTTATGTTTTCATTTGTTTATTTATTTTTTTAATTGACTGCAAGTAGTTTAAGTCCTTGCTGACCGATCGGCGTCTCATCGTCGACGACGGCTGGTGCTTAAAATCAGCGCTGTGGCTCTGATTTTCATGAGCCCCAGCATTTTGCTGAGCGCTGGCCGTTTTGCGCGGATGTGACGCATATCTTACGTGCTACTTTTAGTCGATATTGTTATTTATTTATTTTGTTATGGTATGCGTCATCTTTGACGCGAATAAACACTTTTTCTTTTTTTTTTCTTTTCTTTCTTTAGTTGTTAACGTATTCAAAGTTGAAGTAGTTTGTCGGATTATTGTATTGTCATCAGTCTTTGATGGGTGTGCAAAGTTTGAAGAAAATTTGATCGCCCAAAGTAGGTCAAAATCGAGCTCAAACGCGTTGGTTACAAACATACAGGTGAAGCTAATATAAGCGTGTTAAAAATCAATGTAACCAAGTGTACTTACCGGAATTCCCACAATATCTAGATATATTTTGGCCAAACTGCTATCTCTTAGTTGGTACATCTTCAAGTCCACTGACAGGCATACCCTGCAAGCCTAAAATACCAAGAACAATTTAACTTTAGTGAGTGGTGACATATAAGCAACTTAATTTGATGATACTACAAATGATTTGAAACTAACTTTTGCCCGCGACTTCGCTCCCGCTATACCCTACTCTACCCTACTTTTTTTATAATATAATAGCAAAAATACATAGTCACCGGGCCATTTAGTCACACTGAGGGGTTGTTTTGCCCTTGGACCCAGCTGATTAATGGCGTCTAATACCCGTTATGACCTGTCGTGACCTGTGTTGTAATTAGTGTCGGTGATTTCCAACATGTAACTTTTTAAAAATAATAATAATAATCCACAACTACCACACGGTCACGACGCCGCCTAGTCCCAAGCTAAGCAGAGCTTGTGTTATGGGTACTAGACAACTGATAAACATATATTTCTAAATACATACATATTATAGATAAATTACACCCAGACACAGAACAAATGATCATACTCATCACATAAACATTGTCCTGGGTGGAAATCGAACTCACAACCTCCGGCATAGCAGTCAGGGCCACTAACCACTAGACCAACAGGCCAGTCAGTAGTAATACTACTATACCTTACTCTGCCCTACTATACCCTATTCTACCTTACTCTACCCTACACTATAGTCTGTCTAAAAAGTCAACCGACTTGAGAATTTTGTATAATATTTAATCATTTAAAAAAATACTTTTTTTTCTAAGGTTCTTCAATTAGTAAACAATGATCAAGATCTCTTAATCAACCTTGATTATTGAACCAGTATTGACTTCATCAGATATCATTTTGCCCTGATAATTACTCAAGTCGTTTAACTTTTTAGACAGATTAAAACCCACTACACTAATTTAAGTTTTTAATAATCAAAAACCCAAGTCGTTTTGTTCACCGATATAAAGCTGCTGAATTCCTGAGTGACTTAGGCTATATTTTATGTACGCATAAGAAGTCGCGGGCAAAAGCTAGTAACAAATAAAATTATAATTTCGAATGCAAAATCACTATCGCTAAAATTCACAGAAAAGACACTTTCCGTCCACATTCCTTCCTGCCTTCTTTCTTTCTTCTTATAGCCTATTCGACCTTTTAATGTTCCCACTGCTGGGACTCAGGCCTCCTCTCTACGAGAGGAAATGGGCCATAATCCACCACGCGGGCTGAATAGGCCTTTACGGGACTTTAAATAAAAGGAGTGGACTGTATATAAAATGGTTGTATTTCAACGATTACAAGATTGTGAGAAGTGGCTGTACCGAGCCGCGTCTGTGAGCCGAGTGTTCGAGCCGCGGCCGCTGCGCGGCGCGATGGAACCGGTTTCGGTTCCCGACCCCGCGGCTTCCCCGCGGTGGCCATGTGTGGAGCGCCGACACGGGCCCAGTGCATTGGTGCACTGTTGGTGAATGCCACGTCTTCGAATTTTTGGTTCTAGGACATGCCGGTTTCCTCACGATGTTTTCCTTCACCGTTTTGGGAGCAGTGGTGATGAAGTAAATTACACAAAGTAATAAGCCTGGCTGGGTTTGAACTCGAGACCTGCAACTCGTAAGTTGAGGCCACCACTGCTCTAATCTATTCTATTTACATCTAGCTGTGCCAGCGACTTCGTTCGCGTGGACAACAGGATTTTGAATTATTTTTTCTAAAATAAAAGTAGCCTATGTTAATCCTTATTACATCTACTACCTGCCAAAAAAGTCCCGTCATAATTGGTCCAGCCATTTCAGAGATTAGCCCGGACGAACAGACAGACAGACAGACAAAAATTGTAAAAAAAAATATTTTGCTGTATGTACCATATATATATTCATATGCATGTAGTAAAAAGCAGTTATTTCAATGTTACAAACAGACACTCCAATTTTATTTATATGTATTGATGTATAGAAGAATAAAAAACAAATGTTCTTACCCTCAATGCTGCCGGTATAGCGCAGTTGCCCTGGAGAATAAAAAAATATGTTTTATTATAACAGTTCTTGTAAGGCCTCCAACAAGGTGAGCCGATGACCTGGTCAGGGTCGCTCCGATGGATGCGTGAGGCACAGGACCGGTCGTCGTGGCGACGCTTGGGGGAGGCCTATGTCCAACAGTGGTCGGCTTTCGGCTGATATGATGATGATAACAGTTCTGGATCTTTTCCGGATAGATTCAAAATTACTGGATCTATACTCTATCGGTTTAGGTAGTTAACTAAATGTATGCATTTACCAAATCTGGACCTGTGTGGACGCACCTTAAGATCTCATACACACAAGCGGCACGTTGCCAACGACTGAGGAAACTGCAGCCATCTAAACGATGGGCTCTAACAGTAAAAATATATATAATAACTTCGGTACATGTGAAATCTTACTTCAATAAACGGTACAGCTCCTTTTTTCACCCTCCTCCCTTGATTGGTGGGGACAAAGTCGTCTTCTTTGAAATGGTCGGAACAAATCAAAGCTCTGTTCAACGTCATCCAGTTTGGTATAGACAAGGCCTCCAGCCATGCTGCACGCAACTTCGGGTCCTTTGGAATCCTGAAATTAAATAGATATATGACGTCCACAACTATCACACAACGCTGTCTAGTCCAAAGCTAAGCAAAGCTTGTGTTTCAAGTACTAGACAACTGATAAACATACTTGCATGTTTCTAAATACATACATATCGTCGGGGATAGTGCAAATCCGCGTATCTAGCATTGGATAATTCCGCGTAACTGACAAATGTAGCCAATTTTCAATTTCGCGGGCATTCCACGTAAGATCCCGATTGGCAGCCTTCTTGCTGACGTGACTTTCGTTCGACCAATAGAAAGCAAGAATTCGTCCAAAAACAATTCTGCGTATCTACAGACGGCAATTGACAATACCGCGTATGTCATCAGGTGTCATTGGGAGCGTATTTTGTGGTTTATTTTTGTTGTTAAACTCAGTATTTACGTTGAAAATATTAATTACAACATCAGGTAAGTGTTGATTAAGTATTTTCTATGTGAAATGTCAGTACTAAGCATCATTTAAATACATTTTAATTTCATTTACTTTTCCTAACCTATTTTTTATTGCAAAAAAATAACTAATTATTATAAAGTGAACGTGTCTAAGCTATCAAGTCTTTATAAATACTTTTAATATTGAAGCAGATCATCGAATTATGTAAATCAATTATGGTTTTGTCTGTTTTTACACATGTTATGTAGTTACGCGGTTTTGCTGTCCATTAAAGTAATTTTATTTTAATGAACAGTAAAACCGCGTAAGTTACGTGCTATGCTGATGCATTTGATTACATGTTTTATTTTTATTTGTTTTAGCATTAAAATGGCGACTGAGTCATGTAGCAAAGACGAAACACTTCAGGTCACAACATTAATCGATTTAAAGAAAAGGCGCGAAAAATTATTGGAGGTTAAAAAAATGATTTTGCGTAGGCAATCGGCAGCTGATAAAAATACCAAAGAATTCCCCGAAAACTTACCTAATACCAGTCTTATTAATACGGAAAACCAAGAAGAGCTTCCTAAAGAAACTGAAGCTTTAGCTTATTGTGACACAACCACTTTTAGTGCTTCCTGCTTAGAAAATCTGCCGGAAATTAATGATTACGACAATGTTTCTGGCCTGACTGTGACTTCTATTAATAATTTGGTATCTAATGTTTCTAAAGAGGATGTATGCACAAAAAAAAAAAAAAAAAAAAAGAGAAAAAAAAAGAGGATGTATCAATAAGTAATTAGGTTTTGACTTTTCATCAGATGATTCTGTTGCTGACCCAAATTACTTTCCACTCTCTGAAATAACCAATGTTGCACCGATAGTTTCAACATCAACTGACAGCAATAATGATTTGTTTCCTGAAACAATCTTGGAACGTGAGGTTGCCATGCGTTATTGCTATGCATTGCGTGAGTAAGAAAACGAAAAGCAGACGTAATGTCTACGAAAAGATTAAGAAACAAGACGTTAAGAATGCTGGGTCAAGAATACGTAGGTTTTAGAAAGACTGGAGATGAAAAATTTTCACGAGACTCTATCAAACCCGCGCGACAACTTGGACCGCCTTGTAATTCAAGCAAATGTTTAAGGAGCAAAGTATTTCACTGCGATAAATTTACAGAAACGGTACGATTAAATATTTTTAACGAATTTTGGAAAATAACCTGGATAGTGAAGAAAATGTTTGTTTCATCTTTAGTAGATAGAAAAACAACTAAAAGGAAAACCACTAAAAGTGTTGATACAAGACGAAGTGCTACAAAAGTCTATTATTTAAAATTAAATGACCAAAAAATGAGAGTATGTTTAAAGATGTTCTTGGGAACATTGGGAATTAAGGAGTGGACTGTGAGGTACTGGCTAGGAGAAAAACCAAATAAAGAATCGAGGAAAGGCCAGAGAGATGTTGCATTGCCTTAGTTGAAAGAGTTGGTACAAATTTTTTTAATTGCCATGCCCAAAATGCCTTCTCACTACTGTAGAAAAGAAAGTACAAAACTATATTTAGAACCCATTATACAGTCTAAGCGTGAACTCTATCGTGTTTATGTTAAAGAGGCAACAAAAACTGGTCAGAAAGTTGCTTCCAGAAAACTTTTCGAGGATGTTTTGAAAGATGAAAACATAGCTTTGTTTCAACCAAAAAAAGATACTTTGATTAATAAGTAAAAGTTTTCTTTGTAAGAACAACGCTCAAAGTCGTACTTTGCTTTGATTATTAAATATTATTTGTAACATTAATTACCTGTTTGATTTCAAAACCGCGCAACTTACTTTTAGGTTCCATTTTGATAAGATTGTGGGCAAATCAAATCCGCGTAAGTAGCGTGGCGGTTAAATAAATCATTGTAACGGATAATCTATGGTAAAAATACAAAGAAAACGTCAATTATTACTATCTATGTAAAAATGAGGCCATTTGCCCTTAAAATAACGATATTAAGCAGTTTTAACTTGCCCCTGTAAAATTAGATCAAATGCAGATACACGGCCTTTACCTATAGTAGATTCGCGGTTTTGCACCATCCCCGACGATATCTATAATATAAAAATGAATCGCTAAATGTGTTGCTAAGTAAATCTCGAGAACAGCTGAACCAATTTCGCTAATTCTTTTTTTTTTTGTGTTTATTATTGTGAGGAGAAGGTTCTTATGGAAAAAAAATGAAAATTAGGGTAGTGTAGGTTAGAGTAAGGTAGTGTAGTGTGAGGTAGTGTAGGGTAGAGTAAGGTAGAGTAGGGCAGAGTAGGGCAGAGTAGGGCAGAGTAGGGTAGAGTAGGTTAGAATAGGGTAGAGTAAAGTATAGTCGGGTGGAGTAGGGTAGAGCGGGCGCGAAGCCGCGGGTAAAAGCTAGTTATAGATAAATTACACTCAGATAGAACAAATGATCATGCTCATCACATAAACATTTGTCCTGGGTGGGAATTACGCACAACCTCCGGCAGAAGAGCAGTCAGGGCTACTAATCACTAAAGCAACAGGTCAGTCTTATAGAACCATAGCGCTTCGATCTTGAAGATTTAAGTAGGTATAAATATAGATTTATCTGTAAAGGTTCCTTATTTTCGATGTTTACAGAGTATTTTATGAAAAACTTCTTATTTACATTCTTAGATAGGGTATGAACCCTATAAATAAAACCCTTAATATTTAACCACGAGGCGCGAAATTAAGCGTGAGCATTCGCTTGGAGTTTGAGAGTCATTTCAAAAGTAAATCACGTTACGTTGTGATCTCATTTTAATATTTTTTTAAATATATTTTGGGTTACTTCTTCTGAGCTTGCGGCCTCTGAGAAAGGGGGCCCGGTTGGGCCTGGGGCCCGTGGCATTTCGCCAGCCTTGCCACCCTATAGTTACGCCACTGGATGTGCGACTCTAGCGGTGTAAACGCGAAAGTGTTTATTGGATATAAGGCCGGTTAAAGGATTAACAATTTCAATTTCATACTTACAAATGAAAGGTGATCCAATCAGAACTGCCGGGCACTTTCGTCACTTTCCCGTTATTTCGACAGTTTTTTAGACAGCACTTCATGATTTTCTTTTCAACTTCAACTGTTCATTGGCATTTGCAGTGTTTTTTTTTTCATTGAATACAACATAAACACATTATTTTTATTATCATTTATACACCTTCTATAGTTGATAGTCCAAAATACATGCTTAAATAAATCAGCACATAGTTTATATACAAAATTAAAATGAAAAATGGAATACTAAGTAAAATCATAGAGCCCAAATTCAAAAGTCAAGTCAGGAGAGATGGAAAAATTGATTGATCAGGAATACATCTTTAACTCTCGGTTATCTAGTTTTTTAAAAGAAATGTTCCATAAACTTAGCAGTTTTATTTAGCCCACAAATCACAATAATATTTTTTACGACTTTCACAAAACATAAGAAAACGAAACTAACTTAACTGTCACTGTCAGTTTCATAAACTTTTTTTTTTGGGAATTTAAGATGTAGCTGCAAATACTGAGGCTTTTGAATCAGTCTCTAATTGGATGATACAGATGGGATCATAATGTTTAAAATATTTGAATCACGTAATTCGCAAGATTCGAGGCATTCGAGCTTTTTCTATATGATTCGTAAAGTAAAAGAGAATACTCTGACTTCATACAAAAAAAAGACCAGTTCCGACGGAAAGAGATTTTAAATCATGAAAAATGTAATTTAGTCGTGTTTGGGATTATTAGAATCGTTATGAGATGCACTGTGGCTATAAGTTATTTAAGTTTGTCTGAGGGGTACTTTTTAGTGGTGGTACAATAACTAAAAAGTCTAGAATAAAAAATGTTTTGTTATATAACCCACTTTATAACTGAAAAGTTTAAAATAATTTTATTTTTGGAATTTTGTGTTAAATAACGAAGTGACAAAACTATTATAGAAAAACCAAAGATTTTTTAATATATCCTACAGTACAAGTAAACAAAGTATTTTGACATTTGATATGACGTAATGAGATGTTTGAACTCAATTGATTGAAAAGCAAATATTGAGCTTAGAACTCTGTTTATTGAAGCTAGAAGATCAAGAGTAAGCTGAGCAATTATATAAATAATAATACTAATGACATATACTGATAAAATTCACTGAAGTGTAAAACAAAACTAATGATTTGGCAGCATGGTCTCTGACCTTAGCCGGTTGCGTAAACGGAACGAAAATACAAAAAAAAAAATCAAGTGCTGTCAAACACAGAGTACTTTGTGCTGTCAAACGGGTGTTTATATTTTAAACTGTTGCGATTTTCAAGAAAATTACGATGAAAATACATTTAAGACTTCATTAAACGTGAAACAAAAAACAATATGCCTGTGTGTTCCATTGTGACGTGTGGTAGAAGTAAAGAAGGTCAACCTCAATTGTCTTTGCACAGGTTCGTAGCCAGATTAATATACATACAGAATAATTCACCTTTATTTCCGTTAATGAAACTATTTTAGTAAAAAAATATAGTTTACAATCATCTTAAGGCATATGTACCATTTTTTTCTTCTTTATTTTGCAAATAAGTTTCACTTTTTCACGTAATTTTTTTTTCGTATATTTAAACTAGATGAGGCCGGTGTTTCCTAGCTGATTACCCTGAGAGGAAACACCGAAACAAACTCAGGGGCATTTTTAATTTATTGGCTTCGCACGGGCAATAAATGTCTATGTTACTCAGCATGAATGTAGCTTTCCAATGGTGTAAGAATGTTTGAAATCGACACAATAGTTTTTGAGTTCAATAATGGCTCTGACTTACGAGTTGTAGGTCAGCCAGCCGCATTACTTTGTGTAATTTATTTCATTTTACCACTGCCTTCAAAATGTTGAAGGAAAACATCCTGAGGAAACCGGCATGTCCTAGAACCAAAAATTCGAAGACATGTGACATTCACCAACCCGCACTGGGCCCGCTTGGTGGATTACGACCCATTCCTCTCCTAGAGAGGAAGCCTGAGTCCCAGCAGTGAGAACATTAACCTTTTATATGGCTTTGATGAATGCATGTCTCTAATTAAGAGACACAATTTAAAAGTTATTGTGTCCCACGTAGATCCGCGTTCCAGCCATATAACGGGTTAAAAAGGCTGATAATGATGATGAAGATGATACATACAAAAATACAAAATATCTTCCCTTGTTATAATATTAGTGTAGACATTTCTACCTATCCTAACTAATCCATTTTTACAACACGACGGAAGTTTCCTCAGTTTTGTACAGTTCTAAATTAATACGTCAGAATTTTGTTATTTGTTTTAGTTACATAGAAGTTCATGTTATCAGCTACAATAATATAATAAAGAGGTAAAGTTTGTTATTATGATTTTTTGTTTATAGGAAGTAATCTCTGGAAGTACTGTCCGATTGCAAAAAAATTTTCCGCGACAGAAAGCTGCTTTATTCTTGAGTGACATAGGCTATATTTTATGAACGCGGGCGAAACCGCGGGCAAAAGCTAGTGTTTTATAATTCCTTTTTTTTTATAGGTTTCCCAAAGAAGTTCAACTAAGGAAAAAGTGGTTAGAAGCCATCGGTGAACAATATATTAGTATGAGACATAAAGTAAAGCGTATCTGTTCACTTCATTTCAAAGACAGCTGTTTCAATAGAACACTTAATGTATTGAGATTACGGGATAACTCGGTTCCCACAGAATTTTTGGTAAGTCAACATTAAAATAGCTGATAAAAAGCCAGGTTCTGTGGCTGAAATAAAAAAGTAATTTTATGCTGATAAATTCCTTTGTACCCTTATGGCAATAACCAACTATCGGCATATTTACTCAAATTGAGTTAATTATAGTTACTGATTTTTCTCATCAAGATGAATCTGAAAGTAATTAACTACCCAACTAGCAAAATCGAAAACTTAAAATAATCTCAAGACTACTTTTATATTCACTTAGCAACTTGTATCATGCTACAAAGCTGGATTTGGGCGCAGTTATAGGAGCATTTATTTCTATAACTATCTTATAATCAACTTTAAAAATGTTACTAAGCCCTATAATATACTTGATCAAGTGCAATAGGTTCTATTACGATATGGAGCTAAACAATTATAAACACAAATGTTCTTGTTATTATCTGACATGAGTACCTTACTAAAGCAGTCTTGTTAATAATAATATAATAATAATATTTCACAACTATCACACAACGTTGTCTAGTCCCAAGCTAAGCAGAGCTTGTGTTATGAGTACTACACCAC
This sequence comes from Mythimna albipuncta, assembly GCA_929112965.1. Lineage (NCBI taxonomy): Eukaryota > Metazoa > Arthropoda > Insecta > Lepidoptera > Noctuidae > Mythimna > Mythimna albipuncta. Next base: position 7,632,661 of record OV815985.1, on the reverse strand, counting down.
TGATAAACATACTTATATATTTCTAAATACATACATATTATAGATAAATTATACCCAGACACAGAACAAATGATCATGCTCGTCACATAAACATTTGTCCTGGGTGGGGATCGAACCCACAACCTCCGGCATAGTCTAGTCTAGTCACTAGTAATGGACTTAGTTATTAGTTATAAGTATACTTTAATAGAAGTTATCTTGGCTAGTGGTTCTGGTTGTTTTGTGAAAAATAAATTTTAAAAAGGTATTTTACTATTAATATCATATTGTATTATTGTAGGACATAAATTTGATATAAGTCGGTGCATTAAAGAAAGGAATCTTAAATGGCGGCATGTACTTGCGTTGACAGACAGTACAGTCAGCAAATAAAATTTCAAATTAAAGTTTTCTTTAAATTTAAAATAATAAAAACAAGGTTGGGTCACAATAATTTCAAACTAGCTTCTCAACTCAACAACAATAACAAACAGGTAACAACGGAAAAATAACAGAAAACTATAACAAGATATTCGTAAAAAGGATCACTGAGCGCGTCAAGACAGCGTGGAAGCTAATCAAGACTATTTTTTTTTCTGTTTACGGTACACGCGAGAGTGAGTATAGACGGCACTAGTGTGCGAGCAAGAGAACATGATAAGCGCCGCCATTTAAGATTCCTTTCTTTAATGAACCAGGTTATACTAATTTGTATTGTAAATATACTGTATGAACTCGTGGGGAAGTAATTTTTACTGTGAAAGTGTACCATAATTTAGTTAGTATATATGCCCTAAAAAATAAAGCCATTATTATATTGTTGAAAATCTTTTTTATTAGTTTTTATGAATATTCGCCACGTTTTATAATTGCTTTTCGTCAAGTATTCTATAGAACCAATATAGGTAAATTAGTATTTATAAGAGTTTCAGTCCAGATAACGCGCCGCCATTTAATAATTTTGCGATGCCTTGAAATATGCCTGCTAATACTAAAACTTTTTTCCTGTAACCACTCCTTCAATAGTTTCTAATCCCTTAAATTCATGATCAACTTATTTTCTCAAGCGAAAGGCGCAGGTAGTCCCTCACTAGTCGCCGGTTTACTCATTTCAATGAGTGTATTAAAAAAATATGGGCGCGCATATGAAAACAGATTTTTACGGCCAAAAAAGTTTTACTAGTTTTAGTTATTTTCATCACAAGTGTATTGAAAAACGTCGTATGATACACGTGAGTAATTAATTATTACTTTTCTCGGCTCTCTTAAGACTCTCGCCACGGCTCGGGTCTAAATAGTGCCTCGACGGTAATCACTAACATTACACACTTATATCATAATATACTATTATAGGATTATTTTGCTTGTTAGGTATGACACTTATTTACCAAGATGGCTTCGGCAAAAGGTAAATAATCTGAAGATTTGATTAATTATAATCTATAAAATATACTTAAAATAAATCTGTAGAAGTGAAAATTCTGTACATTGAAAATATCAAAAAAATAAATGGCAGGGTGTTACTAGACCGACACCGAACCCAAAAATGTGAAACAAACTTAATTTTGCGGTTCGATCCCTAGACCCGATTACTGTACCAACCGCGAATAATAAGTTTGTCGTAGGTTATGTCACACTCAGTGGATTTCACTAAGGGGAGTTCACTAACCCCCCACAGAAAGGGGAACCGTGTTACCCCGAATTTAACGCGTGCGGAGCCGCGGACAAAGCTAGTAATATAATATATTAATACAAAAATGCAGGTAGTTGGTTTTTAGGGTTCCGTAGTCAACTAGGAACCCTTATAGTTTCGCCATGTCTGTCTGTCCGTCTGTCTGTCTGTCTGTCCGTCCTCGCTTAATCTCTGTGACCGTTAGCACTAGGAAGCTGAAATTTGGTACCAATATGTATATCAATCACGCCGACAAAGTGGTAAAATAAAAATTGGAAAAAAATGTTTTATTAGGGTAGCTCCCCTATATGGGTTTTTTAATTTCAACCCTAACGTGTGATATATTGTTGGATAGGTATTAAAAAGTGAATAGGGGTTTACTTATTAGTATTATTTTGACGTGACAACGTCTTATAAATTGGTTTGCCGGGTGACACTTCAAGAAACTGCGTTACGCTCCGCTCACGTTATGCGCTCACAATGAGAGCGAGTGAGAGGCACGCGTCCCTTTCACTCGGGCATGGTTAGCCCGCCTAAGAGCGAGAGAGACAGACATAAAAAGTGAAATAATTCTTTGTATAAATAAATGTTTTAAATTGTTACTATTATTTCATCCTTCTTCCTACTATACGAATGAATATTCACATTAAAATTATTTTACAACTCAAAGTCGTTGTCACGTAAAACTTTCGCCCGTATACCGACTTTACAGGCAACCAATTTTTTTGATAATGTCAATAATTTCGGAAATAATCGCTCCAAAAGTAAAAAACAATGTGTGGCCCTCTAAATTTTGAACCATAGGTTTGGAAAATATGAAAAAAATCTGAAAAGTAGAACTTTATAAGGACTTTCTAGGAAAATCATTTTGAACTTGATGGAAAGAACAGTTTTTGTACAAAAAAGACAAAAAGGTTGTACAAAATAATTTCTGGACTAAGTTTGTAGTGTAATCGTATATGCAAGCATTTTTTTTAAGTCATAAGTGGGTACACTTACAGTGACGGACGGGAAACTACGGAACCCTACACTGAGCGTGGCCCGGCACGCTCTTGGCCGGTTTTTTTTTTGCAATAAGGTTACGCCTTGTAGAACGACTATGGTACCTATATCCCTTTCTTTTTCAGGGACCCAAAAAACAACACCAGGAGTCTCCATCAGAAAGTAGCAATATCAAAAATGGTGGTGATGATTCTTGTTCGACTGAGCCGTTACAGTTAACCCAAGAAATTGCAGAAACTGTGCAGAAAGGGGTATGTATCTATTTGAGGGACTATTTTTATTATTATTTTTAAGCTATTGCATAGCTTCTATCGCGGGCCTTGAGCGTGGAGACCGAATCCAGAAATTCCGTAATGAAAATAACCTAACACCCCCCCACTCATTTGTTTTTTGAGCGTGGTGACCGATAAGAAAACAAATGAGTGAACAATCAATCAAAATTCAATTCAATGTGTGAAAGTGTAACTTTAATTAATATCAAAGAAAAAAAACAAAGGAAAAAAATACTACTATAGCTTTACCGCGGCAGTTCCCGAGTGCCACACGTCTTTTTTATTGTAGATAGGTTCACAATTGACCGCTATCACACTGCGCGGAACGCCCGTAAGACACGGTGGAGCACTCAGTCGAGGTGTGCCCTGCTTGGGCGGAGCATCGCCGTGCCCTCGTGGGGGCGATCGGCGGCGGAGAGCTCTCGCGCCGGGCCTTGGTTAAGGCCATGGTCCGGAGCGAGGAGGAGTGGCAGGCGCGAGCCGATTTCTGCGAAGCAGTAATGCTCGCAAAGGAGGAGGCCGACCGCATCAGGCAAATTTAAAAAAAAATGTATGAAAATCTGATGAACTAAAATTTGATAAATTTTAAAAGTCATAGATCAAAAGTTGTTGTTTATGATGCTAGTAACATAGACCTGAGAGGTTGCCAGTGTTTTACAAATAACACTGTATAGATAAAAAAAAAGACGTGTGTCAATCGGGGACTGCCGCGGTAAAGCTATTGCATAGCATTTTTATCAACTCATGCAATTATAATTATTTATTTATTTTATTTATGCAGTATTTTTTCCTTTGTTTTTTTCTTCTTTGGTATCAATTGAAGTTACACTTTCACACATTGAACTGAATTTTGATTGATTGTTCACTCATTTGTTTTCTTATCGGTCACCACGCTCAAAAAACAAATGAGTGGGGAGTGTTAGGTTATTTTCGTTACGGAATTTCTGGATTCGGTCTCCACGCTCAAGGCCCGCGATAGAAGCTATGCAATAGCTTAAAAAAAAAAAACTAATACTTTGAATGTTTGCTTACAGCCTGTTGCATCAGCTCCTAGTTCCCCCGCATCATCAGATTTGTCGGTATGACTATTTTCAATTTTTCACCATTATTTGCGACTTTAATCTAGGTTCCTCACAGTGCTCAGGAGTTAATTATACAAGGTGTAAGAGACAGACCTCCACAAATTTTAAGGGCTTGCTCAGTAGACGAAACTGAACAACCTTCCACAAAAATTTTTTTCAGGAAACGAAAAAAAAAATCCGCCTCACCATAGAAAATTATAAACTTGATTGGACAGTTTGTATGGAGAGGCCGAATTTTGTTTTCGTTTCCGGAAAAATAAATTTGTGGAATGTTGTTCAGTTTCGTCTACTGAGCAAGCCCTTAAAGTTTGTGGAGGGCTGTCCCTTACACCTTGTATAGGGTGACTAGTAATTAGTGACCGATATATACACGTGATTGTATTCATGATTACAGACAACTTTCCCAAAGAAACATTATTTTTCTTACTCGTTATTTTTTAACTTATATTATTTAACCGGAATATGTAGGTACCATTGCATACATTGATTACATACACTGATGGGTTTGCAAGCTCTTTTACTATTATTATATATCTTTATTGCACACCTGAACTTACTAAAGAATTATAATTAACAAAAATAAGTGTACAATAGGCGGTCTTATTGCACAGGGCAATTTCTACCAGACAACCTTTGGATGGACTGAAACGAAAGGAACAAGATATTGTAAGTAAGGTACATGAGACAGCGGCGTTACGCGACTAACAGCTAAGCGCGCGCGCGAATTTGAGCGAACAGCTGTTTTGTTATTGTGATAAAACTAATGAGTATAAAAAAGTTTCTTTGGAAAAGTAGTTTGTGATCATGAGTACAGTAACGTGTATAAGTATCGGTCACTAATTACCAGTCACCTTATACACCGCTAAATTTTAATCGTATTAATCCCGTGGAGGGTCGATCCGGTACATGAAACACTATCGATTTGTAAACATAAAATTAAAAAATAAAGCACCTTTTAAAAAAAAAAAAATATTAAGTTACGCATGTACGAAATTAATTTCTCTACGAAAACGTCAGTTGAGCGAGTCTAATGACCTGTAGGTAGTATTCGGCGTTGCGTACCAACTATTTACAGGTCATTGGACTCGCTCATCAGACGTTTTTTTTTTAATAATAAATTCGTACATGCGTGAATTAATACGAGTTTTGAAAAAGAGGTACTTAATTTTTTAATTTTATGTTTACAAATCGATAGTGTTTCATGTACCGGATCGACCCTCCACGGGATTAAAACGATTAAAATTTAGCGGTGTATAAACCCCTCATTGTGTTCGCCTAACCTTCGATTATTTATTGCTTTGTCCTCAATTTTATTTATTTTCTCTTAAATCTACTGGCACACTACACCGTTGCAGATTCCTGATAAATCAAAATCAAAAATATTTTATTTTACATAGGCCTACATGGGCACTTATAAAACGTCAGAAGCTGGTGCACGGTTCCAAATTGGTCGTTTCTTTTGGAGAAGAACCGGCAAGAAACTCCATGGCTACTCTTTTAAAAAAGTGGTTGTTTTACAATATTGATAGATGTTATGTAAGAACAGTGTAGACCAGTCAAATATTGTACACAAAAGCACAATCAAAATTTTCTCAGTAAAAAACAAAGTAAGTCGTAATGGGAAGTAGTCTAATCGATATTGTGATAATCGATATATATATAGTAGTGATAATCGATATTGTTTCCTGCCCACGCTGAAAATCACCGCTGTGGACCCCTTGTACTTTGCGAGTGGACACAGCATTATGCTGAGCGTAAGGCCGTTTTGCTCGGACGTGGCGCATATATTTTTTTTTTTTATTACATTTTTGTTTAAGAATGTGTAAATTAATTTAAAAAAAAAATGTAACATTGTATTATATATTAGTCTTAAGTTTGCGCTTTTTCGGGCAAATAAAATACTTTTCTTTCTTTTCATTTCGTTCAGAATTAAACATGCCGCCCGCGACTTTTAGCCACTGCTTCATCCCCTAGTCACATAATGTACTATTCTGTTTTAGATGGAGGATGATGACCAGGTCGAAATAAAGGTAAGTTCTTCTAGTTTAATTTACTCTGTTTATATTATTAGATGCGCGATTTATTATACAGGTTGTATGGGACAGCCCTCCACAAAGGTTTGCTCAGTAGACAAAACTGAACAAACTTCCACTAGATTTTTTTTCAGGAAACGAAAAAAAAATCAGCCTACTACTATATTTTTATTTTATGTGAAATCTGAATATAGTTAATTCAGAATCAGTAACTGAAACGATTCCAATAATTCACCAATTCAATTTCAATTCAATTCTCTTTTTTTTTCAATTTTATTTTGGTGTTTTTTTTCCCCAAAAATATTTTTAAAAGATCTCTAGTTGTACGCTACCGACACTAAGTACAACACAGGTCATGGTAGGTCATAGCGGGCATTAGACGCTAGCAAAAAGCTGGTTGCAAGTGCAATACCGACCCTCAGTCACCAGCAGGGTGACTGGTAATTAGTGACCGAAACTTATACATGTGACTGTCCTCATGATTACAATCAACTTTCCCAAATAAACTTTTTTTTTATAGTCATTTTTTTTTTTTGGCATGAAAAGTTTTTGTAATATGTTTAAGTTTGCGCTTCTTCCGCAAAAAATAGTTTTCATTCGTTTTATCACAATGACAAAACAGCTGTTTGAATTTCGCGAACGCGCGCCTGCGACTGATCAACTGTTAAGGCGTATAGTCCCTTGAACCATCTGACCGAAATTATGTGAACGCAACTCTCGCACTCGCCTAGGCGGCAGTACGCAAATCTGTGCATTTATTTGCGGCCAGCCGCGCCCGGAAAGCGCTTTAAATCCATTTTCTCTGCGAGATATTGATTGATTTACATATGCAATGTTCACTTTGAAGAATATTTAACCACCAATTTTTATGTGTAAAAATGTTTCTAAAGGTCCCAGCCGTTTCGATGGAGTAGGGAAAAGTTGCGAAAAGTTGCGAAATTGCTAAATATTTTTTTTTTTTTTTTGACAAATGTATTAATTGCACGAAAAAATCAAATGTTCATATTATTGTTCATGAATCTATAATAAACATATATTTTTTTCAAACCAATTGACCTAGCCATTACGGAGGAGTAGGCCTCAGAAAATCACTGTTTTATGGCACTTTTCGGGCGCTTGGCCCTTAAGTATCGGTCGCTAATTACCAGTCACCCTATAACATAACAAGCTTATAACTTTGAGGAATGAGGACTTTTTAGATTTCATTTATGATGGTATTTTGAACAAGACTGATGACTATACAATAATCCGTTTTTTTTTAGTGAGAAATAAAAATATAGTTTAAAAAAAACTAAAAAAAAACACGCTTTCATAGCATATCAAATTTAATTAAATTTAAAAATTATTTTACACTTTTTATTTGATATTCTATGAAAGCGTGTTCTTTTAGGTTTTTTATATTTTTTTGGTCTAATTTCAGTTGACTTTATCGCATTGTTTCAGGTGTGCCGAGTATGTTTAGCTATGGATGTCAGAATGTTTGATATGAAGGTCTTCAAATTGACGGAGATGTTCCGGCATGTCACGGGGATATCGGTGAGTTTTAATTCATGTCGGAATTAGGTGGAGTTATTTAATTACATAAACTGGTTTCATACAGCGAAAGAATATAGGGGATATGCCTCAAATCCCGAGATTAATTTTAAGGCTTATAGTCCCTTGAACCATCTGACCGAAATTGTGTGGACGCAACTCTCGCACCCGCCTAGGCGGCAGTACGCAAATCTGTGCATTTATTTGCGGCCAGCATCGCCCGGAAAGCGCTCGGCTGACCTTTAAATCCATTTTCTTTGCAAATTATTGATTGATTTACATATGGTATGTTCACTTTGAAGAATATTTAAGTAACCACCATTTTTTATGTGTAAAAATGTTTCTAAAGATTCAAGCCGTTTCGAAGGAGTAGGGAACAGTTACGTAATTGCTAAATATTTTTTTAGACGAAAGTATTAATAGCACGAAAAAATCAAATGTTGATAATATTGTTCATGAATCTATAATAAACATATATTTTTTTCAAACCTATTAACCTGGCCATTACCGAGGAGGAGGCTTCAGAAATTCAATGTTTTATGGCACTTTTCGGGCGCTTGGGCCTTAAGAAGCTTTGTTTTTTATGACACTATCAAATATATAACAGAAAAAAATTCTTCCTGTACCGCCTAACAGTCAAAGAATGTAGTGTATCTTTCGATATAGTCAACCGATTGCGATGAAACAAAGCCTAAGTAATACATTAAGCTGCACACAATTCTAATGTATAAAAGTTATCTACATCGTTTTAGTACATTATACGTGATGTGCGCACAACTAAAAACTTCTACAGATTTATGTGTATAGATTTGTTTGTTAATGCTAAAAATGATTTAAGTAATTTAGCAAATAAAAAATATCGTGCATATTGCTAACCGGGTTTGGCTGTCTTGTGTTGGTGAATTTACATTTTTGTGTAAAATTGTTTTTTAAAACCAATTTGCAAAATAAATATCATTTATCAAAAAGTTGGTCTTCATTCATCAGGTAAGCACCGAAAACGACTACTTAATACGCCAACGTGTTTGTTGGGAGTGTGCAGCGCGGCTCGCAGCGGCTGCAGTGTTCAAGAACAAAGCGCTGCTCAGCGATGCACTGCTCAAAGATATATCGCACATGAACAAAAACGATATCGCACGATTGAAATATATCTACCGTGATTCTCTCAATTCACCTCTAACTATTGAACCTGCATTCACTGATGATACTGGCCCTGACTATAAAGAAACTGATGATGAAACCGATTGTGAGGACGACAATCCGTTAGAAAATATACCTTTGAAAACCAAAGGTTCTGATCCTGTAGTAGCAAATAATTCCAGTATTCAAACCAAACATATGATTGAACCTACATTCACTGATGATACTGGCCCTGACTACAAAGAAACTGATGATGAAACCGATTGTGAGGACGACGATCCGTTAGTAAATATACCTTTGAAAACCAAAGGTTCTGAACCTGTAGTAGCAAATAATTCCAGTATTCAAACCAAACATATGATTGAACCTGCATTCACTGATGATACTGGCCCTGACTACAAAGAAACTGATGATGAAACCGATTGTGAGGACGACGATCCGTTAGTAAATATACATTTGAAAACTAAAGGTTCTGATCCTGTAGTAGCAAATAATTCCAATATTCAAACCAAAAATTTGAAAAGTGAAATATTTACAGCACTGAAAAACACAATCGAAAACAGTGAAGTATATTGTAATAATAATGATAAAGTTTTAAGTGAAGATGCCGAAACGAATGACGCACCAATAATTGAGGATTGCTATATAGTTATAGTTGCTGGTGATGAAGAAAACCAATCAAAGATACATGTGGTCGGTAATACTGTGAATGAGACGTTAAGTAAAAAAGACACACAGAGTCCAGAAGTAGCATCTAGCAATAAAGCTAAGAAAGTAACGATCAGGAAGTTTGAAGCTTCGAGTGAACAAGGAAAGAGGTGAGGAAAAATTCTTGACTCGTATCAGCACGATCCATTTATGTAGTAAAAGCGGGTATTTCAATATTACATACAGATTTATTATTATTATATTCTTTATTGTACACCGCATGAACAAAAAAGATACAGGACAAACATTATTTGTACGGCGAACCGCACATCATAACATTTTAATGCATTTTAACAAATCAGTACGTGTTTAGATCGCCTAAATGCCGTCGCGCGTGCTCCCTCGCTTCATCAACCAACATAATTATTTGTAGCATTTTAACAATACACTTTTTAGTAAACATTCCTTTCTATCATTTAACATCCCAGCAGATAACCTTTACATGGTCCTTCGAGCCGGATTCTCTTCTGACTTAATGTATCGCCAGCACTCTGGTTTTATTACTGCAGTAATGCTTCTTGTTCTGTTGTGAAGACGGTTGGTTTTGATAATTTCGCCTCGAATGTTTTCAAGGACCTTCCCACCACAGACTATAATGTTTTAACTGAGATGGCAAGAGTCCTCTGCTCTAAGTGCTCAAAATAAGTGTACAATGGGCGGCCTTATCGCACAGGGCGATCTCTTACAGACAACCTTTGGATGGACTGAAATAGTGGAGAAAGATATAGGGCTGTCAGTGTACATCAGAAATAATACTAATATGAAACAACAACACAAATACATACATACATTAAAAAAAATATACTAATAGTTTTATTTATATGTATAGATGAATATCAGTTGTCTAGTGCCCATAGCACAAGCATCGCTTGGTTTAAGAACTAGATGGAGTTTTGGAGGTATGCGGAACAGAGAGTAAAGTCCCGCAAACCTCCGTTGAAAAGGGAGGATCCTCCGACCAGACAAGTGTTATGGTCTGGTGGGCGACTGCCCAATAGATGATTTCGGGTTGTCGTATATGTTCAAATCGCGCGGAGAACTTTGATTGCGCGATACAGGATTTCGTACTTTCTTCGTAGTTCTTATGTGGCGCCATAGATGTCGCTACATCACTCCCCTCCGGAGATCGGAGATCGATGGTTCTTGATGCGTGCCAGGCCAGCGTAGGTTGGTTCCAGTGGGTCGGAACCGATGCCGCATAGTTCTCGGTGAGTCGGAACTGTCTGCGGTGATGCCCCAGTGAGTCGGGGTGTTGGTATCCCAGTGAGTCGGGATGATGCCCCAGTGAGTCGGGGTGTTGCTATCCCAGTGAGTCGGGATGATGCCCCAGTGAGTCGGGGTGGTGCTGTCCCAGTGAGTCGGGACGATGCTGCAGGCTCCAGTGAGTGGGAGTAGTGCTGCTGGCTCCAGTGAGTCGGAGCGGTGCTTGTGCGACGTAGGGCTTGACTGTTGGTGTCGACCAGGAGAGGTTCTTCATGGCTCTTCATGTGACTGGCCGAAGGTGCGGTGTGCCAAGCCAAGGTCGCTGATGAGGCTGAAGGTGATGACCAGGTATGACCAGGTAGTAGGGAATGCAAACCGGTTAACTCGAAAACCGAAAAACCGGTTTTTCGGCATATTTTGAATGATTAAAAAAACCGGTTTATTTTTTCAAGTAACCAGTTTTTCGGTTTTTTTTATTTCTTTCAAATGACACTATTTTTTTTATTAAATATTGTTTTAAAACTCTGTTAAGGCTTGTTATCAATCGTAGGTTTGTTTATATATACGTGCCATAGTGATAGCGTAACCAACTGTACAGTTTTTCTGTTTACGATCATTAAAAATTCAGGCCGGCCACGTGTTGTGAGAGCAGGCAATGAAGGGCCAGAATTAAAATCTCGTAAGGACACAGAAATTCTTATGCACAGATGGAATACCCAACGTTGTTACTCATCATAATATCATCTCCTTAAACAAGTCGCATTTAAAGAAGAGAGTGAAAAGATCAAAATCTTTGTTTGTTCGTTACACTGATGAAAAACTCAGGGATATTCTTGCTTTGGGCGGAGCATCGCCGTGCCCTCATGGGGGCAATCGGCGGCGGAGACCTCTCGCGCCGGGCCTTGGTTCAGACCATGGTCCGGAGCGAGGATGAGTGGCAGGCGTTCGCCGACTTCTACGAAGCAGTAATGCTCGCAAAAGAGGAGGCTGACCGCATCAAGCAACGGCGCTCTCGCAGCCGCCGCCGGGATTCCAATCCCGATTTCCGGCCACCGTAAGCGCGGGCTTGCAGACAGTGAGCAATGTGTAGTTCGCTGTCCAGCCATCCGGTAACTGTCCGGACCGAGCCCAAGTCGTCAACAGCGCTCACTGTTTCCGCGCGCCTCAAGGAGTTGTCAGCAAAAGCAGGGGCCCTGCCGGGTCGAAGCCTACTGGGGCCAGGGTTATCCGAAAAGGAACTCGAGCCCCGGAATGAAGGCTAGAAGTAACAGGGTGGGCTTTTAGTCAGTAAGAGTCTGACACCGTCTCCTGCTCCGCCCAAGAGCGGGGGTTGTCATTGGATGATTTTTCCCACCATAAAAAGGATATTCTTGCTACCGATGAGAAAATTATCACAATCAAGGAAAATTACAACAAGCAAAACAATTGGGTGTAAGCTTGTAACTCCAAAGAACACTCTCAACAGTTATCAGAGTCCTGAATGATCATCATGCGGCATCAGTAATGGTTCATTTTCGTGAAAATGGGCTACTCTAACTTCAGCTAAAGAGTATCAAGATACTATCCTAAACGCCATAGCAAAGCCTCTTAAAGCCTCTCTCTTTTTGATAACATACTAGGTTTTTTCAGGATGCTTACAACGAGTGTTTCAGACTTGATTAAGGCTGATGATTGACCTTTGACTAGCCCAGACCTCAACCCCTGAACTACAAATTGAGATCTACTACATTAGAGGGCATGGCCTTCACCTAACAATAATTAAAAATTCTTTACAATCAGCGGTGGACAACTTTCCAATGATCACCGTGCGTAAACCGATGACGCGTGGCTTGAACGCATAAAACTTGTGTTAAGGGTAACGGTGGATATATAACATAATTCTGAGACAATCGTTTTTATGAAGTTATTTTTTTTTTATCTTTGACAGAAATCATGGCCATATTAAGTATACAGTATATTTTTTCAATAGATAAGTTTCAAAATAATTATTAAAAATAATTATTTAGAATTTCACAAGCAAAAAAAGTTAAATTTATCACTTAAAAATAATTTTCAAAATTAATTATTTTAAAACCGGTTACCCGGTTAACCGGTTCTTTTTTTAGAAAACCCGAAAAAAAACCGGTTTGTAATTTTGGCGGTTTTTGCATTCCCTACCAGGTAGGCATGCTGGTGGTCAGGATACCCTCTATAGCCGTGGGTGCTGGCTGTATGGCTCGCTGCTCGAAAGCTTGAGGAAGTGATTATGACATCACGAAGTAGTAGCTGCACGAAGGCTGCGCTGACGTTCTTTGTCGAGGGTCACCAGTTTAAAGGTATGCGGAACAGAGAGTAAAGTCCCGCATGCCTCCTTTGAAAAGGGAGGATCCTCCGGCCAGACAGATGTTATGGTCTGGTGGGCGACTGCCCAATAGATGATTTCGGGTTGTCGTATATGTTCAAATCGCGCGGAGAACTTTGATTGCGCGATACAGGATTTCGTACTTTCTTCGTAGTTCTTATGTGGCGCCATAGATGTCGCTACAGAGTTGTGTGAAAGTTGTGGAAACTAAATCTATGGTTTTTAGCAAGTACTAAAGCATAACTAATGATATCAATGCATTTTGTTCTGTGTTTAGGCTTAACGACGGAGAGAAACAGAAAATTATTGCGATGAAGGAAAAGGTACTCTCGGTGACAAAAACATCTGAGGAAATGGGAAAATCGGTAAGTTTTTTTTACGTTTTTCGACTTACATCGCACTAGCACTCAGTGTTGCGCATGTGGCAGTCACGTGACACACTTCAATCTAAACAACTAGCGCCACGCTAAGCATGTAGCGCCTCAGATATCTTATGAAAACTGATATCATTAATCATAATTTAAGATGGGCAGAAAATTAAACCCGTATGATAAATTATTACTTTTCTGACGTTGCCAGTCAGTCATTGACGAAATTTAAATTAGTTTACACTCAGAAATCAGAAATCAGAAACGTTTATTTCAAATAGACCAGTTACAGGCACTTTTGAATGGTCAAATGTCGGTCAGTCCAAGAAAAGTGAAGCTAAATTGCACGTTCCAAAGAGTAGGTCTCTATGGAAAAGAACGTGCAAGAAACTCCATGGACACTCTTTTAAATCGTATTGAGTTACATGAATCTTCGATTACATATTTCTTTTTTTGCTTCTATTATGTGAACACAATGAAGATAAGTAATAAAAATTAAATATAATGGTAACAATAAAAAAAGAAATTGAATAAGTCACTGGCAGCTAAGAGATGACCAGTCTCAACTGACGGCGCCCGTTCACGAGCATGACGCGTGCATCAGCCCCACTCAGCTCAACCATTTTGAAGGGAGCCAAATGACCCAATAACACGTGCCACCATCAGCGAGACATTTTAGTGAGCATGACAATCTCTCAACTGCCATGCTTGTAGTGTCAAACAACTTGTAACCAAGTAAAAATGCTCCATGGTACTTCACATTCACAAAATTGAAAAAAAAAGTGCTTCTACATTATACAATGCTATTATTTCCAAATGTAACACGTAATAAATCATAAGTTCTATTGAAATAAACAAAATAAAATTAAAAAAAAAAATTATCCGAAAACATCAATAGGGAAAGGCCAGCAGCCTCTCTTCCAATATTTATAATTAAAATTTAAAGAAAGTAAGAAATACGACTAATTCGTAGCTAATGACTGTGACTGTGGAGCAGGACCGGCATTCAGCCAAGCATTTTTATCGAGTAGATAATCTTCCAATTTATAATATGCTTGCCTACATAGCGTGCGTTTAATGCATGTTTTAAATTTTGACTCGTTTAATTGGAGAATTTCAAGTGGAATTTTATTATAAAATTTTACACAGTACCCCATAAAAGAACTAGATACTTTAGCCAATCTGAATCGAGGTTGATCTAACTTGTCTTTATTTCTAGTATTAAAATTGTGCCTGTCACTTATTTTAGTAAAAAGATGAATATTTTTCCTGACATACTCATAAATGTATTGACAAGGAACCGTCATGATGTTTATATTTTTAAATAGTTCCCTAAGAGAATCGCGCCTGCGAAGATTGTATATGGCTCTGATAGCTCTTTTCTGCAGAATAAAAATAGACTCAATGTCTGCAGCCCGTCCCCATAGCAGAATACCGTAAGACATGATACTGTGAAAATAACTAAAATAAACCAGTCTCGCGGTATGTATATCAGTAAATTGACGGATTTTTCTGACAGCATATGCTGCTGAGCTAAGCCGTCCTGCCAGAGATGTTAAATGAGGACCCCATTGTAGCCTCGAGTCGAGCTTGATTCCCAGGAAAACCGTGGTTTCTACGAATTCAAGTTTCTTCCTGTTCAATACTATTTCCAAATCATTACTTTTAACATTCGGTAACGCAAATCTTATACACTTTGTTTTTTTCCCGTTTAATACTAAATTATTGTCAGTAAACCAGTTTTGGACCTGCTGCAGAATGTAGTTTACGTCATCAAGATGTGTGAAGCGTCTATTTATCTTAAATATTAAGGAAGTATCGTCAGCAAACAATACTACATGTGGTTGTTTTTTCAATAAATGCGGTAGATCATTAATATACACTAGAAAGAGGAAAGGACCCAATATAGAGCCTTGTGGTACACCCATTTTGACTTCTAAGCCCTGTGAATTGACACCATTTATTTGAACTTGCTGTTGCCTGTCATTTAAATAGGATTTCACTAAGCTTAGTGCAAGTTTACCTAATCCGTAATGTTCTAGCTTTAAAAGTAAGGTTTCATGATTGACACAATCAAAAGCCTTTGAGAGGTCACAGAAAATTCCAATAGCATCTTGGGCTTCCTCCCATGCTGCAAATATGTGATATATGTTTTAATAAGGTGACACCAGCGTCAGTCGTACAACGTCCTTTGGTGAAACCATACTGCTGTTCGTGTAAGATCTTATTGATGTTAAAATGAATAAGCATTTGATTGAGCATAACTTTTTCAAAGACCTTACTGAAAACTGGCAACACAGATACAGGTCTATAATTATTGGTGTCATTATGGTCGCCGGATTTAAATATAGGTATAACTTTACTGAATTTCATTAAATCTGGAAAGACTCCTTGGTCAACAAACAAATTAAAAATTAACGCCAAGTATGGTGCCACGGTCTCGATTATAGACGCACAAACTTTAACAGACATTCCCCATAGGTCCTCGGTTATTTTTATTTTTATTTGCCGGAAAGCCTTTATGACTGTCATAGGTGCTGTCACTGTCATATTACATATACGTACGGGTGTTTTACATATATACATCGTTATATTTTGATCGTTTTATTCCCGTGGAGAGTCGATCCGGACATGAAACACTATCGATTTGTAAAGATAAAATTAAAAAATAAAGTACCTTTTTTCAGAACTCGTATTAATTTATGCATGTACGAAATTAATTTCTTTAAGAAAACGTCAGCTGAGCGAGTCCAATAACCTGTAGGTAGTAGTCGGTGTTGCCTACAAACTACCTACAGGTCATTATATTTTAATTTTATCTTTTCAAATCGATAGTGTTTCATGTACCGGATCGACCCTCCACGGAATTAAAACGATCAAAATTTAGCGGTGTATTATCGCGAATTTATCGAATAATTTTTTATAGAAAATGAAAACAAGAAAAAAGATATTTATAAAATAATTTATATGCCAGTTGATTATTTGATAAAGTCACATTCATATCCAAGAGTTATGGGATTAAAAAAAAAACACATTGTATTTTTGTTTCTTACTATTTTGATCAAATTTTTTCAGTTAACCGTCCAAAACATAAAGACAATAAATCTATTCAATAATCAACTAACTTCTAGTTTATCATCAAAACATTTTGAAGTTAACCGCTACGATTCACACTTTGAATATGAGGACCAACCTAATACAATTCAGAACAAATCTCCACCAAGTCGCAATGTTGACATCAAAGACAAAAAGAAAATATTCCTCATAGATAAGAAAGATGACGGACTTAACGGCCCCGGAGTTAATGGCCGCGGAGTTAACGACCCCGGATTTGACGACGACGGAATTGCAGATACGGATGTTTTAAATGACAAAGATATTCCGTTCGAAGAAGAATACGTGTTGTCTGATAAAGAAAATTATTCCTCAGACGATAGTCTTCCTTCACAAAAATGTAAAGAGAAAGCAGTCGCTAAAAGTTTGAAAAAGTTAAAAGATCCGACGGAATCGAAGATTGATCGGCGGGTTAGACCGTTAATAAACGAGGATTTGAATTTTACGTATACGGAATTGACGTTAGAAGAACAGATATCCGAGATAGTGAAAAGGCAGGAGAGTTCGAATTATAAGAATGCTGTTTTTAATTGCACCGCGTGTTATAAAGGGTTTTTGGATTTAGGTGCTTACAATAGCCATATGTTGAGGCATACTAATGTGAGTATTGTACTCTGATGATGTTATACCATAGAATTTGTCTGAGATCGCGAACATTATACAAGGTGTCGTTTTGAAGCTGCAAAATATTTCAGCAGGTAATTATGTTAGTGATTCTCGACCCGAATCAATAATAAAAAGAGTAGGTAATTTTATTTTTTTTTCTTATTTATGAAAATCGGTATGTGTGAACTACGTTTCTTAAAAAGCAGCCAGTCTGATACCTGCCTTATAACCGCGCTTTCTTTCACACACACAAACACGTAAAAATAAAGGGCGTTTTCACACACACTAACTCGCAGCGATAGTTTCATAAATAATGTATCATCCAATCATCATCCCGCACGCCACACCCTAGCCACGCCCCCGCTGCCATCGATCAATCGAATTAGTTTAGTGTAATTAAAAAATAAAATAACAGGTATTACTGATTATAGACCAGGTATCGTTTTTTCACATGATTATTTATGAGTTTTATTACAACCTCCTAAAATATTGTGCAGTTTTAAAACTGCACCTTGTATATTTTCGACTTTTTTCAAATACATACAAATTGATTTCTATCGTTACTAATAGCTTCTATTAGACTAAAAAACACTAATCAGTATGAAAAAAAATCAATTAAGTAACAGATGAGGGTAAATTATGTCCATTTACTCACCTCCTTATTGAGAGACATTAGGGTAAGCCCAAGTCGTCGACGGCGCGCACTGTTCCCGCGCGCCTCAAGGAGTTGTCAGCAACAGCAGAGACCCAGCCGGGTCGAACTCGAAACTTACTGGGGCCAGGGTTATCCGAAAGGGCGCTCGAGCCCCGGTATGAAGGCTAGAAGGAACGGGGTGGGTCTTTTAGTCAGTAAGAGTCTGACACTATCTCCCGCTCCGCCCAAGGGCGGGGGATGTCAATGCATGATTTTTCCCACCATAAAAAAAAGGGTAAGGTCAATGTACTTTATTTTAAGTTTATCTTGCGCTCGTTATATTTTATTCCATTGCATATCTATGTATATTTTCTTCCAGCAATTTGGTGAATATGAATGCATGGTCTGTAAAAGGCATTATAAGCAAAAACACGCTCTAAGAAAACACATGGTAGGCCACAAACAGAGGTACAGCTGTAATGCGTGCCCCTTCGTTACCAAGTGTCGGTACATGGCGGCGCGACACGCCGGCTGGCATAAAGGAACAAAGTACAAATGTCCGCATTGTCAGGGGGAGTTCAAGTGAGTATACATTTTGTTTATTTGTATATAATCTGTACTTGCTTTTGCCCGCGCGGCTCCTGCTCTTCCCTACTATACCCTACTCTACCCTATCCTATCCTACTCTTCCCTACTCTACACTACACTACTCTACTCTACTCTACCCTACTCTACACTACTCTACACTACTCTACTCTACTCTACTCTACCCTACTCTATCCTACTATACCCTACTCTACCCTACCAAACTTCACATAAACCATCTACTAAATAGTCCGAACAAAGCCGAAACATTTGGTTTGGATAGGTGTGCCCGTTCTTGAGTTATAAAATTACAACGAAAAGTGGCATTGATTCTTATATATATCTACTAGCTTTTGCCCGCTTCCCTACTGTACCTTACTCTACCCTACCCTATCCTGCTCTACCCTACTCTAAACTACAATACTCTACTCTACCCTACTCTACACCCTACTTTACCCTACTCTACACTACTCTACTCTACTCTACCCTACTCTATCCTACTATACCCTACTCTACCCTACCAAACTTCACATAAACCATCTACTAAATAGTCCGAACAAAGCCGAAACATTTGGTTTGGATAGGTGAGCCCGTTCTTGAGTTATAAAATTACAACGAAAAGTGGCATTAATAAAATAATAGTAGTGTAGTGTAGGGTAGTACTCGCCGTCGACGACTTGGGCTCGGTCCGGACGGTTACCGGACGGTCAAACAGCGAGCTACCCATTGCCCCCCGTTCGCAAGCCCGCGCCTACGGTGGCTGGAAATCAGGATCGGAATCCCGGCGGCGGCTGGGGCGTGAGCGCCGTTGCTTGATGCGATCAACCTCCTCCTTTGCTAGCATTACTGTTTCACAGAAGGAGGCGACTGCCTGCCACTCCTCCTCGCTCCGGACCATGGCCTGTAAGCGCGGCCCGACGCGAGTGATCGCCCCCACAAGGACATGGCGATGCTCCGCTCAAACAGGGCACACCTCCACCGTGTGCTCCACCGTGTCAGCATTAGCTACTCTTGCTATAGTCTGTCTAAAAAGTCAAACGACTTGGGAATTTTGTATAATAATATAATAATAATAATATTATTCCACACAACAATCACACAACGCAGTCTAGTCCCAAGCTAAGCAGAGCTTGTGTAATGGGTACTAGACAACTGATAAACATACATATATATTTCTAAATACATACATATTATAGATAAATTACACCCAGACACAGAACAAATGATCATGCTCATCACACAAACATTTGTCCTGGGTGGGAATCGAACCCACGACCTCCGGCATAGCAGTCAGGGTCACTAACCACTAGACCAACAGGCCAGTCAATATATAATCATTTAAAAAATACTTATATTCGACACTTTTTAAAAGGTTCTTCTATTAGTAAACTATGATCAAGACCTCTTAATCAACCTTGATTATTGAACCAGTTTTGACTACATCAGATTTCATTTTGCCCTAATAGTTACCCAAGCCTTTTTAGACAGACTATACAGGGCTATTCCGCCACTGTACTTATGACGATATTTCAATTCCAGTCAGTTTTCGACCTATATGGGTCACCTCCGCATCCAGCACCCGTCAGACTTCGTTTGTGAATTGTGCGGCTACTCCTTCGTCAGCGCTAAGGGCATCGAGGTACATAAGAACCTCAAGCATCCACTCGAGAATGTACAGGTATGTGCCGTTGACACTCTATGGGTGCATGCTGAGCGAGTTCAATGACCTGTAGGTAGTAGTCGGCGTTGCGTACTAATTACCTACAGGTCATTGAACTCGCTCAGCTGACGTTTTCTTAAAGAAATTAATTTCGTACATGCGTAAATTAATACGAGTTTTAAAAAAAGGTACTTTATTTTTTAATTTTATCATGCATGGGATTTTATAAAAAAAAAAAACCGGCCAAGTGCGAGTCGGACTCGCCCATGGAGGGTTCCGTAGCAGCAAGTAACGTAATTTTGTTGTTCTTATAGTTCTTTGATATAGAAAGATATAGAACTTTGATCGATGTTTTAATAATAGTGTATTTTTTTTAGATTTATGACGTATTAAAAAAAAACTACTTATTAGATCTCGTTCAAACCAATTTTCGTTGGTAGTTTACATGGTAATATATATCATATATTTTTTTTAGTTTTATCATTCTCTTATTTTAGAAGTTAGAGGGGGGGGGGACACACATTTTACCACTTTAGAAGTGTCTCTCGCGTAAACTATTCAATTTAGAAAAAAATTATGTTACAAACCTAAATATCATTTTTGAAGACCTATCCATAGATACCCCACACGTATGGGTTTGATGAAAAAAATTTTTTTGAGTTTCAGTTCTAAGTATGGGGACCCCCAAAATTTATTGCTTTTTTTCTATTTTTGTATGAAAATCTTAAAGCGGTTCATAGAATACATCTACATACTAAGTTTAAACAGTATAGCTCTTATAGTTTCGGAAAAAAGTGGCTGTGACATACGGACGGACAGACAGACAGACAGACAGACAGACAGACAGACAGACAGACAGACAGACAGACAGACAGACAGACAGACAGACAGACATGACGAATCTATAAGGGTTCCGTTTTTTGCCATTTGGCTACGGAACCCTAAAAACAGGTCTAAAAGGAAGTTGTTAATGGAGAAGTACAGTATTGTGGCGTGACGTTTTTGGTAAGTATTTGAAAGAATTGCAGCAGGGATGTTACGGAGCTCCATAAACGTAACCGAAACTATCAGATATCCGATATAAAATAATATCCATAACCGTAACCGAATCCGAAATAAAAGTTTCGGATAATATCGGATAGGGGCGGATCCTAATTGCGACACGTTATGACAGGCTGTCATAACGTGTCGCGTCGTGAAATATAAATAATATGTATTTATATTTGACTTCTGAAATTCCTTAAAAATCTATCCGTAACCGAAATTATCCGATACTAACGGATAATCCGAAATAATTTCATATCCGTATCCGTAACTGGTATAATAATCATTTCTATATCCGTATCCGAAATTTCATATCCATAACATCCCTGAATTGCAGGACAATTGAAATGGAGCCCAGCGTTCTATTTTATTCAAAAATAGTTTTTACAGTTTCTAAAAGAAAGAAAATTATAAGATAATTGTTCAAAGTAACCAAAATATCAGCTTATCATCACCAGCCTTTTTAATGTTCCCACTGTTGTGACTCAAGCCTCTTCTCTAGGAGAGGGAATGGGCCGTAACCCACCACGCGGGCCCAGTGCGGGTTGGTGAATGTCACATGTCTTTGAATTTTTGTTCTGGGACATGCCGGTTTCCTCACGATGTTTTCCTTCACCGTTTTGGGACCAGTGGTGATGAAATAAATTACACAAAGTAATGCGCCTGGCTGAGTTCGAACCCGCAACCTACAAGTCGTAAGTCGGGGCCGTTACCACTCGGCCACCAATGTTCAAAATATAGCAACATTATTTTTTAAGTTCTCTTTCTCGTCCAACATACCACAGTGTCTCAAGACAAAAATCTATAACCAGTGTGTGTTGCCAGTGGTGAAATATGGCTCCGAAACGTGGTCGCTTACAATGGGCCTCATCAGAAGACTTAAAGTTACCCAAAGGGCAATGGAAAGGGCTAAGCTGTTTCCTTGCGTGATCGAATCAAGAATGAGGATATCCGCAGAAGAACCAAAGTTACCGACATAGCACGAAGAATCGCCAAACTTAAGTGGGCAGGGCACATTGCTCGCAGAACAGATGGCCGCTGGGGCCGAAAGGTTCTGGAATGGAGACCACGTACCGGAAGACGTTGGAAGGCCTCCTACAAGGTGGACCGATGACCTGGTAAAGAAAGAAAGAAAGAAAATACGTTTATTTGGCACATACATACAATGAGATAATAATTATTATACTTAGTATAGAAACTTAAACTTAAATATATCTACATGGTATGTCTCACGGCTGCGCCAAAGGCTGCTGCTGTTGCTGGTAAGGCTTGCGGGAATCTGATGGATGCGAGACGCACTGGAGCGTTCATTGTGGCGACACTTGGGGGAGGCCTATGCCTATAGCCGAAAGACGTCCACTGTTGGACAGTAGACGTCTTTCGGCTGAAATGATGACGATGATGAAGCGATAGTACAATAGCGGAGGGGAGCGTGATCGAGCGGTGGGGTGCTTGATGCACTTGCGTCGCGTTATACACGTAGGTAGGTATAGTAAAATACAGAATTGAAATGTGTTAGATACAACAGCGACAACGTCTTGACGGTTTGTTTTTGGTAAATGGGTTGCGTTTTGTAAAAATTCATAGAACAAAAGTTGTTGTTTATGATGTTGGTAATACAGACCAGGGGCCGTATTATGACATCCTAAAACCATCATGCTTTCGGTGTGAAAAAGAGACGGAGCTATACAGGACGAATAGCACTATCCTTTTCTCACACAGAAAACATGATGGTTTTAAGATGTCATAATACGGCCGCAGTAACTTGCAAGGTTGTTAGTGTTTTACAAATGATATATTTGTTGTTCCAGATACCGGAAGACGGTCCACTGTGCGAGCTATGTAACTTGAGGTTCGTCTCATCAGAGGCGCTCCAACGACATCTCAGCGTTTCAGCTAGGCATAACACAGGTAAACCAGTATTGTTACAAACTTTTATTTAGTTTCAGCCGTCCCGATGTTTGTCTGTTATCAAATCTTGCAAATTAAATTTGATCCACTTCTCGGTTACACATGCATGCAAAATTAATATAACATGGAGCTGATCAGATAATTTAACTTATTAAACAAAAAATATAAGCACCTGTAATAATGAATAGTTTTGCCTCTTCGTTATTTAACACCGACTTCCGAAATTAAAGTTATTTTGTACTTTTCAGTGTTTTTAGGGTTCCGTAGTCAACTAGGAACCCTTATAGTTTCGCCATGTCTGTCTGTCTGTCTGTCTGTCCGTCCACGCTTAATCTCTGTGACCGTTAGCACTAGAAAGCTGAAAGGTACCAATATGTATATCAATCACGCCAACAAAGTGGTAAAATAAAAATTGGAAAAAAATGTTTTATTAGGGTAGCCCCCCTATATGTAAAGTGGGAAGTGATTTTTTTTTTAATTTCAACCCTAACGTGTGATATATCGTTGGATAGG
This sequence comes from Mythimna albipuncta, assembly GCA_929112965.1. Lineage (NCBI taxonomy): Eukaryota > Metazoa > Arthropoda > Insecta > Lepidoptera > Noctuidae > Mythimna > Mythimna albipuncta. The sequence continues at coordinate 7,609,261 of OV815985.1, read as the reverse complement.
TATTTAAAAATGAAAATCATTTTTTGATAATGTCAATAATTTCGGAAATAGTCGCTCCAAAAGTAAAAAACAATGCGTCCCCCCCCCCCTCTAACTTTTGAACCATAAGTTTAGAAAATATGAAAAAAATCTGAAAAGTAGAACTTTATAAGGACTTTCTAGGAAAATTATTTTGAACTTGATGGAAAGAACAGTTTTTGTACAAAAAGACAAAAAGGATCTACAAAATAATTTCTGGACTAAGTTTGTTGTATAGTCGTATAGGCAAGCATTTTTTTAAACTCATAAGTGGGTACACTTATTGTGATGGATGGAAAACTACGGAACCCTACACTGAGCGTGGCCAGACACGCTCTTGGCCGGGTTTTTTTTTTTTACATTGAGGTCGGTTTAATTTTTTTTTTTTTGTAAAATGTTTTCACTTTTTAGTTATGGTACCACCACTAAAATGTACCCCTCAGCCAAACCTCTAATTCATCTCATAACGATTCTAATAATTCCAAACACGGTTAGATTACATTAATTTACCTTGCCGTTTTATCACCAGATTAGTTCGACACATATAAACAAAGACGAAGTTACGACAGTTCTGCTGTGATCCTATGACGAGTTCTGTTCCATATCTTCGAAGTTCATGATCAGATCATAACAATATTTCTATGGGACCAACTTGGAAGCATAACCTTTCGATCAAAAGATAGAAATAATTTTCAAAATCGATCCACAATTGACCGAGATATCGGTGAACATACATAAAAAAAAAAAACATATATTCAGCCGAACATAGAACCTCCTCCTTTTAGAAGTCGGTTAAAAATGAATCCCTATTTCCCTTGGTCACGCCATCACGCGTAAACGGCTGGACCGATTTCGCTAATTCTTTTTTGGTGTGTTTGTTATAGTGAGGAGAAGGTTCTTATAGAAAAAAAAATGAAAATTAGGGTAGTGTAGAGTAGGGTAGTGTAAGGTAGAGTAGGGTATACTCGTAGTAGAATAGGGTAGAGTAGGGTATAGTAAGGTGGCGTAGGGAAGAGCGGGAGCGAAGTCGCGGGCAAAAGCTAGTAATAAAAAAATAATTAATAAATTTCTTTAAATTCCTTCGGTATAGACAAAAAGTCAAGAAAGCCGAATGAGCCTAAGTACGACATATCGCGGCGGGCGCTAGTGGATGGCAGATGGAGGCGGATATACCCCGGTAAACTGTCTGATGCGGACCGGATACCTTGCGAGCAGGTGAGCATAGAAAGAAAGAAAACTATTTTATTTGGCATACACACTCGTAGATACACACAATGTAGTAGCATAGGACATTAGATTTGTTAAAACTTAATATGTTACACATTCATTGTGCGTATACACCACTGAATTTTAATCGTTTTAATCCCGTGGAGGGTCGATCCGGTACACGAAACACTATCGATTTGTAAAGATAAAATTTAAAAAATAAAGTACCTACTTCTTTTTCTAAACTCGTATTAATTCACGCATGTACGAAATTAGTATCTTTAAGAAAACGTCAGCTGAGCGAGTTCAATGACCTGTAGTTTATAGTCGGCGTTGCGTACAAAGTACCGGTGTATAGGGTGACTAGTAATTAGGGACTGCTTGTAATCTTTTTTTTTTTTTTTAATCGAGATAAACTAGTGCTTGACTGCGATCCCACCTGATGGTTGATTCCCACTCTTGATTACAGACAACTTTCTCAAAGAAACTTTCTTTTATACTTATTATTTAACTTATATTATTAACCCCTGAGACCCCAAGCATTTAAATAGGTATAAATACGAGAAAAATGGAAAGGTTATTTATTTTCGAATTATTATTATTATTATTAAAATAGATGTAGCGACATCTATGGCGCCACATAAGAACTACGAAGAAAAATACGAAATCCTGCATCGCGCAATCACAGTTCTCCGCGCGATTTGAACATATACGACAGCCCGAAATCATCTATCGGGCAGTCGCCCACTAGACTATAACACCTGTCTGGTCGGAGGATCCTCCCTTTTCAACGGATGTATGTGGGACTCTCTGTTCCGCCTACCTCCTAACAGTCTTGAAACTCTACTCAAGTCTCGAAATGAAAAATAAAAGACTCGAGTTTCTTAGGCCGAGCCTTCCTTTCAGAAGCAAACCCTTGGTCCCAGCAGACTGCGACCCTGCTGGGGCCCTGCGGTTCCTGACAACTCCTTGGTGGTTAGCGTGGTGATATGATTTTGGTACGATAGTAGTTTGTGTGTTTCAGTGTGGCGTCGAATTAGAAAACTCGAGGGCGTACTTCGTTCACTTCAGACGGATGCACCCTGACAAGAACCGCACCAAGTTCCCCTCCCTGAAGGCCCCTTGCATGTGTGAAGTATGCGGAAGAATGTTACCAGTAAGTTCAATGCCCAATGTGACTTGTCCCACCATCTCACTTCTACCATCGGACACGCCAACGAATGGCAAGTACCTACACAAAATATATAGGTAACTACAGAAGTCAGTCTACATATAAAGCGCGCTCTCACAACGCACACATAGACACCGCTCACGGACACGATATCTCGGAGCGCCTCGTTCCGCTCGCGAACAGTTCCGGCTCAAACGCTCATTAGTGTGCGTCCACTGAGCGCAGGTATAAAAAACCGGCCAAGAGCGTGTCGGGCCACGCTCAGTGTAGGGTTATACTTTACGATTATACTACAAACTTAGTCCAGAAATTATTTTGTAGAACCCTTTTGTCTTTTTTTTTAAAAAACTGTTCTTTCCGTCAAGTTCAAAATAATTTTCCTAGAAAGTTCTTATAAAGTTCTACTTTTCAGATTTTTTTCATATTTTCTAAACTTGTTTTTTACTTTTGGAGCGATTATTTCCGAAATTATTGACATTATCAAAAAATGATTTTAGTAAACCCCTATTCATTTTTAAATACCTATCCAACGATATATCACACGTTAGGGTTGAAATTAAAAAAAAATCACTTCCCACTTTACATATAGGGTACCCTAATAAAACATTTTTTTCCAATTTTTATTTGACCACTTTGTCGGTGGTGTTGATATACATATTGGTACCAAATTTCAGCTTTCTAGTGCTAACGGTCACAGAGATTAAGCGAGGACGGACAGACAGACGGACAGACAGACAGACATGGCGAAACTATAAGGGTTCCCAGTTGACTACGGAACCCTAAAAAGACAAAAGTGTTCTACAAAATAATTTCTGGACTAAGTTTGTAGTATAATCGTATATGCAGGCATTTTTCTAACCTCATAAGTGGGTACACTTATTGTGAATTTGTGACGGACGGGAAACTACGGAACCCTACACTGAGCGTGGCCTGACATGCTCCTGGCCGGTTTTTTGTTTTTCATGATACGGTTTTGATATTTTGTATATAGATTCTTTATATAAAAATACTAGACATGTGTTTCAGGTTTTGCATATACTAAAACTACTACTGTCTGTCTGTCTGTCTGTTTGTTCAGGCATCACGCAAAAACTACCGGTTCGATTTCGATGAAACTTGTTACAATTATTCTTTAACTAGCTGTGCCCCGCGGTTTCACCCGCGTTTTTCTCGTTTCCGTGGAAATACCGAGATAAAATATTGCCTATAATTGCCTCCCTCAATAAATGGACTATTGAATATTTAAACAGTTTTCATATCAGATCAGTATTTTCCAAAATTACCGCGTTCATAAATGTATTTAATATACTCTTCAAAGAACAAACTCTTAACATCTTACACACGTGATAACTTTTAAACGAAATATCCGAATGAGATGAAACAAAAAGTATTTAACTTCTACATGAATACTCTTGATAACATAATGCTTAATTTCGATAAAGATTAATGTTACGATACATATTTAACGTAGATTTTTTTTCTTCAGACGATTTAATAATTATTTTGAACACAAGATCGGTTATTGTGATTAAACCATGATAGCTAGATATATGTTCTCGCAGACTTTTTTGTAGGTCTTAATGGGATCTACAAACCCGTAGTACATCATTTTGTTCTATTGTCAATAGTTTTTGCAGCGCACGCAAAAATAGGTTTTCGATTTTACACCTTGTGTTACAAAATAGCAATTTTATTACGGATCCCTAATTTTGAAAGAAAAAAACATAGCCTATAGCCTTCCTCGATAAATGGACTACCCAACACTGAAATAATCATCGACCAGCAGTTCCAGAGATTAGCGCGTTCAAACAAACAAACAAACAAACAAACAAACTCTTCAGCTTTATAATATTAGTATAGATATCCTGAGCACCACACTGGGTACTTTTTATCCTGGAAAAGTATAAACAATAAAAAACAAACTTAATTTTGCGGTTCGATCCCTAGTTCATTAAACCCAAAGCGAACGCGCACCTATGTCTTTCTATTGTGTCTGTGATTTCCACGATTGAAAGGTTAAACCCGATTACTGTATCAACTGCAAATAATAAGTTTGTCGTAGCTTACGTCACCCGCAGTGGAGTTCGCTAAGGGCAGTTCACTGACCCCCCACAGAAAGGGGAACCGTGTTACCCGGAATTTAACGCGAGCGAAGCCGCGGGCAAAAGCTAGTGTTGTATTTGTAGGGTCGTAGGTACTTGCCTACACCTACGCTACACGGGAATCTAACCCGTATAGCTATCTAGATACGAAGCAATTTAGCGGAACAAGCAGATGAATTGGTGATTGCGAAAGATGAAGAATGTAGAATGAAGTAAGGAAGACGAAATTAATAATTATTCTTAATCGACGGAACAATATATTTAAAGAAACAAAATTACAAAAGTATGGATAAGGGGTAAGTTATTAAGCTAGGTAAGCGCGACGCACCGACTTCGAGCTACCTGTTGCTTACTGTCCGCAAGCCCGCGCAGAGCGACTGTCCTGGTGCGGCGCTTGAGTGCGGCACAAGTAGGTGGTTCGCTAATGACCTGACGTCAGCGTGAACAAAAGATCGTATGATCTGTCTGTGTGGCCCAAGTTCATAAGCGGAGCGTTTCCGCTGGTCGTGAGGCATAGACACGCCACATATTTATTTTTATCTATATATATAAAAAAATGAATAGCTGTTCGTTAGTCTCGCTAAAACTCAAGAACGGCTGAATAGATTTGGCTAATTATAGTCTTGAAATATTAGTGGAAGTCCAGGGAAAGTTTAAACGGTGAGAAAATCTGAAAAAAAAAAAACACGAAAAAAAAATCTAATACAACGCCATCTTTTATAAAAATGTAATTTTTAAATTAATTATGCCCGTAGATGGCGTTATTTGACAGCTTAGCTAAAAGGACTATTATGCAGTACGAAGTTTGCCGGGTCAGCTAGTTAACTATATTTATTCCGTTCATTCCAGAGTTTCCATTTAAAAGACCACGTGTGTCCCCACGTACGCGAGCGTCGCTTCACGTGCGAGGCGTGCGGCAAGGCCTTCCGGACGAAGGGTTTGCTAGCGTCACACCAGCTCATGCACGAGCATGAGCGGCGCACCTACGAGTGTGCCGTCTGCGGGAAGAAGTTCTCCACTTACAGCAACCGGCAGAGGCATATGGTTGTGAGTATAACCATAGCATAATCAGCCTTTTTACCCGACTGCAAGAAGGGTTAGGTTTTCTGCGCGTATCTTGTATATAAAAAAAAAACCGACTGCGTAAAAAATTACTTTAAATAAAAACTGAAAAGAAAAATAAACAAGTTCTGTCCACAGTTCAACAACAGTCGGGACTTGTTTATTTTTCTTTTCAGTTTTTACCCGACTGCAAGAAGACTTACAGCAACCGGCAGAGGCATATGGTTGTGAGTATAACCATAGCATAATCAGCCTTTTTACCCGACTGCAAGAAGGGTTAGGTTTCCTGCGCGTATCTTGTATATAAAAAAAAACCCGACTGCGTAAAAAATTACTTTAAATAAAAACTGAAAAGAAAAATAAACAAGTTCAGTCCATAGTTCAACAACAGTCGGGACCCACATTAGATAGAATGATTTTAGTATTTTTCTTTTCAGTTTTTACCCGACTGCAAGAAGGGTTATGTTTTCTGCGCGTATCTTGTATGTATGTATGTAATATTATTTATAACCTCATATCTTCCAAATCGCTGACACCAATATTGCAGAATTAAAAAAAAAAGACGTGTGTCACTCGGGGACTGCCGCGGTAAAGCTATTGCATAGCATATTTATCAACTTACGCAATTATAATTATTTATTTATTTTATTTATGCAGTATTTTTTTTCCTTTGTTCTTTTTTTCTTTGATATTAATTGAAGTTACACTTTCACACATTGAATTGAATTTTGATTGATTGTTCACTCATTTGTTTTCTTATCGGTCACCACGCTCAAAAAACAAATGAGTGGAGGGTGTTAGGTTATTTTCGTTACGGAATTTCTGGATTCGGTCTCCACGCTCAAGGCCCGCGATAGAAGCTATGCAATAGCTTAACATACTTTCAATATTTTTGATTCAGATCCATAGCGGCCTAAAACCCTTCAAATGCGAGATATGTGGCAAAAGCTTCAAGCTGCAAGCTGAGAAGCGAAGCCACGTGACTTACGTGCACCTCAAGAAACCGTGGCCCAAGCGGACGAGGCGAACAAGGAAATCGGATACGGGACAGGTAAAAACAAAAAGTTACTTTAAAAGCTAAGGCGTAAAGTTTAGTTTTCAATGCAACTTTAACGATAATTTGTTCTATGTCTGGATGTATTCGTTTTTTTGTTGAAACTCGACCGAAACCAAATTCGAACATTCGGCCGGACACCACTTATTTGTAGTATTTTTGGCCACATGGGATTTTTTATCGGGAAGATCCATATTCACAACATTTCGATGCCAGTACACGAATAACTTTGCCTAATTCCGACCTCTGTTTATGAGCTTTTAATATAAGTGAGAGTAATAGTAGATACATTATGATATAAGTGTGTAATGTAACTGATTACCGTTGAGGCGGTATTTAGACCCGAGCAGTGGCGAGGGTCTTAAGAGAGCTGAGAACGGTAATCGTAAATTACTCACGTGTATCGCGTGTATCATACGATGTTTTTCAAAACACTTTAAGAAAATAACTGTAAAACTAGTAAACTTTTGTGGCGGTAAAAATTTGTTTTCATATGCGCGCCCATATTTATTTTTTCTTTTCTTCGTGGGAAGTTTATACGCAACCCCGACTACTACCTACAGGTCATTGGACTTGCTCAGCTGACGTTATCTGAGTTTTGAAAAAAACGGTACTTTATTTTTTAATTTTATCTTTACAAATCGATAATGTTGCATGTACCGGGTCGACCCTCCACAAGATGAAAACGATCAAAATTTAAGGGTGTATAATAATATAATATCACACTACGCCGTCTAGTCCCAAGCTAAGCAGAGCTTCTGTTATGGGTACTAGGCAACTGATAAACATACATATTATAGATAAATTACACCCAGACACAGAACAAATGATCATGCTCTTTGCACAAACATTTTTGGTGGGTGGGAATCGAACCCACGACCTCCGGCATAGCAGTCAGGGCCACTAACCACTAGACCAACAGGCCAGCCAATTCTATTTCTTATCTCAATGCTTTTATCCACAGGTTTAAATTTGCTGATTGGTAATGCGGCAAAAGATTCGGGGTCTTGCGACCGTCGGGGTGGCCAATGTCGGCCAGCTGAATCTCCTGTACTGATGATGATGACACTTGTGAATCTAGGCGATATCTCTGTCAAGTAGGACAGGGGCGTCGGTAGGAGTAGGCGAAATGGGCCCTCGCCAATGGCCCCACCCAAAGGGGCCTCGCACAAACGCAGGCTGTTTAAGCACGAGGGTTTTTTTTATAATTCATAGGCTTGCGTTTTACCACTATCTCACCGTATGGTAATGCTTTGATCACACGTACCGAGTAAAAGGTCGAGACAGTAAAATTTAGCTTGGCCGACCCAGTAAAATTTAGCTTGGCCGACCCAGTAAAATTTAGCTTGGCCGACCCAGTAAAATTTAGCTTGGCCGACCCAGTAAAATTTAGCTTGGCCGACCCAGTAAAATTTAGCTTGGCCGACCCAGTAAAATTTAGCTTGGCCGACCCAGTAAAATTTAGCTTGGCCGACCCAGTAAAATTTAGCTTGGCCGACCCAGTAAAATTTAGCTTGGCCGACCCAGTAAAATTTAGCTTGGCCGACCCAGTAAAATTTAGCTTGGCCGATACAGTAAAATTTAGCAGTGATGTAAGCGAGTTGTAGAGGTAAGAGCTCGGCCAAGCACTCGGCGCTTTGTTTATACGTACCAAGTATTTGGTCGAGAGCACTGTCCCCCCCGTTTACTCGGTACGTGTGATCAAGGTATAATCGACGATGTGGTCGACCACTGGGTTGCGACAGTTGCTGTAAAAAAAAAGTAAAAAGCCTCGCTGATGTGATTTCACATAGGTCTAAATTAATTCACGCTACGCCTCTGAGGTAGGACATGTATGAGTCGTCTCACCAAAAAATCGGACACCGATTATCGGACGTGGGCGGGCAGACTAGTGTACCCGCCCACGTCAGATTTTTAGTAGGACAAGTAATCGGGCCGATTTTGTATACGTGACTTGTGTGTTGTACTATTGCAGTGTGTTCTATTTTTCTCCTACAAAAAATCGGTCTCCGATTATAGGTCGTGGGTGGGCAGCCTTAGAGACCATATAAGTTCCCCGGAAGAACAGCGTCGCTTGATTTTGTATTGAAGGCATTAATTATACTAGTGGAAGAACCGATACCAAAAATGTTGTTCCAAATCAACGACCTTACAGCCGCTAGGCGCCTCATGCTTGAACTAGCGTGCCAAAACAATTGTGTCAACTAGCCGAGGTACGGGGGAGCGGGGTACTGCCACAAAGTAGATAGGTACAGAAGACAATCTTATGTATGTACTTCACTTTTTACACCACCTGCTCGATAATGTTGTTTTAAACGTCATACAAACCTCACTTATAGCAAGTCATTATATACCTAGGGAGATAATGCAGTATGGCCGATCCCTAGGGAATAATGAGATTTGAATTTGGAGCATCAAGAATCGTCAACATTGTGAATTAAAATGTAGGCGCATCGAACAAGTTGACTCGAAATTCAAACCAAAGAGTATGTAATCACTATGATTCAAACTGGCCACTAACAAAAAAAAAAGAAAATAGAATAAAACGTGCGTACTGACGACACGAGAGCATTATAGAAAATTGAAATTATAGAATCTTGGAGTAGTCAATTTTGTTTGTTTGATGAACTTGTAAATATAATACTTATATTTCTCTAATATATGATTTGGTCGACCAAATTGTCTTTTGATTATCTCACAGATGGTGTAAAAAGTAGAGTATGCAACACGGGGATAAAGCTGTCTTTGTCTTGGGCGACTTAAATTACTCACTTCACTCAGGTTTCTTTATTAACTCCCTCGCAATGCTCGGGAGTTAATTTTATAAATCCCTCACTAACGTTCGGGATTAAAATCAGCAACCTTCGTTTCGTTCGGAATTCAACATGCCGCCCGCGACTTAAAGACACTGCTTTATCCCCTAGTCATATAAACTACTATTTTATACCTACGCTCGGTGGACGCACACTAATGAGCGTTTGAGCCGGAACTGTTCGACGAGCGGAACGAGGCGCTCCGATATATCGTGTCCGTGAGCGGTGTCTATGTGTGCGTTGTGAGAACGCGCTTTGTATGTAGATTGACTTCTGTACCTATTTTGTGTCTAGTGGCTGTAAGCTCAAACATTCTATGCGATGAAACCGTTGTAAGCTGGTGTACATAAAAATGTAATATACTGTAAATTTTTATAATAAATCTTTTTTTTTACGTCATGTCTGTTTTATTTGACTAGTAGCTTTTGCCCACGTCTTCGCTCCTGCTCTATCCCACTCCACCATACTATACCTAACTCTACCCTAGTCTAACGTACTATACTCTACCTTACACTACCTACCCTACACTACCCTTTCATTTCTTTTTCATAAGAACCTAATCACCATAACAAACATTTCAAAAACCGGCCAAGTGCGAGTCGGACTCGCCCATGAAGGGTTCCGTAGCAGCAAGTAACATAATATAAAAGTTCTTGTAGTGTGTTGTAACTTTGATCGATGCTTTAATAATACTGTATTTTTTTTTTACTTATGACGCATTAAAAAAACACTACTCACTAGATTTCGTTCAAACCAATTTTCGTTGGTAGTTTTTATAGTAATGTACATCATATATTTTTTTTAGATTTATCATTCTCTTATCTTAGAAGTTAGAGGGGGGGGGACACACATTTTACCACTTTGGAAGTGTCTCTCGCGCAAAGTATTCAGTTTAGAAAAAAATGATTATAGAAACCTCCGTATCATTTTTGAAGACCTATCCATAGATACCCGACACGCATGAGTTTGATGAAAAAAAAATTTTGAGTTTCAGTTCTATGTATGGGGACCCCCAAAATTTATTGCTTTTTTTCTATTTTTGTGTGAAAATCTTAATGCGGTTCACAGAATACATCTACTTACAAAGTTTCAACAGTATAGCTCTTATAGTTTCGAAAAAAAAGTGGCTGTGACATACGGACGGACGGACAGACAGACAGACAGACATGACGAATCTATAAGGGTTCCGTTTTTTGCCATTTGGCTACGGAACCCTAAAAAAGGAATTGGCGAAATCGGTTAAGCTGTTCTCGAGATTTGCACTTAGCAACACATTTAGCGATTCATTTTTAGGGTTCCGTAGCCAAATGGCAAAAAACGGAACCCTTATAGATTCGTCATGTCTGTCTGTCTGTCTGTCCGTCCGTATGTCACAGCCACTTTTTTCCGAAACTATAAGAGCTATATTGTTGAAACTTTGTAAGTAGATGTATTCTGTGAACCGCATTAAGATTTTCAAACAAAAATAGAAAAAAAGCAATAAATTTTGGGGGTCCCCATACATAGAACTGAAACTCTAAAATTTTTTTTTCATCAAACCCATGCGTGTGGGGTATCTATGGATAGGTCTTCAAAAATGATACTGAGGTTTCTAATATCATTTTTTTCTAAACTGAATAAATAGTTTGCGCGAGAGACACTTCCAAAGTGGTAAAATGTGTGTCCCCCCCCCTCTAACTTCCAAGATAAGAGAATGATAAAACTAAAAAAAATATAAATGATGTACATTACTATAAAAACTACCAACGAAAATTGGTTTGAACGAAATCCGGCTAGTAGTTTTTTTTTAATGCGTCATAAACCGAAAAAAATACACTATTATTAAAACATCGATCAAAGTTACGACACATTACAAGAACTTTTATATTATGTTACTTGCTGCTACGGAACCCTTCATGGGCGAGTCCGACTCGCACTTGGCCGGTTTTTTATATTATAGATTTTCCTGAAGAAGTGTGTGATGCCACGGCAAAGTGTTAACAGAATTACTAGGGAAGCCGAAATTAGAAAATATATTTTCGGCATTAGTATTGTTCTCTTTACTTAACTGTACAATACGTTCCAAATGAGAATAGGATCGACCGCTTTGTTGTGACGTCACGATTTACTGTCAAATCGAGGAAAGAAATTTTTAAACATTAATTAATTAATGAAACATACTGTGAACGAAAAAAGTTTTATCAGAATCTAGTTCTTCAATTTTACTCATCTCTAGCCCGTATTAATAAACGATGCTCAACTCCGTCCTCTAGTCCGATACCATTTGATCCACGACACATAGTACTTTGTAAAGGACGTCAGCTAGCAACTATGATATTTGAATACGAAAGACATTGTTATTGAATTACGCAAGAAAACATGGACGAGAGACTAGGCGATATGGTCGAACGACTTTAGCCTTCCCTAAAGGGTAAATAGAAAAAAAGGACGGCAGCCATGAGCCAGCTGTCAAGTGAGTCAAAAACATTGGATTGGATCTAAATTGCGATTTTTATGAATAAAAATCACGATAAAAAAGCTGACAACTGAACTTTTTTTGTGTTTACGAGTGTTTAGTAATGCAAATTGTAAATGGTTTCTTGTTCAATAAGTCAGTGTGGTGCTAGGAGAAACGCTAAGCGACCTTATTTAACCATTCATAGGTTATTTGTCGTATTTTCAAAATAAACTTTATCACACCGCAATTTTTTGTATAGGTATCCTTGTTTTATTTAATATTTAATAATAACAGTTCCTAAAAGTACACACCTCTAACAGACATTGATTCCAATATTCAAAGTCAAAGTCAAAGTCAAAGTCAAATATTTATTTGTTACACATAGGTTTATATGATAGCACATCATGGTGTTAGTTAAAAAATAACGTTTCACTATGTGTTGCCTTGCTGGGCATACAAATATTGTTTCACATGGTACATAAAACATTGGATACATTCTCATGTTGTATGTTCTATGACTAATTAAAATTAAATCTTTAACTAGAAAATATAACACATAACAATAAAAACAAAATAAAATTTTAAAATAGAACAAAGAATCTCTTAAAACAATGTTTAGTAACTGAAATAGGCTGCTACTAAATAAATCGGAGAATGTGGAGTTAGGAATAGTTTGTCACTTATCTTCTAGATATTCATTAATACTATAATATGCTTTTTGTATTAGGAATTTAAAGAGTGCTTTTTTAAAATATTTTAGATCTTTTAAAGTTGTTATGGATTTAGGTAGTTTATTAAATATTTTCAGTGCCATACCTAAAAAACTTTTCGAAAAAAGAGCGGTTTGGTGGGTTTTTGATTTGAGTGCACCTTGATGACATTTGGAGGATAGAGTTTCAAAAAGGTTATGGTTATTTTTGATGAACATGGCAACTTCATAAATATATAAAGAAGGAAGTGTCAATATTTTCAAATTAATAAAAAATGGTTTACAGCTATCGGTGTTTTTTATTTGGCATACTGCACGAAGACACTTCTTTTGGGTTTTAAATGCCATGTCCCTATCCATCGAGTTACCCCAGAATATTATGCCGTAGCGCAGTGTGGTTGAAACATACGCGTGATAAGCGGTAAGAACAATATTTTGATTGGCAACCTTGCTTAAATTATGTAAGGCGTAGCAATATTGATTCAGTTTTTTTATTCAAATCAAACTTAATATAAAAAGTGAAATTTTCAGCACTTGCTGATACAATAGAAATCAGTGAAGCAAATGATAATAATAATGTTCTAAATGAAGTCTCCGTAATGACTGACACATCTCTATCAAAAAATGATTCCAATATTCAAATCAAACATTATGAAAAGTGAAATATTTTCAACACTCACAGATAAAATAGAAAACAGTGAAGTATATTGTAATGATAAAGTTTTAAGAATATAAATAAATGACTTGTAATCACATTTCATAGGTAAGTAACTGTTAAATTTCTACATGCATAATTATTATAAAATTACACCCAGACACAACAAATGGTCATGCCCATCACAAATAAATTTGTCCTGGGTGGGAATCGAACCCACGACCTTTGGCATAGCAGTCAGGATCCCTATAATGATAATATTTAGTAATTTTATTTTTATTTTATTTATTAGGGAAAATAAACAGTTGCACAATACAGTAACACATTAAAAAAATTACATCATAAAGAAAAAGACAAATGCACAACTAACGACATTTTCCACAGATTACAAAAAAAAAAAAATACAAATCAGAACGACATGCCCTACAAATTACAAGAAAAACAAAAAAGAAACAAATAATTGCAAAAAAAAAATATATAACAGAATGAATGAATTAAGGTACAACAAATAATTTTTTAAAAAGAATAATGATACTTAATTGTAACATTTTTAAGATGAATTTTAACAGGCTTCCAAAAATTTTAAAAAACAAAAGCAAGAAGTTCGACAAATTTGAACATGCTTACAAAAATTAAAAATTAGAAACTAATAGACAGAATTAGAGTTAGAATTATTAATAGACTCACAAACAAGTCGCCTAAATTGTCCTGATGGAACAGCGAATATATCAATATCAATGAAAAGTTTATTAAATTGATCAGCCAGGCGACGCAAGAGTGCTCATAAACCTGCATTCGTGCGTGTAGATGATACGGCAAACAAGGGCCGCATACGTACCCCACGGCATATGGTTGTTCTTAGTACTATGTAGCTGATCTTATTGATAATGTCAGTACAATCAAGTTTAGTAATATAATATTTCACAACTATCACACAACATTGTCTAGTCCCAAGCTAAGCAGAGCTTGTGTTATGAGTACTAGACAACTGATAAATATACTTATTTATTTCTGAATACATACATATTATAGATAAATTACACCCAGACACAGAACAAATGATCATGCTCATCACACAAACATTTGTCCTGGGTGGGAATCGAACCCATAACATAGCAGTCAAGGCCACTAACCACTAGACCAACAGGCCAGTCCATAATCAACATCATAAAGTAGTGTATTCTGTTGTAATTTTAAAGTGTTCTTTTTCAGTTTCGATTTACACAAATGAATAACTAAAACATCATGGAAGAACAATCAAAGAAACCGACGTACAAGTATTGCATTGTACCTAAATGCAAGAACACTATAAGAAATGCACCCGATAAAGTGTTTTTTCATGTACCAAGAGGCGCTGATATAAGGAAAAAGTGGTGTAAAATAATGAAAAGAGACATGGTGTCTCCATCAACGTGTTTATATTGTTGTGAGGACCACTTTGATGTGAGTATCCGAGTTTTCTACTTAACATTTCTTTTTAGGGGTCTCTCACGTTAGGTGTCCGCGTTTGTAGGTCGCAGATCGAACCCTGCCAGGCCCTTTGGCCTATTACTTTCTGTAATTAACCGGCATGTCCGGCCCGCGTGGTGGATTACGGCCCATTCCCATTCCTCCTTGAGAGGAGGCTTGAGTCCCAGCAGTGGGAACATTAAGAAGGCTGGTGATGATGATGATGATGTTTCATCTGGCGTGTGAGTGATGCGGACGCTGTGAGCGCTCTGCGTAAGGGGCTGTTCAAGTATAACATAAGCAGATTTTTTTCATATATTAACTCCCCCCTCCCCCTTGTCAGCAAAAGTAAGCAAAGCTCTCACCTCCTCCCCCCATGCTTTCGTAAAAATTGGTACAAGTATTTGTCAATGTGTTGGCTTCATTATTAATTTATGAGCACCAGTTGTAAGTCTACAACGAAAAAAACAAACTTCATTTAAAATGTTGACATAATAATTTAAATTAACAGTCTTTGAGTTTATGATACACGAATCCATGACTCTAAATCTTCAACGACATTAGATGTTGGCTGCTCAGTGATGTGTTTCTCTGCTCACTTTCTTGTGATCTTGAAACATAGAGATCGTTGTCTTAAGAAACTAAGAAAAATATAGACTGCTGACGTAATCACCATATAGACTCCCCCTATCCCCCATGTCATCAAAAATGAGCAACGCTAAAACCTCCCCACCCCCCTATAGTGCTTACGTAATACTTGAATGGTCTCTAAGCGTCGCGCGTTGCGGGCGGCAAACACTGAAGAGCAACTTTTTGGAGTAGTAGCGGGCATCAGGGATAGCAGGCCAATTCTGTTTTTAAGTATTTTTTGCTATAGCGGCATTAGAAATTAGTCATCTGTGAAATTTCAACTATCTATCTATAACGGTTCATAAGATAAAGCCTGGTGACAAACAGGCAGGCAGACGGACAAACAAGTATTAGTAATACGGTCCCGTTTTAGTCTTTGGGCATGGAACCTTAAAAACTTGCATGCATATTCCATATTGATGCAGCTGTCTTAACCTGCCTGAGTAATAATTATTTAGTTACTAGCTTTTGCCGGTGTGGCTTTGCTCCTGCTCTTCCTTACTCCACCCTACTCTACACTACACTACTCTACCCTACCCTACCCTACCCTATCCTACCCGACCCTACCCGACCCTACCCTACTCTACCCTAATCTGCTGTACTCTACCCTACACTACCATAATTTTAATTTTTTTTTCATAAGAACCTTCTCACAATAACGAACACAACAAAAAAAGAATTAGGTAGCGAAATTGGTCTAGCCGTTCACGCGTGATGCCGTAGCCATGGAAATAGGGATTCATTTTTATATTTATAGATAGTTGTAATTCCCTGCCGGAGTCTGTGTTTCCTGATAGCTACAACTTAGGGGTCTTTAAGTCGAGAGTGAATAGGTTACTTATGGGCAAGCTTGCTCCATCTTCGACCACATCATCGCTTACCATCAGGTGAGATGGTGGTCAAACACAAGCCCAACAATAATAATAAAAATAAATGTGTTACACTAGTTACTAACACATTTTTTATGCTATTCTCTTTCAAATGTTTTTCTTCTTCCTACCCTTATCACTACCATATTACTTGGGGTCAGCACAACACGTTTTCAAATCTAATTTAATATTATTATTTGTGTTTCCAGATAGAAGAAGACACAGACAATTACATGGAGTATAAAATTATGTATTTGCAAGAAAAACGAAATTGTACGTTAAGATTAAAGAAAGGTATCGTACCTCACAAATTCCAATGTCGAAATGAAACTAAATTACAGCCAGCGACGGGGAAAAAGGGTGTTTTGAAAAGAAAAACTTTAGAAGCAATAGAGGATGTACCAACCGCGCCTCCTGCTAAACTAAGTGTAAGTGTCAGTAACTAGTAGTTGTGTCAGTAACTTATAATTAATCTATAATATGTATGTATTTAGAAATATATATGTATGTTTATCAGTTGTCTAGTACCCATAACACAAGCTCTGCTTAGCTTGGGACTAGACGGCGTTGTGTGATAGTTGTGTAGAATATATTATATATTATATTAATCAACCTCGTAATGTTCCTACTACTGGGACTCAGGCCTCCTCCCTAGGATAAGGAATGGGCCGTAATTCACTATTTCTTCTTTTTAGTTCTAGGACATGCCGGTTTCCTCACTATGTTTTCCTTCACCGTTTTGAGAGCAGTAGATTTCTCCTTATGTAATAATAAATATAGACATAACACTACGCTCCAAAACGCAAATCGTTGATGTGGCTCAAAAGGCTGCCCAACTTATATGGGACTGGGCAGGACATGTCTGTCGCATGTCTAACGAGCTGTGGGCATGTAAAACGCTGGATTGGTGTCCGGACACAGCAGTGCGGGGCCGAGGCAGACCACGAAGGAGATGGTGGGATGACCAGGATGGCTTCCTTAAGAACTGGAATGAGAAAGCGAGGAACCGTGATCGTTGGAAGGAGGGGAGGGAGGCCTTTGCCCAGCCGTGGGACAGTGTGGGCTAAATATAATAATAAACTTTGCTTACTTGCATAAAAAAGTATGTATTTTTTCTTTTCAGGCAGGTCCTGCCCAGACTGAAATAGAGGTAAGCCATTTGAATTTAGAATTGTAAATAATTTCTATTTATTGTCACCACTCACACTCGGGCCTCAGTGAACCGAATTCGGTACACTCTGGTACAAGCTAACTTAAATCTTATTGTAACGTGATAAGGTACATGTTAGCTGGTATGAGGTTTACCGTATTTGGTACACCTGCCTGAGAGGTTGAGTTAATTTTTAATGATAAAAATGTTAGTTGCAATTTAATTTGAACCTTGCCATGTGTGACATAGAGAATAATCGGCAACCTTAAGGCTTATAATCCCTTGAACCATCTGGCCGAAATTATGTGGACGCAACTCTCGCACCCGCCTAGGCGGCAGTACACAAATCTGTGCTATGAATTGCGGCTAGCAGCGCCCGGAAAGCGCGCGGCTGATCTTTAAATCCTATGTTCACTTTGAAGAATATTTAACCACCAATTTTTTGTGTAAAAATGTTTCTAAAGATCCAAGCCGTTTCGAAGGAGTAGGGAAAAGTTGTGAAATTGCTAAATATTTTTTTTACACAAAGTATCAATAGCACGAAAAAATCAAATGTTGATAATGTTGTTCATGAATCTATAATAAACATATATTTTTTTCAAACGTATTAACCTGGCCGTTACCGAGGAGTAGGCTTCAGAAAGTTACTGTTTTATGGCAATTTTCGGGCGCGTGGGCCTTAATTCTCCTGCGGATATCTTCACAGGACAGTAGGCCTTAGTGATGTTACCCATGTTTGAATAGCGTGTCCAAAGTTCTGTGAACATGTGTATTTTCAGGTATGCCGTGGGTGTTTAGCGTTAGATGTCAAAATGTTTGATATGAAGGACTTCGAATTGACTGAAATGTTCCAGAATGTCACGGGAATATCGGTAAGTTATTAATGTTGAGCTCGTACTGTCGTATTGTACTGTAGAACTATAGTTTAGCTGTCCAGTTCTGTTATTGTTTTTATGTGAAACATCAATTGAAGCGGCTTGATAGTAAAACCTACTCGAATGCCGTGAAGGCCAAACGGTATGACGCTATTTTAAGGTCAAACCACACTTACACCACTCTGCTCCCACCCGGCAAAAAGAATATCATTCAAATATGGGCTTTAAACATTGCTCTTAAGATATATTTTACATTGACATCATAAATTAGCAGACAACTCGCTGTCAGCGAGCTTACCGCCGTCAGACTGCTCGGTAGTTGACGCCTCGCTGGCCGCACGTTGTAGAGGAGCGGTCGCCACGGTGTCTGCGCGCTGACTGTTAGCAGTCGCCGATCATTCGGTCAGTATCTACAAAAAAGCGAGAGCGGTCGGCGGGTGAACTGCTGGGTGCCTGCTAGCTGTCGCCGCGTGGACTGCTGGGAGCCTGCTAGCTGTCGCCGCGTGGACTGCGAGCAGTCGTCTTATTTTAGGGCGGTGTTGGGTGGGAGCGGAGTTGGCGCAGAATCGTTTATTTGTGCTATGACCTTTACCATGACGACAAACGGCACCTATACCATGATGCTAACATGCTGTGACGGCAAACGGCATAATGATCTCATTCCGTGACGGCAAACGGCATGACGCTGACATGCTTTGATACTCACACGACACTAACATGCCACCGCTCTCAACTTTCTTGTGTGTGCGCTTGCTTTGCATAGACTTTCTTGTGTTGCATAGATGTTTAAAATCCCTTTATTTTATCAACATACATTTTTTTTAACGAACGATTTAAGATATACCTATGGAAAGATTTTTCCCTGCATCTTAAATCGTTTTGTAAGGGTAATTTTGAATTAATAATAATACAAAACTTGACGTACATATATTGAATACAATAACAAAACACTAATATAGCCTTCATTCGTCAGGTAAGCGACAATACGGGCATCACACACCATCGCGTGTGTTGGGAGTGCGCTGCACGACTCACAGCAGCTGCAACTTTCAGAGACAAAGCACTGCTCAGCGATGCACTGCTCAAAGATATAGCACACATGAAAAAAAGCGACATCGCATCATTAAAACAAAATTACAGCATGCTGAAATCGCGTCTCACCGTCTTTACTGCACTTAGTCCCAACATTAAATACCAAGAAACTGACAAAGAAACAGTATCTAACGACGAGACAGTATCAATTGAAATTAAAACTGAAGAAATAGAATTTGAGGAACATGATCCATGGATTAATATTCCTATTAAAATAGAAACTAATCCTCTAGCGCAAAATAACATCAAAGGCGATGCGTTTAAAACACTGAGCTATCCCAATGATGATTCTATATTTAAAGACGACATTGGAAGTGACGAAACCAATATCACAACATTAGAAAATAATCACAGCATTCTATCATCACGTCTAAACGATCCTACAGCGTTTACATGCAAACAAACTATCAATGACAACTTATACAAGAAAACGGCAACTAATGATAACACAACAGTTTTAAAACAAACGACGATCAAACAAGAAAAACAAGATATAGATTTTGAAGAAAACGAACCATGGGCTGATATCTCAGTTAAAATAGAAATAGAATCTGATATTACAGCGGAAAATAATGCTCAAAGCTACACGAATAATCATTCTACATCTAAAGAAGATTGTAGACGTGATATAAGAACTGTAGAACTACAAAATAACTTTGAAGAAGATGCCAAATTTAGTGACAATCCGGTTTTAAATGATGATAGTAATGTGAATGTAAATACTACTGTTTTATATGATAAAGTTAGGAAATCTAAGCTAAATATTGTTAGTATTACAGAGGATGAAATCTCAAGCGAAGAAGACGCACAGTGTTTAGCTGAATTAGTATCTTTTAGGAAGGCTAAAAATATAGACGAGCTCTAAAATTCGGTCTTCCGTTAAAAGAATAAAAAGGTCGGAAAAAGTTCTTCACATGACACGGTAAGGGCATGGCATTTGAGTCTAGAGTGAGGTTACATCTAGGCAAGCATGCTCCATCGTCGACCGCATCATCGCTTACCATCAGGTTAGATAGGAGTCAAACGCGAGCCTATCCATTATATAAAAAAAACCTACCAAGAAGTCACTCAAACACACAAAGACTTCAACTGTAAAATATCGGTAGAACCACAGAGAAGGTGAAAGAGGTTAGAAAGAAAATACTTTCCGATTTATGCTACAACGACTGTCGCCGATTGTCTCACACCCTTTAACTCCACTAACAGACCACGCACATTTAGATCGCAAGTTTGCTATTGGCAGTTCAACTATGAGCATTGCCCTACTTTGTGGCACGCTTGCCCCGCCCACAAAGCCATTTTAACCTCTTTCATCTGTTTTGTGGGCCTACAGATAGGTCCGGGTCTGAATGTAGGTGATTTTACTTGTTTGTGAACGTCGACCTTGAGCCCCGGTATGAAGGCTAGAAGGAACGGGGTGGGTCGTTTAGTCAGTAAGAGTGTGACACTATCTCCCGCTCCGCCCAAGAGCGGGGTTGTCATTGGATGATTTTTCCCACCATAAAAAAAAATAGTGTAGGGCAACGTTTTTTTTTTTTTTTAGGCGGTTATCACACTTCCACGCACCCCGCAGCGTAGTGCGTGAATGCGTGTCTTAACGTTGCTTGTAAGTATCTCCGTTTGTATAGAAAACACGCACAGTCCAATACACCGAAAATGTATCCACGCGCGTTCATGCAGATCACGCACCTACATGCGGAGAAACACGGTCCCACGCGCATGGGTTCGGGGCGACATGCATGGTATGGCACACTGAGTCTCGTAGTACCGTGCGTGATTTTGTATGAAATGAGTGCGTGCCTGCGTTAATTTACAAGACGCACCTACGCGTGTGAGTGCGTAAAAAACTCGCACGATGATGCAGATCTGCACTCCCGCAAGTACGTGCGTAAGAGCGTGTTGACGTGCTACGCTGCGTCACGCGTGGCAGTGTGAAAACCACCTTAATATGTCATCAGCGAGACGAACATTCGTCAGTCTACTACGTCTATTCTCTCACCAATGACGATAACTCTCTCATCCTCTAACTATCTCCAATTGGAAGTCAGTCTTGTGAAAAAAAAATTCTAGGGCATCTACTTATTTAATAAAGTGTAATTTTTAAGAAGAACTGTGTTGGTTTTATTATGTCGAACGTTTTTTTTACTCGCTCCTTTTTATAGAACACTAAATTGCTAGAATCGGTAGCGTCTAGAAATTGGCCTTGCTAATAAAATTCATGGCGGCCCATCCGAAAGGGTTCAAGACCCTTTGCTGTTCCATAGAATCTTAATTAACAAAGTACTTAAAGCTCTGCAATGCCGCAATTAGGCTGCTAAATAGTGTGATGTGATAAATAGGTAGTAGAGGTCGTGCCGTGATTTGCATCACGGCACGACCTCTACTACCTACCCGGTGCAATTAGAAGAGTTTTTCATGGTCATTCAAGTTGTATAATCTAATCGGGGCCTTTAAAATTCATAATGCTGGCAATACTACAAGTGTGTCAAATTGGACTTATGGCGGGATTTTTTCAAGTGAAGTTCCGTGGATGTTTTAATTATTTGGAATTGATATTATGATTTAGGTAATCTTTGTAGTAGTATATTATAGTATCTCAAGTATCTACACAAGTACACAATATGTGAAATCATTGAAACAGACGCAATTTAAGTAAAATGATGTTAAGAACTTTATCTCAGCGAAGCTTGCCGACTTGGCGAGACCTTTGCGCTACCAAATACTGCAAAATCAATAGGAAAAATTCACATAATAGGAGAATAATGTGTTCATTTAGACACGTCTTAAAATCCGAGTGTTCTAGCCGAAACTTAAAACAAAAATCTGTCAGATTCGTTTGACAGCTTGATTGACTTGACAGACAGCTGATTATAAAAGAAAACAATGCAAATATGTACATATTTATCGTGAAAAATAGATTTTTCTTCCGTATTGTATGAAAATCTGCGCTCTGTTCACATTATATTTGAAACAGTTTAGTTTCTGATCGGTTTATTAAGTTTACGGTTTTAAAATCAGAGATATATAACACTGTTTGAAACAAAATAAATATTCAATGTTTAATAGAGAATAAGGGACATAATATGAGGTGTTGTGTCCAGAATTGTTTGAATGATGACTCGAAGAAAACAAATAAAAGCCTTGGAATTACATTTCATAAGTAAGTTTGTGACCATTCCCTCATAAATAGTAATTTCGCACTCGACTCGCAAATCGTCTCCGAGGCGACCAATCTCTATTTTTGAAGCGAGTTTGTGACCCTTTTTTTAGTTTTGAAACGGAAAATGATGAGATTACTTCTCCCGCTCTGGGTGGAGAGACGGAGATTTTTTTTTTTCTAATTTATATAAACTAGTGCTTGACTGCGATGCAATCGTTGATGGTGAGGCGCACTAGTTTATAAAGAGCCTATTGTCTGCAGTCTTGAAGACACTTGAATTATTATTGTACAGGTTGACCACAAGTGTTTACTTAGTAAAGCCCTCCTGTGTACATTCAGTTAGTTTTCTTATGCTTTCTAGGACTGCAGTAACTCTTTTAAACAATACGACTCTGGGACCTTCTGAAGTTCAGACCTGTGGTATAACTATATAATTTTTGACGGGGCCTGCAAAGAATTGTTACATTAATTTTAAAATTAAAAAAAAAAATAGATTAAATTCTGAGTTCGCGGACTCATAGTCTAGGGGCCCTGTAGGACCAGGAGCCCAGTAGGACCAGGGGTCCTGTAGGACCAGGGGCCCTGTAGGACCAGAGGCCCCGACGGATCCTGAATACTGTTTGAAATGATGGACACTGACTGAAGAATAGCCGGAGTCTGTGTTTCCTGATAGCCACAATGTTAATTGGATCTATGGTCTCAAATACGTATATATATTATATGTACGTAAAACGGGGTGAATAGAGACTTAGGGGTGAATAGAGACAAAACTTTGGTTTGGTTTTTCACTTTGATGTGATAATATCGGCCTCTAACAAAGCATCGATTTTTTAGAATAACAATTCATTAAAAAATTGATATAGTTAAATGCTGCAAAAAATATTCAAATATCGAGAAAATACCCTTTAAAGTTTTGTCTCTATTCACCCCTAAGTCTCTATTCACCCCGTTTTACTGTATGTGTTAGTGGACATGTGGACTGTATAATTAATTATGAAATGAAGATAAATAAAAAATTATAATAAAAATGAAAGTGTTGATTGTTGTAAAAAGTAATATTTAATTAACCAAATTAATTATAAAAAAAAAACAAACCATAGTATAGAAATTAAAAAAGGTTTCATAACCAGGCCCCAGTCAGTCGCCAATAGTATGGCTTATTTCAGGATACCAAAAGATCCAGATCATTCAGCCGCATGGTTGAAAGCCTTAGCTGGTGCTGGATGCCGAATGAACAAGTGTCTCGTTGTCTGCTCTGAACATTTTCTTCCTGATGACTTTGATGATTCAAGACATAATCAGCGCAGAGTCAAAAGCGGCGTTGTTCCTACTCTGGTAAGGAAAATATCATTTAACTATTTTAAGCAGGATGTTATGGATATGAAATTTCGGATACGGATTGGATACGGATATAGAAATGATTATTATACCGGTTACGGATACGGATATTAAATTATTTCGGATTATCCGTTAGTTTCGGATAATTTCGGTTACGGATATTAGATTTCTAAGGAATTTCAGAAGTCAAATATAAATACATACTATTTACTACTATAAAATAAATAAAATAAAAAAGCCTTTTATTCCATGCATCATCAAACATATACAAAAATTACATCACAACAGTATTTTTAATTAAAAAAGATTGGACAACTTACAAATATGGTTTGATTTCATGCAACTTTTATCTAGAATAAATTAAATATAATAATTATTAATTATTTCTATCTATTTATATGTATGAAACAATAACAAACGTTATTTATATATTATATTTGTATTTTTCTTTTTTACACAATATTTCAATTAAATTCTGTATTGTGTGGTGATTTCAATTAATTATTTAGTTAAGTAATCGGTCAAGTAATTACTACATAGTATATTAAATTAAAATCAAATTCAATTAAATAGAATCAAATTAAATTAAAATCAAATTCAATTAAATAGAACCAAATTAAATTAAAAAATCAATTAAAAAACAAAATAAATTAAAATCATATTAAATTAAAAACAAAATAAATTAAAATCGTATTAAATTAAAATCAAACTAAATTTAAAACAAGTGGATTGAAATTAAATTCCAAATGAAAACCAAAATAAAATCAGATAAAATTAAAATCAATTCAAAATTAAATCAATCCGAATAACATTAAAAATTAAAATCAATTTTTATTTTATAACATGGACCCCTCTCGGGTTAAGGCCTCCTCCAAGGTTTTCCATTTATCTCTGTTTTTAGCAGTCACTAACCAGTCTGAACCTGCTATTTTCTTTTCAAACGTCGAGTAGGGAGACCTTATACAAGATGGGAAGACGATATAAAGAAAATTTACTACTATACTATTTATATTTTACGACGCGAAACGTTATGACAGGCTGTCATAACGTGTCGCAATTAGGCTCCGCCCCTATCCGATATTATCCGAAACTTTTATTTCGGATTCGGTTACAGTTATGGATATTATTTTATATCGGATATCCGATAGCTTCCGTTACGGTTATGGAGCTCCCTAACATCCCTGATTTTAAATATATAAACGCTTATTAGAATATTAATACTGAAATTCAAATTCATATTCAAAATTGTTTAAAGTGGTACACAGGTATATAATAATAATATTTCACAACTATCACACAACGTCGTTTAGTCCCAAGCTAAGCAGAGCTTGTGTTACGAGTACTAGACAACTGATAAACATACTTATATATTTCTAAATACATACATATCATAGATAAATTACACCCAGACACAGAACAAATGATCATGCTCATCACATAAACATTTGTCTTAGGTGGGAATCGAACCCACGACCTGCGGCATAGCAGTCAGGGCCACTAACCACTAGATCAACAGGCCAGCCAATATATGACGTAATAATTTATAATAGTGAAGTACATCTATGACCCGCCTTTTGGCATACAATATTATTTATAAAACTGCTGAAACATTATATCACTAATCAATTATGTAGTATAATAAAAATTGATGTATTAGGCAATAATTTGAAAGTATTTAAAACAAGTGTCTGCTTAGCTTGGGACTAGACGGCGTTGTGTGATAGTTGTGGAATATTATTATTATATTAATTACAGACACAATAGAAAGACAATGGGTGCGCGAACGCGTCCACTTAGGGTTTACACATCAACACGACTACATGCACACTATGTGCATGTAGTCGTGTCGATAGAGAACTTTAATGTTTTATTATGTAGCAAAACGGGCGCGCGGCTCAGTTGCCTGCGTTGCACCCGGATGGAGCACTTGTGTATGGGACCGCGTGGGCGCCCGCATAACGCAGCGTTCGGCCTTAGAAAAAATATGTTTCAAGACGACTCTAGAGCAATGCAGTCGCTTCACGGGTTATAAATCTAAAAAGAAATCGAGGAGCTCGCTACTTCATTTTAATTTTGATTCTATTGTATAAGACGGAAGATATAAATTCACTTATCAACTAATAACAATGGGGGTACCCTCGGTGAACTTTAGTCGAATTAGCTGGAACTTGATACGAACTTCGATTCTAGACCTTTCACTCAGCTATAATAATAATATTTCACAACTATCACACAACGCCGTCTAATCCCAAGCTAAGCAGGGCTTGTGTTATGAGTACTAGACAACTGATAAACATACTTATATATTTCTAAATACATACATATTATAGATAAATTACACCCAGACACAGAACAAATGATCATGCTCATTGCACAAACATTTGTCCTGGGTGGGAATCGAACCCACGACCTCCGGCATCGCAGTCAGGGCCACTAACCACTAGACCAACAGGCCAGCTATGTATTTTAATTATTTGATCCGACTATTAATTTCGGCGGAGATATGACTTTGTAAAGTTTCACGGCGTAACAGACAAATTCCGACTCCCATGGAAGCGGAAGTACAAGAAGTAATTAATAAAACTGACTTTGTTTTTCAGATGTCTCCTTTAAATCACGAAGAATTAAAGGTATGCCAATATTTTCTGTTAATGATGTGTGTACAGGGGGCTTACCAGGACCTCTTATGGAACCGTTCAATTCCCAGTGATAGTCTAAGATCCGATTAGGAACGACCTTCACCGGTTTGTTTAATGGATGAAACGTATTTTATTATAAATTTAGTGTATTAAATAATATAACGCGGGTGGGTTGCCTAAGAAATTCCTGGCCAGACTATTATTAATTAAAAATTGAAAATTTATTTTATTTTTAGAAAAATGCACAACCGTTATCCATACCAGATTTTTTGCAGACAACACTATAACATCGTATTCGTAATGAAACAGCGTTTATTTTGATATAGAATTTGTTTTATACAAAAAAAAAAAACCCACCCATACGCACAAAACGTTTTGCGAACACATTTATTGTGCGTACAGCCAAGGAGTGGAATTCCCTGCCGGAATCTGTGTTTCCTGATAGCTACAACTTAGGAGTCTTTAAGTCGAGAGTGAATAGGTTTCTTCTAGGCAAGCGTGCTTCATCGTCGACCACATCATCGCTTACCATCAGGTGAGATAGTGGTCAAACGCAAGCCTATCACTAATAAAAAAAACAAAAAAAAACCTTTTTATGCATACCTGTTTATACCTGGCAACCCATAGCTATGCCAGGAAACAAATAGGCAACCCAACATTTTTATGTTCTAAAGGCTTCACTCTTTCGGTTAGTATTAAATTTATTCGTTAAACACACCGGAGCATTTTACAAAAAAAAAACCCGCGTTATTTTATTTAATATACTAAATTTATCATAAAATAGGTTTCATCCATTAAACAAACCGGTGAAGGTCGTTCTGAACTGTATCCTGTACTATGAGTCAAATTCCTTTCAAAAGCAGGCCTGCTTCTGAATCGTTAAAAATCTTACCGAGACAATTCTACAGTTGAACGACTTTTGTACAGAGGTGAACAGTTACGCTTGAAGATCAATTTGACGTTACATACGTTCAAAAGACGGTCAACTGACGTCAAATCGGAACGCCATAGTATAAAAATCAAAGATAAAAAGTCGTGTCACGAAGAGTATAATCTATCGAAGTTATTGTACAAAAATGCCGGGCAGTTACACTTAAGCCCTGCTATGAGAGGGCATTGTAAGCCCCCTGTACAATTCACGAGTGATGGCGGCCGTGAAGTTAGCCTTTGCGAACGTCCGCGCATACTACACTCTTCTCGCACACGCACGTCGCCATTTGATTCCTAAAACACGTTACTGCGCAGCCTTCTGCGCAAAATTCACAGCCGCCATCATTCATGAATTGTACTGTACTTATGTCTTTACTAACAGTGATGGAATGTAGTCTGACAAATTAATCTATACATCTTATCATAAAATTGGAGTGTCTGTTTGTAATATTGAAATAACTGCTTTTTACTACATGCATATGAATATACAGTGTGTAAGGGATAGCCCTCCACAAACTTTAAGGGCTTGCTCAATAGACGAAACTGAACAACCTTCGACAAAATATATTTTCAGGAAACGAAAAAAAAAATCGGTCTCGCCATACAAATTGTCCAATCTAGTTTGTTATTTTGTATGGTGATGCTGATTTTTTTTTTCGTTTCCTTTCACCTTGTATATAGAGTATATATACGGTACATACAACAATTTTTTTTTAATTTTTGTCTATCTGTCTGTCTGTTTGTCCGGGCTAATCTCTGATATAGCTGGACCGATTTTGACGGGACATTTTTGGCAGGTAGCTGATGTAATAAGGAGTAACATAGGCTACTTTTATTTTAGAAAAAATAAATTCAAAATCCTGTAGTCCACGCGAACGAAGTCGTGGGCACAGCTAGTTAATATTATAATTTGTAACCAGACACAGAAAACCAAAGCAGTGGTGGCCAAGTAGTAAAGACCTCGATTTACAAGTTATAGGTCGCGGGTTCAAACCCTGCCAGGCCTATCATCATCATTTCAGCCGATACACGTCCACTGTTGGACATAGGCCTCCCCCAATCGTCGCCACATCGAAAGTTCCTGTGCGTCCCGCATCCATCGGTTTCCTGCTACCTTCACCAGGTCATCGGTCCACCTTGAAGAAGGCCTTCCAACACTGCGTCTTTCGATACGCAGGCCTATTACTTTGTGTAATTTATGTCATCACCACTGCTCTCAAAACGGCGAAGGAAAACATCGTGAGGAAACCGGCATGTCCTAGAACCAAAAATTCGAAGATAAGTGACATGTTCCAAACCGCACTGGGCCCGTGTGATTGTGATAGATTAGTCTGTCTAATAAGTTAAACGACTTGGGTAATTATTAGGATTTAATGAAATCTGATGTAGTCAACACGAGTTCAATAATCAAGGTTGATTAAGAGATAGAGATCATTGTTTACTAACAGAAGAACCTAATGAAAAGTATCGAATATAAGTATTTTTTAAATGATTAAATATTATACAAAATTCCCAAGTCGGTTGACTTATTAGACAGACTTTACGGCCCATTCCCTCTTCTAGAGAAGAGGTCCGAGTCCTAGCAAGGGAACATTATAAGGCTTATGCTGCACGCATGAACGAACAAATCCAGTTGATAAGAAGCTTGTAAAAATACAATTTACTGTCTCAATACATAATCCGTTATTCACGGCTGCTTACTGTAGTTAAATCATTATTCTTTTCAGGTATGCCGAGTGTGTTTAGCTTTGGATGTCAAAATGTACGATTTAAACGACTTTAAATTGAGTGTGATGTTCCAAAATATTACCGGGATATTGGTAAGTTGTTCTTATATTTTGTCATGCGCTTATTATTTAGATAGCCCATTAATGTCCCACTACCGGACGAAAGCCTCCCTCTCCCTTCTGTTGTCGAAAATAGTCAGAAAAAAGAACTTTTATTTTTTGAGTGTTAGTTGCGCAAAAATGCCTCTTATTAATTCATTAAACCCCAAGCGAACGCACCGCGCACCTATTGTCTTTCTATTGTGTCTGTAATTTTTACGATTGAAAGGTTAATCCACTAAAGGTAAAAGGACTAAGATCGCGCGCACTAGCGCAGATCTCGTACTATTTCTAGGGATAAGCTTTACTGGTGAAGCTCTCTACAACTCCAACGGTTATAATAAGTCACATAATTCTAGTCTTCTTTCGTCAGGATATCGACAAAAAAGGCAGTATACCACAACGGATATGTTGGGAATGCGCTGCAAGACTCACAGCGGCTACTGCATTCAGGCATAAAGCTCTACTCAGCGATACACTGCTGAAAAACCTAGTACACATAACGAAATCAGACATCACAACATTAAAACAATATCACAGTACTTTAAAATCACCTCTAACCGTTCAAAATGTATTTAATTCTACTGATATTGAAGGCGAAGATGTTCTCTGTGAGAAAGAAATACTTCCTAATGAAAAGACAGATGTAAAGAAAAGAAAAACCAAAATGAAACTTCATAAAGAAGAAAAGAATAAAAAGTTTGAAGAATTAGAACCATGGATAGATGTTCCAGTCAAAACTGAAATTGAAACTGATCCTATAGCTGATAACAACTTTAACATTCGATTTCAAAATCAAAAATGCGATACAATTACAGAGCATTTTGATGATAGTGTAAGTTCTAAAGATAGTGAGGATGAAATAGAAAAAACTGAAATACAAATTATTAATAATGATAAAATTTTAAGAGATGATATAGAAATTACTAATGTGCCCTTAATAAATAATCTTGGTAATATAGTATTAGTACAAGATAATGTAGAGACAAAACCGAAGCTTGATGTGATCGGTAATATATTTGACGAGGCCATAAGAGATCATACTGAGTATACAATAAAAGAGGTTTCAGTTAAAAATGCAGAGAAAAAGATAAGTAAGGTGGTGGGGAGTCTTAGTAAAAGCAATAAGGTTGGAAAAGTGGGGATCACAGTTGGTGCTATGAATGAAAAAGCAACCATCAGGTAAGATAGAAATATTTTACAGTAAACTTACAAAAATCCACATATTATGGCCTGTTGGTCTAGTGGTTAGTGGCCCTGTCTGCTATGCCACAGGTCGTGGGTTCGATTCCCACCCAGGACAAATGTTTGTGTGATGAGCAAGATCATTTGTTCTGTCTGGGTGTAATTTATCTATAATATGTATGTATTTAGAAATATATAAGTACGTTTATCAGTTATCTAGTACTCATAACACAAGCTCTGCTTAGCTTGGGATTAGACGGCGTTGTGTGTTAGTTGTGAAATATTATATTATATTATTATTATTGCTGATGTTTATTATGTGTGAGGAATGATATGAAAGAAAAAAACCGGCCAAGAGCGTGTCGGGCCATGCTCAGTGTAGGGTTCCGTAGTTTCCCGTCCGTCACAATAAGTGTACCCACTTATGAGGTTAAAAAAATGCTTGCATATACGATTATACTACAAACTTAGTCCAGAAATTATTTTGTAGAACACTTTTGTCTTTTTTGTACAAAAACTGTTCTTTCCATCAAGTTCAAAATAATTTTCCTAGAAAGTCCTTATAAAGTTCTACTTTTCAGATTTTCTTCATATTTTCTCTATAAATTATGGTACAAAATTTACAGGGGCACATGTTTTTACTTTTGGAGCGATTATTTTTGAAATTATTGCCATTATCAAAAAATGATTTTAGTAAACCCCTATTCATTTTTAAATACCTATCCAACAATATATCACACGTTAGGGTTGAAATAAAAAAAAAAACACTTCCCACTTTACATATAGGGGGCTACCCTAATAAAACATTTTTTTCCAATTTTTATTTTACCACTTTGTCGGCGTGATTGATATACATATTGGTACCAAACTTCAGCTTTCTAGTGCTAACGGTCACAGAGATTAAGCGAGGACGGACAGACGGACAGACAGACATGGCGAAACTATAAGGGTTCCTAGTTGACTACGGAACTCTAAAAAAGGAGTTATAAACTGTTTACAAAGTCAAAGTAAAAGGGCTGGAAGAAGTAGATGTTTATTAACTGTCATAATTTTGTTTCCACAGGAGCAACGAGATAAAACAGAAAATAATTGCATTGAAGAAAAAAGGTTTCTCTGCACCAGCCATAGCAAAAGAAACTGGAATACCGGTAAGTTTAAAATTATACAGCATTTTGGTCATTTTACGTTAGATGGTACTGGACTACAGTTGCCAAAGTGGATCTTGAGTTCTCGGCGTCAACTTGAAGCCAGCGCTCAAGAGCCGTGTCGACATTTGTCGGTTTTTAGGGTTCCGTAGTCAACTAGGAACCCTTATAGTTTCGCCATGTCTGTCTGTCCGTCTGTCCGTCTGTCTGTCTGTCTGTCTGTCCGTCCTCGCTTAATCTCTGTGACCGTTAGCAATAGAAAGCTAAAATATGGTAACAACATGTATATCATTCACGCCGACAAAGTGGAAAAATAAAAATTGGAAAAAAATGTTTTATTAGGGTAGCACCCCTATATGTAAAGTGGGAAGTGATTTTTTTTTTAATTTCAACCCTAACATGTGATATATCGTTGGATAGGTATTTAAAAATGAATAGGGGTTTACTAAAATTATTTTTTGATAATGTCAATAATTTCGGAAATAATCGCTACAAAAGTAAAAAACAATGTGTCCCCCCCCCCTCTAACTTTTGAACCATGAGTTTAGAAAATATGAAAAAAATCTGCAAAGTAGAACTTTGTAAGAACTTTCTAGGAAAATTATTTTGAACTTGATGGAAAGAACAGTTTTTGTACAAAAAAAGACAAAAGGGTTTTGCAAAATAATTTCTGGGCTAAGTTTGTAGTGTAATCGTATATGCAAGCATTTTTTTAAACTCATAAGTGGGTACACTTATTGTGACGGTTAGGAAACTATGGAACCCTACACTGAGCGTGGCCCGACACGCTCTTGGCCGGTTTTATTAAATATAAGTTTGTAAAATATAAGTTTACAAACTTATATTTTAAAATAAATAAATTTGCTAAAAAACATATGCTTTTTCTTTCAGTTAACCTCAGTCTACAATTTTTTGTATCGCTATTGCAAAAACAGTAACATCACTTACCGTAGATCTACGACATTAGGGCGAGATCACACTATAGTAGGACACGAACCAGATCAAAATTACTTCTATGAGCCAAGTGAAGCTGGCAAAGAAATAGCGGCTTGTAGTACAACTGTGAGACGGCGGTTACGCCAAGCTGGACTTGAACATATACTCATGGTGAAGCCTGAAAGAAATGTGGGGCAGAAAATAAGGTGATTAAATATTTTTTTTTTTTTACATTTTTTAAAACATGTGCTAATTAAATACCCAAACTATTAGCCAAATAGATAGGTCCAGAAGTCAATCACATGTATGTACTTCACTTTTCATACGACGGTCAGCGGTCGCGCTAAGGTCGGCGCCGCTCTGTCCGAGTGCGCTCGGCCGCGGCGATAAATGACGAATAAATTTTAAAAATATTACATGGCCTTGTGGCCATGTAATATTTTACAGTTGCCATCACGGATCTTGAGCGCTCGGCGTCAGAGTGGGGATCGCTTTGCGCATTCCATACATTGGCGAGCCAATCGTCTTCGTTGTTAGATACATGCAGCAATGCAGGGAACGAATCAGGAGTGACATCTATGACGAGATGGCGCGGCGAGCCAATCACTGACACTTCCCACCCCCGCATCTCACTTCGCACCACACACCAATATTTGACTTCTGCGCAACCGCTCAAGATCCGTGATGGCAACTGTACGAGTCAACATTCGAGTACCAAACGGAATTTGAGTACTAGGCTCGAATCGCAGATTCTAGTTATGATTCGAATACCGTACACACATTACCTCCAACTGTTTTATTTTTTTTCAGTAAATATAAAGCGCTCCATGACGATTTAAAAGAACGTATAATAGCGTTAAAGCAAGAAGGACTATCAAACAGCCGCATAGCTTACTTGCTGGAGACCACAGTGAGTATGAGACACATGCGGATGGCGTGTTGAATTCCTCACTTGTCTCATGTTTCTATATTATGTTTAAATGTTATGTCTGAGTATGATTTCCGCACTTAGTCCTATGCTGACCATTGTATGTGGGCCATGGCCGCCATAACCTTAGGTGGACTTATTTCAACCAGCCCACCTCTCTCCAAAAACAGATTAGGCCTCTCAGGTTTTCAGGGCGTCAATGAGGTTGTTCGGAGATTCTAAGGTTCGTATACGAGTTTCAGTGACACCTGTGCAGTTTAGGAGCACATGCACTAATTTTCTATATTAAACTCCCTCGCGGTGCTCGGGAATTAATTATATAAATCCCTCTCTGGCGTTCGGGATTAAACTTTAGCAACCTTTGTTTCGTTCGGAATTCAACATGCTGCCCGCGACTTAAAGACACTGCTTTATCCCCTAGTCACATAATCTACTATTATAATAACTAGTCACATAATCTACTATTATAATACTATTATAGTAAATAGTTAACGCCCCTTAAGAGGCCCTTTCCTTACTCGGTAATCGTTATTGTGACAGGATTTAAAAGCTTGTTGTTTTATCAAACGCAACCCAAAACAATGTTTGACGAATTGGCAACCGAAAAATTATAAATAACTCGTGAAAACTCTCACAAGATATCTACGTTTTCAAAATATCTAAAGAAAAATGTGTAATTACATTATAATCACGTAAGGGTCAAAGCTGCGTTAAGCCGGCGGTAACCAGTCGTGTGACTATGCGCGTGTGTCATGTGCGGCGGTCTCCGTAGTGGAAACTTGATTATTTCCTACGCTATGTCGCTAGTTCAACTTTAACGGTGTGCATGACTGCATGTAGTCAGTGTTGATGGAGAACTTTAATGTACTATTATGTAGCGAAACGGGCGTGGGGCGCAGCTACCCGCGAAGCGGGGGTCGCAACTGAGCACTTTTGTATAGGACCGCGCGGGCGCCCGCTTAATGCAGTGTCGACCCTAAGAGTGCATGAAAATACACCACAGAAAGGACGCTCTTAACAGACGAGTTGCTAGTATTTTACAAGCTTTTATTTAGTTTCATCTGTCCCGATGTTTGTCTGTCATCAAATCTTGTAAATTAAATTTGACCCACTTCCCGGTTACCGATTGAATTGAAATTTTACATGCATGTGTAAATCAGATGACAATGCAAAATCATTATGACATGGAACTGATCTGACGATGCAACTGGAAGGTGGCTATAGGAACTTGGTAGTTAAACGACACAACCCCATCGAGTTTGGGCTCGTATGATTTGTTGATTGACGAGCATTAATTATATAGGTATACCGAGCTATATAACCTTGCTATGAAAAAATGATTTTCATTAAAATCTTGTTAATACAAGAAAACGCTTTATATTTTAGCGTGACACAGTTCGTAAATGGTGGGTCCGATATTGTAAAGATGGACATATGAACAATCATAAAATAACTGGACCAAAACGAAAGACGACGGCGCAGGAAGACCAACTGTTGATCGACAGGGTGGCTCAAGAACAGACCGTGCACACCCCGACCCTGGCTAAGGAGATGGGCATCTCTTCAAAGTAAGTCTTTGGCACCGACGCCGAGTTGCTAGCCTGTCGGTTTTCTACCGGTTGCTTTTTGGGCAGTGTGCATTGAATAGAAAAAATAGAATAGAATAGCATTTATTCGGTGCAAGCAACACAATATACAACAACATAAAAAATAATAAAAAAAAGAGTACAGACATACAATACAGTTGCAGTGAATGTGCCTGAACCGAAAGGGTCACCAACTCAGCAATTGCTGGGCGTCAAACACCCAGCGCTAATTTTCAGCTGGCACCCCGCAGTGACGCACGGATGATGGTAAATAAAGTATACTTAAACAAATAATCTATATAAATATAACCCATAATTAAAATAAATATTGATACGAGTGTATTTGTGTGATAATATTGTTGTATAGATACCAATTTTCTCACTATACCCACAATATTTCAACAAAATATATCGCGGGAAACATAGTGCATCGCGCGATGCGACGGTTGACTTGATGACGCATAAATCGATCATTGGAGGTGTTGTGATTCCTGACCCGACCACGACATGGCTTAATTTGGATTAAATTGAATTCAAATAAGGCAATTACGAAAAACTTTTGATCTGATCTTGTTTTTTCAGTTACCTTGTTCATTTCAGCATACTGATTTGTTTCATACTTTTTCAATGTCGTTTTTTTAGGGTTCCGTAGTCAACTAGGAACCCTTATAGTTTCGCCATGTCGGTCTGTCCGTCTGTCTGTCCGTCCTCGCTTAATCTCTGGGACCGTTAGCACTAGAAAGCTGAAATTTGGTACCAATATGTATATTAATCACGCCGACAAAGTGGTAAAATAAAAATTGGAAAAAAAAAAATGTTTTATTAGGGTAGCCCCCTATATGTAAAGTAGGAAGTGATTTTTTTTTAAATTTCAACCCTAACGTGTGATATATTGTTGGATAGGTATTTAAAAATGAATAGGGGTTTACTAAAATCATTTTTTGATAATGTCAATAATTTCGGAAATAATCGCTTCAAAAGTAAAAAACAATGTCCCCCCCCTCATCTAACTTTTGAACCATAAGTTTAGAAAATATGAAAAAAATCTGAAAAGTAGTACTTTATAAGGACTTTCTAGGAAAATTATTTTGAACTTGATGGAAAGAACACTTTTTGTACAAAAAAGACAAAAAGGTTGTACAAAATAATTTCTGGACTAAGTTTGTAGTATAATCGTATATGCAAGCATTTTATTTCTCATTAGTGGGTACACTTATTGTGACGGACGGCAAACTACGGAACCCTACACTGAGCGTGGCCCGACACGCTCTTAGCCGGTTTTTTTTTTGTAGCTGAAACGTGGGTAGTTGGTAATTTTTTTTGTATGATATAATCAAGATGTATTCTGTGATATGAATAGTAAAAGAATTTCGTGTGCCATAGCTGGCACAATTTGACACATATTTTTGGCATACTGAATAACTTCCCACTATTGATATTTTATTAGATCTGGTTGTGGTCGGGTCGGGAATCGTGATCTCCAGCCCGACCACAATCGTACCTACTCTTATTACTCAAAGAGTACAAGGCACAAATTCCTGGGATAAGTGGCACAATAATACACAAATAAAATGACCATTTTGTGCCATAGTAAAATCTCCGTTCCATGTCGTGGTCGGGTCAGGAATCACAACACCATTGGAGCACCAAAGACGCGGTACGAATGAATGGATGACAACATTATAAGACTGACCTGTTGGTCTAGTGGTTAGTGGCCCTGACTGCTATGCCGGAGGTCGTGGTTTCGATTCCCACTCAGGACAAATGTTTGTGTGATTACCATGATCATTTGTTCTCTGTCTGGGTGTAATTTATCTATAATATGTATGTATTTAGAAATATATAAGTATGTTTATCAGTTGTCTAGTGCTCATAACACAAGCTCTGCTTAGCTTGGGACTAGACAGCGTTGTGTGATAGTTGCGGCATGTTATATTATTATATTAGAAAGTTTGTGATTCTGTGACTAGACAGAGTGAAAAGATTAGCGTATTTTAGTATTAATGTCTATTTGCTATACTAAATCCTAACTAATATTATAAATGTGAAAGTGTGGATGTTTGGATGTTTGTTACTTAATCACGCAAAAACGGCTGAACGGATTTGGATGAAATTTGGCATACATATAGCCTTTGACATGGAAAAGAATATAGGCTACCTTTTATCCCGATTCCTTAAGTACTGTGACGTGGGGAGACGCCAATGAAAGGCTTTATGTTTAAATGTACTAAATTATATTGAATGAGCCTTAAATTATTATTATTTAAGGCTCATTCAAAAATTATATTCATATTTTTCTTAGTTGACAACTTCTGTCATATTCGAATCTATATTCTTAATACCAAAAGCCTTAAAAGGTCCATTACAATGAAGTTTCTACTTCAACTAATATGTGACCTTTGTAGTAACCACAGAACCTAATGCCACGCGGGCGAAGCCGCGGGCAGAAGCTAGTAAATAATAATAATAAAATACCGCAGCAACTATAGACACACAGTCATATAATAATGTTTCATTAACACATTTTCTAAATGGTTTCTGTTTTTGCCTCAATTGATTAATTCACTAAATAACTATAACCACGATGAGTCACTATTTTCTTATCGTGAATAAACTGTAAATATTTTCTTTCTTCCATTGCAGGAGTGTCAGGAACAGGCTAAGGGAAGCGGGGTTCAAACTCAAAGAAAGGAAAGCCAGTGTACCCTTAAGATCAGGACGGAGTCATAAGTATATCACCTTTTTTATTTACCGTAGTAGGCTGTAGTGTGCATCGTTTGTCTTGGTTTGGTCATGTGAAGAGGAGGGATGAAAAGAGTTATGAATATATAGTCTGTCTAATAATTTAAACGACTTGGGTAATTTTTCGGGTAAAATGAAATCTGATGTAGTCAACACTGGTTCAGAAATCAAGGTTGATTATGAGATCTTGGTCATTGTTTAATAATGGAACCTTATAAAATGTATCCAATTTAAGTATTTTTTAAATGATTTAATACTATTAGGAGACTTTTTAACATTAAAAAATGCAAAAGATTTTCGTTTAAAATATACCTATTTCAATCTCTTTAATGATATTCTTATTACAAAAGTAGGATACATTTGCAAAGACATAATAGTGTCATTATAAGTAATAAAATAAATCTGGAATCGTACGGGAAATCTGATTCTTAATATTCTATTCCACTTACTGATTCATCATCACTAGCCATACTACGATCAAGATCTGTTGTAGAACTATTATCATCTCAAAAAACAAGTGAATGACAACTAATATTCCGGTTGACAAAATTAGATTTTTAATTTCTTTGATAAAATTCCAAGTCGTTTAACTTATTAGACAGACTTTACATGTGGATCTTCCCGCCCTTATCCTGCGTTATTTAAAAATGGCGCAATACGTTGTTTTCTTCCATACTTTCCTGTCACCCGTCACGCCATCATTAAACCCCTTTTTAACCGACTACAAAAAGGAGAAGGTTCTATGTTCTGCTGAAAGTATGTTCACCGATATATCGGTCAATTTGACTTTTGACATTTTTTTTTTATTGAAAGGTTATGCTTCGAAGATAAGAAATTCGGCCTCTCCATACAAATTGTCCAATCAACTTTATCATTTTGTATGGTGAGGCTGATATTTTTTTTCGTGCCCTAAAAAAAAAAATTGTGGAAGGTTGTTCAGTTTCGTCTACTGAGCAAGCCCTTAAAGTTTGTGGAGGGCTGTCCCTTACACCTTGTATATGTTCAAATTGCGCAGAGAACTTTAAATGCGCTACGCAGGATTAGTTCTTTTGTGACGCCATAGATGTCGCTACATTATTAAAAGTTTTTATTTTTATAAAGGGTCGACGAGGAAACCAAACAACAAATCGTTTCTATGAAACTTAATGGCGTCTCAGTCACCGACATTGCCAACCAGTTTCGGGTCACAGTAAGTATAACCTATATTCAAAATCAAACTACGCGATGATTATCTAATTTTGCAACAATAGATTCTATTTTATTCAGCACAAAGTTTAAATCCCATTGCAAGTCATGCTTTCTAAGTCTGAACAACTAACCACTAGATAAACGGGTTAGGGCCGACTCTGCGTTAAGCGTAATAATACATAAAAGTTCTCCATCGACACGACTCGGCTCGTGAACACATTCGCAAGAAGTTGGCAGAATCATTACAGCAGTGATTTGTTATATTCATTTCTCATAATAATTTTGTTTATTTGTATGTATTTATATAAGTATTTATTTATATTTTTGTATTTGTGTTGATTTTAATTTTCTTTTTGTTTGTTTACCTTGAAGTTGCACCTACCATGTTATGTTTCTGCACCACCCTAAGGTCGACTGGTAAATAATGCCTAAGGCATTAAGTCCGCCTTTGTACAGATTTTGGTGCAAGAAGTGTTAATAAATAACTATCGACACAGCGCAGGTAATAATCCGGTTTCCACTACGGGGACCGCCGCACAAACACACGACAACCGCGCGTGCGCCCGCTTAGCGCAGCGTTGGCCCTTAGTAAAGTCATTACCAACTTGCCTTTTGAAATTTAAAAAGAATGTGTTATTATTTTTCAGCGGACCTCCATATACTTATGGTGGCGTCGTTGGTGTAAAGAAAATAATATAAAAATTACGAATGATAATGATAAAGAACAAGAACAGAATATACCGGTCGAAAAGATTGTACAAACGCCATCAATATTATCATCAAAAAAGTCTTTCTGGCAAAAATTACCTGAATTGGAATTTATTTCTTAAGGGCCAAGCGCCCGAAAAGTGCCATAAAACAGTGATTTTCTGAGGCCTACTCCTCCGTAACGGCTAGGTCAATTGGTTTGAAAAAAATATATGTTTATCATAAATTCATGAACAATAATATCAACATTTAATTTTTTCGTGCAATTAATACTTTTGTCAAAAAGAAATATTTAGCAACTTCGCAACTTTTCGCAACTTTTCCCTACTCCTTCGAAACGGCTTGGACCTTTAGAAACATTTTTACACATAAAAATTGGTGGTTAAATAGTCTTCAAAGTGAACATTGCATATGTAAATCAATCAATATCTCGCAGAGAAAATGGATTTAAAGCGCTTTCCGGGCGCTGCTGGCCGCAAATAAATGTACAGATTTGCGTACTGCCGCGTAGGCGAGTGCGAGAGTTTCGTTCACATAATTTCGGTCAGATGGTTCAAGGGACTATACGCCTTAAGGGTGAGTTGCTCCAACTAACTTTAGAAAGTAGGTACTTATGTCCTCGTGGGAGCGATCGGCGGCAGCGATTTCTCGCGCCGGGCGTTGGTACAGGCCATAGTCCGGAGCGAAGAAGAGTGACAGGCGCGAGCCTCCAGGTGCGAATTATAATAAAAAAAAAAAAATCAGCCTCACCATACGAAATTATAAAAAGTTTGTGGAGAGGCCGATTTTTTTTTTTTCGTTTCTTGAAAAAAAAATATTTCTGGAAGGTTGTTCCGTTTTATCTATTGAGCAAGCCCTTAAAGTTTGTAGAGGGCTGCCCTTGTCACCCTGTTGAGATGTTAACTTTCAGTTTATAGGAACATATGATATCCGTACGAGCCGACGGAAACAGAAATGATGTTTATATTATGTTAAATAAAAGTTGTTTTACTAATTTTTGGTTTTTATTTATTACTACATTTTGCCAGCGGCCTAGCCCGCGTACATAAAATATAGCCTATATCATTCAGGAATAAAGCAGCTTTTTTATAGGTCAAAAAATTATCGCAATCAGACCAGTACTTTCCGAGAACTTTACTTCTATATTATACTAGCTCCCGCTCCACCGTACTCTACTCTACCCTACCCTACCCTACTGTATCCTACCAAACTTCGCATAAACCATCTAATAAATAGTCTGAACAAAGCCTAAACAGTAGGTTTGGATAGGCGAGCCTTTTTTGAGTTATAAAATTACGACGAAAAGTGGCACTAATTTTTATACACCGTTAAATTTTAATCGTTTGAATCCCGTGGAGGGTCGATCCGGTACATGAAACGCTATCGATTTGTACAGATAAAATAAAAAAATTAATTACCTTTTTTACAAAACTCGTATTAATTTACGCATGTACGAAATTAACTTCTTCAAGAAAACGTCAGCTGAGCGAGTTGAATGACCTGTAGGCAGTTTGTACGCAACTATCGACCGCTGGGCAAGAGTCTCACTGCAGAGAACAAGCTCAGTTGAGGCCTGCCCAGAAATAGAACGAGCTTATTTAGTCTATCACGAGAACTGATTTTTTAGTTTAGAGCGGCAAAAGTCATAATATTAGATGATTTGCCGCCTCAAAAAAAACATGAGAACTGATTCGAGACGGTGAGGAAGAAGAATGTCTGAAAAGACTTGAAGAAAGCCTTTGGCCAGCGGTGGGTTAGAACAGACTAAGTAAAAAAATACATTTTTGAACAGATGGGCTCATATGTTCTATATGAATTGTACGCCTACCGAAAAATAATCGTTTTTGTGTAGTTGAGATAACGCACATGAAATGAGCATTTCAGAAGTATAGCACTTAGAACGTAGTGATTATATACTCTTTGGTAGCACTAAACGAGTCTGTTTCCAGTAGAAATACAGATAGACACAACATGTCCACACTGGCCTAATGTACATGGTGCACACTGCGCCTCTCTTTCGTATTCGGTGAAAATAATACCGGCAAATGGCTATTCGCGGCGTTTACGAGTTGAAACTCTGTCCGCGTATTGTCAGTAGTGTGCACGCACGGTTCATGCGCGCAAGGCACACTATGGTAATCTGTTACATAATTACATTGTATGGTATAATGCAACAATGTGGACGGCATTTCTTTCACTGCATGTTACATTTCGTAAGTCTGTGCCTTCATTATTAACATAAGAACCTCATTCCACATTCAAGCTTTATGCGGTATTCGTCTCAATGTATCCGGCGCTTTATAACGATTGTTGTAGCTGACAGTGCTAAAAGACAG
The DNA here is from genome assembly GCA_929112965.1 of Mythimna albipuncta. Taxonomy (NCBI): domain Eukaryota; kingdom Metazoa; phylum Arthropoda; class Insecta; order Lepidoptera; family Noctuidae; genus Mythimna; species Mythimna albipuncta. Next base: position 7,567,322 of record OV815985.1, on the reverse strand, counting down.
AGTTCCAGCATAGCGTAAGAAATTAAAAAAAATAAAATAAACATGGTGGCCGCTTTATGTTTGACAGCTTGTGTAGTAATAAAAAATACACAAATAATCTGAAATATACAATAAAATGAATATGTAAGCGAGGTAATAAATATTGTTTATTGATCTTCTAATGTAATGGTACCAAAAAAACAGTAGCCCTTTCACATGTTTTGCCAATATATGAGGTATTAAGACTCTATGTTTACGTTTTTTAAACTAATATTTTAACAAATCTTCATTATTAACCATGAGGTGCAGTGTTAAGAATTGTTCTAATGACACGAGAAGAAATAACAAAAGCAATGGAATCACATTTCATATGTAAGTAACTATAAAAATAGTTCAGAAAATTCAGGCCACAACAATCGAATTTTTTAACTCTTCTACTGCTCACTAATAGAATTAAAAGTCTTACGAGGTTCATTTCCATAAAACCGGCTTCCCTGTATTATATTCAACAACACTATGAACTATTGACAAGACAGAATACTTGAAGTTTATATAAATGTAGGCATTGTCTAAAAGAGATTCTTATATGATTAATTAATATTTATTTGTAAACTTATTCTGAACAACCACAAGCCACCTACCTAATCAAACAAAAAATGACTTTAATTAATTAAAGCTCAAGTGATTCACTCTCTCATTGTCTCTCTATTGTGTCTCTAATTACGGTATTCAAAAGGTTAAAGTATATAAACTTAGAAACAATGACATTTTATTTACCTACTTATGTTTAGAAAAGGTCTTTTCTGATAGTACTACCAGTGGCGTAACTATACTATCCAAGGCCTGAGGCAAAATCATTAGGTGGGGCCCCAGGAAAAACGTCAACTTTGTAATAAATTATAAAGGTGGATGAATCGTTAAAGTACAGACGTAAATTATTCTTTCTTATTATAAAATGGGCAGGCTTTTTTTTTTCGATGGGAAAAATCATCTTATGACAACCCCCGCTCTTGGGCGGAGCGGGAGATAGTGTCAGACTCTTACTGACTAAAAAACCCATCCCGTTCCTTCAAGCCTTCATACCGGGGCTCGAGCGCCCTTTCGGATAACCCTGGCCCCAGTAGGCTTCGACCCGGCTGGGCCCCTGCTGTTGCTGACAACTCCTTGAGACTAATCGTAAATAAATCGATTTTTATATTTAGTCACTTAAGTTGGGTTTCTTAGTGGCGTATCTATAAGGTGGTCAGGCAAAAATCCACAGGAAATTAATCCTTTTTTTATTATAAATGCGTTTAATAAATCTTAACAATTTACTTGAATTTGTATATATATTACCTACTTCGTCTGAACTCAAGGTCTCTTGGACCGGGGGCCCCATCGGGCCGGGGATCTCACCGGGCCGGGGGCCCAACGGGCCGGGAGCCCGTGGCATTTTGCCAGGCTTGCCACCCTATAGTTACGCCACTGAGTACGACTTAGAACTTATTTCACTGGTAAACTTTAAAATCAGTAAGTGTTTAATGCTACTTGTTTCCCGTATTTATATGTACACGGCACGTACCTAAAAATGTCTACGGTTCTTTTCCCTTCCAATAATAATTTAAGGTGTTTTCGAAACTAAAGTAAATAGGTTGATAAACAAGTGCACCTCAAAAACAACTATTGTATTACTGCTTACCAGCAGGTAGGATCACAGACTGCATTGCAATGCATTCTGATAATTAGGCCGACGATATACCGCACCAGCAAATTATTCAATATTCCTGGCACTGAAAGTGTTAACACGGAAACAAGTATTGTTTTTATATCTTCACACAAGCGGGTTGTTTTCCGCAACTCCACCACCAAAGCGCATATTTTGCGTATGAGTGGGACAAGCGTGTCATTTGATCCACCCCAGCTCCTCAAGGTACAGGTTAGGTACAACTACAATGGGCTGTTGTCCGCAACTCCACAACTAAAGTGCGTATTTTGCAAAAAAACAGCTCCTCAAAGAAGGCTAGCAGCGCATTAATGTTGCTAACCATTTTACGGAGGGTTGCCGAAGTACTTTGCCCTGTATCCAGCGACCACAGGGCAGCTTAGAAGCCGATGAGCTGCTGTCTCGTCCTCCTCCATGCAGTCTCTGCAGAGTGGGTTGTCTTTAACTCCTATGACAGTGAGGTGCTTATTTTTATCTTCACACAATTAAAATTGCAGGTTTCCAAAGCAGGTGGACCTCCGTAGTGCCTGGGTAGAAGCATTGGGCATGACCGATTGGGAGCCCAAAGACAGAAGCACCATATGCTCCGAGCACTTCAGGAAAGAGGATTTCTATGAGACCAAGGGTGGTTTGAGGAGGATCAAGTGCGGAGCAGTGCCTGCCGTCATGACTGTGAGTAATGGTGTTTATTTCTGTAAGTTGTTTTAAATAAATGTTTAAAACAAACGGCCAGTTATAATATTCCACAACTATCACACAACGCTGTCTAGTCCCAAGCTGAGCAGAGCTTGTGTTATGACTTATGAGTACTCAGTCAGCCGGTATTGTTTACAGTGATATAGTGTGTATTAGGTGACTGCACGTGTAATTCTAGACTATTTTGATTCACCCGCCGCAGCGTCGTCATGAATATCAAGAGTCGTAGCTCCTTCGCTACTGTGAACACGCACACATTAAGACCCGTTCGCCCACGCGCGCCCTGTTCTCGCTAATTGTAAAATAATATGTTTTAAATTAATACATACACCGTTAAATTTTAATTGTTTTAATCCCGTGGAGGGTCGATCCGGTACATGAAACACTATCGATTTGTAAAGAAAAAATTAAAAAATTAAGTACCTTTTTTTCAAAACTCGTATTAATTTACGCATGTACGAAATTAATTTCTTTAGAAAAAACGTCAGGTGAGCGAGTTCAATGACCTGTAAGTACGCAACGCCGACTATTAACTACAGGTCATTGAACTCGCTCAGCTGACGTTTTCTTAAAGATACTAATTTCGTACATGCGTGAATTAATACGAGTTTTGAAAAAGAGGTATTTTTTATATTCTCGACCGACCCTCCACGGGATTAAAACGATTAAAATTTAGCGGTGTATATTAATATAAATTAAGGACAGAAGTTTTGAGACGATTCTGCTATTGATGGAGAAAATGATTCCGCAACTTCCGCTTAAATGCAAACCGACTTTCGGCCGGATATCAAGAGGAAGCGCATTCCACAGAAGGATGGACTGTATATAGAAGGAAGAATGAACAAAATCAAAAGTATGAGAAGGACAGAACAGTAGGAGATTGTTAGAAGAACGCAGATTGTGACGTGTGTGACTAAACCATTTTGGTTCACCCACTGCAGCGTCGTTATGGATTTGGAGTCGTAGCTTGTTTACGTGAACATGCAGACGTGAAGGCGGCGGTTCACGCCGCGACAGAGACAAGCGACCGAGACAGGAGACCGCGACCGTTAAAGGTGGCGGTTCGCGCCGCGACAGAGACAAGCGACCGAGACAGGAGACCGCGACCGAAGACCGCGACCGTTACTTGACGTTAGTCAATGTATGAACGACAGTTCGCGAGCGAGACAGAGACAGGAGAACTGTCGCTCATACATTGGCTAACGTCAAGTAACGGTCGCGGTCTCCTGTCTCTGTCGCGGCGCGAACCGCCACCTTTACTTGACGTTAGGCAATGTATGAACGACAGTTCGCGAGCGAGACAGAGACAGGAGAACTGTCGCTCATACATTGCATAACGTCAAGTGAAGGTCGCGGAATCCTACGTCCGCGCCCGCCTCGCTTTTGAAGTCAGTTAAAAGAACCTCCTTTGTTTTTTATTTCTACATTTTCTATTTTACAGGAAGCTCTTGGTGATCTCGATGCGCCTGCCGCGTTGAGGGTAAGCATTATTATTATTTTTGTTTTTACAGTGATAGTGTCAGGATAGGCCGCAGAATTCAAATTTTAGCTAGGGTTTTTTTTTTAAATTGCTAAATTAAATACTTTTTACCTCTGGTAAACAAATATACCGGGCAAGTGCCAATCTGACTCGCGATCTGAGGGTTCCGTACACTTACCTAAGATAACAGTTCAATTCCCGAATTGAGTTACGAAGATTTTTCCGAATCGACAAGTTTTTAATTTTTCTGTGACGTAACTAAAACAGTTTTCAGATTTTTTTCTATACTTGTGCTAGAAGACCTTGCTTTAAGTATGCCAAATTTTGGGATTGTGGTTCAACGGGAAGTACTCTATGAATTTTGATTCCCTTGAAAGAGTCGAAATATACGTTTTTTTTTTTCGATATAAACGGCCGTATCTTTTTTCCGTTAACTTAGAAGTTTGATTTTTTAACAGCTTCAAGGGACCGCAGACCTGAGTATACGGTTTTAATTTCAACTCGATACTTCCACGCGTTCCCGAGATAGAGGGTTTTGACAGACAGACAGACTGATAAAAAGTGATCTCATAGGATCACTTTTTTTTGGGGTTCCGTTTTTTCCTTTTGAGGTACGGAACCCTAAAAAGCACTCGGACCTATAGGGTAGTGTCCAGGGTCAAAATAATACATTTTATTTAGTCCGTATTTTAGATTATAAAAAAATATTGGACACGTATTTTTTCTTTTTTCGATTAAACAAAAAATAACAAAGTTAAAGCCCATTAAAATTACGTGTGACGTCACCCCGTGCGAAAAAATGTAACACGGCGTGATGTTACACGTAACTTTAATGGGCTATATCTTTGTCATTTTTGGTTTAATTTACAAATAAAAAAATACGTGTCCCTTATTTTTGAATAATCTAAAAGACGGACTAATTACATTTTTTACGGCAACTAGCATAATTGTTTTTACCTTCATCATCAGCCTTTTTAATGTTCCCACTGCTGGGACTCAGGCCTCCTCTCTAGGAGAGAGAATGGGCTGTAATCTACCACGTGGGCCCAGTGCGGGTTGGTAGACATGCCGGTTTCCTCACGATGTTTTTCTTCACCGTTATGAGAGCAGTGGAGAAGTTGCTTTCACCTTACAAGAAATAAACTGTAACTTTGTTTTTTTAGGTGTGCCGAATATGCCTAGTAATGAACACGAAGATGTATCACATAAGGGAACACAAACTAGATCATATGTACGAGCAGATCACAGGATTGAAGGTGAGTTTACTTCAGGTACATTTAGGCCTCTGCCTCGAATCTTGCGGGTAGCAGGGTGGCGGCGGTGGCGGCGCGGGAGCGGAGCGGGCAACGCAGACTGTTCTCGAAACCAGCGGGCAGGGCGCGCGGCACTATAGCGGCGTAGTGTTGTGCTCGTGCTTGTGTTGTCGAGATATTTATTTGGATTAGACGCAAAATGCCACATTCGCAAAATGCCATCTTCACAAAGTGCTACATTCGCAAAATGCCACTTTCGCAAGTGCCAAAATGTCATTTCGAACTCAGTATTTTTTTTATTTGGACGTTAGTATGTTTTTATGAAAAGAAAAGCCCACTGCAAGAAGTAAATAAGTAATTTTAACAAATTTTTTATTTTAATTTAAGTAAATCGCACATTCTGCGACAACTATGATTTTTTTAGAATGTGACATTTTGAGAAAAGTCATTTTGCGAATGTGGCATTTTGCTAGTGTGGCATATTGCGAAATGTCATTTTGCGAATGTGGCATTTTGCGCCTAATCCATTTGTTTTTATTCGCGAACGAAATGTCTGAACAACGGCGACAACATCTTTTCGATTCAAATTTATTCCTAACGCTCAATTTATTGTGGGCAAAAGAAGAAGTGAGCCCCTACTATAGGGCAAGGAAAAGAAAAAGTAGTTTATCGAAATTATGAAGAACATACACAATGTCCTGACAAATTCTACGACCAAAATAAATTGCACAACAATGCAATGCAGACGCGCGGGCGGTCACCGCTTTTTTGTTTCGACGGGAAAAATCATCCATTGACAACCCCCGCTCTTGGGCGGAGCGGAAGATAGTGTCAGACTCTTACTGACTAAAAAACCCATCCCGTTCCTTCAAGCCTTCATACCGGGGCTCGAGCGCCCTTTCGGATAACCCTGGCCCCAATAGGCTTCGACCCGGCTGGGCCCCTGCTGTTGCTAACAACTCCTTGAAGCGCGCCGTCGACTTGGGCTTGGTCCGGACAGTTACCGGACGGCCGGACAGCGAGCTACCCATTGCTCAATGTCAGGCGGCCACCGCTTGACACCGCTCGTTGCCCGCCCCCGTGCCGCTGTTTCCGAGGGCCTGTCCATTTGATTTTATGCATTAGATCTTGCCGTTTCCGCGCCGCCACCGCCGCTGCCCCGCTGCCCGCAAGATTCGAGGTAGAGGCCTAGCTATCATGATATTTATTACAATTATCTCAAATTTTGTTCAAGACGTAGTGTTTCGAAGACGTATTCCGTATTTGAAATCCCGTTATTGCGGGAAAATGAAAATTAGTCTAAGTTGTTCCTTGTAACATCAGCTAGAAGTTAACGTAGACTGACGTCACAGTCCATTACACCCCTATGCAAGGTCCGATCCTAGCTATTTAGCCTCTCCGGGAAAAGATAATTTTCGCTGTCCTTTACATACACAAACCATATAAAGGCCTACGCAGACCGGGACGGCATGGCAAGGGATTTTGCCGTCAGTCAGCGCACGTTAGCCGCTTAGATACCGCGGCATTCTAGCGCCTTGCCACGGCGTGCCGCAGCACGACAAAGCTCCTCGCCTCCTGCGCCTCGGCAGCTCCTGCTGCCCGATACACTTGTCTTCAGTTGCGTTTGTTGATGTGCCTCAGTTTTAAAATGGTACATTGGGATTTGGTGTTGATATCGATTAATGCAGACGAAGAAGGTGCACAGGCTAATAATAGGGATAGAATAAGACCGACCCACTCCGCGGTATGTCAAAACGAGCGCAGGATTCCTTGGCATGCTGTTGCCTACCGCAGTACGCCGCGGCATTCCGCCCCGGGAGCCCGTGGCGCGTCTTTCAATGCGGTTCAATGAAATCCATTTTGATGCCACGGCATCATTTTAAAGCTTAGCAATTTATGTCGTATTTCTATATCGATACGTTTAAATGTTCATAAGTAAAAATTTAAATCCCTTGCCATGCCGTCTCGGTCTGCGTAGGCCTTAAGTCGTGAGTTTAAAGCGCGCGTTTTTCGATGGGAAAAATCATCCTATGACAACCCCCGCTCTTGGGCGGAGCGGGAGATAGTGTCAGACTTTTACTGACTAAAAAGCCCACCCCGTTCCTTCAAGCCTTCATACCGGGGCTCGAGCGCCCTTCCGGATAACCCCGGAGAGCGCCGTTGCCTGGGTGTGAATGGGTAATGGCTAGGTTGGAAGATAGGAATAAGTCTGTCAGCTCTGGCCACTTGCCCCCCCCCCCCCCTTAGATCGGGCCCTGCCCCTATGGCGATGTAGAAAAGAGGCGTTAGAGGCGATGTAAAGTTTATTCTATTCAGCTTGTTTTGTCTATAAAGGCAGGTCCAGAAGACAGACTACCCCAGCGGGTATGCTGGGAGTGCGCTGGTCGTCTATCAGCGGCTTATCGCTTCAGGAGTAAAGCTCTAAGGAGTGATATCCTACTGCAGGATACGTTACGCTCCGACACTTACGTGAGTATCATATATTTTATGTTTTTAACTGGCCTGTTGGTTTAGTGGTTAGTGGCCCTGACTGCTATGCCGGAGGTCGTGGGTCCGATTCTCACCCAGGACAAATGTTTATGTGATAAGCATGATCATTTGTTCTGTGTCTGGGTGTAATTTATCTATAATATGTATGTATTTAGACATATATAAGTATGTTTAGCAGTTGTCTTGTACTCATAACACAAACTCTGCTCAGCTTGGGACTAGACGGCGTTGTGTGGTAGTTGTGGAATATATTATATTATTATTATTTATAAAATGTGTAATATTTGTACAACATTACAGCCTTTAAGTAATGCGTTGTACAAAAGAAACTGAAAAAAAAGACGTGTGGCACTCGGGGACTGCCGCGGTAAAGCTATTGCATAGCATTTTATCAACTTATGCAATTATAAATATTTATTTATTTTATTTATGCAGTATTTTTTTCCTTTGTTTTTTTTTTCTTTGATATTAATTGAAGTTACACTTTCACACATTGAATTGAATTTTGATTGATTGTTCACTCATTTGTTTTCTTATCGGTCGCGATGTCTGTACGTGGCTTAAAGTTTTGTGCGAGGATAGATGTAAATCTTGTTTCATTACGGGGTATTTTATTTTATTTTATTGGTAACGTATATGTTTTTATGCTATTGCATAGCTTCTACCGCGGGCCTTGAGCGTGGAGACCGAATCCAGAAATTCCTTAACGAAAATAACCTAACACCCCCCACTCATTTGTTTTCTTATCGGTCACCACGCTCAAAAAGGGTAACTTCAATTAATATCAAAGAAAAAAAAAATACTGCATAAATAAAATAAATAAATAATTATAATTGCATAAGTTGATAAAAAATGCTATGTAATAGCTTTACCGCGGCAGTCCCCGAGTGCCACACGTCTTTTTTTTTTTAATTATTACTATTATTAAATTGTATTTGTTGCATTACCTACTATTGAATTGAATTGCTGAATTATTATTGAATTGAAAATGTTTAATCTATTTATTAATTATGTGATTCAGATGCAAGTTTCTTGTTATTGAATAAATGACTATGATTATAACTATGACTTACTTTTTTTACAGATCAAAATCCGTGACATTAGATCGATAGGTAGAAAACATCACGACCTAACATCGACTTTAGTTCAGCAAACATTTGATAACGACGATTTTGATCTACACGTGAAAGATTTAAATATAAAAACAGAAGATACGCCAGACGCATCGGAAACTGTATCGGGTGGAACTGAAGATGTTGACGTAAAGTCTTTAGGACCAGTCAATGCGATGGATGTCAAGGATGAAAGCAGTAATGAGATCTTCTTTGAAGAGTACGATAATTTTGATGACGATGATGAGAAAGCACTTAGTGAGGTCTATGTGGAGAAGAAGGAGGCTGCCCCTAAAGTTAAGAAGAAGAGGGAGAAAGTCACGAAGAAGGTTAAACAAAAGAAGGCTGAAGAAGACAGTGATCCGAATACTTGTAGTGATAAGTAAGTCTAGATTTATTTTATCGATAATATTATTACAAGCTTTTATTTAGCTTCATCTGTCTAATCTTGCAACTTGAATTTGACCCAATTCTCGGTTACCGATTGAGCTGTAATTTTTGTATCCATGTGTAAATCAGATGACAATGCAAAATTATAATGGCATGGAGCTGATCTGATGATGGAAATGGAAGAATAGGAGCTTGGTAGTTAAACGACACAACCCCATCGAGTTTGGACTCGTATGATTCGTCTTGACGAGTATTAATTATATAGGTATTATACCGTGCTATAAAAGATTGCTATGAACAAAATATTTTCATTAAAAACTTGTTTTTAGTTTATAAGGGGAATTTTGAGAAGCTTTTTCAGAATCTGTAACTGAATGTATAAAGTGAGAAATGAGTATACACCGTTAAATTTTAATCGTTTTTATCCTGTGGAGGGTCGATCCGATATATGAAACACTATCGATTTGTAAAGATAAAATTAAAAAATAAAGAATTTTTTTTTCAAAACTCGTATTGATTTACGCATGTACGAAATTAATTTCCTTAAGGGTGAAATGCACCATTTAACTATAACGATAACAAAGCCGTTAACAGTTGTCAAATCGCCGAATTGACCAATAGGCGGCCGTTTCACGGCTGGTTATGGTTTGGTTATCGTTATAGTTAAATGGTGCAACTCACCCTAAGAAAACATCAGCTGAGCGAGTTCCATGACCTGTAGTTAATAGTCGGCATTGCATACAAACTACCTACAGGTCATTAGACTCGCTCAGCTGACGTTTTCTTAAAGAAATTAATTTAAATTAATTTTATCTTTACAAATCGATAGTGTTTCATGTACCGGATCGACCCACCACGGAATTTAAACGATTAAAATTAAGCGGTGTATTAGGGGAAGTTTGAAAGTGGCGCCAGTGACTGAAAAGTTAAAAGGAAATCGTTTGTCTTGGTATGGTCATGTAAAGAGGAGAGATGAAAAGCATGTTGCTAAAAGAGCTATAAATTTACATGTGGATGGATGGAGAGGGAGAGGGAGGCCAAAGAAAAGATGGATGGATTGTGTGAGAGGTGATATGAAAGAAAAAAGAGTTAGTGATAGCGTGACGGGTGACAGGACAGAATGGAAGAAAAAAAAACGTGCTTTGCCGACCCCAAGTCACACGTCGTGCCCTCGTCGTCGGCGGCGGAGACCTCTCGCGCCGGGCCTTGGTTCAGGCCATAGTCCGGAGCGAGGAGGAGTGGCAGACGCGAGCGCGAAAAGGAGGAGGCTGACCACATCAGGCAAAGGCGCTCTCACCGTCGCCGGGATTCCGATCCCGATTTCCGGCCACCGAAATCGCGGGCTTGCGGACAGTGAGCAATGGGTAGCTCGCTGTCCGGCCGTCCGGTAACTGTCCGGACCGAGCCCAAGTCGTCGACGGCGCGCACTGTTCCCGCGCGCCTCAAGGAGTTGTCAGCAACAGCAGGGACCCAGCCGGGTCGAAGCCTACTGGGGCCAGGTCTAGCTCCGAAAGGTAGCTCGGCCCCGGTATGAAAGGCAAGTAACGGGGTGGGTTTTTTAGCCAGTAAGAGTGTGACACTGTCTTCCGCTCCGCCCAAAGGCGGGGGATGTCATTTGGATGATTTTTACTCAAGTCACTATAATCTTAATAACTTTTAATTTCCAAATTTCCAGGTTCAAAACGACAGATGTAAAACGCCGTAGACAAAACGAGAGCTTCGACGAGTCCCTGTTCACGGTCACGCCGCTGACGTACGACCAGCAGATCGAGGAGGTAGTGAAGAGGCAGGAGAGTTACAACTACACGAGCGCGCCCTACAAGTGTACTGTCTGCTATCGCGGCTTCCAGATCAAGGATAGGTTTACTGCGCATTCTGTGAGACACAGCGAGGTGAGACCCATTTGCTCGGCTTGGATACTAAGTCTTTTGAGCCATGTATGACACTAAGTCTTTTAAGCCATGATCCTATCAAAGGACCCTTTTTTGGCTTGGAAACTAAGTCTTTTAAGCCATCATGGGATCATTTTTTGGCTTGGATACTAAGTTTTTTAAGCCATGATGCCATTAGGTGATCCTTTTTTGGCTTGGATACTATTTCTTTTAAGCCATTATGCCACCAGAGGCCATGATGCCATCAGAGGATCCTTTTTAGGTTTGGAAACTAAGTCTTCGTTTCCTGAAAACAATTTTTGTGGAAGGTTGTTCAGTTTCGTCTACTGAGCAAGCCCTTAAAGTTTGCGGAGGGCTGTCCCTTACACATTGTATATAAAAAAAAAAAATATTATTATAATTTTTTTTTCCAGCAATGTGGTGCCTATGAGTGTTTTATATGCAAGACCAGACTAAAGACTAGTCGCGCCCTGCGGAAGCATCTAACAGCGCAACATACTGAGCAATATGCTTGTAAGGGATGTCCCTTCGTCACTAGAAATCGGTGAGTATACTACAATAATATAATTTATGTAAAAATAATCCAGTAAAACCTTTGAATGTTTTTTTTTTGTTTTTTAGGGTTCCTTATCAAAAGGATAAACGGAACCCTTCCGCCCTGTTCACGATTTCGGTCTTACCGGCGAGTGGCGTGCTTTAAACATTTTTAAACTTATAGGATCACTTTGTTGTCTGTCCGTTCGTCTGTCTGTCTGTCATGACTCTTTATATCAAGGACGTGTAAAGGTATCGAGTTGAAATTAAAATTTTATACTTACGTCTGCGGTCCCATGAAACTGTGAAATAATCAAACTTCTAAGTTAACAAATAAAAAAGATAATTGCAATTTAAGACCCTTCCCATTCGTCTATCGTTAACCATGGTTTGAAAACTTGTGGTTTCATCCATCGAAATGTTTGATAACGAGGAAACGCGAAAAAAGAAAGATAATTTCATTGACATAATTAACACAATAGTAGCAGTACTTGTCTTTTAGTCCTGGGCGGTTTAAATTCCTCACTCCATTCAATTTTCTATATTAACTCCCTCACAGTACTCGGGAGTTCATTAATTAAATCCCTCACTGCGTTCGGGATTAAAACTTAGCAACCGTCATTTCGTTCGGAATTCAACATGCCGCTGACTGAAAGACAATGCTTAAGAGGCTGCTTTTCCACTCGTCTATCGTCAACATCGAGCATGCTTTAAGAGCTTGTTACTTCATCTAACGCAATCCAACGCGATGTTTGACGAAAAGGCAACGTGAGAAAAGCGAGATAACGCCTGAACTCTGTTGGTATTCGGTACTACCGTCATTTACTCGAATATTTCACAAAACTTATTCCCATAAAACTTATTATTAAATACGTTTTTTTTTTTTAAACTTTACTAATTTTTGGAAAAAGTTTTCATCATTCAGAATTTTGGTTAAATTTGCAAGATTTCTATAATTATACTTTTTTTAATTTTTGAAGTGTCAAAGTTCATGCAAAATAGCAGATTTTCACAAGTCTTTACTGGATTAGTTTTACAAAAACTAAAATGATTTCCATAGAAGCCTAGATAATATCCACAAGATACTGTGTTTCCAAAGTATCTAACAAAAAATGTGTAATAACGTCATAATCGGGTATTTTACTACTCTATATGAGAAAAAATCTTAAAATATATTATTAAGATAGCTTAGGCAAAAAGTAGTCGGCAAGTATTAATTTTAGTTCATAAAATAGCAAATTTTAATTCAATTTAAATTTTCTTTTTTTTTTTCATCTGTACTTTATCACATTGAAATAGCTACCATGTTAATACGTCATTCAGCTGTGTAAATTAAGGGTCACAGCTGTCAACTGATCGGCCATACTGAAACAATATTAGCGCCCTTGTTTACAGAGCCAACTGACGTCATACCTCGGAGTAAATATGGCGTCCACTACGTTCTGCATTATAATAATAATAATGCTCTTTATTTCCAAGTAACAATAAGACTCATGAGTGTTAGTAATAATAAAACAACCTTACAGCTATCTCAGTGACACAAATACATTTACAAATTATAAAACCACAAACAAACAAAACAAAACAATGAATCATTGCTTCAGCATCCCAGCTGAGATACTGGAGCAACGATTCACTATGCAGCAGTCTAGCCTGCCCGCGATCATGCCCAGGAATTTGAAAATGTCAATTTTAAATGCATTTTAGGGTCCTTAGCGACTGAATAAAATTTTTTGTGTAATTTTTTAATGGTTTATTAGTAGTCTAGAATCTAATTGAGACACTTTTCAAAAATGAGTGTGATACCCTATTGCGTTAGAGCGGTTGTATGAAAAACAGTGAACAGCTGTTTCTTTAACCAGAATTCCTTTTTTTTTCAGAGGAGTAGCGAGGGAGCACGAAAAATGGCATGCGGGTGCTAAATACCAATGTCCACATTGTGCCAGCGAGTTTGAGTAAGTATTTCTTTAATTTAGACTTTATTTCAACGGATTAGGCGCACAATGCCACATTCGCAAAATGACATATTGACGCAAAATGCCACATTTGCAAAATTACATTTCGCAATATGCCACACTATCAAAATGCCACATTCGCAAAATGACTTTTTTCAAAATGTCACATTAGCAAAATACCACATTATCAAAATGACACATCCTCAAAATGACACATTCTAAAAAAATCATAAATATCGCATAATGTGCGATTTACGTAAATAAAAATAAAATAAAATGTTAAAATTATTTATTTACTTCTTGCAGTGGGCTTTTTTTTCATAAAAACATACTAACGTACAAATAAAAAAATACTGAGTTCGAAATAACATTTTGGCGTTATGCGAAAGTGGCATTTTGCGAAAAGTCATTTTGCTAATATGGCATTTTGCGAAGGTGGCATTTTGCTAATATGGCATTTTGCGAAGGTGGCATTTTGCGTCAATATGTCATTTTGCGAATGTGGCATTGTGCGCCTAATCTATTTCAACATCTACTAAGTTGATATTTCCTCGGCGCTACTTTTTAACGGAATTATTATTCTTTTTCAGCAAAATTACGACATATATGGGTCATATTCGTATCAAGCATGTGTCTGACTTCGTCTGTGAACTCTGCGGTTATACTTTTGTTAGTAAGAAAGGTATCGACGTTCATAAGAAGAAAAAACATCGTATGTATAAGGAGGTTAGTAACTTAAAAACAGTTTTTTTTTCTTTTTTTTTTTTAGGCGGGAAATTTCCGCGCTTGAGCGGAGGGAGAGGGCGTCATCATCATTATCAGCCTTTTTAATGTTCCCACTGCTGGGCCTCAGGCAATGGTCTGTAATCCACCACGCTGGTCCAGTGCGGGTTGCTGGATGTCACATGTCTTTGAATGTTTGGTTCTAGGACATGCTGGTTTCCTCACCTTCACCGTTTAGAGCAGGGATGTTACGGAGCTTCGACTCCGACTCCGTTAAGTCGGAACTTCCGATATGATTACACCTTCGGTTCCGACTTCGGCTCCGATACTTTTAAATCGGAGGTTTTAATCGGAGGTCCGGAATGCCCCTGACTCCCGCTACGTCACTTTATTGTCAATTATTTTTTCACTTGTTGTTAATTTGTTGACGCACAGGACATGTTCATCTTCTTTATAATTAAAAAAAAAAATGAAAAAAAAAAAATGTTTTGATTGTCCATAAATAAAAAATCTCTCTCCTGCTACCACTTCTGACTATCTGACTATCTTCCGCCTCGGGTTCCGATTCCGGTTCCGACTCCGATAAATTAAATTTAAAAACTCCGACTCCGCTTTCGGTTCCGATATAATGACCTCCGATAAATCACTGGTTTAGAGAGCAGTGGTGATGAAATAAATTACACAAAGTAATGCGCCTGGCTGGGTTTGAACCCGCACACAGTGTCTTAAGACGAAAGTCTTATGTCCAGTGCGTGATCATGGTCAAACATGGTCTCTTACAATGGGCCTCATCAGAAAGCTTACAGTCACCCAAAGGGCAATGGAAATGGTGGATTACGGCCTATTCCCTTTACTAGAGAGGAGGCCCGAGTCCCAGCAGTGGGAACGTTAAAAGGCTGTATGCTTATACTTATATGTGTCGAAGCGTTGACGCATATCGGTCGGTATAGATCAGCACCATCTATCCCTCACTGGAGGAACTATATAGTTAGATTTGACAGCTAACGTTTAGGAACGTCAAGTATTAACTTGGGGATGGTTAGCGTGGAGTAATGGCGACACCGAGTGAATAATCGAACCAAATGTCAATCCGGAATTATAATCAGACCTGTTGACATTTTGAGCACTATGGAACTTACCCTATTTAAAAATAAATAACGTAATTTCTTAATCGATAAGGCTTGTGTAGTAAGCCAGATCCAGAATTTCCTAAATTATTGAATAATTGTGTATTTTTGACATTTATAATTCTAAGTCAATTTTGACATTTATAATTCCTACTCAAAAATTACATTAATAATTCTGACGCAATTTTGACATTTATAATTCTGATACAATTTTGACATTTATAAATCCAACTAAATTTTGATTCAATTATTTGTTAAATATTTTCTTAGTACAATCTGTAATTTATTATTGTATGCCTAATTGGCAGGACATAATGGAACTATAATTTATTATTTAATTTTAACACCTGTATGTAACCTATGCCCACAATAAAGATATTCTGATTCTGATTCTGATTCTGAACATTGACAGGTACTGACGTTGACAGGTAGGTTGACTAACCTGTAACGAGGGTAGGCAGACGTGTGCGGTGGCGGCTGGTTGAGGCACTTTGAATCGGTCCAGTCTAGGTAGACATTCGTTACTCCACGCCAAACTTCCCGCGTTCCTAAGTTCTTACGAGCCATATCGCAGGCATCCTTGATTATTCTGTATTCAATGTGTTTTAGCAAGTAATTAGAAGTGTTAACGTAGGTTTTGTAAGTGTTATTTCCGATGTCGCGACCCACAGATAACGAACCTCCTTATATTTTATATTACAGGTTCCGTTAGAGGGGCCGTATTGTGAAATGTGTGACGTGAAATTCTTGACGGTAGAGGCGTACGATAGACATATGAAGTTGTCTTCGAAACATAGTAGTGATCATGATCCGTGAGTATATATTTTTTTCTATCGAAATAAATTTCTGCCATTCTATCCTATCACCCGTCACGCTATCCCTAGCTTCCTTTTCTTTCATATCACTCTTCAATCCATCCATCTTTTCTTTGGCCTCCTTCTCCCTCTCCATCCATCCACATGTAAATTCATAACTCTTTTAGCAACATGCTTTTCATCTCTCCTCTTTACATGACCATACCAAGACAAACGATTTCCTTTCAACTTTTCAGTCACTGGCGCCACTTTCAAACTTCCCCTAATACACCGTTAAATTTTGATCGTTTTAATCCCGTGGCCGGTCGATCCGGTACATGAAACACTGTCGATTAAAAAAGATAAAATTAAAAAAAAATAAAGTACCTACCTTTTTTTCTAAACTCGTATTAATTTACGCATGTACGAAATTAATTTCTTTAAGAAAACGTCAGTTGAGCAAGTCCCATGACCTGTAGGTAGTTTGTACGCAACGCCGACTACTACCCATGGGTCACTCAAAATTTAGCGGTGTATATACCACAAAATTTTAATTAGTACAAATACTTAAAGGGCTTTTTAGAAAAGGTCTTGTTATTATTTAACGTTCGCTCTCTTATTGTCTTCTATTGTGTCTTTAATTACGCTATTCAAAAGTTTAAAGTCTCAATAAATAATATTCATAAACAGCGTTTGTTTATATCCCAAAATGTCACTCAATTTATGGATATATTGTACAGATTATTTATTTATTTATTTAAACTTCATGTACAACAGTGGTACATAGGCGGACTTAATGCCACAAGGCATTCTCTCCCAGTCAACCTTTGGGTTAAAAAAGACAACACTGTGGTAGGTTTGCACAATAAACAAATACATAACAAATAGTTCAAATGGAAAAATATAAAATAAGTTATTTATAATAATAAAATACATATATATGCTAAAATAATTAACTAATAATTACTATGAAAAATTTCAAATCACTATGAGAACTTAATAACAATTTTGAACGAAGACCGAATTAAGGTTGAAAGGACTTCAAGTAGTTCCGAATATTACGTTTGAAGGATAATTCAATTTCAGCTTTTTTGATTATTGATAAGAATGAATTAATTGTGATCAAAATGCAAGAAACACTGCCCGTACTGTACTGCGTAATTATGAAAACATTTTCGTGGATAATTATAGGATTTCGTTTTTTTTTGTTTTTTAAACTTGTGTTTACGCAAATATCATCCCTAACGGGTTCGGATAGAGCCCCATTTATTGTAGTAATTGAAAAATGTTCGTGTATAGAACAAGTGCAGAAAAATAACAATGTTCTAATAAAATGTCGCAGGAATCGAATCCGCAATGACTCTCAGAGCATGAACGCGGAGCGCAGCGGGCGCGTCATGCGTCGCATGGAGCGCCGCCCGCTCGTGCACCCGCGCCCGCCCGCACACGACGAGCAGGCCGACGCGCAGCCCATCAACTGTGAACAGGTAACACCTGGGGTAATGTTATCTAATTAATTATACTTATATATGTGTGTGCTAGCTTTTGTCTGCCACTACTCTGTTCTACTCTACCCTACTCCACTCTGTTCATCTCCACTCTACCCTACTCTACTTTATTCTACTCCACTCTACCCTACTCGACTCTGTTCTACTCCACTCTGCCCTACTCTACTCTGTTCTACTCCACTCTGCCCTACTCTACTTAATTGTACTCCACTCTACCCTACTCTACTTTATTCTACTCCACTCTATCCTACTTCACTCTACCCTACTCTATCCTACTCTACTCAACTCCACTCTATTCTACCCTACTCCCCTCTACTCCACTCCACTCTACACTAACTCTAACTGTTGTTCTTGTTGTTGTTGTTGTTGTGTGTTGCTGTGTAATGTATGTTGTAGGTAACTGCCGGTGCAATGTTATATAATATATTATCCTAGTAAAAGTTGTACAAAATAGGTCGTGGGCTATTGAAGAGTTAAGTGGACAAAATCTGACAAAATAAAAAAAACTATTTTTTTAGCTTGAACATAGGTTTTAACTGATGTTAAATCGATCCATGTATTTAAAACACACCAATTCTTATTCGTTACGTAGTTACAGATGCTAGCTAAGGTTTTAACCGTCAATCAATTATATATTTTAGATTTGAAATGTGCTAACAGCAGATATATATAGATATATATTATATTAAATATATATGTATGTCTATTTTAGTTATATATATACATTTGCACCCTTATTTTTCTAAATAATCCATTTTTCGTTGTTTTTTTTTTTTGTGCACCTGCCATGTTTTTCTCTTCACCACCCTAGGTTGACTGGTAGAGAATGCCTAAGGCATTAAGTCCGCCTTTGTACCTGTGCGTTGCATAAAGTTTTAATAAATAAATAAATATTACCAGAGAATCTTAATAGTAGTTAACACCTTTGTCTACTTACCCCTTCATTTTGTTACCCCCCATTTCCTTAAATATGTGGCAGAAAAACTTTCGCCATGTATATCGGCGCAAATATTTCTAAAAACGCGCAGAGCGCACGTGCAACGAAACGTCACGCACTACTCACGCGGCGCGCCCCTCCAAAAGTGAAAGGCAGAGCTTATAAAAGGCGGGCGCAGCGCGTGAGCGGTCATTCGTTCGTCGACATCCGAGCTGGTCGGACGTTTCTGATGTGAATTTATTATTATATTATTTTTGAATTATTTTGAAACTGATTTGTTTGCATAAGTGTTATATAATTATAAAAGTTAAATCATACAAAAAGTGATTTATATAATAGTAAAAGTGATTTGAATAAAACAAAATGGATCATAATGAGGCTTTTATTCGTGAAGACACCCCTCCTCTTATATCAGAAGTGGGATGAATCGACGCCAACAACCTACTCTTGCAAATACAGCAACCTTGGCGCTCCTGGCTAATACATTTAAAGACACAATGTGTGAAATGATGATGCAAATGTCTCAGGACAATCATGCTGCACTGGCATCAATGATGAAAATCTTTCATGGAGATGAAAATCGATCAGTTCGCATCTCTGATGTCTATTTTCCAAGTTACGATCCTGATAAAGGCACAGACGTAAGAGAATGGGTAAATCTCATAACAAGAACTCAAGAAGAATACAAATTAAAAGATCACGAAGTTCGTCTTAAAGCTGCAAGTGTTTTAAAAGGAAGGGCGCAAACCTGGGCCGATGATTGTCTACTGAGAACAACGACTTGGGCAGAAATGAAAGAAGACATGTTACAAACATTCGAGCCAGAATCTCGATATTTTTCCGATGTACTGAAATTTCGAAGATACACCATTAATGATGCAGATAACGTACCAGAATACATATCAAATGTCTGGAAAATGTTTAAAAAAATTGTTAAACCGGATCCAACTGAAGAAGATGCTGTTGAATTTGTGATCGGTAGTATACAAGAAGACGACCTTCGCACAGAACTCCTAAACAGCAGGTGCAAGACAGTTCCAGAGCTAATAGCGATTGCAAAAACCATGCGTAAACGTAAATTCCCTTCAATACAAGAGCATATACCCAATAAGAAGCAAAAAATCGACGGTAGTAAATCAGACCAGGGTTTGACATGTTTCGTATGTGGCAAACAAGGGCATCGAGCTCGCTGGTGTAACCAAAACTCAATTGCACGAGCTCGCACAGAACAACAACCAAGTACATCCACTTCCAGAGAAACGGAAGCAGCCAAGCCTACAGATAAAAGGAAAAAAGAATGCTCCTACTGCTCTGTTCCCGGACACACTTATGAAGCTTGTTTCAAAAGACGTAATGCTGAAAAAAATGTTAATCTGTGTCAAGTCAAAGAAAAAAATGCCGAAAACATTATCACAATTACAATCAACAATAAGTCTTTTGAAGCCATATTCGACAGTGGAGCTGATTGTTCACTGGTGAGGGAATCGATAGCCCTCGCTCTTCCTGGAACAAAAAGAAACAAGACGACTTATCTAAAGGGTATCGGACCGGTATCTGTCATATCCTTTAGCACAGTAACACCTGTATGCAAAATAAACGGCATGCATCTTGAGCTCGATCTCCACATCGTGCTGGATCACGAGCTACCAGCAGATATTCTAATCGGAAGAGATATGCTGAGTATTCCAGGTATAAAGGTCACGCTGACCAACAGTGAAATATCAGTGACCAGGAATGAGCAATGCCAAATTCCGATAGAAATATGGAATCTGTCTTCAAGCACTATAAATACGGATATAATAAACAAGAAGGAAATAGAGAACTTAATGGATCTATTGAAAAAATACAATAAGCATTTCACTGAAAGTGTAACTGGATCGCGAATAACGACTGGTGAATTATCTATTCGACTAAAAAACCCCGACAAAATCGTAAATCGACGACCTTACAGACTGGCACCAATCGAACGCGAAAAAGTTCAGGCAATTATTAAAGAGCTCCAAGAAAAAAATATAATTAAGGAAAGCAATTCACCTTTTGCAAGCCCCATTATAATGGTGAAGAAGAAAAATGGCGAAGACCGGTTATGCGTGGACTACAGAGAATTAAATGCAAACACTGTACGTGACCATTACCCACTGCCATTAATCTCGGAACAGCTTGATCAACTCGCTGATGCTAAATATTTCACTTGCCTTGATATGGCAGCAGGATTTCATCAAATCCCAATTTCTCCAGAATCAATCGAGAAGACTGCATTTATAACTCCCGACGGCCAATATGAATATTTAACAATGCCGTTCGGATTAACAAATGCACCGTCAGTTTATCAAAGGGCTATAAATAAGGCTTTGGGAGATCTACGAGACAAAATCGCACTTGTCTATATGGATGATGTACTTATACCAAGTAAAACAGTTGCTGAAGGTATTCAAAATCTGGAAAAAGTTTTAGAAGCCCTTACCAAGTGTGGCCTCTCCATAAATATTAAAAAGTGTTCATTTTTGAAGGTTTCTATCGAATATCTTGGCTTTATAGTCAGTGATGGGAAGGTGAGGCCTAGTTCATCTAAAGTTGACGCATTGGCAAGAACCCCTCCTCCCGAAAATGTGAAGCAACTAAGACAATTCAATGGCTTGGCTTGGTATTTTCGCCGATTTATTTCCAACTTCTCAACTATAATGATACCATTATACAACTTAACCAAATCCGGTGTAAAATGGAATTGGACTGAAGAACATGAAGCAGTACGATCCAAGATAATAAATTATCTGACTTCAGCACCGCTGCTTACAATATTTAAAGAGAATCATCCAATAGAGCTTCATACGGATGCTAGTGCAATGGGATTTGGAGCAGTGCTAATCCAACCAAAAGATGGGATTCGCCATGTGATTGCTTATTTCAGCATGAGGACAACGCCAGCTGAATCCAAATATCACAGCTACGAGCTTGAGACGTTGGCAATAGTTCGAGCAATTAAACATTTTCGCCATTTTCTATATGGACGAAAATTCACAGTCATAACAGACTGTAACGCAGTAAAAGCATCACGCTACAAACAAGATCTATTGCCTAGGATTCACAGATGGTGGGCCTTTCTACAAAATTTTGAATTTGAAGTAGAATATCGAAAAGGTGAAAAATTGAAACATGCCGATTTCTTTAGCCGAAACCCACTTCGAGTTGTTATGAATTTGACTACCAAAGATGACTGGCTGATTGTAGAACAACGGCGCGATTCTGAACTGAGTAAAATCATCAAAGAAATTCATACAAATCATGACCTGTATCCGGATTACGAACTCAAAGACAACGTTTTACACTTCAAAACTAATTCTAAAGGAAAAATCAAACTGACCAAAGTTGTCCCACAATCTTATCGATGGAGTCTTATAAACACCTACCATGAAGCTCTCAGACACATGGGATGGGAGAAAACGTTGGCAAAACTTAAAGAAAACTTTTGGTTTCCTAAAATGTCATCAACAGTCAGATACTTTGTAGAGCACTGTGTCATATGCAAGACTATGAAAGGACCATCAGGAGCTGCACAAAGTCGATTGAACCCAATCGAAAAAATACCTGAACCTTTTCACACCATCCACATCGATATTTCCGGCAAACTTAGTGGTACTGCTTCTCAGAAGGAATATGTTTTTGTAGCAATTGATGCTTACACGAAGTTTGTTATTCTGCAACATGCCAAAAACAAAACCCAAACCAGTGCTTTAAAACATCTCAAAGAGATAGTTTATTTATTTGGTGCTCCAAAGCGTATTATTGTTGATGGCGATGGTGCATTTATTTCACATTACAAGAACTACTGTGACCAATATGGGATACAATTACATCAATGCGCCGGATATACAAGTAGAGGAAACGGACAAGTGGAAAGAATTATGAGAATAATAAAGAATGGCTTGACTATTATAAATAACACACAGAAATGTCATTGGGCAACATCACTAGGAGCTTTACAGCTAGCTATCAACTCCACTTTCTCAAAAACCACAGGACTGACACCTATCGAATTGTTAACGGGGAAAAAAGGAAGTGTCCCCCCAGAACTCCTAAATCTTATAGATGAACGTAACGAAAGGGTTGACCCAGAAATGATGAAAGAAGCTGTGTCAAGAAGGATGACCGAACAGGCCGAAAAAGACAAAATGCGCTACGATAATAGTAAAGCCAAAGTAAAGCGATTTGCGAAAAGTGAATATGTTCTTTTACGCGAGCCTCCAAGACTGGGCACTAAACTAAGCCAAAAGTATGATGGACCGTTTGAAATAAGAAAGGTCTTACCACATGACAGGTATGAAATTCGTCGTATTAATGGTCGTGGGCGATGCAGAAAAGTTTGCCACGAACATTTAAGAAGAGCACCACACTTTGGGGTTCAAAGTAACGTGGCCGTATCGGCAATGAATAGAGAGATGGACGAAAACGGGACATCTGATGAGAACAATAGCAATTAAATCAAATTAACGTTGTAAGTACAGAATTTATTATAATTACGTGAAGGTTAAGTAACCGATGTGTTAAGACCAAAATGAGCGTTGAGGCTTTGAGGTTCTATAACGTGTGACCAAAATTAGCGCTGAGGCTATGAGGTCGATGTTCAAAATGATTCGCGAATCAATCCAAAATTAGCGCTGAGGCTATGAGGATGATTGGCAATCAACGAGACTTGTATTTGAAAACTAATGAAGTTATTTTTGCAGATTGCTGTAAGATGTCGGTGCAGGGACGCACCCATCATCAGAATGGCCGTATCGGCGCAAATATTTCTAAAAACGCGCAGAGCGCACGTGCAACGAAACGTCACGCACTACTCACGCGGCGCGCCCCTCCAAAAGTGAAAGGCAGAGCTTATTAAAGGCGGGCGCAGCGCGTGAGCGGTCATTCGTTCGTCGACATCCGAGCTGGTCGGACGTTTCTGATGTGAATTTATTATTATATTATTTTTGAATTATTTTGAAACTGATTTGTTTGCATAAGTGTTATATAATTATAAAAGTTAAATCATACAAAAAGTGATTTATATAATAGTAAAAGTGATTTGAATAAAACAAAATGGATCATAATGAGGCTTTTATTCGTGAAGACACCCCTCCTCTTATATGTATATATTGACTATAATAGAGAAATCTCTGTTACAGTGTGGTATAGAAGTCCGAGATCTACGCGCGTACGCGCAACACTTTCGGCGAGCGCATCCGGACAAGAACAGAACCAAGTACCCCGTCATGAAGACGCCCTGCATGTGTGAACAGTGCGGCAAGATATTCCAGGTATGTACGTTAGAACGGCGACTGATAGGTAGATCGCCATCCGGTAAAGAGCTGGCTCGCTTTTGCGCCTTGCGGGATTGTATTACTAACATCATAAACAACAACTTTTGTTCTATGACTTTTTACAAAACACATTTATACACAAATTTTATTTAATATTTATTAACAATACATTTACCAAAAACAAACCTTCAAGATTTCGTTGTTCTATGTAACACATTTTAACTTTGTATTTTTTTATACCTACCTACGTCTGTATGACGCGATGCAAGCGTATAAGGCGCTCCGCCGCTCGATCGCCACTTCCCTCCGCTATTGTACTATCGCTTGCTTTGCATAGACTTCGAGAGGTTGCCAGTGCTTTACAAATAACTGTATATATATATGTTTCCACCACCTTAGACAAATTTTGGTATAAGCGCGATAGGTCTGTAATTTATTAACCGACTTCGAAAAGGAGAAGGGTTCTATGTTCGGCTGAATGTATGTTTTTTTTATGTATGTTCACCGATATCTCGGTCAATTATGGACCGATTTTGAAAATTATTTTTTTGATTGAAAGGTTATGCTTCCAAGTTGGTCCCATATAAATATTGTGATCAAGAACTTCGAAGATATGGAACAGAACTCCTCATAGAATCACAGCAGAACTGTCGTAACAAGAAAAATTGCTTTGTTTATACGTGTAGTTGATGACTGGCTGAAGGAAAAGGGGGAGGGGATGTATCGAACTGATCTAATGATAAATGATATTTATTTTGTAAATAGGTTTAAAAAACACTTTTACACGTCAATTTTTTTTCGTTTGTTCATGCTAGATTAGGCCGGGAGGTAAATTAATGTAATCTAACCGTATTTGGAATAATTAGAATCGTTATAAGATAAATGATAGAGGTTTGGCTGAGAAGTAATTTTTAGTGGTGGTACCATAACTAAAAAGTGTAAAATAAAAAAAAAAAATTACAAAAAAAAAAAATTTTTTTCGGAAGTCGGTGTTAAATAGCGAAGGGACAAAACAATTATAGAAACACCGACTTCCGAAATTAAAGTTATTTTGTACTTTTCAGTGAACATTGAAGTCGGTTATATTTTTTTTTTGTAAAAAGTTTTCATTAATTCGTGATTGTCTTTCTCGAACGACAAAAGCTAGTATTGAACTACTTTTTTTTTTGTCGACAGAGTATGGCCCTCCTTAAAGACCACATGTGGATCCACACCGGAGAGAAACGCTTCAAATGCGATCGCTGCTCGAAGAGCTTCACCCAGAAGACGAACCTGATGTTCCACATGAGAGTGCACAGCTCGACGCGGCCGAGCTACGAATGCCCCTTGTGCGGAAAACACTTCGCGTTCTTCAATAACAGAAGACGGCATATGTTTGTAAGTATTAGTTACATAGTACTCCTCCAGGGAAGTACTACCACAAAATAGATAGGTACAGAAGTCAAGATAAGATAAGATAAGATAAGATTTATTTCGCAAATATGGGTACATGTGATGGTGGTACAATGTTTTAACAAAGAGAACAAGCCATATTTTGCCAATAACAAGGCATGCAAAAGTACAAAAGATGTAGGTACATGATACATGTTTTTTTTATAATTAATTACAAAGAAACTATTTAATTACTATTCCATACAATAAATAAAAATAAATTTAGTTCATTAGTCAAATAATTAAATGTCATGGCTATTCTATACATTCCATAAATAATAAAATTCTAATAATCAGTCAATAAAATAATCAATATAACATATTCTCATTGTTGATTGAATACAAAATAAAAATTGTCAATTAATGTCTTTGTCCAATAAAAAATCTGCAACACTGTCTGTCACTTTGTCAACTAAAAAGTTAACTCTTAGTTAGTTAGTTAGTTAGTTAGTCTTTTTTTAAATAATGATACGCTATAGTCTTTCCAACTACTACGGGTATTTTATTATATATAACCGGTGCCATGCAGCAGACATTCCTACGCATCAGTGTTGTTTTAGCACTCAATCAATCGGCTCAATCTCATGTATGTACTTTTTTTTTCCATGGGAAAAATCATCTTTTGACAACCCCCGCTTTTGGGAAATAGTGTCAGACTCTTACTGACTAAAAGACCCATCCCGTTCCTTCAAGCCTTCATACCGGGGCTCGAGCGCTCTTTCGGATAACCCTGTCCCCAGTAGGCTTCGACCCGGCTGGGCCCCTGCTGTTGCTGACAACTCCTCGAGGCGCGCGGGAACAGTGCGCGCCGTCGACGACTTGGGCTTGGTCCGGACAGTTACCGGACGGCCGGACAGCGAGCTACCCATTGCTCATTGTCCGCAAGTCCGCGCCTACGTTGGCCGGAAATCGGGATCAGTATCCCGGCGCCGGTGATGGCGGCAATTACGCCGTTGCCTGATGTGTTCGGCCTCCTCCTTTGCGAGCATTACTGCTTCATTACAATGTCTACTTAGTAATCAATTTACGAATAATTTACTCATCATCATCATCATTTCAGCCGATACACGTCCACTGTTGGACATAGGCCTCCCCCGAGCGTCGCCACATCGAACGTTCCTTAATAATTTAAACAGCCAGTGAACTTTACTTGGAAGAAATCCCGCCAGAAACTGAATTCTGTATTAACTTACGGTGTTACGTCATCGGTACATGATGGACATCGCGCCCGTACGCACTAAACGTGCAAAAATCAAAATCAATCAAAGCATTTATTCAAAATAGACCATTTGCAGGCACTTTTGAATAGTCAAATGTCGGTCAGTCCAAGAAAAGTGAAGCTAAATTGCACGTTCCAAAGCGTAGATCTCTATAGAGAAGAACGTGCAAGAAACTCCATGGACACTCTTTAAATCATATTATGTGTTACATATAACGCTTGGTTACATATTACTTGTTGCTTCTATCATGTGAGCACAATGTCGAATGAAATAAAAATGTAAAATAGTTAAAAGATAGAAACTGAATTAAGCCACTGGCAGCTAAGAGATGACCAGTCCCATCTGACGGCACCCGTTCACGAGCATGACGCGTGCATCAGTCCCACTCAGCTCAACCATTTTGAAGGTAACTGAATGACCCAATAACACGTGCCACCAACAGCGAGACATTTGAGTGAGCATGGCAAACTCAAGTGCCATGCTCGTAATGTCAAAATCCTAGTCCTAATAAAAATGCTCCATGGTGCTTCACATTCACAAATTTGAAAAAAGTGCTTCTACATTATACAATGCTATTGTGTCTTTCAAATTACGACAATTATTTAAAGAACAAATTCATTGTACATACACCTAAGGTATAGACTACGCTGAGGGGGTCTGTGTTTAATAATAATTATTCCACAACTATCACACAACGCCGTCTAGTCCCTAGCTATACAGAGCTTGTGTAATGAGTACTAGACAGCTAATAAACATATTTAAATATAAAAATGAATCCCTATTTCCTTGGTCACGCCATCACTCGTGAACGACTGGACCGATTACGCACTGTCCGGCCGTCCGGTAACTGTCCGGACCAAGCCCAAGTCGTTGACGGCGCGCACTGTTCCCGCGCGCCTCAAGGAGTTGTCAGCAACAGCAGGGACCCAGCCGGGTCGAAGCCTACTGGGGCCAGGGTTATCCGAAAGGGCGCTCGAGCCCCGGTATGAAGGCTTGAAGGAACGGGGTGGGTCTTTTAGTCAGTAAGAGTCTGACACTATCTCCCGCTCCGCCCAAAGGCGGGGGATGTCAATGCATGATTTTTCCCACCATAAAAAAAAAAGAAAGACCGATTACGCAAAAAAAAATTTTTGTGTTCGTTATTGTGAGGAGAAGGTTCTTAAGGAAAAAAAAATGAAAATTAGTGTATTGTAGGGTAGAGTAGGGTAGAAGAGTAGAGTAGAGTAGGGTAAAGTAGAGTAGGAGGTAGGGTAGGGTGTATAGGGTGGAGTAGGGAAGACCGGGAGCGAAGCCACGCGGGTAAAAGCTAGTTATAGATAAATTATACCCAGACATAGAGCAAATGATCGAACCCATGACCTCCGGCATAGCATTCATGACCACTAACCGTTAGACCAACAGGCCGGTCGTTTCCTGATAGAGTGTTTATAACACTTTGTGTATTTTACAGATCCACACCGGCCTAAAGCCTTTCAAATGCGACTCGTGCGGCAAAACCTTCACCACCGCAGGCGAGCACCGTGCTCACGTGGAGCATGTGCATCTCAAGAAGCCCTGGCCCAAGCGGGCTAGACATAGGAACTCAGATTGGAAGGGAGACGATCCTACCGTCGAAGACTGAGGAACCAGCTAGAGAGACAGAAGACATCAAGCGCTTTGCTTCAACGGATCAGTAAAGGTGATATTTTAAACTTCAAATAAAACCTTCCATCAGTAGTGGAGCAAAAAAACAGACTGCGTTGATGATATTTTCCAAATGACTATGTTGAGGCCACAGTAAGATCTTGAATGACAACAACTGATTATGTTAATTATGGTGACTGCGTTGACTTCGCTCTCCAAGTGACTTCGTTGAGGTCACAGAATCTGAGTGACACCAACTGACTATGTTGAACACGATGACTGCGTTGAAATCGCTCTCTAAGTAACTACGTTGAGGCCACAGAAAGAAATTGGGAACGCTAACTGACTATGTTGAAAACGGTGACTGCGTTAACATCGCTCTTCAAGTAACTACGTTGAAGCCACAGAAAAAACTTGGGAATGCTAACTGAATATTTTGAATACGGTGACTGCGTTAACATCGCTCTTCAAGTAACTACGTTGAAGCCACAGAAAGATCATGCGTGTCAATTGACTGTGTAGAGTATGGGGATTGCGTTGACATCTCTCTTCAAGTGACTACGTTGAAGGCACAGAAATATCCTGCGAAACACCAACTGACTATGTTGAGTCCGCTTTCCTACAGGCTTTTCCTGCCTGCTAACAACTGTTATGGCGTGCGTAGAAATCTTACTTTGACGTTTTGCAAAGTCGGAGCGGGGAAGTAGTATAGGTAACACATGATTGCATATAGTTGTAGTTGTGTGTAAGTATAGGGTGTCCTAAAATTAACGCAAGATTTGAATTTGTCGCCTTTTGTGCAGTAGTGTTGGCAATCCAAAAAAACTGTTTTCTATTTAATTCAATTCTTGCGTTAATTTTGGGCACCCTATTTTAGTCTCAAACTAAGCAGAGGTATTGCTATGAGTACTAGACAACTGATAAACATACTTATATATTTCTAAATACTTACATATTATAGATAGAGACAGAACAAATAATCGTGCACATCGCTCAAACATTTGTCCTAGGTGGGAATAGAATACACGACCTCCAGCATAGCAGTCAGTGCCACAATCCTTTAGAGCTATATCCTAAGCTACCAAAATAGACGCCAGAGTCGCCACACGTACGAGCTGGTCGCGCCACCAAACGGATACCAGTAGCCCGATTCACGTAATGAAAACCGTAACGATATCGTAGCGATTTGGTCGTCTAGACCATTTCCGTACTCACATCCATCAATCCAGTTTGAACGACGCTGATTTCAAAGTCTTTTGAAATTCTTCGATTTAAAAAACCGGCCAATAGCGTGTCGGGCCACGCTCAGTGTAGGGTTCCGTAGTTTCCCGTAGGGGGGCTACCCTAATAAAACATTTTTTTACAATTTTTATTTTACCACTTTGTCGGCGTGATTGATATACACATTGGTACCAAATTTCAGTTTTCTAGTGCTAACGGTCACAGAGATTAAGCGAGGACGGACAGACAGACATGGCGAAACTATAAGGGTTCCTAGTTGACTACGGAACCCTAAAAAAATCTGTATTACATTATCCTGGTAGAATACTTATTAATGTAACTGGAAATAAGTCGATAGATCGTGAATACAGCTTTTGGATAGGACTTCGATCGAACGGCTATAAAACTTCAACGATATTTCACTTGTCTTATTTTACGTGAATCGGGCTACTGGTGAGTAACTCTCTATAGAGCTGTATACATTTTGTTGGTAGCGGCGACTGGTCGCGCCGCCATGGTGT
The DNA here is from genome assembly GCA_929112965.1 of Mythimna albipuncta. Lineage (NCBI taxonomy): Eukaryota > Metazoa > Arthropoda > Insecta > Lepidoptera > Noctuidae > Mythimna > Mythimna albipuncta. The sequence continues at coordinate 7,537,437 of OV815985.1, read as the reverse complement.
CTCAGTGAAATATAACCATTAGGCGAATACGCTCCGGCATCATACACACAAATGTAATTATGTATATCGAAATCATTTACGTGGCTTAGAATTTAATAGATAAACGGATACACGCGAATAGCAACTTTATTTTGTACTATGTAAAGTCTAGATTAACTTGGCTCCATAAGACATATTTTATTGTAAGGAACTGTATTTATAAATATAATTAGACAGCTAAGTATATTGTGATTCCGTTTCGATAGGTTCAAAGTGAAAAAAGTTTTCTGTAATTTAGCGATTTTCTAACAATAGGGTTGTTTCCAAGTTCAAAATAATAACATTTTATTTAGTCCGTATTTTAGGTTATTCAAAAATAAGGGACACGTATTTTTTCTTTTTTTGATTAAACATAAAATAACAAAGATATAGCCCATTAAAGTTACGTGTGACGTCACCCCGTGCGAAAAAATGCAGCACGGCGTGACGTCACACGTAACTTTAATGGACTATATCTTTGTCATTTTTGGTTTAATTTACAAATAAAAAAATAGGTGTCTCTTATTTTTGAATAATCTAAAAGACGGACTAATTACATTTTTTACGACAACTAGCCTATTGCAGGAAAGTTCTAGCAATTGTTAATCAATCTAAATGTTATATTTTTGGTAAGTACCAATAATTTACCAGGATTGTCCTACATTCGAGAGATAGAAAAAATATACTTACAATGTAGTAGTTAGGAGTGTATAGATGTGATCTCAATATAAAAGGCCTCGAATAATTAATATTATAGCAATTTATTTATATAAGCAATAATCAGCCTTATAATGTTCCCAATGCTGGGAATCAAGCCTCCTCTCTAGGAGAGGGAATGGGCCGTAATCCACCACGCGGGCCCAGTGCGGGTTGGTGGATGTCACATGGCACTCTCAACGCCTTGTATTTATATAAGCAATAATCAGCCTTCTAATGTTCCCAATGCTGGGACTCAGGCCTCTTCTCTAGGAGAGGGAATGGGCCGAAATCCACCACGCGGGCCCAGTGCGGGTTGGTGTATGTCACATGGCACTCTCAACGCCTTGTTATCCGCTGGGCGCCCACATAAATTATTTTATTGCAACCCATTATGATTTTTTATAACTTCCGCAGGCCATGTGGGCGGCCAGCGTTTTAAATGCATTTACTTATATTCCTTATTTAGCAAGCCTTTGGAATTATGCCTAACATAACCTCCGTTCAAAAGGGAGGATCCTCCGACCAGACAGGCGTTATGGTCTGGTGGGCAACTGCCCGATAGATGATTGCGAGCGGTTATATATGTTCTGATCGCGCGGAGAACTTTGATTGCGCAATCAAGATTAGTTCTTGTGTGACGCTATAGATGTCGCTACAAGTCAATGTCAACACAATCATGTAACTATAGTACAATTATTGGAAGTAATCTCTGCTGACCTATTTCTCATTTTCATTGGGGTCTTGTCCCAGTTAAAGGTCCCATTAGATCTACCCAACATCCGTCCCGACGACTTGTGTTCACGCTCACTGCATCAACTCCAGAGCACCCACGATCTTGGATCTTTAGAAACATTTTTACACACAAAAATTGATGGTTAAATATCCTTCAAAGTGAACATAAGCCTACACTGTCCCACTGCTGGGTAAAAGCCTCCCCCAACTTCTTCCAGGTATCCTTTTCTTGAGCTACCTCGAACCAGTCCCCGCGGTAGGCATCTAGGTCGTCACGCCACCTCTTACTAGATCGACCTCGGCGGCGTCGTCCATCTTTAGGTACCCACTTTGTGGAAACTCTTGCCCAACGGTCAGAGTGCATGCGACTGATGTGACCCGCCCAATCCCATTTTAGCCTGGCAGTCTTTTTTCCTACATCTATAATTCCCGTTTTTTGACAAAGCGTGAACATAGCATATGTAAATCAATCAATATTTCGCAAAGAAAATGGATTTAAAGGTCTGCGGGTCTCTATCCGGGCGCAGCTGGCCGAAATTAAAAGCACAGATTCTCGTACTGCCGCCTAGGTGAGTACGAGTGTTGTGTCCATTTAATTCCGGCTAGATGGTCAATGGACTATAAGCCGTATCACGTGGTATCTTACCATTGATCACCTGTCGACAATGAGTGCACACCGAGCGATGAGGTGGTGCTAGGTGGGTTTAATAAGACCTTGAATCGTATGCAAAGTGATATCCAGATCTGACTCTGGAAACTAACTATGAACAACTGCAAATATATAGAAATAACGTGTGACTTAGTTTTTTATAAGAATAAAATACTCAATAATGTGTAAATTTATTTTAATTTTATGTGATATAAATTTTAATAGAATATTGTGAATATATATTATGACTGCTAGATAAATTAGTTTAGTTATAGTGAATGTATGAGGCTCTAAGATAACAGAAGTAAGAAAGCATGGAAATTGAGACCTAAAAATATATTAAGAGCGTTAAGGCACAAAATAGATAGGTACAGAAGACAATCTCATGTATGTACAATTGCCGAAATGGATCTTGAGCGCTCGGCTTCAGAGTGGGGATCGCTTTGCGCATTCCATACATTGGCGAGCCAATCGTCTTCATTTTAAGATACATGCAGCAACGCGATGACGCGATGGCGCGGCGAGCTAATCACTGACACTCCCCGCCCCCGCGTCTCACTTCGCACCACTAAAAAGACCGAATATTTGACTTCTGCGCAACTAGAAGCCAGCGCTCAAGATCCGTGTCGATAATTGTATGTAGATTGTCTTCTGTACCCATCTATTTTGTGTAGTAGGTCTATTTGGCATGTCGGTTTTCTCACAATGAAAGAACATTCTATAGATTTTTTAAATGTTTTATTAAATGAGTGTAAAGGCTTAACCTATATTTAATAGCGTGGTGTGAGTTTGTGCAATTTATTTATTGGAAGAATTGTAATAAATGCGTAATGATTATATGATATAATTTGTCGTTTTATTTATATACGTTGTTTTATCTGCGCGGTTTTACTGAGATTAGCGTGTTCAGCCAAATTATTCTTCAGCTATTATCTATAATATAAAAATGAATCGCAAAATGTGTTGGTAAGCGCATAACTCAACAACGCCTGGACCGATTTCGCTAATTTTTTTTTTGTTGTGTTCGTTATTATGAGGAGAAGGTTCTTATGGAAAAAAAATGAAAATTAGGGTAGTGTAGGGTAGGGTATAGTAGGCTGAAGTAGGGAAGAGCGGGAGCGAAGCCGCGCGGGCAAAAGCTAGTTTAATATAGAACTCTTAAGAATTAATTTAATCAAAAAAAAGTTGAGAGGTGTCAAGGGACAGCCGGATGGAACGAAGAGAGAGAGAGAGACAGACAGAGAAACATGCGCACGCCGCACGGCTTACAATAGTTTACTGTAGCAAAAAGTGTCGTTACGACTTTTCGTGAGATTTTTTTCCGTCTGGGGCTAGACGGAAAAAATTCTCACGAAAAGTTTTTTCACGACGCGCGATAAGGAACTTCTAATACTAATTACTTGATAATGATTGAATGATTAATAAATAATAATCAATTGATATGATTAAATCAATCATTGATGATTGATTGAAAAAAATAGTTGGCCCAACACCGAATTATACAACAAAATCGTCGTCAGAAATAAAAACCGAATAATTGTTTGATATTTATTGTATTTTCAATACCAAGTATACATCAATACATAAAGGCCTAACTAACTTAGGTATATGATTACACTGTGACTAGATTGAATTACACTTAAATTACAGTTCGATTGACTATTTTAACACATTTCAAAATTATATTGTATACTTCATTCCCAATACAATTAGCCGTTACCTTTTTACTGCCAGTTCAACCGATTTTGACTTTTATTACATTGATGACATGATAAATGGCGGCTGCAGTAAATAGATGGTATTGTAACCACTTCTTTGCTTCCAAATGTAAAATAGGTGAACCTTGGAGAGCCCCCACTCTTTAACCGCTCGCGTCCCAATTCGATGAGTGTATCCGCGTTCTATTCGCCAAGGTCGTGTGTTCGCGACTGGGTACTCCATCTTAGTACAGGATACGGTTAAGAACGACCTTCACCGGTTTGTTTAATGGATGAAACCTATTTTATATAACGCGGGTGGGTTGCCTGAGAAATTCCTGGCCAAACATTTTTTTTTTTTGTAGAATGCATTGGTGTGTTTAACGAATAAATTTAATACTAATCGAAAGAGTGAAGCCTTTAGAATATAAAAATGTTGGGTTGCTTATTTGTTTCCTGGCATAGCTATGGGTTGCCAGGTATAAACCGGTATGCATAAACAGGTGTGGTTTTTTTTTTGTATACAACAAATTCTATATCAAAATAAACGCGGTTTTATTACGAATACGATGTTATAGTGTTGTCTGCAAAAAAATCTGGTATGAATAACGGTTGAGCATTTTTCTAAAAATAAAATAAATTTTCAATTTTTAATAGTCTGGCCAGGAATTTCTTAGGCAACCCACCCGCGTTATATTATTTAATACACTAAATTTATAATAAAATACGTTTCATCCATTAAACAGACCGGTGAAGGTGGTTCTTAATCGGATCTTAGACTATCTCGTTTAGCTCTTCAATCCCCATAGGTGACAGAACAGCTGACGAGATGGAGTATATAGTCGTGGATGTGCGACCCTGGTGGAACGCGAGTGTTTGTTGGATATCCCACACAGGCAGTTACAGTCTGTTTAAAAAGTCAACCGACTTGGCTAGGGTTACCCGAAAGGGCGCTCGAGCCCCGGTATGAAGGCTAGAAGAAACGGGGTGGGTTTTTTTAGTCAGTAAGAGTCTGACACTATCTTCCGCTCCGCCCAAGAACGGGGGTTGTCGTTGGATGATTTTTCCCAACGAAAAAAAAAACCGACTTGATAATTTTGTAAAATATTTAATCACTAGCTTATGCCCGCGGATTCGCTCGCGTTAAATTCGGGGTTACACGGTTTCCCTATCTGTGGGGGGTTAGTGAACTCTGTGTGCGTGTGGATTGAGTGTTCTTTTTTAAAAGTTCATTATATTTATACGAAATCAAGAAAGGATTTAGGAAATAATTGTGATAACTTCATGGTGAAGATAAAATAATTGTGAAATCGATGGAAAAAAAAAGTGGACCTTCAACTGGAACACTCAATCCTCTAACCTGAGTAAATACTACACTCTCGTATCTCGAAATATACTAGATATATGTTTAACATTTGTATGTGGTTTAATTGTGTTGCATTAGTGAAAACTATTCGAAAAAATTCAATTGATTTTAACGTTCAATTTGGAATTTACGAAGGTTTATTTAGAACACTCAATCTTCTTATGGTGCGGTACGAGTGTTCCTAAATTCTGCAATTTTGGCTTAATAAAGTCTTAATATTCTTACTCTGTTTTACGTGTGTAACACAGAGTCAATTGTGAAACCAAAACCTGGGCGTAAAACATAATAGTTAAAGAGAAAATAGAAAAAATCCAATCCCCTCAATGTCCCGTACGAGTGTTCCATATTTTAGCGTTTATTTACTCAACCCGAACTTGTATACACATGAAAGCTACATCAGAAATTGTGAAAATTTTATCACTAAAGTTTAAAATGTTTTATATTTTGGAGAGTGTTTTATTTTAACAGTAATCAAGTTTAATGTTTTTTTTAAAGGAGAAATTTTTGTAGGGTGACATAATTTTGTCGGACTTTTTTTGACATTCAGTCAAACAGGAATCTATACCTATATATAAAAGGAGAAACTGACTGACTGACATAATAACGCCCAAATGAAACCACTGGGTCTAGAAGCATGAAACTTTGCACAAGGTTTCCTTTCATGATATAGGCAAGCACTAAGAAGGGGTTGGAAATTAAACCTTCGAGAGGATAAAAAGGAAGAATTTAGTTGTATGCAAAATCTCATTCCGTGTATATAGAACTTAGTAACCAAAGTAAATAATAAAGGTTGTCATTATATGTTTTCAGAACTACACCCAGTAGAACAATTTAGGGGGTTTATATTTCTATTTATCTATCAGTGTCTGGTTTCTGTAGTTTAGTCCTATGTGGATCACAGTACGTGGACCATGTCGGCCATCTTTTAGCGAGCTTTTTTCATCCAGCAAACCTTTCTCCAAATGATAAATTAGGCCTCCCAGGTTTTTCAGGGCATCTGTAAGAGAATTCAGGGATTCTAGGCTTCGTATGGGTGTATCAGTGCCACCTTCGCTTCGAAACTTATTAATAGTTTGGCAAAATTACCCTCAAAGTACGGTTTAAGGAGAGTTTTTATAAAAAGGTTTTTATAAAAAAACGTTCTTGCAAACGAAGGCACTGACAAAGTGCTAGTCATCAAATAATTCTTTTACGAACCAAACTTTTTGCTAGAACAGTGCACAGACAGACAATATCAAGTGGTGTTACTTTTTGGTACCTATTAGAACGGGATAAATCGTTTTTTTTTTATGATTACAGAGAGATCCATAAAAAGCTTTTGTAAATAAATGTTATGTAATTCTTAAGTTTTATACAAAAAACCTTTTATAACTTCCAAATAAGTACGAGTATCTATAAGTAAGGAGGTAACATTATAATTTTATTGTTATTAAGTTAAGTTACATTTTTAGGTTTAAATGTAATTTATTGGCTGTCTAAGTTTTATTAAATAACTAGTGACCCGCCCCATTTTCATGCAGGTGGTATAAATCTTATACATTCTCGGCTTGTCTTTTTAATAACATACATATTGACTTCCCTCAAGAGTATTACGGCGGCTATTAGTTAAAACCAGATATAAATCCGTTTTTAAGTTTATCGCGATTATACAAACAGACATACCTACGCGATGGGCGACTTTGTTTTGACATGTAAGGATGCAATAAACATGTATTTTAAAGAACATTAAAATATAACTCTTCTATAAAACTTATTATCCTGTTTTTCTTTTCTGTCCTTATAATTTTGTTAGGAAAAAAAAAAACTATCGGTTTTATCTTGTAAGAGCGATAGTTTTTTCTCAAAACATAGTACTTTACTGTTTTTTTGTTTTTTTGCTTTGTATACACACAATCACATTTAAACAGAAGTTATCTTGAAGTGGTAAGGTTTTTAATCCACATATAATATGTTAAGTCAGTCACAAAAATGTCGATTTCCGACGTTAATATCTATATTAAGTCCGTTTCAGCATATTTATAATCTTTGGTGTTTCCATGTTAAATAGATTTTGAGTTATGAAGGAATAAAAAGTGGCTCGGAATGGTTCGTGTTATATAATACATAATATGCACGGCTGATGCATACCTGTACCCTTGGCTTAAACTTAGCTTGTCTAGAGGTTACTCCAATCGAAATCTAAGTAATACTTACTATAGCATAGGAAATTAATGTTACAGCTTTTCTAGTCTGTCTTGTGATAAAATATTTATAAATACAACATTTTCTTAATATTACGTATTCATGGTTACCCTACACGATTTTCTCCTTAGAAATATAATAATATTGATTACTATTGAAATTAAACACTCTCCAAAATATAAAACATTTTAAACTTTAGTGATAAAATTTTCACAATTTCTGATGTAGCTTTCATGTGTATACAAGTTCGGGTTGAGTAAATAAACGCTAAAATATGGAACACTCATACGGGACATTGAGGGGATTGGATTTTTTCTATTTTCTCTTTAACTATTATGTTTTACGCCCAGGTTTTGGTTTCACAATTGACTCTGTGTTACACACGTAAAACAGAGTAAGAATATTAAGACTTTATTAAGCCAAAATTGCAGAATTTAGGAACACTCGTACCGCACCATAAGAGGATTGAGTGTTCTAAATAAACCATCGTAAATTGCAAATTGAACGTTAAAATCAATTGAATTTTTTCGAATAGTTGTCACTAATGCAACACAATTAAACCACATACAAATGTTAAACATATATCTAGTATATTTCGAGATACGAGAGTGTAGTATTTACTCAGGTTAGAGGATTGAGTGTTCCAGTTGAAGGTCCACTACTTTTTTTCCATCGATTTCACAATTATTTTATCTTCACCATGAAGTTATCACAATTATTTCCTAAATCCTTTCTTGATTTCGTATAAATATAATGAACTTTTAAAAAAGAACACTCAATCCACACGCACACGTGAACTCTACTGCGGGTGACGTAACCTACGACAAACTTATTATTTGCGGTTGGTACAGTAATCGGGTCTAGGGATCGAACCGCAAAATTTAACTTGTTTTTTATTGTATATACTTTTCCGGGATAAAAAGTAGCCAGTGTGATGTCCAGGATATTAAAGAATAATTATACCAAGTTTCATCGTAATCGAACCGGTAGTTTTTGCGTGATGCCTGAACAAACACACAGACAGACAAAAATTTTTTTTTTAACATTTTTGGGTTCGGTGTCGGTCTAGTAACACCCGCTGCCATTTATTTTTTTGATGTTTTCAATGTACAGAATATTCACTTCTACAGATTTATTATAAGTATAGATTTCAAAAATACTTATATTCGATACTTTTTGATAAGGTTCTTCTGTTAGTAAACAATGATTAATATCTCTTAATGAGCGTTGATTATTGAACCGGTGTTGACTACATCAGATTTCATTAAATCTTAATAATTACATAAGTCTTTTGACTTTTTAGACAGACTCTAAAAGGCTAAAGGGATATAGATTCTAATATTTGTGCTTAGAATGTAATAATTGAATTAGAATATAATTGGGACAACATTCAGACTATTTTTAAAACAGTGAGAGAAAAAAAGCATTCAAGATTCTGTATGTTCTTATACTATCATAATTTAACTCACAGTTACCGCCATAGATCTTGAGCGCTGGCTTCAAGTTGCGCAAAAGTCAAATATTCGGTCTCTTTAGTGGTGCGAAATGAGACGGGGGTAGTGTCAGTGATTGGCTCGCCGCGCATCGAGTCATAGACGTCACTCCTGATTCGTAACCTGCGTTGTTGCATGTATCTAATAACGAAGACGATTGGCTCGCCAATGTATGGAATGCGCAAAGCGATCGCCACTCTGACGCCGAGCGCTCAAGATCCGTGACGGTAATTGTATTCATATTCAAGGTTATTTGTAAAACACCGGCAACCTCTCAGGACTGTTACTAACATCATAAACAACAAGTTTTGTTCTCCGACTTATAAATTTTTTTCATATTTTAGTTTTTTAGATTTCCATACAAAAATAAAAATGTTTTTATTGAACGTTTAAAATATTACAAAGTCTATCCGAAGCAACCGATAGTACAATAGCAGAGGGAAGCGGTTCTGGCGGCAGGGGTGCTTGATGCGCTTGCTTTGCGTCATACAGATAGCAAAATACAGAGTTCAAATATGTTCAGACAGAACAACGAAATCTTGATGGTTTGTTTTTGGTAAATGAATTACGTTTTGTAAAAAGTTATAGAACAAAAGTTGTTGTTTATGATGTTAGTAATACAGTTGTGAAATGTTAGTGTTTTACAAATAACTTTGTATACTTAACATTTAATGTTACACCGACATTTACTTATAGTAAAATAAGTTAAATAAATTATACCTTAGAATTACTTGACTAGAACAATTGAGACTACTGACCACGGATCCAGGGTTATCCGAAAGGGGGCTCGAGCCCCGGTATGAAGGCTTGAAGGAACGGGATGGGTTTTTTAGTCAGTAAGAGCCTGACACTATCTCCCGCTCCGCCCAAGAGCGGGGGTCATAAGATGATTATTCCCATCGAAAAAAAAAAACCACGTATGCGTAGCTGACCTTAGCGTGTATGGCGGCCATTCGATTTTTCGACCCGACTGTACTGAGTTTGAAAAAACAATCGTTTGTGCTTCTCTATTTTATATATTTTGCGAGTGATTCGTCTGATTTTGAATGATCCTTACTTAAGTCTACAATCTTATATTCTCACTTATACACCACAATTTTTTAATTAGTACACATACTTAAAGGGCTTATTAGAAAAGCTCTTGTTATTTTATAAGTAAAATCTCAATAAATAATATTCATAAACAGCAAAGTTATTAGCGTTGGTTTATGTCCCAAAATGTCACTAAATTTATGGAAATATTGTGCAGGCTATTGATTAATGAATGAATAAGTGACAATTATTAAGGAAAAACACTGCCCGCAGTATTTTCTACTAGTAATTGTTATGTATGATTGATTCTATGATTAATTTACCTTTTCGTGGTCAATTTTAGGATTTCGGTTTTTTCTAGTTTTTACTACAAAAATATGATCAGTAACGGGTACAGATAGAGCCCCATTTTTTTGTGTACTAATTAAAAAGTAGGGGTGTTTAATAAATGCATAAATATAATTATTAGAGACATGACGGCTACTGGCCTACTAGTCGGTAAAGCCGACACTTCCATAGTCGTCGACGGGTAACTACATATTCGGCTATGAGTACTAACTATATACAGGACAGACCTGTTGGTTTAGTGGTTAGTGGCCCTGACTGCTATGCCGGAGGTCGTGGGTTCGATCCCCACCCAAGACAAACGTTTATATGATGAGCATGATCATTTGTTCTTTCTGGGTGTAATTTATCTATAATATGTATGTATTTAGAAATATATAAGTATGTTTATCAGTAGTCTAGTATCCATAACACAAGCTCTGCTTAGCTTGGGACTAGACGGCGTTGTGTGATAGTTGTGGAATATTATTACATTTTTTTACTTTTATTTATCCCAGGACCATGAGGTCCTGGACCTTTGGAAGGCATACGAGGAGCCGAAACCAACTCGCAGAGGCCTTTTTAGCTGCTTCTAATGGAACGTGGTGCCAATTATTACATTATCCGACTTTTAACTTGTGTATTTCTCGATAAAAAGTGTATGGAAGGATTTCATGATAATGAGTGTCTAGTACAAGTTTGAGTGACCGAAACGTTAATCGCGTTTGTCTCTCCGATTGGTTAAGAGCTTTGAGCGGACCAATCGGTGTGTCGAATGTCTACGTGTAGATCGCGTTCAAATTCGCACAAAGTACTAAGAATCTGAGATGATATAATTACTGGTTTTCTCTGCCTACCACGAGAAATTATCATTTGGAACTAGTTACACGTGTCTAATTGGTAAAATTTGGCTATGCTCGGAGTTTTCTTGCATGATCACATCAGAAATTAAGATATCCGCAGGAGAACCAAGGTTACCGACATAGCTCGAAGAATCGCCAAACTTAAGTGGCAATGGGCAGGGCACATTGCACGCAGAACAGATGGTCGATGGGGACGAAAGGTTCTGGAGTGGCGACTATGTACCGGAAGACGCAGCGTTGGACGGCCTCCAACAAGGTGGACCGATGACCTGGTCAGGGTCGCGGGAATCCGATAGATGCGTGATGCACAGGACCGGTCGTTGTGGCGACGCTTAGGGGAGGCCTATGTCCAACACTGGACGTCTTTCGGCTGATATGATGATGATGAATTGGTAAAAATATCTATGAACGTAACTTTCTCTTTCACATGATAAAAAATTAATGAACTCTTTCACTTTAACGAACAATAATATTTTTTTATTTTTACAATATTGAAAAAAATAAAAAAAACAAAGAAATTACTTTGCTTTTTGTGCCAAACCAGCTCCGTCACGTTTATAAGCGACGACTGTACACGAAGCGTCACGAAAATTGCCGAATATGCCCGAAACCATGATCGGTTTCGGCCTCATTATAACCGACTAGTCGGCTATTCGGCACATCTCTAATAATTATATATTTATGTTGTAAAATAGACATTGTGACATATAAAAGCAACTACTGAGAGATGACACACTTATGTTTAAAAAAAATGGTTATTTAATAACCTCTTAAATACTAACAAGTTTTTTTTTTTTTATCTGTTTTAAACTAGTACTTGACTGCGATCCCGCCTGATGGTAAGCAGTGATGCAATCGTTGATGGTGAGGCGCACTAGTTTATTAAGAGCCTATTCACTCTAGCCTTGAAGACACCCAAATTATAATCAGACGGGAAGACCGCAGCAGGCAAACTGTTCCAGTCCTTTGATGTACGCGGTATAAGTTATACTAACCGCTTGCGTCAGATTTGTCTGACGAGTGTTGTCATGTAATATCCGCCAGGGTCGTGTGTTCGCGACTGGGTACTCCATCTCGTTTAACTCTTCAATCCCCATAGGTGACAGAAGAGCTGACGAGATGCGGGGTGCGAGGTCGTGGATGTGCGACACTGACGGAATAAAAGCGAGAATGTTTGTCGGATAAATCCGACGTACAATTACCGTCACGGATCTTGAGCGCTGGCTTCAAGTTGCGCAGAAGTCAAATATTCGGTCTCTATAATGGTGCGAAGTGAGACGCGGGGGCGGAGAGTGTCAGTGATTGGCTTGTCGCGCCATCGCGTCATAGACGTCATTCCTGATTCGTTCCCTGCGTTGCTGCGTATATCTAACTTCTTGGTTTGCCAATGTATGGCATGCGCAAAGCGATCCCCACTCTGACGCCGAGCGCTCAAGATCCGTTTTGGCAATTGTAGGCGGTTAAAACGTTAAGAGCGGTAAACCCGATATATATTTTCAAACAACCGCTCTTAACGGGATTTATCCAAATATTTTGGAAACACAGATATCTAGTGGTCTTTGTATAGAAGTAAAATTTCATTTAGCGTGAACACTGACCATTCATTATGTACTGATAAATTAAAAAGTCAAAAAATATATTTATAGAAACGTTGAGAAATTTTAATTAAGATTCTGAATGATGAATGTTGTATCAAAAACGTTTAAATGTTATTAAATTATATTGATACCGATATTATACTGCCAAAAAATTATGAAAATTTTAATTTTGCGCACTACCCTGGAGGATTCCATCTTAACAGTCAATGCTTCCGTTACACATATTGTGACATTTATATTGTAATTTTGACATCAATACTGTTTTGACAAAAAACTGTTAATTTTGACCTATAGTTTGTAACTTGGACATAAATCTTCTAATTTTGACATATATTTTGTAGCTTTGACATTGCTCTTCTTTAACATCACTGTTTTTAATTAATTTCGAATGTTGACATGATAAGATAAAAATAACTTCGAATTAAATGGCCTAAGTTATAAATTTGTAAGTGAAATCCTGGCTAAGTTTTATGTGTTAGGATTTATTATCAATATTATTATTTTTAGTTTTCAATTTTATAAATATTTGTACGCCGATACTTATGGCTTAAACATGACTGGACTCAAAAAATAAACCTATATTTTGCATGATATTGTATGTATACAATGTTTAAACAAATAAAGAATATCTTATCTTACAATATAATTCAGTAAGCACAAAGAACAGGAAATTTTGCCTTTTGTAAAGCTATATATATATATATAGTTTGTCATCGCGTCCGAGACTAAATTCGCCCGAGCATCTGGCGAGGGTGTTATGGACAGAGTCCTACAGTGAGAATTACGATTTCATATTATTATTACACAACACGGACTTAATTTCTACGAGGACATCAATTTGTAGAGGTTGGTTTTCAGATGCAGGCGTTGTAGATGGCGGCTGATTCTGTGAACAAAATATGCTTGATTAGATAAAAATGCTAAGGTAACGGAATTACATAGTAGAGGTGTGCCCTGCGTAGGCAGAGCATAGCCGTGTCCTCATAAGGGCGCTCGGTGGCAGAGATCTCACGCGCCGGGCTGCTACAGGCAATTCTTCTTCTTCTTCTTTTAGTGTCGATGCTTTCAAACTATACTTCTTCTGACGAATATTTGGCATCCTGTACCGCTCTATTGTTGGCCTCGTATTGATCCTGAAAACTGCAGGTCGTTTCATAGGATGGGCAGCATAGCAAGTGGCGAATGTCTTGTGGGGAGGCTCCACACTGGCACTGTGGTAATAATATAATATAATATTCCACAACTATCACACAACGCCGTCTAGTCCCAAGCTAAGCAGAGCTTGTGTTATGAGTACTAGACAACTGATAAACATACTTATATATTTCTAAATACATACATATTATAGATAAATTACACCCAGACACAGAACAAATGATCATGCTCATCACACAAACATTTGTCCTGGGTGGGAATCGAACCCACGACCTGCGGCATAGCAGTCAGGGTCACTAACCACTAGACCAACAGGCCAGTCAATGGCATGCAAGTTATGGGATAGGATGAAACCCCATTTGGCCAGATTGTTTTTATAGCGGTCAGTCTGGGTTCGCAGTCGGTTTAGAGATTTTCAAATTGGCCACTGTAATTCGTGTCTATAACTACAGGCAATGTTCCGGAGCGAGGAGTGGCAAGCGCGAGGGATCAGACGTACTCTCGCGCCAGCTGCCGGAATCTTGATCCAGATTTCCATCGGTAACTGTCCGGACCGAGTCCAAGTCATCGATGACGCGTACTGTTCCACGCATGCATCAAGATGTCAGTAAGCCGTAGGGCCCCAGGAGGGTCGAAGGCTACTAAGCCGGGTAGGGGGCCATGGGCAGTGTGAAAGTGAGACCCGGGCCCTAGGACGAAAACAAAGAAGAAACAGGAGTGGGTTTTTAGTCAGTAAAAGTCTGACACACCCTTACGCTCCGCCCAAGAGCGGGGGGAGGGCGTTTTTAGATAGTTTTCCCATCTAAAACAAAAAAAGGTAATGGAATTGATTTTGAAAGGCTAATTGTTAGCACCGTTACATCCGACGTACGACATCCCCAGATATTTTATTATTGTGTTATAATTTATGTTAAACATGAATGTATCTATGTGCTGACTAGTGTATTTTAATAGTATACACCACGCGGACGGCGAGCACCGTCCGGTAACTGTCCGGACCGAGCCCAATTCATCGATGGCGCGCACTGTTCCCGCGCACCTCAAGGAGTTGTCAGTAACAGCAGGAACCCAGCCGAGTCGAATCCTACTGGGGCCAGGGTTAGCTCCTGAAAGGTAGCTCAGCCCGGGTATGAAAGCCAAGATGGAACGGGGTGGGTTTTTTAGTCAGTAAGAGTCTGACACTATCTCTCGCTCCGCCCAAGGGCGGGGGATGTCATTTGGATGAATTACCACCAAAAAAAAAGTAAAAAATATTAACAAACAAATTATTACCGGTCTATTCTTCTTTTTGCTCCTAGCGCGCTGCGGCCAGGGCTTCTTCAGGTGCACATAAGTTACGTGCACGCGTTTCTCCCTCGCGTGCTTGAAACACTTGCCAAACATCTCGCATTTAAACGGCTTGAGGGAGGTGAGACTCTGTCAAAAATATGTTATATCTTTACTATGAGAATAGTATTTATTTATTTAATTAAAATAGAACGGCCGAAACCAATTACATTATTTAAGCATATAACACAAAAAGTGAAAACAATAAAACATTAAAAGAACACAGACAAGTCATATGTCGCACAGGACATTAGTCGTAGACACTATTTATTTAATAAATAGTAGACACAGTCATGCATTCATCTCACAGAATTTCATACATTCTCTACTCTGTTGGTCTTCAAGCGAGACTGTTGACTGTAAGGTACAGTTCTTTTTTAGGGTTCCGTAGTCAACTAGGAACCCTTATAGTTTCGCCATGTCTGTCTGTCTGTCCGTCCTCGCTTAATCTCTGGGACCGTTAGCACTAGAAAGCAGAAATTTGGTAACAATATGTATATCAATCACGCCGACAAAGTGGTAAAATAAAAATTGGAAAAAAAAAATTTATTAGGGTAGCGCCCCCCTATATGTAAAGTGGGAAGTGTTTTTTTTTTTTTTAATTTCAATCCTAACGTGTGATATATTGTTGGATAGGTATTTAAAAATTAATAGGGGTTTACTAAAATCATTTTCTGACAATGTCAATAATTTCGGAAATAATCGCTCCAAAAGTAAAAAACAATGTATCCCCAACCTCTAACTTTTGAACCATAAGTTTAGAAAATATGATAAAAATCTGATAAGTAGAACTTTATAAGGACTTTCTAGGATAATTATTTTGAACTAGATGGAAAGAACAGTTTTTGTACAAAAAAGATAAAAGGGTTCTGTAAAATAATTTCTGGACTAAGTTTGTAGTATAATCGTATATGCAAGCATTTTTTTTTAACTCATAAGTGGGTACACTTCTTGTGACGGACGGGAAACTACGGAACCCTACACTGAGCGTGGCCCGACACGCTCTTGGCCGGTTTTTTTTTTTATAAAATTATTAGACAATTTTTTAGATACAAGACATGTTAAGATTGTTTACATTTAGTTAACTACCTAACAGATGGAGTACAATTGCGGAAACCAGAGTCCGATAGGTAGATTATAATTCGTCGTCACTCCATAATTAGTCGTTAGTGAACAACCTAGCCGTTTTATAAAATGGCATCATTCTACAAGCTGCCCAAATGATATTTGATAAAATAGAATAGAATAAACTTTATTGTACACCAAAATAGTAACAATTTCACAGAAACTTAAACCTATGTGCACAGCGGCGGTCTTATCGCTGAAAGCGATGTCTTCCAGACAACCTTGGGGTGGAATATAAGAACTTAAACTAAATAAGGGGGTAGTCTGCGGTGTGCTTCAAGCAAATCAAGGGACAAATTAATTAAGGGGGGGAAAAAAATAAAATATACAAGTACATATATACATTTATGAATATATACAATATATAAATACATACAATATATATATATATATATATATAAATATCATGTGTTACGATTAAGTGGAAGCCAAAAAGAAAAGAATATAATAAAGATTAGCGATGGAAGAAATTAAATTTGGCAGTATCACAGTAATATTAGAGAGAAAGGTAATGTTCTTTGACAAGGTTTTTAAAAGAACCTAGCGACTGGGCTTGTCTAATTGACAATGGCAAAGCGTTCCATAATCGCACCGCCTGAACCGTAAACGATTTGTGACTCACCATCTGAAAGTGACGTAAGTGCATCGCTTGCAGCTGAATTTCTGCATATAGCTTGTGGTATGGTTCCTCAACGCCTGTAATGTCTTGAAGTGTAGCTTACATATAGCGCACCTGAATTCGCCATATTTCTGAAAAAATCGCACTAATATTATGAAGGCGAAAATCAATATTGTAAATCCTAAGGGTCAACTCACACCGAAAGAGCGGCGAAGGGCAGCGCAGTTTCAGTGTCATATGAATTTTAACTTTATTTTCATTTCTATAATACTTACTAGCTGACCCGGCCACGCGTTGCTGTGGCTAAAGTTTCAGCGCCATCTATTGATTACTTACTCAACCCAGTCGAAAGGTATCGACATCTGTTAGAATCATTTGGAGTTAACAGATAATTGTGACTGTCAAATAATAACAGACAAATAATTAGCAATAAATTAAAATTGTGACTATAATTTGAGATTTAAACTATCCTATCTCTCAAGTTGGATCGAACTGCACATGGTGTGCGAATTTTATTATAATCGGTTAAGTGGTTTAGGAGTCTATTGAGGACAAACATTGTGACACGAGATTTATATATATTAAGATTATCGCATGAATTCCGGGGAATTCCTGCGGCGCCGCGGGCATCCGCGCGACTCGTTCGAGTTTCTCATGCGATAATAAGTATTATGGTAATGAAAATAAAGTTAAAATTCATATAAAACTGCGCTCCGCTTCGCTGCCCTTCGCCGCTCTTTCGGTGTGAGTTGACCCTAAATTATGTGTTTTTTTTTTATCCTAAATTGCACAAAACGAGTTAAGCATTCCCTATTCACAGGTTTTTTTTATGGTGAGAAAATCATCAATGACAACCCGCGCTCTTGGGCGGAGCAGAAGATTGTGTCACACTCTTACTGACTAAAAACCCACCCCGTTCCTTCAAGCCTTCATACCGGGGCTCGAGCTATCTTTCAACTTAGCAACTTCTTTTTGTCCCTTTTCTAATGATTGCGCTTTTTTTTTTGTGGGGAAAATCATCCAATGACAACCCCCGCTTTTAGGCGGAGTGGGAGATAGTGGCAGACTCTTACTGACTAAAGACCCACCCCGTTGCTTCAAGCCTTCATACCGGAGCTCGAGTTCCCTTTCGGATAACCCTGGCCCCAGTAAGCTTCGACCAACTTCGACAACGACAACTCCTTGAGGCGAGCGGGAACAGCTCGCGCCGTCTAATAATTGCGCTCTTAGGATAGAGATTTTCGTCAAATGCGTTGGCTAACTTCGTGAATAATTATTTTGCAGAGTAAAACGTACCTACATTAAAACGGGGTGAATAGAGATAGAACTTCAAAGTGTATTTTCTCGATATCTGAATAATATATATTTTTTTAATGAATTGTTTTTCTAAAAAAACGATGCTTTGTTAGAGGCCGATATTATAGTATTAAAGTGAAAAACCAAACCAAAGTTTTGTCTCTATTCACCCCGAAGTCTCAATTCACCCCCAGTTTTACGGTACTATGAAAGCATCGCTTGGAGCAGTGTGTAGAGTTACAAGGAGACAATGTAAAAGAGAAAAATAAATTGTAAGAAAAATGTCTTGTATCTGGTGGAGGGTAGGTGGAGCCAGGAGGAGTGGCAGGCGGACGCCGACTTCTGCGAAGCAGTAATGCTCGCAAAGGAGGAGGCCAAACGCATCAGGCAACGGCGTCCTCGCCGCCGCCGCCGCCGGGATTCTGATCCCGATTTCCTCCCACCGTAGGCGCGGGCTTGCAGACAGTGAGCAATGGGTTGCTCGCTGTCCCGCCGTCTGGTAACTGTCCGGACCAATCCCAAGTCGTCGACGGCGAGCAGTGTACCCGCGTGCCTCAAGGAGTTGTCAGCAACAGCAGGGACCCAGCCGGGTCGAAGCCTACTGGGGCCAGGGTCAGTGGCGTGCCTGCCATAGAAGCCAAAAAGCCTGGCTTGCCCTACCAAAACCTCACCTAATTCATAGAACACGACCAATCAATTAATTATCACAAAAATCTAAACTTTAAACTTCGCGCGCTTACGCGGTTACGCTAAGTTGCCACTGTGTTATGTGAAATTCAAAAATCATTCATAAGACGATACCAGGGCGAAGCGAGGATGCCATTCTGAGCGAAATCTCTCCGATCTCACTCTAACACTTAACAAAAGAAAGAGATGAACACTAATGTGTTGTTGTCTTTTTCTGCCTCAAAGGCTTTTATGAGGCTTTATCTTCTATCTCAACTTTTGATATAAATACGTCAAATTTTGAGTGTGTGTGGGTGTAATTTGTTATTGTGTGCAAATCCTCGTCGAACATTTTGTTCTAAAAAAAAGCAGGGCTTTGGTAAATTTATGAATGACAGAAATTTTTACGCATATTATAATACGAGGCGCCCTCTATGACGCGTAAAGTTGTACGAACTAAAAAGTACTCAGTTCAAATTTGCTTTGATCGGTTATCGTGTTGTACGTAATTATTGTTTTGTTTTTGACGTGACAACGTCTTAAATTAGGTTGCGGCTGGGAGTCACTTATGAAAAAGTGTAACGCTCGGTAACGTTACGATGAGTCACCGAACGAGAGAGAGGCCCGCCGAATGCCTTGCGTCTCTCTCCCACTCAACTATGATCGGTGCAATTCTTATTTTCATTCAATTCCTTGTTCCTATTGTGCAATTTAATTATATTCATATCAATAAATATTCTACCGAGAAAAAGACGTTGTCACGTAAAATCTTCGCCCGTAAAACCGACTTTACAGGCAACCATTTTTTTTTTTGTTTTCCGTCATTTACCAGTTTATGAATTCGGAAACTATACTTGTGGTTGTGTGTGGATATTATTATGTGTGGAATTGATATCAATGGCCAGGTAGGGTTTGAGTTTTAAAGATAAATATAATCTTGTAACTTTACTATTTTGAATATTTCTCAGAAAAGTTAATAACAATGCTTGGAATACATCAGGTATGACTCAAATAACTTTGCTAGTGCCATGAAAATTCTCAAAAGTACTACTTGAACGCTGTTATTTCCTTCTTTATACATGGCTTTGACTTTGACTTTGGTAAACCGCCAATAGAAAGTTGGTTCTCTTTCTCGACAGTTAAGTGATAAGTGTGTTTTAAAAAAGCGAACAACGAAAAGCTACCGCTGTTTCAATTGTGAGTATTTGCCAATAATATTACATATTATTACAACGAACAAGTGTTTGAAACACCAAGATTTAAAAAAATATGTATTAGTTACACATTCATAACTAGATGGCGTTGGCGTCAAAACAGTAACATTAGATCAGTACCTAGTACTCGGTTGTTTTATTTCACATTCAACTCAACCTTACATTAAATATTCATTATGTTCAAATTAATCGTTATAATAGTATTGGCTGACCATCCCGGCCGGCCGGTAGGTACTCGACAACAAGAGCGGCTTTCCGAATTATCTTTGATTGCAATTGAAAATCAGCTGTTGGTAGAATAACGTTTACAAACTTTTTACGCTGGTGTAAGTAATACAATCATTTTTAAATAAAGATAGACAATTTGAATTAGAATACGATTTTTTTTTTTCTATTCATGTACCTATTCAAACTTTACGATTATTGGTATGATGATAAAGTTGTTGTGGTGAAGCTTTTGTTATCATTATTTATTACTTACTATTAACATTATAATTGTTAATAGTAGTGGAGCAATTCAGAAAAATCAGCATTACTGCACTGATGACACGTGGTAGCACGAGATTTTTTTTTAATAGGTAAGTAGTAGTTAGGTCAAGATTCCTTGGCTTGCCCCATGTTAAGGCATCAGGCACGCCACTGGCCAGGGTTATCCGAAAGGGAGCTTGAGCCCCGGTATGAAGGCTAGAAGGAACGGGATGGGTCTTTAGTCAATAAGAGTCTGACACTATCTTCCGCTCCGTCCAAAAGCGCAGGTTGTCATTGGATGATTTTTTCCCACCATAAAAAAGACCAGTGTATAGGTATCACCTCTACTGACTGCCACTGGGCCGGTGCGATGGTTTACGCTCCATTCCCTCTCAGAGTGAGTCCCAGTAAGGGAAATATTGGAGGCCGTTTCTCAGTATTGGGGACATAACAGGCTTTTTCTCAGCAGTGGAAACATTGGAGGCTTTTTTTCCAGAAGTAAAAACATTGGAGTCTTTGTCTCAGTATTGAGAACATTGGAGGCTATTTCCCAACAGTGGGAACATTGGAGGCTTTTGACAAGTAGTGGAAACATTTGAGGCTTTATTTTCCAGTAGTAGGAACATTGGAGTCTTTTGCCAGTATTGGGAAAATTGAAGGCTATTTCCCAGGCAGTGGGAAGATTGGAAGCTATTTCTCAGCAGTGCGAAGATTAGAGTCTATTTCTCATCAAAGGGAACAATAGGGATTTTTCCCTGAGAATACTGAGAACATAAGGGGCTTTTTCCCAGCAATGGGAATATTACACGCTAAGGGTGAGTTGCACCATTTAACTATAACGATAACAAAGCCGTTAACAGTTGTCAAACCGTCGAATTGACCAATAGGCGGCCGTTTCACGGCTGGTTAAGGTTTGGTTATCGTTATAGTTAAATGGTGCAACTCACACTAAGCAAAAAAAAAAATTGTTATGGTACTTACATCAGTATGCCTTATCATATGTCCTTTGAAAGCATTTCCATCTAAAAATCCTTTAAAACAATCACTACACTTAAACACTTAATTCTTACACCTAGTGAGTAGAAAATGGTTTTTTTTTTTAATTCATTAAACCCCAAGCGAACGCCGGCGTTCGCGCACCTATTGTCTTTCAATTGTGTCTGCAATTATCACAATTGAAAGGTTAATTGAGAAAAACTAGTGCTTGACTGCGATCCCACCTGATGGTAAGTAGCGATGCAATCTTTGATGGTGAGGCGCACTAGTTTATTAAGAGCCTATTCACTCACTATGTTTTTTTATTTATTTAATACATTTGTTCTTCATGACTCAAGTCTTTTATTAAAAATATCATTATTTAACACTTCTCTCGCTGTTTTACAACGTCTATCCAAATTTTTCACTATATTTTTTTTCTTTTTCACTTGTGTTACTTTTCCATTCATATTATCGTCGCTTAAGTAATACTTTTAAGTGTGTTTCTAACACAAGATCCATTCTCCAACTTGCAACATTCACCATTCTTCTTAATAGTAATTTTATTTTTTATTTCGTCTTCTGTAATATCATCATTTGAATCCAAGTCATTAAATAGTTCATCAGATTTTTTCTTATCATTATTTATTTTTCCATCTTCTTTAATATCATGCTTAGAATATAACTCATTAAATAGTTTATCGGGTTTTTTCTTGACATTAATTTCTTCTAAATTATCGTCACTTGTATCTAAGTCATTAAACATTAGTGTGTCATCGTCTAAATCTAAGCTAGGTAAGTTGACTTGGTGAATGTGTAAGGGATCATATCTATGGAATTCCTGCGTTCGATGGCAGTAGACATAGTGATAGTCGGCGTGGTCCGCTGCGATTATCTTCGTCTGAAGAGGGGACGCGAACTGGAACGCGACGAATTGTATGTGCGATGTATTGGGGTATTCCTGGAAGTAAAAATAGCAATTTTATAACCTAAAAAGCTGGCAGAGTAAGGAGTCGCGCTATTGCTCAGTAGTCGGAATATTAGAGGCTTTTTCCTAGTAGAGGAATGGTGGAGGCTTTTCCTCAGTACAGTGAATGTCGGAAGCTATTAACCCAGTAGAGGGAAGGTTTTTCCTAGAAATGGGAACATAGGAGACTATTTCCCAATAGAGGGCATATTAGAGGCTTTTTGCCAGTACTGGGAACATTGAAGGCCATTTCCCAGTAATGAGAGAATTGGAGGCATTTACTTAGAAAATTAAATGTTTTCTCAATAGTGGGAATTATAGAGGCTTTTTCTCAGCAGTGGGAGATATATTTGTTACATATTGCGTCGGCCTTTCCTACACTTTTATAATTTTCTGTAACATGGAACCGTTATTAACGTCTCGAGAAAAAAAGCGGTAGTGACACCGCACGCAGTGGAATATATGAGGCGATTTTTAAATGGCATAGGCTATATTTTCTACATTTATGAGCGCACAGTCGCTAGTAACAACAAGTGGGCTGTAGTTTACAAAATACGGGAGCATTCGCGATTATGCTGGCCGAAACATTTCAGCATACCAATGGAAAGATTTCTCAAAATTATCTTTACGCCCATGGTGGTGGTGGTAGTGGCGTTGCTCGAGCGCGCTTTGCCTATCTATTTTGCGCTTTCGTCCCCATCGACCATCTGTTCTGCGTGCAAATGCTCTATCTATTGCCACCTAAGTTTGGCAATTCTTCCGAGCCACCTAAGTTTGGCAATATCTCGCGCAAGATCCATCGGAATTTAATTCAGGACCACACGCTTAGCTGCAAAGGGCCATTAAACCAAAGATGCAGAGGAATTCACAGAGCATATTTCATTTGGTAAAACTTTGAAAAAAATATAACATACAATAATTCGCAGAAGTGCGACCCTCATTATGGTGAATGATGAAAAGATACTTAATGAGACATGACGGGCTGTGAAAAAGACGGATGAAAAAAGATAGCATGTAGCGGAGATGAGAATGTTAAGATGGATGTGTGGTGTGTCGAGAAAAGACACACCTTCAAACTTCCTCTGATGTACTCATTTACATCAGAGGAAGTTTGAAAGTGGCGCCAGTGACTGAAAAATTGAAGGGGAATCGTTTGTCTTGGTATGGGCATGTAAAGAGGAGGGATGAAACGCGTGTTACTAAAATATTTTTTTTTTTAATAATAATATCTTTATTTGTACATTCAACACACACAGTAACAATATATAATGACATGAACAGATACAATAGTTGTACAAACACTGATCATTGGAAATAAAATGAACATTTGACTCCTAAACTAAGTAAAATAAATACTTGTATCTCAGGAGCCAGTTCCTCCTTGGAGATGATCAAAAATAGGATGTTTGGTACAATTACTATAGCCTTTATATAGACGTGTAACAGTATGAAGTGATAATTATGAATACACCGTTAAATTTTGATCGTTTTAATCCCGTGGAGGGTCGATAAGGTACATGAAACACTTTAAGAAAACGTCAGCTTAGCGAATCCAATGATCTATAGGTAGTAGTCGGCATTGCTTATTAATTACCTACAGGTCATTGGACTCGATCAGCTGACGTTTCCTTAAATAAATTAATTTCTTACATGCGTAAATTAATACGAGTTTAAAAAAAAAAAAACTTTAATCTATCGACCGTCCACGGGATTAAAACGATCAAAATTTATCGGTGTATACATGTGGATGGGTGGAGAGGGAGGCCAAAGAAATGATGGATTGCGTGAAGAGTGGTATGAAAGAAAAGGAAGTTAGTGATAGCATGACGGGCGACAGGGTAGAATGGAAGAAAAAAACGTGTTGCACCGACCAAAAATAAACACAAGACAAGGGCAGATATATGATGATGACATACAGAGGCATGTTAAAGATATTAGCCGATTATTGAACAGCTGCCACCACGGATATTGAGCGCTCGGCTTCAGAGTGGGGATCGCTTTGCGCATTCCATACATTGGCGAGCCAATCGTCTTCGTTGTTAGATACATTGTGCAAGCGCAATGAACGAATCACGAGTGTCGTCTATGACGCGGTGCGCTGCGAGCCAATCACCGACACCGCCTAAAGAGACCCGATTTTTGACTTCTACGCAACTTGAAGCCAGCGTTCAAAAGTACCAAGTATTGTAGTACGTACCTGATACGTTTGAAGGATCACTCACATTCGCGAACGGACGTATGATTGTGTATAGTAAAACATTTGTTTGGTGCGCCATGTTCTGGAATCTGGAGCATGAAGTCATTTGGGCGTTACACTCGCTGCATATACGCAGGGGTAGTGGGTTCTCGGCATCCTGTGGAATTAAATACAGTAAAAAACTTAAACTCGACTACGACAAAAAAAAAAACAATAATATTATAAATGTATGGAGTCTGGTTTTATAATAGTTTAAATACAATTAGTAATAGTAAAACCACTAAATAGATAGGTACAGAAGATATCTACATACAAAGCGCGCTCGAGCAAAGCAAAAGATAATCTACATACAAAGCGCGCTCGAGCAACGCAAAAGATAATCTACATACAAAGCGCGCTCGAGCAACGCAAAAGATAATCTACATACAAAGCGCGCTCGAGCAACGCAAAAGATAATCTACATACAAAGCGCGCTCCAGCAACGCCAAGGATAATCTACATACAAAGCACGCTCGAGCAACGCCAAGGATAATCTACATACAAAGCGCGCTCCAGCAACGCAAAAGATAATCTACATACAAAGCGCGCTCGAGCAACGCAAAAGATAATCTACATACAAAGCGTGCTCGAACAACGCAAAAGATAATCTACATACAAAGCGTGCTCGAACAACGCAAAAGATAATCTACATACAAAGCGCGCTCGAGCAACGCAAAAGATAATCTACATACAAAGCGCGCTCGAGCAACGCAAAAGATAATCTACATACAAAGCGTGCTCGAACAACGCAAAAGATAATCTACATACAAAGCGCGCTCCAGCAACGCCAAGGATAATCTACATACAAAGCACGCTCGAGCAACGCCAAGGATAATCTACATACAAAGCGCGCTCCAGCAACGCAAAAGATAATCTACATACAAAGCGCGCTCGAGCAACGCAAAAGATAATCTACATACAAAGCGTGCTCGAACAACGCAAAAGATAATCTACATACAAAGCGCGCTCGAGCAACTCAAAAGATAATCTACATACAAAGCGCGCTCGAGCAACGCAAAAGATAATCTACATACAAAGCGCGCTCGAGCAACGCAAAAGATAATCTACATACAAAGCGCGATCGAGCAACGCAAAAGATAATCTACATACAAAGCGCGATCGAGCAACGCAAAAGATAATCTACATACAAAGCGCGCTCGAGCAACGCAAAAGATAATCTATATACAAAGGGCGCTCGAGCAACGCAAAAGATAATCTACATACAAAGCGCGCTCGAGCAACGCAAAAGATAATCTACATACAAAGCGCGCTCGAGCAACGCAAAAGATAATCTACATACAAACCGCGCTCGAGCAACGCAAAAGATAATCTACATACAAAGCGCGATCGAGCAACGCAAAAGATAATCTACATACAAAGCGCGATCGAGCAACGCAAAAGATAATCTACATACAAACCGCGCTCGAGCAACGCAAAAGATAATCTACATACAAAGCGCGCTCGAGCAACGTAAAAGATAATCTACATACAAAGCGCGCTCGAGCAACGCAAAAGACACCGCTCACGGAGTCCTCACGGACACGATATCTTGGATCAATCGTACTCGCACAGTTCGGCGCAACACGCTGACGTGTGTGAGATCGCCTAGCGTAGGTATAAAAAGTGAAGTACATACATGAGATTGACTTCTGTATCTATCTATTTTGTGGTAAAACTCACTTCTTCTTTTTCGAGTATATACTTGAAAAACATGTGATTATCTGAAGGCATGGCGTACAGTTTTTTGTCACTGCAGAGACAAATCCGGCAAACCTGTAAAAAGAAAAGAAACTTTATTTTAAGCTTTAAAATAAAATATTTTATTATGGGTTTATTTCAGAACCCTGGGGTCTAGTGGGATTATAACTAGCTCGTGCCCGCGGCTTCGTCCGCGCAGACATCTAAGCGCATGGCCGTGCGCAGGCCAAGTTCCAGCATTAGGCCGCGCGCATGCCGTGCACTATTTACACGAACCGTTTCGACCCACTTTTGACCTCCCTGTAGCTCACTGCCTATTGAAAGTACAGAGATAAAATTACCTACGTTATCATATACTAGTACTAAAGCAGTATGCCAAATCTATACTAATATTAATATTATAAAGCTGCAGAGTTTGTTTGTTTGTTTGTTTGAACGCGCTAATCTCTGGAACTACGGGTCCGATTTGAATGATTCTTTCAGTGTTGGGTAGTCCATTTATCGAGGAAGGCTATGTTTTTTTGTTGCAAAATTAGGGATCCGTAATAAAATTGCTGTTTTGTAACACAAGGTGTAAAATCGAAAACCTGTTTTTGCGTGCGCTGCAAAAACTATTGACAATAGAACAAAATGATGTACTACGGGTTTGTAGATCCTATTAAGACCTACAAAAAAGTCCGCGAGAACATATATCTAGCTATCATGGTTTAATCACAATAACCGATTTTGTGTTCAAAATAATTATTAAATCGTCTGAAGAAAAAAAAACTACGTTAAATATGTATCGTAATATTAATCTTTATCGAAATTAAGCATTATGTTATCAAGAGTATTTATGTAGAAGTAAAATACTTTTTGTTTCATCCCAATCGGATATTTCGTTTAAAAGTTATCACGTGTGTAAGATGTTAAGAGTTGGTACCACGGAAACGAGAAAAACGCGGGTGAAACCGCGGGGCACAGCTAGTTTCATATATATAGCTTCAGTATAAGAAATCGGTCAAGCGTGAGTTGGCCAGGTTCAAATTTAACGATGATCAGGCTGTTGATGAAGATGATTATGATCGATTTTAAAGTGCATCTAAACTTGGCATTGGATTGGATTTCAACCCTTTTTAAGGCGAACAATTAGCCGATAGGAACTTGGCCCCCTTTATAACAGGTATGTTTTTGGTGGAATTTGATAAACATTTTTTGTTTCTTTCTTTCTTTCAGACTTGTAAAACACAAACAAAGCATTTGATCACAATTTCAATTTTTTTTTTTTTAATACAGAACCAATTTTTTTTAAACAATTTAGCCTTAGTTATTTCTTGTAACATCAGCTTCCCACCAGTGATAACAAATAAATAAGACAAAAATATCATCAAATAATTGGAACTGAGCGTTCTTTTTTTCGGCAAGAGTGAGAAAAACTCCAAGGGCGCTGGAAAGGGCTATGCTCGGAGTTTCCTTGCGTGATCGAATCAGAAATGAAGATATCCGCAGTAGAACTAAGGTTGCCGACATAGCACGAAGAATCGCCAAACTTAACCTTTCAATCGTGGAATTTACAGACAATAGGTGTTCGCTTGGGGTTTAATGAATTAAGATCTTGCAGAACTGATGGCATTTGGGGCCGAAAAGTTCTGGAGTGGCGACCTCGTACCGGAAAACGCAGCGTTTTTTTTTATGGTGGGAAAAATCATGCATTGACATCCCCCGCCCTTGGGCGGAGCGGAAGATAGTGTCAGACTCTTAGTGACTAAAAGACCCACCCCGTTCCTTCTAGCCTCCATACCGGGGCTCGAGCGCCCTTTCGGATAACCCTGGCCCCAGTAGGCTTCGACCCGGCTGGGTCCCTGCTGCTGCTGACAACTCCTTGAGGCGCGCGGGAACAGTGCGCGCCGTCGACGACTTGGGCTTGGTCCGGACAGTTACCGGACGGCCGGACAATAAGCTACCCATTGCTCACTGTCCGCAAGCCCGCGCCTACGTTGGCCGGAAATCGGGATTAGAATACCGGCGACGGTGGCAGCGATAACGCCGTTGCCTAATGCGTTCGGCCTCCTCCTTTGCGAGCATTACTGCTTCGCAGAAATCGGCGACCGCCTGCCACTCCTCCTCCCTCCGGACCATGGCCTCGACCAAGGCCCCCAAGGTCTCCGCCGCCGATCGCCTCCACGAGGGCACGGCGATGCTCCGCCCAAGCAGGGCACACCTCGACTGTGTGCTCCACCGTGTCCTCCGGGCGTTCCGCACAGTGGCGACACCCGGGCGTCACCTCCGCATGAATCCCGTGCAGGAAACTCCCGAACGAACCATGTCCGGTGAGTACCTGCGTCATGCGGAAGGTAAGGACGCCGTGAGGTCTTTCCAGCCACGCCTCAAAGAGGGGACTTACCGCCATGATTGTGGCGTGCCCAGCACCGGGTTGCGATAGTCGTTGACGCCATTTCACCATGAGATCCCACCGGAGCTCTGTCCGCCATGCCGTGACCTGTCGCGGCAGCGGACTTTCACCCCGAAAACGCAGCGTTGGAAAGCCTCCTAAAAGGTAGACCTGACTGGTGATGGTTGCGGAAATCCGATGGATGCGGGCCGCACAGGATCGTTCACTGTGGCGACACTTGGGGGAGGCCTATGTCCAACAGTGGACGTCTATCGACTGAAATGATGATGAAGTGGGAAATCCTCATGGACGCACAGGCTGCCTCACAAACGAGCCAGTCTAGGCAGTGTCAGACTCCTACTGACTGAAACCACTCTCCTGCCTTACATTTAAACCACAGATATGACATCCATGCTCTTTTTTAATACTTATACATTATTTGCTTCTGGGGAACCGTACGTTAGCTTCAGACATTTTATAAGTGCCCATGAATATGGTTTCTGCACTTTGTCCTATGCGGCTATACCCATTAGGTGGGCTTATTCCACCCAGCCCACCTCTCTCCAAAAACATTAGGTATGAAAGGGATTATCTGTAAGGGAATTCGGGGATTCTAAGGTTCGTGTGCATATTTCAGTGACACTTGTGCAGTTTAATAGGACATTCACAATTGTCTCCTCCCCTCCAAGAATGCTCTGCAAAGGGGACTGTCTGTGAGTGTGATGCCTATTGTGTGTAAGCTATAATGGAAGAGCTTACAACAAAATGATTCAGAATTAACTTCATACTGATTAACCTTTTGAATGTCTTATGTTACACAGTTCGACATAAGCAATTGTCTTTCTATTGTGTGTCTAATTACGGCATTCAAAGAGTTAATTCATGAAACCCCAAGCAAAGGTCAGCAGTCATTGTCTCTTATTGACACTGAAAGGTTAAGCAACCAACAAAATTATCGGCCAATCGAAAGCTTACAGTTTGCGAGGTCTCTTATGTCAGTCATACTTGCTAGGGTTAGGCCTTGCTAGGGTCATATTGTCCGGTATACCCTAGCAAGTCTACACAGCCTACAGTTATATATATCTGTGTGGAAACCTGCATAGTTGTGCAACAACAATATAACAATATACATTTTTTTATATTTTTTTTCTCTATCACATTGCTTTTGCAATATTTTTATTTTAACTGTCATAAGTTTGTTAGTAATTTATTTTGTTAATATTTTATTGATAGTTGTAATTATTATATTATTCCTGATGTTTTTTTTTTTTTATATAGCCACTTTTTGTATTGTGAATGTGAGAACACTGTATACTCCACAAACTCTTTCTATTACTAGACTACTTCCTATTACGACTTACTTTGTTTGTTTTTTACTGAGAATTTTTTTATTGTGCTTTTGTGTACAATATTTGACTGGTCTACACTGTTCTTACATAATATCTCAATCTTGTATCATCAATATTGTAAAACAACCACTTTTTTAAAAGAGTAACCATGGAGTTTCTTGCCGGTTCTTCTCCATAGGAAACGAGCAATTTGGAACCGTGCACTAGCTTCTGACGTTTTATAAGTGCCCATGTAGGCCTATGTAAAATAAAATAATTTTGATTTTGATTTTGAACAGAGACGCTCCGGTTTACTTGTACAACTCAACAGTACACGCAAACCTGTCAGGCGTACCCTAGCGTGTATGGCTACCTTAGGAAATCATCATCATCATGTTTAGCCAATACTGTCCCACTGCTGGGCAAACGCCTCTCTCCATACCTTCCCTTGTTCCCGGCTCTGATCCACTTCTTGCGTTAAGGTGCAAACATAAAGTTTTTCAGTCCCATTCGGTACGGGTCGGTACCACACAAAGTAACAGATAAATCTGTTTGTTTAAAACACTACACTGGCCAATGCTTAAACCCGTATGACTCAGTACAGGCAATCGGTGCCGACAAGTATAAACCTGTTTCTTTATAAATGAGTGTTTATGAACATACGGGAGAATTATACCTGTACCAATAGGTAGCAACCCATACAGACTTGCCTGCATCTGTAACCTGTTACTTTATGTTTGCACTCATAGGAAATACAAAATATATATACTTACTAACCCATAACACAAGCTCTGCTTAGCTTGAGACTAGTTGGCGCTGTGTTAGTTGTGGATAGTGTTGGAATTTTATCTAATTAAATACTCAAAATGATTAAATACTCAATAAATACTCGTTTTTATTGGATAATTACTCGATTAAAAACGAGTATTTATTGAGTATTTATTCATTTTGAATATTTATTCGGATAAAATCCCAACACTAGTTGTGGAATATTATTATTATTATTATATATATTTTAGTAGGTACTTACAGCTTTCTTTTTTTCTTCAGCCGTTTCATTTTTGTCGCTAACTAGCGCGTTAGGCTCATAGTCATAGAGAGCGAACAGAGAAATTCCGAAACCTGGGACAGTCTCGGAATCCAAAAATGGGGTGTTTGAAACACGGTCACTTGTATTTTCGTGTTCATCCATCTTGTTTACCTGCCTATAATATTGATTTTAATGTCTCAGCTAATTAATATCAACAATGTATTTTTTTTTTTATTATTAAATTTTACAATCAAAACATTTTTAATTGGAATCTGTGAATAATGTAATTTTTTACGTAAATAAATAACGAGATCTTATTTTAGTTGTTATAGCAATATCAACAAATCTACATTAATTTAAATATTGCTTAGATAAATTATTTTACAAATTTTACCTGAAGAGAGCGATATAACACAGGTTTTCACTGTTTTAAATAATTAAATGTTTCCGATGTCGACATGTAAACTGCAGGTAACTGTGCAATAAAGCAAAATCGATCGATTAATTTCAATTTCAGAGAATCATCGTCTGTCATTTATTATTTATTTATGTTTTCCGGCTTCCGCGTCCTACCGCCTGACCGCCACATTGAAAAACAAATATCTACCGTTTTGTTATTGTTTCCATATCTTTGGATTTGGTAATAGAAACATCAAATATTTGACTTTGTATAGAGCAAACAATTTAATGACTAGTCTAGATTAAAGATTTGGTTATTACATACAGAAATTTGATTATTTAAATGCTATTTAATCATAAAACTTGTAAGGAAATTAATTTCTATCCAATTATATGGGGTGGCTGAAAATGTAAGTGTCCGATCTAAAAATTTCTGTCTATGGTCTTATGTCATCGTGGAAAAACGCGCCAATTTTTCAGAAAAAATGAGCGGGAATGCTCAATTTTGTGACGTAGGTACACTAGGTACATAGTAGCTGATTAGGCACAGAATTTATTCCAGACGAGTCGTCGCTATTTGCGGTATTACGAGCATGAAGAGCCGAGCTCAGACGAAAATATCTGTAAATACAAGCGTATCACATTTATTTTTCGTGGTTGGTAATCGACAAATATCAGTAGCCTGATACACGTAAAATCAAACAAACCAAATATTGTTGAAGTTTTATAGTCGTTCGATCGGAGTCCTATCCAAAAGCGGTATTCACGATCTATCGACTTATTTCCAGTTACATTAATAAGTATTCTACCAGGATAATGTAATACAGATTTTTAAGCTATTGCATAGCTTCTATCGCGGGCCTTGAGCGTGGAGACCGAATCCAGAAATTCTGTAACGAAAGTAACCTAACACCCCCCACTCATTTGTTATTTGAGCGTGGTGACCGATAAGAAAACAAATGAGTGAACAATCAATCAAAATTCAATTCAATTTGTGAAAGTGTAACTTCAATTAATATTAAAGAAAAAAAAACAAAGGAAAAAAAATACTGCATAAATAAAATAAATAAATAATGATGATTGCATAAGTTGATAAAAAGCTTTACCACGGCAGTCCCCGAGTGCCACATGTCTTTTTTTTTTTTAATCGTCGAATTTCAAACGACCTTTCAATGGTGGAAATCACAGACACAATAGAAAGACAATAGGTGCGCGAACGCCGGCGTTCGCTTGGGTTTTAATGAATTAATTCATTAAACCCCAACAAGCTAGACTAGACTGTCACTGGGTTAGACTGTCTTTCTATGAATGAAAAATTGTACGAGTCGGAATATCGTACGCGATATTCAGCGCAGTGTAATAGGTCCTTAACCCTTATTACACAACGCGATACGTCGAACCATAGACTAGACTGTCTTTCTATGAATAAAAAATAGTAAGATCGCACGCGATATTCAGCGCAGTGTAATAGGTACTTATTACACTGCGCTGATGTGAAAAAACTTAGCCAGGGCTAAGTTATGCGGTTTTTTCACATCATACGAATATATGCGCCCATATCAAAGGGCGCTCGAGCAACGCAAAAGATAATCTACATACAAAGCGCGCTCGAGCAACGCAAAAGATAATCTACATACAAAGCGCGCTCGAGCAACGCAAAAGATAATCTACATACAAACCGCGCTCGAGCAACGCAAAAGATAATCTACATACAAAGCGCGATCGAGCAACGCAAAAGATAATCTACATACAAAGCGCGATCGAGCAACGCAAAAGATAATCTACATACAAACCGCGCTCGAGCAACGCAAAAGATAATCTACATACAAAGCGCGCTCGAGCAACGTAAAAGATAATCTACATACAAAGCGCGCTCGAGCAACGCAAAAGACACCGCTCACGGAGTCCTCACGGACACGATATCTTGGATCAATCGTACTCGCACAGTTCGGCGCAACACGCTGACGTGTGTGAGATCGCCTAGCGTAGGTATAAAAAGTGAAGTACATACATGAGATTGACTTCTGTATCTATCTATTTTGTGGTAAAACTCACTTCTTCTTTTTCGAGTATATACTTGAAAAACATGTGATTATCTGAAGGCATGGCGTACAGTTTTTTGTCACTGCAGAGACAAATCCGGCAAACCTGTAAAAAGAAAAGAAACTTTATTTTAAGCTTTAAAATAAAATATTTTATTATGGGTTTATTTCAGAACCCTGGGGTCTAGTGGGATTATAACTAGCTCGTGCCCGCGGCTTCGTCCGCGCAGACATCTAAGCGCATGGCCGTGCGCAGGCCAAGTTCCAGCATTAGGCCGCGCGCATGCCGTGCACTATTTACACGAACCGTTTCGACCCACTTTTGACCTCCCTGTAGCTCACTGCCTATTGAAAGTACAGAGATAAAATTACCTACGTTATCATATACTAGTACTAAAGCAGTATGCCAAATCTATACTAATATTAATATTATAAAGCTGCAGAGTTTGTTTGTTTGTTTGTTTGAACGCGCTAATCTCTGGAACTACGGGTCCGATTTGAATGATTCTTTCAGTGTTGGGTAGTCCATTTATCGAGGAAGGCTATGTTTTTTTGTTGCAAAATTAGGGATCCGTAATAAAATTGCTGTTTTGTAACACAAGGTGTAAAATCGAAAACCTGTTTTTGCGTGCGCTGCAAAAACTATTGACAATAGAACAAAATGATGTACTACGGGTTTGTAGATCCTATTAAGACCTACAAAAAAGTCCGCGAGAACATATATCTAGCTATCATGGTTTAATCACAATAACCGATTTTGTGTTCAAAATAATTATTAAATCGTCTGAAGAAAAAAAAACTACGTTAAATATGTATCGTAATATTAATCTTTATCGAAATTAAGCATTATGTTATCAAGAGTATTTATGTAGAAGTAAAATACTTTTTGTTTCATCCCAATCGGATATTTCGTTTAAAAGTTATCACGTGTGTAAGATGTTAAGAGTTGGTACCACGGAAACGAGAAAAACGCGGGTGAAACCGCGGGGCACAGCTAGTTTCATATATATAGCTTCAGTATAAGAAATCGGTCAAGCGTGAGTTGGCCAGGTTCAAATTTAACGATGATCAGGCTGTTGATGAAGATGATTATGATCGATTTTAAAGTGCATCTAAACTTGGCATTGGATTGGATTTCAACCCTTTTTAAGGCGAACAATTAGCCGATAGGAACTTGGCCCCCTTTATAACAGGTATGTTTTTGGTGGAATTTGATAAACATTTTTTGTTTCTTTCTTTCTTTCAGACTTGTAAAACACAAACAAAGCATTTGATCACAATTTCAATTTTTTTTTTTTTAATACAGAACCAATTTTTTTTAAACAATTTAGCCTTAGTTATTTCTTGTAACATCAGCTTCCCACCAGTGATAACAAATAAATAAGACAAAAATATCATCAAATAATTGGAACTGAGCGTTCTTTTTTTCGGCAAGAGTGAGAAAAACTCCAAGGGCGCTGGAAAGGGCTATGCTCGGAGTTTCCTTGCGTGATCGAATCAGAAATGAAGATATCCGCAGTAGAACTAAGGTTGCCGACATAGCACGAAGAATCGCCAAACTTAACCTTTCAATCGTGGAATTTACAGACAATAGGTGTTCGCTTGGGGTTTAATGAATTAAGATCTTGCAGAACTGATGGCATTTGGGGCCGAAAAGTTCTGGAGTGGCGACCTCGTACCGGAAAACGCAGCGTTTTTTTTTATGGTGGGAAAAATCATGCATTGACATCCCCCGCCCTTGGGCGGAGCGGAAGATAGTGTCAGACTCTTAGTGACTAAAAGACCCACCCCGTTCCTTCTAGCCTCCATACCGGGGCTCGAGCGCCCTTTCGGATAACCCTGGCCCCAGTAGGCTTCGACCCGGCTGGGTCCCTGCTGCTGCTGACAACTCCTTGAGGCGCGCGGGAACAGTGCGCGCCGTCGACGACTTGGGCTTGGTCCGGACAGTTACCGGACGGCCGGACAATAAGCTACCCATTGCTCACTGTCCGCAAGCCCGCGCCTACGTTGGCCGGAAATCGGGATTAGAATACCGGCGACGGTGGCAGCGATAACGCCGTTGCCTAATGCGTTCGGCCTCCTCCTTTGCGAGCATTACTGCTTCGCAGAAATCGGCGACCGCCTGCCACTCCTCCTCCCTCCGGACCATGGCCTCGACCAAGGCCCCCAAGGTCTCCGCCGCCGATCGCCTCCACGAGGGCACGGCGATGCTCCGCCCAAGCAGGGCACACCTCGACTGTGTGCTCCACCGTGTCCTCCGGGCGTTCCGCACAGTGGCGACACCCGGGCGTCACCTCCGCATGAATCCCGTGCAGGAAACTCCCGAACGAACCATGTCCGGTGAGTACCTGCGTCATGCGGAAGGTAAGGACGCCGTGAGGTCTTTCCAGCCACGCCTCAAAGAGGGGACTTACCGCCATGATTGTGGCGTGCCCAGCACCGGGTTGCGATAGTCGTTGACGCCATTTCACCATGAGATCCCACCGGAGCTCTGTCCGCCATGCCGTGACCTGTCGCGGCAGCGGACTTTCACCCCGAAAACGCAGCGTTGGAAAGCCTCCTAAAAGGTAGACCTGACTGGTGATGGTTGCGGAAATCCGATGGATGCGGGCCGCACAGGATCGTTCACTGTGGCGACACTTGGGGGAGGCCTATGTCCAACAGTGGACGTCTATCGACTGAAATGATGATGAAGTGGGAAATCCTCATGGACGCACAGGCTGCCTCACAAACGAGCCAGTCTAGGCAGTGTCAGACTCCTACTGACTGAAACCACTCTCCTGCCTTACATTTAAACCACAGATATGACATCCATGCTCTTTTTTAATACTTATACATTATTTGCTTCTGGGGAACCGTACGTTAGCTTCAGACATTTTATAAGTGCCCATGAATATGGTTTCTGCACTTTGTCCTATGCGGCTATACCCATTAGGTGGGCTTATTCCACCCAGCCCACCTCTCTCCAAAAACATTAGGTATGAAAGGGATTATCTGTAAGGGAATTCGGGGATTCTAAGGTTCGTGTGCATATTTCAGTGACACTTGTGCAGTTTAATAGGACATTCACAATTGTCTCCTCCCCTCCAAGAATGCTCTGCAAAGGGGACTGTCTGTGAGTGTGATGCCTATTGTGTGTAAGCTATAATGGAAGAGCTTACAACAAAATGATTCAGAATTAACTTCATACTGATTAACCTTTTGAATGTCTTATGTTACACAGTTCGACATAAGCAATTGTCTTTCTATTGTGTGTCTAATTACGGCATTCAAAGAGTTAATTCATGAAACCCCAAGCAAAGGTCAGCAGTCATTGTCTCTTATTGACACTGAAAGGTTAAGCAACCAACAAAATTATCGGCCAATCGAAAGCTTACAGTTTGCGAGGTCTCTTATGTCAGTCATACTTGCTAGGGTTAGGCCTTGCTAGGGTCATATTGTCCGGTATACCCTAGCAAGTCTACACAGCCTACAGTTATATATATCTGTGTGGAAACCTGCATAGTTGTGCAACAACAATATAACAATATACATTTTTTTATATTTTTTTTCTCTATCACATTGCTTTTGCAATATTTTTATTTTAACTGTCATAAGTTTGTTAGTAATTTATTTTGTTAATATTTTATTGATAGTTGTAATTATTATATTATTCCTGATGTTTTTTTTTTTTTATATAGCCACTTTTTGTATTGTGAATGTGAGAACACTGTATACTCCACAAACTCTTTCTATTACTAGACTACTTCCTATTACGACTTACTTTGTTTGTTTTTTACTGAGAATTTTTTTATTGTGCTTTTGTGTACAATATTTGACTGGTCTACACTGTTCTTACATAATATCTCAATCTTGTATCATCAATATTGTAAAACAACCACTTTTTTAAAAGAGTAACCATGGAGTTTCTTGCCGGTTCTTCTCCATAGGAAACGAGCAATTTGGAACCGTGCACTAGCTTCTGACGTTTTATAAGTGCCCATGTAGGCCTATGTAAAATAAAATAATTTTGATTTTGATTTTGAACAGAGACGCTCCGGTTTACTTGTACAACTCAACAGTACACGCAAACCTGTCAGGCGTACCCTAGCGTGTATGGCTACCTTAGGAAATCATCATCATCATGTTTAGCCAATACTGTCCCACTGCTGGGCAAACGCCTCTCTCCATACCTTCCCTTGTTCCCGGCTCTGATCCACTTCTTGCGTTAAGGTGCAAACATAAAGTTTTTCAGTCCCATTCGGTACGGGTCGGTACCACACAAAGTAACAGATAAATCTGTTTGTTTAAAACACTACACTGGCCAATGCTTAAACCCGTATGACTCAGTACAGGCAATCGGTGCCGACAAGTATAAACCTGTTTCTTTATAAATGAGTGTTTATGAACATACGGGAGAATTATACCTGTACCAATAGGTAGCAACCCATACAGACTTGCCTGCATCTGTAACCTGTTACTTTATGTTTGCACTCATAGGAAATACAAAATATATATACTTACTAACCCATAACACAAGCTCTGCTTAGCTTGAGACTAGTTGGCGCTGTGTTAGTTGTGGATAGTGTTGGAATTTTATCTAATTAAATACTCAAAATGATTAAATACTCAATAAATACTCGTTTTTATTGGATAATTACTCGATTAAAAACGAGTATTTATTGAGTATTTATTCATTTTGAATATTTATTCGGATAAAATCCCAACACTAGTTGTGGAATATTATTATTATTATTATATATATTTTAGTAGGTACTTACAGCTTTCTTTTTTTCTTCAGCCGTTTCATTTTTGTCGCTAACTAGCGCGTTAGGCTCATAGTCATAGAGAGCGAACAGAGAAATTCCGAAACCTGGGACAGTCTCGGAATCCAAAAATGGGGTGTTTGAAACACGGTCACTTGTATTTTCGTGTTCATCCATCTTGTTTACCTGCCTATAATATTGATTTTAATGTCTCAGCTAATTAATATCAACAATGTATTTTTTTTTTTATTATTAAATTTTACAATCAAAACATTTTTAATTGGAATCTGTGAATAATGTAATTTTTTACGTAAATAAATAACGAGATCTTATTTTAGTTGTTATAGCAATATCAACAAATCTACATTAATTTAAATATTGCTTAGATAAATTATTTTACAAATTTTACCTGAAGAGAGCGATATAACACAGGTTTTCACTGTTTTAAATAATTAAATGTTTCCGATGTCGACATGTAAACTGCAGGTAACTGTGCAATAAAGCAAAATCGATCGATTAATTTCAATTTCAGAGAATCATCGTCTGTCATTTATTATTTATTTATGTTTTCCGGCTTCCGCGTCCTACCGCCTGACCGCCACATTGAAAAACAAATATCTACCGTTTTGTTATTGTTTCCATATCTTTGGATTTGGTAATAGAAACATCAAATATTTGACTTTGTATAGAGCAAACAATTTAATGACTAGTCTAGATTAAAGATTTGGTTATTACATACAGAAATTTGATTATTTAAATGCTATTTAATCATAAAACTTGTAAGGAAATTAATTTCTATCCAATTATATGGGGTGGCTGAAAATGTAAGTGTCCGATCTAAAAATTTCTGTCTATGGTCTTATGTCATCGTGGAAAAACGCGCCAATTTTTCAGAAAAAATGAGCGGGAATGCTCAATTTTGTGACGTAGGTACACTAGGTACATAGTAGCTGATTAGGCACAGAATTTATTCCAGACGAGTCGTCGCTATTTGCGGTATTACGAGCATGAAGAGCCGAGCTCAGACGAAAATATCTGTAAATACAAGCGTATCACATTTATTTTTCGTGGTTGGTAATCGACAAATATCAGTAGCCTGATACACGTAAAATCAAACAAACCAAATATTGTTGAAGTTTTATAGTCGTTCGATCGGAGTCCTATCCAAAAGCGGTATTCACGATCTATCGACTTATTTCCAGTTACATTAATAAGTATTCTACCAGGATAATGTAATACAGATTTTTAAGCTATTGCATAGCTTCTATCGCGGGCCTTGAGCGTGGAGACCGAATCCAGAAATTCTGTAACGAAAGTAACCTAACACCCCCCACTCATTTGTTATTTGAGCGTGGTGACCGATAAGAAAACAAATGAGTGAACAATCAATCAAAATTCAATTCAATTTGTGAAAGTGTAACTTCAATTAATATTAAAGAAAAAAAAACAAAGGAAAAAAAATACTGCATAAATAAAATAAATAAATAATGATGATTGCATAAGTTGATAAAAAGCTTTACCACGGCAGTCCCCGAGTGCCACATGTCTTTTTTTTTTTTAATCGTCGAATTTCAAACGACCTTTCAATGGTGGAAATCACAGACACAATAGAAAGACAATAGGTGCGCGAACGCCGGCGTTCGCTTGGGTTTTAATGAATTAATTCATTAAACCCCAACAAGCTAGACTAGACTGTCACTGGGTTAGACTGTCTTTCTATGAATGAAAAATTGTACGAGTCGGAATATCGTACGCGATATTCAGCGCAGTGTAATAGGTCCTTAACCCTTATTACACAACGCGATACGTCGAACCATAGACTAGACTGTCTTTCTATGAATAAAAAATAGTAAGATCGCACGCGATATTCAGCGCAGTGTAATAGGTACTTATTACACTGCGCTGATGTGAAAAAACTTAGCCAGGGCTAAGTTATGCGGTTTTTTCACATCATACGGGTTTCTTGTAATTTTTGGTTTTCAAGTAGATACCTAGCTACTGAACTTCCATCTCGTCAGTTCTTTTTTCACCTAGGATTGAAGAGCTAAACGAGATGGAGTACCCAGTCGCTAACACACGACCTTGGCGAATATTAACACGGAAACACTCTTCGGCCAATCCTACGCAAACGGTTAAAGGGTTATTACGGACTTTTGTCATAATCTTCACTTCTTCACTTACATATATATTGTATAGAGGTAATAGTACAATGTAAGTGTGTAATGTTAGTGATTACAGTCGAAGCGGTATTCAGACCCGAGCCATGGCGAGGGTCTCAAGGCCCAAGCGCCCGAAAAGTGCCATAAAACACTGACTTTCTGAAACCTCCTCGGTAACGGCCAGGTTAAAAGGTTTGAAAAAAAAAAATTGTTTATTAAAGTTCATTAAACCCCAAGCGAACGCCGTCGTTCGCGCACCTATTGTCTTTCTATTGTGTCTGTGATTTCCACGATTGATACTTTTATCTAAAAACAAATTTTAGAAATTTCGCAACTTTTCCCTACTCCTTCGAAACGGCTTGGACTTTTAGAAACATTTTTACACAAAAATTGGTGGGTAAATATTCTTCAAAGTGAACATTGCATATGTAAATCAATCAATATTTCGCAAAGAAAATGATTTAAAGCGCTTTCCGGTCGCTGCTGGCCGCAAATAAATGCACAGATTTGCGTACTGCCGCCTCGGCGAGTGCGAGAGTTGCGTCCACATAATTTCGGTCAGATGGTTCAAGGGACTATAAGCCTTAAGAGAGCCGAGAACAGTAATCATTAATTACTCACGTGTATCATACGACATTTTTCAATACACTTGTGAAGAAAATAACAGTAAAACTAGTAACTTTTTTGTGACATGGTGTTAAAGTCTGTTTTCATTTATATTTTTTTTTCTATTTACCCCTTAGGGAAGGGTAAAGTCGTTCGACCATATCGCCTAGTCTTTCGTCCATGTTTTCTTGTGTAATAAATTTTCAATAACAATGTCTTTCGTCCAAATCTGTTTTCATACGCGCGCGCATATTTTTTTTATTTACCCCTAGGGTAAGGCTAAGGTGTTTTGATCATACTGCCTAGTCTTACGTTTATGTTTTTTGCGTGAATTTTTTTTTACTCTTGTCTTCCGTAGTGACAATGGAATACGCATGTAAAATTTTCTAATGATTTTGTAGTATTTAATTTATTTAGTAAATTAACAGTCACTGAATTACACTCGAATAAATCCAGTCAAAAACCGCGCGCAAATTAAAATGGCGGCCATAAACCACAAAAAAAAAACAATTTCTAGTTGAATGTAAGATTTTTATACTAAATGTTTTTTTTTTTTTAATAAATCGTTTGTACAAGTTAAAATGGTCAAAACTGCATGAGTAATACACTAATTTATACCATTGAATGCAATAACTTATGTGAAATTTTTTCGTACTCAAAATTTGTTTTGCGAACAAAGAGGTTGAACAAAAAGGTTTTAAGTACATTATAGCACGAGTGCGTAATGGTAATCAAAATGTCACAGTTCGATAACAAGTGCCTTTATATACCAAAATGCAATGCACATTCTGAGCAAGTGTATTGAAAAGTTTTTTTTTTGTTTGTAGGATGTAATTCTCTCTAATTATCTCTGGAAGTACTGCTCCGATTGCTAACATTTTTTACCGATAGCTGCTTTATTCCTGAGTGACATAGGCTATATTTCAAAAGCGGGCGAAGCCGCGCTCAAAAGCTAGTATATTATAAAGAGGTAAAGTTTGTTTTTGCTGGTAGAAAGTAATCTCTGGAAGTACTGGTCCGATTGCTAATTTTTTTTACA
Source organism: Mythimna albipuncta (assembly GCA_929112965.1). Lineage (NCBI taxonomy): Eukaryota > Metazoa > Arthropoda > Insecta > Lepidoptera > Noctuidae > Mythimna > Mythimna albipuncta. The sequence goes on along the minus strand of OV815985.1, from coordinate 7,495,321 downwards.
CCGATAGAAAGCTGCTTTATTTCTGAGTGACATAGACTATATTTTATACGCGGTCGAAGCCGCGGGCAAAAGTTAGTAAGTCTATAAAAGGGGAAATTAAATCTTAAAATAAAACTCTAAAATCGTTTATAAAATGTATTATTAGACTTTGAATAGCTAAGTCTATCACAATAATAAGATATGTGTACGCTGTATAAAACATAGTAAAGATCACAAATATAGGTAAATTATTTCTTACAATTCTTCATATGAAATCTAACGCTGTGTCCTATGAGGGGCGAATCGCGAATGCGGTGCGAAGCGATGCGGTTCAAATTAATCCAACGCGATGCTGTGGCTTTGATCTACGTGCGTGCGAAGACGCCGCTTCAATTGCCTTTTATATAAAACAAGTCGATAGCGACCGCTTCGCTTCTTTCGAGGCCACACCGCACCCACGTGCATTTGGTTGCGTAAGCCACAGCCATAGATATTATTAATTATTTCTTTCATTCACGCCACATCGCTTCGGGTTGAATCGCTTACATAGGACGCCGCGTTAGTTAAATACAAAAGAAAACAAATATTAATAACATTTAGTTAAAAAAATACGTTTAGATGGTGAGAGGTCATACATAAATTACGTCACATGATAAGGGGAGGGGAGGGACCCAAAGAACTTTTTTTTTTTTTTTTTTTTTTTTTTTTTTTTATGGTGGGAAAAATCATGCATTGACATCCCCCGCCCTTGGGCGGAGCGGGAGATAGTGTCAGACTCTTACTGACTAAAAGACCCACCCCGTTCCTTCTAGCCTTCATACCGGGGCTCGAGCGCCCTTTCGGATAACCCTGGCCCCAGTAGGCTTCGACCCGGCTGGGTCCCTGCTGTTGCTGACAACTCCTTGAGGCGCGCGGGAACAGTGCGCGCCGTCGACGACTTGGGCTTGGTCCGGACAGTTACCGGACGGCCGGACAGCGAGCTACCCATTGCTCACTGTCCGCAAGCCCGCGTCTACGTTGGCCGGAAATCGGGATCAGAATCCCGGCGACGGCGGCGGCGGCGATAACGCCGTTGCCTGATGCGTTCGGCCTCCTCCTTTGCAAGCATTACTGCTTCGCAGAAGTCGGCGACCGCCTGCCACTCCTCCTCGCTCCGGACCATGGCCTCAACCAAGGCCCGGCGCGAGAGGTCTCCGCCGCCGATCGCCCCCACGAGGGCACGGCGATGCTCCGCCCAAGCAGGGCACACCTCGACTGTGTGCTCCACCGTGTCCTCCGGGCGTTCCGCACAGTGGCGACACCCGGGCGTCACTTCCGCATGAATCCGGTGCAGGAAACTCCCGAACGAACCATGTCCGGTGAGGACCTGCGTCATGCGGAAGGTAAGGACGCCGTGAGGCCTTTCCAGCCACGCCTCAAAGAGGGGACTTACCGCCATGATTGTGGCGTGCCCAGACCCAAAGAACTTGACATTTAGACAATGTATCTGACTTTTACTGACTAAAAACCTACAAAATTACATGTATTAACCAAACACCAGACGGCGCTTCCACATTTAAGTTCTCGTATGATTTCAGAGATGGCGCTAGAAGTACTAAAACCTATGATTTTAGAACCACTAGCGCCATCTCTCATAACTTATGAGTCATGTGACGTAATTTCACTCAGACAAAAAATCAAGCTGTCTAAACATAATAACAACTTGACTTGAGCAGCCTTTTTCTATAAACATAAAGAGCTTAAAACATAAACATACACCCCTACTTTTTAATTAGTACACAAAAAAATGGGGCTCTATCTGTACCCGTCACTGATCATATTTTTGTAGTCAAAAGTAAAAAAAAACCGAAATCCTAAAATTGTCCACGAAAAGGTAAATTCATCATAGAATCAATATGACAATTGCTAGTAGAAAATACTGCGGGCAGTGTTTTTCCTGAATAATTGTCACTTATTCATTCATTAATCAATAGCCTGCACAATATTTCCATAAATTGAGTGACATTTTGGGACATAAACCAACGCTAATAACTTTGCTGTTTATGAATATTATTTATTGAGATTTTACTTATAAAATAACAAGGGCCTTTCTAATAAGCTCCTTAAGTATGTGTACTAATTAAAAAATTGTGGTGTATAAACAAATCGGTTTAGGGCCCATACACACGAGCGGTATATTGCTAAGGGTAGTAACTGCAGTCGTCGATAAGGAGAGGGCAGCGACCGTCGACTTATAGTGCCACTTGATACGCACGATGGCTGTCGTTGATCTTCATTTGTTACAATGTAGACGAGGTCAACAACTGCCACCAACGTGTCGACAGTTGCAGTTACCTCTTGTAACATACTGTCCCTGATAGTTAAAAAGACGTATCTAACAAAAAGTAAAAACGGAGAAAAAAAATGAATAGAATAGACTTTATTGTGCACCAAAAAGTAAATGTGTGTGTGTGTAGTAAATGATTTACTGAATGAAACGGGAAATCTTTGGGTAAATTTAAATATTAAAAGTTGAAAATAAAGCCGAATATAATGAGCTTTAACTTGGTTTAATAATAATATGAAACTCAAATCAATCGTGCAAAAAATGTTAGATGCGTCTTTTTTACTAACGGGGGCAGCATACCGCTCGTGTGTTTGAGCTGTTAACTACATTTAGGGCCAACGCTGCGTAAGGGTCACTCACACCGAAAGAGCGGCGAAGGGCAGCGCAGTTTCAGTTTCATATGAATTTTAACTTTATTTTCATTTTTATAATATACATGAGAAACACGAACGAGAGAATTCCCCGGAATTCCTGCGGCGCCGCGGGCATTCGCGCGACTCGTTCGAGTTTCTCATCCGATAATAAGTATTATAGCAATGAAAATAAAGTTAAAATTCATATGACACTGAAACTGCCCTGCCCTTCGCCGCTCTTTCGGTGTGAGTTGACCCTAAAACGGGCGCACGCGCGGGCACCAGTCGCGTGATTATGTGCGTGATCGTGTGCGGTGGTCCCCGTCGTGGAAACCGGGTAATTACCTGCGCAGTGTCGCTAGTTCAACTTTAACGTTGTGCATGTAGTCGTGTCGATAGACAACTTTATTATTACATAGCAAAACGCGACGGGGCCTTTTTGTATGGGACCCCGCGCGGGCGAACGCATAACGCAGCGTTAGCTCTTAATACGGGAAAAATATATTCTACATCATTTACACGTCAGTGGTACTACGAAGTTTTAACGGAATAAAAGATCAGCAAATACTGGTTCGACCAATCCGCACTGAGCCATCCCTCTCCTAGAGAGGAGGCCCAACAGTGGGAACATTACGAGGCCGATTATGTTACACTATACAGAATACACATTACAGTTGCCATAACGGATTTTGAGCAGTTGCGCAGAAGTCAAATATTAGGTCTCTTTGGTGCGAAGTGAGACGCGGGGGCGGGGAGTGTCAGTGATTGGCTCGCCGCGGTCGTCATGGACGTCACTCCTGATTCGTTTCCTGCGTTGCAGCATGTATCTAACAACGAAGACGATTGGCTCGCCAATGTATGGAATGCGCAAAGCGATCCCCACTCTGACGCCGAGCGCTCAAGATCCGTTGTGGCAACTGTAGTAACACTGACGGCCAGTATATCAAGTAAATATTTCGCCAATAAATTAATAGATTTTTTTTTAATATAAGATTCGTTAGAGATCGCATTAATAATAATAATTAATTCAAGAAGTTGATAACTTAAAACTAAATGGACTTTATTTAATTTTGCATGAAAATAATGAGAGTTGCAGTATTGTAGCTAGCATGGGCGATGTGGGCCCTCGCAAATGGCCCCACATCCGCCCCCCTCACACGGGCCTTACGTGAGCGAAGGCTCTTTAACAAAGACGGTTTTATTTTACAATATTAGTTTTAATATTATGCGTAACCCGAAATATGTATCTAGTATTTTTATATAAAGAATACGTGTACAATTTTTTTTTTTTATCATTGATAGGTTCGCGCTTGACCGCTATCTCACCTGATGGAAAGCGACGATGCGGTCGAAGATGAAACGCGCTAACGTGGAAGAAACGTATTCATTCTTGACTTAAAGATTCCTGGGCTATAGCCATCAGGAAAGCCACTTCATAACTGTATCATGAAAAATCACAAAGTTATAAGGTTGATAAGTCAGCAAAAATACATAGTCACCGGGTCATCCCGGCGACTAGACTGAGGGATTGTTTTGCACTCGCACACAGCTGTTTGCTGGCTCCCTGCCACCCGCTATGACCTGCCATGACCTGTGTTGTACTTAGTGTCGGTGGAGTCCAAATTGTGATCTTTTGAAATATTTTTGAGGAAAAAATATAACATGGTGTAAAAACTATTGGAATCCATTCAGTTGTTGATTCGCATCAACTAAAAATAATGTTGATAATTTATAGGCTTTTTTTTTTTTTTTTTTTCGATGGGAAAAATCATCTTATGACAACCCCCGCTCTTGGGCGGAGCGGGAGATAGTGTCAGACTCTTACTGACTAAAAAACCCATCCCGTTCCTTCAAGCCTTCATACCGGGGCTCGAGCGCCCTTTCGGATAACCCTGGCCCCAGTAGGCTATAATTTATAGGCTCACGTTTGACCACTATATCACCAGGGCCTCAAGTCTGCTATTACAATAGTATCAGAATGGTCTATCATTGATGTCATAATTGTCGATTTTGACAAGTTTGGTAATCTATTCCAATGGTCAACCACTGACACTCCATTGAAAGATGTGGCTTAAAATGGTAATCTCGTACATATTGACAAATGAATATTTGACATTTGCGGTAATCTGCTAAAACTTTGACAGTTTATTTGATCAATGTTTGACCATTAGAACGTTATTGTGCAGTTATTGGTTTTAATTTTCTTGAAATTATCATTCTACCACAATTCTATTAAAAGACCACTGACCGATCAATGATCGATCATTATGAATTAGCAGATTACAAACTTTTATCAAAATGACAATGGGATCGTGTTGGAATGATGAATTTATAAAAATAGCAGACTTGGGGCCCTGATGGTAAGCGATGATGTGTTCGAACACTGGGTTGCGACAATAGCTGTCCAGTTTTCTAATTTATGAAAGAATAAAAGCCTTGCTGTTGCGCCTTCGCTCACATCTAAGGTAAATTAGTATTTGAACTGCGAGATTTTTCGTCAAAAATCGTGGTCGTGGAACGCAAAGACACGAAAGCGTAGCTTTATAGACGCGCATTCGTCATTATAGGCTTGGTATGCCCCTGTGTGAAGCTAATTAAATAATAATAAAATAATAATTTTATTTATAATTGTTATTAATTTTATATATGATCCATTATTGAAAAAAATAAAAAAAACTATGAAACTTTGTCGGCGAAGCGGCTGAGTCGTATTGCGTATATGTGTCTGTACGCGTTCCGTGGACGGTAGGCCATAGTTTTGTACATAATCTTCACGCAGGCGTACACTAAGCGTATAATGACGAATACGCGTCTATGAAGCTACGCGTCCATCAACAATTGCAATAGGTCTTAGATTACATATTTTGGACAATACTTGTAAAATTACCTCAAAAGAGCTTGAAATAATTTATCTTAGCTCGTAACCAACTTGCATTACCTTTACAAAAAGATTGTATAAAATCTAATATTAATAATAATATATACATATTATCACAATAATGATTGCTTTATTTAATTAATTTTCGCCTTTTTCTAGGCAGCCTTCAAATTTAATAATTATATTACATAATATACACGATTTATACTTAAAACGAAATTCCAAAAACAAAACATGTTTGAAAGAAAAATACTACGATCAAAATTGGTATACTACTATACTGCCTTCAAGAGTCAAAAAAGTTTAGTCTAAAAAGTAAAACGACTTGGGAATTTTTAAATATTAAGTTCATTTTAAAAATACTTATATACGATACTTTTTACAAAGTTCTATTAAACAATGATCAAGATCTCTTAATCAACCTTGATTATTGAACCAGTGTTGACTACATCAGATTTAATTTTACCCTAATAATTATACAAATCGTTTGACTTTTTAGACAGACTATATCTCCAAATTTTCGAAAATATATATTTGTTTTGCATCACGCAAGATGATGGTAAAAATTTTAACTTTATTGGATAAATAAAATCTCCAATAGAGAGTGCTTATACAGTATTCTATATACCTAAGCCCTAGATGAAAAAACACAGAATTAAAATGGTTCAAAGTAGCCGGCGAAATTTAAATTTTCTAAAGTTATTTGAAATTAGAGACATGGTCGCTCAACGAGTCGCAAAAGTTTCGCTTTGACGTTTGCCAACGAGCAATGGAACGCAGCATTCTAGGTGTCAAAAGAGCCGGCAGAATGAGGAATGCTACGCTACGTCAAAAGACGGGTATTATAGATATAGGAAAAAAGACTGCCAGGCTAAAATGGGATTGGGCGGGTCACATCAGTTGCATGCACTCTGACCGTTGGGCAAGAGTTTCCACAAAGTGGGTACCTGAAGGGTTATTCATATACTTGCATCGAAATGTTGATATTAATATGGACCTTCCCGGAATTTCCCGGAAGACCGATGTGAAACTATCCCTTTAAATTTTGCAGACTACACCGAAGCATTTACCTTAGTAGATAAAAATATACATTTATAAATAATGACAATAATAAATATTGACACGAACCTTTAGTGAATTATGAAAAAAAAGCAATAGCAATAATAACTATTAATTTAACAGTAACCAGAAAACAGTTTTTATCAAAATCTTATTTAATAAAAGGGTGTAAAATGTAAATATTCTAAAAAACCGTGTGTTTTCGAGAAATATTCTACAAAACTATGTGTTTTTATTATTTATAATTATAATACAATACAATTGATCCCTTTCTGGTATTAGTCAAAGAGATAATCAGGCAGCCAAGATTTTTTTTTTAAGTAAAAATGAATAAATCACATTTTAACCTTTAGGCAAACAATCTCGCGTTTATTCCACCAAGGTCAAAGATCAACGACCAAATACTCCATCTTGTCAACTCTTCTGTCAATTTTAACAAGCTTTTATTAGCTTCACTTGTAACTAACTATGTATGTAAGAAAATCTTGGAATCTTAATTTGACCCACTTCCCGGTCTTCGATTAGGATAAAATTTTGCACACGCTCTGAGTTCTGATGACAATACATGACTAGCTAAGAAACGTCATTACAAATCCAATATGGCGGCCTCCCCGAGATGACGGACTGGCTGTTTGAAATCAACCCCCATGATATGGGTATCAAATAATAGGGTTTGTTGTCAAGAATACGAAAAAAAAAAATAGTCACGTGACTCAAATCCAATATGGCGGACGTCCAAGATGGCAGATTGGCTATTTGACATGCGCCATGATATGGGTATTAAATTTAGTGCGTGTTTTTTAGTGTTTTAAACTATTATATTATTTATACCTACGCTCAACGGTTACGGGTCAGCGCGTTACTCCGAACTGTACGAGTGCGACCGGGCGATTGAGCCGAGATATCGTGTCCGTGAGCGGTGTCTATGTGTGCGTTGCTCGAGCGCGTTTTGTATGTAGATTGTCTTCTGTACCTATCGATTTTGTGACACAGTTAAAGACACACGACCCCGTTTTTAAATTATGGATAGGCTCCCGTTTGACCACTATGTCGCCTGATGGTAAGCGATGATATGGCCAACAAATAGGTCATAAAAATATTTATCGGACCAATGTAAGCCGCAAGACAAGGAACATAGGAGTGTGTTTAGTCAGTAAAATACTGACACGCCGCCTCAACTTATAGAGCAGCGTACAGACATCGCGAGGCGTGCGTCGCATGCCTCGGGCTGTGCGGACGTGTGCTCACAGTGAGCATTCGCGTCGTACAATCGTTGCGAACGTCGCCTTGGTACGAGCCGTGCGCTCCGTGTGGACGGACAGGTGTTCTTATATTCTTATATTCTTTATTGTACATAAATTCATACACCATTAAAAGTAAGAAAGCCGATGTACACAGGCGAGCTTAACCCAAAATTGGGTTTTCTTACAGCAAACCTTAATTTTTATAGAAATTTTATATAAGTTTGCGTTTGCTACTGACGAACACCGTGCGTGGTGGTTTGCGAGTAGCTTGAGCATGTGTCGTTCGGGACGCACGCATAAATGTACCGTCGTATGCCTCAGGTTGAGGCCTGACGAACCATTCGCGACGCACGCCTCGCGATGTCTATACGCGGCTTCGGATGATTTCCACCGCGAGAGGGAGTGTCAAAGTTCTACTGACCGAAGTCACTTGTGCTCCTTCAATTACCCTTTGCCATTTCAGTGACACGGTAACTCTTTCAAACACTCCCAATGTGTTTTTACCCTCAAATTACTATTATATTAGCTGCCTGACTCATCTCTCTCTTATTCAAAACTAGGCCTCATGCCGAAAAAAGTAGGCAAATACTAATGTTTCATGCTCATAGGCGTAAAAGGGGGGGAGGGAGGGCGGAGTATTGTTTAGCCCACCCGACAAGTTGGACTATCGATTCGAAATTCTATGATTGACTATGCCAAAATACTGATATCTTTACAAAAAAAATACCCCCCTCCCCCAAAAACTCTACACTCCATTCCCAATAACATTAGTCTTTTAAACAAACATATTTTACTGTCCGTACAACCGATTTTGACATCTATACCGTAGGCATAAGGATGGCATTAAAAGCAAAAAAGTTGTTACATTATCAACTGTTTACTGCAGCCGCTATTCTTTTTTTTATTGTTAAAAGGTTGGCGCTTGACTGATATCTCCCCTGATGGAAAGCGACGATGGAACGCGCTTACCTACAAGAAACCTATTCACTCTCGACTTAAAGATTCCCGGGTTGTAGCCATCAGGAAACACAGACTCCGGCAGGGAATTCCACTCCTTGGCTGTACGCATAATATATGTGTTCACAAAACACTTTGTGCGTATGTCACCCATGTACCGGTGGCGCAATGCCGCGCTTGTGGTCCGATGATGGAACGAACTTAGCGGAATTAGATTGTGCAATTCCAGTGCACACTCCCCGAAATGTAAACGATAGAAAACCGACATGCTAGCAATTCGGCGGCGATGCCCAAGGCTTTGGAGCTTCGACTCTACAAGTGCATCATTGCCGATAATTCTCTGCTCAAGCTGGTATTTGGCAGATGCAACCTAAAGATTAGAACAGTACTCCATACACGTTCTAACTTGTGCTTGATAAAGATTGAGCAGCTGTTCCGGTGTGAAGTACCGTCTCACGTGGCAGGCGGTCGCCGACTTCTGCGAAGCAGTAATGCTCGCAAAGGAGTAGGCCGACCGCATCACCGCCACCGGAATTCCGATCCCGATTTCCGGCCACCGTAGACGCGGGCTTGCGGATGGCGAGCTATGGGTAGCTCGCTGTCCGACTGTCCGGTAACTGTCCGGACCGAGCCCAAGTCGTCGACGGCGCGCACTGTTCCCGCGCGCTTCAAGGAGTTGTTAGCAACAGCAGGGACCCGGCCGGGTCGAAGCCTACTAGGGCCAGGGTTAGTTTTGAAAGATAGCTCGATCCCCAGTATGAAAGGAACGGGGTGGGTTTTTAGTCAGTAAGAGTCGGACACTACCTCCCGCTCCGCCCAAGAGATTTTCCCATCATAAAAAGGTACCGTCTCACCTTTGCTAAGATCCCCAATTTTTTGGCAGCCAGTTGAGCCTTTGCCTCGATGTATGGGCCAAAACTGAGAGTAGACGACAACATTTATTCATACCACCAACGCAATAAGAGCCAAAATCGGTTGAACGGGCCGTAAAAAAAAATTGTTTAAATATTTCATTGTGAATAGTGTATAAGATTCGCCAATGCTCATGCTACGATCTTTAGATACATTTTTAAATTAATTTTTAATTGTAAATATATTTTCGAGTTTCATTAAAAAAAGCCTCTAAATATTATACAAGCTACCATTTGACCCGACTACTAATAGCAGAAGGAAAGGTTTTTGATATAAAATTGGACATTGGTTTTTTTTACAACTTTTGCAGTATAAAAATGACGGAATTTATTGGTTAATTGATTTAAAAAACCGGTGAATTTAGTATGGATATACGCGATATTTTTTAAATTTTACTAAATAGGCGTGTGTAACTCTTTACTGAAATGACTCACTGTTCCAAAACCTTTGTGTTCCGAAAGATTGGAACAGCAGTAACGTTATAGATGTATCATTTGGAACGATTGGAACACTGATACACTCTTTACTTTCAGTGACCTGCAGTCTTTTTTTTTAATTCAAATTAAAACGTAAATAATGTAAATATAATTAAACAATATCAATGAAACTAAACTTAGTGTATATATGACCCTAGATCACGATTCATAACTGCCAGTGTCTGTTTGTATATTTTGAGCCGATGTTCCAAATGATACATATCATCTAACATTTCTCTTTCTCAGTGTTACTGTGACGTGACGTAACAGATTACGATTCCTAACAGTCAGTCTCTGTGTTTGTATCTTTAGGGCCGTTGTTCCAAATGGTACATAGGATCTACATATCTGTTTAAATGTGACTATGATGTGACGTAACAAATCACGATTTATAACAGTCTGTGTCACTGTAATTTTAGAACCGTTGTTACAAATGATACATATCACTGTTCCGGAACATTTCAGTGATAAAGTTGCAAATGGATGTTCTAATTGTTCCAAATGATACATATCACTGTTCCGGAACATTTCAGTAATTCAGATGCAAATATTCTAATAGCTAAAATGCCACACTTTGCCCACGCCTATCACTAAGTTTACAAACACGTTCTTTTTTTAATACAGTAAGTAAAACATAGTTTTAATTTTTTTAAGTGTCATTCCCATTTTCATTTCTTACTTATCATAACCACAATATAGCGTATATCCACACAAATCTAAAAATAAAATTTAGTCTTATCTCAAGCCCAATAAGGTCTTATTTCCTTTGAGTGAAGATCGTAGTTTCTTCACGAACGCCGAGGGTTGTATTAAAATAGATACCTCTGTTCCATGCTTGCTTAGTCTATTCATGTCATCTTCGCCTCCCTGTAAAAAAAAAAAAAATATTTGAAACCATTCTTGCCATGCGGTATAAAGATGACTAAAAATCTACTCAGGTCCATTATTACGAACATCTATACATATAAATAAAATTGGAGTGTCTGTTCGTAATATTGAAATAACCGCTTTTTACTACATACATATGAATATACACCGCTAAATTTTAATCGTTTTAATCCCTTGGAGGGTCGATCCTGAGCGAGTTCAATGACCTGTAGGTAGTTTGTACGCAACGCCGACTACTAACTACAGGTCATTGAACTCGCTCAGCTGACGTTTTCTTAAAAAAATTAATTTCGTACATGCGTAAATTAATACGAGTTTTGAAAAAAAGGTACTTTATTTTTTTATATTATCTTTACAAATCGATAGTGTCTCATGTTCCGGATCGACCCTCCACGGGATTAAAACGATTAAAATTTAACGGTGTATATACGGTACATACACCAAAATAACATTTTATTGTTATTTTTGTTTGTTCCGGCTAATCTCTGAAATGGCTGGATCGATTTTGAAGGGACTTTTCTTAGGCAGGTAGCTGATGTAATAAAGAATAACTTACGCTACTTTTATTTTAGAAAAAGTAAATTCAAAATCCTGTAGTCCACGCGAACGAAGTCGCGGGCACAGCTAGTTAAGAATTAATTCAGAAGACGAAAGTCTATGACCAGTGCGTGTTGCCAGTGATGACATAATTATGGTTCCGTAACGTGGTCGCTCACAATTTGCCTCATCAGAAGGCTTAAAGTCACCCAAAGGGCAATGGAAAGGGCTATGCTCGGAATTTCCTTGCGTGATCGAATCAGGAATGAGGATATCTACAGGAGAACTAAGGTTGCAGACACACAAAGAATCGCCAAACATAAGTAGCAATAGGCAGGACATATGCTCCGCGGGCTTGCGGACAGTGAGCAATGGGTAGCTCGCTGTCCGGCCGTCCGGTAACTGTCCGGACCAAGCCCAAGTCGTCGACGGCGCGCGCTGTTTCCGCGCGCCTCAAGGAGTTGTCAGCAACAGCAGGGGCCCAGTCGGGTCGAAACCTACTGGGGCCAGGTTTATCCGAAAGGGCGCTCGAGCCCCGGTATGACGGCTTGAAGGCACGGGATGGTGGTCAGTCTCCCACTCCGCCCAAGAGCGGGGGTTGTCATTGGATGATATTTCCCATCGAAAAAAAAAGAACATATGCTCGCAGAACAGATGGCCGTTGGGGCCGAAAGGTTCAGCGCTGGAAGGTTCCCTAGGGTGGACCGATGACCTGGTAAAGGTTGCGGGAATCCGATGGATGCGAAACGAACAGGATCGTTTACTATGGCGACACTGGGGGGAGGCCTATGTCCAACAGTGGACGTCTTTCGGCTGAAATGATGATGATGACGGTAAAAAAAAAAACATAGTAAATACCAACATACCTTCAACAAATTAATAGGTCTATTATTGATTTCCGTGAGGGCCCAACTTCCCGGCGGCGGCAACCCCGCCCTAGCGCACGCACTGTGAGGAGCCACGCCCGTTATGTTGCATTCACCGTCTAACTTCAGTCCGAGAGCTTCCTGGTCGCGTTTGTTGACTACGTAGATCTTACCTAGAGGCACGCGGTGGAAGAGGATGTCGACCTGAAATGTAGAATTATAAGTTGTGAGAAAAGTAAGTCCTTTAAGGCTTATAGTTCCTTGAACCATCTGGCCAAAATTATGTGGACGCACCTCTCGCACCCGCCTAGGCGCCAGTATGCATATCTGTGCATTTATTTGTGGCCAGCAGCGCCCGGAAAGCGCTTTAAATCCATTTTCTTTGCGAAATATTGATTGATTTACATATGCAATGTTCGCTTTGAAGAATATTTAACCACCAATTTTTATGTGTAAAATGTTTCTAAAGATACAAGCCGTTTCGAAGTAGTAGGGAAAAGTTGCGAAATTACTGAAAATTTATTTTAGACAAAAGTATTAATAGCACGAAAAAATCAAATGTTGATAATGTTGTTCATGAATCTAAAATAAACATATATTTTTTTCAAACCTATAAACCCGGGCATTACTGAGGAGTAGGCTTCAGAAAATCACTGTTTTATTATTATTTATTTATAACTTTATTGCACACCTTAGCTTAATACAGGATAAACATTAACAGATTATGTTTTATGGCACTTTTCGGGCTCTTGGGCCTTAAGTCAAGAGTGAATATGTAAATAAGAGCAGTGGTAGCCGAGTAGTAACAGCTCCGACTTACGAGTTGTCGGTCGCGGGTTCAAACCGAGCCAGGAGCATTATTATTTGCAATTTATTTCATCACCACTGCTCTCAAAACGATGAAGGAAAACATTGTGAGGAAACCGGCATGTCCTAGAACCAAAATTCGCAGACATGTGGCATTCACCAACCCGCACTGGGTCTGCGTGGTGGGTTACAGTCCATTCCCTCTCCTAGAGAGGAGGCCTGAGTCCCAGCTGTGGGAACACTAAAAAAAGGCTTATAATGAAGAGTGAACACTGAACAGGTTACTTCTAGGTAAGCGTGCTCTATCGTCAAATACATTATCGCTTACCATCTGGTGAGATAGTGGTCAACCGTGAGCCTATCAATAATAAAAAAAAAGATAGAAAATTACATTTATTGGAATTGTACAAAAGGAAACACATTTAAATTAAATAAAAGACACAATGCGTTTCAATTAAGAATAGGAATAATTTTGCGCCATGTTGTGACATCATAGCTGTCAAATCGAAGCAAAACAAGAATTAAAAAATATATATATATTCTGAAAACAAGTTTAATCAGAACTTAGTTCTACAATTCTGCTCATCTCAGCGTCACTGTATTAAGTGTTTGAGTAGTAGCGAATGAAATAAAAACACGAAAAAGCGCGGCCACGCGGTCGCCCGTGGGTACCCCCCAGAGGGGCCCCACCACGCTACCCTGCACAGAGAGTCTCACCTGGTGCTTGTGCGCACTGTTGACTAGCTGCCTGGCGTGTGCTGCGTCACGCGGCGCGCGGCTGCACAGCGCCGCCACGCGGTCCCCCGTGCGACCGTTCATACGCACCCCGGAGGGGCCCCACCACGCTATCCTGTACAGAAAGTCTCATTAAATACTAATTGTACACCAAATATTAATTGATTTTTTACAATTATTAGGGGACTAGTGGTATCCCGACTCGGACAAGTTAGAACAGGATGACGGGGTCTAGTGAGCGACCCAACGACCTTACAGAAAGAAAGAAAGAAAAGAAAAACAGTTTATTTACGCGTTAAAGACGCAAACTTAAAAGTAGGTAACAGAACATAACATCAAAATAGGAAAGATATGCGTCTCCTCCGCGCAAAACGGCCGAATTCAGCATGAAGCTGCGGCCTCACGCATAATGCGTTGAGCTCACAGCGCCTCATGCTTGAACTAGCGCACCAAAAAATTTAACTAGCCAAGGTACGGGGAGCGGGGTACTGCGTTCTGATTAGTCGACTATTTGGAAATTATTCTGTGGCAATCTACATCAGACCTATCCATACTAATATTATAAATGTGAAAGTGTGGATGTTTGTTACTTAATCACGCAAAAACGACTGAACGGATTTGGATGAAATTTGGCATGCATATAGCCTTTGACATGGAAAATAAATAAATAAATAATATTCCACAACTATCACACAACGCCGTCTAGTCCCAAGCTAAGCAGAGCTTGTGTTATGAGTACTAGACAACTGATAAACCTACTTATATATTTCTAAATACATACATATTATAGATAAATTACACCCAGACACAGAACAAATGATCGAGCTCATCACACAAACATTTGTCCTGGGTGGGAATCGAACCCACGACCTGCGGCATAGCAGTCAGGGCCTCTAACCACTAGACCAACAGGCCAGTCAAAAAGAACATAGGATATCTTTTATCCCGATTCCTTTCCTTCCTAGTAAGTCATATGTGTTGGCAGACATGTAAATGACTGTAAGTTGTTGGAGCGACCGAAGTGAGTTAACACAGACCCCGCCATCTCCTTCCTGGTTATTTAAAGGTCTCTGCACACAGCGGGCGCGGCGCGGCGGGACGAGACGGCGCTGTGTGGCGTCGTCCGTAATATCTAGTACATTACAACTGCTCAGTGTCGCGTCGCCGTCCCGTCCCGCCGCGTCGCGCCCGCTGTGTTCAGAGACCTTTAAATAACCAGGAAGGAGATGGCGGGGTCCTTTGGTATTTATAGTGGAAAAAAAAACTTATATTTTTGTAGAGTTCAATAGAATTGATTTTAAAACTAATAACGTACCACACTTGATTGTGGTAGTCGGTGAAGATAGGCGCGTGAGTTGTGTTCACGGTGGCGGGTAGGGCCGCGCCCCTCCTCTGTTCCGCGCGGAGGGCGGAGGCCTGGCGCGCCCGGAGCGGTGTTAGGGCTCCAGGCGTTGATATAGCTGCTGGAGCGGCCGTGTAGAGCGATGTGTCTGGTTAAGACAAAATAAAACGTTGTAAACTTTTGTTGGAATAATAATAATTTTTTCACATTACGCCATCTAATCCCAAACTAAGCAGAAATTGTGCTATGAGTACTACACAACTGATAAATATAAAGGGTGAAAGGGACAGCCCTCCACAAACTTTACTTTAAAAAAAAAAACCGCCTCACCATACAAAATTATAAACTTGATTGGACAGTTTGTATGGTGAGGCCGATTTTTTTTTCGTTTCCTGAAAAAAAGTGTTGTGTAAGGTTGTTCAGTTTCGTCTACTGAGCAAGCCCTTAAAGTTTGTGGAGGGCTGTCCCTTACACCTCGTATAGGGTGACTGGTAATTAGTGTACGTTACTTAAACACGTGATTGTGCTCATGATAACAAACAATTTTTAATATGGGAGCAAAGCCGAAATCGCGAATGATTTTTTTTCGTACACTAATTGCCAGTCACCCTATATATATTTTTTTATATTTCTAAATACATAAATTTTCCTTAAAATTTTTCATCATTGCCCCACATTAGAAATGAATCGTAGATTCGTTCATAAACGTACACAAGACACTTAAACCAGAAACCACTATCAAATACAAAATTTGTTCCGTGCAGAAATCGAACTAGCGACACACAGCGCAACATCCAATCTTTCAACCCCTGCGCCAACCGTGCTGTTTCAACGCACCGCTAACGCTTGCTGACGTCTACTGGTGAACAAAGACCTCCCTCTGTATCCAACAGTGGATATCTTTCAGCTGAAATATGATGAAGAAAAAGGCGAAATAAATCTTACCATTACTCAAAGAACTACTTCTTCTCCTAGCAGAGTCCACCCTGACTTCAGGCCTCGATCTGTGTACTACTTTAATCGGTGACGTCACTCCGGGACTCCTGCCAAAAATTAAATAATTGTTCTATAATTTGCCACACGACTGAAAATAAGGGGCCCTCTTCACGAGCGACAGGGTCGCAGCGATATTATCGTCGTGCCACGTATTTCAATACACACTCTTAGAACGTGTCTCCACAGGGCGATATTACCGCGGCGATGTGACGAGTGGCTGAGTGCGTGTGAATCGTCGTGCGCCCATTGCTAGTGGCCCAAGTAACGTCTTGCACGATGCCCCATCACGGACACGCGGCAGTTCCGTAAGGAGTCGCGACGATATGCTGGCGGAATAATCGCTCGTTTGTGGAGACGACCCGAAGATATAAGCACGGAATCGTTGCGAGTCTTTCGCTCGTGGAGATGGTCCCTTATTGATAGTGACGCTAAAGTTCAATATCAGAGGTGTGCCCCCAAAGGAGGAGGCCGAACGCATCAGGCAACGGCGTTATCGCCGCCGCCGTCGCCGGGATTCTGATACCGATTTCCGGCCACCGTAGGCGTGGGCTTGCGGACAGTGACCAAGCCCAAGTCGTCGACGGCGCGCACTGTTCCCGCGCGCCTCAAGGAGTTGTCAGCAACAGCAGGGACCCAGCCGGGTCGAAGCCTACTGGAGCCAAAGTTATCCGAAAGGGCGCTCGAGCCCCGGTATGAAGGCTAGAAGGAACGGGGTGGGTCTTTTAGTCAGTAAGAGTCTGACACTAACTCCCGCTCCGCCCAAGGGCGGGGGACGTCAATGCATGATTTTTCCCACCATAAAAAAAAGAGGTGTGCCGCTTTGGCGGAGCTCGTGGTGATGATCAGCGGCGGCTCGCTCTTGCACTGCGCCCTTTTAGTGAGTGGCAGGCGCGAGCCTCCAAGTGTGAAGCAGTAATGCATGAGGGAACGAACATTCACATCTGGAGCGAGGCGAGAAATATGGGGAAAGCGCTTGATTTATCGGAAGGCTTTCGACAGGGTTTGGCACGGAAGCATTACTGCTTCGCACGCAGAGGCAACCGCCTGCCATTCCTCCTCGCTCCGGACCACGGCCTGAACAGAGTCCGGTGCGAGAAGTCACCTCCACGAGGGTCCTACTGGCTACAGTCACTAAGATTTTGCTGACATCTGTTTGTCAACGACTCGGGCTCTGACCTTACCAGAGGGTCAGACGGTGAGCTACAATTTGCCCGTCGTCTGCAAGCCTACACAATCTGCCCGATGGCTTCTCTTCACTTACCTGTCCTGATTGTCGTCTTGCCTTGTAGGGCTCTCCTTCTTCGTCTGTCCTATAGATTTTAGCCTCGTTAGCAAAGACAGTTCAGTTAGGCCTCGCTTCCAAATCGGCTTGTTTTGACTCTGAATTTGTTCTGTAGTTTCTGAAAGGAATCATTATTTAAATATACCTACTAAGGTAAAATTTTTAATCTAAGTTTCGTTTATATTCTACCCACTTGACAGTACTTACACTAAGCCAGTAACACACAAATAATACTCTTTCAAGAATTCTACTATATTGGTAGAATTAAAAAAAAAACTACTATTTTGGTAGAAATCCAACTCACCATTTTTAATTTCTCTCTTCGGACTATTATTCTGTGCTCTTCTAGCGACGCTCTCTCTCGCTCTCACTGCCGCATCATATGCATTCTGGCTCCTAGACCTTTCTATGGACCTTAGCCTATTTAAAGGGTCATTATTTGACCCCGAATTGACCTGTACCCTATTAGAATCCCCATTACAATTGACCTCAGGGGTAACACTTACACTGGTATTATTAGTATTATTATTACTCGGAAATAAATACTCGTAAGTCGAATCTCCGACTTCCAAATTAGGGAGAGACGATTTCCGACTTTTGTCGACGTTTTTCAACTTCTTCACTGGTAGCGGAGATGGTTTAGAATTTGACGTGGAAGCCATACATAGCCTTTCATACAGTTCTTCATTTTGATTGGTTGATGGAAAATTATTTGAGAATTCGTCATTGGTCCCTGTTAAGCTAACTGTAGTTGTCAAACTTAGGTGTCCATAATCCGAATCGGACTTAGTGAAAGTGGTTCCGTATTTGTTTTCTTCAGTGTTTACTATGTTTACAAAATTAGGGTTCGGTTGGTCGGTTATAGTTAGTTTTTGTTTGAATTCGAAATCGAATACGTCCGTTTCCGGTCCCATGACGGGTATGGCTGTATGTGGAGGTTCTTTATTTGATACTTGTATTACTGTGATGTTGGTAGCTTGATGGTTACTGAAACAAATATAAAAAAAATAACATTACAAATAATAGGCAGTTTTGCGAGCAATGAGTAGCTCGCCGTCCGACCGTCCGGTAATCATCCGAACCGAGCCCAAGACGTTGAAGCCACGTATCGTTCCGGGAACGTCTCATGGAGATGACAGCAAACCATAGGGGCCCAGCAGGGTCGAAGCCTACAGGAGCCAAGGATTTGTTTCTGAAAGGAAGATTCGGCCCCAGTACGAAAGGCAACAAAGGAACAGGAGTAGGTTTTTAGTCAGTAAAAGTCTGACAATATCTCCCGCTCCGCCCAAGAGCGGATGATGTCACTGGTCGATTTTCCCATATACAAAAAAAACTGCTTACACATTAAGGCTTGTAGTCCCTTGAACCATCTGGACAAAATTACATCGGTCCATCTCGTAGGAGGCCTTCCGACGCTGCGTTTTTCGGTACGCGGTCGCCACTCCAGAATCTTTCGGCCCCAACGGCCATCTGTTCTGCGAGCAATGTGCCCTGCCCATTGACACTTAAGTTTGGCGATTCTTCGTGCTATGTCGGCAACCTTGGTTCTCCTGCGGATATCTTCATTTCTGATTCGATCACGCAAGGAAACTCCGAGCATAGCCCTTTCCATTGCTCTTTGGGTGACTTTAAGCCTTCTGATGAGGCCCATTGTGAGCGACCACGTTTCGGATCCATATATCATCACTGGCAACACACACTGGTCATAGACTTTCGTCTTGAGACACTGTGGTATGTTGGACGAGAAGCTACCACAAAAGTTACCTACCTCAAATTCTCATGGCTCCCATCTTTATC
The DNA here is from genome assembly GCA_929112965.1 of Mythimna albipuncta. NCBI lineage: Eukaryota > Metazoa > Arthropoda > Insecta > Lepidoptera > Noctuidae > Mythimna > Mythimna albipuncta. The sequence continues at coordinate 7,475,887 of OV815985.1, read as the reverse complement.
TCCATTACTGACCACAACTCTCTGCTTGTACTCTCCTTCAATTTCCTCATCACATATCCTGTCGATTTCAGAGAAGAATTCCTCGTCACTGTCTGTTGTGCTGGTCCTGGAACAATGAACCAACATAAAGTACCCAGTAACAATAATGGATTGTACAATTTGAAAAATAAATTATTATTATTTGTAACGAGATCAGTGGTGGCTGAGTGGTAACGGCCTCGACTTACGAGTTGTAGGTAGCGACTTCAAATTTACAACTGACTAGCTGTGCCCGCGACTTCGTTCGCGTGGACTACAGGATTTTGAATTTATTTTTTTTCTAAAATAAAAGTAGCCTATGTTACTCCTTATTACATCAGCTACCTGCCAAAAAAGTTCCGTCAAAATCGGTCCAGCCATTTTAGAGATTAGCTCGGACAAACAGACAGACAGACCAAAATTGTAAAAAAAAATATGTTGGTGAATGTACCGTATATATTCATATGCATGTAGTAAAAAGCAGTTATTTCAATGTTAAAAACAGACATTCCAATTTTATTTATATGTATAGATAAACATTTACAGATTTATTTGTGAAACACTAGCAACCTCTTAGGGCTAGTATGTTAAGAACATCATAAACAACTTTTGTTCTAAGACTTAAAAATCTACCATATTCTAGTTAAGGCGTATAGTTCCTTGAACCATCTGGCCCACATTATGTGAACGCAACGCTCGCACTCGCCTAGGCGGCAGTACGCAAATCTGTGCATTTATTTGCGGCCAGCAGCGCCCGGAAAGCGCTTTAAATCCATTTTCTCTGCGAAATATTGATTGATTTACATATGCAATGTTCACTTTGAAGAATATTTAACCACCAATTTCTATGTGTAAAAATGTTTCTAAAGGTCCAAGCCGTTTCGAAGGAGTAGGGAAAAGTTGCGAAAAGTTGCGAAATTGCTAAATATTTTTTTTTGACAAAAGTATTAATTGCACGAAAAAATCAAATGTTGGTATTATTGTTCATGAATCTATAGTAAACATATATTTTTTTCAAACCAATTGACCTAGCCGTTACGGAGGAGTAGGCCTCAGAAAACCACTGTTTTATGGCACTTTTCGGGCGCTTGGCCCTTAAGAGTTGTAGGTAGCGACTTCAAATTTACAACTGATAAACATATACAGAGTTAGCAGTAAAATACTAGCAACCTCTTAGAACTATACACCGCTGAATTTTGATCGTTTTAAATCCCGTGGAGCGTCGATCCGGTACATGAAACACTATCGATTTGTAAAGATAAAATTAAAAAATAAAGTACTTTTTTTCATAACTCATATAAATGTACGAAATTAATTTCTTTAAGAAAACGTCAGTTGAGCGAGTTCAATGACCTACAGATAGTTTGTACGCAACGCCGACTACTAACTACAGGTCATTGAACCCGACCCCTCCCCACTCCATAGGATTAAAACAATAAAAATTTAACGGTGTATATTCCACTATGTATGTTAAGAACGTCCATAAACAACAACTTTTGTTCTACGACTTTTAAAAATTTGCCATTTTCTAGTTCATCAGATTTTCATACAAAAATAAAAACATTTAATCTGAACGTTCTAAATATTACGAAGTCTATGCCAAGCAAGCAATAGTACAATGGCAGAGGGTAGCTGAACATAAACTTGACCAAAAGTCATGGAACAAAAGTTGTTGTTTATGATGTTCTTAACATAGTCCTGAGAGTTTGCCAGTGTTTTACAAATAACCCTGTATATACGTATTTTATTACTATCTGACTCGGTGAACTTCGCACCTAAAAGCCAATAAATTTAGTATATCTTTCGATATAGTCAACCAGTTGCGATGAAACAAAGTCTAAGTAATATAATCAAGTTACACACAATTTTAAGATAATAATAAAAATTATCTACAATTACCGGCACGGATCTTGAGCGCTGGCTTCAAGTTAAGCAGAACTCAAATATTCGGTCTATTTAGTGGTAAGAAGTGAGACGCGGGGGCGGGGAGTGACTGTGATTGGCTCACCGCGCCATCGTGTCATAGACGTCACTTCTGATTCGTTCCCTGCGTTGCTGCATGTATCTAACAGCGAAGACGATTGGCTCGCCAATGTATGGAATGCGCAAAGCGATCCCCACTCTGACGCCAAGCGCTCAAAGTTCGTTGTGCCTACTGTACTTGGGAATCAAATCCACGACCTCCGGCATAGCAGTCAGGGCCAATAACCACTAGAGACCTAGAGCAAAATGTTTATGGTTGCCTTACTTTTTTTTTTATTGATAGGCTCGCGTTTGACCTTACCTTTTAAATATAGAATCGTCTAAACAGATATTCTGGCCACAGATTTTCGCCACGCTCTTCCTAGGTTCGGTCTTAGCCTGACTAGTACTTGGTAAGGAAGTAAAAGACGTATCCCAATTTGAAATGTCGATATTCTCTTCCGTAGAGGTCGTCGGCTCCACTTCGGGTTCGCTTCGGGTAGGTTCGGGTCGAGCTTCGGGTCGGTTCGGTTCTTGAGGAGGGTTGGCTGGTCGAGTAGTCGTTAGTTCTATGCCGGGTACCCTGAAATAAAGGATAATTTATTTAATAAACACGTTATGAACATAGGCATATAAAGGAGAGGGACTTGGCCCCCTCTCCCTTGGGTCGGTATCAACCAATGAAAGTCCCTTCAAAACCGCTCCGGCAATTTTAGAGATAAGTCATATTACAGTACAGAAAGAAAGAAAGAAAAACAGTTTATTTACGAGTTAAAGACGCAAACTTAAAAGTAGGTAACAGAACATCAAAATAGGGAAGATATGCGTCTCCTCCGCGCAAAACGGCCGAACGCTCAGCATAAAGCTGCGGCCTCACGCAAAATGCGTTGAGCTCACAGCGCTGGTTTTCAGCGTGGGCCGGTACAGCTACAAACAGACAGAAAGAAATTTATGAAAATTTCATTTTTGTTAAAGAATTCATAAGTTCAGTCCGGGAAATGCAGCGTTGGCGCGTCCTCCCACAAGTGGCATCATGCTGAACTGGACCCATTTGGCGCAGCCGTGAGACATACCATGTGGATATCTTTAAGTTTCTATACTATAATAATTGTTATCTCATTGTGTGTACCTATGTGCCAAATAAACGTAGTTTCTTTCTTTCTTTCTTGGTGCGGGCCTCATGCAGTACAAGATTTCTCTGCGAGCCAGAATCTTCAGCTGGTGCGTGTTTTATGAAGTCTACCTACCTGTCAGGTGGTGTCGAAGGTGTAGGGGGAAAGGGGACATAGGGTACCTGGTCGCAGCGCGCTGTGGAGGAGGCGCGACGGCAGTGAGAGCCCCATGCAGTACAAGATACCTTCGCGAACTAAGTTCTTCAGCTCATACAGTGTGTTGCTTGAGGTCTACCTACCAAAGACTTGCTTCCAGGGTCGGAATTTCCTTTCAGAAGCGAGCCCATGACTCCAAGAGGCTTCAACCCTGCTGGGCCGCCCTTCGGAGGTCTACCTACCTGTCAGGTAGTGTCGGAGGTGTAGAAGGAAGAGGCAACATGGGTCCCTGGCTGCAGCGCGTGGCGGAGGAGGAGGCGGCGGTGCGGGTCCCATGCAGTACACGTTTGAAGATTGAAAGCATTTTATGTCAAATAAACCATTTACAGGCACTTTTGATATGTCAAAACATCAGTCACATTCCAAAGCGTAGATGGTGTCGGAGGTATAGGTGGAAAAGGAGACATGAAGTCCATGGCTGCTGCGTGCGGTGAAGGAGTGGAAGGCGGTGACGAGTGTCCCCTGCAGTATAGGTTCTCTCTGTGATCTAGAATCTTCAACTAGTACAGAGTATTGCGTGAAGTCTACCTGTCAGGTGGTGTCGGAGGTGTAGGAGGAAGAGGCGACATGGGGTCCCTGGCTGCAGCGCGCGGCGGAGGAGGAGGCGGCGGCGGTGCGGGCCCCATGCAGTACACGTTCTCTCCGCGACCCAGGATCTTCAGTTCGTGGAGTGTATTCCGGAGAGTAGAGACCCAGTCCTGCATTGATTCCCTGAAAAGAAGAGGACAAAGTTATTTTGTTAGAGAAAAAGTTTTTTGATTGGATTCCTGTGGTGAATTAGCGAAGATCAAGCCCTGGCTCAGGCCATAGTCCAGTACCCCTAGCCAAGTTGCTAATCTGCAATAGTTAACGCTTGTAGAAAGCTTCAAATGTACGGGAATGACGTCGTCTTAACGCTCAGTCACGTGGTCAGAACAAAAGAATTGGCGGCAAGGTAATTCGAAGCGTTCGGCGCAAGCGAAACGGTTGTAACTTGGCTACGGGAGCAGAGCAACATGGAAAGGTAGGCAGTAGAGATTGGATTTTTGAGGTGCGGGTTAGCCGAGATTGGGCCCTGTTTCAAGCCATGGTCCGGAGCAAGAGGGAAAGGCAGGCGGCTCCTTCTGCGCAACAATCATGCTAGCGAAGGCAACTGAAGGACACAGGTGTGATTTTAATCAGTGAAAGTCTGACACGACTTCCCACTGCATTTTAAAGCAGAAAAAGTTATTTGATGATTTTCTACTCCAAAGAAAAAGGTTAGGTTAGGTAGGGTAGAGAGAAATAGTCTTTTTTTGTTTTTCTCCTCCCGTAAATCACCATTCGATAAGGTCCGTCGTCTAGGTCACCGACAAGGATTGAGCCCGTATCGATGATGCGTTGTATTCTAATTTTTTTTTTGAGATGGGTACAATTACCGGCACGGATATTAAGCGCTAGCTTCAAGTTGCGCAGAAGTCAAATATTCGGTCTTTTTGGCGCGAAGTGAGACGCAGGGGCTGGGAGTATCAGTGATTAGCTCGCCGCGCTATGATGTCACAGACGTCACTCCTAATTCGTTCCCTGCGTTGCTGCATGTATCTAACAACGAAGACGATTGGCTCGCCAATATATGGAATGCGCAAAGCGATCCTCACTCCGACGCCGACCGCTCAAGATCCTTTCCGGTAATTGTAATCATTAAATAACTATTCGCGCCCTAGGTAGCCTGGCAGGCGTAGGCCCTAACTGTCGCCGTCAATTTTACTGACATCTCTTCGAGGCGCGCGTGAAACACAATGCGCCGTCAACTCAGACGGCGATCTACCCATGGCTCGCCGTCCTCAAGTCCAAAGGTGCACTTACCAATCAGGGCCATATAGGCTTGTGGGTGACTGTGGCTGGGCTGCTGGCTTCAGGGTACTGCTCCAAGTAAGAGTCCTGCTATTATGCAGCGGGTGGGCATAGCAGACTTTGATTAAAACCTACTTGCTCCTATGTTCCTCCTAGGATACCAAGGTTCCCTTTCGGGTAATAAATGGCCCTAGTAGACTTCGGCTGGGCTTCTTCGGTTTTGCAGACATCTCTTTGAGGCGCGCGTGGTACACTACGCTTCGTCGACGACTCTGATTGGATCTTTAGTTGACGCAAGCTACCTATGTTTATTTAGATGGAAAGTCACCCAATAACATCTGTGGGGCGGAGCGAGAAAACGTGCCAAAAGTTTACTAAAACCCACTCCTATGTTCTTCCTAAGGGCCAGAGGTTTTCTTTCCCACAACCCATGAACTAGTATCAGTAGGCTTCGAGCCTATTCGTCCCCTAAAGTTTTGCTGAAATCTCTTAAGAGGCACGCGTGGAAGTCCGTGGGACACTACGCGCCGTCTAACTAAACTCAAGCCTATGGTGGCTGGAAATCTCATCGTCCGCAAGTCCGAAGGTACACTTACCAATCAGGAGCCAGCATCCTCACAGCCCCGCTGTCAGTATCCACCAGGAAGTCGTACTGGTCTCCTGCATGAGGCTTCACGCTGGCTGTTACATGACGAGCTGCTCGAAGACACGCGCGCCATACAGGCTTGTGGGTGACTGTGGCTGGACTGCTGGCTTCAGGGTACTGTTCCAGGTAAGGCGTCCTGCCGTTATGGACGCATAGCTGGGTCCACATCGGTTTTAGTGGTACTTTCTGGAAAGGTAGAAAGGGGAGTAGGTAAGTAGATTTCTTATATTTTGCTATCTAGAAAAGGGTAGCGGGTACCCGGCTACTTACTGTACTACTTCTAAATTAATTTTATTTTAATTAATTATTTTTAAAGTGAATATACAACTAAATATTCTAAAGAGGGCAAAATAAAAAAAAATTGTATGGGAAGTTACTAACTAAAAAAAATTTTTATGGGAAGTTAACTATTTATTTTATTCCATTTTATTAGTATTTGTTGTTCTATTGGCAATCGAAATAATAATAATAATATTCTACAACTATCACACAACGCCGTCTAGTCCCAAGCTAAGCAGAGCTTGTGTTATGAGTAAAAGACAACTGATAAACATACTTATATATTTCTAAATACATACATATTATAGATAAATTACACCCAGACTCAGAACAAATGATTATGCTCATCACACAAACATTTGTCCTGAGTGGGAATCGAACCCACGACCTCCGGCATAGCAGTCAGGGTCACTAATCACTAGACCAATAGGCCAGTCAGTCAGGAAATATATCAACTCTGAAAATTTGGGCAGAGCATCGCCGTGCGCTCGTGGGGGCGATCGGCGCGGCGGCGGTGATCTCTCGAGCCGAGTTCGGAGCGAGATAGAGTGGCAGGCGGTCGCTGCCTTCTACGAAGCAGTAATGCTAGCAAAGGAGGAGGCCGACCGCACCAGGCAACGGCGCTCACAGCGCTCCAGCCGCCGCCGGGATTTCGATCCCGATTTGCGGCCACCGCAGGCGTGGGCTTGCGGACAGCGAGCAATGGGTAGCTCGCTATCCGACCGCCCGGTTACTGTCCGGACCAAGACCAAGTCGTCGACGGCGCGCACTGTTCCCACGCGCCTCAAGGAGTTGTAAGCAACAGCAGGGGCCTAGCCGGGTCGAAGCCTACTGGGGCCAGGGTTATCCGAAAGGAAAGCTCGGCCCCGTTACGAAAGGCAAGAAGAAAAGGGGTGGGTTTTTTAGTCAGTAAGAATCTGGCATTATCTCCTGCTCCGCCCAAGGGCGTGGGATGTCATTTGGATGATTTTAATCCAACAAAAAAAAAAACTGAAAATTTCAAATTTTATCACGGTTCATGAGATACGGTCTGATGACAAGTAGACGGACAGCAGAATCTTAGTAATAGGGTCGCTTTTAGTCTTTAGTCATCTCTAATAATTTTCAATATAGGTAGAAAATAATAATAATGAACAAAAAATATTAATATCATTATGAAAAAAGCGTGGGGCGCTTTGTGTTATTTACGTAAATCGAGCACCCCACGCTTTTTACCTATATTGAAAATTATTTTACACTTTTAAGTTTGATATGCTATGAAAGCGTGTTTTTTTAAACTATATTTTTTTTTGTATTTTTATTAAAAAAAACTTCATTGTATTATCATCAGTCTTTGATGTGTGTGCAAAGTTTGAAGAAAATCTGATCGCCCAAAGTAGGTCAAAATCGAGCTCAAAGGCGTTGGTTACAAACATACAGGTGAAGCTAATATAAGCGTGTTAAAAAGAATGTCTGGTCTTACCTTGCTCCCCAAAGGCCTCAGTTTGCTGCTACCAACGTCATTGGGTATCCGTTTAAGATAAGCATTCTTTTGTATCTCCCTGTAATAGACCGGCCCTTCGTCTCTACTTGACGCCATCTTGATTTCGCTGTCATTCAGATGCTGAAAAGAGAAATAAGATACAGGGACTATAGGTTTACTTCTAAGCAACCGTGCTCCATCGTCCGTCCATCGTCCAGTCGTCATATACACCCTTAAGTTTTGATCGTTTTAATCCGGAGGAAGCGAGTCCAATGACCTGTCGGTAGTAGTCAGTCGGAGTCGCGTACAAACTACCTATAGGTAATTGGACTCGCTCAGCTGACGTTTTCTTAAAGAAATTTATTTCGTGCATGCATAAATTAATACGAGTTTTGAAAAAAAGGTAATTTATTTTTAATTTTATCTTTACAAATTTAACGGTGTATAGGTATCGGCACGGATCTTGAGCGCTCGGCGTCAGAGTGGGGATAGCTTTACGCATTCCATACATTGGCGAGCCAATCGTCGTCGTTGTTAGATACATGCAAGAAGCGCAGGGAACGAATCAGGAGTGACGTCTATGACACGATGGTGCGGCGAGCCAATCACTGACATTCGCAGCCCCCGCGTCTCACGTCGCACCACTAAAGAGACCGAATATTTGACTTCTGCGCAACTTGAAGCCAGCGCTCAAGATCCGTGCCGATAGATAACTATATAGGATTATCTGTACTGTAAAACAGTGACAACCTCTCAGGGCTACGTCACTACTTCATAAACAACAACTTTTGTTCTATGACTTTTAAAAATGTATCATTATGTTAGTTCATCAGATTATCATACGAAAATAAAAATATTTAAATTGAATTTTCTAAATATTACGAAGTCTATGCGAAGCAAACGAGAGTACAGCGCAGAGGACCGGGGATCGGGCGGCGGGGGTGCTTGATGCGCTTGCGTCGCGTCATATAGACGTCTGTAGGTAGGTATATCAAAATACAGAGTTGAAATGTATTAGATAGAACAACAAAATTTTGAAGGTTTATTTTTGACAAATGAATTATGTTTTGTAATATGACATAGAACAAAAGTTGTTGTTTATGATTAACATCATAGAGTTATGCAAGGTTATTAGTGTTTTACAAATAACCCTGGGTATTATATTTAACAAGAACCAAAGCTGACTTATTTTGATATAAACCATTTGCGAGAGAATAATGATGCTAATTGCTCATTTCAAAGCCAAGATCTCTATGAAGAAGAATATACAAGAAACTTCTTCGTCGACTGCGGCCTTGTCTACTGACGCCTAGCTTCATTATACGCTTGGTGTATAGTACAATTCACGAATGATGGCGGCCGTGAAGTTTGCGCAGAAAGCTGCGCAGTAACGTCTTTTAGGAACCAAATGGCGACGTGCGTGTGTGAGAAGAGTGTGGTATGCGCGAACGTTCGCAAAAGCTAACTTCAAGCCCGCCATCATTCGTGAATTGTACTGTACGCCTGCGTGAAGCTTACATACTAAACTATGGCCTACCGTCCACAGACGCGTAGCTTCTTAGGCGCATATTCGTCATTGTATGCTTGGTGTACGCCTGCGTGAAGCTTACAGACAAAACTATGAAATTCTTTCGACTAAGCGGCAACATCACGACAACTCGACGTTGCAGCTTCGTTGATAATTACGCGTCTATGAAGCTACGTATCCGTGGACAGTAAGCATGCACTTGCAACTTTAAGTTCATAACAAAAATTTCTGTCTTCAATATTTGAAACACTTCAACAAGGTGACTAAGTTACAAACAATGTAAAAAATGTTAACTATAATGAGTAACCAACTGATTTAGATTGATAGATTAGTCACTCAAATACCAATAAGTCACAAGTATTTATCACTTATTCACTTCGCACCTATGTATGAGTAAATAGATAATTTACTTTTTTTGGATTTACAATACCTAAAAGACACCTAGACCCGAAAATAGTACATGTAGGCCATACATAGGGTGGTGTCCTGAGTTAACTATAGACCTATTTATTAGCAATTGATAGCAATGTAGAAGAGTCTTCAATTTAATTCAATTTTTAAGTGTATGGATCCAATGACGAACAACCAATGATTTATTTAGAGGGGATGTTTGGTTGAATAGAGCCATAAGAGTCTTTTGAAGCCATACTTAAAATTATCTTTGGGCACTGCGTAAATGTAGACATTTTTAGTGTTCAGTTACCAACACCGAACATTTTTTGATTGTCATGAATATGCGCAGGGAGTGGATGATTTCATACTGGTTCTATAGCAATCAAATATTCAACTATATCTGACACAATGTGCCTTAAAAAACATTATTGCTTGGAGTAATTTGACTGGCTTGGACTGGCCTGTTGATCAAGTGATTGGTGGCCTTGACTGCTATGCCGGAGGTCGTAGGTTCGATTCCCACCCAGGACAAACGTTTGTGTGTTGAGCATGATCATTTGTTCTGTGTCTGGGTGTAATTATTTTTATATATATGTATTAAGAAATATATAAGTATGTTTATCAGTTGTCTAGTACCCATAACACAAGCTCTGCTTAGCTTGGGACCAGACGGCGTTGTGTGATAGTTGTGGAATATTATTGTTATTATTAATTTAAAAATGCACGAAGAAGGCGGCTCAGATCAGAGATGAGTGGCGGCGTGTTGTGAAGCTTGCCACCAACACCTGAAGTGATTACCACAACCACTCTGTCAAGAGTGATACCGACAGAGAAGAAGAATTTATAAATATAATATATTGACATTTTCCATAATAGAAATTGTTGAGTTTAAACGTTCTGACTAGTTAGTATGAAGCAGATTTATTAATAGAATTTCCATTATTGTATGAAATTTTTAAGTCATGGAGTTGCAGACAACAGCCTGAAATACACATATGAAGGACTGGAACAGTCTGCCTGCTGCGGTCTTCCTGTCCGATTATAATTTGGGTGTCTTCAAGGCTAGAGTGAATAGGCTCTTAATAAACTAGTGCGCCTCACCATCAAAGGTTGCATCACTACTTACCATCAGGTGGGATCGCAGTCAAGCACTAGTTTATCTCAATTAAAAAAAAAAAAAAAAAATTTGACATATTATGCTGTGTCCTTGACACCTAGACTGTTCTATTAATCTTTATCACATTTCACACAATACAAAAACTGTTCTCAATTATTTATTATAGAGTGTTACGTTACAAAAGAATATATTAGCTCCGCCAAGCTATTGGAAACTGATTTAATAATGTATGCATTTTACCTTGGTCTCAAAAACGAAGTGAGCTCATTAAACAATACTTTAACTGCCAGACACAAACGTTACTACAACTTATAAACCTTATTAACTGAAGTGCAATTAGTTTAAAAACAGTTAATTAAGATGAGTAACATACAAAGTTTGATTGCGTTTCTAAATGTTTTATCAGCAGCTGCGATCAACAATTGACGCTCGTATTAATTACGGAGGGCATACGGGACAACACAGGCTGTGACTCAGATCGTAACTATTCGTGTACATCCTTAAACAGACGAATAACCAACGAATAACTGTTCAAAAGTTTTCGTATAAGGTATGCAGTGAAAACTTTCGATTTACACACAATATACTACAATAACCCGGAAATCTACACATGTAAGACGTAGATAGGGCTATGATGCACTCGTTAAATAACAATTATGTGTGCAAACGCGAAAGAAAGCGCAAAAAATGATTACCTTTTTTCTTTAGTGTAATGCTTGCACCTTTCTCTTTGGTTTTGAAGTCAGTTATTAACGTTTGACCTTCATGCTATATTATTATAGCGGCGGCTCACGTATTGACAGTGTTGTTGCGAAATAAATTGCCTTTATTTTAAATCACAAAACAATTATTTGACAGAAAACATGCACAATGAACACAAAGCACAGACGCCATATTAAATATTTATGACATTTGTGCTCTTATTGCCACTATGCAAATATTTTATTTAATCACAAGCGGCTGTGAAGGCCTTAGTTCTATTTTTTTTTTTTATTTGTAAAACAATATTTTTGTGACATCAAATTATTTGAAATTAATAATTTAATACTATGGTTGAAAGAGAACCAAAACCGTATTTCACATTTTCTTTTTTTACTCTCTTCTCTTTAAGCATAGACAAGAATTGTAATTGCAAAAATCGAAAACAGTGGCAACATTTTTTCTTGTTCATCATTGTTTATGAAACTTAGTTGATATTTTTTGGCTGATAAAGTGAGGAAAACAAATAAGAAAAATAAAGGAAATGTAAGTAGACTTGATTCTATTAGAACAGTAAGAAGCGGGTGCTTCAATCTGCCTTTTCAAAATGTTATTCTGAGGCAAATATATTCAACTATTGCCTTGATTTTCAATTATCGTCATTGCTGTCAAAGTATTTTAACTTTTTAATTTTAGTACGTGTCATTGCCACTGTAGCGCTGTCGTCTACACTTATTTTGATCACGTGACCATTTCAACCGCCAAAATAATTGTCATTTTCTTCGCCGACCCACGGAATTTTCTGTCGTTAGAAGAAAACGGTTATTTTCCTAGTCATTTCGCAGTTATTAGCGCTAGAAATACTAAAAATCGTGTGCTAGTCCTTTCTCGAAAGTGAAACAACGATAAAAACACATAATCATGGCAAAAGTGCACATAACCAATGTTGTTGTATTGGACAATCCGAGTCCGTTTCTCAACCCTTTCCAATTCGAACTGACTTTCGAATGCATCGAAGAACTGAAAGAAGACTTAGAATGGAAGATGATATACGTTGGATCGGCGGAAACGGAGGAGCACGACCAGGTGTTAGATACGATATACGTGGGACCGATACCTGAAGGGAGGCACATGTTTGTATTCCAAGCACCCCCACCTGACGTGACACGGATCCCTGAAAACGACGCTCTCGGCGTGACAGTGGTGCTTCTAACGTGTTCTTACCGTGGACAGGAGTTTGTGAGAGTCGGTTACTTTATTAATAACGAATACTCTGAATCGGAACCGGAATTACGTGAAAATCCACCGGCGAAACCACAATTTGACAAAGTAGTGAGAAATATCCTCGCTTCGGAGCCTCGTGTGACTAGATTTAAGATTAACTGGGCTGAGCCTGACGCGGCGGCCGCGGCTGATTCCGGAGATGGAAACTTAGAATCTTCACATGCACCCAGCAATGACTCCTATGCTTTCAATGCAGACAGTCAAATCAGTGGTATTGAGTTCCAAGGCAGTTTAAGTGGATATGGTGATAATTCTAACTCAATAGCTCCTATGGAATGCTGAGGTGAGATATTTTTTTTCAATACTAATCAATAAATACATTCATTTATTTACATACAACCAATGCTTAACCAAAACCAGCCTGTTTAGGTGTGAAACTCTGTACCATAGACAAAGAAAAGCACCACGGAATCATATTTGAAAAGTTAGTCATATCTAAGGGGGATAATTCTCAATAAGTTTTTAATTACTATCCAATTTGTCAGTATAGTCTGTCTAATAAGTCAACCGACTTGGGAATTTTGTATAATATTTATTCATTTAAAAAATACTTATATTCGGTACATTTTTTAAGGTTCTTCTGTTAGTAAACAATGACCTCTATCTCATAATCAAACTTGATTATTGAACCCGTGTTGACTACATCAGATTTCTTTAAATCCTAATAATTACCCAAGTCGTTTAACTTATTAGACAGACTCTACATAGTATGTTTATAGAAACATAAGTAGCATATTATCAAATAACTTTTTTCAGTTTGAGTAGTATTTTTATTGATTTAAGTGTTTCTTTAATTCCCTTACTGATTAAAATCCACTATTGTTTCTTTAATTCTCCTTTGCATAATTTTTTATTACCTTTTCCGAGCATTCCCCTAAGCATGTGTGGTGGTACTACATAGTTATAAATTCGAACAGATTTCTCACTGTCAATCACTTTACAAGAGGGTACTGTAAAATTAAATATTAATCTACTTAACCTCACAAATACTGTAATTAGAGACACAATAGAAAGACAATGAGATTGGGAACACCAGCGTTTCCTTTGGGTTTAATGAATTAAGAGTGAGTTGCACCATTTAACTATAACCAAACCATAAACATCCGTGAAACGGCCGCCTATTGGTCAATTCGACGATTTGACAACTGTTAACGGCTTTGTTATTATTACCCTAAGTATATCTACATTCTTATTAGATAATCTTTAATGTCTCATGTTTATTGTCTCATTTTTATTTCTATCCATCTTATGGTTGCCTGATAAATTGCTCAGTTAGTAATAACCAAGAGAAATCAACAACTGCATTATTTAATTCATAAATTCGCAAGCAGCGTTTGCGCTGTCATAGTCTTTCTATTGTGACTCTAATTGAGAGTATCTGAGGTTAATCATGCTAATATTATAAAAGTGGAAGTTTGTGTATATATGTTTGTTACCTCTTCACGCACAAACATCTAAAAGGTATTTAGATAAAACTTAGTACACAAGTACACCATATTAATATTCAACTTTCACAAAACCCAGTCTAGTCCCAAACCAAGCAGAACTTGTCCTATGAGTACTATACAACTAATAAACATACTTATATATTTCTAAATACATGCATACTATAGATAAATTGCATCTAGACAGAACAAATGATCATGCTCATTATACAAACATTTGTTCTCGGTGGGAATCAAACCCACGATCTCCGGCACAGCAGTCAGGGCCACTGACTACTAGATCAAAAGACCGGTCTCCATAATTATTCCAGAATAGCTCATAGGATACTTTTATACGAGGTTAAGAGTTTGTTTTGGTGTTTCTTCTTAGAGTAGTTCGCTAGAAATACCTGCCTCGTCTAGTTTAAATTGACATCAAAAGTTATGTGCACAAGTGTTTTTAAAACCTATTTGCATAAGAAATATAATTTGGGATATAGGCGAACATTACACGGTTATGCAAGCCTCATTCAATTACATCAATTATGAATGATGGTTTTCGTTGATCAGTATTCAGTACTAAAAACTGTCATGCAACGCATTAGACGGTAGGTTTTTCGTCAATCAAGGTTTTGACTGTGGCAAAACTGACAGCAAAACCTACCGTGTAATGTTCAAATCATACGTAGTTCTAATTTGAGAACTTATGTCACAAATTCATTCAAGTTGTAACATGTTTGGATATGCTTGTTTACATATAAAATTTTCCTCTTACATGACTCATGTTTGAACTTTAAAATTATAAACTGTTTACAAGTGTTTTGAGTACTAAAAAGGTACTAACAAATTCCTTTATACAGCTATTTTAGATATTATTATGTTGTTTGTTGATTGTATCATCATCATATCAGCCGATAGACGTCCACTGTTGGACATAGGCCTCCCCCAAGTGTCGCCATTGTTGGACGTAGGCCTCCCCCAAGTGTCGCCACAACGTACGATCGCGCGCGTCCCTCATCCATCGGATTCCCGTAACCTTCACCGGTCCACCTTGTAGGAGGCCTGGGAATTTCTTAGGCAACCCACCCGCATTATATTATTTAATTCATTAAACCCCAAGCGAACGCCGGCGTTCGCGCACCTATTGTCTTTCAATTGTGTCTGCAATTATCACAATTGAAAGGTTAATATACTAGATTTGTCTTAAAATACGTTTCATCACTTTCATCTATTAAACAGACAGGTGAAGATCGTTATTAGTCGTATCCTCTACTACAGTATGATTCACGAATGATGGCGGGCGTGAAGTTTGCGCAGAAGGCTGCGCAGTAACGTGTTTTATAAACCAAATGGCGACGTGCGTGTGCGAGAAGAGTGTAGTATGCGCGAACTTCACGGCCGCCATCATTCGTGAATTGTACTGTACTTGTCTTGCTATCGCTTGGTGTCGCTTGCCTAGTTGGTTGAGTAAAGTCAAGCGCCAACGTGTATAGACCTCATTTGGCGTAGCTTGTCACAACTCGCAGCTGCTCGCGATCACTTGCCTCACTTCGGAGCGGTGTCGGTTTTTCTGCACAAATCAAAGGCGCTCGCGCGCGCGCTCGACCATCATGTGGGCGTCTCTTCAAAACTCGTCTATGTTGGCCATTTACATTGGTTTCCTTGAAACTTGCCGAACGTCTAGACAATAGCGCTTGCCTTGTGTCAATTAGCCTGAATTTGCCTAGACTCGCATTGGCCTAAGCTCGGCCAACATGTATGTAGGCTTTACAGGACTTATGCCAGTGCTTGGGCGGGGCATCGCCGTGCCCTCGTGGGGGCGATCGGCGACGGAGACCTCTCGCGTCGGGCCTTGGGGCCATGGTCCGGAGTGAGGAGGAGTGGCAGGCGGTCGCCGACTTCTGCGAAGCAGTAATGCTCGCAAAGGAGGCCAAACGCATCAGGCAACGGCGTTCTCGCCGCCGCTATCGCCTTGTTGCGGGATTCTGATCCCGATTTCCGGCCACTGTAGGCTCGGGCTTGCGGACAGTGAGCAATGAGTAGCTCGCTGTCCGGCCGTCCAGTAACTGTCCGGACAAAGCCCAAGTTGTCGACGGCACGCACTGTTCCCGCGCGCCTCAAGGAGTTGTCAGCAACAGCAGGGACCCAGCCGGGTCGAAGCCTACTGGGGCCAGGGTTATCCGAAAGGGAGCTCGAGCCCCGGTACGAAGGCTAGAAGAAAAGGGGTGGGTCTTTTAGTCAGTAAGAGTCTGACACTATCTCCCGCTCCACCCAAGAGCAAGGGTTTTCATTGGATGACTTTTTCCCACCATAAAAAAGGACATATGCCAGTGGCAGCGTTTTGTGTTTGACTGACCGACTAGCCTTCTGACCCATGTCAACAATCTCCACAGTATAGGTTAGAAGCTATGAATATTATTATGTCAGAAGTAACCTTTCCTTGACCTTTGGTATGAAATCTAAAATTAAATATGATGTATAATAAGTTGTAGCAAGAATTAAAAGGTCAATTTAAACCCATGCTACATAAGGCTTGAAAGGTTTTGGAATAGCGACCACGTATCAGAAGACTCATCCGAAGGCTTTCCACAAGGTGGACCGACCTGAGAAGGGTCGCGGGAATCCGATGGATGCGAGCAGGGTCCGATCTAGCTGTTCAGCCGCTCCGGGCGAAGATAATTTTCGCCGCCTTTTAGGCTGCTCGCCCACGCCCGATAATCGGTGATCGATTTTTTGTAGGAGAAAAATAGAACACACTGATAGTATAGCACAACACAATAGTGCAGCACACACTTCCTACAAAAAGTCGGTCAGAAAACAGATCAATGTTACAAATATACGAAATCGGACGATTATCTGTCCTACAAAAAGTCTGATGTGAGCCTGCGGGCAGCGTTACATACACTAAACCATATAAGTCATGAGCCTTAAGTCTTAAATATTTTTACTATCCAACTTACCAAGGGGTAAACCCTGTCGCACTATCAATTCTCTTCTCCTTCGTACTCCGCGTCATACTTCCAGCCGCTATGATGGCTCCTTTACTGTAACTGCAGTGCGTCTCTGGAACTCTCTCCCACACTCCCTTCGCGACAGCCCTTCTCTGGATGTCTTTAAGAAAATTAAAGAGCACTTCCTTTCTCAATTGACATAATATTAGTATATATAATATACAAGGTGTAAGGGACAGCCCTTCACGAACTTTAAAGGCTTGCTCAGTAGATGAAACTGAACAACTGCCCACAATTTTTTTTTACAGGAAACGAAAAAAAAAATCCGCCTCTCCATAGAAAATTATAAACTTGATTGGATAGTTTGTATGGAGAGGCCGAATTTTGTTTTAGATTCCTGAAAAAAAAAAAATTGTGGTAGGTTGTTCAGTTTCATCTACTGAGCAAGCCCTTGAAGTTTGTGGAGGGCTGTCCCTTACACCTTGTATGTTTATGTATATATTTTAGTCGTATTTATGTAGGTTTATGTTGTACACTGGATACTACACTTTTTTTTTTTTTAATGGAGGGAAAAATCATGCATTGACATCCCCCGCCCTTGGGCGGAGCGAGAGATAGTGTCAGACTCTTACTGACTAAAAGACTGGATCCTACCCTCGAATGTGATCTCTCTCGGTCACTCAAAGGTTTGCTGGGAGAAAACTCATTGTTGAGTTAAGCTCGCCTTTGTACATGATTTGTCAATTATGAATGTACTAGCGACCCGCCCCGGCTTCGCACGGGTGCAATGCTCTTGCCGCACCGGGCGGCCGGCCGGTACCGCCGCAAACGCTACGTCCCGCAATTTTTAAATCTGTAATATCTTCGAAAATATTCACTTAAATCATACGGTGTAAAGGGCCATATAGATCTATATTAAATGAACAATGTATTCAAGGTATTTAATTGGTTAAGGATTAATGCTGTATTGGTTAAAATCGCTTCGAAAATTAGCCATTATTTGTCGTAAAAAGTAAATGACAAAAAAAAGTTATTGTGGGTTATCCATAAGAGATAGACATATACCATCACGGACTTTTCTGTAGACCTTTTCAATGTGTACAATACTTAGTACATTATTTTGATAAAACTCGTAGGGTTCAGCCTGCGTTTGCAATGTAAGCGGAAAAAATGTAATTATTTACGACATCACATTAGAAACCACAAAAATAACAGTACTTCTCCACTATTTAATGGATGTTATTATACATATAAACCTTCCTCTTGAATCACTCTATCTATTAAAAAAAACCGCATCAAAATTCGTTGCGTAGTTTCAAAGATTTAAGCATACAAAGGGACATAGGGACAGAGAAAGCGACTTTGTTTTATACTATGTAGTGATAGTGATTATGGTAAAGTTTTTGTGTGTATAATAAAGAATTAAGAATTGAAGTAAGTTGGAAGGTAGCACATAAAATTCTCAACCTGCCAACTTGGGTGTGGATTGCGAGGTTGGAAGATAGGAATAAGTCAATTTTGCCGCTCCTCAGCCGCTCTGGGCAAATGCCCGCCTTGTCCCCCCTTAGATTGGGCCCGGGATGCGAGATAGGTAGAGTGCGTCTACTGAAAGCGTAACCTGGAGTTTTTTTTTTAAATTAAATTGGCAACATTGTTTTGCCAAAAAAAATCACGTCAAAGTCTATGGTTGCAATTGTCAGTTTTCGGAAACTGATATTTATTTTTCAAGAATAATTGCTTAATTGTGGGAAAAACAATAAACAGTAACGTGCAAAAACTGCTACACACTATGGTTAATAAGTTCAAACAAAAACAAGAAGAGAAAGAAGGTGTTTTCAACGAAAACCAACATTGTTTACATACGATTTTTGATTTTTAAGTTAGTATGACGTTATAATCTTGATCCTTGTCGACTAATATTATTAGATAGTTATATTAAGGATGTAATGATATTTTTTTTTCGTATTTTTAGATAATCTGACATATTGCGATTTTCATAATGGACAAAAACATCGAACAACGAAGGCTTTTGGTAAATCGACTTAATCAAAAACACATGCTAGTGAGTGGTAGAATGCGTTCAAAAGCAGTTGAGATGTAATGAAAGATTTGCCTCAGTCTGTCTGGTAGTGCATGAAAGTCTGCAACTGAAGTTAAAATCGCGAAAATCCTAGTTCAAGTTTGAGAGAGATGCTGTTGCAGCAGCTGCTGAACTTTTCGTGTCTCACGAGTCGATCCGTATCATTTGAAACAATCCCACGAGTATAAAACATGTTCCCACTTGACTAATCCCAAAAGATCTGAATTTTCTCTATGCTAAAACGAATTGATTCCAACCCAACAATCTTGAAACACATTAATAGTGTTGGTGAGACGTGATGAAGTTGAAATCATGTTGACTATTTTATTTGACTATCACGGTGTTATGCACTTGGTATTCTTGCCAGAACGCCAAATGGAAAATAAAGAATATTATTTAAATATTCTATAGCGACTTTTGAGAGATAAGATAAAATAAAATAATTTGGAATACTATCTAACATTTTGTGTGTTATTGACATTTACCATACACCCACCAAATAATTAAGTCTACACACATGTTTTTGACTAGGATTTAAGTTCTTGTACAACTATTCTAAAATTGTCTTAAATACAAAAAATACTCTAGTATCAAAACTTTTTTCTCCTACTATTTCAATAATACCACATTCAAAATTTTTGGTTGTAACCTCCTTTTCTCAGGTCACGCTTTCATTAGACGGACTCTATACACAGGTCACATACAGTTGACATCACGGATCTTGAACGCTCGGCGTCAGAGTGGGGATCGCTTTGCGCATTCCATACATTGGCGAGCCAATCGTCTTCGTTGTTAGATACATGCAGCAACGCAGTGAAAGAATGAGGAGTGACGTCTATGACGCGTTGGCGCGACCAGCCAATCACTGACACTGCCCCCGCGTCGCACTTCGCACCACGACAGACCGAATATTTGACTTCTGCGCAAGTGTTTAAGATCCGTGATGGCAACTGTACACAGGTCTAAACGTAGACGACTTTCAACTGAAGTGATGATAATGACTTCATCAATCTGGTATAGATTAATCGAAAAATCGATTTTATAAGCCAAGAAAATCGATTCTTTGAATATTGTCAATCGAGTTAAAATTTCTTAAATTCAATTTTTTCCTGTTTAATGTAACCATATTATTAGTTAAAAACGTTTAAAGCACCTATTATCCTCAAACAAAGCAATTAATCACTGACTCGATTATTTACAATTCGATTCTAATTGAATTAAAAATCGATCTTTAGGAAAAATCACTCAATCATAATCCCCCCCTATCCTATAGGGATAGGGGAGGATTATGAATATGATAGTCAGTTTTGACTAGATTTTGCATGTGGTTTTGGCTTTAACTCTTTGAATGCCGTAATTAGAGACACAATAGAAAGACAATTGCTTATGTCGAACTGTGTAACATCAGACATTCAAAAGGTTAAGTAAGAAGATTATGCAATAGGACAACTGATACAAAAAATATCTGAACTAACAGACTTTCGCTTTTAGTTCAATGTCGATATTTTTTTGGCTGATTTCCAGTCTTGAACTGTTTTTTTTTTATTCTTTTAACTACTGCTAGTGGCTTCGCCCGTGTGGTAATAGAAATTAACCCTAGGGAACATACTTCTGGAATAAAAAGTATACTATGTGCTATACTAGGACTTGGTCTACCCATGTACCAATTTTCATCAAAATCCGTTAAGAGCGTTCTTTTCGAAGAACTTTTTCATACAACCGCTCTTAAGTGATTATGATATTATTACACATCTTTCTCTAGATATCTTGGATACACAAGATAGCCTTGTGGATATCCAGGCTTCTATAGATATTAAAACATAAATTTGTGTAAAACTAATCTAGTAAAGACCTCTGAAAATCGGCTATTTTGCATGAACTTTATAATTAACATAATAATAATATTCCACAAATATCACACAACGCCATCCAGTCTCAAGCTAAGCAACACTTGTGTTATGAGTACTAGACAACTGATAAACATACTTATATATATCTAAATACATACATACTATAGATAAATTATACCCAGACACAGAACAAATGATCACGCTCATCACACAAAGATTTGTCCTGAGTGGGAATCGAACCCACGACCTCCGGCATAGCAGTCAGGGACTCAGGGTCACTAACAACTAGACCAACAGGCCAGTCAAAAAAATATAAAAAAGAACATCAATAGAAGCCTTGCATTTTAGTCGAGATTCAGAAACACGACAATTTATCTAAAAAAACTTTTAAGGGTTTAAAAAGAAAACATATTTCCTGGAACTGGAGTTTTGTAAAATATTCGAGTAAATCACGGTATAACCGAATGCTAACAGAGTTTTCAGGCTTTATCTCTCTTTTTTCGCGTTGTCTTTTCGTCAAACATCACGTTGGATTGCGTTAGATGAAGCAACAACCTTTTAATCCATACTCGATTTTGACGATAGGCGAGTGGAAATTAATTTCTTAAAGCTATTAAAGCGTGTAGAAGTTAACATACACACACACACATTCACAAACTTTCACCTTTATTATTATTATACTCCAATCGAAACAAGATTAATCATTAAACAAACTTTTTTTTACTATCAGTTCAACCGATTTTGACTTTTATTACGTTGGCAGCATGACAAATGGCGGCTGCAGTAAATAATTGGTAATGTAACCACTTATTTGCTTTTAATGCCATCCTTATGCCTACGAAGTAGTAATCAAAATTGAAAGGACAGTATAAATACCGGCTCAGATCTTGTTGCGCGGAAGTCAAATATTCGGGTCTCTTTAGTGGTACGAAGTGAGACGCGGGGGCGGGGAGTGTCAGTGATAGGATCACCGCGCCATCGTGTCATAGACGTCACTCGTGATTCGTTTCCTGTGCTTGCTGCATGTATCTAACAACGACGACAATTGGCTTGCCCATGTATGGAATGCGCAAAGCGATCCTCACTCGGACTCCTAGCGCTCAAGATTCGTGCCGGTACCTGTAAAAAAGGCTT
This sequence comes from Mythimna albipuncta, assembly GCA_929112965.1. NCBI lineage: Eukaryota > Metazoa > Arthropoda > Insecta > Lepidoptera > Noctuidae > Mythimna > Mythimna albipuncta. Next base: position 7,453,920 of record OV815985.1, on the reverse strand, counting down.
TGTGTAAATGTGTAATCTTGTTGCGAGCGGGGTGTTTGTTGTAATGGTTAAGTTTTCATCCAAACTCTTTTTTGTTTCAGATGACCAAATAATAGTATAGCAGAATGACTTCAAGAGGACATGAAGTGTCTGAACACTTTATGATGGGACTCGTAACTTTGTATAGTGTACACATAATAATGGACTGATAGTTTTTCGACAGTCTATGGGTCGGTACACACAGCGACGCGATGCGACGCGTAGCGATTCAAAATATAACTTTATTTACTATACCACCTTAGTGTCAGTCTAAGCGAAACTCGAAATACATTTCTAATATTTTTATGTAAAGAATCTATGTACAAAATGTTATAACTATATCATGAAAAATCGCAAAGTTATAAGCTTGTTATGTCAGCAAAAATACATAGTCACCGGGCCATCCAGGCGACTGCGTGGTTGTTGTGGACTTGCAACCAGCTGTTTGTTGTTACCTAATACCCGCTATGACCTGCCGTGACCTATGTTGTGCATAGTGACGGTGGTGTCCTACTTGTGATCTTTTTAAGCTATTGCATAGCTTCTATCGCGGGCCTTGAGCGTGGAGACCGAATCCAGAAATTCCGTAACGAAAATAACCTAACACCCCCACTCATTTGTTTTTTGAGCGTGGTGACCGGTAAGAAAACAAATGAGTGAACAATCAAAATTCAATTCAGTGTGTGAAAGTGTAACTTCAATTAATATCAAAGAAAAAAAAAACAAAGGAAATAAAAATACTGCATAAATAAAATAAATAAATAATTATAATTGCATAAGTTGATAAAAATGCTATGCAATAGCTTTACCGCGGCAGTACCCGAGTGCCACACGTCTTTTTTAAATATTTTTGGGGATCAACTATAACATAGTATAAAAATTGTTGCAATTGGTTCAGTTACTGATTCTGAACAAAGTATATTCAGGTTTTGCATATACTAAAAATTATGTTGTATAAAGATTGTGAAAATACAGAATACGTTACACTACGCAGCGCTGCGCCGCGCGACATCTCGATAAGGGGTGCTATTCTCTAAGAAAACAGCCTTGAACTCAGCGCTGGCACAGCGACGAGTAGTGAGGCGCAGTACATTGAATTAACAATCCAATGTAAAGGGGCATTGGGTTGTTAATTCAATGTACTGCGGTCACGACTCGTCGCTGTGCCAGCGCTGAGCTCAAGGCTGTTTTCTTAGAGAATAGCACCTCTGAAATGTGTCCTTTCGTGTAGTAAATAAAGTTCTATTTTTAGTTGCTCTTTGCGTAGAGTCGCGTCGCATTACGTCTTGGTGCGAACTGACCCTATGAGTTACTATTTCTTGAAAACTTACTCGATTTTAGTTTAATAAAGTTAATTTTAAGTATTTTTAATTTATAATAAGGAATAGTTGTATTTTTGTATATTAATAAGTAGGTTTCAATTTGTACGTATACTAGCTATCTGCCCGTCGCTTCGCCTCCGTGTTTTTAGTACTTTTTACCAGAAAACTATCAATAAGGGTCGAGGCTGCATTTAGCGGACGCCCGCGCGGTCCCATACATAAGTGCTCCATTGCGCAGGCAACTGTCTCACGAAGCCGGGCCTTGCGCTTGTTTTGCCATGTAATAATATAATATAAAAATAATAATATTCCACAACTATCACACAACGCCGTCTATTCCCAAGCTAAGCAGAGCTTGTGTTATGAGCACTATATTTCTAAATTCATACATATTATAGATAATTTACACCCAGACAAATGATCATGCTCATTACACAAACATTAGTCCTAGGTGGGAATCTAATCCACGATCTCTTGCATAGCAGTCAGGGCCACTAACCACTACACCAACAGGCATGCCAATATTAAGTTCTCTATCGACCCGACTACATGCACACTGTTAAAGTTGAACTAGCGGCACTGCTTAGGCAATAATCTGGTTTCCGCAATGGAGACCGTCCGTGTAAACACACGGGCTTTGTCATGCGACGGGATCCGTCGCAGGCGTCCGTTTAACGTAGTTTCGACCCTAAGAATATTTTTATCGTTTTTGAGGGTAGTCCTTTTTTTTTCTTGTAACTCCTGTCTGTTTTTTACCTAATTTAGAATATCTATATTAATATTGATAAATTATGTTTAGTGTTGGATATAATATTACACTGCGACAAATTGGAAGCGGAGTACTGACCAAGGACATAGGTGAAACTACGGGCGAGTGCTATTATAAAAAAATAGATATGTAATAAAAAATGCAATATAAGAGGCCGTGTCGGTATTTTTGGAAACATTATAATGATGAAAAATACTGCAATGGCCTCTTAATTAAGATCTAAAAACCAGTGTCAAATTAGCCTTATTTCATGTAGTTTGTTTTACATTTTGGTTTTCTCTGCCTGTATTTTTTTTTGTTTTTTTTTTTTTTCATTATTTATTCTTCCTCATTTTGTCAAAATTGTATTTTTCCTTCTATAAGTTTTTATTAAATAGTAACATTATTAACTTGACTGATAAAACAACTGTATTTTCTTTTTATGTTTATTTAAGTATAATAATATGTATTTTTATATTTATACTACGTTCGCAATATAATGAGATATTTCAGCAAACCTTTTTTACTGCCTGTTCAACCGATTTTGACTCCTATTCCGTAGGCATAAAGGTGATAGTCAAAGCTAAAAAAGTGGTCGATATTTATTGGCTTTCGAGTTTTTGAAAATGTTGACACTAATAGCTTGTTTACATAATGCTAGCTAGACGATACGCAGCTACTCGTATTGTCTAGTCGTATGCCAGTAGCTCGGATCCCCTTAGCTGATTTCACAACCACAGCTACTGCCGAACGTGTCCAAACGATGCGAGCGACAGCCGAGCTGCTGCTGGCGAGTAGGCGAATTAAAACAAAAAATGTTGAAGTAACTCGGTTGCGAGCTACTGACTCGCGCGTGTGCGAGTTACTGCAGTGCAGCTACTCTGCTGTCGGACTCGTACGCAAAATGTTCAAGAACGTGAGAGTTGTTTCTATATCTCAACTTGTACGCACTTCACGTCGTTCTAATGTCCGCAATTCCACGTCAAAATCGCATGTAACGCTGGGACAAGCGTGTCATTCGGTCTACCTCACATCCTCATGGAAGCTGAAGGTCACTCATGCTTATGTGACAGTTTCATTCTTAAATGGCCATATTTACGCCGAGGAAGGTTAAGAGGTTGTGGTTTAAAAATAGCATTTGCGTCAAGTAAATTGCCCACTCTGAGACTAGGTTGTCCGATGCGCGTATTAGGTTTTTTTGGGCAGGAAACCAGAGGGTATGTCATACTGTTACTGACTAAGGGTTCATACGCAATATGCGGTTACCCGTGCGGCTGACCGCGGGATGCGGTTGAAGAACCATTGCGATTTGCGGTTATATCGAGTCTATATCACTAAATGACCGGCAGCTGCAGGCAAGTATAGCAACCGTTCTGCTGGCCATCATTCGGGCCGCAGCCTTCCGAGCGACTGGAGCGGTCTGCGGGTAGCCGCGTCGTGGTGCGCATAGAAATGAATATTACATACATAATTGTGCTTGCGGCTAGCCATACGCCTAAGCGTATGAACCCTAAGGCTCAACGCTGCGTTAAGCGGGACGTCGCGCGGGTATCGCGTGCGGTGGTCCCCATAGCGAAAACCGGATTATTACCTTCGCAGTGGCGCTAATTCAACTTTAACGTTGTGCAAGTAGTCGTGTCGATGGATAACTATTATTATGTATTATTATGTAGTAAAATGGGCGTGAGGCGCGGCTTCACGAGGCGGGTGACCGCGCGGCTAACCGCGACGGAGCAGTTTTGTATTGGACCGCGCGGGCGCCCGCCTAACGTATCGTCGGCCCTAAAAGTCGAGCTTCTCGAACTCTTTCTAAAAATCATGCAGTCCTGATGAGATTTATTTCTACGCAGTCATTTGTGTCCTACTTCAAATCGTCAAATTATATGACGTGAAAATTGCCTCTCATCGATATGTATAAAAAAAGATATTTTAGTTAATTTTATATAAGTAGCTTAATAGTATATAGTTGTGATTGACAATTAACATGTTTTTAATAAGTGTGTTTAATGATGTAACTAATTATGAAGCTGGATGAATTGATTAGGTATTATTAAACTTATAAGACTAAAAATCTCTTTTTTATTTTTTTGCAAATAAACCATTGTTAAGGCAGCCATATAATACCACAAAATAGATAAGTACAGAAGGCAATCTCATGTATGTACTTCACTCTCGGTGGACGCACACTAATGAGCGTTTGAGCCGGAACTGTTTTACGAGCGGGCCGAGGCGCTCCGAGACATCGTGTCCGTGAGCGGTGTCTATGTGTGCGTTGCTCGAGCGCGCTTTGTATGTAGATTGACTTCTGTACGTATCTATGTTGTGTATATACGCTGACAGGTTTGCCTGCACAGTTATACCTGTCAGGTACATAAGCTTGTGCGGAAACCTGCACAGTTATATATCGTAGCGATTTAGTCGTTTAGACCTTTTTCGTATTCACATCCATCAATCGAGTTTGGACGACACCGATTTTAAAGTAGTTTGAAATTCGTCGATTTAAAAAACAAAATCTGTATTACATTATCCTGGTAGAATACTTATTAATGTAACTGGAAATAAGTCGATAGATCGTGAATACCGCTTTTGGATAGGACTTCGATCGACCGACTATAAAACTTGAACGATATTTGGCATGTTTGATTTTACGTGAAACAGGCTACTGATCGCAGTTTCCTTGCGTGATTACATCAGAAATGAAAATTTCAGCAGGAGAACCAAGGTTACCGGTATAGTCCGAAGGTTGCCAAACTTAAGTGGCAATGGGCTGAGCATATTGCTGTGTTACTTCAACGACAATAAATAGGTTACTGAATAAAGTCAATGACCCTTAAATAACCTAGTCGTTCAATTAGGGACTTATGGAAGTACATAATTAAATTAAGAGTTCTGTCTACAGTGTGTGGAAAGGAGATTAGCTAGTTGAGAAAATGCATCCTGTGGCTAGTAATTTTATTTGATTAAATTTTTTTTCAAATATATATAATATTGTGTAATAGTTTTACACAACACCGTCTAGTCCCAAGCTAAGCAGAGCTTGTGTTATGAGTACTAGACAACTGATAAACATACTTATATATTTCTAAATACATACCAATTACACCCAGACACAACGAATGATCATGCTCATCGCACAAACATTGGTCCAGGGTGGGAATTGAACCCACGATCTCCGGCATAGCAGTCAGCCACTAGTCACTAGACCAACAGATTCTCACTTCGCACCACTAAAGAGACCGAATATTTGACTTCTGCGCAACCGCTCAAACTCCGTTATGGCAACTGTACAAGCGGTCTTACGCGGAACGAAATAGAAAATTACCAACCAACCAGTATGCCTGTGGGATTCTCATAAAAAGAAATTCAATTTAACCTTTTGTGACGCCCACGCTAAATATTGGAAAGGTCAGATTGGTACAAGAATAATATTGCTAAAATTGCTATGTATTTTTAAGATGTCTGGGGTTTGAGATTGGTGAAGATTGCTGGCTTCGCTTGTAATGAACGCCTACGACTTTTGCTTGATTGAATGAGGTTCCGGTAACCCTAACGTGTGATATATTGTTGGATAGGTATTTAAAAATGAATAGGGGTTTACTTAAATCATTTTTTAATAATGTCAATAATTTCGGAAATAATCGCATAAAAAAAAACAAAAATCAATGTGTGTCCCCCCCCTCTAACTTTTGAACCATAAGTTTAGAAAATATGAAAAAAATCTGACAAGTAGAACTTTATAAGGACTTTCTAGGAAAATTATTTTGAACTTGATGGAAAGAACAGTTTTTGTACAAAAAAGACAAAAAGGTTCTACAAAATAATTTCTGGACTAAGTTTGTAGTATAATCGTATATGCAAGCATTGGCCGGTTTTTTTTTTTTTTATGGTGGGAAAATATCATCCAATGACAACCCCCGCTCTTGGGCGGAGCGGGAGATAGTGTCAGACTCTGACTGTCTAAAAAACCCATCCCGTTCCTTCAAGCCTTCATACCGGGGCTCGAGCGCCCTTTCGGATAACCTTGGCTCCAGTAGGCTTCGACCCGGCTGGGCCCCTGCTGTTGTTGACAACTCCTTGAGGCGGGCGGGAACAGTGCGCGCCGTCGACGACTTGGGCTTAATCCGGACAGTTACCGGACGGCCGGACAGCGAGCTACCCATTGCTCACTGTCCGCAAGCCCAGGTTCCGGTACCTCAAAATGTTTTATTGTCTTTGCAAAATTATAAAATTTTAGGGATACAATGTCATGTTTTTCATGAGGCTTGACTATTTTATGTCAATCTTAATTAATCAGTTTCTTTTTATTTGATTGTTTTATAGTTCTTGCTATTAAGAATCACTTCACTGACTCCCACTAAGCCACAGGAACTTAGGCCCGTATTTACAGAACGTCACTCTAAAGTCAAGCGTTACAATCAAATGGCTTGAATCTAGTATTAAGTAACGCTTGAGTTTTGAGTGACGTTCTGTTATACAGGCCATAGGCCTAGTTTGGGAGTCCGGGCGTTAAAATGGACTTTTATAATATACCAATTATAACTATTGTATACCAAGCTTTGTCTAATGTAAAATACCCAATATTTGACTTCTGCGCAACTTGAAGCCAGCCCTCAAGATCCGTGTCGGTATGTGTACCCATTGCTCGCCGTCTGCAAGCCCTCACCACGGTGGCTGGCAATCGGGATCGGGATCCCGGCGGCTGCAGCTGGGGCGTGAGGGCCGTTCCATCGTGCGTGCGGCCGCCTCCTTTGCTAGCGTTACTGCTTCGAAGAAGGAGGCGTCCGTTTGCCATTCCTCCTTGCTCCGGACTAGCCTGTCCTAAGGCCCGGCGCGAGAGATCGCTGCCGCCCATTGCCCCCACGATAACAGAGCTGTGCGGTACACGCTTGGTGTCCGCTTGCGTGAAGCTTAGGTACATACAAATCTATAGTCCATTGTTATTGTTTACGGACGCGTAGCTACATAGACGCGTTACGACAGCACGACTCTGCCGCTTCGCCGTCAGAGTTTCATAGTTCTGTATGTAAGCTTCACGCAGGCGTACACCAGGCGTATAATAACGAATACGCGTCCGTGGACAGTATCACCACCACTACTTCTTCTCTGCATCACCCAAAGTTTGACTGGAAGAGAATTCCTAAGGCTCTCGCCACACTTGGCGGAAATTCCGTCGTGGAAGATCGTCCATCTTCAGTAACGATCGATCTTGCCCGTAGTGTGCCCGCTAGTTGTAGTTTATATGCGATAACTTGTATTAACGTTTCGTCGCCGATCTTCCGCGACGGAATTTCCGCTAAGTGTGGCGAGGGCCTAAGGCATTAATTCTGGCTCATGTGTGCATAAAGTGTTAAATAAATAAATATCTAGGCCTAAGAGAAAATTCATCAAAAACTGTGAAGGTTCTCAAATAACTGTCAGTTATTTATCAATATTTATTATATTCAGCAATCATTTTGAGTTGGGTACGGCAATGACTGAACGGTTCTTCTCCAAATATTTGCGGAGGATAACAGTGACGGATGCCGTGTAAATAAATGGGACTCAAGTCGGGCAAAAACATCGTCGAAGATGGGCGGTGTTTTTAGCAATTATTTTCGGAGCTTTTTTTGTGGTGGGAAAATATCATCTAATGACAATCCCTACTCTTGGGTGGAGCGGGAGATAGTGTCAGACTCTTACTGACTAAAAGACCCACCCCGTTCCTTCTAGCCTTCATACCGGGGCTCGAGTTCCCTTTCGGATAACCCTGGCCCCAGTAGGCTTCGACCCGGCTGGGTCCCTGCTGTTGCTGACAACTTCTTGAGGCGCGCGGGAACAGTGCGCGCCGTCGACGACTTGGGCTTGGTCCGGACGGTTAGCGGACGGCCGGACAGCGAGCTACCCATTGCTCACTGTCCGCAAGCCCGCGAATTATTTTCGGAGCTAGAGAACGACGTTTATTTATTTTAATTATCAACTTAAAAAAATACCGGCCTAGAGCGTGTCGGGCCGCGCTCAGTGTAGGGTTCCGTAGTTTCCCGTCCGTCACAATAAGTGTACCCACTTATGAGTTTAAAAAAATGAATCCCACTCCTTAGCTGTACGCGCATTGAATGTGTTCAAAATATGATATAAGTGTGTAATGTTAGTGATTACTGTCGAGGCTAGTGTTGCCAGGTCTATTTGGATAAAAATCGGGGCAGATTGTAAAACAAATAGGGATTTAGAGTTTTAGATCGGGACATTTTTTTTTTCAATAAAGATTTTTTTAGGTAGGAAATCATCCAATGGCTCCTCCGCTCTGGGGTGGAACGAAAGGGCGTGTCAAACTTTTACTGAATAAAACCCAGACTTCTTCAGTCGCTTTTAGAGTTTCAGGGTATGGATGATTTTTCCCATCGGAAAAAAAAGAAAAAGGGTATTTGATTTATCGGGACATTTAGCGTCCCGATGAGGTGCAAATCGGGACGCGTCCCCAGACCCCTAAAAATCGGGACATCCCGCGAAAATCGGGACGCCTGGCAACACTAGTCGAGGCGGTATTTAGACCCGAGCTGTGGCGAGGGTCTTAACAGAGCCGAGAATGGTAATCATTCATTACTCACATGTATCATACGATGTTTTTCAATACACTTGTGAAGAAAAGAACTGTAAAACTAGTACATAAACTTTGTGGCGGTAAAAATCTGCTTTCATATTTGTGCCCATTTTTTTTTTTTATTTACCTTTCAACACACTACACTCACTGAAATGAATAAACGGGGGTTGACCGGCGATTCGCGGGACACGACCTGCGCCCACCCTGATACGATAGTTGTAATAAAATTATGGCGGGGGAAAGGTTGAACAAAAGGCTTTAACTACATTATAGCACCAGTGCGTAAGGGTCAATCCCCACTAAAAGAGCAGCGGCGCGCAGCGGCCGTAAGAGCAAGTGACTGAGCGCAGCGCCGCAAGGGGCAGTGTGGCGCCGCAATGAGCCTCCGCGTGGTAGCTTTGAAAACTAGTGTGCGATCTACTTCACTCAAGGAAAGTTGTGTGGCAATAAATATGGTGGATTTGGATTTATGTATCATAGCACTGGCTGTAGAAGAAGAACAAGAAGTAACAAACAAAACGGAAAGAAAAAGGAAAAGAAAATTTTAGGAAATGGTCGCTCGCGCGCAGCCGCGAGTCTGTCAGCTGCACCGCGGTCGGCCGCACGTCAGCTAGCTGCGCCGCATTCAGCCGCGCGGCGCCTCTTTTGACTAGTCGGTAGAAGGCTCGTGCAGCCTCGCGACGCCACGCTACCCCTCCTTTGCCTTCAAATGACTATGAACTTTTTAATCACGTAGATAAGATTCAAAATAGTTTGTAATATTTTGCCTCAAAAAGACGCTGCCGGCCGCTGCTCTTTCAGTGGGAATTGACCCTAAAGGTAATCAAAGTGTCACAGTTTGGTAAGAAGGGCCATTATGTACCTAAGTCAAGTGCAGTAAGAGTCACTTTCTGAGCAAGTGTATTGAAAAATGATTTACACGTCGGAATCACCAGCTGGGATCGCTAATGGAAATTTATTAAAAATTCGTCACTAACTAGATTTGAGGACCCACAAATATTCCTTCATTTAGTTTAGCCGCAGAAAGATTCGTAAATACAGAGCAGAGGTATTAAAAGGGCAGCTAAAATAAAGGCCTCTTCATATTAAATAATTGTGACGTGCTACAAAAAAATAAAACAATCCTTTTTTAACTTCCGTACATAGCCTAAATAAATAACAATATGTTTCATTTAAAGAACAAAAAAATATAGTTAAAAAAAAATAAAAAACACGCTTTCATGGCATATCAAACTAAAAAGTGTACAATAATTTTCAATATAGGTAGAAAATAATAATAATGAACGAAAAATATTAATATCATTGTGAAAAAAGCGTGGGGTGTACCCCACGCTTTTTAAAATATATATTATTATTTATATTGATATTGTAAAATATATATTGATATTTTTAAATATATATATATTGAAAATTATTGAATACTTTTTAGTTTGATAAGCTATGAAAGCTTGTTTTTAAGTTTTTTAAACTATATTTTTATTTTTCACTGAAAAAAAAATATTTGTCGGATTATTGTATTGTCATCATTCTTTGATGGGTGTGCAAAGTTTAAAGAAAATCTGATCACCCAAAGTAAAGAAGAAGCTAATATAAGCGTGTTAAATTTTTTTTTTTTTTGTAAACTATTGTAATTATCGCAGAACGCCCTTAGTAACTGACTGTACCTACTATAATAAAGTTAAACAATCATACTGGTGATAAAATCAACAATATTATTATATGTTGCGTAACCTTTCCCGTTATCACTTTGTAGCCTCAGTATTCATTTATCTCTGATTGCCTGCAATCGTGTTTCTAACCAGTAAAGGTAAACAATTTATCTCGTTGTTTATAGTAAAAGTGAGGTTTTTAATTACAGTACTAGATTATAAATTTTAATATAAAAGTCAGTGTTCTTTTTTTTATGGTGGGAAAAAATCATCCATTTACATCCCCCGCCCTTGGGCGGAGTGGGAGATAGTGTCAGACTCTTACTGACTAAAAGACCCACCCCGTTCCTTCTAGCCTTCATACCGGGGCTCAAGCGCCCTTTCGGATAACCCTGGCCCCAGTAGGCTTCGACCCGGCTGGGTGGGTCCCTGCTGTTGCTGACAACTCCTTGAGGCGCGCGGGAACAGTGCGTTCTGATGTAAAGCGAGGATACTTCACCATGGCATCGGTCCCGTGACGGTGCGTAGCCGCATAGTGTCCCATTTCCACGCGCATCTTGATAGGCGTGGGAAAAGTGTGTCCACTTTGCAATTGCAACATTTGCATCTGAATCACTGAAATGTTCCGAAACAGTGATTATGTATCGTTTGAAACATCCGCTTAAAAGATACAAACGTAAATTTTGAAACATATGCTCATAAGAAACAAAGGGATTATTTTGAACATCGGTTCAAAAGATACAAATGTAACATTTGAAACATAATTATTATTCGTCATACTCTATCTATATCTATATATACCACGGATATCGAGGGATATGCCATGAGGGCGTGGCACGTAAGCGCACATTATGGGCTAAAGCCCAGTTTATTTGAACGGCGCCTGTACGATTCATTCAGTCACTTTGCAATTGCGTACGGTGTGCTATTGATGCATAAAAAAACAAAATGCCGAATTGTACAGTGATTAAATGCAAAAATAGGTCGAGTATCGTCAACATAAAGACAAATGGCGTGTCCTACCACCGGTAAGTAAACAATTAAGTCACTGTTTTATATTTTAAATCATTTTTTAAATATTTTTCTAACCTACGTCCAGAGCGACACGAACTAGCCCGAACTATCCCGAATGTTTCCGAGCGCTACGATCGTTTAAAATTTAGAGAGGGGTAATCGAGTGCGTGTGACTGATTTTATCGATATGCGTATTATTTAAGTTCAATATTGTTTTTTTTTTTATATTTCAATGGATATTGTAGTATTGCATGTTAAATTAATTATTAATTTAATGTTTTGTGAACCAAATTAAAACATTGATATTTCAATACTCGTAAAGTGTAAAAACTTAAATTATACTATAAAGATAGAGATGATCAAAGTTTTTTTGGCTATAATAGTTTGTGTTTGCTATGAATTATATATAATTGATTTGATATTATATAAGCTTGACTGTGTCTTATTTAGCCTTAAGCATATTGTATTAACAGTGTTTTGCATGCCTTAGTTAAGGTAGTTGGTATGGATCATAAACTTGAAAAATACCTATAACCTGTACCTACTTTCTGTGCAAAATAAAATCTATTCTATTCTATTCTATTCTATGCAAAAATATTCAATTATTATTATAAAAAAATCTGGCTATTTGGCGATTTCGATGATAAGATGGGTCCTAAAAGATATTGCTTAATATTATTGACCGAGTAGGCCACCTTAGACAATCATAAGGCAAAGCAGCGGTCAATGTTCGAAGTTTGAATTAAAAAATTCGCGATTTAAATTAAATTTTTCTTTGTCTATAATACCGAAAGTTTCACATTTTATTTCTTACAAATTTAGTAAGAATGTCATAAAACTGACGTGAGCATTGCATTATGTATTACACTTTCGGCTCTAATTCGGCCTCAGACATAGAATCAAACTTAGGTTACTTATAACATAACGTATTTTATTAAATTATTCTTAGTAAAAATAACTTATGATTACAGTAATACCCACCGTATAATTACAAATTAATTTTCAGTTTTCCAAAAGAACCAGATCTGAAACTTAAATGGATAGAAGCAACCGGTAGAGACAACGATTGGTTTCCTTGTAATCAGAGTGTTATTTGCTCTATCCACTTCAGAGAAGATTGTTTTAATCAATCTATGAAATAGTCACATCAAATTGGTCTATGGGATGTTTAAAGTAGTCTTTAACTAATTTTCGTAGTCCAATTTACATCCGAGAAGCTTCATTATATTGGTAGAATGTCCATCGAAGGTTAAGGAGACTTCTTACACACCGGCATTATGGCACTTTATTAAGCAAATTGTGACACCCTATTAATTTTAAATTTCTCATGTAATTTTTGGTGTACAAGAAAGAATCTATCTATCTATCTAAATAAATTTACTTTTGGTTCTGTATTTTAACTAGGTACCACCAAATAACCAAGCGGTAATTCGGAGCTATCATTAACCACATTCAGTAAAAATAAGTAAGCCTTAGAGGCTAAGGTCTTACAATCTTCAGATGTTTCACTACCCATGTCCACATATCCGCAATCTTTTTGCCCATCCCATATACTTTGCTGTCTGAGGTTCATCTCATCATATTAGGTTTTTATTTTTGAATACAATTGCATTGTATAGTGTAAAATAATTTTTTTAAATGCGAAGTACACAAGTGTGAACTATTTCAACAGAAGTGACAAAACATATTTAACCAAGATTTTTGTAACTCATGACATGATTTAAAAGTGCCCATGGAGTTTCTTACACGTCCTTCTCCATTGAGATCTACGATTTGGAATGTGCTACTCAGCTTCACTTTTTTTTGACTGACCGACATTTTGACAATTTAAAACTACTTGTTATTATTGAACTATTTGAAATAAAGTTTCTAATTTCCAATTTTATTTGATTTTTATTTTGCATTCCCATATTTTTATTATCGCAGTACCTTTTATTGGCGCTATGAGTTTAAATGCGAGTATAAAATTTACCTTAGTGTTTAAACCAACCCTGAACGTAAGTAGACATTTATGATCAATTTTTTTTTAATATTAAGTATTATAATTATTATATAATAATACAGCACGATATTTAACAGAGAACAGCCCTTTTAACCGGTAATACGATACTAAAAAATATATTCCTATTTTATTTTATTAAAAGTAAACTCTATTTTCGGATAGATGGTTAAAAAAGAAATCATTTAAACAAAATAAAACGACGAAAGTACTTAATAATATAACTAAAATATACTAAAATTTAATATCGATAAAATTATCGACCTTCTTTTTCGCCTCCCTATTTGCATGCGTGTGCATTGAATGACTTTTGTTTACAAGTGCATGCTCCGCCCATTCTGTTTATGTGTGCTATTAGAAATTGATTTAGTGTAGGTGCTTTCTTCTTAGTGTGCAAAAGCAAATTTTGAATGTGTGTCGTAAATACACTATTTGTGAATGTTGTAAATATTTGGGTGGGAGATAAGCGGCCTCACTAGAACTCCTTACTATTCCGCAATGAAGGCATATCTCTGGATATCTATGATATATACTTATAACAAATCTGTAGAAGTGAAAATTCTGTACATTAAAAATATAAAAAAAAATGTTCGTTTTTCACGGCAAAACGGAGCTACGAATTGACGTGATTTTTTAAGTGGAGATAGTTGAAGGGATGGAGAGTGACATAGGCTACTTTTTGTCTCTTTCTAACCCCCCACAGAAAGGGGAACCGTGTTAACCAGAATTTAAAGCGAGCGAAGCCGCAGGCAAAAGCTAGTAAGTAATAAATGAATGGGCCCTAAGTACCCCTTATACGTGTTGGCAATTTCAATGCAAAAATGCACCTTGTAAGTTCTGGGTCATGGACTCATGGTTAACATTAGTTTTTCCTTTTGAGTAAATAGTTTAATGTAGATAAGGTTTACATCAGGGATGTTAGGGAGCTCCATAACCGTAACCGAATCCGAAATAAAAGTTTCGGATAATATCGGATAGGGGCGGAGCCTAATTACGACACGTTATGACAGGTTGTTTTGTTGATCGGCCGGGCAGCGGCCAATACAGGCGCGCATTGTTTGTTTTCTTCTGTGGTTCCTACCAAATAAAACCATTTTATTAGCTTTTTATATTTTACTTCTGAAATTTCCTAAAAATCTAATATCCGTAACCGAAATTATCCGAAACTAACGGATAATCCGAAATAATTTCATATCCGTATCCGTAACCGTATCCGGTATAATAATCATTTCTACATCCGTATCCGAAATTTTATATCCATAACATCCCTTTTCATCCCCGTTTACATCATCTACATTAGACTATTTACTGTGTATTTATTTATTCACCATTTATGTATATCTGCGAAAAAATATTGAAGTGTTAAAAACCTTAGCTTAATTTAATATAAGGTCGCAAAGTAATCATTAATTAGGCTGTTCGTTGATATTTCAGTTTCTCCTCTTATTATACCTTTAGATATTAAAAATGTTATTATTAAACTTTACACTTGATTATAAATTGCTACTGTATTAAATCAGTCTACTGTAGATTTACAAAAGTCGCGTTCATAGTCCTCACTAGTCGATCAGTCGTCTTAATGTGTTCAAGTACAGGGTTCCAAGTCTGCTATTTTTATAAATTCGTCATTCCATCACGATCTCATTGTCATTTTGCTAAAAGTTTGTAATCTGCTAATATAATGGCGTCATGATGACTTTCTAATGGTCAACCACTGACAATCCATTTATGAAAATTTTGACAAAAATTTAGTAGATTGCCGCATACGTCAGGTATTGATTTGTTATTTTGTACGAAATTACCATTCTATGCCATTTCTTTTAGTGGATTGTCAGTGATTGACCATTGGAAAGTCATAATGACGCCAGATAGCAGATTACCAAAACTTATCAAAATCAACCATTATGGAAACAATGATAGACCATTCGGACACTATAGTAATAGCAGACTTGAGGCCCAGGATCCTCGAATACGCGGGGCCTCTAGCATTTGCTACTCTTGCTATATGGCAATTTGCCACTGGTGGAGTATAAGGTGGAGGAGTCATGGTGTACTCTGCCCAAGCGGGTTTGGCATAAGCACCGCCGTGGCGGAGGCTATCTCTTGCGCCGAGCCCTAGTATAAAGTGAGAGGAATGTGTGAGAAGGAATGGCAGGCGTTCACCTCCTTTTGCGAAGCAGTAATGCTAGCGAAGGAAGGGGCCATTTTTTACAGACAACCCTAGGATTGATTTGACAGAGAAGGAGAAAAAGATATGCAGGCAGTTCGTGATGTTCTGTTAGTTTTTTTTTGTTAGCCTTTTCGGTTTCACTTCTGGGCAAAGGCCTCCCTCCCCTCCTTCCATCTTTCGCGCGCCCGGGCTTCCTCTTGCCAGTTCTGGTGGAATCTGTCTAGTTCGCCGCGCCATCTCCTTCGTGGTCTGCCGCAACCTCGTTTCACTGTTTCAGGGCACCAACTTTGTGCTACTTTGACCCACAGTTTGTCGGGCATGCGGCAGACATGTTAGACTTGTTGTAAAAAATATCAATGTCAATTTTATTGATGTTTGGATGTTGTAATCGCACCTTTACCTCTACCCATTGTACTCCTATTCAGTTCTATTAGAATTTCAATTTAATTTAGTACGTGTGTCGTTTTAGAACGACTCGATAGTTGATAGTTGCATGACAGCTGTCGTTTCCAAATGGCGTTTGTTTTGAAATAATTGTGACATTTCAAATGTATTTTCGTGAATTTATTAAGTGAATTGTATTTTGTTATGTATGCTATTTTTAAGTTTTAACCATTTAAATATGTTGCAAAAGTGTGTGTTACTTTTTAGTATTTATAGGTGAGTTTTTCAAATTTCTTTTTTTTTAACAGACCCAAGTGGCAGACATATGATTTTTGATGATTTTAAATCCAACATCACGTCTAATACGTACATTTTGAGAAAAATATGTGTTAAACTAGACTATATGCCCAATAATTTAATAGGTATACGAATATTTACATTTTTTTTCATAAAACTTGGTGTAATTCATTTTTAAACTTATGCCTAACACAGACAAAAAAGCGAAGATTAGGCAAAAACCATTGGGTGTATTTTTATGAAACTTTCACAAACTAAAAGATAATTTAACTAACAATCTTTTGATATAAGGTTTTTATTCATATTGTGTTTAATAAATGAAGGACATATTATTATTTGAATAATCTTGACGCGCGGGGAGTGACACTAATTCCTCTTTTGCTCACTCAAGGTCGCTGACTTTCAGTTTCGCCTTAAAAAAATATATTTCTTTATCATCTTTCTGCCCTTGTATCTTACTTGAAGTTGGCACAACAAGGTTTTTTATTCCATTCTGTCCTGACATCGTCGCGATTTCACTGACTCCCTTTTCTTTCATATTACTCCTCACATAATCCATCCATATTTTAATTAGCTTCTCTTTCTATCTGTCCACATTTATACTCAAAACTCAACTTTTACTAACATTTGTTTCATCCCTCTTCGCATGATCATACCAAGACAAAGGACCCCCCAGAATATTTCAGTCATTTTCGCTACTTTCAAAGTTCCTCTAATATACTCGTATTCATTTCTCGCTTTATCAATTCTCGTCACACCACACATCCATCTCAACACAAAAAAAGATATTTCTCCATTATGTGCAAATAGGAATAACGACTAAGGCCTTTGATTGCTTAAAACACATTAGTTTGGGCGCGCTTATTTAATTCACACAGTAAAACTTATAGCTACATTTCTATTTAAAAAAGTGCTCTTCTTAGACAAAAATATGCATAGATTTTCGTTATATTATTAAGTGCCAAGTCAGAATTTGTTAAAGAGTAGCTTGGTTTACCGCAGGGTAGTATGCTCGGTCAATTTCCGTTACCTAGTTTAAAAATAAAAGAGAACCGACAAAAAGCTACGCCAGTCGCCGCCGGGATTCCGATCTCGATTTCTGGCCACCGTAGACGCGGGCTTGCAGACGGCAAGCAACGGGTATCTAGTTGTCCGACCGTCTGGTAACCGTCCGGACGGAGCCCAAGTCGTCGACGGCGCGTGTTGTTTCCGCGCGCCTCGAGGAGTTGTCAGCAACCGTAGGGGCCGAGCTGGGTCGAAGCCTACTGGGGCCAATGGTCTGCTTCTGAAAGGAAGGCGCGGGCCTGGTATGAAAGGCAACGAAGGAACGGGTGGGTTTTTTAGACAGTAAAAGTCTGACACTATCTCCCGCTCCGCCCAAGGACGGAGGACGTCATTTGGATGACTTTTACCCTCTGAAAAAAAAAATACCGACAGAAAGCTACTTTATTCCTTAGTGTCATAAGCTATATTTTATGTACGCCGGCGATACCACAGGCAAAAGCTAGTGAACGATAAAGATCTCGGTGTTTTATCAGAGAATAGTTAGCGTAACAGTTATTTAATTAATTTTATTGTTGTCGACAGTTTAGTGGTCCAGTCACACGCAAGAACGCATGAAGATAACAGACTTTCAGCGCTAGATAAAGGTAAGTATTGTTTACATTTATACGAACATAATGAAAATCTGTCAATTTGAGTATTTTCTGCGGCCTACCCAAATGTCCTTTCCTTGGTATTGTTCGTCAAGTCGTTAAGTTCCTTAGTAGTCCTGAGTTGAGCTTTGCGAATACTGACAAATGCTTGCACTGACTGGACAGGTCCACTCAAATCTGTATGGTTTTTTCTTCAAAAGACGATCTCAGACTAATCTGCATGGTTCTCATGTGATTTGACCATTACATGTTTACTGTATGGACCTTAAAAGAGACTTTGACCCCTAAGTTTGTTTCGGTGTTTCTTCTCAGGGTAGTCAGTCAGGAAACACCGGCCTCATCTAGCATAAACTGACGAAAAAAAAAATTTGTCGTGTAAAAGTGTTTTATAAATTTATTTGCAAAATAAAAAATCATTTATCATTTATAGTAATGTATAGCTACAAAATAGATAAGTACAGAAGTCAATCTCATGTTTGTACTTCCTTTTAATACCTATACGGTCAGCAATCGCGCTAGGGCATCGGCACCGCTCTGTCGGAGCACACTCGGGCGTGGCTATCCTACATTAAATTGTACAATTATTACATTGCCACAATCATGTAATCAAAGTACAAGCAAATACCTACCTAATTACGTCTTAAAATTGGTAGCTTAAAAAACGATCATTCAGCAATTAATGTTGAATTTAAGAAACCAGAATACTAAATAAGTTATAATTTTTTTTTGCTCCATTAATTCACAAAAAAGTCTCAGAAGCGTGTCTCAAGCGGATGCGCATAGACACTGCTCACGGACACGATATCTCGGCCCAATTCAGCTTAGTGCGAGCGCTGGTACCATCTAAAAAACTATTTATTTTGTACAATAAAAAAATACTGGCCAAGAGCGTGTCGGGCCACGCTCAGTGTAGGGTTCCGTAGTTTCCCGTCCGTCACAATAAGTGTACCCCTTATGAGTTTAAAAAAATGCTTGCATATACGATTATACTACAAACTTAGTCCAGAAATTATTTTGTAGAACCCTTTTGTCTTTTTTGTTCAAAAACTGTTCTTTCCATCAAGTTTAAAATAATTTTCCTAGAAAGTCCTTATAAAGTTCTACTTTTATGATTTTCTTCATTTGTTTTTTACTTTTGGAGCGATTATTTCCGAAATTATTGACATTATCAAAAAATGATTTTAGTAAACCCCTATTCATTTTTAAATACCTATCCAACAATATATCACACGTTAGGGTTGAATTAAAAAAAAAATCACCTCCCACTTTACATATAGTCTTATTAGGGGGGCTAGCCTAATAAAACATTTTTTCCAATTTTTATTTTACCACTTTGTCAGCGTGATTGATATACATATTGGTACCAAATTTCAGCTTTCTAGTGCTAACGGTCACAGAGATTAAACGAGGACGGACAGACAGACAGACGGACAGACAGACATGGCGAAACTATAAGGGTTCCTAGTTGACTACGGAACCCTAAAAAGAGAACAAAAAAATAATTATTATTATACACAAAACGTCATAACTGTCAAATAGAATCGAGTAGGTTTAATAAAACAAGACATTTTATAAACTAAATTTATTTACAAATTGTGAACGAAAAAATTTTTATTAGAATCTAGTTCTACAATTTCTCTCATCTCTGCTTAGCTGTGTGAAGAGTCTGAATAGTGGCAAATGGATAAAGAAGGTAGGAAATAAAAGAAAGAAAATAGATTTTTTTAAACCAACACATAACTGACATAATGTATTTAGCTAATTTAGATTAAACGTTTTTTTCTTTACTCTAATTAAGACTTGGTGGAAAAAGAAAAAAAAAAACCGGCCAAGTGCGAGTCGGACTCGCCCATGGAGGGTTCCTTAACAGCAAGTAGCATAATATAAAAGTTCTTGCAGTTCGTTGTAACTTTGATCGATGTTTTAATTATAGTGTATTTTTTTTAGATTTATGACGTATTAAAAAAAACTACTTACTAGATCTCGTTCAAACCAATTTTCGTTGGTAATTTCACGTAAAATGTACGAAATCAATATAGATAACTAGCTTTTGCCCGCGCGACTTCGCTCCCGCTCTTCTCTACTCCACCCTACTCTACCCTAATAGACCCTACTCTACCCTACCAAACTTCACATAAACCATCTACTAAATAGTCCGAACAAAGCCTAAACATTTGGTTTGGATAGGTGAGCACGTTCTTAAGTTATAGAAATTACAACGAAAAGTGGCATTGATTTTTATATACATATATAGATTTAGGCTTTGTTTCATTACAATCGGTATATCGAAACATATTATACTACTTTCATTGACTGTTAGGCCGCGGTACGAAGTTCGCCCGATCAGCTAGACTAATACATATGTTTTCAGAAATATATAAGTTTGTTTTCAATACACTTGCTCAGAAAGTGACTCTTATTGCATTGTGCTTAGGCATATAATGGCCCTTGTTACCAAACCATTACGCACTAGTGCTATAATGTAGTTAAAACCTTATTGTTCAACCTCTCCCCCCCCCCCTGGCATAATTATATTATATGTATCGTATCAGGATGGGCGCAGGTCAACCCCTGTTTATTCATTTCAGTGAGTGCATTGAAAGGTAAATTAAAAAAAATATGGGCGCGCTTATGAAAACAGATTTTGACCGCCACAAAAGTTTACTAGTTTTACAGTTATTTTCTCCACAAGTGTATTGAAAAACGTCGTATGACACACGTGAGTAATTAATGATTACCGTTCTCGGCTCTCTTAAAGACCCTCGCCACGGCTCGTGTCTAAATACCGCCTCGTCGGTAATCACTAATATTACACACTTATATCATAATGTACTATTATCAGTTGTCTAGTACTTACAGCACAAGCTCTGCTTAGTTTGAGACTAGATTTCATTGTGTGATAGTTGTGTAATATACCTATTGTTATTCTTAATAAGCTATTACATAGCTTCTATCGCGGGCCTTGAGCGTGGAGACCGCGTCCAGAAATTCCGTAACGAAAATAACCTAACACCCCCCACTCATTTGTTTTTGAGCGTGGTGACCGATAAGAAAACAAATGAGTGAACAATCAATCAAAATTGAATTCCAGTGAAAGTGTAACTTCAATTAATATCAAAGAAAAAAAAAACAGAGGAAAAAAAAATACTGCATAAATAAAATAAATAAATAATTACAATTGCATAAGTTGATAAAAATGCTATGCAATAGCTTTACCGCGGCAGTCCCCGAGTGCCACACGTCTTTTTTTTTATCATTGTATTTCTAAACTAAACTAGTGTATTTTTCCTTCTAGGCTTCCATAAAATGTCGCTGCAGCGGCTAACAACGCTTCGAGCGCTGATGGCTAGTCAGCCTAAAGCGCTCTCTGCTTACATCGTGCCTACAGCCGACGCCCATAATGTAAGTTCTACCCACTTCTCACAGAACAGACATCAAAGAGGTCAGAATTGCCCTGTGGGGGCAGGCGTGCCACAAAGTAGGGCAATGCTCATAGTTCAAATACCAATAGCAAACTTGCTATCTAAGTGTGCGCGGTCTGTTAGTTGCGTAATGCGCGTTCGTATTGGTTTATGACCTGTACTGGAGACCCCTCAACCCCCCCCCCCACAACGACCCCAAGCGAAAGCCGGCGTCCGCGCGTGATTTCGCGCCATTCGGTTGAACACTATAATTATTAAAGTCCGCGTAGATTATTAAAATTTTGAGCGTTTTATTTATTGGTTATCTATATAAGAATGTAAATAAGAAATTCTTCATAAAGTAGTCTGTAAATTTCGAAAATAAGCAACCTTTCCATTTTTCCCGTATTTATACCTATTTAAATGCTTTGGGTCTCAGGGGTTAAAACAGTGTCCATGCAGTTTCTTGCACGTTCTTCTCCATAGAGATCTACGCTTTGGAACGTGCAATTTAGCTTCACGTTTTTTTTTTGACAGCTCGACATTTGTAATTGGTCTATTTAATTCAATCGGCGTCTAGTCCCAAGCTAAGCAGAGCTTGTGTTATGAGTACTAGACAACTGATAAACATACTTATATATTTCTAAATACATACAAACCTATACCTTACATACCGATGACCTGGTAAAGGTAGCAGGAAACCGATGGATGCGGGACGCACAGGAACGTTCGATGTGGCGACGCTTGGGGGAGGCCAACAGTGAACGTGTATCGGCTGAAATGATGATACATACCTATCATAGATAAATTACACCCAGACACAACAAATGGTCATGCTCATAACATAAACATTTGTCCTGGATGGGGCTGGAACCCACGACCTCCGGCATAGCAGTCAGGGCCACTAACCACTAGACCAACAGGCCTGTCAAAGAAATAAACGTTTCTGATTGTTGTTTTTTTTTTTTTTTGTTAGCCTTTTCTGTCCCACTCCTGGGCAAAGGCCTCCCTCCACTCCTTCCATTTTTCGCGCGTCCGGGCTTCTTCTTGCCAGTTCTGGTGATTGTTGATTATTTTTCTTATTCTCTCCAGTCTGAATACATCGCCCCAGTGGACGCTCGCCGCGAATGGATCTCGGGCTTCACCGGCTCAGCGGGGACGGCGGTGGTCACAGCTTCTGCTGCGCTGGTCTGGACAGATGGACGGTATTACACGCAGTTCGAGAAGGAGGCTGATCTGACCCTGTGGACGCTTATGAAGCAATGTGAGTTGTAGACGAGAAATCCCCTCAAACCCCAAGCGAACGCCGGCACTCGCGCGTGATATCGCGCCATTCGGTTAACACTAAGATTATTAAAAGTCCACGTAGATTTATTAAATTTTGAGCGTTCTATTTATTGGTTATGTATCTAAGAATGTAAATAAGAAATTCTTCATAAAGTAGTTTGGTTATAATTTTTTTTTTTATATTGATAGGCTCGCGTTTGATTACCATCTCACCTGATGGTAAGTGATGATGTGGCCGACAATGGAGCACGCTTGCCTAGAAGTAACCTATTCACTCTTGACTTAAAGACCCCTAAGTTATTTACGACCAAAGCGGCGGTTACGCGATATTACCTTTCTACTGTCAATATTACATCAGTTGTGAGTGAAAAAGTTCAAACCGAATTTAGAACTTTTTTTTTCACATTTTTGTCAACAGCCCTAACAGACACACCGTCCATAGAGAAATGGTTGACGTCAAATTTGTCAGAGGGCGCTGCAGTCGGCGTGGACCCTCACACCTTCACCAGGGACGAGTGGACTCCGCTGCAGGTAAATAATTGGCTGGTCCCTTTACACAGTGAGTTAGTAAGTGCGTTGGGGTAAGATCGGCAGTGCCGAAGTACCGATCTTACCCCAACGCGCTTATTTTCCCTTTTTATAATTTTCTACTATCTCGCGACCCAATTCTTTGGCAGCAGTTAATTAACTATATTAACACGCTTATATTAGCTTCAAACTTTGCACACCCATCAAAGACCGGTGACAATACAATAATCCGTTTTTTTTGTGAAAAAAAAAATATAAATTAAAAAAAAAAAAACTAAAAAAAACAAGCTTTTATAGCATATCAAACTAAAAAATGTAAAATAAATGAACGAAAATATTAATATCATTGTGAAAAAAGCGTGGGGTGCTCGATTTACGAAAAATATGGCACAAAGCGCCCCACGCTTTTTTCACAATGATATATATATTTTTCGTTTTTAAACTATATATTTTTTTAAAACAGACAGCCCTTACGAAACACAACATGCACCTGATACCTGTGGCGAAGAACCTGGTGGACGAAGCGAGGTGTAAGCTAGGTGACCCTCCACCGAAGAGGCCCAACAACACCGTCATACCGCTACCTGTGAAGTACACTGGTAAGTTTACTTCACACTGTTACTGTTACTTACTGTTGCTTTGTGTAAATGACGTTGCCATAAGTATGGCCTGCTGGAGTTGATGCCTGCCAAGGCTGCAGGATTGGTTTAAGTGGTTCTGGACCAGGGATGTTATGGATATGAAATTTCGGATACGGATACGGATATAGAAATGATTATTATACCAGATACGGATATTAAATTATTTCGGATTATCCGTTAGTTTCGGATAATTTCGATTATATTAGATTTTTAAGGAATTTCAGAAGTAAAATATAAATAGCTAATAAAATGGTTTTAATTGAGTAGGAACAAAAATCAGTCAGATAAATGTTGAGTGTTTTCTACCTAATACAACACTTTTGTTTCTCTTATTTGTTGAACTATTCGTAAATGTTTAATTGCTCACAAGTTAGTTAGTTACGTTACGAGTATGATAAGACGAGGACGACAACAGAAGAAAATAAACAATGCGCGCGTGTGTCGGCCGCTGCCCGGCCGATCAACAAAACAACATTTATTTATTTATTTATTTACAATTTACTTATACAACATTACAGTCTAACTAAACTAATGCGTTGTAGAGAAACAAGAGAAAAAAAAATGTATATATACATTACCACTAATATAAAATAAAATAAAATATCCCACAAAACCAAATAAGACAACGTTTACTTATTTTTCATCCATCCTCTCATAAAACCTCAGACATTCACGACACACATCTATCCATCTCCCAGCAAACAAGTCACACTCTGGTGTTAGAGTCAGAAGAGCATTAAGCACAGAAAGCGCACGAACGAGTGGCGAGTTAGCTCTTGACACTGTCTGCGATAAACATGTCATAACGTGTCACAATTTCACTCCGCCCCTATCCGATACTATCCGAAACTTTTATTTCGGATTCGGTTACGGTTACGAATATTATTTTATATCAGATATCCGATAGTTTCGGTTACGGTTATGGAGCACCCTAACATCCCTGTTCTGGACATATCATGAAATTGATCACTTCATATGTTCAGATCGTTTTAAACGTTAAAGCACAAAATAGATTAGTACAGAAGTCAATCTACATACTGCGCGCGCTCTCACAACGCACACATAGACACCGCTCACGGACACGATATCTCTGAGCGCCACGGCCCGCTCGTCGAACAGTTCCGGCCCAAACGCTCATTAGTGTGCATTCACCGAGCGTAGGTGTAAAAAGTGAAGTACATACATGAGATTGTCTTCTGTACCTATCTATTTTGTGGTTAAACTTTGATGATATGTCAATCCTCGTTTGGCTTACTTTATTTAGACCTTTTATTGTCATAGAAATCTTACATCAATGATATGGCTAAATGATGATTGACATATCGATTCTCCAGGGTGGTGCTTGAGACTGAACATGGATTGTTCATTATGTAAGTATGTTGCATGCACTAATGGATATCTGATCAGTTTGTGGGTGGTATCTCTGTGCTAGGCTATTTTGCGACTACTTTTGTTACCTTGGGTATACCTGTTAAAACAATTGTATGTGCTTATAATAATAAATAAATAAATAAATATATAATCATCAAAAGTTAACGTTTAAACGATCATCCCCCCTAACTAAGTTACAACCGTTTCGTGTCAAATTCCGTTCTCCAATCGGTAACGCCTCGGTGTCAGCAATTGTTCGTTGGTAACCATGTTGACGCGCCTGAGTCGGCCGCTCGTTCTGCAATATAGCGTTTGTATAACAAAGGATGTACCGTTGAACATTGTAGAAACGATAACAATTCTATTCTATCGTTTTGAACGATGTAAACTTGGCTACAAATTTTTTATTCGTTAGTTCTGACCACGTGATTTATCGTTGAGATGATGTCAATCATATACATTTGATTAGTTTTTGATTATCGTTAACGATTTCAAATAATCAACTTGGCTAGGGGTGCTGGACATTATACCTAACTAAAACTTAACTACACTAACTAATTTAACTTGTCAGTTTTAGTTGGACGTATAATGAAATGATCAATTCTACAATTGAATATAGGCACAATTTAAATATTTAGTTTATCTGAATCGGAGTCGAAAGCAGAAGTGTCTATTGAAACACTATTAAAACTACTCAAAAACCTATAAGTATAAACGAAAAGCAAATTCACAACATTTCAAAAATTCAAAAGGTTTAAAACATGTTTACATTCAGGCATCCTGATTTACATTATTTTGTAATCTAAACATGACCTGAGAACATAATATAATAGTCTAAGATCCGATTAAGAACGACCTTCACCAGTCTGTTTAATGGACGAAACTTATTTTATGATAAATTTAGTGTAATAAATAATATAACGCGGGTGGGTTGCCTAAGAAATTCCTGGCCATTATTATTAATTAAAAATTGAAAATTTACTTTTATTTTAGAAAAATGCACAACTGTTATTCATATCAGATTTTTTTGCAGACAACACTATAACATCGTATAATGAAACAGCGTTTAATTTGATATAGAATTTGTTTTATATCAAATAAACACACCTGTTTATATATACCTGTTTATACCTGGCAACCCATAGTTATGCCAGGAAACAAATAGTCAACCCAACATTTTTATGTTCTAAAGGCTTCACTCTTTCGGTTAGTATTAAATTTATTCGTTAAACACACCGGTGCATTTTCAAAAAAAAAAAAAAATTGTTTGGCCAGGAATTTCTCAGGCAACCCACCCGCGTTATATTCTTTAATATATTAAATTTATCTAAAATACGTTTCATCCATTAAACAAACCGGTGAAGGTCGTTCTTAACTGTATCCTCTACTATAAGGTATACTTTGTGTTCCAGGCAAGACGGCTGGTCAGAAGATAACTGAGCTTCGTCAGAAGATGACGGAGAAGAAGGCTTCGGCGCTGGTCGTCACGGCTCTAGATGAAGTCGCGTGTGAGTATTGATCTACTCCACTCGCTAAGGAGGAGGCCGACCGCATCAGGCAAAGGCGCTCTCGCCGCCGCCGGGATTCCGATCCCGATTTCAAATTTTGTTTCCCGACAGTGAGCAATGGGTAGCTCGCTGTCCGGCCGTCCGGTAACTGTCCGGACCAAGCCCAAGTCGTCAACGGCGCGCACTGTTCTCGCGCGCCTCAAGGAGTTCTCAGCGACAGCAGAAGGTCGAAGCCTACTGGGGCCAGGGTTATCCGAAAGGGCGCTCGAGCCCCGGTATGAAGGCTTGAAAAAACCCATCCCGTTGATGGGTTTTTTAGTCAGTAAGAGTCTGACACTATCTCCCGCTCCGCCCAAGAGCGGGGGTGGTCATAAGATTATTTTTCCCATCGAAAAAAAAAAAAAATCTACTCCACAATTTTGACTCATTTATTGGTGAAAATACATGGACGTTATTCGTCCCCATTGACGTACTGCATTATTTAAAACACAGCAGTGCTTTTTACTACTGCAGTCTTTTGACCTGCTATTTTATTGTTATTACTGCCATTGTATTTTTTAACTGCTACTACATTCTTTTAAATCGCTACTGCATCCTTTTAAGGCGTATAGTCCCTTGAACCATCTGGCCGAAATTATGTGAACGCAACTCTCGCACTCGCCTAGGCGGCAGTATGCAAATCTGTGCATTTATTTGCGGCCAGCAGCGCCCAGAAAGCGCTTTAAATCCATTTTCTCTGCGAGATATTGATTGATTTACATATGCAATGTTCACTTTGAAGAATATTTAACCACCAATTTTGATGTGTAAAAATGTTTCTAAAGGTCCAAGCCGTTTCGAAGGAGTAGGGAAAAGTTGCGAAATTGTTAATTTTTTTTTTGACCAAAGTATTAATTGCACGAAAAAATCAAAATATATATTTTTTTCAAACCAATTGACTTAGCCGTTACGGAGGAGTAGGCCTCAGAAAATCACTGTTTTATGGCACTTTTCGGGCGCTTGGCCCTTAACTGCTAATGCGTTCTTTTAACTGCCACTGTATTCTTTTAAACTGCTACAGCTGTCTTTAAAACTGTACCTACATCCTTTTAAACTGAGAATTGCAGTTTTTAAAAACTGCCGTAGAAGTTTAAACTGCAATGCAATACGCGTCTAAGAAGCTACGCGTCCGTGGACAATAGGCCTATGCCGAATTTCGGAAGGATCCTAATTCCAGCATCTCTGTTCAGATACACTGAATCTGCGGGGTAGCGATATCCAGTACAACCCGGTATTCTTCTCCTACCTAATCATCACGCCGGCCTCTGTGGCGGTGTTCACCGCTAGCGACCTGAGTCCTGCCGTTCAGGAGCATCTGGCTGAAGAAGGGGTCGAAGTACAACGGTTCCCGTTGGCTGATGTGGAGAAGCATTTGTGTGATATGGCTGTAAGTATTACATTGTGGAGCTCGTAACTACTTAGCTCTTGGATCTAGAATAACGAAGTTCACGGATCTCGAGCGATTGGCGTCAGAGTGGGGATCGCTTTGCGCATTCCATACATTGGCGAGCCAATCGTCTTCGTTGTTAGATACATGCAGCAACGCAGGCAACGAATCACGAGTGATGTCTATGACACGATGGTGTGGCGAGCCAATCACTGACACTCCCCGCCCCCGCGTCTCACTTCGCACCACTAAGGAGACCAAATATTTGACTTCTGTGCAAGTTGAAGCCAGCGCTCAAGATCCGTGGCGGCAATTGTACAAAGGTTCCTTCTATGATGAACAAAGGAATAAAGCAGTTTACTATAGGTGAAAAAATTTTAGCAATCTGACCAGTACTTTCAGAGATTACCTCTGACCTCTGGATTATTTTTACGCACCGGAAAAAGTGTATAGTGTAAGTGAATGTATACACCGCTAAATTTTGATCGTTTTAATCCCGTGAATGGTCGATCCGGTACATGAAACACTATCGATTTAAACGTCAGCTGAGCGAGTTCAATGACCTGTAGGTAGTAGTCGGCGTTGCGTATAAACTACCTACAGGTCTTTGGACTCGCTCAGCTGAGGTTTTCTTAAAGAAATTAATTTCGTACATGCGTAAATTAATACGAGTTTTGAAGAAAAGGTACTTTATTTTTTAAATTTTATCTTTACAAATCGATAGTGTTTCATGTACCGGATCGACCCTCCACGGGTTTAAAACGATCAAAATTTAACGGTGAAGATATGGATTTCAAAAAAATTTGATTGTTACAGAAAGAACTATCTCAGAAAGATGAAGGCAAGCATTCTATCTGGCTGTCAAGTGACGGTAGCGAAGCTATTCATAGAGCTGCGGCCGGGGTAAGATTTATAAATAAAATTAAATATTCCTGTCAAATTTTTACAAAAAAAAACTTTATAACAAAACTAACGCGCGAATTATTTTCATTATTTGTCAAACACTGGCAACCTCTCGAGAATATAATAACATCATAAACAACTTTTGTTCTATGACTTAAAAATTTATCATGTTTTGGTTCATCAGATTTTCATACAAAAATAAGAATATTTAAATTGAACGTTCTAAATATTACGAATTCTATGCGAAGCAAAGATAGTACAATAGCGGAGGGGAGCGGGGATCGGGCGGTGTAGGTGCTTTATGCAAAAATAAAATTTAAAGTGGATAAGTTTATGTGAAGCAAGCGATAGTACAATAGCGGAAGGGAGCGAGATCTGTGACGGGGGTGCTTGATACGCTTGCGACGCGTGATACAGATGCAAAATACGTTAGAATGTGTTAGATACATGTAGAACAACGAAATCTTGAAGGTATCTTCTTCTTCTTCTTTGTCTCTTCCCACGTTAAGTGGGATCGGCTCTCCTTATCCTTCTGCGCCAGGACAATCTATCCTGGGTTGTCGGGTCAGGCATTTGGGACTTCCTAACTAGATTGGCCATACTAGTCCACCACCAGAAATCTTGAAGGTATGCTTTTGGTAAATAAATTATTTTTTCTAATAAGTCATAGAACAAAAGTTGTTGTTTATGATGTTAGTAATAAAGTTCTACAAGGTAAAATGGAACACATTTCAATTTCTTGCTTCTGATTGTTTTTTTCTTATTTTACTTAACATAAAATTCTCAGCTCCATTTCACTGAGATCGCGCCTGCTTCAATGATTCCACATATTGTCCAGTTACGCAGACACTTAAGGGCCAAGCGCCCGAAAAGTGCCATAAAACAGTGATTTTCAGAGGCCTACTCCTCCGTAACGGCTAGGTCAATTGGTTTAAAAAAAATATATGTTTATTATAGATTCATGAACAATAATATCAACATTTGATTTTTTCGTGCAATTAATACTTTTGTGAAAAAAAAAAATATTTAGCAATTTCGCAACTTTTCCCTACTCCTTCGAAACGGCTTGGACCTTTAGAAACATTTTTACACATAAAAATTGGTGGTTAAATATTCTTCAAAGTGAACATTGCATATGTAAATCAATCAATATCTCGCAGAGAAAATGGGTTTAAAGCGCTTTCCGGGCGCTGCTAGCCGCAAATAAATGCACAGATTTGCGTACTGCCGCCTAGGCGAGTGCGAGAGTTGCGTTCACATATTTTCGGCCAGATGGTTCAAGGAACTATACGCCTTAAGATACAGAACTACATCAATTTTACATTACAATATACTAATAATTAAAACATTCACTGAACTTCAAAACTTGTTTATCATTTTTTCAGTTGGACGTTTTGAAGACGCCATTGAATTTAATATCAGAAGTATCTCCGGTTGCATTGATGAAGCTCATCAAAAATGATGTGGAGTTGGAGGTATGTATGCACTCGACGGCGCGCACTGTTCCCGCGCGCCTCAAGGGGTTGTCAGCAACAGCAGGGACCCAGCCGGGTCAAAGCCTACTGGGGCCAGGGTTATCCGAAAGGGCGCTCGAGCCCCGGTATGAAGGCTTGAATAGTACGGGGTGGATTTTTAGTCAGTTAGAGTCTGAAACTATCTCCCGCTCCGCCCAAGAGCGGGGGTTGTCGTTAGATGATTTTCCCCACAAAAAAAACAAAGGTATGTAGGCACTATCAGCATCCTGCGACCACAGGAGACGCCCAGGGTGTCGGGAGTCGCAGGACTCTGTCAGCCAACGAAGGCTTGGGCTTGCGGACGGCGAGTAATTTGTAGCTCACCGTCTGAAGAGAGAGCAGTGGTGGCCGACGGGTAACTGCCCCGACTTAAGAGTTGTAGGTCGCGGGATTGAACCCAGCCAGGCGCATTACTTTGTGTAATTTATTTCATCATCACTGCTCTCAAAACGGTGGAGAAAAACATCGTGAGGAAACCGGCATGTCCTAGAACCAAAAATTCGAAGACATGTGACATTCACCAACCCGCACTGGGCCCGCGTGGTGGATTACAGCCCATTCCCTGCCTTAGGAGGCCTGAGTCCCAACAGTGGGAACATTATAAGGCTAACTATTCTATGCTATGCTTCAGACTAGTCTAGATTTTCCGGCCTTCCAGTAACAATCTGGATCGAGTTCGAGTCTTCGATGTCGCGTAGTGTTTAACGCAGACGCCTCCTCCAAGTGTCGCTATAACGACCACCGGATTCCCGCGCACCTTACTAAGTCAAGTATCCATCTTGTGAAAGGCTTTCCAACGCTGGAGTGGCGAACACGTACTGGAAGACGCAGCGTTGGAAGGTCTCCGACAAGGTGGATCTATAACCTGACAAGAGTCATGGGGATGCGATAGATGCAAGAAGATCAAGTGTTGCTATGAACATAAATCTTATATATAAAATTCTCGTGACACAATGTTCGTTCCCGTACTCCTCCGAAACGGCTTAACCGATTCTCATGAAATTTTGGGAGCATATTGAGTAGGTCTGAGAATCAGCCAACATCTATTTTTCATACCCCTTAGTGATAAGGGTTGTCCACCCTTAACATTTTTTACTTAAAAATTATTTATATGGCAAAACAAAGTTTGCCGGGTCAGCTAGTAAAAATATATTTTTCCAGGGTTTCCGTCGATGCCATGTTCGAGATGGCATCGCCGTGAGTCGTCTGCTGAAATGGCTGCACGATCAGATTGATAGCGGCAGGAACATCACGGAGATACAGGCCGCTGACAAACTACTTGAATTTCGCAAGTGAGTTGATTAAATAAATTATTCTTTACTAGCTTTTCCCCGCGGCTTCGCCCGCGTGGCATTAGGTACTTAAGGAATCGGGATAAAAGGTAGCCTATGTTCTTTTCCATGTCATAGGCTATATGCATGCCAAATGAGAATGGGCACATTGGGACCAGGTTCCAATAGCAACGAGATATATATCGTTGGATAGGTCTTTTCAATTGGAACAACAATTGTTATGACAACTTTGTTGTAACAACTGTCCGTTCAGAGTTATAGGACTTATAAGTTCAGATTTAAAGATAGAAATATTAAAATATTTTTGAGGGAAAAATAATAACACCGTTAATTGTTCATTAATTATTATTTGGTTTTTTTAAATATTCAATAAAAAAAAACGTTTAAAAATATAAAAAAAATAGTAGCCCACCGGTATCGGGGACAGAGTCCAAGCTACCGGCGGTCAGGGCTCTAGAGAAAGGAACCTCCTGACTACACGAGCCGTGTCCAGCAATACTGCTTTCTGAATCAAGCCCTTGATCCAATCGCCTAATGAGAGCCTCCTAAATCATTGGTCGAGGCTCTTGGGTATTAGGCCATTGGCTGAAATAACTATCGGTACAATGATCACTGAATCCACTTCCCACATGTCGAGACAATCTCGCGAGCCAAGTCAATAAGTATATACTTGATCTTGATTTGTTTATCTTTCTCGGCTTTCACAAGGTTCTCGTCATGCGGAACGGATATGTCAACAATCATTGCACGCCTCTCGCTTCGGTTCACCACCACAATATTAGGCTTATTAGCCACAATAGTCCTGTCAGTGATGATGTTATTTTAATTTTAGAAAAGACTGTAAATACTTTTTAAATAAATAAAAAGTCTTACAGCTCTGAACGGACAGTTGTAACAGCAAAGCTGTCGTAACAATTGTTGTTCTAATTAAAATACCTATGAAATGACCATACGTCTTATTGCTATTGGAGGGTTATCCATCAGCAACTTGCTGTGAAATCCTCTCTTGTGGAATCGGAAGTGCCTTACTATAGATATGAGCCCGACCCAGTTCTTGATAATGGTCATATCACTTTGTACTCGTCGGATCGGCCCATCGTCACTGCCAGGACTATTGTGGCCAATAAGCGTTTTTTTTTTTTATGGTGGGAAAAATCATGCATTGACATCCCCCGCCCTTGGGCGGAGCGGGAGATAGTGTCAGACTCTTACTGACTAAAAGACCCACCCCGTTCCTTCTAGCCTTCGTACCGGGGCTCGAGCGCCCTTTCGGATAACCCTGGCCCCAGTAGGCTTCTACCCGGCTGGGTCCCTGCTGTTGCTGACAACTCCTTGATGCGCGCGGGAACAGTGGGCGCCGTCGACAACTTGGGCTTGGTCCGGACAGTTACCGGACGGCCGGACAGTGCTACCCATTGCTCACTATCCGCAAGCCCGCGTCTACGTTGGCCGGAAATCGGGATCAGAATCCCGGCGACGGCGGCAGCGATAACGCCGTTGCCTGATGCGTTCGGCCTCCTCCTTTGCGAGCATTACTGCTTCGCAGAAGTCGGCGACCGGCTGCTACTCCTCCTCGCTACGTCGGACCATGGCCTCAACCAAGGCCCGGCGCGAGAGGTCTCCGCTGCCGATCGCCCCCACGAGGGCACGGCGATGCTCCGCCCAAGCTGGGCACATCTCGACTGTGTGCTCCACCGTGTCCTCCGGGCGTTCCGCACAGTGGCGACACCCGGGCGTCACTTCCGCATGAATCGAGTGCAGGAAACTCCCGAACGAACCATGTCCGGTGAGTACCTGCGTCATGCGGAAGGTAAGGACGCCGTGAGGTCTTTCCAGCCACGCATCAAAGAGGGGACTTACCGCCATGATTGTGGTGTGCCCAGCACTGGGTTGCGATGGTCGTTGACGCCATTTCACCATGAGATCCCGCCGGAGCTCTGTCCGCCATGCCGTGACCTGTCGCGGCAGCGGACTTTCACCCCGGCGTTGCATCTCCACGCGCATATTGTGCATGTGTGCAAGGACTGTTGCCTCCAGATCCCACGGTGGTAGATCGGCCAGAAGGCTCGCCGCTTCGCGGGAGACCGTGCAGTATCCCCGCACCATCCTTATCGCATTCAGTATGGCCGCCGGTTGCTTTTTCAGCGACGGCGCCCACACCGGCGCCCGGCATCGGCTTGGGTTCCGTAACCCAAGGACCGAACGATCCCCGCGTAGAGCCTCCGGCAGGAGGCGTCTGGACCCCCAAGGTTGGGCAGGAGCCGCTTGAGCGCAGCCCTAGCCCGGTTGAGTTTGGGAGCCAGACGTCGGAAGTGCGTGGCCAATAAGCCTGATATAGTGGTGGTCGACCGAAGCGAGAGGCGTGCAATGATTGTTGACATATCCGTTCCGCATGATGAGAACTTTGTGAAAGTCGAGAAAGATAAACAAATCAAGATTAAGTATATACTTATTGACTTGGCTCGCGAGGTTGTCGACATGTGGGAAGTGGATTCAGCGATCATTGTACCGATAGTTGTTTCAGCTAATGGCCTAATAGCGAAGATCCTCGACCAACACCTTAGGAGGCTCTCGTTAGGCGATTGGATCAAGGGCTTGATTTGAAGGAGGTTCCTTTCTCTAGAGCCCTGACCGCCGCTAGCTTGGACCCTGTTCCCGATACCGGTGGGCTACTATTTTTTTATATTTTTAAACGTTTTTTTTTTTTTATTGAATATTTAAAAAAACCAAATAATAATTAATGAATTATTAACGGTGTTATTATTTTTCCCTCAAAAATATTTTAATATTTCTATCTTTAAATCTGAACTTATAAGTCCTATAACTCTGAACGGACAGTTGTTACAACAAAGTTGTCATAACAATTGTTGTTCCAATTGAAAAGACCTATCCAACGATATATATCTCGTTGCTATTGGAGGGTGGTCCCAGGTTTCATACATTTTTGCCCATTCTCATTTTATCCAAATCCGTTCAGCCGTTTTTACGTGATTATGTAACAAACATCCACACTTTCACATTTATAATATAGTTAAGATGTAATTAATACGTCATCAAAACACTCAGTCAATCAAAAAAATCAAAGAAGGGCGTGGCCAACTCGAGGTGTTCGACGCAAGAGAATCGAAACGAAATGGTTCTAACTTGGCTAGGGGGACTGTATTTATTACGTACTAACTTTTTCCCGCAGCTTCGCCGTCGTACATAATAAAAAATAGCCTATGTCATTCAGAAATAAAGCAGCTTTCTTTCAGTGAAAGAATTTTCGCAATCGGACCAAAAAAAAAAAAAACGATTCAAAATCGGTTTCAGAGATTCTCTGAAAGTACTTATTGGTCCGAGATCAGTAGCCCGATTCACGTAATGAAAACCGTAACGATATCGTAACGATTTAGTCGTTTAGACCATTTCCGTATTCACATCCATCAATCGAGTTTGAACGACACCGATTTTGTAGTCGTTTGAAGTTCTTCGATTTAAAAAAAAAATCTGTATTACATTATCCTGGCAGAATACTTATTAATGTAACTGAAAATAAGTCGCTAGATCGTGAATACCGCTTTTGGATAGGACTTTGATCGAACGACTATAAAACTTCAACGATATTTGGCTTGTTTGATTTTACGTGAATCAGGGTACTGGTCCAAGATCTAATGCATTGTTTTTTTTTTTTTTTCGCAGGGATGAAGCCGATTTCATGGGCCCATCTTTCGAGACCATACCGGGTGCGGGCGCCAATGGCGCGATCATACACTACAGTCCTTCTAGGAGCGGATTGCAGAAGACTATCGAAAGAAATGACATGTTCCTGCTTGATTCCGGTGGACAGTACAAGTAAGTCTCATCCCAGCGCCACAGACTCCATCATAGTACTTGTTCACATTGAAACGCGCGGACGCGGTGGCGGGTGCGGTCGCGAAAACATGGCAAATTCGTGTTCATATTGGCCGCCAGGCGTTTGCGCGTCACACCCGCCTGGCGACAAGTTCATACCATTTCAACTTACTGACGACGCGGGTGGATCGCGCGCTCCTCCGCTAGTTGGACGTGAACAGATACAAACATTTCAAGCGTTTGATATGGCCGCGAGTTCGCCGCGCGCGCCACTCGCTAGCATGCCCGCTACTTAGACCGCACGTGCGTTTCGTACGTGAACACTTCGACATTAAGCCATATGTTTGATATTTCGTGACCGCGCCCGCCACCGCGCCCGCGAGTTAACGTGAACGAGTACATACAATGCAGTCCCTCCTGGAATGGACTGCAGTCTCATCCCAGCGCCAGAGACTCCATCATACACTGCAGTCCCTTCAGGAATGGACTGCAGAAGACCATCGAGAGAAATGACATGTTCCTGCTTGATTCCGGTGGACAGTACAAGTAAGTCTCATCCCAGCGCCAGAGACTCCATCATACACTGCAGTCCCTTCAGGAATGGACTGCAGAAGACCATCAAGAGAAATGACATGTTCCTGCTTGATTCCGGTGGACAGTTCAAGTAAGTCTCATCCCAGCGCCAGAGACCCTATCATACACTGCTGTCCCTCCTGGTATGGACTGCAGAAGATCTTCGAAAGCCGTTGACGTGGCTCCGAAGGCTGCCCAGCTTTAGTGGGTTGGATTGAACATGTCTGCCGAATTCCGATCGAGCGGTGGGCTAGTAAAACTCAAAATTGGTACCCTGAAATCATACGACGTGTTCGCGGCTGACCACGAAGGAGTTGGCGGGATGACTTAGGTAGATATTTTCTTTAGGATTTGGCAAAAAGTATCCGGGTACTTTAATTCGGTCGATCCGGTACATGAAACATTATCGATTTGTAAAGATAAAATTAAAAAATAAATTACCTTTTTTTCAGAACTCGTATTAATTTACGCATGTACGAAATTCGTTTCTTTAAGAAAACGTCAGCTGAGGGAGTTCAATGACCTGTAGTTAATAGTCGGCGTTGCGTGCAAACTAACTACAGGTCATTGAACTAGCACAACTGACGTTTCGACCCACCACGGAATTAAAACGATTGAAATTTAGCGGTGTATACATTTTTTTTACTATATTTTTTTCATTGTTTAAATCTCAATCACCTTAATTTCAACAGTGGTTTATTGTTGTTGACATCTCCGTTATTGATAGTTTGATTTGTTTTATATAACAACCAGGAATGTTATGGATATGAAATTTCGGATACGGATTGGATACGGATATAAAAACGATTATTATACCGGTTACGGATACGGATATAAAATTATTTCGAATCATCCGTTTGTTTCGGATAATTTCGGTTACGGATTTTAAATTTTTACGGAATTTCAGAATTCAAATATAAATACATACTATTTACTACTATACTATTTATATTTTACGACGCGACACGTTATGACAGGCTGTCATAACGTGTCGCAATTAGGCTCCGCGCCTATCCGATATTATCGGAAACTTTTATTTCGGATTCGGTTACGGTTATGGATATTATTTTATATCGGATATCCGATAGTTTCGGTTACGGTTATGGAGCTCCGTAACATCCCTGGAAACAACCAATTGAAACCTTGCAACTGCACTAGCTTTTGGCGTTTTCTAAGTGCCCATGTAAGCTAAGGCTGTTAAATGTTTGTTTTTTTAAATTTTGAATATTTGATGGAATGGAGTGGTAGAGTATAGACTAGATATAATAATAATGTAATAAGAAAGATTTCCAAACTTTATCTTCTTCCACCCAGGGACGGTACGACTGATATAACCCGCACGCGTCACATGGCGCGCTCACCTACGGATGAGGAGAAATCTGCCTTCACCAGAGTCCTCAAAGGACAGATGATGATGGGCAGCGCGCTGTTCCCGAAGGGCGTCAAGGTAATAAACTTTAATCATGATTTGTTGGACATAGGCCTCCCCCATGTGACGTTATAACGACTGATCCTGTGCGTCACGCATCCATCGGATGCTTGCGACCTTCATCTGGTCATCGGTCCACCTTGGTACGCGTTTCGACCGCGCAGCCATGGCGGTAATAAACAAAAAAACAAAAAAATTTGCCAAGATTTTGTAAAAATTTGTAAAAGTCAATTTCCGAAACGATTTTGTCAAAGTTACGGTTTAAAAATTATAAGAGTTTGAATGTGGCTGCGCCATTGAAACGCAGAGAACGGTGCGATGGAGATCTTTAAAACTAAGCGTTGGCGAGACCTGAAATTTAAGCAAATAACAGATTGAATTTGTAAAAATATAGAAAAAAAATCCTAGGTTTATATTTTAGGAATTATAAAGCAAAACTCCCATGGCCGCGCCATCGGAACGGTGACAAACATATTATCGTTGATATCTCTCTGAAAAAGCGTCGCAGAAGCCTGTTTCTTTTTTTTTTGTAATACGTAGATTTTAAATTGTCAAAATTTGAAAAAGTAGACAAACAATCCTTGGTTTATTTTAGGAGCTCTAGTACGGTATCACGTAAAAAACATAACACTCCTTTTTTGGGGCAGTCGTGTAAAAATAAGTCGTGCACGCGTGGTGGATTACGGCCCATTCTTTCTCCTAGAGAGGAGGCTTGAGGCCAGTGGCGTAACTAAAGGGTGGCAAGGCAGGCAAAGGCCCCCGGTCTCAGAGGCCGCGAGCTCAGAAGAAGTAACCCAAAATATATAAACAAAAATTATTAAAATGAAATCACAACGTAACGTGATTTATCGGGGGCCCCATTTAATGAATTTGCCACGGACCTCAGATGATATAGTTACGGCACTGCTTGAAGCCCAGCAGTGGGAACATTATAAGTCTGATTATGCTACGCTATTACGCTATATCCCAATTCCTCCCATTTTTTGCAGGGTAACGTCTTAGACAGCTTCGCTCGCCACTCACTCTGGGAGGTGGGTCTAGACTACGCACACGGTACGGGACACGGAGTGGGGCACTTCCTGAACGTCCATGAAGGCCCCTCCGGCATCTCCTGGAGACCATACCCTCATGATCCTGGTCTAAAACCCGGACAAATACTTAGCAATGGTAAGTTTGTGAAAAATTATTTTGGTGGAATATTTTTTTATTATTGACGTAGGAACCTATATAAATATTGTCTATAACTGAATATCATCATAATATGTTGGAAATATGCTCCAACTGCAAATGAGCGTGGTATTACGTTTGTATGGAAATTCATCCGTCGCCGGCCCCTTAAACTCTAAAGAATTATTAATTGCATTAAATATGTTCCGTTTTCAGAGCCGGGCTACTATAAGGTTGGCGATTTTGGCATTCGTCATGAGGACTTGGTGGAAATCATTCTCGTCACTAAGGACACCAAACATCCGAAGGTAAAAAAATCTATTTTTCAACTGCATTATGTAGACGATTCATTTTTAGGGTTCCGTAGCCAAATGACAAAAAACGGAACCCTTATAGATTCCTCATGTCTGTCTGTCCGTCCGTATGTCGCAGCCACTTTTTTCCGAAACTATAAGAGCTACACTGTTGAAACTTAGCATTAAGATTTTTACACAAAATAGAAAAAAAGCATGACATAAATCTAAAAAAATACACTATTATTAAAACATCGATCAAACTTACAACGAACTACATGAACTTTTATATTATGTTACTTGCTGCTACGGAACCCTTCTTGGGCGAGTCCGACTCGCACTTGACCGGTTTTTTCTATTAATTATGTCAAAAAATAAGAAAATTTATCCATATTCGCAAATACAGATAAAGCAATGTGTATGCAAATGTGCACAAATAAAAAACAATTGACACTCTATTATGGTAACTTATGTGGCCAATCGCACGTGGGTGCGGTGCGGCAATGAGCGAAGTGAAGCGGTTGCGAATAGTTGGTTTATTATTTTCGCACGAAGGAACTCTTGCCGTACAGTGGAATGTTTTATTTGTGAAACACCCGCAACCTCTCAGGACTATGTTACTATGATCCCGAATTCCGGCCACCGTAGTGCTTGCGGACAGTGAGCAATGGGTAGCTCGCTGTCCGGCCCTCCGGTAACTGTCCGGACCAAACCCAAGTCGTCGACGGCGCGCACTGTTCCCGCGCGCCTCAAGGAGTTGTCAGCAACAGCAGGGGCCCAGCCGGGTCGAAGCCTACTGGGGCCAGGGTGATCTGGAAGGGCGCTCGAGCCCCGGTATGAAGGCTAGAAGGAACGGGGTGGTTCTTTTAGTCAATAAGAGTCGGACACTATCTCCCGCTCCGCCCAAGAGCGGGGGTTGTCATTGGATGATTTTTTCCCATCATAAAAAAAGGACTATGTTACTAACATCATCGCCCGTCTAATGTCGGCTATAACTTGGCGTCCAACTTGTGACCTTTTTAAAAAAATTTGGGAAAAAATATAATGTAACATGGTGTAAAAATGAATGAAATCTGATTCTGTACATACTATTTTCAGGTTTCGTATACATCACTAAATTTTGATCGTTTTAATCCCGTGGAGGGTAGTTCGTACGCGACGCCGACTACTACCTACAGGTCATTGCTTTGCTTGCTCAGCTGACGTTTTCTTAAAGAATTTACTTTCGTACATGCGTAAATTAATACGAGTTTTGAAAAATGGTACTTTATTTTTTAATTTTTTCTTTACAAATCGATAGTGTTTCATGTACCGGATCGACCCTCCACGGAATTAAAACGATTAAAATTTAAGGGTGTATACTAAAAATAATGTTGTATATTGGATATTTTTCAGGCCAAAGGTCTGCAAGGTGACTACGACGGTCGCGGTGTCCTGGGCTTCAACACGCTCACTCTGGTGCCGCATCAAAAAGACTGCATAGATGTTGATATGCTTTCTGATTTTGAGGTATGTAATATCTGGGCTTGCGGACAGTGAGCAATGGGTAGCTCGCTGTCCGGCCGTCTGGTAACTGTCTGGACCAAGCCCAAGTCGTCGACGGCGCGCACTGTTCCCGTGCGCCTCAAAGAGTTGTCAGCAACAGCAGGGACCCAGCTGGGTCGAAGCCTACTGGGGCCAGGGTTATCCGAAAGTGAGCTCGATGCCCGGTATGAAGGCTTGAAGGAACGGGGTGGGTGTTTTAGTCAGTAAGAGTCTGACACTATATCCCGCTCCGCCCAAGAGCAGGGGTTCCGTAAGTAATAATAATAATAATAATATATCATTTATTTCTCTCAAAAAGGTACATCTTAACACAAGTAATATTTAGACATTTTGCCTAAGACTAAAACCTTTGTGAGAGCTGGAGTCTGAACTAGGTTCGAGACCTGTGTGACAGATCTCCAGGCTCACACCCTTTTAAACATAATCGCATTTTGCGGCACATAAACATGAATCTTATGTTTGTAAAATTTTGAGCGAGAGAGATTTGTAGAATGACATTCAAAATGTAAAGGAAAAGTATTTTTTTTTATTAAAATGTGTGTGTAGTGTATAGGTGTAATGTATTTGTGTGCGGTGTATCATGTATGTGTATGATAGTGTGTAAATGATTATGATTAAAATTACTTTATGATTTGGATAATATATTCTGTGTCTTCATAGTCCAAATCAAGGAGCCAGTTCGTTACTGTTGTTTTACATTTATATTTAGTCATTTCGTACATATGTAAAATTTTATTTACTCGGTTGTAAACATAGGAACCAAGGAAATTATAAAAACGTTGAGCTAGCCTCGAATGAGCAGGGATGGATGAACAAACAGTATGCTTTCTTCTCAGAGATTTAAACTTATCCGGGTTAAAGGAATTGCGAGTGTGGACTGTTAGGATTAAGTTTAAAATGAATAATTTCCGAATGGAGAGCACCTTGCAGGTTTTGTAAAGTTCCGTGGTAGGAAATTGATAAGGAAGACACCAACCAACTTTAAGGATTGCTCTTTGGGCACGTTCCAGCCTAATGATATGTGTTTTCGCTGATCCACCCCACACAACTATACAGTACTGGGCAACTGACTGACCGAGGGCTAGATAGACTTGTCTGAGCACAATTTCGTCAGCCACATGGCGAAGGTTTTTAAAAATAAATATCAATTTACGAAGTCGGGATGAAAGTAAATCTATGTGTTTGGAAAATGATAAAGAGTCATCTATAAGGACACCCAAATATTTTATATTATCTGTACGACTTAGATGAGGGCAGCTGCATGGTGATTGTGCTGCATTACAAGAGTGTGCAATCAAAGAAAAATGGGATGACGAAAGTTTGCCAACTTTGGACAGGGAAAAAGTAAGATACTTTGATTTTTCAACATTTAAAGTGAGCAGATTTTGTGCCAACCAGTTAGTTACAATGTCAACTCCCAGTTGTGCATGTTTGAATGTCGACTCCCAGGAGTCACCATGAAATATTAAGGCAGTATCATCAGCGTAAGTAAAAATGGATCCATTAGTAAGCTTTTGACGACAGAGGTCATTAATATAAATGAGAAATAAGGTCGGTCCAATGATACTACCTTGTGGTACACCGTAGGTAAGTGACCGCTAGAGGCGCTGTAAAA
The DNA here is from genome assembly GCA_929112965.1 of Mythimna albipuncta. NCBI lineage: Eukaryota > Metazoa > Arthropoda > Insecta > Lepidoptera > Noctuidae > Mythimna > Mythimna albipuncta. Next base: position 7,411,760 of record OV815985.1, on the reverse strand, counting down.
TTTGCTATACAAAATGTTTACGTAGTCGGTATCGAGTATCGACAAATACTATTGCTTTAAACTCATGGTAGAGGTACTGAATGAAATAATTTCAAAATTAAGGTACACCCGGTTTTTTTTTTCGATGGGAACAATCATCCAATGACAACCCCCGCTCTTGGGCGGAGCAGGAGATAGTGTCTGACTCTTACTGACTAAAAAACCCACCCCGTTCCTTCAAGCCTTCATACCGAGGCTCGAGTGCCCTTTCGGATAACCCTGCCCCAGTAGGCTTTGACCCGGCTCGGTCCCTGCTGTTGCTGACAAAACCTTGAGGCGCGCGGGAACAATGCGCGCCGTTGACGACTTGGGCTTGGTCCGGACAGTTACCGGACGGCCGGAGAGCAAGCTACCCATAGCTCACTGTCCGAAGGTACACCCGGTCGTTGTAGCGACGTTTGGGAGAGACCTATGTCCAACGGACGTCTTTCGGCTGACTGATATGTTGATGATAATGATAATGACAAATCAAATACCTTTTTATTTTGCCTTAAAACCATAATTGAATACCTGTTTTGGATAGTCGCGCCCGGGTCTGCAGCATTCACTATTGTGGGACCACACTTGTAAACGTTACTAAAAATTGTTACTTTAACTTTAACTTCAAAACCAACCAAATATATAAACATATTTTTGCTTTACAATTCTTATGTAATATGTATTAAACAGGGGGAGTCAAAAACTAAAAATCATTTTAAGTAATAAATTAAGGGCATGGAAAAAAACTATTTAGTTCATTAAACCCCAAGCGAACGCTCGTGCACCTATTGTCTTTCTATTGTGTCTGTAATTTCCACGATTGAAAGGTTAAAATAATGATTTGTTACAGCTTTCTTACATCAACGCATACCACAAGCGTGTTTTGGACACTCTGGGCCCTATACTAAAGCAACGCGGGCTCAATGAAGACCTGGACTGGCTCCAACAAGAATGCGCACCAATGCTCAGGACATAGATAGGTTAGTACATAGTCTTATGAAATCTTTACGCAGCTCGCAGGCATACAGTGCATTTCACTTATTAAGTTCCTTCGCCGTAATGTTGGCTCCCCTGTCAGTCCACAGAAAAAAAAAATATAAAAGAAAAGAGTTGCCTACTCTAGCAAAATTGTTGCCCGAAATGCGAAACGAAATCGATTTTAACGGTAGTTGCAACTTTTTTTTGAGAATTATGAGGGGAATGGGATTTTATTAAATAATAAGGTCTAAAAGGAAGTTGTCAATGGAGAGATACAATATTGGGGCGTTGCGTTTTCGGTATTTGATAGAATATCAGGATAATCGAGCCCAGCGTCCTATACTTTATTAAAAAAAGTGTTTACAAAAAAAAAAAATAGTAACACTGTTTTTCCGTATTGCCAACATTACGGCGAAGGAACTTCATGTGAAACGCACTGTACACCTAGCGTATAATGACGAATACGCGTCTATGAAGCTACACGTCCGTGGTCAGTAGGCCATAGATTTATATGTAACCTTCACGCAAGCGTACACCAAGCGTATGATGACGAATACGCGTCTATGAAGCTACGCGAACGTGGATAGCAGGCTCTAAGTTTACGACGAGTACATGATGGTTGTTGAGCGTAGACAGCCGAGGGCAAGCGCGGGCAAATTTAAAAGGCAATTCCCATACAATAAGAATTTCACCTGTTTTGTTAAAGTTCAGTGACGTTAAGAAATTCCTCCTTGCTTTCCTTTCTTTTGAGAAATTCCTCCCTCTTTTATTCCTTTTGAGAAATTCTAAGAACATAGGAGAAGTTATTACATGAATCAAGAGGTATATCGGCAAAAGTTCCGAACGTAATACCACAATATAGATAGATACAGAAGTCAATCTCATGTATGTACTTCACTTTTTACACCTACGCTAGGCGAACGCACACGTCGGCGCATTGCTCCGAACTGTACGAGTGCGAGCGGGCGATTGAGTCGAGATATCGTGTCCGTGAGCGGTGTCTACGTGTGCGTTGCTCGAGCGCGCTTTGTATGTAGATTGTCTTCTGTACCTATCTATTTTGTGGTAATACCGAGGGCCCCGCTGGATGGATAAGGCGATTATTTGTTATTTATATCGAAATAGTCAAGGTACAGGTCACCCAAAGAGCAATGCGGGACGCACATGATCGTTCGTTGTGGCGACACTTGGGGGAGGCCTATGTCCAGCAGTGGACGTCTGTCGGCTGAAATGATGATGATGATGATGATGAGTCAAGGTACAATAGATATAGATCGTGTTAGTAAATTCGTGAGGTACATTGCACAAAGTAGGTAATGCCACTGTTTTTTTTTTGTCTATTTCGATAGCCCCGCGAGATCGATTTTTTTGCCAAAAACAATGAAACAAATATGTGCCTAATTTTTTGTTTTGTTTCTGGCAAAAATTCAACTGTTTAACTTACTTTCTCTTTCAAATGACCCATTAAACAATAAATTACAATTCGTTGTACAAAAAGCCCAGCGTTGTATACTTTATTTAAAAATAGCTTTTAGTTTCCAAAAGAAAAAAAAAAAGTAAATTCTGAGGCAATTGTTAAAAGTAACGAAATATCAGTTAATCTCCGTGATATTAAGTAATTTCATTCTTATAGTGCATTTCAGTGAAACGCACTATAAGTAATATCACAAGTACCGTAATAAGTAACGAATTATTTACTTCTTAAACATTGTTTTTTTTTTCAGATGCTGTTCGAAGATTTAATTTATATTGACAAGATATACTTATTATTATTAGATATGTATTTCTAAATCGTATGCAGTACAATAAATGCTATGATATTACTTAATTTGTTTATTATTCACATACTTTACTTTCGAGGACTTTGGCAAATTTTGAGAATTAAAACAAACAATTTCAAAAAATAATTTTATTTAGTAGGAAATACGTACAAGAAGTAGTCTCGTGAAATAATAAATGCACTAATTATTTTTTATTATAATTGAAAAGGAACCTTTTTAAATAATAAGAAATTAAAAGAATTTAGAATGACTAACTTTTAAAAATTCAACTAGGTATTATAAAAAAAAAAAAAAAACTAGGTATCATAAAAATATATTTGGAATATCTAGACGATCATTTAAAGACATCGTCTTTACCATTTCTAAATAAAATAAGAAGTTATATATCACAATAAAAACATAAAAATGATACTTCTTATCAACAAAAATAATCACAAATCCACCATGTTAAAAAATTATGACCTACTTATATTAAACAATAAAAAAGAAAATCACAAGAGCACAATATAAAAGTTAAATAACTAAGCAAAAAGAAACGTAAATATCGCTCACTGTTCATGTGAAGAGGATGAAACGCATGTTAGTAAAAGAGTTATGAGTGCACATGTGGATGGATGGAGGGGGCGAAGGAGGCCAAAGAAAAGATGGATGGATTGTGTGAGAAGTGATATGGAAGAAAAGGGAGTTAGTGATAGCGTGACAAGTGACAGGACGGAATAGTAGAAAAGAACGTGTTGCGCCGACCACAAGTAACGGGACAAGGGTAGGAAGATGATTGCTTAGGCGATTATTACACTGCCACGCATTACGTAGGGTAGCGCGGCAATGTGTGTTTTAAGGCCCACCGTACACCGCTGGAGGCGCGGCGGATTCCGCGGGCTTCGAGCGGCACCAAGAACCCTTGAGAGCCTTCGAGCGCAGAGGAGCGCAGCTACTCCGAGCGCGGCCATGTCATTTAGTGCTGATCGATACTTTATTTATTTATTTAAATCTTTATGCACAAAAAACTGTACAAAGGCGGACTTAATGCCTTAGGCATTATCTGCCAGTACTACTAGTGCCAGTGATACTTTGCACAGGCAACTCGCTCTCGTTCGTAATGGATGTGGTCTGGGACATGATTATTATTGCTGCGCTTGCAGAAGAAGAAGACGAAGAAAAATGGAAAAGAAAAAGAATCGAGGCATTTGACCGTCAGCCAGCCGCGCGCGGAGCAATGCAGAGCAGCATGGCGGCGACTGGAGCACTCGCGCGCATGCTCCTGTAGTAGCTTGAAGGCGCTCCGAGCGCTGCATGCGAATTTATTCTTTTGTAGACCGTATGTCAAGGTGGTTAAGGTTTATATTAAATTGTTGCCTTCAATTGCGCTCCGCCGCGCCTCCAGCGGTGTGCGCTGGGCCTAACGATGCTTGTAATTACCTCCGTTCAACACAGAAAATGCATAAACGCCAATTCATACAGATCACGCGCCTACAAACAGAGACATGTACACACGCGCGTGGGCACGGGGCGGGCCGACATGCAATATTTGGCACACTGAGTCTGGTAGTGCCGTGCGTGATTTTGTGTGAAATGAGTCGGAGCCTGCGTAAATCTACAAATCGCAACTACGCACGCGATGATGCAGATCTGCACTCCCGCAAGTACGCGCGTAGGTGCGTTGACACGGAACATGTAGTGTGATAATCACCTTAATGATGACGATCGTTGCTATGCTTGAGGCCGTGGGTTCGATTCCCATCCAAGAAATGTTTGTGTGATGAGCACGATTATTTGATTTGTTTCAGAGTGTTATTTATCTATATATTATTTATTTATTTAAAAATATATAAGTATGGTTTTCAGTTGTCTAGTACTCATAGCATAAGCTCAGCTTAGTGGTATTACTTCCCAGAGACGTCGCTGAACTGTGTCACGTGCCTATAACTACACCGGCACACATACCCTTCACACCGGAACACAGCGACGCTGCTTGGCGGCAGAACTATATATGGTGGTAGTACTTCCGAGAGACGTCGCTGAACTGTGTCACGTGCCTGTAACTACACCGGCACACATACCCTTCACACCGGAACACAGCGACGCTGCTTGGCGGCAGAACTATGTATGGTGGTAGTACTTCCGAGAGACGTCGCTGAACTGTGTCACGTGCCTGTAACTACACCGGCACACATACCCTTCACACCGGAACACAGCGACGCTGCTTGGCGGCAGAACTATGTATGGTGGTAGTACTTCTCCGTACGAGATGCTTCATAAAGAGTGACACTATTTTTATTATTATTTGATGATTACTTACAAAAGCTTGTTATGGACTATACCGGAGCGACGAATAGAGGATGAAATGATGTCTCATTAAACATATAAGCTTGTTCGATATACTACCTACTGACAATTAAATGACCTTGTATAATGACAATGAGTTTCGATTCATGAATGATGTTTGTTAACATGAAATTTTAAATTACTTCTATTTGTGTAGCTACTCTGACATATATCACATTTATAAGGTTTATCTCCTGTGTGGGTGCGAATATGATTATTCAAATGGCCCTTTTCTCTAAAACTTGTCTGACATATATCACATTTATAAGGTTTCTCTCCTGTGTGTATCCGAATATGTTTAATCAAATCGCTCTTTTGAATAACACTTCTCTGACATATATCACATTTATAAGGTTTTTCTCCTGTGTGTATCCGAATATGTTTAATCAAATTGCTCTTTTGAATAACACTTCTCTGACATATATCACATTTATAAGGTTTTTCTCCAGTGTGTGTACGAATATGAGTATTTAAATTGCTCTTTCGACTAAAACTACTCTGACATATATCACATTTATAAGGTTTTTCTCCTGTGTGTGTGCGAATATGAATATTCAAAACATTTTTACGACTAAAATTTCTCTGACATATATCACATTTATAAGGTTTTTCTCCAGTGTGAGTTCGAAGATGAGAATTCAAAGTACTCTTTTGAATAAAACTACTCTGACATATATCACATTTATAAGGTCTATCTTTAACGCCTACATATTTGTGTCTTAAATTATGTCTGTCTATATCACTACTGTTAATTCCTTTGTATTTACAAATCTTGCAGTTGAATTCTTCTTTGTTGACATTATCGCTTTGAAATGCAGTATTTACTTTAATTTTTGTTTCTACAATATTTTCTTTATTACAAATAGTATTATTAGCAACTTTATGTTTATTTTGAATTACAGTTTTACTTGAAATAGCTTTTTCTGTTTTGCTTATACATTTAAATTTAATTTTCTTATTGTTTTCAGTATTCTTTGAATGTGCTTGTCCGTTGTTCTTATGCTTGGGTGATAATGAATTTCCGATTTTAGTCTTTTGAAGATCTAGTTTGGGTTTTTTTGCAGCGGGTGCACCTATAACCAGTAGAAATAATAAGTCATAATTAGTAGGTACTGAAAAATGCCATATTTTTTGTCCGTAATGAGTAAGGGGCGTCCATTAATTACTAAAGGTATTAAAGGAGGGGGGGGAGTCAAGCCGAATCTCACTCAATCTCACTTGAGTGAGAGTGGAGGACTCGGGAAGTACCACGTATTTGTTTTTCGCAGATGACGAGAAGGTGAAAAGTTTAAAAAATCTGGGTTAAATTGAGTAAAACGTGTTTCTCTTCTAAAATGTAACTAAATCTGCTAATAATGCTTTTTTTTTAATAAATTGAACTCAAGCGTAAATTTACTGAAAATGTGTATTTTGACCACCTTGCGTAAGATTAGGGGAGAAAAGGTCAAACCAAATATCACAACATCTTATAAGGGGGGAGTAGGAAGTTGGGCTAAAGTCGCCAAAATCACCTCACCGCACCGCTGACGTGAATTATCCTCTACACATTCTATACCGGGTTATTTTATGATGTAAGTAATACATAACATCATAAAATCAACTTTTGTTCTATGACTTTTTACAACATAATCCATGTAAGGAAATGACCTCCTTGGAAATGACATTTCATTTTTTTAATTTTTAAGCTGTGGATACGGGGTGACGTATGATTCAATGGCAGATGATGTTTAGATTATTTTGTGCATTTAATTGATATAAAAAAACTTGTAGAGAGATAAATAAAGGGATATAATTGAGGAGGCGATATTAGTGAACTTTAAATGTCGTTTCTTTGTTTTCAGGTGAGATAAAAGTGTAACTTTAGTTAAACGATAATTGTTATAATGTAAAAGCGTGTTGAATAAAATAAAACTTTGTTTTCAGAGAAACAATTTGGTTTATTTCGAAAATCTTCGATAATATACCTTATATACATATATATTTATTAATTTGTTAATGTGTTTGTTTTTGTTAATGTTTATCCTGTATCAAGCTAAGGTGTGCAATAAAGTTATAAATAAATAAATAAATAAATAAACCTTCAAAATTTCGTCTTAACACGTTTAAACTCTGTCTTTTGTTATACCTACCTACGTCTGTATGATGCGACGCAAGCGCATCAAGCACCGCCATCACCTGATATCTACTACCTTCCGCTATTGTTTTACAAATAACCCTGAATAACTGTTTCCCGTTTTATTATCATCGCATGGACGACTCAATTTTAAACCTAAAAATGTCTTAGGGCTCCAATAAAGAATATATTACCGAACTTCTGCGCGTATCCGGGCGGCGCGTTGTACTTGCCGAGGTCGATGTGAAGAGCGCTCGCGAACTCACTGCCGTAGAACACCAGCAGCTCCGTGAACCGAGGGATTATCTTGATTGTCCTGATAAACATGGAAAGAAATCATAAAAAAAAGACGTGTGGCACTCGGGGACTACCGCGGTAAAGCTATTGCATAGCATTTTTTATTAACTTATGCAATTATAATTATTTATTTATTTTATTTATGCAGTTTTTTTTCCTTTGTTTTTTTTTTCTTTGATATTAATTGAAGTTACACTTTTTGAGCGTGGTGACCGATAAGAAAACAAATGTTACGGAATTTCTGGATTCGGTCTCCACGCTCAAGGCCCGCGATAGAAGCTATCTTCCTCCTTGCGTCGTATTCCTCAATGCTGAGGGTCGTGACCTCCCTGCTTCATCACTTTAGCCTTTATGATGTTCTTCCATCTGTTTCTGTCTCTGGCCATGGCGGTGTAAAGGGCATTGTACATCGTAGAGTCAAGAGCGGTGCGGATCTGATCGGACCAACGATAGAAGCTATATACAATAGCTTAAGGGCCAAGCGCCCGAAAAGTGCCATAAAACAGTGATTTTCTGAGGCCTACTCCTCCGTAACGGCTATGTCAATTGGTTTGAAAAAAATATATGTTTATTATAGATTCATGGAAAATAATATCAACATTTGATTTTTTCGTGCAATTAATAATTTTGTCAAAAAAAAATATTTTGCAATTTCGCAACTTTTCGCAACTTTTCCCTACTCCTTCGAAACGGCTTGGACCTTTAGAAACATTTTTAGTTACACATAAAAATTGGTGGTTAAATATTCTTCAAAGTGAACATTGCATATGTAAATCAATCAATATCTCGCAGAGAAAATGGATTTAAAGCGCTTTCCGGGCGCTGCTGGCCGCAAATAAATGCACTGATTTGCGTACTGCCGCCTAGGCGAGTTCGAGAGTTACGTTCACATAATTTCGGCCAGATGGTTCAAGGGACTATACGCCTTAAAAACATGATCAACATAGTTTGAAGAATGCAATCATTAGCATATCTTATTCAGAGTTATTTGTAAATCCCTGGCAACCTCTGAGGAAGGACCGTGTTACTAACATCATAAACAACAACTTTTGTTCTCACTTTTAAACAATTATCAAACTGGGCCTCAAGTCTGCTATTACAATAGTGTCAGAATGGTCCATCATTGATGTCACAATTGTCGATTTTGACAAGTTTGGTAATCTACTAATATAATGGCGTCATTATGACTTTCCAATGGTCAACCACTGACACTCCATTGAAAGAAGTGGCTTAAAATGGTAATCTCGTACATAATGACAAATAAATATTTGACGTTTGCGGTAATCTGGTAAAACTTTGACAGTTTATTTGATCAGTGTTTGACCATTAGAACGTTGTTGTGCAGTTATTGGTTTTAATATACTCGAAATTATCATTCTACCAAAATTCTATTACAAGACCATTGACCGATCATTATGAATTAGCAGATTACAAACTTTTAGCAAAATGACAATGGGATCGTGTTGGAATGACGAATTTATAAAAATAGTAGACTTGGGGCCCTGGATAAGTCTAAGCGAAGCAAGCGATAGTACAATAGCGGAAGGAAGCGGGGAACAGGTGGCGAGGGTGCTTGATGCGCTTGCGTCGCATCAAACAGACGTAGGTAGGTATAGCAAAATACAGAGTTGAAATGTGTTAGATAGAACAAAAGAAATCTTGAAGCTTTTTTTTGGTAAATGAATAACACAAAGTGCACTTAGGCGTCGAAGTACTCCTCCACATCGCTGTCATCCGGGAATATGCCCAGAAGACTGGCAGCATTACCACGTTGAATGGCAATGCTAATTCTTTGAGCGAAGAACAAGCCAGCCCTCTGGTCACGCAAGGTGTCGATCAGTCGGCGAGAAATTTCCTTAAAAAGGAGACGCGCATTCGGACCCCATGACCCAAGCGTTTCGACCCCAAACGGCTCAAAACTGTAATTACAAAATGAATAATGTAAAAAGTCATAGAAAAAAAGTTGTTATGATGTTAGTAATCCAATCCTGCAAGGTTGTTAGTGTTTTACAAATAACCTTGTAGGTGTGGGTGATGCCCCCACTCCGCCATCGCTCTCAACTTCCTTAGGTGTACGCTTTGATGTTTTACATCTGCAAGATGATGTGATGGTCAACGTTAACTGTTCTTACACAATATCTATCAATATTGTAAAACAACCACTTTTTTAAAAGAGTTCATGGAGTCCATGGAGTTTCTTGCCGGTTCTTCTCCATAGGAAACGACCAATTTAGAACCGTGCACTAGCTTTTGACGTTTTATAAGTGCCCATGTAGGCCTATGTAAAATAAAATATTTTTGATTTTGATTGATTTTTTTTTTTTTGATTTTCTATTAGGTCCTACTTGGTCGTTAATTGCATGCCGTGAATACATGGAAATAATCATTTTAGTAGAAAAACGTCCACAGCTGGGTAAAGCTTGCCCCATACGCACAAAACGTTTTAGGAACACATTCACTGTGCGTACAGCTAAGGAGTGGAATTCCTGCCAAAGTCTGTGTTTCCTGATAACTACAACATGGGGATCTGTAAGTCAATAGTGAATAGGTGCTTCATCGCTGACCACATCATAGCTTTCCTTCCATCAGGTGAGATAGTGATCAAGCGTGAGCCTATCTACACTTAATATGAAGGTAAAGTTTTTTTTTGTTTTTAAGAGGTAATCTCTGGAAGTACTGGTCCGATTGCTAAAATTTTTCACCGTTATAAAGCTGCTTTAATCCCGAGTGACAAAGGCCACGTACAGATATCGCGAGGCGTACGTCGTGAATGGTTCGTCACGCATGCCTCAACCTGATGCATGCGACGGTAGATTTACCTATGCGTGCGCCCCGAAAGACACATGCTCAAGCTGAGCACTCAAACCACCTCGCACGGTGACAGTAGAAAACGCAAACAACACCTGTCCGTCCACACGGAGCGCACAGCTCGTACTGAGGCGGTGTTCGCAACGATCACATGGCGCAAATGCTCACTGTCAGGGACTTAAAAACCCCTTATAGGTTACAGAATTATAAGTGTTACATGTTGAATTGGTAACAGAATCAAATATGTAACACTTATTAATGTGTTTTCAATGTGTTAATCCAAAACACTTACAAAAGTGTAACCCTAAAATATCTGTAACAGATATAAAAGTGTTAACAGTGTTAATAAGTGTAACAGCTAAACGCAGCGTTGCCAAAGTTACAATTTACAAAGCTACACTAAAACTGATTATTTCAGTTACACACATATTACCACCAAATTGGTTGCGCAACCAAACGGACACCAGGTGAGTAACTCTCTATAGAGCTGTAACTTTGTAAATAAACTACATCTGAAGAATGAACGACGAATATATAAACACTTATTAACACATATAAACAGGTTACAGTTTGATTCGGTTGCACTCCATAACACATAAAAGGTTACAGTTTCATTTGGTAACATTGTTATATAGATTGTATCTGTTACATTTAAAAGTGTTTTTCTGTTAAAACTGTTTTAAAAAACAGTGTTAAAACACTATTACGGTTACAGTTTGAGTCCCTGCTCACTGTGACCACAAATGTCCACCCAGCCCAAGGCATGCAGGAAGAACCATTCGCGTCGCAAGCCTCGCGATGTCTGTACGCGACTTTAGATACGCAGGCAAAAGCTAGTCAACAATGAAAAAAAATACGTCGCTACAATGAGCGCTCCTGTGCCCCCAAGTAGAAGAACAAAGATCATATCATACCGATAGTAGAGCTGTCCCTGGTACTGGTAAGCGATCAGGTTCTGCTCGCGCCAGTTCCTCGCGCAGTTCACGTAACGCATCCAGTTGGACTTGTCGCCGTCCGCCGCGTCCACTACGTGCGAGCGCTTGTGCGTGCGCGAGTAGATCTAGCGATATGTTACACGAATATTTTTGGCAAAGAAAATGTACAGTGTTGGTTGCAAAGCATTTTTCTCTTGAGGTGGCATTCAAATATTACGTAAGATGATTTAGTGGGGTGGGAGTTGACTATGCCGTATTTTTTTTTTTACGAGGGGTGGGAGGTAGTTTGATAGTTATTACGTAAAATCACAAAAAAAACACAAAAAGTTAAAATTTGAAAAAGCGCGGGGAACCGCGCGATTGCTAATGTGAGCATAGGTAAATTACTTCTATGGCAATATCTCTACGCCTCCCCGCTTGTGAACTAAATGTTACTTATTTGCGTAAATGACAAACTTGTAAACGTCCATAAAATTGTTGTTTTTAAAAATAAACACCTCAACTAACAGAACGTATATTTTTTTTTCTTAATTTTCTTACGTAATAAATAACAGAGGGAGGGAAGGGTCCCTATTTTTTCTTATTTGGGCAGGGAGGGGGTCAAAAATTAGTAAAAATCTTCAGTCTTGCGTAATAAATGAATGGCCCCTAAGACTTTTATTGACTAAAACCCATCCATATTCCATCGAATAATCCCACAGTATCTGTCATGACCCCGAGGTTTGCTGTCAGACAACCCAAAGGCTGGGTTAAGCGCGTCATTGTGATTTTGATAAAAACTTTCATTTTTGTAACTATAGTCTGTCTAATAAGTTAAACGACTTGGGTAATTATTAGGATTTAATTAAATCTGATGTAGTCAACACGGGTTCAATAATCAAGATTGATTAAGAGATAGAGATCATTGTTTACTAACAGAATAACCCTATAAAAAGTATCGAATATAAGTATTTTTTAAATGATTAAATATTATACAAAATTCCCAAGTCGGTTGACTTATTAGACAGACTATAGGTATGTGTATTTTTATGTGCGACAGAATAAGAAAGAAAGAATGAGTGATATAGCGTTACGTTACCTGCCAGCAGTACATGGAGTCGACTTGTTGCGTGCGCACTCCGCAGTAGGGACCGAAGCGGACCCCGCGCGGGAGAGTGAGCGTACTGAACACGCCCACACCGGCGCCTGACTCACACGCGATCATTATTACATACAATCCGATCCAAATGAGAATAGGATCACCCGCCATGTTGTGACGTCACGATTTACTGTCAAATCGAGGAAATAAATTTTTAAATATTAATTTAAGAAAAATTTAATTTATCCAGTTCTTCAATTTTACTCATCTCTAAGTTCTTCAATTTTGCCAAAATTTCTTCGATTTGACAGTACGACGAGACGTCAAAACATCAGAAACCGGTCCTATTCTCATTTGGAACGCGTAGTACATGTCAGGCAGGGTACGGAGCATCAGATAAGTTGAAAGCTAGGGGTCCAAGTAGCCATATTTTCGCCAGGTGGATCACAGAATTAAACAGTTTTTATGAGGACCTTTTCCCGCTCGTCTATCGTCAGTTATTTTTTGAAACATTCAATGCGGAACGAGGTCTAATATCTATGCCTATGCTGTATGTTTAGTCTTCGTTGCAGTGCGGCTAAGAAAAACATAGTCTTTTCTGCCGTGTGGAGGCCATATTTTCAATTTAATTTAGTTTAGAAAAGACTTTATATCTTTTTTAGAAAACACATGAATATAAATTTACCTAAGATGATATTGTATGTCTTCTTAGATACGGGGTCACTTTGACCTCGTACTACACTTAGCTAATAAAGGTTGAAGTTTCTTGAATGGGGTCTAATAGGCACCATACCGTCATAATTTAGTTTTCAAACGAGGTCTTAAACGCCCCGTACTACAGGAATGGAAATAATACAAAAATTCAACGTGTCAAAAATAGTAAGTGTGAAGTATGGAGGGTAAAGCAAAGGTAACATACCTGGTATGATGGAGGGAGCGAGATGCAGGAACACATGCGGGATAGTGAGGGCGGCGCGAGGGACGTACGCGGGGAAGGGGCTTACGGTTGGAGGCTACACAGAGGTGGTGCAAGCATGTTTATTTCTCTTTATGCTATATGGTTCATATGCCATTTCTTTGTTTATTATACAGGTTGTAAGGAACAGCTCTCTACAAACTTTAAGGGCTTGCTCAGTAGACAAAACTGAACAACCTTCCACAAGATTTTTTCAGGGAACGAAAAAAAAAAAAAATATTTTGTATTTTGATCTTGGTCTTGTAGAAGGTTGTTCAGTTTCGTCTACTGAGCAAGCCCTTAAAGTTTGCGGAGGGCTGTCCCTTATACCCTGATTTTTTAAATTTCTGGTTTAACAATTTAAGCAGACACATACACAGCCAATAATTATTATTATCATTAAATAATAACAATTCAAATGTTAAAATTGATTAAAATTATATTGGAGTGGAATTCCCTGCCGGAGTCTGTTTCCACATAGCTACAACCTAGGGGTTACTTCTAGGCAAGCGTGCTCCATCGTCGGTCATATCATCGCTTACCATCAGATGAGATAGTGGTCAAAAGCAAGCCTATCAATATTAATAATAATATAATAGTCCCAAGCTAAGCAGAGCTTGTGTTATGAGAACAACTGATAAACATATCTATTTCTTATGTATTTCTAAATACATACATACCTATTATACATAGATAAATTACACCCAGACTATCAATAATAATTAAATTTTTATTTTTTTATAATATTATGGATAAGCTCGCGTTTGATCATTATCTCACCTGATGGAAAGCGATAATGTGGCCGACGATGTAAATAAAGAAAATATATTATATACAAACATAATAATATAAAATTGCGCACTGAGCTCTTTATTTTGTGGGTATTGAATGAGAGTGAGCAGTCACAGTCGGCTATATAACGCACGTTTGGATAAGATTCCTGAAAAATAGCCTGATTCACGTAAAATCAAACAAGCCAAATATCGTTGAAGTTTTATTGTCGTTCGATCAAGCGGTATTCACGATATATCGACTTATTTCCAGTTACATTCATTATAAGTATTCTACCAGGATAATGTAATACAGATTTTTTTTTAAATCGACAAGTTTCAAATGACTTTAAAATCGATGTCGTTCAAACTCGATTGATGGATGTGAATACGGAAATGGTCTAAACGATTAAATCGCTACGATATAGTTACGGTTTTCATTACGTGAATCGGGGTACAGATCGAGTCGCCCGATCTCACCCGAACGATTACGATTTAAGCGCCTGAGCAGTGCCATAAAACTGACTTTCTGAAGTTTACTCCTCAGTATCGACGGTTAATAGGTTTGAAAAAACCTTGTTAATGTTTATTACAGATTCATAACCAACATTATCAACTAATGATTTTTTCGTGCGATTAATACTTTTGTCTAAAAAAAATATTTAGCAATTTCGCAACTTGACTTCACCTTCGAAACGGCTTGAATATTTAGAAACATTTAAAATACACATAAAAACTGATGATTAAATATTCTTCACAGAACTTAGCATATATGTGAATCAATCAATATTTTGCAAAGACAAAGGATTTAAAGGTCAGCGGGGCGTAATCTGGGCGTAGCTGGCCGGAATTAAATCCTCTACTTACTACTCATAATGCCGCCTACGAATACGAGTGTTGTGTCCATTTAATTCCGGCCAGATGTCCATGGGACTATAAGCTTTAACTTTGCCGTGATGAAGTTTTCACTTGTGTCGTGTATTGTTGCGCACACCGTGAGAGAGAAGTGGATGTTCGTTACCTTATCGTCAGGTATGACCAGTAGAGGGCCGTGTATGGCGCAGTACTCGTACACAAAGTCCGCGCACTCGTCGCAAACTGATAACAGCAGTTATTTTAATATTACAAACAGACACTCCATTTTTATTGATATGTATAGATAAATAACATAGCATAATCAGCCTTTTTTCGAAAACACCTTAAAAATAAAAATAAACCAAAACTTCAGTGTTCTATATTGCATCTAGGAAGCTGAAATCGAGTTAGTACCTACTTTGCCTTATAAATATAAACGAAGATATTGTACCTAAATATATTCCTAATTATCTAAAAAATATCTGTAAGCTTTTTTAAAAGCAATTTTAAGGACATGGTGTAGAGAAATAACCCTCCACTAGGTAGGTATAGTAATTCGGAGTCACAGTTGGAACTTGGAAGGCGTAATCACGTGAGATGTTTAATGGAGGGGGTCAAGTCTAACCTGAAGAAGAAAGGCGGCCTTCTTGACAAGTATTATGTAATACATATTTTTTTCCGCAAAAACAGTGTAATATTCCAGAAACTAGGTACCTAAAATGATTTAAACTTAACAGGTCCTAAATAAAATAACATTATAGAATATATTTTTTTTAATATTTAAAAAATGAGAATTTTGAACAATCTCACGTGATATTAGGACGGGTAGAGCCAAATTTCACAATATCTCACTACAAGAGAAAGGCGGGTCAAATACAAATAATCGTCAAATCATCTCGCATAATTAATGGATGGCCCTTAGAGATGAGATATACCTGCCATTCTCCATACCCGGCCTTTAAGGTATGGGTATCACTAAATACCTGGTACAAATACTAGGTATCAAAATACTTCTAAGTATTTGGGTGTGGTAGGATTTCGATAAGTAAACGTATGCGATAAGTATGGTATGCCTCCAATATAATGTAGGTACGATGTTTCAAGTACCTATACGTAATTATGCATTATGAGATATGAAATCTTTCTTTCCTACTTTACCAGGCTTAGGACAGGCATTCAAACACGTAATAATATTCCATAACATAAACAAACTAAGGAACTCTTTCACGTCGTGACCAAAAATGTAATTATGCTATTATGTTCCTTATGCCCGTAAAAATAAGTACCCATTTTGTCTAACTAAATTAAATCAACCGAATGTTCATAAAGCACGAATGACATTTCGGGTCCCTTCGTAATGTGTCGGGTAGCTTCGGGTTGCTTCGGCGTACCGAACTACCGATAAAACTGGGCGCTACCTTGCGGTAGCGGTTAGTATCGTACTATGCGTCTGACGTCATACCTTCAAGGTATTTACCCAGTATTTCGGTCCGTACCCGGTCTATGTACTGGGAAGCACATACTTGGTATATATACCTCTACCAGTATATACGTCTCATCTCTAATGGCCCTTTATGATGAAAAACATGACTGCAATCTGTTCTGTATGATTGTATCGACATTGATCCATACCTATATTTATGATTTGTTTAAAATGAAATAGACTACCTAATTATACTATAATGCAGGTACTTACAGATGTATTCGTCTAAGCTCGGCTCCTCAGGCTCATAATAACTAATACGCGGCTGCTGCCGCAAGTTGCGACGACTCATCTGTGAAATATTTCTTTGATTACTATAGACTCGTAATTCATGATCCACGAATATTGAAATACGGAATACACTGATCTCCTGTTCTTATGAATTCTTGAGTTAAATGATCCTTTTCAGGCCATTTAGGCCTCCACGACTTCACGTACAAATGCTTTGCTAATTTCTAGTTTTTCTGACAATAATCAGCTATCACTTTATCTATTCAAATTCAGTTTAACACAATAATCCATACGGCAAAAGTAATTTTAAAATAATTACCTTTTTTCCACTGTTGAACTCGGGTACCTATCTTTCAGCGTGTCGATTGACGCCAAAAAAACAAAAAGTGAGCTTTCCCGCCAATTCTTTGCAAAATTGGCGCGAGTCTACTTTGCACGGTTGGCCATAGAGTTTAACGTTCACATTGGATACTTGTCTTTTAGACATTTTGAATCGGTTAGATTTAACCGATTTTTATTATTGTATGCTGTTAGAAAACTTTCAATGTAAAAATAGACCTTATCACAAATCAACTTAAGAATTTTGGTACGCAATGATGATATAAAAAAATATTTTGTGGTTGGTATGAACAGGATTTATATAACAGTAGATATTGTAGCTAATTTTATGATATTTGGATTTCTTGGTGGGATCATGGTTGGAAGTGAAAAATTCGATCTCGATGAAGTGAAATATAAAGCAGTCAGAAATAAATAATTTCTATTTATGTGAACGTGTTACATCTGCATTCTAAAGGAAAGCTAATGACTGAATTTTGTATCAAAAAAAATCTAATAATAAGTACAGAGAACTTTTTAAATTATGTAGTTAATGTAAATACTTCTTAGACTTTACAGTTGGATTAATAAAATTTCACAAAGGCGGACTTTGGCTTTTGCGAAACCATAATAAAAAAAAACCTTTTGACTGTTTGTCATCAATTCAAGGCAATCGTAGACCATAAATCCAAGGAAGAAGAATTAAGTATTTACTATTTGAACCGATTTGCAAGATTGTTGGCTTCCAGATTGGTCCTATATTTTTCAATCTAGTTCTGATGATGGGATCCATGAGGAACTTGAGGGAACTCCTCAATTATTATAGGCATTCATACTGATTTTGGTATTTTCATCGAGAACTCGAGTAAGTATCTACATTCAGACATGTCGGCTCAAGTTATAGGGCCTGCTAGGGCCAACACTTACCTAGGCAGCAGGATTGGTCGAGAGTTACCGCAGCACTGGAACTCAAAGAGCAATTGATATAGGTAGGTTTTAGATACCTAGTAAAAGTCTGATACTAGGTACCTCTCGCTAGTCTGTCTTAAAAGTCAAACGACTTGGGTAACTATTAGGGTAAAATGAAATCTGATGTAGTGAACACTAGTTTAATAATCAAGGTTGATTAAGAGATCTTGATCCTTGTTTACTAATAGACGAAAGAACTTTATATAAAATTTTACGAATAAAATTATTTTTTAAATGATTTAACCTTTCAATTGTGATAATTGCAGACACAATTGAAAGACAATAGGTGCGCGAACGCCGGCGTTCGCTTGGGGTTTAATGAATTAATATTGTTAGGAAACTTTTTAACAATAAAAATTGCAAAAGATTTTCGATTAGAATAAGTGTAGACTGAAATAGGTACTTATACCTATTTCAATCTCTTTAATGATATTCTTATTACGAAAGTATACAAAGGATACATTTGCAAAGATATAATAGTATCTTAACCATTCAATCGTGATAATTACAGACACAATTGAAAGACAATAGGCGCGCGAACGCCGGCGTTCGCTTGGGGTTTAATGAATTAAGTAAAGAAATAATATAAATCTGGAAACGTATGTAAGAGAAATCTGATTCTAAATATTCTACTCCGCTCATTGATTCATCATCACTAGCCACAATCCGATCAACATCTGTTGTAGAACTATCATAATCTCAAGAAACAAGTGAACAACAACTAAAATTCGCATTACCGACAACAGATAATTTATTCCCTTCAAAAATTTCCAAGTCGTTTGACTTTTTTGACATACTACACGTTATTTATTGGATTCTCACCATAAAAACAAAGTCTGTCTAATAAGTTAAACGACTTGGGTTATTATTAGGATTTAATTAAATCTGATGTAGTCAACACGGGTTCAATAATCAAGGTTGATTAAGAGATAGAGATCATTGTTTACTAACAGAAGAACCTTATAAAAAGTATCGAATATAAATATTTTTTAAATAATTAAATATTATACGAAATTCCTAAGTCGGTTGACTTATTAGACAGACTATACCTAATTAAATTCTAGATAGTTTTTTTTTTGGTTTCTTTTTAGATTTTTCAGTCTCCAAAAGGAATAATAAATAAAAACACACACATAGTACAAATGATATTATATTTATGAAATAACTACCTAAGTTAAGAGTAAGTAAGGCATAATTGTTTTTTTTTCTTCTTCAAAATGGCACTGTCACTTCAATTGACATTACTGTAAGCGCTTTTAATTGATTTGTATCAATATAAACTTAAAACTAAAATTTTAAATAAATTGGGAAGAATGTTTAATTTCTATTCTGTAAAAAAGTTCTTAACATAGACTTAAAATTAAGTGAGTCATGACATGATTTTTGTATCGATACTAATTTGATTAACGGTTGCTTCAATACGATTAGTGACATCACTAAGAATAGAGACGCCTCGGCCAAACACAGAGATGGAATACAAAACAGTCATGTTAGTGAGGGTTTAATTACTCATAAATATTAATAAGTAGGATTAAAAAAAAAATATACTTGTGCTCAGCGCATCTTGCACCATGGGCACAAATACTATAATTAGTCCTTAATGACATCTCCAGTCATTGTAAGCGTAGCGATCACATACTCTAATATCTAAATTAAATGATTATGATGAATACACGTTCATAAAATAACAAAATTAACGATGCAAATGCATAATTTTGTACTAAAATTAGGTACTATGTTATTTAAAACTACTTACATCTTGATTTTATCAATTTTCCACCGATACAAAAATCATTTCACTATTGATACAAAAAATGTGGTCTCAAATTAAGGATTCCCTGTTACTTGAAAACGGCCTTTGCAAACTAATGCCATTTTTCGAGTTTATGAATCGAATTGAACTCGATTCTAATAATCGTCCAACAACACTGGCAGTTTTTTTATCACCATCCATAGATAACTCCTGTTTTTTTTTTAAGAAATCTTTAATCATTAAAAAAAAATGAATGGTGATAATAAAATCACATAATATATAATTTGATTTAAATCAAACTCAAGTATGTTTAAAAAGCCATTAGACGGAAATATAATTCCGTAGAATTATTTTTGTAAAATTGATATAACTTCAACAATTTAATTGGTGTTCATTATTAAAATACATATTATTTACATTTTCTGATTAACGAATACTTAGATAATAATAAATATTTTCATAATATTATTATTGCAATGCAGATTAAGTATATATTTTGCGAGTAATATATTTCTCATATATTTTCATTTCAACGCATATTTTTCTATAATTATATATATTTTCATAAATCATTTAAGGCATAAATACGGCGACAGTGCTTCAGCACAAACGGGACTCTAAAAATTAAATAGTAACAAAGACTTAATTAGTAAAAAATCTATTTAATGAGGTCCTCAAATTCTATATATCACAACTATAGTATATAACACCCGACCCTTATGAATATAAATTATTATTTAAAGAAATAGTTTTAAAATGTAGACACGAATTAAAAATGGCTACGCTTCCAGGAATCTATGTACTCGAAGCAGCCATGAGGCACTTCGTTTTTATTGCTTTTTTATGTTTTATTTTCAATACTGGTTTGTTCTTTGCGTACCAAATATATGTACAAGTTCTGTTTCTTCTTTTTTTAAATCTGGGCACCGGCAGGATTATTTACAGCTCCATGAATTCAGCATAAAATTTATTATCATCAGCTCGATTAAGCTTGGTATTTATTTTGTCCAAGCATACAGGTATAAGAAGGATTTTGTCAACAGGCAAACTTGACAAGCCAAATTGCAGGATCAAACGAAGTGAGCTTAAAAATTTAGATCCCCTAACCAAGGGTTTAGGACACCTTCTTTTGACCATTTATTCAGAAACAAGAGTTATTTCAAGTTACTTTGTCAATTAATGTAGAGTGAAATCGTAAATTTTTTGCATCAGCAAAAATATAATAAATAATTTAAGTTTTCCAAATATAACTTAAATTATTTATTATATTTTTAATAGAAAAAGTTTTTTCAACATGGACAAAAACAACAACTAGCTTCATAATTAATACATACATAGATAGTTGACTGATTTGCCAAAAAACAAATAGCGATTCTAATATATTTTAAATAAATGTCCAAATATTGTTGAACTGTCACTTGAAAGCAATTATAAAATGTCAACCCAAAAAAATAACAAGTTGTTCGAGATATTATGTAAATTCTAGCACTCGATCTACATTTTAAAACTATGCATTTTATAAAAATACGTTTCAGATACAATTTTTAGTTATAATTTGACACTAAGACATTGATACTTATGATTGTGATAGACAATGTTCTTAATTGTTCCCTAGGATAAGTTGATTGCTTTGTGAATAAAGGCATGTGATATAGGTTACATTATAGGACCTATTAAACTACGGGTTATTCAGACCGTTTTAGTCTATGGTTCGAATAAGGGTCAGACTGTCTTACTCGGGTAAGAAAAAGAGACGAGTCCGAATATCGCACGCGTTATTCAGCGTAGTGTAATAGGCCCTTAAAATTGGTGTAGGATAGTGGGTGACAGCTGTCGAATTCATACAATGTAGCTACCTATCCTTTTTTTTCATCTTTGGGCTATATTTCACCGAGACACCATGGCGGCGCCAGGGCCGAGCCGCTCATATGTGTGAAGTGTGCAGTGCACACAGGCGCCAACGCATTAGGGACGTCAGATGAGATGCAAACGCCAGTTTTTTATTTTTTTTTATAAAACTATGCGTTTTATTGCTTCTAACAATTTTACCAGCAGCCTGCAGTATACAATTAAGGCAAAACATATTGACTGCCATGAAATTGCATGTGTAAGTATCAAATGTGTTTAATAAAAAAAATCAAATCCGTAATGACAGATTGACGACAAATAAAAACACTATCCATATCGTATAGCGACACCAAAAGAGAGGCGCTCCTTAGTTCCACACACAGGCGCTGCCTGGAGTCGGTTGGCCCAGGGCGGCGCGACCAGTCGCCGCTAACAAAATGTAATACAGCACTATAGAGAAGTTACCTACTCACCTGGTGTCAATTTGGTGGCGCGATCAGCTCGGACGTGTAATGACTCTGGTGTCTGTCTAGTTTGGTAGCTTAAGGCTATATATCACCGGGACACCATGGCCCGGTAAAATATAGCCCCTATACTTAGATGCATATTTTCGTCCATCCGTCATTCTATAGTCTGTCTAATAAGTCAACAGACTTGAGAATTTTGTATAATAATTGACTATTTAAAAAATACTTATATTCGGTACTTTTTATGGTTCTTCTATTAGTAAACAAGATCTCTATCTCTTGATTATTGAACCCGTGTTGAATACATCAGATTTCATTAAATCCTAATAATTACCCAAGTCGTTTAACTTATTAGACAGACTCTACCCATGTTATGTAAAGAAGACCTTAGTAAGAATTATATTTGAATTTAGAATTCGAGAAAATTATTTAATTTTGGAACCATTTATTCTGTCAATATCAATTATGACAAAGTTTAAATTCCTTAGACAGTTTTGGCGGCAATTTTACGTGTAAAGTTCAGTGGCTGTTTTTATTATTCGCAAATTGACTCCTAGTGTATATTGTGATGTAAAATTGGTGTAGTTTTTTTTATCTCAAGTGTCTTCGCAACTAGACAATATGTGGGATCATTGAAAGAGGCGCGTACTTGGTAAGTAAGCTGAGATACTCAACTAAGCTTGCTAAAAAGGCTGATTCGATACATTTGCTGCCAAATACTACAAAATCATTAGAATGTGTTACATTGTTTTGTAAACAAAATGACTGAATGTTGTATCAAAAACTTTATAAAAAAGGCTTTAAAAATCAACCTAAACATCATACATAGGTACATAATGATAATAAGGTAGGTACGTCATATACATGAGATAGTATTGGAGGTTTGATATGATCTCGAATTATAAGTTCATGTAAATATGGTGAAGAAATTATTTGACGCTTTTTCACCCTAACAAAAAGAAAAATAAATAGTTTTTAATTAAAAAATAATAATAATAAAGATGCCTGCATCTTGCAAGAGATATACACCCACCATTTTCATGCATTTTCATGTTTTTTATTACTTAAGGCAATTTTGATTAAACCACACGCTTAAACAAATGTTGGGGGAACACAAACCTGCGGGGACCTGCGGGGAAGTCACGTGACAGGTTTTGTATGAACTGCGGGAACGTAAACATGTTTGCTTGGCCACATTGGCAGCGCGGTACGGGTTCAAGGACAGTGTTTCCGCTCGCCGTCCGCACACTCACCACAAAATATATAAGGTGACTGGTAATTAGTGACCGATACTTATACAAATTATTGTACTCATGAGTACAAACAACTTTCCCAAAGAAACTTTTTTTTATACTCATTAGTTTTATCACAATAACAAAACAGCTGTTCGCGCAATTCACGAGCGCGCGCGCGCCTGCGCTCTCTCAGCTGTTAACCGCATAATGCCGTTGTCTCATGTACCTTGAAATAGTGATAGTGCACCCACGCCGCTTGCAAACCCATAGGTGTATATATAGGGTAACTGGCAATTAGTGTACGATACTTAAACACGTGATTGTGTTCATGATAATAAACAATTTTTACTATGGGAGCAAAGCCGAAATCGCGAAAAAAATATCAGCTGTTCAGTACATTTATGTTTGCCTAATGTGAAGCCCGATATTTTTTTCGCGATTTCGGCTTTGCTCCCATAGTAAAAATTGTTTATTACCATGAGCACAATCACGTGTTAGTATCGTACACTAATTACCAGTCACCCTATATAATCGGTGTAGGTACCTACACTTTCCGGTTAAATATTACAAGTTAAATAATGAATATAAAAAAGTTACTTTGGGAAAGTTGTTTGTAACCATGAGTATAATTACGTGTATATGTATCGGTCACTAATTACCAGTCACCCTATATAGGTACAGAAGTAAATCTACATACAAAGCGCGCTCGAGCAACGCACACATAGACACCGCTCACGGACACGATATCTCGTAGCGCCTCGGCCCGCTCGTCGAACAGTTCCGGCTCAAACGCTCATTAGTGTGCGTCTACCGAGCGTAGGTGTAAAAAGTGAAGTACATACATGAGATTGTCTTCTGTACCTATCTATTTTGTGCCGAAGGTCTTAGATTAAGAATGGCATAAAAAAGTGACGGCATTAAAATAAAATTAAAAAAATAAGCTGTTTCATAGTTTTAACCACCCACGTCGAATATATATATCCAAAAAACACTCGCGTTTATTTTACCAGGATTGCACCTCCTTGACCCAATACTCGCATCTCGTCAGCTCTTCTGTCACCTATGGGGATTGAAGAGCTAAACGAGATTGAGTACCCAGTCGCGAACACACGACCCCGGCGAATGGAACGCGACAACCCTCGTTGGACTAATCCGACGCGAGCGGTTAAAGGTTTAAAACTTAACGGAACATTGTTATTTGCTAGTAAACTACTGTTGATGTATATTTAGCTAATAATAAATACTTTTGAGACTACGGAGACGGTTTCGATAAAGAGAAACGAATTGATAAACTACACAGAGTACTGTTTGAGACAGATTTCCAACATTTTAAAGTTTGACATTCCTTCTCTCCATCCAGAGCGAGAACACTGATTGGATGAGGTAATATGAACGACCAAACTATTGGTTTCGGCTGAAAAAATGAACTTCGGCTAAAAATCAGTTTTGGCCGGCACTACGGCCGAAGCCGAAACTGAATTCGATTTTATGCTGCGATCAAATTTATTAGGTAAAAGTAGTAATTTTGTTTTATACCTCAAATATCAGAGACTGAATGGTTAACATCATATCTGTATTATTTTAACAAATATACATATTTTCCCACAGAAAAATATTACCATATCCGAAAAAATCGATTTAGGCCAAATCTGTGCCTGCAGCCGAAATCTAGTTTGGGTTTCGGCCGTAAAACTAATTTCACTGTTTTAGTGACACTAAAATAAATTAATTATTAAAACTATCTCGCCCCCTGTTATATGAAACTTATAACAATTGATGTAATGTGTGTATATTAAACATCTTTTACTATCTCCTCGTAGAATTCAGATGTGATACGAAATACGTTATTTAAGTTTATAAAAAATGTCAAGAGATTATAAAATTGATTAAAAATTCGATTCAAATAATTTCGTTAAATGTTCACATAATTTTAAATTCTTGAATATTTCTTATTCATGATTTCACTGATTATAATTTCATTCAGTTAATTATTCCAAGCATCACAGTACATATATTTTTTTGTAAAATATGACATAATACTGGGACTATTTTTCAAAATACAGATATAAAACTTATATTTTAAAATATTGCTAGTGTATATTATAATTTATAATATAATGCTATTTTTTGTAAATTATATTTAAGAATGAACTTAAAAAATCTATAAGTGGTGTTTTGTTTAAGACATTTTCTATTTAGTTCCCGATTTAACCAGGTAAACCGAAGTGTTTATGTTGCACAACTGTGCAGGTTTCCACACAAACTTACCTGACAGGTATAACTGTGCAGGTATACTTTAGCGTGTATACCTTTAGAACAAGCCAATGTCCGGCTTTAGACACTCGTATATACATACGTTATTGGGGAACTTCGACTTATAAATATTGATTTAAAACTATTTGGAAGTAACCAGCCATATTAATATTCTCTATGATTATAAAAATATACCCATAGTTATATATTTTTGTCGGTATACTCACGCGCTTTCGTATGTTGTTTTGTGTATCCAATATATCTTAGATAGTAGATGAACAAGAATTTTTAAATGAATTGCACTGAATATGTTTCAATTATCTAACCCGTAAATCTAAAAATACTATTATTTTATACATTTATTTTTCATGGCCAGTTGGCCATACTACTTTAAAGTAAAATTCAGACAAAAGGAAATCTTATTTTGTTACTTTTAGGATATTCCGTTAAGTTTTTCATGTTGGCAGTTCGATAACATACATTATGTAAGTCATCAAGCAGTTTTCATTCAAAATATTGCGGTTTATAGAAAGTATGATTTACGATTTAAATTAAAAAAACTAACAAGTATGTTTTCTTGTTCATGGTATAGTGATTATTAATCTCATAGCGCCATTTTGAATCGTCTAAGATATACTGGACACATCGAACATACTCCTACATTTTAAGTGACAGAACCGTCTACACGTATTTACGTCAATAACCTTGTTAGTACACCAATTGGTTCAATATGAGACAAAAAACATTAACGACGCAAACACATAACCTCACTTTACATTACGCTTTATCCACTGCCTCCTCTAACCGCTTTTGCGCTAATCTCCTACGTCTATGTATAATGGGTACGAAACCCCATAACGCAGCACCGCCTATGAGAATAAATCCTAATGTAACAAACAACGACTTATAAGACTGTGTATACTCAAACCAAAACCCACAGATTGGGGGCCCTATCAACTGCAGTATACCGTTAACGAACAGGCTGATACCATAAGAAGACATGAGCCTCTCAGTACCTAGCATTTCTGTCATAACAAGAGCTGTGACACCCACGTTGATACCAGAAGCAATGCCGAAAATCGAGCAAAACGCCGAAATAGCAGAGTAGCTCGTCACTAGTGGTATCAACGCGAGACTAATACCGGATAATAAAAGGCCGAAAATAAAAAAGTAACGCTTAGGTGTTACAACTACATCTGATAGTGCTGACCCGCCAATTCTGCCGACCAAATCTAAAGCCGAAATTATAGACAGAAGATACGCTCCTAAAGATTTATCGAAACCACATTCCTTAGCGTATGAAGGTACTAAAATGATAAAGTTTGTGTAGGATATCGCACAAGTACAATTTGATATTAGTATAACTAAGTATATCGGATCTTTTAATAGATTTACATCAAAATATTTGCTTGGTTCTTTTTTAGAATCGTCTTCTTTAGAACGTTTTTTACAACCGCAACAATAAGTTATAGGTGCTAAACTGTCAGTGACAGATTTAAGACTGAATTGGGAAGCGAATTCGCTTGGTTTTTCGAAAGCTGACAACGTCGAGCCATGGAAAGGCGTTGACATGTACTGAAAGCTTGAAGTCGAAGGACTCCGTTTAGGTGTTTTTGGGACGCCGAGTTTTTTGCCGAAAGCTTCTTGAGAATTCACCCTACTACTCTTGCCTTCAGGAACAGATTCTAGCAATGAAGGATTGCTGGGCAAATGATTTTTACTTGATATGTGTTGGAGACCGTGTCTTGAGGAAGCCGGTGTCGTTTTTCGGTTTCGATCTACGTCTCTCGTTGTTACTTGGACAGCACTAGCCGATCTTGCGAATTCTTGTTTGGGATTTTCGTCTAAATTGACGTTGGATTGATTCTTGAAGATTGGGGGCGAACCGTTGGGATGCTTGTCGGGGGTTGGCGTTGAGTCCTCGGGGGTGAATGTTAATTTGGGGTTGTCGGAATCTTCTAGTTCGCCGTCTTCTTCTGCGAAAGGTTCCAGCTGAAACAAAAAGATCATTTGTTAGTTAGTTTTTAGAGATCTTTATGTACCAATCCGCGTCATCCTTTCCCCAACAATGTGGGATCAGTTTTTTTTATTATTGATAGGTTCCCGCTTGACCGCAATCTCACCTGATGGAAAGCAACGATGCGGTCGACGATGGAGTGGGCTTAACTAGAAACAACCTAGTCACTGTTGACCTTCCAAGCTAACCCGACGCAGGTGACTCCCTGTATTTTATGTGAAGCGAGTAGGTAAATATCTGACAAGCATGACTAGCGTCAGATTTCTTGGCCTTTTCCTGGTTGTCCTTAGCTTAAGGGGCCGGCGACGGATGAATTTCCATAAAACGTAATATCACGCTTATTTGCAGTTGGAGCATATTTCCGACATATGATGATATTCGGTGATAGACAATATTTATCTAGGTTCCTACGTCGACGAATTTGTAATTTAAACCAAAAATGACAAAGATTTAGCCCATTAAAGTTGCGTGTAACGTCACGCCGTGCTGCATTTTTGCACGGGGTGACGTCACAAGTAACTTTAATGGGCATATCTTTGTTATTTTTTAGGGTTCCGTAGTCAACTAGGAACCCTTATCGTTTCGCCATGTCTGTCTGTCCGTCTGTCCGTCCTCGCTTAATCTCTGTGACCGTTAGCACTAGAAAGCTGAAATTTGGTACCAATATGTATATCAATTACGCCAACAAAGTGGTAAAATAAAAATTGGAAAAAAAATGTTTTATTAGGGTAGCCCCCCTATATGTAAAGTGAGATTTTTTTTTTTTTTAATTACAACCCTAACGTGTGATATGTTGTTGGATAGGTATTTAAAAATGAATATGGGTTTAAATATTTTTTTTTTAATGTCAATAATTTCGGAAATAATCGCTCCAAAAGTAAAAAACAATGTGTGTGTCCCCCCCCTCTAACTTTTGAACCATAAGTTTAGAAAATATGAAAAAAATCCGAAAAGTTGAACTTTATAAGGACTTTCTAGGAAAATCATTTTGAACTTGATGGAAAGAACAGTTGTACGAAATAATTTCTGGACTAAGTTTGTAATATAATCATATATGCAAGCATTTTTTAAACTCATAAGTGGGTACACTTATTGTGACGGACGGGAAACTACGGAACCCTACACTGAGCGTGGCCCGACACGCTCTTGGCCGGTTTTTTATTGTTAAATCGAAAAAAGAAAAAATACGTGTCCAATATTTTTTTATAATCTAAAATACGGACTAAATGAAATGTAATTATTTTGACCCTGGAAACTACCTTATTACGGCATTCGAAGTTGGCGGGTTGACGTTTTCTGATCATAATAAAATTCTCTATTAATCTGTTTAGGCAGTATTTTTCTAAAATCAGTAGTTTTCGAAATAGTAGCTCCTACACAAAACCTGCAATGTGAAACAATGCGTTCTAAATAAAAACAGGATCGATTGCCATTGCCATGTTATGACGTCACGTCGTACTGTCAAATCAAAGAATTAATAAGGTAAGCAAAGCATGAAATTTTTATAAATTAATTTATTTACGAACTGTGAACGAAAATATTTAATCAGAATCCAGTTCTTCAATTTTACTTAACTCTGAATTCTTACATTTTTAGCATTATTATAATTAAGCATACGTAAAGATTTAATTTCTTTAAGAACCGTTAACGAAAATATTTAATCAGAATCCAGTTCTTTAATTTTACTTAAGGGGCCAAGCGAAAAGTGCCATAAAACAGTGATTTTCTGAGGCCTACTCCTCCGTAAGGGCTTGGTCAATTGGTTTAAAAAAAAATTATGTTTATTATAGATTCATGAACAATAATATCAACATTTGATTTTATCGTGCAATTAATACTTTTGTCAAAAAAAAATACTTAGCAATTTCGCAAATTTTCGCAACTTTTCCCTACTCCTTCGAAACGGCTTGGACCTTTAGAAACATTTTTACACATAGAAATTGGTGGTTAAATATTCTTCAAAGTGAACTAGGCGAGTGCGAGAGTTGCGTTCACATAATTTCGGCCAGATGGTTCAAGGAACTATACGCCTTAACTCTGAATTCTTACATTTTTAGCATTATTATAATTAAGCATACCTACATAAAGATTTAATTTCTTTAAGAACCGTTAACGAAAATATTTAATCAGAATCCAGTTCTTTAATTTTACTTAACTCTGAATTCTTACATTTTAGCATTATTACAATTAAGCATACATAAAGATTTAATTTCTTTACGAACCGTTAACGAAAATATTTAATCAGAATTCAGTTCTTGAATTTTGCTTATCTCTGAATTCTTACATTTAGCATGGGCTAATAGTCTATATTAAGTTTTTGATGATGGGTGAACCTGGAGTTCTAAGATACAGGCGTAGGCCTAGTTTAGACTCCAGATCTCCCACAAATTGCAATTTTCATCCGTTAAGTGCTTGTCTTACTGCCAAATAACATGTCGATGTTTGAAGTGTAATTTGTGGAGATAAATAAACATAACTTGATTTTCTTTTTCTGCCCAATATCTTTTTTTATTTATTTATTTGTGTGCAAATAAATAAATAAATGTTGTAAATAGTTGTTACATTTATATATTGTCTCAAACATGGACCCCGGAAGGGCACTGCAACATTTATATTATGTATACTGCATGCATTATACAAATTAATTGATTATTATAACAAACATTACAATTATTACAATTTCATACATTTATAATTATTAAACTGAGTATTCGATACATCAGATTATTTAAATTATTTCATTCGATATTATTATTCTTACTATTCCATACATCATTAAATTAAATTCTTCGATTTGACAGTACGACGTGACGTCACTACATGGCAATCGATCCTGTTCTTACTTGGAACGCATTGTACGACGCCGGATCGCAGTTACTTTTTTTTAGTTGAGAAAATCACCTAATAACATCCCCCGCTCTGGGCGGAGCGGGAGACAGTATCAGACTTTTTTTGACTAAAAACCTACTCCTGTTCCTTCGTTACCTTTCGTACCGGCCCAATCTTCTTTTCAGAAACCCATCCTTGGACCCAGTAGACTTCGACAACTCCTTGAGGCGAGCGCAAACAGTTAGGTACTGCAACGGCAATGCGAATTATTGCGTTGCGATATCGTGCGGCAAAGCATCGGTTCAAGTGACCATACAAAGTGCGATGCGGATCTATTTGCAACATGTTTGGATGCGTAGTGCGAGCAGGCAAGTTTTTACGCACGGTTTTGTGTTTGTAGAGTCTGTCTAATAAGTTAAACGACTTGGGTAATTATTAGGATTTAATTAAATCTGATGTAGTCAACACGAATTCAATAATAAAAGTTGATTAAGAGATAGAGATCATTGTTTAGTAACAGAAGAACCTTATAAAAAAGTATCGAAAATAAGTATTTTTTAAATGAATAAATATTATACAAAATTCCCAAGTCGGTTGACTTATTAGACAGACTCTAGTACCCTTATTTTATTTTTTTTTCGATGGGAAAAATCATCTTATGACAACTCCCGCTCTTGGGCGGAGAGGGAGATAGTGTCAGACTCTTGCTAACTAAAAAACCCATCCCGTTCCTTCAAGCCTTCATACCGGGGCTCGAGTTCCCTTTCGGATAATCCTGGTCCCAGTAGGCTTCGACCCGGCTGGGCCCCTGCTGTTGCTGACAACACCTTGAGGCGCGCGGGAACAGTGCGTGCCGTCGACGACTTGGGCTTGGTCCGGACAGTCACCGGACTGCCGGACAGCGAGCTACCCATTGCTCACTGTCCGCAAGCCCGCGCCTACGGTTGGTGTTTGTACCCTAAACATTATAAATAAAACACAGCTATGTTCCTTTGCAGTGACTCTTTCGAACAATTTGACTAGTCAGCTGAACTTCAAATCATAACTTTTTCACTTTACGCCTTTTTAGACGGGGAAAATCATCTAAATAACATCTCCCGCCCTTGGGCAGAGCGGCGTGTCAGACTTTTACTTAATAAAAACCCACTCCTGCCTACTGGGGCCACGGGTGATGCGAAAGAGATCTCCGGGGCCCTGGGACAATATATAAAGAAGGAATTATATATTGTCCCAGGGCCCCGGAGATCTCTTTCGCATCACCCGTGGCCCCAGTAGGCTTCAACCCTGCTGGGCCCCTACGGTTGCTGACAACTCCATGAGGACGCGCGCGCGATCGCTACGCACCGTCAACGACTTGGGCTCGGACCGGACGGTTACCGAACGTTCGGACAACGAGCTACCCATTGCCCGCCGTCCGCAAGCCCTTGCCTGCGGTAGCCGGAAATCTGGATCGGAATCTCGGCGGTTGGGGCGCCAGGGTCATTGAACGCGTGCCTCCGCCTGAATTAAAGACTACTTTTCTAAGATATATTATTTATAAATTAAACCCGATATTTTTACAAAAAAATAAATAATTTATTTTCAAAATACATTTAGTTACTTACTAACTAAGATTTGCTACTTAATACAAAAATTAAACATTGAACAATATGTATAAAAGCTAGGAGTCTTGTAAGACAATTCATTTATTTATATCTGGAAATAATAAAATTAAAACTAATTGGAAAACATAAGGGAATGAATACAATAATATTAGGAATGAAAATATTAAAATTATTATTTTTAAGCAATTTCGAAATACTTGATTAAGTAAACACAACTTAATTTTAGTTAAAAATAAAAATAATAAAAACATTTGGCAAGAAGTTAATATTGGGAAGTACAAGTATTTGTATTTTTCGATTATTTTTTTAAATCGATGCCAAATAAAATTACTTCTCAAGTATCTATGAAACGTAATATTTGAATGGATTAGACGCACAATACCACATTCGCAAAATGACGCATTGGATTTTCGCAAAATGACTTTTCGAAAAATGCAATTTTCGCATAATGTACAAAATGTCATTTCGAGCACAGTATTTTTCTTAATGTGTAGTTTTGAGAATATAACATTTTGATAATGGGGCATTTTGCTAGTGTGGCATATTAAGAAAATACATTTTGCGAATGTGGCATTTTGCTTCAATATGTAATTTTGCGAATGTGGCATTGTGCGCCTTATCCGTTTGAATAAGTACAGTCATTTAAGATTTTCTTTCTAAGCAAAGCATTTTTCAGCCTATTACGGACTAACTACAATCTTGTGCTTGCCTTTTAAAATATGAACTATTTTGTAAACTAAAACTCAACATACGGACAAAATACACACACAAAAAAAAAACATTACCATTTAGTAATAAAAAAAAAAAACTAAAAAAGTACCTAGGTTTTAAAATAAAAATAAAAATTAAATTAATAATTTTTCAAAGCCTCTAAAGGTAACTTTTGTTCAACTAAACTAATAAATAATAAGAGGAAAACAAAACATAATTTTTAATTACAAAATAAACTAGGTATACTCCATTTGTTTACGTAGTTAATTAAATGTAAACAATCATCACATTCATGTATTTTATTTATCTAAAAAATTGACAAAAAAAATTATTTAAATTTTTTTATAATTAGGTTTCAGTGTTACGTAATTAACTAAATTTAAATAATCTTTGTATGTCTTTTATTAAAAAAAAAACTTATTAAGATTGTACGTTTAGTTAGGTACCTAAACAGATGGAGTACAACTATCGGCACGAATATTGAGCGCTCGGCGTCAGAGTGGGGATCGCTTTGCGTATTCCATACATTGGCGAGCCAATCGTCGCAACGACGACGATTGGCTCGCCAATGTGTGGAATGCGCAAAGTTAGATTAATGCAGCAAGCGCAGAGAACGAATCACGAGTGACGTCTGCGACACAATGGCGCAGCGAGCCAATCACTGACATTCCCCGCCCCCGCGTATCACTTCGCAGCACTAAAGAGACCGAATATTTGACTTCTGTGCAACTTGAAGCCGGCGCTCAAGATCCGTTCCGGTGATTGTATACTTATTATTGACAATACAACCTTGTTCACGGTATCACCAAATTTTTCAATGTCTAAATAATTTTTCCTCTTTTTAGGGTTCCGTTACCTAAAGGGTAAAAACGGGACCGTATTACTAACACTCCACTGTCCGTCTGTCTGTCACTAGACTGTATCTCTTGAACTGTGATAGACAGTTGAAATTATCACAAAGGATATATTTGTGGCTTATGTATCTGAGGCTGCAAACTCCGTCATTGGAGTAAAAATTAAAAAAATAACCTGAAAATGCTTATAATTCGGACTAAAAATGTAAGTAAATTCGTTTATTATAATTGTCAAATATTAAAAATATATTTCGTGAAGACAAAATTCCTTCGGTTTTCTTGTCAGCGATATACCGCCATTGTACCCTTAGATTCATACTCTGATCAAAATGACAGACATTTTTGACAACCCTTTTATTACTGTCCGTTCAACCGATTTTGAGTTTTATTACCTTGTTGTCATGACAAATGGAGACTGCAGTAAATAGTTGGTATTGTAACCAACATTTTTTGCTTTTAATGCCAACTAAATAGAAGTTAAAATCGGTTGAACAGACAGTAAAAGACGGTTTCTTTAAATGTCTAATTTTAACGCGAATAGGGTATACAGTTGCCATTACAGATCTTGAACGCTCGGCGTCAGAGTGAGGATCGCTTTGCGCATTTCATACATTGGCGAGCCAATCGTCTTCTTTGTTAGATACATGCAGCAACGCAGTGAACGAATGAGGAGTGACGTCTATGACTCCCCGCCCTCGCGTCGCACTTGGCACCACTAAAGAGACCGAATATTTAAATATTCGGCCTCTTTAGTTCAAGATCCGTGATGGCAACTGTAAGTTTGTGCAAAAGCTGTTTTGATGTAAGTACAATTAACTATTATTCAATTCTATTCTATGGAAATAAAGTAGATTTTAGATTGTAAATATTTTGTGCAATTGATAAAAGATTCACTATTTTGAACTAAATATTAAAAATATATATATATTTACTTTGTATTTATTTTTGTGCCTATTTTTATACTAACTAGGGAATTATTTTTTACAGTGCGTAAAAATGAAAGAGTCATATCATGTCTATACATCTGTAAATATTTGCAAAAAACTAACAACCTTGCAAAACTGTATTACTGACATCATAAACAACAACTTTTGTTCTATGACTTTTTACAAAACATAATATATTTACCTTCAAGATTTCTTTGTTCTATCTAACACATTTCAACTCTGTATTTTGCTGTACCTACCTTCGCCTCGCGCACGATCCCCGCTCCCCTCCGCTATTGTACTATCGCTTGTTTCGCATAGACTTCGGAATATTTAGAACATACAATTTAAATATTTTTATTTTTGTATAAAAATCTGATGAACTAAAAATTAAAAATTTTAATAGTCATAGAATAATAGTTGTTATTTATAATGTTAGTAGCATATATCTCGAGAGGTTGCCAGTGTTTTACGAATAACCCTTTTAATAAGGCAAAGTTCAAACTCATTGAGCTAGAACTCTAAAATTTTACAGATAAGTATGCCTTAAAAGATGAACAAACATAATTTTTAGTATAATTATGCGAAACTCGAAACACGTGTCTAGTATTTTTATGTAAAGAATCTATGTATGTACCAGGGATGTTATGGATATGAAATTTCGGATACGGATTGAATACGGATATAAAAATGATTATTATACCGGTTACGGATACGGATACGGATATCAAATTATTTCGGATATAAAATTTTTAAGGAATTTCAGAAGTCAAATATAAATACATACTATTTACTACTGTACCATTTATATTTTACGACGCTGTCATAACGTGTCGTAATTAGGCTCCTCGCCTATCCGATACTATCCGAAACTTTTATTTCGGATTTGGTTACGGTTACGGATATTATTTTATATCGGATATCCGATAGTTTCGGTTACGGTTATGGAGCTCCGTTACATCCCTGGTATGTACAACATAACTGTATCATGAAAAATCATAAGCTTGTTATGTCAGCAAAAATACATAGTCACCGAGCCATCCAGGCTACTGAGTTGTTTTCAACTTACACCCAGCTGTTTGCTAGCTCCTAATGCCTGCTATGATCTGCCGTGACCTTTGTTGTACTTAGTGCGACTTGTGACTTTTTTCAATATTTTTGGAAAAAATTAAACATGGTGTAAAAACTATTCGAATCCATTCAGTTACTGATTTAGAACAAACTATGTTCAGATTTCGCATAAACTAAAAATAATAATGTATATGTATCAGTGAAATTGTAAATACCGTTAGATTATAATCTATCTTCCGAGATTGTAAACTATCGAATGATTGTCAACTGTTGCATACCGCTTACAATTTTAAAACATTATTTCTCGGTAGATTATAATCTAACGAAGTGAACTGTTAAATCACAATCTCTTTAAATTGTACCTGTATTTTAAGATTTCAATATATTCATAATATCATCCTTCGTTACATAATTGCATAAGAATCGTTACATTTTGAATATCATGTTCAATAAAATTTTACTAAGAAAATGTATCTTGTAGTATTTTAAATATAGCTTTAACATCTAGGAATGTTTAACAAAAATACTGCGATCACCAATTTTTGGCTTAGCGTGGTGATTGATAATCGAGACATTAGGAATTAATTTAACATATAGCATAGTCGTCCTTATAATGTTCCCACTCAGACCTCCTCTCTAGGAGGCCTGAGTTGTTGGTGAATGTTACATGTTCTCGAAGTTTTGGTTTTAGGACATGTCGGTTTCCTCACGATGTTTTCTTTCACAATTTTGAGAGCAGTGGTGATGAAATAAATTACACAAAGTAATGCGCCTGACTGTTTGAACCAACGACCTACGACTCGTTAGTCGAGGACGTTATCACTCGGCCACCATTGCTCAAGTCAAGGAACCGAATTTATTTATTACAAAAAGACCATTCTTTGGGTCCCGTACGCAAAGGGTAAAAACGGGACCCTTTTACTAAAATTCCACTGTCCGTCTGTCTGTCACCAGGCTTAACACCATGAAACGTAATAGCTAGACAGTTGTAATTTTCACAGGTGATGTATTTCTATTCCCGTTATAACGATAAATACAAGAAAAAATAAAATAGATATTTAAGTTGGGCTCCCCTTCCTGAAAAAATACTCTATATACACTAATAGGCACGTCTACAAAGAGCGAGTAGCCTCGCGAGGCATTTGCTGAGCAAGGAAACTATCCAGAACGCGGCGCGCTTTTGAGTAAAAACAAAATGCCGACACTGGATGACTCGGGCGCTTGGTTGCTCGCCCGCGACAGCGTGCGCGCTTGCCTTGGGCGAGCGACGTTCACACTAATCGAGCTGCTTCGTGCGGTAAATGCCTCGCGAGGCTGCTCGCTCTGTGTGTATGCCTTATGATTTTCGTAGTAAATGTTGTTTATACACATAAGTACTTTCATCCCCTGAAAGATTGCTAAATAACGAAAAAGTCACTTTATAATAAACAACGTTGAAAAAACAAATGAGCTTTCGTTTAAAGAAGGTCATTGTACCTATCAATGCACCCGGGCGCTGCGAATAATCTTAGTAAATAAAAATGAATCTCTATTTCCCTTAGTCACGCCATCACGCGTGAACGGCTGGACCAATTTCGCAAATTCTTTTTTTGTTGTGATCGTTATTGTGAGGAGAAGGTTCTTATAGAAATAAAAAAATGAAAATTAGGGTAGTGTAGGGTAAAGTAGAGTAGGGTAGTGTAGGGTAAAGTAGAGTAGGGTAGGGTAGTGTAGGGTGGAGTAAGGTAGGGTAGTGTAGGGTGGAGTAAGTTAGAGTAAGGTAGAGTAGGGTATAGAAAGGTGGAGTAGGGTAGAGTAGGGTAGATTACGGTAGAGTAGGGTGGAGTAGGGAAGAGCAGGAGCGAAGCCGCGGGAAAAAGTCAAGTTATAAATAAAAAGAGGTAATAGAAAAAAATAACCTATCAATAGATAGTGGAATCTTTTTCAGGTTTTCAGAGTTGATCTCATAGTTTTGAGTAAGTTGTTTATGGCCCCTTTTAAAGAAAACGCATAGGTTTTTCAACGTTGTATTATATGAAGAAACATTTGGCTAAATAGCTCATATACTATATCATATTTAAGCACCATGGTTTATATATCTTATTCTAAGCCAATTCTTTGTATAACTTCCGAGCAGAAAAGAGCTAATACAACATTAGTTTTATTATTTGCAAAACCCGAACCACATGTCTAGTAATTTAAAGTAAAGAATCTTTACAAGGAGTAAGGGACAGCCGTCCACAAACTTTAAGAGCTTGCTCAGTAGACGAAACTGAACAACCTTCCACAAAATTTTTCCCTTTCACAAAAAAAAAATCGGCTTCACCATACAAATTGTCCAATCAAGTTTATAATTTTCTATGGCGAGGCTGATTTTTTTTTTCGTTTCCTGAAAAAGAAATTTGTAGAAGGTTGTTCAGTTTCGTCTACTGAGCAATCCCTTAAAGTTTATGGAGGGCTGTACACTGCTCTTACACCTTTTATACAACATTACATAACTGTATCGTGAAAAATTACGTTGTAAGCTTGTTATGTTACCTGGTTGCTCGCAGAAATACATGGTCACCGGGCCATCTACGCGACTGAGAGGTTGTTTTACTAAACCAGCTGTGCGCTATTGCTTGATGCCCGCTATGGTCTTCCTTGACCTGTGTTGTACAGGTCGCGCGGTGAATTAAGATCCCTCGGCAAAAGTGGAAGGGGCATGCGCAGTATTCAATTCTAAGGTCTGTTTAGGTCTAAAAATAAAGTTTAAAAACGGCAAGCCAGATAAATGGTTTACGACGTGAATTGTTACGTTAAGAAAGAAACTAACGAAATGAAATTTTTCTGAATCGCCCTCACAAATACATACAGTCGCCGAGCCATCTACGTGACTGAGAGGTTGTTTTACTCAACTAGCTGTGCGCTAGTGCTTGATGCCCGCTATAGTATAGAGAGATAGATATATATAGAGTTTATATGTTACTAAGGTTCAAACATACGAAATTAAAAATAAAATCCTAACATACTAAGGATTTCTGTGCGCAATTTTACAATGCGCCGATTGCCCCCACTACTTTCATCGAGTGATCTTAATTCACCGCGCGACCTGTACTTAGTGTCGGTGGTGTACAACTTGTGCCATGGAATCTATTCAGTTACTGATTCTGAACAAAAACTACACTCGGGTTTCACAAATACTAAAAATTATGTTGAATAGGGCGCATAGCTCTATCTCTTTCTCACAATTTTTGAATCACTATTCTCTATACGGTCTAAGTAGCAAATTTATTTCAATACGCTACTTCTTTTCATTATTCCTACACAAAAATAATACAATTTGAAACATCAATAACATGATTATTAGTAAAAATAAGTCAATTTAAAAATATTTAAAATAGGGAATGTGCATGAAAAAAATATTTGTTAATTACCTAACCCATTCAATTAAATTCTTTGGGAAAACGTCAGCTGAGCGAGTCCAATGACCTGTAGGTTGTAGTCGGCGTTGCGTACAAACTACCTACAGGTCATTGGACTCGCTCAGCTCAGATTCATCAATAAATATCATCGTCATCATCATTTCAGTCGAGACGTCCACTGTTGGACATAGCCCTCCCCCAAGCGTCGCCATGACGACCAGTTCTGTGCGTCTGTGTTTCAAATATTTTTATACTTTTGATTTTACCGCCAGCGCTAACCTACCGCTCACAGCGTAAGGTTATGAACGGGACGGTATTTTAACCTCTCAAGAACCGCCATTATTTACGTCAACCAATATTAATAATCAGTAAAATATTATCTGCCGTCGAGAACATTCGTTCAGAAACGATTTTAAGACTTATATTTACTACAAATACAGTTTTAAATCGGCGGGTTTGGTGGCACAAATTTGTGCCAGCGGGGCTCAACGGTAATACTTGTTTACTGGCACGTTTTTGCGCCGCTGGGGCTCTAGAGGTTAAAGGTAGTTTCAAGTTTATTATCCCAGGATATATGTCCAGTAGTGGACTGTCCAATAGTGGACAGTGGTGTCTTTCGGCTGAATGATGATGATTTAAAAGTTGCACGCATATTCCCTACTACCTTTCAAATAGTAAATACATATAACGCGGTATACTATACAGGCTAGTCAACGCTATCGCGATTTGAACAAATAATGAGGGTATTCAAGAAAATTCACACCACCTGATGGAGCCACTTAGCCGTCAGGTCCTTTAAAAAAAACGATTACATGACATTGAAGTATAACTGAATGGTTCTCATATGATCACATATTTACTATATGGTCTTTAAAACAGACATGATGGGAAAAATCATCCAATGACAGCCCCGCTCTTGGGCGGACCGGGAGATAGTGTCAAACTCTTACTGACTAAACGACCCACCCTGTTCCTTCAGGTTTTCATACTGGGGCTCCAGTACCCTGGCCCCAGTAGGCTTCGACCCGGCTGGGTCCCTACTGTTCTGACAACTCCTTGAGGCGCGCGGGAACAGTGTGTGCCGTCGACGACTTGGGCTTGGTCCGGACAGTTACCGGACGGCCGGGCAGCGAGCTACCCATTGCTCACTGTCCGCAAGCCCACGCCTATGGTGGCCGGAAGTCGGGATCAGAATCCCGGCGGCGACGGCGAGAACGCCGTTGCCTGATGCGGTCAGCCTTCTCCTTAGCGAGCATTACTGCTTCGCAGAAGTCGGCGACCGCCTGCCACTCCTCCTCGTTCCGGACCATGGCCTCTATCAGGGCCCGGCGCGAGAGGTCTCCGCCGCCGATAGACTTTGACCCCTGAGTTTGTTTCGGTGTTTCGTCTCAGGGTAGTCGGCTAGGAAACACCGGTCTCATCTAGTTCTCATATGATTTGACTATTACATGTTTACTGTATTAACTTTAAAAGACACTGACCCCTGAGTTTGTTTCGGTATTTCTTCTCAGGGTAGTCAGCTAGGAAACACCGGCCTTGTCTAGTTTAAACTGCCGAAAAACTTAACGTGTAAAATTGCTTAAAAAAAACTAATTCGCAAAATTAATATCATAAGTCTAACTAATGTCACTAACATAAGTGTTTTGACAATTGCCTGGACCTGACGCCTCAGTGGTGCCACCTAGTGAATGTAACTTTAGAACGCCCTCATTGATACTCTATTACGGTGGCCTACACATGGGTTCACGCTCAAAAAATTAAATACACTTTTCCCCCCAGAACAAAAGTCGCCTACCACACTTCATATCACACTTTCTGCAGCTTCTCAGCTTCTTTACGAGCTTTCTCTCTCTTCTGCTTATTAATAAAAGGCATAAACAACCATAACGCGGACCCAGCTATGAAGATCATACCAAAAGTGATGAACATCTTTAAGAAGTTCTTATCTCTCTCAAACCATAAACCACATATCGGTGGACCTACTAACTGTAGCAGACCGTTTACAAACAAACTAATTCCATACGTCGACATTAATCTTTCAACGCCCAAAATCTCGGCCATTACTAAAGTAGTAACACTATTGTTAACTCCGGAAGCCAGTCCAAATAACGCGCAGAAAACGCTTATGGCTACATAAGATTGTAAAAACGGTATAATAACTAACATTATACCAGAGAAAAACAAACCGCCAACGAAATAAAAAGTCTTTGGTATTAAATTCAAATCGCAAAGCGCCGAACCTCCTATACGTCCTACTAGGTCAAGAGCTGAGACGGTACTGAGTAAGTACGCGCCTCTGGCTTTATCGAAACCAATATTTTGTGCGTGCGAGGGTAGTAGAATAATAAAATTTGTGCACGATATCGCTACTGTGCTACTTGATATCAAAATGACTAAATAAGTCGGATCTTTTAAGAGGCTTAAATCGAAGAACTTATTCGCTTCGGTTTTTTTTGTGGACTTCTTCTTCTTGCAGCAAAAACAGCAGTACGCAACATCAGCGACACTCTCAGTGACAGATCTTAAGGAGAATTGTGAGGCAAATTCGTTCGGTTGTTCAAACGCTGAAAGTGTAGACCCATGGAACGGTGTGGCCGATACATGAGCGAAAGACGATGTGGAATAATTCCTTTTAGGACCAGTAGTTGCTGTACTCAATTTCCGCCCAAACCCATCTTGAGATCCCAACTTTTTCAATACTCCCGAGTTTATAGACGAGGAGCTATATGTCGATTTCGGTATAGGACGGGTATAAGACAACTTTCTCTTCGAAGGATTATGACGTAACTGTTGTGATGACGTCATACTCTGTATGTTGGTTTGCGAAGGTTTTTTGTCAGGTGTGAGTCCATTCTCAGGCATCTTCTCCGGCGTTGTGACTGTCATTTCAAATGACTCGATCGGTTCTTCTTCTTCGAATAGTATGTCATCCTGAAATATTAATTGTTGTTGATAATTTTTCAATGAACTGGTTTGTTTGTTTTGAGATTTGAAATAAATATGGGTACTGAAATTTATAATCTTAACTGATCAAAGAGGTTGATCTCGCTTCAAAATTTTAAGACCAGAATTCTAAGGCGGTCATCACACTACCACGCACCATGCAGCGTAGCAGCAGAAAACGCACCTACGCCCGTACTTACGGGAGTGCAGATCTGCATCATCGTGCGGGTTTTTTACGCACTCACGCGCGTAGGTGCGTTTTGTAAATTCACGCAGGCACGCACTCATTTCATACAAAATCACGCACGGTACTACGAGCCTCAGTGTGGCATACCTTGCGTGTCGCCCCGCATGTAGGAGCGTGATCTGTATGAACGCGCGTGGATGCATTTTCAATGTGTTGAACTGTGTTTTCTATACAAACGAAGATACTTATAAACAACGTTAAGACACGCATTCAAGCACTACGCTGCGGGGTGCGAGGCAGTGTGGTAACCGCCTTGAGAAACACTTCTTACAGTTATCAATTTTTTTTTAAATACACCGCATTGAATTACACGAATATAATAATAATGAAGAACCTAAATAGATGTGCCAACACTTACACCGCGAGATATTTGCAAACCTATCCTTATCGAGGTAATATGGGGTAAATAGAAACAAAACATCAAAGTGTATTTTCACGATATTTGAATATTTGCAGCATTTAACTATATCAATTTATTAATGAATCGATTTTTTTTTCCACAACTGTCACACAACGCCGTCTAGTCTCAAGCTAAGCAGAGCTCGTGTTATGAGTACTAGACAACTGATAAACATACTTTTATATTTCTAAATACATACATATTATAGATAAATTACACCCAGACACAGAACAAATGATCGTGCTAATCACACAAACATTTGTCCTGGGTGGGAATCGAACCTACGATCTCCGGCATAGCAGTCAGGGTCACTAACCAGTGGACCAACAGGCCTGAAAAAGTCGATGCTTTGTTAGAAGCCGATAATGTGGTATCAAAGTGAAAAACCAAACCAAAGTTTTGTTTCTATTCACCCTGTTACTATTCACCCCGTTTTAAGGTATCGAAAAAAAAAAGTACATAACTCTCAAAAACCGCTAAATCAATCTTTTCTATTTGCAGGATTGACTAGATATTAAACATTTTTTTTTATGAAAAATTTTTTCTCTCTGTTATTCAGTGCGGTGTATTTCAAGAAATTTTGAAAACTGTGCGTGCCTTTTTTAGGTGTTTCTTAAGGGGCCGGCGACGGATGAATTTCCATACAAACGTAATACCACGCTCATTTGCAGTTGGAGCATATTTCCAACATATAATGACGATACAATATTTATATTATGTTCCTACGTCGAGAATATTAGGAGCATATTTCGCTCCAACTGCAAATGAGCGTGGTATTATGTTTGTATGGAAATTCATCCGTCGCCGTCCCCTTAAGGACTGTACTCTTAATTATTTACAGTGCGTTGACTGTCATCATCAATACCCATATTTACACAAAAAAATTATACAAATAAGGTTAATTAAACTAAAATTGTGAATATATTTACAGGAACGTATAATTTTGTACATTCGCAAGCTGGATTGTGAATTTACTATTAATACATTTTGTGATTTTGATATCTTTAGGTATTATAATATCAGACAAGCATTGTCAGAGTCAATTATAGAATTTAAATAAAGAATATGCAAGTATTTTCTATTTATCAATAAATATAAAAAAAAATAGAATACTAACTGTGTAAAAAATCAAAATAGATCGAAAAGCAAAAAGAGATATAACAAATTTTGACATATATACACCGCTGAATTTTAATCGTTTTAATCCCGTGGAGGATCCGGTACATGAAGCACTATCGATTTGTAAAGACAAAATTAAAAAATAAAGTACCTTTTTTTCAAAACTCGTATTAATTTACGCATGTACGAAATTAATTTCTCTAAGAAAACGTCAGCTGAGCGATCCAATGACCTGTAGGTAGTTTGTATGCAACGCCGATTATTAACTCAGTGACGAGTCGAGAGAGTAGTACAATGAATTAACAATCCAATGTATAGGTCCATTTTAGGTTGTTAATCCAATGTACCTATTTGGATTTCGTCGCTGCAGCCAGCGCTGCGCTCAAGGCTGTTTTCTTAGAGAATATCACGCCAGATACGTTAAGTTTGGCGATTCTTTGTGCTAAATCGGTAACGTTGGTTCTCCTGCGGATATCTTTATTTCTGATGCGGTCACGTAAGGAAACTGAGAGAGTTCAATGACCTGTAGTTAATAGTCGTTGCGTACAAACTACCTACAGGGTATTGAACTCGCTAAGCTGAAATTTTCTTAAAGAATTTTATTTC
Source organism: Mythimna albipuncta (assembly GCA_929112965.1). Taxonomy (NCBI): domain Eukaryota; kingdom Metazoa; phylum Arthropoda; class Insecta; order Lepidoptera; family Noctuidae; genus Mythimna; species Mythimna albipuncta. The sequence goes on along the minus strand of OV815985.1, from coordinate 7,367,580 downwards.
GTACATGCGTAAATTAATACGAGTTTTGAAAAAAAGGGTAAGTACTTTGTTTTTTAATTTTATCTTTTCAATTCGATCGTGTTTCATGTACCGCCGGATCGACCCTCCACCGGATTAAAACGATTAAAATTTAACGGTGTATTTATCTCTCGCAAAAACGCTATTTTCTATAACGTCTGAGTCTGTCGGACTTCTTTATTATTTAAATAAAAATAAAATATAAGTATTTTTTATATTTATTCATATTAGTTAATCAAAAGTAATTTGTATACTTTTTATATGCATATTCTCTATGTAAGAATCTATTGTTATCTTTTATTAGTAGAACCAAAAAAGAGTCGAAAAATAAAAAAAATACGGTGAATAATTCAGGCCCATGTTCTCACTAGATGGCGCTAAACTCAATATTATTAGTTTACTTTGTTTTTAGTGTATTATTATTTTATAACATTATTAAGACAAGGAAATGATTTGCTAAAATCGGACATAAAGGGCGAGGCCAAACGAGCGTAATTTTGTTGAGTCGTAGAATTTTCGGTCGCGTAATTTCTGCTGCATACGGTCTCATACAAAAGTCCTGTTTCATTCACACGGCGACGCGAAATGAGTTATCTGCCGCAGTAAAAATGCATGCAGTAGAAATTACGCGACCGAAATTCTGCAACACACGACTCATAAAATTACGCTAGATTGGCCCCTTAAAGTGTTTTTTTTTTTAAATTTATCTTAATGTTATTAATGCCCCAAACACCTAGGGGCAAAATGAAAAGTCAAAATGAGATGGATTTTGAGTCAAAATCCAACTGATTTTTATAGATAAAATTTAAGTCTAATGTCATCCTTAACGACTATAGTTAGAGAGCTGCTCCGATAAAAAACAATATAAACTAAAAATGTTGAGTTCAGCGCCATCTAGCGAGAACATGGCCGTGCTAAGGCCCGTAGCTTTCAACCTAATGGTTTGATAGCGATTTAGAAGCGTCTATCTCTTTTTTGTTCTGTCTATTAGAAAAAGATAGCAATATTTTCAAAACCCAAATCCACGTTATCACAAAACCCGACACATTAGAAAATCATGCATTTGAAATTTATTAACAGTTTAACCGCTAACGTCGGATTTATCCGACCAACACTCTCGCGTGTACTACCCTAGGGTCGCACATCCACGACCAAATACGCGCATCTCGTCAGCTCTTCTGTCACCTATAAGAGCTAAACAAGATGGGAGTACCTAGTCGCTAACACACGACCCTGACGAATATAACGCAAAAACACTCGTCGGATTAATCCGACGCAAGCGGTTACTAAAACAAAAAATATTTTAGAGGTTTAGCAACACTATGTAACGTTATTAACGTATAATCACTTTCGTTATAAACCAGTTATTTTTATCGTAGTTACAAAGTTAGCACGACAACGGTTATTTTATATTTTAAAATGCGCATTTTTGAAAATGAAACACAATATTGAATGTATGTTATGAGTTCTGTATGAAGTACTCATGAATTATGACTAATTCAACTTCCAAGCATAGAATATTATTTAGCAGAAGGAAATTCGAAAATACCAGAACCTTGTTATTTTTTGGTAGAGAACATCATCCAATGACAACCCCCGCTCTTGGGCGAAGCGGGAGATAGTGTCAGACTCTTACTGACTAAAAAACCCACCCCGTTCCTTCAAGCCTTCATACCGGGGCTCGAGTTCCCTTTCGGATAACCCTGGCCCCAGTAGGCTGTTGCTGACAACTCCTTGAGGCACACGGGAACAGTGCGCGCCATCGACGATTTGGGCTTGGTCCGGACAGTTACTGGACGGCCGGACAGCGAGCTACCCATTGCTCACTGTCCGCAAGCCCGTGTCTACGGTAAAGTACCAGACCGTAAATCTGCCCGCCTAGCCAAGTTACAACGGTTGCGTGGTGGGGCGGGAGAGCGTATCAATCTTTTATTGACTAAACTAAAACATACTCCAGTTCCTTCTTGGATTTTGTTCCAGGGCCCCAGGGGATCTCTTTCGCATCACTAATGGCCCCAGTGGACTTCGACCCTGCTGGGCCCCTACGGTTACTGACATCTCCTTGAGGCGCGCGTGGAACACTTTGCGCCATCGACAACTTGGGCTCGGTATATCACTCTCAGAACTGACATCTGTATCCCCTATATCAATGGTTCCCAATTAGTTTTTGCTGCGTACCCCTTAATGTAGCAATCACACTAATATTATAAATGCGAAAGTTTGTGAGTGTGTGTGTATGTTCTTCACGCTCTAATGTCTGGACTGCTGTTGCATGAGATATCTATTAAATTATCTTGATCAGAGATGAGTAGGTGGTCGACGGAATGGTTCGCGAAAGGATTGTTTACCCAGTTCCATTACGGCGATATTTTTGGGAAGTAACTATGTAAAGCCGCCGACAGATTTTGCAAGTGGCATTTTAAATCTTCATTTAAGTACTGTCGAAGAAGTTGTATCAGAAAAAAGTTTAGGTAAGATTTGGAAACTGGTCATATTTACACTTTTCAATCAAAGATGTCCACAGGGATATTTTTTTTATAGTAGACTCTATAGTGAAATTGTTCTTGTTTTTATTGATACACACACCCCTTGATGCAACTTCACGTACCCCTGGGGGTACGCGTACCACTAATTGGGAAACACTGCCCTATATTTCAACTACTACTACGGAGGAGGATAATCAAATATAATAAAATCCGAATAAACATCGAATTTCCTTCTGTCTAGAAGATAGCTTTGTAAAAAAATTTAAACATTGAATATAGTCATTCATACTCGTACGTAAATTGTATACAGACGCCATAAGGAAAGTGATTATTTTTGAATAAATGAAATGTTAGTGAGCTAACCCTTTAAACCGCCAGCGTCGGATTAATCCGACGAGTGTTGTCGTGTCCTATTCACCAAGGTCGTGTGTTAGCGACTGGATACTCTATCTCGTTTAGCTCTTCAATCCCCATAGGTGACAGAAGAGCTGGCGAGATGCGAGTATTTGGTCGTGGATGTCCGACAATGGCGGAATAAACGCGAATGTAGGTCGGATATATTCGACGTAGACGGTAAAGGGTTGAAGCTAAGCATAGATGGAAGTAAAGGTGGCGTGTAATTGAAATCATCAAGGCATTTAACTCTACAAACACCGTAAGCAAATTGTTACTAATTATTTTATTTGTACAATATATTATGTGTAAATTACTATTTACAAAATTCACTCAAGAGGCTAACTTCTAAGTTCTAGACCTAAATATCTAAAACTGAAAATCCAGCCAGCAATCATCCATCATGTTTACATTCATCTCTTCCTTTTTTTTGGAGGGTAAAAATCATCTAAATGACATCCCCCGCCTTGGCCACTCCGTTCCTCCTTGCTTTTCATACCGGAGCCGAGACTCCCTTTCAGAAACAGACCTTAGTTCCAGTAGACTTCAACCCAGCTGGGCCCCTGCGATGTTTACATTCATCTAGGTGTAATTTGTCGATGATATGTTTTAGAAACATATAACTATGTGTATCATTGTCTAGTACTCATAACACAAGCTCTGCTTAGCTTGAGACTAGACGGCGTTGTGTGATAGTTGTGAAATATTATTATTTTTCTTTTCAAGATTTCTTGAAATAGGACTTTTAAAAACTCTTTTTGAAGTAAGAAATTTATCAAATAAAATCTCCCGCCCTGAATAGAACGAGAGGGAGTATCAAACATAAGTCTGACAGTACAAAATGAATAAATTTTTAGTGAAAATATTTTTTCATAGCAGCTTTTATAACGGTATAATAATAATATAGTAATATTCTACAACTACCACACAACGCCGTCTAGTCCCAAGCTGAGCAGAGCTTTTGTTATGAGTACTAGACAACTGATAAAAATACTTCTATATTTCTAAATACATACATATATAGATACACCCAGACACAGAACAAATGATCGAGCTCATCACACAAACATTTGTCCTGGGTGGGAATCGAACCCACGACCTCCGGTATAGCAGTCAGGGCCACTAACCACTAAATCAACAGACCAGTCTTTACCTATATAATTAATACTCGTCAAGACGAATCATACGAGCCCAAACTCGATGAGGTTGTGTCGTTTAACTACAGAGTTCCTATAGCCACCGTCCGGTTCCATCATCAGATCAGCTCCATATCATAATAATTTTGCATTGTCATCTGATTTACACATGCATGCAAAATCTCAGCTCAATTGGTAGCCGGGAAGGGCATATAGCAGGACCGCAACTTGCACCTTAACACATCCACACATAAACCCGCTAAACTATACTCAAACCATCTTCCCTCTCTCTCTCCCTCTCTCTCTCTCTCTCTCTCCTCTCTCTTTTTTACACAAGAAAGCGACGAATCAGCATAATACACATAAACACTAAGTATTGTTAGTAAATAGTAAATCGATCTAACATCAAATACTAAGTGAGTACGGACGGACAAACAGAAATACTACGAACAAAATATACAATAGGTCATAGTTTCTCAAAGTTTTTTTTGTTTCAGAACCCCAAACGATTATATTCGTGTATAAAAAAAAAAAACACATGACAGATAAGAACTTAAGATATATAACTTTTGCTTTGTTTTTGCCACTATTAAAATTATATTATTACACAAACACCACAAATTTAATTATTAGTATCGATGGAATAAATAAAAAAATGCCCAGATTAGAAACTTAAAACTGCACGCGGACGACGTTATGGTTTAAATAGACTAGCATAGATATAGCATGTTTTATATTCATATAGTTAGGTTAGGTTAGTGCATCCCCCCCAAAAAAAGAAAGAAATATTTTAAATTAATTGAATCTCTGTAACAATTTTTATGTGTTAACTTGGTAAAAATACTGTACTAATGTTAAAAAAAAATAATTAAAAAAATTCGTTAAATTGATTACCGCTTTAAACCAGAAAAGGACAATCAAACTAAGCTCTGTAACACCCAAGTCGAGAAAGTATGACCAACATATACACATATAAACACATAATAAAAATGAATTGCTTACTTTATGCTTTGATGCCACCGTGAAGAGCTCACTTAGAGCAAGTTTCATTTTCAAAAAGACACTCTTTCTTAAAAAAATATACTCGTAATATCGCGGTTACCTTATAACCGCCATCGTCGGATAAATCCGACAAACACTCTCGCGTTTATTCCGCCAGCGTCGCACATCCACGGTCAAATACTCGCATCTCGTCAGCTCTTCTGTCACCTATGGTGATTGAAGAGCTAAACGAGATGGAGTACCCAGTCGCTAATACACGACCCTGGCGAATAGGACGCAAAAATACTCGTCGGACAAATCCGACGCGAGCGGTTAAAGAGTTAAAATTAGAGTATTACGGACAAAAGCTGCTGCTTTTTAATCAATCATATACTGCATTAAGAACTAGCCTCAAATAATAGTTTTATTTATTTTCAATAAATTTGGTGCCAACAAACTATTTGCCCAACCAAGACATTTTTCTAAGGGTGAGTTGCACCATTTAACTATAACGATAACCAAACCATAACCAGCCGTGAAACGGCCGCCTATTAGTCAATTCGACGATTTGACAACTGTTAACGGCTTTGTTATCGTTATAGTTAGATGGTGCAACTCACTCTAAATTAAATATGCATATCGACGGTGTAGTACCAATACCTCCTGACATTTTCGAAGAAAATCACTCTAGTGCTTATAATTTAAATATGTTTCGACATGTTTTAGTGAAATCTCCGAAACGGATATTTAGTTACAAGTGAATCAATTTAAATTATAGGCATACCTCCTACCTAAACCGAAGTGTCAATTGACACTTAACGTTTTTGGACCGGAAATTTTTGAATTCGACAGTTAGGAGTCATTGGCATTTTGCCGTCGATATACACAATCAACTGCATTTTCACAATTCAACAACATCCATTGCGTTATTAACTTAGAGTAAGCGGGCCAAAAACTTCGTGGCAATTTAGTTCTTATTCAAATGAAAACAAAGTCTTCTTAATAATCTAATATAGTGTTTTTTCACTGAGATTAGTTCCAATGCATTAAATTATAATCGCGGGAATATCAGTAAATATTATTTAACACAAATATATAATGATAAATTTTCCAAAAAAAGGGGACTAAGAAACTTTGACAGTCACTGTCTTTGAATTAAGCCCCCTTCAACCAAAAATGAAAAGCCATATGGTCTCAAAAATATGGCTGGAAAACCAAATGAATGTCGACCCAAAACCTTTACAAAATTCATTTAAAATATTGGCAAAGCTAGATTTTTTAAACTAATATCAAGTGAATAATTTATTACACCAAGAATTCACATGTAATCTTTTTTTTTTTGCAAACATTGGCCACAACATTGACATTATGGTGCGTCCAGCAGGCTTACTCTCCAAATTAATTTCAATCTAAAGTCAATCCGATTGCAATGACAATTTTTACGTTACGTGATTTGGTACCCTTAAAAACAATATTGTCAACATATACGATTTCACTTAGTTCTCAAAATAGTCACGCAATTTTGAACCAATTCGGCGCTTGCATTGAATTCAAGGGTACAGGTCGCGCGGTGAATCAAGATCGCTCGGTGAAAGTAGTGGGGGCAATCGGCGCATGTGTACAATTGTGCACAGAAATTCTTAGAATGTTAGGATTTTATTTTTAATTTCGTATGTTTGAACCTTAGTAACATAACTTATAATAACACTAGTTTTTGATTGTAATTTATCTTGTAAGTAGGTAAATTAAAAAAAAAAAAAATTTAAATAAAACTTAAAATTAAAAATATAATTTCGTTACTTTCTTTCTTTAACGTAATAATTCACATCGTAAACCATTTTTCTGGCTAGTCGTTTTAAAACTTTATTTTTAACCAATTTTTTTTACGACTACGTATTACTATTACAATAACACAAGCTGTACGCAACAGTACCCAAGTACAACAGTAAGTATCCAATGAGAGGCGAGAACGCAACGCGGGAATTTTAGAGCGACTCTATTTACCAATGACGTGTCGCCGACAGCGCACACCCGCCCGTACTTCGCCAAATAGACCGTAGAATTGAATACTGCGCATGCCCCTTCCACTTTTGCCGAGCGATCTTGATTCATCGCGCGACCTGTACGAAACGTCACAATCTCAATGTTGGCCGATCGGAATTGAACTCAAGGGTAAGCCTGCAGGTCCGGCGAATGCACCGCGCGCGCGTTCTTTTCTCGCACGGCTCATTCGTACGAAGCCCTTGCACCGTGAACGCTTTGTATAAACATGAAATGCACGCACGCAGTTCACAAACGACTGGCGAAAAAAAAACGTACCATTCAATTATTATGTAAGACGATTTAGGAGCAAAGGATGTCCAACCATGAACCATGTCTTATTTTTTTCTTATCTTACAAGAGTAAAGGTTGGGAAGGAGTCTTGTTAGTTCATAGGGGCGAGTCAAACCGGAATGGTAGCGGCCGGTAGCGGCTGGCTATGCTAGAACTACCGACAAGACCTTTATAAGCTTTTCAAGCAATACTGGTCTTTTAAGTATGTAGATAAAGTTTAAAATCATTTCACACTTAATGCACGCCGCGTCTTTGCTATTCCGGTGTGACTCTGCCATTATTACATGAGATCACAGAAATAAGCAAAGTTAAGATTTGAAAAAGAGCAGGCAACAGCGCAAATGCCTATTTCTCTTCTCGTAATAAATATTAAACACGGAGGGATCGGCCTATTCATATTATTTTTAGGGTCAAAAACTATGAAAAAATTCGTCTTACAAAATAAATAAATATCCCCGTGGATCTAACCAAAGTATATCCACGGTAATCTAGTAAAACGCTTTAAAAAAAATCCGCCTATTTAATTTCACAGCTTTGCCAAAACTTTCCCCACCTTTACCAAACTCATCAAACTCGTCAAACTTATCAAACATCTCAATATACTGACCTGCGGTCCATCCTCATCTTCTTCTGGCTCCTTATACTTCCTCACCATATGTTCTTCTACGGGCTGGAAGAGTAACGCAGCTGCCCATACGTTTAGCATTATACCACCTAGTATTAGCACTGCGCCTCTGAAAAGATAGAGAGAATATGGTTTAGAACGCAAAAAAAAAAAAATTTGAGAGGTGTCAAGGGACACCCGGATGGAACGAAGTTCCTTTATTATGTACAGAAAACCTGTTTAAACTCAACAAAAATAATCGTCGCGACACCACACTGTTCAATGCGAAATAGAAATGAAAATATCTGGCTTGCTTTCTATAAGAGAGAGAGAGAGAGAGAGAGACAGACAGAGAAACATGCGCACGCCGCACGACTTACAATAGCTTACTATAGCAAAAAGTGTCGTTACAACGTTTCGTGAGATTTTTTTCCGTCTAGCCCCCTTTCACAACGCGCGATAAGGAACTTCGTTCCAAAAACTAGTTTTTTTTTAAATAAGAGTTGTACGTCACAGGTTCAAAAACCCAGCAAGGCGCATTTCTTTTTGTAATTTGTTTCAAAAATTTGAAGACGTGACATCCAGCAACCAGTACTGGGCCCGCGTGATGGATAACGGCGCATTCCCTGTCCCAGAAAGGAGACCCAAGTCCCTGCAGTGGGAACATTATAAGGGTGATTGCTTATTATGTGCTAATATGATGATAATATTTGCTGAGTAATATTACCCACTATCACCTCAATATTATCTGCAATACTATACTTTTCGGTGATCCGTACAGGCCTAATAATATTACCTACTATCATCCCTGTATCATACGCTGAGCCGTGCTTTCTAGTGGTTCATATTACCCAACGGTCCATATTTATAGCCGGATACTCTTTTTTTTTATCTGTTATAAATTAGTACTTGACTGCGATCCCACCTAATGGTAAGGAGTGATGTAATCGTTGATCGTGAAGCGCACACTCACTTTTAACCATACTCTTCTAGTAAATACCGTAACACGGGCGGCAGAATGATGCTACAGAAGGCGCTGCCCGACATACAGATGCCGTTGGCGAGCCCTTAGAGCTGCACGAAGTAGGAAGCCACTATGTAGACCGTGTGGAAAGTGGGTAATATTACCTACAATCGTCCCAATATCATCCACTAAGCCATGTTTTCCGGTGGTTCATATTACACGCTATCCCATATTACCCAACGAGCCATATTTATAGCCGGATACTCACTTGTATCCATATTCATCCAGCAGATACCGTAGCATGGGCGGCAGGATGATGCTTCCGAAGGCATGCCGTTGGCAAGCCCTCAGCGCCGGACGAAGTAGGAAATCACTATGTAGACCGAGTGGAAAGTGGGTAATATTACCTACTATCATGCATCTTTCATACGCTGAGCCATGCTTCTTAGTGGTTCATATTACACGCTGTCCCATATTACCCAACGGTCAACATTTATAGCTGGATACTCACTTGTAACCATACTCCTCCAGCAGATACCGCAGCACGGGCGGCAGAATGATGCTCCCGAAGGCGCTGCCCGACATACAGATGCCGTTAGCCAGCCCTCGGAGCCGCACGAAGTATGAGGTCACTATGTAGACCGTAGGAGGAAAGGCTAACCCCGCCCCTGTGCCTACCATCGCGCCAAAACTGAAAAGAAACACATTTTTTTTAACAACTACACAAAATAGCTTTATTTATTTGTGACAAAGGAAATTGCCAAATCGCGAATGGTCAAATTATTTCTTCCAATCTGGGTGGAGCGGCATAAGGCTTTTACCACAAAATACATAGGTACAGAAGACAATCTCATGTATGTACTTTACTTTTTATACCTACGTTCGGTGGACGCACACTGATGAGCATTTGAGCCGGAACTGTTCGACGAGCGGGCCGAGGCGCACCGAGATATCGTGTCCGTGAGCGGTGTCTATGTGTGCGTTGCTCGAGCGCGCTTTGTATGTAGATTGACTTCTGTACCTATCTATTTTGTGCTTTTACTGTCTTAAACCCAGAGTATTTCATCAGTTGACCGCAGCCCAGTAGCCCGATTCACGTAATCAAAACCGTAACGATATCGTAGTGATTTAGTCGTTTAGACCATTTCCATATTCACATCCATCAATCGAGTTTGAACGACACCGATATTAAAGTCGTTTGGGCGAAGTGTCGATTTAAAAAATAAAATCAGTGTTACATTATTCTGGTAGAATACTTATTAATGTAACTTGACATAAGTCGCCGATAGATCGTTTAGTTTCAAGCCATTTGAGTTGTCGTTCTATCCAATCCTGACACAATAGAAAGACAATTACCTTATGTCGACTGTGTAACTTAAGACATTCGAAAGGTTAAGGAATTAAGGGCTTCGATCGAACGACTATAAAACTTCAACGATATTTGGCTTGTTTGATATTACGTGAATCAGGCTACTGGCAGGCATCGACTCTACATGGCCCCATCAAACTATCTTTGAGGCATGGACCACAATGTGCCGTCGACCTAAGTTTGATCCAGACGGCGAACTACCCATTACTCGCCGCCGCATTGCCGTATTGTGAAAACTGGCTCGAAGGTTTTTTTGTGAACCTAACTGGGGCTACTCAGCTACTAATAGACGCTGCTTGGCGAATAGTTTGATACGATCAATACAATTGATGCGGGGTCGAGTGCTAGCACTCTTCCACTCTAGTGCGAATAACAGCAAATTGAGTATCTGGCCCCAGTAGGCTTCGACCTGGCTGGGCCTCTGCTGTTGCTAACAACTCCTTGAGACGCGCGGGAACAGTGAGCGCTGTCGACGACTTGGGCTCGGTCCGGACAGTTACCGGACGGTCGGACAGCGAGCTACCCTTTCGCCGTCCGCACCTAAAAAGAGCTGATATGTATCTTACCTAAAGTATAGGTAGGTGATAGAAAACGCGCAACTGCTGAAGATCATCCCGAAAGCCGCGAAGCTGCCTCCTATGAGCGTCACCGTTCGATACGACCATTTCACTGATAATATAGATGATAGTGGACCTGGAATTGAAAAGAGATATCGTTAGGTTCACGGTAATATAATAATATCCTAGAACCAAAAATTCGAAGACATGCTACATTCACCGACCCGCAATGGGCCCGTGTGGTGGATTACGGCCCATTCCCTCCCCTAGAGAGGAGGCTGCGTCCCAACAGTGGGAACATTAAAAGGCTGATTGTTATGTATTATAAAGGGTAAATTATACAATATTATTTTTTGTTTATGTGAAACCTGATTAATTTTCTCATTTATACACCGTTAAATTTTAATCGTTTTAATCCCGTGGAGTTAATAGTCGGCGTTGCGTATAAACTATCCACAGGTCATTGAACTCGCTCAGCTGACGTTTTAAAAAAAAAATAGTAATTTCGTACATGCGTAAATTAATACGAGTTTTGAAAAAAAGGTACTTTATTTTTAAAATTTATCTTTACAAATCGATAGTGTTTCATGTACCGGATCGACCCTCCACTGGATTAAAACGATTAAAATTTAACGATGTAGTTTGTACTCGTAAATTAAATTAAAGGAACGGTCACTTCGAAGAATTATGTGACACTTATGGGAGAAGACACTGACTTCTGTAATACAGGGTTCTACCTAGCTCAGAAGTCAGGGTTTCAAATGTTATAGTGTAAAATAATTGTTTGTGCCAATAAAATATTTGATTTGATTTCAGTTTTTTCAGAATCAGTGACTGAATGGATTTAAAGGTTGGTACAAGTTGGATACCACCAACACTAACTAAAACACAGGTCATGGCAGGTCATAGCGAGTATTAGGTGCCAGCAAACAAAAAAAAACTCAGTCTGAGTCGCCTGGATGGCCCAGTGACTATGTATTTTTGCTGACATATGAAATTTTGTACATAGATTCTTTACATAAAAAAAATAGATGGGGCTGTCACGTTTCGCATATACGGTTGTATTTTATGCCATGGATAGGCTAAAAGAATCCCCGTGGTGTTCCTAACTTTTTTCGATCTTGTCATTTCCTTCCCTCCTCTCACAATTGTGGTGAAACACATTTTTTTTTTTAGTTTTAAGTGGGAATCGAACCCAGCGATACGCAGCGCAGCATCCAAACGCTTAACCACTGCACCAGCCGTGCTCACATTAACGTCCTTTACACCCTGTATAATACATTGTAAGTTAAATAAAATCTTGTAAAAAAAAAAAGAAAATCACTCACCCAAGCTGCTGTACAAGAAGTAACACAGCGCGACAATACCCGAAGAGGCGGAGGCGCTCGATTGGAACACGTCGTTGAACTCCACCAGTAACACTCCGAACGACTTGATGGTCCCAGGAATCAGGATGTTGACGAGGGTCGCACCTGCGGATGTATAGTTAATCCTGTAGGACTCTGGGAGGATATTGACAGGAGGTGGAATATTGAATTTGTTTCTGACAGATCCTAATGTCTCCTCTTAAGGGCCAAGCGCCCGAAAAGTGCCATAAAACAGTGATTTTCTGAGGCCTACTCCTCTGTAACGGCTAGGTCAATTGGTTTGAAAAAAATATATGTTTATTATAGATTCTTAAACAATAATATCAACATTTGATTTTTTCGTGCAATTAATACTTTTGTCAAAAAAAAATATTTAGCAATTTCGCAACTTTTCGCAACTTTTCCCTACTCCTTCGAAACGGCTTGGACCTTTAGAAACATTTTTACACATAAAAATTGGTGGTTAAATATTCTTCAAAGTGAACATTGCATATGTAAAGCAATTAATATCTCGCAGAGAAAATTGATTTAAAGCACTTTCCGGGCGCTGCTGGCCGCAAATAAATGCACAGATTTGCGTACTGCCGCCTAAGCGAGTGCGACAGTTGCGTTCACATAATTTCGGCCAGATGGTTCAAGGGACTATACGCCTTAACGTCGTATTCCTCAATGCTGAGGGTCGTGACCTCCCTTTTTCATCACTTTACTTTTTAAGATGTCTTTCCATTTATTCCTGTCTCTGGCGGTGTTAAGGGCCTTGAATACTGTGGAGTCAAGAGCGGCGCGGATCTGGTCAGACCAACGTATTGAATCCTAGTGTAATAGTAGTAATATTCCACAACTATCACACAACAGTCGTCGACGGCGTGCACTCCTTGAGCCGCGCGGGATGTTCCCGCGCGGCTCAAGGAGTTATCAGCAACCGTAGGAGCCCAGCGGGTTTTTTTTCCAGTGCATAAATGCTCCCGGAGCGGGAGATAGTGTCAGAATTTTACTGACTAAAAACCCCACCCCGCTCCTTCGTTCCTATTCATACCGGAGCCGACCCTTCCTTTCAGAAGCAGATCCTTGGCCCCAGTAGGCTTCGACCCTGCTTGGCTCCTACGGTTGCTGACAACTCCTTGAGGCGCGCGAGAACAGCAAGCACCGTCGACGAGTTGGGTTTGGTCCGGACGGTCGGACAGCGAGCTACCCATTGCACGCCGTCCGCAAGCCCACGCCTACGGTGGCCGGAAATCGGGATCGGAATCCCGGCGGCGGCTGGGGCGTGAGCGCCGTTCCCTGATGCGGTCAGCTTCCTCCTTTACTAGCACTACTGCTTCGCAGGAGGCAGCCGCGTGCCCTTGTGATTACAAAAACGAGTTGCACAAATTGAGCTATGGGCGCGACGTGGTGTTGCCACTTTATAAAATTGTATTTGTCATCTTGTCTATTTATTTTAATTTTTATTTATAACTTTTCAGTACTTATTTTTAGTTCCTTTTATTCACTGTACCGTTCCAGCGTCTTTATGTCGACACAGTGACCGGCCCACGCTGAAAACCAGCGCTGTGAGCTCAACGCATTATGCGTGAGGCCGCAGCTTTATGCTGAGCGTTCGGCCGTTTTACGCGGAGGAGACGCGTATCTTCCCTATTAATTGCTGTGATGTTATGTTCTGTTACCTAGTTTTAAGATTGCGTCTTTGCGTTCAACTTATAGAAAATTTATCCAAGAACGTAAATATCCAAACTTGTTCATAGAGAAGTAGTCTGTAAGTTACCAAAAATAAGGCTTATAATGAAGTGGGTGAGAGCGAACGCCGGCGTTCGCTTGGGGTTTGACGGAATGGCGCGATGACATTAGCGCGAACGCCGGTTCGCGCGGGGATTTAACGCGTAAATAAAATGTTTTTCTTTCTTCTTTCTTTCCTTGTGGTGATTTTTATTTAATCCTCGCTTAGTGCTCATCTACGTCATAAAAGGAAACCGGCAAAATTCCACACTCCTACACCCTATATTTTTAGCTGTCCGTTGATATAACAGTCAATCAGTTACTCCTTTCGTATATAAAATTTACATCCACCAGGCAGGACAAATGATCGTGCTCAACACACAGACATTTGTTTTGGGTGGGGATCGAACCCACGACTTCCGGCATAGCAGTCAGGGCCACTAACCACTAGACCAACAGGCCAGTCAAGTCAGTGGAAACTCAAAGTCGGCCTTAAATCCACTAAAGAGACCGAATATTTGACTTCTGCTTAAACTGAAGGCAGCGCTCAAGATCCGTGACGGTAAATGTAGTGTGGGACTTTTCTCTCTGTTCCGCATACCTCTAAACTTTGAACATCCGCTTCATCCCCTTAAGGAGAGAATTTAGGCAAATCCTTACTTATTCTTTGTACACCTACATCACAAAAGGCAACTCCGTGCAAAATTTCAGCGTTCTAGGCATTCATGTATTAAAAACCCTAATTAATAAATACCTCAATGGTTCTAGGTCTAAGGGTCAACTCACACCGAAAGAGCGGCGAAGGGCAGCGCAGTTTCAGTGTCATATGAATTTTAACTTTATTTTCATTTTTATAATACTTATTATCGCATGAGAAACACGAACGAAAGCATTTCCCGGAATTCCTGCGGCGCCGCGGGCATCCGCGCGACTCGTTCGAGTTTTTCATGCGATAATAAGTATTATGGTAATGATAATAAAGTTAAAATTCATATGAAACTGAAACTGCGCTCCGCTTCGCTGCCCTTCGCCGCTCTTTCGGTGTGAGTTGACCCTAAGGGTTTTGGCTGGGCGTTGATGACTCAGTGATTGAGTCTGGAATTTGTCTTTTATATATACAGATTTGTGCGTATAGCCAAGGAGTGGAATTCCCTGTCAGAGTCTGTGTTTCCCAATAGCTACAAATTAGGGGTCTTTAAGTCAAGAGTGACAAGGCTACTTCTATTCAAGCGTGCTCCATCGTCGACCACATCATCGCTTACCATCAGATGAGATGGTGGTCAAACGCTCGACATTATTATTAATAGGCTCGCCTATTAATAATAATAATGAAAAAAATGATTTAAACAAATATTTTGAATTCTGAGGGTAGAACGATAATCTGTGATCGCTTCTCTGTGCTTGCTGGTCAAGCATATTTCGGTCGGTCTCAGACTATCACTATCCTTACTTTGCAGTAGCTGTACTGATGAAACACTATTTTCTTAAAATGAACAGATAATTTTGGACCAAAACTTGGATCGGTCTCAGACAATCACTATTAGCCTACCCTCATTTATCTAAATACACCTTTACTTTGCAGTCGTACTGATGAATCACTATTTACCTAACCTGAACAGATAGTTCCAGTCGAGCCGAATACTAGACTCCTTTTTGGCCGAAACCGATCCTTCAGTCGGTCTCCCACCAGCCTACCCCTTTTTTTATATGGGAAAAATCATCTTATGACAACCCCCGCTCTTGGGCGGAGCGGGAGATAGTGTCAGACTCTTACTGACTAAAAAACCCATCCCGTTCCTTCAAGCCTTCATACCGAGGCTCGAGGGCCCTTTCGGATAACCCTGGCCCCAGTAGGCTTCGACCCGGCTGGGTCCCTGCTGTTGCTGACAACTCCTTGAGGCGCGCGGGAACAGCGCGCGCCGTTGACGACTTGGGCTTGGTTCGGATAGTTACCGGACGGCCGGACAGCGAGCTACCCATTGCTCACTGGCCGCAAGCCCGCGCCTACGATGGCTGGAAATCAGGATCGGAATCCCGGCGGCGGCGGAAGCGCCGTTGCCAGATGCGGTCGGCCTCCTCCTTAGCGAGCATTACTGCTTCGCAGAAGTCGGCGACTGCTTGCCGCTCCTCCTCGCTCCGGACCATATCAGCCTACCCTCGTTTAACTTAAGTTACAGGGGCCACGGATGGCAGATTACCTACGAGAACGCACCAGCCCCACTTTCCGTCAGGAGGGACCATCTCCCAATCCCTCTCCGGTGCCGGACCGATGGTGAACCGGCCGCCGCATACCGCGTTCGAGTCTTCCGGTAACTTGACTGTGAACAAAGAAAAGTAAGTGTTAGGAAAGTTTGTTTGAAATATACACGGTTTTGTCGGTTGAGGTAGAGTCTCGGAACTGATACCCAAGTCGAGAAAACTTTTAATGATACCGTATCAAATGGAAATGATCACATTACTATATCTATATACTTATAATAAATCTGTAGAAGTGAAAATATAAAAAATAAATGGCAGAGGGTTTTACTAGACCGACACCGAACCCAAAAATGTGATTAAAAAAAAAGACGGGTTGCACTCCGGGAGTGCCGGCAGAAGTGAAAACTTGATTATTAACGTTGGTGGTTATATTTATGTATTATATTATATATATATACATAATATAATACATATATACATATAATATATCTATATACGTTGAAATATATATATATATATCTATATATTTGAAACAGTAGGCCCAGGCATACATTTTCGCCGCGCCGTAGAGAGGGGATAGCTGTCTACTCTCCATCCGTCTTACGCTTTTTCGATCAGGTCACGTGTCCTGACGCGAATTTAAGATTTTATACCCATTACAGAAAAAGTGCTCAACGCCGCTAAAGAAGTTTTCACTTCAAAAATTTTTGTCTGTCTGTCTGTTTGTTAAAGCATCACGCATATACTACCGGTTCGATTGCGATGAAACTTGGTATTCTTTAATATCCTGAGCACCACACTGGGTACTTTTTATCCCGGAAAAGTATATACAATAAAAAACAAACTTAATTTTGCGGTTCGATCTCTAGACCCGATTACTGTACCAATCGCAAATAATAAGTTTGTCGTAGGTTACGTCACCCGCAGTGGAGTTCACTAAGGGGTGCTGCACACGGCTAAGATACTATAATATTATATCATTAAGGTACAATATCGCTCGCCATACAATTCAATGGACAATCACACACGACAAAGATAATAAATAACCTAAACTAATATAATAAAGAGGTAAATTTTTTTTTAAGCTATTTCATAGCTTCTATCGCGAGCCTTGAGCGTGGAGACCGAATCCAGAAATTCCGTAACGAAAATAACCTAACACCCCCCACTCATTTGTTTTTTGAGGTGGTGACCGATAAGAAAACAAATGAGTGAACAATCAATCAAAATTCAATTCAATGTGTGAAAGTGTAACTTCAATTAATATCAAAGAAAAAAAATACTGCATAAATAAAATAAATAAATAATTATAATTGCATAAGTTGATAAAAATGCTATGCAATCATTGATATACAAAAAACCGGCCAAGTGCGAGTCGGACTCGCCCATGAAGGGTTCCGTAGCAGCAAGTAACATAATATAAAAGTTCTTGTAATGTGTTGTAACTTTGATCGATGTTTTAATAATAGTGTATTTTTTTCGATTTATGACGCCTTAAAAAAAAACTACTTACTAGATTTCGTTCAAACCAATTTTCGTTGGTAGTTTTTATAGTAATGTACATCATATATTTTTTTTAGATTTATCATTCTCTTATTTTAGAAGTTAGAGGGGGGGGGGACACACATTTTACCACTTTGGAAGTGTCTCTCGCGCAAAATATTCAGTTTAGAAAAAAATGATATTAGAAACCTCAGTATCATTTTTGAAGACCTATCCATAGATACTCCACATGCATGGGTTCGACGAAAAAAAAATTTTTGAGTTTCAGTTCTAAGTATGGGGACCCCCAAAATTTATTGCTTTTTTTCTATTTTTGTATGAAAATCTTAATGCGGTTCACAGAATACATCTACTTACAAAGTTTTAACAGTATAGCTCTTATAGTTTCGGAAAAAAGTGGCTGTGACATACGGACGGACAGACAGACAGACAGACAGACAGACAGACAGACAGACATGACGAATCTATAAGGGTTCCGTTTTTTGCCATTTGGCTACGGAACCCTAAAAACCCAAGATACACAGTCAGCGTCTCAAAAACGTCCGCGAAAAAAGAGCGCAACATTCGATAAAGTGCGCTCTTTTCAAATAGTCTCGCATCGACCGCGTCACTGCACGCTCGTTAAAATGGCGAAGTGTTCGTTAAGAAATTGTAAAAATATTACGTGAAAAACGCTAAAAAAGGATGGGATAACGTGAAAGTGTAACTTCAATTAATATCAAAGAAAAAAAATACTGCATAAAAAAAATAAATAAATAATTATAATTGCATAAGTTGATAAAAATCCTATGCATGTATGCAATAGCTTTACCGCGGCAGTCCCCGAGTGCCACACGTCTTTTTTTTGTTTTTAGGAGGTAAGCACTGGAAGTACTGGTCCGATTTCTAAATTTTTTTCACCGATAAAAAGCTGCTTTATTCCTGAGTGACATAGGCTATATTTTATTTATGTACGTAGGCGAAGCTGCGGGCAAAAGCTAGTCTCTAATACATTTAGCGAACGAAACTGTACGAACGAACGTAACTTATAGAACTTAACCTTTCGAATACCATAATTAGAGACTCAATAGAAAGACAATGAGAGAGCAAACGTTAATGAATTAAGTATATCTCCGTCACCGACATTCGAGAATCATAATAATCCTAAGTGATTCTATCATAATAAATCAATCTCATTCTCCAAGATAGGGAATATTCCGTCACTACATTTCGCAAGTATGTAGATCGCTGACCGCAAAACCTTTTCCTTCAGCATGACTCACTGCTCGTTCGAAATGACCGAGCATCTTGTATATGTATATAAACATTAGTTTATGCGAAGCCTGAACTAATGTTTTATTTTTTACACCATGTTATATTTTTAACACGCTTTTTTATTAGCGAAAAAAGCGTGTGTATGTTTGCTTGTTTGTTTGTAACCACCGCCTTTGAGCTCGATTTTGCCTAACTTTGGGCGATCAGATTTTCTTTAAACTTTGCACACCCATCAAAGAACGATGACAATGTAATAATTCGGATAAAATATCCGATTATCCTGATTAGATTCGAAATAATTTACCAATTTTTTTTAATCATCTTTTTTTTCCTGCATTTAGACTTGCACACATGACTTAGTATTTATCCCCTTAATATTTTAATCACATTCGGTGGCTATTCACTAAAAAGTGAAAAATAAATATAGTATAAAACAACTAAAAAACACGCTTACAAAAAATATGGCACAAAGCGCCCTAAGCTTTTATCACAATAATATTAATATTTATGGTTCATTATTATTTTCTATCCATTTTGAAAATTATTTTACACTATTTAGTTTGATATGCTATGAAAGCGTGTTTTTTTAGTTTTTTTTAACTATATTTTTCCCAAAAATATGTGTCTTTGACATCGACGCCCAAACGAATACCACGGACCCCTCAGTGGTGGAATTTTCTGTCGGTTATTTCGTAATAGAGAACTCTGTATAGCTTACAAAAACCATTTCCATAAAAGTTTGATCTACTATCGCGTGCTACTTGGCAATCTCTTCAAACGTTAACCTATTGATCCGAATTCCTATTTAGGAAATCTATCTCCCACATTTTTTGGCACCAGTACTTTTCTACGTATATTGCACTATAATTTGAACTAGACACCGACCAAAGATTCAGTCAAAAAACTAGTTTCGGATGCAGTTTCAGTTTCGGCCAAAAACGGGCCGAATATTTGGCTCGACAAAAACTAGCACCTTTGAACCTTTGAGCTAACGGTTAATTCGTTCGTCTAGGTAGGTTCTAATTTTTATGCAATGGTCAATTTATTTAATTATTTAGTATTTTATGAAAGGTATAATAACTATACACCCCTACTTTTTATTTAGTACACAAAAAAATGGGGCTCTATCTGTACCCGTAACTAATCATATTTTTGTAGTCAAAAGTAGAAGAAACCGAAATCCTAAAATTGACCACGAAAAGGTAAATTCATTACAGAATCAATCATAAATAACAATTGATAATAGACAATACTGCAGGCAGTGTTTTTTCTTAATAATTGTCATTTATTTATTCATTAATCAATAGCCTGCACAATATTTCCATAAATTGAGTGACATTTTGGGACAAAACCAACGCTAATAACTTTGCTGTTTATAAATATTATTTATTGAGAATTTACTTAAAAAATAACAAGGGCTTTTCTTATAAGCCCTTTAAGTATTTGTAATAATTAAAAATTTGTGGTGTATAATTAAGCATAATTATTATTAAATTGTAATTAGGAATCATCATCATTGAAGCCGAAAGTCGCCAAAGCGAATGGTCCTGTGCGTCTCGTATCCATCTCATTTCCGCGATCCTCACCAGGACAATAGTCTCTCAACAGTAGTAGTTAAGGTTAAAAAGTAATAGTTATTCCAATAACTGTTTCGATATTTTATTTTATGTCAGATTTTACAGTCGAAACTGCAAGAGACGCCGAATAATCAATTACGGTTTCGGCTTCAAATCGTCTATCGGTCGGTCACTAATTTGAACTTAAAGAGGGCATTGCTCGACGCAATGAACGAATTCTTCAAAGGCACGCCATTAGTAAGGCAAGTTAAAAATACAGTATTTATAGAAGTTTGCACCCACCGATTGGCTGGGCGCCAATTTTGGAACTGGAGGTGTATTATATACGGGAGATGCGTTTTAAAAGCATGCTGTGATTTCGTTTCAAGTTTAATTTAAATATCTGAATTGTCATTATTATCTAATGTCAATATTCCACAACTTTCACACGACGTCATCCAGTCCCAAACTAAGCAGAGATTGTGATATGAATATAGACAACTGACAAACATATTTATATATTTCTAAATGCATACATATTACAGACACAGAACAAATAATGATGATAATGTATTAATAAGGCTTTAAGCCGCCCAAAGAGCAATAGGGAAGGCTTTGCTCGGAGTTGCCATGCGTGATGGAATCAGGAATGACGATAGAACCAAGGTTACTGACATAACCCGAAGAATCGGCGAACTTAAGTGGCAGTGAGCAGGACACATTGCTCGTAGAAGAGAATCTGTTCTAAAACTCTGGAACTTATCAGTTCCATGGATCGATGATATCAGAAATAAAGATATGTGCAGGAGAACCAAGTTTACCGACATGGCTATGTCGGTAAACTTGGTTCTGCTAATCGAAGAATCGGCAAACTTAAGTGGCAGTGAGCAGAACACATTGCGCGTAGGTAAAATAAAACTATCGCCGGATGCATCGCCATGGTCGATGGAACCGTCAGGTTCTAAAGAATCTAGAGTGACGACTGCTTAGCAGAAGTCTTTGGAAATCTCCTCACTTGGTGGACCGATGACCTGTTTGATGGAACCTATTTGCAAAATAAATATCATTTATTATTTGTCTTTCAGTTAAAATTAACAAATGAGTCACAATCAATATGGTACTTGATAAATATGACTGGGAGCGTGGTGTAGCGTGAAGATCAAGACCGGTCGCATAGGTAATTGATTACTATGGACGCCCTCTGACACATTTAGGGGACATAAGATCTCAAGTCATCTAGGTAAATAAGGTCCATTGAGTTTATTGTCTGCAGAGAGCTACGCTTTGGAATCAGCAAAGCTTCTTTTTTTTTTTTTGTCTATCTTGATGATTTTTTTTTATTGTCATTAATATTGATAGGCTCGCACTTGACCACCATCTCACCTGATGGTAAGCGCTTGGTTAGAAGTAACTTATTCACTCTTGACATAAAAACCCCTATGTTGTAACTATCAGGAAACACAGGCTCCAGCAGGTAATTCCAGTCTTTAGCTGTATGCATAAAGAATGTGTTCCCAAAACGCTTTGTAAAAACTTTTTTAATTTCGGAAGTCGGTGTTTTTAATTTTATTTCTTAATTTTTTGACACCAACTTTTCTTAAGTTTCATTTCGAAGTCGGTTGTATTTTTTTGTAAAGGGTTTTTTTTTTAAAGTATTTTTCACTTTTTGCCTTAGTATTCCAAAATTAGTTCGATAGTAGACACATTATTCATCCCCAGACACATAAAAAGCCGACCGAAGTCACGACCCCTTTCAAAGCACTCAATAATAAGGAGTACTTACCTATATTAGTAACCCACTTTTAGAAGTAAATAGCTCTAATAAAAAAGAGATATATTATGAGCATATAAAGACGTATTCATAGGAATTTGGCGTGGTTCCAAGTTTTGGAACTAGGGCCAGCAGGGACTTAACACCTTCATGAAGATGACAGAATTATATGTGTTACATGTTGAATTGGTAACAGAATCAAATATGTAACACTTATATATATGTCTTTTTAATGTGTTAACCCAAAACACTTAGAAAAGTGTAACTGTAACATATCTGTAATAGATATAACAGTGTTAATAAGCAGCGTTGCCAAAGTTACAATTTACTTATTTATGGTACTGTGCAATTATTTATACCTAAGGCTATACTAAAACTGATTATTTCAGTTATGTACACATAATAACTCATATAACAGGTTACAGTTTCATTCGGTAGCACTTCTTCACACATATATAAGGTTCCAGTTTGATTCGGTAACATTATTGTATCTGTTACATTTAAAAGTCCATTCATTCATTCAGTCATTTTTCTGTTAAAACAATATCGGCAATATTGCCGGCAATGTCACATCTATATAAGAGCATCATAAACAACAACTTTTGTTCTGTGACTTAATTTTTTTTTTGATATTTTAGATCATCAGATTTTCATACAAAAATAAAAATATTTAAATTGATCGTTCTAAATATTACGAAGTCTATGCGAAGAAAGCGATAGTACAATAGCGGAAGGGAGGGAACAATAGCGGGTGGCAGGGGTGCTTGATGCGCTTGCGTCGCGTCATACAGACGAATTATAGCAAAATACAGAGTTGAAATGTGTTATATAGAACAACGAAATCTTGAAAGATTGTTTTCGGCAAATTAAGTTTTGTAAAAAGTCTAAAGACAAAAGTACTGTTGTCTATGATGTAAGTAATACAGTTCTGGACTGCAAGGTTGTTAGTGTTTTAGAAATAACCCTGTATGCCACCATCCCTTTAACAGTTCAGTATAGATCGTAAAATAGATCGCGTTAAGAACTTGTGGTAGGTGCCTCAGCGGCCTTACCATGCATGGCGTGTTAAGACCCAAGCGCCCGAAAAATGCCATAAAACAGTGACTGTCTGAAGCCTACTCCTCGGTAACGGCCAGGTTAATAGGGTCGAAAAAAAAAATATGTTTATTATAAATTCATGAACTACATTATAACATTTGATTTTTTCGTGCTATTAACACTTTTGTCTAAAAAAAATAATTAGCAATTTCGCAACTTTTCGTAACTTTTCCCTACTCGTTCAAAACGGCTTGGATCTTTAGAAACATTTTTACACATAAAAATTGGTGGTTAAATATTCTTCAAAGTGAACATTGCATAATTATGTAAATGAAAGAAAGAAAGAAAATACGTTTATTTGGCACATAGGTACACACAATGAGATAACTATTATTATAGTATAGAAACTTAAATACTACATGGTATGTCTCACGGCTGCGCCAAATGGGTCCAGTTCAGCATGATGCCAGGCCACTACGTAGCAGTTGCCTGACGCTGGTTTTCAACTGAACCTTGCTATGAAAATAAATCAATCAATATTTCGCATAGAAAATGGATTTAAAGGTCAGCCGCGCGCTTTCCGGGCGCTGCTGGCCGCAAATAAATGCTCAGATTTGCCTACTGCAGCCTAGGCGGGTGCGAGAGGTGCGTCCACATAATTTTGGCCAGATGGTTCAAGGGACTATAAGCCTTAAAGTGTCAGTCGTGCGAACGAAAAAGAGCGACGGAGCTATTCACCCTTTATAGCTCCATTCATCTCCATCTCCAGTTCAGTTTTGGTCGCCATATCGAATTTGTGGAATAATTCAACAGTTATCTATACAGGGTGTCGCGGGCTTGCGGACAGTGAGCAATGGGTAGCTCGTTGTCCGACCGTCCGATAACTGTACGGGACGAGCTCAAGTCGTCGACGGCGCGCACTGTTCCCGCGCGCCTCAAAGAGTTGTCAGCAACAGCAGGGACTCAGCGGGGTCGAAGCCTGCTGGGGCCAGGGTTATCCGAAAGGGAACTCGAGCCCCGGTATGAAGGCTAGAAGGAACGGAGTGGGTTTTTAGTCAGTAAGAGTCTGACACTATCTCCTGCTCCGCCCAAGAGCGGGGGTTGTCATTAGGTGATTTGCCACCATAAAAAAAAACACCCAACGCGGAAAGTCTTTTGATGATTTCCTACCAAAACAAAAGAGCGCTATATGACCACTTTGGCCCAAAACCACTCAAGATATTTCAAACGATATCTCCAATATGGCCTCTAAGCATATTGGACTAAAACACGCGACCGTGAACAACTCACACAGATAAAGATTTACTAGAACTATACCCGTGACTTCGGTCGTGAAAAAAAATTCATTAAAAGTTGGGTATCCAAAAATTATTTCAGTGTTCGCTTACGTCACAAAATAGATAGGTAGAGAAGTCAATCTTATGTATGTATATCACTTTTTAACACGCTTATATTAGCTTCACCTGTATGTTTGTAACTAACGCCTTTGAGCTCGATTTTGACCAACTTTGGGCGATCAGATTTTCTTCAAACTTTGCTCACCCATCAAAGACTGATGACAATACAATAATCCGTGTTTTTTTTAGTGAAAAATAAAAATATAGTTTAAACAAAAAAACTAAAAAACTTTCATAGCATAACAAACTAAAAAGTGTAAAATAATTTTCAATATAGGTAGAAAATAATAATAATAGACGACTGACTAGACGGGTCCACTCAAATCTATATGATTCTTTCTTCAAAAGACCATCTCAGACTAATCTGCCTGTTTCTCATATGATTTGACCATTACATATTTACTGTATGGACCTTAAATGAGACTTTGACCCCTGAGTTTGTTTCGGTGTTTCTTCTCAAGGTAGTCTAGCTAGGAAACACCGGCCTCATCTAGCTTAAACAGACGAAATAAAATATTAGACGTGTAAAAGTTTTTTTTTTAAACCGTTTTTTAATTGCAGAAATAAATATCATTTATCATCAGTAGTTTCTGCTGTGCGTTCATATATCAGTCAATTTCTTTTTTTACATTTTACTAGCTGTGCCCGCGACTTCGTTCACGTGGTCTACAGGATTTAGATATTATTTTTTCTAAAATAAAAGCAGCATAAGTTACTCCTTATTACATCAGCTACCTGCCAAAAGAAGTCCCGTCAAAAGCGGTCCAGCCAATTCAGAGATTAGCCGGGACAAACAGACAGATAGACAGACAAAAATTATAAAAAATTATTTTGGTGTATGTACCAGCGGTAATTTCAATATTACAAACAGACACTCCAATTTTGTTAATATGTATAGATGTATAGATATAGACTAGTTTCTGCCAGCGGCTTCGCCCGCATGGAAGTAGCCCTTTCCATACAAAATTTGGACCAACGTTTTATTCCTTTAAGGCATGATTTTTGGAAAATCCTCTCAAAGGGCCACCATTAGACGGCGTTGTATGATAGTTGTGGAATATTATTATTAAAGCATTTCACCGAGACACCATGGCGGCGCGACCAGTCGCCGCTACCAACAAAATGTATACAGCTCTATAGAGTTACCCGGTGTCCGTTTGGTTGCGCACGCAACCAGCTCGGACGTGTGGCGTTTTGGTGTCTGTATGGTGTCAAATTTGGTAACTTAACGCTATATTTCACCGGCACACCATGGTAGCGCAAATGTTCGCGCCGCCATGATGTCGCGGTGAAATGCTTTTAATTCTCGCTTCAGTCAAGGAAGCCTTGTGCACAATAACGCATTCTTATTTATTTATTTATTATTTATGATAATCCTTATTTTACACCAAATAAACAAAAATATAGGACAAACATTTAACCTGTTGTTATTTAGCCTGTTGGTCTAGTGGTTAGTAGCCCTAGCTACTATGCCAGAGGTCGTAGGTTCGATTCCCACCCAGGACAAATGTTTGTGTGATGAGCACGATCATTTGTTCTGTGTCTGGGTGTAATTTATCTATAATATGTATGTATTTAGAAATATATAAGTATGTGTATCAGTTGTCTAGTCATAACACAAGCTCTGCTTAGCTTGAGACTAGACGGCGTTGTGTGATAGTTGTGGAATATTATATTATACAACGTGACGTTTTGAAGCTGCAAAATATTTCAGGAGGTAATTATGTTAGTGATTCTCGACCCGAATCAATAATAAAATGAGTAGGTAATTTTTTTTTTTCTTATTTATGAAAATCGGTATGTGTGAACTACGTTTCTTAAAAAGCAGCCAGTCTAATACCTGGCTTATAACCGCGCTTTCTTTCACACACACAAACACGTAAAAATAAAGGGCGTTTTCACACACACTAACTCGCAACGATAGTTTCATAAATAATGTATCATCCAATCATCATCCCGCACGCCACACCCTAGCCACGCCCCCGCTGCCATCGATCAATCGAATTAGTTTAGTATAATTAAAGATTAAAATAACAACTATTACTGATTATTGACCAGGTATCGTTTTTTCACATGATTATTTATGAGTTTTATTACGACGTCCTAAAATATTTTGCAGTTTTAAAACTGCACCTTGTATTATTATTATATTAGAATAAGTCTAGAGTATTCTTAGTCCCAGTATTTTTGGCTGTGCGTTGATGTCAGTCATTCAGTTTCTTCATCTATATACGGATAACTAACTCATATAAAGACTACGCTTTATAACCTAGCGACCTTCAAGTATTCTCCAAGGCAGCATACTTTCCTATTAGATTGAATCTTAACATTTTATGAAGCATTTAATTAGTCTTGTTCGACTTTGTTAAGGTTGCTGATTTAATCTAAGATTTAAAGGTTGGGTAAACTGGGTTGCGAAGTTGCGGATTAAATTGTAATGAGTTCGAGAGAGAGAGAGAGAGTGTGATATGAAAATAAATAAATTAAATATACACCGCTAAATTTTAATCGTTTTAATCCCGTGGAGGGTCGATCCGGTACATGAAGCACTATCGATTTGTAAAGATAAAATTTAAAAAAAAAGACGTGTGGCACTCGGGGACTCCCGCGGTAAAGCTATTGCATAGCATTTTCACATTGAATTGAATTTTGATTGATTGTTCACTCATTTGTTTTCTTATCGGTCACCACGCTCAAAAAACAAATGAGTGGGGGGTGTTAGGTTATTTTCGTTACGGAATTTCTGGATTCGGTCTCCACGGTCAAGGCCTGCGATAGAAGCTATGCAATAGCTTAAAAACAAATAGTTTTAAATTAAATAAGTAGTTTGTACATAACGCCGACTACTACCTACAGGTCATTGGACTCGCTCAGCTGACGTTTTCTTTAAGAAATTAATTGCCTACATGAGTAAATTAATACGAGTTTAAAAAAAAATATCACAATAACAAAACAGCTGTTCGCGCAAATTCAAGCGCGTGTAAAGAATAACTCAAAAAAACCGGCCAAGTGCGAGTCGGACTCGTCCATGGAGGGTTCCGTAGTAGCAAGTAACATAATATAAAAGTTCTTGTAGTTCGTTGTAACTTTGATCGATGTTTTAATAATAGTGTATTTTTTTAGACTTATGACGTATTAAAAAAAACTACTCGCTAGATCTCGTTCAAACCAATTTTCGTTGGTAGTTTACATGGTGATGTACTTCATTTATTTTTTTTAGTTTTATCATTCTCTTATTTTAGAAGTTACAGGGGGGGGGGGACACACATTTTACCACTTTGGAAGTGTCTCTCGCGTAAACTATTCAATTTAGAAAAAAATGAAATTAGAAACCTCAATACCATTTTTGAAGACCTATCCATAGATACCCCACTCGAATAGGTTTGATAAAAAAAAAATTTTGTGTTTCAGTTCTAAGTATGGGGACCCCCAAAATTTATTGCTATTTTTCTATTTTTGTATGAAAATCTTAAAGTGGTTCACAGAATACATCTACTTACTAAGTTTCAACAGTATAGCTCTTATAGTTTCGGAATAAAGTGGCTGACATACGGACGGACAGACAGACAGACAGCCAGACAGACAGACATGACGAATCTATAAGGGTTCCGTTTTTTGCCATTTGGCTACGGAATCCTAA
Source organism: Mythimna albipuncta (assembly GCA_929112965.1). Taxonomy (NCBI): domain Eukaryota; kingdom Metazoa; phylum Arthropoda; class Insecta; order Lepidoptera; family Noctuidae; genus Mythimna; species Mythimna albipuncta. The sequence goes on along the minus strand of OV815985.1, from coordinate 7,339,300 downwards.
AAACTACAGTGCCAATTTCAAAAATTCTTTCACCATTGGAAAGCTACATTCACCCTGAGTAACTTAGGCTATATTTATTGCCCTTGCAAGGCCGGGACAGGCCGCTAGTAATATATACGATTACAAAGTTACATTTGCAGTGAATTAATCAGTGTACCTGTATACTTATAAATATAAAAGAATCTACAAAAAGAAATGAGATGCCATAAAAAAACAGAACTTGTAGAAAAACCAAGGCACGCAACTCGATTCTTCTACTGTAAAAAGTTGTGAGACCATTGACATACCGACTCGTTTAATTTATACAGTCCGTACTTAGGGGACCTTGATGACCTAGATTGACTTTGCAATCACAAGTACTATGTATATTAAATTAGATTATTTAGTCCGATTGCCAAGTCAGTCTTCAGTTCAGGCGACAGTACAAGTATGTGTGCATTTAATTCCGCCCAGATGTTCAAGTGATTAAACGTCTAAACATTGTATTTTCAATATGACAGAATATATCTCAAATAACCTTGGCAATTCTAATAAAACTTGGATGAGATAATATTATACGCTCTCACAGAACATTAAAAAGCCTTCACAAACCGTCTCTCTGCTCATAAAAATATTTATTACTAAATTCCTATTTGAGCACACTGTTTAGTATTCTTGTGGTATATTTGTCATACAACTGTAATTATAAATCTAGTTTTCAAGTGGTTTTTACGGGCTCAAGAGAATGATAATGATCTCAGCCTGTGTTGCCAGGTCAATTGGAATCAAGACGTCGACGGCGCGCACCCAGCCTGGTCGAAACCTACTTGAGCCAGGGTTATCCGAAGGGGAACTCGAGCCCAGGTATGAAGGCTAGAAGGAACAGAATGGGTCGTTTAGTCAGTTAGAGTCTGACACTCTCCCGCTCCGCCCAAGACCGGGGGTTGTCATTGGATGATTTTTCCCACCATAAAAAATAAGGTCAATTAGAATAAAATCGAAGCAGATATTAAGAGAAAAAATATTATTTCACATAGGCTTACAAGGGCACTTGTAAAACGTCAGAAGCTAGTGCACGGTTCTAAATTGGTCGTTTCCTGTGGAGAAGAACCGGCAAGAAACTCCATGGTTATACTTTAAAAAAAAAGTGGTTGATGTTAGAATATTTCTATATTACAGAATTAATTTGAGAGTCCATAAGAAACACCAAAAAGGCGTTAAAAAAATTAATAAGATAAATCGATGTGCCAACAGTTTCACCGTGCGATATGCAACGAATAGGTACGTAATTCGAAAAATAGTAAATCGAAAAATGATTTTTTTTTTGTCTTCTGACAGTTGACAATTTAACGCGCGACAGTTTGTGATTTAACAGTTTCACTTCGTTAGATTATAATCTACCGAAAAATAATGCGTTAAATTGTAAGCAGTTCACGATCTTTCAACATTTTGCAACCTCGCGAAATAGATTATACTCTAACAGTATTTACAATTTTACCGTGACATATAATTAATCACGTATAGGGGCCATTCAAGTATTACGTAAGCACTATAGGGGGGTGGGGTGGTTTCAGCTTTGCTTATTTTTGATGACATGGGGGATGGGGGGTCTAGATGGTGATTACGTCAGCAGTATATATATTTCTTAGTTTAGAGAACGATCTTGATGTTCCAAAATCACAAGAAAGTGAGCAGATACACATCACTGAGCAGCAAACATCCAATGTCGTTGAAGATTTAGAGTCATGGATTCGTGTATCACGGATTCAGGACTCTTAATTTAAATTAATATGTTTAAATTTTAAATTAAGTTTGTTATGCTATGCTCATAAATTAATAACGAAACCAACACATTGACAAATACTTGTACCAATGTTTACGTAAGCATGGGGGAGGGGGTGAGAGCTTTGCTTACTTTTGCTGACAAGGGGGAGGGGGGAGGAGTAATACTTGAACGGCCCCATAGATTTTACACCCAAAAAATTTAAAATTCAAAATGTATTCGCAAATGTGAAATGACTATTATTTTTAGCGTATTTTTAAGTAACCGGATCAGTTCAGACCTCAGTCACAAAATAGATAGGTACAGAAGACAATCTACATACAAAACGTGCTCGAGCAACGCACACATAGAACACGATGTCTCAGCGCAATCGCCCGATCGCACTCGTACAGTTCGGCGCAACGCAGTTACCCTAGCGCGATCGCCTAGCGTAGTTATAAAAAGTGAAGTAACATCGCGGTCATTTCTGCCTGATCACTTAAAAAAATGTTCACTAGAATCCTGCGACGCGGCGCCAAACCAAACTCATTGAAGTCTTGTTAAAATTAACTGAGTGTTGGTCAGGCTGAAGTGTTTTTGATGGTACATACATGAGATTAACTTCTGTACCTATCTATTTTGTGCCCAGTCTTTGAGTATGAATTACCAAATCTCTTTGTGAGTTTAACAAAACGCTTTGTTTACATTACTCTGCCTTGGTAACGCATTATTTGACCGTGAAACGTAGAAACGAGTTATGAATTTATAGCTTTTATTTTTTGCTTTGCACTATTTGTGCGTTCAGCCAAAGTCAAATTTAAAAAATATGTATTTTGTTTTTTGTACAGAATACAGCCACTGTTCTGGAACCATTTCTTTTAGGATTGAAGATTGCATGTAGCGGAGATGAGAATTTTTATTTATCACTAAAAAAAAAACGGATTATTCTATTGTCATCAGTCTTTGATGGGTATGCAAACTTTGAAGAAAATCTGATCGCCCAAAGTAGGTCAAAATCGAGCTCAAAGGCGTTGGTTACAAACAAACAGGTGAAGCTAATAATATAAGCGTGTTAAAAACACGTCAGACCAATTTTCATAAAGAAAGAATTAGTCAACAAAATCCACCAGCTTAGCAACTAATTCGCTTGAAGCATAGATACGGAAGTGATCGACATAAAACAGATACAAAATACATACACACAGAGACACGCCTACCACTTTATCAACAGCTGTCCATGACTCAGGCGAGTCAATGTACGCGCAAATTCGAAATATACAAGGTGAACGGAGTATTTTAATTTATGAGACAAAAAACCGGCCAAGTGCGAGTCGGACTCGCCCATGAAGGGTTCCGTAGCAGCAAGTAACATAATATAAAAGTTCTTGTAATGTGTTGTAACTTTGATCGATGTTTTAATAATAGTGTATTTTTTTCGGTTTATGACGCATTAAAAAACAACTACTTACTGGATTTCGTTCAAACCAATTTTCGTTGGTAGTTTTTATAGTAATGTACATCATATATTTTTTTTAGTTTTATCATTCTCTTATCTTAGAAGTTAGAGGGGGGGACACACACATTTTACCGCTTTGGAAGTGTCTCTCGCGCAAACTATTCATTTTAGAAAAAAATGATATTAGAAACCTCAGTATCATTTGAAAAAAATGATATTAGAAACCCCACACGCATGGGTTTGATGAAAAAAAAATTTTTGAGTTTCAGTTCTATGGACCCCCAAAATTTATTGCTTTTTTTCTATTTTTATGTGATAATCTTCATGCGGTTCACAGAATACATCTACTTACAAAGTTTCAACAGTATAGCTCTTATAGTTTCGGAAAAAAGTGGCTGTGACATACGGACGGACAGACAGACAGACAGACAGACAGACAGACAGACAGACAGACAGACAGACAGACAGACATGACGAATCTATAAGGGTTCCGTTTTTTGCCATTTGGCTACGGAACCCTAAAAACATGGTGAAACGGTCGACTAAAATAATCTATTTAAATCATAGGAGAAACTGACAGACAACCAACGCAAAGCCGAAACTATAAGGCACTAAGCTTTTGCCCACGCGGCTTCGCTCCCGCTCTTCCCTACTCTACCCTTCTATACCCTACACTACTCTACCCTACTTATACCCTACCAAACTTCACATAAACCATCTACTAAATAGTCCGAACAAAGCCTAAAACATTTGGTTTGGATAGGTGAGCTTGTTCTTGAGTTATAAAATCACAACGAAAAGTGGCATTGATTTTTATATATACACTAGCTTCTGCCAGCGGCTTCACTCGCGTGAAAATTGTAAATCTAAACCATTCCCAGATCCCCTTGAACACACACAAAAAATTTCATCAAAATCGGTCCAGTCGTTTGAGAGAAGTTCAGTGACATACACACTCACAGAAGAATTATATATATAAAGATAGGGTAACTAGTAATTAGTGTACGATACTTAAACACGTGATTATGCTCATGATAACCAACAATTTTTATTATGGGAATAAACCTGAAATTGCGAAAAAAAATCAGCTGCTCATTCATTACATTTATCTTTGCCTAATGTAGGTACCTACTGAACAGCCGATATTTTTTTCCGCGATTTCGGCTTTGCTTCCATAATAAAGATTGTTTGTTATCATGAGCACAATCACGTGTTTAAGTATCGTACACTAATTGCCAGTCACCCTACATAGATAAGAGCGTGAAATTTTGTCAGGTTTACTTTTATGACATTGGCAAGCCCTAAGAGAGGATTTTTTATTTGCCCTCCTAAGAGGATGAAACGGGGTTCCAAAGTGTGTATGGAGAAATTTACTTCCAAGCGAGCGAAGCCACAGGCAGATGTTGTTAATAATACTTTATAGTACAATTGCCATCACGGATCTTGAGAGCTTGCGCAGAAGTCAAATATTCGGTCTCTTTAGTGGTGCGAAGTGAGACCCCGCGTGTGTCTTTAGTGGTGCGAGTGTCAGTGATTAGCTCGCCGCGCCATCGCGTCGTAGACGTCACCCATGATTCGTTCCCTGCGTTGCTGCATGTATCTAACAACGAAGACGATTGGTTCCCCTATGTCTGGAGTGTGCAAAGCGATCCCCACTCTGACGCCGAGCGCTCAAGATCCGTTGCGGCAACTGTAGTTCTAGCTTAAGTTGTTCCACGTACCTGTAACTACACCGGCACACATACCCTTCACTAAAGGCCGGAAAAAATGAAATTAGTCCGTCTTTTAGATTATTCAAAAATAAGGGACGCGTATTTTTTTATTTGTAATTTAAACCAAAAATGACAAAGATATAGCGCATTAAAGTTACGTGTGACGTCACGCTGTGCTGCATTTTTTGCACGGGGTGACGTCACACGTAACTTTAATGCGCTATATCTTTGTTATTTTTTGTTTAATCGAAAAAAGAAAAAATACGTGTCCAATATTTTTTTATACTCTAAAATACGGACTAAATCAAATGTAAGTATTTTGACCCTGGACACTACCCTATTACTATATTAAGTTCAGTTTGATGATAGACAGATAGGAAGGGGCCTCTTAATATCAAAAAAGGCAATTCTCGAAGTGAACGCGCAAATCCTGTTTTTATTTCAGAAATGTCTTCAATCTTAATCCAGTTTTAAATTGAAGTTGTAATATCAACAGCAACAACAGCTGTGGTATAAAGTGGGTCAATGTACTTGGTCAATAACACGCTGCAGTTAAGGCGTATAGTCCCTTGAACCATCTGGCCGAAAATATGTGAACGCAACTCTCGCACTCGCCTAGGCGGCAGTACGCAAATCTGTGCATTTATTTGCGGCTAGCAGCTCCCGGAAAGCGCTTTAACCCCATTTTCTCTGCGAGATATTGATTGATTTACATATGCAATGTTCACTTTGAAGAATATTTAACCACCAATTTTTATGTGTAAAAATGTTTCTAAAGGTCCAAGCCGTTTCGAAGGAGTAGGGAAAAGTTGCGAAAAGTTGCGAAATTGCTAATTTTTTTTTTTTTTGCCAAAAGTATTGATTGCACGAAAAAATCAAATGTTGATATTATTGTTCATGAATCTATAATAAACATATATTTTTTTCAAACCAAATAACCTAGCCGTTACGGAGGAGTAAGCCTCAGAAAATTACTGTTTTATGGCACTTTTCGGGCGCTTGGCCCTTAATTACAATGTAAGTTCTTATTCTGTGTGTCAACACTAGTGTTTCCAGGTGTTCCAATTTTCATGGCTGTAAGTCCCTTTGAGGCGTGGCTGCAAAGACCTCACGGCGTCCTTACCTTCCGTATGACACAGGTCCTCACCGGACATGGTTCGTTCGGGAGGTTCCTGCACCGGATTCGTGTGGAAGTGACGCCCGGGTGTCGCCACTGTGCGGAATGCCCGTAGGACACGGTGGAGCACACAGTCGACGTGTCTTTTTAACCGATTTCGAAAAGGAGGAGTTTCTATGTTCGGCTGAATGTTTATCTTTCTTTTTCTTTTTTATGTCTGTTTTTTTGTTGAAAATTGTTTTTTCATTGAAAGGTTATGCTTCCAAGTTGGTCCCATAGAAATATTGTTATGATCTGATCATGAACTTCGAAGATATGGAACTGAACTCCTCATAGGATTACAGCAGAATTGTCGTAACAAGTAAAATTGCTTTGTTTATACGTGTAGGCGATGACTGAATGAAAGAAAAGGGGAGGGGGATGTATTGAACTAATCTGGTGATGAAGCGGGAAAGTAAATTAATGTAATCTAACCGTGTTTAGGATTATTAGAATCGTTATGAGATGCACTCTGGCCATAACGTATTTAAGTTTGGCTGAGAAGTTTAGTGATGGTACCATAACTAAAAAGTACAAAATAACTTTAATTGCGGAAGTCGGTGTAAAATAACAAAGAGACAAAACTATCTACTATAGAAACACCGACTACTTTGTATTTTTCAGTGTTTTTTTTTACATTGAAGTCGGTTTATTTTTTATTTTTTTTTGTAAAAAGTTTATTTTTAAATCATCCAAACCAATTGTACTTTTAAACCATCCAGGGACCCACTTAAATATACACACAAAATTTGATCCAGATCGTTCAAGCCGTTTAGGAGGAACTAAGTGACAAACACACGTACACGAAATATAAGTATAATACTAAAATGGCCTGTCCTGCAGCAGGAGCGCAGGCCGCATAGCTCGACACGCTAGCATCAACGATATTATTCGTCGAGCTCTTGTCACCGCCGGCGTACCCGCTGTATTAGAACCAAATGGCTTGGTACGTGACGATGGAAAGAGACCAGATGGTATGACGTTGGTACCGTGGAAGGTAGGTAGGCCTCTGGTGTGGGACGCAACCTGTGTCGACACCCTTGCGCCATCCCACATTCCATGTACGGCGGGCTGTGCTGGCGCTGCCGCTGCGGCTGCTGAGACCCTTAAACGGCGCAAATACTGTAACCTTATTGGTAATTACAGTTTTGAGCCGTTTGGGGTCGAAACGCTTGGGTCATGGGGTCCGAATGCGCGTCTCCTTTTTAAGGAAATTTCTCGCCGACTGATCGACACCTTGCGTGACCAGAGGGCTGGCTCGTTCTTCGCTCAAAGAATTAGCATTGCCATTCAACGTGGTAATGCTGCCAGTCTTCTGGGCACATTCCCGGATGACAGCGATGTGGAGGAGTACTTCGACGCCTAAGTGTACTTTGTGTATTTGTATTTTATTTATTTAGGGTTTTAGTATAAATAGTTTAAGTTTGTTTGTTTATGTAGAGTAACGAATTATTTTTAATTAACAATCATTAAATTAATTAAAACTAGTTTTAATTTTTAAATAAATCGCTTATACTAAAATATTTCCTTACATACCGTCCTTCTGATCACAATCCTGATGATCACACATCGCACTAAATTGCACACACACACTAATTGAGCAGAGAAACACATTCTGATGAAATCTATAATGAAGCTAGCCTCTAGAGGTTGCGTGCGAACTAACAATTTTATATGATATCCTTGCATGTTCATCATAAGGGCTAGCTCAGACGGTGCCAACAAAATAAATACTGGGCAAGTGTGAGTCGGACTCGCCAATGGAGGGTTCCGTAGCAGCAAGTAACATAATACAAAAGTATAAAAAAACTACTTACTAGATCTCGTTCAAACCAATTTTCGTTGGTAGTTTACATGGTAATGTACATCATATATTTTTTTTAGTTTTATCATTCCCTTATTATAGGAGTTACAGGGGGGGGGGACACATTTTACCATTTTGGAAGTGTCTCTCGCGTAAACTATTCAATTTAGAAAAAAAAATATATTACAAACCTCAATATCATTTTTGAAGACCTATACATAGATACCCCACACGTATGGGTATGATGAAAAAAAAATTTTGGGTTTCAGTTCTAAGTATGGGGACCCCCAAAATTTATTGCTCTTTTTCTATTTCTGAAAATCTTAAAGCGGTTCACAGAATACATCTACTTACTAAGTTTCAACAGTATAGCTCTTATAGTTTCGGAAAAAAGTGGCTGTGACAAACGGACGGACAGACAGACAGACAGACAGATAGACAGACATGACGAATCTATAAGGGTTCCGTTTTTTGCCATTTGGCTACGGAACCCTAAAAACTGAGCAAGTGCGAGTCGGACTCGCGCATTGAGTGTTCCTTGCAAACTACAATTCCCGAACGGAGTCTCGAAGATATTTCCTAATTGCAAAAAAAAAATGTGTTTTGTGGCGTAGGTAACAACAAATTTACTATTTTCAGATTTATTCCTATACCTGCGAGCTGCGCTATGCTAAAATATGCGGGCAGCGTATCTTCGACATATTCCTTTCCATCTCTTTATGGAGCAAGCACGTATTGGGATGGTTAAATAAAAAGAAAACTAGTCAAAATTAGTATTTTTCAACTGCTAAATACAAAATTAAAAGCAACAAAAAAAAATTCTAGAATATTTCACCGAGTTTTCTAGTTGTACAGGTCGCGCGGTGAATCAAGATCGCTCGGTGAAAATAGTGGGGGCAATCGGCGCATGTGTACAATTGCGCACAGAAATTCTTAGTGTATTAGGATTTTATTTTTAACTAGCTTTTGCCCGCGACTTCGTCCGCGTGGAATAGTGACTTCCGGCAGAAAAGTATAGATAGCTGTGCCCGCGTCTCCGTCAGCGTGTAACTCCTTGTGTATTAAGTTAATGTATTGGTAATATTTATTATTTTTATTTATATTGGTAATATTGTTTAGATCACGTTCACATGAGGCTTAACCCTTTATAAGACACAGAACTTAAAAATATTTATTGCTTTTAAACTTTATAATAATGTGTTAAGGTTCAAATTTTGGTGGCAATATAAGTACCACTGCCTTATAAAGGTAAGGTAAAGGTACCTATAAAACGAAAATACTTCAGTGCAAAGCTTCCGGGTAAACTATATTGAAAGTTGACCCGTCCGGCACGTGAACATAAAGATTTTTAGAACTGCTAACACGGGAGAGAGCAACATACAACTGACCATGCGAGAAACAACTGACACTGAGATCTACTCCAGCAACACCAAAAGTCTGCCCTTGAGCCTTGTTAATTGTCATTGCATAACACACCGATACTGGGAATTGCGTCCTTTTAAATTGGAATGGAAAATTATTTGGTATTAAGGGTATTCTGGGAATAAAGACGGTTTCTCCTGCACCGCAACCTGTTAAAATTTGAGCCTCGATTATATTTTGTTGCAACTGGGTTACTTTTAGTCGAGTTCCATTGCAAAGTTGTGGTGGTCTTAAATTTCGGAGCAGAATAATCGGTATCCCAATTTTTAAACAAATTTCATGAGCGGGAAGTCCGGGCATATTTAAAGAATTTAAAAATTCTATCGGGTAATTAGTGGCTTCTTGTTCATCGACCATTCTATTTATTGATCTATAAACTTTGCTTTCCCCCTGTATATTCGACAGTATTTTGTTATTGATCTCAGATGCCTGGTCATTGCGAGGAGTTAAAATAGATCTTTCGCATAGCCAAGAATTGTCCCTATTTAATATATTTGTTACGTCACCGTAAACCGACGATATAAGATGTGGTTGAGATTGCACCATACAACATAATTCAGGCGTCAGAATAAGTTTTCCTTGGTGTAGTTGTGGATAGGTACCTTCACCAATCTTTAATAATGTGTCAGAAAATTGACTATCATCCGGGTTATCTCCAGTTCTCACTCGCATATTTATAGTCAAATGCACCGATTGTATATCACGCCATAAATAAGAGCTTTTCAGGCAAGCCCTAACCTCATCAGCTCGGGTTCCCCGTGGTATTACTGGTAAGGTTTGTCGGAAATCACCACAAAATAAAACCGTGATACCGCCCATTGGTCGATCATTTTGTCTTATATCCCTTAAAGTTCTGTCTACCGCTTCTACTCCTTTTCGATGGGCCATCGTACATTCATCCCATATGATTAAACTACACTCGCGTAATACCTTAGCTTTGTCGCTATTTCTTGAAATACTACAGGTTGGACTTTCCGTGCGATCTAAATCAATTGGTATTTTAAACATACTGTGAGCAGTTTTACCTCCTGGTAGCAATGTTGCAGCTATCCCTGATGAAGCTACGGCAAGAGCAATTTTACGCTGATTTCGAACATAAGCCAATATTAATTTAGTCAAAAAGGTTTTTCCAGTTCCTCCAGGTGCATCTAAAAACCATATTGTTCCCAAATTATTTTGAACACTATTGCACACGCGGTCATAAACTGAACGTTGTTCTGCAGTCATCATTGGGACACCGTTTTCTAATGTTGTCAGCAGTTCCATTAAATTGTAACCAATCTCTGCGGAATATTCCCTATTAGTTACCTCTCCGACTGAGGTTGGTGTTGGCAAACCATATTCACAGAGTGATTTACCGCCTACTGCTGTTAAGTCATCCTGAAGAGCTAATAAGCACTGATTTATGGCAAGATCACGGAAATTATCATTAGTTGTGCCTTCATCATTGTTAGGTATATTTCTAAGAAAGTCTTCTGCAAATTTTTCTTTATATTTTTCCCATAATTTTACAGCATCTGACAAATTACAAAATATGAGTAATGTTACAAATAAATGGCGTAACCGTCGTGGATTATCACTAACACAGGATTCTGCTAAAGCGTCATCCCAATGCTGATCATTTTCAAGCAAATGACGTGCTTGGCAAGCTGCTTGATAAGTGGGATAAACAACATCGTCTACTTTTCTCAAATCTATAAATGAGGTTGGTCCTCGCACGGTATGTAATAATAATCGCAAATAGAAACACTCAGCGTTGTTAGGATGAACGGTGTACACTCTACCAAGAACATGTTCTTTAAAAATACCTGACTCGCCATCTACAGGCCTGCCACGGCGTCTTCGATTAAAGACACCCCGTTGCTTATCGTAGGTATAATACGATGGAACTTCCTCATACAAAAGAGATTTTGCAAAATCATCAGTTTGGCAAAGTCGAAAGAATGCTAATAAAGTTGTTTGTCTAGGGTTCTCTAACCGTTCTGTGAAATTTTCGGCGTTGAAATATATACGTTGGCCGCCTTCAAGATGAACATCCAGATGAGTCACAGGTGGATATCTTTCGTGAATGTTGAAACTTAAGATCCGCCACACAGCTTCTGAAGAACTTATATATCTGCCTGACTGAAATCTTGTAACTTCATCATGTTCATTTCTCAAAGCAAATGTAGCTTGGTCACTGCCCTTATTAATATACTTACAAATATATTTTATTGACTCTACACTATTACACATTTCAACATTTATGTGAGCTTGAAATGCTCTGGACAACACAGGAGAATACGGAACGACCCACCTATTATCTATGTCTCAAAGAATTATAATATTCGCGTACCGACTCTAGTCGTTGTTCATGCTCATGTGCGTCTTCGAGAGATCGAATAACATTATGGTGCACCCTATCATTTGTCAAACGGTCTTCATATTGAGTTAAAGTTTCAGATTCTCGAGATAAAATATGACGTTCGCGGTCAGCTGTGAGACGCAATTCCCTCTCAGTGTAGGTTTCTGACTCGCGAGACAATATATGACGTTCGCGGTCAGCAGTGAGACGCAATTCCCACTCAGTGTAGGTTTCTGACTCGCGAGATAGTGTATGCCGTTCGCGGTCAGCAGTGAGACGTAATTCCCTGTCAGTGAAGGTTTCTGACTCGCGAGATAATGTATGCCGTTCGCGGTCAGCAGTGAGACGCAATTCTCGTTGTGACGCAGTTTCAGCATCTCGGGATAACACATGTTGTTCTCGGTCAATGGTAAGCCTCAGCTCTCGTTGAGAAGAGCTTTGAGACGCCCGTGATGTAGCTCGTCTCGCTCTGTCAGCTGCTAATCGCATCTCTCTCTCTGGAGAGCTTTCATTGGCTCGAGAGGTTGAGGCACTAACTCTCATAGAGTTTAACCGATGTGCTCTTTCCTCTGCCGATTCTTGAGAACGCGCATTTCTCATCCTTTTAGCATCTCTCGAATTTCGAGATAAAGATGGTCGTTTTTTAGGTGGCATTGTGTATTTTTAATCGACGGTAACTGAAGCTACCTTACACTTACAATTATATATAGTAATTATGTAATAATTACGAAAATAAACTATTAATATAATTAAACACTACCAATTACGAAAATAAACTATTAATACAATTAAACACTACCAAAATAACTAATATAATAATTACGAAAATAAACTATTAATATAATTAAACACTACCAATTACGAAAATAAACTATTAATACAATTAAACACTACCAAAATAACTAATATAATAATTACGAAAATAAACTATTAATATAATTAAACACTACCAATTACGAAAATAAACTATTAATACAATTAAACACTACCAAAATAACTAATATAATAATTACGAAAATAAACTATTAATTTAATTAATCACTACCAAAACCTCTTATACCTAAAACTAATAATATATTTAAACACTACCATAATACCTATTATATAAAATAACAACAAAACAAATCTAAAAATAAATTATTCAAAGACTAAAAGTCGTGCTGATAAGCACGGTTTGCAAATAACAATTATTGGTTGTCAATAAGGTCGAACAGTCTGAACGTCTATTCGCATCAACAGCCAAATATTGAATGACGCTCGAGCGCGGACCCCCCGCCTTTTTATACCTCCCGCCACGACGCGCGTCGAGCGCGGCAACCGATACACAAAAATAATCCTTATAGCATGACTCTGTATTCACGCGCGATGACTTATTATTTCATGTATAACTTTGGTGTTTCTACACCGATTTACATGATTCTTTTTTTATTGAATAGGTAATAATGTTAACTTTTTTTAATTAGGGATGAGTGATAGTGTTGTAAACGTTAGAGTAGACAAATACAATCAGAAATCTCCGAATTGCCAAGCTATCGGGAGTTTCACGTGTTATTGTGAGTCAACCATAAAAGATAGACATATGCTGTCGAGGAATATTTTTTATATAATTTTAGGGCGAATATTTCCGTCATACATGATTTCTATGTAGCTTTAACCTATAAGCCTGCACACGCGACGGAAGCTTAAAAAATGGAGTATCTTCTCCCGTTTTCCCAATATTTCCCTTCACTGCTCTGCTCCTATTGATCGTAGCGTAATGAAAAGTATACTATAACCTGCCCAAGAGTATGAAGAATAATTGTGCCAAATTTCGTTGAAATCCGTCGAGTAGTTTTTGTTTCCATAACGAATATACAGACAGACAGACAGACAGACAGACAGACAAAAATTTTACTGATTGCATTTTTAGCATCAGTAGCGATCCCTAACCACCCCTTGATAGTTATTTTTTAAATATATTTTATGTACAGAATTTACCTCTCTACAGATTTATTATAAGTATAGATTTCGTATGTTTGAACCTTAGTAACATAACTTATAAAACACTAGTTTTTGCTTGTAATTTATCTTATAAGTAGGTAAATTAAAAAAAATTAAAAATGTTAAAATAAAACATAAAATTAAAAAAAAATAATTTCGTTAGTTTCTTTCTTTAACTTAATCATTCACGTCGTAAACCATTTTTCTGGCTAGCCGTTTTAAAACTTTATTTTTAACCATTTTTTTTTACGACTACGTATTACTATTACGATAACACAAGCTGTACGCAACAGTACCCAAGTACAACAGTATCCAATGAGAGGCGAGAACGCAACGCGGGAATTGAAGAGGGACTCTATCTACCAATGACGTGTCGCCGACGGTGCACACCCGCCCGTACGTCGCCAAATAGACCGTAGAATTGAATACTGCGCATGCCACTTCCACTTTTGCCGAGCGATCTTGATTCATCGCGCTACCTGTAGCTTTTTAGACACAAAAATACAAATAAACAAAATACGTTATTACAAACTTCGTATCTAAAAATATACAAAATTAATCTAGGGTATATTACTACCAGGTAAACCCTGTAGTTTTACCCCCGTTTTCATTATTGCCACCCAGAAAGTCGGTGTCTGTTAAGGGGGCGGCGACGGATGAATTTCCATACAAACGTAATACCACGCTTATTTGCAGTTGGAGCATATTTCCAACTTATTATGATGATATTCGTTTATAGACAATATTTATCTAGGTTCCTACGTCGAGAATATTAGATTTTTTTTAATTTTTAATACAGGAAAAGCCAAATGGCATGTTTTGGCAATTAAGCTTTAAAAAAGTGCGAAATACAATTGGCTCAAATTTCTTTTAGTTTTTTTTTTAAAAAAAGAAAGACGTAGGAACCTAGATAAATATGGTCTATAACCGAATATCATCATAATATGTTGGAAATATGCTCCAACTGCAAATGAGCGTGGTATTACGTTTGTATGGAAATTCATCCGTCGCCAGCGCCTTAACAAAAAAATTTAACAAACAATTAGTATTTAAAGAGAACACATTTAGGTGTAATTCTTTCTTTGTTTACAAATCAATTAACCAGTCTAGACGTAAAGGAATTGTGTAAACAAACAATGCATGATATCCTTGCATGCTACCGCTTTGGCATTACATAGTATTTTGTAGTTACACGGTCTAGACGCGATATTAAAGTTTACAGGTTACTGCCCTATATGTAGACCAAAACGATATGATGAGTAAGTCCGTGGTTAGGTTAGGTTAGCAAATCGTTGGTGCCTAAGTCTTTTTATTAAAAACTAGCTGTGCTTCGATCACGTGCAATTTTGTCTGTCTGTTTGTCCGGGCTAATCTCTGAAATGGCTGGACCGATTTTGACGCCACTTTTTTTGGCAGGTAGCTGATGTAATAAGGAGTAACATAGGCTACTTTTATTTTAGAAAAAATAAATTCAAAAACCTGTAGTCCACAAGAACGAAGTCGCGAGCACAGCCAGTAATAAACATAGTTACAAAATAAGTGAGACCTAGTTATAATGAAAGCTGACACTATTAATGAGCAATCAATTGCGTAGTTATCAGCAAGTAATAACAATAGACATGTAAACAGGAAAGTTACAGTAATTGAAATAAATACAATAATACGAGTAACATTACTCATACGAGTTCTTTTACCATCTGGGATATTTTACTGTATCGAACGAATGTTTATGGAGACAGACTCGCCGCCGCCGGGATTCCGATCCCGATTTCCGGCCGCCGTAGGCGCGGGCTTGCGGACGGCGAACAATGGGTAGCTCGCTGTCCGACTGTCTATTAACTGTCCGGACCGAGCCCAAGTCGTCGACAAGATCCGGCGCGCCTTCAGGAACTGTTAGCAACAGCAGGGTTCCAGCTGGGTCGAAGCCTACTCGGACCAAGGGTCTGCTTCTGAAAGTAAGGCTTGGCCCCGGTATGAAAGACAAGAAGGAACGGGGTGGGGTTTTTAGTCAGTAAGAGTCTGACACTATCTCCCGCTCCGCCCAGGGGCGGGGGATGTTATTTAGATGATTTTTACCCACCAAAAAACCCTAAAAGGATAAAATGGGAATACAATGTTTGTAAGGAGACCACTACTAGCTAGTCGATAATATGTCTCAAAATAATGTTAGCAAGTGACTAACGGAGTGTGAACAAGACATTATGAAGCAGACGTTCGTTCACTTAGCGCCTCAATGAGTAATAAACACATGCATAATACATCACGGGTTCTCTGAAAACGTAGGGTCAACTCACACCGAAAGAGCGGCGAAGGGCAGCGCAGTTTCAGTGTCATATGAATTTTAACTTTATTGTCATTTCTATAATACTTATTATCGCATGAGAAACACGAACGAGAGAATTCCCCGGAATTACTGCGGCGCCGCGGGCATCCGCGCGACATATGAAACTGAAACTGCGCTCCGCTTCGCTGCCCTTCGCCGCTCTTTCGGTGTGAGTTGACCCGTAGAATAATTGAAGGGAAATGACCTTCTTCTGTAAGAACGTGATGATCCAGAAAAACAGAATTGTTACGAACGTTCGTAACTGGTGTTTCCTGATAGCTACAACCTAGGGGTCTTTGGGGCTATTCAAGTATTACGTAAGCACTTTACGGGGGTGGGGGAGTTTTAGCATTGCTTATTTTTGATGATATGGGGGGGTCTAGATGGTGATTACGTCAGCAGTATAATATTTTTTTAGTTTTTTTGAGAGAACGATCTCGATGTACCAAAATCACAAGAAAGTGACTGAGCAGCAAACATCCAATGTTGTTAAAGATTTAGAGTCATGGATTCGTGTATCATGGACTCAGGACTGTTAATTTAAATTAATATGTCAAAATTTTAAATGAAGTTTGTTTCTTTTACTTTATTTCAAGTCTATTCCATATTTGTAGACTTACAACTAGTGCTCATATAATAACAACGAAACCAACACATTGACTTTGCTTCCGTATTACTTTAACAACCACTTTAAGTCAAGAGTGAATAGGTTACTTCTAGGCAAGCGGGCTCCATCGTCGGCCACATCATCGCTTACCATTAGGTGAGATAGTGGTCAAACGCTGCTCGCGTATCAATAATAAAAAAAAAACTTCCTGATTGATTGATAAATGATATACCATCAGAGACATAACTTGTAAAAAAAAACCGGCCAAGTGCGAGTCGGACTCGCCCATGGAGGGTTCCGTAGCTAGTGATGCAAGAGACTCAGTCGTTTAAGTCTTATAACACGAGACTAGACTTATTTTTGACGACTTAAATGACTCACGACTAAATTAGTCTTTTAACCCTCAAGTCTTGGAGTCTTAAGGCTTAAACTAAAGACTAATTTGAGTCGCAGTCCTTTAACCTCAGATCTAAAAAGCTAAGTCGTAACGTAAAAAGGTTAATACAACTAAAAGCCTTAAAGGACTTAAAGGACTCACGCCTTAAACGACTCGCGAGTCGGGAGTCTTGTAATGAAACTAGAGAAACGTAACTATATAGGAGCTTTCTATTTTCGCGATCTTCAAAAAAAAATTTGTGTTTGTAATATAGTGGTTACAGAATACAAATAAATTCTGTGCACAGTATTATTTATAATGAGTAATTTATGACAAAACGCAAGTTCATATATTTCACTGTTTTTACTGCTTAGTTTAATATTGTGTTGTTAAAAAACTCGACTACGAAAAATTTTCAGGATGGTAAACAAAATTACTACATAAATTAAGTAGGTATTTTGGTATTATTGACATCGAATTTTTTGACTGCTTAGGGCGCCACATTGAATTTTGATTAGTACAAGTTAAACCCTTTGAAATGATATCAAACACCGTGTAAATACACCGTGTTTGATATCATTTCAAAGGCTTTATTTACCTTAGCGTTTTTTTTGACATATGACTTTTTGCCCGCTAGAGGGTGCCACATTGAATGAAAAAAGAAAATATAATTATGTTTATTTTTTTGGATTTTTTGCCTATTGTACAACGTTTTAGACATTGTCTGTAATGTTATAGGTACAAGTGCTTGAAAATAAATAAATAAATTGAGTTTTGTGACACGTCACGTAGCCTATGTTCAGCGGACGATTAAGCTTGTTCTAAGGGTACCTACCCCATTTATCTATGCGAGAACAGATCAACACACACACATAAACATACATACATACATAGCTTGTCAAAATCATAACCTTCCTTTGGCTTTGCCGTAGTTGGGTTAAAAATCGAAATCATCATTAAACAAAAATATGCTGTTTTTTTTTCACTTATGACTTTTCAAAATCTTTATTCTAATCTAATCCAAAGAAACTTTTAGTTAACTAATTAAATTAATTAATTAACTAATTACACTAAAAAGCGCAATGTAAATAAAACTCGAAAAGGTCACCCGCTCAGCTGATTCCCTAGAGTCCACTTGCCGGGGACAACACGCACGTGCTCTTACTTACTGTCAAACGCACCGCATAACGCCGACAAAGAGCCGGCTACCTTTTTAACTCGCCGACATCCCTTTGGCGGCGCAACTCAAAGAAAAATGTCGGCAAATTACACTTACCAGCCAAAAAATTGGGACGACTTGTAAACATGTTTGTCACTAACAAAATAGTAGGTACGAGGCTACCACTTCTGGTGAGAATAATTTCATCATCGCATCATTTTTTTCTAACTTGAATAGTTTACGCGAGAGACACTTCCAAAGTGGTAAAATGTGTGTGTCCCCCCTCTAACTTCTAAAATAAGAGAATGATAAAACTAAAAAAAATATATGGTGTACATTACCATGTAAACTACCAACGAAAATTGGTTTCAACGAGATCTAATAAGTAGTTTTTTTTTTAATCCAAACTATAATATTATAAATGCGAAAGTAACTCTGTCTGTCTGTCTGTCTGTCTTTGCTTCACGCCTAAACTACTGGACCGATTTGTGTGAAATTTGGTACAGACATAGTTTGGAACTTGAGAAAGGACATAGGATAGTTTTTATTATAATATTATAAATGCGAAAGTAACTCTGTCTGTCTGTCTTTGCTTCACGCCTAAACTACTGGACCGATTTGTGTGAAATTTGGTACAGACATAGTTTGGAACTTGAGAAAGGACATAGGATAGTTTTTATTACAAACAATAAAATAAAAAATAAAATTTATTCCGGACATACAGCGCCATCTATTGGTCAAGAGTCGGCATCAATTCAGTACTATCTGCCGGAAGTCACTATTCCACGCGAACGAAGTCGCGGGCAAAAGCTAGTACGTCATAAATCTAAAAAAAATACACTATTATTAAAACATCGATCAAAGTTACAACGAACTACAAGAACTTTTATATTACGTTACTTGCTAGCAGCAAGGCTACTAAGGAACCCTATATAGGCGAGTCCGACTCGCACTTGGCCGGTTTTTTTTTATATAAGTAGTCTCTTTTTGTAATGTGAATGTGAGAACACTACTCCACGAACTCTTAGACTACTTCCTATTACGACTTACAGGTCGCGCGGTGAATTAGGATCGCTCGGTGAAAGTAGTGGGGGCAATCGGCGCATGTGTACAATTGCCCACAAAAATTCTTAGTATGTTAGGATTTAATTTTTTAATTTCGCATGTTTGAACCTTATTAACATAACTTATAATAACACTAGTTTTTGCTTGTAATTTATCTTGTAAGTAGGTAAATTCAGAAAAATTAAAATGTTTAAAATTAAAATTTAAAAAAAAAATTTTCGTTAGTTTCTTTCTTAACGTAACAATTCACGTCGTAAACCATTTTTCTGGCTTGCCGTTTTAAAACTTTATTTTTAACAATTTTTTTTACGACTATGTATTGCTAATACGATAACACAAGCTGTACGCAACAGTACACAAGTACAACAGTATCCAGTGAGACGCGAGAACGCAACGCGGGAATTGAAAAGCGACTCTATCTACCAATGACGTGTCGCCGTCGGCGCACACCCGCCCGCACGTCTCCAAATAGACCTTAGAATTGAATACTGCGCATGCCCCTTCCACTTTTGCCGAGCGATCTTAATTCACCGCGCGACCTGTACTGTGTACTTTGTTTTTTACTGAGATAATTTTTATTGTGCTTTTGTGTACAATATTTTTATTTATTTCAACTGTCATTATTTTGTTAATATTTTATTGATAGTTGTAATTATTATATTATACCTGATTTTTTTTTTATATAGCCTCTTTTTGTATTGTGAATGTGAGAACACTATACTCCACGAACTCTTATACTACTTCCTATTACGACTTACTTTGTTTTTTACTGAGAAATTTTTTATTGTGCTTTGGTGTACAATATTTGACTAGTCTACACTGTTCTTGCATAATATCTAGTAATATTGTAATTCCAACCACTTTTTTTATAAGAGTAACCATGGAATTTCTTGCCGGTTCTTCTCCATAGGAAACGACCAATTTGGAACCGTGCACTAGCTTCTGACGTTTTATATGTGCCCATGTAGGCCTATGTGAAATAAAATATTTTTTTATTTTGATTTGATTTTTGATTTACCAAGCTCCTATAGTCACCTTCCAGTTCCATCATCAGATCAGTTCCCTGTTATTGTGGGTCTTGAAATTATAAGATTTGATTACAGACAAACGTCGGGACAGGTGAAACTAAAAAAAAATATAGTTTAAAAAAAACTAATAAACACTACACTTTTTAGTTTGATATGCTATGGAACGTTTTCAAAACTATATGTGTATTAGTTTTTTAAAACTATATTTATTTTTCCATTTTTAGTGAATAGTCACCGTGTCAAGGTCATGCCCTATGGTGTGCCTGCCGTTTTCTAACATTTTATACATTTAAACCTGGGGTCAAGGTCTGGCCTTTGGGTGTCTCAAGCGTTTCCCAACATTTTATACATTTGATTTTGGGGTCAAGGTCATTGACCTTGAGGTCAAAGTAGGTAGTAAACCTTTTGGTGTCCCAGGCGATTCCCAAAATTTTATACATATGATCTTGAAGTAAAGGTCATTGCCCTTGAGGTCAAGGTCAAAGGATAAAGGATTATTGCATTGTCATCAGTCTGATGGGTGTGCAAAGTTTAAAGAAAATCTGATCACCCAAAGTTGAGCAAAATCGAGCTCAAAGGCACTGATTACATGCAAACAAATAAACATACAGGTGAAAGCTTGTAAAATACCTAACGGTTTCAATAAAAGTTTAATTTTGTACTCACTTCATTGTTTTAATTTAGACATTGTTTACTACCCAATCAGATTTTAAACAGCTTGAGCTGTATTGAATATGAAGCACGACTCAGGCGCGAGTCCGTTGATAAACGACTCAAGTCGTTTAAGCCTTATAAACGACTCGAGTCGTTTAAGTCTTATAAACGACTCGAGTCGTTTAAGCCTTTTAGTCCTTTAGTTAAAAGACTTGAGAGTTTCAAGTCTTATTAATAAAGACTGGAGACTGTAGTCTTCTTTCCAGACTAGAGTCGCTTAAAATGTAGTCGAGTCCTTTTTAAAGGCCTTAAACGACTGAGTCTCTTGCATCACTATCCGTAGCAGCAATTAACATAGTATAAAAGTTCTTGTAGTTCGTTGTTACTTTGATCGATGTTTTAATAATAGTATATTTTTTTAGATTAACCTTTCAATCGTGATAATGACAGACACAATTGAAAGACAATAGGTGCGCGAACGCCGGCGTTCGCTTGGGGTTTAATGAATTAATGACGTGTTAAAAAAAAAACTACTTAGTAGATCTTGTTCAAACCAATTTTCGTTGGTAGTTTTTATAGTAATGTACATCATATATTTTTTTTAGTTTTATCATTCTCTAATTTTAGAAGTTACAGGGGGGGGGGGGGGGGGACACACATTTTACCACTTTGCAAGTGTGTCTCGAGAAACTATTCAAGTTAGAAAAAAATGATATTAGAAACCTCAATATCATTTTTGAAGACCTATCCGTAGATACCCCACACGTATGGGTTTGAAGGAAAAAAAATTTTTGAATTTCAGTTCTAAGTATGGAGCCCCCAAAATTTATTGCTTTTTTTTCTATTTTTGTGTGAAAATCTTAATGCGGTTCACAGAATACATCTATTTACTAAGTTTCAACTGTATAGCTCTTATAGTTTCGAAATAAAGTGGCTGTGACATATGGACGGACAGACAGACAGACATGACGAATCCATAAGGGTACCGTTTTTTGCCACTTGGCTACGGAACCTTAAAAACGACCGAATTACAGTAGCTTGTTAGCATCAAAAGTGATAAATGGCGACTAAACACAACGCAAGTACATTCAGAAGATAACATAAATGTTATCCGACAAGTAAAACCGATGACCCTGAACAAATTTGTTATTGATACTCGGATAAACACGGAGGTGTGGTTTCAAGGGGAAACCCGTGTTTTTAGGGTTCCGTAGTCAACTAGGAACCCTTATAGTTTCGCCATGTCTGTCTGTCCGTTCTTGCTTAACCTCTGAGACCGTTATCACTAGAAAGCTTTTGGTACCAATACGTATATCAATCACGCCGACAAAGTTGTAAAATAAAAATTGAAAAAAAAATGTTTTATTAGGGTAGCCCCCCTATATGTAAAGTGGGAAGTGATTTTTTTTTTAAATTTCAACCCTAACGTGTGATATATCGTTGGATAGGTATTTAAAAATGAATAGGTGTTTACTAAAATCATTTTTTGATTATGTCAATGTTTTTGGAAATAATCGCTCCAAAATAGAAAATATGAAAAAAATCTGAAAAGTAGAACTTTATAAGGACTTTCTAGGAAAATTATTTTGATCTTGATGGAAAGAACAGTTTTTGCACAAAAACGACAAAAAGGTTGTACAAAATACTTTCTGGACTAAGTTTGTAGTATAATCGTATATGCAAGCATTTTTTTAAAATCATTAGTGGGTACACTTATTTTGACGAACAGGAAATTACGGAACCCTATACTGAGCGTGGCCCGACACGCTCTTGGCCGGTTTTTTTATATAGCTATGATTTATCACCGCAATACCCATGGGCAATGGAAAACTCTATGTTGGAAGTTTCCTTACGTGACCGCATCAGAAATAAAGATATCCGCAGCAGATCCAACGTTACCGACTTAGCACAAAGAATCGCCAAACTTAACGGATCTGGCGTGCTGTTCTCTAAGAAAACAGCCTTGAGCACAGCGCTGGCCGCAGCGACGAAATCCAAATAAGTAAATTGGATTAATAACCTAAAATGGACCCATACATTGGATTGTTAATTCATTGTACCTACTACTCTCTCGACTCGTCACTGAGTTAATAGTCTGTGTTGCGTACAAACTACCTACAGGTCATTGGACTCGCTCAGCTGACGTTTTCTTAAAGAAATTAATTTCGTACATGCGTAAATTAATACGGGTTTTGAAAAAATGGTATTTTATTTTTTAATTTTATCTCTACAAATCGATAGTGTTTCATGTACCGGATCGACCCTCCACGGGATTAAAACGAATAAAAAATAAAGGTGTATACACACATAGACTATATGTTACTGTCACTCTAATATTATAAAGGCGAACAATTTTTGAGTGTGTGTATGTTTGTAATTTTTCATGCTCGAGCAGCTAAACACATTTCGATGTAATATGGTATACGAGTGGACTACGCCCTGGAATAGTGTACGGAATACTTTTTATTTATCTTAGCATGTTTTAAGTTATATGATAATATTCATAAGACCATATCTAACAGTCATACTGTCAGTTAATACCATTGGTTGCGACGGCGTTATTATGTATCACCTATTAGGTAAGCACATAGAATATATTATATAGTATGTTATGTAAACAACATACACCAAGGATAAATTATTATGTACTTCGAGACACATACTACTACTGCATACATCTATATATCTAAAAATCAATGCCATTTTTTGTTGTATTTTTTTTACTCAAGAACGGGCTCACCTATCGAAACCAAATGTTTAGGCTTTGTTCGGACTATTTAGTAGATGGTTTATGTGAAGTTTGGTAGGGTAGAGTAGGGTATAGTAGAGTAGAGTAGGGTATATAGGGTGGAGTGTGAAGAGCGGGCAAAAGCTAGAAGTATATTGTGTTATGTAAACCACATACACTTCTTCTTCCTGTCCTTATTCCATGTTACTTGGGGTCGGCGCAACACATTTTCTTCTTCACTAACTCCCTTTTCTTTCATATCACTTATAATGACGTATTGTAATGTGGCAGTAGATACTCAATAAATAAATAAATCACTTCTCACACAATCCATCCATCTTTTTTTCGGCCTTCCTCTCCCTCTCCATCCATCTACATGTATATTCAGAACTCTTTTAGTAATATGCGCTTCCTCCCTCCTCTTCACATGACCATACCAAGACAACCGATTACTTTTCAACTTTCCAGTCACTGGCGCCACTTTCAAACTTCCTCTAATATAAACAACATACACTAAGCATAAGAACATCTAAGGATAAATTATAATGTATTTCGAGACATAACTAAATAGGTACATATTTTATACCTATTCATCATCTTCCTACCCTTATTTTTATGGTGGGAAAAATCATGCATTGACATCCTCTGCTCTTGGGCGGAGCGGGAGATAGTGTCAGACTCTTACTGACTAAAAGACCCACCCCGTTCCTTCTAACCTTCATACCGGGGCTCGAGCGCCCTTTCGGATAACCCTGGCCCCAGTAAGCTTCGACCCGGCTGGGTCCCTGCTGTTGCTGACAACTCCTTGAGGCGCGCAGGAACAGTGCGCGCCGTCGACGACTTGGGCTTGGTCCGGACAGTTACCGGACGGCATCTTCCTACCCTTGTGCCGTGTTACTTGTGGTCGGCGCAACACGTTTTTTTTCTTTCATTTTGTCCTGTCACCCGTCAGCGTCACGCTATCACTAACTCCCTTTTCTTTCATATCACTTCTCACACAATCCATACATCTTTTCTTGACATCCCTCTCGCTCTCCACCCATCCACAACGATAGATCAAATACATGGTTGACTTAAATACATATATCTAAGTAAGTACATTCATCCGAGGAACATATATGTACTTATATGACATTGTACGTCTGCTATACTTCACACATGAATAATTCAACGATAGAAACTTGCAGTAATAGTAGTTTAGGGTCAAGGCTTTGAGCGCAGCCTTGGAAAGCAAAGGCCACATGAAGAGACACAGGTGGGGTTTTAGTCAGTAATAGTCTAACACTGGGATCTCGCTCTACCAAAAATGGGAAGGAATTTTTTTTACAAGCTTTATTTAGTTTCATCTGTCCCAATAATTGTCTGTCATCAAATCTTGCAAATTTAATTTGACCCACTTCCCGGTTACCGATTGGGCTGAAATTTTGCATGCATGTGTAAATCAGATGGCAATGCAAAATCATTATGACGTGGAGCTGATCTGATGATGCAATTGGAAGGTGGCTATAGGAAATTGGTAGTTAAACGACACAACCCCATTGAGTTTGGGCTTGTATGATTTGTCTTGACGACCATTAATTATATAGGTATACCTATATAATATAAAGCTATAAAAGCTTGCTATGAAAAAATTGAAAAAATGATTTTCATTAAAATCTTGTTATATACATATATATTT
Source organism: Mythimna albipuncta (assembly GCA_929112965.1). Taxonomy (NCBI): domain Eukaryota; kingdom Metazoa; phylum Arthropoda; class Insecta; order Lepidoptera; family Noctuidae; genus Mythimna; species Mythimna albipuncta. The sequence continues at coordinate 7,314,067 of OV815985.1, read as the reverse complement.
ATATGGACTCATACGAGGATTGACATTCTGGTGTCAATGCACCAGAATGTCAATCATATTTCAATAAATGTGACTGTCAATTGTTTTGGTAAGTTTTCACTTCTGTTGGTTTAAACGAATGTGTCCTATGTCTAATCTTACACATTTACATTTATTTTAATTGATATACACTACAATACGTCCTTGTCCGACTACTAAAATATAACTTTGTAATAATTACCTTAATAACATAATAATATTTAAAAATCAGACGAGTAAACAAGTTTTTAACAAAAATATTTTCTCTATAGCAAGCTTTTATAGCACGATATAACACCTTGTATATGTTATGGACCGGGTGATAAATTAGGCATTATACACAATGCCCGGTCATTATGAAAAATGCCCAATATGAGAGTGCGATTTGATAATAATTATTTAAATAATCAAATGGACCGGTCATTATACATACGGCCCATCACCTTTTGAGCAGAGTAATACAAACATACCTATTTAATTACCTACCGTTTTTTATTTGTTACTTACCGTTTTTTATTGGTATTGTCATTTAACTTAAACTAAATATTAAACCATTAAAATATAAGACTCTCTTATTTGGATTAATTATATCAAGGAGTCTATTATCTACCTTAAAACTCTGCCAGTTCGAAATAACGAATAATACCTACAGTCTCTTGTAAAGATTTGATTGCACTTTGAACTGGGTAAAATAGGTTAGGTTAGGTTAGAACTGTGACCGACCGCGCGTGAGCCGAGCGAGCAAAGCGAGCGGTGCCGCGGCAGCGGCCGGCGAACGCTACGTCCAAGTTGTTTCGTCCATTCGAGATTTTTACCTTTTTCAGTTAATCCATTTGATAATTAATAATTTTTCTAGTAATCCATTTTGACCTTTAAACAATTTGGTCAATAGTGTAATAAATAATTTAAACATTGATATTCCAGACTTTGGTCAGCTGAACTTTTGATCAAATGACCATCGTTATTTCAAACTTTGTTGATTTGTACGTTGTTCTTTTGAAATTTGCTCAGGAAAGTTTTGATTTTCTTATATGCAACCGTCACACCCTGTGTGCTTCTCTCCCCGCCCTCGCACCGCGTTTTTAGCTTTATTATCAAATTGCCCAATTTTCATGTAGCAATATAAAAATGACCGCGCAATGTGATAAATATTGAAGTTAAGATAGTAATTAATCACTTGGTCCAATAGAGCTAGACATTATTCATAATGCTCCAACATTATTTATAATGCCCGCATTAATCACCCGGTCCATAACATATACAAGATGTAAGGGACAGCCCTCCACAAATTTTAAGGGCTTGCTTAGTAGACGAAACTGAACAACCTTCCAGATTTTTTTTTTTCTTAAAACGTAAAAAGATTTCCGCCTCTCCATACAAACTGTCCAATCAAGTTTATAATTTTCTATGGTGAGGCAGATTTTTTTTTTCGTTTCCTGAAAACAAAATTTGTGGATGGTTGTTCAGTTTCGTCTACTGAGCAAGTCCTTATAGTTTGTGGAGGGCTGTCCTTTGCACCTTGTATACTCGTCAAGACGAATCATACAAGCCCAAATTTGATGGGGTTGTGTCGTTTAACTACCAAGCTCCAATAGCCACCTTCCTGTTCCATCATCAGATCAGCTCCTTGTCACAATAATTTTGTATTGTCATCTGATTTACACATGCATGCAAAATTTCGGCTCAATCGGTAACCGGGAAGTGGATCAAATTTAATTTGCAAGATCTGATGACAGACAAACATCGGGACAGGTGAAACTAAATAGAAGCTTGTAAAGTAAGTAAAGTTATTTCATTTTTGTGGTGCTTTAAAGCGTCTGAGTAGTTTTGGTCCATAGAAAGTGTCTGACACTTTACATGGACCAAAAGTCTGATTTTTGTAGAATATTATTTTTTAAGTAGGGTCATAACCCTACTTAAAAAATAATATTCTACAAAACTCACCCATCAAAATGTAAGTTTAGTAACTCTTATTTTCAGTTCCCTTTCTCACCTCGTATCTGCCAAGATTCCCCAAGGGAGAGCTCCACAAGCACCCAGGTATTTAAAGCACATGAGAAGCTACTGAGAACCCAAGGTTCCATCCACGTGAAAATAAGTTACGTCAGACAGCTCTGGGATCTAGGGCTATATGGATTATGACGTGGTAGATTTGCATTAGTTCACACATGAATAATTAAATAAGTGGAATCAATAGCGTAACTAACGAAGGACAAGGCGAAGCAGTGCCCCAAACCTGACTAGCAAAACTAAGGGTGAGTTGCAATATTTAACTATATTGAAGTGAGACGTGCTCAAACGCTACCAACGTTTAAAAAAATGGTGAAGGAGCATTACCTTTACTTTGATTTTGTCTTCTCCTGGCTTGATTACATATTTAATATTTATCAGTATATTTTTTATATGTGTGTATTTGTGATGTTATTTCATATTAGTATTATTTCTGATGTACACTGACAGCCCTATATCTTTCATCTCTCTTTCAGTCCATCCAAAGGTCGTTTGTAAGAGATCGCCCTGTGCGATACGCTTATTTTGAATAATGTTTGTCCTGTATCTTTTTTGTTCATGCGGTGTACAATAAAGAATAAATAAATATAACGATAACCAAACCCTAACCAGTCGTGAAACGGCCGCCTATTGGTCAATTCGACGATTTGACAACTGTTAACGGCTTTGTTATCGTTATAGTTAAATGGTGCAACTCACCTTAAATCTACCACCAAAATCTGAATAAAATAAGTTGCAAAAGTACTTTAATCATCGCAACTCGTTTTATTTAATAAAAATCTGACAGTTCCGCCCCACTGCATATAGCAGAAGACGTTTGGATAATTAAGTTAAGAGTGAATAGGTTACTTCTAAGCAAGCGTGCTCCATCGTCGGCCACATCATCGCTTACCATCAGGTGAGATAGTGGTCAAACGCGAGCCTACCAATAATAAAAATCTCATATAAAAATGGGGCTCCAAATGTTATTTTATCCTTTAGAGCCAAACCACACGATGCCGTACGGCGCCGCACGTGGATTGGTTCTTAGGGTCCCTAGGCCGTGGTGATCACTTGCCTACGCCACTACAGTAGTAATTGAAGCTTTTTCACAAGGTAAACCTACACGCATTTATAAATACTACTTTGATTTTTGTATACTTATTACCGAGCGCCAAATCCGACGTATATTTCCATACAACGGCTCTTACGTGATTATAACGTTAATATTTATTAAAATATACAACAACATACATCTTTTCCTAGATATTTAGGAAACACATGACCTCTCTTGTGAATTCAAAACCTAACTTTCTGTAAAAGTAATTCTTTAGAGACCTCTTAAAAACATATATTTCCTGGAATATGTTTTGTGAAGGATTCGAGGAATTGATGGAATTGTAGATTGCCTGAGATGACGCTTGAACACTCTGTAGTGGTGATAGTACTTCCCAGAGACGTCGCTACACCGGCACACATACTCTTCAACACCGGAACACAGCGACGCTGCTTAGAGACAGAACTACTACTCAGTTTTCCTAACTACTTAAATACATTATAATCCTACCTTTTAACTTCTTATATCTGCGTTTAACCATTATGTATCACTTAACACAACACTTAAGAAGAAGACTGATTAGAAATGTGTACAGTTTCAACAGAAAAGAACGACTAGAAAAAGGAAAAATTGAGGTACCCACATTTTTTTATTTGTTAATGTCAACTTTTTTTTTCTGTTATCTAGATATGAGTCTTTTAAGCTTCTTATATCTATACCTACATCTTCTATACATACACCGTTAAATTTTGATCGTTTTAATTCATTAAACATTGTCTTTCTATTGTGTCTGTAATTCTCACGATTGAAAGGTTAATCTGTATAAATCCTAACTAATCCTGACTAATATTATAAATAAGAAAGTGTGGATGTTTGTTACTTAATCACGCATAAACGGCTGAACGGATTTAGATGAAATTTGGCATGCATATAGCTTTTGACATGGAAAAGAACATATACCTTTTATCCCGATTCCGTAAATACCTAATGCCACGCGGGCGAAGCCGCGGGCAAAAGCTAGTGTGTGTATAAATGTCTGTCTGTCTGTTTGTCCGGGCTAATCTCTGAAATGGCTGGACCGATTGACGGGACTTCTTTCGGCAGGTAGCTGATGTAATAAGTAGTAACATAGGCTACTTTCATTTTAGAAAAAAATAAATTCATAATCCTGTAGTCCACGCGAACGAAGTCGCGGGCACAGCCAGTCTTTTATACACATCTGTGTTTTCTTTCACTAAACCTTTCGAATAGCGTAATTAGAGACACAACAGAAAGACAATGAGTGAGCGAACGGTTTAATGACATTAACTTATATTATTACTAGCTGCCCGGCCACGTGTTGCTGTGGCTAAAGTTTTTGAGCAGCGCCATCTATTGATTACTTACTCAACCCAGTCGAAAGGTATCGACATCTGTTAGAATCATTTGGAGTTAACAGATAATTGTGACTGTCAAATAATAACAGACAAATAATTAGCAATAAATTAAAATTGTGACTATAATTTGAGATTTAAACTATCCTATCTCTCAAGTTGGATCGAACTGCACATGGTGTGCGAATTTTATTATAATCGGTTAAGTGGTTTAGGAGTCCATTGAGGACAAACATTGTGACACGAGATTTATATATATTAAGATATTATACACCGTTAAATTTTGATCGTTTTAATCCCGTGGAGGGTCGATCCGGTACATGAAACACTATCGATTTGTAAAAATAAAATTAAACATTTTAGTTTATTACAGTGTATTTATGAAACCTAAGTTTAGCTATGGACATTTACGACCTAACACAATGTAGGTAAGTACTGGATATTTCTGGAGTTTGTACGTATTATTTGAGTCATAATACCTAATATTCAGAACAAAGAGAAGCCACATGGCTAATTATACATATTTCCTAGACATGACTTCACAAATCAAACGTTTAACCGTCATAATATGATACTGAATATCTCTCGCGCCGGGCCTTGGCGATTCTGGTTCAGGCCATGAACAGAGGCACAGAAAATATGGAAGAGGTTAGAAAGGAAATACTTTCCGCTTTGTACTACAACGAGTGTCGCCGCTTGTCTCACACCCTTTAACTCCACTACAGGCAATAAACCAATACAAACACGCATTACGCAGCTAACAGACCACGCACAATTCGACGGAGACCTCTCGCTCCGGGTCTTGGTTGAGGCCATGGTCCGGAGCGAGGAGGAGTGGCAGGCGGTCGCCGACTTCTGCGAAGCAGTATTGCTCGCAAAGTTATCGCCGCGGCCGCCGGCGCCGGGATACTGATCCCGATTTCCGGCCACCGTAGGCGCGGGCTTGCGGACAGTGAGCAATGGGTAGCTCGCTGTCCGGCCGTCCGGTAACTGTCCGGCTCGCCGCTTCGCGGGAGACCGTGCAGTATCCCCACACCATCCTTATCGCCATGACCCTCTGGCAGGCGTCCTGCTCCGCGCTAGAGCGGGAGAAAACATAAGAAAATCTTCAACATTAGAAAAAATGTCGATGAAAAAAGTAGTTTAATCAACCGCAAGAAATCTTGTTACCAAGTAAAGCCTGCTTTGTTTCGAAAAGCAACAATAAATACCTAATATGGAAACTTTAAACAATGGGTAAATTATATTAGTAGTACTTATACTATTTACGTGTTTAACTGTGGTTCTTGGACATTATTATGCCTATGAATCATTCATTTAAGGCCCAAGCGCCCGAAAAGTGCCATAAAACAGTGACTTTCTGAAGCCTACTCCTCGGTAACGGCCAGGTTAATAGGTTTGAAAAAAAATTATGTTTATTATAGATTCATGAACAACATTATCAACATTTGATTTTTTCGTGCTATTAATACTTTTGTCTAAAAAAATAAGCAATTTCGCAACTTTTCCCGACTTATTCGAAACGGCTTCGATCTTTAGAAACATTTTAACACATAAAAATGGGTGGTTAAATATTCTTCAAAGTGAACATTGCATATGTAAATCAATCAATATTTCGCAAAGAAAATTGATTTAAAGGTCAGCCGCGCGCTTTCCGGGCGCTGTTGGCCGCAAATAAATGCACAGATTTGCGTACTGAGAGAGAGAGGTGCGTCCACATAATTTTGGCCAGATCGTTCAAGGGACTATAAGCCTTAATGGTAAGTCCCACAAAAAGGATGAAACAGGTTGGAAAGGAATCTTTCCCACTTGTAGCACAACGAGTGTCGCCGCTAGTCTCCCACCCTTTACCACCACTACAAGCAACTACCACTACAACCAATACGAACGCGAATAACGCAATTATCAGACCACGCACACTTAGGGTGAGTTGCACCATTTAACTACAACGATAACCAAACCATAACCAGCCGTGAAACGGCCGCCTATTGGTCAATTCGACGATTTGACAACTGTTAACGGCTTTATTATCGTTATAGTTAAATGGTGCAACTCACCCTTAGATCGCAAGTTTGCTACTATGTTACTATGTTGATCTCAAAAAAAAAATACAGTTAGATTTAGGGTCAGTATTTCAGATCGAACTTAACAATACTAATGATAGGGATTATTTAAGATTCCGTAATTTCTAGTACTTAGGTTATTAAAATATTTTTCTGTCTTCAAATCAAATCAAATCAAATCAAATCATCTTTATTGTGGATCATAGGTAATACAGATGGTGATAATTATATATTTAGTGAACAGCTATATCCTACCCTTAGGGCGTACAATAAAATGTAGGTACATAATAGTGAATTTACATGAAAGCCTTTTTCACTTCAAAAAACTTCACAAAAACTCACCTTTCTTCGAAGACTTAACAGACACGATGCCTCCATCTTGATTCTGCTGCGAAGACGGCACTATCAACACCTGATTCTCCTCCAAAAGCTTCTCCTTCGCCTCGTCTCCTTCATTCTCTTCGATCACCGATTTGACAGGAGACGCCATTTTGTATTTTTAGTCGGGCTATTCAAAATGTCCGCCAATTCTCATAATAATAGGTGCAGGTGCATTGGAATGTTTATTATCTAAGTTATGTATACGTTGCTACATAGTTCTATGTAGAATTCAGTCTTATATTGTTGGCTGGCTTTGAATCTGGAAGAGAAGAAAAAATGGCGGTTAGAATATTAATTACGTTTATAAGGTTAGATGCGGACCATCATCATCTTTTTTTAAGTGGCACATGAGGACGAAAGAAAGAAAGCCAAAAGAAAGAAACGAAAAAATAAAAAAAAATACTGGTCAAGTGCGAGTCGGACTCGCGGACGCAGGATTCTGTACCGTCTCCTTAGGAAAATTCGGCAAAAAATATCGCGTTTGTTATGGGAGCCCCCCTTGAATATTTATTTTATTTTGTTTTTAGTATTTGTTGTTATAGCGGCATAAACATAATGTACATAATTTGTGAAAATTTCTAGTCTAGCTATCGCGGTTCTTGAGATACAGCCTCCACAACCGGTGACATGTCAACCGTGTGACGGACGGCGAAGTCTTGCTAATTAGGTCCCGTTTTTACGCTTTGGATACGGAACCCTAAAAATGGCAGAAAGATAGGAAAAAACAAAAAAGAAACGACAGAAACAAAGAAAGGAAAAAGAAAGAAAGAAAGGAAAACAGAAAGGAAAAAACAAAAGGAAAAAGAACGAAAGGAAAAAAGAAAGACCGAAAGGAAAAAAAAGAAAGAAAGGAATAAGAACGAAAGGAAAAAAGAAAGAAAGGAAAAAGAAAGAAAGAAAGGAAAACAGAAAGGAAAAAACAAAAGGAAAAAAGAAAGACGGAAAGGAAAAAAAAGAAAGAAAGGAAAAAGAAAGAAAGGAATAAGAACGAAAGGAAAAAAGAAAGAAAGGAAAAAAGAAAGACAGAAAGGAAAAAGAAAGAAAGAAAGGAAAAAGAACGAAAGGAAAAAAGAAAGAAAGGAAAATATAAAGAAAAACAGTTTATTTGCGTCAAACATGGCTCATCAAAAGACAGCTCCCGCTTTGTGTGATTTGCGCGTGGAACAAAACGCATCGTGAAATCTCGGAATTTAATCGCCACGTTTATGATTCCGCGATTTTGAGGAAGTATTATCAACCAGTGCCGTAAATAAACTTTTGAACGCCCGCTGCGAACTGGTATAATCGTTGAAAAAAAGATTAAATATACAATAATACGTGTGATGTGTACTTCAAACACACCGCCCAGTATTTAGGTCTTATGGGTTCTGTAGCAATACAAATAAATTGATATTAGGTATTTATCACAGCACCTGAGCGCGCTCGAACGGAGCATCGCCGACCACAGAAAAGATGAAAGAGGTTAGAAAGGAAATACTTTCCGATTTGTACTACAACGAGTGTCACCGCTTGTCTCCCACCCTTTAACCCCACTACAGGCAATAAACCAATACGAACGCGCATTACGCAACAGACCAAGCACACTGAGATCGCAAGTTTGCTATTGGTAGTTGAACTATGAGCATTGTTCTACTTTGTGGCACGCCTGCCCCGCCCACAAGGCCATTCTAACTACTTTCATCTGTTTTGTGGCGCCGACCCTAGCGCGAACGTCGAGCATAAGTATAAAAAGTACATAAATGAGATTGATTTCTGTACCTATCTATTTTATTTATTTATTTATTTAAAGCTTTATGCACAAAAAACTGTACAAAGGCGGACTTAATGCCTTAGGCATTATCTGCCAGTCGACCTTAGGGTGGTGCAGAAACAAAACATGGCAGGTGCAACTTAATAAACAGACAAAACAGAAGAGAAACAAATATATACAATAGTAAATACATACTTAGATACATACATATAACAAAAACAATGCTGTTGTGAGAAAACAAATCCAACCAATTAGCTCGGTGATAATTCTACCAACATCTTCATATTTTGTGGTTGAAACAAAGTATTTTACAATCTTGTTAAATACTCAATCCGGATAGCAACCGCAGAAACTAATCAACACGAAGAAATAAAAAAAAAGCGATTAAAACAATACTCATTGCCACGGATAATCACTAATTGATGTCACGGAGGTTGCGGCTACCATTTTAAATCAAGGACAGGGTTGAGAAAACGGCTTTATTTATTTTAAAAGTATAATCAAATTACATTCTCTCTTATTTAACCTTTCAATCGTGGAAATTGCAAACACAATAGAAAGACAATGGGTGCGCGAACGCGCCCCAAGCGGACGCCGGCTTGGGGTTTAATGAATTAAAACCGCCTGGAAGACACGGTGGAGGTATGCACCGCTTGGGCGGAGCACCGATTCCCACCCAAGACAAATGTTTATGTGATGAGCACGATCATTTGTTCTGTGTCTGGGGGTAATTTATCTATAATATGTATTTAGAAATATATTACATTTATTTCTTAATATACACCGTTAAATTTTGATGATAACTTGTAGGTAATAGTCGGCGTTGCGTACCTACAGGTCATTGGAAATTAATTTCGTACATGCGTAAATTAATACGAGTTTAAAAAAAAGTATTTTATCTTTACAAATCGATAGTGTTTCATGTAGCATACCCTCAATTAGAGACACAATAGAAAGACAATGACGGCGCAAATGCCGGCGTTGGCTTGGGATTTAATGAATTAATGATGTCTCACCTAGAGAGGTGCCGTTGCTGGCAAAGTTGCCGTGAAGTGGGAATATTGGTGGCAATATTGCCAGCGATAAATTCCCACTTCGGGCAATATTTCCAGCAACGGCACATCTCTAGTCTCACCAAGTCTCACGACCTAAAGAGCAGTACTACTAAAGGAAGGGCAATATTATAGCCGGCTTACTGTCAAACCAAAGGAACATAGATCTAGACTGGAATGATTGAAAATGAGTACCGTTTGCTATAACTACGCTTATACGGCCCTCTTGAAGATATATGACGCTGGCTAAGTGACTTTACATGTTATGGGCTATATAATATTTTACTGTGAACGTCGAGCGGATCCCGCAGTATATGTGGGATTGGGATATTTCAAATATTTTATTTATAAACTAGCTGTGCTCACGACTTCGTTCGCGTGGACTACAGGATTTTGAATTTATTTTTTCTAAAATAAAAGTAGTAAAGTTTTATTCCTTATTACATCAGCTACCTGCAAAAACAAGGTCCCGTCAAAATCGGTCCAGCCATTTCCAAAATTAGCCCGGACAAACAGACAGACAGACAAAAATTGTAAAAAATGTTATTTTGGTGTACTTATGTACCGTTTATATATTCATATTGCATGTAGTAAAAAGCAGTAATTTCAATATTACAAACAGACACTCCAATTTTATTTATACACCGTTAAATTTTAATCGTTTTAATCCCGTGGAGGGTCGATCCGGTACATGAAACACTATCGATTTGTAAAGATAAAATTAAAAAATAAAGTACCTTTTTTTCAAAACTCGTATTAATTTACGCATGTACGAAATTAATTTCTTTAAGAAAACGTCAGCTGAGCGGGTTCAATGACCTGTAGTTAGAAGTTGGCGTTGCGTACAAACTATCTACAGGTCATTGAACTCGCTCAGCTGACCCTCCACGGGATTAAAACGATTAAAATTTAGCAGTGTATGTATAGATGTATAGATTTAAGGGGGGTGCTCAAAGGCAGCTTAGTAAAAGTCTGATACGAATGGGCGGTAGATGTCATTGGATGATTTCCCACCTTTAAAAAAAGCCTGTTTTTAGGATTTTTTTTTTTAGGTGGATGTAGAGGACGTGAAGCCTGTCCATGTTCATTCATTGTTCTGTTGAACAATTCCGAAGAAATCTCAATTCCATTTATCACTCACTTCCTGATTTAAATCAATTACTTTTAATCAATTACTTTAATTATCTACAGTTTCCTATAATTTGGGAGTCACCGAAACAGGGAAATGTGGATGCAATTAAAAAGTTTATTACCTAATAGGGAAGGATGTACCGAGTTAACTCATTGACGAATAATAACCCGCACTAGGCCCGCGTGGTGGATTATGTCACCTAGTCAAAAAAAGTTGAGGCTGATGATGATAAATCCATTGTTTGCCGAAGTTGGCTACACGACTAAAGACGGTTGCCGCCATACATTTGTCTATTTACGGATGTATCCGTATTAGGCATCAGCGAAAAAAAAAAAGTTGAGAGGTGTCAAGGGACACCCTGATGGAACGAAGTAGAATCCATAAGGCCACAGTGCATCTCGCACTGTGGCTTTATGTTATTTAAGTTGGTCTGAGGGGTACTTTTTAGTGGTGGTACCATAACAAAAAGTGTAAAATAAAAAAAACATTTTTACAAAAAAAAAAAGATAATATATGCACTCTGTCTGTCTATTCTTTCATACACGTCATAAGAGAGAGAGAGAAAGAAACATGCGCACGCCGCACGGCTTACAATAGCTTATTATAGCAAAAATTGTCGTTACAACGTTTCGTGAGATTTTTTTCCGTCTAGCCATTTCACAACGCGCGATAAGGAACTTCGTTCCAAAACGCACTCTCGGTGATCGGTGTATACGAATAATTACGTATACATATAATAAATACGTAAATTCAGCATCATAGTTACTTCCCACCCGCCCGCTTTCTCTTACTAAATGTCCTACGTATATCGGATATACGTAGTATGAATACACCCTTAGCTCAGCTCAGCGAGTCCAATGACCTGTAGGTAGTAGTCGACGTTACGTACAAACAACCACAGGTCATAGGACTCGCTCAGCGGACGTTTTCTTAAAGAAATTAATTTCATACAACATGCGTAAATTAATACGAGTTGCTACGTAATTAATAAGTGCTGATACGTTGACAGATTAATCGCTCGTTCGTGGAGACGACTGATAGAAGCACGGACTCGTCGCAAGTCTCTCGCTCGTGTAGATGGTCCCTTAGAATGACGTTTTTCACAATGAAACCGCAAATATATCTACTACAGGTCGCGCGATGAATCAAGATCGCTCGGCAAAAGTGGAAGTGGCATGCGCAGTATTCAATTCTACGGTCTATTTGGCGACGTACGGGAGGGTGTGCGCCATCGGCGACACGTCATTGGTAGATAGAGTCGCTCTTCAATTCCCGCGTTGCGTTCTCGCCTCTCATTGGATACTGTTGTACTTGGGTACTGTTGCGTACAGCTTGTGTTATCGTAATAGTAATACGTAGTCGCAAAAAAAAAATGGTTAAAAATAAAGTTTTAAAATGGCTAGCCAGAAAAATGGTTTACGACGTGAAATATTACGTTAAAGAAAGAAACTAATGAAATTATTCTTTTTAATTTTATGTTTTATTTTAAAGTTTTTAATTTTTTGAATTTACCTACTTACAAGATAAATTACAATCAAAAACTAGTGTTATTATATGTTATGTTACTAAGGTTCAAACATACGAAATTAAAAATAAAATCCTAACATACTAAGAATTTCTGTGCGCAATTGTACACATGCGCCGATTGCCCCCACTACTTTCACCGAGCGATCTTGATTCACCGCGCGACCTGTACAATCATCGTTCAAACATAATTATTGTTTACTTGGCAATAGTCTGATTATATATGTATTGACATAGTAGGCTTGAAGATGATAAGATAAAAAAATAAAAAAAAGAGCAAGGAAAATAACAAAATGATGTAATATTGTGATTACAAATCGTTTTTGTTGCGAATCTTATTACTTTTAATTATGGGTGTGGCGATTAAAAACGTTTTAGACATTAATGATACTTCATCACATAAGTTCTCCGCGCAATTTGAACACACAACATTATTTTTAAAACGCTTTTATTAGCTTCACTTGTAACTATGTATGTAAGAAAATCTTGGAATCTTAATTTGACCCACTTCCCGGTCTTCGATTAGGATGAAATTTTGCACACGCTCTGAGTTCTGATGACAATACATGACTAGCTAAGAAACGTCATTATAAATCCAATATGGCGGCCTCCCCAAGATGGCGGACTGGCTGTTTGAAATCTACCCCCATGATATGGGTATCAAATGAAAGGGTATGCTGTCGGGAATACGAAAAAAAAATAGTCACGTGACTTAAATCCAATATGACGGTCAGGCTATTTGAAATGAAGACGATCTAATGAAGAAAGGGAAAACTCTTGAGTCATCAAACTAAATGTCCGAAGTATTTTTTAATTTTTAGTGCGTGCTAAAAGCGTGTTTTTTTAGTTTTTTATTAGTAGATAAGTATATGATAACCTGAATATAGTTTGTTTTTTTTTTACAATTGAATTATTAACTGAATAGATTCCAATAGTTTTTACACCATGTTATATTTTTTCCCAAAAATATTTAAAAAAGGTCACAAGTTGGACACCACCGACACTAAGTACAAAACAGGTCCCGGCAGGTCATAGTGGGCATTAGGCGCCAATTCACAGCTGGGTGCGAGAGCATAACAATCTCTCAGTCGCCCGGGTGGCCCGGTGAACATGTATTTATGTCGCCAACCAGGTACCATAAACTAGCATAAAACATTTTACATAATACAGTTTTGAAATTTTGTACATAGATTCTTTGGCACCGTTTGTAATACCCATGTTATACAAACAAAAAATAAATAAATGATTATGATTACTTCAATAAGTTAATCAGGTTTAGGGGAGCCCCCGAACTTAGGGCCCTGAAGCATTTCGCCTCGTCATTTATACCGCGTACTTCGAAGGACTGGAACAGTCTGCCTGCTGCGGTCTTCCCGTCCGATTATAATTTGGGTGTCTTCAAGGCTAGAGCGAATAGGCTCTTAATAAACTAGTGCGCCTCACCATCAACAATTGCATCACTGCTTACCATCAGGCGGGATCGCAGTCAAGTACCAGTTTATAATAGATTTAAAAAAAAAACTGCTCAGTTTAGCCTTTTGGTATCTACGCCACTGGCCTTCACAAAAAATAGGTTAAACAGAACTCAAATATTGACATAAACACATTTATCCAGTGAACGTTCTTGACATTTTTTATCAGGTAATAAAATGTTAGTTGTTTATATTTCAAACGCATTAATCTTTGCATGAGCGGAAAGTGTGCGAGATGTGACAGCTCGTGATGCCAAAGGTCGATAACCTGGGCTCTCGCGTCATCGTCAGCTTCTTACTTTTTTTTGGTGGGGGACGGGATCGTGTCAGAATTTTTCCTAACTAAAAACCCACTCCTGATCTCTTTTGTATCACCCATGGCCCCAGTAGGCTTCGACCCTGCTGGACCCCTACGGTTTGCTGACATCTCCTTACGCGCGTGGAACAGTACGCGCCGTCGACGACTTGGACTTCTTGGTCCGGAAGGTTACCGGACGGTCGGACGGCGAGCTACCCATTGCTCGCACCAAGGACTGGTTTTTGCGGATCGCCCCCACGAGGACACGACCGTACTCTGCCCAAGTGGGGGCACACCTCTACCGTATAGGTACTCCACCGTGTCCTATATTTGTAATCTGGTTTCCGCACCCAATTCTTGGTGAACAATAGTGCGTGCGCCACCAAATTGGTTGCACAACCAAAACGGACACCAGATGAGTAACTCTCTATAGAGCTATATTCGTTTTGTAGGTAGCGGCGACTGGTCGCGCTACCGTGGAGTTTCAGTGAAATATAGCCCTAAGCTACCAAACTAGACACCATACAGACACCAGAGTCGCCACACGTCCGAGCTGGTCGCGCCACCAAATTGGTTGCGCAACCAAACGGACACCAGGTGAGTAACTCTCTATAGAGCTATATTCATTTTGTAGGTAGTGGCGACTGGTCGCGCTACCATGGCGTCTCGGTGAAATATAGTCCTTAATGTGCCCAAATTTGTTTTTTCACTTTTTACCAATCTTATGACTGATTGTTGAAAAGAGAGGCTACAATGTGTCGCATACATAATATTCCTAAACGATAATGGAACGCGTAATAAAAGTTGTTTGAACGTTAGCTATAAAATTAAAGATCGAATTGATTTCCAAAACCGACGCCATCAAGACGTGATGGAGCTTCCTGCACGGATTTAACGGGTCATAAATCCCGTAATCTGAATAAACCATCGACTTATATTCTAGAGATAGCGAGACAAGCCAACGGAAACTATTTGTCAAAATACTGAAAAGTTAAAAACAAAAGTTCGCTGCAGCGCTACATTGGCATTATCCGCATTATGTCGTCTATTACGACAGAACTATTAAAACATGCAGCGCTAAGATACCCTTTAGATTTAGAGGATACTTTTTTCGCGACCAAATTTCTTTAGCGCCATAAATTTCGTGGCACTTAGGGCGTTCACACATTATGCGGCATTGGTAGCGGTACCGCCACCGCGCCGCTGCGACGCCGCTGCACTGGACGCGCTGCATAGGCGGCGTTTGTGTCACTGGTTCTGCGATGAAACACCGCAGCTCTTGCGGCACCACGGCAGCGAAAAACGCTGCCGCTGTGACATAATGTGTAAACGCCCTTACGCGTTTCGTTCAACATAGTGTAATGTTCAAGGTGTAGAGATTACATTACACCTGAATCGATTGAAGTAAGTGTAATCTAGTGTATAGAACATATATATCGATGTTCCCAAACGATAATGGATCGCGTAATAACAGCCGTTTGATCGTTAGCTATAAAATTAAAGGTTGAATTGATTTCCAAAACGACGCCATCATGATGTGATGGAGCTTCCTGCATGGAAAATATACCGGATCGTAAATCCATAATGCAGATTACGGTTGAATAAACGATTATACCGTTAGCAACAGGTTATT
The DNA here is from genome assembly GCA_929112965.1 of Mythimna albipuncta. Taxonomy (NCBI): domain Eukaryota; kingdom Metazoa; phylum Arthropoda; class Insecta; order Lepidoptera; family Noctuidae; genus Mythimna; species Mythimna albipuncta. The sequence goes on along the minus strand of OV815985.1, from coordinate 7,298,325 downwards.
ACGGTTATTATTTCTCTGTATGATGTTTTTAGGACAACGTTGTTTACGCGTTATGTCACATCTTTAAAAAAAAAAAATCGGGCAAGTGCGCGTCCGAATTGCGCACTGCTTATCTATACATATAAATAAAAATGGAGTGTCTGTTTGTAATATTAAAATAACTGCTTTTTACTACATGCATATGAATATATGTATATACGGTACATACACCAAAGTAACATTTTTTACAATTATTGTCTGTCTGTCTGTTTGTTCGGGCTAATCTCTGAAATGGCTGGACCGATTTTGACGGGACTTTTTTTGGCAGGTAGCTGATGTAATAAAGAGTAACTTAGGCTACTTTTATTTTAGAAAAAATAAATTCAAAATCCTGTAGTCCACGCGAACGAAGTTATTATATTAGAAAAAAATATTATTATTATTTTAATGTAAAGAATCTATGTCCAAAATTTCAAAACTTTATTATGAAAAATCAAAAAGTTCTAAGCCAGTTATGGTACCCGCGATATAAATACATGGTCATCGGACCACCAGGACGACTGCGGGGTTGTTTCACTTCTGCACCCAGCTGTACGTTGGAGCGTATCTATTTTGTACTTTGTGTCGGTGGTGTCCAACTTGTCACTTTTTTTTTAAATATTTTTGTGAAAAAATATAATATGGTGTAAAAATTATTGGAATCGATTCAGTTACTAATTCTAAACAAACTAAACTCAGGTTTCGCATTTACTAAAAATAATGCTGTATACACTTTTGGAAGCTTTTCGGATGCCCCAGGTGAAAAGCACGAATATCAAGAGCAATGTAAAGTATAGTAACTTTAGCCAAGTCAGCTAGTTTCAATATAAACATTATTGTTTCCAAGTAGCGACTACTATCTGCCTACACCCGGTATAATCTCTGATACGGCTATCTGAGACCGTATCACGTAAAGTATATCATCAAACGAGCATTAGACATCGGGTACTTAAGATTGCGAGGTATTTGGACTCACTTTATCTGTCAATTTTCAACTATTTTGCACTTGAAGAGCTTGGTACTTTTCAAATAAAACCATACTTGAATATGACAGGTAATTGGAAGTCGATTTCATTTGGTACAAGATTTTTTTTTCTATTATTTGTATAAAAAAGTAACTTTCATAAAATATGTATTTATATTTAAATTTTGTTTTTATGTTTTTCTTCATCTAAAATAGCAAACAGATAAAAATTAAAACCGAATAAAAAAAACAACACGCGTCTTGTATGGAGGCCTTTAATTTCTTTTATTCCTCCTTCAATTTTTAACTTAATTTTATGGCGAACATTACACGGTAGGTTTGGCTGTCAGTTTTACCACAGTCAAAACCTTGATTGACGAAAAACCTACCATCTAATGCGTTGCATGACGGTTTTTAGTACTGATTGACGAAAACCATCATTCACCATCATGCAATCATGATGGAATTGATTGACGCTTGACCGTGTGATGTTCACCTAATTATTTGTTACTAGCTGGAGCTACAGGATTTTGAATTCATTTTTTTTTAAATAGAAGTAGCCAAAGTTACTCCTTATTACATTAGCTACCTGCCATTAAAGTCCCGTCAAAATCGGTCCAGTCATTTCAGAGATTTGCCGGAACAAACAGACAGACAGACAAAATTTTTAAAAATATATATATTTTGGTGTATGTGCCGTACATACATAATATGCATGTAGTAAAAAGCGGTTATTTCAATATTACAAACAGACACTCCGATTTTATCTATATGTATAGAATGTATAAAATGAAGCGGCTTTATGACCTCTCTAAAGCATTTGACTGTGTTGACCATAATACTCTGATCTGTAAATTACATCATTACGGAATTCGTGGACGAGCTGCTGATCTTGTTTTTTCCTATTTATCTTACAGGCAGCAAAAAGTATTCTTTAATGGGGTGACGTCCTCGGGGTCTTTAGTAAAGATGGGCGTGCCTCAAGGTTCAATTTTAGGCCCTTTCCTTTTTTTAGTTTATATTAATGACCTTCCCTTCATGATGGCTAATTTATCCGATATAATTCTATTTGCTGATGACACCTCTCTTATTTTTAAAGTAGACAGAAAAGATGGGGATGTCTTGCATGTCAACGAGAGTCTGGCTGTCCTTTCGAAATGGTTTGCAGCTAATAATCTCTTATTAAATGCAAATAAAACTAAATGCATAAAGTTTTCATTGCCAAATGTCCCTCAAGTTGACGTCAATCTAATTCTTGACAGCAAGAAACTAGATGTTATTACAGAAACCATGTTTTTGGGTATAACTATCGATTCTAAACTGCAGTGGGGTACTCATATTAGAACTCTCTCGGGAAGACTAAGCTCAGCTGCATATGCAGTAAGAAAAATAAGGCAACTGACAGATGTAGCCACAGCTAGGTTAGTTTACTATGCTTATTTCCACAGTATTATGTCTTATGGCATTTTACTGTGGGGACCTGCAGCTGACGTAGACTCAATTTTCATATTACAAAAGAGAGCAATCCGGGCTATTTATAAAATGGGCCCTCGCGACTCCCTCCGAAATAAATTCAAAGAAATCGATATACTTACTCTGCCTTCTCTTTACATCTTGGAAAGCATTTTGTATGTACGTAAAAACTTAGGACTCTTTAAAATCAGAAGCGATTTTCACAACAAAAATACACGTAGTAAACACGAAATTGTCTTACCCAAATGGAGACTAGCTAAGACTAGCAAGTCATTCTTAGTCAACAGCATACGCTTTTATAATAAGCTGCCAAAGGCGGTAACAGAACTTAGTGAGGGAAAATTCAAAAGTCATATCAAGCGTGTCCTAACCGAAAAAGCATATTACAAGGTTAAAGACTATGTCGAGGACACGCCTGTTTGGCAATGACTACCTCTGCACATGTGGCCCCCTGGTAAATCATCAATATTTTGTCTATTAACTGCTCCACCTTTGTTTTAATAATTATATCCTTTCAATTGTGATAATTACAGACACAATTGAAAGACAATAGGTGCGCGAACGCCGGCGTTCGCTTAGGGTTTAATGAATTAAATAAATGTTTTTTTTTTCTCTGACCCATTGCTTTTGCAATATTTTTTATTTTTATTTCAGCTGTCATAAATTTGTTAGTAATTTATTTTGTTAATATTTTATTGATAGTTGTAATTATTATATTATTCCTGTTTTTTTTTATATATATATATATGTAGCCTCTTTTTGTATTGTAAATGTGAGAACACTGTATACTCCACGAACTCTTAGACTACTTCCTATTACGACTTACTTTGTTTTTTACTGAGAAAATATTTATTGTGCTTTTGTGTACAATATTTGACTGGTCTACACTGTTCTTAAATAACATCTATCAATATTGTAAAACAACCACTTTTTTAAAAGAGTAACCATGAAGTTTCTTGCCGGTTCTTCTCCATAGGAAACGACCAATTTGGAACCGTGCACTAGCTTCTGACGTTTTATAAGTGCCCATGTAGGCCTATGTGAAATAAAAATATTTTTGATTTGATTTGATTTGACAGGCCGTGAAAATTTCAATTCTTTACCTTTTTCAGTTTTCAACAGATACAGCTCTCTGACAGACGGACAGACAGCAGAGCCTAAATATAATAGGACGGAACCCTAAAAATATCTGAAGAATCACCATCCCTATTTTATAATATTAGTGTTATCAAACGTGTTTCCGAATACCCAATTCATAATCGCTTGTGCTAAATATAGCCGTGCGTAATTCAAAACAAAATAATAACGTGACTCAATACTGAATGGTTTTTTACTAAGGACCTAGCGATTTATGATGTGTTTACTAACTGCAAGAGAAATAATCATTAAAATTTCATTCGAAGTCGTTTTCGAATAACATTTTGCTAGTGCAAAGAGATTTTTAAGCTATTGCATAGCTTCTATCGCGGGCCTTGTGTGTGGAGACCGAATCCAGAAATTCCGTAACGAAAATAACCTAACACCCCCCACTCATTTGTTTTTTGAGCGTGGTGACCGATAAGAAAAAAAATGAGTGAACAATCAATCAAAATGTGTGAAAGTGTAACTTCAATTAATGTCAAAGAAAAAAAAAAACAAAGGAAAAAAAATACTGCATAAATAAAATAATTATAATTGCATAAGTTGATAAAAATGCTATGCAATAGCTTTACCGCGGCAGTCCCCGAGTGCCACACATCTTTTTTTTTTGTTATAAACTAGTACCTGACTGCGATCCCACCTGATGGGTAAGTAGTGATGCAATCGTTGATGGCGAGGCGCACTAGTTTATTAAGAGCCTATTCACTCTAGCCTTGAAGACACCTAAATTGTGGCAGTAATAAGACTAGAGAGAAACCGAACGAAGGTACGGTTTGGGTTTCGGCCAGTTTCATCCAAAAACACTGGTTTCGTCAAAAAAGACTGATACATCCCAAAACATTGGTTTCGTCCAAAAACTCTGGTATCGTAAACAAAACTGAGTTCGTCCAAAAAAAAAATGGATTCGTTCAAAACCACTGGTTTCGTACAAAAACACTGGCATCGTAAAAAGAAAAAACTAGTTTCGTCCAAAAAGACTGATTTCGGCTAGTTCCGGTTTCGGTCAAAAAGTTTCGAATGTTAGGCTCGACTAAAACTAGCGTCTATCAGTTGGCGAAAATAAAAAAAGAAAGAAAGAAAACATTGTATTGTGAATAGATGCCAAAAAAACTAACCGGCTCGTTCGTCTATGTACGAGTATGTTGTTATATCTTTTATGTTATCGTTGATTTACTCGATTACTGCCCATAACTTGCTCGGTTTCAAAACTGCAACCTCAACATGAGAGGCGGGTTCCTTAAGGCCCAAGCGCCCGTAAAGTGCCATAAAACAGTGACTTTCTGAAGCCTACTCCTCGGTAACGGCCAGGTTAATAAAAAAAATGGATTCGTTCAAAACCACTGGTTTCGTACAAAAACACTGGCATCGTAAAAAGAAAAAACTAGTTTCGTCCAAAAAGACTGATTTCGGCTAGTTCCGGTTTCGGTCAAAAAGTTTCGAATGTTAGGCTCGACTAAAACTAGCGTCTATCAGTTGGCGAAAATAAAAAAAGAAAGAAAGAAAACATTGTATTGTGAATAGATGCCAAAAAAACTAACCGGCTCGTTCGTCTATGTACGAGTATGTTATATATTTTATGTTATCGTTGATTTACTCGATTACTGCCCATAACTTGCTCGATTTCTAACCTCCAACCTCAACATGAGAGGCGGGTTCCTTAAGGCCCAAGCGCCCGTAAAGTGCCATAAAACAGTGACTTTCTGAAGCCTACTTCACGGTAACGGCCAGGTTAATAGGTTTAAAAAAAATATGTTTATTATAGATTCATGAACAACACTATCAACATTTGATTTTTTCGTGCTATTAATACTTTTGTCTAAAAAAAATATTAAGCAATTTCGCAGATTTTTCCCTACTCCATCAAAACCGCTTGAATCTTTAGAAACATTTTTACACATAAAAATTGGTGGTTAAATATTCTTTAAAGTGAACATTGCATTTGTAAATTAATGAGTATTTCGCAAAGAAAATGGATTTAAAGGTCAGCCGCGCGCTTTCCGGGCGCTGTTGGCCGCAAACAAATGCACAGATTTGCGTACTGCCGCCTAGGCGAGTGCGAGAGGTGCGTCCTGTGCGTTATAAGCCTTAACCCACCGGGTCATCACGACGCTATAACATAATATCTAACACTATTAACTTAGATAATGACTTATCTGTCTCAATGACTAAACCGCGATACTTCTTATCTGGTAATAAAAGATCATGTACCTACTCAACTATTGTTGCATGATAGATAAATGTATGTTCCTCGTAGTCTCCCTATATCTTTTTTTTTATGGTGGGAAAAATCTTCCAATGACAACCCCCGCTCTTGAGCGGAGCGGGAGGTAGTGTCAGACTCTTACTGACTAAAAGCCCACCCCGTTCCTTCTAGCCTTCATACCGGGGCTCGAGTTCCCTTTCGGATAACCCTGGCCCCAGAAGGCTTCGACCCGACTGGGCCCCTGCTGTTGCTGACAACTCCTTGAGGCGCGCGGGAACAGTGCGCGCCGTCGACGACTTGGGTTTGGTCCGGACAGTTGCCGGACGGCAGGACAGCGAGCTACCCATTGCTCACTGTCCGCAAGCCCACGCCTACGGTGGCTGGAAATCGGGATCGGAATCCCGGCGGCGGCGGCGAGAGCGCCGTTGCCTGATGCGGTCGGCTTCCTCCTTAACGAGCATTACTGCTTTGCAGAAGTCGGCGACCGCCTGCCACTCCTCCTCGCTCCGGACCATGGCCTCGACCAAGGCCCGGCGCGAGAGGTCTTCGCCGCCGATCACCCCCACGAGGGCACGGCGATGCTCCGCCCAAGCAGGGTACACCACGATTGTGTGCTCCACCGTGTCCTCCGGGCGTTCCGCACAGTGGCGGCACCCGGGCGTCACTTCCGCCTTGATTCGGAATAGGAACCTCCCGAACTTGACGCCGTGAGGTCTTTCCAGCCACGCCTCAAAGAGGGGACTTATCGCCATAATTGTGGCGTGCCCAGCGACTGAGGGGTTGTTTTGCATTTGCACCCAGCTGTTTGCTGGCGCCTCATGCCCTTTATGATCTGCCGTGACTTGTGTTATACTTAATGTCCAACATGTAGCGTCTTAAAAAATTTTAGAAAAAAAAAATTAACGTGGTGTAATAACTATTGGAATCCATTCAGTTACTGATTCTGAACAAACAATATTCAGGTTTCAGATATGCTATAAATAATGTGGTATATTAAATAAATAGTCAAGAGTGATCCGAATTCCTAAAGCCTCTAAGGTCACAATGGGGTAATAATGAGGCAACTCGAGGCGTCGTATATGCGCGCTCCAGTTACTATACGGAGTTATTCGAGGCATCTTATCATCTATACATATAAATAAAATTGGAATGTCTGTTTGTAATATTGAAATAACTTCTTATTACTACATGCATGTGAATACGGTACATACACCAAAATAACATTTTTTACACCAATTTTGACGATTTTTTTTGGCAGGTAGCTGATGTAATAAGGAGTAACATAGGCTACTTTTTATTTAACAAAAAAAAAAAAATCCTGTAGTCCACGCGAACGAAGTCGCGGGCACATCTAGAGCGCACATAAAGTATTCCTATGCAGTCTAGAAATACCAGTGCAGTCTAGGAGCACCAGTGCAGTCTAGGAGCACCAGTGCAATCTAGGAGCACCTGTGCAGCCTAGGAGCACCTGTGCAGTCTAGGAGCACCAGTGCAGCCTAGGAGTACCTGTGCAGTCTAGGAACACCAGTGCAGCCTAGGAGCACCAGTGCAGTCTAGGAACACCAGTGCAGTCTAGGAGCTCCTGTGCAGTGTGCAGTCTAGGAACACCAGAGTGCTGTCTAGGAGCACCAGTGAAGTCTAGGAGCTCCTGCGCAGTCTAGGAGCACCAGTGTAGTCTAGGAGCACCTGTGCAGTCTAGAAGCTCCTGTGCAGTCTAGGAGCTCCTGTGCAATCTAGGAGCACCAGTGCAGTCTAGGAGCGCGTGTGGAGTCTAGAAGCACATGCGCAATAGCCTCCTGGCCCTTCCAGAGCCTTTTTCGAATAATCTCCCAAGAATATAGCGCCCTATTTATTTATTTTATTTATACAAGAGAAGTGGTTATTTACATACAAAACAACTCTTTTAACTCAATGACGTTCGTCTTAAATAAATAAACAGACTCTGTTTAGTTTGAGTTCCCAAGAAATGTTATTTATTTCCGTACCTGACTAACAGTTTCGAGAAAACCGAAACATTTAATCTTCTTACTGCCATTTTATTTCACAAGTTTACACAACACTTTTTAGATTTTTTTTTTTTTTGTTGTGTTAAATCATCCAATAATTTCTCCCGCTCTAGGCTGGAGGAAGACGGCGTGTCATACTTTTATTGACTCTAAAACCCACTCCTATGTTCCTTGTTTGCACTTACGTGCCAGGACTCCGGGTTATCTTTTCAGAAGTAAACACATAGCCCCAGTAGGCTTCGACCCTTCAGGGATCCATCCGTTGCTGACATCTTTATGAGGCGTCCGTGGAACACTACGTACAGACTACGTACTTCTCCCGCTCCGCCTAAGAGCGGGACAGTATTTGGAAGACGTCATGGCGTCTTCACTATCCGCCTGACACAAGTTCTCACCTGATACGGTAAGTTCAGGAGGATCCTGCACCGGATTAGTGTGGAAGAAACGCCTGTGTGTCACATTGTGTGGACCCCGACCGAGCTCGAGTCGTTGACAGCGTGTAGTGTTCCACCATTATAAAAGACGTGTGGCACTCGGGGACTGCCGCGGTAAAGCTATTGCATAGCATTTTTATCAACTTATGCAATTATAATTATTTTATTTTATTCATGCAGTATGGAAAAAAAAACGTGTTGCGCCGACCCCAAATAAAACGGGACTAGGGCAGGAAGATGATGATGATGATTTTTTTTCCTTTGTTTTGTTTTCTTTGATATTAACCTTTTGAATGTCTTATGTTACACAGTTCGACATAAACAATTGTCTTTCTATTGTGTCTCTAATTACGGCATTCAAAGAGTTAATTGAAGTTACACTTTCACACATTGAATTGAATTTTGATTGATTGTTCACTCATTTGTTTTCTTATCGGTCACCACGCTCAAAAAACAAATGAGTGGGGGGGGTGTTAGGTTATTTTCGTTATGGAATTTCTGGATTCGGTCTCCACGCTCAAGGCTCCGCGATAGAAGCTATGCAATAGCTTAAAAATATCAGCATAACCGTAGGGGCTCAACAGGGTCGATGACTCGATACCTACTGGGGCCATAGGAGGACTTCTGAAAGGTTAACTCGTAGTCCTAGAACGCAAAAGGCACTGAAGGACACCTGTGGGTATAATATAGTAAGTATAGTCTGACACGCCCACTCGCCCCGCTTTAGAAAGAGAGAAGTCATATAATGATTTCTCATATCAAAAAAACACAATGATATTAATATTTTTCGTTCATTATTATTATTTTCTACCTTTATGGAAAATTATTTTACACTTTTTAGTTTGATATGCTATGAAATCGTGTTTTTTTTTAGTTTTTTAAACTCGATTTTAATTTTTCACAAAAAAAAAAAAACGTATTATTGTATTGTCATCAATCCTTTTGGGTGTGCAAAGTTTGAAGAAAATCTGATCGCCCAAAGTAGGTCAAAATCGAGCTCAAAGGCGTTGGTTACAAAAAACATACAGGTGAAACTAATATAAGCGTGTTAAAAACCTTCCTCTTCATGAAATACAAGTGTGATTTTGTTGATTTCCTTAAACGTGACCTTAAATAAGTGTTTTGCTATTTTTTATGACATACATATTCTCAGAACATCTAGGTAACACAAAATGGATAGGTAGGTACAGAAGACAATCTCATGTATGTACTTCACTTTTTATACGTACGCTCGGTGGACGCACACTAATGAGCGTTTGAGCCGGAACTGTTCGACGAGCGGGCCGAGGCGCTCCGAGATATCGTGTCCGTGAGCGGTGTCTATGTGTGCGTTGTGAGAGCGCGCGCAATATGTATATTGACTTCTTTACCTGTCTATTTTGTGTAGGTGCGTCAACATAAACAAACATAGAACTAGCTCGTATGATAACATAATATAAATATAATTCTATGAATCTCATCACGTGGTACATACCTGTTAAACAACATTCGTTCTAGTATATGCTTGACCCAAAACACGTGTCTAGTATTTTTAACCGACTTCAAAAAGGAGGAGGTTCTATGTTCGGCTGAATGTATGTTCTTTTTCTTATTTTATTTTTTATGTATGTTCACCGATATCTCGGTCAAATGTGGACCGATTTTGAAAATTCTTTTTTTGAATGAAATGTTTTGCTTCCAAGCTGGTCCCATTGAAATATTGTCATGAACTTCGAAGATATGGAACAGGAGTGTAAAATAAAAAACTTTTTACAAAAAAAAATTAACCGACTTCAATATTAAAAAAAAAACACTGAAAAGTATAAAATAACTTTAATTTCGGAAGTCGGTGTTAAATAACGAAGAGACAAAAATAGTATAGAAACTTAAAAAATTGGTTACCTATTTCTTTTTTAAGTTTTTTTTTATGTAAAGAATCTACATAATTATGTACAAAATATAACTGTATCAAAAAAAATCACAAAGTTATAAGCTTGTTACGTCAACAAAAATACATAGTCACCGGGCCATAAAGGCGACTGAGGGCTTGTTTTGCACTTACACCCAGCTGTTTGCTGGCGCCTAAGGCCGCTATGACCTGCCGTGACCTGTGTTGTACTTAGTGTCAGTGGTGTCCAACTTGCAACATTTTTAAATATTTTTACGTGAGGGTGTGTTACTTTTACTGAGTACCCACGCATTCGCATCACCCATGGCTCCAGTAGGCTTCGACCCTCTGGGCCCCAACGATTGCTGATATCTCCTTGAGGCACCCGGAGAACACTACGCACCGTCGACGACTTGGGCTCGCTTCGGACGGTTACCAGACGGCGAGCTACTCATTGCTCGCCGTCCACAAGCCCGCGCCAACGGTGGCCGGAAATCGGAATCGGAATCCCGGTGGATGCAATTAGATTACATGTAGTAGTATTTTATCGAGTCCTTACCTGCATCCGATCATTACATGGAGTAACTGTCTATCTGACCTTCACAACCCATTCAGTAGGTATCACGATAACTGTAGGCAAGATGTTGGGGGACCTTGACCTGATGCACTGGCAAATAGGTCTGCCCTAGGGGCTATATTTCATCGAGACATCATGGCGGCGCGACCAGTTGCGCCACCATACAGACACCAGAGTCGGCACACATCCAAGCTGGTCGCGCCACCAAATTGGTTGCACAACCAAACGGACACTAGGTGAGTATCTCTCTATAGAGCTGTGTACATTTTGTTGGTAGCGACGACTGGTCGCGCCGCCATGGTGTCTCGGGGAAATATAGCCATAAGTGTCGCTTGGATACCGAGTCCTTTAAGGTCAGTTTCTACAATTTTTTTCCAGATTTGAACCTCTGGAAGTCCAAAAATATTTAAAAAATCACTATGAAAAATTATTCTATTAAAATTAACCATATGACCAACCACTGGGAAAAAATCAAATTCATGACAAACTATTATATATAAGTATAGAAGAAAATAAATCCTAACTAATATTATAAATGTGAAAGTGTGTATGTTTGGATGATTGTTACTTAATCACGCAAAAACGGCTGATAAGATTTGGATGAAATTTGGCATGCATATAGCCTTTGACATGGAAAAGAACATAGGCTACTTTTTATCCCGGAAAAACATCTTATTCTTACGGGAAAACACGTTTGAGTGCGATAACCGAAGTACACGCCGACGCAGCCGCGAGCAGACAGCTAGTAAAATCATAAGGCCATACATTCGTCGCGTGCGAATGTGGATATTCAAGACACATAATACTGAAGACCGCTTTCCATACGATATATAATTTTATTGCAAATGACGTCACTCCTTATCAAGGCACAATTAGGTCGACAAACATTAGACGATGTTTGCAAATTTCTAGTATATTTGTATGATGTTCACTTGTTCAGTTTAATTACATTTCCGGATGGCAACATTATCTTTCTGCCCTTGTTCCGTTTTTTTTCTTCCATTCTGTCCTGTCACCAGTCACGCTATCACTAACTCCCTTTTCTTTCATAATCACTTCTTCTCATCTTTTCTTTGGCCTCCCTTTCCATTCAGCCACGTGTCTACTCATAACTCTTTTAGCAATATGCGATACATCCCTCATCTTCACAAAACCATACCAAGACAAACGATTCCCCTTCAACTGTTCAGTCAATGGGGCTACTTTCAAACGTCCTCTGATACACTCATTTGTCACGTTATCCATTCTGTAAAAATCTTTTGCATTTTAAGCTATTGCATAGCTTCTATCGCGGGCCTTGAGCGTGGAGACCGAATCCAGAAATTCCGTAACGAAAATAACCTAACACCCCCCACTCATTTGTTTTTTGAGCGTGGTGACCGATAAGAAAACAAATGAGTGAACAGTCAATCAAAATTCAATTCAATGTGTGGAAGTGTAACTTCAATTAATATCAAAGAAAAAAAAAACAAAGGAATAAAAATACTGCATAAATTAAATAAATAAATAATTATGATTGCATGAGTTGATAAAAATGCTATGCAATAGCTTTACTGCGGCAGTCTCCGAGTGCCACACGTCTTTTTTTTTTTTGTTTAAAATTTTCTATTAGTAGACAATGATCAAGTCCTCTTAATCAACCTTGATTATTTAAACCAGTGTTGACTACATCAGATTTCATTTTACCCTAATAATTACCAAAGTCGTTTGACTTTTAAGACAGCCTCTATGTTGATAGTCAGCCATTTAATTTCCATTCGTAGAACAGTTATCTAAGATCTAGATCGCAATTACAATATTCACATTCAACTTGCCGGTGATATTATTAACAAATGTTTTTCCTGTATTACGTCCTATGGTAATTTCCTTCGGCTATTCAGTTGCTGACATTGAATCTGTTTTCCAGGAATAGAGTCGACTGCCTACCTTCCTGACCTTCATTACCCAGTAATTGGTTGACATGATACTTTTAAGAATAACAACCAGGAATCGACGACTTAAGAGGGGTTATCATCACCCTGAACAAGTTTGTTGATTCATCCAACGACCATTATTACATTCAGTCAAAAAAGTATCGGGAATGGATGATTTGTTTATGGTTCCAAATTCAAAATTTTGTTTTTTTTGTTGTTGCTAGATTGGCACAACTGATTTCCATTTTGGCGCGGAGTTCTACTTTTCAGATTTTTTTCATATTTTCTAAACTTATGGTTCAAAAGTTAGAGGGGGGGGGGACGCATTGTTTTTTACTTTTGGAGCGATTATTTCCGAAATTATTGACATTATCAAAAAATGATTTTAGTAAACCCCTATTCATTTTTAAATACCTATCCAACGATATATCGCACGTTAGGGTTGAAATTAAAAAAAAAAATCACTTCCCACTTTACATATAGGGGGGCTACCCTAATAAAACATTTTTTTCCAATTTTTATTTTACCACTTTGTCGGCGTGATTGATATACATATTGGTACCAAATTTCAGCTTTCTAGTGCTAACGGTCACAGAGATTAAGCGAGGACGGACAGACAGACAGACAGACGGACAGACAGACATGGCGAAACTATAAGAGTTCCTAGTTGACTACGGAACCCTAAAAAAGACAAAAGGGTTCTACAAAATAATTTCTGGATTAAGTTTGTAGTATAATCGTATACGCAAGCATTTTTTTTAACTCATAAGTGGGTACACTTATTGTGACGGACGGGAAACTACGGAACCCTACACTGAGCGTGGCCCGACACGCTCTTGGCCGGTTTTTTTCAATTATTTTCGAATTTCGAAAAAACCGGATTGCAATCTTTAGTTGTAGCTCATCAGGAAACTTGTTCGATCTTAAAATCGAAGTATGACATAAAGAAATCCATCACTACGAAAAAGTACGACCCTCTAAGCATTGTCACAACAATGAAATGTAAGCAACAAGTCAATTGGGTAAAATTGACTGTTACGACGCTATCATGTTTAACTACTGTGACCCACTTCGTGTTTACTTGTAACTGTTACGATGCTACACAACTAAGCTCTCGAAGTAGGGAATAGAACCATTACTGGTAATAAAAGTTTGATGGTAGGAAAGTATAACAATTGGTTAGAGGTGAGAGGCAATGGAGCAATGGAAAGGGCTATGCTCGGAGTTTCCTTGCGTGATCGAATCAGAAATGAAGACATCCGCAGGAAAACCAAGGTTGCCGACATAGCACAAAGAATCGCCAAACTCAAGTGGCAATGGGCAGGGCACATTGCTCGCAGAACAGACGGCCATTGGGGCCGAAGGGTTCTGGAGTGGCGACCGCGTAAGAAGGCCTCCTACCTAGATAAATATTGTCTATAACCGAATATCATCATAATATGTTGGACATATGCTCCAACTGCAAATGAGCGTGGTATTACGTTTTTATGGAAATTCATCCGTCTCCAGCCCCTTAAGGTACGGGTATCACGCTTCAAGATAAGATCTCTTGCGTTAGTAATATAGCAAAACATAATAAAAATATCACTATTCTTATCACAATGAGTGCTCGACGCATATCAACTACGAAGAATAATATCTGACATACGAATACAGTGGGTGTGTACTTACTTGCTGATAATAGTGGCGAGACCACTGATGAGTCATCGTACGATCATATGAATGCGTGGTCTATAGTGAATTGACACGCGTGATGCGGAACAGGCAGATCATAAAATTGTACAATTAAGGCCCAAGCGCCCGAAAAGTGCCATAAAACAGTGACTTTCTGAAGCCTACTCCTCGGTAACGGCCAGTTTAATAGGTTTGAAAAAAAAAATATGTTTATTATAGATTCATGAACAACATTGGGCGCTGTTGGCCGTAAATAAATGCACAGATTTGCGTACTGCCGCCTAGGCGGGTGCGAGAGTTGCTTACACATAATTTCAGCCAGATGGTTCAAGGGACTATAAGCCTTAAGGCCCAAGCGCCCGAAAAGTGCCATAAAGCAATGACTGTCTGAAGCGTACTCCTCGGTAACGGTAATGTTAATAGGTTTGATAAAAAATATAAGATTCATGAACAACATTATCAACATTTATTTTTTTCGTGCAATTAATATTTTTGTCTAAAAAAAAATATTTAGCATTTTCGCAACTTTTCCCTACTCCTTCGAAACGGCTTGGATCTTTAGAAACATTCGTGATTTTTACACATAAAAATTGGTGGTTAAATATTCTTCATAGTGAACATAGCATATGCAAACCAATCAATATTTCGCAAAGAAAATGGATTTAAAGGTCAGCCGCGCGCTTTTCGGGCGCTGCTGGCCGCGAATAAATGCACAGATTTGCGTACTGCCGCCTAGTTTAGGTAGGTTATTGCGAGAGTTGCGTCCACATAATTTCGGCCAGATGGTTCAAGGGACTATAAGCCTTAAGTAGAAAGAAGAAAGAAAGAAAATATGTTTATTCCGCCTATAAATAAGTAGGAGTATACACTCATATTGGAGGGGTGGTTTGCCATAATCGCCACGCTTGGCAGGCGGGTTGGCGATCGCAGTGTTGTTATTGTAATGCACAGAGGATGCTGCTGCCCATTCTCTGGTATATCCCTTAGTCGCCTCTTAAGACACCCACGGGAAGAGATGGGATGCTGTTATTCTTTACGTCCGGACACGATACGGAACAAGGGGGAGGCCTATGTCCAACAGTGGACGTCTTTCGGCTGAAAAATGTTGATGATACCTACACTCTCTACAATCGAAGTTGTGGAAGACTACGTTTACCTGGGACAGGCGGTCCAGTTGGGTCTAACTTCGAGAAAAAGATCAATTTAAAAAATTGTCGAATCCACTTCGAATCCGACTCGGCTGGGCGGCGTTCGGGAGCTGCGCGGTTTCTTCTCGTCCAATATACCACAGTGTCTCAAGACAAAAGTATATGACCAGTGCGTGTTGCCAGTGATGACATATGGCTTCGAAACATAGTCTCTTACTCATAAGAAGACTTAGTCACCTATAGGGCAATGGAAAGAGCTATGCTCGAAGTTTCCTTGCGTGATGACATCAGAAATGAAGATATACATGGGAGAATCAAACTTAGTGTTAGTGGGCAGGGCACATTACTCGCAGAAAAGATGTTTGATGGGGACGAAATATGTCGCGGGCCGGCCATGTTGAATGCTGAACCAAATGAAGGGCTAAGTTTTAAACCCGAATGCAGTGAGGGATCTTAATTAACTCCCGAGCGGGAGTAATTGTATAAATGGCATTATGCTGCTTTACAAATCTGGCGAGAACGAAGTCGCAGGTACTAACTAGCAATATAAATAAACTGCTTTACTGTTCAATATTCATGAGTGTACAAAATGGCTTCCGTTTAGACTCATAGATTTATTGTTGAAAAACCACTTGGTTTGTTTTGTCATGTCAAACTGGAGAATTGGCTATTGTTATGTGGACTTAAAATCATCGATTTACAGTTGACAGGTTGCTAAGTTAATGAAGATAGAACTAGCCAAAAAAAAAGCTAGACTAATGCAAGAAGCGACAAGAAATATAATTTAATCACGATTTATGTAAATCATAATATGTTTTAAAAAACGTGACTATGGCGTTTCTTGCACGTTCTTCTCCATAGACATTTACGCTTCGGAGCAAGACATTTACCTTATTTATTTTTTCACTGACCGACATTTTGACAATTCAAAAGTGCCTGTAATTGGTCTATTTGAAATAAACGTTTCTGAGTCGGACTTGCACAAACTTGCTGATGAGGCCCATTGTAAGCGACTACGTTTCGAAGCCATGTCATCGCTGGCAACACGAAAAATCGATCAAAAAGTTAATACATAAATTAGTTCCTATCTCCTCCTATGTTTAATGCATGCCGTGGCAGCCTTTAATTAAGGCTACACGATATTATGTAACAATGTTGAATCATGTTGCATGTATAATGGTGTATGCTTTGTTGGTTGTCCTTAAATAAATAAATAAACACGCACTGGTCATACTTTCGTCTTGAGACACTGTGTTATGTTGCATCTTGATGCTAATCACCAGCCTTTTTAATGTTCCCACTGTTGGGACTCAAGCCTCCTCTCTAGGAGAGGAAATGGGCCGTAATCCACCACGCGGGCCCAGTGCGTGTTGGTGAATGTCACATGTCTTCGGATTTTTGGTTCTAGGACATGCCGGTTTCCTCACGATATTTTCCTTCACCGTTTTGAGAGAACATCTCATCACATCTTGATGCTCACAAACATTTATCTCAATGAAGATACACTCGAGATAGGTCATACATGAGTCTTAGCAGTCACCGATGAATCATTGTGTTGTGGAACAAACAATATTGTATTGTTCGCAACACGGATAATTTGTCACGAGAGTGTTCAAAACATGTATTATGAAGTGGAAACTATTCTACTATTCTATAATATAAAAATGTATCGCTAAATGCGCTGCTAACCGTAAATCTCGAGTTTTTCTAATTTACCGGTTTCGCTAATTCTTTTTTTGTGTTTATTATTGTGAGCAGAAGGTTCTTATGGAAAAGTAATGAAAATGAGGGTAGAATAGAATAGAATAAATTTTATTGTACACCAAAATAGTAACAATTTCACAGAATCTTAAACCTATGTGCACAGCGTACAGGTAGTTTAGGGTAGAGTAGCGTAGCGTAGCGTAGGGTAGTGTAGTGTAGGGTAGGGTAGTGTAGTGTAGGGTAGGGTAGTGTAGTGTAGGGTAGAGTAGGGTAGCATAGAGTAGAAAAGGATATAGTAGGGTAGAGTAGAATAGGGTAGAGCAAGGTAGAGTAGGGTAGAGTAAGGTAGAGTAAGGTAGAGTTAGGTAGAGCAAGGTAGAGTAGGGTAGCATAGAGTAGAATAGGGTATAGTAGAGTAGAATAGGGTATAGTAAGGTAGACTAGGGTTGAGTAAGGTAGAGTAGGGTAGAGCAGCAGCGAACCCACGATCTCCGGCATAGCAGTCAGGGCCACTAACCACTAGACCAACAGGCCAGTCAAATACTAGTACTACATGCAGTTTCAAATTACCATCATCGATATCGTGTGCCCAGCTTTAACTCACACAAGAGTCAATTGAGAAGCCCACAACAACAAACATTTCTATTACGTGACGTCGCGTCGGCGCCGTTGATTGGCTAAAATTGTACTAAGGGTTGCCAACTGTTTTTGAAGAAAACAAAATATCACAACTTTTTAGTGAGAAAAAAAAGTATTTGAAAGAAAAAAATACTGGGCAAGTGCGAATCGAGCTCGTGCACTGAGGATTCAGTACCTCTACCATGAGTTTAAAGCAATAGTATTTGTCGATACTCGATACCGACTACGTAAATATTTTGTATGGCATGTTTGGTTCCGTAAGTGACCGCTAAAGGCGCTGTAAAATTTGCCATACAAGATATTTACGTAGGCGGTATCGAGTATCGACATTTTACGACATTCATATGCATGTAATAAAAAGCAATTATTTCAATATTAAAAACAGACACTCCAATTTTATTTATATGTATACATAGAGATGTACGTGTGCATCAGAATGGCGGGTGTAATTTCCAGATTTGCCTAAATTTATTACAGTTATTTGGTACCTTCTGTGTACCTTTACGTACCTCTTTTGAAAATCTGTGTACCTAAACCCATACAATGATATTTTAAAAATTAGGTACACCCGCCATCCTGACGTCAGAACCGCGGGTGTACTGCTAACCAATATATGTAGCCAAACGTACTGTATAAGTAAATTTGGTACCTCTTGTGTACCTGCAGATACAAGTATTAAATAAACGAAATACTGTGACGTTGCTGCAAAAAAAATAATCTTTCTTTGACGCACTTATAACAGTCTACATAAGTACTGATAACTTAAGTTTAATATTAAAAACCTCTAAGTATACATAATTACAAAAACAAACAACATATTGCCTATTTTAGAATTGAGAAGGATTCATGGAATTAGAATGTTGTAAAACAAAAGACAGTTTTAAAGTATATTTTAATTGATTTGACCAAAAACGAAATAAGTAATGATTAATCCCACTAAAAACATACCTGTTAAAAAGGGGGCCAAGTTCTATCGGCTAATTGTTCGCCTAAAAAAGGGTTGAAATCCAATCCAATTCCAAGTTTAGATGCACTTTAAAATCGGTCATAATCATTTTCATCAACGATGATCATCGTTAAATTTGAACTTGGCAGGTTTTCATGCTACACGTAACACTTAATTAATTGTATAATTAAATGTATTATATAAATAATTAAATTAACCTGCCAAGTTAAAATTTAACGATGATCAGGCTTATGTAGGGTTTAATTAAAATTATTTTGTTGATTGTATTTTTAAGAAAATTACCTACGCAAAACCAAAGATTCTTTCAATTGTAGACAATTTTTCTAAATTTCCACTCATCTTAAAAAGTGCACCAATTGAGAAGTGCACCAGTTGCGAAGAGTGCCATATGAGAAGTGCACCAGTTGCGAAGAGTGCCATATGAGAAGTGCACCAGTTGCTAAGTTCACCATTTGAGCATGGTGTACAAGTTGAGATGTGCACCAAATGCGTCAAACCCCAAAGATTCTTTCATTTTTAGACAATTTTTCCAAATCTCCACTCATCTTAAAAAGTGCTCCTTTTGCGAAGTGCACCAATTGAGAAGTGCACCAGTTGCGAATTGTGCCATATGAGAAATGCACCAGTTGCTAAGTTTACCATTTGAGTATGGTGTACAAGTTGAGATGTGCACCAAATGCGTGAAAGCCTTTTTAGTTAGTATTATAAAATATAACGCCGTCTAAGAAAAATGTTTTCTTTTTTGCGCAGCAACGTCACAGTATTTCGTTTATTTAATACTTGTATCTGCAGGTACACAAGAGGTACCAAATTTACTTATACAGTACGTTTGGCTACATATATTGGTTAGCAGTACACCCGCGGTTCTGACGTCAGGATGGCGGGTGTACCTAATTTTTAAAATATCATTGTATGGGTTTAGGTACACAGATTTTCAAAAGAGGTACGTAAAGGTACACAGAAGGTACCAAATAACTGTAATAAATTTAGGCAAATCTGGAAATTACACCCGCCATTCTGATGCACACAGATGTACAGAAGATGTGTAGACAACCCTAATTGTACCTATATCCGGCCTCAAGCGGGTCATTGAGCGAATTTCATTGAATTGTACTGTGGCAGGGTTATAGGGCCTAATAGAATTGCTACTGAGAAGAGTCATCACTGGTGTTGGCATTCATAACTCTTAGGCCTACTGACCACGGACGCGTAGCTTCCAAGACGCGTAATCGCGTCATAGACGTCACTCCTCATTCGTTCCCTGCGTTGCTGCATGTATCTATCGCCAATGTATGGAATGCGCAAAGCGATCCCCCTAATGTACTTAGGAATCAAATCCACGACCTCCGACATAGCAGTCAGGCCCATATCAAGTTATACACAATGTTAATGTGTATAAAAGTTATCTATATCGATTTCGTACTTTTTACGTGATGCGCGCACTAGATACAATACTTTCTACAGATTTATTATACATATGTATAGAAAAGTCTGACTCACTACAGCGGTAGAAGTCATTGCGTAAATTTCCATCACAAAAAAGCTTTAATAATATAGTAAGGCCTATAAAGTTGCCATTATAAAAAAAAATTGCTTCAATTTTTTTTCTCTTGAACCGACTCAAAGTAATCAACATGCCTTGGCAACTTTGTAATAGTACTCCACAAACTCTTTTGTTTAACAAAAGGTAAATAAACTTTACTATAACACTTCACACATGGCAAAGTCAACCCAATAACTTCGAGATACGATTCATTTTCCATTAATCTTACTCCTTCACCACATGACATAGTTAGGAAAACTTGAACTCTTTATCCAGGACATAAGGTAGATATTTGTTTGTGGAATACAGAAGTATATAAAAACAACAGTCGACTTCCGTAGTGTTGCGACAGAGATTAGTATCGATATGACGTCATTTTAATTGGAACAGTCGCCCCGTAATGTATACAGAATAAATACTGGATGGTAATAATCCTCCCTACCATGATCGCAGTGAGGTCATTGCGATAGTGGTAGCCAATATCTTTTTTTCCGACCTCATTACGGTCACGGTAGGTAGACAATATCTTTTTTAGGGTTCTGTACCCAACAGGTAAAAACGGCACCCTATTACTAAGGGTTTGCATCCGAACTGCACCATACCCACCCGCCCGCACTCTCTGCTCTCCCGCGCATGGTGCAGTTCGGATGCAGTCGGTGTGCAGTTCATACGACTGCAATCGGACTGCACGTTTGGTTTGCAGTTCTATTGCAGTCGTGTCAACTGCATTCGAACTGCACTTAAACTGCAATTTGCAGCTTCGATGCGCTTCGACTCTGCGCTAGTATAAATTGACCCTTAGGTAACACAGAATCGTTAAGGGAGTTCCTCTTCTTATCCTCCTATAGATACTAGCCAAGTACGCATAAGATATTATTATTCACAAGTGCGTTCACAAACAGATAGATTCATAAGCTTAAAGCATAATCAGCCTTTTAATGTTCCCACTGCTGGGACTCAGGTCTCCTGTCTAGGAGAGGGAATGGACCGTAATCCACCACGCGGACCCAGTGCGGGTTGGTGAATGTAACATGTCTTTGAATTTTTGGTTCTAGGACATGCCGGTTTCCTCACGATGTTTTCCTTTACCGTTTTGAGAGCAGTGATGATTAAATAAATTACACAAAGTAATGCGCCGGCTAGGTTTGAACCCGTGATCTACAACTCGTAAGGGGCCTTTGCCAATCGGCCACCACTGCTCACCATTTATCGTAAAAATCACGAAACAAAAAAGCCTATCGACATTGCCGCACACCACTACTTTGCCAGTTCCATATTAAGTACCTAACGCAAAAAAAAAAACTTGTAAAACAGGTTTGCTCTCAAAACATTTCATTCGGACAATGCTTCTAAAATAAATAGCCCATCTCACATGATTTTAGTTTTTTTTTTTATCACATACTATAATACCTAGTACATTATGATAAGTGTGTAATGTTAGTGATTACCGTCGAGGCGGTATTTAGACCCGAGCCACGGCGAGGGTCTTAAGAGAGCCGAGAACGGTAATCATTTATTATTCACGTGTATCATACGACGTTTTTCAATACACTTGTGAAGAAAATAACTGTAAAATAAAACTTATAAACTTATGTGGCGGTAAAAATCTGTTTCCATATGCGCGCCCATCCTGATACGATAAATGTAATAAAATTATGGCAGGGGAGAGGTTGAACAAAAAGGTTTTAAATACATTATAGCACTAGTGCATAATGGTAATCAAAATCTCACAGTTTGGTAACAAGTGTCATTATATACTCAAGTGCAGTGCAATAAGAGTCACTTTCTGAGCAAATGTACTGAAAAGTATTATATACAACTTATGCCAGCGGCTTCAGCTGCGTGAAAAAAGATTCTCCAACAAACTTTGGGTCCTTGTTTCATCCCCATAGGGGAGCCCAGCTGGGTCGAAGCCTACTGGGGCCAAGGTTATCCGAAACGGAAGCTCGGTCCCGGCACGAAAGGCACTAAGGAACGGGGTGGGCTTTAAGTCAGTAAGAGTGTGATGCTATCTCCCGCCCCGCCCAAGAGCAGGGGTTGTCATTGGATTTTTCCTACCATAAAAAAATCCCCTTAGGGGGTAAATTTAGGAAAATCCTCTCTTAGTGCTTGCCTATGATTAAGCAATGGTGTCTCTTTATGGTTAGAATTTTTTTATTGTACATTGGCGGAATTCGAGAGGGTGACACTAAGTGTGTTGTCCTCTATGGAACTTGCGACGGTTCTCCAGGGTGCTGCTTGAGACTGACGATCGATTATTTATTTTTGTGTGTGTGTGTGTGTGTGTCTGTAACGAATAAACTCAAAAACTACAGTGCCAATTTCAAAAATTCTTTCACCATTAGAAAGCTACATTCACCCTGAGTAATATAGGCTATATTTATTGCCCGTGCGAAGCCAGGACAGGCTGCACATCAAATAAAAAAAAAAAATATCTCCAAATAATTAATTTAGGGCTTAATAACGTCCATACCAGAGTAATAACTCAACAAATGAGGTACTAATGATTAATTAGTAGATCTAGTAATAACTCTCATTTGTTAATGTAAACAACATAATACAATGGCACATTCTGACTAAGTAATTAAATATTGTTGCATTCAGCAATTCCATTGAAATGATGTATTAATGTTTCTTTTTTTCCTATAAGTTTGTTTTGTTACGTTGGTATGACTGGGTAGTGGTTTTATTTAAAAATAGAAGAATAGAATTCAAATTACTGTGAAGTTTTTAATCAAAATTAATGGAACTTTATACACTTTTTTATACATTTTTTTTTTGTAATAATTTTGCATGGTTATGTTGTTCTTAGAATTTGACATTATGAAAATCAGTGGAATAGCGTTATTAAAGTTTTTTTTTCTTTCAGCCCATCAACAGGAGATTATGGCTTAACACCCTTGTGCATCCGACAGCATCAAGATTTAAAGTTTGTTTATTGTGATTTTATTTTATGATTGTATTTTTTTATTTTAATTTATGGTCTCACTGTTTACATTTTAATTCCATTGAATTTTGTCCAGTTTTTTTTTTAAAATGAGACTTACTGCCTATGAACTCCTGTCTGATAAAAGATTTTTATTTATTTTTATGTAACTGAGGGAGGCCTTCGCTCAACAGTGGGACAAAAATGGGCTAATAAGTAACTAACCATTTTTTCTATTTTGTTTATCCAATCAAAAATATGTACCTATTGTTTTATGAATCAATCACTAATAAAAAAATTATAGAAATACATCTAATATTTAAAAATATACATTTAATTTGTTGGACCTCAAGCAAACACCGGTGTTCACTCTCTCATTGCATCTTTCTATTGTGTCTCTAATTGATGATATTCAAAGGTTTAGCTTAAGTATGTCAGTCTTAGTATATTAAATAAAGTGCCAAAAAGCCATATAGCCAAAAAATAACATCTATCAATGCTCCTTATTGTAAAAAGACAGGACAATGACCAACACAAAGAGCATGAAACCTTTATTAAAATTTTGTCGCACTGTAGCATGTATGTATTTGGAGTAAAAACATAATTGCCATATTATTCACTCATTTATATTTACCATTTACAAAGGATTGGCTGCTTGCCAGTTTCCTTTGCACACTTTTAGTCACAGCATGTGTTCCAGAGATATGTGAACTCCATAAAAGTAGTTTTTATTCAGGCTGTATGTTTTAATGCTAAAGTTTTTTTAAAAACAATGGACTTTGTCAATGATCAATGGTGTAGTGTCAAACTAATTGATGAATATTTTGAATGAAAGTTTTTTATTAACAACTTCTCTTGGTACAAAGTTATAGATTGGAATATGTGTACCTATAAAGATCATAGAGAGTTGTAGAGTTGAAAAAGAATACTTAATTTTTAAATAAGTAACATAGTCCAACAAAGTACTCATAAAGTTGCACAACATGTAACCTTTCCATGATTAAAACCCGAGACTCCGACGAGTATTTATATTACCTAGCATAAAAAACCGATTAGATACACACTTAATTTAATATTTTCACAAACAATCAGTGTCAAAAACGGACGAGTTCTAGGTAGTTAGAATGCATAAATAAGTCATGGAAATTCCAGCTACCAAGTTGCTACTTTTTTAATTCATAAACAATAACATTTTTTTTCAGTCTTCAAAATGTGGCTGTGATCATCATCACATTAGGCGTGGTATCAAAGTGCTAATTGTAAATTAATTCTATGACCTAATCTTCGTCCAACCACATAGGACTATGAATAATAGAACGCAAAACTAACTTTCCATTTCGAATCAAGAATAATAAATCTAACAAAGAGTATGTACCAAGCAAAGTTATTTAAATAAAATACATACCAAATACGTTGAGCAGCGAATATGGTGAAAAACGTTGGTCAAAATGAATAAAAACACACAAAACGAACACAGACACATACGCGAACTCACAGTCTTGTCACAAAATGTTTTCGTAACTAAAATAGTTGAACAAAATGGGTATTTTTGTGAAATTACGACAGACACCCGTCATCTCCCATCATTTTATGAGGAATGAGAATGAAATGAATGGCAACGGGCAAGAAAGAATGAATGAATCATCCATTATCAAAACTCGCGGAGTTTTTTTTCGCCATTCATTGTTGCGTTCCAGCGACACGGCAGCTTCATTTGTATTACATTATTGTAACAGGTCACACAGGTTAACCGGAATTTTGTATGGACTTAGTAAGTACTACACAGTACGGTATTGTAGAATTTTATTACTGAAAAAATCAAAATCATCCCAACGCTTAGATTTAATTTTTATTATAAACAAATTGCCTAACCTTTACCCAACTTTGTACAATGATTAAATGAAAGGGAAATCTATCATTCTGGCCGAATGCAACTAAATATTATACTAGTATTTTACACAGATCGACTGAAAATTTAATCACCACAATCCAATTACGATATACTACTCGGCTAAACTGGTGTCAGATATTAAGCTTGGGATTGGCTTTTATACATAACGATCCATAAAAATATTCCATGGTAAAGATCTGATGAAAAACTTCGGAGGTAGACTACGGAACTCTTGAAATGATTCTTCTGAGATAGCTGCAATAGCACGTTTGTTTACCATTTTCATTACGTGACATAATACCACGCTGGTATTCTTTAAAGGTCTCGGTCATTTCTGCATGATCACTTAAAAAAATGTTCGCTAGAATCCTGTGGTGCGGCGCCAAATATGTTGGTCAGGCAGAAGTGTCATTGATGGTACGTAGATTAAAAACTTTAGTAAGCGGACCAGTACCTTCAGAGATTACCTCCTACAAACTTTACCTCTTTATTATATTAGTATAGATAAAATCTTTCTAGCAGCTCTCTTTTGACATCTCAAGTTTTCTTTTAATAAAAAATACAGCCTTTGTAAAATTACACAGTAAAGCTGAATATATATAACTTTGTTTTAGTTGTGCATTTGGTTCAAAAATCTTCTTATTATAAAATTTCTTGTTTGCTGTAAGAAAATCTAACTATGGGTTAAGCTCGCCTGTGTACATCGGTTGTCTTACTATTTATAATTTGTAAAGTTATGTATGTACAATAAAGAATAGATACTTTGACTAAATTTATTTGCGTTAACGTGCGGGATCTCCAAACGTTGAGGCCCCCGAAAGTGCGGTGAATCCCGAATGTGTGGGGCCCTCGAATTTTCGGGACCCGTAGCATCTGCTACTCTTGCTAAGTGGCTAATCCGCCACTACACCCTAGTGTAACTCTCGTTTCACCAATAATTTCATGTTATTGAAGTTATTAATTCGGGTATAAATTATGAAGCGATCTTGATCGTCTTATCCAACTATAAAAGAAGGTGGATGTTGTATGTTTAGATGTATATATTTTTTTGTATTCTAGTCCTATTTCCTACATATATTTCATTTGCCAAAGTCAAAGCAATGTTTGAGTCATTGTTACTCATCGACTTTAGAAGTCGATTGACAGACGACCGGTAGGCATTTTTGTCATTCATTATGTAGTACCATATCTACCAGTAAACTTGTTCACTATTTAGTTATAGTAGCAGGGTTATATCAAAAAAGTATTGGTAATTCTTTTTTAGTATTTACGTATTCATGAGCATGTTACTTTGATGTCTACGACTCTTTAATTCAAAGTCATGTCGTCGTCGTTGGCCTTGATTTCACGATGTTGTCTTTCATACTACAAAAAAAATAATACGAACAACCGAATTGAGAACCTCCTCCTTTTTTAGAAGTCGGTTAAAGAAGGGTGGTGATAGTGCTAACTTTGATTTCATTGCAAAGTATCACAGCTTATAATATAACTACATAATTAATGAATCACAATAATTAATTATTTATTTAATCATAATGATAAATTATTTAATTACAATAATGAAGTAAATTCTAATAGTTAAATGATCATTACGATTAATTATTTAATCACAATTATTAAGTAATTATTCATTATAGTTAAACGGTCATAATAACGAATTAATTCATCCATAATCGATAGTTAATTGCTACTGATGGGCACTACTCCAACAGTATATTTTTATACCTAAGTATCAGGCCATCTAATATTAACAAAGCGTAATGAAAGCAACAAAAGTAAACAATTTCTTATGTGGCAAATGCACCTGAAACTTATCAACAGATGAAACAAAAAAAAAAGTAGTCGATACACGCGAAACAAAGGATGCGAAACACTTTTATTTACAAAACCCTCACACTTCTCAAACAGAAATCTTGGAAAGTAGTCGCAACGTAATTTTGATTAATGTTTTTAACGACACACGTTCTTCTATTTTCATATTTACTCTCCATCATTATGAGCCTTCACATGGATTTTCGAGAGAGATTTTTAGAAAGAAAACGTTTGAGAGCATTAAAAGATCAAAGAATAACGATATTAAACAAATATGTACTGAGGAACACAGAGATTTTGAATGATATAACGCATTATAGAATATTGAAGAAAAAATCTTTCAAGTCTTGGAAGAAAGCTCGGGCAATAGAGAAGGACTTCCGACGGCTCCTCGCTATGGATGGGATGAAGTACAATTATAAAAGAGATTTGTTTTGGCGTACATGGCGAAGTATGCCACCCGTAAACAATGCTACAAATCAAATAGTTTCTTATAAGTGCAATAATCCAATCCATGTAAATAAAACGGAGTGTCACAATTGTGGGATGTGGGTAAGTTTATGTGAAATATATTTCATCATATCAGCCGAAACACGTCCACTGTTGGACATAGGCCTCCCCCAAGCGTCGCCACAACAACCGGTCCTGTATCACGCATCCATCGGCTTCTCACGACCCTGACCAGGTCATCGGTCCACCTTTTTGGAGGCCTTGCAACGCTGCGTCTTCCGGTACGTGGTCGCCACTCCAGAACCTTTCGTCCCCATCGGGCCCATCAGTTCTGCGTGTAATGTGCCCCGCCACTTAAGTTTGGCGATTCTTCGAGCTATATCGATAACCTTGGTTTTCCTGCAGATATGTCGAAATATTTAGCGGACTGCTATGTTGTGTCGAAACGTGGTCGCTCACAATGGGCCTCATCGGAAGGTTTAAAGTCACCCAAAGGGCAGTGGAGCATACGGTAGAGGTGTGCCCCGCTTGACGGCGAGCAATGGGTGGTTCGCTTTCCGACCGTCCGGTAACTGTCCGGTCCAAACCCAAGTCGTCGACGGCGCGCACTGATCCCGCGCGCCTCTAGGAGTGCTGACACAACCGTAGTAGGTAACCCAACAGGTTCGAAGCTTACTATGGCCAAGGGTCTGCTTTAGAAAGGAAGGCTCGGCCCCGGTATGAAAGGCAACGTAGCCACCGAAAAAAAAACCCACAGGACAATAGAAAGGTTTTTTAAAGGCTCGGAGTTTTCTTGCGTGATTGAATCAGAAATGAAGATATCCGCAGGAGAACCAAGAACCAAGGTTACCGACATAGCACGAAGAATCGCCAAACTTAAGTGGCAATAGGCAGGACACATAGCTCGCAGAACAGATGGCCGTCGGGGCTGAAAGGTTCTGGAGTGGAGCGACGGCTTACCGGAAGACGCAGCTATTGCAGGCCTTCTATAAAATGGACGATGACCTGGTGAAGGTTGCGAGAATCCGATGAATGCGGGACGCATAGGACCGTTGGCGACACTTGGACGAGGGTTATGTCCAACATAGACGTCTATCGGCTGAAATGATGATTATAATATATTTTGTACGCACTAAGAAACATAAAGGTTCTGCTTCACCGGGAGCATTCGCGTGGAATGTAACATTATAGATTTGACGTTGAGCATTAGCTTTTAGTTGTTCCATAATAAAACTGATATATAAAGAACCGGTCGGTATGCTGATATATTGTTAAGGAGCGGAGGGATTCATCCATGCGTGCGAATACGATAGCCCGCCGGTTTGCATGCTGCACTGCCGACGTAAAGGTGACGCTCTTTAAAGCATTCTGCACTACGTTCTACGCGTGTAGCTTATGGGAGAAGTAATCGCAGGCACCGTATAGAGCCCTCCGTGTCCAGTATAATAACGCTTTCAGAAAACTGATGGGGTTGCCATGGCGTCAACAGCAGGGACCCAGCCGGCTCGAAGCCTACTGGGGCCAGGGTTATCCGAAAGGGCGCTCGAGCCCCGGTATGAAGGCTAGAAGGAACGGGGTGGGTCTTTTAGTCAGTAAGAGTCTGACACTATCTCCCGCTCCGCCCAAGGGCGGGGGATGTCAATGCATGATTTTTCCCACCATAAAAAAAAAAAGGGTTGCCATGGCGTTGCATTGCATCAGGGATGTTTGCGGCTGCACGTGAAGACTGTTTTATGCCACAATGCAGAAGCGTGCGGTATCACTAATAGCACGAGTCATGGCTAGCCCCAACAGGGTTCTGAAGATGATAGCTGACAGAGTAGACAGTCCATACATGGGTCACTGCTGTGGATTACATGTATGTACCTTGGTAGAATTTTATTTACGAGTACTAACACTTAGGTTCAGATTATTGTTACTACATGAGTTTTGCTCGAAATAAAGATCATATTATAATTTATTATTATAATGTCAGACGATGCGGTCATTGTGCTGAGTGCGGCAATGTTAATTCTTTATTGTTGTTAACATAACAAAATACAAAAGAAACGATATTGGTGTTATGAATTTGGATATTTTAGAAAGAATCAACCGACCCATAAGTCGTATGTTGCAAGTTGTATCAAGATATTACACATTGTATCATTACAAGGCGCGAATTGTAATGCTCGGTTCTCCTCCTTCACTGATGTAATGCTCAAATCTGTAACGTTACATTACACGCGAAGACACAAGCGTCGCTCGCCGCTAAGACTGGGCCACAGTAACTTTCACTCACATTCCCGCAGCCCATACTGTCAACGCTGTTGTTCATACCTAACTAACACCTTCGTTTTTCTAGTAGACGATCGAAGAACAACCCCCGCCATGTCCCTTTGAATTTTTTTCTGTACTCTCGGACGAAACCCTCTGTGGAGCGAACTACAAACAGTTCAAAGAAGTGGACAAGGCATGCCCATCTGTCATCAAGTTCTCAGATTTGACAGCGACTTGTGACAACCCTATTGAAACTCAGTGGCGGTTCACGAAGATGTACGGTGTCACGCAGAAATATAACGACGTAATTTGTAAAAAAAAGCAAGATGTGTGCGATATTTTTACGTTGTATGAGGTGAGTTGTTAGAGCTTAATTCAAACTAAAACGAATCCCGCGCGGTACGCGTTTGAGACAGAGACAGACAGTTTGAGAGGCTAAGCGTGCGAGCGAATCGCACGAGGTCGCGGGATTCCCTCCAGTTTGACTAGCTTAAATCTAACGATAATAATATTGCACAACTTTCACACAACGCCATCTAGTCGCAAACTAAGCAGAGCTTGTGTTATAAGTACTAGAAAATTGTTATACATACTTCTATGTAGAGGCGCCAGCCTTTAAAAAACCGGCCAAGTGCGAGTCGGACTCGCCCATGAAGGGTTCCGTAGCAGCAAGTAACATAATATAAAAGTTCTTGTAATGTGTTGTAACTTTGATCGATGTTTTAGTAATAGTGTATTTTTTTCGATATATGACGCATTAAAAAAAAACTACTTACTAGATTTCGTTCAAACCAATTTTCGTTGGTAGTTTTTATAGTAATGTACATCATATATTTTTTTTAGTTTTATCATTCTCTTATCTTAGAAGTTAGAGGGGGGGGGGACACATTTTACCACTTTGGAACTGTCTCTCGCGCAAACTATTCAGTTTAGAAAAAAATGATCTTAGAAACCTCAGTATCATTTTTGAAGACCTATCCATAGATACCCCACACGCATGGGTTTGATGAAAAAAAAATTTTTGAGTTCCAGTTCTATGTATGGGGACCCCCAAAATTTATTGCTTTTTTTCTATTTTTGTGTGAAAATCTTAATGCGGTTCACAGAATACATCTACTTACAAAGTTTCAACAGTATAGCTCTTATAGTTTCGGAAAAAAGTGGCTGTGACATACGGACGGACAGACAGACAGACAGACAGACAGACAGACAGACAGACAGACATGACGAATCTATAAGGGTTCCGTTTTTTGCCATTTGGCTACGGAACCCTAAAAACCTCATGGGTGCTCATGCTCATTTAATGACTCGAAAAAGTGGCGAAGTGTGAAAAGAGAAATGTAGGTATACTGATCGACCGCCAAATTAATAAATGTCCTACACATACTGCGCCCTACAAAACGACCAGCCCAAAAAAAAGGCGATTACTGATCTTTTCTTGATGTTTAATCTTATGCTACGTTTACATGTTGGCCCAGCCTCGGCCAATCGCTATTATGTAGTCATTGTATAAACGGGGAAACCCCGGTAACACAATGGCGATTGGCCGAGGCTGGGCGAAATTGGCTGAGTGCGAAAAACTGTAATTTACGTGCATAAAAGCGGTATGGATAAGAGCGATTGCCGAATAAGTGTAGGTACAGCAAAATATTTAGTGGCAACGGCGACAATTTCTGTGTATTTTTTTTTATATTCTGTCGGCCATTTTTTTTTAATAATAACAAGATTTCCTTTAATTACCAGATAACACCAGAACACGTAGTTTTTTGGATAATTAACGCAACAAACACAGTTATATACTCAAGAATCATGAAGCCAAGAAACAGAAATTACATTTGTGTGGACGACTGTGGCCATTTCAACTTAAATACAAGAAAAGTCACCAAAGCGGATAAACCTTTAAAATTAGACCTCCTAGTAACACGAAAACCAAAAAAATCCAATACAGTAAGCAGAAATAACGATAACGATACAAAAAGGAAAGATATGGATGAAAAAAATAAAAATTTCGAGAAAAATAGAATTTATTTAAATGAAATTAATCTAAGTTTCAAAAAAAGAGATGTTACTAACAAGAATAATAACGGCATGCATATTCCAGTTGAAGATGAAGAAGTTCTAAATGATGTTCTACTAAAAGAAGAACCTAAGTCGGAGTCAAAAAGCACTAATGACTATATAATTGTTAGTATAGAGGAGCGTGCCTTACATCATGAAAAATCAAGGAGAATGAAGAAAAAAAAAAGTAATTTGGTAACTGAAGATGCCGTTACACTCAAATCAACTATCACTCCTGACCAGAACCTACTGCAAGCGGGCCACATTTCTATAGAAGACTTTCCAAATGAAGAATTTGAATAGTCACATATATGTAGCGACATCTATGGCGCAACTAAAAGAAAAATACGAAATCCTGCATCACGCAATTAAAGTTCTCCACGCGATATGAACATATACGATCGCCCAAGATCATCTATCGCGTATTCGCCACCAGACATTACACCCATCTGGTCGTAGGATCCTCACTTTCCAACGGAGTTAAATGGGACTTTACTCTCTGTTCCACATACCTTCAAATCATACATTTAGATTTAAATTAAACTTTTTTTAAGTGACAGTCTTGAACTTTAATATATTGGATAGAAAACTGCCAAGTTTCAACACTAGGAGGCGCTAGCTAAATGTCATGCGGGCAGTGGCGTAGCTAGGGACTTACTTTAGGACAGACTAAAGGCCCAAGGAAAAGAGCAAGGGTTAAATGACCTCTCCTGCTCTGGGTAAGGCGGGAGGGCTATTCACTTTTACGGATTAAAACAAATTGTCATAACTCATATTTCAAGTAGTGTTACAATTTCAACCTTTCGAAGGTGGGGGAAATTTTTCGTTACTTCAATAAGGCGTTTCTTAATTTTACTGAAAGTGGGAAAACTTTTCCTTAGTTCAGTTTTGTGTTGTTCATAACAGTTAATCAGGGCCTCCCAAGTTTGGGGGCCCTCGGGCACTGCCCCACCTAGTGGTTTGGTAGC
Organism: Mythimna albipuncta; assembly: GCA_929112965.1. NCBI lineage: Eukaryota > Metazoa > Arthropoda > Insecta > Lepidoptera > Noctuidae > Mythimna > Mythimna albipuncta. The sequence goes on along the minus strand of OV815985.1, from coordinate 7,265,694 downwards.
TACGCTAGTACATGCAGCAGATGTGTTACGGAGCTCCGTAAACTTAATCGAAACTATCGAAAAACCGTTATAAAAAAAAATCCCGAAACTAATGTGAATGTTTTGGATACCTAGTCTAAATGACAGGTTAAGACCGGTTTTTGTTTATTTAGCTCGACCAGAAATAAAGTTATTATTGTTATTCTATCCAAACCTGCTATAATTCTTTAATCTATACACCATTAAATTTTAATCGTTTTAATCCCGTGGAGGGTTGATCCGGTGCATGAAACACTATCGATTTGAAAAGAAATTAAAAAATAAAGTACCTTTTTGTCAAAACTCGTATTAATTTACGCTTGTACGAAATTAATTTCTCTATGAAAACGTCAGCTGAGCGAGTCCAATGACCCGTAGGTAATAGTCGGCGTTGCGTAGAAACTACCTATAGGTCATTGGACTCGCTCAGCTGACGTTTTCATGGGGGGGCAAGCCGAGCATTTGCCCTGAGCTGCAAAAAATGAGGGGCAGCTCTTCCAACCTAGCCATTAGCCATCCAATTTGGTAGGTTGAGAATTTTATGTGCCACCTTCCAACCTACTATAGGTTGGATAGTGGAAATATTTAAGACTCTACTCATGACTTTATGGTTTTATGTATGTATGTAAAGGGCGGCGAAAATTATCTTTGCCCGGAGCGGCTATAGTAAGTAGCTAGATCGAGTCGACAGTTATCGAATTTCGAATCTAAATACCAGCACGCTTAGCCAAGTTGTTATTCTGCAATCGTTAACGCTGTCAAAAAGTGATGAAACGTATGTGAATGACGTCATCTCAACGTAAAGTCGCGTGGTCAGAACAAACGAATAGACAATTCGTAGCCAAGTTCACATCGTTCAAAATCGTTTCTACAATGTTTATCGCTACATTATTTGTTATACAAACGCTACATTGTAAAACGAGCGGCCGACTCAGGCGCGTCAACATGGCTTTGGCTACCAACTTATCGTTTTCTACAATTGCTGTCACTGAGGCGTTACCGATTAGAGAACGGAATTCAACACAAACTGGTTGTAACTTGGCTAGGGGGGCTGGTATTTAGATTCGAAATTCGATATCTGTAACATCCCATGTCATGTGTTCAGGGGCGGATCTAGAGGAGGAGGCATGGGGACCCGTGTGGCCGCGTAGACAACGAATAACACGATGATAATGCAAATACGCTCTATTCTATTGGGCAGGGCGGCATATGCGATGCAGTCTCTGTGGCGACTGCGCTGTCGACGTGCGGTGTTCAGAGGAATTAAAATGTTTTTGCCTTAGGTCTTTTTACATAGGGTGACAGTGGGACGAAAATATCCATCTTTGAGATGAGAGAAAAGGATAGATAGCTACCAAGGGCGGATCCAGCTTTGGCGCCAGGGGGGAGGGGGGTCACATAGTCGTGTTTTTTTTTAGCGGGTAAAAATCATCCAAATGATATCCCCCGCCCTTGGGCGAAGCGGGAGATAGTGTCAGACTCTTACTAAATAAAAAACCCACCCCGTTCCACGCAGCCCCGTCATATAGGAGTCACCCGAGGTTATTATTTAATTTTTATAACAAAAAAATACTTACAGGTAAAAAGTACATAAGATCTATGTTGTACAAAAAAAAAACCTTATGTTTAATAATTTTTATTAGTGGCCCACCTACGTCCTGGACCTAGCCCAGGGACAGACCCCCCCCCTGGATCCGCCCTTGATAGCTACACTGTATGAATCTGACACTTCTTCTTCTTAGCGTATCGATGGCAAAATTAGTTAAATTCCTTGCCTGGCCCAGAATTCGGCCACGGCAATACCGTCCGCTGATGCTGTCATTAGGTCCCTACTTGAGCAGGAAACAGGGCATGTGGATGTGATGCAGGACGGAAGGTGGGACATAGTCTGCGGAGTAGTGCGGAGAGACGCCGCACACAAACACTGATCTGACAGCTGTCAACCGCACCATCCTATAGCAATTGTAGTGTAGTAAATAAAATCTATTTTCGCCACTAATTGTATTTGTAAAAGAATTCATGCAATAACTATATCTCACAGTCAACTTTTGAAAATGCAAAGGTTAACACTGTTAAAGGTACCTGACAAGTTAAGGTATTAATAAAATTCTCAAGATATGTCATTAATACAACTTTATTTAAATAAGGCACTATGTATTTACTAAGTAAACAATGAGTTGTATAAATATAGATAACTTGTAACGTTTTTTGTAAAGAAATACCCTATAGAGTACTTAATATTTAGAAATATATTTAAAGGCAAATATTTTGACACAATTTTTACAGCTCTTACAAGTTTAGGCAATAAACTTCAATTATAACTATATCCAGAAAAAAAACGCAAAATATTAAGTAGGTACTATTAAGTATGAATTTTCTTTCACTAACTTTAAATAATTATGTAATTGTTACGTACTTATTAACGTAGGGAAACTAATGTAACTATACACCGTTAAATTTTACTCGTTTTAATCCCGTGGAGGGTCGATCCGGTACATGAAACACTATCGATTTGTAAAGATAAAATCTTTCAAAACTCGGTATTAATTTACGCATGTACGAAATTAATTTCTTTAAGAAAACATCTGCTGATCGACTCCAATGTCGTTTAGGTAGTAGTCGGCGTTGCGTACAAACTACCTACAGGTCAAAGTTTAGCGGTGTATATAACATTGATTTTAGTAATGCAAAACCCGAGTTACATGTCTAGTATTTTTATGCAAAGAATCTATGTACAAAATTTCATAACTGTATCATGAAAAATCACAAAGTTATAAGCTTGTTATGTCAGCAAAAATACATAGTCACCGGGCCATCCAGGCGACTGACAGGTTGGTTTGCACTCGCACCCAGCTGTTTGCTAGCGCCTAATGCTCGCTATGACCTGCCGTGACCTGTACTGTACTTAGTATTGTTAATGTCCAAATTGTGACCTTTTTAATTTTCTTTTGGGAGAGACATAACATGGTGCAAAAACTATTGGAATCCGTTAAGTTACTGATTCTGAACAAACTGAATTTAGCATAAACTAAAGATAATGTTGTCTAAGACAAATCTACTTAAAAAGTCCACAAGTTAAATTCTATTACATTACTAAGAACAATTACGTAATTAATAAATGAGAAGGCAAAAAATTCTTCAGTCTTGAGTTGCTAAGTCTTAAATCTAAAAAACCGTACCAATTATAGTCTTTAGATATTTTTTTGCTGTCCATGTTACAATTCCGCTACATGCAATCTCCATTATTTTATAAATAGTCGGATCCTTTTTAGTATTATTATAATATATATAATATTCCACAACTATCACACAACGCCGTCTAGTCCCAAGCTAAGCAGAGCTTGTGTTATGAGTACTAGACAACTGATAAACATACATATAGATATATTTCTAAATACATACATATATAGATAAATTACATCCTTTTTTATGGTGGGAAAAAATCATGCAATGACATCTCCCGCTCTTGGGCGGAGCGGGAGATAGTGTCAGACTCTTACTGACTAAAAGACCCACCCCGTTCCTTCTAGCCTTCATACCGGGGCTCGAGCGCCCTTTCGGATAACCCTGGCCCCAGTAGGCTTCGACCCGACTGGGTCCCTGCTGTTGCTGACAACTCCTTGAGACGCGCGGGAACAGTGCGCGCAGATAAATTACACCCAGACGTAGAACAAATGGTCATGCTCATCATAGAAACATTTGTCTCTGGGTGACGACCTCCGGTATAATAAACTAAAAAATAATAACATGCAAATATATGACAGCACTGCTAGTCACCAAATTGTTTAAAAACAAATAAGACCTCAAAACTTACGAAGCCAAACACCCCAGTCACCCGAGTCATACAATAATTAAAAAATCGAAGTAGGTACCTATGCTAAGCACATTAAAAGTTGGACTCGCTAGTCGAGGCCTGCATATGAACACAAGTAAATAATAGCTACAAATAACAACAAGTCGATACACTGGCGTACAGTTGCCATCACGGATCTTGAACGCTCGGCGTCAGAGTGGGGATCGCTTTGCGAATTCCATATATTGGCGAGCCAATCGTCTTCGTTGTTAGATACATGCAGCAACGCAGTCAACGAATGAGGAGTGACGTCTATGACGCGATGGGGCAGCCAGCCAATCACTGACACTCGCCGCCCCCGCGTCGCACTTCGCACCACTAAAGAGACCGAACATTTGACTTCTGCGCAAGTGTTCAAGATCCGTGATGGCAACTGTAGCTATCGAAGGACAGGGCGAGGCCGTATCGCGGGCCTCCCGAACTCAGGGATCCCAAGCTTGGGGGCCAGGGCCTCTCAAACTCAGGGGTCCTTAACTCGAGGCCCCCGGACTCGTGGTTCCCGAAACTCAAGAGGCCCTCAAAATCTAATTAGGAAATCTCTTATTGCAATACCAAAAAATTCTCTCTTTTGAAATCTAAATAAAATATGTTTCAACACTACTTTAATCAAAGCAACTCATTTCATCATTCGCTCTACCCAGACCAGGAGAGGTTATTAAGGGTGAGTTGCACCATTTAACTATAACGATAACAAAGCCGTTAACAGTTGTCAAATCATCGAATTGACCAATAGGCGGCCGTTTCACGGCTGGTTATGGTTTGGTTATCGTTATAGTTAAATGGTGCAACTCATTCTTAATGATTCTCCATGTAAAAAAGGGGCCCTTGTTTTCTTTAGCACCAGGGCCGTTCGTCATCTAGCTACGCTGCTGACTTGAGAGATACACGAGTTTCGAACACCCAAACAAGTTACTTACAAATATTGTTTAGTATTGGCACTTTTACATGCAAAACACGTGCTTTAACCCCTCAACCACGACGAATTTTTGAAGCGAAGTTATCGCGATTCGTAAACGCGCGACAGCATCGCTACTAACGCGCTAGTGGCATTTGCAAGCGCTATAGAAAAATTGCCAAACCAACGTGCTACTAACGCGTTAAAGCATCGCGACCACAGAAACGATGAAAGAGGTTAGAAAGGAAATACTTTCCGATTTGTACTACAACGAGTGTCGCCGCTTGTCTCACACCCTTTAAGTCTACTACAGGAAATAAACCAATACGAACGCGCATTACGCAATTAACAGACCACGCACATTTAGATCTTAAGTATGCTATTGGTAGTTGAACTATGAGCATTGCCCTATTTTGTGACACGTCTACCCCGCTCAGAAGGCCATTCTAACCTCTTACATCTGTTTTGTGGATATAAAATATGGGAACATCAACGAGTTACTGTATGTTCTTGGCACTTGTTTTAGATTTGAAGTTGCAGGCACCAGCCCGATATACAAATGTTCTTAGCATCAATATGGTTACTGATTTATTATAAGGCACTTCTTAAACTACTTAGATATAATAAGGAAGACATTATTATGCGTAGATACTTAATAGGGTAGTTTCCAGGATCACAATAATTACATTTTATTTAGTCCGTATTTTAGATTATAAAAAAATATTGGACACGTATTTTTTTGCTTTCCGATTAAACAAAAAACAACAAAGATATAGCCCATTAAAGTTATTGACTGCAGCACGGCGTGACGTTATACGTAACTTTAATGGGCTATATCTTTGTCATTTTTGGTTTAATTAACAAATAAAAAAATACGTATCACTTATTTTTGAGTAATCTAAAAGACGGACTAATTACATTTTTTTACGGCAACTAGCCAATTATCTTAACAATTAAGGGCCAACGCTGTGCCCGCGCGGACAATCGTCGCGTGAAGTCGCGAGTGTGTCGTGTGCGATGGTCTCCATAGCGGAACCGGAACCTGCGCACTGGCGCTAATTCAACTTTAACGGTGTGCATGAAGTCGTGTCAATGGAGAACTTTGATGTACTATGCGTTCCAAATGAGAATAGGATCGATTGTCATGTTGTAACGTCAGGCCGTACTGTCAAATCGAAGAAATTTTGGCAAAATTGAAGAACTCAGAGATGAGTTAAATTGAAGAACTGGATTCTGATTAAACCTTTTTCGTTCACAGTTCGTAAATAAATATTTTTTTTTTTTTGTAAATTAAACTTTAAAAATTTCTTTCCTCGATTTGACAGTAAATCGTGACGTTACAACATGGCAAACGATCCGATTCTCATTTGAGCAAAACGGGGGCAGGGCGCAGTTGCCCGCGACGGATGCTCGCGCGGCCAACCGCGACGGATGCTCGCGCGGCCAACCGCGACGGAGTACTTTTTTACGGCACCGCGCGGGCGTCCGCTTAACGCAGCGTCGGGCCTTATAACAGATATAACTTATACATTTTGTAAATAACTTTTTTCATGGCATTAAAGACTCATGAATAAGGGAATAAGTTTATACTTTAAAAATATAAAGAAATAATAATTTTAGACTTCTTGTCATAAAAATAAAACATATAATACTTCTTGTGAACATCTTCACATAAAGCGCCTATTACGTATTCGATATTCAGACAGTCTCAGTCTATGTAGCATATATACCTAATAAGGGTTAGAGTGTCTTACTCGGAATGAAAAATAAGACAGTCTATATCGTGTGCTGAATAACGCATAGTGTAATAGGCGCTTAATTCATTAAGCCCAAGTGAACGCCAGCGTCACAAAAAAGAAAGGTACAGAAGACAATCTACATACAAAGCGCGCTCGAGCAACGCACACAGACACTGCTTACGGTCACGATATCTCAGCTCAATGATCCGGTCGCACTCGTACAGTTCGGCGCAACGCGCTGACCCTAGCGCGATCGCCTGGCGTAGGTATAAAAAGTGAAGTACATACATGAGGTTGATTTCTATACCTATCTATTTTGTACTGGCATTCATTCTATCATTGTCTTTCTATTGTGTTTTTAAGGTTAAGATCTTATGCATAGTCCGCAAAATTATTTTTTTATCAAGTTTCTTTAGCATTTTACAAGTCAGTATCCAGTTGTTTGCTGATAAAGCCGTGAAACATATTTATATCCAGAATCATAATCATTTAATTCATTAACCTTTCAATCATAGAAATTACAGACACAATAGAAAGACAATAGGTGCACGAACGCCGGCGTTCCCTTGGGTTAATGAATTAAACCCCAAGAGAACACCGGTGTTCACTTACTCGTTGTCTTTTTATTGTGTCTCTAATAGATGGTATTCAAAAGGTACACAAAACACCAAACGAACACCGGCGTTTGCTCCACATTAAGGTATTCGAAAGGTTAATGAGTGAATGACACTGACCTGTCTAATCTGAAGTCTGTGGACTAACCCAACAATTTCAACCCTAAAAGATGTCCAACATGCACTACGGATTACGGCCCATTCGCTCTCGTAGAGAGGCCGGAGTCCTGGCTAGTGGCTGGGTTTGAATTTTGAACCCATGACATACAACAATAAAAATTGATATCTTAGAAACACTATTCAACCTTGATAATCAAATTGCAAGCAAATAAATAGAAAAAGTTATCATTTCCTGCATCTTGCTTTAAATTTACCACAAATATGGTTCACTAACATGTAATGTCGACTAAACGCTTGCTTACATTCATCACAAGAGAATTTCTTTAATCTTAAGTGTCTCTCTCTGATATGCGGCAACAAACTTTTTTTCAGCATCTCCTTTTTGCAATAGTCACAAACAGCTTTGGAATACTGAGACTTGTCTTTGCTTGCAATCACCGATGACATGTACTCTTTAAATCTAGACGTCTCTGGATTCTCTTTGATTTTCAATTCCATTGAACTCTTCTTTATATTGATTACATTATTGTTTACCTTCGTCATTTCAACGCATACCTCCGACTCTAACACACGTTCAACCCAAGTCTCATTAAGCTGTTTTTCGACATAAGTTGGCTCATTTTCTTGAAAATTGAAATGCTTTTTCCTGATATGGTACTTCAGCAATCTCTCTTCGCAAAAATTGACTCCACATGCGATACATTTGTATTTACTATCTTTTTCGGCGAAGAATTCATCGTGGACTTTTAGGTGGAGACGCAAGTTGCGTTTTTCAACGAAACCACGGTCGCAATAGTCACAAATATAAACTTTTTTCCCGCCAGTGTGAGCTAGTTTATGCCTCTCATACACATCCCTTCTAAAATAGGCATTAGAGCAATATTCACAGTGAAATCGGGCTTTCACTGCCTTATGCTTGTACAAATGAGCTTTAAATTTAAATGAACTGCCGATAATAATTTTGCTGCATATTTTACACTCATTTTTCTTTTTGTGGCTTATCACTGGTTTTGTATCTTTGTTCATTTTGAAAGAATAACTGAAAAATGCGGTTTTGCAAACTAAACAAAATAAGCTAAAACAAATCCAAACAGAAAACAACAATGTAATGTGACAGCGTCACTGACAGCGCTTTGCTGTCATGGCGTCTGTCAACATCAGCTGCCAATTGTCAAATTACAGAGCAGGATGGGTAACAATAAAACACCCAAGAGTGAAAGAGATAGCTTACTGAATTGAAGCTTAAAATTGAAACGCTACCGCTGTTTTTTTGAAACTATGTTTTTTTTTTAATTTATTTAATCACCCAGTAATTTCGGTATGTTTAATTATCCTTCTTCACTTCCAAGACAAAACAGTTTCTAACAACTATTTAACTACCATGCATGACCGATGAAAACACCAAAGGTTATTGGCCCATACGGCCCATACATACAAAATTATTCGAAGTTTGAGGATCCTAAATGGAATTTTTATAATGAAATCAAAAATTGATTGCAAAATATCACTAAAGATTTTGTGATCGTATTTCATCCTACGGTAATTTAGTGTTTATGTAGTATTTCAACCTATCAATGTAACCATATACCTAGTCAACCGTTTAGCTAAGTGATCTGCAGTGCTACCACAAGCTCATAAAGCGATCCAGTTTACGACCTAAGGGATAGTAAATATTTTATTTATTCTTGAGCCAGTGCTTGACTGAGATTCCACCTGATGTTAAACAGCGATGTAATCGTTGATGGTGAGGCGCACTAGTTTATTAGGAGCCTATTCACTCTAACTTTGATGAAGATACCGAAATTATATTCGGACGGGAAGACTGCTGCTGGCAAATTGTTCCAGTCCTTCAATATACGGCGGTATAAACGACGAGAAGAAACGCTTAGTCCGGACCGTAGAGGTTTCAACAACGTAAGGGTGGATACTCGCCGTACGTCGGGTTGTCCGATGGTAGAAATGAGATGGTGAAATCGTTGTTAATCAATTATTCTGCCCGAAAGCTGACATTACATGAAAAATAGAAACTGAGAATCCGATTACAGCGCCCCTACCGGGTTCATTTGTATTTTCAAACCATCCAAGAATCCACTCAAATATATCATCATCATCATCAGCCTTTTTAATGTGCCCGCAGCTGGTACTCAGGCCTCCTCTCTAGGAGAGGGAATGGGCCGTAATCCACCACGCGGGCCCATTACGGGTTGGTGAATGTCACATGTCTTCGAATTTTCGGTTCTCGGACAAGCCGGTTTCCTCACGATGTTTTCCTTCACCGTTTTGGTAGCAGTGGTGATGAAATAAATAACACAAAGTAATGCGCCTGCAGGTTGGGTTCGAACCCGCGACCTACAACTCTTAAGTCGGGGACTCGGGGCCGTTACCATTCGGTCACCATTGCTTAAATACAAGGTGTAAGGGACAGCCCTCCACAAACTTTAAGGGCTTGCTCAGTAGACGAAACTGAACAACCCACCATAAAAAATTTTTTCAAGAAACTAAAAAAAAAATCCACCTCACTAATTCACTATTCAAAATTATTATCTTGATTGGACAGTTTGTATGGAGAGGCTGAATTTTATTTTAGTTATCTGAAAAAAAAAAAATATATGGTGGGTTGTTCAGTTTCGTCTACTGAACAAGCCCTTAAAGTTTGTGGAGGGCTGTCCCTTACACCCTTTATATATCTAAATAAAATATCCAAATCGTTCAAGCCATTTAAGAACAGATAGGTGACGACTCATCAGACGGAATATTTTTTTAAACTTGTACTTCTATAAGATATTAAAAAAAAACGACTACGAATAATAACAAAATATATTTTATTTAGGAACTATATTTAATCATTACAAAAAAACACCTAATCTTATCAAATCCGAATATAAATAAAAGAATGCCTCTCAATAGTGAAAAAAGAATCAAAATGACAGGTGGGTTTTAGTCATTGAAAGTATGTCACGCCCTCCAGCCCCACCCAGAGCGGGACAAGTTATTAGGTACATACATGAAATCCCACTTCAAAAAAAGAGTTGTAAAATTTTTGTTCGCATAGCTATTAAAATTCTTTAAATAAAACATCTTTATTTGACTAGGTCCAATGTTCTATTACGTATTTAATCCAATTTGGAATAAAGCGTAGGCAAAAGATTCAACAATTTAAGGTGAGTTGCACCATTTAACTATAACGATAACCAAACCATAACCCGCCGTGAAACGGCCGCCTATTGGTCAATTCGACGATTTGACAACTGTTAACGGCTTTGTTATCGTTATAGTTAAATGGTGCAACTCACCCTTAATGTAAGGAGTACTTATATAAAGGGTGTATCTAGATGTATTTATTTTAAACCTTACATTATCGTAACCGTGGTCTATGTGGCTAGTTACTGTGTTTTTTCCGGTATTATTTTTTGTGTGCTATTAGCCTTTAAGTAAAATTAATTTGAAATCTAAATTGGACTGAGGGTTTTTCACTTCACCAGTCGGCGTCACTGCTAGAGGTCTTCTACTTTGAAAACGTCACTTATTACGTAAACATGACGCTGGCAACATTTAACTAATGTCAAAGTTCATGTTGACAGGTGAACAGACCTTTCACCTGTGTTTGGCCAAACGTACTCTGTGGTTCGGCCAGACTGAAAACGCGGCGCAGCTCTCCGCTCCGCGCTGCCAGTCTAGCTGAACCAAAAACTGAACACCCAGTGCTGCCCTCTGGTGTACCTCATTTAAAAAAACCCTCATTCTATGTAAGCTATTTCTACTTCTTATTCTTATAATGGACATCTTCGCACTCTCTCAACTTCTGCGCCGCCTGTTCTGGAGTCAAGTCTCGCTGAGATTGCGCCAACATCTCGTATCCGACCATGAACTTCTTGACAGTGGCTGAACGTAGGAGAGGGGGCAGGTACATAGCGTGGAGCAGCCAGTGGGGGGAGTCGCCGGGAGCTTTTGAGGGACCTGTCGGGGCTCCTGTGAAAAAAAAGGAATTAATATTTTACTGATAAAACTAAAAGAATTATGACAATATTATATTAAGAGCCGATTTATCAAGGCTATGTGTGCTGGTGTAGTTACAGGCACGTGGCACAGTTCAGCGACGTCTCTGGGAAGTACTTGGTAGTACCTAAAGATTTTATATCCTATCCCTACCACAATTCATAATTCTGCCGCCAAGCAGCGTCGGCGTCGCTGTGTTCCGGTGTGAAGGGTATGTGTACCGGTGTAGTTACAGGCACGTGACACAGTTCAGCGACGTCTCTGGGAAGTACTACCACCATACATAGTTCTGCCGCCAAGCAGCGTCACTGTGTTCCGGTGTGAAGGGTGTGTGTGCCGGTGTAGTTACAGGCACGTGACACAGTTCAGCGACGTCTCTGGGAAGTACTACCACCATACATAGTTCTGCCGCCAAGCAGCGTCGCTGTGTTCCGGTGTGAAGGGTATGTGTGCCGGTATAGTTACAGGCACGTGACACGGTTCAGCGACGTCTCTGCGAAGTACTACAGCCATAAGGATCAAAGTTCTGCCACCAAGCAGTTTTTATACAAAAAAAAAGGCATTTCATATTTGCTTGGCGATAGAACTATGTATGGTGGTAGTGTAGTAAGGAAGTACTTTACTAGTAGTAAGTACTACCTCGCAAAAGCTGCTTCACAGAGAGTGGCACTAATAGTTCAGATATTATTTAAAATCAATTAACGGTGAAGGAAAACATCGTGAGGAAACCGACATGTCTTAGAACCATAAATTCGAAGACATGTGATGTGACATTCACCAACCGGAACCCGCACTGGGCCCGCGTGGTGGATTACAGCCCATTCCCTCTCCTAGAGAGGAAGCCTGAGTGGAGCTCAGCAGTGGGAACATTAAAAAAAACCAGCCAAGAGCGTGTCGGGTCACGCTCAGTGTAGGGTTCCATAGTTTCCCGTCCGTCACAATATGTGTACCCACTTATGAGTTTAAAAAAATGCTTGCTACGATTATACTACAAACTTAGTCCAGAAATTATTTTGTAGAACCCTTTTGTCTTTTTTGTACAAAAACTGTTCTTTTCATCAAGTTTAAAGTTATTTTCCTAGAAAGTCCTTATAAAGTTCTACTTTTCAGATTTTTTTCATAATTTCTAAACTTATGGTTCAAAAGTTAGAGGGGGCGACACATTGTTTTTTACTTTTGGAGCGATTATTTCCGAAATTATTGACATTATCAAAAAATGATATAAGTAAACCCCTATTCATTTTTAAATACCTGTCCAACAATATATCACACGTTAGGATTGAAATTAAAAAAAAAATCACTTCCCACTTTACATATAGGGGGGCTACCCTAATAAAACATTCTTTTCCAATTTTTATTTTACCACTTTGTCGGCGTGATTGATATACATATTGGTACCAAATTTCAGCTTTCTTGTGCTAACGGTCACAGAGATTAAGCGAGGACGGACAGACAGACAGACGGACAGACAGACATGGCGAAGCTGTAAGGGATCCTAGTTGACTACGGAACCCTAAAAAAGGTGGATGATGATAAACAAAACTCACCATGAAATCCCATACTATAAGGAAAGCTGCATTTAAACAGATTATCATATTTTATACACAACTTCTTCATGATATCTGCAAGGGCCGTCTTCTGGGCATCGTTCAAATCCGTCAATCGTTGTGGATGTCCATTGATGGGTAGTAACATCGTCTCATACGGCCATATCGCCCAGTATGGTACTACGGCCACCCATTCTGCATTCTGGACTACTATACGTTCCTGGAATTCAAAACAATGTCAACTGTTCTCGTCATTATTTTCTTACGAATTAATCTGTGGTCATATTTATTTACACGAATAATTTACGTTTAAAAAAATACGTCCTTAATAACTATAATTACAGTAATTAATAAAAAAAGACGTGTGGCACTCGGGGACTGCCGCGGTAAAACTATTGCATAGCATTTTTTATCAACTTATGCAATTATTTATTTATTTTATTTATGCAGTATTTTTTTTCCTTTGTTTTTTTTTTCCTTGATACACTTTTTGAGCGTGGTGACCGATAAGAAAACAAATGAGTGGGGGGTGTTAGGTTATTTTCGTTACGGAATTTCTGGATTCGGTCTCCACGCTCAAGGCCCGCGATAGAAAAAACCCTAAACTAATTAGTTACACACAAAACACACCAGAGCTATGAGGTCCGAGCGCTCATCGAGTTGTTCGGGATATCAGCAAACAGTTGGTCGACTCTTCGCGCGACCAGACTGCTGAGCTTTTTTTCAGTCAACGAATCAGCATTGCCATCCAGCGTGGCAATGCTGCCAGCGTTCTGGGCATTTTTCCTATTGACATCGATGTGGACGAATTTTTTGGTGTCATAAGAGTTCCCCTTTTTTACCCGTTTGTATATATTATTATTTTAATTTGTATATACCTATTATATCATTATAAAGTGTATATTGACGAAATATTCACTTGTATAAAGTGTAAACAATTATTGATGAAATATTTACCTGTATGAAGTGTAAACAATTATTGACGAAATATTTACTTGTATAAATTGTAAACAATTATTGACGAAATATTTACTTGTATAAACTGTAAACAATTATTGACGAAATATTTACCTTATAAAGTGTAAACAATTATTGACGAAATTTTTAATACAATTTCAACTAACTAAAAACAAACAAAATATGCCGTTTGATTATATTTTGATTATTTCAACGAAAATATGGCATCAAAAAACAAGAATACATTTTAATGTTACCTTCTTCACCAATTCTTGCTTCACATAATCCCCTAGCAGCGGTCGCTTGTATTTGATGTAATACTCCTTTTGAGTTCTGTAAAATAAGAAAGAAGATAGTATAGTGTTCGATTTCTGACTTTGCTCGATTTTTTTTTATTTGATATAAACTAGTGCTTGACTGCGATCCCACCAGATGGTAAGTAGTGATGCAATGATGTGTCCTTTCCGGCAATATTGCTGTGAAGTGGGATCATACCATTGTCTAGTGGTTAGCGGCCCTGACTGCTATGCCAGAAATCGTGGGTTCGATCCCCACCCAGGCCAAATGTTTATATGATGAGCATGATCATTTGTTCTGTGTCTGGGTGTAATTTATCTATAATATGTGAATCGTATTTAGAAATATAAGTATGTTTATCAGTTGTCTAGTACTCATAACACAAGCTCTGCTTAAATTGGGACTAGACTACGTTGTGTGATAGTTGTGAAATATTATTGTATTATTTTATTATTGGCAGCAAAATTGCCAGCAATATTATACTACACTCCAATACCAGTTTTACGTCCGTTGCGTCACAACCACAGGTTCAGTTGAAAACCAGCGTCAGGCATTATTTGTCTGGCATTCATGCTGAACTGGACCTATTTTGGTGTAGCCATGGGGCATACAACAACTGTATTTATATTTTTTTTTGTTTTTTTGCCTCTTTTATTTTTGATACGTGTTGTTGTATATTTTGTGTTTACGCCTTGTGCTGTACCAAATAAATTATTTTTCTTTCTTTCTTTCTTTCAAGGGCAATATTGCCGCCAACGGCACGTCTCTACTCGGCACCCACTGTTTATTTCTAAAGGGTGCTCGAGCCCCCGAGCACCCACGGAGTCGACGCCTTTGGTAAACATGATTTAGTACATAATTCTCTTACCGTTCCTTAACCCTAGGCTCGTTTGGTAGGTAGCTGGAAGCCCAGATCTGACAGTGAGGGTGGGGATTGGAGCACCCCATGATGGCACCTTTGTTCTCGAAGATCTGGACCCACGTGTACCGGCGGCCCAACTCTTGAAGCTGGTTCGTCCATCTGGTAAATTATGGCAGTTTTATAATTAGAACAAACTAATACAAATAACAAGTGTGGAGTTTCGGTTACTCTTATTCAAAAATGGTTTATTTTACTATATTTCCATAATACAATATTTATAGATAACTAAACAATGATATACAAAATATAGGCTAGTGGCCGTAAAAAATGTAATAGTCCGTCTTTTAGATTATTCAAAAATAAGGAACACGTATTTTTTTCTTAGTAAATAAAACCAAAAATGACAAAGATATAGCCCATTAAAGTTACGTGTAACGTCACGCCGTGCTACAATTTTCGCACGGGGTGACGTCACACGTAATTTTAATGGGCTATATCCATGCTATATCTTTGTTATTTTTTGATTAATCGAAAAAAGAAAAAATACGTGTCCAATATTTTTTTATAATCTAAAATACGGACTAAATAAAATATAATTATTTAGACCCTGGACACTACCCTATTGTACCCAAAAGAACAATAAAAAATATCATTATAAAAAAATGGGTCATAAATTCATCATTATCATCATTTCAGCCGATACACGTCCACTGTTGGACATAGGCCTCCTCCAAGCGTCGCCACCTCAAACGTTCCTATGCGTCCCGCATTCATCGGTTTCCCGCAACCTTCACCAGGTCATCGGTTCACAAAAAAGACATAAATTCATAAAAGAAACTAGTTTAAAATCCAAGGAGTACACTTACTCATTGATAACAGCCATGATTTCGTCAATGGACATCAGCGGTATGGTCATCGTGGAGTTTGGATGGAAACACATCACCCTGGAACGCAGAACAGAGCAAAATTAAGGCATGAGATATGAAAAATTGGAGTAGTATTTAACTGTTTTTAATTTTATCCCTGTTTTCTACTAGGTACATAATATATCTTTATTCCACGAAAAATATTATTGTGCAGTAAAATAATTATATTCTCCTGGGTAGCTTAAAAAACCCTAAAAAGTGAATGACGGGGTCAGTTTGTCCCCTTCTGACCTTACTTGCCCCAAGCCCTTTATTCATTTTGCATTGGAAGGGGACATTATACACAAATCGTTAACGTTGATCATGAATAAAATGGGACCCAGGATGCTTCCCTGAGGAACACTGTGAGAGACGAATTCCTCATCACTAAAGAGGTTATCAATTTTGGTCGCTTGAGTACGATTAGTGTATAATCTTTTAATATTTTGAGAGCAACACCTCTTATGCCAAGTAATTCCAATTCACTAATAAACAAGGGAACAGAGACTGTGTCGAAAGCCTTAGACAGGTCTAGGAATATTCCTAGACATTTAGGTTTACTGTCAAGATAACATGTAACACAAAGTCGAAAATGAAAAAAATATTTAATGAAATAAGTTAGAAGTCCTTTCAAATTCGGTGGAAGGAGAAACTGTCAAACAAAAAAAAAGATGCACACACTGAAATGTGACGTCACTTTTATAAGGAAAAGAAATAGCAAGATATTCCCATCGCACCCATTCTTTCTCATACCAAAGAACAGGTATTAAAACTAAGGCCTACTGCGTCCACGAACGCATAGCTTCATGGACGCGTATTCGTCCTTTAAATACGCTTGGTGTATGCCTGTGTGAAGCTTACATACTAAACTATGGTCGACTGTCCTTGAACGCGTAGCTTCATAGACACTTGGTTCACGTGACGCTTGAAGCTTTACATATACAAAACTGTGGTCCACTGTCCAAGAATGCGTAGCTACATAGACGCGATACGACGGTACAACGATGATATATATAATTACTAGCGACCCGCCCCGGCTTCGCACGGGTGCAATGCTGATACTAAATACACTACAGAAAAACTGTGAACGTTGTATATAAAAACATAGCGGCCCGCTCCGGCTTCGCCCGGGTATAAAATATATAGCCTATGTGATTAAAATCGATTCAGTAGTTTTGATTTATTCATTACTGCCCGTGGCCCGCACGCGTTAAATTTGGAGTAAAACAATCCCCCTTTCCCTATACCATGAAGAGGCACGCTCTTGCCGCACCGGGCGGCCGGCCGGTACCGCCGCAAACGCTATGTCCCGCAATTTTTAAATCTGTAATATCTTCGAAAATATTCACTTAAATCATACGGTGTTAAGGGCCATATAGATTTATATTAAATGAACAATGTATTCAAGGTATTTAATTGGTTAAGGATTAATGCTGTTTTGGTTAAAATCGCTTCGAAAATTAGCCATTATTTGTCGTAAAAAGTAAATGACAAAAAAAAGTTATTGTGGGTTATCCATAAGAGATAGACATATACCATCACGGACTTTTCTGTAGACCTTTTCAATGTGTACAATACTTAGTACATTATTTTGATAAAACTCGTAGGGTTCAGCCTGCGTTTGCAATGTAAGCGGAAAAAATGTAATTATTTACGACATCACATTAGAAACCTCAAAAATAACAGTACTTCTCCACTATTTAATGGATGTTATTATACATATAAACCTTCCTCTTGAATCACTCTATCTATTAAAAAAAAACCGCATCAAAATCCGTTGCGTAGTTTCAAAGATTTAAGCATACAAAGGGACATAGGGACAGAGAAAGCGGCTTTGTTTTATACTATGTAGTGATGTGTCGCAGCCATCTGGTTAAATTAGCCACCCAATTGGACGCCTAGGGCATTCGTTAAACGCCGGCATCCAATTGGATGCATAAGCCGATAGTTATTTGAACTAAAATCACTCGACGTTTAACAGCTTGGCGTATTAAAAGTTAGCCCTTTCGAAATGACTGATCAAGACTCAGCCAAGTGATTCAAATTTAGTTCCGCTATTTATTGATTTAATAATATTTCACTATTACTTGGTGGACACTATTACTAAAAAGTAGTTTTATATAATTTATAAGCTCATGGTTACTCTACTAATCTAAATGACTACACAACGTTGAGCCATCTGGTTAAACGTTGCGGTCAACGACATGGCTAGTTGTTCTTCAGCCATTTCGCCCTAGGCGTTCAATTGGATGGCTAATTAAACCAGATGGCTGCGACATAATTATGTACTACGCACTAGATTAGGCGTGCCGAACACTCACTTCAGTCGACTCAGGTGTAATATAGACTCGTAAGGTTTACACCTTACACTATGTTGAATGAAACGCGTAAGTGCCACGAAATTCATGGCGCTTAAGACATTTTGGTCGCGAAAAATGTATCCTCTATGTCTAATTGTAAGTCTAACTAAAAGCTATCTTAGCGCTGCATGTTTATAGTACTGTTAGACGACACAATGCCAAAATGTAGCGCTGCAAGGAACTTTTGTTTTAACTTTTCAATATTTTGACAAAAAAAATCCATAAAAGGGATTGTCTATCACTAGAATATAAGTCGATGACTGACACTAATTAATCAATTATGACAATACCTGCAAGTTCCTTTAGCGGCTGAGGAACGAAACAGGGGGTTCTCCGAAGGTGGAGGCTCAGGTACACGCTCCAGTAGAGCCGGGAAGTCGTTGGGAAACACATAAGTAGAATCGTAGAGAGGGTTGCACTGAAATATTTACAAGGAAATGTTGAAAATTTGTAGACACGTAGCGACATCTATGACGTAACATGGGAATTGGCATTCGATTTACGGTATACACCTTTTTTTATGGTGGGAAAATCATCCAATGACAACCCCCGCTCTTGGGCGGAGCGGGAGATAGTGTCAGACTCTTACTGACTAAAAGACCCACCCCGTTCCTTCTAGCCTTCATACCGGGGCTCGAGCGCCCTTTCGGATAACCCTGGCCCCAGTAGGCTTGGACCCGGCTGGGTCCCTGCTGTTGCTGACAACTCCTTGAGGTGCGCGGGAACAGTGCGCGCCGTCGACACCTTGGGCTTGGTCCGGACAGTTACCGGACGACCGGACAGCGAGCTACGGTATACACCTGTCCCCCTAGCCAAGTTACAACCGTATCGTGTCAAATTCCGCTCTCCAATCGGTAACGCCATGTTAGCCATGTTGACGCGCCTGAGACGGCCGCTCGTTCTACAATGTACTTAGTGTTTGTTTATCAAATGATATAGCGTCAGCCATACCTATTCCGATTTCTGGTTATTACTGCAGCTTGACTGTGGACAAGCACAACGCGCGCATTCCCGCGCCCGCACCGCTCACCGCACCGCTCCGCTCCCCGCACCGCACTTCCATTCTGTCTGAGCACTGATATTGTTTCTATAGATGTGCTATATTTACCTGTCCGCTAGATCTCGTAGCTCCTGGTAGAAGAGGGTTCAGAGGATCTGGAGGCTGGTCCTCCGGCTCCGCCTCGGTCTGCCCGCTCCAGGGTCGGAGGCACCGGTGTGGGGAGACCAGCACCCACTCGTCTTTAAGGGGATTATAGCGGACATGCTGATGTTCTGGAGAAGGTGGTAATGTCATTATTAAACTAAAAAGAAGTATACTGTAGACTCCGTGTATTCATAGTTTACTATAGTACATTATGATATATGTAAGTGTGTAATGTTATGATTACCGTATTTAGACCCGAGCCGTGGCGAGGATTTCAAAAGAGCCGAGAACGGCAATCATTAATTAAATAATTAATCATACATTGTTTTTCAGTAGGTACACTTGTGAAGAAAATAACAGTAAAACAAGTAAATTTTTGTGGCGCTAAAAATCTGTTTTCAAATGCGCGCCCATTTTTTTCTTTTTCTCGTGGGGCGACGCGCCCCCATCCTGATACGATATTGTAATAAAATTATGGAGGGAGAGAGGTTAAACAAAAAGATTTTAACTACATTATAGCACTAGTGCGTAATGGTAATCAAAATGTCACAGTTTGGTTACAAGTGGCATAGTGGTGGCGTGGTCATATGCCTAAGTGCAGTGTAATAAGAGTTACTTTATAAGCAAGTGCATTGAAATAGTAGTTTATATGACTATGGGATAAAGCAGTGTCTTTAAGTCGCGGGTGGCATGTTGAATTCCGAAGGATACGAAGGTTGCTGATTTTAATCCCGAACGATAGTGAGGGATTTATCTCCTAAGCATGGCGTGGGAGTTAATAAAGAAACCAGAGTGAAGTGAGGAATTCAAGCCGCCCAAGACAAAGACAGCTTTATCCCTGTGTTGGATACTCTACTTTTTACACCATCTGTGAGATAATTAAAAGACAATTTGGTCGACCAAATCATATATTAGAGAAATATAGTATTATACACCGTTAAATTTTAATCGTTTTAATCCCGTGGAGGGTCGATCCGGTACACGAAACACTATCGATTTGTAAAGATATATAATTAATTTCTTTGAGAAAAAGTCAGCTGAGCGAGTTCAATTACCTGTAGGTACTTTGTACGCGATGCCGACTATAAACTCAAGGTCATTGAACTCGCTCAGCTGACGTTTTCTTAAAGATACTAATTTCGTACATGCGTGAATTAATACGAGTTTTAAAAAAAGGTACTTTATTTTTTAATTTTATCTTTACAAATCGATAGTGTTTCATGTACCGGATCGACCCTCCACGAGATTAAAACGATTAAAATTTAACGGTGTATTTACAAGTTCATCAAACAAACAAAATTCACTACTCCAAGATTGATAGAGACTGTGGATTAAAATGTAGGTACGGCCTACCGTCTCTTCCGGACCAGAAGTCAATCTCAAAAGCAATCATGATATCATGATTGTCCACGTTTTGCACATGTTTCCCTATCTATATTACAGCGTTTGTTTACAGTTTATCAGAAGGTCTCACTCATTATCTAATGTGCTTCACTCGGAGCAAAATAAGACGCGAGCCGCGGAAGTCTTTCATTACGGAATTGTTTATAGATGAACATGAGTTTCATCTTAATGTTTTAAATTTATTTACACGAATAATTTACACTAAAAAAAATACTTCACTAACTATAATTATTAAAAATTGTTATAAATTATCTTTGTTTTATTTGTTACTAGCTCTTGCCCGCAGCTTCGCCCGCGTGGCATTAGGTACTTAAGGAATCGGGATAAAAGGTAGCCTATGTTCTTTTTCATGACAAAGGTTATATGCGCGCCAAATTTCATCCAAATCCGTTCAGCCGTTTTTGCGTGATTAAGTAACAAACATCCAAACACTTTCACATTTTTAATATTAGTTAGGATTTTCATTAAAATAGATCTCTCTACTGAGGTGAAGTTAACCAAATACACTTCCTCCTCCTCGTAATGAATGCAGGAAGATTTTTTTTCTGCTATAGGTATTTCTGATAGTGTCATAAAAAAAATCTGCTCTCTAAAATTAATCCCGGGTTTGAGGCGTATCCACTTTATTCTTTCGTTGTATGAAATCGGTGTGAGTACAATGCGTTCCAAATGAGAATAGGATCGCCCGCCATGTTGTGACGTCGCGATTTACTGTCAAATCGAGGAAAGAAATTTTGACGTGACAACGTCTTAAATTAGGTTGCGGCTGGGAGTCACTTATGAAAAAGTGTAACGCTCGGTAACGTTACGATGAGTCACCGAACGAGAGAGAGGCCCGCCGAATGCCTTGCGTCTCTCTCCCACTCAACTATTTTCATTCAATTCCTTGTTCCTATTGTGCAATTTAATTATATTCATATCAATAAATATTCTACCGAGAAAAAGACGTTGTCACGTAAAATCTTCGCCCGTAAAACCGACTTTACAGGCAACCATTTTTTTTTTTAAACATTAATTCATTTACGAAAAATTTAATTTACTTACATAAGAACTGTGAACGAAAAATTTGATCAGAATCCAGTTCTCCAATTTTACTCATCTGTGAGTTATTCAATTTTGCCAAAATTTCTTCGATTTAACAGTACGATGAGACGTCAAAACATAGGAATCGATCCTCTTCTCATTTAGAACTTAAATAACTTTACCCATTCCTTAATTATAACACTGCATTCCACATTTCAGTCATGAAAATACATAATAAGTAATCGAAATAAAAATAGTCTAACTATACATAAACATACCTATGTTTATACGAGAAATAACTACTGTTGATCAAATAAATAAGTCATAAAACAGATAATATTAGAACTAAATAACTTACCAGTGGGTTTAAATTCTTGCATTTTATCTGAATAAACAAAGTAAATTGCAGGATCGTCAGCGCACGTCGTTTCGCGCCGGAGTCAAGGGCACTACTGATGTGTGCATGTGGATTATTATTGAAGTGATAACAATATGACCACTTTGCCTCAATGAGTAGATGAACAGAGTGGAACTTAGGTATAATAATCGATATAATATAGCGCTGACTTTATGATGGTTTTTGTTTGATTGGAGATTATGTATTATTTATATTGTGATACATGAAGCTTTCGCAAAAGGCACTGTATTTTGTAAATTCTTTACTCTTACCACAGTTAAGATAAGGACATTGCAGTGGATTGCATGTTTGTGCATCTAGCTTTAAGGATTTTTGTATTTTCTATAACTGTTTTTGTCCCTAATGTCCAAATCCCAAAAAATGCAGTGGCGTAGCGTGGTTTAATTTCGACGTGGGAGAAGGCGCATCACCCAGGCCTTTTTAACCGACTTCCAAAAAAAGGAGTTTATCTTAGATCTTAGAACTCCGTCGTTTATGGATAAATTTGCATTTTTTTTGTTCTCTTTTTTTTTCGATGGGAAAATTCATCTTTTTCACTATCCCCCGCTCTTGGGCAGAGCGGGAGATAGTGTCAGACTCTTCCTGACTAAAAAACCCATCCCGTTCCTTCAAGCCTTCATACCGGGGCTCGAGCGCCCTTTCGGATAACCCTGGCCCCAGTAGGCTTCGACCCGGCTGGGCCCCTGCTGTTGCTGACAACTCCTTGAGGCGCGCAGGAACAGCGCGCGCCGTCGACGACTTGGGCTTGGTCCGGACTGTTACCGGACGGCCGGACAGCGAGCTACCCATTACTCACTGTCCGCAAGCCCGCGCCTATGGTGGCTGGAAATCGGGATTGGAATCTCGGCGGCGGCGGCGAGAGCGCCGTTGTCTGATGCGGTCGGCGTCCTCCTTAGCGAGCATTACTACTTCGCAGAAGTCGACGACCGCCTGCCATTCCTCCTCGCTCCGGACCATGGCCTCGACCAAGGCCGCTCACCCCCACGAGGGCACGGCGATGCTCCGTCCAAGCAGGGCACACCGCGATTGTGTGCTCCACCGTGTCCTCCGGGCGTTCCACACAGTGGCGACACCCGGGCGTCACTTCCGCTTTGATTCGGAACAGGAACCTCCCAAACTTGCCATTTCCGGTGAGGACTTGTGTCATGCGGAAGGTAAGGACGCCGTGAGGTCTTTCCAGCCACTTTGTTCTCCTTCGTGGTAGGGCCTCTGTTTTATTAATCATTGCCCTATCTGCATTAATTCCTAATCTATGGCGTGTCATATAACATCGCTTTAAGCTAACAAGTCATAAAACACTCGGTATTATCTGCATCGAAAGATATTATATATTACTGATCTATAGTATTTAATATCTTTATTTTTGGTTGAGGTATATTATCATATAAATTTCTCCCGCTCTGGGTACAGCGAGAGAGCGTGTCAGACTTACTAATTTACCATCATCTTCCTACCCTTGTCCAGAGTTAATTTGTGGTCGGCGCAACACGATTTTTTCTTCCATTCTGTCCTGTCACCCGTCACGCTATCACTAACTCCCTTTTCTTTCATATCTCTCCTCACACAATCCATCCATCTTTTCTTTGGCCTTCCTCTCATAATTATTTAGCAACATGTATTTCATCCTTCTTCTGCACAACCAAAACAATTCCCTTTCAACTTGATCACTGGTGCCACTTTCAACCTCCTACTCATTTCTGACTTCATCCATTCTTGTCACATCACACATCCATCTTAACATTCTCATCTCCACTACATGCAATCTGGCTAAAAAATGCAAAATAACTTTAATATCGGAAGTCGGTCACTAACTCCCTTTTCTTTCATATCACTCCTCACACAATCCATCCATATTTTCTTTAGCCTCATATATTCCAAAGTTAAGTCTTTTAAACGTTGATATGATAAAAAATAAAACTATATAAATAATGATTGTACAACTTTTAATCAATCAAGTTTAATAAGTTTCCAACGACATCTTCCTTCATATATTCGCTTCCATGATCTTGATATAGCCTGGTTCTGTGAATAAATAAAAAACTATAATGAATTTAGTCTTTCGAATACCGTAATTAGAGACACACTAGAAAGACAATGAGAGAGCGAACGTTCGCTTGGGGTTTAAGGCTTATAGTCCCTTGAACCATCTGAAAGAAATTATGTGGACGCACCTCTCGCACTCGCCTAGGCGGCAGTAAGCAAATCTGTGCATTTATTTGCGGCCAACAGCGCCCGGAAAGCGCGCTGCTGACCTGTAAATCCATTTTCTTTGCGAAATATTGATTGATTTACATATGCAATATTCAATTTGAAGAATATTTAACCACCAATTTGTATGTGTAAAAATTTTTCTACAGATCCAAGCCGTTTTGAAGGAGTGGGGAAAAGTTACTAAAAGTTGCGAAATCGCAATTTTTTTTTTAGACTATAGTATTAATAGCACAAAAAAATCAAATGTTGATAATGTTGTCCATGAATCTTATAATAAACATACATTTTTTTCAAACCTATTAACTTGGCCGTTACCGAGGAGTAGGCTTCAGAAAGTCACAGTTTTATGGCACTTTTCGGGCGCTTGGGCCTGAAAGAGAATACCTCACTTGATTCCGCCATCTCATTTCTACCATCGGACAACCCGACGTACGACGAGTATCCACTCATACGTTGTTGAAACTTCTACGGTCCAGACTAAGCGTTTCGCCTTGTCGTTTATACCGCGTACATCAAAGGACTGGAAACATTTTCATGCTGCGGTCTTCCTGTCCGATAATAATTTGCGTGTCTTGAAGGTTAGAGTGAATAGGTTCATAATAAACTAGTGCGCCTCACCATCAACGATTGCAACACTGATTACCATCAGGTGGGATCGCAGTCAAGCACTAGTTAATCTTATATATAAAATTCTTGTGTCACAATGTTCGTTCCCGTACTCCTCCGAAACGGCTTGACCGATTCTCATAAAATTTATGAGCATATTGAGTAGGTCTGAGAATCAGCCAACATTTATTTTTCATACCCCTTAGTGATAAGGGTTGTCCACCCTTAACATTTTTAGAAATTATTTAAAAATTATTTATATGGCAAAACAACGTTTACCGGGACAGCTAGTATCAATAAAAAAAAAACCTATTTATTAAACTAATAAATACTCACGTTGATATTCGCTTAGTTGTATCTCGTTTTGGTTTTCATGATCGCGGACCTTTACAGTGCCTATGAACAAAATTAAGCTATTAGTATAGAATAGTTTCATTAGTTTTATAATGTTCCCACTGCTGGGACTCAGGCCTCCTCTCTACAAGAGAAAATGGGCCGTAATCCACCACGCGGGCCCAGTGCGGGTTGGTGAATGTCACACGTCTTCGAATTCTTGGTTCTAGGACATGCCGGTATCCTCACGACGTTTTCTTTCACCGTTTTTAGAGCAGTGGTGATGAAATAAATTACACAAAGTAATGCGGGGATCCGATGGATGCGAGACGTACAGGACCGTACATTGTGGCGACACTTGGGGGAGGCCCATGTCCAACTGTGGTCGTCTTTCGGCTGAAATGATGATGACGAAGGCTGGGTTTGCTGCGACCTACAACACATAAGTGGGGGCCGTTAATACTGGGCCATCACTGGTCAAATAATATACAGCAGCGGTCGGCAACCTTTTGTCAGGCAAGGGCCACAAGGTGGTAAAATAAACTGAAGGCGGGCCGCACTTGTCTGTAAACACGAAATTGTCTTACCCAAATTGAGACTAGCTAAGACTAGCAAGTCATTCTTAGTAAACAGCATTCGCTTTTATAATAAGCTGCCAAAGGCGGTAACAGAACTTAGTGAGGGAAAATTCAAATCTCATATCAAGCGTGTCCTAACCGAAAAAGCATATTACAAGGTTAAAGACTATGTCGAAGACACGCTTATTTGGCAATGACTACCTCTGCACATGTGGCTGCATTATTCCTGAAGTTTTTTTTTTATATAGCCACTTTTTGTATTGTGAATGTGAGAACACTGTATACTCCACGAACCTTTAGACTACTTCCTATTACGACTTACTTTGTTTGTTTTTTACTGAGAATTTTTTTATTGTGCATTTGTGTACAATATTTGACTGGTCTACACTGTTCTTACATAATATATGAATCTTGTATCATCAATATTGTAAAACAACCACTTTTTTAAAAGAGTAACCATGGGGTTTCTTGCCGGTTCTTCTCCATAGGAAACGACCAATTTGGAACCGTGCACTAGCTTCTGACGTTTTATAAGTGCCCATGTAGGCCTATGTAAAATATTTTTTTTTGATTTGATTTGAAAGAAAAGAAAGAAAGAAAAAACTTTTATTCGTACCTCACACATACAGACCTTTTGAGTTGTAATATTAACCCTAGATTCCACTTGATTTTAGGTTTGGGTTTGGTTTTTTGGGGAGGGATCGGGGCAGGGGTGCTTGATGCCCTTGCGTCTCGTTATACAGAAGTAGGTAGATATTGCAGAACAATGAAATCTTGAAGGATTGATTTTGGTAAATTAATTATGTTTTGTAAAAAGTCATAATCAAAGTCAAAAGTTGTTGTTTATTTATTTGACAGGCCTGTTGGCCTAGTGGTTAGTGATCCTGACTGCTATGCCGGAGGTCGTGGGTTCGATTCCCACCCAGGACAAATGTTTGTGTGATGAGCACGATCATTTGTTCTGTGTCTGGGTGTAATTTGTCTATAATATGTATGTATTTAGAAATATTCTCTATGTTTATCAGTCGTCTAGTACTCATAACACAAGCTCTGCTTAGCTTGGGACTAGACGGCGTTGTGTGGTAATTGTGGAATATTATATTTATTTATTAATTTTTATTTAAAAATAACCCTGTATATCAATCTGCCAATTAGAGACACAATAGAAAGACAATGAGAGCGCGAACGCCGGCGCATCCGCTTGGTGTATATACTCACGCGACATGTCTGTTATACGTCATGCCTGTCCCGCATCCGTGCGTGATGCTGTCGCCGCACGCCTTACACTTAGTGACGCGTCGCACGTGACGCTTCAGCCAGAACATATGTCTAAAACAAGAAATAGTTATGAACAAACAAGGAATAAACGTGTAAAACTAGAAACAGACAGGAACAAATGAGGAATAGACAAGAAGAAATATAGACTAGACAGGAAAAATAAAGAATAGACAAAAAAAATCAAGGACTAGACAGGAAAAATAAGGAATAGAAAAAGAAAAAATAAGGACTAGACAGGTAAAATAAAGAATAGACAAGAAAAAGAAAGAATAGACAGGAAAAAATAAGGACTAGACAGGAATAATACAGAATAGACAAGAAAAAATAAGGACTGGACAGGAAAAATATGGAATAGACAAGAAAAAGAAAGAATAGACAGGAAAAAATAAGGACTAGACAGGAATAATACAGAATAGACAAGAAAAAATAAGGACTGGACAGGAAAAATAAAGGATAGACAAGAAAAAGAAAGAATAGACAGGAAAAAATAAGGACTAGACAGGAATAATACAGAATAGACAAGAAAAAATAAGGACTGGACAGGAAAAATAAAGGATAGACAAGAAAAAGGAAGAATAGACAGGAAAAAATAAGGACTAGACAGGAATAATACAGAATAGACAAGAAAAAATAAGGACTGGACAGGAAAAATAAAGGATAGACAAGAAAAAATAAAGAAAGAGAAAAAAAGAAAGGAAGATAAAGAAAGAAAGAAACTTACTCAGTTTTAAAAGGACACTGTGGACACTTAAGCAATGTCTTCGGTTTATTTACACGATGTTGTTTCCTATAGTGTAAGGCGGCCTTATCGTACGAAGTGAATTGCTGAGAACAAGTTAAACATTCATATCTGAAACAAAAATAAATGACAAAAATATATTTATTACAATTACCTATTTAATAAATATATTTTTGTCATTTTTTTTTTTTTTATTTTATTTTATTTTTTATTTTTTTATTTTTTATGGTATTTATATACATCATAAATAGTTAATTATAATAATTAACTATTTATGATGTATATAAATACCATACAAAATTATTAACTTGATTCGACAGTTTGTATGAAGAGGACGAATTTTTTTTTCGTTTCCTGTAAATTTTTTTTGTGTAAGTTTGTTAAGTTTCGTCTACTGAGCAAGCCCTTAAAGTTTGTGGGGGGCTGTCCCTTACACCTTGTATATATCTTTATATCCAAATATGTTTGTCAACACATTCGCGATACATAAGTAATCCCTAGTGTGAGACATAGATTAACAAAATGGATTTAATTTATCGGCATAAAAGTTAGTTTTACGGATATTTGACATCAAAATTCGTCAGAATGGCGTCTTACCTAGTGAGATGCAAAAGTAAATGCTTTTCATAATTTTCAGACTCCACAAACTGTAGGCACACGTCGCATTGTTCAGGATTTTGTATCTGAAACAAAGCGAGTACAAATATAAGAAAACTGGGCAAGTGTGAGTTGGACTCGCGCACTGAGGATTCCGAGTAAACTACAATAGGGTAGTGTCCAGGGTCAAAATAATTACATTTTATTTAATCCGTATTTTAGATTATAAAAAATATTGGACACGTATTTTTTCTTTTTTCGATTAAACAAAAAATAACAAAGATATAGCCCATTAAACTAACCTACGTGTGACGTCACTCCGTGCGAAAAAATGCAGCACGATGTGACGTTACACGTAACTTTAATGGGCTATATCTTTGTCATTTTTGGTTTAATTTACAAAAAAAAAAGGTGCCCCTTATTTTTAAATAATCTAAACGAGACGGACTAATTACATTTTTTACGGCAACTAGCCTATTCCCGAATGGAGTCTCGAAGATTTTTCCGAATAGCAAAATTGTTTTTTTTTTGTGACGTAGGTAACAACAAAGCTGTTTTCAGATTTATTCCTATACCTATGCTATAAGACCTTGCTTTTTGCCAAATTTCAGGATTCTGGGTCAACGAGAAGTAACTATGAATTTCGATCTTTGAGGGTATCATTTATTCCAATCATGTTGCTAGGGATTTGGCGATTTTGCAGACCGAAAAAAAGATGGATGGATTGTGTGAGAAGTGATATGAAAGAAAAGGGAGTTAGTGATAGTTTGACGGGTGACAGGACAGAATGGAAGAAGAAAACGTGTTGCGTCGACCCTAAGTAATATGGGATATAAAGGGCAGGAAGAAGAAGAAGAGAGTATCGAAATATACGTTTTCTTGTGACTTTAAAACGACCGAATCTTTTTTTTTTTCGTTAACTTAGAAGTTTAATTTTTTCACAGCTTGAAAGGACCTGAGTAAATGGTTTTAATTTCAACTCGATACCTCCACGCATTTCCGAGATAAAGGGTCTTGATAGACAGACAGACGGATGGACAACAAAGTGATCTTATAAGGTTTTTTCCCTTTGAGGTGCGGAACCCTAAAAACGTGATGAGTACAGGCCCTTACTGACTAAGTCACTCACCCGTTCTTGAGTATGTTTCCTCTTAATATGGTCGTCCAAATTCTCGCGAAACTGGAAGCCAATAAGACAAGACTCGCAGCGGTGTGGTGATCGGAGGAAGACTGGTGATGAAGCCATCTTAGCTCGCTCTTCGATTAGTTGTTCTCTTGATAAAATCAACTGCCTGATGTTGGAGCTAATTGATGCTTCTAGAGTGAAGAAAATAAAATTTAATTGAAAATAAATTACGGATGGGCGGGTTTAAACCCAGCCAGGCGCATTACTTTGTGTAATTTATTTCATCAACCCTGCTCTCAAAACGGCGAAGGAAAACATCGTGAGGAAACCGGCATGTCCTAGAACCAAAAATTCGAAGACATGTGACATTTACCAACCCGCACTGGGCCCGCGTAGTGAATAAAGGCCTATTCCCTCTCCTAGAGAGGAGGCCTGAGTCCCAGCAGTGGGTACATTTAAAAAACCGGCCAAGAGCGTGTCGGTCCGTCAAAATAAGTGTACCCACTAATGAGTTTAAAAAATGCTTGCATATACAATTATACTACAAACTTAGTCCAGAAATTATTTTGTACAACCTTTTGGTCTTTTTTGTACAAAAACTGTTATTTTCATCAAGTTCAAAATAATTTTCCTAGAAAGTCCTTATAAAGTTCTACTTTTCAGAATTTTTTCATATTTTCTAAACTCAAGGTTCAAAAGTTAGAGGGGGGGACACCATTGTTTTTTGTTTTTTTTTGCGATTATTTCCGAAATTATTGACATTATCAAAAAATGATTTTAGTAAACCCTTATTCATTTTTAAATACCTATCCAACAATATATCACACGTTAGGGTTGAAATAAAAAAAAATCACTTCCTACTTATAGGGGGGGGGGGGTAAAATAAAATTGGAATAAAAATGTTTTATTAGGGTATAATAAAACATTTTTTTAGGGTAGGGTTTTTTATTAGGGTATAATAAAACATTTTTTTCCAATTTTATTTTACCACTTTGTCGGCGTGATTGATATACATATTGGTACCAAATTTCAGCTTTCTAGTGCTAACGGTCACAGAGATTAAGCGAGGACGGACAGACAGACAGACATGGCGAAACTATAAGGGTTCCTATTTGACTACGGAACCCTAAAAAGCTGAATATGCTATGCTATAAGGCAATTATCCTATTGCCACGCATCACGCTGCATATTGCGTGTCAACGCTCCTACGCACGTACTTGCGGGAGTGCAGATCTGCATCATCGTGCGGGTTTTTTACGCACTCACGCGCGTAGTTGCATTTTGTAAATTTACGCAGGCACGCACTCATTTCATTCAAAACCCATCCAAAATCACGCATGGTACTGCGAGACTCAGTGTGCCATACCTTGCATATCACGTCGCACCTACGCGCGTTTTATCCGCTTGTAGGCGCGTGATCTGCATGAACGCGCGTGGATGCATTTTCGATGTGTTCGACTGTGCGTGTTTTCTATACAAACGGAGATAGTTGCAAGCAACATTAGACACGCATTCACGCGCTACGCTGCGGGGTGCGTGGCACTGTGATAATCGCCTCAAGGGCTTGCTCAGTAGACGAAACTGAACAATACATTGTCGCTTTCCATGAGGTGAGATAGTGGTCAAGAGCGAGCCTTTAAACAGTAAATAAACTGGGCAAGTACGTGACAAAAAAACTTTTTGCAATTCCGTAAAATCTTCGAGACTCCATTCAGGAATTGTAGTTTGCACGGAACACTTACTGCGTGAGTCCGACTCGCACTTGCCCAGTTTTTTCTTTTGAGGTGTGGATTCCTAAAAAAGAACAAAGTACTTACTTTTCCTGATTGGTTCATTCGTCTGAATATTACTTCTACAGCCATCATTGCTATCACCTTTTGATAACCATTCTTCATCGGCCACAGTATTAACAATATCAATATCTCCACTTTGTAATATATTAATGTCATTATCATTTAGAATTTCATTACTTTCTGTAGTATTATCAAGCGTAGTTTCTTTAGAAACGGCTGTGACATTTCTGATTGCAGGTGTATCAATACCAAATGTAATATTACTAGGAGCAGTATGGTTTCCAATTTCCAAATTAGTATTATAATCTTCCGAAGTATTGTAACGAAAATTTGATGTAGCAATTTTATTTGCAGGTGTATTGTTTAGTATATTAAATAATATGGGGGCACTAATTTGATTTCCAATTTCAAATTTAGTGTTCTTAATTTCATTTGTGATATTTGCACTAGATTTGTTTGCAGTATTTGTGGTTGTAGGTTTATTAATATTAGGAAATATATCAGTAGGGGCAGAAATTTGATGGCCAATTTCCAAATTAGTACTATTAAGTTCCGTGATAATAGTTTCTCTAGAATTGTGTGCACCATTTGTAGTTGCAGGTGTATTCATATTACGAAATATAACAGTAGGTGCACTAATTTCGTTTTTAGTTTCGAAATTAGTATTCTTATTTTCCGTGGTTGTATTTTCTCTAGAATTGTGTGCACCATTAGTAGTTGTAGGCGTATTAATACTAAATGAGGAATCAGTAGGGGTACTAATTTGATTTCCTATTTCACCATGAGTTTTATAAATACTATTAAGTAACGTACAAGATATGGTTTGCAAGGAAGTAGCTAAAAGATTTATACATCCACTATTTTGATTTATATTTATAATTTTTAATGCATCTTCGATATTTTTATTTTTTTTCTCAGTATTTGGTAACAAGGTATTTTGCGCTTCCGTTCTAAGTGTTTCTGATATTGTCTGTTGTTCAGTGGTTGTCTTTGGAATATCTTCTATTTTATCTATGGTTGTCTTCGTTTTTGGTAGCTTTGTTTTCCCTCTGTTGTTTGTCAGTCGATTTCTTTTTCTCCATGTTGATGGAAAATCTATATTCAATATTTGGCATTTTTCTAAATTATTTGTTTGTTGACTGTCTTGTGAAATGCTTTCCTGAGAATATAAGATGGAATTATTTTTGGTTTTTTATTTTTTATACCACAGTTTTAACAAAATGCTTTTAAGTCCCAAATTAAGCTAAGCTTGTGCTATGAGTACGTATGTATTTTTAAATACGTACATGTAAATATATTACAACTAGACACAGAACAAATGATCATGTTCATCACATAAACATTACTCTTGGTTGGGAATCGAACCCAAGAGCTCTGGCATAGTTGTCAGGGCCACTAACCACGTAACCACTAGATCAACAACCCAGTCGAAGTTTAAACCTATTACAGCTGTTTTCAAAATCTCATGTATACTTTTATCATCAATTCATTACCGATCTTTTGATTTGTCGATACTACGGCATGACGTTGCCACTGTGAACAGGCGTAAGTTCACCAAGCGTACAAATACCGGCATGGATTTTGAGCGCTGGTTTCAAGTTCCGCAGAAGTCAAATATTCGGTCTCTTTAGTTGTGCGAAGTAAGACGCGGGGGCGGTGAGTGTCAGTGATTGGCTCGCCGCGCCATCTCGTCATAGACGTCACTCGTCATTCATTCCCTGCGCTTGTTGTATACATATATTATGTAACAACGACGACGATTGGCTCGCCAATGTATGCAATGCGCAAAGAAAGAAAGAAAATACGTTTATTTGGCACATAGGTACACACAATGAGATAACAATTATAGTATAGAAACTTAAACTTAAAGATATCTACATAGTACGTCTCACGGCTGCGCCAAATGGGTCCAGTTCAGCATGATGCCAGGCCACTACGTAGCAGTTGCCTGACGCTGGTTTTCAACTGAACCTTGCAAAGCGATCCTCACTCTGACGCCGAGCGCTCAAGATCCGTGCCGGTATTTGTATAGTAACGAATACACGTCTATGGAGCTACGCGTCCGTGGACAGTACGCCTTATATTACTGGGTGGTTTACTTACCAAACTCTCTGAGAGTAGCTTGAAACTATTTTCAACTTGTAGCTTGAACAGCTTAATTTTTTTCAGCATATTATGGCACTGATAACAAATCACTTGTTCGTTTAGCTTCATCTGAAATGAGGATAATATGATTAGAACAATACCTTTTAGAATGCACTCAATACCTCTACCATGAGTTTAAAGCAATAGTATTTGTCGATACTCGATACCGACTACGTAAATATTTTGTATGGCAAATTTTGGTTCCGTAAGTGGCGCTGTTAAATTAGCCATACAAAATATTTGCGCAATGTATTGTATACCTATGATGTTCTTAACTAGCACCTAAGAGGTTGCTAGTGTTTTACAAATAACCCTGTTAGTCGGGTTCAGTAGTCAACTAAGAACCCTTATAGTTTCGCCATGTCTGTCCGTCTGTCCGTCCTCGCTTAATCTCTGGGACCGTTAGCACTAGCAAGCTGAAATTTGGTACCAATATGTACAACAATCACACCGACAAAGTGGTAAAATAAAAATTGGAAAAAAAATGTTTTATTAGGGTAGCCCCCCTATATGTAAAGTGGGAAGTGATTTTTTTTTAAATTTCAACCCTAACGTGTGATTTTAGCATTTTTTTAAACTCATAAGGTACACTTATTGTGACGGACGGGAAACTACGGAACCCTACACTGAGCGTGGCCCGACACGCTCTTGTTTTATTTGCAGGAGGTAATCTCTGAAAGTACTAGTCCGATTGCTAAAATTTTTACACCTATAGAAAGCAGCTTTATTCCTGAGTGACATAGGCTATATTTTATGTACGCGAGCGAAGCCGTTGGCAAAAGCTAGTAGTGTATAAAATAACACGCTATAAAAATATATTCAATAGTCTATAATAGCGCGTCTAGAGTTTGTAGCGGAATTGAACATCACTAATTGTATGTAGGGCTTAGCTTTACACTTACCTCAGGCTTTAAAAAACTGTCCAGGAAATCCGAATGAGTACATGTATTCAAGTTGATGTATGGACCATCTCTTTCAAGACAGCAAATGCATAGTAATGGTGAAGTTACTGCTATCCCCACTTCATCATTGTTCAGACAGTCTTCAGTGAAAGACATTAGTCCTGCCATCTCTGTCTGCTCAACTAAGTTTGGCTGTAAAGAAATTTGAATAAGGCTTAGGGCCGAAACCATATTATTATAGTTAGTTATGGTTATAGTGGTGGGCAGTTCTAGAATGGTCTCAAAGATCGACTGGACGACTCTTCCCCAAGTTTCTTTTGACAACTCAGTAATTCCCTTTAGTGAGAAAGTCAAGAACTTGGGGATATTCATTGACAAGAATTTCTCTTGGACTGCCCAGCTACAGGAAGTTAGCCGCAAGTTGTTCGCATCTGCTGGTTCGTTGAGAAGACTACGGCATTTTCTGCCGATTGCCACCAAGATCACGCTTGCACAATCTCTTCTTTTACCCATCCTTGATTATGCTGATGCCAGCTATCTTGACCTCACTGAAGTGCAACTGGATAAACTTGAGCGTCTTCAAAACTTTTGTATAAGGTTCATATTCGGTTTACGTAAATATGACCATGTTTCTGAATTTCGCGTTAAACTCAAGTGGTTGCCAATTCGCCTTCGCCGTAATGCTCATATTCTTTCTCTTTTGTATAATGTGCTCTTTTCCCCTTTTACCCCTCGTTACCTCAAAGAACGGTTTCAATTCCTTTGTGACTCCCACATGAAAGTTCTTAGGTCATCGGATAACTTGAAACTTAAAATGCCATTGCATTCAAGTACTTTCCTGGACAAGTCATTTACTGTTCAGGCCGCTCGTCTATGGAATGCATTGCCTGTGGAAATAAAGCGTGCACAAACACTGCCTGCATTCAAAGGGCTTGTGAGGGATCATTACTTGACTCTGTGACCTTGTCTTCGTTCTTCATTATCTCTCTTGCTTATATTTATTTTGTATGTATGTATTTGTGTATCTATTTTAGTATTAAGTATTTATTAAGTTTTCTTACTTTTATATTTGCACTAAGTGCAACCCCATTTTGTGTCCAGGCAATCCCTGTCCATTCAAGGTTGCCTGGAAGAAATCGCCTAGTGCGATAAGGCCGCCAATTGTGTGTTTTTTATTATATGGTTTCCTTTTTGTTAATTCTTAATCTTGATGTGCAATAAAGTATATATAAATAAATAAATAAATAAATAACCTTTCAATCGTGGAATTATTTGGGGTTTAATGAATTAAGCGGACGCCCGCGCGAACTCAAACAAAAATGGCGCATTGTGGGCGTGATACATACAATTGCCGAAACGGATCTTGAGCGCTGGCTTTAAGTTGCGCAGAAGTCAAATATTCGTCTCTTTAGTGGTGCCAAGTGTCGCGTCATAGACATCACTCATGATTCATTCCCTGCGCTTAAACGATCCCCACTCGTGACGCCGAGCGCTTAATATCCATGGCGGTAATTGTACGTTGCAGGGAGCCAGCTCCGCCCCCTTTTTGCTAACTAATAAATATTAAGCATCCATCGCCAAGTCCTTGTGGGGGCGATCGGCAGCGGCGATCTGTCGCGACGGGCCTTGGTACAGGCCATGGTCCGGAGCGAGAAGGAGTGGCGAGCGCAAGCCTCCAATTGCAAAGCAGCAATGCTAGCATCAGGCAACGGCGCTGTTGCTCTAGGCGCCGCTGGGATTCCGATCCCGATCTCTAGCCACCATAGGTGTGGGTTTAATAATAATATAATAATATTCCACAACTATCACACAACGCCGTCTAGTCCCAAGCTAAGCAGAGCTTGTGTTATGAGTACTAGACAACTGATAAACATACTTATATATGTGTAAATACATACATATTATAGATAAATTACACCCAGACACCATCGAATCATCGAATCGAACCCACGACCTCCGGCATAGCAGTCAGGGCCACTAACCACTAGACCAACAGGCCAGTCAAACAGTGCTTGCATACTGTTAACTGTGTGTGTGTACTGTTAACAACCGCAGGGGCCCAGCTGGGTTGAAGCATACTGGGACTGGGGTCTGTTTTCAAAAGGCTCGGCCCCGGTATGAAAGGCAAGAAAGAACAGGGTGGGTTTTTTAGTCAATAAGTGTCTGACACTGTTTCCGGCTCCGCCCAAGGACGGGGTATGTCATTTAGATGATTTATAGGAGGAGTATTGTGTTGCCCAGTACGTTTAGTTGAGTTATAGAGGTCTGACAGACAGGCAATCAATGTAAAACATAGTATTCAGCCCCTTTCGTCCCCGTTACCCGATGCACGCTGTAATCCGGACAGAAGAAAACATCCCGCGGAGGTACGTTCGCAGAGGAAACGGTAGGTGCAGGCCACAGCGTGTCAATATTCAATCATTTTATTAGTTAGTCTGTCAACTTAGAAACTGCACAAATACAAATAGCTTTTGAAATGAAGTGCAAAAATTATAAGCAGAATAGACTTTTCCAAGACTTAACTTTCCTATTAAAATATACACACTTACTACTACTACTACTACTTACTTATATATATACTTTAATCCGGACGCCTCGATAATTCGGAAGGGGTCTTGTTTTTTCCTAGCTTGATTAGCGAGGCCCTACTGTAGTTCTCCCGGGATTGGAAAGCTATTTATAGTAACGTTAGGTTCTTGTGCAAAACATCCACATTTGGAACATTTCCTGTGGCTTTCTTTAATAATGAAAATTTAAAATATTTTAAATTGTGTCTACCTTTACCTATTAGAAGAAATAAAACACTAAGTCACAGCACTTGTTCTTGAGTCTATATTCCACAATAAATACTATAATAAAATTGGAGCACGGGATATTTAAGTAAAATCTTATTAATTAATAAGCAACAAATAAATATCAACAAAAACACCCATTCAAACAATGAATTTGAGGAATTTTTGACATTTGAGTTTGACGGTTTTTTGACATTTTTGTTTTTTATAATATTTTTGGCTTTAAAATCAAGTCTTTTAAGCCAAGTCTTCGTAAATTAGCACGTTAATAATGCTTTTGCACTATTTGGCAGCAAGTGTCTCAAATAAGTCTCCACGGCAAGGATCATTGGGGTAGTCAACACTAAAACTAATATTCTCAGCACTATTTTACCTAGATAGCACTTGTTTCTTTCAATAATTCCATAAATTATCCAGTTGGGTGGTCGGTTTGGTTGGTTGGTGGAACAGAGAAAAATCGCGCCAGTCCCTTACTAAATGGCTATTTCTAGAAAATCAACACCAGCAAACATGATGTAGTATTCTATGATTACCTATTGTATTTGTATCATAATAATTCCAAACACAAAACAAGACGTTGATGAAAGAAAAAAAATGAAAGAATACGCTTTCAAAGGAATGAACGAAACGCAAACGAAACGTCAAATTAGTAATTTTACGATACTCATCGACGTCGTTGTACATATTTTATTAAATATTGTTTTCTTCTCTAACTTCAACGCTAGAAGTACAAACTCAAAAGTACGCTATCGAGTTAGTGATTGCTCAATTTGTTTTACGAAAAACAGTGCTTAAAACAAAGAAATATGGTGTAGAAGCATTGATTGTTATTCTGCACGATATGGTAACGGAGTAAACTCACGTAGCGAAGTAAGTATTGTATTCTAATTGGCCTGAAGGTTGTCCTCTGCTAATTCTGTCAGCTTAATACTTGCGATGACACATTTTTGCTACAATTAGGAGACATAATTTGCCTAAAATGCAATTTTTTTCTTAGTAATCTAAGCTTGTTCTGAAAACATGAAAGTTTTTTTTTCAGTATAAAGTTTGTTTACAAGTTTTTGAAATTGGAATGTTCTTGGTTTGTAATGAATGACAAAACAAAAACAAAAAACCTAGAATAATAACAAGGGTGTTTATGCTCCATTCTAAAGTGTAGCAATAAAACAGAAAAAAAAAATAGTTTTGGGCAAGTGCATACACAATGTGGGTGGACAAAAGAAGATTGGATTTGTTTTACTTTGTTTTGCTTGTTATAACATTAATTTCTATTCATGTGCTAACATTCACCTGTTTAAATATCACTCATTAATTCATCAATATTAACTTTCGTAATATGTATATTTTCTGTGAACTATGCAAAGCATAGATAAGATTGGAGATGTAAACAATTAAAGTTAGGTTGGTATCTTTAACAATATTTATTAGAACTTTCAGTGACAAAAATGACACAATTCTGGAACGATCCTGCTTCTAATAAGAAGCAGCATCATTCCGGAGTTGTATCCATATAGATATCTCAAAAATTTTATTTATAAGGACATTAGCATTCTCAATAGAGAAATTTGCTTTAGAATGTGTGTGTGTGCAAAGAAAGAAAGAAAGAAAGAAAAACAGTTTATTTGTTTGAGAAGGTTCAAACTTAAGACTAATATAATACAATGGTATATTTTTATATTTAATTATTTTACACATTCTCTAACAAAAAATGTAACAAAAAAAATGAACCTATTTGCACATTCTAAAAAGCAAATATCTCTATTGAGAATGCAAATGTGCAAGAATCTTCAAGGACACTCTTTTGTATCAGTAAATAATTACAAAATTATGATAATAGGTATTCAGACTGAAGACAATGTAGAAAGACTTGGACATCAAAAATGTCTAGAGTAAAATAAAGCTAAATTCAAAGAATAAAACCTGTTCAATTATAACTTAGGTGTCTTCAAGGCTAGACTGAATAGACTCTTAACCTTTCAGATACCATCAATTTGAGACACAATAGTAAGACAATAGAAGGACGAACGCCAGCATTCGCTTAGGGATTAATGAATAACTAGAACACCTCACCATCAGGGCTGCGTTCAAATTTGAGTTAAGAGTTAACTGTAATGTCGTCAGCGCGTAATTCGACTGGCCTGTAGGTCTAGTGTTTAGCGACCGTGACTGCTATGCCGGAGGTTGTGGGTTTGATTCCCACCCAGGACAAATGTTTGTGTGATGAGCATGATCATTTGTTCTGTGTCTGGGTGTAATTTATCTATAATACGCATGTATTTAGAAATATATAAGTATGTTTATCAGTTGTATAGTACCCATGTCTAGTACCCATAACACAAGCTCTGCTTAGCTTGGGACTAGACGGCGTTGTGTGATAGTTGTGTGGAATATTATATTATATTATATTATTATACATATATTAATTACTCTACCGTAGCATTTTTAAAAGCAAACGGAGTTTAAATGTCAATGTCAAGCATATTGCCGCTTACTCCAACCTACCCTGCTCCACCATGAGATCCCGCCGGAGCTCTGTCCGCCATGCCGCGACCTGTCGCGGCAGAGGACTTTCACCCCGGCGTTGCATTACCAAGCCCAAGTCGTCGACGGCGCGCGCTGTTCCCGCGCGCCTCAAGGAGTTGTCAGCAACAGCAGGGACCCGCCTGGGTCGAAGCCTACTGGGGCCAGGGTTATCCGAAAGGGCGCTCGAGCCCCGGTATGAAGGCTTGAAGGAACGGGATGGGTTTTTTAGTCAGTAAGAGTCTGACACTAGCGGGGGTTGTCATAAGATGATTTTTCACATCGAAAAAAAAAAAAAAAAAAACCTACCCTGCTCAAAGTTAGGGTTAGTTGGGTTAACTCCAGGGTAGCTACTCGAGTTGTTTATGAACAACCCTGGGTTGCAACTCTACTCGACTCTGGTTAGTTTTGAACGCACTACAGAGATTGCATCACTGTTACCTTCAGGTGGGATCGCAGTCAAGTACTAGTTTAACCATTAAAAAAAAAAATTGTATAAGACATACAAGGAAATAGTGATAAAAAAAAAATGTTGATACTATTTTTATCATTGAATAGCTTTTACCCGCAACTTCGCACACGTATCTATATATATACTTATAATAAATCTGTAGAAGTGAAAATTCTGTACATTGAAAATACAAAAAAAATAAATGGCAGGGGGTGTTACTAGACCGACACCGAACCCAAAATGTGATTAAAAATTTTTTGTCTGTCTGTCTGTTTGTTCAGGCATCACGCAAAAACTACCGGTTCGATTACGATGAAACTTGGCATAATTATTCTTTAATATCCTGGGCACCACACTGGGTATTTTTTATTGTGTATCTAATTACGGTATTCGAACGGTCTAATTGCCTGCGCAGACGACGGACTTTTCTACACGGCGGAAAAAAAAGTACGCTCCGCGAATAAAAAGTCCGCCCCGGAATTTCCACGAACTCAACGCACCGGTGTGCGATCATTTGTTGCCCGACCAAACACCGCACAACGTGGATTAAAGTCCGCCATGAGCGTTGCTTCGCCTAGTCACACTAGTTCAATTTTTTTTTCAGAGACTCCCCCGTATAGTTATCGGTAAGGATCTTGAGCGCTCGGCGTCAGAGTGGGGATCGCTTTGCGCATTCCATAGATTGGCGAGCCAATCGTTGTCGTTGTTAGATACATGCAGCAAGCGAAGGAACGAATCACGATTGATGTCTATGACGGGATGGCGCAGCAAGTCAATCACTGACACTCCCCGTCCCCGCGTCTCACTTCGCGCCACTAAAGAGACCGAATATTTGACTTCTGCGCAACTTGAAACCAGCGCTCAAGATCCGTGCCGACATCTATACTTTTGCCCGGTCCGCTCTCAGCATGTCCTCGGTTATTCGTGGGACATTTTGTACGCGCTACTTTTAACCTCTCGTGTGCCGTAATTAGAGACACCATTAAAAAGCCTTTGTGTCTCGCGTGGATCCACGTTTAGACACACAACGGGTTAATCCCTCGTTTGCGTTGCTCGAGACATGTAACCCGTAATTGCCCAGCAGTGGGACGGCCACTGCTGGGCAAAGGCCTCCAGTGATCTATTCCGTGGACAAAAATCCGTCGTCTGTGCGGCCTGCACAGACGACGGATTTTTAAAGGTGGGAAATACTAATTCAACAGAAACGAAGCCATGGGCGGTAGCTAGTATATATTAATTAAGACACCAAGCCAAGATTCATAGGCATATAAAATTCACAATCTATATCTATACTTATAATAACTCTGTAGAAGTGAAAATTTTGTACATTAAAAATATCAAAAAAAATAATGGCAGGGGGTGTTACTAGACCGACACCGAACCCAAAAATGTGATTAAAAATTTTTTTGTCTGTCTGTCTGTTTGTTCAGGCATCACGCAAAAACTACCGGTTCGATTACGATGAAACTTGGTATAATTATTTTTTAATATACTGGGCACCACACTGGGTACTTTTTATCCCGTAAAAGTATATACAATAAAAAACAAACTTAATTTTGCGATTCGATCCCTAGACCCGACTGTACCAACCGCAAATAATAAGTTTGCCGTAGGTTACGTCACCCGCAGTGGAGTTCACTATGGGGAGTTCACTAACCCCCCACAGAAAGGGAAACCGTGTTACCCCATATTTAACGCGAGCGAAGCCGCGGGCAAATGCTAGTACATACATATAAACACGGGGCTGCTAACATACTATATGACATTCAAATATTTATGATATGAAAGATAACTGTTATAGTTTATTTTATTGCAATAGTTATGACTCTCATAGACCTTGTACAGTAACACATAAAGATAAATAAAAATGCTATTGCGTATCGAAAACTAGGCTTCGTCCGCGGCATTGCTCGTTAGTTTTCGTTAATGCTGCAGTGTCACCGTTTTGATGAGGTCCGTCCACCGTGTTGGAGAATGTCCACGAGATCTTTTGCCCTCGACTTTCCCTTGCACCACCAAACGTTCCATCTACTCGTTACGTGTGATATGCTCGAAGAACTTAAGGATTCGTATTTGCACAGACCACGATAATCTCAAACTGATAGACACAGGGCCCGGTCTAAGGGGGGCCAGCCCAAAAAATGAGGGGCGGCAAATTGACTTATATCTTCCAACCTAGCCATCTACACCCAAGTTGTCAGGTGAGAATTTTATGTGCCACGTTCCAAACTACTTCAGGTTGGATAGTGGAAATATGTCTTAAGACTCGTAACATAGATGGTTTTGTGTATGTAAAGGGCGGCGAAAATTATATCTTTGCCTGGAGCGGCTACATATAATATAATTTTCCACAACTATCACACAACGCCGTCTAGTCGCAAGCTAAGCAGAGCTTGTGTTATGGGTACTAGACAACTGATAAACATACTTATATGTTTCTAAATACATACATATTATAGATAAATTACAACCAGACACAGAACAAATGATTATGCTCATCACACAAACATTTGTCCTGGGTGGGAATCGAACCCACGACCTCCGGCATAGCAGTCAGGGTCACTAACCACTAGACCAACAGGCCAGTCGATCAGTCGTCATATCGATCTAGCGATCGGGCCGTGGATAGACAGACATTTTTTTGTTACTGACAAGTTTTTGTTATAGATATCAAATATATGAATTTTGATATTACAAACAGACACTTCAATTTTATTCATATCTTCATAAACATATACAATAAAAATCAATGTTGTAGTTTGTTGGTTTCGTTAAAACACAGAAACAGCTTGTCGAATTTCAATAACACTTTTTTTTTGGCGAGGTGCACTAATTTATTAAGAGCCTATTTCACTTTAATCTTTAAGACACCTAAATAATAATCAGACGGGAAGACCGCACACCAGCATAAATATTCAAAATTTTGTATAGAAATCACCTCTAAAAATGGGAAGTATTAATTTCACGGGGGCGGAGCCGAAGCCGCAGGCGGCAGCTAGCAGAACTAAAAATGCTATAAAAACAAGATTTTTCTATTTATGTCATTTGTCTATATTACCTTGACTTTCAACAATCTTGCATGACATCATTTCTATTGATATCATTGATATTTCCAGTTTAAACTAATGCAGTATTAATGTCTTTGATAATGCATCAAGTTCAAATGATAAAATTACAAATTACATCTGGAAAATTACCGCTTATCATTACACCAGGAACTAGTAGTTAATAGTACGTTTTAAT
Organism: Mythimna albipuncta; assembly: GCA_929112965.1. Lineage (NCBI taxonomy): Eukaryota > Metazoa > Arthropoda > Insecta > Lepidoptera > Noctuidae > Mythimna > Mythimna albipuncta. The sequence goes on along the minus strand of OV815985.1, from coordinate 7,222,228 downwards.
ACAAGTGGAGAAAGTTTGTCATTGCGTCCGAGGCGGAATTCGCCCGAGTCGAGTGAGGGCGTTATGGAGTCAAGTGCTGCATTGACTTTCCACATGTATCTAACGACGTTTTTAAATACATTTACGAAGATATAAATAAACTAAATTGTGACTAAATTTTTGTCACGTTTAACCACTATCTCACTTTTTTTTTATGGTGGGAAAAATCATGCATTGACATCTCCCGCCCTTGGGCGGAGCGGGAGATAGTGTCAGACTCTTACTGACTAAAAGACCCACCCCGTTCCTTCTAGCCTTCATACCGGGGCTCGAGCGCCCTTTCGGATAACCCTGGCCCCAGTAGGCTTCGACCCGGCTGGGTCCCTGCTGTTGCTGACAACTCCTGGAGGCGCGCGGGAACAGTGCGCGCCGTCGACGACTTGGGCTTGGTCCGGACAGTTACCAGACGGCCGGACAGTGAGCTACCTATTGCTCACTGTCCGCAAGCCCGCGTCTACGTTGGCCGGAAATTGGGATCAGAATCCCGGCGGCGGCGGCGATAACGCCGTTGAACCACTATCTCACTGATGAATTACACTTGCCTAGAAGTAACATTTTCACTCTTGACTTAAAGACACAGATTCCGGCAGGTAATTTCACTACTTAGCTGTGCCCATAATGAATGTGTTTCCAAAACGCTTTGTGCATATGGGTGGGATGTCCAAAAGTACCCCTCAGCTAAACATCTTCATTTAGCTCGATGGTACTTAATAGCCAAAGTGCATCTCATGACAATAGTAATACAGTGAAACTTGGTTAAGTGGGACCTGGATAAGTGAGAAACCTCCATAACTGGAACTCATGCTGAGGTCCCAACACTTTGGCACTGAATTACCTCTGTTAGTGGGACGAGGTAAGCCTCTATATCTGGGATTTGTTCTTTCGATTTATCATCATAGTTACCTCTATAACTGAGACAGCGAGTAAATTTTATATGCATATACCTCTGTAACTGAGATAACATTGTTTGTTTACTCATTCTTATTCTACCCACAAATTCCACACGTAATTCCAAGTACGGAACCCTCTGTAAATGAGACAGATATTTATTTATACCTGTATATCTGAGACACTGGGTAAGTGGAATGCCTCTATAAGTGAAACGACATTGCAGGTTCCTTGATGTCTCACTTAACCAGGTTTCACTGTAATCCCAAACATTAATTCATTAACCCCTCGAGCGCCGATTGTACATACGTCTGTACAACTTGAAGACCTTGAAAAATGCTTAATTTTCGTTTTGTACACACGTCTGTACGAAACTTATTTGACCGAAAATTTTAGTTTCTATATTATATTATTCCATATTTATTATATTATTTGTTTTTCCTAGAAAAAACCAAAAAAATATTTTGTTTATTTATTTATTTATTTTATGGGTGATTTACGTAAACACGGCAATTTTCCGGGTCATTAAACTCTGGCGCTCGAGGGGTTAAACCCCAAGCGAACGCTGGCGCCGGCGGCGTTCGCGCTGTCATTGTCTTTCTATTGTGTCTCTAATCAACACGATTACAAGGTTAATAATCACTAACCTAACTTAATCTAATGTAACCGAGGTTACATTGATTTCAGGTGGAAAGAGTTCAGGTGTCTACCTTCCAGTTTTATCAGTTCGATATATCTTCCCCCTCCTTCTTTCAGTCAGTTATCGACTACATGTATAAACAAAGCCATTTTACTTTTTACGACAGTTCTGCTATTATGAATAGTTCCGTTCCATATCTTCGAAGTTCCTTATCATAACGATATTTATACGAGACCAAATCGGAAGCATAACCATTCAAAAAAAAAAAATTCAAAATCGGTCCACTATTGGCTAAGAAATCGGTGAACATACATAAAAAAAATACATTCATCCGAACATAAAACCTCCTTTTTGAAGTAGGTTAAAAATAGAAATATTGTGGGTGCTTCTATTATCATTATCAGACCTGACCAAAAAAGATATGAATACTATAACGTAATTAGTAAAAGCACGATACGCTAATTAGGCATTTAAAAGTGTAACACTTTCTTTATGAGAATAACTCGCATTGTGTTCGAAAAACGTTGAAAAAAATGTCTTATTTACTTTCTTTTTGAAAGTCATTGTAATACTAAGTGAATCTTAGCTAAAAAAGTAATTAAACAATATTATATTTGCATAATTTTGTACATAGATTAAGTATTTATTAAGTTTTGTTACTTTTATATTTGCACTAAGTGCAACCCTATTTTGTGTCCAGGCAATCCCTGTCCATTCAAGGTTGCCTGGAAGAAATCGCCTAGAGCGATAAGGCCGCCAATTGTGTGTTTTCTATTTTATGGTTTTCTTTTGTAAATTTATAATCTTGATGTGCAATAAAGTATATATAAATAAATAAATTAGATTGAATGAGGCAACTTTAGACTCTTAACTAGGGAATGCAATTCCGCAGATAGAGATAGATAATCACGAACCAAAAAATAAAAATTTTGACGTTTTTATTTCAGATTTATGAACTTAAGTTTAACTAACATTGATAACGTTTCTTTCCTCCGATTTCTCCGGACTCTCACAAAACAAAATAGAAATTCAAAATTATTTTCTATATGTACAAATTGTACAGAAAAGTCACGAGTTCCTTGGAAAGTTAATGTTAAAGTTAAGAGAATGTACTGACAAATGATCTTTATTTTGCAAGTAGGTTTTATAAAAACACTTTTCACGTCAATTTTTTTTTTCGTCAAATAATGCTACATGAGGCCGGTGTTTCCTAGCTGACTACCCTGAGAAGAAACACCGAAAAAAACTTAAACTCAGGGGTCAAATTACTGGGTCTAATAAATAGGTAATCAGAACGGCGCGTCATCTAAACCCATATTTCTTAGAAAAAAATCAATTCGTGCGTGATCCCGTATGAATAATCCCGAATTTCTGATCCAAGCTGAGCAGAGCTTGTGTTACGGGTACTAAACAATTCATAAACATACTTATATATTTCTAAATACAAACATATTATAGATAAATTACACCCAGACACAGAACAAATGATCGTGCTCATCACACAAACATTTGTCCAGGGTGGGAATCGAACCCACGACCTCCGGCATAGCAGTCAGTCACTAACCACTAGACTAACAGGCCATCTCTCTCAAAGATCCGTTCCATGTTCCATTAATGGAACATGGAACGGATCTTTGAGAGGCACTTTTATTGTTATTTATTATCAAGCTAAAAATGGAGTGCTTAATAAAACAGTGTTAGGGTCAATTTATACTAGCGCAGAGTCGAAGCGCATCGAAGCGTCAAATTCTTTACAACTACAGCGAAACCGCACGAATGCGCGCGTATTCACCAGAATACGCGCGTACTCTTATAAGTGTAGTAATGGGCATCAACGGCAGTACTATTGAATTCGCCAATTTCCGATTGATGACTCGTAGGTTCGCTAGTGGGCGCATGGATACGCGAGAATGCGCGCGCACCAGTCAGCGTTGTTCACGCGCAGACGCTCGAATTGCCAAGAATGCGCGCGTCTTTTTAAAATCTCAGAAGTTATGTTTGCGTTACGGTTTGGAGTTAAGATTGAATTTGTTATGTTCAGTTTTGGATAGACGCTTCGATGCGCTTCGACTCTGCGCTAGTATAAATTGACCCTTAGACTCCTCGTGGCGGCGATCGGCGAGAGTGACCTCCCGCGCCGGGCCCTGGTACAAGCCTAAAAGAGAGAAAGAGTGGCAGGTCGCCTTCTGCGAAGCAGTAATGTTAGCAAAGGAGGTGGCCGCACTTGTGAGGCAACCGCAGTGGATTTCCAGCCACTATAAGCGTGGGCTAGCAGACGACAAGCAATGGGTGACTCGCCGTCTGGTTGTGAATGGGTTTTAGTCAGTAAAAGTCTGACATCGCCAGTCACTCGCTTCACCCAAGAGCGGGAAACTTAAACACCCAAGAGCGGATTTACCAAATCAAAAAATAACCTATAGCAACTGTAATTAATGTATTTATGAAAAACTTAGAAATAGAAATTGGTCCACGTAATCTGGTCCTATAATGAACACTCAATGTAATGTAACTAACTCAAATATTCTCTTTTTTTCCAGAAGAACCACATAGTACAAAAAAAATGGATATGGTACAAACTTCAAACATGAATCGAGACGCTATGCACAACGAGGTATCTTCGACGTCCAGCGAAGACAACCATGAACCAATTAAAAGATATACAACAAAATTGTATAAAAAACACTACACGAATGAAACTGCTATGTCTGATAACGAAATTGAACCACGCCATCGGAATTTACCGACACGGAATCATTATAAAAGTATGGGGAACTTAAACGAAGGATACAGAGATTTCAGAACAGTGCAAAACAGTATTAGCAACATTGACTTGAGTCTACACAGAGACGATATAAAAAAATTCGAGTCCCTACAGATACCTATAGTGGGATATGAGATCATGGAAGAACGGGCTCGATTTACTATTTACAAACTCAAAGTCGAAGACGATAATAGTGACCAATCTTGGCTTGTTTTCCGTCGGTATACCGACTTCGTTAGACTTTATTCGAGAATCAAAGCCGAACAGCCGAATATCAATCTTCCATTACCGGGGAAGAGGTGGTTCAGGGACAATTTCGAGCCGGCGTTTTTGGAGGACCGAGTAAGAGGACTTCAAATCTTTGTCAATGCGATCCTCAGTAAGTTACCCAATCATCCCGTGGTTAGAGAGTTCTTTTGTCTAGATGAACCTCCGCAGGTTTTTAGCTATCAGCCTGAGGTTCAAGCTGTTTATGGAGCGCTGGAGGACTCGATTACGACTTTGAAGATGCAGCTAAAACAAAAAGATGCTACGATAATGCATCTCCAAAAGAGATTAGCGCAATTCGAGGCCCAGGTCAAAACTTGTGGGACTTGTAATTCGAAATTGACAGTATAAAGGCCTTACTATGGCGATGACTATCTTGAGGGATGGATGGATCGCATTAAAGCTACATAGAACTACATTAGACCGAAGCACACGTGTATAGTCTGTCTAAAAATTTAAACGACTTGGGAATTTTGTATAATACTAGCTTTTGCACATAAAATATAGCCAATGTAACTCAGGAATAAAGCAGCTTTCTGTCGGTGAAAAAATTTTAGCAATCGGACCAGCCCCCCTAGCCAAGTTACAACCGTTTCGCTTGCGCCAAATGCTTCGAGTTTGCCGCCAATTCTTTTGTTCTGACCACGTGACTGAGCGTTAAGACGACGTCATTCCCGTACATTTGAAGCTTTCTATAAGCGTTAACTGTTGCAGATTAGCAACTTGGCTAGGGATACATTACTTCAAGAGACCACCCTCCTACAAACAAAAAAAACAAACTTTACCTCTTTATTAGATTTAATCATAATTATTTAAAAATACTTATATCCGACACTTTTTATAAGATTCTTCTATTAGTAAACAATGATCAAGATCTCTTAATCAACCTAGATTATTGAACCAGTGTTGACTCCATCAGATTTCATTTTACTCAAATAGTTACCCAAGTCGTTTGACTATTTAGACAGACTCTAACACACCTGATTTGTACGTAGAACGACGTCGCGTGGCGTGGATCAAGTGTTGCTCTACAAGTTTAATTTCCAATTAAAATGTATGGAGACTGACGCGCCTAGATCGACCTGTGTGTCACACGTGACCAGTGTAGTTCTACCTTAACACTTTAACCGCTTGCGTCGGATTGGACCGACGAATGTTTTTGGGTCATATTGGTCAGGGTCGTATTAGAGACTGGAAACTCCATCTCGTTTAGCTCTTCAATCCCCATAAATGACAGAAGAGCCAGGGCTTTGAATAACGTTAAAAAAATGGTATTATTACCTTCGTCTTACGAAGATAACGTTATTAGTAGAGGTAACGTTACTTGAGTGAACTTTTATCAGTAAACTAAGTAACGTTATCACTTATCGATGATGTTATCGGTAAAAGTAAAGTTACCATGGCCAAAGGCTTGATAACGTTACCAAATGCGTTACTATAAATAACGTTATTTTATTAAATATCTTTTTTTCGTCTAGAATAATGCAGTAATTAGTTTGATCATGTATTCAACAATACTTCCACGATGCAATATTTTTCATTATACATAGGAATTACTTACATTTATCCTATTAGAATGTCAAAAAGTATACGTAAGTTTAAAAGAATATACTGCGCCGCACAACAACGCATTAAGTAACGATAAAAGTTTCGTTACTTGTAACGTTAATTGGTAACGTTATTTTATAGATTCGATACCAAAGTATCGTTTCTCGTGTTACCGTTAAAATGTTAACTTTATGATAATAACGTTACTTACCGATACTTATAGTGTGAATTTGGTAACGTTAACAAGCCCTGAGAGCTGACGAGATGGAGTATTTGGTCGTGGATGTGTGACCCTGGCGAAATAAAAGCGAGAGTATTTGGATAATGTTAGGCAAGCGAGAAAGAAGGACGGAGCTATACACTTTATAAAGCTCTATCTCTTTAACAGATCAGTTTAGGTCGTAAAATGGAACGCGTTAAGCGTGGTAGGACCTCTTGTCGATTTTTGTACAAATATATTATTTTTATAAAGGCTGGGGTTAGTTGGCTAGGATATTAGAATGATATTAGAACGATATTGAATTAAAATTGTTTACGTTAAAATATATAAGTATATTTTGTTTCTCAAAAGCTATCGCTTTTTGGCTTACGTGATGCCCTTCGTAAGCGACTCAAAGCGATCGCGAAGCAACGCGGCGAAAGTAGACCAAACGATTGATATTCTATTACGGTGGAAAAGTCATAGACCTCACCCATCTCACGTGGGTGCGGTGCGGCCATAAGCGAAGCGATTGGGCGCGATAGTTAGGTTTGATATTTTCGTGCGAACTCTTGCGATATGGCGACTTATTATATTATATACAACATTAGTTTTAGTATTTGCGAAACCCGAAAGACGCGTCTAGTATTTTTATGTAAAGAATCTATGTACAAAATTTTATAACTGTATCATGAAAAATCACGAAGTTATAAGCCCGTTATGGCATCTGGTTGACGACATAAATACATGGTCACCTTGCCATCCGGGCGACTGAGGGGTTGTTTTGCTCCTGCACCCAGCTGTGCACTAACTCCTTATTCCCGCTATGATCTGCCGTGGCCTGTGTTATACTTAGTGTCGGTGGTGTCCAACTTGTGATCGTTTTTAAATATTTTTTTGGAACAAATATAACATGGTATTAAAATTAAAATGATTGGAATTGATTCAGTTACAGATTCTAAACAAACTGTATTCAGGGTTCGCATATACTAAAAATAATGTTCAAATTGGCAGATAGAATTTGCGCGCACCGCATCAGATCACTTCGCAATCGATTTCGCTCAAGTATGAAGCCTTGTTGATATGGCCGTATTGATAAACGTAAATTGCAGCTAGATATTAAGAACCCCAACTATTCACGAGTGGCCTAAAATATAATAAAATTAAATGAATTTTAGTATGTAAAAACCAAAAAATGTATTCTTGTAGTTAATATATATTTTTTTTAAATATTAAAAAAAAAAAACATAATACTAAATAGGTGCTAAGTGTGTCACTTTTGCATTTAAAACAAGTGAGGTACAAAGATTTCATGTTATTTTAAGTTACATTTTTCATATGTCACCGTCAAATTGTAAGTACCGTTAGATTATAATCTATCTCGCGAGATTGTGAAGTCATAGAACAAAAGTTGTTACTTATGACGTTAGTATTACAATCCAGAAAGGCTGTTAGTGTTTTACAAATTACCCTGTTTATGTAACATAATGCGTTACATTGTAAGCAATACATATTACGGTTCACAATCTTTCGACAGTTTACAATCTAGCGAGGTAGATTATAATCTAACGGTATTTAAAATTTTACGATGACGTGTATAATAAGGTTATTACGTTAAGATTAAATTTTAACCCATGAACTGTTATCGAAATTTCGTTCACTCATTCTTTGCTTCACAGCGATTTGGAGGAGTTAGTGAAATCCCAACATAATTTGTTTGCAAATTGATTTTAATAGCTCTAAAGAATAGATGTTTAAAGAAATCTCTTTTACAGTCTGTTCAACTGATTTTAACTTCTATTTTGAAAGCATAAGGATGGCATTAAAAGAAAAAAAACCGGCCAAGTGCGAGTCGGACTCGCCCATGAAGGGTTCCGTAGCAGCAAGTAACATAATATAAAAGTTCTTGTAATGTGTTGTAACTTTGATCGATGTTTTAATAATAGTGTATTTTTTTCGATTTATGACGCATTAAAAAAAAAACTACTTACTAGATTTCGTTCAAACCAATTTTCGTTGGTAGTTTTTATAGTAATGTACATCATAAATTTTTTTTAGTTTTATCATTCTCTTATTTTAGAAGTTAGAGGGGGGGGGACACACATTTTACCACTTTGGAAGTGTCTCTCGCGCAAACTGTTCAGTTTAGAAAAAAATGTTATTAGAAACCTTAGTATCATTTTTGAAGACCTATCCATAGATACCCCACACGCATGGGTCTGATGAAAAAAAAATTTTTGAGTTTCAGTTCTATGTATGGGGACCCCCAAAATTTATTGCTTTTTTTCTATTTTTGTGTGAAAATCTTAATGCGGTTCACAGAATACATCTACTTACAAAGTTTCAACAGTATAGCTCTTATAGTTTCGGAAAAAAGTAGCTGTGACATACGGACGGACAGACAGACAGACAGACAGACAGACAGACAGACAGACAGACATGACGAATCTATAAGGGTTCCGTTTTTTGCCATTTGGCTACGGAACCCTAAAAAGTGGTTACAATACCAACTATTTACTGCAGCCGCCATTTGTCATGCTACCAACGCAATAAAAGTCAAAATCGGTTGAACGGACAGTAATAATAGGTTTTCATAAATGTCTAATGTTATTTTGAACGGATTATAGAGGTGTTTAAGTCAAGAATGAATAAGTTACTTTTAGGCAAGCGTGCTCCATCGTCGGCCACATCATCGCTTACCATCAGGTGAGATAGTGGTCAAACGCAAGCCTATCCAAAAAAAAATGGCAGTCAGGGGTTAAAAATCAAACTAGATATTGATAAGTTATTTTTGTGTTATGTTTGAATTATTTTCAATCGCAAAGGTACACATTTGAAACGCTCATGCCAGAATTTTTACAAAAAGAAATTAAAAGTATTACAGATCTGAATGAAATACACTGAATTGTGAACCTAATTATAGTGCAATAGAACTGGTTTTTGAGTAAGCGTGTCGACCATTTTTGAAGCAGAGAAATTGTATACTAAGGTCTGGAGTCCACAGACGCGTAAATTTATAGACGCGTATTCTTACATACAAAAGCTTCACGCAGACGTACACCTAGCGTATAATGACGAATACGCGTCTATCAAGCTGCGCGTCTATGGACAGCCTACTATAAGATACAACAATAATTTAAATATTTAAGGCATTGTCCAATTCAAACGTATTGTCGGCTTCCGACTATGAGCGGCTATTACGCAGTTTATCACATTTCTATGCATATTAACTTCTCGTTTACAGCAAACCGACTGTACGCTATTAAGTAGTGCGTTGACGGCTGAGTTTCAGTCACCGATTATTGTACTACGCGTAGCAAGCGTATTGTACTAGCGTACTCTTTTGTTTACACAAGTAACGCATTGTATTGTCGGCTTACTGAGGACGTACCTATAGGGTCAACTCACACCGAAAGAGCGGCGAAGGGCAGCGAAGCGGAGCGCAGTTTCAGTTTCATATGAATTTTAACTTTATTATCATTACCATAATACTTATTATCGCATGAGAAACTCGAACGAGTTGCGCGGATGCCCGCGGCGCCGCAGGAATTCCGGGGAATTCTCTCGTTCGTGTTTCTCATGCGATAATAAGTATTATAGAAATGAAAATAAAGTTAAAATTCATATGACACTGAAACTGCGCTGCCCTTCGCCGCTCTTTCGGTGTGAGTTGACCCATACTGCACACTGAATCCACGTTCACACTGGGGCTGACAGTGAGCATACTCACATTCGGCGGCGGATAATACGTTTGGTGTGAACTATGCCTAAAACATTTTACATAAAATGTTTCACGGCAGGTCATCATTTTCTGTGATAAATAATAAAGCATTGATTTATTATAATAGTAATAATTAATAAGCAATAAAAGTGCCTTGAACTAACGGCATGCGGACCACGTTGTATAGAATATTAGACGATTGTTAAAATTATGTATAGACTGGTTTTTTAAAAAAGAATGATTTGTCAGCCGATAGACGTCTACTGTTGGACATAAGACTCTCCCCAAGTGTCGCTACAATGAACGATGCTGTGCATCTCGTATCCCTCGGGTTCCCGCAATCTTTACCAGGTCATCGGTTCACCTTGTAGGAGGCCTTTCAACGCTGCGTCTTCCGGTACGCGGTCGCAACTCCAAAACCTTTCGTCCCCAACGGCCATCTGTTCTGCGAGCAATGTGCCCTGCTCATTGCCACTTAAGTTTCTATATGGATACATAACTTAAAGGACTTGGTATCCAAGCCAAAATCTTTACAAAAAAAAAGTTTTTTTTTTTTAAATTTCAGTGGCTGTTTTAAGTTTTCGCACATTGATTCGTAGTGGAGATTGCGATGTAAAATTGGTGTAGTTTAGAAAAAAATCCAAAAACTCAGCTCAAATAATAAATTAAAACAAGAAGTTATTCCAAAATAAATGCATTTTAAAACATTGTCTCGTTTTTTTTCAATGAACTATGCAAAAATATTAACTTTGTCACGAATGAAATCGTCATCATCAGCCTTTTTAATGTTCCCACTGCTGGGACTCGGGCCTCCTCTCTAGGAGAGGGAATGGGCCGTAATCCACCACGTGGGCCCAGTGCGGGTTGGTGAATGTCACATGTCTTCGATTTTTTGGTTCTAGGACATGCCGGTTTCCTCACGATGTTTTCCTTCACCGTTCATGAATGTAATTTAGATTATTTAATCTCGATAATATACTAATTATAAAACCACAGTTTATACATAGTTTTTGCAATATTTGTTGTAAATATGTAGTAAGTATTACTGATTCTGTATTGTTCAATTTTGATTAGTAACCATTTTGTATGTTTAGAACGATATGTAATTGTTTAAATTTTCAATAAATTTTTACACTATTTTCATTTTTATTTTATTTTACTACTAGCTTACAGGATTTTGAATTTGGTTTTTCTAAAATAAAAGTAGCCTAAGTTACATTTTAATACGTCAGCTACCTGCCAATAAAAGTCCCGTCAAAATCGGTCCAACCATTTCAGAGATTCATTGTTCCGGCTAGAACAAACAGACAGGCAGACAAAAATGGAAAAAATAAAATATTTTGGTGTATGTTCCTTAGTATAATATATTCTTATGCCTGTAGTAAAAAGCGGTTAATTCAATATTACAAACAGACACTCCAATTTTATTTATATCTATAGATTAATTCTAAATACCATGGCCTGCCTTCGCACGATCACAGATTACTGAATAGTTACTACGTAACAGATACTTCACTCAGTAGAAAATTTCCAATACCTATTACGATAATTGCCTACTCCCTCGCGTCTACAACCACTGTATGCTAAAATGCGCCTAAATGCTCAAGCGTACAGCAGTGATTGCTTCGCACCGCGCGATTCCACAGTAATCGCAGGGCTGCCTCTTCGATAAAATTAAATTAACATAACTTTTTATCTATGTTATTGAGAACTGTGAATATGTTCTGACTTTTATGTGGCAGTTCAAATTTTTATCATTTATAAAATATTTAACCAACTTAAAAAAAAGGAGGTGATCAGACATACAGGCCAAACTGAGAAGTTTGACTTGTATGGTTTGTAGGTATGTATGTTTGTGCGCGATAATCTCGCGTTTGGCTAAACCGATATCAATGCGGTTTTCAGAAAAGGATTTGTTACATTTAGGAGAACGTTTTAAAATAAGTATAATACTTCTTAGTTTGATGATGATCTTCGGAGATGTTCACTAGAAATGAAAAAAAAAGCCTTAAAAAAAGAGAACCGACTTTAAAATAAAGCACTAAGCCGTAAGAAATAATTTGTTTTTTTTTTTATGTTAGTGCTAACAGCTGGTAATTACGAATCGAAAAAGCACCGACATCAAAGAAGAAATTATTTCTTACGGTTTAGTGTTTTGAAGTCGGTTCTCTTTTTTAAAGTTTGTTTTATTATATTTGTAAGTTTGTTTTGTTTTATATATTGGTGCTGACTGTGGAAGATCCCTTCTTTTGCTTGATTTACACCCATCTACAGCACATAAGGCACCACACGGCATCGTAATACGCGTACGAACGAACAGCACTATTAAAATTGAACGGCGTGCGCGCGCTTCGCTTGCGAAAACCGCACTGAATTTGATCCGCCGGCGGACCGAGACCGCTCGGCTGGGCGGTAGGCACTTATAGCGCGCAAGTACATGGAGTGACGGAGGCCTGGCACGATGGGGGTCGTCAATATCTTCCTAAGGGCTAACGCTGCGTTAAGCGGACGCAGACGCGGTCCCCCGTCGCGTGACTATGTGCGTGTGTCGTGTTCGGTTGTCCCCGTAACGGACGGGTACCCGCCGCGGGCGTACGCTTAATGCAGTTTCGGCCCTAATTCGCTAAATATCTCTAAGGCTGCTCGCCCACCCGCGATAATCTGTGACCGATTTTTTGTAGGAGAAAAATAGAACACACTGATAGCAATAGTGCAACGCACACGTCCTACAAAAAGTCGGTCAGAATACAGAACAATGTTACAAATAAACAAAATCGAGCAGAAACATCCAACAATACTCAAGCACTATAGTTACATACTTCAACGCCATCTAGTAAAAAAATGGGTACTATCTTTTTAATGATGGGAAAAAATCATCCAATGACATTCCCCGCTCTTGGGCGGAGCGGGAGATAGTGTCAGACTCTTACTGACTAAAAGACCCACCCCGTTCCTTCTAGCCTTCATACCGGGGCTCGAGCTGTCTTTCGAAACTATGGCCCCAGTAGGCTTCGACCCAGCTGGGTCCCAGCTGTTGCTGACAACTTGAGGCGCGCGGGAACAGTGCGCGCCGTCGACGACTTGGGCTTGGTCCGGACAGTTACCGGACGGCCGGACAGCGAGCTATCCATTGCTCACTGTCTGCAAGGCCGCGCCTACGGTGGCCGGAAATCGGAATCAGAATCCCGGCGGCGGCGATAACACCGTTGCCTGATGCGGTCGGCCTCCTTGGCAAAGCATTACTGCTTCGCAGAAGTCGGCGACCGCCTGCCACTCTTCCTCGCTCCGGACTATGGCCTCAACCAAGGCCCGGATGGGCCTTACCTACTGTAGCTTTTTACTTGATATTGCAAATTGCTATGTATCTATTAGCTTTGGACTCGGTGGAAAGGCTGCGAACAGGCCAATTGGTGATCCAGATTTGGTAATATACTAAGCATGAAGTACACGTCTAAGGTAGCCAGCCTTTCAATTGGGCAGTGTGCGCTAATCTTGGACAACCCGACGTAGTACGGCGAGCTCACGTTGTGAAACCTCTACGGTCCTGACTAAGCGTCTCGCCTCGTCGATTATACCGCGTACAACCGAGGACAGGAACAATTTGCCTGCTGCGGTTTTCCTTTCCGATTATACTTGAGATGTCTTCAAGGCTAGAGTGACTAGTCTCTTAATAAACTAGAGCGCCTCACCATCACAGATTGCATCACTGCTTACCACCAGTTGGGATTGCATTCAAGCACTAGTATAATAAAAAAAAATACTTTTAAGTTGAAGTCTCATTTGATGTGGTGGTGCGCCTGTTGACTTGACACCAAATGGGCACAGATTCAGATTCCAGGATAATACTAAGGGTACGACGCTGCGTTAAGCGGTCGCTCGCGCGGTCCCATACATATACTATATTCCTTCTTTGCCGTAGTTCCTTGGCCCCGGGGTACACTTTCGCACAACCCATTGTGAAGGAACAGAAGTGGGATAGTCAGTAAAAGTCTGACATTTTAACATTCCAGCAGACCAAGGGCATCTTGAAAAGTTGCGTTCGATTCATCAGGTCGATTTCAAAGGAAATAGCAAAAAATATTTGTAATTAGTTTTATTTATTTGTAAATAAAATATAATTATCTTATAATGTCATAAGTTGCACTTGATTTATTAAATATTATGTAATATTCCTTACAGCAAAGATTACAATATTACTACATACATTTCGAGACACTATATGTGAAGTGAGTTTAGTCAGCACAATAATATGTACGCCCAGTATTGCTGTCCGGCCGTCCGGTAACAGTCAGGACCGAGCCCGAGTCATCGACGGCGCGCAATATTCCCGCGCGCCTCAAGGAGTTGTCAGCAACAGCAAGAGTCGAAGCCTACTGGAGCCAGGGTTAGTTTTGTAAGATAGCTCGAGCCCCGGTATGAAGGCTTGAAGGAACGGGGTGGGTTTTTAGTTAGTGAGAGTCTGACACTATCTCCCGCTCCGCCCAAGGGTGGGGGATGTCATTTGGAAAATTTTAACCCACCAAAACAAAAAAAAATTACAATAGTTACTATGCGGTTTTTTTTTTAAATTTAAATACTCTGATTACCAACGCCTCTTAAAAGTACTAAAACTAACTACGTAGAATATTCCTGAAACTGATTGCTGACTAAAATCACAACACAAATCTAAAATTTGGTTTACAATACAAACATTAAAATCAACTTAATTTACTAGACTTCCTGCGATTCATATTGACGCTAAGTCAAAATGGAAGTTTACAATTTACATAGCATATTGACCCTTATCTCCATTATATAACGCTCACGTTTCTATACAGCAGGCTAGCATTCCCGCCAAACGCTATGTACTTATTATCGCATGAGAAACTCGAACAAGTCGCGCGGATGCCAGCGGCGCCGCAGGAATTCCGGGGAATTCTCTCGTTCGTGTTTTCTCATGCGATAATAAGTATTATAGAAATGAAAATAAAGTTAAAATTCATATGACACTGAAACTGCGCTGGCCTTCGCCGCTCTTTCGGTGTGAGTTGACCCTAAGTCCATTTTTGATTGCGGTTCCCATACAAGCTTACTTGACAGGTACCCTAGCGTGTATGACGGTCATTAATGTATTATAACGTACACGTCGCAAAAAGGGCGCGGAAACTGGATCCCGGCTACTGATGCCCGCGCGGCGAGCCGCGTAGGAGCACAGCAGTATGGGAACGCGCGTGCAACCGCTTAAGCAGCGTCGGCCCTAATACTTCAATAGGGTAGTGTCCAAGGTCAAAATAATTACATTTTATTTAGTCCGTATTTTAGATTATAAAACAACATTGGACACGTATTTTTTCTTTTTTCGATTAAACAAAAAATAAAAACCAGTAACATAATATAAAAGTTCTTGTAATGTGTTGTAACTTTGATCGATGTTTTAATAATAGTGTATTTTTTTCGATTTATGACGCATTAAAAAAAAAAACTACTTTCTAGATTTCGTTCAAATCAATTTTCGTTGGTAGTTTTTATAGTAATGTACATCATATATTTTTTTTAGTTTTATCATTCTCTTATTTTAGAAGTTAGAGGAGGGGGGACACACATTTTACCGCTTTGGAAGTGTCTCTCGCGCAAACTATTTAGTTTAGAAAAAAATGATATTAGAAACCTCAGTATCATTTTTGAAGACCTATTCATAGATACCCCACACGCATGGGTTTGACGAAAAAAAATTTTTGAGTTTCAGTTCTAAGTATGGGGACCCCCAAAATTGATTGCTTTTTTTCTATTTTTGTGTGAAAATCTTAATGCGGTTCACAGAATACATCTACTTACAAAGTTTCAACTGTATAGCTCTTATAGTTTCGGAAAAAAGTGGCTGTGACATACGGACGGACAGACAGACAGACATGACGAATCTATAAGGGTTCCGTTTTTTGCCATTTGACTACGGAACCCTAAAAAAATATAGCCTATTAAAGTTCGTGTGACGGCACCCCGTGCGAAAAAATGCAGCACGGCGTGACGTCACACGTAACTTTAATGGGCTTTATCTTTGTCATTTTTGGTTTAATTTACAAATAAAAAAATAAGTGTCCTTTATTTTTGAATAATCTAAAAGACGGACTAATTACATTTTTCACCAGCCTATTCTTCGTCAATGTGCGTTGACATACTCATTTGAAACTAAAAGCTAAATATTTATTGGCTTCTTGCTTTACACTTTTAAATTTATTACACAAATAATAAAAAGGCGATAGTTGGTATGTTTGTTACTCGTTGAACGGCTGAACCGATTTAGATGAAACTTGGCACACTTTTCAGTCACATTCCAAGACATGGTCTACCGATCACAACCTGTAATAGGATATACTTTTTAATTTTGGAGTACGTTTCCTCAGGATAACATATGGGCGAAGACTTTAGCCAAAACTAGTATGTAAAAATATTTTTCTTTTTTTATTTATGGTACAGTAAAATGGGGTGAATAGAGACTTAGAGGTGAATAGAGACAAAACTGTAAGGGTATTTCCTCGATATTTGAATATTTTTTTCGGCATTTACCTATGTCAATTTTTTAATGAATTGTTATTCTAAAAAATCGATGCTTTGTTAGAGGCCGATATTATAGTATCAAAGTGAAAAACCAAACCAAAGTTTTGTCTCTATTCACCCCTAAGTCTCTATTCACCCCGTTTTACGGCACCACCACTAAAAAGTACCCCTCAGCCAAACTTAAATACCTTCTAACCAGAGTGCATTAATGTTTCTAATAATCCCAAACACGGTTAGATTACATTAATTTACCTTCCGGCTTCATCATCAGATCAGTCCGATACATCCCCTCCCCCTTTTCTTTCAGCCTGTCATCGACTACACGTATAAATAAAGCAATTTTACTTGTTACGACAGTTCTGCTGTGTTCCTATGAGGAGTTCTGGTCCATATCTTCGAAGTTCATGATCAGATCATAACAATATTTCTATGGGACCAAGTTGGAAGCATAAACTTTCAATAAAAATAAAAATATTTCAGAATCGGTCCACAATTGAATGAGATATCGGTGAACATACATACACCGTGTTATTTTAATCGTTTTAATCCCGTGGAGGGTCGATCCGGTAAACATCAGCTGAGCGAGTTCAATAACCTGTAGGTAATAGTCGACGTTGCGTACAAACTATCTACAGGTCATTGAACTCGCTCAGCTGACGTTTTCTTAAAGAAATTAGTTTCGTACATGCCCAAAAATTCGAAGACATGTGACATTCACCAACCCGCACTGGACCCACGTAGTGAATTACGATTCATTCCCTCTCCTAGAGAGGAGGCCCGAGTACCAGAAAGGGGAACATTACAAGGCCGACTATGCTACTATTATTTATTTATTTACTATTAAGAGTTTCCTACAATGAACCTTTTTTCAACTTTCCAATCTTGCAATGTATCGTCCATGTACTCGACGAGCCGTTTAGCTGGGAACACTTTATGCACGCGTTTCCTGTGCGTATATAAGGACGCTTTTTGCTTGAACGTTTGTTGGCATATATCGCAGGAGAGGGGACGGTCGCCTGAGTGAATTACTTCGTGCTGTGTTAGCGCTTTTTTGTCCTGTAAAAGAGATTGGTTTTGTTAATCATACTAATCTACACTAATATTATAAAGAGGTAAAGTTGTTTTTTTTTAAGCTATTGCATAGCTTCTATCGCGGACCTTGAGCGTGGAGACCGAATCCAGAAATTCCGTAACGAAAATAACCTAACACCCCCCACTCATTTGTTTTCTTATCGGTCACCACGCTCAAAAAGTGTAACTTCAATTAAAATGAAAGAAAAAAAAAAACAAAGGAAAAAATAATGCATAAATAAATTAAATAAATAATTATAATTGCATAAGTTGATAAAAAATGCTATGCAATAGCTCTACCGCGGCAGTCCCCGAGTGCCACACGTCTTTTTTTAAATTTTTTTTTGTTTGTAGGTTACCTCCTAGCCTCTGAAAGTACAGTTGCCATCATGGATCTTGAACGCTCGGCGTCAGAGTGGGGATCGCTTGGCGCATTCCATACGTTAGCGAGCCAATCGTCTTCGTTGTTATGTACATGCTGCAACGCAGTGAACGAATCAGGAGTGACGTCTATGACGCGATGGCGCGGCGAGCCAATCACTGACACTCCCCGCCCCAGCGTGACACTCCCCGCCCCAGCGTCGCACTTCCCACCACTAAAGAGATCGAATATTTGACTTCTGCGCAAGTGTTCAATATCCGTGATGGCAACTGTTCTGGTCCGATTGCTCAAATTTGTAGTAGGTAGTAGTCGGCGTTGCGTACAAACTACCTACGAGTCATTGAACTCGCTCAGCTGACGTTTTCTTAAAGAAATTAATTTCGTACATGCGTTAATTAATACGATTTTTGAAAAAAAAAGGTACTTTATTTTTTAATTTTATCTTTACAAATCGATAGTGTTTCATGTACCGGATCGACCCTTCACGGGATTAAAACGATTAAAATTTAACGGTATATATTCCTAGGCATGTAGTAAAAAGCAGTTATTTCAATATTACAAACAGACACTCTAATTTTATTTATATGAATAGAATGGGTTGTTATGGGTATGAAATTTCGGATACGGATTGGATACGGATATAGAAATGATTATTATACCGGTTACGGATACGGATATGAAATTATTTCGGATTATCCGTTAGTTTCGGATAATTTCGCTAACGGATATTAGATTTTTAAGGAATTTCAGAAGTCAAATATAAATACATACTATTTACTACTATACTATTTATATTTTACGACGCGACACGTTATGACAAGCTGACATAACATGTCGCAATTAGGCTCCGCCCCTTTCGGATTCGGTTACGGATATTATTTTATATCGGATATCCGATAGTTTCGGTTATGGTTATGGAGATCCCTAACATCCCTGGTACAGATATAATTTAGAACTGGTCACTTACAGTGAACGCCTTCCCACATTCTTGACATACGTGATTCCTCGGTTTCTCCTTCTTCTGACCGTGGACTCGCATCATATGCTTCTCCACATTCGCTCTTGACGCTATGGGCTGAAAATATCAAGAGAAGATATTAATATTTGTAAAGCATAATCAGCCCTTTAATGTTCCCATTGCTAGGAGAGGGAATGGGCCGTAATCCACCACGTGGGCCCAGTGCGGGTTGGTAAATGTTTTTTTTTTTTTTCGATGGGTAAAATCATCTTATGATAACCCCCGCTCTTGGGCGGAGCGGGACATAGTGTCAGACTCTTACTGACTAAAAAACCCATCCCGTTCCTTCAAGCCTTCATACCGGGGCTCGAGCGCCCTTTCGGATAACCCTGGCCCCAGTAGGCTTCGACCCGGCTGGGTCCCTGCTGTTGCTGACAACTCTCTGAGGCGCGCGGGAACAGTGCGCGCCGTCGACGACTTGGGCTCGGTCCGGACAGTTGCTGGACGGTCGGACAGCGAGCTACCCATTGCTCAATTATGCTATTCATTTCAGAATTGTTCGCACTTTAAGCTCAGATATTATCATATTTGTAATTCAATTATTCGCCACAGATGACCCATTTTGATTTATTTGTGTAACGTCACTGACAACCCCCCCTCTTGAGCGGGGGTTGTCATTGGATGATTTTTTCCATAATATAAAAAAAAAACAGCAAATCAATATTTTTTTGAGTTGTGACACGATTAGAGCGGAGGTGCCATATGTATGGACAGTGGACACCAGTCAACGTACCTTCTCACAAATAGGACATTTATGCACCGTCTTGCCAAGATGTTGATAATTAAAGTGGTCTTGCATTGCTTCCTTAGTGGGGTAGCCTTTGTTGCACATCGGACATGGGAACCTGAAAAAAATATAAGATATATTATTGAGGATTTTCGAAATAAACCACAAATTGTTTATCTTAAAACAAAGGTTTGTTTTATTCAACACGCTTTTACAGTATAACAATTATCGTTAAACTAAAATTACATTTTTATCTCACCTGAAAACAAAGAAACGACATTTAAAGTTCACTAATATCGCCTCCTCAATTATATCCCTTTATTTATCTCTCTAGAAGTTTTTATGGTTCTTATAACAATAAAATGCACAAAATAATCTAAACATCATCTGCCATTGAATCATACGTCACCCCGTATCCACAGCTTAAAAATTATATTAATGAAATTTCATTTCCAAGGAGGTCATTACAAATATATACAAAAAAATCTAAGTGCTGGAAAACACAAAGAGAAATGGAAAGGGTTTCTTTGCATTATCGTCATTTCAGCCGATACACGTCCACTGTTGGACATAGGCCACACTGGATGCGCTATTTGCTTGACTACACTGGCAGCGCGATTTGCTTGGCCACACTGGCAGCACGATTTACTTGACCAGACTGGCAGCGAAGTGCGGTGAGCGCCTCACCGCCCTTCCAGCCTGTCCAACCACTGAGTGTCTCGCTAGTGCAGTGCATCTACTCACTTGAAGACCTGGTCGGAGGCGTGAGCGCGCGAGTACTTGAGATGCGCCTGGTAGGTCGCGAGGTGGCTGAACGTCTTGTTGCACTCCTCACACTCGTAACGACTCTTGTTCTGATGACGCTGGATGTGGTACTTGAGCTGGATCACGCGCACCATCTTATGGCAGATCGTGCACTCGGCGCGGGGGAGGGGACCCTCGTGGAGTCTGTGAATTGAGAGAAATATAGGTCTTATCAGAAGGCTTAGTCGACCAAAGAGAAAGGGGCGATCATTTTTGATTCGATCACGTATTAGTATGATCATAACTTACTTGAGATGTGTCGCCAAAGTGGTCCTGTTCACGAACCGCTTCTTGCAGTGGTCACATTGTAGACCTTCTCTGTGGAAGCGAGCCACGTGGTTCTTACGGGCGCGGGAGTTTCTGGAACAACACAACTAACAATAATCCGAATCGCAATTAACACTATAGTACCGTTACACTATCGCTTAAGTCATTAAGTAAAATCACTTCGAGTACTAGGGTAGTTCGCTCTTGATCGCAATCGAAATCACAACTGACTCGCTTCCGGCCGGGGGCTCGTATTTATATGCGGAGCCAAGAAAATTCTAGATACCGACGTCCCGCGATTGATCCAGAATTCTAGAACCATTGAATCGCTTCTCGAAGTCATAAATCATTTTTATTGCACGATGTACTGAGTCACTTTCATGCGAATTTCGACTCTATTGTTAAAGTCGGAGAGTACCATTTCCCTTATCGGTAGAAAATACCTAACTACCAGTTGTAGGTACTTTGTGGATGTTTCGAGATTTTTCTAAGCCTGGCTACGCACAACCATTCTAGACCTTTCAAACAGCAATGCGTTTTAATTATTACGTGCTACTCGTTATTTTCTCGGAGATATGGCGTGTTCACGTTTAATGGCGTAACAATATAATATCGCGTTAGATTCCGTTAGACTTTTAAATCATGCTCGATGTTGCCGGCAGGCGGGTGAAAAATGATCCTGATAATGAATAAAGTAACACTTACTTGAAGAACATATCACATTCCAAACACTGGTACACTTCGATGGAAGTCTTTGACAGCAGCTTCCGAAGATCACCAGGCTTTGGAGGAGTCGCATTGGCTTCTTTTTCTTTATCTTTCTTTTTTCTACCCTGGGAAAATTGCAAGGAATTTCTTAGGCAACCCACCCGCGTTTATATTTAATATACTAGATTTGTCATAAAATACGTTTCATCCATTAAACAGACCGGTGAAGGTCGATCTTAATCGTATCCTCTACTATAGGTCATCAAGGTCTCTTAAGTACGGACGAATAAATTAACCGACTTGGATCTCAAATTTAGTTGCTCAGCTGGTGAGGTTGTTCGTTCGTCCTGTACCTAAACAACACCACAGGAGCCGTATTATGACCTCTTAAAACCATCATGTTTTCGGTGTGAAAAAGAGACGGAGCTATACAGGACGAATAGCACTATCCTTTTCTCACACAGAAAACATGATGGTTTTAAGATGTCATAATACTGCCGCAGGCCGCGAACACACCGTTTATTAGCTGATCCCTTATCGCAGACAGTGTCATGAGCTAACTCGCCACTCGTTCGTGCGCTTTCTGTGCTTAATGCTCTTCTGACTCTAACACCAGAGTGTGACTTGTTTGCTGGGAGATGGATAGATGTGTGTCGTGAATATCTGAGGTTTTCTGAGAGGATGGATGAAAAGTAAGTAAACATTGTCTTATTTGTTTTGTGGAATATTTTATTTTATTGGTAATATGCACAGTTAAATTTTGATCGTTTTAATCCCGTGGAGCGTCGATCCGGTACATGAAACACTATCGATTTGTAAAGATAAAATAAAAAAATAAAGTACCTGTTTTTTTTAAACTCGTATTAATTTACGCATGTACGAAATTAGTTTCTTTAAGAAAACATCAGCTGAGCGAGTTCTATGACCTGTAGGTAATTAGTACGCAACTACGACTACTACCTACAGGTCATTAGTAGTCGGCGGTACTTTATTTTTTAACCGACTTCTAAAAAAGGAGGAGGTTCTCAATTCGGGTGTTTGTATTTTTTTTTTATGTATGTTCGGGCATAACTGCGTCGCTTGTCAACCGATTTGAAAAAATCTTTTTTTGTTGGAAAGGGTATACTTCCCAAATGATCCCATAGTCACCATGTCGGGATCTGATGATGGAATCTTGGCTAAATCGAGGGAACTCCTCAAATATTATAGGCAACTATATAGTCATTTTGATATTTTCATCAAGGAATTAAGCATTTACAGTCAAAGAGTGACATTTGATGAGGTGGAACTGGTTAAGAAGACCAGAAATTGCCAACGGAACTTCATACTCAAACAAATATCACATTGAACATAGTTAAGCGACTATGACAATACAAATAAATGAATAGTTCTGAATAGTTATGTTAAAAATGGTATTATCAAAGTAACCTGATGATAGTGTGTGAGTGGAGCTGGAAGATAGGCACCGGAACTCCGTAATTAATCAATGTATCCTACCCGTGTTTGGGCTTATTAGAAATGTCATGAGATGCACTTTGGCTATAAGGTACTTACTATCAAAGTGATCTGATGATGGAGCCGGAAGCTGGAAGGTAGACACGGGAACTTCATATGAAAATGATGTATTCTAGCAGGGTTTGAGTTAATTGGAATTGAAATGAGAAAAAAGTACTCTGGCTGTAAGTGTGTTGCAACTAAAAATTATGAAATAAAAAACTTTTTATAAAAAAAATATAACCGACTTCACTAAAAAAACACTAAAACGATCAAAATAATTTTAATTTCGGAAGTGGGTGTTAAATAGGGAACAAACAATAACGAAAAACACCGACTTCTGAAATTAAAATTATTTTGATCGTTTTAGTGTTTTTTTAGTGAAGTCGGAAAGTTTTTTTTAATTTTTAATCTTTACAAATCGACAGTGTTTCATGTACCGGATCGACCCTCCACGGGATTAAAACGATTAAAATTTAACGCGGTATATGTGTGGTGCATTCTTCTTCTATATCTTGTTTCTGTACAACACATTAGTTTAGACTGTAATGTTGTATAAGTATTGGGAGGGGGTTTTTTACAACCTAAAATACGGACTTAATAAAATGTAATTATCTTGACCCTGGAAACTACAATATTTCACTTAGGGTCAACTCACACTGAAAGAGCGGCAAAGGGCAGCGCAGTTTCAGTGTCATATGAATTTTAACTTTATTTTCATTTCTATAATACTTATTATCGCATGAGAAACACGAACGAGAGAATTCCCCGGAATTCCTGCGGCGCCGCGGGCATCCGCGCGACTCGTTCGAGTTTCTCATGCGATAATAAGTATTATGGTAATGATAATAAAGTTAAAATTCATCATCATCATCATCATCATCTCAGCCGATACACGTCCACTGTTGGACATAGGCCTCCCCCAAGCGTCGCCACATCGAACGTTCCTGTGCGTCCCGCATCCATCGTTTCCCGCTACCTTCACCAGGTCGTCGGTCCACCTTGTAGGAGGCCTTCCAACACTGCGTCTTCCGGTTCGCGGTCGCCATTCCAGAACCTTTCGGCCCCAACGGCCATCTGTCATCATCAATAAAGTTAAAATTCATATGAAACTGAAACTGCGCTCCGCTTCGCTGCCCTTCGCCGCTCTTTCGGTGTGAGTTGACCCTTACATTCACTTACCTTGTTAGTGCGCACGTCACCGATTTTAATGCCCGCGTTGGGAGTTTGCTTGGTCATGTGGGCGGATACGTGCTGTCTGATCTGTTTATTACTCATCTCACTGTGGCCGCACAGCTTACAATTGTAGCGCACGTAGTGAGTATCTGTGTGAGAGGGTACGTATCAAAATCCCGAAAGTTCATAATACCTATGATTGAAATACCGACGTCCAAAACACCGAAATTCAAAATACCGAAAGTTTTAAATGCCGATAGTCGTTATATCGAAACACAAAATACCGATGTTCAAATGCCCGAAAGGACGAAATCCCGAATGGACGAAATACCGATGGATGAAATCCCAAAGAGCAGCGACGTAGTTCCCGCGATTACTCATAGATACAATCAAATTTTTACGAGAGATTGTTGGTATTATTCTTTATTTCGAACTGGCTGAAATAGGTTAGGTTAGGTTAGAATTGTGACCAAACAACTACTACCAAAAAGCTACTTCTCAAAATAAAACAGATCGGGACCTTAGGGCATCGACCCTCCGTGTCGGGATTTTGAATGTCGGGATTTTAAACTTTCGGTCAAATGAACTTTCGGGATTTTAAACTTTCGGCCAAACGACCATTCGGCGTTTCAATTTTCGGTGTTTCGTCCGTCGGTATTTTAAAATTCGGTCTTATAAAATTCGGGATTTTAATACGTACCCGTGTGAGATGAAAGCTTACTCTCATCTATATAAATGTAGCATACTTTGCACGCGACCTGTCCTGGTTTCTGAAAAACAAATTGTTATGTTACAGTTCGCGCGGTGAATCAAGATCGCTCGGTGAAAGTAGTGGGGGCAATCGGCGCATGTGTACAATTTCGCACAGAAATTCTTAGTGTGTTAGGATTTTATTTTTAATTTCGTATGTTTGAATCTTAGTAACATAACTTATAATAACACTAGTTTTTGTTTGTTATTTATCGTGTTAGTAGGTAAATTCAGATTTATTTTTTCTAAATTAATATTAAAATTAAAAAAAAAAAATTCGTTAGTTTCTCTCTTAACGTAACAATTCACGTCGTAAACCATTTTTCTGGCTTGCCGTTTTGAAACTTTATTTTTAACAATTTTTTTTTACCACTACGTATTACTAATACGATAACACAAGCTGTACGCAACAGTATCCAATGAGACGCGAGAACGCAACGCGGGAATTGAAAAGCAACTCTATCTACCAATGACGTGTCGCCGTCGGCGCACACCCGCCCGCACGTCGCCAAATAGACCTTAGAATTGAATACTGCGCATGCCCCTTCCACTTTTGGCGAGCTAAGATCGCTCGCCAAAAGTGGAAGGGCCAAAAGTGGAAGGGAATTCATCGCGAGACCTGTAATTTATTATTTTACGGAATTCTTTTTAACTTTTATGAATGTTGGGTTGTGAAAAAGATGTATGAAAAAAGATTGCACGTAGCGGAGATGATGTGTTGTGTGACGAGAATGGATAAAGTGAGAAATGAGTATATTAGAGGAAGTTTGAAAGTGGCGCTAGTGACTGAAAAGTTGAAGGGGAATCGTTTGTATTGGTATGGTTTTTTTTTTGGTGGGGAAAATCATCCAATGACAACCCCCGCTCTTGGGCGGAGCGGGAGATAGTGTCAGACTTTTACTGACTAAAAACCCACCCCATTCTTTCGTGCCTTCATACCGGAGCTGAGCTACCTCTCGAAACTAACCCTGGCCCCAGTAGGCTTTGACCCGGCTGGGTCCCTGCTGTTGCTGACAACTGCTTGAGACGCGCGGGAACAATGTGCGCCGTCGACGATTTGGGCACGGTCCGGACAGTTACCGGACGGTCAGACAGCGAGCTACTCATTGCTCGCCGTCCTCAAGCCCACGCCTACGGTGGCTGGAAGTTGGGATCGGAATCCCGGCGGCGGCTGGGGCGCTGTGAGCGCCGCCGTTGCTTGATGCAGTCGGCCTCCTCCTTCGCTAGCATTACTGCTTCAGGTTCGCGCCTGCCACTCCTCGCTCCGAACCATGGCCTGTACCAAGGCCCGGCGCGAGTGATCTCTGCCGCCGAGAGTAGAGTGGGGTAGAGTTGAGTAGAGTGGGATAGACTTGAGTAGAGTAGAATAGGGTAGTCTGTTGACGGGAGCGACGCTGCGGGTAAAACCTAGTATAATATAATATTCCACAACTATCACACAACTCCGTCTAGTCTCAAGCTAAGCAGAGCTTGTGTTACGAGTACTAGACAACTGATAAACACACTTATATATTTCTAAATACATACATATTATAGATAAATTACACCCAGACACAGAACAAATGATCGTGCTCATCACACAAACACTTGTCCTGGGTGGGAATCGAACCCACGACCTCCGGCATAGCAGTTAGGGCTACTAACCACTAGACCAGTGAAAGAATGTTGCAGTCAGTATAAGAATGAGGATGCTTACCGCTCGATGTAATGAGACGAAGTGGTCTTCAACCTGTTGTTGTGTATAGAAACCAATTATGCATAATTCACACTTATATACTGAGCTCGCGTACTGCACTTTCTGCTTAGCTTCCTCTCTGAAACATACATTATCTCATTATTTTTAGGATTTCATACCTAAAGGGTAAAACGAGGCTATATTACTAAGACTCCGCTATACCTCCGTCTGTCTGTCCGTCTGTCACCAGGCTGTCTCAAGAACTGTGATAGACAGTTGAAATTACATTCTTTTGCATATTTAACAACAAATACTAAAAACAGAATAAAATAAATATTTAAGGGGCCGGCGACGGATGAATTTCCATAAAACGTTATACCACGCTCATTTGCATATTTCCAACATATTATGATGATATTCGGTTATAGACAATATTTATCTAGGTCGTCTTGACGTCTTTCTTTTTTGAAAAAAACAAAAAGATATTTAAGCGAATTGTATTTCGCACTTTTTTACAGCGTAAATGGCAAAACATGCCATTTGGCTTTTCCTGTATTAAAAATAACAATATTTCTAATATTCTCGACGTAGGAACCTAGATAAATATTGTCTATAACCGAATATCATCATAATTTGTTGGAAATATGCTCCAACTGCAAATGAGCGTGGTATTACATTTGTATGGAAATTCATCCGTCGCCGGCCCCTTAAGCGGGGTTCTCATGCAATAAACGTGATTGTTTTGCCAGTCAGTGTCAGTAAAGATCACGCCCTCCCGCTCTACCCTAGGGCGAGTGAAGTAATTAGATGATGTCCCATCTCAAAAGAATGTAAAAAACATGTTACCTGCACGCCAGCATATCAGCTTCGCTCATATACTCCATGTTATATCCAAGAGTTGAGGCTGGCTTTTCAAGCTTCGGCTGCGTACCTTGACACATGATCACTGTCTCAATTTTTGAAGACGTTAGCGGCCTGAAATATAACAAATAGGTATAACATCTATACACCGCTAAATTTCAATCGTTTTAATCCCGTGGAGGGTCGATCCGGTACATGAAACACTATCGATTTGTAAAGATAAAATTAAAAAATAAAGTACCTTTTTTTCAAAACTCGTATTAATTTACGCATGGACGAAATCAATTTCTTTAAGAAAACGTCAGCTGAGCGAGTTCATTGACTTGTAGGCAGTTTGTACGTAACGCTGACTTTAATCCCGTGGAGGATCGATCCGGTACATGAAACACTATCGATTTTAAAAGATAAAATTAAAAAATAAAGTACAAACTATCTACAGGTCATTGAACTCGCTCAGCTGACGTTTTCTTAAAAAAAAAAAACTAATTTCGTACATGCGTAAATTAATACGAGTTTTGAAAAAAAGGTAATTTATTTTTTAATTTTATCTTTACAAATCGATAGTGTTTCATGTACCGGATCGACCCTCCACGGGATTAAAACGAGTAAAATTAGCGGTGTATATAAAAAAATGAATCCCTATTTCTTTGGTCACGCCATCACGCGTGAACGGCTGGACCGATTTCGCTAATTCTTTTTTTGTTGTGTTCGTTATTGTGAGGAAAAGATTCATAAGAAAAAAAAATTAAAATTAGGGTAGTGTAGGATAGAGTGGGGTAGTGTAGGGTAGAGTAAGGTAGAGTAGGGTATAGTAGGGTAGAGTAGGGTATAGTAGGATAGTGTAGGGTAGGGTAGTGTAGGGTAGAGTAGAGTAGGGTTGTGTAGGGTAGAGTAAGGTAGAATAGGGTAGATTAGGGTACAGTAAGGTATAGTAGAGTATAGTAGGGTAGAGTTGACAGCTTAGCTAAAAGTTATCACAACATGAATATTAGGCGGTATGAAGTTTGCTGGGTCAGCTAGTTAGTTATGTAATAATTATATGTATGTCGTATCCGGCAGTTGATATCTTGACAACAAAACAAGGCACGCCATCTAGTGGCAACGAGAAGAACTAGAGGTAGTGCGCTTTGACAGATTCGGGCGTTTCCATTTTACAACTACCGGCACAGATCTTGAGCGCCGACTTTAAGTTGCGCAGAAGTCTAATATTCGGTCTCTTTAGTGGTGCGAAGTGAGACGCGGGGGCGGGGATTGTTAGTGATTAGATAACAACTAATACGATTGGCTCGCCAATGTATGGAATGCCCAAAGCGATCCCCACTCTGACGCCGAGCGCAAAAGATCCGTTCCGGTAATTGTACTACGAGCTTGAGGGGGCGAGAACCCGCCGAGGATCTTCCGCTGAAGTGATGATGATGAGTTGGACAAAGGCTGATGATGAGTTGGACAAAGGCTACTCACCCTATAGTTAAATGAGGCATACCCCCCTCTACAGTATGTGTGATTGGATCTGAAGAGACCAGAGCGTCCGTCCCGACCACGATATGAGACATCACGCCAGTTACTGGGTTCTCCAGTACTATTTCTGGTACTGAAACAAAGTTTTTTTTAAATTACTTTTTTTTTTAAATAATATAAACTAGATATTTGACTCTCGAGTTCAGTGGTAGTCGAGTGGTAACGGCCACGACTTAGGAGTTGTAGGTCACGGGTTCGAATCCACCCAGGCGCATCACTTTTTGTAATTTATTTCATCACAACTGCTCTCAAAACTGTGAAGGAACCAAAAATTCGAAGACGTGTGACATTCACCAAACCGCACTGGCCCTGCGTGGTGGATTACGGCCTATTCCCTCTCCTAGTGAGGAAACTCAGGCCTCCTCTCTAGGAGCAGTCAGTCTCGCCCAGAAGTGAGAACAAATCAAATCAAAGCATTTATTTCAAATAGACCATTTACAGGCACTTTTGAATAGTCAAATGTCGGTCAGTCCAAGAAAAGTGAAGCTAAATTGCACGTTCCAAACAGTAGGTCTCTATGGAGAAGAACGTGCAAGAAACTCCATGGACACTCTTTTAAATCATATTATGTGTTACATATAATGCTTGGTTACATATTACTTGTTGCTTCTATCGTGTGAGCACAATGTCAATAATGAAATAAAAATGTAAAATAATTAAAAAATAGAAACTGAATTAAGCTACTACACATTAAAAGGCTGGTCCAGATTTGGTTAGATCCAATCTTCAAAGCCTTGAGCACAGGCGTAGGGTAGCCAGCATTTCAATATTTTACAGGATACATTTTGGAGTGTGCACGGGAATTGCTTACCTTCTAAGATATGATCATCAATGTCCAGCAGATTATTCCCCTGTTCCCTCACAACTTGAGCCACGTCATAATGCTCGCTCTTCACATTCTGAGGGTGGCTGGCGATGATGTATTCCTGCTCTTCGGAAGCTGAGGAGAAGTCGAAGTATATTTTGTCGTATTCCGTCTTAGTCTCCATTTCGAGGCAGGAGAGAGATTGGGACATGTATGTGTGGTCCATGCTCTGTAAAGAAGAAATGATATCCAATTTAATTCTTTATTGTTGTATCATGTGTGTTACTTATGATGTCAAAAATAGTTATACAAGTGCACATGGACCCTGTCGGGCACAGCAATTTCATAGAGGTAAGTAGGCAGAATAACAATTATTTGGGAACAAAGTAAAAATATAGAGAAAAAAAATTGGAAAAATAGATCGGATATACAAATCAAATAAAATAAAAGTCAATAATACGGTAGATAATATGTAAAAAAACCGGCCAAGTGCGAGTCGGACTCGCCCATGAAGGGTTCCGAAGCAGCAAGTAACATAATATAAAAGTTCTTGTAATGTGTTGTAACTTTGATCGATGTTTTAATAACAGTGTATTTTTTTCGATTTATGACGCATTAAAAAAAAAACTGGTTACTAGATTTCGTTCAAACCAATTTTCGTTGGTAGTTTTTATAGTAATGTACATCATATATTTTTTTTAGTTTTATCATTCTCTTATTTTAGAAGTTAGAGGGGGGGGGGACACACATTTTACCACTTTGGAAGTGTCTCTCACGCAAACTATTCAGTTTAGAAAAAAATGATATTAGAAACCTCAGTATCATTTTTGAAGACCTATCCATAGATACCCCACACGTATGGGTTTGATGAAAAAAAAATTTTTGAGTTTCAGTTCTAAGTATGGGGACCCCCAAAAGTTATTGCTTTTTTTCTATTTTTGTGTGAAAATCTTAATGCGGTTCACAGAATACATCTACTTACAAAGTTTCAACAGTATAGCTCTCATAGTTTCGGAAAAAAGTGGCTGTGACATACGGACGGACAGACAGACAGACAGACAGACAGACAGACAGACAGACAGACATGACGAATCTATAAGGGTTCCGTTTTTTGCCATTTGGCTACGGAACCCTAAAAAAAAGACGTGTGGCACTCGGGGACTGCCGCGGTAAAGCTATTGCATAGCATTTTTATCAAGTTATGCCATTATAATTATTTATTTATGCTATTTAAGCAGTATTTTTTTTCTTTGATATTAATTGAAGTTACACTTTCACACATTGAATTGAACTTTGATTGATTATTCACTCATTTGTTTTCTTATCGGTCACCACGCTCAAAAAACAAATAAGTGGGGGGTGTTAGGTTAGCTTCGTTACGGAATTTCTGGATTCGGTCTCCACGCTCAAGGCCCGCGATAGAAGCTATGCAATAGCTTAAAAAAATCTAAATTAAATAAGTTAAAAATATTAAACAATGCCTTTCAATCGCCATAAGGTGAGATAAGAAAATATAATAACCATTAATTATGAAGCATGAACGATTTAAGGGGTGTTAAGTTTTTATGAAAACATTCTCGCGAACCTTGAGGAGGTGGAGTGGATCGAATGACACATTTGTCCCACTCGTACGCAAAATACCCACTTTAGTCGTGGAGATGGGGACACCAGCCCGAAATACAACAGAAGCTACTAACCTCCTGTGTTCTGCTGAGCGCCAAGACCCTCAGATGCTCCTGAGCGCTGTGCACCTGCCATTTGAACTTGTGGAACTTCTTCATCAGTGCCAGACACTCCCAGCAGATTAGCTGGTCCACCTCCGGCATTGACTCACCAAACTGAAACAAAGTACTACATTTTGATACAAGTGGTGGCTGTTATGGAGCCGAGTGCTGCAGTAACAAATTTACATATGTATCAAATAACGTTATTTATTACACTTATGAAGTAATAAATAAACAGGTGTTGACGTGGGGGTCACTTAGCATACAGCCTGCTATTATATATACAATACAATAGTGACGGGACGGACTCGTGCACTTTTCCGCACTAGCGCGGAAAACAGCCAATTGTGTGCGTAAAAGCGGTAGAGCGAATTTTTCGAGTAAGTGTATTAAAAAAATGAGTTCTGCCCAACCTAAATAATATGATACAAGGGCAGGAAGATGGTGATAATATTTCAGAAATGTGTTTTTCTAATGTAGAAATAATAATAATAATATTCCACAACTATCACACAACACCATCTAGTCCCAAACTAAGCAGAGCTTGTGTTATGAGTACTATACAACTGATAAACATACTTATAAATATATTTCTAAATACACACATATTATAGATAATTACACACAGACACAGAACAAAAAATGATCGTGCTTATCACATAAACATTTGTCTGGGATGGGAATTGAATCCACAACCTCTAATATTGCAGTCTGGGTTACTAACCACTGGACCAATAGGGGAGTCAAACTGGTACCTACTGTATTACCACTAGTAATGTTTGTAAGTCATTTCTAATATTTTTCATATAATATGTGAAACATAATTCTTATGAGAAAACTATTATGAAACACAGGTTTTCATTACCCTAGATCAGGCAGATCTATACTACAGTTTGAATTAAATTTATGTCGATTGTAATTAATGTAAATTATAATGTTGCTTACTTTATACCTGAATAAAGAATTATTATTATTATTTGCGGTTACAGTAATCAGCTGCAAAATTAAGTTTGTTTTTTATTGTATATACTTTTCCAGGATAAAAAGTACCCACTGTGGTGCCCAGGATTAAAGAATTATTATACCAAGTTTCATCATAATCGAACCGGTAGTTTTTGCGTGATGCCTGAACAAACAGACAGACCGACAAAAAATTTTTTAATCACATTTTTGGGTTCAGTGTTGGTCTAGTAACATGCCATTTTCTATAGTCATCTAGCAATTTGCCATTTTTTTTTTTTTTTGATACATTCAATATACAGAATTTTCACTTCTACAGATTTATTATAAGTATAAAATAGTTAAAGACATATCTCAAATCTCAGGTATGAATTGTGAATGGCTTAGAATGATAGAAACTTTATAATGAGTGTGTCAACTTTAAGATGGACAACTTTTTTAAGACAAATTTTAAACTTTTAATTTTTTTTAAGCTAAAGGTAATTTAAAATTCAATGCATGTGATCTCAAAACTATTTTGATAGATCACAATAAACATGACAAGAAAGTTGTTGGAACGATTCCCGAATCCAAAAATATATTATTTTAACCGTCATGGAAATGCACGCCAACAAAAGACTTTAGAAGATTAAAATATATAGGTATTTCTATTTGACCTTATTATTTACGTAATACGAAATAAAAAGAAACTTTTAAGTCAAAAACTATTATTTTAAAACTTACCCTGTCTCCCGCGAAATCGTACATAAGCAATCGGAAAACTTGATAAACTTGTGGTGAATTATTTAAATCAAAAAGATCTCGATCGCTACTCAGGCAAGTGCTACACACCGTCCTATAACCAGTATCAACATCTTGTTCCATTTCCTCTACTTCAAACTTTTCAATAACTAATTCAAAACTATTTAATTGTTGTGATTAATTTTCGTATCACAACAAAAAGTAATACTCCCATGTAAAATAGACGAAAATTGATGAACAACGATTCTCTGCACTGCGACACCACAAAATGGCTTCCTTATCAAGTGTTGCTATATTTAAAAAAAATCTGCATGCGTCAACAGCTGGAACTTAAAAGAATTATACTCAAAAGCAAAATTAAAAAAAAAACAAAACCGTACTTTGGGTAAAATACCAATTCTAAAGGTATAGAATTAGATTTAGTTTAATGTTTATCAAGTCTTACTTTATCTTTAGCCAAATGTCAATTACCATAATTTCATTGAAACCTTATTTATATTTACTAATTTTGATAAGGTGTTATGTACAATTAATAAATTTGGATTGAATTACCTAACAAAGAAATCGGTAAATAGGTACCTGCAAAGTTTAATTTAGATATAAATAAAACGGAAAACAAACCCAAAATATAAATATCAAAAAGAATAAAAACCGTACATCTCACCCATCGATTGGAACATCACTATTTGTATAGTAGTGTCAAAACAGTGTCACTCATATGAAATGCGTCAAATGTGTTTCTTTAACTTTCTTTGTGTAGTCATATAACTTGAGCAGCTATTTTATGCTTTAAAAAGTGTAAAAATGAGTCAATTAAGATGTTATACCTGTTTAGAGTTAGACAGGACCCTAAGACCTTTAAAGCCACACGCTAAATACCTTTTTACTGTACTATGTCCGGAAATGTTTTTTAAAACGAAGGTACGTCATTTGCTTGACTTTTATCTTACAAAATGAAACAACTATATATGACGCCAGATAACCTTGGAATAAAGTTCATTGACCTTTTCCTAATATATCTGCGTAGGTACCCATAAAATAAACAATGAACTGCTTTCCATTACTAGATCATGTAAAGGATCACGATACATGTCGATTCAAGACAGCTTTATGTCTTTATTTCCGTTTTTAAATTAAGAATGTCAACAGATGTATTAGGGTCAATGACCGTTAATCCACAGTTATCTGGCGAGTACCGTATAATTGCAATGTTATCTATTCTACTAAGTACCTATGATAATTCTATTCTGAATAATTAGTTTGTTTGAACGCAGTAATCTCAAGAACTACTGGTTTGATTTGAAAAATTGTTTTACTAGTGGATAGCCCATTTATTTAAGAAAAGCTATAGGCAAAACATAATAGAGGCATATATAGCTTCATGCTTAGATCAATAGGGGCGAAGCTGTAATAAAATTAATAATAATAACCCTGACCGCCGGCGGCTTGCCCTGTTCCCGATGCCAGTGGGCTACTATTTTTTATATTTTTAAATATTTTTTAAAATGTTATTTTTAGTAGAAATATTTAAAAATATGATCAATATGTATATTACATAATAAATGAATGGAATAATAATTAATTAATCTGTCTTTTTCATTTTTAAGTGTTTGTGTGTGTACATAAATGAATAAATAAATAAAAAATGTGGCATTATTATGGGGATAACTATCTTAAATAGCTTTTTTTTTTTGGGTATTTCAATGTTAATCAGTATCTTATTTACTAAAATTATAAATACTTTCTACATGGGATGTGATATAGAATTTGAATTTATTTAATTCATTAAACCCCAAGCGAATGCCGGTGTTCTCTCATTGTCTTTCAATTGTGTCTCTAATTAAAGCATTCAAAAGGTTATTCAAAATAACAACTCAACTCTGGAACAGTACCCACTCCGAGTCCATCAACCAATGTCTGTCCGTTGGCAGACCTTCACTCTCTCTTATATTTTTATGTAAGTCTCAGGGGACCACAGCGCCTCTCGCGCCGGGCCTTGGTTGAGGCCATGGTCCGGAGCGAGGAGGAGTGGCAGACGGTCGCCGATTTCTGCAAAGCAGTAATGCTCGCAAAGGAGGAGGCCGAACGCATCAGGCAACGGCGTTATCGCCGCCGCTGCTGCCGCCGGGATTCTGATCCCGATTTCCGGCCACCGTAGGCGCGGGCTTGCGGACAGTGAGCAATGGGTAGCTCGCTGTCCGGCCGTCCGGTAACTGTCCGGACCAAGCCCAAGTCGTCGACGGCGCGCACTGTTCCCGCGCGCCTCAAGGAGTTGTCAGCAACAGCAGGGACCCAGCCGGGTCGAAGCCTACTGGGGCCAGGGTTAACCGAAAGGGCGCTCGAGCCTCGGTATGACGGCTAGAAGGAACGGTGTGGGTCTTTTAGTCAGTAAGAGTCTGACACTATCTCCCGCTCCGCCCAAGAGCGGGGAATATCAATGCATGAATTTTTCCCACCATAAAAAAAAATAAAAAAAGGGGACCACAGCGGTCCTCCGTCAGACATAGGTCGATGAACCAAAGAGCGGGTGCGGCTCAACAGTTGAGTCATTATTATCTTATCTACATTTAGTTTATAAAGAGATAAAGTTTGTTTTTTTGTTTGTAGGAGGTAATCTCTACAAGTACTGGTCAGATAACTAAAATATTTTCACTGATAGAAAGCTGCTTTATTCCTGAGTGACTTAGGCTCCATTTACACTGCCGCAGAATGGAATGGAAGTGACTTTTTGCAACGAAATTGTACATAGCGTAATGAACTTTATGTCAATTGTATAATATTCAAATTAAATACAAGCCAAAAAAAAGTCGCACGTCTTGGGAATCCTCGCCCATTCTCGGGAAGAGAATTCCCATAGCTACAAAATTGACGCTAGAAACGAAATTGATGCTTCCATTCCATTCAATTCCGAGGCGGTATAAATTGAGCCATAGGCTATATTTTATGTATGCAGGCTAAGCAAAGGCAAAGTGTTTAAAAAGTTATTTTCTTTATTTTTTCCAGGACAATACACAGTTCCTCATTTGCTGGGAGTGTGAGTATATGGCCGATAAAATTAAACGGTTCCAAAGCAAATTGAAAAAAGGAAATGAATTACTAAAATTGTCATTGAAAAGTAAAGCACCAGTAGTAAGTATTAACCGTTTATAATAATAATATTCCACAACACAACTATCACACAGCGCCATCTAGTCTCAATTTAAGCAGAGCTTGTGCTATGAGTACAGTTGCCATCACGGATCTTGAGCGCTCGGCGTCAGAGTGGGGATCGCTTTGCGCATTCCATACATTGGCGAGACAATCGTCTTCGTTATTAGATACATGCAGCAACGCAGTTAACGAATGAGGAGTGACGTCTATGACGTGATGGCGCCAGCCAATCACTGTCACTCCCCGCCCCCGCGTGTCACTTCGCACCACTAAAGAGATTGAATATTTGACTTCTGCGCTAGTGTACAAGATCCGTGATGGCAACTGTACTAAACAATTGATAAACATACTTATTCAGGGTTATTTTTAAAACACTGGCAACCTTTCAGGACTATGTTAAGAACATCATAAACAACAACTTTTGTTCTAGACTTTTTTGAATTTATCATAAATTCATCATTGGTTCATCAGATTTTCATAAAAAAATAAAAATAATTACAGTTGCCATCACGAATCACAATTAAATTTAAAAAAAAAAACTGATTTACCTAACTTTACCTCTCTGTTCCAGATCTTCGAGGGCCTATCCACTCAAAAACAAACAAAAGTAGAAACAATTAACATACCATCACAAAATCTTCCAAATCTACCACAAAAACAACGAACTCCACAACAAAAACAACCAATTCAACAACAAAAACAACCAATTCTACCACAAAAACAACCAATTCTACCACAAAAACAACAAACTCTACCAAAAAATCCGCATTTTAGTATAAATCCACAAAATATACTGCAACTATCGTTAAAAGACATGTTAGAAGCGCCGTCTAAACTTCATACAAAGACGGAGATTAAGATAGAAGCAATTGAGGAAGAAAAGCCCGAATTATTAGACGAAGAATCTTCCAGCAATGATTTTGATGAGCTTATCTTACCTACTACCATACATCAGATTACATGTGGTGAGTCTGACTTCTATTTAATTTAATTCGTAAACCCCAAGCACAAAATAGATAGGTACAGAATTCAATCTCCTGTGTGTACTTCACTTTTTATATCTACGCTAGGCGAACGCGCTAGGGTCAGCGCGTTGCGCCGAACTGTACGAGTGCGACCGGGCGATTGAGCCGAGATATCGTGTCCGTGAGCGATGTCTATGTGTGCTTGAGCGCGCTTTGTTATGTAGATTGTCTACTGTAACTATCTATTTAATGCCCCAAGCGAACGTCTTTCTTAATTTAAAACGGTATTCGAAAGATTAAATACAAAATGAACTCATTGTATATTTCATTAACCTTTCAATTGTGATAATTGCAGACACAATTGAAAGACAATAGGTGCGCGAACGCCGGCGTTCGCTTGGGGTCACTTGGGGTATCACGATCGAATGGATAATATATGCATTGTGCATCCTTCCCGTCCTAACCTATGATGCGCAAAGTTAGGCCTACTGTTCACGGAAGCATAGCTTCATAGACGCGTATTCGTAATTATAAAATGTAAATTATTTGAACTTATTTTAATTGTAATAATACTTATTTGACATTTTAATTTTACTTATTGGTCTACACTTTTATATTAAAACAAATTGTTGGAAAGAACAAAATGTCAGCTGAGCGAGTTCAATGACCTGTAGGTAGTTAGGTCATTGGACTCGCTCAGCTGATGTTTTCTTGCCAGGCACCTTATATATAGACAGACTGATCTTGGAGCGGTAAATAGGACTGCACGCGGTCAAATAGATATTGCCCGAAAATTGCCGAAATCGCTGTCATTAAAAGTGAAAAATAAAATAAATATGCATCTTTTTTTTTAGATCCTCTCCTAGTACCGATACAAAACCAACCAAAGCTATGGACAGAAATTGAAGTACCTCCTCTACCTCCCTTAATTCCAAAACCTATAAAAAAGGAACAAACCACTCCTATAACCGACATACCTCACGACGTCTTCCCAATAGACCAAACCCCTCTAAGAGGATTTAGAGAAAACGTCAAAGTTACCGTTAAAGATTCGAATGTAACTGGGAACATAGTCAATATGGAGGAAACTACACAGCCTCGTCGAAGGAAAAACGACCTACTAACAAAATTGCTTCAAAATCCTTCGAAAGGCGAAGACCTCTTTCTAATGACACAGCGTCTTAAATTGACGAATTTGCCAAACGAACCTGAGAGTAGTAAGGTTACTGAAGTTAATTGCGCAGAGGATGAAGCAAAAGTGATAATATTAAATGCTACTGAACTAAAAGAGTATCGGGACAAAAAGAGGTTGCTACCGACCTTTGCAACGAATCCATATAGGTGTGACAAGTGTATTGTGCGGTTTTTAAGTCAGGAGAAAATCGACGAGCATAATTTGAAACACGACGTGGTAAGTTTTACATATTTACTTGATCATCATCATCATCAGCCTTTTTAATGTACCCACTGCTGGGACTCAGGCCTCCTCACTAGGAGAGAGAATAGGCCGTAATCCACCACGCGGGACCAGTGCGGGTTGGTGAATGTCACATGTCTTCGAATTTTTGGTCTAGGACAAGCCGGTTTCCTCACGATGTTTTCCTTCACCGTTTTAAGAGCAGTTTATTTTATGCTTATGCTTAAAACGTATTCGCGTTAAGAATTGAAATTTGAAGAAACTTTTTTTACTGTCTCTTCAACCGATTTTAACTTTTTAAAAATTAAAAATACGAACAATTTACTGCAACCCCCCTTTGTCATGCCAGCAACGTAAAGATAAAGATAATTTTATTTTACAATAAAAAAAAAATTAAAGTGCATGTAATGTTGGCGATCCGAATAAAAAAAAAGTCGAAATTGGTTAAACAGACAGTAAAAAAAAAGTATTCATAAATTTCTAATGTTATTTTGAACGGAGTATAGGGTGAATGCTCCAGGGTAACCTGCCGTGGACTTGTGGACAACAGGCATAGATAAGGACTAAAATTTCTTAAACGCCATGAATTTCGTGGCACTTACGCGTTTCGTTCAACATAGTGTAATGTATATGGACTATATGTATTACACTCTTTTTTTATGGTGGGAAAAAATCATGCATTGACATCCTCCGCCCTTGGGCGGAGCGGGAGATAGTGTCACTCTTACTGACTAAAAAACCCGTCCCGTTCCTTCAAGCCTTCATACCGGGGTTCGAGCGCCCTTTCGGATAACCCTGGCCCCAGAAGGCTTCGATCCGGCTGGGACCCTGCTGTTGCTGACAACTCCGTGAGGCGCGCGAGAACAGCGCGCGCCGTCGACGTCTTGAGCTTGGTCCGGACAGTTACCGGACGGCCGGACAGCGAGCTACCCATTGCTCACTGTCCGCAAGCCCGCACCTACGGTGGCTGGAAATCGGGTTCGGAATCCCGGTGGCAGCGAGGGCGCCGTTGCCTGATGCGGTCGGCCTCCTCCTTAGCGAGCAATGACCGTTATTCCACGGTTATCTGGTGCCTACTTTAGTAGTACTACGCGTTCCAAATGAGAATTGGACCGATTCCTATGTTTTGACGTCTCGTCGTACTGTCAAATCGAATAAATTTTGGCAAAATTGAAGAACTCAGAAATTAGTAAATTTGAAGAACTGGATTCTGATTAAACTTTTTTCGTTCATAGTTTATAAATAAAATAAATTTTTCGTAAATTAATTAATGTTTAAAAATTTCATTCCTTGATTTGACAGTAAATCGTGATGTGGTGGGCGATCCTGTTCTCATTTGGAACGCATTGTAATATTATACTACAGTATTTTAAATATAGTATTTATTTTACAGTCACAAGGAAGTTTAATTTGTGGGGTCTGTG
Source organism: Mythimna albipuncta (assembly GCA_929112965.1). NCBI lineage: Eukaryota > Metazoa > Arthropoda > Insecta > Lepidoptera > Noctuidae > Mythimna > Mythimna albipuncta. The sequence continues at coordinate 7,181,994 of OV815985.1, read as the reverse complement.
AGCAAAGATTTGCTGACGAAAATCTCCTAAATGATCACTATAGGCAGCATTTTATGTGAGTATTCTTATTTAGGCTGCCCGCCCACGTCCGATAAATCGGTGACCGATTTTTTGTAGGAGATAAATAGAACACACTGATAGCAATAGTGCAACGCATACGTCCTACAAAAAGTTGGTCAGAAATATAAAACAATGTTACGAATATACAAAATTGGTCCGATTATCTGTCGTACAAAAAGTCTGTCGTGAGCCTTATTTTTAGTATAAACGAAACCTGAAACACATGTATTTTTATGTAAAGAATGTTTGTACAAAATTCCAAAACTGTATTATAAAAATCACAAAGTTATAAGCTTGTTTAGTGTCCATGGAGTTTCTTGCACGTTCTTCTCCTTAGAGACCTACTCTTTGGAACGTGCAATTTAGCTTCACTTGTTTGAACTGACCGACATTTTGACAGTTCAAAAGTGCCTGTAACTGGTCTATTAGAAACAAACGTTTCTGATTTCTGTCAGCAAAAATACATAGTCACCGGGCAATTTAGGCGATTGAGGGGTTGTTTTGCACTTGCACTCACTTGTTTGCTGGCGCCTAATGCCTGTCATGATCTGTGTTGTGCTTAGTGTCGGTGGCGTCCAACTTGTGACCTTTTTAAAAATTTTTGGAAAAAAATATAACATGGTGTAAAAACTATTTGAATCCATTTAGTTACTGATTATACAAGGTGTAAGGGACAGCCCTCCACAAATTTTAAGGGCTTGCTCAGTAGACGAAACTGAACAACATACCATAAAAAATTTTTTCAGGAAACGAAAAAAAAAAACCGCCTCAACGTACAAAATTATTAACTTGATTGAACAGTTTGATGGAGAGGCTGAATATTTTTTTTCTTTTCCTGAAAAAAAAAATATGGTAGGCGGTGTTGCCTGATGCGTTGGTGGCCCGTCATACAGACGTAGTACAGACGTAGGTAGGTATAGCAAAATACAGAGCTGAAAAGTGTTAGATAGAACAACAAAATCTTGATGGTTTGTTTTTGGTCGATTAATTAATGTTTTGTAAAAAGTTATAGAACAATAGTAGTTGTTTATGATGTTAGAAATACAGTTCTGTAAGATTGTTAATGTTTTACAATTACCCTGTATATTTCCTTTCTAACCTCATTCATCATTTCTGTTGTAATGAAACAAAAAATTGTAAAATTTTCAGAGTATACGAATGTATGAAGTGTTCGTATCGGCACAGTAACAGACTACACCTGTCTAGTCATATCAGAAAAAAGCACGAAGAATCCAGCTTCTACTGTAAGAAATGTTTTCAAGAATTCAAGTAAGTTTTATAAACCTGTAGCGACATCTATAGCGCCACATATGAACAACAAGAAATGAGAGATTCATCTCGCAATTATGAGGCTGCTTTTCCATTCGCCCATCGTCAACATCGAGCATGGTTTAAAAGCTTGTTACTTTATCTAAGGCCCAGGCCACACGATGCGGTGCGGCTCCGGCGCGGCGCCTGAGCGACGAATCGGCGGGCCGTACGAGCGGGGTGGCGTCACTCGTGTGCCCGCTGATTCGTCAATCAGGCGCCGCGCCGGAGCCGCACCGCACCGTGTGGCCTGGCCCTAAGGCGGTTATCACACTACCACGCACCACGCAGCGTAGTGCGTGAATGCGTGTCTTAACGTTGCTTGTAAGTATCTCCGTTTGTAAAAGAAAACACGCACAGTCCAACACATTGTAACTGCATCCACGCGCGTTCATGCTGTAGCCCGATTCACGTAATGAAAACCGTAACCGTAACGATTTAGTCGTTTAGACCATTTCCGTATTCACATCCATCAATCGAGTTTGAACGACACCGATTTTAAAGTCGTTTGAAATTCGTCGATTTAAAAAAAAATCTGTATTACATTATCCTGGTAGAATAATTACAACAAGACAACACAATTTTGTCTTTGATAAGAGAGTATGAAATATCGATAGATTTATCGATAATTTAACCAAAAAAATACATATAGCCTGAAAAAGTTTGCTTTTGTATCCAGGAGAATGGTTGATCAATATTTTAGAATATTCAGTTTAATTTTTTTTATAAAAATATTGAAACATGATAATTTTTGTAGGTATAATATTTATCAGCTTTTTGATATTATATTCAAATTACAAAATAGTAGAAAAGGTTTAAAAGTCAATTCTGTTACATTTTCTTTCATGTTTATAAGAATTTGGTCTCACTAAACTCCAAATGTAGTCCCAAATCATATTTTCGTTGTATTGGCTCTGATAACAGTTTTCGAAGTCCATGATGTCTAGATGAAAACGTTCTCCTTTTTCTTTTAAATACGCCTTCATGTTGTTTTTAAAGGTATTTAAATGACCATGTAGCATATTATGTACCCTTAAAGACATTCTGCAGCCCATGGTTTTAAAATCTTCTAACATGTTTTCAACTAGCTCTCGGTAATAGGCTGTGAGAGTACAAATTCTTCGTCTTCAATATTTTTATTTGAACTCTGGGATAAGCTTGAATGAGACAATTTTTTAGGAGGTTCAGGTGCTGGAAGTTGTGGGTTATGAGAGATTGGAGCCAAAGACTAAGCAAAATCAGGATATTCAATGGGTTTTGCATTTTTCAGCAGGATTAGTTAATCCACCGACGTGGTCTTTTGGCTATCGCCAAATTTTTGGTGCTGCAAATTCCATACTCCGTTTTTCATCTCGATACCAACCTAAATTAAATAAACATAACAATAAAAAATGGTTTATATTAAAGAAATGTTCTTTTTTACTAAACAGTTCTGATAAAGAAATGTTTAGTAAAAAAAAAACATTTCTTGCCTTCTAAACATCATTTGCAATTACTGCAAGCAACATGTGGACCCTACGGTATATCTAAATTACGAACAGGGCATTTAAAATAAGCTTCGTAGGCTTCACATTGTTTTCACACGTATTTAAATAAAATGTTATCTCTCTTACTTTAAATAAATTTACCACTTATATAACTCAATGCATCAGCTTCATATTAACACTTTCTAGATGTCATTTTTACCTCTTTGAGTCTTCTAAAAAACAGTTAATTCTTGTTTATCACTTAGTAACATCAGTAGATGCTGTGTGACAGTTACGCCATGTTAATTTTTTCGCGGTATTTCTAAAAACGTCATAATGTCTATTGAATACTTTTTTTCAATATACTAACTCAAGAAAAAATATTTATTGTCATAATCACCACAAAAGCAAACTTTTTAAGGAATATTGGTGTTTTTTCTTTATAATAGAGCATAGTGAATAGAAAAATCACAAAATAAACTTTAGGACAAAGACAATTTTTTTTTCTGTAGAGTTGTGTTATTAATGTAACTGGAAATAAGTCGATAGATCGTGAATACCGCTTTTGGATAGGACTTCGATCGAACGACTATAAAACTTCAACGACATTTGGCTTGTTTGATTTTACGTGAATCAGGCTACAGATCATGCGCCTACAAGCGGAGAAACACGCACTCAGGCGCGTGGGTGCCGGTGACACGCATGGTATGCCACACTGAGTCTCGTAGTACCGTGCGTGATTTCGTATGAAATGAGTGCGTGCCTGCGTGAATTTACAAAACGCACCTACGCATGTGAATGCGTAAAAAACCCGCACGATGATGCAGATCTGCACTCCCGCAAGTACGTACGTAGGTGCGTTTTCACGCGCTGCGGTGCGTGGCAGTGTAATAACCGCCTAACTCACACCAAAAGAGCGTCGAAGCGCAGCGAAGCGGATCGCAGTTTCAGTGTCATATGAGTTTTAACTTTATTTTCATTGCTATAATACTTATTATCGCATGAGAAACTCGAACGAGTCGCGCGGATGCCCGCGGCGCCGTGGGAATTCCAGTGAATTCTATGAACGGTAAACGGGTCGCTGCCCTTCGCCGCTCTTTCGGTGTGAGTTGACCCTAAGATGCTGTTTTTCCACTCGCGTATCGTCAACATCGAGCATGATTTAACCGCTTGTTACTTTATCTAACGAAATCCATTGCGATACTCGACGAAAAGGAAACGAGAAAAAAGAGAGATAACGCCTGAAAACTCTATTGGCATTCGGTAATTATTCCGTGATTTACTCGAATACTTTTATAAAACTTGTTCCAGAAAAAGCTTTTGGAAAAAATTGTCATTATTCAGAATTTTGATTAAAATTCATGAATGACTTCTATTGTGGTGCGTGGCAATGTGATTATCGCCTTATAGCCCGCAATACTGGCCGCATATTGGCCGAGCGTTGCCGAGTGAAGACCAATACTAACATGTAGACAGTATATTTGCCTTGTCTTACTATCGCTCGGTGTCGCTCGCCTAGTTGGTTGAGTAAAGACAAGCGCCAAAGTATATAGACCTCATTTGGCGTAGCTTGTCACGACTCGCAGCCGCTCGCGATCACTTGCCTCACTTCGGACCGGTGTCGGTTTTTCTGCACAAATCAAAGGCGCTCGCCCAACATGTCAATTCGCCAATTTGTCCTCAAAACTCGTCTATGTTGGCCATTTGCATTGGTTTCCTTCAAGCTTGAAGGAAACCAATGCAAATGGCAAGCTTGCCGAACGTGTAGAGAGAAGCGCTTGCCTTGTATCAATTTGCCTATATTTGCCTAGGCTCGCATTGGTTTCCTTCAAGCTTGCCGAATGTGTAGAGAAAAGCGCTTGCCTTGTATCAATTTGCCTATATTTGCCTAGGCTCGCATTGGTCTAAGCTCGGTTAAAATGTATTGCAGGCTTATGATTTAAACAATTATTTTCAGGACACATAAAGAACGGCAAACGCATGTGCTCAAAGTACACGATCAGAAAGTAGCTTGTAAGGAGTGCAAGAAGACATTCGCTAATGCCAACCGTTTGAAGTCCCATATAGGGTGAGTACATTGACTTATATTCTAGTGACATATAAACAGGTTTTTAGGGTTCCGTAGCCAAATGGCAAAAAACGGAACGCTTATAGATTCGTCATGTCTGTCTGTCCGTCCGTCCGTATGTATGTCACAGCCACTTTTTTCCGAAACTATAAGAGCTATACTGATAAAAATTAGTGAGTAGATGTATTATGTAAACCGTATTAAGATTTATAAACAAAAAAAAAAACAATAAATTTTGGAGGTCCCCTACATAGAACTGAAACTCAAATTTTTTTTTTTCATCAAACCCATACGTATGGGGTATCTATGGATAGATCTTCAAAAATGATATTGAGGTTTCTAATATCATTTTTTTTCTAAACTGAATGATAAAACTAAAAAAAATATATGATGTACATTACTATGCAAACCGACAATGAAAATTGGTTTGAACGAGATCTAATATGTAGTTTTTTTTTAATACGTCAAATCGAAAAAAAAATACACTATTATTAAAACATCGATCAAAGTTACAACGGACTACAAGAACTTATATATTATATTACATGCTGCTACGGAACCCTTCATGGACGAGTCCGACTCACACTTGGCCGGTTTTTTTTTAATTGGTATAAACTAGTGCTTGACTTAGTGCTTGATTGACGTTCATGGAAACTATTTGTCGAAATACTGAAAAGTTAAAACAAAAGTTGGCTTATTTACAAAATAAATATCATATAATAATTAATGATAAACGTTGTAATATAGCTTATAAACATAATAATAAAGATACAATACGTCAAAAACCATAAATACAAAAGAAATAACGTTATATAATCAAACGAAATGTCAAACGTCTTTAAATAACCCGCCCCTGATCGTTCCCGATGCAAAAGTACCCATGACACTCGCCGCATTACCTCGTTGAGTAGCGATAGCCATCCTTTGCATCAAGAACGACCTGGACCGGGAGTCACCCGTTGCCACCCCGAGCCTACGGCCCAAATCCCCCACAAAACACTTTGCCTCAGTACTCCAACTGCCCAAAGTCTCCACAGCAACCGGCACAAAATGGTAAAGCTGATCCAAGGAAGCGTACTTCAGCCTTTTCTTAGAGCAGGCGTCTTCAGAGTTCTTCATATTTAATTAATTTATATTTTTTTCATTTTTCAGAGTCGTACATAAGGCGACAATGGTACCATGTCCAATCTGTAAGAAGAAAATTAAAAAATATTATTTGAAAAACCACGTCAAGATCCACACTGACGTTAGTTGACATTTTATTATTTACTAGCTTTTGATCGCGGGTTCGCCCGCGTACTTAAAAACAACATTGATTTTAGTAATGCGAAATCAGAAACATGTTTCCAATATTTTTATGTAAAGAACCTATGTACAAAATTTCATAACTGTATCATGAAAAATCACAAAGTTATAAGACTTGTTATGTTACCTGTTTGTCCGCACAAATATATAGTGACAAGGCCATCCGGGCGACTGAGGGGTCGTTTTGCTCTTTTCCAAATATGATTTGTTTTACTGAATTCTCTTATATTTATCTCACAGATGTTGTAAAAAGTAGAGTATCCAACACGGGGATAAAGCTGTCTTTGTCTTGGGCGGCTTGAATTCCTTAGTTCACTCAGGTTTCTATATGAACTCCTTCGCGATGCTCGGAACTTCATTATATGAATCCCTCACTTACGTTCGGGATTAAAACTCGCAAACTTCGTTACTTTCCTAATTCAACATGCCGCCCGCGACTTAAAGACACTGCTTTATCCTCTAGTCGCATAATCTACTATTAAATTCCGAGGTATTTATATTAATTTTTTATTTTACAGCGAGAGTATAACTATTACTGCGCTGATTGTGGTACTTTCTATAAAAGTAAGTTCACCTACGAGCTTCATCGTAAAAATAGTCTTAAACATAACACGCTGGAAAATCTCGGGTAAGTACCCCCTTTTTTTAAGTTGGTTAATCACCAAATTGTTCCTCACGCTCTGAGTGGAGAGAGAGGGAGTGACACAGGATGTGGCAGCAAAGGGGATTAGTGATATCGTGAAATCGGAAACGTTTATTTCGAAGTTTTAAATTACATTTCTTTTTGTTCACAGTTTTAAATGCGACCATTGTGATAAATACTTCCCTAGTAAAGAAACTTTAAAGAATCACGTTGGAGAAATTGGCGGAGTTGTGTATACCTGCGATATTTGTAATAAGGTGAGCCAAATTAAAATGTAGCATTAATGCTTTGATCACATGTACCGAGTTAATAATCATAAAGTCATAAGTTTTTTATGTTATTTGGTTGTCCGCACAAACACATGGTCAGCGGGCCATCTGAGTGACTGAGGCGTTCTTTTGCTCCTGCACCCATCTGTGTGCTGGTACCTAATGCCCGCTATGAGCTGCCGTAACCTATGTCACACGCATATCTAATAAACTTTCGCTTTTACAATACTATACTCTATTCAAAATAACATTAGAAATTTATGACAACCCTTTTATTACTGTCCGTTCAACCGATTTTGACTTTTATTACGTTGTGTTATGACTAATGGCGGCTGCAGTAAATAGTTGGTATTGTAAACACTTTTTTGCTCTTAATACCAACCTTATGCCTACGAAATAGAAGTTAAAATCGAATGAACGGACAGTAAAAACGATGACTAACCATTTATAATGTTTCCATTTAAGGTCAGCAAATCGAAGAAGACCCTGGCTACTCATATAGCGCGCATACATCTGAAAATTAAACAGAAGATTAAACCCAAGATATGTGAAGTTTGTGGAAAATCATTTACAGTGAGTATAATAATAATAGAATAGAATGGAATAGACTTTATTGTACACCAAAAAGTAATACAGCTTATACAAAAACGTCTTTTTTTAATTGTTAGGAGGTTCTTTTCTTTGGAGCCCTGACCGTCGGTAGCTTGGACCCTGTTCCCGATACCGGTGGGATACTGTTTTTTTATATTTTTGTTTTTTAAGAAATATTTATAAATACACCCTTAAATTTTAATCGTTTTAATCAAGTGGAGGGTCGATCCGGTACATGAAACACTATCAATTTGTAAAGATAAAATTTAAAAATACAGTACTTACCTATTTTTCAAAACTCGCATTAATTTACGCATGTACGAAATTAATTTCTTTAAGAAAAATTCAGGTGAGCAAGTTCAATGACCTGTAGGTACTTTGTACGCAAGGCCGACTATTAACTACAGGTCTAATCAATCCAGAGTCCAATGGATCGATTAGATTTTTTGACGGCAATCTCTGATGGTGAGGCGCACTAGTTTATTAAGAGCCTATTCACTCTAGCCTTGAAGACACCCAAACATACACATTTTGAGATCTTAAAACATTTTTTTTTTATTTGACAGGTAAGAAAGAGTCTCGTGGAGCATCTAAATCTACATTTAGGAGTACGACCTCATGTTTGCAAGGACTGTGGCGCTACCTTCGTATACTCCGCCGCTTTATTCACACATCGGAGACTTGTACATAAAGTTAAGAAGAAATCTGAAATGAAGAGTTAGATAATAATAATAATTATCAGGGATCACCATCAACATCAGCTTTTATAATGTTCCCACTGCTGGGACTGAGGCCTCGTCTATAAGAGAGGCAATGGGCCGTAATCCACCACACGGGCCCAGCGCGGGTTGGTGAATGTCATATGTCTTCGAATTTTTGGTTCTAGGTTCTAATTTCCTCACGATGTTGTTCTTTACCGTTTTGAGAGCAGTGGTAATGAAATAAATTACTCAAAGTAATATGCCTGGCAGGGTTTGAACCCGCGACCTATAACTCGTAAGTCGGAACCACCATCCATCCTGACGTACGTCCCGCCAAAGCCACACAGATAAAATAACGATAAATCAGGGCTGCCAGGTGCAAAATTTTAGTTAATTTAAATAAAAACTAGAAAAATAGAAAAGAATTTTAGTTACTTTTATGAAAAACTTCATAGTTGTATGATCTTTTAGTTTTAAAATTTCGATTTTTAGTAGTCATATTGTCGAATGATAACCCCTTTTTTGCACCTGGCAGCCCTGATTTATCGTTGATTTTATCATATTTTATCTGTATGGCCTTGGCGGGTCGTACGTCAGGATGAATATTGCGTACGGGGCTTCAGTCTTAACATGCTTCATGACAACTAGTACACTTAAACCTCCCAAAACTATATTCTTCTTTATTTGCTAGTGGCTTCGGCCGCGTGATTATACAAGGGAGCCCACATTACGGCGAAGGAACTTTTTAATAATGTAATGTTGGTACCCTTGTCTGTCTACAGAAAAAAGAAGGGAAAAAAGAAAAGAGCTGCCTTCTCTAGTAAAATTGTTGCTCGAAATGCGAAACGAAATCGATTTTAACGGTAGTTACAACACTTTGGAGAATTATAAGGGAATAGGGTTTTTTTTTATAAAAAAAGAGCAGGTCTCAAAGGAAGTTGTCAATGGACAAGTACGATATTGTAGCATGGCGTTTTCGGTGTTTGAAAAAATTGCAGGACAATTGAAATGAAGCCCAGCGCTGATACTTTATCCAAAAATTGTTTTTACAGTTTCCAAAAGAAAAAAAAAAATGAAAATTATAAGGCAATTGTTAAAAGTAACGAAACATCTGTTAATTTCTCTAATATTAAGTAATTTTATTGTTAAAAATATGGCAACACTGTTTTTCCGTATTGGCAACATTACCGCGAAGGGACTAAGTGAAACGCAACGCACTGTAAATAATTCAACTTCAACTCTGGCTTTTGTGGAAGAGACACCACAATTTTGCAATAACACGTGCGGACTGTTAATAAACCATCAAACGTTGGAGAGTATTTAGCGTGGATTATCAGTAAAAAAATATCTTTCTTTTCAATGAATGTAGAAAATAAAAGAATTTCTTCGCAGATACAGGCTGACAAGCAACTAACAAGTGAGTGTGACAAGTTTTATGACCAGTATACGACAGCAACTTGTAAGCAAAAGAGAAAATAAAAATATACAAAAAGGTTATAAAAGTTACAACTTAATTTTATTTATTTCAATGTATTTGCATAGTTTAAATATATAACGTATAAATACAAAAGGAAGAAGACATTGACCCTGTAAATATTAATTTCTTTGAGCATGCAGTGGAAGTCAGATGTCAAAATGTACAGTTACGGCATTAAGTTTGGACAATAATTCCTATTCGCACAATGTGTGACACAATGAAACTAATAAACCAATTTATTTACTCGTTTAACAGTAAATTAAGTATGATGTTATTTATTAAATAATAAATGTGTTGTGAATATTATTTTTGTTGTTTTATTATTGAGAGCAGACGCATATCCAGCTTGTTTTAGAGGGAAATAGTCAACTAACAAGAGCAGAGGAAATACCACGAGCTTTTAACGCGTTTCATTTGACGACCTAAATTAAATTGTTTTTTTTTTTGTTTAATTTATAATAAACTAGCTTTTGCCCGCGACTCCGTTCGCATGGAATAGTGACTTCCGGAAATTTTAGTACTGAATTGATGCCGACTCTTGACCAATAGATGGCGCTGTATGTCCGGAATAAATTTTATTTTTTATTTTATTTTATTTTTTGCAATAAAAACTATCCTATGTCCTTTCTCAAGTTCCAAACTATGTCTGTACCAAATTTCACACAAATCGGTTCAGTAGTTTAGGCGTGAAGCAAAGACAGACAGACAGAGTTACTTTCGCATTTATAATATTAGTTTGGAAGTTTGGATTGTGCTTGACCGCGATCCCGCCTGATGGTAAGCAGTGATGCAATCTCTGATGGTGAGTGCTCACTAGTTTATTAAGAGCCTATTCACTGTAGCCTTGAAGACACTCAAATTATAATCGGACGGGAAGACCGCAGCAGGCAAATTGTTCCAGTCCTTCGACGTACGCGGTATAAATGACGCGGCGAAACGCTTAGTCCGGACTGTAGAGGTTTCAACAACGTAAGGGTGGATACTCGCTGGACATCAGTTTGTCAGATGGTAGAATTGAGATATTGATCATTGTTTACTATAACTTATAAAAAGTATTGAATTTATATATTTTTTATATAATTAAATATTACCTATACAAAATTCCCAAGTCGGTTGACTTTGTACAGACTATAGCCACTGGTGCTTGTTATTCCATAGTAATGCCCGCTATACATGCTATGCTATATCTAACAGGTTTGCCTGCACAGTTAAGTTGTACAGGTAAACTGGAGCGTGTGTTTCGCACACAGATATATGTACTACGCGCAACTTTGCAGGATTCCATAATTATAAGCTTAGCTGACAGTTGTAACTGAGCTGGCAAAACCTGTCAAGTACATCCTAGCGTGTATGGCTACCATAACAATTAGGTATGTGAATCAGCCTTGTCGCGATGGCAAGCACTTTTAAAGCGCAAAGGTGAGATGATGGCGAATAGCTGTTCAGAATACTTCCTGTTTTACTACCATTGGCATTGTCATCAAACAAATCAAAAGTATTTATATCAAATAGACCATTTACAGGCTCTTATGACCAGTCAAATATCGGTCAATCGAAAAAAAAAAGTGAAATTAAATTGCACGTTCCAAAGCGTGGATATGGAAAAGATCATGTTACAAAGTACTCTGTAGAAACGCAAGATGTCGTGCCTGAGCCTGCGTTAATCGCATTCCACAACTAGATGACGCGTGGAGTACGTCTATGCACTGTTGAGTATGCTGTTTAAAAAACAGTACTTTTACTGTCTTCACCTTCTATTAATTTACGTAGAAAATGGGTTGAACTTGTATCCTTACAACAATGCGATGCTTATAAACACGAGTTCGATAAACCGGTTACGGTTTTTGGTTAACCACAAAAGCCTCGAACCCAAGAGGAGTACAAAAAAAAAAACAAAAACATGCCATTGACAGCTTGAAACATCAATGTCAGTCAATGAATTAGTAAAATTGTAAACATTGATTTTTATCAATGAAAAATCTCTAAAAAATAAATAAAAATGTATGAAATAGAAGAATTAAAGTATGATTTTGCTCATAATAGCAGTAGTTCGCTTTGCCAAGCTTGTTTAAGCTCAGACCGGAGCCTGTCTTCGATCGGGGAATATGTGGATATATTTAGGAATATTTCAAATATTGTAAGTTGTTCTTAAAACAATTTAAGAATTTATGCTATGTAGTGGTCGAATTTTGACCTAAACTCAACAATAAAAAAATCTGCCTCTAAGACAACCCACTGACCAAAATACCATTCTGGTCTTCTTCAGAATCAGGGTCAAAAATTAAAACACACTAAAGGACGGCGATCTCTCGCGCCGGGCCTTGGTACAGGCCATGGTCCGGAACGAGGAGTGGTAGGCGGTCGCCTCCTCTTGCGAAGCAGTAATGCTAGCAATAGAGGAGACCGAGTGCATCAGGCAACAGCGCTCACGCCCGTAGGCGCGGGCTTGCGGACTGCGAGCAATGGGTAACAGTTGTCAAATCGTCGAATTGACGAATAGGCGGCCATTTCATGGCTGGTTATGGTTTGGTTATCGTCATAGTTAAATAGTGCAACTCTACCAGACGTACAGCGAGCAATGGGTAGCTCGCTGTACGTCTGGTAACCGTCCGGACTGAGCTCAAGTCGTCGACGGCGCGCATCGTTTCCACGCGCCTTAAGGAGTTGTCAGCAATTATAGCCCCCAGCAGGATCAAAGCCTACAAGGGCTAAGGGCCTATTTCTGAAAGGGAGCCCCGGTATGAAAGGCAACAAAGGAACGGGGTGGGTTTTTTAGTCAGTAAAAGTCTGACACTATCTCCTGTTCCGCCGAAAGACGGGGATGTCATCTGGATGATTTTTACCCAATGAAAAAAAAGTACATTCAACAAACTCAAAAAAAAAAATATACAGAAAATCTCCAAGCATATTTGTCTCAAAATTAAATTGTAATTTTCAGGTCATACCACAACCATTATTGCTTTGTTGGGAGTGTATTGCCATACTAAAAAAAATAAAACTCTTTAAAGAAAAAATTGAAGAAGCACAGAGGATACTAGCATACCATTATCTTAATAAACAGGTATGTAATTAAAAAGTCCGTTTCACATTCAGTACCAAGAACATTTAATAATTAATTTCTGGGCCTATTCTCTTTCTGAGTCATTATACATATCTATTGTTTTGGGAGATTATCCCAGAGGCTAGAAAAGTGTGTAGAGAGAAATGGAAGAAGTCATTTAGAGCGTGCTCACAAACTAAGGGTGCTTGGTACTATACTAGTAGGACACAAGAGGTACCAAATTTACTTATACAGTACGCTTGGCTACATGTATTGGTTAGCAGTACACCCGCGGTTCTGACATCAGGATGGCGGGTGTACCTAATTTTTAAAATATCATTGTATGGGTTTAGGTACACAGATTTTCAAAAGAGGTATGTAAAAGTCATCCGCCTGACCTTGGGTCCATATTGGACAAGGGTGGCAATGGACAGAGTCCAGTGGAGACAGTTGGAGGAGGCCTATGCCAAAAGGCACACCGAACGGAGGGACATTCTATAATAATCACACAAAGAATAATATATATTCTATCCCAAAGTTTGGAAATAAATGGCTATTTTATTATTATTATATTATTATTACGTAAAGGTACACAGAAGGTACCAAATAACAGTAATAAATTTACGCAAATCTGGAAATTACACCCGCCATTCTGATGCACACCACCAGGGTCAGTGCCTTGGTTCGAATGTGCCGGCCTCTCCAGGGAGACATTGGTTGCTGCTCTCAGGTTGCGGGCTGGCCATGTTCCACTGAACAAATTTTATCATTTGATGGGGGGTTAAATCATCGCCACTGTGCGATATATGTCGGGTGCCCGAAGATATCATTCATGTGATGGTGGAATGTGACCAGTATCGCGAACTGAGGAGGAGCCTGGCATAGTCACCCAGAGTGCACTGAAGCCTCTAAATAATAGACTAAAAAAAAAAAACTATTGTTCAGAAGCTACCACCAGCTTTCAGAAGCTAAATCGAGAACTTGTTTTTAAAATGCAAAAGAGATGCATACAATAAATTTTTGGTTTAAAAAGGACTGACAGTTGCATTCCATATTTAAAAAAATACAATATTTTAACATTTCCGGCTTTGTATATCTTGAAAACTTCTTTGTTTGTAAAAAATAATTCCCACTTATTAAAAAGAAAATGGCCACAGTCAAGAAATTACCCGTACATGTCACACACATTTCAATCTATGAACACATTATGCCTTGTTAAATGTAAAACTGCACTGATGAAGAAAAGTTTCTTTGGTAATGCTCCCCAAGTTTTTAATAAAGTACACCCGATGTTATTAAATGCATGCCAGTACAAAAGTTCAAAAACACTGCAGAAGCTGTTGCTTGAAAAATGCTATTACCTACATGTTAGACCAGTTTCTGAATGTATTTAATGTTAATTCTGGAATTATTATTGTGTTAACATCTAATTAAATTTTATTATAATCTAAATATAATTGAAATATTTATTACAGTTAGTAAACTTTGATATTTTTTTTTTGTCGTTTGGGTTTTAATTTATTTTGACAAATGTATTATTTTTGTGAAAAAAATTTTTGTGGAAGGTTTTTCACACAAGCCCTTAAAGTTTGCGGAGGACTGTCCCTTACACCTTGTATATATAGATGTCCTGATTTTTCCTTTTTGTTTTCAGAAGTTACTTCTACAAACACTATCAAAATTAACAAAAACATACACGGACCATACAATAATCATTACATACGATGATGACGAAGATTCTAAACAAAAAATAGAAATAAAACAAGAAAACCAACATTCCAATGATTCTTTTAATAATTTTGAAGACAATGACTTTAGTCTGCAAGAGATTAAAAAAGAAAAAGTTAAAGACACGAAAGTTATAAAAAAGAATAAGTCTTTGCATTATAGAATTGTCTATGAAAAGAATGCAAAAAGAGTTTTGAGGAAAAAGTTTGATATAAAACCTGAGGAATTAAGTTTATGGATGGAAAGAGAAAAGAACAGTGATTTCTATAAGAAATTCAAATTTAAATGTAAATTTTGTATAAATGGATTTAAAACTGACGAAAAATTAAAAAATCATATCTCAAAATATCATGATGAAGTAAGTATTATATGCTGCTATTTTAGTAATATGTAAGTAGATTTTAACAATTGGGCTTGCGGACACCCGAGCAATGGGTAGCTCCCCGTCCGGTAACCGTCCGGGCCGAGGCAGACTGGACGACAGCACGTAGTCATCATAGTCATAGTCGGCCTTACAATATTCCCACTGCTGAGACTCAGGCCTCCTCTCTAGGGCCCGTATTAATAAACGATGCTCAACTCCGTCCTCAAGTGTGATATCATTTGATCCCCGAGTATACGATGACAGAAGCTCAAGATCTTTGCTAATTAATAAACACATGAGTACAGGATCTCAATTACCAAGATCAGCTCCTCAATGCGCTGTACTCTAGCTTAGCTTACGTGAACTATTAGGTCACATTGGCTGAAGTTTAAAACAAAATGCCTTTTAATGGGAATATAAAATACCGAATCTTGAACAAATCTGATTTTTTTTTTATTTACTTGGCAATCCAAAATGATTTGAAGCATTTCTTACATCAATTTTTGATAAACGATATCGCAAAGGCCATAAAATAGCATAATAGTACTCTCTATTTCGTCGTAACACCTAATTAATTCGACTCAAAATATTTACAAACTCCATGTTTCGCGCTACGATAATCACGACCTCAAGTCCCGGTCGGTCTACACTCATGATCTGGCAGCTCAAGTACAGAGATTATTGTAAACTTAAGTTTCGAGTTTCGTTTATTAATCAGACAACACTCGGCTGATGTCGTAAACCTAAGCTGAGCTTGAGCTCGAACTTGAGCTTGAGCTTAAGCTTGTGAATCTCGTTTATTAATACGATCAAGACCTCAAGCTTGGTATTAAGTACGTGATCTTGGGCTGAGGACCGTTTATTAATACGGGCCTAGGAGAGGGAATGGGCCGTAATCCACCAAGTGCGCCCAGTGCACTACCTCTACCATGAGTTTAAAGCAATAGTATTTGTCGATACTCCATATCGACTATGTAAATATTTTGTATGGCAAATTTTACAGCGCCTCTAGCGGTCACATACGGAACCAAAATTTGCCATACAAAATATTTACGTAGTCCGTATCGAGTATCGACAAATACTATTGATTTAAATTCATGGTAGAGGTACAGGTTGGTGGATGTCACATGTCCTGGAACATGCCGGTTTCCTCACGATGTTTTCCTTCACTATTTTGAGAGCAGTGGTGATGAAATAAATTGCACACAAAACTCCACCGTAGAACGGTATGAACGAACCATTTAGTGCAACGAAATGCAGAAGCATTTCCTAAAGCGAGTTTGTACGGAACCCTCAGTGCGCGGGTCCGACTCGCACTTACCTAGTTTCTACATTATTAGGGTCAGAGCAGACTGAGGAATAATTCTCACGTGGTCTCGGGCATTTTCTGACGGATGACATAATTATATCGAAGATACAGAAGCGTATACGACGTATCTTCAAGGACGCGCAAGCATTTTTTGTCAGGTTTAAGCAAATATGCACTTTATTTCAATAACTTTAAAGTTGATTTTCGGGTGCCTTAATAAAATTATCTCCGGTGCGCTACTCTCTGTTTGCGCTGACCCTTACAACAGTGTTCTTTCTTCGAATTAATAGCCCATTTTTGACCTCTCCTTTCCAGTCTGTAGGCTCCCACGTATGTACATCATGCAGTGTACGTTTTGCCAGTGAAGCCTCGCTAAGCGCTCATACACGAGCGCACGAATTTGCGTGGGAATGCGCGCGCTGTGATTTCCAGTGCTACACGGTGAAGAGATTGAACGCGCACATCAACACACACAGTGCGGTGCAGTGTGTGGCTTGTGAGGGGAAATTTAAGTAAGTTGTTGTTGTTGTTTAAGTGTGTTGTTGTTTAAGTGTGTCGTTGTTCAAGTGTGTTGTTGTTGTGTCGTTGTTGTATGTTGTAGTTTTTAGGGTTCCGTATTACGAAAACTCCGCTATCCGTCTGTCTGTCTGTCTGCCGCCAGGCTGATCGCATGAACCGTGATAATTAGACATTTGAATTTTTAATAGATGATATATTTCTGTTGCCGCTATAACAAAAAATACAAAAAATAGAATAAAATAAATATTTCAGTCTTCTGAACAAAAAACGTGTTTGTTTCGCCGTTTTTTGCTACGCATGGTATGTAGCTCTCCGTGCGGGAGTCTGACTCGAACTTGGTTGGTTTTTTTATATACCAATTAGATAAATAATTGGTTTCCAGTTCCGCGCAAAAAATCTTGAAATTGCGGCCATACGACATTGTACTGTTTTACGAGTCTGATGCAAACGAAGTCACGAGCAACAGCTAGTACAATTGCCGGCACGGATCTTGAGCGCTGGCTTCAAGTTGCGCAAAGTCAAATATTCGGTCTCTTTAGTGGTGCGAAGTGAGACGCGGGGGCGGGGAGTGTCAGTGATTGGCTAACGCGCCATTGCGTCATAGACGTCACTCATGATTCGTTCCTTGCTTTGCTGTATATATCTAACAACGACAACGATTGGCTTGCCAATGTATGGAATGCGCAAGCGATCCCCACTCTGACGCCGAGCGCTCATAATCCGTGACGGTCTGTCCGGCCGTCCGGTAACTGTCCGGACCAAGCCCAAGTCGTCGACGGCGCGCACTGTTCACGCGCGCCTCAAGGAGTTGTCAGCAACAGCAGGGACCCAGCCGGGTCGAAGCCTACTGGGGCCAGGGTTATCCGAAAGGGCGCTCGGGCCCCGGTATGAAAGCTAGAAGGAACGGGGTGGGTCTTTTAGTCAGTAAGAGTCTGACACTATCTCCCACTCCGCCCAAGAGCGGAGGATGTCATTGGATGATTTTTTCCCACCATAAAAAAAAAAATCCGTGAGAGTAATTGTATTTAATAATATGATCATTATTTTTCAGAGACTTGGCGACTTTTTACACGCACTACAAATCCTTACACAGTGTATTTCTATGCGATCACTGCGGAAAAAGATGCAAAACTAAATATATGCTTGAGAAACATATGAGGTAAGAAAATAATAATATTCCACAATTATCACACAACGCCATCTAGTCTCAAGCTTAGCAGAGCTTGTGTTATGAGTACTAGACAACTGGTAAACATACTTATAAATTTATTTAAAGCTTTATGCACAAAAAAACTGTACAAAGGCGGACTTAATGCCTTAGGCGGCATCTGCCAGTCGACCTTAGGGGTGGTGCAGAAACAAAACATGGCAACTTAATAAATAGACAAAACAGAAGAGAAACAAATATATACAATAGTAAATACATACTTAGATACATACATATAACAAAAACAATGCTGTTGTGAAAAAACAAATCCAACCAACCAGTGCTGTGATGATTCTACCAACATCTTGCGAATATGCTCACGTGCCTTCACCTTAAAAGAAAATCGGCTTGTTGCCATCCTGATATTCAGAGGGAGCGCATTCCAAAGAGATATCGCCTGGACGAAAAAGGAAGAGTGGATAAGCTCAGAGCGGTGTGAGGGATTATATATTTCTAAATACATACATACTATAGATATAAATTACACCCAGACCAAATCATCCTAACATATAAATAATCATCATCACCCAGATAAAATCAAGGGAGAAATCTCTTATGAGGGCCAACGCTGCATTAGGCGGACACACGTCGCGTGACGTCGTCGCGCGCGTGTCGTGTGCGGCGGTCTCCATAGCGGAAACCGAATTATTACCTGCGCAGTATAGTTTCAACTTTAACCGTATTCAACAACTAAGCCTTAATAAGTTCAAATCATTTGTAAAACGTAAACTTTGTCAAAAGGCTTTTTACACTGTAAAAGACTATATTCAGGACGAAAAGGCTTGGGATTGACCTGCTCCAGTACCTACTACAACTGTTGTCATTTTTATTTTTCTTCTTTTGTATTTTTTAATAATTTTTATTTTCAAGTGTGTTTTTTCTTTTTATTTTATTTGCTTTTTTTACAATTTGACATTGGAGATTATTTTTATTTTACAAAATGACATGTATACATTTTAAGTACTTAAAGTATTTTTTTTTCTTTCCTTCTCTAAATATTTTGTAAACTAACAATTTGCTTATATATTATTGTAAATGTGAGGACTGTGTTGATTGCTTTTTCTTTTCTTTTCAGTAATTTTAACGTATGTCTGGCAATTTGAGTGTTTTCTGCGGCCTACCCAAATGTCCTTTCTTTGGTATTGTTCGTCAAGTCGTAGAGCTCATTAGTAGTCCTAAGTTGAGCTTTTCGAATACTAACAAATGCTTACACTGATTGGACAGGTCCACACAAATCTGTATGGTTCTTTCTTCAAAAGACCATCTCAGACAACTCTGCATGGTTCTCATGTGATTTGACCATTACATATTTACTGTATGGACTTTAAAAGAGACTTTGACTCCTGAGTTTGTTTCGGTGTTTCTTCTCAGGGTAGTCAGATAGGAAACACCGGCCTCATCTAGCATAAACTGACGAAAAAAAAACCGGCCAAGTGCGAGTCGGACTCGCCCATGAAGGGTTCCGTAGCAGCAAGTAACATAATATAAAAGTTCTTGTAATGTGTTGTAACTTTAATTGATGTTTTAATAATAGTGTAATTTTTTCGATTTATGACACATTAAAAAAAAAACTACTTACTAGATTTCGTTCAAACCAATTTTCGTTGGTAGTTTTTATAGTAATGTACATCATATATTTTTTTTAGTTTTATCATTCCCTTATTTTAGAAGTTAGATGGGGGGGACACACATTTTACCACTTTGGAAGTGTCTCTTGCGCAAACTATTCAGTTTAGAAAAAAATGATATTAGAAACCTCCGTATCGTTTTTGAAGACCTATCTATAGATACCCCACACGCATAAGTTTGATGAAAAAAAAAATTTTGAGTTTTAGTTCTATGTATGGGGACCCCCAAAATTTACTGCTTTTTTTCTATTTTTGTGTGAAAATCTTAATGCGGTTCACAGAATACATCTACTTACAAAGTTTCAATAGTATAGCTCTTATAGTTTCGGAAAAAAGTGGCTGTGACATACGGACGGACAGACAGACAGACAGACAGACAGACAGACAGACATGACGAATCTATAAGGGTTCCGTTTTTTGCCATTTGGCTACGGAACCCTAAAAATTGACGTGTAAATGTGTTTTTTAAACCTATTTACAAAATAAATATCATTTATCATTATCATTTAACGGTGTGCATGTAGTCGTGTCGATAGAGAATTTCAAAGTGTTATTACGCAGCAAAAGGGGACTCCACGCGACGGTTGCCTTTTGTACGGCACCGCTCCGGCGACTTAAGGTCATAGCTCACTTACACGACTCTGCACCTATCCAGCAAAAAGAATATCATTCAAATATGGGCTTTAAATATTGCTCATAAGATATATTTAAAATTGGCATCGTAAATTAGCATACAACTCGCTTTCAGCGAGCTTACCGCCGTCAGACTGCTCGGTAGTTGACGCCTCGCTGGCCGCACGTTGTGGACAAGCGGTCGGCGCGGTGTCTGCGCGCTCACTGCTAGCAGTCGCCGTGCCGGCGCCGCTTTTTTATGTATCCAAAATCTTTGTCTGTTATTTCTTGCACTTCTCTTTTCATCTTCAAGTGCAATAGCAATAATTGCTAGACATAGTAAAAATTACGAGTTGCTTTAATGGAAACCGATCGCGAACTGTATCTATCGCGAAAAGCGAGAGCGGTCGGCGGGTGGACAGCTTGCCGTCTGCTAGCTGTGGCCGCGTGGACTGCGAGCGGTCGTCTTGTGTTGGGTGGGAGCGGTGTTGGAGCAGACTCCTTTAAGTGTGCTATGAACGCAGCGTTTGCCCTAAGAGATGTTAGCAAAACCGACCAAAGGGCTGACGATGCCTGCTAGGGCCACGAACGCGTAACTGTTCACAGCTTACATCCAAAACTATGGCCCAAAGTCTACGGACGTGTAGTTACATACACGTGTATTCGTCATTATTCGCTTGGTGTACCCTACTCTACTCAACTTTACTCTACTCTACCCTACTTCATCCTACTTTACAATACTCTTCCCTACTCTACTCTACTCTACCCTAATTATGTATTTATTTTTGCTTTTAAACCATCCCTGTATGCTGATAAACTAAACAAAAAAGATTTAATTAAATTAGTCCAGCTATTCTTAAGTTAAAGCATAACCAGGAGAAATAGGGATTCATTTTTACATTATACATAGATATTCGAAATCAAACTTCTACTATTCATACATTAAAAAATCTCGTTTATAGAACCAGTCGATAATCGATCATTTGTGGAATCTGTCATTTGTAGAATCTGGCATTTGTGTAATCAGTCATTTGTAGAATCTGTCATTTGTAGTATCTGTCATTTGTAGAATCTGCAATTTTGTAGAATCTGTCATTTGTAGAATCTGCTATTTTGTAGAATCTGTCATTTGTAGAATCTGTCATTTGTAGGATCTGTCATTTGTAGAATCTGTCATTTGTAGAATCTATCATTTGTAGAATCTGTCATTTGTAGAATCTGTCAATTATAGACTATGTGGTAATTTCGCAAATCTGTCAATCCTAGACTAAACCAAATTATACAGCGTGATCGCGCCATCTCTTTCAGCCGCCACCTAGACACGCATGTCTGTCTCACTTGCTCCCGCCAGTACAAGTCGCGCGCCGCTCTGCTCAAGCACTACTCGGTGAAGCACAGCGCCTGTGTGGCGGAGCAGGCCTACTGTGTGCTCTGTGACAAGCAGTATGAGAGCGAGCACGTGTACAGGAGACATGTGCACACCAGTGCGGCGCATCGGAGGGAGAGGGAGAGCCAGTGAGTAATACCTATCTCAATAATATTTATTTACTAGCTTTTGCCCGCGCGGCTTCGCTCCCGCTCTTCCCTACTTCAGCCTACTATACCCTACTCTACCCTACCCTACTCTACTCTACTCTACCCTATTCTACCCTACCCTACACTACCCTATTTTTTTTTTTTTTTTCCATAAGAACTTTCTCCTCATAATAACGAACACAACAAAAAAAAATTAGCGAAATCGGTCCAGGCGTTGTTGAGTTATGCGCTTACCAACACATTTTGCGATTCATTTTTATATTATAGATTTATTTATTGAACACTTTATGTACATGGGTACAGAGGCGGACTTAATGCCCGCAGTAAACCCGAATAAATGTTAGGCTATCATCATTGGGAGTCCTCGAAGCATCGCTAAAATTGATTGTAATACTTTACCACCAATTCGTTTCGACGGTACGATCGTCCCATTTAGTGCCGACGTAAAGGATCTGGGCTTGCGCATCGATAGCACAATGAACTGGCGTACTCAAGTGGCTAGTGTAAGCCAGATAGTTACAGGAACGCTGCGAGCTCTGTATCGGTTGAAGAACCTGTTACCAGCGAGCACGAAGACAATTCTTGTGCAGACCTTGATTTTTCCAATCATCGATTATGGCGACGTGTGCTACTACGACCTGAATGCAGATCTAATCAATAAACTTGACCGTCTTCTAAATTACTGCATTCGATTCGTTTCCAATCTACGTAAATATGATCATGTTTCAGCGCATCGCTCGCTTCTAAAGTGGTTGCCCATACGTCAGCGCAGAGAGCAACGGGCGCTCACAACCTTGTTTTCATTTCTTGATTGTCCTAATTCCCCTAGCTATTTAGCCTCTCACTTTCAATATATTTGCGCCAACCACAATAGAAATCTGCGCTCTTCTCATAACCGCCTACTTCAATGTCCCATTCACCATACTAACTTTCTTCACCATTCTTTCTTTGTCCAAGCGATTTCTTTGTGGAATGCGCTCCCCCAGGAGATCAGGATGCAAACAAACCGACTAGCATTCAAAAGTAAAGTTCGCGAGATAATTCGCAAGAGGTTGGCAGTAGTATCATCACAGCGTTAAAGTTTTACAATTGTCGATTTGAACCAATTGTTTGATTATATTAGGGTATATATGTATGTAGTTTATTAATTTGAGTATGTATATATTGTATTATTGTAAGTGTATTGTAATATTTATGGTTTATTAGTATATCAATTCTCGGAATCACCTTATCTCTCTCTTATTGCACCTACCACTGTCTTTCTCTGCACCACCCAAAGGTTGACTGGAAGAAAATGCCTAAGGCATTAAGTCCGCCTCTGTACTTTTATGTGCATGAAGTATAAATAAAATAAATAAAATAAAATAAATGCCTTAGGCATTCTCTTCCAGTCAACCTTTGGGTGATGCGGAGAAAAAGTAGTAGTAGGTGCAATAAAAGAGTGATAAAAAGGCAAATACAAGAATTGATATATTAATAGACCATAGAAAATATACACAACTATACAATATAATAGTGGTAGCGACAGCTATGCCCAAATTCTCACTAGATGGCGCTGTACTCAATATTTTTACTTTGTTTTTAGTTTATGCTAGTATTATTGAAGAGTCCTTTTGCCCTGACTATTTTAGAAACACAAATATCTTGTAGATAATTTAGTACTATTTAAAATTACTTTCGATTTTCTTTTTTATAAATATATGTATTATTTTCGTTGTTAAAATGTAACCACACGTAGAATAAAATAGAATAGCATTTATTCTGCGCAAGCAATACAATATACCACAACATAAAACAATAAATTAAAAAATGGTACAGACATACAATACAGTCGCAGTGACTGTGCCTGAACCGAAAGGGTCACCAACTCAGCAATTGCTGGGCGTCAAACACCCAGCGCTGGTTTTCAGCTGGCACCCGCAGTGACGCACGGATGATGGCACGTAACTGTTATATTTTTGTCCCTATATTGCATGTTAAGTTTTACAATTTTAAATTAAAACTACTCTTCCCTACTCCACCCTACTATACCCTACCCTACTCTACACTATTCTACTCTACCCTACCAAACTTCACATAAACCATCTACTATATAGTCCGAACAAAGCCTAAACATTTGGTTTGGATAGGTGAGCCCGTTCTTGAATTATAAAATTACAACGAAAAGTGGCATTGATTTTTATATACAAGGTGTAAGGGACAGCCCTCCACAAACTTTAAGGGCTTGCTCAGTAGACTAAACTGAACAACCTTCCACAGGACTTTTTTTCAGGAAACGAAAAAAAAACCGCCTTACCATACAAAATTATAAACTTGATTGGACAGTTTGTATGGAGAGACTGATTTTTTTTTTCGTTAGCAAGCCCTTAAAATTTGCGGAGGGCTGTGCTCACACCCTTTATATAGATTAATAATGTATCAAATACAATGTAAATTGTTCCTGCTATATAAATAACTAGCTTATGGCCGCAACTTCGTCCGCATACATGAAATATAGCCTATGTCACTCAGGAATAAAGCAGCTTTCTATCGGTGAAAAAATGTCAGCAATCGGACCAGAGTTGCTATTCTCTAAGTCGTGAGCGCAGTACATTGAATTAACAACCCAATGCCCCATGACATTGGATTGTTAATTCAATGTACTGCGCTCACGACTCGTCGCTGTGTCAGCGCTGAGCTCAAGGCTGTTTTCTTAGAGAATAGCACGCCAGTACTTCCAGGAATTACCTCCTACAACAAAATAATAAAAAAAAAAAACAAAAAAAACTTTACCTCTTTACTATATTAGTGTATATTAAACGTAAAGCAATAGTTTATATTAATTTAAAAAAAGACGGTATGATTTGCCTAAGAAGTGTAAAGTTACCATATTAAAATACAATTTCATGACTGAATAATGTTCCAATAAGGTTTTGTTTGGTTTCAGAGGCAGTAAGAAGATACCTTGTCCAGAATGCAACAATATGTACTCAAGAAGGTCGTATATGATGAACCACTATCGGCATGTTCATATGAATCAGTCCAAATACTTTTGTTCGGAATGTGATCGAGTAAGTAGTTGCATCTATACATTACAAGCTTTTGCCCGCGCGGCTTCGCTCCCGCTCTTCCCTACTCCACCCTACTCTACCCTACCCTATCCTACTCTACTCTACACTACTGTACCCTACTATACCCTACTCTACACTACTATACCCTACTCTACACTACTCTACCCTGCCAAACTTCACATAAACCATCTACTAAATAGTCCGAACAAAGCCTAAACATTTGGTTTGGCTATCCAAACCTATGTGCATCATCCTAAGGTCGACTGGTAGAATAGTACATTATGATATAAGTGTATAATGTTACTGATTACCGTCGAGGTGGTATTTAGACCCGAGCGTGGGTCTTAAGGGGCCGGCGACCGATGAATTTCCAAAAAACAAAAAGAAATTCGAGCCAATTGTATTTCGCACTTTTTTATAGCGTAAATGGCAAAACATGCCATTTGGCTTTTTCTGTATTAAAAATAACAATATTTCTTATATTTTCGACGTAGGAACCTAGATAAATATTGTCTATAACCGAGTATCATCATAATATGTTGGAAATATGCTCCAACTGCAAATAAGCGTGGTATTACGTTTGTATGGAAATTCTTTCGTCGCTGGCCCCTTAAGAGAGCCGACCGTCCTCGGCTCTCTTAAGGGGTCTTTAATCATTATTATTACTCACGTGTATCATACGACGTTTTTCAATACACTTGTGAAGAAAACAACTATAAAACTAGTAAAGTTTGTCGCAGTAAAAATCTATTTTAATATGCGCGCCCATATTTTTTTAAAATTTACCTTTCAATACATTCACTGAAACGAATAAACGGGGGTTGACCAGCGACTCGTGAGGGACGCCGCGCGCCCTGTCTGATTCGATTAATGTAATAAAATTATGGCGGGGGAGAGGTTGAACAAAAGGTTTTAACTACATTATAGCACTAGTGCGTCATCATTTCAGCCGACAAACGTCCACTGCTGGACATAGGCCTCCCCCAAACGCACTAGTGCGTAATGGTAATCAAAATGTCTCAGTTTGGTAAGAAGGGCCATTATGTACCTAAGTGCAGTGCAATAAGACTCACTTTCTGAGCAAGTGTATTGAAAAATACCTAATGCTTAAGTCCGCCTTTGTAAAGTGTTTTTTACTAGTGACTTTTTTGTTAATGTTTTTGTCTTAAAACACAGATATAGTATTATAATATTATACATACATAATGAAAAACCTAATTAAATGCAGCAATTTAGATCTAAATAATTATCTATCGAACTCCGTGAATTGCTAATTAGCCTCTCTCCTACATTTTGCTGTGCCCGACAAGGTCCATATTGATCTATGAAAATTAAAAAAAAAAAAACTATGTATACATATGGATTGCAATAAAGTATTGACTGCAGTTTGCTGAGAGAAATACGAAGACTGAAGACATTGTTTTTATTCTGTAATTTTGTTGCAGCACTTTCTGAACAGGACGCGGTATGTGGAACACATGCGGTACAATCACGAAGGAATTCAAAAAGAGAAGAATAAGCTTTGTAATATCTGTGGCAGGGGTTTTGCTGTAAGTTTTATTTTTTATTCATTCATACTCTTAATGCAATAACCTATTTATTTAATTATCTATACAAGGAGTAAGGGACAGCCCTCCACAAACTTTAAGGGCTTGCTCAGTAGACGTAACGGAACAACCTACCATAAAAAATGTTTTCAGGAAATGAAAAAAAAGTCCGCCTCACCATACAACATTTTAAACTTGATTGAACAGCTTGTATGGAGAGGCTGATTTTTTTTTTCGTTACCTGTAAAAAAAAATTATGGTTGGTTGTTCAGTTTCGTCTACTGAGCAATCCCTTAAAGTTTGTGAAGGGCTGTCCCTTACACCATTTATAGGGTGACTGGTAATTAGTGACCAATAAATATACACGTAATTGTACTCATGATTACAGACAACTTTCCCAAAGAAACTTTTTTTTATGCTCATTATTTAAATTTTTTAACCGGAACATGTCGGTACCTACTCTGATTACATACACCAATGGGTTTGCAAGCGGCGCGGGTGTAATATCACTATTGTAGGTAAGGTGCACAAGACGACGGCGTTACGCGGCTAACAGCTGAGAAGTCGCAGGCGCGCGCGCGCTAATTTGCGCGAACAGCTGTTTTGTTATTGTGATAAAACTAACGAGTATAAAGAAAAGTTTCTTTGGGAAAGTTGTTTGTTATCATGAGTACAATCATTTGTATAAGTATTCACTATAAGGTCACTAATTACCAGTCACCCTATACCCCTTTAAATTTTGATCGTTTTAATCCCGTGGAGGGTCGATCCGGTACATGAAACACTATCGATTCGTTAAGATAAAATTAAAAAATAAAGTACCTTTTTTTCAAACCTCGTATTGATTTGCGCATGTACGAAATGTCCCGTTTTTTTGGGGTCGCCGCAACACGTTTTTTTTCTTCCATTCTGTCCTGTCACTCGTCACGCTATCACTAACTCCCTTTTCTTTCGTATCACTTCTCACACAATCCATCCATCTTTTCTTTGGCAGATCTCCCCCTCCATCCATACACATGTAAACTCATTAGTAACACGCGTTTCATCCCTCCTCTTCATATGACCATACCAAGACAAACGATTCCCTTTCAACTTTTCAGTCACTGGCGCCACTTTCAAACTTACCCTAATATACTCATTTCTCACTTTATCCATTCTCGTCACACTACATATCTATCTTAACATTCTCATCTCCGCTACGTGCAATCTTTTTTCATTCGCCTTTTTCACAGCCCAACATTCTTCTTTCCATGCATTCGTTCCTGTATAAATAAACCTTATTATTTATTCTCGTTTCAGGCAAACCGCACTTTACATAACCACATGCGGACACACTCTGGCGAGCGCCCGTACGAGTGTGAGTACTGCGGCGCCACGTTCACACAAAGAACCTCCATGTTGTCACACGTCAAGCACATTCACTTGAAGAGCAAGAGAAGGCCGCAGTGGCCGCAGTGAACGATGAAGTGACGTTATCAGATA
The DNA here is from genome assembly GCA_929112965.1 of Mythimna albipuncta. Taxonomy (NCBI): domain Eukaryota; kingdom Metazoa; phylum Arthropoda; class Insecta; order Lepidoptera; family Noctuidae; genus Mythimna; species Mythimna albipuncta. The sequence continues at coordinate 7,154,084 of OV815985.1, read as the reverse complement.
GTTTGTGACGATGTCATATAATTTTTGAAGAATTTGAAAGTTTGTGACATTATCAAATTGTTTGTGACGTTGTCAGATAGTTTTTGACTTCGTCAGAGATTCCGTCGACGTCACATAGTTTTTGAAGGATTTGGTGAGTTTGTGACGTTGTCGGATAGTTTGTAACGTTGTCATATAATTTGTGACATTGTAAGATGGTTTGTGACTTTGTCAGAGATTTTGTCGACGTCACATAGTTTTTGAAGGATTTGGTGAGTTAGTGATGTTGTCAGAAGGCGTGTAATAATAATAACCCCATCGCCGTATCTCTACGTTGACGTTGTGGTGGGGCTTCCTATGACTTAGTTTTCCAAGTCGCAATAGTTTCCCACTAACCGGGGTATGTTCTTGGATGATAATCACCGGTTGGTAGACCGTCTAAAAGAGCGTCTGCGAGTTGGATTTGGCACCTCGTACGCCTTCCAAAGGACCTCAGGGTTTTGAAATAAATAAATGTATAAAAATAATAATAGCAGTGCTCCTGGATACGGCGCGCATTGTTAGGAGATCCCTCTGTCAGGAGTCCTGACCACCGGTAGCTTGGACCCTGTTCCCGATGCCGGTGGGCTACTATTTTTTACATTTTTAAATATTTATATTTTTAAATATTTAAAAATGTAAATAATATGTAATGGAATAATAATAATAATAAAGTAGATAGAATTACAAAAAGTTAAAAATATGCAATGTATTTCTTGGGCTTTTGATTTGTGTACCTAATGTAAACCAAAAGTGACATGGCGAATAAACGATGTGTGTTTAAATCAATATAATTATGTAGTTTTATTTTATAAAACAAAATTTAGCTTCCGCCTGCGGCGCTGCTTGCTAAGCGATTGAAAATTATCCTAAGGGAAATATAAATATGGTAATAAAAAAAAAACAAGATGTTTTATTTCACATAACAGGCTTATGTGAAATAAAACGTTGTGATTTTTGCTTCATCAACATCAAAGATTGTTATTTTTGTGTATATACCGTATATTATATTCATATGCATGGTGTAAAAAGCAGTTATTTCAATATTACAGACACTCCAATTTTATTTATATGTATAGATTGGTTATTTACTTCGGTTAAGTTTAAGTTCGCAGACAAACATCTCATTTCAGAGGTTTCTCACCTGAATGCCGTTTAAAATGTGCTTTTAAACTTCTCTTACAACTAAACCTGTGCTGACATATATCACAATTGAAAGGTTTTTCACCACTGTGAGTACGACTATGTCTGTTTAAACTACTTTTATCGCAAAATCTACGCTGACATACATCACATTTGAACGGTTTTTCACCAGAATGTTTTCTTAAATTATGTACTATTAATGAAGTCTTAGCAGTGAACCTACATTGACATATATCGCAATTAAATGGTTTGATACCAGTGTGTACTACACTATGTCTTTTTAAATAATCCTTCTCTTTAAAACTTCGCTGACATATGTCACATTTGAAGGGTCTAACATCACTATGTCTATAAACGTGTCTTGTTATATGACTCTTGCAACTAAAACTCCGCTGACATACGTCACATTGAAAGGGTTTTTCACCAGAATGTTTACAAAGATGATTTGCTAATTTACTGCTATAACAAAAACCTTTCTGACATACATTACATTTGTAAGGCATTACACCAGTGTGAATTCGCCTATGCGCGTTTAATATACAATTCGTATGAAAGCTAAGCTGACATATGTCACATTTGTAGGGTTTTTCACCAGTATGTATTCTAAAATGTACTTCTAAAGATTTTTTAGAACTATAACTGCGATGACAAATATCACATATAAAAGTTTTTACGCCAGTGTGTATGCGACTATGTTGTTTTAAATTAGAAGATTGACTAAAACTACTCTGTAATGTGGTAGTGACAGGCTCTTTGATCTTAGCAACAGATTCGGATGTACTAGTTCGGATAATTTTTGAGTCTGATAGTACATTCGTTGGCTTGGCTGGAAGTGTCTTTTCTAGTTTCATTGGTTTCTTCGCAACGGCCGCTTCTGTGATACAATATAAATCAGATTAGTAAAGTTTTGTAGTTTTTTTTTTTTTGTTTCTTTAATGGATAAGCTCGCGTTTAGCCACTCTCTCTCCTGGTAAGCGACGTGTCCGATGATGGAGCACGCTTGCATAGAAGTAACCTATTCAAATCTTGACTGAAAGATCCCTAGTTTTTTTTTGGTGGGTATATCATAATGACATCCCCCGCTCTTGGGCGGAGCGGGATATAGTGATCCAAGGGGCCAATCATCCCCTAAACTCAATTTAATATTCAAAATAATACAAAAAAAAAAGACGTGTGGCACTCGGGGACTGCCGCGGTTAAGCTATTACATAGCATTTTTATCAACTTAAGCAATTATAATTATTTATTTATTTTATTCATGCAGTATTTTTTTTTTCCTTTGTTTTTTTTTTCTTTGATATTAATTGAAGTTACACTTTCACACATCGAATTGAACATTGATTGATTATTCACTCATTTGTTTTCTTATCGGTCACCACGCTCAAAAAACAAATGAGTGGGGGGTGTTAGGTTATTTTCGTTACGGAATTTCTGGATTCGGTCTCCACGCTCAAGGCCCGCGATAGAAGCTATGCAATAGCTTAAAAAATTGTCGTCATTTAGAATCTTGATAACAAGGCTTCTATTGTTATATTTTTTTGGCTTTTTTCATTTTTGAGTAAATTATAAAGTGTCACAGATTTTCCGAGTTCTTTACTGTAGTAGTACTTTTACATTTTATAAATTGATTTCAACAGAAGCCCAGATAATATCCACAAGATAATATTTAAAAAATATTTAATTAAAAATGTGTCATAACGCCAGAATCGCGTAAGAGCGGTTGTCCGGAAAACAGTGAAAATGTATGTATGTCGAGTTGCATCCCCTTAAAACATTATGATACAACTAGCTTTTGCCCGCGCGGCTTCGCTCCCGCTCTTCCCTACTTCAGCCTACTATACCCTACTCTACTCTACTCTACCCTATCCTACTCTACTCTACCCTACGCTACCTTACTCTACCCTACGCTACCTTACTCTACCCCTGACGTTTCATGTCAAGTCACACGGGAACGCTGTCGAACGGGATATAAAGTATCTTATGTCCGTCTCCTGGCTCTAAGCTACCTCCCTACCAATTTTCACCCAAATTTGTTCTGCCGTTCTTGAGTTATAAGTGGTGTAACTAACACGACTTTCTTTTATATATATAGATGTATTAGAGTGCTTTGACGGTCTGCTGCGGTGCGGATGCGGTGCATTATTCGTGCTGCGTACGGACGATCGTACTTTTCATACAAAGCACGCAATGCGGCAGCCGTGCGGCGAATGATCGACAACAGGGGTGCTATTCTCTAAGAAAACAGCCTTGAGCTCAGCGCTGTCATAGCGACGAGTCGTGAGCGCAGTACATTGAATCCTATGCCCCTTTACATTGGATGTACTGCGCTCACGACTCGTCGCTGTGCCAGCGCTGAGCTCAAGGCTGTTTTCTTAGAGAATAGCACCCCAGGACGGCAACGTCACAAGCACCACGTGATCAATTTAGCGTTGTATAGCGCATCACTAGCATACAAACGCACGGCAGCCAGTTACGTTTTCAATTTAGGCGCTTGTTGTCGGACTGCTTACTTACTGCTACCGGCCGACTGCGGCACAGTAAACGTGCGGCAACGGCGGCTTAGGTTTTATAACTCACACTGTTATTTTAATTAATTGTTGTCATCACGAATAAGAAAGTCTCCATACTTTGTACGTGCGTGTCAGGTAGGCGGCGGTGAATATGAAAACAGCAAGAAGAAAGTTTGATGGAATTTAATGAGGATAGATGATAATACAGACGTTAAAACGAAGAGGAAACAATACAGAGTGGTACATATGAACTGAAGCTAAGTTAATACAAGGCGAAGTGATTCTACAAGCGAATTTGATAGCACGGGCGGCTAAGGCAGAGTAGTACGTGCGTTCGTCAAGACGATCTGGCTGCACTGCGTAGCACTGCGCGGCGTCGCGCGCGCACATAATATAACGGGATATCTAGTGACCTCCGCTCCTTCGCCCCGCATGGTCCCCCGCTGTACAGGGCCGTATTCAGGGGTCCGGACTTGGGATTATGTGTATGCCACAAAAGCATTGTATGACATAAAATATCGATATATCGTTTCAACTCGACATTATCCAGCATCTAGTATCGATACGTGCAATCGATAGGTATATTTAATGCGATAAGTCATATATTATCGTGAGAAATAAAAAGCACATTTCATTATTTTTTATGCCTTTATTTATGGTTTTATAAGTCATTTATTAAAAACTAGTTGATCCGGCGAACTTCACATAGTCAATGAATGTAGTATATCTTTCGATTCTGTCCATCGATTGCGATAAAACATAGCCTAAGTATTATATCAAGTTACGCACAATTTTAATGTAAAAAGTTATCTACATCGGTTTTATATATTTTACGTGTGGCGCGCACAAATTAAAAACTTCTACAAAATTATATGTTTAGAACGAAAATATCGAGTAATTACGATACAGTGCCAAGTAACAATAGAACACTACGATATATTATAAACATATTTATTTACTTAAATAGATAGACCAAAAAAAAAAACATGCATCTATTCAGAAAAGCATCTGAACATCGCTATAAAATGATTAGACAAGAATATAGACATGAACTATGCATTCGGCCACCACAATAGCATTTTTTGCATGGCAACAAATTTATTTAATAAATTAACAATTGGAATTAAGGACTTAAATATTATTCAATTCAACAATAAATTAAGACATCTATTATTGGAGAAATGCTATTATAATATTGACGAAAATAATAACCAAGCAATTACACAGAAAAAAAAAACAAATAACAAAATTTTTACTTAATGATAACAATTAATACACACAAAAATAAAATAATTAAAAATTAAAAAAAAGACAAGGTATACAAAGTGACACTAATAAGGTGGGTACTTAGAAATAAGAACGCAGATAAAATTTATACTGCGGTGTGCATCCCAATGTTGCATCAAATGGGAGCCCAGCTCAGCGTGTGTCAGGCAAATATACCTGACGCTGATATTTTGCTGGATCCCTGCGGTGACAAACCGACGCTCATTTGGATTTGTATGAGAAATGATATGTCAGAATGCATTTTGTTAGTAGATACCGAGTATTGGTATTGAATGAATATCCCAAACCCAGTAACAATTGCACGCGTTTTATAGGAACACCGATAAATCTAAAGTTTGTCATCAATGTTTGTACGCACATAATTAATAAAATGAGATTCTATAAGAAAACTGCGCTTACAAACATTACAGTTGTATGGTCTTTTACGTGAAATTTCAGGCTCATTTTCAGCAGTGTGAATTCGAAAATGGTGAAACAATAGTACATTGTTACACTAGGGGTGAAAGTAACTCATTTCATTCCGAGAAGGAGTTGGCGGGCGAGCGCAGCGAGGTCGCTAATTCGAGGGACTAAATGGGTTACTTTCACCCCGAGGTAAACACTGTGCTTTTCATTTCGAATACGAGGAAAGTAAAAATAAAATAAAAAGTTTGAAAAACCTTAGTCGCCGTACCTATGATTTTAAGTAGGTATCTTTCTTCTGATTTAGGCGGTAAAAGGTATTCCACTACTGCTTTAGCCTCTTCTCTTATGAAATTAGGCGTTAAATCACTATTTTAATCTGATAAACATAACGTGTTAATACAAATCTCGTTGTACGGAAATGTAAACAAAACTCGAAAAAACCAACGTCTGATTGCCACTTTCCCGCCATTTTGTTTTTTTTTTCTGCGGCCGGCTAGCTATTCAGCCTCATTAATGAAAAATTAGAAATTAATTGTAATCTTTTAAAAATAAAGTATTTTAGAGAAAAAGTTGAACAAATAAATCACTTAAAATATAACATTATTTAATAAACAATTGTCTTTAAGTTATTTCAATTTTATATCTCGCTGTGATTGACTGGCTGTATGGAAAATTGGAACAATCATGGTTCAATAGAAATGTGAAGATTGAACTAGTTTTTTTTTTTTAAATAATTTGACAGTTGTCAGTTGTAAAGTAAAACTCCCTAGGGATGAAAAGTATCACTTTCAGCCCGCTCCTCAGGCAACTTCAGACCTACTTTCAGAGTATGAGTAATGAAAAAATGATTTACGAGTGAAAGTTCTCTGGCATACACATACATTTAAAAGGTTTTTCACCAGAATGTAATTCAAAATGTTTGTTAGAACCAAACCTTGACTTACATCATGTTGGAAGGTGTTGTCATCCGAATGTTTTTTTACATGTTTTTCAAAATAACTCTTAGAACTATAACTACGCTGACGTACATCACACTTATAGGGTTTTTCACCAGTATGAGTTCGAATATGATAAATCACAGATGTTTTATGAGCAAAATTATGCTGGCACACTTCACATTTATAAGGTTTTTCATCAGTGTGTATTATACTATGTGAATTTAAACCAGTCTTAAAACGAAATCTGCGCCCACATGTATTACATTTGTAAGGTTTTTCACCAGTTTGTATTACACTATGTGAATTAAAACCACTCTTGAAACGAAATCTGTGTCCACAAGTATTACATTTGTAAGGTTTTTCACCAGTTTGTATTACACTATGTGAATTAAAACCACTCTTGAAACGAAATCTGTATCCACAAGTATTACATTTGTAAGGTTTTTCACCAGTGTGTATTCGAGTATGTTTTGAATTAAAAGATTAACTGAAACTATTTTGGGGATGTGCTAGTGATAGGCTCTTTGATTTTAGCGACAGATTCGGGCGTGGTAGGTTTTGCATCAGTGTGACTTGGATTATGTCGGTTTAAACCACGCTTTTCACTAAAACTGCGCTGGCATATGTCACATTTGAAGGGCTCAGTGTGAGTTCGATTATGTCGGTTTAAACCACGCTTTTCACTAAAACTGCGCTGGCATATGTCACATTTGAAGGGCTCAGTGTGAGTTCGATTATGTCTGTTTAAACCACGCTTTTCACTAAAACTGCGCTGGCATATGTCACATTTGAAGGGCTCAGTGTGAGTTCGATTATGTCTGTTTAAACCACGCTTTTCACTAAAACTGCGCTGGCATATGTCACATTTGAAGGGCTTTTCACCAGTGTGAGTTCGATTATGTCTGTTTAAATCACGCTTTTCACTAAAACTGCGCTGGCATATGTCACATTTGAAGGGCTTTTCACCAGAATGTTTTCTAAAATGTATTCCTAAATTTTTTTTAGAATTAAAACTAAGCTGGCATACATTACATTTGAAAGGTTTTTTACCAGAATGTAGTCTAAAATGTATTTCTAAATAATGCTTAGAACAGAAACTGTTCTGACATATATCACATTTGTATGGTTTTTCACCAGTGTGAGTTCGATTATGTTTGTTTAAACCATCCTTTTCACTAAAACTCCGCTGGCATATGTCACATTTGAAGGGCTTTTCACCAGAATGTTTTCTAAAATGTACTTTTAAATTACTTTTAGAATTAAAACTATACTGGCATACATTACATTTAAAAGGTTTTTTACCAGAATGTAGTCTAAGATGTACTTCTAAATTATTTTTAGAACTAAAACTGTGCTGACATACATCACATATGAAAACCTTTTTACCAGAATGTTTTCTTAAATGTAGTTTTAAATGACTCTTGAAGCAAAAACTTCGCTGACATATGTCACATTTGAGGCTTTTTTCACCAGAATGCATTCTAAAATGTGCTTCTAAACTAGTCTTAGAACTAAAACTGTGCTTACATATATCACATTTGTATGATTTTTCACTAGTGTGAATTCGATTATGTCGGTTTAAACCACTCTTATCACTAAAACTGCGCTGGCATATGTCACATTTGAAAGGCTTCTCACCAGTGTGAGTGCGAAAGTGATAAATTAAATATGATTTACGAGCAAAATTATGCTGGCATACATCACATTTGTAAGGTTTTTTATCAGCGTGTATTCGAGTATGTTTTGAATTAACATATTGACTTAAACTATTTTGGGATGTGCTAGTGATAGGCTCTTTGATTTTAGCGACAGATTCTGGCTTGCTAGTTTTAGCTGTCCGGATAATTTCCGAGTCAGACAGTAAATTCAATGTTTGCTTGACTGGAATAGCATCTTCTAGTTTTCTTTTTAGTCTTGGCTTCTTTGAGACGGCCGGATCTGTGATAATAATAAATACAGTAAGTAAGGTTGTTGTATTTTGACGGATACACATGAATCAAACAATACAGATTACAGTTTTTTTGTTGACTTGAATGTAGCTTGAGCAATAAGGATTGAAGAGCGAGCGAAGCGAGGATGATGCGGTCCATGGACGATTATGGTACCCTAAAAGTTCCATAATCTAAAATCTAAAGGCTATCTAGGTCAGAAATACCGCATGGTTTCCTGCGAGGCGGTGAGCCTACTTTCCGGTTTGCCACCGTGAAATTTGGAGGCAAAAGTCCGTGAGAGTCAGAATGGCGGGTGTACCTCAGTGAAAATAAATTATAGTAATTATGGTTAAAATGTACCTAAAATGTACTATTCAGTACCTATCTCCAAAGTCCTTCAGAATTAAATTATTTCAAAATTAAGAAACACTCGCCATATTGACATCAATATGGCGGGTGTTCTGTAATATTTTATTATTTAACCATTACTCATAAAATATAATTACATCAAATAAATGTACCTAAAAAGTACCTCAAGTAGAAAAGACCACACACTTGATCAGTTGGATAGTTCCTGAGAAATAAAACAAAGAAATGTGACACACGTAGTTAACATCCTAAACAACTAGCGCCATCTCTGATATCTTCCGAAAACATATTTAAATAAAGAAATCAGAGATGGCGCCAGTTGTTTAGAATACCAACGACGTGTGCTATGTGACTGACACATGATATTAACTGATCAAGTGTGTGGTCTTTTCTACTACTTGAGGTACTTCTTTAGGTACATTTATTTGGTGTAATTATGTTTTATGAGTAATGGGTAAATAATAAAATACTACAGAACACCCGCCATTTTGATGTCAATACGGCGGGTGTATCTTAATTCTGAAATAATTTAATTCTGAAGGAGGTACAGATATTTTAGACCTAGGTTCTGAATAAAACAGGTACATTTTAACCGTAATTACTGTAATTTATTTCGCTGAAGTACACCCGCCATTCTGACTCTCACAACAGTCCTCACAATCCAGTCCGAGTGGCGCGTAGAAGTGTTTCACGACGAACAAAGCTCTGGCAGGTTTTTAATATCAATATGGAGACAGCGAGTGTAGTGACTCGCTGTAATCTTATATTGTGTTAATATGATTATAATAGTATTTCTTTTATTTTTAGGTTATTTTTGTTTATGTTGTTCTCTGTTATGGCCGGCGTCAAAATCACAGACCATCTAAACAGACAGTCAAAATACCACAGATAAAATAACTGTTTATATGCTCTGTGCAGGTTACAAGGGCAATAGTGTTATGCCCGTTACACACATGGCCTGATAGGGATACTGGCTGTTATATTTCTTTATAATATTGCGTTGTTTTGTGCGTGTATTTAGGCGGAATAAACTTGTTTTCTTTCTTTCTTTTCTGTAGACTCATAGCAAGGTTCAGTTGAAAACCAGCGCCAGGCAACTGCTACGTAGTGGCCTGGGATGATGCTGAACTGGACCTATTCGGTGCAGCCTTGGGACATACAATGTAGATATATTTTAAGATCTTATACTATAATAATTTTTATATCATTGTGTGTATCTATGTGTCAAATAAACGTATTTTCTTTTCTTTTCTTCTTTAGTGCTGAACAAGCTACATTCGCGGCGATAAGTCCATTATTTGAGGAAAAGAGAAGCGCCACGGCGACCTCCTCTTTCCACCCGACGCATGTCCTCAATGGACACAGGCGTTTTTGGAGATGAATGTTTCGAATAGCCCAGAGGACACGGTAGAGTATACGGGTATAAATCTCGCTTGAATGGATCACCGCCGTATTTTCGTGGAGACAATTAGCGGCGGCGAACTTTTGCGTTGCATGCCCCTGGCGTCGAGGGTTGCAAGGCATTTAGCTCGCTGTCCGGCCGTCCGGTAACCGTCCGGACCAAGCCCAAGTCGTCGACGGCGCGCACTGTTCCCGCGCGCCTCAAGGAGTTGTCAGCAACAGCAGGGACCCAGCCGGGTCGAAGCCTACTGGGGCCAGGGTTATCCGAAAGGGCGCTCGAGCCCCGGTATGAAGGCTAGAAGGAACGGGGTGGGTCTTTTAGTCAGTAAGAGTCTGACACTATCTCCCGCTCCGCCCAAGGGCGGGGGATGTCAATGCATGATTTTTCCCACCATAAAAAAAAAAAGGGTTGCAAGGCATTTGATTGCCAGTGGCCGTAAGCTCCGGCACGCGTGTGGCGAGCAATGACTACTTTACTACCCGAGCGCCTGGTTAAGACTAACCTTGAGTCAGAGGCATTAGTTTTAAAGCGCGTTTAAAAAATATAGCATCAAAACTGATGATATACACCACTATTTTTTATTTAGTACACATACTTAGAGGGCTTATTAGAAAAGCCCTGGTTATTTTATAAGTAAAATCTCAATAAATAATATTCATAAACATCGAAGTTTTTAGCGTTGGTTTATGTCCCAAAATGCCACTCAATTTATGGAAATATTGTGCAGGCTATTGATTAATGAATGAATAAGTGACAATTATTAAGGGAAAACACTGCCCGCAGTATTTTCTACTAGCAATTGTTATGTTTGATTGATTATATGATGAACTAGCTGACCCGGCAAACTTCGTAGCGCCTAATAGTTACCTTTTATCTAAGCTGTCAACTCTACCTACTCTACCCTACCCTACTCTACCATCCCCTACTCTACCCTACTCTAAGTTAAAAAAAAAAAAAATCGGGATATCCTATGTCCTTCTCCTGGTTCTTAGCTACCTCCCTACCAATTTTCAACCAAATCGGTTCAGCCGTTCTTGAGTTATAAATAGTGTAACTAACACGACTTTCTTTTATATATATATAGAAACTTTTTTTAATTTGATCGCAGCGCTAACTGTCGGGACAGGCTAAAATTAAAATTCGAATATTATTTAAAATTTGACACTGCGATGGTAGCGCCGTCTGTCGGATCCAATGTAAAACATTCCAAAATCAACAACTACTAATAAATTAAAAATTAATTAAAAAAACATTGTCCAGCGGACAAAATTGTGAATCTAAACCATTCCCAGATCCCCTTGAACACACACAAAAAATTTCATCAAAATCGGTCCAGTCGTTTGAGAGAAGTTCAGTGACAGTGAGTTCAGAAGAATTATATATATAAAGATTTACCTTTTCATGGTCAATTTTAGAAATATATAATAATTTTACAAAAATATGATCAGTGACGGGTACAGATAGAGCTCCATTTTTTTGGGTAGTAGTTAAAAAGTAGGGGTGTGTTTTTTAAACGCGCGTTAAAACTACTACTAGCCACCTTTCCTTTTGATTCAAAAGGAAAGAGGGTTAGTAGGAACGTAAAACGGAGTATAAGTCTCATTTTCGCTTCAACTAGAGCAGGACAAGTAATTTGACGAATTTCAGCCTCAAAAAAAAGCTAAGAAGAGAGGGGCGAGTTACTTGACCTCCGCCACTACGTTTCAACGACATATCCATATTTAAACTGCTGAGATAGAAAATCAACATCTTTTTTTTAGGGTTCCGTAGCCAAATGGCAAAAAACGGAACCCTTATAGATTCGTCATGTCTGTCTGTCTGTCTGTCTGTCTGTCTGTCCGTCCGTATGTCACAGCCACTTTTTTCCGAAACTATGAGAGCTATACTGTTGAAACTTTGTAAGTAGATGTATTCTGTGAACCGCATTAAGATTTTCACACAAAAATATAAAAAAAGCAATAAATTTTGGGGGTCCCCATACTTAGAACTGAAACTCAAAATTTTTTTTTTCATCAAACCCATACGTGTGGGGTATCTATGGATAGGTCTTCAAAAATGATACTGAGGTTTCTAATATCATTTTTTTCTAAACTGAATAGTTTGCGCGAGAGACACTTCTAAAGTGGTAAAATGTGTGTCCCCCCCCTCTAACTTCTAAAATAAGAAAATGATAAAACTAAAAAAAATATATGATGTACATTACTATAAAAACTACCAACGAAAATTGGTTTGAACGAAATCTAGTAAGTAGTTTTTTTTTAATACGTCATAAATCGAAAAAAATACACTATTATTAAAACATCGATCAAAGTTACAACACATTACAAGAACTTTTATATTATGTTACTTGCTGCTTCGGAACCCTTCATGGGCGAGTCCGACTCGCACTTGGCCGGTTTTATTGTTGATAGGTTCGCGCTTGACCGCTATCTCACCTGATGCAAAACGACGATGCGGTCGACGATGAACCGCGCTTGTCTAGAAAAAACCTATTCACTCTTCACTTAAAGATTCCCGGGTTGTAGCCATCAGGAAACACAGACTCCGGCAAGGAATTCCACTCCCTAGCCGCACACACGCATGTGTTCCCAAAACGTTTTGTGCGTGTACCCAAAATGTAGTATTATTATAATCCTTGGTTCTCAGACTATGTTCAAGTCGATAAAAAAAACTATAGGGTATATTGTTTTGATTCATGAGCAACCACTTCAACTTATCAGATTTATTGGAACCAAGAAGTGGACTCCGCGATCGTTATACCGATAGTCAGCCAATTACGTCATAATACCCATGCGTCTCGACTTAAACACCTCAGACAGCTCTCGTTAGACGGCTGAATCAAGCAATACCTTGATTCAGCCGTCTAACGAGAGCTGACTCAGTCAAAACCGGCCAAGTGCGAGTCGAACTCGCCCATGAAGGGTTCGGAAACCTTCATGGGCGAGTCCGACTCGCAGTAGCTCTTATAGTTCATTGTAACTTTGATCGATGTTTTAATAATAGTGTAATTTTTTGAGTTTTATGACGTATGAAAAAAAACTACTCACTAGATCTCGTTCAAACTAATTTTCGGTGGAGATTTGCATGGATATTTACGTCATATATATTTTTTTAGTTTTATCATTGTCTTATTTTAGAAGTTACAGGGACACACACATTTTACCACTTTGAAAGTGTTTCTCGCGCAAACTATTCAGTTTAGAAAAAAATGGTATTAGAAACCTTTGTATGAAATTTTTGTCATTTGGCTACGGAACCCTAAAAACCGATATTCCTGGTCACGACTCGTATAGTGAGGAAGTTTTTTAAGGGCAAGCAATTTAACATATATTTTCACTGTTTTTCATACAACCACTCTTACGCGATTATGTCGTTATTACACATTTTTATTTTTATTTCTTATTTCTATTTTTATTTACATCATTTGTTTTGTGTCTGGGTGTAATTTATCTATAATATTTATGTATTTAGAAATATATAAGTATGTTTATCAGTTGTCTAGTACTCATAACACAAGCTTTGCTTAGCTTGAGACTAGACGGCGTTGTGTGATAGTTGTGGAATATTATTATTATTATTATCCCACCGGATGGTAAGCAGTGATGAAATTGTTGATGGTGAGGCACACTAGTTTATTAATAGCCTATTCACTATAGCCTTGAAGACACCCAAACTATAATCGGACGGGAAGACCGCAGCAGGCAAATTGTTCCAGACCTTCAGTGTACGCAGTATTAATGACGAGAGGAAACGCTTAGTCCGGACCGAAGAGGTTTCAACAACGTAAGGGTGGATATTGACCGTACGTCAAGTTGTCCGATGGTAGAAATGAGATGTTGAAATCAAGTCATGCAATTTCTGCACACTCTCCAAAATGCACTGGGCTACCTTACACTTGTGCTCAAGGCTTTGAAGATTGGCTGAATCACTGATCAGCTTCTTCGCACGTCTTTCCACCGAGTCCAAAGCTGCCAAGTGGCATTTTGCAGCACCAGCCCACATGTGGCTGCAGTACTCCACGCACGATCGGACCTGTGCTTTGTACAACATTAAAAGCTGTCCCAGTGTGAAGTACCGCCGGAACTTTGCAAGAATGCCTAGCTTGCTAGCATTATCCCTTATTCCTATAATACTTACTCTTCGTCTGCCTGACTCTTCGGTTCTCAGGTAATTCTTGTTCTTCTTCTCCCTCTATTTTAACCTCCACTAAAAGTTGTTCTTCTTCAGGCTCAGGTTCAGAATGGTGCGCTTCTACATCAGGACGACTATTGAGAAGATTTTCAGGAGCAAGGTCTGTAATAAAACCGTTATACTGTTACGCCATTAAACGTGAACACGAAAATAATGAGTAGCACGCAATAATTAAAACGAGTTGCTGTTCGAAAGGTCTAGAATGGTTGTACGCAGCCAGGCTTAGAAAAATCTCGAAACATCCACAAAGTAGGTACCACTAGTAGTTAGGTATGTATCTAATCATGTGTATCACCGATACGGGAAATGGTACTTTCCGACATTAACAATAGAGTCGAAATTCGTATGAAAGCGACTCTTAGTACATCATGCAATAAAAATGATTTATAGCTCCGCGAAGCGACGCTATTGTTCTGGATCGATCTTGAGATGTCGGTATCTAGAATTTTCTTCGCTCTGCATATAAATACGAGCCCCCGACCGGAAGCGAGTCAGTTGTCGACTGTGATCATGAGCGAACTACCTAAGTGTGTGAAGTGATTTTACCTAACGACCTAAGCGATAGTGTAACGGTACTCTAGTGTTAATTGTTATTCGGATTATTGTTGACTGAACTAATTTGTTATTGTTTGTCGTGAATAAAGTTCTCTGTTAGTAAATCGGCATTTGATTACCCACGTACGTAACAATACGTTAATTGTTTAACAAGAATTAATATCAGAAAGCCGCAGGAGGGCGCTTTCCGATTTTCTTAAACAAATTAAACATTTTTTTTTAACATTATTGAAAGGCTCGCGTTTGACCACTATCTCACCTTGTGGTAAGCGATAATGTGATCGACGATGGGGCGCGCTTGCCTAGAAGTAACCTATTCACATTCTAGCAAGCCACGCACAAACAGTTGCCAAAACGGATCTTGAGCGCTCGGCGTCAGAGTGGGGATCACTTTGCGCATTCCATACATTGGCGAGCCAATCGTCTTCGTTGTTAGAAACATGCAGCAACGCAGGGAACGAATTAGGAGTGACGTCTATGACGCGATGGCGCGGCGAGCGAATCACTGACACTCCCCGCCCCCTCACTTCGCACCACTAAAGAGACCGAATATTTGACTTCTGCGCAAACTCTCAAGATCCGTAAAAATACGACCATTGTCCTTATATTTGTTGATAATCCCGGCCGAAAAACCGGCCAAGAGCGTGTCGGGCCACGCTCAGTGTAGGGTTCCGTAGTTTCCCGTCCGTCACAATAAAGTGTACCCACTTATGAGTTTAAAAAAATGCTTGCTACGATTATACTACAAACTTAGTCCAGAAATTATTTTGTAGAACCCTTTTGTCTTTTTTGTACAAAAACTGTTCTTTCCATCAAGTTCAAAATAATTATCCTAGAAAGTCTTTATAAAGTTCTACTTCTCAGATTTTTTTCATATTTTCTAAACTTATGGTTCAAAAGTTAGAGGGGGGGGGGACACATTGTTTTTTACTTTTGGAGCGATTATTTCCGAAATTATTGACATTATCAAAAAATGATTTTAGTAAACCCCTATTCATTTTTAAATACCTATCCAACGATATATCACACGTTAGGGTTGAAATTAAAAAAAAAATCACTTCCCACTTTACATATAGGGGGGCTCTACCCTAATAAAACATTTTTTTCCAATTTTTATTTTACCACTTTGTCAGCGTGATTGATATACATATTGGTACCAAATTTCAGCTTTCTAGTGCTAACGGTCACAGAGATTAAGCGAGGACGGACAGACAGACAGACAGACAGACATGGCGAAACTATAAGGGTTCCTAGTTGACTACGGAACCCTAAAAACGGAAATAAAGACCTTTTACTGTCTTGAATCAACATTGTCATGAGTTCATGACCCTTTACATGAACTAGTAATGAAAAGTAATTAATTGTTTGCTTTTTGGGTACCTATGCAGAAATATTAGGAAAAAGTCAATGTACTTTGTTGCACGGTAATCTGGCGCCACTTACTCTCCGTCTCCCTGACTCTTAGGTTCTCAGATAACGCTTCATCTTCTTCTTCTCCCCTTATTTTAACCTCCACTAAAAGTTGTTCTTCTTCAGGCTCAGGTTCAGAATGGTGCACTTCCACATCAGGATGACTATTGAGAAGATTTTCAGGAGTAAAGTCTGTAATAAAACCGTTATACTGTTACGCCATTAAACGTGAACACGAAAATAATGAGTAGCACGCAATAATTAAAACGCATTGCTGTTCGAAAGATCTAGAATGGTTGTACGCAGCCAGGCTTAGAAAAATCTCGAAACATCCACAAAGTAGGTAGCACTAGTAGTTAGGTATGTATCTCATCATGTATATCACCGATACGGGAAATGGTACTTTCCGACATTAACAATAGAGTCGAAATTCGTATGAAAGCGACTCTTAGTACAACATCATGTAATAAAAATGATTTATAGCTCCGCGAAGCGACGCTATTGTTCTGGATCGATCTCGAGATGTCGGTATCTAGAATTTTCTTCGCTCTGCATATAAATACGAGCCCCCGACCGGAAGCGAGTCAGTTGTCGACTGTGATCATGAGCGAACTACCTAAGTGTGTGAAGTGATTTTACCTAACGACCTAAGCGATAGTGTAACGGTACTCTAGTGTTAATTGTTATTCGGATTATTGTTGACTGAACTAATTTGTTATTGTTTGTGGTGAATAAAGTTCTCTTTTAGTAAATCGGCATTTGATTACCCACGTACGTAACAATACGTTTATTGTTTAACAAGAATTAATATCAGAAAGCCGCAGGAGGACGCTTTCCGATTTTCTTAAACAAATTAAACATTTTTTTTAACATTATTGAAAGGCTCGCGTTTGACCACTATCTCACCTGATGGTAAGCGATAATGTGGTCGACGATGGGGCGCGCTTGCCTAGAAGTAACCTATTCACATTCTAGCAAGCCACGCACAAACACTTGCCAAAACGGATCTTGAGCGCTCGGCGTCAGAGTGGGGATCACTTTGCGCATTCCATACATTGGCGAGCCACGTCTTCGTTGTTAGAAACATGCAGCAACGCAGGGAACTAATTAGGAGTGACGTCTATGACGGGATGGCGTGATTGATATACATATTGGTACCAAATTTCAGCTTTCTAGTGCTAACGGTCACAGAGATTAAGCGAGGACGGACAGACAGACAGACAGACGGACAGACAGACATGGCGAAACTATAAGGGTTCCTAGTTGACTACGGAACCCTAAAAACGGAAATAAAGACCTTTTACTGTCTTGAATCAATATTGTCATGAGTTCATGACCCTTTACATGAACTAGTAATGAAAAAAGTAATTCATTGTTTGCTTTTTGGGTACCTATGCAGAAATATTAGGAAAAAGTCAATGTAATTTATTGCACGGTAATCTGGCGCCACTTACTCTCCATCTCCCTGACTCTTAGGTTTTCAGATAACTCTTCTTCTTCTCCCTCTATTTTAATCACCACTAAAAGTTCTTCTTCTTCAGCTTCAGAATAGTGTGCTTCTACATCGGAATGACTATTGAGAAGATTTTCCGGGTCAAGATCTGTAATAAAACAGTTATGTTATTGAATTTTTTTAACAAGAATTAATACGTTATTTACAACCATGTAGCGCCCACTCCTATCAAGATCGGAGACTCTACACTCGAAGTTTTGGACGATTACGTCTACCTCGGACAGACAGTCCAGTTGGGTAGGTCTTACTTTGAGAAAGATGTCAACAGTCGAATCCAATTCGGCTGGGCAGCGTTCCGGAAGCTGCGCGGTGTCTTCTCGTCCAACATACGGTAGTGTCTCAAGACGAAAGTCTATGACCAGTGCGTGTTGCCAGTTATGACATATGTCATCCGAAACGTGGTCGCTCACAATGGGGCTCATTCGAAGGTTTAAAGTCACTCAAAGAGCAATGAAAACGGCTATGCTTGGGGTTTCCTTGCATGATCGAATCAAGAATGAAGATATCCGCAGAAGAACTAAGGTTGCCGACATAGCACGAAGAATTGCCAAACTTAAGTGGCAATGGGCAGGGCTCATTGCTTGCAGAACAGATGGCCGTTGCGGCCGAAAGGTTTATTTATTTATTTATTTAACAATTTATGTATACACTTAACTTATATAAGAAAAGAAGACAGAAACAGAAAAATAGGTACATAGGTGATGCTTATTTCTAACGAAATCTCTTCCAGCATACCCGCGAAAGGAGAATTGGAAAAAAAGAGAAGTAGACACCGTGTGTAAAAGTGAAAGAAAAAGAAACAAACAAAACAAAAGAAAAAGAAAAGGTTCTGGAGTGGCGACCGCGTACCGGAAGACGCAGCGTTGGAATGCTTCCTACAAAGTGGACTGATGACCGGATGAAGGTTGCGGGAAACCGATGGATGCGAGACGCACAGGAAGGTTCGTTGTGGCGACGTTTGGGAGAGGCCTATGTCCAACAGTGGACGTATATTGACTGAAATGATGAATACGTTATTTCAATACGCAACGTTGCCAGCTTTATCAAATTGCGTGCTGCGGCCACACATCGGCAACGCAGGCAAAAAGCATTTCGCCATGTTTTTTTATTTTTAGGCCACTAGTCGTCGCTACTAAACGCGACCACCAGGGGTTCAGTCAGACCACTACACGCCGCCACCAGTGGCAGCCACTGGTGGCCTACTGGGGCCAGGGTTATCCGAAAGGGAACTCGAGCCCCGGTATGAAGGCTTAAAGGAACGGGGTGGGTATTTTAGTCAGTAAGAATCTGACACTATCTCCCACTCCGCCCTAGAGCGGGGGTTGTCATTGGATGATTTTACACACCGAAAAAAAAAAGAAAAAAAGTTGAGAGGTGTCAAGGGACACCCGGATGGAACAAAGTTATATATATAATATATATATAGAAATAGAATTGAAAATATCTGGCTTGCTTTCTATAAGAGAGAGAGAGAGAGAGAGAGATAGAGAAAAATGCGCACGCCGCACGGCTTACAATAGCTTACTATAGCAAAATGTGTCGTTACAACTTTTCGTGAGAATTTTTTCTGTCTAGCCCCCTTTCACAACGCGCGATAAGGAACTTCGTTCCAAAAAAAGCCAATGGTGGCTGGATGGATACGCACTTGCGGCAGTTGTTCAAGTGATACTTGACAGCGACGGACGTGTGTTTGTCAAAAATGAACGCCCCCTTGTTCTTGCTTATTATACTAAAGCATAGAAAACGTCGCAGAATACAAAATCATGCATGCATGTTTGTCCTGTTTCTTTTTGTTGATGTAGTGTACAACAAAGAATATAATAAATAAATAAATAAACCAACGACGTCCAATTCATCGGCGTTACACACAGTTAAATTTTGATCGTTTTAATCTTTGGGAGGGTTGATTTGTAAAGATAAAATTAAAAAATAAAGTACCTTTTTTTAAAACTCGTATTAATTTACGCAGTTGTAGTCGGCGTTGCGTACTAATTACCTACAAGTCATTGAACTCGCTCAGCTGACGTTTTCTTAAAGAAATTAATTTCGTACATGCGTAAATTAATACGAGTTTTAAAAACGTTTGGTTTGCAGTTCTATTGCAGTCGTGTCAACTGCATTCAAACTGCACTTAGACTGCAGTTTGCAGTTGGATTGCAGTTGAAATGCGGTCCGTCTGTTTAGAAACTTAGACTGTAGGTTTTTCGTCACTCAAGGTTTTGACTGTGGCAAATGTGGCCGATGCTATACAAATGTATGGAGAAAAGCGTCTGCAATTAGTGGCAGCTACTACTCGCTCTAATGTGGTCGCCACTAGTGACTTAATATGCAGGGGCTCTTACTTTGCATAAAAACGACACAAAGCTGCAGCGTTTGGGGAGCGAATAACATGACAAATTAATTTGTTACATTTCAACTGTAATGTTATTGTATAAAATGATACAGACATAACATTACTGATCCCATAATATAACTTAAAATATTATTCTATTAAAATGATAATTGACAACATTATTATTTTATAAAGTACATTTACCTTCACTTGGTTGTGCAGGATGTAACTCAACATCACGTTGTCCCTCACAAACATCTGGCAGTTCCTGTTTGATACCATCACCTCCTACTTGACAATCATCTGCTATACTTATATTCTCTATTGGAGTTATAATAAACCCACCAACAAATTCCAAGTGTCCTCGGTCTGTCAAAGGTTTTTGCTGGAATAAATTTCAAATTAAGACAGTTTTGATTCAAGAAATATAAGATTGTAAGGATAATAAGAAATGTGTTAATTGTCTGTTTGTGATTCCCTCACCTCATAGTCCTCACTCAACATCTGAGCTAACAGCTCCTCGGCTTGCACACACTGTCTCTGCAGTTGGCAGCATTGCTTAAGTCTAGTGCAGCAGAACAAACAAGCGAGCATCGGCTTACGGTCTTCAGTTACAAACTGCAACAAATATGAGAGTACACTATTTTGTGTCAATACTTATGAATCATAAATAGAATTCTTTTATAACTTCAGTCATTTGTTTATTTATATAGGTACTCACTGGAACAGCAGCCAGCTTCTCATACATCTCCTGCAGGCTCCTGTTGGTAACCACACACATGCGAACATTCTCCGCTAAACATATCCTACACATTGACAGTTTTTCCATGGTTTAATAAGAATAAATGTTTGACTTTAACTATATTTACGAATATTTTTAAATTTAGATTTACATAATTACTGTTGATTTCAAATAAATATATTTTTATAGACTTGTCTAGACCTAGTTAGAGGCTAAAAGTCTAATATGGGATTATTATTTCAGTAGGTATTCCGGAAATTTATATAAAATGTTGATTATTAAGATTTTTTTAAGTTTTTATATTTTATTTTATTTTCAACACAATGTTCCATTGTTAAGGAATTAAATGGCTTATTATATTTTATTCGTCTAATGTCGTGTGCACTTGCTTCATGAACCTCAACCGGTCATGGCTTGAGGGATCTTAGCGTAGTTCAAGCCTTCGGTGCCGTATAAAGTAGGATGCCGTTAAAGTTCCGAGCTGTCACTACAGCCAGATAGCGAAATGAACTTTTCTTCCTATGTTAGATTGAACTTGTCATTACAGTAATAACAATATTAAACAATAAATAGTCGTGATAAAAGTACAAGCAGATGCCGAAATAAATTTTGGTTTGGAATTTTCTGTCAACTGTGAACAATTTTCTGTCAACTGTCAAAAAGAAAATATGTTTTCTAATGTCCACAGACTATCACTTTCTTCATACCAAAGATTTTTTATATTTTATTATCTTTGACTATTTGTGCCGTTGCGTATTGGTCGGATTCACGATATAATCGCTTTTGACGCAATACGGAACGCGGGGATTGACGGTTGACTAGTGTTGCCAGGCGTCTCGATTTGCGCGGGACGTCCCGATTTTTAGGGGTCTGGGGACGCGTCCCGATTTGCACCTGATCGGGACGCTAAATGTCCCGATAAATTAAATTTCACACAATTATAAGTAATCTGTGACTCAGTAATCCATCTTCGTTTATCCATTCCATTTATATGCAGTAAAATGTAACCAACAATATAATTTAAATATAATATTTAAACTTTTAAGACAGCGGGAATCATTCATAACTTCAATATTTTTTTTAGTTTTTGTCTTTATTCCTGCATCTGAATTGTTCGAAAGACATGCCCAGGTATCAGCATTGTGTGGACCGCCCGGGTGACACCAATGAGCTTACGAAGGAAGTGTGCCCAGCTCAAAAAAAAAAATGAAAAAAAAAAATATTGTCCCGATCTAAAACCCTAAATCCCGATTAATTTGCCGTCTGTCCCGATTTTCATCCAGTCGGCCTGGCAACACTAGTTGACACTCACTGTCAGTCTGTCACCCACTGTCCACTGTCCCCTGTAGACACCAAGTAAAGTGAACAAAGTTCGGAATCATATTGAAATTAAAATAAATATTGCAATAACAACAAGTTTTTGACTAAATAAACGGACTTACTGCGAGAATAAAAGCATGCTTCCTTATCTGGCTGCAGAAGATTTAAGATTCTGTAGCTCTACATTGAACACCGACAGTTTGGAAGTTGATCAGAGTTAGTTCTGAATATATTGTGGTATCGAAGACCGGTTCTAAAGCTAAGCTCTGTCATGTTGAGGTCCATGAAGGCACTGCTCAAGATACATATAATCTCTAGTATAATTTTGTTTTAAAGTAAACTAACATTTTATTTTAAAATATTCATTAACTGTTTAGTAAGAGTGAAAGGTTTACTAGTACATTATATAAAAACGATGGAAAAACTGTCAATGTGTAGGATATGCTTAGTGGAGAATGTTCGCATGTGTGTGGTTACCAACAAGAGCCTGCAGGAGTTGTATGAGAAGCTGACTGGTGTTCCAGTAAGTGTATAAATAAACAAATCGTAAATTTTATTAAGCTCTAGCTTTTGCCCATGGCTTCACCCGCATACATAATATAGCCTATGTTATTTAGGAATAAAGCAGCTTTCTATTGGTGCAAAAATTTTAGCAATCAGACCAGTACTTCCGGAGATTACCTCGTTTAACAAAAAAAAAAAAAAAAACAAACTACCTCTTTAGAATATTAGTTAAGATTATGAAATAGTATACAAATAAATTGGTTGCAGTTTGTAACTGAAGATCGTAAGCCGATGCTCGCTTGTTCGTTCTGCTGCACTAGACTAAAGCAATGCTGCCAACTGCAGAGACAGTGTGTGCAAGCTGAGGAGCTGTTAGCTCAGCTGTTGAGTGAGGACTATGAGGTGAGGGACTTGTCAAATTATAATCTGTAAAAGTAAGACAATAGATGCGCGAACGCCGGCGTTTGCTTGGTGTTTAACCCTTCAATCGTGGATATTACAGACACGATAGAAAGACAATAGGTGCGCGATCACCGGCGTTCGCTTGGGGTCTAATGAATTAAACGTAACAATATCATTTTTGAGGTTACTGATCATCAAGACTCTTTTCTTAATCAACAAAGTGTTCCAGCAAAAACCTATAAATCGAGGACACTTGGAGTTTGTTGGCGGGTTTATTATAACTCCAATAGAGAACATAAGTATAGTAGATGATTGTCAAGTAGGAGGTGATGGTATCAAACAGGAGCTACCGGCTGTTTGTGAGGAACAAGATGTCGGTAAGTGTTCTTGCTGCCCTTATCCCTTTTCTTGTGTTCGGCACAACACATTTTTTTCTTCCATTCTGTCTTGTCACCCGTCAAGCGATTACTAATTTTGTTTCATATCACTCCTCACACGATCCATCTACATGTATGCTCAGAACTTTTTTAGTGACAAGCAAATGCATCCCTCCTCTTTTCACGCCCCGCGTTCTGAATTGCGTCAAAAGCGAATAGATCGCAAATCCTAAATAGATTCGTGATATAATCGCTTTTGACGCAATTCGGAACACTGACAGTTTCTTGAGGCGCGAGGGAACAGTGCGCGCCGTCGACGACCTGGGCTCGGTTCGGACAGTTACAGGAAGGTCGGACAGCGAGCTACCCATTGCTCGCCGTCCGCAAGCCCGCGCCTACGGTGGCCGTAAATCGGGATCGGAATCCCGGCGGCGGCTGGGGCGCTGTGAGCGCCGCCGTTGCCTGATGCGGTCGGCCTCCTCCTTTGCTAGCATTACTGCTTCGCAGAAGGAGGCGACCGCCTGCCACTCCTCCTCGCTTTGGACCATGGCCTGTACCAAGGCCCGGTGCGAGAGAGGTGACTTACCGCCATAATTGTGGCGTGTCCAGCTGGGTAGCGACAGTCGCTGACGCCATTTCACCATGAGATCCCGCCGCAGCTCTGTTCGCCATGCCGCGACCTGGTTGCGGCAGCGGACTTTCGTCCTGGCGATGCATCTTCACACGAGCAATGAGATCGGACACCGAGGTGCGGGTCTCCGGCGTCTTCGAAGTAGCAAAGACAACAGCAGTGTCTCCTCGACGGAATCCATTTTGTGACTGAGTGTATTGTACGTCGTTAATTTGCTACAAACACACGACGAAATGTTGCGAATTTGTCATGCGTCCGCGATGTCTCTGCTTTGCAGCCACGCTACCGTGTTCGCGCCACCCCGCAGCCGCTCGCAAATCGCTTCTGTGATAACGCCCTTAGTATTACTAACAGAATAAAATATAATAACTACCAAAAATATATTTATAATCATTGATGATATACCAATCAGCAAAAACTATTCGTATAGGATAAAAAAGTTACTAATATAAATGTAATTTTATATTAAAATTCTGTTGATTAACCGACTTTGAAAACAAGGAGGTTCTATATTCGGCTGAATGTATGTTTTTTTTTATGTATGTTCACCGATATCTCGGTCAATTGTGGAACGATTTTAAAATATTTTTTTTATTGAAAGGTTATTCTTCCAAGTTGTTCCCTTAGAATTCATGAACTTCGAAGATATGGTTCAGAACTCCTCATAGGATCACAGCAGAATTGTCGTAACAAGTAAAATTGCTTTGTTAATTTCGGAAGTCGGTGTTAAATAACGAAGACACAAAACTACATATTATAGAATCACCGACTTCCGAAATTAAACTTACGAGTATTTTGTACTTTTCAGTGATCTTTTTACATTAAACAACTTTTTTTTTTTTGTAAAAAGTTTTTTTTGATGGTCATTCATTGACTAGGTCTTTTTAGATTATATTTTTTTAGCTTGACTGCAAACCCACCTGATGGTAAGCAGTGATGCAATTGTTGATGAGGCACACTAGTTTAGACTTTGTTGCTTCAAAAAGATAAATAAAATATTTTCCATCATTCATAATGGTTTTATTACAGAGCTTGTAACAGAAAATCTGTACAATAGTCATCTTGATGTAGAAGTGCACCCTTCTGAATTTGAGTCTGAAAAAGATCAACTTTTAGTGGAGGTTAAAATAGAACAAGAAGAATTACCTGAGAACCTAAGAGTCAGAGAGACGAAGAGTAAGTATTATAAGAATTGGAGATACTAAAAAAGGCTAGTTGTAAAAATAATATTGTATAAAAATCTTCGTTGTCGTTTGCATGTAGAGCTAGAACTACAAAACCCTGACGTAAGCAATCCAGGTGTTGAAGATATACCAGCACACGACTCTGAGTCAGATTCAGAAGATGATGTACCTCTGTTGGAGATAAAGACTGAAGCGGAGGAAGGTCAAAAAGTGTCAAAGAGGAATCGAGGAGACTGTGTGACTCAAAGTAAGTGTTCATGTGTGTGGGCAAACATTCCACCAGCGTCATACCCGAGCTGCACGGGCATTTCCACGGTAACTTGCGTCTCCTTTCTAGCGCTGAATCGTAATACAAATGTCACATGAGACAAAGGCAGACATGATCACAGAAAGATGAAAGAGGTTAGAAAAGAAATACTTTCCGATTTGTACTACAACGAGTGTCGCCGCTTGTCTCACACCCTTTAACTCCACTATAGGCAATAAATAAATACGAACCCGCATTAAGCAGTTAACAGACCATGCACACTTAGATCGCAAGTTTGCTATTGGTAGTTGAATTATGAGCATTGCCCTACTTTGTGGCGCGCCTGCCCCGCCCACAAGGCCATTCTAACCTCTTTTTTTTTTGTTTTTCAAATGCAGGAAAAGGAAGATTTAGGTACATTTTTTTTTAATATACACACTAGGTTTTGCCTGCGGCTTCAATAATTTTGCCGATGTCACTCAAGAATAAAGCAGCTCTCTATCGGTGAAAATTTTTTAGCAATTGTACTAGTACTGTCACAGATTTCCTAAAACAAAAAAAAAAAAAACAAAAGCAAACTACCTTTTTATATGTATATTATGTATAGTGGTGATGTAGATTAATATTAATTTACTTCCATATAAGAACTTATTAGATTTATTGTTAACACAGGAGCGGCCGTCGCTAAGAAACCAACACTAAAAAGAAAACTTGAAGATATAGTTCCAGCCAAGAAAACGATGAATGTACTATCAGACTCGAAAATTATCAGGACAACCAAAACTAGTGCGTCTGAATCTGTTGCTAAGATCAAAGAGCCTGTCACTACCACATCACAGAGTAGTTCTAGTCAATCTTCTAATTTGATACAACATATACACAGTGGTGTAAAATCCATAAAATGTGATATTTGTCATCGCACTTTTAGTAGAAAAGCTAGTTTAAAAATACATTTAAGGATACACACTGGTGAAAAACCCTTCAAATGTGATGTATGTCAGCGCAGTTTTAGTTCGAAAATTAATTTAGAAGCACACTTTAGAGGACATACTGGCGAAAAACCTTTCAAATGTGATACGTGTGAGCGCAGTTTTAATTTTAAAAGTAGTTTAAAAATACATTTTAGAAAACATTCTGGTGTCAATCCCTTCAAATGTGATGTGTGTCAGCGCAGTTTTAGTTCTAAAAGTAACTTAGAAGCACATTTTAGAGAACATTCTGGCGAAAAACCTTTCAAATGTGATATATGTCAACGTAGTTTCTCAATTAGACAATCTTTCATTTACCATATTCGAACGCACAGTGATGAGAAACCTTACAAATGTGATGTATGCCCGAATAGATTTGCATCTAAGGTTAATTTAGTAAGTCATCTTATTAAACATTCTGGAGAAAACCCTTTCAAGTGTGATATATGCCAGCACAGTTGTAGTTCTAAGAGTAGTTTGAAAGCACATATAAGAAAACATTCTGATGAAAAACCCTTCAAATGTGACATATGTCAACGTAGTTTCTCCTTTAAACAATCCCTCATTTACCATATTCGAACTCACACTGGTGAAAAACCTTACAAATGTGATGTATGCCAGTATAGAGTTAATTCTAGGGCTAGTTTAGTAAATCATCTTATTAAACATTCTGGAGAAAATCCTTTTACATGTGATATTTGTCAGCGTAGTTTTAGTAATAAAAGTAATTTAAAAGTACATTTCAGAAACCATTCTGGGCAAAAACCTTTCAAATGCGATGTATGTCAGCAAAGTTTTGCTCTGTCTGCTCAGTTAAAACAACATATTCGTGTTCACACTGGCGAAAAACCTTACAAATGCGCCGTGTGTCAGCTAACTTTTAGCCAAAAGATTCACTTGACAACACACAATAGAATACACACTGGTGAAAAACCTTACAAATGTGATGTATGTCATCGTAGTTTTACCAGGAAGCGTCAATGTAAAATACATAGTAGAATACACACTGGTGAAAAACCTTACAATTGTGATGTATGTCAGCGCAGTTATACTGAGAAAAATACCTTATATAAACATTTTAGTAAAAAACATTCTGAAGAAAAACCCTTCAAATTTGATGTATGCTAGCGCAATATTATTGCTAAAAGTGCTCTTATTGTACAATTTAGAAAACTTTCTTCCTATCTATGATGTACATCAGCCAAGTTTTAATTATAAGAATAAAAATAGTACTTTTTAAAAAACATCTTTTTTTTATGGTGGGAAAAAATCATCCAATGACAACCCCGCTCTTGGGCGGAGGGAGATAGTGTCAGACTCTTACTGACTAAAAGACCCACCCCGTTCCTCCTAGCCTTCACACCGGGGCTTGAGCGCCCTTTCGGATAACCCTGGCCCCAGTAGGCTTCGACCCGTCTGGGTCTCTGCTGTTGCTGACAACTCCTTGAGGCGTGCGGGAACAGTGCGCGCCGTCGATGACTTGGGCTTGGTCCGGACAGTTACTTGACGGCCGGACAGCGAGCTACCCATTGCTCTTTAGAAAACATCCTGGTGGTAACTCCTGTAATTTTTATGTAAGTCAACTAGTTTTAATTCCAAGAGTGATTTCAACAGACATGTTCAAAAATAGACACTGGTGAAAAACCTTTTTAATATTGGTTGGCGCAATTTTGGCGTGAAGAGAAATGTATAATTACATAATAGAATACACTGGACTATTGGCCCTTTCGAACTGCTAAGAAAAAATGGCTCAAGATTTTTAGAATTTATGACCAACGAATTTTTTGAAGCGCTATTGGAATTGGCATTGTCCTATCGGCGACGCATGTGGCTTTAGTTAGATGAAGCTCCTCCAAACTTTGTCCGAGCAGTAAGGGCACACCTAGACTAATATCATTCACAGTGGATTGTCCGCGGCGGTCCTGGACTTTTATCTCTGGGGTTACAAAACATTTATCATTCGGTCTTTCATTCATTCATTTATTTTCGAGTTACTCAATTATGCCTTTTTTAAATTAATCCTAGTCTAAAATGCTACAAAGTGGGTACGGCTACACCTTTTTCTTTCTTACTTTAATTCCCTGCCCTGGAGTACGATCCGGAGGGCACTCCAGTAACACCTGGTGCCCAAATACCTATGTCAAGTGGTCGAGGCTTACCTGTCGGATAGGTACCTACATAGTCTACCCCGGTCACAGGGGAAAGTGGAGGCCGAAAGATGTAATAGAAAATAAAAGAAAAATAATTTATTTGCACGCATGGATACACACAGTGTAAAAACAAAGTTTTTAAAAAAAAAAGGATAAGCACTGACACAATGTGTGTCTCACGGCTGTGCCAAATAGATCCAGTTCAGCAAAAATGTCGTGCGGCGGTGTTCCGCAGGGATCGGTACTAAGACCAACCTTTTGGAACATCGGGTACGACTACGTGCTGCGCGGCGACTTCTCTGCGTGTACCTTCGTGGGGGCAACTGTTTGAACTTAGAATATAGTGGGCTAAAACGACGACACAATGTGACATTGTCACTACCAAAGAGCATGAAACAAACTTCTGAAAAATTCTGAATAATTCCGGAATACCTACTTCTGGGAAAGTTTCTTTAAATCAGAATTATTCAAAATGAATTTAATTAAGATTTTTTTTTTTCCTGAAAAATCGTATTTTGCATCGATTCATCTTTCATACAATTATAGGAATATTGTTCACATTGTTGCGTTTTCCTAAGCAAGCCACCAAGAGATAACAATATGTATGTGTAATGTATAATTTAATGTATAATTAATTAAGGTTATTGTTCGATTTATTGTTATTTTATGTTTTAATTTGTTTATTTTTTTTTTTTAATTGATTGCAAGTAGTTTAAATCCTTGCTGACCGATCGGCGTCTCATCGTGGACGACGGCTGGTGCTGAAAATCAGCGCTGTGGCTCTGTTTTTCATGAGCCTCAGCATTTTGCTGAGCGCTGGCCGTTTTGCGCGGATGTGACGCATATCTTACGTGCTACTTTTAGTCGATATTGTTATTTATTTATTTTGTTATGGTATGCGTCATGTTTGACGCGAATAAACTCTTTTTCTTTCTTTTTTTTCTTTCTTCTAAACAGATCACTCATAATGGACTTCGGACGTCAAACGGCACACATAATATAAAAATTTTACCTTAAAATAAAATTTGTATTATGTTTCCTAAGACGTCCGAAGTCCAAATAATTTCTTCCTGGTGTATTCCAATCATCATCATTACCATTATGAGACGAACAATGACAAAAGAATGGTGGCTTGCTCTGTGCTGTTAGTTCCAGATGCGGCGACAGGTGGCGCTGAGGTCGATTTACGTAGCGGAAATGACGTAATCTAGCGAGTAGACGTGGAAAAAAGAGGATGTACTCTCTCTCATAATGGACTTCGGACGTCTTAGGAAACATAATATGTACTTTTTTTTTTTTTTTTTTTAATTGAGATAAACTAGTGCTTGACTGCGATCCCACCTGATGGTAAGAAGCGATGCAATCTTTGATGGTGAGGCGCACTAGTTTATTAAGAGCTTATTCACTCTAGCCTTGAAGACACCCAAATTATAATCGGACGGGAAGACCGCAGAAGGCAGACTGTTCCAGTCCTTCGACGTACGCGGTATAAACGACGAGGCGAAACGCTTAGTCCGGACCGTAGTGTTTTCAACAACGTAAGGGTGAATATTCGCCGTACGTCGGGTTGTCCGATGGTAGAATTGCGATGGCGGAATCAAGTCATGCAATTCCTGCGCACACTCTCCAAAATGCATCCTGTAAAACACCGAAAGGCTGGCTACCCTACGCCTATGCTCAAGGCTTTGAAGGTTGGACTTAACCAAATCTGGATCACCAATTAGCCTCTTTGCACGCCTTTCCACCGAGTCCAAAGCTGCCAGGTGGCATTTTGCAGCACCAGCCCATATGTGACTGCAGTACTCCACACACGAACGGACCTGTGCTTTGTATAACATTAAAAGCTGTCCCGGTGTGAAGTACCGCCGGACCTTTGCAAGAACGCCCAGCTTCCTAGCAGCTATCTTGGCTTTGGACTCAATGAACCGCCCAAAGTTAAGGTCTGTAGGAATTTCAACCCCCAAGAGCTGAAGGCGGTCGGTGTACTCCAGGGATAAATTCCGAAAAGTAGGAACCAAGGTGCACGGGCTCCTTTTGGCAGTGAAAAGACACGCTTGTGTTTTGGCGGCGTTGAATCCCACTAGATTGGCTTCACCCCACTTGGAGACTGCCTGAAGTGAGATATTCGTTCGCTCTACCATAGCCTCTCTTTCAGACCGGATTAGTTCCTTACTAGCCCGAGCACTGGGCAGGTATCTCTCTACAACTGTGCTATCATCTGCATACCCATAGATACCGGGCACCAGCAGATCGTTGATATGCAACAGGAAGAGAGTTGCAGAGAGAACAGACCTCTGAGGAACTCCGGCATTAATCGTCATGGGCTCTGATGAGCATCCGTCGACAACAACTCGGAGAGACCGTTCACTCAGGAAGTCTTTTACCCAGTTAATCAGACCAGGGGAAATGCCGTATGCTGGAAGCTTACTCAATAGGCTAGCGTGCCATACCCTGTCGAAGGCCTTCGAGACGTCTAAGGAAACGGCAATCGCTTCCCCATTCCTCTCGAGGGCCTCGCCCCACAAGTGGGTGGCATAAACCAGTAGGTCCCCAGTAGACCGCTTGCGGCGAAACCCGTACTGTCGGTCACTGAGGAGATCGTTACCTTCCAGGTATGCCATGAGGCGCGAGTTCAATACACGCTCCATAATCTTGCAGAGTATGGAGGTTACCGAAATCGGCCGATAGTTGGCAGGATCGGCACGACTGCCCTTTTTGGGCACGGGTTGCACGTTGGCAAGCTTCCAGGACTTGGGCACTATACCAGTCCTAAATGAGAGGCGATACAAGCGCGTCAATACAGGAGACAACTCGGGCGCACAAGCCTTTAGAATAATCGCTGGTATGCCATCTGGTCCACTGGCTTTATTCACGTCTAGACGACGCAGCTCTCTCAGAACTTCTCTGTTCCTCATGTGAACCTCCTGCATTGAAGAGTTACAATGAGGCAGAGTCGGTGGAGCAGCATTGCTAGTGTCAAGACGAGAATTATGGGCAAAGAGAGATGCAAAGAGTCCTGCTTTCTCTCTTGCCGTATGAGCCAGTGTTCCATCAGGCTTTACCAGCGGAGGCAAAGTGGGCCGATAGAAGTTCGCCTCGACCGACTTGGCAAGAGACCAGAATGCTCTGCTACCGGACGGCTGTGCAGAGAGTTTTTTGCCAAAATGGGATATGCGGTCGAAGCGTGCCTTCTTTAGTGCTTTTTTGTAGGACTTGGCAGCATGGTTGAAGGCTCTCTTCTTAGAATTCAGATCCGGAGCTTTGCGATCACGAGCGTCAACCCAGGCGAGAAACGCCGAATGCTTACGCTCTTCAGCCTGAACGCAATCGGCGTTGAACCACGGGTGAGCTGAGCCACCGATGCGTACATCGCTATAAGGGATAAAATACTCCATAGCTTGGCGTATCACATCGGTTACAGCATCCGCACAGCTCGACGGATTTTCAGAAGAGAAGCAGACCTGCTGCCAAGGATAAGACGCAAAGAAATGCCGCATCTCATCCCAGTCTGCCGACCTGTATCGCCACATTCACCGTTCGCCACGTGAGTCGCGGTCAGGCGGGGAGAAGGACGATACAGACTTCACCAGACAGTGATCTGAAGTTCCAAGTGGTGAGGAAACTGTTACGACACATCTGTCCGGATCGGTGGTCAGCAGTAGGTCCAGACAATTGGCAGTATGACCAACTACATCAGGCACCCTCGTCGCTTGCTCTACCAACTGGGAGAGGCCCAGCGATACTGCAAAGTTTCGAGTTTCCCTCCCAGCGTGGTCGGTCCTCTGGTATGGGAAAAGCCAGTCTTGCTTCGTCAGTCAGACTGCGCATCAGGGTGCCGATGCAGAGCCTCATCGGCGCCCTCACTGAGGTGGCCAAACAGCCGAGTCGTCTCCTGGTCGCCACTGTGCGACCGGTAAACACAGGTGTAGACAATTTTGTCCACACCGGTGTCCACCAGTAACCATAAACTTGAAAAACTAGGGTCTTCAAGGTGACGGAGACACTGGCAGCAGATGTCATTGCGAACGTATACACAGACCCCGGCACGCTGCACGAAATTGTGCTCCAATGAGTATCCCGGGTAGTCGAGATACGCCGCATCAGACGGACATCTGATCTGCGTCTCCGTCAAGAAAAGTAAGTGGGGCTTGTCAGTCTCTAGGTGGTGGTGGACTGTATCGAGATTGGAGTGCAGTCCTCGTATATTTGAGAGGTGCACATGGAACGAGAGGACGTGCATCCGCTGTACACACTTACTTTTCCTTTTATTAACTTTCATGAGTTTAATTTGAGTGAATAGGGCTGGTGGAAGATGGCAGTTGAGCGAGGTGATGCGATGTCAAACCCAACAACACAACCAGAGCTGCTGCGCCAATGGAGGGTTGATTTGGAGACTGCGGGGACGCCCGAACCTCCCCAGAGATCGCCATCGGGTCCTCTCGCCCGGTCGCCAACCGGCACGATGGGGCCACCCTGGGATTTTTCGCAGTTGGCGGGGCAGCCTTTCGTGTGTGGCTGGCACACTACTTGGGCCCCCAACTATCTGCGGTCGGCCAGCGGAGCACCGTGCTTCGGATCCCGCTACCCTCCATGATCAAACCTCCGACACAACAGCAACTGGTGCATCATACCCGGCGTACATCGCAACACAACTGTTCAGACCCATCCTCCACCTTACGGCTTCACCAGATAACATGCCGGAACACGACGGATCGCTTGGCGGCATGACTATATCTGGTGGGTGGTTTTATTTACTTACTTTATTTTAAGGTGAAATTTTTATATTTTTGATATTTTAAATAAAAATCTTACTTACTCGTATAAAATCAGCTGTCATTTCTTCAATTGGTGACTTATTCTCGTTCTGTTTTTTTGTCACTCCTGAATGTTTGTATTATCAGACCAGTATCAAGTTTTTTTACTACAATCTAAGATAACATCACAAAAACTATTTAATTTCTTAACATTTCTTTTTAAGGGATCATATTTTTTGGGCCCCTGTATTTAAAAAAAAATGTACGACACTGCGGTGGCCCATTATTTTAAAAACTTGCCTTTTTAATGCAAATTCTATATAATAATGCTACTAGCTGACCCGGCCACGCGTTGCTGTGGCTAAACATAGCAGCGCCATCTATTGATTACTTACTCAACCCAGTCGAAAGGTATCGACATCTGTTAGAATCATTTGGAGTTAACAGATAATTGTGACTGTCAAATAATAACAGACAAATAATTAGCAATAAATTAAAATTGTGACTATAATTTGAGATTTAAACTATCCTATCTCTCAAGTTGGATCGAACTGCACATGGTGTGCGAATTTTATTATAATCGGTTAAGTGGTTTAGGAGTCCATTGAGGACAAACATTGTGACACGAGATTTATATATATTAAGAATAATAATAACCAGTAGGTATCTTAAAAAAATACAAAGTAATAGGTACCTATTCGAATCTTAAAGGAAATTTTTCGTACAATTCTGATTTTTTAATTAAGGCCCAAGCGCCCGAAAAGTGCCAAAAAACAGTGACTTTCTGAAGCTTACTCCTCGGTAACGGTCAGGATAATATGTTTGAAAAAAATATATGTTTATTAAAGATTCCTGAACAACATTATCAACATTTGATTTTTTCGTGCTATTAATACTTTTGTCTAAAAAAATATTTAGCAATATCGCAACTTTTCCCTACTCCTTCAAAACGGCTTGGACCTTTAGAAACATTATTGTAAAAATTAGTGGTTAAATATTCTTCAAAGTGAACATTGCATATGTAAATCAATCAATATTTCGCAAAGAAAATGGATTTAAAGCGCTTTCCAACCGCTGTTGGCCGCAAATAAATGCACAGATTTGCGTAGCCTAGGCGAGTGCGAAAGTTGCGTCCACATAATTTCGGTCAGATGGTTCAAGGGACTATAAGCCTTAAGTTACCATAACACTGCTGTAACTAATTTAGGCACAAAGAGAATGAGAATTTTCTTTAAATTTGATCACTAGACGCAATAAAACACTTTAGTTACTAAAAAAGTATTGATAAAAATAATAATTATGCGAGATGTTTGAAGTGGGCTCCTTCAGCAGCTGCTATGCATGCTCTACACCTTATGAAGGATCGTTTCAAGCGACGCGCAAATCCTGCCGACGATGTTACATCAGCAGCCAAACGTATTCGTTGACACAGTTGTTCAACTGAAGTAGTT
Source organism: Mythimna albipuncta (assembly GCA_929112965.1). Lineage (NCBI taxonomy): Eukaryota > Metazoa > Arthropoda > Insecta > Lepidoptera > Noctuidae > Mythimna > Mythimna albipuncta. The sequence continues at coordinate 7,119,350 of OV815985.1, read as the reverse complement.
TCTTGATTATAAGCCACCTCATTTAAGTAGCCCCAGTAAAAAAGTCTAAAGGGTTTAGATCTGGCGAGCGAGGTGGCCACAGTATTAGCACTTTTTTTTTTCGATGGGAAAAATCATCTTATGACGACCCCCGCTCTTGGGCGGAGCGGGAGAGTATCAGACTCTTACTGACTAAAAAACCCATCCCGTTCTTTCAAGCCTTCATACCAGGGCTCGAGCGCCCTTTCGAATAACCCTGGCCCCAGTAGGCTTTGACCTGGCTGGGCCCCTGCTGTTGCTGACAACACCTTGAGGCGCGCGGGAACAGCGCGCGCCGTCGACGACTTGGGCTTGGTCTGGACAGTTACCGGACGGCCGGACAGTAAGCTAACAGTATTAGCCCTAGACTTCCTATCCATCTCTGTACATAAGTTCCATTCAGATGCTGTCGTACTCTTACCGCATAACGTGCGGGGCAGCCGTCGTTTTGAAACCACATGGTTTCACGCACTTCGGGGAGTACGTCCTCCAAAAACAAGCAAATCCAGCTTTCTAGTGCTAACGGTCACAGAGATTAAGCGAGGACGGACAGACAGACAGACAGACATGGCGAAACTATAAGGGTTCCTAGTTGACTACGGAACCCTAAAAAGAGACGTTATAAAACAAAGTTCAATGAAAAGATAGAGAGAAAGAGTTGAATGATAGCTCCTTAGAAATACTCTTGTACCTACTATTCTTCTGGGTAGTTTGGTTGTGAATCCAAACTAATATTATAAATGCGAAAGTAACTCTGTCTGTCTGTCTTTGCTTCACGCCTAAACTACTGAACCGATTTGTGTGAAATTTGGTACAGACATAGTTTGGAACTTGAGAAAGGACATAGGATAGTTTTTATTGCAAAAAATAAAATAAAATATAAAATAAAATTTATTTCGGACATACAGCGCTATCTATTGGTCAAGAGTCGGCATCAATACAGTACTGAAATTTCCGGAAGTCACTATTCCACGCGAACGAAGTCGCGGGCAAAAGCTAGTTCTATATAAGTATACTCATACACTTATATACTTTTCTCACCAAAACTGCGCTGACATAAGTACATCATATTAGGTACACCAAAATGTTTCTTAAAAAAAACTTTTTACAAAAAAAAATATAACCGACTTCAATGTTAAAAAACACTGAAAAGTTTAAAATTACTTTAATTTCGGAAGTCGGCGTTTCTATAATAATTTTGTCTCTTCGTTAACACCGACTTCCGAAATTAAAGTTATTATATACTTTTCAGTGTTTTTTAACATTGAAGTCGGTTATATTTATTTTGTAAAAAGTTTTTTATTTTACACTTTTTAGTTAAGGTACCACCACTAAAAAGTACCCCTCATACAAACTTAAATAACTTATAGCCACAGTGCATCTCATAACGATTCTAATAATCCCAAACACGATTAGATTACATTAATTTAATTTTTTTCCTTCCGGCTTCATCATCAGAACAGTTCGATACATACCCCCCCCCCTTTTCGAGACCAAAAAACCTGCATCTTTATGAAAGAAAAGTGTAGCGACATCTATGGCGCCACATAAGAACTACGAAGAAAATACGAAATCCTGCATCGCGCAATCAAAGTTCTCCTCGCGATTTTCAATGGAGGCATGTGGGACTTTACTCTCTGTTCCGCCTACCTCCAAACTGGTGACCCTCGACAAAGAACGTCAGCGCAGCCTTCGTGCAGCTACTACTTCGTGACGTCATCATCACTTCCTCAAGCTTTCGAGCAGCGAGTCATACAGCCAGCACCCACGGCTATAGAGGGTATCCTGACCACCAGCATGCCTACCTGGTCATACCTGGTCATCACCTTCAGCCTCATCAGCGACCTTGGCTTGGCACACCGCACTTTCGGCCAGTCACATGAAGAGCTATGAAGAACCTCTCCTGGTCGACGCCAGCAGTCAAGCCCTACGTCGCACAAGCACCGCTCCGACTCACTGGAGCCAGCAGCATTACTCCGACTCACTGGAGCCTGCAGCATCGTCCCGACTCACTGGGACAGCACCACCCCGACTCACTGGGGCATCATCCCGACTCACTGGGACATCATCACCCCGACTCACTGGGGCATCATCCCGACTCACTGGGATACCAACACCCCGACTCACTGGGGCATCACCGCAGACAGTTCCGACTCACCGAGAACTATGCGGCATCGGTTCCGACCCACTGGAACCAACCTACGCTGGGCTGACACGCATCAAGAACCATCGATCTCCGATCTCCGGAGGGGAGTGATGTAGCGACATCTATGGCGCCACATAAGAACTACGAAGAAAATACGAAATCCTGCATCGCGCAATCAAAGTTCTCCGCGCGATTTGAACATATACGACAGCCCGAAATCATCTAGCGGGCAGTCGCCCACCAGACCATAACACCTGTCTGGTCGGAGGATCCTCCCTTTTCAACGGAGGTTTGTGGGACTTTACTCTCTGTTCCGCATACCTCCAAAAAAGAAAGAAAGAAAATGCGTTTATTTGGCACATAGGTACACACAATGAGATAACAATTATTATAGTATAGAAACTTAAACTTAAAGATATCTACATGGTATGTCTCACGGCTGCTTGCACTCTTACATGAGCTTTCCAGAGGCTTCCACCAGAATGTTGTCTAATACAAAAAATCGGCCAAGTGCGAGTCGGTTTTAGCCTTTAAGTACGAAACCCTAAAAGGAAATATTAAATTATTCTCACAAACACAACTACATAGTCAAACTACGTTAACAGGCATCACTTATGAAAGGTTTCTCGCGAGAATGTATTCTAAAATGTGAGTCTAAAAGATTTTTTTGCCTGAAACTTTTCTGACATACATCACATTTGAAAGGTGGTGCAGAGTGTGTTCCAATGTGTCTTTTTAAATGACACTTCTGGCTAAAACTCTTCTGGCATATATCACATTTGAAGGGCTTTCCTTCAAAATGTATTCTACAATGTTTATACAAGGAACTTTTATCACTATAACTGCGCTGACATATACCACATTTGTAAGGCTTTTCGCCAGTGTGTATTCTACTATGTATTTTCCATCGATTCTTTATCCTAAAACTGCGCTGACATACATCAGATTTCATTTTTTTTTCATCAGAATGTTTTCTAAGATGATTTACTAAACAAGCCTTAGTACTTAAACCTCGTTGACATACATCACATTTGTAAGGCTTTTCGCCAGTGTGTATTCTACTATGTATTTTCCATCGATTCTTTATACTAAAACTAACCTGGCATACATCGCATTTAAAGGGTTTTTCACCAGAATGATTTTTTAAATGTAGATTAAGGGCACCTTTAGTAGTATAACTACGCTGACATACGTCACATTTGTAAGGTTTTTCACCAGTGTGAATTAGAATATGTTGATTTAGAAGACCAGATTGAGCAAAGCGACGCTGGCATACATCGCATTTAAAGGGTTTTTCACCAGAATGATTTTTTAAATGTAGATTAAGGGAACTTTTTGCAGTATAACTACGCTGACATAAGTCACATTTGTAAGGTTTTTCGTCACAATGGTTTTCAATTTGAAGATTAAGAGCACAGGCAGCAGTAAAACTACGCTGACATACATCAGATTTAATTTTTTTTTCATCAGAATGTTTTCTAAGATGATTTACTAAAATAGTCTTAGAACTTAAACCTCGCTGACATACATCACATTTGTAAGGTTTTTCACAGGTGTGAATTCGAATATGTTGTTTCAAATAGCGATATTGAGCAAAACTGCGCTGGCATACATCACATTTGAAGGGTTTTTCACCAGAATGTTTTCTGAAGTGTATATCTAAACTATTCTTATTACTAAAACTGTGCTGACATATATCACATTTGTATGGTTTTTCACCGGTGTGAATTCGAATATGTGGTTTCAAATAGCGATATTGAGCAAAACTGCGCTGGCATACATCACATTTGAAGGGTTTTTCACCAGAATGTTTTCTGAAGTGTATATCTAAACTATTCTTATTACTAAAACTGTGCTGACATACATCACATTTGTATGGTTTTTCACCGGTGTGAATTCGAATATGTGGTTTCAAATAGCGATATTGAGCAAAACTGCGCTGGCATACATCACATTTGAAGGGTTTTTCACCAGAATGTTTTCTGAAGTGCATATCTAAACTAATCTTATTACTAAAACTGTGCTGACATATATCACATTTGTATAGTTTTTCATCAGTGTGTATTTTACTATGTGTTTTCAAATTACTCTCATTACTAAAACTGCGCTCACTAATATCACATGTGAACGGGTTTTCATCAGTAAGTATGCGAGTATGTTGTACTAAATTAGAAGATTGACTAAAACTACTCTGTGATGTGGTAGTGACCGGCTCTTTGATCTTAGTAACAGATTCAGACGCACTAGTTTTGGTTGTCCTGATAATTTTCGAGTCTGATAGTACATTCATCGTTTTCTTGGCTGGAACTGTATCTTCTAGCTTTCTCTTTAGTGTTGGTTTTTTCGCCTCTGTGACAAAAATAAACCTGATATAAAGTTGTTGTACGAAAGTGAATTAAAAAGTTCCTAAATAAATATATAAAAAGCAAAACCATTCACGGTTGATATTGATATTCAATGTGCTTCTTGCCATGCAGAGATCACTTCTAGTTTTCATCGCGTTACTTACAAACACACCATTGAATACGTACCAGGTCGATATCTCATGCTTACACTTTTTAACGAGTTGCATCATGTAGAGGCCCAACTTCTCCATAAAACTACCCAGTAGGTATCCCCGGTGAATTCATCGTCCAAACCCGAATTGCCCCAACCACAGCTCGTCACCATCTCATTTGTCCAGTTTCGCAAAGTCCCCCATGCCACAACAAACACTAACTACTGACTTAATCGATTTTAATTCCACAATTACCCAAATCGAAGTATTCATCATCTTCTGCCCTTGTCCCAAGAGACATTTCACTACAATTTAGTAGAGAGTGTTTGCATGAACACTTACTTTGAGTCACACTGGCACTTCTATTCCTCTTTGACACTTCTTGACCTTCCTCCGCTTCAGTCTTTATCTCCAAAAGAAGTACATCATCTTCTGAATCTGACTCAGAGTCGTGTGCTGGTATATCTTCAACACCTGAATAGCTTGTGTCTAGGTTTTCCGGTTCGAGCTCTGCAAGCAAACGACGACGCAGGTTTTTATATGACAGACTTTTGTTCAAGCAAGCGACCACTATACTGTATTTGAGCTTCTGCGACTGTGACCCTAAAAACGACTTATAACTAACAAAACAAGAGCAAGCGAAGCGAGCTCCATAATTTTAAAACCCTACGTAGGATAGGTTAACATTTTTTCCCCCTTTTTTTCTTCGATTTTTTAATCAACAAGGATGCAAATGCATGCAGCGAGTTCGAAACTATCTACCTACTCGGCCTACCTTGGCTAGGACAGGTTCAATTTTGTTGTGCAAGGTATTAACTTACAAGGCATTGGGCTAGAAATAAACACAACAAGAAACATTTGTGGTTGTGCATTGGGTACTCGGCACACACTACCTCGTCGGCACTCATGGTAGGGAGCTTCTACACTCTTATACATATTAGGTACCTATACACGGTTACTAGGCTCTTGCGTGATAATCTCTGAGCCCCTCCAGGGTCTACGTCCTGTGCCTGAGCACCGCTGGCACAGTCGTTACGGCACTGGCACTGTGACGGTCATTAGTGGGCATGGCAGTGCCCCACTAAAGCAAGCAAAAAAGTGGCACGGCCGTAACACTCTTCTCTCGAAGCAGTTCAAGCCATTTTCGATCCCCTATAACTTCGTTTTGTATAAAACTAGAACTTTCAGTAACCAAGCAGGAATTGTATAAACATGGTAAATATATTTAAAATTTCATTCAATTTGAACCATTAGTTTAAGAAATATAACTGGTCAGTTTCATAATTTTGTCATTCACGGACTGACCGATCATCAAAACTCTAAGGCATTTCTAGCAGAGATAGAAACTTCAAATTTAGAACACAATTAGTGATTAGTGTATAAATCAATGAAAAACTAAAACATTTTGCAATTACGGTGCAGTTTTCTAGATACACCAACTGCATAAATAACTTAGTAATCCCATATAAATATATAGGATTACAAAGTTACATTTACAGTGAATGAACCAGTGTACCTGTATATCACTACATAGTATAAAACAAAGTCGCTTTCTCTGTCCCTATGTCCCTTTGTATGCTTAAATCTTTGAAACTACGCAACGGATTTTGATGCGGTTTTTTTTAATAGATAGAGTGATTCAAGAGGAAGGTTTATATGTATAATAACATCTATTAAATAGTGGAGAAGTACTGTTATTTTTGAGGTTTCTAATGTGATGTCGTAAATAATTAAATTTTTTCCGCTTACATTGCAAACGCAGGCTGAACCCTACGAGTTTTATCAAAATAATGTACTAAGTATTGTACACATTGAAAAGGTCTACAGAAAAGTCCGTGATGGTATATGTCTATCTCTTATGGATAACCCACAATAACTTTTTTTTGTCATTTACTTTTTACGACAAATAATGGCTAATTTTCGAAGCGATTTTAACCAATACAGCATTAATCCTTAACCAATTAAATACCTTGAATACATTGTTCATTTAATATAGATCTATATGGCTCTTTACACCGTATGATTTAAGTGAATATTTTCGAAGATATTACAGATTTAAAAATTGCGGGACGTAGCGTTTGCGGCGGTACCGGCCGGCCGCCCGGTGCGGCAAGAGCATTGCACCCGTGCGAAGCCGGGGCGGGTCGCTAGTTTATAATATAAAGGAAACTACATAAAGAAACGAAATGCTGTGAATGATGCAAAGTTGCAAGCGTTGGTTTTTTTTTACAAAATTAGGTTTTTGATGGCTTTATTTGTAGTTATTACACCAGCTATAATAGTGTACAATTGCGCCAAATGAATAAGGATTCAGATACACCAATATACAGCAACAAGTATTAAGTTATACTAATATAACACTTACGAGCTGTAAAAATGATGTAGTTAAATGCAAAATACAGGCTCTATACAGCTTTAAAGCTAAAATGCAGCTCAAAGTGTAACAAAACTTTTTAAACAATATTTTAGTTTTAATATTCTGTACCATTAGATAGGTAGTATGTTTTAATATATGCAAGACAAAAACTAATCCGAGTTTACTTAAAAGAATATTGTAAAATAGATATAAGAGAGGCTGTCATAGCGAAGTGTTTTTTTTTATTAATGTGAAAGAGTATTTTTTTTAATTTAATTTATTTTTTTATATAATTTTGTCATAACAAACGCTTCACTAAAACGCGAACAAGCCTTTTTAAGTATCTCCAATTCCTATAATACTTACTCTCCGTCTCTCCGACTCTTAGCTTCTCAGATAATTCTTCTTCTTCTATTTTAATCTCCATTACAAGTTGTTCTTCTTCAGACTCAGATTCAGAATGGTGCGCTTCTACATCGGGATGACTATTGTACAGGCTTTCTGGTTCAAGCTCTGTAATAAAACCATTATAATTATGATGGAAAATGTATTTCTCTTTGTTTATTGCAGGAATTAATCTCTTTAAGATCAAAAGAACGCATCATTGCATCAGCAAATTAAATTAAAAAAAAAAAAAAAACAAAATCAAAAACATTCATTTCAAACAGACCATTTACAGGCTCTTTTGAATAGTCAAATGTCGGTCAGTACAAGAAAAGTGAAGCTAAATTGCACGCTCCAAAGCGTAGATCTCTGTGGACAAGAACGTGCAAGAAACTCCATGGACACTCTTTTAAATCAGATTATGAGTTAAATATAATCTTGGTCGCTTTCCGAGTTTCCTGAAGAAACGAAATGCGCTGATCGCTTTGTTATTAATGTAAGAAGGCTCTATAATTTAATTCCTAAATAGTTTTTACTTGTAGATGACTACACTATCATCACAAAATAGATAGGTACAGAAGACAATCTACACACAAAGCGCGCTCGAGCAACGCACACATAGACACCGCTCACGGACACGATATCTCGTCCCGATTCAGCTCAGTGCGAGCGCGGGTGCCATCTACTTGAGACACGAGTCTGTGAACCTTTTTGTGCAATAACGGAGCAACAAAAAACTAGTTATTATAACTGTACAGGAGACGGTCGTTTAAATTCAACATTAAATGTTAAATTCTCATTGTTTAAACTACCACTAATTGTTTCAGAGGTGTAAGTAGATATTTGCTTGTATTTTTACGTTTTGTTTCAACGTAACACTATAACAGGCCCCGCGCCGTGAAAGAGAACATGAAAAGAGATCATGTAAAATTTTTCACAATTCAGATTAGGTAGGCATTTATCAACGCGCCCAGTCGCACTCGGACAGTTCGGCACCACGCGCTGACCCTAGCGCGATCGCAGAGCGTAGGTATAAAAAGTGATGTTTATACATGAGATTGACATCTGTATCAATCTATTTTTGTGCTTAACACAGAATAAGTAATAGTACAAGTAGGTATAGCTGAGTGGCATATACTTCATTTAGGACCAAAAAATGCAGTTTTTATAGAATGGACAAAGGCCGCTAAGCCAAAAAAAAAATCCTTATAAAGTATATTTACCTTCAGTTGGTTGTGCCGGCTGTAACTCAACATCACCTTGTTCCTCACAAACATCTGGTAGTTCTTGTTTGATACCATCACCTTCTACTTGACAATCATCTACTATACTTATGTTCTCTGTTGGAGTTATAATAAACCTGCTGACAAACTCCAAGTGTCCTCGGTCTGTTAAAAGTTTTTGCTGGAACAAAATTTGTATTGTCAGTTATGCTACTATCATATTAACAAGCTTGATTGTTGAGCACAGGATCCTGAGTTTAATCCCCAAGTCACATGAATTCCAGGCCTTGGTACAGAGTGTGGGACTGGCAGGCGGCCACCTCCTTCTGCAAAGCTGTCATGATAGCAAAGGAGGCGGCAGCACGCGCGAGGCAATTGCCCTTGCGACTCAGCCGCTGGGATTCCGACCCCAATTTCCTGCCACCGTAGGGCGGGCTTGCAGATAGCAAACAATGGGTAACATAAAATTAAGAACTTCAGTTAAGACAATACTTGTCTGTTCACGTTTCCCTCACCTCATAGTCCTCACTCAACAGCTGAGCTAACAGCTCCTCGGCTTCCACACACTGTCTCTGCAGTTGGCAGCATTGCTTTAGTCTAGTGCAGCAGAACGAACAAGCGAGCATCGGCTTACGATCTTCAGTTACAAACTGCAACAAATATAATTGTATACTATTTCGTATAATTATTCAAGAATCCTATGTAATATTTTTTGAACTTCCATTATAGTATGCTTATTCATACACTCACAGGAACATCAGTCAGCTTCTCATACATCTCCTGCAGGCTCTTGTTGGTGACTACACACATGCGAACATTCTCCACTAAACATATCCTACACATTAATAGTTTTTCCTCTCTTTCCATTGTATTAACTTATTCACTATCGGTAAAGTCAAACTTCGACTTCGACTTCGAAATTGTTTACAATGTTTACAAATATTACGAATTTGACGGCGCATCCGTCAACGTCAGACGTCAGGTTGACTTTTAGCTGTCAAAGTCAGCCTAGCGAAGCGTCATTGTCGATGGTTGTGAGGGCGGCCATCTTGGCGCTGTTGTTCGAGACGGCGCCCACAGAGTACTTTGTAACATATTGAAAACGGCGCACACCACGCTTTTGACGAATCGCTTTGCATCCGAGTGAAAGTTTAATCGGATTAGGCGCATAATGCCACATTCGCAAAAGTCATATTGACGCAAAATGCCTCATTCGCAAAATGACATTGCAAAATCATAATTATATATAAATTATAATCTAAAAAATCATAATTATCGCATAATGTGCGATTTACGTAAATTTAAATAATAAAATGTTAAAATTACTTATTTTACTTCTTGCAGTGGGCTTTTTTTTCATAAAACATACTAACGTCCAAATAAAAAAATACTGAGTTTGAAATTACATTTTGGCATTATGCGAAAGTGGCATTTTGCGAAAAGTCATTTTGCGAATATGGCATTTTGCGAATGTGGCATTTTGCGTCAATATGCCATTTTGCGAATGTGGTATTGTGCGCCTAATCCGTTTAATCTGGTGTTATGATTAAGTTGGTGTCGTGTTGCTTAGACTGTACATCCATCATTTGATGTGTATTTCGATTATGCTGATTAAACAACTGTGATTGTAACAAAGACTTGTGATTTTTCTGCTCACGCCCACTTGCCTACCTACCTACCCACATACATCACACAAGATGAGTTCTGATGAGGGCCCTCCTGCCCCTTCATATACTATTAGTTATTGTCAAATAAATCTGTTACAGGTACTGAACATATAATCGTAACAACAAGGAGCACCTACATCTAGGTGCTCCTTGTTGTTCTCCTCGTCGCTACCACTGTGGCGAAGTTGTCAACAGCCTCGGTCACCACGGCCTGCCATGCAGTCGAAGTGCGGGACACATAGCGCGGCACGCGAACATTAACGACATCATCCGACGAGTCCTTGTCACCGTCGGCGTTCCGGCTGTTTTGGAACCTCATGGCCTGGCACGCGACGATGGTAAGAGTCCAGACGGTATGTCTTTATTTCCTTGGAAGATGGGTAGGCCTTTAGTGTGGGACGCTACCTGTGTCGATACTCTTGCGCCGTTCCATCTTTCTAGCTCATCGTGCTGTGCTGGTGCTGCCGCGACGGCTGCAGAGAACCTCAAGCGGCGGAAATATAACAGCCTCGTCGGCAGTTATATTTTTGAGCCGTTTGGGGTTGAAAGTGTTGAAACTCTCGGGCCGTGGGGTCCGAGTGCTCATATGCTTTTTAAAGAATTGGCGACACGCTTAATTGACGCTTCGCGTGACCCAAGGGCTGGCTTCTACCTCGGTCAGAGAATAAGCATTGCCATACAACGTGGCAATGCCGCCAGCCTTTTGGGCACACTTCCAGTCGACAGCGATGCGGAGGAGTTTTATGACGTCATATTTAGCTAGGCATTTAGTGTAAAGTCCGTCTAATGAAAGCGTGACCTGAGAAAAGGAGGTTACAACCAAACATTTTGAATGTGGTATTATTGAAATAGTAGGAGAAAAAAGTTTTGATACTAGAGTATTTTTTGTAGTTATAACAATTGTATAATAGTTAATCCTAGTCAAAAACGTGCGTAGACTTAATTATTTGGTGGGTGTGTGGTAAAGGTCAATAACACACAAAATGTTAGTTATTAAGTATCCCAAATTATTTTATTTTATCTCATCTCTCAAATGTCGCTATATGGCGTGGCTGGAAAGACCTCACGGCGTTCTTACCTTCCGCATGACGCAGGTCCTCACCGGACATGGTTCGTTCGGGAGGTACCTACACCGGATTCAAGTGGAAGTGACGCCCGGGTGTCGCCACTGTGCGGAATGCACGGTGGAGCACACAGTCGAGGTGTGCTCCGCTTGGGCGGATCATCGCCGTTCCCTCGTGGGGGCGATCGGCGGCGGAGACCTCTCGCTCCGAGCATCAGGCAACGGCGTTATCGCCGCTGCCGCCAGCGCCAGGATACTGATCCCGATTTCCGGCCACCATAGGCACGGGCGTGCGGACAGTGAGTAATGGGTAGCTTGCTGTCCGGCCGTCCGGTAACTGTCCGGACCAAGCCCAAGTCGTCAACGGCGCGCACTGTTCCCGCGCGTCTCAAGGAGTTGTCAGCAACACCAGGGACACAGCCGGGTCGAAGCCTACTGGGGCCAGGGTTATCCGAAAGGGCGCTCGAGCCGGGATGGGTTTTTTAGTCAGTAAGAGTCTGACACTATCTCCCGCTCCGTCCAAGAGCGGGGGTTGTAAAAGGATGATTTTTCAAATCGGAAAAAAATGGTGCTATATAATATTCAAATAATATTCTTTATTTATTCTTTATTTCCTTCACTTTCGCAATTTTAACTTCAGTTGAAGATTTTGATGCTCTATCAGACAAAGTGAGGCAAATCTTTCATTACATCTCAACTGCTTTTAAACGCATTCTACCGCTCACTAGCATGTGTTTTTGATTAAGTCGATTCACCAAAAGCCTTCTTAGTTTGATGTTTTTGTCCATTACGAAATTCGCAATATGTCAGATTATCTAAAAATATAAGAAAAACAAATTATCATTATATCCTAAATATAACTATCTAATAATATTAGTCGACAAGGATCAAGATTATAACGTCATACTAACTTAAAATTCTGAAATCGTATGTAAACATTGTTTGTTTTCATTGAAAACACCTTCTTTCTCTTCTTGTTTTTGTTTGAACTTATTAACCATAGTGTGTAGCAGTTTTCGCACGTTACTGTTTATTGTTTTTCTCATAATTAAGCAATTATTCTTGAAAAATAAATATCTGTTTACAAAACTGACAATTGAGACCATAGACTTTGACGTGATTTTTTTCGGCAAAACAATGTTGCCAATTAAATTTAAAAAAAAAAACTCCAGGTTACGCTTTCAGTAGACGCACTCTATATATTATTTTTAATTATTTAAGTTGTTGTTTAATTTGTTTATTATTTCCTAGCAATTAATTTTAATAAATTTGTGTTAAAGTCATAAAGAATATAATAAATAAATAATAATAAATATATCGTGAAATGGTTATATGTATGTATCGTGTGCACTTCCTTTGTAGACCTTAATAAGACAGAGCTGGGCTAGCTTAATTCTGGTCTTCGATACTGCGTACCCAGGGCAAGACACCGCCGCTAATCAACTTTCAAACTGTTGGCGGAAAAAGTAAAAAATACATCCTTATTATTAGTCAGAAAACTAACTAATAATAAGGATGTATTTTTTACCTTTTCCTTATTATGTTAGTATTAGTACACATTACGTTTTCAAAACAATAGTTCTACAGTCTGTCAAGAAAGTCATGAAAAGAATGTTTTGGGAACTACTGTTTTTGCTAATACTGGCAACACTGAATAATTGTTAAGCTGAGTACCTGAACTGTCACGTCGTATCTGTGAGGTTGATTTTTTATAATATTTCGGTGCTATTTCGAGTTTTTTTAATCGTGTAAGCGTTAAGATACAAAAAATGAATCGATATGTTTATAAGAGCGGTGCGAGACAAATTATATTTAAAGTTTTTCAAGGGTGTATGGCCGAAATAAAAGGTGGGAGTGCTGGGACGAACAAAGACGATGTTTATGGTCGAACAGCAAAGTTAACCGGTACGTAAATATATTCTAAAGTTTAACACACTAACGGAAATATAATGTTTTAACAATCTTCTGTTTTTAAGTACAATTTATCTATCTTTAACATTGTTTGTGTCTTGCTAAGGTTATGAAATTTACCTACAATTTATTATACTACCACTTAACGTTTTTGATATTTTGGTGTTTTTTATTTAGGTATGATAAATGTATTTGTATATTTAACATACTTATCTTTATTGACTTCAGGTGTTTCCGAAAGTACAGTTCGGCGCATTGTGGACTAAGGCATGAAGAATGGAGATAAATTTTCAACGCTTGGAAAACACAGGAAAGGCCGACCTACGAAACAAACTACGAGTCAGATGTTGGCCGGTTTCATTTTGAAAAAGTTCCAGGCAACATTTCTGGAGTCGAATACCTGGACTCTGATTATTTGGATTCGGATTAATAAAGATTTATTTCATAAACTTTTTATTTTTGCAATGAGCTCATACCTATCGATACTCAGCGCCATGCTGACGGCAGTGCAGAGAGGCAAAACATCGTGATTTACACTTTGTTACACAGCTACACAGTTTACACAGCTGAAAGTACTAAAACAAGGGTTGATCAAACCAGACATTCTTATGAATATAAAACCAGATATTCAGAAGAATGTCTGTTTTGATAAACTCTTACGTGTAGGTACGTAGGATAAACATATAATTATCCTAATAAGCAAATAGAGAAGTATGGTTTCGTCGCAATGTTTATAAAACAAAATTCAGACTGGTAGAGAATGCCTAAGGCATTAACTTAACTCCGCCTTTGTACTTTTGTGTTGGATGAAGTTTTAATAAATAAATGAGAACTACTCTAACTATTATGTATCAGTTAAAATTAAACGTCACTTGAATGAAAATTAGTTCTAATAAAAATGTTGTTCGCCACTACGACAGAGTTAGTACTTTTATTTATAGGGAGCCACTATCAATGAAAGTCAAAACTCGTTTGCAAGCATGTAATAAATAGATAGACGAGTGTCAGATAGATCGGTAAAATAATGTACCTACACGGCAGTAAAGGGACCGTAAATCGGTACCTAATTATTATTTTAGAAATAAAAGTATCAATATCTTTTAGTCGAAATTTATTGGGATACCATGTTTAATGATGGTGGCGCCCTCCCTTCTTTTCATGACTTTCTTGACAGACTGTATGTACCGACACCGGCCGACCGAACATTTGAGATTTTTTTGGTCTGGTCCAAAAACAAAAAGTCAAGTCAAAATTCAACAAGTGTCAATTGTCAATTTCAAGCAGTGTTTCTTTTTTTTTGGCATTCTGTAATTTGGTTACCAAGGACATTAGGTTATTTTTAGCCTGTTAGTACTCAATTTTTAAGAGTCAACAATACATATTTTTTCGTTGGTATCTCTGTTAGAGTCTGTGCGGAAAGTAAACCATCGTGGGATTTGAGGGCGCTGCTGTAGATAAATATCGTTTTCGTTATGTAAGCAACATTGTGACGTCATTATAGAGCGACTGTGATATCTTGATATTTTTAAACTATGTTAGACTAGCTTCTTCCAGCGGCTTCACTCTCAAAAATTATCCTATTCTGAATTTGTTCACCTAGTGAAACTGCAAAGTTATAGCTTATGTGCTATATTATTGAAATGTTTATAATTAAGTTCATTTGTCTAGTAGTTTTTGCGCGACACATCCATACATACGAGTACCTAGATCTACCTTCACAAACTTTCGCGTTTATAATATTAGTAGCCCATTTATTGAACTTGCTCACGTGATGAAACTTAGCAAAAATATAGGTTATAAGCTACATTATAGCAACGTTTATCATTAAATTCATCCGTTTATAAGTTTTTGCGTAATGCCGTTGTGGCGATTACCCTGGGGGAAGCCTATGTCGAACAGTGGACATCTTTCGATTGCAACGATGATGAACATTTAAATGCAAACACGAACCGGTAAAGGAAAATAGCGTGAAGGAAATGCTGTACTGCCTATCGAGGTAGGTTCCACCAACGACCACTAACCAAGTTCCAACGAAAATGGTTCCATCACTTTGACTGGGATTGGTATATTATCACTGACTGGAATATTGTGGCTAGCAGCAAGTTTATGTTTGTTAAATATAAAGGTAAAAATGGGACACACTACCACTTACTCGTTATCTTTCTTAGTACACTTTTCCCTTTAGCTAATCAATGAAAAATATGAGCTTAATGACTATAAAAATAAAGTACACTTCACAATTTGTAATGTTGCTTCGTAAAAAATCTATTTAGCCTGTAAGGGACCATCTCGCATATAAGAACCTTGGGATCACTTCGTTGTCCGTCTGTTTATCTGTTAAGACCCTTTAACTCGAGAACGCTTGGAGGTATCGAGTTAATATTAAAACCATACACACAAGTCTGCGGTCTTTTGAAGTTGTGAAAAAATCAAACTTCTGAGATAACGAAAAAAAAAAGACGGCCGTTTATGTCGCAAAAAACATATATTTCGATACTCAAGGGAATCAAAGTTCATAGAGTGAATCTCGTTGACCTAGAAACCTGAAATTTGGCATAAAACAAGGTCTCATAGAACAAGTACAGGGAAAAATCAGAAAACTGTAAATTTGTAGTTCAAATCACTACAAAAAAAAAATTGTTTGCAATTCGGAAAAATTTTTGTAACTCAATTCGGGAATTGATTTCGGTAAATTTGTACAGACTCTTCAGTGCGCGAGTCCGACTCGCACTTGCCCTTTTTTATTTTAGTTACTGTATCCTCACTCAAGCCTGAAAAGAAATATTTTAAGTTAGTCGAAATGCATTATAAATTTAAAGTATCAATACTCTTTATACTAGCCATCGAAAATATTGACAAAAATAAAATAAACAAATATCGTCATGTTTTAATGAATTTCCGTTTAATTTATATATATTTGGAGATAACAAGGACAGGAGTTCACCTAGGAAGTCTAAAAACATTAAAATAAAAGTGTTACGTACCAAAAACACAGCATACCAATGTTTCCCAAGTTCGTGACTTTGTTTTGATCAATAATGGTGTCATTTGCCATTTGTTATCTTTGGCAAAACTGTAATATATTAAATATTATTTCCCTTACAGCTCAGTGAAATTTTTTATCACATTTCTGAAGATTTCAATTAAAAATCACAATAAAATAACACAATAAACAAACCTGATATGACGTTTGCCATTTGACGGATGGCTGGGTTGTGTTGCTACTTAAAATCTTTAATGTTGTTTTCACTTTACGCCACGACGGTTCTTTTATCGCACAGACAATAGCTACCACAATTGAGAGTTGTATATAAGAAATAGTTGGGCGTCTCATCAAAATGAAGCTACTCACGGAAAATTAGGTAGATATAACAGTATTTAATGGGAAATATGTAATAGGGAACCCAGACTATTTATTCAAATATTTGTGAAGTTTCATTGTAAATAAAGCAACTATTTTCAATTAAATCAAAAATTTACCTAAAGTCCTCGGTTACCAAATTACAGAAAGGCAAAAAAAAGAAACGCTGCTTGACATTGACAGTTGACACTGACTTTTTGTATTTGTTATGTACAAAAAATCCAAATGTTCGATTCGGTCGGTAGGACTATCGTTTTGAAAACGTAATGTGTACTAATAAATACCTAATTAGTTCTGACTAATAATACTGATGTATTTTTTACCTTTTCCTTAACCGCCAACAGTTTGAAAGTTGATTAGCGGCGGTGTCTTGCCCTAGGTATGCAGTTGCGAAGACCAGAATTAAGCTAGCCCAGCTCTGTCTTATTAAGGTCTACAAAGGAAGTGCACACGATACATATAACCATTTAACAATTATATGTTCAGTACTTGTAACTGATTTATTTGACATTAACCAATAGTATAATTCGTAATATTTGTAAACAATTTCGAAGACAAAGTTTGACTTTACCGATAGTGAATAAGTTAATACAATGGAAAGAGTGGAAAAACTATTAATGTGTAGGATATGTTTAGTGGAGAATGTTCGCATGTGTGTAGTCACCAACAAGAGCCTGCAGGAGATGTATGAGAAGCTGACTGATGTTCCAGTGAGTGTATAAATAAGCATATTATAATAATAATAAATAATAATAATAATTTGTTTTTGTTTTTTTTATAATGGATAGGCTCGTGTTTGACCACAATCTCACCTGATGGTAAGCGATGATGTGGACGACGATGGAGCACGCTTGCCTAGAAGCAATCTATTCACTCTTGACTTAAAGACCCATAGCTATAAGCTATCAGGAAACACAGACTCCGGCAGGGAATTCCATTTCTTAGCTGTACGCATAATGAATGTACTCCCAAAACGCTTTGTACGTATAGGTCGGATGTCCACCATGTACCGGTGGCGCAACGCCGTACGTCTTGTGGTCCGATGATGGACCGGACTAGGCAGAATTTAATTGTGTAACTCTAGAGCACACTCCTCAAAGTGTAAACGATAGAAAACAGACAGGCTAGCAACTCGGCGTCGATGCTCAAGACTTTGGAGTTTTGACTTCACAAGAGCATCATTGCCTATGATCTTCTTGGCACGCTTTACATCAATGTGGTCTCAACCCCTGAACTAGGACAACCTGTGTGACAGGGGTTGAGGTATCCCTGATTACAGTGACCCGATAAGTGTAAACTGTGCTTCAAAAACAATAATTTACAGAAGAGAAAAAAAAAAAAAATAATAACAGAAGCAATATTAAAGAAAAATATTATAATGGAAGTTCAAAAAATATTACCTAGAATTCTTGAATAATGATACAAAATAGTATACAATTATATTTGTTGCAGTTTGTAACTGAAGACTGTAAGCCGATGCTCGTTTGTTTGTTCTGCTGCACTAGACTAAAGCAATGCTGCCAACTGCAGAGACAGTGTGTGGAAGCCGAGGAGCTGTTAGCTCAGATGTTGAGTGATGACTGTGAGGTGAGGGAATCCTTAATTCATTAAACCCCGAGCGAACGTCAGCATTCGCGCACCTATTGCCTTTCTATCGTGTCTGTAATTTCCACGATTGATAGGTTAATTTTATGTTTCTTGATTACATACTTTGCTGAATTTTAATTTTTTAAAGTACATTCTATTTATTTCTATATTCTAATTTATTCTTATGTTTTTTAGGGTTCCGTAGCCAAATGGCAAAAAACGGAACCCTTATAGATTATTCATGTCTGACTGTCCGTCAGTCCGTCTGTCCGTCTGTCTGTATGTCACAGCCATTTATATTATGTTACTTACTGCTACGGAACCGTTCATGGGCGAGTCCGACTCGCACTTGGCTAGTTTTTATTTCATTCCCCAGACTGCCGCTGTACTGTTTTAGTTGATTCCAGTCATCCTAATTTTGTCTGTTAGATAAGACCGCCATTGTACACATAGGTTTATGTTTATGTTATGTTGTCAGGGCCCGATCCAGCTATTCAGCTGCTACGGGCAAAGATAATTTTTGCCCGCCCTTTACATTTGTACACAAGACCATATAAATCATGAGTCGTAAATCTTAAATATTTCCACTATCCAACTTAAAGTAGGTTAGTAGGTAGCACATAAAATGCTCAACCTGCCAACTTGGGTGTGGATGGTTAATGGCTAGGTTGAAAGACAGGAATAAGTCAATTTTGCCGCCTGTAATTTTTTGGCGCTCGACATTTTTTGCTTACCTGGGCAAGTGCCCAGCTCGCCCCCCTTAGATCGGGCCCTTTATGTTGTCCACATTTAATACATCTTTCAACGTCAGTTGTTTAATGACATGTGAAGTGGATATAACCAATTTTGATTGTATCCCTTCGCTCTGCATGAAGTGAAAGGTACTGTCAGAATTATATTGAGTGAACACAGACCTAGGTTCTTAGACACTACTGAGATTTCCCTGAAAAACTATGTTCCAATTCCTGAGACTTTTTTTAGGTGGGAAAATCATCTAATGACATTCCCCGCTCTTGGGCAAAATGGGACTTTTACTGACTAAAAACCCACTCCTGTTCCTTCGTTGCAATTGTTCCAGGGACCCGAGGGCCTCTTTCGCATCACCCATGGCCCCAGTAGGCTTCTACCTCTATGGTTGCTGACAACTCTTTGAGGGGCGCTTGGATCACTATGCGCCGTCGACGACTTAGGCTTAGTTCGGACGGTTACCGGAAAGTTGGACGGCGAGATACCCATTGTTCGCTATCTGCTAGCCCGCCCTACGGTGGCAGGAAATCGGGGTCGGAATCCCGGCGGCTGGGTCGCAAGGGCCACTGCCTCGTGCATGCTGCCATCTCCTTTGTTAGCATGACTGCTTTGCAGAAGGAGGTGGCCGCTTGCCAGTCCCACACTCTATACCAAGGCCTGGAATTCATGTGACTTGGGGATTAAACTCAGGATCCTGTGCTCAACAATCAAGCTGATTAATATGATAGTAGCATAACTGGCAATTCAAATTTTGTTCCAGCAAAAACTTTTAACAGACCGAGGACACTTGGAGTTTGTCGGCAGGTTTATTATAACTCCAACAGAGAACATAAGTATAGCAGATGATTGTCAAGTAGAAGGTGACGGTATCAAACAAGAACTACCGGCGGTTTGTGAGGAACAAGGTGATGTTGAGTTACAGCCGGCACAACCAAGTGAAGGTAAATGTACTTTATAAGCTTTTTAGGGTTCCGTAGCCAAATGGCAAAAAACGGAACCCTTATAGATTCGTCATGTCTGTCTGTCTGTCTGTCTGTCTGTCTGTCTGTCTGTCCGTCCGTCCGTACGTCCGTATGTCACAGCCACTTTTTTCCGAAACTATAAAAGCTATACTGTTGAAACTTTGTAAGTAGATGTATTCTGTGAACCGCATTAGGATTTTCACACAAAAATAGAAAATAGCAATAAATTTTGGGGGTCCCCATACATAGAACTGAAACTCAAAAATTTTTGTTTCATCAGACCCATGCGTGTGGGGTATCTATGGATAGGTCTTCAAAAATGATACTGAGGTTTCTAATATCATTTTTTTCTAAACTGAATAGTTTGCGCGAGAGACACTTCCAAAGTGGTAAAATGTGTCCCCCCCCCTCTAACTTCTAAAATAAGAGAATGATAAAACTAAAAAAAATATATGATGTACATTACTATAAAAACTACCAACGAAAATTGGTTTGAACGAAATCTAGTAAGTAGTTTTTTTTTAATGCGTCATAAATCGAAAAAAATACACTATTATTAAAACATCGATCAAAGTTACAACACATTACAAGAACTTTTATATTATGTTACTTGCTGCTACGGAACCCTTCATGGGCGAGTCCGACTCGCATTGGCCGGTTTTTTTTTGTCTTAGCGGCCATTGTCCATATCTTCATATCATTCTATAAAAACTGCATTTTTTGTTCCAAAATGAAGTTTATGCCACTCAGCTATACCTACTTGTACTATTACTTATTCTGTGGCGATAGCACTGAAATAGATTCATACAGATGTCAATCTCATGTATAAACATCACTTTTTAGGGTTCCGTAGCCAAATGGCAAAAAACGGAACCCTTATAGATTCGTCATGTCTGTCTGTCTGTCTGTCTGTCTGTCTGTCTGTCTGTCTGTCTGTCCGTCCGTATGTCACAGCCACTTTTTTCCGAAACTATTAGAGCTATACTGTTGAAACTTTGTAAGTAGATGTATTCTGTAAACCGCATTAAGATTTTCACACAAAAATAGAAAAAAAGCAATAAATTTTGGGGGTCCCCATACGTAGAACTGAATCTCATTTTTTTTTTTTCATCAAACCCATGCGTGTGGGGTATCTATGGATAGGTCTTCAAAAATCATACTGAGGTTTCTAATATCATTTTTTTCTAAACTGAATAGTTTGCGCGAGAGACACTTCCAAAGTGGTAAAATGTGTGTCCCCCCCCCTCTAACTTCTAAAATAAAAGAATGATAAAACTAAAAAAAATATATGATGTACGTTACTATAAAAACTACCAACGAAAATTGGTTTGAACGAAATCTAGTAAGTAGTTTTTTTTTAATGCATCATAAATCGAAGAAAATACACTATTATTAAAACATCGATCAAAGTTCCAACACATTACAAGAACTTTTATATTATGTTACTTGCTGCTACGGAACCCTTCCTGGGCGAGTCCGACTCGCACTTGGCCGGTTTTTTTTATACCTACGCTCTGCGATCGCGCTAGTGACAGCGCGTGGTGCCGAACTGTCCGAGTTGGACTGGGCGCGTTGATAAATGCCTACCTAATCTGTATTGTAAAAATTAATTACATAGCCACAAAATCATGTTTTCTTTCTTGGTGCCTGTTGTAAAATACAAGCAAATATCTGCTTACACCTCTGAAACAATTAGTGATAGTTTAAACAACGAGAATTTATTGTTGAATTTAAACGACCGTCTACTGTACAGTTATAATAACTAGTTTTTTGTTGCTCCGTTATTGTACAAAAAGGTTCACAGACGCGTGTCTCAAGTAGATGGCACCCGCGCTCGCACTGAGCTGAATCGGGCCGAGATATCGTGTCCGTGAGCGGTGTCTATGTGTGCGTTGCTCGAGCGCTTTGTATGTAGATTGACTTCTGTACTTATCTATTTTGTGATAATAGTGTAGTCATCTACAAGTAAAAACTATTTAGGAATTACATTATAGAACCTTCTTACATTATTAACAAAGCGATCAGCAGGGACTCAAACTGTAACCGTAATAATGTGTTTTAACACTGTTTTTTAAAACTGATTTAACAGAAAAACACTTTTAAATGTAACAGATACAATAATGTTACCTTTTATAACTGTAATCTTTTATATGTGTTAAGGAGTGCTACCGAATGAAACTGTAACCTGTTTATATGTGTTAATAAGTGTTAATATGTGTAACTGAAATAATCAGTTTTAGTATAGCTTTGTAAATTGTAACTTTGGCAACCCTGCGTTTACCTGTTACATTTATTAACACTGTTAACACTTTTAATCTGTTACAGATATGTTAGGGTTACACCTTTGTAAATGTTTTGGGTTAACACATTGAAAACACATTAATAATTGTTACATATTTGTTTCTGTTACCAATTCAACATGTAACACTTATAATTCTGTAACCTTTATGAAGGTGTTTTGAAGTCCCTGGCGATCAGCGCATTTCGTTTGTTCAGGAAACTCAGAAAGCGCCCAAGATTATATGTAACTCATAATCTGATTTAAAAGAGTGTCCATGGAGTTTCTTGCACGTTCTTGTCCACAGAGATCTACGCTTTGGAACGTGCAATTTAACTACACTTTTCTTGTACTGACCGACATTTAACTATTCAAAAGAGCCTGTAAATGGTCTATTTGAAATAAATGTATTAGATATTGATTTTTTTTATTTATTTTGATGCGATATTGATTTTTTTATTTATTTCGATACGATGCAATGACGCGTTCCTTTGATCCTAAAGAGATTAATTCATGCAAAAAAAAATTACGATTTTTCATCATAATAATAATGGTTGATTTGGTTGGTTGATTTTGTCTTCTGGCTTGATTACATATTTAATATTTATTAATATATTTTTTGTAATGTATGTATGTATTTGTGTTGTTATTTCATATTTGTATTATTCTGATGTACACTGACAGCCCTATATCTTTCTCCTCTCTTTCAGTCCATCCAAAGGTTGTCTGTAAGAGATCGCCCTGTGCGATAAGGCCGCCCAGTGTACACTTATTTTGAATAATGTTTGTCCTGTATCTTTTTTGTTCATGCGGTGTACAATAAAGAATATAATAAATAATATTAATAATAAATAATGGTTTTATTGCAGAGCTTGAACCATTAAGTCTGTACAATAGTCATCCCGATGTAGAAGCGCATAATTCTGAATCTGAATCTGAAGAAGAACAAGTCGTAATAGTGATTGTCAGAGAGACGGAGAGTAAGTATTATAGGATTACTCTTTTCTTCTTTTCAGTTGTATCTGCAACCAAAAATAACTGTAAGCAGTTGCTCTGTACGTTATTTCAGTTCCAGGGTTCTTTTTACGGGGGAAAAATCAACTTGGGCGGAGAGGGAGATAGTGTCAGACTCTTACTGACTAAAAACCCACCCCATTCCTTCAAGCCTTCATACCGGGGCTCGAGCTATGTTTCGAAACTAACCCTAGCCCCGGTAGGCTTCGACCTAGCTGGGCCCCTGCTGTTGCAGATAACTCCATGAGGCGCGCGGGGACAGTGCACGTCATCGACGACTTGGGCTTGGCCCGGACAGTTACAGGTCGCGCAGTGAATTAAGATCGTTCGGCAAAAGTAGAAGGGGCATGCGCAGTATTCAATTCTAAGGTCTATTTGGCGACGTGCGGGCGGGTGTGCGCCGACGGCGACACGTCATTGGTAGATCAGTCCCTCTTCAATTCCCGCGTTCCGTTCACGCGTCTCATTGGATACTGTTGTACTTGGATACTGTTGCGTACAGCTTGTGTTATCGTATTAGTAATACGTAGTGGTAAAAAAAAAATGGTTGAAAATAAAGTTTTAAAACGGCAAGCCAGAAAAATGGTTTACGACGTGAATTGTTACGATACTATCGAAATTATTATTATTTTTTATTTTAATTTTTCTGAATTTTTCTACTTTCAATTTAAGTAAATTACAAGAAAAACTAGTGTTATTATAAGTTATGTTACTAAAGTTCAAACATACGAAATTAAAAATAAAGTCCTAACACTAAGAATTTTTGTAGGCAATTGTGCACATGCGCCGATTGCCCCCACTACTTTCACCGAGCGATTTTAATTCACCGCGCGACCTGCACCGGACGGTCGCCCAGCGAGCTTCTCGTTACTATTCAGTTCGAGGGTGCCTTCCAGTGAAGAAATCCTCTTCTTGGGCTATATTTATTTATATAAGTTTATTTGTGTAACACTGGCAACCCCTCAGGACCTTGTTCCTATCATCATAAATTACAACTGTTGTTCTGTACGATAATTTTCATTTCCTATTGTTAAATAGGAAGCGATGCTATCAAACAAGAACTACCGGCGGTTTGTGAGGAACAAGGAGATGTTGAGTTACAGCCGGCCAAACCAACTGAAGGTAAATGTAATCGAAACGTAAAAATATATTACTTGACACCAAAAAAATGAAATCCTAAAGTTACAATAGTATTTTAGACGACTGTACTTTAAATTGTATTCGAACACCAAATGTAGTAAATGATAACCAAATCATAGCGAGCAAATTAATGCGCTCTTTTTAGCCCCGTAGAGCAGGATGATACTTTGTCTAATCAACAATCTATCTTAGTGGAATTTTAGGGCACCCCGGGTCGGATAGATTTGTTTAGAAGAAGGTGGCGTAGTGAGCGAGCGAAGCGAGCGAACACAGACCCCGTCACCTTCTTCGAGGTTATTTTTTTTTAAACCACCTAGAAGTAGGAGCCCCACGTAGCGGGGCTCCGTCGAGCTGTCTTGGCAGGTAGTTAACCTAACCTCAAAATTTTAACTACTGATAACTCCGTAACCATGGGGTTCTGCCGATGCTTTATTTGGATTCATTTTGCTTAAATAGGATAGCGAGATGTTAAAACTTTGGTTATAATTTTACATTAAAATGTAGGTTTAATTATGGTGATCATTTACTATTTTTGTCTTTTATATGTTACTATATCTGGTGGTAAGTTAAACATAAGCCATTTAGAAATATATAAGTATGTTTATCAGTTGTCTAGTACCCATAACACAAGCTCTGCTTAGCTTGGGGCTAGACAGCTCTGTGTGATAGTTGTGGAATATTATTATTATTATTAATTCCTGCCAAAAAAAAAAATACATTTTCCATCATCATTATCATGGTTTTATTACAGAGCTTGAACCAGAAAGCCTGTACAATAGTCATCCCGATGTAGAAGCGCACCATTCTGAATCTGAGTCTGAAGAAGAACAACTTGTAATGGAGATTAAAATAGAAGAAGAAGAATTATCTGAGAAGGTCGGAGAGACGGAGAGTAAGTATTATAGAAATTGTGTGGGTGGGTAGATAGTTTCGAACTCGCCTTGTTTATTAAAAAATCTGACATATAAAAATATATGTTGATAATCCTAAGCTAGTATAAGTCGTTTTTAAGGGTCACAGTCGCAGAAGCTCAAACACAGTACAGTGGTCGCTTGCTTGAACAAAAGTCTGTCATATAAAAACCTGCGTCGTCGTTTGCTTGCAGAGCTAGAACCGGAAAACCTAGACAAAAGCTATCCAGGTGGTGAAGATATACCAGCACACGACTCTGAGTCATATTCAGAAGATGATGTACCTCTGTCGGAGATAAAAACTGAAGCGGAAGAAGGGCAAGAAGTATTAAAGAGGAATCGAAGTGCCAGTGTGACTCAAAGTAAGTGTTCATATGTGTGCAGGAACCTTCTTCAGGTTTGATAGTGGAAATATTTAAGACTTAAGACTAACGACTCATGACTTATGACCAGAGATGCTATTCTCTAAGAAAATAGCCTTGAGCTCAGCGCTGCCACAGCGACGAGTCGTGAGCGCAGTACATTGAATTAACAACCCAATGCCCCTTTACATTGGATTGTTAATTCAATGTACTGCGCTCACGACTCGTCGCTGTGCCAGCGCTGAGCTCAAGGCTATTTTCTTAGAGAATAGCACCCCAGAGGTCCGAGTAGGTAGATTGATTTTATATACTTGCGTCAAGAAATTATAAAATAGAAATGCCATTTTATCCATAATGTCCCGGAAAAAGTTCCGGGATTGGAATTATGGAATAAAATAAAATATAAATCATATAGATAGGCTGACAAACTTACGACTTAGATGGTTACACTTACGACTTATATGGTTTTGTGTATGTAAAAAGTGGCGAACATAATCTTTGCCCGGAGCTGGTTAATAGCTAGTTCGGGTTAGGGAATGCAAAAACCGTCAAAATTACAAACCGGTTTTTTTTTCGGTTTTTTCTACAAAAAAACCGGTTAACCGGGTAACCGGTTTTAAAATTATTTTTTTTGAAATTTATTTTCAAGTGAAAATTTTAATTTTTTACTGCTTGTGAAATTTTAAATATATATTTTTAAACTTATCTTGAAACTTATCTATTCAAAATTATATTGTATACCTAATATAAACCTAGTTAAAAATAAAAAAGATATCATCTTCATAAAAACGAATGTCTCAGAATGATGTCATACATAGAATCTAAGCTAGAAGATAATATATACTTCTACTCAAAATATTCACCACTAGCTTTAGCACGCGGTTTGGCCTGCGTACATAAAATATAGCCTATGTAACTCAGGAACAAAGCAGGTTTCTATCGGTTAAAAAAATTTTAGCAATCGGACCAGTACTTCCAGAGGTTACCTCCTACAAACAAAAAAACATAAAAACAAAAAAAAACAAGCTTTACCTCTTTATTATATAAGTATTAGTATTAGTGTAGATTAACCCTATCACAGGCTTTTAAGCGTTCAGGCCACGCGTCATCTGTTTACGCATGGTGATCATTGGAAAGTTGTCGACTGTTGATATTGTTACATGCAGCCCATGCTCTCTAATATAGATCTCAATTTGTAGTTCACGGGTTGAGGTCTGGGCTAGCCAAAGGTCAATCATCAGCCTTAATGAAGCCCGAAACACTCGCTGCAAGGCAAGCCTGGGTAGTGCGTGCCTTATGACCGGAAGCTGAGTCTTGCTGAAAAACCCCTAGTATATTATCAAATAGAGAGAGGCTTTTAGAGGCTTTGCTATGGCGTTTAGGATAGTATCTTGAATTCTGAAATTAGAGTAGCCCATTTTCACGAAAATGAACCTTGGTCATTCCGTGATACCCTCACCAAACCATTACTGATGCCGCATGATGATCGTTCAGGACTCTAATAACCTGTTGAGAGTGTTCTTTGGAGTTAGAAGCTTACACATCATCATCATTTCAGCCGATAGACGTACACTGTTGGACATAGGCCTCCCTCAAGTGTTGTCACAATGATCGAGTATAGAGCCTCCGATCTTGGTAGGAGTGGGTGCTACATGGTTGTTTATCATGACTTTAGTTTTGTCCATATTCATTTTAAGACCCACTCTTTCGGAAGCTCTGCTGAGGTCGTTGACAATTCTGCTGAGCTCTTCCGTAGTCTCAGCTATGACTACTATGTCGTCGGCAAACCGAAGGTGGGTAATGTACTCGCCATTGACAGTTAGAAGCAGTTAGAAGCTTACATCCGATAATTTTGCTTGTTGTAATATTCCTTGATTGTGAAAATTTTGTCATCGGTAGCAAGAATATCCCTGAGTTTTTAATCAGTGTAACGAACAAGCAAAGATTTTGATCTTTTTACTCTCTTCTATAAAAGGGATTCGTTTAAGCTGATGATGTTATGATGAGTAACAACGGTGGGTATTCTATCTGCGAATATAAATTTTGGTGTCCTTACGATTTTAATTTTGGCCCTGACAGCATTCACTGCCTTTCTCACAACACGCGGCAGGCCTGGATTTTTAATGATCGTAAACAGAAGAACTGTACAATTGGTGTAGCTATCACTATGGTACATAAATATTAATAAACAAACCTACGACTGATATCAAGCCTCAACAGCGTTTTAAAACAATGTTTGCTAAAAAATAGTCTCATTTGAAAGTAATAAAAAAAAAACTCGTAAAACCGGTTACTTGAAAATAAAAACCGGTTTTTTAATTAATTAAAAATATGCCGAAAAACCGGTTTTTCGGTTTTCGGGTTAACCGGTTTGCATTCCCTAGTTCGGGTCCTGTGTGTGTGGGCAAACACTCTCCACTAGCTGTACCCGAGCTGCACGGGTATTTCCACGGTAACTTGCGTTTCACTTTTAGCGCTGAATCGTAATACAAATGTCACATGGGACAAGCAGAAGATGATGAATTCTCCGATTTGGGTAATTGTGGAATCAAAATCGATTAAGTCAGTAGTTAGTGTTTGTTGTGAGATGGTGACGAGCTGTGGTTGGGGCAATTTTGATTTGGACGTTGAAGGGTCGGGTGTCCCCGGTGGGACTACTGGGTAATTTTATGAAGAAGTTGGGCCTCTACATGATGGAACTCGTTAAAAAGTGTAAGCATGAGATATCGACCTGGTAAATATTCAATGGTGTTGTAGCCACCTACATAATAATAAAAATAATTATATTTATATATGTACAAGAACTAACAACTTGCATTGTATAGAATCAGAAAACAGAATAAAATAAATATTGTTCTAACACATTACAACAAACAAACTGTCGAAGACCAAATTCTTATTAGTAGATAGTTACTAATCACCTGCGATGACGCGCCCACTGTGCGAGCGAGCCGGCTACGCACCGAGCCGGTTGAGCGAGCGAGACGGCACGCTCGTGACGTTGCGATCGCGCAGCGCCCGCGACGAAAGCCAAGACAGTCAAGATACGCAATCTGACGGTACCGCTTGATTGTAATCGGCTTTCGTTCGCGCTTAATCTCTTACTGTACGTTCTCTTGCTTCTGCTTGTTTCTGTCTCTGTGCCTTTCGCTCCTTCTATCTTAAACTAGGTTGAACTCTTGTGTAATCTGTGAACTATCTATCTGTGCTTGTGCAAATAAACTTTCTTCCTTTCGTGTACTGTGGACTTTGCTTTTCTATCAACTTACTTCTTCCTACTTCACACACACCAAGACACCTAAATTGGTGACCCCGCTCAAGAGCACCAGGATGGCAGAGAACAAAGCGGCTCAAGATATCAGCGAGTCGGCCGCGGCAGCGGAAACTTTTCGGGTGGGTGTGCGTGTACCCCCGTTTTACCCGGAGAAACCAGGACTATGGTTCAGCCAGATGGAAGCACAATTTTTCCTGGCCAACATCAAGTCCGATGAAACCAAGTTCCACTACGTCACCGGTAACTTGGAGACGCAGTATGCTTCCGAAGTCGAGGACGTCATCGAGCACCCACCAGCTACCGGTAAATATGAGAAGTTGAAGGACGAGCTCATAAAGCGACTTTCGGCATCGCGCGAGAAGAAGATAAAGC
The DNA here is from genome assembly GCA_929112965.1 of Mythimna albipuncta. Classification (NCBI taxonomy): domain Eukaryota; kingdom Metazoa; phylum Arthropoda; class Insecta; order Lepidoptera; family Noctuidae; genus Mythimna; species Mythimna albipuncta. The sequence continues at coordinate 7,090,077 of OV815985.1, read as the reverse complement.
AACTTCTCATGCACGAAGAGCTAGGCGACCGGAAGCCCTCACAATTCTACCGTCACCTCCTCAATCTCGCCGGCCCAGGTGTCCCGGAGGAGTTCTTGAGGACAATATGGACCAGCCGCTTACCCCCAGGAACACAAGCGATCATAGCGTCCCAATCCAAGCGTAGCCTGAGCGAGCTGGCCGAGCTGGCAGACCAGATACACGACGTCGTCGGTACGCAGGCAGCATCAACGGCTGCCATCACCACCACCGCATCGTCGAGCACCCCGAGCAGCAGCTTCAGTCCCGAGATAGCCGCCCTAACCAAGCAGGTAGAGAAGCTGGCGGAAAAAGTGGAACGGCTATCTCGTCCCAGAGGACGGTCACGTTCCCGTTCCCGTGCGCGCCAACGATCGAGCTCCAACAGATCGCAGTCCAGCTACAGCAGGTTCCCCAGGTGCTGGTATCATCAGTGTTTCGGGGACCGGGCGAGGAAGTGCCAGAAGCCGTGTGACTACCCTACATCGGGAAATGTGAGGGACAGTCAGTGATGGCGACCGCTGATTGTCCGAGTGCCGGTCGCTTATTTATTACCGACCAAAGGTCAAAAATGCAGTTTTTGGTCGACACCGGGAGCGACCTCTGTGTTTACCCTCGTTCGGCATTAACAAGGCGACCACAAAAAACTAATTACCAGTTGTGTGCGGCTAACGGAACACCTATTAACACGTATGGTTACGTAAATTTAAATTTAAACCTAGGGTTGCGCCGCGACTTCGCTTGGCGATTTATTGTCGCCGATGTAACAAAGGCGATAATAGGCGTGGATTTTCTGTCATTTTATAATATTATTGTTGATTGCAGGAACCAGCGCCTTATCGATAACTATACAAGCCTCGCGACCCCGGCTTCACCTACACGTTCGTCAGATATTATTTCCTCGGTTAAGGTAATTATTGGTGACACCACATACCATAACATACTACGGGAATACCCTGACATTACTCGACCACACGGCACACACCGCACATCAGCACATAACACAGTCCACCACATACAAACTACACCTGGACCTCCAGTTTCATGCACACCACGCCGCCTGGCTCCAGACAAATTAAAGATAGCCAAAGAGGAGTTTGAAGCAATGCTGAAGGACGGTACAGCCAGACCTTCGAGTTCACCATGGGCATCGCCATTACACCTGGCCCCAAAGAAAAATAACGGTTGGCGACCCTGTGGTGACTACCGGATGCTAAATTCCAGGACAGTACCTGACAATTACCCAATACGGCACATCCACGACTTCTCACACAGCCTTTCAGGGTCAACAGTCTTTAGTACAATTGACTTAGTAAAGGCTTATAATCAGATCCCAGTCAGCCCTGAGGATATCCCCAAGACCGCCATTACGACGCCCTTTGGACTTTACGAATTTCCGTTCATGACTTTCGGCCTTCGTAATGCAGGGCAGACTTTCCAGCGGTTCGTCGACGAAATGTTGCGAGGACTGGACTTCTGTTACGCTTATCTTGACGATTTCCTGGTCTATTCGAAAGACCAAAAGACCCACGAAGACCACCTTCGCCAACTATTCACCCGACTGCAGGAATACGGTATGGTGATCAACACTGCCAAGTGCGTATTCGGCGTAAAGGAGGTAAACTTTTTAGGATACAGGATCTCAGCCGAGGGTACCAGCCCACTTCCAGAGAAAGTGGAAGCCATCACCAACTACCCCGCACCTAAAACAGTCCGAGAACTTCGCAGGTTCTTAGGTATGTTGAATTTTTACAGGCGCTTCATACCTAACGCAGCTCAACACCAGGCCGCCTTGAATGCACTGTTAGTAGGCTCAGTCAAAGGCTCTCACCCAGTGCATTTCACACCGCAGGAGATGGAAGCATTCAACAACAGCAAAGAAGGACTCTGTAAAGCCGCGATGCTAGCCCATCCCGACTGCGAAGCCAAGCTGGCCTTAGTGACTGACGCCTCTGACACAGCGCTAGGAGCAGTGTTACAGCAGTGTAAGGACGGGGAACCATGGCAACCACTCGCATTCTACTCCCACAAGCTGAGTCCAGCACAAAGGAAGTACTCACCTTACGACAGGGAACTACTGGCGATCTATGAAGCCATAAAGTACTTCAGGCATATGGTCGAAGCACGGAATTTTGTGATCTACACGGATCACAAACCCCTTTGCTTTGCTTTCCATTCAAGGAAAGAAAAGTGCTCACCGAGACAGTTCCGGCACCTGGACTACATCTCGCAGTTCACGACAGACGTAAGACATATATCGGGAAAGGACAACGTCGTTGCTGACACCCTCTCTCGGATCGAAGAGATTGCACAGCCAGTAGATCTACACCAGCTGGCTGAATCCCAGAAGCACGACGAAGAGCTGAAACAACTGCTTAACAGCAACACCGCATTATGTCTTACTAAAGTCAAACTGCCCGGATCAGAAACCGAACTGTACTGCGATGAGAAAGGTAAGATCCCTCGACCATACGTCACCAAGGACCACCGCCGCAAGGTTTTCGAAAGTGTGCATTCGTGGAGTCACCCCGGCGCAAATGCAACTACCAAAATGGTAACAGAACGCTACGTTTGGCCTTCAGTCAAGAAAGACTGCAGAGAATGGAGCCGTTCTTGCATAACGTGCCAGCGTTCGAAGGTGACTCGACACAACTCTGCACCACTGGGAACCTTCAAACTACCGAGAGCTAGATTCAATCACATTCATATTGACCTTATCGGCCCGCTCCCGCTGTCACAAGGGTTTCGTTATTGCCTCACAGCCATCGACAGGTTTACGCGATGGCCTGAGGTAATACCTATACCCGACATTACAGCAGAGACAGTGGCAAAGGCATTAGTGAGTGGTTGGATCTCTCGATTTGGCTGTCCCGTCGACCTCGTAACGGACCGTGGTCGACAGTTTGAGTCGGCACTCTTCAAACACCTAGCAGAGATGGTCGGATTTCGTCACAAACGCACCACGGCTTACCATCCCGCCTGCAACGGTCTCATAGAGAGATTCCACAGGCAATTAAAAGCCGCAATCGTCTGCCACTCAAAGGATAACTGGGTCGAGTCTTTGCCACTAGTTCTTCTGGGAATAAGGAACGCGTACAAAGAGGACCTAGGAACTACGCCGGCTGAGCTTCTCTACGGCGAAACGCTCAGACTGCCAGGGGAATTATTTCACCCACAGGTCGACGACACAATCGACATGTCGGACTATGTGGCACGATTAAAAGCATTCGCAAAAAGATTGCAGCCATCGCCAGCATCCCGACATGGCAGCAGAGCAACTTTCGTGTTTAAAGATTTAAGTACAGCTAGTCACGTTTTTCTCAGAGATGAGACATCTGGCTCGCTAAAACCAGCATACACGGGCCCACACAAAGTCTTGCAGCACGGGGAAAAGGTGTACAAGCTCCTCATCAACGGCAAGATTGTCACTGTCACTATTGACAGAATCAAACCGGCTTACATATTACACGACTCAAACACAAACACAACCACAAACATAGCCACATACAACAACACAAACACCACAATACACACAAGCACGCCATCACCCACACTTCAAAAAACAATAACCACCACCATTCCTACCGAAAACTCAGGAAATAATATCAGAACAACGCGGTCAGGGCGCCATGTTAGATTTCCCGTCTATTATCGCCCTTGACGGGCTTTGGAAGGGGGTGATGTAGCCACCTACATAATAATAAAAATAATTATATTTATATATGTACAAGAACTAACAACTTGCATTGTATAGAATCAGAAAACAGAATAAAATAAATATTGTTCTAACACATTACAACAAACAAACTGTCGAAGACCAAATTCTTATTAGTAGATAGTTACTAATCACCTGCGATGACGCGCCCACTGTGCGAGCGAGCCGGCTACGCACCGAGCCGGTTGAGCGAGCGAGACGGCACGCTCGTGACGTTGCGATCGCGCAGCGCCCGCGACGAAAGCCAAGACAGTCAAGATACGCAATCTGACGGTACCGCTTGATTGTAATCGGCTTTCGTTCGCGCTTAATCTCTTACTGTACGTTCTCTTGCTTCTGCTTGTTTCTGTCTCTGTGCCTTTCGCTCCTTCTATCTTAAACTAGGTTGAACTCTTGTGTAATCTGTGAACTATCTATCTGTGCTTGTGCAAATAAACTTTCTTCCTTTCGTGTACTGTGGACTTTGCTTTTCTATCAACTTACTTCTTCCTACTTCACACACACCAAGACACCTAAAGTGTGTTTGTAAGCAACGCGATGAAAACTAGCATGTGCATGATGCATGGCAAGAGGCACATTGAATATTGTTACGCCATTAAACGTGAACACGCCATATCTCCGAGAAAATAACGAGTAGCACGTAATAATTAAAACGCATTGCTGTTCGAAAGGTCAAGAATGGTTGTACGTAGACAGGCTTAGAAAAATCTCGAAACATCCACAAAGTAAGTACCACTAGTAGTTAGGTATGTATCTACCTAGGTAGGTACTCTCCTCCATTAACAATAGAGTCGAAATTCGCATGAAAGTGGCTCTTAGTACCACATGCAATAAAAATGATTTATGACTTCGAGAAGCGATAATAATTCTGGATCGATCGTGGGATGTCGGTATCCAGAATTTTCTTGGCTCCGCATATAAATACGAGCCCCCGACCGGAAGCGAGTCAGTTGTGATTTCGACTGCGATCAAGAGCGAACTACCTAAGTGCGTGAAGTGATTTTACCTAACGACCTAAGCGATAGTGTAACGGTACTCTAGTGTTAATTGCGATTCGGATTATTGTTGACTGGACTAATTTGTTGATTGTTTGTGGTGAATAAAGTTCTCTGTTAGCAAATCGGCATTTGATTACCCACGTACGTAACAACTGGTGTCAGAAGTGAAATGCCATTAACACCGAGAGACGACGAACAGCGACCACGAACAAGAAGGCAAATGGAGATGGATGCTGCGCGTCATCGTATGGAGGAGGAAGATCAGGCTGATATGGGAGCAACAGCAGCTGCTGAACCGCCAACAGGACCATCCTCGGAATTGGACCTCGCTGCGGTGTTAGCCGCTATGTAAGCTAGTATGGAAGCTCTCCGCCGTGACCAGGAAGAAGCTCGCCGCGAACAGGAAGCCGCTCGCCGCGATCAAGAGGCTAAGCAGAACCTGATCCTCGATAAAATCGACTACGGCCTTGTCACGCTGGGTGAGAAAGTGAAGAATCTCACCTTAGAGGTCAAGGAGGTTTCCGTCCGAGCTGATAGCCTCGAAAGAAGAATTGATGGCCACGAAGATCGCCTGCTGGACATCAACAAAAAAATTGTCAAGCTCGAAGCACGCGAACCCGTTGCTGTTGGCTCACCATCGCACACCTACTGTACTCTAGTGTTAATTGCGATTCGGATTATTATTGACTGGACTGATTTGTTATTGTTTGTGGTGAATAAAGTTCTCTGTTAGTAAACCGGCATTTGATTACCCACGTACGTAACAATATCAATATCAACCGTGAAAGGTTTTGCTTTTTCATATAACTATAGGAAGTTTTTAATTCACTTTCGTACAGCAACTTTACATCAGGTTTATTGTTGTCACAGGAGCGAAAACACCAACACTAAAGAGAAAGCTAGAAGATACAGTTCCAGCCAAGAAAGCGATTACGAAAACTAAAACTAGTACGTCCGAATCTGTTGCTAAGATCAAAGAGCCGGTCACTACCACATCACAGAGTAGTTCTAGTCAATCTTCTAATTTAGTACAACATACTCGCATACTTACTGATGAAAACCCGTTCACATGTGATATTAGTGAGCGCAGTTTTAGTAATGAGAGTAATTTGAAAACACATAGTAGAATACACACTGATGAAAAACCATACAAATGTGATGTATGTCAGCGCAGTTTTAGCACAAAGCGTCAATGTGAAATACATAGTAGAATACACGCTGGTAAAAAACCATACAAATGTGATGTATGTCAACGTAGTTATACTACTAAAGGTGCCCTTAATCTACATTTAAAAAATCATTCTGTTGAAAAACCCTTCAAATGCGATGCATGCCAGCGTAGTTTTACTCTGTCTTGTTATCTAAAACGACATAATCAAATTCACACTGGTGAAAAACCCTTCAAATGTGATTTCTGCGAGGTCAGTTTTAGTTATAAGAGTAGTTTAGATGTACATTTCAGAAAACATACTGGTGAAAAACCATTCAAATGTGATGTATGTCAGCGTTGTTTTATAAGAAAAAGTCAATTAAATATGCACCTCAGAAAACATTCTAGTGAAAAACCATTCAAATGTGATGTATGTCAGCGTTGTTTTATAAAAAAAGGTCATTTAGATATGCACTTCAGAAAACATTCTAGTGAAAAACCATTCAAATGTGATGTTTGTCAGTGTAGTTTTACTCAATCTTGCTATCTAAAACGACATATTCGAATTCACACTGGGGAAACCCCTTACAAATGTGATAAATGTCGGCGAAGTTTTAGTAATAAGGTTAGTTTAGTAAATCATCGTAGAAATCATTTTGTTATAAAACCGTATAAATGCGATGAATGTCCGCGTAGTTTTACTCAATATCATCTTTTTGAAAAACATGCTCGATTTCACGCTCTAAAACCTTATAAATGTGATGTATGTCAGCGAAGTTTTACCTATAAAGTTAGTTTAGTAAACCATCTTAGCAATCATTCTGGTGAAAAACTCTTAGAATCTGATGTATGTCAGCGTAGTTTAACTGCTGAATGTGACCTTAATCTTCAAATTGAAAACCAGTGTGTCGAAAAACCTTTCAAATGCGACATATGTCAGCGTCGCTTTGCTCAATCTGATCTTCTTAATGAACATATTCTAAGTCTCTCCGGTATAAAAATATACAAATGTATTGAATGTCAGCCGAGTTTTAGCCAGAAGCGTGATTTGAAAACATATAGTCGAATACACACTGGTGTAAAACCTTACAAATGTGATGTATGTCAGAAAAGTTTTAGGCTAAAAAGTGTTTTAGACTCACATTTTAGAATACATTCTGGCGAAAAGCTCGTCTAAGTGATGCGTGTCAACGTAGTTTGACTATGTACAGTACAATTCACGAATGATGGCGGCCGTGAATTTTGCGCAGAAGGCTGCGCAGTAACGTGTTTTAGGAATCAAATGGCGACGTGCGTGTGCGAGAAGAGTGTTAGTATGCGCGAACGTTCGCAAAGGCTAACTTCACGGCCGCCATCATTCGTGAATTGTACTACCTATAGTTTTGTATGTGAAAATTATTTAAAAATTTCCTTTTAGGGTTCCGTAATCAAAAGCTAAAACGGGGCCCTATTACTAAGACTCTGCTGTGCATCCGTCTGACACTAGGCTGTATCTCGCGAACCGTGATAGACCGTTAATTTTTTTTAGAAAACGTATTTTTGTTGCCGCTCTAACAACAAGAACTAAAAAAAACGCCCAAGAGCGTGTCGGGCCACGCTCAGTGTAGGGTTCCGTAGTTTCCCGTCCGTCACAATAAGTGTACCCACTTATGAGTTTAAAATAATGCTTACATATACGATTATACTACAAACCTAGTCCAGAAATTATTTTGTAGAACCTTTTTGTACAAAAACTGTTCTTTCTATCAAGTTCAAAATGATTTTCTTAGAAAGTCCTTATAAAGTTCTACTTTTCAGATTTTTTTTATATTTTCTAAAATTATGGTTCAAAAGTTAGAGGGGGGGGACACATTGTTTTTTACTTTTGGAGCGATTATTTCCAAAATTATTGACATTATCAAAAAATGATTTTAGTAAACCCCTATTCATTTTGAAATTAAAAAAAAAAAATCACTTCCCACTTTACATATAGGGGGGCTACCCTAATAAAACATTTTTTTCAATTTTTATTTTACCACTTTGTCGGCGTGATTGATATACATATTGGTACCAAATTTCAGCTTTCTAGTGCTAACGGTCACAGAAATTAAGCGAGGACGGACAGACGGACAGACAGACAGACGGACAGACAGACATGGCGAAACTATAAGGGTTCCTAGTTGACTACGGAACCCTAGAAAACAGAACAACTATTTTTTGTTTTTAACACGCTTATATTAGCTTCACCTGTATGTTTGTAACCAACGCGTTTGAGCTCGATTTTGACCTACTTTGGGCGATCAGATTTTCTCCAAACTTTGCACACTCATCAAAGACATACAAAAATCCGTTTTTTTTTTAGTGAAAAATATAAACATAGTTTTAAAAAAACTAAAAAAAAACACGCTCTCATAGCATATCAAACTAAAAAGTGTAAAATAATTTTCAATATAGGTAGAAAATAATAATAATGAACGAACGCGCTCGATTCAAAGCTCCCCATGCTTTTTTCACAATGATATTAATATTTTTCGTTCATTATTATTATTTTTTATAAGTACTGGTCCGATTGCTAAAATTTTTCACCGAGCGAAAGCTGCTTTATTCCTGAGTGACATCCTAACTAATATTATAAATGTGAAAGTGTGGATGTTTGATGATGAAATTTGGCATGCATATAGCCTTTGACATGGAAAAGAACTACCTTTTATCCCGATTCCTTAAGTACCTAATGTCATGCGGACGAAGCCGTGGAGAAAAGCTAGTAATAAATATTTTAGTGGAGCTCCTTTATAACAAACGTAATTTGTTTTCCTTTTTTATGCTATAATCCTTCATGCGCAAGTCCAACTCGCACTTAGCCGATTTTTAGTATTAGACAACATTCTCGTGGAAACATCTGGAATGTTTATGTAAGTCAACGTAGTTTTAGTTCTAAGAGTGTTTACAATACATGGTCAAATACACACTAGTGACAAACCTTAGAAACGTGGTGTACGCCAGCACAGTTTTAATTCTAAAAAATATATTTATTTATTTATTCATTTATGTACACACAAACACTTAAAAATGAAACGGACAAATCCAGATAAAAGAGTACAAAGGTACTGCTTATTTCAAATGAAATTTCTTCCAGCAGACCTGCGACAGGAGAGTTGGATGAGAGATGTAGACACAGTGTATACAAATGAGTCAGAAAATTAAGAATATACTATATTACAAACTAAATTAACCTATATAATACATATATAAATATAAACAAAAAACAGTAATTAAAACACAAAAAATAGATACAATACTTACATAAATTAAATTACAAGTATATATATATCTATAAAAAAAATAACTTTACGAGATGGTTGATAGGTAATGATTTTTGACTAGCTTTTTGAAGAGAGATATATTTTTAGCGTCACGGATGTTAGCTGGAAGCGAGTTCCACAGTCGCACTGCATGAAAAGAGGAGTTGGAATAGAAATGAGTATTATGGGCTGGGAAATTAAGATGGTATTTAAGGTGGGATCTGCATGGGGCGTCGGCAGGTCGAGTGAACGAAAAACGATCACGCAGGTAGCCAGGGTACGCAGGGTTGAAAAGGATGTTGTAAAGGAGACATAATACTCGAGTGTTCCTACGAAGACGGATAGGGAGCCACTTGAGATCCTTGCGAAACTGAGAGACATGGTCGTATTTTCTTAGGCCGAAAACAAAACGAATGCACAGATTTTGCAGGCGCTCAAGCTTATTTAATAGCTCCTCAGTGGCATCCAGGTAGCAAGCATCCGCATAGTCGATGATCGGCTGAATCAAAGTTTGAGCTAAATATATTTTGGTTTTAAAGGGCAAGAACTTTTGAAGGGATTTAAGGCTGTGGAAGGAAAAGTGTACTTTACGGCTAACCTCATTTACTTGCGCTCGCCAAGAGAGATTGCTGTCAATAGTGACACCGAGATTCTTAGCTGAGTCAGAGTACGCATTAGTCGAGCCGTTGAAAGATAAAGGCGATAAAGAAGAAATGTCAAGCGCATAGCGATAGTAACGACTGCCTATGACCATGGCCTGGGATTTGGAAGGATTAACCTGTAAGCCGTAAGACTTGGCCCACTGATTAATACTCTTCAGGTCACGATTCATGGGGGCGGAGCGTGGGGTGCTCGATTTATGAAAAAGATGGCACAAAGCGCTTCACGCTTTTTTCACAATGATATTAATATTTTTCGTTCATTATTATTATTTTCTACCTATACTTATTGAAAATTATTTACACTTTTTAGTCGTTCTAGTTTGATATGCTATGAAAGCGTGTTTTTTTAGTTTTTTTTTAAATATATTTTTATTTTCCACTAAAAAAACGGATTACTATATTGTCATCAGTCTTTGATGGGTGTGCAAAGTTTGAAGAAAATCTGATCGCCCAAAGTTGGTCAAAAACGAGCTCAAAGGCGTTGGTTACAAACATACAGGTGAAGCTAATATAAGCGTGTTAAAAATACAATGTATATTTTAAGAAACATTTTGGTGTTATATGATGTTATGTCAGCGCAGTGTTGCTGAGAAGAGAAGTGTTTACACAGATAATAGAATACAAGTTGGTGAAAACTGCATCGTTATTTTTTTTTAACTACCTACCCTGAAGATCAAAGAGGAAACTTCAGCATCTTCTTTCACAATGACATAGTATATGTAGGATTGTTTATGTATTATTTTATTCATATTATTTGTAATTTTAAAATTGTGCACTGGATCTTACCCTCTACTGTGATCTCTCTCTATCACTCAATGGTTTGCTGGAAGAAAACTCAACTTTGAGTTAAGTTCGCCTTTGTACATGAACTCTGATATCCACTTATTTGTTATTTATCATGGCATACATTAAAGAATTAAAGATCATTTAGTGCAACATGTAACATAAGCATATTTTTGTTAGAAATCAGTCATAAATTGAGGAACAGCTTGACTTGCACGACGTCTAGTACAGGTCTGGATCAAAAATTCGTGCGGAATTGACGCCCGGATGTCACCACTGTGCGGACTACGCGGAGGACACGGTGGAGCATACGGTAGAGGTGTGCTCCTCCTGGGCAGAGTACCGCCGTGTCCTCGTGGGGGCGCCCGGCGGCAGCGATCTCTCGCGTCGGGCCTTGATACAGGCCATGGTCCGCAGCGAGGAGTTGTGGCAGGCGGTTGCCTCCTTCTGTGAAGCAGTAATGCTAGTAAAGGAGGCGGCAGCACGCGCGAAACAATGGCCGTCGCGCCCCAGCCGACGGGATTCCGATTCTGATTTCCAGCCACTACTAGATAGGTGTGGTCTTGCGGATAGTGAGCAATGGGTAACTCACCGTCTGACCGTCCGGTAACCGTCCAGACAGAGCCCAAGTCGTCGTCGGCGCGTAGTGTTCCCAGTTCTCAAGGAGTTGTCGGCAATCGGAGGGGCCCAGCAGGGTTGAAGCCTACTGGGGCCATGGGTGATGTGAAAGAAACTATCAGAGTCCTTGAACAATGGCAAAGAAGGAACAGGAGTGGGTTTTTAGTCAGTGAAAGTCTGAGACGCCCTCAATGGCAGGAGATGTCATTTAGATTATAAACCCACCAAAAAAATTAAACATCTGGATTCAAATATACGAGAGCTTTCCTCTCGACAGATAGACTGCACAGACAAAACCTTCGGTTTATCAGAGGTCACCAAAGCGCAGCCAGGATACGGGCGCTAACAGATCTACATCGGGACCATGTTAGGCCCCGTAAAAGCGCCCGTAAAGTTCCGTGTTCTACCACACTTTTGCTATTTTTTTAAATTTGGGGCCTGAATAATTCATATTTATGTAGGTTCGAGTAGTGTAACAAATAAGTTTTCTTTGTCATAATCATATTATGAAAATGTATATTTTGTTTATAAAACACTACTTTTGCCCGCGCGGCTTCGCTCCCGCTCTTTCCTACTCCACCCTACTATACCCTACTCTACCTTTCTCTACCCTACCCTACTTTACCCTACTCTACATTTCTCTACCCTACCCTATTTTACCCTACTCTACACTTCACTACCCTACTATACCATACTCTACGCTACCCTACTGTGCCCTACTCTACTCTACCCTACCCTACTTCATTTGTAACAAAAAAATGTGATAAATGAAGAACGGCTCGACCGATTTTGTGCAAACTTCACATAAACCATTTACTAAATAGTTCGAACAAAACCTAAACATTTGGTTTGGATAGGTGAGCTCGTTCTTGATTTATAAATTGAAAAATTCTAGTTTTATAGACAGCGAAGTTATAGGGGATCGAAAATGACCTGAACTGCTTCGAGATAAGTGTTACGGCCGTGCCACTTTTTCGCTTACCTTGGTGGGGGCTTTGCCCTGCCCACTAATGACCGTCACAGCGCCAGTGCCGTAACGGCTGTGCCAGTGGTGCTCAGGCACAGGGCGCAGACCCAGAAGGGACGCAGAAATGATCACGAAAGAGCCTAGTAACTATGTATAGGTACCTAATAACTATATAGAAGCTCCCTACCAGAAGTGCGAACGAGGTAGTGAGTGCCGAGTACCTTACTACACAACCACGTTTCTTGTTCTGTTCACCTCTAGCCTAACGCCCTGTAATTTAATACCTTGCACAACAAAATTGACTATCCTAGTCAAGGTAGGTCGAGTGGGTAGATAGTTTCGAACTCGCCTTGTTTATTAAAAAATCTGACATATAAAAATATGTTGATAATCCTAAGCTAGAGGGAATAAAAAAATGGGTTTTAAAATTGTGGAGCTCGCTTCGCTTGCTCTTGTTTTGTTAGTTATAAGTCGTTTTTAAGGGTCACAGTCGCAGAAGCTCAAATACAGTACAGTGGACGCTTGCTTGAACAAAAGTCTGTCATATAAAAACCTGCGTTGTCGTTTGCTTGCAGAGCTCGAACCGGAAAACCTAGACAAAAGCTATTCAGGTGGTGAAGATATACCAGCACACGACTCTGAGTCATATTCAGAAGATGATGTACCTCTGTCGGAGATAAAGACTGAAGCGGAGGAAGGACAAGAAGTATCAAAGAGGAATCGAAGTGCCAGTGTGACTCAAAGTAAGTGTTCATGTGTGTGCAGGAATCTTCTTCAGGTTTGACAGTGGAAATATTTAAGACTTAAGACTAACGACTCATGACTTATGACTTAAATAGTTTCGTGTGTGTAAAAAGTGGCGAAAATGATCTTTGCCCGGAGCTGGTTAATAGCTAGTTCGGGTCCTGTGTGTGTGGGCAAACACTCTCCACTAGCTGTACCCGAGCTGCACGGGCATTTCCACGGTAACTTGCGTTTCACTTTTAGCGCTGAATCGTAATACAAATGTCACATGGGACAAGCAGAAGATGATGAATTCTCCGATTTGGGTAATTGTGGAATCAAAATCAATTAAGTCAGTAGTTAGTGTTTGTTGTGAGATGGTGACGAGCTGTGGTTGGAGCAATTTTGATTTGGACGTTGAAACCACCGGGTGTTCCCGGTGGGACTACTGGGTAATTTTATGAAGAAGTTGGGCCTCAACTCCTTAAAAAGTGTAAGCATGAGATTTCGACCTGGTAAATATTCAATGGTGTGTTTCTTTATTATACACAAAAAAATTACAAACAAAAAAAAAAACAGGACATTTGATGTAAGTACATAAGCGACCTTAACCCACAACTGGGTTTTCTTACAGAAAACCAAGTGATTTAAAATAAAATTTTGCATTTGAGGAACCTTGAAAATGTACAACAAAAGAAAAAAAAACATATAAATTGAATTTAAATTAAGACCAAAAATATACTAAACAGACATATACAGCACACTATACATAAACATAATATATACAATAAATAAATACTTAGATTGGCGCTGTATCACGGATCTAATAATGCTCGGGACGAGCATGAATAAGAGGGGGGCACTGTTACGCCATTAAACGTGAACACGCCATATATCCGAGAAAATAACGAGTAGCACGTAATAATTAAAACGCATTGCTGTTCGAAAGGTCTAGAATGGTTGTACATAGGTAGGCTTAGAAAAATCTCGAAACATCCACAAAGTAAGTACCACTAGTAGTTAGGTATGTATCCACCGATAAGGGAAATTGTACTCTCCGCTATTAACAATAGTCGAAATTCGCATGAAAGTGGCTCCACATGCAATAAAAATGATTTATGACTTTGAGAAGCGATTCAATTGTTCTGGATGTCGGTATCTAGAATTTTCTTGGCTCCGCATATAAATACGAGCCCCCGGCCGGAAGCGAGTCAGTTGTCATTTCGACTGCGATCAAGAGCGAACTACCTAAGTGATTTTACCTAACGACCTAAGCGATAGTGTAACGGTACTCTAGTGTTAATTGCGATTCGGATTATTGTTGACTAATTTGTTATTGTTTGTGGTGAATAAAGTTCTCTGTTAGTAAACCGGCATTTGATTACCCACGTACGTAACAATATCAATATCAACCGTGAAAGGTTTTGCTTTTTCATATAACTATAGGAAGTTTTTAATTCACTTTCGTACAGCAACTTTACATCAGATTTATTGTTGTCACAGGAGCGAAAACACCAACACTAAAGAGAAAGCTAGAAGATACAGTTCCAGCCAAGAAAACGATGAATGTACTATCAGACTCGAAAATTATCAGGACAACCAAAACTAGTGCGTCTGAATCTGTAGCTAAGATCAAAGAGCCGGTCACTACCACATCACAGAGTAGTTCTAGTCAATCTTCTAATTTAGTACAACATACTCGCTTACTTACTGATGAAAACCCGTTCACATGTGATATTAGTGAGCGCAGTTTTAGTAATGAAAGTAATGAAAAACCATATAAATGTGATGTATGTCAGCGTAGTTATACAACTAAAGGTGCCCTTAATCTACATTTAAAAAATCATTCTGTTGAAAAACCCTTCAAATGCGATGTATGCCAGCGTAGTTTTACTCTGTCTTGTTATCTAAAACGACATATTCAAATTCACACTGGTGAAAAACCCTTCAAATGTGATTTCTGCGAGCTCAGTTTTAGTACTAGGAGTAGTTTGGATGTACATTTCAGAAAACATACTGGTGAAAAACCATTCAAATGTGATGTATGTCAGCGTTGTTTTATAAAAAAAGCTCATTTAGATATGCACCTCAGAAAACATTCTAGTGAAAAACCATTCAAATGTGATGTATGTCAGCGTTGTTTTATAAAAAAAGGTCATTTAGATATGCACTTCAGAAAACATTCTAGTGAAAAACCCTTTAAATGTGATGTTTGTCAGTGTAGTTTTACTCAATCTTGTTATCTAAAACGACATATTCGAATTCACACTGGGGAAACCCCTTACAAATGTGATAAATGTCGGCGAAGTTTTAGTAATAAGGTTAGTTTAGTAAATCATCGTAGAAATCACTATCGTCTTTTTGAAAAACATGCTCGATTTCACGCTCTAAAACCTTATAAATGTGATGTATATCAGCGAAGTTTTACTTATAAGGTTAGTTTAGTAAACCATCTTAGCAATCATTCTGGTGAAAAACTCTTAAAATCTGATATATGTCAGCGTAGTTTAACTGCTGAATGTGACCTTGATCGTCAAATTGAAAACCAGTGTGTCGAAAAACCTTTCAAATGCGACATATGTCAGCGTCGCTTTGCTCAATCTGATCTTCTTAATGAACATATTCTAAGTCTCTCCGGTATAAAAATATACAAATGTATTGAATGTCAGCCGAGTTTTAGCCAGAAGCGTGATTTGAAAACATATAGTCGAATACACACTGGTGTAAAACCTTACAAATGTGATGTATGTCAGAAAAGTTTTAGGCTAAAAAGTGTTTTAGACTCACATTTTAGAATACATTCTGGCGAAAAGCTCGTCTAAGTGATGCGTGTCAACATAGTTTGACTATGTACAGTACAATTCACGAATGATGGTGGCCGTGAATTTTGCGCAGAAGGCTGCGCAGTAACGTGTTTTATGAACCAAATGGCGACGTGCTTGTGTGAGAAGAGTAGTATGCGCGAACGTTCGCAAAGGCTAACTTCACGGCCGCCATCATTCGTGAATTATACTATAGTTTTGTTTGTGAAAATTATTTAAAATTTCCTTTTAGGGTTCCGTAATCAAAAGCTAAAACGGGGCCCTATTACTAAGACTCTGCTGTGCATCCGTCTGACACTAGGCTGTATCTCGCGAACCGTGATAGACCGTTGAATTTTTTTTAGAAAACGTATTTTTGTTGCCGCTCTAACAACAAGTACTAAAAAAAACGCCCAAGAGCGTGTCGGGCCACGCTCAGTGTAGAGTTCCATAGTTTCCCGTCCGTCACAATAAGTGTACCCACTTATGAGTTTAAAATAATGCTTACATATACGATTATACTACAAACTTAGTCCAGAAATCATTTTGTAGAACCTTTTTGTCTTTTTGTACAAAAACTGTTCTTTTCATCAAGTTCAAAATGATTTTCTTAGAAAGTCCTTATAAAGTTCTACTTTTCAGATTTTTTTCATATTTTCTAAACTTATGGTTCAAAAGTTAGAGGGGGGACACACACATTAGAATAGAATAAACTTTATTGTACACCAAAATAGTAACAATTTCACAGAAACTTAAACCTATGTGCACAGCGGCGGTCTTATCGCTGAAAGCGATGTCTTCCAGACAACCTTGGGATGGAATATAAGAACTTAAACTAAATAAGGGGGTAGTCTGCGGTGTGCTTCTAGCAAATCAAGGGTCAAATTAATTAAGGGGGAAAAAAAATACAAGTACTTTTGAAGCGATTATTTCCGAAATTATTGACATTATCAAAAAAATTAGTAAACCCCTATTCATTTTTAAATACCAATCCAACGATATATCACACGTTAGGGTTGAAATGAAAAAAAAAATCACTTTCACTTTACATATAGGGGGGCTACCCTAATAAAACATTTTTTTCCAATTTTTATTTTACCACTTTGTCGGCGTGATTGATATACATATTGGTACCAAATTTCAGCTTTCTAGTGCTAACAGTCACAGAGATTAAGCGAGGACGGACAGACAGACAGACGGACAGACAGACATGGCAAAATTATAAGGGTTCCTAGTTGACTACGGAACCCTAAAAAACAGAATAACTATTTTTTGTTTTTAACACGCTTATATTAGCTTCACCTGTATGTTTGTAACCAACGCCTTTGAGCTCGATTTTGACCTACTTTGGGCGATCTGATTTTCTTCAAACTTTGCACACTCATCAAAGACTGATGACAATGCAAAAATCCGTTTTTTTTAGTGAAAAATATAAATATACTTAAAAAAAAAGACTAAAAAAAAAACACGCTCTCATAGCATATCAAACTAAAAAGTGTAAAATAATTTTCAATATAGGTAGAAAATAATAATAATGAACGAACGCGCTCGATTCAAAGCTCCCCCCACGCTTTTGTCACAATGATATTAATATTTTTCGTTCATTATTATTATTTTTTATAAGTACTGGTCCGATTGCTAAAATTTTTTCACCGAGCGAAAGCTGCTTTATTCCTGAGTTCTAAAAATAGTTTCAAAGTATATTGTAAGAAACATTCTGGTGTTATATGATGCTATGTCAGCGCAGTGTTGCTGAGAAGAGAAGTGTATACACAGATAATAGAATACAAGTTGGTGAAAACTGCATCGTTATTTTTTTTTAACTACCTACCTACCCTGAAGATCAAAGAGGAAACTTCAGCATCTTCTTTCACAATGACATAGTATATGTAGGATTGTTTATGTATTATTTTATTCATATTATTTGTAATTTTTAAATTGTGCACTGGATCTTACCCTCTACTGTGATCTCTCTCTATCACTCAATGGTTTGCTGGAAGAAAACTCAACTTTGAGTTAAGTTCGCCTTTGTACATGAACTCTGATATCCACTTATTTGTTATTTATCATGGCATACATTAAAGAATTAAAGATCATTTAGTGCAACATGTAAAATAAGCATATTTTTGTTAGAAATCAGTCATAAATTGAGGAACAGCTTGACTTGCACGACGTCCAGTACAGGTCTAGATCAAAAATTCGTGCGGAATTGACGCCCGGATGTCACCACTGTGCGGTGGAGCATACGGTAGAGGTGTGCTCCTCCTGGGCAGAGCACCGCCGTGTCCTCGTGGGGGCGCCCGGCGGCAGCGATCTCTCGCGTCGGGCCTTGATACAGGCCATGGTCCGCAGCGAGGAGTTGTGGCAGGCGGTTGCCTCCTTCTGTGAAGCAGTAATGCTAGTAAAGGAGGCGGCAGCACGCGCGAAACAATGGCCGTCGCGCCCCAGCCGACGGGATTCCGATTCTGATTTCCAGCCACTACTAGATAGGTGTGGTCTTGCGGATAGTGAGCAATGGGTAACTCACCGTCTGACCGTCCGGTAACCGTCCAGACAGAGCCCAAGTCGTCGACGGCGCGTAGTGT
Source organism: Mythimna albipuncta (assembly GCA_929112965.1). Classification (NCBI taxonomy): domain Eukaryota; kingdom Metazoa; phylum Arthropoda; class Insecta; order Lepidoptera; family Noctuidae; genus Mythimna; species Mythimna albipuncta. Next base: position 7,071,776 of record OV815985.1, on the reverse strand, counting down.
TCCCCGCGCGCCTCAAGGAGTTGTCGGCCCAGCAGGGTTGAAGCCTACTGGGGCCATGGGTGATGTGAGAGAAACTATCAGGGTCCTGGAACAATGGCAAAAAAGGAACAGGAGTGGGTTTTTAGTCAGTGAAAGTCTGAGACGCCCTCTTGCTCTGCCCAATGGTGGGAGATGTCATTTAGATTATAAACCAAACAAAAAAAAAAACACCTGGATTCAAACCTACGAGAGCTTTCCGCTCGACAGATAGACTGCACAGACAAAACCTTCGGTTTCTCAGAGGTCACCAAAGCACAGCCAGGATACGGGCGCTAACAGATCTACATCGGGACCACGTTAGGCCCCGTAAATCGCCAGTAAAGTTCCTTGTTTTGCCACACTTTTGCCATTTTTCAAAAACTGGGGCCTGAATAATTCATATTTATGTAGGTTCGAGTAGTGTAACAAATAAGTTTTCTTTGTCATAATCATATTATGAAAATGTATATTTTGTTTATAAAACACTAGCTTTTGCCCGCGCGGCTTCGCTCCCGCTCTTTCCTACTCCACCCTATTATACCCTACTCTACCTTTCTCTACCCTACCCTACTTTACCCTACTACCCTACTTTACACTTCTCTACCCTACCCTATTTTACCCTACTCTACACTTCACTACCCTACTATACCCTACTCTACTGTGCCCTACTCTACCCTACCCTACTTCATTTGTAACAAAAAATGTGATAAATGAAGAACGGCTCGACCGATTTTGTGCAAACTTCACATAAACCATTTACTAAATAGTTCGAACAAAGCCTAAACATTTGGTTTGGATAGGTGAGCTCGTTCTTGATTTATAAATTAAAAAATTCTAGTTTTATAGACAGCGAAGTTATAGGGGATCGAAAATGACCTAAACTGCTTCGAGATAAGTGTTACGGCCGTGCCACTTTTTTTCTTGCCTTGGTGGGGGCACTGCCCTGCCCACTAATGACCGTCACAGTGACAGTGCCGTCACGACTGCCAGTGGTGCTCAGGCACAGGGCGCAGACCCAGAAGGGACGCAGAAATTATCACGCAAGAGCCTAGTAACCGTGTATAGGTACCTAATATGTATAAGAGTGTAGAAGCTCCCTACCATGAGTGCCAACGAAGTAGTGTGTGCCGAGTACCCACTGCACAACCACAAATGTTTCTTGTTCTGTTCACCTCTAGCCTAACGCCCAGTAACTTAATACCGTGCACAACAAAATTGACTATCCTAGTCAAGGTAGGTCAAGTGGGTAGATAGTTTCGAACTCGCCTTGTTTATTAAAAAATCTGACATATAAAAATATGTTGATAATCCTAAGCTAGAGGGAATAAAAAAATGTTAACGTACGTACGTTACGTAGGGTTTTAAAATTGTGGAGCTCGCTTCGCTTGCTCTTGTTTTGTTAGTTATAAGTCGTTTTTAAGGGTCACAGTCGCAGAAGCTCAAATACAGTACAGTGGTCGCTTGCTTGAACAAAAGTCTGTCATATAAAAACCTGCTCCATCGTTTGCTTGCAGAGCTCGAACCGGAAAACCTAGACAAAAGCTATTCAGGTGGTGAAGATATACCAGCACACGACTCTGAGTCATATTCAGAAGATGATGTACCTCTGTCGGAGATAAAGACTGAAGCGGAGGAAGGACAAGAAGTATCAAAGAGGAATCGAAGTGCCAGTGTGACTCAAAGTAAGTGTTCATGTGTGTGCAGGAACCTCCTTCAGGTTGGAAAATGCAAAAATTTAAGACTTAAGACTAACGACTCATGACTTTTGACCAGAGGTGCTATTCTCTAAGAAAGTAGCCTTGAGCTCAGCGCTGTCACAGCGACGAGTCGTGAGCGCAGTACATTGAATTAACAATCCAATTTAAAGGGGCATTGGGTTGTTAATTCAATGTACTGCGCTCACGACTCGTCGCTGTGGCAGCGCTGAGTTCAAGGCTGTTTTCTTAGAGAATAGCACCCCAGGTCGGAGTAGGTAGATTGATTTTATATACTTGCGTCAAGAAATTATAATATGGAAATGCCATTTTATCCATAAAGTCCGGAAAAAGTTCCGGGATTGAAAGTATGGAATAAAATAAAATAAAAACATACAGATAAGCCAACAAACTTACGACTTATATGGTTACACTTACGACTTATATGGTTTTGTGTATGTAAAAAGTGGCGAAAATGATCTTTGCCCGGAGCTGGTTAATAGCTAGTTCGGGTCCTGTGTGTGTGGGCAAACACTCACCACTAGCTATACCCGAGCTGCATGGGCATTTCCACGGTAACTTGCGTTTCACTTTTAGCGCTGAATCGTATTACAAATGTCACATGGGACAAGCAGAAGATGATGAATTCTCCGATTTGGGTAATTGTGGAATCAAAATCGATTAAATCAGTAGTTAGTGTTTGTTGTGAGATGGTGACGAGCTGTGGTTGGGGCAATTTTGATTTGGATGTTGAAACTACCGGGTGTCCCCGGTGGGACTACTGGGTAATTTTATGAAGAAGTTGGGCCTCTACATGATGGAACTCCTTAGAAAGTGTAAGCATGAGATATCGACCTGGTAAATATTCAATGGTGTGTTTCTTTATTATACACAAAAAAATTACAAACAAAAAAAAAAACAGGACATTTGATGTAAGTACATAAGCGACCTTAACCCACAACTGGGTTTTCTTACAGAAAACCAAGTGATTTAAAATAAAATTTTGCATTTGAGGAACCTTGAAAATGTACAACAAAAGAAAAAAAAACATATAAATTGAATTTAAATTAAGACCAAAAATATACTAAACAGACATATACAGCACACTATACATAAACATAATATATACAATAAATAAATACTTAGATTGGCGCTGTATCACGGATCTAATAACGCTCGGGACGAGCATGAATAAGAGGGGGGCACTGTTACGCCATTAAACGTGAACACGCCATATATCCGAGAAAATAACGAGTAGCACGTAATAATTAAAACGCATTGCTGTTCGAAAGGTCTAGAATGGTTGTACATAGGCAGGCTTAGAAAAATCTCGAAACATCCACAAAGTAAGTACCACTAGTAGTTAGGTATGTATCCACCGATAAGGGAAATTGTACTCTCCGCTATTAACAATAGTCGAAATTCGCATGAAAGTGGCTCCACATGCAATAAAAATGATTTATGACTTCGAGAAGCGATTCAATTGTTCTGGATGTCGGTATCTAGAATTTTCTTGGCTCCGCATATAAATACGAGCCCCCGACCGGAAGCGAGTCAGTTGTCATTTCGACTGCGATCAAGAGCGAACTACCTAAGTGATTTTACCTAACGACCTAAGCGATAGTGTAACGGTACTCTAGTGTTAATTGCGATTCGGATTATTGTTGACTAATTTGTTATTGTTTGTGGTGAATAAAGTTCTCTGTTAGTAAACCGGCATTTGATTACCCACGTACGTAACAATATCAATATCAACCGTGAAAGGTTTTGCTTTTTCATACAACTATAGGAAGTTTTTAATTCACTTTCGTACAGCAAATTTACATCAGTTTTATTGTTGTCACAGGAGCGAAAAAACCAACACTAAAGAGAAAGCTAGAAGATACAGTTCCAGCCAAGAAAGCGATGACGAAAACTAAAACCAGTATGTCCGAGTCTGTTGCTAAGATCAAAGAGCCTGTCACTACCACATCACATAGTAGTTTTAGTAAATCTTCTAATTTAGTACAACATACTCGCATACTTACTGATGAAAACCCGTTCACATGTGATATTAGTGAGCGCAGTTTTAGTAATGAGAGTAATTTGAAAACACATAGTAGAATACACACTGATGAAAAACCATACAAATGTGATGTATGTCAGCGCAGTTTTAGCACAAAGCGTCAATGTGAAATACATAGTAGAATACACGCTGGTAAAAAACCATACAAATGTGATGTATGTCAACGTAGTTATACTACTAAAGGTGCCCTTAATCTACATTTAAAAAATCATTCTGTTGAAAAACCCTTCAAATGCGATGCATGCCAGCGTAGTTTTACTCTGTCTTGTTATCTAAAACGACATAATCAAATTCACACTGGTGAAAAACCCTTCAAATGTGATTTCTGCGAGGTCAGTTTTAGTTATAAGAGTAGTTTAGATGTACATTTCAGAAAACATACTGGTGAAAAACCATTCAAATGTGATGTATGTCAGCGTTGTTTTATAAGAAAAAGTCAATTAAATATGCACCTCAGAAAACATTCTAGTGAAAAACCATTCAAATGTGATGTATGTCAGCGTTGTTTTATAAAAAAAGGTCATTTAGATATGCACTTCAGAAAACATTCTAGTGAAAAACCATTCAAATGTGATGTTTGTCAGTGTAGTTTTACTCAATCTTGCTATCTAAAACGACATATTCGAATTCACACTGGGGAAACCCCTTACAAATGTGATAAATGTCGGCGAAGTTTTAGTAATAAGGTTAGTTTAGTAAATCATCGTAGAAATCACTATCGTCTTTTTGAAAAACATGCTCGATTTCACGCTCTAAAACCTTATAAATGTGATGTATGTCAGCGAAGTTTTACTTATAAGGTTAGTTTAGTAAACCATCTTAGCAATCATTCTGGTGAAAAACTCTTAAAATCTGATATATGTCAGCGTAGTTTAACTGCTGAATGTGACCTTGATCTTCAAATTGAAAACCAGTGTGTCGAAAAACCTTTCAAATGCGACATATGTCAGCGTCGCTTTGCTCAATCTGATCTTCTTAATGAACATATTCTAAGTCTCTCCGGTATAAAAATATACAAATGTATTGAATGTCAGCCGAGTTTTAGCCAGAAGCGTGATTTGAAAACATATAGTCGAATACACACTGGTGTAAAACAAAAGAAACAACAGAAAAGTTTTAGGCTAAAAAGTGTTTTAGAATCACATTTTAGAATACATTCTGGCGAAAAGCTCGTCTAAGTGATGCGTGTCAACGTAGTTTGACTATGTACAGTACAATTCACGAATGATGGCGGCCGTGAATTTTGTGCAGAAGGCTGAGCAGTAACGTGTTTTATGAACCAAATGGCGACGTGCGTGTGTGAGAAGAGTAGTATGCGCGAACGTTCGCAAAGGCTAACTTCACGGCCGCCATCATTCGTGAATTGTACTATAGTTTTGTTTGTGAAAATTATTTAAAATTTCCTTTTAGGGTTCCGTAATCAAAAGCTAAAACGGGGCCCTATTACTAAGACTCTGCTGTCCATCCGTCTGACACTAGGCTGTATCTCGCGAATCGTGATAGACCGTTGAATTTTTTTTAGAAAACGTATTTTTGTTGCCGCTCTAACAACAAGTACTAAAAAAAACGCCTAAGAGCGTGTCGGGCCACGCTCAGTGTAGAGTTCCATAGTTTCCCGTCCGTCACAATAAGTGTACCCACTTATGAGTTTAAAATAATGCTTACATATACGATTATACTACAAACTTAGTCCAGAAATTATTTTGTAGAACCTTTTTGTCTTTTTGTACAAAAACTGTTCTTTCCATCAAGTTCAAAATGATTTTCTTAGAAAGTCCTTATAAAGTTCTACTTTTCAGATTTTTTTCATATTTTCTAAACTTATGGTTCAAAAGTTAGAGGGGACACACACACATTAGAATAGAATAAACTTTATTGTACACCAAAATAGTAACAATTTCACAGAAACTTAAACCTATGTGCACAGCGGCGGTCTTATCGCTGAAAGCGATGTCTTCCAGACAACCTTGGGATGGAATATAAGAACTTAAACTAAATAAGGGGGTAGTCTGCGGTGTGCTTCTAGCAAATCAAGGGTCAAATTAATTAAGGGGGAAAAAAAAATACAAGTACTTTTGAAGCGATTATTTCCGAAATTATTGACATTATCAAAAAATTATTTTAGTAAACCCCTATTCATTTTTAAATACCAATCCAACGATATATCACACGTTAGGGTTGAAATGAAAAAAAAAAATCACCTTCACTTTACATATAGGGGGGCTACCCTAATAAAACATTTTTTTCCAATTTTTATTTTACCACTTTGTCGGCGTGATTGATATACATATTGGTACCAAATTTCAGCTTTCTAGTGCTAACGGTCACAGAGATTAAGCGAGGACGGACAGACAGACAGACGGACAGACAGACATGGCAAAATTATAAGGGTTCCTAGTTGACTATGGAACTCTAAAAAACAGAATAACTATTTTTTGTTTTTAACACGCTTATATTAGCTTCACCTGTATGTTTGTAACCAACGCCTTTGAGCTCGATTTTGATCTACTTTGGGCGATCTGATTTTCTTTAAACTTTGCACACTTATCAAAGACTGATGACAATGCAAAAATCCGTTTTTTTTTAGTGAAAAATATAAATATACTTAAAAAAAAAGACAAAAAAAAAACACGCTCTCATAGCATATCAAACTAAAAAGTGTAAAATAATTTTCAATATAGGTAGAAAATAATAATAATAAACGAACGCGCTCGATTCAAAGCTCCCCCCACGCTTTTGTCACAATGATATTAATATTTTTCGTTCATTATTATTATTTTTTATAAGTACTGGTCCGATTGCAAAAATTTTTTCACCGAGCGAAAGCTGCTTTATTCCTGAGTTCTAAAAATAGTTTCAAAGTAAGAAACATTCTGGTGTTATATGATGTTATGTCAGCGCAGTGTTAGTGAGAAGAGAAGTGTATACACAGATAATAGAATACAAGTTGGTGAAAACTGCATCGTTATTTTTTTTAACTACCTACCCTGAAGATCAAAGAGGAAACTTCAGCATCTTCTTTCACAATGACATAGTATATGTAGGATTGTTTATGTATTATTTTATTCATATTATTTGTAATTTTAAAATTGTGCACTGGATCTTACCCTCTACTGTGATCTCTCTCTATCAGTCAATGGTTTCCTGGAAGAAAGCTCAACTTTGAGTTAAGCTCGCCTTTGTACATGAACTCTGATATCCAATTATTTGTTATTTATCATGGTTTACATTAAATAATTAAAGATCATTTAGTGCAACATCATGTAACACAAGCATATTTTTGTTAGAAATCAGTCATAAATTGAGGAACAGCTTGACTTGCAGGACGTCCAGTACAGGTCTGGATCTAAAATTCGTGCGGAAGTGACGCCCGGATGTCACCACTGTGCGGACTACGCGGAGGACACGGTGGAGCATACGGTAGAGGTGTGCTCCTCCTGGGCAGAGCACCGCCGTGTCCTCGTATGGGCGCTCGGCGGCAGCGATCTCTCGCGTCGGATCTTGATACAGGCCATGGTCCCTAGCGAGGAGTTGTGGCAGGCGGTTGCCTCCTTCTGTGAAGCAGTAATGCTAGTAAAGGAGGCGGCAGCACGCGCGAAACAATGGCCGTCGCGCCCCAGCCGACGGGATTCCGATTCTGATTTCCAGCCACTACTAGATAGGTGTGGTCTTGCGGATAGTGAGCAATGGGTAACTCGCCGTCTGACCGTCCGGTAACCGTCCGGACAGAGCCGAAGACGTCGACGGCGCGTAGTGTTCCACGCGCGCCTCAAGGAGTTGTCCAGTTGGCCCAGCAGGGTCGAAGCCTACTGGGGCCATGGGTGATGTGAAAGAAACTACCGGGGTCCTGGAACAATGGCAAAGAAGGAACAGGAGTGGGTTTTTAGTCAGCGAAAGTCTGAGACGCCCTCTTGCTCTGCCCAAGGGCGGGAGATGTCATTTCGATTATAAACCCACCAAAAAAAATAAAAAAGAACATCTGGATTCAAACCTACGAAAGCTTTCCACTCGACAGATAGACTGCACAGACAAAACCTTCGGTTTCTCAGAGGTCACCAAGGCACAGCCAGGATACGGGCGCTAACAGATCTACATCGGGACCATGTTAGGCCCCGTAAAAGCGCCCGTAAAGTTCCTTGTTTTGCCACACTTTTGCCATTTTTCAAAAACTGGGGCCTGAATAATTCATATTTATGTAGGTTCGAGTAGTGTAATAAATAAGTTTTCTTTGTCATAATCATATTATGAAAATGTATATTTTGTTTATAAACCACTAGCTTTTGCCCGCGCGGCTTCGCTCCCGCTCTTTCCTACTCCACCCTACTATACCCTACTCTACCTTTCTCTACCCTACCCTACTTTACCCTACTACCCTACTTTACACTTCTCTACCCTATCCTATTTTACCCTACTCTACACTTCACTACCCTACTATACCCTACTCTACTGTTCCCTACTCTACCCTACCCTACTTCGTTTGTAACAAAAAATGTGATAAATGAAGAACGGCTCGACCGATTTTGTGCAAACTTCACATAAACCATTTACTAAATAGTTCGAACAAAGCCTAAACATTTGGTTTGGATAGGTGAGCTCGTTCTTGATTTATAAATTAAAAAATTCTAGTTTTATAGACAGCGAAGTTATAGGGGATCGAAAATGACCTAAACTGCTTCGAGATAAGTGTTACGGCCGTGCCACGTTTTTGCGTACCTTGGTGGGGGCTTTGCCCTGCCCACTAATGACCGTCACAGTGCCAGTGCCGAAACGACTGCCAGTGGTGCTCAGGCACAGGGCGCAGACCCAGAAGGGCCGCAGAAATGATCACGAAAGAGCCTAGTGACCATGTATATTTACCTAATATGTAGAAGAGTGTAGAAGCTCCCTACCAGGAGTACCAACGAGGTAGTGAGTGCCGAGTACCTTACTACACAACCACGTTTCTTGTTCTGTTCACTTCTAGCCTAACGCCCGGTAATTTAATACCTTGCACAACAAAATTGACTATCCTAGTCAAGGTAGGTTCCTACTACTACTATCTACCCACTCGGGGTAGATAGTTTCGAACTCACCTTGTTTATTAAAAAATCTGACATATAAAAATATGTTGATAATCCTAAGCTAGAGGGAATAAAAAAATGTTAACGTAAGTACGTTACGTAGGGTTTTAAAATTGTGGAGCTCGCTTCGCTTGCTCTTGTTTTGTAAGTTGTTAGTCGTTTTTAAGGGTCACAGTCGCAGAAGCTCAAATACAGTACAGTGGTCGCTTGCTTGAACAAAAGTCTGTCATATAAAAACCTGCGTCGTCGTTTGCTTGCAGAGCTCGATCCGGAAAACCTAGACAAAAGCTATTCAGGTGGTGAAGATATACCAGCACACGACTCTGAGTCATATTCAGAAGATGATGTACCTCTGTCGGAGATAAAGACTGAAGCGGAGGAAGGGCAGGAAGTATCAAAGAAGAATCGAAGTGCCAGTGTGACTCAAAGTAAGTATTCATGTGTGTGCAGGAACCTTCTTTAGGTTGGAAAATGGAAAAATTTAAGACTTAAGACTAACGACTCATGACTTATGACCAGAGGTGCTATTCTCTAAGAAAACAGCCTTGACCTCAGCGCTGCCACAGCGACGAGTCGTGAGCGCAGTACATTCAATTAAAAACCCAATGCCCCTTTACATTGGATTGTTAATTCAATGTACTGCGCTCACGACTCGTCGCTGTGCCAGCGCTGAGCTCAAGGCTATTTTCTTAGAGAATAGCACTCCAGAGGTCGGAGTAGGTAGATTGATTTTATATACTTGCGTCAAGAAATTATAATATGGACATGCCATTTTATCCATAATGTCCGGAAAAAGTTCCGGGATTGAAATTATGGAATAAAATAAAATAAAAAACATACAGATAAGCTAACAAACTTATATGGTTACACTTACGATTTCTATGGTTTTGTGTATGTAAAAAGTGGCGAAAATTATCTTTGCCCGGAGCTGGTTAATAGCTAGTTCGGGTCCTGTGTGTGTGGGCAAAGACTCTCCGCTAGCTATACCCGAGCTGCACGGGCATTTCCACGGTAACTTGCGTTTCACTTTTAGCGCTGAATCGTAATACAAATGACACATGGGACAAGCAGAAGATGATGAGTTCTCCGATTTGGGTAATGGTGGAATCAAAATCGATTAAGTCAGTAGTTAGTGTTTGTTGTGAGATGGTGACGAGCTGTGGTTGGGGCAATTTTGATTTGGACGTTGAAACCACCGGGTGTCCCCGGTGGGAATACTGGGTAATTTTATGAAGAAGTTGGGCCTCTACATGATGGAACTCCTTAGAAAGTGTAAGCATGAGATATCGACCTTGTAAATATTCAATTGTGTGTTTCTTTATTATACACAAAAAAATTACAAACAAAAAAAAAACAGGACATTTGATGTAAGTACATAAGCGACCTTAACCCACAACTGGGTTTTCTTACAGAAAACCATGTGATTTAAAATAAAATTTTGCATTTGAGGAACCTTGAAAATGTACAACAAAAGAAAAAAAAACATATAAATTGAATTTAAATTAAGACCAAAAATATACTAAACAGACATATACAGCACACTATACATAAACATAATATATACAATAAATAAATACTTAGATTGGCGCTGTATCACGGATCTAATAATGCTCGGGACGAGCATGAATAAGAGGAGGGCACTGTTACGCCATTAAACGTGAACACGCCATATATCCGAGAAAATAACGAGTAGCACGTAATAATTAAAACGCATTGCTGTTCGAAAGGTCTAGAATGGTTGTACATAGGCAGGCTTAGAAAAATCTCGAAACATCCACAAAGTAAGTACCACTAGTAGTTAGGTATGTATCCACCGATAAGGGAAATTGTACTCTCCGCTATTAACAATAGTCGAAATTCGCATGAAAGTGGCTCCACATGCAATAAAAATGATTTATGACTTCGAGAAGCGATTCAATTGTTTTGGATGTCGGTATCTAGAATTTTCTTGGCTCCGCATATAAATACGAGCCCCCGACCGGAAGCGAGTCAGTTGTCATTTCGACTGCGATCAAGAGCGTACTACCTAAGTGATTTTACCTAACGACCTAAGCGATAGTGTAACGGTACTCTAGTGTTAATTGCGATTCGGATTATTGTTGACTAATTTGTTATTGTTTGTGGTGAATAAAGTTCTCTGTTAGTAAACCGGCATTTGATTACCCACGTACGTAACAATATCAATATCAACCGTGAAAGGTTTTGCTTTTTCATATAACTATAGGAAGTTTTTAATTCACTTTCGTACAGCAACTTTACATCAGATTTATTGTTGTCACAGGAGCGAAAAAACCAACACTAAAGAGAAAGCTAGAAGATACAGTTCCAGCCAAGAAAACGATGAACGTACTATCAGACTCGAAAATTATCAGGACGTCCAAAACTAGTACGTCTGAATCTGTTGCTAAGATCAAAGAGCCGGTCACTACCACATCACAGAGTAGTTCTAGTCAATCTTCTAATTTAGTACAACATACTCGCTTACTTACTGATGAAAACCCGTTCACATGTGATATTAGTGAGCGCAGTTTTAGTAATGAGAGTAATTTGAAAACACATAGTAGAATACACACTGATGAAAAACCATACAAATGTGATGTATGTCAGCGCAGTTTTAGCACAAAGCGTCAATGTGAAATACATAGTAGAATACACGCTGGTAAAAAACCATACAAATGTGATGTATGTCAGCGTAGTTATACAACTAAAGGTGCCCTTAATCTACATTTAAAAAATCATTCTGTTGAAAAACCCTTCAAATGCGATGCATGCCAGCGTAGTTTTACTCTGTCTTGTTATCTAAAACGACATAATCAAATTCACACTGGTGAAAAACCCTTCAAATGTGATTTCTGCGAGGTCAGTTTTAGTTATAAGAGTAGTTTAGATGTACATTTCAGAAAACATACTGGTGAAAAACCATTCAAATGTGATGTATGTCAGCGTTGTTTTATAAGAAAAAGTCAATTAAATATGCACCTCAGAAAACATTCTAGTGAAAAACCATTCAAATGTGATGTATGTCAGCGTTGTTTTATAAAAAAAGGTCATTTAGATATGCACTTCAGAAAACATTCTAGTGAAAAACCATTCAAATGTGATGTTTGTCAGTGTAGTTTTACTCAATCTTGCTATCTAAAACGACATATTCGAATTCACACTGGGGAAACCCCTTACAAATGTGATAAATGTCGGCGAAGTTTTAGTAATAAGGTTAGTTTAGTAAATCATCGTAGAAATCATTTTGTTATAAAACCGTATAAATGCGATGAATGTCCGCGTAGTTTTACTCAATATCATCTTTTTGAAAAACATGCTCGATTTCACGCTCTAAAACCTTATAAATGTGATGTATGTCAGCGAAGTTTTACTTATAAGGTTAGTTTAGTAAACCATCTTAGCAATCATTCTGGTGAAAAACTCTTAAAATCTGATATATGTCAGCGTAGTTTAACTGCTGAATGTGCCCTTGATCTTCAAATTGAAAACCAGTGTGTCGAAAAACCTTTCAAATGCGACATATGTCAGCGTCGCTTTGCTCAATCTGATCTTCTTAATGAACATATTCTAAGTCTCTCCGGTATAAAAATATACAAATGTATTGAATGTCAGCCGAGTTTTAGCCAGAAGCGTAATTTGAAAACATATAGTCGAATACACACTGGTGTAAAACCTTACAAATGTGATGTATGTCAGAAAAGTTTTAGGCTAAAAAGTGTTTTAGACTCACATTTTAGAATACATTCTGGCGAAAAGCTCGTCTAAGTGATGCGTGTCAACGTAGTTTGACTATGTACAGTACAATTCACGAATGATGGCGGCCGTGAATTTTGCGCAGAAGGCTGCGCAGTAACGTGTTTTAGGAACCAAATGGCGACGTGCGTGTGCGAGAAGAGTGTTAGTATGCGCGAACGTTCGCAAAGGCTAACTTCACGGCCGCCATCATTCGTGAATTGTACTACCTATAGTTTTGTATGTGAAAATTATTTAAAAATTTCCTTTTAGGGTTCCGTAATCAAAAGCTAAAACGGGGCCCTATTACTAAGACTCTGCTGTGCATCCGTCTGACACTAGGCTGTATCTCCCGAACCGTGATAGACCGTTGAAATTTTTTTAGAAAACGTATTTTTGTTGCCGCTCTAACAACAAGTACTAAAAAAAACGCCCAAGAGCGTGTCGGGCCACGCTCAGTGTAGGGTTCCGTAGTTTCCCGTCCGTCACAATAAGTGTACCCACTTATGAGTTTAAAATAATGCTTACATATACGATTATACTACAAACCTAGTCCAGAAATTATTTTGTAGAACCTTTTTTCTTTTTGTACAAAAACTGTTCTTTCCATCAAGTTCAAAATGATTTTCCTAGAAAGTCCTTATAAAGTTCTACTTTTCAGATTTTTTTTCACATTTTCTAAACTTATGGTTCAAAAGTTAGAGGGGACACACACATTGTTTTTTACCTTTGAAGCGATTATTTCAGAAATTATTGACATTATCAAAAAATGATTTTAGTAAACCCCTATTCATTTTTAAATACCAATCCAACGATATATCACACGTTAGGGTTGAAATTAAAAAAAATATCACTTCCCATTTTACATATAGGGGGGCTACCCTAATAAAACATTTTTTTCAATTTTTATTTTACCACTTTGTCGGCGTGATTGATATACATATTCCTTCCCCTCGGACTGCCATTGCGCACAGACGTGTATACTCAGTTACTTATTTATTTTCCAAATTCTAATTTTAAATATTAAATTAAACCAATTTAATAGTCGAGAGGTACTAGGCGCGCATAGTGCTGCAAGAGATCGAGTTCTGCGGCGAGCGAGGCAAGAAAAGCAAGCGTGGACGCTACCTGTCTCTGTCGGCTGCACGTGAGTCACTGCCCATTCAACTGACCCCGCCCACTCCAGTGGCTGCTGCAAGCGCCTTGTCAATTATATTAAGCAACGCGCGTTAACGCGCTTCGCAAAACTAACACTAGAAGAAAACGCCAGGTGCAACGCTTCTATTGCTATTTCTTAAAATGATGAAGCGGACGCCACCTAAAAACACTGAATCACGGTCTCAGGACAGCACTGAGCCGGAGCTATCCGTATCTCCGAAATCGAAAGTAGAGCGGGACCGGAACAATGAACGACACAAGCGTAAACATAACTCTGAGCAGTCTAAGGAGCTAGAACTTATTCATGATGATATTATGTCATCAATTGCAAGCTTAAAGAAGGAGCAGGGCGAAAAATTCAGCCTAATGCAAACCAATCTAGACCAAATCAAAACCCAAAATATGGAATTGCAAGCTACGGTAGAATTCTTGAGTGCTAAATATGATGATCTGATTGCGAACTTGGCCCATTTAGAGAATGAAAGGACGTGCACGAATGATTATATTAGATCTCTAGAAGAAAAGGTCGAAAATTTAGAACGTGTTGTAAAATCCTCTAGCCTAGAAATACGTAATGTGCCTAAAAAAACGAATGAATCGAAGAATGACCTTATAGATATAATTAAAAATATAGGAGTCGTTGTGAACACGGAATTACAAACATGTGAGCTTAAAGATATTTATCGTCTTAGTAGCAATAGTAATCCCAAAGCGAATGGACCCATAACAGCCGAATTTACATCGACCATAACGAAGGATAACTTCCTATCAAACATTAAGCGATACAACCGCGAACACAAAACAAATCGACTTAACAGTACACATATTAACATGACGGGAAATACTCCCATATTCGTCTCTGAGAGCCTTACCTCTAAAATGAAGAAGCTCTACTATCTTGCACGAGAATTCGCCAAACAAAACGGATATGCATACCATTGGACAGCTCATGGTAAAGTCTATATAAAGAAAGAAGATGGAGCACCTACAAGGAGAATATCAAAAGAGACAGATTTTGAAGATCTGAAAAAACTAGTGAAGTGACTAGGGACAGTAGTAGACAGTACACTTACGCTTTCAAAAAATACTGTAAATGAAAATTTAGTGCTCTACTTGATTATTGCTTGCTTTATGATTTTATTCGCATTTATTTTACTTTTAAGAGCTGCTTTTATTTATTTTTTGTTTTTTTATATGCTTGCTTTTACACCGACATCTAAATACACTATAAATAAACACGTTGAACAGTTTGCACGAATCACTTTTAACATACTTAATAACACTAATTATACTACACATTCTACATCAAAGCGTCTAATTCCCATTGCTATAATTTTGCTCCGTTGCTGTCGTATTATTGCTTTTCTGCTGCGGTATTGTTGCTACTCACTTTTGTTGCTTTGTCCTTATTTGTTTATATATGTAATGAAAACGCCACTTCGTGTGTCGTTATGTGTCTTGTTGGATTGTGTCATTTCAATCTCAATCATTAAAATTCGATCACAATGTTAACGTAGATGTTGCAGAAGAAATTGATAGTTCTTATCAGCCTAATTGTATATCTATCATTGATACAGGTCTCTGCCCTAAGTTGATTGATTACAATAATCAAACTCAAAGTGCATTTACTATATTAAGTATTAATATTAGAAGCATTAATTGCAATTTCGACCTTCTGCTGGCCTTTATTTCCACCCTAAATATGCGAATTGATATAATTGCATTGTCCGAGTGCTGGACCAATTTGAACAATCCACCCCCTGATATTAATGATTACAGAACACATTGGACCAAAACCACTCTAAACCAAAATGATGGAGTTGTGGTTTATGTGCGCAGTGATATTGTGGCGAGTGTACATGAGCCTAAAACTACTGAAGGTAATTGTCTAATCGTCACTATTAAACCTGATTACACAATTGTTTGCTCGTACAGGCCACCCAGTTTTAAAAATCCAAATCCGTACCTGGAATCACTAGATAGTATCCTAAGTAGATTCACAACGAATAATGTGATTCTTACAGGTGACATAAATATTGACACTTTACCCCAGAATCAATCTAGAGCCTCTCAAGATTACCTAAACCTGATGGCCATGCACGGACTACGACCTGGCATTGATAAACCAACACGTATCAAGACATGTATTGATCATTTTATGGTTAAGTGCTTGTGTCATTGGAAAACAGCAGTCTTTGAGCAACCCATAACAGACCACTCTCCGATACTTCTGTATATCAGCAACTCTAAAATACAGTATAAAGTTGAAGTGCACGATAAGGTAATGATTGACTACAATACAATAAAAAATATACTCACTGAAGAGTCTTGGGATAGTCTTTACAAAGTCACCGATATTAATGTAGCATCGGAACTTATAACATCAAAACTTTTAAACGTCATTGCTAGTAATACCACGACTGTTAGACAAACTAATAGATATAGGCCTTTAAAACCGTGGATAACAAAGGGGATAGTTAAATGCATTAAAAGAAGGGACAAGTTACATAAGGCTGCTGCAAAAACACCGAATAATACACTTCTGCAAACGAAATACCAAAAATATAGAAATATGTGCAATTATATAATAAAAAAGCTAAAAAAACAATATTACGAAGAAAGGTTAATCACTAATAAAGGAAATATAAAGAAAACCTGGGAAACTATTAAAGAAGTTTGTAATATGAAAAGAAATAAAGAACCAGTTATGGAATTATTGGGTGTTGATAGCACTCCAATGAAGTCTCTGGATAAAGTCAATAACTATTTTACCGGAATCGGTGAAGCACTGGCAAGTGAGATACTTACCAAGCTAAAAAAATCTGAGCTGGAACTATCACGAGAAGCTGCCAGGGTTACTTCACCTCCAAATTCAATGTCTTTTACGCCTACAGATCCATATGAAGTCAGGGGCATTATTCAGGGACTCAGATCACGTAGCGCACCCGGGTGGGATAAAATTACAGCTGAAATTTTGAAACAAAACATCATATCTCTTACTCCACCCATCACCTATATGTGCAATCTTAGTCTAACTACTGGTGCATTTCCGTCTATATTCAAAAAAGCTATAGTATGTCCTATTTTTAAATCCGGGAGCAGAAATGAGCCAAGTAATTATCGTCCCATCTCTCTTCTATCAACGCTATCCAAGATCCTGGAAAAGGTTGTTAACAGGAGAATAGTGAAATATCTAGAGAAGAACAAACTGCTCAGCAACTTTCAATTCGGGTTTAGAGAAAGAAAGTCAACCGAAGACGCAGTTCTAGCCCTTACTTCAACTCTTGTATCTTCGCTTGACCGGGGGGACAAATGTTTGGGGGTCTTTCTAGACCTCCAAAAGGCATTTGATACCGTGTCCGTGAAAATATTATTAACGCGCTTGGAGGGCGTTGGTGTGAGAGGAGTGGCTCTGGACTGGTTTAGAGACTACTTAACTGATAGGACTCAACGCATTAGGGTGGCCGGATACGAAAGTTCTGACTCAGCATGTAAATATGGAGTTCCACAAGGTAGCACGCTAGGCCCCACATTATTCCTTATTTATATTAATAGTCTATGCGAGATAGGTGCTACCCTACCTCACATGGATCTTCTAATGTTTGCGGATGATACGGTGCTGATCTTTCATGCCCGAACTTGGGATGTGGTATTTAAACTGGCTGAGGCAGGCCTAGCAAAGGTAACCTCCTGGCTAGAAAACAGTCTTCTATCCTTAAATGCCAGTAAGACGAAATATCTATGTTTCAGTAAAACATCTGCAGGTAAACCGACTATATCACACGGTATCAGAATACATACCTACCCGTGCAACAGAAGTGAGACACGTTCCAGCTGTAACTGCTCTTCACTTTCTAGAGTCGCCTCCATGAAGTATTTGGGAGTCACACTAGATGAACAACTAACCTGGACTTTGCACCTCACGTTAACAGTAGCTAGAGTCAGAAAACTAGTTTATGTCTTTAAACATTTACGCACAATTGCAAATAGCATTTTACTAGTACAAACCTACCGAGCCTTATGTGAATGCATTATCAGATACTGCATTTGCGCTTGGGGAGGTGCAGCGAAAACCCATATGATAGCAATTGAGCGAGCACAGCGAATGGTGCTTAAAGTGCTTTTATATCTACCGTACCGACATCCTACATCCTCAGTGTATGAAATGACCGGAGTATTATCGGTAAGAAAGATGTTTGCCTATGAAATACTGAGAAGATACCACAAAGAAATTGTCCCTAACCTGCCCAAATTACAAAAACGTGTAGAAACATGCCCTGTCTCACGCACTAGAACAGCATTTGCCAAAAGATACTACACTTTTCTAGCCCCAAAGATATATAATAAATTGATCAAAATTCAGAAAAATAGCACGGTAAGCAAATTAAGTAACAATAAATTTAAGATTATTTTAATTAACTGGCTAAAGTCAATGGACTACACTGATGTAGAAAATTTAATAAAAATAACATAATCCATTTTAAACCGCACTGTTATACACACAGCTCCACTCACAAAAGTCATCATGTGCATACGTACACATTTACATTACACGCCCACGCATGCATAAACACGCTCACCTAAATAAACACACTAATATACAAAAACTCACTCACAGACACACTCATAGCAGCATGTTTGTTCACTTTTAATTTAATTGTTTTTTATATATATATATTTTTTGTTTTGTTTCTTTTTCTTTTTCATTTAACTAACACGCTCTGTTTGACGTAAAATTAATGTCACTTTATTGTAGGGAAGACACTAACACCTGCAACACAGTTTCTACTAGCGCAGGCGTTAGGGAATCCTATAATACAAATTGTAAATTATGTCAATAAAGAATTATTATTATATTATTATTATTATTATACATATTGGTACCAAATTTCAGCTTTCTAGTGCTAACGGTCACAGAGATTAAGCGAGGACGGACAGACGGACAGACAGACAGACATGGCGAAACTATAAGGGTTCCTAGTTGACTACGGAACCCTAGAAAACAGAACAACTATTTTTTGTTTTTAACACGCTTATAATTAGCTTCACCTGTATGTTTGTAACCAACGCCTTTGAGCTCGATTTTGACCTACTTTGGGCGATCAGATTTTCTTCAAACTTTGCACACTCATCAAAGACTGATGACAATACAAAAATCCGTTTTTTTTTTAGTGAAAAATATAAACATAGTTTAAAAAAAAACTAAAAAAAACACGCTCTCGTAGCATATCAAACTAAAAAGTGTAAAATAATTTTCAATATAGGTAGAAAATAATAATAATGAACGAACGCGCTCGATTCAAAGCTCCCCATGCTTTTTTCACAATGATATTAATATTTTTCGTTCATTATTATTATTTTTTATAAGTACTGGTCCGATTGCTAAAATATTTCACCGAGCGAAAGCTGCTTTATTCCTGAGTGACATCCTAACTAATATTATAAATGTGAAAGTGTGGATGTTTGATGATGAAATTTGGCATGCATATAGCCTTTGACATGGAAAAGAACTACCTTTTATCCCGATTCCTTAAGTACCTAATGTCACGCGGACGAAGCCGTGGAGAAAAGCTAGTAATAAATATTTTAGTGGAGCTCCTTTATAACAAACGTAATTTGTTTTCCTTTTTTATGCTATAGATATACAGAATCCTTCATGCGCAAGTCCAACTCGCACTTAGCCGATTTTTAGTATTAGACAACATTCTGGTGGAAACATCTGGAATGTTTATGTAAGTCAACGTAGTTTTAGTTCTAAGAGTGTTTACAATACATGGTCAAATACACACTAGTGACAAACCTTAGAAACGTGGTGTACGCCAGCACAGTTTTAATTCTAAAAAATATATTTATTTATTTATTCATTTATGTACACACAAACACTTAAAAATAAAACGGACAAATCCAGATAAAAGGGTACAAAGGTACTGCTTATTTCAAATGAAATTTCTTCCAGCAGACCTGCGACAGGAGAGTTGGATGAGAGATGTAGACACAGTGTATACAAATGAGTCAGAAAATTAAGAATATATCATATTACATATCTAAATTAACCTATATAATACATATATAAATATAAAAAAAACAGTAATTGAAACACAAAAAATAGATACAATACTTACATAAATTAAATTACAAGTATATATACAAGGTGTCGTTTTGAAGATGCAAAATATTTCAGGAGGTAATTATGTCAGTGATTCTCGACCCGAATCAATAATAAAATGAGTAGGATTTTTTTTTGTTTTTTTTTTTTATTAAAATCGGTATGTGTGAACTACGTTTCTTAAAAAGCAGCCAGTCTGATACCTGCCTTATAACCGCGCTTTCTTTCACACACACAAACTCGGAAAAATAAAGGGCGTTTTAACACACACTAACTCGCAACGATAGTTTCATAAATAATGTATCATCCAATCATCATCCCGCACGCCACACCCTAGCCACGCCCCCGCTGCCATTGATCAATCGAATTAATTTAGTATAATTAAAAAATAAAATAACAAGTATTACTGATTATTGACCAGGTATCGTTTTTTCACATGATTAATTATGAGTTGTATTACAACCTCCTGAAATACTTTGCATCTTCAAAACGACACCTTGTATATCTATAAAAAAAATTACTTTACGAGATGGTTGATAGGTAATGATTTTTGACTAGCTTTTTGAAGAGAGATATATTTTTAGCGTCACGGATCTAGCTGGAAGTGAGTTCCACAGTCGCACTGCATGAAAAGAGAAGGAGTTGGAATAGAAATGAGTATTATGGGATGGGAAATTAAGATGGTATTTAAGGTGGGATCTGCCTGGGGCGTCGGCAGGTCGAGTGAACGAAAAACGATCACGCAGGTAGCCAGGGTACGCAGGGTTGAAAAGGATGTTGTAAAGGAGACATAATACTCGAGTGTTCCTACGAAGACGCATAGGGAGCCACTTGAGATCCTTGCGAAACTGAGGGACATGGTCGTATTTTCTTAGGCCGAAAACAAAACGAATGCACAGATTTTGCAGGCGCTCAAGCTTATTTAATAGCTCCTCAGTGGCATCCAGGTAGCAAGCATCCGCATAGTCGATGATCGGCTGAATCAAAGTTTGAGCTAAATATATTTTGGTTTTAAAGGGCAAGAACTTTTGAAGGGATTTAAGGCTGTGGAAGGAAAAGTGTACTTTACGGCTAACTTCATTTACTTGCGCTCGCCAAGAGAGATTGCTGTCAATAGTGACACCGAGATTCTTAGCTGAGTCAGAGTACGCATTAGTCGAGCCGTTGAAAGATAAAGGCGATAAAGAAGAAATGTCAAGCGCATAGCGATAGTAACGACTGCCTATGACCATGGCCTGGGATTTGGAAGGATTAACCTGTAAGCCGTAAGACTTGGCCCACTGATTAATACTCTCAGGTCACGATTCATGGGGGCGGAGCGTGGGGTGCTCGATTTACGAAAAAGATGGCACAAAGCGCTTCACGCTTTTTTCACAATGATATTAATATTTTTCGTTCATTATTATTATTTTCTACCTATACTTATTGAAAATTATTTACACTTTTTAGTCGTTCTAGTTTGATATGCTATGAAAGCGTGTTTTTTTAGTTTTTTTTTAATATATTTTTATTTTCCACTAAAAAAACGGATTACTATATTGTCATCAGTCTTTGATGGGTGTGCAAAGTTTGAAGAAAATCTGATCGCCCAAAGTTGGTCAAAAACGAGCTCAAAGGCGTTGGTTACAAACATACAGGTGAAGCTAATATAAGCGTGTTAAAAATACAATGTATATTTTAAGAAACATTAGTGTTATATGATGTTATGTCAGCGCAGTATTGGTGAGAAGAGAAGTGTATACACAGATAATAGAATACAAGTTGGTGAAAACTGCATCGTTATTTTTTTTTAACTACCTACCCTGAAGATCAAAGAGGAAACTTCAGCATCTCCTTTCACAATGACATAGTATATGTAGGATTGTTTATGTATTATTTTATTCATATTATTTGTAATTTTAAAATTGTGCACTGGATATTACCCTCTACTGTGATCTCTCTCTATCACTCAATGGTTTGCTGGAAGAAAACTCAACTTTGAGTTAAGTTCGCCTTTGTACATGAACTCTGATATCCACTTATTTGTTATTTATCATGGCATACATTAAAGAATTAAAGATCATTTAGTGCAACATGTAACATAAGCATATTTTTGTTAGAAATCAGTCATAAATTGAGGAACAGCTTGACTTGCACGACGTCCAGTACAGGTCTGGATCAACAAATCGTGCGGAATTGACGCCCGGATGTCACCACTGTGCGGACTACGCGGAGGACACGGTGGAGCATACGGTAGAGGTGTGCTCCTCCTGGGCAGAGCACCGCCGTGTCCTCGTGGGGGCGCCCGGCGGCAGCGATCTCTCGCGTCGGGCCTTGATACAGGCCATGGTCCGCAGCGAGGAGTTGTGGCAGGCGGTTGCCTCCTTCTGTGAAGCAGTAATGCTAGTAAAGGAGGCGGCAGCACGCGCGAAACAATGGCCGTCGCGCCCCAGCCGACGGGATTCCGATTCTGATTTCCAGCCACTACTAGATAGGTGTGGTCTTGCGGATAGTGAGCAATGGGTAACTCACCGTCTGACCGTCCGGTAACCGTCCAGACAGAGCCCAAGTCGTCGTCGGCGCGTAGTGTTCCCAGTTCTCAAGGAGTTGTCGGCAATCGGAGGGGCCCAGCAGGGTTGAAGCCTACTGGGGCCATGGGTGATGTGGAAGAAACTATCAGAGTCCTGGAACAATGGCAAAGAAGGAACAGGAGTGGGTTTTTAGTCAGTGAAAGTCTGAGACGCCCTCAATGGCAGGAGATGTCATTTAGATTATAAACCCACCAAAAAAAAAAAACATCTGGATTCAAACCTACGAGAGCTTTCCGCTCGACAGATAGACTGCACAGACAAAACCTTCGGTTTCTCAGAGGTCACCAAAGCACAGCCAGGATACGGGCGCTAACAGATCTACATCGGGACCATTGATATACATATTGGTACCAAATTTCAGCTTTCAGTGCTAACGGTCACAGAGATTAAGCGAGGATGGACAGACAGACAGACGGACAGACAGACATGGCGAAACTATAAGGGTTCCTAGTTGACTACGGAACTTTAAAATGAAGTGTCATTGATTTTTATAAATATAGATTTTTTAAATTATGACGTAATAAAGTCCTACAGATATAAATCCAAACTAATATTATAAATGCGAAAGTAACTCTGTCTGTCTGTCTGTCTGTCTTTGCTTCACGCCTAAACTACTGAACCGATTTGTGTAAAATTTGGTACAGACATAGTTTGGAACTTGAGAAAGGACATAGGATAGTTTTTATTACAAAAAATAAAATAAAAAATAAAATTTATTCCGGACATACAGCGCCATCTATTGGTCAAGAGTCGGCATCAATTCTGGGAACTATGTGGGTAAAACCAAAAATCTGCCGGAAGTCACTATTGCACGCGAACGAAGTCGCGGGCAAAAGCTAGTCATATACAAGGTGTAAGGGACAGCCCTCCACAAACTTTAAGGGCTTGCTCAGTAGAGGAAACTGAACAACCTTCCACAAAAATTTATTTCAGGAGACGAAAAAAAAATTCGGCCTCTCCATACAAACTGTCCAATCAAGTTTATAATTTTCTATGGTGAGGCGGATTTTCATTTTCGTTTCCTGTAAAAAAAAATTGTGGAAGGTTGTTCAGTTTCGTCCACTGAGCAAGCCCTTAAAGTTTGTGGAGGGCTGTCCCTTACACCTTGTATAAAGATACGTCTTAGGTGTATTTCATTTCTTTTTGTAGTTTCTTTTATATTATAAACTAGCTTTTGCCCGCGCGGCTTCGCTCCCGCTCTTCCCTACTTCAGCCTACTATACCCTACTCTACCCTACTCTACTCTACTCTACCCTACTCTACCCTACTCTACCCTACCCTACCCTACTCTACCCTACTCTACCCTACCCTACTCTACTCTACCCTACTCTACCCTACGCTACCCTACTCTACCCTACGCTACCCTACTCTACCCTACTCTACCCTACGCTACCCTACTTTACCCTACCCTACCCTACCCTACTCTACTCTACCCTACTCTACTCTACTCTACCCTACTCTACTCTACTCTACCGTACTCTACTCTACCGTACTCTACTCTACCCTACTCTACCCCTGACGTTTCATGTCAAGTCACACGGGAACGCAGTCGAAAAAAAAAAAAGTATCTTATGTCCGTCTCCTGGCTCAAAGCTACCTCCCTACCAATTTTCACCCAAATCTGTTCTGCCGTTCTTGAGTTATAAGTGGTGTAACTAACACGACTTTCTTTTATATATATAGATATACAGTTACACTGATTCATTCACTGTAAATGTAACTTTGTAATCCTATATATTTATATGGGATTACTAAGTTATTTATGCAGTTGGTGTATCTAGAAAACTTCCACCGTAATTGCAAAATGTTTTAGTTTTTCATTGATTTATACACTAAACACTAATTGTGTTCTAAATTTGAAGCTTCTATGTCTGCTAGAAGTGCCTTAGAGTTTTGATGATCGGTCAGTCAGTGAGTGATAAAATTATGAAACTTTGACCAATACCTCTACCATGAGCTTAAAGTAGCGTAGTCGGTATCGAGTATCGACAAATACTATTGCTTTAAACTCATGGTAGAGGTACAGTTATAATTCTTCAAATACTGGTTCAAATTGAATGAAATTTAAAATACACCGTGTTTATACAATTTTTGCTTAGTTACTGAAAAATCTAGTTTTATAGACAGCGAAGTTATAGGGAATCGAAAATGACCTAAACTGCTTCGAGATAAGTATTACGGCCGTGCCACGTTTTTGCGTACCTTGGTGGGGGCTTTGCCCTGCCCACTAATGACCGTCACAGTGCCAGTGCCGTAACGACTGTGCCAGTGGTGCTCAGGCAGAGGGCGCAGACTCAGAAGGGACGCAGAAATTATCACGCAAGAGCCTAGTGACCATGTATATTTACCAAATATGTAGAAGAGTGTAGAAGCTCCCTACCAAGAGTGTCAACGAGGTAGTGTGTGCCGAGTACCCACTGCACAACCACAAATGTTTCTTGTTCTGTTCACCTCTAGCCTAACGCCCTGTAATTTAATACCTTGCACAACAAAATTGACTATCCTGGTCAAGGTAGGCCGAGTGGGTAGATAATTTCGAACTCGCCTTGCTTATTAAAAAATCTGATATATAAAAATATGTTGATAATTCTAAGCTAGAGGGAATAAAAAAATGTTAACGTACGTACGTTACGTAGGGTTTTAAAATTGTGGAGCTCGCTTCGCTTGCTCTTGTTTTGTTAGTTATAAGTCGTTTTTAAGGGTCACAGTCGCAGAAGCTCAAATACAGTACAGTGGACGCTTGCTTGAACAAAAGTCTGTCATATAAAAACCTGCGTTGTCGTTTGCTTGCAGAGCTCGAACCGGAAAACCTAGACAAAAGCTATTCAGGTGGTGAAGATATACCAGCACACGACTCTGTGTCATATTCAGAAGATGATGCACCTCTGTCGGAGATAAAGACTGAAGCGGAGGAAGGGCAAGAAGTATCAAAGAGGAATCGAAGTGCCAGTGTGACTCAAAGTAAGTGTTCATGTGTGTGCAGGAACCTCCTTCAGGTTGGAAAGTGGAAATATTTAAGACTTAAGACTAACGACTCATGACTTATGACTTAAATAGTTTCGTGTGTGTAAAAAGTGGCGAAAATGATCTTTGCCCGGAGCTGGTTAATAGCTAGTTCGGGTCCTGTGTGTGTGGGCAAACACTCTCCACTAGCTATACCCGAGCTGCACGGGCGTTTCCACGGTAACTTGCGTTTCACTTTTAGCGCTGAATCGTAATACAAATGTCACATGGGACAAGCAGAAGATGATGAATTCTCCGATTTGGGTAATTGTGGAATCAAAATCGATTAAGTCAGTAGTTAGTGTTTGTTGTGGCATGGGGGACTTTGCGTAACTGGACAAACGAGACGGTGACGAGCTGTGGTTGGGGCAATTCGATTTTAGACGTTGAAATCACCGGGGTTTTATGGAGAAGTTGGGCCTCTACATGATGCGACTCCTTAAAAAGTGTAAGCATTAGATATCGACCTGGTACGTATTCAATGGTGTGTTTGTAAGCAACGCGATGAAAACTGGAAGTGATCTCTGCATGGCATGAGGCACATTGAATATCAATATTAACCGTGAAAGGTTTTGCTTTTTCATATAAATAAAGAAAGTTTTTAATTCACTTTCGTACAGCAACTTTACATCAGGTTTATTTTTGTCACAGAGGCGAAAAAACCAACACTAAAAAGAAAGCTAGAAGATACAGTTCCAGCCAAGAAAGCGATGACGAAAACTAAAACTAGTACGTCCGAATCTGTTGCTAAGATCAAAGAGCCGGTCACTACCACATCACAGAGTAGTTTTAGTCAATCTTATAATTTAGTACAACATGCTCGCGCACACACTGATGAAAACCCGTTTACATGTGATATTAGTGAGCGCAGTTTTAGTAATGAAAGTAATTTGAAAACACATAGTAGAATACACACTGATGAAAAACCATACAAATGTGATGTATGTCAGCGCAGTTTTAGCACAAAGCGTCAATGTAAAATACATAGTAGAATACACGCTGGTAAAAGACCTTACAAATGTGATGTATGTCAGCGAAGTTTTAGTAGGAAGCATAATTTAGGAATACATTTCAGAAAACATTCTGGTGAAAAGCCCTTCAAATGTGATGTATGCCAGCGTAACTTTAGCCGGAAGAGTATTTTAGAAAACCATAGTAGAATACACACTGGTGAAAAACCATACAAATGTGAAATATGTCAGCGCAATTTTAGTACTAAGTGTAGTTTAGATATGCACTTCAGAAAACATTCTGGTGAAAAACCCTTTAAATGTGATATTTGTCAGCATAGTTGTACTACTAAAAGTGCCCTTAATCTACATTTAAAAAATCATTCTGTTGAAAAACCCTTCAAATGCGATGTATGCCAGCGTAGTTTTACTCAGTCTTGTTATCTAAAACGACATATTCAAATTCACACTGTTGAAAAACCCTTCAAATGTGTTGTATGCCAGCTCAGTTT
This sequence comes from Mythimna albipuncta, assembly GCA_929112965.1. Classification (NCBI taxonomy): domain Eukaryota; kingdom Metazoa; phylum Arthropoda; class Insecta; order Lepidoptera; family Noctuidae; genus Mythimna; species Mythimna albipuncta. Next base: position 7,044,908 of record OV815985.1, on the reverse strand, counting down.
TAGTAATAAGAGAAGTTTCGATGTACATTTTAGAAAACATTCCGGTGAAAAACCATTCAAATGTGATGTATGTCAGCGTTGTTTTTTTCAAAAAAGTCATTTAGATATGCACTTCAGAAAACATTCTGCTGAAAAACCCTTTAAATGTGATGTATGTCAGCGCAGTTATTTTCAAAAAAGTCATTTATATACACACCTCAGAAAACATTCTGGTGAAAAACCCTTTAAATGTGATGTATGTCAGCGCTGTTTTTTTCAAAAAAGTCATTTAGATGTACACTTCAGAACACATTCTGGTGAAAAACCCTTTAAGTGTTATGTTTGTCAGCGTAATTTTACTGAATTTTGTTATCTAGAACGACATACTCGAATTCACACATGTCAGCGAAGTTTTAGTAATACGGTTAGTTTAGTAAATCATCGTAGAAATCATTTTGTTAAAAAACCGTATAAATGCGATGAATGTCAGCGTAGTTTTACTCAATATCGTCTTCTTGAAAAACATGTTCGAATTCACGCTCTAAAACCTTATAAATGTGATGTATGTCAGCGAAGTTTTACTTATAAGGTTAGTTTAGTAAATCATCTTAGAAATCATTCTGGTGAAAAACTCTTAAAATCTGATGTATGTCAGCGTAGTTTAACTGCTGAATGTGACCTTAATCTTCAAATTGAAAACCAGTGTGTCGAAAAACCTTTCAAATGCGACGTATGTCAGCGTCGCTTTGCTCAATCTGATCTTCTTAATGAACATATTCTAAGTCTCTCCGGTATAAAAATATACAAATGTATTGAATGTCAGCCGAGTTTTAGCCAGAAGCGTAATTTGAAAACATATAGTCGAATACACACTGGTGTAAAACCTTACAAATGTGATGTATGTCAGAAAAGTTTTAGGCTAAAAAGTATTTTAGATTCACATTTTAGAATACATTCTGGCGAAAAGCTCGTCTAAGTGATGCGTGTCAACATAGTTTGACTATGTACAGTACAATTCACGAATGATGGCGGCCGTGAATTTTGCGCAGAAGGTTGCGTAGTAACGTGTTTCAGGAACCAAATGGCGACGTGCGTCTGCGAGAAGAGAGTAGTATTCGCGAACTTTCACAAAGGCTAACTTCACGGCTGCCATCATTCGTGAATTGTATTGTACCTAGTTGTGTTTGTGAAAATTATTTAAAATTTCCTTTTAGGCGCTCTTACTAAGACTCCGCTGTGCATCCGTCTGACACCAGGCTGTATCTCGCGAACCGTGATAGACCGTTAAAATTTTATAGAAAACGTATTTTTGTTGCCGCTCTAACAACAAATACTAAAAACAGAATATCTTTTTTTTTGTTTTTTTGTTTGTAAGAGCTAATCTCTGGAAGTACAGATCTGATTGCTAACATTTTTTCTCCGATCGAAAGCTGCTGTTATGTCACTCAGGATGTCACTCAGGAATAAATTCCTGAGTGACATCCTAACTAATATTATAAATGTGAAATTGTGGATGTTTGTTACTTAATCACGCAAAAACGGCTGAACGGATTTGGATGAAATTTGGCACGCAAATAGCCTTTGACATGGAAAAGAACTGCCTTTTATCCCGATTCCTTAAGTACCTAATGTCACGCGGGCGAAGCCGCGGGGAAAAGCTAGTGATAAATATTTTAGTGGAGCTCGTTTATAACAAACGTAATTCCTTTTTTATGCTATAGACGTTCAGAATCCTTCATGTGCAAGTTCAACTCGCACTTGGCCGATTTTTAGTATTAGACAACATTCTGGTGGAAACGTCTGGAATGTTTATGTAAGTCAGCGTAGTTTTAGTTCTAAGAGTGTTTACAGCACATGGTCAAATACACACTAGTGACAAACCTTAGAAACGTGGTGTACGCCAGCTTAGTTTTAATTCCAAAAATAGTTTCAATGTATATTTTAAGAAACATTTTGGTGTTATATGATGTTATAACAGCGCAGTGTTGGTGAGAAGAGAAGTGTATACATAGATAATAGAATACAAGTTGGTGAAAACTGCATCGTTATTTTTTTTAAATACCTACCTACCCTGAAGATCAAAGAGGAAACTTCAGCATCTCCTTTCACAATGACATAGTATATAATATGTAGGATTGTTTATGTATTATTTTATTTACTCCTTAGTCTGTGCCATTCGTATTCGAACTCTTTTAGATGCTGGAATTTGGCCTCTAAGGCCATGAGGCCGTAGTAGTAAAACGGTCTCTCATCCAAGCGAGTGATCCCGACCATCATCTTTCATCGCTGTTTTTGGGACTCGAGGTGGCACTGCACAAGTCCGAGAGCATGTGTATTCATGGCCCTCGGTACGAGCCACCGCCGGGTTCCCAATTAACGATAGAAGTTCACAATTATCTGGGACTCGTTCTCGACAGCCAGCCAGCTTTGAGGAGCACTTCCGACGTCTGGTTCCCAAACTGAATTAGACTGAGGCACTCAAGCGGCTCCTCCCAGTTCGCAATTCGCAGTTTAAAGTGAACGATACTCAACAGATATCGGCCGGGGACTGTAGTCTCCGTGGAGACCTCAGAAGCTAGCCTCGTTTTTCCCGAGATCAGTCCCAAATCTAAAAATACAAAAATATCGTCGGGACTCTCAAAATCTCCATGATATCCGTGACCGAAAACCCCGGGTAAAATTTCCTAATGCATAGTTCGTCAAAGTAGAAGTTAAACTGAGTCGTTTTGGTTAAATAATCTAAATCGCATGACTCGTTCTTGAATCTTCATTTCACAAGCTATGTTCAAGAAACTGTAACCGTAATCTGTATTATGTTAATTCATGTGCATCCCCCAAACTACAACAATTTATCAGATTTATTGTTGCCACAGGAGCGTCCGTCGCGATGAAACCAAGACTAAAAAGAAAACCAGAAAATAAAATTTTAGCCGCCTCATACGATGAATGTATTATCAAACTCGAAAATCATCCGGACAACTGAAACTAGTGCGTCCGAATCTGTTGCTAGGATCAAGGAGCCTATAACTATATGATATATGTATGCAGGTCCCTCTTTCCCACTGGGCACACTGGGCACGTGCTCAGGGCCCCGCGATGGATTGGGGTCCCCTAGTCTAGTCCCTACCACAGATCACTATAAGATGTAAGTACTTACTACGTACAAATGCGACAGCTATCATTTTCAATCCAAGTTCCTGAAATAGCCGCATGTCGCTGCCATCGCATTTCTTTTTTTTAATTCTTTTTAATCGACTTCTAATTATGGAGAAAAAAATTGAAGACACCTTTCCTAATGTAGAAATCGCAATGAGAATTTTTTTAAGCATGATGGTAACTAACTGAAGTGGGGAATGCTCTTTCTCCAAATTAAAACGAATAAAAAATGAATTAAGAAGTACATTGCTGCAACAGTTTGTCGCTAATGTCGATAGAATGTGAATTGCTCAAAAAACAGATTTTGAAGATGTGATTAACGATTTTGCTCAACTCAAATCTAGAAAGGTAGCGCTTCAATCAGCATAGATACTTATATAAGGACTCATCGTGGATGCTGGTTATTTAGTGTGTATTACATTATATTTATTATCTATTCATTATAATAATATCTAATGTACGAGTAACTGTAAAGAAATAAAAATAAAGCTAAAACTTTGCACACCTACGTTCTTTGTTTATTCTAACAAGAGTACTTTATTACTATGGTCATAGGGGCCCCATTATCCTAATGTGCCCAGGGCCTCTAATAGGTGAAAGACGGCCCTATAGTTATGTATATAGAAATATATACGTATGTTTATCAGTTGTCTAGTACCCATAACACAAGCTCTGCTTAGCTAGGGACTTGACGGCGCTGTGTGATAGTTGTGAAATATTATCTTATATTATTATATATTAACTACTACATCAAAGAGTAGTTTTGGCCTATCTTCGAAGTCAATAAACCATATTCGAATACACACTAGTAATAAGTCATTCAAATGCGTTATTTGTACACGCAGTTTTTTAGTAATTTAAATACTCATTTTCGAGTACATACTGGTGAAAAACCTTACAAATTCAATGTATGTCAACGCAGTTTTAGTCAAAGAAGTAGTTTTAACTTACATAGTCGACTGCATACTGGTGAAAAACCTTACCAATGTGATGTATAGAGTCTGTGCGGAAAGTAAACCGTCGTGGGATTTGAGGGCGCTGCTGTAGATAAATATCGTTTTCGTTATGTAAGCAACATTGTGACGTCATTATAGAGCGACTGTTATATCTTGATATTTTTAAACTATGTTAGATTAGCTTCTTCCAGCGGCTTCACTCTATAATAAAAATTATCCTATTCTGAATTTGCTCACCTAATGAAACTGCAAAGTTATAGCTTATGTGCTATATTGTTGAAATGTTTAAAATTAAGTTCATTTGTCTAGTAGTTTTTGCGCGACACATCCATACATACGAGTACATAGATCTACCTTCACAAACTTTCGCATTTATAATATTAGTAGCCCATTTATTGAACTTGCTCACGTGATGAAACTTAGCAAAAATATAGGTTATAAGCTACATTATAGCAACGTTTATCATTAAATTCATCCGTTTATAAGTTTTTGCGTAATGCCGTTGTGGCGACACCTGGGGGAAGCCTATGTCGAACAGTGGACATCTTTCGATTGCAACAATGATGAACATTTAAATGCAAACACGAACCGGTAAAGGAAAATAGCGTGAAGGAAATGCTGTACTGCCTATCGACTATCGAGGTAGGTTCCACCAACGACCACTTACCAAGTTCCAACGAAAATGGTTCCATCACTTTGACTGGGATTGGTCTATTATCACTGACTGGAATATTGTAGCTAGCAGCAAGTTTATGTTTGTTAAATATAAAGGTAAATATGGGACACAGTACCACTTACTCGTTATCTTTCTTAGTACACTTTTGCCTTTAGCTAATCAATGAAAAATATGAACTTAATGACTATAAAAATAAAGTACACTTCACAATTTGTAATGTTGCTTCGTAAAAAATCTATTTAGCCTGTAAGGGACCATCTCGCATATAAGAACCTTGGGATCACTTGGTTGTCCGTCTGTTTATCTGTTAAGACCCTTTAACTCGAGAACGCTTGGAGGTATCGAGTTAAAATTAAAACCATACACACAAGTCTGCGGTCTTTTGAAGTTGTGAAAAAATCAAACTTCTGAGTTAACGAAAAAAAAAAGATACGGCCGTTTATGTCGCAAAAAACATATATTTCGATACTCAAGGGAATCAAAGTTCATAGGGTGAATCTCGTTGACCTAGAAACCTGAAATTTGGCATAAAACAAGGTCTCATAGAACAAGTACAGGGAAAAATCAGAAAACTGTAAATTTGTAGATCAGATCACTACAAAAAAAAAATTGTTTGCAATTCGGAAAAATTTTTGTAACTCAATTCGGGAATTGATTTCGGTAAATTTGTACAGACTCTTCAGTGCGCGAGTCCGACTCGCACTTGCCCTTTTTTATTTGTACTGTATCCTCACTCAAGCCTGAAAAGAAATATTTTAAGTTAGTCGAAATGCATTATAAATTTAAAGTATCAATACTCTTTATACTAGCCATCGAAAATATTGACAAAAATAAAATAAACAAATATCGTCATGTTTTAATGAACTTCCGTTTAATTTATATATATTTGGGGATAAAAGGGACAGGAGTTCACCTAGGAAGTCTAAAAACATTAAAATAAAAGTGTTACGTACCAAAAACACAGCATACCAATGTTTCCCAAGTTCGTGACTTTGTTTTGATCAATTATGGTGTCATTTGCCATTTGTTATCTTTGGCAAAACTGTAATATATTAAATATTATTTCCCTTACAGCTCAGTGAAATTTTTTATCACATTTCTGAAGATTTCAATTAAAAATCACAATAAAATAACACAATAAACAAACCTGATATGACGTTTGCCATTTGACGGATGGCTGGGTTGTGTTGCTACTTAAAATCTTTAATGTTGTTTTCACTTTACGCCACGACGGTTCTTTTATCGCACAGACATTATCAGCGCAGTTTTAGTAAAAGAAGTAGTTTGAACTTACATAGTCGGCTGCACACTGGTGAAAAACCTTACTAATGTGATGTATGTCGGCGCAGTTTTATTTGTAAGTGTAGTTTAACTATACATTTTAGAATACATTCTAGTGAAAAACCATTCAAATGTGATATGTGTCTGCGCAGTTTTCGTATTAAGTCTCTAAGTTGAAACTACATTTAAAAAGAAATTGTTGTGTTTCAAAGCGCGCGGACGCGTGTGTCATATTTGCTTAATATAGTATAGTATTAAATATAATGCTAAAGTTATACAAATTCATTTTTTTTTATAACCTTTCCTTTATTTTTAGGCACTTTTATACAGCCCCGTTTTTTTATATGGGCAATTATCCAATGACCTCTCACTCTAGGGTAACGTGGGAGGGCGTATTAAGTAGACTTTAATTGAGTAACACCCATTCCTTTGTTCCAATTCCTTGCACACCAGGCCCACGGGTTTCCCTTTCGGAAGCAAAACCATGGTCCCAGTAGGCTTCGGCCCTACTGGGTCCTAACGGTGTTCTCTTTGCGCGGCGTTCTACTGCGTGCCATCGTCGTCTCGGGCACGGTCCGGACGGTTACCGGACGGCCGGACCTTGTTCGTAAGCCTACGTATACGGTGACTGGATAACAGGGTCGGGATTCCTACCGTAGGGGCGTGAAGCCGTAAGGACCGTTCTCTCCATTCACCGCCTGCTAATCGCCTCGCTCCGGACCATGGCTTGTACAAAGGCGCGGCGCAAGAAGTCGTTGTCGCTGGTAGCCCAAACGAGCATACACACTTTATATATACGAATATTTTTCTACATAAGTAACAATAATATCGAACAATTTTAGAGGAACCCTAAAATTCAAATGATCTTACTCGTATGTACATGATCATCTCAGTTACGTGTTAGGAGATCACAGACACACTATAGGTTACTAGGACGTATTTAGTGGTCCAGCGGACCCCGCAGGGGCAGACATGCGGACAACGAGCAATGTGTAGCTCGGTGATCGCTTGACATATAAGGACTGAGCCCAAGTGTTCTTCGCGCGTCTCCAAGAGTTGTCTGGGTCCCAGGAGGGACGATGCCCTCTAGGACCGTGGGAATAGTATGAAAAGGATGCATGTGGTTCTAGAACGCAAAGGACAATAGAAGAAGTATGGATAGATATGGTTTTAATCAGTAAAAGTTTGTCACGCCCTCTTGCTCCATCCTAGAGCAAAAGAGCCTTATATACCCAACATGGGTATCTAAACTCTACCCTCTTCCCCCCTCCCTCTCTTCTCTGTATCATGGGTCTCTGGGTATGGGTATGGTATGGGTACGGTATGGGTATGGTATGGGTACGGTATGGGTATGGTATGGGTACGGTATGGGTATGGTATGGGTACGGTATGGGTATGGTATGGGTACGGTATGGGTATGGTATGGGTACGGTATGGGTATGGTATGGGTATGGTATGGGTACGGTATGGGTATGGTATGGGTACGGTATGTGTATGGTATGGGTACGGTATGGGTATGGTATGGGTATGGTATGGGTATGGTATGGGTACGGTATGGGTACGGTATGGGTATGGTATGGGTACGGTATGGGTATGGTATGGGTACGGTATGGGTATGGTATGGGTACGGTATGGGTATGGTATGGGTACGGTATGGGTATGGTATGGGTACGGTATGGGTATGGTATGGGTATGGTATGGGTTTGGTATGGGTATTGGTATATAGGTTGTATCCATAGTGTTTATGTCTTGTTACTTTTTGGTTTACAATAAAGTTTATTCTATTCTATTCTAGATGATTTTCTACCTTAAAAAAAAACACGTCTATTGTTAATACTTATTTATTATTTATCGTTTACTACACATTAATTTTATTTATACTGACATATAATTATATACATATTTATTTATCTCACACCTAACAAAACTTTACCGCAATTTATCCAGCAGGATCCACTAAGGCTTCCCCAAGTGTTCCCATAACGACCGGTCTTATGCGGCTCGCATCCATCGAGAACCGAACATTTATTTTAAAATTGTTGATGACATACATCCCATATCAGGGGATTTCACTAGAATGTTTTCTAAAATGTGATTATTTAATTTCTCTTAAATCTCAAATTTTGATGACATGCTTCATATTTTAAGGGTTTCACCAGAATGTTTTCCAAAATGTACATAGTTTAAACTGCTCTTCAAAGGGCTTTTTACCAGAATGATTTCGAAAATGTATATTTAAATTACTCTTTTGGCTGAAACTGCGCCGACATAATGTCAATAAGGACTAAAGCAGCTTTCTATCAGTAAAAAATATACCAGATAATATCTCCTACAAACAAAGAACATAAAAAAAAACTACCTTTTTGATTTTCGGTAAGATTTTTCACCAGTGTGCTGAAGACTATGTTGTATCAAACTACTCCTTTGAATGAAACTACGTTGACATACATCACATTGGTAAGGTTTTTCGCCAGTGTGCAGCCGACTGTGTGCTTTCAAACTAATTTTTTGATTAAAACTTCGTTGACATACATCACATTGGTAAGGTTTGTCACCAGTGTGCAGCCGACTATGTTGTATCAAATTAGTCTTTTGACTAAAACTACGTTCACATAAATTGCATTTGTAAGGTTTTTCACCAGTGTGTTTTCGTATATGACTTTTTAAGGCATTCTTACCAAAGAAGCTACTCTGACAAAAGTCACATTTAAAGGGTTTTTCACCAGAATGTTTTTTAAAATGTGCAGCTAATTCACTCTTACACTTATAACTGCGCTGACATACATCACATTTATAACCTCTTTCATTAGTGTGTCTTAGGATATGTCTTTTTAAATTATCCGTACCACGAAAACTACGATGACAGATATCGCATTCGAAAGGTTTTTCATCCCTGTGTATACGTTTATGATATATTAAACTTTTCTTAACACTGAACTTACTCTGACAAATATCACATTTGAAAGGTTTTACACCAGTATGTGTTCGAAAATGGCTGTTTAAACCATTTTTATCACTAAAGCAGCGCTGACAAATTTCGCATTGGTAAGGTTTTTCACCAGTGTGTATTCGGCTATGTATTATCAGAAAATGTTTTCGGCTAAAACGACGCTGACACACATCACATTTATAAGGCTTTTCACCAGAATGTGTAATTAAATGTGTGTTTAAACTACTTTTACTACTAAAACGATGATGACAAATATCGCATTGGTAAGGTTTTTCACCAGTGTGTATTCGGCTATGTATTTTCAAATGTGTCTTTTGGTTAAAACGACGCTGACACACACCACATTTGAAGGGGTTTTCACCAGAATGTATTCTATAATGTACAGCTAATTTACTTATAAGAGAAAAACTTTTCTGACATACATCACATTTGAAAGGTTTCTCACCAGCATGTATTCGAAAATGACTATTTAAATTTTTCTTATCACCAAAACTGCGTTTACATATGACGCATTTGAATAATTTCTCATCAGTGTATACTCGAGTATGTGTCATTAAATTAGAAGATTGGCCAAAACTACTCCGGGATGTGATAGTTATAGGCTCAATAATCCTAGCAACAGATTCGGACGAACTAGTTTTAGTTGTGGGGATGATTTTCGAGTCCGATAATACATTCATCGTTTGCTTGGCTGGAATGTTATTTTCTGGTTTTCTTTTTAGTGTTGGGTTCTTCGCGACGACTGCTCCTGTGGCAACAATAAATCTGATAAGTTGTTACAGTTTGGGGGATATACACGAATTAACACAATACAGGTTACAGTTAGTTCTTGAAAATAGCTTGCGAATGAAGATTCAAGAACGAGTCATGCAAGATAGATTATTTAACCAACACGACTCAGTTTAACTTCTACTTTGACGAACTATGCATGAGGACATTTGACATACGAGGTTTTCAGTCAAGGAGATCATAGAGATTTTGAGAGTCCCGACGATATTTTTGTATTTTTAGATTTGGGACTGATATCATCGATCTCGGGAATAACGAGACTAGCTCCTGAGGTGTCCACGGGGACTATAGTCCCCCGGCCGATATCTGTTGAGTATCGTTCACTTTAAACGACTTGCGTAATTTTTAGGGTAACGTTTAACTTACTAGACAGACTTTACAAACGTCGTCTGTACAAATTGAATGAACTTGAAAAAGACTAATGTTCGTTTTGTGCACACGTTTATATGGTTTAATTTTGGGTTTTAGATTTTTGGTTTTCCAAGAAGCTGTCAGTGTACATCAGAATAATACAAATATGAAATAACATCACAAATGCATACATACATTGCAAAAAATATACTAATAAATATTAAATATATAATCAAGCCAGGAGAAGACAAAATCAAAGTAAATAAAGGTAATGCTCCTTCACCATTTTTACTATTATTATTATTACTTTTTTCTTATTGTGACGGTCGGGAAACTATGGAACCCTACACTGAGCGTGGCCCGATACGCTCTTGGCCGGTTTTTTTATTTTTTAATAATGATAGGCTCGCGTTTGACCACTATCTCACCTGTAAGTGATGATGTGGCCGACGATGGATCACGCTTGCTTAGAAGTAACCTTTCACTCTTGACTCAAAGGCCCCTAGGTTGTAGCTATCAGGAAACACAGAAGCCGGCACCACTGCTCAGGCTTCAATGTATTAGTTCACTATTCATGAGACGGATGTCAGTTCGAGTCGCACGAATGAAGAGTAATTTTCTAAAATATATCCTAAACTAATACACAAATATGCCTTTTTACTATCTCCAATTCCTATAATACTTACTCTCTGTCTCCCCGACTCTTAGGTTCTCAGATAACTCATGTTCTTCTTCTCCCTCTATTTTAATCTCCATTACAAGTTGAACATCCTCATACTCAGTTGACTGGTACATTTCTACATCTGGATGACCATTGTAAAGATTTCCAGGGACAAGCTCTGTAATAAAATAATTGTAAGATTGAAAATAATCTTGACAAGACTGTCAGCACAAAAAAGATAGGTACAGAAGACAATCTACATACAAAGGGCGCTCGAGCAACGCACACATAGTACTCGTTCACGTTGACTCGCGGGCGCGGTGGCGGGCGCGGTCACGAAATATCAAACATATGGCTTAATATCGAAGTGTTCACGTACGAAACGCACGTGCGGTCTAAGTAGCGGGCATACTAGCGATTGGCGCGCGCGGCGAGCTCGCGGCTGTATCAAATGCTTGAAATGTTTGTGTCTGTTCACGTCGAACTAGCGGAGGAGCGCGCGATCCACCCGCGTCGTCAGTAAGTTCAAATGATATGAACTTGTCGCCAGGCGGGTGTGACGCGCAAACGCCTAGCGGCCAATGTGAACACGAATTCGCCATGTTTTCGTGACCGCACCCGCCACCGCGTCCGCGCGTTTCAACGTGAACAAGTACATAGACAACGCTCACGGACACGATATCTCGGAGCGCCTCCGCCCGCTCGTCGTACAGTTTCGGCTCAAACGCTCATTAGTGTGCGTCCATCAAGCGTAGGTATAAAAAGTGAAGTACATACATGAGATTGTCTTCTGTACCTATCCATTTTGTGCCATCAGAGCCGGCTTTTATAAACAAGTTAAATGGGATAATTGCTTTGGTAATTAATAATAATATTCCACAACTATCACGCAACGCTGTCTAGACCCAAGCTAAGCAGAGCTTGTGTTATGAGTACTAAACAACTGATAAACATACTTATAAGCCTCTCTCTGTCATAGGAGTTACAGACAGCCAACTCTACAGAGCCTACATGGAGGAGGACGAAACAGCAGCCCATCTGCTTCTAGGCTGCCTTGAAGTCACTGGATACAGGGCAAAGTACTTCGGAAACCCAGGTACACTCCGCAAAATGGTCAGTAACATCAAGGCGCTGCTGGCCTTCCTTGAGGAGCTGGAGTGGATCGAGGGACTCATTTGTCCCACCCGTACGCAAAGTACGCGCTTTGGTCGTGGAGTTGCGAAAAACAGCCCACTATACTATAAACATACTTATATATATTTCTAAATACACGCATATTATAGATAAATGACACCCAGACACAGAACAAATGATCGTGCTCATCGTACAAACATTTGTACTAGTAGTCAGGGCCACTAACCACTAAACCAACAGGACAATACATTAACTTTTTAAATAACATCAATCAGAGACACAATAGAAAGATAATGACAGTGCGAATATCCGTTCTAGGGATTTACTGAATTAATTCATTAACCTTTCAATTGTGGAATGCGTGCGAACGCCGGCGTTCGCGCACCTATTGTCTTTCTATTGTGTCTGTAATTTCCATGATTGAAAGGTCAAACCCCAAGCAAACGCCGGCGTTCACTCTCTCCTTGACTTTCTATTGTGTATCTAGTTACGGTATTCGAAGAATTAATATATTTACCTTCGCTTGTTTGTGCCCACTGTAACTCAACATCACCTTGTTCCTCACAAACATCTGGTGGTTCTTGTTTGATAGCATCACCTTCTACTTGACAATCATCTACTATACTTATGTTCTCTATCGGAGTTATAATAAACCCGCTAAAAAATTCCGAGTGTCCTCGGTTTGTGAAAGGTTTTTGCTGTAACAATATTTCCTCCTGATGATCAGTAATTTAAAAAATGATATTGTTAGGTTTAACACTCAGTTTTAGGTACAGAATATAATTTGTTGATTCCCTCACCTCGTAGTCCGCACTCAATATCTGAGCTAACATCTCCTCAGCTTGCACACACTGTCTCTGCAGTTGGCAGCATTGCTTTAGTCTAGTGCAGCAGAACAAACAAGCGAGCATCGGCTTACGGTCTTCCGTTACAAACTGCAACAAAAATGGTTGTGTAAATTCTGTCTTGAATTCTATGTAAAATTATTTTAAAACTTCAATTATTTGTTTATTTATACACTTACTGGGACACCAGTCAGCTTCTCATACATCTCCTGCAGGCTCTTGTTGGTAACCACACACATGCGAACACTCTCCGCTAAGCATATCCTACACATTGACGGTTTTTCCATCGTATTTTCTTTATTCAATAATCTATCAACAATAAATGTTTGATTTTGATATCATTAACATTTCCAAATATATATTAAAATGCTACTTGATAGGAAATAAATCTATTATTTACTAAACTTATAACCGTTAAAAGCTTTTATATTTTATCCACTAGCTTGACTTAATAATCCCGGTCTTACACGATATACCCAGAGAGAGAGACCTTTCGGACGTCTTAGGGCGGATTTTTTTAACTTACAGACTGTTGGTCGGTAGTGAAGGAAGAGTTAAAGACTCGTTACCTACACAGCCGTTAATTTTGTTGATATATTAATGAATACATTGTATTTTATAAGTTTTCATTTATTTATCTGATCTCGTTAAGAGTACCAACCGCTATTTAACCCACAGATAAGTAGCTAGCGATTGCCAAACCAAACTTTACCAAACCATGGTGATTATTCTGTCACCTGTCAATGTCAAAAATCCAAAAAACACCGCGTTCCGAGTCACGATAAAGTCGTTATTATTTTTTTTCAATTTTAATGGCATGGCCTTTTGGCCTTTGTGTTATATCGTTATTATTCAAACGCTTAAACAAGGATCATAAAACCACACTTAAAATTGAACACACAAACACGAATAGTACTTTCGATTGAAGTTTACATTCGAGAGGAGAGTGAACAAAAGTAAAACAAACGAGTCAATTCAATTTTATATAAAAGAAATATAACAACCTAGTTGGAAGTTATATTTTCGAACCGTTTGGGGTTGAAACTCTTGGATCGTGGGGCCCGAGTGCTCACAGTTTGTTTAAAGATCTGTCGAAACGTTTAGTTGACACTTCACGTGACCCGAAGGCTGGCTTTTACCTTGGACAGAGGATAAGCATTGCCATACAACGTGGCAATGCCGCCAGTCTTTTGGGCACATTACCAGTCGACAGCGATGTGGAAGAGTTTTTTGACGCCATATTTTAGATAGTGTATTTTAGCGTAGGGTTTTATTATTTATTTATTTTGTAATTTACTGTAATTATAGTTATTAAGTTGTTTATAGGTGTAAATAAAAGAATTAATTTGTTTAATGTTGAAAAAAAAAAAAAAAAACAAATAATTAAATAAAGTAAGTAATTCAATTTTTGAATGAAAGGTTCCATTGTCGAACGTCCGATGATTATGCTAATGTCAGTGTATGAGGTGGAAACAAGGTGGAAATGATCGGTTATAAATATAATTATCTATTATATAAGAAAGTTTGGAAGGACTTGGCTGAGGCCTTTGCCCAGAAGAGGCACAGAAACGGCTAGAAAAAAAGAATTGATCAGTTTTTGTAGCGATGGCATTCATTGGTTATCATGCTAAAAAAGGACAAAATAATTTTGATTAGTATACATTTAGAACGATCCAAATAAATATTAACACACGAAATAAATACCCTTTCATTTAAATAAAAAAACAAAATCAATGGGACGCGTCGACCTGTACGTGACTCGGAACGCGGGGTACTGTGACATTGACTGGTGAGGGTGACAACAAAATCTATCTGTCACTAATTCATGTAATATCGAACCAAATCAACTGTTTTTTTTTTGGGATATTTACTATTTATTTTACGGTTAATTCACGCTAAATACTCTCCAATAGTATCCGTTACTAGTCCGTACTCTCCAGCGTTTGATTTTCTATTAACAGTTCGCACAGTGTAATTGGCAAAATCATCGCATCCACAAATGCCATTAAATGAAGAGTTAAAGTTGAAGTTTATACAACATTTATTAATATAATAACTAGATTAACACACTTACGAGAGGAAAAGGACATTTCGCTATCTGGCTGAGTCATACCTCTAGATTTTTTTTGCTTTTCATTACCAACAGGAAGTTGAAATTTGTTTTGCTCCAATATCAAAGATCGGTTCAAGTCTAGCTTGAGGTCCACAAAGAAGAGTACATTATACATATAACCTTATAGTCTACCAACAGAACGTTTATTATTAGATTCTTGAGTATACACAATACGATGGAAAAACTGTCAATGTGTAGGATATGCTTAGCGGAGAATGTTCGCATGTGTGTGGTTACCAACAAGAGCCTGCAGGAGTTGTATGAGAAGCTGACTGGTGTTCCAGTGAGTATAATCTAATAATTTAACTTTAACCTACTAATATGTGATTTGATTTACTTACTAGATATGTAATTTTTTTTGTACTTCATCTCTTACTGGGACAAATGTAATTTTTTTAATAATTGCTGTTAATATAAAAATATATTCCACAACTATCACACAATGCCGTCTAGTCCCAAGCTAAGCAGAGCTTGTGTTATGGGTACTAGACAACTGATAAACATACTTATATATTTCTAAATACATACATATTATAGATAAATTACACCCAGACACAGAACAAATGATTATGCTCATCACACAAATATTTGTCCTGGGTGGGAATCGAACCCACGACCTCCGGCATAGCAGTCAGGGCCACTAACCACTAGATCAACAGGCCAACCGAAAAAAAAATATTTAAAGAAAATATTTAAAGTAAGTGCTTCTGATTCATAAGTGATTCATATAACATGTCTGATTACCATTTTCTGGAACAAAATGGTTGATGTCATATTTTACCTTTGTAACATCAATATCTATATACTTCGTATATAAAAATCAATGCCACTTTTCATTGTAATTTTATAAGTCAAGAAAAGGCTCGCCTATCCAAACTAAATGTTTAGGCTTTGTTCGGACTATTTAGCAGATGGTTTATGTGAAGTTTGGTAGGGTAGAGTACTGTAAAATAGCAGTAGAGTATAGTAGGGTATAGTAGGGTGGAGTAGCGAAGAGCGGGAGCAAAGCCGCGTGGGCAAAAGCTAGTAAATTATATTTATATCAAAAGGAAACTAATTGACCTGTAGAATAATTAAATAAGATGTGTTTGGCAAACAGTATTGATAAATATGGTGTTTTTGTGTACCTATTTTCACATAAACATGTGAAATAGACCTGAAAGTGAAATTAAACTTTGTTGCAGTTTATAACTGAAGACCGTAAGCCGATGCTCGCTTGTTTGTTTTGCTGCACTAGACTAAAGCAATGCTGCCAACTGCAGAGACAGTGTGTGGAAGCCGACGAGCTGTTAGCTCAGCTGTTGAGTGAGGACTATGAGGTGAGGGAATTATGAACAGACAATCATTCTCATAACTTATAAATTAAGTATATAAGTACTGACCATCAGGATTCTTTTCTTAACAAATTAAAAATCTGGGTCATGGGACTTGTCACTAGTCAGTCTGTATCTGCGAAGAACTTCTTTTATTTTCTACTTTCATTAATTCATTAAAAAGAAAGATATAATTTTTTACTATTAAGGGCCAAGCGCCCGAAAAGTGCCATAAAACAGTGGTTTTCTGAGGCCTACTCCTCCGTAACGGCTAGGTCAATTGGTTTGAAAAAAATATATGTTTATTATAGATTCATGAACAATAATATCAACATTTGATTTTTTCGTGCAATTAATACTTTTGTCAAAAAAAATTATTTAGCAATTTCGCAACTTTTCCCTACTCCTTCGAAACGGCTTGAACCTTTAGAAACATTTTTACACATAAAAATTGGTGGATAAATATTCTTCAAAGTGAACATTGCATAAGTAAATCAATCAATATCTCGCAGAGAAAATGGATATTAAGCGCTTTCCGGGCGCTGCTGGCCGCAAATAAATGCACAGATTTGCGTATTGGCGTGCACATAATTTCGGCCAGATGGTTCAAGGGACTATACGCCTTAATTCACGCTAAATACTCTCCAACGTTTGATGGTTTATTAACAGACCGCACGTGTTATTGGCAAAATTGTGGTGTCTCTTCCACAAAGGCCATTAATTAAAAGTTGAAGTTGAACAAATTAAAATATTGTTCCAGCAAAAACCTTACACGAAACAAGGGCGAACGAAGTATGTTGGCGGGTTTATTATAACTCCAACAGAGAACATAAGTGTTAGAGAAGATGGTTGTCAAATAGCAAGAGATGCTATCAAACAGGAACTACCAGTCGTTTTTATGGAACGAGATGATGTTAAGTTACAGTCAACACATCTGAGCGATGGTAAGTATTCTTGATTAGTTTTATACTGTGACATTGTCCATGTGAGGCCTGACAGGCCTGTTGGTGTAGTGGTTAGTAACCCTGACTGCTATGCCGGAGGTCGTGGGTTCGATTCCCACCCAGGACAAATGTTTGTGTGATGAGCACGATCATTTGTTCTGTGTATGGGTGTAATTTGTCTATAATATGTATGTATTTAGAAATATATAAGTATATTTTTCATGTGTCTAGTACCCATAACACAAGCTCTACTTAGCTTGGGACTAGACGGCGCTGTGTGATAGGGGTGGAATATTATTATTATGTGTTGTTGTCACGCATCTATCGGATTCCCGCGACCCTGACCAGGTCATCGGTCCAACTTGTTGGAGGCCTCCCAACGCTGCGTCTTACGGTACATGGTCGCCGCTCTAGAACCTTTCGTCCCCATCAACCATTTGTTCTGCGAGCAATGTGCCCTGCCTATGGCCATTTAAGTTTGAAATTCTTCGTTCTTTCAAAATTTTCTCTATAGAGTACTTTATGATTTTCTTGAACAAATTAAATGCGAGACAGCAGGGCTGGTTTATGCATATCGGGGCCCCTAGGCAATGCACGTCTCGGCCCCCCCGACCTCTTCTAACTTCTTAAAATATTTTATTTCTAACATAAATTTATTAATAATTGCGTTGTTTTTAGGGTTCCGTAGTCAACTACATAGTTTCACCAAATCTGTCTGTCTGTCTGTCTGTCCGTCTGTCCAAGGATAAACTCAGTGATTGTTAGCTAGAAAGCTTGTTAATGAAAGATTGTGTTTTATTAAACTCAGACAGCTTTTCGCATAATCCAATGCTAGGATTGCTAGTTAAATGGCATGTCATCGAAAATTCAATTTTTTACTGTTTATGAAACATAGTCTATTTTTTTCCTGAAGCGCGGGGCCCTAGAACCTGGTGGGGCCCCTAGGCAGTTGCCTACATTGCCTAATGGATAAAACGGCCCTGCGAGACAGAGGATAAGCATTGCTATACAGCAGGGGTGGCCAACTTGATTAGACCCAAGATATCCTGTTTACTATTGAAACCTTGTGCGATCTACCAGTTACATATTTATCGAAATCTTAATCTCTGAAGGTTGCGAGAAGCCGATGGTTGCGAGACGCACAGAAACGTTCGTTGTGGCGACGCTTGGGGGAGGCCTATGTCCAACAGTGGACGTATATCGGCTGAAATAATGACTATGATGATGAAGGAACTGTTTAATTTCAGAGCTTGATCCATTAGGTTTGTACAATAGCCGTCCAGATGTAAAAGTACACCATAATTCTGAGTATAAAGAAGAACAATATGTGATGGAGATTGAAATAGAGGGGGAAGATGTACATGAGTTATCTGAGAATCGAAGAGTCAGTGATACGAAGAGTAAGTATTATAAGATTTATTTTTTTGGTTGAAAATCATCTAATGACTTCCCCTCGCTCTTGGGTGGAGCGGGAGATAGTGTCAGACTTTTACTGACTAAAAACCCACTCCTCCCCCCCCAAGCCAAGTTACAACCGTTTCGCATGCCGCGCTGCCAATAGGCTAGTGGCCGTAAAAAATGTAATTAGTCCGTCCTTTAGATTATTCAAAAATAAGGGACACGTATTTTTTTATTTGTAAATTAAACCAAAAATGACAAAGATACAGCCCATTAAAGTTACGTGTAACGTCACCCCGTGCTACATTTTTTCGCACGGGGTGACGTCACACGTAATTTTAATGGGCTATATCTTTGTTATTTTTCGTTTAATCGAAAAAAGAAAAAATACGTGTCGTATATATTTTTATAATCTAAAATACGGATTAAATAAAATTAATGATTTTGACCCTGGACACTACCCTATTCTTTTGTTCTGACCACGTGACTGAGCGTTGAGCTGACATCATTCCCGTACATTTGAAGCTTTCTACTAGCGTTACCATTGCAGATTAGCAACTTGGCTAGTGGTACTGTTCCTTTGTTGCTTTTTGTACCGGAGCTGAGACGCCTTTCGGAGGTAACCCTGGCCCCAGTAGGCTTTGACTATTTTTATTTAGTTGCTGTTTATTAGCTTTTATTTTACGGTGGGAAAAAAATCATGCATTGACTTCTCCCGCCCTTGGGCGGAGCGGGAGATAGTGTCGGACTCTTACTGACTAAAAGACCCACCTGTTCCTTCTAGCCTTCATACCGGGGCTCAAGCGCCCTTTCGGATAACCCTGGCCACAGTAGGCTTCGATCCGGCTGGGTCCCTGTTGTTACTGACAACTCTGGCGCGCGGGAACAGTGCGCGCCGTCGACGACTTTGGCTTGGTTCGGACTTTTACCGGACGGCCGGACAGTGAGCTACCCATTGCTCATTGTCTGCAAGCCCGCGCCTACGGTGACCAGAAATCGGGATCAGAATCCCGGCGGCGGCGCCGTTGTCTGATGCATTCGGCCTCCTCCTTTGCGAGCATTACTGCTTCGCAGAAGTCGGCGGCCGCCTGCCACTCCTCCTCGTTCCGGACCATGGCTTCAACCAAGGCCCGGCGCGAGAGGTCTCCGACGCCGCTCGACCCCACGAGGGCACGGCGATGCTCCGCCCAAGCAGGGCACACCTCGACTGTGGGATCCACCGTGTCCTCCGGGCGTTCCGCACAGTGGCGACACCCGGGCGTCACTTCCGCATGAATCCGGTGCAGGAAACTCCCGAACGAACCATGCCCGGTGAGGACCTGCGTCATGCGGAAGATAAGGACGCCGTGAGGTCTTTCCAGCCACGCCTCAAAGAGGGGATTTACCGGCTGTTTATTAGCTGCTGTTGCTGAAATCTCCTTGTGGCTTGCGGGAACAGTGTGCGCCGTCGACGACTTGGGCTCTGTCCGGACAGTTACCAGACGGTCGCTCAGCGAGCTACCCATTGCTCGCCGTCCGCAAGGCCGCGAAGTATTATAGGAATTTGATATACATTGTAACAACTTTCAAGACTGCGCTATACACCCTAGTAGTTTTCAAAAACCGTTTTTTGTTCTGTAAGGTAACAACCGTTTTCCACCCTGCGACCAAATAGTCTTCGTTGCACAAACCAGTCTTCGAATTACTGTATGCGAATTGATATCATACTGCTAAGAAAATAAAGTCGAGAATCCATTGATTCAACTGTCACACTCGTCGTGTCGTTGCTTTCGTTACCAGTTATTGCAATGAGAATAAGGCATGTCAGCTTCGCGGGAATCCGATAGATGCGTGACGCACAGGATCAGTCGTTGTGGCGACGCCTGGGGGAGGCCTATGTCCAGCAGTCGACGTCTTTCGGCTGATATGATGGCCTTGTATGTATATATATTATTTTGATTCACTTGCATCCCCAAACTACAATAACTTATCAGATTTATTGTCATCACAGGAGCTGCCGTAGCGACGGAACCAACACAATTCCAACAAATAATTCCAGGCAAGCAAAGGATAAATGTACCATCAGGCTTGACAAATGAAACTAGTACGTCCGAATGTGTTGATCAAATCAAAGAGCCGGTCAGCACCGCATCCCAGAGTAGTTTTAGTCAATCGTCCAAAGTAATACAAGAAACTAATGAAAACCCCCTCGAATGTAATATTTGTCAGCGCGTTTTTAGTAATAAGAGTAATTTAAATAAACATTTGCAAATACACAGTAGTGTAAAACGTTACAAATGTGATATATGTCACCGCAGTGGGTCACATGTACTGTTTACAAATCATTGTAGTAAACAGTTCTTCACATGTGATATTTGTATGCAAAGTTTTTGTTACAGGAGTGATTTAATCGAACATATTTCAATACACACTGGTGAAAAGCCATACCGATGTAATATTTGTCAAGACAGTTTTAGGAAAAAAAGTACTTTAACTGCTCATTTTAAAACACATACGGGTGAAAAACGTTACAAATGTGATCAATGTCCGCACAGTAGTAGAGATAACAACAGTTTAATGAGACATATGCGATTGCACACTGGTGAAAAACCTTACAAATGTGATGTATGTCAGCGAAGTTTTATTTCGAAGAGTAGTTTGAAAAAACATGGTTGGTTACACACTGGTGAAAAACCTTACAAATGTGATGAATGTCACCGCAGTTTTACTTGTAACAGTAATTTAACCATACATTTAAGAACACATTCTGGTGAAAAACCCTATAAATGTAATATTTGTCAGCGCAGTTTTAGTATTAAGAATAATTTAAATGTGCATTTTAGGAAACATTCTGGTGAAAAACCCTACCACTGTGATTTTTGTGAGCGCAGTTTTAATACTAAGCATAGTTTAGATGTACATTTAAAAAAACATACTGCTGAAGAAACTGAAGGGTCTTTCTAATAAAAGTGACAGTTCGGAGTCCGTGCCTTAGCACAGAGTCCTCCTTTGTACACCGCACGTGCTTTGTACAGCGCAAGCCTTAGATTATATACCTCTAGATATAGCCATGCGACTCTATGGAAGTGCGTAAGTGAGAAGCATATATACGAAACAAGTAAGAAAATTGAGACAAAACAACATTCTCTGTCTTATTCGGCGTGCCGCTTTTTTGCTTGGCTTTTTGAAAAGTGAGCCAAACAAAGGCCTATGACTGTCACTTTGAGGTCAACTCGAGTAATTTTTTATGTCTTTAGAATATTTTCGGCAATTAAAGTAATAGTTTTAGTGTATGTATGACAAATAGACTCCTATAGTTAAGTTTTAAGTGTATTTCTGTGGTCATTTTTATGGAAAAGTTTACGTAATAACCTCACTTTAGTGTTATAGTGCTGTCTCATGTGTGGCCACGCGGTTGCGATATCTATAGGTATTTAATCTAAGGCGCAAGCACCCCGCCGCCCGATCTCAGCTCCTCACCGATATTGTACTGTCGCTTGCTCCGTATAGACTTCGTAATATTTAGAACGTTCTATTTAAATATTTTTGTATGAAGTTCTGATGAACTGAACTATTATACATTGTTAAAAGTCACAGAACAAAAGTTGTTGTTTATGATATTAGTAACTTAGTTCTTAGAAGCCGCCAGTGTTTTACGAATAATCATTAATTTAATTTTAATACATAAAAACTTCCAACTACCATATATGTTTTACTCGTTGTCCTTCGCGGCTTCTCACACGTCTTTGGTTAATACTCCACTCCTATTGGTCTTAGCATGATGTTATAAAGCTTAGGCTTCTTTTATAAATGGGCTATCCAACACTAAAATAATTTTTCAATTCGAATTGCTGGTGATGATCAGCCTTTTTAATGTTCCCACTGTTGGAACTCAAGCCTCCTCTCTAGGAGAGGGAATGGGCCGTAATCCACCACGCGGGCCCAGTGCGTGTTGGTGAATGTCACATATCTCCGAATTTTTGGTTCGAATTAGTAGTTCAAGCGTAAATCAGTAGAGCAAGCGTATTACAATGTTTAAGACTACGTTGAAGACACTCTTGTCTAGCAATAATGACTTCTGCAGATGTAGCGTCATCTATTATTGTTTTAACATCATTATGTACACTGATACTTTTTTCCTCTTTTGTGACATTGTTTTTGCAATGTTTTATTAATTTTTAAACCCTGTGGTTCATACCACGTAATTTATTATTGTGTACATTTATAATTTAGCGATAGGCCTCTTTTAATTCTTGCAAAGTCTCTGTTTAATTGATTTATGCATAGATTACTATTATTATTGCGCTTTTGGGTACAAATCCATTGTCCTCTCATATTTGTGAATATATAATAATATGAAAATGTAGTAACAATAATTTGTAACACACTTCTTGAAATCATAAACGAATATAATGAATTTGTTTTTTTATTATTATTATTATTTAGGCGATTCTCACACTGCCACGCATCACGCAGCGTAGTGCGTTTATTCTGATCACGCACCTACAAGCGGAGAAGCATGCAAACACGCGCGTGGGTGCGGGGCGACACGCAAAGTATGGCATATTAAGTCTCGAAGTGCCGAGCGTCATTTTGTATGAAATGAGTCAGAGCCTGCGTGAATTTACAAAACGCAAATACGCGCGTTAGTGTGAAAAAACCCGCACGACAATGCAGATTTGGAATCCATACATAGCAATCTAGCACTTTTTAAAATTGTTGATGTTTTTTAGCACCCACTCGTAGCACATTTTGGAAATCCACAGCAATCTAGCACTTTTTGAGATGTTGTTTAGCACCCACTCGTAGTATTGAGTTGGCAACACTGCTCTAGCACAGAAGTCCTCGGATGATTTCCCACCTCAAAAATAACACGATAAAAAAATTGTCCCGATCCGAGAACCCTACCGTTTTTTTTACCATCTGTCCCGATTTTTGTCCAATCGAACCTGCATCCGGTCTACCAGTGCTAATGTTGTTTAATCAGCACTGCTAGACCACATACATACGTTGCGACAAGATAGACAGTAAACCGAGGAGTATAACCTGCCACTCTGCTAAGTATTTTTGGACTACACGAAAGCCTTTGAATCGATCAAGACTACACCGCCGTTGGCGAGACGTCAGTCTCGCCAACGGCGCTTCGTTATCTGTCAATGAAGCACCATTTTTTTTATAATGTATAGGCTAGCGTTTGACCACTATTTCACCTGATGGTAAGCGATGATCTGGCCGACGATAGAAGTGCTAGTTTTTGTACAAAAACAATGGTTTGTTCGAGTGAAGTTCAGTGTCTAATTTAAATAATCGCAAATTGATTCCTAGAGGCTGACTATAAATCTATACATATGTATAAATAAAATTGGGAAGTCTGTTTGTAGGTATTAATGAAATAACTGCTTTTTACTACATGCTTATGAATATATATACGGTACATAAGTACACCAAAATAATATTTTTTACAAATTTTTGTCTGTCTGTCTGTTTGTCGGCC
Organism: Mythimna albipuncta; assembly: GCA_929112965.1. Lineage (NCBI taxonomy): Eukaryota > Metazoa > Arthropoda > Insecta > Lepidoptera > Noctuidae > Mythimna > Mythimna albipuncta. The sequence goes on along the minus strand of OV815985.1, from coordinate 7,020,889 downwards.
TCAGTAAGTATCTCTACAAATTCCCTACTTTTCTGCAGTCACAATAGTTATTTTTTTTTCTTATACTTTTCGAGATCTGGCTGATGGCCTGTGAGAACTGAGGGCCCGCACTTCAAGGGCTGTAGTTTTTCGTATGTTGGACTGTAATTTTTTTTTTGTTAAAAATTGTGTGGTCCCTCTGTTCACACGCACATCATTTTTATACATCCCTATCTGTCAGTTAGTAGGGTATACTTTACTTCTTACCATCAGGTGGGTAGGATCACAGCCGGGTACTAGTTTATATCAATTAAAAAAAAGATCCTTTTCTACTATCGTAATTCGGAATGCGGGGTATTTTGACATTGACAGATGACAACAAACATAAGTCACTGTCAGTGTTATGTCACTCGTTCAGGTTCGGCATGACAGCAATCGGTGTATGTGTACATAACAAATTTAATTTTAACAACAAACACTTAACAACTGGACGTTTCCCAATCTAGCAATGTAACGCCTCATGATTCTTTAGCTCGTCTTTCACCACTGACCTTTTAGTGTTGGTCTAAGCCACCGACAGGAAGTTGGAAGGTGTCTCTGAGTATGCATCAAAGATCGGCTCAAGCCAAGTTCTGTCTTGTCGAGGTCCACGAAGAAAGTACACACAATATTTGACTGACCTGTTGGTCTAGTGGTTAGTGGCCCTGACTGCTAAGCCGGAGGTCGTGGGTTCGATTCCCACCCAGGACAAATGTTTATGTGATGAGCATAATCATTTGTTCTGTGTCTGGGTGTAATTTATCTATAATATGTATGTATTTAGAAATATATAAGTATCAGTTTTCTAGTACCCATAACACAAGCTCTGCTTAGCTTGGGACTAGACGGTGTTGTGTGATAGTTGTGGAATATTATATTATTATTATTATTATTATTTATAATTGATTACAAGATACTTCTAGTAGAAATCAAAGTAAAACGTCTGGTGTAAAAGGTTTTCAAGTAAACAAAAAACCATGAAAAAACTGTCAATGTGTAGGATTTGCTTAGCGGAGAATGTTCGCATGTGTGTGGTTACCAACAAGAGCCTGCAGGAGATGTATGAGAAGCTGACTGAAGTTCCAGTGAGTATATAAAAGAATTCTATGTGGATTCTAAAAAAATAAAGACAAAATAGTACACAAGCATGTTTGTTGCAGTTTGTAACTGAAGACCGTAAGCCGATGCTCGCTTGTTTGTTCTGCTGCACTAGACTAAAGCAATGCTGCCAACTACAGAGACAGTGTGTGCAAGCTGAGGAGATGTTAGCTCAGATGTTGAGTGAGAACTATGAGGTAAGGGAATCATGAACAGACAACTAAGTATTCAGTTAATTATTTTGTTTTGTAGATTACCGAATCTTAAAATGAAATATTGTAGAACTCTAACCCAGCATCACTACATATTATAAAACAAAGTCCCCTGCCGCGTCTGTCTGTCTGTCTGTTTACAATAAACTCAAAAGCTACTCCACCGATTTTGAAGCAATTTTCACCACTCAATAGCATGATTCTCAAGGAAGTTTTTAGTATATAATTTGTTAAGTTTTTGTATTTATTTCTGTGTATATTAACAATATTTGTTGAAGACGTCGGGAAGAAATAAGCCGTCTGGGAGCTTTATGATGTTAACTTTTATCATAATAAGTTACTTCGCTTTCAAGGTTATATCAGTAGGTATCTATAAATTACCTTTTGAATAATTTAAATTGGACGTACCATTTGAAAGTTATCATAAGTTTAATAATCCTCAAAATTAAATCTGCGTGAGAGCTCCGCTTTTCATTCGCTTGGCATGACGCGGTCGCTGACCCTTCCCCCGCACCATCTTGCCTACTGTTTCTTTAGCTAATAAGCCGAACGACTAAAACGCACGACTGAAGACTGAGTAACCTAATGCCACGCGGGTGAAGCCGCAGGCAAAAGCTAGTTTTATATAAATTAAACATTGCACTAATGCCTAAAACTGAAAATGAGTGTGTAACGTAACAAAATCAATTTTGGAGATTTTCTTAACAAAAATAAAATTTTGTTCCAGCATAAACCTTTAGCAAACCGAGGACACTTGGAGTTTGTCAGCAGGTTTATTATAACTCCAACAGAGAACATAAGTATAGCAGATGATTGTCAAGTAGAAGGTGATGGTATCAAACAAGAACTACTGGTTGTTTGTGAGGAACAAGGTGATGCCAAGTTGCCATCACATCAAAGTAAAGGTAAATAGTACTAACAAGTTTTTCCTGTTTTTTTTTTTTCGCACTAGGAGAATCATCTAATGACATCCCCTGCTCTTGGGCGGAGCGGGAGGTAGTGTCAGACTTTTACTGACTGACGTTTCGGATATCCCTGGCCCCAGTGGGCTTCGACCTGGCTGGGCCCCTGCTGCTGCTGACAACTCCTTGAGGCGCGAGAGAACAGTGCGCGCCGTCGACGACTTGGGCTCGGTCAGGACAGTTACCAGACGGTCGGACAGCGAGCTATCCATTGCTCGCCGTCCGCCGTCCGTAGCCCGCGCCTACGGTGGCCGGAAATCGGGATCCGAATCCCGGCGACGTCTGGGGCGCTGTGAGCGCCGCCGTTGCCTCCTCCTTTGCTAGCATTACTGTTTCACAGGAGGAGGCGACCGCCTTCCACTCCTTCTCGCTCCGGACCATGGCCGTGACCAAGGCTCGGCGAGAGAGATCGCCGCCGCCGATTGCCCTCACGAGGGCAGGGCGATGCTTTGTCCAAGCGGGGTACACCTCTACTGTATGTTTCACCGTGTCCTCCAGGCGTTCCGCACAGTGGCGACACCCAGGCGTCACTTCCGCACGAATCCGGTGGAGGAACCTCCGAACTTTCCATGTCCGGTGAGAACCTGCTTCATGCGGAAAGTGCCGACGCCGTGAGCTCTTCCAGCCACGCCTCAAAGAGGGGACTTACCGCTATAATTGTGGCGTGTCCAACTGGGTTGCGATAGTCGCTGACGCCATTTTACCATGAGATACCGCCAGAGCTCTGTCCGCCATGCCGCAACCTGTTGCGGCAGCGGACTTAAGTTTTTCCTGTGACTTAACCTCCATTGTCCATACATTGTCTGGTTTAAAATAAAGCATATGTTAAATGGTGCCCAGACACAGCAATGCTGGGCCGAGGCATACAACAGAGATGGCGGGATGATCTGGATGGCTTCCTTAAGAATTGGAACGAAAGCGAGGAACCGTGATCGTTGGAAGAAGGGGAAGCCTTTGCCCAGCAGTTGGACAGTACGAGCTAACTATAATAATAATATGTCACTCAGTGATAATGAAAACACAAACAAAACACACAAAATAACAACACTCACTATCACAACTCAGTGATAGTGAAGTGAACTCAGTGCAATGTGAAGTGTTACTAACATAGTCTTAAGTCTTATTTACTAACGACAAGTTGTATTTACTCTATATGTATGTTAGTCTGTAAGGTATATATCTATGGGCGAAGATGCCTGATAATAAATGATTTATTATTATTCTCTTTATTCAATTTTTTTTTACATATAAAATTACATTTTTATATATTTTTAAACAAAATTATACAGAAGAAAAAAAAAAACATTTACAAATATAAAAATATAGTTATCCACCGGTGTCGGGAGCAGGGTCCAAGCTACCGGAGGTTAGGGCTGCAGAGACAGGAACCTCCTCACAATGCGAGCCGTATCGAGGAGTACTGCCTTCTGTATCAGACCCTTGATCCATCCGTGCAACGGTAGCTTCGACAGATGGTCGTCGAAGCTTTTGGCTATAAGGCCATTATTATTATTATTAGTAAAAAATTTAGCAATTAGATTACAATGCTCTCTGGTAGTCTCCTAGAGATTATATTCTGCACAAAATGATTGATTTTCAATAATATAACTGTTTTATTACAGAGCTTGAACCTGGAAATCTGTACAAGAATTATCAAGATGTAGAAGCGCACCATTCTGAATCTGAAGAAGAACAACTCGTAATGGAGATTAAAACAGAGGAAGAAGAACTATCTGAGAACCTAAGAGTCAGGGAGGTGGAGAGTAAGTATTATAGGATTAGAAGAGACTTCCTGGAAAATGTCAAGCATCTGAGCAAGAAAACACCCTATAAAAGATGTAAGGGACAGCCCTCCACAAACTTTAAGGGCTTGCTCAGTAGACGAAACTGAACAACCTTCCAAAAAAATTTTTTTTATGAAACGAAAAAAGAAATCAGCCTCACCATACAAAATAATAACTTGATTGGACAATTTGTATGGTGAGGCCGAATTTTTTTCGTTTCATGAAAAAAAAAAATTTTAGGAAGGTTGTACAGTTTCGTCTACTGAGCAAGCCCTTAAAGTTTGTGGAGGGCTGTCCCTTACACCTTTTATAGCTCCATCGCTTTAACAGTTCCGTTTATTTCGCAAATAGATTTATTTATATTACGTCACTCACCGAATTGCAAAAGTTTAACAACGAAGACGATTGGCTTGCCAATGTATGGAATGCGCAAAGCGATCCCCATTCTGACGCCGAGCGAATTGCAGGGAATCGTTTTCGTAAAGGGTAGACAACGAACCTGGGGTAGGGGTACCCCTACGTTTTGCAGATATTCATAAGTGCTAGTAACCACTTACCATCAAGTGGTTGCTTGCTTGAACAACACTCTGTGTCATAAGAACCTTCGTTGTCGTTTGCTTGCAGAGCTAGAACTGGTAAACCCAGACAAAAGCAACCCAGGTGTTGGAGATATACCAGCACACGACTCTGAGTTACATTCCGAAGGTGATGCACCTCTGGTGGAGATGAAGACTGGAGTGGAGGAAGGTCAAGGAGTATCAAAGAGGAGGCAAAGAGCCTGTGTGACTCGAAGTAAGTGTTCATGTGTGTGGGCAAACATTTTCCACTAGCGTTATATGAGTATAACGCTAGTGGAGAGTGTTTTTGCCATTTGCGTTTGTTTACTTCTGCAATTTTTTGTTAAAACAACTTAAACATGTAGGAAAAACCGGCCAAGAGCGTTTCGGGCCACGCTCAGTCTAGAGTTCCGTAGTTTCCCGTCTGTCATAATAATAGTGTTACCACTTATGAGTTTAAAAAAAGGCTATTTGTTACGTTGACGTACTAAGTACGGAACTCTAATAAATACGGAACCCTAAAAAGGGCCCACAAAGGACGGTTATAACTAAAACAGTATGCAATTAGAAGAAATTTCAGCGATTGTGCACTCGTAAAATTACGAATATATTTAAGAAGCAACGATTTTTTACCACGGTAGGTCATGAAAGCACGGAAAATCAAAAGATAATACCGCCAATGCCAAGGAGAGACCAACCGAACAATTTGATAATACCCGACCCAATCAACTCAGGAAAAATCCTAACAGCGCCATCTCTCAGGGTATTGGGTTACTAATTAATACATAGGTACCAGTTTAAAAAAGTAAAGCACGGAAAATCATTTTATTTCAGCTTTCTAGTGCTAACGGTCACAGAGATTAAGCGAGGACAAACAGACAGACAGACATGGCGAAACTATAAGGGTTCCTAGTTGACTACGAAACCCTAAAAACAGACCAAGTGTGCGTCGGACTCGCACACAAAGGATTAGGTAAAAGGAGAAACTGACAGACTGACATATCAAGGCACAGCCGAAACTTCTGGGAACTGTAACTTGGGTTGAAATTACTTGTTTTGACTGCCTTAATGCTTAGCGTATAAATGTAAAACTACTTTAGAAAAGGACTAGTCCTTTTTTGTTTTTGATAGGAAAAATCATCCAATGACAACCCCCCCCGCTCTTGGGCCGTTCCTTCAAGCCTTCATACCGAGGCTCCCTGGCCCCAGTAGGCTTCGACCCGGCTGGGCCCCTGCTGTTGCTGACAACGCCTTGAGGCGCGCGGGAACAGTGCGCGCCGTCGACGACTTGGGCTTGGTCCGGACAGTTACCGGACGGCCGGAAAGCGAGCTACCCATTGCTCACTGTCCGCAAGCCCGCGCCTACGGTGGCTGGAAATCGGGATTGGAATCTCGGCCGCGGTGAGAGCGCCGTTGCCTGATGCGGTCGGCCTCCTCCTTAGCGAGCATTACTGCTTCGCAGAAGTCGGCGACCGCATGCCACTCCTCCTCGCTCCGGACCATGGCCTCAACCAAGGCCCGGCGCGAGAGGTCTCCGCCGCCGATCACCTCCACGAGGGCACGGCGATGCTCCGCGCAAGCAGGGAAGGACTCTAGTCTCGTTTTTTCCGGGACCGACGCCACTTTTGAATCTTAAAAATAGAAAAAAAATCTTCGAGACTCGAATTTTCGAGACCGGGATCCCTGGGATGGAAGCCCTGTTGCATAGTTCGATAATGTAGACAGTAAAAAGAGTATTTTTTCCGAGACGGAGCTAAAATTGTTTAGCTCCATGTCTTGTTTAGTTTGCATGGCTCGCTCTTGAATTCTTATTTCTTAAAGGGTCTATATACACTACGCGTTATTCAGACCGTTTTAGTCTAGTAATTTGACGTATTTAGTCTATGGTTCGACGTATCGCGTAGTGTAGAGTCTGTCTAATAAGTTAAACGACTTGGGTAATTATTAGGATTTAATGAAATCTGATGTAGTCAACACGGGTTCAATAATCAAGGTTGATTAAGATATAGATCATTGTTTACTAACAGAAGGACCTTTTAAAAAGTACCGAATATAAGTATTTTTTAAATGATTGAATATTATACAAAATTCCCAAGACGGTTGACTTATTAGACAGACTATAATAAGGGTCAGACTGTCTTACTCAGGAAGAAAAATAAGACGAGTCTGAATATTGCACGCGTTATTCAGCGTAGTGTAATAGACCATTAAGCTGTGTTTACGTCCAAAAATACATAATCTACAAGTATTGTTTCGATTCACGTGCGTATCATAAATTACTATAACTTATCAAAATTGTTAACACAGGAGCGGCCGTCGCGAAGAAACCAACTCTAAAAAGAAAACTAGAACATACAATTCCAGCCAAGCAAACGATGAATGTGCTGTCAGACTCGAAAATTGTCCAGACAATTAAAACTAGTACGTCCAAATCTGTTGCTAAGATCAAAGAGCCGGTCACTACCACACCCCAGAGTAGTTTAAGTCAATCTTCCAATTTAATACAACATACTCAAATACACAGCGTTGAAAACCCCTTCACATGTCGTATTTGTCAGAGCGGTTTTAGTCATAAGTATATTTTAAATAAACATTTTAGAAAACACACTGGTGAAAAACCATACAAATGTGATATTTGTCAGCATAGTTTCAGATATAAGAAAAATTTAAAAGTACATATTAGAAATCATTCTGGTAAAAAGCCCTTCAAATGTGAAGTATGTCAGCGTAGTTTTAGTCACAAGGGTAGTTTGAACTTAGGGCTTTCAATACCGGTATTACGGGATCCCGTAATACCGTGATCACGGATATATTTTGGTATTTTTTCAATCACGGTATTGACTCGTCAATACCGTGATTACGGTATTACAATCCTTAATGTAAATTATTGCGTTTTGTAGTAATAAACAGCAAGAAATTGTATTATTAATATAAATTACGATTTAATATTTTTCTGACACTTGTATTAAGCGCTAACTCTTATCTCCAGCTCTCCCGCCCGCACCTCGCCTAGACCTGTTTCTGAGTCGAGCGAGCCTAAAGGGCTTATTACACTGCGCGTTATTCAGCACAAGACAGTCTGACTCCTGTTACGCTATGCGATACTTTTTTCTTACAATTTGCACTTTTGTAAATTGTAAATATTATTGTGAATGTAAGAACTATGTGGATTACTCTTTTCTTTTTTATTTTCACATGATGTCTGGCAGTTTTGAGTATTTGATGCCGTCTACCCAAATGTAATCACTTTCTTTGGCTTTGTTCGTCAAGTTGTTGAGCTCCTTAGTAGTCCTGAGTTGAGCTACACGCACACTAACAAATGCTTGCACTGACTGGACAGGTCCACTTAGAACTGTGTGGTTCTTTCTACAAAAGACCATCTCAGGCTCAATCTACATGGTTCTCATAATAATATGATTTGACCACTACATGTTTTGCTGTATGGACTTTAAAAGGGACTTTGACCCCTGAGTTTGTTTCGGTGTTTCTTCTCAGAGTAGTCAGCTAGGAAACACCGGCCTCATCAAGTTTTAAGTAACGAGAAAAAAATTAACGTGTAAAAGTGTTATTATAAAACCTACTTGCAAAATAAAGATCATTTATCAGAACCATAGACTAAAACGGTCTGAATAACGCGTAGTGTAATAGGCTCTTTACGACGTTATTGTTTTGTTAGTCAGTATTTCAAAAGCGCCCGGGTAACATGTGCATGTGAACTTGGTCTTTGTGTATTTTTGATAAGTTTGTGATCTTGACGAGAAACATGGTACACCTATAGTTTGTCTCAATTCTCAACGGATCCCGCAATAGTTTTTTTTTTTGTAAAAACCGTTGACGAGTCATGAATTCACAACAGATAGAAGCATCTAAACTTGTGACATTTTCCACTTTGATTTATGTCTTTTTTACTTTAACTAATCACGTTATCCGTTAGATCTACAATTAAATAGTAAAAATTTAATATTTCAGCCGTTTGAATGTGGCTTTGTTTTCTAACTTCAATTATTATTAATTTTGCCTAATTAGCACTTATTAACTACCACGTGTATAAAGTAACAATTCAAAATTATACATTTAATTGGTAGTTTGGTACAATAAATACAAAGGAAATATTCTTATATTAATAAGAAAGACACGAGTCTTGATGCTTGCTGACTTTTGAGGGCAGTATAGGTACGTACCGAATGTATCAGCCAGTAAACAATAGGTACGGCAGCGCTATGCTTACTTGAACCTTATTAAAACTGCGTTTTAACCTTATTAGAACTGTCGTAAACAAGTTACAGCGTCAAATAAGCCTAAACCTTACGCAGCTTAATGGTTTTAAGCTGCCATATTTTCTAATCGCTAGCTTCCAATGGCTGTGCATACGTTCGATTCGTATCGAACGTATGCACTCAAGCGTCAAGTAAGCATAAACCTTAGGCAGATCTATGGTTTTAACCTACCTTATTTGCTAATCGCCGGTAAACAATAGGTGGGTAAACGGTAGGTAGCGCCATGTTTACTAGAACCTTATTAGAACGGTTAAGAGAGAATAAAGACTGATTCGAAAACAAAAATACGTATTTAAATGGCTTTATTAATGTCCTAATTAAAGTTCTTATGAGAAGGTATTACAGTCAAGCACTAATATAAAAAATTAAAAAAATTGAGTTCAATACCGTGATCACGTGATCACGGTATTGAATATTCTAATACCGGTATTGATACCGGTATTGAAAAAGTCCGGTATTTGAAAGCCCTAGTTTGAACGTACATAGTCGGCAGCACACTGGTGAAAAACCTTATCAATGTGATGTATGTCAGCGCAGTTTTGTTCGCAAGAATAGATTAAATGTACATTCTAGACAACATTATGGTGAGAAACCTTTTAAGTGTGATATTTGTCAGAGGAGTTTAAGTGATAAGAGTAGTTTAAAAGAACATTTTCGAATACACACCGGTGAAAAACCTTACAAATGTGATGTATGTCTGCGCAGTTTTATTAGTAAGAGTAAATTAAATGTACATTTCAGAAAACATTCTGGTGAAAAACCCTTTCAATGTGATATTTGTCAGAGTAGTTTTAGTGATAAGAGTACTTTTAACAAACATGTCCGAAAACACACTGGTGAAAAACCTTACAAATGTGATGTGTGTCAGCGCAGTTTTAGTGAAAATGGTAGTTTGACCATACATAGTCGGCTGCATACTGGTGAAAAGCCTTACCAATGTAGTGTATGTCAGCGCAATTTTGTTTGTAAGGGTAAATTAACTGTACATTTTCGAAAACATTCTAGTGAAAAACCTTTTAAGTGTGATATTTGTTTCTGCAGTTTTAATAGTAAGAGAAGTTTAAAAGTTCATAGTCGAATACACTTGAAAATGTGATGTATGTCAGCATAGTTTTACTCAATATTCTAATTTAAATTTTCAGATACCGTGAGACACAATAGTAAAACAATAGATGCTTGAGCTTTAATTAATTAAAATAACGTATTCGAATTCATACTGACGAAAAAGCATTCAAATATGATGTATGTCTGCGTAGTTTTAAACAAAAGATAACTAAATAACAAGTGCTGAATAACAAGTGAGAAGACTAAATAACAAGTAAGTTAGTGATTAAGCTCTAAATAACGGTGAAATAATTATTTCTAATAACTTTTGGTGTCTAAAATCAATTTAGTTAGTGATAAAACTAAAACCTGTAAATAATTAAAAAACTGATTAAACGATTTAAAAACGTAAATGTTAAATTACGTTTTTTTTTTACAAACTAGTAGAGTCGGCTCCAATCCAGAACATTTAAGGTGGGATACGGTTACGAACCCAATATCCTACACAGCAACCTTCGTTCTCCTGCGAATTTCTTCATTTCTGATGTGATCACGCAAGGATCACATATAGCCTAGCATATATAGCATAGCATAGCCCTTTCCAATGCCCTTTGGGTTTTTTTCCGGTGGGAAAATCATCTAATGACCGATCATCCAACACTCCTGTTCCTTCGTTGCCTTTCATATCGGGGCTGAGTTATCTTTCGAAACTAACCCTGGCCCCAGCAGGCTTCGACCCAGTTGGGCTTCTGCTGTTGCTGACAAATCCTTGATGCGCGTGGGAACAGTGCGCGGGTTCCGTCCGGACGGTCGGACAGCCAGCGCCCATTGCTCGCCGTCCGCAAGCTCGCGCCTACGGTGATCTCAGTGGAGGCAGCTGGGGCGCTGTGAGCGCTGTTGCCTGATACGGTCGGCCTCTTCCTTTGATTGCCCTTTGGGTGACTTTAAGTCTTCTGATCAGGCCGAAGCTCATAGTGTAATCACAAACGCTACTTTTAATTAGAATCTTCTTTTTTACTTGATGTTTTGTATGTCGTCCTCTTTCATCAGGTATTAGTGTCACCGTTGATGTATTAAATTTATCAAGTGCTATATTAATAAATACTACTAAAGGCACTCAAAAATGTTTTTTACACACATCTTCATAACTTGAAGTTTCACCATCAGTAGCAAGCAATTTGTATTTTAAAGTGTACTTACGTCTCGAAGCAGTATCGCTGTAAATTCTACGCTTAGTTATTCTTATAACTAAATTAGCCTCATATGTCCACTGCTTTTCTCTATCACATAGCATCCAAATTTTTTCAAAAATTTTCTTGCTCGTTTCTTCGTTTAATTTATTGAAACGCGTTCCAAATGAGAATAGGACCGATTCCTATGTTTTGACGTCTCGTCGTACTGTCAAATCGAAGAAATTTTGGCAAAAATTAAGAACTTGGAGATGAGTAAAATTGAAGAGCTTGATTCTGATTAAATTTTTTTCGTTAATATTTATTCAGAATCTCCATCAGCTTCAGGAGTATGACTATGGATCAGTTTTGAAATACTTATAGTACTTGGCAAATATAATCCTAGTTTTACATAGATTCATCAGTCTTTAGGCGCAATGGCGATCGGCTAATGGTTGAAAAATATTTATAATCGATACTTTTTAGTTCTTCTAATAGTAAACAATGATCAAGATCTTGATTATTGAACCAGTGTAGAATACATCAGATTTCATTTTACTCTAATAATTACCCAAGTCGGTTGACTTATCAGACAGACTATATTTAATAGTTAAGCGAAATTTTCAGATTCTAAAGCATATAAACATTCTAATAAAATGCACACACGCACAGCATGCGCGTAGTGTAACAAACACATTCGTACCCACAGATAACTATATATTAGTCAGAGATTCGTACCTATTATTTCGTATTACTGTCACATAGATTTATTATCAATGTAATTCCATTCCACATAGACAGTAAGTTTATGAGTTTTTGGTGGGATTTCTTCGTGTGATGTTCACTGACTACTGACTGTTATTTGCAAATTGATTTCTAGTGGATATTTAGAAATCCGTCTGGCGACGAGCTCGTTCAGTAGCTGGAGGCAGGAGCGTGTGAGACTGGATAGTGGTGTAATTAGTGTGGTGCGAGGCTGGCGAGGCACTGGCGAGGATATTCTTCTACAAGCTTGACTTTTTTTTGTTTGTTTGTTTATATGTATGATTAAAATAATAATTTTAACAGTTTATATGTAAAAAAAGGTAAATAATTTTACTCATGTGATTTTATTTCATATAGCACTATTTTTGGGAATCCATAGCAATCTAGCACTATTTGAGAAGATTTTTAGCACTTGCTGGTGGTATAGAGTTGGCAACACTCAACACTGACTGACACTGACAGTGACAGGTGACGGTAGTAGGCAGTCTAATCTGTGGGTGACGGAAAAAACAAATCGAAATATTATGTTCGGCATAAGTTTTTATAACATAAATAAATTAAATACTTAATTCAACATTTATACATAATATAGTTAATAATTTGACGGATTTACTACGAGGCGAATATGACATTCGCTATTTAAACTGTGTAGCACTTCAGAAGTTTCAGCTATTCTTTCACCACCGACACAATGTTGAAATTTGTCTTGCTCTGGGTAAGCGGTATCAAAGACCGACTCTAAGCATAGCTCTGTCTTTTTGAGGTGCACAAAGGAATTGCACACGACATCTAATTCGTTTTACGATTACAAGATAAGTCTAATAAATAATAGTTTTATTTACAAACAACTAGCATTTTAAAATATTCATACTTAAAATCAAAGTTTATTGTTATTATTGAATAAATTTGCCGTGGTTTCTCCCGCGTAACTATATAAAATTTAATCTATGTCAGCAATAAAGCAGCGTCAGAAAAGTGAAAAAAGTTCAGTTATCAGTTTAGTACTTCCAGAGATTTCCTTTTTCAAACAAAAAATCGAACTACCTCTGTAATATTAGTGTAGATATAAAATAAAATGGAAAGACTGTCAATGTGTAGAATATGTTTAGTGGAGAATGTTCGCATGTGTGTGGTTACCAACAAGAGCCTTCAGGAGACGTATGAGAAGCTGACTGATGTTCCAGTAAGTGTAAAAACTAATAATTGAAAATTAACATGTTGACGGACAGTAACGACCACAGGCGTCTTACTATTAATTCATTAAACCCCAAGCGAACGCCGGCGTTTGCGCACCTATTGTCTTTCAATTGTGTCTGTAATTATCACAATTGAAAGGTTAAAAGTGATACAACAGTACGCCTGTCAATGTGTGAGTTTTTACAATACGTCTGTGGGCAATGTATGAAAATAAGTAGTGTCACAGTTGCCCCAGTCAGTGAGATAGTACTGTCCGCCAACATATTAAAAATAATTCTACTTCGGATTGTTAAATAAAGGCACAAAATAGTACGTAATCAATCATTGTTGCAGTTTGTAACTGAAGACCGTAAGCCGATGCTCGCTTGTTCGTTCTGCTGCACTAGACTAAAGCAATGCTGCCAATTGCAGAGACAGTGTGTGCAAGCTGAGGAGCTGTTAGCTCAGATGTTGAGTGAGGACTATAAGGTGAGGAAATCACTATAATAAATAATTTAGTATTTCTAAATTACTTTGCTGAATCTTAAAATAGAGCAAAATGCAAGTTTTTAGAAGCTTTAAGATTTACTAATTTTCAAGTGTTCCTTAGTTTACGGCGCCAAATTCAATTAAAAAAAAATTACCAAGTATAATTAATATTTTACGATTTAAAAAATACATTAAACCCCAAGTGAACGCCGGCATTCACTCTTTCTATTGTGTCTCTAATTACGATATAATAAGGGCCCCCCTTCAAGTATCACGTAAGCAGATTTTTTGCAAATATTAACTCCCCTCCCCTCCCTCCCCTTGTCAGCAAAAGTAAGCATAGCTCTCACCCCTACTCCTACGGCACGCCACAATTATGGCGATAAGTCCCCTCTTTGAGGCATGGCTGGAAAGACCTCACGGCGTCCTTACCTTCCGCATGATACAGGTTCTCACCGGAAATGGCAAGTTCGGGAGGTTCCTGTTCCGAATCAAAGCGTAAGTGACGCCCGGGTGTTGCCACTGTGCGGAACGCCCGGAGGACACGGTGGAGCACACAATCGCTGTGTGCCCTGCTTGGGCGGAGCATCGCCGTACCCTCGTGGGGGTGATCGGCGGCGGAGACCTCTCGCGCCGGGCCTTGGTCGAGCGAACCAGTAATGCTCGCTAAGGAGGAGGCCGACCGCATCAGGCAACGGCGCTCTCGCCGCAGCCGGGATTCCAATCCCGATTTCCAGCCACCGTAGGCGCGGGCTTGCGGACAGTGAGCAATGGGTAGCTCGCTGTCCGGCCGTCCGGTAACTGTCCGGACCAAGCCCAGGTCGTCGACGGCGCGGGCTGTTCCCGCGCGTCTCAAGGAGTTGTCAGCAACAGCAGGGGCCCAGCCGGGTCGAAGCCTACTGGGGCCAGGGTTATCCGAAAGAGCGCTTGAGCCCCGGTATGAAGGCTTGAAGGAACGGGATGGGTTTTTTAGTCAGTAAGAGTCTGACACTATCTCCCGCTCCGCCCAAGAGCGGGGGTTGTCATAAGATGATTTCTCCCGTCGAAAAAAAAAACCCCTACTCCTATGCTTATGTAAACATTAGTACAAGTATTTGTCTTAATAATAGTTTTTTGTTTTTATTTCACTGAATACCCTTAAAATAGAGGAAAAAAAACAAACTTAATTTGAAAGTTTTACAAATTAATCAAAATTATAAATGTTTTAACTAAAATTATAAATGTTTGTGTGTGTGTTGTGGTTTCTCTTAAATAACTAAGAAAAATTATATACTGCTGACGTAATCACCATCTAGACCCCCCTATCCCCTATGTCATCCAAAATAAGCAATGCTAAAACCGGGGTGTTCACCCCCTATAGTGCTTACATAATAATTGAATGGTTTCATTTAATTAAATTCAAGAGGGTAATTTCTTGAGTACAAAACCTTCGAGATAAAACTTAAGAATAAATACGATTCAATGAACATCTGTGTCTGAATCTGAACTAGATAACTTAATGTCTGCGTTTTGGACAACAGCACTGTTCCCTTGTAGGTTATACATTTTATTTCTCAACAAAAGTCCAGCATTTTAATTTTATTATAATCTGTAAAAGTATCTAAAACTGAAAAAGTTTTTTTTTTTAGTCTAGTATTTAGAGGCCTCAGTGCACTCTGGGTGACTATGCCAGCGTCATGGGATCAATCCTATTGTAATAGGCATTCTGCAATCTGCGATAGCAAACTGCAAGTCACCCATTATTTATTTATTTATTTATTACAGCCTGGAGGACTTACAGCTTAATAAACTAAAGATAGAAATAAATATAAACGACAGAAAGCCAATTACAAGTCCTCACGTATAGTGTCAGACTTAAAATTGAAAAATGAGCATATCAACCTTTACATTATGATTAAAGCTTATCAAAATTTTACAGCTACATAAACAAGTTCATTGCAAGGGTTAACGAGTAGTAACTAGAAAACAAAAAATAAGTAGGGAACGAATAGAATAACAAGAACATAAAAAAAAAATATCGAAACAATTACTTAAAAAACCTGAGGCTTATACGTCGTCTGGCCGACGCCAAGCCATAAAGGGATCAAAGTCATGCTGCATACATATCTTATTGAACTGTCTACTCGCTCGTATAATAAAACTATTCTGTTTAGTTGATGCTATTTTACCATTACCCTATTAAACCCAACAATATCATTTTAGAAGTAACTGATCATCAGGATTCTTTTTCTTAACAAAAAAATATATTGTTCCAGCAAAAACTTTTAACAAACCAAGGACACTTGGAATTTGTTGGCGGGTTTATTATAACTCCGATAGAGAAGATAAGTATAGTAGATGATTGTCAAGTAGGAGGTGATGCTATCAAACAAGAACCACCAGATGTTTGTGAGGAACAAGGTGATGCTAATGCTAAGTTACAGCCGGCACAACCAACTGAAGGTAAATATATTGTTATGGCCTTGGGTAATCAAATGCCGATTTACTAAGAGACAACTTTATTCACCACAAACAATAACAAAATAGTCCAGTCAACAATAATCCGAATCGCAATTAACACTAGAGTACTGTTACACTATCGCTTAGGTCGTTAAGTAAAATCACTTCAAGTACTAGGGTAGTTCGCTCTTGATCGCAGTCGAAATCACAACTGACTCGCTTCCGGCCGGGGGCTCGTATTTATATGCGGAGCCAAGAAGATTCTAGATACCGACATTCCCGGATCTATCCAGAATTCCAGAAGACTTGAATCGCTTCTCGAAGTCATAAATCATTTTTATTGCTCGTGGTAATAAGAGTCACTTTCATGCGAATTTCGACTCTATTGTTAAAGTCTGAAAGTACCATTTCCCTTATCGATAGATTCTTGCCTAACTACTAGTGGTACTTGCTTTGTGGATGTTTCGAGATTTTTCTAAGCCTGGCTACGCACAACCATTCTAGATCTTTCGAACAGCAATGCGTTTTAATTATTACGTGCTACTCGTTATTTTCTCGGAGATATGGCGTTACAATATCAACAAAGCGTTAGTCACATATAATTAGTTCAGCGAAATCAGATAGTGCTTTAGCAGTCTCCTAGAGATAAATTACTGCAAAAAAGGAATTTTCAATCATATAATTATTATATTACAGAGCTTGATTGTGAAGATCTGTACAATAGTCATCCAGATGTAGTATCACCCCATTCATCTGAGTCTGATGAAGATCAACTTGTAATGGAGATTAAAATAGAGGGAGAAGAAGAACATGAGTTATCTGAGCACCTAAGAGTCGGGGAGACGGAGAGTAAGTATTATAGGAATTGGAGATACTAAAAAAGGTTCGTTTACGTATTAGTACTGGTTTAAATAATATGAAAGTCTTTTATATTTGTATGTATATTAACGAAGCGATCATAACATTTAATGTGTTCAGTGGCGTAACTGGCAAGGCTGGCAAAATGCCAAGGGCCCCAGGGCCGACGGGGCCCCCGGTCTTAGAGGCCGCGAGCTCGGAAGAAGTAACCCAAAATATATTAAAAAAAAAAATTAAAATGAAATCACAACGTAACGTGATTTATCGGGGGCCCCATCTAATAAATTTGCCACGGGCCTCATATGATATAGTTACGCCACTGAATGTGTTCAAGAAAACCGGAAAGCAGTTCACTTACTGATTCTGAAAAAACGTTTTAAGAATCAGAAAAAAAAAACGGTTTCGCAAAAAACTAAAACGGATTTTGTATTGTATTAAGATTGTTTTATTGCAGAGCTCGACACTGAAAATATTGACAATAGTCATTTAGATGTAAAAGATCACCATTCTGAATCTGAGTCTGAAGAAGATCAA
The DNA here is from genome assembly GCA_929112965.1 of Mythimna albipuncta. NCBI lineage: Eukaryota > Metazoa > Arthropoda > Insecta > Lepidoptera > Noctuidae > Mythimna > Mythimna albipuncta. Next base: position 7,003,507 of record OV815985.1, on the reverse strand, counting down.
CTTGTAATGGAGATTAAAATAGAAGAAGAAGAAGAACATGAGTTATCAGAGAACCTAAGAGTCAGGGAGATGGAGAGTAAGTATTATAGGAATTGGAGAGAGATAGTAAAAAAATCAATTCACAAAAAAATGCAACAGACTTCAATGTAAAAAAAAAACTTAAAAAAAGACGTGTGACACTCGGGGACTGCCGCGGTAAAGCTATTGCATAGCATTTTTTTCAACCTAAGCAATTATAAATTATCTATTTATTTTATTTATGCAGTATTTCTTTCCTTTGTTTTTTTTTCTTTGATATTAATTGAAGTTACACTTTCTCACATTGAATTGAATTTTGATTGACTGTTCACTCATTTGTTTTCTTATCGGTCACCACGCTCAAAAAACAAATGAGTGTGGGGTGTTAGGTTATTTTCGTTACGGAATTTCTGGATTCGGTCTCCACGCTCAAGGCCCGCGATAGAAGCTATGCAATAGCTTAAAAGTACAAAATCACTTTAATTTCGGAAGTCGGTTTTCTATGATAGTTTTGTGACTTCCGAAATTAAAGTGCTTAATTTTTTACTTTTTTAGTGTTTTTTTTTTTATATTGACATCGGTTGTAGTTTTACTTGTTATGACAGTTCTACTATGATCCTATGAGTTCTGTTCCATATCTTTGAAGGCACTTATCAGATCAAAACAAAATTTATATGAGACCAATTCGGAAGCTCCTTTCAATAGAAAAAAAGAAAAAACCATTTTCCCAAACGGTCCAGCCCCTAGCCAAGTTACAACCATTTTGGCTTGCGCCGAACGCTTCGAGTTGGCCGCCAATTCTTTTGTTCTGACCACGTGACTGAGCGTTGAGATGACGTCATTTGGCTAGGGGTACTGAATTGACAGAGATATTGGTGAAACTAAATAAAAAAAGACGGGTTGCACTCCGGGAGTGCCGGCAGAAGTGAAAACTTGATTATTAACGTTGAGCATGTTTGATATTTTGGAATGGTTAGGGAATAATTTTGCACCAATTGCTTTATCAGTATAAAAGTACTATCATTTATGTGGTAGAACACAATATTCATTTATTGCGCTATCGTACACAAACATGACAATTTGTATTACATTAAAAATTTAACACTTTAAAACTATTACAATTATTTTACATTAAAAAGTTTATCTCTCCGAAAAATCAACGTCGCCGTCTTACACTTTTTCGATCAGGTCACGTGTCCTGACGCGAGTTTAAGATTTTATACCCATTACAGAAAAAGTGCTCAACGCCGCTAAAGAAGTTTTCACTTCAAAAAAAAATTGTTCAGAATGTATATTCCAAAATTACTTTTACATTGATATAACAAATCACTCGCGCGCCTCTATCTGATAGCCTTTCTCGTCATAAATAAAAAAGAACAATTTAAAATAGATACGTATCTATTTTAAATTGTTCTTTTTTATTTTAAACTACTAAGTACTAACGTTAAATGGCAATAACTTTTTTTTAAATCATGGTATTAGTTTTTTTTATACCACATTCGAATCTGCATTTAATGGACATATTATTTCTATAATGGACACCGACAGTGTAGTACATTTCTTTTACACCATTCGCGCCCAAAGTCTATTGATTAACTGAAGACTATAGTTAAAATTTGAAATAAACACATTTTTCCTTTAATATCTTTAGCACTGTTCAGCAGTAATATACAAAAAACAAAATAGGAAAGTAATGGTTTTTATTGAAATTAGAGCCAAATTAGTGTCGCAAGGTGTTGTTTTTACTAAAAAAATGTAAAGATCAGTTTTATTCTGAGAACTATGGTAAATAGCGGTTTTAAATTGTGGTATGTGATGGCTGAATACATGGTGTATTAACGTTAGACCACTATTTACGCCACTCCCTGTATACAATATGCTATTAGTTCTACATCCTTTAAAAGTTCCACTGAAAGGACATCTATGCAATATTATGTACGACTAGCAGTTTTCGCTCGACTTCTTTCACGTGAATTTCGTGCTATCTCCTAAATAGCGCAAATAAAAAAAAAACACAGCCTTTTAACTTACACTCATGTTAAGTTTGAAATAAAAACTTGTAAAAGTAGAATTAATTGCAAAGATATAGTTTTCGAAAGAGGTTGACAATGCACCTGGGGTACCTCTCGAGGACGAGTGGCGGGCGGTCGCCGACTTCTGCGAAGCAGTAATGCTAGCGAAGGAGGACGCCGACCGCATCAGGCAACGGCGGCGCTCACAGAGCCCCAGCCGCCGCCGGAATTCCGACTCCGATTTCCGGCCACCGTAGGCGCAGGCTTGCGTACAACGAGCGATGGGTAGCTCGCTGTCCGACCGTCCGGTAATTGTCCAGACCGAGCCCAAATTGTCGACGGCACGCACTGTTCCCGCGCTTAAGGCGCTGTCAGCAACAGCAGGGGCCCAGCTGGGTCGACTAGCCTACTGGGGCCAGGGTTAATTCGAAAAATAGCTCAAGCCCCGGTACGAAGGCAACGAAGGAACGGGGTGGGCTTTTAGTCAGTAAGAGTCTGACACTATCTCCCGCTCCGCCCAAGAATGGGGGTTGTCATTGGATGTTTTTTCCCACCATAAAAAAAACCTGGGGTACCTCTAGTATTGCAGATATTTATAAGCGGTAGTGACTTGTAATTACCATCAAATGGAAGGGCCCATTTGATGCTAATTAGTCACTACCAGTAACTTGAACAACAATCGTACACACGACTCCTGATTTTCTATTTAAACATTTGCCTTAATTATTAACGTTCCTTGAAGGCGTTCAATGTCTAATCCCTGTGGTGTTTCGTTGCTGTCGATTATTATAATATTATTATTTCATTTATTTATATTTATACATATTAATTATATTTTTAAATATTTCTTATAAAACGAATATTAAAAAAAAAAAAACATTTAAAAATACAAAAAATAGTAGCCCACCGGCATCGGGAACAGGGTCCAAGCTACCGGTGGTCAGGGCTCCTGAGAGAGGAATCTCCTAACTATACGCGTCGTGTCCAGGAGTACTGCTTTCTGGATCAGGCCCTTGATCCAGCTGCCTAACGAGAGCCTCCAATATTATTATTATTATTATTTGCTATAGGGGTGAGCAATGTAGATTAAAACCCTGTGGTTTTGTTTTCTTACAGTGCTAGAACTGGAAAACCCAGAAGAAAGCAATCCAGGTGTTGAAGATATACCAGCACAAGCCTCTGATTCTGATTCTGAAGATGATGTACCTCTGGTGGAGATAAAAACTGCAGCGGAGGAAGGTCAAGAAGTATCGAAGAGGAAGCAAAGAGCCTGTGTGACTCGAAGTAAGTGTTCATCTGTGTGGACACACACTGTCCACTAGCGTCAACGACCTTACAGCCAAAAGCCAGATCAAATGAAAATCAAAAGCATTAATTTCAAATAGACCTTTTTTTGCAGGCACTTTTGAATAATAATATTCCACAACTGTCACACAACGCCGTCTAGTCCCAAGCTAAGCAGAGCTTGTGTTATGGGTATTAGACAACTGATAAACATACTTATATATTTCTAAATACATACATATTATAGATAAATTACACCCAGACACAGAACAAATGATTATGCTCATCACAAAAACATTTGTCCTGGGTGGGAATCGAACCCACGACCTCAGGCATAGCAGTCAGGGTCACTAACCACTAGACCAACAGGCCAGTCGCATGAACAGTCAAATGTCGGTCAGTCCAAAAAAAGTGAAGCTAAATTGCATGTTCCAAAGCGTAGATCTCTATAGAGAAGAACGTGCAAGAAACTCCATGGACACTCTTTTAAATAAGATTATGAATTACATTATAATTTTGGTTACATATTTCTTGTTGCTTCCATTATGTGAATACAATGTAGATAATAAAATTATAGCTTCCATACTTATCAATGAGTACACCCTAGTGGTAGTGGAGCTGGACCAGCAGTCCAGCATTTTTATCTTGAATATAATCCCCCAACTTATATGTCAACTGAACTGAACTGGTACGTGGTTCGCCTGCATAATGTGCGTTTAACCTTTCGAATACTCTTAGATACGCAATAGAAAGACAATCAGAGCGAACGCTGGCGTTCGCTTGGAGTTTAATGAATTAATGCAAGATTTAAATTTCATTTACATAATTTATTTACTATGACATTCACAAACAGAACATCAAAATTATCCCAATTGGAAACTGTTGCACAAGGAGGGCATTTTCTTCCGGGAGTGTTCCACTTTCCTTGATTAATGGACCCTTCTTTTTTATTCTTTTCAGTGTCCTCACACTTCAGTCTGATAACGGAAATCAAAATTATTATACAGTTATAAATTATACAGTATTTTTCCATTTAACATTCAGAAGATTGTACAGTGCAAACAAAACAATTACAGGCGTGCACAACATTCACAAATGCGTACCTAAATTCTTAATATTATATTATTAGTTCAAGAAAGAGGAAGGAATTATGCGAGTGCGCTGTTCTAACAGTTTGAGTTTGGCATACCCTACCCTTCCGTCGCTTATCCATATGGAGTTTTGGGTCGAATTGTAATAAGGAATGTTTTTTAAGCACAGTACGCACTGCCTAACAGTGTTATATACCTACTTAGACTTTAAAAATATTTCTAACTTATACGCGAACAAAGTCATGGGTAAGAGATATTGATTATAATAAAACAAAATCAATCAAAAAACCTAAGAGCAACATTTACGACTTCTACGCGGACGAATTCACGGGCAAAGGCTAGTTGTTAAATGAATATGCCTCGCATATAATCATAAATAATCAAAAGTATCAAAATCGTTTAAGCAGCGTACAGTAAGGGTGAACAGCTTCATAATTTTTAAATTCAGCCTCTTTTTTGATGTGCCATCATTCGTTGGTTAGACTTTATCACTCACATTGAGCCACCAAAAAATTTTCGCTGTGGTTAAAACCTTTTCCACTTCCACTTCTTCACTTTCACTTGTTTCTTCTTTTCAAATTTTTTTTTCTTTTCTTTTTATTATTTTTTTCTTTTTTTTTTTGTACTTATTATTTTTATTGTTATCACAGGAGCGGCCGTCGTTAAGAACCCAACACGAAAAAGAAAATTAGAAGGTACAATTACAGTTAAACAAACGATGAATCTATCAGACTCCAAAATTATACGGGCTACTGAAAATACTACGTCCAAATCTGTTGCTAAGAACAAAGAGCCTATCACAACTACATCACAGAGTAGTTTAAATCAATTTTCTAATTTGATACAACATACTCGAATACATGCTGCTGAAAAACCCTACAAATGTGATGTTTGTCAGCGTAGTTTTTCTTCTTCTTTTAACTTAAAAAGACATATTCGATTACACACTGGTGAAAAACCTTTCAAATGTGATGTATGTCAGCGCAGTTTTAATGATAAGAATAATTTAATCCAACATATTGAAATACATGCTGCTGAAAAACCTTACAAATGTGATGTGTGTCAACGAAGTTTTTCTCAATCTTGTAATTTTGAAAAGCATATTTTAGTTCACACTGGTGAACGCCCTTTTAAATGTCATGTATGTCAGCGTAGTTTTGGTCAATCTGCAACCTTAAAACAACATTTTCGGATTCACACTGGTGAAAAACCTTACAAATGTGATGTATGTCAGCGTAGTTTTACTCAATCTTGTCAATTAAAACTACATAGTCAAGTCCACACAGGTAAAAACCTGTTCAAATGTGATATATGTCAGCGTGGTTTTGGTCAATCTTATGCTTTAAAACAACATATTCGGATTCACACTGGTGAAAAACCTTACAAATGTGATGTATGTCAGCGTAGTTTTACTCAATCTTGTCAATTAAAACTACATAGTCAAGTTCACACAGGTGAAAACCTGTTCAAATGTGATATATGTCAGCGTAGTTTTGGTCAATCTTCAACTTTAAAAAGACATATTCGAATACATACTGGTGAAAAACCTTACAAATGTGATGTATGTCAGCGTAGTTTTACACGATCTTGGCTATTAAAACTACATAATCGAGTTCACACAGGTGAAGACCTTTTTAAATGTGATATATGTCAGCGTAATTTTAGTCAACCTTCTCACTTAAAACAACATATTCGAATCCACACTGGTGAAAAACCGTACAAATGTGATGTATGTCAGCATAGTTATTCTCGATCTTATCAATTAAAACTACATAGTCGAATTCACACAGGTGATAACCATTGAAATGTGATATAAGTCAGCGTAGTTTTGGTCAGTTTTCTCACTTAAAACAACATATTCGAATCCACACTGGTGAAAAACCTATCAAATGTGATGTATGACGGCGTAGTTTTACCCACTCTTCTGAATTTAAACTACATAGTCTAGTTCATGCTACTGAAAAAGTTCAATTGTGATATATGTCAGCTAAGATTTGTTTCTAAGAGTGAATATTTTTATATATATAGATATGAGAATGCTTAAAAAACTTAGCCCCGTGGCAACGAGATGTATCTCAAACTGTCAATAATAATAAGTAAGAAAATAATAACCATTTATTATCGTGAACCTTACTGTCAAATATAAAAAAGAAAACCGGCCAAGTGCGAGTCGGACTCGCCCATGAAGGGTTCCGTAGCAGCAAGTAACATAATATAAAAGTTCTTGTAATGTGTTATTTATAACTTTGATCGATGTTTTAATAATAGTGTATTTTTTTTCGATTTATGACGCATTAAAAAAAAACTACTTACTAGATTTCGTTCAAACCAATTTTCGTTGGTAGTTTTTATAGTAATGTAGATCATATATTTTTTTTAGGTTTATCATTCTCTTATCTTAGAAGTTAGAGGGGGGGGGGACACACATTTTACCACTTTGGAAGTGTCTCTCGCGCAAACTATTCAGTTTAGAAAAAAATGATATTAGAAACCTCAGTATCATTTTTGAAGACCTATCCATAGATACCCCACACGCATGGGTTTGATGAAAAAAAATTTTTGAGTTTCAGTTCTATGTATGGGGGCCCCCAAAATTTATTGCTTTTTTTTCTATTTTTGTGTGAAAATCTTAATGCGGTTCACAGAATACATCTACTTACAAAGTTTCAACAGTATAGCTCTTATAGTTTCGGAAAAAAGTAGCTGTGACATACGGACGGACAGACAGACAGACAGACAGACAGACAGACATGACGAATCTATAAGGGTTCCGTTTTTTGCCATTTGGCTACGGAACCCTAAAAATGCCAGTTTTATTTCATCAGGTGTCGATTGAAAAAAAAGAACTTGGAAACAAATGAACTATTTTGGAATACCTACTTTTTATTGTTGAAATTCTTAGTACTTAATATAACAATAAATAAGTAACAGTACATATATTTATTTATTTGCTGGCATACTTTAGTTTTAGATAGGTTTATTTCTAAGTTGTCTATGTTCATTTAACCATTGCTCGGTTTTTGAGAATGTTTTTAGTTAAGGACGTATTCACCTATTTTGACAAATATCGCTGTTTTTCGGGAACCATTATGATGCTCTAGGAATTACATAATTATGAGTATATCTTGATATCAAATAAAATACAATATATGTATCTCCAGGATGGCATAAAAAAATATTACGGTATCATATAAATACGATTTTACCAACGCACTAATACAAGAAAATTACGAAACACAGAGTCTGAGTAGGAACCCGTAACTTAAATTCAGTAAACATTTTTACCTTAAAAACATAAAATAATACAGCTTATATAGTCTTCAACACCTATAGCTAATTATTTTGAACCTACATAAATAACTTTACGATTTATGACCAAAATAAAACCACTTTCAATATTTCTTCATACATTTTTCATTGAACGCGCGATGTCTAGCGTCAGTCCGCGCTCAGAAGCGCTGGTGGATGTCCGTATCGCTCTGTTACAAAAAATAAATAAGTCGAAGCCTATACTAAAGTGTGCGCCGACTTGTACAGGTCGCGCGATGAATCAAGATCGCTCGGCAAAAGTGGAAGGGGCATGCGCAGTATTCAATTCTACGGTCTATTTGGCGACGAACGGGCGGGTGTGCGCCGTCGGCGACACGTCATTGGTAGATAGAGTCGCTCTTCAATTCCCGCGTTGCGTTCTCGCCTCTCATTGGATACTGTTGTACTTGGGTACTGTAGCGTACAGCTTGTGTTATCGTAATAGTAATACGTAGTCGTAAAAAAATGGTTAAAAATAAAGTTTTAAAACGGCTAGCCAGAAAAATGGTTTACGACGTGAATTATTACGTTAAAGAAAGAAAGTAACGAAATTATTTAATTTTGTTTTATTTTAAAATTAATTTTTTGAATTTACCTACTTCCAAGATAAATTACAATCAAAAACTAGTGTTATTATAAGTTACGTTACTAAGGTTCAAACATACGAAATTAAAAATAAAATCCTAACGTACTAAGAATTTCTGTGCGCAATTGTACACATGCGCCGATTGCCCCCACTACTATCACCGTGCGATCTTGATTCACCGCGCGACCTGCATACTACGACTGCAAAGACGTGCTACTTTTTCGGACCGAAATAAAACTAAGTACAAATATGATACTTATTTTTAAAATTGGTTGGATATTATGGAGTAATAATGGATTTACTGATACAGAATAAGTTTTATTTTAAAACAAAGACCAGAAATGGCCAACGGAACTTCATACTTACATATATATCACAATGTAGATAGTTAAGCGACTATGACAATAAAATAAATAAATGGTTCTAAATAGATATGTTAAAAATGGTACCGTCGAAGTGACCTGATGATGATGATGGAGCCGGAAGATAGGCACCGGAACTCTGTAGTTAATCAATGTGTCCTAGCCGTGTTTGGGCTTATTAGAATTGTCATGAGATACACTTTGGCTGTAAGGTACTATCAACTGATTTGACGATGATGATGGAACCGGAAGTTAGGCACCGGAACTCCGTAATTAATCAATGTATCCTAGTCGTGTTTTGGCTTTATTAGAATTGTCATAAGATGCACTTTGGCTATAAATTACTATCGAACTGATCTCATGATGGAACCGGAGGGTGGAAGGTGGACACGGAAACTTCATAACCCTAGCAGGGTTTGAGTTAATTGGAATTGTCATGAGAAAAATGTACTCTGGCTATAAGTGTATCGTAACTAGTGTCAAAAATAAAAAACTTTTTACAAAAAAAAAAAAAAATAACCGACTTCACTAAAAAAACACGACCCCCACGAGTCGCGCGTGGACCCGCGCGAGGCGTGAGGCGCCGCCTGATACATTTATCGTATCAGGCTGCGCACAGTGCTACCCCCACGTGTACTAGTGTCCTTGTGGGGGCGGTAGTGACCTCTCGCGTCAAGTCATCGTTCAGGCCATGATCCGGAGCGAGGGCGGGTAATGGCTTGACTTCTGAAGAGGCTATCAGTGGTCCTTAAATACAATAGGCAACTGAAAGCTCATAGGTGTCGTTTTAGTCAGTAAAAGTCTGACACGCGAGAGCTCCTTAGCGCTCCACGCGATAGATCGGGATTATATTTTGATTTAATTGATTTATAATTAACAAAAAAAGCAAATGGTACTACCAAGTTCAAGGCCAGTTACGAGTAACTGATCAAAACATGTGTATATTTGCCGTATGGACTGGTGATGGCAAAATTAAATACGAGTTTGTCAAAAGAGACGACCAGTTTTGGAAGGAAAACATGGAAGGACATTTAGTTAAATTCTGACTGATGACTGTTTACTTCTAGAACTAGTTGATCCTCGATATGTCAGATCTATGAATCTTAGAGACCACAGTTCCCACTCAAGAAGTATATTGTCAGAAAATAATAATTTGTAATTTTGTTTTTTTTTTTATTTTATTAAACTTTATGTTACTTACAAATGTTTATGTTTTCATCAAAAACACCATATCAAGATCATAACCCTATAGTAATCCAATCGGGCGTTGAATTTTGTCATTAACCTTGAAAATCGATAAAAATAATTTGTTCGAGCTTAGAATATAGGTTATAATGACACATTATGACATCGTAGTGCAATTCGAATAATAAATATGGGAAATACTCGTCGGTTTACAAAGAAATTGGTCGTTATTACCTGTAACGATATGGCAACTACTTATTTTTGCTATACGAGTAGTACTCGAAACTGTTATCCAGTTTCGAGTACTACTCGTATAGCAGGCAATTACAAATTGTCATATAGTAATACTGATACCAAAAATCAAACAAGCTTGACTCAATTGATATTACTAAGAAAAATAAAATAATACCTCAAATATCAAGACATGTTCGGTTAAAGTATAAAATTGAACGAACAATGGGCTCTATGTGTGCGTGCGCGTAAGGTCGATATTATAGCGACCAAGATACCTAAATTCGAGCGAGTGAATCTTGCTCACGCGTCCTTAAATGATTTGTTTCCTTATATTTAAAACTGGCTTCTAAATAATAAGGAAACATCATCAGCGAACAAAATACATGACGAAGTTTTTGGCAAATCATGTATGTAAATTAAGCAGTATCTTTGATTTAGCAAGAGCTTTTGACAAAGGTATCACAATGATTTATTACACTACATAGCGGCCGAACACGACGCCGATGTTACGTGTATAATTATTTAAATTAGTTTTTATTGTTATGATATGTATTAGTTTATTATTTTATAAGATTATTTTATGTATTTTTTGTTATGGGCCACCGATGCTTGAAAATAAATGGTTATTTTTATTATCTCCTTTATTTTTCTTATAATAGATACATATTTTTGATATTTTTAAATATTTTTTTTATAACAATATAGTGTTAAAAAAAAAACATTTAAAAATATAAAAACAGTAGTCCACCGATGTCGGGAGCAGGGTCCAAGCTACCGGTAGTTAGGGCTCCAGAGACAGGAACTTCCTTACAATGCGAGCCGAGGAGTACTGCCTTCTGTATCTGGCCCTTGATCCAACCGCGCAACGACAGCTTCGACAGATGGTCATCGAAGCTTTTGGCAATAACACCATTGGCGGTTACGACAATCGGCACAATGATAGCCGAGTCCACATTCCACATGTCGACAACCTCGTGTGCCAAGTCGAGATATTTGATTTGTTTCTCTTTCTCAGCTTTCACGAGATTCTCGTCATGCGGGATGGTGATATCAACTATCATTGCACTAATTGGTCTATCACCAATATATCCGGCTTATAGGCTACAATAGTCCGGTCAGTAATGATAGACCGATCCCAGTACAAAGTGACATTTTCGAGAACTGGGTCGGGCACTTGTAATACGGCACCTCTAAATCCACTAGGTTGTACTTTAAAGCAAGTTGCTGGTGGATAATCCTGGCTACTTGGTTATGTCTGTGTAAATACTCGCCGTTAGCCAAACGAGAACAACCAGAGATAATATGTCTGATAGACTCACCCGGACGGTGGCATGCCCGACACACGTCAACCGTCCCGTCCTTCATTATATATCTCCGGTAGTTGTTCGTTAAGATAACTTTATTATTATTATTATACAACGTGTAACAAACGGGGGTATACATATCAAGTGCACGTCATAAGATAACCAACGATACGGGAAGGGTTTTCTAACCTTATGTTTACAAAGTAGGAAGTTATGAATTATTCCAATACATTTTTTTTTTTATTCGACTGGCCTGTTGGTCTAGTGGTTAGTGACCCTGACTGCTATGCCGGAGGTCGTGAGTTCGATTCCCACCCAGGACAAATATTTGTGTGATGAGCGTGATCATTTGTTCTGTGTCTGGGTGTAATTTATCTATAATATGTATGTATTTAGAAATATATATGTATATTTATCAGTTGTCTAGTACCCATAACACAAGCTCTGCTTAGCTAGACGGCGTTGTGTGATAGTTGTGTGGCATATTATATTATATATTATTATTATATGATACCAGAAACCGAACATTTTAAATTGACCTCAATACATCATAGCAAAAAGTCAGCTGATTGGTGTCAGTGAACAATTCATGAATAAAAACAAATCTCATACTCCTGGTATTTCTCTATACAGTGGATAAAGGGTTCCAGATGTTTATTTATCTTTTTTTTTTTCTTTAAGAAAAATAGTTGTGAACAACAAACCAAACCAAAAAATAGAGCGAGTAAGTGTGCTGGATATCGAAAAATCTGCCGGCTGCATAGAGACGTGCCTGTTAGCGCACAGTTCATTCAATTTCTAGGGTTCCGTAGTCAACTAGGAACCCTTATAGATTCGCCATGTCTGTCTGTCCGTCTGTCCGTCCTCGCTTAATCTCTGTGACCGTTAGCACTAGAAAGCTGAAATTTGGTACCAATATGTATATCAATCACGCCGACAAAGTGGTAAAATAAAATTGGAAAAAAATGTTTTATTAGGGTAGCCCCCCTATATGTAAAGTGGGAAGTGATTTTTTTTAAATTTTAACCTTAACGTGTGATATATTGTTGGATAGGTATTTAAAAATGAATAGGGGTTAACTGTAATCATTTTTAGGGTTCCGTAGCCAAATGGCAAAAAACGGAACCCTTAAAGATTCGTCATGTCGGTCTGTCTGTCTGTCTGTCTGTCTGTCCGTCCGTCCGTATGTCACAGCCACTTTTTTCCGAAACTATAAGAGCTATACTGTTGAAACTTTGTAAGTAGATGTATTCTGTGATCCGTATTAAGATTTTCACAAGAAAAAAATCAATAAATTTTGGGGGTCCCCATGTATGGGGATGTATAAAAAAAAATTTTGAGTTTCAGTTCTATGTATACATAGAACTGAAAGTCAAAAATTTTTTTTTTCATCAAACCCATGCGTGTGGGGTATATATGGATAGGTCTTCAAAAATCATACTGAGGTTTCTAATATCATTTTTTTCTAAACTGAATAGTTTGCGCGAGAGACACTTCCAAAGTGGTAAAATGTGTGTCCCCCCCCCTCTAACTTCTAAAATAAGAGTATGATAAAACTAAAAAAAATATATAATGCACATTACTATAAAAACTACCAACGAAAATTGGTTTGAACGAAATCTAGTAAGTAATTTTTTTTTGATGCGTCATAAATCGAAAAAAAATACACTATTATTAAAACATCGATTAAAGTTACAACACATTACAAGAACTTTTATATTATGTTACTTGCTGCTACGGAACCCTTCATGGGCGAGTCCGACTCGCACTTGGCCGGTTTTTTGATAATGTCAATAACTTCGGAAATAATCGCTCCAAAAGTAAAAAACAATGTGTCCCCTTCCCCTCTAACTTTTGAACCATAAGTTTAGAAAATATGAAAAAAATCTGAAAAGTAGAACTTTATAAGGACTTTCTAGGAAAGTCATTTTGAACTTGATGGAAAGAACAGTTTTTGTACAAAAAAGACAAAAGAGTTCAACAAAATAATTTCTGGACTAAGTTTGTAGTATAGTCGTATATGCAAGCATTTTTTTACTACTAAAAAAACCACCCCGTTCCTTCAAGCCTACATACCGGGGCTCGAGCGCCCTTTCGGATAACCCTGGCCTCAGTAGGCTTCGACCCGGCTTGGCCCCTACTGTTGCTGACAACTCCTTGAGGCGCGCGGGAACAGTCCGCGCCGTCGAACCAGGACACCATGGTGTCCCGGTGAAATATAGCGCTAAGCTACCAAACTAACAGTTCAATTCCCAAATTGAGTTACGAAGATTTTTCCGAATCACAAGAATAGTTTTTAATTTGTGACATAATGACAAATTTATAGTTTTCAGAATTTTACCTATATTAGTGCTATGAGAATTTGCTTCATGCCAAATTTCAGAATTGTAGCTCAAAGGGAAGTACCCTATAAATTTTGATTTCCTTAGGGATGTCGAAATACACGCTTTTTTTGCGACATAAACGGCCGTATCTTTTTTTTTAGTTAACTTAGAAGCTTGATTTTTTTCACAGCTCTAAGAGACCGCAGATTTGAGGGTATAATTTTAATTTCAACACGATCCTATGAAAACCGTTCAATTCCCGAATTGATTTACGAAGATTTATCCGAATCGCAAAGAAAGTGTTTTTGACGTGACAACGTCTTAAATTAGGTTGCGGCTGGGAGTCACTTATGAAAAAGTGTAACGCTCGGTAACGTTACGATGAGTCACCGAACGAGAGAGAGGCCCGCCGAATGCCTTGCGTCTCTCTCCCACTCAACTATGATCGGTCTGCCGCGCGCGCAGCACTAGAGAATTAGGCGCATTGAATCGGCGCATGCTTGTGTCTCTGTCTTTGTCTTTCTCGAACGTTCTTGGCGTTGGAAAAACAAGAAAGCGTCATAATACAAGTTCACACGTGTGGTTAAAGTATCGTCAGCTGTGTCTGTAGTGAAAATGTGGAGTGCTTAGATTCGTCATTTACAACAACTACAACAATAAAGGTAAATAATTGTACACTGATATTTCATTATCGTAAACTATGATTGATTGATTAATTGTTAGATTGACACAAAAGTTGAGAAACTGAGTTTATAGGTTATGTCATACTATTGATAAATGTTGATAGTGTTAAGTAAATTATTAGTTTAAAATTAATTAATTAATTAATATTCTACCGAGAAAAAGACGTTGTCACGTAAAATCTTCGCCCGTAAAACCGACTTTACAGGCAACCATTTTTTTTGTGACATAACTATAAATTTACGCAGAACTACCTACTTTAAAATATGTTCTCTTAAAAACTTCTTAATCACGATCATAATATAAAGAATTGACGTGCACGAAGTCGCGGGCAACAGCTAGTGTCTTAATAAAGTGACACCAGCGTCAGTTGTGCAACGTCCTTTGTTGAAACCATACTGCTGATTGTGAAAGATGTTATTGCTGTTAAAATGGTAGAGCATCTGATAAAGCATTACTTTTTCACACACCTTACTGACACTGGCAATACTGACTGACTGACTGAAACCGACAATAATCGTTTTATTATTGAACATAATTATTGTCGGTTAACACGATAATAAAACTTCTTGTCAGTCTTTTTGAAAACTGCAGATCGTTCATATCAATAGTGATCAACATTCTTTCACGGTAAGAGCTCCCTACCCGGGATATAATTCACAAAAATAAACTTCCTATCTAAGGCGTCATCATTTTGGGCACGCCATAATCATGGTGGTAAGTACCCACCCTCTTTGAGGAGTGGCTGAAAAGACATGACGGTATCCTCACGTTCTGCATGACGTAGGTCCCCACCGGTCATTGTAAGGTCGGGAGATTCCAGCACCTGATCAGTGCGGAACTGTAATCTTTTTTATTTTATGTGCCTTCTCCAACTATACTTATTAGATTTATTGTTATCACAGGAGCGGCCGTCGTGAAGAATCCCTCACGAAAAAGAAAATTAGAAGGTACAATTGCAGTTAAGCAAACGATGAATCTATCAGACTCCAAAATTATGCGGGTTACTGAAAATACTATGTCTAAATCTGTTGCTAAGAACAAAGAGCCGGTCACAACTACATCACTGAGTAGTTTAAATCAATTTTCTAATTTGATACAACGTACTCAAATACATGCTGCTGAAAAATCCTACAAATGTGATATTTGTCAGCGTAGTTTTACTAACTCTTCTAACTTGAAAATACATATTCGAGTTCACACTGGTGAAAAACCCTTCAAATGTGATGTATGTCAGCGCAGTTTTAGGGATAAGAGTAGTTTAAACCGACATATTCAATTACATGCTCCTGAAAAACCTTACAAATGTGATGTGTGTCAACGAAGTTTTTCTCAATCTTCAAATTTTAAAAAGCATATTCTAGTTCACACCGGTGAACGCCCTTTTAAATGTGATGTATGTCAGCGTAGTTTTAGTCAATCTTCAACCTTAAAACAACATATTCCAATTCACACTGGTGAAACACCCTTCAAATGTGATGTATGTCAGCGTAATTTTAGTAGCGTTTTTAAATTGAAACGACATATTCGAGTTCACACTGGTGAAAAACCGTTCAAATGTGATGTATGTCAGCGCAGTTTTAGTGATAAGAGTAGTTTAAACCGACATATTCGAATACATGCTGCTGAAAAACCTTACAAATGTGATGTATGTCAACGAAGTTTTTCTCAATCATCAAATTTTAAAAAGCATATTCTAGTTCACACCGGTGAACGCCCTTTCAAGTGTGATGTATGTCAGCGTAGTTTTAGTCAATCTTCAACCTTAAAACAACATATTCCAATCCACACTGGTGAAAAACCTTACAAATGTGATATATGTCAGCGTAGTTTTACTAACTCTTTTAAATTGAAAGTACATATTCGAGTTCACACTGGTGAAAAACCCTTCAAATGTGATGTATGTCAGCGCAGTTTTAGTGATAAGGATAGTTTAAAGCAACATATTCGAATACATGCTGCTGAAAAACCGTACAAATGTGATGTGTGTCAAAGAAGTTTTTCTCAATCTGCAAACTTAAAAAGACATATTCGACTTCACACTGGTGAACGCCCTTACAAATGTGATGTATGTCAGCGTAGTTATGCTCAACCTTGGCAATTAAAACTACATAGTCAAGTTCACACAAGTGAAAACCTTTTTAACTCATCGAATGCCGTAATTAGAGACACAATAGAAAGATAATTGCTTATTTCGAACTGTGTAACTTAAGATATTCAAAAGGTTAAATGTTAGCGTTGTTTTGGTCAATCTTCTTACTTAAAACAACATATTTGAATTCACACTGGAGAAAAACCTTACAAATGTGATGTATGTCAGCATAGTTATAGAGTTTGGCCATCGAAAGATGGCACAACAAAAAGGAGGCCAAATTAAAAAATCTGTAACTGTTCTCTCTGACTCTACGCTGCTTAAACATAGTCGATACTTTTGATGTAAATTATTTATTAAAATAATACGTAAGTTTTTTTAACAATTCATGAATAACGAATATAATATTAGTAAGTTTATTTATGAAATAAAGCGTTTCTTACCTTTGAATTAAAATAAAAAAAATTGTGTCTGAGATTTTCATCGAATTTTTTTATTCGTTTGAAAGACCTATCGATGCCATATCATCATCATCTTCACAAAAGCGAAAGACGACGAGAAGGCTTCCTTTCAAGATTATTGATAAGATAAATTTAAAGATCCAAAAGGGAGATCAATCAGAAATCTGCAGACAAAATGCACGGCTGGGTACAATAATTTAATATATAGGTAATTAGCAAATCGTTCAAATGTCCACTATGGCTGAAGAAATTGAAATATCGATTTCATTTTCTTCGAGAGTTTTCAATGCCTTTGCCATTCTGGTAATTTAAAGTTTCACCTGCTCATTGTTTATATCTCCTAAAAAGTATATTAAAATATTACTCATTGCAATTGGTTACAAACGATCGAAAAGTAACAAGCTATTTTACTAGACACGCAAAACACTAACATAAAAATGAACTTATAATATCCTGCCATCGCATTTTCTCTGCAGATTTCCGATTAATCTCACTTTTTTTGGTTTTAACTTTATCAATTATAACATATAAATTATTAATAATCGCGACAACTGTTTCTCAGAGCATAAGGCAATATAAAATTTTTAACAAAAAGGTAGAGTCCTGGTGTCCTGAAATACAGGCCCCAATGCTAGTTTAGGCACCAGTCTCCCACAATATGTTTATTGCACCTACTCTTACCCTAAAAACTGTAACTATTGTGTATTGTGGCGAGAAATAAATCTTATTATTATTACTTATTATCTTGTAGAAAAGGCCTTTTCGTCGAATTATTTATTGTTTAAGGCATTATTATAATTATATGCGAAACACGTAAGCACGATGCAAGATGAACAAAGTTTGAAATGTCAACGACACATTTTTGACAAAGCTAAATTTTTTTTTGAATGCTGCCTTATATGGACTTTAATAATTAATTCACTCTCATCTCGTTGGCCAGAGTCTAGTCAATCTTGTCAATTAAAACTAAATAGTCGAGTTCACACAGGTGAAAACCTTTTGAAATGTGATATATGTCAGCGTAGTTTTAGTCGATCTTCAACCTTAAAAAGACATTCGACTTCACACTGGCGAACGCCCTTACAAATGTGGTGGTTAATCTGGTCAATCGACAGTTCCAGGGTTATCCATTATTTTCGCCACAACCTGTATATATCCTTTTTAGGGTTCCGTAGCCAAATGGCAAAAAACGGAACCCTTATAGATTCGTCATGTCTGTCTGTCTGTCTGTCTGTCTGTCCGTCCGTATGTCACAGCCACTTTTTTCCGAAACTATAAGAGCTATACTGTTGAAACTTTGTAAGTAGATGTATTCTGTGAACCGTATTAAGATTTTCACACAAAAATAGAAAAAAAGCAATAAATTTTGGGGGTCCCCATACATAGAACTGAAACTCAAAATTTTTTTTTTCATCCAACCCATGCGTGTGGGGTATCTATGAATAGGTCTTCAAAAATGATACTGAGGTTTCTAATATCATTTTTTTCTAAACTGAATAGTTTGCGCGAGAGACACTTCCAAAGTGGTAAAATGTGTGTCCCCCCCCCTCTAACTTCTAAGATAAGAGAATGATAAAACTAAAAAAAATATATGATATACATTACTATAAAAACTACCAACGAAAATTGGTTTGAACGAAATCCAGTAAGTAGTTTTTTTTTAATGCGTCATAAACCGAAAAAAATACACTATTATTAAAACATCGATCAAAGTTACAACACATAACAAAAACTTTTATATTATGTTACTTGCTGCTACGGAACCCTTCATGGGCGAGTCCGACTCGCACTTGGCCGGTTTTTGTTACACGCTGTATAATCGATGTTTGGGACTACAATATCAGATGCAGTCATAATGAAACAAGAATTTAAAGATGGAACCCTCATGAGAAATTACTGGCTGACGATGCTTTCGTGCTGGATAGGGGATTTAGGGACGCTTTGCCCTTAAATACATGTGGTTATCACACATATTGTACCTACGTCATTAGAACAGGGTGAAACATAGTTGTCTACAATAGATGCAAATAAGTCAATGGCAGTCACTATTTGTCGTTGGGTAGTGGAAGTTGTGAATTGGACTTCAAACTTTTACGACAAGATTGTTTTAATCGTGCAAGCAAACATTTAATGGATAATTTCAAAGTGGCTGCCGCACTCATAAACTCGTTTCGTACTGTTTTAACTGACCGGGATGACGCTGAGAAAATTCTAGAAATTATTAATCAAAATATGTTCCTACATTGGAAATAAATTAGTCAATTATGTTATACAAAATCATTTAAACAGAAGACGAGCGTATTATAGTCCGATGATTGTAAATGAAAATATTATAACAGGTTTTCCTTCTTACACCATCACCAGCTTTTTTGAAGTTTCCACTGTTGGGACTCAAGCCTCCTCTATAAGAAAGGGAATGGGCAGTAATCCACCACGCGGGCCCAATGCGTGTTGGTGAATGTCACATGTCATATAACTCAGCTTACATCTATCGAATTAATTTTAATTTCTCTAGGAACGTACTAAATGAAGCAGACACGTTCCTACTACGGGGAACATGTAAGGGCTGATGGCTCCTATGTAATAGAAGTGTACAGAGAGGTTGATAGTAGCCTAATAAGAGATTTGTCTACTTCTAATCTACACTGATATAATATAGAGGTAAAGTTTGTTTTTATGTTTTTTTGTTTGTAGGAGGAATCTCTAAAAGTACTGGTCCGATTGTTAAAATTTTTGCACCGATAGAAAGCTGCTTTATTCCTGAGCGACATAGGCCATATTTTATAGACGCGGGCGAAGTCGCGGGCAAAAGCTAGTACTACATATTTATGTATAGGGAAAATCCAATCTAGAATTGCATGACTTGATTCCGCCATCGCAATTCTACCACCGGCGAATGTTCACCCTTACGTTGTTGAAACGTCTATGATCCGGACTAAGCGTTTTGCCTCATCATTTATACCGCGTACGTCAAAGTACTGGAACAGGTTGCCTGCTGGGGTCTTCCCGTCCGATTATAATTTGGGTGTCTTCAAGGCTAGAGTGAATAGGCTTTTTAATAAACTAGTGCGCTTCACCATCAAAGATTGCATCGCTACTAACCATCAAGTGGGATCGCAGTCAAGCACTAGTATATCTCAATTAAAAAAAAAAACATTAGTAAAAATATTTATTTTATCTACATTTCAGTGGACAGCTCTCTAACTGGGAGGTAAGCAATCCTACAATAATATTGTAGTCGGTGTGCAGTTCACACGACTGCAATCGGACCGCAAGTTTGGTTTGCAGTTATATAGCAGTCGTGTCAACTGCATTCAAACTGCACTTTGCAGTTGGATTGCAGTTGAAATGCAGTCCGTCTGTTTAGACCCTTATACATCTCCTGCAAGTTCTTGTTTGTGCGAACATTCTCCACTAAACATATTCTACACATTGACAGTTTTTCGAGAGCAAGATAGCTTTTAGTGTCCCCCTCGCACACGGGCCACAAAAAAAGACACTTCAAGCTTCTTTTTGAGGCGGCCTTTTTTGTGGCGCGCTTCAGCGTTTTTGTCGTAATCGCTTTTAGCTTTTTTTTTTTTTGTGGGTCGTGTGCGGGGACACTTTCTGTCGGTGGTGAACGATATGCTAAAAATGCTGAGGTGCTACACACACACACCAAGATTGTGTTTTTGTATAAAAAATCTAAAAACCCTACTAACTCAAAACTACTAAATATCGGTAAAACATTTGGTGGTGTAATTTGTTGTATTTTAATCCTACCATGACATCTTGCAAGGAATACATTACTACAGTATAGTAGGCCTGAATATTATGTCTCGTACAGTCTGTCAAGAAAGTCATGAAAAGAATATTTTGGGAACTACTGTTTTTGCTAATACTAGCAACACTGAATAATTGTTAAGCTGAGTACCTGAACTGTCACGTCGTATCTGTGTGGTTGATTTTTTATAATATTTCGGTGCTATTTCGAGTTTTTTAATCGTGTAAGTGAGTGATACAAAAAATGAATCGAAATGTTTATAAGAGCGGTGCGAGACAAATTATATTTAAAGTTTTTCAAGGGTGTATGGCCGAAATTTAAGGTGGGAGTGCTGGGACGAACAAAGACGATGTTTATGGTCTAACAGCAAAGTTAACCGGTACGTAAATATATTCTAAAGTTTTACACACTAACGGAAATATAATGTTTTAACAATCTTCTGTTTTTAAGTACAATTTATCTATCTTTAACATTGTTTATGTCTTGCTAAGGTTATGAAATTTACCTACGATTTATTATACTACTACTTAACGGTTTTGATATTTTGGTGTTTTTTATTTAGGTATGATAAATGTATTTGTATATTTAACATAATTATCTTTATTGACTTCAGGTGTTTCCGAAAGTACAGTCCAGCGCATTGTGGACTAAGGCATGAAGATAAATTTTCAACGCTTGGAAAACACAGGAAAGGCCGACCTACGAAACAAACTACGAGTCAGATGTTGTCCGGTTTTTGAAGAAGTTTCAGCAACATTTCTGGAGTCTAATACCTCGACTCTGATTATTTGGATTCGGATTAATAAAGATTTATTTCATAAACTTTTTATTTTTGCAATGAGCTCATACCTATCGATACT
Source organism: Mythimna albipuncta (assembly GCA_929112965.1). NCBI lineage: Eukaryota > Metazoa > Arthropoda > Insecta > Lepidoptera > Noctuidae > Mythimna > Mythimna albipuncta. Next base: position 6,981,941 of record OV815985.1, on the reverse strand, counting down.
CAGCACCATGCTGATGGCAGTGCAGAGAGGCAAAACATCGTGATTTGCACTTTGTTACACAGCTACACAGTTTACACAGCTGAAAGGACGAAAACAAGGGTTGATCAAACCAGACATTCTTATGAATATAAAACCAGATATTCAGAAGAATGTCTGTTTTGATAAACTCTTACGTGTAGTTACGTAGGATAAACATATAATTATCCTAATAAGCAAATAGAGAAGTCTGGTTTTGTCGCAATGTTTATAAAACAAAATTCAGATTGGTAGAGAATGCCTAAGGCATTAACTCCGCCTTTGTACTTTTGTGTTGGATGAAGTTTTAATAAATAAATGAGAACTACTATAACTATTATGTATCAGTTAAAAATAAACGTCACTTGAATGAAAATTAGTTCTAATAAAAATGTTGTTCGCCACTACGACAGAGTTAGTACTTTTATTTATAGGGAGCCACTACCAATGAAAGTCAAAACTCGTTTGCAAGCATGTATTTAATAGACAGACGAGTGTCAGATAGATCGGTAAAATAATGTATAATGTACCTACACGGCAATAAAGGGACCGTAAATCGGTAATTATTATTTTATAAATAAAAGTATCAATATCTTTTAGTCGAAATTTATTGGGATACCATGTTTAATGATAGTGGCGCCCTCCCTTCTTTTCATGACTTTCTTGACAGACTGTACATTAGGCGATCGCTAGCAGCGCTACCACTGATATGGTAATTCGGAACGCGGGATATTTTGACATTGACAGATGATAATAACTAATGTCAATTCAATTCAATTCAATTCAATAAATCCAAATAAATCCGACCAACGCGTAACGTTACAAATGGTACTAAATAGTCCTTTTTGTGACTATGTTTGGTTAAATTCGCTTCGCCTGTCAAGCATAGCATGTAGCACGTCTATCGATCGATCGTCTGCGCAGAAATTCTTTTGTTTTGAACTTTGATATTTATATTTATTTTATTGTTAATTCACGCTAAATACTCACTAGTGTTTGATAGTCCTGATTGCTGTGTCTCTTGAAGATGAAGATGGTCTAATTGAAGTTGAAGTAACTGTGCTAGAAATAAATAAGTACTACATTATAAATTTAATTGACTAAAACGGATTTTCTACGAGAATAAAAGTTTATTTCCTGGCTGTGTAACACGTCAAGATTTTTTAGCTCTTTCTCCTTCACCACCGACAAGAAGATGAAAGATGTCGTACTCTGGGTATAAATTGAAATAAAATAAGTTTTATTATTATTATTATTTATTGTTCTTTTTGCATCATCAAAGATCATCAAGCCAAGCTCTGTCTTGTTAAGATGCACGAAGGCAGTCCACACAATATATAACCTTTTAACGATTACAAGATAAGTCTAGTACCTTCATAATAGTTTTATTTGATATCAACTAACATTTCAAAATATAAATCAAAGTCAAACATCAATAGATTCTTGACTAAACAAAACACAATGGAAAAACTATCAATGTGTAGAATATGTTTAGTGGAGAATGTTCGCATGCGTGTGATTACCAACAAGAGTCTGCAGGAGATGTATGAGAAGCTGACTGATGTTCCAGTGAGTATATAAATTAATTCATTAAACCCCAAGCGAACGCCGGCGTTCGCACACCTATTGTCTTTCAATTGTGTCTGTAATTATTACAATTGAAAGGTTAACAAATGACTGAAGTTATAAAAGAATTCTATTTATGATTCATAAGTATTGACACAAAATAGTGTACTCTCATATTTGTTGCAGTTTGTAACTGAAGACCGTAAGCCGATGCTCGCTTGTTTGTTCTGCTGCACTAGACTTAAGCAATGCTGCCAACTGCAGAGACAGTGTGTGCAAGCTGAGGAGCTGTTAGCTCAGATGTTGAGTGCAGACTATGAGGTGAGGGAATCACGTTAGTAAATAATTTCATATTTCCGGAGTACTTTTTTATTATTGATAGGCTCGTGTTTGACCACTATCTCACGTGATGGTAAGCGATAATGTGATCAACAATATGTATGTTTACAGAAGCTCTATGATTTACAAATTTTCAATTGTTCCTTAGTTTCTGGCACCATTATCACAAAATGTATAGGTAGGTACAGAAGTCAATCTACACACAAGAGTGGGTTCGATTCCCACCCAGGACAAATGTTTATGTGATACGCATGATCATTTGTTCTGTGTCTGGGTGTAATTTATCTATAATATGTATGTATTTAGAAATATATAAGTATGTTTATCAGTTGTCTAGTACCCATAACACAAGCTCTGCTTAGCTTTGGACTAGATGGCGTTGTGAAATATTATTATTTTACTTTTACACACGGTGCTACTTCTCTATTTTCTTCAACTTCAACTTTTCTGAGGTATGCTGGAAGAGATTTCATCAGAAATAAGCATCACCTTTTTTTCTGTTTCCTTCTTCTTTTTATCTTTTATATCCATGTGTGTACATAAATAAATAAATATAAATTAATATTTTATGATTTAAAAAATTAAATTAATTCATTAAACCCCAAGTGAACGCCGGCTTCTTTGGGCCTAGAATGGGTGGTTACGTCAGTTTTCTCACCATAAGGCTCCCATATTTACATAGATTAATCGTTCAAGGGTTATAATATATAGAAAAAGGGGTAAAAAAAATTCAAGATCATCGGCTAATAGGAACCCTTAAACTGAAAAGGAGTATTAAACCTAACAGTATCATTTTAGAAGTTACTGATCATCAAGATTATTTTTCTTAAAACAAAGTAACATATTTTTCCAGCAAAAACCTTTGACATACCGAGCACACTTGGAGTTTGTGGGCAGGTTTATTGTAACTCCAGTAGAGAACATAAGTATAGTAGATGATTGTCGAATAGGAAGCGATGCTGTCAAACAAGAACTACTGGTTGTTTGTGAGGAACAAGGTGATGTTGAGTTACAGCCGGCTCAACCAAGTGAAGGTAAATATATTAACAAAGCGATCATTACATTTAATTTATTCAAGAAGACCAGAAAGCACTCTGGCAGTGTTCTAGAAATTAATTTCTGCAAAAAAAGAAACAATTATTTGTTTTTAAGCTATTGCATAGCTTCTATCGCGGGCCTTGAGCGTGGAGACCGAATCCAGAAATTCCATAAAGAACCTAACCTAACCTAACACCCCCCACACATTTGTTTTCTTATCGGCCACCATGCTCAAAAAGTGTAACTTCAATTAATATCAAAGAAAAAAAAAACAAAAGAAATAAAATAGGTATTGCATTAATAAAATCCAATCCAAATCCAAATATCCAAATTCCAAATCCAAATATCCAAATATCCAAATCCAAATCCAAATAAATATAAATATAAATATATAAATTATAATTATAAATTTATATTATAAATTATAAATATTATAATTTATATTTATAAATTTATAAATATATAAATAATATTATATATTATATTATATATTATATATTTATAATTTATTATTATAAATGCGAAAGTAACTCTGTCTGTCTGTCTGTCTGTCTTTGCTTCACGCCTAAACTACTGGACCGATTTGTGTGAAATTTGGTACAGGCATAGTTTGGAACTTGAGAAATGACATAGGATAGTTTTTATCACAAACAATTATTATAAATGCGAAAGTAACTCTGTCTGTCTGTCTGTCTGTCTTTGCTTCACGCCTAAACTACTGGACCGATTTGTGTGAAATTTGGTACAGGCATAGTTTGGAACTTGAGAAATGACATAGGATAGTTTTTATCACAAACAATAAAATAAAAAATAATATAAAAAATAAAATTTATTCCGGACATACAGCGCCATCTATTGGTCAAGAGTCGGCATCAATTCAGTACTATCTGCCGGAAGTCACTATTCCACGCGAACGAAGTCGCGGGCAAAAGCTAGTATATAAATAATTATAATTTTATTAATTTAACCTTTCAATCTTGATAATGACAGACACAATTGAAAGACAATAGGTGCGCGAACGCCGGCGTTCGCTTGGGGTTTAATGAATTAATAATTAATATAATTATTTATTTTAAAAATTTTTAATTTGTTAATTTATTTGCATTTTTTTAATTGTTGATAAAAATGCTATGCAATAGCTTTACCGCGGCAGTCCCCGAGTGCCACACGTCTTTTTTATTTTTTATATTTTAGGAAAGCTTATAGACTAATAACAGCACAATAACAATAGTAGGTAATTAAATTGTTAATTACAAGCTTCCACATGTCGGTAGAAATGATGACAAAAACAAAAAATTTGTTGGTCCCACAACGTCAACAGACAGTTGGTTAACTCTCAATAATTTTAACAAAAATCAATTAATACTATGTTTCAAGTACTAATAGGTGCTGGTTGTAAAAAAAAAATGGATTTGCTTCCTAACAGTGCCCGCTTTCGTGCAAAAGAGGTCAATGCCGGGTTAACATGAAATCTTATTAAAACTGCGACTGGCTCTCAGAAAGAATGCATTACGCCTATAATTAGTGTTTGCACTAGGTACATGCAGAAGTGGTCGCCGTCGCAGTCTCATCTAATCATATTGACAATTTTAAGACAAGCTGAAGCTATCTAAAGTCTAGTATTTTTTATGTAATGAATCTATGTACAAAATTTCATAACTGTATCATGAAAAATCTCAGTTATAAGCTTGTTATGTCAGCAAAAATACATGGTCACCGGGCCATCCAGGCGACTGAGGGGTTGTTTCGCTCTTGCACCCAGCTGTTTGCTAGCATGTCATGCCCGCTGTGACCTGCCGTGACCTTTTTTTTCCGATGGGAAAAATCATCCTATGACAACCCCCGCTCTTGGGCGGAGCGGGAGATAGTGTCAGACTCTTACTGACTACGCCATTTCACCATGAGATCCCGCCGGAGCTCTGTCCGCCATGCCGTGACCTGTCGCGGCAGCGGACTTTCACCCCGGCGTTGCATCTCCACGCGCATATCGTGCATGTGTGCAAGGACTGTTGCCTCCAGATCCCACGGTGGTAGGCCAGCCAGAAGGCTCGCCGCTTCGCGGGAGACCGTGCAGTATCCCCGCACCATCCTTATTGCCATGACCCTTTAGCAGGCGTTCAGCATGGCCGCCGGTTGCTTTTTCAGCGACGGCGCCCACACCGGCGCCCCGTAGAGGGCCATGGACCGAACGATCCCCGCGTAGAGCCTCCGGCAGGAGGCATCTGGACCCCCCAAGGTTGGGCAGGAGCCGCTTGAGCGCGGCCCCAGCCCGGTTGAGTTTGGGAGCCAGACGTCGGAAATGCTCCACGAAATTCCACCGGCTGTACCTGCCGTAACCTGTGTTGTACTTAGTGTCGGTGGTGTCGCATATTGGAACCTATTCAGTTACTGATTCTGAAAAACTATTTTCAGGTTTTGCAAAAACTAAAAATAATGTTGTTTATGAATGTTTTATTGCAGAACTTGTTCCTGAAAATATTGACAATAGTCATTTAGGTGTAAAAGATTACAATTTTGAATCTGAGTCTGAAGAAGATCAACTTGTAATGTTGATTAAAATAGAAGAAGAAGAAGAACATGAGTTATCGGAGAACCTTAGAGTCGGGGAGAGCGAGAGTAAGTATTATAAGAATCGGTGATAGTAAAAAAACAGGGCAAGTGCGAGTCGGACTCGCCCTTGAAGGGTTCCGTAGCAGCATGTAACATAATATAAAAATTCTTGTAGTTTGTTGTAACTTTGATCGATGTTTTAATAGTAGTGTATTTTTTTAGATTTATGACGTATTAAAAAAAAAACTACTTACTAGATCTCGTTCAAACTAATTTTTGTTGGTAGTACATCATAATTTTTTTGTAGTTTTATCATTCTCTTATTTTAGAAGTTACATGGGGGGACGGGACACATTTTACCACTCTGGAAGCGTCTCTCGCGCAAACTAGGTATTTAGACACTTCTCATAATATCATTTTTTTTTCTTCTAATGTCATTTTTTTCTAAACTGAATAGTTTAGAAAAAAATGATATTAGAAACTTCAATATTATTTTTGAAGACCTCTCCATAGACATGAAGACATATCCTACACGTATGGGTTTGATGAAAAAAACATTTTTGAGTTTTTTTTATTGTTTTGTGAAAATCTTAATGCAGTTCACAGAATACATCTACTCACTAAGTTTCATCAGTATAGCTCTTATAGTTTCGGAAAAAAGTGACTGTGGCATACGGACGGACAGACAGACAGCAGACATGACGAATCTATAAGGGTTCCGTTTTTTACCATTTGGCTACGGAACCCTAAAAAGGTTCGTTTTGTTCGCGTATTAGTCCAGAATGTATATTCCAAAATTACTCTTGTATTCGTGTATTGTATACCCGGGGGATGGTAAGCTGTTATTGCCACATTTCCACGACAAAAGCGCATATTTTGTGTATGGGTGGGACAAATGTGTCATTCGATCCACCCCAGCTCCTCAAGGAAGGCCAGCAGCGCCTTGGCGTTACTGACCATTTCACGGAGGTTACCTGAGTTACCGAAGTACTTTGCCCAACGACCACAGGGCAGCTTAGAAGCAGATGAGCAGTTTTTTTTGGTGTGTAAAAATGATAACCTAACCTTTGAACCATAAGTTTAGAAAATATGAAAAAAATCTGGAAAGTAGAACTTTACAAGGACTTTCTAGGAAAATCATTTTGAACTTGATGGAAAGAAAATTTTTGTCAAAAAAGACAAAAAGATTGTACAAAATAATTTCTGGACTAAGTTTGTATTATAATGGTATATGCAAGCATTTTTTTAAACTCATAATTGGGTACACTTATTGTGACGGACGGGAAACTACGGAACCCTACACTGAGCGTGGCCCGACACGCTCTTGGCCGGTTTTTCAATACTCGTATTAATTTACGCATTTACGAAATTCATTTCAAAGTCAATGTAGGTCATCAAGGACCCTTAAGCACGGACTGAATAAATTCACCGGGGACCCCTGGTATTGCGATATTTATAAGCGGTAGTGACTAATTACCATCACATGGGCCCTTGAACAACAGTCTATGATATTAAAACCTGCATTGTCGTTTGCTTTCAGAGCTAGAACTGGAAAACCTAGACAAAAGCAATCCAGGTGTAGAAAAAATACTAGCACACGATTCTAAGCCGGATTCAGAAGATATTTTTTATCTGAAGGAGATAACGACTGTAGTGGAAGAAGGTCTACTAGTACCGAAGAGGAAACAAAGAGCCCGTGTGATTCATAGTAAGTGTTTTCCTTAAACCAGTACTTTCGGCTATGCGTTGATATTCAGTTCGTATATCAGTTAGTTTCTTCTTTTATATATATGAATGTGTCATTAGTTCTACACCCTGAGTGTAAAGGTACCAGTGAAAGGTCATTATGCAGTATTATGTACAACCAGGGCCGTCTTTCACCTATTAAAGGCCCCTGGTCACATTAGGATAATGGGGCCTCTATGAGGATCAAGCTAGAGCTCTACTTTAGATCGACGCACATGTGAATCATTCTTGATCTTTACGTACAAAGAGGTCGCATGGCGTGGATCTAGTGTAGTTCTACAAGTCTAGTTCCGATATAAAATGTATGGAGACCGACGCGCGCAGATCGAAGTTTGTATCGTTTGGTAGTGAAGTAGGGGCCCATCCGATCGCGAGGCCCTGGGCAAGTGCCCAGTGTGCTCAGTGGGGAAGAGGGGCCTGTGTACAACTAGCAGCTTTCCCTCGATTTCGTTTACGTGAATTTTATGCTACCTTCTAAATAGCGCGAATAAAAAACCACAGCAGATTAACTTGTACTCCCATTTGCTATAAATTCAAAATAAAAACTTGTAAATGTAGAATGCCAACAAAAACATAACTTTAAGAAAAAAAAAGGCACGCATCTCAGTTCTTCTACCCGTAAAAAGTCGAGACCTTGGTAACCTAGATTGACTTGGCAAATGGACTAAACAATCAAATTTAATATGGGAATACAAATTTATCTATGCAGTTGGCGTATAAAGAAAACTGTACCGAATTTGCATTTTTTTTTTATCTGTTTTAAACTAGTAAGTACTTGACTGATGGTAAGCAGTGATGTTTTAGTTTTTCATTGATTTATACACTAAACACTAATTGTGTTCTAAATTTGAAGCTTCTATGTCTGCTAGAAGTGCCTTAGACTTTTGATGATTGGTTATTCGGAGAGTGACAAAATTAAGAAACTTTGACCAATTAGGTATAATTTTTAAAATACTGGTTCAATTTTAATGAAATTTTAAATAAATCATGTTTATACAATGCCTGTTTGGCTACTTGAAATTCAGGCTTCTAGTTTTATACATAACGAAGTTATAGGGGATCGAAAAGGGCCAGATATATCTCGATAAAAGAATGTTACGGCCGTGCTACTGCTTTGCTTGTTTAGGTGGGGGCACTACCGTGCCCCCTAATTATTTTCAAAGGTTATGTTTTCGAAAAAGGTTGACAACGCACCTGGAGTAACCCTGGTATTGCAGATATTTATAAGCGATAGTGACTAATTAGTCTAATTACCATCAAATGGGCCCTTGAACAACAGTCTATGATATTAAAACATGCATTATCGTTTGCTTGCAGAGCTAGAACTGGAAAACCTAGACAAAAGCAATCCAGGTGTAGGAAAAGTACCAGCACACGAATCTAATTCAGATTCAGAAGATAATGTACCTCTGAAGGAGATAACGACTGTAGTGAAGAAAGTTCTAGAAGTACCGAAGAGGAAACGAAGAGACTGTGTGATTAAAAGTAAGTGTTTATGTATATTCAAACACTGACCACTAGCATTATACACGATCTACACATCTTACACAGAACAAACGGCCACTTCTGAATTTTTTCGACTTCATGTACAGAGTAAAAAAATCTGAAAAGATAACATCAAGTTCAGTCTAAAAGTACATATCATCATCATCATCATCATCAGCCTTTTTAATGTTCCCACAGCTGGTACTCAGGCCTCCTCTCTAGGAGAGGGAATGGGCCGTAATCTACCACGCGGGCCCAGTGCGGGTTGGTGAATGTCACATTGTCTTCGAATTTTTGGTTTTAGGACATGCCGGTTTCCTCACGATGTTTTCCTTCACCGTTTTGAGAACAGTGGTGATGAAATAAATTACACAAAGTAATGCGCCTGGCTGGGTTCGAACTCGTAAGTCGGGGCCGTTACCACTCGGCCACCTCTGCTCGAAAAGTACATATAGCAAATCCAAACTTCCAAACTAATATTATAAATGCGAAAGTAACTCTGTCTGTCTGTCTGTCTGTCTTTGCTTCACGCCTAAACTACTGAACCGATTTGTGTGAAATTTGGTACAGACATAGTTTGGAACTCGAGAAAGGACATAGGATAGTTTTTATTACACAAAATAAAATTTAGGTATTCCGGACATACAGCGCCATCTATTGGTCAAGAGTCGGCATCAATTCAGTACTGAAAATTTATCGGAAAATGTAAATAAATAGTAAAAAGGTATGAAAATATAATATAATACAACTTTTAGTACAAAGAAAATGCTCTAACGGAGTATAGATAATTCTATTAGTACTATATGTCGAGTTGGTGATCGCGTAATGGTGTCGATCGTTACACGAGTTCGGTTCATGTTAAAATCTGCCGGAAGTCACTATTCCACGCGAACGAAGTCGCGGGCAAAAGCTAGTAATAATCTATATTATTTTGATTCATGTATGCATCCCCAAAACTAAGACAACTTTACTCATCTGATTCATTGTTGTCACAGGAGCGGCCGTCGTGATGAAACCAACGCTAAAAAGAAAACTAGAAGATACAATTCCAGCCAAGCAAACTATAAATTTACTTACAGACTCCAAAAATATCCGGACAATTGAAACAAGTACGCCCGAATCTGTTGCTAAGATCAAAGAGCCTGTCACTACCACATCACAGAGTAGTTTAAGTCAATCTTCAAATTTAAAACAACATAAACTAATACACACTGGTGAAAAATCCTTCAAATGTGATGTATGTCAGCGTAGTTTTGTTCAGTCTTCTCACTTAAAACAACACATTCGAATACACACTGGTGAGAAACCTTACAAATGTCAAGTATGTCAGCGTAGCTTTGGTAATTCTTCTCACTTAAGACAACACATTCGAATACACACTGGTGAAAAACCTTATAAATGTGATGTATGTCAGCATAGTTTTAGGTTTAAAGGTAATTTAAAAGTACATTTTAGAAAACATTCTGGTGAAAACCCATTTAAATGTGATGTATGTCCGCGAGCTTTTGCTCAATCTTCTAATTTAAAACAACATATCCGGGTTCACACCAGTGAGAATCTTTACAAATGTGATATGTGTCAGCGTAGTTATAAATATAAAAATAATTTAATTGAACATCTTAGAAAACATTCTGGTGAAAACCCCTTTAAATTTGATATATGTCAGCGGAGTTTTGGTCAATCTTCTCACTTAAATCAATATAATCGAGTTCACACTGGTGAAAGACCTTACAAATGTGATATGTGTCGGCGTTGTTATAAATATAAAAATAATTTAATTGAACATCAGCGGAGTATATGTCAGCGGAGTATATGTCAGCGGAGTTTTGGTCAATCTTCTCATTTAAAACAACATATTCGAGTTTACACTGGTAAAAGACCTTACAAATGTGATGTATGTCGGCGTAGTTTTTCCCAATCTTCTCACTTAAAACAACATATTCGAGTTCACACTGATGAAATACCTGAATAATGTGATGTATGTTAGCGTCTAATTTAGAAGAACGTTTTAGAAACCAATCTGTTGAGAAACCTTTTTCACATGTTATATAAGTCAGTGTAATTTTACTTCATCGTCGAACTTAGAAGGATCGGGAAGAACTTCTCGATCCTTGTATCGTCTATGTGAAAATGGTTTAAAAGTTTGTTCTTACATCAAACATAATGTACGATATAAAGGAGCTTAGTTCCAGATTTGTTTGAGTATACCTATGTTGAAACTAATAAATATGTCATTTATTATAATTACATTAAAATCGAACGAACGAAGCAGCGGAATCTAGGCTTAAAATTAACACCCGAAAGACCCAGGAAATGCGTATTAGGATGAAGAATTCTTCACCGTTGCTCGGCACAGAAGTAGTGGACCGCGTTCAGAAATACACGTACCTCGGAAGCGCCGTGGCGAAAACTAAGTAGTAGTAACTAGTTTGCACACAACGCCGACTATTAACTACAGGTCATTGAACACTGACGTTTTCTTAAAGAAATTAATTTCGTACATGCGTAAATGAATACGAGTTTTGAAAAAAAGGTACTTTATTTTTCGGAGCCGGAGATAGTGTCAGACTCTTACTGACTAAAAGACCCACCCCGTTCCTTCTAGCCTTCATACCGGGGCTCGAGCGCCCTTTCGGTTAACCCTGGCCCCAGTAGGCTTCGACCCGGCTGGGTCCCTGCTGTTGCTCCTTGAGGCGCGCGGGAACAGTGTGCGCCGTCGACGACATGGGCTTGGTCCGGACAGTTACCGGAGGGCCGGACAGTGAGCTACCCATTGCTCACTGTCCGCAAGCCCGCGCCTACGATGGCCGGAAATCGGGATCAGAATCCCGTCGGCGGCGGCGGCGGCGATAATGCCGTTGCCTGATGCATTCGGCCTCCTCCTTTGCGAGCATTACTGCTTCGTACCGGATCGACCCTCCACGCGATTAAAATTTAGCGGTGTATATTAAAAAAACCGCATTAAAATCCTTTGCGTACATTGTTTTAAAGACAGGTATACAAAGGGACGGATAGATGGGAAGCGACTTTGTTTTATACTATGTAGTGATCTGTGCTTAGAAAAGGGTATTTTTGGATAGGTTAAAAGTGACAGTTATAAAACCACGCAACAAAAAAAGTGATAAACATGACCCAGCCAACTACCGGCCCTTTGCATCCTTACCTATATTTTTTTAAATAATAGAAAAAGTTATGTTACGTACGTGGGTAATCAAATGCCGATTTACTAACAGACAACTTTATTCACTACAAACAATAACAAATTAGTCCAGTCAACAATAATCCGAATCGCAATTAACGCTAGAGTACCGTTACACTATCGCTTAGGTCGTTAGATAAAATCACTTCAAACACTTGGATAGTTCGCTCTTGATCGCAGTCGAAATCACAACTGACTCGCTTCCGGTCAGGGCTCGTATTTATATGCGGAGCCAAGAAAATTCTAGATACCGACATCCAGAACAATTGAATCGCTTCTCGAAGTCATAAATCATTTTTATTGCTCGTGGTAGTAAGAGTCACTTTCATGCGAATTTCGACTCTATTGTTACAGTCGGAAAGTACCATTTCCCTTATCAGTAGATAAATACCTAACTACGGTGTTTCGAGATTTTTCTAAGCCTGGCTACGTCCAACCATTCTAGACCTTTCGAACAACAATGCGTTTTAATTATTACGTGCTACTCGTGATATGGTGTGTTCACGTTTAATGGCGCAACAGTTTTATGTAATTCACTATACTCATTCTTTGGACGGAACAATATTTTTGCCGATAAACAATAGGCATAGATTTAGAAGTAAGAAGTAGTTAACATTTTTAATCTCTTTGAAACAATAGGCTAGTTACCGTAAAAAATGTAATTAGTCCGTCTTTTAGATTATTCAAAAATAATGGACACGAATTTTTTTATTTCTAAATTAAACAAAAAATGACAAAGATATAGCGCATTAAAGTTACGTGTCGACGTCACGCCGTGCTGCATTTTTTCGCACGGAATGACGTCACACGTAACTTTAATGGGCTATATCTTTGTTATTTTTTATTTAATCAAAAAAAGAAAAAATACGTGTTCAATATTTTTTTATAATCTAAAATACTTACTAAATAAAATGTAATTATTTTGACCCTGGACACTATCCTATTATAACTGTTATTGATAACCAGAGGTCGGAATTACGCTGACATTCATCATGTACCTACAACATGTACTTACACTGATTTCATACAGCGAAAGAATGAAGTGAATATCCCTCAAACCATTAATATAAAAAATTTTTTTTTTACACTATCAGGAATATAGCAGAAAAAATTTCTTCCTGCATTAATGACCAGGAGAAAGTGTATTATCTCACTTCAGTTGACGTGGCGAGATCTTTTTCAATGAAAAATATTAATAAAAATTGTTTGCACGTATTTTTGTTTTATTTGTCTTGTCTATCTCTGAGGTTTTTATTACTATTTATTTATAACTAGCTTTTGCCCGTGGCATCGCCCGCGTTCATAAAATTGCCTATCTCAGGAATAAAGAAGCTTACTATCGGTGAAAAAAATTTCGCAATCGGGCTTGTAGTTTTAAAGATTACCTCTTCCTACAAACTTTACCTCTTTTTAATATTACACATGGTGTAAGGGGCAGTCCACAAACTTTAATGGCTTGCTCAGTAGACAAAACTGAACAACATTCCACAAAATTTTTAGGGTATCGAAAAAAAAACCGGCCAAGTGCGAGTCGGACTCGCCCATGGAGGGTTCCGTAGCAGCATGTAACATAATATAAAAGTTCTTGTAGTTCGTTGTAACTTTGATTGATGTTTTAAAAATAGTGTATTTTTTCAGATTTATGAACTTTTTACTGGCACTTGTAAACATTTTCTAGACGGAAATGTTTTTCTTTATGTTTTTACTGGCTTCGAATATTAATTTATAGTTATAGTATTAGCCCTAGGTGACGGCTAATTGTCGGGCCGGGGCAGCGGTGGCTCATTATCATAGCGTTGAACATCGCGCCGCGCGTCGGCTGATGTTTTTTTATCGGAGTATTGTGGGTACTAAGTTATTTTATAGTTTTATCGTTTTATTCAATGAGGCACAAATTTTATTTTATAATATTGTGTTGTTACTTTTTATTCATCAAATAGTTATTTATGTATTTTATTTAAATAAAATTTTACACCCGTAGGTACACTTAATCAATATTTATTACACTTATGAGTATATATATATGCTTTACCCTAGTCCGTGCGTCACTGCGGGGTGCCAACTGAAAACCAGCGATGGGTGTCTTACGTCCAGCAAATGCTGAGGTGGTCACCCTTTCGGTGCGGGCACGCTCAGCGTGCTTTGTACTTTTATTTAGTTTGTGTATAAATGTAACCGTTGTGCTGTGTCTGTACCGAATAAAAGTTTTTCTATTCTATTCTATGACGTATTAAAAAAAAACTACTTACTAGATCTCGTTCAAACCAATTTTCGTTGCTAGTTTACATGGTGATGTACATCATATATTTTTTTTTTAGTTTTATCATTCTCTTATTTTAGAAGTTACAGGGGGGGACACACACATTTTACCACTTTGGAAGTGTCTCTCGCGTAAACTATTCAATTTAGAAAAAAATTATATTAGAAACCTCAATACCATTTTTGAAGACCTATCCATCCCCACTCGTATAGGTTTGATGTAAAAAAAAATTTTGAGTTTCAGTTCTAAGTATGGGGATCCCCAAAATTTATTGTTTTTTTTTCTATTTTTGTGTGAAAATCTTAAAGCGGTTCACAGAATACATCTACTTAGGTACTAAGTTTCAACATTATAGCTCTTATAGTTTCGGAAAAAAGTGGCAGTGACTTACGGACGGACAGACAGACAGACATGACGAATCTATAATTGCCATTTGGCTACGGAACCCTAAAAACGACCGCTCCATACAAACTGTCCAATCAAGTTTTTCAATTTTGTATGGAGAGGTGGTTTTTTTTCGATTCCTGAAAAAAAGTGTTGTGGAAGATTATTCAGTATTGTCGATGAGCAAGCCCTTAAAGTTTGTAGAGGGCTATTCCTTACACCCTGTATTATTAGCGTAGATAATCTACTTTAATTACATACCCAGAGAAATACATTATCCAATGGTGTTATTTGCTGATGACACTAAAACAACCGTGTTATCCACGGTTGTTTTAGTGTCATTAATAATGCAGCCACAATTGAAAAGGAGATTTAAACCACTGTCTGCAAGTATTTATAGAATGGAGAAATAATTTAAAAGCTGCAGAATACTCGAAATCGCCTCAATTGCCATAAAAAAAAATTGACATTGACAAGATTAAAATAATGACATTTGAGCAAAGGACAAATCGTATAAAACCTAATATCAAATATAAAAATAAAATAATTTCAGAAACGACTAATACTATATTTTCGGACTTAAATTAGATAGAGACATGTCTTGTAAGACTCACACTGATAGCTTATGTAAAAATACATAGTCGAATACATACTGGTGAAAAACCTTACCAATGTGGTGTGTGTCAGCGCAGTTTTATTTGTAAAGATAAATTAACTGTACATTTTAAAACGAAAGGTTCTGGAGTGGTGACGGCGGAAGGCGCAGCGTTGGAAGGCCTCACAAGGTGGGCCGATGACCTGGTAAAGGTTGAGGGAATCCGATGGATGCGGGACACGCAGGATTGTTCATTGTGGCAACACTTGGTGAAGCCTATATCCAATAGTGGACGTCTATCGGCTGATATGATGATGATGAATTTTAGAAAACATTCTGCACAATAGTACAAACTGTAATCTAATCTAACTCCCAAACTTATCAGAATTATTATTATCACAGGAGCGGTCATCGCGAAGAAACGAACGTTAAAAACAAAATATGAAAATACAATCCGAGCCAAGCAAACGATGAATGTACTATCAGACTCGAACATTATCAGGACAACCAAAACTAATACGTCCAAATCTGTTGCTAAGATCAAAGAGCCTATCACAACCGCATCCCAGAGTAGTTTTAGTCAATCTTCTACATTCGTACAACGTACTGGAATACACTCTGGTGGAACACCATTCAAATGTGACGTATGTCAGCGGAGTTTTACCCGTTCTTGTGAATTAAAACAACACAATCAAGTTCACTCTAGTGATAAGTTCTTTAAATGTGATGTATGTCAGCGCAATTTTAATGATAGGAGCCATTTAAACCAACATATCCGAATACATGCTGCTGAAAAACCGTTCAAATGTGATGTATGTTGGCGTAGCTTTACTGTATCATCTCACTTAAAAGAACATATTCGAATTCATACTGGTAAAAAACGTTTCAAATGTGATGTATGTCCGAGCAGTTTTAATGATAAGAGTAATTTAAACCAACATTTTCGAATACACACTGCTGAAAAACCCTACAAATGTGATGTTTGTCAGCGTTGTTTTAGTCGTTCTTCAAATTTAAAACTACATATTCAAGTTCATACTGGTGAAAAACCTTACAAATGTGATGTATGTCAGCGTAGTTTTAATCGTTCTTCTAACTTAAAACTACATATTCGAGTTCACTCTGGTGAGAAACCTTACACATGTGATATATGTCAACGTAGTTTTACTTTATCTTCTGTCTTAAAACAACATATTCGAGTTCACACTGGTGAAAAACCTTACAAATGTGATATATGTCCGCGTAGTTTTATTCGTTCTTGTAACTTAAAACGACATGCTCTATTTCACACTGGTGAAAAACCTCACAAATGTAATGTATGTCAGCGTAGTTTTACTGTATCTACTCAATTAAAACAACATTTTCGTATTCACACTGGTGAAAAACCTTACAAATGTGATGCATGTCAGCTTTGTTTTAGTCGCTCTTGTTACTTAAAAAAACATATTCGAATTCACTCCAGTGAAAAACCTTAAATGTAATGTATGTCAGGAAAGTTTTGTTTCTAAGAGAAATTTAGAAATACGTACTCATTTTGGAATACATTCTGGTGAAAAACTTTAAAAAATCTCACATCGCGTTTGTAAAGTTTTGTGAGTTTTACATGACATTTTCACTTGAATTAACATATTGGTTTTTCACCGGCGTGAACTGGAATTCACCTCGGTGAAAAATTAAAAATATCATGTATGCCAGCATAGTTTTAGTAATTTATTTATCTTTGATTATTTGATATTCAAACTTTCACTGGTGAAAACCTTTTATATAAATAATTTTGAACAGACATAATCAAAAATACAAACTAGTGGAGACCCTTCAAATATAATCTATGTCTATAGATTTTTAATAGGCTATTTGCCGTTAAAAATTAGTCCGAGAATAGATTATTCAAAAAGAAGGTTCACGTTTTTTTTTATTTGTAAATTAAACCAAAAATGACAAAGATATAGCCCATTAAAGTTACGTGTAACGTCACGCCGTCCTGCTTTTTTTCGCACGGGGTGACGTCACACGTAACTTTAATGGGATATATCTTTGTTATTTTTTGTTTAATCGAAAAAATAAACAATACGTGTCCATTATTTTTTTTATAATCTAAAATACGGATTAAATAAAATGTAATTTTTTTGACCCTGGAAACTACCCTATTCTAAGAATAAATATAATAAATATTCTAGAATCATTTATGTAATGTAGGTATATAAGTAGTTTTAGATCCAAGACAAATTCAGAAGTACTTTTTATAAAACATTCTGGTGAGAAACTGATGTGTGTGTGCTTCTCGCTCACTCCTATTGTGGCACCGTATATATAGTGTGAAGGTGTAATTGATTATCATCAGTATTAAACTAGCGTTCATAGAAAGCATCCGACTTCTTATTTCTGCACCTTCTTCTGCCCAAAAACATATCATTTGCGACGAAGACGATCTTACCAACAAAAAGAAAAAAAAATGGCGAAGTCGTTTTTGGGAAATTTGACAACATTTGAATGAATTCGTAAAGTAAGTAGTATATATGTTATCATAATAACACTACTCGACGCAAAATAAATGTTGATATTCAAAAAATTATAATAAAATTCAATGCATTCAGTACTGCAAAACGTCATTCATAAGACCGTGTTATGATAATGCACACGGGTTTAATCTAATTTTGATGTGACTTCTGGACTTCATCGTCAAACCATTAAATGTTTGTTGTATGCATAAAAAGTACGATAAATGTAAAATCAAAAAACAAGATACATAATTAATTGTTTAAAATGTATAAAAAAATGTACTAAAGTTGGCAACCTTATAATCCTCTAAATTGACAGATGGCTAAAAGACTTTGTGTCCATAGTCAAGCCCCGCGTTCCGAATTGCGTTGAAAGCGATAATATCGCGAATCCAACCAACGCGCAACGTTTCAAAAATTACTCAATAGTCCTTCCTTGTATTTAGTGATTATTAAATTTTGTCGAATTCGCGATATAATTGATTTTGACGTAATTCGGAACTTCTTCTTCTTGCCCATAACCCATATTACTTGATGTAATTCGGAACTAAGGGAAGAAATAAATAAATTAAAAAAACTGTGTAGTATATATATTATATTAAATATATATGTATGTGTATTTTATCTATAATTATGTATAATTTTTACTCTTGTTTTAATACCAAAATTTTTTTGTGCGCCTACCATATTCTCTTCACCATCCTAGGTTGACTGGTAGAGAATGCCTAAGGCATTAAGTCCGCCTATGTACTTTGTGTTGC
The DNA here is from genome assembly GCA_929112965.1 of Mythimna albipuncta. NCBI lineage: Eukaryota > Metazoa > Arthropoda > Insecta > Lepidoptera > Noctuidae > Mythimna > Mythimna albipuncta. The sequence goes on along the minus strand of OV815985.1, from coordinate 6,963,505 downwards.
ATGAAGAATAAATAAAAAAACAACAAAATTGACAAATGACACTGACACCTGACACTATTGACTATTATTGACAGTTCCTTCTAACTGAGTTTGTTGTTTCGTGTTTATTTAGTGTTTGTTATTAAAACACGTGTTTATTCAAATTCATTACAACAAAAACACAGTTTCGTAATATATTAGTGGCGATAGACTCCCATAGAATATATTATTAATAATAAATGGTGTACTACTCTGCTGATATTACATCCCTCTGAAGATATTACAATCCGGTAACTGTCGGTAACAAACATCAGTAGATCGTGCGGTAGCCTGGCTTATCGCGAAGCGTTTCTACATTTTGTGTGTACACAGCCAGGGCAGGGCAGTGTGAAAGTATTCGCGTTTGTTTTTGCTCATCTGACTAACTGGATTCGTTATTGACATCCAAGTTTTGATATAAGTAAACAGTAGGCGACACAGACAACAAATGATGGAAAAGTTTCCAATGTGCAGGATATGCTTAGTGGAGAATGTTCGCATGTATGTGGTCACCAACAAGGATTTACATGAACTATATGAGAAGTTGACTGATGTTCCAGTAAGTTGTTATTACAATAAACACATTCTTATAAACTTTTGTTACAAAGGAATAGATATACAGTAGGGCCTCGCTAATCCAACTAGAGAAAATAAAACTCCATCCGAATCATCGAGGCAGCCGGATAATAGTATGCAATATTTTAATAGGAATAAAATGAACAAAAAAAAACACTAGAAGTTAATTCTTTAAAAATTCTGTTCTGCTTATAATTTTGCACTTCATTTCAAAAGCATGGTTTCTAAGTTGACAGAAAAACTAATGATATAATTGAATATTGACACATTGTGGTCTACACCTACTCACTCTGCGAACATACCCCTCGCGATACTTTCGTCTGTCCAGATTACAGTGCACACCGGAGTAATGGGGGACCGGATTAGCGAGGCTTTACTGTAATAATAACTTTGTATCCATCATCACGATAAATCTGAATTTACGCAATATGTGTAATTATTACATATGTTCTCCAGATATTTTGGATATACAGATATCTTGTGGATATTATCTAGGGTTCTCTTAAAATCAAAACATTTATTTGTTTAAAATTATATTAATTCATTAAACCCCAAGCAAACGCCGGCGTTTGCGCACCTACTGTCTTTCTATTGTGTCTGTAATTATTTTTTTTATTATTATTGACAGGCTCGCGTTTGACCACTATCTCACCTGGTGGTAAGTGATGATGTGGCCGACGATGGAGCATGCTTGCCTAGAAGTAACCTATTCACTCTCGACTTAAAGACTCCTAGGTTGTAGCTATCAGGAAACACAGACTCCGGCAGGGAATTCCACTCTTTAGCTGTACGCATAATGAATGTGATCCAAAACGCTTTGTACGAATGGGTGGGATATCCAACATGTACCGATGGCGCAACGCCGTACGTCTAGTGGTCCGATGATGGAACAGACTTGGCGGAATTAAATTGTGCAATTCCAACGCACACTCACCGAACTGTAATCGATAGAAAACCGCCAGGCCAGCAACTCGGCGTCGATGCTCAAGGGTTTGGAGCTTTGACTCAACACAACAACAATTTCCACGATTGAAAGGTTATAGACCTCTGATAACCTGCTATTTTACAGAGAACTTTGGCTCTCTATAATGTAGGTACCTACTGATATAAATTTTCGCATTGCCTCTTCGTCAAAAATCTCATTGGAACAAGCTTTAAACCCCATGCGAATGCTGGCTTTCGCGCTGATATTGTCTTACTATTATAATATAATAAAAATATTCCGCAACTACCACACAACGCCGTCTAGTCCCAAGCTAAGTAGAGCTTGTGAGTACTAGACAAGTGATAAACATACTTATATATTTCTAAATACATACATATAGATAAATTACATCCAGCACAGAAAAAATGATTATGCTCATCACACAAACATTTGTCCAGGGTGGGAATCGAACCCACAACCTCCGGTATAGCAGTCAGGGTCACTAACGACTAGACCAACAGGCCAGTCGAATAGTAGTATTGTGTTTCAAATTGACGGTATCTGAAAGGTAATACCCCAAGAAAATGCCGACTTTCGCACTGCTATTGTCTTACTATTCTGTTTCAAATTTACTGTATCTAAAAGGTTAAAACCAAGCTCGATCTTGACGATAGGTAAGTGGAAAAGGACTTTTTAAATTAAGAGTTTTGTTGCAGTTTATAACCGAGGACAACAGACCGATGCTCGCTTGTTTCTTCTGCTGCACTAAACTAAAGCAATGCTTCCGACTTGTGAGGAAATGTCTGGAAGCAGAACGGTTGTTTGCTCAGATGGTGAATGAGGATTGTAAGGTGAGGCTAATTTGATGAGGCTTTGATCATTGCCATATTTTCATTTTTTACCTAATTGTGTAAAGTTCATGTATAAGGCCTCTGCCTCGAATCTTGCGGCCAGCGGGGCGGCGGCGGCGTCGGCGGCGGCGCGGGAGCGGTAAGATCTAACGCGTAAAATCAAATGGACCGGTTCTTGAAAACAGCGGCGCGGCAGCGGAGCGGGGGCGGGCAACGAGCGGTGAGCGCCAGTCAAGCGGTGACCGCCCGCGCGTCTGCATTGCAGTGTTGTGCAATTTATTTTAGTCGTAGAATTTGTCAGGACATTGTCTCTGTTCTTCATAATTTCTATACAACTCGCCTTTCCTTTTCCTTGCCCTATAGCAGGCTCACTTCTTCTTTTGCCTACAATAAATAGAGCGTTAGGAATAAATTTGAATCAAAAAGATGTTGTCGCCGTTGTTTAGACATTTTGTTCGTGAATAAAAACAAATATCTTGATGACACAACCACGAAAACAACACTACGCCGCTATATTGTCGCGCGATCTGCCCGCTGGTTTCTAAAACGGGTCTGCGTTGCCCGCTCCGCTCCCGCGCCGCCGCCGCCGCCGCCCCGCTGCCCGCAAAATTCGAGGCAGAGGCCTCATGGTTCATTAAAGAACGAAATCTTAAATGGCGGCGCTTATCATGTTCTCTCGCTCGCACACTAGTGCCGTCTATACTCACTCTCGCGCGTACCGTAAACAGAAAAAAAAATAGTCTTGATTAGCTTCCACGCTGTTTTGACGCGCTCAGTGATCCTTTTATCAATATCTTGTTATAGTTTTCTGTTATTTTTCCGTTGTTACCTGATTGTTATTGTTGTTGAGTTGAGAAGCTAGTTTGAAATTAATGTGACCCAATCTTGTTTTTATTATTTTAAATAACTTTAACTTGTAATTTTATATGATGGCTGTACTATCTGTCAACGCAAGTATATGCCGCCATTTAAGATTCCTTTCTATAATGCACGGACTTATACAATGTGTTCCAAATGAGTATAGGATCGTTCGCCATGTTCTGACGTCACGATTTACTGTGTTTGTTTTTCGAATACCTATGCGGTATCTGAAAAACAAACAATGAACAGCTTTTCAATACAAGATCATGTAAAGGATCACGATAAATGTCGATTCAAGACAGATTTATTTTATTAACTTTACTTTATTATTTCCGTTTTTTTTTTTTTAATTAAGAATGTTAACAAATGTAGGAGGGTGAGTGACCTTTATTCCACATCTATTTTGCGCCTACCTTAGTTTTCGTTAAAAAAGAAAACAAATGCCTCGATTCCTCGTTCTCTTTTGTTGTTCTGCATTATAAACTATATTTCCTACTAGCTTTTGCCTGCGGCTTCGCCCGCGTGGCATTAGGTACTTAAGGAATCGGGATAAAAAGTAGTTCTTTTCCATGTCAAAGGCTATATGCATTCCAAATCCATTCAGCCGTTTTTGTGTGATTAAGTAACACACATCCAAACATCCACATTTTCACATTTATAATATTAGTTAGGATAATATTATGGCAAAAATTAAAATCAAATTTTACAGCAACACTTTATTTTGAAATTGCTCGTAAATAACTGTTTGTTAAATAATTTATTATTATAATTCATTTTTTTGCAGCCAGATCTTTTGGTAAACTCAAAACATTTAGAGGATTTGAATGGGTTGATCAATAGTCCAATAGTGCATGTAAGTATAGCTGATGATAATGAAACGGAAACTGATGCTATCAAAGAAGAATTGTCAACACTTGATGAGGTGCTTGAAGACCCAGAAGAGTATCTTAAAAGTGATGGTAAGCCTGTTTTAAAAGTCCCACAACATTACTTTTAGCATATGCGATACCTGAAACCCGCGTCTAATATTTTTATGTAAAGAATCTATGTACAAAATTTCATAACTGTACTAGCTTTTATCCCGCGCGGCTTCGCTCCCGCTCTTCCCTACTCCACCCTACTATACCCTACTCTACCCTACTCTACACTACTTTACCCTACTCTACCCTAGCAAACTTCAAATAAACCATCTACTAAATAGTCCGAACAAAACCTAAACATTTGGTTATGATAGATGAGCCCGTTCTTGAGTTATAAAATTACAACGAAAAATGGCATTGATTTTTATACACTGTTAAATTTTTATCGTTTTAATCCCTTGGAGGGTCGATCCGGTACATGAAACACTATCGATTTGTAAAGATAAAATTAAAAAATAAAGTACCTTGTTTTTAAAACTCGTATTGATTTACGCATGTACGAAATCAATTTCTTTAAGAAAACGTCAGCTGAGCGAGTTCAATGATCTGTAGGTAATTAGTACGCAACGCCGACTATTACCTACAGGTCGTTGAACTCGCTCAACTGACTTTTCTTAGAGAATTTTTTTTTTAACGTTTGGCACAGTATTTCAGTTAGGCAACTTATGCGCCATGTCACAATGAACGCAATGTCTAGCATATAATATTTATCATAATCAAATAACAGATAAGAGAAGAGATTGCTTCTATGTATCCATAGATCATCAATTATCATAATTTTATTGCAGAGCTCGACCCTGAAAGTCTGTTCAATAATCAGCCAGATGAAGAAGCACATTATTCATCTGAGTCTGAAGAGCATCCTGTAGTGGAGGTTAAAACAGAGAAAGAACATAAAGAAGATGAACATACGTTGCCTGAGAACCAAATAGTCGGGGGCGCTGACAGTAAGTATTATGCATCGATATACATTATATGTACTACGCGTTCCAAATGAGAATAGGACCGATTCCTATGTTTTGACGTCTCGTCGTACTGTCAAATCGAAGAAATTTTGACAAAATAAAAGAACTTAGAGATGAGTAGAATTGAAGAACTGCATTGTGATTAAACTTTTTTCGTTCACAGTTCATAAATAAATTAAATAATTCGTAAATTAATTTAAAAATTTCTTCCCTCGATTTGACAGCAAAACGTCATAAAATGGCGGGCGATCCTATTCTCATTTGGAACACATTGTACTACGCACTAGTGATGTAACGAATATTCGCGTTCGAATTCACTAGAAACATGCGAATATTTGGCAATTTTTCTATGATATTAAAACCTGCATTGTGGCCCAGACAAAAGCAATCCAGATGTTGAAGATAAACCAGCACACGACTCCGAGTCAGATCCAGAAGATAATGTTCCTCTGGTGGAGATGAAGACTGCTGTAAAGGAAGGTCAAGAAGTATCGAAGAGGAAGCAAAGAGCCAGTGTGACTCGAAGTAAGTGTTTATTTGTGTGGACAAACACTATCCACTAACGTCAACGATCTTACAGCCACTAGAAGTCTAAAAATAGGCGACGCACGCAACACATATAACTTAAAGACCTGATCAAATCAAAATCAAAAGCATTTATTTCAAATAGACTATTTGCAGGCACTTTTGAATAGTCAAATGTCGGGCAGTCCAAAAAAAGTGAAGCTAAATTGCACGTTCCAAAGCGTATGGAGAAGAACAAGAATGTGCAAGAAACTCCATAGACACTCTTTTAAATCAGATTATGAGTTACATATGATCTTGGTTACATATTTCTTGTTGCTTCTATTATGTGAGCACAATGTAATCAAATCAAATCAAGAACATTTATTTCAAATAGACCATTTGCAGACGCTTTTGAATCGGAGCATCGCCGTGCCCTCGTGGGGGCGATCGGCGGCGGAGACCTCTCGCGCCGGGCCTTGGTCGAGGCCGTGGTCCGGAGCGAGGAGGAGTGACAGGCGGTCGCCGACTTCTGCGAAGCAGTAATGCTCGCAAAGGAGGAGGCCGAACGCATCAGGCAACGGCGTTATCGCCGCCGCCGCCGGGATTCTGATCCCGATTTCCGGCCAAAGTAGGCGCGGGCTTGCGGATAGTGAGCAATGGGTGGCTCACTGTCCGGCCGTCCGGTAACTGTCCGGACCAAGCCCAAGTCGTCGACGGCGTGCACTGTTCCCGCGCGCTTCAAGGAGTTGTCAGCAACAGCAGGGACCCAGCCGGGTCGAAGCCTACTGGGGCCTGGGTTATCCGAAAGGGCGCTCGAGCCCCGTTATGAAGGCTAGAAGGAACGGGATGGGTCTTTTAGTTAGTAAGAGTCTGACACTATCTCCCGCTCCGTCCAAGGGCGGGGGATGTCAATGCATGATTTTTTCCCACCATAAAAAAAGACAATTTTGAATAGTCACATGTCGGTCAATTCAAAAAAAGTGGATATAATCCTGGTTAGGTACGTATTTCTTGTTCTTTCTATTATATAAGATAGTAAATAATAAAATAAAAGATAGAAATTGAATTAAGCCACCAATCTCAACTGACGGCACCCGTTCACGAGCATGACGCGTGCGTCAGCCTCATGATGTAGGATAGTCTCGACCAATCAGAACGCAGTACCCCACTCCCCTGTACCAATCTGAATCAATCAGAACGCAATACCCCGCTCCCCCGTACCTCGGCTAGCTGACAGAATTGATTTGTTGCCCTAGTACAAGCATGAGGCGTCTTGGCTGTACGGTCGTTGACTAGCGTTACACATTAGCTGCACGCCCTACACCAAGTTTATCATATTGTTACGTACGTGGGTAATCAAATGCCGATTTACTAACAGAGAACTTTATTCACCACAAACAATAACGAATTAGTCCAGTCAACAATAATCCGAATCGCAATTAAGACTAGAGTACCGTTATACTATCGCTTAGGTCGTTTGATAAAATCACTTCACACACTTAGGTAGTTCGCTCTTGATCGCAGTCGAAATCACAACTGACTCGCTTCTGGTCGGGGCTCGTATTTATATGCGGAGCGAAGAAAATTCTAGATTCCAGAACAATTAAATCGCTTCTCGAAATCATAAATCATTTTTATTGCACGATATACTGAGAGTCACTTTCATGCGAATTTCGACTCTATTATTAAATATAGAAAGTACCATTTCCCTTATCGATAGATTCTTGCCTAACTACTAGTGGTACTTGCTTTGTGGATGTTTCGAGATTTTTCTAAGCCTGGCTACGCACAACCATTCTAGATCTTTCGAACAGCAATGCGTTTTAATTATTACGTGCTACTCGTTATTTTCTCGGAGATATGGCGTAACAATATATAACATTCATTTTAGTGTATGTGAAATCCGAAACACGTGTCTAGCATTTTTATGTAAAGAATCTTTTTGATTATTATTATTTTGATAGGCTCGAGTTTGACCACCATATCACCTGATGGTAAGTGATGATGTGAAACGCAGACTCCGGCAGGGAATTCCACTCCTTGGCTGTACACATAATAAATGTGTTCCCAAAACGCTTTGTGCGTATGGGTGGGATGTCTACCATGTACCGGTGGCGCAACGCTGTATAGCTATCGGCACGGATCTTGAGCACTGGCTTCAAGTTGCGCAGAAGTCAAATATTCGGTCTCTTTAGTGGTGCGACGTGAGACGCGGGGGCGGAGATTGTCAGTGATTGGCTCGCCGCGCCATCGTGTCATAGACGTCACTCGTGATTCGTTCCCATCGCTTGCTGCATGTATCTAACAACGACGACGATTGGCTAGCCAATGTATGGAATGTGCAAAGCGATCCCTACTCTGACGCCGAGCGCTCAAGATCCGTGCCGATAGTCATACGTCGAGTGGTTTTAGTCGCAGTCGGGTTTTTTTTTAACTTGTCTAACTGAGTCTTAGTAAAATCTAAATGTTAACGTTGTTGTTTAACAAAAATAGTGGCTCCGACAGGTTACCGACAGTTGTTTGGAAAAATACATGCGAGGTTCAGCCCTAAGGCCGTACTACGAGCTCTTAACGCGACCTAATTTACGATATTTTCCAAGCTTTTATTTAGTTTCATCTATCCCGATGTTTGTCTGTAATCAAATCTTGCAAATTAAATTTGATCCACTTCCCGGTTACCGATTGAGCTGTAATTTTGCATGCATGTGTAAAACAGATGACAATGCAAAATTATTATGAAATAGAACTGATCTGATGATGGAACCTGAAGGTGGCTATAGGAACTTGGTAGTTAAACGACACAACCCCATCGACTTTGGGCTCGTATGATTAGTTTTGATGAGTATTCTTATATAGGTACTATACCGTTATAAAGGCTTGCTTTGAAAAATATGTTTTCATTAAAATGTCGTTTTTAGGTACGAAATCATCCAATGACATCTCCTGCCCTTAGGTGGAGTGGGAGATAGAGTCTCTTTTACTGACTAAAACCCACTCCTGGTTCTTTCGTTGCCTTTCATACTAGGGCCGGGATTTTCTTTCAAATGCGAACCCATGGCCCCAGTAGACTGGGCTACTATTTGCTGACGTCACCTTGACGCGTGCGTGGAACAATTCGTGCCGTCAACGACTTGTCACTGACCGAACGGTCGGATGCCGAGCTACTCATTGCTCACCGTCCGCAAGCCCGCGCCTACGGTAGCCGTAAATTGGGATCGGGATCCCGGTGGCCGGGGCGTGAGAGCTCCTCCTTAACGCGTATATAGTCGGCCGCCTTTGCTAGCATTTCTGCTTCGTAGAAGAAGACTGCTGCCTGCCACTCCTGGCTTCGGACCATAGCCTGTACCAAGGCCCAAGAGTTCGTTGCCGCAGATCGCCTCCACGAGAACACGGCAGTGCTCTGCCCAGCGGGGCCGCTACCGTATGCTCGATACATACGCACGTAAGGCGACAGTTAGCCATGGTGACGTTAAGGCACGGCAGACGAGTAGTTCTGATACTCGTAACGAATTTACTGGTTCTTCCGAATAGCGACGATATAGAAAAAAAGAAAGAAAAAGTGTTTATTCACGTCTAACATGGCGCATACCTTAAAACAGAATAAATATCAACATCGACTAAAAGTAACACGTAAGTAAGATATAAATGATAAATGATCTTTATTTTGCAAGTAGGTTTTATAAAAACACTTTTACGCGTAAATTTTTATTTTTCGTCAAATAAAGCTAGATGAGGCCGGTGTTTCCTAGCTGACTACCTTGAGAAGAAACACCGAAACAAACTCAGGGGTAATATGCGTCACATCCGCGCAAAACGGCCAGCGCTCAGCAAAATGCTGGGGCCCATGTAAAACAAAGCCACAGCGCTGATTTTCAGCACCAGCCGTCGTCGACGATGAGACGCCGATCGGCCAGCAATGATTCATTATACTTATAATTAATTCAAAAATAAACAAAGTAAAAACATAAAATAACAATAAACCGAACAATGATCGTAATTGTACGTTAAACAAAAAATAAAGGTAAATAAGAACAGAAAAAAATAAGTTGGCTAACAAACAAGAACTAGTCGATTATTTTGATCGATCAATAAGCGGTCGAACTTAAAGCAAGAAATTGCCAATGCGCATGTTTACATGATATCTAATTACCAAATATCTTCTTGGTAATAATAGTACACGTGAAGTGAATTGTTATTTGGATTCTAAGCCATGAGGCCTCTACCATCAGAAGTCGGATACACTCAGGCACTACAACCACCAACAACGCATGAAAATGAAAGGCAAAGTATATTTGAACGAACTATTTTTTTATTTTATTGATATATTTAGTTATTATTTATTTCTTACTTTATTGCAGGGCTTGTTAACGTTACCAAATTCACACTATAAGTATCGGTAAGTAACGTTATTTTCATAAAGTTAACATTTTAACGGTAAAACGAGTAACGATACTTTGGTATCGAATCTATAAAATAACGTAACCAATTAACGTTACAAGTATCGAAACTTTTATCGTTATTTAATGCGTTGTTGTGCGACGCAGTATATCCTTTTAAACTTACGTAGGTATACTTTTTAAAAATTTGAATAGAACAAATGTACTTAATCCCTATGTATAATGAAAAATATTGCATCGTGGAAGTGTTGTTGAATACATAATCAAATTAATTTCTGCATTAATCTAGACGAAACAAAAAGATTTAACAAAATAACGTGTTAATTAACGTTATTTTGTTTAATGTAATGGTATTTTTGTAACGCATTTGGTAACGTTATCAAGCCTTGGGCCATGGTTACTTTACTTTTTACCGATAACGTTACTTAGTTTACCGGTAAAAGTTCACATAAATACGTAATAAAAAAAAAACGTCACCTGAGCGAGTTCAATGACTTGTAGTAAATAGTCGGCGTTGCGTACAAACTACCTGCAGGTCACTGAACTCGCTCAGCTGAAGTTTTCTTAAAGAAAGTAATTTTGTACATGCGTAAATAATACGACTTTTAAAAAAAATGTACTACCTATATTTTTTAATTTTATTTTTTACACATCGATAGTGTTTCATGTACCGGATCGACTCTCCACGAGATTAAAACGATTAAAATTTAACGGTGTATAAATCAATAATAAATAAAATATTTCAATCTTAATATGACCAGAAAATATTTTGTGACGATTGAACATTTCATTTATTTTAAAGTGTAATATAATAAATTTTATATTTTTCGTACAATTATTTATAAAATGCTAATCGAAAACGCTTGCAAGACGTTGAGAACGGTGTGTGGACTGGCCGGAGGACACGGTTGAGTATACGGTAGAGGTGTGCCCCGCTTGGGCAGAGCACCGCCGTGACCTCGTGGTGGCGATCGGAGGCAACGATCTCTCGCGCTGGGCCTTGGAACAGGCCATAGTCTGAAGCGAGGATGAGTGGAGGGTAGGCCTTCTGCGAAGCAGTAACACTAACAAAGGAGGAAGCCGCACGCGTGACGCAACGGCCCTCATGCCCCAGCTGCCGCCGGGATTCCGATCCTGATTACCGGTCACTGGGCGCGGACTTGCGAAGAGCGAGCAATGGGTAACTCGCCGTCCGACCTTACGATAACTGTCCAGACCGAGCCCAAGACGTCAACGGCGCATATTATTCCACACGCGCCTCAAAGAGTTGTCAGCAAACCGTTCAGGCTTCGAACCAGAAAGCAGGGTCGAAGCCTACTGGAGCCAAGGGTCTGCTCCTGAAAGGAAGATCCGGCCTCGGTATGAAAGGCAACGAAGGAACAGGAGTGGGTTTTTAGTCAGTAAGAGACTGACACTATCTCCCGCTCCGCCCAAGGCCGTGGAGATGTCATTAGATGATTTTGCTACCTACAAAAGACACTGAAATCGATAGTCTATATCTAAAATTTAAAACTATCGAATTACAAGCAGATACTTATTTACTAACAACCGGTGGCCTAAAAATCGACAATTCATCGGTCGATGTTGAATTTAAACTACCTTCCGCTGTTATAATAATTTTTGTTGCTCCATTTTTGCACAAAAAATAAAAAAAAGAACGGACTGGTCCCAACCGGTCCGGGAAATTGCGTCCGTATGAGGTGTTAGTGAAAGAAAAAAGAAAGAAATAAAGTTAATTTGCGTCAAACATGGCACATACCTTAAAATAAAACAAAATATTATTATTTTTGAAGATAAGAGGCTATGCATCACCCGTAGTGTAGGGGATATAGTCGCAGCGACCTAAAAGATCTATTGTGACTCGCCACCTTGTTAGAGTAACTCTTTTAGCCCGGAGGCTTCCAGGAAATCTTTTAGAGTTTTAATCTCCTCCGGGCGAACAATGTGTCGACAAAATAACAATATCGACTTAAAGTAGCACGTAAGTAGGATATGCGTCACATCCGCGCAAAACGGCCAGCGCTCAGCAAAATGCTGAGCCTCGTGTAAGACAGAGCCGCTGATCAGTCAGCAAGGATTACATTATCAGACTTACACTTACTTAATTTATGCGTTGCTCAAGCGCAATTTGTATGTAGATTGACCTCTGTTCTAACTCTCTTTTGTGTTACGCGAACGGCTGACACGACTATCGGTACAATTTCGTGGAGTCCAAATGGTGATTACAATAAATCTAATAAGTTGAAGTAGGTGCAAAAAAAAAAAATAGGACAAAGGAACTATAATCTTTAGTATAACTATAATTATAACTACACAAATATAATTAATTTTTTTATTTTGATTTAAGTACACCATCCAAACTACAACATAATACTTACGAGGTTTATTGTTATCACAGAAGCGGCCATCGCGAAGAAACCAACACTAAAAAGAGAACTTGAGGATACAATTCCAGCCAAGCAAACGATGGATGTACTATCAGACTCGAAAATTATCCGAACAACGGAAACTAGTACGTCAGAATCTGTTGCTAAGATCAAAGAGCCGGTCACTACCACATCACAGAGTAGTTTTAATCAATCTTCTAACTTAATAACTCATTCTGGTGAAAAACCATTCAAATGTAACGTGTGTCAGCACAGTTTTAAGTCTAAGTATAATTTAAAAGAACATTTCAGAACACATTCTGGTGAAAAACCTTTCGAATGTAAAGTATGTCTGCGTGGATTTACTGAATATTCTCACTTAAAACTACATACTAGAGTTCATACTGTTGAAAAACGTTTCCAATGTAATCTATGTCAGTTTAGTTTTAATACCTGTAATGATTTAAAACAACATATTCGATCTCACACCGGTGAAAAACCTTATAAATGTGATATATGCCTGTCCAATTTTAGATTTAAAACATCTTTAAATTATCATATTCAACAAGTGCATACTGGTGAGACTCCATTCAAATGTGATGTATGTCAGCACAGGTTTAGCAATAAGAGTAGTTTAACTAATCATTATCGAATACATACTGGTGAAAAACCTTTCAAATGTGATGTATGTCAGCGCAGTTTCAGCCGAAAGAGTGTTCTGGATAGTCACAGTCGAGTACACACTGGTGAAAAACCTTTTCAATGTGGTGTATGTCAGCGTAGCTATTTTTCTTCTTCTATGTACAAAAAACATATTCAAATACACGCTGGTGAAAAGCTTTATCAGTGTGAGGTGTGTGCGCAACGTTTTAATGTTAAGACCGGTTTAACTAATCATTTTAAAAAACATCATTCAGATGAAAAACCCTTTCAGTGTGATGTGTGTCAGCAAAGATTCAATTTAAAGAGTAAATTAAATACTCATTTTTTTCAAAATTGTGGTAAAAACCGTTTCAAATGTGATATTTGTTCGCGCATTTTTCTTAGTAAGAGTCAATTAATCATACATTTTCGAAAACACACTGGTGAAAAACCTTTCAAATGTGATGTATGTCAGCTAAGTTTTAGCCAAAGTAGTAGTTTGAAAACACATAGTCGGCTGCACTCGGGTGAAAAACCTCACCAGTGTGACATATGCCAGCGAAGTTTTACTCGCTCTTCTCGCTTAGAAAAACATATTCAAGTTCACACTAGTAAACAGCTCGTCTAATGTATATTGTGTCAGTGTAGTTTTAACTATATCTTCTCACTTAAAATAACGTCGAGTTAGCATGTTGTAAAACCTTACAAATGCTATGTATGTCAACTAAATTTGAATCTTAAGGGTAGTTTAAATGTACATTTTATAAAATATTCTGGTTAAAACACCTTCAAATGTGATCTATGCCAGCGTAGTTTAATCACTCTTCTTACTTAAAAATTAACATAGAGTTCACACTTGTAAAAAATTTAAAATGTAATGTGTGTCAGCAAGGTTTTGTTTCAGAGAAATACAAATAAACAAACGAATACGTTCTGCTGAAAATCTCTACTATTATGACGTTAGTATGTTAGCGTAGTTTTGCATGCTCTTCTCATTTACATTTCATTATTTATCTGAACATATTGGTTTTTCACCAGTGTTAACTCAAATCCACACTGGTGAAAAACCTGATAAGTGAAAAACCTGATAGGTATACCAGCATGGCTGTTTTAGTCATTATTCATCGTTCGAATATACAATAATAACAGTTATCTAGAGTATAAATAAAAATGAAAAAACCGGCCAAGAGCGTGTCGGGCCACGCTCAGTGTAGGGTTCCGTAGTTTCCCGTCCGTCACAATAAGTGACCCCTTGTGAGTTTAAAAAAATGCTTGCATATACGATTATACTACAAACTTAGTCCAGAAATTATTTTGTAGAACCCTTTTGTCTTTTTTGTTCAAAAACTGTTCTTTCCATCAAGTTCAAAATAATTTTCCTAGAAAGTCCTTATAAAATTCTACTTTTCAGATTTTTTTCATATTTTCTAAACTTATGGTTCAAAAGTTAGAGAGGGACACACACATTGTTTTTTACTTTTGGAGCGATTATTTCCGAAATAATTGACATTATCAAAAAATGATTTTAGTAAACCCCTATTCATTTTTAAATACCTATCCAACAAAATATCACACGTTAGGGTTGAAATTAAAAAAAATCACTTCCCACTTTACATATAAGGGGGCTACCCTAATAAAACATTTTTTTCCAATTTTTATTTTAATACTTTGTCGGCGTGATTGATATACATATTGGTACCAAATTTCAGCTTTCTAGTGCTAACGGTCACAGAGATTAAGCGAGGACGGACAGACAGACATGGCGAAACTATAAGGTTTCCTAGTTGACTACGGAACCCTAAAAAGTGAAACTGGCCGCTAACAAAATGGTTGCTGCATTTTCTCTAAAAAGTAAATTAAAGAGCTCTTTTTTATAGCTTTTAGAATATTAAAACTATGGTTTAATGTATTACATAAGGTGAGTTGCACCATTTAACTATAACGATAACCAAACCATAAACAACCTCGAAACGGCCGCCTATTTTTTAATTCGACGATTTGACAACTGTTAACGGCTTTGTTATCGTTATAGTTAAATGGTGCAACTCACCCTTAGTGAAAGTTGTTTGTTTCAAATCTAAACATGATAGTTAATATACTTATTTTTCTCTAATATATTATTTGTTTCTGTATATTGTCTTTTAATTATCTCTCATGGGGATAAAGCTGTCTTGCTTTTGGGCGGCTTCAATTCATGACTTCACTCAGTTATTAAATCCATCACTGCGTTCGGAATAAAAACTTGTCAGTCTTCGTTTCGTTCGGAATTCAAGATGCACTCAGCGATTTTAAGTCACGGCTTTTATCCCCTAGTCACAAAATCTATTAAAATCAAAATCAAAGCATTTATTTCAAATAGACCATTTACAGGCACTTTTGAATAGTCAAATGTCGGTCAGTCCAAGAAAAGTGAAGCTAAATTATACATTTCGGAAGTCGTTGTGTTTATAAGAGTTTAGTCTCCTTGTTATTAAACGCCGACTTTCGGGTTCATCAAAGTTAAAGTCAAAAATATTTTATTTCACATAGGCCTACATGGGCACTTATAAAACGTCAGAAGCTAGTGCACGGTTCCAAATTGGTCGTTTCGTTTCCTATGGAGAAGAACCGGAAAGAAACTCCATGGTTACTCTTTTTAAAAAAAGTGGTTGGTATTCTCATCACATCTGTATTATAATCTCACTTTTCCTTGAGTCAGTTATCTAGTTACGGCAGTTCTGCTGTGATCCTATGAGGACTTGCGTTCTATGTCTTCGAAGTTCATCGTCAAATCATATCAATATTTCTATGGAACATATTCGGGAATATATTTGTTTATAAAAAAAAAAAAAAAAAAATAAGTCCACAGTTGACCGAGTCTGTGAACATAAATAAAAAAATACATACAGCTAACATACACCACTATTTTTTAATTAGTACAAATACTTAAAGGGCTTATTAGAAAAGCCCTAATTTTTTTTATAAGTAAAATCTCGATAAATAATATTCATAAACAGCAAAGTTATTAGCGTTGGTTTATGTCCCAAATTGTCACTCAATTTATGGAAATATTGTGCAGGCTATTGATTAATGAATGAATAAGTGACAATTATTAATGAAAAACGCTGCCCGCAGTATTTTCTACTAGCAATTGCTATGTTTGATTGATTCTATGATGAATTTACCTTTTCGTGGTCAATTTTACGATTTCGTTTTTTTTCTACTTTTGACTTTAAAAATGTGATCAGTAACGGGTACAGATAGCGCCCCATTTTTTTATTTTTTTTTGTACTAATTAAAAAGTAGGGGTGTGCAAAACACCCCCTCAGCCGTGCCGATGGCTAGGTGACCATGCTTTCCGACAAATAAAATTTCTCTTTTTCTTTCTTTGTGATTCTTGATCATACAGTTATGAAATGTTGTACAGAGATTCGGTACATAAAAATATTACACACGTATTTCAGGTTTTCCATAAACTTAAACTAGGGTTCGATTAAAAATATTCAAGTCGACTAAAAAACTGTAATCTATTTTCTTTGCATAACTTGACTATACTTATTAGATTTATTGTTATCACAGGAGCGGCCGTGAAGAACCCAACTCTAAAAAGAAAGCTGGAAGATACAATTTCAACCAAGCAAACGATGAATGTACTAACAGACTTGAAAGTCATCCGGACAACTGAGACTAGTACGTCCGAATCTGTTGCTAAGATCAAAGACCCTATAACTACGACAGCACAAAGTAGTTTAAGTCAATCTCCTATTTTAATACAACATACACAAATACATACTGGTGAAAAATCTTTCAAATGTGATATTTGTCAACGCAGTTACGCTCTTAAAAAATCTTTAATTTACCATGTTGGAAATCACACTGGTGAAAAACCCTTCAAATGTGATAAATGTCAGCGTAGTTTTTGTAGCTCTTCTTACTTAAAAATACATTTTCGAATTCACGCTGGTGATAAACCTTTCAAATGTGATATTTGTCAGCGTAGTTTTACTTGCCCTTCTGATTTAAACCGACATAATCGAGTACACACTGGTGTAAAACCTTACAAATGTGATATATGTCAGCGTAGTTTTATTCAATCTCGTTATTTAAAAATACATAGTCGTATTCACACTGGTGTAAAACCTTACAAATGTGATGTATGTCAGCGTAGTTTTACTCGCTCTTCTAATTTAAAATTACATAGTCGAATTCACACTGGTGAAAAACCTTACAAATGTGATGTATGTCAGAGTAGTTTTATTGGCTCTTCCGAACTAAAACAACACATTCCAGTTCACACTGGTGAAAAACCTTACAAATGTGATGTATGCCAGCGTAGTTTTACTCGCTCTTCCTTATTAAAACTACATATTCGAGTTCACACTGGTGAAAAACCTTACAAATGTGATGTATGTCAGCATAATTTTACTTCCTCTTCTAACTTACTAAAACATGTTCGAGTACACACTGGTGATAAACCCTACAAATGTAATGTATGTCAGCGTAGTTTTGCTAACTCTTCCGTATTAAAACTACATATTCGAGTTCACACTGGTGAAAAACCTTACAAATGTGATGTATGTCAGGGTAATTTTACTTGCTCTTCTAACTTACTAAAACATGTTCGACGACGTCACACTGGTGATAAATCGTACAAATGAATGTATGTCAGCGTAATTTTAAGAGCTCTTCTTACTTAAAAGTACATATTCGAAAACACTGGTGAAAAGCCTTATAAATGTGATGTATGTCAGCGTAGTTTTACCCACTCTTCTGAATTAAAACTACATAGTCCAGTTCACGCTGTTGAAAAAGTTCAATTGTGATATATGTCAGGTAAGATTTGCTTCTAAAAGATATGTGAATGTTTAAAAAACTTAGCCCCTGTGGTAACGAGATGTATCTCAAATTGTCAATAATCAAGAACACAATTACCATTTACTATCGTGATCCCAACAGTCAAACATAAAAAAATGCCATTTTTATTCATATTTTTTTTTATCGATAGTTTAAAAAAAAAAAACAGAAACGAATTATTTTTGAATACTTTTTTTTGTGGAAATTTTTAGTAACATAACAATAAATTAGTCACATTACAATTCGGGACAATCTTTTGGAATCTGCTATTGGCTGTCAACAAGGTGATCCCCTCGGGCCAGTGATCTTCAGTGTAGCCATTCACCCCATTATTCGACAGTTAAATTACAAATTCAACGTTTGGTATCTCGACGACGGAACCCTTGGAGGCGATGCAGACACAGTTTTAGATGATCTCTAAAAAATCAACTTCACTCAATAGAACTTGAAGAGAACAGTTCACATTTTGAAAGGTTCAGCCTTTCAAAATGTGAACTATTCTTATCTGATCTAGCCAGAAATTAAAATTATAGAAAAAAGTTCTCTTCGTCTCCTGGGTCTCCTATTTTTGAGGATTCCTTTCCCAATTTTGTCGAGGAAAAAATTCAAAGTTTGAATGACGTTTCGGAAAGATTACTACAAATTAATATGCATTCGGCCATCACTATAATACGTTTCTGCTGTTTCGGCCATAAATTAATTTATTTCCTTCGCGCTTCTCATTTACGGAAACACCCCCGTCTTTTGGAAACAAAAGGAACAAATTATCCGGCATACTCTTACACCAATTTTAAACGTGGCCATGGACGACCGAGCTTGGGCTCAAGGTACTCTTCCTATCCGCATAGGTGGCCTTGGCGTCCGCAAAATTACTAGTACTAGTTTACCATCCTTTATATCCTCGGTTCACGGCACTGATAAATTAATCAGGAATATCCTTTCTCCCTCTCTGATTCATTTCAATGTGCCGTGCTTCATCGAGGCTATAGATGCGTGGAGACTCACTTGCCCGATTTCTAATCCGCCCGACGGACCATCATCCCAAAGACGGTGGGATAAGCCGCTCTGCAAAGTAGTTCAGGAAATTTACAACATTTACTGCCCCTGCGGAGCGAGCGCGCCTGTTGGCTGTGGGAGAGTGGGAGTTGGGCCTCTGGCTTCACGCACTACCTTCGTCGAACCTTGCTCGACGATAATACTTTCCGCCTCGCTGTTGCCTTACGTCTAGGCGCTCCCTGCTGTTCTCCTCATCCCTGCCACTGCGGCGAAGTTGTCAACAGCCTCGGACACCACGGTCTGTCATGCAGCCGAAGTGCGAGTCGCATAACGCGACACGCGAATATCAACGACATCATCAGACGCGCTCTTGTCACCGTCGGCGTTCCAGCCGTATTAGAACCCCATGGCCTGGCACGCGACGATGGCAAGAGACCGGACGGCATGTCGTTATTTCCTTGGAAGATGGGAAGGCCTTTAGTATGGAACGCTACTTGTGTCGATACTCTTGCGCCTTCACATCTTTCTAGCTCGTCGTGTCGTGCTGGTGCTGCCGTTGCGGCTGCGGAGAACCTCAAGCGGCGGGAAAATAAAGACCTTGTTCTAAGTTATAATTTCGAACCGTTTGGGGTTAAAACTCTTGGATCGTGAGGTCCGAGTGCTCACAAGTTGTTTAAAGATCTGTCGAAACGTCTAGTTAACACTTCGCGTGGCCCAAGGGCTGGCTTTTACCTAAATTTGTAAAGATAAAATTAAAAATTTTATCTTTACAAATCGAGTGTTTCATTTTTTTTTTCTTTCCTATTTTTAATAACTCGAACTAATTCTCGCATAAGTGAATAATGGAATTGGTTGCATTCTTTAGCCAACATTGACAAAAAAACATCAATTTGACCAACATTACACAACGAACTTACTAGATGTTTTAGTCTGTGGTCAAAGACCACTATAGTATTGTCTGTGGTACTTAAAAACAAACATGGCTGCCTTTGTGTAATTAAGTTTGTGTTGTGACTTTTCTGTTTGTTTTTTTTTCCTTTTTCTTTAAGATTTCGGAATATAAACCTCCTCCTCCTTTTTCTCACTCTTTTATTGCACCTACCACTACTTTTTCTCCGCATCACCCAAAGGTTGACTGGAAGAGAATGCCTAAGGCATTAAGTCCGCCTCTGTACCCATGTGCATAAAGTGTTTAAAATAAAATAAATAAATAAATAAATAAATTATCAGAATAAGTTCTGTGATTGTATGCGTTGAGTTGAGCACCTGTTCGTTCGATTCATCAGTTTTATCGAGATATTGACTCTGTAAGTGTAAGTGACTCTTGCGAGATATTTGACTCTTCTATTTTTTGTTACTACATATTTTAACAAGACGGAGAAAGTTGTTCTCAAGTTTGTAAACCATCATAGGTAAAGGCCACGGAACATGTGAAGTTTGCGGTATCAATGAAGTTTGACATACTGAAACCATAAAATCATAGGTATAAAGGTTAATTTGTAGAAAAGCGGTATTAAAAGAAACGGCTTCTGTAACGTTGTATGTTTAAACTATTAAATATATATAAATAAACATGAAATAAAATCATGTAAATTGGTGTTTTATTTTGCCCAGTTTTCAAAATAAATACGTCAGTTTTGGAAGCCAACATAAACAGAAACAGATAACAACATTAGTGCATTTTATCGATATCGATAAAATGCACTAGTGTAAACTCTGAACGTCAACAAAATGCTGGTTTTAAATTACAATTGAATAAATATCACTGTTATATGTATAACTCAAATCACTATCACAAGTACATCGATAGACCAAAAATTTAAAAATTATTTTCCCTCGTGCCATTCAAGTGATACTTACGTTTTTGGCGAGATATCACAGCACTAAGCACACTCTTATTATTCGCAACTGCTGGGGGATGACTGAGAAATGCAAAATAATTAAACGCGATTGACCACGCGCAAGAAAATTCACGAAAAACTAAGTTGAATAAGTGTAACCAAAATTATGAGTTTTGCTTGGACAAAATTTTGATTGAACATCCTGTGCTTTTAAATTCACTTTTCTAATATGGTTTAATAGTTTTCAGATAATGTGTTTTATCTATATACCAACGATATTGTTCATTTTTATGGCAAATACAATTATATCTCAAAATGAAGCTGGGACAAGCCACCAAACTTGAATTTTAAGGGGATTTATATTTTCTACATTTTTTAAATAAACTTATTTAAAAAAAATGTGGCCCTATTTGAACCAATTAAGTTACGTAGATAACTTTAAAAAAAAATAAGAAACATACTATCATTTTACACGATTATCAACGTGGACACGTAAAATTAGCCACTGGGATATTCACCCAAATAGTGATTGGAAATAATACACTCACCGGCACAATTAACCACCCACGTATATTTTTTGTGATCCTGTTGTTTATGTTAACTGTAGCTTATCTACTGTTTTATGTTTTGTTAATTGGGTACTAAACTAAACACTTATACCCTTATTTCGATTCATAAACTTGTGTCACCAAAGCCTTTTTTTGGAATTTAGTCGCTGCTTGACATTTTTGCACTTATAGTCTGTCTAATAAGTCAACCGACTTGGGAATTTTGGCGTATTTAAAAATGTGGAATCAATCATTTTGATTACAATGATTTAAAAAAAGTTCTGTTACAATGATTTAAAAAAAGTTCTATTAAGTACTTACCTAAATCGCCTTTGTATTTTTATTTATCTATCACTTAAATTGTTCACTTAAACGACACGTTAAATTGTTCAAAGTTTTAAGAGTTCTGGGTCAATGGGTCATCTTATGGGCTGTTATAAACCTAATAACTAATCACCTCCGAATCGTCACTGGTTAGATAGACTTCACAAGAGCATAGCATTCCTTTGGATACATAATCTTGCACGTTTAACACAAAGAAAGCTGGTTTGGCACTGTAAAAACTTCTCGCGAAGACTCGCGATTTCTTCACCAACTCCAGGTTGGAATACACATAATTCCGAGACGCCATTATTTTCGCGCGACAACACCACACCTATGACGTCTTGAGGGAAACTGAATTATTCCATGACGTGTAACTCACGAGATGCACTTAGCGCGCGGGAAGGGCGGGGCGCACGAGTCGCGCGCCGCGTCGCATGGCCAATCAAATAGGGTTTGGAGGCGTGTTTGATCTAGGATTGGCTATTTTTAGTGAGTCCACGTTGACTAGGTGAACGCATTATTATTGTTATTGTGGAATGGTGTCTACTAATGGTTTGCATTATTTATTCATTTATGCGAGAATTGGTTCGAGTTTTTTTGATTTTATCTTTTACAAATCGATAGTGTTTCATGCACCAGTTCGACCCTCCACGGGATTAAAACGACTAAAAAGTTACCTTGTATACAAGCTGTGAGGGACAGCCCTCCACAAACTTTAAGAGCTTGTTCAGTAGACGAAACTGAACAAACTACCATATAATTTTTTTTCAGGAAACGGAAAAAAAATCCGCCTCACCATGCAAAATTATTAACTTGATTGGTCAGTTTGTATGGAGAATGCTGAATTTTTTTTTCGTTTCCTGAAAAATTTTTTTATGGTGCGTTCTTCAGTTTCGCCTACTGAGCAAGCCCTTAAAGTTTGTGGAGGGTTGTCCCTTACACCATTTATATATAATTAGAGTTATGTATTGTGAAAACCTAGAGTTTGATCAATTTGTTAGCAGTACACCACAGACTACACCCTGTATTATTTTAAGTTCTTATCCATCCTAAGGTTGTCTGGAAGATATCGCTGTCAGCGATAAGACCGCCATTGTACCCATAAATTTAAGTTTCTGTACAAACTGTGTCATTTTTTGGTGTACAATAAAGTTTCGTTCTATTCTATTCTCGTTTGGATCGAGCCGGAGTCGTTCACGGCACGTTGTTTTCCACGCTCGCTTCAAAGAGTTGTCCGTAAAACAAAAAGTCCATGGGTTGACTTCCGAAAGGGAAACCCGTATTCCTGAAACGCAATGCAATAAGGATCATTGGTGCAGTTTCAGTAAATAACAGTTTGACATGCTCTTTCGCTCAGCACTAAAACGGCTGAACTCATTGGATCATTTCCCACCTTTAGAAAAAGGTGTTATCATTTCAGCCAAAAGAAGTCGACTGTTGGACATAGGCCTCGTCCAAAAGGCGCTGTGAGCGCCGTTGCCTGATGTGGTCGAAGTCCTTCTTTGTTAACATTACTGCTTCGCAGTAGGAAGCGATAGCCTGCCAATCCTCCTCGCTCCGGACTATGGCCTGTACCTACCAAGTCCCGGCATGAGATATCGCCGCCGCCAATCGCCCCCACGAGGGCACGGTCATGTAGGTACTGCCCAAGCGGGGCACACCTCCATTATGTGCTTCACCGTGTCCTCTGGACGTTCCGCACAATGGCGACACCCAGGCGTCACTTCCGTACGAATACAGTGCAGGAACCGCCCGAACTCACCATGTCTGGTGAGAACCTGCGTCATACGGAAGGTGGGGACGCCGTGAGGTCTTTCCAGCCACGCCTCAAAGAGGGGACCTACCGCCATAATTGTGTCCAGCACTGGGTTACGATAGTCGCTGACGCCATTTCATCATGAGATCCTGCCGGAACTCTGTCCGCCATGCCGCGTTCCATGAAAGGGCTTGTCTATCAAGTCCACTAAGGAACTGTAATCTTTTTCATTTTATGTGCCTTCTCGAACTATACTTATTAGATTTATTATTATTACAGGAGCGGCCGTCGTGAAGAACCCAACACTAAAAAGGAAATTAGCAGACTCCAAAATTAAACAGAATACTGAAACTACTACGGTCAAATCTGTTGCTAAGAACAAAGAGCCTATCACAACTACTTCACAGAGTAGTTTAAGTAAATTTTCTAATTTGATGCAACATACTCGAATACGCATAACAGAAACACGCTTCAAATGTGATGTATGTCAGCGCAGTTTTAGTGATAAGAGTAATTTAAAGCATCATATTGGAATACATACTGCTGAAAAATCCTACAAATGTGATGTATGTCACCGAAGTTTTCCTCATTCTTCAACCTTAAAAAAACATATTCGAGTTCACGCTGGTGTACACCGTTTCAAATGTGATGTATGTCAGCGTGGTTTTAATCTACCTTATCAATTAGAACGACATGTTCGATTTCACACTGTTGAAAAACCTTACAAATGTGATGTATGTCAGCGTAGTTTTAGTGTTTCTTCTCACTTAAAACAACATATTCGAGTTCATACTGGTGAAAAACCTTACAAATGTGATGTATGTCAGCGTAGTTTTAGTGTTTCTTCTCACTTAAAAGAACATATTCGAGTTCATACGGGTGAAAAACCTTACAAATGTGATGTATGTCAGCGTAGTTTTACTCGCTCTTCCGAATTAAAACAACATATTCGAGTTCACACTGGTGAAAAACCTTACAAATGTCATGTATGTCAGCGTAATTTTACTTCCTCTTCTAACTTACTAAAACATGTTCGAGTTCACACTGGTGATAAATTGTACAAATGTAATGTATGTCAGCGTAATTTTACTTGGTCTTCTAACTTACGAGCACATGTTCGAGTTCACACTGGTGAAAAACTTCACAAATGTGATGTATGTCCGCGTAGTTTTATTCGCTCTGCCGAATTAAAAAAACATATTCGTATTCACACTGGTGATAAACCCTACAAATGTGATGTATGTCAGCGTAATTTTTATTGCTATTCTAACTTACAAAGACATGTTCGAGTTCACACTGGTGATAAACCCTACAAATGTAATGTATGTCAGCGTAGTTTTGCTAACTCTTCCGTATTAAAACAACATATTCGAGTTCACACTGGTGAAAAACCTTACAAATGTGACGTATGTCAGCGTAATTTTACTTCCTCTTCTAACTTACTAAAACATGTTCGAGTTCACACTGGTGATAAACCCTACAAATGTAATGTATGTCAGCGTAATTTTAATTGCTATTCTAACTTACAAAGACATGTTCGAGTTCACACTGGTGATAAACCCTACAAATGTGATGTATGTCCGCGTAGTTTTATTCGCTCTGCCCAATTAAAACAACATATTCGAGTTCACAATGGTGAAAAACCTTACAAATGTGATGTATGTCAGCGTAATTTTACTTCCTCTTCTAACTTACTAAAACATGTTCGAGTTCACACTGGTGATAAACCCTACAAATGTAATGTATGTCAGCGTAATTTTAATTGCTCTTCTAACTTACGAACACATGTTCTAGTTCACACTGGTGAAAAACTTCACAAATGTGATGTATGTCCGCGTAGTTTTATTCGCTCTGCCCAATTAAAACAACATGTTCGAGTTCACACTGGTGAAAAACCTTACAAATGTGATGTATGTCAGCGTAATTTTAATTGCTCTTCTAACTTACAAAGACATGTTCGAGTTCATACTGGTGAAAAACCTTACAAATGTGATGTATGTCAGCGTAGTTTTGCTCGCTCAACTAATTTAAAACTACATAGTCGAGTTCACACTGGTGAAAAAGTTAAAATGTGATTGATATACGTCGGCAAATTTTCTAAGAGATATTTAGAAGTACATTTCAGAATACATTCTGGTTTAAAAGCCTACAGATGTGCCTATGGCAGCGTAGTTTTAGTCATTATTCATCTTTGTTTTTCATACTTTTTATAAATAATAAAATCTAAAATATGCTTTTTTCTTACTGTCAAAACCAGTTTTCAGTCTTACCTGTGCTTGCATTAGCGTCCTGGTGACTTTCGGGATCAGTTTGTGCTTGCATTAGTGTCACTTTAACCCATCGAGTTCAACTGTATCAATCGAAGAATTTTGGTCTACAGTTACCGTCCATTTCCATTTTCTGAAATAATATACACGCTTGCTTTTCCAATTCACTTTAGACACTGGCAGAATAGTCGACATCGGCTCTACTTGCCATTAACAAAAAATAGAATAGAATAGCGTCACTTGCTCTTTGATAGTGCGTCGGTGTGGTTTGGTGATGGTGACTTTTGGGACTTATTGCATACGTTAACGGACTCTGATTGCTATCAAAAAATAAAAATAGCTCTATGTATGTATGTGTGATATTGCTTTTCAGGTTCTTAAAAATCACTGGGAAGTATGAAAAATCATACCTTATATTCATAGTTATGGTTCGATTATAGTCTCTAAATCGGATGCTTTTTTTGACATATATATACAATTGCTTGTAAAAAAATCGGCCCACCTCTAACGTTTTGGTTTAAAACACCAACTTAGAGGGAAAAACTGAAATTAATTAAATAAAGTTTTTGACGTCAATTTATAGCTAAAGGAGGAAAGCTTCATTGCACTTGTTTTAAAAGTCATAGTGTTTCTTTATTGGTTTTACAGCCTTATTTATAGCACGATAAAATTGAAACTACGTTTAGCATGCTTCAACAAACCTTTGGCGCACTCGTCTTACTGCAGATCGACTTAAATGAAGACTTCTAGCCGCGAAATTGTTTAATCTAGAGACCGGTAAGGGATAGCTTAATATACTTACGGATTTGATTTTTAGCAGGGCTAAGGGTAAGACTAATTTAAATATTTATAAATTATATGGTAGGTAAATAGAGTGCGTCTACTGAAAGCGTAACCTGGAGTTTTTTTTTTTTTTTATTTAATTTGCAACATTGTTATGCCGAAAAAAATCACGTCAAAGTCTATGGTTGCAATTGTCAGTTTTGGACACGGATATTTATTTTTCAAGAATAATTGCTTAATTAAGAGAAAAACAATAAACAGTAACGTGCAAAAACTGCTACACACTATGGTTAATAAGTTCAAACAAAAACAAGAAGAGAAAGAAGGTGTTTTCAATGAAAACCAACAATGTTTACATACGATTTCTGTATTTTTAAGTTAGTATGACGGTATAATCTTGATCCTTGTCGACTAATATTATTAGATAGTTATATTTAGGAATGATTTTTTTTTCTTATATTTTTAGATAATCTGACATATTGCGAATTTCATAATGGACAAAAACATCGAATAAAGAAGGCTTTTAGTAAATCGACTTAATCAAAAACACATGCTAGTGAGTGGTAGAATGCGTTCAAAAGCAGTTGAGATTTAATGAAAGATTTGCCTCACTTTGTCTGATAGTGCATCAAAGTCTTCAACTGAAGTTAAAATAGCGAAAGTGAAGGAAATAGTGACTGAAATTCTAGTTCAAATTTGAGAGCTGTTGAACTTGTTGTGTCTCACGAGTCGATCCGTATCATTTGAAACAATCATTGGAGTATAAAACATGTTCCCACTTGACTAATCCCAAAATATCTGAATTTTCTCTATACTAAAACGAATCGATTCCAACCCAACAATCTTGAAACACATTATTAGTGTTGGCGAGACGTGATGAAGTTGAAATCATGTTGACTATTTTAATTGACTATCGCGGTGTTTTGCACTTGGTATTCTTGCCAGAAGGCCAAATAGTAAATAAAGAATATTATTTAAATATTATATAGCGACATTTGAGAGATCAGATAAAATAAAATAATTTGGGATAATAACTAACATTTTGTATGTTATTGACCTTTACCATACACCCACCAAATAATTAAGTCTATACACACGTTTTTGACTAGGATTAACTATTATACAATTGTTATAAATACAAAAAATACTCTAGTATCAAAACTATTTTCTCCTACTATTTCAATAATACCACATTCAAAATTTTTGGTTGTAACCTCCTTTTCTCAGGTCACGCTTTCATTAGACGGACTCTAATAGTCATATTCTTGAATCAACTTTAATTAAATGTTTCACTCAAGTATTAAAAGATCCTACTACTTAGTATTATATAATATAGCTTTGATTGCTTATTTTTTATTGAAGTGGGTAATTAACCGACTTAATTTCCACAGCTGGTTGACAGGCTACAATTTTTAAAATCGACTAGAACATTACAATCATAATCACAGTTTTATTATCCTATTCCTATTTATTTCACTATCGCAAGTTCAAAGCCAAACGAAGCGATGGTTTTTGTTTGACGTTTGATGTCACATTGACACGAGTTTTACGTTGTTGCCTGTATAATAAATAAGTATAATGACTGTCAAATCGATTCGTTGATCAATTCGTTTTATGACGTTCTTAGAAATGATGATTAAGTCCTCATTTTAAAAGTTTTTGAAACCTAATCTATATAAGAAAGATTGATTCATTTTCATTATTTTGTTTTCTATTTTTATAATAATTCGATTTATCGATTTTTATCGATTAGTGATCCTTATTTCATTTGGCAACATTGTTAAAAAGTGAAAGTAACGAAAGTCAGTATCATTTTGATTAAATAATATTTTATTTATGCCATATTAAAATGGCTTACCAAGCCTTTTAATTTAAATGATTGAAAAAAAAAAAAATGATAATTCATTTGTGTAACGTTCAAGCCCAGTTTCGCCCGTTTCCTTTATCCAAATGATTTTAATTCATTAAACCCCAAGCGAACGCCGGCGTTCGCGCACCTATTATCTTTCAATTGTGTCTGTAATTATCACAATTGAAAGGTTAATTCATTAAACCCCAAGCGAACGCCGGCGTTCGCGCACCTATTGTCTTTCAATTGTGTCTGTAATTATCACAATTGAAAGGTAAAACCTTAAAACGTTGAAAGTAACTCGTTCAAAATCAAATAAGAAAATTTTACAGTTTGCAGTAACTTGATGTGCTGGCGTCTGTACTTTCCCTCATAGCAATACTTTTTGTAAATATCTTGATGAAGTGAATAGTATCAATAGATAATAATAATAAGTATTAGCAAGAAAATAAAATTTAATTTTAATGAATTACCTATAATTAATTAAATTAACTATATTATACAAGGAAAGAAATATTATGTCATTATTATTATAAAGCAAAATTAGTATAGAGCATTAGAATTGGATGAAAGTAATTTCAGCAGAAATAAAACCAAATGGTCTCTAGATAAAATAATTTAAATTGATGGCCAGTGGGAATTGGATCAAAAGAATTGTGCCTTTGTCCCCCTACGGCGGCCATAGGGAATGTTAAAAAATCCGTGTCGCTGTCCACCAGTGGTGACGAATGGAAATAATTCACAAAGTTATGACGCTGTCCCCTAGTGGTGGACAACGAGAATTATGTTTTAAAGTTGTCTCGCTGTCCCCCAGTGGTGGCCAGACAAGTGGTAGACATCGGGAATAATCGAAAAACACTGATCTAATACCTTCTCCCACTCTGTTGTATCACACTTTTACTGACTAAAACATACCTGTGTCCTTCAGTTACCTTTCGTTCATCGTTCATAAGCAAGGCAGAATAGCATGGGGAAATTAAAACATCATACAATGCAAATAAGAATAGAAACGTTAATGACCTCTATCTGTCAAATGTACAATTATGTAAAGCACGAACTTATTTGCGTATCAAAACGTTCTACTGTGTAACCGAGTCTTAGTAAAACCTTATTATTTAATGTAAATTAGTGTAAATTATATTATTTAGAGTCCGTCTGAAAAGTCAAACGACTTGGGTAATCTAATCAAATTCTTGAATTCTGATGTAGTCAACATTGGCTGAACAATCAAGATTGCAAAGACTATCATTGTTTAATAATAGAATCTTATTAAAAGTATTTATTATTATTATTATGAGCCCAATGTGTCCCACTGCAGGGTAAGAGCCCGGCCACGCGGCCACACGGTGCGGTGCGGGTCCGCCGCGGCGCCTGAGCGACGAATCGGCGGGCCGTACGAGCGGGGTGGCGTCACTCGTGTGCCCGCTGATTCGTCAATCAGGCGCCGCGCCGGAGCCGCACCGCACCGTGTGGCCTGGCCCTAAAGGCCTCCCTTCCGTTATTTCATTCTTTTCTGTCCTTACCTGCCACTTCTGATCAATCCTTAAGGTAGGAGTTAAAAGTATTGTATGTAATATACCTATACCTACACCATGAAATTTTAATGGTGGTTTTCCCGCAGCGAGACGGTTTTATCTTAGTAATATAATCGTTTCATAAATAAATAAAATATTAGAATTGCATTGCATCGTTGCGTGCAAGCTATTTTATGCCGTATCACCACATTCGGGAGCTTATTTTTGTTTGAACATTAATTTTTGCATTGCTTTCCTTTGAAGCGCCGGCGCGTGCGACGCGAGTACCTACAAGTTACGTCTAGTTTTACTATTTTTTCTCACTTTTTAATTGAATACTGCGCATGCCCCTTCCACTTTTGCCGAGCGATCTTAATTCACCGCGCGACCTGTACTGATCGTTCGTTTTGACAGCTATGTCGTCATAATATGATCACCATATCGATCACATTCTTATTTGATACGCATTGTAAATAAATGATTAAACTAACGAGATGATGCATTTTGTAGAGTATGCGCAGGCATTACATGATTCCGCCATCTCCTTTCTACCATCGGACAACCCGACGTACAGCGAGTAGGTATACATAGTAGAATACCTAAGTGAATAAATGGCGGTAAGCTTGTAGAATAAATATCGATAAGTACATCGATATTTTAATTTCGATACATCGACTTTTTTGGGCGATGTATTTTATAGTGATATATCGATATCAAATGTCCAAGATCGAAATTGTGTCAAAAACGATATTTTTTTTTGGTTTTATTTCGTCGACTCAATTTGCTGCTTAACTTCTTTTTAATTTGGTACTTAGGTATGTTGGTTTTTAAGTTGGCTACAACGGCTGCTGGCTCTCTTGCAGTACCCACACATAATCATAGAGTTGTTCTTAGGTCTGTATCAGATAAATATTGGTTCTGTTAATACATAATTAATATTTTTATCGTTGTTCTTGATTTATTAAAAATGATGTCTATTGATTAGTATTTATCTAGTAAGGTACCTACCTAAGATGACTGAAGTAGATTAGATCATTTTTTTTTCGTATCATACCGATTTTTTTAAATAAAAATATCGATATCGATACTTTATTGCAGTTCTGATATCCCTAAGTGACGGCACCAGACCTGCGCGCGTCGAAACCTGTTGCAGACGTTCGGCGATTATCGGTACTGCCCCCTAGCCAAGTTACAATCGAATTCCGTTCTCTAATCGGTAACGCCTCGGTGACAGCAATTGTAGAAAACGGTAAGTTGGTAGCCATGTTGACGCGCCTGAGTCGGCCGCTCGTTCAACAATGTAGCGTTTGTATAACAAAGGATATAGCGTTAAATATTGTAGAAACGATTTTGAACGATGTGAACTTGGCTAAGAATTGTCTATTCGTTTGTTCTGACCACGCGACTTTACGTTGAGATGACGTCATTCCCATAAGTTTCATCACTTTTCGACAGCGTTAACGATTGCAGAATAACAACTTGGCTAAGCGTGCTGTTTTTGTGCATTGTATAATAATAATATAATATTCCACAACTATCACACAACGCCGTCTAGTCCCCAGCTAAGCAGAGCTTGTGTTATGGGTACTAGACAACTGATAAACATACTTATATATTTCTAAATACATACATATTATAGATAAATTACACCCAGACACAGAACAAATGATCATGCTCTTCACACAAACATTTGTCCTGGGTGGAGATCGAACCCACGGCATCCGGCATAGCAGTCAGGGCCACTGACCACTAGACCAACAGGCCAGTGTATGAAAACTCGGCGACTATTACTTGAGCAGATTACCCGAGCCGTCCGGTTTCGATAAGCGTTAGTAGATTGGCGCAGGCTGCTAGCTTTCTTTCTGTATAAGGCCTTACGTTGTTACTAGAGTTGCAAGGTCCGTTTGTATGAAAATCGGGACAAATGGTAAAACAAGTCGGGATTTTGGGTTTTAGATCGGGATAAATACATTTTTTAAATAAGGTTTGTTTAGGGGAGAAATCTCCCAATGACTCCTTTCGATCTGGAGTGGAACGAGAAGTCGTGTCAAACTTTTACTGAGTAAAACTCAAGACTTTTTCAGTCGCTCTTTGAGTTTCAGGGTTTTCGATTTATCGGGACATTTAGCGTCCCGATCAGGTGCAAATCGGAACGCGTTCCCAGACCCCTAAAAATCGGGACGCCTGGCAACACTAGTTCTTACCTTCGCCTCGTCTTTTATACCGCGTACATCGAAGAACTGGAACAATTTGCCTGCAGCGGTCTTCCCGTAAGATTGGATTTGGATATCTTCAAGGCTATAGTGAATAGGCTCTTAATAAACTATTGCGCTTCACCATTAACGGTTGTGTCACTGCTTAACATCAGGAGAGATCTGTCACAAAATAGATAGGTACAGAAGTTAATCTACATACAAAGCGCGCTCTCACAACGCACACATAGACACCGCTCACGGACACGATATCTCGGAGCGTTTAGGACCACTCGTCGAACAGTTCCGGCTCAAACGCTCATTAGTGTGCGTCCACCGAGCTTAGGTATACAAAGTGAAGCACATTCATGAGATTGTCTTCTGTAGACACCGCTTACGGACACGATATCTCGGAGCGTTTAGGACCACTCGTCGAACAATTCCGGCTCAAACGCTCATTAGTGTGCGTCCACCGAGCGTAGGTATAAAAAGTGAAGTACATACATGAGATTGTCTTCTGTACCTACCTATTTTGTGTTTAAGCGCTGGTTTATTTAATTTAAAATAAAAAGGTAAAGAAACACATTTGAATGCTTTTCAATACGATTATATT
Organism: Mythimna albipuncta; assembly: GCA_929112965.1. Taxonomy (NCBI): domain Eukaryota; kingdom Metazoa; phylum Arthropoda; class Insecta; order Lepidoptera; family Noctuidae; genus Mythimna; species Mythimna albipuncta. The sequence continues at coordinate 6,930,961 of OV815985.1, read as the reverse complement.
ACATCACAATACAAAAAGTAGATATATTTTATATACATTTAAATTATTATTTCGTTGATATTTCCGGAATAACAAAGATTTTACTACATTTACTAGCCATTACCGAGTATTCAACGTGAGCTCGGCTAATGGCTAGACCTCATTAGACCGACGCACATGTGTAGAACGACGTCGCGTGGCGTGGATCTAGTTTAGCTCTACAAATCTAGTTTCCATATTATGGAGACTGTAGCGACATCTATGGCGCCACATAAGAACTAAGAAGAAAGTACGAAATCCTGTATCGCGCAATCAAAGTTCTCCACGCGCTTTGAACCTAAACAGCCTTTTTTTATGGTGGGATAAATCATGCATTGACATCGCCGCCCTTAGGCGGAGCGGGAGATAGTGTCAGACTCTTACTGACTGAAAGACCCACCCCGTTCCTTCTAGCCTTCATACCCGGGCTCGAGCGCCCTTTCAGATAACCCTGGCCCCAGTAGGCTTCGACCCGGCTGGGTCCCTGCTGTTGCTGACAACTCCTTTAGGCGCGCGGGAACAGTGCGCGCCGTCGACGATTTGGGCTTGGTCCGGACAGTTACCGGACGGCCGGACAGTGAGCTACCCATTGCTCACTGTCCGCAAGCCCGCGCCTACGTTGGCCGGAAATCGGGATCAGAATCCCGGCGGCGGCGGCGGCGATAACGCCGTTGCCTGATGCGTTCGGCCTCCTTTGCGAGCATTACTGCTTCGCAGAAGTCGGCGACCACCTGCCACTCCTCGCTCCAGACCATGGCCTCAACCAAGGCCCGGCGCGAGAGGTCTCCGCCGCCGATCGCCCCCACGAGGGCACGGCGATGCTCCGCCCAAGCAGGGCACACCTCGACTGTGTGCTCCACCGTGTCCTCCGGGCGTTCCGCACAGTGGCGACACCCGGGCGTCACTTTCGCATGAATCGAGTGCAGGAAACTCCCGAACGAACCATGTCCGGTGAGTACCTGCGTCATGTGGAAGGTAAGGACGCCGTGAGGTCTTTCCAGCCACGCCTCAAAGAGGGGAACCAAAACGGCCTAAGGCGCCCAAATCGGTGTTTGTCACACGTGTGCGCAATGTAGTTCTACCCACAGGGAATGCAACTCGACACACATTGTCACTGTTTTTAATACAACAGCTCTTACGCGATTATGACGTTATAACACGTTTAGATTATAATTAGGAAACACAGTACAGTACAATTCACGAATGATGGCGGCTGTGAAGTTTGCGCAGAAGGCTGCGCAGTAACGTGTTTTAGGAACCAAATGGCGACGTGCGTGTGCGAGAAGAGTGTAGTATGCGCGAACGTTCGCAAAGGCTAACTTCACGGCCGCCATCATTCGTGAATTGTATTGTATCTAATGGATTTTATGTAGGCTTCTATTAAAATTAATTAAATTTAAATTTGTGTAAAACTAATCCAGTAAAGAACTCTGAAAATCTGTTATTTTGCATGAACTTTGACACTTCAAAATTTACTCAAAGTTTAAAAAAAGTGAAAAAAGCATAACAATAGAAGTTTTATCGAGATTCTAAATTATAACATATTGACATGAAACGTCAACTGAGCGAGTGCAATGACCTGTAGGTAGTTTGTACGCAACGCCGACTACTGCCTACGGGTCATTGGACTCACTCAGCTGACGTTTCTAAAAGAAACTAATTTCGTACATGCGTAAATTAATACGAGTTTTGAAAAAAAGGTACTTTATTGTTTAATTTTATCTTTACAAATCGATAGTGTTTCATGTACCGGATCAAACCTCCACGGGATTAAAACGAACAAAATTTAACGGGGTAAGTATATACGGTACATATACCAAAATAATATTTTTTGTCTGTCTGCTTGCCCGGACTAATCTCTGAAATGGCTGGACCGATTTTGACAGGACTTTTTTGGCAGATAGCTGATGAAGTCGCGGGCACAGCTAGTTAGAATATAAGTCGATGGGAGAGGTCTATGTCCAACAGTGCCTCTTTTTTTTGTAATGTGAAAGTGAGAACACTGTATACTCTACGAACTTTTAGATTATTGAATTACTTTTTTTTCTGTTATGTTTTTTTTTGTGTGCAGTCTACACTGTTCTTACATATCTATAAATATTGTAAAATGAACCACTTTTTTTTTAAAAGAGATTAACCATGGAGTTTCTTGCCGGTTCTTCTCCATAGGAAACGACCACTTTGGAACTGTGCACTAGCTTCTGACGTTTTATAAGTCCCTAGTAGGCCTATATGAAATAAAACATTTTTGACTTTATAATAATAATATTCCACAACTATCACACAACGTCGTCTAGTCCCAAGCTAAGCAGAGCTTGTGTTATGGGTACTAGACAACTGATAAACATACTTATATATTTCTAAATACATACATATTATAGATAAATTACCAATAATTAATTATTGACTTGACTTTGAGTGGACATCTTTACATTCACATGCTGAACACTTTTTCTGCAGTATAATGGAGTATTGGCACCGGTCTATATTGATCTAACGGTTGCGAATGATCCAGTATTGGTACATCAGGTAGTTTATCGTCTTTCCGCTTTACTATAGGATACCGTTTCGATTTTATGTTGAGATGCACCTGTAATAGAGAAAACCGTATTAAGTTTGGTAATGATAATAGTAGTTTATGTGACTAGGGGATAAAGCAGTGTCTTTAAGTCGCGGGCGGCATGTTGAATTCCGAACAAAACGAAGGTTGCTGATTTTAATCCCGAACGATAGTGAGGGATTTATAAAATTAACTCCCGAGCGTTGCGAGGGAGTTAATAAAGAAACCTGAGTGAAGTGAGGAATTTAAGCCGCCCAAGACAAAGACAGTTTTATCCCCGTGTTGCATACTCTACTTTTTACACCATCTGTGAGATAATCAAAAGACAATTTGGTCGACCAAATCATATATTAGAGAAATATAAGTATTATATTTACAAGTTCATCAAACAAACAAAATTCACTACTCCAAGATTCTAGTTTCAATTTTCTATAATGCTCCCGTGTCGTCAGTACGCACGTTACATTCTATTTTCTTTTTTTTGTTAGTGGCCAGTTTGAATCATAGTGATTACATACTCTTTGGTTTGAATTCGAGTCAACTTGTTCGATGCGCCTACATTTTAATTCACAATGTTGACGATTCTTGCTGCTCCAAATTCAAATCTCATTATTCCCTAGGGATCGGCCATACTGCATTATCTCCCTAGGCATATAATGACTTGCTTTAAGTGAGGTTTGTATGACGTGTAAAACGACATTATCAAGCAGGTGGTGTAAAAATGATATTTATTTTGTAAATAGGTTTAAAAAACACTTATAAACGTCAAATATTTTTTTCGTCGTATTATGCTAGATGAGACCGGTATTTCCTATCTAACTACCCTGAGAAGAAACACCGAAACAAACTCAGGGGTCAAAGTCTCTTTTAAAGTCCATACAGTAAATATGTAATGGTCAAATCACATGAGAACCATGCAGATTTGTCTGAGATGGTCTTTTGAAGAAAGAACCATACAGATTTGAGTGGACCTGTCCAATCAGTGTAAGCATTTGTCAGTATTCGAAAAGCTCAACTTAGGACTACTAAGGAGCTCCACGACTTGACGAACAATACCAAAGAAAGGACATTTGGGTAGGATCAGAATATGGTGAGCAGTGGTGAGCGGAGTGATAACGGCTCTGACGTAGGGCGCGTTCACACGACACGCGCACGTTCAGCGTACGCCACACACGTCCAACCAGCATTGAAATTTGTTACATAAGAATTTGAGTCTTATAATCTATCAATTCCGTTATAGTCTAAGGGTCAACTCATGTGTTTCTCATGCGATAATAAGTATTATAGAAATGAAAATAAAGTTAAAATTCATATGACACTGAAACTGCGCTGCCCTTCGCCGCTCTTTCGGTGTGAGTTGACCCTAAGATCCGATTAAGAACGACCTTCACCGGTCTGTTTAATGGATGAAACGTATTTTATGATAAATTTTATGTATTAAATAATATAACGCGGGTGGGTAGCCTAAAAAATTAGACGAAACTGAACAACCTACCACAAAAATTCTTTTTCAGGAAACGAAAAAAAAAAAATCGGCCTCGCCATACAAATTGTCCAATCAAGTTTATCATTTTGTATGGTGAGGCTGACTTTTTTTCGTTTCCTAAAAAAAAAAATCTTGTAGAAGGTGGTTCAGTTTCGTCTACTGAGCAAGCCCTTAAAGTTTGTGGAGGGCTGTCCCTTACACCTTGTATATTTACCTGTCTATTGTGTTTATATAAGTTGGATTGCTGAGAAAATGTAGTGGGGCAGTATTCGCAAATAAAAGGCCTTTCTCCGGTATGCGAGCGAATATGCGACTCCAACTGCACTTTAGTCTGAAAAATGAGAAAAAAAAAACATATGTAGTACTTGTTCACGTTGAAACGAGCGGGCGCGGTGGCGGGTGCGGTCGCGAAAACATGGCGAGTTCGTGTTATTTATTTATTTAACTATTTATGTACACACAAAAATAATAGAAAAAGATAATACATAAGAAACATTAGTACAAAGGTACTGCTTATTTCCAAAGAAATTTCTTCCAGCAGACCTGCGAAAGGAGAAATTAAAAAGAAATGTGTTCGTGTTCATATTGGCCGCCAGGCGTTTGCGCGTCACACCCGCCTGGCGACAAGTTTATACCATTTGAACTTACTGACGACGCGGGTGGATCGCGCGCTCCTCCGCTAGTTCGACGTGAACAGACACAAACATTTCAAGCGTTTGATACAGCCGCGAGCTCGCCGCGCGCACCACTCGCTAGCATGCACGCTACTTAGACCGCACGTGCGTTTCGTACGTGAACACTTCGATATTACGCCATATGTTTGATATTTCTTGACCGCGCCCGCCACCGTGCCCGCGAGTCAACGTGAACGAGTACTTAGATTATTTTAAAAACTATTTTGAGAAGAAGTAAGTTTCACTGCTCATCATATCAGCCGAAAGACGTCCACTGTTGGACATCGGCCTCCCCTAAGCGTCGCCACAACGACATGTCCTGTGCGTCACGCATCTATCGGATTCTCGCGACCCTGACCAGGTCATCGGTCCACCTTGTTGGAGGTCTTTCAACGCTGCGTTTTCCGGTACGTGGTCGCCACTCCAGAACCTTTCGTTCCCATCGACCATCTGTTCTGCGTGCAATGTGCCCATAGCCACTTAAGTTTGGCGATTCTTCGAGCTATGTCTGTAACCTTGGTTCTACTGCGGATATCTTCATTTCTGATGTGATCACGCAAGGAATCTCCGAGCATAGCCCTTTCCATCGCCCTTTGGGTGACTTTGAGTCTTCTTATGCGGCCTAATGTAAGTGACCACATTTCGGAGCCATAAGTCATTACTATCAACACACACTGGTCATAAACAGGCCTGTTGGTCTAGTGGTTAGTGTCTGCTATGCCGAAGGTCGTGGGTTCGATTCCCACCCAGGACAAATGTTTGTGTAATGAGCACTATCATTTGTTCTGTGTCTGGGTGTACGAGTAATTTATCTATAATATATGTATGTATTTAGATATATATAAGTATGTTTATCAGTTGTCTAGTAACCATAACACAAGCTCTGCTTAGCTTGGGACTAGACGGCGTTGTGTGATAGTTGTGGAATATTATTATTATTATTATTATATTATTATAAACTTTCATCTTGAGACACTGTGGTATATTTCACTGCTCAAGGGGTAGCCCTTGAGCAGTGAAATATACCACAGTGTCTCAAGTGTAGAGATTTGAATATTTGACATTAAGAGGCTGCTTTTCCACTCGCCTATCGCAACATCGAGCATGGTTTAAAAGCTTGTTACTTCATCTAACACAATCCAACGCGATTTAACGCGAAAAATGAGAGATAACGCTTGAAAACTCCGTTAGCGTTCGGTAATTCCGTGATTTACAAAACTTGTGTAATGACAATGTTTGCAATATGAATAATGTAATAACGCGGGAGCTACGTCTGCCAACAAACTGCTATGCAGTTTGGCAGGAGTATAAGCATTGTAAAAAATTGTTAAAATACAAATAAAGCATTTTTATTATTATTATTATTATTATTTCCTTTATTTTTCATTTGAACATATTATTTTACATTTTTAAACATTTCTTAAAAAAAATAATTAAAAAAAAAACATTTAAAAATATAAAAAATAGTTGTCCGCCGGTGTCGGGAGCAGGGTCCAAGCTACCGGTGGTTAGGGCTCCAGAGACAGGAACCTCCTCACAATACGAGCCGTATCGAGGAGTACTGCCTTCTGTATCAGGCCCTTGATCCATCCGCGCAACGCCAGCTTCGACAGATGGTCGTCGAAGCTTTTGGCTATAAGGCCATTAGCGGTCACAACAATCGGCACAATGACAGCCGAGTCCACATTCCACATGTCGACAACCTCGTGTGCTAAGTCAAGATATTTTATTTGTTTTTCTTTCTCAGCTTTCACGAGATTCTCGTCATGCGGGATGGTGACATCGACTATCATTGCACGGCGCGCTAATCGGTCTATCACCACTATGTCCGGCTTATTGGCTACAATAGTCCGGTCAGTAATGATAGACCGATCCCAGTACAACGTGACATGGTCATTTTCAAGAACTGGGTCGGGCACATACCTGTAGTACGGTACCTCAGAGTCCACTAGGTTGTATTTCAAAGCAAGTTGCTGGTGAAGAATCCTGGCTACTTGGTTATGCCTGTGCAAATACTCGCCGTTAGCCAGACGAGAACAACCAGAGATAATATGTCTGATGGACTCACCCGGACGATGACATGCCCGACACACGTCAACCGTCCCATCCTTCATAATATGTCTCCGGTAGTTTTTCGTCAAGATAACCTCGTCCATAATCGCACAGATAAAACCTTCAGTTTCTCCGAAGAGGTTGCTGAATCGTAACCAGGCCACGGACGCCGAAAAATCTACATCAGGCCCATGAAGAGCCCGAAAAAAGCGCCCGTGAAGCTCCTTGCCTTTCCATACTTCCTTGCGGTCATCAGTGGTAAGTACCACAGGTTTGCGCCAGTTCTCTTTAGCCATGGACAGCGGGGTGAGTCCCTTGTCCACTGCGACCACATCGCGGTGCATACCCACGTCGGTTTTGAGAAAGTATTCTCTGAGGCTGCACACCTCGCGGTTGTGTAGAGTCTTTGCATTCAAAAAGCCTCGACCTCCACACTTCCGCGGGATGTACAGTCTCATTATTATTATTATTATTATACTTTTATTTATCTCAGGACCATGAGGTCCTGGACCTTTGGAAGGCATACGAGGAGCCGAAACCAACTCGCAGAGGCCTTTTTAGCTGCTTCTAATGGAACGTGGTACCAACCGGCGATTATCCCTGTATGCGCATGCTAGTGCATCCAAGGACAACCCCCGGTTGAAAGGAAACAATTGCAACATGTGAAAAACTAATATAAGGCTATGGTTTTTGGAGTCTTAAGTGGACTGGTTACCAGAAACTATGTTAAGACTATGGCCCCTGCCTAAACAATGTTTTTAATTTTCATCGATAAAAAGGCAAGGGGTGACTTGCACACTCAACAAATGGGCCCCCAAAATGGTCGCTAGCACAAAGTGACGTAGCAACAAGAGGGCAACATATCCTGATGTGCTTGAGGAGTGGAGAGGTATACCACGGCTATCAGGACAATCCCGGAAGTACGGTCAAGATCCCTACCAGCACCTTACTGGATTATACATCCTTCTCCCGAGCGCATTTGCTCTTGCGAATCTCCACTCAAGCCAGCCAATAAAGGCAAGAGAGAGGTGGGAGCTCTGTTCCTCGTCAGTGTTCACTACGACCGGCCAATAAAGGCAAGCCGGAGATGAAGAACAAGAATTCTCCCGGGAGATCAGGTCCGTGGGATCGCTAATGCCCAACAGTTCGCCACAAAACTGCCCTGCGGATTGTATCTCTTTTAGTCTGGCCCCTCACCCTAGGAATGTTACGGCTAAGCAAGCGCTACCGACACAGACTTAGGGTTCATTGGAGCGCGCAAGCCCCACCACGACGTCAACGTAGAGATACGGCGATGGGGAGATACGGCGATGGGGTTATTATTATTATTATTGTTCCAGGAAATACGTGTTTACGGAATTACCGAATGCCAACAAAGTTTTCAGGCGTTTTAGCCTTGTGGTGTCGTCGTGGAGGCAACCGGCGGGAGCGACCTCCCGCGCCGGGCCGAAGCCCGGCGCGAGTCTCCTTCTGTTCACGCGTAAGGGAACGAACAACTTCACGCCTCAACCGCCGAGATTTCGACCCCGTCTATCACGGTAGACGCGGGCTTGCCGACGCCGAGCAATGGGTAGCTCACCGTCCGGCCGTCCGGTAATTGACCGGACTGAGCCCAAGTCGCCGACATCGCGTAGTGATCCACGCGCTCCTCAACGAAATTTTAGGGAACCATAGAAGCCCAGCAGGGCCGATGCCCGCTAGCTAGGACCACAGGGCTTTTCTGAAAAGCAAACCCATAGACCTAGAACACAAGGCCAACTGAAGGACACAGTGTGATTTTAGTCAGTAAAAGTCTATTTCCCGCCCTGGTACGGAAGCCTAAAAAAAAGTTAGCTGGCAAAAGGCTAGGGTGATGATAATGATGATAATGGTGATAATGATGATAATTAAGATAATGGTGATGATTATAAATGATGATGATTTTTTTTTTCGTGGGTAAAAATCATCAAATGACATCCCCCGCCGGGTGCGGAGCGAGAGATAGTGTCAGACACTTACTGACTAAAAAACCCACCCCGTTACTTCTTGCCTTTCATACCGGGGCTAAGCTACCTTTCGGAGCTAACCAAGGCCCCAGTAGGCTTCGATGAAGCTGAGCCCCTGCAGTTGCTGATAACTCCTTGAGACGATGATGATAATTATGATGATAATGATGATGATGATTATGATAATAATGATGATGATAATGGCGATGATAATCGTGATGATAATTATAAAAAAAAAGACATTTATTTGCGTACTTACATAGCCAACAACACACTCAACAAAATTATTTAAAATCACAAATTTCACTAGCTAATTGTTAGCTTACACGAAACTGATTCACCCTGTTCTCCGTACTAGTATAAACTGTATTACGGTGAAACAGCATTCATCGGCCGCGGTTTATACCTATTAGTTCATACATTAGACTAGTGGCACTAATTATAATGTAACAAATAATTAATTAAATGTAACAAATCAAAGAAAGACGTTACTAACGTTATAATGTATACGTTATACTATGATGATAATGATGATGATAATAAGAAGTATACTCACAGGGAATCCCTTGCCGCAGTGGTGACACATCTTATTGTTGGGTCTCCCTTTGTGTACATTCCGTATATGCTGATCCAGTCCTACACGATTCTTAGAAGGCTGGAAAGAATAAATAATTGGTCTTTAACTATGAAATTGCATTTTTTAGAGTTCCGACCTAAATGGTAAGAACTGGACAAGTGCGAGTCGGACAAGCGCACTGAGGGTTCCATGCAAACTAAGAGTACAAACCCCAAATGGAGTCTCGAATATTTATCCTAATTGCAAATTTAGTGTTTTCATATTTATACATATACTTATGTTTTAAGACCTTGCTTTGTGCCAAATTTCAGGATTCTGGGTCAACGGGAAGTACCCTATGAATTTCGATCTTTGAGATTATCAAAATATACGTTTTTTTGCGACATAATCGGTCGGCCTCCTCTTTAGCGAGCATTACTGCTTCGCAGAAGCAGGCGGCCGTCAGCCACTCCTCGCTCCAGACCATGGCCTCAACCAAGGCCCGGCGCGAGAGGTCTCCACCGCCGATCGCGCCCACAAGGGCACGGCGCGATGGAACTTCATAAATGAAATACACTGTACGCAATGTGCGGTTGCATCGTACAGGTTGCTTTGAAGTATATCTTTGGATTGACTTGGAATTAACCTTTCGAATGTCTTAAGTTACACTGTCCATATATACATAAGGTAATTGTCTTTCTTTTGTGTTTCTAATTACGACATTCAAAGAGTTAAAGGTCTAATCATAAATGGGTAAATCACAGATGGGTATAACATACCTTTAAGCATATTTGACATTGATAAGTCTTATGTAAATGTTTCTCCTCAATGTGATCTCTTAACTTAGTCTTGTCGGCAAACCGCTTGTTGCAATGGTCGCAGATGAACCTGCAAGTAAAACCATTGATATTTATTGTCCTTTGAACGCCAATGACGCGTACAAGCGACAAAAGTAATCGGCCGGTAGGTTTTCAATTCATAGGCCCGTATTAATAAACGTTCCTCAGCCCAAGATCTCGTACTTATTACCAAGCTTGAGGTCTTGATCGTATTAATAAACGAGATTCACAAGCTTAAGCTCAAGCTCAAGCTCAGATTAGGTTTACGGCATCAGCCGAGTGTTGTCTGATTAATAAACGAAACTCAAAACTTAAGTTTACAACAATCTCTGTACTTGAGCTGCCAGATCATGAGTGTAGACCGACCGGGACTTGAGGTCGTGATTAGTATTTAGGTATTACGACTAAATAGAGAGTACTATTATGCTATTTTATGGCCTTTGCGATATTGTTTATCAAAAATTTATGTAAGAAATGCTTCAAATCCTTTTGGATTGCCAAGTAAATAAAAAAAAAATCAGATTTGATCATGATTCGATATTTAAATTCCCATTAAAAGGCATTTTATTTTAAACTTCGGCCAATTTGACGTAGGTAATCGTTCACGTGAGCAAAGCTTGAGTACGCATTGAGGAGCTGATCTTGGTAATTGAGATCCTGTACTCATGTGTTTATTAATTAGCAAAGATCTTGAGCTTCTGTCATCGTATAATCGGTGATCATATTATATCACACTTGAGGACGGAGTTGAGCATCGTTTATTAATACGGGCCATAGTCTCAGATCCGGTATCACACTAAGTACCGGTGGCGCATAGCCGTACGTCTGATAGTCCGATGATGGAACGGGCTAGACGGAATTAGGTTATGCAATTCCGATGTACGCTTTCCGAAATGCACGTGATCTGGTTGAGGTGTGGTTGTGGTTCGCAAAGGAGGAGGACGAACGCATCAGGCAACGGCGTTATCGCCGCCGCCGTCGCCGGGATTCTGATCCCGATTTCCGGCCAACGTAGATGCGGGCTCGCGGACAGTGAGCAATGGGTAGCTCACTGTCCGGTCGTCCGGTAACTGTCCGGACCAAGCCCAAGTCGTCGACGGCGCGCACTGTTCCCGCGCGCCTCAAGGAGTTGTCAGCAACAGCAGGGGCCCAGCCGGGTCGAAGCCTACTGAGGCCAGGGTTATCCGAAAGGGCGCTCGAGCCCCGGTAAGAAGGCTAGAAGGAACGGGGTGGGTCTTTTAGTCAGTAAGAGTCTGACACTATCTCCCGCTCCGCCCGAGGGCGGGGGATGTCAATGCATGATTTTTTCCCACCATAAAAAAAAAAAGGTATGGTTGTGGTAAGTGTGCAGAAGCCGCTGGCTGGTTGAAAATAAATAAAAAAGGGCCTTACTTGAGCTGATCCTGCGTGACATGCTTGAGGCTGTTTTTCAAATGTCTCTGGTACGAAAATATTGATGCGAAGCTGACATTGCACATTGAGCAGTAAGCCGCTCCTGTTGACGACTTGCCCTGCGAATGAACAACATATATAGGGTGACTGGCAATTAGTGTACGATACTTAAACACGTGATTGTGCTCATGATAACAAACAATTTTTATTATGGGAGCAAAGTCGAAATCGCGAAAAAAATATCAGCTGTTTAGTACATTAGGCAAACATAAATGTACTGAACAGCTGATTTTTTTTCGCGATTTCAGGTTTGTTCCCATAGTAAAAGTTGTTGGTTATCATGAGCACAATCACGTGTTTAAGTATCGTACACTAATTACTGGTCACCCTATATGGTTACGCTAATTCTATCATCACCAGCTTTTTTAATGTTCCCACTGTTGGGACTCAAGCCTCCTCTCTAGGAGAGGGAATGGGCCGTAATCCTCCACGCAGGACCGGTGCGGGTTGATGAATGTCACATGTCTTCGAATAGGCTGATTCTATGCGCGATAGATATTAATTCAATTTTTTGTTACTATATCATGTCTTTTTTTAGGATTCCGTAATTCAAAAGGAAAAATACTGAACACTTATAGGATTACTTTGTTGTCTGTCCGTCCGCATGTCTGTCTGTCAAGACCCTTTATCTCGAGAACGCGTGGGGGAATCGAGTTGAAATTAAAACCATATATACTCAGGTCTGCAGTCCCATCAAGCTGTGAAAAAATCAAACTTCTAAGTTAACGAATAAAATAGATACGGCCGTTTATGTCGCAAAAAAAAAAAACGTACTTATATTTTGATACTTTCAAAGATCAAAATTCATATATTATAAAATTCAGGTATTCATATATAATATAAATTCATAGGGGTTCCCGTTGAACCAGAATCCTGAACTTTGACACAAAGCAAGGTCTTATAGCACAGTTATAGGTAGAAATCTGGAAACAGTTAATTTGTGGCCACATAGGTCACAAAAAAAAATAGCAATTCGGAAAAATCTTCGAGACAAAAAAAAAATCTGCCTCGCCATACAAAATTATTAACTTGACTGGACAGTTTGTATGGAGAGGCTGAATTTTTTTTTTGTATCCTGAAAAAATTTTTTATGGTAGGTTGTTCAGTTTCGTCTACTGAGCAAGCCCTTAAAGTTTGTGGAGGGCTGTCCCTTACACCATTTATATTGTTCCGTCGCTTAATAATAATTATTCATTTCGTCTTCCTTACTACATTCTACATTCTTCAACTTTCGCACTCACCCATTCCTCTGCTTGTTCCGCTAAATTGCTTCGTATCGACATAGAAAGAAAGAAAGAAAGAAAGAAAGAAAGAAAAGTATTTATTTTGGCGCAAAAAAAAAACATATTATACAACAAAAACTTAAGACAAACACTAAACAAAAAAAAAATAAATAAATAAAAAGTAACATTGTGTGTTATACGTTTGCGCCAAAAAAGGTCCAGTTCAGCGAAATGCCAGACTACTACGGGTAGTTGTCTGACGCTGGTTTTCAACTGAACCTTAATTGGAGTGAACGGATAAAAAATAAATTTACAAAAAGTGTCAACACTACATAAAGAAAAAAAAAACAAAACATAATAGAAACCGCTTTGAAACAATTTAGCCTCAGTTAACACAATGCCATCACTACGCGCAGTGCAGCGACGCATAAGTCCACTATGCCCGAGGGGGCCGAGCGCAACGGACGATTAGCAAACAGCATAAAAAATTTAAAGCGAAACCTTGTGCCAATCTCGGGTACTTTGAAAACAAAAAATAGTAACAGAAAACAACCCGATCAAGTAAAGCAAGTGTTTTTAAAATAACGTTATGATTTATAGTGTCTTAGCAGAAGGAAGTGAAAAAGATAAAAAAATAGATTAAGTATATGAGCAGAAGGTGAGTGTTGCTTGTTTACAGTAATGATTATTTAAATGAATCAAGCAGACCGGTATACAATTATTAACATAGCTATACGGGTTAGATTCCCATGTAGCCTAGGAGTAGGTGCAGTGCCTACTACCCTACAGCAGTTTCGGTTTAGGTCGTAATTTCGGCAGGGTTGTCAACGAAACCGTAACTCGTTTTTTCACCGAAACCGTAACTCGTTTTTTTACCGAAACCGTAACTCGTTTTTTTACCGAAACCGTAACTCGTTTTTTTACCGAAACCGTAACTCGTTTTTTTACCGAAACCGTAACTCGTTTTTTTACCGAAACCGTAACTCGTTTTTTTACCGAAACCGTAACTCGTTTTTTTACCGAAACCGTAACTCGTTTTTTTACCGAAACCGTAACTCGTTTTTTTACCGAAACCGTAACTCGTTTTTTTACCGAAACTGAAACCGAATTCGGTCGCACACTAATTCTGTATATTAACGTTAAACGCTTACCTTAACCTCATGCTTCTCCAGGTGTCGTTTAAGGCTGGTCTTCCATCTGAACACCTTTTCACAAACGGTGCAGGGAAATGAATTCTGATATTCATGAACTGCCCTAGAAATATAGCAAAATACACCGTTAAATTTTGATCGTTTTAATCCCGTTCGTCTCGTTGTAATCAGCTGAGCGAGTCTAATGACCCGTAGGTAGTAGTACAGATCAATGAACTCGCTCAGCTGACGTTTTCTTAAAGAAATTAATTTCGTACATGCGTTAATTTACGCATGTACGAAATTAATTTTGAAAAAAAGGTAATTTATTTTTTAATTTTATCTTTACAAATTGATAGTGTTTCATGTACCGGATCGACCCTCCACGAGATTAAAACGATCAAAATTTAGCGGTGTATATAAGGTTTTAGCAGTTATCAACATCATTAGACTTTTTTTGTAATGTTCCCACTGCTGGGACTCAGGCCTCCTCTCTAGGAGAGGGAACGGACCGTAATCCACCACACGGGCTCAGTGCGGGTTGGTGAATGTCACATGTTTTCGAATTTTTGGTTCTAGGACATGCCGGTTTCCTCACGATGTTTTCCTTCACCGTTTTGAGAGCAGTGGTGATGAAATAAATTACACAAAGTAATGCGCCTGGCTGGGTTTGAACCCGCGACCTACAACTGATAAGGAGCCGTTCCCACTCAGCCACTACTGCTCTCAATCTCATCTTATCGCGAATGTAGTATAGTAGGTTATAAAAAAAAGAAACTCACAGTCTATGGTTCATGAGTCCCGCTCGATGTCTGAATGTCTTGTCACACTCCGTGCACTGCACTCTAGCTTTATGTGTGTCTCTATGGTAACGGTGGGTGTCTATGGAACTGTAAACAAACAGAAAAAAAATATTATAACCATAAACAATATCTTGTCTGTTTATCCTTAACGTTTATTTTTTTAAAGTGCGAAATGTGCGCTCTAGATTGAAGCGGGTCCGAACTGTTACCGAATGGCGAGCTACCAATTGCTCGCCGTCTGCAAGCCTAGGAGTGCGCAGGCTTGCGGACAGTGAGCAATGGGTAGCTCGCTGTCCGACCGTCCGGTAACTGTCCGGACCGAGCCCAAGTCGTCGACGGCGCGCACTGTTCCTGCACGCCTCAAGGAGTTGTCAGAAACAGCAGGGGCCCAGCCGGGTCAAAGCCTACTGGGGAAGAAACGGATCTTGAACGCTCTGCGTCAGAGTGGGGATCGCTTTGCGCATTCCATACATTGGTGAGCCAATCGTCTTCGTTGTTAGATACATGCAGCAAATCAGGGAACGAATGAGGAGTGACGTCTATGACGCGATGGCGCGGCGAGCCAATCACTGACATTCCCCGCCCCCGCGTCTCACTTCGCACCACTAAAAAGACCGAATATTTGACTTCTGCGCAACCGCTCAAGATCCGTTGTGCCTACTGCACTGCTTGACAGCATTTTGTCGTTGCGAGGCGACGTAGTGTCACAAAATACCACAAAATAGTTTGATACAGAAGACAATCTCATGTATGTACTTCACTTTTTATACCTACGCTCGGTGGACGCACACTAATGAGCGTTTGAGCCGCAACTGTTCGACGAGCGGGCCGAGGCGCTCCGAGATATCGTGTCCGTGAGCGGTGTCTATGTGTGCGTTGTGAGAGCGCGCACAGTATGTACAGGTCGCGCGGTGAATTAAGATCGCTAAGTAAAAGTAGTGGGGGCAATCGGCGCATGTGTACAATTGCGCGCAGAAATTCTTAGTGTGTTAGAATTTTATTTTTAATTTCGTATGTTCAAACCTTAGTAACATAACTAGTGTTATTATATAACACTAGTTTTTGCTTGTAATTTATCTTGTAAGTAGGTAAATTAAAATTTTTTTTTAATTAATATTAAAAAAATATCGTTAGTTTCTTTCTTAACGTAACACTTTAAAACTTTATTTTTAACCATTTTTGTTTTTACCACTACGTAGGTATTACTAATACGATAACACAAGCTGTACTCAACAGTACCCAAGTACAACAGCATCCAATGAGACGCGAGAACGCAACGCGGGAATAGAAGAGCGACTCTATCTACCAATGACGTATCGCCGTCGGCGCACACCCGCCCGCACGTCGCCAAATAGACCTTAGAATTGAATACTGCGCATGCCCCTTCCACTTTTGCCGAGCGATCTTAATTCACCGCGCGACCTGTAGATTGACTTCTGTACCTATCTATTTTGTGGAAGTGTGGTTTTTTTTTTTCGATGGGAAAAATCATCTTATAACAACCCCGCTCTTGGGCGGAGCGGGAGATAGTGTCAGACTCTTACTGACTGAAAAACCCATCCCGTTCCTTCAAGCCTTCATACCGGGGCTCGAGCGCCCTTTCGGATAACCCTGGCCCCAGTAGGCTTCGACCCGGCTGGGCCCCTGCTGTTGCTGACAACTCCTTGAGGCGCGCGGGAACAGCGCGGGCTGTGGACGACTTGGGCTTGGTCCGGACAGTTACCGGACGGCCGGACAGCGAGCTACCCATTGCTCACTGTCCGCAAGCCCGCGGTGGAAGTGAGGTTATGGTACGTGTGAAGAAGGCCGAATTTTATTTTGAAGAGAGTATATACTTACTTCGATATTTTCCCACATAAATTACATTTATATTCTTTGAGCGATATCTCGTGCGTCGAGTAATAATGTTGCTGCATCACTTTCATATCCATAGTTCTTTTGTGACAAATAATACATTCATACCTTAAAAAAAATATTATTATCTTTCATTTTACAAAGTTTTGTAACTGACAACTTCTCAAGACTGGGTTAAGATCATCATAAACAATCATTTTTGTTCTATGAATTTTAAAAAATTATTATATTTTAATTAACCTTTTGAATGTCTTATGTTACACAGTTCGACATAAGCAATTGTCTTTCTATTGTGTCTCTAATTACGGCATTCAAAGAGTTAATCCGATTTACATACAAAAATAAAGATATTTAAGTTGAACGTTCTAAATGTTGCCAAGTCTATGCGAAGCAAGCGATAGTACAATACCGGAGGGAAGCGGGGATGGTGCGCGGCAGGCGTAGGTGGGTACAGCTAAATACAGAGTTGAAATGTGTTAGATAGAACAACGAAATCTTGAAGGTTTGTTTTTCGTAAATGTATTTATGTTTTGTAAAAGTCATAGAACAAATGTTGTTGTTTATGATGTTAGCAATACAGTCCTGCTAGGTTGTTAGTGCTTTACAAATAACCCATTAGAAAGCCATTTATTACCAGAACCAGCATATATTCATTTTAAAATTAAATTTTAATTAGAGATGGCGTTGTATTTGGATATTTTGAGGGTTCCGTATCTCAAAAGGAAGAAACGGGTCCCTTATGGGTTCACTGTTGTGTCTGTCTATCTGTCAAGACGCTTTATCTCGAGAACGAATATAAAAAAAAAAAAGATTGTGAGCACAATGTTGTGCAACGCTTCAAATTAATATATTTCTTTTTTTTTTGGCTATTTTTATGTTTTTAACTTTTGTTGGCCCGCCATTAATTCATCATTTGCCCAAGTGGCCTCTAATCTCAATAAGTCTGTGCGTCCCTGCTTTAATATCTTAAAAATCAATCTTCTGAGTTAGCGAGATAAAAAGATACGGTCGTTTATGTCGCACTCTCAAAAGAATCAGAATACATAGGCTTCTTCCCGTTGACCTAGACCCCTGAAATTTGGTAGGAAGCAAGGTGTTATAACAGAAGTATAGAAATAAATCTGATAATTTGTAGTAATATCACAAAAAAAAAATACTTTTCATTCGGAAAAATCTTCGAAACTCCATTCGGGAATTAAACTATTTACATAAGCTAGTATGGAACCCTCAGTGTGCGAGTCCGACTCACACTTACCCAGTTGCTTTTTCGTGAGTTTTTTTTTTCATTTTAAGGGTTCCGTATGTGCGAGAATTATGGGTATTCTGATGAAAATGAATGACTGGATGCTCAATGCAAATTAGTTTTTAATAATTTTCGGTGTGAACAATATATTTTACAAGAAACAAGTGAAGACAAGTGACAAATAGAAGTGTCATATTTTTTCATATAATTTAGGAAGCTTGCAAGAAGGTTTTATCTCCAACATTTCCCCGGGCGTTGAAACCAATGGTTTCAACCAGATTCTGAAGACACAGGCAAAGGGCAGATTCGGTTGAATGCCCGTCGAACGACTCCAGTAGACGTCCGAATGTCAGCTACACGGGCGATACCATCCGTTCCTGGATGAACAGCCACGATCCGTCCAAGTCTCCACTTCAACGGAGGAAGATCGTCTTCCTTGATCACCACCAAGGAGTTCAGCATCAAGCCATCCTTGCAGGAACGCCATTTGGAGCGTTGTTGCAATTCTGCAACATTCTCCTTGCTCCATCTGCTCCAGAAATGCTGGCGAAGCTGCTCGATCCTCTGGTAACGAGACAGATAATTGGCAGAGCTATCCTGGTAATCAGGTTGCGGCAAAGAAGTAAGTGGCCGTCCCACAAGAAAATGTCCTGGCGTGAGCGCAGTATAATCTGCAGGATCTGAAGACAACGGCGTCAATGGACGAGAGTTCAAGATGGCTTCAATCTTGGTTAGTGTGGTGTACAGCTCCTCAAAAGTCAAGTTACAATTTCCCAACACTCTCTGAAGGTGATACTTTGCTGACTTGACACCCGCCTCCCAGAGTCCACCGAAATGTGGGGTGTAGGCGGGAATAAAATGGAACCTTATTCCGTCGTTTGCTGCACTTTCACCCAAGGACAAACTATTTAATTTTAAAAATTTGGAAAGGTCGTTGTATGCACCGACAAATGAGGTACCGTTATCGGAAAAAATATCAGCAGGTTTACCTCTCCGAGAAATAAACCGATACAAAGCCAGTAAATAACTATTGCTAGTTAAATCACCAACGAGCTCCAAATGAATGGCCTTGGTTGTGAAACAAATAAAAATAGCGACATACACCTTTACTAACCTACATCCACGGCCCTGGCGACTAGCACACATAATAGGGCCAGCGTAATCAACGCCTGTGCTTTCAAAGGGATAACCTGGACGAAGGCGTTCTCGTGGTAAGTTACCCATTAAGGGAGCTACAACCTTACCCTTCATACGGTGACACAAAACACACTTATGATAACAGGCTTTCGCCAACTTGCGACCTCCTATTGGCCAATAAGTTTCCCTAATGGAAGCTAATAATAATTGTGGGCCAGCATGCATCAGCCTTTTATGCTCAAAATTAAATAATAGTTTAGTGAAATCATGAGTGGACTGTAATAAAATAGGGTGTTTCTTACTATAAGCAAAATTAGAGTTATCGAGACGTCCTCCTACTCGCATTACATTATTATCGTCTAAATAAACATTAAACTTTAGAAGGGCGCTCTTTTTAGGTAAACTCTTTTTGTTCAAAAATAATTGGTATTCAGAAAATGACTGAATCTGACTCTTAGTAATGACAAGAGTTAGTGCATCTTGTACCTCATCATGTGACAAGTATTTGGTTTTAGGGTAATGCTTTCTACATGACTTAATAAATCGTAATACGTAGGCAACAGATCGTACGAGCCGTGTGTAATTGGAATAACGCCTAAAATCAATTAAAACTTCAGGTTTCGAATCGTTTACAACATGTAATATGATTTTAGGTCGAGTCTCCGGTAACGATTGTAGTCCTGGGCTCGTAATTTGAGAAGGCCATTCAGACGAATCTAGTTTTAAAAAATCTGGTCCTTTCCACCACAGATCTGACTCCTGCAGATCACTAATATCCATGCCACGAGATATTAGGTCTGCTGGATTTTGATCTGTTGGGACGTGCCTCCAAGTACAGTTACCCGACTTATCCAAAACCTCAGCAACGCGGTTGCGCACAAAGGGCTGAAGTCTGGTAGGCATCATCTGTAACCATCCCAAGACAATGGTTGAATCAGTCCAACAATAAACCCGACTGATCTTCACTCGAAGTGAGCTCATCACCTTCTCGTGAAGACGAGAACCGACTACCGCACCACATAACTCCAGTCGCGGAATTGTCGTAGGCTTGATGGGAGCAACTCGACTCTTTGCCATTAACAAGCGAGCCATGTACTCACCCTTAGCATTAACACTGCGAATGTAGACGCAAGCACCGTACGCGGACTCAGACGCGTCTGTGAAAATATGGAGTTCTAACTCCGTAAATGAATTGCAGACTACAAGTCGCGGAATGCGAACATGATTTAAAAGAGGTAAAGATTTAATAATAATCTCCCATTGTTTACAAATCTCATTAGGTAATGGTTGATCCCATGATAATTTATCTAACCACATTTTCTGTAGCAAGATCTTCATAGTAATAACAATAGGACCTAACAGACCTAAGGGATCAAAGATTCGCGCAATAACGGATAACAAGTCACGCTTTGTGTACCTAGTCGAAGATTTAGTCAGACCTATAGGAAACCCTATCTCATCAGTGCCGATATGCCAACAGAGACCAAGCAACTTTTCTGGCTCATTTTGTCCAATGTTCAAATCGTATGACGCAGGGACAGCATTCGACAATAATTGAGAATCATTTGACTTCCACTTTCTCAATGGCATACATGCCGACGCAAGCGCTTTGGTGACTTCAGTGCGAATGAACTTTACTTCATCTAAGTCATCCCCTCCGGTCAGCAAGTCGTCGACATAGAAGTCATGTTGGATGATTTCCGATATCTTAGGGTTCCTACAGTCGAGTCCTACTTGTTTAAGGCATCGTGTCGCAAGGAATGGCGCACTGGCCGTACCGTACGTGACGGTGTTTAATTGATAAACATTAATAGGATCACTAACATTATCACGCCAAACAATCTGTTGTAAATATCTGTCCGACGGGTGGACGACTATTTGTCTATACATCTTCTCCACATCCGCAGATAAAACATACTTGTGGACTCTAAAGCGAAGAAGTATAGACAATAGACCGTCCTGTACGGTTGGCCCAACCATCTGTAGGTCATTAGAGGACACTCCCGTCGAAGTAGAAGCACTAGCGTTGAAAACAACACGAAGTTTGGTCGTGGTACTCGACTCGCGTAAAACTCCCATATGTGGAATAAAATAACCCAAACATAAATTAGGTTTATTAATTTTTGTCATATGACCAAGTAACTCGTATTCTGACAAAAAGTCATGATACATTCTACTAAAGTTCGTCTTAACCTTTAATTTACGCTCTAAAGAATGTAAACAATGTGTGGCTTTATTAAAAGAATTTCCTAAAATTGAAGGATCTTTCTTAAGGGGGATGCGAACACAAAAACGACCATCAGACAATCGTGTCGTATTTGTAACGAAATTGTCTTCACACAATTTCTCTTCAGGCATATAAGAATTGGAAGACTCCGCATTCACCTCCTCTAATTGCCAAAACTTTGTCAATTCTGACTTGAGGTTTTCCCAGTCACCATCGCTGTCGGCAACCATTTTAGACATATTGCACTTTACGTCATTCGTCAGCAGTGAGATAGTATTCTGAGTAATTGGACCGGAAACTATCCATCCTAGACGGGTTTCACATAATATTGGTTTCCCGGTACCTAACTTTAGTCTTTGAGATCCTAACAAATCCCAAAAAAGATCAGCGCCGATTAAAATATCAACATCGGCAGGGTTATAAAAAGTAGGATCAGCTAAAGTAATATTCGAGGGTAAGTCGAAATCAGAAATATTTATCTGACGACACGGAACACTACTCGTAATGAACGGAAGAACAAAACAATTTAGTTCGAATACAAAGGTATCATCTAATGGCGTACCCTTAACCCGACATATTTTACCTACGTGCGAAGTGACGTTATTGATTCCAAGGATTGATCTATCTACCTGGCTAGTTTTTAAGTTAAGTTTATTGCACAACCTATCTGTTATGAGTGAAGACGTGCTACCACTATCGAGCACCGCGCGAGCGAGATGCACACACCCATTGTGGTCTCTTAATTTGATCAAAGCGGTTGATAACAACACATCTCGTTGCGTATGACCACACGGAGATGCAATGTTTGCGGATAAAGCTACGTTATTCGTTTCAGTCGTAGCAGACAAGTTATTCATCGAATTACCACTAGGTGTATTCGATACAGTGCCATTAGAATGTACGTGAACTAATGTGTTGTGCCTACGTTTGCATAGTTTGCAGCCTGGTTTTTTACATTTGTTAGCATAGTGTCCGGAACGAAAACAGTTAAAACATACCTTATAACTAGGTAATGATTTGAGACGGTCATCGTTACTCAATGCGAGAAACTGTGGACAATTATTTAATGTGTGATCGTTGTTATTACATTTAGGACAAGGTTTAGAAGCTGAGTCAGTGCTAGAATTGATAGGAGATTGTGCTACCATTGACTTGATCTTAGGACCTGATTTACCTGGTGATTGCGAATAATGATTGCGGGGGAGTTCCAGGGTCTCGATGAGGTCGGCTCGATTGCGTAAGAATTGCATAAATGCGTTAAACGTGATTAAGCCATCCTTGTCTATCCTACCTTTGCACTCCTCCCACTCACGATAGGTTTTTTGATCAAGTTTTCGTGTGACAATGTAGATTAAAAGTGTATCCCAGTGTTTCACAGGCTCCCCTAATGACTCTAAAGCTCGCAAGTCTTTATTTAACTGATCGATCAAATTCTTAATGGCAACAGAAGATTCTTTTGTAATTGATTCAATAGTAAATAATGAACTTATATGATTCTGAACCAGTAATCTTTTGTTGTCAAACCGATCACATAACAATGACCATGCCACAGAGTAATTACTTGAAGAAAACTCAATGGATTTGATAACTATAGCAGCTGTTCCCTCAAGTGATGCTCGCAAGTAGTGAAACTTATTGATTGCGTCTATGTCATCATTACAATGAATTAGGCTAGTAAAGGTGTCGCGGAATTCAAGCCAATTACAATATAATCCGCTAAACTTTGGTAACTGAATCGTTGGCAATTTAACCGGCTGCTTTATGCTAACACGAGTACTTTTACAACTTTCCATCGATTTATTATCTTTATTGTAGTCAGTCAGAATATTCTGGGCTCTAGATAAGGTTTTATAATAAATAGACTCAAACTCGGAACGCTGAGAATATTGTAAGTTGATGTCGTCAACAATGCATTCTAGACGTAACTGTACCTCATCATACTGCTCATACAACGCCTCTATCTTGCCCATGCGCAACTGCAACTCGGACACATCACAGCTAGATAGCTCCTTGTCCTTGAATGAGTCCAGAAAATTGAGGAAACTAGTCAAGCGACCTTTGAAGCTGCCTCGCTTCTTAATTAAATCCTTTTCCTCAGACATTCTGGGAGACGAGTGTTGTCAACCTGGCATTGATACAGGAATATAAAAATTAAAACAACAATATAATTTCAATAATTATACGCCTAGCTGTAGTCTATGCCCTTTCTGACTGCTAACTATAATTTATAACAATGACTTGTACTAATATCTAACACTCAAATATTTTTATTATGTCAAGATACTTGTTAAAAATTAATACCACTGTTAAGTAGTTATGTAATTAGTTACAGCTTAATATAATGTAAGTTTAATAATGTAGCAAAATAGCTAACTATACTGTTAAAAGTATGAGTTTAAACTTAACATTGCTGTTGAATAAAATACTAATCACAATGCAACAAAGTACCTAATGATTTTACTCAAACACAATATAATTGGTAATTTAATAAATAGTACTGACCTTAGTATGACTACTTATATATACTACCTGAGTGTTGGGTGACGATATTAGCGTAATTATAACTGTACACCACTAACTAACTTGCTTGAAATCAATCCAGTTCTCCAGCAGTGAACTCATGAACCTCCATTCAGCGTGGAAGTCAGTCTCTATTCTTTTTCTTGAAAATAATCGCTGATCTTCTTAATTATATTTCATCCGGCTCGTTATGGACCATGTGCGAGAATTATGGGTATTCTGATGAAAATGAATGACTGGATGCTCAATGCAAATTAGTTTTTAATAATTTTCGGTGTGAACAATATATTTTACAAGAAACAAGTGAAGACAAGTGACAAATAGAAGTGTCATATTTTTTCATATAATTTAGGAAGCTTGCAAGAAGGTTTTATCTCCAACACCGTAGCCAAATGGCAAAATACGGAACCCTTATAGATTCGTCTTGTCTGTCTGTCTGTCCGTCCGTATGTCACAGCCACTTTTTTCCGAAACTATAAGAGCTATACTGATGAAACTTAATGAGTATATATTCAGCAAACCGCATTAAGATTTTCACAAAAAAATAGAAAACACACAATAAATTTTGGGGGTCTCCATACATAGAGCTGAAACGCAAAAGACTTTTTTTCATCAAACCCATACGTGTGGAGTATCTATGGATAGGTCTGTAAAAATGATATTGAGGTTTCTAATATCATTTTTTTCTAAACCTAAAGTTTGCGCGAGAGACACTTTCAAAGTGGTAAAATGTGTCCCCCCTGTAACTTCTAAAATAAGAGAATGAATAAACTAAAAAAAATATATGCTGTATGTTACCATG
This sequence comes from Mythimna albipuncta, assembly GCA_929112965.1. Lineage (NCBI taxonomy): Eukaryota > Metazoa > Arthropoda > Insecta > Lepidoptera > Noctuidae > Mythimna > Mythimna albipuncta. The sequence goes on along the minus strand of OV815985.1, from coordinate 6,906,400 downwards.
AAAACCGCCAACGAAAATTGGTTTGAACGAGATCTAGTAAGTAGTTTTTTTTTTAATACGTCATAAATATTTAAAAAAAAACCCTATTATTTAAACATCGATCAAAGTTACAACGAACTACCAGAATTTTTATATTATGTTACTTGCTGCTACGGAACCCATCATGGGCGAGTCCGACATCCCGCACTTGACCGGTTTTTATTTCTCTATCCTTTCCTGGACTATCACAAATATTTAAAGACCAAAATTAGCCAAATCCAGGTCCAGGCGTTCTCGAGTTTGAGCGAAACTAACGAACAGCTATTCATTTTTACATACTTATGTATTATGTAGATGACGTTTTATATTCAATGATATAAGGGACAAAAGCCATACATACATACCTTCTCATATGCCTTTTATAATGTGCAGTGAATGACTCCACTGAAGGAATTATCGTTTTGCATATAGGGCATATATAGTCGCCTAGTTCCTGAAAAAAGAAATGTATTATTATTATTTATTTTATTTCACTTACATAAATTTTCCCGAGATAAAAGGTCTTGACAAACAGCCAGACAGAAGGATAACAAAGTTATCCTATAAAGGTTCCGTGTTTTATTATTTTTTATTTATACACCGTTAAATTCTGATCGTTTTTATCCCGTGGAGGGTCGATCCGATGGATTTGTAAAGATAAAATTAAAAAATAAAGTACTTTTTTTTTAAACTCGTATTAATTTACGCATGTACGAAATTAGTTTCTTTAAGAAAACTTCACCTGAGCGAGTTCAATGACCTGTAGGTAATTAGCACGCAACGCCGGCGCCGGCTACTACCTACCTACCATATTTAGAAATATATAAGTATGTTTATGAGTTGTTTAGTACCCATAACACTACTAGACTAAGACTAGACGGCGTTGTGTAATAGTTGTGGAATATTATTATTATTAATTCCCCCCCCCCCCTAGCTACGGCCGTGCTTGACTGCGATCCCACCTTTTGAAGTACAAAACTCTATAAATAAAATAAAAAACTCCTGCTTACCGGCGAATGCTTGGCCGCGACATGCGCTAAGAACGACTTCCTATAGTTAAACCCAATAAGACAGCTGTCACATTTATACTCGGCCTTCACGAACGCATCTCTCGTTGATTCTCTCTCTCGCTCTAACAGCATCTCTTCATACGTCAGCTCTATTGTAAGGATCTTCTGGTCTCGTTCTTTCGAAGGTTTTGACTGTGAACAAGGCAAATGATAATAGCAAAATTAAAAAAATTAACAATTTAATTTTTTTTTTCGTCTCAAAACTTCTGTCCTTACTTTAAATAAATACATATATTATATTAAATATATATGTCATAGATACAATTTAAATAGAAACGTCAAATATCAATAAATAACCCGCCCCTGATCGTTCCTGGTGCAAAGGTGCCCATAACACTCGCCGCATTACCTCGCTGAATAGCGATGGCCATTCTTTGCACCAAGAACGACCTGGACCGGGAGTCACCCGTTGCCTCACCGAGCCTACGGCCCAAATCTCGCACAAAAGACCTTGCTTCCGTACTCCAACTACCCAGAGTCTCCACAGCAACCGGCACAAAATGGTAAAGCTGCTCCAAGGCAGCGTACTTCAGCCTTTTTTTAGAGCAGGCGTCTTCAGCGGCGGCAGAAGCAGTGTGCATGGTGCAGTGTGCATTGTGTATTTAATTTACCAAATAAATTATATTTTGGAATATATATGTACGTGTATTTTATCTATAATTATGTATAATTTTTACTCTTGTTTTTTTTTTGTGCGCCTACCATATTGTCTCTACACCACTCTAGGTTGACTGGTAGAGAATGCCTAAGGCATTAAGTCCGCCTTTGTACTTTGTGTTGCATGAAGATTAAATAAATAAATTAACGCATAAAATCTATAAAAAATAAAAGAACTGGTTAAAACAAGTATAAAGCTAGAACTACATTAGACCGACGCACACGTGTAACACGCCTGATTTGTACGTAGAACGACGTCGCGTGGCGTGAATCTAGTGTAGCTCTACAAGTCTAGTTTCCATATAAAATGTATGGAGACCGATGCGCCCAGATCGGCGTGTGTGGCACACGTGTGCGCAGTGTAGTTCTAGCATTAAGAGCCCAAACTCGACGTCTTTACTAGTAGGCCTTCCAGGGTTACACTATAAAACAAAACAAAAAACTGGCCAAGTGCGAATCGGACTCGCGCACTGAGGGTTCCGTCATCATCACCTTTTTAATGTTTCCACTGATGGGACTCAGGCCTCTTCTCTAGGAGCGAGAATGGGCCGTAATCCACCACGCGGGCCCAGTGCGGGTTGGTGAATGTCACATGTCTTCGAATTTTTGGTTCTAGGACATGTCGGTTTCCTTACGATGTTTTTCTTCACCGTTTTGAGAGCAATGGGTTCCGTGCAAACTACAATTCCAGAAAGGAGTCTCGAATATTTTTCCGAATTGCAATTTTTTTTGTGTGACGTAGGTAACAACAAATTTACTGCTTTCAAATTTTTTCCTACACCTGTGCTATAAGACCTTGCTTTGTGCCAAATTTCAAGATTCTGGGTCAACGGGAAGTACCCTATGAATTTCAATATTTTAAAGTATCAAAATATACGTTTTCTTGCGACCTAAACCGCCGTATCGTTTTTATTCGTTAACTTAGAAGTTTGATTTTTTCACAGCTTGAAGGGACCGTAGACTTAAGTATATGGTTTTAATTTCAACTCGATACCTCCACGCGTTCTCGAGATAACGGGGCCTTGACAGACAGACGGACGGACAACAAAGTAATCTTATAAGGGCTCCGCTATTTTCCTTTTAAGTTACGGAACCCTAAAAACGACTTACCTTTTCGTTCTCATCAATTTTATCCACTTTGACTTTCTTGTTAACTGTCTTAACCTTATTATGTTTCTCTCTCTTCTTCTTAACCACTCTCTTTCTTTTTTCTTCTCTCTTCATTGTCCCCATAATATTCTTTAGTTCTGTCTCAAAATGTTTCGAGTTTTCCGAGCTGTCGGAGAGGGGACATGAGTCTTCTAGATTATTTGTGTCATCTGTAAATAATAGTCAATTATTTCAAACTAGCTGTGCCCGCGACTTCGTTCGCGTGGACTACAGGATTTTGAATTTATTTTTTTCTAAAATAAAAGTAGCCCATGTTACTCCTTATTACATCAGCTGCCTGCCCAAAAAAAAGTCCCGTCAAAATCGGTCCAGCCATTTAAGAGATTAGCCCATGTGGATTAAATTCAAAGCAATATTCAATGTCATATTATTAGAGAGAGATGTCAAAATGTATAAAATTACAGTTCATTTAGGATGTCAAAGTATCATTCAAATAGAATATCGAATACCGTAATTAGAGTCACAATAGAAAGACAATGAGAAAGCGAAACGGCGCGTTCACAGTTCTCTTGGGGCACAAAATAGGTAGGTACAGAAGTCAATCTACATACAAAGCGCGCTCGAGCAACGCACACATAGACACCGCTCACGGACACGATATCTCAGCTCAATCGGTCGCATTCGAACAGTTCGGTGCGACGCACTGACCCTGGCGTGATCGCCTAGCGTAGGTATAAATAGTGAAGTACATACAATTACCGGAACGAATTTTGAGCGCTGGCTTCAAGTTGCGCAGAAGTCAAATATTCGGTCTCTTTAGTGGTGCGAAGTGAGACGCGGGGGCGGGGAGTATCAGTGATGGGCTCGCCACGCCATTGTGTCACAGACGTCACTATACTCCATTTGTTTAGGTAGTTAACTAAATGTAAACAATCTTAACATGTCTTTTATCTAAAAAAATGTCTAAAAAATTTATTCAAAAATGTTTACATTTAGGTATTTACCTAAACCGATGTTATGTAATTAACAAAATTTAATATAATAATAATAATCTTTGTATGTCTTTTATACGATTTATTTTAAATGAAAAGACATATCAAGATTGTTTACCTTTAGTTAACTACCTAAACAAATGGAGTATAGTGATTCGTTCCCTGTGCTACTGCATATATCTAACAACGAAGACGATTGTCTTACCAATGTATGGAATGCGCAAAGCGAGCCACTCAGCCGAGCGCTCAATATCCGTGCCGGTATTTGTACATGAGATTGACTTCTGTGCTTGGATGAATTAATGAATTAAATTATAATAATGGATATAAATTATAATAAATCAAATAGTCGTCAAACACATACCATTATGAGAATTCCAATCCTTCATCTCATCCTTGACACATATCACGGGTACTTCAGGGTACTGTTCCAATGTTTCATAGCCGTCTGAAGGTGATATGCTGATGGGTTCGGCACTGTGGACCTTCAGGCGTGGTGGACGGCTGACGTCTGAGAGGAGACATTCGTGGAGATTCTGGGGACAAAACAATGACTAATGGGAGCTTGCTTTCATGTCGTGGCCAAATCTTAGAAATGATCACTGTCTTCATGATATGGTCAATTAAAACTGATCAAATTGTTTAAAGAAAGAAAGAAAGAAAGAAAACTATTTTTAACCGAATTCGAATAGGAGGAGGTTCTATGTTCTTCGGCTAAATGTGTTTTTTTTTATGTATGTTCACCGATATCTCGGTCAATTGTGGACCGATTTTGAAAATTCTTTTTTTAATTGAAAGGTTATGCTTCCAAGTTGGTCCCATTGAAATATTGTTATGATCTGATTAAGAACTCCTCATAGGATCACAGCAGAACTGTCGTAACAAGTAAAATTTAAAGCACGGCGTGACGTTACACGTAACTTTAAAGGGCTATATCTTGGAATTTTGCTAGCAATATTGCCACCAATATTCATACTTCGGGCAATATTGCCACCAATATTCATACTTCGAGCAATATTGCCACGAATATTCATACTTCGAGCAATATTGCCACCAATATTCATACTTCGAGCAATATTGCCACCAATATTCACACTTTGGGCAATATTGCCACCAATATTCATACTTTGGGCAATATTGCCGACAACGGCACATCTCTACTTGTAGTTATTACTACTATGTGAGAACAATGTAAATAAAAAAATTGTAAATATACTTAGATATAAAAATAAGCTACTGGCAGCCAAGAGATGATCAAAGTCAACTGACAGTGTCTGTTCACAGACTTCTTCTTCTTCCTGCCCTTGTCCCATTTTATTTGGGGTCGGCGCAACACGTTTGTTTCTTCCATTTTGTCCTGTCACTCGTCACGCTATCACTAACTCCCTTTTCTTTCATATCACTTCTCACACAATCCATCCATCTTTTCTTTGGTCTCCCTCTACCTTTCCATCCATCCACATGTAAATTCATAATTCTTTTAGCTACATGCTTTTCATCTCTCCTCTTTACATGACCATACCAAGACAAACAATTTCCTTTCAACCTTTCAGTCACTGGCGCCACTTTCAAACTTCCTCTAATATACTCATTTCTCACTTTATCCATTCTCGTCACACCACACATCCATCTTAACATTCTCATCTCCGCTACATGCAATCTTTTTTCATCCGTCTTTTTCACAGCCCAACATTCTGATCCATACAGTATGACAGGCCTTATCATGGACTTGTAGATTTTACCCTTCAACTTGAGGGGCATCCGTGGGTTACAAGTTGTTCCCGTGACCTGTCGCCATTTCACCCATCCTGCGTCTGTTGACAGCGTCCGTTCACGAACATGACGCGTATATCACCAGCACTCAGCTCAACAATTTTGTATGAATGAACAATCTCACCTCTTGAGTATATGTCTGTAGTATCCTATATGAGTCCTGGACTTGCTCCTTAAAGGCTATGGTCTTCTCCAGCAAGGCTTTACACTCCCAGCAAACTTGCAGTTTAATATTTGACATACTGAACAGCTGAAACAAACGGATAATAATAATAATAACAACGATTTAATTTAATTGGACTGGGCCAACAAACATTCTACCACTGGGTGGTCCAGAAACATTAAAATCTGGTATTTCATGTGAAGTGGACAACTAAAAAATTTTGATTCCGGTTTTGTTAATATTTGAGTGATAAATATGTTTATATTCTATAATAATAATAATATTTAACAAGTAACACACAGCGCCGTCTAGTCCCAAGCTAAGCAGAGCTTGTGTTATGGGTACTAGACAACTGATAAACATGCTTAACCTTTCAATTGTGATAATTACAGACACAATTGAAAGACAATAGGTGCGCGAACACCGGCGTTCGCTTGGGGTTTAATGAATTAATATATTTCTAAATACATACATATTATAGATAATTACACCCAGACAAAGAACAAATGATCGTGCTCATCACACAAACATTTGTCCTGGGTGGGAATCGAACCCACGACCTCCGGCATAGCAGTCAGGGTCACTAACCACTAGACCAACAGGCCTGTCAATTCCTGTCAATCCTAGATATACGTACATAATATTTTTATCGTTTTTTGTATGATTTATGAGTTATGAAGGTTTGAAAATTTCATGAACTCTCAGGTATGCGCTACTTTGAATGCCGTTATCCAATTATCATTAACATGCATACCCAATGATATGAAGATGTGGTCATTGTTAATATGATCACCAACAATATCTTTCACAGCTTAATTACCGAATCTTCATCAGTCGGCTTTTCAACCAATACTACAGGACGTCACATTATCTGATTCACTATCAACAGATTTTTTTTTCGTATAATTTTTCGTTCATTTAATAAGCGGTTTGTTGATCAGGTTTTGGGACCCCCTGAGTTTGAGGGCCCCGGGGCACTGCCCCGCCTAGCCCCTGAGTAGCTACGCCACTAGTGGACATGGTTTTTTCATGAATAAATGTAGGATACTTACAGGAATTTCGTCCAAAACATTAAGATAATATTTTTGTATTTTCTCCTCTGTAATATTGTGGAGCTTTCGCCCAACACATAAGCAAGCATTGCATAGCACTTTACAAGCCACACCTTCTTCTTTGATATCCATTTTTATTAATTTTTATTCACTTCTTCATGATCGAAAAAAAGGCTTCCTAAATTCCAAACAACTTTCACAAAATACCTCTCATAATAAATTAAAACCTATATTTTTACAGTTTCTAATAAGATTATGCTTTAAATTCATTAGCAATACGATTTATTAACTTCAATATCTTATAATTCATAACGAAATCAAAAGAATTTCATTTGAAAAACATATAACAAAACCAAAACAAACTCCTGCCATTTTCTTGTTAGACTAGTGTTGTGCGTGACGCACTAGTCGATATTGATTTTATCGGTTTTCAGACTGTCAACATAAAAACCGGTAAACTAAAAACATAAATATATTACAATTACAGTATGGAAAAATAAGTCAGGCCCTGGAGGGAAAACTACCTTAAACCCTGAAGTTGACTCATTTTACTTCTTATAGGAAACATTCCTTTATATTTAAAAAAAAACAAAACTGTAGTCAAAGATTTTTTCAAATTCGCTTGCCTTACCCGGGACTCAAAGCAAGTAAGATGAAAAAATTACAAACACTCGCTATTTTATTATACAAATCGATAGGACAATTTATTCAGGACAAAATTTGTCTAACAAAATCAAAAATCAATTCCAATCTTTTTCTCCTTCTCTGTCAAATCCATGCAAAGGTTGTCTGTAAAAAATCACATCCTATTAATTTTAAGTTTCTCATGTAATTTTTATTTTTGGTGTACATTAAAGAATCAATCTATCTATCAATTATATAAATAACTGTTGGGGTACCATTAGGGCGCAACGTAATAGAAAGACTCATATCAATCAGTATAAGTGTATATCTTTTGAGCCGATAATATTCCAAATGTTCTAAATGATACATACCACTGTTTCGGAACATTTCAGTGATAAAGATCACAGAGTACTTTGTAACATACTGAAAATAAAGATGCAAATGTTCCAATCGCATAGATGACGTAGGTACCTACTTTGTTTACGCCCACCGCTCATAAAATCTTTTTTAACCGACTTTGAAAAGGAGGAGGTTCATGTTCGGCCGAATGTATTTTTTTTTTCTTTTTATATGTATATTCACCAATATCTCGGTCTATTGAGGACTGATTTTGAAAATTATTTTTTTGATTGAACGGTTATACCTACTTTCAAGTTGGTCCCTTAAAAAATAATATTGTTATGGTCTTATGGGAGAACTTCGAAGTTATGGAACTGATATCCTCAGAAGATCACAGCAGAACTGTCGTATCAAGTAAACTTGCTTCGTTTTTAAAAGTACCTTCGCGCTTACCATGCCGATGCCGTTCAAAGTAAGATTGTAATAATCTTATTCCAGTGTGGGTAAGAGACAGAGCTATACAGGTCGTCTAGCGCCATCTCTTATCCACACTGAAACAAGATTAAAATAATTTTACTTTAAACGTCGTGGTCTTGGTGCTTGTCTATGACTGACTGAAAGAAAAAGGGGATGTATCGAAATAATGTAAAGAAGATTAAAGTAATTATTAATGTAATCTATGTAAACGTGTTTGGGATTAACAGAATCGTTATCAGATGCACTTTGTCTATAAGGTATTTCAGTTTGGCTGAGGGGTAGTTTTTATTGGTGGTACCACAAATCAAAAATTAAAAAAAAATAACTTTGATTTTTTTATTTGCAGAAATGGTCTTCTCTTACATTTCTTTATCCACGTATCTTTAGTAGATATAACCTAATACTGTAATGAAAGCTCCTTCCTCAAAGGTAAACTTAATGTTATTTCTATTGTTAATTGAATAATTGATTGTAAGTGCTACCTGGCGAGAAAATGATCAGGTCAGTGGGTAGCCTTAGGGGCGGATTTTGAGGAGTTGGAGTATATCCTTAGGGGCGCTATGAGAAGCAAAGAAAAAGAAAAAAAATTTTTTTTGTTAATTTCTTTTTTTTTTCGAATTGGTACCATACGCTTATAGGCACCATGAGCAGTGCAGAAAACAAAAAAAAAATTTAGGTAAAATAAAATTTTTTGGACTTTTCTAAGCCCCTAACCGTACTCAAGGTGAAAGTAAGGAGAAATTTTTTAAGTCCCAAAAATTTTTTTAACCTAATTTTTTTTTTGTTTTCTGCACGGCTCATGGTGCCTATAAGCGTATGATACCAATCTGAAGAAAAATATTTTTTTTCGAAAAAAATTCTAAGTCCCGCGCCATAGCGCTCCTAAGGCTACACTCCAACCAATGACCACCCTCTTGACCCTAGGTAACTTGTAGAAAATTGTAAAATACAAGAAAATAAAAATTATTTTTAGATAATAATCGTTTATTTCATAAAAGTACATTAAAAAGTCAAGTTTTATGATTTGACACAACATTAATTTGCAAGATTTTACCTTACGAGCAGAACCATAATGTAATGGATTTTTTTTTATCACCTTACAACTAATCTTATTGTTTAACACGTAGATTCCAATAAATATAATTTCGTTTAAAATTCCTAAAACTTAAAATGAACTATTTTAAGCTTTATAAAAAAAATCCTGCAGATGTCGATAAAAATAGTTTGTTTCACAATTCTAACACATAGGACACATATTAGGGGCCGTTCATTTATAACGTGAGACGATTTAGGGGGGAGGAGGTAAAAAAGATCTCATTTTTTTCTTACAAGGGGATAGGAGAGAGTCTAGAGAATACTTACGTAAGATCACAAAAATGCGCAAAGTAAAAAACTCGAAAAAAAAAGACGGGTTGCACTCCGGGAGTGCCGGCAGAAGTGAAAACTTGATTATTAACGTTGAAATATATATATATATATATTTATATATATCTATATATTTGAAATATATATATATATATATTTATATATATCTATATATTTGAAACAGTAGGCCCAGGCATACATTTTCGCCGCGCCGTAGAGAGGGGATAGCTGTCTACTCTCCATCCGTCTTACGCTTTTTCGATCAGGTCACGTGTCCTGACGCGAGTTTAAGATTTTATACCCATTACAGAAAAAGTGCTCAACGCCGCTAAAGAAGTTTTCACTTCAAAAACCGCAAGCAATGTCGATGTGCGATCCAATGCGTGTAGGTAAGTAAAATACTTTCATAACATCAACGATACACTTGTAAACGTTCCTAAAAGTTGGTATTTTAAAAATGAACATCAAAACCAACCAAACGTATTAACCAATAAAATATTAAACACAGGACCGGCCCATTTTTTTTTTAATTTATTTAAGGAGTTCAAAAACCAGTAAAATCGTCTTACTTAATAAATGAGTGGCCCCTTACTTACAATCTAGATTCCATTAAACGTAGGTTTAGTACCTAAAACTTAAATACTAAGTAGGATTACAATAATAATCTCAACGTTCCCTGTTTTGTTTGAATAATAATTTGGATTTTTTTTTTATAGAAATACTCGTAAAAAATAAATAATAATAAAGATATGTAGCTATTGTACATGTGTACCTCTAAATAAGTACACTAAATAGTCAAATTTAAAATTGCGCTCAGCTCCAAATTTTTGTATGATAACTATAGGTACTACTATAATAAAAAAGAAAATAAGTTTTTTTTCTGTTTCAAAAAACGAGCTAATATTTTGAATCTGTTAATCGTATTAGAAAAAACCTATCTGTACCTATAATCTAGGTACATGACGAATAGTATATGTGCACGCTCCGACTCATGGAAGCGAAAGAGTAATAAAAGACACGGGTGAAACCACGGAAGACAGCCAGTACAAAATATGCAAGCCGCTAAGGGTACGTAATTTCAAAACAGAATAAAAGTCCCTAAATAAATGAATGAGATCACATCTCTATCATTCATCATAAATATGATACACTGCAATTGTGTAGCATATCAAAATATACGAGTAAGTGTAGAGGCGCGTAATTTTAACAGAAAAATAGAAATGTACCGACGTGAAATTAAATGAATGAGATCACATCATCTCAAACAAATCAAAACAGGATAGATTTTTGTGACGTCCCGATTTACTGTCAAATCAAGGCAAGAAATTTGTAAAATTCAATTGATTTACGAAATATTTAATTTATTAACGATCTGTGAACGAAAAAAGTTTAATCTGAATCCAGTTCTTCAATTTTACTCATCTCTAAGTTCTTTCATTTTGATAAAATTTCTTCGATTTGACAGTACAACGTGACGTCACAACATGGCAATCAATCCTATTCTTATTTGGAACGCTTAATACAATTGTGTAGCGCATCGGGTACTTAAGTAAGTTGACTTTTTTTATAAAACTATCCCTAAACAGTGCAACATAACCTAGTAGCGCAAGGGACATGGCAGTACCAAAGGCATCTTGACGACATTTGCACAGAAGTTTGAATGCCGGTACCTGAACTTTGAAAATTGCTGTATGGTGCGTGTACTGAGTAATTGGAGCTTGTAAGAGTGAGCTGCATGAATTGTGTGTATGTGTTTTTAGGGTTCAGTAGCCAAATGGCAAAAAACGGAACCCTTATAGATTCGTCATGTCTGTCTGTCTGTCTGTCTGTCTGTCTGTCTGTCTGTCTGTCTGTCTGTCTGTCTGTCTGTCCGTCCGTATGTCACAGCCACTTTTTTCCGAAACTATAAGAGCTATACTGTTGAAACTTTGTAAGTAGATGTATTCTGTGAACCGCATTAAAATTTTCATACAAAAATAGAAAAAAAGCTATAAATTTTGGGGGTCCCCATACATAGAACTGAAACTCAAAAGTTTTTTTTTCATCAAACCCATACGTGTGGGGTATCTATGGATAGGTCTTCAAAAATGATACTGAGGTTTCTAATATCATTTTTTTCTAAACTGAATAGTTTGAGCGAGAGACACTTCCAAAGTGGTAAAATGTGTGTCCCCCCCCCTCTAACTTCTAAAATAAGAGAATGATAAAACTAAAAAAAATATATGATGTACATTACTATAAAAACTACCAACGAAAATTGGTTTGAACGAAATCTAGTAAGTAGTTTTTTTTTTAATGCGTCATAAATCGAAAAAAATACACTATTATTAAAACATCGATCAAAGTTACAACACATTACAAAGACTTATATATTATGTTACTTGCTGCTACGGAACCCTTCATGGGCGAGTCCGACTCGCACTTAGCCGGTTTTTATCGTGTGTGCAATGTGTGCATTGTTTTAATATGTAGTGTGTGTAAGTAAATATTTGATAATGTATGATCCTTGATGGTCGAAATAATGTATTGTTATTTAATACATATAAGTTTGTTGTTGAAATTGTTAAAGTTGGGTTTTTTACTTTTTTTAAATTATTTATATGAAAAGTTACTTTACCCAAAATGACAATAGAAAGTTTCTTTCAGATATGGTGAAAGGGAAACTGTGAAATAACCGAATGAGGATGCTCAATTGCACATACTGAAATGTGACGTCATCGCCATTAGGTGACGTCTGCACAAAAGAAATAGCGATATGTGTCCATACGCCCCCCACTCCTCATACCAATATTTAATAATAAATCATTGTTTTTTTATTGGACCAGACGTTAAGTACAACTTAGCTCATTAAAAACAGACTGCTTAAGAGATTTAGTAAAAATAACACTACCTCTAAATTTATAAAATAAATCTAAAATTTTAGTAAAAATATAGTCATCAAAAGGGGAACTGGTCATAAGAATAACATCGATAAAAATAATGTAAAAGTTCAACACTACAAGAATAGGTACTTCATTTTTCTATTAAAAAAATAGTAAAAACTTATGCCCATTTTGGATCAAACTAGACGATATCTAAATGTAGAATCCCGCCAAAACTTTCAAGATGGTGCTTATCTAGTTTCTTCTTACTTAGATTAAATACCTATAGATGTAGCCACCTCTCGTGGCCACACTTGTGACAGCACAAAACTTTTATGAGGGTATTCTGTAAACTTTTCTTTAAATATGAGCACTGAAATACACTAAAAACTTACTATTGAAGTCTGTTTCTCATGCATACACTAAAACTATTACTTTAATTGCCGAAATTATTCTAAGAAGATAAAAATTTACTCGAGTCGACTTTTCAGTGACAGTGACAGACCTTTGTTTAGCTCACTTTTCAAAGTGAGCCACGCAAAAAACAGTCATAGCTTATTTCGTATACATGCTTCTCACTTTCGTTCGCACTACCCTACAGTCTCATGGCTACATCTAAAGGTTTAATATAATCTAAGAACAAATACACATAACATTGATACTAAGCCTACCGAACTCCATCCAATATTCATTTACTTAAAATGATGCCAGTGTTTGATAGTCCTTAGATATTTAATCTTCTTTTTGCCTGTTTTCTTTGATTTCTTTTTATTTTTTTCTGTATCAGATTCTTGATCCGTGAATATTATAATGAGAAATGGTCGAAGAAATAGTTTCCAAGCCAGGTATAGCGCTCTCAGCGGCAGGAGCAGTAGAATAAACCAAAAAATATTCGATATTACCGATAGTACGTGTGTCAGCACTATTATCACAGTTATATCGTTCAAATGACTGAAACAAAAACATACATAATTATTATTATTGATCACAAATAGGTTACGCAAACAAAATAATGCAACAAAAAATATTTTTCATCTCGGACGAAGCTGCGAGCAAAAGCTATAGAATGTAAAATAAATAAATTATTCATCTGTTTTTCGATAGTCTTGCATTTGACCACAATTTAAATAGACTGTAAACGATGATATGATCTACGATGGAGCACACTTGCCTAGTAGTAACTTATTCACTTATAAAAGTCATTAGTAACTTAAATTTAGAGGTAGATTTACCCCCGATTTTTTGATAAAAAGTAGAGTTTTCTCTAACTAGCTCACTCTCTCTACTCTAGCCTAAAAATCTGCCAAAAGGCAATTGCCAATTTTTGTATGGAAGTTGGACCAAGAATTGCCCAGACTGAACACATAGTGTATTTAGCTAGCGTGCCTCAGGTCGACCCGTGACGAACTCTAGCTATGACAGTTAGTAGCAAAAACCCGCTAAGTGTCCAACCGTAGTAAAAAAAACGGCAAAAAACTTTCGGTTGTTGTATGAGAACCCCACTTAAATATTTATTCTGTTTTTGGATTCGCCATGTCTGTCTGTCTGTCCGTCCGTATGTCACAGTCACTTTTTTCCGAAACTATAAGAGCTATACTGTTGAAATTTAGTAAGTAGATGTATTCTGTGAACCGCATTAAGATTTTTACATAAAAATATAAGAAAGCCAAAAATTTTGGGGTCCCATATACTTAGAACTGAAACTCAAAAAACATTTTTTTTCATCAAACCCATACGTGTAGGGTATCTATGGATAGGTTTTTAAAAATGATATTGAGGTTTCTAATAGGTATTTGTTGTTGTGACGGTAAAAGAATCACGGTTCATGAGATGCAGCGGCTAAGCCTAGTAAGTCATCTAGTAACATCTCCCAGCATTGAGCGGAGCGAGGGGAGTGTCAGACTAAACTAACTAAAAACCCACTTCTGTTCCGACTTTGCCATCGTTCCAGGTCTCCGGGGATCTCAGTCACATCACCCATGACCCCAAAAGGCTTCGACCCTGCTGGGCCCCTACGGTACCTATCTATAGGGTACGGAACCCTAAAAAAGAACAGTGTTTATTCTTTCAGGGTTCCTTATCTTTGGCAGCCAATTAAAAAAGATACTTACTTCACCCAAACTCGATTCAATTTCAAATCATAAGTGTTGACAAGTCTTCGCTCAGCATCATAGACGTACACCGGTGTAGCGATCTTGTTTAAAATATACTTTATAATCATCATTACTATTGGTATACTGAAGTGGCATAACTGAAAAAGGAAGAAATTTATATTTAGTTCGGTACAGTCTTGGGGCCTTATCATAGCGTGTAGAAATGTCAGTCAGTCGTGCGAACGAGAAAGAGCGTTGGAGCTTTGAAGGTATGCGGAACAGAGAGTAAAGTCCCACATACCTGATAGAAGCAACAAGTAATATGTAACCAAGCATTATATGTAACACATAATATGATTTAAAAGTTTTTTCATGGAGTTTCTTGCACGTTCTTCTCCATAGAGACCTACTCTTTGGAACGTGCAATTTAGCTTCACTTTTCTTGGACTGACCGACATTTGACTATTCAAAAGTGCCTGTAAATGCCTTTGATTTGATTTGTTTTGATTTGACCTCCTTTGAAAAGGGAGAATCCTTCGACCAGACGGGTTTTGGGTATACATTGGGCAGGCATTGTGGGGCAATGCCCTACCTTAAAATCACAATGCCTTACCTCTTCTCCTCTCTTTCAGTCCATCCAAAGGTTGTCTGTAAGAGATCGCCCTGTGCGATAAGACCGCTCATTGTTCACTTATTTTGAATAATGTTTGTCCTGTATCTTTTTTGTTCATGCGGTGTACAATAAAGAATATAATAAATAAATAAGCAATAGATGATTTTCGGGATATTTTATAGGTTCAAATTGCGCGGAACACTTTAATTTATTGCGCGATGCAGGATTAGTTCTCATGTGATGCCATAGGTGTCGCTACTGAGCGATGAACCTTAAACAGCTCTAACCTTTTAACAGATTAGTTTAGGTCCTCAAATGGATTGTATTTATAGCCTCAGAAGGCTTAGCTTAATATTTTTCCTGCTTGCGTTAATGCCAACAGTAAAGTTCAAAGAAAAAAAATGGTACAAACTAACAATAGTAACCTTCTTACTCAAAGCACTATTGTTACACTACATTACCAGCATAGCTATAAAGTCTCTCCGGGCTCTGGTTCAGGACATGGTCCAGAGAAGCGTTAAGGAATGGTAGGTTCCAGAGACAGTATTTCTATTGTCGGAGGATCCTTCCTTTTCAATGGAGATGTGACAAACCTCCAAAAAATTATATTAATAAAAATACTTACAAAAATGTTCAGGTAGGACTGGGTACTTAGATTCGGTTTGATACCACCGACAGTGTAGAGAGCGGATATTATTAAACGGAGTACAGTTATCCCAAATGCTAAGTGTAGGTACATGTCGCTGAATTCGCCCCCTCTGGACTTTGGTCTAGCGGGCTGAAAGAGAAAATATACAAAGTTAAATGGAGATAACTGATGTATCGATGGTGGCCAGGGACTTAAAAACACCTTCATAAAGGTTACAGAATTATAAGTGTTACATGTTGAATGTGTAACAGAATCAAATATGTAACGTATAAACACTTACAAAAGTGTAACCTTAACATATCTGTAACAGATATAAAAGTGTTAACAGTGTTAATAAGTGTAACAGGTAAACGCAGCGTTGCCAAAGTTACAATTTTCAAAGCTATACTTTCAGATTATTTCAGTTACACATATTACCACATATAAACAGGTTACAGTTTGATTTGGTAGCACTCCATAACACATATAAAAGGTTACAGTTTCATTCGGTAACGCTATTGTATCTGTTACATTTATAAGTGTTTTTCTGCTAAAACTGTTTTAAAAAACAGTGTTAAAACACATTATTACGGTTACAGTTTGAGGCCCTGATGATGGCTCGATTGGTGAAATGGCTGAGCGATTAACTATACGCTGCGTGCCGCGCCTGGAACAAATATTTGTATGGCCTACAGATAAGTGTTTCAGGTCTGGATTTCTTGTATAGGCTGTTATTAAAACATCCCGCCATGACTAATAAGAACGCAGTAGTAACCAAAATCGCGGTTGAAATCGCGAGAGAACTATACTCATACTAAAAACCCCAAGCAAATGTACGCACGCGATTTCCCGCAATTTCGGTTAAACATCAGAGAATGAGCGTCTGCATAGATTATAAAATACTAGTTTTTCCCCGCGAATTCATCCGCGTACATAAAATATAGCCTATGTCACTTAGGAATAAAGCAGCTTTCTATTCGGTGGAAAAATTTTAGCAATCAGACCAGTACCAGAGATTATCTCCTACAAACAAAAAAGAAAACTGGGCAAGTGCGAGTCGGATTCGCGCCAACTACAATTCCCAAACGGAATCTCGAAGATTTTTTTCCTAATTGTATTTTTTTTGTGACTTAAATACCCAACAACAAATTTACTGTTTTTTTCTTTTATTTATTCCTTTACCTGTGCTATAAGACCTTGCTTTATGCGAAATTTCAGGATCCTGGGTCACCCAGCCGGGTCGAAGCCTACTGGGGCCAGGGTTATCCGAAAGGGCGCTCAAGCCCCGGTATAAAGGCTAGAAGGAACGGGGTGGGTCTTTTAGTCAGTAAGAGTCTGACACTATCTCCCGCTCCGCCCAAGAGCGGGGGATGTCAATGCATGATTTTTTCCCACCATAAAACAAAAGGATCCTGGGTCAACGGGAAGTATTCTATAAATTTTGATTTCTTTGAGAGTGTCGAAATATACGGTTTTTGCAAAATATACGGCCACATCTTTTTTTTTATTTGTTAACTTAGAAGTATGATTTTTTCACAGCTTCAAAGGACCGTCGATCTGAATATATAGTTTTAACTTAAACTCGACATCTCCACGCGTTTTTGAGATAAAGGGTCTTGACAGACAGACAGACAGACGAATGGACAACAAAGTGATCCTACAAGGTTACCGTTTTTTTTCCTTTTGAGGTACGGAACCATAAAAACAAACTTTACCTCTTTATAGTAGATTGAGCGTTTTTCTAGGGTATTTATCCAAGAACGTCAGTAAGAAGTTCTTCATAAAGTAGTTTGTAAATATCGGAAATAAATAAACTTTTTCGTTATTCCATAAAATTTCTATAGATATAAAATAAATCAGAAATATATAAACTCGGCTGTGACTTGACTAAGATTTTATACATCCTACTAGACGATTTGACCGACCTCTTGGTCTATTATTGGCCCTGACTGCTATGCCGGAGGTCGTGAGTTCGTTTCCCACCCAGGACAAACGTTTGTGTGTAGCGCGATCATAATTTGTTCTGTGTCTGGGTGTAATTTATCTGCATCGCCGTGTCCTCGTGGGGGCGATCGGCGGCGGAGACCTCTCGCGCCGGGCCTTGGTTGAGGCCACGGTCCGGAGCGAGGAGGAGTGGCAGGCGGTCGCCGACTTCTGTGAAGCAGTAATGCTCGCAAAGGAGGAGGCCGAGGTTATCACCGCCGCCGCCGCCGGGATTCTGATCCCGATTTCCGGCCAACGTAGGCGCCGGCTTGCGGACAGTGAGCAATGGGTAGGTCACTGTCCGGCCATCCGGTAACTGTCCGGACCAAGCCCAAGTCGTCGACGGCGCGCACTGTTCCCGCGCGCCTCAAGGAGTTGTCAGCAACAGCAGGGACCCAGTCGGGTCGAAGCCTACTGGGGCCAGGGTTATCCGAAAGGGCGCTCGAGCCCCGGTATGAAGGCTAGAAGGAACGGGGTAGGTCTTTTAGTCAGTAAGAGTCTGACACTATGTCCCGCTCTGCCCAAGGGCGGGGGATTTCAATGCATGATTTTTTCCCACCATAAAAAAAGGGTGTAATTTATCTACAAAATGTGTGTATTTAGAAATTTAGATGAAAGTTTTTCAGTGGTCTAGGACTCGTAACACAATCTCTACTTAGCTTAGGACCAGACGATATTGTGTGATAGTTGTGGAATATTATTATTTAATTAAACTCACCTGCATTGTAAACAATAGCCATTTGTGTGCGCTTCGGGGGCCAGAGCTTCACCACCAGGTATCAAAGAGTACTGAAATGAAGGAAAGTGAATTGATGCATATAGGAAGACGCGTTCAGAAAATGAACAACTATTTAAGGGGAATGCTGAAAGATAGACCATGAAAGTCAAAATTTGTTAAGTTTTTAGTATTTTAGAAGTCATTGCTAAGTTGTATGGTGATTAGATTAAGTTAGTGAGAGTAATACTTAATATAAATTTATTTACGGATTTGTAATCATTAAAAACCATAGTACGACATCAGTTACCTATACAATAATAACAACAAATGTCCGAAATGAAAAAAAAAAGGATCCAAACAATCCAAATTCTGGGTTGCGCTTTAACTAAGCTGTCCTTTTGGTTTTTTTTTAGTTATTTAAGTATGATGTGTGCAATAAGAAATAAAGAAAATGTTTCTTTTCATTTTTGAAAAAAGAAAAAAAACAATGGTAAAACAGAACAAAAAGATTATTTTTTAAATGAAAAAAAATACACCGATCGGCAAAACCAAGTACGTAGGTTCCGTTCATAATCTTATCAAGTTGGCATAATTATCTAGTACGAGTAATAATAAATTCTAATCTAGTATTCAGTAATAAATTAAAATGGCTTGGCAGTTAAAATAAAACTTAAAATTTATAAAAAAAAAAAAAATTGCAAAGGCTTAACAAAAGCGAAAAATCGGTCGCAGATTTTTTTTTAATGATTAAAAATCTACATAATATTATTAAACACGCAGTACAAGGTCTGTCCAGGAAATAAGTGTTAAACAATGCTACTAGAAAATAATAACAAAGACAAAATCAAAATTAAGGAAAATGATAAAAAAGAGGGGTGATTCCTAAAATAAAATTTATTTTATCGCAAGATAAAGCACCTATGCCTGTTAAAAACAGTTTCAGCACAGAACAAAATTAACACACTAATATGTCACTGATTTCTTTTATTAAGTACTTATTTCACTGACTTTCGCCAAAGTATATTAAAATCAATACATACTTGTCACTTCCAGTATTCAGAAATCGTTTGGGCACAAAGGACATAAATGAAATGGGCGAGACCGCGACTTCAACGAATGGAGTTAATAAAATCGATATTGAAACTTTACGTTTCGTTTATACATTTTCAATATTTAGTTAACCCAACAATATTATTTAAATAAATAACATTAATACGGAACAAGTCCCGAATTTACATTTTTTTGTAAATTGTTAACTTTTCGTTTTTATAATAAATAATCGATATTATAAATAACGAAACGTATCTACGGTGTCTACATCACTTGCTAGATTAAGGATATTATGGATTGAGTCTGTGGTATTGAGGTACTGTCACTGTCAGCCAATAGTAATAAATGCTGTCAGCTGTGTGTCAAAAGTAAAAACAAGTTAACGTCAAAATGACAAAGAGCGTACGTAAACAAAAAATCATCCCTGCGTTCGGAATTGCGTCAAAAGCGATAATATCGCGAATCCTACAAACGCGCAGCGTCACAAATATTACTTATATATTAATTTATGTATATATTTAATGTAAATATATTAATAGTAACATAAGCCTGTCATTTTACTCTAATAATTACCCAAGTCGTTTGACTTTTTAGACAGACATATTTTGTGACTATTTTTGGTCGTATTCGCGATATAGGTACCTAATTGCTTTTGACGCAATTCGTAACGCAGGGCATGATTATAGACCCTTGCGAAACATTTTCTAATTAGAACAAATATAAATAACATATATAATAGCATATAAATAAAATTGGGTTAATTAAGTTTATTTTAAACACTAGCTTCTGCCTCCGGCTTTGCCCGTGTGGAAGTAGGTTACTCCACATAAATGACACTCTCCATATGAGTTTCGTAAAATCCGTGCATAACGGTTGTCCTAAAAGAAACCTACCTGCCAAATTTTAAGTTTGTAGGTGTTATAGTTTCTGAGATTTCGTGATTAATCAGTGAGTGGAATTTCGCTTCATATTAAAATACTTAGTTTTATTTAATTGGGTGAACATAATGGATGAAACGGAAATAAAAAGTGAATTTTCTGACTATGTGAACCAGTGTTGTGTCTGTCTTACGTTGTTGTACCAACATATGACCGCTTCCGGTTCTGCTTCCGCTAACATTTACTTTTGACCGTTTTGATCCGTTTCCGTTTTTGCTTCTGTTAAAACACTCACGTCGCATCACTAATCTGAATCCAGATTGATATCAATCAACGTATTCTGCAAAAAATATTGAACGGTGGACATGCGGCGTGCGTGGCGTTGGGTGGGTGTTGTCTGAAAATAAACTGTCGGATAACACCACCCGACGTGGGGCGTTCTTCGCCACTACTATCAAAAAGTCAACGATCTGGATAGATTGTATCAGGTGGCGTATGCGCGAGTCACGTTGCGTTGGATGTTCCTAATGTCGTCATTCTGATCATAGAAAATAATAGATTTGATTTGACTTAAACCGCATCGCATAGCGTCGCATCGCGTCGCGTTTCAACAATCTGTGTCCCTCTTTAGCGTCTAATATCGAAAATGTCGCATTTCGGAACGCGGGGTAAATAGCTGTCTGTCAGTCAACGTCAACGTCAAAATGACAACATGAAATGGTTAATAAATTAATAAATATACTTCCAAAAAAACTGTTAATAAATTAAAGTAATATTAAGTCTTAAAATGTAATTAGAAAAAGTGTAAATAATTATTATAATAGTTTATATCGTACAACATTTCACCAAGCATTCTGATCCATTTAGTTTAAAAATATTAATGTTGAATATAATATATATGTAATATATTAGTTACATATTATTTATTTAATTGAGTGAAAATGATGGATGAAACGGAAATAAAATGTGAATTTCCTGACTATGGGAATCAGTGTTGTGTCTGCCTCAGTGTGGGAAGAAAATTATCTCTTTTAGGGGAATTTATTGATGTCTATAAAATTATTACTTCAGACATTACAAATCATGTAAGTTTTATTTATTTGGTTTTCTTTTAACAGCTTAGCTACGTAAGCGACCTCATACTACAGGCAGCACGCTCATCGACAAAGTACATAATTTTTGGTAGGGTAAGTATATTTACACTGCTAAATTTTGATTGTTTTAATCCCGTTGATTCGGTACATGAACTACCTGTAGGTAGTAGTTGGCGTCGCGTACAAACTACCTACAGGTCATTGGACTCGCTCAGCTGACGTTTTCTTAAAGAAATTAATTTCGTAAATGCATAAATGAATACTAGTTTTGAAAAAAAAAGGTACTTTATTTTTTAATTTTATCTTTACAAATCGATAGTGTTTCATGTACCGGATTCACCCTCCACAGGATTAAAACGATCAAAATTTAACAATGTATAGATACAGAAGTTAAAAGTAGTAAGTTGAGTAGACTAGAATAGAGTAATGAGTCAACGGAAGCGAAGCCACAGGCAAAAGCTAGTATTAGAAAAATTTTAAATAAAAAGTATTATAGGTTTATTAGTCTATGGGTATGCTTAGTAAATTCCATTAATTCATAAACCCCAAGCTAACGCCGGCATTCGCACATCTATTGTTTTTCTATTGTGTCTTTGATTTCAGTATTTGAAAGGTATTATTTTTATATAAGCTCTGAAAATTCTCTATTTAACTGTTCTGTGGATTCCCACTTAAATTATTATTTTCAATTCAATGCTTAACATGTAACCATTGTTCTTTCTTACTCTAAACATGACTCTTCATGTATTTTCAGGACCTTACCTCACTTGAAGAAATAAAACTTTGCTGGGAATGCAAGGCGTTTCTGCGAAGAGCTAGTATTTTTCAACAGCAAGCTTCTAAAGCCAATGAAATGCTTCAATTAGGGCAGGTGATTCAAATATTTTTTTTTTTGTCAAATAAGGTGTACATGCAGTTTTAGTATCCAGGATGTTATGAAATTAACGTTTTGTCCCTACATGTTTCTTCTTTAATTCATTAAACCCCAAGCGAACGCCGGCGTTCGCGCACCTATTGTCTTTCAATTGTGTCTGTCATTATCACGATTGAAAGGTTAAGGCATGCAAATTTATAAATTCAACAATGATTAAAAAAAAAGAAACTAAATTACAAAAGACACTTAAAGGTTCATAAATTGATAATTGAAAATTTTAAAAAAGGAACTCTTAATAAAAAAAATGACAGAACTAAAATAAATGTCAGTAAAATCTAAGCTAGCCATAAAGAAGAATCACATGATGTAATTGCTAGATTTTATTTATTTTTATTGCATGTCCGCTCTGGTTGTGCTAGCGAGACACGGTACGGCAGAACACAAATGACAATTCTAAACAAAATTATCAAATTTAAAAAGCCAAACAAAACCTGGACAGGTCGGAGTCTACCTTTTTTTTATGGTGGGTAAAATCATCCAATGACAACCCCCGCTCTTGGGCGGAGCTGGAGATAGTGTCAGACTCTTACTGACTAAAAGACCCACCCCGTTCCTTCTAGCTTTTGTACCGGGGCTCGAGCTCCCTTCAAGCAATAAGTTGCTCACTGTCCGATCGTCCGTATGGACCCAGCAGGGTCGAAGGCTACTGGGGCCAAGGGTCTGCTTCTGAAAGGAAGGCTCGGCCTTGCCTCGGTATGAAAGATAACGAAGGAACGGGGTAGGTTTTTTTTAGTCAGTAAAAGTCTGACTCTATCAATCGCTCCGCCCAAGCGCGGAGGTTGTCATCTGTTTGATTTTTACCCACCGAAAAAATAAAAGCTACGATGCCGGCATGGGTCTTGAGCGCTAGCTTCAAGTTGCGCAGAAGTCAAATATTCGGTCTCTTTAGTAGTATGAAATGAGATGCGGGGTGGGGAGTGTCAGTCATTGGCTCGCCGCGCCATCGTGTCATAGACGTCACTCGTGTTTCGTTCCCTGAGCTTGCTGCATGTATCTAACAACGAAGACGATTGGCTCGCCAATGTATGGAATGCGCAAAGCGATCCCCACTCTGACGTCGAGCGCTCAAGATTCGTGCCGGTACCTGTAAAAATCTTATTTTCCAGAGTTACCTCTACGGCACTCAATCTAGTTTGACTACAATAATCTTAAGTGATTCACACCCTCACACTATTTATGTAAACAATTTACAAGTAAGAGTACAGTCAGACAGAAAAATATGTGACAGGAACAGTGATGATGATGAAATAAAGGACGCATGTGATGATTTTGTTGATGACTGTACTAAAAATGAAGAACTCACGAAAGAAAATACAGGTACGTGATTACTAATTTTGTTTTTCTTTTAAAATACAGGGTGTAAGGGACAGCCCTCCACAAACTTTAAGGGCTTGCTCAGTAGACGAAACTGAACAACTTTCCACAAGACATTTTTTCAGGAAACAAAAAAAAAAATCGGCCTCGCCACACAAAATTAAAAACTTGATTGGACAGTTTGTATGGAGAGGCCGATTTTTTACGGTACGATAGTCGTCGGATAGGCGTTGTTAAGCCCCGTACGCACCATCCATCCTGACGTACGTCCCGCCAAGGCCATACAGATAAATAAGAGGTAAATCAACGATAAATCAGGGCTCGAATTTTTTTAATTCTTCGAATTTTTTTTTAATCGAAATTTTGATACGTAAAGATCGTACAACGAAGAAATACAAAGTTTCTATTAAAAATAACTAAATTTCTAGTTTTTATTAAAATTAACTAAAATTCTAGTTTTTATTAAAATTAATTAAAATTCTAGTTTTTATTAAAATTAACTAAAATTCTAGTTTTTATTAAAATTAACTAAAATTCTAGTTTTTATTAAAATTAACTTAACTTTTGCACCTGGCAGCCCTGACTTATCGTTGTTGTATCTGTATGGCCTTGGCGGGACGTAGATGGATGGTGCGTACGGCGCTTTAGATCGGCGCGTGTTGCCAGCTCTCTGTATACGGCCTAATACAAGTCATAATATTTATTTGGATTTTAATCTCGTAGGTGCGATTACCAAGACAAATATCGATTGGACAGACCACGCCAGTACCGACCAACTCAGGCTTAAAGATCCTACTGTTTTACAAAAATCTATAGACCAATCGAAGCCCAAAAGTAATCGTTGGGCAAAAACAAGGGCTATACAGAATAAGAAGCCGAAATTCAAAATTATCACAGAATGTACTAAGGACTGCTTCAGAAGAACAGAGATAGATGATGAAGAGTTACGGACTTTGATGAAGAGTGAAAGAGATAGCGAATATTTTATGTCAAAAAGGTTTAAATGTCAGAAATGTGTTGTGACGTTTCTGAGTCGAGAAATTTTGGAGAAACATGATCAGAAGTTCCATAGTAAGGTAATTACGCAACTTAATAACGCAAAAACGGCTGAACGGATTTGCATGAAATTTGGCATGCATATAGCTTTTGACATGGAAAAGAACATAGGCTACCTTTTATCCCGATTCCTTAAGTACCTAATGCCACGCGGGCGAAGCCGCGGGCAAAAGCTAATATATTAATATATCCTCTCTAAAAGAGGATAAGGGGGCCTGTCTCATTTTTAGGGTTCCGTAGCTAAAGTTTAAAAACCGGCCAAAAGCGTGTCGGGCCACGCTCAGTGTAGGGTTCCGTAGTTTTCCATCCGTCACAATAAGTGTACCCACTTATGAGTTTAAAAAAATACTTGCCTATACGACTATACAACAAACTTAGTCCAGAAATTATTTTGTAGGACCTTTTTGTCTTTTTGTACAAAAACTGTTCTTTCCATCAAGTTCAAAATAATTTTCCTAGAAAGTCCTTATAAAGTTCTACCTTTCAGATTTTTTTCATATTTTCACTTATGGTTCAAAAGTTAGAGGGGGGGGGGACGCATTGTTTTTTACTTTTGGAGCGATTATTTCCGAAATTATTGACATTATCAAAAAATGATTTTAGTAAACCCCTATTCATTTTTAATACCTATCCAACGATATATCACACGTTAGGGTTGAAATTAAAAAAAAAATCACTTCCCGCTTTACATATAGGGGGCTTACCCTAATAAAACATTTTTTACCAATTTTTGTTTTACCACTTTGTCGGCGTGATTGATATACATATTGGTACCAAATTTCAGCTTTCTAGTGCTAACGGTCACAGAGATTAAGCGAGGACGGACAGACAGACAGACAGACAGACGGACAGACAAACATGGCGAAACTATAAGGGTTCCTAGTTGACTACGGAACCCTAAAAATGGGACCTTATTGCTAAAACTCCGATGTCCGTCTATCACCACTGTTTCTGTAGCCGCTATAAGAGCAATTACTGAAGCAGAACAAAATAAATATTGAAGTACGGCTACCATAGAATGAACGTGATTTTTTTTGCTATTTTTTAATTACGGACAGTACATTAGGAGTTTTGGTTTCTGTCGAAACTGAGATCTAAGCCGAAATTCAATTTCTGTACCGGTTTCGGCTCCAAAAATTTCTTTGGTTATACACTATTTTGAAACATTCGTAATGCATCGTGTGGCGCGGCCCTAAAACACTGACATTCTTCTTACGTAAAATAAAAAAATGGCCGCGGTCTTCTGTAATTATTAAATTAGATAGGTGCAGAAGTCAATCTCATATACGCCAACTCCGTTCCATCATCGGACCACTAGACGTACAGCTTTGTGCCACCGATACTTGGCAGACACCCGGCCCATTCGTCCAAAGCCTTTTGGGAATACAGTTACAGTTGAGTGGAATTCCGTGCCAGAATCTGTGTTTCTTAATAGCTGCAACTTAGGGGTCTTTAAGTCAAAAGTGAATAGGTTATTTCTATGCAAGCGTGCTCCATCGTCGGCCACATCATCGCTTACCATCAGGTGAGATAGTGGTCAAACGCGAGCCTTTCTATATTAATATTTTTTAATTTTATTAAACGGTAGTTTTTTTTTTTGTTTGAACTAGGTAATCTTTGACAGTACTGGTCCGATTGCTATTTTTTTACCGTTAGTAAGCTGCTTTATTCCTGAATGACATAGGCTATATTTTATGTACGCGGGTGCAGCCGTGGGTAAAAGACAGTCCATAATAATTTGATTAGACTGTCCCACTGCTGGGCAACGGCCTCCCCCAAGTCTTTTCAAACGCCAGTCCTTGCGGTACGCGTCCAAATCATCAGAGGTTAAGCAGACGACACTGTTGACCTGCAAGAGGCCACACAAAGAAAACGAGATTGACTTTTGTACCTATCTATTTTGTGACTTGGACGAGAGTGTATAGCCGCTATTCAGTAGGAACCTACTGTGTGGCGACGCTTGTCCAGCGGTTAAATTTTTTTTTTGGTTTTTAGCTAACGAAATATATCTGTGATATTTGTACCTCAAGCCTGTCAAGTAAACGTCTACTATCTCAACATGTAAGAGCACATTACAATAAGTACTCGTGCACACTCTGCGACTTCTCTTGTTACGACAAGTCTCAAGTAAGATGGCATCTTCAGCGAAGACATAGGAAGATATTTCAGTGTTTGAAATGTGAATTGAAGTTTCGGTAAGTCCTTTTAATTTTTTTTTAATTGATATAAACTAGTGTCAGACTGCGATTCCACCTGATAGTAATCATCAATATCATCAGCTTTTTTAATGTTCCCACAGCTGGGACTCAGGCCTCCTCTCTAGGAGAGGGACTGGTCCGTAATTCACTACGCGCGCCCAGTGTGGGTTGGTGATTGTCATATATCTTCGAATTTATGGTTTTAGGACATACCGGTTTCGTCACGATGTTTTCCTTCACCGTTTTGAGAGCAGTGGTGATGAAATAAATTACACAAAGTAATGCGCGTGGCTGGGTCCGAATCCGTAAGTCGGGGCCAGTACCACTCGGCCACCACTGCTGATATAGTTTGCATTGTGTATTGACAGGAGCCGTTGGGAATTCTTCAAACACTACAAGGAGTGGCATGAGAAATTTATCTGCGACTATTGTGGGATCAGCTTCAAAATGAGATACTGCATCAAAGATCATATCAGGTGCGTATCTCAGTCATATATAAGCATCTCTTTCCTTTTTTTTTACTTTTGACTAGACTACACAAAAATGATCAGTGAAAGCCAGACTAGTATTAGCTTGGCCTTGTCCTTCTTTCGCTCACTATCTTCATTAGTTTCGGGTTCGGCCGAAACCGGAAAAGAAGCCGAAAATTCTGTTACGGTTTCGGCAACAAATCGTATTTTGGTCAGTCAATAAAAACTCTGGAACTTTATCCCACACACAATACGTGACAGCCCTTCTCTGTTCCTTTCACTATTGCAAAGTAAATATATATATAAGTAATATATAAGTATGTTTGTGTTTATGTATGTAAGTTTATTTACGAATTCTTCATTTCGTATTATTTGTAATTTTAAATTTGTACACTGGATCCTACCCTCTATTGTCATCTCTCTCTATCACTCAATGGTTTGCTGAAAAAAAAAACTTAACTTTGAGTTAAGCTCGCCTATGTACGTATATAAACTCTGTCATCCACTTATGTATGTTTTAAGATATTATAGTGTACAATAAAGAATTAAAATGAAATTTTGTAATTTTTACAGAAAACAACACTCTCCGTTCGAATGTAAGCCTTGCAACAAGCGCTGGGCTCGTTACAACGGTCTCTGGTTGCACAACAAGACAGCGCATAATATCGGCGTCGCTGCGTACTGCGTAGAGTGCGACAAACAGTACCGCGACGTGTACCGTTACCGGTGGCATCTCGCCAACAGCACTCGCCACCGACAGCACAAGAAACATAGGTCAGTGTTCCATCCTAGGTCACCTTGTCCCACTCTGCGTCATCGCATGCTCTCGGTGGTGGCACATCAATAACGGCGCGCGCTATATGCAGTACATGAAACATAGGTCAGTGTTCCACCCTAGGCCACCGCATCCCACCCTTAGGTCAATGTATCTTATACCGCGACGTGTACCGCTACCGGTGGCATCTCGCTAATAGCACTCGCCACCGACAGCACAACGTAGGTCAGTGTCCCACCCTAGGTTACCTCATCCCACTTTATGTCACTGCATGCTACTGGTGGCACATCGCTAACAGCGCGTGCCATTTGCTGCTCAACAAACATAGGTCAGTGTTCCACCCTAGGTTACCTCATCTCACTCTAGGTCACTATACTACCAGTGGCAAAACACTAACAGCGAGCGCTAAGCCTTGCAACAAGCGCTGGGCTCGCTACAACGGTGTCTGGGTACACAAGTAGACGGCACTTAACATCGGCGTCGCCGCGTACTGTGTGGAGTGCGACAAACAGTACCGTGACGTGTACCGCTACCGGTGGCATCTCGTCAAAAGCATTCGCCACCGACACCACAAAACACATAGGTCAGTGTTCCACCCTAGGTTACCTTATTCCACTCTATATCGTACATGCTACCGGTGGCACAACGCTAACGGCGCGTGCCACAAGCAGCACAAGAAAATAGGTGGATGTCCCATCCGAGGTCACCTCATACCACTAGGTCATTGTATACTACCTGAAGCAAATCGCCAACAGCACACGGCATATATAGCATAAGAGGAATAGGTTAGTATCCCTCTCTAGGTCACCCCGTCCCATGCTATGTCATTGTGTGCTGACCACCAGCATGCACCACACTATGGCAATAAAAAGGGGTTCTGCTCGGAAGTTCCTTGTGTGATAAACATCCACAGGAGAACCAAAGTTACCGACATAAATATATTCTTCTTCCTGTCCCTGTCACGTTTTATTTGTGGTCGGCGCAACACGTTTTTTTCTTCCATTTTGCCCTGTCACTCGTCACGCTATCACCAACTCCGTTTTCTTTCATATCATTTCTTACACAATCCATCCATCTTTTCTTTGGCCTCCCTCACCCTCTCTATCCATCCACATGTAAATTCATAACTCTTTTAGCAACATGCTTTACATGACCATACCAAGACAAACGATTTCCTTTCAACCTTTCAGTCACTGGAGCCACTTTCAAACTTCCCCTAATATACTAATTTCTCACTTTATCCATCTTATCTCACTTTATCCAAAGTTTCCGACATATGTTGCTTGTATAATCGTATCTGTCTGTGCATCGCCAAAATTAAGTAGCCCAGTGCTACAGTGGCACAGTGTCATTGGCACATTGCTTGTAGAACAGATGGTCGATGGGACCTAGAGGTTCTGAAGTGGCGATGGCGTACCGGAAGACGCAGTTTTGGACAACTTCCCAATAGGTAGACGGATTACCTGGTGAAGATTGTTGAAATCCGACGGATGCGGGACGCCCATGACTGTTCGTTGTCACGATACTTAGGGGAGGTGTTTGTCCAACAGCGAAAGTCTTTCAGCTGAAACGATAATGATGAATAGAAATTGGTTCCAGAATCCCCTGCCCTGGCTGTGACAAGGTCTTCTCGAAGAACATCTATATGAAGGACCATTACAACTTGGTGCATCTCAAGTTTTACAAGTACCGCTGTGAGCAGTGTGATAAGGTATGTTTTTTGAAGCAGTAACTTTAATTTTTGTAGACCCTGTGCAAAGGATGCTTGAAGGAGGCGGAGACAATTGCGCATGTGCTCCTAGGCTGCACAGGTGCCATTGAAATACGTACGAACCTTAGGATCCCCGAACTGCCTCATTTATTTATTTATTAAATGCTTTATGCACACGAAAGTACAGAAGTGATCTTTAAGTCAAGAGTGAGTAGGTTACTTCTAGGTAAGCGAGCTCCATCATCGACCGCAGGGACTTAAAATCACCTTCATAAAAGTTACAGAATAATAAGTATTACATGTTGAATTGGTAACAGAATCAAATATGTAACACTTATAAGAGTGTTTTCAATGTGTTAACCCAAAACACTTATAAAAGTTTAAACGTAACATATCTGTAACAGATATAAAAGTGTTACAGGTAAACGCAGCGTTGCTAAATTTGCAATTTGCTTATATACGGTACTGTAAAATTACTTATACTAAAACTGATTATTTCAGTTACACATATTAACACATATAACAGGTTACAGTTTGATTCGGTAACATTATTGTATCTGTTACATTTAAAAGTGTTTTTCTGTTAAAACTGTTTTAAAAAACAGTGTTAAAACACATTATTACGGTTACAGTTTGAGTCCCTGATCGACTGCATCGTCGCTTTCCATCAGGTGTGAAAGCGGTCAAGCGCGAACCTATCAACAATAAAAACATATCCAGAACTAGCTTTTGCCCGCGACTTCGTTCGCGTGGAATAGTGACTTCCGGCAGATTTTTGGTTTTACCCACATAGTTCCCTGAATTGATGCCGACTCTTGACCAATAGATGGCGCTGTATGTCCGGAATAAATTTTATTTTTTATTTTATTTTTTGTAATAAAAACTATCCTATGTCCTTTCTCAAGTTCCAAACTATGTCTGTACCAAATTTCACACAAATCGGTTCTGTAGTTTAGGCGTGAAGCAAAGACAGACAGACAGACAGAGTTACTTTCGCATTTATAATATTAGTTTGGATGATCATGTCAATATTGTCCAGTACAGAATTTTATCCGCAACGCTGACTTAGTGAAGCACACTCGCCGCGTCCACGAGGGTATACTGCCGCCGAAGAACAAGATCTGTTACATTTGTGGCCGAGGATTTTCTGTAAGTACGCATTACTAGCTTTTGCTTACGGCTTACATAAAATACAAGGTGTAAGGGACAGCCCTCCACAAACTTTAAGGGCTTGCTCAGTAGACGAAACTGAACAACCTTCCACAAATTTTTTTTTCAGGAAACGAAAAAAAAAGTCCGCCTCACCATACAAAATGATAAACTTGATTGGACAGTTTGTATGGAGAGGCCAAAGATTTTTTTATGGAAGGTTGTTCAGTTTCGTCTACTGAGCAAGCCCTTGAAGTTTGTGGAGGGCTGTCCCTTACACCTTGTATAGCCTATGTCACTCAGGAATAAAGCAGCTTTCTATCGGTGTAAAAATTTTACCAATCGGACCGGTACTTCCAGAGATTACCTCCTACAAAGAAAAAAACATTTAAAAAAAACTTCACCTCTTTATTATATTAGTGTAGATTATTAAACTTATTTGCAGATGAAACTAAATAGGTTACTATTTAGTTATCTATGTACCAACATTAGATTTTAAGCAAATTGTGGAGAGGGGGTAGCAGAGGGAAGGAGGACTTCGATAGCAAAGACACGAGATTTTTATATTTTGTAAGAAACCTCCAATTTATTGATCAAAATACGTAAAAAGAATAACGTCACAATAAAAAATGTAAAGTTAAGATGAATATTACAAAACAATTTTTAAATTTTTTGTTTTTTCAGACCAACAAGATACTCACAAATCACTTGCGAACACACACGGGAGAAAAGCCCTTCATCTGTACGATATGTAACGCTCGCTTCGCTCAGAGTACGGCGTTGTCCGCACATGCTAGAGCCATACATCATACCGTGCAAAAACAGACGTAGAAATACATGCAATGCTGCGTACAGGCGTGCGTCGCGAATGGTTCGTCACGCATGCCTCAACCTGAAATATACGACGGTACATTTATGCGTGCGTCCCGAACGATACATGCTCAAGCTGATCATGCAAACTACGCACGGTGTTCGTCAGTAGGAAACGCAAACAACACCTGTGTGTCCACACGGAGTAGCGTTCGCAACGATCGTACGACGCGAATGCTCACTGTGAGCACACACGTCCACACAGCTCAAGGCATGCGAGAAGAACCATTCGCGACGCACGCCTCGCGATGCTTGTGGCTTTATACACCCCTAATTTTTAGTTAGTACAAAAAAAGTGTGTCAAAGTTATTTGATGGTTTATATGACTGAATAAAAATCATGATTATTATGTTGAAATTCTGTTGTAAAAAAAAAAACTATGATTATGTATTATATATTGTACCTACTTTTTTACCGTCCTGTATAGAAATAAAGTATATCGAATATTCCTTTGTAGTTTTCTTTTTTTAAATCGAAGTAACAAAAAAAAGTGGCGGGTTTTTTTTAAGCTATTGCATAGCTTCTATCGCGGGCCTTGAGCGTGGAGACCGAATCCAGAAATTCCGTAACGAAAATAACCTAACACCCCCCACTCATTTGTTTTTTGAGCGTGGTGACCGATAAGAAAACAAATGAGTGAAAGCAGCTGTCGGCGTTTTAGATGGGTGGGGTTAAGCAGCTGTTAGCGAGGTCTGGTTTTTGATGGAAGAGGTTAAGCAGCTGTTGGCGAGGTCTGGTTTTGGATGGAAGCTGTTAAGCAGCTGTTGGCGAGGTCTGATATTGGATGGGTGGGGATAAGCAGCTGTTGGCAAGGTCTCATTTTGGAGGGGTGGGGTTAAGCAGCTGTTAGCGATGTCTGGTTTTGGATGTTTTAATTTATATTTATTTTAACAAAGTGAAGCTCTTTCAAATGATACCAAACACGTATTTATCTCTTTTTTAACACAAAACTTTTTGTCCACTAGAGGGCGCCACATTGAATATGTTCAGCGGACGATTAATAAGATGGTGCTTAATGCATGGTCATCACGCTCAGCACACGGTTTCCCATTCTACTGTGCATAAAGTGTTGAGGAGGGATAGGCAACGGCCTTACAAAATCCATCAAGTGCAAGCGCTCGTGCCAGGCGATGCGACGCGTCGCATGGATTACTGTAGATGGCTGTTGAGCCAGGGCCAACACTTTATCCCAAAAATTATTTTCACCGATGAGAGCACTTTCACAAATAATGGAATGTGGAACCGCCGAAATACCCATTATTGGTGCTCCGTCAATCCGAACCAAACCATGGAAACGGGCTTCCAGACACGGTGGAAACACAATGTGTGGGCTGGCATTGTGGGAAACCAGATCCTAGGCCCAGTTTTCTTACCACCGAGAATGGACGGGCCTGCCTACCTCGATTTTATTACTGGGTACCTAACGGATACTTTGGAAGAGATGCCACTAGCTCAGAGGCTTGGGTTGTGGTACCAGCACGACGGTGCGCCGCCTCATGTCGTGAGACCAGTTCGTGAGCAACTGACGACGCTGTTCGGAGACAACTGGATCGGACAGTTTGGGCCTCATGCATGGCCAGCTCGCTCGCCTGATTTAACCCCTCTGGATTTCTTTTTGTGGGGTTACGTCAAAGATAGGGTGTTTGACCGCCCATGCGAGACCGCTGCAGAAATGCGACAGAAAATTATTGATGTGTTCGACGAACTTAAGCAGCGGTCAGCGCAAGAAGGAATCCTGGAGCGGGTTCACGAAAACACGCGGGCTAGGGCACGCATCTGTCTTCGCGTAGGAGGTCGGCAGTTTGAACCGGAGCTCGTCAGTGTCGAGAGGCCACCTGTGCTGGATGACAGCTAAAGCGACGGACAGTGTAGGTAAGTACTCAAGCTATTTAAAAACTGTACTTATTTCGTGTAAGTAAGCAATTGTACGAACACAACACAGAATTTTTCAATTACCAAGAGCCTATTAAATTGCCACATGGTTGTAATCCCACGTCCCAACCAAGGTCACCTTGCTAGTTGCAATCCGTGTAGACAGCAGTTGTAATCCTTGATCTGCAACGTCCTTGGTTGGGAGGCGCGTTTTCTCAACCACCGAACGTGTTGGCGCGTGGTTTACATCCATGTAGCCGCAGCATAAACCAAGGCCACCTTGGTTGGAACGCTAGTTTACAACCATGTAGCCAATCTTTAACGTATGTAATACCTACACAATGCGAAGCGCGCGCGACGCCCGGGCGCCGCGCCTCGCCTCGTCACTCGACGTACCTACACACACACCGGCACAATCAGTTGGGCGCTTTACATTGCGCGCAAAGAAAAGCGTCATTTTTTTAAAGGTTGAAAAAAAAGTTTGTTTCCCAGCAATATTTTTTGGCCAAAATGACTTAGTTATATGTACAGAATATGTAGTTAACGGGTATGTGATCGGTCTTTTTACACCCTGTATGTATAGTGCCGATAAGTAGATTAGGAGCTATGAGGGAACATACTCACATACATACGTACATACATACATGCATCCAATGCATTCCAAATGAGAATAAGATCGCCCGCCATGTTGTGACGTCACGATTTACTGTCAAATCGAGGAAAGAATAATAGAAATTTTTAAACATTAATTAATTTACGAAAAATTTAATTTATTTAAAAACTGTGAACGAAAGAAGTTATCAGAATCCAGTTCTTCAATTTGACTCATCTCTGAGTTCTTCAATATTGCCAAAATTACTTCGATTTGACAGTACGACGAGACGTCAAAACATAGGAATCGGTCCTATTCTCATTTGGAACGCGTAGTACATAGCCTGTCAAAACCATAACCCTACTTTGGCTTTGCCGTAGTCGGGTAAAGAGGAGGTACCTACTTCTCAAGGATGAGTTTTAATCTGCAAAAGTTTGTCTCTGAGAGTTTTGAAGTGTCTTGTAGATCGTAGTTTTGTTGCTAATAGTAAGAGATGAATAAATAAAACACTTTTTGAATAATATGATGTTATTTATTGATAGACAAAATAATTTTATTTATTTGAAATGTAAAATTTCATTCATATTTAATACATGCAAAATCGAATTCCATGAATATATTTTGTAATATAAAATTCAACTAGATAAATACAAGGTATAAGGGACAGCCCTCCACAAACTTTAAGGGCTTGCTCAGTAGACGAAACTGAACCACCTTCCACAAAAATTAATTCCAGGAAACGAAAAAAAAAAACAGTCTCCCCATACAAAATGATATACTTGATTGGACAATTTGTATGGCGAGGCCGGTTTTTTTTTCATTTCCTGAAAAAAACTTTTGAGTTTCGTCTACTGAGCAAGCCCTTAAAGTTTGTGGAGGGCTGTCCCTTACACCTTGTATATTACCTAACATTGCCAAAAAATAATGGACCCGTTTTGGTATTTGTATTTTGACTATCTAGCGGCTTGTCCGATGTAGTATATGATTATAATCATCATCACCTGCCTTTTTTAGTGTCCCCACGGCTGGGACTCAGGCCTCCTCTCTAGGAGAGGGAATGGACCGTAATCCCCCACGCGGGCCCAGTGCGGGTTGGTGGATGTCACATCTCTTCGAATTTTTGGTTCTAGGACATGCCGGTTTCCTCACGATGTTGTCCTTCACCGTTTTGAGAGCAGTGGTGATGAAAAAAATTACACAAAGTGATGCGCCTGGCTGGGTTTGAAACCTGCGATCTACAACTCGTAAGTCGGGGCAAATACCACTCGGCCATCACTGCTCAACCGCCTCACCCGCTATACTCACCAAGTCATATCCACGTTGTGGGACGCCTTCCAACGCTTTGTCTTCAAATACGCGGCCACCACTCCATAACCTTTAGACCCCTTTTTTGCGAACAATATCTATGCTCTGCTCGTTGCCAGTTTAAGGCCCAAGCGCCCGCGTGGCGTATAACGGCCCATTCCCTCTCCTAGAGAGGAGGCTTGAGTCCCAGCAGTGGGGACATTAAGAAGGCTAATGATGATGATAATGAGTGTATCGGGATTCCGATGGATGTGACACGCAGTACCAGTCGTTATGAAGGCATTTGGAGAAGACCTATGTCTAACAATGGACGTACTTTGGCATTTTTTTTTTAAATAATATTAATAAGAATAAAAGTGTTTTACATATTTACAATCAAGACAAAAAAATGTCTACCTAATAACTGAGAATCATTGTTTTTTTTTTTTAATAATTGTTCTTATAGGCTGTCTAAAAAGTCAACCGACTTGGGAATTTTGTATAATATTTAATCATTAAAAAAATACTTATATTCAATACTTTTTATTAGGTTCTTCTGTTAGTAAACAATAATTAAGATCTATTAATACATCTTGATTATTGAACCCGTGTTCACATGACAGACTCTACCTAGTAAATTACAGTTATTGTTTCTTTTTAATAATTGTTCCTAATTACTTATTCTTACCACAGACACGAATACATAGAGTCTGTCTAATAAGTTAAACGACTTGGGTAATTATTAGGAATTAATGAAATCTGATGTAGTCAACACGGGTTCAATAACCAAGGTTGATTAAGAGATAGAGATCATTGTTTACTAACAGAAGAACCTTATGAAAAGTATCGAATGTAAGTATTAAATGATTAAATATTATACTAAATTCCCAAGTCGGTTGACTTATTACACAGACTTATAACCTTAAAAATAAAGGACCCGTTTTTGACATTTTAGAAAAACCTTAAAATGTAACTTGGAACAAAACTGAAAGAAACAATTAAATAATAATTAGGTGTTCGGTGTAGTAGTAGCTATAGTTATCGGCACGGATCTTGAGCGCTCGGCGTCAGAGTGGCGATCGCTTTGCGCATTCCATACATTGGCGAGCCAATTGTCGTCGTTGTTAGATACATGCAGCAAGCGCAGGGAACGAATCACGAGTAACGTCTATGACACGATGGCGCGGCGAGCCAATCACTGACATTCCCCGCCGCTGCGTCTCACGAATCACCACTAAGAGCCAGTCCACACGGCGCGTTGCGTCGTCGCAAGTCGCAACGCAAATATTTTGACGCATAGCCGGCCACACAGGCGCTGCGTCGTCGCAGCGTTACTACGACGCAGTCTTAACGTTCGGTCGACGCAGCGGTGACGCATAGTTGCGGCAAGCATTTTTGTGACTTGTCCCATATAATTTCCCTTTCCTGAATCAATGTAATGAAGTAATCTATATCAATTTCTTCAATGGTACTCATTTTACCCTGCAAATAAAACTGACCGAATATTTGATTTCTGCACAACTTGAAGCCAGCGCTCAAGATCCGTGCCGATAACTATACACCACACCGGACAAGCCTCTAGATAGTCAAAATACAAATGTCAAAACCTTTATTAGGGCCTTTTATTTTTTGACAACTTCAATAAGAATATCAGTATTTTACACATTTATAGTCGGAGAAAAAAGTACCTACTTAATAAATGAGAATATATTTTTTTTAATAATTGTTTTTCCTAATTACCAGAGATCGAAATAGGTAGGACTGTTTTATGAACTTGCTGTAGGTCAGAATAATATGGATAATCCCCGAGTCCCGGGATTTGGTTTTAATTCATACCTCAAGCGAACGCTGGCGTTCGCGCACCTATTGTCTTTCTATTGTGTCTATAATTCTCACGATTGAAACGTTAAAGTACAGTACAGTAGTAAAATTATAAAAAAAAACTATTCTTGCCTTCGGGACTAATGAAAGATTACACTTCCTTTCTGACGGGTAAATAATAATAATAATATTCCACACCTATCACACAGCGCCGTCTAGTCCCAAGCTAAGCAGAGCTTGTGTTATGGGTACAAAACAACTGATAAATATACTTATATATTTCTAAATACATACATATTATAGATAAATTACATCCAAACACAGAACAAATTATGATCATGCTCATCACATAAACATTTGTCCTGGGTGGGAATCGAACCCACGACCTGCGGCATAGCAGTCAGGGCCACTAACCACTAGACCGACAGGCCAGTCAAAGAAAAAGAAATCATCAGTCATTGAAAGATTAACTCTTTGAATGCCGTAATTAGAGACACAATAGAAAGACAATTGCTTATGTCGAACTGTGTAACATAAGACATTCAAAAAGTTAAAGTACAATACATTAGTAAAATTATAAATAAAAATACTATTCTTGCCTTTGGGACTAATGAAATATTACACTTCCTTTCTGACGGGTAAATACAAGAAGGACGGGATTAAATTCGCTCAAGATCCGTGCCGGTATCTGTACGCATCTCAACGAAGCGGCAACGTCGCGCGCTTGGTAAAAAGTTTTACAGCGTGATGTTGACGTAAAATTTACAACGTAGCATATCATCCGCTTATTGACGTACACAATTATTTTTTTATACATATTGACAAAAATAATGAAATTCAATTAAATCCCGTAGTATCAGCCGGAATCCCGTGGAATATCCATATTAACATCAGTGTTTGCGATCAATGAACCTAAATAGCCATCAATCAATGAACATAATAGCTAATATCTATTATAACTTATAAACATAGTACCTACTTATACTCCATTCACAATAACATTAAACATTTAAACA
The DNA here is from genome assembly GCA_929112965.1 of Mythimna albipuncta. Lineage (NCBI taxonomy): Eukaryota > Metazoa > Arthropoda > Insecta > Lepidoptera > Noctuidae > Mythimna > Mythimna albipuncta. The sequence goes on along the minus strand of OV815985.1, from coordinate 6,867,780 downwards.
AGCCTTTTTTACTGTCCGTTCAACCGATTTTGACATCTATTCCGTAGCCATAAGGATGGCAATAAAAACAAAAAAAAGTGGTTACAATATCAACTATTTATTGCAGGCGCCATTTGTCATGCCACGAACGCTCTACTGGGGCCAGGGTTATCCGAAAGGGAGCTCGAGCCCCGGTATGAAGACTGGAAGGAACGGGGTGGGTCTTTTAGTCAGTAAGAGTCTGATACTTTCTCCCGCTCCGCCCAAGAGCGGGGGTTGTCATTGGATTATTTTTTCCCACCATAAAAAAAAAAAAATACCACCGACGCACTAAAAGTCAAAATCGGTTGAACGAACTGTAAAATAGGTTAGTTTTAATGTCATAATTGTGAATGTAAGAAAAAAAATATTGGCCTCTCCATACAAACTGTCCAATCTTGTTTATAATTTTGTATGTAGATGCCCTTCTTTTTTCGTTTTCTAAATACAAAAAATCTTTTGGAAGGTTGTTCAGTTTCGTCTACTGAGCACGCCCTTAAAGTTTATGGAATCCTGTCCCTTGCACCCTGTATTCAAACTTGACCTCTATGGTTTTTTTTAATGAATAACCGGTTTGGTCTTTTCATGCCACGCAAGATGAGAATTCAAAGTAACTTTATAGACAAAAGACTTTGTACATAAATGGCATTTATGCGGTTCATCACGAATATGAGTACGGATATGCTTCCTGCGAGCACTGGAATCTTTAAAACGCATTTTCAAACAAATACTGCATTGGAACGGTTTTTCATTAGTATGTTTACGCATATGCGTCTTCCAGTGGCCCCATTCCTTAAACGCCTCCGGACAATGATTACACTTAAAAGGCTTTTCGCCAGTGTGTATACGAACGTGTTTCTTCAAGTCCTGTGAATCTCTGAACATTTTTTGACATGTCTCACATTTGTAACGCTTTTCACCAGTATGCACTTTATAATGTTTCTTCAAGCCATCCATTTGAGTGAACCTTCTTTCACACACATCGCACTTGTGCGGTTTTTCGTCACTGTGAATGCGGACATGCGTCTTCAAGGCTTCCGCGTTGCTAAAACGTTTTTCACATTGGTCACACTCATAATCTTTTTCACCTGAATGCGATAGATAATGCTTTTTCAAACCGTGCAGCTGCGAATAATTCTTATGGCATATATTACATTTGTAAGGTTTTTCACCAGTATGCTTCCGCATATGCCTTTTCAAGTCACCCGGTTGACAGAACGCCATCTCACAGGAATCGCATTTATAAGGTCTTTCGCCAGTATGTGTAAAAATGTGGCGTTTCAAATCTACGGGTAACATGAAGCTGCAGTCACACATAGTACATTTATGAGGTTTCTCATTCTTGTGTGCACTTATGTGTGTTTTCAAAAGATTTTCTCGGACAAAAGCCATTTTGCACATCGTACATTTGAACGGTTTTTCGACCAAATGAGTTTGAATGTGTCGTTCCAAGTCGCATTTCTTATTGAAGCTCTTCTTGCATGTATCACATTTGTAACGCTTGTCTTTGTCGTAAGGCCTCCAGATTTGGGACCGTGAATTGCAGAACTTCGGTTTCATTTTCCTTGGAGCAGTTGTTCTTCTAGGCTTCGTAGAACCTCCTGGAGAGACTTTATCGTCGGATTTCGATGGAGGAGCTGGTTCTCTTTGATCTGTGCTTGGCGGAGGTGTGGCAAGTCTCTTCTCTTTTGGTGTAGGAATGGAGTCTCTTCTACTTCTTTTCGGCGCGTATCTGATGACTGAGGGCCTGTCATTCTGAGATTGTTTGTAAGACATTGTGGTAGATATTATATAGAATCGACACTCACAAACGCAAACAAGTTTACGGACGGGATTCAGCAGGACCGTTGTCTGCTAAGGTTGCAGGATTGTCTGAAATAGTTACTATGACTCTGGAAATCAAAGGGCTAATGAAGAATCTGGTGGGTCTCAGTCAGCTATAGTCTAGCACTTCCAGACACTCTCTTTTGCTCTGCTAAGAGCAGTTACTTGATGACTTTCCACCTCAATAGAAAAAGAAGGTCTATCCTTCTCACTTTTAAACCCGTCCAAAGATTTATCTTTCTTTTTTCGTTGATAGATTCGCGCCTGATCGCTATTTCACCAGATGGAAGGCGACGATGCGGTCGATAATGGAACGCGCTTATCTAGAAGGAACCTTTTCACTCTTGACTTAAAGATTCTCGGTTTGTAGCCATCAGGAAACACAGACTCCGGCTAGGAATTCCACTCCTTAGCTGTACGCACAATGAATGTGTTCCCAAGACGTTTTCTGTTTTTAACCACCACTGTCCATTGTATAACCCTTCGTTATGTTATCTATATCTGTGTTTTCTGTAATATAACTGTAACTAAGCCACAATTTTGTTAGACGACATAGTGTGGTAGTAATCGCGATAAAGATCGAATCAGATGGTGGAGTTAGTTCAGAAGTTGAAGTTTAAAGAAAAAGAATATGATGTTGTCAAAAATCTTAGTCGGGAACTGTTGGTTGCATTTTAATTACATAACCAGCGTCTGCCATTGACTTGACCTGCTTAGAGGTATGTTTCTCTATACAAACTTTGGACTCTCGTTTCATACTTTTAGGGGTTGAATTTTGAAAATTATTGCTTAGTGCTTGCTTACCTCATAAAAAGAAACCTTATGGATTTCACTCTTGTAGTGGCAAGCAGTATTGATTATGTGTTAATCGGTGCTCTCTTGATATGTCAATCAATAATTTTCTTTTTTTATGTATTCTGTAAATTATGGCTTATATTGTACTCTTAGTAAGAATACTTTTTGAAATCTTACAGTTTTGGCTTTTTAATCATTTTGTTTGTTCTTACCGTGGTCTCATGCTTCTCTTTATACTTTTATGTAGATATATCTGAAAGATGAAAGGAAATACGATTATAGAAAATTATAATTTTGCATTATAAGAAAATAAAAAACCGGCCAAGAGCATGTCGGGCCACGCTCAGTGTAGGGTTCCGTAGTTTTCCGTCCATCACAATAAGTGTACTCACATATGAGGTTAAAAAAATGCTTGCATATACACTTTAGTCCAGAAATTATTTTGTAGAACCCTTTTGTCTTTTTTGTACAAAAACTGTTCTTTCCATCAAGTTCAAAATAATTTTCCTAGAAAGTCCTTATAAAGTTCTACTTTTCAGATTTTTTTCATATTTTATAGACTTATGGTTCAAAAGTTAGAGGGGGGGGACACATTGTTTTTTACTTTTGGAGCGATTATTTCCAAAATTATTGACATTATCAAAAAATGATTGTAGTAAACCCCTATTCATTTTTAAATACCTATCCAACGATATATCACACGTTAGGGTTGAAATTAAAAAAAAAATCACCTCCCACTTTACATATAGGGGGGCTACCCTAATAAAACATTTTTTTCCAATTTTTATTTTACCACTTTGTCGGCGTGATTGATATACATATTGGTACCAAATTTCAGCTTTCTAGTGCTAACGGTCACAGAGATTAAGCGAGGACGGACAGACAGACGGACAGACAGACAGACATGGCGAAACTATAAGGGTTCCTAGTTGACTACGGAACCCTAAAAAATCGAATAGTCGGAATTGGAGTTAACCAACACAAGTTTCAACAAGCTTCACAATTTTATTTTTTTTAAAGTTCGCTGTATCCTATCACGCCACGACTGTCTACGGGATCTTATGATATTATAAGTTTCATAGCTAAGATACAAGATAGCCACAACTTTATGCCTTAGATTGAAATTTAGGAAACAAACAAAAAAACCTGGGTAATTGCGAGTCGAACTCGCGCTGAGGTTTTCTTACAAACTACAATTCCTGAATGGAGTCTCGAACATTTTTATTTTTGTGACGTAGTTAACAACAAATTTACTGTTTTTGATAAATGATCTTTATTTTGCAAGTAGGTTTTATAAAAACACTTTTACACGTCAATTTTTTTTTTCGTTTAATAAGTATTCATTAAACCCCAAGCGAACGCCGGCGTTCTGTCTGTCTGTCTGTCCGTCCGTATGTCACAGCCACTTTTTCCGAAACTATAAGAGCTATACTATTGAAACTTGGTAAGTAGATGTATTCTGTGAACCGCATTAAGATTTTCACACAAAAATAGAAAAAAAGCAATAAATTTTGGGGGTCCCCATACTTAGAACTGAATCTCAAAATTTTTTGATGTTTCTAAAATCATTTTTTTCTAAATTGCGAGAGTTCACACGAAAGACGCTTCCAAAGTGGTAAAATGTGTGTCCCCCCCCTGTAACTTCTAAAATAAGAGAATGATAAGCCTAAAAAAATATATGATGTACATTACCATGCAAACTACCAACGAAAATTGGTTTGAAAGAGATCTGGTACGTAGTTTTTTTTTTTAATACGTCATAAATCTAAACTAATATAAACTAGCTTTTGCCCGCGGCTTCACCTGCGTACAAAAAAGACCTTCCCTCTTTCTCCTCCTTTTCTCACTATTTGTATTAAAAAATTAGCCTATGTCCGTCTCCAGGGTCCCAAAGTTCCAACTATCTCTGTACTAAAATTCATCAAAATCGGTTTTGCCATTTAGGCGTGAAGACGTAACAAACAAACAAACAAACTCACTTTCGCTTTTATAATATTAAGTAAGGATTATGATAATTAGGTTATAATTAAGTACGATGTCGATATTAATATTTTTTTTATTTCGGTTTCATTATTTTTTGTACGTAGTAGTTAGTAGATATCGGTAGTGTAGTGATATTACATTTTATATTTAAAATTATTTATAGTTTAGTTATTTTTCTCCTGTGCGCATCAGAAATTAATGTTTGTCTTTCTTTCTTTTCATTTTTATAATGTGTGTTGATACAGTTTATTCTTTTAATTAAAATATAAATAACACAGCGATACGTTACACACTATAATGCAATGTTTTGTTCTACAAACCCATTAAGTCAAGCCGAACATTTTTATCTGATCTAATTATTATAAAAAAAATAAGCGTATACTACTCACCGGAGTTAAAACAAATAGGCAAGCTATTTTAGTATAGCAATGGCCGCCGTTGTCCAAAAACAGTCGAATTGTAACCTTATTCACTTCATTTGAGCTGTATTTCAGCTTTATTCTTCTTTTTTTGCAAGAATAATAAACGCCGTTCTTCGCAGTTCCCTTTCCACAATGTTATTATTGATTGCCGGGAAAATAACAACTTCAGTGTTGCCAGACGACCGTTTCAATTTCACCCCAAATCTTTCCCGAAATCTCCTCAAAATTCCGGTTTTGAAGATGAAATCTCCCACAAGTGGCGAAGTAGTTTTTATTCATGTAAAGAATGAAAAAAATACAGTTTTGTACTGTTTCAGCAATATAGCTTCTATCACTGAATCAGTATCTCCACTCGCGTCTTCTGAAGTTACGTTTTTTTTTTTTATTTGTTGGTGCAATTATCTTTAAACACCAATACTTCTTAGCATATAGGATATGTATACTCCATACAAACTGTCCAAACAAGTTTTTAATTTTGTATAGTCAGGCTAGTTTTTATTTTCCTTTCTTGAAAAAAGTCTTTTGCAAGGTTGTTTAGTTTCGTTTACTGTGCAAGCCCATAAAGTTTATGGAAGGTACCTTACACCCTGTTTATACTACTTTTTAGCAGACGATAATGGTAAGTCACTGTATCAACCTAGTTTTCCTAACAAGCGACAAAGAATACCGAGACACAGACGCGAACGATGCTCGTGGTCAGCCGAGAGGGCGCGGCAACTTCGGAGACACTCGGTTATCATCGTGAACAGCGTTGCGCTTTCGTGTCTGCGCTAGCTTTTGCAGATAAGTTAGTGTTTTGATCGCGTCAAGTTATTATATTTTCTAATCAAACATTATTTTGTTATGAACAAAACAAATTAGTGTTGTTCATAAAATACCTCCAATTCCCTTCAAACCCTGTTTTTTACTTCCACGTATCCCTCCAAGAATATCGTCCCTTCAATCCTCCCCCGTAACTATAAAAAGCCCCCAAATTTGGGGTATTCTCCCCAATTTGGCATCACTGTAACAACTTAAGTGTTGCCATAGCAATTTTTAAAGCTCCCGAAATTGGGGCTTAAATACATAGGATTAATTTCGTTTAATTGATTCTAAATACTTCAATAATTAACCCGTATTGAAAGTAAATAAACTGAAATTATAAGATTTCGAAATACTAAAACAACATATCAAACGACACTGTAGCTCAAAAGTAAATCAGAGATTGCTCTCCGATCATGACATTCGTGAAATTAATTTTTTTAATTGGCAGCACTAAATCAAGTGACATGACTTGTTAGTGTCACTGCTACTGTCAATGTAACCTTTTTTATCGAAACTTGGCAGTTGGCACATTGTGAATTGAGATTCTTGTAGAGCTAGCGCAAGATAAGTTGGCGCGTGGCCAATATTGGAAACTAATCGTTTGACGTTTATGTCATGTGTCTGGAAAATGTGTTGTCTACTGTGTTTTTTAGGGTTCCGTAGTCAACTAGGAACCCTTATAGTTTCGCCATGTCTGTCTGTCCGTCTGTCTGTCCGTCCTCGCTTAATATCGGTGACCGTTAGCACTAGAAAGCTGAAATTTGGTAACAACATGTATATCAATCACGCCGACAAAGTGGTAAAATAAAATATGGAAAAAAATGTTTTATTAGGGTAGCCCCCCTATATGTAACGTGGGAAGTGATTTTTTTTTTTATTTCAATTCTAACGTGTGATATATCGTTGGATAGGTATTTAAAAATAAATAGGGGTTTACTGAAATCATTTTTTGATAATGTCAATGATTTCGGAAATAATCGCTCCAAAAGTAAAAAACAATGTGCCCTCTAACTTTTGAACCATAAGTTTAGAAAATGTGAAAAAATCTGAAAAGTAGAACTTTGTAAGGACTTTCTAGGAAAATTATTTTGAACTTGATGGAAAGAACAGTTTTTGTACAAAAAAGACAAAAGGGTTCTACAAAATAATTTCTGGATTAAGTTTGTAGTGTAATCGTATATGCAAGCATTCTTTTAAACTCATAAGTGGGTACACTTATTGTGACGGTCGGGAAACTACGGAACCCTACACTGAGCGTGGCCAGACACTCTCTTGGCCGGTTTTTATCGTTTCTAAAGTAAATAGTCGTCATTATTATACCAAAAGTGATTAAAAGTTCTAGCAGGGATATTATCTTGAAAGTCAAACGTGTTTGTGAAGAGAAATGAGAAAATATTGGGCCTACGGTACCATTTTCCAAAATTAGACCAATTTGTCAAATAATTTTTCGGGTGAGCATCACAATAAATTTTCCCTAAATATGCGCACCCGAGCGGTACCTAGCCAGTCATCAAAGTTTGTTGAAAATGGACTGCTACTATGTGCTTAAATCTTAATCAAGTGACTATCAACGGTTATTTATCGATATGAATTCTGCAAACATCATCCTTGAAAGAATAAATAGTGCCAAATCTAAAACAGAATTGTATTGTAGGAATGGATAATGCATCATACCCTGCACATAAATAAACAAAGCCCCTATAAAAGACAATACAAAAGCGCAAGCGTTACTGTAATGCCAGAAGGATGACAATGTACAGTACAATTCACGAATGATGGCGGGCGTGAAGTTAGCCTTTGCGAACTTTCGCGCATACCACACTCTTCTCGCACACGCACGACGTCATTTGGTTCCTAAAACACGTTACTGCGCAGCCTTCTGCGCAAACTTGACGGCCGCCATCATTCGTGAATTGTACTATATATCTGCAAGAAATTATTTTTTAAATCTGATAGGTTAATGGATCTCAAAATGCACAAATTAACAATGGATTTATATTAAGATATTCAATAAAAGATTTACAAAGTTCTCACGATTTTTTTGTAATAATAAAGGTAAAAATTAAATAAATAAATTCTTTAAATTACACAGTGTTATGAAAGAGCATTTTTAATCAAATTAAGGAAAATAGATTTGTTAGGCTGGCAACATTAAGCACGCCCCCAGCTACGCGCCAAGTTATCTTGCTTGCGCTCTAATAACCGACGCTATTTTATTCTCATGATAAATGATCAAGATTGCATTCTCTAAAATACCTACCTCTGTATCTTTACGTAGAGCTAATGAACTTAATCTACGTAGCTGTAAGAGTCTGTCTAATATGTCAACCGACTTGGTTAATTATTAGGGTAAAATGAAATCTGATGTAGTCAACGCTGGTTTAATAATCAAGGTTGATTAAGAGATATTGATCATTGTTTACTACAAGAAGAACCCTAAAAAAAGTATCAAATATAAGTATTTTTTAAGTAATTTGATATCGAAGGAGATTTCTTACAAGTGACAAGAAATATGTAACCAATATTCATGTAACTCCGAGTATGATTTAAAAAGGCTGTCCATGGAGTTTCTTGCACGTTCTTCTCTATAGAGATTCACTTTTTGTTTTGACTGAAGTGCCTGTAATTGGTCTATTTGAAATAATCGTTTCAGATTTCTTAAACAAGCTTGCCTCTAAGTAACCTAATGATATCCACTATTGACTTAAAGATCTCCTAAAGTTTTCATAAAAGAAAAGGTTTGTTTTGTCATTTTTATTTTGACTGCCTAACGGCTTGTCCGGTGTGGTGTAGCTATTTACCAATACGGGCACGGATATTGAGCGCTGGCTTCAAGTTGCGCAGAAGTCAAATATCGGGTTTCTTTAGTGGTGCGACGTGAGACACGGAGGCGGGGAACGTCAGTGATTGGTTCGCCTCGCATCGCGTCATAGACGCCACTCGTGATTCGTTCATTGCGCTTGCAGCACGTACCTCCCGACGACGACGATTGGCTCGCCAATGTATGGAATGCGCAAAGTGATCCCCACTCTGACGCCGAGCGCTCAAGATCAATGCCAGTCTTTGTACACCGGAACCCTAGTTATTATTTTACTGTTTCTTTCAGTTTCTTTCCAAGTTACATTCTACGGTTTTTCTCAAATGTTAAAACTGGCCTTTTATTTTTTAACGAGTTTAGGTTGTAGAAACAGATTCCGGGATGAAATTCCACTTCTTAGCTGTACCATAGAAAAAAAAAAGATGTGTGGCACTCGGGGACTGCCGTGGTAAAGCTATTGCATAGCATTTTTATCAACTTATGCAATTATAATTATTTATTTATTTTATTTATGCAGTATTTTTTTTCCTTTGTTTTTTTTTTCTTTGATATTAATTGAAGTTACACTTTTTGAGCGTGGTGACCGATAAGAAAACAAATGATTGGGGGGTGTTAGGTTATTTTCGTTACGGAATTTCTGGACTCGGTCTCCACGCTCAAGGCCCGCGATAGAAGCTATGCAATAGCTTAAAAAAACAATTTAGATAAAATAGTTTATTAAAACAGTGGATGTTTCACCTCCTCATCTTCCAAGTCAAACAATAAATCTGTTCCTTCATCTTCTTCACTGCGTCTATTAATGGATCGCATTAATTGGTCATCTTGCAAATCTTCTACAGAGCCACCTCTAGAACGGGTATGAGGACGATTTTTTTTTATTTTAAAGTCTAAGCCCGTGTTACTAGAACGAAGGAGTTCACGCATTTCATTATAGTCTACGCCCTTATTGTTGGAGTGGAAGATGCGTGCTAATTTATCTAGATTTACACCTTCTTTTTGTGTTCGAATTAACTGTTCCACTCTTTTCACATCTTCGTCTTCTGTGTGAGAACGAAGGATTTTTTCAACGTTTTCTTCGTCTAAATTCAAAGCGTCGTAATTACTTTCAAAACCGTTTATTTCCGAATGTTTTTTTGTTTTCTTTGTCTCTACTCTTTGATGTGCTTCCTTTTTCGAATTGGACACGGAGGGGGTTGGACGTTCATTTCGGTTCATCGCTATATTCTTAGCGTCTCGTATAAGCATGTCCACGAATTTCGTCATATTGATTTTATCTACAGCATTTAATAACTTTCCTGAGTTTGATTTCAATTGTCTAAGGTTTTGTTTCTTCGATTTCGCCAACTGCATGACTGTTGGAAAAACAAATTTTTTTTATTGTTAATTACTTTACAGGCTTAAAGTCACCCAAAGGGCAATGGAAAGCGTAATATTCAGAGTTTCTTTGCCTGATCGCATGAGAAATTTATTTATATATTAGTAATAAGCATACAGTACAATTCACGAAAGATGGCGGCCGTGAAGTTAGCCTTTGCGAAAGTTCGCGCATACTACACTCTTCTCGCACACGCACGTCGCCATTTTGTTCCTAAAACACGTTACTGCGCAGCTTTCTGCGCAATCTTCACGGCCGCCATCATTCGTGAATTGTACTGTACCAACAGCACAATCACTTACAGTATAAATAAAACTTATATCTAAAAAATGACAATTCAGTGGCCACGCAAATAACAGGTATGCATGACATTGAAAAAATGAAAAATTAGAGACAAAGAAAAACAAAAACTGTGTCCAGTAGGTACACCTAAATCCAGAACACTACAAAGACAAAACGCCGAAATATAAAAACGTACACTATTCACACTGTTTTAAATACAGGCTAGGCGGCGTCTGTATGAAGCAAAACTCATCGAGAAGACATCGATAAAATAATCCATCAAGTTGGACCTTTCATTGTAAAGCCTTGCCATACGTGTGAGAAAACTATTAGACTACTAATGTTTAAAGTGGATGTAGGTAATTGAAAAATACAAATGTAAATAAAATAAATGTATCCGCAGGAGAACCAAGGTTACCGACTTAGCACGAAGAATCACCAAACTTAATTGGCAATGGGCAGGGCACACTGCTCTCAGAACAGATGGATGATTGGGATGAGAGTAGTGTTGCCAGGTCCGATTGGAGTAAAATCGGGACTGATGGTAGTTAAAATAAATTGGGATTTAGGGTTTTAAATCAGGACAAATTAAAAATAAAAGTTTTTTTTTGCGGTGGAAAATCGTTCCATTACTATTCTCTAGCTCTAGGGTGGAACTATATTCTTCAGTTGCGTTACAGGGCTATAATCAGTCTAGATATGCCGTCGCATGTGCCATTTTAAGTTATCGCATTTAATATGTGTGACAATAATACGAATATGACTTGCTTTGTTACTTTTTAATATGTAATTATAATGGCTTTTAATTAATTGATTGATAAATCGGGACATTTAGCGTCCCGATCAGGCGCAAATCGGGAAGCGTCCCCAGACCCCTTTTTTTATGGTGGGAAAAATCATGCATTGACATCCCCCGCTCTTGGGCGGAGCGGAAGATAGTGTCAGACTCTTACTGACTAAAAGACCCATCCTGTTCCTTCTAGCCTTCATACCGGGGCTCGAGCGCCCTTTCGGATAACCCTGGCCCCAGTAGGCTTCGACCCGGCTGGGTCCCTACTGTTGCTGACAACTCCTTGAGGCGCGCGGGAACAGTGCGCGCCGTCAACGACTTGGGCTTGGTCCGGACAGTTACCGGACAGCGAGCTACCCATTGCTCACTGTCCGCAAGCCCGCGCCTACGGTGGCCGGAAATCGGGATCAGAAGCGGCGGCGATAACGCCGTTGCCTGATACGTTTGGCCTCCTCCTTTGCGAGTCCCCAGACCCCTCAAAATCGGGACATCCCGCGTAAATCGGGACACCTGGCAACACTATGAGAGGTTCTGGTGTGGCGACCATAAGGTGGACTGATGCCCTAGTGAGGGTCATGGGAATGCGACACGCATGGACAGATCGTTGTGGAGACACTTGGGGGAAGCCTATGTCCAACAGTGAACGTCTTTCGGCTGAAATAATATCTCAAAGTGGTAAAGGAAAACCATCGTACGAAAGCCCAACTTCGAAGACATGTGACATCCACCAATCCGCACTGAGCCCGCGTGGTGGATTACCGCCTATTTCCTCTTCTAAAGATAAGGCCTGAGTCCAAGCAGTGGGAACATTAAAAGGTTGATTACGTTATAAAAGGTGTAAGGGACAGCCCTCCACAAACTTTAAGGGCCAAGCGCCCGAAAAGTGCCATAAAACAGTGATTTTCTGAGGCCTACTCCTCCGTAACGGCTAGGTCAAATGGTTTGAAAAAAATATATGTTTATTATAGATTCATGAACAATAATATCAACATTTGTTTTTTCGTGCAATTATACTTTTGTCAAAAAAAAATACTTAGCAATTTCGCAACTTTTTGCAACTTTTCCCTACTCCTTCGAAACGGCTTGGACCTTTAGAAACATTTTTACACATAAAAATTGGTGGATAAATATTCTTCAAAGTGAACATTGCGTGTAAATCAATCTATATCTCGCAGAGAAAATGTATCGCTTTCCGGGCGCTGCTGGCCGCAAATAAATGCACAGATTTGCGTACTACCGCCTAGGCGAGTGCGAGAGTTGCGTTCACATAATTTTGGCCAGATGGTTCAACGGACTATACGCCTTAAGGGCCTGCTCAGTAGACCAAACTGAACAACCTTCCACAAAATTGTTTTTCAGGAAACGAAAAAAAAATCGGCCTCACCATACAAAATGACAAACTTGATTGGACAATTTGTATGGCGAGGCCATTTGACATTTTGTACATACATTATTTATATAAAAATGTATCGTGTTTCGCATAATATACTTTTTTACTTATTTTTATTGTTGATAGGTTCGCGCATGACCGCTATCTCGCCTGATGGAAAGTGACGATGCGGTCGACGATGAAACGCGCTTACCTAGAAGAAACCTATTCACTCTCGACTTAAAGATTCCCGGGTGTAACTATCAGGAAACACAGACTCCGGCAAGAAATTCCACTCCCTAGCTGCACGCACAATGAATGTGTTCCCAAAACGTTTTGTGCGTGTAGGTGGGATATCCACCGTATACCGGTGGCGCATAGCCGTAGGTACGTCTGGTTTACGGCTAATGGAACGGGCTAGGCGGAATTAGATTATGCAATTCCGTCGCACCCACAAAACTAATATATTATAAGACGGCAGACTTACTGTAAAATAAAGTAATAAATAAATAAACTGCATTTCTCATTGTTTTCTCTTGTAATTAAACACTGCAAGCATATGTAATTCCTAGCCTGACATTTCAGTAAAAAAAAAAAATAATCAGAAAGATAGTACTGAATTATCTTACTAGGTATTTATAATTCAGTGTAAAATTAAAATCATGATTGTCATGTAAAAAGCGGTCATGCGAATTATGATGACACTTATAGCACTTTTCCACGTGACTGCGTTTGCGAGAATGATTTCATTAATATGCAATTGCATGACTTGATTCCGCCATCGCAATTCTACCATCGGACAACCCGACGTACGGCGAATATTCACCCTTACGTTGTTGAAACCTCTACGGTCCGGACTAAGCGTTTCGCCTCGACGTTTATACCGCGTACGTCGAAGGACTGGAACAGTCTGCCTGCTGCGGTCTTCCCGTCCGATTATAATTTGGGTGTCTTCAAGGCTAGAGTGAATAGGCTCTTAATAAACTACTAGTGCGCCTCACCATCAAAGGTTGCATCGCTACTTACCATCAGGTGGGATCGCAGTCAAGCACTAGTTTATCTGAATTAAAAAAAAAAAAAATATCATGATCAGCAGGCTTACTCTTGAGTTCAATTCCGATCGGTCGACATTGAGATTGTGACGTTTCGTACCCTTGAATTCAACCAATTCGTGACCATTTTGAGAACTAAGTGAAATCGTATGTGTTGACAATATTGTTTTCAAGAGTACCAAATCACGTAACGTCAAAATTGACATTGCAATCGGATTGACTTTAGATTGACATTGAAATTAATTTGGAGAGTAAGCCTGCAGTTCGGAAAGTTCCTACAGTAGGTACGTTGCGCAGAAGTCAAATATTCGGTCTCTTTAGTGATGCGAAGTGAGACGCGGGAGCAGGAAGTGTCAGTGATTGGCTCGCCACGCCATCGCGTCATAGTCGTCACTCCTCATTCGTTCCCTGCGTTGCTGCATGTATCTAACAACGAAGACGAGTGGCTCGCCAATGTATGGAATGCGCAAAGCGATCCCCACTCTGACGCCGAGCGGTCAAGATCCGTTGTGCCTACTGTAACGCCTGGTTGTCACCACTGTGTGGACCGCCTGAAGGACACGGTGGAGCAAAACGCAGAGGTGTGCTCCGCTTGAGCAGAGCTCCATCGTGTCCTCGTGAGAGGTTAAGAGACACCTCACCCACGCAAAAACATTTTAAAATGTGCATGGGTAGATTCGCACGAACCAGTTCGATAAAACGGGCCAGATGTCTCTTATTAAAAAAGAAAGTGCATTAATTAAATAGCTGATAAAAATGTAAGTTTAAAAAAAAAATTATGAAAAAAATAGAGTTTCAGTTTTATGTAACCCCAAAATTTTTTTGTTTTTTTTTTTCTATTTTTGTGTGAAAATCTAAATGCTGTTTACAGAATACATCTACTCACTAAGTTTCATCAGTATATCTCCTATTGTTTCGAAAAAAAGAGGCTGTGACATACGGAAGGACAGGCAGACAGACAGACCGACAGACAGACAGACAGACATGACGAATCTATAAGGGTTCCGTTTTTGCCATTTGGCTACGGAACCCTAAAAATGGATTCATCAGCTAAAAAGTAAAATTTCCTATAGGAGTCTGATAGCTACAACCTAGGGGTCTTTAAGTCAAGAGTGAAAAGGTTACTTCTAGGTAAGCGTGCTCCATTATCGCTATCGTTGGCCACATTATCGCTTACCATCAGGTGAGATGGCGCTTTGATAAAATGGAGCTTTTTTTTGTGGTTAAATGTCATCCAAATGCATCCCCCGCCATTGGGCGGAGCGGGAGATAGTGTCAAACTCTTGCTGGCTAAAAAACCCACCCCGTTCCTTCTTACCTTTCATGCCGGGGCTGAGCTACCTTTCGGAACTAACCCTGGCCCCAGTAGGCTGCGACCCAGCTGGGTCCCAGCTGTTGCTGACAGCTCCTTGAGGCGCGCCGTCGACGACTTGGGCTCGGTCCCTTTCGATAAAATGGAGCTGAGAATTTTATTATTTGTAGCACCTACTAACTTTTTTGCTGTCAAATACTACAAAATCTTTAAAAAATATTACTTCTATATATATAAAAGAAAGTCGTGTTAGTTACACTATTTATAACTCAAGAACGGCTGAACCGATTTAGTTGAAAATTGATGGGGAGGTAGCTTAGAACTAGGAGACGGACATAGCATACTTTTAAGTAAGTTAAGTAGGGTAGAGTAGGGTAGAGTAGGGTAGAGTAGGGTAGAGTAGGGTAGAGTAGGATAGAGTAGGGTAGAGTAGAGTAGAGTAGGGTAGGGTAGAGTAGGGTAGAGTTGGGTAAAGTAGGGTAGAGTAGGGTATAGTAGGCTGAAGTAGGGAAGAGTGGGAGCGAAGCCGCGTGGGCAAAAGCTAGTATTTATAAAAAAATATTTAAAAAATTAGAATCAATGCTATGCATCCCAAATAAGGACAGGAAAGCCAATAACCTCCATCTGTCAAATGTTGATTGAAAAGTACGGCTTGCAAAAAAAGCTTATTCGCGTATCAATAAAGGTTTTTTTTGCTTTCTTCCTATTACTAGATAAATCTTAGTTAGGTGAAGTTAAAATGTTTTTGTTTGATATGATTTATCTAAATATATGGTTTTAAGTCATAATTAGTAAAAAACTGTTTTCTTTCTTATTTTTTATTGTTAGGAACAACACCTCTTCCATTTTTCACTACTCAAACACTTTTCACAGTGACGCAAAAATGAGCAAAATTGAAGAACTGGATTCTGATTAAACTTTTTTGTTCCAGATTCGATTTTTTTTTTAATGTCATCCATCCAATTTCTTTGATTTGACAGTATGACGTGACGTCACAACATGAATATCATTCTTATTTGGAACGTATTGTACATACATCCGTTTATTCTTTGACTATTTAGGTCTACATGCCCCATTATAGTAATAGTTTTTATCATGAACCTTCTTTTCGCGACCAAAACTATAGCAAGCAATCAGTATCTCTCTCAAAAGCAATTTGCCACAGGATTTTGAGCTTAGTTTTCTTCATAATAAGAGTTAAGATGACTGCAAATCCAGGTAAAAATAAGAACCAGGTTAAGTTCCCTTCATTCCCAAGCCTTTTTCTTGGGAAAATGACCTGTGATTGGCCAATTTTGATGATGCGCGCGCATCCGTAATAGTCATGTCATGTTTGTTTTCTATTACACAAAGTCCATTGCTTGTTATTTTATCAGACCGTCGTTTTTTGCTCGGCTTTAGACAGTAATGGATTTGGAAAAGCAAAAGTGTTGTCAAAATCTCGATTGGAATCATAGCGCTTCTTTCAATGCATGAGACGAGCTATTTAGTTGAGTTTCGCACGTTGCATTTAGTAGTAACATTTAAAATGTAACAAAAAACGTACCTATTTTTAATTTTACAAAATGTTTTTAAAACGCGCGTGCCTTAAACAAAGTGCTTTTAAAATTAATATAAATTATAAAAAGTGTTTTATTTACAAATCAAACGTAAATGAATAGACAAGTGCCTAATTTTTTTGTAAAACATTTAAAATTAGTCGGCCATTTTGATAATTTTTGACATAACGTTACGTCATTTTCAAAAAAGTTTGCAGTTCTTTTTTTAAATCAAAATGGCGAAGGTAGGCAAAGTTTTGGCTACTATCAAAGCGGTTATAACAAGATTAGTTTTTGCATGCCATGGTATTGTAGCTATATGGCAAGTTGCAGTTTTCAAAAAAGATATTGAATATTGGTATTTAGCGTCACCGATACTGCTATTAATCTTTGAAGGAGTATTTACGCTGACTATTAAGGAGAATCAAGAATGGAAGTGGTAAGTATTAGAAAATAATTAACGTTAAGAGGACTGTATGAGCTAATCGCGAGTTTTAAAATGCGTTAATGCTTAAAAATTTATCGATGGGTCCTATGTGTAAATTTTTCAATAAACGACAACCGATACAGACAACTTTTCAATAAAGGCTCTAAAAGTTTCAATTTAATATATCTTTACAAGCTTGTAACATTTTCTTGCTTTCAAGGTTTCAATTTGATATATTTTTTGTAAGCTTGTTAAAATTATATCAAACTAGCTGTGCCTGCGACTTCTTCCGTGGACTACAGGATTTTGAATTTATTTTTTCTAAAATAAAAGTAGCCTATGTTACTTCTTATTACATCAGCTACCTGCCAAACAAAAGTCCCGTCAAAATCGGTCCAGCCATTTCAGAGATTAGTCCGGACAAACAGACAGACAGACAAAAATTGTAAAAAATGTTTGTTGTATGTACCAAAATCAAAGTCAAGTCAAAGTCAAAACTTTTTTATTTCACATAGGCCTACATGAGCACTTATAAAACGTCAGAAGCTAGTGCACGGTTCGTGGTAAATTGGTCGTTTCCTATGGAGAAGAACCGGCAAGAAACTACATGGTTACTCTTTAAAAAAATGGTTGTAGTTACAATATTTCCATATTACAGTATTAATAGGTATTATTTAAGAACAGTGTAAACTGGTCTATATTGTACTCAAAAGCACAATAAAATCATCAAAATAATCATTTAAAAGAAGTGAGTCAAAATAGGAAGTATCTATACCGTATATACAAGGTGTAAGGGACAGCCCTCCACAAACTTTAAGGGCTTACTCAGTCGATGAAACTGAACAACCTATAGGTATTTTTTTTTTTCAGGAAACGAAAAAATCATTCGGCCTCTCCATACAAACTATCCAATCAAGTTTATAATTTTGTATGGTATGGCGGATTTTTTTTTTCGTTTCCTGAAAACATTTTTTGTGGAAGCTTGTTCAGTTTCATCTACTGAGCAAGCCCTTAAAGTTTGTGGAGGGCTGTCCCTTACACCTTGTATATTCATATATGCATGTAGTAAAAAGCAGTATGTATGTATTTATGTATTTCAATATTACAAATAGACACTCCAATTTTATTTATAATGACATTGAAACTTCGAGAGCCTCTTTTGAAAAGTAGTTAATTTTCACATTGGCCCTTATACATTGGGGCCATCGATAGGTATATGGTCCACCGCCCGTAAATTATCATCATCATTTCGAAAGATGTCCACTGTTGGACATAGGCCTCCTCAAGTGTTGTCACGATGAACAGGGCCTCAAGTATGACAATAGTATCTTTTTTTTATGGCAATTGAGCCGACTGCGACTATTCTGCCAGTGTCACGTTGAGACGGCTCATTGGGGGTAACCGTCGAACTGTACTTCGTGGTAGATGTTAGTAGGCTGGAAAGACAAACACAAGTGTTAGTAGACATAGTCTAATTTACAAACTTATATATATATATACAACACATAGACTAATATATACAGAACAATTATATCACATTACACACCAATTAAAATTTTAAGTCATTTTCGTTTAAAAATGTCGCCAAAATATTTATTAATTTAGGAGACAATAGTATCAGAATGGTCTATCATTAATGTCATAATTGTCGATTTTGACAAGTTAGGTAATCTATTAATATAATGGCGTCATTATGACTTTCCAATAGTCAACCACTGACACTCCATTGAAAGAAGTGGCTTAAAATGGTAATCTCGTACATATTGACAAATGAATATTTGACGTTTGCGGTAATCTGCTAAAACTTTGACAGTTTATTTGATCAGTGTTTGAACATTAGAACGTTATTGTGCAGTTATTGGTTTTAATTTTCTTGAAATTATCATTCTACTACAATTCTATTAAAAGACCACTGACCAATCAATTATTTTTTTTTTTTTCGATGGGAAAAATCATCTTATGACAACCCCCGCTTTTGGGCGGAGCGGGAGATAGTGTCAGACTCTTACTGACTAAAAAACTCATCCCGTTCCTTCAAGCCTTCATACCGGGGCTCGAGCGCCCTTTCGGATAACCCTGGTCCCAGTAGGCTTCGACCCGGCTGGGTCCCTGCTGTTGCTGACAACTCCTTGAGACGGAAACAGCGCGCGCCGTCGACGACTTGGGCCTGGTCCGGACAGTTACCAGACGGCCGGACAGCGGGCTACCCATTGCTCACTGTCCGCAAGCCCGCGCCTACGACCGATCAATGATCGATCATTATGAATTAGCAGATTACAAACTTTTAGCAAAATGACAATGGGATCGTGTTGGAATGACGAATTTATAAAAATAGCAGACTTGGGGCCCTGGAGCGTGCGTTTCGAATCCACCGGAATGTAAATCGAATTAAAAAAATATATGGTATTCTTGAGAATAAATGCCATAAAGATATTGTATTCCAAACATACAGCTAATTTAGACCGATTGAACGAAGATGCATCGAAAAATATTACTTTTATCGATTAAAAACTGGACTAATGCAAATGCAATAATAATATAATGCAAAGTTTTGTATAAGCTGTATTACTTTTTGGTGTACAATAAAGTCTATTCTATTCTATTCTATGCAATCATTCTGATAGTTTGTCAGATTATTCTACAAGCAAGGTTTTGCCGTTACAATGTTTTAATTTTAAGCTATTGCATAGCTTCTATCGCGGGCCTTGAGCGTGGAGACCGAATCCAGAAAAACCGTAACGAAAATAACCTAACACCCCCCACTCATTTGTTTTCTTATCGGTCACCATGCTCAAAAAGTGTAACTTCAAATAATATCAAAGAAAAAAAAACAAAGGAAAAAAAATGCTGCATAAATAAAATAAATAAATAATTATAATTGCATAAGTTGATAAAAATGCTATGCAATAGCTTTACCGCGGCAGTTCCCGAGTGCCACGTCTTTTATTATTTAAATTTGTAGATTTTTAGTAAATCGTTAAAATCTACACTAATATTTTAAAGAGGAAAAGTTTGTTTTTTTGTTTTTTTTTTTGTAGTGTGTAATCTCTGAAAGTACTGGTCCGATTGCGAAAGTTTTTTCATCAATAGAAAGCTGCTTTAATCCTGGGTGTCATAGGTTATATTTTATGCTTCATATTTGCTGCAAGCACTGTGTCTTTGCCCCTCTCTTTCTTTTGTATGCAGTGAGAGAGTAACCGCAGTTTAGGTCTTGTAGTCCTCTTAAACAGCACATGTCATCGTTAAAAGGTCTTCAGGGCCCCTTTTAAACATTTGACCAGAGATAAATGCACACAAACTCATACTGCCGCCAGAGTAGGTACATATTTCTCATAACTATTGCAATTAAACCAAACCCTGCTAGGATCCATTGCTTTATTATGAAGTTCCCGTGTCCACCTTCCGCCTTCCGGCTCTGTCATCAGATCTGGGGTCTAAGTCTGCTATTTTTATAAATTCGTCATTTCAACACGATTACATGGTCATTTTGCTAAAAGTTTGTAGGTAATCTTCTAATTCATAATGATCGATCATTGATCGGTCAATGGTCTTGTAATAGAATTGTGGTAGAATGTCAATGTCGAGCTTATTAAAAGCACTAATTGCGTAATTGTGTAATGGTAGGTCACTGATCAAAGGAACTGTCAAAATTTTTGCAGATTACCGCATACCTACCTACGTCAGATTATCAGATATTCATTTGTCATTATGTACGAGATTAGCATTCTATGCCATTTCTTTTAATGGAGTATTCAGTGGTTGACCATCGGAAATTCATAATGACGCCATTATATTAGTACATTACCAAAACTTGTCATAATAAACAATTATTATGAAATCAATGATAGACCATTCGGACACTATTGTAATAAACATATATATAAATAAGAAACATAAAAAAATATAACTGAATTGAGAACCTCCTACACTACCGTATGTAATTTTGATTTTTTTTCCATAAGAACCTCTCTCTTCACAATAACGAACACAACAAAAAAATAATTATCGAAAACGGTCCAGTTCACGCGTGTATGCGTGACCAAGGAAATAGGGATTCATTTTTATAACTATATGAAAAGGAAGTTAGTAATAGCATGACGACTGAAGAATGGAAGAAAAAAACGTATTGCGCCGACCCCAAATAAGATGGGACAAGGGCAGGAAGAAGAAGAAGAAGAAGATAGTTACCTACCTATACGAAACCAGTTGTTATAAATAAATCATTAAGAATGTGTAAGTATGTACTTTAAATGCAAAAATCGGATACAACGACATTGTTTTGTTAAATTGGTAAATATTTCTTCCTTGGTTTCTTAAAATTCTGTTTAGACAACTGAAATAACTCTCCCAAAACTATTGCAACCTAAGTAGGAATAGGAACTTACCACGTCAAATTATCGGTTTTTACGACCAGTGCTCAATACTATGTCAATTATTGGGGGTCACTCAATATTAGGTCGTTAATCGACCTAATATTGAGTGACCCCCAATTTCGGATCGTTTTAATAGCCTATATAAACTGACGTAAATACGCCTACGTTAATATCCAGTATCTTTTTAGAGTTCCGTACCTCAAAATGAAAAAACGCAACCCTTATAGGATCATTTTGTTGTTCGTCCGTCCGTCTGTCTGTCTGTCTGTCAAGACCTTATACTTCGAGAACGCGTGGAGGTATCAAGTTGAAATTAAAGAAAAAATCAAACTTCTAAATTAATTCATTAAACCCCAAGCGAACGCCGGCGTTCGCGCACCTATTGTCTTTCAATTGTGTCTGTCATTATCAAGATTGAAAGGTTAACAAATAAAAAAGATACGGCCGTTTATGTCGCAAAAAAAAAACGTACTACTAAACTATACTCTCAAAGATTGAAATTCATAGGGTACTTCCCGTTGACCCAGAATCCTGAAATTTGGCACAAATGCCTTATAGCACTAATACCTATAGGAATAAATCTGAAAACAGTAAATTTGTTGTTAACTACGTCACAAAAACTAAAATTTGCAATTCGCAAAAATCTTCGTGACTCGATTCGGGAATGGTAGTTTGCAAGGAACCCTCAGTGCGCGAGTCCGACTCGCACTTGGTCAGTTTTTTATGTATAGGCTCGCGTTTGCCCGTTATCTCACCTGATGGTAAGCGATGATGTGGCCGACGATGGAGAATATTTGCCTAGAAGCAACCTACTCACTCTTGACTTAAAGACGACTAATTTGTAGCTATCAGGAAACACAGACTCCGGCAGGGAATTCCACTCCTTAGCTGTACGCATAATGAATGTGTTCCCAAAACGCTTTATACGTAGGTATGGATGGAATATCCACCAGGTACCGGGGCTTTATAGAATACTGTTAAATTCTTCTAATCTTATTGCTATATTATTTCTTTTAATGTCAGTTAGTCTTTAATTCAGATAATAAAGATTAATTACTTTATAATGATATTATAAAGTAATTAATTAATTACTTTATAATGATATAAGTAATTAATCTTTATTGAGTTTAGTTTTATGGTGGAAACTGCGTAACAGTTGATGCAAAATATAAAAAAAAAGTTTCAGGTGGCGTACTATGACCTAATTTTTTTTTTTACCACTTTTGTAACCTGTCAATACTACACCCACCGCGGGTGCGTCAGCTGACTCTTGGTTCACTTATCAATCATTCGAATCGAACAAGGTGGTAACCAACCGGCGTAAAAACACTACCTAAAATGAAACGCTACCGCCCGGACTAAGTGGTTCAATAATGAAACAGACTTGGCGGAATTAAATTGTGCAATTCCAATGTACCATCGCGGTCATTTCTGCCTGACCACTTTAAAAAAATCGCTTGAATCCTGCAGCTCGGCACCAAACCGAACCCTTTAAAGTTTTCGTTTCGAATGCAAGAAAAAATTAACTTAGCGGTGGTCAGGCGGAAGTGTCTTTGAAGGTACATTCCCCGAAATATAAACGATACATTATAAACTTGATACTGGTTAAATGCACAAACAGCGCAACCCCAAAACAATACACTATCAACTTTGCAGCAGCAGTTTATAAGTATAGCAAGGACAAACATAAACCAAAAGTAACGCCCGGATAGGGACTTGAACCCTAGACCCTTGGATTAAAAGTCCAATGCTCTACCGACTGAGCTATCCGGGCCTTGGCAAGTCTGCCAAATTTAGGAATCATAAGTCTATATGGTAAGAGGTAAAAGAGCGGCCCCGACTGTAGTAGTACTACAGTAGTAGGTCGCATGTTCAAACCCAGCCAGGCGCATTACTTTGTGTAATTTATTTCATCACCACTGCTCTCAAAACGGTGAAAGAAAACATCGTGAGGAAACTTATCCTAGACCCAAAAATTCGAAGACATGTAACATCCACCAACCCGCACTAAGCCCGCGTGGTGGATTACGGCCCATTCCCTCTCCTAGAGAGGAGGCCTGAGTCCCAGCTGTGGGAACATTATAAGCCCGACTACGTGCGACGTGTTACTGACAGAGTCCCTCGATAATCCGCTACGATCCCTTCCCTATAACAATGTATTTAATACGAATCAGCCCCCAAGTGCGTCACAGCTGATTAACCATCCACAAAGAGCTGTGAACGTAACCTTTAAGCTGCCAGCGCGGAAGGGTGGAACTTAACGACCGATCGATAGCCACAACTCTACAGAAAAAAAAATTTTCTTTGTCCTAAAGTTTATTTTGTGATTTTTCTATTCACTATGCTCTATTATAAAGAAAAAACACCAATATTCCTTAAAAAGTTTGCTTTTGTGGTGATTATGACAATAAATAACTTTTCTTGAGTTAGTATATTGAAAAAAAGTATTCAATAGCCATTATGACGTTTTTAGAAATACCGCGAAAAATTTAACATGGCGTAACTGTCCCTCAGCATCTACTGGTGTTACTAAGTGGTAAACAAGAATTAACTGTTTTTTAGAAGACTCAAAGATGTAAAAATGACATCTAGAAAGTGTTAATATGAAGCTGATGCATTGAGTTATATAAGTGGTTAAAGTAAGAGAGATAACATTTTATTTAAATACGTGTGAAAACAATGTAAAGCCTACGAAGCTTATTTTAAATGCCCTGTTCGTAATTTAGATATACCGTAGGCTCCACATGTTGCTTGCAGTAATTGCAAATGATGTTTAGAAGGCAAGAAATGTTTTTTTTTACTAAACATTTCTTTATCAGAAATGTTTAGTAAAAAAAAACATTTCCTTAATATAAACAATTTTTTATTGTTATCTTTATTTAATTTAGGTTGGTATCGAGATGAAAAACGGAGTATGAAATTCGTAGTACCAAGAATTTGGCGATAGCCAAAAGACCACGTCGGTGACTGTTATTTTTGCGTAGTTAATCCTGCTAAAAAATGCAAAACCCATTGAATATCCTGATTTTGCTTAGTCTTCGGCTCCAATCTCTCATAACCCACAACTTCCAGCACCTAAACCTCCTACAAAATTGTCTCATTCAAGCTTATCTTAGAGTTCAAATAAAAATATTGAAGACGAAGAATTTGTACTCTCACAGACTATTACCGAGAGCTAGTTGAAAACATGATAGAAGATTTTAAAACTATGGGCTGCAGAATGTCTTTAAGGGTACATATGCTACATGGTCATTTAAATACCTTTAAAAACAACATGAAGGCGTATTTAAAAGAAAAAGGAGAACGTTTTCATCTAGACATCATGGACTTCGAAAACTGTTATCAGAGCCAATACAACGAAAATATGATTTGGGACTACATTTGGAGTTTAGTGAGACCAAATTCTTATAAACATGAAAGAAAATGTAACAGAGTTGACTTTTAAACCTTTTCTACTATTTTGTAATTTGAATATAATATCAAAAAAACTGATAAATATTATACCTACAAAAATTAACATGTTTCAATCTTTTTATAAAAAAAAATAAACTGAATATTCTAAAATATTGATCAACCATTCTCCTGGATACAAAAGCAAACTTTTTCAGGCTATATATATTTTTTTGGTTAAATTATCGATAAATCTATCGATAATTCATACTCTCTTATCAAAGACAAAATTGTGTTGTCTTGTTGTAGTTCACCTGGAAAGAACATCTCTCTATCTACATTCTGGATACAGTTTGCACGTCTATTTTGTTGCAATATACTGTAGCTTGGAGATGAAACGTTTACAAGCAGGCTTGGCTAGAAGTAACCTATTCATTCTGAGAACAATCTACGAGTATACAAAATTATTTTAAACCGACTTCAAAAAGGAGGAGTTTCTATGTTCGGCTGGATGTATGTTTTTTTTTTTGTATGTTCACCGATATCTCGGTCAATTGTGGACCGATTTTGAAAATTCTTTTTTTGATTGAAAGGTTATACTTCCAAGTTGATACCATAGAAATATTGTTATGATCTGATCATGAACTTCGAAGATATGGAACAGAACTCCTCATAGAATCACAGCAGAACTGTGGTTACAAGTAAAGTTGCTTTGTTTATACGTGTAGTCGATGACTGACTGTCAGAAAAGGAGGGGGGATGTATCGAACTGATCTGATGATGTAGCCAGAAGGAAAAAAAATAAATTAATGTAATCTAACCGTGTTTGGGATTATTAGAATCGTTATGAGATGCACTGTGGCTATTGTCTGAGGGGTACTTTTTAGTGGTGGTTATGGTATAACTAAAAAGTGTAAAATAAAAAACTTTTTGCAAAAAAAAATAACCGACTTCAATGTTAAAAAACACTGAAAAGTATAAAATAACTTTAATTTCGGAAGTCAATGTTAAATAACGAAGAGACAAAACTATTATAGAAACACCGACTTTAAAGTTATTTTTACATAATGTTATATTTTTTCCCAAAAATATTTTAAAATGTTTACAAGTTGGGCACCACCGACGCTAAGTTCAACACTGATCATGGGGTCTCAAAATATCTGTCGCTGCATGCCTGATACACCCAGCCATTTCAGTCCAGCTTTCATTTATTCTTCTTTTTCTCGTGTCGATTTGGTCCGACCAATATTTAGCCACCTTTTTTTATGGTGGGAATAAATCATCTAATGACAGCCCCCGCTCTTGGGCGGAGCGGGAGATGGTGTCAAATTCTTACTGACTAAGAGACCCGCCCCGTTCCTTCTAGCCTTCGACGACTTGGGCTTGGTCCGGACAGTTACCGGACGGCCGGACAGCGAGCTACCCATTGCTCACTGTCCGCAAGCCCGCGCCTACGGTGGCCGGAAATCGAGATTAGAATCCCGGCGGCGGCGGGGAGTACGCCGTTGCCTGATGCGTTCGGCCTCCTCCTTTGCGAGCATTACTGCTTCGCAGAAGTCGGCGACCGCCTGCCACTCCTCCTCGCTCCGGACCATGGCCTCAACCAAGGCCCGGCGCGAGAGGTCTCCGCTGCCGATCGCCCCCACGAGGGCACGGCAATGCTCCGCCCAAGCAGGGCACACCTCGACTGTGTGCTCCACCGTGTCCTCCGGCCTCCGGGCATTCCGCACAGTGGCAACACCCGGGCGTCACTTCCGCAATATTTAGCCACCTGGACAGCTCTGTCATTGGCTTCCTTTAAGTCAAGGAGGGTGCAGGTATTTGCATGCCAGGAATGGCAGGAAAGGAGGTGACACATATCTTGTGAAGGAGCTCCACACTGCCACTGTATTTGCGATGGGTCAAGGAAACCCCTTTTGACCAGATTATCTTTGTAGCGTCCAACCTGAGTCCGCAGTCGGTTCAGAGATTTCCAGATTGGCCACTGCAGTTCGTGTCCCAGTGGCAGATATTCTGCCGGAGCGATAAAGTTTGGAGGAGGGGGATATCTTTTTCTCCACAGTTCGCGTCTCTGGTCCGAATCTGCTGTTCTCCGAGGAGGTCGTATTTATACTTCGATTATTCATGTCTCCCATCTCTTTCATTCTGTCCACCACTCGCTTCCTGAACTTATTCGCACAATCATTCCTCTCTAACATATGCCACTTTTTTTTAGGGGAAGATGCTCTTTGTGTTTTTTAGATAGTATTTTGACCACTGATATCATAATTAGGTCTTCTTCTGGCAGTATTTTGCAGTCTTTGATGAGCTTTAAGTTGTTACGCCGAACTAGAAAGTAGTCGATTTGGGTCTTATGATTACCACTTTAGTAAGTGATCATGTGTTCGTCTGTTTTCTGGAACCACGAATTGGCTACTGCCAGGACAAATGCAGTAGCGGATTGCAGCAGCGTCTCTCCTGCACTGTTCGGACTACCGAAGCCCCATCCCCCATGCACTGTTTCATAAACACCTTTCATTCGACCAACATGTCCATTAAAATCACCTCCAACTATTCATTCTACATGAACAGGGATGTTCATTAAAGCTCTATCAAAATCGTCACAAAACGTCTCTTTTATCGTTCCATCACATCCTACTTGTGTTGCATACACACTAACTACATTCAACATCCAATTCTCTAACATAACTTTCACAACTATAAATCTATCACTAATCCTTTGTACTTCCATCACGCTTTCTTTCAATTTACTGTCTAAAAATATTCCAACACCATTTCTTTTTTCATCACTTCCACAATAGTAGAACTTGTATCCCTCACCAATTTCTCTCTCTTTTGTTCCTCTCCATTTAGTCTCCTGCAAGCACGCTACATTTATCCGTCTTCTTTTCAATACATCCGCTAACTCTCTAGCCCTTCCAGTCATAGTCCCAACATTCCAACTTGCATACCTCAATCTCATTTCCCGAGCTTGCATCTTACGTTGCACCCGCCCGGGATGGTGCAATAACCCTGGTCCATTTCCCACAGGAGCCTTCTGCCCCTGCGCGTCGCCTGTGAGGTACGCCCTAGCCCTATCGCGCATTCTATTAAAACCGAACATGTTGCAAAGTGATTTGGCCAGTTTTTTAAAGTCGGCCTCCAGCCTGACACCAATCCCCCTTGGGAATGCTTTTGTTGGTGGTTTACCCGCCACCATGGGGTGATCTACGTACGCACAATTTCTAAATATGCCTTAGTCGCCTCTTACAACAGCCACGGGAAGATATGAGATGGTAGCACCATCCCATCCCATTCTTTACGTCCGCGTCCGACACCTGCATACACTACTCCAACTGCCCAGTTTTTTTAAAAACCTATTTGCAAAATAAACGTCATTTATCGCGCGCATTATAAAGCCCATATTTATACGCAAAAGACATAGGAATAGCTATAAAACGGAGTCATTTCGCGCCGTCGTCGCCTCCAGCAAGTCGTTAGGGAATTTGGGTGCGTCCGGAAATCCATGACGTGTTGAGTGAACGCCTGTCTGTCGGCCCATGCTAATGTTCCTCACTAATCAATTGACTTATGAGCCAAATTATGTTTGTGTCTTTTAAATTATTCCATTACGTATAAAGTGTTTTGGGAATATCTACTAATGGTTCCTTTGACATTAAGTTACTTATCCAGGACGCTTAGCCAAGATGTTATTCTGCAATCATTAACGCTGTCGAAAAGAGATGAAACGTATAGGAATGACGACATCTCAACGTAAAGTCGCGTGGACAGAACAAATAGACAATTCGTAGCCAAGTTCACATCGTTCAAAATCGTTTCTACAATGTTTAACGCTACTTCCTTTGTTATACAAACGCTACATTGTAGAACGAGCGGCCGACTCAGGCGCGTCAACATGGCTACCAACTTATCGTTTTCTACAATTGCTGTCACCGAGGCGTTACCGATTAGAGAACAGAATTCGATTGTAACTTGGCTAGGGGGGCAGTTAAACTTTAAAATACCAACTCCATCTGTGCGCACTTCACAATTATTTAGTAATTCCTCTAGAAGTAGTAATGTTTCTGCGAATAAACCGTTATAAAGAATGTGTAAATCATCAAGTTCAAAATAATTTTCCTAGAAAGTCTTTATAAAGTTCTACTTTTCAGATTTTTTTTCATATTTTCTAAACTTATGGTTCAAAAAGTAGAAGGGGGGAACACATTGTTTTTTAATTTTGGAGCGATTTTTTCTGAAATTATGGACATTATCAAAAAAAAAAAAAATATTTTAGCAAACCCCTATTCATTTTTAAATACCTATCCAACAATATATCACACGTAAGGGCTGAAATTAAAAAAAAAATCACTTCCTACTTTACATATAGGGGGGCTACCTTATTAAAACATCTTTTTCCAATTTTAATTTTACCACTTGGTCGGCGTGATTGAAATACATATTGGTACCAAATTTCAGCTTTCTAGTGCTAACGGTCACAGAGATTAAGCGAGGACAGACAGACAGACAGACATGGCGAAACTATAAGGGTTCCTAGTTGACTACACACACATTCTAAAGTGTAGATGAAAGTTTGTAAAAAAATGATTTTCATTGAAGCCTCGTCTCTATTGTCCCCAGGTTCTGCCCTTCCGTCTTCATCTACCTCGCGCTGGTGGTGCCGGCGATCTGGCTGCTCGAGCTGCACAAGGTGGACCTCCGTCTCCAGAAGATGGTCAACGACACATTTGTCGAGGTATGCTATGTATGTGTATGTCCTGTTCGTTTCTTTATGCTTCAATTTACTATATAATAATAATAATAATATTCCACAACTATCACACAACGCTGTCTAGTCCCAAGCTAAGCAGAGCTTGTGTTAGGGGTACTAGACAACTGATAAACATACTTATATATTTCTAAATACACACATATTATAGATAAATTACACCCAGACACAGAACAAATGATTATGCTCATCACACAAACATTTGTCCTGGGTGGGAATCGAACCCACGACCTCCGGCATAACAGTCAGGGTTACTAACCACTAGGCTAACAGGTCAGTCAAATGTCTATGTTACGTGAGTGGTCTGAAAAGTTTCCAACGTCAAAGTGAAGATAGCAGCACTTGTCAATGAAAGCTAGTACAGTTGCCATCACGGAGCTGTAGCGTTCGGCGTCAGAGTGGGGATCGCTATAAGCATTACTTATATTAGCGAGCCAATTGTCTTCGTTGTTAGATATAAAGGGTGTAAGGGACAGCCCTCCACAAACTTTAAGGGCTTGCACAGTAGACGAAACTGAACAACCTTCCACAAAATTTTTTTTCAGGAAACGAAAATAAAATCGGCCTCTCCATACAAACTGTCCAATAAAGTTTATAATTTTGTATGGTGAGGCGGATATTTTTTTTTCGTACAAAACAGGGAACGAATTAGGAGTGACGTCTACGACGTGATGGCGCGGCGAGCCAATCACTGAAATTCCCCGCCCCTGCGTCTCACTTCGCACCACTAGAGAGACCGAATATTTGACTTCTGCGCAACCGCTCAACATCCTTGATGTCAACTGTATATGTAGTTGCAGCAATGGTGGCAGAGTGGTAATGGCCCTGACTTACGAGTTGTAGGCCGCGGGTTCAAACCCAGCCAGGCGCATTTCTTTGTGTAATTTATTTCATCACCACTGCTCTCAAAACGGTGAAGGAAAACATCGTGAGGAAACCGGCATGTCCTAGAACCAAAAATTCGAAGCCATGTGACATTCACTAACCCGTACTGGACCCGCGT
Organism: Mythimna albipuncta; assembly: GCA_929112965.1. Classification (NCBI taxonomy): domain Eukaryota; kingdom Metazoa; phylum Arthropoda; class Insecta; order Lepidoptera; family Noctuidae; genus Mythimna; species Mythimna albipuncta. Next base: position 6,837,437 of record OV815985.1, on the reverse strand, counting down.
GGTGGATTACGGCCCATTCCCTCTCCTAGAGAGGAGGCCTGAGTACTAGCCGTGGGAACATTAAAATGGCTGAATGATGATTTATTTATTTATTTACAATTTACTTATACAACATTACAGTATAACTAACCTAATGCGTTGTACAGAAACAAGAAAAAAAAAAGAAGAAAACATATATATTACCACTAGTTAATATAAGATAAAATATCATACAAAAACAAATGAGACAACGTTTACTTATTTTTCATCCATCCTCTCAGAAAACCTCAAATATTCACGACACACATCTATCCATCTCCCAGCAAACAAGTCACACTCATGATTATGTAAGGTAGGTTGGGGGAAGATCGGCATTGGGGTAAGAACGTATAAATCAATATACCACTTATTTAGCTTTATTTTTAATGCCAGCCACATTGCTGGGCAAGGTGGCACATAATGACGCGGCACGCAATATGACTTGCATTAAAAACAAAGCTAAATAAGTAGTATAATTTATATTTATACGTTCTTACCCCAATGCCGATCTTACCCCAACGCACTATATGTAGTTAGTTGTGCATACTTTGACTGTTACTCGCCAAAGTTTTAGTCATTTTGGAGGCGCAGTTTTTATTTGACAGTCGTTTGAGTAAGTCGATGTGAGGTGCAGAAAAAGAAAATCCTCTCAGTAAGAAAAACGCGCCGTCTCACTCCTCAGTAGTTGCCACAGATAAAAAACAAAATTCGGTTTGAACTACTTGATTATCCGCCTTACTCACCAGTAGTCTGATCCACGTAAAATCAAACAAGCCAAATATCGTTGAAGTTTTTATATTCGTTCGATCGTAATCCTATCCAAAAGCGGTATTCACGATCTGTGGACTTATTTCCAGTTACATTAATAAGTATTCTACCAGGATAGTTTAATACAGATTTTTTTTTAATCGACGAATTTCAAACGACTTTAAAATCGGTGTCGTTCAAACTCGATTGATGGATGTAAATACGGAAATGGTCTAAACGACTAAGTAAATCGCTACGATATCGTTACGGTTTTCATTACGTGAATCGGGCTACAGATCTAGCCCCACACGCAACTTTGTTTTTTCCGTCATATCTAGTAATTTGCGCTCGGAGGATATAGATGTTCGTCAAATGCGTAGGCAAATTCGTGAATAATTATTTTGCAGAGAAAAACGCCAAGTACTATTTGAACGCAGCGAGCATCGCCGGGGGAAGTGAGAAGAGTTATAAAGAGACAAAGACAATGAAATCGTGAAAAAAATATCAGCTGTTCACTAAATTAGGCAAACATAAATGTACTGAAAAACTGATTTTTTGTCGCGATTTTAGGTGTGATCTCATAGTAAAAGTTGTTGGTTATCATGAGCACAATCACGTGTTTAAGTATCGTACACTAATTACCAGTCACCCTATATAGCATTAGAAGGTATCTTTAACTTGTGATTTCCTAGAATCGGTTATGACATTCACATAACTGCATGATTTTATAATCTCGATGCTTTACAAATGAAAACCCTTGATTACGTGAAAAGTTTATTTAACACTTAAACTAGTTTTAAAAAGCATCTATATAATCAAGCTTTGATATCCAGCCGACTTTAAGAGCTCTCGACTCGAGTAGGTACTATTTTGCAAAATTAAGGCTGCCCGCCCACGTCAAACTGTGTGTAGGACAGATAACCGGGCCGATTTCGTACATTTGTAATGCTACTCGCCCACGACCGATAATTATCGGTGACCGATTTTTTGTAGGAGAAAAATATAACACACTGATAGCAATAGTGCAACGCACACGTCCTACAAAAAGTCGGTCAGAAAACAGAACAATGTTACAAATAAACAAAATCGGTCCGATTATCTGTCCTTTTTTTTTTTTTTTTTTTTTTTTTTTTTTTTTTTCGGGGGGAAACCTTCAAAAGGCGCCCGGACTTTGGGGATAAGTTCGAGGAGTGTGGGATTTTTACCTCACTAAAACCACCCCGGTGATCACCATCAGCACATAGAAGAGGCGCCGTTACCTCTTAAAAGACCATTCCGGAACCCCCTCTGTGCAACGCCTTTTTAGGCACATCCCTGAGGAGACTATACTACGGTCTCCCCTGAGCCTTTTTGTGCACGGCAGCACGTGATCACTGTGCCACCGTCTTCTTTGGAATCACTCGATGGGCGGGCAGAGTCCCCATTCTGCACGTCCGTGTTTCCAAAGTCCCGTCTGCATTAGATGATGCAAGCGGGATTTCGGCGTGTTAGGCAGCGAGGCGGTTGCCTCCCTGACGCCTTCTTCTCCGAGCGGGATCAGCCCTCTCACGGTCCCGCTCAGCCGCCTCCTTCTGGATCATTACGGTCTCACAGAATGAGGCAACTTCCTTCCAGTTATCTGGCTCAGCTAGCATAGCCTTCACTACCGCTGGTAGAGACAGATCCTGCCCGATTCTGGCGACCAGGGCTCGTCGCTCAGTGACCCACGCTGGACAGTCTTCCAAGGTGTGCTGTGCCGAATCCATCGCGTTTCCACAATGGTGGCAATTTGCCGTGGCTTCTCGCCCAATCCTATGCAGGTACTCACCGAAGCAACCGTGCCCGGTCAGCACCTGAGTCAGTCTGTAGGAAATGCGCTCCTTTCTTTTCAGCCAGGCTTCGAAGTGCGGCAGGATGGCTTCGACAACGCGCTTGCGCGAGAATTGCGGCTGCTGTAGCCGCTCGCACCACCTCTCGAGCGCGTGTCGCCGTTCCTGCCGTCTCAGCCTTACTACAACGATCCCCGGCACGCTATTTCCATTTTGGCGTATGTCGCGAATCCGGTTGTAGACCCTCGCGTCCATATCTGCCAGGATATCCAGTGGTGGAAAGCGTGCCAGGAGAGTTGCCGCCTCGAAGGATACCGTTCGGTATCCACGTGCGATCCGAATGGCCATTCTTCGCTGCAGACTATTAATTTTTGTCCTGCAGCGACGGACACCTGACAGTCTGTTTGACCACACAGGTGCCCCATAAAGGACCATTGATCGCACGACACCCGCGTAGAGGCGGCGAACTTCTTCCCGAGGCCCCCTGAGGTTGGGCAGCAACCTATGCAAGGCGCCCACTGCCCTTCCAACGCGGGGGACTAGTCGCTCGAAGTGCTCTTCGAAGCCCCACCTACCGTCCAGAGTGAGGCCAAGATACTTTATGTGTTGACCCACCTGGACTTGCGCATCTCCAACTGTCACTGATAAGCTGGGTGGCTCTCTGGTCCTTGGCAATTTGTGGAACCAGAGTGCCTCAGTTTTATGAGGCGCTATCTTTAAACCCAGCTCGCGGATCGCAGCCACGACTCTTGCCACACCAAGCTCAGAAAGCTGGATGGTCTCATCGAATGTATCCCCACCAGCCAACACCAGGGTATCGTCTGCATAGCAAATGATATTTACGCCTATGGGAAGATCGACACGCAGGACCACATCGTATGCAAGGTCCCACAAGAGAGGGCCTAAAACCGACCCCTGTGGAACCCCACACGTTATCTCCCTCCGGTGAACGCTACCGTCCCGGCTTACATAACAAATGTGCCGGTCACGTAGGTAATCCCAAATGATGCGCTGTAGGTAAGGTGGCACTCTGTGATAGACTAGTGCCGTCCTAATCGCATTCCAAGGCAAGGAGTTAAAGGCGTTGACGATATCTAAACTTACCGCCAACGCCACCCCACCCTGGGATACTACCTGCTCCGACAGTGAGCGTACGCGTAGGATCGCATCGACAGTAGAGCGTTGCCGTCGGAAACCATACTGGCTATCTGCAAGGTCAGGACCAACACGTGACAGGTGATCAACGAGCCTCTCGGCAATTATTCTTTCGAATAGTTTGGAGACTTCGTCGAGCAAGCAAATGGGGCGGTACGCAGAGGGAGACTCTGAATCCCTGCCTTCTTTCCTCAACAAGACTAATCCAGCCTCCTTCCAGTAGGTAGGGAACGTGCCCGCACAGAGACAGCTGTTAAACAGCTGTCTTAGGCGATCCCCTAGAGCATCCATAGCCAGAACCCACGCGCGGCCAGGAATACCATCCGGGCCTGGTGCGGTGTTACGAGCTCCCATGCGTCTTACAGCTCGGTCTAATTCGCCTTCAGTGACCCCCAATTCGTCGGACCAGTCCGAGGGTGGCAGGAGTGACGAAGGACTGTCTCTTACTACTGGAAAAAGTGTTGTTAAAACTCTCTCCAGTAGCCTCGGATCCATGGTTTCAGTAATAGGGGGAACCCAGGGACGTAATTTGGCCATGACCAATTTGTATGGTCTACCCCATGGGTCCCTGTTCAGTCCTTCGATAAGCTCCCTCCAAGACCTTGACTTTGCATCCGCGATTGCATGTTGGAGCGCCATTGTCGCTTCCCGGTACGCTCTATAGGCTGTGGCTATTTGTTCATCCAAAGCTCTTGGTTCTCTTCTACGTCGAATGCGCTGAAACTGGCGTCGTAATCTCAGACAACAGAACCGCAACTGCGCGATATCTTCCGACCACCAGTATGCCGCACCAGGACGCTGGGCGCATCTGACTCGGGGCATGGAAGCGTCACAAATCGACGTCATCCTGTCCCGAAACCAAGCCGCCTCTTCTTCTGGATCGGGTGAGATTCCTGGGGAATTAATATCTCCTGGCCACGCCGCGACGTTAGCTGCTGCAACGAGCATATCTCGATTGAGCCGCTTAAGGGCCCAACGGCGAGCCGGTTGGTTAGAACCTAGACGGCTCGGGCTGTCGATGGTGGGTAATGTTACATCAAAAACGATGTGACGATGGTCGGACAGTGTGACTATATCCTCCGCCACTCTCCATCCCGACACCATCCGACCAGCAGAAGGAGTACCCCACGACAGATCCACAATTGACTCTCCCTGCCACCTAACGCATGTGGACACTGACCCCCTATTTAAAAGTTGGAGATCAAGCGTCGCCGCCCAGTCTTGTGTCGCGCGTCCCCTCGGCGTATCCCGGGTGTTCCCCCAAGCTTGGGAGTGAGCGTTGAAATCACCCAGGACGAGCACCGGACGAGGTGAGCATTTGTATCGAATGCAATTCGCAACCCTGTCCAGATATCCCTCAAATTCGGTGAGGGAAATATTGGGAGACACGTAGCAGCCCACAACGACAAGAGACCCCCATTCCACAGCAACGAAACCTTGTCCCCTGTCTAGTAGAGAGCAGTGAAGCCGACCACTTCCACCAGCCCAATAAATGGCAACAGAGTCCACGGTGTCTCGAAACCAGCGAGGATGATCTCGAAGGCCGTAGGGTTCTGCTACTACCGCCAAGGCAACCGAACACTCCGCAACTGTCTGCAAAAATAGGTCCTGCGCATTGCGGCAGTGGTTCAGGTTGCATTGGAGAACTTTCAGGGCTGGGAAGGCGAGGTGTCCATGTCCTCCGCAGGGCCCGCACTCATTGGTGCCGGCGCCGATCCTTGTGATGTAGTAAGGGCATATACGGTCCGCTTCTTGCGCGGAGCGCATTTTTTTCCCCCCAACCGATGATCCGCTGGAAGACCTTGATCCGCACATACCGGACACCGCATGATCGGCGCCGTACATTCCCTAGCTTTATGAGCTCCCCCACAAGCGTAGCACTGCATGCTCCGGTCAACAGTACTAGTGCATTTGCTGCGGACGTGCCCAGGCTCGAGGCAACGGAAGCACATCATCCGACGTGCACCCAAAACCTGGACCCTTACTGACGTCCATCCTAAGTGCATGCACTTGTCAGAAGCCAGCTTCTTTATCGTCGCCAGTGGAGCACGGACCCAGACGTGCCCAAGCGAAGCAGGTGGACGACGAATTTCACCTACTTTCACGTCCTCGTTCGAACAGCCGCCTACCTTGGCAATAGCAGCTGCTACTTCGTCAGATGTGACGGCATCATCGAGGTCTAGGATCCTCGCCTCAGCTCTTTTAGTTGGGCGTGAAATCTTCACGTCGGAGTCGTTAAAAACTTCCCGCATACGGCTGGCTAGAATATCAGCCTTATGAGAAGACTCAGCGCCAGCGACGGTAAGAATTATTCCGCCATCAGCAGCCCTTCTTTGACCGACGGTGTCGATTCCAAGATCAGCTAGCCGGATTCGCTGCCTCAACGCAAACATGACCTCGCCGAGTTTGGCAGATGATCCCTCTCTTACCGAAACAGTGATAGCGGCCGTGGTAGGAACTCTAGGCAGTTTCACTGTCTGGTTTTTATTCTGGGCACTCGCCTGTGTGTTGGGTTGGGGAGTCTTAGCATTTTTTGCTTTTCTACCCACCACAGTAGACCAGGTCTCTTTTCCAGTCCTCGTTGCATCCAGTAAAGCCTGTGAAGTCTGAGTTGGTACTGCAGATACAGCAGGCAGATCCACCACTGGGGCCACGACTTTGCGTTTACCCTTCCCTTTACCTTTCTTCTTTGTGGAGTTAGGGACAAGGCAAGGTTCAGCAATTGTCTGCGCTTGAGCAGTCGATGACAGGGCTTTTCTTATATCGGCAGCCAGTGGAGGACGCAGAGGCTTCTCAGGAGGCAACCTTCTCTCCAAAGCCGCTAGTTTAGCATCTATCATGCCTCCAATCTCGAGAGCTATGGAACGTCGAAACTGAGCCTCCGACTCATCCGACCGACCAAAACCTCCGGCTTCCGCTGCAGTGGTCTGACTATACCCCATTAAAGGGGCTGCCATAGTCGAACTCGCCATAACTTCGCCCTTACGGCTAAGAAGGCTAACTTGCGCTGTCAGCTTTTCGACCTGTGCCTGGAGACTGGTAAGACGAGCCTTTAAATCGGCGTTTTCTGTTTCCAGCCTCTCCACATTGACCTCAGCGGCCGATCGAGTGGCTAGCTCAGCAACTGCAGCTTGCACTGTTACTGCTGCCAACTTGAGGCTGTACACAAAGCTACTTTTGAGGTTGCGGGAGCCATTTGCAACATCCTCTATGGTCTTAAGACTATCCTTAATGCAAGTGCTTAGTTCCACCGTTGGTTGCGTCTGCATCGTCTTAGCCAACATCTCCAATTCAGGCAAGTTCTGTTTTGCTGATGATTTAGTCTTTGGCTGCTTAGCTGGTGGGCTCGCTATGTCGGAGTCTGTGCCCTTCTCTACTCCGTCAGTTAAGGGTTTGCTAAGGCTAACCAGTTTACCAACCCTTTTCTTCATCGGTCCATCACTTTCCGGTATCTGAATACGCTTGCGCGTGCGTCCTCGAGACGATTTCGATACTTCCGAGGCAAATGAAATTTGCGATAGTGAAGCGTCGCTGGTGTCACTCGACATCTCGTCGGCAATTGGATTAGGCGGGCGCACAAAATGTGCGCGGGTTAATACCTCCTTTGGCCCTTTCTGAGCCCTAGGTTCCGGTGCTACGGATATGCTAGGAGTAGAACCCACCAACTCCTTATCACCGGTACGTGAGCCACCCTGGCTCAATGCGTCCTTAAAGGACGGGTAAAAATCCGATTGGGATTTGAAGCGTTCATTGTCCCCCCCAGAATACGTGGGACTGACCGAACTCTGTTCGGTGAGGGATTCTCCTACTGCGGAGCAGCAGGTACCCTCCTGGGGTAGTTTATTTTTATGACTCGCTTCCATTGTTAAATGCTGAACACAGCTTTGCCTTTTTTTTTTTTTTGTACTGGGGTGGGGTCCCCAGTAATTTCGCACTCTTTCACTTTCACTGTCATGTCTTATAAAAAGACTCGTACTAGAAGTGAATTTCCTTACTTGCCAAAGCGGCAAAGAGTGATTCGCGCACCGTCTCAGAACACCAACTACTGCTGATGTTCTCAGACGGTGCGCCCTTTGCGGAAGTCCGATGTTATACTCCGCCCCGTGTCCCTCTTTGTCTGGTCTCTCACTTGAGGCCTTCCGGCATGAGTGACTCTACCGGCAAAGCCCTCAAGGTCATTGAGACACGCAAGCCCCACCACGACGACAACGTGGAGACACACTCGGTGGGGCCGATTATCTGTCCTACAAACATTTTGACGTGGTCAGGCAGCGTAACATTGCTCTTGGCTATTAAGCCATTGGCCGTCACGACTATCAGCACAATGATTGCTCTATCCACTTCCCACATGCCGACAACCTCGCGAGCCAAGTCAAGATATTTAGTTTGTTTATCCTTCTCAGCTTTCATGAGGTTCTCGTCATCAGGTACCGCTATATCAACAATCATTGTGCGACGCTCTAGTCGATCTATCACCACTATGTCAGGCTTATTGGCAACAATAGTCCTGTCAGTGATGATAGATCGATCCCAATACAATGTGACGCTGCCATTCTCGAGAACTGGGTCGGGCAAATACCTATAGTAGGGTAGTTCTGATTCCACAAGATTGTATTTAAAGGGCAAGTTGCTGATGGATAATCCTGGCTACAAAGTTGTGTCTATGCAAATAGTCTCCGTTAGCTAAATGAGTACACCAAGAAATAATTTGTCGAATTGATTCTCTGGGCCGGTGGCATCCCCGACAGATGTCAACCGTACCGTCCTTCACAATGTATTTCCGGTTTATTGTTATTTCGTTTATTTAAATATATTTACATATAAATTATACTTTTAAACATTCAATAAAAAATATTTAAAAATATAAAAATAGTAGCCCACCGGTATCGGGAACAGGGTCCAAGCTACCGGCGGTCAGGGCTCCAGAGAAAGGAGCCTCCTGACTATACGAGCCGTGTCCAGCAATACTGCTTTCTGAATCAAGCCCTTGATCTAGTCGCCTAACGAGAGCCTCCTAAGATATTGGTCGAGGCTCTTGGCTATTAAGCCATTGGCTGAAACAACTATCGGTACAATGATCGCTAAATCCACTTCCCACATGTCGACAACCTCGCGAGCCAAGTCAATATACTTGACTTGTTTATCTTTCTCGGCTTTCGCGAGGTTCTCGTCATGCGGAACGGATATGTCAACAATCATTGCACGCCTCTCGCTTCGGTCCACCACCACTATATCAGGCTTATTGGCTACAATAGTCCTGTCAGTGATGATGGACCGATCCCAGTACAACGTGATATCGCCATTATCGAGAACTGGATCGGGCACATACCTGTAGTATGGCAACTCCGATTCCACAAGAGAGTACTTCAGAGCAAGTTGCTGATGGATAATCCTGGCTACAAGGTTGTGTCTATGCAAGTATTCTCCGTTAGCTAGACGAGAACAACCAGAGATAATGTGGCGGATTGATTCACCCAGTCGGTGACATGCCCGACATATGTCAACCGTGCCGTCCTTCACTTATTGTTATTATTATTATCATAACCGTATTCTCCGTTGTCCCCAGACGAACCTGCCGATTCCTGGCGGCAGCAAGATCCAAAGAGACACTTGGGTCACTGTCATAGAACAGTTCCTCATGCTAACGCTCATCGTAGGTCGCTGGCTGCTGCCCAAGGGAGACCTCACAAGAGACCAGCTTAGTCAACTGTTGTTGGTATATATCGGTAAGTTATATACACTTTCACTAGGTTATGAGGTCGAACAAGCCACATGTGTAAGTTCTAGCAGGTGCGGCAGTCAAAATCGCGTTCTGTCACTATGTACGGGGGACGTATGTAAACATTTCTATGGGATATAACAGAGACAAATATATAAAATTGATTCTCTTGCGAAATGTTGCAGCTGCGGTGTTTTATAAAAAAAAAATTTTTGCGAGGCTGGAAAGGTCTCATACGCACTGCAAAAAATTTCAACTTTGCCTCTAATCGACCTCATACGTACTGGCTGAAAGACAATGGAAAATGACTCCACCGCGAACGTGTTAAGGCATATTATGGGGTGGCTCTCGTAAAACAACTCCTAATATTGACTCTTATGCTTACCAAAAGAGACACACAGTTTAGTCAGCTCAAGCTGCTGCTGACTTATATCGGTAAGTAACATACATAATGACGAGTAGAACAATCCCTGATGCTGACTATCATGCTTACCAAAAGTGTCCTACAAGAGACCAGTACCCCTAGCCAAGTTTCTAATCTGCAATAGATAACGCTTGTAGAAAGCTTCAAATGTACGGGAATGACGTCGTCTCAACGCTCAGTCACGTGGTCAGAACAAAAGAATTGGCGGCAACGTCAACTCGAAGCGTTCGGCGCAAGCGAAACGTTTGTAACTTGGCTAGGTGGCAGTTTAGTCAGCTGCTGCTGATCTATATCGGTAAGTAACATTAAGACATAGGATGACTCTCGCAGAAGAGTTCCTATGGTGACTCTCATGCTTACCAAAAGAGATCTACAAGAGACCAGTAAAGTCAGCTGTTTATATAGGTAAGCAACAATAAGACATATGGTGACTCTTCTAGGACAATCCCTGATGTCGACTCTCATGCTTACCAAAAGAGACTTTTTTTTCCGATGGGAAAAATCATCCTATGACAACCCCCGCTCTTGGGCGGAACGGGAGATAGTGTCAGACTCTTACTGACAAAAAAACCCATCCCGTTCCTTCTAGCCTTCATACCGGGGCTCGAGCTCCCTTTCGGATAACCCTAGCCCCAGTAATAACCCTGGCCCCAGTAATAACCCTGGCCCCGGTAATAACCCTGGCCCCAGTAATAACCTTGGCCCCAGTAATAACCCTGGCCCCAGTAATAACCCTGGCCCATTTAATAACCCTGACCCCAGTAATAACCCTGGCCGCAGTAATAACCTTGGCCCCAGTAATAACCCTGGCCCCAGTAATAACCCTGGCCCCAGTAATAACCCTGGCCCCAGTAATAACCCTGGCCCCAGTAATAACCTTGGCCCCAGTAATAACCTTGGCCCCAGTAATAACCCTGGCCCCAGTAATAACCCTGGCCCATTTAATAACCCTGGCCCCAGTAATAACTCTGGCCCCAGTAATAACCCTGGCCCCAGTAATAACCCTGGCCCCAGTAATAACCTTGGCCCCAGTAATAACCCTGTCCCCAGTAATAACCCTGGCCCATTTAATAACCCTGGCCCCAGTAATAACTCTGGCCCCAGTAATAACCCTGGCCCCAGTAATAACTCTGGCCCCAGTAATAACCCTGGCCCCGGTAATAACCCTGGCCCCAGTAATAACCCTGGCCCCAGTATACCAAAAGACTCCGCTGTTCGTCCGTCCGTCTGTCTGACTATCACCAGGCTCTCACGAATATCACGATAGCTAGACAGTTTATTTTTTTAACAGTTAAAATGTTAAAACAGTTTTGCGCGCTGTGAATCTATACAGCCGTGCAATGCATAACTTATAGTATGAAACATACAGCTAAAGTTAAAGGACCTATTACACTGCGCTGAATATCGCGTGCGATATTCCGACTCGTACTATTTTTCATTTATAGAAAGACAGTCTAACCACTGCGCGATACGTCGAACCATAGACAAACGTGTCTGAATAACGCGTAGTGTAATAGATCCTTAAGTGCCTGACTGGGTTTGAACTCACGATGTACAAATTATAAGCCAGTCTAGTTTCAGCCTTCAGTGATTCATTTTTCAACAACAAAAAAAAGCAGCATATAATATTAACTTAGGCTCGCCGGCTCCCATGCAACAAACGTGATATTTTTGCTGTTATTTTGCTACGTACGGTACTGAGTTTTCGCACGCGAGTCCGGCTCGCACTTGACTGTTTTTTTTTAAATATTCAAATGCTTTCTCTTTGAGTTAAGTCTCTGTATAATTAAGTCCTCTTTCCCTATCCAGGTACAGCGGCCGACATAATAGAATTCTTCGACTCCTTCAAAGACGAGAAGGTAGCGACTGAGAAAGTCCTGGTCCTCCTCACCCTGGCCATTTGGTCATGGTCCCTGATGCAGTTCACCGTGGTCCTCACGGCCACCAAGAGCCGCAAGTCCAGAGGAACAGCTAATAGGTCCGACATGTATGTACGTACTATGTTACACCTGCACGCGTGCTCATGATACACGAAAGCACTTTTTGTGAAAGGATTTTGGGTGAGACAAGGAAGTTCGTTGCGTTTTTTTTTTTTTGGGTATGTTGATACGGGACGCTAGTGCTTGTTTCCGGGAAAAACTAGTGTCTTTTTTTATAATAATAATAATAAAAAAAAATTATAACACTTTATGCACACATGAGTACAGAGGCGGACTTAATGCGTTAGGCATTCTCTTCCAGTCAACATTTGAGTGATGCAGAGAAAAAGCAATGGTTGGTTTAATAAAAGACTCAAGAAAAAAAATTAAAGGTATTTGCGCTGACGTTTGTGATATCTACCTGAAAACTGTCTATGCGTATTATAATTTTTATGTAATCGTCAGAAAATTATTTAGTATTTTATGATACTCATAATTATATTGAAATATTAATTTCGAAATAACTGTCGAAGTATAATTTTACGATTAGGAATCAATTAGCAAATAATCTAAAGAGCCACTGAACTTCACTCTAAAAAAAGCTTCAAAAAGTTCCAGCGTTATGGCCAATTTTTCCATAGACAGAGGAAATAAAAAAAAGACATCCACATTGGATGTTTTTTTTTTTTATTTCCAATAAATTCTTTTTATACGCGTTTGTACATAAGCTTCCTTTGCCCACTCTGAATCGACGATTTTATGTACATGATGATACTTACTTCCAGATACATCTAGTGTAAAAAAACAAAAATTACTTACATACTACGGTCTTGGTGCGAGTTGTTTTTACGTTAATGTGATCGAAACGTTGAACGCATTAATTTGGCTATCTGATTTGATTCTTTTATTACGTAAAACGATTTTTACTAGTTTTTGACCCCCTCCCTACTCTAAATAAGAAAAAAATAAAAATATGCCGCGACCACTTGTTTAATATTTAAAAAATGAATACTTGTATGTTTTGAAGTTTATTTTTTAAATTATTTTAAGAACATTTACAAGTGTGTCGTTTACGCTGAATCTTAACTCTGCGTATTTTTGTAATCTTACGTAAGAACTATTAACCCGAGGCCCACGAAATGCGACGCTCCAAGAGAATTCGCCTTGTGCTCACAGCTTGAAGGGACCGCAAACCTGAGTATATGGTTTTAATTTCAACTCGATACCTCCACACGTTCTCGAGATAAAGGGTCTTGACAGACAGACAGACGGACGGAAAACAAAGTGATCCTATAAGGGTTCCGTTTTTTCCTTTTGAAGTACGGAACCCTAATTAGTTAGCGCTTAGAAATGACGCTTGTAGTGAATTGACGTCTCAAGCGTAGCGTTACTATCGTGGCCGTGCTATAAGACTCCCTCCCACCGCCTTATAAGAAAAAAATAAACATGGTCGGACTTCCTACCCCCCCCCCCCCCCATATCGTCTTACATAATAAATGAATGGTCTCCAAACATGTCGATCTTGTTAACGTAAAACAAACTCGCACTAAGTACTCCATTATTATACATTTTGTATTTTAGTGTGTATATCAAACTAAGTTTTGCTAACTATGTGAATCTTTTCATGGATTTTCAGGGGAAAACCAGAGTGTTTCGGCTTGAATCAGGGTGTATTTTTTAAGAACCTTTTTTCACAATTCAAATATATTATGTATATGTCACTGGATAAATGGAAAATCTTTAGATTTTAATAACCTAAATATTTATGGTTTCTGTCACCGTCAAATATCGGCTTCTCCATACAATCTGTCCAATCAAGTTTATTATTTTATTTATTACTTTATTGCACACCTTATCTTATTTAAGGACAAACATTTACAAAAATAATAAGTGTACATAGGCGGTCTTATTGCACAGGGCAATTTCTGCCAGACAACCTTTGGATGGACTGAACGAAACGAAAAGAAATGGAATTTTCTATGGAGAGGCTGTTTATTTTCTCGTTTCCCAAAAAATTTGTGGAAGATTCTTCAGTTTCGTCTACTGAGCAAGCCCTCTAAGTTGGCGGAGAAAATCTGTCCCTTACACACTGTATAATTTTAGACTAAATTATTTTTTTATACAAATAATAACTTAAACAAAAAAAAAATTAGACAAAGGCCCAATTATCCAGTGACATATACACTCTGAATGAAAAAAAATCTATCATATTGATCACGCTTTTCAGCTTTTTTGTGTACCATTCACATTTATAGGAACAAAAGACAACATCGGAAGAAATCAATCACAATTACGTATTTTTTACACAGATCAAGGTTACTGTGCTTGCCATTTATAATCAGAGGCCAGAACGCAAAGATGTATCTAATTTAATACGGGGTCATTTCGACCTCGTATCGCACTAAACCAAAAGCTTTGTTTCTTAAACGTTACGGGGTCTAATAGGTCCCTTTTAACCTCGTATTGCACTAAGCCAAAAAGCTTTTTAAATGCTACGGGGTCTAATAGACCCCTTACCGCAATGATGATGGTTTCATACGGGGTCTTAAACGCCCCGTACGGCAGGAGTAGGAATAATGCAAAATTAAGTGTTGCTGTCAATATGAAATCCTAGTCTAATACATATCTTTCATATTTTTCTTTCCAACAGAAATAGCAGGGCGTGTTGCTGTTCCATAGAAGTCTGCGCTATAATGATGAATATAGCTCTCCAAGATGCGCCGTTCTTAGCGTTTCGACTCCTGATCATCTGCCATTACAAGATCATCAACTACATGAATATGTTCTTCACTTGTAAAAACACGTTGGTGAGTCCTGTTTTTACAAGCTGTTGTCTTACTTGTAATGTTTGAAGTTAATCGTTGCAGCGACATCTATAATGTGACGGAACTAAAACTCTAAATCCTATACCGCGGTATTAAGACGAGAGCCCATCGCGACGCATGCTGTGCATGGGCACACGGTGCATTTTAGCTGCGTGTATTAATTTGTTTAACAAAGTGAGTCTACGTTTCCACTGGAGTAGATACACGAGACCCACGACTATGCATAGCGTGGCACGGCGCAAAGAGAGCCTACGCACGTGCCACTGTAATCCACGGACACGGGCTTCACAGCGCAGTTTTCAGTCATACACCTCCCGCAGTGTATGACTGAAAACTGCGCTAAGATAAGCGTGCTGTATATAGTCGTGAGTCATATATTCGTGTACTCCAGCGGAAACGTAGACCCACGTCGACAGCGTTGAGCTATGTAAGCCTATTCGAGCAAGCCCCGCATGTATCAATGACGTCAATTCATGCGTAGCCTCTGCATGGGTTGCAGTGGACACAACCACACACGTTTTCTTACAAAGCGAAGCCATACACGTGCGTAGCCTCTCCGTGCACCGCGGTGGGGCCGCGCTTTTAAGGTCATAGCTCACTTAGACGACTCTGCTCCCACCCGGCAAAAAGAATATCACTCAAATATGGGCTTTAAATATTTCCTTTAAGATATATTTTGCATTGGCATCATAAATTAGCAGACAGCTCGCTTTCAGCGAACTTACCGCCGTCAGACTGCTCGGTAGTTGACGCCTCGCTGGCCGCACGTTGTAGACGAGCGGTCGCCGCGGTGTCCGCGCGCTCACTGCTAGCAGTCGCCGCTCATTCGGTCAGTATCTACACAAAAGCAAGAGCGGTCGGCGGGTGGACAACTGGCCATCTGTTAGCTGACACTGTGTGGACTGCTGGGTGCCTGCTAGCTGTCGCCGCGTGGACTGCTGGATGCCTGCTAGCGGTCGCCGCGTGGACTGCAAGCAGTCGTCTTAGTTTAGGGCGGTGTTGGGTGGGAGCAGTGTTGGAGCAGAGTCGTTTAAATGTTCTATGACCTTTAGAGTTCTCTACGCGATTAGAACATGGACAATAGTCCGAAATCAACAATTGAGCTTTAGCCCGGACCAGACCCAAAACTTGTCTAGTCAGAGGAGATTCAGTGTTAGGCTTTTATTAAACAAAACCTACCTATGTTTTCCGATCCCCATTTCCGGCCACCTTAGGCGCGGGCTTGCGGACGGCGAGCAATGGGTAGCTCGCTGTCCGACCGTCCGATAACCGTCTGGACCGCGCCCAAGTCGTCGAAGGCGCGTCTTTTTCACGCGCGCCTATGTACAAGCCAAAGTCGCCAAGACGTCAACCGCCTGTCACTCCTCCTCGCTCCGGACCATGGCCTCAGCCAAGGCCCGGCGCGAGAGGTCTCCGCCGCCGATCGCCCCCACGACGGCACGGCGATGCTCCGCCTAAACAGGGCACACCTCGACTGTGTGCTCCACCGTGTCCTCCGGGCGTTCCGCACGGTGGCGACAGCCAGGCATCACTTCCGCTTTAATTCGGAACAGGAACCTCCCGAACTTGCCATTTCTGGTGAGGACCTGTGTCATGCGGAAGGTAAGGACGTCATAAGGTCTTTCCAGCCACGCCTCAAAGAGGGGATTTATCGCCATAATTGTGGCGTGCCCAGCACTGGGTTGCGATAGTCGCTGACGCCATTCCACCATGAGATCCCGTCGGAGCTCTGTCCGCCATGCCGTGACCTGTCGCGGCAGAGGACTTTCACCCCGGCGTTGCATCTCCACGCGCATATCGTGCACGTATGCAAGGACTGTTGCCTCCAGATCCCACGGTGATAAGCCAGCCAGAAGGCTCGCCGCTTCGCGGGAAATCGTGCGGTATCCCCGCACCATCCGAATTGCCATGACCCTCAGGCAGGCGTTCGGAATGGCTGCCGATCGCTTTTGCAGCGACGGTGCTCCGTAGAGGGCCATGGACCGAACGATCCCCACGTAGAGCCTCCGGCAGGAGGCGTCTGGACCCCCTAGGTTGGGCAGGAGCCGCTTGAGAGCGGCCCCAGTCCGGTTGAGTTTGGGAGCCAGACGTCGGAAATGCTCCTCGAAATTCCACCGGCTGTCGAGGATGAGTCCCAGGTACCTCATCGATGACCCGACGACGATGCGAACTTCTCCTACCGTTAGTTGGGAAAAACCATTATGTTCCCATATTTGCCATTAGCTTTCTAGGGTTACGGTAACTCTGCCAAATATTCCTGTAAAAACGCTGGACAGATGATGCTTTATTACATTATGATAGAAGTGTGTTATGTTAGTGATTACCGTCGAGGCGGTATTTAGACCCGACCCGTGGCGAGGGTCTCAAGAGAGCCGAGAACGGTAATCATTAATTACTCACGTGTATCATACGACGTTTTTCAATACACTTGTCAAGAAAATAACTGTAAAACTAGCAAACTTTTGTGGCGGTTAAAATCTGTTTTTATATGCGCGCCCATATTTTCTTTTTCTCCTCGTGGGGGACGACCCGCCCCCATCCTGATACGATAGTGAAATAAAATTATGGCGGGTAAGAAGTTGAAAAAAAAGGTTTTTTTTTTTTTTTTTTTAATCTTTATTTATTTATTTTTTTTTAAAGGGGTTTTTATCCACACGGATACGTCAACCCCATTGTACCTTATATATATACTCTATTTACACACATAAACATAAAAATATTCTTATATTATAAAATAAAATGAAATACTGCTAAACACCGCCTTCACATTCGTAAAAAATAAATAAACTATAATACAAAACTAAACGCATAATTTGTGGGTTAACCCACAAATTATGCGTTTAGTTCTTTCTGATTTGGGGTATGCCAATACATTTTGGATAAGTCCAACATCCCACATGTTAAAATTATATTCTCGAGCCAGAGCTTCCCTTTCATTTTTAGGGTTCCGTAGCCAAATGGCAAAAAACGGAACCCTTATAGATTCGTCATGTCTGTCTGTCTGTCTGTCTGTCTGTCTGTCTGTCTGTCTGTCTGTCTGTCTGTCTGTCTGTCCGTCCGTATGTCACAGCCACTTTTTTCCGAAACTATAAGAGCTATACTGTTGAAACTTTGTAAGTAGATGTATTCTGTGAACCGCATTAAGATTTTCACACAAAAATAGAAAAAAAGCAATAAATTTTGGGGGTCCCCATACATAGAACTGAAACACAATTTTTTTTTTTCATCAAACCCATGCGTGTGGGGTATCTATGGATAGGTCTTCAAAAATGATACTGACGTTTCTAATATCATTTTTTTCTAAACTGAATAGTTTGCGCGAGAGACACTTCCAAAGTGGTAAAATGTGTGTCCCCCCCCCTCTAACTTCCAAGATAAGAGAATGATAAAACTAAAAAAAATATATGATGTACATTACTATAAAAACTACCAACGAAAATTGGTTTGAACGAAATCCAGTAAGTAGTTTTTTTTTAATGCGTCATAAACCGAAAAAAATACACTATTATTAAAACATCGATCAAAGTTACAACACATTACAAGAACTTTTATATTATGTTACTTGCTGCTACGGAACCCTTCATGGGCGAGTCCGACTCGCACTTGGCCGGTTTTTGTTCCTAACACATTCAAAAAAAGGTTTTAACTACATTATAGCACTAGTGCGTAATGGTAATCAAAATGACACAGTTTGGTAACACGTGCCATTATATAACTAAGTGCAGTGCAATAAGAGTCATTTTATGAGCAAGTGTATTAAAAATATTATTTTTGTTCGTCAGGTAATCTTACTACAAATATATCGACTGTATGTCTTACACTTGGAAACTGTTGAGGAAGGGAATGGCGGCTCCGTGTACAGGAAGAAGACAAAACATAGGAATCCCGATAAGAAAGAAAAGGACAAGAAACATAGGTGAGTAAGAGAGATTTAAAGTCGTTTATTTGAATTTAGAAGTCGATACGTTAGGTATTGGATTTTTTTGTCGATGATAATTTCCAAATATAAGGCAATTGTTAAAAGTAAAGAAATATCAGTTAGTCTCCCTAATATTAAGTAATTTCATTGCTAAAAATATAGCAACACTGTTTTTCCGTATAGCCAACATTACGCTGAAGGAACTTCTTAAGTGAAACGCACTGTAGGGTTTTCAGAAAAAATCACACCATCAGTTAGAGTCACGTAGAAAAAAGGTGTTCTACTTTTAAACGTATACACCGCTACTTTAGTACACTAAAAATGAGGCTCTATCTGTACCCGTTACTGATCATATTTTTGTATCGTTCATTTTTTAATTAAAGACTATGATTTGACATGTGCAAATGTCAATTTCTGAAAATATGTTGCCAGATTTTTAGTAAAAGTGATGTCCCCAAATTCGATTTTTCATACCGGTTTTTTAACATTAGAACCTTTATGGAAAATAGGACTAAGATACTGTATGTGTGTGTTTATATAAAGTCTAATATGAATTGAAAACTAAAATAATCAAAAATATTACCATATTTTTTAACACTCCGCCTTTTACTTAGGCTAAGAACTCACGAAGCGGTTTTCACTTCTGTAGAATGCTAGTGATATATATGTCTACCAAATTACTTTCAGGAAATACAAAAGCTGATCATAATTAGTTGCATAAAAAACGAAATTATTTTTACGATTTTTTTTCGGTTTTTTGGTTAGTATCGGTTGCGGTACCTTACTATTTATGAAATGGAAAAAACATGCAACATTCGTATTGTCAAATCGTAGTCTTTGATTAAAACACGAAGAATAGTCAAAAGTATAAAAAACCGAAATCCTAAAATTGACCACGAAAAGGTAAATTCATCATAGAATCAATCATACATAACAACTCCTAGTAGAAAATACTGCGGGCAGTGTTTTTCCTTCATAATTATTGTCACATATTCATTGATTAATACCTGCACAATATTTCCATAAAATGAGTGACATTTTGGGACATAAACCAACGCTAATAACTTTGCTGTTTATGAATATTATTTATTGAGATTTTACTTATAAAATAACAAGGGCTTTTCTAATAAGCCCTTTAAGTATGTGTACTAATTAAAAAATTATACAAAACCGAGAGACACTAAAATTAAAAAAAAAAACTTTGATATAAAAAAATATTTTTGTTAAAAATGCACCTCCTAATTCATTAAGCTCTATATTCTTTCGCAGTAAACACAAATCGAAGAAGCACAAGAAAAAACACGAGATTGGAGAGACTTCTATATCTGTGATCAGTGACAGGAGACACGACAGGGGCGACGGAGGGAGGATCAGGTCAGTACAGCTAATCATAGAGTCAAATGACCGCGGGGTCATCTAACCGCAGGGTCAACTGACTGCAGGGGTCATCTGACCGCGGGGGTCATCTGACCGCGGGGGTCATCTGACCGCGGGGGTCATCTGACCGCGGGGGTCATCTTACCGCGGGGTTCCTTTTACCGGGAGGTTTCTATATCTGTGATCAGTGACAGGAGACACGACAGGGGCGACGGAGGGAGGATCAGGTCAGTACAGCTAATCATAGAGTCAAATGACCGCGGGGTCGTCTGACCGCGGGGTCATCTGACCGCGGGGGTCATCTGACCGCGGGGGTCATCTGACCGCGGGGGTCATCTGACCGCGGGGTTAATCTGACCGCGGGGGTCATATGACTGCGGGGGTCATCTGACTGCGGGGGTCATCTGACCGCAGGGGTCATCTGACCGTGGGGGTCATCTGACCGCGGGGGTTATCTGACCGCGGGGTTCCTTTAACCGGGAGGGTTCATTTTTTTTTATAAGTTGTGTATTTCTTTACTAACAACAATAGATTGTATTATCTCAAAAATAAATTATTATTATTAATAACCGCGGGATCATCTGACCACGGGGGTCATCAGACCGCTGGGTCAACTGATCACGATGTCAACGACGAAAAGTACCTTTTACAGTTACCGACTTAAAATTGTTTACTTGATTGAAATAAACCGATTAAAGTCGCAAAAACCGGTCGATTTATGTAAGTATAGGTAGCAATTAATAGGTTGAACTTGACTCGTTTAGATTTTTAGTAAGTGCATTAACTACATAGCAATGGAGCTAACTAAAGACGCCGACTAGTCGGCTCTCAGATGGCCGACTAGTTCTATTTGCAGCATGACCATTTTTTGTACAATATCAAATTGGTAAAATCTGAGTTCCGCATTAAGATTCGATAAATCCTAACTAATATTATAAATGTGAAAGTGTGGATGTTTGGATGTTTGTTACTTAATCACGCAAAAACGGCTGAACGGATTTGGATGAAATTTAGCATGCATATAGCCTTTGACATGGAAAAGAACAAAGGCCTATATATACCTTTTATCCCGATTCCTGAAGTACCTAATGCCACACGGGCGAAGCCGCGGGCAAAAGCTAGTTAAAAATAAATAGGCAAAGAACTTTAGCGTGGTCGTTTATTTCTACCGCCAGGATAGTTAAGTCAGACCGGAATATCTCTCCGCTTACCAGTTCTGAGCACGATAAGTCCATGAGGGCAATTGTTAAATGATAAATGGTAAATGATAAATGATAAATTCATTGAATTTTTTGCGTAGCACCCGCTACAGACCCTCTCCGTAGCTTCGTAGCAGTTGACCGTAGCATCGGCTACGTCGTAGCACCAACCGCACGAACCATGTAGACCTTTATTTATTACACCATCCTAAGTACTGGCTATCCATACTAATCTATACTTATAATATACTAGCTGTGCCCGCGACTTCGTCCGCGTGGACTACAGGATTTTGAAATTATTTTTTCTAAAATAAAAGTAGCCTATGTTACTCCTTATTACATCAGCTACCTGCCAAAAAAAGTCCCGTCAAAATTGGTCCAGCCATTTCAGAGATTAGCCCGGACAAACAGACAGACAGGCAAAATTTAAAAAAATGTTATTTTGGTGTATGTACCGTATCTATATATAGGGTGACTGGTAATTAGTGTAAGATACTTAAACACGTGATTATGCTCATGATAACTAACAACTTTTACTATGGGAAAAAATCTGAAATCGCGAAAAAAAAAATCAGCTGTTCATTACATTAATGTTTGCCTAATGTACTGAACAGCTGATATTTTTTTCGCGATTTCGACTTTGCTCCCATAATAAAAATTGTTTGTTTTATTAGTATCGTACACTAATTGCCAGTCACCCTATATATATATATATATATTATATTATAAAGTGGTAAAGTTTGTTTTTTTGGTTTTTGTTTGTAGGAGGTAATATCTGGAAATACTGCCCCCCTAGCCAAGTTACAACCGATTCGTGTCGAATTCCGTTCTCCAATCGGTAACGCCTCGGTGTCTGCAATTGTAGAAAACGATAAATTGGTAGCCATATTGACGCGCCTGAGTTGGCCGCTCGTTCTACAATGTAGCGTTTGTATAACAAAGGATGTAGCGTCGAACATTGTAGAAACGATAACGTTTCATTCTATCATTTTGAACTTGGCTACGAATTTTCTATTCGTTTGTTCTGACCACATGTTGTCATTCCTATACGTTTGATTCATTTTCGACTAACGTTAACGATTGCAGATAACCAACTTGGCTGGTCAGATTGTTAAAATGTTTTCACCGACAGAAAGTTGCTTTATTCCTGAGTGACATAAGACTAAATTATATATAAGCAGGCGAAACTGCGTCTGAAAAACTCAAAAAAAAAGACATGTGGCACTCGGGGACAGCCGCGGTAAATTGCTGGTATTGCATAGCATTTTTATGAATCTATGCAATTATAATAATTTATTTATTTTATTTATGCAGTATTTTTATTCCTTTGTTTTTTTTTTCTTTGATATTAATTGAAGTTACACTGTCACACATTGAATTGAATTTTGATTGATTGTTCACTCATTTGTTTTATCGGTCACCACGCTCAAAAAACAAATGAGTGGGGGGTGTTAGGTTATTTTCGTTACGGAATTTCTGGATTCGGTCTCCATGCTCAAGGCCCGCGATAGAAGCTATGCAATAGCTTAAAAATGTCTCTTATTCTGACAATTACCTACACACTTTGATATCCTAAGATTTACTAGTAAAATCTAAGACATATCAATGATGGACTTTTACAGTAACATTATAAATCAAAAACTCCCAAATCCAGTTACTCAATTCCGAGACATATCGCCGTCTCTCTGAGTCACCTCGGTATAATTCCCTATTGTCGAACAAAAGGCTTGACCCCACAGCGATTAGCTATAGGTACTATATCTACGCTATACTATGACTATGCTATAGTGCTGGGGTCGCGAGGGACGGACGGTCATCACCTTGACATAAACCCGTTCAAATCAACCTTCGCTAGTGATGGGGCGAGCTCTGAAGTATCGATAAGTTTGAGGTCGATTTAAGTTTTATTTTGTTCCGTGTTTTTTTCCGTGTTCGTCCTGCTTTTGGTGGGGTGAATGGGAAAAAAGAGAGAAAAGAATATTTATTTAGTAGACTGAGACAGGCCTCCGTCACTCCATGTACTTGCGCGCTATAAGTGCCTACCGCCCAGCCGAGCGGTCTCGCTCCGCCGGCGAATCAAATTCAGTGCGGTTTTCGCAAGCGAAACGCGCGCACGCCGTTCAATTTTAATAGTGCTGTTCGTTCGTACGCGTATTACGATGCCGTGTGGTGCCTTGTAAAAAAGAGAACCGACTTCAAAACACTAAACCGTAAGAAATAATTTCTTCTTTGATGTCGGTGCTTTTTCGATTCGTAATTACCAGCTGTTAGCACTAACATAAAAAAAAAAAACAAATTATTTCTTACGGCTTTGTGCTTTATTTGAAGTCTGTTCTCTTTTTTTAAGGCTTTTTTTTCATTTCTAGTGAACATCTCCGAAGATCATCATCAAACTAAGAAGTATTATACTTATTTTAAAACGTTCTCCTAAATGTAACAAATCCTTTTCTGAAAACCGCATCAATATCGGTTTAGCCAAACGCGAGATTATCGCGCACAAACATACATACCTACAAACCATACAAGTCAAACTTCTCAGTTTGGCCTGTATGTCTGATCACCTCCTTTTTTTTAAGTTGGTTAAATATTTTATAAATGATAAAATTTTTAACTGCCACATAAAAGTCAGAACATATTCACAGTTCTCAATAACATAGATAAAAAGTTATGTTAATTTAATTTTATCGAAAAGGCAGCCCTGCGATGAGTGTGGAATCGCGCGGTGCGAAGCAATCACTGCTGTACGCTTGAGCATTTAGGCGCATTTTAGCATACAGTGGTTGTTGACGCGAGGGAGTAGGCAATTATCGTAATAGGTATTGGAAATTTTCTACTGAGTGAAGTATCTGTTACGTAGTAACTATTCAGTAATCTGTGACTGAGATCTCACAACCCTTGAGCGCCGATTTTACATACGACTGTATAACTTGAATGAGCTTGAAAAACGCTTAATTGTCGTGTCGTTTTGTGAGTTTTTTTTTGGCCGAAAATTTAGGTTTTCTATTATATCTTTGTTTTCCTACAAAAATCCAGACAATTTTTTTTTTTGTTAAATGATAATGATATAAGGTCGACTGGCAGATAATGCCTAAGGCATTAAGTCCGCCTTTGTACAGTTTTTTGTGCATAAAGCTTTAAATAAATAAATAAATAAATGATAAATGATAAATGGTGGTAGTAAAATCTTTATAAAATTCCGGGGCGCGCGAGGGATTAAAAATAAGTCCACTTAAACTACCATTGCTAAAAATTTTAATTGTAATGTCATATTAACGAAAATGTCAAAAAAAAAATATGTCCATTCTAAAGTCAAATTGTAGATGTAATGCCAAAGTATGACACCTTCGGGAGTGTCATGCTTTCAGTAACATCTTCACGCTTAATCGGATTTGGATCAGAAATGTGCCTATATGAAATTTCGGATCTGATATAGGAGTTTTAATATTATTCCTTTAAGGAATAATATTAAAACTGAATTCAGATTTGGTTACAGATATGAAATTATTTCGGATAATTTCGGTTTCGGATATAGAGTTTATGTATTTAATTTATTTATTTAACAATTCATGTACACACTTAACTTATATAAGAAAAGAAGACGGAAACAGAAAAATAGGTACATATGTGATGCTTATTTCCAAAGAAATCTCTTAAAGCTTTTTTCCCAAATTCAAACATACATAAAAATAAACATACATATAGTAGAATACATATCGCAAAAAATACATATTTACCATATATGTGTACATAGTTTTAAAATTATAAAACTAAAATACAAATAGCAACATTTGAATTTTATGTCATGTCTACATTATAAAATTTGTTAACGGGCAACAGAAAAAATCTGTCGTAACGGAAGAGTTCACCCTTATTCGAACCCTATATATCGGTTTTAGTTACGTCTAATGAGCTCTATATCCCTGATTTGGATGAAGGTACACGGATAGATCATGTTCTAAAATAAGCAAAAGTGACAGGCGGTCGCCTGCTTCTGCGAAGCAGTAATGCTAGCACAGGAGGAGGCCGCACGCGTGAGGCAACGATGCTCACGCCCTAGCCGCTAGGATTCTGAGCGCCATCGACGTGGTAGTTTGTAGTAGTAGATTAGATTACCAGATCAAACAGACAGATGACGTACCAACAGACAAATAAAATTTTAAAACGTAGTGTTTTTTTTTTAAAGTATCGGATATACAGACACTTTAATTTTATTTCTAAGTAAGTATCGAAAAAAAACACAGTAAATAGTGCAATTCGAAGCTGGATTTTCTACCTAACTTTGAGTGAAAGAGAGAAATCATTTCTTTTTCTATTTAATTTTGTTTTAAATCTCCCAATTTTGATCGACAATGACTTTATCGATAAACTCTTCCCCTCACTAACAGGGCGCGGCAAACGACGGGGTTGCTATCAGTCGCCATAGCTATAGGTCAACTGTTTGTGTAGTTGTGTAGACCATTATATACGTATAGCTTTTGTTTTGTTAATTCGCACCTTCCAGCCGCTCTGATTGAGTGTTTGGTCATTAGCCTAGGTCTAACGCTTTAGTATACCTATGAAACACTAGGGTTTATATTGTTTGTATGTGATCAACAAAATAAAACAACATAATAAAGTAAGATTACGAAACAAAGAACCTTTCATTTGATGTACAAAATTAGTTTTAGTTTATTCAAAATCCGAAACACTTTTTTTGATAGTGGGTAAAAATCATCTAATGACAACCCCCGCTCATGGGCGGAGCGGGAGATAGTGGCAGACTCTTACTGACTAAAAGACCCACCCTGTTCCTTCTAGCCTTCATACCGGGGCTCGAGCGCCCTTTCGGGTAACCCTGGCCCCAGTAGGCTTCGACCCGGCTGGGCCCCTGCTGTTGCTGACAACTCCTTGAGGCGCGCGGGAACAGTGCGCGCCGTCGACGATTTGGGCTTGGTCCGGACAGTTACCGGAAACATTAAAAGCTGTCTCGTTATAAAGTACCGCTGAACCTTTGCAAGAACGAATGTCGAGAATCTAATAATTTTATGTTTATAGTCCCTTGAACATTTAGCCGTAATTAAATGGATGCAACACTCGTGACTGCCCGGGTACGAGTATCTGTGCATTAATTCCGGCCAGCTGCACCGGATACAGCCCCACTGACCTTTAAATCCATTTTCTTTGCGAAATATCGATTGATTTAATTCTAGGTACCTACAGTTTGAAGAATATTTAACCAAAATTTTAATTCATTATACCCCAAGCGAACGCTTCACTCTCTCATTGTCTTATATTGTGTTTCTAATTACAGTATTCGAAAGGTTAAGATCCAAGCCGTTTCGAAGGAGGTTGCGAAATTGCTAAATATTTTATTAGACAAAAGTATTGATTGCACGAAAAAAATCAATAGTTGGTACAGTAGGCACCACGGATCTTGAGCGGTTACGCAGAAGTCAAATATTCGGTCTTTTTAGTGGTGCGAAGTGAGACGCGAGGGCGGGGAGTGTCAGTGATTGGCTCGCCGCGCCATCGCGTCTTGGACGTCACTCCTCATTCGTTCCCTGCGTTGCTGAATGTATCTAACAACGACGACGATTGGCTCGCCAATTTATGGAATGCATAAAGTGATCCCCACCCTGACGCCGAGCGCTCAAGATCCGTTGTACCTACTGAAATGTTGTTCATGAATCTGTTATAAACATACATATATTTATTTCAAACCTATTAACCCGGCTGTCACCGAGGAGTAGGCTTCAGAAAGTCACTGTTTCATGGCACTGCTAGGGCGCCTGGGCCTATTAAATTTATTTAAAATAAATAAAGAAGCGACAAGAAATGTGTAACCAAGATTTATGTAACTCAAAATACGATTTAAAAGAGTGACCATGAGTTTCTTGCACGTTCTTCTCCATAGAGATCTACGCTTTTTAACTACACTTTTTTTTTTGATTGGCCGACATTTTGACAATTAAAAAGTACCTGTAATTGGTCTATTTGAAATAAACATTTCTATAAGTCTGTCTAAAAAGTCAAACGCCTTAAGTAATTATCAAAGTAAAATGAAATCTGATGTAGTCAACACTGGTTCAAGAATCAAGGTTGATTAGGAGATCTTGATCATTGTTTACTAATAGAAGAACCTTATAAAAAGTATCAAATATAAGTTTAAGTAGTAATATAGTGATGAAACAGGGAGGTTACGACCCTCAGCATTGAGGAATACGACGCAAGGAGGAGGGATTAATATAAGTATTCCTTTAAAAATAAAGTCGTAGTGTTGCCACTTTATAAAATTGTATTTGTCCCCTTATATATTTATTTTATTTGTATTTATAACTTATCTATACTTGTTTTTAGTTTACTGCACCGTTCCAGCGTCTTTACGTCGACACAGCGACTGGCCCACGCTAAAAACCAACGCTGTGAGCTCAACGCATTATGCGTGAGGCCGCAGCTTTATGCTGAGCGTTCGGCCGTTTTGCGCGGAGGAGACGCATATCTTCCCTATTTTGATGTTATGTTCTGTTACCTACTTTTAAGATTGCTTCTTTAACGCGTAAATAATTTTTCTTTCTTTATTTTCTTTCTAACTTCTTTTTCTTAAAAATTCCCAAATCGTTTGACTTTTTAGACAGACTTATACTTAATTTCTGATTTCTAAACTGGCGTATAAGTATTCAGTAGTTAGGTAATAATAGTAGGAGTCCGTGTCTTCACAGTAAGACAGTGGTCTGTAGCCCGATTCACGTAATGAAAACCGTAACGGTATCGTAGAGATTTAGTTGTTTAGACCATTTCCGTATTCACATCCATCAATCGAGTTTGGACGACACCGATTTGAAAGTCGTTTGAAATTCGTCGATTTAAAAAAAATCTCTATTACATTATTCTGGGAGAATACTTATTAATGTAACTGGAAATAAGTCGATCGATCGTGAATACCGCTTTTGGATAGGACTTCGATCAAACAACTATAAAACTTCAACGATATTTTGGCTTGTTTAATTTTACGTGAATACTACTATTACGTGAATATACTACTGGGCAGGGCTGTTCTGAACCGCCCCAACTATACCTATGTGTTCAAACTATTGTGTAAAACTATTTGTATTTAGAATCTAGAATAATCGTGATATTCAAACCACATGTGTGTGTGTGTAAGTATTCGGTAGTTAGTAGTGAAATTATTATTTTGTTTGTTTGTTTCAGGGCAATCATCCTGACGAATTCGGACGAAATCAAAGAACTGGAGTTATCGAAGCTATTCAAAGACCAAATATCTATAGAGAACGAAAAGAAGAAGGGGTATGTGACCTTTTTCAACTGAAACCTTCTTAGAAAATACTCTTTGCACATTACCTATCTGAGTGCAATGGTGGCCGAGAGGTAACGGTCCAACCAGGCGCGTTACTTTGTGTAATTTATTTCATCACCTATTCTTAAAACGGCGAAAGAAAACATCGTGACGAAACGGGCATGTCCTAGAGCCAAAAATTCGAAGACATGTGATATTCACCAACACGCACTGGGCCCGCGCGGTGGATTACTGCCCATTCCCTCTCCTAGAGAAGAGGCTTGAATCCTAGCAGTGGGAACATTGTAAAACTGATTATGATAATAGACATTACCTACCCAGCTACGGGGATTTATCACCTACATTTTTTTTTGGTAGAAAACCATCAAATAACTTGTCCTATCTCCATCTAGATGGAACAAGAAAGTGTCAGGCTTTTACTAACTAAACCCCACTGTGTTTCTCCATTTACCCCTAATCTCGCAGCTCTGATAGGCATTTGCCCTGCGATTCCCGACCTAGGCATGCCCTGGGGAGACCTCAACTCGCTCTCCGTCACCTCCTTCGCATTTATTAGGTACTGTTTCGCAGAAAAAGAGGATACTGCTTCTCATCCATACTAAAATCATTTTTTATTTCATTGTGTGTGCCTGTGTGCCAAATAAACGTATTTTCTTTCTTTCTTTCTTTTCTTTCTTTCATTCCCTCTTGTTTCGACCATGGTCTAAATCAGGGCTGGACGCGAGGTGTCGCCCCCACCGATTGCTTCCCTGAGGACACGGCGGTGTTTCCACCATGTCCTCCATGCGCGGCCAAAATATTACCAAGACTGTTTATATTCGTCGATCATTCGTTTAGGAGAAATAGCACATTTTGATGTATACAAGTGCAGAGAGGATCATGGCGTAGTTCCGAACAAAATTTTGCTGGCATCGACGGGCGCCCAGCCTAATACGATACATGAAATAAAATTGTGGCGGGGAGAACACGCGCACTTTTCTGCATTAGTGCGGAAAACAGTATATCACGTAACGGTGGGATAAGAGCGGGTTTCGAGTAAGTGTATTGAAAAGTGTTTTAATAGGTCAAAATATACCGTAAAACGGGGTGAATAGAGACAAAACTTTGGTTTGGTTTTTCACTTTGATACTGTAATATTGGCCTCTAACAAAGCATCGATTTTTTAGAATAACAATTCATAAAAAAATTATATAGTTAAATGCTGCAAAAAATGTTCAATTATCGAGAAAATACCCTTTAAAGTTTTGTCTCTATTCACCCCTAAGTCTCTATTCACCCCATTTTACTGTAACCTAATTTCTCCAAACTTCTAATTCCAGAAGCAAGAGAAAGCAGAAATCGGAAAGTTCAGAAGAATCTCTGAATAACGTCCATCATACGACTGACGACTCAGGTATTTGACATCATCGGGTGCGAAGGGACAGCCCGAAAAGAAGTCCTAAACATAGAGATAAATACGATGACAGGCACAGAGACAAGAAAAAAAATAAAAGGAAGCAAGAATCAAGTGACAGTGACAGTGACAGTGGCAGCTCGAGTTGAAAGCTGCAAAGGTTGTCTCTGTGTAAAATCTTGTTGTCTCTGGTTGGAACGTTTGGATATTGGGCTTTTCGGATTCGAAATTTGAAAGTCTAATGGAAAAAGGCATTCTCAAAGAAGTAATTCTTATGAAGAGAATTATTGTTGATATATTTGAAATATGTATTTAATGGTAAGATAAAGTGCGCCGTATTATTGAGATGGCGTTTGGTAGTTATTAAAATTAAATAGTAATATTATAATTATATTCTATGAAAGGGTAGGTATGTGCCCTTTTTGCGAGAGAATAGTAAATAAGTTTTATGATAGATATCACCTCGCGTTTAGTTATTTAAACAATAATTCACACATACGACACGATAAAAGTATCGATAATTTGTCGTACCGAGTACTTTTCTTTTTGATACCGATATTGTACTCATTATTTTGTATTCTCTTATATTTATATATTATACTTTTACTCAACGAGTAGGTACTTTTTAACTGGTACTGTTCAGAAACAAAATAAAAACTACCTAACCTAGATAATTAAAATTTTATTTAAAACAAAAATCTACAAAATTCAAGAAAAAAATCGTCATGTCACTTTTTATGAATACCTAACTAGCTTTTGCCCGCGGTTTCGGTAGTAGTCAGTTGAAGGGTTCATTTACGGTTCATAAGCGTGAAAATGAACTCAGAACAAAAGAAAAAAAAACTGGTAAATAGACAAAACGGTCATGTTTATACATAATTTAGTTACTTTTAATTACCAATATTTGAAGCCTAATCAGGTTTCAAGTTGGTTATAACTTCTGTAATGAATTGTGTCTCATTGCTGTCAAATTGAGATTTTACCCGTGGTAGGCATCATATCGGTCTGGGCGTCAAGTCTGCTATTACAATAGTGTCAGAATAGTCTATCATTGATTTCCTAATTTAAGATTTTGACAAGTTTTGGTAAGCTGCTAATATAATGGCGTCATTATGATTTTCCAATGGTCAACCACTGAGACTCCATTGAAAGAAGTGGCATAGAATGGTAATCTTGTACTTAATGACAAATGAATATCTGACACTTAAGGTAATCTGCTAAAATTTAGACAGTTCCTTCGATTAGCGACCTTGAACGTGATTGTGCTATCATTGCTTTTAATAAGCTCGATATTTTTAATCTACCACACACAACTCTTTTACAAGACCATTGAACGATCAATGATCGATCATTACGAATTAGTAGATTACGGACTTCTAGCAAAATGACGATGGGATCATTGTCATTTTGCTAAAAGTTTGTAATCTGGCAATTCATAATGATCGATCAATGGTCTTGTAATAGAATTGTGGTAGAATGACAATATCGAGCTTACTAAAAGTACTAATTGCGCAATGACATCGTAATGGTAGGTCACTGATGAAAGGAACTGTCAAAATTTTTGCTGATTACCGCATACGTCAAATATTCATTTGTCATTATCTACGAGATTACCATTCTATGCCATTTCTTTCAATGGAGGGTCAGTGGTTGACCATCGGAAAGTCATAATGACGGAATTATATCAGTAGATTACGAAACTTGTCAAAATCGACAATTATGACATCAATGATAGACCATTCTGGCACTATTGTAATAGCAGACTTGAGGCCCTGGTCACGACTTTGTGTCTTAGCGACGAGTGGGCGGCGGCATCGGTAAGCGGGCGCGTGAACCTATGAGCGGCGTCTCGTGGCTTGCTTCAAACATTTTCATACTTTGGATCTTACCGCTCGCCCCGCGCTTAGTTCCCGCTCACATTACCACTGTGAGCCGGAACTAAGCGCGGGGTCGTGAACGGACTAAAGAGTCTTCATGCGTACTGAGATATCCCAAGTATTGCAGATATTCATACACAGCGATTATTGCTTACTAACAAATGGATGGCCTTAATTATTTGTCAATCAATGTTAAAAAAAACAGTTGAATTTTAAATTATCAATTATGACTTTTTACTAATTAGGAAGATGATGTTCTTCTACTCAATTCTTGAGTTAAAACGTATTATCGTTTTCATTTTACATGTTATCAAATATTAAAATATCATAATAATAACATATTAATCATTTTTAATCTTGTAATAAGACATATTTTATAAAATTGTATCTCTAGAATATATTTTAAGATTTGCACAAAGAAACAATTATTATGTATTATATAATATTTATGCGTAGATTTTCTAATAAAAATGATCGTAGAAAGTAAATTGTTTTATTTAATAGGTTTCACTGGAACTTTCCTATATTTTTGTAGGATAACAACGTAAAATAAAATAAAATAAATTTTATTGTTTATTTATTTATACCAAAGTTTTAAATATTATAAAATAAATCACTAATAAAAAATCCGTCTATCATAGACAATAGCTCAACTGTCAGTTTTCCCGCTCAATTTCGGCGCCATATTTATAATAGAGAGAGCGCCAAAAGTAGGCACGTTCTGGAGTCAATGGTGCGACGTATTGTGGTTCTAATGTGATGGCCAGGTTGTGGGGGTATGGTAACCATTCACCGTTAGCAGTTTCTGGAGTTGGTGATCTGAAAATACAACGGGGTTATTTTAATAAAGCATACGTATTTTTTTTAGCTTCGCGAATGTATTAGCCACAGAACAGATGAAAAAGGTTAGAGTGGCCTTGTGAGCGGAGCAGGCGTGCCATAAAGTAGGGCAATGCTCATAGTTCAACTAACAATAGCAAACTTGCGATGTACCCAAGTGTTTTCGCAATTTACAGACCACGCATGGTCTGTTAATTGAGAAAAATTCACGTGAAAAAACACCATACGTAGGTAACTTATGACTTACTTAATCTCTTAATAACTCTTATACCTAACGTATTTTAACAATGAAAAAACAAAAATCCTTACCCATATTTAGCAAAATTGGTCCACATCATGGTCATAAAAGTCACAATTCTCGCGTCATCTTCAGTCATAGGTAACGGCAGCCTCTCCAACTCAAAAATATAGAACAATTCATCCATATTCGTTGTAGCAGGTAAACTCGTATTGGTCAATAACCTTCCTAAATTCCTATACCCCATATGATTGAAAATATACTGGAACACATCTACATCAGAACTGTTAGTGTACATTTCTACAAAAAGCGACATTGGCCCAACGTAAGCGAAATCAGAGTTGAGATTAATCAAACCACCGACGACATTCTCATCAGAACTTATATTAGCAAAGTAAGTATCTTTTAAAATCTCTCTCATTTCTTCTTTTTCGTTTTTAGACACATTAAAACCTCTTTGGTCTAGTACAGTGAAATCTTCGTTCTTTATTCTATCCATTTGACTCGTTATAGTGTAATAATCTAATGTACAAGTTAAACCTTCGACAGTGTTGAGACCAAATATAGCAGGAACTGCGTTAAAAGATTCAGAAGTTAGAATATTGAAAGGGGTATCGCATAAGAATGGATCGTCGTCTAAATATTCTTCGACTGATGGCAAAAATACTGATTTGCAGTTCATTTGATTGCCTATAGCTTCTTCCAACTTATTGATTGGTACATCAGTGTATATGTTCAACAATTCTTCCGGGTCTAAAGTATTCACGCCAAGCGATTTAGCTACCTGAGAAGCAGTGGCTACAGGGTTAGCATCGAACGATTTTGGCGTAAATAAACTTCCACTTTCCGAAATAATTCTATTGAATAACCCATTGCATGATTCGGAAAGAGTTAGATATATAGCTGCTACTCCGCCGCTTCCATGTCCAAATACGGTTACATTATTTTCATCACCGCCAAAGTTTTTAATGTTATCTTTGATCCATCTCAACGCTGCTCTAATGTCTTTTAAGCCAGCATTTCCTGGAGCTTCCTTTATGCCTAGATTTAGGAATCCAAGAGCATTTAACCTATAGTTGACAGACACTACAATGACTCCGTGGCTGACCAAGTAATGAGGCCCATAGAAGACAGGGGAACTGCTCCCGACCCCGAAATCTCCTCCATGAAGAAATACCATGACTGGTAAGGTGTCGTTAAAAGAGTGGGGGACGTAAATGTTGAGGACAAGGCAGTCCTCATTTTCGCTTGGGCCGGAAAGAAGGTCGTTAGTGGGGAATTGGGGACATAGGACTAGGCGATTGTCTGCGTTGAAGATTCCCCCGTGGGATGGCGGTTCTTCCGGTGCCTGTGGAAAGAATTGAAATATATATAAATTATATCTATTTAATAGGTTTCATCACAGGATCGTTCATTGTGCCGACACTTGGGGAAGGCCTATGTCCAACAGTGGACGTATATTGGCTGAAATGATGATGACGAATAGATTTTTTAAAACACTTTTAACGTGTCAATTTTTCCGTCAGTTTAAACTAGATTATTAAAACTAGATTCCCGTCCGATCATAATTTGGGTGTCTTCAAGGCTAGAATGAATAGGCTCTTAATAAATTAGTGCGCCTCACCGTTAAAGATTGCATCACTACTTACCATCAAGTGGGATCGCAGTCAAACACTAGTTTATCACGATCTAGCTGACTACCCCAAGAAGAAACACCGAAACGAACTCAGGGGTCAAAGTTTCTTTTAAAGTCTATACAGTAAACATGTAAAGATCAAATCACATGAGAACCCTGCAGATCAGAATGTGAGGGTCTTTTGAGGACTCTTGGGCTACTTTCTTTAGATCTTTTAATATCATTGAAATCCTACATCAATGATATGGCCAAACGAGGATTGACAAAGCATCAAATGTTAACGTTTTATACGATCTGGCCCGTTTCTGTTGGCCTTATCATGGAGTGATCAATTCCAAGATCTAGCCACGAAGTAGGCAGTCTGTTAGTAAATTCGTTGAATATCTAAGAAATATTAGATGATAAACAGACACAGTGATTGCACAAAATAGGTATAGAAGACAATCTCATCTATGTACTTCACTTTATATACATACGCTCGGTGGACGCACATTAATGAGCGTTTGAGCCGGATATCGTGTCCGTGAGCGGTGTCCATGTGTGCGTTACTCGAGCCCGCTTTGTATGTAGATAGTCTTCTGTACGTTTCTATTTTGTGCTGATTATTCATTTAGATAACGATCTGAATGAACAAATAATCGTTCGTTCACACGTTTTATTACTTAAAGGAAGCTGACTGTTAGGCACATCTATATCTACCATCACAAATCAGTAGATACATTTTGATAGAAGTGGAGAAAGTCTGTCATTGCGACTGAGGCGACTTTCGCCCGAGCCGTAGGCGAGAGTGTTACGGAGCCGAGGCTGCAGTAACTTACGTGAATCAAACTACGTTTTTCAATGCACTTACGAAGATATAAATATACGGGGTTTGATGTGCGACTCGTAGGGGTCAACGCCCAGCCTGATACGATAAATAATTTTTTACAATAAAATTGTGGCGGGACCGACCACGCGCACTTTTCTGCACTAGTGCGAATAACAGTCCATTGCGTGCCTGTAAGCGGTGGGATAAGAGCTGGTTCCCAAGTAAGTGTATTGAAAAAATATTACATTACTCACCTGATACCTATCTTTGATAACAGCATACTGGATTCCACAGTATTCATAGTACAATTCATTGGACGCCAAAAACCCTTTAACTTTCCCCTGCTTCGTGTTCACAACTTTAGTCTTGTCTATGCCCAGAACTTGGCTACCATAGATAATAAAAATAAAAAGGCTGTATGTCACTAGGCTGTAAGCCATTTCCTTTGCCCTTCAATAAATAACTTAGAACTATATTTTGAATTAAGTATGGCGGCTTTTATACAGCTGTTCTTGCATAATTTTTGTTATTGCAGCACTTTACGTTAATTTCTTTGTAATTTTGATAGCATGGTGGTATGATTATGTTATTAAAGGATAACAGTAATTTACTGAGGTTCTGCACCTTTGTTTTAACTGATTAGAACTCTTTACTGACTATTCTATACACTTAAAAAACCTAAAAAATCACAACAGATATTTAAACCAGTGTCGATAATTTTTAAAACCAAAAAAACTAATAGTAGGATGAAACCCATCACAAAAGGAGGAGAATATTATAAAAATGAAAGGAAAAATAATTTACGGGCGATCTGAGGTCGGGAAGGGGGTGGGGGTGACTTCCATCGGAAAGTAGAGATTTCAACGAACAGACACCATATAAACTTTTTGAAAAAAAAAAGATATTTTGACGGGTGAATTCTCGATTGAAAATTAGGGTGATTTTTCGATATTTATTCAAAATAAGGTGAAAAAATAAATATTTCTAATCAAATAAATTACAGCGTATTTGGGACATAAAAAGGTACCTAAGTTTTCACCAAATTTCGTGATAAAATATTGTTTTTTGAAAGAGATAAAAATAAAAAACCAAAAACATGGTTTTTTGAATTTTTCACATAAATTTTGAGGTTATGTGAAAAAAGTGCTAAAACAAAAGTTTTAGATCTTTTTATTACCTACAACTTTGCCATTTGACTTTTTTCCATAGGACTTTTAGTTTTGCCGGAAATCGAGAAAAACCGTTTTTTCCCCTTAAAAAGTCACCCCCCACCCCCTTCCCGACCTCAGATCGCCCGTAAATTATTTTTCCTTTCATTTTTATAATATTCTCCTCCTTTTGTGATGGGTTTCATCCTACTATTATTATTTTTCACTTTTTATTATTTTTGAAGGCATCTACCCTGGTCTAATTAGGTAGAGTCTGTCTAAAAAGTCAAAGACTTGTGTAGGTAATTATTAGGATTTAATAAAATTAGATGTACCTAGTCAACACTGGTTCAATAATCAAGGTTGATTAAGAGATATAGATCATTGTTTACTAACAGAAGAACCTTTTAAAAAGTTTCGAATATAAGTATTTTTTGAATGGTTTATTTATACAACATTCCCAAGTCGGTTGACTTTTTAGACAGACTATATATCGGGCCTTTGGCGATTCAACTTTAGTGGCAGTGGGCAGGGCACATTGCTCGCAGAACAGATGGTCGATGATGACGAAAGGTTCTAGAGTGGCGACCACGTACCGTAAGATATGCGTAGGAAGGCGTCCCACAAGTAATGTTGCCAATTGGTCGGGAATCGCCTTGATTCTCCCGATCTTTCAAGTGATCTCCAAACTCCAGACAAATCTCAAAATCTCCAGAAAAACGGATATTTCTAAAATTCCCTACGAAAAATAATTTAAAATTACCGCGCTTAAATTCCTGTAAGAAATGCTTACTGTGAAAGGGTGTTCAGTTTGCTAACGGCTTTCGATTTAATTAAAGCTGAATTATTAATTAGGCTAAACTTTGAAGCAAACTGTTTGACATTCAAGTCAGTTATAAACGGTGCTAAAGGTTCCAAATTAGTGGAATCAGTAAAGTCTAATAGCAAGTACATGTGGCAAACAAGGCCTGCTGCCTGCTTATTGAGTTATTGTCATGTTGTATTGTTGTAAATTTAATAAATTAATATTTTTCTAATATTTTATTTCTCCCGACAACAATCCCCTAATTCCGACTAATTGATTTTTTTTTCCAGATATTTTAAAATTCTGATCTGGCAACCCTACCCACAAGGTGTACCGAATGACCTGGTTAGGGTCGCGGGAATCCGATGGATGTGAGACGCACTGGACCGGTCGTTATGGCGACTCTTGTGGAAGGCCTATGTCCAAAAGTGGACGTCTTCCAGCTGAAATGATGATGATGACCGGGCCTTTTGAGTAAACATAAGTTTTCGCGCACTTCAACACTCTTTTATAAGCCTGCGCTTACTTGAGACAAGACTGTCTTAGACAGACTTGACTATTTTGTCTTCGACACGAGGCGCTAGGACTGTTGATAAAATATCGATAAATCGATATTATTGTTTAGAAATATCGATATCTATTAATAATACTGTTTTTGACGATATATCGATAGTTCGATATTGAAATGTATATCGACACTCGATATATTTTTTAATTAGTTTTATTTCAGACAAATCCGTATTGTCCCAAATGTCGTAGACAAGTCTGTCTAAGATGTCTTGTCTCAAGTGTGCGCAGCCCCTTAACGGATGGAACAGGGGCGTAACTACCGCCATACCAGACGTATCGACGACATGGGGCCCCCGAGCAACAAGGGCCCCAAAGTGTGCAGTAATTTGTAACTTGTATCCACAATCTTAAATTCTCTTCTTGATAAGAGGCCTGTAGTTCATTTGTATGTACCTAACGACTACAATTGATAATGTTCTAATATTATAGCCTGCTCATTCTAGAATTTTCTGCATAAGATCACAATAAAAAAATTACCTACCCTAGTCCAGAATTCTGTACTAAACGAGCTCATTTTCAATCGGGACTTCTCAAACTATCCAGTTATCCAGTCTCGAAAAAAGCATTTAAAACTTATTTGTGGAGGAAGTTGAAAGACCTTAAAAGATATATTAGAACTGGCTTCTTCCAGCGGCTTCCCTTGCTTGTAATTTGGTTTCTCCATACAAATTTTGGACCCCGGTTTTTCCTTTTAGGGGTGAAGTGTCGTAAAAGCTGTTCTTAGCGGATCTCTACACGCTATAAGGCCTGTCAAATTATAAGTTTGTAGGTCAAAGTCAAAAGTCAAAAAGTTTTCTATTTCACATAGGCCTACATGGTCAGAAGCTAGTGCACGGTTCGAAATTGGTCGTTTCCTATGGAGAAGAACCGGCAAGAAACTCCATGGTCACTCTTTTAAAAAAATGGTTGTAGTTACAATATTTCCATATTACAGTATTAATAGGTATTATTTATGAACAGTGTAAACCGGTCTATATTGTACTCAAAAGAACAATAAAATCATCAAAATAATCATTTAAAAAAAGTGAGTCAAAACATGAAGTAATCTAAGAATTCGTGGAGTCTACAGTGTTCTTCCATATACATTATAAAAAGAGGCTATATAAAAAAAAAGCTGTCAATAATGAGACGTTAACAACCAAAAAAGAAAAACTAACAAATTTAATGTGGTTGGAGTCAGATTATATAAAATAAAATAAAAATATTGCAAAAGCAATGTGTTAGAAAAATAAAAAATAAATGTTACATGGTAAAAATCAGGGCCCGTCTCGGGCTAGCTTCGCCACTGTAATTTTATAGAACTTTTATATGGGGCTTCTTTGGGGCTGTGTCATTGTTAGAGAACCATCACGAAAAACACGTACGAAACCCTAAAAATGACAAGTTGAAATTACTACGTGCCATCAGAATGTTTTGTTATCAAATCAATGCGCTCGTAAAATTAAATGTTACATAATAATATATTATCAATGGCGATCTTGATATTACCTTTATTATGTAATTATTGAACAATAACAAATATATCATAATATTGTAGGAATTACTTAATAAGACTAATATGGTTACGTATTGTTATTTTTTTTTTTGTTATAACGGATAGGCTCGCGTTTGACCACTATCTCACCTGATGGTAAGCGATGATGGGGCCGACGATGGAACACGCTTGCCTAGAAGCAATCTATTCACTCTTGACCTAAAGACCCCTAGGTTATAGTTATCAGGAAACACAGACTCCGGCAGGGAATTCCACTCCTTAGCTGTACGTATAATGAATGTGTTCCCAAAACGTAACGTACGTATGGGTGGGATGTCCACCATGTATCAGTGGCGCAACGCCGTACATCTAGTGGGCCAATGATGGAACGGGCTTATTAATTAAACAAATCTTAGGGCCTGCGCACACTGGAGACAAGACAGTCTTGGACTTGTTTCGCAAGTGCAAGTTAGAGTCATCCATGCGAAACAAGTCTGTCTAAGACTGTTTTGTCTCGAGTGTGCGCAGGCCATTGTCTTACTGTCTGGCCTGTTGGTCTAATAGTTAGTGACCCTGACTGCTAAACCGGTGATCGTGGGATCGATACCCACCAAATAAATGTTTGTATGCTATGAACGATCATTGGTTCTGTGTCTGGGTGTAATTTATCTGTAATACTAGCTTTTACCCGTGGCTTTGCTCGCGTGCATAAAATATAGCCTATGTCACTCAGGAATAATGTAGGTTTCTAATAGTGAAAAAATTTTTAGAATTGGATCATTAGTTCCAGAGATTACCCCCTATATACAAACTTACAAATTTTACCTTTGTCCGGGGCGCGGAGGAGTGGCAGGCGGACGCCTCCTGCGAAAAAGCAAAGGAAGAGGCCGGCCGCGTGAGGCAACGGCGCTCACGCCTCAGCCGCCACCGGGATTCCGATCCCGATTTCCGGCCACCGTAGGCGCGAGCTTGCGGACGGCGAGCAATAGGTAGCTGTCCGACCGTCTGGTAACCGTCCGGATCGACCCTTCAACGGCGCGTATTGTTCCCGCACGCAAGGAGTCGTCAGCAACCCTATGGGCCTAGCAGGGTGGAAGCCTACTGGGGCCAAGGTCTGCTTCTGAAAGGAAGGCTCGGCCCCGGTATGAAAAGTAACCAAGGACCAGGGTGGGTTTTTTTTGGCAGTAAAAGTCTGACATTATCTCCCGTTCCGCCCGAGGGCGGGGGATGACATCTAGATGATTTTTCCTACCGAAACAAAAATTGAACAAGATCTGCTTTATTTGGGACTAGACGGCGGTGCGCCCAGTAGCAGGACGAGATTGTGGCCTGTGTAGGAAGGAACTGGATGACCATCGCCAAAAACAGGAAAAAATGGAATTCTTTGGAGGAGGCTTTTACCCTGAGGGGGTCCACAAATTTAACATGCATGATTATTACTTATTTCAATTATTGTATTATAATATAATTAAATTTTTTAATTATTTTTTTATCTAATTGGCAGTAGGTAATTTATTTATTTAATTA
Organism: Mythimna albipuncta; assembly: GCA_929112965.1. Classification (NCBI taxonomy): domain Eukaryota; kingdom Metazoa; phylum Arthropoda; class Insecta; order Lepidoptera; family Noctuidae; genus Mythimna; species Mythimna albipuncta. Next base: position 6,796,717 of record OV815985.1, on the reverse strand, counting down.
AATAACAATAGTACATTGTTACACTAGGGGTGAAAGTAACTCATTTCGTCCCGAGAAGGAGTTGGCGGGCGAGCGAAGCGAGGTCGCTAATTCGAGGGGTTAAATGGGTTACTTTTACCCCGAGGTAAACACTGTGCTTTTCATTACGAATACGAGGAAACTAAAAATAAAATAAAAAGTTTGTAAAACCTGAGTCGTCGTACCTATGATTTTAAGTAGGTATCTTTCTTCTGATTTAGGCGGTAAAAGGTATGCCACTACTGCTTTAGCCTCTTCTCTTATGAAATTAGGCGTTAAATCACTATTTTACTCTGATAAACATAACGTGTTAATACAAATCTCTGTTGTACAAAAACGTAAACAAAACTCGAAAAAAACAACGACTGATTGCCATTTTCCCGCCATTTTGTTTTGTTTTTTTTTCTGCGGCCGGCCAGCTATTCAGCCTCATTAATAAAAAATATGAAATTAATTGTAAACTTTTAAAAATAAAGTATTTTAAAGAAATAGTTGAACAAATAAATCAATAACATTATTTAATTAATACTTGTCTTTAAGTTATTTCAATTTTATATCGTGCTGTGATTTACTGGCTGTATGGAAAATTGGAACATGTTTCAATAGAAATGTGAAGATAGAACTAGTTTTTTTTTTATAATTTGACAGCTGTCAGTTGTAAAGTAAAACTCCCTAGGGATGAAAAGTATCACTTTCAGCCCGCTTCTCAGGCAACTTCAGACCTACTTTCAGAGTATGAGTAATGAAAAAATCTTATAGTTATTGACACTTATATAGTCTGTCTAATAAGTTAACCGACTTGGGAATTTTGTAATATATTTAACTATTTAAAAAATTCTCATATTCGATACTTTTTATAAGGTTCTTCTACTAGTAAACAATGATCAAGATCTCATAGTAAATCTTGATTATTGAACCAGCGTTGACTACATCAGATTTCATTTTATCTTAGTAATTACCCAAGTCGGTTGACTTATTAGACAGACTATAATTAGTAGGTAGGTTGGTACTCTGTTAGACAGGGGTCATCAAAAATCTTATAAATATGTAAACACTTGTAGCTGGGTACCTAACTTGGTGCTTTTTATACAGGGGTCATTGACTTCTGTTAATCTGATACGACGATGAGCATACGATGACGATGATATGAGATGATACTAACAAACAACAACAAAAAATTATTAATCTTTTCAGGCACGTTTGTCATTGTTTTGGATTTTATTGTTATTCTCACATGACTCATTTTAATGATGCACGTTCGAAAATCTGATAAGCAATTAAGGTAACCGTTAAAATTCTAAAAAATATATATATTTGTAAGAACAGTTTTAAAATATGTTTAAAATTCTTAGAAATAGCCTTTAAAGTTTAAAAAAAATATATAACTGCAAATTATTTCAGTAATTTTCGTTAGTTTCGTAATTTTTTCACAGACAATAAAGTGAAAGTTGTCAATAGTAACTTTCAAAACGCACGCCAAACTTACGTTTTGACGTCCAAAATTGTGGTTACATCGAATTTATGAAAAATAATACATAAAATACTCTAATATTTACTAGTGTTACATAATTCATAACCGAAGTATACATTAATTATCAAATAGTACAGTTTTTAGTGTAATTTCAACGACGAAGTGTGTGTAAACGAAGATCTGATCAGTGTTTGCCTACGTGTTGGATTCAACAAATCTATCAAAACTTTGTCTAAAAATATTATGAAAGCTTGTTAATTCGGCATAGTTATGAATAAAAAACCTGTGAGAACCGGCCCAAGGATCCGAATTACAAGACCAGCTTTAAAAACGAGAAAAACTGACGACCCAGTTTCAGTTTTTGACGATCGAAAATATATCTATTCTTGTCAGTACTGTCGACTGAAATTCACTCAGAACAGTCAATATTTCCGCCACATGACTTCGAACCACGAGATACAGCAGAAGGCAGCGACTTTCGAGTGTCATGATTGTCAAATTGTGTTCAACAAAAAAAGTAACTTAGATCTTCATTGTCAAACCCATCACCAGGTGAAAAGCAAGTCTAAATGCGAAAGTTGTGCGATTACATTCAAGTCCAGGTACTGTTTACGTCGCCATTTAAAATTGAAGCAGCTTCTTCAAGAGAATTCGTGTTTTAAGTGTCAAAAAAAGTTCACGAGCAAGGAGGGTCTAGCGAAACACGTTCAAAATAAACACACCTTTAAAAATGTGACGTTCCAATGTGATTTGTGCTGCCTGAAGTTCAAAGCCGAGGAGTCCTTGCGGAGTCATCTAGCTAGGATTCATAAGAAGTTATGATTATTAGGAAAATTTTGTTAGTATACGTTTTTTGTGGGATTATTTGGATGTTACGAACGGTATTTTAACCTTTTAACTGCCTAAATCAGATATATCTGGCAAACACTAGCGTTTTTCTACCAGGGTTGCACATCCACGACCAAATACTCGCATCTCGTCAGCTCTTCTGTCACCTATGGGGATTGAAGAGCTAAACAAGACGAAGTACCCAGTCGCAAACGTACGATCCTGGCGAATAAGACACACGTAATCACTCGTCGGACTCATCCAACAGTTAAAGGGTTAAACAATTTGCATGTAGAATTTATGTAAATAGTTGTGTTCATTCATAATCATGATGTATTTGTAATACAGATTGTCGTTTTAAAATAGCTAGCTAAAAGATGCAAATTAACTCGGAATAGTTTATATTTTTATGTTAACTTATAAGATTTGCAGGACGTACTATACTCTATATACTGGTCACATTATACAGAATTACAATACTCCATCTATTTAGGTAGTTAACTTTTCAAATACCGTCAATTAGAGAACCTATAGTAAGAATAGCAGCGCTAACGCTGGCGTTTGCTTGGGGTTTTATGAATTAACTAGATGTTATTATCTGTCAATCTTAATATGCCTTTTATCTAAAACATTGTCAAAAAAATTTATCTTATAATGTTTACAATTAGGTATGTACCTAAATCGTTAAGTAATAAACTAAATTAATAAAAACATACCAAGATTGCCTAAACGGATGGAGTAAGATATAATTACCGCTAGTAACTAGGATACGAATATTTTCTTAATAGTTCTAATTTACAACTTTACAAAAATGTTTTTAGTTTCAATATGTTAACATTTTTGGCGCCAAGCAGTGACGTAACGAATATTCGCATTCGCGCGAATATTCGCACATTTTTACATTCGCTTTCGAATTCACAAGAAACATAAGACTTTTCAAAAAATCTATTATCGTGAATATTCGTCAAAATTTAACATTCTTTACATCGGTTATATTATCATTCTATATCCATTCAATCAATACTTAAATACTTTCTTGTTTGTAAAAAAAAAATTGACAAATATTCGCATTTCTCTTGTGAATTCTGCAAATATTCGCGAATGCGAATTCGAATATTCATTACATCACTAGTGCCAAGGATCTGGTATCGGAGTCATACAAAAAATGGGTATTAGGATCACTTCTTTTTTAAATTATCTGATTAATATGACAACCTAAACTAAACTGAAAGGGATGCATTCATACATGCTATATAGCTCTGTCCTGCTTTCTCACTTGCATGCCTGACATTTTAACACTAGAAGCGTGAACTATAAATTTCAATTTCGTCCATTTTATTTGTGCTACAGTAATATGGAGAAATGGAAAAAAAATGAAACTGGTAATCATTTATTTCAAATAGACACTTTTAAATAGTCAAATGTCGATCAGTCCAAGAAAAGTGAAGCTTCTTTTTTTAATTTATTTAAAGGGCTTTGTCGCTTAGCAACCACATCGCCCTAAAAGTGAAGCTAAATTGCATGTTACAAAGTGTAGAACTCTATGGAGAAGAGCATGCAAGAAACTCCATGGACACTTTTAAATCAAATTATGTGTTACATATAATGCTTGGTTAGGTACATATTTCTTGTTATGTGTACTTCTCGTTTGTACGTAACTGAAGACTTACCATAATTGGCACAGAATGACATAGGAATGGGTTAAAAAATGGAACGTTTTTGCTTCTAGTGTTAACTCATGGTACGGCCTCTGGATCCATGGTACACATTTATGCGTTGATGACTGAGATACTGTGAATGTCACTGGAAAATTGCAATCACTAAGACTGTAAAATATTGTGAGAAATTAATGAACTATTCTAAATAATCGTCGCTTTCCGTCAGGTGAGGTAGCGGTAAAGCGCGAACCTCTCTACAATAAAAAAAATAAGACATGGTTATGTTGAAAACTAATAAATTTGTCTGGCCTGTTGGTCTAGTGGTTAGTGGCCCTGACAGCTATACCGGAGGTCGTGGGTTAGATTCCCACCCAGGACAAATGTTTATGTGATGAGCATGATCATTTGTTCTGTGTCTGGGTGTAATTTATCTATAATATGTCTGTATTTATGTATAAGTATGTTTATCAGTTGCCTAGTACCCATAATACAAGCTCTGCTTAGCTTGGGACTAGACAGCGTTGTGTGATAGTTGTGGAATATAATTTGGAAATGATTTATCATAATTACAAAATGTTTTTTTTCTTAATATATTAAGTAATTATAACATAACACAAGATTTATTACAATCATAATCAGCAATTTTCTGGTGACATATAATATTCTTTGATTTGTGCAAGGGATTAGGTACTATGAAAGAGATACCAATATGTGCCTTTTCTCATTAGTAATAATAGTGTTATAATAATAATAATTCCGATAGCAATAAATCGGATCTATTTCCTGTTGCAATATATATATATATAGTAAATATTCTATTAGTTAGAGAGGCTTCTAACATTGTTGCAATGTGTGTCTAAGTCATGAATTCATGCATGGCGTTTCTTGGTTTTATAAACTTGAATACATATTTAGATATAATATTCAAACATGTCTATAAAATAGAATAAATGCACTAAATAGAATAATAGAATAAATCCTAAAAGTTGTATATTCGGCTGCTGAATCCATAACAGCTATTTTTTAAATAAGTAATATTTCATCCTAAAATCATCATCATCATTTCAGCCAAAATACGTCCACTGTTGGACATAGGCCTTCCCCAAATGTCGTTATAACGACCAGTTCTGTGCGTCCTAAAATAGTCAAGAAATATTTTGGGTTAAAAAAAATCCCAGGGTGTTACTGCTTGCTGTATCAATGAAGTGCCCCCAAGCTATATTCACAACCTTCAACTGTTTTATTGACGAGAGGCGTATAGTTAATAAGTAATGTAATAAGATATAGTAGGCCTAATAAAGCCTGTCATACTGTATGGATCAGAATGTTGGGATGTGAAAAAGACGGATGAAAAAAGATTGCACGTAGCGGAGATGAGAATGAGAATGTTAAGACGGATGTGTGGTGTGACGAGAATGGATAAAGTGAGAAATGAGTATATTAGGGGAAGTTTGAAAGTGGCGCCAGTGACTGAAAAGTTGAAAGGGAATCGTTTGTCTCGGTATGGTCATGTGAAAAGGAGAGACGAAACGCATGTTGCTAAAAAAGTAATGAGTTTACATGTGGATGGATGGAGGGGGAGAGGGAGGCCAAAGAGAAAAAGGAAAATCCATCCATTTGTAGGAAGCGATATGAAAGAAAAGGGAGTTAGTGATTGCGTGACGAGTGACAGGACAGAATGGAAGAAAAAAACGTGTTGTGCCGACCCCAAATAAAACGGGATAAGGGCAGGAAGTTGATGATAAATAGGATGCTCCATTTTTATAGCTAACTCAGCTCGTTCTATCATTATCTACATAAGATCACAATAGAGACTATATCAGTCACCGCTACCAACAAAATGTATACAGCTCGATTGAGAGTTACTCACCTGGTGAACAGCTCGGACGTGTATCGACTCAGTACACCTATCCAAGTCGCTAATCTGCAATCGTTAACGCTTGTAGAAAGCTTCTAACGTACGGGAATGACGTCATCTCAACGCTCAGTCACGTAGTCAGAACAAAAGAATTGGGGGCGTGGCCAACTCGAAGCGTTCGAAGCAAGCGAAACGGTTGTAACTTGGCTAGGGGCGCAGGTGTCTAATTTGGTAGCTTAGCGGTATATTTCACCGAGACCCTGGTTGCGCCGCCATGGTATCCCGGTAAAATATAGCCCTAAGTGAGAAAGTTTTTATATAGCATTTTTTCTACAATATGTTCATAATTATGTACCTACTAATAAGTCCATTTACACACAATCCCTTGCACAAATAAAATTATTATTATTTAATATGAAAACCGACTTGATACTTTATTCTCAATTCAAACACACAACAAAACAAACTTAGTTCTAATTTATTTTTTATTAATATTATAAGTTTAATATGTGAATATTAACTTTAGTTAAATACTATTTTATATTTATTTTTGTACTTAAACGTTAATAATACTGCTTTACTTATGTTTAATGTAAGTTATTTTAGAATATTGCACTTTTTTGTATAAACAGGGTTATTTGAAAAACACTGATAACTTTCAGGATTAAGTTTCCAACATCACAAACAACATTTGTTGAATGACTTTTGAACATTTATATTTTTGTTCATCAGATTCTCATACAAAAACAAAAAGATTTAAATTGAACGATCTAAATATTACGTAGTCTATGCGAAGCAAGCGATAGTACAATAGCGGAGTTGAGTGCGATCGGGCGGCGAGGATGCTTGAAGCGCTTGCGTCGCGTCGTACAGACGTAGGTACAGCAAAATACAGAGTTGAAATATGTTAGATAGGACAACAAAATCTTGAAGGTTTGTTTTTGGGAAATTAATTGTTTTGTAAAATGTCATAATAATAATAGTTTACAACATTAGGAGGCTCTCGTTAGGCGGCTGGATCAGAGGCTTGATTCAGACAGCAGTTCTTCTGGACACGCCTCGTATCGTTAGGAGGTTCCTTTCTCTGGAGCTCTAACCGCCGGTAGCTTGGACCCTGTTCCCGATACCGGTGGGATACTGTGTTTTTTTATATTTTTAAATGTTTTTTTTTAAGGAATAATAATAATAATTTATTCATACATAATTTTAATACAGATGGAGCGAAATATACAATTGCTATATTGACATATCCGTTTCCGTAATTAGGCTATGTGATAGAGGATGCAGTAAACCGTGTATGCAATGTTCACTTTGAAGAATATTTAACCACCAATTTTTATGTGTAAAAATGTTTCTAAAGGTCCAAGCCGTTTCGAAGGAGTAGGGATAAGTTGCGAAAACTTGCGAAATTGCTAATTTTTTTTTTTTGACGAAAGTATTAATTACACGAAAAAATCAATCAAAATGTTGATATTATTGTTCATGAATCTATGATAAACATATATTTTTTTCAAACCATTTGACCTAGCCGTTACGGAGGAGTAGGCCTCAGAAAATCACTGTTTTAGTGCACTTTTCGGGCGCTTGGCCTTTAAATTACATAGAACAAAAGTTGTTGTTTATGATATTAGTAACTTAGTCCTGAGTTTGAGTCTTTTACAAATAATCCTGTGTACTTTTTTTTCTTATGAATTTTTCTGTGTGCGATGCAAGATTGATTAGCGCTATTTTTGAGTGTGAGGGGTAGGGTTCAATGTGCTAAGGATGTTTGTACATAATGCCTTTCATCACAATTTTATAACTAGATTTTTTGTTGTGAATGAGTTCCAAATAAAATAATACATTTTGATACAAGTGAAGAAAGTTTGTCATTGCAACCGAGGCGGAATTTGCACGAGCCGTAGGCGAGGGTACTATGGAGCATAGTGCTGCAGTAGCAAATTTTCACGTACCTATATGAAACGACGGTTTTCAATACACTTACGAAGACATAAATTAAATACGCCTTGTAGGGGTTGCGCCGCCGCTCCCTTTTGTAATAAATTGTAGCGGGGGGCGAGCGCCCCACTTTTCCGCACTAGTGCGAAAACCGTAAATTGTGTGCCGAAAAGCGGTAGGGATAAGAGCGGGTTTTCGTGTAAGTGTATTGAAAAAAGTTTTATGCAATTTTTGTATTTAAACCTTATGAATTGATCGTATTACCTGACTGTTTACAATTCTTCCTCAAATTGTCTAAAACTTTAATGAATTTGTTTTTAGAACTCACTTAGGGTGAGTTGCACCATTTAACTATAACGACAACCAAACCATAACCAGCCGTGAAACGACCTCCTATTGGTCAATTCGACGATTTGACAACTGTTAACGGCTTTGTTATCGTTATAGTTAAATGGTGCAACTCACCCTTATACAAGTTGTTTTAAAATGAGTGCAATGAAATATTCATAATAGAGTCTGTCTAATAAGTTAAACGACTTGGGTAATTATTAGGATTTAATGAAATCTGATGTAGTCAACACCGGTTCAATAATCAAGGTTGATTAAGAGATAGAGATCATTGTTTACTAACAGAAGAACTTTATGAAAAGTATCAAATATAAGTATTTTTTAAATTATTAAATATTATACAGAATTCCCATGTCGGTTGACTTATTAGACAGACTATAACCTTTTTTTTTGTAATTACCTACCTTTTAATACTCTCGCATTTATCCCGCTAGAGTCGCACATCCACGACCAAATACTCGCATCTCGTCAGCTCTTCTGTCACCTATGGGGATTGAAGAGCTAAACGAGGTGGAGTATCCAGTCGTCAGCACACGACTTCTGTCAAGGAGCTGACGAGATGCGAGTATTTGGTCGTGGATTTGCGACCCTGGTAGAATAAACGCGACTATTTGTCGGATATATTCCGATATAGACGTTATTTTCAGTGGGGTATTTAGTTAATCTTTTCTAAAATAAATCTTGTCAATATACTTTGTGTATGAGCTTTGAAACCAATATAAAAGGCGTTAGATAACTGTGGATTATAGTACATTTACTGTCCTAATATCTCTGCGTAGGTAGGTACCCGAAAAAGAATAACTGCTTTCCATTACTAGAACTGTCTTGTAAAGTATCACGATATATGTCGTTTCAAGACTGCACGCTTAGCCAAGTTGTTATTCTGCAATCGTTAACGCTGTCGAATGACGTCATCTCAACGTTAAGTCGCGTGGTCAGTACAAACGAATAGACAACTCGTAGCCAACTTCACATCGTTCAAAATCGTTTCTACAATGTTTAACGCTACATCCTTTGTTAGACAAACGCTACATTGTAGAACGAGCGGCCGACTCAGGCGCGTCAACATGGCTACCAACTTAGCGTTTTCTACAATTGCTGTCACCGAGGCGTTAGCGATTAGAGAGCTGAATTCGACACCAACTGGTTGTAACTTGGCTAGGGGGGCAGCTTTATGTCTTGATTTCCGCTTTTGCAATTAAGAATGTCAACGAATGTACGAGGGTCAATGAACGTTATTCCACGGTTATTTTACGCCTACCTTAGTATTAGAAAATTATTGAAAAAAAAAAACTGTTTTATGAAAAACAACGAACGAAAAATCATTTACACACTCAAACTTTACAGTATTTATTTTATATTTAATTTTTTAACTTAAGATTTTTTGTCTGTAAACATTTTACTATGCAACCAGTTATAGTAACTGCGATTCAAATTTAAAGTCGGCTCTGAATATAGCCGCAAGACTGCGCAGTAACTATTTCATGACAGCGGTGGTGAGGGGCAAACGCAGCGCACTTCACAGTTATCGTGGAATGATTTGAAATGTACTCTAAAATATAACTGCAGGCAGTCCAAATTAATCCTTTAAAAAAATGCCACTATTTAGTATTTATACAAGCCTTTTCTGCACACTTTGAAGGTTGATAACCTGGTCATGAGATTGTAATTTATGTTGTAAAATACTTTATGAATTAAATATAAGTTTAAGTATAATTTTTGAAGTTTTTTTCCTTATTTCCTCTCACTTCGAATGCAATCTGGAATAGTGGAAGAAACTGTCAGATTCTGATCGTACCTAACACTATGCCTTTATCTCCCAAAGCATGTACCTAGCTAGATATTATTGTGGGCATTATATAAAGAATGAGGTGCACGAACAACGTTGCGAACTGCGTCCTGGGACTCGTTGCATTGACCCTTAGTATTTTTGATGGAAATTATGCAATTGTGTATATTTTATAGCAGAAAACAGGAATACATTGAGGAACAGTGGACTCTATCGGAGGACAACGTAACTATTTTACGATATGATCGGCCAAATTTGACCATATCATGAAGTACCTAATTATCAACATCAACAATCACTGTACCATCATTTCATGAAATGGCCGGCCATATCAAGGAATGATTCATTCTAATTCTGGCCACGACATATCTAACAGGAATATAAATCAAACACAAACATCTGTATCAATATTTGTCTTTTATTTAATTTGCTCAAGCAAAAATATTTAAATCGAATCTTGATAGAGTCTAAAATAATAATATAAGTCTTTACCTATGAAATTGCTGTTTTTTTACAAATGGTTGCACGTCTTAAATATTACAGAAAATACATAGAAACTAATAAATTATCATCGCCAGCCTTTTTAATGTTTCCACTGCTGTGGGATTCACGCCTCTCTAGGAGAGGGAACGGGCCGTAATCCACCACGCGGGCCCAGTGCGGGTTGGTGAATGTCACATGTCTTCGAATTTTTGGTTCTAGGACATGCCGGTTTCCTCATGATGTTTACCTTAACCGTTTTGAGAGCAGTGGTAATTAAATAAATTACACAAAGTAATGCGCCTGGCAGGGATTGAAACCGCGACCTTACAACTCTTAAGTCGAAGCCATTACCACTGGCCACCACTGCTCTAAACCAATAAATACCTACCTAATTTCGAAATAAAAATGACGTACCCCCCTTTTTTATGGTGGGAAAACATCATGCATTGACATCCCCCGCCCATCGGCGGAGCGGGAGATAGTGTCAGACTCTTACTGACTAAAACACCCACCCCGTTCCTTTTAGCCTTCATACCGGGGCTCGAGCGCCCTTTCGGAACGTACCTACCTCTAATATAAAGATTATTTGAACTTATAATAATTCCAAATCAATAACACTTCAAATCAATCCGTTTGTAAAAGACTGCAATTTCATAGGTAAAGACCAATTATACACCGCTAAATTTTGATCGTTTTAACCCCGTGGAGGGTCGATCCGGTACATGAAACACTATCGATTTGTAAAGATGAAACTAGAAAATAAAGTACCTTTTTCCCCCCAAACGAGCCCAATGACCTGTAGGTAGTAGTCAGCGTCGCGTACAAACAATCTACAGGTCATTGCACTCGCTCAGTTGACGTTTTCTTAAAGAAATTAATTTCGTACATGCGTAAATTAATACGAGTTTTAAAAAAAGGTACTTAATTTTTTAATTGTATCTTTACAAATCGATAGTGTTTCTTGTAACAGATCGACCCTCCACACGGGATTAAAACGATCAAAATTTAACGGTGTGTTATAATAAAATGCCTTCTAGTTCTAATAGTAATTATTTTAATCAAATAAAATCACAGTTCTGTACCTTTTTATTAAAAAATTGAAAGGTACTTTTACTATAATAAAATATAATGCGTCCCAAATAAGAATAAGATCGATTGCTACGTTATGACGTCACATTATACTGTCAAATCGAAGAATTACTTAATAGGGTAAGACTAATTAGGGTGAGAGCAGTGCTGACGTGTGAATCCAAAACACTGTATGATCTCAGAAATAGCTATTTTGCGAAAATGGCATTTAAAACTAGTCTAATAAGAACTATTAAAGCAAAACAGTGGTGGCCGAGAGGTAATGGCCCCGACTTACGGCCGACGGTCGTGGGCTCGAACCCAGCTAGGCGCATTACTTTGTGTAATTTATTTCATCACCACTGCTCTCAAATTGGTGAAGGAATACATCGTGAGGAAACCGGCATGTCCTAGAACCAAAAGTTCTAAGTCATGTGACATTCACCAACACGCACTGGGCCCGCGTGGTGGATTACGGCCCATTCCCTCTCCTAGAGAGGAGGCCTGAGTCTCAACATTTAAAAAGGGCTGATGATGGTAATGATGAAAAGGGTAACACAAAACGAGATAATAAAATTTAATTTATTTACGAACTGTGAACGAAAAGAGGTTTATCAGACTTTTGACGATTTGACAGTAAGACGTGACGTCACAACATGGCAATCGATCCTATTGTTAATTGGAACGCATTGTACAACATATTTATAAAGTGAGATTTAATTAATTCAGACCCATATTTAAGCCAGGACTAGGATTGCCACCTTTTTTTGTTGGAATTGAATTACTTTGTTTATAATAAATAAGAAAAAAAAGTAAGTACATAGTACAATTTACTTTTCTTCATTTATTATGATGTTTAAAAGCTTATTTTTTAAACTTTTTGCAGTTTGTAACACATTAGTTTCTCTATTAAACAATTGCACAACATTAATACAATCTTTAGTGAAATCAAAGTAAATAAGTAATTAAATTTATCAAATTCGCAAGAAAAAGCAACGACAAAAGAAATCAAATCATGCGAAATAAAGTAATTTCAAGTACGTTATTGTTATGGTATAGAGTACAATTATGTGAAATAAATATCGTCGTAATATTAGACTGTCTAAAAAATCAATCAATTTTGTATAATATTTATTCATTTAAAAAATACTTATATTCGATACTTTTTATAATGTTCTTCTATTAGTAAACAATGATCAATCTTGATTAGTGAATCCGTGTTGACTACATCAGATTTCATTAAATCCTAATAATTACCAAAGTCGTGTGACTTTTTAGACAAACTCTACAATACTTTATTATAAAGTACGGGTGGCAACCCTAGCCAGGACCAATTCACACTGGTGCAGCGTCAAACTTAAGTTTGAATTTCGCAGGCTTGCCCTAGTGCTTTCATAATTAACTAATGTTTGCTACAAAAATGTGAGAAAGCTACAAGCATTATGTACATGTTCAAACTTCAAATAAAACAGGGATTATTGTCATTTCAACTATGGAATGTAACATTTTGATACGTATTTTACAAAATAATGTGGCAATACTACGAAGATTAACGGACCTATTACTAGTGTTGGGATTTTATCCGATTAAATACTCAAAATGAATAAATACTCGTTTTTAATCGAGTATTTATCCAATAAAAACGAGTATTTATTCATTTTGAGTATTTAATCGGATAAAATCCCAACACTACCTATTACACTGCGCTGAATATCGCGTGCGATCTTACTATTTTTCATTCATAGAAAGACAGTCTAGTCTATGGTTTGACGTCTATGAATGAAAAATAGTAAGATCGCACGCGATATTCAGCGCAGTGTAATAGGTCCTTTAGCTTCACTTGTTTGACTGACCGACATTTAGACAATTCAAAAGTGCCTGTAACTGGTCTATTTGAAATAAACGTTTCTGATTTCTGAGTAAGGTCTACTGGTCACGGACGCGTAGCTTCATAGTCGCGTATTAGTCATTATACGCTCGGTGTACGCCTGCGTGAAGATTACACACAAAACTATGGCTCACTGTCCACGGACGCGTAACTTCACAGACGCGTATTTGTCATTATACGCTTGGTGTACGCCTGCGTGAAACTTACATACAAATCTATGGCCTTCTGTCCACGGACGCGTAGCTTCATAGTCGTGTATTCATCAATATACGCTTGGTGTACGCCTGCGTGAAGCTTACACACAAAACTATGGCCTACTGTCCACGGACGCGTAACTTCACAGATGCGTATTTGTCATTATACGCTTGGTGTACGCCTGCGTGAAGCTTACATACAAAACTGTGGCCTACTGTCCACGGACGCGTAGCTTCACAGACGCGTATTCGTCATTGCACGCTTGGTGTACGCCTGCGTGAAGCTTACATACAAATCTATGGCTTTCTGTCCACGGACGCGTAGCTTCACAGACGCGTATTCGTCATTGCACGCTTGGTGTACGCCTGCGTGAAGCTTACATACAAATCTATGGCCTTCTGTCCACGGACGCGTAGCTTCATAGTCGCGTATTCATCAATATACGCTTGGTGTACGCCTACGTGAAGCTTACATACAGAACTATGGCTTACTGTCCACGGACGCGTAGCTTCACAGACGCGTATTCGTCGTTGCACGCTTGGTGAACGCCTGCGTGAAAGTTACATACAAAACTATGGCCTACTGTCCATGGACGCGTAGCTTCACAGACGCGTATTCGTCATTATACGCTCGGTGTACGCCTGCGTGAAGCTTACATACAAATCTATGGCCTACTTGTCCATAGACGCGTGGCTTCATAGACGCGACACGACGTTGCCGCCTCGTCGACAGGTTCATAGTTACAGATACCGTCACGGATCTTGAGCGCTGGCTTCAAGTTGCCCAGAAGTAAATATCGGACTAATTTAGTGGTATGAAGTGAGACGCGTAGGCGGGGAGTGTCAGTGATTCGTCGCGCCATCGTGTCATAGACGTCACTCGTGATTCGTTTCCTGCGCTTGCTGCATGTATATAAGAACGACGACGATTGACTCGCCAATGCATGGAATGCGCAAAGCGATCCCCACTCCAAGCGCTCAAGATTCGTGCCGGTACCTACTCGTATATGTATGTAAGATTCACGCAGGCGTACACCAAGCGTATATTGACGAATACGCGTCTATGAAGCTACGCGTCCGTGGATAGTAGGCTTTTCTAAGACCAGACAAAAAAATCAGTAAAAGCCTAAATATGACATGACATTTTTTTATATAATTATTAACTAATAAAATGTACTTAAAAATATAATTATCACACTAGATTGTTTAAAAATGATAATTTAGGGTTGCCCACTTAATATTTTTATAGTATTCTTTAATGTGTCCTTTTAAATACCGTCAATTAGAGACACAATAGCAAGACAATAGTAGCGCTCGCTTGGGGTTTTAAGAATTAATTCATTAAACCCCAAGTGAACGCCGGCTCGCGCATCTATTTTCTAAGAGTTTCACATGCCCACTGTGGATCACAAAAAAACTCAGCACAACACAGTGCTATACGCTGGTAGAGTCTGTCTAATAAGTTAAACGTTTTGGGTAATTATTAGGATTTAATGAAATCTGATGTAGTCTACACGGGTTCAATAATCAAGGTTGATTAAGAGATAAAGATCATTGTTTACTAACAGAAGAACCTTATGAAAAGTATTGAATATAAGTTTTTTTAAATGATTAAATATTATGCAAAATTCCCAAGTCGGTTGACTTATTAGACAGACTATTATGCACAATGAACTCCATGCACTGTTGAAAAGGTTGATGAATGTACATTTCGACCGCTACCCCAACATGAATGTTTATGAATTATTTTATTTATTCCAATTGAATACCAAAAACTTTATAGTATTTTTTAAATCACATTTATTTTCTATTCCAAATGCATACCAACAACTTAATTTGGTGTACCAAAAAAAAAGAAAAAAAAATATTTTGATTAGATTTGACTGAGCTGACGGTAGTCAAAAAAATAAATTAATTAATTATAGTTAAAAGTAAATTTTAAATGAAGCTGCTAATTTTATTACTCATTTGACAACTGACTTAGACAAATGACTTTTCTCTCGGCATTCGCAACAAACGCTAAAGACGAATTGTATGGTAATGACATTACCTACGGAGAAGTAACATGATAAGTACCTAATGTCACTTTTTCAAAATTCAATTTTTTTTATTTCACATATAATGCCTACATGGGCACTTATAAAACGTTAGAAGCTAGTGCATGGTTCCAAATTGGTCTTTTCCTATAGAGAAGAACCGGCAAGAAACTCCATGGTTACTCTTTTAAAAAATTTGGTTGATGTTAAAATATTTCCATATTACAGTATTAATACATATTATGTAAGAACAGTGTAGTGCCTGTTGTCAGTGGCCCTGACTGCTATGCTAGAGATTGTGGGTTCAATACCCAGCCAAGACAAAAATGTTTGCATGATGAACACGATCATTTGTTCTGTCTAGATGTAATTTATCTATAATATGTAGGTATTTAGAAATATAGAAGTATGTTTATCAGTTGTCTAGTACTCAGTAGTATCTCTGTTTTGCGACTAGATGGCGTTGTGTGAAAAATGTGGAAAATTACTATTATTTGTCTAAGTCTGATTTCTGGTTACCTACGTAGAGGTGTACACGTAGTGGCTATAACAAATACAATGAGGGCTGCCATTATCTATAAATTTATACCATTAGTTAGCCTATTACTATCAGAACATAAACTCCACGTCTGCTCAGAAACGCAACATACACTTAGGGCTATATTTCACCGGGATACTATGGCGATAGAGAGCCAAGTTACAACTGTTTCGCTTGCGTCAAACACTTCGAGTTGACCTTGCCGCCAATCTTTTGTTCTGACCACGTGACTGAGCGTTGAGGCGAAGTCATTCCCGTACATTTGAAGCTTTCTACAAACGTTAACTATTGCAGATTAGCAACTTGGCTAGGGGTACTGGTGTCCGTTTGGTTGCGCAACCAATTTGTGACTCTTGTGTCTGTATGGTAGCTCAGACCTATTTTTCACAGGGACAATGGTAGCGCAACTGGTTTATTCAATCAAATTTTTAAGTGTATGGCTCCATTAACGAACATCCGATGCCAATGTCAAGGTGGAAATGATCGGTACTTTGTCAAGAATATAATTATGTATTGATAAGTTTTTGTAGCACATCTGGTCGCGCTGCCATGGTGTTCCAGTGAAATATAGCCTTAAATCAAGCTGTTCCAGTAACAATACTATCATAACTCAAATTAAAGTCCTATATAACGTCCGTAGAACTCACTAGCTTACCATTCAACAACCCCATCTTATGTTTCTCTCTTACATGTCTTACTACATGGTCCTTCCTTTTATACGACTGCCGGCAAATCGGACATTCCACTAACTGCTTCATATGTTGAGACTTGACATGTCTAAGCATGTGATCCCGCCTTTTGAAAGATGTTTGACAGTGAGGACACAAATGTCTGTCTATGGACGAGTGAGAGAACTCATGTTTTTCTAATTCCGAATGTGTCGAACATTCGAAATTGCATTCTCGACAGCGGAACACCTCTGTGGCAGCTGAATGTTTTCTTTTTATGTGTTTTAATAGCATATCTTGTCGTTTACAATCTTTGTCGCAAACAGGGCACACGCAGTACTTCTGATTGTTGTGTAAACTATGAATATGGCGCTTCAAATGATCCTGTCTCCGAAATGTCGCATTACACAAACTGCATGTTAAAATCTTCTTCCCGCCATGTAGTTCCACATTATGATGCTCGTATTCGATAGTGTCCAAAAAAGAAAGGTCGCAATGAGTGCAGAATAGCGAAAATTTATCGCCGATTCTGGGTTTAGACAATTCGCGCTGGTTCCCAGGCTGCGAAGTCGCGAAGGGGTTTATGGCGAATTTTGTCCCCTCCGGCCCTTGGAACATAGGGGTTGGGATATAATTTGCTCTATTATCAACCATTACTTTGTTTGTTTTGTATTCCCATTGAAATTATAGCACGCCCCAGTAGAACCAAAACACGCTAGATTGATTGCGTTTCATGTTTTTATGTTTTTTGACATGTGTGATTAGTTCTTTCACACTAAAGTAATATGTATCTAGCTATCTCTTTTGCATGCTTCAAATTTGTTAAGATTTTATGTCAGGAAACGCAACTTCAATCAATGAAAATGACATTGACAGCCATGTGTTGCTACTAAATAATTTTTAATTTTACCAAATTAGAAGCTTGCGTACCTACCTACGTAAAGATTTCTCTATTCGGAAATAGGCATGGGCTAACTATATCCGTTAAAAGATTGGATATGTAGTATATCACTCCAAGTAAAGATATAAATCCGATTAATATATCCATATCCGCTTAATATATCCGTTGAAGTAACTTTAGGGAGCGAGAATATGTTAGGGTCTAGGATAGACAGATAATTCCGACTTATAAATTGATCCACGAAATGAGGTATTCTAAATAATTCCAATGTAGCTCAAGATTGATAAAACCGTGAAATGGTAAATCGTAATAATTGATTTCCCTTCTACTTAGCAGGCTTAGGATTGATTAAAAAATTAAAACATTTCATATGCATATTTAAGAACCTCCTCCTTTTTCAGAAGGCGGTAAAAATCAGCAACATTTTATCATTTTTGTCCTTAAAGCTCTTTTATCAGAAGCAAACTCCGATGTTTATTGGGTGCGTCTAATAGGTTTATTTTCTTACAACGCTTTTTTTTGCTTAACCTTTAAAGTCAAAACACACCCAAACGTCAGTGTCGTTCATCGCTGCGTTCGGTTCGGATAGACTTGCATTTATTCAGTTCGGTCTCGATCGGAAGTCGGAGTGGGTCGGAATTACTTGGGGATATAGGATTTAGAGAATTCTAAGAAAGGGAAGGAGTTGATAATATGTATCCGCTTATGGATATATATCCGAAGATATAGATGTGTCCGGAGCTAGGGTTGGGCCCTAGTCGGAAACATATTTATATTTTGGTATTATGTTTATAGGAAAAATATTACTCTCATCTCAAAGGATAGCAACGAATGTGTAATGCAGTAAATATTCCTCGCATTAAAAAACCGGGTATTTGGTAGCTATATTTTGTTGCTAGGATGAATTAACCAGGACATTCCAAGATACTGGGCATGCGAGTTAATAAATACAGTAGCTACGTACTAGCAATGAGCTTAAGGTCAATTTTACGCTTAAATTCTGCGACAGTGTGCCTTTACCATTAAAGTTGAAAAGTGTAGGTATACGTAGGTAGTCTCACAGTCTCATTGTGTGGTAATAAAGAAGTCTCAAACTAAAGTTTCCCTATGGTTCACTTTTTTCAGTGTTTCTGCTCTCTGCGAATCTCCCGCAAACGCTTCCAATTCCCACTAGCTAAAGTACTAAAAAGTACAAAATATTGTTCTCTTGTGATTCGTTCTTGCTTATACCATGTTTAGAGCTAAATGGCACGAAACGTTTAAAGTAGAAGAATCGTGCACTCGACAAAGAATTCTAACTTGGTAACTTCTGTCCATGATCTCTGTAGTCTTTAATGTACTCAGTACAGTACACCTATGTTTGAGTAACTACTTTTTTTTAAAGGTGGGAAATTATCCAATGACTTCTCCCGCTCCGAGTGGAGCAGGAGGGCGTGTCCGACTTTTACTAACTAAAACCGCTATCGCTACGCGCTGTCGACGTTCGGCCCTCTTTGGTTGATTACCGGACGGATGGACGGTGAGCTACTCATTGCTCGTTGTCCGAAAGCTCGCGTCTACTAGCTAAGGGCCGAGTCATACAGGTAGCGGCTGGCAGCGACGCGGCGAGCACTTTTAGCGTGTAATAATTTAAGCTTTATCCACATACTTAAAAGACCAGTATTGCTTAAAAAGCATGAAAAGGTCACGAGGTCGTACGCGGTGCCGTGAGCTGCCGCAAGCCAAGCGCTTCTTGTCGGTAGTTCTAGCCTCTCCAGCCGCTGCCAGCCGCTTCCATTCTGACGTGTCTCGGCCCTAAGAGAGCGTGGAATGTGCATATTCAGACCTACGTGATATTCTCTACCCCATTTCGTTTACACCGTGTGAGGCACAAAAATTTCAGGAACAGTAGAAATGGCGGTAAGTCCCCTCTTTGAGACGTAGCTAGAAAGACCTCACGGCGTCCTTATCCTTACCTTCCGCATGAGACGGGTCCTCACCAGAAATGGCAAGTTTGGGAGGTTCCAGTTCCAGATTAAAGCGAAAGTGACGCCCAGGTGTCGCTATTGTGCGGAACGTCCGGAGGACACTGTAGAGCACACAATCGAGGTGTGCCCTGCTTGGGCGGAGCATCGCCGTGCCCTCGTGGGGGCGATCGGCGGCGGAGACCTCTCGTACCGGTACTTGGTTGAGGCCATGGTCCGGAGCGAGAAGTGGCAGGCGGTCGCCGAATTCTGTGGAGCAGTAATGCTCGCAAAGGAGAAGGCCGACCGCATCAGGCAACGGCGCTCTCGCCACCGCTGGGATACTGTTCCCGATTTCCAGCCACCGTAAGCGCGGGCTTGCGGACAGTTCGGCAGTGACCAGCAATGGGTAGTTCGCTGTCCGACAGTCCGGTAACTATCCGGACCAAGCCAAAGTCGTCGACGGCGCGCACTGTTCCCGCGAGCCTCAAGGAGTTGTCAGCAACAGCAGCACCCAGCAGGTTATCAGAAAGGGAACTCGAGCCCCGGTATAAAGGCTTCAAGGAACGGGCTGGGTTTTTCTAGTCAGTAAGAGTCTGACACTATCTTCTGCTCCGCCCAAGAGCGGGGGTTGTCATTGGATGCTTTTCCCCACAAAAAAAAGGAAGGGTAGAAAATAGTACTCTAAAACCTACTAAATATACATGGTAGAATCATTCGGTTACAAGAGTTTATCAGAGAGCGGTATTCAATATTCAATGAAAAAGTAACTCAAAAAGCTGCTAATATTTCAGTTGCCCACAAATCATAAGCGGCGGCAGGAACTATTTTCAAATAGTTTATTTTACCCATTCCTACTAGATTAAAATTTACCGAAGTTTGCAGAATCATGCAAAAGCTAGCGGAGGGAATCCGAAAATAGCTCTGCAGCTCTTTATAAAAATACTAAAAATATGCAAGCTTATTTATTTTTATTACAAGCTTTTGTTTATTTTCCAATATTGTATGAATGTGTTAGTAGGAAAGGCCCCGATCTGCAGTTACTAAAGCGTCATGGGGAACCTATTGGATTGTGAAGATACTAAAACGAAAAAAAGTCTTAAAACGAAAGGATATAAAAAAAATGCAAAAAAAAGTCGATACACGGGCGTGATTGTTTTTTTTTTTTTATTTTTAAGGTAATCTTGGTTACGAAAAACCTATAGACGGTTTCTAGCTAATTATCAGATTATTGAAATATGCACTTTTTTGCATGTACTCAACGAACCCTAGCCCTACCACATATGGACCCATATGTAGTAGGGGTACATTACAGGGTGTGCATCTGGATTGAGGGCCCATTTTTTAAATCCTTATGAAACGAAACGAGATTTACAGGGAATTTAGTTAAATATTAGTAAAACTTAAAGCAATGAGCCATAAATTTCTTAAACGTAAAATAAAAAAGTTATGATTAAATAACGTGGGCCCTCAATCCAGACGCTTGCATAAAGAGGCATAGTCTAAATCTCGGAAAGTACGATGTCTGGGTAAATAATTATTATTTAGGAATTTAGTTAAGAATTTCCAAAATATTTTAAGAAATTCTCAAATCTGTAGAGTATCACATTACAGATTTATTGCGGTTTACCTTGGGCCCTCAATTCAGTAATGTCATTTATAAAGAATCTGCAAAAACTAAATTTATTTGACAAAATACATACGTACGACTTTACTAGATTCTAATTAGATACCTCTATGAATTAGTAAAAAAGAAATAATGAACCTAGAGTTAATCATTTAAAAGTAAATAAGAGTTGAATTTTACTGAAACGTCTGAACTGAGGGCCCAAGATTTTCGGCTTTATTGACTAGACTAAACGTCATAGATTAACGCAAAATAGATTAAAATTTCTTACTATTTTTTAACTAAATTTTAACGTATCGTCCGTTCTTCTAGATGCTATAATTTAAGAGAAAATTGATTTTCAATTTTGTATAGGAGAACATTTTGTAGGGTGACCAAAAAGTTTATTGTACCATTGGTACATTTTGTAAAGCACAAGTAAAATTCATACACATTTGCAGGTAGAAGCATTATAATAACATATCTCATTATATAGGAGACAATCTTGTAAGGTAGATATGATTTAATTACTTTTTTAGACTGATCGGTATATTGTTTGAATTCAGAATTAATACTGCTTTGTATGGCGCAATAATTTAATGATGGTAAAGTAAATATTATTATCATCAGAATTTTATTTTTATGATGTTGAAGTAAATAGGTAGGCACCTATATTATTCAAATATTGTCTATTTAGTCCAGTGCCTGGGACTTCATGAAACCTCGAATTACGGTTACTGTAGATGAAAAAAAAAAAAAACGAATACATACAACAGTTCAACTAGTAAATTCGAATTAAAATAAAACATTTTTATAAAGTGCAGAAAGTTTTGCAACTGAGGCGAAATTCACTCGAGCTGTATAGGCGCGAGTTTTATGGAGCCGAGTGTGCAGTGACAACTTTCCATGTTTTTCAATACACTTAGAAGATATACTTTCTTTGATAATTACAACACATTTTATATCGTTTATTACTGAAGAAACTTTACCAAAGTTGACATACATTTTAGTTTTGATTTCGATTATATTTATTTAATTTTGATTTAGGTTTACAGACTAACGCAAGTATTGTTTTACCTCAATTACAATAACTGGCGGCGTACCATATAAAGGATTCTCTTCAAATCTGATTATACTCCTCAGTCTTCTGTATAAATTGCCGCAGCGTATGTATAGGGTCTACGGTGCCTTTTCGGAATTCGGCTTGTTCGGGAGCTTGGAAGTCGTCAAACCTGCGCGCGAGACGGTTCGTGATGACACTGGAAATGATGATAGTCTGGGGCATCTTCGATGAAATGAAGAATGGCTTCAAATGATTAAAACGCATTGCTGTGCGAAGCTTCTAGAATGAAAGTACGTACGGAGGCCTGGTAAGTTCTAGAAAGGTCCGCCATAAGTACCTACCACAATTATTATTAAATGGGGTTTCGTAGGTAGGTACGTATGTAGATAAGGGAATTCGTACCTTCCGTTATTTAACAATAGAGTTGAAATTTACATCAAAGTGTGGGAGGTACAAGTTTGCAATAAAAATGATTTGTTGCCCCTCGACACGACTCTGTTGTTCTAGATTGGTCTTGAAACATCGGTATTTAGAAAAAAAATGATATTACTTTTAAATCAAATTCAATTTTTTTTTATTACGTAGCCTAGATCCTTCTTTGAATCACATGGTGATACCGAAAAAATGTAACTTAAATGTCATATTGAAATGGATTTTTAATCATAATATAATTAAAAATCCATTTCCAGTTTTTTCCAAGATGTTGTTTAAGTAAAAACATTTGAATACTATGTATAAAGCGGATGTTTTCAAACTATTCTTATTTCTGGTCATGACGCCTCTTTCGCAAAGAATTACCATTTGAAGAAAGTGAAAGAAAAAACGGTAAATGGTAGCTGAAATTGAAGCACACTATGCAGTTTGCATTTGGTCAGGTCGACAAAAAGCATAATTTAAGTTTAAAAAGAAAAAAAAAAGAAAAATTTGGGTGTTTATAGGATATTTTCTCCAAAACACCCAAAACACCCGGTATTTTCCCAACTGGGAATAAACCTGGGTGGGTGGATTGCCCATCTCTAACAGAAACCGTAATTCGAGGTTTGATAGCGTCCCAGGCACTGGACTAAATGGACAATATTTGAATAATATAGGTACCTACCTACTTACTTCGAAATCGATATATCGAATATTCGATATATAAAAACATGGAAAGTTGTCACTGCACACTCGGCTCCATAAAACTCGCGCCTATACAGCTCGAGTGAATTTCGCCTCAGTTGCAAAACTTTCTGCACTTTATAAAAATGTTTTATTTTAATTCGAATTTACTAGTTGAACTGTTGTATGTATTCGTTTTTTTTTTTCATCTACAGTAACCGTAATTCGAGGTTTCATGAAGTCCCAGGCACTGGACTAAATAGACAATATTTGAATAATATAGGTGCCTACCTATTTACTTCAACATCATAAAAATAAAATTCTGATAATAATAATATTTACTTTACCATCATTAAATTATTGCGCCATACAAAGCAGTATTAATTCTGAATTCAAACAATATACCGATCAGTCTAAAAAAGTAATTAAATCATATCTACCTTACAAGATTGTCTCCTATATAATGAGATATTATGTTATTATAATGCTTCTACCTGCAAATGTGTATGAATTTTTCTTGTGCTTTACAAAATGTACCAATGGTACAATAAACTTTTTGGTCACCCTGCAAAATGTTCTCCTATACAAAATTGAAAATCAATTTTCTCTTAAATTATAGCATCTAGAAGAACGGACGATACGTTAAAATTTAGTTAAAAAATAGTAAGAAATTTTAATCTATTTTGCGTTAATCTATGACGTTTAGTCTAGTCAATAAAGCCGAAAATCTTGGGCCCTCAGTTCAGACGTTTCAGTAAAATTCAACTCTTATTTACTTTTAAACGATTAACTCTAGGTTCATTATTTCTTTTTTACTAATTCATAGAGGTATCTAATTAGAATCTAGTAAAGTCGTACGTATGTATTTTGTCAAATAAATTTAGTTTTTGCAGATTCTTTATAAATGACATTACTGAATTGAGGGCCCAAGGTAAACCGCAATAAATCTGTAATGTGATACTCTACAGATTTGAGAATTTCTTAAAATATTTTAGAAATTCTTAACTAAATTCCTAAATAATAATTATTTACCCAGACATCGTACTTTCCGAGATTTAGACTATGCCTCTTTATGCAAGCGTCTGGATTGAGGGCCCACGTTATTTAATCATAACTTTTTTATTTTACGTTTAAGAAATTTATGGCTCATTGCTTTAAGTTTTACTAATTTTTAACTAAATTCCCTGTAAATCTCGTTTCGTTTCATAAGGATTTAAAAAATGGGCCCTCAATCCAGATGCACACGGTCTCTCCCCATATGATTTTCTGACACACTTCAGTATCGCGCAAAAAGCCCATCTGGCCGCCCCTAGTTTAAGATGACAGTTTTCCCCGCACCGTCGCCGCAATGTATCGTGTGCCCCCTGGCCAACAGCTGTTTTGTGTGAAGGCCCGTTTGAACGACAATGCATGCTCAGCTAAGTGACGTCATTAATTAATAACTCAGTATGGCGAACTTCTGAATATGGCAGACAATAATTACGTCACAATAAATCCAAAATGGCGGATTATATCTGGTTTTACAACCAGAAAGTTGCAAGTGCACCTTCATGTAGCTCCCTTCGCGGCGCCTAAGCTACAAATTGTTTAGGCTTGGCTTGTTTAGGCCATCATTGTTCATCACCTTCAAGTCATCAACAGCTGTCTCGCCAGCTGACAAAGATGAGCAGTGTTTCATTTCCTCTAAAGTATAATTAGGTATTTACTTTTGCAGATTGTTTGCTCGGGTTCAAAATAAAACAAGCATTTAAAGATTTAATATTGGACTAATATTTAGTAAAATACCATATTATATTAATAAAATTCATATAAAAATTCAAGTATTTCAGTTTTTAAACAATACCTACTAGCCTACTGGGGACTGGGGCATTGCATTCATAAAATTACTTTTGAATCTGATGACAGTGTCTGACTATATCTATACACGAAATTCAACAGATGTAATACAATAAATAAAAATTAAGTACTTATATAATACGAATATTTTATAAATATTGATAAACTACTTAAATATTACTAATATTTATACTATGGATTGGTAAAACATTAAAACATTCAACAAAATTATTACTATAATTATACATATTTAATACTTTTGATATACATAAATATTCTTTAGATACAATAGAGTTAGGAACATTATTTATCGTGTATACATTTACCGACTGCCATCAGATTAAAAAACACTATTTTCCCTCAACGCAGTCCTCAATAAGCGTAACACTAAGTAATACTATCAAACAACAAAATAAAATAAAAAAATCACTCTTAAAATAAGGAAAAACGCAGGTAAATCCAAAACTACTTATCTACAATAATTGTAGTTTTACATAAATACAAATATATAAAAATCGTAATACATTTTAGTTATAATAGAAACAAAAAAGAAAAAAAAAACAATAAAGCTCAGTTTTTTAGAAATTTGAATCTAATTTGCAATATTCAAACAGATTTTTTTAATTTTTTCTATTTATTTCAAGTTAAATATACATAAATATACCTTATTTTACGGCCAACGTGCAAAAACTTTATATTCGCTGAAAGCTTATACTAATCTGTGTAAAATTACCTATAATAGGAAAAAAAACTCAAAAAAAAATACTGAAAAAATGTAACACTAAAACTACTAGTGAATAAAACTACTAATCGATAAAAAAGTTATACAAAAAATTGGTAAAAAATAAATAGGAATAACATCAAAAATACATCAAAACAAGCGGGTGATTAAAAAAAATTGTTTACAAAAAAGCGATTCTTCACCGGAAATTAAGTAAAAAATAGGAATCAAACATGTCTTTTTGGTAGGTAACTTTGGGCCGCATACTGTCTTTGGTCGAAACTAGAAGGATGTAGCTAATAAAAAAATATGTACTTACAAAAATAATCTGACACACTAGGGCTTATATGAAACTGTGGTTTGCAGTTATGACCTATCATATACAAACGTCAAATTTGACGCAAGTACCATGTCTGGGAATCAAACCTAAGGCCCCTCGCCCTCGGTAACTTTTTGTAGCGATGCTGTAGCGCGTTCGCTTCGATACAGTCGCGATGTTGTAGCGCGTTGGTAACTTTTCTATAGCGCTTCCAAATATGACAAACGCGCGTCAATAGCGATGCTGTCGCGCGACAGCATCGCTCCAAACAGTCGCCGTGGGCGGTGGGCCTTTAGACGCTTGTGAAATAGAGTTAAAGATTCGAGCTTGTGTTACATAATTATATCCCAAACTGGTTTCATGTGTTATTCAACTGTTTAGCCATCTACGTCAGATATATCGGACAAACACTCTCGCATTTATTCCAAGAGGGTCGGCACATCCACGACCAAATACCCCATCTCGTCAGCTTTTCCGTCACTTAGGCTTGCGTTTGACCGTTTTATGAGGATTAGAGAGCCAAAAGAGGTGGAGTACCCAGTCGCAACACACGAAAACATTAGTTGGACTAATCCGACGCGAGCGGTTCAAAGTATTATGGTAATCTCAAATTGGTCTCTAACATGGAATCTATTGCGTGTGTCTCACGTGTACCTAACACAGTCTAAATGCTTCACAGCGCGTCTACCTATCAATAAGGCTCCACGCCTATGGAGACTTTTTGTAGCGAAGTTGTCGCGCGTTTTGTAAGCGCGTGACAGTATCGCTTCTAACGCGCGTTAGTCGAATTCGCAAGGGCTATAGAAAGGCGCTACAGCATCACGACTGTATCGATGCGAACGTGCTACAGCAATACTACAAAAAGTTGCCGTGTGCAAGAGGTTTAAAATGAAATCTGATGTGTGTATCTCATGTGTACCTAACCCATCCTATACGCTTCAATTTGCGTCTACCTGCCAACAATACCTCATCATTAACTGCAAGCCACAGTCCCCGCCCCGCAACAAAGGCAAACAATTGCACTACCCCAGAAAGCAAACTACAATACAAACACAGGGCGAAAGTTTCAAATTCATTTTAATATCTCACAATAGTCGTAAAGTAAGTCACGGGCGTGAAACAAGACTAAGCGAGTGTCGTGGCCTACACAAGGGGCACGGGACGCAGTTTGGTGCCGTTGGAGCTCGTGTTAGTGGCGGTGAAGGGTAATACGGAAGCAGAACTGAGAATTGGGAACAAAATATACTTAAGAGATAGATAAGTGGGGACAAAATGGCCCCTAAATTGACGCGCAAATCTACGTGACTCTGCAAAGTTGCTCAGTGTCCCGTCCCATAATTCGTCCCAGAAAATTTTCGGTCAAGTTGGGGACTTTTGTCCCTAAATATATCTGAAGCTTAATGGCAGCCTGCAAGTTGTTTACAACGGTGACAGGCAAGGCTTTCTGAAATACAAGTCTGTCTCACCATTCCAGTAAATATTATATATTTATATATAAAAACATGGTTTTCTGTCACCACTTCCCGTATTCCCAACTTCACCGGCACTGCACAGTCATTTAGAAAATGTACTTAAGTCTAAAAAGAAAGCTTAAAAATTAATCTTAATTATTTCTCACTAAAGCTGTCACTAGGTATCGTAGATCGCTTACAGAACAAACACAAGATCCAAAGGCACCAAACGAAACGTTTGGCGAAAAGAATTGGTTTCAATTTCATTTTTATCAAGTATCAACAAAATTGATTTTTATAAGTATAACAATGAATGAAACAACTGCATATAAAAATATATAAATCTTATTTTAAATCAATTTAAATTATAATTATGGACTCTAAAATAATCGTGTCTGTGCATCATCTTTTTTAAAGACAAAAATATTTCTACTAAATAAGTAAATCTGTGTGGTAGTTTGGTAGAAATTTGAATTTTAGAGAAGCACCGACACGAAATGCTTGGACACTCGAGTAATTCAAACGAGTATCAATTAGATAAGTAAATACTAAGAGACTTCATATTTTACTCAATCTTACTCCTACATTTGTCTAAAATGAAGTCTTAGATATAATAATGGTTTAGATAAAGCTTCTAATCGTTTGCTGAAGACTCGAGTGTCCACACACTTACACCATCCGAAGAGTCCACTGAACATCGAAAATACTATTTAAAAAAATAAATTTAGATCCACCGCAACTTTTGATATAGTTTAAATTATACAAACAGTGAAAAAACACCTGAAGATAAAACGGTGCAATCATTTTTATTATTTAAAAAACACAATAATATTGTCCTAGCAACGGTACAAGATATTAGGTACATTATTAGACTCAACTAGGTTAGTTTAAATTGCGCTACTCTTTGCTATTCTTTAATTTCACTAAAAACTCTAGCACAAGAATTTACAAAACCCGCCCGGGCGATACGGGCGACGCTAAGACGAAAAAATTTTTACTAACTCTGTTCCGCCACCGACATAATCGTAAAAAACATTCTTTTTTTGCGGATTTTTTAAAAATTTTGTTTTTCACCTAACTCCTATTTACATGCATATGAAGTGCGAAACTCACTCGGGAGTAACGTGGGGGACGATACACCGATCAACAACAACAATTCATTTATAAAGATACAAATTTCACGTCAAAAAATGTATAAGAACGACACCGCGACGCCCCCCTGCTGTGACCGCACGCAGTGATATGCAAACGACAAAATTACGATCTAAAATTAATGAGAACAGCACACCCGTCCATAGAAAAAACAGACAACGTACAAACGTGAACGAGGGCCGCTTAGCGACGGCGCCGACAAAACAACAACTACAAACTAGCGACTAAAGGTACGTGCGAGAATACGGCCGCCCCGCCTCAACAAACTAAACCTTGCTCCAAATCAACTAAAAAATATTTTCATTTTCAAACGCTACAATGCCATCAAAACTAGACCATAGCCGTAGCTTACTGCCCCAATGACGCGGGAATCAACATTCTAAGAATCCTACATCAATTTTTAACTAACATTACCACTATTGCCGCCCAACCACACTTGGCAGCATCAAAACTTTGCCGCGTCATTGAGGCAGAGAAACCATTGAATAAGAAACTAAACGAGAGTCAAAACTAAAATAATGCGAGGCGACATCAAGAAACTATAACAGACAAGCGAAAACAGGTTATAAAAACCTCAAGAGAAAACAATAATAACAATAAAGAAGGGAGGATGAATTGAAACTTTCCCCCGCGCTATAATATTAATTCAACTAAATAGCAAAATTAGTTACTAAAAATCCTTCGCATTCTACCGAAATGGTAGAAAAGCTTTCGGCTGGTCACATCAGTCAAAATATTGTAAGCTATGTCTCTGTCATGTCGAACTGCATTTTATTGGCAGTTTGTCGCGAGTTGCATAGTCATATTCAGTTAAATAACAGCCTCTAAGTGGTCAAATCATACAATACAGCCTAGAACTGAGGACAGAGGCACATAGTTTACTATAAAGCCGGCGACCAGCGATACATGACGGTACATTCGTCACAAAGCCTTTACATAGTGCAAATCTAGTCCACCGCTCGCAGGCAGACCACATATCCCAAACACACCTCGGTTTATACTAACACCAATTATTAAGTTTTTTTTTACCGCTGGGTTGAACAGATCTTCAAGATATTTTAGTTTTAAGTTTATAGAAAAATCATAGATATAAATATCATAATTGATTAAATGCTTGCTTTGCTTACAAAGTTTTTATAAAATCGTTGAAATCGACGAAGGTCGTTCAATGAGTTTGCAGTTCAAATGATTAGTGTCCGAGATAATTTATACAAAATTGTTGATTGAAAACAATAATACTAAACTGATTTCGTTACGTCCAAAAGGATATTCCTGTATGTAGCCTTGAAGATCTGTTATAATTTAATTTTATTAAAATGTCTTAACCCAAGCGTTCACTACAACGTTGCGCGTAAAGTAAAAAAATCACATCCGAATTCACATTGTTTACGTTTTTTTTTATTATAAAAATACAAAAATACAAAATGGGACAGTGCGACCATACATTCAACCATCGCCCGCCATACTAATTTCAACTAGGGGGGTAGGGAATACTAAATAATTTTACAAAAAAACCATTGAGCAATTTCATGAAAAGAACCACCAAAAACATCGAACGAGTGTACGAAAATCACAAAGAAAAACATAAAAATAAATTTTTAGTAAATTCTAAACTCAACGCACCGACGCAGAATCAAAAGGCTACAAACGAAAAATTTCTTTTTCAAAAGTGTTGCCACAAAATCGTTGAAAAAAACTACCAAATTTGAAAATGCAGTAGAAAACGAAAATCAGTCGATAAAAAATGAATTAATAATGATACAAAGTGCGCAAGTGAAAATGGATCCTATATAAGGTGTTCGGGGCGATCAAGGCGTGTGTTTTTTAATATTTTTCTAGGAAACTTCTAGTTTTTAATTAGAGAAATTGTATTCGCATTTGCTATTATACTGAAACTATTAATTTACTAACAGATCCGACGTCCAACCAGAAGTGACGAAGAAACCAGATTATAATAATCTAAAAATGATTTATATATTTGCAAGTTAGATCACAGAGAGATATATCAACAATAGTTTCATATGAACTGGTTCCTTCCCATTTCTAGACTAAATACGAATCGTTTATAAGAGATTTCCACACATTCGCGTGCGATTTTATAAATTCTGTCCGCGCTACGAGACTTTTCATATCGAAATACTATACATACATATCTAAATACTAAGAAAAATATAATATTAATATTATTCTTCTTCAAATATTTTGTCTACATTAATTGATTAATACTTGAACATTTTTTCACAGACATAAAAAGTCTCGTAACGTGTCTATATGGCAAATTTTTACTAAAATGCTTCTACTATTAATACAAATTGTACCTACTTAACGTTTAGTGCGGGCCAGCTTTACCCCGGCCGCAGTGATGAAGAATAAAAATAAGGGAACTTAGGAGTAAAACCGACCCATATGTCAAACGAAACGCGAGACAAACGGGGGGAAATGACGATTATAATTTTGACCCTTCACAAGGAACAGTGAAACGACCCAAGTCGGAGGTCCGTCAGACCTCCTATATTCGAGCTACGTCGGGAGGGGTACACCAAACTCATACGCCACAACAAGGCACTATCAAGCCTCATGATAATTTTTGAAAAAAGGTACCACACAACACGAAAAAACCGCATCGAAATCATGAAAAAAATTATCAAAAAATCCGCGCAAGTCTTTTTACTACAGTCTATTTTATTTCCGTGGTCTTTCGGGATACGTTATCTATCTCCATACAGTGTGTATCCGTTGTTATTATACTTTAAGATTTAAGTACACGTTATACTGAAAAAACATCGAAAATTTTGAGTTGATACTCTGCTGAACTTAGTTGAAGACGCATTATGAAGGATATTTTACGAGGCTTCTGTGGAGTGGCAGTTTTGAAGAGTGACAGAACATCCAGAAATATTTTAGATAGCTCTTAGAACCACAAATCGCTTTCGAAACCTTATTACTTCCTAATGCGACCAAAAAACCAAGTAAGACAGAGTTCCGACTATAGAAACACAGTGAAATTCGTAAGCGTTGCTTGTATCTTAAACCATTACAATCAAACTGATTCTCAAACTTCAAGCCATTGCTTAGACCCTTCAATCATGAACGGTGTTCCACAAGGCACAATGCTAGGTCTGAAATTAATTAAAAATTTCTTTTCCTCCCTGATGTTATGCAGTCCAACACAAACAATTTCAACACGTTTCAAGATCAATAGTTAGATGGATCGTGCGTTTGGTCCATCGTAGGACATACGTCACGATGCAAATTAAACATCGGTGCTCTGGGTTTACTATTAATCGGCAAATATATTTTAGCGGTTGGAAAGGGGGAAGGCATTGTTTTTGAAAGAAATCTATCTGGCAAAATAGAAACAAGAGCCAGGAAATTGACTGAAAATAACCTAAGATTCTTTTAAACAATGCTCCCAAACTACGATACGAAAGGCTGCAACAGCCCATCGATATTTTGGCTAAAATATAATTGCTTTTGCTAGTAAACGCAATCATCATCTTCACAAAAATTTAGTACATCTCAATCCCAAGTGAACGAGCGCGAAGGCAAAAATTGTGAAACCTTCCTATTTACACTATGTTTAATAAGGTTAATATAATCTTAAATAGTTTCAAATAAACTTACTAGCAGCCTCAATGTCCTATAATCGCTGAGACCGCTAGTACGTTTCGATAATTAGATACTATGCTACCATCTATTGCACTACCCCGGCGAATTCAAAAAAATAGTATTTTTTTAATATATTACTTTTTAATGCTAAAAATAAAAAAGTGTGGGGACGGTTGGAGCGAGCGCGAACTATAAAATTGGTGAATACCCTCAATTGACAGCGCGACAATATACCACTGACATACGCGAATTGCGAAGTGGACTCGTCGACTTTCGAGAGAGATCTACACAAAACGAACCATAACGTCTTCGACACACTACTCCTAAATCTCATGAACACTGAATTCTCCTAACAGTCAAGACTTCTGAACGCGTTCATCTCGCACTCGCATCCCCACGGAACTTACAGAGCAAGACTACAGCCAAATCGGTAACCGTTTTGTTAAGTTTGTACTAAAAAACGTGTCCCTACCGCCTCCCTTCGTCGAAATCAAAACGAGCCCAATAGTTTTATCATTTAGCTGTCCACGTTCCACAAGCGGGATGGCAAGCGCAGCCAGGAGGCAGATAGCTATAGCAAAATACCTAGAGGAACCTCCCCTTCTCCTCTCGTCGAAGTCAAATTCTGGCTACGCTAATTCGTTGCCTGACAAGTTTCGTAAAGGGTAATACTTCATACAGGACTCAAATTGGGAATGATTGGAAAAAGCACAAATCTTGTCAATGCAACGACACTGATCCCGCTCAGAGATGAAAAATCTGACAAAGGCCTGCAATAAGAGGTCTGGACCTCACAATAACCGACATTTGACACGTCGGCATACAATCGCAACGACAAGTCGCAACCATGAACGGGACAACAAGACAACCGCAACAATATCCAAGTCAAGAATCTCTAATCAAATGTTAAAATAAAGGAAAAATATCAGGAAATTGTCTCTAGCTACACAGGTACAGTTATTTTCAAAAAATTAGACACTTCACTTATGTCTTACGCTTAGTATCTTACGACAAGTGAGCGTACACAAATGCGATTGTCGTGCGACAAGTCGCGAATGCGTCACCTCGTGACAGATAGTACTTACCTATCCACAAATGACAACGGACATCTAGCTAAGTTTTTTGGATACATATTTTTCTTATATCGAATCTATTTTCTGTCAAGAAGACTCGCTTTGCAGAAACTACCATTGTAGTATTTTTTTTTATAAACTAGCAACATTGAAACATTTGTAAGTTATATTTCGGACGTGTCAAAGTTAAAATTGTTCTTCACTAGAGTTAAGTTGCAACGTTCTTTCGTGTGAAAGTAAAATTATCTACCTATTTGCTAAGTGTAACACAATAATTCTAATAGCACTTTAAAGAAAATCTTGTTTTTAATCAAGTCGCGAAGTATAGCTACAAATATTTCAAAATTGTGGTTTCCGCAAGAGTATTCCATTGAATCGACGCCTTTTACTTCCATCCTAAAATATTTTGCTTACATTAAACATTGGATAATGTTGCAATTTTAATTTTCTAGGCGCCTCTGGCATAGTCCGTAAAATGAGAAGAGTGATCCGTGAGCATCGATTTGAATAATCGATTTTTCTAAAATCGATATTTATTCGATTATATACGATGTTACTATATTTAAACGCCATTAATCGCATATGTTGCAGTCAGATTTAAAGGACAGTATCGAGTCAAATATTCACACTAATATAATAATCAAAAAATTAGTTACCTACTAAATTGCTTCTATTTTATAGCACTTACAATAATTATTAATCAGTAGCAACATATTCGATTAACATTCAAAATCAAATCGATTATTCTCGCAATCGAAATTCAAAGATCACTATCAGAATGTCCGTTTCAGCTGAGCAGTCGAGTGAAAAAAATGTTGCCATCACAAGAAATTCCTACCATTTTGGTGCAAATTCACTGAAAACTAGTCTAAATAAATAATGCTAGTGTATGTATACCTTCACGCGTGGATTATAACGTTGGCAGGAGTTCCGAAGTGGTAACTACTAGATACCGCACTAGACAGTCAGCGGGCAGTCGATCCGGTACATCGTGTGGCGGCTCTAAAATAGCCTGGCAGCCGCGGGTTTGGACAAAGATGGGTGCGCGGCCTGCTGCTTGCTGCTGCCTAGTGCGTTATCTGCCAAAGTGCAGTCAGATATTTTTATTTGAACATTTTATAACAATGTTAGTAATGAGGGTTATCTGAAATTGCGTGCACCAGGTGGCAGCACTGAGGCGGCAGGTCAAAACGCTTCGACATCTCTGGGCAATAAGTCGGTAGTCGCAAAGATTTGTTTTTTTAAATACCGACTTTATTACTTCGGTAATTGAAAAAGTAATTTTGGCGATTACCCGAATAATAAGTCAGGAAAAAGTAATTTTTTGCGACTTGTCCAATAAGTCAGTAAGTGAAAAACAATTTTTTTGCGAATACCAACCTAATGCCCGGGGACGTCGGCTTGTTTTTGACATTAGCAAATTTTACATTACGGTCGCAAGTTTGATTTTCAAAGTAGAATATTTCTCGCCTCAGTGACGTCCGCTGGTGGCCGCAAATATCCATAAAAGTCCTCATTCAATGCTCTGCCAAACTCGCAAGGAATAGCGCGAAGATTGCATTATTTCAGACAATGTTACCAGCAACAAAATTACGTTAAAGTATTGCCAGTGATTAAACCTAATTTTCTTCCATTCCATACTATATCCCGTTGTGTGAATTGGGCAGATATTGTATGCGAGGGTGAAATATTATCAGTGTTATTGATAACACATCTCCGTATAGAGACCTCGGCGTGGGGGTAACTGCCGACACCGGGTTGGAACGGGTCATAAAGAAAAAATTTAATCTATTCGGCTTGTTTACATGCGACTTTTCAAATTGATTGACCAATTTTTTTTTTAGGAAAAGTACCCGGTGAAAAATAATTGTGACCCAGATAAAATGAGTTATCCAATTAAAATTACCCCAGACTGGACTGAGCTAGTCTGGGGTTATTTTGAATGGATAATTCATAATTTTAATTTTGACCCAAGAGATTTCTCGCTTGGGTCTAAATTACCCCATATGAAAATTACCTCGTATGAAAATTACCCCATATGAAAATTACCCCGGATGAAAATTACCCCGTTCGAAAATGACCCGTTCCGAAATGACCCGTCATCCCGGCATCGTGTTAGTATAGGCACAAGTCCTGTCCGATGTTAGAGTACGACACTTTTGAGTACAACTGAGATACAACACGCCAACAACACTGGTTTGGCTTTAAAAAAAAATATATATATTATTATCTTAATAAATTAATACTGAATCGGTTTTGGGTAATAATTTTTTGGCTTACGCTTGTAATTTCGGGTCGATTTCTCGGTTCTGGTGGGACATACGTGGCTCGAATTTTGCTTATCCAAGCAGTTATGTGAACATTTCTTTCAAGTTTCAAGTAATAGGCGTCATAGCGATTTAGGATGCCACAAGATCAAGAATGACCCACCAAAATTAAAAAAAGAAATCAACCCAACATATCTCACACACTAATAATCGGACCGACGTGGCTAGACAACTATTTTAAACCCATTGCTGATAAAGAGGCAAACACGAACTAGGATATTATGACTATTCGGTCATATTTAGGGATCAAAGGACCAAGTGCCCAGTTGACAAACCAATTGTATAGCTAAAATCCTCAGTAAACTAACCGTCTCTAAGTTTTGTCTTTGGTTAGTAAACCACCTCTAAGCTCTGGCCTCGAGTCAACTAACAAACTCTAGCTCTAGTTCAGAGTCAACTAACCACCTCTAGCTCAGTCCTCAGTTAAGTAACCACCTGTAGCCGAAGTCCCTAGTTGACTAACCACCTCTTCTAGCTTCAGTGTAGTTTAAGTTCATAGTTAACTAACCACCCCATGCTCAACTCCCCAGTTAACAAACCATCTCTAAGGGTGAGTTGCACCATTTAACTATAACGATAACAAAGCTGTTAACAGTTGTCAAATCGTCGAAATGACCAATAAGAGGCCGTTTCACGGCTGGTTATAGTTTAGTTATCGTTATAGTTAAATGGTGCAACTCACCCTTAGTCCAGTCCTCACTTACCTAACCACTTCTAGTACAAAGACCTCAGTTAGCTAACCATCTCTTGCTTAGGTCTTCAGTTAACTAACCATCGCGAATTCAAATCTCTAGTTAACTAACCACCCCCTAGGTATAGTCCCCATGCAGTTACCTAACCACCTCCAAGCTCAACTCCCCAGTCGTCTAACCACCTCCAGCCAACTCCCCAGTCGTCTAACCACCTCCAGCTCGACACCCCAGTCGTCTAACCACCTCCAGCTCAACTTCTCAGTCGTCTAACCACCTCCAGCTCAACTCCCCAGTCTTCTAACCACCTCTACCTCAAGTCCCCAGTTGTCTAACCACCTCAGTCGGTCCAGCCAAGTCAGTGTTGCCAGCGTGTCGTGAGAAACAGTAAGTATAATATAGTGTGGGTATGAGCACTAACACCAGCGGAAGGGCACGGCGCGCGGGCGGTCGGCGCCCTCCTTCACGAGCGGCTTGTGGAACTCGCGGCCCGGGCGCGAGTGGATCGTCGCCCAGCAGTGCTCGCAGTAGTACTGGAAAGGAGATA
Organism: Mythimna albipuncta; assembly: GCA_929112965.1. Classification (NCBI taxonomy): domain Eukaryota; kingdom Metazoa; phylum Arthropoda; class Insecta; order Lepidoptera; family Noctuidae; genus Mythimna; species Mythimna albipuncta. Next base: position 6,759,599 of record OV815985.1, on the reverse strand, counting down.
CGGTATTATAATATGCTGTTGTAATAAAAAATACATAAAGGTGAGGCGAGATAATGGAGCAATGACGGCCACATAAAAGACATCCACAAACAGCGAGCAGCGGCAAATGCCTCGCGAGGAAACTATCCCCGTGAGAGCGCAGTATCATCAGAGGAGTAGAGAAAGGGTACCACGCGGCAAGCTTGAGCCATTATGTTCGTAATACAAGGTGCAGTTTTAAAACTGCACAATATTTTAGGAGGTTGTAATAAAACTCATAAATAATCATGTGAAAAAACGATACCTGGTCAATAATCAGTAATACTTGTTATTTTATTTTTTAATTATACTAAACTAATTCGATTGATCGATGGCAGTGGGGGCGTGGCTAGGGTGTGGCGTGCGGGATGATGATTGGATGATACATTATTTATGAAACTATCGTTGCGAGTTAGTGTGTGTGAAAACGCCCTTTATTTTTACGTGTTTGTGTGTGTGAAAGAAAGCGCGGTTATAAGGCAGGTATCAGACTGGTTGCTTTTTAAGAAACGTAGTTCACACATACCGATTTTCATAAATAAGAAAAAAAAAATTACCTACTCATTTTATTATTGATTCGGGTCGAGAATCACTAACATAATTACCTCTTGAAATATTTTGCAGCTTCAAAACGACACCTTGTATATGCGAGTTTCCACAGTGAGCATGGCAAACGACTGAGGAGCCTTTGAGAAAAACAATGAGCATGTCCAATATTGTTTCAGCTGAAATGATGAAGATGGGCAGTGGTGACCTAGTGCTAGCTGCCCCGCCTTACGAGTTGTAGGTCGCAGGCACATTGTGTAATTTATTTCATCACCACTGCTCTCAAAACGGTGAAGGAAAACATCGTGAGGAAACCGGCATGTGCTAGAACGAAAACATTCGAAGACATGTGTCATTCACTAACCCGCACTGGGTCCGCGTGGTGGATTACGGCCCATTCCCTCTCCTAGAGAGGAGGCCTGAGTCCCAGCAGTGGGGACATTATAAGGCTGATTATGCTATGATAAAGATATCCCTCGTACCTGCAGACAAGTGACGTTGGCGCAGAAGAAGGGCGCGAACTTGGAGCCGCAGCGTGCGCCGGCGCACTCGTCGCACATCTGATCGTCCAGCACGTACGGCTTCACCTGGAAACGCACAGCAGAACACTTGTACACTTTTGTTAAGGATTTCGTAATAATAATAGTTTCTTTTTTTGTTTTTTTCCACAAATCGGAAGAAATCGCTTAATGGTGAATTACAATTGGGTATGTGGTAGATTTCAGTGAAAGTTTTGCATTTATTAATGATTATGGTAGGTTTATAGAAATGGTAGTAGTGTAGTGTTTGATTTTTATTTTTATTGTTATTTTTAATTCATAATAAAATTGCTTTTCATTTGAGTAGGGTAATTTTCACTAGGGGTAATATTTCAAAAGGGGCAATATTTATTTTTATTTTAGTTGCTTTTGATAACTTGATATCAATTAAGGTGTGATAAAATGGCGCGCGATAACATGATAACAATTAAGTTCCAGTTGATGATGGAAATAAATGAATTTTTGTTACGTCAATGTATGATGAGATGACTGGGACCCAATCTGGCGATGACGACGAATATGTGTGGTGATGAAATGACGCTTGACGACAAAATGGCGAGATCCCATCTGGCGATGACGATATGTGCGATGATGAAATGACGTTTGACGACAAGATGAGATCCCATCTGACAATGACGATATGTATAATGATGAAATGACGTTTAAAGACAAGATGACACAGGTTCCACCTGGTGATGCCGATGCTACGTTACCTCGACGCGCTTGTCGATGTCCCCGTGCTGCAGTTGCACGAAGCGCGCGGAGATGGCCGCGATGTACGACTGCTGGTTGGAGAATGCCACGCGACCCGCGCCCTGCACACACATGCAACATGGTAGATAAGAAAATAGTGACTTATCAATGCAAAGACGTATTCATACGAGTGTAAAAATTAAACCTCATGACTGTCAAGTGAAGACCAGTGGTTCACTTTAGATCAGGGTTTTTCAACCTGTGGGTCGCGACCCCCAGGGGGGCCGCGAAGCTTTTATAGTGGAGTTGCCAAAGGTTGGGAAAGCTACAGCAGTAAAAAAGAAACAATAACATTTACAAAGACTTATTTAAAAAAATGTAATTTTTTATTTATTAATTATGTATTTATCCGAACCGTAATTGTGAAAATAAGTAAGTGTGTTGGATTCAATTAATATTGAAATATAGAACAATAATTGATTAGGTTTGTAGGGTAGGTGTTGGTAGGGGGGTCGCGATATATTTCTTCAAACTAAAAGGGCCGTGGTCCGAATAAGGTTGAAAGACCCTGCTTTAGATAATGCCTCTCTCAAAGGTCTCTGCAGAGGCTTTTAATTGAACTAAATAGTTCATTTCCTCATACTCGTAATTTAAATACTTTTTTTTTTAAATGTTGGAAGCAGTCAAAAGGTTAATATTAAGGTACCTGACTGGTTTGTTTGCCTGTACATTTGGGTTGTAATAATTTAATAATTAATTTAAACCGAAGCCGTATGGGTGGCATAAGACGTCGCGTTTGTATACTGACCTTGGGGTACTTGAGCTCGGGGTCGGTGTCGATGCCGGCATAGCAGACGCCGCCGTACAGCCGGTCCATTATCATCGCCAGCTCCACTGGAACACCAGACAACTCGTCAGAACGAAGAGAAGAGTGAAAGAATCACAAAAGTGTGAGGGAAGGGGCTTTGGGTTACACGACGAAGATGTACGACGCGGTGAGTCAAAAATGAATATAGTATGCATATGGACTTCACTAGGTGTGGCCTGTGGGGGATTCTTAAGCACGTAAATGGGCCCAAAACTCATCGTAAGTTTTATGGACACCAGCTTTCAACACACCTTTGTCTTTCCTGATCCTGAGGTCTATATTGTGGAGCGCGGAATGAGACAATTCTGACCGATTCTGCACATCTTAAATACTGGAAACACTTTTGATCCCTCTGGTCATGTATCCAAAGATTATGGACTCTTTTGGCCCAAAAGAGTTCATTAACATTTCTTCACCAGGTTTTAGTGGACACGGCACTCCATGAGGTCGAGCTTTCAGTACGAAGTCGGCGTCTGTAAGCTCCTACGACCAGGGCTGCTATTCTCTAAGGAAACGCAGCGCTGGCACAGCGACGAGTCGTGAGCACAATACATTGAATTAACAATCCAATGTAAAGGGGCATTGGGTTGTTAATTCAATGTACTGCGCTGACGACTCGTCGCTGTGCCAGCGCTGCGCTTTCTTAGAGAATAGCACCCCAGACCTTTACAAGTCAGGGTGGTAAAGGTCGTGTCTGTCGTACTTTTACATCCTAGACACGGTTTAACTATGAATAAGTTCCTGCCCCAAATGATAAATGATATTTATTTTGTAAATAGGTATAAAAAACACTTTTACACGTCAATTTTTTTTTCGTCGGTGTTTCCTATCCCTTACCTATCCCATACCCTGAGAATAAACACCGAAACAAACTCAGGGACACCCAAAGTCTTGAACTATTACTAATGCTGTGCCAAAGCTTGAGTCTGGTATCACAAGATATTTTGTATCACTGCCTCCTCTGCCTCTTTTAGTGACAAATCCAGCACTTCCTTTTAAACTGGGTCGCCAGCTAAAAAGGACCTGAAAAAAGACACCAGTCTTTGAAAGAAACTCACCAGCTTTCAGAGGACGCGGCACGCCTCCGACAAAGACAGTCTTCCTGGGGTCGAGCGGCATGCTAGCGTCGAGCACGAAGTCGGCATCCGCGAGTCTCCACGGCCGGATCTGCACGGGCTTGTCGCGGATCGTGGGCGAGGACACGCACAGGTACAGCTTGTCGTCGTCCGTGATGCAGGCCTCCATTAGAGCAGCTACTGAGCTCTCGTCCTGGAGATAGGTGCAAGGGATATTATCAGTTGTTGGGAGACCTAAGTTGAAGGTGAAAATTATAAAAACATGGTCCGTTTTGGCTAAATGGCACAGAATACAACATTTTCAGTAACTTTTTGTTCTTAAACGGGAGTATTATAAGGTCAAGGAAACGTATTTATTAGAATTGGATATTTCCTGTCATTGAATTTTAATTTGTTGCCTCAAAATTCACCTAATTCTGTTCATTTAAGTCACATCTTTTAACTATAGTGCGTAAGATCTAGTTCAGCCCGTCTGGCGAAGACTAAGCGGGGATCGTTCGGTCCATGACCCTTTACGGAGCGCCAGTCTAGGTACCGTCGCTGCGAAAGCGACTAGTGGCCAAGCTGAACGCGTCCCAGAGGGTCATGGCCATTCGGATGATGTGGATATTAACGCACGATCTCTAGAGGCAACAGTCCTTGCATGCATGCACAATTTGAGCATGGAGATGCGACGCACGGGCGAAACTCCGCTGCGACGACAAGTCAAGGAATGGTGGACAGAGTTCCGGTCTTCACCGGAAGGCCGGACGGCGTGCTACCCATTGCTCGCCTTCGTTAGCCGGAAACTAGAGATAGAATAGACTAGCACATACCTGGAACAGTAGAAACGCGTAACCCTTGGGCGGAAAGTAGCTCTTGCTTTCAGCTTTGTGCGGCCAGTCGACCACGAGAGGCCCGAACCGACGGAACGACGACGTTATCTCATCTGGAACAATATCATAATAATAATAATTAATTTATAATAATAATTAATTTATAATAATAATTTATATAAAATAATTATTTATTTATAATAATAATTTATTTGTTTATTTAACGCATTGTAAACACAAATATCAGTGGTGCTCTGTACCCCTAGACAAGTTGCTAATTTGTAAGAGTTAACGCTTGTAGAAAGCTTCAAATGTATGGAAAAGACGTCGTCTTAACGCTTAGTCACGTGATCAGAACAAAAGAATTGGCGGCAAGGTCAACTCTAAGCGTTCGGCGCAAGCGAAACGTTTGTAACTTGGCTAGGGGGGCTGGCTCTTGTACTAGGATATCCTGTATCACAAGAGCCAAGAAAAATCATACATTCAAATCAAATCAAATCAAATCAAAGCATTTATTTCAAATAGACCATTTACAGGCACTTTTAAATAGTCAAATGTCGGTCAGTCCAAGAAAAGTGAAGCTAAATTGCACGTTCCAAAGCGTAGGTCTCTATGGAGAAAAACGTGCAAGAAACTCCATGGACACTCTTTTAAATTATATTATGTGTTACATAAAATGCTTGGTTACATATTACTTGTTGCTTTTATCATGTGAGCACAATGTCGATAATGAAATAAAAATGTAAAATAATTAAAAGATAGAAACTGAATTAAGCCACTGGCAGCTAAGAGATGACCAGTCCCATCTGACGGCACCCGTTCACGAGCATGACGCGTGCATCAGCCCCACTCAGCTCATTCACAATTATACAATCATTTTAATTGCAGCTTTCAGATAAAGTTTTAAGGTTGTATCTTGTAGACCCACAATATATGTCACTCAGAAATAAAGCAGTTTTCTAACGTTGAAAAAATTTTAGCAATCGTACCAGAACCAGTACTTTCAGAGACAAAAAGCAAACTTTACTTTTTTATAATATTATTGAAGTTAACAGTAATGGACTGTGTACCATCATAAAATTGACAAGAGCTCATTTTACGACCTTTTTTTATGGTGGGAAAAATCATGCATTGACGTCCCCCGCCCTTGGGCGGAGCGAGAGATAGTGTCAGACTCTTACTGACTAAAAGACCCACCCCGTTCCTTCTAGCCTTCATACCGGGGCTCGAGCGCCCTTTCGGATAACCCTGGCCCCAGTAGGCTTCGACCCGGCTGGGTCCCTGCTGTTGCTGACAACTCCTTGAGGCGCGCGGGAACAGTGCGCGCCATCGACGACTTGGGTCATTTTACGACCTAAACGGTACTACTAGCTGTATAGGATCAAACAGGGTATAGGTACAGCTCTATGCCTCTTTCTTACTAGAACGTTTGACATTTTGACACGTCACGTAAGGCCGAAGGTACTCTCAGGACCGTCTTTCACCTATTAGCGGCCCTGGGCATATTAAGGATAATGGGGCTACTAAATCCATAATAATGCACTATTTTGTTAGAAGTTCGTTAGATAACTATTATGATGAATAGATAATAAATATAATGTAATCCCTATTAAGTAACCAGCAACCAGGATTTGTTCTTATATGTATGCTGATTGAAGAGGATTTTTCTAGATTCGAGTTGAGCAAAAACGTTATTCAACTTAAAAAATAATGCCTTATTTTTTGGCGAGAGTAGAGTAGCTATCGGTTATCGTTTAGTAATCGAGTAGGTCGAGTACGGGGCCCATCCGATCACGGGGCCCTGGGCAAGTGCCCACTGTGCCCAGTAGGGAGAAGAGGGGCCTGGATACTCTAAAGCCTCTGTTACATTAGGGGGGACAAATTGACCCCCAACATGTCGCGCAACGCTCAATCTACGTGACGCTGCAACGTTGCCGCGTTGCCCAGTGTCCCGCAACTTGCTCCCCAACATTTTACAACAACACATTCACATGACGCAGAACATTTTCTTCCCGGAGGCTTTGTGGTAAGTTAGGGGTCCTAGCGTGGCCATGTTTTTAAGTAATTTTATTAATATAAACAAATGGTTGGCTGCGATCTCACCTGATGGTAAGCAGAGATGCAATCGTTGATGGTGAAACGCATTAGTTTATTAATAGAGAGATCTTTTTAATACGAGCATATTCACTGTAACCTTTTCAGATTTTATTTTGTGATGTGTTGTTATGTGGAATTTTTAAATAATTGTTTTTTTTTAATATGCACGTGTTTAACCACTATCTCACTTGATGGCAAGCGATAAATGTGGCCGACGATGGAGCACGCTTGCCTAGAAGTAACCTATTCACTCTTGACTTGACTTTTGTCATGAGAGACATAATTGCATTACATTATGGAATGAAACTTATATTAAAACTACCATCTATGTACTTCTAGCAAGAGGGGTTGCGCACTGAAGCCATTCCATTCCTTTTCTCGTCTGAAATCTAGATCGCGAACTACTATAAATTCCTATTAGGATCGCATGCATTGTACTTTACAAACGCTCTAAATCTACGAAGTTACCTAACTCAACACATCCTTCGACCTACTTTATATAAAACACATCCCAGCGCTAACCAGTGCATACAAGATTATCAGCACACACTTCCCATTAGGGCATAAACCGTACAAAGTGAGATTGCAGGCATCCCACGCGCGTCCTTGATTCTATTGCGACTACGCGTGTAAGCGCATCTAAGGTTCGGCGCAAACGAGCTACCGACCATAGTCTCATCTCATCTGCAAAGCCTTGAGCACAGGCGTACGGTAGCCAGCCTTTCGGTGTTTTACAGGTTGCATTTTGGAGAGTGTGCGCAGGAATTGCATTACTTGATTCCGCCATCTCATTTCTACCATCGGACAAACCGACGTACGGCGAGTATTCACCTTTACGTTGTTGAAACCTCTACGGTACGGACTAAGCATTCCGCCTGTCATTTATATCGCGTACCTATATCGAAGGACTGGAACAATTTGACTGCTGCGGTCTTCCCGTCCGATTATAATTTAGGTGTCTTCAAGGCTAGAGTGCGTCTCACCATCAACAATTGCATCACTGCTTACCATCAGGTGTTCTAGTTATATACAGATGAAAAAAAAGTCATTGGTGGCCAGCGACAGCGACTTGACAGTTGTGAACTTGATGAATTAATTGTTGTAATTTTAATACAATTGTGAGAATTACAGCCAGACACCATCAATGATCGTGCTCATTACACAAACATTTCTCTTGGGTGGGAATCGAATCGAAACCACGACCGACGGCATAGCAGCCAAGGCCACTAACCACTAGACCAACAGGCCAGTAATTGGGTCCTGTTGGCTCCATTCGGATACCTACGAACCCTAAAATGTCAACTACCCAACTAATTGTGGGACCCATAACGCTGGGTTCTTGGTACCAAACGGGTTAAGGATAGAGTCTATAAGAAACCGCTTACAATTTTCAAAATTTCCAAAAAAGGGGTGGTCAAACGCAAGCATATTAATAATAATAAAAAAAATACACCACACTGACTTACACAGAAAAAGTAATGAAGAACCTAAACAGATGTACTAACAGTTGCACTATCCTTAATTACGAGGAAAAAAGTCCTCTCAAAAACAACCTTTCAATTGTGATTATTGCAGACACAATTGAAAGACAATAGGTGCGCGAACGCCGGCGTTCGCTTGGGGTTTAATGAATTAAATCTTAATATTTACGAAATTTTAAACTATTGTAGGACCTCTACTCTGGGTCCTTGGCACCAAAAAGGTTAAATAAAACGTAATCTACACTAATATTATAAAGAGAGAACAATTGTATTTTTGTGTGAATGTTTGTAATGAATAAACTCAAAAACTACTGTGCCGATTTCAAAAATTCTTTCACCATTGGAAAGCTACATTCAGCCTGAGTAACATAGGCTAGGTATATTTAGGTATTACCCGTGCGAAGCCGGGACGGGCCACTAGTCAACTATACTCGGGGTCCTTGACACCAAAAGGGTTAATTACGTAATCAAATTCCAATCAACTCCTAATTCCAAATGCATTTCTTTCTACTCCAACAATCAATTCGTCCAAGCCGCTCGGAGTTACATAACGGCGGTCGGTTGCTAGGCAACGGCCTCGACAACAACTGCCCAGTGCACCGTAATGACGCTTCCAAGGCTACACGGACATCGATAATACTGACCTGGTTATGAATGTTTGTGGAACTAATATTTGTTGAAGCTCGCTTTTTATGTAATCGATTGATGAGTTGTGTCCGGTGGAAAGTACCCAAATACAGTAATTTAAATGCGTGTTTTTCTGAAAGCCTGGTAATTATCTACTTATTAACAAAGGTGAGACGGTCCTTCACGCCGGAACATCTTTATCAAGCCCAAATTCGATCGCGTATGGAGAAACTGTCCTCATCTTTAGGATGGGTCTGCCAAATACCAGCTTGATGCCCTGGAGTCGATAGAGAGGCGAGCCAAGAGAATCATCAGCATGAAGCACTTGTAGAGTCGAAGCTCCAGTCTTGAGCATCGCCGCCAAGTTGCTTGCCTGTCGGTTTCCTATCGTTTACATTACGGGGAGTGTGCACTGGAATTGCACAATGTAATTCCGCCAAGTCCGATCCATCATCGGACGTGGTAAACATTCCACCCATACGCAGCACAAAGCGTTTTGGGAACTTTGGCAACATTTATTGTGCGTACAACCAAGGAACCTCTCCGTTCCTTCCCCTCGTCCCTCGCTGCGGACCATGGCCTGTACCAAGGCCCGACGCGAGAGATCGTCGCTGCCGATCGCCCCCACGAGAACTCGGCGGTGCTCTGTCCAAGCAAGACATCTCCCGAACTTAACATGTAAAGTGAGAGCAGGCGTCATGCGTAAGGTGAGGATACCGTGACCACTCTCCAGCTATTCCTCAAAGAGGAGGCTCACCGTCATGATTATGGCGTGCCCAGCCCTAGTTACTGAACTGCTGCTACGATCCTTAGGTACATACTTACTTATCGCCCATTTTAAAACTATCAACCTACTTAGCAGGAGATTATCACACACTGCCACGCACCACGCAGAGTAGCGCGTGAATGCGTCTTTTAACGTTGCTTGCATGTAAGTATCTCCGTTTGTATAGAAAACACGCACAGTCCAACACACCGAAAATGCATCCACGCGCGCTCATGCAGATCACGCGCCTACATGCGGAGAAACATGCACTCATGAGCGTGGGCGCGGGGCGACACGCAAGGTATGGCACACTGAGTCTCGTACCGTGCGTGATTTTGTATGAAATGAGTCACAGCCTGCGTGAATTTACAAAACGCACCTACGCGCGTGAGTGCATTGAAAACCCTCACGATGATGCAGATCTGCACTTCCGCAAGTGGGTAGGTGCGTAGGTGCGTTTACACGCAACATGCAGCGTAATGCGTGGCAGTAGAATCGTTTTCAAAACCGTCAAGCAATTTACTTCACTCGCTAATGTAGGTACTAAAGTACACATAAAATAATTTCGTAAAGAGACGCTTATCAACCTGATTCACACGTCAACGTTACACTCTCTATACAGGTGTATGTCAACACCGAAAAGCCACATGTTCACCGCAACGCTCTATCGCTATGGCGTTGCGATAAGCGAGGCTCTTATCTGCATTATCATGGGTTACACGGTACCATCAACAATCTGTCATAACTTGAACTATACGTAAACGTCACACTCGTAATATAAGCGAAAGTTTGTGATGGTACATACAACATCATTACAGTGGCTACAACATCAATTTTAGTAAGTATATATGTATGTGAAACCTGAACATAGTTTGTTCAGAATCAGTAACTGAATGGATTCCAATAATTTTTACACAACGTTATAGTTTTTCACAAAAAAGGTCACAAGTCAGTCGGGCACCGCCGACACTAAGTATAACACAGGTCACGACAGGTCATAGCGGGCATAAGAAGCCAGCGGGCATAAGAAGCCAGCGCACAGCTGGGTGCGGAAGCAAAACAACCCCTCAGACACCCGGGTGGTCCGGTGACCATGTATTTATTTCGCCATCAGGTACCATAACGGGCTTATGACTTTCATAATATAGTTATGAAATTTTGTACAAAGATTCTTTACATAAAAAAAAGTTATTTTGTATATATTTTTTTTAGTTTTTATTTTACACTTTTTAGTTATGGTACCACCACTAAAAAGAACCCCTCAGCCACACTTAAATACCTTATAGCCAGAGAGCATCTCATAACGATTCTAATAATCCCAAACACGGTTAGATTACATTAATTTACCTTCTGACTTCATCGCCAGATTAGTCCGATACATCCCCTCCCCCTTTTCCTTCAGCCAGATCGACTACACGTATATACAAAGCAATTTTACTTGTTACGACAATTCTGCTGCGATCCTATGAGGAGTTCTGTTCCATATCTTCAAAGTTTATGATCAGATCATAACAATATTTCTATGGGACCAAATTGGAAGCATAAACTTACAAACAAAAAAAAAAAATTAAAATCTGTCCACAATTGTCCGAGATATCGGTGAACAAAAAAAAACACATTCAGCCGAACATATAACCTCCTCCTTTTCGAAGTCGGTTAAAAATATTAGACACGTTTCGGATTTCGCATAATATACTGAAGCAGGGCCCTTTTAGGCTAGCTACGCCACTGCACACAATCCCGACTCTGGGGGCCAGCCTACAGATGTAAACCCAACAATAGTGTCATGCATCTATTGTCCATTTATCAGCGGGCCATTATCTGGACAGGTTGACGAGCCCTGCGGCCGCTTTGTGCTAACTGGGTCACAGATACCGCATTCAGATGACTTATGAGATGTGATGGAATGAAAGAGTAAATAGCAGCTGAAATGGCCTACCTTTTGCACCTGTTTTGTAACGCCCAGTAAGCATGGATATATATGCACTACGCACTAGATTAGGCGTTTTGTGTCGTTTAACTACCTTTCGTTCCTATGGCCACCTTTAGATTCCATCATCAGATCAGCTCCAAGTCATAATAATTTTGCATTGCCATCTGATTTCTACATGCAAAATTTCAGCTCAATCGGTAGCCGGGAAGTGGATCAAATTTAATTAGCAAGATTTGATTACAGACATAATTAGAAACATCGGGACAGGTGAAACTAAATCCGGGCCTTGGTTGAGGCCATGGTCCGGTGCGAGGAGGAGTGGCAGGCGGTCGCCGATTTCTGCGAAGCAGTAATGCTCGCAAAGGAGGAGGCCGACCGCATTAGGCAACGGCGTTCTCGCCGCCACTGTAGGCGCGGGCTTGTGGACAATGAGCAATGGGTAGCGCGCTGTCCGGCCGTCCGGTAACAGTCCGGACCAAGCCCAAATCGTCGACGGCGCGCACTGTTCACGCGCGCCTCAAGGAGCTATCAGCAACAGCAGGGAACCAGCAGGGTCCCAGCCTACTGGGGCCAGGGTTATCCGAAAGGGAACTCGAGCCACGGTATGAAGGCTAGAAGGAACGGGGTGGGCTTTTAGTCAGTAACAGTCTGACACTATCTCCCGCTCCGCCCAAGAACGGGGGTTGTCATTGGATGATTTTTCCGACCATAAAAAAAAGGTGAAACTAAATAAAAGCTTGTAATTTAATACTAAGAAAACTAAGTTTTGGTGTTTTTTAATGATTCTCCTCTTAATGAACGAAGAAGTGTGAAAATTACGTAAATCCATACGAGTCATCTGTTGAAATCACAGAAAAGATGAGGTTAGAAAGGAAATACTTTCCGATTTGTACTACAACGAGTATCGCCGCTTGTCTCACACCCTTTAACTCCACTACAGGCAATAAACCAATACGAACGCGCATAACGCAACTAACAGACCACGCACACTTAGATCGCAAGTTTGCTATTGGTAGTTGAACTATGAGCATTGCCCTACTTTGTGGCCCGCCTGCTCCGTCTACAAGGCCTAGCCTCTTTCATGTGTCCTGTAGTTGAAATGACGCGCCAAAATACACATTTAGGAGAAAAAAGTATGGCCAGTACAAAAAAAAACAAATTGGTCGTTTTACGAATGGCAATTATTTCGGACATGTACTTTTATTATACGATATGGCTGCGTGGTTTATTCGGTTGAGGGGTAAACATTCATATCTGCTGTATCCACCAATCATGGACGTGTGTTCTAAAATGACCAGCAGTGCTATCAGGCTCTTAAAGCGATCCATTTTACGACCAAAACTGAACTGTTTGTTAAAGAGATAGAGACATGAGGAGTGGAAGGCGGTCGTCTCCTGTGAAGCAGTAATGCTAGCGTTATAGATTATTCCAACTCCAATTCCCGGCCACCAGCATTCCGGTTGAACTTCAACCAATTCATTCTTCAACCGTTGAAGAAAGTTTGGGTGTAGGTTGCAGAACACTGGGCTACGTTACAGGTCAATTTGTCCCCTAAGCGCTTATATAGAATTGTACTCACCCTCGTCAATATCCGGGGGCAGCCCCCCCACAAAGACTTTGCGGCTGAATCGCTCGCCGTGCTCGGAGCCCGCGGACACTGGCGACGAGCGTGCCGGCGAGCCCAGCGCGCTCACACACATAGATAGACCTGGAAGAAATAACAACGTATCAAATAACTGATCACGAATGAGACTACATTCTGTGCGTGATCTGGTCCCCACTGGCAGAGCAGCTACCCTAGCAAGAGTGTTACAATCTACTAGTGTATTGTGTGGTACTGCGATCAGCAACAGACCGCCTGGAGACCACTTCCTATGCCTGATAGGGTACAGAGACCAGCCACTGACAGACCAGCTACCCTATCAAGAGTCTTACAATGTTCTGGTGTATTGAAGGGCCAGGAACCAGTAGCAGATAACCTGGAGACCACATCCTGTCTGTTCGGATATGGAGACCTCCTCCCACTGGCAGACCAGCTACCCTAACTAGAGCCTAATAATCTGATGCCATCTAGCCAATTTCGGCCACAGCGGCCGCATTCCTTTGCTCTTCATAGTGGTTATGAGCTCAGATCTACTGCTCTATTATGCGCCCTCATGTGACTTGCTTAACCAATCTTTGTCGGTAATCTCCGAGCACAGAGCGGACATATCAGAATACCATTAACGTCATGATAAATTATAGCTGCTGGTGCTCTAGCTTTGAGTTCGTCATGTTTCTGGTCCAATTCCAATCTCCGCTTAATATCTTTAGAGACTTGTGTACGTGCTGCAGCACACAACGTTTCCATTACGTGTCTTCCAATCTACTGGTGTATTGAAGGGTACTGACCGGCAACAGACGGCCTGGAGACCATTGGTTGCGCTACTCAACGGACACAAGGTGAGTAACTCTCTATAGAAAGTTATCTGGTCGCGCCACCATGGTATTCCGGTGAAATAGCCCTTACAGTCTACTGGTGTATTGAGAGGTAGGAGTAGACAGCCTGGAGACCACATCCTGTGCCTGGTCGGGCACAAATACCTTTGCACTGGCTGATAAGCTCTAGTAGCAGGAATCCTGCTATTTACTGTAGTACTGAAGGGTACTGACCGGTCTAAGGACCACATCCTATGCCAGGTAAGTACAAAGACCTCCCCACTGACAGACCAGCTACCCTATCAAGAGTCTTACAGTCTACTGGCGTATTGAGGGGTACTGACCGGCAGCAGACAGCCTGGAGACCACATCCTGTGCCTGGTCGGGCACGGAGGGCGAGCCTGCGCCGGCCGCGCCCCCCGCTACTGCCGCTTCCTCCACGCCGGGGAAGAACGGCGACTTGCCTGCAGACAAAGAGAGACAATATTAAGTTATGGTATCACAAATGTACTATAATGGGTTTCTCTTTTTTGGTGATTTAATTATTAAAATCTAGCTGTCCGCCCGCGCCTTCATCCGCGTGTACTTCGGTTATCGCACTCTAAACGTGTTATCCCGTAGGAATAAGATATTTTTCCGGGATAAAAAGTAGCCTATGTCCTTTTCCATGTCAAAGGCTAGATGCATGCCAAATTTCATCCAAATCCGTTCAGCCGTTTTTGTGTGATTAAGTAACAAACATCCAAACATCAAGACTTTCACATTTATAATATTAGTTAGGATTTTCAAAGCCATTAACCCCTATCGCTCGAGGTGTTAAAGAATTTCATGCTAAATTTGAAGTAGTTTGGTTCAGAGCATCACGTCCAATACAAACTTTGCCCCCCTTTTTCATCTTCTTAGAGGTAGAATTTCGAAAAATTCTTTCCATACCCTCCAAGTTTTAAGTCTTTACTATAAGTATTTGATCCCCATCAGCCAGTTATTCAGGACAATCAGGACAAAGCATCTTTTATAAGTAGGTATAGGATCAAGCAAGGAATAAATAAAATGCTTTTTATTTACGTTATTAAAAACTAGTCAGCATGTAAATGTTTGTAGTCGGCACTAGACGTGACCTCGAGTGACCCTACAGAGGTCACAATTTTAACAGGACATCGAACTGTACAGATCCAGTGTGTCCTGCCTAATAGGGTGACGCCGATATCGGGTTCAAAATGGGACAACGATGGGACTTTTATAACTTAATATTAATGCTAAATTAGATTGATATTTAGCTTAGGATTTCGTCAGTATAATTAAACCAGATGAGGCCAGTGTTAGGAAACACCGAAACAAACTCAGGGGTCAAAGCAATTTCTAAAGTCCATACAGTAGGTAAACATAGAAACAATAAATTAATAATAACCATTTCATTTTTATAATGAAAATAACTGGTGAACTTTTTTTGAGGTAGGCAATAGTAGCCATTCATCATGTCATGTGTTAAGGGACTGGTACCTAAGACCTCTTTAGTACATGGAGCCAAAAGTTTGAGAATCCTTGCCCTACTAGAAAAATAGAAATCTTCGGACGAGGGCGAAGCCACGGGTAACTCCTACCCGTCTTTCGGCCGACCTATGGCCCAGCAGGCTTCGACCCTGTTGGGCTCCTTGGGTTACACTGACATCTTTCGAGGCCCGCATAGAACACTACGCGCCGTAGACTTTTAACGACTAAAACGCACTTGTGTCCTGTGTTAATTGTAATACATAACCTGATTGAAAATAGTGTCCATAAAGTTTCTAGCACATTCTTCTCCATAAAGATCAACGCTTTGGAATGTGCTCTTAGCGTCATTTTTCTCAATGACTGACTTCTTGTCAATTCTAGTGTCTGTAAATGGTT
Source organism: Mythimna albipuncta (assembly GCA_929112965.1). NCBI lineage: Eukaryota > Metazoa > Arthropoda > Insecta > Lepidoptera > Noctuidae > Mythimna > Mythimna albipuncta. The sequence continues at coordinate 6,743,835 of OV815985.1, read as the reverse complement.
TCTCTACATCCACACTCATATAATAAAGAGGTAAAGTTTGTTTTGTTTGTAGGAGGTAATCTCTGAAACTACTGATCTAATTGCTACAATTTTTCACCGGTAAAAATCTGTTTTATTCCTCAGTGACATAGGCTATATTTTATGTACCTACGCGGGCGAAGCTGCGGACAAAAGCTAGTTTGAAAGAAATGCGAAAAATGAGGCCAAAGTAACTTCTTCAAAAAATCCCGAGGCCCCGCACAAGTCATGGTTACCCTTCCGAGTACAGAATTTTATGGCGGTAACTTTAACACCGCAATCGCTACTCAGTACTTATTATTAAAAAAAAACTAAGTTGAGTCTCTGTCTGTGACAAGACAGCTTATCTCCAAAACATGGATTTTGATGCGGTTTTCAAACTTTCGAGGGATTTCAAGTTTTGGCCGTCGCGGTTTACGGTGGCAGTTTTTTCAATATGGCGATTACCATACCTATATATACCTACCTACCATACCGATACCTACGTACCATACCGATACCTACGTATCAGCACAAAATAGATATGTACTTTACTTTTTGTACCTACGCTCGGTGGACGCACATTAATAAGCGTTTGAGCCGGAACTATTCGACGAGCGGGCCGAAGCGCTCCGAGATATCGTGTCCGTGAGCGGTGTCTATGTGTGCGTTGCTCGAGCGCGCTTTTTATGTAGATTGTCTTCTGTACCTATCTATTTTGTGGAATTAGTTTTGTATACCTATCCAAGTACACAAAAGAGGTTACATCTTTAACGTGAATTAGGTTACTATTGAATCGCTCGTCATCTTTCTGCCCTTGGGTGCTATTCTCTAAGAAAACAGCCCTGAGCGCAGCGCTGGCCGTAGCAACGAATTCCAAATAAGTGCATTGGATTAAGAACCCAATGTCCCTTTACATTGAATTGTTAATTCAATGTACTGCGCTCACGACTCGTCGCTGTGCCAGCGCTGCGCTCAAGGCTGTTTTCTTAGAGAATATCACCCCTTGTCCCGTATTATTTGGTTTCGTCGCAAAACCTTTTTCTTCCATCGGGGTCAGAACATTGTCCCCGTCACGCAATCACTCACGCAATCTTATTACACCAGCGGTTTGCGAGCAACTGCAGTGCGGGGCGGACGCGCAGCGAATGCGTCGTGGACGGACACAAAACGAAGACGTCACGGACGCGTGGCAAATTCGCAACGTTTTCAACGCGTGTTACGCGTAACAATACATATATTCCGTTTTGTTAAAGACTTAATATTATCATCTATAATCACTCAACAGCAAACATAGCCAATAAGTTTATATTTGGCAAGTTAGCTAGAGCGACGCAACCACTTTGACACCTAAACTAAGATGGCTGCCAGCGATCCCTAATTGTGTAACTTCAATGATAATTACAATTATTTGAATTGAGATTATCTATATGTGAGAAATGATCAAATATCTCCACTGTGTGACGCCTGTTAGGGCTCATTCGTGAAGAGACTGTACAATGTCTACTACCCTGAGCCTCACTGTGGACGGCAGCACATGATCACTGTGCCACTTTCTTCCTTGAAATCACTTTACGGGCACACAGAGTCCACACTCTGAACGCCCGTGTTTTCAAAGTCCCGTCTGCATTGTGGATGATGCTAGCGGGGTTTCAGCGTATTAGGGCTATATTTCACCAAGACACCATGGCGGCGCGACCAGTCACCGCTACCAAGAAAATGTATACAGCTCTATAGAGTTCCTCACGTGGTGTCCCTTTGGTTGCGCAACCAATTTTGTAGCGCGACCAGTACCCCGATTCACGTAATCAAAACCGTAACGATATCGTAGCGATTTAGTCGTTCAGACCATTTCCGTATTCACATCCATCAAGTTTGAACGACACCGATTTTAAAGTCGTTTGGTCGAAGAGTCGATTTAAAAAAAAGAATCTATTACATTATCCTGGTAGACTACTTGTTCCCCGCCCCCGCGTCTCACTTCGCACCAATAAAGAGACCGAATATTTGACTTCTGCGCAACCGCTCAAAATCCATGACGGCAATTATACGTCTTAATAAGATTTCTGTGGCCACCATGATCAGAATTAAAGCGAGAGGCTTATTGTAATAAATAACATGTAAATCTCGTCAATTTATTGCAATATTTCATCTACAAAACCCATCGTAAGCAAAGTCAACGACATTCATGAAAAAATGTCCGCCATCTTGGAAGGGTGCCAAATGAATAGTTATTTAGACGGGAGATAAATAGATTTGTTAGTCAATATGAGTAACAGAGTTACAGCATTAATGAAATAGTATGTTTCATAATGTTTTGTAACCTATTACTAGAATTTTTGCATGCTGAGCGCAGCATCATTGTCATCAGCCGTTTTAATGTTCCCACTGCTGGGACTGAGACCTGCTCTCTAGAACAGACCGAATACAAAACGACACACGACCGTTACAACCACGGGACCTTTATGCACCTCTCTGTCATAGGAGTTACAGACAGCTCACTCTGCAGAGCCTGCATGGAGGAGGACGAGACAGCAGCTCATCTGCTTCTAAGCTGCCCCGTGGTCGCTGGATACAGGGCAAAGTACTTCAGAAACCTAGGTACACTCCGTGAAATGGTCAGTAACATGAAGGCGCTGCTGGCCTTCCTTGAGGAGCTGGGGTGGATCGAATGACACATTTGTCCCAACCGTTCGCAGAGTATGCGAACGTATGTATGTAGTCGTGGCGTTGGCGTTGCGGAACACAGCCCGATATACTATTACAACAATCTTCTAGGTTTTTAATTTTATTACTGTTAACCATACATTGTTAAGGTAGCCAATGCACGCTAGGGTATACCTGACAGGTTTACCTACACAGTTATATAGTACAATTCACGAATGATGGCGGGCGTGAAGTTAGCCTTTGCGAACTTTCGCGCATACCACACTCTTCTAGCACACGCACGACGTCATTTGGTTCCTAAAACACGTTACTGCGCAGCCTTCTGCGCAAACTTCACGCCCGCCATCATTCGTGAATTGTACTATAATTCAATAACCATATAACCCTGGTGGCGCTACCAGTTGCGCTGCCATGGTGTCCTGGTGGAATATAGCCCTAAGCTACCAAACCAAACACCATACAGACACCAGAGTCGCACACGTGCAAGCTGGTCGCGCCACCAAATTGGTCGCGCCACCAAATTGGTCACGCAACCAAACGGACACCAGGTGAGTAACTCTCTATAGAGCTGTATACATTTTGTTGGTAGCGGCGACTAGTCGCGCCGCCATGGTGTCTCGGTGAAATATAGCCCCTAAGCTACCAAACCAAACACTATACAGACACCAGAGTCGCCACACGTCCGAGCTGGTCGCGCCACCAAATTGGTCGCGCAACCAAACGGACACTAGGTGAGTAACTCTCTATAGAGCTGTATACATTTTGTCGGTAGCGGCGACTGGTCGCGCCGCCATGGTGTCTCGGTAATATATAGCTCGCCCTAAGTGGGTGACCTTCGGAAAACCCTCTCTTAGTGCTTGTCTACGTCATAAAAGGAAGTCTTAAATTTTACACTATTAAGCAATGTAGTTTTCGACTGTGCGTTGATATGTCAGTTCGTTTCTCCTTTTATTTAAAAAAAAAAATTGTCGTGTTGATTTTCAAACTGATCAATTCATTGCGGATAATATAGAATAGTAGCGATCAGCCCCGGCTTCGTACGCATGCAAATTATACACGCAAACCTACCTCATTTAATTTATCTTTTTAATTTATACATATAACAAATCTGTAGAAGTGTTTAGTTGTGCGCGCACCACGGAAAATGTGCCAAATCGATGTGGAAAAATTTTGTACATTAAAATTGTGTGTAACTTGATATATTACTTAGGCTTTGTTTCATCGCAATTGGTTGACTATATCGAAAGATATACTACATTCATTGACTGTTAGGCGGTGCGAAGTTCCCCGGGTCAGGTAGTTAGTAAATAAAATTCGATATAGAGTTACCGGAAAAATTTTAAAATTTAAAGATGCAGATTTTTTTTTAATTGTAAAAAAAATTAAAAACCTGTAAAAAACACACAATTTGGAAACGCATCAAGTTTACATAGAGTTCCATTCTTACGGTAGACTAATAAACTGTTGAAATATGACATTTCAGCGTAAAATGTACTAAAAATATTAAGATTCATCATAAAAGCGTACTGAAAATCTTATGACTGATCCCTAGGACAGGCAGTGAAATTTTGAAGCGCTTTGAAATGAAACATTGTAATAAAATTAAAAGTGATATTTTCATACGGATAATATTGTTCTCTGCCTATCTCATTGTGGAAATCGCTTGAAAATATAAGAAAAATAAAATAAAAAACACTCACTCTTTCTATACGGGAACCTCGGGCCTCTAATAAAAGGTGTAACCAGAGGAATAGTATGCACCGACATAATATTTTACACGATTACTTTCGAAAATGCGATTCTAAGAACGAGAAAAAATTTGCAAAAATACGTTTCTATATTTTTCTTCGAAAAATCGTGTGACCCCGCTGCGACGGACTACGCGAATGGAAAAAAAATAGGATCGACAAACGTTCCAAATTTGAAATAATATTTTTTGAATCTAGCATGCCATGCCAGCGGTATTCGATCGAGTAACGATAATAACCTTTTTAAATAGCCGCTAATAACGTTTAAATAACTATGCTAATATTTATGAACTTGCTGGTATTTTATTAATGAATCTTTAATTATGTAATTTCAATGCCAAGTGGTCATGAACTTATTAAGATTTTTTTTTAAAGTTATTATTGTCTTCAAAAAAAGGAGGGTTCATTTTACATTCGATATTTTTTAGCGCGCTAAATATCTCTATGGTATACTTTATATTTTTAACAAAGCGACTGTCTGTGACCATGGCTCGCGAAAATTATAACGTTATTGTAAAATAATGTGCAAATACCGTAAAAAAAAAACTGCGTTTGTCCGTTTAAATTGATGTTTATTTGCATTTAATTTGTTTTTTTCTTACAAAATCTTGATTATTATCTGGTACTAATAAGTGCGTTGCTCTTCAGCTTACCTAAAACGATGCATTTGCCTTGACATACCCGTATCGCATATAGCACGTAGTCAATGTCGTATTGCAGCACCCGTTTTAACACGCCAAATGTCGCAATGCTGATTCGAGTTAACGTTCGCCGCAGACTTGCGATTTGTCGCTGCGACTGGTGGACGATATTTCAATAAGTTATACTTATACAGCGTACATCGAGGAGTTGGAACAATTTGCTGCGGTCTTCCCGTCCGATTATAATTTAGGTGTATAGGCTCTTAATAAACTAGTGCGCTTCACCATCAACGATTGCATCACTGCTTACCATCAGGTGGGATTGCAGTCAAGCACTAGTTATATTCATGTGCGTGGTTTCTTCACTTTTCTTTAGATTTTTATCATTACATTTTTTCAAATCACCCCTGTCGTTAACTCTATGGTCGACTTTTTTTATCAGTCTCCTCGTTTCTCTTATTTCTTCTGTCCATATTCGCTTGCAAATTTAGAATTTTTAAATAATTATTTTGTAGTTTAAAATTATGTCATGTCAATTGCAATGCCAGCGAGAATGTGGAAAGTAAGAACTAGTTCATGATATAAAAAAAAAACATATTTCCCTTAGTCACATTTTACTACTTATAACGTTCCTGTGCGCCTCGCATCCATTGGATTCCCGCAACCTTTGCCAGATCATCGGTCCACTTTGTAGGAGGCCTTCCAACGCTACGTCTTTCGGTACGTGGTCGCCATTCCAGAACCTCTCGGCTCCAACGACCATCTGTTCTGCAAGCAATGTGCCCTGCCCATCGCCACTTAAGTTCGACGATTCTTCGTGCTATGTCGGCAACCTTCGTCCTTCTGTGGATATCCTCATTCTTGATTCGATCACGCAAGGAAACTCCGAGTCCAATTGTAGTACTAGTCTTAATATATAAAAGCCAAGAGTACTTTTTGCGATCCCAACACTGCCGAAGCAGTTTCGAAATACCGCAGTATTAGGGCTGATTGTCGTACTGCGGCAAATAACTTCGTCGTATTCACGGTAGCAGTGTCGCATAGTTAATTATTGGGTCAACGGAGGCTTCCTACACAAAAGCAAACTGTCGCAAGAATTTTATTACATACTAGCTTTTGCCCGCAGCTTCTTCCACGTACATAAAATATAGCCATGTCACTCAGGACTAAAGCTTTCTGGCGGCGAAAAAATTTTAGCAATCGAACCAGTACTTCCAGAGATTAACATAAAAACAATCTTTACGTTTTTATTATATTAGAGTAGATATCTTAGATTTATTTAGCTTGGGGCTGTTTGAAATTGTCTCAGGAGAAAAGTAATCTATGTTCATCCTAATTTGTTTAGCCTTTAAGACCTAAAGAAGTATAAACATACAAAAAGAATTACTTTCGCATTTATTTAATGATTTTCCATCCCTTCAGTCAAACAAAGGTCTCGCCTATTCAGCCTTCAAATGACAGTTGACAGATACCCCACTTCACTGCATGGGACACTATGCACATGTTGTCTATGACGCAGTTTCTTTGTTACCGCTGTCATTAAAGTCAATAGTTAATGAGTTAGTACGAAGTTGAATACTAAATGCGCTGCAGGAAACCTAATTCCCACAGCGGTCGATTTTTCTATTATGGCAACTTTATATGTGGAACAAAATGCATGCATGGTTTTGCTGAGCTCCATTTATGTTATTTAAAAAAAAAGTTAATAACGAATAATCGATTTTTTGTTATAAAAATAACTACGTTTATATGACCCGTTAGGTATTAAAAAATAATTAACGTCATTCCTAGATTTAAATCTAATTTAAAAACACTACATACACCATAAACAAGAAGTAAAGAAAAAAAAATTTGACAGATGAAAATTGGCGGAAAAGACAGATTTTTTGAGGTTTTTTTTTCACCCCTGAGAATATAGAATTCAAGAAACAGATCAGTAGTCGCCTTTTTAAAGATGGGTGTTTTTTCATTACCCGACGACCCGTTTAGCGCAGTGGTTTAGAGCGCCGCGCGCCGGTTGAGACGCAAGGGTCGGGTTCGATTCCCGCATCAACACAAATGATTGTTAATGAAAAAGATTGTGTTGGGTCTGAGTGTATGCGTGGTGCTTTTGTTGTTCCTGGTTTCCATATTACAAAGAAAAACCTTAGTTTGGGTCGCAGTATGTAAGTAGGACATTTATTTATTTGTCGGTCGATCTGTGTCAAATCAGTGTGCATTTCTCTTCTCACACTTCGCTACATTTTTGAGTCTTCTAGAGTTTTCTAAAACCCGGCGCCTCTGCCTACGTATTTATTGATTTTTTTAAGGATCACCAACGAGTGTTACAAAATAATAAAAAAAACTGAGAAATAGAAATTGGTACACGTAACCTTAAAAGCAGTGGTGGCCGAGTGGTAATGGCTTCGACTTACGAGTTGTGGGTTGCGGGTTCAAACCCAGACAGGCGCATTACTTTGTGTAATTTATTTTATTACCACTGCTCTCAAAACGGTGAAGGAAAACATTGTGAGGAAACCGGCATGTCCTAGAACCAAAAATTCGAAGACATGTGACATTCATATACCGCACTGGGCCCGCGTGGTGGATTACGGCCCATTCCCTCCCCTTGAGAGGAGGCCTGAGTCCCAGCTGTGGGAACATTAAAAGGCTGATGATGATGATGACACGTAACTTGGTCCTATAATGAACACTCTTTTTTTTTTCAATTTTATGGCATGGCCTTTTGCCCTTTGTGCCATTTCTTCATTTTTATAATTTCCACCATATCCTGATAACTCTCTTCACTCGTGTAATAATGAACACTCAATTATAGGCAACCACAGCTTAAGCATAAATGAGTGAACATGCCTTTAAAGAATTATGATAATATTTGTTAAAAAAATAAAAGTAATGTCAAAATTAAACTTGATTACAATACTATGTCAAAATAATTATAATAGAATTGGAATTGATACATTACGAATTAATTAAATAAAATTAAATAAAAATAAAATGTCCTGAAATAAATTAATATTCCTAGTAAGTCCATGGAAAGATGGATGGATTGTGTGAGAAGTGGCATGAAAGAAAAGGGAATTAGCGATAGTTTGACGGGTGACAGGACAGAATGGAAGAAGAAAACATGTTGCGCCGATCCCAAGTAATATGGGATAAGGGTAGGAAGAAGAAGAAGAAGTTCATGGAAAGCAAAAACTCCTACCAGCGGAACAAAAAACAAACACGCTTCTCATACATGTCATAAACACACAACTCCCCTTTTCGGATGTCGGCTGGCTCAGCTGAGAGGATGTCGGTCATTACGTGTGACCTCCATAGTAGATGATTATTACCGACTAGTGATCCACAGAACAAGGAACGACTAGACGCCATCTCATTTTCTAAACCAGGGTTTTTCAACCTGTGGGTCGCTACACCCAGGGGGTCGCGAAGCCTCTCCGGGGGGGTCGCGAAGCTTTTTGTAGTGGAGTTGCTAAAGGTTGGGAAAGCTACAGCAGTAAAAAAGAAACAATAACATTTATAATAATTAATTAAAAAAAAAAAACATTTTTTTAAAATTAATTATGTATTTATCCGAACCGTAATTGTGAAAATAAGTAAATGTATTGGATTCAGTATTAGTTACAAAAAATAAAATAACGGTCGCAATATATTTCTTCATACTAAAAGGGCCGTGGTTTGAATATCTAAAAGGTTGAAAAACCCTGTTCTACACTAATATTATAAAGAGGTAAAGTTTGTTTTTTTGTTTGTAAGAGATAATCATTGGAAATACTGGTCCGTTTGCAAATTTTTTTCACCAATAGAAAGGTGCTTCATTCCTGAGTGACATAGGCTATATTTTACGTAGGTACGTGAGCGAAGCCGCGGGCAAAAGCTAGTTTAATAATAAACTAGCATAGCATGCATGCATGCATAATCAGCCTTTCCCACAGCTGCAGCTGTTCCAACTGCTGGGACTCAGGCCTCCTCTCTAGGAGAGGGAATGGGCCGTAATCCACCACGCGGGCCTAGTGCGGGTTGGTAATAGTAAGCTAACTTTGACTTTATTGTTACCTTTAATAGTAGGGGCGACCAGGCGATCAGAAAATCATAAGGGAAGAAATCTTGCGCCCTGTAATGTACCCTTACCACATAGGAACCCTAAATATAGTCAGATTAGTTAAAAAAAAACCTCGGAAAAACTCGAGGGCGTCAGATTAAGACAAGTTACATGCAGAAAAGTGTATATTTTCAATAATCTGACCATTTGAGCGTGGAATAAGCAAATGGGCGAGTCATAAAGTTAGGTTGTAAGGTTCCTGTTAATATTTTGTTAATTACCTAATGTAATTTTTTTATCGTTGTTTGTTAAGATAATTTTGCTAGGAACGTTGAAAATTTTACATTTATCGATGGTTTTAGCTACATCAGCTTATTTTATGTTTTCTTCTTTTTGTTATTTTGATGGTAATCCTGATAGGATTATCTTAAAAATAAAAAATCCATTACACTCGAGTATTTCGAGGTGAAGCTTGTTTTTCATTTTTGAAAATTCTTACGCGCTCTCCCACCCCACTAAGATGAAAACTTGTCATAGACTTTTTTTCGTTTTAGGACCTAATCTTCACAATCTGGTCTCCATGATCCCAGCATCCCGGCCTCCCCAACAATAATGTACAATCAAAATAAACTAAAATATAAAAAAAAAAACGAAAAATCTAATGTAATAAATAGAAGTGGACTTTAGTCAGGAAAAGTCTGATACTCTTTCTCTCTCTCTCTCTCTCTCTCTCTCCACCAAGAGCGGGAGAAGTAATTTCATTTCGAACTAAAAAATAGGCTCTTAATAAACTAGTGCGCCTCACCATCAAAGATTGCATCGCTGCTTACCATCAGGTGGTCGCAGTCAAGCACTAGTTTATAACAATTAAAAAAAAATGGCCTCTGTGACTATTCCTTACTCTGTGACTGACTATTCTCATGTAAGCATGAAATGTGTATGAATGGGACATTTAGTGACAAAACTACTATTCTATTGAAGTATTCTTGTTAAGGTATCCACACACGGTAGGTTTTTTTTTTATGGTGCGAAAATCATCTAATGACAACCCTCGCTCTTGGGCGGAGCGGGAGATAGTTTCAGACTCTTACTAACTAAAAACCCACCCCGTTCCTTCTTGCCTTTATACCGGAGCTGAGCTACTCTTTCGAAACTAACCCTGGCCCCAGTAAGCTTCGACCCAGCCCCTATTGTTGCTGACAGCTCCCTGAGGCGCGCGGGAACAGTACGCGCCGTCGACGACTTGGGCTCGGTCCGGACAATTACCGGACGGTCGGACAGCGAGTGTCATTGCTCGCCGTCCGCAAGCCCGCGCCTGCTGGCCGGAAATCGGGATCGGGATCCCGGCGGCGGCTGGGGCGCTGTGAGCGCCGCCGTTGCCTGATGCGGTCGGCCTCCTCCTTTGCTAGCATTACTGCTTCGCAGAAGTCGGCGACCGCCTCTTCGCTCCGGACCATGGCCTGTGCCAAGGCCCGGCGTGAGAGATCACCGCTGGTGATCGCCCCCACAAGGACACAGCTTTTATTTAGTTTCACCTGTCCACTTCATCTGTTTAGGTAGTGAACTAAATGTAATTATTTTCAATTCATGAATATTTTTTTTTGGATGTATAAAAATACATCCAATGGTAGCTTATTCTTTAATTTAGTATTTCATTCATGCGGTGTTTACCTGTAAGTGATTGTTGCGCTGAAGTTTAATTTTATATATGTGTTATGTTTCTGTATTCAGTGTATATAATCGTTGGTGAACCTAATTTAATAAATAAATAAATAAGCAATATTAACATGTATTTCATCTTAAAAAAATGTCATAACGGGTATTAGGCGCTAGCAAACATCTGGGTGCAAGTGCAAAACAACCCCTCAGTCGCCCGGATGGTCCGATGACCATGTATTTGTGCGGACAACTAGGTGACATAATGAGCTTGTATTTTAAAGTAACATTATGATTTTTTATACAGATACAGTTATGAAATTTTGTACACAGATTCTTTACTTAAAAATACGTGTTACGGGTTTCGCATACAACTCGTACTGCTTATAAGCTGGTACGGTACAGATCACGGATTTTGAGCGCTGGCTTTAAGTTGCGCAGAAGTAAAATATCGGGTCTCTTTAGAGGTATGACGTGAGTCGCGGGGACGGGGAGTGTCAGTGATTGGCTCGCCGCGACATCGTATCATAGGTGTCACTCGTGATTCGTTCCCTGCGCTTGCTGCGTGTATCTAACAACGACGACGATTGGCTCGCCAATGTATGGAATGCGCAAAGCGATCCCCACTCTGACTCCTAGGCTAGATACTCAGACTGTAGCTTAGTTGTACGAGCAGGGACTCAAACTGTAACCGTAATGTGTTTTAACACTGTTTTTTTAAACAAAAAACACTTTTTAATGTAACAGATAGAATAATGTTACCGAATTAAACTGTAACCTTTTATATGTGTTAAGAAGTGCTACCGAATCAAACTATAACCTGTTATCCAAACTAATATTATAAATGCGAAAGTAACTCTGTCTGTCTGTCTGTCTTTGCTTCACGCCTAAACTACTGAACCGATTTGTGTGAAATTTGGTACAGACATAGTTTGGAACTTGAGAAAGGACATAGGATAGTTTTTATTACAAAAAATAAAATAAAAAATAAAATTTTATGTCGGACATACAGCGCCATCTATTGGTCAAGAGTCGGCATCAATTCAGTACTAAAAATTCATCGGAAAAATGTAAATAAATAGTAAAAAGGTATGATTCAAACGCAGAGCTCATTATGTTGATTTTTGAAGAGTTCCCTAGAATATCTTCCACATTTCATTTTTGAAGAGATCCCGCGAGATCGGAAACTATGTGGGTAAAACCAAAAATCTGCCGGAAGTCACTATTCCACGCGAACGAAGTCGCGCGCAAAAGCTAGTATGTATGTGTGTGTATGTAAGTGTTAATATGTGTAACTGAAATAATTGCACAGTACTATAAATAAGTCAATTGTAACTTTGGCAACGCTGCGTTTACCTGTTACACTTATTAATACTTTTATATCTGTTACAGATATGTTACAGTTACACTTTTTTAAGTGTTTTGGGTTAAATTGAAAACACATATATAAGTGTTACATATTTGATTCTGTTACACATTCAACATGTAACACTTATAATTCTGTAACCCTTATGAAGGTGTTTTTAAGTCCCTGCTTACGAGTATGTGTCCATTTAGCTCCGACCAGATATTCAAGGGACTATAAGCCTTAAGGTAGTTTAAAAGAATCTAGGGCGTGAAAAGGCTAAGTAACTAACGCGATACTCGACACGTTTATAATCCGTTTTGCTAGACGCTGTGCTATTCTTATTTAATCTTATTACTGTGAACCTACACTTTGTTTATGCTGCCCTAGTACATGACTAAGCCCTTTCAGAAAAAAAACATTGTTTTTATCATTATGGCCGTCTGCAAGCCCGCGCATGGACGGTGAGCAATGGGCAGCTCACTATCCGGTAACTGTCCGGACCAACCCCAAGTCGTCGACGGCGCGCACTGTTCCCGCGCGCCTCAAAGAGTTGTCAGTAACAGCAGGGACCCAGCCGGGTCGAAGCCTACAGGGGCCAGGGTTATCCGAAAGGGCGCTCCGATATGAAGGCGAGAAAGAACGGGGTGGGTCTTTTAGTCAGTAAGAGTCTGACACTATCTCCCGCTCCGCCCAAGAGCGAGGGATGTCAATGCATGATTTTTTCACACCATAAAAAAAGCCCGCTCATGTGGTGATCGGAAATCGGGATCGGAATCCGGCTGGAGCGTGAGGGCCATTCCTCGCGCGTGCAGCCGCCTCCTTTGCTAGCATTACTGCTTTGCAGAAGGCGGCGACCGCCTGCCACTCCTTTCAAAGAACGTATTGACACGCTTATATCAATAACCTCCATGCTCTGCCAGATTATGGAGCGTGTATTGAACTCGTACCTCATGGCATATCTAAAAAGTAACGGTCGACTCGTTAGGCGGTACAAAGTTCGCTAGTAAATTCATCATCATTGTCATCAGCCTTTTCAATGTCCCCACTGCTGGGACTCAGGCCTCCTCTCTAGGAGAAGGAATGGGCCGTAATCCGGGCCCAGTGCGGGTTGATGAATGTCACATGGCTTTAAAATTTTTGGTTCTAGGACATGCCGGTTTCCTCACGATGTTTTCCTTCACCGTTTTGAGAGCAGTGGTGATGAAATAGATTACAGAAAGTAATGCGCCTGGCTGGGTTTGAACCCGCGATCTACAACTCGTAAGTCGGAACCATTACCACTCGACCACTAACGCTCTCAACTAGTAAGTTAACAGGTAACTAAAGGAGCAGGAGTGGGTTTTTAGTCAGTTAAACTCTGTCACTCCCTCTCTCTCCTCATCTACGAGCAGACCTCTAAAAACGTGGCATCTCAAACTACTGCTGTTATTAAATCCAAAACGCTCTAAAGCTCCGAAAATACACCAATCCTGCAAAATTAGAACTTAATTGACAGGTGAAAGAGCTTGACTTGTCTATATTTAGTACCTAAATAGCAGATACTAATACTGAAATATCGACCAAATCATTCTGGAATAATCTGGAGAGGGAATTAAGGCTATATTTCACCAGGACATGATATCGGCGCGACCAGCAGGTTTACTCTTGAGTTCAATTCCGATCGGTCGACATTGAGATTGTGACGTTTCGTACCCTTGAATTCAATGCTAGCGCCAAATTGGTTCAAAATTGCGTGACCATTTTGAGAACTAAGTGAAATCGTATATGTTGACAATATTGTTTTCAAGAGTACCAAATCACGTAACGTCAAAATTGACATTGCAATCGGATTGACTTTAGATTGAAATTAAAATAATTTGGAGAGTAAGCCTGTAGTTGTGCCGCCATGGTGTCCCGTTGAAATATAGCCCTAAGGTACCAAACTAGACACCATACAGACACAGAGTCGCCACACGTCCGAGCTGGTCGCGCCACCAAATTGGTTGCGCAACCAAACGGACACCAGGTGAGTAACTCTCTATAGAGCTGTATACATTTTGTTGGTAGCGGCGACTGGTCGCGCCGCCATGGTGTCTCATTGAAATATAACCCTTATAGTTTATTTAAGTTAAGGGGATACAACTCGATGTACATTTTCACTGTTTTTCATACAACCGCTCTTACGCGATTACACATTACACATTTTTCATTAAATATTTTGAAAACACAGTAGGTATCTTGTGGATATTATTATCTAGGTTTCTAATGAAATCAACTTATAGATTTGTGTAAAACTAATCCAGTAAAGACCTCTGAAAATCTGATATTTTGTATGGACTTTGACACTTTATAATCTTTAATCTATATTCAATATAATCTATTAATAAAAAAAAAAAGTATAACAATAGAAGCCTTGCAAATTTTATCAAGATTCTAAATGACGACAATTTTTTTCAACTACTTTTAAGGGTTAAATAAAACGCGTATTTCCTGGAACGAAGTTTTGTAAAATATTCGAGTAAATCACGAAATTACCGAATGCTAACAAAGTTTTCAGGCGTTAGCTCTCTTTTTTCGCGTTGCCTTTTCGTCAAAAATAGCATTGGATTGCGTTAGATGAAGTAACAAGCTTTTAAACCATGCTCGATGTTGACGGCGAGTGAAAAAGAAGCCTCTAAGTCGAGAAGATTTAACTGGGACCTTACATAACATGACGTTCAGCTTTGCGCCACCTGTACATGGTGGACATCCCACTCATTCGTACAAAGCGTTTTAGGAACACATTTATTGTGCGTACAGCCAAGGAGTGGAATTACCTGCCGGTTCCGTGTTTCCCGATAGCTACAACTCATTGCTCTTTTAGTCAAGAGTGAATAGGTTACTTCTAGGCAAGCGTGTTCCAGCATCGATCTCAACATCGCTTACCATCAGGTGGTCAAACGCGACCCTATCAATAATCTATATTTTTACATCTTTGCAAACACTGAAATATATATTCGAAACGACTTTTGCATTTTTTACTATTAAAAAGTAGCCTAATAATATTAATTCATTTAAAAAAGTACTTATATTCGATACTTTTTATAAGTGTCTTCTATTAGTAAACAATGATCAAGATCTCTTAGTCAACCTTGATTATTGAACCAGTGTTGACTCCATCTGATTTAATTTTACCCTAATAATTACCCGAGTGGTTTGACTTTTTAGACAAAATAAACACCAATACTCCCGAGTGTATCAAAAATAGGCTATTCAAGTGAACGAACAAATTTTTTTACGTGCATCCAAAATTGTCTTTTAACCGTGGCAAGGTCACTGACCCGGCACGTGCTTCCGTCGCGCATGCGTAGAACGGCCTTCCCTAGATTTTGTCAGACTTGCTGTTTGCCTGTTACGCAAGACACAAAATAGGTTAGGTTTTCATTGAAAAAAAAAACTGGTTAAGTGCGAGTCGGACTCGCGCAATGAGGGTTCCGTACAAACTTACCTCAGTGTCCATATAGTTCAATACCCAAATTGAGTTACGAAGATTTTTCCGTATTGCAAAAAAGTTCTTTTTTTCGTGACGTCACTACAAATTTACAGTTTTTAGTTTTTTTTTTATAACTGTGCTATAAGACCTTGCTTTTTGCCAAATATCAGGATACTGGATCAACGGCAACTACCTTATAAATTTTGATTTCTTTGAAAGCATCGAAATATACATTTTTTGGCGACATAAACTGCCGTAAGTATCTTTTATTTCCTAAACTTAGAAATTTTATATTTTCACAGCTTCAAGAGTCCGCAGACCTGAGTATGCGGTTTTAATTTCAACTCGATAACTTCACGCGTTCTTGAGATAAAGGGTCTTGACAGACAGACGGACGGACAACATAGTGATCCTACGGAACCCTAAAAAACAGAAAGATATTATGGCGTACTCTAGTGAAACCGCGGTACACGACGTGATACATGTGTTTGTCGCTCGACCTCATCTCTTGAACGTAGGAAACAGCTGATCAATAATAATATGTAAACACACAGAAACTTATCGTTTGAAAAGTAACGCCTTTTTCAAATAGAAACAATTCAATTTTACACCGCTAAATTTTAATCGTTTAAATCCCAACACGTTTGAAACACTATCGATTTTTAAAGATAAAATCAAAAAATTAAACAGTACCTTTTTTTCAAAACTCGTATTACCTAAATTACGCATGTACGAAATTAATTTCTTTAAGAAAACGTCAGCTGAGCGAGTCCAATAACCTGTAGGTAGTCGGCGTTACATACAAAATTTAAGTGTGTATAAATTGCATTTAAGAGTAATGGTGGCAGATTGGTATTAACGGCCCCGACTTACGAGTTGCAGGTCGCGGATTCAAACCCAGCCAGGCGCATTACTTTGTGTAATTTATTTCGTCACCACTGCTCTCAAAACTGTGAAACCGACATGTCCTAGAACCAAAAATTCGAAGACATGTGACATTCACCAACCCACACTGGGCTCGCGTGGTGGATTACGGCCCATTCCCTCTCCTAGAGAGGAGGCCTGAGTCCCAGCGGTGGGAACAATAAAAGGCTGATTATGCTTATATAAATTTCAATGTTTGTATTTACCTCTATTCAAAGAAATTTAAAGAAACAATGGAGCGGCTATTAGAATGTCTTAGAAACTGTAAAAGAGTACTTCCTGTTGACCCAGAATCCTGAAATTCGGTATAAAATAAGGTCTTATAGCAGAAGTAAGTATAGTAATAAACTAAAAACTGGTTTGTTGTTACATCACAATATTATTTTTTTTGCGATTTGGAAAAGTCTTTCGAGATTCGATTCTGGAGTTTAACTATTTACGTAGGTAAGTTTGGCGCGAGTCCGACTTGCACTTGCCCAATTATTTTCTCTCAAAACATAGTTTTTTTTTTTATTTGATATAATCTAGTGCTTGACTGCGATCCCACCTGATGGTAAGCAGTGATGCAATCGTTGATGTTGAGTTGCACTAGTTTATTATGAGCTTATTCACTCTTGCCTTGAAGACACCTAAATTATAATCGGACGGGAAAACCGCAGCAGGCAAATTGTTCCAGTCTCTCGATGTACATGGTATAAACGACGAGGCGAAACGCTTGGCCCGGACCGTAGAGGCAACATAAAAGTAAAAAATAGTAGGTATATATAGGGGTACAGTTAAAAAGTTCCATTAGGTTTCCCGCCATTACCCACTAAACGAAATCCAAAATGGCTGCTTAGCATAGACAATCTTGTCGTCAAACAGTCTAGAACAACATACCTAAGTAGGTTTATACCTAACCTAAATGTGAAATGACCTAGATTTGAACGTCGCAGCTTTTATTTATTGATAGATGCACTAAGGCTTGTATTTATAGAGACTGGCCTTTTTTATGGTGGGAAAATCATCATATAATGATAACCGTCGCTCTTGGGCGGAGCGGGAGATAGTGTCAGACTCTTACTGACTAAAAGCCCAGCCCGTTCCTTCATGCCTTCATCCCGGGGCTGAGCTACTCTTTCGAAACTAACGCTGGCCCCAGTAGGCTCCGACCCAGCTGGAACCCTGCTGTTGCTGACAACTCCTTGAGGCGCACGGAAACAGTGCGCGCCGTCGACGACTTGGGCTCGGTCCGGACAGTTACCGTGCGGTCGGACAGGGAGGTACCCATTGCTTGCTGTCTGTAAGTCCGCGTCTACGGTGGCTGAAAATTGAGATCGGAGTCCCGGCGGCGGCGAGAGCGCCTTTGCGTATGTGGTCGGCCTCCTCCTTTGCTAGCATTACTGATAGAGGCCTGATGGCCCTACCATAAGCTCTTAACGGAATCCATTTGATTACTGAACTGTTAAGGCTTATAGTCCATTGAACATCCGAAATTAAATGGTCACCACACTCGCACCCGCCTAGGCGGCAGTACGCGTATCTGTGCATTTAATTGCGGCCAGCTGCGCCCGCATATTGCGCAACTGTCCTTTAAATCCATTTTCTTAGCGAAATATTGATTGATTTACATATGCTATGTTCACTTTGAAGAATATTTAACCACCAATTTGTATGTGTAAAAATGTTTTTAAAGATCCTAGCCGTTTCGAAGGACTAGGGAAAAGTTGCGGAATTGATATAGCAGATACGCGAACAGTACTGTGTTCAAGGGACTATAAGCCTTAATCACTCGTCGTAGCTACCTCCTACGCTTCAATATCAAAGGTACAAAAGCCGAGAACAGCTGACTAGCGCCCTGCGATACGGCACAGCAAAAATCGATACATCGAGGTACAGGGTTTGTTACACACACAGAGTTACAAGCCAACAATTGGGCACTCACCTGTGTGTGTGTTTTGTGCAATCTACACTAATAGAGTCGGTCTAAAAAGTCAAACTACTTGGGTAATATTAGGGTAAAATGAAATCTAATGTAATCAACACTGGTTCAATAATCAAGGTTGATTAAGGGCCAAGCACCCGAAAAGTGCCATAAAACAGTGATTTTCTGAGGCCTACTCCTCCGTAACGGCTAGGTCAATTGGTTTGAAAAAAATATATGTTTATTATAGATTCATGAACAATAATATCAACATTTTATTTTTTCGTGCAATTAATACTTTTGTCTAAAAAAATATATGTAATTTTGCAACTTTTCGCAACTTTTCCCTACTCCTTCGAAACGGCTTGGACCTTTAGAAACATTTTTACACATACAAATTGGTGGTTAAATATCCTTCAAAGTAAACATTGCATATGTAAATCAATCAATATCTCGCAGAGAAAATGCATTTAAAGCGCTTTCCGGGCGCTGCTGGCCGCAAATAAATGCACAGATTTGCGTACTGCCGCCTAGGAGAGTGCGAGAGTTGCGTTCACATAATTTCGGTCAGATGGTTCAAGGGACTATACGCCTTAAGAGATCTTGATCGTTGTTTACTAATAGAGGAACTCTATTAAAATTATTGAATATTAGTATTTTTTTAATTATTAAAATATTATACAAAATTCCCAAGTCGTTTGACTTTTTAAACAGACTAAAAAAAACCGGCCAAGAGCGTGTCGGGCCACGCTCAGTGTAGGGTTCCGTAGGTTCCCGATCGTCACAATAAGTGTACCCACTTATGAGTTTAAAAAAATGCTTGCATATACGATTACACTACAAACTTAGTCCAGAAATTATTTGTAGAACCCTTTTGTCTGTTTTGTACAAAAAGTGTTCTTTCCATAAAGTTCAAAATGATTTTCCTAGAAAGTCCTTAGGTATAAAGTTCTACTTTTCAGATTTTTTTAATATTTTCTAAACTTGTGGTTCAAAAGTTAGAGGGGGGGGAACATTGTTTTTAACTTTTGGAGCGATTATTTCTGAAATTATTGGCATTATCAAAAAATGATTTTAGTAAACCCCTATTCATTTTTAAATACCTATCCTACGATATATCACACGTTAGGGTTAAAATTAAAAAAAAAAATCACTTCCCACTTTACATATAGGGGGGCTACCCTAATAAAACATTTTTTTCCACTTTTTATTTTACCACTTTCTCGGCGTGATTGATATACGTATTTGTACCAAATTTCAGCTTTCTAGTGCTAACGGTCACAGAGATTAAGCGAGGACGAACAGACGGACAGATAGACATGGCGAAACTATAAGGGTTCCTAGTTGACTACGGAACCCTAAAAAGGTCACAAGTTGGACACTACCGACTTTAAGAAAAACACAGGTCACGGCAGGTCATAGCGGGCATCAGACACAATTAGACCATTAAAAAATGTTTCTATTTTGGTGCACAATAAAGTTAATTCTATTTTTTTTATCGCAATGTTACGCAACACTGAAATTGTTACCATAAATTGCGCGACAGTCACTGATTTGTTAAATAGACTTTCTCCGATAAATTCGAAATGGTTCAGCTGAAGATGGACCGTTATATAATTCTTTAATTCTTTCGGTAGTAATGTTTTCAGATATCGCTAAATGTTATCTAAGAGTAGGGTTACCAGATGAAAAAATCAAAAATCCGGAGGAATGGCCCAATTTCCATTGAAAAATCCTGTAATTTTTTACAATTTTAGAATTACTTCATACTCACACTCTATTATCATATGATCTAACTCATGCGTTTAACATCGCTCTCAAAGTGGTGAGGGTGGCAGGGAACCCCTCTTGCCAAAGGGAAGATTAATTTTACTTTATTTAAGTTTTATTACCTAATTTGTTTTAGCTTGTTTAATAAATTGTTAAGCTGTATTTTATTGAAAAACAAAAAAAAACCTGAGATTTGCAAAATCCAGTCACAATACTGAGAAGAGTCCAAAAACCCTGAAAACTCAAGACAAATCCTGAGATATGGTAACCCTATCTAAGAGGAGTAAAGAAATAGGCTTTTTTGAGGTGGCAAATGAAATAATCCAAGGTAAGTTTGTGATTTTTTATCAAAATACGTTACGTTTATCACTCGATAAGAAATCAAAAAACGCAGCATTTGACGAATTAAACACGAGGATTAAAAATGATCTTCTCATCTGTTTAAGTAAAATGAGAATGTTTGAAGTCGCACCATTCTTTCAAAAGCAATGATAAATTGTTATGTGCTGTAATAAGTTTAAAAAAATACATTTTTAGTCTGTCTAATAAGTCAACCGACTTGGGAATTTTGTATAATATTTAATCATTTAAAAAATACTTATATTCGATACTTTTCATAAGGTTATTCTGTTAGTTAACAATGATCTCTATCTCTTAATCAACCTTGATTAATAAATAAGTTAAACGACTTGGGTAATTATTAGGATTTAATGAAATCTGATGTAGTCAACACGGGTTCAATAATCAAGGTTGATTAAGAGATAGAGATCATTGTTAACTAACAGAAGAACCTTAAAAAAAGTATCGAATATAAGTATTTTTTTAATGATTAAATATTATACAAAATTCCCAAGTTGGTTGACTTATTAGACAGACTATGGGTACTGAGAGACGGTCGTTTGTTTAGATTCACTGCCGCCACGACTTGATGGGAACAGCTATAGAAACCAGTGAGATTAAATACATCATACAATGAGAGATAAGATTACTAACTGAAAACCACTAAGAGTAGTCGAGAGCACAAAAAAATGAAAGGTTACAAAGGAAATACTTTCCGATTTATACTACAACGAGTGTCGCCGCTTGTCTCCCACCCTTTAACTCCACTACAGGCAATAAACCAATACGAACGCGCATCACGCAACTAACAGACCACGCACACTTAGATCGCAAGTTTGCTATTGGTAGTTGAAGTATGAGCATTGCCCTACTTTGTACCTACCTACCCCGCTTACAGTGCCGTTCTAACCTCTCATCTGCTCTGTGGTCGAGAGCATCGTTAAGGCTGGGTTCTTCTCATTTTGAACTTTTTTAAACCTCTGAAAATCCACAAATAAAATAAAGCACTAAGAAAAAATATTTTATAAAAATTGACTATATGACCAGTACCCCTAGCCAAGTTTCTAATCTGCAATAGTTAACGCTAGTACAGTACAATTCACGAATGATGGCGGCTATGAAGTTTGCGCAGAAGGCTGTTTGTGTTTTATGAACCAAATGGCGACGTGCGTGTGCGAGAAGAGTGTAGTATGCGCGAACGTTCGCAAAGGCTAACTTCACGGCCGCCATCATTCGTGAATTGTACTGTAGAAAGCTTAAAATGTACGGAAATGACGTCATCTCAACGCTCAGTTACGTGGTCAGAACAAAAGAATTGGCAGCAAAGTCAACTCGAAGCGTTCGACGCAAGCGAAACGGTTGTAATTGGCTAGGGCTGGACTACATGGTCGCGGGAATGCGATGGAAGCGTGACGCACAGGACCGGTCGTTTTGGCAACACTTGGGGGAGGCCTTTGTCCAACAGTGGACGTCATTCGGCTGATATGATGATGTGACCTACCACCGCAAAATTCAAAACATGATATAAATTAGTTGGTTCGATAAAAAAATATCGTGAAAATTGTTTTGAGCTTGTTTTCAGCTGTTTGCTGACGCCTGATGCTCGCTATGACCTGCCGTGACCTGTGTTGTACGTAGTGTCGGTGGTGTCCAACTTGTGACATTTTAAATAGTTTTTGGAAAAACTATAACATGGTGTGAAAACTATTGGAATCCATTCAGTTACTGATTCTGAAAAAATATTCAAGTTTCACTTATAAAAATTGTGTTGTATATTTCTTTGATTATAGTTTAAGTAAGATTTCGAAAGTCGTCATGCGTTTAAGCGAAAGTTGCGGAATCATTTTCACCACCAATAGCAGAATCGTCTCAGAACTTCTGTCCTTACTTTATATTTATATTCTAGCTTTTGCCCGCGCGGCTTCGCACCTAACTCCACCCTACTCTACCCTACTCTGCCCTACTCTACACTACTGTACTCTACACTACTCTACCCTACTCTACACTACTCTACACTACTCTACTCTAGACTACTTTACCCTACTCTACCCTACCAAACTACACATAAACCATCTACTAAATAGACCGAACAAAGCCTAAACATTTGGTTTGGATAGGTGAGTCCGTTCTTGAGTTATAAAATTACAACGAAAAGTGGCATTGATTTTTATATACTATAAAGATATGTAGTATATATTACGTTCAATATGTTGTATATGTATTTTAAATTTATGTATACCTTTTTACTCTTATTTAGAAAATAAAATTTTCTTTTTATGCGCCTACCATGTTGTCTCTGTACCACCCTAGGTTGACTGTTAGAGAATGCCTAAGGCATTAAGTTCGCCTATGTACTTTGTGTTGCATGAAGATTAAATAAATATATTAAATAAATAACATATGCGTGATATAACATCGCGTCATGATAGTTCACCTGCTCTAAAGATCACGACTTGGAAAGTTAATAGGTTGACCCAGATGACCGCAAACTTTGGCAATGCTCAATGATCCATAACTACAGTTATTGATTAACTTTAGCGGCTTTTTATTCGATGGGTAAAAATCATCCAGATGACACACCCCGCCCTTGGGCGGAGCGGGAAATAGTGTCAGACTTTTACTGACTAAAAAACACACCCCGTTCCTTCGTTGCCTTTAAAAACAAGGGCAAGTTTTCCTGTCAAAAGCAGACCCGTGGCCCCAGTCGACTTCGACCCTGCTGAGCTCCTACGGTTGCTGACAACTCCTTGAGGCGCGCGGGAACAGTGCGCGCCGTCGATGACTTGGGCTCGGTCCGGACAGTTATCGGATGGTCGGACAGCGAGCTACCTATTGCTCGCCATCCGCAAGGCGGCTACGGTGACCGGAAATCGGGATCGGAAACCCGTCGCGGCTGGGGCGCCAACGCCGTTCCCTAATGCAGTCCGAACAAAGCCTAAACATTTGATTTGGATAGGTGAGCCTTTTTTTTTATTTTTTTATGGTGGGAAAAATCATGCATTGACATCTCCCGCCCTTGGGCGGAGCGGGAGATAGTGTCAGACTCTTACTGACTAAAAGACCCACCCCGTTCCTTCTAGCCTTCATACCGGGGCTCGAGCGCCCTTTCGGATAACCCTGGCCCCAGTAGGCTTCGACCCGTTCTTGAGTTATAAAATTACAACGAAAAGTGGCATTGATTTTTATACACCGTTAAATTTTAATCGTTTTAATCCCGAGAAGGGTCGATCCGGTACATGAAACACTATCGATTTGTAAAGATAAAATTAAAAAATAAAGTACCCTTTTCAAAAAAATCATATAGTACGCATGTACGAAATTAATTTGTCTATGAAAACGTCTGAGCGAGTTCAATGACCTGTAGGTAATTAGTACGCAACGCCGACTACTACCTACAGGTCATTGGACCAAATACTAATCATCATCATTACAGCCGAAAGACGTCTGCTGTTGGACATAGGTCCCCAAGTAAATTAAGTGTCGCTATAATGACCGGTCCTAAGCGTCTCGCTTCCATCGGATTCCCGTGACCCTCACCAGGTCATTGGCCCACCTTGTGGGAAGCCTTCCAACGCTGTGTCTTCCAGTACGTGGTCGCCACTCCAGAAACTTTCGTCCCCATCGACCATCTTACGTTGTTGAAACATCTACGGTCCGGAAGCGTATCGCCTCGTCATTTATACCGCGTACTTCGAAGGACTGGAACAGTTTGCCTGCTGCGGTCTTTCCGTCTGATTATAATTTGGGTGTCTTCAAGGCTAGAGTGAATTGGCTCTTAATAAACTAGTGCGCCTCACCATCAACGATTGCATCACTGCTTACCATTAGGCGGGATCGCAGTCAAGTACTAGTTTATAACAGATAAAAAAAAAAACTGTTCTGCGAGCAATGTGCCCTGCCCATTGCCACTTAAGTTTGTTGATTCTTCGAGCTATGTCGGTAACCTTGGTTCTCCTGCGGATATCTTCATTCCTGGTGTGATCACACAAGGATACTCCGAGCGTAGCCGTTTTCATTACCCTTTGGGTGGCTTAAAATCTTTTGATGAAGCCCAACACTAAAGAATAGCAAAAAGGTTTTCATTTCGTATCTTTGGACGTCGAGAGCTTTTCCACAAAGGGTAGATGGCCTTTTGTTAAATTGTACTCAATATCTTTCTCATCTATACATATAAATAAAATTGGAGTGTCTGTTTGTAATATTGAAATAACCGCTTTTTACTACCTGCATATGAATATAATTATTTACGGTAAATACACCAAAATAATATTTTTTTTTTGAATTTTTGTCTGTCTGTTTGTTTGTTCCGGCTAATCTCTGAAATGGCTGGACCGATTTTGTCGGGACTTTTTTTGGCAGGTAGCTGATGTAATAAGGAGTAACATAGGCTACTTTTATTTTAGAAAAGTAAATTCAAAAATAAACGAAGTCGCGGGCACATCTAGTAATACATTATAATTAATTTACCATCTAAGCCAATTCCAAGTAAAGGGTGTTTTTCTAAACAATATCGCATCGCGTCATCCGTTATTGGAACGAAAAGCAAAGATGGTTTTTTTTTCCCTTTCGCTCCAGCCCTTAAGCGGGAGAAGGCCATGGATGACTTTCCACCTATTCAAAAAGTTAAGTCAAAAACATTTGATAACAGCTGATTGCCTATGTAAGTATATCTCGCAAAGTCGCTTTTCATTCACATACCAAACTTAAACCCGTGGCTATTAAGCTCTCGGAAATTCCAACTAGATTTGTTGCTATATTTGACTCCCATTGAAGGCTTTATTGATTCTGCAACCGATAATCAAAAATTAAAAGTGCAATGACCAAACAAGTGTCCACCACACCCGAGGAGAGCTTCATACATCTTCTAGCTGACACGCCTATATCAACGACGCGCATGCGCGTTACCATGGAGACCGCAAGATGGCCGCCGTTGCCATAGCAACCGAATGTGGAACATCACAGCCCGGGTGACCTAAATACGATGCTGGTATTAAAGATATTGACGCATGTAGTGTTGTTTGCTGAACTACTGTTGCAGATGCTAGAGTTAGGTCTTATTATCGAACCATAGATGAAATTGAATTTGGAACCAATTCTAGTTTTGTCTGTGGCAATATGTAAGTTATATTACAGCCATGGATTTAGTAAGTACTAGATATAATATATATGGTGCCACGTTCCAGCTGTTGTGGTGCATGCACCAAACTTTAATGTGTTTTAAGTTATTATAAAATTCACTGATTCAGATGCTTTAATTACTCTTTTTTTGATTATTTATTTACGTAGTGCTCACATAATAGAAGCGATAAAAATATATCACTCAGATTTTTGTTACTCAGAACATGATATAACAGAGTGAAGCACATTCTTCTCCATAGAGATCTACGCTTTGGGACGTGCAATTTTGATTCACTTTTTTTGACTGACCGAAATTTTGAAAATTCAAAAGTGCCTTATAAAGGTCTATTTAAAACAAAGTTTCCGATTTATTATAGCTTTTAGTAAATATTTGCTGTTCTTCATCTAATAACAGTTCTAAATCAAGTACCTATGTATAGTTTTTTTCCAAAAATATTCAAAAAAAAAGATGTGTGGCACTCGGGGACTGCCACCGTAAAGCTATTGCGTAGAATTTTTTATCAACTTATGCAATTATAATTATTTATTTATTTTATTTATGCATTATTTTTTTTTCCTTTGTTTTTTTTTCTTTGATATTAATTAAAGTTAAACTTTTTGAGCGTGGTAACCGATAAGAAAACAAATGAGTCGGGTGTTAGGTTATTTTCGTTACGGAATTTCTGGATTCGGTCTCCACGCTCAAGGCCCGCGATAGAAGATATGCAATAGCTTAAAAGGTCACAAGTTGGACACCACCGACACTAAGTACAACACAGATCACGGCAAGTCATAGTGCCAGCAAACAGCTGGGTGCAAATGCAAAACCCCTTTTTTTTTTTCGATGGCAAAAATCATCTTATGACAACCCCCGCTCTTGGGCGGAGCGGGAGATAGTGTCAGACTCTTACTGACTAAAAAACCCATCCCGTTCCTTCAAGCCTTCATACCGGGGCTCGAGTCCCCTTTCGGATAACCCTGGCCCCAGTAGGCTTCGACCCGGCTGAGCCCCTGCTGTTGCTGACAACTCCTTGAGGCGCGCGGGAACAGCGCGCGTCGTCGATGACTTGGACTTGGTCCGGACGGTTACCGGACGGCCGGACAGCGAGCTACCCATTGCTCGCTGTCCGGTCGGCTGCATGGTCCGGTGACTATGTATTTTTGCTGACATAACAAGCTTTGTGATTTTTCATGATACAGTTATGAAATTTTGTACATAGATTCTTTAAATAAAAATATTAGACGTGAGTTTCGGGTTTTGCAAATACTCAAACTAATGTAGTATTTACCTACAATTCGGCATGAGGCGTCAATTCCTCGTTCTCTATGAGGACCGTAATCTACTGCAGTGCCAGAGGTTTCTGTTTCACTGCACTGCAGAGGCAATTAAATTCAAGGAGATTATATGTCAAAGCCTTTTAGTATTTTTCTAAATTAAATAAATAACACTGCAAGGTTCATAAGAGCGTCCTTCCCGAGGTAAATTTTCATCAACGATTATGAAGCTACTAGCTTTTCTCCGTGGCTTTCCCCGCGTACCAGCCTACGTCACTCAGAAATAAAATAGCTTTCTATTGGTGTAAAAATGTTTGCAATCGGACCAGTACTTTCAGAGATAAAAACAAACTTTACCTCTTTATAATATTTGCATAGATTACGCATCTTTCTCTTGATATTTTGGAAATACAGATAACTTGTGGATTTATTATCTAGATTTCTATTGAAATCAAATCGTAGAGTGTAAGGCCAATTCAGTAAAGATCTGTAAAAATCTGCTTTTTTGCGTGAATTTTGTCTCTTCATTATGTTTTCATACATTAAAAAATCAAGAATATATAATAATAGAAACCTTGCATATTTAATCGAGATTCTGAAAATCAAATTCTTATTCAAAACTATTTAGGTTTCAAAATAAAAACACATATATCTTGGAACAAATTTGTGAAATATTCGAGTAAATGGCTGAGTTACCGATTGCCAACAGAGTTGTCAAGCATTATCTCTCCTATTTTTTGCCTTTTCATCAAATATTGTGTATCGCGTTGATGATAGACAAGTGGGGTAAGGTCCTCTTAATTCAATGCATGTTCGAAACAAGAAAGGTTACGACCAAAATAAAGATGGACATGAAGCTGCTGATGTTGGTGTGTATTTTTTTAAATATTCACTTTTGTTCTTGAAGTATTATTAGTAGTTGTATTTTTTAATTTTTGAGTACTTAGCTTGATTTTTTAAGTGGGAAACTGTCAAACATCTTTCCCCCGCTTCGAGTGTGTGTTACGTTTTCCTATAAACTACACTAAAACTAAATTTTCACACACAAGGGTACCAGGGTTGCAGTATTACGAACGGGTAGTATGACCCACCTGCGCGGATCATTTTTATGGGTCACAGAGGTCAGGCGACACTCCCTACTGCGTTCGCTCGATAACCTTACCTGACAGTTATATATTTCTTAACTAAATGGATTAAAAGAAAGGGGAAAATAGTTTTTTATTTCATTTTTGTTGGCGGGAGTTTTCGAATTAAGTTTTTGTTTTTGTAGGATGGCAACTTGGCACTATAGTGGTATCATTTTTTTTTTGTTAATATTTTAGGTTTGGATACTAAGTCCTTTAGTACCTTATCCGTTGCGTTGTGCCTGTCCCGGATAAAAGTATTTCTATTCTTCTTCTATAAAGAAAATAATGATTAGGAAATAGTTGATATTTACAACTTGTCTTAAAATATTCTCAAACCAAGCTAATAAATCAAGCTAAAATTAATAAAGGTAGGTACTACTAATACATCTCTTCGTAGCTATGTGTCGTCACACAAAGTACTTACGAGTTATGTCATATCTTTATTATAAATAGTTAATTTGTTCACCATTAAATTCTAATGTTATTGTTGTGTTTGACAACAAATGTATATTAATTATATCAACCTTCTCGGTAAATTACAGTAAAGTAGTCAACACCTCAATAAAATTCTCAGCTTCATTTGATCGAAATCGTGCCTGCTTCAATGATTTCACATAATGTCCAACTACGAAGACACTTAAGATAAAAACTACGCCAATTTTACATCTCAATAGCCACTAAGAATCAATTTGTGAATGATTAAAACAACCACTAAACTTAATTCGAAAAAATCGCGCCAAAAACCTTCGAGAGAATTGTTTTATTTATCTTTATACATTTTTTGGCGGTATTTTTAATGTGTGGACGTTTTTTTTTTTTAGTGTGGCAAGTTGAATCTTCAATTTCGGGTTCAGTGCTGTTTAGTGGTATTTTAGTCATAGTCAATATCTTTTTCTGACTAATATCTTCTTCTGTTCCTTCTTTGCCTCCGTTCCAGGGCCCATTCTCTTTCGCACAACCCAGTAGAAATAAAATGAAGCTGTCGTAGACCTAAGGTCCTCAACTGCTTTGGAAGAAAATAACGTATCATTTTTTTTTAGTAAGTAAGGAAAAAATATGTACTTATTTTAAAGAAAAAAAAAAAGAATTTTCTTTATTTTTTTTTTTTTCTTGAAGATATTTTTTAAATGCTCGCTTGCTAGTACACACGTAACAGTTTTGTATTAGGTATATTTACATTTTTGGAAAACTATTCGTGTTTCAACGTAAAAACATCGATGATAGTTTAGTACCTAATTATTCCTATTATTATTTCATATAATGAATCACGTAAAGATCGGAAATAGATTTTTTTTTCTTATTTTTTCCTTATTTTTATGCAAAAACATAAAGTACATTTACCAAAAATAATGTAAATTAAAAAGTATGGCAACCCTAGACCGTTAGTATCATAATAATTAAAAAACTTACCATAGTAGGCCATATTGCTGACCATGTGTTCGTTAATCATGATATCCAGGGTGAATTCGGTACTGACACTAATATTTCGTAAAAAAAAAACTCAAAAACACATTTTAAAAAACACTCACTGAAAAACATATTATGTTGCTTTTAGAAAAGTGGATATTCAAGCAATAAAAGTTTACCCTTTTTTAATAAAAAAAAAATGTAAACCAGAGCGTGACTGCGATCCCACGAGATGGTAAGCAGTGAAACAAAGTACCTTCTAAGTATTCGTCAAAATTGCTTATAACTTATTTACTTTTTGTTTAATGAATTTTAGTTTTTATTTTTATTAATATAATAAGTATAAGCACTTGAATAAATTACCTGAGGTACAACTTGTATAGCTAGAATTCAATTTTGTACCTTTATCTCTATTTTAAGCCCCTAATTTATAGATATTTATGTAAACCTAAAAATTCAACATATTTTTTAACAAAGCAGTGGATGGCCGAGCGGTACCGACCCCGACTTACAAGTTGTAGATCGTGGGTTCAAACCTAGCCAGGCGTATTGATTTGTGTAATAATATTTCATCACCACTACTCTCAAAACGGTGAAGGAAAACATCGTGAGGAAACCTGCATGTCCTAGAACCAAAAATTCGAAGACATGTGACATCCACAAACCCGCACAGGGCCCGTATGGTGGATTACAGTCCATTCCCTCTCCTAAATAGGAGGCCTGAGTCCCAGCTGTGGGGACATTATGTTATAATATGCTGTAGGTAAGGCTGATTATGCTATATGATACGCTATTATTATTATTTTGCAGCATCAAAACTAATTAAATGCAATTAGTTACATAAATAAATTAATGATATTAGGCATAAATAAGAGCTCATCGTGAGTGATTAAACACCTATCACAATAATATAAACAAATATAACCTACTTATGAACAGTAAAATTAATTAATCATAAATATCAAGGTTAAAGACGTGACGAGACTGCAAAATCAATATTTAAAAATTTTAAAGTTCACTGGGACGATGTCATTATGTCAATATCCATATATCAGTAGGTATTTATGTAGGCATATCTTCTTCACTCTAATATTATGAAGGCGAAAATTGTTTATATACAAAACAAGAATATAGTTGGTTCATTATGTTACTGAATGAGTTCCAATAGTTTTTAAAAAACGCTTAATTTTCTTTTTGTAAACATGTTTGTGCGTACCAATTTTTTGAACGAAAATTGTTTCTCTATATATTATTCTATATAATATAAGTATATTATATTATTTGTTTTTCCAAGAAAAAAACAGAAAAAGGGTTTTATTTTTAATTTTTTGATGAGACGTAGACAGTGCAATTTTCCAGGTAACTTTAAAACGGTCACAAGGTGGACACCACCACCACACATATAGTTACTGATTCTTAACAAATTATATTCAGGTAATACTCCTGTTTTACAAATATTAATTTGTTTCTATGCAAAAGTAGAAAGTATAATTACCAAAAATAAAGTAAGGTATCATAAAGTATGGTTGGCAACCCTAAATATGTAGGTAGTATAATAATAAATGATGCATACCACAGACAATCGTCTTCTTTGATAATAAATCGCTATCTTAAAGTCATTGGTTCTGATTATTATTGACTATCGTAAAACGTGAGATTATGTATTATTGGAAACACGTACAAGTATACGAACTTACAGTTTATGTAGCTACTTAACTACACTATTCATAATTCTAGATGCATTCACAATCAACATCATCTTTTCTAACATCCCACCCCTACGAAAACATTTTAGGAACATATTTATTGTGCGTACAGCCTGCTATGGAGTGGAATTCCCTGCCGGAGTACCACACAACGTCGTCTAGTCCCAAGCTAAGCAGAGCTTGTGTTATGGGTACTAGACAACTGATAAACGTACTTATATATTTCTAAATACATACATATTTTAAATAAATTACACCCAGACACAGAACAAATGATCATGCTCATCACACAAACATTTGTCCTGGGTGGGAATCTAACCCACGACCAACAGGCCAGTCAAATATACCTAGGGGTCTTTATGTCAAGAGTGAATATGTTACTTCTAGGCAAGCGTCTCGACTCCATTACATCACGCGAGATAGCGATCAAACGCGAGCCTATCAATAATAATAATAAAAAAAGACGTGTGGCACTCAGGGACTGCCACGGTAAAGCTATTGCATAGCATTTTTATCAACTTATGCAATTATAATTATTTATTTATTTTATTTATGCAGTATTTTTTTTCCTTTGTTTTTTTTCTTTAATTGAAGTTACACTTTCACACATTGAATTGAATTTTGTTTGATTGTTCACTCATTTGTTTTCTTATCGGTCACCACGCTCAAAAAACAAATGAGTGGGGGGTGTTAGGTTGTTTTCGTGACGGAATTTCTGGATTCGGTCTCCACGCTCAAGGCCCGCGATAGAAGCTATGCAATAGCTTAAAACATTTATACACTGTGTCTACATCTCTCATCCAACTTTCTTGTCGCAGGTCTGCTGGAAGAAATTTCATTTTAACTATGCAGCCTCTTTGTGCTCTTATAGATCTGTAAATCTGTATTATTTCTTTTTATTTCGAAGTGTTTGTACATCTACACTAATATTATAGAGAGTTAAAGTTTTTTTTACTATTTATTTACTTATTTAACAATTTATATACAAACAAACAATAATAAAAAAAAACAGAAGAATGAAACAGAAGAGTAGTATAAAGCTTTTGTTCGTAGGAGGTAGTAATCTCTGATAGTACTGGTCGAATTGCTAAAATTTTTTCACTGATAGAAAGCTGCTTTATTCCTGAGTGACATAGGCTATATTTTATGAAAGTGGACAAAGTCGCGTACTAGTGAGAAAATTATAAAATTCATAACCCTGCGGATACCGTACGGTCCCAGAAGGGTCGAAGCCTACTGGAGCCATGGGTGTTGCGAAAAAGATTCACGAGGCCCTGGAACAATGGCAAAGAAGGAGCAGGGGTGGTTTTTAATCAGTAAAAGTCTGACACTATCTCCCGCTCAACCCAAGAGCGAAGGATGTCATTGGATGATTTTCCCACCTCTTTCGATTTTCAAACCCTCCAGTTCGCTGTCGGACAATTGTCTTCACTACACGGTTAGCATTCATTGAGTTTGCGTTACAAAGACCAACCTTGCAGCACTAACAATGGCGGACAGCCAGTGACGCACAATTTAGTAGCACAAATTGAGGGCCACGAAGCAGTAGCGGAATTGTGCGAAAAAGCAAAGGTTGAACTACATTGGGCCGACCCGGCGCACACGTGTATAGGTACCGGCACGAATCTTGAGCGCTCGACGTCAGAGTGGGGATCGCTTTGCGCATTCTATACATTGGCGAGCCAATCGTTGTCGCTGTTAGACCGCCGCTGTGCACATAGGTTTAAGTTTCTGTGAAATTGTTACTATTTTGGTGTACAATAAAGTTTATTCTATTCTATTCTATTCTATACAGATAGTAAGCGCAAGGAACGAATCACGAATGATGCCTATGACGCGAGGGCGCGGCGAGCTAATCACTGACACTCCCCGCCCCCGCGTCTCACTTCGTACCACTAAAGAGACCGAATATTTGACTTCTGCGCTACTTGAGGCCAGCGCTTAAGATCCGTGCCGGTATCTATAACACGCCTGATTTGTACGTAGAACGACGTCGCGTGGCGTGGATCTTGTGTAGCTCTACAAGTCTAGTTTCCATATAAAATGTATAGAGATCAATGGAGAGGAGGACCGAAAGAGACCGCAATGTAGTTCTACCTATAAGATAGTTCTACATTGGACACACGTGGGCTACGTATACCGATCTGGGGTGCTATTCTCTAAGAAAACAGCCTTGAGCTCAGCGCTGGCACAGCGACGAGTCGTGAGCGCAGTACATTGAATTAACAATCCAAAGTAAAGGGGCATTGGGTTGTTAATTCAATGTACTGCGCTCACAACTCGTCGCTGTGCCAGCGCTGAGCTCAAGGCTGTTTTCTTAGAGAATAGCACCCCTGGACGCATCGGTCTCCATTCAATCCATTTCAGGATTCTGGGTCAACGGGAAGTACCCTATGAATATTGATTTCCTCGATAGTGTCAAAATGGCCGTATCTCTTTTTTTTCGTTAATTAAAAAATTTGTTTTTTTTTCACAACTTCAAGAGACCACAGACTTGACCTCATATGGTTTTAATTTCAACTCGATATCTCTCCGCTTTCCCGAGATAAAGGGTCGTGACAGATATGTAGATGGACAACAAAGTTATCCTATAAGGATTCCGCTTTTTCTTTTTGAGGTACGGAACCCTAAAAAAACTAGACGTTATCACACCTGTCATAACTTTCATTCTCATTTTATATCAACTCAAAGTCGTTAGTGTTATTTGGCGGAATTATTTCGAAGGAAATTCAGCGGCTCTTTTAACTATTCGTAAATTGACTACTAGTGGATATTGTGGTGTAAAATTGGACTAGTTTTGTCTTAAGATACAAAGCTCCCTTGAACCATCTGGCCAAAATTATGTGGACGCACCTCTCGCACCCGCCTAGGTAGGCGGCAGTACGCAAATCTGTGCATTTATTTGCGGCCAACAGCGTCCGGAAAGGCGCGGAACCATTTTCTTTGCGAAATATTGATTGATTTACATGCAATGTTTACTTTGAAGAATATTTAACCGCCAATTTTTATGTGTAAAAATGTTTCTAAAGATCCAAGCCGTTTCGAAGGAGTAGGGAAAAGTTGCGAAATTGCTAAATATTTTTTTAGACATAGCACGAAAAAAATCAAATGTTGATAATGTCGTTCATGAATCTATAATAAACATAATTTTTTATTTTCAAACCTATTATTCTGGCCGTTACCGAAGAGTAGGCTTCAGAAAGTCACTGTTTTATGGCACTCTTCGGGCGCTTGGGCCTTAAGTGTCTGCGCAACTGGACAGTACCTTGATAGAATCATTGAAATAGACGCGATCTCGGTAAAACGGAACTGTGACTTTTTTTGTAATGTTGACTACTTAAGCGAAGGTTGCCAAGAAGGCTGAATCGATACATTTGCTGCCAAATACTACAAAAATTATTAGAATAGGTTACATCCGTACTCTAATAGCAAGCAAACAGTTTTCATTTGACCTAAAAGTCTCGGTTACCGGGACAAAAAAAAGCAAAATATAAGCAACCCCCCTTTCTACATAAATCGTCTTTCATACTTTTAAAGCACACTCAAAACACTTCTAACTCTTTTAAATACTTTACACCAATTTATAAAATCAAGGTCATTCGCATTAAATCTATTACATTACCTAACGCTGTCATAATATTGACAATGACCATGAACAAGATAGAATGCACGACTCACTACCAACCTAATAATATCAAAAAAATAAAATAAAAGAAATGTTTAAAAAAATGCAATTAAGAACGACCTTCACCTCGCTAACGCATTCGAATTTTGAATACTGAATCGGCCAGTGAGCACATCACGTTGCGTAACTGGCGTAAATAAAATATATTTAGCAGACGCTACGGTAAGTAGTGCGTGGGATTTACAGGTGGGACTGATAGTGAGTATTATGTCATATCTCAAACTACCAAAGGGGTGCTTTTCCACCAGAGATGTGCTTATGCTACCTACGTTGCTTTGTATGCGTTTGATATCCACCAATGATATTCAATGGTGCACATAGCCTAGCACTGGTGGAAATGAATTCAACTAAGATATTTTATTTATTTTACAATTGATGTACACACAAATATACTGAGGAGGATAACATTATTAGAAAACTTTGTACAAAGGTACTGCTTATTTCAAATAGAAATTTCTTCCAGCAGACCTGCGAAAGGAGAAATTACAAGAGATGTAGACAGTAGTGTGCAGAAATGAGAAAGAAGATATGTTTTTTATAAGGAAGGATGCGCGGTATACTATTATAGATACGTGCTACAAATTATTTTTCTTTTTTTCTTTCCATCTTTCTTTCTTTCTATGGATGTGTGCTATGGATGCGTGCTATGGATCCCTACTATCGATAAATCGCATAGGTCAAGCGGCGCATCTTCATACCACATCTTACTCACACCGCCACATAGCTAAGTATCAGTGGAAAGGTCACATAGTTTCACAGCTTAGCTATTAGGTACATCCTCGCAGCATAGTTGCTTAGCTGGTTTGGTGGAAAAGCAGCTCCTTTGAGTTGTAATGATGGGGCCAAATTTGGCAAACACGCCGGTCGTGAGCCGTTCGCTTCCCACAATATATGTATATATAAAAAAAAAACTTAATGGTAATGGTAACTGTTGGTATCGTACGAGTAACCAAAATCATTTTTATGTGTTTTATTCCCCATTAATGATACCTGATGGTATGGTAATGGTACCTTACTTACTTACCATTCTTTATGTTTGTTGTTGTGTTTGTTTTTATAATTTTTGTTGTTTTTTTTTTTTATAAATTATAAATTTTTGAATTTGTTTAAAGTGATTTATGTCATTTTTTATTAGTTTTTTTTTATTATATTGTTATTTAATCATTTATAACTCTCTGTACGTGTTGGTGTCGACTGTAAGCATAGAGAGTACCTGTTATAATATAAATATATAAATCTGCATTCCCTGAAAACAGGGCCCGATCCAGCTATTTAGGCGCTCCGGGCAAAGATAATTTTCGCCGCAGTCATGAGTCTTGAATATTTCTACTATCCAACCTGAAGACCCTGAAGTAGGTGGTGGCACATTAAATTCTCAACCTGCCAATTTGGGTGAGGATGGCTAGGTTGGAAGATAGAAATAAGTCAATTTTGACGCCCCTCAGTTTTTGCCGCTCTGGGCCCGGCTTGCCCCCCCCCCTCCTTTGATCGGGCTCTGCCTGAAAGCAGACTTGTCAAAAATCCCACAAAAAAAAATGTTGACACGTAACGTAATGTCTGACATATCTACATATCTGTGTGACGCAATAATACAAATGCCTGCCAAACACTACGCTACAGCGACATAAGTACTTACGAGTGCTTGTAAATAAATAAAACTGAATATCCCGGGCAAGTAGCAACGGTAAAAAATTTGTCGAATCCATAACCTTATCTACTATGCGTTCCAAATGAGAATAGCATCGATTGCATGCTGTGACGTCACGATTTACTGTCACCCAGAGTGGGAGTTGTACATATATTGATTTAACACTTAAAAAAAAGGTAAGTCCTTGAAATACACGTCATAATTATAAAAAATGTAGGTCACCATTTTCATGGCAACAAACGTTATGAGAAAAACATAATACCTACTGAGAAAAATGTCACGCGAGTTTATACAGTTGGTCTAGATTAATTGATTTTGAACTGCGTTAATCAAAGATTTCATAGGTACTTTTTAGTTGTATTTTGCAGTCGGTTCGTTTTAATATTATTTTTTCTTTTATTCCAAAATAGTGGTCAAACGCGAATCCATCTAAACATTATAATAAATAGGTAGAAATTTTTAGTTGTGCGCACATCACGTAAAATGTACGAAATGGAAGTAGATAACTTTTATACCTACATTAAAATTGTGTGTAACTTGATATATTACTTAGACTTTATTTCATCGCAATCGGTTAACTATATAGAAAAATAAACCACATTCATTGACTGTTAGGCGGTACGAAAGTCGTCGGATTAGCTATTCTTTATAAAATATACTCTCATCCCTGGGCAAAAAGAGTATAAAACCGCGATATTCGATAAGACTGTTATATTTTAATCCAATAAAAACACAATCTCTCTACTCGTTTAATATTTAATACCTGTATAAATCACTGGTAAGCGTCTCACACAGACAACAATGACACAACGTAACGTAACAATGTCCCTCCACCTCTCTAGTCTATGCTCAAGGTCGCCATTGGCCACAGTTAGTTGTTTACTCTAAATATTAGTATGGCGTCGCCAAAAACACTGGCTGGAGAGAAAATAGGTCTTGGTTGAGATCATAGAGATTTAAAAAAAAAGTAGTTACCTATTGGAATAGAAGTAGTAGCAATTAATTTTTCCTTTTTCACACGCCTGTCTGTCTGTCTGTCTGTCAAGACCCTTTATCTCGAGAACGCGTAGAGGTATCAAGTTGAAATTAAAACTGTATACTCAATTCTATGACACCTTGAAGCTGTAAAAATCCAACTTCTGAGTTAACGAAAAAAAAAAGATACGTTAGTTTATGCCGCAAAAAAACGTATATTTTGATACTCTCAAAGATCGCTATTCATAGGGTAGTCCCATTGACCCAGAATCCTGTTTGATATAAAACAAAGTCTTTTAGCACAAGTATATCTAGGAATAAATCTGAAAACAAAAAAGTTGTTACGTCTAAGTTTATACGGAACCTTTAGTACGCGAGTCCGACTCGCACTTGCCCGGCTTTTTTTAAAGTAATGGCCTAAAAGAATATAGGACCCTATTGGAGAAGAAGCAGTTGTAATACCTTTTTTTAAAGTGGGAAGTCACGAAATAAGTTCTCACGCTCTGGGTGGAGCGACAGGAGGACTTCAGTGACTAAAGTCCACCCATATTCCTCCAGTTGCCATTTGGGTTAAGTGTTTGCTGCTTATTATAAACACCTTTTTTTTACCACTGCCCTAGCAATCTATACATATAAATAAAATTGGAGTGTCTGTTTGTAATATTGAAATAATTGCTTTTTACTACATGTTTATGAATATATAGGGTGATAATTTTTTTCGCGATTTCGTCTCCCATAGTAAAAATTGTTTGTCATGAGCACAATCACGTGTTTAAGTATTGTACACTAATTGCCAGTCACCACATATATATACAGATTTTAGCACGCAAAGCGATAAATACAAGCTACATCAATACTATAATTACTGATCTAAATAAACACTTGCTTACTGTTCTAAATCCTACAAAAAACAGTGTACTTTTTGCTTCACCTCAACCCAAAAACATTGGGTATTGTTTTTGTGTCCGTTTTTAACAAAACTACAAGAGTCGTGTCAAGGCTCGTTGCGTCACCTAAGTAATGTGACTTTAGTGACATTTGTGGACTTACTTAGTTGTTGTCTGTGCCTCTGTTCTTGTATGACAACGGGGAAACCTAAAATGGGTGTTTATGATTTGTTGATTTTGAAATTGTCAATTTTTTTGGCGGGATTTTTTCGTGTGAATAATATTTATTTTAAATACGAAGTATAATTTTACTTACCGTTTTGGCATGTAATAAATAAATAGTAATAATTAAATATGCAAACAAAATCAAAATCAAAGCATTTATTTCAAATAGACCATTTACAGGCACTTTTGAATAGTCAAATGTCGGTCAGTCCAAGAAAAGTGAAGCTAAATCGCACGTTCCAAAGAGTAGGTCTCTATGGAGAAGTACGTGCATGACGTAAACGGTAAGCGCCATCGATGCCGCCCTAGAAAGAGGTGGCGAGATAATCTAGAAGCGTATCAGGAGAACTGCCCCTCTAGCCAAGTTACAAACGTTTCGCTTACGCCGAACGCTTCGAGTTGACCTTGCCGCCAGTTCTTTTGTTCTATCCACGTGACTGAGCTTTGAGGCGACGTCATTCCCGTACATTTGAAGTTTTCTACAAGCGTTAACTATTGCAGATTAGCAACTTGGCTAGGGGTACTGGTTAGAGACGGCGCGAGAGAAGAATGTCTGGAAGGACTTGGGGGAGGCCTTTGCCCAACAGTGTGACAGTAACGGCTAATAAAAAAAAAAAAATATGAAAGAGATTTTTTGCCGGATTTTTTGTGAAATTCAATAGCTACTTTAATTTTTTTTGTTCGCAAATTAATTCTTACTAGATTAGTGATGTAAAATTGATGTAGTTTTGTTTCTCAAGTGTAAAATAATCATGTAGAATCAATACGGCGTGACTTTTATTTTATTCGGACACAATATTTTCGGACCAAATGACTAAATCGTCACATTTTATTAACAATGCTTTAAAAAAAATATTGAATCTGTCTAGTATAGTCAGATAAAAAAGATTTAAAAAAATATATAAATAAATTGATTAACGAGGCTGTTTAATCTATGACCTTAGCTTGCCGAAATAGGGCAAAAAATTGTGATTTATTAACTTACATATTTAATAACTTCGTTGTTAAATGAAGACATTTTAAAAATTCTTTCATATTTGTTTGCAAAGGTTAAAAATTATTTAATTTAGCTAATAAAAAAATTGTATACTTATTTCCTATTCCATTCCTTGGCTAAGGCTGTACACGCAATGAAATTTTATATCCTGAGCAAAAAAAATCCGTTTTGACATTTGAGAAAGACCATAGAATGTAACTTAGAAAGAAACAATAAAATAATAATTAATTATATAGAGTCTGTCTAATAAGTTAAACGACTTGGGTAATTATTAGGATTTAATGAAATCTGATGTAGTCAATACGGATTCAATAATCAAGAGATAGAGAAGAACCTTATAAAAAGTATCGAATATAAGTATTTTTTAAATAATTAAATATTATACAAAATTCCCAAGTCGGTTGACTTATTAGACAGACTTATAGTGTTTTTAATGTAATTACAGAATGTAATATAGACGATTACATAACTTAAATAATAAAAACATCAAATGTCAAAACGAGCCCATTATTTCTTGAAAACTTCAGAAGGCAGGACGGTCTTATGAAAATGGCGCCGGACTTTTTCTTTTTTTTTTGTTACAAATTGGAAACAAGTCCTTTCGTAACTCAGCCAGAGTTGTGAACTTTATAAGGTTTCCTATAGATATTATTGTTTCAATTTTACAAAAGGGGTCGAGGAAACAGTTTTAGAAACAAAACAAGAAATTAATTTGTACTTTTATGGCTTACTTGACGGAATCCGGTGAAACGCGAAGTTTGTCTTTGCATTTGAGAATAGAAAAGAAACGTGATTCGGGTTTTTTTTAAGGATTTCGACATTGAAGTTGGGCAATAAACGTGAGAGAGTGATTTTTGTGACATGTCAGTGAGGGTAAGGTACTGTCCCGGTGAAATATAACCCTAAGCTAGCAAACAGACAACGCCATAGAGACACCAGAGTCGCCGTCACATCTGAGCTGGTCGCGCCTGCAAATTGGTTGCGCAACCTAACGGACATCAGGTGAGT
The DNA here is from genome assembly GCA_929112965.1 of Mythimna albipuncta. Lineage (NCBI taxonomy): Eukaryota > Metazoa > Arthropoda > Insecta > Lepidoptera > Noctuidae > Mythimna > Mythimna albipuncta. Next base: position 6,703,291 of record OV815985.1, on the reverse strand, counting down.
AACTCCCTATAGAGCTGTATATATTTTGTTGGTAGCGGAGACCGGTCGCGCCGCCATGGTAAAATATAGCCTTAAAACTACGTTGAAGTCTTTTCTAAAATAGTAACACACCACCCGCCTTGAACATTACACTATGTTGAACGAAACGCGTAAGTGCCACGAAATTCATGGCGCTTAAGACATTTTTGTCGCGAAAAAATATTTTTTTGTATTTGTGGTGTACAATAAAGAATATAATAATAATAATAATTTCAGCCAATGGCTTAATAGCCAAGAGCCTCGACCAACACCTTAGGAGGCTTTCATTAGGCGACTGGATCAAGGGCTTGATTCAGAGAGCGGTACTCCTGGACACGGCTTGTATAGTCAAGAGGTTCTTTTCTCTGGAGCCCTGACCGCCAGTAGCTTGGACCCTATTCCCGATACCGGTGGGACACTATTTTTCTTTTTTCAAAATTATTTATAAATGTAAGTATTTAATATGTTAAAATGGAAAATAAAGAGAATTATAATAACTCTAATTCCGATCCCTACTGATCAGGCACCGATTAGGTAATACAAACGTATTGATAGTACGTTTCATTATTAGTAAAACTCTTTACACGTGTAGCTAAGCCGATGACTTCATCTCTGAACTAGGTACTACTACCGGCTTCACCTGCGTGATTAGGAAGAAGAGTATGCAGGGTATAAGGGACAGCCCTCCACAAACTTTAAGGGCTTATTCAGTAGACAAAACTGAACAACCTCCCACAAGATTTTTTTTCAAAAAACGAAAAAAAATTCGGTCTCTCCATACAAACTGTCCAATCAAGTTTTTGATTTTGTATAGTGAGGCTGATTTTTTGTTTTGTTCTACTGAGCAAGCCCTTAAAGTTTGTGGAGGGTTGTCTCTTACACCCTGTATTATGATGTGGCCAGATCTAGAAATTGGTCATTACATGAAACTGGTCAAATCGATTTATAACGTTAAAATTTGATGATACGTCAATCCTTGTTTGGCCTACTTTCTTTATACTTTTTATTATCATAGAAATCCTACCTAGTATTATGGCCGTGGATTAACATAACATCAAATCATAATATACGATAAGACCGCCGCTGTGCACATAGGTTTAAGTTTCTGTGAAATTGTTACTATTTTGGTGTACAATAAAGTTTATTCTATTCTATTCTATACACTGTGTCTAGTCTACTTAACTCATCAGACTGTCCTGTTGCAGGTCTGCTGGAAGAAATTTCGTTAGAAATAAGCAGGTCCTTGGTACTCTTCTATTTGTTCTTTTAGATTTTATGTGTTTGTGTGTGCATAAATAAATAATACTTTTTTTGATCATTTTAAGATTTGGCCACAGCAGCTATACAAGGTGTAAGGGACAGCCCTCAACAAACTTTAAGGGTTTGTTCAGTAGACGAAACTGAACAACCTTCCACAATTTTTTTTTTAGGAAACGAGTGAGAGAGAGTCCAATCAAGTTTATCATTTTGTATGGTGAGGCTGATTTTTTTTTTCATTTTGTGTTGTGGAAGGTTGTTCAGTTTCGTCTACTTTGCAAGCCCTTAAAGTTTGTGGGGGGCCGTCCCTTACACCCTTTATTATCGGGATTCGGAAAATATATGCGTTATACGCGAGTAGTTAGTTAATTCGCGAATTATTCGAGCAGACACAAATGCTTATCGACATTTACACAACCGCAAAGATATAAAATTGACCACTAATGTGATAGGTACTATGTTTTATCGCGACAACGCGACATGAATATTCGCGCGTTAATGCTTGCAGTCCCTTGAACATCTAGCCAGAATTAAATGGACACAACACTCGTAGCTGCTTATGAACAGTATGAGTATCTGTGCATTTAACAATTTGCCTGCTGCAGTCTTCCCGTCCGATTATAATTTAGGTGTCTTCAAGGTTAGAGTGAATAGGCTCTAAGTAGGTTAACTAGTGCGCCTCACCATCAACAATTGCATCACTGCTTACCATCAGGTGGGATCCAAACACTGGTTTGAATCCCACCTGATGGGTGGATCCCGTCTGCGCTCGGATAGAGCCCCGCTGACCTTTAAATCCATTTTCTTTGCGAATTATTCATTGATATAATATGCTATGTCCACTTTGAAGAATATTTAACCACATATTTTTATCTGTTAAAAATTTTCAAAAGTTGTAAATGTCTTGTTTGTAAAGATCCAAGCCGTTTCGAAGGAATAGGAAAAAGCTGCAAAATATTTTTTTTAGACCAAAGTATTTTTTTTTATTAAGATTTTTTTTTCAGTTTTCTGTTTAACTTTTGCCATCGAATTTTAATGACGTATTTTTTTTTTCAAGTGCTTTTTATTTTTTCTTAAACATATAAATTTTTATTTCAATGCGACGTAATACCAATTATTTTTTGTATGTATTTAACTATAGATATATATAGCAGTGTGTTATTTGATACTGTAGATTAAATATTCTACACTTTTCTTCTGTACTTTCTACTTTTGTCTTTCATAAGTCTGCTGAAAGAAATTTCTTTGGAAACAAGCAGTACCTTTATAGATACTAATTTATATTATGTTTTATCTTTTTCTGTTTTTTTTTTTTATGTGTACTTAAATAGTAAATAAATAAGTTTTACAGTAAAATATTCATAACAATGACAATTAAAACAACTTGCAACGTCTTTTATTCTTAATGAATTCATTTAAATACTAATTATCTTTGCCTAGATACACCTGGCTGTCGACTCAGTACCATTGCCAGTCCTAGAATAGAACTAATAAAACAAAAAATATTGTCTCTGTCTAGGAGTACGCGCGAAAAAAAATAAACAAACGCAGCGTGACAAAATACCTTTTTTATTTTAAAAATAACTTCTATGCACATGTTTTTATGATGTTAAATAAAATATTTGTTTGTTTTGTGTAATTATAGTTCTAAATTAACCTAATAAAAGTTGGCTTCGTCATAATTTTTTCATGAAGAATTATTATTCCAAGGCAAAGGAAAAATGCTACATCCTCACCTCGACTCACTAATCGATTAATCAACTATCGATTAATATTCACTTTCAAGGATGTTAAACAATTAGAAATAAAAACATAAAATAGTCAAAATATTACCAAAAAAATTTACAATAATCCTATTCAATATCCACTTTTCTAAGCACACAATTAAAAAAAACACCAAAATTTTGTTTCAGAGTTCACTGCACTCCAGACGGCCGCGCAATATTTTTTTTTATAAAAATAGACCGAACACGCACCGCCCACGGTTCTAAATTCGTATATTTTAAAAACTTTCAAACGCATGCGCTTCGTTCGCGCGCGCTCACCTACTGACAGCGTGCATCACAGATTCTCACTCGATTGTTATCGATCAACCGGCTATTTCAAATATCGAATCCGCACAGCTAAAAATGCTCTATGACATAACCTTTCTAACTTAGAAGCATAATACTAGGCAAATAACTCTGATGATTTCGGAAGTTTATATTTGTAGTACAGTGGAATGAGACTACATACATTTTTAATTCCGCCGGTTGTTATGGAAATTCTAAGCGCGATGGTAAGTCACGAGGTAGACGACGGTTTTAGTAGCATAATATAGTTATTTTTAACTAGTTATACACTAGCGAGCCAAATGAGAAAATGTCAGCCGTCTCAATGGTTATTTTGCATTGATATTAGAGTTTATTAGGTTTTATTTTGCTTGCAATCTATTAAGAGACAATCAAATGATGTATTTTTGACCCATTTTCGAAATGTCACGTTCTATTACGAAACGTGGTGCGCTTGCTAATAGTTTTTTTCAATACCGCGTACTATTTGGCTCAGCGATTTTTTTAGTAAATACATCTGAGTTTGAAGAGTTACTTATTTATCTAAATATGATAAGAAAGAAGGTTGAATTGTTTTTAAAGATTGTGTTTCCGTTTTCCGTAAAACTTAATATGTACCTACTCAATGATACATAAGATTAATTCTTTATAAATACCTGTTTTTTTATATTTTTATGGTGCCGAATTACGAGTTGTCGGTCGCGGGTTCAAACCCTCCCAGGCATATATTACTTTGTCTAATTTATTTCATCACCACTGCTCTAAGAATGGTGAAGGAAAACATCGTGAGAAAACCAAACCGGCATGTCCAAGAACCAAAAATTCGAAGGCATGTAACATTCACCAACTCGCACTGGGTCTGTGTGGTGGATTACGAACCATTCCCTCTCATAAAGAAAAGACCTGAGTCCCAGCAGTGGGAACATTAGAAGGCCGATTACGCTTATGCTTCCTACAAATTCTAAAGTCAATTGCAGAAGGTACCTAGTAAATATAATCGATTTCTTAAAAAAAAAATGCAATTCAATCAGTGATCCGTCTATGAATTTGATCATCAATCATTGTATCGAACGCCTATTTACCTACCTACTGTGGCCAAAATAAAAAAGGTAACGAAAAAAAATGCCTATACCTACCTAGCTACCTCCATACAAGTATCTGCGACACAATTTTTTCATTTAGCTGCTATGATTGAACGAGCCAAGCTTAGCTTTATCCAAGTGTTTAATAAACGATACAAGAAAAAAAAAACACTTCGCGCCTTTTTCTCTATGGTTTTTACAACTTCCGTTGATAAAAGTGTAAGGAGTTATTCGTAGACAATGAGTTTTTCTTTAAAAAAAAAAAGTTCCGAATTTCGATAGAGCAACTCTTTTGAATTTCGAACTTTTTTCAAACACTGCATTTTTTATTCAGAAACAATGAGTTTTCCTTAAAAAGTTCTAAATTTTCCATTAAAAGTAGTTCCGTTTTGAATTTCGAACGTTTTTCAAACACTGCATGTCACTGCATATTTTTTTTTATATTCATATTAACTAGTGCTTGACTGCGATCCCACTGACATGAAGGTAAGCAGTGATGCAATCCCTGATGCAATTAAAATTCTGCCTGTCACCATTTGCAAAATTAAAGCACGCAATAAAAATTTTGTTCTTGAGCCAATCGGGTTAGTTTATAAGTATGCTGACGATGTAAAACTATACAACGCCAGTTTAACTTTTTTTTAGATGGGAAATCATCCTGTCTTCTCCCGCTCTAGGGCTGAGAGGCGTGTCGGACTTTTACTGACTAAAATTCGTATGCTACTTAAATGCCTTGCGTTCCAGGACTCCGGGTTTTTCTTTCAGAAGCGAACTCATGGCCCCAGTAGGCTTCGATCCTGCTAGGCCAATACGGTTTGCTGACACCTTGAGGTGTACTACTACGCGGGTTTTCAGATTTTTTCCTATACTTCAGTTATGAGACCTTGCTTCATGCCTAATTTCAGGATTCTAGGTCAACGGAAAGTACCCTATGAAATTCGATATTTGAGAGTATCAAAATAACGTGTATTTCGACATTCTCAAGGGAATCAAAATTCACAGGGTACTTTCCGTACAAAGCAAGGTCTTATAGCACAGGTATACTGGTAGGAATAAATCTGAAAACGTTGTTACCAACATCACAAAAAAAAAAAATTTGCTATTCGGAAAAATCTTCGAGGCTCCATTCGGGAATTGTAGTTTACACGGAACCCTCAGTGCGCGAGTCCGACTCGCACTTGCCCAATTTATTCTTTTTGAGGTACGGAACTCTACAAAATACGACGGCTCAAGCTAGAAGAAGATTTGTGATGTTATTTTATGAGTAAAACGTAAGTAAATCTAGTACAAAACATGTTAAACAGTATCACTAGTACGGCGGCAGGTAATTGGTGAACAAAACACTCAAGGTCAGCGCGAAGGCTGCTGTCACCGACTTGTGTAATGCGCACACGCATAGACTCGCTGGATGTGGCTACTGCGTGCTTGCGAGTTTGTGGTTACACATTAGTTTGGCTGTTGAAAAAAACAGTGAAAAAAAAATTGTATAATTGTAAATCTAAAAGATAATAAAAACTGTAAATAATCTACACCATCTTAATATTATAAAGAGGCAAAGTTTATTTTGATTTTTTTTTGTTTTTAGGAGCAAATCTCTAAAAGTACTGGACCGGTTGCTAAAATTTTTTCACCGATAGAAAGCTGCTTCATTCCTGAGTGACATAGGCTATATTTTATGGACGCGAGCCAAGCCGCAGGAAAAACTATACCTATATTTTTTGGTACACAATGAACAGACATCAAAAACCATCTAGGTATATATTTACCAAGCAATCTATGTAACCGCAAAACATAATTAGACAAATTATAAAAAAAAATGTTCCGAACATAAAAAAAAAACATTAAAAATAAGAAAAAAAAAACATAAAATATGATTACCAAAACAATCACTTTAAAACTCGTCTCAAAATAACACAAACACTTAAAAATTAAACTGTATTACAAGCTTTCATAAGGGAAACACTAACGACCGCTCGTTTGTGACAACCAAGCTAAAAATGGCTCAAATAAGTACGTACCCATTTGAGCCACGAAGGCTTAATCTTTATTTTTATGGTGATACCGAAATAAAAATAAAAAGAGAGTGTTTTAGCCCGTTTTGTGTATAATACAGGCTGTAACGTCTCTTTTGGGTGCCTTCAAAGGAAAAATACATCATGTTTTGGTGTAGATAAGACTACGTGGTTGTTTGATTAGCACTTTAGCAGTCAGATATCCAGAAGAAGAACAGTTTTAATTTAAAAAAAAAGAACACATAAAAGTAAAGATTCTTGATACTTGAACAACACTATACTCCATATGTTTAGGAAGTTAACTAAATTTAAACAATCTCAACATGTCTTTTATCTAAAAAGTAGTCTAAAAATGTTAATAGTTAGGTTTCTACCTAAACCGATGTTAGGTAATTAACTAAATTTAAATAACCTTTGTGTGTGTGTTATATAATTTATTTTGAATAAAAAGACATATCAAGATTGTTTAGGAGTATAGTTCAATTTTTTTCAGGACTTTTTTATATATTTTGTCGCTTAATATACACAATGCTAAAATCAATACTGAAGTTAGTAGTTATAAATCTAAATTATTTTGAATTATAAATACAAGTATAAATGTTTTACCCATTCCTATGTCCTTTCTATACCTTGCGTTGTCTCGATAATGGAGACTACGAAATTTAATTTACTCTATAATGAATCTTCTTTTTTAGGCTTCTTTTTTAGGTAGGAAAACATCCAATGACATTCCCCGCCCTTGGCTGGAGCGAGAGTTCTGACTCATGTTCATTTTTACTTACATTCCAGGGCTTCAGAGTTCCGGGCTTGTGGACAGTTGCCATCACGATTCTTGAACACTTGCGCAGAAGTCAAATATTCGGTCTCTTTAGTGGTGCGAAGTGCGACGCGGGGGCGGGGAGTGTCTGTGATTGGCCGCGCCGTCGCGTCATAGACGTCACTCCTGATTCGTTCACTGCATTGCAGCATGTGTCTAACAACGAAGACGATTGGCTCCCCAATGTATGGAATGCGCAAAGCGATCCCCACTCTGACGCCGAGCGTTCAAGATCCGTGATGGCAACTGTAATACGCCTTATTTGTACGTAGAACAAGACGTCGTGTGGCGTGGATCAAGTGTAGCTCTACAAGTCTAGTTTCCATATAAAATGTATGGAGACCGACGCGCCCTGTCGTCGTGTGTGGCACACGTGTGCGCAGTGTAGTTCTAGCATTACAAACACATTAATTACCCATAATATAGAGTAATTACATTTCGTAGTCTACATTGTCGAAACAAATAAAAATCTTTGCCACATCCAGTACCTAAGCATGTACAGTCTACATCCGTGTAGTTACTTTGCAACGCTAACAATAGTTACTGAGTACGGTCAACAAAACAAACTGTGTCAAGTTTATAACTATTTATTACACTTTTTTTATTTGTTGTGAAGTAACTCTCTGACTGATATGTCGTTATTTACTATCAATACGTTATATACAAATTTAATATGAGAGAAATTCTGTTTGTTCGTTGCTGTCCGAAATATATACATCTATACTCTATACATATAAATAAAATTGGAGTGTCTGTTTGTAATATTGAAATAACTACTTTTTACAACATGCACATGAATATAATAATATATACGGTACATACACCAAAATACCTTTTTTTTTAAATTTTGTCTATCTCTCTGTCTGTTTGTCCGGGAAATGGCTTGACCGATTTTGACGGGACTTTTTTTGGAAGGTAGCTGACGTAATAAGGAGTAACATAGGCTACTTTTATTTTAGAAAAAATACATTCAAAATTATGTAGTCCACGCGAACGAAGTCGCGGGCACGGCTAGTGTAATAAATTTCAGTCTTACTTACTTGTTTTTTAAGTGGAAAAGCACTCGCATAGGACCGGTTTTCAAGCAAGTGTATTAAAAAATTCTTTATATTTACGATTTTGGATAAAATCGCTTTTTAATACAAGTCATTAAAAAAAAAAAGGGCAAGTGTGAGTTAGACTCATGCACTGAGGTCTCTGTACAAAGTTATCTATGAACACAGAGCAAATCCCGAATTAAGTTCAAAGATTTTTCCAAATCAATTTTTTTTTTGTGACGTAACCTTAAATTTACACTTTTTAGATTTTTTTTTTTCTATACTTGTGTTATCGAGCCCTTACCTTAATGCCAAATTTCAGGATTCTAGGTCAACGAGAAGAACCCAATGAATTTTGATTCTCTTGAGAGTGACGAAATATACGTTTTTTTGCGACATAAATAACCATATCTTTTATTTTCGTAAACTAAGAAGTTTGATTTTTTCACAGCTTCAAGGGACTACAGACCTTAATATGTTTTAATTTCAACTCGATATCCACGAGTTCCTGAGATAAACTGTCTTGACAGACGTACAATAAAGTGATTTAATTTATAATTTATTTTTTATTTATTAATAGTTTGTACACTATACAGAGTAGTCTTAAACACTAAATAGAGAAGAACAGTACACTCAGTACAAAGTAAGTCATAAGACTCCCTTTTTTGAACCAGGCATAAATTCTGTTTGTATCTTAGAAAATAGTTTCCATAAGATGTGAATCTATAAGGGTTCCATTTGTTCCTTTTGACGTATGGATCCCTAAAGATTGAATCAATTTCCCAATTTACATACTATTTTGCTGACCATATCTTCCAAGTACATATGTACTAATATCTTCTTGTGAACAGATTACCACGACGACTGAACTAGACTATTTGCCTGACCGTACTTGTATAGATGTGAATATGAATTATTTTGTTGACTGTACCAGTTGACGATAAAAAGGAAGTCACGATGCATTAACAGGTTGATATTGTGCGGGTGCGGCCATTAGAGGAGCGGAGGACACACTTTGCGCTATAACTCTTGAGTCCCAAAAAATAGATAGAGTTGTTTAATTATAATAAACTAGCTTTTGCTATAATAAGTTGGTGTTATAATGAACTAGCTTTTGCTATAATAAGTTGGTGTTATAATAAACTAGCTTTTGCTATAATAAGTTGGTGTTATAATAAACTAGCTTTTGCTATAATAAGTTGGTGTTATAATAAACTAGCTTTTGCTATAATAAGTTGGTGTTATAATAAACTAGCTTTTGCTATAATAAGTTGGTGTTATAATAAACTAGCTTTTGCTATAATAAGTTGGTGTTATAATAAACTAGCTTTTGCTATAATAAGTTGGTGTTATAATAAACTAGCTTTTGCTATAATAAGTTGGTGTTATAATAAACTAGCTTTTGCTATAATAAGTTGGTGTTATAATAAACTAGCTTTTGCTATAATAAGTTGGTGTTATAATAAACTAGCTTTTGCCCGCGGCTTTAAAATATACTTAGCCTATGTCACTCAAGAATAAAGCAGCTTTCTATCGGTAAAACAATTTTAACAATCGGACAACTTCCATAGATTACCTCCTACAAACAAAACAACACTAAAAAAAAAATTTTACCTCTTTATTATATAAATGTAGATTATCGTATATTTTAGGACTTAATAAATCCTTATGTAGGTTGTATTTTATTGCAAGATTTTATTTAGTTTCACCTGTCCCGATGTTTACCTGTAATCAAATCATGCAAATTAAATTTGACCCACTTCCCGGCTGTCGATTGAGCTGAAATGCATGCATGTGTAAATCAGATGACAATGCAAAATTATCATGACCTGGGCCTCAAGTCTGCTATTACAATAGTGTGAGAATGGTCTATAATTGATTTCATAATTGTTGGTTTTGACAAGTTTTGGTAATCTACTAATATAATGGCGTCATTATGACTTTCCAATGATCAACCACTGACACTCCATTGAAAGAAATGACATAGAATACTAAACTATTTATTCTATATTTATTCTCTATAAATTCTATTTAATTCTAACTATTAATTCTCGTCGACAAGATTGTTTTCCAGACACCTAACCAGATCGCGAAAAATCTCTTTTGCGACTTATAAGAAAGTGACTTAATTGACCAACTCCATCGGTGGGTTTTTAACAGTATTAAGACTGCCCAACGCGCGACCAGTATACATCTTTGGCCAATAGATGTCACTAAATAAAAACTAAAAAGTTCGGTTAAACAGTATGGTAATCTCGTACATAATGATGAATGAATATCTGACGTATGCGATAATCTACTAAAATTGTAACAGTTGCTTTAATCAGTGACCTACCATTAGAACGTCATTGTGCAGTCATTATTTTTAATAAGCTCGATATTGTCATTCTACCACAACTCTATTACAAGACCATTGACTGGTCAATGATCGATCATTATGATTTAGCTGATTACGAACTTTTAGCAAAATGACAATGTGATCGTGTTGGAATGACAAGTTTATAAAAATAGCAGACTCGGGGGCCTGGAGCTGATCTGATGATGGAACCGAAGGGTGGCTATAGGAGCTTGGTAGTAAAACGACACAACCCCCTCGAGTTTGGGTTCGTATGATTCGTCTTGACGAGTATTAATTATGTAATTATTCTAACGTGCTTTATAAGCTTGTTTTGAAAAAAAAAACATTTTCATTAAAAACTTATATTACACTAAATAGACTGGCAGAAAATACCTAAGGCATTAAATCCGCATCTGTACTTTTGTGTGCATAAAGCATTAAATAAACAAATAAATTCTGACTGAAATACGTAGCGTTGCAGCGCACTTTTGTTTTGACTTTTCAGTATTTTGACAAATAGTTTCCATGAAAAAGCTTGTCTATCACTAGCATATAAGTCGATGAGTTTTAGTCAGTCACACGACACGCACTCTCGCTCCACTGTAGAGCAGGAGAAGTCATAGAATGATATCCCACCTCAAAACAAAGGCACCTTAAACACCGTTAAATTTTAATCGTTTTAATCCCGTGAAGGGTCGATCCGGTACATGAAACACTATCGATTTGTAAAGATAAAATTAAAAAATAAAGCACCTCTTTTTCAAAACTCGTATTAATTTACGCATGTACGAAATTAATTTCTTTAAGAAAAAGTCAGCTGAGCGAGTTCAATGACCTGTAGGTACTTTGTACGCAACACCGACTATTAACTACAGGTCATTGAACTCGCTCAGCTGACGTTTTCTTAAAGAAACTAATTTCGTACATGCTTTAAATTTAGCGGTGTAGTAACAAATCGCTGACTCCCTGGCCCAGCGCCACACGCTTCCGCCAGCGCTGCTTAGTACTACACAGTTGACCAACACGTACCTACCACCAGTGTCATAATCATGACAACTTATTTGTACAGACTTATGACGTATGACATAGCATAGTCGGCCTTATAATGTTCCCACTGTTGGGACTCAGGCCTCCTCTCTAGGAGAAGGAATGGGCCGTAATCCACCACGCGAGCCCAGTGCGAGTTGGTGAATGTCACATGCCTTCGAATTTTTGGTTCTAGGACATGCAGATTTCCTCACAATGTTTTCATTTACCGTTTTGAGAGCAGTGGCGATGAGATAAATTACACAAAATGATGGACGTATGACATATCCATAGAGAAATATAGAGCGAGAGGACGTGGGAATTGTAGGATAGAACCTGTACCTTTTAAGCTATTGCATAGCTTCTATCGCGGGCCTTGAGCGTGGAGACCGAATCCAGAAATTCTGTAACGAAAATAACCTAACACCCCCCACTCATTTGTTTTTTGAGCGTGATGACCGATAAGAAAACAAATGAGTGAACAATCAATCAAAATTCAATTCAATGTGTGGAAGAAAAAAATTACTGCATAAATAAAATAAATAAATAATTATAATTGCATAAGTTGATAAAAAGGCTATGCAATAGCTTTACCGTGGCAGTTCCCGAGTGCCACACGTCTTTTTAAATTTTTCTTCCTTTTTTTTTAAATTGATGTACTAGTAAACTAAAACTCGCTTTGTAAACTTCGCAGCGATAACGCGGCCTCACAAGTTGGACCGATGACCTCGTGAGGGTCGCTGGAATCCGATGGATGACATAACTAGTCGTTGTAGCGACGCATGTGGGAGGGAGTTAGTTTCGAAAGACAGCTCGAGCTCCGGTATGAAGGTTTTAAGGAACGGGGTGGGTTTGTAGTCAGTAAGAGTCTGACACTATCTCACGCTCCACCCAAGAGCGGGGGCTGGCATTGATGATTTACCCACCATAAAAAAAGGCCGCTCCTAATAAAGTAAGTAGTGTGATTCACCCAACTTGCAATCGTTGATGGTGAGGCGCATTAGTTTAGTTTAGTCTATTCACTCTAGCCTTGAAGACACCTAAATTATAATCGGATGAGAAGACCGCAGCAGGCAATTTGTTCCAATACTTCGATGTACGCGGTATAAACGACGAGGCGACACGCTTAGTCCGGACCGTAAAGGTCAACAACGTAAGGCGCCGTACGCCGGGTTGTCCAAATTTATGGGGGGGCAAAGCCTCCGTGACTTTGTAACTTGTTACTAGTCCTAACTAATATTATAAATGTGAAAGTGTGGATGTTTGGATGGTTGTTACTTAATCACGCAAAAACGACTGAACAGATTTGGATGAAATTTGCCATGCATATAGCCTTTGACATAGGCTACCTTTTATCCCGATTCCTTAAGTACCTAATGCAACGCGGGTGAAGCCGCGGGCAAAAGCTAGTACCTACATAATATAAATGAAAGTTTACTCTCTAAATGATTTAGCATTGAACAGAAAAAGGATCCTGAGTTCCTGACTTCAAGCCTCACAATTTACGTAATTTAGTTGAAATTACGAAAATTGCTTGAAATTGCTTCATATTACTAAGCATTGTTTATTTAAAAATAATAATTTATTCATTGCCACACATATCCGTTGTAAATAAAAACTCCTTTGAATGTTACACGATACGTTAAGATTTTGAATACAGCGCCATCTGTTATTTTTAACGGACAACTAAGTTGTTTATTTGCTGACGATAGATGGCGTTAAATAATTAGTCAGTAATTATAATTGTAGTTATTAGTTTTAGAAAAAGATTTATTACATTTTACAACTTTTAAAGTTTTTTTAACTTAATTTAAACCAGATTTACAAAAATCTTTCTAGGTATTTTCGATTTTGTGAATTAAAGTTGCTTTTTGATCAAAATATTTAAATTCCGAAAGTAAAAACGCTGCGATGGAAGGTCCATCCCTTTTCAAACCTACTAAAAAATAATAAACACAACTGTCCATTAGAAAACACACCTTATTTTATAGAAACAAAGTTCATTTTCCCTTGAAAAGATCTTATCCCTTTCAGACATAAAAATAATAAAACAACTGTCCATTTGAAAACACACCATATGCAATTGATACAAAGCTCATTTTCCCTTGAACTTTTTTTTAAAGTTATTTTCTTAAACATATATTTTACCTTTCATGTGATCTGATGTATCTGCGCGCATGATATCCGTTAAATAGTGTTCTAGTGAACGCATATTGTCTAAACCGCTGCGTTCCTGAAACAAAACAGAAAAAAAAACTTATTAAACAGTGAAAATACACATAAATCATGCTTCGTCATTTTTGTGAAGGCGAGCAATAGGGAGCTCGCCGTCCGACTAAGGCCGTGGCAACGAAGTTGTTGGGGTTTCTTGCATTTATAGCTTCATCCCTTTAGCAGTTCAGTTTAGATCGTAAAATGAATCGCGTTAATGCTTATACTTGTAGTCCCTTGAACCATCTGGCCGAATTTAAATGGACGCAACTCTCGTACCCGCCTAGGCGACAGTTTGCCCGGATAGTGCGCGGCTGACCTTTAAATCCATTTTCTTTGCGAAATATTGATTGATTTACATAATTATGAAGAATATTTAACCACCAATTTTTATGTGTAAAAATGTTTTTAAACATCCAAGTCGTTTCGAAGGAGTAGGGAAAAGTTGTGAAATTGCTAAATATGTTTTTTATACAAAAGTATTAATCGCACGAAAAAATCAAATGTTGATAATGTTGTTCATGAATCTATACACATATTTTTTTCAAACCTTGATTTTTACGTGCTATTTTGACTTTTGTCTAAAAACAATATTTAGCAATTTCACAACTTTTCCTTAATCCTTCGAAACGGCTTGGATCTTTAGAAACATTTTGACACATAAAAATTGGTGATTAAATATTCTTCAAAGTGAACATAGTATATGTAAATCAATCAATATTTCGCAAAGAATATGGATTAAACATCAGTCGCGCGCTTTCCGGGCGCTGTTGGCCGCAAATAAATGCACAGATTTGCGTACTGCCGCCTAGGCGGGTGCGAGAGGTGCGTCCATATAATTTTGGCCAGATGGTTCAAGGGACTATAAACCTTAAGGCGCTACCCATACAGGGGCACCGTAAAAACGTCCTCTTTTTCGTTGCAAAGTTGGCCATATTCCTACATAGTACAAGCCCAAAAAAAAATACAGTGTATAGTCTAATGTATAGGTAAAAGACTTGGGCAAAAACATTTTCTAAAAATAATCCAGGATTCTGAAAAAAAAATCGTAAGAAAGTACACGAAAACAATTTTTCGTCTCGAAATACTCAATATTTTGAGTGATAACTATTATTTTATTTGTAACTATCAAAATGGAAATTTAACCAACTAAAAACACATGTAAAAATATTTTAACACATCGTTGTATTTTTTTTTTAAATATTATAAAACTGCGAAATATCCTTCATATTACCGGACACGAGATTCAACTAAAATCAAACGCAAAAGATTTGCTGCTTACCGCGCCTTAACCTGGCCGTTACCGAGGAGTAGGCTTCAGCAAGTCACTGTTTTATGGTATTGCTCGGGCGCTTGGCCCTTGAAAGCACGTGGTGGAACTACAGGGATATTTACAACTTAGGGCGATATCATTTAACTTTGTTATTGATTAAAAGACATACAACACACACAGCTGATCAAACAATAATAGCTCATTTACTTGTTTACCTTCAGTAACATCGATTTATTCCATTTTTATTTAAAATTTACCAAACATAATAATTAATACCAGTGGTATTTCTTTGAACGAATTTTTGTTTTTTATTCTGATCGGATACCACTTTTTAAATAACGAACGAACAAATACCAGTAACTTGAATTTGGTACAGTCAGCTCAGTCAAACCTAGTCAAATTAAATTTATTTCCTAATCTATATCTATACTTATAAATTTATAAAGAGGAAAAGTTTTTTTTTTTTTTTTTTTGTTTGTAGGAGGTAATCTCTGAAAGTATTGGTCCGATTGCTATAATTTTCTCACCGATAGAAAGCTGCTTTATTCCTGGGTGACATAAGCTAAGTATATTTTATGTATGCGAGCGAAGCCGTGGGTAAAAGCTACAAAAGCTGTAAAAAAAACAAACTTCTTCTTCTTCCTGCCCTTGTCCCATTTTATTTGGGGTCGGCGCAACACGTTTGTTTTTTTTCATTTTGTCCTGTCACTCGTCACGCTATCACTAACTCCCTTTTTTTTCATATCACTTCTCACACAATCCATCCATCTTTTCTTTGGTCTCCCTCTACCTCTCCATCCATCCACATGTAAATTCATAACCAAAATTGACCACAAATATTTGTCATAATTGGTAAATTCATAATTGAATCAATCAAAGCAAGGTTTTGTCCAATTTGATATTGTCATTCTTTCTTTTCATAATCAATAACCTGTAAAATATTTTCACAAATCGAGTGACATTTTGCGATATAAACCAACGCTAATAACTTTGCTGTTAATTTATTGATACTTTATTTTCTTAAAAACCCTTTATGTTTTTGTTATACTTACCTACTAATTAAAAATTTGTGGTTTTTAAGTACCTACCTAATAGGATACTAGAAATGCATAATCTGATAGTAGGTAGACAGTACTGTGACGACTATGAAGAACACAGTCATAATTGGGGTTAAAACTGCATTGTAATGGACCTTTTAAGGTAGGTAATGAAAAAGAATAGTGATTTTTAAATTAGATAGAAGTTGTCAATGAAGAAAAAATAGGAATTGAATTTTGTATTAGGTATAATATAACATAAAGGCTTCGTACAATATAAAAACTTAAAATAAAACTAAAAGTCTTTCATTGGCGTCTCCCCACCCCACAGTACCTTATAGATAATAAATTCAAGATTATATCTAATAATTTTGCCTTGACCATGCGAGCGCCAGATAGAAACAGTGGCCGGCCGTCCATTTTCTAAGTAAAAATCAATAATTCCCGTTCAGTTTAGTTCCCAAAGCAACCACTGAGCTAAAAAAACAAACAAGTAATATTTTTCAATATCCAAAATGGCTACTCGGTAAACCAATAAAAAAACTCAAAAAGCAATTTCGCAAAGTTTGAATTTATTTCGCCGTAAAAAAGTAATAAAACAAATATGTTTTCAATTTCCACGTGGCTACACGAACAAATAAATATGTAAGTATCAACAACCAATAGGGTTTCGCTGCAGCAAAACTACACTAATTGCTATTGGTTAAAATTGCTTGCATTTTAAATGCTGCACTCTCATTGGTTCATGAAAACTAGAACATTTTCTCGCCCTGCGTGACCCAATTAGAATTTGGAATCGCATTGCGTTGACCTTTTGACCTATGTACTTGTGCAGTTTAAAAAGATCTAGAATTTTAAATTGCTCACACATATCAAAACAAACCTTACCCCATTGAAACAGGGTTGATTTTCTTTCACCATTAAAACCTTTGTATGTTTACT
This sequence comes from Mythimna albipuncta, assembly GCA_929112965.1. Lineage (NCBI taxonomy): Eukaryota > Metazoa > Arthropoda > Insecta > Lepidoptera > Noctuidae > Mythimna > Mythimna albipuncta. Next base: position 6,686,190 of record OV815985.1, on the reverse strand, counting down.
TTGTATAATTAATTTGCGACTTTATAGTGTGGACAGTAAGATCCAATTTAGCTTGGGCCTTCGTTCGCGTTATGGCGCAATGCTGTATTGACGTCACACTGCGTAGCGGGAAAATAGGTCAGTAGGTTTACAGTATGGCTTTGTGATCAGATAAGTTAGACCTCTGTTGCAACAAGATGACTAAGCAGAAACGGTCTTTGTAGAATGGACATCTTTTTTTATAATGGCGGCGCTTGAATGATTGATTCCATATTGATTATTTGAAAAACGAATGAAAATTCTATGGAAAAGCGTTGCCGTATTGAGTTTTGTAATAGAAATTCTGTAATTCAACATAAAATAATGTTTGAAATAACAATAGTTGCCATCGCATGACGTATTTATGTCATCTCATGATAATTTCAATGAATAAATTAAGTCCCCTATTCATGAATGTAATAATAGGAACCATCTGTTCTCTCTCGTTCTTTTGTTAGCAAAATGACAGTGACAGACATATCAAGCGCTAGGAGTTTCGCATTTATCAGTTGGTAGATAACATTTCGAGTTGCCAACTTGAAATTAATAGATATTTATTTCTTATGTCGCGATGCGTATCGTCAACTTTGATCATGGTTTAAAAGCTTGTTACTTCGTCTAACGCAATCCAATGCGATGTTTGACGAAGAAGGAGCGCGAAAAAAGAGAGATAACGCCTGAAAACTCTGTTAGCATTCGGTAATTCCGTGATTTAACTCGAAAATTTCACAAAACTTGTTCCAGGAAATAAGTAATTTTTTTAAACTCTTATAGGTTTTTAGAAAAAAGTGTTCGTCATTCAGAATCTTGATTAAATTTGCAAAGCCTCTATTCTCTATTTTTAATTTTTATGTAGGTACACTATGAATGGTCAAAATTCATGCAATGCATCTCAGACTATAATTTGGGTGTATTCAAAGCTAGAGTGAATAGGCTCTTAATAAACTAGTACGCCTCACCATCGGAGATTGCATCACTGCTTACCATCAGGTGGGATCGGAATCAAGCACTAGTATATATTAAAAAAAAGATTTTTTGAGGTTTAGTTTTACACAAATTTATAAATTGATTTCAACAGAAGCCTAGATCCACTAGATACTGTGTTCCCGAAATATCTAATAAAAATGTGTAATAACGTCATAATCGCGTAAGAGCGGTTGTATGGAAAACAGTGATAATGTACCATGTCGAATTGCATACCCTTAATTCAAAGTCAAAGTACCAAAATGGCACTTTTCACGAAGTATAAAATATTTAAAGCTTCTTAACCACTAAGGAAGTCCCAAAAGTGAGATAAAGTACAAATTTTGTTGAAGTCTCATCAGTTTCCATATAATTTTCAAACTTCCGCAGTGTCCCTGATACTTTGGCACGACCTACTTAGAAGCACCCTGTATATCCCAGATTAGGAGCACCCTGTATATACAACATTAGGGGCTGTATATCGAGCTAGTATAATTAGGTGTTCTTGATACGTTTATAATCCATCGGTTTAAGTATTTAACCAAATGTAAACAATCTTATCATGTATTTAACTAAAAAAATGTCCACAAATTTACCTAAAAATGTTAACAATTAGGTATTTACCTAAACCGATGTTAGTTAATTAACTAAATTTAAATAATCTTTTTATGTCTTGTTTATGATATATTTTAAATAAAAATACATATTAAGCTTGTTTACATTTAGTTAACTACATAAATAGATGGAGTGTATAACTAGATACACATACTACATATAAATATTATGTGCAATGTCATAAAAAAATGCAAAGCGTACATGTACGCCGATGACACATGTCTCCTATTTAGTGGTAAAGATCTTACCTACGTACGAGACGCAATACAAGAAGATTTGGACAATATAATCAAATGGGCACATGACAATGGCATTATAATTAATGTAGCCAAGACTAAATGCATGCTGATACAATCCCCATTTTCGCGTAATAAGGATATAGAGCTGAATATAAAAGGCCACAGCTATGAATGTTTTCATAATGAAAAATCTAACTGTCAATGTGTTATGTTAGAGCAAGTTAGGACATACAGGTACTTGGGTCTGACTATTGACACTAAATTTTCGTGGAACAATCATATAGATACAGTTTGTAATAAACTTCGGTCAGTACTGAGTAAATTGTATGCCTTGAAACCTGTAGTTACGAGAGGACTGTTGTATACGCTGTACTATGCACTCGCTGACTCGATTATTGGTTATGGGTTGAGTGGTTATGGACTCACTTTTAAAACTTATCTTAATAGAATTAAAATATTACAAATAAGACTTCTTAAACTATTAGTGAGCAATAAAACTAAAAATAGCTTGAACAAAGATTATGAAAAATTATTTAACAAATGCAATGTATTACCAGTTGAAATGAAACTTAACCTAGCAATTATTTTGGAACAACATAGTATAAACATTCATAAAAAAGAAAAAGTGTATAACTATCCAACTCGCCAATCTAAGAAAAAGAAACTCCAGGTCCCTAGGGTGAATAATTACTACGGTAAGCGTGCGAGACGATGGATTGCACCTACACTTATTAATGAGTTACCTGATGAATTAATAAATCGAGCCAAAAATAGAAACCAATTAAAAAATGTTCTAAGGAAACATTATTTGTCTATGTGTCCATAGTTGCTGCGCTATGTTGATCTCGGTCGGTTAGTGTTGTGGGACTGCATCTGGTTACCTCACAACGAGTATCTGCCTACAAACATGGGGGGTGACCAGATGCGATCTTAAATATAATTTATAAATATAAGCGAAGTTCACGAGAACGCCCTGCCGACAAACTGCGATGCAGTTTGGCAGATGTTATATTAAGGTTATCGATGTAACAAATGAATAAAAATTAAATAAAAAAAAAAAAAAAAAAGATGAAAACGTAAATATACTCCATTCAAAAATAGTGTCCATGGAGTTTCTTGCACTTTCTTCTCCATAAAGATGAGCTGATCTGATGGAACCGGAAGGTGTCCTTAAGAACTATAACCCTATCGTGTTTGAGCCTTTTAGAATGATCTTGATGAATGAATGAACTTGGAAATTGAACGATATTTCGTTTTTTTTATTAAAAATCGGTTGTTAACAAAACGAATTTGAGTTGTCATTCAATTTTTTACTACACATTTTGATAGTAGTATGGCTAGTGAAGATGAATCATTAAGCATCAACTAGTCAACAATCATCAATAGAATATTTAGAATCAGTCATCATTTCTCTTACGATTCTAGATTTATGTTATTACTTTATACTTACTTATTACTATTATATTGCAAATGTATCCTACTTTTGTAATAAGAATGTAATTAAAAAGACTGAAATAGGTATATTTTAAACGAAAATCTTTTGTATTTAACATTGATAAAATAGTTCCTTAATCATATTAAATCATTTAGAAAATACTTATATTCGTTACTTTTTATAAGGTTTTTCTATTAGTAAACAATGATCAAGATCTCTTAATCAACCTTGATTATCCAACCAGTGTTGACTACATCAGATTTCATTGTACCCTAATAAATAGACCGTTAAGGTATACACCGCTCTATAAAAGCTTGCTATAGAAAAAATGATTTTAATTGAAAACTTTACTTGAAGTTTGTAACCTGAATTGTGCTGTCTATTTCGAATAAAAGTACATATTTCTATATTTAATTTCTATTCTATCCTAAAAAAATTGTGGAACACTGTTCTAAAGTACCTACTACTTACGGCCCTTACAGTTTCTAATAATAGATTATGTTATTAACGAACACAAAGCTACTCCAAGAAAGGACACAAATAGGAAACTATATTGACAGATAGATCCTGTAAGTAATTATCCTTTGAAAATTTAGTAAAACCAAATAACACCGCGCGAAGACTTGAGTCTTTTCTGTGTCTACTGTTAGCTACGACCTATTTGTAGATACTATTACTTATTATGTGCCTAAGGTTACTTCTAGGCAAGCGCACTCCATCGTCAGCCACATCATTACTTACCATCAGGTGAGATAGTGGTCAAATAAGAGCTTATTTATTTTTTATGATTAAAAAACTATGCAAATGCGAGTCGGACTCGCGCCTTAAGGGTTCCGTACACTACGTATGTAAATAATTCAATTCCGGAAGATTTTTCCGATTGGCTGGAATACTGGTACAATAATCAAGGTTGATTAAGAGATCTTGATCATTGTTTACTAATAGAAGAGCCTCATAAAAAGTATCAAATATAGGTAGGTATTTTTTGAATGATTAAATATTACTTATACAAAATTCCCAAGTCGTTTGACTTTTTAGACAGACTATAACAACAAAACAGTTTTCAGATTTATTTCTATACCTGTGCTATAAGCACATGATCATTCTTTTGTGTAGATACTCGTAGATAGACTTGAGATACAAAACTACACTACGTCAGTCTCAATATCCACTAAGAACCAACTTACATACGAATAATTAAACCAGACACTGATCTTCAATCGAAAAAATCCCGCCAAAATTTCATTTTGAATTTGGAACTTGCAAATCTGGCGGGTGAATGAATTTATAACTATGTATCATAGACTACACACATACAAGTTGACCAACTTTGTGAAGACAACCATAAGCATACCTATCTACTTATCAAACAAGCAAAAGCAAGGCGCCATACAGCTATAATGAAAACTTAATACATTAATTCAACATTTCATGAATGATTTAAGTAAACTGACATCCCTACAAGTAAACTATGGCGGTGTTCATCAATATTTGATGTGGAAGACAACTTTAATTGGTATTTATGTAAACAAGAAGGGTAGAATTGTTACGTCACGTAGAAATTATAATCGATATCTTACAAAGTGTTACGGATTGTTAGATGCTAGGAGTTATGTCACCAATCTTGCCAAGTGGGATTGTAGTAGCAGGCAGTAAATGCAGTGCCAGCGGTGCCCAGGCACAGGGCGCAGTCCTTGGACGGGCGCAAACATTTTATCTCTTTTGTTTGTGTTGTATTGTAGGTACTTTTTCCTAGGGGCGCAATGGGCTAGTTGTCTTAAAAAATATAATTAGTCCGTCTTTTAGATTATTCAGAAATAAGGGACACGTATTTTATTTATTTATAAATTAAACCAAAAATGACAAAGATATAGCCCATTTAAGTTACGTGTAACGTCACGCCCGTGCTGAATTTTTTGCGTAACTTTAATGGGCTATATCTTTGTTATTTTTTGTTTAATCGAAAAAAGAAAAAAATACGTGTCCAATATTTTTTTATAATGTAAAATACGGATTAAATAAAATGTAATTATTTTGACCCAGGAAACTACCCTATTATAGAGGCTCGCACCGGGCGTATAAAAGGCTAGTTACGGCACTGAGTAAATGGCTTATCTATATAATTATATATAGATAAACCATTCACTGCCCGCATTTTTGAATTGTCAAAAAAATTCAGTCAAAAAACGTTGTTAAATTTGAATTGCATGATCCCCTATGGAGAAGAATGTACATGAAACTGACAGTTGGACACACTTTTCAATCATGTTTTGTATTACAAATGTTTCGGATCTCAAAAAGCTTGCGTTTGACTGCCATCTCACCTGATGGTAAGCGATGATGTGGCCGACGATGGAGCACGCTTGCTTAAAGCAAGGTGCAGGTGACAGCTGTCAGATTCATACAATGTAGCTACCTATCCCTTTCTCTCATCTTAAAAATGTATATTTTTGTCCTGCTCTCATCCTAACCATGGTATGTAAAAAAGACCATAGAAGTAACCTATTAATCATCATCATCATCATCATCATCATAATCAGCCTTTTTAAAGGGATTGGACTTCCCACTGTTGGCACTCAGGCCAACTCCTCTCTACCGGCCGTCCGGTAACTGTCCGGACCAAGCCCAAGTCGTCGACGGCGCGCAGTGTTCCCGCGCGCCTCAAGGAGTTGTCAGCAACAGCAGGGACCCCGCCGGGTCGAAGTCTACTGCGGCCAGGGTTATCCGAAAGGGCGCTCGAGCCCCGGTATGAAGGCTAGAAGGAACGGGGTGGGTTTTTTAGTCAGTAAGAGTCTGACACTATCTCCCGCTCCGCCCAAGAGCGGGGGTTGTCATAGGATGATTTTTCCCGTCGGAAAAAAAAAATCCTCATCTCTAGGAGAGGGAATAGGCCGTAATGCACCACGCGGGCCCAGTGCGGGTTGGTGGATGTAACATGTCATTGAATTTTCGCCTGGCTGAGTTCGAACCCGCGACCTACACTCGTAAGTCGGGGCTGTTACCACTCGGCCACCACTGCTCTATTCATATCATACTATACATATTTATTGTTGCGAAATATTTCCCTTAATAACAGATTACATGAAATAGGACAATATATATAGGTATATAAGATTATTATACATATTAGATACGTATTTCCTACAATTACCATGGGTTTATTTTCACATTTTATTTATTCTGTTGCAATTGTTTTTTTTATCCAAGAATATAAAATGGTGAGCTATAGCAGGGAAATTAAAATTTCTCTATAAATATCTCTGAATAAAACTCCAGTGTTGCCAACTTTAAACTTTAAAGTGACAAGATCCACAATGCAGCCAATCGCAGAACGCGACGCGGGAAATAAGGTTAGCTAAGCTATTCGAAAATGGAACGGAACGAAGTCGGAAGTTGTTATTTTATTTTTAAACTGTAGATACCTATCGTCGTTTTGACATGCTGCGTGTTTTTTTTGTTCTTATGATTTTCATTTACATACATTGGCTTTTTAGTATTGTTCTTTTATTTTCTTATCTTGAAATATGTATCTGGAGCCTAGTTGCATAATAATAGGAGTTTGCGCAATGGTTTACTGCTTATAATTGGTTGAGTCGCCTGCTATTTGAGTTTAGAAGACATCTTTTAATCTAATGTTGTTTGTACATTTAGCAAGAACGCTGAAAGAAAAAAATCATTTGTCTAAAAGGCCTATTATACTATGTTTTTAGAATATCGAGAGTATCAGTCAGTGCGTCGAAACTAGCCTGTTTGTTATGCTTATCACTTATTATCTCCTTATCAGGTTCGTCTTATCATCATTCAGATGATCTCTGAAATTATTATCTATTTTCAACTCGTGTAGTAGGTGGATATACCCATAGGCACTTACTGTAGCGCGCAGTTATTGTAAAATAGAGTTTATCATCATCTTTTTACCTTTGTGACTGGCCTGTTGGTCTAGTGGTTAGTGTGCCTGACTGCTATGTCGGAGGTCGTGGGTTCGATTCCCACCCAGGACAAATGTTTGTGTGATGAGCACGATCATTTGTTCTGTGTCTGGGTGTAATTTATCTATAATATGTATTTAGAAATATATAAGTATGTTTATCAGTTGTCTAGTACTCATAACACAAGCTCTGCTTAGCTTGAGACTAGACGGCGTTGTGTGATAGTTGCGGAATATTAAATTATGTATTAAGTATTATAGACAAATTACACCCAGACACAGAACAAAATAATGATCATGCTCATCACACAAACACTTGTCCTGGGTGGGAATCGAACGCAAGACCTCCGGCATAGTAGTCAGGTACACTAACCACTAGACCAACAGGCCAATCAAAAAGAGCAAAGGTAAAGTTTGTTTTTTTTTTTATTTGTTGGAGGAAATCTCTGAAAGTACTGTTCCGATTGCTAAAATTTGTTCACCGATAGAAAGCTGCTTTATTCCTGAGTGACATAGGCTCTATTTTATGTATACGGGCGAAGCCGCGGGAAAAAGCTAGATAACAATAATATTTGCAGAGTCACTATCAACTCAAAAGTGACAGATGTCATATTTTAAGAACCCCGGAAGTGGCCAGAAGACTGCGTTATTATTGTATGTTGGCAGAACTGACGAAACTAATTTCCTTTGAAACGTCACACGTCAAAACGTTTTGACAACACATTCATTATACGTATAGCTAAGGAGTGAAACTCCCTGCCGGATTCTGTGTTTCCTGATAGCTATAAACTAGGGGTCTTTTAATCAAGAGTGAATAGGTTACTTCTAGGCAAGCGTGCTCCATCGTCGACAACCGTCCAATAATAATTTAGGTCTCTTCAAGGCAAGAGTGAATAGACTCAAACTAGTGCGCCTCACCATCAACGATTGCATCACTGCTTACCATCAGGTGGGATCGCAGTCAAGCACTGGTTTATATCAATTAAAACAAACTGGCCAAGAGCGTGTCGGGTCACGCTCAGTGTAGGGTTCCGTAGTTTCTCGTCCGTCACAATAAGTGTTCCCACTTATGAGTTTAAAAAAATAGGTAAAGACATCGATCGAACGACTATAAAACTTCAACGATATTTGGCTTGTTTGATTTTACGTGAATCAGGCTACTGTACTTCCAGACATTACCGCCTTCAAACAAAAAACAAGCTTTACCTCTATATTATATTAGTGTAGATTTAGCTTGAAATGACGTATGCGTACATAACTCGTCGACATTCTAACAAAACGAGGTTATAAAATAGATAAGTGTTCAATCCGTCATGCAACTGTCAATGAATTAGGAAAAACACGGATAAGATAATATGAATAATATATGAGAGTCTGGTAAAAATCACTCGACGCATGGTTTATCGTAGCCTTTGTCTTTGAGATAGCAACACATCTGCAGATTTAGGGTTGATTTTTTAATAGCCAGATATTGTTTAACTTTTTTTTAAGGTTCCGTATCGAAAGGGTTAAACGGAACCCTATTACTAAGACTCTGCTGTCCATCCGTTTGTCACCAGGGCCCCAAGTCTGCTATTTTTATAAATTCGTCATTCCAACACGATCCCATTGTCATTTTGCTAAAAGTTTGTAATCTGCTAATTCATAATGATCGATCATTGATCGGTCAATGGTCTTGTAATAGAATTGTGGTAGAATGACAATTTCGAGCATATTAAAACCAATAACTGCACAATAACGTTCTAATGCTAAAGTTTTAGCAGATTCCGCAAACGCCAAATATTCATTTGTCAATATGTACGAGATTACCATTCTATGTCACTTCTTTCAATGGAGTGTCAGTGGTTGACCATTGGAAAGTCATAATGACGCCATTATATTAGTAGATTAACAAACTTGTCAAAATCGACAATTATGACATCAATGATAGACCATTCTGATACTATTGTAATAGCAGACTTGAGGCCCTGGCTGTTTCTCATAAACCGTGATAGCTAGACAGTTAAGATTTTCATAGATGATGATTTATTTATTTATTTTACGATTGATAGAACAAAAAAAAAAACGATTTACATAATATAAATAAGTCCCGTCAAAATCGGTCCAGCCATTTCAGAGATTAGCCCGGACAAACAGACAGACAGACAAAAATTGTAAGAAAAAATATTTTGGTGTATGTACCGTATATATATTCATATGCATGTAGTAAAAAGCAGTTATTTCAATTTAATTACAAACAGACACTCCAATTTTATTTATATGTATAGATGTAAAAATAGGGTGAATAGCTCTGTGTCTCTCTCTCGCTTGCACGCCAGACGTTTCAATACGTCATAGTAAGCCCAAGTATTCCGCTAGATACTAAACATATGTTATCACTAACTGTTATCAGTGACTGTGTGCGGGACAGGTTCCATTTTATCTATTTTTGCGGATCAACGCCCCCTCGTATTCAAATCGTAACCCAATTTCCTATGACCCGTATTGATCCCTGAATTTATTTTGTGATGTTTTTTTTACATAGGAATAAAATTGAAGTGTCTGTTTGTATTTTGTATAATATCAAAATATTATATTGAGTACCGGTAACTAGGGAATCCAGTCCCGCACGCGTGTAGGGGCCTAAATCTGCTATTTATAAATTCGTCATTCTAAGACGATCCCATTGTCATTTTGCTAAAAGTTTGTAATCTGCTAATTCATAATGATCGATCATTGATCGATCAATGGTCTTGTAATAGAATTGTAGTATAATGACAATATCGAGCTTATTAAAAGCACTAATTGCGCGTCGTAATGGTAGGTCACTGATTAAAGGAACTGTCAAAATTTTTGCAGATTACCGCATATGTCAGATATTCAATTGTCATTATGTACGAGATTGCCATTCTATGGAGTGTCAGTGGTTGACCATCGGAAAGTCATAATGACGCCATTATATTAGTAGATTACCAAAACTTGTCAAAATCAACAATTATGAAAGTTTTGCTAGTTTATGTATTGTATATATGTAAATAGTACACCACGAACTACCTGCGTATCTTTTTCTCCTTCTCTGTCAAATCCAAAGGTTGTCTTTAAAAAATCGCTTTTAGCGATAAGACCACCCATTGTAGCACCCTATTAATTTTAAGTTTCTTATGTAACTGCTTTATTTTTGGTGTACAATAAAGAATTTATCTATCTATCTATCTATGAAATTAATGATAGTCCATTCTGACACTATTGTAATAGTAGACTTGAGGCCTAGGATTGATGTCAGCAAGCTGGAATTTGCGGGATTAAAAAAAATTACGTTTTTTAAAAATAAGGATTTTTTTTTTTGTCAAAGTAGTTATAAACACAAAAACCGGTCAAGTGCGAGACGGACTTGCACACCGATGGTTTCTTATAAAACCTACACTATGTAAATAGTTCGATTCTCGAATCGAGTTTCTAGGAATTTAAGAATAGCAAATAAAAACATTTTCATTTAAAATCCGATGCATATAATACAAGGTGTAAGGGACAGCCCTCCACAAACTTTAAGGGGTTGCTCAGTAGACGATACTGAACAACGTTCCACAAAAAATTTTTTCAGGAAACGAAAAAAAAATTCGGCCTCTCCGTACAAACTGTCCAATCAAGTTTATAATTTTGTATGGTGAGGCGGATTTTTTTTTTTTTCGTTTCCTGAAAAAAAAATTGTGGAATGTTGTCCAGTTTCGTCTACTGAGCAAGCCCTTAAAGTTTGTGGAGGGCTGTCCCTTACACCTTGTATATGAAACAATAGATAAAACATTTAACAGACCTTCATCTTTTAGAAAATTGCTGCATATTCACGTGATGTGGGGAATCCCCGGTCCTAGAGTACCTACCTAAACTGACATTAATTACGTTCCGTTTCAGTTGACAACACAAAATGAAAATTCAAAAATTTATTTAATTGCAAGGTGAAATCGAAAACAAAATAATTATATTCCAGACAAATATTATAAAAAATGTCACGAGTTCCATGAAGTTCTTTCATAACTTTTTAATGAGGATGAGCTGGGTCTAACAAATAAATCAAAACGGCGGTAGGTCGTCGGAATCCAATTTTCTTATAAAAAACTTAAATCCCGAAACGTGCGGGATCCCGCATGAGTAATCCCGCATTTCCGATCCCGCAGAAAAGGAGCGGGAGAATTGGATTCCCTACTTGGCACCAAGGGGGGCCAACAATCGGCGTCTGAAAGAAAGATTCGGACCTAGTACAAAAGGCAACGAAGGAACAGGAGTGGGTTTTTAGTCAGTAAAAGTCTGACACTATCTCCCGCTCCGCCCAAGAGCGGGGGCTGTCATTGGATGATTTTCCCACCTGAAAAAAAGACCCTTGGCCCCAGTAGGCCTCGACCCTGCTGGGCCCCAGTACGAATACCGCCACGGATCTTGAGCGCTGACTTGAACTTGAACTGAATCGCGCAGACTTGAATGAGAAGTGAAGTATTGGGTCTCTTTAGTGGTATGAAGTGAGACGCGGGAGCTGGGAGTACATCTTTGTAGTTACAGTGATTGGCTCGACGATGTGTACGATGCGCAAATTGATCCTGACTCTTTCGACGAGCGCTCAAGATTCGTGCCGGTATTTGTAAGTATAGCTGCGGTTACGAAAACAGTATTTTCTAACATGAAAACAAAATAAACTTTCCTACAATCCTTCAAGTGAAATCGTGTAACGTCGTCTATTGAACTGTACCTTGTAAGTTCGAATACTGACAAATTTGCATTCATATCGGGTCAATGCTCGATAAAACGGTTGGCTTCGATATTGGTACACTTAGCTTTAACATGGCCGTTTGATGTTAGGTATCCTTTTTGTGTTTTTTAAGCTATTGCATAGCTTCTATCGCGGGCCTTGAGCGTGGAAAAATGGAGTCGTGTGAACTGCACACCGAGTGCATCCGAACTGCATCATACCCACCCGCCCGTACGCTCCGCCCACGGCGCCTACCCGCGCATGGTGCAGTTCTATTGCAGTCGTGTCTGCAGTTCTATTGCAGTCGTGTCAACTGCATTCAAACTGCAATTTGCAGTTGGATTGCAGTTGTAATGCAATTCGTCTGTTGAGAGACCTAACAGATAGTCAGACAGCCAGACAACAAAGGAATCTTATAAGAGTTCCATTTTTAGGGTTCCGTAGTCAACTAGGAACCCTTATAGTTTCGCCATGTCTGTCTGTCCGTCCTCGCTTAATCTCTGTGACCGTTAGCACTAGAAAGCTGAAATTTGGTACCAATATGTATATCAATCACGCCGACAAAGTGGTAAAATAAAAATTGGAAAAAAATGTTTTATTAGGGTAGCCCCCCTATATGTAAAGTGGGAAGTGATTTTTTTTTAATTTCAACCCTAACGTGTGATATATCGTTGGATAGGTATTTAAAAATGAATAGGGGTTTACTAAAATCATTTTTTGATAATGTCAATAATTTCGGAAATAATCGCTCCAAAAGTAAAAAACAATGTGTGTGTCCCCCCCTCTAACTTTTGAACCATAAGTTTAGAAAATATGAAAAAAATCTGAGAAGTAGAACTTTATAAGGACTTTCTAGGAAAATTATTTTGAACTTGATGGAAAGAACAGTTTTTGTACAAAAAAGACAAAAGGGTTCTACAAAATAATTTCTGGACTAAGTTTGTAGTATAATCGTAGCAAGCATTTTTTTAAACTCATAAGTGGGTACACTTTATTGTGACGGACGGGAAACTACGGAACCCTACACTGAGCGTGGCCCGACACGCTCTTGGCCGGTTTTTCCCTTTTAAGATACGGAACCCTAAAAAAAACGTTCATTACATTGAGAGTATTCCTCAAGCGTCTTCCACTTCTGCTCACCGCACGTCACTACTGTATCTAGGTTATCTGTCACTTGACACATCACAGCAAACACACGTTATCGCATGTTATGGGACGTAAGCATACCAAATATTGTCAACAGAGATACTAGATTTAGTTGAATGACTAAGTTTTGCGTATTTTTTAATTCTAAATTCTACTTCTCTTCTTAATTCACTATTTTTTAATTAGTAGGGCTTATTACAAAAGCCCTTGTTATTTTATAAGTAAAATCTCAATAAAAAATATTCATAGACAGCAAAGTTATTAGCGTTGGTTTATGTCCCAAAATGTCACTCAATTTATGGAAAAATTGTGCAGGCTGTTGATTGATGAATAAATAAGTGACAATTATTAAGGAAAAACACTGCCCGCAGTATTTTCTACTAGCAATTGTTATGTTTGATTGATTCTATGATGAATTTACCTTTTCGTGGTCAATTTTAGGATTTCGGTTTTTTCTACTTTTGACTACAAAAATATGATCAGTGACGGGTACAGATAGAGCCCCATTTTTTGTGTACTAGTTAAAAAGTAGGGGTGTATACCGCACATAAAATAGAGACAGACAGTTCATGTAGGTTCTCCCAGCAAACCTTTGAGTTACAGAGAGAGAACATTTTTGAGTTTAGGATCCAGTGCATAATATAAACCTAAATAACTATACTAATATTATAAAGAGGGAAAATTGTTTTTTTGTTTGTAGGAGGTAATCTCTAAAAGTACTGTTCCGATTGTTAATTTTTTTCCCCCGATATTATATCCCCGATAGAAAGCTGCTTTATTCCTCAGTGACATACATCTACACTAATACATATAATAAAGAGGTAAAGTTTTTTAAGCTATTGCATAGCTTCTATCGCGGGCCTTGAGCGTGGAGACCGAATCCAGAAATTCCGTAAGGAAAATAACCTAACACCCCCACACATTTCTTTTCTTATCGGTCACCACGCTCAAAAAGTGTAACTTCAATTAATATCAAAGAAAAAAAATACAAAGGAAAAAAAATACTGCTTAGATAAAATAAATAAATGATTATAATTGCATAAGTTGATAAAAAATACTATGCAATAGCTTTACCACGGCAGTCCCCGAGTGCCACACGTCTGTTTTTTATGTTTTTTTTGTTTGTAGGAGGTAATCTCTGGAAGTACTGGTCCGATTGCTAAAATTTTTTCAACAGCAGAAAGCTGCTTTATTCCTGAGTGACTGGCTATATTTTATGTTTACGGACGAAGTCGCGGGCAAAAGCTAGTAGGCTATATTTTATGTCTGCTGGTGAAACCGCGGGCATAAAATATAGCCTTTTTCAGGGCCCCGGGGATCTCTTTCGCGTCACCCATGGCCACTGTAAGCTTCGGCCCCGCTGGGCCCCTACGGTTTGCTGACATCTTCTTGAGGCGCGCGTGAAACAGTACCTACGTGCCGTCGACGACCTTTTATAGCTCGATATATAGATATAATTTATGCTCGTCAAGACGAATCATATGAGCTCAAACTCGATGGAGTTGTGTCGTTTAACTACCAAGTCCCTCACCTTCCAGTTGCATCATCAGATCAGCTCCATATCATAATGATTTTGCATTGTCATCTGATTTACACATGCATGCAAAATTTCAGCTCAATCGGTAACCGGGAAGTGGATCAAATTTACTTTGCAAGATTTAATGACAGACAAACATCGGGACAGGTGAAACTAAATAAAAGCTTGTATAAACGAAAATCCTCCTTTTTCTGATCAAAAACAAAGTTTCTAAATCCAATTTTACCACAACCTAACCAATAAAAGAACATAAAACAAAAAAAAATAAAAGCATAATAACAAAATGAAAATGGACGATTTGAGCACTGAAATCATAAAACTATAGTTTGTTCTCACCAACGTAGTGTGTTAGAGCGAGACGGATATAGGTTGTCAGCGTGTGCTATGACGAATCAAAATGGCGGCTGGCCTTGAAAAACTAACTACTGATAACGAAGAAATTTCTAACAGGCTAACTTATACGTACTTCCTTTTCAGTTGCGTCGGAAAATTGATTTCTTTGTGTTTCATTTTCAGGACAATTTTTTTAATTCATTTTGATAGCTTCATTGAGTTATTTTGACGTCAAATTCTTTACGTTTTGTTCTTCTTCTTATTCTTCCTTCTGCCCTTATCCCATATGGGGTCGGCGCAACACGTTTTCTTCTTCCATTCTGTCCTGTCACCCGTCAATTCTAACTCCCATTTCTTTCATATCACCTCTCACACAATCCATCCATCTTTTCTTCGGCCTTCCTCTCCCTCTCCATCCATTTAAATGTATACTCAGAACTCTTTTAGTAATATGCGTTTCGTTGAGTCTCCTAATTTTAGGGTACATATTGCAATTTTTTTTTACAAAATGCGTTGAGAAACTCTTCCTACTATATGGTCTCTAAAAAGAGATTAGATTATAATAATAAAAAAAAAAAATAACCTCGACCAACATCAGAGGAGACTCGCGTTAGTGGACTGGCTCAAGGGTTTGATTCAGTAATCGGTACTCCTGGACACACACGGCTCGTATTTTTAGGAGTTAGGAGGTTCCTTTCTCTGGAGCCCTGACCGCCGGAAGCTTTGACCGTGTTTCCGATACCTGGTGGGACACTATTTTTTACTTACTTATATATATATATTTTAAATATTCAAAAATGTAACATAACATGTATAAAAAAAATGGGCAAGTGCGAGTCGGACTCGCGCACTGAGGGTTCCGTGCAAACTATAATTCCCGAATGGAGTCTCGAAAATTTTTCCGAATTGCATTTTTTTTTTTTTGTGACTTGGATAACAACAAAAATAACTGATTTCAGATTTATTAGAAATATAAGACCTTGATATGATGAATAGATTTATAAGACCTTGCTTTATGCAAAATTTCAGGATTCTGGGTCAACGGGAAGTACCCTACGAATTTCGATCTTTAAAAGTATCAAAATATACGTTTTTTTGCGACATAAACAGCCGCATCTTTTTTATTCGTTAACTTAGAAGTTTGATTTTTTCATAACTTAAAGGTACTGCAGACTTGAGTATAGGGTTTTAATTACAACTCGATACCTCTACGTGTTCTCGAGATAAAGGGTCTTGGCAGACAGACAGACAGACAGATGGATGGACAACAAAGTGATCCTATAAGGGTTCCGATTTTTGTTTTTGATGTTCGGAACCCTAAAAAGAAATTAATAATTTATTAAATGATTAAATATTATATAAATTTCCTAAGTCGGTTGCGTTGTTAAAGTTGCGGCATTACTTTCAGAACAAATAGCGGAATCGTTTCAAAACCCCTCCTTCTTCTACTTTATATAAATACTAGCTGTGCCCGCGAACTTCGTACCGCCAAATTTTTTTTTTTATTATGAAAAATAGATGTTGGCCGATTCTCAGACCTACTCAATATGCTCACAAAATTTCATGAGAATCGGTCAAGCCGTTTCGGAGGAGTATGGCAACGAAAACTGTGACACGAGAATTTTATATATAAGATATGTTTAGGTATATGTTATATTTTTATATGTATGTCTATTTTATTTATATATATACATTAAAATTGGTACCCTTATTTTTCTTAATTGTCCATTTTTTTTGTTTTTTGTGTAACTGCCATGTTTTCTCTTCACGACCCTTGGTTGACTGGTAGACAATGCCTAAGGCATTAAGTGCGCCTTTTTACTTTTGTGTTGCATGAAGTTTTAATAAAAAAATAAAGATTAAGTACCTACCTACCTCAAAAAAAACTTTTATAAAATCACGATCATACTGCACGCTGTTTTCAATATCGGAAATTGGCGTGACGATGCGTTACTGCGACGCGTATATATGTACTTCGTAGTAAATATTAGAGGCCCATCCCCGTTTCAAAAAGATGTATAGTTACCTAGGTACGTTTCACTTATGAAGTTCCTTCGCCGTAATGTTGACATTACAAGCAGTGGTGGCATATAGTAACGGCCTCGACTTACGACTGTAGGTCGCGGGTTCAGACCCAGCCAGGCGCATTACTTTGTGTAATTTACTTCATCACCAGGAGATTAACTGATATTTCGTTACTTTTAACAATTGATTTATAATTTTATTTTGGAAACCGTAAAAACTATTTTTGAATAAAGTTACAAAGGCTCCTTTTCGATTGTCCTGCAAGTCATTCAAATATGTACCGAAAACGCCACGCTACAATATCGTTCGTCTCCATTGACAACTTCCTTTTAAACCTTTTTTTATGATGGGAAAAAATCATCCAATGACAACCCCCGCTCTTGGGAGGAGCGAGAGATAGTGTCAGACTCTTACCGACTAAAAGACCCACTCCGTTCCTTCTAGCCTTCAAACCGGGGCTCGAGCTGTCTTTCGAAACTAACCCTGGCCCCAGTAGGCTTCGACCCAACTGGGCCCCTGTTGTTGCTGACAACTCCTTGAGGCGCGCGGGAACTGTGCGCGCCGTCGAGGACTTGGGCTTGGTCCGGACAGTTACCGGACCGCCGGACAGTAAGCTAATCATTGCTCACTGTCCGCAAGCCCACGCCTACGGTGGCCGGAAATCGGAATCAGAATCCCGGCGACGGCGGCAAGAACGCCATTGCCTGATGCTGTCGCGGGCCTCTTCAAAGAAGTCGGCGACCGCCTGCCACTCCTCCTCGCTCCAGACCATGGCCTCAACCAAGGCCCGGCGTGAGAGGCCTCCGCCGCCGATCGCCCCCACGAGGGCACACCTTTTAGACCTGCTTTTTTTTAATAAAATCCTATTCCCCTCATAATTCTCCAAAAAGTTACTCAGGCTGAATGTAGCTTTACAATGATGAAAGAATTTTTGAAATCGGCAAAGTCGTTTTTGAGTTTATTCATTACAAACATACACACAAAAATACAAATTTTCCCTCTTTATAATATTATACTGTAGACTAGCTGTGCTCGCGACTTCGTTCGCGTGGACTACAAGATTTTGAATATATTTTTTCTAAAATAAAATTATTAGCTTATGTTACTCCTTATTACATCAGCTACCTGCCAAAACAAGTCCCGTCAAAATCGATCCAGCCATTTCAGAGATTAACGGACAGACAGACAAAAATTGTAAAAAAAATTATTTTGGTGTATGTACTGTATATATATTCTTAAGCATGTAGTAAAAAGCGGTTATTTCAATAATACAGACAGACGCTCCAATTTTATTTATATGTATCAATAGATGTATAGATTACTATCCAAAATAAATCACAAAGACCAATAAAAAAATATCGAAGTCATATAAATCACAGTTCTTTATTATAATCGCAACCATTGAAAGCTATCTATAATTCGGTTTTAGTGCACTGATAATAATGTGTATGTATTTATGTATTATCTATACAAGGTGCAGTTTTAAAACTGCACAAATTTTAGGAGGTTGTAATAAAACTCATAAATAATCATGTGAAAAAACGATACCTAGTCAATAATCAGTAATACTTGTTATTTTATTTTTTAATTATACTAAACTAATTCGATTGATCGATGGCAGTGGGGGCGTGGCTAGGGTGTGGCGTGCGGGATGATGATTGGATGATACATTATTTATGAAACTATCGTTGCAAGTTAGTGTGTGTGAAAACGTCCTTTATTTTTCCGTGTTTGTGTGTGTGAAAGAAAGCGCGGTTATAAGGCAGGTATCAGACTGGCTGCTTTTTAAGAAACGTAGTTCACACATACCGATTTTCATAAAAAAATCCAACTCATTTTATTATTGATTCGGGTCGAGAATCACTAACATAATTACCTTCTAAAATATTTTGCAGCTTCAAAACGACACCTTGTATACATAAAAGGAGAAACTGACTGACTGACCTTAACTAGTGCGCCTCACCATCAACGATTGCATCACTGCTTACCATCAGGTGGGATCGCAGTCCAGGGGGCTTACCATGACCTCTTATAGAAACGTTCAATTCCCAGTGAGTCAAATTCCTTTCAAAAGCAGGCCTGCTTCTGAATCGCTAAAAATCGTACCATGACAGTTCCAAAGTTGAACGACTATTGTACAGAGGTGAACAGTTACGCTTGAAGATCGCTTAATTTGACACTACAGATGCTCAAAAGACGGTCATCTGTTTATTTTTTATGGTGGGAAGAAATCATGCAATGACAACCCCCGCTCTTGGGCGGAGCGGGAGATAGTGTCAGACTCTTACTGACTAAAAGACCCATCCCGTTCCTTCTAGCCCTCATACCGGAGTTCGAGCGCCCTTTCGGATAACCCTGGCCCCAGTAGGCTTCGACCCGGCTGGGTCCCTGCTGTAAAACGGTCATCTACTGTCAAATACGCGTCAAATAGCACGCCATATTACAAAAAGTCTACACAAAAAAAAAGGTGAACGAATCTTGAGCGGATTTCGTAAACGTCACTTAGCAGGCCAGTTACAGGCCTGCTATAACGAAGTCATAGTACAAAAAAAACCGGCCAAGTGCGAGTCGGACTCGCCCATGAAGGGTTCCGTAGCAGCAAGTAACATAATATAAAAGTTCTTGTAATGTGTTGTAACTTTGATCGATGTTTTAATAATAGTGTATTTTTTTCGATTTATGACGCATTTAAAAAAAAACTACTTACTAGATTTCGTTCAAACCAATTTTCGTTGGTAGTTTTTATAGTAATGTACATCATATATTTTTTTTAGTTTTATCATTCTCTTATTTTAGAAGTTAGAGGGGGGGGGGACACACATTTTACCACTTTGGAAGTGTCTCTCGCAAACTATTCAGTTTAGAAAAAAATGATATTAGATACTTCAGTATCATTTTTAAAGACCTATCCATAGTTACCCCACACGCATGGGTTTGACGAAAAAAAAATTTTTGAGTTTCAGTTCTATGTATGGGGACCCCCAAAATTTATTGCTTTTTTTCTATTTTTGTGTGAAAATCTTAATGCGGTTAACAGAATACATCTACTTACAAAGTTTCAACAGTATAGCTCTTATAGTTTCGGAAAAAAGTGGCTGTGACATACGGACGGACAGACAGACAGACAGACAGACATGACGAATCTATAAGGGTTCCGTTTTTTGCCATTTGGCTACGGAACCCTAAAAATGCCCCAGCACTAGTTTGTATCGTAGGATTCGATTCGCCATTTCCTATGAGATAATTTTCTATTGAATTAAAACCACGATTACAAATTATAATTAAATAATGTGTTACAACAACATTGATAACAGCTAAATGTGTTACATTTATATTTAGTCTCTCGAACTCATTTTGATAACAATTATGCAAGAACCGTAATAATTGACTGGCCTGTTGGTCTAGTGGTTAGTGACCCTGACTGCTATGCCTGAGGTCGTGGGTTCGATTCCCACCCAGGACAAATGTTTGTGTGATGAGCACGATCATTTGTTCTGTGTCTGGGTGTAATTTATCTATAATAAGTATGTATTTAGAAATATATAAGTATGTTTATCAGTTGTCTAGTACCCATTACACAAGCTCTGCTTAGCTTGGGACTAGACGGCGCTGTGTCATAGTTAAGAAAAAAAAAATATAGCTTTAATACGGGAAAAAATAAATACTAACGTTTTTAGGTTCCGTCTGTCTGTCTGTCTGTCACCAAGCGGTATCTCAAGAACCACGATAGCTAGACAGTTGAAATTTTCACAAATTACGTATTTCTGTTGCCGCTATAACAACAAATCCTAAAAACAAAATAAAACAAAAAACTAAGGGTCCCATACAACAAACGCGATATTTTTGTCGTCTTTTTCTTCGGACGGTACGGAACCCTGCGTATGCGAGTCCGACTCGGATTTTTTTTTTATGGTCGGAAAAAATTATCCAAGGACAAACCCCGCTCTTGGGCGGAGCGGGAGATAGTGTCAGACTGTTACTGACTAAAAGACCCACCCCGTTCCTTCTAGCCTTCATACCGGGGCTCGAGCTCCCTTTCGGATAACCCTGGCCCCAGTAGGCTTCGACCCGGCTGGGTCCCTGCTGTTGCTGATAACTCCTTGAGGCGCGCGGGAATAGTGCGCGCCGTCGACGACTTAGACTCGGTCCGGACAATTACCGGACGGCCGAACAGCGAGCTACCCATTGCTTACTTTCCGCAAGCCCGCGCCTACGATGGCCGGAAATCGGGATCAGAATCTCGGCGGCGGCGGCGGCGTCCGACTCGGACTTGGCCGGTTATTTTTTGTAAGTTGGTATGACTGGACTATATTTTGGAACATAATAACCGTCAATGCGTACTCACACGAAACATAGTACACATTACGTTAATATATTTAACCATTGGTTTTCCTCGATTTATCTTATCGCTTTTGTTAATATTTTACTATTAGGTATTTCCGTATATTCAGGTTTAGTATATCTATGTACATATAATACTTATTGCACATTGCTCGCGTAACAGATGAAGCCAAAAGATTCTGGAATGGCGACCGCGTACCGGAAGACACAACGTTGGAAGGCCCTCCTACAAGGTGGACCGATGACTCGGTTAAGGTTGCGAAATGTAAGAGACCGTTCGTTGTAGCAACACTTGGGGGAGGCCTATGTCCAACAGTAGACGTTTAGCGGATGAAATGATGTTGATCGTGATCTATACTTAATAAACGCTTTGTCATAATACGTATTTACCTAAACCGATGTTAAATAATTAATTAAATTTAAATAATCTTTGTATGTCTTTTAAGCGATTTATTTTAAATAAAAAGACTATACCCATATGCAGTATAGCTTCTAATACAATTAGGGAATTCCTAAAATAAAATACTGCATTCATAAAATGTTATGTACATACACCGTTAAATTTTAATCGTTTTAATCCCGTTGAGGGTCGTTTCGGTACATGAAACACTATCGATTTTCAAAGATAAAATTAAAAAATAAAGTACTTTTTTTCAAAACTCGTATTAACTTACGCATGTACGAAATTAATTTCTATAAGCAAACGTCAGCTGAGCGTGTTCAATGACCTGTAGGTAATAGTCGGCGTTGCGCACAAACTACATACAGGTACTTTATTTTTTATAAAAGTTATTTGGCCGAAAATTTTAGTTTCTATACATATTCTTCTAAATATATTATACGTAAAAAAAAAATATGTTTTTTTTTCTATTATTTTTTGATTTGATGATAGATTTACGTAAACATTGCAATTTTCCTGGTCAATGAACCCCTGGCGCTCGAGGGGATATCCACTAGGAATCAATTTGCGAATAATTAAAGCAGACACTGAACTTCATTCGGAAAAATCGCGGCAAAAATCCCGCATTGACGTTTAATTATGTTTAAAATATAGTCCATTCGTACCAACTTAACAAAAAAACTGTCATTAGCTTATAAAGAAAAATTTTTGTACATGATATTACACCAGTGCTTGACTGCGATCCCACCTGATGGTTAGCTGGTCATTGATGGTAAGGCGCATAGTTTAACTAATAAAATAGTTAGGGATTTCCTAATATCAGAAAATAAATACTTAATTCATAAAAACCATTCTCCAAGAAGAGTTCCAAATTCAAATTCGAAAATAAACCATAAAGATTTCATTTCTATCCCTCGATTTATTGTTACTACCTAACATCGATCACTTCTACTGCACCATATCCGAAGTTGCCAGCATAATAAAATACATGGTAGTTAGGTAGAAATTTTTCGCGCGCGCAATCTGGCTCTTGAACGGGCGCCGTCGCACTGCGGTTCGCTATGTAGGTCAGCGTCAGCCTTGAAAACACGTTATATAGGCCGCCCTGGGTGCTACGGAGGGAGATATTTATGTTTTACTATATATTTATAATATTGGAGGCATTCGTTACGGAATAATAGAGAAGGTTAGTAATATGAAATGGGTAATATTGCACCTACCACAATTTGTCTTTGCATCAGCCAAAGGTTGACTGTTAGAAAGTGCCTTAAGGCATTAAGTCTAGTACTTTTATGCTTAAAGAATAAAATTATATAAATAAGGTCAATACGAATCGTGCTTCAGGAATCATACAAAAAAAGAATAAGTAAAATCTTTCGTTGCCATTTCCTGTAATAGGTTACTTCTAAGCAAGAGTGCTCCATCGTCGACCACATCATCATCTAGTGAGACACTGCACTGGTAAACCGTGAGAACCCAACCAAAAAAAAAATGCATGTCTTTGAGCGTAACATTCATGTAATTTTTTACAGTATTGTCTTTTTAACCTATAGGTAGATTATGCCTTAAATTCGCGTTGACCTGAAGTTTACATTTAATAAATAAATACCGTGACTGACCGGGGCGCGCAAGTGCGTATAATATCGTCGGTGTCTCATTTTATTTAAATTGCGATTGTTGGTTTCGGCCCCTGGCCTTGTAAGGCTTACCAAAAGACGAGAGGGGGCTGTGCTCTGGAACCCAAGCTCAGGGGCCCCCAAAACCAATATAACAAAGCTCTTATTAAAACCCACCTCCATAATCTAAATAAACGAGTTTGCAGCACTACAATCTAATTCCGCTAAGTCCGATCCATCATCGGACCACAAGATGTACGGCGTTGCGCCACCGGTACATGGTAGACATCCCACCCATTCGCGAAAAGCGTTTAGGGAACACATTTATTGTGCGTAAAGCCAAGGAGTGGAATTCCCTGCCGGAGTCTGTGTTTCCTGATAGCTATAACTTAGGGGCCATTAAGTCAAGAGTGAATAGGTTACTTCTAGGCAAGCGTGCTCCAACGTCGACCACATCATTGCTTACCACCAGGTGAGATGGTGGCCAAACGCGACCCTATCAATAATAATACTAAAAAAACTAGTTTTAATCGTAAAAACCTGACATTCTCTCTAACTCCAACCAGCACAGAAGAATCATAGATAATCATGATTTCCTACGTAAAACGGGGGCCCCAGTTTTTTTCTTTTTTCTTTTTTTTTCTTTTTTAACCTTTAGACCACCGTAATTAGAGACACAATAGAAAGACAATGAGCGAGCTAACACCGGCGTTTGCTTGAGGTTTAATGAATTAATTCATTATAAGTTTTTTTTGCAAACCGTACTTTTCAAGTAACATTTGACAGATAGAGTTCATTGACGTTGCTATTCTTATTTGAATCCCGTATTCCCAGCAATCATTGAATTGCATTGTATCCCGTATTCCCAGCAATACATTAGTACCTCAACAATATCATTACTGGGAATACGGATTGATGTTGCTTCTTTTTTCATTTCTTTCTTTCTAACTACACGATCGAAGGTTACAAGTAAGCGCAGTTTACACAACATTTTTGTGTGAGTTCTGTAATACAACGCTTTCTATTGTTCGTCTGTTTGTTTGTGAACGCAGCGGACGCCAGGCTTCAGAAACAATTACACTCTGTTTACACAAACAGAAAAATGTGGGTGAAAATGTCGGTTTATTAGGTTGGCACTTTGTTTTTAGGTTGGACGACATTTTTTTTTTGTTTTTAAGTCATTATTATCAGCCTTTTTAATGTTCCCACTGCTGGGAGTCAGGCCTCCTCTCTAGGAGAGGGAACGGGCCGTAATCCACCACGCGGACCCAGTGCGGGTTGGTGATTGTGACATGTCTTCGAATTTTTGGTTCTGGGATATGCCGGTTTAGAATAGAATAGAATAAACTTATTTTTACACCAAAATAGTTACAAAACTTTGAATGTAACATCTATGTGTACAATATTAATTAATAATAATTAATTGACAATGGTGGTCATAGCACTAACAGCGATGTCTTCACGGTGTTTTCCTTCACCGTTTTGAGAGCAGTGGTGATGAAATAAATATGGCCAGGTGGAGCTAACTAAATTTTTTAATAATTAAAAAAAATATTAATAATAAAACTTTTCTAAATTCATATCTACACGTAGAAGGTAATTTTTTTGAAGTACTGGTCCGATTGCTATTTTTTCCAGCAATAGAAAGCTGCTTTATTCACATAGGCTATATTTTATAAACGCAGACAAAACCTAGTAATTAATATTTTAAAACAAAACCAGTCGAACATATAACCTCTTCCTATTTTAAATCGTTAAAAAATTAAGCTCCGCTTCAAATTCTCACTCGCTTCACTAATTACAGCGGCCGTTACATGGAATTTAACACATTATAATATTAACCAGCCGACAAAGATCCATTAATTTTACAAACTATATACCCTCGTTCCCCGGGTGGCCTACTTCCATTGGCCATTGAAGCCAGCCCTATCCGGGCTGACCCAGTCTTCGTACGTAGCCATTTGTTAGTTTGGTTGGCATTACTGATGCGCGCGGTTGGCAACATTGATTTTTATGACAGTATCGAATTGGGTGTTGTTTATGGTAGAAATAGGGTTTACATCCTACTAATTATACTTTCTACTAATCTATTTATTTAAAGATATTATTTTTAGTACCTATATGCGAAACTTGAATATAGTTTGTTCTCAACCGTATGCTCCACCGTGTCCTCCGGGCGGTCCACACAATGCAGGAACATATCCCGAACTTACCATGTCCGGAGAGAACCTGCGTCATGCGGAAGGTGAGGACGCCGTGAGGTCTTTCCAGCCACGCCTCAAAGAGGGGACTTACCGCCATAATTGTGGCGTGCCCTACGACCTCCAGCAGCCAGGGCTACTAACTACTAGCCGATAGGTCGGACATATGTCTAGTCTTTCTAAAAAGTCAAATGACTTGGGAATTTTGTCTATCATTTAAAAAATATTTATATTCGATACTTTTTATAAGGTTCTTCTATTAGTGAACAATGATCAAGATCTCTTAATCAACCGTGATTATTGAACCATCCACATCCACCCAAGTCATTTGACTTTTTAGATAGACTCTATAGTGTGTATTTTTTTTATCTGATATAAACTAGTGCTTAACTGCGATCCTACCTGATGATAAACAATGATGCAATCGTTGATAGTGAAGCGCACTAGTTTATTAAGAGCCTATTCACTCTAGCCTTGATGACACCTAAATTATAATAGGACGGGAAGACCGCAGCAGCAAATTGCTCCAGTCCTTTGATGTACCTACGCGGTATAAGTATGTTCCCATATAAGAATTTTCTACAAACAAACTATGTCATAAGTCTACAGCATCTATCTTCCTGCCCTTGTCCCGTTTTATTTGGGGTCGGCGCAACACTCTTTTTTCTGCCATTCTGTCCTGTCACTCGTCACGCTATCACTAACTCCCTTTTCTTTCATATCACTTCTCACACAATCCATCCATCTTTTCTTTGGCCTCCCTCTCCCTCTCCATCCATCCACATGTGACTTCATAACTCTTTTAGCAACATGCTTTTCATCTCTCCTCTTTACATGACCATACCAAGACAAACTATACATAAATCTTCATATACAGTAATATAATAAAGAGATAAAGTTTGTTTTTTTTTATGGTTTTTTTTTGTTTATAGGA
Organism: Mythimna albipuncta; assembly: GCA_929112965.1. Classification (NCBI taxonomy): domain Eukaryota; kingdom Metazoa; phylum Arthropoda; class Insecta; order Lepidoptera; family Noctuidae; genus Mythimna; species Mythimna albipuncta. The sequence continues at coordinate 6,659,742 of OV815985.1, read as the reverse complement.
GATAAGTAATCTCTGAAAGCACTGGCCCGAAAGCGCATTTTTTTTTTCACCTTCCGAAAGCTGCTTGTGTGTGAGTTTGTTTGTTTATTTGTTTGTTACGTCTTCACGCCTAAATGGCAAATCCGATTTTGATGAATTTTGGCACAGAGATAGTTGGGACCCTGGAGACGGACATAGGCTAATTTTTTTTATAAAAAAAACTGAGAAAAGGGGGAGAAAGAGGGAAGGTCTCTTAAGTACGCGGGCGAAGCTAGTATTTTATAAATGCGGGCGAAGCTAGTAAAAAATAAATCAGCCATCTCTACACAAATCAATTACTTTATCCATTTCATAACAAACAAATTTGCTACCCCCGTGCGACCCTAACATAATTTTATGTTCGTCCTTGTAGGGGTGTGATCACTAGGGTTGGCTTGATCCGCATATCCGAATCTCCGTAAGTAGGGCGTTAGATCCGCAACGGAATCAGCTGATTCAATTGATATGATGCGGCCGGATTTGTGTTAGAGTCAATGACATTTCAATTCGATTTTCGAATTTCATTTTTAGGGTACCATACCTCAAAAGGAAAAAACGGAACCCGGGATGACTTTGTTGTCCGTCCGTCTGTTTGTCTGTTTGTCAAGACCATTTGTCTTGGGAAACCGTTGACGAATCGAGTTGAAATTAAAACCATATACTCTGGTCAACGGTCCCTTGAAGCTGTGAAAAAATCAAACTTTAAAGTTTACGGAAATAGAAGATATGGCCGTAAATGTCACAAAAAACGTATATTTCGACACTCAAGGAAACCAAAATCCTAGAGTACTTCCTGTTGACCCAGAATGCTGAAATGTTGAATAAAGCAAGGTCTTATAACACGAATATAGGAATAAATCTGAAGGCAGAATTTTTTTTTACGTAACAAACTATTTTGAGACAGGCATCCGTGATGGCAACTGTACCTATAGTTTTTCTTTTATAATAGACTAGTTTTTGCCTGCGCCTTCACCTTCATACATAAAAATAGCAATGTCATTCACAAGAATAAAACGGCTTTCTATCGGTGAAAAAATTTTAGCAATCGGACCAGTACTTCCAGAGATTACCTTCTACAAACGAAAAAACCGGCCAAGTGCGAGTCGGACTCGCCCATGAAGGGTTCCGTAGCAGCAAGTAACATAATATAAAAGTTCTTGTAATGTGTAGTAACTTTGATCGATGTTTTAATAATAGTGTATTTTTTTCGGTTTATGACGCATTAAAAAAAAACTACTTGCTGGATTTCGTTCAAACCAATTTTCGTTGATAGTTTTTATAGTAATGTACATCATTTATTTTTTTTAGTTTTATCATTCTCTTATCTTGGAAGTTAGAGGGGGGGGGACACACATTTTACCACTTTGGAAGTGTCTCTCGCGCAAACTATTCAGTTTAGAAAAAAATGATATTAGAAACCTCAGTATCATTTTTGAAGACCTATCCATAGATACCCCACACGCATGGGTATGATGAAAAAAAAATTTTTGAGTTTCAGTTCTATGTATGGGGACCCCCAAAATTTATTGATTTTTTTCTATTTTTGTGTGAAAATCTTAATGCGGTTCACAAAATACATCTACTTACAATGTTTCAACAGTATAGCTCTTACAGTTTCGGAAAAAAGTGGCTGTGACATACGGACGGACGGACAGACAGACAGACAGACAGACAGACAGACAGACAGACAGACAGACAGACAGACAGACAGACAGACAGACATGACGAATCTATAAGGGTTCCGTTTTTTGCCATTTGGCTACGGAACCCTAAAAACCGGGCAAGTGCGAGTCAGACTCGCGCACTGCGGGTTCCGTGCAAACTTACATATGAAAACAGTTCAATACCCGAATTGAATTACGAAGATTTTTCCAAATCGCAAAAAGATTTTTTTTTTGTGACCTAGACTACTAATTTACAATTTTCAAATTTTTTTCCTATACTTGTCAAATCAAATCAAAATCATTTATTTCAAATAGACCATTTGCAGGCACTTTTGAATAGTCAAATGTCGGTCAGTCCAAGAAAAGTGAAGCTAAATTGCACGTTCCAAAACGTAGGTCTCTATGGAGAAGAACGTGCAAGAAACTCCATGGACACTCTTTTTAAAACATATTATGAGTTAACATAGATCTTGGTTACATATTTCTTGTCGTTTCTTGTGCTATGAGACCTCGCTTCATGCCACTCCACCTCGCTCCGGACTATGGCCAGTACCAAGGCGCAGCGCAAGAGATCTTTGCCACAGATCACCCTCATGAGGACACGGTGGTGTTCTGCTCAAGTGGGGCACACTTCTACCGTGTGCTCCAACGTATCCTCCGGGCATGCATCTTTGACAGGCCTGTTGGTCTAGTGGTTAGTGACCCTGACTGCTATGCCGGATGTCGTGGGTTCGATTCCCACCCAGGACAAATGTTTGTGTGATGAGCAAGATCATTTGTTCTGTGTCTGGGTGTAATTTATCTATAATATGTATGTATTTAGAAATATATAAGTATGTTTATCAGTTGTCTAGTACCCATAACACAAGCTCGGCTTAGCTCGGCACTAGATGGCGCTGTGTGATAGTTGTGGAATATTATTATTATTATTATTTATCTTTAGTATGAGAGAAAAGCATAGGTAGCTACAATGTATGAGTCTGACAGCTGTCACCTGCACCATACTATAGCAATTGTCATATACTTCTAGAACAACGAGATATACCATATGATTTTTTTATTCCCTTGAGAGTATCGAAATACTTATACGAGTAAGACTTGTGCATTTCACGCTCCTCGTCCCAATAGCTTCGGCTGTACGTTGAAATGTCAGTCAGTCAGTTTTTCATTTTATGACCCAGCGGACAGTCAATGAATGTACAGTACAATTCACGAATGATGGCGGCCGTGAAGTTTGCGCAGAAGGCTGCGCAGTAACGTGTTTTAAGAACCAATTGGCGACGTGCGTGTGCGAGAAGAGTGTAGTATGCGCGAACGTTCGCAAAGACTAACTTCACGGCCGCCATCATTCGTGAATTGTATTGTAGTATATCTTTCGATATAGTCAACCGATTGGGATGAAACAAAGCCTAAGTGATAGATCAAGTTACACACAATTTTAATGTATTTAAGTTATCTACATCGATTTCGTACATCTTACGTGATGCGCGCACAACTAAACACTTCTACAGATTTATAATATGTTTATCATAGATAATTTTGTTTATGGTTAATCCTAAGCGTGTCGTCATATTTATGTTACTAATAAAAATAAAACGCAATTTCCTTTTCTTTTTCTATCATAATAAAGCTATAAAGGCATTGCATTATTCTAATAAAAACACCATTCAAAAGTTATGACCTAAGACTCTGACCCTGCCTATATGACAATTGCTATAGTATGGTACGGGTGACAGCTGTCAGATTCATACATTGTAGCTACCTATGCTTTTCTCTCATACTAAAGATAAATAATAATAATAAAATATCTTGACTTAGCACACGAGGTTGTCGACATGTGGAATGTGGACTCGGCTGTCATTGTGCCGATTGTTGTGACCGCTAATGGCCTTATAGCCAAAAGCTTCGACGACCATCTGTCGAAGCTATCGTTGCACGGGTGGATCAAGGGCCTGATACAGAAGGCAGTACTCCTCGACACGGCTCGCATTGTGAGGAGGTTCCTGTCTCTGCAGCCCTAACCACCGGTAGCTTGGACCCTGCTCCTGACACCGGTGGATAACTATATTTTTATATTTTTAAATGCTTTTTTTTCTTTTGTATAATTTCGTTAAAAAATATTTAAAAATGTAATTTTATATGTAAAAAAATTGAATAAAGAGAATAATAATAATATTCCACAACTATCACACAGCGCCTTCTAGTCCCAAGCTAAGCCGAGCTTGTGTTATGGGTACTAGACAACTGATAAACATACTTATATATTTCTAAATACATACATATTATAGATAAATTACACCCAGACACAGAACAAATGATCTTGCTCATCACACAAACATTTGTCCTGGGTGGGAATCGAACCCACGACCTCCGGTATAGCAGTCAGGGTCACTAACCACTAGACCAACAGGCCTGTCAAAGATGCATGCCCGGAGGATACGTTGGAGCACACGGTAGAAGTGTACCCTACTTGAGCAGAGCACCGCCGTGTCCTCATGAGGGTGATCTGTGGCAGCGATCTCACGGAGCGCGCCTTGGTACAGGCCATGGTCCGGAGCGAGGTGGAGTGGCAGGCGGTCACCTCCGAGTGCGAAGCAGTAATGCTAGCAAAGTTAACAGCACTCACGCCACAGCTGCCGCCGGGATTCCGATCCCAATTGCCGGCCACCGTAGGCGCGGGCTTGCGGACAGCGAGCAACGGGTAGCTTGCCGTCCTACCGCCTGTAACCGTCCGGACCGAGCCCAAGAAATCGACGGCGCGTATCGCTCCACGCGCGCCTCAAGGAGTTATCAGCAAACCGTAGGGGCCCAGTAAGGTCGAAGCCTACTGGGGGCAAAGGTCTGCTTCTGAAAGGAAGATTCGGCCCCGGTACGAAAGGCTACGAAGGAACAGGAGTAAGTTTTTAGTCATTAAAAGTCTGACACTATCTCCCGCTAAGCCCAAGAGCGGAGGATGTCATTGGATGATTTTCCCACCTAAAAAAAAAAAACAAAAAGGACAACGGGTTTCCTTTTCTGTAAGTCCCTGTGGCCCTAACGAGTATCGTTCCTTCTGGGCCCACGGTCACTGCTTACCATCAGATGGGATCGCAGTCAAGCACTAGTTTCTAGCATTATCTAAAAAAATGCAATAATAGTCTGTGTAAAAAGTCAAACGACTTTGGAATTTTGTATAAAATTTAATCATTTAAAAAATAATTATATTTGATACTTTTTATAAGGTTCTTCTATTAGTAAACAATGATCAAGATCTTTTAATCAACCTTGATTATTGAACCAGTGTTGACAACATCAAATTTAATTTTATCTTATTATTTACCCAAATCGTTTGACTTTTTTATACAGACTCTACATAGCAATATTCATGATGCCTTGACATTGATAGAAAAAAAATTAAGTAAAGATAGTGTATTGTTTTCCATTTAATTCATGAACATCTAATCTCATTATTATCAATGAAAAGAATTTGACCGATAATATTATAGTGACGTAAGAATTACTATTTTAAAAAGATAAACAAATGAGTATCGTTATATTTTGCATGCTTTAGTCCTAAGCAAAAATGTATGATCTAATTTTAAACCCTTATAAGTAACACCTATATACCATGTTTTAAGCAAATATATAAAATATAAAACTAATATACTGGTGGAGGTTGCGGAAATCCGATGGATGCGGGACGCACAGGATCGCTCATTGTAGCGACACTTGGAGGAGGCCTATGTCCAACAGTGGACGTCTATTGGCTGAAATAATGATGATGATGCTGGGTTTTTACCGAGATTTCTTGGAATGAAGTTCAGTAGCTGTCTTGACCATCTTGATATATCTTTAAATCGTTTATAAGACATATAAAGATTATTTAAATTTAGTTACCTAACATCGACTTAGGTAAATACTGTGATATCGAAAGAAGATCGCATGAGTTGCTTTTTTTATCTAACCAACGAACTGGCTTGTAAAATATAATTCGAAGGATTATGCTGTTCTAGAATAAGTTTGAAAGTTAGTAGAAAAAAAGAATGTCTGTTGTTTTTTAAGTATTGAAGTGATTTTTGTAAGGAAAGCATGTATTCGTTTAAATAAGTTAAAAAAATATAAGAGTGCGCCGCCCGAAGTGTTTAATTTCATAGAAGAATCCCTATACGAGCCTACCGACGAGCTAAGCTGCGTTACAATACCTAATTGTAAATTTTGTAGAAAAAATTTTTAGGCATTTTTTTAAATAAAAGACGTGATAACATTGTTTACATTTAGTTAACTACCTAAACAGATTTATAGTGTTTAACTACTTGAGCGAAGTTTGCCGAGAATGTGGACTTAATATATTTGTTGCCAAATAATACAAATACATTAGAATGTGTCAATTCGTATTTTAATGACTGAAAATAAAGTGATTGTATGACGTAACAAAAACAAAATATAATACTTTTTAAACCTTACACTGGCTGAATGATTGATAAATTACATTTATTTTGCTAATTGATTTTTAAAAACACTTTTATAAGGCTGTCTAAAAAGTCAACCGACTTGAGAATTTTGTAAAACATTTAAACAATTGTATAACAGTTCTTCTGTTAGTAAACAATGATCTCTATCTCTTAATCAACCTTTATTATTGAACCGTTGTTGACTATATCAGATTTCATTAAATCCTAATAATTATCCAAGTTATTTGACTTTTTAGACAGACCTCTACACGTCAATTTAAATTAGATGAGGCCGGTGTTTCCTAGCTGACTACCCTGAGAAGAAACACCGAAACAAACTCAGTCTCTTTTAAAATCAATACAGCAAACACGTAATGGTCAAATCATGCTAAATGCACGAACCATCATACTATGCAAATTTAAAATAAACGTTGTTTAAGATTAAAGATTGTATGTTACACTATCTTCACTAATATTATAAAGAGGTAGATTTTTTTTTTTAGGTATTGCATAGCTTCTATCGCGGGCCTTGAGCGTGGAGACCGAATCCAGAAATTCCGTAACGAAAATAACCTAACACCCCCCACTCATTTGTTTTTTGAGCGTGGTGACCGATAAGAAAACAAATGAGTGAACAATCAATCAAAATTCAATTCAATGTGTGAAAGTGTAACTTCAATTAATATCAAAGAAAAAAATACAAAGGAAAAAAATACTGCATAATTATATAAAATAAATAAATAATTATAATTGCATATGTTGATAAAAATGCTATGCAATAGCTTTACCGCGGCAGTCCCCGAGTGCCACACGTCTTTTTTTTTGTTTAAGTATAGAAAGTAATCTCTGAAACTACTCGTCTGATTACTAAACATTTTTCACCGATAGAAAGCTGCTATATTCCTGAGTGATCGGCTATATTTTATGTAAGCGGGCGAAGCCGCGTGCAAAAGCTAGTATTTACTAAATAGCGTACATAATAACGCCTATTCACGTTAACGTTTATTATTTAGGTTAGAAACTCTTCAGTATTGATTTTACAAAGTTGCGAGCGAAAGAGATAGAAGATATCAGCTGGCTGTCAACCCCTATACGATTGTACGAGCGATTCTATCGCCACCCACTCAAATTTATACTTTAGCTTACTGTATTTAAAGTCCGTTTTTAACCGCCCACATTTAATGATAAAGGACCTAAAAATAATGGGTCGCAATGACATTTGAACTTTACGATGTAAAAGATAGAGTTGGTTTTTCATAATTTTTGTAATTATGTCGAATTCTGAATTCAAATTTGTGTGTCGTGGCCAGATCTAAGAATTAATCATTTCATAATGTGGCCAAGTAAAGCTGGCCAGATCGTGTTTAAACGTTAAAGTTTGATGATATGTCAATCCTCGTTTGGCCTACTTTCTTTAGACTTTTTATTATCATAGAAATTCTACATCAATGCTATGACTAAACGAACATTGACATAATTATCATTTTATTAAGGTACTCCAACGACTTATTCACTAATAACATTTTACAAAAAATAACTAGTATTTAAATACACCAATTATTGTGGTGAACTTGTCACTCCAAGAAGTTCACAGCTTACACATTAATAAAAAAAATACTTACAATTAATGAGATCTATCATATATAAGAGTGCTTTTATAATGAATTAATTATTATTTTATGTTACAAATTGATTGAAAAAAAATAATTACTTCAATAAAGTTAATTTGACATTTAAAATAAAAATAATAGTAATTTTTTTATATTTATATTATTATTATTTTTTAGCACCTTTCGATACTAATTATAATTAACCTACTTACATTGTATAAAAAAAAAGAAAAAAATTAGATTAGATTCAAAGACACTCAAGTAGATTTTAGTCACTAAAAGTTTAACACTTGCTCTCGTCCCACCTAGAGCGGGAAAAGTGGATGATTTTCAGCATAAAAAATAAAAAAAGGTTTGTTTTTGGTAATAAATAAAAGTGTTTTTCTGTGTTGTATAATCGTAGACTGACGTAAACAGTAGGTGGGTAAAACTATCTTCACTAATAAAATAAATAAAATAATAAAGAGGTGTAGTCTGTCTAAAAAGTCAAACGACTTGGGAAATTTGTATATTATTTTATTATTTAGAAAAATACTTATATTCGATACTTTTTACATGGTAAGAACCATCAACAACACCCACCGTTATTAGTTAACAATGATCAAGATCTCTTAATCAACCTTGATTACTGAACCAGTGTTGACTACATCAGATTTCATATTACCTTAATAATTACCCAAGTCGTTTGACTTTTTAGACAGACTCTAAAGTTTTTTTTTTTTTTTTTTTGTATCAGGTAATCTCTGAAAGTACTGATTTAATCCGATAGTACATTTTGTTTTACCGACAGAAAGCTGCTTTATTCCTGACTGACATGGGCTATATTTTATGTACACGGGCGTAGCCGCAGGCATAAACTAGTACTAAATAAAATAGCAGTTAGCAAAATAGTAGCGCGTAGCATTGTATGCGCTACACTACGCTACGGTGTGCTACGAGCCTTACATAGATTTTAATTTACAGCTGAAAGACGTCCACTGTTGGACACAGACCTCCCCCATGTGTCGCCATTATGACCAGTCCTGTGCGTCTCGCATCCATCAGATTCCCGTGACCCTCACCACTTCACCAGGTCATCGGTCCACCTTGTTGTGGGAAGCCTTCCAACGCTAGATCTTCCGGTACGTGGTCGCTATTCTAGACCCTTTCGTTCCCATCGACCATCTGTTATTTTTTTTATACTCTTGCATATTTTTTTAATATTATTTTCAGTAAAAGGAAAGAGAAAGACATTTTTTTATATAATATGTCGCTTCGTCATAGCATAATTTGGAATTTTAAGTTATTTTAAATAATTATAATATATTTCATATAGAACTCTTTCCTCGTCTGAATTATCTGAAGACACAGTTGCAAATACCGATTGCAAACATATATAGACTTTTTTTTTTAATAATTAAACATTGTCGTAATTTCTTTTGTCGAACGTTTTGTATTCGCTGGACAAATCCCTCGAGTATTTAATATTATAACTTAAATTTTATTTCAAAACCTTTAAAAAGTAAACTAAAATTGGAATAATCCTTAATTTGTATATTTATTAGTTTATTAGCCTCCAATACATTTTTTCTTTTCATGAAAAATCATTTATCTCTATGCTCAGTCAGTTTGTCAGCATATTTTATTAATTTATCTCTTTTATTCTCTGATTTTATTTTTTTTCCACAAATCAATTAATTTGCCAAGATCTTAACAATATTTTCTTTTGTAAAATTTTTGATGGTGTACAAAACCGTTCTTAAATAAATGAATTGCGACAATTAAAAAAAGTAATCGACATTTTTTTTAATAATAAAACTAGTGCTTGACTACGATTCCACCTGATGGTAAGCAGTGATGCAATCGTTGATGGTGAGGCGCAATAGTTTATTAGGAGCCTATTCACTCTAGCCTTGAAGACACCGAAATTATATTCAGACGGGAAGACCGTTTGACCGCTATCTCACTTGATGTGGTCGACGATGGATCACGCTTGCCTAGAAGTAACCTATTCACTCTTGACTTAAATACCCCTAAGTTGTAGCTATCAGGAAACGGACTCCAGCAGGGAATTCCACTCCTTAGCTGCATAATGAATGTGTTCCCAAAACGCATTTTGTTCAAATTGTTCCATCCTTCGATTTAAGAAAAAAAATACTTTTGAAAAAAGAACACGCGATCGTCTGCGTAATTACCTACATAGCAGCCAGTAACAAAACGCGTTGTACAAGCCACGTGCCGAGGCGTAGAAAAATCAATATTTGTATAAACAATGTAGAGCTGAGTTGGCGATAGCATAGCAGTCACACAATGGCCTATCATGGGCTTAGTTGACCATTTCGGTCAACTAAGCCCATCGTGCCCATCGTGTTTTTAAAAATGGAATTAGTTAAGAATTAGTAATAACTGTGTTTTATCTACATGCAACATAATTTTTATTCTATGCGAAACCTAAATATAGTTTTTTCAGAATCAGTAACTGAATGGATTCCAATCGTTTTTACACCATGTTATATTTTTTCTCAAAAATGTTTAAAAAGGTCACAAGTTGGACACCACGGACTAAGTACGACATAGGTCACGGCAGGTCATAGCAGGCATTAAACAGCTGGGTGTAAGTGCAAAACAACACCTTGGATGGCCCGCTGACTATGAATAATTTCTGCTGACATAACAAGCTTATAACCTTGTGATTTTTCATGATACAGTTATGGAATTTTGTACATAGATTCTTTACATAAAAATACTTCGTAATTTCGCATAATAATATACTAAAACTAACGTTGTATATAAACTACACTAATATAATAAAGAGGTAAAGTTTCTTTTTTTGTTTGTAAGAAGTAATCTCTGAAAGTACTGGTCCGATTGCTAAAATTTTCTCACCGATAGAAAGCTGCTTTATTCCTGAGTGACATAGGCTCTATTTTATGTACGCGAGTAAAGCCGCGGGCAAAAGCTAGTCTTTAATATTTTTTTCGGAAAATGTGGTTCCATTTTATTACATCTCGATAGTGACATACATTTTTATTAAAACTATTTTTTTTTTAATATTGTTTTTCAATTATGTTGAAGGATTATCTGTCTATTTTTTTATCTTCTTTATGGCTTTTTAAAATTTTACCTATTCTTTCCGTACTTAATGATTTGTTTTTCTTTTGGAAATATTGAAAATAAATTGATCGAATTGAATTCTTTACAAATTGAGAAGGGCGATGTCAAAATTTAAAAGGGAGTGGCACGAAATCAATTTTTCTTTTGATTGCTCTATAATTTTTCAGTTTAAAAGTAGATAATTTAGAGCTTTACTGAGATAAAACATTAAAATCATATTTATGAGAAAATAGGTCACCCATAAGATTAAAACTTAATGTGTGACACTAAAAGTGTCTTCTGACTCGTCATAAAGGTAAATACATCTTTTCCATACTTCCCTGCTAATATTATAAAGATATGGTTTATATTTTTGTTTTTAATGAATAAATGAATGCTACTTTATCACTGAGTGACATAGACTATATATTTTCTACTTTCACGTGAATTAAGCTGTTGACTGAAGCTAGTCAATCCTATGTTTTTAGTAAAGCATCTTTTACGACGTTAGGGTGGAGTTACATGGCCTTATTTTTTTAATATTTTTTCTGGCTGTAACAATAGCATAATTATCACATTTCAAAACGGTTAAGCAAAGTCTCCTTAAAATCAGTATTTTTATTTCAGTAAGTATGAAAATATAGCGAAACATGTCTTTTTCGTTTCCATTTTTATTTTTTGTTGGAAATTACACTTGTTTAAATTACATAGGCGGACTTAGTATAATTAGGTATTCTCTACCAGTCAACCTTTAGGTAAAAAGACTATATTGAAATAGGTGTGTGTCTTATATCAACCAAGTATTTATTTATTATCAAACTGGGCCAACGTGAGTTAGTTACACGGTTGGAAAAATTTTCTTTAAGTCTTGGAAATATACAGATACACATTTTTTCGATTGGTATTGGTCATATAAATTATCAAAGTAAAAATAGGGGTGGGGTTACGAGGGTGAAAAATAACCCACGACCTATTTTCAGAACGCTAGTTAAAACGTTAGTGTATATTTGGTAAAATATACCTACAAAAAAAAAACTGTCTTATAAATCGTTCAAATCATTTTGAAGGATTCGATTACAAACACTGTGACATGAAATTTTTATATATTAGTCTACAAAATTCTATTTGTTACATTATTCTATACATTTAACTCGTTACGTACGTAAGCGTACTGATTAATGCGAGATTTTTATATATTGTCATAATAAAAAGTCATGAATACAGGTAAAAGTAAGAGACACACCCACGAAAGCCTGAAATCCTGAAAACCTCTCTTTACATTTCACTATTTTACAGGTAAACGAGAAAATGTATTCAAGGGGTGAATTAATTTCAAGCCCTGTTTAATTCGCTAAGGAAACTCTACACTCGCGAATTTTCTATTTTTCACCAGCATTTTCATATTTTATTCACTAGTTGAAATAAAAATCACGTGGTTTTCACTTAAGTGGCTAAGTTTTTTATGACTTAAATTTTTTCCTAAGGTTTCATACATTTACGAACAATTAACTGAAAAGTAATTTACGTTTCTCTTTTTCTGAAATATTTCATTGAACAAAAAAAAAACAATTTTTCCCAAGGTTTCTTATCATTTTATTAAAAGATTAACGTAATTTGTCTGTTTCTGAAATATTAAAAAAAAAATCTTAATTAGGTAATGCATATTTACTTCAATCATCGAACTAACTTCCATAATTTATCTAAATTGGTTTACCGATGTATTTCCGTTCAATTTCATTTCAATTAAAAATTATTTTATCCAACTCACAAAAAAACAAAAATAGGTTTTATAAAATTCGTAATGCGCATCACTATAAAACCTTTTTCTTTTCTTTTATAAGTATACGGCCACTAGCCATAAACAAAAAACAAAAAAAGAATTCTCGATTCAGCCTACCCATTATTCACACACCTGACCCCCTTTTCAGTAACAAGCCTGAAGCTTCAAGTATTGACATCAGAACTGAAACTCGACACATCTGTTAACCTGCTCGTAATATGCTAAACAGTTCGCAAACGACCTGAATTTACTACACCATAGACTATAGACCATAATATCAACCTATACTACTAAACAATTTACTTTGAAGATAACACGTAGTATTTCAAAAGCCACATACGCAAAAAAAGAAAAAAAAACACCTTTTTTATGACTTACGTGGCTAAATATGAAAATATTAGTGCCATAGAAACGTACCTGGTAGGTCGTATCATCAGGTTTGCCAGGGTACGATGCACTTCGTCGATAGTCTGGAGGCCTCGGTGGGGCAGGCGCCCTCCTCCATGGGGCGAAGGCCGAGGGCTGCGGCGGTTGGGGCGCGGGCCACCTGTACTGCGGGGCGCGACGGAACGGCGCCCTATACTGTCTCTCGTCATCAGCAACGCTTGGAGCCCCTGGGTATTGCAACTCGCCCATTGAGGCATACGTCCAACCGATGCGGCGGTCGGACTGCTACTAAGGTACTGGCGATAACGTATCGGTCGATGTGGGATGCGCGCGCACGCCGCGTTCCGTATTCGAAATTGGAATCGGGGGACAAAAAAATATAAATTTCGTTTTTTTTCTGTAATCTTTTATGCCTTGTTCTTTTCTAGGTTTTGGCGCATCCCTGTAGGACATAATTGTTTGAAAATGCGTTATGACGTGACACAATTTGTGTACCTGTCCTATTTCGCAAATACTTGAAATGTTTTCATCTTTCAATGCAGTATTTCAGTGTGTACATATATGTAAGTATAATGGCGCTATGTCTTCAAGACAGGGTAGCAGAATTAAAGCCTCAAAATTGGTTGACATTTAAACTTAGTAGAAAAAAAACAAATGAATATTTCGCTCTATGCTTTAATATTTTTTTTTTTTACATAACATTCAAATAGAGGCTGAAAATTGGTTCACATATTTATAACTTAGTGAAGAAAAAAGATATTTCGCTTTATGCAATGTATTTTGACATAACATACTAGTTAAGGACTTAAAATATGGTTGACATTTAAATTAATTTTAAAAAATAATCTAATTAATATTCGACAGCGATGTGGATGAGTTTTTTGACGCCATATTTTTTAGTTTGATTTTAATTAATTGCAATTAGCGTAAGGTTTTATTATTTTACTGTAATTATAGTTAATAATAAAGAACCATTAATATTTCACTCTATATTTTAAAAATGTATTTTTACATAACATATTCATACTAAGTCTTTTGTACTTATTCATGCAACTAAATATTCTAACCTGAATTTCAGTACTACAAGCAAATACTTCTAAAAGAGAGTGAGGCTGATAAAACTATGGCTATCTCTGTCATTCTCAATGTTGTCTCTTTCTCGCGTCATGAAAGAAAATGCCACCGTATCCTACATATGAGCATTATGCTAATATATAGAGGTTGTGGAGTTTCTTGCCGGTTCTTCTCTATGAAAAACAACCAATTGGAACTAATTTGACGTTTTTTAAACCTGAATATAGTCTGTTCTGAATGGATTCCAATAGTTTTTATATACACCATGTTATATTTTTTCCAAAAAATGATTAAAAAGATCACAAGTTTGGTACCACCAAGTACAACACAGATCACGGCAGGTCATAGCGAGCATTAGGTACCAGCAAACAGCTGGGTGCAAATGCAAAACAACCCGTCAGTCGCCTGGATGGCCCGGTGACTATGTATTTTTGCTGTCATAACTTAAGTAGGTACTACTTCGACTACTTATCTTTGCGATTTTTCATGACACAAATTTTGTACATAGATTCTTTACATAAAAAACATTAGACAGGTGTTTCAGGTTTCACTTATATCTAAAAATAAGTTTGTATACTATGCCCATGTAGGCTCATGTAAATGTAAATGATTCTAATACACTAAAAAAAATGAGCAAATGCGAGTCGGACTCGCGCCCTTACTCTCCGTGCAAAATTACCTATATAAAGAGTTCAATACCAGAATGGAGTTTCGGAAGATTTATCCGCAATGCAAAAAAAATTGTGACGTAAGTAATAACAAATTTAAATTAATTCCTATACTTGTGATAGAAGACCTTGCTTTATGCCAAATTTCAGGATTCTGGGTCTTAGGAAAGTACTCTATAAATTTAGATTTCCTCGAGTGTCAAAATGTACGTTTTTTGCCACATAAACTGAAGTATCTTTTTTCTCGTTAACTTACAAGTTTCATTTTTTTACAGCTTCAAGAGTATACGGTTTCAATTTCAACATGTTACCTCCACGCGTTCCCGAGATAAAGGGTCTTGACAGTCAGACAGACAGACGGACGGACAACAAAGTGATTCTATATGGGTTCCGTTTTTTCTGTTTGAGGTACGGCACCCTAAAATAAACTAGAAAGTGTAAATTATATTAGTATTATCATGACTAAAAAGTGTAAATTATATTAGTATTATCATAAGAAGTGTAAATTATATTTTTTATAAAAAAAAAAGACGTGTGGCACTCGGGGATGCCGTGGTAAAGCTATTGCATAGCAATTTTTATCAACTTATGCAATTATAATTATTTATTTATTTAATTTATGCAGTATTTTTTTTCCTTTGTTTTTTTTTCTTTGATATTAATTGAAGTTACACTTTTTGAGCGTGGTGACCGATAAGAAAACAAATGAGTGGGGGGTGTTAGGTTATTTTCGTTACGGAATTTCTGAATTCAGTCTTCACGCTCAAGGCCCGCGATAGAAGCTATGTAATAGCTTAAAAAATACAACGAACATTGAAGTCTGTTGTATTTTATTTTTTTGTAAAATGATTTTTATAATAATAGGTAAAGAAACAAGATGGCCGCCTCTTCAGCTGTCAATTAACAAATCAATTACTGTTGCGACAGTTTTAATCGAAATGACAACGATTATGAGTAATTTCTTTGAAACCATTACGTGTTACTTGTGTGAAATCTCTAAACAGTGTAAAACAATGTCTTTATCCGCATTTGTCTTTTATAGGGTTCCGTAATCAATGGGTCAATCGCAATAGCCAATTACTAAGGCAGTTATCACACTGCCGCGCACCCCCGGTTACTGTCCGGACCAAGCCCAAGTCGTCGACGGCGCGTGTTCCCGCGCGCCTCAAGGAGTTGTCAGCAACAGCAGGGACCCAGCCGGGTCGAAGCCTACTGGGGCCAGGGTTGTCCGAAAGGGCGCTTGAGCCCCGGTATGAAGGCTAGAAGGAACGGGGTGGGTCTTTTAGTCAATAAGAGTCTGATTCTATCTCCCGCTCCGCCCAAGAGCGGGGGTTGTCATCTGATGATTTTTTCCCACCATAAAAAAACACTGCCGCGCACCCCGCAGCGTAGTGCGTGAATGCGTATCTTAACGTTGCTTGTATCTCCCTTTGTATAGAAAACACGCACAGTCCAACACACTGAAACTGCATCCACGCGCGTTCATGCAGATCACGCACCTACTAGCGGAGAAACATGCACTCACGCGACACGCAAGGTACACTGAGCCTCGTAGTACCGTGCGTGAGTTTGTATGAAATGAGTGCGTGCCTGCGTGAATTTACAAAACGCACCTACGCGCCTGAGTGCGTAAAAAACCCGCACGATGATGCAGATCTGCACTCCCGCAAGTATCTGCGTTGGTGCGTTTTCACGCGCTACGCTGCGTGGCTCGTAGCAGTGTGGATAACCGCCTAACCTAACTAGTACTGCTAACTAATCATTAGTAGTAAAGCCTCGACCCCAGCCGCCACCGTAGGCGCGGGCTTGAGGATGACGAGCCTTCCGGCTGTCCGGTAACTGTCCGGATTGAGCCTCCCAAGATTACCATGTCCGGTAAGGACTTGTGTCCTGCGGAAGGACGCCGTGGCGCCTTTCCAACCACTCCTCAAAGGGGGCAGTTTTCCCCGCAATTGAAGGGGTAAGTGGACAAAGGTGTTAACTACTATTACAATTCTCTGGTAATATTTCTGCTGTTAGCACATTTCAAATTTCAAATATATACACCGCTAAATTTTAATCGTTTTAATCCCGTGGAGGATCGATCCGGTTCAGAAACCTATAGGTCGGCGTTGCGTATAAACTACCTACAGGTCATTGAACTGGCTCAGCTGACGTTTTCTTAAAGAAATTAATTTCGTACACGAGTTTTGAAAAAAGGGTACTTTTACAAATCGAAAGTGTTTCATGTACTCGACACTCCACGGGATTAAAACGATTAAAATTTAGCGGTGTATACTTGATTGACAATTAAAATCTTTGCTAGCATCTGTAACTATGTAACGAATTGGGATGTTTTAAATCTATGGATCGATTTATAATCAGTTAAAACCCATGTTCATGCAAAAAAAGTCGGTCTTTTTTATTTTGTCAGATAACACCTTTGTCCACTTATCCCTTTAATTGTGAACCCTCCGTGCTAGGACATGGTTCAGACCACGATCAGGAGCGAGGAGGAATGGCAGGCGGTCGCCTCCTTCTGCTAAGCAGTAATGCTAGCGAAGGAGACGGCCGCAGGCGTGAGAGAAAGACTTCCTCCCGCCCCAGTAGATACTACCACTAATGTAATAATATAATATATATATATTTCACAACTATCACACAACGCCCTCTAGTCACAAGCTAAGCACAGCTTGTGTTATGGGTACTAGACGACTGAAAAAACATACTTATATATTTCTAAATACATACATATTATAGACAAATTACACCCAGACACAGAACAAATGATCGTGCTCATCGCACAAACATTTGTCCTGGGTGGAAATCGAACCCACGACCTCTGGCGTAGCAGTCAGCGCCACTAACCACTAGACTAAGAGGCCTGTCAAACCACTGATCTCATATTGTGTGTATTTTCACTTTGGTAAGCATTAAGTTTTGTAAAACGAAAGCTTACAAGTATAGTCTTTCTAATAAGTCAGCCGACTTGGGAATTTTGTATAATATTTAACCAGTAGCTGTGCCCCGCGGTTTCACCCGCGTTTTTCTCGTTTCCGTGGTACCAACTCTTAACATCTTACACACGTGATAACTTTTAAACGAAATATCCGATTGAGATGAAACAAAAAGTATTTTACTTCTACATAAATACTCTTGATAACATAATGCTTAATTTCGATAAAGATTAATATTACGATACATATTTAACGTAGTTTTTTTTCTTCAGACGATTTAATAATTATTTTGAACACAAAATCGGTTATTGTGATTAAACCATGATAGCTAGATATTATGTTCTCACAGACTTTTTTGTAGGTCTTAATGGGATCTACAAACCCGTAGTACATCATTTTGTTCTATTGTCAATAGTTTTTGCAGTGCACGCAAAAATAGATTTTCGATTTTACACCTTGTGTTACAAAATAGCAATTTTATTACGGAACCATAATTTTGAAAAAAAACATAGCCTATAGCCTTCCTCGATAAATGAACTACCCAACACTGAAAGAATCATTCAAATCAGACCAGTAGTTCCAGAGATAATCGCGTTCAAACAAACAAACAAACAAACAAACTCTTCCGCTTTATAATATTATTAGTATAGATTATATAATTATATATTATATATAGTAAATAGATTTAAAAAATACTTATATTCGATACTTTTCATAAGGTTCTTCTGTTAGTAAACAATGATCTCTATCTCTTAATCAACCTTGATTATTGAACCCGTGTTGACTACATCAGATTTAATTAAATCCTAATAATTCCCCAACTCGTTTCACTTATTAGACAGACTCTACGACCTATTTCCTTGCGTATTATTTTCTGCTACCAAAAAGTTTGTATACATTTATAAATAAATTGTTTCTGGCACATAGTAAATTGGTCTTGTAACTGCAATGCGGAAAGCAGTATGCGTAGAGATATCGCGCTTTAGGATTGGTAAAAACGACACGGTATTTCTAGGATTCCGTACGTAAAGGGTGAAACGGGACCCAGTTACTAAGAGGACGGACAGCGGAGTCCGTCCGTCAATCACTAGGCTGTATCTCATATACCATGACAGTTAAACAGTTATTATTATATTTCTGTCGCCGCTATTATGGGCCAGTCAAAATCGACATCAAACATCGCAAACGCGCATGTATGACTTTTTAGGGTTTCGTACCTTTTTATGGTGGGAAAAAATATTCTAATGACATGCCCCGCTCTTGGGCGTAGCGGGATTTAGTGTCAGACTCTAACTGACTAAAAGACCCACCCCGTTCTTTCTAGCCTTCATACCGGGGCTCGAGCGCCCTTTCGGATAACCCTGGCCCCAGTAGGCTTCGACCCGGCTGGGTCCCTGCTGTTGCTGACAACTCCTTGAGGCGCGCGGGAACAGTGCGCGCCGTCGATGACTTGGGCTTGGTCCGGACAGTTACCAGACGGCCGGACAGTGAGCTCCCCATTGCTCACCGTCCGCAAGCCCGCGCCTACGTTGGCCGGAAATCAGGATCAGAATCCCGGCGGCGGCAGCGGCGCGGTGGCGAGAACGCCATTGCCTGATGCGTTCGGACTCCTCCTTTGCGAGCATTATTGCTTCGCAGAAGTCGGCGACCGCGGACCATGGCCTTAACCAAGGCCTAGCGGAAGAGATCTCCGCAGCCGATCGCCCCCACGAGGGCACGGCGATGCTCCGCCCAAGCAGGGCACACCTCGACTGTGTGCTCCACCGTGTTCTCCGGGCATTCCCCGATCTATCCATTCAGTGGCAACACCCAGGTGTCACTTCCGCACGAATCCGGTGCAGGAAACTCCCGAACGAACCATGTCCGGTGAGTACCTGCGTCATATGGAAGGTAAGGACGCCGTGAGGTCTTTTCAGCCACGCCTCAAAGAGGGGACTTACCGCCATGATTGTGGCGTGCCCAAAGCTTTCGTACCGCAAAAAGAAAAAACGGAACCCTTAAAGAATCACTTTGTTGTCCGTCCGTCTGTCTGTCTGTCTGTCAAGACCCTTTTTCTCGGGAACGCGTGGTGTAATAGAATTGCAATTAAAACCATATATTCAGATCTGCGGTCCCTTGAAGCTGTAAAAAAATCAAACTTTTAAGTTAACGGAACGAAAAGATATGACCGTTTATGTTACAAATAACGTATACATACATAATTTTGACACTCAAGGAAGCCAAAATTACAGGGTAGGTACAACTTTGCATAAAGTAAGGTCTTATAAGTATGACACAAGTATAGGAATAAATCTGTAACTGAAAATTTGTTGCTACGTCAAAAAAAAATCAAGTTTGTACGGAACCCTGAGGGCGCGAGTCCGACTCGCACATGACCAGTTTTTTTAAGCATTTTGCTGATCAGGGGTTCTTTTTATTTAAGGTGGGAAATCATCCAATGACTTTCCCGCTCTAGGCGTGTGGAGTGTCAGACTTTTACTGACTAAAATCACATCTGTTCCTTCTTTGCCCCAGTAGGCTTCGTCCATGCTGAACCCCTACACGGTTTTGCTGACATTTTTGACTGTCTGGTCTAGTGGTTAATAGTCCTGCCTGCTACGCCGCAGGTCGTGGGTTCGATTCCCACCCAGGACAAATATTAGAGCACGATGATTTGTTCTGTGTCTGGGTGTAATTTATCTATAGCTAGCTTTTGCCCGCAGCTTCGCCCGTGTACATAAAATATAGCCTGTGTCACTCAGGAATAAAGCAACTTTCTATCGGTGAAAAAATTTCCGTAATCGGACCAGTATTCCAGAGATTAGCTCCTACGAACAAAAAAAATACCTCTTTATTATATTAGTGTAGATCATAGAGATAGTTATAAGGGACAGCACTCCACAAACTTTAAGGGCTTGCTCAGTAGACGAATCTGAACAACCTTCCACAACCCTTTTTTTCAGGAAACGAAAAAAAAAATCGGCCTCGCCATACTTTTCCAATCAAGTTTAACATTTTGTATGGGGAGGCTTGTTTTTTTTTCGTTTTCTGAAAAATAATTTTGTGGAAGATTGTTCAGTCCCTAAAGCTAGTGTACAATCAAGTTTATTCTATTATAAGGGTGTAATTTATCTATAATATGTATGTATTTAGAAATATATAAGTATGTTTATCAGTTGTCTAGTACCCATAACACAAGCTCTGCTTAGCTTGGGACTAGACGGCGTTGTGTGATAGTTGTGGAATACTATATTATTATATTCGACCTACTTTAAAATATTGCCATGCATGAAAACTATTTGAAAGCGTATAAGTATCGATTTATATAGGAACCGAACCGGCCACTCGTCCACGAACAGATGGCCACAAGGGCGGCATCGCGGAACAGTAAGCGACATGATGACCTTGCAGTCTCATCGATCTGGTATTTACTCATCAGCCTTGTTTATATATTAATACTAGCTTTAGCCCGCGCGGCTTCGCTCCCGCTCTTCTCTAATTCAGCTTACTATACCCTACTCTACCCTACTCTACCCTACCCTACTCTACCCTACTCTACCCTACTCTACCCTACTCTACCCTACTCTACCCTACTCTACCCTACTCTACCCTACTCTACCCTACTCTACCTTACTCTACCCTACCCTACTCTACTCTACCCTACTATACCCTCCTCTACCTTACTCTACCCTACACTACCCTACACTACCCTACTATACCCTCCTCTACCTTACTCTACCCTACACTACCCTACTCTACCCTACACTACCCTAATTTTCATTTTTTTTTCTAAGAACCTTCTCCTCATCATAACGAACACAACAAAAAAAAAATTAGCGAAATCGGTCCAGGCGTTGTTGAGTTATGCGCTTACCAACACATTTTGCGATTCATTTTTATATTATAGATGAACAATGTATTCAAGGTATTTAATTGGTTAAGGATTAATGCTGTATTGGTTAAAATCGCTTCGAAAATTAGCCATTATTTGTCGTAAAAAGTAAATGACGAAAAAAAGTTATTGTGGGTTATCCATAAGAGATAGACATATACCATCACGGTCTTTTCTGTAGACCTTTTCAATGTGTACAATACTTAGTACATTATTTTGATAAAACTCGTAGGGTTCAGCCTGCGTTTGCAATGTAAGCGGAAAAAATGAAATTATTTACGACATCACATTAGAAACCTCAAAAATAACAGTACTTCTCCACTATTTAATGGATGTTATTATACATTATAAACCTTCCTCTTGAATCACTCTATCTATTAAAAAAAACCGCATCAAAATCCGTTGCGTAGTTTCAAAGATTTAAGCATACAAAGGGACATAGGGACATAGAAAGCGACTTTGTTTTATACTATGTAGTGAAGAAATATAGAAACCTTGCAATGCAACGTAAACAAGTGTCCATGGGGTTTTACTAAGAACGGAAAGGCTAAATATATAATATGAATATATAATATAATATAAAACAAGATTTTAATGAAACTCATTTTTTAACCCCCGACGAAAACGGTACTATTACCGTTTTGGGAAACCAAATGTACACTTTTTGACCTTAGGGTCATACTCATAAAAAGTGTACATTTGGTTTTTTTTCTTGTCTTAAGGTTGCTACTTAAGGGCCAAGCATCCGAAAAGTGCCATAAAACAGTGATTTTCAGAGGCCTACTCCTCCGTAACGGCTAGGTCAATTTGTTTGAAAAAAAAATATGTTTATTATAGATTCATGAATAATATTACCAACATTTGATTTTTTCGGGCTATTAATACTTTTGTCAAAAAAAATATATTTAGCAATTCCGCAACTTTTCCCTACTCCTTCGAAACGGCTTGGACCTTTAGAAACATTTTTACACACATAAAAATTGGTGGTTAAATATTCTTCAAAGTGAACATTGCATATGTAAATCAATCAATATCTCGCAGAGAAAATGGATTTAAAGCGCTTTCCGGGCGCTGCTGGCCGCAAATAAATGCACAGATTTGCGTACTGCCGCCTAGGCGAGTGCGAGAGTTGCGTTCACATAATTTCGGTCAGATGGTTCAAGGGACTATACGCCATAATAAGAAACACAGAAACCTTGCAATGTAACGTATACAAGTGTCCATGGGGTTTTACTAAGAACGGGAAGGCTATACTTAGCTACTACTACTACTACTTAGTTACTACTAAGTTCCTGACACAAAATTATCCTATCACTACACTTCACTATCCTGCACAATCCAAATCCTCCTCAATACCTTCGTGAACGCTTTGAGTACTTCGTCCCGAGGGGTAAACCCTGTCGCACTGCCAATTCTCTTCTTCTTCGTACTCCATTTTACACTTCCAGCCGTTATGAAGGCTCTTTCTCTGTCACTGCAGTGTGCCTATGGAAATCTCTTCCGCACTCCTTACGTGATAGCCCTTCTCTTGACGTCTTCAAGAGGACACTTAAAGAGCATCTCCTCTCACAATGATATAGTAAATGTATGTATTCATGTATATGTAAGTATCTATTTGTAAATGTAGGTATGTTAATCTTTTATTTTATTCATATTATTTTTTTTTTAATCGTGCACTGGATCTTACCCTCTACTGTGATCTCTCTCGATCACTCAATGGTTTGCTGGAAGAAAACTCAACTTTGAGTTAAGCTCGATTATGTACATGAACTCTGATATCCACATATTTTGTTATTGTGAGGTTATTTATTTATTTACATTTTCACTATTATAAATTAATTAATTATCTACACTTATAAACAACTTAATAACTATAATTACAGTAAATTACAAAATAAATAAATAATAAAACCCTAAAGATCTGTTTAAAGATCGGTCGAAACGTCTAGTTGACACTTCGCGTGACCCAAAGGCTGGCTTTTACCTTGGACAGAGGATAAGCATTGCCATACAACGTGGCAATGCCGCCAGTCTTTTGGGCACATTACCAGTCGACAGCGATGTGGAAGAGTTTTTTGACGCCATATTTTAGATAGTGTATTTTAGCGTAGGGTTTTGTTATTTATCATGGTGTACAATAAAGAATTAAGATTGTAATGACAATCATTTTTCATAGCAAGCTTTTATAGCTCGGTATACCTATATAATTATAATGCTCGTCAATACGAATCATACGATCCCAAACTCGATGGGGTTGTGTCGTTTAACTACCAAGCTCCTATAGCCACCTTCCAGTTCCATCATCAGATCAGCTCCATGTCATAATGATTTTGCATTGTCATCTGATTTACACATGCATGCAAAATTTCAGCTCAATCGGTAACCGGGAAGTGGGTCAAACTTAATTTGCTGATTACAGACAAACATCGAGACAGGTGAAACCAAATAAAAGCTTTTAAAATACGCGGGCTTGCGGACTTTTACTGACTAAAAACCCACTCCTGTTCCTTTTTTGCCTTTCTTACCAGGGCCTAGTCTTGATTTCAAAAACAAACCCTTGGCCCCAGCAGGCCTCGACCCTGCTGGGACCTTACGGTACGCTGACATTTCGTTGAGGCGCGCTTGGAACCGTACGCACCGACGCGAAGGTTACAGAAAGAAGAAAGGAAAACATTAACAAATTATAGATACTCGTAACTATATTTAATGAAAAGAATGTGCCACTCAGCTTAATGCCGTGACCACAACGCAAAAAGACAGGACCCTCGGACAGGGTACAGAACGTTCGGACGGCAAGCTACGCATTGCTCGCTATCGTGACCGGTAATCAGGATCGGGATCCCTGCGACTGGCGCGGGAAAGCCGCTCCCTCACGCATGCAGGTGCCTCCTCTTCCTTTGCCTGCAAATTTAGTTTGGTAAAGGTTACGAAGATGAAGACAGCTGGCCTCAAGGGCAGTACGACCTTGCAGTCTCATCGATCTGATGTACTACTCATCAGCCTCGTTTATATATTAATAAGAAATAGATAGACCTTGCAATGCG
Source organism: Mythimna albipuncta (assembly GCA_929112965.1). Classification (NCBI taxonomy): domain Eukaryota; kingdom Metazoa; phylum Arthropoda; class Insecta; order Lepidoptera; family Noctuidae; genus Mythimna; species Mythimna albipuncta. Next base: position 6,635,188 of record OV815985.1, on the reverse strand, counting down.
ACGTAGACGTGTGTCCATGGAGTTATACTAGGAACAGAAAGTGTAACTTACTACCTGAGAACTACGAGGGCTTGCGGACTTGTACTGACTAAAAACCAACTTCTGTTCCTTCGTTGCCTTTATTACCAGGGCCTAATCTTCTGTTCAGAAAAAAACTCTTGGCACAAGTAGGCTTCGACCGTGCTGAGCTCCAACTGTTTGCTGACACCTTGTTGAGGCACACGTGGAACCAGGGCCCAATAAAAGGGAGGGGCGAGCCGGGAATTTGCCCAAAGCGGCAAAAAATGAGGGGCAGCAAAATTGATTTATTCCTACAGTTGCCATCACGGATCTTGAACGCTTGGCGTCAGAGTGGAGATCGCTTTGCGCATTCCACACATTGGCGAGCCAATCGTCTTCGTTGTTAGAAGCAACGCAGTGAACGAATCACGAGTGACGTCTATGACGCGATGGCGCGGCCAGCCAATCACTGACACTCCCCGCCACCGCATCGCACTTCGCACCACTAAAGAGATTGAATATTTGACTTCTGCGCAAGTGTTCAAGATCCGTGATAGCAACTGTATCTTTCAACCTAGCCATCTACACCCAACTTTGCAGGTTGAAAATTTTATGTGCCACCTTCCAACCTACTTCAAGTTGGATAGTGGAAATATTTGAGCCTTAAGACTCATGACTTATATGGTTTTGTCTATGTAAAGGGTAGCGAAAATTATCTTTTCCCGGAGCGGCTGAATAGCTAGATCGGGCGGGATCGGGATCCCGGTGGCAGGGGCGGGAAGGCCGCTCCCTCGCGCATGCAGGTGCGTCCTCTTCCTTTACCTGCAAAGCCAGTTTGGTAAGGGTTACGAAGATGACGACAGCTGGCCTCAAGGGCAGTCCTTGCAGTCACATCGATCTGGTGTCTACTCATCAGCCTCGTTTATATATTAATAAGAAATACGTAGACCTTGCAATGCGACGTAAACGTGTGTCCATGGAGCTTTTCTGGGAAAGGAAAGGGTAACTCACGAAGTCACGGCCATTTAGATACCAGAGGTATAGAGGGTAGGCAGAAAAAATTGTTACTACTTTTTAGGGTTCCGTTGTTAAGTAGGAACCCTTATAGTTTCGCCAAGTCTGTCTCTCCGTCTGTCTGTCTGTCCGTCCTCGCTTAATCTCTGTGACCGTTAGCACTAGAAAGCTGAAATTTGACACCAATATGTATATCAATCACGCCGACAAAGTGGTAAAATAAAAATAGGAAAAAATGTTTTATTAGGGTAGCCCCCATATGTAAAGTGGGAAGAATTTTTTTTTTTAATTTCAACCCTAACGTGTGATATATCGTTGGATAGGTATTTAAAAATGAATAGGGGTTTACTAAAACTATTTTTTGATAATGTCAATAATTTCGGAAATAATCGCTCCAAAAGTAAAAAACAATGTGTGTCCCCCCCTCTAACTTTTGAACCATAAGTTTAGAAAATATGAAAAAAAATCTGAAAAGTAGAACTTTATAAGGACTTTCTAGGAAAATTATTTTGAACTTGATGGAAAAAACAGTTTTTGTACAAAAAGACAAACAGGTTCTACAAAACAATTTCTAGGCTAAGTTCGGATTATAATCGTATACCTATGCAAGCATTTTTTTCAAACTCTTATGAAGGTTCACTTATTGTGACGGACGGAAAACTACGGAACCCTACACTGAGCGTGGCCCGACACGGTCTTGGCCGGTTTTGATAATGTCAATAATTTCGAAAATAATCGCTCCAAAAGTAAAAAACAATGTGTTTTTTTTAATGATATAAAGCAGTGCTTGACTGCGATCCCTCCTGATGGTAAGCAGTGATGCAATCGTTAATGGTGAGGCGCACTAGTTTATTAAGAGCCTATTCACTCTAGCCTTGAAGACACCAAAATCATAATTGTATAGTTAGACCGCAGCAGGCAACTTGTTCCAGTCCTTCGATGTACGCGTACCGTAGTATTGTAAGAGAGGTATCGTTAGTTTAAACTTTCGAATACCATAACTAGAGATACAATTTAAAGACAATGAGAGAGCGAACGCCAGTATTCGCTTGGGGTTTAATGAATTAAAATAAGTTTTAATTCGTATTAAGTCTTTTAAACGAGCAACTTATTTTAAACTGTCGTTCTTTCATGTAACTAAGAGTATTGGCCCCATTTCCCATATTCCTTGTTACATGAAGGACGCATTGCCCCTGTTTGTCCGCATTATGTCTGCTGCAAGCTCCGTACTACTGGATACCGCACTCCACTGACCTGCTTTTGTATATTACGGCCGTATTCTAGCGTACACGGCGGCGGCCGGCCCGGGTGTAGGCCGGACGATCGCGCAGATAATTTGTTCGGTAACATTAGAGGCGTTAGCGTTAGCGTTGTAAGTTTTTGAATTTTTGGAACGTGGATTGGATAGTGGGCTTTTTAGTTTTAATGATGTAGTGTTTTTAGGGTCCCGTACGGCAAAAGAAAAACCGGAACTCTTATATCCGGCTGTTTTACGTGGATTTGACGCATATCCTATTTTTCTACTTATTAGTTTCAAGTCGATATTGTAATTTGTTTCATTTTTAGGGTTCTGTAGTCAACTAGGAACCCTTATAGTTACGCCATGTCTGTCTGTCTGTCCGTCCTCGCTTAATCTCTGAGACCGTTAGCACTAGAAAGCTGAAATTTGGTACCAATATGTATATCAATCACGCCGACAAAGTGGTAAAATAAAAATTGGAAAAAAATGTTTTATTAGGGTAGCCCCCTTATATGTAAAGTGGGAAGTGATTTTTTTTTTAATTTCTACCCTAACGTGTGATACATTGTTGGATAGGTATTTAAAAATGAATAGGGGTTTACCAAAACCATTTTTTGTTAATGCCAATAATTTCGGAAATAATCGCTCTTTTTTAGAGGGGGGGGACCCTCTAACTTTTGAACCATAAGTTTAGAAAATATGAAAAAAATCTGAAAAGTAGAACTTTATAAGGACTTTCTAGGAAAATTATTTTGAACTTGAAGGAAAGAACAGTTTTTGTACAAAAAAGACAAAAGTGTTCTACAAAATAATTTCTGGACTAAGTTTGTAGTATAATCGTATATGCAGGCATTTTTCTAACCTCATAAATAGGTACACTTATTGTGACGGACGGGAAATTACGGAACCCTACACTGAGCGTGGCCCGACATGCTCTTGGCCGGTTTTTTTTTTTTAAGATATGCGCCATGGTCGACGCAAATAAACGCTTTTTCTTTCTTCTCTCTTTCTTTCTTCTTTCTTTTAGGATCACTTTGTTATCCGTCTGTCTGTCTGTCTGTCAAGACAATTTACCTATGCTCAAGTCTGCGGTCCCTTGAAGCCGAAAAAAAAAAGATACTTCAGTTTGTGGCAAAAAAAAAAACAGTAAATTTCGACACTCACGAGAAAATCAAAATTCATGGGGTACTTCCCGTTGATCCAAAATCCTGAAATTTGGCAAAAATCAAGGTCTTAATAACACAAGTTTAGGAATAAATCTGAAAACTGTAAATTTGTTGTTACATCACAATTTTTTTTTTGCGATTTCCGGTATTGAAGTACAGTAGGTAGAGCCTCGCAAACCCAGCTAGGGAAAAACAAGACCCCTTCCGAATTATCGAGGCGTCCGGATTTAGAATCAATGTTCCTATTAAAATAGAAGCAAACACGAAAAAAAATTGCGCATTTAACATAAAAAAAAAAACTAGAAAAGTCTGTAATATACAAAGTATGTATAAGTATGTCGTATTCAATATTTACGATGTATGTAAGTGTATAAAGTATGTGAAGTAATTGTTATAATTTACGATGGGGCTGACATATCCTTTTTGGACAAAAGCCCCTAAATAAAACCTTGATTAAAAAAAAAGTATAAGTATGTAGTGTAAGTGTACCTATAGTACGTATGTATGTATAAGTGTGTGTCTGTATATGTCTGCTTATGATTTTCGCAGATTCAAATCTCAAATCTCAAATCTTTATTGCAATCCATAATGTACATGTCAGGTGATACATAATAAAAAAAATAGAAACAATTATGGACCCTGTCGGGCACAGCAACATTATAAATAGTAGGAGAGAGGAAGAGCGCCAATATAAGTACCTATTTAATTTCTCTTTAATTTCTCATCTGTACATCTGAGTATACTTAATCTTAGTTTTATATTACCTAATTATTAAATACAGATAAAATTGTGCAAATTGTTCACATTGATGATTATAAAATAACATGCTAAAAATAAAAAAAAATACAATTTTATGTCATTAAAAAGTAATTAGCAATATGTCAAGACAAAAAAAAATTGATGTGTGAATAAGTCAATATGAGGTAATGGTGTGATTGAATTGCTACCAAGTTTTTTAATGCTCGTTTTTCACCTCTGAATGAGATAAGAACCAACTCCATTTGTAATAGCAAGCTCTTATTTAGTTTCACTTATCTGTAATCAAATCTTTCAAAATAAATTTGATCCACTTCCCGGTTACCGATTGAGCTAAAATTTTGCATGCATGTGTAAATCATATGACAATGCAAAATTATTTTGACATGGAAATGATCTGATTATAGAACCGGAAGTTGGCCATAGGAACCTAGATAGACCTATCGCGTTTGAGCTTTACGGAATGGTCTTGAGTATTAATTATTATATACCGTGCTATAAACATTTCTTTGCCAAGAAAAAAATATTTTCATTAAAAAAATTGTTACGAATACCTATAGCTAGAAGATATATGGATGTCATCCCTTACTATTCAAAGGAAAACTTCAATTTAATCTATGCAGTCAGGCAGTCATTACAAATGTGCGCCATGTCGCCAGGAAAATGCCCTAGCTTTACCTTGTAATACAATAGACAAGATGGGCGTGTAACAATTACTAATATACATAACATACGTAACAGAACTAAGTTAGTATGTCAATGTAAACAGCAGTAGGTATATAGGTAATGAATTGTTACCGCATACACTGCGCAGCTGAAGCTGAATAGCTGATATAATCGGCCTTTGCAGATATAAAGAACAATGGTGGCGGTGGTACATGAAAATGCCGCTAGAAGGCGTTAAAAGTTGGTGTTTCGGAAAAGCGATAATAGATGACGCTGTTTTCTTTAATTTGATAGAAGTTTGTTATTTAAATTATCGAATTTCCAACTTTGATTATGAGTACGTAATTTTAAATTGATGTAATTATTTAACAAGTAAAATTCAATTCTAGCTGACATCATTCCTATATTTTTCGAAAAAAAAACTTAGGTACTGTCTATTTTGACATTGTCAAAATTGTCAAACGTCAATGTCACATTTCTCAAAACAGTAGATTTCTGTTTACATCTGTGTTATTTATTAAATTTGTCGCAAAAAAATGTTTGAACTAACTCCAGTAACAACATTAGCAACTATAAAGTGCAAGCAACAAGCGATACGCGCTGTTCGGTTCAATGTGGACGGCACATACTGCCTAACATGCGGAGCCGACAAGAAAATCAAACTATGGAACCCACACCGGCAACTATTATTAAAAACTTATGGAGGACATGCAAATGAGGTCTTAGATGCCGCAGGCTCCTGCGACAGCAGTCAAATCATATCTGCTAGTGCAGATAAATCAGTAATCCTATGGGATGTGACCACTGGACAACCATTAAGAAGATATCGCGGCCACGCAAGCTCAGTAACCTGCATAAAATATAACGAAGAATCATCAATGGCAGTTTCAGGTTCTATAGACAATACTGTTTGTTTTTGGGACATACTAAGCCGTAGACAAGAGCCGGTGCAAGTTTTAAAAGATGCAAAGGACACTATCACGTCCATCCAAGTGACCGACCATGAAGTTTTGACTACATCAGTGGATTGTCATGTGAGGTTATACGATATAAGGATGGCGAAAATGACTAGTGACTATATTGGTCATATTGTGACTTTTGGGAGTATGACCAATGATGGTCAATGTTTTATATTAAGTTGTAATGATAGTACTGTTAAATTATTTGATAAGGAGTCCGGAGAGATACTAAATACTTTTACAGGACACGAAGCCAGAGACTATTCTATAGAAAATGCCGTTAACGAGAAAGATAGCCATGTTATAAGTGGTTCGGCAACAGGAGAAGTTTTTTATTATGATTTAATTAGCGGTACTTGTGTGCAAAAGTTAAAACATAGTGATAATAGGCCTGTAGTTTCTTTGAGTCATCATCCAAATGATAATTGTTTAGTGACCGCTTGTGAAGATGAAATTAAATTATGGGGTGTACAAGCTGTGGAGGAATAAAATTTGATATTAGTATAAATTTTCAATGATTTTTTATTATAACATACTAACTTTTGCCCAAGGCTTCACTCCCGCTCTACCCTACTATACCTTACTCTACCCTAATCTATCCTACTCTACCCTATTCTACACTACTCCCTACCCTACTACCCCTAATTTTCATTTTTTTTTCCATTAGAACCTTCTAACCTCACAATAACAAACACAACAAAAAATGAATTAGCGAAATCGGTTCAGCTGTTCTCGAGATTTGCGCTTAGCAAATAGCAACACATTTACCGATTCATTTCTATATTATAGATTATTGTGTATACTCTTGAGATACTTAAAAAGTACCTCACAATTCCACTAGGAATCAATTTACGGACCATTAAAAAAACTCTTACTAAAAAAATCCCACTAACACTCATAGATTCATTTTATTTACACAAGACGACAAGTTATTGAAAGACAAGGTGTCAAAGTTATAATTTCTAAACGAATAGGAATTTAAAAATTTAGAACAGTAATGTCAAAGTGCGTCAATTGAGTTGCGTTCCGAATACCGCGTTACGTAAATTACATATTAATAGCTTTAACGCTTTAAAAAGTAGTTAATGTACTGATTAAAATATTACCTAATATTACCTTTTATCTAAATTTTATGATAGTACCACTTTGTGAGACTAATAAACCGTATCATTTTAAGAAATTTTGTACTGATGAGTATTTTTTTGTGTTGTTGAGTGTGATTGAAAAGTAATAAATTACAAAAAAACCGTAGTGCCGTCTTGTTCCGCTCTATGTTTAAAAACCAATTATTTGTTTAAAACTGGAACGCATGTTCTATTTAGTTTTTATACGCGGTTCTTGCGCTTCTGTTTTACAAATCTGCCAAGCTTTTGCCTTGATTCGCTGAAATAAACTGTATTAGAACTAAATGTGGTGTTTAAAATGGGTACCAAAGCGCCTGAACAGGTAAAGAAGACAAATAAACCGCGTCCGACGGTAAAATGCGACGTTTGCGGCCGTAAATTCCTTACAGTCTCTGCTTGGAAATCTCATTACAAATTTCTCCACGCAAAATCAGACTCAGATAAACGTATACCGTTTAAAAAACAGGACAATACGAAGCTGCTTAAGAAGAAGTTGGTTCCTTTGCATTTGTTGAAGAGGGTCAACCCTCCGGAGGTGAAAAAAGAAGAAAAAATTGTGGAGCCTGTAAAAACGCCTGAATTGGCGGCTAAATCGCTAAGCGGTACTAAGAAGCCAGAATTTGAGTGTCCGGTGTGTTCGTTGAAGTACCCTGTATACTTTACGGCATTCAGACATATACAGAAGAATCATTGTATCGACTATAAGGGTGAAAAAGTGTGAGTAGTGATTTGTGTTTACACTAAAGTCTATTTTGATCATGAGCATTTGACTTTGGCCGACTGTCTTCGAACGCATAACTTCATAGACCGTTCGTTGTGTCGATGCTGTTTTGTCGACATAGTTCTAAGCCTCACGCAGGCGTACGTGTTTATCAAGCTACGCGTCCGTGGACAGTAAGCCCAAGTAATCCTTTAGAAGCTTGTGAAGAGAATTACAGACATAGACAAACATATAATACCTTTTTATTAGAGTATAAGTAAGGCGAACATTACACAATAGGTTTTGCTGTCAGTTTTGCCAGTCCAATGTTTTGATTGACGAAAAACCTATCCTCTAATGCGATGATTGACGATTTTTAGTATTGATTAACAAAAGCCATCATTCGTACATGATTGATGCTTGCATGACCGTGTAACGGTCGCCTAAGCATTTGTCTTTAGCCAACTGTCTATTAATGCATAGCTTCATATACTGTTGTGTTCATGCCACTGCGTTGACTTAGCTTTGTATGTAAGCTTCATGCAGGCGTACACCAAGAGTAAAATGACGAATACGCGTCTATGAAGCCACGTGACCGTGGTAAACTTTTAGAAGCTTGCAAAGAGAGTTACAGGCATAGACAAACATATTAATCCTTTTTATTGTGTAAGTAATAACAAATGTTGTTAGTTTATTTACTTTCTTTAACATCATATTTTTTACTTCTCGTTTAACCTTTCAATCGTGGAAATTACAGACACAATTGAAAGTCAATAGGTGCGCGAACGCCGGCATTCGGCGTTAATGTATGTCTGAGTATGGTTTCCACACTTATTCCTATGTGGACCATTGTACGTGGGCCATGGTTGCTATAGCCTTAGCTGGGCTTATTCCAACCACCCCACCTCTATCCAAAAACAGATTAGGCCTCTCAGGTTTATCAGGGCATCTATAAGGGACTTAGATCCTAAGTGTCACGGCACACAGGCCTCGAAAAATAGCCGCCACTAAAAAAAGCTAGAAGCAGCCACAAAAAAAGCTGACAGCTTGTGGCCGAAGAAGCTTGAAGTGCCTTTTTTGTGGCCTTTTTGGGGGGTATTGAGGTTTGTGTGCATATTTCAGTGACACCTGTGCGGTCCAGGAGCACTTGCGTAATTGTCTCCTCCCACTCCAAGCATGCTCTGTGCAGGGGACTGTCTGTGATGCCTACTATGCGTTTCAAATAAGAATAGGTTCAATTGCCATGTTGTGAAGACACATAATACTGTCAAATCAAAGAAATTAGGTAGGGTGAACAAAACAAGAAGTGTTTAAAATTTAATTTATTTACGAATTGTGAACGAAAAAAGTTTAATCAGAATTCAGTTTTTCAATTTTGCTTATCTCTGCGTCACTGTGTGAAGTGTCGAGTAGTGGTGAATGGAAAAAGAAGGCGAATTGTTCCTAACAATGGCAATAAGAAAAAAAATATAATTATCTGATTTATATTAAATACTAGCTTTTTCCCGCGGCTTCGCTCCCGTTCTGCCCTACTCCACCCTACTATACCATACACTACCCTACTCTACTCTGCCTTGTTCTATCCCTACACTAATTTTCATTATTTTTTCCATAAGAACCTTCTCCTCACAATAACGAACACAACAAAAAAAGAATTAGCGAAATCGGCCCAGCCATTTACGCGTGATGGCGTGACCAAGAAAATAGGGATTCATTTTTATACATGTAGATTAAAGATTTAAGTAAGGCCAGAGAAACTATCGGATATCCGATATAAAATAATTTCCATAACCGTAACCAAATCCAAAATAAAAGTTAGGGATAATATCGGATAGCAGAGCCGAATTGCGACACGTTATGACAGCCTGTCGTGAAATTCTTTAATAATCTAATATCGTTAACCGAAATTATCCGAAACTAACGGATGGATAATCCGAAATAACTTCATATCCGTATCCGAAATTTCAAATCCATAACATGCCTGATTGATACGCAAAAAAGTTTTCTTTGCAAACCGTACTTTTCACTTAACGTTTGACAGATCGAGGTTATTGGCTTTCTTAAGGATCTATTACACTGCGCTGAATATCGCGTGCGATATTCCGACTCGTACTATTTTTCATTCTTAGAAAGACAGTCTTACCCTTATTACAATGCGCGATACGTCGAACCATAGAATAGGTACGTCGAAACATGGACAAAACGAGTCTGAATAAAGCGTAGTGTAATAGGTCCTTTATTTATTTTATTTATTTATTTATGGTTTTACTTTAACAAAAACGGCTATTCGCCAATTACATTAGTTAAAGACAATATACAAAAAAATTCACACACTCATCTCACAAAACTCCAGACACACTGACATGATCGTCTTCCATTCGTCCGCGAACACATCACAGTCAGGGTGCGTGTCCAAAAGAGTGTACTTATTTGGAACTCATAGTATAGTGAAGAGGTGCTTATTCAGTGTGCAGTGTCCGGTGATGATCCCCGTATGATGCATGGAATCTGAAGAAACAGTCGTGTATGTGCTCCTCGAGTGCACAGCCGTCAGCGAGATAAGAACACGAACCTTGGGAGCACCGAATTCACTGATGGATGCTCTAAGCAAACCAAAGAGACTCATCTATTTCTGGAATGAGGTGGGCTGGTTGGAGTACAGACGCCATGGCTCACGCACAATGGTCCGATAAGAATTAAGTGCGGAAGCCAGACCTCGAAGACATAAGATGGTCCCCATCACCACCGCTTTTTATACTGTAAAAGAGTATCTCGAGGATAAAACGGCTTGTATAATTGTTATCATTTGAATGTTTTTTTTTTTGTTTTAACTGCCTTTTTTTTTATTGACGATTGTTGTTGTTTTACAATTATGATATTGTTTATATATTTTATTATTTTTTTACAATTATGACATGTTTATTTTTACTATTTGACTGATTTTTTTTTTATATACTTTTTTTTACAATTTGCCATATTTACTTTTGTAAATTTTATTATTGTGAATGTGAGATCTATGTGTTTTCTTTTATTTTCGCATGATGTCTGGCAGTTTTGAGTATTTGATTTGGCCTACCCAAATGTCCTTTCTTTGGCATTGTTCGTCAAGTCGTTGAGCTCCTTAGTAGTCCTGAGTTGAGCTACACGCATACTGACAAATGCTTGCACTGACTGGACAGGTCCACTTAGAACTGTGTGCATCTTTCCTCAAAAGACCATCTCAGGCTCAATCTGCACGGTTCTTATATGATTTGACCATTACAAGTTTTGCTGTATGGACTTTAAAAGAGACTTTGACCCCTGAGTTTGTTTCGGTGTTTCTTCTCAGGGTAGTCAGCTAGGAAACAGCGGCCTCATCTAGCATAAATTGACGAAAGAAAAAAAATTGACGTGTAAAAGTGTTTTTATAAACCCTACTTGCAAAATAAAGATTTTTTTTTTATGGTGGGAAAAATCATGCATTGACATCCCCCGCCCTTGGGCGGAGCGGGAGATAGTGTCAGACTCTTACTGACTAAAAGACCCGCCCCGTTCCTTCTAGCCTTCTTACCGGGGCTCGAGCGCCCCTTCGGATAACCCTGGCCCCAGTAGGCTTCGACCCATTTATCATTATCATTTACCAGGCACAGGTTCTCAACTGATCAATCTTGTCTTTTCCAGGGCTCCGAACTCACCACACTTAATAAAACCAATACGGTTAGAGACATGTGCGTCGTGCGATCAGGAGATACGTTCAACGATAGCGCACGACTGTCCCAAAATGCAGGCGTCTAAAGATCAGTACTTGTGTCTGGGGTGCGACCAGGTTTTCTGCGGGCTTGTGTTGTTTCAACATCACGTGAAGGGGTTGCATGCTGACGATGCGCAAAATTATTTCTTTCCAAGTAGAAAAGGTTTGTAGGTTCTATCTTTTAATTATTTTACATTTTTATTTCACTATCGACATTGTGCTCACATGATAGAAGCAACAAGTAATATGTAACCAAGCATTATATGTAACACATAATATATAGAATGTCTGTAGAAAAAAACGACAAAGAAACGCGTTAGTTGTATGAGAGGCCCCCCTTCAATATTTATTTTAGCTCTCTCTCGCTCCACCTAAAACAGGAGAAGTCATTGAATGATTTCTTAAATAAAACAGCACAGTGCATATATCAAAAACTTCAACATTTTCAGAATTCGAAGAATGGAAGACCGAACTACAAGGAGCAATCAGCATCGAATTCACACGTCTCAACAAACAAAAAGGCAAAGAAATCTACCACTGTTCATACCAGACGACCGCTCCAACAACCGCTACCAGACTGTGCCCGGCCAGCATCTCCGTCAGAGAATACTCCAGAGGCATTCACGTATGTTACTTCAAAGAACACTCAGAACATACAGTTATCGATATACCGTTAGAATCTAATCAATACAACATATCATTATACACGAGAGATAAAGATGATGCGACATTAGAAGCCGGAGAATACAACGATCTGTATGCAGAATTCAAAACTGTCCTCAAAAGTATAATGATAGACGCAGCAAAAGTAGATTTAGCTATGCTAAAAGATCTTTTAGGTAGAGCGCTGGAAATGACAGCGGTGCTGAAAAGTTTTTATGAAGACGATAGTGACGGTAAGAATACTAAATTGAATACTAAAAACTTATCCGATGATCAAATTTCTAAGACTTTAGTTGATTTGAAACCGAAGAGTAAACGTAAACAGAGTTTTGAGAAGAAAACTGAGGTAGAAGTTGTCAAAAAGGTTAAAAAGACACCGGTAGCCGTTGAAAATGGTATGACAACGAGATTGAATAGGAGCAGTGCTGCGGTCAATAAATCAGTAACGTTCAGTAAAAGTATAAAAACGAAACCTGAGAAAACAACTATAGCGAAAGAACTACAGGATCTTCTTGAAAAGGATAGTATAAGTTCACCGAAAAGTACACTTAAAAGTACAAATACACCTAAAAGTACAATTAAGAAGACAGAGGAACCGCTTAAAAGTGTGCTGAAAAAAGTAGAAGAACCGCAGCAAAAACCTGAGACCAAAATAGACGTAGAACCAGCGCGGTCTCTCCTACAGTCTCCGACATCATTCAACGATTCTTATAAGCACTTTGTGAATCAGAATTTCAAAACTGTGACAGAAACAAGTACACCATTAAAAGCAAAAGCTAATGTTAAGAAAAAAGATGTAGTCAAAACTAAAATTGGACAGTTTAAAATTAAACCAACCTCTCCTAAGAATTCTTCTCCTAAGAATTTGTCTCCGAAGTCTCCAAAAGTAGTGAAGGAAAGTAAAGACCCAGTTGTGATGGTGCCGTTGAAAGTTAAACCAGATATTAAGTATGTAGTAAAAGAACAAGAAAACGACTGTAACATACTAATATTGAAGATTTGAATGACTGTTTTGTTTTGTTGTGTGGAGGAATTCTATAAATGTCCAGGTGAGGTGAGTAGCGACATCTATGGTGTTACATAAGAACTAATCCTGCATCGTGTAATCAAAGTTCTCAGTTCTCAGCGCGATTTGAATGTATATACAGCCCGAAATCGTCTGTCGGGCAGTTGTTCGTCATATAACACCCGTCTGGTTGGAGGATCAGGGGCGCCGACTCTGTGGGTGCTCGGGGGCTTGCACACCCATGAGAAATAAACAGTGGGTGCCGAGCACCCCTGAGAATAGACATCAAGAAACAGATCATTAATCGATTTTTGGATTTTTGAATGGGCGTTTTTTCATTACACGTTGACTCGTTCAACGCAGAGACGCATGGCACACATAATTAATAATTAATTACGCAGTATAATAATAATAATATTCCACAAATATCACACAACGCCGTCTAGTCCCAAGCTAAGCAGAGCTTATGTTATGGGTATTAGACAACTGATAAACATACTTATATATTTCTAAATACATACATATTATAGATAAATTACACCCAGACACAGAACAAATGATTATGCTCATCACACAAACATTTGTCCTGGGTGGAAATCGAACCCACGACCTCCGGCATAGCAGTCAGGGTCACTAACTATTAGACCAACAGGCCAGTCAAGTATGTACAATGCGTTCCAAATGAGAATAGGATCGCCCGCCATGTTGTGACATCACGATTTACTGTCAAATCGAGGTAAGAAATTTTTAAACATTAATTAATTTACGAAAAAATTAATTTATTTATGAACTGTGAACGAAAAAAGTTTAATCAGAATCCAGTTCTTCTATTTTACTCGTCTCTAGTTCTTCAATTTTGCCAAAATTTCTTCGATTTGACAGTACGACGAGACGTCAAAACATAAGAATCGGTCCTATTCTGTTTTGAAACGCGTAGTAAGTAGGACATTTATTTATATGTCGGTCGATTAGAGTGCATTTCTCAAGCCGGCGCCCCTGCGGAGGATCCTCCCTTTTAAAAGGAGATATGTGGAACTTTACTCTTTGTTCCTCATACTTTCAGACTAGTGACCCCGACGTGAACTAAACACGCATCCTTTTCTAGATGATTTCGGGCTGTCTATTACAGGGTTTGTAAGACACTGACAATCTCTCAGAACTGTTACTAATATCATAAACAACAATTTCTGTTCTATGACTTTAAAAAAACCGGCCAAGAGCGTGTCGGGCCACGCTCAGTGTAGGGTTCCGTAGTTTCCCGTCCGTCACAATAAGTGTAGACACTTATGAGTTTAAAAAAATGCTTATAAATAATCGTATATAGTTTGTAGTATAATACAAACTTAGTCCAGAAATTATTTTGTAGAACCCTTTTGTCTTTTTTGTACAAAAACTGTTCTTTCCATCAAGTTCATAATAATTTTCCTAGAAAGTTCTTATAAAGTTCTACTTTTCAGATTTTTTTTCATATTTTGTAAACGTATGGTTCAAAAGTTAGAGGGGGGGGGACACATTGTTTTTTACTTTTGGAGCGATTATTTCCGAAATTATTGACATTATCAAAAAATGATTTTAGTAAACCCCTATTCATTTTTAAATACCTGTCCAACGATATATCACACGTTAGGGTTGAAATTAAAAAATAAAATCACTTCCCACTTTACATATAGGGGGGCTACCCTAATAAAAAATTTTTTTCCAATTTTTATTTTACCACTTTGTCGGCGTGATTGATATACATATTGGTACCAAATTTCAGCTTTCTCGTGTTAACGGTCACAGAGATTAAGCGAGGACGGACAGACAGACGGACAGACAGACAGACATGGCGAAACTATAAGGGTTCCTAGTTGACTACGGAACCCTAAAAAGTATCATACTTTTAATCATCATATTTTCATCCAAAAATAAAAATATTTGAATTGAACGTTCTAAACATTACGAAGTCTATGCTAAGCAGGCGATAGTACAATAGTGGAGGGTAGTTGAACATGATTGCGTCGCGTCAGATTTGTGTTCTTGTAGCGAAATTCGGCAGTGCAGACGTAATTATCTTTACATGATGGTGTATCAGTATTCTAATGTCGAGTGTACTCGACATTAGAATACTGATACACCATGGAAATGGTGCGAATGCTTGCTAGGTGTAATTACAATGTTTCGGAAGCCTGTTTACTATTATTACGAGAAAAGTGCGCGGGAGCCGTAAGTAGATACAGAGTTGAAATGTGTTAGATAGAACAACGAAATCTTAATGGTTTGCTTTTGGTAAATGTGTTATGTTTTGTAAAAAGTCATAGAACAAAAGTTGTTGGAGGTTTATTTATTTATGTATCCTTTATTGTACACCAACATAATAATTTACACATTTGAGCCTTACATTTAGAATATACAATTGGTGGCCTTATCGCATTCCGCGATCTCTTCCAGGCAACCTGGTATGGAAAGAGATTGACTGGACATAAAATGGGGTGGCACATGGTGCATTAGAAAACAAGCTCAACAATTACTGGTGAAGAAAAGAAAAAACAAATAATTCTGTACATTCAAATCGCGCGGAGAACTTTGATTGCGCGATGCAGGATTAGTTCTTCTGTGGTGCCATAGATGTCGCTACAGATCTTTTACGTACGTACTTATACCGTTCATTGATCGATACGTCTGTACTCTATTCGCGTTTGAGACATTTAAACAAGCATTTTTTACTGTCCGTTCAACCGATTTTGACTTCTATTCCTTAGTCATAAGGGTGGCATTAAAAGCAAAAATGTGGTTTCAATACCAACTATTTACTGCAGCCACCATTTGTCATGCCACCAACGCAATAAAAGTTAATATCGGTTGAACGGACAGAATGAAATATTTAAGTGCTCGGTCACACGGCAGCGCGGTGTGGGTGCAGGAACGCGCGCGTATTGCTTTTCCACACTGGCAGCTCTTACCGCGCCCGCGTACCCACTATGGACACTTACATCACAAAATAGATAGGTACAGAAGTCAATCTACATACTGTGCGCGCTCTCACAACGCACACATAGACACTGGTCACGGACACGATATCTCGGAGCGCCTCGGCCCGCTCGTCGAACAGTTCCGGCTCAAACGCTCACTAGTGTGCGTCCACCGAGCGTAGTTATAAAAAGTGAAGGACATGCTACACGTTCCAAATGAGAATAGGACCGATTCCTATGTTTTGACGTCTCGTCGTACTGGTACTGTCAAATCGAAAACATTTTGGCAAAATTGAAGAACTTAGAGATGAGTAAAATTGAAGAACTGGATTCTGATTAAACTTTTTTGCGTTCACAGTTCGTAAATAAATTAAATTTTTCGTAAATTAATTAATGTTTTAAAAAATTATTTTCTCGATTTGACAGTAAATCGTTACGTCACAATATGGCGGGCGTTCCTATTCTCATTTGGAACGCATTGTACATGAGATTGTCTTCTGTACTTGTTTTGTGCTTGTATAAAGGTGTCCGCGCGCGTGCCGCGTCTAAGGGTCAACTCACACCCAAAGAGCGGCGAAGGGCAGCGAAGCGGAGCGCAGTTTCAGTTTCATATGAATTTTAACTTTATTATCATTACTATAATACTTATTATCGCATGAGAAACTCGAACGAGTCGCGCGGATGCCCGCGGCGCCGCAGGAATTCCGGGGAATTCTCTCGTTCGTGTTTCTCATGCGATAATAAGTATTATAGAAATGAAAATAAAGTTAAAATTCATATGACACTGAAACTGCGCTGCCCTTCGCCGCTCTTTCGGTGTGAGTTGACCCTAACGGCCCGCGCCGCTTGCCTACATCTACACCCAAATGAAGTTCTTATGTTTGAAATAGTCCCGCCCCGCATCAACTCTACCAATCTGGGTCATGTCTCATCTTAACGTGAATGAAATTAGAACCTTTTATAAAATGGTATCGACTTCCAGTTTAAGAGCTAGAGAGCTGGATACCAGCATTTTACATGGAGCGACTGCCTATCAGACCTCCACAACTCAGTCACTGGGTATATTTATAAAACGCGGGGAGGTGAGCGGTAAGATCATATGATCCGTATGACCGAAGTTGTGACCAGGCTGTTAGGTCTTCTACCTTCTACGTAGTTTCCAGGGTCAAAATAATTACATTTAATTTAGTCCGTATTTTAGATTATAAAAAAATATTGGATACGTATTTTTTCTTTTTTCGAATAAACAGAAAATAACATAGATATAGTCCATTAAAGTTACGTGTGACGTCACCCCGTGCGAAAAATGCAGCACGGCGTGACGTTACACGTAACTTTAATGGGCTATATCTCTGTCATTTTTGGTTTAATTTACAAATAAAAAAATACGTGTCCCTTATTTTTGAATAATCTAAAAGACGGACTAATTACATTTTTTTACGGCAACTAGCCTATTATCATCATCATCGTTTCAGCCGATATACGTCCACTGTTGGCGATAGGCCTCCCCCAAGTGTCGCCAAAATGACCGGTCCTGTGCATCTCGCATCCATCGGATTCCCGCGACCTTTACCAGGTTATCTACTTCTACATCATACTTTGCTAATATCTTTTAACATTGGCCACCTCCACATTTGTGGTAGTAATATACACCGCTAAATTTTAATCATTTTAATCCCGTGGAGAGTCGATCCGGTACATGAAACACTATCGATTTGTAAAGATAAAATTAAAAAATAAAGTACCTTTTTTTCAAAACTCGTATTAATTTAAGCATATACGAAATTAATTTCTTTAAGAAAACGTCAGCTGATCGAGCTCAATGACCTATAGGTAGTAGTCGACATTGCGTACAAACTACAGGTCCTTGAACTCGCTCGTAATTACGTCTGCGTAAATTAAACTGTCTATATACGTGCGTAAAACGACTTATCTGGACATTAAAACTTTGATCGCTACGTCAAAAAAGCAAAAACGTGATTTTAGCGACACACTACGATTTCATTCTTCTATTTGTCTTGTAATCGTGACCGTGGCGTGTTGGACACAAACAATTTTGTTTTGTCATCTAGACTGGTGGTCAAAGGGTAGTTTATATTGACATATTGTCTCTGTCAGTCTAAGACGTATTCTTGCGATGGCAATAATTTTTTAAAAGAGCTTTGAATGTTTTAGTGGAAGTTGTTTTATTTAATGTTTGACTTGTGTGATTTGAGTTGGGCATATGTTTACGTAATGACGCAAATGATGAGTCGCGCCAACTCTAGGGACGCATTTGTTTCGCTCCCACTACTGCCCTTGTGGATACTAGAGCGAGCGAGAGAAATGCATGGCTCGATTTTTATTCGGCAATATCCGGTTTTAAGGGCTTGTCCGCACAGCGGTATTTCACTGCGCGTTTTTTTTTTTCGTTATTCTGTAACACATTGAATCACATGGAAGTTTCCGCACAGGCGATAAAAAAACGCACGATAAAAAATTCTGTGATTTCTTGCAGATTTGACGCGGCGCGGTGCGGAAATAAATCCGCGCGGTAAAAACGCTGTGCGGACAGGTCCTAATAGATTTAGTTTAGTGAAACGACATGTCACTGACGATAAATTGGTGTTATGTCATATCACTAGATACAGATACTTTTAATAAGAAGACGTAATAAACAAAAATATTCGACATCTACCGGGATTTCGTAATATCCCTAGGGATTTTGCAAAATCCCTGTTTTCCTCATTTCCCTCCGACGTAAAAATCGTGTCACAGAAAGGTTTACTATGATTTATTACATTCAAACAAAACTTTTTCACTGTCCATTCAACCGATTTTGACTTTTATTACTTTGGTAGCATGACAAATGGCGGCTGCAGTAAATAATTGGTATTGTAACCACTTCTTTGCTTTTAATGCCATCCTTATGCCAACGGAATAGATATCAAAATCGGTTAAACGAACAGCAAAACGGGTTGTTTGAATGTGTAATCTTTAAGCGAATGGAATATTGGTACCCAATTATGCTCAACTCATATTTACTATTTTTAATGTATGAAAGGGATACATTATGTTATGTTTATACCATTTTTTTTATTTTTAAGAATTGCTTGGACTACATATTTAGTTTGGAACGAATTTTATTAGCTATTTAATAGCCTACATCGGATATTTTCGACAAACACCGCGGTTATTCCTCCAAGGTCGCACATTCACGACCAAACACTCGCATCTCGTCAGCTCTTCTGTCACCTATGGGGATTGAAGAGCTAAACGAGATGGAGACCCAGTCGCCCTGGCAAATAGGACGCGAGAACTCTTGTCGGACTAATCCGACGCCGGCAGATTAAAATTGCATGAAGAATGAAGTATTTTCTATAGCTATGTTGTCCAGGCCTTAAGATATTTATGATAAGGTTTTATAAATAGTTAGTAATAAGTAGAATTAGTTTTTATTATTATGTAACGATGTTTAAAATTTGAAGAAGAGGATACGTCGGTTTACTTTTTTTTTCTGTAAAGATTTTGCCAATCAAATGCATACCTTAAGGCAAAAGCTACTAACCTATAGTCTGTATCATTTAAAAAATACTTATATTCGATACTTTTCATAGGGTTCTTCTGTTAGTAAACAATGATCTCTATCTCTTAATTAACCTTGATTAATTATTGAACCCGTGTTGACTACATCAGATTTCATTAAATCCTAATAATTACCCAAGTCGTTTAACTTATTAGACAGACTCTACTTATAGCACCATAATATAATAACGACAAAGACTTGGCGTAACACTAAACTTAAATCGCGTTGTCAGTGCTTAGCCAGACTGACAGCGAGGTGCGGGGAGCGGTAACGCGACCGTTGTACCTGTCCGCAGTCAAGCCATCATCAAATCATCAGCTACCCGCGCTCGTTATCCCTTTAAGGGTCAACTCACACCGAAAGAGCGGCGAAGGGCAGCGCAGTTTCAGTGTCATATGAATTTTAACTTTATTTTCATTTCTATAATACTTATTATCGCATGAGAAACACGAACGAGAGAATTCCCCGGAATTCCTGCGGCGCCGCGGGCATCCGCGCGACTCGTTCGAGTTTCTCATGCGATAATAAGTATTATGGTAATGATAATAAAGTTAAAATTCATATGAAACTGAAACCGCTCCGCTTCGCTGCCCTTCGCCGCTCTTTCGGTGTGAGTTAACCCTAACCACCCGCGCTGAATTGGTCCGTTGAGTATTGTCGTGTTGGATTCGCCAGGGTCGTGTTTTCGCGACTGGGTACTCCATCTCGTTTAGCTCTTCAATCCCCATAGGTGACAGAAGAGCTGACGAGATGCGAGTATTTGGTCGTGGATGTGTGACCCTGGCGTGATAAACGAGAGTGTTTGTCGAAAGAATGACTAGATTGCGGACAGGCACTATCGCTCCCCACACGCGTTGCCACTCCATCAGAGCACTATTAGTTAATTGGTGTTACCCTAACTTCAGCATATTTAAAAAAAATGCTTGTTCTATTTGTTGATTCTTGATATGAACTTTGATGATACATTATTGATAAAATCTTTAGGGTGAGTTGCACCATTTAACTTTAACGATAACCAAACCATAATCAACCGTGAAAAGGCCGCCTATTGGTCAATTCGAAGATTTTACAACTGTTAACGGCTTTGTTATCGTTATAGTTAAATGGTGCAACTCACCTTTTAATGTTTAAGTTTACATGGTTATTGCAAAGCGTGCACATGTAATAAATATTGTTTGATATATTCTGGCGTCATTTCAGCCAAAAGACGTCCACTGTTGGACATAGACCAACCAAAACTGGCTTTATCCTCTTTTTTAAATTTAACAGTCGTTTGTAAAAACAACATACTGTACATTAATTAAATAAAGATTGTAATTTTGTAATTAAAATTGTTTTTATTTGAAATGGATTTCACTACAAATGTGCGTTCCATCACCCGAAATATATAATTAGTGGGTAGTTTTAGAAGATCACACAGGGCGTATCACTAACCTCTACCACAAAATAGATAGGTACAGAAGACAATCTCATGTATGTACTTCACTTTTTATACCTACGCTCGGTGGACGCACACTAATGAGCGTTTGAGCCGGAACTGGAATCTCGGTGACGTCTAGAGTAAGTCAGTCAGCTGTGCCATATTGTGTTGCTTGTTTTAAATGATTTTGTCGTGCCCTGTTACATTCTATCATAGTATTGCGTAATGTTGTAAGCCCATTGTGTATATTATTGTAACTGTACTATAGGTAGTATTGCATGCTTCGTCATTAGACGACCACAGTTAAACTAAATTTTAAATCTCATGTGAGTAAATGTTCTTATAAGAAATAAAGATTCTTTAAACCTAACTGTTGGACTAGCGGGCCGAGGCGCCCCGAGGTATCATGTCCGTGAGCGGTGTCTGTGTGTTCGTTGTGAGAGCGCGCACAGTATGTAGATTGACTTCTGTACCTATCTATTTTGTGCCTCTAGGCTCTACTATTTACCACTGGACAGGCTGTTCCATATCGGGCTTGCGGACAGTGAGCAATGGGTAGCTCGCTGTCCGGCCGTCCGGTAACTGTCCGGACCAAGCCCAAGTCGTCGACGGCGCGCACTGTTCCCGTGCGCCTCAAGGAGTTGTCAGCAACAGCAGGGACCCAGCCGGGTTGAAGCCTACTGGGGCCAGGGTTATCCGAAAGGGCGCTCGAGCCCCGGTGAAGGCTAGAAGGAACGGGGTGGGTCTTTTAGTCAGTAAGAGTCTGACACTATCTTCCGCTCCGCCCAAGAGCGGGGGATGTCAAAGCATGATTTTTCCCACCATAAAAAAAAGGCTGTTCCATATGTTTGACAGCAAAGTTTTTGTGCCTATTTGAGGCGTCTCTCGCGAGCGCCCAGAGAACTAATTTTAACGTGTAATGTAAAATGCAGAGAATTGTACAGCACTGTATATTTGCATTTGAATTAATTTCGTTCGAATTCAGTGTTATTCATGCACACTATTGGTAGTTTTAGTACCGTACACTCGTTACGGCAGATATCGCCAAAATGGTGAATATCAAACGGGGCACAAAACTTTAACGTAAGCCACCGTTTCCTCGTGGACCCGATCGACGATGGTAACCCCATAGATTATACACTTGGTAACCCCTTTTTGGGGGGGGGGGGGGAAATCATCCAATGACAACCTCCGCTCTAGAGCGGAGCGGGAGATAGTGTCAGACTCTTACTGACTAAAAAACCCACCCCGTTCCTTCAAGCTTTCGTACCGAGGCTCAAGTTCATTTTCGGATAATGATAACCCTCGCGTAGGGTTTTGATTCAGGTTTTTTTCTTGACTTCATACACTGCTCATAAATAATTGCAAAAGCCTTGAGTGCAGCGCTGGCCGCATCGACGAAATCCAAATAGGCACATTGGATTAACAACCCAATGAACCTATTCATTGGATGGATAATTCAATGTACTGCGCTCTCGACTCGTCGCTGCGTCTAGCGCTGCATTCAAGGCTGTTTTGTTAGAGAATAGCACCGCTGTGCTCTACATTGAAAAATGCATGTACCAATATTTACAAAAGCATGGGGGGGGTGCTTTGCTTACTTTTGCTGACGAGATGCGTATCTCACGCATCTCGTCAGTAAAAGGCTAAAGGCTAGAGTGAATAGGCTCTTAATAAACTAGTGCGCCTCACCATCAACGATTGCATCACTGCTTACCATCAGGCGGGATCGCAGTCAAGTACTAGTTTATAACAGATATAAAAAAAAAAGGATATAAATAAAACACATATATGAAATATCGATAAAGTTTGTTTTATTGAGGATCACAATCGAACTGGTTCTGTTGTACATCCACTTAACTAGGCTTGGCCGAATGGGTTCACTTATCAACGACGACGTACTCTGGCGAATGAACAAACAACAAATCGAGAAAAATTGAACATAAATCACTTATTGGCGCCCAACTTCGAAATTGAGTCCCAGTTTTGGCATTGGAAACCAATGTGACGCATTGCTTTGTATTAGCGCCCAACTTCAAAATGGAGTCCCAATTTTTGACATTGGGCGCCAACACATCACTTCTAGGAGACCCAATATGGTGCATAACGTCAAAGTGGAGTCCTAATTTTTGACAATGGGCGCCAATACGTCACTTCTTGGAGCTTATTGGCGCCCAACGTCAAAATGAAGTCCCAATTTTTGACATCGGGCGCCAATACGTCACTTCTAGGAGCTTATTGGCGCCCAGTCTTAAAATAGGGACTCATTACGTCTCGACTAGGAGTGACGTCTTTCTATTCTAAAGTTTTTTTTTGGCATTTTGCTGGTCAGCGTCAAGTTGTACGTTGAATATAGAAGGCGGTAGATAACCGTGGAATAAAATACATTGACCTTTTCCTAATATCTCTCCGTAGGCACCCGAAAAACAATGTTTTCATTTCTAGATCATGTAAAGGATCACGGTACATGTCGATTCAAGATAGCTTTATATCTTTATTTCCGCCTTTGAAATTAAGAATGTCAATATATATAGGAGGGTCAATGACTGGTATTCCACGTTTACCTGGTACCTACCTTAAAATATGACTGGCGACAGAAGTACGTATAATTTATTTACGGATTTAGTAAAACCAATAAATACAATCCTCTCAAATTGTTTTTTGCTATTGAATGGCAAAATTACATGAAAAAAGAGACTGATCTGGCAGACTCCAATCACTTGTCTCTTCTGTCAATATGCATATACTTCCACTCAATGCTACACACAGGGCCCCTCACTGTACTCCTTCTCTTTTAGACCTCATCCTAGTTTCTGACCCTAAGAAAGTAGCCACACATGGACAGCTGCCTGCTCCTTTTTCCTACCATGACCTCATTTACGTTTCCTATAAGATCCGTCCTCCGAAACGCAAGGCCAAATTTCTCTTTCTTCGTAGTTTTAAAAACGTTGATTTGGAGCGTTTGAGGGCTGATGCAGCTAGGATTGACTGGTCTCCTGTACTCACCTGCGAGGATATGGACACAATGGTGTCGGTTTTTAGCAGGACTGTGTTGGATTTGTATGAGACTCATGCTCCTATTAAAAAGGTAAGAGTCAAGCACCTTCCTGCACCATGGCTTTCTCCAGAAATAATAAACCAGATGGCGAAACGGGATAAAGCCAAACGTCTTTATAGGAAGCGGCCTACAGAAGAAAATTGGGACTTATATAAGAACATGCGAAATCGCTGCAGTCGTTTGTGTAGAGATGCGAAAAGGCGTCACATTCACAACTCAATCGACAATTCCAATCCAACGCAAGTATGGCAGTTTTTGAAGACTCTTGGTATTGGCAAAGCCACTAACAAGAGTTCTCCTGATAAAATGGACCTCAATGCACTTAATGCACACTTTTCTATGTCACCAGTTACACTCGATGACGATGTTAAATCGTCAACTCTTAATGATCTTGCTAATCTTCCTCTGCCTGATAATACCTCTTTTTCTTTCCATTCAGTTACTGAGCTAGATATTAAGAAATGTATCCAATCCATATCTACCAAGGCGGTAGGCGACGATGGCCTTCAGCTCCAAATGTTTCTACCTATTCTGAGTGAAATAACTCCTGTCATAACTGACATTATAAATTTCTCTCTCTTCACTAATTCCTTTCCTTCTGCTTGGAAGAAGGCTCACGTCCTACCGCTTCCTAAAGTTTCAAATCCTACTTCACCATCCCAGTTTCGACCAATATCCATCCTCCCAATCCTCTCCAAAGTCCTTGAGAGTGTTGTTCAGAAGCAACTGTCTCGTTATTTATCCTGTAACAGCCTACTAAGTCCCTACCAATCCGGTTTCAGACCTGGCCATAGCACTGTAACAACCCTTATCAAAATAACTGATGATATGAGACTAGCTATGGAAAATAAATGTCTAACCGTATTGGTTTTGTTGGACTTCAGTAGTGCTTTCAACTCGGTTGATTTTGACATCCTCTTAGGAATCCTTTCTTCCCTTAATGTCTCTGCACCAGTAATTGAGTGGTTCAAATCTTATCTTCGGGGCCGCTCGCAGTCTGTTCGATCGGATGAGGATTCCTCTGAATGGTGTGATTTGGCTGCGGGTGTACCTCAGGGTGGCGTCCTCTCTCCTCTACTTTTCTCAGTTTTTATAAACGCTCTCACTAAGGTCCTAACTTCTAACTACCATCTCTACGCAGACGACTTACAGTTATATCGTCATTTTAAAGTCGGCGAACTCGTTGAGACTATAGCTGCCATCAATGATGACCTTGAAAATATCAACAAGTGGGCTAAGTCCTTTGGGCTCTTACTGAATCCAAATAAATCTCAAGCGCTCATTATTGGTGGCAGATATATGCTTAGTTTACTGAATCACCAGTCTCTCCCACCAGTAGTTTATGACTCAGTACCTATACTTTACTCGAAAAGTGCTAAGAATCTAGGCGTCCATATTGATACTAACCTTTCTTGGGATGTTCATATAGCTGATGTTAGTAGGAGGGTCTTCTACTCGTTTCAGTCCCTTAAACGTCTCCAAAAATTCCTACCATTTCATACTAGGGTCACCCTTGCGCAATCTCTTCTTCTACCGCTAATAGACTATGCGGATGTCTGTTTTCTCGATGCAACGGAGGTTCTACTAAACAAACTCGAGCGACTGCAGAACTTGTGCATCCGCTTCATTTTCGGCCTCCGCAAATACGACCATGTGTCGGAGTTTCGGACCAGATTGAAGTGGTTGCCGATTCGGCGTCGGCGTGATACCCATATTCTATCTCTTCTCTACTCTATCCTACACAACCCTAATTCTCCACAATACCTTCGTGAACGCTTTGAGTACTTCGTCCCGAGGGGCAAACCCTGTCGCACTGCCAATTCTCTTCTTCTTCGTACCCCGTTTCACACTTCTAGCCGTTATGATGGTTCTTTCTCTGTAACAGCAGTGCGTCTGTGGAACTCACTCCCACACTCCTTACGTGACAGCCCTTCATTAGATGTCTTCAAGAGGAAAATTAAAGAGTATTTCCTTTCACAATGACATAGCATATATATATATATATATATATATATATTTATAATATATAAAGTATGTGTGTATTTATGTATGTAGGTATACTTATTTATGTATTATCATTTTATTTATAATATTTCTAATTTTGAAAATTGTGCACTGGACCCTACCCTCTACTGTCATCTCTCTCTATCGCTCAATGGTTTGCTGGAAGAAAACTCAACTTTGAGTTAAGCTCGCCTATGTACATGAACTTTGTTATCCACTTATTTTGTGTTTTTATAGTGTACAATAAAGAATTAAAGAATTAAAGAAAAAGTCACTTTGACACCGACCTGCAAAATGCAAAAACCTTAAGAAAATTAGACATTCGCGGGCTTTTTTTGTTTTTTCCCTTTGAGCTTTGTCACGTCAGAATCCATTTTATTTAAAACTGCTAAAACCGTTACATTCAGCCGGATATAAATTTATACCTAAACGGATAACAAAATTTTATATATAAAAAAAAAAATATAAAATTTTTGTTCATTCGCCAAAATAACAATTTACATTAAAATTACAACGTGGCAAGATACCTAGATTCTTTTCAAAATTCACCTATCTAATAGAATTTGACATTTAAAAGTTATCTTATGAATTATTGAGCGAATCTGCGCTTAAAAATGTAATAAAAAGTCGAATTTGAGCCACGTTTTCATTGGAAAAGGCATGTCGGCAACAATTTTGTGACAATTGACTTTGTTGCCAGATTAAAAATCGAACTT
The DNA here is from genome assembly GCA_929112965.1 of Mythimna albipuncta. Taxonomy (NCBI): domain Eukaryota; kingdom Metazoa; phylum Arthropoda; class Insecta; order Lepidoptera; family Noctuidae; genus Mythimna; species Mythimna albipuncta. The sequence goes on along the minus strand of OV815985.1, from coordinate 6,608,450 downwards.
TACACTCAAAACAACAAGCGATTTTCATTTGAAACTTTTTAATCTCGGCTTTTAAAAACTTGTTATTGTAATTTAAAATTTTAACGTAGTCTTAGTAAAGTTCGAAATATGAAAATTACTCGTTAGTTTGAATCATATAGAACTAGACGGCGTGACTGTCACAAAATCGATTAACCCGATGAAAGATACATAGCGAATGTGGGGCTTTCTGTAAGTCATAGCAACGACGCGAAGGTGTCACTGACACCTAATGAATTGGGCTAATCAGAACTCTAAAATTCTCATTTTAACCGCATGATCGCCTCTCTCACTTTTTTGACCATATTTACTTAACAGCCCGATAGAAAACGCTTAATCAAATTGTCAATGTCTGACTATCAAGTACTAATATTAAATCACACTCGAATTTGGTTCGACGGACCAAACCCCCTTTCGCAACAGACGATCGGATCGGACGGTTTTGCTTACAACGTTAATTGCATGCCGTCGTTCGAATGACTCAACAGGATGTAAGGAACAAGTTTCTACAAACTTTAAGGGCTTGTTCAGTAGAGGAAACTGACCAAACTTCAGCAAAAAATTTAAATGAAAAAAAGTAATCGGCCTCTATAAAAAGTTATTGGACAGTTTGTATAGGTACCGGCACAAATCTTGGGCGCTCGGCGTCAGAGTGGGGATCGCTTTACGCATTACATACATTGGCGAGCCAATCGTCGTCGTTATTAGATACATGCAGAAAGGTCAGGGAACGAATCACGAGTGACGTCTATGACACGATGACGCGGTAAGCCAATCACTGACATCCCCCGCCCCCGCGTCTCACGTCACACCACTATAGAGTCCCGATATTTTATTTCTGCGCAACTTGACGCCAGCGCTCAAGATCCGTGCCGGTATCTATATGAAGAGGCCGATTTTTTTTTTCTATCTTGTGAAAGGTTGTTCCTAATACTCTATGTAGATAGACTGATTTGGTTCGGAAACGAACCAAATTCATGGTCCGATCGTACCAAATTCGATCGTGTCTTAATACTAAACGACAACATTTAAGAGAGCCAACACTACCCTCCAATAAAAATGTGTTCACAAATCGACTATTTGTATTTAGTAAACTACAAAATCTTCCTAAAACTCGACTAAACAAGTCGATTCAACAAGCTATTGTAACATCGAGTGCAAATTAACCATAATATTCTAGAAGCTGTTTGACTGACATATATGCCACTTGTAATGGCATAAAAAAAAATCGACCAAATAGTCGATAAAGATGGGAATGCATCTCAGTAACTTGTGAAAGACTATGCAAGTAACTTGCATTCTGGACTGTGTTGATCTTCGAAAAAGTTACCAAACTATACACCAGAGTCGCCACACGTGCTAACTGGTCGCGCCACCAAACGGACACCAGGTGAGTAACTCTCTATAGAGCTGTATATATTTTGTTGTCAGCGGCGACTGGTCGCGCCGCCATGGTGTCTCGGTGAAATATACCACTAAGCTATCAAACTAGACACCAGAGTCGCCACACGTCCGAGCTGGTCGCGCCACCAAATTGGTTGCGCAACCAAACGGACACCAGGTGAGTAACTCTCTATAGAGCTGTATACATTTTGTTGTCAGTGGCGACTGATCGCCGCCGTTGTGTCTCGATAAAATATAGCCGCTATAAGCTACAAACAAATTTTTCTCCAAGTCACTGACGTGTATTCCTAATTTAAACAGTCCAAACATCTGACATATAAACTTAATGACATTAGGTTCAACAAAAACCGTTAACTTAACGTATTATAATGAAATACATTCACACCGCAACGCCTTAACCAAAATGAACAGATTTTAGACTAGATTTACTTATAAAAATCACCAATACAGAAGTTTGGAAGACCTATTTTAAACGTATGTTGAATATTTTTGACAGCACGGCTTGTTTGTGTCAATTTTAGAAATTATACAGGATGTAAGCAGAAAATAGGTACAGAAGACAATCTACATGCAAAGCGCGCTCGAGCAACGCACACATAGACACCACTCACGGACACGATATCTCGAAAAATCAAAAACTTAAAACCAAAATCATAAATTTGATTGGACAGTCAGTTGACTGTCGTGACTGTCCAATCAAATTTATGATTTTGTATGGAAAACTCGTTTTTTTTCGTATTCGGAAAAAACATCTTGTGGAAGGTAGTTTAGTTTCGTTTACTGATTATAATTACTTTTTCGTTATTTTTCCCTCAAAACATGATTCTTGTAAGGAAGTTTTGGTTTCGGTTTCGCCCGAAACTGAGACTGTTGCCGAAATTCGGTTTCAATTGAAAAATCAGTTACAGTCGGACACTATGGCCTCCCCCCACATTAGGCGCGCGCGTTCTCCGGGCGTGAGAGAGACGCGGGCGCTGCGTGGGCGACGCGAGTGCGCTGCGTAAGCGTCGCGTGTTGCCGCCGTGTGACGTGTGCAGCGATAGCGCGTGGCGTTTAACCCCCCTCAGAGAGTGCGCGTCGCGTGCGCGCCGAGTGGTGCACTCTTCACACACGCCGCAGGGCAGCAGAAGTCAGAACGCGATGCTCACGCAGCGCGCTCGCGCTACTCACATGCCCGAGGATCGCGCACGTCTAATGTGGTCAGCCTATTGGTCAAACTCAAGCGCGTACCTATCAATTAGAACTGTCAATTGTTTTTTTTGAAGATTACCATTTCTCAATTTAAGTTTCCCAACATATTTTGCTAGAACTTCCAAACTTCTCTTAAATTCAAAAAATATACCTATACATCTATATACCACACTATTTTAGTTACTCTCCAAACTACTCGCTCTAAAATTCTATCTTTTTTTTCTATCTAAAAACCACAGACACAGCTTTCATCTTTATGGTATATAGACGTTAAAAAAAAACTAGAAATTATCAATTCTATAACAAAAAAAATAAGGAAAACATAAAAATATTATTTTATATAATATGCAAAATGCATTTTTTTAACTTAGCATGCTGGTTGGTATAAAAACTAGCGTATCATATGCAGGCAACAAATCTTAAACCTACTGGTCTACGGGCGCGTAGCTTCTTATACGCGTATTCATCATTTTACGCTTGGTGTACGCCTGTTCACAGGTTAAATTGTAAATTTAAGTCCCATTTTGACATTTGTATTTTGACTACCTGTACCCCGATTCACGTAATGAAAACCGTAACGATAACGTAGCGATTTAGTCGTTTAGTTAGACCATTTCCGTATTCACATCCATCAATCGAGTTTGAATGACACCGATTTTAAAGTCGTTTGATGATCGTCGATTAAAAAAAAAAATCTGTATTACATTATCCTTGTAGAATACTTATTAATGTAACTGGAAATAAGTCGATAGATCGTGAATACCGCTTTTGGATAGGACTTCGATCGAACGACTATAAAACTTCAACGATATTTGGTTTGTTTGATTTTACGTGAATCAAGCTACTGGCGGCTTGTCCAGCGTAGTGTAGCTAATACTAAAATAGCTCTAACTACACCGGACCCCTAATTATTATTTTCTTGTTTCTTTCAGTTTCGTTCCAAGTTACATTCTAGAGTTTTTCTGAAATGTCAAAACTATGAAACTCAGCGACAGAGTCCTCCCGTCATGTCGTTGCAGTTTTACGAATACGCGTCTATGAAGCTACGCGTCCGTAGGCAGTAGGCTTTATTATGCAGAGAAAGTACATTCTCCTTTAAGCTTGAGGGTAGAAGAAGAAATTCAAATTTTTGAAAAAAAACATTTCAGTATTGGATAGTCTAACAAAAAAAAAATGGAGGAATGATAAACCATCATCATATCTCTCTAACTTAGTGTCAGGCCATATTAAAAAAAAAAACTTTGAGACAAAGTAAATCGTCAAATTAAAGAGTTAAAATACTGAAGTAGTAATGCGCTATTTTACTACTTCTATGGATTATAGAGTTACTTTTAACACTATAAAAAAAACACAGATTTTTTTTTGCTACAATATGAATAAAATAATAGGCTTGATTTTATACCAAAAAGCATTGATATTAACAATAATATTTACAGATAAAACAATTTTAATTAAGGAACACAAAAAAATAAATGCGCAATTTTATGTCAAATAAAACATTTTAATTTTTGTCAAAATCAACAATAAATTGCGCATTTCAAATGTCAACCAATCTCTTTCATATATTTAATAATAATAATTGTCAAAATACCCTCCTCAACACTTTCCATTTAATAACACCACAAAAAAAAAACAAATTTCGCATTAAAAAGCAAGAATTAGATATATGGAAAAATTCATTTTATCTACTATTTTTTTACAATAGAAAAACTCTAAGTTACTATAGGAAAAAAATAAAAATAGTATTTTTTTTTAATTAATAGGTAGTATGGCAACACCTATAGATTGCACCAAAAAGATCCGATGACACATACTGGAGATCATTTGAGTCAAGTGTTTATAATACAAGGTTTGTGATCAAACATGAAAAGAAAATTACTTCACATCTGTGGAATTTAGCTACACCGTGCCAAAGACATCAACACATAAACCTACCATAGATCCTAGACCCTTAAGGCAGTGGTCCGACCGCCGGCGAGAAAACGATTAACTATCGGCTATTTATTACAAGCTTTTATTTAGTTTCACCTGTCCCGATGTTTGTCTGTCATCAAATCTTAAATTAAATTTGATCCACTTCCCGGTTACCGATTGAGCTGAAATTTTGCATGCATGTGTAAATCAGATGACAATGCAAAATCATTATGACGTGGAGCTGATCTGATGATGCAACTAGAAGGTGGTAACAGGAACTTGGTAGTTAAACGACATAACCCGATCGAATTTGGGCTCGTATGATTCATCTTGACGAGCATTAATTATATAGGTATACCGAGCTATAAAAGCTTGCTATGAAAAAATGATTTTTATTAAAATTCTCTTCTCTCTTTCTCTCTCAAGAAATGTACATTACGTGTAAACGAAAGAGATGCATATATTAAAAGTTGCTCTCTGACTGTTCACACTGCCGGCGACGACCCGCTTTACTAGTTCTGTCGCTGAGCGACGAACTTTAAAAAAAAAACTCGCTCAGCGATACTCGTTCAGCGATGCTTGCTCGCTTGATCATTTCCGATTGCGATGAAACAAAGCCTAAGTAATATATCAAATTGCACACAATTTTAATGTATATAAGTTATCTACATCGATTTCGTACATTTTACGTGATGCGCGTATAACTAAAAACTTCTACAGATTTATGCGTTTTTAATGAAAAAAGTGAGTTAATTACTTTTTCATTAAACATGTCATTGGCGTTGATTAGGATAACGATTCTATACACCTCTAATTTATAATTAGTACAAATACTTGACGGGCTTATTAGAAAAGGTCCTGTCATTATTTAAGTAAATTCTCAATAAATAATATTCATAAACAGCAAAGTTATTAGCGTTTGTTTATATCCCAAAATGTCACTCAATTTATGGACATATTGTACAGGCAGGAAAAACACGCCGCGTAGTATTTTATAGTAGCAATTGTTATGAATGAACGATTCTATTATAAATTAACAAATTATGACAAATTTTTATGGTCAATTTTGGGCTTTTTTTTTACTATTGACAACAAAAATATGAGTGATAACGGGTACAGCCCCTTATTTGTACTAATTTAAAAAAATAGAGGTGTATCTTTATATGTATAATTCTTCTGTGAGTGTGTATGTCACTGAACTTCTCTCAAACGACTGGACCGATTTTGTGTGTGTTCAAGGGGATCTGGGAATGGTTTAGATTCACAATTTTCACGCGAGCGAAGCCGCTGGCAGAAGCTAGTACTATATAGTTTTTATTTAAAAAATTATAAAACGCCGAGGAAAAATTCCACCACTGGGGTATCTAGAATGATTAATACTGGATCCATTATAGACGTTTATGCGTCGATGTCTATTGCCTGCCATCCACGCTAGGTTATGCCTGACAAGCGTACCTGACAGGCATAACTGTGCAGGTAAACCAGTCGTGTACTACGCGTTCCAAATGAGAATAGGACCGATTCCTATATTTTGACGTCTCATCGTACTGTCAAATCGAAGAAATTTTGGCAAAATTTAAGAATTTAGTTATGAGTAAAATTGAAGAACTGGATTATGATTAAACTTTTTTCGTTTACAGTTCATAAATAAATTAATTTTTTCGTGAATTAATTAATGTTTAAATTTTTTTTTCCTCGATTTGACAGTAAATCGTGACGTCACAACATGGCGGGCGATCCTGTTCCAATTTGGAACGCATTGTATGTTGCAAAATTGTACAGGTTTCCATACAAGCTTACCTATCAGGTATATTCTAGCGTGTATGGCTGGATAACTTAACACACGGTGTATACAATTTATTCCGAACCTGTATATCTTAGTTTTGTAGCAACATTTCACCCTTATGGGCATTCAAAGCAGAATTTTAACAATTTTTTCTACAAAGATCATAAAATGCTTTTAAAATTAGTAATAATATGAACGTCGAGATTTTCAATACACTTTACAAGAAAATAGTATTTCATTGAGAAATTACTGAAAATATTTTACCATTTAGAAGACTGTAAAAATTGAACTACATTGGGCACACACGTGGAACACACACCGATCAGGGAGCGTCAGTGTCCATACATTTTATATGGAAACTAGACTTGTAGAGCTACATTAGATCCACGCCACGCGATGTCGTTCTACCTACAAATCATTAGCCCGATTCACGTAATCAAAACCGTAACGATATCGTAGCGATTTAGTCGTTTAGACCATTACCGTATTCACATCCAACAATCGAGTTTGAACGACACCGATTTTAAAGTCGTTTAGTCGAAGAGTCGATTTAAAAAAATCTATATTTCATTATCCTGGTAGAATACTTATTAATGTAACTGGAAATATGTGTTTGATATATCGTTTAGTTTCGAGCCAGTTAAGTTGTCGTTCTATCCAATCCCGATTAAGGAATACGTGATACCGATTTTGGATAGGACATCGATCGAACGACTATAAAACTTCAACGATATTTGGCTTGTATGATTTTACGTGAATCAGGATACAGTTGTGTTACAAGTGTGCGTCGGTGTAATGTAGTTCTAGCTTAAGAATTAAATAGAACTTCACCGTTAATGAAGAAATGTCGATGTACCTAAATTCAAGGAAAATAACTTTTTAAATCTTTGACTGGCCTGTTGGTCTAGTGATTAGTGGCCTTGACTACTATGCTGGAGGTCGTGAATTAGATTCCCATCTAAATGTTTGTGTGATGAGCACGATCGTTTGTTCTGTGTCTGGGTGTAATTTATTTACAATATTTATGTACAATTATCGTCAAGGATCTTGAGCGCTCGGCGACAGTGGGGATCGCTTTGCGCATTCAATACGTTGGCGAGCCAATCGTCGTCGCTGTTAAATACATGCTGCAAGCGCAGGGCACGAATCATGAGTGACGTCTATGACACGATGGCGCGGCGAGCCTATCACTGACACTCCCCGCCCCCGCGTCTCATTTCGCATCACTAAAGAGACCGAATATTTGACTTCTGCGCAACTTGAAGCCAGCGCTCAAGATCCGTTTCGGCAATTGTATATTTATCAGTTGTCTAGTACTCATAGCACCAGCTCTATTTAGTTTGGGACTAGAGACAAGATGGCGTTGTGTGATAGTTGTGAAATATTATTATTATTTACTTCTTCTTAGCGTGTCAATGGCAAAACTAATTAAATTTCATGCCTGGCCCGGTATTCGAGCACAGTAATTATTATTTATTTTCAATAACTTCTCAACCGAATGACTATTTTTTTTTAAACGAATACTCTAGGAACGATATAGTGGCAAACATGTTTTAAATGACTAGTCAACTGCTAATATCCCGACTAAAATTAAAAATAGCACCGCATTTAAACAAAAAAAAAAAAAACATTATATTGCAATACCCTTAACATTAAACCCTTAAGACTAGAGTCCTCAAGAAACACCTAAAGTCCTGTCATAATGTTATGAAAAGTACCACTTTTCATACTAAGTATTTTTTTTCATAAAGTACCACAATGTTTTAAAAATAATTTCCCGTAATGTATTGTCCCGTAATGCCTTGATTAGACGTACTGAGTAAAAGGACGAGACAGTAAAATGTTGCTCGGCCTAGACAGTGATGTGAGCGAGTCGTAGAGATAAATGGTAGGCCGAGCACTCGGCGCTGTGTTTACACGTACCGAGTACTCGGCCGTACTGTCTCGCACGTTTACTCGGTACGTGTGATCGAGGCATTAGGGTGTTTTTAACATCCATCGTGCGGTTTTGATCACGCATGCGGGGTTGCTCCGCACGCTTAACCCCCGCAAATATCCATTTCATACAAGTATATTTTTAATGCGTGGAATACGCATGCGGAACGCGTCCTTTTGAAATTTTCTTGAAATTCGCACGATATTAAAAACACCCTTTATAGTTTTAATTTCTTTTTTCACTGAATTACACAAAATAATAATAATGAAGAACTTAAATAGATGTGGCAACAATTTCACCGCGAGATATTTGCTATCCCATCCTTAATTTCGAGAAAAACAAATAGTACACGAATAAAATTGATTACAATTTAGATTGTAATACAGTGCGGTGTATTTTTAGAAATTTTTAAAACTACCTTTTTAGGTGTTTCTTAAGAACTCTCATCTTAACTGGCACACAGCTTTGACAGATCGGAAAACGGTTGGTTTTTAAAAATCCTTACAAGTATGTATAGAAGAAGCTAAAATCTAGGATGTTCTTTTTTTAAATTTTATTCTTTTTTTTTTTAAATTTCGCTTTTTAGAAAAATGACAGTTTATTTCCTCCTTTAACTTTCACTAAATAGAATTTTGTACTTGTATATGCCGAACCATTTTTTTTACATTCAATAATTTCCGGACATAGGTCTATTTTTTGTGAATGAAATTGAAAAATGGCTTTGCCAAAGTTAAAACTAAGATGATATTATTTTTTTTAGGTACAACTTTTTCTAGAATCTTGAGCAAAATAACTATTTTTCTTCTCAAAGACAACCATCACAGGCAAAATTTTATAATACGCTATTTTTTCGCTAAATTAAAAAAAAATAAACCTATGTCCCACCTTCATTTTTCTAACCTACATCACAATGCGCACATCGATCACAGATATTTTCAACCCTGCCACTAGAGTGCCAATGCTGTCATAATGTTATGAAAAGTACCACTTTTCATACTAAGTAATTTTTTTTTCATAAAGTACCAGTACAATGTTTTAAAAATAATCCCCCCTCAACGATTTTATAGAAACTTAACGATATTTTTTTTTTAATAGTAACACTTTTGAAAAACTAATTTTTAGCAATGCATTGAATACCGAGAATACACTTTATTTTTATTTTGACGAGCCTGTTTTCTATAAGGACAATATTTTTAATAGATTTTTCTGCAATTTAACGTCAAAAAAAAATATTTTCATCAAAGTGCCACCAAGTGATTTTATAGTTTTTATTATTATTATTTTTTTCATGCTTTGCATTTATTATTACTCAAAGGCGTGTCTAGATTTTATCTACCCGAGTTAAGTTAATCTCTTAGAGAACTTATAGTGTCATTAAGGACAAAATAAGGTATATTATAACAGCATTGCCACTAACACTTTTTCGAAGTACCTTCTTTTCAAAAAGTACCAAGTGCAAAAAATATTTTGAGGTTACACTTTTAGTGCCAAATGTTAAAATAGTTTTTTTCAACATGCAACCACAAGATTAAGGGTTCCGTAACCGAAGGGTTACCAACGGAACCCTATAATGACTCTGCTTTCAGTCCGTTTGTGGATGTGTGTCAGTGGGTTGTATCTTATGAATCTTAACAAATGAACAGTTAAAATTTTCAATGTGTATTTCAATTGCCGCTAAAACAATACACACCAAGAAACGTGTTTTTTGGCGTATATTGTGGTACCTTCTTGTGTGAGTCCGACTCGCACTTGACAGTTTATTCAAAAACTTACACTTTAAGTGTCATCCTTGTTAGAATATCTAAATTATTTGTTCAAACCAAATTATTTCTTTTAAAAAAATAATTCTTGCACTCAGTTTTTTTAAAAAAAGGTCCTCCTATTGCACTCCATCCCTCTTCCGAAACACTTTAATTTACATTTATTTTAATAAAATTACCAAAAATCTTCAAAACTAGCCTTTCATAAACTATTTTTAAAAACATTTATAATATTTATAATAATAATAAAAAATTTGACGAGACGCCATTTTTTCAAGTGTGGTACTAAAAAGTACCGTTTTGGTCGTGGAAATATATTTTTTTGTATATTTCTCACTTTGCCCGTCAAAATGGCGGCTGGTCATTATGCTTATTACCCATCTAAAGTGGTTGTTTCTCGTTGTTCCGGTTTCATGGACTTTTTTGTTTCTTCTTGGTTTATTATGTGAGACATTGTCATGTGACGTCTGAAAAAAAAAAATTGTCTATGAATTGAAACAATGGATTTTGAGACAAAAAACAATGAATTTCCGTTTTAAAATATTTATTTATATCTCACTGTTTAACTTCATGAATAATTGATTGAAGTAGTAAATGATTATGTACTTATATTTATTACGTTAATTGACAAGTAATAAAAAAATCAACCTTTAAATATGTAGTTATAAAAGTAATCACGTTATCGCGATTGCAACTTTGGTGGTATGCGGAAAAGAGAGTAAAGTCCCGCAAAACTCCTTTGAAATGGGAGGATCCTCTGACCAGACAGGTGTTATAGTCTGGTGGGCAACTGCCCGATAGATAATTTCTGCCTGTCGTATATATTCAAATAGCGCGGAGCACATGGATTACGAGATGCAGGATTAATTCTTATGTGACGCCATAGATGTCGCTACACAACTACAATTTGTAGTTAGTAATCAAAATGTTTAAGAACCTATTACACTACGCGATATTCAGACTCGTTTTGTCTATGGTTCGACGTATCTAGTCTATGGTTCGACGTATCTAGTCTATAGTTCGACGTATCGCGCAGTGTAATAGGGGTTAGACTGTCTTTCTATGAATGAAAAATAGTACGAGTCGGAATATCGGACGCGATATTCAGCGCAGTGTAATAGGTCCTTTAACTATATTTTACGATTTTGAGTGTAATTGTAGTTGTGATTACTAACTACAATATGTATTCGTAGTTATTAATCAGTAGTAAGATTACATATGCCCAGACCCAACACTGTAGTCTATTTTTTTTTTCTATTTCAGCCGAAGTCTTCCATCATTGGACATAGGCTTCTCCAAGTGCTGCCACCATTATCGTTTCGCGTACATCGAATTACCATTCTATGCTATTTCTTTCAATGGAGTGTCAGTGGTTAACCGTTGGAAGGTCATAATGACGTCATTATATTAGTAGATTACCAAACTTTGCAAAGTCAACAATAGGGTAGTGCCCAGGGTCAAAATAATTACATTTTATTTAGTCCATCTTTTAGATTTGCCGTGCTGCATTTTTTTTTGCACGGGGTGACGTCACACGTTTAATGGGCTATATCTCTGTCATTTTTGGTTAAATTTACAAATAAAAAAATACGTGTCCCTTATTTTTCCATAATCAAAAAGACGGAATAATAACTTTTTTAACGGCCACTAGCCTATTATGAAATCAATGATAGACCATTCTGACACTATCGTAATAGCAGATTTGAGGCCCTGGTCATCAGTCCACTGCTAGTCTAGTAAACAATTACAATTCCTCTTACCTCAATCCCCTTTCTCCTCTAAAAGACAAACTGCACATACTGCAGTTCTTCCACTCACTTCTCCCCTTATCTTCCGTCACCGTTACTGCAGCTTCTACTTCACTCTCTTTCTTCTTCAAGGGGGAAGGCAGTGCAGTCTCCTTCTTTAAGACGGCTGGTGCTGCTGCGTCCTTCTTCAAGGGGGATGGTGCTACTGACTCCTTCTTCAAGGGAGATGGTGCTGCTGACTCCTTCTTCAAAGGGGATGGTGCTGCTGCCTCAGATTGTGTGGGGCCAAGTAATGCTGGTTTCTTGTTCAAAGGGAACAGTTCTGTCTTAGTCAGTTGGACTGTTAGTGTTTTGAGTTGTGGCTTCTTGTCTGAAGCGATTTTTGGTTTTAGATCTGTAAAGGAAAAACAAGATAAGGTTTAAAAAAATATTTTGTAATGAGCTTTTTAAAATTGTCTGCCATTTTGGATTTATTATGACGTTATTTTTTTCTCAACAAACCAATAACCTGGTGGTCTAACCCGACTAAAATCGAGAGTGACCTCAAAAAAGCCCAATTGCCAAAATCGACAAACCAGGACAGAGTGTCCTGGCGCAGAATTTTGAGGAGACCCCAGATAAGCACGAGCACCGACGAACGAAGAAGAAGATTCTTCTTTCATATCGTGCAGAATCATAAAAAAATTACTAGTCCGCCATATTGAATTTGGAATAACATCACATAGCTTAACGTCAGGACATCCGTTCTCTCACTCGTGCATTACTGCTTCGCAGGAGACGACCGCCTGCCATTCCTCCTCGCTCCGGACCATGGCCTGTATCAAAGACTAGCGCGGGAGGTCGCTGCCACCGATCCTTAGCTTACCTTACATAGCCTCTTTTTGTATTGTAAATGTGAGAACACTGTATACTCCACAAACTCTTAGACTACTTCCTATTACGACTTACTTTGTTTTTTACTGAGAAAATTTTGATTGTGCTTTTGTGTACAATATTTGACTGGTCTACACTGTTCTTACATAACATCTATCAATATTGTAAAACAACCACTTTTTTAAAAGAGTAACCATGGAGTTTCTTGCCGGTTCTTCTCCATAGGAAACGACCAATTTGGAACCGTGCACTAACTTCTGACGTTTTATAAGTGCCCATGTAGGCCTATGTGAAATAAAAATATTTTTGATTTTGATTTTGATTTTTTTTTTTTTTTTTTAAATGGCTTTATAGTGTCCAAGCAGCAGTAGAACACCGACTCTTAAGAAACAGGAATTCCTAGTATAAGAGTCAGGGTGTCAAATTTTGTGCGCCTTTATTTATTGTTTAACTGATATCAAGCATGCTGTAAAAATTTGTGTTAATAAAGTATTATTATATTATATCACCCCCACAAGAACACGGTGGTGCTCCGCTCAAGCGAGGCACACCTTCACCGTATGCTCCACCGTGTCTTCCGGCGGGTTCGCACACAAAACTTCACGTCACGCGTTCCTCGTGATTAGACCTATTCATAATATAATAGATGCTCACCTCTGGTCAAAATCACGATATTAGGTACACCCATGACATTGTCAGGTGAGTCTGCCACACTCTTGCTGTCCACCTCCACGATGCGACTGAGCGGCAACGCCTCATCACTGGACCCTTCCGAATCGCTTCGAGTAGCCTTGCTTTGACGTTTCTTCACCCTCTTCCTGAACCTGGAAAGATGGTACAGATTTAAGATATTAATAGGGTCGCTAAATCGTCATTTTGTTCAAATCTATTAGTACACAATGCCACAAAATAGATAGGTACAGAAGACAATCTCATGTATGTACTTCACTTTTTATACCTACGCTCGGTGGACGCACACTAATGAGCGTTTGAGGCGGAATTGTTCGACGAGTGATCCGATCGTGTCTGTGAGCGGTGTCTTTGTGTGCGTTGCTCGAGCGCGCTTTGTATGTAGACTTCTGTACCTATATATTTTGAGACAATACCGTACCGACATCTTTATATCGACACCGTTACTGGCCCACGCTGAAAACCAGCGCCGTAGACGCGTTGCATTTTGCGTGTGATCTCGGCATTATACTGAGCGCTCGGCCGTTTTTTTTTTATTCTTGATATGTTTGCGCTTGACCGCTATCGCACCTGATGGACAGCGACGATGCGAGTGCGCTTACGTAGAAGTAACCTATTCACTCTTGACTTAAAGACCCTTAGGTTGTAGCTATCAGGAAACACAGACACTCTTTAGCTGTACGCATAATGAATGTGTTTCCAAAACGCTTTGTGCGTATGGGTGGGATGAGCCGATTAGCCGTACATCTAGATGTCCGATGAGACACACATTGTCAGTTGCCTCTTTTTTAGGGTTCCGTAGCCAAATGGCAAAAAACGGAACCCTTATAGATTCGTCATGTCTGTCTGTCTGTCTGTCTGTCCGTCCGTCCGTATGTCACAGCCACTTTTTTCCGAAACTATAAGAGCTATACTGTTGAAACTTAGTAAGTAGATGTATTCTGTGAACCGCTTTAAGATTTTCACACAAAAATAGAAAAAGAGCAATAAATTTTGGGGGTCCCCATACTTACAACTGAAACTCAAAACATTTTTTTTTCATTAAACCCATACGTGTGGGGTATCTATGGATAGGTCTTCAAAAATGATATTGAGGTTTCTAATATCATTTTTTTCTAAGTTGAATAGTTTACGCGAGAGACACTTCCAAAGTGGTAAAATGTGTGTGTGTCCCCCCCCTCTAACTTCTAAAATAAGAGAATGATAAAACTAAAAAAAATATATGATGTACATTACTATGTAAACTACCAACGAAAATTGGTTTGAACGAGATCTAGTAAGTAGTTTTTTTTTTATAAGTTATAAATCTAAAAAAATACACTATTATTAAAACATCGATCAAAGTTACAACAAACTACAAGAACTTTTATATTATGTTACTTGCTGCTACGGAACCCTCCATGGGCGAGTCTGACTCGCCCTTGGCCGGTTTTTTTAAATATAATAATTTATTAGTGTCTACATGTTGTTACTACATTGTGTGTATTAACGAGTGTGTATGCCAAATTAAACAGTTTTCTATCTTCTTTCTTTCGACGATGGAACGGATTTGATGGAATTAAATTGCCACGGGTCTCAGTTGTTATACTTACGCCCCTGCTTCTAACTTACCATGAGCATACCAAATATGTATTGTATAACCAATACAATACTGCTGCCACACAATACCATGACATACCATTGAATTGGTATGATATGGTATTGTGTCTATAATAAAACAAAGCATTTTCTTCATTATAACAAAGACTGTTTAAAATACCTATATTTTAGTTACGTTTACAATCTTCGGGATGCATCGGTAACCTTGGTTCTCCTGCGGATATCTTTTTTTTGTTTGATATAAACTAGTGCTTGACTGCGATCCCACCTGGTGCGTGCGGCCGCCTCCTTTGCTAGCATTACTGTTTCGCAG
This sequence comes from Mythimna albipuncta, assembly GCA_929112965.1. NCBI lineage: Eukaryota > Metazoa > Arthropoda > Insecta > Lepidoptera > Noctuidae > Mythimna > Mythimna albipuncta. The sequence goes on along the minus strand of OV815985.1, from coordinate 6,593,218 downwards.
AAGGCAAGCACTCTAGTCTTGAAGACACCCTGACAGTAGTCGACGTTGCGTACCAACTATTTACAGGTCATTGGAATCGCTCAGCTGACGTTTTCTTAAAGAAATCAATTTCGTACATACGTAAACAAATACGAGTTTAAAAAAGGTACTTTATTTTAAGCTATTGCATAGCTTCTATCGCGGGCCTTGAGCGTGGAGACCGAATCCAGAAATTCCAGAAGTTTTTTGAGCGTGGTGACCGATAAGAAAACAAATGAGTGAACAATCAATCAAAATTCAATTCAATGTGTGAAAGTGTAACTTCAATTAATATCAAAGGAAAAAAAACAAAGGAAAAAAAATACTGCATAAAATAATTATAATTGCATAAGTTGATAAAAATGCTATGCAATAGCTTTACCGCGGCAGTCCCCGAGTGCCACACGTCTTTTTTATCATTACAAATCGATAGTGTTTCATGTACCGGATCGACCCTCCACGGGATTAAAACGATCAAAATTTAACGGTGTACATCGGCTAAAAATATCGACATATCAGCTGAAAATATCGAAATATCGGCTGAAAATATAGATATATCGGATGAAAAAATCGATATATCGGTATATCGGAAAAACATATCGATATATCGGATGAGACTTACGATATTATATCGTCTAAAAATATCGATATAACGGATAAAAATATCGATATAATGGCTGGAAGTATCGATATATCGAAGCAAAAATATCGATTTAATGATGTATCCATATTTTTTCAACGAACTTAGCCGGGGATCACCCTGTAGCTCCTGATTAGAGATGTGCCGTTGCCGGCAATATTGCCTGAAATGGTGGCAATATTTTTTTTTTTACACACAATGCTGTTAATCCCAAGCTAAGCAGAGCTTGTGTTATGGGTACTAGACAACTGATAAACATACTTATATATTTCTAAACACATTCATACTATAGATAAATTACACCCAGACACAGAACAAATGATTATGATTATCACACAAACAATTGTCCTGGGTGGGAATCCAACCCACGACCTCCGGCATAGCAATCAGGGTCACTAACCACTAGACTAACAGGTCAGTTCAATATTGCCACCAATATTCCCACTTCGGGCAATATTGCCGGCAACTGCACCTCTACTCCTGATGATACAAGACTGACTCACCGTTTCCTCGGCCTCTTGTACACCGCCCCAGGCTTCTTTAACTTAGTCTCCTCATTGTTATTGATGTTGATGTACTTCTCGCAGGTGACGGCAGGCTTCTGTGCCTCCTCGCTGCTTGAGATCGAGTCCGTCTTGTCACAGGCAAACAGGTCTGTTTCGTTGCTGAGATCATTACTGTCTATTTGCTCGCTGGAAGCAGAAGAGTACTATGACAGCCAGGGACTCAAACTGTAACCGCAATAATGTGTTTTAACACTGTTTTTTTAACAGTTATAACAGAAAAACGCTTTTAAATGTAACAGATACAATAATGTGATGAATGAAACTGTTACCTTTTATATGTGTTAAGAAGTGCTACCAAATCAAACTGTAACCTGTTATATGTGTTACTGAAATAATTGCACAGTACCATAAATAAGTAAATTGTAACTTTGGCAATGCTGCATTTACCTGTTACACTTATTAACAATGTTAACATTTTTATATCTGTTACAGATATGTTACGGTTACACTTTATTAAGTGTTTTGGGTTAAAACATTGAAAACACATATGTAAGTGTTACATTTTTGATTCTGTTACACATTCAACATGTAACACTTATAATTCTGTAACCTTTATGAAGGTGTTTTTAAGTCCCTGATGACAGCACATTAATATTATAAAAGTGGGTGTAGGGAGTGTGTACTTATGTTTATTACTACTTTATGTGACAAATGAAAGAATCCATAAAGACCTTAATACAAGAACTATCAACGAAGAAACCAATCAACATGCACCACTAGCAGGGTCCGATCTAAGTGGGGTAATGGGGGCCAAACCAGGCATTTGCCAAGAGCGCCAAAAAATTATGGGCGGCAAAATTGACTTATTCCTATCTTCCAACCTAGCCTCTACACCCAAGTTGGTAGGTTGAGAATTGTATGTGCCACCTTCCAACCTACTTCAGGTGGGATAGTGGAAATATTTAAGACTTAAGACTCATAACTTATATGGTTTTGTGTATGTAAACGGCGGCGAAAATTATCTTTGCCCGGAGCGGCTAAATAGCTAGATCGGACCTTGCTTACTTTAACCTTTGTGTGATCATGGCATCACCACAAGCCCTAAGGCCGTATGCAGAAAGGTGGCAGTCGGCACCGATATACCAGCGGTTATCGGAACCGGCCGGCGCGGGTAAACTACGCAGGTAATAGGCAGACTTCCTATACAATGCACAAAATCATTTTTAGGGTTCCGTAGTCAACTAGGAACCCTTGTAGTTTCGCCATGTCTGTCTATCTGTCCTCGCTTAATCTCTGTGACCGTTAGCACTAGAAAGCTGAAATTTGGTACCAATATGTATATCAATCACGCCGACAAAGTGGTAAAATAAAAATTGGAAAAAAATGTTTTATTAGGGTAGCCCCCCTATATGTAAAGTGGGAAGTGTTTTTTTTTTAATTTCAGCCCTAACGTGTGATTTATTATTGGATAGGTATTTAAAAATGAATAGGGGTTTACTAAAATCATTTTTTGATAATGTCAATAATTTCGGATATAATCGCTCCAAAAGTAAAAAACAATGTGTGTGTGTGTCCCCCTCTAACTTTTGAACCAGAAGTTTAGAAAATATGAAAAAAATCTGAAAAGTAGAACTTTATAAGGACTTTCTAGAAAAATCATTTTGAACTTGATAGAAAGAAAATTTTTGGTCAAAAAAGACATAAAGGTTGTACAAAATAATTTCTGGACTAAGTTTGTAGTATATTCGTATATGCAAGCATTTTTTTAACTTGGTTTACATATTTTATTCTGAACGTATCTTATTTCAAACAAAAAAAGAATTATTAAAATGGGTTCTCGCAATCCAAAATTACCACTGAAAACTTCTTCTGGTACCTATGCATTAATTAGTAACCAAATTTCCCGAGAGATGGCGCTGTACTTTTAGGATTTTTCTTGAGTTGATGGGGTCGGGTATTATCGAATTGTTTGGTTGGTCTCTCCTCGGCATTGGCGGCATTATGTTATAACTACATAAAACTTTTGTCAGGAACAAGGCAATTTACAACAAAACTAAAATTCATTTTTTTAACGCCATCTATCAAAATATTAAGGTAAAAACCAGATCATAAATGGTTCGATAGATGGCGTTGCGTAATGACGTCGTCTTTTTAAAAGTCGATGTTAAGATTTTCCGTGCTTTCATGACCTACCGTGGTAAAAAATCTTTTCTTCTTTAATATATTCGTAATTTTACGAGTGCACAATCGCTGAAATTTCTACTACTTGCATACTGTTTTAACGTAACGTAACTTATTCACTCTTGACCTAAAGACTCCATGATTATACAAATACTGGCACGAATCTTGAGCGCTTGTCGAAAGAGTCAGGACAATTGGCTGCATCGTACACATCGTCGAGCCAATCACTGTAATTACAAAGATGTACTCCCAGCTCCCGCGTCTCCCTTCATACCATTAAAGAGACCCAATACTTCATTGCGATTTCAAGTTCAAGTCATTTAGCTCAAGATCCGTGCCGGTATTTGTAGCTATCAGGAAACACAGATTCTGGCAGATTATAATCTGTGTGAAGCCAAAAACGTGCTAGCCCATGTATTCAAAACAATATTTAAAAACATGAGTCATAGAATTAATCAAAAATCTAGGCTGTCTTGTACTAGTTGATGGGGTAGGTTACGTTACCGATACCAGATATCTCATATATATTGTATTCAAACCCCACATTTGTCCCAGCCGTAAACAAAATATGCGCTTAAATTGTTGAGTTGCAGACACCAGGCCTATGCCAATGATTAATGCAAACTCACATTTGATTCCTTATAATTCTAAGCATTCAACGTGGTAAAGAAAAACAATCAATAAAAATAAGAATAAAGGTTAAATATTTTCATATTTATTTAGCAAGTAGCTTTTGCCCACGACTTCGCTCCCTCTCTACCCTGCTATACCTTACTCTACCCCAGCCATACACAAAGTGTGCTCCGCGGAACCCTAGGGCTCCGCAAAGACTTTTTCAGTGCTACGTATGAATACAAATTATAATTTGGAAGAAAGTATAAAGACCTGGGGCATTATCAAGACGTGATAAATTGTCAAACGTGCGAGCGAGACAGAGGGATGGTGCTATACACCCTATATACCGCCATCGCTTTAATATGATAGTTCAATTGAGATCGTCAAACGGATCACCTTATGAGGTCATAGTAGTCTCTCAGTATTTAATTTTTGTTTATTTGTTAAAAAATAAAAAGGAGTATCATACCTCGAATTAGATTTTACTGTAAGTAATTTAAGTGCTCCGTCAAATATTTTGCCTTCCAATAGGGTTCCGTTGGAAAAAAAGTTTGAGAACCACTGCTCTACCCTATTCTACTCTTCCCTACACTACCCTAATCTTCATTTTTTTTTCCATAAGAACGTCCTCCTCACAATAACAAACAGAACAAATATTTTTTTTTTAATTTAGTGAAATCGGTCCAGATGTTCTCGAGATTTGCGTTTAGCAACACATTTAGCAATTCATTTTTATATTATAGATAATGGTGCCCTAATTTCAACAAAATAAATATTAAAATATATCCTCATAATATTCTAACCTACATAAATAAAAATAAATGGTGAAATACTGCACTAACTAAACATAATATGCTACCTAATTGACAGAACTGATTGTGAAATTTGTCCTTGAACATTATCAATAGATTTCATGCTAAAACTCTTTGGAAATCAGCTTAACCAATATTGTAATATGGTGTAAGGATAAGATATACATGAATAAATACTAAATAGATGATGAATTTAGTGTTTAAACATCAAAAATGTGCCAAAAATAAGATGTAAATTTTACCTGTGATCGGACACATCACTCTGTGCCTCTGTCTCCAGTTTCTTGATTTGAAATGTTATATTTATCCTCTTATATATCTCCTCAGTTATATTCCGACATTTTTCATACTTAGAATCCAGCCTATCGCCAGGCACCGACCAGATATCTTTGTTATCCCCCAAAGCCGACATTTTGGGAGTTTTACACAACTAACAAGACTCTTATTGGATTATTAATGGAGTTTTCCTGTTCCTTATTCCCTTTAGACGGTTTTCACAACGAGAGTTGAGCAACACAGCCATATTTGAGACGGCAAACGGATAAAGTTATATGTCGAAATGGTCAACCACTGCTGACTATAAACTTGAGCTGAAATTAGCTTGTCTGACCACTTTTCACTTGGGTTTCTAACAAAGAACAATAAAAACACGCCTTACACGCTACCTAAATGCGTTTTCCACACCCAGCTCACGAGAAAACACGAAGAAATTGCTGTTTCCCAAACAAAGGACTTTATATCAACAATTTTATGGCTCCATAAACCCGTCACAAGCACAGATATTTGCAATTAAATTACTCTGGACATGAAATAAGCTCTAAGACTAGATAAAATTATGGTTGTTACTACTAACGTAGTATTATAACAATAATTAAACAAATAACAATAAAAATAAAAACTAAGTTGCCTTCCGGCTTTTTTTTAGATTTCTTGACGTTTTTAATATAGTGTTGCTGCTTGTTTGATTAATTGCACATAATTTTAATATAATTTTTGCCATAGACAACCTTATTTTTATTTGGAACAATGAGATCATGAGGCTGGAGAAAATAGAGTTTTGTGGAGGGCAACATCAGAAGAAAAGATTTGCAACATTTTGCGTTTCGTTCAGAAATCATTCGAGCAACACAACCTTATTTAGATTAGTCATAATGAAAAGAATATGTATAAATCATTAAATACAGAATCATAAATTAACAATATGGATCATTATTAAACTTACGATTGTTTCTAACAAAGGCTGAACCGATCAAGGCGATCTGAGTCTAGATTTCTGGACGAAAGTAATAAAAAATGTAAATTCCCGCCAAATATATGTCAAACGCCATGTTTGATGTTTGTTGATATCGTAGATATCGTAGCATCATTCATAAACGATTTACAATTGTTATGTAATTTATTCGATAGTTTACTAAACTTTTACCTGAAATTTGGATAAAAACCAACAATTTAAATGCACTACCATGGAAATGTGACGGCTTAATCATTAAACATTGTAGTGACAAAAAGTGCTACGATGGCACCCCGCAAAAGTAGCGGTAAAAGTAAAATTGTTGCTAAAATAGTGACTGATAAGAAATTACCGTGTGGTTTTTGCCAACGCAAAGTGGACGACGAGCTAACCTACGGGAAATTATACGCTATTGGAAACATTCAGTGTCATTATTTTTGTGTCGTAAGTTTCAACTTCTCTGTCACCAATATGGTTGTTCTTTATATTACAATTATGTTACAAGTCAAGAGCAATTTTATCTGCTTCCATGCTTTTACAGGCTAAGAGTGCCGTATACACTTGCACACCTACTATTTAGGTTAATTTATAACCTTTTTAGCACACGTAAACAATGTCACCAGCATTCCAATAAATTCGTATAGTTTGTAGTGTTTGAAAAGCACTAAACCAGTCTTTTTCTGAGGTAGGATACTATCAAAACACTCCTCCCATACTAGACAACCCTAACCCAAACCTTGGAGTGGCAGACCCTCCCCCTAACATTCTAGAGGGAGTCTCCAAGTCACTCCTCCCATTCTAGAGGGAGTGACAGACTCCAATTCACTCCTCCCATTCTAGAGGGAGTGACAGACTCCAAGTCACTCCTATTCTAAAGGGAGTGACAGACTCCAATTCACTCCTCCCATTCTAGAGGGAGTGACAGACTCCAAGTCACTCCTCCCATTCTAGAGGGAGTGACAGACTCCAAGTCACTCCTCCCATTCTAGAGGGAGTGACAGACTCCAAGTCACTCCTCCCATTCTAGAGGGAGTGACAGACTCCAAGTCACTCCTCCCATTTTAGAGGGATTGACAGACTCCAAGTCACTCCTCCCATTCTAGAGGGAGTGACAGACTCCAATTCACTCCTCCCATTCTAGAGGGAGTGACAGACATCAAGTCACTCCTCCCATTCTAGAGGTAGTGACAAAGTCCAAGTCACTCCTCCCATTCTAGAGGGAGTGACAGACTCCAAGTCACTCCTCTCATTCTAGAGTGAGCAACAGACTCCAAGCCACTCTTCTCATTCTAGAGTGAGTGACAGACTCCAAGTCACTCCTCTCATTCTAGAGTGAGTGACAGACTCCAAGTCCCTCCCCTATTCTAGAGGGAGGCACAAACTCTGTATACTGTCTTAAACAAATCTGTTTCTCCAGTGACCGGTAGGGTTTCACTTACTACGTTCTGTAAGATTCACTTTGCTATGGGCATACCACACACCGTGGGTTGTCGATGTCGTTGTTTTTTAGGTCATTAAACCCCAAGCGACCGCCGGCATTCGCGCATATATTGTCTTACTATTGTGTCTCAAATTGACGGTATCTGAAAGGCAAACCTGAACCTGTGAAGAACCTGTGAACCTATGAAGGCGACCTTTCAAATACCGTAAGTAGAGACACAATAGAAAGACAAAGACAGTGTGAACGTCAGCGTTCGCTTGGGGTTTACTAAATTAATAAAAAATGTTACATGTTTTTTGTTTATTTATATTACATTTTATTTTCCTGTTTTTGGGCAGAGCGGGAGTTACTGTCAGACTATTACTAACCAAAAACCCACCCCGTTCCTACAAGCCTTCGTACCGGAGCTCGAGCTATCTTTCGAAACTAACCCTGGCCCCAGTAGGCTTCGACCCAGCTGGGCCCCTCACACCCCTCGTCCCCAGCTGTCATATGAAATTGCCACTTGTGGAGAGTTGCGGGGCTGCAATTTTGTTTTAATTTTTTTGCTTACCAAGTAAAATCCCACCCCGTTCCTTCAAGCCTTCGTACAAGGGAACGAGCTATCTTTCGAAACTAACCCTGGCCCCAGTAGGCTTAGACCTCCCCCCCTCACACCCCTCGTCCCCAACTGTCATATGAAATTGCCACTTGTGAAGAGTTGCAGGGATGCAATTTTGTTTTAATTTTTTAGCTTACTGACTAAAATCCTACCCCTTTCCTTCAAGCCTTCGTAGCGGGGCTCGAACTATCTTTCGAAACTAACCCTGGCCCCAGTAGGCTTCGACCCAGCTGGGCCCCTCACACCCTCGTTCTCAACTGTCGTATGAAATTTCCACTTGTGGAGAGTTACGGTACTGCAATTTTGTTTTAATTTTTTAGCTTACCAACTAAAATCCTACCCCTTTCCTTCAAGCCTTCATACCGGGGCTCCAGCTATCTTTCGAAACTAACCCTGGCCCCAGTAGGCTTCGCCCCAGCTGGGCCCCTCACACCCCTCGTCCCCAACTGTCATATGAAATTGTTTGTTTTCATTTTTCAGCTGCTATCCTCGTGTCTGGTACAGAAAGGTAGAGATGAAGACGGACTCTTTGGATTTATTTACGAAGATATTCTCATTGAAATTGAGAGGGCAAAGAAACATGTAAGTAATAATTTAGTAAGAAAAAAAAAATGTAAAAGAAAACTGAAGTTCTGTCACAAACGTCTGTGTGATGCGTCGCAAGCGAATCAAGCACCCCCACCATCCAATCCAATACAATAGTCAATGGGAGTGGCTCATCCTCTTCTTCTTCTTCCTGCCCTTGTCCCATCTTATTTGGGGTCGGCGCAACACGTTTTTTTCTTCCATTCTGTCCTGTCACTCGTCACGCTATCACTAACTCCCTTTTCTTTCATATCACTTCTCACACAATCCATCCATCTTTTCTTTGGCCTCCCTCTCCCTCTCCATCCATCCACATGTAAATTCATAACTCTTTTAGCAACACGCTTTTCATCTCTCCTCTTTACATGACCATACCAAGACAAACTCATCCACTAATAATAATAATGTTTATTTCTCGCCACAAGCCCAAAAATACAGACAATCTTACACTAGAACCATTGCTAACAATTTTTGGTTGTGGATCGCTGGTGCCTGTGGTAGGTAGTAACACCTGTAGTACAGGTCACCAGGTCCCCACCAGTTCCAATTTACATTTAGTAGCTTACATATAAGTACAGCATGTTAGAACAAATTACAAATATTTAGTGAGTTTAATAACAGACTAGAGATAGTAGGAGAAAAAAAAGACGTGTGTCACTCGGGGACTGCCACGGTAAAGCTATTGCATAGCATTTTTTATCAACTTATGCAATAGACCTCGCCAACAGCTGCTTAACACCACCCATCCAAAACCAGACCTCGCCAACAGCTGCTTAACCCCACCCATCCAAAACCAGACCTCGCTAACAGCTGCTTAACCCCACCCATCCAAAACTAGACCTCGCCAACAGCTGCTTAACCCCACCCATCCAAAACCAGACCTCGCCAACAGCTGCTTAACCCGACCCATCCAAAACTAGACCTCGCCAACTGTTGCTTAACCTCACCCTATTGATTGTTCACTCATTTGTTTTCTTATCGGTCACCACGCGCAAAAAACAAATGAGTTGGGGGTGTTAGGTTATTTTCGTTACGGAATTTCTGGATTCGGTCTCCACGATCAAGGCCCGCGATAGAAGCTATGCAATAGCTTAATAAATAAATAAATAGGTACACTATGGTTTGCTTCGCGTGCGCTTCGTAATATTTACAAGTTACATTCAATTTAAATATTTTTATTTTTGGATGAAAATCTGATGAACTAGAATATGATTTTTTTTTAAATATCATAGAAAAAAAAAAATGGTTGCCTGTAAAGTCGGTTTTACGGGCGAAGATTTTACGTGACAACGTCCATGCGCCGATTCAATGCGCCTAATTCTCTAGTGCTGCGCGCGCGGCAGACCGATCATAGTTGAGTGGGAGAGAGACGCAAGGCATTCGGCGGGCCTCTCTCTCGTTCGGTGACTCATCGTAACGTTACCGAGCGTTACACTTTTTCATAAGTGACTCCCAGCCGCAACCTAATTTAAGACGTTGTCACGTCAAAAGTTGTTGTTTATGATGTTAGTAACATAGACCTTTTTTTTTCGGTGGGAAAAATCATCCATAGACAACCCCCGCCCTTGGGCGGAGCGGAAGATAGTGTCAGTGTCAGACTCTTACTGACTAAAAAACCCATCCCGTTCCTTGAAGCCTTCATACCGGGGCTCGAGCGCCCTTTCGGATAACCCTGAGTAACATAGACCTTTTTTTTTATGGTGGGAAAAATCATGCTTTGACCTCCCCCGCCCTTGGGCGGAGCGGGAGATAGTGTCAGACTCTTACTGACTAAAAGACCCACCCCGTTCCTTCTAGCCATCATACCGGGGCTCGAGCGCCCTTTCGGATAACCCTGGCCCCAGTAGGCTTCGACCCGGCTGGGTCCCTGCTGTTGCTGACAACTCCTTCGTTCTCATAAAAAACTAAGAAAAATATATACTGCTGACGTAATCACCATCTAGACCCCCCATCCCCCATGTCATCAAAAATAAGCAATGCTAAAACCCCCCTATAGTGCTTATCTAATATTTGAATGGCCCCTTTAACAGTTCAGTTTAGGTCGTAAAATGGATCGCGTTAAGAGTTTTGTGGTAGGGCTTCAAGTAATGTTGATGACTGATATACTTTTCTATTTTGACAGGCCTGTTGGTCTAGTGGTTAGTGACACTGACTGCTATGCCGGAGGTCGTGGGTTCGATTCCCACCCAGGACAAATGTTTGTGTGATGAGCACGATCATTTGTTCTGTGTCTGGGTGTAATTTATGTATAATATGTATGTATTTAAAAATATATAAGTATGTTTATCAGTTGTCTAGTACCCATAACACAAGCCCTGCTTAGCTTGGGACTAGATGGTGTTGTGTGATAGTTGTGGAATATTATTATTATATTATATTACTAGCTTTTGCCCGCGACTTCGTTCGCGTGGAATAGTGACTTCTCCGATTGTATTATATTATATTTTCATACCTTTTTACTATTTATTTACATTTTTCCGATGAATTTTCAGTACTGAATTGATGCAGACTCTTGACCAATAGATGGCGTTGTATGTCCAGAATAAATTTTATTTTTTATTTTATTTTTTGTAATAAAAACTATCCTATGTCCTTTTTCAAGTTCCAAACTATGTCTGTACCAAATTTCACACAAATCGGTTCAGTAGTTTAGGCGTGAAGCAAAGACAGACAGACACAGTTACTTTCGCATTTATAATATTAGTTTGGATTATTTCAGAGATGTTCGTACTGCGGCCGGGGAGGCGCCAACTTGGGCTGTTCAGTGACACAGTGCAGGAAGCAGTTCCACTTGCCCTGTGGCAGAGAACGCAATGCCGTGTCACTGTTCTATGGGAATTACAAGTGAGTGAATGAATGTAATGTTTTTATCTAGAATGCAAAAGCCACGTACTGTATCCTGATTCACGTAAAATCAAACAAGCCAAATATCGTTGAAGTTTTATAGTCGTTCGATCGAAGTCCTATCCAAAAGCGGTATTCATGTGTTCCTTAACTGGGATTGGATAGAACGACAACTCAACTGGCTCGAAACTAAACGATATATCAAACACTTAGTTACATTAATAAGTATTCTACCAGGATAATTAAATACAGATTTTTTTTTTAATCGAATCGATATCGTTAAGGTTGGAGTTGTCAGCAACAGCAGGGGCCCAGCCGGGTCGAAGCCTACTGGGGTCAGGGTTATCCGAAAGGGCGCTCGAGCCCCGGTATGAAGGCTTGAAGGAACGAGATGGGTTTTTTAGTCAGTAAGAGTCTGACACTATCTCCCGCTCCGCCCAAGAGCGAGGGTTGTCATAAGATGATTTTTCCCATAGAAAAAAAAAATACCGTTACGGTTTTGATTACGTGAATCGGGCTACTGAGGATGAAAAAAGATTGCATGTAGCAGAGATGAGAATGTTGAGATGGATGTGTGGTGTGACGAGATTGGATAAAGTGAGAAATGAGTATATTAGAGGAAGTTTGAAAGTGGCGCCAGTGACTGACAAGCTGAAGGGGAATCGTTTGTCTTGGTATGGTCATGTAAAGAGAAGGGATGAAATGCATGTTACCAAAAGAGTTATGATTATACATGTGGAAGGGTGGAGAGGGAGAGGGAGGCCAAAGAAAAGATGGATGGATTGCGTGAAGAATGATATGAAAGAAAAGGAAGTTAGTGATAGCATGACAGGGTAGAATGGAAGAAAAAAACGTATTGCGCCGACCCCAAATAAGATGGGACAAGGGCAGGAAGAAAAAGAAGAGCTACTAAGCGCGTTTTATATGGAAACTAGATTTGGAGAGCAATCGACATGTATCGTTTACATTTCGAGGAGTGTGCTCTGGAGTTGCACACTCCCCGAAATGTAAACGATGGAAAACCGACAGGATAGCTACTCGGCGTCGAAGCTCAAGACTTTGGAGTTTTGACTTGACAAGTGCATCATTGCCTATGATCTTCTTGGCAGGCTGCTCAATCGACTCTAGTCTTCTTCTTCTTCCTGCCTTAATCTCATATTACTTGGGGTCGGCGCAACACGTTTTCTTCTTCCATTCTGTTCTGTCACCCGTCAAACTATCACCAACTCCCTTTTCTTTATTTATTATTTATTTATTTATTTAAGCTTCATGTACAGTAGTGGTACATAGGTGGACTTAATGCAACAAGGCATTCTCTGCCAATCAACCTTTGGGTTAAAAAAGAGATCACTGCGGTAGGTTTACACAATAAACAAGTAACAAATTATGAAAACGGAAAAAAAATTAATAAGTTATTTATTAGTTTTTTTATTAATATGTTTTTCTTTCATATCACTCCTCACACAATCCATCCATCATTTTTTCGGCTTTCCTCCATCGACCCTAGTGCAATGAACATTATTTTCCAGGTCATTCTGTGAACTCCACGCGCCTAAACAGAACATCCCGGCCGTGATAATGGTGAAGGCGCAGAAGAGGCGGATCAGCGATAACAAGGCGAAAAAGAAGGACCCTAACTTCAGGGATTTGAAAGAACTGTCTATTAGTGGTTGTGGGGACGATGGTGAGTTAAAAACTTATTTTTTTTATTAGCCCATCTACTTCTTCCAAAGATCACGGCTCCTCGCTTTCAAATTCCAATTCTTAAGGAAGCCATCCACGTCCCGTCCCCCCCCAACGCCTTATTATTTTAACTTATACTCAATATTTGCACGCCACTAAATGTGGCTTGTTTGCCACTGGACCGTTTTTCTTTTTTTTGGATTAGGCGCACAATGCCACATTCGCAAAATGACATATTGACGCAAAATGCCACATTCGCAAAATGTCATATTCTCAAAACGTCACATTAGCAAAATGCCACTTTCGCACAATGCCAAAATGTCTCTTTGAACTCAGTATTTTTTTATTTGGACGTTAGTATGTTTTTATGGTAAGCCATCTGGCTAAAACTTAATAACTGCTTGATTACAAGTATAGCATGCAAGATACATTGATTATTGAATTTATTATACATTAAATATACATATTATATCACTGAATACTTTATTTAGTTAAAAAAAAACTTATTAAATATGAGTAACAATTTTATGTTAAAATAAATAAAAATGTATGAATGTGATCAAATACTGGAAAAATTTAATTGGTATTATTTTTTATTCATAAATTTATTAAAAAGCTCACTGCAAGAAGTAAAAATGTAATTTTAACATTTTTTTATTTTAATTTACGTAAATCGCACATTTTGCGTTTTACTTTTTTAGAATGTATCATTTTGCGAATGTGGCATTTTGCTAATGAGGCATTTTGCTAGTGTGGCATATTGCGAATGTGGCATTGTGCGCCCAATCCTTTTTTTTTTTGTCATCCTGCATGTATTACACACGGTTCAAGTTTAATGGCGTAACAATAACATATCTATCAAAACGTATATTATTATATCTTATTTTCTTCTGTTCCAGCTTCCCAAACGGACACGCAGTCAGTATGCGTGATCTGCTATGAAGCAGTGGACGGCTACCCGACAGTCAACACGTTCTGGCCTCCGTGCTGCGCGAGAGATGCGTGGTTCCATAGGAATTGTCTACAGGTACAATTTGTTCATTGGAGCGAGTGGAATACCTTGTTTTTAGGATACCGTACTCAAAAGGAAAAAACGGAACCCTTATAGGACCACTTTGATGTCTGTCCGTCCGTCCGTAGGTATCTCTGTCAAAACCCTTTATCTGGATAACGCGTGGAGGTATCAAGTTGAAATTAATACCATATACTCAAGACTGCGGTCCCTCAAGCTGTAAAAAAATCAAACATCCAAATTCATAGGGTACGTTGACCCAGAATCCTGAAATTTGGCACAAAGTAAGGTCTTATAGCACAGGTATAGGAATTAATCAGAAAACAGTAAATTTGTTGTTCACTACGTCCCAAAAAAAAAAAAAACTTGTTCAATGCGGAAAAATCTTCGAGGCTCCATTCGGGAATTGTAGTTTGCACGGAACCCTCAGTGCGCGAGTCCGACTCGCACTTGCCCAGTTTTTTTAATTGATTAAAATCCGTCAAGAAATGATAGATTTATTAAAGTTTTTCTGAACGGCTACTTAGAAACGCGCGTTCTCGCTGGACTGTTTACGATGACGTCATTTGTCATGCTCCGTGCGACGAACAGCTTGATCGTATCCATTCGCCGGTGCAGACCGATCATGACAGATGACGTCACAACGAGTCGCTTCATTTGCGGGCGCGTTTCTGAAACTAAAACACTAAAATTGCTGTAACATCGTCATTTTTGGTCCGATTTAAATAACTTCTTCACAGTATTTTGCATTTTGGTGAGTGTGCGCAGGAATTGCATGACTTGATTCCGCCATCGCAATTCTACCATCGGACAACCCGACGTACGGCGAATATTCACCCTTACGTTGTTGAAACCTCTACGGTCCGGACTAAGCGTTTCGCCTCGTCGTTTATACCGCGTACGTCGAAGGACTGGAACAGTCTGCCTGCTGCGGTCTTCCCGTCCGATTATAATTTGGGTGTCTTCAAGGCTAGAGTGAATAGGCTCTTAATAAACTGGTGCGCCTCACCATCAAAGGTTGCATCGCTACTTACCATCAGGTGGGATCGCAGTCAAGCACTAGTTTATATTAATTAAAAAAAAAAATACTGAGAGCGGTGGTAACGGTCCCGACTTACAAGTTGTAGATCGCGAGTTCAAACCCAGCCAGGCTCACTACTTTGTGTAATTTATTTCATCACCACTGCTCTCAAAACGGTGAAGGAAAACATCGTGAGGAAACTGACACCAAAATTCAAACATTCACCAACCCGCACTGGGCCCGCGTGGTGGATTACGGCCCATTCCTTCTCCTAGAGAGGAGGCCTGAGTCCCAGCAGTGGAAACATTAAATAAAAACCGGCCAAGAGCGTGTCGGGCCACGCTCAGTGTAGGGTTCCGTAGTTTCCCGTCCGTCACAAATTCACAATAAGTGTACCCACTTATGAGGTTAGAAAAATGCCTGCATATACGATTATACTACAAACTTAGTCCAGAAATTATTTTGTACAACCCTTTTGTCTTTTTTGTACAAAAACTGTTCTTTCCATCAAGTTCAAAATAATTTTCCTAGAAAGTCCTTATAAAGTTCTACTTTTCAGAATTTTTTCATATTTTCTAAACTTTTGGTTCAAAAGTTAGAGGGGGGGACACACATTGTTTTTCGTTCTTTTTGCGATTATTTCCGAAATTATTGACATTATCAAAAAATGATTTTAGTAAACCCCTATTCATTTTTAAATACCTATCCAACAATATATCACACGTTAGGGTTGAAATTAAAAAAAAAATCACTTACTACTTTACATATAGGGAGGCTACCCTAATAAAACATTTTTTTCCAATTTTTATTTGACCACTTTGTCGGCGTGATAGATATACATATTGGTACCAAATTTCAGCTTTCTAGTGCTAACGGTCCCAGAGATTAAGCGAGGACGGACAGACAGACATGGCGAAACTATAAGGGTTCCTAGTTGACTACGGAACCCTAAAAAGACTGTTGATGATGAGTATTTACCGTTTCTTTTTGCCGCTATAAGTCAGCATACTCCACAAAATTAATGACTGATCCTCATTGTTGCAGCGCATGGCTCTAAGTGCTGGGATGCACTACCTGAAGTGCCCTCTCTGTAACGACAAAGAAAACTTCTACCAGGCGGTCGTCACCCAAGGTTACTATGTGCCCGACAGGTAAATACACTACCTATGTCATTTATACATTATATACGAATTTTACCTGTATCTCTTTGTGCCTTTCGTTTACATAAAATGACATTGCAAAATTTTTAATTTTTTTATTAGGTAATTTAATCATGATTGAAGGTTTTTTTTTCCTCTCTTATGTAATTTAATTTAATAATAATGTGATTGACATATGTATTAATACTGTAATTTAATTTAAGATTTAATTGTAATTTGATAACAATGTGATTTTAATTTTAATTTAATTTATTTTAATTTGGGACATTGTTTTTTTAATCTCTTTTATTTCGTAACTGTCTTTAATGTTTATTGTTATTATTCATCGTTTTTAATCTATTTAATTATTTAGACCTATTGTAAATGTTGTGCATGCCTGTAAGTGACTTATTTACACAGGATCACCTCATGAATTTATAATGAATTATTTAAATTACTAGCTGTGCCCCGCGGTTTCACCCGCGTTTTTCTCGTTTCCATGGAAATACCGAGATAAAATATTGCCTATAATTGCCTCCCTCAATAAATGGACTATTGAATATTTAAACAGTTTTCATATCAGATCAGTATTTCCCAAGATAACCGCGTTCATAAATGTATTTATTATACTCTTCAAAGATCTTATACTTACAATCATCAACAAATATATTTCGAAAAAGTTTATTACAGGATTTTATGTTGATAAAAAACTCTATGGCCCATAACTCATTAATAGGTACCAACTCTTAACATCGTACACACGTGATAACTTTTAAACGAAATATCCGATTGAGATGAAACAAAAAGTATTTTACTTCTACATAAATACTCTTGATAACATAATGCTTAATTTCGATAAAGATTAATATTACGATACATATTTAACGTAGTTTTTTTTCTTCAGACGATTTAATAATTATTTTGAACACAAAATCGGTTATTGTGATTAAACCATGATAGCTAGATATATGTTCTCGCGGACTTTTTTGTAGGTCTTAATGGGATCTACAAACCCGTAGTACATAATTTTGTTCTATTGTCAATAGTTTTTGCAGCGCACGCAAAAATAGGTTTTCGATTTTACACCTTGTGTTACAAAGTAGTAATTTTATTACGGATCCCTAATTTTGAACCAAACAAAACATAGCCTATAGCCTTCCTCGATAAATGGACTACCCAACACTGAAAGAATTATTCAAATCGGACCAGTAGTTCCAGAGATTAGCGCGTTCAAACAAACAAACAAACAAACTCTTCAGCTTTATAATATTATATAAAGCTATATTAGTATAGATTAGTATAGATATTGTAAATAAGTCGTTGGTGTGCCTATGCAAATAAATAAATACAATAAATACATGTCGGCGGAGGATGCCGATCATCATTGAAGTTCTTTCCAAAGACTGTTTTGTGGTCACGAGCTACAAACAAACTATCCCAGATCTCACAACTGATTTAATATGATACAAGCTTTGGGTTTTCACTTCACACAACGAGCCGTGAGACAGTCCCTGAGACTAGACGTTGCACGTGACTAGACATTGCACGTCGCACGGCTGCCGACAGAGGAATGACCCGGGCCTCTGTGGTCGGCACCTTTATCTGCTCGGTTCGTGCAAACGTCAGACTGGATTCTGTCAAAGTGACATGTGTCACTTGTCACTTAGCTCGTTCATTCGTTCTCTAACTTCCGTATTTTTCCGTAATTTTCCGACATACAAATTCCGGCACGGATCTTAAGCGCTGGCTTCAAGTTGCGCAGAAGTCAAATATTCGGTCTCCTTAGTGGTACGAAGTGAGACGAGGGGCGGTGAGTGTCAGTGATTGACTCGCCGCACCATCGTGTCATAGACGTCACTCGTGATTCGTTCCCTGCGCTTGCTGCATGTATCTAACAACTATGAAGATTGGCTCGCCAATGTATGAAATGCGCAAAGCTATCCCCACTCTGACTTCGAGTGCTCAAGATTCGTGCCGGTACCTGTACTAAACTAGCGGCCCGTCCCGGCTTCGCACGGATG
This sequence comes from Mythimna albipuncta, assembly GCA_929112965.1. Lineage (NCBI taxonomy): Eukaryota > Metazoa > Arthropoda > Insecta > Lepidoptera > Noctuidae > Mythimna > Mythimna albipuncta. The sequence continues at coordinate 6,574,868 of OV815985.1, read as the reverse complement.
TTACGTTTTAGTAAGGATCCCTAATCTATTCTAAATAAATTTTGTGAGCATATTGAGTACAATATGCTCACAAAATTTCATGAGAATCGGTCAAGCCGTTTCGGAGGAGTACGGGAACGAACATTGTGACACGAGAATTTTATATATAAGATATTATGTATTTTTTCTATGAGCATCCGATGCCTGAAAATAAATGGTTATTATTATTATTATTAGCTTGTTTGAATATGGCAATCTTTACATTTCAATTAATATCTTTACAGAGACGCAGCTTGGGAATTAGAACAGAACGCGTTCTCGGAGATCTACGACCGAGACATATCATGTTCAGCGGTTGACTGCTTGTGTCCTATGGGGCGAAGCCACGACGCCGACCAAGGGTAATAAATTCATTATCATCATTTATTTATTCCACCCGAATCGGTTCCATCACCGGCCCACCATGATGTACGGCGTTGCGCCACCAGTATATGGTGGACATCCCTCCCATACGCACTAAGGGTGAGTTGCACCATTTAACTATAACGAAAACCTAATATAATATAATCCTCTCTTCTTCTTCGATTTCCTCCCCATTCCTCTAGTTGGTACAGTGGTTCTTTTACTGTTCGAGCTGTTCGCCTTTGGAATTCTCTTCCACACTCTATAAGGGCTAGCCCTTCGTTGGACGTCTTCAGGGGAAGGATCAGGGAACATTTCCTGTCAACATGGCTCATGTATATGTGTATATATATATATATATATATGTGTAGGTTTTATTTGTTGTATTTATGTAGTATGTATTGTGTGCTGTGCACATATCTATGTAAATTATTTTGGTTTTTGACGTGACAACGTCTTATAAATTGGTTTGCCGGGTGACACTTCAAGAAACTGCGTTACGCTCCGCTCACGTTATGCGCTCACAATGAGAGCGAGTGAGAGGCACGCGTCCCTTCCACTCGGGCATGGTTAGCCCGCCTAAGAGCGAGAGAGACAGACATAAGAAGTGAAAGCGAGATTCTTTGTATAAATTAATGTTTTAAATATAATTCTTTGTATAAATAAATGTTTTAAATTGTTACTATTATTTCATCCTTCTTCCTACTATACGAATGAATATTCACATTAAAATTATTTTACCACTCAAAGTCGTTGTCACGTAAAACTTTCGCCCGTATACCGACTTTACAGGCAACCAATTTTTGTTGTTCATTTCTTAGTTATCCTCTTTTATGAAATTTCTAGAAAAAAATAAGGTTTGCTGTAAGAAAACCCAATTTTGGGTTAAGCTCGCCTGTGTACATCGGCTTTCTTACCATGAGTAATGTTTAAATTTATGTACAATAAAGAATATATATATATATGATAACCAAACCGTAACCAGCCGTGAAACGGCCGCCTATTGGTCAATTCGACGATTTGACAACTGTTAACGGCTTTGTTATCGTTATAGTTAAATAGTGCAACTCACCCTAACTGTACAGGGAACACATTTATTATGCGTACAGTTAAATAAATTAAAAAAATAAAAATATTTATTTCAGGTACCAATATTAAGACCTATATAAAAATCTGCGTGCAATGTGTCCCTGTCCATTGCCACTTTTTTTATGGTGAGAAAAAATCATTCGATGACAACCCCCGTCCTTAGGCGGAGCGGGAGATAGTGTCAGACTCTTACTGACTAAAACACTCACCCCGTTGCTTCTAGCCTTCATACCGGGGCTCGAGCTCCCTTTCGGATAACCCTGTCCCCAGTAGGCTTCGACCCGGCTGGGTCCCTGCTGTTGCTGACAACTCCTTGAGGCGCGCGGGAACAGTGCGCGCCGTCGACGACTTGGTTCTCACAGATGATGTATTTTTATTACCCCTATAACAATAAATGCTAAAAAACATCTGCTATATTATAATAATAATAATATTCCACAACTATCACATAACGCCGTCTAGTCTCAAGCTAAGCAGAGCTTGTGTTATGGGTACTAGACAACTGATAAACATACTTATATATTTCTAAATACATACATATTATAGATATATTACACCCAGACACAGAACAAATGATTATGCTCATCACACAAACATTTGTCCTGGGTGGGAATCGAACCCACGACCTCCGGTATAGCAGTCAGGGTCATTAACCACTAGACCAACAGGCCAGTCAACTGCTATACAACAAACATGTTTTTTTTGTCGTGCAGTGTGTTTATAGAAAATGATATGGAACCCTTCATGCGCGACTCCGACTCGCACTTGACCGGTCTTTTTTCATTCCAGGTACGGAACTCTAAAAAACCCTCACAGAATACCGTTTGTTTGTAGGTCGTGGTGTATAAAGCTGTGCCTCCTGTGCGGCAGCAGCGGCTCGCACAACGCTTGCCTCCCGGCGTCGCCCACCGTGCACGTGTGCGCTACCTGCACGCCGGCCGCACCCGAGCACATCGAACAACTTGCTAGCTGTATTGAAGCTGGTAACAATACAAACCACTATCACTAATGCCTTGATCACACATATTGATTGATTTGATTTATTTATTCTTGAACATTTCGTTTCCTGTAAAATAAAATTGTGAAAGGTTGTTCAGTTTCGTCTACTGAGCAAGCACTTAAAGTTTGTGGAGGGCTGTCCCTTACACCTTGTATAATATTTATCATAATCAAATAATAGACGAGGGTAGAGATTTCTTCTATCGGATCAGGCGAGGCAATAGCTCGGCTCTCATTCTACCTAGCAGGCCAAATATCCACCAAATGCTCACTCGGCAGGTCTAAATGCGCACTGTCTCTCCACTCGGCCACATGATTGTCACTTTGTATATTTTTCACATACAATATTTCGCCTCTACAATATTAATGTAATGTAATTAATTTGCAGTAATAACACAAGAACAGCAGCAGTCCACGTCTCGCACGCGTCGCGGCCCCGTCATGCCGTCCCGCATGTCGTTACGGCGAACGAAACGACATACGAACAGTCAGAACTTGTAAGTACTCTATACTCTGTACTTTATCGTTGAGCTTCTTACTAGTCCAAAGTTTGAGCTACACGAATACTGACAAATGCTTAAACTGACTGGACGGGTCCACTCAAATCTATAATACAAGGTGTAAGGGACAGCCCTCCACAAACTTTAAGGGCTTGCTCAGTAGACGAAACTGAACAACCTTCCAAAAAATTTTTTTTCAGATAAAATTTGTGGAAGTTCGTCTACTGAGCAAGCCCTTAAAGTTTGTGGAGGGCTGTCCCTTACACTTTGTATATAATATAATATAATATTCCACAACTACCACACAACGCCGTCTAGTCTCAAGCTAAGCAGAGCTTGTGTTAGGAGTACTAGACAACTGATAAACGTACTTACTTATATTTTTTTTTTTTCTATTTTCAGGCCATCATGTTCATCTTCAGGTACATCAGCAGTCAAAACTGAAGTTAAATCAGAATGTGAGTTTTTTTTCTATCATATTGGTAGGTATTGCCCTAGAGTTACCGAATGTTTTTAAAGAAAAATAAAGTATCACCCGTAGTCTATCTAAAAAGTAGAGATGGGCCGAGTACTCGGTTGATACTCGGTACTCGGCGTACTCGGCGGGTTTTTTGATACTCGTACTCGGCCGAATAACTCGGTTTGAATGCCGAGTATACTTTTTGTAAGAAAAGCAATATATATTTATTTAGGTAGATATAATTAAAACAGCAGTGTTAATCAAAAAGTATAAATTTACCAATTTAGGAAATCTTTGTCAATCTCAATTAATAAAATCAAAATTATACTAATGAATGAGTAGTATTTGATGAGACAAAGTCCTACACCACTACGTGAAATTAGAGAATTGCATAAAGTACATTTTACGTTTGCTTTGTCTTATACAATCTCGTCGTAAAACGCCCAAATTCGAGATCTTTTACGTGAAGTCATTATGTCAACAATCACTGATCAGGTACTACACACAGTCAATCATTAATTAAGAAACTTTTTCAATTATTTATTTACTATGACGCGCAACGTTTGCAAAATATCAAGCGACTGGTAGTTGAATGAAAGGCGCGGGCGGGGTGAGGGGTGTATCAACGCGAGCCGGGCTCTCGACCGGCGCGAACCTTGGTTTGTACTTGTTTACGCGCACGAAATGGGAATTTGATTCAACCGAGTTACTCGGCCGAGTACTCGGTTGAATAAAAATTGAGCCGAGTAAAACTCGGTATTCGTTACTCGGCAAAAGTGTTACTCGGCGCATCTCTACTAAAAAGTAAAAGACTTGGGAATTTTTGAACGAAATAAAAAAACTGTTGTTAGCAACGCGAATTTTATTTGTCACTAGCTGACCCGGCAGACTTCGTACTACCTCAATCGATAAATAAAAGACCTAAACATAAAAAACCAAAAAAAAAACCTTTTAAACCTTCCCTAGACTTCCACGAACATTTCAAGACTAAGATAAATCCGTTCAGCCGTTCTCGAATTTTAGTGAGATTAACGAACAGCAATTCATTTTTATATATATAGATAGAAGACTAGCTGACCCGGCAGACTTCGTACTGCCTCAATCGATAAATAAAAGACATAAACATAAAAAACCAAAAAAAAAAACCTTTTAAACCTTCCCTAGACCTCCACGAACATTTCAAGACTAAGATAAGATAAATCCGTTCAGCCGTTCTCGAGTTTTAGTGAGACTAACGAACAGCAATTCATTTTTATATATCTATATATATATACAAGGTGTAAGGGACAGCCCACCACAAACTTTAAGGGCTTGCTCAGTAGACTCAACTGAACAACCTTCCACAAAAAATTATTTCAGGAAACGAAAAAAAATTTCGGCCTCTCCATACAAACAGTCCAATCAAGTTTATAATTTTGTATGGTAAGGCGGATTTTTTATTTAGTTTCCTGAAAAAAAAAAATTGTGGAAGATTGTTCAGTTTCGTCTACTGAGCAAGCCCTTAAAGTTTGTGGAGGGCGGTCCCTTACACCTTGTATAGAAGATTCGCTTGTTTGTTGAGCTGATGACAGTTCTACAACATATGTTGATCGTTATGTGGCTAGTGATGATGAATCAATGAGCGGAGTAGTATACAAGGTGTAAGGGACAGCCCTCCACAAACTTTGAGGGCTTGCTCAGTAGACGATACTGAACAACCTTCCACAACACTCTTTTTCAACAAACAAAAAAAAAAATCCGCCTCACCATACAAAATTATAAACTTGATTGGACAGTTTTTATGGCGAGGCCGATTTTTCTTTTCGTTTCCGGAAAAAAAAATTGTGGAATATTGTTCAGTTTCGTCTACTGAGCAAGCCTTAAAGTTTGTGGAGGGCTGTCTCTTACACTTTTTATTTAGATCCGGATTTCTCATACGATTCCTGATTCATGTTATTACTTTAAACTTACATATGAAACTATTATATCTTTGCAAATGTATCCTACTTTTGTAAGAAGAATATTATTAAAGAGACTGAAATTAGGTATATTTTAAAAGATTTTTTTTTGCATTTATTATTGTTAAAAAATCGCATAATAATATTTAAATATTATAATTTATACGGGTATTATTTATACGGTTTATACTAGCTGACCCGGCAAACATTGTTTTGCCATATAAATAATTTTTAAGTAAATGTTAAGGGTGGACAACCCTTATCACTAAGGGGTATGAAAAATAGATGTTGACTGATTCTCAGACCTACTAATATAATAACCTACTAATATGCTCACAAAATTTCATGTGAATCGGTCAAGCCGTTTCGGAGGAGTACGGGAACGGACACGAGAATTTTATATAATTATATATAAGGTAACTGGTAATTAGTGACCGATACTTAAACACGATATTATACTCATGATCACAAACAACTTTCCCAAAGAAACTTTTTTTTTAATCAATGGTTTTAATAGAATAACAAAACAGTTGTTCGAGCAAATTTGCGTGTCCGCGCCTGCGACTTCTCAACTATTAGCCGCGTAACGCCATTGTGTCATGTATCTTACTTACAATAGTGATAGTGCACCCGCGCCGCTTGCAAACCCATCGGTGTATGTAATCGGTGTTGGTACCTACATATTCCGGTTAAATAATATAAGTTAAATAATGACTATAAAATAATATAATAATATTCCACAACTATCACATAACGCCGTCTAATCCCAAGCTAAGCAGAGCTTGTGTTATGAAGTACTAGACAACTGATAAACATACTTATATATTTCTAAATAATAATAATATATTCCACAACTATCACACAAAGCCATCTAGTTCTCAAGCTAAGCAGAGCTTGTGTTATGAGTACTAGACTAGACAACTGATAAACATACTTATATATTCCTAAATACATACATACTATAGATAAATTACACCCAGACACAGAACAAATGATCATGCAAACACAAAGATTTGTCCTGAGTGGGAATCGAGCCCACGACCTCCGGCATAGCAGTCAGGGTCATTAATCACTAGACCAATAGGCCTGTCAAAAAAAAAGTTTTTTTGGGAAAGTTGTCTGTTATCATGAGTATAACCACGTATATAATTATCGGTCACTCAGTAATTACCAGTCACACTATATATACAGTGGTCTTATATATAGTTGTCAAGCTGATCGCGATATCTACGTGAGAAAGGGGACTGCCCATTTGAGGCCATGAGCGGACAATTGACTAGAGAAAAAATACTTTTTTCATTAATTTTGCCATAAAAAAATATGTATTCCCTTAGTTCCAAATGAGCGCCACTATAATAAACAATAAGTGGTAAATAAAAAGTAACTTTATGGAAAAAAACAATAGTTTTATCATTGATAGTAATATTTGATGTCCGTCTTTGGCCTGGAACACCATAGAGGCTGGGCTTTAGGATGGATCGTAGAAACTATTATTATTATAAATATTTACAATTTGATTTTTTTTTTTCCAGCATCCTCTAACACTTCATCAAGCCGCCAAGATCTAAATCTAAAAACACCGAAAAAACTCCAAGAAAACACTTCAAAAACTAACATTTTAGAAAACATTCTAAAAACTAAATTCACGCCTACAAAAAGAGACTTCAAATCGGCTTCGAAAGTCGCCGACGACTTCCAAAGTCTGTCTCCTGGTAAAGGTCTGGAGTTGAAGTATGTGTCGCCCACGAAGATGTTGGAGGAGAGTTTGAGGAACCGGATGGGGAGCAATAATGTGGCCCTGGATGAGAATCTGGTGGAAGACCTGAGGAAGAAGTTCAGGAAACCGAAGCCGCTGAGTGAGAAGAGGAAGATTGTCAAGTAAGTATCATATGGATTTTTTTATGGTGGGAAAATCATTTTTTTTTTTTTTTTTCATTTGATTAAAGGGCTTTTTCGTTTAGCGATCACATCGCCCAGTACAGAAAACACAAAAACTTACAATCTACCTTAAGGCTAACTCAAACAATTGTTTAGCATTATGGGACATTGGAAAACAGATTTTGATTGTATTACAAACTAGCTGTGCCCGCGACTTCGTTCGCGTGGACTACAAGATTTTAAAATTTATTTTTTTCTAAAATAAAAGTAGCCTATGTCTTATTACATCAGCTACCTGCCAAAAAAAAGTCCCGTCAAAATCGGTCCAGCCATTTCAGAGATTAGCCTGGACAGACAGACAGATAAAAAATTATATAAATTTTGGTTTATGTACTGTATATATATTCATATGCATGTAGTAAAAAGCAGTTATTTCAATATTACAAACAGACACTCCAATTTTATTTATATGTATAGATGTCAATATCATACGATTTACAGGGTCCAAAAACGAGACCACAGTCATCACAATTTGGAGACAAAACTTTCTTCATTAAATAGTTAAATTTATTAGACGGAATATGACCGGAAAAATCATCTAATGACAACCCCCGCTCTTAGGCGGAGCGGGAGATAGTGTCAGACTCTTACTGACTAAAAACCCCACCCCGTTCCTTCTAGCCTTACATACCGGGGCTCGAGTTCCCTTTCGGATGACCCTGGCCCCAGTAGGCTTCGACCCGGCTGGGCCCCTGCTGTTGCTGACAACTCCTTGAGGCGCTCGGGAACAGTGCGCGCCGTCAACGACTTGGGCTCGGTCCGAACAGTCACCGGACGGTCGGACAGCGAGCTACCAATTGCTCGCCGTCCGCAAGCCCGCGCCTGGAATTCCGGCAGCGGCGAGAGCGCCGTTGCCTGATGAGGATGGCCTCCTCCAAACTGAAGACCCTTGATAATGATATACAAAACTGAACACAATTAAAAGTTTTTTTTTTTATCTTTCACAGTGACATCTTGAACGGCGTGTTCGATAGTTTAATCCAAGAGCCGAAGCAGAAGGAAGCCGTCAGACAATGGTGCTCGCCCAAGAAGTGTGATGCTATCGAAATTATCGAGATATTGGACGTAAGTTTTCCTGTATTCATAGGCAGTCCGCAAGGAATAGAATTAGTGATAGCGTGACGAGTGACAGGTCAGAATTTAAGAAAAAAACGTGTTGCGCCGACGCTAAATAAAACGGGACTAGGGCAGGAAGAAGAAGAAGGCAGTCCGCAAGGGAACCCCCCGGGGTCCTGGAACGCTAGACAGAGGAATATTGGTTATTACGAGTAGGTCTGCTATAAGGACGCGTAGCTTCAGAAATCAGAAAGTTTATTTCAAATAGCTATTGTCCACAGCATCGCCCGCATACGTAAAATATAGTCTGCTAGCTCTTACCCGCGCGGCTTCTCTCCCGCTCTTCCCTACTCCACCCTACTATACCCTACCCTATCCTACTCTTATTTTTTTTTATGGTGGAAAATAATCATCTAATGACATCCCCAGCTCTTGGGCAGAGCGGGAGATAGTGTCAGACTCTCACTGACTAAAAAACCCACCCCGTTCCTTCTAGCCTTCATACCGGGGCTCGAGCGCCCTTTCGGATAACCCTGGCCCCAGTGGGCTTCGACCCAGTTAGACCCTATCCTAATCTACACTACTGTACTCTACCCTACCAAACTTCACATAACCCATCTACTAAATAGTCCGAACAAAGCCTAAACATTTGGTTTGGAAAGGTGAGCCCGTTCTTGAGTTATAAAATTACAACGAAAAGTGGCATGTATGCAAGGTGTAAGGGACAGCCCTCCACAAACTTTAAGAACTTGTTTAGTAGACGAAACTGAACAACCTTCCACAAAAAAAAATTTCAGGTATAGAAAAAAAAATTTGGCCTCTCCATACAAACTGTCCAATCAAGATTATAATTTTCTATGGTGAGGCGGATTTTTTTTTTCGTTTTCTAAAAAAAAATTTTGTGCTAGGTTGTTCAGTTTCGTCTACTGAGCAAGCCCTTAAAGTTTGTGGAGGGCTGTCCCTTACACCTTGTATATATATGTGTCACTCAGGAATAAAGCGGCTTTCTATCGGTGAAAAATATTTTAGCAATCGGGTCAGTACTTCCAGAGATTGCGTCCTACAAACAAAGAAACAAACTTTAACTTTTTATTATATTAAGTGTAGATTATTTTTATATATACAACGTTAAATTTTGATCGTCTTAATCCCGTGGAGGGTCGATCCGGTACATGAAACACTATCGATTTTTAAAGATAAAATTAAAAAATAAAGTACCTTTTTTTTGAAACGCGTATTAATTTACGTATGTACGAAATTAATTTCTTTAAGAAAACGTCACCTGAGCGAGTTCAATGACCTGTAGGTAATTAGTACGCAACGCCGACCCTCCAGCGGCGTATATCTAGTACTACTAGTACATGTGATCAAGGCATAACACACGTGTAAAACAGCATATAGACACTAGTGTTCTAACACATCCGTCTCTTTTATTTCAGGATTCACCGCCTTCAAACTCCAACAAAGAAAATATAAAGACACCGATAAAACAGGAAAAAGAATCTGAATACTCAACTACCCCCAAAAAGCCACTATCAACAGACTTACGAATCAAATTCAAAAACGACCCAGATAATACTTACCCTATCTTTAACTCCCCGAAAAAACTTAAAACTATAGATATACTAAAAGATTCTAGCTTAGAAATATCTGCTAAAGATGAAATCGTGAACATTGATGTAATTAAAATTGAAAACAGTCCAAACGATGAGTTTCTAAAGAAATTAGAAATTAAATCACCAGAGAAAATTAAAAAATGTGCATTCAAATTTAGTCCTTATAACGAAGAGGTTTTGGACTCGGAAAATATTGATATAGACTTAGAAGCTTTCAAAGACCAATATCTCAATGAAGTTGGTTTACAAAGAGTCATCAAAAAAGATATTCCAGCCGAAGAAAAACAAACGAAAATCAAGACATTAAAGAAAAACCGTAAAAGAAAACTCGATGACGATAAAATCGTCTTGAAATACCAGTCGAAAAAACGCAGAAAAGATAAGAAAAAAGATCGCAAAAATATATCTATTAAGAATAAAAATATACAAGTTAAAATTAAATGGCGAAAAGAACAGTTGAAATTGAAGATTGAATCGAAAAATAAGAAGAAAAAGTCTAAGGGATTTAAGCAGTATATTCTTGAGTGTTCGTCACAAAATTGCTCAACAATTAAACCTAACAACGATTTCACTCCGATCAAAAAGAAAAAATTGAGGAAAAACGATAAAACTCCCGATAATTTGATACAAACTTCGATACAGAATTTCTTTAAAGTAAGGACTCCTAAGAGCGATTGAAAAAAAGTCATCACTAAGGGTCAACTCACACCGAAAGAGCGGCGAAGGGCAGCGAAGCGGAGCGCAGTTTCAGTTTCATATGAATTTTAACTTTATTATCATTACCATAATACTTATTATCGCATGAGAAACTCGAACGAGTCGCGCGGATGCCCGCGGCGCCGCAGGAATTCCGGGGAATTCTCTCGTTCGTGTTTCTCATGCGATAATAAGTGTTATAGTAATGATAATAAAGTTAAAATTCATATGACACTGAAACTGTTCTGCCCTTCGCCGCTCTTTCGGTGTGAGTTGACCCTAAGTTAAAACTACACTGCACAAACGTTGATCAGTAGCCTGATTCACGTAAAATCATACAAGCCAAATATCGTTGAAGTTTTATAGTCGTTCGATCGAAGTCCTATCCAAAAGCGGTATTCACGATCTATCGACTTATTTCCAGTTACATTAATAAGTATTCTACCAGGATAATGTAATACAGATTTTTTTTTTAAATCTACGAATTTCAAGCGACTTAAAAATCGGTGTCGTTCAAACTCGATTGATGGATGTGAAAACGGAAATGGTCTAAACGACTAAATCGCTACGATATCGTTACGGTTTTCATTACGTGAATCGGGCTACTGGGCGCGTCGGTCTCCATACATTTTATATGGAAACTAGACTTGTAGAGGTACACTAAGTCCACGCCACGCGACGTAGTTCTACGTACCAAATTGCTAAGCTTATTCGCGTTAATATAAGGCATTTAAAGAAACCTTTATAACTGTCTGTTCAACCGATTTTAACTTGCATTTCATAGGTATGACATTAAAAGCAAAAAAGTGGTTACAATACCAACTAGGTATTTACTGCAACCGCCATTTGTCATGCCACCAATGTAATAAAAGTCAAAAGCGGTTGAACGGATAGTCATAAAAGGTTCGCATAAATGTTTAATGTAACAGAGTGTAGACTTGTAGAGCTACACTAGATCCACGCCTCGTGACGTCATTCTACGTACAAATCAGGCGTGTTTAGGTCAAAGCACACTTAACCAACTCTCCTCCAACACCGCCCTAAACTAAGACGACTGCTCGCAGTCCACGCGGCGACAGCTAGCAGGCACCCAGCAGTCCACGCGGCGACAGCTAGCAGGCACCCAGCAGTCCACGCGGCGACAGCTAGCAGGCACCCAGCAGTCCACCCGCCAACCGCTCTCGCTTTTGTGTAGATACTGACCGAATGAGCAGCGACGCCGCGGCGACTGTTTCATTCACCTAAATTTAACTAAGACTCAGTAATACAAAGTAACAAGAAAACCATTATTAAATACGCAAATAAACTTTCTTTGCAAACGTTACTTTTCAATTAGGGTCAACTCGCACTGAAAGAGCGGCGAAGGGCAGGGAAGCGCAGCGCAGTTTCAGTGTCATATGAATTTTAACTTTATTTTCATTGCTATACTTATTATCGCATATACTTATTATCGCATGAGAAACTCGAACGAGTCGCGCGGATGCCCGCGGGGCCGCGGGAATTCCGGCGAATTCTATAAACGGTAAACGGGTCGCGATAAAAGTTAAAATTCATATGACACTGAAACTGCGCTGCCCTTCGCCGCTCTTTCGGTGTGAGTTGACCCTTAACGTCAGACAGAGGTAATTGACTTTCTTAATCTTATTTGGAGCGCATAGTATAATAATTGGTTTGTGTCACCACAAGTACATTTCTTTAGAAAAATATTTTTTCCATAATATGGAAGAGAAATCTTTTTTTTTTTTTTTTCAAAAAGGTAGTGCCTATGTACTTGGAAGTATATTATTTGACATAAATACCCTAGCCTATACAATAACCAACTACAAAATAATAAAAAGGTTCTATCTAGCTCGTGTTTTGTAACGAGTAAAAAAAAAAACGAAATCCCAAAATTGTCCATGAAAACCGTCATTGGTAAGTTCATACAAGTCAATCCTAGAAAATACTACGCGCAATGTTTTTCCATTTTGATCGTCATTCATTCAGTATAATAGCTTGTACCTACATAAATGAGTGATATTTTGGGATATAAACAAGCGCTAATAACTTTACGGTTTGTATGTGTTTATTGAGACTTTACTTAAATAATAGAACTTTTCTAGCCCTACTAATTAAAAATTAGCGGATTATTAGAGTCTGTCTAATAAGTTAAACGACTTGGGTAATTATTAGGATTTAATGAAATCTGATGTAGTCAACACGGGTTCAATAATTAAGGTTAATTAAGAGATAGAGATCATTGTTTACTAACAGAAGAACCTTATGAAAAGTATCGAATAAAAGTATTTTTAAATGATTCAATATTACACAAAATTCCCAAGTCGGTTGACTTATTAGACAGACTATAGCTGACTATAGTCAGATTAATAAATAACGGATTTGTATGAAAATTGGCACATTTTTAGATCATCTTCTGGGCTAGGAAATTTTCTTTTTATCCAGAAGTTTTCCTGGTATGTCTTTTCGATTGAATCCACTGGAAGTAGATTCTAAATATTTTTTTAATTGAGGCGTATAGTTCCATGAACCATCTGGCCGAAGTTATGTGAACGCAACTCTCACACTCGCCTAGGCGGCAGTACGCTAAACTGTGCATTTATTTGTGGCCAGCAGCGCCCGGAAAGCGCTTTAAATCCATTTTCTCTGCGAGATATTGATTGATTTACATGTGCAATGTTCACTTTAAAGAATATTTAACCACCATTTTTTATGTGTAAAAATGTTTCTAAAGGTCCAAGCCGTTTCGAAGGAGTAGGGAAAAGTTGCGAAATTGCTAATTTTTTTTTTGACAAAAGTATTGATTGCACGAAAAAATCAAATGTTGATATTATTGTTCATGAATCTATAATAAACATATATTTTTTTCAAACTAATTGACCCAGCCGTTACGGAGGAGTAGGCCTCAGAAAATCACTGTTTTATGGCAATTTTCGGGCGCTTGGCCCTTAACTGTTTATTGTTAAAAAAGCATGAGTTTATATATGTATGTTTATTGTTATGGTAGACAATATATTTTTAACATTATTTACATCACAATGTAATTGTAATCCTTTTTACTGAATAAAATAGATCATTGCTTTCAAGTACGATCATTTCTACTAAGACTTTTTACTAAATGTTTTTCTATGAAGATGTTTCGTTTATTTTTAGTACGTATCATGGCACACTATATTAAAATAACATTGATTGATGATTCTCATTTACTTTTGTCATAAATCTTTGTAAAATAAATTTAAATCGGTCAAGGAGCTACATCCATGGATGGTTGTCGAGGTTGTGTTGACCATTACAAATTCTACCAAAATGGTAGATTTTTATTTGAGAAAAGTGTCGTTTTTTAATTATTATTTTTTGTAATTGCCACTAGAGATCTCAGTTTTTTTTTAGACACATTTTGCAATATGCAGTCTTATTTCTAAGTATAATAAATTGTACTGTATACGATGATGTGTTATTAGTAGCTTATTTGGACTAATTGGAATCAAATATGTATAATATATTTGATTCTAATCAGCTCAAATGGTTCGCATCGAAGAGACGGTTTCAATATTGTTTTTGTTTTATCTTTTTAAAACATTTTTTTTTTATAAAAATTTATGCTGACCGGAAGGTTGTATGAGTTGCGAATTTTAATGTATTTTTTTAGCAATTACGTTTTTGTTTAAGACCTTATATCTTTAGTTTTTAAGTATCTATATATATGTTAAAACATAGTGACATAATAATAATATGTTACGTTTAGGTGTAACTTTAAAAAAATAAATACTTTTATTTCATTTTTGACGTGACAACGTCTTAAATTAGGTTGCGGCTGGGAGTCACTTATGAAAAAGTGTAACGCTCGGTAACGTTACGATGAGTCACCGAACGAGAGAGAGGCCCGCCGAATGCCTTGCGTCTCTCTCCCACTCAACTATGATCGGTCTGCCGCGCGCGCAGCACTAGAGACGTTGTCACGTAAAATCTTCGCCCGTAAAACCGACTTTACAGGCAACCATTTTTTTATGTTTAATTTCTCTAATAAATTCTCGTGAAGACATTTTTAACCGATTTCAAAAAGAAGGAGATTCTATTTTCGACGATGTATTTTACACCATTCGTTTGTTTTTTTTTTTTTTTTTGATTCTTCAAAGTGGGTCCCACTGAAGTATTGTTATGATCTGATCATGAACTTCGGCTTCTTCACAGCAGAATTGTCGTAACACGTAAGATTTTATACATGTAGTCGTTGACTGATTGAAAGAAAAGGGGGGGGGAATGTATTGGACTGATCTGGTGATAAAGCCGGAAGGTAAATTAATGTAATCTAACCATGTTTGGGATTATTAGAATCATGAGATGCACTCTGGCTATAAGTCATTTAAGTTTGGCTGAGGGAAGCATAACCTTTTGATCAAAAAAATAAGTTTCGAAATCGGTCCATAATTGATCGAGATATCGGTGAACATATTTAAAAAATAAAACATACATTTAGCCGAACATAGAACCTCACCTTTTCGAAGTCGGTTAATAAATAGTGAGTAGGTGCTCTCTCTCTCTCTCTCTCTCTCTCTCAGGTAAGCGCGCTCCATTGTCACTTTCCATCAGGTGAGATAGCGGTCAAGCGCGAAACTATCAAAAAAAAATTTATATAGACAAAAGTTTGTTTGGATGTACATTTGTTATATTTTTCACGCTTGAATAGCAGAATGAATTGCGATGAAACTTGGTTTATGGATAGGCAATATCCTGAAATAGCACATAAGTAACTTTTGCTCCCGGGAGAATTTTCTGATGGAACAATTTTGTACTTTAAGCTGCTACCTGAAGCTAGTAAAATACACAGATATAACCACAGTTTCTTGCTAATCCATTTTTCAATTAGATTACAAGAATCTCAAAATAAAAATCAGTCAAATATAAACGTGAAATGCAATTGTAGCCACCGAGTCTCTTGTTAATTTTAACCTAGTTGACCCAACAGACATTTTCTATCTAAAGCACTGGCGTAGCTACCGCAGGGCTAAGTGAAGCAGTGCCCTCAAACCTAATTAATAAACCTCTTATTGAATTACCGGAAAATTCTTCCACCTTCAACATCTAAATAAAATAGGTTGCAACACTAATTATGGCAACTCGTTTTTAGTTAATAAAGTGTGAGACTCCCTCACGCTTCACCCACAGCAAAAGAAATCATTACATGTTTTCACACGTAAAAAAATGAAGCCAAGTTTTTTTTTTTGTTTACACCAGCCCCGTTGGTTATCTAGCTACGCCACTGACCAAAAGTTGTTGTACTGTGAGTCTGTGAGTAACAGCTAACCAGTTCGAATTTAAACAAAAGAAACGTGTTTTATGAGGTAATCCGTGTAATTGATTTTTTTTTTTGCTTTATTATTTTAGTTTGATAATAACACTTTATTAAGAATACTGTCAAACAATCTACAATAAATAATGTCTATACGTCTATACACATAAATAAAATTTTGAGTTTCTGTTTGTAATATTGAAATAACTGCTTTTTACTAGATGCATATACGGTACATACACCAAAATAACATTTTTTACAATTTTTGTCTGTCTGTTTGTCCGGGTTAATCTCTGAAATAGCTGGACTGATTTTGACGGGACTTATTTTGGCAGGTAGCTGATTTAAAAAGGTGTAACAAAGGCTACTTTGATTTTAGAAAAAATAAATTCTAAATCCTGTGGGTATAAACTAGAACGCCTTTTTGATATCTCGAATCGTTAGCAAACAATCGTTTGCAATGGTAGAAAATATTACCATTACAACGGCAACACTGACCCCCATTGTTTACAACGCCAGAACAAACGAAACAAAAACAAGTTCACAGCGAGTCAGTTATTTTTGTACCTTGTCCATAAACGCGTCTAGATTTTCCGCCATTTTGTAACTAATTATACAGTTTTAGCATCGTTAGCTCAAATAATACAATAGATTTTGTTTAATATTGCGACGTGACTTAATATATTAGTTTTAAAATAAGGAAGCCTTTGTTCCGAGAGTGTTATAAAGCGACGTTGCCATTCTTCTTTCCAACTTTTCTTATAAGAAAATCTACTTCGGAGGACATTCTTCACTAAAGTTTGGCATCATAAGTTAAACCTGTGATAATTTCGTGCGTGAATTTTATAAAGTAATGCTAAAGTGTATTGAAATGTGTATCTCTGAACGTTATACATTATCTGACGCAATAGCAATCTGGCAACAGCGCGAGGAATCGGAGTGAATAATTTACTGATGTATTAGCAAAACTCAATTGGATATTATTTATTATCACACATCTTTCTACTGTTAATGAGGTAAGCGATTGTTTTTCATTCATTTAATTGTAAAAAATGCTAAAATAACATAAAAAGGAAGTGTAACGGTCGTTTTAATTTTCCCGCGGAATGACGTAATTCGTCGTTTCTAGACCGCCATCTTTGTACCATCAGTCATCTGTCAAGCATTCTTGATTTTGTTCGTGAAGGGTGTGAAACAAAAAAAATCATCTGTTATAGGGTGGTTTTTATATAAAACCCACCACGGAAGCATCCGGGTGAGTCTACAAATACTATAATTAATTGAAAACTGCGGCCATTACGCTTTCTTTTCGTGTAAAATTTTCTTTGTTAAGTTAACCTCTCTCAGTTGCTAACGCAGATTTTAGGTCAACCAGTGTCTTTTATGGCGAAATTCCGTATTTGCATGTTATATTTGCATATTCGATGTGTTTAAGGCCCTCGTGGGAGAGAAATTGACGGTTTTTATTGGTTTATAAAAGTTTGGAAACTAGAAAGTTGAACTCTAAAAATCTTATAATGAATTTATATTTAGCTTTTCTAAGCCTATAAACGTCATTGGACCAAATTAAGTACTAAAATAAGTATTTTTTTTTTAAGTGAAAATTTCATTAAGTATGTTTATTTTCAAAAGTTTTAAAAATACCCACTTACAAGACTTATCTAAGATTCTTATTAGTACAGAGCAGTATTCTAGAAGTTTCTTAAGATATTTCAGGTTACTAACAACTACAATGAGTTAAAAAAAGATTCTTAATAATAAAGTAATTGTTATATTTAGACTCCACATGTTGAAACTTGTACCCATTGCATAACTTTATATCTATGAATAATCGTTAATTTCAAGTATGGTGTAATCATGTGATGTTAAAAATTTTATTGCACTCTATTTTGAATTGAATTCAGTTCAAAAAGGTTTTATTTCACACCAGCTTTTGCTAGCGGCTTCAACCATAATAGTAGAAAATTATACTATAGAAATATAATTCTAAAATAAAAAGTATTCTATGTGCTAAACCTACACATGGTTTACCCACATACCAAGTTTCAATGAAATCCATTCAGTAATTTTTCAGTGAAAGCGTGACAAACAGTCATATATACAATCAGATTTATAATATTTAGTATAAATATGCCTATAAATTTCATCTATAAAACGTTAGATTCTAGGGCATTGTTCCCTTTAGTTGTTTCCACTGAAGAAGAACTGCTTAAAAACTCTATGGGTAATTTACCTCTACCCTTTTAATTAAAATAATTTTTATCTCTATTACAAACCTGGTACTGGGCATATAGTCAACAACAATTACGTAAATCAACGACTCTGAAGCTGTGTTGTGGGCACACAAACAAATTATATAGCGTTTTCTTGGCACCAAAAATGTTATTACTATTCTTTATTTACATTACACAACCACTTAGCACATCAAATGTTGTATGAACCACTTAGGTTAGACAATTTTTGAAATATCAACCAAACATTGTACGTAGATTGTGCAAAAGTGAACCCCAGGCTCTGGAGTGAAGGCAAAGAAGGAATAAGAGTGGGTTTTAGTCTGTAAAAGTCTGATTTCCTACCACCCTGCCACTACGTAGATGTCATTGGATGATTTCCCCCCTAAAAAAAACATAGTAAGTTTGAAATACTCTTTTTGGTTCCGTACCCAAAATGAGACCAGTTGCCGTCACGGATCTTGAGCAGTTGCTCAGAAGTCAAATATTCGGTCTCTTTAGTGGTGCCATCGTGCCATAGTTGTCACTCCTAATTTGTACCCTGCCTTGCAGCATGCATCTAACAACGAAGACGATTGGCTCACGAATGTATGGAATGCGCAAAGCGATCCCCACTCTGACGCCGAGCGCTCAATATCCGTTGGCAACTGTACTATGACTCCGCAGTCGGTCAGCAGGCTGTATCACATGAACCCTGATAGCGAGACAGTTGATATTTTCACAGAAAATGAGCTATTTTTTTTTTTATAATGGATAGGCTCGCGTTTGACCACAATCTCACCTGATGGTAAGCAATGATGTGGCCGACGATGGAGCACGCTTACCTAGAAGCAATCTATTCACTCTTGACTTAAAGACCCCTAGGTTATAGCTATCAGGAAACACAGACTCCGGCAGGGAATTCCATTCCTTAGCTGTACACATAATGAATGTACTCCCAAAACGCTTTGTACGTATAGGTGGGATGTCCACCATGTACCGGTGGCGCAACGCCGTACGTCTTGTGGTCCGATGATGGAACGGACTTGGCGGAATTAAATTGTGCAACTCTAGAGCACACTCCCCGAAGTGTAAACGATAGAAAACAGTTTCTGTACCTGCTATAATAACAAATACTAACGGACTACTACGGACTCCCATATGTACAACAAACATTATTATTTTGCAGCGTTTTGCTACCGAACACTATGCGTGAGTCCGACTCGTAATCATTCATCGCATTGAAACAAAAACTATAATCTTAATGTTATTATTATAGATCTGCATCAGATTTATTATGAGTAAAGATTCTGTTATGATTAAGATAAGATTTTCATCAGCTTTCTATGAAATTAAACTGAAAAATTATGAAATAAAGTAATCTTATCAATGACTTTAATTTGTTTTATAATTAGTTTTACGTTTATTAGCCTTTCTTTGTTTTAAATATAATATGACATTGAGAAGGGCACAGCTGGCGCAGTGGTTAAACAATTGACTGTATGTATACTGTATGCTATATGTATGGGTTCAATTCCCATGTGGGGACCAGTCGTTGTTGGGTGACTATGTCCAATAGTGGACGTGTTTCAGTTGTAATGATAATATCTAATAACTATAGCAACATACTATGCACTCTATAGACTTATTTGTGATGACGATGACGTCATAATGAACAATAGCAAATCAAATTCTAATTTTGTAGGTTCACGCCAATCTTTTAATCGATACATCGAATCGAAAGAAACTTTAGTCATACTAGTTCCGGGTTTGCGGACGATCAGCAATGGGTAGTTCGCCGTTCGAACCGAGTCCGATGACGCGAAGAGATCCACGCGCGCCTCAATGAGATGTCAGCAAAACGGTAGGCCCTTAGCAAGGCCGATACAAGTGTTTCTACTGTTTTAAACCATCCAGTGACATCTCCCGCACTTGGGCGGAGCGGGAGGGCGTGTCAGAGTGCCCCTGGGTTATCTTTCGCACAGCCCATGGCCTCATAGGCTTCGAATCTACTTGGCTTCTACGGTTTGCGGACATCTAGAGACGCGCGTGGATCACTACGCTCCGTCGACGACTTGGGCTCGGTCTGGACGGCGAGCTACCCGTCGCTCGCCGTCCGCAAGCTCGCGAAGAGATTTCACTTGTAACGCTATCCGCAACAGTCGCCTCATAAGGCACACAAAGCTATGGCCGCGTTTCCATTGAGGTCAACCTTTGAAAGAGCTTCTTATACACGCGCCGTACCTGTTTATCGCCTACCTACAGGTGGCTACGTGACTTGATGCGGGTGCCTTAAGGACCCTATTACACTGCGCTGAATATCGCTTGCGATATTCCGACTCCTACTATTTTTCATTCATAGAAAGACAGTCTAACCCTTCTTACACTACGCGATACGTCGAACCATAGACTAGACTGTCTTTCTATGAATGAAAAATAGTACGATCGCACGCGATATTCAACGCAGTGTAATAGGTCCATTAGGTGTAGTCAAGAGTAACTTTTTTTTATTGGCGACTATCTTTTACCCGCAGCTTCGCCCGCGTACATAAAATATAGCCTATTTAAAACATAGGCTATATTTTATTCACTTAGGAATAAAACAGCTTTTTATCAGTGAAAAAAGTTTCAGAGATTACCTCCTATAAACAAAAAAAAAAATCTATGGATGTGCTTTTCTATACCTACACTTAATATTTTTATAGAGAGAAAACTTGTATTTTTGTGTGCATGTTTGTAATGAATAAACTCAAATACTACTGTACCGATTTCAAAAATTCTTTCACTATTGAGAAGCCACATTCACTCTGAGTAACATAGGTTATATTAGCTGTGCCCGCGACTTCGTTCGCGTGGACTACAGGATTTTGAATTTATTTTTTCTAAAATAAAAGTAGCCCATGTTACTCCTTATTACATCAGCTACCTGCCAAAATAAGTCCCGTCAAAATCGGTCCAGCCATTTCAGAGATTAGCCGGGACAAAAAGACAGTTGAAAAATTGTAAAAAATGTTATTTTTGTGTATGTACCGTATATGTATACATATATTCATATGCATGTAGTAAAAAGCAGTTATTTCGATATTACAAACAGACTCCAATTTTATTTATATGTATGTATGTATAGATCGGTGTACGAGTACATTATTGAGGGCCAATAATAGCAGATTTTCAGTCTTTATTGGATTAGTTTTACACATTATATATCTAGAAAAAGATGTGTAATAATATCTTAATCACGTAAAAGAGGTTGTGTGAAAAAGTACCCCGAAAAAGACGCTCTTAATTAAGGCCTAAGCGCACCAAAAGTGCCATAAAACGATGACTTTCTGAAGCCTACTCCTCGGTAACGACCAGATAAATAACTTTGAAAAAAAAAAAAATTTTATTATAGATTCATGAACAACATTGATCTACTGATATTTTCGTGTAATTAAAACTTTTGTCTAAAAAAAATATTTAGCAATTTCGCAACTTTTCCCTACTCCTTCGAAACGGCTTGGATCTTTAGAAACATTTTTACACATAAAAATTGGTGGTTAAATTCTTCAAAGTGAACGTAGCATATGTAAATTGATCAATATTTCGCAAAGAAAATGGATTAAAAGGTCAGCGGGGTTTTATCCGGGCGCAGCTGGCTGCATTTAAATGCACAGATACTCGTACTGCCGCCTAAGCGGGTACGAGTGTTGTGTCCATTTAATTTTGGCCAGATGTTCATGAGACCATAAGTCTTTAGTCACGTTCACAGTATAGCCAGTTTTTGTTGTACCAACGACTGTTTTAACAGATAAGCTCAAATTAGGGCAGATAACAGTGTTGAAACGTACATTATTGCGCATCTAGTATACGTCAGAAGCGCGTGGATTATTGAAAATCCGTGTTGGGTAATGTGAGCTACGCGGATTATAGGTTTATGTGGTGGGCTACACATGTATGGTCTATGCCACACCTTTACGGTCCTGACTAAGCGTTTCACTAAAAAAAAAAAATAAGTTGACTGGTAATTAGTGACGGTTAATTATACACGTGATTGTACTCGTGATTTCAAACAACTTTCTCAAAGAAACTTTTTTTTTTTTCAATATTTTTATCATAATAACAAAATAGCTGTTCGCGCACATTTGCGTCCACTACGAACACCGATGGGTTTGCAAGCGGCGCGGGTGCTCTATCAGATCTATTGTAGGTAAGGTATATGAGACAACGGCGTCGCACGTCTAACAGCTGAGCTTTGTTATAGTGATAAAAGTAATGAGTATAAAAAAAAAATCTTTTGGGGAAGTTGTTTGTAATCATGAGTACAATCACGTGTTTAAGTATCGGTCACTAATTACCAGTCACCAAATCAAATAAGTTTATTGCAAACATGTTGTGTTTTGCAGTACCCTCACAGGGTGCATGTTCTAAACTTTTAATTTTTTTTCCAGCCACTGTACAGTACAATTCACGAATGATGGCGGCCGTGAAGTTAGCCTCTGCGAACGTTCGCGCATACTACACTCTTCTCGCACACGCACGTCGTCATTTGGTTCCTAAAACACGTTACTGCGCAGCGTTCTGCGCAAACTTAACGGCCGCCATTATTCGTGAATTGTACTGTACAGTGGCTGAAAAAAAAATTAAAAGTTTAGAACATGCACCCTGTGAGGGTACTGCAAAACAAATAAATTTTAAAATTAACTTTCAATATTACATTTAAAAAAGAAAAGCAAAAGTTATTGATATTACAAGTATTAAAATAAATAAATAATTGGATAACTTCAAATCAATTAAATGTCAAAATAAATATAAATGTCAAAATAATATGAAATACATCCAAAATTAATAATAATAACATTAGTAATAACGAATTATACCAGTAAATATGTAATGGACCTGCGATTATTTATTTTTTATTCAAAAAACTTTTTCAATGTGTAGAAGCACTTCTGGTTCACCCTATTTTGCAAGTCTTAATACTCAAGCTAAACTTATGGCGTGTCTAAAGAAGCCCAATAAAGCTTTAAAAAACTTAATCTGGCAGGTGATATTCGAGATAGATGGGGGGGGGGACCATCTGCTGCTTCCTATTATGCCGTCCAGTCATTCGAGTGTAGGTTCGTGGCGGTACATTAAGGCTTATAGTCCCTTGAATCATCTGGCCAAAATTATGTGGACGCACCTCTCGCACCCGCTTTGGCGGCATTACACAAATCTGTGCATTTAGTTGCGGTCAGCAGCACCCGGAAAGCGCTTTAAATCCATTTTCTTTCCGAAATATTTATTGATTTACATATGCAATGTTCACTTTGAAGAATATTTAACCACCAATTTTTATGTGTAAAAATGTTTCTAAAGCCGTTTAGAAGGAGTAGGGAAAAGTTGTGAAATTGCTAAATATTTTTTTTAGACAAAAGTATTAATATCACGAAAAAAACAAATGCTGATAATGTTGTTCATGAATCTATAATAAACATATATTTTTTTCAAACCTATTAACCTGGCCGTACCGAGGAGTAGGCTTCAGAAAGTCACTGTTTTATGGCACTTTTCGGGCGCTTGGGCCTTAATGGCTAAATGCACGTACATTGATCGTTGTCGCATGTGAAGGGGTGTTGGGTTACTTGAACCATCTCGTGTTGCTGTTATTTTCTGCAATATTTTATGTCTTGATCGATAAACTGGGCAAGTGCGAGTCGGACTCGCGCAATGAGAATCCTCAGTGCGCGCCCCGTACATACTTATCTATGAAAACAGTTAATTCCCGATTTGAGTTACGAAGATATTCAGTCCGCCTTTATACTGTGTACTAGTGCATTAAGTTTAAATAATTGCTACTATTTTACAGTTTTCAGACTTTCCTGCACTTGTGTGCTATGAGATCTTGCTATGTGCCTAATTTCAGGATTCTAGAACAACGGAAAAGTAGCCTATGAATTTTGATTTCCTTGACAGTGTCAAAATTACGATTTTTGCAACACAAACGGCCGTATCTTTTTTTTCTGTTGACTTGGAAGTTTGATTTTGTCACACCTTTTCATCGTGGTAATTAGAGACACAATAGAAAGACAATGGGTGCGCGAACTCCGGGCGTTCGTTTGGGATTCAAGGGACCGCAGAACTAAGTATGTATACGTATAGTTTTAATTTCAACTCGATACGTCCATGCGTCCTCGAGATTGTCCCTAAGACGACCCACTGATCTAAAGGGTCTTGACTAGTGTTGCCAGGCGTCCCGATTTGCTCGGGATGTCTCGATTTTTAGGGGTCTGAAGACGCGTCCCGATTTGCACCTAATCGGGCCGCTAAATGTCCCGATAAATCAAAAACCCTGAAACTCAAAGAGCGACTGAAGAAGTCTGGGTTTTACTCAGTAAAAATTTCACACGCCCTCTCGTTCCACCCCAGAGGGGAAGAAGCCATTGGACGATTTCCCACCCAAAAAAATCTTTATTAAAAAAAAATTGTCCCGATCTAAAACCCTAAATCCCGATTTGTTTTACCATCTGTCCCGATTTTTATCCAAACAGACCTGGCAACACTAGTCTTGACAGAAAGACAGACAACTTTTTCCTTTAGAGGTTTGGCACCCTAAAAATAGCCCGAGCTTTAGTACGACAGACGGACATTCAATCTTTGTGCCACAAAACGTGGTCACCCACACAATCACAAAACAAGTTCTTATAATCATTATACTTACGAAATAAAAACAAGATTCACGTGTAAGACATGTGAAAATCATTTTAATCTCTATGTCATTAAAGATATTGTTTCTGTCGGTACGGTTACGTTGTTACGTCACTATCTTTGGAGGAAAAGGAAGTATGTCTTCGAATTTTTATAAACCCACCCGTGTTCTTTCAATTTCCCTTTGCGATTAAGAGCTCTCAGATGACTCTTTTAAACTATCTCGCAGCTTTAAAGGTCCTATTACACTACGCTGAATAACGCGTGCGAAATTCAGACTTGTTTTATTTTTCTTACCGAGTAAGACTTTCTGACCCTTATTACACTGCGCGGTACGTCGAACCATATACTAAAACGGTCTTTTTTATGGTCGGAAAAATTATTCAATGACAAACCCCGCTCTTGGGCGGAGCGGGAGATAGTGTCAGACTCTTACTGACTAAACGACCCACCCAATTCCTTCAAGCCAACATACCGAGGCTCGAGTTTCCTTGCGGATAACCCTGTCCCCAGTAGGCTTCGACCCGGCTGGGTCCCTGCTGTTGCTGACAACTCCTTGAGGAGCGCGGGAACAGTGCGCGCTGTTAACGGTCTGAATAACACGTAGTGTATTAGGCCCTTATATCATGTATTCAACATCAAACAGCCTCAATCATCACCTTCAAACAAAAAAAAATGCTAATAGAACTGTAAAGGCGTAAAAACATTATCTTATAAAATGATAACGTAAAGGTATTGAACGATAATGAAATAATAAAATTAGTCAATCAAAACTACCTAATTACTTTATTTCAATAAGTCACATTGTGATAAACTGATAGCGATTAAAGGTCGGATCTACGCCTGTCCGGACACGGACCACTTAATCACAGCAACAAAAAACTATCGTGCTTTTTATATTGCGGACGGAGTTACCCATTACTCACCGTCCTGTAACCGTCCGGACTGAGTCCAAGTCGTCGACGGCACAGTATTTCACGCGCGCCTCAAGAAGTCAGCCAACCGTAAAGGACCTATTACTGCGCTGAATATCGCATGCGATATTCCGTCTCGTACTATTTTTTATTCATAGAAAGACATTCTAACCCTTATTACACTACGCGATACATCGAACCATAGACTAGACTGTCTTTCTATGATTGAAAAATAGTAATATCGCACGCGATATTCAGCGCAGTGTAATAGGTCCTTTAGTGCCCAGCAGGGTCGAAGCGTGCTGGGGACCAGGGGTTCGCTTGTAGTGAAATGATATAACCCTATCATGTTTGAACTTTGTGGAACGGTCTTGACGAGCATTAATTGTATAAATATATACCGAACTATAAAAGCTTGCTATGAAATAAATATTTTCATTGAATACTTGTTAGTACCAAGATCTAGAAAAACAGTTCCATACCCCATTATACGAACTGCGCATATCGCAAAAATTATATTTATCGTTTTAAAAACGTCTTCTTATTGTAATGGGCAAAACGTGTTTGCTCAAGTGCTGGAATTAAATATCGCTGCGTATTCGGCAAAATGAATTCGCCTTGAAATCAATGTAACTATAGTAATCAGTATTAATGGTATAAGGACAGACACATTTTGTGACGCACTTTAAAGTTTAAAGGGGATTGCCCAGCTTCTATAGTGTTCCAGGCCAAAGACGGACATCAAATATTACTTATCAATGATAAAACTATTGTTTTTTTCCATAAAGTAACTTTTTATTTGCTTTTTTTTTCAGGTCTGTTGGTCTAGTGGTTGGTGGACTGCTATGCCGGAGGTCGTGGGTTCGATTCCCACCCAGGACAAATGTTTGTGTGATGAGCACGATCATTTGTTCTGTGTCTGGGTGTAATTTATCTATAATATGCATGTATTTAGAAATATATAAGTATCAGTTGTCTAGTACCCATAACACAAGCTCTGCTTAGCTTGGGACTAGACGGCGCTGTGTGATAGTTGTGGAATATATATTATATATATATATATTTACCACTTATTGTTTTTATAGTGGCGCTCATTTGGAACTAAGGGAATACATATTTTTTTATGGCAAAATTAATGAACAAAGTATTTTTTCTCTAGTCAATTGTTCGCTCGTGGCCTTAAATGGGCAGTCCCCTTTTAATCGTTAAGGCAACGCGTTAGCTATTATAACTCCATTAATTGGAGGTTATGTAGTGATATAGGAAATAAAATACCAAATCCTGCATCGCGGTATAAGATTTCTCATCTGAAAAATAAATATCTGGCATTTACCTGGACACAACATAACTAGTTAGACTTATTAACTACCTTTCAAATACCGTCAATTAGATACAATAGAAAGACAATGATAGCTCGAACGCCGCCGGCCTTCCCTTAGGGTTATACAGATACCGGCACGGATCTTGAGCGCTACGCTTCAATTTGCGCAGAAGTCAAATATTCGGTCTCTTCAGTGATACGAAGTGAGACGCGGGGGCGGGGAGTGTCAGTGATCGGCTCGCCGCGCCCCATCGTGTCATAGACGTCACTCGTGATTCGTTCCCTGCGCTTGCTGCATGTATCTAACAACGACGACGATTGGCTCGTCAATGTATGGAATGCGCAAAGCGATCCCCACTCTGACGCCGAGCGCTCAAGATTCGTGCCGGTACCTGTAAGAATTAACTAAGTAGACTAGTTACATGTCCAAAAATACAATTTCGCCTCAATTATAACCGCAAACTCAAGAATTCTGGACAAAAATATTTCGTCACCGCAATCTTAAAAATGGCGGTTATTCTTTAACCAGTTGGCGACCAGCCATAATGAATTGATAACCAATTTTGTATGTAGGTTACTTGTGGACCAAAATGAGGTAGTCGCTCCAAATTGAAAAGTCCTTGCGATTGGTCTCCCCGTTTGATAAAAAATGTTGCGATAAAAAAACGGTCAGTTGCTATTTTATAAAGGTTGATACAGACTTTGCGAGGCATGCGCCGCGAACGGCACACAGCGTACAGTACAATTCACGAATGATGGCGGCCGTGAAGTTTGCGCAGAAAGCTGCGTAGTAACGTGTTTTAGGAAGCAAATTGCGACGTGCGTGTGCGAGAAGAACGTAGTATGCGCGAACGTTCGCAAAGGCTAACTTCACGGCCGTACTTGAAGTGTGCGAGTTGAAAACAATCTACACTAATATAATAAAGAGGTAATGTTTGTTTTTTTTTGGTTTGTAGGAGGTAATCTCTGAAAGTACTTGTCCGATTGCTAAAATTTTTTCACCGATAGAAAGCTGCTTTATTCCTGAGTGACATAAGCTATATTTTATGTACGCGGATGAAGTCGCGGTATGCTCGCTTTCGAAAGGGCTAATTTTCAATACGCTAAGCTGTCAAACGTTGAGTGATTTTAGTTCGAACAACTATCGGCCTAGGTATCCAATTGGATGCCGGTGTTTAACGAACGCCCTAGGCGTCCAAGGATGGCTAACTTAACCAGATGGCTGCCACATATAAATGGGAAGTTTAGGTAGTCCCGTGTAGGTAGTTTGATAAAAAAATACGATAAAAAGTGGTCAGTCGGTCGTCGATAACATGACTTGGGTTTTCTAGTGTTCAAGAACCAGTTTTCATTAGAGTATTCGGTGAATAACAGGTTCAGTCTTGCGTCTTTTTCAAGGTCCTAAAGCCGCTAGTACATGCTAAGACGTACAGTCCTTTGAACCATCTGGCCGAAATTATGTGAACGCAACTCTCGCACTCGCCTAGGCGGCAGTACGCAAATCTGTGCATTTATTTGCGGCCAGCAGCGCCCGGAAAGCGCTTTAAATCCATTTTCTCTGCAAGATATTGATTGATTTACATATGCAATGTTCACTTTGAAGAATATTTAACTACCAATTTTTATGTGTAAAAATGTTTCTAAAATTCCAAGCCGTTTAAGGAGTAGGAAAAAAGTTGCGAAATTGCTAAACATTTTTTTTTTGACCATAGTATTAATAGCACGCAAATATCAAATGTTGATAATGTTGTTCATAAATCTATAATAAACATATAATTTTTCAAACCTAGCCGTTACCGAGGAGAGTAGGCTTCAGAAAGTCACTGTTTTATGACACTTTTCAGGCGCTTGAATCGATTCCAATCATTTTTACACCATGTTAAATTTTTTCCTAAATATATTTAAAAAGGTCATAAGTTAGACACCACTGACATGTCTTTGATGAGTCCGACTCGCACTTGCCCGGTTTTTTAAGTTAAATGTGAGGCTAGGTGCCGAAATTCAGATGTATGAGGTCAGCCTGCCTGAAACTCATTCATACATGTACTAAATATAGTACCAACATTACGTAAACAAACGTAATATTGTAGTACATAAGGCCTTGCCCTAGTCCTTGAATTCCTACAAAATTCATTCATCGGCTAACGCTAATTTAGCTTCGGGTTTTACTTTTAGTACATCTATACATTTAAATAAAATTGGAGTGTCTGTTTGTAATATTGAAATAGAGTCTGTCCAATAAGTTAAACGACTTGGGTAATTATTAGGATTTAATGAAATCTGATGTAGTCGACACGGGTTCAATAATCAAGGTGGATTAAGAGATAGAGATCATTGTTTAATAACAGAAGAACCCTATGAAAAGTATCGAATATGTATTTTTTAAATGATTAAATATTATGCAAAATTCCCAAGTCGGTTGACTTATTAGACAGACTATTACTGCTTTTTACTACATGCTTATGAATATATATACGGTACGGTACATAGACCAAAATAACATTTTTTTTAATTTTTGTATGTCTGTCCGTTTGTCCGGGCTAATCTCTGAAATGGCTGAAACGATTTTGACGGGACTTTTTTTTTGCAGGTAGCTGATGTAATAAGGAGTAACAAAGGCTACTTTTATTTTAGAAAAAATAAATTCAAAAACCTGTAGTCCTCGCGAATGAAGTCGCGGGCACAGCTAGTAGATAATAAAAAAAAAACTAGAAAAGCTTGTTTTTTCTGGTCGTGTTGTTTTTCTATGCTAATTATCAGTTTGCACGTAGTTTTTATTGCGTATTTGCTTTTTTTGAGGTGGGAATTAATCCTATGACTTCTCCCGGTCTATTTCATTTTGTGTTTTTTTGTTTTTATGAGGTAGGTAATCTCTGAAAGTACTGATGGAATTGCTAGAAAAATTTTACCGATAGAAAGCTGGTTCATTTCTGAGTGACATAGACTATTTTATGTAAGTACGCGGAAGAAGCCGCGGGCAAGAGCTACTTGTAGATAATTTACACCCAGACACAGAACAAATCACGATCATTTATTCTGTCTGGGTGTAAATTATCTTATCACACACACATTTGTCCTCGGTGGGAATCGAACAAACTACCTCCAACATAGCTGTCAGGGCGACTGACTACTAGACCAACAGACCAGTCAATATTAACAGTATTCTTTACCAACACAGAATACAGTCTCTGGCACAAATTGTTCTTTTTATAGCCCAAAAACTGAAACGGGCAATGTTCCTTAAAGAGGACGTATGTAAAGTTAACTCCGCCATACGCGTGACCTATTTATATCCCCCCTCCCATTTGATCACGTACACGCGCCACTGGCCTTGTTGTGTGGTTTTTATATTGACTTTAATTTATTCTGTTAATTTATTCATTTGAATTAGTAGCCTGTTTCGTTTGGACTGTCGTTTTTTTTTAATCGACTTCGATTAGGAGGCGGTTCTATGTTCGGCTAGTCAGTGGAACATGCTGGTTTCCTCACGATGTTTTTCTTCACCGTTTTGAGAACAGTGGTGATGAAATAAATTACACAAAGTAACGCGCCTGGCTGGGTTTGAACTCACGTACAATAAAGTCGCGGCCGTTACCACTCGACCACCACTGATCTATTAGATAGAGTATAATACTCTATTTTAGAGTACGGTTGACAACCTTAGTCTTAGCGCCCAGTGTCCGTTCATAGTAGTCGTTAAATAAGGTTACATGTGCGCTCACAAACGTATCATCGCAGCACCCACTCACTGATTAATCTCGAAATCTCAGAAACTATAACACATACAAACTTAAAATTTGGTAGTTAGGTTTATTATACTAGTGTGTAGACATCCGCAAAAAACGGATTTTTCTGAAATTCACCCTCTAATAAAGAAATGAAACGAAGGTCCAAAGTTTGTATGGAGAGACGACTTTCACGTTGGCCGCTCGGCGAAGCAAGTACTCTATTATTAGAGTATTAACAGTTCGTAAATGTAGTCGTCTACACACTAATATTATAAAGAGGTAAAGTTTTTTTTTGTTTGTAGGAGGTAATCTCTGAAAGTACTAGTCCGATAAAACTGCTGAAACATTTTCAGCGATAGAGAGCTGTTTTATTCCTGAGTGACTTGTGCTATATTTTTACGCAGGCAGAGCGGTGGTCAAAAGCTAGTACTCATTAGAGTACGGTTGACAACCCTAGTCTTAGCGCACAGTGTTGTCCGTTCATAGTAGTTTAATATGGTTACATGTGCGTTCATAAACGTATTAGCGTCATCGTCATACCCCCCTCACGTTTACACATGTGTAAAGTTGGTAAGCAACGGGTATATGTTGGCGATAAGAATGGCTATGAAGCGAGACGAATAAGGTGACGCAATTCTCTTACGGCCAGTTCATGCAATTGAGTATAATAAGCATAGCATAATTAGCCTTTTAAGCTATTGCATAGCTTCTATCGCGGGCCTTGAGCGTGGAGACCGAATCCAGAAATTCCGTAACGAAAATAACCTAACACCCCCACTCATTTGTTTTCTTATCGGTCACCACGCCCAAAAAGTGTAACTTCAATTAATATCAAAGAAAAAAAAACAAAGGGAAAAAAATACTGCATAAATAAAATAAATAAATAATTATAATTGCATAAGTTGATAAAAATGCTATGCAATAGCTTTACCGCGGCAGTTCCCGAGTGCCACACGTCTTTTTTAATGTTCCCACTGCTAGGACTCAGGCCTCCTCTCTATGAGAGGAAATGGGCCCTAATCCACCACGCGGGCCCAGCGCGGTTTGGTGGATGTCACATGTCTTCGAATTTTTGGTTCTAGGACATACCGGTTTCGTCACGGTTTTGAGAGCAGTTGTGACGAAATAAATTACACAAAGTAATGCGCCTATCGGGGCTGTTACCACTCCGCCACCACTGGTCTATCAGATAGAGTATAATACACCATATTTAGAGTACGGTTGACAACCCTTTTTTTTTTCGATGGGAAAAATCATCTTATGACAACCCCCGCTCTTGGGCGGAGCGGGAGATAGTGTCAGACTCTTACTGACTAAAAACCCATCCCGTTCCTTCTAGCCATCATACCGGGGCTCGAGCGCCCTTTCGGATAACCCTGGCCCCAGTAGGCTTCGACCCGGCTGGGTCCCTGCTGTTGCTGACAACTCCTTGAGGCGCGCGCCGTCGACGACTTGGGTTTGGTCCGGAAAGTTACCGGACGGCCGGACAGCGAGCTACCCTTTGCTCACTGTCCGCAAGCCCGCGCCTACGGTGGCTGGAAATCGGGATCGGAATCCCGGCGGCGGCGAGAGCGCCGTTGCCTGATGCGGTCGGCCTCCTCCTTAGCACCGAGCAGATGTCGGCGACCGCCTACCACTCCTCGCTCCGGACTATGGCCTCGACCAAGGCCCGGTTGACAACCCTAGTCTCAGTGTTGTCCGTTCATAGTAGTCGTTTAATAAGGTAACATGTGCGTTCACAAACGTATCAGCGTCATCGTCATACCCCCTCACGTTGACACATGTGTTGCTAAGCAACGGGCATAATGTTGGCGATAAGAATGGCTATGAAGCGAGACGAATAAGGTGACGCGATCCTATGACGGCCAGTTCATGCAATAGAGTACTTAAATGTAATTACTTTTGTACAATATGTTATAGGAAACCAGAAAACAGTAATAAGAAATAATTAATAATAATTTGGGTGGCTTCAAGGCTAGAGTTAATAGGCTCCTCCTCATAAACCAGTGCATCTCACCATCAACGATTGTATCTCTGCTTACCATCAGATAGGATCGTAGTTAAGCACTAGTTTATATTATATGAAAAAAAAAAAATTGTGAAGACCGCATCGAAATTGGTTATTAAACGAAGCAGAGCAATCTACACTAATATTATAAAGAGAGAAAACTTGTGTTTTTGTGTGTATGTTTGTAATGAATAAACTCAAAAATCACTAAGCCGATTTCAAAAATTCTTTCACCATTGGAAAGCTACGTTCACCCTGAGTAACATAGGCTATATTTGTTGCCTGTGCGAAGCTGGGACGGGCCGCTAGAAAGAAATAAATTAACAAATTTTAAAGTTTTTGAATAAATATAAAAGAATTTTTAAAATATCTTCACCAGCCATGAAGTTATAAAGCTTCAAAGATAAGAAAGAGATGTCAGAACAGATGGAGACGAAAGGTACTTTTAAAATATCTTCACCAGCAGCGAAGTTATAGAGCTTCAAAGATAAGAAAGAGATGTCAGAACAGATGGAGACGAAAGGTACTTGAGTGGCGACCAAGTACCGAAAGACGCGTTGGAAAGTCTCTGACAAGGTGGACCGCTGTCCTAGTAAGGGTTCCGGGAATCCGATGGATGCGTGACGCACAGGACTGGTTGTTATACCGACATTTAGGGGAGGCCTATGTCTAGCAGTGGACGTCTTTCGGCTGAAATGATGGTTAATTGAATCTGACTATAACACAATGTAACCATAAAGGAAATATCTCAATAGGATACTCAAACAATAAAAGGAAGGAAAAATAAAGAAGGTCAACTAGTGTGTTAATACAGAATGACCTCGTCAGGCGAAGAGCTTGTGAGTTTAAAGCTAGAACAACATTAAACCGACGCACATGTGTAACACGCCTAATTTGTACGTAGAACGACGTCGCGTGGCGTGGATCTAGTGTAGCTCTACAAGTCTAGTTTCCACATAAAATGTATGTTAATTTATAATTAACATGCAATTTTTATTAGTATTTTTCATTGAAAAAGATCTATCGACGTCATCTACACTTCCTCCTCCTCGTCATTAATGCAGGAAGGATACATAAACAAAAAATTTGCTCTTTATAATTAATCTCGGGAATTGAGGCAAATCCACTTATTCTTTCGCGTATGAAATCAGTATAAGTACATGAATACCTTTACCTAATTCCGACCCTTCTGCTGATCAGTCATTGGCGCCATTTCCTCCTGTCATCATCAGACTTTTTAATGTTCCCACTGTTGGGACTCAAGCCTTCTCTCTAGGAGTGGGAATGGGCCGTCGTGTTGGTGGATGTCACATGTCTTCGAATGTTTGGTTCTAGGACATGCCGGTTTCCTCACGATGTTTTCCTTCACTGTTTTGAGAGCAGTGGTAATGAAATAATTACACAAAGTAATGCGCCTAGCTGGGTTTGAACCCGCAATCTACTCCTGTAATATACTTATTTCTCTCATTTATTGAGTAGAACCTTTCATGCTCCTAGTATAATTATCTACCATTTTCCTCATAGTATTTTAAGCTATTGCATAGCTTCTATCGCGGGCCTTGAGCGTGGAGACCGAATCTAGAAATTCCGTAACGAAAATATCCTAACACCCCCCACTCATTTGTTTTTTGAGCGTGGTGACCGATAAGAAAACAAATGAGTGAACAATCAATCAAAATTCAATTCAATGTGTGAAAGTGTAACTTCAATTAATATCAAAGAAAAAAAATACTGCATAAATAAAATAAATATAAATAATTATAATTGCATAAGTTGATAAAAATGCTATGCAAAATAGCTTTACCGCGGCAGTCCCCGAGTGCCACACCACACGTCTTTTTTTTCTCTAACACTATGTTGAACATAAAATTTCATGAAGCCCGTACAGTTAGATATGGCGTGATTAAAACCCATGGATAGAACGTGATATGGGCATTTTTACTACTGCTTTTGCTTGGCAACAGTGCAAGTACATATGAAGTAATAGTAAATTGTATTGTAATAAAGTATGAGTATAATCGCATTCATGGCCGATTTGTACCCTTGAATTACAAATAGTAGTAATGTTTTAATGTAACTGCAAGATTCTGTAGACCTATTTCTATACATGTATATAGAAATCAATGCCACTTTTCGTTGTAATTTTATAACTCAAGATCGGGCTCACCGATCCAAACCAAATGTTTAGGCTTTGTCGGACTATTTAGTAGATGGTTTATGTGAAGTTTGCAAAAAATCGGTCGAGCGGTTCATCACATTTTTTTTTGTAAAAAATGAAGTAGGTATAAGTAAGGTAGAGTAGAGTAGGGTAGAGTACGGTAGAGTAGGGTGTAGTAGGAAAGAGCGGGAGCGCATAATATAGAATTCGAATACTTATATTCGATACTTTTTATAAGGTTCTTCTGTTAGTAAATGATCAATATCTCTTCATCAACCTTGATTATTAAACCAGTGTTGACTACATCAGATTTTATTTTACCTTAATTTTTATTACCCAAGTTTTTTTAGACACACTCTAGTTGCTTGTTGCACACAGTCGATTCGAAAATAAAAACCTGATAATACAGGATATCTATAGAATTAGCAACTATGTAAAGAAAAAAAAGTGTTGCGCAGTTGATAAAGTAGAAAACATCTTTGATAAAAACAATTTGAATATTTTCCAAGAGCGCGAACGTTAATGTTTTACATCCGAAGGTGACATTTTGATCGAGATGACGTTTGTACATGTATTATTTTTGTTATTACATCCTAAATTGATAAGTGATAACGATTGTTTTGAAATTGGAATGCAATTTAATGTGTTTGAAAATAGAATGCTATCTTTATTCATCGTTATAATTTTACTAGTTTTCGTCAGCGGCGAGTAGTAACAGCCTCGAATTACGAGTCGTAGGTTGCGGGTTCAAACCCAGCCAGGCGCATTACTTTGTGTAATTTATTTTATCACCACTGCTCTCTAAACGGTGAAGGAAAACATCGTAAGGAAACCGGCATGTCCTAGAACCAAAAATTCGAAGACATACGACATTCACCAATCCGCACTGGGCCTGCGTGGTGGATTACGGCCCATTCCCTCTCCTAGAGAGGAGGCCTGAGTCCCAGCAGTGGGAACTTTGAAAGGCTGATTATTCTATAATTATAATGCTGTATTGCTTATTATAATGATGTATTTTGATGCTACATGGCAAACTGGGCTGCTGCAATATATGCTAAGAGACAAAATTAATATTATGATTTGAATTTGTCGAGTTACACTGGCGCTTTCTCCATAAACAAATAAATGCCCGCCATAATGGATTTAGAAAAATTACGTCCCCCGCTCTGGGGCGGAGCGGGAGATAGTGTCAGGCTTTTACTGACTAAAAACCTACTCGTGTTCCTTCATTGACATTGTTCCAGGGCCCCGGGAATCCATAAAGATATTTCGAAACTCCGCCCTCAGTAGGTCAAGAGAAGGGTGTGGTCTTGCAAACTACGTATGAGAACAAGGTCAAAGACAAAAGAGCTGTTTAATTATTAAAGAAGGTTCCAAAGGAAGCCTTTAGTCAAATAATTTTACGCAATACGGAAGTGCGTAATCAATATTAATAAACAAATCGGCCTTCAACATTATAATATTGAAATCTATACGTCATCTATACATCTATACATATAAATAAAATTGGAGTGTCTGTTTGTATTGTAATATTGAAATATATACGGTACATACACCAAAATATTTTTTTACTATTTTTGTCTGTTTGTCCGGGCTAATCTTTGAAATGGCTGGACCATTTTTGACGGGACTTTTTTTGGCAGATAGCTGATGTAATAAGGAGTAACATAGGCTACTTTTATTTTAGGAAAAATATTTTCAAAATCCTGTAGTCCACGCCAACGAAGTCGCGGGCACAGCTAGATTAAAAATAAGTGTTTGTTTCTCATACATATCAAATTCGAATTTTTACTAAATGCATGATTGTAATTAGGAAAGTATATTCGATTATATCAAAACGATTTTTTTTTTAATTTTTTTTTGCCTGTCTGTTGGTCTCTCCTTATCTTCGAAATGCCTGGACCGATTTTGATGGGACTGCTGATGTTTCAAAAAGTAACGTAGACTCATTTTCCCGCAGGACCGTGATTTTAAACTGGCGATAGGAAAATTTTCAGGAGAGTGATTTAATTATTTTTTTTTAACTTTAAATCACTCTCCTGTAAAGTTTACCCAATGTCGCTTAGTAATTTTTGCCTTTTTATGTAGATGACGTATTGCGATTGACAAAAATAATACAACAACAGCTGACGACATGCGATGTTCCAACGTCATTTACTAACACAAGTATATACTCAATATTCACCCACACACTGACAGATCATTCGAGATTATGAGATCATTGTAAACAAGTCACTTGCCTTGAAAACACGCTGAAAAAAAAAACCTGGGCAAAAGTCCATGGCTTTGAACGAGTCCAACGCCATTGGCACAATACGATTATGACATTACCTATTATGTGTAGGAACAAAAATATTTTTTTCTTTAGGAACTTTTCTCATGTTGTTATTTGTTGCCAAGGTTGTGTGTAGAAATCGGAATAGTTAAGAGCTGGCAACTCGAAGTACATTTCCATTTTGCTCTTACGTGATTATGAGTGAGGGAAGTGAGGGATACTTGAAGCTTCCTAACACATGTGAAGACTGTATCGTCGGGTTCGACCATGAGCTGACGCTGGTCAGCCATCTTGAGAAGAGGCAAAAAAAGTATTCTAGATATATCGTAGACCTTCGTTATGCAGGCTTATTTGTAACTACCTGTGCCCGCAACTTCGTTCGCGTGGACTACAGGATTTTGAATTTATTTATTTTCTAAAATAAAAGTAGCCTATGTTACTCCTTATTACATCAGCTACCTGCCAAAAAAAGTTCTGTCATTTAAAATCGGTCCAGCCATTTCAGAGATTAGCCCGGACAGACGTATGTACCGTATATACACCGTTAAATTTTAATCGTTTTAATCCCGTGGAGGGTCGATCCGGTACATGTAACACTATCGATTTGTAAAAATAAAATTCAAAAATAAAGTATAGTTTTTCCAAAACTTGTATTAGTTTAAACTTGGCGTCTCGCGTCGGTGCTCAAGACTTTAAACTTTACCGATCTATTTTAACGTTTTAACTCGACAAAAGCATACATTGCA
The DNA here is from genome assembly GCA_929112965.1 of Mythimna albipuncta. Classification (NCBI taxonomy): domain Eukaryota; kingdom Metazoa; phylum Arthropoda; class Insecta; order Lepidoptera; family Noctuidae; genus Mythimna; species Mythimna albipuncta. The sequence goes on along the minus strand of OV815985.1, from coordinate 6,536,880 downwards.
GTACCTCTACCAAGAGTTTAAAGCAATAGTATTTGTCGTTACTCGATACCGACTACGTAAATATTTTGTATGGCAAATTTTACAGCGCCTCTAGCGGTCACTTACGGAACCAAAATTTTCCATACAAAATATTTACGTAGTCGGTATCGAGTATCGACAAATACTATTGCTTTAAACTCATGGTAGAGGTACTGAACAAAACACATTCACTATCTCAACTACAAATATACGCTACTCGTTGACCCATTCTGCCTATTTACTATGCCATAGACAAACAGTGTGTTAGATTCGCATATTGCAAACGGCGTGCCGTATTTGTTTGCTAAATCTATGCAAAGAAGTTTCACAAGCTGTGCAGTTAGGTAATCAGGTTATGACGACGAGCTATGGGGCTCACCGTCCGGTAAAGAGCGAACCTGAGTCGTTAATGGTGCGTAATGTTGAACCCTGCAGGGCTGATGCCTAGGGGTGATACCGTGGTTTTGGAATATGAAGGGTAGAAGTAAGGGAAAGGTAGGGTGATGTATGTGGAGTTATCGAGGACCTATAACATTTATTAATGGAATGTGTCCAATATGAGTCCAGTAGAAATAATAATAATATTCCACAACTATTCACACAACGCCGTCTAGTCCCAAGCTAAGCAGAGCTTGTGTTATGGGTACTAGACAACTGATAATAAACACACTTATATATTCTAAATACATAAATATTATAGATAAATTACACCCAGACACAGAACAAATGATCATGCTCATCACATAAACATTTGTCCTGGGTGGGAATCGAACCCACGACCTCCGGCATAGCAGTCAGGGCCACTAATCACTAGACCAGGTCAGACAGATAATTTGGTCCCGAAAAAAAAATATCAGCGAGATTCCAAAACGCAATTTTATTAAAGAAGCTTCAAATATGTTTGCCATTCTATGACCTCACATATTATTCATGGCAAATGCTGAATTCGACACGAGAGGCAAATCATGGCCATTTTCAAGGATTATGTACTGAGATTTTATATGCATACATAGTACTGTTAACTGCATTGAGAACAGTGGTGGGCAAGTGGTAACGGCTTCGACTTCCGAGATGAAGGTTCAAACTTAGCCAGGTGCATTACTTTGTGTAATTTAGTTCATCACCACTGCTCTCAAAACGGTGAAGGGAAATATGGTGAGGAACCCGGCATGTCCTAGAACAAAAAATTCCGATTCCTGGTTTTTTTTTTTGTTTGAAAGTTATCCAATGACATCCCTGGCTCTTGGGCAGAGCGGGAGATAGTGTCAGACTTTTACTGACTAAAAACCCACTCCTGTTCCGTCGTTGCCTTTCGTACCGAGGCAGAATCTTCCTCTCACAAACAGATTCTTCCTCCCCGGTTCACTGACAACACCTTGAAGCGCGCGTAGAACAACTCGCGCCGTGGACGTCTTAGGCTCGGTCCGGACGATTACCGGACGACGGTCAGACGACGAGCAACGCATTGTTCATGAAATTACAGCCCATTCCCTCTCATAAAGGGGAGGCCTGAGTCCCAGTGGGAACATTAAAGGCCGATACGCTATGCCTATAACTTACGAAATTGAGAGCCAAACGATCACACTCTATAAGCGTTGGCACACAAGTTACAACATCGAGACATCGCATTTTGTACACTACACGCGAAATCAAGGTCTTGTTTTTGTATTCAACAAAAAATACTGGCCAAGGTTTTCCTGAGAGAAAACTGAACAGTTTTAATTTTTAGACACTTAAAAAAAACTTGTGAATTTAAAATTTCATCATGCAATTGAGATATATAAAAGGAGAAACTGAATGACTGACATATCAACCTACAGTAGATACTACTGGGGCTAGGATCGTGAAATTGCACAAGGTTTCCTTTTAAGACGTAGGGGAGCATTAAGAAGGGGTTTTTGGAAATTCAGTTTTAAGGCGTATAATCCCTTAAACCATCTGGCCGAAATTATGTGAACACAACTCTCGCACTCGCCTAGGCGGCAGTACGCAAATCTGTGCATTTATTTGCGGCCAGCAGCGCCCGGAAAGCGCTTTAAATCTATTTTCTCTGCGAGATATTGATTGATTTACATATGCAATGTTCACTTTGAAGAATATTTAACTACCAATTTTTATGTGGCTCTTAATAAGCTAGTTCCTGTCACCATTAACGATTGCATCACTGCTTACCATCAGGTGGGATCGCAGTCAAACACTAGTTTGTATGAGAAAAAACAAATCTTCAGGCTTCCTTTACGTTCCAAAGCCACGGATTGTTCCAAAGAGTTGTCCTTAGAACAATCCTGCAAACAATTTTGATGATGCTACAGTCGGCAAGGGCCCAGCCGGGTCGAAGCCTACTGGGGCCAGAGTTAGCTCCGACACGTAGCTCAGCCCCGGTATGAAAGGCAAGAAGGAACGGGGTGGTGTTTTTTTAGTCAGTAAGAGTCTGACACTATTTCCCGCTCCGCCCAAGGGCGGGGGATGTCATTTGGATGATTTTTACCCACAAAAAAAAGATGCTGCAGAGCTTTCTTAGTTATTTGCGACCGTATAATGTTTTGTGGCTAATCCAGGCTTACTCTAACCGGTTTTGGCAACATACTGAGTAAAGAATAATCGTTAAGTTGATTTTACTGCGAAAACAACATAGTAATTTCTGTTTCTAAATTGTATTTCCAGTAGAATCTGAAATGTTTCTTTTAAGATGTAAACCACTCTTCTAACTTAGAATCACCACTGCTCTCATAACGGTGAAGGAAAACATCGTGAGGAAACTGGCATGTCCTAGTTTAGAACCAAAAATTCGATGACATGACTGGATGTCAAGCCGCACCGATTGACTTAGGCATAATCCAATGGTTGCGATGCAATACCATTGGCAATGACTGCGGCCAGCGCTGTGCTCAAGGCTGTGTTCTTAGAGGATAGCACTTTCAGTGTGGAATCTTTCACAATATTTACCGGAAGCCTGTTCCATGCTATTACCACTTGGTTAAGTAGAAATGGTTTCTAAAGGCTTCTTCCTGGATGCATTTCCTCATACATTGAAAGAATATCCTCGTAAGTTATTGGTAAAAGTTTTAAAGGCAATTGAAGTCATCAAAACCTGTAATATTGTCTTCCAAAACTCGTTCCTGTACTTCTAAATCGGTAATCGCTGGATGTCAACATGTTTCTGAATATTTTTGTTTACAACAAATTTCCTTGACCACTTTCATTGAAAATTTGTCACATGCGGGCCAAGGTGGTCGGTTATTTCTGAACGGCCTCTGTCAACTTGATCTGAAGCCCTACCATGATTCATAGCATAGCGTAATTAGCTTTATATTGTTCCCACTGGCTACAACCCGGGAATCTTTAAGTCAAGAGTGAATAGGTTACTTCTAGGAATGCGGACTCAATTGACGACATTATTATCGCTTTCCATCAGGTGTGATAGCGGTCAAACGCAAACCTATCAAGAGCAAAAAAAAATCCTCGATGGTAGTATAGTCATAGTCATAGTAGTTTATTGGTAAGGGATTCTTACAAGTCATAAACAAATATTTCAAATTACACAATACAAATGATTACATTACAATGCCAAATTATATAAAATGTCAAACAAATAAAATGAAATACAAGAAAACAAGTCAATGTCAAATCACAGATTAAAATAAATTATACAATTAACGTCACTACAATTTTCAGTCCAAATTAATATTTACGTCAAAATTAAATTACATTAAATCATAAATTCGTCAAAGGAATAAAAAGCTTGCTCGATAAGCCATTTTTTCAAACGAACTTTGAAGCTGCCTATAGTCGGGGCGCCAGAAATAGCTGCAGGTAGTTGATTATAAACTGTCGGGCCCATGACATGAGTCGTCTTGGAGGATTTGGCAAAGATGATGATGATTTTGGTTGATTTGGATTTGATAAAGACTTATGCACCAATTCAAACAATTTACAACCGTTATTTTTTTGCTAATACACTTTCTGCCATCACTTTTACAATTCACAAAGCGTTTATTGTGGCTCAAAGCTAGATAAAGACGATGACATAAGTATTTGGCACAAACATGAAAACGTTAGTTTTAACGTCAATATATTTTTAGAAGCAGGTAATGGCTAAGGGGCCGGACGACGGACGTTTTGAAGTTCAGAGTGCCTGTCGAGAAGTGAGTTTTGCGTTTACGACGTCCGGCGCTCGTATTGCCCTGTTCCAACCTCATAACCAATTAGAGAGCCAAATATAGTAAACGTTTCGCGTTGACTAAGCTTCGTCATCATCATTTCAGCCGTAAGACGTCTACTGTTGGACATAGGCCTCCCCCAAGTGTCTCTACAACGACCGGTCCTGTGCTTCTCGAATCAATCTGATTGCCTCGACCCTCACCAGGTCATCGGTTCACCTTCTGGAAGGCCTTCGAACGCTGCGTCTTCTGGTACGGTTCCATCTGTGCTGCCTGCAATTTGCCCTGCCCATTGCCACTTAAGTTTGGCGATTGTTCGAGCTATGTCGGTATTGGTCGCCTTGGTTTTCATATGGATATCTTCATTTTTGTAGTACCCCTTTTAAATTCTATTGGTTGTATTCCAAAAATGTCCTATTTCAAAACTAAACCGTTTGTTTTCTATTCTATTTTAAAACTGCTATGTAAGGAAGTTAAAATGAATAGTTTTATCGTTACAACGCTAAACGCTATGATGTCATCGCTATATATTTTTAACCGAATCAAGCGACCGATGTTGCGCGATTATTCTTATCAGTAATCTTGACGATTCTGTTCCGGTACTCCAAGTACTTAGTCTACTAGTGGTTTTGTAGTTAAAAAACTGGACAAGCGCGAGTTGGACTCGCGCACGCAGAGGTCCGTAGAAATAAAACCGCATAGAAAAAAAACTGCAAAGTAATCGCGTAGGGGAGATTATTTTGTCCCTCAAATATTTATTTTGTTTTGTTTTTAGTTTGTGTTATCATAGCGGCAACAAAAATATTTTTTAATAGATTATATATATATTTTTAGATTTTATCATCATAAATATATGTTTAGGGTTAAGTATAGTTGTAAGCTGCATTTTCACATTAGGTTTTCAGGCCTATAAAGATAGATGTAAAGAGGACAAAAAAATAAATATTTTTTGAAAAATTCAACTGTCTAGCTATCGCGGTTCTTGAGATACAGTCCGGTGACCGACAGACGGACAGACAGCGAAGTCTTAGTTATAGGGTCCTGTTTTTCCCTTTGGGTACGGAACCCTAAAAACCTTTTTTTTTTTTACAAGAATGTAGTAGATTTTCGACTATTACCTAACGTTTTGAATGTCTTAGTTATACAGTTACACAGTTCGACATAAGCAATTGTTTTTCTATTATGTCTCTATAGTTCGGGTAGTAGGTATTATTTAAAATTTTTACGATATTTCTAATGTTTGTTTTTTTGTATGTGTCTTCTAGAAAATTACAAGATAAAAAAGAAAAAATTACAAGAAAATTCAAGAAGCTACCGGTTCTAAAAAGGCCAAATGTCGGTTCGAGCAATTCAAAATGTTATTGTAATCGTTTTGTTTTTACAACAAGTTAAAGTCTAAAAACACATGTAAACCATAATTCAAAAGGACCAACGGAGTAGCAATTTTCATAACAGTACCAGCCCAATTTCGCGGCAATATAATCCCGAAATAGACGTACGTTTGAATTTGGAACGCTCTGTCTATGGCGTCGGCCATTTTGTAACGGTTAATTGTTGACAGTGTGACTGTACTTTATGGTAATATTTTTTTTGAAAATAACTGTTACTTTAGTTTGTTGGTTTTTGGGTTGCAGATAAGTAGGCCTAAAAGACTAGTGTTAAAAATAATATTCAGTCATTTGTCATAATGTTTATAGAGTCGGTCTAGTAAGTCAAACGACTTGGGCAATTATTATGATTTAATGAAATATGATTAAGTCAACACGGGTTCAAAGGTTGATTAAGAGATAGAGATCATTGTTTACTAACAAAAGAACCTTATGAAAAGTATCGAATATAAGTATTTTTTAAATGATTAAATATTATACAAAATTTCCAAGTCGGTTGAGACAGAGAGACAGGGTAGAATGGAAGAAAAAAACGTATTGCGCCGACCCCAAATAAGATGGGACAAGGGGAGGAAGAAGAAGAAGTTGAGACAGACTCTACAATCGGGGTCATGCGTTCATATAGTGACAGTGAATGAACTGCTGGAGTTCATAGGTTTCGGTGGCAACAGGAAAGAAATCAGGGATCACAGTAACTCTTTCGAATATAATCGATAACTGATAAACCATCGACTTATATTCTAGTAATAGACAGGCACGTTTAAGGAAACTATTTGTCAAAATACTGAAAACATCACTGCAGCGCTACATTGGCATTATGTCGTCTAACAGAACTATTAAAATATACAGCGCTAAGATAGAATTTAGAGGATAGTTTTAACGAGACCAAAATGTCCTAAGCGCCATGAATTTCGTGGCACTTATGCGTTTCGTTCAACATGATGTAATGTTCAAGCAGCACGCGTAATCTAGTGCATAGTATATAATATATCGATGTGATAACATCTATTTAAATAAAATTAATGCCACTTTTTATTGTAATTTTATAACTCAAGAACGGGCCCACCTATCTAAACCAAATGTTTAGGCTTTGTTCGGACTATTTAGTAGATGGTTTATGTAGGGTAGTGTAGAGTAGAGTAGGATAGGGTAGGGGTATAGCAGAGAAGAGTAGGGTGGAGTAGGGAAGAGCGGGAATGAAGCCGCGCGGGCGAAATCTAGTACTTACATATTTCTAAATAAATACAAGTTAGTTTTTGGCTCTTTGACAAAGTACAGTTTTGAACCGGGAAGCATTTTAGTTTGTTTTTCCAACATAGGAATTCAATTAATCCATTTTTACTTTCACTTTTAATGTAAATTAAAACGAAAATTAACATATTGTTTTGACACAATTCCATATTAATTTGTTTTGAAGAAAAGCGACATCGATCAATTTTCGTATCGAGTAAATTTATTGGAATGCCAGGGCAGTTTCTATTGACTAAAAAAATTCATTTTGATACTAGTGGAAAAATTTTGTCATTGCGACCGAGGCTGAATACGCACGAATCGTAGGCGATAGTGTTATAGAGCCGAAGGCTACAGTGACAAACTTCCACGTATATCAAACGACGTTTTTCAACACACTTCGAAGACATAATTAAAGAGGGTTTGATGTGCGACTCGTGGGGGTCGCTTAGCGTCCAGCCTGATACAATAAATTGTAGTAGGGGCGAGTTCGCGCATTTTTCCGCACTAGTGCGAGAAACAGTAAATTGCGTGCCTAAAAGCGGTAAAATAAGACCGGGATTTCGAGTCCGAGACTGTATTGAATAAAGTTTATTTTTTATGTGAGAGAAAACGTAATGTTTTCTTTGTGAAATTTATTCACGCATGAATATGCGTGTGTATGCTTACATAATTCGTTTACCTTAAACGGGTGTCGTCGTTGTGACGTCATCATTACTTATGTAATTACTTGCTAGTTAATATGCGTGCGAATAGGGACGCCAGCTTTCCAAAAAAGGTTTTGAAATTGCTTATTGTCTTTCTTTTATTATTTTTTTAATTATCCAGTATTTTATGGTGTACGAAATTTCATAAATGTATCTTAGTAAAATCACAAAGTTATAAGCTTGTTATGTTACCTGGTCGTCCGCACAAATACATGGTCACCAGGCCATCCGGGCAACTGAGGGTTTGTTTTCCTCCGGCACCCAGTTGAGCGCCGGCGGTCTAATGCCCGTTATGACTTCTCGTGACCCGTGTCGTACTTAATGTCGGGGTTGTCCGACTTAATGATATAAACTAGTGCTTGACTGCGATCCCACCTGATGGTAAGCAGTGATGCAATCGTTGATGGTGAGGCGCACTAGTTTATTAAGAGCTTATTTACTCTAGCCCTAACGACATCGACACCTAAATTATTGTAAACTAGCTTTTGCCCGCGACTTCGTTCGCATTGAATAGTGACTTCCGGAAATTTCAGTACTGAATTGATGCCGACTCTTGACCAATAGATGGCGCTGTATGTCCGGAATAAATTTTATTTTTTATTTTATTTTTTTGCAATAAAAACTATCCTATGTCCTTTCTCAAGTTCCAAACTATGTCTGTAACAAATTTCACACAAATCGGTTCAGTAGTTTAGGCGTGAAGCAAAGACAGACAGACAGAGTTACTTTCGCATTTATAATATTAGTTTGGATGATAACTTTTGACCTTTTTAACATATTTTTAGGAAAAAAATGTAACAATGTGTAAAAAAGATTGGTATCGATTCAGTTGCTGATTGTGTTCGAACAAACTATATTCAAGTTTCGCATGTACTAAAAGTAATCTACACTAATATTATAAAGAGGGAAAATTTGTATGTTTGTAATGAATAAACTCAAAAACTAATGTGCCGATTTCAAAAATTCTTTCACCATTGGAAAGCTTCATTCAGCCTGAGTAACATAGACTATATATAGGCATATTTATTGCCCTTGCAAAGCCGGGACGGGCCGTTAGCGCTATAAACGAGTCATCTCATTGTCTATTTAAATCATCATGTGAATTACAGTTGTTAATTTTCCCAAAACAAATGGAATTTCCGAAACGTTATTAAATACGTAACTGTAAAGGAAAATTAAGATAAAATTGTCAGTGGATTTTGATTCGGGTTATTCGTTATTTAGCGATCCCTGTAATTTTCCTGGAAAAAACTTCAAAATATGATGTCATCGAAATGAATTATTGACTATGTTCTGAGATCACTAGCCACACTTAATCCTTACTCCATTCGAGTTAGATTATTTTTTTGCAGTCCGTCCAACCGATTTTGACTTTTACTGCGTCGTTGGTAGTACAATCAATAATAATATTCCACAAATATACCACGCCGTCTAGTCCCAAGCTAAGCAGAGCTCGTATTATAAGTACTAGAAACTGATAAACATACTTATATATTTCTAAATACATAGAAACGTAGATAAATAACACCCAGATAACAAACCAAATATTATTAAAATTTCTTTCATAACCATTGCTCTCAAAACGGTGAAGGAAAACATCGTGAAAAAAAACCGGTATGTCCTAGAACCAAAAATTCGAAGACGTGACATTCACCAACCCGCACTGTGCCCGCTTAGTGGATTTCGGCCCATTCCATCTCTTAGAGAGGAGGCCTGAGTCCCAACAGTGGGAACATTAAAAAGGGTGGTGATGATCAGAATGTTTGTTTATTATGTCAAAGCCACGATATTGAATAGATTTATTTATTTGTATAGTAAAACTGCGGCTATTATGCTAATAAAACATCGTGATCATCACACAAATAATATTTGCCTTGGGTGGGAATCGAACCCACGACAGTCAATAACTAGAGTATCATACGTTTAATGCCGATGATGGCTAACTTACATAGAGTCAACAAATAAAAATATATACACAAAAAATAATTGTAACAAGTGCAATACAAAATGAGATTTTGCATACTAATGAAATTGCCCCTTTTCACCTCTTATAGGTTAAATTTCCATAAATCCCTTGGTATAGTAAAATTCCAAAAATGCTAGAAATTGATTTTATTCCAATTGGTTATCCTTTAACACCTTGGCAATTTTATTTTATAAATATTTGATGTACAAAAATGACTTTCCAACAAATTTATTACATGTAGTATTTTTGGATTTATATGGCAGCGACACAACGATTAAAAATATCGCCATTAGTAATTCCCATACGCTAAATTAGAGTAGATGTCACCAGCATAAGGGCCAGGCCACACGGTGCGGTGCGGCTCCGGCGCGGTGCCTGAGCGACGAATCGGCGTGCACACGAGTGACGCTACCCCGCTCGTACGGCCTCAGGCACCGCGCCGGAGCCGCACCGCCGCACCGTGTGGCCTGGCCCTTACTGATCTCATTTGGCAGCTATCAGCGTCCACAGGAAAAATGTTCAGTACCTACTAATCTAATCAGTCGCCTTTTTGTTTAAAACAATCAGTTAATTTGGACGCTTTTCAATCATCATTATTTATGTTTGCCAACGCTCACGAATTATTACGCAGTTTCCTCTAAAATTACCGTTATAATTATATTTGTTTTAAATCAAATAACTACGTGACATGCTGCATGTATCTGGACTTTTATTACAAAGCGAATACCCATCGTTTACTGTGTCATCTATTTAAATAACTAGCAATTGGCCCGCGACTACGTTCGCGAGAAAGATTTAATAAAAACTTTAACAACCCATATAACCCGTATTTTGAGGGTAGTTTTAAAAAGGAACAATTTTTTTATTCCTTATAATTAAGAATAAATTTCTTAATTGATTACAATCTAGCCTAAAAGACTGATAAGTAATTTAACTCTTACCTTATTTTTATACGGTTTTGTTTAAACTAAGAATAGCGTCCTTTAAAAACGAACAATGATAATCTTTTATATTTAATTAGTTTACCGTAAAACGGGGTGAATAGAGACAAAACTTTGGTTTGGTTTTTTCACTTTAATACCATAATATCGGCCTCTAACAAGCATCGATTTTTTAGAATAACAATTCATTAATAAATTAATATAGTTAAATGCTGCAAAAAATTATTCAAATATCGAGGAAATATCCTTTAAAGTTTTGTCTTTATTCACGCCTAAGTCTGTCCATTTTTGTGTATTATTCGTCTAAGTTTCAAGTATATTGGACCCACAAAAGATTTTGCATAGAAACAAAATTCACCCCCTTACTGGTTTGATTTGTTTTAAATCCCTGCACTCGCCTACGTCACAATAGAGGAAGCCGTGTGCAAAATTTGATATGTCTAGTCCCAGTAATTTTGGCTGTGTATTGTTGTGTGATTATAATTATTGTCAATTAGTTTCTCGTTTTCTAAATTATATGTCATTTATATCTAAGTAACATTTTTTTTATTAATTGCATAATATGTATATTCAATACCTATAACAAGAATGCAATTTTTATACATTTTGATGTTAAAATGTAAAAATGCGAAAATATGTTTTCAGAGTCGGTTGTTGGTTTAATAGTTTCAGAAACCTATATTACAAACTTCAAAATATTAGTATAGATATACCATCAACATTTTTCCACACACAATGTCTAAGTAGAATTTCTCCGTAACAATGGCACACAGTAATAGTTGCGCGAAGCATGTCCAGACCAGTGAAAGTCGCCGTTGCATCGCGCTAGGGTTGCCTACCGTACCGACTTAGTGTTCGGATCGAAGCAGCTACGAATTCTGTAGTGTAGCAAGCATGGTGTTTTAAAAAAATCTTTACGTAGTGTTTTTAGAATAGAATAGAATAGCATTTATTCGGCGCAAGCAACACAATATACAACAACATAAAATAATAATAAAAAAAGAGTACAGACATACAATACAAGTTGCAGTGACTGTGCCCGAACCGAAAGGGTCACCAACTCAGCAATTGCTGGGCGTCAAACACCCAAACGTACGTACGTAGAATAAACTGGCCAAATATTTGAAAAACTCGATTTTCTATTGCAATATGCATTTACACTTTCCTTGTGAATCACTGTCAATTAGTGATAACTGCATAAAAATTCGCCCAGTAATTTTTGGTTACATCGCGAACAGACAGACAGACAGAGAGAGGACTTTGTTTTACAATAATGTTGTAAAATTCATAATCTGTGATTGATGTCGGTCTCAAAAAGATGGAAGAATAATTCATAAAAGTGATGAAATAGGGAGGTCGCGACCTTCATCAGCATTGAAAAATACGACGCAAGGAGAGGGAATGATGTCGGTCTGTGTGTAATATGAATATTGTTATTTAAAAAATTACTAGAAAAAAATTTTGTCAACCCTACCGCGCGCGTACGTAGAAAAAGTGGAAATTGTGCGAAACACCTCTTTATTGTTGTTTGTTTTTGTTCATTTATGTCGATTTATTGCCTATTGCTATGTGAACGTGTTTATGTAGCCTCTTTATCAGGTATACTCGAATATAAAAATCGATGCCACTTTTCGTTGTAATTTTATAACTCAGAACGGGCTCACCTATCCTAACCAAATGTTTAGGCTTTGTTCGGACTATTTAGTAGATGGTTTATGTGAAGTTTGGTAGAATAGGGTGGGAGTAAAGAAGAGCTGGAGTGAAGCCGCGCGAGCAAAAGCTAGTATGCTATATATTGCTGCGGTCACATGGTAGAAAATTATATGTACAACCCGTGATTATTAACATGGCACCTGATGAATGACGTCTGTAATATTGACTGCATTGAATTTTATTTTAGTTTTTTTGAAAAAAACTTAAACTCAAAAGCGGTAAAAAGTTTAAATTTTATTTATTTTTTAAAGTTTGTAAGTTCTGGTCCGATTGCTACAATGTTTTCACCCGTTAGAAACCTGTTTTATTCCTGAGTGACAGGATAATTTATATTTTATGTATGCGAGCGAAGCCGAGAGCAAAAGCTAGTAGTTTCATAAAAACAGAACGTAATTCTAGAAAATTTAACGGTCACTATCGTCCGTCTCTTTCGCCAAGGTTCAATGACTCGCGAATTTGAATGAAAACAACACATTATCGAAATTCAGATAAGTTTCGACGCCTACCGCCGTACTGTTTTAGATTACACGCGTTTTATTTGCGAATATCTCGATCGATTTATGGCTTGACTATGAATAGAATCCTATTCTATTACTTTCTGAACCTTTTAAACGCCTACTTCGTAATTTCGTATATATCCTACAAAAACTAGAGTTTATTCCGCCAGGGCCTCAAGTCTGCTATAACAATAGTGTCAAAATGGTCTATCATTGTTTTGATAATTGTCGATTTTGACAAGTTTGGTAATCTAGAGTCTGTCTAATAAGTTAAACCACTCGGGTAATTATTAGGATTTAATTAAATCTGATGTAGTCAACACGGGTTCAATAATCAAGAGATAGAGATCATTGTTTACTAACAGAAGAACCTTATGAAAAGTACCGAATATAAGTATTATTTTTTAAGTGATTAAATATTATACAAAATTACCAAGTCGGTTGACTTATTAGACTCGTTATTATGACTTTTCAATGGTCAAACACTAAAACTCCATTGAAAGAAGTGACATAGCATTGTAATCTCGTACATATTGACAAATGAATATTTGACGTATGCAGTAATCTACAAAAACTTTGACAGTTTATTTGAACAGTGTTATAATACCATTAGAACTTTATTGTGCAGTAATTGGTTTTTATATGCTCCGATATTATTATTCTAACACAACTCTCATCAATGGTATCGTCATACCATTGACCGATCAATGATCGATCATTATGTATTAGCAGATTACGAACTTTTAGCAAAATGACAATGAATTTATAAAAATAGCAGTTTTGGGCCTCAGGGTCGCACATCCACGACCAAACACTCGCATCTCGTCAGCTCTTCTGTCACCTATGGGGATTGAAGAGTTAAACGAGATGGAGTATCCAGTCGCTAACAGACGACTCTGGCGATTAAGATGCCAAAACACACGTCGACCCAATCCGATGGTTAAAGAATTAATGCGTGACGAAGATCTTTGATCGTTTCAAATCATCTTTGTGTTCAAGAATGTCAGGTGGCGGAATCAAGTCATGTAGGTAATAGGGTAGTTTCCAGGGTCAAAATGATTACTTACATTTTATTAAGTCCGTATTTTAGATTATAAAAAAATATTGGACACGTATTTTTTTCTTTTTTCGATTAAACAGAAAATAGTTTGCCCATTTAAGTTACGTGGGACGTCACCCCGTGCGAACAAATGCAGCACGGCGTGACGTTACACGTAACTTTTTAACCTTTCAATCGTGGAAATTACAGACACAATAGAAAGACAATAGGTGCGTGAACGCCGGCTTCGCTTGGTTTAATGAATTAATGGACTATATCTTTGTCATTTTTGGTTTAATTTACAAATAAAAAAAATACGTCTCCCTTATTTTTGAATAATCTAAAAGATTGACTAATTACATTTTTTCGGAAACTAGCCTATTCCCGCGCACACTCTCCAAAATGCATCTTGTAAGAATACCGAAAAGCTAGCTACGAAACGCCTACACTCCGAGCTTTGTGGGTTGATTGGTGTTAACTTTTGACCTACACTATCAAAATACAGTTATCCATTGTATGTCAATGAAACCAGTAACATCAGCGCTACATCTCAATCATCATCATCCGCCTTTTTAATGTTCCCACTGCTGGGACTCAGGCTTCATCTCTAGGAGAGGGAATGGGCCGTAAACCACCACGCGGGCCCAGTGAGGGTTGCTGAATGTCACATGTCTTCGAATTTTTGGTTCTAGGACATGCCGGTTTCCTCACGAAGTTTTCCTTCACCGTTTTGATGAAATAAATTACATAGTAACGCCTGGCTGGGTTCGAACCCGTGACCTACAAGAATAAGAAGACCTTTTCTTTAATATTTGTACTAATTAAAAATTTGTCGTGTGTTTTCTGCACACTACAAAGATAATAAAAGATATCTTGACTCGTGTTTATGATAACAAGGCCTGTATCAAGATGCTAACTGTCACGTTTTGCTGATGTTTTACGTGATTAGTTTGTTTAGCTCGTAATGCGTAAGCAAGCGATCCAGATAGAAATCAATTTCGCCTTGTAAACAATTGTCAAAACGGATCTTGAGCGCTCGGCGTCAGAGTGGGGATCGCTTTGCGCATTCCATACATTGGCGAGCCAATCGTCTTCGTTGTTAGATACATGCAGCAACGAATCAGGAGTGACTGGAATCACTGACACTCCCCGCGTCTCACTTCGCACCACTAAAGAGACCGAGTTTTTGACTTTTGCGCAACCGCTCAAGATCCGTGACGGCAATTGTGTACGAACCAAAAATTCGAAGACATTCACCAACCCGCAATGGGCCCGCGTCGTGGACTCCCAGCAGTGGGAATGATGACGTATATCGTAGTAAGGTACATTGCTCGCAGAAAAGATGGTTGATGGCGACGAAAGGTTCTGGAGTAACGACAACGTGTCGGAAGACGCAGCGTTGGAAGGCCTTGTTTTGGAGGGTCGTGAGAATCTGATGGATACGAGATGTACAGGATCGGTCGTTACGACGACACTTGGGAGAGGTCTATGTCCAACAGTGGACGTAGGCGAAACTGCTGGCAAGCTAGTAAGATATTTCAGGTCAAACCTAGATAACCAGACAATAATATTTATAAAACATATTAACGTTTAACTGCGCATTTACGTTCGTCGATATTAATAACAAGACATTCTCAAAATAAACACAAAACAGCTGATTGCACTCGTAATCAGCTATTTGCAATCACTTAGCAATAAATTTATAATTGCGTTCTATTTATCACTACAAAAACCTTTTATCTACAGAATAAAATAAAAGGACGATGAAGATATCCAGGTTAATGAACTTCTAGGACTTATTCAAACAAAGATAACTGGCCAAGTGCGAGTTGGACTCGCGCACGTAGGATCCCGTACCGTACTTAGGAAAATTCGGCAAAAACGAAAAATGAAAAATAGTTTATTCACAGAAATACATATTCAACACTATAAATATTTGCTGGCAGATGTAAGCTCCTTTTGTCTAGCACAAATATACACATTCACAGTAAACACTTTCTAAATATCTTCATCATTGAGGGTTTGACAAAATTCAAACGCATCACATCAAATGAGGGTCTCAAAAAAATCGTGGTTGTTGTATTGGAGCCCCCTTAAATATTTGTTTTATTTTTAGTATTTGTTGTTATATTGGCAACAGAAATACTTAATTTGTGAAAGTTTCAACTGTCTAGTTATCGCAGTTCATATCGTGGAGGCGTTTGGCGGCTGCGACCTGTCGCGCCGGTCATTGGTTTTGGCCATGGATCGAAGCGAAAGGGAATAGGTCCTCCTTTCTCAAAGGAGTTGACCGCAAATGAAAAAAAAAACTTCGATAAAAAGAAATTGTCACGATCTATAACCCTAAATCCCGAATTGTTTTTTTCCGACCGTCCGGTAACTGTCCGGACCGAGCCCAAGTCGTCGACGGCGCGCACTGTTCCTGCGCGCCTCAAGGAAGTTGACAGCAACCGCCAACTAGGTCGAAGCCTACTGGGGCCAGGGTTAGTTTCGAAAGATAGCTCAGCCCCGGTACGAAAGGCAACGAAGGAATAGGAGTGGGTTTTTAGTCAGTAAAAGTCTGACACTATCTCCCACTCTTTAATGTTCCCACTGCTAGGACTCAGGTCTCTTTTAAAAATCGGGGAGTTTTATGCAATCGCACCTGGCAACACTAGGCTTGACCTACTTCAACTGGGTCAGAACTTGAACTTAAAGTAATTGATCTTGATTTAAACTCGTAACCTTTTGACCGATAACTTGTAAACCTTTCGAGCTATTGTCTCTTACAATTCAATATTTGACTTCAACTTAACAATACCTTTGTGTAAATTGTTTAGTAAACAGGCGTCTAGACGGAATTACAATAAAGGATTTGAAATCAATCCAAATAATTTATTGTCAATGCTTATCGATCAATTTGTATGGCGAGGCCGATTTTTATTTTCGTTTCTGAAAAAAAACAAATATCTTGAAGAAGGTTGTTCAGTTTCGTCTACTGAGCAAGCCCTTAAAGTTTCCAGAGGGCTGTCCCTTACACCTTGTATACACATGCGTCTGTTAGAACCAAGGATGCCACCTACAAATAATTCTATTCAATAGGCTAGCACAAAGAACTCGTCACCTGGTTTGAATCATAAAATACTAATATTATAATATAATACTAGCTTTTCCGCCCGCGTACCTTAAATTGTATAGCCTATGTCACTCAGGAATAAAGCAGCTTTCTATCGATGAAAAAAATTTTGCTATTGGACCTGTACTTCCAGAGATTACCTACTACAAACAAAAAAAATAACCTCTTAATAATATTTGTGTAGATTCCACAACTATCATACAACGTCGTATAATAGTTTTTATTAAGCTATTGCATAGCTTCTATCGCGGGCCTTGGGCGTGGAGACCGAATCCTGAAATTCCGTAACGAAAATAACCTAACACCCCCCCACTCATTTGTTTTTTGAGCGTGGTGACCGATAAGAAAACAAATGAGTGAACAATCAATCAAAATTCAATTCAATGTGTGAAAGTGTAACTTCAATTAATATTAAAGAAAAAAAAAACCGGCCAAGTGCGAGTCCGACTCGCCCATGGAGGGTTCCGTAGCAGCAAGTAACATAATATAAAAGTTCTTGTAATGTGTTGTAACTTTGATCGACGTTCTAATAATAGTGTATTTTTTTCGATTTATGACTCATTAAAAAAATCTACTTACTAGATTTCGTTCAAACCAATTTTCGTTGGTAGTTTTTATAGTAATGTACATCATATATTTTTTTTAGTTTTATCACTCTCTTATTTTAGAAGTTAGAGGGGGGGGGACACACATTTTACCACTTTGGAAGTGTCTCTCGCGCAAACTATTCAGTTTAGAAAAAAAATATATTAGAAACCTCAGTATCATTTTCGAAGACCTATCCATAGATACCCCACACGCATGAGTCTGATGAAAAAAAAATTTTTGAGTTTCAGTTCTATGTATGGGGACCCCCAAAATTTATTGCTTTTTTTCTATTTTTGTGTGAACATCTTAATGCGGTTCACAGAATACATCTACTTACAAAGTTTCAACAGTATAGCTCTTATAGTTTCGGAAATAAGTGGCTGTGACATACGGACGGACGGACAGACAGACAGACAGACAGACAGACATGACGAATCTATAAGGGTTCCGTTTTTTGCCATTTGGCTACGGAACCCTAAAAAACAAAGGAAAAAAAATACTGCCTAAATAAAATAAATAAATAATTATAATTGCATAAGTTGATAAAAATGCTATGCAATAGCTTTACCGCGGCAGTCCCCGAGTGCCACACGTCTTTTTTTTTTCTTACTTTTGATAGGCTCGCCCTTGACTGACCAAATGGTATTGTGCTATTTTACGATTACAAAGTCACGAGTACCATCTAGTGTAAAATAATCAATCATACTTTAGCTCGCAAAATACCTACATTGTACAATTATGATAATGACGTAAAACGTTGGTGATATTTTGAACGAAAGCGAAGTTTATCTGAGTTAGTGAGCATGTCTGATCGGCAGGTCGATGCCCCGTGACCCCGACGAACTCGAGCGCGATCTAGCTAGCAAAACTGACGAAGACATTGTAGCATTACTGAGGGTAGTTTGTAGGGTTCCGTACACAAAGAGTAAAACGGGACTATTATATGTAGACGCTTGAAAGGCAAAAATGACTAAGCGACACTGGAGAAAACTTTACAGGAGACTAATAATAGTTGAAATTTTTAGTTGCAATTGAAAGGCAGAGGTGGCCGAATCAAGTCGAAGTCAAAATATTTTATTTCACATAGGCCTACATGGGCACTTATAAAACATCAGAAGCTAGTGCACGGTTCCAAATAGGTCGTTTCCTATGGAGAAGAGCCTGCAAGAAACTCCATTGTTACTCTTAGTGGTAACGGCCCCGACTTACAAGTTGTAGGTCTTGGGTTCAAACCCAGCAAGGCGTATTACTTTGTGTAATTTATTTCATCACCACTGCTCTCAAAACGGTAAAGGAAAACATTGTGCGGAAACCGGCATGTCCTAGAACCAAAAATTCGAAGACGTGTGACATTCACCAACCCGCTATAATTACGGTATTAAAAAAGTTAAAAGGCAAAAATTAGCAAGCGGCATTAAGTAAACTTTACAGGAGAGTGATTTAACTCAAAAAGAAAGTGAAAATACTGTACGTAACATAAACTTTTCTTTTTACACCATATTACAATTTCGGTTAACCCACAAAGCGGTGGTTACGCCTCGCCTAAACGATAATATGTATGCAAGTCGTTAATTTCTAATTTAATTAGTTATGCCATTTAAACTCTGTAACTAGGTGCCTTAAGATCATATGTTTTGTGTTCGTTTTTACGTTTCTAGTGACATTTATGATGGCACATATGAACTTAACCCTTTTAACCTTTACACTAAAAATCGTGGACGTTTATAAACAAAGAAAGAGCAACCATTTTAAAACTGAACTGAATTACCGTGAATTACATAAAAATATCGTTATTTATTTGTAGTCTACAAAAAAGTGTCAGTAGATGGAAAATCTGTGTCGAAAACAAGATTTTTCTAAGCCATATTAAGGTCAAAATGCTGATAAGAAAACAAGACAAATCCTTATGATAACCAAGATTTTATCTTGGTTTTTAGTCGAAACATTTTTATTTATCGTTTTCTAGAGAATATGAATCATTTTCATTAGTTAGTGTATAGTGGTGCCAGTGACTGAAAAGTTGAAAGGCCATCGTTTGTCTTGGTATGGTCACGTAAAGAAGAGAGATGGAACGCATATTACTAAAAAAAGTTCTGAGTATACATGTACATTGTGGGAGAGGGAGAGGGAGGCCAATAACGGGCACTTTTGAATTGTCAAAATGTCGGTCAGTTAAAAAAAAGTAAAGCTAAGTTGCACGTTCCAAAGCGTAAATCTCTATGGAGAACCAAACGTACAAGAAATTCCATGGACACTCTTTTAAATCATGTTTTGACTGTTAGCACAATGTCAATAAACAAAGAAAAGAAAAAACCGGCCAAGTGCGAGTCGGACTCGCCCATGAAGGGTTTTGTAGCAGCAAGTAACATAATATAAAAGTTCTTGTAATGTGTTGTAACTTTGATCGATGTTTTAATAATAGTGTTTTTTTTTTTTTTTCGATTTATGACGCATTAAAATAAAACTACTCACTAGATTTCGTTCAAACCAATTTTCGTTGGTAGTTTTTATAGTAATGTACATCATATATTTTTTTTAGTTTTATCATTCTCTTATCTTAGAAGTTAGAGGGGGGGGGGGACACATTTTACCACTTTGGAAGTGTCTCTCACGCAAACTATTCAGTTTAGAAAAAAATGATATTAGAAACCTCAGTATCATTTTTGAAGACCTATCCATAGATACCGATACGCATGGGTTTGATGAAAAAAAAATTTTGAGTTTCAGTTCTATGTATGGGGACCCCCAAAATTTATTGCTTTTTTTCTATTTTTGTGTGAAAATCTTAATGCGGTTCACAGAATACATCTACTTACAAAGTTTCAACAGTATAGCTCTTATAGTTTCGGAAAAAAGTGGCTGTGACATACGGACGGACAGACAGACAGACATGACGAATCTATAAGGGTTCCGTTTTTTGCCATTTGGCTACGGAACCCTAAAAAGAGTATTTCAAAAATATGAATTGAAATAAGCCACTGGCAGCTAAGAGATCACCAGTCTCAACTGACGGCACCCGTTCACGGGCATGACATGATAAAAAATACTTCCAATTCGGTTTTAAAGCTGAATCCAGGAATATAGAATACTTGACCTCATACAACTAAAATTAACAATACAAAATGAGAATGTTGTTAAACGATTATGTTTATTTTATAAGGCCATATCGTCTACACTGGCGAATGGAAGCAATAACAGCTTCAGTCAATGACTGAATATTATCCGTATTAATTAGTATGCGGTTGTATTTTGTAAGCGAAGCAATAAGAATATTTATATCGCAATTGTAATGTAAACCTACGTAGTGTTGGACATCGCACCCAAACGCAAAACTACGCGAAAAGGCGTTGTTCAAGCGCGTTTCAAGAAAATGTCACTAAAACCGTAGGGTGTCAGCAGGGTCGAAGCCTACTGGGGCCATGGGTTCGCTTCTGAAAGGAAAACATGAGGTCCTAGGATGCAATGTAAAGAAGGATCATAGGAGTGGGTTTAAGTCAGTGAAAGTCTGTCTGATACGCTCTTCCGCTACGATCTAGAGTGGGATCATCAATCATCAAGTCATTGCATGATTTCCACCTAAAAAAAAATCATTAGTTCCTTCAAAACATAAGGCCTATAATAACATATTGGCTATCCGCATACTTATCTCTACGAGTAATTGACTATAGGTACATATTGAAGTACTTGATCTCATGATTGAGATAATTACGTCAAGCGGAAGCTTCGTTTACGAGTTACAATATAACACAGACATCGCCGTAAAAAATATCTTGCTTGACCGGTCGTGTTACTCGGCTATATATTGCTTATGTTATCATAATTAAAAGGTAGGTAGGTATCTACAAAAATATGGTTACTTGTATTTTTTTTTGTTTTAGATACTAAATCCTTGAACTACTTACAATTAGAGTATTGATGCACACATTCTAATGTTTTTGTAGTATTTGGCAGCAAAATGTATCAAGTCAACGTTCTCGGCAAACTTCGCTGCGGTAGTCGATACTGCGATAACTCTCAGCTCTATTTTACCGAGTTTGCGCCTGTTTCAATGATTCCATATAGTGTCTAATTGTGCAGACACTTGATACAAAGCTACACCAATTTTACATCACAATATCCAGTAGGGATCAATTTGCGAATAATTAAACGAGACACTGAACTTCACTCGAAAAAATTTCTCCAAAAACTTTCTTGATTAAGTTTGACATCGCGAATCGCGACTTATGGTGCCGTCAACATTTATCGAAGCCGTCACAATATGTCTATAAACTGCCAAAAGACACTGGTTGATATTAAATCTATGTTCGTATGTAATCATTTTCATGCAACCAAGATCACATCTCATATCAATCCATATGCCATATTCACTGTTCCAATTTTACAGGTATATATTAAAGATTTTCTACTGCTATTTTAATTAATCCCTGTGAAGAAGCCCACGTCGCTTGCTGCGATAGAACTGTCAAAGGTTCACATAAAAATAGTATTAAGGGTTAATCCAGGAGGGTTAGCTCAGTGTATACTAGGGCTAAGGGATAGACCGTGGCATTTTACTTGTGTTGTTTAAACGCTAAGTGTCTTTGCGTCTCGCTTAGAGCGCATTGTACGCCCTACATCAGTGCTCAACCACTGTTTGTAGTGTATCTGACTTGTTTGAGAGGCGCATTGGTCGCTGGGCAATTGTTTTTCAACAAGACATTGCTGCCGGTAGCCTTCTCGAGCTGTAGGCTCCTGAATCTCCCATTTCCAAATCCCCCAATCCTTGAAATTATCTAGATAGTGTATAATTTATAGTTCCTATACTCATTGATCAGTAGTGACATTTTATATTGGATCTCACGAAAGGTTACGATCAAATTCCCATCAATCCTTGTAATTTATTTTTCTAGAAGTTACAGCTTTAAATTATTTATAAAATATTTGGATTAGTATTACTGGAAGATTATAAAGCTACAGTGTAGATTTCTGATATTTGTTTAAAAGAAACTTCACTTTTAACTGAGAATTACTTTTGTGTTTACCTCGACAACTTTCTAAACACATCCCGTTTACCTTGACGACATATTGAACATATCTCTCAGTCTCTTCTATCCCATACTCCTGATCTTCCCAAGTTCTTCTCCCGCCACCCTGCATCATCGCTCCGCGGCCTGCCAAGGCTGCAGTGCGTTGACAGCGCTCTCTCTTGTGTCAGGTACTAGGGCCTCCGCGCCCGGTCGCTCTAACCGTCGGGACACGAGCTGTGGGCGGATCGGTGCGGGCATATACAACGACAACAAGCCGCTGATTGCTCCTGCACTCGCTTAGGTAAGAAGCTTTTGTGTTTTTTTTCTCTCGTTTAGAGTGCCTATACTCCATTCAGGTTATGATTAGACAAATAAATAAACTATCTGTTCAACCAATTTTGACTTCTATTCCTTAAACATAAGGATAGCATTAAAAGTAAAAAAAGTGGTTACAATACCATTTACTGTAACAGACGTTGGTCATGTCACCAAACCGCAATAAATGTCAGAATCGGTAGATCTTAACGCGGATAGAGTATAGTGTGAGTTTACGTTAACAAGTTTATGACATTAAGTGCTCCGATTAGCCCGCTCTAAAGCTCTAGAGTCGGTCTAAAAAGTCAAACGACTTGGGTAATTATTAGGGAAAAATGAAATCTGATGTAGTCAACACTGGTTCAATAATCATGGTTGATTAATAGATCTTGATAGTTGTATACTAATAGAAGAATATTATAAAAAGTATTTTTTTAAATGATTAAAATTATTATACAAAATTCCCAAGTCGTTTGGCCATATCATTGATGTAGGATTTCAAAGTTAAAAGGTCTAAAGAAAGTATCACCAAACTTTAACTTTTAAAACGATCTGGCCAGTTTAATTGACCATATCTTGAATGAATATGATTCATTTCTATGACCGGCCGCGACAGACATTTTGTCGTAGTAAATAAAAAAACCTACATTAAATCGCGACCCGCTACAGTCATTTTTGTAACGAAGATGATGCATATCTAAGCAGAATCACAGAATGTCTTAAGACTAATACCGTAGATTCAGAATGTCACTTATCGACATTGTCAAATGCTTACTCACCCTTAATATTGCGAGTGATGAAATTATGATTCTAAATCAACTTGTTCATTTTGAATCCGTTCTTTCCAATCTGATTAAAAGTACAGCGCGTATTTTCTTTCAGTCCTTCTCTATAGAAACAGCACCCTTTTAATTTGAAGAATTTCTAGTGTAATAAATTCCTTACTAAAGAATTGTTTTCCCATTTTACGAAGTCTTGTAAGTATTGCAATTTGAACATTGGGTTTTATTCATAAAATTCTGAACTGATTAGCGGACCTCTTTTTTTTGTAAGCCTACTTAGTCCCATTGTTGGTCTGTTCCTCTTTCGTGGGCCCGAGGTTCCTACTTACGTTTCTGGTGAAATCGTGTCAAATTCATCCCGTTGTCTCTTCCAGACCAAACTACATACGGATGGTGTTTTAGACAGTTAACACCCTTGTAAATGATAATTATTTATTTGGCAAATAAGTTGTCTGTAATAGACCTTGATAACTACAACCTTGGGATCTTTAAGTCAAAAGCGAATGCGTTACTTCTAAGCAAGCGTGCTCCATCGACCACATGATCGCTTACCATCAGGTGAGATAGTGGTCAAGTACAAGCTTAACAATTTTTATAAGAGTTCGATGTTTCCTAGCTGACCAGGACTACCTTGAGAAGAAACGACGACGATGGAGCACGCTAACCTATTCGCTCTTGACTTAAAAGATCCTCAGATTGTTGCGAATGGGAAACACAGGCTATGGCAGGGAATTCCACTCTTTACGTACGCACGAATAATGTGGTCTCAAATTGATATCAACCATGTACCGGTGCAAGTTTAGGAATATCTCGTAACTTCAGAGTGTTATTGCAATTTGAACCTTAGGATCAACATTATAAGTTGTATAACAATTGGTTGTGGTACAGGTGCCGATTCACCCTCAACTCGCGCCAATAGTCCCGATAATGTTGAGATCGGGCGCGGGGCACCCGGATGCTGGCCAATCGGAAGCATCCACGTCGCGGCAGCGCTCGCCCGAGGAGGAGGCGCAGCGTCTGTACGCGACGCTCAACGAGTACCTGCTGCTCGAACACAAGGCGCAGCCCAAACTGTGCCTGCCAACTGAATCTGAGGTAAGGAACAGCTTAGTATGTTTTTATTATTTAGAAGATAAGGGGCCATGCATCATCCATAGTGTAGGGGATGTAGTCACTGCGACCTAAAAGATCTATTGTGACTCGCCACCCTGTTAGAGTAACTCTTTTAGCACGGAGGCTTTCAAGAAATTCAGAATACTCCTAGCTTTTAGAGTTTTAATCTCCGGGCGAATAATGGACACTGCGTTTGTGGATAAGGGGCCCGCATTCACACAAAAGGTGCTTAGGCGTCTTCCTCTCCTGATTGCAGTACTGGCAAACATCAGTGTCACTCAGTTTCATGTGAAATTGGTGCTTGTTTAGTCTGCAGCTTAGTATGTTAAGGTCATCAAAAAGATTAGACAGAATAAATTGAAAAAAAAAAAAGACTAAGGCGATTATCTCAGTGCTACGCATCACGCTGCATGTTGCGTGTCAACGCACCTACGCGCGTACTTGCGGGAGTGCAGATCTGCATCGTCGTGCGGGTTCTTTACGCACTCACGCGCGTAGGTGCGTTTTTTAAATTCACGCAAGCTCGCACTCATTTCATACAAAATCACGCATGGTACTAGACTCAGTGTGTGCCATACCTTGCGTGTCGCCCCGCATCCACGTGCATGTTTCTCCGCATGTAGCGCGTGATCTGCATGAACGCCCGTGGATGCATTTTCTGTGTTGGACTATGCGTGTTTTCTATCAAACGGGAGATACTTACAAGCAATGTTAAGACACGCATTCACGCTCTACGCTGCGTGGTAGCGTGACAACCGCCTAAGGGTTGCCGACATGGTTCACCGACCTCAACCACAAAACGCCGCTACTAGCATATTTCCTACACACACGGATCAATCAATCAATCAAATAAAAAATATTTTATTTCACTTATAAAACGTCAGAAGCTAGTGCACGGTTCCAAAATGGTCGTTTGCTATGGAGAAGAACCGGCAAGAAACTCCATGGTTACTGTTTTTAAAAAAAGTGGTTGGTATGACAATATTGATAGATATTATGTAAGAACAGTGTAGACCAGTCAAATATTGTACACAAAAGCACAATTAAAAAATTCTCAGTAAAAAACAAAGTAACGATGGTTAACGCCAGTGGCCGCCATTCGCTACAAATCGAACACAAATGATTGTGGGAATCGAACCCACGACCTCCGACACAGCAGTTAAGTTCACTAACCAATAGACCATCAGGCCAGTCAAAATATTAGTGTGATTATAAACTAGTTCCAATTAACTTAAACTTAATGAACCTTTACCAAAAGCCGTTAAAGTAACATCAGCACTTAAGGCTTATAGTCCCTTGAACCATCTGGCCAAAATTATGTGGACGCACCTCTCGCACCCGCCTAGGCGGCAGTACGCAAATCTGTGCATCTATTTGCGGTCAGCAGCACTCGGAAAGCGCTTTAAATCCATTTTCTTTGCGAAATATTGATTGATTTACATATGCAATGTTCACTTTGAAGAATATTTAACCACCAATTTTTATGTGTAAAAATGTTTCTAAAGATCCAAGCCGTTTCGAAGGAGTAGGGAAAAGTTGCGAAATTGCTAAATATTTTTTTTACAAAAGTATCAATAGCACGAAAAAATCAAATGTTGATAATGTGGTTCATGAATCTATAATAAACGTATATTTCTTTCAAACTTATTAACCTGGCCGTTACCGAGGGTAGGCTTCAGAAAATCACTGTTTGACTGGCCTGTTGGTCTAGTGGTTAGTGACCCTGACTGCTATGCCAGAGGTCGTGGGTTCGATTCCCACCCAGGACGAATGTTTGTGTGATGAGCATAATCATTTATTCTGTCTGGGTGTAATTTATCTATAACTAGCGACCCGCCCCGGCTTCGCACGGGTGCAATGCTCTTGCCGCATCGGGCGGCCGGCCGGTACCGCCGCAAACGCTACGTCCCGCAATTTTTAAATCTGTAATATCTTCGAAAATATTCACTTAAATCATACGGTATAAAGGGCCATATAGATCTATATTAAATAAACAATGTATTCAAGGTATTTAATTGGTTAAGGATTAATGCTGTATTGGTTAAAATCGCTTCGAAAATTAGCCATTATTTGTCGTAAAAAGTAAATGACAAAAAAAAGTTATTGTGGGTTATCCATTAGAGATAGACATATACCATCACGGACTTTTCTGTAGACCTTTTCAATGTGTACAATACTTAGTACATTATTTTGATAAAACTCGTAGGGTTCAGCCTGCGTTTGCAATGTAAGCGGACAAAATATAATTATTTACGACATCACATTAGAAACCTCAAAAATAACAGTACTTCTCCACTATTTAATGGATGTTATTATACATATAAACCTTCCTCTTGAATCACTCTATCTATTAAAAAAAACTGCATCAAAATCCGTTGCGTAGTTTCAAAGATTTAAGCATACAAAGGGACATAGGGACAGAGAAAGCGACTTTGTTTTATACTATGTAGTGATAGTGATATGTATGTATTTAGAAATATATAAGTATAGTTGTCTAGTACTCATAACACAAGCTCTGCTTAGCTTGGGACTAGACGGCGTTGTGTGATAGTTGTGGAATATTATTATTATTATATTATTACTGTTTTATGGCACTTATCGGGCGCTTGGGCCGTCCACGCTAAGAGCACATGGTACCACCGTTTCACATAGCCGTCACACCAAGCGCCTCTCTTGGTCAAGGCCGTGAGGTTCCAATAAGGCGCAGTTTTATCTCGATCCGACACAATCGAGTATTTATGCTTTTTTTTGTTCTAGTTTTTTTTTTATCATGTAGGTAAAATTCTCGTAAGCATGAAATGGCCACTCAATATGGTAAGGCGTACTGAGAGGGTTGACATTAATCAAACCTTTTTTAGTTACACCTGTCCCGATGTTTGTCTGTCATCAAATCTTGCAAAGTAAATTTGACCCACTTCCCGGTTACCGATTGAGCTGAAATTTTGCAAGCATGTGTAAATCAGATGACAATGCAAAATCATTATGACGTGGAGCTGATCTGATGATGCAATTGGAAGGTGGCTATAGGAACTTGGTAGTTAAACGAGACAACCCCATCGAGTTTGGGCTCGTATGATTCGTCTTGACGAGCATTAATTATATAGATATATCGGAGCTATAAAAGCTTGCTATGAAAAATGATTTTCATTAAAATTTTGTTAATAATCAATTTATTTAATGATTATAATTCTGTAAACTAATATGTATTACGCCTGCAAATCATATTTTAATCAACATACAACTTGTCAGTGTGACTTGCAAAATGTAAAAAAAAAAACTTAAGAAAATTTAAAGTTCGCGTGCTATATTTGAGTAGAGTCTGTCTAATAAGTTACGCGACTTGGATAATAATTAGGATTTAATGAAATGTGATGTAGTCAACACCGGTTCAATAATCAAGGTTGATTAAGAGATAGAGATCATTGTTTACTAACAGAAGAACCTTTTGAAAAGTATCGAATAAAAGTATTTTTTCAAGTCGGCTGACTTATAATTAGACAGACTACGTCCCTCATACTTACCTAAATACATTTGCAATTTTCCAAACGGTTTAATTACGCAAGTACCCACTTACAAAACGATCGTGACTTTAGTGACAAGTTGACGAATTAACATCTTTCGAAGGTTGCTACGTTCCTAATGCGTTTGGAGGTCAGGTTTCTAAATAATCTAAATAGCTATAACGTAGTATTAGAAGCACAAAATAGTACAGAAGACAATCTACATGCAAAGCGCGCTCGAGCAACGCACACATAGACACCGCTTACAGACACGATATCCCGGCTCAATCGCCCGCTCGCACCGCCTAACGTAGGTATAAAAAGTTAATTACATAAATGAGATTGATTTCCGTACCTGTCTATTTTGTGGCTTGAGACGACGATGTTGTGTGATAGTTGTCGAATATTATTAATTTTGATGTTAATTGTCGACAGAATGGAGAGGTGACGACGGGGGCGCGAGACGGCGCCGCTCACGTACTGAGATGTCTCAAGGTCTGGTTCGACCTGCCGGCCGACGTGCTCATCAATGCCATCAGCTTGTTCGACAGGTGAGGACCACTATACTGGCCTAACGATGTAATATACTACTAGGTTTTACTAGCGGGCTGAAATCGTATATAATACACCCTTAAATTTTGATCGTTTTAATCCCGTGGAGAGTCGATCCGGTACTATTAAAAAATAAAGTACCTTTTTCAAAACTCGTATTAATTTACGCATGTACGAAATTAATTTCTTTAAGAAAACGTCAGCTGAGAGTCCAATGACCTGTAGCTAGTTTGTACGCAACGCCGACTACTAGCTACAGGTCATTGAACTCGCTATTACCTCCTACAAACAAAAAAAAACAAACTGTACCTCTTTATTATATTAGTGTAGATTATGAGTGTAAATATGGAGAGAGAAAAGATGGATGGATCGTGTGAGAAGTGATTATGACAGAAAGAGTTAGTGAAAGTGTGAAAGTTGATAGGTCAGAATGGAAGAAATATACATGTTGGGCCGACCAAGTAACATGGGACCAGCCCCTAAACCACGACGTTTAAAGTAACATTGTTTTAATCTTGTTTCGGTGTGGGTAAGAGACAAAGCTATACGGGTTGTCTAGCGCCATCTCTTACCCACACTGAAACAAGATTAAAACTAGCTTACCTTGAACGTCATGGTGACCACGCAGGACAGGAAGATGATAGTGATTATGATCTTTTATTACAGATTCCTAACCAAGATGAAAGTGCGGCCTTGTCACGTGCCCTGCATCACCGTCTCCTGCATGAATATTGCGCTGGAGCAGTATGCAGCTGACACGGACACGAAACGCAGCATCTCTGTCGAAGAGCTGGGTAAGTCATCACCACCACTCTCCAAACGGTGAAGGAAAACTTCGTGAGGAAACTGGTGTGTCCTAGAACCGACACCTCGAAGACGTGTGACATTCACCAGCCCGCACTGGGCCCGCGAGGCACCACTGCTCTAAAAACATCGTGAGGAAACCGGTGTGTCCTAGAACCGACACTTCGAAGTCGTGTGACATCCACCAAAATGCACTGGGCTCGCGTGGTGGATTACGGCCCATTCGCTCTCCTATAGAGGCCTGAGTTTCAGCTGGGGGAACATCATGACATAACCCGAAGAATTGTCAAGTGGCAGCGGTCAGGGCACATTGCTCGCAGAACACGCACATCGTTCTGGAGTCGCGACCGCGTAGCGGAACACGCAGCGCTGATGCTCCTCCACTAGGTAGACCGATGACCTGGTGGGAAACGCACACTATGATGATTACGATGACAAGTGCTCTAAACATGTTGAACCGTGAGCTAATGATACTTTTCTCTATTATACTATCGTTGTTGAGAGGCCTATGACCAGCAGTGGATGTCTTTCGGCTGAAATAATGATGATGAGGGAAAATCAAGTTTAGGATATGGAACCTTCAACTAATTATGCCATTTCTCTCTTCCAGTATCAATATCCCAATCAGCGTGCACCGCTGGCGATGTACTCCGTATGTCGCGAGTGATCGTTGACAAGCTGAGCCTGGTGACCGGCTGCCGCACCAGCACCGTGCTGGACTGGCTGCGGCTACTGCGAGCCATGCTGGGCCTCCACGCGCAGCAGTGCGCCATCATACTGCCGCCGAGCTGTCAGGTAACTGTCGCGAGTGATCGTGGACAAGCTGTGGTCTGCTGACCGGTGCCGCACCAGCACCGTGCTGGACTGGCTGCGGCTACTGGCCCTGTGATAAACAGGCTTTAGAGCGGAAATGTGCCTCGTAGGGATCTCTCCGACCTCTTGCGCCCGGCCTTGGTACAGGCCATGATTCGGAGCGAGGAGAAATGTCGGACGGTCGTCTCGAAGTGTGAAACAGTCACGCTATCGAAGGAGGCGGCTGCACGCGCGAGGGACCGGGCTTCCTTACGCCCTAGCCGCCGGATCTCGACCCTGATTTTCAGCCATTGTAAACAAAAAAACATACTGTCTTACGGCTGCGCTAAATAGGTCCAGTTCAACTACGTAGCAGACGCCTGACACTTTTCAAAAAAGCCTTTGTCCAACAAAAAGTGTCCTATGTGCTTTTCCTGTACCCCTAGCCAAGTTACTAATCTGCAATAGTTAACGCTATTAGAAAGCTTCAAATCGATGTCGTCTCAACGCTCAGTCACGTGGTCAGAACAAAAGATTCGGCGACGCGGCCAACTCGATGCGTTCGACGCAAGTGAAACGACTGTAACTTGGCCAGGGGGGCTGGACACAGCTGTTCGAGCGCACACACACATACCCACAAACTATCTAATATTAGCGTGAAGAAGAAAATTATCTAATAACAATTCCTCGTTTGTCCATCAGGAAGAAGAGCTGGTTCAGCTGCTCGAGATTGTGTGCTGCGACGCGGCCTGCGTCAACACACGCACCAGTGAACTAGCGCTAGTGTTGCTCTACTACAAACTAGGTAAATATATCTGTCCACCGTCTATATGTAAATTTGAGGAATAAAACTAATACATTTTAAATAAAATAACTTGATAAATCATCACCATCATCTTCCTGCCCTAGTCCCGTTTTATTTGGGGTCGGCGCAACACGTTTTTTTCTTCCATTCTGTCCTGTCACTCGTCTCGCTATCACCAACTCACTTTTCTTTCATATCGCTTCTCACACAATCCATCCATCTTTTCTTTGCCCCCCCCCCCTCTCTCTCCATCCATCCACGTGTAAATTCATAACTGTTTTAGCAACATCCTTTTCATCTCTCCTCTTTACATGACCATACCGAGACAAACGATTCCCTTTCAACTTTTCAGTCACTGGCGCCACTTTCAAACTTCCCCTAATGTACTCATTTCTCACTTTATCCATTCTCGTCACACCACACATCCATCTTAACATTCTCATCTCCGCTACATGCAGTCTTAATAAACTTGTAACTTTATAAATAAAGTAAATAATTTTGTAAGCATAATAACTTTCTCCTAAAAAGCTAACTGCTGATCACATATATCTGCAGTTATGTCAATGGAGAGATATTAAACTTTTCATAGACAACAATCTTACTGGATTATTTCAGTTGAGACATAGACTATGGAATACAGTATTTTTTTGGACTAATAAATCTTATCATTAAATAGTGTAAGTCAAACTGATTTATTGGTAACTCTCTCGCGTCGTTGGAGCGCGA
This sequence comes from Mythimna albipuncta, assembly GCA_929112965.1. Lineage (NCBI taxonomy): Eukaryota > Metazoa > Arthropoda > Insecta > Lepidoptera > Noctuidae > Mythimna > Mythimna albipuncta. Next base: position 6,505,123 of record OV815985.1, on the reverse strand, counting down.
GAGCCACACGTCGCGCGAGCAGCTCGGACGTGTGGCGACTCTGTTGTCTGTATGGTGTCTAGTTTGGTAGCTTAGGGCTATATTTCATCGAGACACCATGGCGATGGCGGCGCTATCAGTCGCCACTGACAACAAAATGTATACAGCTCTATAGAGAGTTACTCACCTGGTGATGGTGTCCGTTTATCTGCTCAACTAGCTCGAACGTGTGGCGACTCTGGTGTCTGTATGGTGTCTAGTTTGGTAGCTTCAGTCGCCACTGACAACAAAATGTATACAGCTCTATAGAGAGTTACTCACCTGGTGATGGTGTCTGTTTGTTTGCTCGGCTAGCTTAGACGTGTGGCGACTCTGGTGTCTGTAAGTCTCTAAACATCCAAATAAACAAAATAACTAATGTAAATAATATTTTTGTCCCCAGAGCAACAGTTGGCGGAGTCTCTAGCGGCGGCGGAGGAGAGCGGCGACATTCCCGAACACGCGTACTACCTGTACGACTTCGCGCGACAACTGCAGCTGCACTGCCATGTAAGTGTCGAAGAGCGGCCAACTCGTGGTACATTTTGCATATAATCGCTCTTAAGGGCCAAGCGCCCAAAAAGTGCCATAAAACAGTGATTTTCTGAGGCCTACTTCTCTGTAATTGCTAGGTCAATTGGTTTGAAAAAAATATATGTTTATTATAGATTCATGAACAATGATATCAACATTTGATTTTTTTTCGTGCAATTCATACTTTTGTCAAAAAAAAAAATTTAGCAATTTCGCAACTTTTTTTTGCCCTACTCCTTCGAAACGGCTTGGACCTTTAGTAATATTTTTACACGTAAAAATTGGTGGTTAAGTATTCTTCAAAGTGAACATTGCATATGTAAATCAATCAATATCTCGCAGAGAAAATGGATTTAAAGCGCTTTCCGGGCGCTGCTAGCCGCAAATAAATGCACAGATTAGCGTACTGCCGCCTAGGCGAGTGCGAAAGTTGCGTTTACATAATTTCGGCCAGATGGTTCAAGGGACTATATGCCTTAAGTGATTATGAGAGAAAAACATTTTATTTGTCGGAAAGGCCGAAAAGTATTAAGGGGCCGGCGGCGGATGAATTTCCATACAAACGTAACACCACGCTCATTTGCAGTTGGAGCATGTTTCCAACATATTATAATGATATTCGGTTATAGATAATATTTATATTTATCTAGTTTCCTACGTCGAGAATATTAGAAATATTGTTATTTTTAATACAGGAAAAGCCAAATGGCATGTTTTGCCATTTACGATGTAAAAAAGTGCGAAATACAATTCGCTTAAATTTTTTTTTTTGTTTAAAGAATGACGTAGGAACCTAGATAAATATTGTCTATAACCGAATATCATCATAATATGTTGGAAATATGCTCCAACTGCAAATGAACGTGGTATTACGTTTGTATGGAAATTCATTCATCCGTCGCCGGCCCCTTAACAAATCATGGTCAAACGCAAGCTTTAGATAAGTAATGTAATAAAGCTAATGTAATAAAGGTAATCTCTGAAAGTACTGGTCCGATTGCTAAAATTTTTTCACCGGTAGAAAGCTGCTTTATTCCTGAGTGACATAGGCTATATTTTATGTACGCGCGCAAATGCTAGTCAATAATAAAAAAAAGAAAACGAAAATACATTTAATACAAAAATATTTTTAGTCTTTTTAGATTCTCTATTACTACCAACAGATATATTGTGCGTAAAATTTTTCGTTCATTCAATAAGCTTTGTTAATCAGATTTTGGGGGCCCTTCGCCGTCGCTGTAACTACGCCACTGGTAATAAAGAATACGACTCGAGGAACAGTTATTCGCCAAAAACATTGGCATGCTTCAATGACAGAAATGCCCTTCCTTCCTAAAACATTAATTGTTAGAAAGCTCCACCAGTAATAGTCCATATTAATGTTGTTGTATATTGTTCCAGATGTGCGACTCGTCGCTGGCACACGCCCGCTCGCGCGTGCGTCACGTGTTGTCGCGCTACGAGCGCTGCGAGGCGCGGCGCGACCAGCGGCAGCGCCTCGTGTGGCGGTTATCCGAACGTACGCTCAAGGTAAGCCGACGACTACGTTGAATACCAACGACTACGTTGAGGACAGATGCTGTTTACTGGGGCCAGGGTTATCCGAAAGGGCGCTCGAACCCCGGTATGAAGACTAGAAGGAACTGGGTGGGTCTTTTAGTCAGTAAGAGTCTGACACTATCTCCCGCTCCGCCCAAGGGCGGGGGATGTCAATGCATGGTTTTTCCCACCATAAAAAAAAGGACAGATGCTGATTTCTATCAGTACTCAGTATTGTATATTGAGCAATTGCCTACTTCCACTACCAAGCAACTGAGTAACACCGGCCGCATTCCCACTATGTCGTAACTATTAATTGACATTGGGCTACTATTGTCTCTACCTGTTCCCATTATAACAACTGTCGTAACCACGGCAGATAAGAGCCTATTACACTACGCTGAATAACACGTGCGATATTCAGACTCGTCTTATTTGTCTTCCCGAGTAAGACTACATAATAATAATGAACGAAAAGTATTAATATCATTGTGAAAAAGCGTGGGGTGCTCGATTTACGAAAAATATAGCACAAAGCGCCGCAAAATATGGCAAAATATAGTTTAAAAAAAACACGCTTTCGTGCGTGTTTTATTAGTTTTTGTAAACTACATTTTTATTTTTCACTAAAAATAACGGATTATTGTATTGTCATCTGTCTTTGATGGGTGTGCAAAGTTTGAAGAAAATCTGATCGCCCAAAGTTGGTCAAAATCGAGCTGAAAAGCGTTGGTTACAAACATACAGGTGAAGCTAATATAAGCGTGTTAAAAATAGATAGGTACAGAAGACAATCTCATGTAGTACATTCACTTTTTATACCTACACTCGGTGGACGCACATACAATCGAAATGGAGCCCAATGTTATATGCTTTATTCAAAAATAGTTTTTATAGTTTCCAAAAGAAATAATAGGTTGCCAGTACACCACAGACTACCCCGTGTATTATTTTAAGCTCTTATCCATCCTAAGGTTGTCTGGAAGATATCGCTTTCAGCGATAAGACCGCCATAATTGTACCCACAAATTGAAGTTTTTGTACAAGCTGTGTTACTTTTTGGTGTACAATAAATTCTATTCTATTCGATTGGTTAAAAAAAAATCTAAGGCAATTGTTATAAGTAACGAAATATCAATATCTCCGTAATAATAAATAATTTCATTACTAAAAATATAGCTAACACTATTTTTCCGTATTGCCAATATAACGGCAAAGGAACCTCTTAAGTGAAATGCACTATAGCAAAATTATCGTCACCGTGACCAAAGATCACCAGTGCGCGCTATAGCTAACATGTGTTAATGTGTATTTTCGTCCCCGTCAGGTGCTTCGTCCCACCGACCGGCTCACGTCCCTGCTGCCGACCATCGAGGAGCAACACTTCGCAGTTGACGCCACGCCCACCAGGACCAGGTACATACTACCTTTATACTCCTGCTTTTAACTATTTCTTCATCTCCTTAGTTTTTTCCTGAGTCTGTGAATCCTGATAGCTCACAATCTTGGGGTCTTCAAGAGTGAATAGGTTACTTTAAGGCAAGTGTGCAACACGATACTCCTGGGGCCCAAGTCTGCTATTTTTATAAATTCGTCATTCCAACACGATCCCATTGTCATTTTGCTAAAAGTTCATAATCTGCTAACTAATTCATAACGATCGATCATTGACCGGTCAATGGTCTCGTAATGACAATATCAAGCTTATTAAAAGCAATGACTGCACAATGATGTTCTAATAATAGGTCACTGATCAAAGGAACTATCAAAATTTTTGCAGATTACCGAATACGTAAGACATTCATTTGTAAATATGTACGAGATCAGTCAGTGAATGATCATTGGAAAGTCATAATGACGTCATTATATTAGTGTAGATTACCAAACTTACTCAAAATCAACAATTATGAAATCAATGAGATGATTTTGGCTGGCCTGTTGGTCTAGTGGTTACTGGCCCTGACTGTTATGCCGCAGGTCGTGGGTTCGATTCCCACCCAGGACAAATGTTTATGTGATGAGCATGATGATCATTTGTTCTGTGCGTGGGTGTAATTTATTTAAAATATGTATGTATTTAAAAATATATAAGTATGTTTATCAGTTGTCTAGTACACATAACACAAGCTCTGCTTAGCTTGGGACTAGATGGCGTTGTGTGATAGTTGTGGAATATTATTATTATTATTAATAATGATAGACCATTCTGACACTATTGTAATAGCAGACTTGGGGCCCTGATAGACTGATGGTCAGACTTCCTAGCGTCTGACTACCAGTAACGACTGTCAAAGATCCATGAATGACGATCGGGACCGGCTTTACGTGCTTTCCGAAGTCCCCTCGAGCGCCGATTGTACATACGTCTGTACAACTTGAAGACCTTGAAAAACGCTTAATTTTCATTTTGTACACACGTCTGTACGAAACTTATTTGGCCGAAAATTTTAATTTCTAAATTATATTATTCCAAATTTATTATATTATTTGTTTTGCCTAGAAAAAACCAAAAAAAAAAATTGGTTGCCTGTAAAGTCGGTATACGGGCGAAAGTTTTACGTGACAACGACTTTTTATGTCTGTCTCTCTCGCTCTTAGGCGGGCTAACCATGCCCGAGTGGAAGGGACGCGTGCCTCTCACTCGCTCTCATTGTGAGCGCATAACGTGAGCGGAGCGTAACGCAGTTTCTTGAAGTGTCACCCGGCAAACCAATTTATAAGACGTTGTCACGTCAAAATATTTTTTTATTTATTTTCTTGGTGATTTACGCAAACACGGCAATTTTCCGGGTCATTAAACTCTGGCGCTCGAGGGGTTAAAGGACTTTGTCTCTCTAGGGAGTGGATTTTAGTAAATGCTCGCCTAACGAAGTTTTATCCAAAATTTTGGTTTATAAACTAGGTGACCGATAACCGTGGAATAACGGTCATTGACCCTACTACATTTGTTGACATTCTTAAGGGGCCGGCGACGGATGAATTTCTATACAAACGTAATACCACGCTCATTTGCAGTTGGAGCATATTTTAAAAAAAACAAAAAGAAATTTAAGCGAATTGTATTTCGCACTTTTTTACAGCATAAATGGCATAACATGCCATTTGGCTTTTCCTGTATTAAAAATAACAATATTTCTAATATTCTCGACGTAGGAACCTAGATAAATATTGTCTATAACCGAATATCATCATAATAAGTTGGAAATATGCTCCAACTGCAAATGAGCGTGGCATTACGTTTGTATGGAAATTCATCCGTCGCCGGCCCCTTAATTTCAAAAACGGAAATAAAGACATAAAGCCATTCCATCCATTCATTTTATACATTTCTTTTTTATTTTCGTTGTTTGTATTTCGGGTACCTAAACAGAGATATTAGAAAAAGGCCAATGAATTTTATTCCACGGTCATCTGGCACTACTCCTAGTATTTTCGGCTATGCATTGTATTAGTATCACTTTTTATATATATATATTTTTTTTTTTTTTTATTATTGATAGGCTCGCGTTTGACCACTATCTCACCTGAATTTATAATGAAACTAGCTTTTGCCAGCGACTTCGTTCGCGTGGAATAGTGACTTTCGGCAGATTTTTATTGGTTTTACCCACATAGTTCCCTGAATTGATGCCGACTCTTGACCAATAGATGGCGCTGTATGTCCGGAATAAATTTTATTTTTTATTTTATTTTTTGTAATAAAAACTATCCTATGTCCTTTCTCAAGTTCCAAACTATTTCTGTACTAAATTTCACGCAAATCGGTTCAGTAGTTTAGGCGTGAAGCAAAGACAGACAGAGTTACTTTCGCATTTATAATATTAGTTTGGATGATTCAACAAAATCTTTTTCCCCTCCCACCAGATCGGGCAGTGAAAGCAGCGAGAACGAAGAGACATCAGATTGGCCGCGCAGCCCCGTACTCCCCGTGTACTGCGACAACTAATAGCTACCGCGCGACCCGGCGCTTCCGGTACTTAACGTGGCACCACGCCCCGGCACTATCCGGTACCACACTGTCCCTTAGCTGATACACGGTGCTATAGCCATCAGGCGAAGTCTACAGCGGTGTCATCGAGGCTGTTTGGCTAGAATGGTACTTTTTAGTGACACTTTAGCCCTGATGAAGAAACTTCACAGTCGATTTAGCAGATCTACGGTATTATAGCGTACAAGCGAAGTCAACAGCGGTATTGTCGAGGCTATTGGTACTTTTAGTGTCACTTCAGCCCTGAAAACGTCGACGCTTGAAGATTTACAGCAGTATTTTCGTGATTCACAGTCTTGGAACTGTGGTTTTTATGGTACTTTTTAGTGCTATGTAAACTCCAGAGATTGGACTTGAGTTGTAGAATTTATTTGAAGGTACTAACTGTAGCTCTAGTGGTACTTATTTACCGTTTGAGGGCAAAATTGTACCTCCGAAAACGTTTTATAGGTTCAGTTTGGGCTTCAGTGGTACTTTAACGACATTCAGTGCTATCATGCCATCGGAATTGAAGTTAGAAAAGTGTCATCAATGAATAACATCTGTATTTCTAGCTTTAAGAATAGTCTCGAGTGGTACTTTTGAGCCCATTTGTATTTTAACATCACACTTCGTAGTGTAGTACCATCTCGTGTTTTGTTCAGGTGGTACTTTTTAGTGTTAAGCCTTTAACGGCCCGCGTCGGATTAATCCGACGAGAGTTATCGTGTCCTAATGGCCAGCGTCGTGTGTTCGCGACTGGGTACTTCATCTCGTTTAGCTCTTCAATCCCCATAGGTGACAGAAGAGCTGACGAGATGCGAGTATTTGGTCGTGGATGTCCGACTGCAGAAAAAACGCGAGAGCTCGTCGGACGTATCCGACGCAGACTGTTTAAAGGTTTTTTAAAATATTAACCCAACATGTACCTGGCAGCTGATTATTTAAATACATAGGATCTTTTGGAATTTTTAAATTAAAAAAAAAAAATACGACAAACTTTATTACTTATTATTGTGTAACAAAAAAAAAAATGTCTGACATTAAAGAAAATTTAAGTTTAAAAAACTTTTTGATTATTATTACTATTATACACTATTTATTTTTGACATTATTATTATTATATTATTATAAAACTCGAATTCTGAAAGGTCTTATTAATTGATAATTAAAAAATAGTTTTTAGTTAGACTTGAATTATAAATCTGTATGGATGACAAGTAAAACTTTATATATATTTGCCGGGTCCTAAGCGGTCGTATATTTAAAATGGCGACGAGCATGTAATATGGCTTTGATCAGATGAAGCATTTATTATACAAAAAAATAATTACCAACTCAGCAATCAATTCTAACATATTTTTCAACATCACAAATACTATACTCAAATAAAATTAAAATTAGACATTTAACTCTATAACCGTCGGATTTTTCCGACGAATGTTTTTCGCGTTCTATTCGCCAGGGTCGTGTGTTCGCGACTGGGTACTCCATCTCGTTTAGCTCTTCAATCCCCATAGGTGACAGAAGAGCTGACGAGATGCGAGCATTTGGTCGTTGACGTGCGACCCTGAAGGAATAAACGCTACAGTGTTTGTCGGATATATCCGACTTAGGTGGTTAAATGATTAATTAAAACTTTTTTTACTGTTAATTCAACCGATTTTGAACTCTATTCCGCGGGCATAAGGATGGCATTAAAAGCAAAAAAAGAGTGGTTACAATACCAACTATTAACTGCAGCCGCCATTTGTCATGCCACCAACGTAATTAAAGTTAAAATCGGTTCAACGGACAGTAATTAACGGTTTTCATAAATGTCGTAATGTTATTACAAATACAGTTTGTGACTTGATAAAATTGAAGCTGAAAACAAATATTGTTTTTTTTTTTCAGTAAACATTTATTTTCATATTTTTGTACCGAAACATAGTTTTTTTTTTTTTTAGAAAACTGTTCAGCCAAATTACAAGTCTCGTCTCCAAAAATTACGAGTTTTTAAGTTTATTTTACTTTTACTATAATCATTAAAAAAAAAAAACGATGCATGAAAACAATGGAGATAAAAAGCCGAGGTTCTAAATTTTAAGTTTTTATTTTTTTTTTTCAAGAAGGATTTATGTCTCTCGATTGTCGCGTGATCCTGATTTTGAGAAATGTCAAAATGTACGTGATCCGTCTGCCTGTTCGTGTGTTTGTGTGTGTAGGTGCGCGAGGGGGGCGGTTGTGTGGGCGTGTGACAGTACCTTGCTTTGTATCGAGCAAAGCGGGGTGCAAGATGTTGAGGTTGCGCTAAAGTTGCGCCACAGTTGCGCCACTATTGAGCCATAGTTGCGCCACAGTTGCTTGAAACTTGGCATCTAAGTCATGTCTTATTAGTAAATAAGTAATGAGTCAACTTAAATTACTAATAGATTGGCTTCAATCTTAAATTATCATCGGCCTAATGTTATCGCAATTCTCAGTAATCACGACCAATTTTCTAAATAAAAACTGTCATGGAGCCACCACACAGTCGCGCCACAATCGCTCAATTGTATGTTTCGAACTAAAATTAAGCTTAATTAATTATTAATCCGAATAAAGGACAAAAAAATTATATAAAAAAAAAATGGTGCAATTTTAAAATTCAAAAAAATCCAGTTCAAAATTTAATGGTAAATAAAAGTAATATTTGGAGTATTATTCATGTGAAAAGTTGTTTTTTTTTTTATACAAAATCTTTTTGCATTGCGATAGACAGCGTTTCTTTCGTTTTTTATTTTTTTTTGAGGTCAATGAGGTAGACAAAAAACTTTCACTTCTTTAAATTGAGTCTGGTCATACTACCACGGAGCGACGTCTTGGATATGAAACATCATTTAAAGGCTCCTCCCGCTCTAGGATGAAAGATACGTTTGGTATCTGCAGTGTCTACTTCTAAAACCTCAAACTTATATCAAGTCTCTTTGAATAGCTTTACTAATGTTTTTGTTCTACGTATATGTAAGAAAGAAGCGCTGTCTGCCATCCCAAAGCTTTTCCTTACTGTGATTTTTCTTATTAGAGAGTAAAAAAAAAGTTCAAAAAAAAAAGAATATTCCATATTTTTTACTAGTTTTAAGGTTCCGGGCGAAATCTGGGGTAGGAACTGTGGTGTAGTTCAATGGTGGGCAAATATCATGAAGTGAGGTTAAAAAATGCATAGTATTAAATTTTATTAGAGTTAAATTGGCGAGCTTTAAATAACGGCGAGTAAATATTTTTTGTTGGCTCACAGTTGCGCGACTATCGACCGACTGTTGCGCCACAGTTGCACAACTATCGAACGACTGTTGCGCAACAGTTGCACAACTATCGACCGACTGTTGCGCCACAGTTGCCCCAAATCTCGCTCTAAGCGTTTTTAAATGTAAGATTTTGAGTCACATAAAAACTGAGCGAATGTAAACTTTTTATATGCGAAAAAAAGTTAAAAAAAAAATATCCACCGAAAGTTTCTTTTTTAAGTACATCTATTATCTGTAATTTAAGTATTAAAGTAAAAATAATTATTAATTCATTAAATAATATATTTCCATTTACGACTAACTCTTTCTACGAGTTTTGATAAAATCCGAAACACAAAAAAAAAAACTTTTTCGTTATAGTTTTCTTTTAATTTCAATTACTTTTTTTTTCTTTTCAGTAGTAGTAATCACTTATTTCTTATTATCGTAGTAGTCTATAAACTTATAAATGACAAAAAAAAAAATACAAATTTACGAAAAATTGTAAAAAAAAAAATGATCTCAGTTTGTAGTTTTCTTTGCAAAAATAATAACGTGGAATTTTTTTAGGAAAACCTATTTTGAGTTTTGTATGCGTAAAACTGCATACGGTTTAGTTTTTTTTTTTTCACTTGCGTCGGATTAGTCCGACGAGGGTTTTCGCGTCTTATTCGCTAGCGTCGTGTGTTAGCGACTGGGTACTCCACCTCGTTTAGCTCTTCAATCCCCATAGGTGACAGAAGAGCTGACGAGATGCGAGTATTTGGTCGTGGATGTGCGACTGTGGTGGAATAGACGCGAGAGTGCTTGTCTATCCGATGGTTAAATAAAATTGTGCAATTTCAACATCAGTGTGCATTTTGTGGTTCTAATCACTTCGTGACTCAAGCTAAGTATGTATTTTACTCATATTAATTTCTGTACCTAGAGGTAAACAACAGTATGTTCCAAAAAGTAATTTTTTTATGAGAGGCAAAAACGCGCGGATAAAAACTAAATGTATTTTCGATCTGCGCTTTGACATAGTTGCTTTAAAGATATTGAAACAAACTTAATTATATTTTTTATAATTATTAGATGGAATTATTATGTATTACACATAATTACAATAAAGTTTAGAACAACATTAAGTGCGCGTAAAGCTGAGGAGCAAACAATCTTATCATCATTTAAAAGTCCTATACCCGATATGTTTTTGTCATATACGACTGCATATTCCGCTTCATAGATGTCGTAGGACTTGATGCCCTATATTATCACGTAGAACTGGTTCTTACAATTACAACATATTTTCAAAAAAGTGGAGTTACTATTGTTTACCTCTGAGGTATACAGATTTGTAATCCATCTATTTTATTCTTACGCATACAATTCTCCGTGTAAATTATCAAAACAAAAGCCTTTAAATGTTAAAACAATGTACATTTTCGCTCTGTGATAGTGTTCATATTGAGAAAGTATAGAAGAGTTACATTCTTTGTGGAAATCGCTTCAATAGACTTACTTTAACACTTTATTTGCCAAAAAAAGGTGACAAATCACTTTTTTGTTCATAACACAGAGACAAAACCTCGTTAACTATCTTGTATACAGTTTTAATTTGTATACAAGTGCTTATTAACTGATGGCGGTAACAACTCATGGGGGTCACTGTCGGACACGCTCGTGATACATTTTTGTTATGTGATTGAGAACAATCGTCTGCAAACGTCAGTCAAAGGGATTGCATGTCGGTCATCGTTGTCCGACATGGTGACGTCGGTCACTTGTCCTACTTGATCTGAATGGAATATTTTCTGGTGGTCACTTATGCCGGACATATCGACTAACGTGTTGAAGGATATAAGGTGGTAAAGATTTGCTTCAAAATTGAAGATATCAAATCTGTAGCCATTTTTGCTGAAGTGTGTCTATTTGAGTGAATTTCCACGTTCCAACATGTGCCTTTTATGCTTTTTTCAAAGTTATTGATGAAATCTTGATGATATGAACATCTCGAAATATTTTAAGATCGTTTTTTATAAAAGGTATAAGATCCTACTTTTTATAAATATTATAATTAGTACTGATTTTAAAATTGTGGCGATTGATTTCGACATACTATTTTAAATATTTAAGTCTCAAATAGTCGAATTTGTACAGTAAGCTAAGAACGCCTTAATTATTATGTAAAAATAAATAAATAAAATAGTATAAAAAATCTGTTCGCACAATACCCTTTCACTGTAAATATCTTTATAAAAACGAAGAGATATTATAATATAAATAAAATAACCGATGTAATAATAAGAAACTGTAATTAATATTATTTTTTTATAAGAAAATGCCGTTTACAATGTAAATAATCAACAGAATACTGATAATGTGTCGAAGTCTTTTGACATCTCAAAATGGCGGTTTTGTCATTTTGGCGCGAACATTTTAAAGTCAGTACTAGACGGAGTGATAACTGTAAAAAATGTTATTTCTAAGCTGTACAAATGGCAACAGAAACACCAATGTAAAGTTATTTATTGTCAATATTATAACAATTCATTTTTATAACTAAAATTATTTTCCATAGCCAATACTGTCTTCCAAAAACCTTTTCTATTGCATAGACAAAGTTCTTATGCAATTTTTTTTTTTAGTCTGTGGCTTATTTTTTTTTTAATTCTATGTTGTTATAAAGTGTCAATAAATAGCTTTTTACCTGCATTTAATGTTAAAATCTATAGATATGTATTCCCGTTGATATAAGTGTGAGTGAAAATGTGATGTGAATTTTATAAAGAAAATGTGCACGAGTCAAAAGAAATCTCGAATGATGAGAATAAACTGTTGGGACTCTTATTACTTTGTTTAATTTTTTATAATAATATTCCACAACTTTCATCCAACGCCATCTAGTCTCATCTTGTGGTAAGAGTACTAAACAACTGATAAACATACTATAATTCTAAATACATACTTATAATAGTTAAATTACACCCAGACACAGAACATAAAAAAAAACTCCTCACACAACAACTCATAAATTCACCTTTATTAGTGTGATACATAGACACACACAAATCTGTCGCCTTTATTAGTGTGATACATGTCACACACAAATCTTTCGCCACTATTAATGTGATACATAGACACACAAATCTTTAGCCTGTATTAGTGTGATACATGACACACACAAATCTATCGCCTTTATTAGTGTGATACATAGACACACATATCTTTCGCCTCTATTAGTGTGCAACATAGACACACTCAAATCTTTAGCCTTTATTAGTGTGCAACATAGACACACTCGCATATCTTTCGCCTCTATTAGTGTGCAACATAGACACATTCACAAATATTTTGTTTCATTACTGTGAATTTAAAATAGCCGAACTACCTTTATTTATTTAACAATTCATGTACACACTTAACTTACATAAGAAAAGAAGACAGAAACAGAAAAATAGGTACATAGGTGATGCTTATTTATTTTTTTGCTTGGTGATGCTTTGTGGCATACATAATCATGGCGGTAAGTACCCTGGCTGGAGAGGCGTCACGGTATCCTCATCTTCCGCATGATGCAGGCCCTCACTGGTCATGATAGCTCGGGAGGTTCCAGCACCGGATTCTGAAGGAAGAAACGCCCGGGTGTCACCATTGTGTGGACCGCCCGGAAGACACGGTGGAGGTGTGCCGCTTGGGCGGACCATCGCCGTGTCTTCGTCGGTTGTGGTTCACTACCGTGCGGTTCCCTGTTTCAGGTCCGGAGTAAGGGAGAATGGGCGGAGGTCGCCTCCTTCTGCGAAGTAGTACTGCTAGCTAAGGAGACGGCCGCACGCATCCTTATCCAGCTAGACTTGGGCACCGACTACAGTAAAATGGGGTGAATATAGACAAAACTTTATAGGGTACTTTCTCGATATTGGAATATTTTTTGCAGCTTTTAACTATATCAATTTAGTAATGAATTGTTATTCTAAAAAATCGATGCTTTGTTAGAGGCCGATATTATGGTATCAAAGTGAAAAACCAAACCAAAGTTTTGTCTCTATTCACCCCACTTGCGGATGACAAGTTCTTACAGCAAGTTCGACAAGCCCTCTTACTCCGCCTGTCGCGACGTGAAGCTCGCGAAGTAAACAGGTAACAGAGTCAAATTAATGTTGATAGTGCGAAACGTGTAACAAGCTAGTCATACACAATATGCGGTGATCTGCTGGCAACACCGAATCCATAAGGTGATCACCATAGATAAATAGTATTTATAGTTTATGGTCATGGCACTCAAGTAGTATCTCTATGTAGTCTGTGGCGTTTGCCGCATTTTTGAGCCATTTGAACTAAACCAAAGTAAGGTAGGTAGTTATCTCAATAAGTGCATAGTAAAAGTGATTGGTGTTTCATGGAGGCGTTCAGCATGGTGGCGGCTCATCTGAGAGAAATATAAGCTAAGTGGTATCACTAAGAAGTGGTACTTATTTATGTATTATTATTTTAATCATTATATGTCTAATTTTAAAATTGTACACTGGATCCTACCCTCTATTGTCATCTCTCTCTATCGCTCAATGGTTTGCTGGAAGAAAACTCAACTTTGAGTTAAGCTCGCCTATGTACATGAACTTTGTTATCCACTTATTTTGTGTTATTATAGTGTACAATAAAGAATTAAGAATAAGAAAATAGTGTAGTGGTTCCCCACCTAAATGTCTAAACTCTAAGTATCCTAACTTTAATTAAGTTTCTGATGCTCTTTGAAGTCGGTTACATTAAGAGGTCTTTCGATGCTGCAATGCGAAAACCTCGTGAGAATCAGACTGGGCGAAAGGCCGTGATCAGTCCGTTAGAGGAGACCTTCGGTGCTGCAATACGAAGTCTCTCTAATAAATATGGCGTACTGTTGTATGTACTAAGAGGGTACATGCAACAGAGAGATAATAAGAGAAATAGTCCTGTGGTGCACGCAGAGATAGCGAGAGGTTAATTGGCAGACTTGGCTGCAGTTAACTCTCTAAGATATTAAGAGAAATAGTCCTGTGGTGCACGCAGAGATAGCGGGAGGTTAATTGGCAGACTTGGCTGCAGTTAACTCTCTAAGATAGAGAAATAGTCCTGTGGTGCACGCAGAGATAGCGAGAGGTTGATTGGCAGACTTGGCTGCAGTTAACTCTCTAAAATAATAAGAGAAATGGTCCTGTGGTGCATGCAGAGATAGCGGGAGGTTAATTGGCAGACTTGGCTGCAGTTAACTCTCTAAGATAGAGAAATGGTCCTGTGGTGCACGCAGAGATAGCGGGAGGTTAATTGGCAGACTTGGCTGCAGTTAACTCTCTAAGATATTAAGAGAAATAGTCCTGTGGTGCACGCAGAGATAGCGAGAGGTTAATTGGCAGACTTGGCTGCAGTTAACTCTCTAAGATAGAGAAATGGTCCTGTGGTGCATGCAGAGATAGCGGGAGGTTAATTGGCAGACGTGGCTGCAGTTAACTCTCTAATATAGAGAAATGGTCCTGTGGTGCACGCAGAGATAGCGAGAGGTTAATTGGCAGACGTGGCTGCAGTTAACTCTCTAATACCAAACAAACTACGATGAATCGTATCTCGTAGAGCATGTAACTGAGTAATTAATCCTAACAGTTGTTTATGTGTCACACCTAAGACACCAGAAACGTTTAAGTATGTAATTATGTGTATCACAATGTATAGAATGGTGGGAATCAATTTAATTTTAACCACAGATGGCGAGCTGAATCACGGTGCGAGCTAGTGAAAACTAAAGGCAGATTTACGCGAAGCAAACCCCCAATACAAAGATGATTCCTCTCGGATCAAACCCCAGGTACCTACAAGTAACAGTTCAATATACAATTTCATTATTTCGCTCTTCGCCGTCGCGGCGTCGTCGCCGCTCCTTACGTTGTCCGAGACGGATGTGGACGAGTGAGCCTGGCCAGCTTACGCGTCCTGTTCCGGCGGACGGCGTGGGGTAGCGGGGGGCACGGCGGCGGCGACACCGCCCTAAAGCGGGAGAAGTAATTAGATGATTTCCCAAATTAAAAAAAAAAACAAAACACTCCTCTTTTTTGGGGCGTTCGTGTGAAAAAAGCCCTTGTCACAATATAGACAGGTATAGAAGACAATCTCATGTATGTACTTCACTTTTTATACCTACGCTCGGTGAACGCAGTTTAGACCATTTTCGTATTCACATCCATCAATCGAGTTTGAACGACACCGATTTTAAAGTCGTTTGAAATTCGTTGATTAAAAAAAAAAAACTGTAGGTAATAACTAATACTAATAAGTAAATCCTATTACATTATCTTGGTAGAATACTTATGTCATTGGAAATAAGTCGATAGATCGTGAATACCGCTTTTGGATAGGACTTCGTTCGAATTACTATAAAACTTCAACGATATTTGGCTTGTTTGATTTTACGTGAATCAGGCTACTGTTCGACGAACGGGCCGAGTCGCTCCGAGATATCGTGTCCGTGAGCGGTGTCTATGTGTGCGTTGTGAGAGCGCGCACAGTATGTAGATTGACTTAGGTATTGTACTTAAGGTATTTTGTGCCCTTGTGGCATATTTACGGACGGATGAGCAACAAATATGGCTCAATTAGAACACTGGGTGCGGCTTTATTTTGTTTTATGGTGTAATAGGAAGGCATACAAAATAAAATAAAACACAAATATTTTCCATAATGTATGTATTTTGTCAAATAGAGATCAAAAATGAATAATTTGTAGTATTTTTTTCAATTAACTTTGTATAAAATTCTGATTTTGCAATCATGAATTTTAATCAAACAAAAACAGACAATACATAAAAAAATAGACAGCATTTTTCTTTTGAAAACAGCCTAATTCATCACAATTTAAAATATATACATTTGTTTTTTAACAGCATTTAGCGATCGCACTCACGATAGGCGGGTTTTGACAAATCTTTTATCTATTTTTGATTTTACATAGCGCTATCTCTTTCTATCATAACGAGCACCTTCGCTAAATTCGACGAGTAGAAAGCGAAAATTACATCAAAGAAATAACTTTTACGAACAATACGAATTAAGACTTAAAACTACTCTTAGAAACAGTGTTATATTATTAGAAATAAATCTTTATTAGCTATGTTATTCGTTATTTTTAAATTTGTTTCAGTATAAAACACTAAAACATACTAATATATGTATCTGTCAAAACATAAACTCTATATACCGAGTTATTTGTGAAACACTTATGACTACAGTACAATTCACGAATGATGGCGGGCGTGAAGTTAGCCTTTGCGAACGTTCGCGCATACTACACTCTTCTCGCACATGTACGTCGCATTTGGTTCCTAAAACACGTTACTGCGCAGCCTTTTGCGCAAACTTCACGGCCGCCATCATTCGTGAATTGCACTGTACGTTACTAAAGAGGGCGCCAAATAACCATGGAAAAAAGTAAATTTACCTTTTCCTAATATCTCTGCGTACGTGAAAAACAAACAATTAACTGCTTTTCATGACTAGATCATGTAAAGGATCACGATACATGTCGATTCAAACAGCTTTTTTTCTTCTTTCTTTTTTTCCGTTTTTTAAATTACGAACGTCAACAAATGTAAGAGTGTCAATGACCGAATATCTGGCGCCTACTTTAAAAAGTCATAGAACAAAAGTTGTTGTTTATGATGTCAGTAATACAGTTCTGCAGTTGTTAATGTTTTACAAATAACCTGATATTGAAAAAAGACTATTTCTTCGTATGAAAGCTGAAATACCCATTGGTTTAGAGGAGGCAGGTTCGGGACTCCACTTTTATACGAAGAAACATATATTTTCCATGCCAGCACTATGGCATCTACAGTGCGTCCAGTATATTTTAGCAAACGACTAAAGTCTGTCTAATAAGTCAACCGAATTGGGAATTTTGTATATTTAATCATTTAAAAAATACTTACATTCGATACTTTTTATAAGCTTCTTCTGTTAGTAAACAATGATCTCTATCTCTTAATCATTGACTACATCAGATTTCATTAGATCCTAATAATTACCAAAGTCGTTTAACTTATTAGACAGACTCTAACAGCCTGTATTAACCCTTTAACGCCTCGGATTGGTCTGACGAAGGTGTTCGCGACTGGGTACTCCATCTCGTTTAGCTCTTCAATCCCCATAGGTGACAGGAGAGCTGACGAGATGCGAGTATTTGGTCGTGGATATGCGACTCTGAAGGGATAAACGCGAGAGTATTTGTCGGATATATTCGACGTAGGCGTTTTAAAGGTAGCGTCACAAATTTAAGGCGGCTAATATTGATTTTGGCTGTTAAAAATTCATTCAATGTATTACAACAGTTAAAAAAAATCCCATTAAGTTTCACTCAGTTTCTTCAAACCTTCGTTCTCGAGTCTGCTAAAATATACTGGGCGTTTTGTAGTACTGACATACTCTGTCTAAAAACTCAAAAGACTTGGGTAATTATTAAGGTAAAATGAAAACTGATGTAGTCAACGCTGGTTTAATAATCAAGGTTGATTACGAGATCTTGATCATTGTTTACTAATAGAAGAACCTTATAAAAAGTATCCAATATAAGTTTTTTTTTTTAATGATTAAATATTATACGAAATTCCCAAATCGTTTGACTTTTTAGACAGACTATACAGCCTGTTAGAAAACTTCTTAAAATAATACTTAAAGTACTTAATTCCGACTCATCGATAATAATTTTAAAATGAAATTTCTTTTTACAACTGAAGCATAAATCAACTTTCTAGTCATTTTTTTTAAACAAATTCAAGAATCATGACAGGCCATTTTAATTTAAAAAAAAACTATAACAAAACTAAATTATAATGGTACCAAAATGTATACATACATATGACTTGTTGCCATTTTTAAAGTATTTCAGAAATCCATGCATTTTTCGGTCATTTTGCTGTCTATAGTTTGAAAACTTAATTTTAAAAGATAGAATATGGCCACAAAAAAGCTGATTCATTAAAATATCTTAAGAATGGCTTTGAAAAAATAAATTTAATACAATCTTAACAACGTTAAAAGTACTAAATACTAAATCTTATGACTACTTACTTCATTGTGTATTATCGCGCCATTTTAATTTCATAGACAAGTAAAAAGTCTATGTTTTGTTTCAAATCTCGTTTATTTTTTCTATTTTCGTAATAAAAATAGGTATTTATCATTTTAATTTTTTTTTCACATTAATTTCCATGAATTAAATTAGCATTGCATGTATGTCCAAATTTATACCTATATTGGCGCGAAATAATATCGTAATCATAAAACTTACGATTAATCATTTAAAAATAACGATTTTAAACGCACAACCATTTCGAAAAATATATATTTATCAAAAATATTCTCATATCATATAGTTTTAATAATATATATGTACAATATCGGTAATAAAACATTATTTTTAGCACGTTTCCAACTTTTGAGAGCAAATTTGTCATTTAATTTAACAAAATTGATAAAAATAACGATTAATTTACACCTAAAATTGCCCTTCAAATACTAAACCTTTTTAGGCTCTAAATATACAGAGTTATTTACGAAACATTTACCAAAAACAAACCTTCAAGATTTCTTTGTTCTAACACATTTCAACTCTGTATTTTAACTAGCTACGTCTGTAGATGCGACGCAAGCTCTCCTCCGCTATTGTACTATCGCTAGTTTCGCATAGACTTCGTAGTATTTAGAACATTCAATTTAAATATTTTTATTTTTGTATGAAAATTTGATGAATAAAAATATGATAATTTTTTAAAAGTCATAGAATAAAAGTTGTTGTTTATGATATTAGTACCATAGTCTTGAGAGGTTGCCAGTTTTGCAAATAACCCTGTATTTAGAAAAGAGATAAACTGTTTAACGCACGCGCACAGTTAGCGACAATACATTTAGTCTGAACAATGCCTTATAATCCTTATTACTGATAATATAAAATATACTTTTGTCTATAGCGAGAGGTATTATGTAAAATAACACTCACTTGAAAAAATGATAAAACATTTATTTTATTGATGTATTTATTTCATTGTCAAATCAAGTGTATCTTATCCTTTTATTTCTTCGTAGTTATTACAATAGAGTATGACTTTTTTACGAAAAAATATTTTTTATTCCATTTTAAGAAACTAGATGAATCGAGTAACGTCATGTTCTTCCCGCGCAACCATAATTGGAACGACGCCGCCATCTTAGCTTTTCAAAATTATTTTCACAGAAAATTTCACAAAGTTACCTACCTGTTTGTCTAAAGCTCAGTGGCCCTGACTGCTATGCCGGAGGTCGTGTGTTCGATACCCACCCAGGACAATTGTTTGTGTGATGAGCATGATCATTTGTTCTGTGTCTGGGCGTAATGTATTATGAAATATATAAGTATGTTTATCAGTTGTCTAGTACTCATAACACAAGCTCTGCTTAGTTTGGGACTAGATGGCGTTGTGTGATAGATGTCGATATTATTATATTTGACAGAACATCATGAAAACCTTGTAAAAAGTGTGAGGTACAGAAAGGGACATAGTGATACTTTTTATCCAGCAAAAAGCACTGTAATAGAAATAAATTCGAGCGATATCCTATACACCACTATTTACTGAGCCCGCGTGGTGGATTACGGCCCTTTCCCTCTCCAAGAGAGAAGGCCTGAGTCCCAGCAGTGGGAACATTAAAGGCTGACTATACTATTTTTTAATTAGTACAAAAAGGACTCCACACATACCTGTTACTGATCATAATTGTGAAACAAAAAAAAAAAGAAATCCCATAGTTGTCCAAAAAAAAAATAGTCATATTTGGTAAATTCATAATTGAATCATTCATTCATAACAATTGCTACTAGAACATACTCCGCGCAGTATTTTTTTTTTCATCGTTATTTGTTTATTTCATAATCAATAGCATGTACAATATGTCCATAAATTGAGTGACATTTTGGGATATAAACAAACGCTAATAACTTTGCTGTTTATGAATATTATTTATTGAAACTTTATTTATATAATAACAAGACATTTTCTAATAAGCCGTTTAAATATTTGTACTAATTTAAAATTAGTCGTGTATATCCTGATCAGGGAATTAAATCGAATATTAAACACGCGCCGGTCGCGCTAGTGACTATAATCTCAAAATAAGTACAGAAGACAATCTACATACAAAGTGCGCTCAAGCAACGCACACATCGCTCACGGACATAACATCTCGGCTAAATCGCCCGGTCGCACTCGTACAGTTCGGCGCAACGCGCTGACCCTAGTGCGATCGCCGAGCGTAGGTATAAAAAGTGATGTACATGCATAAGATTGACTTCTGTACATCTATTTTGTGCTATAATTCTAAAACAACGAATGTCGTCAACTTCTTTTCAAACCAAAGATAAGATTCGGTCATATTATAGAACTCTATAGAGTTGTCTTGAAAAAGGTTTTTAGTATATGACTTGATTTCGAAATTAACGAGTTTTCTTAAAGAAAACCTGTTGAAATGCATAGTTCTTATACTAATTGGACCGAATCTAAAAGCTAAAAAAAAAATTTGGCTGGTAGGTCCCCTATACAGTGTAAACATCGCTAAGAACGGATTTTGACACACGGGTAGATATCCTGGATTAGCAAATAAGACTTTTTATCCGGTGCGTTTGTCTGTTTATCCAATTTCATTATAACAGTAAGGGGCTTATTAGACCCCGTGAAAACAGCTTTTTACAAAGTGCAATACGAGGTCGAAGTGACCCCGTATTAAAGTAAAAGATACACCACTGCAAACTATTTCAATAGGGCGTCTTAATTATATATTCATCTCTTTTCTAAACTACACCAAATTGAAGTTACGACTTCTCTCACTCAAACAGTTGACCGTACAAGGAAGATACGTACGAGGTCTATTAGACCCCGTATCACAATACGAGGCCTATTCGACCTCGTGCCGCAATGAACGTGTTTAAAAACTAGAACCCACACATGTTCCTTCAATTGCCTTTCACGTTCCAAGGCCGTGGTTCTCTTTATAGGTAGTATATGGTACTCGGATGTCGGCTTAGTCATTGGTTGATGGTGTTATCTTGCTGTAAGGTCTTAGCGGCATTTTTTGAGGAAGTCGAGTACTTCTTGGGGATAGTTCTGTCTCGTTGTGGTCTTCGCAGCTAGGCGGGCCAGGTCTAGCGGAGTCTTTGTGCTGTGGAAGAAAAATTCTTGATAAGTATTGTATCATCATCATAAGTGATTCCGCGTCCTACTCGCCAGTCGTGTGTCAGCGATTGGGTACTCGCATCTCGTTTAGCTCTTCAATCCCCATAGGTGACAGAAGAGCTGACGAGGATTGGAGGATGGAGGATTTGGTCATGGATGTGCGCAGGCTGGATGTGCCCTGGCAGAATAAACGCTGAGACATCGTGCTCATTCATACGTACAAAGCGTTTTGGGAACACTTTCATTGTGCGTACAGCTAAGGAGTGGAGTTCCCTGCCGGAGACTGTATTTCCTGATGGCTACAACTTTAAGTCAGGTGTGAATAGGTTACTTCTAGGCAAGCGTGCTCCATCGTCGGCCACATCATCACTTACCATTAGGTGAGATGGTGGTCAAACGCGAGCCTACCAATATTAATCAAAAAAGACAACACAACTCACACTACTCTTTTAGTAAAATATTTTTCATGCCTCCTCTTCACATGACTGTACCAAGACACATCTTGCTATCCATCTACATGATAATAACAACAACTCAACACACAACACAACTCTTTTAGTAACACACGTTTCATCTTTCATCCCTCATCTTCACAAGACTGTACCAAGACACACCTCTCTAACCATCTACAAGATAATAACAACAAAAACACACAATACAACAACTCACAATAACAACACAACAACTCACAACAACAACACAACACCTCACAACAACAACACGACTCTTTAAATAACATACGTTTCATTTCTCATCCCTCCTCTTCACATGACCATACCAAAACACCACCTCACCTCAAGTTAGGATGATGTGCCAAGCTCTTCCAGTCCTTGCGAGGCAGCTGGTTGAACATCATGAGCACCAGCTGAAGGTCGCAGTGAGCTGAGTTGACGGCCAGGTGGAGAGCGGTGTCGCCGCCTTTCAGGTCCTGCGAACAATTGAGATTGAGAAAAATGTTAATTTTAGATCGTTTTAGGATCAACTCACACCAAAAGAGCGTCGAAGCGCAGCGAAGCGGATCGCAGTTTCAGTGTCATATGAGTTTTAACTTTATTTTCATTGCCATAATACTTATTATCGCATGAGAAACTCGAACGAGTCGCGCAGATGCCCGCGGCGCCGCGGGAATTCCAGCGAATTCTATGAACGGTAAACGGGTCGCTGCCCTTCGCCGCTCTTTCGGTGTGAGTTGACCCTTAAGCTTTTTTGTTGACGGGAAAAAAAATTAGATAAAATATACATTTTTCTCTTTTTAATAATATTTAAATATGAGTAAAATCGATTTATAATGCCCTTGATTCTTTAATTCGTTATTGTACACTAGTGTCCGACCGAATATTTGGTTTCGGTTCAGGCACACAAGAGGTGCTCAGGCGTCTCCCTCTCCTGATTGCAGTACCGACAAACATCAGTGTCACTCAGTTTCATGTGAAATTGGTGCCTGTTTAGTTTGCAGTGGCCGGTTAAGGAGCGGGCTATCGCACATATGTTCGTCCTGCTAAGCTCAAGAAGCCCGGCAGTTCGTTTTTGTGAGTAGCCTTCTATAAGAGATTTGGCGTGTAGCAGACCTGGTTTTACCAACCAGTGCTTTTTTGATTCGCCAAATAAGTTGCCCTTAAGGCGTATAGTTCCTTGAACCATCTAGCTAAAATTATGTGAACGCAACTCTCGCACTCACCTAGGCGGCAGTACGCAAATCTGTGCATTTATTTGCGGCCAGCAGCGCCCGGAAAGCGCTTTAAATCCATTTTCTCTGCGAGATATTGATTGATTTACATATGCAATGTTCACTTTGAAGAATATTTAACCACCAATTTCTATGTGTAAAAATGTTTCTAAAGGTCCAAGCCGTTTCGAAGTAGTAGGGAAAAGTTGCGAAAAGTTGCAAAATTGCTAAATATTTTTTTTTTGACAAAAGTATTAATTGCACGAAAAAATCAAATGTTGATATTATTGTTCATGAATCTATAATAAACATATATTTTTTTCAAACCAATTAACCTAGCCGTTACGGAGGAGTAGGCCTCACAAAATCACTGTTTTATGGCACTTTTCGGGCGCTTGCCCCTTACTGCAGACATAACTTTTTTCGTAGTTTCTATGAGAAATAGAAACTTAGTTTTACGGTAAAAAAAAAATATTTTTATAAATGATATATTTGTTCAAGTCGCTACTAAATGACTTAAGGGGCCATTCAAATATTACATAAGCACTATAGGGGGGGTGGGGGGTTTTAGCATTGCTTATTTTTGATGACATGGGGGATGGGGGGGGGGTCTAGATGGTGATTACGTCAGCAGTATATATTTTTCTTAGTTTTTTATGAGTCGTTAATTTAAATTAAAATGTCAAAATTTTATTAAAATTTGTTTTTTTTCCTTTATTTCAAGCTAATTCCTTATTTTTAGACTTACAACTAGTGTTCATAAATTAATAACGGAACCAACACATTGACAAATACTTTTGCCAATGTTTACGTAAGCGTAGGGGGAGGGGGTTAGAGCTTTGCTTACTTTTGCTGACAAGGGGGAGGAGGGAGTTGATATTTGCAAAAAAACTGCTTACTTAATACTTGAACGGCCCCTAACTTTGTTTTTCATAGTTTTTATAAGAAATACAAACTTATTTTTACCGACGTTAAATTTAATTGTGTTTTTTCTTATCAACTTACCCCATCAAGTATGTTGAGGCCGGCGTGCGCTAGCAGTACGTGTACCGTGTGCAGACGAGGGGTCGTCGCGCTGTGTTGACTGCAGGCCACATGCAATGCTGTATATCCTGCCAAAAGAACATTTAAATTAATAAATAAATAAAAAGCCATTTATACAGTTGCCATCACGGATCTTGAGCGGTTGCAAATCAAATATTCGGTCTCTTTAGTGGTGCGAAGTGAGATGCGGGGGCGGGGAGTGTAAGTGATAGGCTCGCCGCGCCATCGCGTCATAGACGTCACTCCTGATTCGTTCCCTGCGTTGCTGCATGTATCTAACAACGAATACGATTGGCTCGCCAATGTATGGAATACGCAAAACGATCCCCACTCTGACGCCGAGCGCTCAAGATCCGTTTTGGCAACTGTACTGGGTTTTTTAAATCTAAATTCAGCTGATTTCTTGAATTCATCTTGATTTTTTATTCTGATTTTTTTTCATCTATTTTTTTTATCTTTTTTTTTTTTTTTTTAATGGGTTTTTATCCACACGGATACGTCAACCCCATTGTACCTTATATATATACTCTATTTACAACTTATAAAGACTGGAATGCAAAGAGCAAAGAAGGAACATAAGTGTTGCTTTAGTCAGTAAAAGTATAACACACCCGCTCCGACCTAGATCAGAAAAAATCATTGGACAATTTCCCACCTCAAAAAAAAAATACAGGGTCCCATTGGTTTAATTTTCCAGGGTCCGCGCTAGCTTAATCTGCCACTGCCCATGGCCCCAGCAGGCTTCGAACCTGCTGAGCTCCTACGGTTTTGCTGTCTTCTTGAGACGCGGCTGGTACATTACATGACGTCGTCAACGATTCAGGCGCCTCGTCCCCTCGGATGCTGTAGCTCGTTCGCATCGATACAGTCGTGATGCTGGAGCGTGTTGACATTTTTTCTATACCGCTTGCAAATGAGACTAACGCGCGTTAGTACAATTGCCGTCACGGATCTTGAGCGCTCGGTGTCAGAGTGGGGATCGCTTTGCGCATTCCATACATTGGCGAGCCAATCGTCGTCGTTGTTACATACATGCAGCAGCGCAGGGAGCGAATCATGAGTGAGTCTATGACGCGATGGCGCGTCGAGCCAATCACTGACACTCTCCGCCCCCGCGTCTCACTTCGCACCACTAAAGAGACCGAATATTTGACTTCTGCGCAACATGAAGCCAGCGCTCAAGATCCATTACGGCAATTGTAGTCGTCGTAGGCTCGGTTCTGACGGCAAGCTACCCGATGCTCGTCGTCCGCAAGCACTACAGTGGCTGGAAATCAAGGTTGAGGATTCTTACCATCAGCGTTGGTGTGGGCTGCCCTGAACAGCGGCGGCTGGTTGTCGGGCACTCGCACCAGCTCGCTCAGCACGTCCGAGCAGCGGTCTCCGGCGCGCGCGCACGCGATGAGTAGGTTATCGCCCAGAGCGTCCACCTGCAACCAAAAGGAATTGGTTCGTGATTGATTTCTACAACATTTATCATCATCATGCGGGCCTTTTTTTTTTTTTTCGATGGGAAAAATCATCTTATGACAACCCCCGCTCTTGGGCGGAGCGGGAGATAGTGTCAGACTCTTACTGACTAAAAAACCCATCCCGTTCCTTCAAGCCTTCATACCGGGGCTCGAGCGCCCTTTCGGATAACCCTGGCCCCAGTAGGCTTCGACCCGGCTGGGCCCCTGCTGTTGCTGACAACTCCTTGAGGCGCGCGGGAACAGCGCGCGCCGTCGACGACTTGGGCTTGGTCCGGACTGTTACCGGACGGCCGGACAGCGAGCTACCCATTGCTCACTGTCCGCAAGCCCGCGCCTACGGTGGCTGGAAATCGGGATCGGAATCCCGGCGGCGGCGGCGAGAGCGCCGTTGCCTGATGCGGTCGGCCTCCTCCTTAGCGAGCATTACTGCTTCGCAGAAGTCGGCGACCGCCTGCCACTCCTCCTCGCGCCGGGCCTTGGTCGAGGCCATGGTCCGGAGCGAGGAGGAGTGGCAGGCGGTCGCCTCCTTCTGCAAAGCAGTAATGCTAGCAAAGGAGGAGGCCGAACGCATCAGGCAACGGCGCTCTCGCCCCGCCGGAATTCCAGAACCTTTCATCCCCATCGACCATCTGTTCTGCGTGCAATATGCCCTGCCCATTGCCACTTAAGGGGCCGGCTTCGGATGAATTTCCATACAAACGTAATACCACGCTAATTTGCAGTTGGAGCATGTTTCCAACATATTATGATGATATTTGGTTATAGACAATATTTATCTAGGTTCCTACGTCGAGAACATTAGAAATATTGTTATTTTTAATA
Source organism: Mythimna albipuncta (assembly GCA_929112965.1). NCBI lineage: Eukaryota > Metazoa > Arthropoda > Insecta > Lepidoptera > Noctuidae > Mythimna > Mythimna albipuncta. Next base: position 6,478,607 of record OV815985.1, on the reverse strand, counting down.
CAGAAAAAGCCAAATGGCATGTTTTGCCATTTACGCTGTAAAAAAGTGCGAAATACAATTTGCTTAAATTTCTTTTTGGTTTTTCTTTTTTTTAAGAAAGACGTAGGAACCTAGATAAATATTGTCTATAACCGAATATCATCATACTATGTTGGAAATATGCTCCAACTGCAAATGAGCGTGGTATTACGTTTGTATGGAAATTCATCGGTCGCCGACCCGTTAATGGGCTATATCTTTGTCATTTTTTTAATCGAAAAAAGAGAAAAATACATGTCCAATATTTTTTTATAATCTAAAGTTAAGCTGAGTGGGGCTGATGCACGCGTCATGCTCGTGAACGGGTGCCATCAGATGGGACTGGTCATGTCTTAGCTGCCAGTGGCTTAATTCAGTTTCTATCTTTCAATTATTTTACATTTTTTTTTCACTATCGACATTGTGCTCACATGATAGAAGCAACAAGTAATATGTAACCAAGCATTATATGTAACATATAATATGATTTAAAAGTGTGTCCATGGAGTTTTTTGCACGTTCTTCTCCATAGAGAATTAGAGACCTACACTTTGGAACGTATAGTTTAGCTTCACTTTTCTTGGACTGACCGACATTTGACTATTCAAAAGTGCCTGTAAATGGCCTATTTGAAATAAATGTTTTGATTTTGATTTTTTTTTCAAAATACGGACTACTTAAATAAAATGTATTTATTTTGACCCTGGAAACTACACTATTTTGTTGCTCACCTCATGGAATATATGTTCTTTGCTGGCGGCTGCTGTGGCATCGTTCTGGATGGCTGTGCGGATGCACTGGACCAGGTAGCGGGTGAGCAGCGGCCGGTGAGGACAGCGGAGCGCGGCTGACTTCAGGAGACTCAGGCCTGCTGTAGAGGAGAAAATAAAACATGAATTGACAAAGATTTGAGAAGCTTCACGAAAAACATAAGTAAGGTTTTTCTTTTTCGGCGAGTGTAAAATGATCCAAATGACATCCCCCGCACTTGGGTGGAGCGGGAGATAGTGTCAGACTCTTACTGATTAAAAAACCCACCCCGTTCCTTCTTGCCTTTCATACCAGACCCGAGCCGCCCTTTCGGAACTAAACCCTAGCCCCAGTAGGCTTCGACAACGCTGAGCCTCTTCAGTTGCTGGGCACGCCACAATCATGGCGGTAAGTCCCCTCTTTGAGGCGTGGCTGGAAAGGCCTCACGGCGTCCTTACCTTCCGCATGACGCAGGTCCTCACCGGACATGGTTCGTTCGGGAGTTTCCTACACCGGATTCATGCGGAAGTGACGCCCGGGTGTCGCCACTGTGCGGAACGCCCGGAGGACACGGTGGAGCACACAGTCGAGGTGTGCCCTGCTTGGGCGGAGCATCGCCGTGCCCTCGTGGGGGCGATCGGCGACGGAGACCTCTCGCGCCGGGCCTTGGTTGAGGCCATGGTCCGGAGCGAGGAGGAGTGGCAGGCGGTCGCCGACTTCTGCGAAGCAGTAATGCTTGCAAAGGAGGAGGCCGAACGCATCAGGCAACGGCGTTTTCGCCGCCGCCGTCGCCGGGATTCTGATCCCGATTTCCGGCCAACGTAGACGCGGGCTTGCGGACAGTGAGCAATGGGTAGCTCGCTGTCCGGCCGTCCGGTAACTGTCCGGACCAAGCCCAAGTCGTCGACGGCGCGCACTGTTCCCGCGCGCCTCAAGGAGTTGTCAGCGACAGCAGGGACCCCAGCCGGGTCGAAGCCTACTGGGGCCAGGGTTATCCGAAAGGGCGCTCGAGCCCCGGTATGATGGCTAGAAGGAACGGGGTGGGTCTTTTAGTCAGTAAGAGTCTGACACTATCTCCCACTCCGCCCAAGGGCGGGGGATGTCAATGCATGATTTTTCCCAACATAAAAAAAAAAGCCTCTTCAGTTGCTGACAACTCCTTGAGGCGCGCGGGAATACCCATGAAAGGTTATGTTTTCCGTGAATTTCAGCCGCAAATCATACTAAAGAATAATTTGTAAAAAAAAAAAATGGGCAAGTGCGAGTCGGACTGGCACACTGAGGATTTCGTACAAACTTACCTACGAATACAGTTCAATTCCTAAATTGAGTTGTGAAGATTTGTCTAATCGCAAAAAAAAAATTTTGATGTAACAACAAATGTACAGTTTTCAGATATTTTCCCGTAATTGTGCTAGACCTTGCTTTAATTTCAATTTCCACGCTGGCGAAGAGCTGCTGGTAAAATACCCAGACGTCAACTTACCATCTCTTAGGAACAGAGCAGGGTCTTGAGCCAGGAGCCTGTCACACAGCAGTCCGAACAGAGAGTACTGCAGGTCCTCCTTATCGGAGCTGGTCGAGAGACTGAGCAGGATGTGGTGGAGGACGCTGGAATGGACGAGAAAATATGTTGTTAAAAATTGAAAACACAAAGCCGAAGCAAAAAATAGATAGGTACAGAAGACAATCTACATACAAAGCGCGCTCGAGCAACGCATGTGTGCGTTACGCATGTACGAAATTAGTATCTTTAAGAAAACGTCAGCTGAGCGAGTTCAATGACCTGTAGTTAATAGTCGGCGTTGCGTACAAACTACCTACAGGTCATTGAACTCGCTCAGCTTCTTCTTAAAGAAATTCGTACATGCGTAAATTAATACGAGATTTGAAAAAGGGTACTTTATTTTTTTATTTTGTCTTTACAAATCGGTAGTATTTCATGTACCGGATCGACCCTCTACGGGATTAAAACGATTAAAATTTAACGGTGTATAATAAATCTGTAGAAGTTTTTAGTTGTGCGCGCAACACGTAAAATGTACGGAATCGAAGTAGATAACTTTTATACATACATTTAAAAAAAAGTGTGTAACTTGATAATTATATTACATACTTAAGCTTTGTTTCATCGCAATCGATTGACGATATCGAAAGATACCTATGCTATATTCTATTACTGTTAGGCACAAAATAGATAGGTACAGAAGACAATCTCAAGTATGTACTTCACTTTTTATACCTACGCTCGGTGGACGCACACTAATGAGCGTTTGAGCCGGAACTGTTCGACGAGCTGGCCGAGGCGCTACGAGATATCGTGTCCGTGAGCGGTGTCTATGTGTGCGTTGTGAGAGCGCGCACAGTATGTAGATTGACTTCTGTACCTATCTATTTTGTGCTGTTAAACTTCGCAGGGTCAACAATAAAATGGGTAGGTATTTTATTTTGTAATATTGTTCAAATGTATTGACATATTTGGTCTTCCTAAACTACTAACTGAAATGACACATGTATGCTTCACAAACTTGCCTAACTAAACCATTTTCCTGGCGCGAATACCCACAATTAGTACAGTCATAATTTTTGATATTGTATTATTAACATTTAAGGTAATTAACGAGATATTTGAAGTTTTAAACAATTAACGGGTATTACACAATCGCTTTTACATGTAATGTCAATTTTTCAGTAATGTAATGACATATGGCACGTTTTGACCTTTGCATTTTGACTACTACTACTACTATTCATAAACAGCAAAGTTATTAGCGTTTGTGTTTATCCCAAAATGTCTCTCAATTTAAGGAAATATTGTGCAGGCTATTGATTATGAATGAATAAATGAAAAAACACTTCCCGCAGTATTTTCTACTAGCAATTGTTATGTATGATTGAATCTATGATGAATTTACCTTTTTGTGGTCAATTTTAGGATTTCGGTTTTTTCTACTTTTGAATACAAAAATATGATCAGTGACGGGTACAGATACAGCCCCATTTTTGACGTGACAACGTCTTAAATTAGGTTGCGGCTGGGAGTCACTTATGAAAAAGTGTAACGCTCGGTAACGTTACGATGAGTCACCGAACGAGAGAGAGGCCCGCCGAATGCCTTGCGTCTCTCTCCCACTCAACTATGATCGGTCTGCCGCGCGCGCAGCACTAGAGACGTTGTCACGTAAAATCTTCGCCCGTAAAACCGACTTTATTTTATTTATTTAATGTTTTTGGCTTGGGTACAAACTCTTTTAGATCATATCTTCAAGTGAATAACTTAATGTTTTTATATTATTTGGCAGCAAAAGTATCAAGTTTCTCTTAAAAAAAATCTCAGATCTAGTATAACGAGAAAGCGCCATTTTCAGTAATTCCACTTATTTTGTGTACTAATTAAAAAGTAGGGGTGTATTTTTTTAAGCTATTGCATAGCTTCTATCGCGGGCCTTGGGCGTGGAGACCGAATCCAGAAATTCCGTAACGAAAATAACCTAACACCCCCATTCATTTGTTTTTTGAGCGTGGTGACCGATAAGAAAACAAATGAGTGAGCAATCAATCAAAATTCTATTCAATGTGTGAAAGTGTAACTTCAATTAATATTAAAGGAAAAAAAAACAACGGCAAAAAAATACTGCATAAATAAAATAACTAAATAATTATAATTGCATAAGTTGATAAAAAAGCTATGCAATAGCTTTACCGCGGCAGTCCGCGAGTGCCACACGACTTTTTTTTTTAAATGATTAATTATTATACAAAATTCCCAATTCGGTTGACTTATTAGACAGACTATAGCGGCTTGTCAAGTGTAGCTACTACTAAAATAGCTCAAACTACACCGGACCCCTAATTATTACATTGTTGTTTCTTTCAGTTTCGTTCCAAGTTACATTTTAAGGTTTTTCTAAAATGTCAAAACGAGCCTTTTATTTTGTAACGAGTGTAGTTTGCTCACAACACAAACCTCATCAGAGGGTCGCCTAAAGGGCAATGGAAAGGGCTATTTCGGAGTTTCCTTGCGTGATCGCATCAGGAATGCAGATATCCATAGGAGAACCAAGGTTACTTTTTTGAAGGTGGGAAATCATCCATGACCTAGAGCGAGAGGTCATGGATGATTTCCGGGCGGAGCAGGATGGCGTTTCAAACTTTTACTGACTAAAACACACTTACGTTCCTTTTTTGCTTTGAGTTCCAAAACCCTGGGTTTCCCTTTCGGAGGACAACTCATGGTCCTAGTTAGAGATGTGCCGTTGGCAATATTCATACATCGGGCAATATTCCCACTTTTTTTTTATGGTGGTAAAAAATCATCCAATGACATCCCCCGCTCTTGGGCGGAGCGGGAGATAGTGTCAGACTCTTACTGACTTAAAGACCCACCCCGTTCCTTCTAGCCTTCATACCGGGGCTCGAGCTCCCTTTCAGATAACCCTGGCCTCAGTAGGCTTCGCAATATTCCCACTACACGGCAATATTGCTCTTAGTAGTTAATAGTCTTGAATCTTATCTTTTTCTAAGGAATTAACTGGCCGAATACTGTCTCTTAAAACACAGGTTTATCCTAGTTTAAGAGACAGGGTTATAAACTTGATTTGTACAGGTTTAACAACAACAGACCCCTTAGCCAAGTTACAACCGTTTCGCTTGCGTCGAACGCTTCGAGTTGACCTTGCCGCCAATTCTTTTGTTCTGACCACGTGACTGAGCGTTGAGGCGACGTCATTCACGTACATTTGAAGCTTTCTACTTGACAAGCGTTAACTATTGCAGATTAGCAACTTGGCTAAGGGTACTGTTCTATATAATAAGTACGTACTATCTGTATTTTTTTGTGAATTGTTTTTATTATTATTGCCGGTAACGGCACATCTCTAGTCCCAGTAGGCTTCGACCCTGCTGGGCAATATAATTTTACTGACATCTCTTTGAGACGCGTGCGGTAGGTACACTACGCGCCGCCGAGGACTCAATGAACCTAAATATTTATTGTAGACTTATCAACACTATTCTAAAGTCTGTCCTAAAAGTCAAACGAGTTGGGAATTTTGTATAATATTTAATCATTTAAAAATTCTCATATTCGATACTTTTATAAGGTTCTTCTATTAGTAAACTATGATCAAGTTCTCTTAATCAACCTTGATTATTGAACCAGTGTTGACTACATCAGATTTAATTTTACCCTAATAATTACCCAAGTCGTTTAACTTTAAATATAGACTCTATCAGTAGTTTCCGATTTCTCTCACAGTGAAATATCTTTATATTCAAAATAAGAACGCAAGTTACATTTCAAAACGCGCGCCATTTTGTAAGGCGTCCTATGACGCGAGAGGTCGGCCATGACAGTTTTTCTTTGCTCATGTTTATCTTTTTGCGCATCGACAATGTAAATGACGCAATGGCATCCCGTTATTCGTCCTTAACCATAAACAAATAGGTACACGTTTTTCTTTATTCTTAAAGATAGATCAGGTCTATATGTGAATCATTATTACATTTTTCCTCTATCATATTAATTTACTTGTTCGTCGTTGTATTGACGCATTTGTTGAAGGTACAAGGAAAATAAAATAATATTTACTCTATTTCATTAAAATCAACTTGTAACTGGTTTGTTATAGTATGGTAAAATTCTACTGTTTACGTCGGATTGGTCCACCAAGTGCTTTCCCGTCCTATTTGCCAGGGTCACGAGCGACTGGGTACTCCTAGGGTGACTAGATGAAAAAATCAAAAATCCGGAAAAAGGCCAAATTGACATTGAAAATTCCTGGGATTTTTACAGTTTTATATTTTTTTCACACTGAGGATCTTACTCATACGTTGCACATCGTACTTAAAGAGGTGGGGGAGGCAGCGAAACCCCCCTTTGCCAAAGGAAGATTAATTTTAGTCAATTTAAATTTCTGTTAAGTTTTTTTTTTATTAAATTGCTTAGGCTTGTTTAACTTTTGAGTGAGCCTGAGCTTTCATGATAATTGCATAATCCAGCAGATATATCCTGAGATATATGTAGTAACGTTAGGTACTCCATCTCGCTTAGCTCTTCAATCCCCATAGGTGACAGAAGAGCTGACGAGATGCGAGTATGTGGTCGTGGATGTGCGACTGTGGAATAAACGCGAGAGTTTGTCGGATATATCCGAATAAAGAGTTAAAGGAAAAATTGTGTGAAATGGTATAACCTATTTCGACGCCAAATACATAATACTATGTATTTGTGCGGTCCTTATATGGTAAATATCAATTTAGTAGCAATATCTGTACCTACTCATGTAAATAAGAGGGATGAAACGCATATTACCAAAAGAGTTATGAGTATACATGTGGATGGGTGGAGAGGGAGAGGGAGGCCAAAGAAAAGATGAATGGATTGCGTGAAGAATGATATGAAAGAAAAGGAAGTTAGTGATAGCATGACGAATGACAGGGTAGAATGGAAGGAAAAAACGTATTGCGCCGACCCCAAATAAGATGGGACAAGGGCAGGAAGAAGAAGACCTGTACCGAAAGACGTAGCGTGGACTAATTTAGACGAAGGCGAAGGAATACCAGCGAGGCCATTTTCTTTCATCTATACTAATATTATAAAGAGGTAAAATTTGTAAGTTGGTATGTAGGGGGTAATCTCTGGAAATACTGGTCCGATTGCTAAAATTTTATCACCGATAGAAAGCTGCTTTATTCCTGAGTGTCATAGGCTATTTTAGACTCGGGCGAAGCCGCGCGCTAAAGCTAGTAAATTCTAAAACAAGACAGCAACTGTCGCAACGCGAGCCTTTTAATAATAAAAAAAATACTCTTTAAAGATCTCTCGCTTGTGCGAGGCCGAAGGCGCGGGGCCACTTACCCCACGCCTAACTACGCTACTAAACAAATACTAAGTTATACACACACAATTTTAATATATAAAAGTTATTTACGTCGATTATACTTGATGCGTGCACAACTAAAAACTTTCTACAGCTTTATTATATACACCGTTAAATTTTAATCGTTTTAATCCCGTATGTAGTTAATAGTCGACGTTGCGTCCAAACTACCTACAGGTCATTGAACTCGCTCAGCTGACGTTTTCTTAAAGAAATTAATTTCGTACGTGTGTAAATTAATACGCGTTTTGAAAAAAGGTACTTTGTTTTTTAATTTACCCTTTACAAATCAATAGTGTGACCCTCCACGGGATTAAAACGATTAAAATTTTGCGGTGTATATAAGAAATGAAAGGGATGTAGGACAACTTACCCATACGCTTCTTTCAGATCTATCTTAGACAGTTCCATGCAAATATTCTTCCTAACAGCCATCTTAACTTTCTGCAAACGCTCCTGAAGTAACTCTTGGCACGTTTTTCGAGTCACCTGACAGCAATCTCTCTTAGAAAAGTTGCCAACAATCTCCTTTTGCATATCCTTAAACTGTTTCATAGTCATAGACGAGATAGAGTTGGTGCGTTCCCGCGCTTTCTTATCTATGGTTTCTTTTTCTTCTTCAAAATGGGGGATCTCTTGGTATTTTTCGTAATCGCTATTGTAAATCGGAGATCTGCCTGGTGAGAGAGTGTATTCTGAATTTGAGGGGTAGAAAGATGCTGGAGATGATAACATTGGACTTGGGACCGTTTCAGAACGCGGTGGCGTTGGGAAAGTATATTCAGCGCTCATGTATCCGTCATTAGATATATTACTGCATTCCTTTTGAACGTAATTGTTGAAGATCTGTGTGAACTCTTCCTGTCCGAATTGGTCGACGGGATTCGACAAGCTTTCAGGAGACATTGAGTAGACTGAAGGCATGTTCTCTTGGAGTAACTGCATCAGTTCATTGTGTTGCACCGTTTTTTCTTCGTAATCACCTAAATACGCGTTTGAAGTGACTTTCTTTTGTCCAAAATCGATGGTAGCATGTTCTTGATAGTCGTATTCAGGCGTGACAATCAATTTTGGCACAGATATTGATTTCGAACTGGTGTCTTCGCTGATTAGTTCCATAACATCGTTCAGATATGATTCTCTGTCGTTTTGTAGGAATTGAGAGTTTTTCTGCACACTTTCGAGGGCTAATTTGACTTCGGAGAAGTTGTCTGTTTGCACTTGGTTGACTAGGACCTGGCCTCCTGATAGAGTGTGTTTGTTGATCGAGCTGATCTGTAAAAGACAAGAGTATTGGTTTTAGAAACGCATTTTTGTTTCATTGGTTGTGCGAAATTGAACTTCGGGGCCTTGACGAAGGTAAAGAAGGAACAGTAGTGGGTTTTAGTCACAAAAGCTAGAACTACATTATACCCTATTCGCGTTAAGATTAGAAATTTAATGAAACCTTTTTTTACCGTCTGTTCAACCGATTTTTACTTCTATTTCGTTGGAATAAGGATGGCATTAAAAGCAAAAAAGTGGTTACAATACCAACTGTTTACTGCAGCCGCTATTTGTCATGCTACCAACGTAATAAAAGTCAAAATCGGTTGAACGGACACTAATAAAAGGTTTTCATTACTGTCCGTTCCGTTTTCCTTTTGAGTTACGGAACCCTAAAAATTGACCTCCGCAAACTAGCAGGTGTGTGCCGAACCGGTTTTTGAAATTGCGTTACTTACACAAATTGCTATTAATAGGTTACTAAGACTTATGTAACCATGTTCAACCCGTTTTATTTTGATTTGACCACATTCGGTTCAGAATTTTAGACAGTTACCGCAATATACCGCTGTGTTTTGATAGTTTTGGACCGACATATTTTGTGGTCGTATCGGCCCGAAGATTTTTTATTACCTACACTAATTTTATAGAGGTAAAGATTGTTTTTTTTTGTTTGTAGGAGGTAATCTCCAAAAGAACAGGTCCGATTGCTAATTTTTTTTCTCCGATAGAAAGCTGCTTTATTCCTAAGTGACTGTGAACACTAATACGTTTGAAAAACCACCATTGTGTCCTGATCTAAGTAGAAACTGTAGATTTTTTATTCGAGTTAACGCCGCCGCCGGTAACGTAACCATCGACTTATAAATCGACCTTAACGCCATCTATCGAGTAAGTCGGTACTAAAATAACATAAATGTTTCATCGTCAATAGCGACATAGGCTGTATTTTATGTACTCGGGCGAAGCTGAGGGCATAAGCTAGTATTATAAAGACGCAAAGATTGTTTTTTTTGTTTATAGGTTATTTCTGAAAGTATTGGTCCGATAGCTAAAATTTCTTCACCGATAGAAAGCTGCTTTATTCGGAGTGATATAGGCTATATCTTATGTACTTACACGAGCGAAGCTGCGGGCAAAAGCTAGTTACTATAAAACAAAAACTCACTAATAATATTACAAAAAGGATTATTTTTTAAATATTAAAAAAGAACTATTGCTTGACTGCGATCCTACCTCATGGTAAGCAGTGATGCAATTCGTTGCTTAGCACTAGTTTATTAAGAGCCTATTCACTCTAGCTTTTAAGTATAAGGTCACCACAATCATGACGTATATAGTCAGCCATTTTGAAAACTGCAGTATCTTGATACTTAGTTAAATTCTTTGGGCCAACCTGCAACGCTTTGACGTAATCCCTCGCTTGCTTTAGACGTCATTCAAATGTACCAAACCGTATAATTTACTTTGATAGCTAAAATAATGTCTTAAGGAAACTAAATATAGATTAACTGTTTATATGTTGACGTAAACGGTGAATGGGAAATATTGAAAATACGCACGATGTTTAGGGAGTCTCCATTCGACAAGTAAGGATTGTAAGTATAGGGCCTGCGCTCACTCGAGACAAGACGTCTTAGACAAACTTGTCTAAAGTCTGTCTAAGACGAACGACAAAACAGTTTTGTCTAAGACGTCTCAGACCTGTCTGAGACGTCTATTTCCCAGTCGTTTGATTTTTTAGACAGAGTATGGGTCTGCGTTCACTTTTGACAAGACGTCTTAGACAGACTTGTCTAAAACGTCTTAGACAAAACTGTTTTGTCGTTCGTCTTAGACAGACTTAAGACAAGTCTGTCTAAGACGTTTTGTCTCAAGTGAGCGCAGGCCCATACTCTGTCTAAAAAGTCAAACGGCTTGGAATTTTTTAAACGATTTAAAAATTCTATTAGTAAAAAATTATCATCTCTTTGCGACCTTGATTGTTCAACCAGTGTTGACTACAACAGATTTCAAGTATTTTTTTAAGAATTTGATTAGATTACCCAAATCGTCGACTTTTTAGACAGACTCTAGGGAGGGAATTGTGTCGTATCCCGCTCAATCTCACGAATAGGACGACTTTCCCTAGCTAAACTCTCGAATCTGAAAATTTGTGCTTTTTTATTATGGATAGGCCCGCGTTTGACCACTATCTCACCTGATGGTAAGCGATGATGTGGTCGACGATGGAATACGCTTGCTTAGAAGCAATGTATTCACTCTTAAGACCCTAAGGTCCCTTACCTTTTACCTTAGGGTCCGTTACCTTAGGGTCTTTTAAAACTTACAGAAGGCTTACAGTCACAAAGAAGCTATTGCCTACAGAACCCTAAAAAATGCGCTTGTTCTATTTTCAAAATGGCTGCCTGTGTCATAATGCTTCCGCGAAAGCAGCGAGCCGGCAGGTAATAAAAATAATGTGAGCTCAAATCTTGGAAGTCGAAAAAGAAAAAATCTTTATAGAGCATGTTTAAAATTTAACCTTGGATTTTTGGCAGGACTTATATTTAAGGTTTGCTGTAAGAAAACCCAATTTTGGGTTAAGCTCGCCTGTGTACATCGGCTTTCTTACTATGAATTATGTGTAAAGTTATGTACAATAAAGAATATAATATAATAATGTCTTGTCTGAGTATGGTTTCCGCACTTAGTCCTATGTAGACCATTGTACGTGCTTTAAATTCATTCGCGGGATTTTAAATGAATCTCCAGTTATTATGATGTAAAATATATATAGTTTTGTAGTAGTACCTATACATATCGACGGTTGAAAGGCAAAATGGTGTAAGCGACATTGAGTAAACTTTACAAAAAAGTGTTTTAAAGTTAAAATTTTGAGTTCACTTTTGTAAAGTTTACTTTATGTCGCTTTGATCATTATGCCTTTCAACCGTCGATATATGTCGTGGCCAGATCTTAGAAATTGATCACTTCATGATATGGCCAAGTAAAGCTGGCCAGATCGTTTTAGACGTTAAAGTCTGATGATATTTCATTCCTCGTTTGGCCTACTTTCTTTTTAGTGTTGCCAGGCGTCCCAATTTGCGCGGGATATCCCAATTTTTAGGGGTCTAGGAACGCGTCTCGATTTGCAACTGATCGGGACGCCAAATGTCCCGATAAATCAAAAACCCTGAAACTCGAAAGAGCGTCTGAAAAAGTCAGGATTTTACTCGGTAAAAGTTTGACACGTCCTCTCGTTCCACCTCAGAGCGGTAGAAGTCATTGGATGATTTCCCAATTAAAAAAAAATTTATTAAAAAAAAAATTGTCCCGATCTAAAACCCTAAATCCCGATTTATTTTACCATCTTTCCCGATTTTTTTCCAAACGAATCTGGAAACACTATTTCTTTTAGACCTTCTATTACCATAGAAATCCTACATCAATGATAATGGCCAAACGAGGATTGACATATCATCAAATTTTAACGTTTAAACGATATAGCCAAGTTTTAATTGGCCATATCATGAAGTGAATTCTAAGATGTGGCTACGACATTTATAAACATGTACCTATTCAGTTACAGAAGCGTTCTGACCAATTTATTTATTGCTGATAAAAACGGTATGTATCTTACATCACATTATTTGATTATAGAAACAGTTTATACCTACACGTTAAGCGTATCATCTAATAGGTATTTTTTCTAAGAAAAACTATAAAACCTAATGTTTCTCAACATATCAGTTATAAAAATAAAACCATAACGTTAATAAATTGCTTATTTTTTTTACTACACGCCAAATAAATAATGAGTTCAATTCTTTTTATTACCTTGAACTTGTACGACTACGTAAACAGACAATGACGCACGCGCACGCCTACTTATAATTGAATTTAACGCCATCTATGTTCACAAAACCGTAACTTCAGAATTGAAATCAGCGCCATCTAGTTTTGTTTTAAGTAAACTAATGTCACCGGCCTTGTAGAAAACGTGTTTAAATAAATTATTATAGTCGACGTCGAGTGGCTCTAAAGTAGTGAACTTGTTTTTCCGCATAGGTTGTGTTGCGCAAAAATCCAGGTTCACCGTATGAATATTAAATTGACGCATTGATAAATCGATAGCGAACGTTTAAACATGAATAAACGGAAGAATCGATTTTGTTCTTCGCCATTTTACCTACTTCGGTTTAGCAGGACCGAAGGGTTAAGCGGAAGAGAACCCCGGGGCCCTAGAACGGAGATAAAGAAGGAACAGGAGTGGGTTTTAGTCAGTAAAAGTCTGACACAAAAGTGCGGGTGAAATTCCCACCTAAAAAAAAACTACTTCGATTCTCTTTTGTTCTGCTTTTTCGCGCGAAAACGACAGCGCTTTTTCTTGGAATAATGGCGTTCTGACGTCATACTTTTACGTAAATAATACAAGTTTGTAATAACGTGTTCGCGGTTTAGGTGGCATTTGTAATCAAACTTATAAAGCATATTATTGGGTCATACGTGTGACAGGTCATGAGTGTTTAGTATTTTCGAATGCAGACGAGACTTTTATGGCTATACATATATCTCCAGGACACATCGCAACTAGTCGCGCCACGTATGGTTTCCCGGTGAAATATACTACCAAACTCAACATCAGAGAGCCACACGTCTGAGCTGGTCGCACCACCAAATTGGTTGCGCAAGCAAACAGACACCAGTAGCCTGATTCATGTAAAATCAAACAAGCCAAATATCGTTGAAGTTCAATAGTCGTTCGATCGAAGTCCTATCCAAAAGCGGTATTCACATGTTCCTTAATCGGGATTGGATAGAACGACAACTCAACTGGCTCGAAACTAAACGATCTATAGACGACCTATTTCCAGTTACATTAATAAGAATTCTACCAGGATAATGTAATACAGATTCTTTTTTTTTTAAATCGACTCTTCGACCAAACGACTTTAAAATCGGTGTCGTTCAAACTCGCTTGATGGATGTGAATACGGAAATGGTCTAACTAAACGACTAAATCGCTATGATATCGTTACGGTTATCGTTATCGGTTTTGATTACGTGAATCGGGCTACAGGAGAGTAACTCTCAGTAGAGCTGTATTCATTTTGTTGGTAGCGGCGACTGGTCGCGTCGCTATGGTGTCTAGGTGAAATATAGCTCTTAGCTACCAAACTAGACACCACACTGACACTAGAGTTGCCTCATTCCGAGCTGGTCGCGCCACCAAACGGACTCCAGGTGAGTAACTCTCAGTAAAGCTGTATTCATTTTGTTGGTTGCGGCGACTGGTTGCGTCGCCATGGTCTCTCGGTGAAATATACCTCTAAGCCAGTGGCGTGCCCACCATATAAGCCAAAAAGCCTGGCTTGCCCTACCAAAACCTCACCTAATTCATAGAACACGACCAATCAATTAATTATCACAAAAATCTAAACTTTAAACTTCGCGCGCTTACGCGGTTACGCTAAGTTGCCACTGTGTTGTGTGAAATTCAAAAATCATTCATAAGACGATACCAGGGCGAAGCGAGGATGCCATTCTGAGCGAAATCTCTCCGATCTCACTCTAACACTTAACAAAAGAAAGAGATGAACACTAATGTGTTGTTGTCTTTTTCTGCCTCAAAGGCTTTTATGAGGCTTTATCTTCTATCTCAACTTTTGATATAAATACGTCAAATTTTGAGTGTGTGTGGGTGTAATTTGTTATTGTGTGCAAATCCTCGTCGAACATTTTGTTCTAAAAAAAAGCAGGGCTTTGGTAAATTTATGAATGACAGAAATTTTTACGCATATTATAATACGAGGCGCCCTCTATGACGCGTAAAGTTGTACGAACTAAAAAGTACTCAGTTCAAATTTGCTTTGATCGGTTATCGTGTTGTACGTAATTATTGTTTTGTTTTTTTTTGTTTTCCGTCATTTAACAGTTTATGAATTCGGAAACTATACTTGTGGTTGTGTGTGGATATTATTATGTGTGGAATTGATATCAATGGCCAGGTAGGGTTTGAGTTTTAAAGATAAATATAATCTTGTTACTTTACTATTTTGAATATTTCTCAGAAAAGTTAATAACAATGCTTGGAATACATCAGGTATGACTCAAATAACTTTGCTAGTGACATGAAAATTCTCAAAAGTACTTGAACGCTGTTATTTCCTTCTTTATACATGGCTTTGACTTTGACTTTGGTAAACCGCCATTAGAAAGTTGGTTCTCTTTCTCGACAGTTAAGTGATAAGTGTGTTTTAAAAAAGCGAACAACGAAAAGCTACCGCTGTTTCAATTGTGAGTATTTGCCAATAATATTACATATTATTATAACGAACAAGTGTTTGAAACACCAAGATTTAAAAAAATATGTATTAGTTACACATTCATAACTAGATGGCGTTGGCGTCAAAACAGTAACATTAGATCAGTACCTAGTACTCGGTTGTTTTATTTCACACTCAACTCAACCTTACATTAAATATTCATTATGTTCAAATTAATCGTTGTAATACCATGGTGGTGGTGATGGTGGCTGACCATCCCGGCCGGCCGGTACTCGACAACAAGAGCGGCTTTCCGAATTATCTTTGATTGCAATTGAAAATCAGCTGTTGGTAGAATAACGTTCACAAACTTTTTACGTTGGTGTAAGTACATAATACAATCATTTTTAAATAAAGATAGACAATTTGAATTAGAATACGATTTTTTTTTCTATTCATGTACCTATTCAAACTTTACGATTATTGGTATGATGATAAAGTTGTTGTGGTGAAGCTTTTGTTATCATTATTTATTACTTACTATTAACATTATAATTGTTAATAGTAGTGGAGCAATTCAGAAAAATCAGCATTACTGCACTGGTGACACGTGGTAGCACGAGATTTTTTTTTGCTATGTAAGTAGTAGTTAGGTCAAGATTCCTTGGCTTGCCCCATGTTAAGGCATCAGGCACGCCACTGCTCTAAGCTACCAAACTAGACACCATACAGACACCAGAGTCGCCACACGTCCGAGCAGATCGCGCCACCAAATTGGTCGCGCAAACAAACGGACACCAGGTGAGTAACTGTCTATAGAGCTGTATACATTTTGTTGGTAGCGGCGACTGGTCGCGCCGCCATGGTGTCTCGGTGAAATATAGCCGTAAGAGGTGACATAGACAGAGCGAACGAGCGCATGGTATTCGAAAGGTTAATGAATTAGGCTGGATTTAAGGCGGCAACTTCAGGTTTTTTAATTTAAAACTCTTTACATTATATTTTTAGACTTTTTTCATCTGACTTCTATAAAGGTGGTGTTCGAATCGTCAGTGAAAAAATATTGAGAATGAAATGTGTCGATTTGGACTTGAGATGTGCCGTTGCGGGCAAAATGGGAGTATTGTCACCAATATTCATACTTCGGGCAATATTCCCACCAACACTCCCACTTCACGGCAATATTGCCGGCAACTGCACATCTCTAATTCGGACACTGTTCGAAGATATTGTGGCCGAATCGTCCATAACTTCTTTTGGGAGATTATAAGTTGCTTTTAGGCTGAGTCATAATTGGTGTTTTGCCTTGTTTTTTATTTTTATTTTGGGTTACTGATATTATATTAGGTACCTATTTGTGAGTTGTGTATATATTTGAGAGCAGTGGTTTAACTTGTGACCTTTGTAACGACCTTGACTTCTAGTGTCGTACATTTTCGTACAGTTTTGGGAACTGGGTGGGATTCCCTGCCGGAGTCTGTGTTTCCTGATAGCTACAGTTTAGGAGTCTTTAAGTCAAGCGTGGTCCATCGGGTGAGATGGTGGTCAAACGCGAGCCTATCAATAATAATAATAATAAAAAAATTGGGCCTAAAATGGCCACCTGAATTAGAATATTTTGAAACCCTTTGTGATACTAAATAAATTTTCAAATTTTAACCATTGGGGTAGTTGATTTAAATTCTTATTATTTGTACTTATCAACAATTTTATTAACTATAATTAACTTTATCCAAAAATAATTATTCAAACCTGATCAATATTAGTTTAGAAGAATCCTTTCAAAATCTGGGCCTCAAGTCTGCTATTACAATAGTGTCAGAATGATCTTTCATTGATTTCATAATGGTCGATTTTGACAAGTTTGGTAATCTACTAATATAATGGCGTCATTATGACTTTCCGATGGTCAACCACTGACACACCATTGAAAGAAATGGCATAGAATGGTAATCTCGTACATATTGACAAATGAATATTTGACGTATGCGGTAATCTGCAAAAAATTTGACAGTTCCTTTGATCTACCTTTACGACGTCATTGCGCAATTAGTGCTTAAGCTCGATATTGTCATTCTACCACAATTCTATTACAAGACCGTTTGGCCGATCAATGATCGACGATGAATTACCTACCAGATTACAAACTTTTAGCAAAATGACAATGGGAACGTGTTGGAATGACGAATTTATAAAAATAGCCTTAGGCCCCTGTTGTAGAACTATCATCGTCCTATAAAACAAGTGAATGACAATTAAAATTCTTGCTGCCCAAAAACAGATTTTTTATTTCGTTCAAAAATTCCTAAGTCGTTTAACTTTTTTGATAGCCATATGATGAGTATTTTGGCGTCCGTCCTCTATAAGTGCTATCTACACTAATATAATAAAGGGGGAAAATTTATATTTTTGTGTATATGTTTGTAATGAATAAACTCAAAAACTACTGAGCCGATTTCAAAAATTCTTTCACCATTGGAAAGCTACATTCACCCTGAGTAACATAGGCTATATTTATTACCCGGGCGAAGCCGGAACGGGCTGCTAGAAGATTATAGAGTACGTCTACACGATACGAGTACTATAATCTATTTTAGAGTACTGTTGGCAACCCTAACTTACAATGACAAAAGAGGTCGTTACAATGACAGTCTGCATTAAAGTCATTTGTACCAATTACTCCTGTTCGTGTTATCACTTGATACAGCGGCGTAGAGTGTTTGAGTCATGCTCCGATAATATCATTGAAGACATAGTTAAGGATCGCGGCTATGAAATGGTACATAGAGTAAACGATTTAGACGAAATTTGGCATGTATATAGCCTTTGACATGGAAAAGAACATAGGCTACTTTTTATCCCGGAAAAACATCTTATTCCTACGGGAAAACACGTTTAGAGTGCGATAACCGAAGTACACGCGGACGAAGTCGGCGGACAGCTAGTTAAACAATAAAATAAAAAGCAACTAACCTTGCTATAGCTATCCTGGTCTTGCGCAGCGTAAGGCGACACTGATGATACGTATGATCCGACTTTGTTCCTCACAGGACCTCTCGACAAAACAACTGTTTGTTTTTTCTTTTCTTTCTTCTTTTTGCCTTCATCTTCTAGATCTAACTTCTCCAAATCTTCAGCTAAGTCATCTGTTTGATCAGTGGCTTCAGATTCTTCTGTATTCTCCGTTTGTTCTTCATTCTCTGTTTTATTTGGCTCTTCTAAATCTTTGTTATCGGAATAACCACTGTCTCCAGAATTCGTAGAAGACTGCGAGTGTATTCTCTCATTTCTTGATTCATTTTCTTCAATGACTTTGATAGTAAAATTTGCAAATTCGTCTTCTTCATCTTTGATTTCTTTTTTTGACGGTTTTCTCTCTTCCAAATTCAATTTGTTGAAGTTCTCCAAGATGGCGGCGACTGTGTTCGTATTTTGAATTGGATTCGACTGTTTATTAGCTTCAGGCTTTTCTTCAAGTGTTTCTTTTTTATCGATTTTTGGTTTTTCTTTCTTCTTGTGGAAGAATGATTTCAGGAGGGTTTTTATTGATTTTTTGTCTGTAGTCTCCATTGGAATTGGTTTTGCGTTTGACACTCTGGCACTTCCCATAGTTGATATTTTTAGTTTTTTTTTTTAACAACCGCGGTTTAACATCTGTAACAAAAAAAAATATTATTAGTAATATATCTCTATATTTGTACTATATATAAAAATGATCCCCTATTTCTCTTGGTCACGCTATAACTTAAGAACGGCTGGACCAATTTTATTAATTTCTTTTTGTCTTGTTCAAAAGCCTACAGGGAAGGTTGTAGAGTAAGTAGGTAGGTTAGGGTAAGTAGAAAGGGTAGGGTAAGTAGCGTAGGATAAATTAGGGTAGTACTATTACTACTTACAAAACAAAGATTTTATTAAAGTAAGATTATTGGATATAAAAACAAGATAAACGACCATTTTCCCGAGAACAGTGCATTTAGAGAGACATGCTGATAAATAATGGATTCAGTTCTATGGAACCGGTCCCGAGTCAGCCAAAATCATCGTCACTGTGTCTGTTTAAAACAAAGTACGTTTTTGGCTATCATCCAGATCAGATTAGCAGGCAAATTTTTAAATATAAATCTAAATTTCTCCTACAAAATAATTGAAAACGGAATCGCATTCCGTGTGTATGTCTGTCCGCTTATGGCGATTATCACACTGCCACGCATTACGCAGCGCAGCGCGTGAATGCGTGTTTTAACGTTGCTTGTAAGTATCTCCGTTTGTATAGAAACCACGCACAGTCCAACACACAGAAAATGCATCCACGTGCGTGCGTTCATGCAGATCGCGCGCCTAAATGCGGAGAAACATGCATTCACGCGCGTGGGTGCGGGGCGACTCGCAAGCTATGGTGCAAGTCTCGTAATGCCGAGCGTGATTTTGTATGAAATGAGTCAGAGCCTGCGTGAATTTATTAAATGCAACTATGCGCGTGGGTACGTAGAAAACCCGCACGATGATGCAGATCTGCACGCCCGCACGTACGTGCGTTGATGCGCAACATGCAGCGGGATGCGTGGCAGTGTGACAATCGCTTGACCCTTACTCCCATTTACTGCCATTAATCAGTGACGTTCTGAAGCCTACTCCTCAGTAACGGCTAGGTTAATAGGTTTGAAAAAAAAAATATTATAGATTCATCACATGATTTTTTTCGTATGACAAATACTTTTGCCAACAAAAATTGTTTTTTTTTTTTTAATCTGATTGAAACTAGTGCTTGACAGCGATCCCACCTGATGGTAAGCAGTGATGCAATCGTTGGTGAGGCGCACTAGATTATGAGCCTATTAATTCTTGCCTTGAAGACACTCAAATTATAATCTGACGGGAAGATAGTTTAGTTATAGTTTATTCGGTTGTCTTCCCTACGTCCCCACGAGTCGTAGGTGTATTGAAAAACGTCGGTTGCTACACGTGCAAATTTGCAGCCTTCGGGTCGTTAACACCCTCGCCTGCGGCTCAGGAGATTTTTTTTTTTATGTTGGGAAAAATCATGCATTGACATCCCCCCCGCCCTTGGGCGGAGCAGGAGATAGTGTCAGACTCTTACTGACCAAAAGACCCACCCCGTTCCTTCTAGCCTTCATACCGGGGCTCGAGCGCCCTTTCGGATAACCCTGGCCCCAAGGAGAATTAAGCCTGGGTCGCAATGACAAATTTTTCCACTTGTATCAAAATGTACTATTTTCATCCGATTATCCTGTTGTTCAAACGACCTTGCCAACCCACAAAATGGGCCATTTCACCAAAATAACTTACTTTGCACACATAACAACATGTATATAGGACAGGAATTCGTACCAAGGTTGTCCAAACAAAATAAAACAATTCATGGAAGATTGCGCAAGATAAAATTATCACAGACCTTCGATTTTGCTCTGTGGACATAGACTTATATTTGTCAAAATACTGAAAAAAAAAAACAAAAGTTTGCTGCAGCCACAAAATGGATAGGTACAGAAGACAATCTCATGTATGCACTTCACTTTTTATAACTACGCTCGGTGGACGCACACTAATGAGCGTTTGAGCCGGAACTGTTCGACGAGCGGGCCGAGGCGCTCCGAGATATCGTGTCCGTGAGCGGTGTCTATGTGTGCGTTGTGAGAGCGCGCACAGTATGTAGATTGACTTCTGTACATCGATGACCGATGAAAGAACTTCTTTCATCGGTCATCGATGCTTCTGTACCTATATATTTTATGCTGCAGCGCTACATTGGCATTATGTCTAGAGATGTAATATTGCCACCGCAATTCATACTTCGGGCAATATTGCCACCACTTTTCCTACTTCACGACTATATTGCCGGCAATGGCGCATTTCTAATTATGTCGTCTACCAGAACTATTAAAATATGCAGCGTTAAGAAGCTTATAGAGGATACTTTTTTCGGGACCAAAATGTTTTAAGGCCCAAGCGCCCGAAAAGTGCCATAAAACAGTGACTTTCTGCAGCTTACTCCTCGGTAACGGCCAGGTTAATAGGTTTGAAAAAAATATATGTTTATTATAGATTCATGAAAAACATTAACAACATTTGATTTTTACGTGCTATTAATACTTGTCTAAAAAAAATATTTAACAATTTCCCTACTCCTTCGAAACGGCTTGGACCTTTAGAAACATTTTTACACATAAAAATTGGTTGTTAAATATTCTTCAAAGTAAACATTGCATAAGTAAATCAATCAATATTTCGCAAAGAAAATGGATTTAAAGGTCAGCCGCGCGCTTTCCGAGCGCTATTGGCCGCAAATAAATGCAGATTTGCTTACTGCCGCCTAGGCGGGTGCGAGAGGTGCGTCAACATAACTTTGGTTAGATAGTTCAAGGGACTGTAAGCCTTAAGCATCATAAATATCACGCGAAAAGTGTTTTTTTTTTTAACACTAATCACCCGCGTCGGATTAGTCCGACGAGTGTTATCGCGTTCTATTCGCCAGCGTCGTGTGTTACCGACTGGGTACTCCATCTCGTTCAGCTCTTCAATCCCCATAGGTGACAGAAGAGCTGACGAGATGCGAGTATTTGGTCGTGGATGTGCGACTGCGAAATAAACGCGAGTGTTTGTCTGAAATATCCGACGTTAAAATATTAAAGAAGATATATTTTTAAATCCTACAGTGATCTCACTCAACTCGTTATGTTTTAAAAGAAACAAAATAAACAAGTACTTAAATATTTTATGTGAATCCTTAAAAGTTTTTTGACATTAACTTCTTTTTAGAGTTCCGTACTACACAAAAGAAAAAAACGGAACCCTTATAAGATCTCTTTGTTGCCTGTCCTTCTATCTGTCTGTCTGTTAAGACACTATATCTCGAGAACGCGTGGAGGTATCGAGTTGAAATTCCCTTCAAGCTGTGAAAAAATCAAACTTTAAGTTAATGAATAAAAAAGATACGGCATAAAAAAACGTATATTTTGATACTCTCAAAAATCGAAATTCACAGGGTACTTTCCGTTGACCCAGAGTCCTGAAATTTGGCACGAAACAAGGTCTTATAGCACAGGTATAGGAATAAATCTGAAAACAGTCAATTTGTTGTTACGAAAAATCTTCGAGACTCGGAAATGGAGTGCACGGAACCCTCAGTGCGTGAGTCCGACTCGCACTTGCCCAGTTTTTTTTTTTTACATAAATCTTTCTTAGTTTTTAACGTCGTATGAAACGTGTTTGTTCAAAAACGATCTTGGCAAGATTGATAGCTTTCAAAAGACAACCCAGCTGGACTAATGGTTTGAAAAACACTCAAAATATTGAAGACGCGTGAAATTGAATAAGGTAAAGCATAAATTATACCGCAACATAAGCTGAGATAAGCCTCGCGGGCTTGCGGATGGCGAGCAATGGGTAGATCGCCGTCCGACTGTCCGGTAACTGTCCGGACCGAGCCCAAGTCGTTGACGGCGCGCACTGTTCCCGCGTGCCTCAAGGAGCTGTCAGCAACAGCAAGGGCCCAGCTGGGTCGAAATTACTGGGGCCAGGGTTAATTCTAAAGATAGATAGGCCCCAATACTAAAGGCAACGAAAGAACAGCAGTGGGTTTTTAGTCAGTAAAAGTCTGACCCTATCTCCCGCTCCGCCCAAGATCGGGGGATATCATGAGATGATTTCCCCATCGCGAAAAAAAAAGCTGATATAAGCCTTTTTGGCCTCGGACAGGTAATTTTTTTTCGTTTTGTTTTTTTAATTGATAAGTGCTTGACTGCGATCCCACCTGATGGTAAGCAGTGATGCAATCGTTGATGGTGAGGCGCACTAGTTTGTTAAGAGCCTATTCACTCTTGCCTTGAAGACCAAATTATAATCGGACGGGAAGACCGCAGCAGGCAAATCGAGGCGAAACGCTTGGTCCGGACCGTAGAGGTTTCAACAACGTAAGCGTGAATACTCGCCGTTCTTCGTTTGAATACATAAATTATTTGCTGAGATAGGAGCCTTATTGGCCTTGCACAGGTCTTATTTTTAGAGTTCCGTAGCCAAAGGGTAAAAACGGGACTCTATAACTAAGACTTCGTTGGCTGTCCGTCTGTCTGCCACAAGGTTGTATCTCAAGAACCGTGATAGCTAGACAGTTGACATTTTGCAGCTATAACAACAGATATGTATAAAAAAAAAACAAAATAAAATAAATATTTACCTAACTGTTATTAGTGTTCAATATTTCTCACACAAAAAACGTGACGCTAAATCGGTTAAACTCGTACTGATATCAGAACCTCGTAAACACGCTAATTAAAGAACCTTGTAGATCAATATTCAAAGAACTATTACGTAACGGAACTATTTTTTTTTTTGTTTAAACAAAAAACTATCGTACAATGCGTTCCAAATGAGAATAGCATAAAAGAGATAATAACAATATTCCACAACTATCACACAACGCCGTCTAGTCCTAAGCTAAGCAGAGCTTGTGTTATGGGTACTAGACAACTGATAAACATACTTATATATTTCTAAATACATACATATTGGATAAATTACACTCAGACACAGAACAAATGATTATGCTCATCACATAAAGATTTGTCCTGGGTGGGAATCGAACCCACGACCTCCGGCATAGCAGTCAGGTTCACTAACCACTAGACCAACAGGCCAGAAAAGGATCGCCCGCCATGTTGAGACGTCACGATTTACTGTCAAATCGAGGAAACAAATTAAACTTAAATTAATTAACGAAAAATTTAATTAATTTTTGAACTGTAAACGAAAAAAGTTTAATCAGAATCCAGTTCTTCAATTTTACTCATCTTTGAGTTCTTCAATATTGCCAAAATTTCTTCGATTTGACAGTACGACGAGACGTCAAAACTTAGCAGTCGGTCCTATTCTCATTTGGAACGCATAATTATGTATATTTAGATTTACTCTGCTTTTATCGAATACCGAGTAACCTTCTTCATTTTTTTCTTCCTGCCCTCATCCCATACTAGCTTTTGCCCACGACTTCACTCGCGCAGTTAACAGGAGTAAATAGTTCTACAGGTCATTGAATTCGCTCAGCTGAAGAAATTGATTTCTTATATGCTTAAATTAATACGAGTTTTGAAAGATAGGTACTTTATTTTTTAATTTTATCTTTACAAATCGATAGTGTTTCATGTAGGTACCGGATCAACCCTCCACGGGATTAAAACGATTAAAATTTAACGGTGTATATTTACAAAGTTGTACGTTTGGAGAAACCCATTCATATATATGTATTATATAATTAAGTTCACGAATTGAGCTTAGTTTTTTTGTTTGATAATAATATTGTATTACGTAAAATCCCCGCCGCAGTTTTACTATTTAAATAAATAAATCTATTCAATATCGTTTCTTTGACATTAAACATCCTGATCATCACCAGCCTATTTAATGTTCCCACTGCTGGGACTCAGGCCTACTCTCTAGGAGAGGAAATGGGCCGTAATCCATCACGCGGGCCCAGTGCGGGTTGGTGAATGTCACATGTCTTCGAATTTTTGGTTCTAGGACATGCCGGTTTCCTCACGATGTTTTCCTTCGCCGTTTTGAGAGCAGTGGTGATGAAATAAATTACACAAAGTAATGCGCTTGGCTAGGTTCGAACCCGCGACCTACAACTCGTAAGTCGGGGCCGTTAACACTCGAACACCACTGCTCACATCCTGATAGTAGTTTTTTTTTTTAATTTTTCACCTATTGAAAGCTGCTTTATTCCTGAGTGACATAAGCTATACAAGGTGTAAGGGACAGCCCTCCACAAACTTTAAGGGCTTGCTCAGTAGACGAAACTGAACAACCTTCCACAACATTTTTTTTCAGGAAACGAAAAAAAAAAATCAGCCTCACCATACAAAATGATAAACTTGATTGGACAATTTGTATGGCGAGGCCGATTAATTTTTTTCGTTCCCTGAAAAAAATTATTGTGGAAGGTTGTTCAGTTTCGTCTATTGAGCAAGCCCTTAAAGTTTGCAGAGGGCTGTCCCTTACACCTTGTATTTTATGTACGTGAAGCTGCGTGCAAAAGCTAGTTTAAAATAAAATGCTTTGAATCTCATTTATCTCCATCGCTAGCATTACTGCTTCGCAGAACGAGTTCTGCTTAAAAATCATCTAATGACATCCCCCGTTATTGGGCGGAGCGGGAGATAGTGTCAGACTTTTACTGACTAAAAACCCACTCGTGTTCCTTCTTTGCCATTGTTCTAGGGCTCCGATCTCTTTCGCATCCCTAGGCTCCAGTAGCCTTCGACGGCTTCGACCCTGTCGGGCCCCTACAACTCCTTAAGGCGCGTGGAACACAATGCGCCGCCGATGCGTTGGGCTCGGTCCGGACGGTTACCGGACGGTTGGACGGCGAACTACACATTGTTCGCCGTTCGCAAGCCCGCACCTACGGTCGCCAGAAATCGGGATCGAAATCCCGGCGAGGACTGGAGCGCTGTGAGCGCCATTGCCTGATGCGGTCCTCCTCCTTTGCTAGCATTACTGCTTTGCAGAAAGAAGTGACCGCCTGCCACTCCTCCTCGGTCTGGACCAAGGCCCGAAGCAAGAGATCTCTGCAGCCGACCTTTCCCACGAGGACACGGTGGTGCTCTGCCCAAGCGGGGTACATCTCTACCGTATGCTCCACCGTGTCCTCTAGGAAAAAGGGAACTTACCGCCGCAATTGTACTTCCGCCTAAATACTTGATCGCGCATAGCTTTATCTTGTACTATTATTATTAAAAGCATACACATGCCAATTATAATAATTATTATTAAAAATAATAATGAATAGTTTTATTATTTCCTTCATAATTCTTTATCCCGTGAACTAGGTAAATAACAGGATAAAGATTAGCCGTGTAATTTTGTTATTTCTACCATTAATAGTACTACTAATATTATTAATAGTAGAGCAACCACTTAAGTATCGCAAGAATAAATAATATAAAACACATCAATTCAATTTCCACTTTATTTCTATAAACGTAAAGTGCATTTCAGAATGACACAATTTAAAAATCAGTCATAAAATGAAGTTCGGATATATCAATTCAATTTCAACTTTATTTCTATGACAGGTAAAGTGTATTTCAGAATGCTACAGTTTGCAAGTCTGTCACAGAATGAAGTTTCATTTGATTTTGAACTTTGTGTAGTAGAGAAAAGGTCTTTAATCGTATAACATGTGGTTTATCTTAATTGGAACAAAAGTGAGTAATAAATAATTAACCGTAGGTATTGACCTCTTACATGTTATAAATGTTTACTTTTATTGTACTGCAAAAAGTAATCACTAATTTATTAGACTGCTCTGTTGTCCAGTGGTTAGTGGCCTTGACTGCTATGCCGGAGGTCGTGGGTTTGATTCTCATCCAAGACAAATGTTTGTGTGTTGTAATTTATTTACTGACTAGCGGGCCGTCCCGGCTTCGCATGGGCAATAAATATAGCCTAAGTTACTCATGAATGTAGCTTTCCAATGGTGAAAGAATTTTTGGAATCGGGTCAGCAGTTTTTGAGTTTATTCATTATAAACATACACACAAAAATAAATTTTTCCTCTTTATAATGTTAGTGTAGACTGTACTATATAGCATGAATTTAGAAATGTATAGCCATGTAAATAAATTAGCCATCCAATTGGACGCCTAGGGCGTTCGTTAAACGCCGACATCCAATTGAATGCCTAGGCCGATAGTTGTTTCTGTTTGAACTAAAATCACTCAACGTTTAACAGGCATATTGAAAGTTAGCCCTTTGGAAATGACTGATCAAGACTCAGCCAAGTGATTCAAATTTAGTTCCTTTTTAGGGTTCCGTAGTCAACTAGGAACCCTTATAGTTTCGCCATGTCTGTCTGTCTGTCTGTCCGTCTGTCTGTCCGTCCTCGCTTAATCTCTGGGACCGTTAGCACTAGAAAGCTGAAATTTGGTACCAATATAATATGTATATCAATCACGCCGACAAAGTGGTCAAATAAAATTTGGAAAATATGAAAAAATTCTGAAAAGTAGAACTTTATAAGGACTTTCTAGGAACATTATTTTGAACTTGATGGAAAGAACAGTTTTTGTACAAAAAAGACAAAAGGGTTCTACAAAATAATTTCTGGACTAAGTTTGTAGTATAATCGTATATGCAGGCATTTTTCTAACCTCATAAGTGGGTACACTTATTGTGAATTTGTGACGGACGGGAAACTACGGAACCCTACACTGAGCGTGGCCCGACATGCTCTTGGCCGGTTTTTATTGATTTAATAATATTTCACTATTACTTGGTGGGCACTATTAAATACTACTACTAAAAAGTATAAGTTATAAACTCATGTTTACCCTACTAAACTATACAACGTGCAGCCATCTGGTCAACGACATGGCTAGTTGCTCTTCAGTCATTTTATTGGATGCCGGCGTTTAACGAACACCCTAGGCGTCCAATTGGATGGCTAATTTAACCAAATGGCTGCGACCGAAATACATTTATCATTTGTCCAGTAACACAAGCTCTGCTTAGTTTGGGACTAATTAGCGTTGTGTTATAGTTGTGAAATATTATTATTATTATAAAAGCGAAAGTTTGTATGTCTGTGTGTTTCTTTCTTTCTCCTTAGCTGTAACGGCTGAACGAATTATGATAAAACTTTACAGTAATATAGCTTAAATATCACAATAACTTAAGGACTATGATTTATAAAGAGGGGATTAAGCATTATTTATTTATTTATTTATTTATAACTTTATTGCACACCTTAGCTTGACAAGCATTCTTCCTCTATAGGGGATAAAGAGAGAATGCTCCTTCGAACCGGATCCACTACATTGCCTACTGTCCGGACCGAGCCCAAGTCGTCGACGGCGCGCCCTGTTCCCGCGCGCCTCAATGAGTTGTCAGCAACAGCAGGGGCCTAGCCGGGTCGAAGCCTACTGGGGCCAGGGTTAATTCGAACTTAAAGATAGCTCAGCCTAGGTACGAAAGGCAACCAAGGAACGGGAGTGGGTTTTTAGTCAGTAAAAGTCTGACACTATCTCCAGCCCCGCCCAAGAGCGGGTGTCGTCATTAGATGATTTTCCCACCATATAGCCCTAAAGTTCTCACGTGCCATCAAGAACATGTTCCAATAATTCTTTGTGCGCGGCACTTGCATTCAGGTAGGTATCTGTTTATTGCATATTATTGTATTATCAGTCAATTTCCTGTGTGTATATTCGTCATTGTTTATGATAAACTATATGTATAGATAAGAGAACGCATCCTGTACTCAATTATAATTATTATATGAATTTGTTTGGAACACCTATACTCCATCTGTTTGGGTAGTTAACTAAATGTAAAGAATATTAACACGTCGTTTATCGAAAAAAAGACGTGTGGCACTCGGGGACTGCCGCGGTAAAACTATTGCATAGCATTTTTATCAACTTATGCAATTATAATTATTTATTTATTTTATTTATGCAGTATTTTTTTTCCTTAGTTTTTTTTTCCTTTGATATTAATTGAAGTTACACTTTCACACATTGAATTGAATTTTGATTGATTGTTCACTCATTTGTTTTCTTATCGGTCACCACGCTCAAAAAACAAATGAGTGGGGGGTGTTAGGTTATTTTCGTTACGGAATTTCTGGATTCGGTCTCCACGCTCAAGGCCCGCGATAGAAGCTATGCAATAGCTTAAAAAAATACACCGTTACTTTTTAATTAGTACACAAAAAAATGGGCTGTCTCTGTACCCGCCACTGATCATATTTTTGTATTGAAAAGTAGAAAAAACCGAAATCATAAAATTGACCACGAAAAGGTAAATTCATCATAGAATCAATCAAACATAACAATAATTGCTTGTAGAAAGTACTGCGGGCAGTGTTTTTCCTTAATAATTGTCACTTATTCATTCATTAATCAATAGTCTGCACAATATTTCCATAAATTGAGAGACATTTTGGGATAAACACAAACGCTAATAACTTTGCTGTTTATGAATATTATTTATTGAGAATTTACTAAAATAATAACAAGGGCTTTTCTAATAAGCCCTTTAAGTATTTGTACTAATTAAAAATTAGTGGTGTACGTAACTTTAAATAATCTTTGTATGTCTTATATACGATTTATTTTAAACTAGCTATTAGCAGCGGCTTCGCCCGCGTACATAAAATATAGCCTATGTCACTTAGAAATAAAGCAGCTTTCTATCAGTGAAAAAATTTTAGCAATCGGACCAGTACTTCCAGAGATTACCTCCTACAAACAAAAAAACAAACTTTATCTCTTTATTATATTAGTATCGATTAAGATATCAAGATTGTTTGTTTATAGCACACCATTGGCGACCAGAGCATCTATTTACTAAAGACAGGGACTCAAACCGTAACCGTAATAATGTGTTATAACACTTTTTTTAAAACAGTTTTAACAGAAAAACACTTTTAAATGTAACAGATACAATAATGTTACCGAATCAAACTGTAACTGTTATATGTGTTAATAAGTGTTAATATGTGTAACTGAAATAATCAGTTTTAGTATAGCTTTATGTAAATTGTAACTTTGGCAACGCTGCGTTTACCTGTTACACTTATTAACACTGTTAACACTTTTATATCTGTTACAGATATGTTAGAGTTACACTTTTGTAAGTGTTTTGGGTTAAGACATTGAAAACAGATTAATAAGTGTTGCATATTTGATTCTGTAACCTTTATGAAGGTGTTTTTAAGTCCCTGACTAAAGATTTTATACTCCCGCTCTCTTGCCCCCGACTCCTTTTTAACCATCGCTTTCTCGGAAAAGGTGACGGGGTCCAAACAATATTTCACGTACAAAATTAGCACGTTTATGCGATGGAAGTGTTTTTATCGTTCTGTTATCAGACTGTTACGTCGGTAGAAGGATTACTGTTGTCTATCTCCGAATATGTCGATATCCGATAATAGGACAACTTGTATGCGCGTCCGATAAATAGTTAAAGGGCATCAGTCTCGTGTCATCGAAGGTGAAAGTGCTAGAGTAACCTGCCACGAATGAGGTGGCCACACATGAGGGAACAGCCTTCCTCACGCCTAGCCGCTGGAAACCGGACTGATTTCCAGCCACCGCCCACCGAGCTCGCCGTCCGGACCGCCGTCGTCGACGGCGCGTAATGTTCCCGTACGCTTCAAGGAGATGTCAGCAACCGTAGGGGCTCAGCAGGGCCTAAGCCTACTGGGGCTAAGGGTCTGCTTCTGAATGGCAGGCTCGGCCCTGGTATGAAAGGCAACGAAGGGTTATTTTGCACATGCACACAGCTGTTTGCTAGCTGCTGTGTGCTAGCTCCTAATGCAGCAGCTGTTTGCTAGCTCCTAATGCACCAGCTGTGTGCTAGCTCCTAATGTACCAGCTGTGTGCTAGCTCCTAATGCACCAGCTGTGTGCTACCTCCTAATGCACCAGCTGTGTGCTAGCTCCTAATGTACCAGCTGTGTGCTAGCTCCTAATGTACCAGCTGTGTGCTAGCTCCTAATGCACCAGCTGTGTGCTACCTCCTAATGCACCAGCTGTGTGCTAGCTCCTAATGCACCAGCTGTGTGCTAGCTCCTAATGCACCAGCTGTGTGCTACCTCCTAATGCACCAGCTGTGTGCTACCTCCTAATGCACCAGCTGTGTGCTAGCTCCTAATGCACCAGCTGTGTGCTAGCTCCTAATGTACCAGCTGTGTGCTAGCTCCTAATGCACCAGCTGTGTGCTACCTCCTAATGCACCAGCTGTGTGCTAGCTCCTAATGCACCAGCTGTGTGCTAGCTCCTAATGTACCAGCTGTGTGCTAGCTCCTAATGCACCAGCTGTGTGCTACCTCCTAATGCACCAGCTGTGTGCTAGCTCCTAATGCACCAGCTGTGTGCTAGCTCCTAATGCACCAGCTGTGTGCTACCTCCTAATGCACCAGCTGTGTGCTACCTCCTAATGCACCAGCTGTGTGCTAGCTCCTAATGCACCAGCTGTGTGCTACCTCCTAATGCACCAGCTGTGTGCTAGCTCCTAATGCACCAGCTGTGTGCTAGCTCCTAATGCACCAGCTGTGTGCTACCTCCTAATGCACCAGCTGTGTGCTACCTCCTAATGCACCAGCTGTGTGCTACCTCCTAATGCACCAGCTGTGTGCTACCTCCTAATGCACCAGCTGTGTGCTACCTCCTAATGCACCAGCTGTGTGCTAGCTCCTAATGCACCAGCTGTGTGCTACCTCCTAATGCACCAGCTGTGTGCTACCTCCTAATGCACCAGCTGTGTGCTACCTCCTAATGCACCAGCTGTGTGCTACCTCCTAATGCACCAGCTGTGTGCTACCTCCTAATGCACCAGCTGTGTGCTAGCTCCTAATGTACCAGCTGTGTGCTAGCTCCTAATGCAGCAGCTGTGTGCTAGCTCCTAATGCAGCAGCTGTGTGCTAGCTCCTAATGCAGCAGCTGTGTGCTAACTCCTAATGCAGCAGCTGTGTGCTAGCTCCTAATGCAGCAGCTGTGTGCTAGCTCCTAATGCAGCAGCTGTGTGCTAGCTCCTAATGCAGCAGCTGTGTGCTAGCTCCTAATGCAGCAGCTGTGTGCTAGCTCCTAATGCACGCGGCTGTTTGCGAGATGCCTAATGCCCGCTATGGCCCGCCGTAACTTGTTTTTCAGGTTTCGTATATACTAAAAATAATGTTGTAAATGTGCCAACATTAAAAAGTTACTAGATCAGCAACCGGACACGGATGTAAGCAGTTACTTAAGTAATCAAGTTTCATAGTTGGTCAACTTACCAAGCAATGAACTGGTGTTGCATAAGAAATATAAGAAATACTATGAACTTACGAAACAGACAGATGCAAGACGCACTAGAACGTTTCGGCGACAGTTGGAGGAGGCCAATTTTAATTTTCAATATTTGAAACCAAATACAATTTAATATTTTTCGCACTAGTGCGGAAAAAATAAAAGGTAGAAATGAGATGGCGGAATCATGTCATGCAATTCCTGCGCACACTCTCCAAAATGCAACCTGTAGAATATCCTACGTACCTACGCCTGTCCTCCTTTAGATCACCTATTATACTTTTCGCACGCGTTTCGACTGAGTGCAAAGCTGATAGGCTGCCCATATGTATTTAATAATAATATATTCCACAACTATCACACAACGCCATCTAGTCCCAAGCTAAGCAGAGCTTGTGTTATGAGTACTAGACAACTGATAAACATACTTATATATTTCTAAATACATACATATTATAGATAAATTACATCCTGACACCGAACAAGTGACCATGCTCATCTCGCCAACATTTGTCCTGGGTGGGAATCGAACCCACGACCACCGGCATAGCAGTCAGGACCACTAGCCATTAGACCAACCGGCTAGATATTTGGAAGTCATTTTTTTAAGCTATTGCATAGCTTCTATCGCGGGTCTTGAGCGTGGAGACCGAATCCAGAAATTCCGTAACAAAAATAACCTAACACCCCCCACTCATTTGTTTTTTGAGCGTGGTGACCGATAAGAAAACAAATGAGTGAACAATCAATCAAAATTCAATTCAATGTGTGAAAGTGTAACTTCAATTAATATCAAAGAAAAAAAAAAAACAAAGGAAAAAAAATACTGCATAAATAAAATAAATAAATAATTATAATTGCATAAATTGATAAAAATGCTATGCAATAGCTTTACCGCGGCAGTACCCGAGTGTCACACGTCTTTTTTAGATGAATCGATTAATATTTTCCATAAACTTCAAGGATGTCTATTTTTAACACTCCATTACATAGTACAATTTAGCTATGGTTTTCGGAATAGATTTTCCTCAACGAACCAGTAAAATTGTTTTGAAAATGTATGGCCTTTATTTTTTAAACGACGGCTGTGTAAGGCAAACATGTTTGTACATTCAGCCTTATTTATAAAACTTGCTATCCTTATGCTTAGTTTTATAATGATTAGCGAA
Source organism: Mythimna albipuncta (assembly GCA_929112965.1). NCBI lineage: Eukaryota > Metazoa > Arthropoda > Insecta > Lepidoptera > Noctuidae > Mythimna > Mythimna albipuncta. The sequence goes on along the minus strand of OV815985.1, from coordinate 6,445,468 downwards.
TTCCAAATTCAAATCCAGGGACAATTTTGGATTAAAAGCCCGCTGTACAGTGGTAAAATTAATCACATAGAATTTTGTTCTAGCTAAACTCAATCACATGATATATTTTTTTAGTTAATAAGACCCATTAAAGAAACTGGACAAGACCGAGTCGGATTGGCGCGCGCAGGATTCCTTACCGTCCGTAAAAAAAAACACGGCAAAAAAATCGCATTAGTTGTATAGGAGTCCCTAATTTTTTTATTTTATTTTATTTTGTTTTTAGTATTTGTTGTTATAGCGACAACAGAAATACATAGTTTGTGAAAATTTCATCTAAATAGCTATGGCGGTTCTCGAGATACAGCCTGGTGACAGACAGACGGACAGACAGCGAAGTCTTAGTCTTGTTTTTACCCGTTGGGTACGGAAACCCTAATTAAAAGGGAGCTGATATGATTAACAGTTTAGTATATAACTTAAAAGATTTTCAATAAAAAACATCATTTAGAGGACAATCTTTTAACAAAAAAATATATAATAATTATCTTTCAATATTAAAATGTCAACGACCAAAGAATCGTAAAAAGGATCTAACTCGTTCGATTTGTCAAAAATATGTAAATTGATGATTCAGACAATATACTAAGAACTGCCGATATTAAAGATACAACCGCTTTTTAGGGTTCCGTAGTCAACTAGGAACCCTTATAGTTTCGCCATGTCTGTCTGTCCGTCTGTCTGTCTGTCTGTCTGTCCGTCCTCAATTAATCTCTGTGACCGTTAGCACTAGAAAGCTGAAATTTGGTACCAATATGTATATCAATCACGCCAACAAAGTGGTAACATAAAAATTGGAAAAAAATGTTTTATTAGGGTAGCCCCACTATATGTAAAGTGGGACGTGATTTTTTTTTTTAATTTGAACCCTAACGTGTGATATATCGTTGGATAGGTATTTAAAAATGAATAGGGGTTTACTAAAATCATTTTTTGATAATGTCAATAATTTCGGAAATAGTCGCTCCAAAAGTAAAAAACAATGCGTCCCCCCCCCCTCTAACTTTTGAACCATAAGTTTAGAAAATATGAAAAAAAATCTGAAAAGTAGAACTTTATAAGGACTTTCTAGGAAAATTATTTTGAACTTGATGGAAAGAACAGTTTTTGTACAAAAAGACAAAAAGGTTCTACAAAATAATTTCTGGACTAAGTTTGTTGTATAGTCGTTTATGCAAGCATTTTTTTAAACTCATAAGTGGTTACACTTATTGTGATGGATGGAAAACTACGGAACCCTACACTGAGCGTGGCCCGACACGCTCTTGGCCGGTTTTTTCGTGATTATGATGTTATATTACACATCTTTCTTTAGATATTTTGGACATGCGGCTATCTTGTAGATATCATCTCGGCTTGTAGAGAAATCAAAACATAAAGTGTAAAACTAATCTAGTAAAGACCTCTGAAAATCTGCTGTTTTACGTGAACTTTGGCCCTCCATAATGTATAAAATTATATAATATAATAAGGAGGGAAAGTTTTTTTTTTTGTTTGTAGGAGGTAATCTCTGGAAGTACTGGTCAAAGTCGAAGTCGAAGTCGCGGGCAAAAGCTAGTGTATTTATTCATATATTAAAAATATAAAAAAGTATATGTACAGAAGCCAACAAAAAATCGAGATTCAGAATTAACGAATTTTTTTCTGAAAAACAAAAAAATCACGTAGGTATTTTCACTTCATCTAACGCAATCTAACGCGATGCTTGACGAAGAAGGAAGACACTCGAAAAAATAGAGATAATGCCCGAAAACTCTGTTGCCATTCGGTAATACCGTGATTTACTCGAATATTTTGCAAAACTTGTTCCAGGAAATACGTGTTTTTTTTTTTTAATACTTAAAAGTTTTGAAAAATATTGTCGCCATTCGGCATCTTGAACAAAGCAAGGCTTCTATTGTTATACTTTTTTGACTTAAGTAGGTACTTAATTTTTGAGTAAATTGTGAAGTGTCAAAGTTCATGCAAAATAGCAGATTTGTAGACGTCTTTCCTGGATTAGTTTTACACAAACTTATAAATTGAAATCAATAGATAATATCCTAAAAATATCTAATGAAAAATGTGTAATAACGTCATAATCGCGTAAGAGCGGTTGTATGAAAAATAGTGAAAATGTATTTCGAATAGCATGCCCTTAACACTTCGGACACAAAATAGATAGGTACAGAAGACAATCTACATACAAAGCGCGCTCTAGCAACGCACACATAGACACGTTATCTCGGCTCAATCGCCCGGTCGCGCTCGTACAGTTCGGCGCAACGCGCTGATTAGAAATGTGCCGTTACCGGCAATATGGGAATATAGCTGGCAATATTGCCACCAATATTCATACTTAAGGCAATATTCCCACTTCACGGCAATATTGCCTGATCGCCTAGCGTAGGTATAAAACCGGCCAAGTGCGAGTCGGACTCGCCCATGAAGGGTTCCGTAGCAGCAAGTAACATAATATAAAAGTTCTTGTAATGTGTTGTAACTTTGATCGATGTTTTAATAATAGTGTATTTTTTTCGGTTTATGACGCATTAAAAAAAAAACTACTTACTGGATTTCGTTCAAACCAATTTTCGTTGGTAGTTTTTATAGTAATGTACATCATATATTTTTTTTAGTTTTATCATTCTCTTATCTTGGAAGTTAGAGGGGGGGGGGGGACACACATTTTACAACTTTGGAAGTGTCTCTTGCGCAAACTATTCAGTTTAGAAAAAAATGATATTAGAAACCTCAGTATCATTTTTGAAGACCTATCCATAGATACCCCACACGCATGGGTTTGATGAAAAAAAAATTTTTGAGTTTCAGTTCTATGTATGGGGACCCCCAAAATTTATTGCTTTTTTTCTATTTTTGTGTGAAAATCTTAATGCGGTTTACAGAATACATCTACTTACAAAGTTTCAACAGTATAGCTCTTATAGTTTCGGAAAAAAGTGGCTGGACGGACGGACGGACGGACGGACGGACGGACGGACGGACGGACGGACGGACGGACGGACGGACGGACCGACAGACAGACAGACAGACAGACAGACAGACAGACAGACAGACAGACAGACAGACATGACGAATCTATAAGGGTTCCGTTTTTTGCCATTTGGCTACGGAACCCTAAAAAGTGAAGCAAATACATGAGATTGACTTCAGTACCTATCTATTTTGTGCTTCGGACATCTTAAATTCACAACACTGCGAATCCAAGATGGCGACTTGACATACCTAACATCTGAGTGAAGATTTATGTATGAACGCAATCAGGGCGCTTATTTTACATTTAATAGCCCGCTGTGTTGTTTAACACATCTTAAATTGTCTTGAGGATTACATTAGTACGTTTGTTTATTGAGAGTTTTGTACGAAAATAGAATAACGTATGTTTTATAAAATTAGAACGCATTGTTGGTGGGTGACCATCAATTACGTACTTACTAAGACAAAAAAAAAATGGGCTAGTGCCAGTCGGACTCACGCACGAAAGGTTCACGAAAGGTTCACGCGTTCACGAAAGGTTCACGCACGGAAAGTACCGTTCGCAGCAAAAAACGGCAAAAAAATCACGTTTGTTTTTTGGATTCCCGACTAAAATAAAATAGTAAAGTGTGATATGTCTTTGTGTGATGAGCACGATCATTTGTACTGTGTCTGGGTGTAATTTAACTATAATATGTATGTAATTAGAAATATACAAGGTAACAGTAAGGGACAGCCCTCCACAAACTTTAAGGGCTTGCTCAGTAGACGAAACTGAACAACCTTCCCAAAAATTTTTTTTTCACGAAACGAAAAAAAAAATTCGGCCTCTCCATACAAACTGTCCAATCAAGTTTCTAATTTTCTATGGTGAGGCAAAAATTTTTTTCGTTTCCGGAAAAAAAAATTGTTACCTAGCGTGAAAAACCTAGCGTGTATGACACCTTAGAAGTTTACAAAGACCAATAAAAACTTTAAAATGTTGTCATAGGTACATTATATTATTGTTTTAAGTTAAGAAGGCTTAAATTCAGGGAGTGTTAAATATAAACTTGATTTAGCGCCTGCTTACACCAGCTCACACTGGGCTGTTTTATTATTTTTATAGAGCTGTCTTTTAGCTTGTCATTGGAAAAACCCTGTCTTTCCTTTCTTTGTAAAATCGAGTATATTAAAGATAATTTAATAAAGTAAACGATCGTTTATTCAATTTATCAAAAACATTAAGTGCATGGCACGACGTTCTTAAAGCCTAATACAGAATGCCAAGCAAAAAACTTAGTACCATAGAATCTGGTGCATGATTTACGCAAATATAGTCATGTACTTGACATAAAAGGTCTGCGCATGTTCACTAGTTTGTAATCTATGGATCTTAACATGAGTTGACAATAGAGTTTTGGCGCGTTTTAGATGGGAATACAGATTAAAAATAATGTTTTAACGATGGCGCTTGTTTAAAAATAGAAACCGGGCTAATACGAATCGGAATCGGGCACTGAGGGTTTCGTTCTAATTTAACTATATTAATAGTTCAATTCCCGAATTCCAAATTGCAATTATTATTTTTTTATGACATTGTTGTCGCGTTACAATAAATTTACAGTTTTTAGATTTATTCCTACTTGTGCTATGAGACCTTGCTTCATGCGAAATTTTAAAATATTGAAATATACTTACGTTGTTGCGACGTAAAAGGCCGTCTCTTTTTTTTTTTTCGTTAACTCAAAAGTTCGATTTACCTATAAGGGTTCCGTTTTTTACTTTTTAGGTACGGAAACCCTAAATACATAGTGAACCCCAAGCGAACGAGCTATCATTGTCTTTCTATTGTGTCTCTAAATAACACGACTGAAAGACTAAAGCAGTTTGGATTGTCAAACCAATATAATTTTTATGCAAATTAAATCATACTAGCTTTTGCCCGCGGCTTTGCCCGCATACATAAAATATAGCCTATGTCACTCAGAAATAAAGCAGCTTTCTGTCATTAAAAACAATTTTAGCAATCGGACCAGTACTTTCAGAGTTTACCTCCTATAAACAAAAAAACAAACTTTATTTTGCAAGTAGGTTTTATAAAAACACTTTTACACGTCAAGTTTTTTTTTTCGTCAATTAAAGCTAGATGAGGCCGGTGTTTCCTAACTGACTGCCCTGAGAAGATACACCGAAACAAACTCAGGGGTCAGTCTCTTTTAAAGTCCATACAGCAAAACATGTAATGGTCAAATCATATGAAAACCATGCAGATTGAAGCTGAGATGGTCTTTTGAAGAAAGAACCACACAGTTACTAAAGACTACATGAATGGTATGGCCAAAGACACGTATTATCAATGTTCACGTTTAAACGATCTGGGGTGCTATTCTCTAAGAAAGCGCAGCGCTGGCACAGCGACGAGTCGTGAGCGCAATACATTGAATTAACAATCCAATGTAAAGGGGCATTGGGTTGTTAATTCAATGTACTGCGCTGACGACTCGTCGCTGTGCCAGCGCTGCGCTTTCTTAGAGAATAGCACCCCTGGTCTGTTTTAGTAGGCCATACCATGAAGTGATCAATCCTAAGATCAGGGCCACGACATATAATACCCTTTTTTATGGTGGGAAAAATCATGCACTGACATCCCCCGGCCTTGGGCGGAGCGGGAGATAGTGTCAGACTCTAACTGACCAAAAGACCCACTCCGTTCCTTCTAGCCTTCATACCGGGGCTCAAGCGCCCTTTCGGATAACCCTGGCCCCAGTAGGCTTCGACCCGGCTGGGTCCCTGCTGTTGCTGACAACTCCTTTTTTTTTTTTTTTTTTTTTTTATGGTGGGAAAAATCATGCATTGACATCCCCCGCCCTTGGGCGGAGCGGGAGATAGTGTCAGACTCTTACTGACTAAAAGACCCACCCCGTTCCTTCTAGCCTTCATACCGGGGCTCGAGCGCCCTTTCGGATAACCCTGGCCCCAGTAGGCTTCGACCCGGCTGGGTCCCTGCTGTTGCTGACAACTCCTTGAGGCGCGCGGGAACAGTGCACGCCGTCGACGACTTGGGCTTGGTCCGGACGGTTACCGGACGGCCGGACAGCGAGCTACCCATTGCTCACTGTCCGCAAGCCCGCGTCTACGTTGGCCGGAAATCGGGATCAGAATCCCGGCGACGACGGCGGCGGCGATAACGCCGTTGCCTGATGCGTTCGGCCTCCTCCTTTGCAAGCATTACTGCTTCGCAGAAGTCGGCGACCGCCTGCCACTCCTCCTCGCTCCGGACCATGGCCTCAACCAAGGCCCGGCGCGAGAGGTCTCCGCCGCCGATCGCCCCCACGAGGGCACGGCGATGCTCCGCCCAAGCAGGGCACACCTCGACTGTGTGCTCCACCGTGTCCTCCGGGCGTTCCGCACAGTGGCGACACCCGGGCGTCACTTCCGCATGAATCCGGTGCAGGAAACTCCCGAACGAACCATGTCCGGTGAGGACCTGCGTCATGCGGAAGGTAAGGACGCCGTGAGGCCTTTCCAGCCACGCCTCAAAGAGGGGACTTACCGCCATGATTGTGGCGTGCCCAGCACTGGGTTGCGATAGTCGCTGACGCCATTTCACCATGAGATCCCGCCGGAGCTCTGTCCGCCATGCCGTGACCTGTCGCGGCAGCGGACTTTCACCCCGGCGTTGCATCTCCACGCGCATATCGTGCATGTGTGCAAGGACTGTTGCCTCCAGATCCCACGGTGGTAGGCCAGCCAGAAGGCTCGCCGCTTCGCGGGAGACCGTGCAGTATCCCCGCACCATCCTTATCGCCATGACCCTCTGGCAGGCGTTCAGTATGGCCGCCGGTTGCTTTTTCAGCGACGGCGCCCACACCGGCGCCCCATAGAGGGCCATGGACCGAACGATCCCCGCGTAGAGCTTGCTGACAACTCCTTGAGGCGCGCGAGAACAGTGCGCGCCGTCGACGACTTGGGCTTGGTCCGGACAGTGAGGTGACATATAATACCCGAGGTGTCGAAAGTCACAACCTTTTACAACAAACACAACACTTTTTATAGAAACAAAATATAGATATGTATACGAGTATCAACAAAGTATTTAGCATATTAAAAACATTTTAGCGAATCAAGTTTTCCTTCAATAGTTGACTTAAGTCAACAATCATTTGATGTTATCGGGGTTCCCCGGAAGATAAAGTTTAAGATCTTGGAAGCACACTATGATTTAGTTTTAATATGATTTTTAAATAGTTTTCGTGGGTGTAGTAAGTTTTTTTTATGTATTAGTTGATCTGACGATCTTCGTATCGCATTTCAACTTTTTAGAATTAGTTTTAGTTATCATTTCATCACGATATCTCTACTCGAATTCCCGAAATAAATATATTTTCTTTCTTTTTTTCTTTTTGATGATTGTATTTCAATAGAACCAATCCACACTAATAAATAGAGAATGCCTTGTTGCATTAAACTTTTGAATGTCTTAAGTTACACAGTTCGACATAAGCAATTGTTTTTCTATTGTGTCTTTAATTACGGCATTCGATGAGTTAAGTCCGCCTATGTACGACAACTGTACATGAAGTTTAAATAAATCAACATTATTGGCGTACCAACAAAAGCTGTTTTGCTCGGTGAATAACGTTGGATGAACGTTATCAAACTGGACCTACAATATGCGTAGTGCATCCTCCTGACGAAGGACATCTATTTATAGGTATGCTCGGTCAATCTGTCGCTTATACTCGTACATGGAGATGTGTCGTTGCCGGCAATATGGGAATATGTCTGGCAATATTGCCACCAATATTCATACTTCGGGCAATATTGCCACCAATGTTCATACTTCGGGCAATATTGTCACTAATATTCATACTTAGGGCAATATTGCCACCAATATTCATACTTCGGGCAATATTACCACAAATATTCATACTTCGGGCAATATTGCCACCAATATTCATACTTCGGGCAATATTCTCACTTCACGGCAATATTGCCGGCAACGGCACATCACTCGTACAAAGGTGTTTTACGTAGTTTTTTTTATTGTTGACTAGCTTTTGCCCGCGGCTTCGCAGGCATACCTGCATAAAATAAAGCCTATGTCTCTTAGGAATAAAGCAGCTTTCTATCGGTGAAAGAATTTTATCAATCGGACCAGTACTTTCAGAGATAACCTACAAAAAAAAAGCTTTTTTAACACTAGAAGTGTAGATAGGCTTTTGTTTTGACGTAGGTAAAAATCATTCAATTACATCGCATAGCGGGAGATCAGATGGGGTTCAGACTTTTACTGAATAAAAAACCCTCTCTTGTTCCTTCTTTGCCTTTTGCTAGGGCCGGGTTTGCCTTTCAGAAGCGAACCCATGACTCCAGTAGGCTTCGACCCTGCTAGGCCCCTACGGTTCGACGCATGGAACAATACGCACCGTCGACGACTTGAGCTTGGTCCGAAATGTTACCGGACGTTCAGACGGCGAGCTACCCATTGCTGGCCGTCTGCAAGCCCGCGCCTGCGGTGTCCTTAAAGATCTACGCTTTGGAATGTGCATTTATCGTAATTTTTCTGACTGACTGACTTCGGGTCAATGTTTGCTACGTCTCAGTTTGAAAAAACAAGGCCTTTGCTCCACACTATTTAGAAATCGTGCAAAAATTCCTTCTTTTGAAATCAAACACAGAATTGTGATCTATATATAGATCTGTTTTTCTAGTTTGGTAGCAAAAACAAATTGACGGAACCAGAGGCGTAGCTGCCGCCGTATCAGCTGTATCAATGATACAGGATAATTCGTAATATGTTCATTTATCCACAAACTTACATTCCCATATTGATTCAGGCCAATAGTGAATGAATAATACAACATAATTTTTTTTTTCAATTTATTTATTTATGTACAATTTAATTAATTTAATCATTTATAAATAATCACTAGGTATATATATACAAACTTAAAATAATTATATGTACAAACGAGTAAAAAAGGCTGAAAAACGGGAAAAACTCACAGGGCATCAAAAAATTCGTCCACATCGATGTCAATGGGAAAAGTGCCCAGAACGCTGGCAGCATTGCCATTTTGAGTTAAAAGAACAAATCAAGCGCAGGCCACACCGGTAGCTAGCGGGCGGGCGGGCTAGGCGGGCGAACATCGTTTCACCTCTTTACATACTTCGGTTCACACCGCGAGCTACCGACGAACCTAACGAGCTAAGCTAACGAAATATCCGACGATTCCAGCGAAGCTACTCGTTCACCTCGTTGGCGCGCCCGCGCTTCGCTAGCTTAGCTCGCCCGCCAGCCCGCTCGCCCGGTTCGTTCGCCCGTCCTCCCCGTTTCGAGTAGACTAGTCGACGCTCGTCTTTCGAATAGCAGTGTAGTGTTTAGTTTGGGAACGATGAATATGTCATATATCGACGAAAGTTCTGATGATGACTTAACTACAAATACTACCCCCGCTTCGCCCGCTTAGCCCGCTCCGCTCATCGCTCGTCTTTCCGTAGTTTTCGATGTGAACCCCATAGTTTAGTTCGCCAATATTTCGCGTAGTTTGTATAGTTTCCTTCGTTCGCTTCGCCCACCCGCCTAGCCCGCCCTCCCGCTAGCTGGCGGTGTGGCCTGCGCTTCAGTCTGTCTAAAAGTCAAACGACTTGGGTAATTATTAGGGTAAAATGAAATCTGATGTAGACAACACTGGTTCAATAATCAAGGTTGATTAAGAGATCTTGATCATTGCTTACTAAAAGAAGAATCTTATAAAAAGTATCGATTTTAAGTATTTTTTTAATGATTAAATATTATACAAGTCGTTTGATTTTTTAGACAGACTACACCATTGCGTACGGCAAAAAGATGCAAAATAAAATTAACATTCAAGGTTCTCAAGAGAGCACGTCACAAAATGTACTTCTTAAATACATACCGAAGGCTGTGATGAAAGTTGAACTCGATATATAGCTATCCTTTTCACACGCCATACAAGTAGAAAGAGATGCAATACTAGTTAGCATGCAACTGTAGTTGAGAATGTCATTTAAACGATAAAGCTGTGAACCGAGCGAGCCATGCAAGGGTTGTCAACCGTAATCAAAATTGAGCATTGTACTCTTAATCATGTAAGTGTACTCTTCATCTCTGAGCAGTGGTGGCCGAGTGGTAAAGGCTCCGACTTACGAGTTGTAGGTCGCGGGTTCAAACCCAGCCAGGCGCATTACTTTGTATACTTTATTTCATCACCACTGCTTTCATAATTATTATGTGCCGCAAAAAGTTACAAAAAGTTTTTTATTTTTGTTTTCTTAAACAATTTTTTTTTTTCATATGTCTCTTTAGTAACCGCTTTTGAAATCAGATATACTCTATTTCTACTAATTAAAGTTGGCAGCCCTAGTCATACAATCTAGATTAGTTACACCCATAGACAACAACAACTTTTTTGGTCTCCCGCATAGAGCGAGCGAAGTAATCAATTTCAGATTTCTGTTTAGGAGAATAGGCTCACAACGATTCCTTCGGCCATAACAATTGTGAAAAGTAGTTATTTTTTTTTTTACTTTTTTCTCTTTTTTTTATACTCACGGTTTTTGCAGTTTCAAATTTAGAACTACATAATTTGTAGTCACTGTATTTTTTTAATCAAAAACTAAATAATATTTAGTCTTTAGACTTTGTTTTCCATTTAAAAATGACACTTCGCACACGTGAGCCTAGACATGGGCCGTTGCCGGCAATATTGCCGTGAAGTGGGAATATTGGTGGCAATATTGCCGTGAAGTGGGAATATTCATGGCAATATTGCCCGAAGTATGAATATTGGTGGCAATATTGCCCGAAGTATAAATATTGCCGACAACGGACCATCTCTACGTGTGTCACACACCGATCTGGGCGCGTCGGTCTCCATACATTTTACATGGAAACTAGACTTGTAGAGCTACACTAGGTCCACGCCACGCGACGTCGTTTTACGTACAAATCAAGTGTGTTACATGTGTGAGTCGATCTAATGTAGTTCTAGCTTTAATAGAATTCCATACAAGGCCAAAGATAGAAAATAGCTGTTTGGACGGGTCCAATCAGCGATTTTCTAACTTATTTTGGCCAAAAGTATTCTATTATATTAAATAGGTACGAAATTTTTTGAATTTGCCACGCTCGCCCCATCGTACACTCGTATCTCAATTATCTAATTTCTGCTTGAGTGCACAACTCGATTCCTAATCTATATAACACTGGTTTTTGCCCGCGGCTTCGCCCGCGCACAGAAAATATAGTCTATGCCACTCAGAAATAAAGCAGCTTTCTACCGGTGAAAAAATTTTAGGAAAACAAAAACACAAACTTTACTCCTTTATAATATTAGTGTAGATTATTTTTAGTATACAAGGTGTAAGGGACAGCCCTCCACAAACTTTAAACTTGCTCAGTAGACGAAACTGAACAAAAGACCATAAAAAGAAAAACCACCTCACCATAGAAAATTATTAATTTGATTGGACAATGGAGAGGCTGATTTTTTTTTTCATTTCCAAAAAAAATTAAAAAAAAAACAGTTTTTTCCGATAGAGCAATAATTAGTTAATTTGTAAAAAAAAATCTTAAGTGTGTCGAAAAACGTCGTATGATACACGTGAATATTGGCGATTACCGTCCTCGGCTCTCTTAAGATCCTCGCCTCAGCTGTAATCACCAACATTATACACTTGTATCATGTACTATTACCATATTATATTTTTTCCCAAAAATATCAAAAGTTAGACACCACCACCGACACTAAGTACAACAAAAGTCACGGCAGGTCATAACGGGCACTAGGCGCCAGCAAACAGTCGCATAACAAGCTTATAACTTAGTTATTATTCATGATACAGTTATAGAACTTTGTACATAGATTCTTTACATAAAAATACGTGTTTTGGATTTCGTATATACTAAAAATAATGTCGCAGAAAATACTTTGTTTAGGTTATATTGTTTTTTTTTTTATCTGTTATAAACTAGCACTTGACTGCGATCCCGCCCGATGGCAAGCAGTGATGCAATCGTTGATGGTGCGGCGCACTGATCTATCAAGAGCCCATTCACTCCAGTCTTGAAGACACCTAAATTATAATCAGACGGGAATACCGCAGCAGGCAAATCGTTCCGGTCCCTCGATGTACGCGGTATAAATGACGAGGCGAAACGCTTAGTCCGGACAGTAGATGTTTCAACAACGTAAGGGTGTATACTCGCCGTGCGTCGGTTTGTCCGATAGTAGAAATCAGATGGCGAAACCAAGTCATGCAATTCCTGCGCACACTCTCCAAAATGCAATCTGTAAAACACCGAAAGGCTGGCTACCCTACGCCTGTGCTCAAGGCTTTGGACTTAACCAAATCTGGATCACCAATCAGCCTTTTCTCACGCCTTTCCACCGAGTCCAAAGCACTTTGCAGCAGCAGCCCATATGTGGCTGCAGTACTTATTTCGGTAAAATATAGCCCTAACAATTAAAACTTCATTACAATAATTATACAACACGCTAGCCAGACTGTTTAACACCTTCCTTCCTCAACAGGCGTATGATTTCATTTACAAAGTAGGTATTCGTACTAAAAAAAACAAAACTACACACGTCTGAGTTGTTTATTACAGACAGTTTGTACATTGCATGTGCACGCGTTGACTGCGTGGTAGCAATAAAAATAGGCTGTCTGCACGTTGGTTACTCCATTTTATAAACTATCTTGAATCTAGAATTCTAGATTATACACGTGCAAATCATTCTATACAAGGCGTCAGATCACCGTGGAATAAAGTGCTCAATACTCAATACTTTATTGCATTCCATATGTACATAATATAGATGGTATAAAAATATAGTTAAGACCAATATGGACCCTGTTGGCCAAAGCTAGGAGAGAGGATGAAGGCTAATAAAATAAAGATATTTCACTTATTATTGTCATCATTATTAATAAATTATGTGCCTATCTATTTAAATTAAATTATGTATTGTTATACACAATTAGTACATTGACCTTTTCCTAATATCTCTGCATAGGTACCCGAAAAACTAACAATGAAACACTTTTCATTACTAGATCAATCAACATGTAAAGGATCACGATACATGTCGATTCAAGACAGTTTCATGTCTATATTTCCGTTTTTGAAATTAAAAATGACCTTTTTAGGGTTCCGTAGTCAACTAGGAACCCTTATAGTTATACCCATATAGTTTTTTTAGGGGGGGCTCCCTATATGTAAAGTGGGAAGTGTATTTTTTTTTTTAATTTCAACCCTAACGTGGGATATATTGTTGGATAGGTATTTAAGAATGAATAGGGGTTTACTAAAATCATTTTTGATAATGTCAATAATTTCGGAAATAATCGCTCCAAAAGTAAAAAAACCGGCCAAGTGCGAGTCGGACTCGCCCATGAAGGGTTCCATAGCAGCAAGTAGCATAATATAAAAGTTCTTGTAATGTGTTGTAACTTTGATCGATGTTTTAATAATAGTGTCTTTTTTTCAGTTTATGACGCATTAAAAAAAAACTACTGACTGGATTTCGTTCAAACCAATTTTCGTTGGTAGTTTTTATAGTAATGTACATCATATATTTTTTTTAGTTTTATCATTCTCTTATCTTGGAAGTTAGAGGGGGGGGGACACACATTTTACCACTTTGGAAGTGTCTCTCGCGCAAACTATTCAGTTTAGAAAAAAATGATATTAGAAACCTCAGTATCATTTTTGAAGACCTATCCATAGATACCCCACATGCATGGGTTTGATGAAAAATAAATTTTTGAGTTTCAGTTCTATGTATGGGGACCCCCAAAATTTATTGCTTTTTTTCTATTTTTGTGTGAAAATCTTAATGCGGTTCACATGTATACATCTACTTACAAAGTTTCAAATGTATAGCTCTTATAGTTTCGGAAAAAAGTGGCTGTGACATACGGACGGACGGACAGACAGACAGACAGACAGACAGACAGACAGACAGACAGACAGACAGACAGACAGACAGACAGACAGACAGACAGACATGACGAATCTATAAGGGTTCCGTTTTTTGCCATTTGGCTACGGAACCCTAAAAACAATGTGTCCCCCCCCTCTAACTTTTGAACCGGTTGGCCGGTTTTTTCTACGTTTATCTGGCACCTACCTTAGTGTGCGTCAGCCATTTTAAACCGAAGGTACAATCACCAACTACTGAAATTGAAGGTATTTTGATCGTTTGTGTTTTATTTTTGTAGTGAAATCGGTTATTTTTAATGTAAAAAGTTTTTTTCTAAATACATATATTTTTATTACCAGCTTCTCAGCACAGGCGTTGTTATATCAGTCAGTCATTTTCTTCTTTTATACAACCATATTTTTTAGTATTATATGCGAAATCTGAAACGCCTGTCTAGTATTTTTATTTAGAACTAGCTGTCCGCCCGCGACTTCGTTCGCGTGTACTTATTATCGCACTCTAAACGTGTTTTCCCGTAAGAATAAGATGTTTTTCCGGGATAAAAAGTAGCCTATGTTCTTTTACATGTCAAAGGCTATATGCATGCCAAATTTCATCCAAATCCGTTCAGCCGTTTTTGCGTGATTAAGTAACAAACATCCAAACTTTCACATTTATAATATTAGTTAGGATATCTATGTACAAAATTTCAAAACTGTTTTATGGAAAATGATCCTTGTGTGTGACCAGCCTAATACCAGTTTTTGCAATGGAAACTGGATTGCAAGTGTGTCGTATAATCTAGATAGATATCGCAGAAAAATGTGTGTGTGTGTAGTGAGGCAGGTTTCTTGACTATATGATTTCTCCCGTTTGACGTAGTTTGAGATATTATTTCCTTTGGTGAACGTGGTCATTTAGAAGTTGCTTGGGTCCATTAGTTAGCTGTAGCTCCGTACGTCACTATACTACAATATTGCTATAATGGTGCGGATGACAGCTGTCAGATTCATATAATGTAGCTATAAAAAAGTCACAACGACTTGGTTAATTATTAGGGTAACATTAAATCTGATGTAGTCAACACTGGTTGGATAATCAAGGTTGACTAAGAGATCTTGATCATTGTTTACTAATAACTAACCTTATAAAAAGTATCGATTATAAGTATTTTCATAATGATTTAATAATATAGGGGACTTTTTAACAATAAAAAATGCAAAAGATTAAAGAATAACGACACTTGGGAGAAGTCTACGTTCAACAGTGTTGAAATGATGAGTACGCGCCCGTTGGATAATATCTGTTTTTTTTTTATGAAATAGTCATTTAATAGGGCAACAAACAGAGTTGTGTCTAGAGATGTGCCGTTGCCGGCAATATTGCCAAAAGTATAAATATTGGTGGCAATATTCCCACTTCGGGTAATATTGCCGACAACGGCACTTCTCTAGTTGCATCAAACTACAATTCGACACTGGCTTACAAAATGCAAAAAAAAGTTACGAAAAATTGAATTCCTCGGACTACCCTCATCCTTTCACCATAATTTTACAGTTTAAGCATCTAATCACAATCATTGTGACGTTTTATCGTACGTACAATGACGGTAGCGAAGTGTTAAAACGCTCATTTTAGATCAATTACCCACACTAGAATTCACACAAAGATGGCGCTAAATTGAATCGGTTACACTATAACAATAAAGAATTTCATGTATTTAAAGAGACGTCTAAAGGAGCTTATCGAGAGTGTTTTAGCATGGTAGAAACTAGACTTGTAGAGCTACACTAGATCCACGCCACGCGGCGTCTTTCCATATACAAATCAGTTGTTTTACACGGGTGCGTCGGTCTAAAGTAATTCCAGCACTGTTATAATATAATATAATAATAATAATCTTTATTGTCGCAAAGTTACAGTTCACAAGGTGACTTATAATTAGACACAAGTAAATGTAATGTGCTATAGCTACTGGTACTGTCTCCCAAACTAAGCGAGTGCTTGTGTTTTGGGCGGCAGTGTTCAGTCGTTGAGAAAGGCTCTATGGTTACGATTTACAATATTGGTGCAAGTGAACGTAGTCGCTGGGTACTTTAGAAAAATGGTTACAAAATTTTTATACATGTATTTATTACATAAGTGGACCATATATTAAGGCCCAAGCGCCCGAAAAGTGCCTTAAAACAGTGACTTTCTGAAGCCTACTCCTCGGTAACGGCCAGGTTTATGGTTTTGAAAAAAATATATGTTTATTATAGATTCATGAATAACATTATCAACATTTGATTTTTTCGTGCGATTAATACTTTTGTCTAAAAAAAATATTACATACAACAACATCACATTCGCAACTTTTCCCTACTCCTTCGAAACGGCTTGGATCTTTAGAAACGTTTTTACACATAAAAATTGGTAGTTAAATATTCTTCAAAGTGAACATTGCACATGTAAATCAATCAATATTTCGCAAAGAAAATGGATTTAAAAGTCAGCGGGGCTCTGTCCGGGCGCAGCTGGCCGCAAACAAATGCAGAGACAGTCGTGCTGTCGCATAAACGGGTACGAGAATAGTGACCATTTAATTTCGGCCAGATGGTTCAAGGGACTGTAAGCCTTAAAGTGCGATGCAAGATTGTTGTAGTTTAGTTCCTATGTCGTCACAGAGATGGCGCTACAAAATTATATAACTTAATTATGTACCTATTACATTATTAACAACAACAAATTAAAATAAGAACTAGCTGCTCTATTGATATTATTTTAGGCCAAAGCAATTAAAAATCGTTTATCGTTTCTATTATTTCTAGATTCTAGAAACAGTTTGTTTATTGTGTGTATACATTTACAATAAAGAATATTAAATATTAGCTTTTGCCCGCGGCTTCGACTGCGTTCATAAAATATAGGCTATGTCATTCAGGAAAAAAGCAGCTTTCTATCTGTGAAAACATTTTGGCAAATCGGACCAGTACTTCCAGAGATTACCTCCTATAAACAAACAAATAAAAACAGCACATTTTTAGATATTTTTTTTAGAATTTTTTTTCGATAAAAAGACATGTTATGATGGTTTACATTAAGTTAATTACCGAACAGGTGGAGTTGACCTAGCTGTTAGCGAGGTGTCGAGGGAGAGGCTTCAGAATGTTACTTTTTTAAGGCATTGCTCGGTCGCTAGGGCCTAAGTTAAACAATAGGCTGGCTGCCTTAAAAAATGTAATTAGTCCGTCTTTTAAATTATTCAAAAGGGACACGTATTTTTTAAACAGCTGTGCTACAAAAGCGTCTTATAAAAATAAAATACATAAGTACCTCTTCAATGAATTTTGTCAAACCCTCAATGAAGAGGTTATTTAGAAAGTGTTATCGGTGAATGTGTATGTTTGTGCTAGACAAAAGTAGCTACATCTGTCAACAAACTGCTTTACAGTTTGGCAGAGGTAATATTTATTGTGCTAAATATGTATTTCTGTGAATAAACTATTTTTCATTTTTTCATTTTTTTTTTTATTTGTAAATTAAACCAAAAATGAAAAAGATATAGCCAATTAAAGTTACGTGTAACGTCACGCCGTGCTACATTTTTTCGCACGGGGTGACGTCACACGTGACTTTAATGGGCTATATCTTTGTTATTTTTTGTATAATCGAAAAAAGAAAAAATACGTGTCTAATGTTTTTTTTTTCATAATCTAAAATACGGACTAAATAAAATGTAATTATTTTGACCCTGGAAACTACCCTATTCTTCGAGCTAAATTAGTAAACTTTAATTAATTAATATTTAAACAGAAAAAGCCAAGTATCACCACATTGTTCGCCCAAACAGTTACAATTCGAGAAAGAATCGAAACTAAATCCGGTAAATTCGACCTTCCGTACAGAAAAAAGTAATAGAACATTTTATACAAATCGTATTTCGTTTCATTTAGGTATACAGCGTATTCAATCGGTCAAAGAACTTTTCATTAAATAAATAAAAACAAAATGGCGACGACAAAATTGCTAGACATAAAAAATGTCACGACTGATCCTTAGTTTGACAGCCAACGGTGTCGTAGACGATGTTGCGTATTAAAAAAAAAAGATAAATATCTATGGTTGACCTATAGTGACTTTAGGCGAGATCTCATTTTTTTCTGTTCGATTTTTTTTTTTATTTGTCGTAGGCCTATACAGTACACAGGCCATAAAATGTCAGAAGTTTCATTTGGTAGACTATTGAGAAAAAGTGGTGAAAAATACCGCGGTTTCTCTTTTAAAAATTGATTTTATTTTGTGTGTTGTTTGTTGAAAATATTTGATATATACATACAAATATTAGGTAAACATATTTTTTTTAAGCTATTGCATAGCTTCTATCGCGCGCCTTCAGCGTGGAGACCGAATCCAGAAATTCCGTAACGAAAATAACCTTACACCCCCCACTCATTTGATTTTTGAGCGTGGTGACCGATAAGAAAACAAATGAGTGAACAATCAATCAATATTCAATTCAATGTGTGAAAGTGTAACTTCAATTAGATCAAAGAAAAAAAAAACAAAGGAAAAAAATGCTATGCAATAGCTTTACCGCGGCAGTCCCAGAGTGCCACACGTCTTTTTTTCTTTTTGTTAAGTTAAATAAAATTGTCGTTGTCCTAGAGTCTGTCTAAAATACAGACTTAGGAACTTTTGAACAAAATAAAAAATGAGTTGCGGGCAACGCGATTTTTAGTTGACACTCACTTGTTTCTTGAGATGATGAATCAATAAGCGGGGCCCGGGGTACAATATCTAGAATCAGTTTTCTCTTACAATTCCTGATTGATGTTATTACTTTATACTTATTTAAGACACTATTATACTTTTCTAATTGTATCCAAATTTTGTAATAAAGAATATAATTTAAAAGACTTAAAAGAAAATCATTTGTATTTTTGTTATTGTTAAAAAGTCTCGTAATAATATTAAATCATTAAAAACAATACTTATATTCGATACTTTTTAATAAACAATGATAAAGATCTCTTAATCAACCTTGATTATTGAACCAGTGTTGACTACATCGAATTTCTTTTACCCAACTAACTACACTAAAAAGTCAAACAACTTGTTTGGCTTTTTAGACAGACAACCCAATTATTATCAATAATAAAAAAAAAAATACTAACTACTGAAATTATATCTTTTATCTGTATTTACAACATTATTTTTAGTTTATGCGTAACCTGAATATGCTCGAGCCCCGGTATGAAGGCTTGAAGGAACGGGGTGAGCTTTTAGTCAGTAAGAGACTGACACTGTCTCCCGCTTCACCCAAGAGCGAAGGTTGTCATTGATGATTATCCCACCATAAAAAAAAAGCCTTAAAGGGATGAAATGTGGGTTCAAAGATTTTATAGGGACCTCTATTTCACGCAGGCGAAGCCTCACTTTTTAGACAGAATGTCTGTCTGCCATTTTTCGGCTGATTATGGTTACGAAATGTTCATGGAATTGTTATCAAACATTTTAGAGAACCGTTATCTTAGATTGAATGACACTGTGTCTAGAAACAAAATAGATCGCTTTTTTTTACACGTGGATGAATGTGACGCAAAAACCAGTGTGCTCACAACCGCAGCTCAAAAGGCGCGTGTAACCCAAATCAAAACTTAAAAAAAAGCTGTAACTAACTAGTCAAATGATTTAATGTAAAACAAACTAGCATGATTCGGTTTAAAATGAATACAATTGCTTTTATTGATCCTTTTGGCTTGAGTAAGGCGCTGCGCAAACGTAGACACTCTTAGGGTGAGTTGCACCATTTAACTATAACGATAACTAAACCATAACCAGCCGTGAAACGGCCGCCTATTGGTCAATTCGACGATTTGACAACTATTAACCGCTGTGTTATCGTTATAGTTTAATGGTGCAACTCACCCTTAGTTTTTTGTCACCGACACAAGTAAGTTTTTAAGAGATTGCGCGCAATGAGCAGCTCCACATAAAGACATTCAAATGTCAAAACCGTCAATTTTCGACTTGCTGGGATATCATGATGTTAAAAGTAAGATAATTTTATTCTTATTCCAAGGTGGGTAAGAGACAGTTATACAGGTTGTCTATCGCCATCTCTTACCCACACTGGAATAACAATAAAACAATCGTACTTTACTCGGGGCTGGCTGTGCCGATCAGACATGGTGGTATACTTACCCCATGGCGGGTCGGCATGGACCGCCAGGCACTTCTTCTCATGCAACCGAGCGGGTGGGCAGGTTGCGGATAGCCCAGCTCCGGCTTGGGGACCGCTTCCTGACTGCTTGAGGTCGATCCCCCATCCGGAGTGCCTCGGGTGAGGCTCCGGACAAGAGAAGTTACCCAAAGTCTAATCCCAGGCTAGGGTTAACCCGATACCCACTTCCCGTCTTCCCATACCCCCTAATCACTCCCTCCATGCATCCTCTCATCCTATCGGTCCAGAGGAAGGGCAACCTCGATTCCAAAAAAGCCCACCAACTCTTCAAAAAAATGGAAAAGCAGGATAGTAAAAAAACTACCCAGGTGGGTCCCGGCGTAGCCGGGGAATCCCATGCGGACTTGTCCGTCAGCCCCCATCGTATTCTGGGAGGGGGCAACTTTCTGCCAATTGAAGCCGCGCCTTCAGCGCGACCGGCTGCCGTTTGGGCGCCTACAACCAGCACTGACCAGGCTGCTGTCGACCTGACAGCGCCCTTACCTTGCACAGAACAGGCTGCTGCGTCTCACGCGCCCACATACCCTGACATGACTGGTGCGCAAGCGCCAACCAGACCGACACTGAGCTTACCGTCCACGAGTGCCTGGCAACAGAGCATCGTTAGGAACAGCGTAACGCACAATCCAGACAATGACACTGACGAAGCCAGACTGACCAGTCTCGGTAGCGAACTGCGTGCGTTAGCACGACAGCGCGCAAAGACCGAGGCTAGACTGAGAGACGCTGACCCAGAACTAGGTTCGGGGAAAGTTGATGGCTCAGGTGGGTCCGCCCCGATCCCCGCGGACGAATTACGCCTGCTTTCCAAGCGCGAAAAAATCCGCATCAGGGAAAGGGAGTTGGGTAGCCGCATGCGCAAGATACGCGCAGGCCTTGGCCAGCGCGATGTGCAGGCGACTACTTCAACAGGAGTACGCGACCAGCCCGGATTACGCGAAGGGCTAGCCCAGCGCGGAAAAGAGCCGGACGCGGAAACACACGAGCGGGGGCAAGTACGCGACGGGGCCACCCGACGCGAAAAGCCCTCGCAAGCATCGGAGCCCACAGGGACTGTTGACCGGACCCAAGACCAGACAGACAGACCTCACCTGAAGAAGAGGGGGAAACGGGCTGGGGCTAATCGCCAGTTCCGGATCCCACCTGCACGCAACACGCCGAGCACTTCTAAGCCACAACCTGGCCCTAGTGGCTCAGGGGCGGCAAAGAGGGATTGCCCGGACGACTCGGCATCACCGAGCGCGCTGCAGGGGGATCCGAAGCGGGTGAGGACCCAGGCTGCTCAAGGGGAGCAGAGAACATACGCGCGGGCCACGAAGGACATTCCGGCGCGGCTGGCCGTAGCGATCTGTTTCCCTCCCCCCTCAAGAGACCTGACAAGGGACGAAGCGACTTACGTCAAATCGGAACTTGAAAAACTACTGATTATGTCGGACCCCACGAAACCACTCCCGGCCTTCCGAGGTTACCCTCGGGTGACGGACGGCACCGTGCAGATGTGGTGTGAGGACGACAATGCACTGACTTGGCTGACACAGAACACTCCCTTACTGAAACTCCCTACCACTGACCAGACACTGACAGTCATGAGACAGTCCGACGTGCCAACCTGTGTCCGAGCGGCGCTCTTTGTTCCCAGGTTCAATGGGGACATTGCGCTGCTCCAGAGCCTTCTGATTCGTCAGAACGCTTGGTACGACATTGGGAGGTGGTCGCTGTACCGGGCAACCAAAGTCGGTGGGGATAACTATGGGACGTATCTGACCCTGGGTATCCCCACCGATGAGGTTGACAAGGTCTTGGGGCGGGAGCGGCGTATATCCTACCTGCTGGGTTCGATATACGTTCGTTTCTACCCCCAGACCCATCCCAAGACTGAAGACACAGACCTTGAACGGACCAAAACAGAGGTAACGGACACTGACAAGGACATGGACAAGCTTGAGGAGGAGATGGCCCGAGCAGCCATGGCTGACGCCGATGCCGACAAGGCACCTGCATCCCCTGGATGGACGGCGCAGCTATTGGCGTCCTCACCCACCGATGACTGGCGCGGAGCGGAGGAGGCAGAAACCATTTCAGATGGCTCCATCTCCTCCTAACTTCGTTCCGACGCCAATGTCAACAACACCTATCCAGATCATCCAGACCAACCTCCAGCACAGTCAAACTGCCTCAGCTACCTTACGCAGGGTGCTGGAGACCAACCCCCGAACCATAGCAATGATTCAAGAGCCGTGGGTCAGAAATGACAAGATATGCGGCCTTGGAAGCATTGGAGGTAAACTGATATCTAACACATACAATATAGATAAACCCCGAACTTGCATTTACATACCCCAAGACATACCGATCATACCACTAACCCAATTCTGTTCCAGAGACCTGACAGCGATCAGGCTCCAGATTGGAAATGATGCCCAGAATCTAGTACTAGCCTCGTCGTACATGCCAGGTAACGACGACAGCTGCCCACCGAAGGAACTGACTGATCTTGTTCAACACTGCGAAAACGCCAACCTGGACCTGATCATCTGCACCGATTCAAACGCGCATCACCCACTGTGGGGTAGTGAAGTATCAAACAGCAGGGGTGAGTCACTATCCACATACTTATTCTCCACTAATCTTAACATCGTGAACCGAGGCACAGAACCCACTTGGGTCACAGTCCGCGGACAAACGATCATCGACCTGACTTTAGCTACAGAAAACGCGACAAAATTAATCTCCAACTGGCACGTATCAAATGAACTCTCTTGCTCTGACCACAGAAGAATACGTTTTTCTCTGGCAGCCATAACAAAAAACCCAGAACTAAGGCGCAATCCGCGCCGTACAAACATACCCGAATACAAACACCACTTAACTTCCCTACTAGCCAGGGAACAAAGACCCGTTACCCAAATAACTGACCCCATAGCACTAAATAACGCCGTGACAAAGCTCACGGACAACATAATCAAAGCATACCATACTAACTGCCAACTAAGTCCCTCACACACTAAGGGTAAGAGAAACCCTTGGTGGAATGCAGAGCTTGGCAAACTCAGAAATACATTACGTAAACAATTCAACAGAGCCAAAAACTCAAGACTCCCAGAGGACTGGGAGCAATACAAAGAAACCCAATACAGATATAAGAAAGCAGTCAGGACCGCCAGGAACTCCGCCTGGCGCAATTTCTGTGATAGCATTGAGTCAAATACCGAAGCAGCACGGGTCAGGAAAATTCTGTCAATTGACCAGGAACGTACCCTTGGTGCGCTGAAAAAACTCGACAACAGCTACACACAAACAGACCATGAGACCGGTAGGGTCCTCCTGGAAACGCACTTCCCAGACTGCAACCTACTTGAGGACAGGACGTGGTCGAGCGTACAGGAACAAACCCCAACTGATCTCGACTGGTCCAGAGCACATAACATAGTGACAGAAGACCGAATTAAATGGGCTATTAGGACTTTCCAACCGTATAAGTCACCAGGACTAGACGGTGTCCTTCCGGCGCTACTGCAGTGGGGAGAATACTCCCTGGTGCCGTGGCTGCTGGTGATATACCGAGCCTGTATAGCACACAATTATATACCACACACATGGCGTGAGGTGAAAGTCATTTTCATCCCGAAACCCGGAAAAACTGACTATACGCAACCCAAAGCTTACAGACCCATAAGCCTGACATCTTTCCTACTGAAAACCCTGGAGAGGCTGTGCGATAGATACATCCGGGACGGACCCCTCTTGGTAAGACCGCTCCATAAGCAGCAACATGCCTACTCCATGGGTAAATCAACAGAATCTGCACTACATAGCGTAATCTTAAAAATTGAATGCGCAATAAATCACAAAGGCTCTTCGCTAGCAGTCTTCATAGACATCGAAGGAGCCTTCGATAAGACTATGTTCCGAAGTATTAGCACAGCACTCGAAAGTCATGGTGTTGACCCGACCCTGAGTGGCTGGATCACAAATATGCTCAGATTTAGAGCAGTACAAGTAAATATAAATAGCACCACAAGGGCCATAGTGGCGAAGGGTTGCCCCCAGGGGGGAGTCCTTTCGCCTTTACTGTGGAACTTAGTTGCAGATGACCTAGTTAAAAGACTCAACACAAAAGGTTATTTCGCCGTAGGTTACGCTGACGATATAACCATTATAATAAATGGCACCCACGAAAATACACTATGTAACCTTATGCGACAGGCCTTGAAAATAGTAGAGGACTGGTGTAAGGAACACCAACTGACAGTAAACCCCACCAAGACTGAATTGGTTCTCTTCACCAAAAAAAGGAAACTGGCAGCACTACAACTGCCACTTTTCTTTGGAACTACCCTTAGCCTATCAACTGAAGTCAAGTACCTGGGCGTTTACCTGGACAAACAGCTGAACTGGGCAAAACACACTGAGTACATCACTAAAAAAGCCAGTATATCCATGTGGCAATGTAAACGCATGCTAGGCCGTAGCTGGGGCATAGCCCCAAAGGTGACCCACTGGCTATATACAACTGTTATCAGACCAATAATCACATATGGCTCACTAGTTTGGTGGCCCAGGACTGAACTGAGCACAGCCCAAAAAGACCTTGAAAAACTGCAACGACTCGCCTGCGTAGCGATCACAAGCAGTATGAGAACCACGCCCACGGCTGCCCTGCAGGCGATGCTGGGACTGCCACCACTGCATCTAATAGTACAGGAGGAGGCAGCCTCAGCGGCCTTCAGGCTCAGCGCTTCGGGCATCCTGAGTAAAGACTCCAGAATTAAACACATACGAATAATGGAAAACGCTATTAAAAGACAGCCTATGATGGCAGCACCTAGTGACAGAGCTCCAAAGGCGTATCATTTCCAAAAGCGTTTCAATATTCAATTAACAGAGGAAGCACACGACTACTCAGGCCCAGCAGAACTGAGAGTCTACACGGACGGATCAAAGACAGACACAGGCACGGGCGTTGGAGTCTTCTCCAATGACCTCAATATCAGAATATCCAGAACGCTGGGAAAATTCAACACCGTCTATCAGGCGGAATGTGTTGGCATAATCCTTGCGGCCCACGCCATAGAAACTAGAGATGTAAAGGACACACACATTCGGATACTCTCCGATAGTGTCTCAGTCCTACAATCCCTAGACAAAGATTTTTCCACCTCGAGAATTATACAAGAATGCCACTCTGCACTGGAAAGAGTCACGGTGCCAAAGCGGAACACGGTGACACTACAGTGGATTAAGGGACATAGCGGTTCGCTGGGCAACGACGCGGCGGACGAACTAGCCAGGAGGGGATCTGGAGCGGTGGTCTTCGGGCCCGAACCAATAGTGCCGGTCCCCTTTGGTCAGCTGCGTGTTTGGCTACGGGAACACACACAGATACAAGCGGAACGCTGGTGGTCCTCGACATCGGGATGCAGGCAGGCCAAGGAGGCCCTACCACACCTAAATAAAGTCCTCACCAAAAAACTTTTAAGTTTGAACAGAGGCGGCCTGCGCCTGGTGACGGGGACCATCACCGGGCACTGCACACTGAATAAACACCTTCACACAATAGGCATCACAGACAGTCCCCTGTGCAGAGCATGCTTGGAGGGGGAGGAGACAGTTGCACATGTGCTCCTAGACTGCACAGGGATCACTGAAATACGCACACGAACCATAGGATCCCCGAATTCCCTTATAGATGTCCTGAAAAACCTGAGAGGCCTAATCTGCTTTTGGAGAGAGGTGGGCTGGTTGGAATAAGCCCACCCAAGGTTATGGCCGCTATGGCCCACGTACAATGGTCCGCATAGGACTAAGTGCGGAAACCATTCTCAGACATAAGACATAAGACATCGTACTTTAAACGTCGTGGACCCACCTGAGAAGTGTTGTAAGCTAAGGGATGAAATGTGGCGGTAGCGCGCAACAGCCACTATGTCTCGACTATGGCTGTAGTCGATGGCTCGTTTGTGCCGAGCCTTAGACTATCTCATCAAGAGAAAATGTAAGTAAATAAAAAAAAACAGCGTCACTTTGTATTAGTTTATTGTCACTCTCTGACGTTTTAATTACTGGTACCGAAGTAGTCAATTAACTAACTACTCGTTAGTTTCAAGTAAAATCGTTGTTCATTGAACTTTATTGACAAAATACTGACAAACGCTTGCACTGACTGAACAGGTCCACTCAAATCTGTGTGATTATTTCCTCAAAACACCATCACAGACACTAATCTGCATGGATCTCATATGATTTGACCATTACATGCTCTTTACTGTATGGACTTTAAAAGAGACCGTCCTCTGAGTTTGTTTCGGTGTTTCTTCTCAGGGTAGTTAGCTAGGAAACACCGGCCTCATCTAGTTTAAACTAACGAAATAAAAGTTTCTTTTTTTACTGTTGATAGGCGTCAAGCGCGAACGCTAGACCGCTATCTCATCTGATGGAAAGCGACGATGCGGTCGACGATGGAACGCGCTTACCTAGAAGAAACCTATTCACTCTTTACTTAAAGACTCCTAGGCACAGTCTAAGTAATAGTACAAGTAGGTTGTAGCTATCTGGAAACATAGAAACGACTCCAACGAACGAGTCTTTGCGCGGTGTTATTTTGTTTTACTTTTTCAAAGGATAATTAGAATCTGTCAATATAGTTTTCTATTTGTGTCCTTTCTTGGAGTGGCTTTGTGTTCGTTAGTAACATAGTCTATTATTAGAAAATGTACAGGCCGTATGTCGTACTTTAGATTTGAATTACAGTGTTTCGGAACGACTTAAAAATTGGCTTTAAAAAAGCTATTTGCAAAAAAATATCATTTATAAAATCCCGCCAAAAACTTAAGATAAATGACACCATAGATATCGTATTGTTGTTTTTTTGTTGTCTATGACACAATGTGTCATAATTTAATCTTTGAATTCTGTTAGACATTTTGCACACATACAATCGTCCACCGATCTATGTATTCGGCAAGATATAGTATCGTAATTTTATCTGTTTGTCCTTGGTATTGTTTTTTTATCAAATTGGTGGACAAAAAAGATAATTTGCCAAATCTGAATGAGGCCAGCCATTGTGGTTGATCGGTTTTTTTTTGACCGCGATAATGTACGGTATGGAATTCATATGTACGAAGTTACGAACTAATAAGCTTTTTCGTCATACCATAGATATTAATGGAAACATTAAGTACTTGGGGAACGGCGTTCATCATCATCAGCCTTTTGATGTTTCCTTCACCGTTTTGAGAGCAATGAAATTAATTACACAAAGTCTGGCTGGGTTTGACGCCGCGATACTTTATTATTATTATTAAGTACGAGTACATTCTTTATTGTAGGTACATCACATAAACAAAAAATAAGTGAACAATGGGCAGCCTTATCGCACAGGGCGATCTCTTACAGACAGCCTTTGGATGGACTGAAAGGAGATAGATTATTTAGGGGTTTTCAGTGTACAAACGTCAGAAATAATACTTAATACTTTTTTTTTTTTACTTGGTGTCCGTTGAATATTTAATTTGCAGTTGTTGGATTACATCAAAAACAAATCTATCCTACTTCAGACAATTGCGTTTCTCTTTCTAAGCAATAAATATTATATTAAGCTATTGCATAGCTTCTATCGCGGGCCTTTAGCGTGGAGACCGAATCCAGAAATCCCGTAACGAAAATAACCTAACACCCCCCACTCATTTGTTTTTTGAGCGTGGTGACCGATAAGAAAACAAATGAGTGAACAATCAATCAACCTCCTCCTTTTTTAGAAGTCGGTTAAAGAACAAGACAGGTGTTTCAGGTTTCACAATGCTAAAAAAAGGTTGTATAACAGTAGTTGCCACTCAAGAGATTGACAGTAGCACACAATATAGGGGTTTATAGGTTTGTTTTTAAATCACCCGCATTCCGACATACCATAGATTCTTGGCGCAATTCAACATTATCCAGTAAAGTTTTCAAAGTTGTAGTGTCTAAAAAGTCATACGACTTGGGTAATTATTAGGGTAAAATGAAATCTGATGTAGTCAACACTGGTTCAATAATCAAGATTAATTAAGAGATCTTGATCATTGTTTACTAATAGAGGAACCTTATAAAAAGTATCAAATATAAGTATTTTTTAAATGACTAAATATTATACAAAATTCCCAAGTCGGTTGACTTTAGACAGACTTACGCTCGCCCACGGCAGACTTTTTGTAGGACAGATAATTGGGCCGATTTTGTATATTTGTAACTTTGTTCTGTATTCTGACCGACTTTTTGTAGGACGTGTACGTTGCACTATTGCTATCAGCGTGTTCTATTTTTCTCCTTCCGAAAATCGGTCACCGAATACCTGACGTGGGCGAGAGCCCTTCTACACTCGTTCGCGGATCCGTTCAATGTTACCAACATAGCACGAAGAATCACAAAATTAAAGTGGCAGTGGGCATATTGCTCGCAGAACAAATGGTCGATGGGGACGAAAGATTCCTGGAATGGCAACCACGCTTGGGCAGCGTACGGGAAGCTAAGCGGTATCTTCTCGTCCAATATATCAGTGTCGCAAAACGAAAGTCTATGACCAGTGCGTGTTGCCAGTGATGACATAAGGCTCCGAAACGTGGTCGCTCACAATGGGTCTTGGCAGGAGTCTTACAAGACACTCAACTAGAAAGGGCTGCGCTCGGAATTTTCTAGCGTGATCATAAACGGCCATATCTTTTTTTTCCGTAAACTTACAAGTTTGATTTTTTAACAGCTTCAAAGGACCGTAGATCTGAGTATATGGTTTTAATTTCAACTCGATACCTTCGCGCGTTCCCGAGATAAAGTTTCTTGATAAACAGACAGACAGATGGACCACAAAGCGATCCAAGAGTTCAGTTTTTTTCCTTTAGAGGCATGGAACCCCTAAAAAACAAGGTCAGAAAGATGATAGGTAACAGAATGTACCGAAATTGACGTAAAAAACATTAAGTTCAGGTCTAAAAACTTTTCGTCTAGACATTATTCACTTCTATTGCATTTGAAGACCGCACGTTCAACATTGAACAGGTCAAAGCCAATGAACCATAGACAACAAAAAAGATAAGATAGCCTATAGATAGAATTTGAGAGGTAGGCTATTTTTTTTTTACAATCTTGTAGGAATTTGTGGTTTTGGTCGCTAAGAAGAAAACCGCAAGAGAGAATATTAGTGTGATGATTTTTCTTTGACAGGTCAATAGTACGGAAGCTAATTTGATAGTGGACGAAGTATCAATTCAATAAAATTTTAATTTTTTTTTTCTTCTTTTTGCCTTCGCACAAAAATATTTAATTTCACACTAGAAGACTGATGTTGTTTTGATAAAGGATTGCAGTGGTCGCAAAAACTTATTTTAACAAATGTACGGATGAATTATTGTAGTTTATGGTACAGATTGACAGCTAGCAACTAGAAGTTTGAATACAATGTAATAAAGAAAAATGTGCAATTTTTTAACCTGACATTTCAACAAATAGTTTAAAAAAAGAGTTTATACAAACTGGTCCAAGCATTCTCGAGTTTGCGCTCTTTTTTATGAAAAAGAATGTCTATTTATAAATAGAGTAAGATGAGAAGAAAAGGTTGTATTGATGATTTTAAATTATAACTCAATAAATAAATACGTATTACACCCGCCAATCACATTTCAACCAACATAAATACATACTTCCTACTTTGATTTCATTTTGTTAATCTAATCTTCTTATGGTATGTAATAAAGTAAATCTGTCTAAAAAGTCGAACGACTTGGGTAATTATTAGGGTAAAATGAAAACTGATGTATTCAACACTGGTTCAATAATCAAGGTTGATTAAGAGATCTTGATCATTGTTTACTAATAGAAGACCCTTAAAAAGTATCTAATATAAGTATTTTTAAATGATTAAATATTATACAAAGTTTTCAAGTCGTTTGTCTTTTTAGACAGACTATACATATAAATAAATAAAACTTGACACTGGCCAGAAAATGCAAAAAATACCACTTAAATATATTTGAATTTCGCGCGCCACTTTCGAACTCCCCCTTAAAAAAAGCAATGCAATATTTTAATGTTGGCACCACTTTAAAGATGGCTGCTACCTCGTTTGACATTCACACAATGACACAAGCGATGAAGCGACTATGTACTTGGCAATTGGATTAACGATTGTATTCAATAAAAACATGTCTGTTATCTATGTGTGTATACATGATTCGTCAATGTGTAGGTAACGAGGAAACTGATTGCGAAAATCCGCGGCTAGCGTGCGTACAAATGTGTCTTTATACAATACATGGTTTACAAGTATGTCGCTTAGAATAAATAAAATAACATACTATGCGTTCCAAATAGAAATAGGAAAGCCAGTAACCTCAAACTGTCAAATGTTGAGTGGAAAGTTTGCAGAGGAAACTTATTTGCGTATCTGGTAAATCATTTAATGGCATCTTCACGCCCTTAGGCAGGCCGGACGAATCAGACTTTTACTGATTAAAACGCACTCCTGTTCCTTCTTTGCCTTCGTTCTAAGGCCCCGGGGTTCAGTTTAGCACAAGCCCAGTAGGCTTCGACCCTGCTGGGGCCCTACGGTTTGATATCTTCTTGAGGCGCGCGCGGATCATCGCGCCGTCACCGACTTAGGGACTACTCACACTTATCCAGCTCTATTCAGCTTATGTCCATAGAAAACAACGATCTTGTATGTAGACGCGTACGCATCCATTCAAATTTCCGCGTTTATTCAGCTTCGCGGCAAACAACTATAAAATAAAAACAAATGTGTTTTTATCATGCGAGTGCTTTAGATAGAGTTCAGCGCTGATAAAACTTAAACTTTACGCGGCTGATAGAAGTAGAACTGTATAAGTGTGACTAAAATCGTTCAGCGAAACGCGAATAGAGCTGAATAAGTGAGCGTAGTCCCTTAGGCTCGGTCCTGATGGTTACCGGACAGTAGAACGGTTAACCATAGGTAGCCGACCGCAAGCCGAAATCGGGATCCCGGCGGCTGGGGCATCAGTCGCCCGATTCACGTAAGAACAGTTTGAAAACTGTAACGATATCGTAGCGATTTAGTCGTTTAGACGATTTCCGTATTCACATCCATCAATCGAGTTTAGACGACACCGATTTTAAAGTCGTTTGAAATTCATCGATTTAAAAAAAAAACTGTATGACATTATCCTGGTAGAATACTTATTTATGTAACTGGAAATAAGTCGACAGATCATGAATACCGCTTTTGGATAGGACTTCGATCGAACGACTATAAAACTTCAACGATATTTGGCTTGTTTGATTTTACGTGAATCAGGCTACAGGGCAGTTCTCTCGCGCGTGCGGCCGCTACCTTTGCTAGTATTACTGCTTTGCAGAAGGAGGCGACCGCTTGCCACTCCTCTTCGCTCCGGACCATGGCCCTACGCGACACCCATGCGTTAACAGTTTGTGGTTGGTGCAGCCGTGAACTTCACAATTATATTTTTCCTTCCTCCTTTTTTGTTTTCTTTTTACGTATACCTACTACGTTCAAAATAACATTAGACATTAACAACAACAACACAACACAACAATATTGACAACAACAACAACAACATTGTGTGTATATAAATTGTTAATTATATAAATATAAAACCTTTTATTACTGTCCGTTCAACCGATTTTGACTTTTATTACGTTGGTAGCATGCAAATGGCGGCTGCAGTAAATAGTTGGTATTGTAACCAGTTTTTTGCTTTTAATGCCATCCTTATGCCTACGAAATAGAAGTTAAAATCGATTGAACAGACAGTAAAAAAGGTTTCTTTAAATATCTATTATTCATGAGAATAAAGTATAGGCATTGTTTTAGTGCCTTGTGTTGTGCCAAATAAATTCAGTTTCTTTTCTTTCGCACAGCTCTGACACAGACGGGATCTCCAAAGCTCAAATAAGATAATTCTACAATCATCGCAACACGTTTTATTCGCCAGCACGGCGTTCACTTCCTTCCTAACCGTATCATCGTTATGCCCCGACTGTCATGCATGATTAAGGTGACCATACCGGCATGTTTTGAACGGGATTGTCCCATTTCTCTGTCACCAGTTTCAAGCGCTGATCCAGCTTTCAGAAACGGTTGGGCACGCCGTAATCATGGCGGTAAATCCGCTCTTTGAGGAGTGGCTGAAAGACGTCACAGCGTGCTCCACCTTTAGCATGACGCAGGTTTTTTTTTTTTTTTTTTCGATGGGAAAAATCATCTTATGGCAACCCCCGCTCTTGGGCGGAGTGGGAGATAGTGTCAGACTCTTACTGACTAAAAAACCCATCCCGTTCCTTCAAGCCTTCATCACCAAACATGGTAAGTTTGGGAGAGGAACCTCTCGCAACTGATTTGTGCGCAAGAAAACTCCCGGTTGTCATTATTGTGAGGACCACCACGGTGGAGCATACGGTCGAGGTGTGTCCCGCTTGGGCGGAACATCGCCGTGTCCTCGTGTGAGCGATCATAGGTGTCTTATTCTCAATTTTAACTTGCTAACTGGTGTAAGTATATCATGATCATCAAATCATAATATGACCAAGTAAAATTGGCCAGATCGCTTTAAACGTAAAACTTTGATGATAATTCAATCCTCGTTTGGCCTACTTTCTTTAGACCTTTTATTATCATAGAAATTCTACATCAATGACCACACGAGGATTGACAATTTGACATATCATAAAATTTTAACGTTTAAGCGATGTGGCCATACTTACTTGGCCATGTCATGAAAGTGAATTTCTATGATCTGGGCATGACATATACAAATCCATGTCCCATTTTGAGTACAAAAATATATGGTCACTTTATGCATGATACCATTATCGATACTCGTGACGCTACGGATTTTCCTATATAAAGTTTGCTAGTTTATCATTCCGTATGTACCATAATATTCGCTTATCTTTATTTACGTGCGGATGTCAAAGGGCGATATGGTGCGCCATTTGTAGAGGTGAAAGCTAATTCCAGACACGATTCATAAATTGTCACTAGATGGCGCTGACCTCAATATTTTTAGGTGTTGTTGATATTGCTTGGACTTGCGGATGACGAGTAATGAATGTAATGATCTAAGATACGTAAAAGAAATCTCTTCCCTCTTCTGTTATTTTATTCTGATAAATATTATATGCTAGATATTGTGTTCATTAAGACATTGCGCATAGGCAGCCTAGATAAATCTGGTGCCAATGATGTTCAACAATAAAATTTGTTGTTACATTTTCGACTAATGTCAAAAAAGAATAATGTAATGTAATGTGTCATTTGTTACTTTCCCAAATAACAAATGAGGGGTAATATTAATTACCCCTCATTCAAAATTCGAAATTCGAGCATCAGCTGAAAGAATGTGCCCCAAGGAACTGAAAAACTATAGGTTGCCTCCTTTTTTTGTGGTGCAAATAAAAAGGTTGCCTTGCATAAATAGGTAAGTAAATAGCCATAATTTACCCTTATCTGTTATTTGATCGATTTTTTTTCATGTTAATTAATGTTTTTTTAGTCTAATAGAAGCTATTAGTAACGATAGAACTCATTTGTCAGTATTTGGATAAAGCCAAAAATATGTATATAAAATGTTCGCGATCTCAGACGAATTGTGTTGTTTAACATCATTGGTACCAGATTTAGCTAGGCGACCTATTCGGATTGTCTTAATAAACGCATTATCTAGCACATAATATTTATCATAATCGAATAACAGATGAGGGAAGAGATTTCTTCAACGGATCTCATACTAGAGGGGTGAAAGCTAATCCAGACAGGAGTCATGTTGTCACTAGATGGCGCTGAGCTCAATATTTTTAGTTGAGTAATTTTTTTTTTATGTAACAAAATCATCTAATGTCACTCAGGAATAAAACAGCTTCCTATCGGTGAAAACTTTTAGAGATTACTTACCTCCTACAAACAAAAAAAGACGTGTGGCACTCGGGGACTGCCGCGGTAAAGCTATTGCATAGCATTTTTATCAACTTATGCAATTATAATTATTAATTTATTTTATATAAGCAGTATTTTTTTTTCTTTGATATTAATTGAAGTTACTCATTTATTTTCTTATCGGTCACCACGCTCAAAAAACAAATGAATGGGGGGTGTTAGGTTATTTTCGTTACGGAATTTCTGGATTCGGTCTCCACGCTCAAGGCCCGCGATAGAAGCTATCCAATAGCTTAAAAACTAACTTTACCTCGCGGCCTCGTTATAATATTTGTGTACTCTAGGTAATCGCTAAAAATTTAATACCTCATTGACTAGGTTCCGTTTGTTTGACTCGCAGTTTGCGTGTACGATAATATCTAATAGCTACAACGTCCGATTAGATTTGGATATAACTGGATTGGCAAATAGGATATAAGCAACAGTTAAGGTAGAATTACGTTAGACCGACACACATGAGTGACACGCCTGATTTGTACGTAGAACGACGTCGCGTGGCGTGGATCTAGTGTAGCTCTACAAGTTTAGTTTCCATATAAAATGTATGGAAGTGGTGGTGATATGGTAAGTGTAGTTAAAGCTTTAAAGTAGAACTACATGGCCCACACGTGGGCCATGTACGCCGATCAGTAGCCTGATTCACGTAAAATCAAACAAGCCAAATATCGTTGAAGTTTTATAGTGGTTCGATCGAAGTCCTGGAAGTCCGAATTCACGATCTGTCGACTTATTTCCAGTTACATTAATAAGTATTCTACCAGGATAATGTAATACAGATTTTTTTTAAATCGACGAATTTCAAACGACTTTAAAATCGGTGTCGTTCAAACTCGATTGATGGATGTGAATACGGAAATGGTCTAATCGACTAAATCGTTACGATACCGTTACGGTTTTCATTACGTGAATCGGGCTACTGGGCACGTTGGTCTCCATACATTTTGTATAGCAACTAGACTTATAGTCTGTCTAAGAAATTAAACGACTTGGGAATTATTAAAGGAAATAAAAATCTGTTGTTGGCGACCCGAATTTTATTTTACATTACTTGTTTCTTGAGACGATGGTAGTTCTACAACAGATGTTGATCTTAATATTATGTATGACCTTAGTGATGATGAATCAATGAGGAGAGTCAAAATATTTAGAATCAGGTTTCTCTTACGATTCCAGATTTATGTTACTACTTACTTAACTTATGACACTATTATATCTTTGCAAATATGTGTATCCTACTTTTATAATAAGAATATTATTAAAGATACTGAAATAGGTATGTTTATCCTAAACGAAAATCTTTTGTATTTTGTATTATTAAAAAGTCGCCTAATAAATAACATTATATTTGATACTTTCTATAAGGTTCTTCTATAAGTAAACAATGATCAAGATCTCTTAATCAACCTTGATTACTGAACCAGTGTTGACTACATTAGATTTCATTTTACCCTAATAATTACCTAAATCGATTGATATTTTAGACAGATTATAATATTTGTTATTTAATATGTAACCTTTAGGTACGGCTTACGGCACCCTATAAAAGAAGTATTATGTTTATAACTATAGCATTTACGGTTACTGATAAAGAGACACACTGACATATTGTTATATACTCAAATAAATTAGCGCTTATCAGAAACAAGGAATACGATACAAATAAGCATTGTTTTATAAATTACAATCAAATGTTTGTGTCAATCAATATAAATGACTTCTTGAAATTACACAAACAGGGCTTTTTAAGTGTTCCCAGACCAGTGACCGATTTTGACTTTTACGTTAGTGAAATGACAAATAGCGGCTGCAGTAAGTGAGTAAATAGTTGGTATTGTATCCACTTTTCTGCTTGCTATCCTTATTTCTACGAACTAGAAGTTAAAATCGGTTGAACGGACTGTTGGAATATACCAAAAACAAATCCATCCTGCTTCAACATTATGGTCTTTCTCTTTCTAAGCAATAAATTTTATATTTTAATCAACAGAGTCCTCCATGACCACTGGACTGAAATCCCTAGTATGGTTACAGTAACTGTATTCCACTGGCCTTGCTGCACACGTCTCACGTGATATTACTGAAACACACCTTCCAATATAAAGAAAAGGAAACAGTTATTATTGAAATCCTTAAAACGAAGTTTCACTTTGGTAACCTATTAACCCTAACACAGACAGTTAAAAAGGTTTCTTTATAATGTCTAATCTTAACGCATATAGGGTTCAATGTGGTACCTAAGTAGTAGAGGTCAGTGAACTTCACTCGAAAAATCCCGCCAAAATCTCTTCAATAGAGTTTGGAAAAGGTTAGTCTAATATACAGACAGATATTCTCGTTTTTGTACTTGGCTAGGCGTATATGCAGACTGATATTCTCGTATCAGTACTTACAAGATGGTAAACGGTGATGTGGTCGACAAAATAAGGCATGATAATCATTCGATGTCTGCCCTGAATTTTAATTAGGCAATGTAGTTGGGATTTCTCGCATGCCGTGGCATTTGGCCAAGAATGCGTTCTAAGGAAAGAAACGATCCACTGCAAACATCAATAACTTTTTTTATGACATTTCAAGTACATACGTTTCAAAAAGGCATTTTGTATCTGTGGTGACATCAGAAATGTCATGACATAAGTAATGTAACGACATCAGAAATTTCATGACATCAGAAATGTCATGACTTGGAGTGTTTTGGCGAGATTTCTTCGAGTGAAATTGAGTGTCTGTTTTAATTATTCGCAAATTGATTCCTACTGGATATTGTGATATAAAATTGGTGTAGTTTAGTATCTCAAGTGTCTGCGCAACTGGACAATATATAGAATCATTGAAACAGGAGCCATCTCGGTGGAATGGAGCTGAGAATTTTATTGTAGTGTTAACTACCTCGGTGAAGTTTCCCGAGAAGATTGGAGTGATATATTTGCTGGCAAATACTACCATTAGAATGTGTACGTACTTCAATACTATATTGGTAAACTAGTGAACTATTCATTACGAAAATATGGCTTAATGGACTTAGTATTCAAGCCAAAAATATTAACAAAAAAAATATATATATAATTTCGGCATGGAATTCATAAGTACACCTGCAACTACAAGCCAACGGGATACTGGCTGGAATAAAAGAAAAAATGGCCCGATTGCCAAAACAAATATTTTTTTTAAGAACTATTTTCGACCAGCCCTCACCAGTTTCACAACTTTCACGAAACTTATCTTGAGAATTTCTATTGCCAGCCTACTATCTTTTTTTTTAAAAAAAAACTTGCTAAATCTAATGCTTAGTTTATTTTTTATTTAATTATAATTATGTAATTGAAAGATGCTAAATTTGAATTGTATAGACAATTTTAAATGATGAACTCACTAATCAATCAGTAGTCACGTGTTTTTTTTTTAAATTACTGCCGTAAGATTAAAAAAAAATACTTGGTGAAGAATGGAGGAAATTAAAAAAAAATCTGTCATAGCGAAGTGCTAGATTCTAGTTTATAAATAATAATTTTGAAACATTATTTTATCTCATACGTTATAATGTCATTACTATTTACTGGCTAGTAGTGGCTAGTAGCTGACGATTTCTAATGACCATTGATGGATTCAATGACTTGAGATTTCACTTAAAAATTTTTCTAAAAAGTCTTTTATTAAAATATAAAAGTTGCTCTGTAATCGCAGGACGGGGTCGTAGCAGACCAAGAAGGAGATGGCGGGACTAGAGATGTGCCGTTGCCGGCAATATGGGAATATCGCTGGCAATATTACCACCAATATTCATACTTCGGGCAATATTTACTGCAATATGGGAATATTACCGGCAATATTGCAACCAATATTCATACTTCGGGCAATATTTACTGCAATAAGGGAATATTGCCGGCAATATTGCAACCAATATTCATATTTCGGGCAATATTTACTGCAATATGGGAATAGACTTGATTTTATTGGAGATCTTTTAACGTCCATTTTTTACCAATTGATGTTCGCTGTTTGAAATTTTATTTTGATATTTTAACTTGCAAGCCTTCGCTAATAACACAATTAGGGAAAAACCCAATAACACTTTACCTGACCAGGAAATCTGGACTTGACAAACAGACCCACGTCATAAATTATGAAAAACAGATACCTAGCCAATAATTCTATTTATAGAATAAAATACGATACAATAATTTTGCTATCTAAGATTATTTATGCATTGCGCGGAAAATTCCATAGATTATAAAGATATAGAATTGACGTTGTCTGTTGCTGAAGCGGCAGATAAAAAAAAACTAATGCCTTTTCGCATTGGCCGATAAGAATTCTTAGTGCCATACATTTTTTCCGACAAACATTCTCGCGTTTATCTCACCAGGGTCGCACATCCACGACCAAACACTCGCATCTCGTCAGCTCTTCTGTCACCTATGGGGATTGAAGAGCTAAACGAGATGGAGTACCCAGTCACGAACACACGACGCTGGCGAATAAGAACCGAACACACTTGTCTAACCAATCCGACGCTACTGCTGGACATAGGCCTCCCCCAAGTGTCGCCACAACGACCGGTCCTGTGCGCCGCAAGGTTCTGGAGTGGCGAACGCGCACGGGAAGGCCTCCTATAAGGAGGGTTGTTTAGCTTCAGCACCCAACTGTGCATTAATGACCGCTATGTCCTGCCATGACCTGTTTTGTAGTTAGTGTCCTTTTTAAAATATTTTTGGGAAAAAATGCCTATAACATCTTGTAAAAACTATTGGAACCTATTCAGTTACTAATTCTGAACCAACTATATTCGGGTTTTGTCACGGGTATGGGTTTCGCATTATATACTAAAAATAATGTTGGTAGAGTCTGTCTAATAAGTTAAACGACTTGGGTAATTATTAGGATTTAATGAAATCTGATGTAGTCAACACGGGTTCAATAATCAAGGTTGATTAAGAGATAGAGATCATTGTTTACTAACAGAAGAACCTTATGAAAAGTATTGAATATAAGTATTTTTTAAATGATTAAATATTGTACAAAATTCCCAAGTCGGTTGACTTATTAGACAGACAGAATTTTAAATTTGTGATACCCATTCGAAGCAAAGTTTTTTCTATGCTTATAAAAATCTTACATCAGATATCACAAAGATATCAACATTTCTAAATGAGTCATCATCATCATCATCATATCAGCCGAAAGACGTCCACTGTTGGACATAGGCCTCCCCCAAGCGTCGCCACAACGACCGGTCCTGTGCATCACGCATCCATCGGATTCCCGCAAACCTGACCAGGTCATCGGTCCACCTTGTTGGAGGCCGTCCAACGTTGCGTCTTCCGGTACGAGGTCGCCACTCCAGAACCTTTCGTCCCCATCGACCATGAGTCATCATGGTTCTTACTAATTTAGACTAAGATCAACATGACAGTATATTTTCCCTCATTGAGGACAAACAATGGCTTTTTCCGGTTGTCCTTAATATTACAAGAGTTGGGGACACCGGTTCTTATATAAAATATCTATGGACGACATTGGGTTTCCCATAATAAATTATATAAATTATGTGCTTCACATATACCTTATAATTATACTTAACTAGCTTTTGCCCGCGGCTTCGCTCCCGCTCTTCCCTACTTCAGCCTACTATACCCTACTCTACCCTACTATACCCTACTCTACCCTACCCTACTCTACCCTACCCTACTCTACCCTACTCTACTCTACTCTACCCTACTCTATCCTACTCTACCCTACCCTACTCTACTCTACTCTACCCTACTCTACCCTACTCTACCCTACTCTACCCCACTCTACCCTACTCTACTCTACCCTACTCTACCCTACTCTACCCTACCCTACTCTACTCTACTCTACCCTACTCTACCCTACTATACCCTACTCTACCCTACCCTACTCTACCCTACTTTACCCTACCCTACTCTACTCTACTCTACCCTAAAAAAAAAAAAAAAAAAAAAAAAAAGTATCCTATGTCCTTCTCCTGGTTCTTAGCTACCTCCCTACCAATTTTCAGCCAAATCGGTTCAGCCGTTCTTGAGTTATAAGTGGTGTAACTAACACGACTTACTTTTATATATATAGATATAGGTAAATCTCGTCGACGGCGCGCACTGTTCCCGCGCGCCTCAAAGAGTTGTCAGCAACAGCAGGGACCCAGCTGGGTCGAAGCCTACTGGGGCCAGGGTGGGTTTTTTAGTCAGTAAGAGTCTGATACTAGCCCAAGGGCGGGGTATGTCATTTGGATGATTTTTACTCACCAAAAAATATAATAAATATAGGTAAACCTAAAAGTGTAGTGTAACTGACGTAGACATTTGTCATATAAAGTTACGTCTCATGTAACTTAAAACGTAAACACGTAACATCAGATTAAATATTTTTTCCCGCTCATAATATTTTTTTTGCTAGGTACGTCATGAAAGTGTCAGAAAATTTTATGTAATCTCTAACTCAGATTGAAGGACTCTACATCCATAGTCAAAATAAAAAAACCGGCCAAGTGCGAGTCGGACTCGCCCATGAAGGGTTCCGTAGCAGCAAGTAACATAATATAAAAGTTCTTGTAATGTGTTGTAACTTTGATCGATGTTTTAATAATAGTGTATTTTTTTCGATTTATGACGCATTAAAAAAAAATTACTTAATAGATTTCGTTCAAACCAATTTTCGTTGGTAGTTTTTATAGTAATGTACATCATATATTTTTTTTAGTTTTATCATTCTATTATTTTAGAAGTTAGAGGGGGGGGGACACACATTTTACCACTTTGGAAGTGTCTCTCGCTCAAACTATTCAGTTTAGAAAAAAAATGATATTAGAAACCTCAGTATCATTTTTGAAGACCTATCCATAGATACCCCACACGTATGGGTTTGATGAAAAAAATTTTTTTGAGTTTTAGTTCTAAGTATGGGGACCCCCAAAATTTATTGCTTTTTTTCTATTGTTGTGTGAAAATCTTAATGCGGTTCACAGAATACATCTATTTACAAAGTTTCAACAGTATAGCTCTTATAGTTTCGGAAAAAAGTGGCTGTGACATACGGACGGACGGACAGACAGACAGACAGACAGACAGACAGACAGACATGACGAATCTATAAGGGTTCCGTTTTTTGCCATTTGGCTACGGAACCCTAAAAAACAGTAGCTGTCAGTGTCAATAAAAGCGGGAGAGTAATCGACGTTAGGGAAAGCGCGGGAAAACTGAAAGTAAGATGGCCGCTAAGTCATTTATTATGTAGGTATTCTAACTTACTTGTTATTCTTCCAATTACAAGGATGTATTAAAATGAGAGGCAAAAATAAGGTTGTGTAACTGAACCTTTGACTTTCCTTAAAGCAAGGGGACAATTTGCATTCTATAACAAAAATATATTTTTCGTCTCTGGTACAAGACTGAATGAATGAATGAAAAATGAGTTTTTTTTTTTCAGTTTTCAGGCTAAAGTTAACCTTGCTTTGTTTGTTTGGCGTTATTTTTGTTTCACAATATTTATTAATGATATTTAATTTTTGACAAACTTAAGTTACAGTGGGCAGGGCACATTGCTCTTAGAACCGTCGATCGGACCTTAAAGTTCTGGATTGGCGACTGCGCACTGGAAGACGCACTGTGATAGGCTCTCCACAAGGTTCGATAACCTGGTGAGAGTCGCGAGAATGCGATGGACGCAAGACGCACAGGGCTGTTCATTGTGGCGACACTTAGGGGAGGCTTATGTCAGCAGCGGACGTCTTTCGTCTGTAAGATGGTGATGATGATATAGCTATAATTTTGACTTGAAAAAAAAAAAGTCCTAAGTTTTAGCTATCAGGAAACACAGTATCCGGCAGGGAATTCCACTCCTCAGTTAGAAATATGTTGAAATAAATTGCGAGTGTATGTTTTTTGAGTCTTCATAAAAATCCCAGATTTCAGATAAATGATTTACTAAAAAGTTTCTAATTAACTTAATGTACACGGTACACACCAAAAGGCTTGCTAGCCTGTTGGTTTTCTTCCTGGTTTTTAACCGACTTCTAAAAAGGAGAAGGGTCTCAATTCGACCGTATACACCGCTAAATTTTAATCGTTTTAATCCCGTGGAGGGTCGATCCGGTACATAAAACACTATCCATTCGTAGAGATAAAATAAAAAAATAAAGCACCTTTTTTTCAAAACTCGTATTAATTTACGCATGTACGAAATTAATTTCTTTAGGAAAACGTCAGCGTCATCGAGTTCAATGACCTGTAAGTAGTTTGTGTGGACTATTACCTAACTACTTTTTACTAACAATTTTTTTACTTTGAAGTCGGTTTAATTTTTTTTTTTGTAAAAAGTTTTTTTTCTCTTTGGTTTTCCTGCTGGTTGGTTTTGAGTAGCTACTCAGCATCGAAACTGCACTGATTCTAAATCCAACATTGATATACTATAGTTAATTGGATCAACCAGCCAATCAACGCTCAACATGAGATTCTACGATAAA
Organism: Mythimna albipuncta; assembly: GCA_929112965.1. NCBI lineage: Eukaryota > Metazoa > Arthropoda > Insecta > Lepidoptera > Noctuidae > Mythimna > Mythimna albipuncta. Next base: position 6,402,851 of record OV815985.1, on the reverse strand, counting down.
TTCCCTTATCAAAAAATTTGATCAGGATTTTTAAATAGTTACCGTTACTATCGCTTTGAGATACCACTGCCACTTTGATTATGTGAACAGTTAAGCCCCAAGCGCCTGAACAGTGCCATAAAACTGTGACTTTCCGAAGCCTACTTCTTGGTAACGGCCAGGGCCTCAAGTCTGCTATTACAATAGTGTCAGAATTGTCTATCATTGATTTCATAATTGTTGATTTTGACAAGTTTTGGTTTGGTAATCTACTAATATAATGGCGTCATTATGACTTTCCGATGGTCAACCACTGACACTCCATTGAAAGAAATGGCATAGAATGGTAATCTCGTACATAATGATAAATGGATATCTGACGTATGCGGTAATCTGCTAACATTTTGTCCTTTTAATAAGCTCGGTATTGTCATTCTACCACAATTCTATTACAAGACCATTGACCGATCAATGATCGATCATTATGAATTAGCAGATTACAAGCTTTTAGCAAAATGACAATGGGATCGTGTTGGAATGACGAATTTATAAAAATAGCAGCTTAGAATAATAATAGCAGACTTGGGCCACAGGTTAATAGATTTCAAAAAAATATGTTTATTATAGATTTATGAACAACATTATTACCTGGTGAAGGTCGAGGGAATCTGATGGACGCCAGACGCACAGGAGCGGTCTGTAAGGCCACAATTGGGGGTCTGTGTCTAACAGTGGCCGTCTTTTGACAGATCGTGATAATGGACGGTAACCTACTCATTGCTCGCCATCCGCATGCCTGCTAGCCGACGGCAAGCCGGCGCCGAGACAAATTTACTACCGACCGAGGCAACAATGCTTCCGTGCACTAAGTTTGAAGTTTGAACATCGCCATAATTGAACGTAACAAATTAATTCGCATTCAATTGTTTTATTGATTAGGTCTTGCTTCATAGTTAACGGTCATGACGAGACTATCAAAAATAATGGAACATAATTGCATTGTCTTTTAAAATAATGTATTTGAATTTACGAGTTCGTTCGTACGCTCATTCATGGTTTTGGCGGGTAGGCTGAATATGGCGTCGTACTATAGACATTTGTGACGTTATAATGGCTTATCCTTGTCTGTGCTAACCCATTATAGTAGGTTATCCGTATTTGTAGTATGGCAACACAGTACCCAAGTGTCTGGCCTTCACGAAGATACTGCATTACAAACCAAACGTCAAAAAATTTAAAACTACAAGAAAATATTTACTCTATGAGCGAAATTATGTTTGTTAATTATAATTAGCAAACATAATTACGTTAATTATAATTAATTAATTGGAAAATAAAATCTACACTGTTAATATTAAGAGGTTAATTTTGTTTGTAGGAGGTAATCTCTGAATGTACGGGTCCGACAGCTAAATTTTTTTTCACCATTTTATAGTTGCTTTATTCCTGCGTTACGCATGCTATATTTTATATAAAAGCTAGTATTTAAATGAAATGATTATAATTTAATTGGATAGATCACAACTTGGATAAAGAGATCTCATCATCAGCTTCCTGCCCTAGTCCCGTTTTATTTCGGCGCAACACGTTTTTTTCTTCCATTCTTTATAGTGGGAAAAAATCATGTGGTGACATCCCCCGCCCTTGGGCGGAGCGGGAGATAGTGTCAGACTCTTACTGACTAAAAGACCCACCCCGTTCCTTCTAGCCTTCATACCGGGGCTCGAGCGCCCTTTCGGATAACCCTGGCCCCAGTAGGTTCCATTCTGTCCTTTCACTCGTCACGCTATCACTAACTCCCTTTTCTTTCATATCGCTTCTCACACAATTCATCCATCTTTAGGATAAAGAGATCTCAATAAAAAAAAACAACAAGTAACACTATCGACTTAGAAGTAGTAAGTAAATAGGATATGTGTCACATCCGCGCAAAACGCGCTCAGTAAAATGCTGGGGTTCGAGTAAGACAAAGCCACTGATTTTCAGCACCAGCCGTCGTCGACGGTGAGACGCTGATCGACCAGCAAAGACATAGGCCATTTTTTATCCCAGTAGTACGCGCCCGGCGTTGGTTAATATCCGAGTTGAGTGCCGTAAAAGATAGCCATAGATTTTGGCGTTTAAATATTTTAAGACAACAATCAGATGATCGTAATCAGCGCTGATTGGCTGACAAGGTCAGATGCATAACTGTTTTTGCATGTGGGCTGTTGTTTTGAAAAGGCGCAAAGCGTGGGTTGTCAATTGACATTATTTATTTCTCAGTACCACCTGTAGTGCAGTAGCTATTGTCTATGAGTAGTTTTGTTTTTAAATCCTCGAGGTTGTTTTTTTTATGTTGCCAGGTACTCATTGTTTGAGTTTTGGAACATGGAACACAGATTTAAAATCGAAAGCGGATGTTATAGCTTTTTTTTTTATAATGGCATACAGGCGGCCTGCTACCTGAAAGTATGGACAAAGAGACGGCCATCTGCGATTACGAGCCTTTTGGGAACACATTCATTATGCGTCTGTACGCTGTAGTATTTAGCTGTCTAAGGAGAGGAATTATCTGCCGGAGTCTGTGTTTCCTGATAGCTATAACCTAGGGATCTAGAGTAAATATGTTACTTTTAGGCAAGCGAGCGTGCTCCATCGTCGGCCACATCATCGCTTACCATCAGTTGAGATAGTGGCCTAAGCATAATAAAAAGTCTCTATTTTATTATTAAATGCCAAAGTTACGTAAACAATAATTAGCAGTTATGTGTCAAAAGTAATGTCATTAGGTGAATTGAAGTGCAAATTGGATACGCGCACGAAGGGTTACGCACCTTCAGTAGCAAAAAAAAAAAAATTTAAAAAACCCGTTTGTTGCATGGAAGACCCCTTAAACATTCATTTTATTCTGTTTTTTAGTATTACTATTATATTTAACGTGAGTTTTATATGCTTCAGAAATGTACCTACTTACATTTTGTTTTGCTTCGCCACTTATTATAAATATTTTTATTAATAAATCATATTCATAAATCTAGGTAAATGTTCTTTAATTTTCTTTTCTCAATAAAAGTATCAAATCATATCACAACGAAATAAGACACCATTTGCAAAAACTATATCGCATTATTCACATTATTTCTGCCTCTGTATCTAAAAGTATAAATAGACATTGAATAATTTCAAAAGATTCAAAACGACGACGATCAAAAAGTGAAGGACAAATGTCAAAAGATTCAAAACATCAAATTCCATGAAAATTCTAAGAAAAATTTGAATATGAAATTGATGACAGCTTATGTCATCAATTCCATTCGCGCCATTTTTTGCTGAACAATCTTCTGTCCCGTTCGCACGCGTTCGATATTATATCTCTGTCTCACTCACACATGTTACTAACTAGTATTGTATGTAAATTATGCAACTTTTTTTGCTACTTTGTTATGTCATTACAGGACCTTGATTACTCACATTATCATAAGTATTTCTTAGTAATATTTTGCTAAACTTACTTACTTATGATTCTTAAATAGATGGATGTACAATATTAGTTATTATGAAGACCGTTAACAAACAAAATGGCGGAAATTACAGCGGAGTTGAGATTTACGAATACTGATAAATGCTTACACTGACTGGACAGGTCCACTCAAATCGGTGAGGTACTTTCCTCAAATGACCATGTCAGACACTAATCATGCAATCAAGCATGGTTCTAATATGATTTGACCATTACTTGTTTGCTGTATGGACTTTAAAAGAGACTTTGAGCCCTGAGTTTGCTTCAGTGTTTCTTCTCAGGGTAGTCAGCTACGAAACACCGTCGTCATCAAGTTCAAACTGACGAAAAAGACGTGTAAAAGTGTTTCTAAAAAACCTATTTGCAAAATAAATATATTTATCATTATTAGCATGATAGTTAACATGAAGAATTGAAGAAGAAAAACGTGTTCTGTCAAGCCCAAGTAACATAGAACAAAGAACGGAATGTAGTTTTGGCGGACTTTTTTCAAATAAAGTTCTATGTTTGTTTAAGTTATTCACAAATTGATTTCTATTAGATATATCGATGTAAAATTGGTGCAGTTTAGTATCTCAAGTGACTACGCAACTGGACAATATGTGGAATCCTGTGGAATCATTAAAAAAGGCGCCATCTCGGTGAAATTGAACTGAGGATTTTATTATTGGCTTGATCTAGGCTGACTCGACACATTTACTCTCAAATACCTACTTACTGTAAAAATATTAGAATGACAACCGCATTCTAATGAAACTACAGTACAATTCACGAATTATGGCGGCCGTTAAGTTTGCGCAGAAGGCTGCGCAGTAACGTGTTTTAGGAACCAAATGGCGACGTGCGTGTGCGAGAAGAGTGTAGTATGCGCGAACGTTCGCAAAGGCTAACTTCACGGCCGCCATCATTCGTGAATTGTACTGTAAATGTGACTAAAGTAGGCGCCAGATAACAGTGGAATAACGTTCATTGACCCTCCTACACTTGTTGAGTTCAAAAAAGACGGAATTAAAGACAAAGCTGTCTTGAATCGACATGTATCCTGATCCATGACACATGATATAGTAATGAAAAGCAGTTCATTGTTTATTCCACTGTTACTGGCGCCTTCTAAACTGCGCACAAACCATGCAAAGCCAAAATAATATTAATAAAAAAAAAAACAGGAAAAAAGACCAATCAATAATATTGTAAGTAGGTAAGTCCATTCAACATTTTATAACAGCCCAGCCCATAGATAACAACAGATTATGTCATAATGGTAACACCTTCGCCAAAGATAAAAAATTGATGAGAAGATAATTTTTAGTAGATATTTATTTTTTTATGTTACCAAGACAGGTATTTTGGAAATAAGATTAAATTACGAAGTACTTGAAATCTCACTTTGGATAATACGCTTTATGTCATAGAAAATAACGTTCAAATTCCACTACAAGCAGTGGCGTAACTATATCATCTGAGGCCCGTGGCAAATTCATTAAATGGGGCCCCCGATAAATCACGTCACGTTGTGATTTCATTTTAATTTTTTTTTATACTTATATTTTGGGTTACTTCTGAAATCGCGGCCTCTGAGACCGGGGGCCCCGTAGGGCCGGGGGCCCCGTCGGGCCTCGGGCCTGTGGCATTTTGCCAGCCTTGCCACCCTATGGTTACGCCACTGACTACAAGATCTATATCTCCTTATAATACTAAAAATCCGTAAAATAATGTATATGAGCTACACCGAGGGTTTCTTATTTTACCTACCTATGTAAATATTTAGTTTGAATCCCGAATAGAGCAAAAAAAAAAATTGTAATGTAATAATATAAGTTGTTATCCAATAATATAAGGTGAAAAGGTTACTGAGATAAATCTTGTAAACATTTTCAATATGATTAATTTATACGTACCTAATTTTTTTTTCCGATGGGAAAAATCATCCAATGACAACCCCCGCTCTTGGGCGGAGCGGGAGATAGTGTCAGACTCTTACTGACTAATAAACCCATCCATCCCGTTCCTTCAAGCCTTCATACCGGGGCTCGAGCGCCCTTTCGGATAACCCTAGCCCCAGGGATATTAACTCTGGCCCCAGGTGATTATTATACATAAGAATTAGGCTCAACTCACACCAAAAGAGCGTCGAAGCACAGCGACGCGGAGCGCAGTTTCAGTGTCATATGAATTTTAACTTTATTTTCATTGCTATAATACTTATTATCGCATGAGAAACTCGAACGAGTCGCACGGATGCCCGCGGCGCCGCGGGAATTCCAGCGAATTCTATGAACGGTAAACGGATCGCTGCCCTTCGCCGCTCTTTTGGTGTGAGTTGACCCTAATTGTATCTTCTTTAAGTAAAGCTGTTGGGCCCTGATGACCAACGAGGATCGAGAAGGCGTGACAGATTTTTACTGACTAAAAACCAACTCCTGTTCTTTCTTTGCCATCGTTCAGGGCCCTAGGGATCTCTTTCTCGTCATCCATGGCCCAGTAGGCTTCGACCCTTCTGGGCCCCTACGGATACGCGCCGTCGACGACTTGGGCTCGGTCTGGACGGTTACCGGACGGTCCGATAGCAAGCAATCTATTGCTGGCTATTGCGTCCGCGGTGGTGGTTGGAAATCGGGATCGGAATCCTGGAGACTGAGGCGCGAGCGCCATTGCCTCGCGCGTAAACGCCTCCTTTGCTAGCATTACAACTTCGCAGAAGGAAGCGACCACCTGCCACTCCTCCTCACTCCGGACCATAGCCTGTACCAAGTTCTGGCGCGAGGGATGGTCCCAGATGTCATCTGGGTCTTTAATTCCCATTCCGTGATAGGTTAAAATGTCAAGCGTGAGAACACATTTTTTTTTTCAATTGGCGTCATACACAAACCCATTAATTTCAATTAATAGTTTCGGGGACTCCCCCTTTTACCGCTTTGGTTCGACGAGTGTTTTTGCCAGGGTCGTGTGTTCGCGACTGGGTACTCCATCTCGTTTAGCTCTTCAATCCCCATAGGTGACAGAAGAGCTGACGAGATGCGAGTATTTGGTCGTGGATGTGCGACCCAGGCGGAATAATCTTTGACCCTGCTGGGCCCCTACGGTTGCTGACAATTCCTTGAGGCAAGATTTGCATTTACAAAATGGTTTTTGTGAAAATTTCTCAGAAACTTTTGCGTATGCAAAGGTAAACATTGTGAAGAGCCTTGTCAGAGAGCATCAACATATTTATTTTGATCGTGCATGGATCGTGCAAAGGCAGACGCGTATACAGCCAGTGTTTGCAGTCAACAAAAGAGGTTGCATTTGCATAGAGATAGTTTTTAGTAAGAGGGTGTGGACTGAATCTATACAAACTAATGTTATACACTAGCTGTTTTTCGTCTCAAGCATTTTTCTGACTTCTTGACATTTTAAAAATCCTGCAAAATAATGGTTTATTTGAAACTAGCTTTTATAAACACGCGGCTTCACCCGCGTACAGAAAATATAGCCTATGTCACTCAAGAATGTATCGGTAAAAAAATTTCGTAATCGGACCAGTATTTTCAGAGATTACCTCCTGAATAAAAAAAAATATAAAACCAAAAAAAAAATCAAACATTACTTCTTTATAATTTTATTGTAGATAAAATGATTTAATTGAATATTAAAATAATTTTTCATTCGAACTAGCCCGCCAAATGTGTTAGCAAAAAATAATGTCATAATTAGAATTGGCTACCATTTTGTCAGAAATAAAAAAAAAAAAAATTGGAGTCTGTTAAATGAAAAGTTGATTCGAAAGTGTAACATTGATGAAATTAATTTTGAATTGATGTATTATTGGATTAGGCGCACAATGCCACATTCGCAAAATGACATATTGACGCAAAATGCCACATTCGCAAAATGCCACATTCTCAAAATGCCATATTCTCAAAACGCCATATCGCAAAACGTCACATTAGCAAAATGCCATCTTCGCAAAATGCCACATTCGCAAAATGACTTTTCTCAAAATGCCACTTTCGCATAATGCCAAAATGTCACTTCGGACTCAGAATTTTTTATTTGGATGTTAGTATGTTTTTATGAAAAGCCATCTGGCTAAAACTTAATAACTGCTTGATTTCAAGTATAGCATGCAAGATACATTGATTGAATCATACACTGATTGAATTTATTATATATATCACTGAATACTTAGTTAATTTTTTTTGTTAAAAATGAGCTAATTTGGAATAAAAAACTAATTAGTTTATTCACAGAGTAAATAACATCAGTGTAATGACAATATTTATATCGGCCACCTTTTTTTTATGGTGGGGAAAATCATGCAATGACATCCCCCGCTCTTGGGCGGAGCGGCAGATAGAGTCAGACTCTTACTGACTAAAAGACCCAACCCGTGCCTTCTAGCCTTCATACCGGGGCTCGAGCGCCCTTTCAGATAACCCTGGCCCCAGTAGGCTTCGACCCAGCTGGGTCCCTGCTGTTGCTGACAACTCCTTGAGGTGCGCGGGAACAGTGCACGCCGTCGATGACTTGGGCTTGGTCCGGACAGTTACCGGACGGCCGGACAGCGAGCTACCCATTGCTCACTGTCCGCAAGCCCGCGCCTACTATTTACGTGGCCGGATATCGGGATCAGAATCCCGGCGGCGGCGGCGGCGGCGGTGACAACGCCGTTGCCTGATGCGTTCGGCCTCCTCCTTTGCGAGCATTACTGCTTCGCAGAAGTCGGCAACCGCCTGCCACTCCTCCTCGCTCCGGACCATGGCCTCAACCAAGGCCCAGCTCGAGAGGTCTCCGCCGCCAGTCGCCCCTACGAGGGCGCGGCGATGCTCCGTCCAAGCAGGGCACACCTTGACTGTGTGCTCCACCGTGTCCTCCGGGCATTCCGCACAGTGGCAACACCCGGGCGTCACTTCCGCACGAATCCGGTGCAGGAAACTCCCGAACGAACCATGTCCGGTGAGGACCTGCGTCATGCGTAAGGACGCCGTGAGGTCTTTCCAGCCACGCCTCAAAGAGGGGACTTACCGCCATGATTGTGGCGTGCCCATATATCGGCAAAAATTTTAATAATTACTTTACATTTTTATTTTATGTTCAAATAAATAAAAATGTATAAATGTGATCAAATACTGAAAAAAATTAATTGGTATTATTTTTTATTCATTCATTATAAAGTCCAGTGCAAGAAGTAAATCAGTAATATTAAAAAATTTTTATTTTAATTTACGTTTATCGCACATTATGTAATAATTATAAGATATTTTTTTAGAATGTGTCATTTTGAGAATGTGACATTTTGAGAATGTGGCATTTTGCTAATGTGGCATTTTGAAAAAAGTCATTTTGCGAATGTGGCATTTTGCTAATGTGGCATTTTGCTAGTGTGGCATATTGCGAAATGTCATTTTGCGAATGTGGCATTTTGCTTCAGTATGTCATTTTGCGAATGTGGCATTGTGCGCCTAATCCGTATTATTGTGTTCGTTTTACGGCATTTTGAATTGTTGCTTGCAAAACATCATACTCTAAATCAATGTTTTTTTTTCTATTAGCTTTCAAAACCTGCAATGTTTGTGGTTTGTTGTGAAATCTGTTCAAAACAACATTACACATCTATGAAAACCTTTTAATACTGTCCGTTCAACCGATTTTGACTTTAATTACGTTTGTGACATGACAAATGGCGGCTCCAGTAAATAGTTGGTGTTATGGCAACTTTGAGACTTTTAATGCCATCCTTATGCCTACGAAATAGAAGTTAAAATCGGTTGAACAGAGAACTGGCCTATTGGTGTAGTGGTTAGTGGCCCTGACTGCTATGCCAGAGGTCGTGGGTTTGATTCCCATCCAAGACAAATGTTTATGTGATGAACATGATCATGTTCTGTGTCTGGGTGTAATTTATCTTTACATACCATTGAATTATAAAAATACATACATATAAATAAAATTGGAATGTCTGTTTGTAATATTGAAATAACTGCTTTTTACTACATGCATATGAATGTTTATATGGTACATACACCAAAATATTTTTTTTTACAATTTTTGTCTGTCTGTCTGTTTGTCCGGGCTAATCTCTGAAATGGCTCGACCGATTTTGACGGGACTTTTTTTGGCAGGTAGCTGATGTAATAATAACATAGGCTACTTTTATTTTTATAGCGAGCGCGAGGACTACAGGATTTTGAATCAATATAGAAAATATTGATTCAAAATCCTGTAGTCCTCGCGAACGTTGTCGCGGGCACAGCTAGTCTATCATATGAATGTATAGAAACTAGCTGTGCCCGCGACTTCGTCGGTCCAGCCATTTCAGAGATTAGCCCGGACAGACAGACAGACAAAAATGTAAAAAAATGTGATTTTGGTGTATGTACCATTTACATTTATATTCATATACTTTTAGTAAAAAGCAGTTATTTCAATATTACAAACAGACACTCCAATTTTATTTATATGTATAGATGTAGTATAAGTATGTTTCTCAGTTTTCTAGTACTCATAACACAAGCTCTGCTTAGTTTGGGACTAGATGGCGTTGTGTGATAGTTGTGGAATATATTATTATCACACACTAGAATAGGGCCAATATACCTTTTATTTCGAGAGTGGAATAATTTTATAGTGACTCTTTTGTGTGAGCAAAATAAATTGCTGGTGACAGCTACATATTTAAAAATAAATATGAATGAATATATGAGTCAATTGTTACTAATTATTATTTTATATTTCTTCCTTGTAGGTACTAGCTTTGTAATGTTGGCTAAATTGAAACAGCCTGTTCACATTTTTCTCAACATTTTGGGTCAAAATAACACTAAACAAAGTGCCTTCAAGGCTTAACCCCTCGAGCGCCAGAGTTTAATGACCCGGAAAATTGTCGTGTTTACGTAAATCACCAATAAAATGAAATTTTTTTTTTTTTTTTTTTTTTTTTCTAGAAAAAACAAATAATATAATAAATATGGAATAATATAATATAGAAACTAAAATTTTCGGCCAAAAAGTTTCGTACAGACGTGTGTACAAAATGAAAATTAAGCGTTCTTCAAGGTCTTCAAGTTGTACAGACGTATGTACAATCGGCGCTCGAGGGGTTAAGTGAAGTCTTCTCATCTGATTATAATTTAGGTGTCTTCAAGGCTTAGAGTGAATTTCCGGCCACCGTAGGCGCGGACTTGCGGACAGTGAGCAATGGGTAACTCGCTGTCCGGCCGTCCGGTAACTGTCCAGACCAAGCCCAAGTCGTTGACGGCGCGCACTGTTCCCGCGCGCCTCAAGGAGTTGTCAGCAACAGCAGGGACTCCACCGGGTCGAAGCCCACTGGGGTCAGGGTTATGCTAAAGGGCGCTCGAGCCCCGGTATGAAGGCTAGTAGGAACGGGGTGGGCCTTTTAGTCAGTAGTCAGTAAGAGTCTGACACTATCTCCCGCTCCGCCCAAGTGCGGGTGTCATTGAATGATTTATTCCCATGATAAAAAAAAGGGCTAGAGTGAATAGGTTCTTAATAAACTAGTGCGCCTCAAAAACAACAATTGCATCACTGCTTACCATCATCAGGATCGCAGTCAAGCACTAGGTATGTCAATTTAAAAAGAAAAAAAAATGTCTGGCTGGCTAAACACAAACCATGCAAAATAATAAAAAAAAAAACTGCTTGGTTCAACTTCTAGTACTAGTATTTATATTGGCATGTTGGCTACACTGTTATGTATTGGTTATGTCGCTGGAAAATTGCAAACTCTATAATGATTGTAAAAAATCTAAAAATTATTGGCTCCTCATATGTCCTAGACCTCAGTGTACTGAGATAAAGAAATATATAAAAAATAATAATAATAATATTCCACAACTATCACACAACGCCGTCTAGTCCCAAGCTAAGCAGAGCTTGTGTTATGGGTACTAGACAACTGATAACCATACTTATATATTTCTAAATACATACATATTATAGATAAATTACACCCAGACACAGAACAAATGGTCATGTTCATCACACAAACATTTGTCCTGGGTGGGAATCGAACCTACAACCTCTGGTATAGCAGTCAGGACCACTAACCACTACACCAACAGGCCAGTCTAGTGTCTTATAAAGAAATAATACTTTGCAATTTCTAGTGTAGTAATATTATACAAAGTAATGGCGCATGGCGTCTACAATTTTCCTGTGTCATTTTTGTAGATTGTTATTTATTCATAAGAATATTAATGACTAGCTTTTGACCGCGGCTTTGCCTGCATACATAAAATATGGCCTATGACAGTCAGGAGTAAATAAGCTTTCTATCGATGAAAAAATTTTAGCGATCGGACTAGTACTTTCAGATATTATCTCCTACAAACAATTATATTAGTGTTCATTTAGATGGTCCACCAACCCGCAATGGGCTTATGTAAAGGATTACAGCCCATTCCATCTTCTAGAGAGAAGACCTTAGTCCCAGCAGCGGGAACATTATAAGGTTGATTATGCTTATGTCTATTTTTATCCTGTTAATGTGCTTATGAGTAGTAATGGCGAAATAGCAAGACTCAGCAAGAAAAGGTACACAAATTTGGCTTATTTACAACCAAACATGATAATAGGGCAAATTAAAAGTTTTAAAATACATATTTAAGTACTTTTTTATATGTTATTGTAAATTCTTCTACATACAAAGTAACGTAATGATGTAAATTCACAAGTACAGATTTTCTTAGTGAGTTAAAGCTATTGGTACCCTATTCATGTAGTTGCCTGTACATTATGACGGAATTCAAGTAGAGGCGAGGTACTTATCAAGAAGTTTATAGAAATGATTCACTTTGTCTATTACATGATGAATACTATGTAGTATATTACATATATTTGTTTATAAACGTGTAGAAAACACTTGTTATTCTGCGTAACACTGCTAAAAATAACTTAATCAATTCGATCAGGCTCTCTGAGCGTGTACCTATGCCTTTCACCAGATAAAAAAAAAAATCCTTTCTTTTTTGCACACTTGTTGAAGCTTTTGTACGTACAGCCAAGTAACATTCTCCATAGTAAGTAGGTTCTTATAATTGTAAACAAAAAGAGAAGGCCTATGTGGACGCTCACCTCATTCGGCAAATCAGCAATTGCAGCAAAAAATCCAGTTATTTGGTCCACAGTTTATATACTTTTATATACTTTATCACTATATTACACACAAATCCGGCACACAACTTTGTTCGATTACACTCGACCACACGAATATCACGGATCGCGATGGATTAAACGGGCGCGAATTTCCAAGAATTACTTTGTTTTCATTATCACCGTTTTCGCGAGTACGTCTTGACATATGGTGCGCACGAGTCGAACGAATCGTCGGAGTGATGAACATTTGCTCTTTGCCTACCTGTGTAGGGTTGCCAATTTGCAAAATCTAAATCTGCCATTAAAATGTTTTTGACTTTTGGCATCAGATTGATTGTTGCTTAGAATGCGTTTTTATTTGGTGTTTCGTAGGTTTGGCTAAGATGATTTGAACGAGTAACGATGAATAATAAATGCTATTGTAAACAAAATAAAATAGTATTGCGGACAAAATAATGGGTATTTAAACCCTTGCAAAACCAATAGACAATATATAAGTACTTACTTGAAAAGTTAATTTTATTATGTTACATTATAGTATTTTTTTTTTTTAAATTAATGTTTGACATAAATATTTTCTTTGTTAAGTTTTTGTAAACTTTTAAACTTTATTTCATAATTGTTAACTAATGTTTAGCTATTTTAATTTTTTTGCATTTTCTAGTAATATTATCTGTGTGGCTGTTATCCTTTACTTGGTATTAATCCTCAAGACGTTGAGCCCAGACACTAATCTGCATGCTTCTCTGATTTAACCATTACGTGTTTACTATATAGACTTTGTTATCCCTGCGTTTGTTTCGGTGTATCTTCACAGGAGGGTGAGCTAGGAAACACTGGCTTCGTTTATTTTAAAGTGACGAAAAAATTGACGTGTATAAATGATTTTTTTAAAACCTATTGGTACTTCAATTTAATATTTGTTTAACTATAAAATTCTCTCTTTGTGTGAAGCTTTGAGTTGAAACCAAACTCACGCCCTCACAATTCTTGGTGATTTATTCACTTTGAGAATGTTTGTAAGAGTTAGAGTCCTAGAACGCAAAGGGTAAATGAACGAATGTATACAGAGCGGGAGAGAGAAGTCTTTTGATCTTTTACCAACAAAAAAGAAGGTCATTAATGCACGTCTGTACGTATTTCAACTTCCTTCATTAGGCAAAATAAATGGTTCTTTTGAGGGTATCCTCCAAACATCTATCTTTATAAGAAGAAACTGACTGACTGACATATCAAAGTACAGCTGAAACTACTGGGACTAGGAGCGTGAAATTTTGCACAAAGTTTCCATTTATGACGTAGGCGAGCACTAACAGAGGGAGAGAAATCTACTTTAACACAGGCGAAGCCGCTGGAAGAAGCTAGTATTTAATGTTGAATAAAATAAATATTTTATAGACAATGCCTAATGAACATCAATTATTATTTTCTCATTCAGACATAAATAGAATTAGGAGCATTCTCTGACATTGATAGGCTTCCGTACTGCACTCAAAGGGTGACCAACAGAAATTTATTTATAAGTTTCCCGTCTATCTGTCTGTCGAGCGAGTTTATCATGAAATATACGTATAATAGGTTTTTTTATTGACGCTTTTATAAATTGACAAATAGGTTAAGATTTACATTTATAACGTTTTGTTTGTCACTGCCCATCGTTTTTATGCAAAATAGATTTATTTGTGTTGTATAGCTAGTGGGGATACACGTATAGGTTTCTAGAAAAGTTTTGTAAACATGTACCGGAAGCCCCAGCGTTAGACAGATTTCCATTATAAGTACTCCATTTGTTTAGGTAGTTAACTAAATGTAAACAATCTTAACATGTCTTTTATCGACAAAATTGTCTAAAAAAATTTTCTAAATATGTTTACAATTAGGTATTTATCTAAACCGATGTTGGGTAATTAATTATATTTAGATAATCTTTGCATGTCTTTTATTATACTATTTATTTTAAATAAAAAAGATATATCAAGATTGTTTAACTTTAGTTAACTATCTAAATCGATAGAGTATAGATGAACCGATGACGAGGTGAAGGTTATGAGAATCTGCTGTATGGAGTACTTACAGAGGGAAATACGCTGGATCAGTCTATGTGGTAGCGCTTCAAGGAGTTATTTAGCAAAGATTTTTTTCTGCTGAAATGACAATAATAGCGACGCATCAGTTTATTTTGCTTAAAGACGCGACAATTTGTCGATAAAAGTCAAAAATAGTTTACAAGTATCTTTTATTTACTTTTCAAAATGTTTAAGAAATCAAAATAAATAAAACAAATTCTCCCCAATTAAAAATATTTTCAATAAACTGGCAACATTCCCGATTCATCTACCTGTTATTGAAATAGTCATGCGTCATCGAGTAGACAGAGAAGGCAATAACGCTGATAACTGTTGTGAGAAAGAGATAAAGTATACATATTACATTGAGAGAATGACCGAATTTGTCCCGTGTTATTTTTTTACTTATTCACATAGTTACCTATACTAGTTTTTGCAATTGTGTCATAATTAACTAAAGCAATTTAATTTCATATGTAATAGACCACGTAAAGTAGGTCAAAACCCCAGTTCCCTTCACTCAACCAGTTTAAAGAACCTCTTCTAACCTTAAAAAGGATGTTTAAAGAAAGCCCGCGAAATTCAAATTTTTCTCATTTCACTGATTACAAATTACAACCATAGTGCAAGATCCCAGAGCGATCTGATCATCTGACATAACATTATTTTCATATGGATCAAACCTTAGGTTCTCAGTAGCAACTCGTGTGCTTTGAATACCTGTATGCTTGTGGAGCTTTCAATGTGAAATCATATATCGGGCAGTTCCAACTAGTGTTGCCAGGTCCGATTGGAGTAAAATCGGGACTGATGGTAAAACAAATCGAGATTTAGGGTTTTAAACAGGGACAAATTAAAAAAAAGTTTTTTTGGGGTGAAAAATCATTCAATGACTTCTCTCGCTCTAGGGTTTTTAACGCACTTAGCATGGGTGACAATGTGGCGAATGCTACTGATATATGTTACTTTGTAATATGTAATTATAATGGCTTTCAATTAATTTATTGGTAAATCGGGACATTTAGCGTCCCGATCAGGCGTAAATCGGGACGTGTCCCCAGACCCCTCAAAATCGGGACATCCCGCGCAAATCGGGACTCCTGGCAACACTAGTTCCAACTGACATTTAGGGCGCGTTCACACGGCACGCGCACGCTCAGCGCACGCCACCCGCGTTCAGCTCGCAATGAAATTTGTTAAATAAGAATTTGAGTCTTATAATCATCATCAATAGATCTCAAATTGCATTTAACGAGGTCTACACGCGCACGCCAAGCGCACGCCCCGCGCCCGCCTCGCGCCAACCCTGCGCTCGCCCTGCCCACGCTCTGCACCCTCCCCGCGTACGTTTTGCGCCCGCGCTATGGCTAAATGCCTAGTGAACGAAAGGAGTTTAGTCACTAGTAGCGAGGCGTGTGCGAGGCGGACGCAGCGCGTGTGCGGGTTTAAGGCGGGCACAACGCGTGCGCGGGTGCTGTGCGTGATCGGCGCGTGTCATCTGAATATGCCCTTAGGGTCAACTCAGACCGAAAGAGCGGCGAAGGGCAGCGCAGTTTCAGTGTCATATGAATTTTAACTTTATTTTCTTTTTTATAATACTTATTATCGCGACCCGTTTACCGTTTATAGAATTCCCCGGAATTCCTGCGGCGCCGCGGGCATCCGCGCGACTCGTTCGAGTTTCTCATGCGATAATAAGTATTATGGTAATGATAATAAAGTTAAAATTCATATGAAACTGAAACTGCGCTCCGCTTCGCTGCGCTTCGACGCTCTTTTGGTGTGAGTTGACTCTTATGGGACTTTACTCTCTGTTCCACCTACCTCTTTACTGATTAAAACCCACTCCTATGTTTCTTCTTTGTCTTGCGATCCAGGCACAAAATAGATATGTACAGGAGACAATCTCATGTATTTACTTCACTTTTTACACCTACGCTCGGTGCACGCACACTAATGAGCGTTTGAGCCGGAACCGTTCGACGAGCGGGCCGAGGCGCTCCGAGATATCGTGTCCGTGAGCGGTGTCTTTGTGTGCGTTGCTCGAGCGCACTTTCTACGTAGACTTCTGTAGGTACCTAAAAATTTTGTGTTCCAGGACAGGTTTCCCTATCAGAAGCCAACCCATGGTCCCAGTAGGTTCAACCCTGCTGGACCCCTACGGTTCGCTAACATTTCTTTGAGGCGCGCGTTGAACACTAAACACAGTCGATGACTCGGGCTAGGTCTGGACCATTACCGGACGGTCGGACGGCGAGGTAGCCATTGCTCGCCGTTCGCAAGCTCGCGCTTATTGAAGCCGAAATTCGGGATCGGAATTCCGGTGGTTGAGGCGGGAGCGCCGTTGCCTGATGCGGTCGTCCTCCTCCTTTGCTAGCATTATTGCTTCGCAGAAGGAGGTGACCGCCTGCCACTCCTCCTAGCTCCAGACCATGGCCTGTACCAAGGCCCAGGTGCTCTGCTCAAGCTGGTCACAACTCTACCGTATGTTCCATCATGTTCTCCGGGTGGTCCACAAAGTAGTGACACCCGGGCGTCACCTCCGCAAGAATCCGGTGCAGGAACTTCCCGTGCTGACTGTGAACCTGCGTCATGAGGAAGGTGAGGACGCCGTGAGGTCTTTCCAGCCACGCCTCAAAGAGAGGACTTACCGCCATAATTATGGTGTGCGTATTGTTGGGCTCTGGGCCCGATTTAAGGGGGGGCAAGTCGGGCATTTGTCCAGAGCGGCAAAAAATGAGGGGCGAAAATTGGCTTATTGTTATCTTCCAACCTAGCCATTACCCATCCACAACCATTACCCAACTTGGGAGGTTGAGAATTTTATGTGCCGCCTTCCAACCTACTTCATAGTCATAGTAGTAGTATGTAGTCATAGTAATTTATTGGTAAGGGATTCTTACAAGTCAAATACATATTCTTACATTATATCTACTTAGTCAACAAGTGAAGTCAAAATCGCAAATTAAAATAAAATATAAATCATAAGAAAAGTCAATAATAATCAATATAATATTCAATCGTCAAAGATAAATTAAATTACATCATAAATTCGTCAAAAGAATAAAATGCTTGCCCGATAAGCCATTTTTTCAAACGAGCTTTGAAGCTCCCTATAGTCGGGGCACCAGAAATAGCCGCAGGCAGCCGGTTATACACTGTTGGGCCCATAACATGAGTCGTTTGGAGGACTTGGCGAGGGATCTCGAGACCGCTGATAACTGACCCCTGCTTCTGGTGCAATATGATTGACGGCTGCCTAACTTTGGGTAAAGGTCGAGGTTCACCCTCACGTACAAGGCGACCTGATATATTAGTATAGCAGGTAACGCGAGGATGCCTGCTTCAGGTTGGATAGTGGAACTGGAAAGACTCTTAACTTATATGGTTTTGTGTATGTAAAGGGCAACGAAAATTATCTTTGCCCGGAGCTGCTGAATAGCTAGATTGGGTGATGGTTGGGCCCCTACGCTGCCGTCCTCTAACTAAAAAGCAGCTAAGTTACTTAGAAAACAAAGCACGCAAGCCTATCATTAATAAAAAAAAAAAAATTTAGCTGCTTTTTAGTTAGAGGACGGCAGTACGGTTTTACTGACATCTTTTTGAGGTGCGCATCGATGACTCGGGCTCGGTCCGGACGATTACCGGACGTTTACCGGACGATTATCGGACGTCTTCAATTTGATTTTCTTGTTTACTTATAATTGGGAAATAGGAAAGGAATTCCCTTATAGAAATAAAAATAACAAATTATCTTTTGTAATCTTATCAATCTCAGTTTTCGTTGTTTTTTTTAATAAAATTACTACGAATTCTGTTATTCATTGTACCATCGTATTGTCAAGCAGATAACATTATACATATACTTAAGTATTCATATATTTCTTAGATAAGTGGCAAAACATGCATGTTGTTTTTTTTTTAGTGGTTAAAAATCATCTAAATGACATCTTCCGCTATTGGGCGGAGCGGGAGATAGTGACTCTTGCTGACTAAAAAACCCACCCCACGCGCGGGAATAAATAGTGCGCACCATCGATGACTTGGACTCGGTCCGGACGGTTACCGGACGGTCGGACGGCGAGCTACCCATTGCTCGCCGTCCGCAAACCCGCGCCTATTGAAATCGGGATCGGATCACGGCGGCGGTGGCGGGGACGTGAGTGCTGTTGCCTGATGCGATCGCCTCCTTTTTAGGGTTCCGTAGTCAACTAGGAACCCTTATAGTTTCGCCATGTCTGTCTGACCGTCGGTCCGTCCTCACTTAATCTCTGTGAACGTTAGCAATAGAAAGCTGAAATTCGGTGCCAAAATGTCACGCCAACAAAGTGGTAAAATAAAAATTGGAAATAAATGTTTTATTAGGGTAGCCGGGCCCCTATATGTAAAGTGGGAAGTGATTTTTTTTTTAATTTCAACCCTAACGTGTGATATATCGTTGGATAGGTATTTAAAAATTAATAAGGGTTTACTAAAATTATTTTTTGATAATGTCAATAATTTCGGAGATAATCGCTCCAAAAGTAAAAAACAATGTGTCCCCCCCCTCTAACTTTTGAACCATAAGTTTAGAAAATATGAAAAAAATCTGAAAAGTAGAACTTTATAAGGACTTTCTAGGAAAATCATTTTGAATGTTTCTACGGTTCGGTACGGTAGGGTTCTACAAAATAATTTCTGGACTAAGTTTGTAGTGTAATCGTATATGCAAGCATTTTTTTAAACTCATAAGTGGGTACACTTATTATGACGGACGGGAAACTACGGAACCCTACACTGAGCGTGGCCCGACACGCTCTTGGCCGGTTTTTTGCTAACATTACTGCTTCGCACGCAGAGGCGACCGCCTGCCACTCCTCCTCGCTCCGGACCATGGCCTATACCCGGCGCATGCATGCTGACTTCGTGATATTTAAAAAAAGAATTGAAACCGTGACTTCGAAAGGAGTTGTCAGCAACCGTAGGGGCCTAGCAGGGTCGAAGCCTACTGGGGCCAAAGATCTGTTTCCGAAGGGGATCTCGGCCCCGGTATGAAAGGCAAGAAGGAACAGGGTGGATTTTTTTGTCAGTAAGAGTCTGACACTATCTCCCGCTCCACCCAAGGGCGGGGGATGTCATTTGGATTATTTTTACCCACAGAAAAAAAACCATGACTTAAAAAAAAAGGACAAATTCGAAATAAAACATTCTACGGAAATGTTCGAAACAGTTGCCGCCCTGGAACGCTAAGGGCAAATGGAGGAACACAAGTAGGTTTTAGGCAGTATTGGTCTGAGACGCCCTCTTACTCCATCCAGAGTGGGAGAATTACAATGACTATGAATTAATTACTCGATGAATTTCCAAAAAAAAAAAGGTAGGTAATTAGGTACTTTAAATTTTATATTTTTATTGTTTCTTAGTTCTTTTTTGCAATGTTTTTTATCGTGGTACATAGTCAACAAATTCTTTAAAAAAAAATTGTGTATTGAAAAACGACGTTTGATACACATGGAGATTTTGCACTGCAGCCCTCTGTTACACCCTCCCCTACAGCTCATAATTCCGCCTCGGTTTCAACTACAAAATTTCTCCACTATAGTCTGTCTGGTAAGTCAATCGACTTAGGTACCTAATTATTAGGGTAAAATGAAATCTGATGTAGTCAACGCTGGTTTAATAATCAAGGTGGATTTAGAGATATTGATCATTATTTACTACTAGAAGAACCTTATAAAAAGTATCGAATATACCTAAGTATTTTTTAAATAATAAAATATAAAAAATTCCTAAGTCAGTTGACTTTTTAGACAGACTATAGTATCAAAATGTGCTATTTGATTGTTATGCGTTAGCGATAGCCATGCGAATAAGAAAGTCCCCGAGAAACACGGAATTCCCCTCTTGTAATCGACTCTGCTTGCTATTCTATACTCAAACAGCAATAAATCAATGTTTTTATAGTTCAAAATCATGTAGATTACTCACATCCTTCCTTTGTCTTTGACAAGACAACTTGTGACATTATAGGTATAGTACATTACTAATTCCATGCATGCCATGAATGAAGGTCCTAATTTATGGCTTCGAATTTAAATATAAATCGCTTCGTACAGAGGACACACCACTTAGAAATTTTCGCCACGTATCAAATGTTACCTTAAATGCAGTTTATTTATAATCTTCATCAGCCTTTTTAATGTTTCCACTGCTGGTACTCAAGCCTCCTCTCTAGGAAAGCGAACGCACGCGGGCCCAGTGCGGGTTGGTGAATGTCACATGTCTTCGAATTTTTGGTTATAAGATTTTTTTTTATAAATAAACGATATCACGGTGTCTACATCTCTTTTAAATGTTCTGTACCTTAAAAGGCAAAATCGGAACCCTTATAATAGGTATATATGATCAATGTTTTGTCCGTTCGTCTGTCATGTCTGCCTGATAAAGGGTCTTGACAAGACCCATTAACTCGGGAACGCGTGGAGGTATCGCTTAAATAAAGTACTTATTGCTTATAAAGTTAAAAGAGACTATTAAGTAAAAAAAAACTAGCAAACTGTCTGATATTGATGATTTTTTAATCGATTTGAAAAACGATTTTCTTGGCCTATAAACTCGATTATTTGATTAATCAATTTCAGATTGCTATACCTACACAGAAAACAATAAGAATTTGTGTTTTACATACATTAATTTAATCAAAACATAATAATTATGTTATTTATGTAGATGATATGCATGTTGCTAAAATATGGCGACTTGGCGCCATCGCCGCCATTCATGTCGAATGACATCTATTTCTAATATGGCCGCTGAGCCGGTTTGCGCGGGAATCCCACGGTGATGTTTTCTCGAATACCAATTTGGAGGCATTTATTAATATTAATAGAAGAAAAATCGTAGGTTAATGACTATATGACTTATGGGGATGCAATGCAACGCAGCATAAGTGCATCTTCACAGTTTTTCATACAACCGCTCTTACGCGATTATGGCGTTATTAACGTCACACACATTTTTCATTAGATATTTTGGAAACACAGTATCTTGTGGATATCTAGGCTTTTATTGAAATCAATTCGTAAAGTGTAAAACTAACCCAGTACCTCTGAAAATCTCCTACTTTGCATGAAGTTTGACACTTCATAATTTATTCAAAAATTAAAAATGTCAAAAAAGTTTTCAAATGACGGCATTTTTTTTTCAAAAACTTTTTAAAGGGGTTTAAAAAAACACTTAGGTATATCCTGAAACAAGTTTTGTAATAAAATCGAGCAAGTCACGGAATTACCGAATACTGCTAACAGAGTTTTCAGGCGTTATCTCTCTTTTTTCGCGTTGCATTTTCGTCAAACATCGCGTTGGGTTGCGTTTGATGAAGTAACAACCATACTCGGTGTTAACGATGGGCGAGTGGAAAAGCAGCCGCTTAAGGGCACGTTTTGAAAAGTAAAACACTTATTGTAAAGATTCTCTCTTCGTCAGTTCCTCTCATCAAAAGTCAGAAACATGACCTTAAACAATCTCTGGGGCTACGAGACTAACGGTGGCAGGAGGAACACTGGTTCCTCCTGCCTGCCCAGTGGCAGTGTAAGTGCACACCGAGCCCCCTCTTACTTCGCCACTGTGCCCTCTGCTATAACTCTGTTATAGCGAAACTCGAGACACGTGTTTAGTATTTTTATATAAAGAATCTATGTACAAAATTTCATTACTGTATGATGAAAAATTACAAAGTTTACTTTATAATTTACTAGCTTTTGCCCTCGCGGCTTCTCTCCTGGCTCTTTCCTACTCCACCGTATTATACCCTACTCTACCCTACCAAACTTCACATAAATCATCTACTAAATAGTCCGAACAAAGCCTAAACATTTGGTTTGGATAGGTGAGCCCGTTTTTGAGTTATAAAATTACAACGAAAAGTGGCATTGATTTTTATACATATATAGATTTAGGTATCATACTTTTGCAAAAAAAATATCTATATAACATCTTATTTTTTGTAGAAAGGTTTTTCACTCACATAGGTTTATAGTAAGTGAAAAGGACAAAAATTATTATTTCACTCTTGTGATAATTCCTTATGCAAGAAAGACTTGAATTATATTACAAACTAGCTTTTGCCCGCGCGGCTTCACTCCCGCTCTACCCTACTCCACCCTACTATACTATGCTCTACCCTATTCTATCCTACTCTACCCTATTTTACTCTACTCTACCCTACACTGCCTTACACTACCCTACTATCCTAATTTACATTTTTTTCCATAAGAACCTTCTCACAAAAATAAACACCACAAAAAAGAATTAGCGAAATCGGTTCAGCCGTTCTTAAGATTTGCGCTTAGCAACACATTTAGCGATTTTTTTTTTTTTCATAGAAGACATACACTTACATTTTATTTATATGTATAGACTAGCTGTGCCCGCGACTTCGTTCGCGTGGACTACAGGATTTTGAATTTATTTTTTCCAAAATAAAAGTAGCCTAAGTTACTCCTTATTACATCAGCTACCTGCCAAAAACAGTCCCGTCAAAATCGGTCCAGCCATTTCAAAGATAAGCAGGAACAAACAGACAGACAGACAAAAATTGTAAAAAATGTTATTTTGGTGTACCGTAGGTATATAATTATATTCATATGCATGTAGTAAAAAGCAGTTATTTCAATATTACAAACAGACACTCCAATTTTATTTATATGTATGTATAGATATAGTTTTATTTTGACGAAATAACATACGATAACATTGTAATAAAAAACAAACCTATAAATCATATTTTTTTACATTAACACCAATTCGTCCGCTTCGCTTTTTGTGAGGAATATGGAATAAATAAAAAAAAGCGTGTAAAAACAAGTGGCATTTTTAGAGAAAACATGAAAATTATAATATTTTTATCTTCTATCGCTTTAGGTAAGTGTTAACTTTTAATAAACAAGCTTATAATGATACTCTTTTTTACATAACAAGCTTTATAGCTTTTTTTTGTTTCGATGGGAAAAATCATCTTATGACAACCCCCGCTCTTGGGCGGAGCGGGAGATAGTGTCAGACTCTTACTGACTAAAAAACCCATCCCGTTCCTTCAAGCCTTCATACCAGGGCTCGAGCGCCCTTTCGGATAACCCTGGGCACAGTAGGCTTCGACCCGCCTGGGTCCCTGCTGTTGCTGACAACTCCTTGAGGCGCGCGGGAACAGCGCACGCCATCGACGACTTGGGCTTGGTCCGGACAGTTACCGGACTGCCGGACAGCGAGCTACCCATTGCTCACTGTCCGCAAGCCCGCGCCTACGGTGGCTGGAAATCAGGATCGGAATTCCGGCGGCGGCGAGAGCGCCGTTGCCTGATGCGGTCGGCCTCCTTCTTAGCGAGCATTACTGCTTCGCAGAACAAGCTTTATAGCTCGATATACCTATATAATTAATACTCGTCAAGTTGCTCTTCAAACTCGACGGTGTTGTGTCGTTTAACTACCAAGCTCCTATAGCCACCTTCTAGTTCCATCATCAGATCAGCTCCATGTCATAATAATTTTGCATTGTCATCTGATTTACACATGCATGCAAAATTTCAGCTCAATCGGTAACCGGGAAGTCGATCAAATTTTGCAAATTTGATTACAGACAAACATCGGGACAGGTGAAACTAAATAGCTTGTAAAAAATGGAGTCTGTGCGGACGTAGAACAGTTGTAAGATTTGATCATAAGATGGAGCAGTGGTGGCCGAGTGGTAACGAGTACGAATTGTAGGTCGCGGGTTCGATCCTAGCCAGGCGCATTACTTTGTGTAATTTATTTCATCACCACTGCTCTCAAAACGGTGAAGGAAAACATCGTGAGGAAACCGGCATGTCCTAGAACCGAAAATTCGAAGACATGTGAGTTGTGACATTCACCAACCCGCACTGGGCCTGCGTGGTGGGTTACGGCCCATTCCCTCTCCTAGAGAGGAAGCCTGAGTCCCAGCAGTGGGAACAATAAAAAGGCTGATGATGA
Source organism: Mythimna albipuncta (assembly GCA_929112965.1). Lineage (NCBI taxonomy): Eukaryota > Metazoa > Arthropoda > Insecta > Lepidoptera > Noctuidae > Mythimna > Mythimna albipuncta. Next base: position 6,378,224 of record OV815985.1, on the reverse strand, counting down.
TGATGATGAAGATTTCGTCTGCAGCATACAGGGTGTAATGGGTGTAATGGCACGGTCACGAAAGTAACCCTACGCTTGAGGCGTCAATTCGCTACAAGCGTCATTTCTAAGCGCTAACTATTTTCTATCTAACTTCGCTGCTGCTTGCTGCGCTACTTTGTGGCCTTGAATCTTGTAGATAATAGACATTACATTTGTTTTTGACGCTTAAAACACAAGGCGAGTTCGCTTGGAGCGTGGTCAAACCCTCGAGTGAGAGATCTACGCAAACTTTTTTTTTTTGAGAAAACGAAAAAAATCTTGTAAAAGGTTGTTCAATTTCATTTACTGTGCAAGCCCTCATAGTTTACGGAGACCTGTTCCTTACACCCTGTATAATAGTACATTATGATATAATTGTGTAATGTTAGTGAATACCGTCGAGGCGGTATTTAGACCCAAGCCACGGCGAGGGTCTTAAGAGATTCGAGAACAGTAATCATTATACGCCCGTGTAGGTATCATACGATGTTTTTCAATACACTTGTGAAGAAAATAACTGTAAAACTAGTTAACTTTTGTGGCGGTAAAAATCTGTTTTCATATGTGCCCCCATTTTTTTTTCTTCGCGGGGTATGACGCACACCCTTCCTGAAACGATAAATGTAATAAAATTATGGCGGGGGAGAGGTTGAACAAAAAGGTTTTAACTACACTATAGCACTTAGTGCGTAATGGTAATCAAAATGTCACAGTTAGGTAACAAGTGCCCATTATATACCTAAGAATACGCAATAAGAGTCACTTTGTTTGGTGGGCAATGCGATAGATGATTTCGGGCTGTCCTATTGGGAGAAACTGCACGCGCGATGCAGGATTAGTTCTTATGTGACGCCATAGATGTTGCTACAAGGGCATTATGAGGCAGGTGTGAAAGTATATCTGTATATTCTAATTTCCATGTTTCAGTTTCAGCAGAAAAAGAGACACCACCAAGAAGCGTGAATGTAGCCGTGGAAACCTCATTCCTATTCGACCCAAAAGATATTGACGATAACAAATCCTTTGTAAAAAACGTTAAAGGGTTTCTAGACAAACTCTATAACATTCTAGAACCTCCACCGACCCAGAGACATTATAGAGCGGAGACAAAACCAAGGGATGACAAGGACAGTCCCGACTTCATAGAGGTCGTAAAGAATATTGGAAATCATTTCGTTAATATGCCGGGAGTCAAAATTAAAGAAGCGGTTAATACTATACATGGGGAAGTCTCGAAGATCGCTGATAACAAGAAAGGGCAGGAGAAAATTAAGGAGGTACTGTTAGCTCTGGATTAGTTAAATTTTATTTGTGATCGCGGGTTTAAAGGCTTCTGTACCCCAAAAGGAAATAAAGGAACCTTTACCTATGGGATCACTTTTTTGTCCGAACGTCTGTCTGTCTGTTAAGGGCCAAGCGCCCGAAAAGTGCCATAAAACAGTGAATTTTTGAGGCCTACTCCTCCGTAACGGCTAGGTCAATTGGTTTGAAAAAAAAAAAATGTTTATTATAGATCCATGAACAATAATATCGAAATTTGATTTTTTCGTGCAATTTTGTCAAAAAAAAAAAATTTAGCAATTTCGCAACTTTTTCCTACTCCTTCGAAACGGCTTGGACCTTTAGAAACATTTTTACACATAAAAATTGGTGGTTAAATATTCTTCAAATTGAACATTGCATATGTAAATCAATCAATATCTCGCAGAGAAAATGGATTTAAAGCGCTTTCCGGGCGCTGCTGGCCGCAAATAAATGCACAGATTTGCTTACTGCCGCCTAGGCGAGTGCGAGAGTTGCGTTCACATAATTTCGGTCAGATGGTTCAAGGGAAAATACGCCTTAAGACCCTTTATCTCGGAAACGCGTGGAGTATCGCATACACTCAGGGTCAACGATCACTTGAAGCTTTTAAAAAATGAAAGGAAAAAAAAAGATACTTCGTCTCATGTATATCTATTATATTATTTTATATTTTATTTTATTATTAAGCTATTGCATAGCTTCTATCGCGGGCTTTGAGCGTGGAGACCGAATTCAGAAATTCCGTAACGAAAATAACCTAACACCCCCCACTCATTTGTTTTTTGAGCGTGGTGACCGATAAGAAAACAAATGAGTGAACAATCAATCAAAATTCAATTCAATGTGTGAAAAAAAACAAAGGAAAAAAAATACTGCATAAATAAAATAAATAAATAATTATAATTGCATAAGTTGATAAAAATGCTATGCAATAGCTTTACCGCGGCAGTCCCCGAGTGCCACACGTCTTTTATTTTTAAGTAACTAATATAAAAGGACTTTAATTATTAAATTTGCATTCTAGTTTGCTTTTTACAGTTATAATAATCCTGTCCGTTCTTGTACACAAAATTATTTGCTTTTGTTCCTCTTCAAGAGTGATTTATCTATGGTAGTACTTTCAGTGTGAGCATCTATTTTCTAGCGTGTTGAAATGAAGCATATTAGATCATCAGAAGGCTTAAAGGGGCCTCATCAGAAGGCTCAAAGTCACCCAAAGAGCAATGGAAAGGGTTATGCTCGGGGTTTCCTTGCGTGATCGAATAAAAAATGAAGATATCCGCAGGAAAACTAAGGTTGCCGACATAGCACAAAGAATTGCCAAACTTAAGTGGCAATGGGCAGGGCACATTGCTCGCAGAACAGATGGCCGTTGGGGCCGAAAAGTTTTGGAGTGGCGACCGCGTACCGGAAGACGCAGTGTTAGAAGGCCTCCTACAAGGTGGACCGACGACCTGGTGAAGGTAGCGGGAAACCGATGGATGCGGGACGCACAGGAACGTTCGATGTGGCGACGCTTGGGGGAGGCCTATATCCAACAGTGGACGTGTATCGGCTGAAATGATAATGATGATGATGATATTAGATCATGAACTGCATTCCAAACTGCTGATGCCTATTTACTTCCTGTAAAATTGACTTCTGTAGGTACCTATCTCTTTGTGGTACGGAGTCCATATAAAATTTCCCAATGTGTCTTCAGATACTACCAGACGAGAAAGTAAAAGCGATGTTAAAAAATTCCATAAATGGCTGGCTGAAGAGTAACCCTGAAGATATGAGGCAGATGATCAATACAACCATCACGGAGGACAGTCCTCTCCTCACGACCTTCGCCAGAAGAGTGAACAGTTACTACAATGAGGTACAACACCAGTTTCTCATCATTTCATCCAAAATCGAACACGTCTGCAGATACCGGCACGGATCTTGAGCGCTGGCTTCAAGTTACGCAGAAGTCAAATATTCGGTCTCTTTAATGGTACGAAGTGAGACGCGGGGGCGGGGAATGATAGTGATTGGCTCGCCGCGCCATCGTGTTATAGACGTCACTCGTGATTTGTTCCCTGCGCTTGCTATCTATCTAACAACGACGACGATTGGCTCGCCAATGTATAGGATGCGCAAAGCGATCCCAACTCTGACGCTAAGCGCTCAAGATCCGTTGTGCCTACACAGTGTTAGAAAGGGTGTAAGGGACAGCCCTCCACAAACTTTAAGGGCTTGCTCAGTAGACGAAACTGAACATCCTTCTACAATTTTTTTTTCAGGAAACGAAAAAAATAATCGGCCTCACCATACAATTTAAATGATAAACTTGATTGGACAATTTGTATGGCGAGGTTGTTTTTTTTTTTTCGTTTTCTGAAAAAAAAAATTGTGGAAGGTTGTTTAGTTTCGTCTACTGAGCAAGCCCTTAAAGTTTGTGGAGGGCTGTCCCTTACACCTTGTATACATGGTGAATGACTTAGGTGGTCGTCCTTCGAGGGCAGATCAATTATGATATTTTTTTTTACTTCCGCCGTACCTGTAAGTAACCAAAGCTGCCTTACCTCAAATTCGACTTTAGCTACAGCCATGCTTACGACTCGTGGGGGTTGATGCGCGCCCAACCTGATACGTTGAATGTAATAAAACTGTGGCGGGGGCGAGTATGCAGAGTTTTCTGCACAAGTGCGGGGTGGATAAGAGCGGGTTTTAGAGTAACTATATTGAAAAATATTTTTTCTTTTCTTTCTTTCAGCTAGACGTAAAAAAACTAAATAAAATCTTGAAAAAATTCAGAAGAAACGTTGAAAATAACATGGACAACTCCAAAGTTATCAAAGAGTTACTCCACAACGCTATATTTAAAAAGTATAACAGTCTCAACGAATCTGCTAAATCAGCATTATTGGCGGACTTAAAAATATTCTCTGGCTTTTTAATTGCTAAGAATATGTTCTCTGGGCTGAATAACAATATATCAGTTTTGACTAGAAGAAATTCGCCTCCACAAGAGGAAACTGCTTTCCATGAAGATGACATTACATATAGAGCTTTAAGAAAGTCCATAGACAAACAATTGAGGGATGCCAAAGAAAAAAATGATGAGAAAAAGAATGAAAATGGTGGAAGTGAAATTATTGTAGATAACGTTGAGGTTTTTGTAGAGCCTCCCAAGAGTCTTTAAATAGCTGTAATAAATATGTAAATGCGTACTAAGTTTTTGTTTTTACAGGTGTTTTTTCGTAGTGAGAGAGTGAGTGTGAGAGAGTGAGTGAGTGTGAGAGAGTGAGTGAGTGTGAGAGAGTGAGTGAGTGTGAGAGAGTGAGTGAGTGTGAGAGAGTGAGTGAGTGTGAGAGAGAGAGAGTGAGTGAGAAAGAGTGAGAGATAGCTGTCAAGCGCGAGCCTTGCGCCTGCTCGTGACTTAACCCCGCAAAAACATTTTTACACCAAAAAAGCTTCGGAATAATTTTTTTTTTTTTTTTATGTAACAGGTGTTTCTTGATTTTGCCGGGTTTCCTTATCGAAAAAACGCATAGCCTCCGAAGATCTCAGGTGCAACTATCGGCACGTATATTGAGCGCTCGGCGTCGGAGTGAGAATCGCTATTGGTGAGCCAATCGTCGTCGTTGTTAGATAAATGCAGCAAGTGCATGTAACGAATCACGAGTGACGTCTATGACACGACGGCGCGGCGAGCCAATCACCGACACTCCCCGCCCCCGCGTTTCACTTCGCACCGCTAAAGAAACCGAATATTTGACTTCTTACAATTTGAAGCCAGCGCTCAAGATCCGTGCCGGTACCCCTGCTCTTTATTTGGAAGTCGGTTAAAAAATAAAACAAATGTAAACAGTTTGTACTTACACACTTCATTTTACTCAGATAGGTATCAAAATACATAAATACGATATTTACAATTAATACTTAATAATTATCTTATATATAAAATTCTCGTGTCACAATGTTCGTTCCCGTACTCCTCCGAAACGGCTTGACCTATTCTCATGAAATTTTGTGAGCAAGTAGGTCTGAGAATCAGCCAACATATATTTTTCACACCCGCAAAACAACGTTTGCCGGGTCAGTAATTTATAATATAATCATTATGACACAATATTTGACAGGCCTGTTGGTCTAGTGGTTAGTGGCCCTAACTGCTATGCCGGAGATCGTGGGTTCGATTCCCACCCAGGAAAAATGTTTGTGTGATGAGCACGATTATTTTTTCTGTGTCTGGGTGTAATTATCTATAAAATGTATGTATTTAGAAATATATAAGCATGTTTATCAGTTGTCTAGTACCCATAACACAAGCTCTGCTTAGCTTGGGACTACACGGCGCTGTGTGATAGTTGTGGAATATATATTATATTATTATATATTATTATTTGAACAGTTAAGTCGCATACACTAGTGATGTATTGAATATTAGCACATTTTTTGTCATCTGCATTCGTATTTGCAAAAAACATGCGAATATTTGGTGAATGTCTTCTACCAACAAAATGGTTTTAAAGTATTTGAGAAAAACATTCGTTACATTACTAATTCATATCAGTTGTGTTATCATCAGTGATCGGAGTAGGTAGGGCTATTTAAGTTCATTGATCGCAAACATTGATGTTAATATGGATATTCCACGGGATTGCGGCTTTTTTTTATGGTGGGAAAAAATCATGCATTGACATCCCCCACCCTTGGGCGGAGCGGGAGATAGTGTCAGACTCTTACTGACTAAAAGACCCATCCGGTTCCTTCTAGCCTTCATACCGGGGCTCGAGCGCCCTTTCGGATAACCCTGGCCCCAGTAACGGGATTGCGGCTGATACTACGGGATTTAATTGAATTTCAATCTTTTTGTCATTATGTATAAAAAAAATTACGTATGCCAATAAGCGCATGATATGCGACGTTGTAAATTTTACGTCAACAGCACGCTATAAAACTTTTTGCCAAGCGCGCGACGTTGCCGCTTTGTTGAGACGTGTACAGATACCGGCACGGATCTTGAGCGCTCGGCTAATCTTTCGTTAGTCCCGAAGGCAAGATGGTTTTTTGAAGTGAAAACTTCTTTAGCGGCGTTGAGCACTTTTTCTGTAATGGGTATAAAATCTTAAACTCGCGTCAGGACACGTGACCCTGATCGAAAAAGCGTAAGACGGTGACGTCATCGATATCTAAGTACTAGATAGGGCGTGCTGAACACTCACTTCAAACGAATCCTTTGCACTGAATTCTAGGCAAATTGACATTGGTGACTTTAGTGCAATTTTGACGTTCATACAGTTGAGAGCGGAGCTTATAAATTCAAAAGAAAGTGAAATTAAATAATAATTCAGTAGTCATGAAAATAAAATAATTGATTATTCAAGCAATTTAATTGCTTCAAATTTCGTAATAGTATGTTAGAAATTATATTATTTTATTTAAAAGATTTTCCATTTTACAATCATAGACTAAATCATGCAGATGTTCCATCCCACAAAAACCGGGTTTTTTACATACAACTGATTTAGTGAACACGAATTTGCATGATGTTTTATTCCGTTTGTTTTTTTTTTTAAATGTTCTGTTTAATATTTTTTTCTTTTTTGTATATATAATAGGTACCAATGAATTCCGTCAAATTCAATAAATAAGAATACGTCTGTTTTGCGTTACTGTAAAAACTCAGGTTCAGTTGAATTTGTAGTCATATGTGTAATATAAGTGATACATCACTAAGTGATCATTACTGTTATTGAGATTTCGTCCTTCATAAACTATAATTATAATTATTTCAAGTTTGTTCACTCTGGTCAGCCGAAAAGAGAAAAATTGATAAAATATCTTAAGAGGATAGACGTGACAACACGTGGCTTCCTACAAAATATCCTTTTATCTGCTCTTCACACTTTTAAACTGATGATACTAAAGCTGGAAAACGTTTTCTAATGAGTCGGTTATTCCTTGCAGTAATGCTATTCCTTCAGAATGCGCCTTTAAAACATTTATAGCTTTCCCCTACATCATTAAACCAAGTGCAAATTTCTGACTCCGAATCAATTTTTGATTTGCCCCGAAAAATAAAGTTGAAAATAGATTTAAAAAAAGTTTTAGTTTTTTATGTAATTTAATTCATCCCCATTGTTCTCAAAAAGGTGAAGGAAAACATCATAAGAAAACCAGCATATTTCAAAGACATGCGACATTCACCAACCCGCACTTTACCTTCACTTTTCTTGGACTGACCGACATTTGACTATTCAAAAGTGCCTGTAAATGGTCTATTTGAAATAAATGCTTTGATTTTGATTTTGATTTTGCACTGGGCCAGCGTGGTGGTTTACGGCCCATTCCCTCTCCTAGAGAGAAGGCTTGAGTCCCAGCAGTGGGAACATTAAAAAGCTGATTACGCTATAGTTATAGTTGTTGTTTGTTTTGTTACTAAATATTAGCAGCGCAGTCCTGACCATCATTTTCTGGTGGTTCAATGGTTTCATTATTTTACACGATTTTGAATTCACTAAATTATTAGACATATTTTTCTGAATTTACACTAACGTGGACTATTGGTAAAATTTTTAAATAGAGTTTTATTGTAATGTGAAGTATTATAGGCAAAAACTATGTCACTTCTGCGGTATAAACATCTATATGGATAACATGTCATTACACTATGTTGAACTAAACGCGTAAGTACTTCGAAATTCATGGCGCTTAAGACGTTTTGGTCGTGAAAAAATTATCCTCTAAAAGCTATCAGCGCTTTATATTTTAATAGTTCTGTTAGACGACATAATGCCAATGTAGCGCTGCAGCAGATTTTCGTTTTAACTTTTCAATATTTTGACAAATCTTTTCTATGAAAGGACCTGTCTATCACTAGAATATAAGTCAATGGGCGACGTTGATTTTTCGGAGAGATAAACTTTTTAATGTAAAATAATTGTAATAGTTTTAAAGTGTTAAATTTTTAATGTAATATAAATTGTCATGTTTGTGTACGATACCGCAATAAATGAATATTGTATTCTACCACATAAATGATAGTACTTTTATACTGATAAAGCAATTGGTGCAAAATTATTCCCTAACCATTCCAAACAAAAACCAATCAAACATGCTCAACGTTAATAATCAAGTTTTCACTTCTGCCGGCACTCCCGGAGTGCAACCCGTCTTTTTTTTTTTAGTACGGGGTGCGGGGTGCCAACTGAAAATCAGCGCTGGGTGTTTGACGCCCAGCAATTGCTGAGTTGGTGACCCTTTTGGTTCAGGCACAGTCACTGCAACTGTATTGTATGTCTGTACTCTTTTTTATTATTATTTTATGTTGTTGTATATTGTGTTGCTTGCGCCGAATAAATGCTATTCTATTCTATTCTAATAATTTTACTACTTCGAAACCAAATCCCGGGACTCGGAGAATATCCATATTATTCTAACCTATGGCAAGTACATCGAATAGACCTAACTATTCCGACCTATGATTATCATTCTATTCAAGGTGTAAGGGACAGCCCTCCACAAACTTTAAGGGCTTGCTCAGTAGACGAAACTGAACAACCTTCAACAAAATTTTTTTTCAGGAAACGAAAAATATAATCGGCCTCGCCATACAAATTGTCCAATCAAGTTTATCATTTTGTATGGTGAGGCTGATTTTTTTTTTTTCGTTTGCTAGCTTGCCTACAAGTAACCTATTCATTCTTGACTTAAAAACCCCCGGCAGTGATCAACTCCTTAACTTAACAAAAGATAGTTGTACAGCAATATAAACCTTATCTATGAGGAATAGGGTTCAAATTAGGGTGTAGTTTCTTGTTATGCCGCGACAGACAGGACAGCCAACTGAAGCGCGCGCCGCACGTGTTACATTTGTAGGCCGATGTTGAGCTGTGCAAGGCTAGCATGTGACAACGGAGCTTTGCTTGATTCTGGAAAGATTGACAAAGAAAATTATATCGAAAAAAAAAATACACGTCAAAAAATGGTCATTGTGTCGTGATGACCCAGTTGCTAATAATAATTATTATTTACTAGCTTTTGCCCGCAGCTTCGCCCGCTTACATAAAATATAGCCGCTTTAATAAAGCAGCTTTCTATCAGTGAAAAAATTCTAGCAATCGGACCAGTACTTCCAGAGATTACCTCCTACAAACAAAAATAAATAAATAAAAAAACAAACTTTATCTCTTTATTGTATTAGGGAAGATAATGTGGGAAGTGAATAAAGCAATAATTGTGCCTGTTGCGGATTGAACCAGGTATAATTTTAGGGAGAAGTTGAAAAAAAAAACGGCTTGCCTTTTTTAATCCAAATTAAAAAAAAAAAAACCGGCCATGAGCGTGTCGGGCCAGGCTCAGTGTAGGGTTCCGTAGTTTCCCGTTCGTCACAATAAGTGTACCCACTTATGAGTTTAAAAAAAAAGCTTGCATATACGATTATACTACAAACTTAGTCCAGAAATTATTTTGTAGAACCCTTTTGTCTTTTTTGTACAAAAACTGTTCTTTCCATCAAGTTCAAAATAATTTTCCTAGAAGGTCCTTATAAAGTTCTACTTTTCAGATATTTTTCATATTTTCTAAACTTATGGTTCAAAAGTTAGAGGGACACACACACATTGTTTTTTACTTTTGGAGCGATTATTTCCGAAATTATTGACATTATCAAAAAATGATTTTAGCAAACCCCTATTCATTTTTAAATACCTATCCAACAATATATCACACGTTAGTGTAGAAATTAAAAAAAAATCACCTCCCACTTTACATATAGGGGGGCTACCCTAATAAAACATTTCTTTCCAATTTTTATTTTACCACTTTGTCGGCGTAATTGATATACATATTGGTACCAAATTTCAGCTTTCTAGTGCTAACGGTCACAGAGATTAAGCGAGGACGGACAGACGGACAGACAGACATGGCGAAACTATAAGGGTTCCTAGTTGACTACGGAACCCTAAAAAGTGGGTAAAACCATATAGAAAGTAAAAGGTCACTACAAAATCGCAGTTCGACCATTTTTTGCTTTGAGTAGGCGTTCTTGCGGAAACAGTGCCGATAGTCGTTTCAGCCAATGGCTTAAATAGCCAAGAGCCTCGAACAACATCTGAGGAGGCTCTCGTCAGGCGATTGTATCAAGGGCTTGATTCAGAAAAGGTCAATGTACTTTATTCCACTGTTAACTGGCTCCTTCTATAGTAGTAAAATCTACACTAATATAATAAAAAGGTAAAGTTTGTTTTTAGGGTTCCGTAGCCAAATGGCAAAAAACGGAACCCTTATAGATTCGTCATGTCTGTCTGTCTGTCTGTCTGTCTGTCTGTCTGTCTGTCCGTCCGTATGTCACAGCCACTTTTTTCCGAAACTATAAGAGCTATACTGTTGAAACTTTATAAGTAGATGTATTCTGTGAACCGCATTAAGATTTTCATACAAAAATAGAAAAAAAGCAATAAATTTTGGGGGTCCCCATACATAGAACTGAAACTCAAAAATTTTTTTTTCGTCAAACCCATGCGTGTGGGGTATCTATGGATAGGTCTTCAAAAATGATACTGAGGTTTCTAATATAATTTTTTTCTAAACTGAATAGTTTGCGCGAGAGACACTTCCAAAGTGGTAAAATGTGTGTCCCCCCCCCCTCTAACTTCTAAGATAAGAGAATGATAAAACTAAAAAAAATATATGATGTACATTACTATAATAACTACCAACGAAAATTGGTTTGAACGAAATCCAGTAAATAGTTTTTTTTAATGCGTCATAAACCGAAAAAAATACACTATTATTAAAACATCGATCAAAGTTACAATACATTACAAGAACTTTTATATGATGTTACTTGCTGCTACGGAACCCTTCATGGGCGAGTCCGACTCGCACTTGGCCGGTTTTTTTTTTTGTTTGTAGGAGGTAATCTCTGAAAGTACTGGTCCGATTGCTAAAATTTTTTCACCGATAGAAAGCTGCTTTATACCCGAGTGACATAGGCTATATTTTATGTACGCGGGTGAAGCCGTAGGCAAAAGCTAGTAAAGAATATAAAAACTCACCGGAAAAGGTTTCCCGCAGTGATCACACAGATGTTCGGCGTTATCTTTCTTATGGACTACTTGTTTATGTAGATAGAGGGATGTGTGGCTTTTGAACACCTGCAAACAAAAATAACCTTTACACCGTACATGACAAAGTCGCTTTTTGCGTCTGTCTATTCGTCCTTTGACACTTAACTTTTCAATCGTGGAAATTACAGACACAATAGAAAGACAATAGGTGCGCGAACGCGTTCGCTTGGGGTTTAATGAATTAAACCACGCGTCTTAAATATATTCTGTTCTCCATTAAACTTGAACACGCCATATCTTCGATGAAGTAAAGAGTAACATCAAAAATTTAAAGCGCATTGCTGCCTGGAAAGTACTAGTAAACTCTACCATAAGTACCTACCACTATTATTATTTAGTAGGTAGGTACGTAGATAAGGGAATTCGTACCTTCCGTGCTTAACAATAGAGTCGAAATTCGGGTGAAAGTAAGGGAGGTACATGTTTGCAATAAAAATTATTTATTGGTCTCTATTGTTTTAGATTGGTCTTGCTTCGCATATAAATACGAGCCTCCGACCGGAAGTGAGATAGTGTTTTTTTTTAAAAGTCAGTTATCCCATAAGCAGATAATGTCGACGCAATGCACTGGCAGCGCATCGATATTTGTATCTGCGCACGCACACACGTAGCATAAGGACTAGCAGAGAGGCTATACGCGGCCACCGTAGGTACAGGCTTCCGGACGGCGAGTAATTGCGAGATCGCCGTCTGGCAAAATGAAAGCGGCCTAAAGTCGCGCATGAAACTCCTTACCTGATGGCCAGGGCCCGATCTAAGGGAGGGCAAGCCGGGCATTTGCTCAGAGCGGCAAAACATGAGGTCAAAATTGACTTATTCCTTTTTTTTTTTGTTGGGGAAGATCATCTAATGACAACCCCCGCTCTTGGGCGGAGCTGGAGATAGTGTCAGACTCTTACTGACTAAAAAACCCACCCCGTTCCTTCAAGCCTTCATACCAGGGCTCGAGTTCCCTTTCGGATAACCCTGGCCCCAGTAGGCTTCCCGGCCCCTGCTGTTACTGACAAATCCTTGAGGCGCACGGGAACAGTGCGCCGTCGACGACTTGGGCTTGGTCCGGTCATTTACCGGACGGCCGGACAGCGAGCTACCCATTGCTCACTTTCCGCAAGCCCGCGCCTACAGTGGCCGGAAATCGGGATCGGAATCCCGGCGGGGGCGAGAGCGCCGTTGCCTGATGCGGTCAGCCTCCTCTTTTGCGAGGATTACTGCTTCGCTAAAGTCGGCGACCGCCTGCCACTCCTGACTTATTCCTATCTTCCTATCTAGCCATTAGCCATCCACACCTAAGATGGCAGGTTGAGAATTTTATGTGCCACCTTCCAACCTACTTCAGGTTGGATAGTGGAAATATTTAAGACTTAAGACTCATAACTTATACGGCTTTGTGTATGTAAAGGGCGGCGAAAATTATCTTTGCCCGGAGCGGTTAAATACCTAGATCAGTACCCTAGCCAAGTTGCAAATCTGCAATAGTTAACGCCTGTAGAAAGCTTCTAATGTACGGGAATGACGTCGTCTTAACGCTCAGTCACGTGGTCGGAACAAAAGAATTGGCGGCAAGGTCAACTCGAAGCGTTCAGCGCAAGCGAAACGGTTGTAACTTGGCTAGGGGGGCAGGCCTTGCTGATGGCCGGACGGTGATCTACCCACTGCTCGTCGTTTGCATCTGAAATGATGACATTAGGATTACCTTCTGACAAACAGGGCAAGTGTGCACGTAGTTCTTCAAATGCTCCCAGTCGACGTGGTCTTTGAGGCGAGTCTTATTGGCGAATCGTTTGCCGCAGTCGCTGCACATGTACCTGGGGATAGCAAACGTCATTATAGCAACAGCTAAGTGTCGACCGCGTCTTTGATTACTGCTCCACTCCCGTAAGGGTCAATCCCCACTAAAAGAGCAGCGGCGCGCAGCGGCCGTAAGAGCAAGTGAGTGAGCGCGGCGCCGCGCGGTGCAGTGCGGCGCCGCGAGAGGCAGCGCGGCATCCCGAGGCGCCGCAATGAGCCTCCGCGTGGTAGCTTTGAAAACTAGTGTGCGATCTACTTCACTCAAGGAAAGTTGTGTGGCAATAAATATGGTGGATTTGGATTTATGTATCATAGCACTGGCTGTAGAAGAAGAACAAGAAGTGACAAACAAAACGGAAAGAAAAAGGAGGTCGCTCGCGCGCAGCCGCGAGTCTGTCAGCTGCACCGCGGTCGGCCGCACGTCAGCTAGCTGCGCCGCGATCAGCCGCGCGGCGCCTCTTTTGACTAGTCGGTAGAAGGCTCGTGCAGCCTCGCGACGCCACGCTACCCCTTTTTTGCCTTCAAATGACTATGAACTTTTTAATCACGTAGATAAGATTCAAAATAGTTTGTAATATTTTGCCTCAAAAAGACGCTGCCGGCCGCTGCTCTTTCAGTGGGAATTGACCCTAAGTCGTACCGTAAAAATAATAATAATATTTCACAACTATCACACAATTTAAATATATATATTTTTTTAATTGTTATAAACTAGTGCTTGACTGCGATCCCACCTGATGGTAAGCAGCGATGCAATCTTTGATGGTGAGGTGCACTAGTTTATTAAGAGCCTATTCACTCTAGCCAAATTATAATCGGACGGGAAGACCGCAGCAGGTAAACTGTTCCAGTTCTTCGACGTACGCGGTATAAACGACGAGGCGAAACGCTTAGTCCGGACCGTAGAGGTTTCAACAACGTAAGATAAATTTTAAAAGTCATATAACAAAAGTTGTTGTTTATGATGTTAGTAACATACTTCTGAGAGGTTGCTATTGTTTAATGTAATAACCTTGTCTGTATATTTATTTATTTCAGGTTTTGAAAGAGGCAACGTTAAAGTAAAATTTTAATTGGCAAGGCGGTGAAAATTCATTCAATTACTTTTCCCGCTCTAGGGCGGCATGGCACGCGGGTTTGTGGACAGTGAGCAATGGGTAGCTCGTTGTCGAACTGTCCGGTAGCTGACCGGACCGAGCCCAAGTCGTCGGAGGCTCGCGCCTGCCACTCCTCCTCGCTCCGGACCATGGCCTGAGGCCGTATTATGACATCTTAAAACCATGATGTTTTCGGTGTGAAAAAGAGACGGAGCTATACAGGACGAATAGCACTATCCTTTTCTCACACAGAAAACATGATGGTTTTAAGATGTCATAATACGGCCGCTGTACGCGCGGCCCGGCGCGATAGATCGCTGCTACCGATCACGGACGCGGCGGTGCTCTGCCCAAGCGTAGCACACCTCTACCGTGTCCGACATCCGTTGACCTGTCATTGTTACGCTGTAAAGGTTAAAAATAACTACTTACTTGAAATCATTCTCGCTGACGTGTTTTCTACTTATTTTCATGTGTTGCTTGTAGGTTGCTATAGACGAAAATGTTCGGTTACACGGTTCACAAACCAACTCGCCGTTCGCTCTGAAAATAAGTTTTTAATGAAAAATCTTTTTTTCATATCAAGCTTTTATAGCGCACTATATCTGTATAATTAATATTCCACAACTATCACACAACGCCGTCTAGTCCCAAGCTAGGCAGAGCTTGTGTTATGGGTATTAGACAACTGATAAACATACTTATATATTTCTAAATACATACATATTATAGATAAATTACACCCAGACACAGAACAAATGATCATGCTCATCACATAAACATTTGTCCTGGGTGGGAATCGAACCCACGAGCTCCGGCATAGCAGTCAGGGCCACTAACCACTAGACCAACAGGCCAGTCAATTAACACCTGTCAAGACGAATTATACGAGCCTGAACTCGATGGGGTTGTGTCATTTAACTAATAATAATAATATAATAATAATAATATTCCACAGCTATCACACAACGCCGTCTAGTCCCAAGCTAAGCAGAGCTTGTGTTATGGGTACTAGACAACTGATAAACATACTTATATATTTCTAAATACATACATATTATAGATAAATTACACCCAGACACAGAACAAATGATTATGCTCATCACACAAACATTTGTCCTGGGTGGGAATCGAACCCACGACCTCCGGCATAGCAGTCAGGGTCACTAACCACTACACCAACAGGCCAGTCAAAGCTACAACTAAGCTAAAACTATCGAGTTCCTACAGCCACCTTCCGGTTCCAGCATCAGATCAGCTCCATGTCATAATAATGTTGTATTGTCATCTGATTTACACATGCATGAAAAATTTCAGCTCAATCGGTAACCGGGAAGTGGATCAAATTTAATTTACAAGATTTGATGACAGACAAACATCGGGACAGGTGAAACTAAATAAAAGCTTGTTATAAAATAATATAATAGTTTAAAACACTGTCTGTCTGTTTGTCCAGGCTAATCTCTGAAATGGCGGAAACGATTTTGACGGGACTTTTTTTGGCAGGTAGCTGATTTAATAACGAGTAACATAGGCTACTTTTATTTTGGAAAAAAAATAAATTCAAAATCCTGTTGTCCACGCGAACAAAGTCGCGGTCAGAGCTAGTCTAGTACTAAAATATCTACAGGTCGCGCGATGAATCAAGATCGCTCGGCAAAAGTGGAAGGGGCATGCGCAGTATTCAATTCTACGGTCTATTTGGCGACGTACGGGCGGGTGTGCGCCGTCGGCGACACGTCATTGGTAGATAGAGTCGCTCTTCAATTCCCGCGTTGCGTTCTCGCCTCTCATTGGATACTGTTGTACTTGGGTACTGCGGGCCTATTACGACCTCTTAATTCCAGTCAATTTACGCCGTAAAATGAACTGACTTGCTTATCCGTATTATGACATCTTATTGCCAGCCAGTCAGTAGTCACGTGACACTTGACCGTCTTCTGCACGGATATTGGCTGGGAATTCCGTATTATGAGCACCAAACTGACATTTTGTAGCTTGCTAAAGTGTCAAAAATTGTGACAAACTAGCCAGTCAGTTTACGCCAGTTTTTAGTAACTTAAAGTGAATTGTTTTGACTTTTTATTATATTTGAATCTATTTGATAGTTAAATAAAACTTTAAATATGTGTGATGAGTTAATAATCTTCGAATTTCTCGAAAGTGATACGTTTATAGTTTTAGAAATGATCGAAGTTTGTAATGTTCGCGATCCCGATTACGTAATTGTAAACTGATGTTTACCTTTTTTGTTTTGTGTTCAATTCTCACCATTACTGTATTTTTAGTTAAAACGTACCTAAAAAATGATAATATAGCAGTTAGATTGATAATTAGTATAATATTGGGTGAAAAATTGAAAGATTTGTGTTTCAGAATATGACCGACATCTCATCTTTTGCAGTTTTTGTTCTAGAAACTTTTTTATGTGTTAAGTTATGCAAAAGATTATTGTTTTATATGAAAGTAGACGTCATAACGAGTATTTTGATGTGCATATTGTATATATTATGTGAAAGAATAAATAAATATCGCATCCAAAAGGGCTCGGCTGAAGCGAAACTAAAAGTAAAATAAGTCTAAAAATCATGGTTCCCGCAGACGTAAAGTTTCGGGGTATATAGCCGAAACGTGTTTTATTGATCCTCTTCGATACCCTTTGTGAGGTGCTGATACGTTCCCCCTTAGTCGAAAACGTACGCATTCAGGGGTGCGTGGTGGCGTACGAGACCAGTGCAACAAGCAACGCACGCCAAAAATCGGGTTGAACTGTCCCGAGGGCTCGGTAGCCGAAGGGTACTGCCTGCTACCGTCACCGCCTCCTAACAGGGGCCAGTCCACCACACCGTAGGTTATCGGATGTTTACGTCTGGGCTCAGGGTGGCGCAGCACTTCAACACCGTCACCGCGGCGACCACCATAGCGATCCCGTGACGTCACCTAGCACTCCAACGCCATCGCTAACCGGGATGCCAATCCGATGATATCACCCTTACGCAGCACAGCGATCGCCAAGCTAACATATTTTTGTTAAAAAGTTTTGTTCAAGTAGGTACGTACACACGCTTACACTTAGTTCCGAAATACGTCTAAAGCGATTATATCGCAAATCCGACCAAATGTAATAGTCACAAAATATAAGGACTATCAAGTACTATTTGTGACTTTGCGCGTTGGTCGGATTTGCAATATAATCGCTTTTGACGCAATTCGGAACACGGGGTTAATTTTGTTTTTTCCGGATCCTAGTACGTTCAGAAATGAAGTATATGAGACAATGATCTATTTTCCACTTTATGACATTGTATTTACGGAAATAACACATAATTTGTTTTTAAACTCGTTGTTAATATAGATTTCTGTTATAAAATTACATTAATTCATCAATAAACAATATTTTATACAATAATTTAAAAACCGTAAATACCGGTAACCTTTGTTTTTATGTTTTCGAACGCCATCTTTCAAAGCAGTGCAAACCAGCCACAGACAACTGTCCAGGATGATTCCAGTCAGAATGACGTACGTCATAATACGAAAAAGAACAAGGCAGTTTACGGCCGTAAACTGACTTGCCTGGAAACTGACTGGATTTTAAAACGGTCGTAATAGGCCCGCTGTTCCGTACAGCTTGTCTTATCTAAATAGTAATACGTAGTCGTAAAAAAAAATGGTTAAAAATAAAGTTTTAAAACGGCTAGCCAGAAAAATGGTTTACGACGTGAATTATTACGTTAAAGAAAGAAACTAACGAAATTTTTTTTTATATTTTATGTTTTATTTTAAAAAATTTAATGTTTTGAATTTACCTACTTACAAGATAAATTACAAGCAAAAACTAGGGTTATTATAAGTTATGTTACTAAGGTTCAAACATACGAAATCTATACTAATATTATAAAGCTGAAGAGTTTGTTTGTTTGTTTGTTTGAACGCGCTAATCTCTGGAACTACTGATCCGATTTAAATGATTTTTTCAGTGTTGGGTAGTCCATTTATCGAGGAAGGCTATAGGCTATGTTTTATTTTTTTCAAAATTAGGGATCCGTAATAA
The DNA here is from genome assembly GCA_929112965.1 of Mythimna albipuncta. Lineage (NCBI taxonomy): Eukaryota > Metazoa > Arthropoda > Insecta > Lepidoptera > Noctuidae > Mythimna > Mythimna albipuncta. The sequence continues at coordinate 6,359,853 of OV815985.1, read as the reverse complement.
AATTACTATTTTGTAACACAAGGTATAAAATCGAAAACCTATTTTTGCGTGCGCTGCAAAAACTATTGACAATAGAACAAAATGATGTACAACGGGTTTGTAGATCCCATTAAGACCTACAAAAAAGTCCGCGAGAATATATATCTAGCTATCATGGTTTAATCACAATAACCGATTTTGTGTTCAAAATAATTATTAAATTGTCTGAAGGAAAAAAACTACGTTAAATATGTATCGTAATATTAATCTTTATCGAAATTAAGCATTATGTTATCAAGAGTATTTATGTAGAAGTAAAATACTTTTTGTTTCATCTCAATCGGATATTTCGTTTAAAAGTTATCACGTGTGTAAGATGTTAAGAGTTGGTACCTATTAATGAGTTATGGGCCATGGAGTTTTTTATCAACATAAAATCCTGTAATAATCTTTTTCGAAATATATTTGTTGATGATTGTAAGTATATGATCTTTGAAGAGTATAATAAATACATTTATGAACGCGGTAATTTTGGGAAATACTGATCTGATATGAAAACTGTTTAAATATTTAATAGTCCATTTATTGAGGGAGGCAATTATAGGTAATATTTTATCTCGGTATTTCCACGGAAACGAGAAAAACGCGGGTGAAACCGCGGGGCACAGCTAGTTAAAAATAAAATCCTAACATAATAAGAATTTCTGTGCGCAATTGTACACATGCGCCGATTGCCCCCACTACTTTCACCGAGCGATCTTGATTCACCGCGCGACCTGTACTACTACACAGGACTTCTAATAATTATTTTATTCTTTCGTTCAGTTTGGTTCGAAATTACATTCTAGGGTATTTCTCAAATGAGCCTATTATTTTTTAACAAGTTAAGTTGTCATTAGTTTCCGAATCCCCATAATTCAGTTATTTCGGGACTTAGGGCACCTCGACTCGGACAGGTTAGGTTAGAAGGGGATTGCGGGGTCTAGTAAGCGAGCGAAGCGAAAGAACACAGACCCCCGCCATCCTCTTCGTAGTTAGGTCAATGACTCACCTAGCTACATGGCTGTTAAGATGTCTCAACAGGTTCCCTCGCCACTGGAACTTCTTGTCACACTGAGGACATGGATACTTCTCTTTAGCAGTGTTCACTGAGCACTTGATCTGGTCGATGAACTGCTGATGTTTCTCAGGGTTCGAAGAGTCTTCAGGGAGAGATTCTGTCAGTTTCCTGGTGAGATGGGATAGGAAGGAGTAAGTAATAATAATAATAATCACATGTAGACATGTGGGATGTGGACTCAGCGATTCACTACTGAGAGATTCTGTCAGTTTCCTGGTGAGATGGGATAGGAAGGAGTAAGTAATAATAATAATAACATGTGGGATGTGGACTCAGCGATCATTGCACTGTTAGTCGTGACAACAAAGGCTTCTGAACACGGCTGGTATTTTTAGGAGGTTCCTTTCTCTGGAGCCCTGACGCTGTAGCTTGGACCTTGTTCCCGATAGAAATTGGTGTGGTGGAAATTGAACCTCGTGGGTTCAATTTACACCATACCAATTTCCCTCCTCATATATAACTATTCGCTGATGAATGGAAGGAGATATTGACTGAATGTCTGGCGATTTGCGAGAAGACTGAATGAGAAGTTTAGTTATAGTATTTGTTATATTTTCTTTGATTAGGTTTTACATAATTTGTACCTTTTGTAATCAGTGTAATTGGCTTTCTGTCGTTTTGGTTAAATAAATAAAAAAATAATAAATAACCTCCAGTATAGCAGTCAGAGCCACTGACTACTAGACCAATAGGCAAGTCAGTCAGTAAGCCAGTCAAAAATCCAGTCAGTAAGCCAGTCAGTAAGTTAGTCAGTAAGCCAGTCAGAAATCCAGTCAGTAAGCCAGTCAGTAAGTTAGTCAGTAAGCCAGTCAGTAATTCAGTCAGTAAGCCAGTCAGTAAGTTAGTCAGTAAGCCAGTCAGAAATCCAGTCAGTAAGTTAGTCAGTAATTCAGTCAGTAAGCCAGTCAGTAAGTTAGTCAGTAAGCCAGTCAGTAATTCAGTCAGTAGACAAATCAGTAAGCCAGTCAGTAAGTTAGTCAGTAAGCCAGTCAGTAAGTTAGTCAGCCAGTCAGTAAGTCAGTCGTAAGTCGTAAAGAAGAGAAGAAACACTAGTACTCACCTAAGTTTTAATTGTATTTGATGTTTTGAACTAGTTTTTACGTGTTTTTGTAAATTCGATGTGTTTGTAAACGATAACCTGGAACCAAGAAAACATCTGTGTCAGTATAATTATGTATTTACTAAAGTGTGTTTTTTTATACGATATACGGGTAGCTCGCTGTCCGACCGTCCGGTAACTGTCCGGACCAAGCCCAAGTCGTCGACGGCGCGCCTCAAGGAGTTGTCAGCAACAGCAGGGGCCCAGCCGGGTCGAAGCCTACTGGGGCCAGGGTTATCCGAAAGGGAACTCGAGCCCCGGTATGTAGGCTTAATGGAACGGGGTGGTTTTTTTAGTCAGTAAAAGTCTGACACTATCTCCCACACCGACCAAGAGCGGCGGTTGTCATTGGATGATTTTCCTAACCAAAAACAAAGGCTTTGGGGGTTTATTTCAAACTTCCGTCATTCTTAAGCGCTCTACTGCTTAACCAAGCAAATACAGACTTTAATTCAAGTAAATAGAGTTTAAATTCGGTCCTCACCTGCACGGTTCACAATACGGCTTCCGTTTCTGCCCTGTCTCTATCCGATGCGTTTCTACGTGTTTCCGAAGAGACGCCTTCCATCTAAAACTCTTGTCGCAGAATTCGCACGAAAATGTCGCTGACGACTGTTTTGTACTGCGGAAAAAAAAAACACAAATCAAATCAAACCTCACATCTATGTTGATTGCTTTTTCTTTTCTTTTCAGTAATTTTAACGTATGTCTGGCAATTTGAGTGTTTTCAGCGGCCTACCCATATGTCCTTTCTTTGGTATTGTTCGTCAAGTCGTAGAGCTCCATAGTAGTCCTAAGTTGAGCTTTTCGAATACTGACAAATGCTTACACTGATTGGACAGGTCCACTCAAATCTGTATGGTTCTTTCTTCAAAAGACCATCTCAGACAAATCTGCATGGTTCTCATGTGATTTGACCATTACATATTTACTGTATGGACTTTAAAAGAGACTTTGACCCCTGAGTTTGTTTCGGTGTTTCTTCTCAGGGTAGTCAGATAGGAAACACCGGCCTCATCTAGCATAAATTGACGAAAAAAAAAAAAAAAAATTGACGTGTAAAAGTGTTTTTTAAACCTGTTTACAAAATAAATAACATTTATCATTTACATCTTTAATGCAATCCATAATGTACATGTCAGGTGATCCTAACTGATATTATAAATGTGAAAGTGTGGATGTTTGGATGTTTGTTACATAATCACACAAAAACGGCTGAACAGATTTGGATGAAATTTGGCGTCAATTCAGGTTTTGCATATACTAAATATAATGTTTTATAATTATGTCATCGGTCCATCTTGTAGGAGGCTTTCCGACGCTGCGTCTTCCGGTACGCGCTCGCCACTCCAGAACCTTTCGGCCGCATCGGCCATCTGTTCTGCGTGCAATGTGCCCTGCCCATTGCCACTTGAATTTGGCGATTCTTCGTGCTATGTCGGCAACCTTGGTCATGGTGAAGGTTACGCACAGGATCAATCATTGTGGCGACACTTGGGGGAGGTCTATGTCCAACAGTGGACGTCTATCGGCTTTTTTTTATGGTGGGAAAAAATCATGCATGACATCCCCCGCCCTTGGGCGGAGCGGGTGATAGTGTCAGACTCTTACTGACTAAAAGACCCACCCCGTTCCTTCTAGCCTTCATACCGGGGCTCGAGCGCCCTTTCGGATAATCCTGGCCCCAGTAGGATCGGTTGAAATGATGATGATGATAATTATGTATTATGTATCTATAAGTTTACCCATTCTCCTCCAAGCCCTCAGTATCATCCGTTGTTCCGCCATTTTGTTGCTGATGATGAGACTGAACATCAATTTCTATTGACAGTCTGTAAAAAAAAAAAAAATATTAAACTTCGATTCTGGAACTTTCATTCAGTAATGCGTTTTAAGGCGTATAGTCCCTTGTACCATCTGGCCGAAATTATGTGAACGCAACTCTCGCACTCGCCTAGGCGGCAGTACGCAAATCTGTGCATTTATTTGCGGCCAGCAGCGCCCGGAAAGCGCTTTAAATCCATTTTCTCTGCGAGATATTGATCGATTTACATATTATGCAATGTTCACTTTGAAGAATATTTAACCACCAATTTTTATGTGTAAAAATGTTTCTAAAGGTCCAAGCCGTTTCGAAGGAGTAGGGAAAAGTTGCGAAATTGATAAATTTTTTTTTTGACAAAAGTATTAATTGCACGAAAAAATCAAATGTTGATATTATTGTTCATGAATCTATGATAAACATATATTTTTTTCAAACCAATTGACCTAGCCGTTACGGAGGAGTAGGCCTCAGAAAATCACTGTTTTATGGCACTTTTCGGGCGCTTGGCCCTTAATTGGTCAACGTTACTGTCATGTCGGTGTATATGTCGCAGCCATCTAGTTAAATTAGCCATCCAATTGGACGCCTAGGGTGTTCGTTAAACGCCGGCATCCAATTGGATGCCTAGGCCGATAGTTGTTTGAACTAAAATCACTCAACGTTTAACAGCTTGGCGTATTGAAAGTTAGCCCTTTCGAATTGACTGATCAAGACTCAGCTAGGTGATTCAAATTTAGTTCCGCTATTTATTGATTTAATAATATTTCACTATTACTTGGTGGTCACTAAGTACTACTACTAAAAAGTAGTTTTATATAATTTATAAACTCATGGTTACCGTACTAAACTGTATGACTACACAATGTTCAGCCATCTGGTTAAACGTTGCGATCAACAACATGGTTAGTTGTTCTTCAGCCATTTCATTGGATGCCGGCGTTTAAGGCTTATAGTCCCTTGAAACATCTGGCCAAAATTATTTGGACGCACCTCTCGCACCCGCCTAGGCGGCAGTACGCAAATCTGTGCATTTATTTGCGGCCAGCAGCGCCTGGAAAGCGCTTTAAATCAATTTTCTCTGCGAAATATTGATTGATTTACATATGCTATGTTCACTTTGAAGAATATTTAACCACCAATTTTTATGTGTAAAAATGTTTCTAAAGATCTAAGCCGTTTCGAAGGAGTAGGGAAAAGTTGCGAAATTGCTAAATATTTTTTTTAGACAAAAGTATTAATAGCACGTTCATGAATCTATAAAGATATGTTGTTCATGAATCTATAATAAACATATATTTTTTTCAAACCTATTATTCTGGCCGTTACCGAGGAGTAGGCTTCAGAAAGTCACTGTTTTATGGCACTTTTCGGGCGCTTGGGCCTTAACGAACGCCCTAAGTGTCAAATTGGATGGCTAATTTAATCAGATGGCTGCGACATATACAAATATATTTGGCTACACTGGCAACCCCTCATGACTATGTTACTAACATCATAAACAACAACTTTTGTTTTGTTAAATTACGGAATTCGAAAGGTTAACTTTTACCGTAATTAGAGACACAATAGAAAGACAATGAGCAGCGAACGTCTGCGTTCGCTTGGGTTTTATGAATTACTAGCTTTTGCCCGCGCAGCTTCGCTCCCGCTTTTCACTACTCCACCCTACTATACCCTACTTTACCCTACTATATCCTACTCTACCCTTCTCTACCCTATACTACTCAACCCTACTCTACACTATTATACCCTACTACCTGTACGTAGTTTGTACGCAACCCCGACTATTACCTAAAGGTCATTTGACTCGCTCAGCTGACGTTTTCTTAAAGAAATTAATTTCGTACATGCGTAAATTAATACGAGTTTTTACAAAAAGGTACTTTATTTTTTAATTTTATCTTTACAAATCGATAGTGTTTCATGTACCGGATCGAACCCCCACGGGATTACTCGTAAAACGATCAAAATTTAAGGGTGTATAGGTATAGCGGTCCGGGCGGCGGGGGTGCTTGCTGCATTTGCGTCGCGTCGTGAAAAAAGTGAGTCAAAATATGAAGTAATCTAAGAATTCGAAAAAAGAAATTACTAATAGAAGAACCTTATAAAAAGTACCGAATATTAGTATTTTTTAAATGATTACTTATCATACAAAATTCCCAGGTCGGTTGACTTATTAGACAGACTATACTCTATTCCTGTAAGAGATAACTATATACAGACTGGCCTGTTGGTCTAGTGGTTAGTGACGCTGACTGCTATGCCGGAGGTCATGGGTTCAATTCCCACCCAGGAAAAATGTTTGTGTGATGAGCACGATCATTTGTTCTGTGTCTGGGTGTAATTTATCTATAATATGTATGTATTTAGAAATATATAAGTATGTTTATCAGTTGTCTAGTACCCATAACACAAGCTCAGCTTAGCTTGGGACTAGACGGCGCTGTGTGATAGTTGTGGAATATTATTATATTATATTATTATTTCTTTTATTCATTTTTTTAACATGTTACAATATATTTTTAAATATTTCTTAAAAAAAAAAAACAATTAAAAATATTAAAAAAAAAACAGTATCCCACCGGTATCTATCGGGAACAAGGTCCAAGCTACCGGCGGTCAGGGCTCCAGAGAAAGGAACCTCCTAACTATACGAGCCGTGTCCAGGAGTACCGCTTTCTGAATCCAGCCACTTAACGAGAGCCTCCTAAGGTGTTGAGGCTCTTGGCTATTAAGCCATTGGCTGACACGACTATCGGTACAATGATCGCTGAGTCCACATTCCACATGTCGACAACCTCGTGAGCCAAGTCGAAATACTTAATTTATTTATCTTTCTCGGCTTTCACGAGGTTCTCGTCATGAGGGACTGCTATATCAACAATCATTGTGCGACGCTCTAGTCGATCTATCACCACTATGTCAGGCTTATTGGCAACAATAGTCCTGTCAGTGATGATAGATCGATCCCAATACAATGTGACGCTGCCATTCTCGAGAACTGGGTCGGGCACATACCTATAGTACGGTACTTCTGATTCAACAAGATTGTATTTAAGAGCAAGTTGCTGATGGATAATCCTGGCTACAAGTTTGTGTCTGTGCAAATAGTCTCCGTTAGCTAAATGAGAACACCCAGAAATAATGAGTCGGATTGATTCCCCAGGCCGGTGGCATGCCCGACAGATGTCAACCGTACCGTCCTTCACAATATATTTCCGGTAGTTGTTCGTCATCATAACTTCGTCCATAATTGCAAAGACAAAACCTTCGGTTTCTCCAAAGAGATCACCAAAGCGTAGCCAGGAGACGGACGCTATATTATATTATTACTAGCGACCCGCCCCGGCTTCGCACGGGTGCAATGCTCTTGACGCACCGGGCGGCCGGCCGGTACCGCCGCAAACGCTACGTCCCGCAATTTTAAATCTGTAATATCTTCGAAAATATTCACTTAAATCATACGGTGTAAAGGGCCATATAGATCTATATTAAATGAACAATGTATTCAAGGTATTTAATTGGTTAAGGAATTATGCTGTATTGGTTAAAATCGCTTCGAAAATTAGTCATTATTTGTCGTAAAAAGTAAATTTTTTTTCTTTTTTTTTTTTTTTTTTTTTTGCTTTTCTGCGTCACGGCAATCTGTTGTACAAAACAATAAGCCACTAGTTTGTCCGATATATTATTTATCTGCTTATGGTTTTTAGTTTGGAGGGACACTGCTCAGTTGGGTGTCTCATTCCATCCTGGTAAATCTACTTTGTAGAGTTGGAACACTGTGTCTTTTCAATCTCCTGTATTGAAGGCTTTGATCTCCACTCAATCTGAGGGCAAGCTCATTTTTATGTCCAGAGAGCCTTTTTTGATAGGCGTTGCTGTATTTTGATATCTCCTGTTTGACGGTTGGTAGTTTTAAGTCAAGGTATATAAGTTTATTACTGATGTAAAATGGGATGTTAAAAATGGCTCTCAGTGTTTTTGTTTGAAATCTTTCCAGAATCTCTATGTTACTGTTGCTGGCTGTACCCCAGAGCTGGATACCGTATGTCCATATAGGTTTTAGGATGGCTTTGTATACTGTCAATTTACTGTGTGTGGTCATTTGTGAGTGGCGTCCTATTAACCAGTACATGCTGCGTAATTTCAAATCTAATTGTTTTCGCTTTGTCCATATATGTTTTTGCCACGTCAGCCTTCTGTCTAAATGCATGCCCAAGTATTTGGCATTGTCATCTTGCGGGAGTTCTTCATTGTGAAGTGTCACTGGTGGACACGTATCTCTCCTAAGAGTAAAGGTTACGTGTGTTGATTTGCTCTGATTGGCGTGGATTCTCCAAATTTCAAGCCATTCTTCTATTTTGTTGAGATGATGTTGAAGGTTTTCTGATGCAGTTACAGGGTTTATGTGTGAGGATAACAGTGCTGTGTCATCTGCATACGTTGCTACCGTAGTCTTATCTGTTGTTGGTAGGTCAGCAGTAAATATGGTGTATAGAACCGGGCCGAGTATGCTTCCCTGCGGTACTCCTGATTTGATTTCATACAAGATGGAAAGTTCGTCGTGAAATTTTACTTCAAAACATCGTTTAGTGAGATAGGACTTGATAATATGGAGAAATGAGTGAGGGAGCAACTTCTTGACTTTATATAGCAAACCCTCATGCCATACTTTATCAAAGGCCTGGCTGATATCTAAAAAGACTGCAGAGCAATACTTTTTTTCCTCCAGAGATCTACTTATAACGTCTACGATGCGGTGAACTTGCTCAATCGTTCCGTGATTTTCTCGAAAACCAAATTGATGGTCGGGAATGATGTCATCGAGGTATGGCCTCATTCTATTTAGTATGATCTTCTCGAATAGTTTGCCAATTAGTGGTAAAAGGCTTATAGGTCGGTATGAGGTAACTTCATTAGGTGGTTTGTTGGGTTTGGGCAACATTATCACTTGCGCTATCTTCCATTGTCCTGGGAAGTGGTTAAGTCTAAGACACGCATTGATAATGTTGACAACTGCTACCACCCCCTTTTTTGGCAAATTTTTTAAAAGAATGCTATCTATACTATCGTATCCCGGTGATTTTCCATCCTTGAGGAGTTTTATTTCCCTAGCTACTTCGGAAGGGGTCGTGTATGTTATCGGGAGGCACATCTGTTCTGCACTTTCCAGATATTTTTTTATATCAGCGGTATGTTCAGGTTTCAACTCGGGAAATGGTTGAAATACTTTGCTTAGGTGTTCAGCAAAGATTGAAGCCTTCTCTTTGTCTGATCTTGCCCAGTCTCCATTGTTTTTCTTAATGGGGGGGATCTGGTTCTTAGGACGTTTGATTTTTTGTGTTGCCTTCCATAGAGAGTAATTTGTGTCTGTACTTGGAGTTAAGTTAGAGAGAAATGCTTGGAGATTGTCATTGGTAAAACTTTTGATGAGTTCTTTTAGTTCGTTTGACGATCTGTTGAACACAGTTTTGTCTGCGGGATATCTAGTTCTGTGCCATTGTTTTCTTAGATTGCGACGTTCCATTATTTTGTCTTTGATAGATTTAGGATATTCGTTGAGTGTTAGGGGTAATTTTTTTCGCATTTTTGTGGAGATTGAAGCCGCTTCGTGTATCATTTTATTGAGGCTTTCAATAGCAATTTCTATATCTTCAGCTGTTTTCAATGGGTTTATCAGTTTAAGCTCTGTTGTGATTTTGTCTTGGTACATCTTCCAGTTTGTACCTTTGTTGTAAATTCTTTTTTCTGGTTGCACCATTACCACCGTCGTACTTACATTCAATATGACTGGTGTATGGTCGGAAGATAGATCAGTGCAGGTTTGGATAGTCATGTAGTTTTGACTGATATTTTTCGTAATGTAGAAGTCGAGTAAGTCTGGTATTTTATTGCTATCTGTTGGCCAGTATGTAGGTTCTCTTGAAGTCATGCAATCGAGTCTTAGGTCCTGTATTGTGCTATACAGTTGTCTTCCACGATATGTGATTAATCTTGAGCCCCAAAAATTGTGTTTTGCGTTCCAATCCCCTCCGCAAATAAATCTGGAGCCCAGGGTAGAGAAATACTTATTGTAATCATCTTTAGCTATCTTGTGTCTTGGTGGACAATAAATCGCAGACAATGTTGTCTCTACTTTTTCATTAACAACTACTTTTATTGATGTAGCTTGTATTTTATCTGTGTAGTATTTTTCCAGTTCGTAATGTTTAATATTATTTTTTACTATTACTGCAGTTCCACCGTGGCTATTACCAGACGGATGGTTAGTTGTATATGTTGAGTAACTTTGTATGTTAAAGTGAGATTTATCGGTGAATCTGGTTTCAGAAATTAATGCTATGTCAATTTTTTCTTGATGAAGGAATGTTTGAAACTCTTGACGACGTTCCGTCAAGCCGTTGGCGTTCCAAGTTACTACTCGGAGGGTGTTAATCATTTTGTTACTAGACTTGAGACTAGCTGGATCATACGATCCATCATTTTATCCATCATGTTAATCATGATTTGTTGAAATTTGGTGAACATTAGTTCTAATCTGTCTGGAAAGTTTTCTGATTCGGGTAGATCCTGGATTGATCGATCTTTTGTCACATCTGCGTAGTTTCTTTTTACTTTATGGTTATTTTGTCTTAGCTTTGGTTTTGCGGTTTCTTCCATTTCTTCGTTCACTTTAGCACCATGATTTGGATTTTCGTTTTTTGCAGCATGGTTTGGATTTTCTTTTATCTTTGGTTTGGTTTTAAATATTCTTTCCTTATATTGTTTATATTTTGTGCAACCTTTATAGCTTGCTGGATGATTTTCTTGGCAGTTTGCACATGTTGCCTGTGTATCTGGTGTTTTGGTGCATAAAGAAGTAGAATGATCATTGCCACACTTCACACATCTAAATGGTCTATAGCACTGATTTTTGGTATGTCCAAACCTCTGGCATCTTTTGCATTGCATTACTTCTTTTTTCTTATATGGAGCTTCAAATGTCACTTTCATATGACTTAGATATCTTAGTTTAAATATTTCTTTATTGTTTTTATTCGGCTCTAGGTCCACGAAAAATAAGGGTAGTGCTTCTTTGGTGGACCTGTGTAAAACATTTACCATTTGTCTGACCTCATGTCCTTGTTCTTTTAATTCTTGTTTAATAAGAGAAGTATCTTCGGAAGAGTGTAGTCCTCTTAAAACAACTCTATATGCTCTTTCACTTTTTAATTGGTAAGTGTAGTGTGATATGTTGTTTGTTATAAACTGTTCTCGGATTGCTTTGTACGTATTTATGTCTTTGGGCATTAACTTGATGACATGACCAGATCTAAGGGTTGTCATAATATATGATTTGTTGTCAACTATTTTATTTATAGTAGTAATAAAAAGTAAATGACAAAAAAAAGTTATTGTGGGTTATCCATAAGAGATAGACATATACCATCACGGACTTTTCTGTAGACCTTTTCAATGTGTACAATACTTAGTACATTATTTTGATAAAACTCGTAGGGTTCAGCCTGCGTTTGCAATGTAAGCGGAAAAAATGTAATTATTTACGACATCACATTAGAAACCTCAAAAATAACAGTACTTCTCCACTATTTAATGGATGTTATTATACATATAAACCTTCCTCTTGAATCACTCTATCTATTAAAAAAAACCGCATCAAAATCCGTTGCGTAGTTTCAAAGATTTAAGCATACAAATGGACATAGGGACAGAGAAAGCGACTTTGTTTTATACTATGTAGTGATTATTATACATACCCATGATAATGTATCATTTCATAATGTTTGATCACAGCTCTTTTACTACTGCATCGCTCTGCGCACGACGAGCATTCGTATCGACGCGTGTGTTTGTTTGTGTGATAGTTGTATGACACCTCGGAGGCGAACGAACACTCGCAGATATCACATTTGAAGTTTTTAGAATTCTGCGAAAGAATATCTTGATAAATCGATGATTTACTTTTGTACAATATTTTGCACTAAATAACAATAAACATTATTTTTCTTCTGAAAAACGCTTCAATATCCATATTAATCTATACTTTTATACATTTAAATTAAATAAAAATTGAGGGGTCTGATTGTAATAAAAATTAATATTTATTTTACTAAATACATACTACTCTACTCTGTCACTCGTCATGCTATCGCTGAACCTCTGAAATGGCTGGACCGATTTTGACGGGACTTTTTTTGACATGTAGCTGATGTAATAAGGAGTAACATAGGCCAGTTTTATTTTAGAAGTCCGAACGAAGTCGCGGGCACAGCTGCTAGTGTAATATAAAAAGGCTTATGTTTAACTTACCACCAGATATACAAGACATATAAAAGACAAAAATAGTAAATGATCACCAAAATTAAACCTACATTTTAATGTAAAATTATAACCAGTTTTAACATCTCGCTATCTTATTTATGCAAAATGAATCCAAAGAAAGCATCGGCAGAACCCCATGGTTACGGAGATATCAGTAGTTAAAATTTTGAGGTCAGGTTAACTACCTGCCAAGACAGCTCGACGGAGCCGCTACGCGGGGCTCCTACTTCTGGGTGGTTTAAAAAAAAATAACCTCGAAGAAGGTGACCACCTTCTTCTAACCTAAATCTATCCGACCCGGGGTGCCCTAAAATTCCACTAAAATAGATTGTTGATTAGACAAAGTATCATCCTGCTCTACGGGGCTAAAAAGAGCGCATTAATTTGCTCGCTAAGATTTGGTTATCATTTACTACATTTGGTGTTCGAATACAATTTAAAGTACAGTCGTAACTAAAATACTATTGTAACTTTAGGATTTCATTTTTTTGGTATCAAGTAATATATTTTTGACAAAAGAACTAAGGGTACCAAAGCGTTTTATGGTGGTCATTATATTTAATCCCATATAAAAATCTAAGAAATATTTATTTACTTACCAAATCATGCTTTACATTAACATGGTCCTTCAAATCTTCAGCATTAGGAAAAGACAAGATACACCGTTCACATCGAAACATAGCATTAACATAATCTTCTTTCAACATTGCTACTCTTCTTTCTTCTTTTAACTCTTCTTTACTCAACTCTATCTCTTTATACAACTGTACTTCTTTTCTTTTACGTTTTTTCTTCTTTTTTATACTACTCAATATAACTCTATTTATTTCTGTACATTTCTGTTTTTTCGCCAAACTCATTACTGGTTTTTCGTCATCGGAATTCGAATCCACAGTAATGTTGTATTCTTCTAAGTTTTCTGGAGAGTGTTGTTGTTCGTTGTTTTCTGTTGTTATTATTTGGAATTGTTGTTGTTGTTCGTTGTTGCTTTGCAGTGTAAAGTTGTGCAGTTTGTGTGTTGTCAGTCTTTGTGTAGGTTGGAGTTTTGATAGGTTTGTGTTCTGTAATGTAGAAACAGTTAGTTTTAATGGCACTAATCTATACAAATATAATGAATCTCCCGGATGACACGGTGGAGCACACGGTGGAGATGTGCCCCGCTTGGGCAAAGCATCGAAGGAGGCTCGCGCCTGCCACTCCTCCTCGCTCCGGACCATGGCCTTTACCAAGGCTCCCACAAGGACACGGCGATGCTCTGCCCAAGCGGGGCACACCTCCATCGTATGCCCAACCCTGTCCTCCAGCGGTCTATACAGGCTGCCCTCGTGGGGGCGATCGGCGGCGGAGACATCTCGCGCCGGGACTTGGTTGAGGCCATGGTCCGCAGCGAGGAGGAGTGGCAGGCGCGAGCCGACTTCTGCGAAGCAGTAATGCTAGCAAAGGAGCAGGCCGAACGCATTAGGCAACGGCGCCCTCGCCGCCGCCGCCGGGATTCTGATCCCGATTTCCAGCCACCGTAGGCGCTGGCTTGCGGACAGTGAGCAATGGGTAGCTCGGCCGTCCGGTAACTGTCCGGACCAAGCCCAAGTCGTCGACGGCGCGCAATGTTCCCGAGCGCCTCAAGGATTTGTCAGCAACAGCAGGGACCCCGCCGGGTCGAAGCCTGGGGCCAGGGTTAACCGAAAGGGAGCTCGAGCCCCGTTATGAAGGCTAGAAGGAACGGGGTGGGTCTTTTAGTCAGTAAGAGTCTGACACTATTTCCCGCTCTGCCCCGCTCTTGGGGATTGTCATTGGATGGTTTTTTCCCACCATAAAAAAGGCGGTCCATACAAGGCGACACCTGGGCACTAAAACGACCCACTGTTGTGTTGTGTAATAGCTATACTATTTAATTTACCTTATAAATAAAATAAATTACCTGTTTAACGTAATCATAGAACAGAGAATATGAGGTCTTGACTTGCTGCCTAAATTTACTAAAGCTGATCATCCGGGCATCACATTCCCAACACAGCCATACGGGTATACTATCTGCTTCTGAAAACTGAATAAAAGATCACGGTTACAAGACTTATGCCTGCAAATTTGTCCGCATCGGACTAGTAAAAGGAGACAATTTGGAAAAAGATTTGTTTTGTGCGGAACACAGGATAGTTGTGGAATATTATATAATATATATAACATTCCACAACTATCACACAACGCCGTCTAGTCTCAAGCTAAGCAGAGCTTGTGTTATGAGTACTAGGCAACTGATAAACATACTTATATATTTCTAAATACATACATATTATAGATAAATTACACCCAGACACAACAAATGATCGTGTTCATCACACAAACATTTGTCCAGGGTGGGAATCGAACCCACGACCTCCGGCATAGCAGTCAGGGTCACTAACCACTAGACCAACGGGCCAGTCGAAAACTACACACAAGTAAAAAAAAAAGTACTCTAATTTGTTTCTATAATAAAAGTCTAAGGGTCAACTTACACCGAAAGAGCGGCGAAGGGCAGGGAAGCGGAGCGCAGTTTCAGTGTCATATGAATTTTAACTTTATTTTCATTGCTTTAATACTTATTATAGTCGCGCGGATGCCCCCGGGGCCGCGGGAATACCGGCGAATTCTATAAACGGTAAACGGGTCGCGATAATAAGTATTATAGAAATGAAAATAAAGTTAAAATTCATATGACACTGAAACTGCGCTGCCCTTCGCCGCTCTTTCGGTGTGAGTTGACCCTAAGTCTCTTACTCTTTATAACATCAGCTATCTACCACTGAAAGTTTCGTCAAAATTGGTCTAGCCGTTTTAGAGATTAGGCGGAACAAACTGACAGAGAGACAAAATTTTTTAAAAATTGCACTTTTTGCTATAGGTATTGAATACATATACTCTCATATGCATTTAACGGGACAGTTGATGCAGTAGTTAAGGAATCGGCTGTAGTGCTGCATGTCGCAGGTTCTATTTTTGCACTGAACCAATCGACGGTCCCTATGTATATAAAGTTACTATCAATTAAACAAAGTAAATAAAGAAAAAAAAAAATATTTTGGGCATGTCTGTATAAATGTAGGGACCGTTGCTATATTTGTATGGCCTACAGAGTTATTCAGGTGCTGGGTATGTTAGCGAACGCGCCCATGACACAAGAATAGTTCCTAGTGTGAAATAAATTATTTAAACGAAAAAAAAAATATTCATGAGTCTAAAATATGTCTAGGAAAATATTACTGTAAGTCCCTACAATTCATAAGTGTCTATAACTATGTTTAGTGAATAACAATAGGCTTATCCCTTATGAAATGGGACTTAGAAAACAACTGCTTACCGTTTGGGGATGGAAACGTGAAGTTATGTTGTCAAATCAATACTTTTTTATCAATGCTAGTAAGAGTCCTATAGAAAGCAACTCTCGCTAAATAGAGTTCTGTTTGGGACATCGTAGGTGTCAGAACCGTAGAAATATTAAAATATATGGTCTACAAACTTAAGGCATGTCATAAAAATGTGAACTTACAGATAAATCGCTAATAATTTGCATAAAAGATTGCTTTTTCCAGTATTCCACTAGAAGCTTCATTTTCCGACCGGAGCTAAGGCAACCAGCACAAATAATATTATCTTCAGAATCCATAATATTTTTAGCAATAGCAGAATAAGTTTTAATTTAATTTTCATTCAGAAATTGTAAATAAATAATAAAAAAACAAAGTGTTTTGCGCGAAAGGGTACGCTACGGCCATTGGCCATTATTGTTTAAATGTCAAATACGTTTAATTATTGGTTAATCCCTCAAGCATAAATAATATCATTACGGACGGTTAAAAAGATAATACTGAACTAATGGTGATTCTAAATAAATAAAATAAAAAGTGTTCTATCTATCTATGTCCGTTATAGGCTTTATAACCATCCAACCGATGTGCCCCATACCGGTAACTTAGGAAAAGCATAATGTTAAGATGGTTTAGACCATTAAAATAATGAAAATATTAAGTCATTTTTTTAGCGTAGCCAGACTGGTGTCCATAAATTTTGTAATTTTGTGTGTAAAATTAATTACCTATCCAGAGTAATAATAAACTTTAGTAGTTAACAAAACGTCGCAAAATGGAACGTTCCGATAAACGTTACATTCTCAGTACTCGAAATCTTTTTGACTCGCTAAAACAAGTAAGACAAGAAAAATAAAAACAGTATGTTTTAGTATGACTTAAACGGCAGCTAGAATACAGTAACTGAAGGGATGTCCTCAGATAAGCCCAGGCCCAGGCCTTCAAGCACGCTAATAGAATTTGACACTTGTTGACACTTCTAACGCTGTTAGGTACCTTAATCCATAAAAGTGTAACGAAACGTTTGTTTAGTTGCGGTGGTGGAAAATGTGGAAATGAGAATATCTGTCGAGATTCATAAATGAATAAAAATTGAATTGTTTTCCAACACTGTATAGTTCCTAAATATAATTTTAAAATGACGTCGTTTTTGCATTTAGACGTTAAAGATTATGTTTTAGTGTGTATATGCTGCACATCCCAGAGCAGCGCTTTATTGAAATTTAGTTCATGTAAACATACTGATTTTTTGTCCAATGTTATTAAATCGGAGGTGAGTAACTATTATTTTATTAGATAAATACTTACTAATAAAATTATATTTGCCTTGTTTTAATTTAGATTTTTAGCTACAGTGGAGATTTTTATAGGTTTTTGTCAATGGCGGCTTTTTATTGCTTTTCACTCCGCATTATGGTTTCGTGTAGTTTTGCTTGCTACCTTACTGCCTAGGTTTTGTTAAAATTCGATAATATATTCCATTCAAGATAAAGGATTTTTGACAGGACAACATAAAACTTAAAAGTAAATAGGTACCTACCTACCTAGTAATTAAGTTTTAAGAAACTAGATAGTTACATATTATTTAAAAATTTGACTGACCTGTTGGTCTAGCGGTCAGTGGCTCTGTCTGCTATGCCAGAGGTTGTGGGTTCAATTCTCACCCATGACAAATGTTTGTGTGATGAGCATGATCATTTGTTCTGTGTCTGGGTGTAATTTATCTATAATATGTATGTATTTAGAAATATATAAGTATGTTTATCAGTTGTCTAATACTCATAGCACAAGCTCTGCTTAGTCAAAGCAATGATGATCATTATGATTCTGACGTTGGATGTTTGAGGAATATATTATATACTAGCGGCCCGTCCCGGCTTCGCACGGGCAATAAATATAGTCTATGTTACTCAGGGTGAATGTAGCTTTCCAATGGTGAAAGAATTTTTTAAATTGGCACCGTAGTTTTGAGTTTATTCGGTACAATAGGGTAGTGTCCAGGGTCAAAATAATTACGTTTTATTTAGTCCGTATTTTAGATTATAAAAAAATATTGGACACTTATTTTTTCTTTTTTCGATTAAACAAAGAGTAACAAAGATATAGCCAATTAAAGTTACGTGTGACGTCACCCCGTGCGAAAAAATGCAGTATGGCATGACGTCACACGTAACTTTAATGGGCTATATCTTTGTCATTTTAGGTTTAATTTACAAATAAAAGAAATACGTTTCCCTTATATTTGAATAATCTAAAAGTCGAACTAATAACATTTTTTACGGCCAATATCCTATTCTAAACACAAAAATAAAAATTTTCCCTCTTTATAATATTAGTGTAGATATATTAATTTTTGCGCAGTTTAGTTCAGATGTGGTGTCGTAAATGTTGCTATACCTATTAATTAACCTCAATTTCTTTGTTTTTTAGATTGATTTAAAAAGTATGTACATTTGCAACTTATGCCATAATATGTTAAAGAAGATAGAAGTGTTTAAACAACAAGTTGAAGAAAGCACAGCGCTGCTACTAAATCAGGTAAGATACTCGTTAAACTAACTTCTGACGTTTTATAAGTGCTCATGTAGGCCTATCTATATACATACATATAAATAAAATTGAAGTGTCTGTTTGTAATATTGAAATAACTGCTTTTTACTACATGCATATGAACATAATATGTTATTTTTGTCTGTCTCATAATATGTGATTTAGTTGAAAATTGATGGGGAGGTAGCTTAGAACTAGGAGACGGACATAGCATACTTTTAAGTAAATTAAGTAGGGTAGAGTAGAGTAGAGTAGGGTAGAGTAGAGTAGACTAGGGTAGAGTAGGGTAGAGTAGGGTAGAGTAGGGTAGAGTAGAGTAGAGTAGAGTAGGGTAGAGTAGGGTAGGGTATAGTAGGCTGAAGTAGGGAAGAGCGGGAGCAAAGCCGCGCGGGCAAAAGCTAGTCAAATGATAAAATTTGTTCAGTGGAACATAACCAGCCCGCAACATGGAAGCACCAACCAATGTCTCCCTGGAGAGGCTGGCACATTCAAAACAAACAAAAACTTCTTTTACAGGTACCCCTGCTAAAAATAAACAAACTACACAACTTCCAATGTTCACCCGTAGAATTCGACAGTATTGCAACGTCGGAAATTTTATTAGAAGTGAAGCCGGAATATTCGGAATGTATGGTGGCTGAGACGACGTTGGACTTTAAGGTTGAGAGCGAGGCTTCGGAGAAAGAGACAGAAGCTGGTGAGGAAGTGAAACGGAGAAGGAAAAAGAAGGCAAAGCCTGATTCGAAGTAAGTTTATTCCATACTAGCTTTTGCCCGCGACTTCGTTCGCGTGGAATAGTGTCTTCCGGCAGCGGCGGCGAATTGGTGCCGACTCTTGACCAATAGATGGCGCTGTATGTCCGGAATAATATTTTTTTTTTCTTTTGTAATAAAAACTATCCTATGTCCTTTCTCAAGTTCCAAACTATGTCTGTACCAAATTTCACACAAATCGGTTCAGTAGTTTAGGCGTGAAGCAAAGACAGACAGACAGACAGAGTTACTTTCGCATTTATAATATTAGTTTGGATTTGGATAATTTTAGTTTGGATTTATAGAAACCCTGTTTGTCATCCTGAGTGACATAGGCTATATTTTTTGTATACGGGCGAAGTCGTCGGCACTTCAATTTTAATTAACTAGCTTTTAGTTAAATAAAATTCTATTCATTCACTTCAATTTGAATTAACTAGCTTTTAGTTAAATAAAATTCAATTCATTCACTTCAATTTTAATTAACTAGCTTTTAGTTAAATAAAATTGAAGTGTCAGTTTGTGATTTCAAAAAAACTTTTTAAATATATTTAATAATTAATTGTTATTAGGTATATGAATAAATACATAATTAATAATAATAACTAACGGGGAATAGGGATTATCTATCAGCAACTTGCTCATAAGTACTCTCTTTTGGAACTGGAAGTGCCATACTATAGGTATGAGCCGGGTGGAATTGCATCCGCCAAGTCCGTTCCATCATCGGACCACAAGACGTATGGCGTTGCCCCACCGGTACATGGTGGGCATCCCACCTATATAAAGCGTTTTGGGAACGTGTTTGGATTCTATGTTTTCTAAAAGACCCCTATCTTTAAGTTAAGAGTCCACCAACCCTACTTTACTCTTTTTTTCTACCCTTTTTAGGGTTCCGTAGCCAAATGGCAAAAAACGGAACCCTTATAGATTCGTCATGTCTGTCTGTCTGTCTGTCTGTCTGTCTGTCTGTCCGTCCGTCCGTATGTCACAGCCACTTTTTTCCGAAACTATAAGAGCTATACTGTTGAAACTTTGTGAGTAGATGTATTCTGTGAACCGCATTAAGATTTTCACACAAAAATAGAAAAAAGCAATAAATTTTGGGGGTCCCCATACATAGAACTGAATCTCAAAAATTTTTTTTTCATCAAACCCTTGCGTGTGGGGTATCTATGGATAGGTCTTCAAAAATCATACTGAGGTTTCTAATATCATTTTTTTCTAAACTGAATAGTTTACGCGAGAGACACTTCCAAAGTGGTAAAATGTGTGTCCCCCCCCTCTAACTTCTAAAATAAGAGAATGATAAAACTAAAAAAAATATATGATGTACATTACTATAAAAACTACCAACGAAAATTGGTTTGAACGAAATCTAGTAAGTAGTTTTTTTTTTAATGCATTTATGATGACGAAAAAAATACACTATTATTAAAACATCGATCAAAGTTACAACACATTACAAGAACTTTTATATTATGTTACTTGCTGCTACGGAACCCTTCATGGGCGAGTCCGACTCGCACTTGGCCGGTTTTTTACTAATTAAATTGTGTAACTTATTATAATATGTATTTATAATTGACTATTGTGTTTTATATAGTTAGCAGTACACCACAAACTACCTCGTGTATTATTTTAAGCTCTTATCCATCCTAAGATTGTCTGGAAGATATCGCTTTCAGCGATAAGACCGCCATAATTGTACCCACAAATTGAAGTTTTTGTATAAGCTGTATTACTTTTTGGTGTACAATAAAGTCTATTCTATTCAAGAGTGAATACTGAATGGGTTACTTCTAGGTAAGCGTGCTCCATCGTCGGACACATCATCGCTTACCATCAGATGAGATAGTAGTCAAACGCAAGCCTATGCATAATTGTGTGTTTATATATTTATTACTTCTTAACTCTTTAAGTGACTGTACGGAATTTGATGAATTTTTGAAAAAAAATAAATAATAAATAATAAAAAAAAAACCGGGAAGAAGTCTTTACTGCGAAAAACGGTAAATCGGAATCGACTTGTCATATTTTGCGTGTGATCATGGCATTATGCTGTGCGTTTATCCGTTTTGCCCGGACGTAGCGAATATTTTTTATAGATTTTTTTTTTTATAATTTTTAAGTCAGTCATAAGATTGCGTCATTTCCCGCAAATTAAATGATTTTCTCTTTTTTTTTCTTTCTGTGTTTATTTCTGCGTTGCGTGCCTAAAAGCGGTAGGGATAAAATCGGGTTTTCGAGTAAGTGTACTGAAAAATAATAAATCAGTAATTTCTTTTTATTTTACAAATCATTTATATTTTTTTTTATGGTGGGAAAATCATCTAATGACAACCCCCGTTCTTGGGCGGAGCGGGAGATAGTGGACTCTTATTGACTAAAAACCCACCCCGTTCCTTCGTGCCTTCATACCGGGGTTGGGCTACTCTTTCGAAACTAAACCTGTTCCCAGTAGGTACGCTTCGACCCAGCTGGGCCTCTGCTGTTGCTGACAACTCCTTGAGGCGCGTGGGAACAGTGTGCGCCGTCTACGACTTGGGCTCGGTCCGGACAGTTACCGGACAGCCGGACAGTGAGCTACCCATTGCTCACTGTCCGCAAGCCCGCGCCTACGTTGGCCGGAAATCGGGATCAGAATCCCGGCGGCGGCGGCGGCGGCGATAACGCCGTTGTCTGATGCGTTCGGTCTCCTCCTTTGCGAGCATTATTGCTTCGCAGAAGTCGGCGACCGTCTGCCACTTCTTCTCGCTCCGGACCATGGCCTCAACCAAGGCCCGGCGCGAGAGGTCTCCGCCGCCGATCGCCCCCACGATGGCACGGCGATGCTCCGTCCAAGCACGGCACACCTCGACTGTGTGCTCCAACGTGTCCTCCGGGCGTTCCGCACAGTGGCGATACCCGGGCGTCACCTTCCCTTTGTAACCTTGATTGGTCAACCAGTGTTGACTACATCAGATTTCAAGAATTTGATTAAGTCATTTGACGTTTTAGACAGACTTGTATCTCTTATATTAATTGGTATTGGTGCCCTGATGATCAGAAACTTCAGGGCAAGCGTTCATCACGCAATAGGTTCCTGCAGAGGGAAAACGCCGTCGAGGTCGGCTTAGAAAAAGGTGGTAGGATGATCTGGACCACAGAAAAGATGAAATTAGAGATGAAGTTAGAAAGGAAATGCTTTCCGATTTGTACTACAACGAGTGTCGCCGCTAATCTCCCACCCTTTAACTCCACCACAGGCAATAAGCCAATACGAACGCGCATCACGCAACTAACAGACCACGCACACTTAGATCGCAAGTTTGCTATTGGTAGTTGCAACTATGAGCATTGCCCTACTTTTTGGCTCGACTGCCCCGCCCACAAGGCCATTCTAACCTCTTTCATCGGTTCTGTGGGATCCCAAGCAGCAAAATTGTACTATAACTAAAGCTTATTTCGCAAAAAAGTTTTGTAAACGTACGTAACGTATAGAGGCTTTTGACAAGACTTTTTAGCTCTATAGGTTGTGTCAATTATGAGCATGATCATATTTTGAGGCGCGTTTGCCCCACCCTCAAGGCCATTCTTCCATTTTTTCTATGAGTACTGCGAGGCCTGGTTTAAGAGGGCGCAGGAGAAGAATGTCTGGAAGGACTTGGGGAAGCCTTTGACCAGCAGTGGGACAGTAAAGGCTGGAAAAATGTTGCCCTGAAATCGCACGACGGGGTCGCGGCAGATCAACGAGATGGCGGGAGTGGGACGACTTAGATGTCTTCTTTAGGAATTGGCAAGAAGTGGCTTAGAGGCGAGAACAATCTATACTTATAATAAATCTGTAGAAGTGAAAATTCTGTACATAGAAAATATCAAAAAAATAAATGTCAGTGGGAGTTACTAGACCGACACCGAACCCAAAAATGTGATTAAAAAAATTTTTGTCCGTCTGTTTGTTCAGGCATCACGCAAAAACTACCGATTCGATTACGATGAAACTTGGTATAATTATTCTTTATTATCCTGGGCACCACACTGGGTACTTTTTATCCCCGAAAAGTAAATAAAATAAAAAACAAACTTAATATTGCGGTTCGATCCCTAGACCGGATTACTGTACCAACTGCAAATAATAAGTTTGTCGTAGGTTACGTCACCGGCAGTGGAGTTCGCTAAGGGGAGATCACTAACCCCCCACAGAAAGGGCAACCGTGATACCCCGAAGTTAACGCGAGCGAAGCCGCGGGCAAAAGTTAGCATAAAACCCCTAGAGAGACCTTTGCCTAGCAGTGGGACAGTATAGAAGATATATTAATAATAGCAGCTAATAATTTACATTCCTATCATTTTTTTAAACGATCGTGACTGTAGTTGTAATTTCGTATGTCATACTAATCAAAGAATTCCGAAAAAGATTTGCGACAAAGGCTCGCGTTTATCCATTATCTCACTTGATTGTAAGCGATGATGTGGTGGACGATGGAGTACGCTTGCCTAGAAGTAGCCTATTCACTCTTGACTTAAACTTGACCCTGTTTAATAAAGCTGACAATCCGACAAGTCAGACAAGTATGTAAAAAAGTGACAATTCGACAAGTTTTTTGTCTAACGGTGACAGGTTTATTAACAATTCGCACGTGTTATTGGCAAAATTGTGGTGTGTGTTCCACAAAGGCTATTAATTAAGAGTTGAAGTTGACAAAAGTATGATTGCCGCAACAATTCGACATTTTACTGTTTACTATAAAACTTTTTGAGCAACAGTTTACATTCCTTTACATTGTTCTATTCATCATCACTACTCTCAAAATGTCGGATTGTGATATTTTTGAATTTTTGACGGTGACAATTTTGTCACCTGTTGGTTTTATTAATTAAACAGATAATTTGTCTATTTTTTTTTTAATTGATATAAAATAGTGCTTGACTGCGATCCCACCTGATGGTGAGCAGTGATGCAATCTCTGATGGTGAGGCGCACTAGTTTATTAAGAGCCTATTCACTCTAGCCTTGAAGACACCCAAATTATAATCGGACGGGATGACCGCAGCAGGCAAATCGTTCCAGTCCTTCGACGTACGCGGTATAAATGACGAGTTAGATAGTTAATTTTTCTATTTGTCGTATTGTCAGTTTTATTAATTAGAGCTCAGAAAACAAGAGTCCAGCAGGGAATTTCCTGCAGAATAAAGTACAGCTAAGGAGTGGATTTCCACTCCTTAGTTATACGTACATAATTCTAATTCATCTTGTAATTTTCCCAAAGATTCGATGGAAAGATAAGAATCGTGATTCTTACCGAACAAGAGTTAAAAGAAGAAAGAAAACGCATGGCTAAAAGCCCGGGATACTTGAAGCTGCCTTACAAATGCGAAGACTGTATCGTAGGGTTCGACCATGAACTGACGCTGGTCAGCCATCTTGAGAAGAGGCACACGAAGGTGAGGTTTTACCTACTATGCGTTTGAAATAAGAATAGGGTTGACCACAGAAACGATGAAAGAGGTTAGAAAGGAAACACTTTCCGATTTGAACTACAACGAGTGTCGCCGCTTGTCTCCCACCATTTAACTCCACTACAGGCAATAAACCAATACGAACGCGTATTATGCAACTATCAGACCACGCACACTTAGATCGCAAGTTTGCTATTAGTAGTTGAACTATGAGCACTGCCCTACTTTGTAGCACGCCTGCCTAACACAAGGTCATTTTAATCTATTTCATCTATTCTATGTCGGCCTGTCCGCACAGCGGTATTTCACCGCGCGGTTTTTTTTTTCGTTATTCTGTAACACATTGAATCTTATGGAAGTTACCGCGCAGGCGATAAAAAAAACGCACGATAAAAAATTCTGTGATTTCTTGCAGATTTGACGCGGTGCGGTGCGGAAATAAATCCGTGCGAATATCGCTGTGCGGACAAGCCCTAATAGACCACGCACACTTAGATCACAAGTTTGCTATTGGTAGTTGAACTATGAGCCCTATTTTGTGGCACGCCTCTCTTCTTGTGACGTCATAGCTGTCTTTTTAATGTTTTTAGCTTGGACTAAGCCCTTTAAGCCATGTCTACGTATGGACTGTTGAAGCAAGCCTGCAGGCGCAGGCTTGTGACTGGTAAGTAGGTCTCGGCCGTGCGGCCAGAGGAGGTTCGTTCGTCGGCCTCCTTTTGCAAGCATTATTGCGCAGAAGGAAGCGACCGCCACCCATTCCCTCTTGTTCTGGCCTGGACCATACCATAGCTAGCATAGACAGCGGGCTAATCTCTGAAATGGCTGGACCGATTTTTTTTTTGGCAGGTAGCTGATGTAATAAGGACTAACATAGGCTACTTTTATTATAGGAAAAATAAATTCAAAATCCTATAGTCTACGCGAACGAAGTCGCGAGCACAGCTAGTTAATCAATAAATTGTTTTCTATTTCAGGTTGAAAATGGTTTCCAATGTAATGTGTGCAAGTCAGTGTCAAGTAATAAACTTTCACACAGTCAACATTTAAAATCGCACATCAGGAGGTAAGAAACTACTCAGTCCTTTTTTACCAACGACCTCACAGCTACTAGACTACTGGGGCCAGGGTTATTACTGGGGCCAGGGTTATTTACTGGGGCCAGGGTTATTTACTGGGGCCAGGGTTATTACTGGGGCCAGGGTTATTACTGGGGCCAGGGTTATTACTGGGGCCAGGGTTATTACTGGGGCCAGGGTTATTACTGGGGCCAGGGTTATCCGAAAGGGCGCTCGGGCCCCGGTATGAAGGCTTGAAGGAACGGGATGGGTTATTTAGTCAGTAAGAGTCTGACACTATCTCCCGCTCCGCCCAAGAGCGGGGGTTGTCATAAGATGATTTTCCCATCGAAAAAAAAAAAAAAACAGCCACTAGACGCGTCATGCTTGTACTAGTGCGCCAAAACAATTCCGTCTACTAGCTGAGGTACGGGGGAGCGGGGTACTGCGTTCTGACTGGTCAGACATCAGATCTATAAGTCATATGTGTCGACAGACATGCGTCGCCTGTTATTAGACGTCTATTGGCTATAAAGTCGTTGTTAGGGTTCCGTAGCCAAATGGCAAAAAACGAAACCTTTATATAACTGGCACCCTAAACACAAGTTAAATCTTACGTTGGGTGCCAGAGTTCATCGAGAACGTTTCCTTTGTCTAATCAAATAGATTGTAAATTGTGATGTTGGTTCTAACTTATATAATAAATATCTTTTTATTTTTTTATAGATTCGTCATGTCTGTCGGTCTATCGGTCTGTCACAGCCACTTTTTTCCAAAACTATAAGAGCTATACTGATGAAACTTATTGAGTAGATGTATTATGTAAAATGCATTAAGATTTTAACATAAAAATAGGAAAAGAAAGCAATAAATTTTGGGGGTCTCCATATAGAACTGAAACTCAAAAACTTTTTTTTCATGAAACCCATACGTGTGCGGTATCTATGGATTGGTCTTAGAAAATGATATTGAGGTTTCTTATATCATATTTTTCTAAACTGAATGACTGAAGTTTGCGCGAGAGACTCTTCCAAAGTGGTAAAATGTGCCCCCCCCCCGTAACTTCTAAAATAAGAGAATGATAAAACTAAAAAAAATATATGTTGTACATTACCATGCAAACAGCAAACGAAAATTGGTTTGAACGAGATCTAGTAAGTAGTTTTTTTTAATACGTCATAAATCTAAATAAAAATACACTATTATTAAAACGTCGATCAAAGTTACAACGAACTACAAGAACTTTTATATTATGTTATGATAAAAATGCTATGCAATAGGTTTACCGCGGCAGTCCCAGAGTGCCACACGTCTTTTTTTTTTTAATTTAGAATTAATGACTTCCTCCGCTCTGGGTGGAGCTTGAGTATGTGACTTTTAGCAGTTGTCCTTTACGTTCTAGGACTATAGGTTCCCCTTCCGAAATTCCCCGCGGTCCTAGCTAGCGGGTATCGGCCCTTAGGGGCCCCTACGGTTTTTGCTGACATCTTTTTGAGGAGTGCGTGGATCACCATGCGCTTTTGACGACTGGTCTTGGTCGGTTAATAATAATACCGGACAGCCGGACGGACCCATTGCTGGGAGATGTCATTGGATGATTTCCACTCTTAAAAAAAACCAGCCAAGTGCGAGTCGGACTCGCCCATGGAGGGTTCAAAGTTCAAGTTCAAAAACTACTTACTGGATCTCGTTCAAACCAACTTTCGTTGGTAGTTTACATGGTAATATACATCATATATTTTTTTTAGTTTTATCATTCTCTTATTTTAGAAGTTACGGGGGGGGGGGGGACATATTTTACCACTTTGGAAGTGTCTCACGCGTAAACTATTCAATTTAGAAAAAAATGATATTAGAAACCTCAATACCATTTTCAAAGACCTATCCATAGATACCCCACACGTATAGGTTTGATGAAAAAAAAATGTTGAGTCTCAGTTCTAAGTATGGGGACCCCCAAAAGTTATTGTGTTTTTTCTATTTTTGTGTGAAAATTTTAAAGCGGTTCACAGAATACATCTACTTACTAAGTTTCAACAGTATAGCTCTTATAGTTTCGGAAAAAAGTGGCTGTGACATACGGACGGACGGACAGACAGACAGACAGACAGACCGACATACAGACATGACGAATCTATAAGGGTTCCGTTTTTTGCCATTTGGCTACGGATCCCTAAAAATCGGGACAGACAGTAAAACAAATCGGGATTTAGGGTTTGAGAAAAATATTTTTTTTTTTTACGTGGCAAATCATCTAATGATTTCTTCCAGGGTAGAACGAGAGGGCGTGTCAAACGACGAAATTTACTGAGTAAAATCCAGACTTCTTCAGTCGGTCTTTGAGTTCCAGGGTTTTTGATTTATCGGGACATTTAGCGTCCCGATCAGGTGCAAATCGGGACGCGTCTCCAGATCCCTAAAAATCGGGACATCCCGCGCAAATCAGGACGCCTGGCAACACTAGGCCGGACGGACCCATTGCTGGGGGATGCCATTGGATGATTTCCACCCTTAAAAAAAAAACCGGCCAAGAGCGTGCGTAGGGTTCCGTAGTTTCCCGTCCGTCACAATAAGTGTACCCACTTATGAGTGTAAAAAAATGCTTGCATATACGATTATACTACAAACTTAGTCCAGAAATTATTTTGTACAACCATTTTGTCTTTTTTGTACAAAAACTGTTCTTTCCATCAAGTTCAAAATAATTTTCCTCGAAAGTCCTTATAAAGTTCTACTTTTCAGATTTTTTTCATATTTTCTAAACTTATGGTTCAAAAGTTAGAGGGGGACACACATTGTTTTTTACTTTTGGAGCGATTATTTCAGAAATAATTGACATTATCAAAAAATGATTTGAGTAAACCCCTATTCATTTTTAAATACCTATCCAACAATATATAACACGTTAGAGATGAAAATAAAAAAAAAAAACACTTCCCACTTTACACTACCCTAATAAAACATTTTTTTCCAATTTTTATTCAGCTTTCTAGTGCTAACGGTCACAGAGATTAAGCGAGGACGGACAGACAGACAGACAGACAGACATGGCGAAACTATAAGGGTTCCTAGTTGACTACGGAACCCTAAAAAAGGGCTATGAGGTTATAATGTCACTTAAATCAAATTTACACGCGTCATACGCAGCCTGGTTACTACTTTTATTCATGTTCCTAACTAGATAGCCTCAAAAACGATATCAATTTAATATAATATTATCACATATTAAATTGATATTTTATTTTATTTTAATATAATAGTGACATGTACCTAATTTAAATTTAATTTTATAAGTACAATTATTTCATTTTATTTTGATTTTTAATGCAATTCGTTTAATATTTGACTACCTGACTATAATCTATAATATAAAAATGAATCGCAAAATGTGTTGGTAAGCGCATAACTCAACAACGCCTGGACCGATTTCGCTAATTTTTTTTTTGTTGTGTTCTTTATTATGAGGAGAAGGTTCTTATATAAAAAAAAATGAATTAGGGTAGTGTAGGGTAGATTAGGGTAGTGTAGGGTAGATTAGGGTAGTGTAGGGTAGTGTAGGGTAGAGTAAGGTAGAGGAGGGTAGTGTAGAGTAGGGTAGGGTAGAGTAGGGTAGGCTAGAGTAGGGTAGGGTAGAGTAGAGTAGGGTAGGGTAGAGTAGGGTATAGTAGGGTAGAGTAGGGTATAGTAGGCTGAAGTAGGGAAGAGCGGGAGCGAAGCCGCGCGGGCAAAAGCTAGTATAATAATAAAATGAATTTAATTTAATGATGATAATTTTGTTAATGACCTTTCAATTGTATGTAATTTTATAATACCTGTATACGTATGATTTTGTAACTGAGATGAGTCTTTGGTACTTGAAATAAATAAATAAATTGATATTACAACGTTCGTATTCCAGATTGGAGTGCATGGTATGTCACAAGAGGTACAACCGAATGCAGTCAGCGGTTCAGCACTATGATGAGCAGCACGCGCCTGCAGGGGCAGGTATACAGCAGGGTTACACCTGCAAGGAGTGCGGGTTCACTACCACGTGAGTCTATCATAAGTATAACGAAGACGCAAATCCTCAGAACAGTGGTAGCTGAGTGGTAATGGGCACCGACTTTCGAGTTGTATGTCGCGAGTTCCAACTAGTGTTGCCAGGCGTCCCGATTAGCGCGGGATGTCCCGATTTTTAGGGGTCAGGGGACACGTCCCGATTTGTACCTGATCGGGACGCTAAATGTCCCGATAAATCAAAATCTGAAACTGAAATAGCTACTGAAGAAGTCTGGTTTTTACTCGGTAAAAATTTGACGCGTCCTCTCGTTCCACCCCAGAGGGAAAGAAATCATTGGATGATTTCCCATCTAAAAAAATCTTTATTAAAAAAATATATTGTCCCGATTTAAAACCCTAAATCCCGATTTGTTTTACCATCTGTCCCGATTTTTATACAAGTAGACCTGGCAACACTAGTTCCAACCCAGCCAGGCAGGCTGCAATCTGCGACACGCATTACTTTATGTAATTTATTTCATCACCACTGTTCTCAAAACGGTGAAGGAAAACATCGTGAGGAAACCGGCATGTCCTAGAACCAAAAATTCGAAGACATGTGACATTTACCAACCCGCAGTGAGCCCGCGCGTCTGAGTCTCAGCTTTGTCCTTAGAGACCCTACCACAAGCTCTTAACGTGATCTTTTTGACGACCTAAACTGAATTGTTAAAGGGATGATGCCATACGGGGTGTAAGTGACAGGTCTTGGCAAACTTTAAGGATTTGCTTTTTTTTACAAGCTTTTATTTAGTTTCACCTGTCCCGATGTTTGTCTGGCATCAAATCTTGCAAATTAAATTTGACCCACTTCCCGGTTACCGATTGGGCTGAAATTTTGCATGCATGTGTAAATCAGATGACAATGCAAAATCATTATGGCGTGGAGCTGATCTGATGATGCAACTGGAAGGTGGCTATGGGAACTTGGTAGAACGACACAACCCCATCGAGTTTGGGCTCGCACGATTCAGAGCATTAATTATATAGGTATACCGAGCTATAAAAGCTTGCTATGAAAAAATGATTTTCATTAAAATCTTGTTTAAATCGTTGTTGCAGATCAAACCGCGCGTATCGTTACCATTTAGGCAAACACAAGAATAATAGTTGCAACATTTGTGGGAACATTTTCGCCAACAGTCAAGGACTTAAAACTCATATGCTGTAAGTATTCTTTACTTATTTAGGGTTCCGTAGGTACTTCAAAAGGAATTAACGGAACCCCTATAGGGCCTTCTAAAAGCTAGGAGTATTCTAAATTTCTTGGAAGCCTCCGGGCTAAAAGAGTTACTCTAACACGGTGGCGAGTCACAATAGATCTTTTAGGTCGCAGTGCCTACAACCCCTACACTATGGATGCTATAGGGCCTTCTAAAAGCTAGGAGTATTCTAAATTTCTTGGAAGCCTACGGGCTGAAAGAGTTACTCTAACAAGGTGGCGAGTCACAATAGATCTTTTAGGTCGCAGTGACTACATCCCCTACACTATGGGTGATGCATAGCCCCTTATCTTCTAAATAATATTGCTAGCTGAGCGCGTCCAATGACCTGTAGGTAGTAGTCGTCGTTGCGTACTAACTACCTACAGGTCATTGGACTCGTTCAGCTAACGTTTTCTTAAAGAAATGAATTTCGTACATGCGTAAATTAATACGAGTCTTAAAAAAAAGATACTTTATTTTTTAATTTGATCGTTAATAATCGATAGTGTTCCATGTACCGGATCGACCCTCCAAGGGATTAAAACGATCAAAATATAACGGTGTATAAGTATGTTTATCAGTACTCTAGTACTCATACCACAAGCTTTGCTTAGTTAGACACTAGATGGCGTTGTGTGAAAGTTGTGGAATATTATTATTATTATACCTAACCTATTTTGTCCCACTGCTGGGCAAAGACCTCCCTCCATTCTTTCCAAATATAAATATTAAATAATTATTATTTACTGGAATGTTATTATTACTTAAAATCCCCCCTTCCCCCAGCACAGTTCACAAACAATCCTCCCGTATCTACAAATGCGAGCCATGCAATAAATCATACCGGTCTCGCACTGGACTCGAAGCGCACGAGCGCTTAGCACACAACTGTACCGACTCGCGCGCGTTCTGCGTGTCATGCAACACGTACTATAGCAACGCGAAGGGGTTGCAGCAACACTTGGCCACACACTCCAGGCACGTCAGCGACTGTGATAAGAGGTAAGTGCTACCATGAGCTCTTAATGCTATCTAATTGACGACCTATACAAAACATTGTTGCCTAACATTGTTGCTGGACGTTGTTGTGCAACATGTTGCTATAACACTGGTCTGCAACAAATAATGCGAGCCATGTAACAAATCATACCGGTCTCGCACTGGACTCGAAGCGCACGAGCGCTCAGCACACAACTGTTCCGACTCGCGCGCCTTCTGCGTGTCGTTTAACACGTACTATAGCAACGCGAAGGGGTTGCAGCAACACTTGGCCACACACTCCAGGCACGTCAGCGACTGTGATAAGAGGTAAGTGCTACCATGAGCACTTGATGCTATCCAATTGACGACCTATACAAAACATTGTTGCCTAACATTTTTGCTGGACGTTGTTGTGCAACATGTTGCTATAACACTGTTTTGCAACGAATAATTCGAGCCATGCAACAAGTCATACCGGTCTCGCACTGGACTCGAAGCGCACGAGCGCTCAGCACACAACTGTACTGACTCGCGCGCTTTCTGCGTGTCATGCAACACGTACTATAGCAACGCGAAGGGGTTGCAGCAACACTTGACGACACATTCTAGGCACGTCGACGACAGTGATAAGAGGTGAGTGACACCATGAGCGCTTCATCATTTTCAAAATATTTTTTTTTTTCTATATTCACATAGGCCTACATGGGCACTTATAAAACGTCAGAAGCTAGTGCACAGTTCCAAATTGGTCGTTTCCTATGGAGAAGAACCGGCAAGAAACTCCATGGTTACTCTTATAAAAAAGTGGTTGTTGATACAATATTTACATATTACAGTAATAATAGATATTATGTACACAGAACACAAAATAAAATCATAATAATAATAAAAAAGTGAGTAGTAATAAGATATTTCAATCAAAAGACGTCTACTGTTGGACATAAGTAGGCACCCCTTAGGGTCTCGCACTGGACTCGAGTCACACTGTTTTACAACAAATAATATGTTGCTGCAACATTTTGCCGTAAACAAAATTAAATGTTGCTGAAACATTGTTGTGCAACAAAAAAAAAAACATATTGCAACAATATTATTTCGCCATTTTGATAGTACATATAGCTATTTCATTCTAAGTCTATTTGTTACTAAAAAAAAATATAGAGTGTAAGGGACAGCCCTCCACAAACTTTAAGGGCTTGCTCAGTAGACGAAACTGAACTACCTTCCACAAGATTTTTTTTAGGAAACGAAAAAGGAAATCTACCTCTCCATACAAACTGTTCAATCAAGTTTTTAATTTTGTAGGGTGCGGCTTTATTTTTTTTTATTTTTTTGTGGAAAATCATCCTATGACAAGCCCCGCTCTTGAGCGGAGCGGGAGATAGTGTCAGACTCTTACTGACTAAAAATCCCACCCCGTTCCTTCAAGCCTTCATACCGGGGCTCGAGTTCCCTTTCGGATAACCCTGGCCCCAGTAGGCATCGACCCGGCTGGGCCCCAGCTCTTGCTGACAACTCCTTGAGGCGAACGGAAACAGTGCGCGCCGTCGACGACTTGGGCTTGATCTGGACAGTTACCGGACGAACGGACAGCGAGCTACCCATTGCTCACTTTCCGCAAGCCCGCACCTACGGTGGTTGGAAATCGGGATCGGAATCCCGGCGGCGGCGTTGTAGGGTGAAACTGATGTTTTTTTTGGTTTCCTGAAAAAGTTCTTGTGGAAGGTAGTTCAGTTTCGCCTACTGAGCAAGCCCTTAAAGTTTATGGAGGGCTGTTCCTTACACTCTGTATTTTTTTTAATAACAAATAGACTTCGAATGAAAAAGGTAGGTATATGTACTATCAAAATGGCGAAATCATATTGTTGCAACATGTCTTTTTTTGTTACACAACAATGTTTCAGCAACATTTAATTTTATTTATATAAATAAAAGGTAAAAACAGCTGTTTGTAACCAAGTAATGTTTGTCTTTGTAAGGTTCACCTGCGATGACTGTGGAGCCAAGTTTGCGACGAAGAGCAGTCTACAAATGCATATCAATGGGGAACACTTTCAGGTCAACACACATCGATGTCCTAAATGTACTAAGGTAAGAAAAATACCTACTGCAATTGGTAGCTTGGGAGCTTGGGGAGCGTTCAACTATTAATTACGTAACGCAATTTTTGAAGATTTTCCGTGATAAGACCTGTCATACTGTATGGATCAGAATACTTGGTTGGGCTGTGAAAAAGACGGATAAAAAAGATTGGATGTAGCGGAGTTTTTTTTTTATGGTGGAACAGTGCATGCCGTCGACGACTTGGGCTTGGTCCGTACAGTTACCGGACGGTCGGACAGTGAGCTACCCATTGCTCACTGTCCGCAAGCCAGCGCCTACGGTGGCCGGAAATCGGGACCACAATCCCGGCGGCGGCGGCGGCGATAACGCCGTTGCCTGATGCGTTCGGCCTCCTCCTTTGCGAGCATATGTAGCGGAGATGAGAATGTTGAGATAGATGTGTGGTGTGACGAGATTGGATAAAGTGAGAAATGAGTATATTAGAGGAAGTTTGAAGGTGGCGCCAGTGACTGACAAGCTGAAGGGGAATTGTCTGTCTTGGTATGGTTATGTAAAGAGGAGGGATAAAATGCATGTTACCAAAAAAGTTATGAGTATACATGTGGATGGGTGAAGAATGACATGAAAGAAAAGGAAATTAGTGATAGCATGACGAGTGACAGGGTAGAATGGAAGAAAAAAACGTATAGCGCCGACCCCAAATAAGATGGGACAAGGGCAGGAAGAAGAAGAAGGGAAATGTAACGCATCGTTACGTTTTTCTGTACCCTTCCCTCCCTCTCCCTAAACGTTACGTAACATTTAATTGACCATTAAAGTCTCAATTATGTAACAACTTAGGAAACAAAAATAAAAGTAACGTAAAATACTATTGAGGGTTTCCCCGTAAACGAAAAGGATTGCTGATTTGGAAGATTCTAATTCCCTAGCTTATTTATTAAAATATAAAATGTTACGTAACGCGTTTTGCGTAGGGGAGTATTTAAACAAAATTAGAATTAGAGTATTTAAAAAATCATCCAATGACATCCCTCGCTTTTGGGCGGAGCGGGAGATAGTGTCAGACTCTTATCGACTAAAAAACCTACCCCGTTCCTTCGTGCCTTTCATACCGGGGCTTAGCTACCTTTTGGAGCTAACCCTGGCCAGGCTTCGACCCAGCTGGGCCCCTGCTGTTGCTGACAACTCCTTTAGGCGCGCGGGAACAGCGCGCGCCGTCGACTACTTGGGCTCGGTCCGGATTATTTACTGTAGTACGGATTAATACTGTCACTAGAGTCTGTCTAATAGGTCAACCGACTTGGGTAATTATTAAGGTAAAATGAAATCTGATGTAGTCAACGCTGGTTCAATAATCAAGGTTGATTAAGAGATATTGATCATTGTTTACTAATAGAAGAACCTTATAAAAAGTATCGAATATAAGTATTTTTTAAATAATTAAATATTATACGAAATTCCCAAGTCGGTTTTTTTTTTGGGGGGGGGGGAAATCATGCATTGACATCCCCCGCTCTTGGGCGGAGCGGGAGATAGTGTCAGACTCTTACTGACTAAAAGACCCACTCCGTTCCTTCTAGCCTTCATACCGGGGCTTGAGCGCCCTTTCGGATGACTTGACTTTTAGAAAGAATTAATAAAGAAAGAAGTAATAAATAAATCTCAATCTTTTCAGATGTTCAAAAGTTTCAGTAACCTGAATCGTCATGTCACTTACGTGCATGATAAAAAGAAGCCGCTTCGCAACAAGATCTGTGACTACTGTGGAAGAGCCTTTACTGTGAGTAAGACTTATACAAGGTGCAGTTTTAAAACTGCATAATATTTTAGGAGGTTGTAATAAAACTCATAAATAATCTTTGGAAAAAACGATACCTGGTCAATAATCAGTAATACTTGTTACTTTATTTTTTAATTATACTAAACTAATTCGATTGATCGATGGCAGCGGGGGCGTGGCTAGGGTGTGGCGTGCGGGATGATGATTGGATGATACATTATTTATGAAACGATCGTTGCGAGTTAGTGTGTGTGAAAACGCCCTTTATTTTTACGTGTTTGTGTGTGTGAAAGAAAGCGCGGTTATAAGGCAGGTATCAGACTGGCTGCTTTTTAAGAAACGTAGTTCACACATACCGATTTTCATAAATAAGAAAAAAAAATAAAAAAAATTACCTACTCATTTTATTATTGATTCGGGTCGAGAATCACTAACATAATTACCTCCTGAAATATTCTGCAGCTTCAAAACGACACCTTGTATTATAACTGGCTTCTACCCGCGACTTTGTCTGCGAGCTTGTTTACAATTTTAAATTTTCCCTCAGGAACTACTTAAGGAATCGGTATAAAAGGTAGCCTATGTTCTTTTCCATGTCAAAGGCTATATGCATGTCTATGATATAACTAGCTTCTACTCGCGACGTCGTCTGCGAGCTTGTATACAATTTTCAATTTTCCCTCGGGAACTACTTAAGGAATCGGGATAAAAGGTAGCCTATGTTCTTTTCCATGTCAAAGTCTATATGCATGCCAAATTTCATCCAAATCCGTTCAGCCGTTTTTGCGTGATTAAGTAACAAACATCCAAACATCCACACTTTCACATCTATAATATTAGTTAGGATCTCATTACCGTTAAACGGGGTGTAAAGAAACAACACTTTGGTTTGGTTATTCACTTTGATACCATATTATCGGCTTCTAAGAAATCATCCTGGCCTGTTGGTCTAGTAGTTAGTGACACTGACTGCTATGCCGGAGGTCGTGGGTTCGATTCCCACCCAGGGCAAATGTTTGTGTGATGAGCATAATCATTTGTTCTGTCTGGGTGTAATTTATATATAATATGTATGTATTTAGAAATATATATGTATGTTTATCAGTTGTCTAGTACCCATAACACAAGCTCTGCTTAGCTTGGGACCAGATGGCGTTGTGTGATAGTTGTGGAATATTATTATTATTATTATTTATCGACTTTTTAGAATAATAATTCATTTACATCATTCGCCAGCTCGAGGGAATCATTTACTTCGCTCCCACTAGTGCCCGTGTGGGTACTAGAGCGAGCGAGAGAAATGCATGGCTCGTTTTTTTTTTTATTCGGCAGTATCCGCTTTTCTGACATTTTACTAAATTTTGTTTAGTAAAACGACATATCACTGATGATAAATTTGTGTTTTATCTTAGCACTAAATAATACTTTTAGTAAGAAGTCGAATATTAATATTCTTGTTTATTACGTCATCTACCGGGATTTCGTGATATCCCTAGGTTTTTTGCGAAATCCCTAATATCCTCATTTCCCTGCGACCTTTATATATGTCACAGCCATCTAGTTAAATTAGCCATCCAATTGGACGCCCAGGGCGTTCGTTAAACGCCGGCATCCAATTGAATGCCTAGGCCGATAGTTGTTTGAACTAAAATCACTCAACGTTTAACAGCTTGGCGTATTGAAAGTTAGCCCTTTCGAAATGACTGATCAAGACTCAGCCGAGTGATTCAAAAGTTCCGCTATTTATTGATTTAATAATATTTGACTATTACTTGGTGGACACTATGAAGGACAACTACTAAAAAGTAGTTTTATATGTTTTAAATAATTTATAAACTCATGGATAGCCTACTAAACTAAAGAACTGCACAACGTTCAGCCATCTGGTTAAACGTTGCGATCAACGACATGGCTAGTTGTTCTTCAGCCATTTCATTGGATTTAACGAACGCGGCGTCCAATTGGATGGCTAATTTAATCAAATGGCTGCGACATTTATAAAGATTTTCATCTGTAAGAAAAATACTCCTCGCTCCTCTCATAGTGGTAGAAATTATTTGATTTATCACCTCAAAAAAAGATATCTATGTTCTAAAATAAAATTTATATCCATTTCTGGTTTATTTTCAGACACAAACCAACCTACAGTCCCACATCAGAACGCACACAGGAGAGCGTCCACTACACTGCACAAAGTGCCCAGCAACGTTCGCACATTCGGCTACTTTGTATAATCATAATAAACTATTACATAGTACTAAATAAATGAGATTAAGATACAGGATTTTGTTTGTCTTTTTCCCAAATGAATTTCAGTCACTGTAAACTCTAATACTTGGACTAGAATAAAAAGACTGTGAACCTTTTTTTTTTATGGTGGGAAAAATCATGCATTGACATCCCCCACCCTTGGCTGTGAACCTTGTAGTCCTAAATCCCAGCCCCCAGCCCTGCATTCAAAGAGTTTTTTTTTATTATTAATAGGCTCGCGTTTGACCACTATCTAGGGTTGCCACCTTTTTTTGTTGGAATTAAAGTACATTGGTAATAATAAATAAGAAAAAAAGTACATGTTATCAAAATAAAGCACTTGCAATTTATTTATTATAAATAATTGTATAACAAAAAAAAAAAAATATTTAACTTTATTATTATATTAAAAAACAATGTTTTTAAAATTATTTTATTGTTTTTTTTTGTAGTCTTTATCACATCAGTATGTGTACTAAACAATTGCACAGCATTTTTACAATCTATATTTAAATCAAAGTAAACAATTAATTAATTTTTATCAAATTCAGAGATGCAAGAAAAAGCAACGAGTTAAGAAATCAAATCATGCGAAATAAAGTATTTTCAAGGACTTTATTGTTCTCATAAAGTATAGAGTACAATTACCTGAAATAACATTCAATACTTTATTATAAAGTACGAGTGGCAACCCTACCACTATCTCACCTGATGGTAAGGGATGATGTGGTCGACGATGGAGCACGCTTGCCTAGAAGTAACCTATTCACTCTTGACTTAAAGACCCCTAAGTTGCAGCTATCAGGAAACACAGACTCCGGCAGGGAATTCCACTCCTTGGCTGTACGAACAATACAGGTGTTTCTAAAATGCTTTGTTCGTATGGG
Organism: Mythimna albipuncta; assembly: GCA_929112965.1. Taxonomy (NCBI): domain Eukaryota; kingdom Metazoa; phylum Arthropoda; class Insecta; order Lepidoptera; family Noctuidae; genus Mythimna; species Mythimna albipuncta. The sequence goes on along the minus strand of OV815985.1, from coordinate 6,321,157 downwards.
TTTAGAGTTAACTCTAAAGATGTTATTGGGTAAAAAGTCTACTTTGGCATTTTTGAACGTGAACGAGTTCAACTGTCAATGTCAAGCATTGGCTACTTACTCCAATCTACCCTGCTCAGAGTTAGAGTCCGTTGGGTTAACTCTAGCGTAGCTACTCGAGTTATAAAAGAACGACCCTAGGTTGCAACTATACACTACTCTGGTTATTTTTGTTCGCAGGGCAGAGCGAACTGACAAGATAATAATAAGACATTTATTTCAGACAAAAGTCCATATATTGTTAATAACACAAGAAACCTTATAAAGCTATTGTTAGTACATACAAAGACACACAAACACACTCAAAGCGGCGCTGCACAGTAGCACCAGTCTATGCCAGGCCCTGGACGCGACCACCCTCAGTGTGTAGTCGCATCCAGTGCTGCCACATCGGCGAGTCCCAGCGACCCACGAACACACTCAGAAGGCTGTTCGAGCTGACCCGTATGCGCTCCATCACAGAAGCACAACGCTTTCGCATGATTGCGTGAAAACCATCCACGCTTTTCTCCGCAAACATTGCTGAAGCGCTGCAGTGACATAATATCTATTGGTTAATATAGGCCCAGCACTATTGACCCACTGGAGCAGAGAGGAGCATGGAGCGGCATTCTGCTCCTGTCTGTTCCAGTGACGGTCGGCCTTAACCTTTCCTCTAAAGTAATCTTAGTAACATCCTAATGTTCAGTGTGTCCTTAGTAAATTACAATTGGCTCACTCCTTATTAGACAAGGCCTATTAGATGGCTTACTCTCCAATGATAGGTGCAGGTACAGCTGTCACCACGGATATTGAACGCTCAGCGTCAGAGTGGGGATCGCTTTGTGCATTCCATACATTGGCGAGCCAATCGTCGTCGTTGTTAGATACATGCTGCAAGCGCAATGAACGAATCACGAGTGACGTCTATGACGCGATGCGCAGCGAGCCAATCACTGACGCTCCCCGCCCCCGCGTTTCACGTCGCACTACCTAAAGAGACCCGATGTTTGACTTCTGCGCTGTATGGTGATAAATGTTCATAAATTTACACCATACTGTAGGCGCAATAGCTTCAAACTATTAGGAAAACAACTGACCTTTAACACAGTCCTTCCTTTATTCAGTACGAAGTAAGTATTTGAGCCATAGAAATGTAAACATCAAGTCTATAAACATACAGAATGTCATAAATGTATGAATTTACAAATGTTTTGCTTTAAATTTGCTAAAAATATTGCAATATCCAGTATTCCACTATAAGTTTTGATTTCTGTATAGAACTGAGACAGCCACAGCTAATGATATTATCCTAGGGATGCATTTTAGTTATTACAATAATGGAAGTAGTATTCATTCAATCTTCATTCAGAAATAGTAATTAAACAATAAGAAAAGCAAAGTGATTTACGTGAAAGTCATCATTTTAACTTAGATGTCAAATACGTTTAATTATTGCTTGTCACAATCATCACTAAAGTGCAAACACCAGTTTAGGATTTACAAAACCTGTTAAATAAAATATTGACAGTAAACTGTGGTATATTTAGTATATTTTGATTTTTATGTATCTAACTGTTCGAGTTTTCGTACAAAATTATCAATAAAATCACGAACTTCTAAATCATGGTTACGTAACAAAACGTCGCAAGATTTAACGTTTCGGTAAACGTTCAGTCGTAAAAGAATTTGAATTATCTTTCAAAGTTAACAACATGAAAATAAATATATTTAAATATAATCACGTATTATAAGACGTAATTTTGTTTAAATATAACAGCATACTGCCAAATCTGAAGAAAATTATATGTACTAAAATCATCGACTAAAATGAAATTAACAAGATCAAGAAGCTCGAACAAAAGTGAAATGAAACGTTTGTTATTTATAGAAAGAAAATGTAGAATGTCTGTCGAGAATTGGTTTCTGAAATTATAATTATCTTAAAACTAAATAAAAATGACGTCGTTTTTACATTTAAACGTACAAGATTATGTTTTTGAACAAAATATTACTGAATTAAGTAAAGTTTGCATTTGCTGCACGTCCCAAAATGCTGTTTTAGTAAAATTTACTTCATGTAAACATACGGGATTTTTGACGAATTACATTAAAACGGAGGTATGTTATTGTAATTAAGTACTAATTATATCTTGCTCGGCTTATTTCCACAGATGTTTAATTAGTTAAAGCTATATTGACTGCAAAATTCATAGGTATAGGAGTGACATTTTGTATTGGCATCGTAATGTTACAATATGGCTGAACAAAACATATTTTTAGAAATGCACCTGTTCTAAGTTATGGAGATTTGTGTTTGTTTTATAAGGTTTTGTGTGGTCTGAACTGTAGGTAATCTTACAGCATGGGCCTTGTTCAAATACGAAAACAGTGGGGGTCATCTCGAAATACAAAATAAATGGGTCCTCAGCAGGGTCGAAGCCTACCGGTGCCATAGATTCGCTTCTGACAGAAAAACTCGAGATCTTTAAATGCAAGGCAAAGAAGAAACCTAAGAATGGGTTTTAGTCAATAAAAAATCTGACATGACCTCCTGTTCCGCCCTAAAGCGAGAGAAGTCACTGAATGCAGATGTCCCCCACAGTAATGACCCACATAAAAAAAAAATGGGTCCAATTTTTATTTTGAGTTTACTAGTTAATAATACGGGTGAATATCAATTATTTCAATAGGCTAGTTGCCGTAAAAAATGTAATTAGTCCGTCTAGATTATTCAAAAATAAGGAACACGTATTTTTTTATTTGTAAATTAAACCAAAAATGACAAAGATATAGTCCATTAAAGTTACATGTAACGTCACGCCGTGCTGCATTTTTTCGCACGGAGTGACGTCACACGTAACTTTAATGGGCTATATCTTTATTATTTTTTGTTTAATATAATAAATATAAAATAATTAATATAATAAATAAATGATTAATATAATAAATAAAAATAAAAAAATACGTGTCCAATATTTTTTAGAAGTCGAGAATTAGGGTCCTGGGTCCATAATAATCACGAAACCGAAGAAAAAGTTACGCCACCAACATTGAAAAATTTGAAAAATGTGTATTCACCCATTACGATTTTTTTTCATTTTCGTGACAGTGGGGACAAAGTTCGGCTCCGTCATACTTTTTTTTACTAATCAGTTGTCGATAAAAGAGCCACGTCACAAATAACTTACTTTTCTTTTTAGATGGACGTAAGAAATTCATACATCTGCAACATTTGCCATAACATGCTGAAGAAGATAGAAGTCTTCAAGCAGCAAGTCGAAGAGAGCACAGCTTTACTCTTGGATCAGGTAAGAATAACTGGCGATGATACACTCGTCGAGTCGAGGCTTCAAAGTCTTGAGCATCGACGCTGAATCACTAGCCTGTCGGTTTTCTACTGGTTGCGTTTCGCGAAGTGAGCGTCGGAATTGCATAGCCTAATTCCGCCTAGCCCGTTCCATCATCGATACTCGGCATGGCGCCGTGCCGTCGCACGGTGCCGCAAACGGTGATCCGCCATTGAAGTATATCAATGTACGCCCCGCTTGTATTCTTATCGATATTTCGCAGTTGGCGTGCGCGCATGTGTGTAAAACAAAATGGTGGAAAATATCGATACAGACTTTTTTGTTTCGTCAGAGGCACTTCCAGTCATTCGAAAATATAAAAAAAAAAATCTCGTTTCCAACCAACCGCCCATCGTGTAAAGGTAAGGCGCCATGCCGATGCAAGGTGACGGGCCCCAAGTACGGCGCCTAAGTTTGAAAGTGGTCCAGTTAATACTGAAAAATTGAAAGGGAATCGTTTTTTTTTAGTATAGTCACGTAAAAAAGTGGTAACCCGTGTTACTAAAATATTTATGAGTATACATGTGGATGGATGGAGAGTGAGAGGGAGGTCAAAGAAAAAACCGGTTTCGCTTACGAGGACACGGTGCGGTGCTCTGCCCAAACGTGGGGCAGAGTTGTATCCATCAGTGGACTTCTCTCCACTGAACTAATGATTTTTTTTCGCGGTGGCAAAATCATCTAATGACATTCCCCACTCTTGGGCAGAGCGGAAGATAGTGTCAGACTCTTACTGACTAAAAACCCACCCCGTTCCTTCAAGCCTTCATGCCGGGGCTCGAGCTATATTTCGAAAGTAACCCGAGTAGTGGCCCCAGCAGGCTTCGACCCGGCTGGGCCCCTGCTGTTGCTGACAGTTCCTTGAGGCGTGCGTCGTTGACGACTTGGGCAGTTCGGTTCACTGGACTGATGATGCCAAAAACTTCAATTACAGGTACCGATCTTAAAGATAAACAAACTCCACAATTTCCAACGTTCGCCGATGGAAATTGACGGCGTTACGGAGTTAGAAATCGAAGTGGAAGTGAAGCCAGAAGTGATGGAATCGGGATGTTTGGAAGTGGAAACTGACGTCAAAGTGGAGCACGATTCTTCTGACAATGAGACGGAACCTTTAGCGGAATTGAAGAAGAGAAAGAAGAAGAAGACTAAGAATGAGTTGAGGTATGAACTGACTTAAAACTACTGCCACTGTAGCCAAGTTACAACTGTTTCGTTTCTCTTTCGCCTCGAGTCGCCCACGCCTACCATTCCTTTGTTCCGACGTCATCTCAACGCTCAGTCACGAAGTCAGAACCACAGAAAATATAAAACAGGTTAGAAAGGAAATACTTTCCGACTTCTACTACTACAAGTGTCGCCGCAATGACCACGCACACTTAGATCGCAAGTTTGCTATTGGTAGTTGAACTATGAGCATTGCCCTACTTTGTGGCACGCCGGCCTCGCCCACAAGGCCACTAACCTCTTTCATTTATACTGTGGTCAGAACGGAATAGGAGGCGTCGCCTACTAGAGGCGATCAACGAAGGAGAATCGGAACGAAACAGAGCGTAACTTGGCTTGGCGTTCTGTACCTCTACCATGAGTTTAAAACACAGCGCCTCTAGCGATCACTTACGGAACCAAAATTTGCCATACAAAATATTTACGTAGTCGGTATCGAGTATCGACAAATACTATTGTTTTAAACTCATGGTAGAGGTACTGGTATTTAGAGGTGTGCGGAACAAGATGTGCCTACAGTCCCACATACTGGCATTTTTATAGGAACGTATTTTTTTTATTATCTTAAAATAATTCTTCATTCTTAGAGGATAAAAATACACATTTTAATTAATTCTTGATCAATCTGGGGAGCATTCAAAAATCACGTAACGCTTGGGGGGAGGGGGTCTTGTAAAACGTTTCGGTGCATTACAAGGTTTAAACAACGCGTTACGTATTTTTATTTTATTTTAATAAAAAAGCTAGGGAATTAGAATCTTCCAAATCAACAACCCTTTTCGTTTATGTTTTACGAGGAAACCTTCAATAGTATTGTACGTTACTTTTATTTTTGTTTCCTAAGTTGGCAAACCTTTTGTTAACATAATTGTGACTTTAATGGTCACTTAAATGTTATGTAACGTTTAAGGAGGGGGAAGGAGGAGTACAGAAAAATGAAAAAATGTAGTTTTAAAAACATCAACTAACAATTTAGTACCATAAGTAAAAATTGTTCTATCACCTTGTATCATCAGATCATACTAACCACCACATCTAAGCATCATCAGCATCAGTCATCTCGCGCCCGGGAGTATGTACGGTGCAACCGCACATTGCGTAAATGCTCTCTCATCATAATTGAATTGTAATTAATTAACACACATTTTACATCAACTTCAGTTCACATTCGGACCGCGTCATAGCAACACCTCATTTATCATTAATTAAGGTCGTGAACTCAATACACGTATCAAGTGAATTACATAGTTTTACTTAAAGCATTCAGCATCCCTATCAATCAATATCAATCAGCAAAAGACGTATGGTAACAAACCAAACACGGTGCGTTGCATGGGGGGGAGGGAGGTTCTGAATTCCAAAATTGCGTTACGCAATACTTGAACGCTCCCTTGATTATGTCACTAGAGTATTTGTGTATTAGGGTTACCGCTGCGTTAAGCGGACGCACACACGGGCCCCCGCGCGGTCATCCGTCGCGTGCGAAAACTGGGTTATTACTTACACTGTGTCTCTAGTTCAACTTTACTGGTATGCATGTAGTCGTGCCGATGAAGATGTCGCGTCGTACAAATACCGGCACGGATCTTGAGCGCTCAGCGTCAGAGTGGGGATCACTTTGCGCATTCCATACATTGGCGAGCCAATCGTCCTCGTTGTTAGATACATGCATCAAGCGCAGGGAACGAATCACGAGTGACGTCTATGACAAGATGGCGTGGCGAGCCACTGACATTTCCCGCCCCCGCGTCTCACTTCGCACCACTAAAGAGACCGAATATTTTAAGCCAGCGCTCAAGATCCGTTCTGGAAATTGTAGGCACGGTAATGACATAGCAACAGCAGGGACCCAGCTGGGTCGAAGCCTACTGGGGCGAGGGTTAGTTTCGAAAGACAGCTCGAGCCCCGGTATGAAGGCTAGAAGGAACGGGGTGGGTCTTTTATTCAGTAAGGCCCAGCGGTCACCGGAGCGCATTTGAAGACAACGATTTAATATAAACCTTAACTACCTTGACATACGGTCTACAAAAGAATAAATTCGCATGCGGCGCTCGGGGCGCCTTCAAGCTACTACAAGAGCATGCGCGCTAGACCCTAAGTCAAGGTAGTTAAGGTTTATATTATATTGTTGTCTTCAAATGCGCTCCGCCGCGCCTCCAGCGGTGTGCGCTGGGTCTAAGAGTCTGACACTATCTCTCGCTTCGCCCAAGAGCGGGGTTTGTCATTGGATGACTTATCCCACCATAAAAAAAAAGACGTGTGGCACTCGGGGACTGCCGCGGTAAAGCTATTGCATAGCATTTTTTATCAACTTATGCAATTATAATTATTCATTTATTTTATTTATGCAGTATTTTTATTCCTTTGTTTTTTTTTCTTTGATATTAATTGAAGTTACACTTTCACACATTGAATTGAATTTTGATTGATTGTTCACTCATTTGTTTTCTTATCGGTCACCACGCTCAAAAAACAAATGAGTGGGGGGTGTTAGGTTATTTTCGTTACGGAATTTCTGGATTCGGTCTCTACGCCTAAGGCCCGCGATAGAAGCTATGCAATAGCTTAAAAAAAGGCACGGTAATAATATCTAGGCCTTCCAAAGGTTCTTCGTTGTTCTGCAGACAAAAGCTAGTGTTAAATATTTGTCCATTGTCTTGTCTTTAGATATGATGGGAAAATAGGAATAGTGATATTAACTGAGAAGGAACTAAATGAAGAAAGAGATCGCATGGCCAAAAGTGAGGGATACTTGAAGCTTCCTTACAAATGTGAAGACTGTATCATCGGGTTCGACCATGAGCTCACGCTGGTCAGCCATCTTGAGAAGAGACATAAGAAGGTGAGGTGTTCTACATACAAGGTGCAGTTTTAAAACTGCACAATATTTTAGGAGGTTGTAATAAAACTCATAAATAATAATACTTGTTATTTTATTTTTTAATTATACTAAACTAATTTGATTGATCGAAGGCCGCGGGGGCGTGGCTAGGGTTTGGCGTGCGGGATGATGATTGGATGATACATTATTTATGAAACTATCGTTGCGAGTTATTGTGTGTGAAAACGCCCTTTATTGTTCCGTGTTTGTGTGTGAAAGAAAGCGCGGTTATAAGGCAGGTATCAGATTGGCTGTTTTTTAAGAAACGTAGTTCACACATGCCGATTTCCATAAATAAGAAAAAAAAATTAAATAATTACCTACTCATTTTATTATTGATTCGGGTCGAGAATCACTAACATAATTACCTCCTGAAATATTTTGCAGCTTCAAAACGACACCTTGTATTACTGACCTTCGTTATGCAGCCTTATTTCTAAAACACTGGTATATGTTACTAACATCATAAACAACAACTTTTGTTCTATGACTTTTAAATATGTTTGCGAAAATTCCTTTCCGACTCTATGTTGATTTATTGGATGATGAGGGAACCAGGAAATAAGAAATCGGAAATGTTTATTTCAAACTAGCTTTTTCCCGCGGTTTCGCCCGCGTGGCATTAGGTACTTAAGGAATCGGGATAAAAGGTAGCCTATGTTCTTTTCCATGACAAAGGCTATATGCATGCCAAATTTCGTCCAAATCCGTTCAGCCGTTTTTGCGTGATTAAGTAACAAACATCCAAACATCCACACTTTCATTTATAATATTAGTTAGGATAGACCAATTACAGGCACTTTTGAGTTGTCAAAATGTCGGTCAGTCAAACAAGCGAATAAATAAACAAGATAGGTAGTTAAATTACAAAATAGATAGGTACAGAAGTCAATCTACATACTGTGCGCGCTCTCACAACGCACACATAGACACCGGACGGACACGATATCACGGAGCGCCTCGGCCCGCTCGTCGAACAGTTCCGGCTCAAACGCTCATTAGTGTGCGTCCACCGAGCGTAGGTATAAAAAGTGAAGTACATAAATGAGATTGTCTTCTGCACTTATCTATTTTGTGGTTAAATGGTTATAGCGATGTTGTCGCCACAAATGTATCATATTTAACTTCATCAGATTTTCATACAAAAATAAAATTATTTGAATTGGACCGAAGTCTATGAGAAGTTAGCGATAGTACAATAGCGGAGGGGAGCGAGGATGGCGGCGGGGGTGCTTGACGCGTTTGCGTCGCGTCATGCAGACGTAGGTAGGTATAGCAAAATACAAAGTTGAAATATGTTAGAACAACGAAATATAAGGTTTGCTTTTGGTAAATGAATTATGTTTTGTAAAAAGTCATAGAACAAAAGTTGTAGTTTATGATGTTAGTAATACAGTTTCCTGCAAGGTTGTTAGTGTTTTACGAATAACCCTGTGTTTTGGTTTTTCAGATGAAAAATGGTTTCCAGTGTCAAGTTTGCAAGTCGGTGTTGAGCACAAAGTTTTCTTATAATGAACATACAAAACGACACATCAGAAGGTAAATTTATTATTTCTTGTTATAGCGAATATAGAAATACTTATTCTGTCAAAATGTATACAGCTCTATAGAGAGTTACTCACCTGGTGTCCGTTTGGTTGCGCAACCAATTTGGTGGCGCGACCAGCTCGGACGTGTGGCGACTCTGGTGTCTGTATGGTGTCTAGTTAGGTAGCTTGGGGCTATGTTTCACCGGGACACCATGGCGACGCAACTGGTCGCGCGACCATGGTTTATGAGATACAACTCCCTCTAGATGGACAGACAGACAGACGAACGGACGGGAAGGACGTGGAGGCTTAGTACCTAATAGGGTCCCCTTTACATCCTCCACCCTAAGAAATGAGTCAATTACCTAATTGCTAATTCAAAAATTATTTTTTGCATTCTAAGACTAGAATGAAAAAAATAATTTAAAAAAGCTGATAATGCTATGTTATGCAGTCGCATAACATAACATAATCAGGCTTTTTAAATGTTCCCACTGCTGGGACTCGCGCCTCCTCTCTAGGAGAGGGAATGGGCCGTAATCCACCACGCGGGCCCAGTGCAGTTTAGTGAATGTCACACGTCTTCGAATTTTTGATTGTAGGACGTGCCGGTTTCCTCACGATGTTTTCCTTCACCGTTTTGAGAGCAGTGGTGATGAAATAAATTACACAAAGTAATGCGCCTGGTTGGGTTTGAACCCAGAACTACAACTCATAAGTCGGGGCCACCACTGCTCAAGATTAATCTCTGTATTCCAGATTGGAGTGCATGATATGTCGTAAGAGGTATAATCACATGCAGTCCGCGGTTCAGCACTATGACGAACAACACGCGCCTGCTGGGGCGGGCATACAGCAGGGTTACACCTGCAAGGAGTGTGGGTTCACTACCACGTGAGTTTGTTCCATTATTTTTTTTTTTTTTAATTTTATCGTAGGACCCTATGGCGTTTGGAAGGCTTCCGAAGAGTCAAAGCTAACTCGCAGAGGCCTCTTATCTATTTATAATTTGTTGTAACTTTATAACTCAAGAACGGGCTCACCTATCCAAACCAAATGTTTAGGCTTTTAGTAGTATTTAGATTAGATTTAGTAGTTAGTTTATGTGAAGTTTGGTAGGGTAGAGTAGGGTAGAGGAGAGTAGGGTAGGGTAGGGTAGGGTAAAGTAGTTTAGAGTAGTGTAGAAAAGGGTTTAAGGTAGGGTTAAGTAGGGTAGAGTAGAGTAGTATAGTAGTATTATGCAGAACGAAGTTTGCCGGGTCAGCTAGTTTTAATATAGACTTATGTCCTCGGCTTCACTCGCTCCCTCAGTTTCCTAATAAATTGTTTTGTTGCAGTTCAAACCGGGCGTACCGTTACCATATGGACAAACATAAGAAGAAACAAAGCTGTGATATATGTGGGAACATGTTCGTGAACAGTAATGGACTTAAAGTACATATGTAGTAAGTTTTTGGACATGTTTTAAGGTGAAAACTACTGGCAAAGACCAGTGTCGTAACTGGGGTGTTTTTTTTTTGGTGGGTATAAATCATCCAAATGACATCTCCCTTGGGCGGAGCGGACGGTCAGACTCTTACTGAATAAAAAACCCACCCCGTTCCTTCAAGCCTTCATACCGGGGCCGAGCTACCTTTCAGAGCTAACCCTGGCCCCAGTAGGCTTTGACCCAGCTGGGCCCCTGCTGTTGCTGACAGCTCCTTGGCGCGAGAACATTGCGCGCCGTCGACGACTTGAGCTCGGTCCGGACAGTTACCGGACGGTCGGACAGCGAGCTAGTAGTGTGTTATCTTAGCATACCAATAATGAACTACGTGTCCGTGTACAATAGGCTTTATTCGGAGGATCTACCCTTTTCAATAGAGTTTCCTAGACTTTCCACTCTCTTTTCTCACCTCTATAAGTTCGGTCCGGAGCGAGGAGGAGTAGTAGGCGGTCGCGGACTTCTCCAAAGCAGTAATGCTCGCAAAGGAGGAGGCCGACCGCATCAGGCAACGGCGCTCTCGCCGCCGCCGGGATTCTGATCCCGATTTCCAGCCACCATAGGTGCGGGCTTGCGGACAGTGAGCAGTGGGTAGCTCGCTGTCCGGACCAAGCCCAAGTCGTCGAAGGCGCGCACTGTTCCCGCGCGCCGCAAGGAGTTGTCAGCAACAGCAGGGAGGGACCCAGCCGAATCGAAGCCTACTGGGGCCAGGGTTATCCGAAAAGGAAATCCAGCCCCGGTAGGAAGGCTTGAAGGAACGGGGTTGGTTTTTTTAATCAGTAATAGTCTGACACTACCCCCCACTACGCCCAAGATCGGGGGTTGTCATCGGATGATTTTCCCCATCGAAAAAAAAAGCCTCCATAAGTTCAAATCCCGTTTATATTTCACAGCACAGTCCACAAACAATCTTCTCGCGTCTACAAATGCGAACAATGCAACAAATCGTATCGCTCGCGTTCCGGTCTAGAAGCCCATCAGCGTTCAGCGCACGGCACTATAGATACGCGCGCGTTCTGCGTGCTCTGCAAGACGCATTACAGCACCGCGCAGGGGTTACAACACCACTTGAGCACGCATTCTCGACACGTCAGTGAGAGTGATAAGAGGTGAGAACTAGCAATCAGTACAGGGCACTATAGACACGCGCGCGTTCTGCAGGACGCATTACACCACTGCGCAAGGACTGCAGCATCATTTGAGCACGCATTCTCGACACGTCAGTGAGAGTGATAAGAGGTGAGAACTAGTACTTAGTACACGGCACTATAGATACGCGCGCGTTCTGTGTGCTCTGCAAGACGCATTACAAGGACTGCAGTATCATTTGAGCACGCACTCTCGACACGTCAGTGAGAGTGATAAGAGGTGAGAACTAGCAATAAGTACAGGGCACTATAGACACGCGCGTGTACTGCAAGACGCATTACAGTACTGCGCAGGGACTGCAGCATTATTTGAGCACGCACTCTCGACACGTCAGTGAGAGCGATAAGAGGTGGGAACTAGCAATCAGAACAGGGCACTATAGACACGCGCGCGTTCTGCAAGACGCATTACAGCACTGCGCAGGGACTGCAACATCACTTGAGCACGCATTCACGACACGTCAGTGAGAGTGATAAGAGGTGAGAACTAGTAATAAGTACACGGCACTATAGATACGCGCGCGTTCTGTGTGCTCTGCAAGACGCATTACACCACTGCTCAAGGACTGCAACATCATTTGAGCACGCACTCTCGACACGTCAGTGAGAGTGATAAGAGGTGAGAACTAGCACTTAGTACACGGCACTATAGATACACGAGCGTTTTGCGTGCTTTACAAGACGCATTACAGCACCGCGCAGGGACTACAGCATCATTTGAGCACGCACTCTCGACACGTCAGTGAGAGTGATAAGAGGTGAGAACTAGCAATAAATACAGGGCACTATAGACACGCGTGCGTTTTGCAAGACGCATTACAGCACTGCGCAGGGACTGCAATATCATTTCAGCACGCCTTCTCGACACGTCAGTGAGAGTGATACGAGGTGAGAACTAGTACTTAGTACACGGCACTATAGATACACGCGCGTTCTGCGTGCTTTGCAAGACGCATTACACCACTGCACAAGGACTGCAGCATTATTTGAGCACGCACTCTCGACACGTCAGTGAAAGTGATGAGAGGTAAGGATTAGCGTGCGCACGAGTGCTCAGCATATGACACTACAGGCACACTTGCGTTTCGTTTTGTGAGCTCTGTGCACTGAACTCACTCTGGACACGTCAGTGAGAGCGATAAGAGATAAACATTAGCACAGTAGCACTCAGTACATGGTGCTACAGACGCGCGCACTCTGCGTGCTTTGTAAGACGCATTACAGCACTGCGCAGGGACTGCAGCATCATTTGAGCACGCACTCTGGACACGTCAGTGAGATAAGAGGTGAGTACCAACGCGCACACCTGTGCTCAGCACACGTTCGAACTATAGCACCGTGTAGGGACTACAGTATCACATGAGCACGCACTCTAGACACGTCAGTGAGAGTGATAAGAGGTGAGCATTAAAGTTTAAAGCACACTTCAACGACTCTGCTCCCACCTGGCAAAAAGAATATCAAATTCAAATATGGGCTTTAAATATTGCTCTTTAGATATATTTTTCATTACTCATACTCTGAAAGTAGGTCTGAAGTTGCCTGAGGAGCGGGCTGAAAGTGATAATTTTCATCCCTAGGGAGTTTTACTTTACAACTGACAGCTGTCAAATTATAAAAGAAAAAACTAGTTCTATCTTCACATTTCTGTTGAACCATGTTCTAATTTTCCATACAGCCAGTCAATCACAGCGCGATATAAAAATTGAAATAACTTAAAGACAAGTATTAATTAAATAATGTTATTGATTTATTTGTTCAACTATTTCTTTGATATACTTTATTTTTAAAAGATTACAATTAATTTAAAATTTTTCATTAATGAGGCTTAATAGCTGGCCGGCCGCAGAAAAAAAACAAAACAAAATGGCGGGAAAATGGCAATCAGTCGTTGGTTTTTTCGAGTTTTGTTTAAGTTTTCGTACAACAGAGATTTGTATTAACACGTTATGTTTACCAGATTAAAATAGTGATTTAACGCCTAATTTCATAAGAGAAGAGGCTAAAGCAGTAGTGGAATACCTTTTACCGCCTAAATCAGAAGAAAGATACTTACTTAAAATCATAGGTACGACGACTCAGGTTTTACAAACTTTTTATTTTATTTTTAGTTTCCTCGTATTCGTAATGAAAAGCACAGTGTTTACCTCGGGGTGCAAGTAACCCATTTAACCCCTCGAATTAGCGACCTCGCTTCGCTCACCCGCCAACTCCTTCTCGGGACGAAATGAGTTACTTTCACCCCTAGTGTAACAATGTGCTATTACATTGGCATCATAAATTAGCAGACAGCTCGCTGTCAGCTAGCTTACCGCCATCAGACTGCTCGATAGTTGACGTCTCGCTGGCCACACGTAAATGTGTTCCTAAAACGCTTTGTACGTACCTATTGGCATTTCTAAGCCAGTTCTAACCTATTTCATTTTAATAGGTTCATTTGTGATGAATGTGGAGCCAAGTTTGTGACGAAGAGTAACCTGCAAGTACATATCAACTGGGAACATTTCAAGATCAACACGCATCGGTGTACTAAGTGTACCAAGGTAAGTAGTGGACTCACCATTATCATCACACCATCACCTCTCCCAAGCACCGCCACCGCCAGAACGAACGGTCTTTTGCGTTTTTTTTTTTATGGTGGAAAAAATCATCCAATGACAACCCCCGCTCTTGGGCGGAGCGGTAGATAGTTTCAGACTTTTACTGACTAAACGACCCACCCTGTTCCTTCTTGCCCTCATACCGGGGCTCGAGTTCCCTTTCGGATAACCCTGGCCCCAGTAGGCTTTGATCTGGCTGGGTTCCTACTGTTGCTGACAACTCCTTGAGGCGCGTGGGAATAGTGCGCGCCGTCGACGACTTGGGCTTGGTCCGGACAGTTACCGGACGCCCGGACAGCAAGCTACCCATTGCTCGCTGTCCGCAAGCCCGCGCCTACGGTGATCGGAAATCGGGATCAGAATCCCGGCGGCGGCGGCGAGAACGCGGCCGGCCTTCTCCTTTGCGAGCATTTCTGCTTCGCAAAAGTCGGCTTGCGCCTAACTCCTCCTCGCTCCGGAACTTTTTTTTTTTTTTATAATGGATAGGCTCGCGTTTGACCACAATCTCACCAGATGGTAAGCGATGATGTGGCCGACGATGGAGCACGCTTGCCTAGAAGCAATCTATTCACTCTTGACTTAAAGACCCCTAGGTTATAGCTATCAGGAAACACAGACTCCGGCAGGGAATTCCATTCCTTAGCTCACCATGGCCTCAACCAAGGTGCGAGAGGTCTCCGCCGCCGATCGCCCTCACGGGGGCACGGCGATGCTCTACCCAAGCAGGGTCTTTTGCGTCTCGCATTTATCGGATTCCCTCAATCCTCACCAGGTCATCGATCCACCTTGTGTGAGGCCGCGCCAACGCTGCGTCTTCCGGTACGTGGTCGCCACTCCAGAACCTTTCGTTCCTATAGATCATATGTTCTGCGTGCAATGTGCCCTGCACGTTTCCACTTAAGTTTGGCGATTCTTCGATCAATTACTCAAATATATTATTTGAAGCCTCTCATCAATAAGAAAATTGAAGATTGTGAATAACATGTTACAAATTCTTACACACGTCAGGGCCTCTGAAGCTAGAGGGCCCTGTACCTATGGTTGATGAGGCAGTATCTACGCCCCTGAATTTTTACTCGACCTGAGATTCAAACCCAGGTATCCTCGCTCAACAGTCACGCATACGACCAACTAACAAAACAATAACTTTTCAATACACTCACTCGAAAACCTGCTCTAATCACACAGCATACAGGCACGCAATAGTCTATTTTACGCACTAGTGCAGAAAAGTGTGCGTGCTCTCCCCGCCATAATTTTATTACATGTATCATATCAGGCTGGGTGCGCGTCGTCCCGCACGATGAGTCGGTCAACCCCCGTTTATACATTTCAGTGAGTGTATTGAAAAATGTCGTTTGACACACGTACAAATTTATCACTGCAACACTCGACTCCATAACAGTTTTCAGTTCCTAGGGTCAACATAATTACATTTTGTTTAGTCCGTATTTAAATTTTTTTCGATTAAACAAAAAATAACAAAGATATAGCCCATTAAATTTACGTGTGACGTCAACCTGTGCGATAAAATGCAGCACGGCGTGATGTTACACGTAACTTTAATGGGCTATGTCTTTGTCATTTTTGGTTTAATTTACAAATAAAAAAAAAAGTCGTGTGGCACTCGTGGACTGCCACGGTAAAGCTATTGCATAGCATTTTTATCAACCTAAGCAATTATAATTATTTATTTATTTTATTTATGCAGTATTTTTTTTCTTTGATATTAATTGAAGTTACACTTTCACACATTGAATTGAATTTTGATTGATTGTTCACTCAATTGTTTTCTTATCGGGAACCACGCTCAAAAAACAAATGAGTGGGGGGTGTTAGGTTATTTTCGTTACGGAATTTCTGGATTCGGTCTCCACGCTCAAGGCCCGCGATAGAAGCTATGCAATAGCTTAAAAATACGTGTCCCTTATTTTTGAATAATCTAAAAGACGGACTAATTACATTTTTTACGGCAACTAGCCTCGGTCGTAATGACAAACCTTTTGCACTTATATCAAAATGTACTATATCGATATGTATGTTGCGAACAGATCTTCAAGAGCCGGAACGCACTCAACCGCCATGTTACCTACGTTCACAACAAAAAGAGACCGCCTCGCAACAAGATTTGTGACTACTGTGGCAGAGCCTTCACTGTGAGTACTCATCATCATATCAGACGAAAAACGTCCACTGAGACGGCCTCTCCCAAGCGTCGCCACAATGACCGTTTCTGTGCGCAGTGGCGTAGCTCCTAAGGGGCTAGGCCCCGCCAGTGCCCAGGGGCCCTCAAGCTCGCCCCCCCCCCCCCCAAAACCAGGGCCCCAGGGCCCTTGGCCACCACCAGTTATGGTTTTTTTTATATATAAAAAAAACCATAACTATTAAAGTCACATTCTCCGTGGGCGAGAGCAGTGCCGTAACTATATCATCTGATGAAATTCATTAGATGGGACTCGATAAATCACGTTACGTTGTGATTTCATTTTAATATTTTTTTAAATATATTTTGGGTTAGGGTCAACTCACACCAAAAGAGCGCCGAAGCGCAGCGAAGCGGATCGCAGTTTCAGTGTCATATGAGTTTTAACTTTATTTTCATTGCTATAATACTTATTATCGCATGAGAAACTCGAACGAGTCGCGCGGATGCCCGCGGCGCCGCGGGAATTCCAGCGAATTCTATGAACGGTAAACGGGTTGCTGCCCTTCGCCGCTCTTTCGGTGTGAGTTGACCCTTACTTCTTCTGAGCTCGCGGCCTCTAAGATCGGGGGCCCCGTCGGCCCTGGGGCCCGTGGCATTTTGCCAGCCTTGCCATCCTATAGTTACGCCACTGGGCGAGAGGCCTAAGTGATTGGATAAGGGATCCGCTTTTTCCGTTTGAGTTACGGAACACTAAAAAAGGCTTAAAAAACACGCACCTTTTTTTTTGTAACAGTGCATTTAATTAAAGTATATTTTTCTGTCTTTTTCAGACTCAAACAATCCTCCAGTCTCATATCCGCACGCACACGGGTGAGAGGCCGCTACACTGTACGCACTGCCCCGCAACGTTTGCGCATTCAGCCGCATTATATACTCACAACAAATTACTACATACTCCTAAATAAATGTTTAAAATAAGCAAAAAGGTTTTAATTTAAAACATACAACATAAGTTTTGTTTTTTTGTGAAATCCAAATCACGTGTAGTTTGGCCTTGCTGGAGATTTCGCGATCAATCCTGCCTGACTTGTACCCCTACCCTAGCCAAGTTGCTAATCTCCAGTAGTTAACGCTATAACGGAATGACGTCATCTTAACGCTCAGTCATGTGGTTAGAACAAAAGAATTGGCGGCAAGGTCAACTCGAAGCGCGAGCGCAAGCGAAACGTTTGTAACATGGCTAGGGGGCCTGTACCCCTAGCCAAGTTGCTAATCTGCAATAGTTAACGCTAGTAGGAAGCTTCAAATGTACGGGAATGACGTCATCTTAACGCTCAGTCACGCGTAGTGAGAACAAAAGATTCGGCGACGCGGCCAACTCGAAGCGTTCGACGCAAACAAAACGGTTGTAACTTGGCTAGGGGGGCAGGTTAGTGCTTTAAAGCAAAGCAAAGCTAATTAATAATAATAATAATAGGGTAGGTAAAGAAAATAAATAAAATCCACCATGAAAATAAATAATCCTTTAATGAAACCCTCAATTATATATTTTACAGTTGAATGCTTTAATAAGTAACTCATTATTTGACGCGCAAGTCCTTTCCTAATAAAACATACAATTAAAACTCTACAGGACTATTTGTAAAACACTAAAAACCTTGCAGGTCTGCATTACAAACATAATAAACAACAACTTTAGTTCTATGACTTTTTACAAAACATAATACATTTACCAAAAACAAACCTTCAAGATTTCGTCGTTCTATCTAACACATTTCAACTCTTTATTTTGCTATACCTACCCACGTCTGTATAACGGCCCGATCTCGCTTGCTTCGCATAGACTTCATTTTTTTTTTTATCTGTTATAAACCAGTACTTGACTGCGATCCCGCCTGATGGTAAGCAGTGATGCAATCGTTGATGGTGAGGCGCACTAGTTTATTAAGAGCTTATTCACTCTAGCTTTGAAGACACCCAAATTATAATCGGACGGGAAGACCGCAGCAGGCAGACTGTTCCAGTCCTTTGATGTATGCGGTATAAATGAAGGTTATTTAGAAGGTTCAATTTATATATTTTTATTTTGGTATAAAAATCTGATGAACTACAATATGATAAAGTTTTAGAAGTCATAGAACTAAAGTTGTTGTTTATGATGTTAGTAACATAATCCTAATGTTGCCAGTATTTTACAAATTACCCTTTTTTTGGTTTATTGGTGACACATCTCTCTTGTCTTTCCATTTACAGACACACACACCTTTTCCATTATATCTACACATTATTTTTAGTATAAGCGAAATCTGAATATAGTTAGTTTTTACACAATGTTATATTTTTTACCAAAAATATTTATATAAGGTCACAAGTTGGACACCACCGACACTGAGTACGACACAGGTCACGGCAGGTCACAGCGGGCATTAGGTGGTGACAGCTGGGTGTAAATGCAAAACAACCCCTCAGTCGCCTGGATGGCCCGGTGACCATGTATTTTTGCTGACATAACAAGCTTATAACTTTGTGATTTTTCATGATACAGTTATGAAATTTTGTACATAGGTTCTTTACATATAAATAGATAGGTACAGAAGTCATTCTACATACAAAGCGTGCTCGAGCAACGCACACATAGACACCGCTCACGGACACGAGATCTCGACACTCGTACAGTTCGGCGCAACGCGCTGACCCTAGCGCGACCGCCTAGCGTAGGTATAAAAAGTGAAGATTAACTTCTGTATCTATCTATTTTGTGCCCAATTTGAAACAATTTACAAACACTATTAAAATCCTAAATAAAATTACCATAATTATACATATTACAATTAATCATAGAAAATAACAAAAAAAAAGAATATACATTAAAAATTACTACATTTTAAAATTACTCAGTCTCACTTAAATTAATATCATACATTTGTTTTACAAAGAGGTTTTGAAAAACCATTTTACACGTCAATTTTAACCAGATGAGGCTTGTGTTTTTTAGCCGTCTACCCGGAGAAAAAACACCGAAACAAACTCAGTGGTCAATCTCTTTTAAAGTCCATACAGCAAACATGTAATGGTCAAATTATATATTATGCAGATTAGTGTCTGTGACGGTGTTTTGAGAAAAGAACCACACAAATTTGAGTGGACCTGTCCAGTCAGTGTAAGCATTTGTCTGTAGCTCAACTCAGGACTACTAAGGAGCTCAACTCAATCGTAGATTTGTCATGATCTAGTGAATAAAATACAAACAAGAAAAAAGTCATAGTCGTAATATGCGACATAGTCATACAGCTCATAATAGTCATAAAAAAGCGTCAAAGTACAAAAGTCATATCTGTCGTAAAAGTCAATATAAAAAAAAATACTCCACTATGATGGTGCAAGTATGACTTAAGCCATAAAATTATTCATAAAGATAAGACTTGGACACAAAGGTTATATGTCGTCCCTAAGGCCCTAGTCATATTTTTAGTAAAAGTACGACAAAAAAACACACACTAAAGACACATATTTACAGAATTAGATTACAATAAGAATTACAATATATTGAAAAGTCACATTCATAAAAATACTGGTGATAAACCTTCCAAAAGTTTAAAATATACTAATAATTTTAATATAATTTAAAAGAGAATGACAAAAAAGTAATAAAAATAAGAACACACAAAACAAAATTAAACGCACAATAAGACGGACACAGAAAAGGGTTTTAAAAAAGTCATAATTATGATACTCGTAATCTTAAAAAAAATCGTAATCGTAAACTTACTAATATGAAAACATATTTACAGTAGACCAAAAATCCTAAATATTAGGTCCTGAAACTGGATCAATAAATAAACAATTTTAATAAAAATACACATATTTACAAAATTTAACATAGGTAATCAGACGGACACAGAATGTATTGAAAAGACACATTCATAAGTACACTGGTGAAAAACCTTACAAATCTGATAAAAACTAGAACTATACCAAAAACGCTTAATATAATTGAAACTAGAATTATCTGAAGCAAAAAGACTTTTATTTACAATAATAGACTAACGAACTACTACTTACTAAAAAAGCGATTTCACATCTTAGCCATGCTACTTAGGGCGGAGTTCAGGACCGACTCCAGCCTTTCGAGCTCCTCATCAATGACTGTGTCACCCCCGGCGGCATCTAGCTCACTGCCAGACGGCACCAAAGAGTAAGCCTCAGCAATGGTTGGTCCAGGGTAGCGCCTTTCCACGGCTAGCCCATCAGTAAACCCTATCCCCTTTCTTCGCGCTGGGCCCACATCACGGTTGCTGGTGGGCATTTTTCGGGCCGAGCCCTTCTCTTCATCGGAGAACGACCCGTACTCCTATTTGGAGCGGTTTCGAAAGAATACCCAGATACCCAGTGCGAAGATCATCCTACCGCGTATCAGCTCAATTCATTACAGTCCTACCAGCCATGGGCCATGCATTAAGCACCGAATAAACATGGCATCTTATTTTTCGCGAAAGATGCCTGCGGCCTCTCGTGATGGCGAGACCTCAGTCGTATAAAAATTCTTTGACTTAAATGTCATATAAAATTATGAGTCATAGCTCCAAGTATTCTGTCTGTATAGTTGTGGTTTACATAAATGTTTTAACAAGTATAATATTTATGTTTATTTAATTTTTTTGTTTGTTTCAGTCCAATACTAACCCACCGAGTTCAACTGTATCAATCGAAGAATTTTGGTCTACAGTTACCGTCCATTTCCATTTTCTGAAATAATATACACGCTTGCTTTTCCAATTCACTTTAGACATTGGCAGAATAGTCGACATCGGCTCTACTTGCCATTAACAAAAAATAGAATAGAATAGACTTAAATGTCATTGTAGGTTCAATTGTGCTTTGGAGTTATTCGAAAGACGTTTCCATGAAATACAAAGACCCTGGTCGTCTTCCGACTTGAAGCGCTTCAGAAGAAACTTATTTCTGCTAGAGGTAGCCTTCACCACCACAATGTACTCAGCGCGACACTCACGGAAATCTGTATTGTTCTCCTTTTGACACCAGTATTTTAAGTTCTGCCTATTCCAAATTCCGTTGTGCGCATAAGTTCTTTCGTAAGGCAGCCAATACCTGTCGCACCAGTATCAGGACCTGGTCCTCCGGTTCGGGCTGAGGCCGCCTTTATACTTGTTTACATCCCCTATTTGGTGTCTTCTGGGTGCTGACTCTTGGGAGCGGGGTCAAGTCTGCTAGGTGGTGAGCCCTCACACTTTTCCTATCTACCGAACCGCCCCCGTTTTTTTAATTTTGCGGTTCAATTGTCTTCAATTTTTCGTCAGAGAATAACTCCTGGTCGTCCCTCGACTTGGAGCGCTTCAGGTGGTACTATTTTTTTCTGGACGTGGCATCCTCCACCATCATGCACCCTGCACCTCTTCCCCCTTTTCTCCAGCTGAGTCTCCTGGCCTGTTTCCATTCTGCTCCAATGAATAGGTCCCAGAAGCTCCACTTTACTGCGAGTCACGGAGGCTCAATGCTTTCACAAAGGACGGTAACCAATCCCGTTAGGGTTTGACGCGATCTGAGCCCTATCCCAGAATACGAGGAGCAGTCCAAGCTCTGCTTGGCGAGGGTTTCTGATGCTGCGGTGCAACCGGTACCGTCCTGGCTAATAATTTATTAATATGGACGGTTATATTGTGCTGGTCAGTTTGTCTTTTTGACACTGGGGTTTTCAATAATGGCGGCATGATACTATGCACTATGTATGTCTTCCAACACGGAGATCTGAAGCTGGAACTGCCGCTGTAAGGCAACCACTGTTGCACCAGCGGCAGCACCCGGTTTTCCAGTTCGGCATGCTTGGAGCATAGCCTCTTGGACTGTGGTCCCCTCATTTTTCCTGGCATTCGGGCCACCCTCGCTTTTTTATTTTTGCGGCTTAATTACCTTCATTATTCGTCAGAGAATAACTCCTGGACGTTCTCCAATTTGAAGCGCTTCAGGGCGAACTCATTTCTTATAGATGTAGCCTCCACCGCCATCATGCAATGTGCACTCTTCCCCTTTCTTTTGGGTTAAATCTCCTGGCCTGCTCCTTTACTGCTCCAATGGACCGGTTCCATTGACTCCACGTTACCGGTAGGCGTAGTGATCCGGCTCAAAACGGCAAACAAATTCTTATAGGATTTGACTCGATCTGTGTCTTCCTTCCTTCAGAATAGGAGGGGCAGACCAAGCTCTACTTGGAGTGGTTTGCTTGCCCGGGTACCTTTTTGGGCGTAATCATTTTTTCACGATACGCGTCCATATTGTGTTGATCACAGCGTGGTAGCAAAATGGGCGTGGGGTGCCCAATGATCTCGTTCACCGGTACCTACTGTCATGTCTGCTGAGGAGACACGTATCAGAGGCGAACCTACTCTCCAGAAACGAAGACTGACGCACCGTCCTAGATCCAACAGTTGTTGATAATGCTCCTGAAAGGCAGTCTCATGTTCTGAACTCACTAGTTCTACTACCTACCTTTCTCTTTATTACTTTTCCTTTTTTTTTGTTTTTATTCTTTTTTTTTTCTATTTTTGTTTTTTTTTTTAAAGCTATTCGGGCGAGGGACCTATTATTTTGGGTGGTGGCGAAGTTTTTTTGGAGGTGAATTGTCAACAAATGACTACTCCAGGGTCCACCTTAAGAGAAGTCATCTGACAGGTCCCACTCCAACGAGAGGTCCTGTTTGTCGGAGCTTCGAGTATTCTTCTACGAACGCTGGAGACTCGGCCCCCAAAAAGTATGTAGTACTAGCTTTGGCCCACGCGGCTTCGCCCCCGCTCTTCCCTACTCCACCCTACTATACCCTACCCTATCCTACTTTACCCTACTCTACCCTACCAAACTTCACATAAACCATCTACTAAATAGTCCGAACAAAGCCCAAACATTTGGTTTGGATAGGTGAGCCCGTACTTGAGTTATAAAATTACAGAGAGACATAGATGAATAATAGTATGCACTTAATTAAATCAAAAGGTTATCATCGTTAATAGGAAAGTCCTAACATTTACACGAAAAAAAAAGTTCGATAAGAATTGTCGTAAGATCTATTAATTGAGAACGTTTTAACAAACACATTCGTACGCAGACTGGCGAAAAACCCTTAAACATCTAATTACAAGTGTAAACTAAATCTACCTACTGAAACCTATATATTATACTAAATCTAAATATAACAAAAAAAGGCTTGTATTTACAGAATCCAACTACACATTATAGACACATGGTCTATTTACCCTTATCCTGAATACACAAGGGGGTGCGGAGGCCGTTGGGGTTGCGGGGGCAACTAACTTGCGGTGCGAAGGTAGCCAGGAGCGGGTTAGTTAGTGAGGGGGGTCGTTGGGGTTACGGAGGCTGCTGATCTTCGATGCGGAGGTAGCCAGGAGCGGGTTAGTTAGTGAGGGGGTCGTTGGGGTTCGGAGGCTGCTGATCTTCGATGCGGAGGTAGCCAGGAGCGGGTGGTTAGTTAGTGAGGGGGTCGTTGGGGTTACGGAGGCTGCTGATCTTCGATGCGGAGGTAGCCAGGAGCGGGTTAGTTAGTGAGGGGGGTCGTTGGAGTTACGGGGGCTGCTGATTTCCGATGCGGAGGTAACCAGAAGCGGGTTAGTTAGTGTGGGGGGTCGTTGGGGTTACGGGGGCTGCTGATCTCCGATGCGGAGGTAGCCAGGAGCGGGTTGGTTAGTGAGGGGGGTCGTTGGGGTTACGGGGGCTGCTGATCTCCGATGCGGAGGTAGCCAGAAGCAGGTTGGTTAGTAAGAAAGAGAGAGCTAATAATGAGAACGGACGTATCCATGAACCACTTTGAAGTACCTCTAAGTGCATTTTGGCGTCTAGTCCCGGAACAGTAAGCAGTGTCTTAAAGACTGTTTCGTCCTCGACAGTAACTAATACTGGCAACGATAGCCAGGCAATTTGGGTGTCTTCAAGGCTAGAGTGAACAGGCTCTTAATAAACTAGAGCGCCTCACCATCAACGATTTTATCACAGCTTACCATCAGGTGGGATCGCAGTCAAGGATTAATTTATATCAGATAAAAAGGCTGGGATCTGAAATGCACTGCCTAATTCTTTGTCGGCAGATGGAGGAGATAACGGAGTGTGTACATCGCCAAAGTCAGCGATACTAGTCAGGATGAACGGGGCAACGGCTAACGGCAAATTCCACGCCACATTTGGCAAAGAAAACGATATCTTTAAAAAGAATTTCCTCAAATAAACTTTAACGTATAGCTTCCTCGTCATCGGTTAACCTTTCGAATGTCTTAAGTTACACTGTCCGACATAAGGTAATTGTCTTTCTATTGTGTTTCTAATTACGACATTCAAAGAGTTAAGACTGCGAGACCAAAACAGTCGAAATTTACTGTTTTTTAGAGAAGAAAAAATCGCAAAAGGCCGTCCTAATATGTGACCTGACTGAGAAGGACTCAGTCGGGTGTACCTAATGGTGTGGTGGACTTACTATTAGCAGAAAAATTGTATACTGCATGAACATTAGTTTGGCAAGCCATTCGATACTGATGAGTTTTCTTTTAAATATTAACGTTGTTTTTTTTGTTTCTATTCTACCGCGCGCAGTAATGGTGGTCCACGCAATTTTTTACAATTTTATTAGCTTGATATTTTTCACGTGACAATGAGTTATTAAGAAATAAGTTAATATACATTGCAGGTATTTACTGATCTAGATTCGAAGACATGTGATAATCACCAAACCGCACTGGGCCCGCGTGATGTAAGTTTAGATATTTTTTGCTCATCTATCCAGAAATTCAAGGACTAAGTCCACCTAAAATTATTGACTACTAGCTTTTGCTCGCGGCTTCGCTTACGCTCTAACCTACTCCACCCTGCTATACTTTACTCTACCCTACACTACCCTAATTTTATTATTTTTTTCCATAAGAACCGTCTCACGATAACAAACACAAGTGTTAGTATTAATACAATTGTTTAATCCACTCACCCCCTGCCTGACCCATGACCCCTATCGCTGTTAGTCGGCGGCGCATCGAACCCAGAAAACTATTTAGCGTGTCTGATAGTATGAATTTTAAATAAACAAAAGGCAATTGTTGATTGAAAAGCCGATGTAATACCGCCCCAACGCTTTTAGCAATAGGACGTAAGAAAAAAAATCATCGACTTTGAACTTTCGCAGATCACTAGATAACGTTTTAACAAGCACATTCGTACGCACACTGGTGAAAACCCCATATAGATCTAATTACGAGTGTAAACTAAATTTACTTATACTTAACCTAGAAATATTAAGAAAGACCGCGTTTGTGTATTGCATTCAATTAATTTAGTGACGAGCTCCTGGGTATATCTACTTTATAAAAACTGGTGGACTGGTGTTTCTACGTGCCTCACCGCAGCATGTGTTAAATATGTGTGAATACGTTTTAAAGATGAGAAAACCCGTTCTGTGGAGCCACTTGATAGCCACGCTAGTCAGAAAAGTAACGAAAGTCAGTTACAAAGGCACTCTAGTCGCAAAAGTCACAGTTTAAAACCATTCTAGTCAGAAAAGTCAAAGCACAAAAGCCTAGTCGCAAAAGTTACAAAAGCCACAGTTCCAAAGACACTAATCGGAAAACTAACAAAACTCACAATTTGAATGCGGCTTTAGTCGGAAAAGTCGCAATTCGAATAGTACAGTCGCAAAGTCACAATTTCATTGTAGTCGGAAAGTCACAGTTTTAAAGTATCTACTCGGAAAAGACACTGTTCGTTGGGCTGCGAGGCCATCAAAGCTGGGAGTGTTTTGGTGGTTCAGTTGTTTCCAAGGGGATGGTCTCTGAGGAGAGGGGATCTTATCAAATGAGGGTAGGGCCTACTCTGTTCATTTTCTCTCTTCATCCGTGTCAATTTTTTTTGGAACATGTCTGATCGCCACTAGGATTGGTGTCCTCGGGAAAGATCTACTCCCTTCCTGAGAACACGCCAGTCCAAGTATCTACGTGTGATAGGAAACATTCCTTTCACGAAAGGCGCAAGTTAATTACTGATTGTCATTAACTGTTATTCGGCCTCAATCTCCAGGTGGTGGTAATTTTTTACTTCCTTTGCATTTGTGAATGGAAGCCGAGCCGGGAGCTCTCCAGAAATGGCCATCGGACCCTCTCATTTGATCGCTAACTAGCACGATGATGCACTTCAGGATTTTTCGACAGTTGGTGGGGCAGAGCCTTTGTGGTAGCTGGCACATTACTAGAGCCTCACCGAGCACCAAAAACTATGTAGAAAAAAGGTAATCTAAAGCGGAGAGTCAATAGAGGACTGTTCGGAGTCGGAGGAGTTAGTGATGGGAGCGCACGTGTCTATGACTTCACTTGGAAGTGTCGTTAAGTGCACTTGTGGGCTGTATGTTATTCCCGGTATAAATGAGAGAGGAATGACCGGCGGCAAAATGGTCTCCATAAATGCTTAGTAACGAATCGTAATTCCGCTGTCGGAAAAACGCCATTATAACTATCAAAATGTTTATTGTTCAGCAATTGAAAAAACTTGATTCTTTTTTTAATTTTTTTTCTTTATGTCGATGCGAGTTTTCATAACGACGTTTTTCCGACAGCAGGATTAGATTTTTAAATAAGCATTAATAGACAGTTGGGTAAGTATGTATTCTATCGCCTGAACTAAACGCAACCCTTACAGGTTATATTACGTGCACACATATTCGTTTACACACTGGTGAAAAGCCGCTTTTGAGATTTCGGGGTGATGTTGGTAAATTATCAATATACACTAACCCTGTTCTGACAGTCATAGTCCCAAAATTCCAACTTGCATACCTCTATCTTATTTAACGAAATTAATTTGATTTTTAGTGTATTGGAGCATTATTAATTCAAGAAAATTATATTAGCTAAGATCGGACATTACAGTTGCCATCACGGATCTTGAACGCTCGGCTTCAGAGCGGGGATCGCTTTGCGCATTCCATACATTGGCGAGTCAATCGTCTTCGTTGTTAGATACATGCAGCAACGCAGTGAACGAATGAGGAGTGACGTCTATGACGCGATGGCGTGGCCAGCCAATCACTGACACTCCCCGCCCCCGCGTCGCTCTTCGTACCACTAAAGAGACCGAATATTTGACTTCTGCGCAAGTGTTCAAGATCCGTGATGGCAACTGTACATTTTATTGAACATAAAACGGTATTTGACCTGAAAATTCAAGTCGTGGTGTCTACCACACGCCTATCAGAATGTAGTTCGCTACAATAGACCTATTGGGCCTTCTCGTTGAATCGTTCGTTATAAAAGTTAGAAAAAAAAAAACTCAATCGCTATAGGGCAGGCGAATACATAAAAAAATTTAACTTAACACCTAAAATAACGAAAAAAAATGAATAATAAATAAAATGGTTAATTGGGCGACTTCCTTGGTATCTACTGACATAAATACGCAATAACGTGTCCACGAGACTCACCACAGCATATATTAAATATGTGTGAATACGTTTTAAAGATAAAAAAAACCCTGCGGAACCGGCCGATCGGTCAGAAAAGTCACAGTTCCTGTTCCACTCAAGTCGGAAAAGTCACAAAATCTACAGTTTCAATGCCACTTGTGAGGAAAAGTCGCGATACGAATACTACAGTCGCAAAGTAACAATTTTTAAGCCTATCTAGTCGGAAAGTCACAGTTCCAAAGCTACTCTAGTCGGAAAGTCACAGTTCCAAAACCACTCTAGTCCAGAAAAGTCACTGTTCCAAAGTCACTCTAGTCAGAATATTTACAGATTTCTTAAGACAAAAGTAACTTAACATACTACAAAATAAGAAACATAATTCAATTTGATTTATACTTCCAAATACACCTGGTATCTTGACCGGCAAGTTCATCAGTCTTGTTCTAGTAGAGTTACCTTCTTAGCGCTGGTGTACATGTTATGCACTCTCTGAAGGTAGTTTAAAACCTTCTCTAGTCGGAAAAGACACATTTCCTAAGCCACTCTAGTCGGAAAAGTTAAAAAAGTCACTGTTTTAAAGTCTCCCTAGTTGGAAAGTCACAAATGTCACTGCCCCAAAGTTACTCTAGTCGGAAAGTCACTGTTCCAAAGTAACTTTAGTCAGAATATTTACAGGTTTCTTAAGACAAAAGTAACTTAACGTACTACACAATAAGATACACAATTCAATTTGAGTTATACTTCCAAATACACCTGGTATCTTGATCTGATGGTATCGGCAAGTTCAACAGTCTTGTTCTAGTAGAGTTACCTTCTTAGCACTGGTGTATATGGTATGCACTCTCTTACGATGAGTGTACAGTGAGGCGCTTCGTCTGAAGGTAGTTTAAAACCTTCTCTAGTCGGAAAAGTTACAAAAGTCACTGATTTAAAGTCTCTCTAGTCGGAAAAGTCACAAAAGTCACTTTTCCAAAGCTACTCTAGTCGGAAAGTCATTGTTCCAAAGTCACTCTAGCCAGAATATTTACAGATTTCTTAAGACAAAAGTAACTTAACGTACTACACAATAAGATACACATTTCAATTTGAGTTATACTTCCAAATACACCTGGTATCTTGATCTGATGGTATCGGCAAGTTCAACAGTCTTGTTCTAGTAGAGTTACCTTCTTAGCGCTGGTGTATATGTTATGCACTCTCTTACGATGCGTGTACAGTGAGGCGCTCTGTCTGAACGTACAGCCGCAGACCTCGCATGATAGGGGGCGCTCACCAGTGTGAATCAGTTCGTGCTCACGGAGACCTTTCTTGTCCTGGAAAGAGAGCATAGCATAATCAGCGTGACGGCGAGTAATGGGCAGCTCGCCGTCCGACTGTCCGGACCGGTAATACACCTTTTGGCATAAAATTTTAAGGCATAATATCGTTTGGCATAACGTTTTCGTATAACTTTTATCAGCATATTAATACTTCGGCATAATGCAAAGGTTAGGTTAGGTTATGCTAGCTGCATTTATGGCAATAAGCCCTATGGCAAAATATTTATGCCTAATAATATTATGCGTAATGATCATTATGCTGAATTCTTCTGTACCTATAAATATGAATAAAATTTGAAAAATATAAACATAAATGGTTTATAGTATATACTGGCCTGTTGGTCTAGTGGTTAGTGACCCTGACTGCTATGCCGGAGGTCGTGGGTTCGATTCCCACCCAGGACAAATATTTGTGTGATGAGCACGATCATTTGTTCTGTGTCTGGGTGTAATTTATCTATAATATGTATGTTTATCAGTTGTCTAGTATCCATAACACAAGCTCTGCTTAGCTTGGGACTAGACGGCGCTGTGTGATAGTTGTGGAATATATTATATATAGTATACAATAGTATAGTAATCCTGTCATTACAGTCGTTAGTATATTGCTGATATTGTACAAGTAACTGATGATTTTTTCATATACTTTATCAGTTTATAGCTCTTATACCCCATTGATTTCGGCATTGCGCTTTCGATGTGGTAAATTGTGCAATATAATGAAACTACTGATACTTTTATGGTCCCACTCGATTCTGGGTTTTTGGTTCATACATTATGTATATTTTTTTGCTCACACTACCCAAATTCTTCGATTTGCCAGCTAGTTATGACGTCAAAACGTGGTGAACAATCGATTAAATGATAAATGATCTTTATTTTGCAAGTAGGTTTTATAAAAACACTTTTACACGTCTTTTTTTTTTTCGTCAATTAATGCTAGATGAGGCCGCTGTTTCCTAGCTGATTGTATTCTTATTTGAAACGCATTGTGGAAAAATTTAAGAATTATGAAGAACTAGAGCACAAAATAGATAGGTACAGAAGACAATCTCATGTATGTACTTCACTTTTTATACCAACGCTCGGTGGACGCACACTAATGAGCGTTTGAGCCGGAACTGTTCGACGAGCGGGCCGAGACGCTCCGAGATATCGTGTCCGTGAGCGGTGTCTATGTGTGCGTTGTGAGAGCGCGCACAGTATGTAGATTGACTTCTGTACCTATCTATTTTGTGACTAGAGTGAACGCAGTGACACTTACCCTGAACGCCTTGCCGCACTGTTGACAGATCTTGTCTCTGGCGCTTTCTTTGACGCCATCATGCGCGCGACGCATATGTCTAGTTACGCATCGTCGAGTAGCTAGGGCCTGAAAGAAAGAAAAGAACGTTTGACAAGAATGGCGCATTTTTTTTTTTATGGTGGGCAAAAATCATGCATTGACATCCCCCGCCCTTGGGCGGAGCGGGAGATAGTGTCAGACTCTTAGTGACTAAAAGACCCACCCCGTTCCTTCTAGCCTTCATACCGGGGCTCGAGCGCCCTTTCGGATAACCCTGGCCCCAGTAGGCTTCGACCCGGCTGGGCCCCTGCTGTTGCTGACAACTCCTTGAGGCGCGCGGGAACAGTGCGCGCCGTCGACGACTTGGGCTTGGTCCGGACAGTTACCGGGCGACCGGACAGTGAGCTACCCATTGCTCACTGTCCGCAAGCCCGCGTCTACGTTGGCCGGAAATCGGGATCAGAATCCCGGCGACGGCGGCGGCGATAACGCCGTTGCCTGATGCGTTCGGCCTCCTCCTTTGCGAGCATTACTGCTTCGCAGAAGTTGGCGCCTGACACTCCTCCTCGCTCCGGACCATGGCCTCAACCAAGGCCCGGCGCGAGAGGTCTCCGCCACCGATCGCCCCCACGAGGGCACGGCGATGCTCCGCCCAAGCAGGGCACACCTCGACCGTGTGCTCCACCGTGTCCTCCGGGCGTTCCGCACAGTGGCGACACCCGGGCGTCACTTCCGCATGAATCCGGTGCAGGAAACTCCCGAACGAACCATGTCCGGTGAGGACCTGCGTCATGCGGAAGGTAAGAACGCCGTGAGGCCTTTCCAGCCACGCCTCAAAGAGGGGACTTACCGCCATGATTATGGCGTGCCCATTATAATGTTCCCCCTGCTGGGACTGGGATTCAGGCCTCTTTTTTTTCTAAATGATATTAACCAAGAACCAAGGTTGCCGACATAGCACGAAGAATCGCTAAACTTAAGTGGCAATGGGTAAGGCACATTGCTCGCAGAACGGATCATAAAAAAATTTACACGATTGCCCAGAAAAAGAATTACAACATTCTTAAACTCCACGCGAACAAAGTCTTAGCTAAGAGTTGGCTACAAATACCGGCACGGATCTTGAGCGCTCGGCGTCAGAGTGGGGATTTTTTTTTTTTTTTCGATGGGAAAAATCATCTTATGACAACCCCCGCTCTTCGCTTTGCGCATTCCATAAATTGACGAGCCAATCGCCGTCGTTGTTAGATACATGCAGCAACGCAGGGAACGAATCAGGAGTGACGTCTATGACACGATGGCGCGGCGAGCCAATCACTGACATTCCCCGCCCCGCGTCTCACTTCGCACCACTAAAGGGACCGAATATTTGACTTCTACGCAACTTGAAGCCAGCGCTCAAGATCCGTTCCGATAAATTGTACTTGTTCACCTTTTAACCGCCTATATCGGACATATCCCACAAACTCTCTCGTATTTATTGCGCCAGGATCGCTCATCTACGACCAAATGCGTGTATACACCGCTAAATTTTGATCGTTTTAATCCCGTGGAGGGTTGATCCGGTACATGACACACTATCGATTTGTAAAGATAAAATTAAAATTTGTGAAGAAAACGTCAGCTGAGCGAGTCCAATGACCTGTAGGTAGTAGTCGGCATTGCGTAGAAACATGAAACACTATCGATTTGTAAAGATAAAATTAAAAAATAAAGTACCTTTTTTTCAAAACTCGTATTCATTTACGCATGTACGAAATTAATTTCGTTAAGAAAACGTCAGCTGAGCGAGTCCAATGACCTGTAGGTCGTTGGCGTTGCGTACAAACTACCTACAAGTCATCGGACTCGCTCAGCTGACACTTTCTTAAAGGTGTATAGAGGGATAAGAGACAAATATATCGGATATATCTGTCGCCTATGGGGATTGAAGATACAAAAAAAAGTAGATAAATAGAAGCCTTGCACATTTAATCGAGATTCTGAATGAAGACAGTTTTTCTGAAAAACTTCGAGTAAATCACGGAATTACTGAATGCCAACAGAGTTTTCAGGCGTTATCTCTCTATTGTAGCGTTACCTTTTCGTCAAACGTCGCGTTCGATGAAGCAACAAGCTTTCATGTCATCCCTCGCCCTTGGGCGGAGCGGAAGAGTGTCAGAATTTTACTGACTAGAAAACTCACCCAGTACCGTCGTTGTACCAAGGCGCGGCGAACCATGCTCGATTTTGACGATAGGCGAATGGGAAAGGAGTCTCCAAAAGTGTTAAAATTCTTACCTTTCCACAAACTGGGCACTTGTGTTGAGTCTTCCCCATGTGTTGGTAGTTGACATGATCGCGCAGTTCCCCTCGCGAACGGTAGCCTTTGTCGCACATTGTACATTTGTATCTGTGAATAAAATAAAGACATTACCTATGCATTGCCTATGTACTCATATCTAATGTCCTGTTTTTTTTGTTTGTAATTTTTTTTTTTGTGTACAATAAAGAATAAAGAGGACATTTTATTAAATTGAAATTATTCTGTAATTATTTTTCAATTAAAATAAATTTATTTAATTTAACAAATTTTATTTTATTTATCAAATTATTTCTATTCTATTCTATACCCCAGCTATTTGAGTGTCTATTCCAGCAATTTGAGTGTCTACCCCTACTATCTGAGAGATTACTCCAACTATCGAAGTGTCTACCCCAGCTATTCGAGTGTCTATTGTTTATCCCAGCTATCCAGTGTCTACCACATCTATCAGTTTGTGCCTTAGCTATCTGAGTATCTACCCCAGCTATCTGAGTATCTACTCCAGCTATCTGAGTGTTTACCCCAGCTGTCTGAGTGTCTATCCCAGCTATCTGAGTGCCTATCCTAGCTATCTGAGTGTCTACCTCAGCTATCTGAGTGTCTACGCACTTGTGCAAGTCAGCCTGTGTATGCTGCAGGGTATAGTGATGTTCATAGGAAGCTCTGCTGGCTGACGGAGCACTTGGCAAACGCGGCGCAGCTGAATGTTTGTCTATCTACCCCAACTATATGAGTACCTACTACAGCTATCTGACTGTCTACTCTAGCTATCTGAGTATCAACAACAGCTATTTGAGTGTCTACTTCAGCTATTTGAGTGTCTACCCCAGCTATCTGACTGTCTGCTCCAGCTATCTGACTGTCTACTTCAGCTATCTGAGTGTCTATCCCAGCTATCTGAGTGTCTACACCCGCTATCTGAGTTTCTACACCTGCTATCCGAGTGTCTACCCCAGCTATATGAGTGTCTACTCACTTGTGCAAGTCAGCTTGCGCATGCTGTAGGGTATACTTCAGGTGATGTTCATAGGAAGCTCGGCTCACGAAACACTTCGCACACGCCGCACAGCTAAATGTCTGTCTGTCTGTGTGTATGCGAGAGTGAACCTTGAGGAGATCGCAGCGGATCATCTTGTGACAGACGGGGCACTCTTCTCGTGGTGGTGGGCCTTGGTGGAGTCTGGAAGAATGAAATATCAGAAAATGGTTACATCAAATTGACCCAAATGTACGAAACTGTACTATGTCAAAAAGCTAGAAGCATCCACAAAGGAAAAGCTAGAAGCAGCCACAAAAAAGCTAGAAGCGGCTACAAAAGAAAAGCTAGAAGCGGCCACAAAAAAAGCTAGAAGCGGCAACAAAAATAAGCTGAAGCGCGCAACAGCTTGTGGCCGGAGAAGCTAGAAGCGGCTTCTAGTTTTTTTTTTTATTTTCTGGCGGCACCGCCGCACACGATCTGCAAAAAGAGATCAGCAGAAAAAGAATCTAGAAGTTTTTTGTGGCCCGTGTGTGGGGACACTTAGTTAAAT
The DNA here is from genome assembly GCA_929112965.1 of Mythimna albipuncta. Classification (NCBI taxonomy): domain Eukaryota; kingdom Metazoa; phylum Arthropoda; class Insecta; order Lepidoptera; family Noctuidae; genus Mythimna; species Mythimna albipuncta. The sequence continues at coordinate 6,286,879 of OV815985.1, read as the reverse complement.
TTAGGTGAAGTAAAAACCTTATTAATTATTTAACGGAAATATAATGTAATTACACTCGCGTGCAAAAAAATGGCCCACCCCATAGGCAGCGCTTTGGGACCCAATAATTAACCAAAAAATTTAATAATTGTAAAATTTCTTTTAGTATATTATTGAAGATGGTTTATAAACTTCTTTTACACATACTCTTCATTTTTGTAAATGTACGATTGTTCACATTATCGACTCAAATCTTCGAACATCCTCATTTTACACTTTTTAAAACATAATGTTTCGGATTTTGATCCGTATTTAAATTCAATCAAATCTCTCTTTATTTGGAATTTGCCAAACTTTGTTGGTTTCTTGATCATCTAACTTAATTTTAAGCGTGATTATTTCATGTAAAAATGGATACAAGTCCAACTGAGGCCGCCCAAATAGAGTCAGGGCGTCGTGCATAGAAGTCTTCATTTAAGTCGACCTGCAGTAAGACGGGTACACTAAAGATTTGTTGAAGACCGGAAGGTTCAATAGACGATCGGGTTCAAATCGGGCGACATCAGAGCGCGATGACCGATTCTTGGTATCAATGTCTTTGCATAACCGAGATCTCACTGGAGTTTAGGTGCAACAAAAACTTCTATATGTCTATAGAGATTCAATAAGTGAGTGTATTGTACGACGAAGTCTTGTAGAAAGGAGATTACATCAACACAAGCCTGCCAATGATCCAAAATTATCTCGTGCGCATCGCTAAACGTGGTTTCAATTTGATCGTGCTATAAATAAGTCAGTAAAATCAATAAAAAAAAAACTCTTTCTTTTAAGACAAGTGCAATGAAGCTTTCCTTTTTCTATACTAATATTATAAAAAGGTAAAATTTTTAAGTTTGTATTTAGGGGGTAATCTCTGGAAATACTGGCCCGATTGCTAATTTTTTTTCACCGATAGCAAGCTGCTTTATTCCTGAGTGACATAGGATATATTTTATGTACACGGGCGAAACCGTGGGCAAAAGCTAGTTATCTATAAATTGATGTCAAAAACTTTATTTAATTAATTTTAGTTTTTCCTCTAAGTATCGTGTTTTAAACCAAAACGTTAGGGGTGGGCCGATTTTTTTGCACGCAAGTGTAGTTAAAAAATAAAAACTTTAACTCTACTTATTTTCAATGTTAGGAACAATTCGCCTTCTTTTACTATTTTTATTGTCTTGTCAAAGACACTGCTATAAAAAGTATACATAATATGTTGTTTACATACTCACTGTTCGTGCCTCGTCAAGTTATTCTTGAAAGCGAATCTCTTGCCGCAGGTGGCACATTTGTAACCCTCTCTGTGGTGCCGCTGTACATGCTTCCATCTTTGATTCTTGTTGCTATAAAGAAACAAGGTTTTAATGAAAATCATTTTTTTCATTAAAAGCTTTTCTAGCTCGGTATACCTATACACAAACGTCAGCTGAACGAGTTCAATGACCTGTAGATAGTTTGTACACAACGCCGACTACTACTTACGGGTCATGGAACCCGCTCAGCTGACGTTTTCTTAAAGATATTAATTTCGTACGTGCGTAAATAAATACGAGTTTTAAAAAAAAGGTACTTTCTTTTTTTATTTTATCTTTACAACTTTTTTTTCATGCACTAGATCGACCCCCCACGGGATTAAAATGATTAAAATTTAACGGTGTATAATTAATACTCGTCAAGACGAATCATACGAGCCCAAACTCGATAGGGTTGTGTCGTTTAACTACCAAGTTCCTATGCCACCTTTCGGTTCCATCATCAGATCAGCTCCACGTCACAATAATTTTATATTGTCATCTGATTTACACATGCATACAAAATTTCAGCTCAATCGGTAACCGGGAAGTGGATCAAATTTAATTTACAAGATTTGATGACAGACAAACATCGGGACAGGTGAAACTAAATAAAAGCTTGTAAAATACATAAAAGCCTTATTTATTTACTTTAGTTACACAGTCAAATAAGAGCAGTGGTGGCCGAGTGGTAACAGCCTCGACTTACGAGTTGTAGGTCGCGGGTTCGAACCTAGCCAGGCGCATTACTTTGTGGAATTTATTTCATCACCACTGCTCTCATAACGGTGAAGGAAAACATCGTAAGGAAACCGGCATGTCTTAGAACCGAAAATTCGAAGACATGATATTCACCAACCCGCACTGGGCCCGCGTGGTGGATTACAGCCCATTCCCGCTCCTAGAGAGGAGGCCTGAGGCCTAACAGTGGGAACATTAAAAAGGCTGTTGATGAACACGGTCAAAGGGCAATTCCATTAGTTAAAGAGATAATATACACCGCTAAATTTTGATCGTTTTAATCCCGGGGAAGGTCGATCCGGTACATGAAACACAATCGATTTGTAAAGATAAAATTAAAAAATAAAGTACCTGTTTTTCAAAACTCGTATTAATTTATGCATGTACGAAATTAATTTCTTTAAGAAAACGTCAGCTGAGCGAGTCCAATGACCTGTAGGTAGTTTGTACGAAACGCCGACTACTAAGGTACGTATGGGTGGGATGTCTACCACGTACCGGTGATGCAACGCCTTACGTCTAGTGGTCCGTTGAGGCTTTATTATTAGAAAGGTACTCACTCAAAATATTTATCGCATTCAGTGCAGAGGTATCCGAAAGGCGTTCGCTTGTCTAGCATGGAGACTTTTCGACCAGGTTTCGAAGCTGCGTTTAAATCTTCTGCTGTTTTGTGACGAGCCTGCAAGAAGAATAAAACTATTACCGCTTATACACGTTAATCCTTTAACCGCCTACCAGGGGCCCAAGTCTGCTATTTTTATAAATTCGTCATTCCAACACGATCCCATTGTCATTTTGCTAAAAGTTCCTAATCTGCTAATTCATAATGATCGATCATTGATCGGTCAATGGTCTCGTAATTGAGTTGTAGTAGGATGACAATATCGAGCTTATTAAAAGCAATGATTGCACAATGACGTTCTAATGGTAGGTCACTGATCAAAGGAACTGTAATTTTTGGCAGCAGGGAATTCCAGTCTTTAGCTGTACGCATAATGAATGTGTTCCCAAAACGCTTTGTACGTTTGTACCCATACAATTCGTATAGTTTCTACTCACGTACGATGTACACTGCAATAGCCAGACAAGTGAAGTTGTTATGGAGCGGTTGAGGAGCGGGGAGGCAGGGTAGGTTTTTTTTCCAGTAAGAAAATCATCTAATGGCATCCCCGCTCTTGGGCGAAGCGGGAGATAGTGACAGACTTTTTCTGACTAAAAACCCACCCCGTTCCTTCGTGCCTTCCATACCGGGGCTGAGCTACCTTTCGGAGCTAACCCTGGCCCCAGTAGACTTCGACCCAGCCAGGCCCCTTTTTTTTCGATTGGAAATATCATCTTATGACAACCCTCGCTCTTGGGCGGAGCGGGAGATAGTGTCAGACTCTTACTGACTAAAAAACCCATCCCGTTCCGTCAAGCCTTCATACCGGGGCTCGAGCGCCCTTTCGGATAACCCTGGCCCCAGTAGGCTTCGACCTGGCTGGGCCCCTGCTGTTGCTGACAACTCCTTGAGAAAAAAAAAACAAATCTACCCACCTTTTTCCTCTTACCAGGTATTGTTAGATTCTTCAAAGCATGTTCACTCCTCAAATGTGTTGCCATATCATTAACATTATAAGCCATAAACACACAGAGTTGACAGATGTGTCTATGGTAGTGCACTTCTCTATGGTCGTGGTACGATGTTATGGGAATGTAAACCAGGCATATGTCGCATTGTAAATGGTCTGATTTCTACAAATAAATAAAAAAATATAAATAAGTAGCTTTGTCATCATCATCAACATCAAATCAGCCGAAAGACTGTTGGACATAGGCCTTCCCAAGAGTCACCATAATGAACGATCCTGTCCATCTTGCATGCATCGGATTCCCTCAACCCTTACCAGGTCATCAGAGAGCCTTACCTCGACATGCACAGAAGAATTATGTGCGTCCAATTCTTCTTGACTACCAAATCCTTCAATACAACTATCACATTTAAACTGAGCACCTACATAACTACATTCCATTTTCTTATTATTCCTAATTTCTTCCATCTCACTCTCACTAACCAAAACCGTAGAAAAACAACTCTTATTCTTCTTTCTTTTTTTCTTTTTGTAAAACAAATCTTCTTTACCATCTATGGTCTTCGAATTTGACAGTTCCTCTTTATAGTCTATAGTATCTTTTGAGATTGACAGTTCCTCTTTATAGTCTATGGTGTCTTTCGAGTTTGACAGTTCTTTTTTATAGTCTATGGTCGGTATGACTACCTCTGTCTCGTTGTCTGACAGCCAGTTGCTGTTGAGTTCTGAAAGAGGAATGTCCTCCTCACTTTCACTCTTAATATCAGTGGTTAGACCACAGTCTATGAAATTGTCTGTTAAGTTACTGTTTGATACTGAAATAATTTTTTGGTAGGTAGTCTTGTGGTCTGTTGTTAGACGGGATAAGCTGCTGGGTTGAACCTGGAAAAGAAGAAATACAATATAGTGCCAAAACTTACAAAAAGAAGCTAGAAAATTATCGCTATGATCTAAAGCATGCACTACACGTTGGCCGAGCGTTGCCAAGTGAAGAAGACCAATACCAACATTTAGACAGTATATTTATTTATTTATTAAATAAATAAATAAATAAATATACTGTCTTGTCTTGCTATCGCTTGGTGTCGCTCGCCTAGTTGGTTGAGTAAACACAAGCGCCAACGTGTATATACCTCATTTGGCATATCTTGTCACAACTCGCAGCCGCTCGCGATCACTTGCTTCAAATCGAAGCGGTATCGGTTTTTCTGCACAAATCAAAGACTTACGCGCGCGCTCGCCTAACATGTGGGCGTCTCCTCAAAACTCGTCTATGTTGGCCATATGCATTGGTTACCTTCAACCTTGCCTAACGTCTAGACAGTAGCGCTTGCCTTGTGGCCTATGCTCGGCCAACATGTATTGCAGGCTTTAGTAGTTCAGCGGTGAGTGATCCAGCGAACTAGATATCTCTTCTTTATACGATCCCATACCCAAATGATACCAATGGAAATCACCAAATAACTTCGCGTGAGGGATTGTCAGACTTTTACTGACTATTCTATTCTATCGGAGTCTAGTGTTTGTTTACTTGTGTGTAGGCCATGGTGCCCAATCCTTGCGGGCTTGCGGACGGCGAGCAATGGGTAGCTCGCTGTCCGACCTTCCGGTAACTGTCCGGACCAAGCCCGAATCTTCGACGGCGCGCACTGTTCCTGCGCGCCTCAAGTAGTTGTCAGCAACAATTGCCCAGCTGGGTCAAAGCCTACTGGGGCCAGGGTTAGTTTCGAGAGGTAGCTCAGCCCCGGTATGAAGGCATTAAGGAACGGAGTGGGTTTTTAGTCAGTAAGAGTCTGACACTATCTCCCGCACCGCCCAAGACCGGGGGTTGCCATTAGATGATTTTTCCATCAGAAAAAAAAAAATGGTGCCCAATCCTTGCTGGGCTAACCTAACCAGCCCACCTCTCTCCAAAAACTGATTTTCTTCACTCATGTTCCTTCAGTTGCTGTTTCCAGGCCACGCTGGCCGCTGACCATTTCGAACAATACCGCAGACCAGAATCTCATACTTTTTTTTTCTTATGACAACCCCCGCTCTTGGGCAGAGCGGGAGATAGTGTCAGACTCTTACTGACTAAAAAACCCATCCCGTTCCTTCAAGCCTTCATACCGGGGCTCGAGCGCCCTTTCGGATAACCCTGGCCCCAGTAGGCTTCGACCCGGCTGGGCCCCTGCTGTTGCTGACAACTCCTTGAGGCGCGCGGGAACAGCGCGCGCCGTCGACGACTTGGGCTTGGTCCGGACTGTTACCGGACGGCCGGACAGCGAGCTACCCATTGCTCACTGTCCGCAAGCCCGCGCCTACGGTGACTGGAAATCGGGATCGGAATCCCGGCGGCGGCGGCGAGAGCGCCGTTGCCTGATGCGGTCGGCCTCCTCCTTAGCGAGCATTACTGCTTCGCAGAAGTCGGCGACCGCCTGCCACTCCTCCTCGCTCCGGACCATGGCCTCGACCAAGGCCCGGCGCGAGAGGTCTCCGCCATCTCATACTTACATGTGTTCTCCCATCAGCGATGCTGGTCAGCTCCCTCTGTGCGGTGCAAGCCTGTCTCCGGAACCGTGTGATCCTGCACATGACAGCTCTGCATTCCCAGCAGATGTACAGACTTGCTGTGTCCTTGTAGAAGCCTTCCTGTAGTGAGAATTGAATTTTTTGAGGGTCGATTGATAAGTAATGTCTAGATGCCCTTACGTACAAAAAATTTACAATCGAGTCTGTGTTTCTTGCTTTGGAGCTTCGGGGTGGCCCCCATTACTAGGATTGCCATAAATCCTCAAAGCCCCATCGGGACAATTACAATTTCGGTTGCTTTTTTTTAGTTTTACTGTTTTCGTCGGTAAACAAGGGCAAAAGCAAAGCCATCGCAAATAAAAAATAAACCTTATAACAATACCATTTTTAGGGTTCCGTAGTCAACTATTAGTAATTTATGGCACTAAGAATTCTTATCGGCCAATGCGAAAAGGCATTCGTTTTTAGGGTTCCGTAGCCAAATGGCGAAAAACGGAACCCTTATAGTCTACCCTTATAGTAGTTTAATCTCTGTGACCGTTAGCACTAGAAAGCTGAAATTTGGTACCAATATGTATATCAATGACGCCGACAAAAAGGTAAAATAAAAATTGGAAAAAAAAAATATTAGGGTAGCCCCCCTATATGTAAAGTGAGAAGTGATTTTTTTTTCAATTTCAACCCTAACGTGTGATATATCGTTGGATAGGTATTTAAAAATGAATAGGGGTTTACTAAAATCATTTTTTGATAATGTCAATAATTTCGGAAATAATCGCTCCAAAACTAAAAAACAATGTGTGTCCCCCCCTCTAACTTTTGAACCATAAGTTTAGAAAATATATAAAAATCTGAAAAGTAGAACTTTATAAGAACTTTCTAGGAAAATTATTTTGAACTTGATGGAAAGAACAGTTTTTGTACAAAAAAGACAAAAGGGTTCTACAAAATAATAATAATTTCTGGACTAAGTTTGTAGTATAGTCGATATACGATTGTTTATAAGCATTTTTTTAAACTCTTAAGTGTGTACACTTATTGTGACGGACGGGAAACTACGGAACCCTACACTGAGCGTGGCCCGACACGCTCTTGGCCGGTTTTTGATTATATGTGGTTATGTACCTATAATGCATTTATCTTTATCAGATGGTTTTGTTTAGGTCAGTAACTGTCAGTTACCTTTTAAGAATCTATAAAAATCTTGATAATTCATGTGAAAATTGAAGAATAGCTTACACGGTGTCGACTCCTAAGCAATTCCATTCGTTATAAGTCTACAATTTTAAAAAGCTTGTAGTACTGCGCTCGACTGTGCTTTTGGGAACATTTTATAGCTTGTTGGGACGTCGGGACACCACTGTTAATAACGGTGACATGTCCCATCATATCGGGACGAATGGCAACCCTACCCATAACCCACAAAATTTGTGAGGCTAGATTGCGATGGTACGGTCACGTTGTGAGAAGACCAGACGATCACGTGATTAAAAGGTGCCTCCCCATCGCTACAAGAAAGGGGGAAGAGAAAGGCTCAAACAACTTGGCTGTCAAATATCCAGAGGGATATGAAAGTATTGGGACTTCACTAACAAGACGTTCGAGATAGACATAAATGGCGTCGCATCATGAGGAAAGCCGACCCCGCATAACGGGATAAAGGCGAGGCAGAAGAAGAAGAAGAGTCTGTGTTTCTTGATACGCTATACTCCGTTCAAAATAAAATTAGACATTTAAAACTTTTTTAACTGTCAGTTCAACCTATTTTGACTTTTATTACGTTGCTAACATGACAAATAGATAGCGGCTACAGTAAATAGTTGGTTTTGTAAACACTTTTTTACTTTTAGTGCCATCCTTCTGCCTATGGAATAGAAGTTAAAATTGGTTGAACAAACAGTAAAAAAACTTAGTAAGTACAAGTCGGACTCACGCACTGAGGGTTCCGTGCAAACTACAATTCGCAATTTTTTGTAACTGCAATTTCTTTTTTTCAGCGTAGGTAAAAAAAAATTTACTGTTTTCAGATTTTTTCCTGTACCTGTGCAATGACTGACTAGTACTTTTGATGGCAAAGGTGAAGAGTAAAATAAGAATTAAACATCTTTCTATTAGTTTCATAAAGCGCCTGAAAATTAAAAAAAAGGCGCTTATAAAAAAAGGCCGGCCTTAGACTGGATTCGTAATCGAAAAAATACTGTGTATAAGGTCTTATACCAAAGCTTGTACCAAAAAATAACTTATACCAAATGACTATGGAATACAATTGCGGAAATCATTTATGATGGAAGAAAAAAAAAATTGTGTTTAAATAGTGAAAAAAAAAAAATATCTGGAACTACTAGATTTGAAGGAATGAGTAGTAGTACAGAGTAAGTATGTCTTAAAATGATAAATTTAACCGGCTATAAAACAAGTTAACAATCTCTCATATTTGAATTTTTTAATAATTTTCGTTTTTATTGAGTTAAAAAATTACCAATTTTAAGGGTTCCGTTTTTTGCCATTTGGCTACGGAACCCTTATAGATTCGTCATGTCTGTCTGTCTGTCTGTCTGTCTGTCTGTCCGTCCGTATGTCACAGCCACTTTTTTCCGAAACTATAAGAGCTATACTGTTGAAACTTTGTAAGTAGATGTATTCTGTGAAACGCATTAAGATTTTTACACAAAAATAGAAAAAAAGCAATAAATTTTGGGGGTCCCCATACATAAAACTGAAACTCAACAATTTTTTTTTCATCAAACCAATGCGTGTGGGGTATCTATAGATAGGTCTTCAAAAATGATACTGAGGTTTCTAATATCATTTTTTTCTAAACTGAATAGTATGCGCGAGAGACACTTCCAAAGTGGTAAAATGAGTGTGTCCCCCCCTCTAACTTCTAAAATAAGAGAATGACATTACTATAAAAACTACCAACGAAAATTGGTTTGAACGAAATCTAGTAAGTAGTTTTTTTTTTAATGCTTCATAAATCGAAAAAAATACACTATTATTAAAACATCAATCAAAGTTACAACACATTACAAGAACTTTTATATTATGTTACTTGCTGCTACGGAACCCTTCATGGGCGAGTCCGACTCGCACTTGGCCGGTTTTTTTTTCTTACAAACGAAGTAATTTGCGCACATGGGAGTTCTCTACTCAAAACGCCTTAAATTCATGGTATTAACTTAGTCATGTCCGATTTTGAGGGTTAAAACACTGTGCGCCGAGAGTCGAAAGCAAGGTTTTGCTATTTTGTTAACTTTTTGTTTAGAATATGTGTAACAAGTCGGTAATTGTAAAATTTACGATCACCAAATGTCTGAAAACATCGATGGGTACTAAAAATATCTATATAAGTTGATTGATTATTATGATGTTGTTAAATACTCGTAATAAATAATGTGTACTCACCCTGTAAGCTTCAGAATCAAAGGATAAGAGCAAATATAAATTATTAACACCGTCTGGGAGTCTGCATAGCTGAAATAACTTCCTATCTCGACTTAAGCACGTACAACACAGTTTTTTTAACTCTACTTCTGGACAATCGTCCATTTTAATTTTTTTTCTTTCTCTCTAACGCTTTATGAATTGATAAATTAGACTTATTGTTTATTATTTACCATCTTTTGCATTTTGCCGTTTGCAACTTTGCACAAACAGCGTCTGTGATCGCGTTTTTCGTAAAAGTGACAGTTAAACAAGTGTTGCTATAATTCATGCTAAATTAAAAATGGTTAATACAAACATAAATGAGAATAAGTAATGAAACGTAATACAAGGTTGTCAAAATTATTTTAATAAGTTTCTATGAGTTTATCAAGTCTTAGATTTTTATAAATACCAAATAAGAAAATCCCTAATTAATCCTGTTACCAACCTCGCTATAATGATGACTAAATCGATATATTTAGCAGAGCCGGCCGTCGAATTTCCTATAAAATTTTAGATAACAGAGAGAATTCATATAAAAGTTGATGAGTAGGAAAAATCAACAAGACGAATTGCTTGTTCAGAGTTTATTGAGCTCTTTATTCTGAACACGAATGTCTGAATTCTTTAGCGGTGGTGGTTGTCTATGGATTAATTACCCACGAATCACGATTGAATAATTTAATTTACCCACAAAATCGCTAAGATTTTCGTAAAGTAATCAAAACTATTGGTAAAATGATAAAGTACAAAATGGATTGTATAGAATATTGCATATTAAACTAACACAACGTTCTTAAAAGTAAGCAAGAATTTTATTACAGTAATAAAATAATGTAAACCTGGGAGAATTTTCAGGGAAATTTTAAGTAAACGCTGACATTATTAAAAGATAAGAAAACAAAAACAAATTTGTCTATGGTAAATTATGGCTGGCTACCGTATTTGATAACTTATTGTTTCTATTGTGTATTTACTCCATAATAAATACAAAATAATGTATTTCCATTAAAAATTTACGCCACAATTAAGCGACACATTCATGAAGGACGCAAATATTGCGAAAAATATTAATTGCTTATAACAAAAATGAATATAAACGTCAATGTTTATGATGTGCCTGTTGTAAGTGCTGTTATTATGCACCAATCTGGGCCTCCAGACCTTCAGAATCATGTGCAGCAGCAGCAGCAACAGCAGCAACAGCAGCAGCAGCAGCAGCAGCCCCAGCAGCAGGTGGACACCCACCAACCAGAGCCTGCCCCAACAATGCCAGCAGTACTCGAACGGAAACCGAAACTCGAGAAATCTGAGAAAAAGAAAAAAGAAGCGATCGAGGGACAGGCTCGGGAGATTATATTTAGGGTAATAAAGTTCTTTGAGAGTGAAAAACAGAACAGAGGCTACGCGTATCCTGTCGAAAATGTCGTGAAAAGAGCGTGTGCAGCAACAGGCTTGTCAGAAAGTACAATAAAACGAATTAAACGTGATGGTTTACGCGCCGAAGCGACGCAAACGAAAATTCCTGGTCCAAAGAAAAAACGCGTAAGAAAAACAAAGGTACAGTTAGATTACTTCCAATTATGTGCGCTAAGAGGCATTGTAAACAGTTACTCCGTCAGAAAAGAGGTTCCAACGCTTGGCAAAATTTTGGCTGCGGCAAAACAGGAATTGAATTACCGTGGAGGCAAAGAATCTCTTAGACTAATATTGTTGAATAAACTCGGTATTAAGTTTAAAAAATGTGAGAAGAAGAATAAAAAGCCTAAAGAGGAAACGGAGCAGCCTCAAATGCCTCCGCCAGCACCGCAGCCTCCTCAGTTACAGAATATAATGCAGCATCCGCAGATGCACCAAGTTATGAAGCCTACGATGAACGATAACCAATGCGTTTATACAACGATGATGCCGCAGCATGTACCACCAGTGTCATATTGATGTAGTTTAGACACACACTATCAAAGATATTGGTATTATATTTATGTTGGAACGAGACTAGGTTTCGGTATCATTTTGGTGTAAGTATAGTTTTGAGTTTTATGGACAGGTCATCTTGTTGAAGAATTATGAACCGAGTGCTTATGACCATGCAGTGTTTGGGTGAGATTTTGAGTATTTTATATTATGAATATGTGCAGTATCATGCAACATTTTACCCTTTAACCAACTGTGTCGAAAAGAGGCACGGGGCGTGACTGCCCGCGATGGAACACTTTTGTATGAGACCGCACAGGCGCCCATGTCACGCAGCGTTCGACCTTAGGGTATTCTCACATTGAGATACTGGCGTCGCCATAACGGCCAGTACGTCTCACATCTGGTACGTTGTGACCACAGATGAGGAAGAAAGACCATCTGTTCTCCTAGCAATGTGCCTTGCCTACTGCCACGATTCTTCAAGCTATGTTGGTAACCTTGGTTCTCCTGCGGGATATCTTCATTTCTGATGTGATCATGCAAAAAACTAACAATATGTACATATAATACTATATGGTTACGTTTCTTTACTAACAAAAATAATTAAGTATGCCAAATTGACCCCTTTATTTTAAATTAATGTGTTTATAATGCAAGCAAAGGGCCCGAGTGTGGCCGTATTTTCGCTAGATGGCGCTAAATTCATTTTTTTTTTAGGTTATCTTGTTTTTAATGTATAAGAGCATTATTAAGACAGATTGCTTCTAGGCAAGCGTGCTGCATCGTTGGCCACATCATCGCTTACCATCAGGTGAGATAGTGGTCAAATGCGAGCCCATCCAAATAAAAAAAAGACAGTGTACAGTCAGAATTAAGTGGATTTTGATGCCATAATTTGACTTTAAGTAAAATGTCCGATTTTAGCGACTGTCACTTGTTTACTTTTCTACCAGCCTCCGTAGGCGCGGGCTTGCGAATGATGAGCAATGTGTAGCTCGCTGTCCGGAGCAAAACCTGCGTCGTCGACGGCGCGTAGTGTTCCACGCCCGCCTTATAAGGGTGTCAGCAAAATCGTAGAGACCCAGCAGGGCTGAAGCCTACTGGGGCCAACTGCAAATTGCAGTTTAAGTGCATGAAGTTTGAATGAAGTTGACACGACTGCAATAGAACTGCAAACCAAACGTGCGGTCCGATTTCAGTCGTGTGAACTGCACACCGACTGCATCCGAACTGCACCATGCGCGGGAGGGCGGAGCGTGCGGGCGGTTGGGTATGATGCAGTTCGGATGCAGTCAGTGTACAGTTCACACGACTGCAATCGGACCGCACGTTTGGTTTGCAGTTCTATTGCAGTCGTGTCAACTGCACTTAAACTGCAATTTGCAGTGTGATTGCAGTTGAAATGCAGTCTGTCTGTTTAGACCCTAAAAGTCTGACACGCCCTCGCGCTAGAGCGAAAGAAGTCATTAGATGATTTTCAACTTAAATAAAATTAAACTAAAAATATTGAGTTTAACGCCATCTAGTGACAAGGCCACAATCGGATTCCTAGCTTTAATTTTAATAGGTTTTATTTATTAATTTAAGTGTAAAAAGTCCTTTTGTTTAAAGTGATATATTCATCAAAATTAATATAAAAACAATCTTCTTCAAATTATTGTGGCGTGCCTTCCATTCTTATGTACCAGTTGACACACAAATCATCATTTTTGTATTCTTCCTTCTTTGGTTCTTATGTACAATAGGCTAGTTGCCGCAATAAATGTAATTAGTCCGTCTTTTAGACTGTTCAAAAATAAGGGACACGTATTATTTTATTTCTAAATTAAACAAAAAATGACAAAAGATATAGCCCATTAAAGTTACTTGTAACGTCACGCCGTGCTGCATTTTTTCGTTACACGTAACTTTAATGGGCTATATCTTTGTTATATTTTGTTTAATCGAAAAAAGAAAAAATACGTGTCCAATATTTTTTTATAATCTAAAATACGGACTAAATAAAATGTAATTATTTTGACCCTGGAAACTACCCTATTTCCGTCGATCGAAGTCCGTCGAAGCCCAATTTGTGTGTTCGGGCAGGCCTGGCGCACTTCATACTGTAAGCATAAATCTGAACCTACGCTGCGCGCCCCCTTATGTGGTTCGGGTTTATGATAAATGATATTTATTTTGCAAATAGGTTTTTAAAGATCACTTTTACACATCTAAAGCCGCGTAAAGACATCGCGAGGCGTGCGTCGCGAATGGTTCGTCACGCATGCCTCAACCTGAGGCATGCGTGACACATGCTCAAACTGGGCATGCAAACCACCACGCACGGTGTTCCTCAGTAGAAAACGCAAACAACACCTGTCCGGAGCGCACGGCTCGCACTGAGGCGGCGTTCGCAACGATCGTATGACGCGAATGCTCACTCTGAGACGAACCATTCGCGACGCACGCCTCGCGATTTCTATACGCGACTTTTTTTAAACTAGATGAAGCCGGTGTTTCCTAGCTGACTACCCTAAGAAACACCGAAACAAATTGGCCAATATTTTAGTCGAAAAATCGACCGATTAAATACTCAAAATGAATAAATACTCATTAAATACTCGTTTTTAATCAAGTATTTATCCAATAAAAATTTTGAGTATTTAATCAGATAAAATCCCAACATTATCGACCGGCACAATAGTTATTATGAGTCTATAATTGTCAATTTGTAAATTATGTAATATTTCAGGTTTTCGTGTATAATTGTATTTTTCGTTTTCCACTCAAAAATCAGTTACTTTTTGCAGTTTCACATCAAATTGGTTTTTGTTATATCTTTAACTTTCGTATTCTTGAATGCGTTATTCAAGATGATTTTCGAATGTACCTTTAATATGTTTTTGATTTTTAACCACTTTTGTCGGATATTTCCGACTAAGACGTGTTATTCCGCCTGGGTCGCATATCCACGACCAAATGCTCGCATCTCGTCAGCTCTTCTGTCACCTATGGGGATTGAAGAGCTAAACGAGATGGAGTACCCAGTCGCGAACACACGACGCTGGCGAACAGGTCATGAAAACACTCGTCGGACTAATCCGACATAAGCGGTAAAAGTGTTAAGCAACTATTTATATTAAACAAAAATGCTTTGTAAAAGAATTTGAAGTTGTCATGTCATGTATTACAAATTACTGCGTAATTGTTTGAGAGGTTCATCGCGGCCCTTTAGCGCAAAAAGGCAACTGAAGGGACATGGTTGCGTCAGTAAAAGTCTGACTCAGTAAAATACCCTCTCGCCCCATCTAAAAGGGGAGGGTTAGTTAATTTCCACTGTAAAAAACTGTAACAAACTTCCAAAAGTTTTATAGTTATCTCGAATAGGCTATTTGCCGTTAAAAAATGTAATTAGTCCGTCTTTTAGATTATTCAAAAATAAGGGACACGAATTTTTTTATTTGTAAATTAAACCAATAATGACAAAGATATAGCCCATTAAAGTTACATGTAACGTCACGCCGTGCTGCATTTTTTCACACGAGCTTACGTCACACGTAACTTTAATGGGCTATACCTTTGTTATTTTTTGTTTAATCGAAAAAAGAAAAATACGTGTTCAATATTTTGTTATAATCTAAAATACGGACTAAATAAAATGTAATTATTTTGACCCTGGATATTACCCCATTCTAATTTCAAATATAGATAGGAGGGTAGTTGTAAATTCAAATTGTAAAGAAATGAAAATGTAGGTATTTAATTTTTTTCTTTTAATGTCAGTAACTTTACTGATCATAAAATTGGCAATTTACATTTGGTTAATGTATTTGTCACACAGATAAAAAACCCATGGATAATAAATATAACAGTTTTATGAAAAGTAAAAGTGGCGTAGATTTTGTTGGGCGCCAACTAATCTCAATAATGTACATACTGCTGTCTTTTTTCTACTGTGTGAACAAGAAAGAGATAGAAGTATTTTAGTGCTGTCAAATTAGTTTCCATATTGAAGTTATGCGTTTATTTCGAGAGTTATTCTCATATAGTTAGTTCAGTCCAACGGTGACAACTATTTCTTATGTACCTACTCATGTATTTACGTCCATCTCTTTTTAATTCTATGTGCGAGAAAGACATGGCAATATATTGAGTTTTGTTTGACAGATGACTCTTTTACTTTCATCCGTCTCTTTCTAGTTAAATGTGGTAGAAAGAGAGAGCAGTATATTTAGTTGGCGAACGTCAATCGGCGCTAATGTTAATATTATGTACAGTACATTACTTCATTATATTAATGATATATTATAATTTCTAGAATAAGATTTGTATCATAAGGCTGAGTATTACTTTATGTATTTTTAAATCAAATAAAATGAATTAAGTTTTATTGAGTATCTTTTATTTTTAACTCGCTTATATTAGCTTCACCTGTGTGTTTGTAACCAACGCCTTTGAACTCTATTTTGACCAACTTTGAGCGATCAGATTTTCTTCAAACTTTGCACACCCATCAACACAAGAAAACGTGAAAAAAACGTGGGGTGCTTGATTTACGAAAAATATGGCACAAAGCGCACCACGCTTTTTTCGTTCATTATTATTATTTTCTACCTATATTGAAAATGATTTTACACTTTGTAGTTTGATATACTATAAAAGCGTGTTTTTTTAGTTTATTTTAAACTATATTTTTTGAACAAAACCCTCAGCGATTTGCAAAGAAATGCGATGAGTTTGACTTTTTATTCCTTATGTTTCTTTTATAGAGCGTAGTGGTGGCCGAGTAGGTATTTAATTATAATAATAATAAGTTTATTGTTACAAAGAAACATACATACATTAGTATACACTGGTTAACAAAATGCTATCTACGTTGCTGAAGTTTGTATACAGATATTGTTAGCCCTGCCTCTCAAACTAGGATAACCTGTATCTTGAGAGACGGTGTTCAGCTGTGAGGTTACATAAGATGGATTATACAACTGCAGACTGTACCAATCTATTTATCATCAATTTACTATATTATAATGTTATAATCTCGGTTAAAAATTTGTTTCATCATATAAATTAAATTTTTAAATATTTCTTAAAATAACTTAAAAAATTACATTTAGGAATGTAAAAAATAGTATTCTACGAGTGTCGGGAGTAGGGTCCAAGCTACTGGTGGTTATGGCTCCAGAGACAGGAACCTCCTCCCAATGCGAGCCGTATCGAGGAGTACTGCCTTTTTTTATGTTGGGAAAAATCATGCATTGACATCCCCCGCCCTTGGCCGGAGCGGGAGATAGTGTCAGACTCTTACTGACTAAAAGACCCACCCCGTTCCTTCTAGCCTTCATACCGGGGCTCGAGCGCCCTTTCGGATAACCCTGGCCCCAGTAGGCTTCGACCCGGCAGGGTCCCTGCTGTTGCTGACAACTCCTTGAGGCGCGCGGGAACAGTGCAGGAGTACTGCCTTGTCTATTAAATCCTGCAGGGCAATCCCGCGATTGCTCTGCAGGATTAAATCACCCTTAATTTATATCAGCTGTGGGTAATGTTGCAGAGTAGTATAAAGCATAATTGCCCTTTTGTTGTTCCCACCGCTGGGACTCGGGCCTCATCTCTAGGAGAGGGTTTTATGTTACTGATTAGCGTGGGAGATCCCGATATTTAGGGGTTTAGTGATACGTCCCGATTAAACCCTAAGATCGGGACACCAAATCGATCGCCGATTTTCATCTTTCATCCCATAGAGTCCGTCTAATGAAAGCGTGACCTGAGAAAAGGAGGTTACAACCAAAAATTTTGAATGTGGTATTATTGAAATAGAAGGAGAAAAAAGTTTTGATACTAGAGTATTTTTTGTATTTTTGACAATTGCATAATAGTTAATCCTAGTCAAAAACGTGTGTAGACTTAATTATTTGGTGGGTGTATGGCAAAGGTCAATAACACACAAAATGTTAGTTATTATCCCAAATTATTTTATTTTATCTGATCTCTCAAATGTCGCTATATAATATTCAAATAATTCTTCTGGCAAGAATACGAAGTGCACAACACCGCGATAGTCAAATAAAATGGTCAACATGATTTTAACTTCATCACGTCTCGCCAACACTAATAATGTGTTTCAAGATTGTTGGGTTGGAATCGATTCGTTTTAGCATAGGTAGAGAAAATTCAGATCTTTTGGGAATAGTCAAGTGCGAACATGTTTTATACTCCAATGATTGTTTCAAATGATACGGATCGACTCGTGAGACACAAAAAGTTTAACAGCTCTCAAACTTGAACTAGGATTTCAGTCACTATTTCCTTCACTTTCGCAATTTTAACTTCTGTTGAAGATTTTGATGCACTATCAAAGTGAGGCAAATCTTTCATTACATCTCAACTGCTTTTGAACGCATTCTACCACTCACTAGCATGTGTTTTTGATTAAGTCGATTCACCAAAAGCCTTCTTTGTTCGATGTTTTTGTCCATTATGAAATTCGCAATATGTCAGATTATCTAAAAATATAAGAAAAAAAATATCATTATTTATATCCTTAATATTACTATCTATTAATATTAGTCGACAAGGATCAAGATTAAAACGTCATACTAACTTAAAAATACAGAAATCGTATGTAAACATTGTTGGTTTTCATTGAAAACACCTTCTTTCTCTTCTTGTTTTTGTTTGAACTTATTAACCATAGTGTGTAGCAGTTTTTGCACGTTACTGTTTATTGTTTTTCCCATTATTAAGCAATTATTCTTGAAAAATAAATATCTGTTTCCAAAACTGACAATTGCAACCATAGACTTTGACGTGATTGTTTTCGGCAAAACAATGTTACCAATTTAATTTAAAAAAAACTCCAGGTTACGCTTTCAGTAGACGCACTCTATTTGTACTTACTGTACCTGCCCCCCTAACCAAGTTACAACCGTTTCTCTTGCGTCGATCACCCCGAGTTGGCCACGCCCCCGATTCTTTTGTTCTGACCACGTGACTGAGCGTTGAGCTGACGTCATTCTCGTACATTTGAACTTTTCTACTAGCGTTAACGATAGCGGATTATCAACTTGGCTAGGGGTACTGATAATACTAGCTGTGGGCGTGATAAGTTAGGAAAAAAAAACAATAATTCGCGTAATATCTTTGATGAGCATGTTTTTATTGAACGACGAATAAATACTATTTACATTAAATATAATGTTTTGGACGTCACTTGTAATATACCATTAGTAAAGTATTATACCGATTAGAATTAATAAACATAGTCAATATTTTACATTTCATTTGCGAAATATTCGTTAAAACAAAAGTACACTCAAAATATAACAGTCATATGCAGTGTAAAAATAAATAATGAATCTTTTTAGTAGAAAATAATTGCAAATCCGAAACAAAATAGAAAAATCCAAATCAAATCAAATCAAATAAAAAATATTTTTATTTCACATAGGCCTACATGGGCACTTATAAAACGTCAGAAGTTAGTGCACACACAAATAAAACAGAAATCAACACAACTGTATAATATGTGGAATCATAGAAGCATATAGGTCTCGGTAAAATAACGCTAAAGTTGTCAAAAAATAAGGGTCTAAACAGACGGACAGCATTCCAACCATCCCGCACATGGTGCAGTTTGGATGCAGTCGGTGTGCAGTTCGCACGACTGTAATCGGACTGCACGTTTGGTTTGCAGTTCTATTGCAGTCGTGTTTGCAGTTCTATTGCAGTCGCGTTTACAGTTCTATTGCAGTCGTGTTTGCAGTTCTATTGCAGTCGCGTTTACAGTTCTATTGCAGTCGTGTTTGCAGTTCTATTGCAGTCGTGTTTGCAGTTCTATTGCAGTCGCGTTTGCAGTTCTATTGCTGTCGTGTTTGCAGTTCTATTGCAGTCGTGTTTGCAGTTCTATTGCAGTCGTGTTTGCAGTTCTATTGCAGTCGTGTTTACAGTTCTATTGCAGTCGTATCAACTGCATTCGAACTGCACTTAAACTGCAATTTGCGGTTGGAACGCAGTTGAAATGCGGTCCGTCTGTTTAGACCCTAAAATGCCCGTTTTGACATTTGTATTTTGACTACTTAGCGGCTTGTCCAGCGTAGTGTAGCCACTACTAAAATAGCTCCAACTACACCGGACACCTAATTATTATTTTATTGTTTCATTCAGTTTCGTTCCAAGTTACATTCTAGGGTCTTTTTCAAATGTAACGGCTCTTTTATTTTTTAACGAGTTTAAAGCCGCGTATAGACATCGCGAGGCGTGCGTCGCGAATAGTTCGTCACGCATGCCTCAACCTGAGGCATACGTCCCCACAACGACCGTACCTCGACTCGATACATTCGCTGTCAAATGCAAAAACATTAGACTGTTACATCCGCATTTGTAACTGAAAATAAAGTGACCGTATTCCATATCATAACTTAAATACTTTCTAGCTTGACACTGGGTGTCACAATTTTTTGTTTGTTAATATTTTCGCGCTTGACCGCTATCTACTCTGATGGAAAGCGACGATGAAAATAAAAAATAAAGAAATTGAACACATTTCAGTATCATTAATCATTGCAGCCAAATCGTGTCACGGACGTAGGCCTACCTAAATGTTGCCACAACTACCCGTCTTGTTGTTCTCGCATCCATCGGATTCCCTCAACCCTCACTAGGTCATCGGTCCATTTTGTTGGAAGCTTCCCAACGCAACTCTAGAACCTTTCAGCCCCATTGACTATTTGTTCTGCGAGCAATGTCCACTGCCACTTAAGTTTTTCTTTTTTTCCAAGCGTCGCCACTACGACTGGTCCTGTGCGTCATGCAGGTCAACGGTCCACCTTGTTGGAGGCCTTCCAACGCTGCGTTTTCCGGTACGTGGTCGCCACTCCAGAACGTTTTCTCCCTATTGACCATCTGTTCTGCGTGCAATGTGCCCTTCCAATTACCATTTAAGTTTAGCCGTTCTTCGTGATATGTCGGTAACCTTGGTTCTGTGGATATCTTCATTTCTGATGTGATCACGCAAGGAAAAAATCACAATTATACGAGTCAATATCCTGCGTATTTTTTTACTGTCTTCCGGTACGTGGAACTTTTCAGCCCCATCGACCATCTGCCCTGTCCACGGCCACTTAAGTTTGGCGATTTTTCACCCTATCTTCATAAGCATAGGATTCAATATCCCGTGTCTTCACATTAACTAGACATTATAACGTTCTTATGTTGAGTCTTCTGATGGGTCTTCATAGCGTAAGATTGCGCGAAGGATGCGGGACAGTATTCGCATTTGAAGGGGCGTTCGCCCGTGTGCGTACGGCGGTGGTTGGCGAGGATTCTGTTTGACTGTAAAAGATTACAGATCATTAAAGAATGGCAACGTTCATCGGGTAAGATAGTTTCATCATAAATGGAGTAAAATTGCTTCATTTGTCAGAGTCCCAGTTGGGCGCCAAATCAACCCCAATATATTTTGGCGCCCAACTGGGACTTACAAATTTTACAATCTCTATTCTTCTTCCCTACTTCAGTATGGTGTTTAACTTCTGATATACTTCAAAAAGTTAAACACGATACTAGGCTGGGGTCAAGAGCTACAGGTGTATGCTTCTGAAAGGAACTGCGATCAAGAATATTTTGATACGTATATTTTTAAACACTGCTGTTACATTGTCTATCAAAAACTGTCTTAAACCTATCAATAAATTATTTTCCTTCATATATATAGTTTTTAATATTTATATATATGTATATTACTATTATTAGAGGAAGTTTGAAAGTGGCGCCAGTGACTGAAAAGTTGAAAGGTAATCGGTTGTCTTGGTATGGTCATGTAAAGAGGAGGGATGAAGCGCATATTACTAGAAGGGTTCTGAGTATACATGTAGGTGGATGGAGAGGGAGAGGAAGGTCGAAGAAAAGATGGATGGATTGTGTGAGGAGTGATATGAAATAAAAGGGAGTTAGCGATAGTTTGACGGGTGACAGGACAGAATGGAAGAAAAAAACGTGTTGCGCCGACCCCAAGTAATATGGGATATGGGCAGGAAGAAGAAGAAGATATTACGCTATAGCCTTAAAGACACATCAATTATTCATACGAGAGATATTACGATACTCACACTAAATCCTCTTCCACATAGATCACAGATCTTATCCTTTGTTTTCGGTATTTTTTGGTGCACGTGAAGAATATGTTTGCGTACGCCATAACCAGTCGCAAAATACTGAAATAGCAAAAAAAAATGTAACTATAAAAAAAGTAGTAATAATGGTGTTATTGGCCGATTTGCACTTGTACACTCAATTTGAAATATAATAATATTCTACAACTAGCACACCACGCCGTCAAGTCCCAAGCTAAGTAGAGCTTGTGTTATGAGAACTAGACAACTGATAAAAATACTTTTATATTTCTAAATACATACATGTTATAGATAAACTAGCTTTTGCCCGCGATTTCGCTTCCGCTCTTCCCTACTCCACCGTACTATACCTTACCCTACTCTACCTTACTCGACCCTACACTAGCCTAATTTTCATTTTTTCCATAAGAACCTTCTCAAACACAACTAAAAAAGAATTAGCGAAATCGGTCCAGCCGTTCACGCGTGATGGCGTGACCAAGGGAAATAGGGATTCATTTTTAAATATATAGATAGATGACACAGAACAAATGATCGTGCTCATCACACAAACAATTGTCCTGGGTGGGTTGAGAATTACCAGCGCGATGCACAGGTATGACACCCAAGATATATGAACCTGAGGGAGAAATATATATAATAATAATATTAAACAACTATCACACAACGCCGTCAAGTCCCCAGCTAAGCAGAGCTTGTGTTATGGGTACTAGACAACTGTTAAACATATTTATATAAATTACACCCAGACACAGAACAAATGCTCATCACACAAACATTTGTCCTGGGTGGAAATCGAACCAACGACCTCCGGCATAGCAGGCAGGGTCACTAACCACTAGACCAACAGGCCAGTCAGTATGCCAGAAAAGAGCTTTAATGTGTGCAAATAAACAATTTACATACCTTATTACATAATTCGCAGTAGTTGTTACTTTTTTTTATATGTACCAGTCTATAATGATTGTTCTTGTATGATACGCGCGAGAATATCTTGTCACAAGCCGGGCACGGTATTCTGAAATTAAAAATAATTATTTTTTCAAAGCGAAAGTATTTATTTTAGTTAAACACACAGTTACGGGCTTTTGAATTGTCCAGAACTACTTCTGTGTGTGTTATCCGTGTGGTGGTGTGTGTTTTGTGTGATCTTTCTTCTGTGTTATAATTAAGCATCTTTCAAGTATGTTAAGTCACTTTTTGGTCTTGACGTTTTCAACCTGCCACTTTTAAACTGTCTGTCCTGTTTTAAATCTGTCACTTTTTAGTCTGTCACTCTTAAAACCCGTCATTTTTTTATTTGTCTCTTTTTAGTTTGTCATTCTTAAAGTCTGGCACTCTTAAATTCTGTCACTTATTAGTCTGTCTTTCTTAGATTGTCACTCTTAAATTCTGTCACTTATTAGTCTGTCTTTTTTAGTCTGAAACTTTCTACAAACATACCTGAATCTCTTCCTAGGTCCATTACCGTGCGCAACCGACTGTTGCAAGTGTCGCTTGTACTTGATAACTGTGGGATATTGTTTGTCGCACTCGACGCAGTAGCGCGCCTCCTGGCTTGGCTCGTTTACTAAGTGAGGTACCAGCGACGGGTGGACCCTGGCGAGGTGCCTCTCCAGAAGATGGTAGGTGGGGTAGTCTTTGTTGCATATGGAACAGTGGCCTGGTATGTGGAACTTTCTGAAAATAGACAGATAGATAAACCAACCTGGCCTGTTGATCTGAAGGTTAGTGGTCCTAACTGCTATGCCGGAGGTCGTGGGCTCGATTCCCACCCAGGATAAATGTTTGCGTGATAAGCACGATCATTTGTTCTGTGTCTGGGTGTAATTTATCTATAACTAGCTTCTGCCGGCGGCTTTGCTCGCGTGAATGTCGATTTCTCTTTACAAACATCCTCTTATGGGGTGAATTTCGGAAAATCCATTAATTACACCCCATAAGGAACCTAATTGTGACCGGTACGGTACGGTACGGTGACGGGAAAAGGCCTCGCTGGCGTAGCCCAATACATTGGTCCGACCAGATCCGCACCGCTCTTGACTCTACGATGTACAATGCCCTTCACACCGCCAGAGACAGGAACAGATGGGGGAATATCATAAGGGTTAGAGTGATGAAGCAGGGAGGTCACGACCCTCAGCATTGAGGAATACGACGCAAGGAGGAGGGAGGAACAAACTTTAAGTTTGTTAGTGTTATAGTTTCTGAGATTTCGTGATTAATCTGTGAGTGGTACTTCGCTTTTATATGGATAGATTAGTTTCTGCCAGCGGTGTAAATATACATCTGCGCTGGTACTAACAATCGACACTATTGCGGTGGCCTTCGTGACCAATCACGTGGGTGCGGAGCGGTGACGAGCGAAGCGATGCGGTCGCAATATGAAAAAAACATTTTTCTTTTCTTTCATTCCTTGCTTTTTTTTATTATAAATAAATATACATCTGCCGAATTGTACTAACAATGGAAAATATTGCGGTGGCCTTAGTGACCAATTGCACGTGGGTGCGGAGCGGTGACGAGCGAAGCGATGCGGTCGCAATCAGAAAAATAAACCTTTATTTTTTTCCCTGTTTGAGAAATACTTCTTTACACTTACTTGATATGCGTCTCCAGTTTCCGCTTGGAACATAGATTCTTATTACAGTAGTCACAAGTCACCCTCTCGTGCGCCATTATATAATGTTTGCTGAATTCTCGAAGATTTCTGTAACGAAACACAAATCTATACAATGTCTATTTGTAAAATACTATCAACCTCTCAGTACAATATTACTGTCATCATAAACAACAACTTTTGTTCTATGAGTTTAAAAAAATTCTCAGATTTTCATACAAAAATAAAAATATTTAAATTAAACGGTCGGAACGATCCGGCGGCGGGGGTGTGCTTGCGACGCTTCATACAGACGAAGGTAGATATGGCAAAATACAGACTTGATATGTGTTAGATAGAACAACAAAATCTTGAAGGTTTGTTTTTGGAAATTTAATTATGCTTTGTGAAATGTCTAGAAAAAAGCTAGTTATGTATACACCCCTACTTTTTAATTAGTACAAAAAAAAAAAATGGGGCTCTATCTGTACCAGTCACTGATCATATTTTTATAGTCAAAAGTAGAAAAAACCGACATCCTAAAATTGACCACGAAAAGGTAAATTCATCATAGAAACAATCAAACATAACAAATGCTAGTAGAAAATACTGCGGGCAGTGTTTTTCCTAAATAATTGTCACTTATTCATTCATTAATCAATAGCCTGCACAATATTTCCATAAATTGAGTGACATTTTGGGACACAAACCAACGCTAATAATTTTGCTGTTTATGAATATTATTTATTGAGATTTTACTTATAAAATAACAAGGGCTTTTCTAATAAGCCCTCTAAGTATTTGTACTAATTAAAAATTAGTGGTGTATAATGAAGAAGTAAAGTTTGTGTTTTTGTTTGTACGAGGTAATCTCTGGAAGTACTGGTCCGATTACTAAAATTTTTTCACTGATAGAAAGCTGCTTTATTCCTGAGTGACATAGGCTGTATTTTATGTACACGGGTGAAGCTGCGGGCAAAAGCTAGTTATGTATATAAGGTATATTATTGAGGATTTTCGAAATAAACCAAATTGTTTCTCTGAAAACAAAGTTTTATTTTATTCAACACGCTTTTAGATTATAACAATTATCATTTAACTAAAATTACACTTTTATCTCACCTGAAAACAAAGAAACGACATTTAAAGTTCAATAATATCGCCTACTCAATTATATCCCTTTATTTATCTCTCTACAAGTTTTTTTTATATCAATTAAATGCACAAAATAATCTAAACATCATCTGCTATTGAATCATACATCACCCCGTATCCACAGCTTAAAAATTAAAAAAGTGAAATGTCATTTCCAAGGAGGTCATTTCATTACATGTATATAGAGGGTAGAATAGTACTTACCTAAACTGCAAAGCACAGCGGTTACAAGAGTAAGTTTTGGTATGAGTTCTATTGAGATGCTTCGTTAGTTCTCCCTTATTGCGCGACAGGTCACCACAGAATGAACATCGCAGCATTGGAGTGTGCTTCTTCCAATGCTCTTCAAGATGAGATTCTGATAGGATCTCGCGTTTACAGTATTTGCAGTTTGACGGGTATTGGTGCTGGAAAAAATGTTTTATTAAGCTATTGCATAGCTTCTATCGCGGGCCTTGAGCGTGGAGACCGAATCCAGAAATTCCGTAACGAAAATAACCTAACACCCCCCCACTTTTTTTTTTTTGAGCGTGGTGACCGATAAGAAAACAAATGACTGAAAGAAGCTGTCGGCGTTTTGGATGGGTGGGGTTAAGCAGCTGTTAGCGAGGTCTGGTTTTTGATGGAAGAGATTAAGCAGCTGTTGGCGAGGTCTGGTATTGGATGGGTGGGGATAAGCAGCTGTTGGCAAGGTCTCATTTTGGATGGGTGGGGTTAAACAGCTGTTAGCGAGGTCTGGTTTTGGATGGGTGGGGTTAAGCAGCTGTTGGCGAGGTCTGGTTGTGGATGGGTGGGGTTAAGCAGCTGTTGGCGAGGTCTGGTTTTGGATGGGTGGGGTTAAGCAGCTGTTGGCGAGGTCTATTGCATAAGTTGATAAAAAATGCTATGTAATAGCTTCACCGCGGCAGTCCCCGAGTGCCACACGTCTTTTTTTTTACAAAAAGCTTTTTTTCACTTCAGTTTATTTGCAATCAACAGCCAGATTTTAATTCATTAAACCCCAAGCGATTGGCGTTTGCTCACTCATTGTCTACCTATTGTCTCTTATTACGGCTGTTGAAAGGTTAATAATAATATGGATCAAGAGCCTGATCTAGAAAGCAGTACTTCTGGACACGGCGCGCATTGTTAGGAGATTCCTTTCTCAGGAGCCTTGACCACCGGTAGCTTTTTTTAATGGTGGGAAAAAATCATCCAATGACATCCCCCGCTCTTGGGCGGAGCGGGAGATAGTGTCAGACTCCTACTGAATAAAAGACCCACCCCGTTCCTTCTAGCCTTCATACCGGGGCTCGAGCGCCCTTTCGGATGACCCTGGCCCCAGTAGGCTTCGACCCGGCTGGGTCCCTGCTGTTGCTGACAACTCCTTGAGACGCGCGGGAACAGTGCGCGCCGTCGACGACTTGGGCTTGGTTCGGACAGTTACCGGACAGCCGGACAGCGAGCTACCCATTGCTCACTGTCTGCATGCCCGCGCCTACGGTGGCCGGAAATCGGGATCAGAATCTCGGCGGCGGCGGCGGCGGCGAGGACGCCGTTGCCTGATGCATTCGGCCTCCTCCTTTGCGAGCATTACTGCTTCGACCACCACGGTGGTAATGCTCGCAAAGGCGAAGCGATTTACGAAAAATATGGCACAAAGCGCCCCACGCTTTTTCACAATGATATTAAAATTTTTCTTTCATTATATTATTGAAAATTATTTTACACTTTTTAGTTTGATATGCTATGAAAGCGTGTTTTTTAGCTTTTTTAAACTAAAACTTTTCACTAAAAAAAAACGGATTATTGTATTGTCATCAGTCTTTGATGGGTGTGCAAAGTTTGAAGAAAATCTGATCGCCCAAAGTAGGTCAAAATCGAGCTCAAAGGCGTTGGTTACAAACATACAGGTGAAGCTAATATAAGCGTGTTAAAAAAAAAAATACAAACCTTACTATGATTAAAACTCTTATGCCTTAAATAATCCAAGCGTTTAAAGTACCAAACATTACATATTTCACAATTATACTTCATATTCTTACTGCTCGTATGTTGCCTCTTTTCTTTATATCGTTCTTCGAATTCCTTCGCACTTATAAACACAGTCTCATAAAACGGACTGGCATTCTTAGAAAATTTACTATTAATTTTTGTAACGGTAGCAAATTCTTCGTATCTTTTTATTCTCGATTTTAATTTACGAAATGTTTTCTTAGGATTTTGATCGTAAGAAAAAACTTCTTGACTTTCCTCTTTAAATTCATGTTCAAAGTAATCTGTATCATTATTAAAAGTGCTATCTTCGAATTCTTCTTTTATAAGTCCGTTGTTTTCAATTTTTATATCTAGAAGAGGTTTTTCATCTTCTGTTATTTCTTTGTGTTCTAATATTAGGTCTTTCTGTTCAAAAACAACGTTGTTTTGTTCAAATGTAAGGTCTTTTTTCTCTTCTTCAAAGTCGAATTTGTAATCAAAGTCTTTGGGTTTCGTTTTCATTAAGAGAGATAGTGTGTGCGGTACGTTGTTCTGAAATTATTAATATAATTAATTATTGTAATTATCGCAAAAAAAGATGAAAAGAGTTAGAATAGTTTTGTGAGCCCGAAAGGCTATCTCAAAATATAATCATGCTCATAATTGACACAACCAATAGCAAACTTGCGATCTAAGTGTGCATGGTCTGTTAGTTGCGTAATGCGCGTTCGTATTGGTTTATTGCCTGTAGTGGAGTTAAAGGGTGGGAGACAAGCAGCGACACTCGTTGTAGTACAAATCAGGAAGTATAATTTCCTTTCTAACCTCTTGTATCCTTTCTGTGGTATTTTTACATTTGTGATTTATGTTTTCTGTGTGTTTCAGGTTTCGCAATAGACTAAAAATAAGGTTGTGTAAATACCTAGATTACCTTATTATCGCAGAATGTTTGTAGATACTGCACTAGTCTGTATTGGGCAGTTTTGATGCGGGATTGAAAGTATTTCATCTTGTTCAGCAACGCAGCACATTCCCAACACAGTAGTAAGCCCCTTGCGTCCTGAAATTAAAGGTTTATTTATTTATTTATTATATTCTTTATTGTACACCGCATGAACAAAAAAAGATACAGGACAAACATTATTCAAAATAAGTGTACAATGGGCGGCCTTATCGCACAGGGCGTTCAATCTACACTAATATAATAAAGAGGTAAGTTTGTTTTTTTTCTGGGAGGTAATCTCTGGGAGAGTACTTCCGATTGCTAAATTTTTTTCACAGATAGAAAGCTGCTTTATTCCTGAGTGACATAGGCTATATTTAATGTACACGGGCGAAGCTGCAGGCAAAAGCTAGTGTTATATAAATAATACATATACTTGTGTCGAAAAATAATAATAAACACTCACATTATCATTTTGTATCACGTCTTCTCTCAATTTTACGAAGAGCGCTTTTGTCTTACCAGTTATACATTTAAGCTTTCTATCAGTGCTCAAACAGCCTTGGCATATCGTAAATATATGATTAGATTCATCTTTTATATCCATTTTAACTAATAAATCAGTCATTTTCACATTTATTTATATTTTAGACGGAAAATCGTGATTCCGTGTTGTGAAATCGAATTTGACATTGACAGTTTAAGCTTTTTTCTTATTTACTAAAGGAGAGGCTATAATTGTTTAACCATATTGCCTAGTCTTACGTCCAAAAACGCCACACCATCAACAGCGTGCGCCATGGGCCATGTTTTCTTTGCGATATGTTTTAACAGTTCGATTTTGCCGAGATCACTCCTGTAACTCCTGTTTCAATAATTCCATTCGCATTCCACATTATTGTACAGTGTGATTGTATGAAGTAAGATTTCTAGTCTGAAGAGCTTGACCAGTATTTCATATATTATTGGGCTCTGAAAAAATCTCATCTTCATAGCTAAAATACTGGTCGTACTGTCTCTGTAAAAATTTTAAATAGAGACAGGGCGACTAGTATTTTAATCAGGTAATCTCTGGCTTTACCATGATCTACTCAATCATAATTAAAATGGTAATTTGTATTATGTAGATTTTGTCCGTTTATACATAATATGTATTAATAAGTCTGCAAAATCTTTATAACTTCAGTTCACATTACGTTGAATGGATAGCATTAAGAGCTCGTGGTGAGACTCGTGGTCCGTGGAAGCATTTTATTAGTGTCCCACCGAATGTTCAGTTTCGGCAAAAAAAACGACTTTAGATGGCAAACCTGCCGAAACTACGAACGACACCGAAACTGCAGTCGGGAGTTCTCGCGCTGTGATCGGTCATGTTCAGCTCGTTAAATTAATTCCAAGCGAGTAGGCAACGAAGACATTTTGTTGTGGCCACGTGCCTAATCATGTCGTGACTGGCTTGTGTTTATCAAATTAAATCGAGTGCAGTAAAATTCATGATATAGTCTGTCTAATAAGTCAACCGACTTGGAAATTTTGTATAATATTTAATCATTTAAAAAATAGGTACTTATATTCGATATTTTTCTTATGGTTCTTCTGTTAGTAAACAATGATCTCTATCTCTTAATCAACCTTGATTATTGAACTCGTGTTGACTACATCAGATTTCATTAAAGCCTAATAATTACCCAAGTCGTTTAACTTATTAGACAGACTCTCAACGAATATAAATACCAAAATGCATTAAAAAAAAAACACAAAAAACATGTTCCTTGTAAAGAAGTTTTGGTTTCGATTTCGTTTTCGTCCGATACTGAGACTGTTGCCGAAATTTGGTTTCAGATGAAATCCAGTACCTCTACCACGAGTTTAAAGCAATAGTATTTGTCGATACTCGATAGCGACTACGTATACCTACCTATATTTTGTGTAGCAAATTTTGGTTCCGTAAGTGACCGCTAGAGGCGCTGTAAAATTTGCCATACTAAATATTTACGTAGTTGGTATCGAGTATCGACAAATAATATTGCTTTAAAACTTTAAACTCATGGTAGAGGTACAGATTCGGTCGGACACTATATTTTATACATGCTTTGGAACTTCTTACAGTATCTATCATCAGCCTTTTTAATGTTCCCACTGTTGGGATTCAGGTCTCTAGGAGTGAGAATGGGCCGTAATCCACCACGCGGGCCCAGTGCGTGTTGGTGAATGTCACATGTCTTCGAATTTTGCGTTCTAGGACATGTCGGTTTCCTCACGATGCTTTTCTTAGCCGTTTTAGAGCAGTGGTGATGAAATAAAATACACAAAGTAATGCGCCTGGCTTGGTTTGGACCCTCGACTCGTAAGTCGAGGCCGCTACCAGTCGGCCATAACTGCTCTCACAGCTTCTTACAGTACTACGTTTATTGCTTCTTACAGTAATTTAAGGGAAAATAATACACTGAATAAAATAACTGAGTATTTTTATTTCCTTAACACCTATTTTAGTAAAAATGTCATCTTAAAATAGTTAAATAAGTACTTAAAAGCCAAAATTTTGCTAATTTTTGTAACATTATACAACCTTGGAAGTGTTTTAAGAATAAATTTAAAAAAAAAGTCGTGTGGCACTCGGGGACTGCCGCAGTAAAGCTATTGCATAGCATTTTTATCAACCTAAGCAATTATAATTATTTATTTATTTTATTTATGCAGTATTTTTTTTTCTTTGATATTAATTGAAGTTACACTTTCACACATTGAATTGAATTTTAATTGATTGTTCACTCATGTGTTTTCTTATCGGTCACCACGCTCAAAAAACAAATGAGTGGGGGGTGTTAGGTTTTTTCGTTACGGAATTTCTGGATTCGGTCTCCACGCTCAAGGCCCGCGATAAAAGCTATGCAATAGCTTAATAAAATAATATATAAAACATTAGTTTTAGTACTTATATGTGAAACCCGAAACATGTGTCTAGTTTTTTTTATATAAAGAATCTATGTACAAAATTTCATAACTGTATCATGAAAAATCACAAAGTTATAAGCTTGTTATGTTACTTGGTTGTCCTCAAAAATACATGGTCACCGGGCGATTGAGGTGCTGTTTTGCTCCCACACCCAGCTGTGCGTTGGCTCCTAATGCCTGCTATGACCTGCCATGAACTGTGATGTACTTAGTGTCAATGCGTTGGTGTCCAACATGTGACTTTATTTATAATACTTTTGGGGAAAAATCGAACAAGTTGTAAAAAATATTGGAATCGATTAAGTTACTACAACATCAGTTGAGCGAGTCCAATGACCTGAATGTAGTATTCGGCGTTGCGTACAAACTACCTACAGGTCATTGGTCTCTCAGCTGACGTTTTCTTAAATAAATTAATTTCGTACATGCGTAAATTAATACGAGTTTTAAAAAAAGGTGCTTTATTTTTTAATTTTATCTTGACAAATCGATAGTGTTTCATGTACCTGATCGACCCTCCACGGGATTAAAATTAAAACGATCAAAATTTAGCGGTGTCTCAAGTTTCACATATACTCGTACTCAAAATAATGTTGTAAAAACATTATAAAATGCTGACTCAAAGATAGTTATTGATTCCTCTGTAAATAATATACAATATTTTTTGTTTAGAAAATTACTTACCGACTATTGACAGTTTTTACAAACAATATTCCTAGACGTATCAGTCAAGATTTAAACCTCTTAACAGCTTACGTCGGATAAATCCGACAAATACTTGCGTTGAGATGTGCCGGCAATATTGCCATAAGTGGGAATATTGGTTTTTTTTTTTCGATGGGAAAAATCATCTAATGACAACCCCCGCTTGGGCGGAGCGGGGGATAGTGTCAGACTCCTTACTGACTAAAAAACCCATCCCGTTCCTTCAAGCCTTCATACCGGAACTTGAGCTATATTTCGAATTAACCCTGGCCTAGCCTATTAAGGCTTCGACGAGGCTGGGTCCCTGCTGTTGCTGACAACTTTTTGAGGCGCGCGGGAACAGTGCGCGCCGTCGACGACTTGGGCTTGGTCCGGACAGTTACCGGACGGCCGGACAGCGAGCTACCCATTGCTCACTGTCCGCAAGCCCGCGCCTACGGTGGCTGGAAATCAGGATCGGAATCCCGGCGGCGGCAAGAGCACCGTTGCCTGATGCGGTCGGCCTCGTGGGAATATTGGTGGTAATATTGCCCGAAGTATGAATATGGGTGGCAATATTCCAATATTGCCGGCATTATATCTCTACTCTCGCGTCTATTCCTGCAGGGTCGCACATCCACGATCAAATACTCGCATCTCGTCAGCTCTCCTGTCACCTATGGGGATTGAAGAGCTAAACGAGATGGAGTACCCAGTCCCGAACACACGACCCTGAATAGGACGCGAGAACACTCGTCGGATTAATCCGACACGGCCGTTTAAAGGGTTAATATTTTTTTAAATAGTAATTTTGTTAAACAAAAGCAGGAAGTAACTTTTTGTTCTTAAAAAATATTGTTCGTTTTAATTTTTAAATAGTTTCGATACACACAGCATTAGCATTCCAACGGCATGATTACGACTTCGGTCTTAGCGGCGCGGCGAGATGGGGTGCTATTCTCTAAGAAAACGCAGCGCTGGCACAGCGACGAGTCGTCAGCGCAGTACATTGAATTAACAATCCAATGTAAAGGGTCATTGGGTTGTTAATTCAATGTACTGCGCTGACGACTCGTCGCTGTGCCAGCGCTGCGCTTTCTTAGAGAATAGCACCCCTGGGCGGCAAAAGAAAGCGGGTGCTACGAGCGGCGTGCTTCAAACATTTACATACTTTTGATCTTAGGGTCAACTCACACCGAAAGAGCGGCGAAGGGCAGCGCAGTTTCATTGTCATATGAATTTTAACTTTATTTTCATTTCAAAATATTTTATCAGAAAATTTAAAAACTACACAATTTTTAAACGTCATGCAGGAATATAATTTCACTCAACATGTAAAAAGCCCTACACGTATTACATCAAACACTGCGACGTGTCTAGATCTAATATTTACTAACTTTAGATACAAAGACATGTACGAAACTACAGAAGAATTGGGTTTTTCAGACCACCATAGCACAATTTTACATTTAAAAATACCCGAAAAATCGGAAAAAAGTTATTGGTACGTTATGAAAAGGCTATATAATAATTCAAATATACTAAAATTCAAAGATAAAAATATTTTCATTAACTTATTATCGCATGAGAAACACGAACGAGAGAATTCCCCGGAATTCCTGCGGCGCCGCGGGCATCCGCGCGACTCGTTCGAGTTTCTCATGCGATAATAAGTATGTAGCGACATCTATGGCGCCACATAAGAACTACGAAGAAAGTACGAAATCCTGTATCTAAAGTTCTCCGCGCGATTTGAACATATACGACAACCCGAAATCATCTATCGGGCAGTCGCCCACCAGACTATAACACCTGTCTGGTCGGAGGATCCTCCCTTTTCAACGGAGGTTTGCGGGACTTTACTCTCTGTTCCGCATACCTCCAAAAGTATTATGGTAATGATAATAAAGTTAAAATTCATATGAAACTGAAACTGCGCTCCGCTTCGCTGCCCTTCGCCGCTCTTTCGGTGTGAGTTGACCCTTACCGCTGGCCGTTGCTGCGCTTAGCTACGCTCCCAGCGGTAAGGTCGTGAACGTGCCGTAAGATCTGGCCACGACATGTACCATCAAAGATCATGCATTGACATCCCCCGCCTTTGGGCGGAGCGGGAGATAGTGTCAGACTCTTACTGACTAAAAGACCGACCCCGTTCCTTCTAGCCTTCATACCGGGGCTCGAGCGCCCTTTCGGATAACCCTGGCCCCAGTAGGCTTCGACCCGGCTGGGTCCCTGCTGTTGCTGACAACTCCTTGAGGCGCGCGGGAACAGTGCGCGCCGTCGATGACTTGGGCTTGGTCCGGACAGTTACCGGACGGCCGGACAGTGAGCTACCCATTCCTCACTGTCCGCAAGCCCGCGTCTACGTTGGCCGGAAATCGGGATCAGAATCCCGGCGCCGGCGATAACGCCGTTGCCTGATGCGGTCGGCCTTAGCGAGTATTACTGCTTCGCAGAAGTCGGCTCGCGCCTGCCACTCCTTCTCGCTCCGGACCATGGCCTCAACCAAGGCTCGGAAAGACACTTCCGCCTGACCATCGCTAAGTTAATTTTTGCTTGCACTTGAATGGGTTTGATTTGGAAGCGCGTGGCAAGGTTCAAGCGAATTTTTTTTAAGTGTTCAGCAGAGGTCGGAGTAGGTAGATTGATTTAAGATCGTTGACGTCAAACGTAGAGGATAATATGGATATGCCACCAAAATACCGGAACTTCATATTTATTGTGATATTTGTTCCGGAATTTTGAAATTAGCACGAATTTGAGTTTAAGGTGAAAAACGTATTACTAATATCAATCTAAGCTGCCAGTGTTAGCTAATCGTGAAAGAAATCATTATTTTATTTTATACAAATTAAAAATAATTGTTCATTGAATTCAATCAATCATTCATGTAATAAACGATTTTGTTAGCCTATCTGTATGTTTTTTATTTTATTTTATTCCATAATTCCAATCCCAGAACTTTTTCCCGTACTTCCCGCACATCATGGATAAAATGGCATGTCCATATTATAATTTCTTGTCGCAAGTATAAATGGTGTAAGGGACAGCCCTCCACAAACTTTAAGGGCTTGCTCAGTAGACGAAACTGAACAACCCACCATAAAAAATTTATTCAGGATACGAAAAAAAAAATTCAGCCTCTCCATACAAACTGTTCAATGTTAATAATTTTGTATGGTGAGGCGGATTTTTTTTTTCGTTTCCTGAAAAATTTTTTTATGGTAGGTGGTTCAGTTTCGTCTACTGAGCAAGCCCTTAAAGTTTGTGGAGGGCCGTTCCTTACACCTTGTATAAAATCAATCTACCTACTCCGACCTCTGGTGATCAGGCAGAAATGACCGCGATGGTACATAAGACAAATTAACACAGTCATACTGACTACTTAAACGACTGGATGGACATTCCTACCCCATTTCCACATCCACCTAACACAATCATACATCACCTCATGGGCGCTGGAAGAAAATTTTTCAAGGGGTGCACATCTGAAAATTTACTATGGGTTTTAGTCTGTAAATGTCTGACTCTCCAACAAGAGTAGGTGGAACTTAAGGAGTGGAAGTCCCTGCCGGGGTCTGTGTTTCCTGATAGCTTTTTTTTTATCTGTTATAAACTAGTACTTGACTGCGATCCCGCCTGATGGTAAGCAGTGATGCAATCGTTGATGGTGAGGCGCACTAGTTTATTAGGAGCCTATTCACTCTAGCCTTGAAGACATCCAAATTATAATCGGACGGGAAGACCGCAGCAGGCAGACTGTTCCAGTCCTTCGAAGTACGCGGTATAAATGACGAGGCGAAACGCTTAGTCCGGACCGTAGATGTTTCAACAACGTAAGGGTGGATACTTGCCGTGCGCCGGTTTGTCCGATGGTAGAAATGAGATGGCGGAATCAAGTCATGCAATTCCCGCGCACACTCTCCAAAATGCAATCTGTAAAACACCGAAAGTCTGGCTACCCTACGCCTGTGCTCAAGGCTTTGAAGAGTGGACTTAACCAAATCTGGATCACCAATCAGCCTCTTCGCACGACTTTCCATCAAGTCCAAAGCTGCCAGGTGGCACTTTGCAGCACCAGCCCATATGTGGCTGCAGTACTCCACACACGATCGGACCTGTGCTTTGTATAACATTAAAAGCTGTCTCGGTGTGAAGTACCGCCGGACTTTTGCGAGAACGCCTAGTTTCCTAGCAGCTACTTTGGCTTTGGACTCAATGAACCGCCCAAAATAGCTATAACTTCGGGGTCTTTAAGGTAAGAGAGAATAGGTTGCTTCTAGGCAAGCGAGCTCTGTCATATCATATCATATCCTACAGTTTGGTTCCTCCTCGAATCCCCTTCCCAGCACCCATACATACACCGTCATACACACAACCCATCTTTCTTTCCCCAAGTTTACATCTGCTGTCTAAACATGGCCGTTATTTCTTCAACAGTCTTGTTCTTCGTTTCAGGAACTTTGAAGAAGATGAAGAATATGAAGATCAGTTGGAGAACCGCGAAGATTATGAACACGTTCGCTCCAAGTGCGATCTGTGGAGAAAGATATGTTATTAAAAATGGATAAAATAGTACACATCAAGTGTAAGTGTTGGAAAGTTGTGAAACAAGTGGAGAAAGTTTGTCCTTAGGACTGAGGCGAAATTCGCCCGAGCTGTAGGCGAGGGTGTTATAGATACGAGAGCTGCAGTGATATCCACTTCGTGTAACAAACGACGTTTGGTACACGTGGATTTTTTTTTAAAGAATAAGAAACTGCTACCTATGTCCTAGAACCAAAAATTCGAAGACATGTGATATAGATTAATTACACCCAGACACAGAAAAAATGATCATGCTCATCACATAAACATTTGTCCTGGGTGGGAATCGAACCCACGACCTGCGGTAGAGCAGTCAGGGCCACTAACCACTAGACCAACAGGCCAGTCATAAAGGTATGATACTTACAGAGAGCTGCAAAAAGCTGAGTCATACTTACAGAGAGCTGCAAAAAGCTGAGTCATACTTACAGAGAGCTGCAAAAAGCTGAGTCCAACAATAAAGTTGGCTGTCCAGTTCACTGTGACTGCTACCGACGTCGCAGCCGGTCGTGATGACTGGTTGAATAGTTCTGTGAGTAAACAGTAGAATATTGATGTATTTTACAGGAAAAATGCTAAGGAAAGTTGGAACTAACCTAACACAAATGAACTTGTATGTCACTGAACTTCTCTCAAACGACTGGACCGATTTTGATGAAATTTTTTGTGTGTGTTCAAGGGGATCTGGGAAAGGTTTAGATTCACAATTTTGTCCGCTGGACAATGTTTTTTTAATTAATTTTTAATTTATTAGTAGTTGATTTTGGAATGTTTTACATTGGATCCGACAGACGGCGCTACCATCGCAGTGTCAAATTTTAAATAATATTCGAATTTTAATTTTAGTCTGTCCCGACAGTTAGCGCTGCGATCAAATAAAAAAAAAAGTTTCTATATATATAAAAGGAAGTCGTGTTAGTTACACTATTTATAACTCAAGAACGGCTGAACCGATTTGGTTGAAAATTGGTAGGGAGGTAGAGAAGAACCAGGAGAAGGACATAGGATATCTCGTTTTTATTTTTTTTTATTTTAGAGTAGGGTAGAGTAGGGTATGGTAGAGTAGGGTAGGGTAGAGTAGGGTAGAGTAGGGTAGAGTAGGGTAGAGTAGGGTAGAGTAGGGTAGAGTAGGGTAGAGTAGGGTAGAGTAGGGTAGAGTAGGGTAGAGTAGGGTAGAGTAGGGTAGAGTAGGGTAGAGTAGGGTAGAGTAGGGTAGAGTAGGGTAGAGTAGGGTAGAGTAGGGTAGAGTAGGGTAGAGTAGGGTAGAGTAGGGTAGAGTAGGGTAGAGTAGGGTAGAGTAGGGTAGAGTAGGGTAGAGTAGGGTAGAGTAGGGTAGAGTAGGGTAGAGTAGGGTAGAGTAGGTAGAGTTGACAGCTTAGATAAAAGGTAACTATTAGGCGGTACGAAGTTTGCCGGGTCAGCTAGTTTCATATAAAGAAACAGTGAAGCAAAACGTATTGTCTCACTATTTCTTTTCATGACATTGTCGAAAACGTATTGCTTCACTGTTTCTTTATATGAAATTGTCAAAACGTAGTAACCGGTTCCGAGGCACTGGCAACCGGCATCCGGCGCGGCGGCACGGCGGCTACAAACTGTTTTCAGATTTATTCCTATACCTGTGTTATAAGCAGGGATGTTAGGGAGCTCCATAACCGTAACCGAAACTAACGGATATCCGATATAAAATAATATCCATAACCGTAACTGAATCCGAAATAAAAGTTTCGGATAATATCGGATAAGGGCGGAGCCTAATTGCGACACGTTGTGACAGGCTGTGCCACAATTAATGAAATTGTCGCAATTACTTCTGAAATTTCTTAAATATCTAATATCCATAACCGAAATTATCCGAAACTAACGGATAATCCGAAATAATTTCATATCCGTATCCGTAACCGGTATAATAATCATTTCTATATCCGTATCCAATTCGTATCCGAAATTTCATATCCATAACATCCCTGGTTATAAGCATCGATATATACACCGTTAAATATTAATCGTTTTAATCCCGTGGAGGGTCGATCCAGTACATGAAACAGTATCGATTTGTAAAGATAAAATTAAAATATAGAGCACCTTTTCTACAAAACTCGTATTAATTTACGCATGTACGAAATTAATTTATTTAAGAAAAGGTCAGCTGAGCGAGTTCAATGACCTATAGATAGTAGTCGGTGTCGCGTACTTTTCTGTTGTACTGGAAAACAGTAAATTGCGTGCCTAAATGCGGGTTTTTGAGTAAGTGTATTGATAAAATATTAACAGACTTACCAGTAACCAAGAACCATGGGATAGATCCAGGTCCAACAGCGAACATCACGACGAAGAGTATTACCAGCGCGATGCACAGGTATGACACCCAAGATATATGAGCCTGAGGGATAAACATATATAATAATAATAATAATATTCCACAACTATCACACAACGCCGTCTAGTCCCAAGCTAAGCAGAGCTTGTGTTATAAGTACTAGACAACTGATAAACATACTTATATATTTCTAAATGCATACATATTATAGATATATTACACCCAGACACAGAACAAATGATTATGCTCATCACACAAACATTTGTCCAGGGTGGGAATCGAACCCACGACCTCCGGCATAGCAGTTAGGGTGACTAACCAATAGACCAACAGGTCAGTCCATTATTTAATACAGATACAAGATATGTAGTGTGTAAGGGACAACCCTCCACAAACTTTAGAAGTCATAACACACTTAAACGATTCTGCTCCAACATCGCTCCCGCCCAACACCGCCCTAAACTAAGACGACTGCTCGCAGTCCACGCGGTGACAGCTAGCAGACGGCCAGCTGTCCATCCTGCGACCGCTCTCGCTTTTGTGTAGATTTTGACCGAATGAGCGGCGACGCCGCGGCGACCGCTCGTCAACAACGTGCGGTCAGCGAGGCGTCAACTACCGAGCAGCCTGACGGCGGTAAGCTCGCTGACAGCGAGCTGTCTGCTAATTTATGATGCCAATGTAAAATATATTTTAAGAGCAATGCTTAAAGCCCATATTTGAATGATATTCTTTTTGCCGGGTGGGAGCAGAGTCGTGTAAGTGAGCTTTAGGGCTTGCTCAGTAGACGAAAGTAAACAACCTTCCACAATTATTTTTTCCAGAAACGAAAAATAAAACGGCCTCTTTTTATATTAATATAAACTAGTGTTTGACAGTGATCCTACCTGATGGTATACAGTGATGCAATCGTTGTTGGCGCACTAGTTTATTAAGAGAGGAGATTCCAATTTACTCTAGTCTTGAAGACACCCAAATTATAATCGGACGGGAAGACCGTAGCAGGCAAATTGTTCCAGTCCTTCGACGTACGCAGTATAAATGACGAGGCGAAACACTTAGTCCGGACCGTAGAGGCACAAAATATATAGGTACAGAAGCCAATCTACATACTGTGCGCGCTCTCACAACGCTCACATAGACACCGTTCACGGACACGACATCTTGGAGCACCTCGGCCCGCTCGTCGAACAGTTCCGGCTCAAACGCTCATTAGTGTGCGTCCACTGAGCATAGGTATAAAAAGTGAAGTACATACATGAGATTGTCTTCTGCACCTATCTATTTTGTGGTAGAAGTTTCAACAACGTATGGGTTGATACTCGCCGTACGTCGGTTTGTCCGATGGTAGAATTGAGATGACTGAATCAAGTCATGCCATTCCTGCGCACACTCTCCAAAATGCATCCATACATAATTATAAAGATTGGATAGTTTGTATGGAGAGGTCGATTTTTTGTTTCGTTTCCGGAAAAAATCTAAAGCCTCGTACAGACATCGCGAGGCGTGCGTCGCGAATGGTTCCTTTCGATTGCCTCGGACTGTGTGAACGTGTGTGCTCACAGTGAGCATTCGCGTCATACGATCGTTGCGAACGCAGCCTCAGTACGAGCTATGCGCTTCAAATGGACGGACAGGTGTTGCGTGCTCAACTCGAGCATGTGTCGTTAGGGACGCACGCCTCGCGATGTCTATACGAGCTGTAGGGTTGTCGGAAACACATAAAGATATGAATTCAGCACAATATACTCACAAACATGGGGGATAAGAAAAGAAATCGAGGTAGACAGTATCGAAGATGGGATGACGAAATCAAAAACATAGCAGGGAGTACATGGACTAGAAGAGCTCAGAATAGAGCAGAGTGGAAGGAAATGGAGGAGGCCTTTGCCAAAGTTGGGCAAACAGACCAGGTTGTTGGTGTCACTAACTCGTTAGAGTTGTTAGATTAAGGCGTATAGTCCCTTGAACCATCTGACCGAAATTATGTGAACGCAACTCTCGCACTCGCCTAGGCGGCAGTACGCAAATCTGTGCATTTATTTTCGGCCAGCAGCGCCCGGAAAGCGCTTTAAATCCATTTTCTCTGTGAGATATTGATTGATTTACATATGCAATGTTCACTTTGAAGAATATTTAACCACCAATTTTTATGTGTAAAAATGTTTCTAAAGGTCCAAGCCGTTTCGAAGGAGTAGGGAAAAGTTGCGAAATTGTTAAATATTTTTTTTTGACAAAAGTATTAATTGCACGAAAAAATCAAATGTTGATATTATTGTTCATGAATCTATAATAAACATATATTTTTTTCAAACCAATTGACCTAGCCGTTACGGAGGAATAGGCCTCAGAAAATCACTGTTTTATGGCACTTTTGGCCCTTAAGAAACTTTTGTATATAATAACTTCGTGTTCAACAATTTTCTTGAATTTATGAAGAAATTGGTCTGAATAAAGGCTTATTTATTTATTTATACTCACATACATGTAGGCGACGACCAACCCAACGGTACACACGAACATCCCCACGAACCCAGACAACAGTAATGTCTTGCGGCCCGCTACCTCCACCAGTACGAGACTGATGACTGTCATCACCACGTTCATGGCACCCATACCTAGAGGGAAACCAGAAAGATTATCATTTAAACCACAGAAGAGATGAAAGATTGTCTTGTCTCCCACCCTCTAACTCCACTACAGACAATAAACCAATACGAACGCGCATTACGCAACTAACAGACCCACGCACACTTAGATCGCAAGTTTGCATATAAAGATGTCAGTGGAGAAGAAGAGACGGCGTTGATGCTGCAGAACTGTTGGGCCACCGTCACGACTATGGCTATGAGGAGCGGTTGCCGAAGCTTACATAACCTAGCATAGTTCTAATTCTCACTTGCACAACATAGCATGGTTCTAAATCCCACTTACCCAAAGTAGCATGGTTCTAAATCTCACTTACCCAAAGTAGCATGGTTCTAAATCTCACTTACCCAAAGCAGCATGGTTCTAAATCTCACTTACCTAAAGTACCATGGTTCTAGATCTCACTTAACCAAAGCAGCATGGTTCTAAATCTCACTTACCCAAAGTAGTATGTTTCTAGATCTCACTTGCCCAAAGTAGCATGGTCCTAAATCTCACTTACCCAAAGTAGCATGGTTCTAAACCTCACTTACCCAGAGTAGCATGGTTCTAAATCTCACTTACCCAAAGAAGCATGGTTCTAGATCTCACTTACCCAAAGCAGGATGGTTCTAATTCTCACTTACCCAATGTAGCGTACTGCGACTGGCTCGTAGTCAGTTTGACCCTAGTGAAGATGTCAGTGGAGAAGAATATGACGGCGTTGATGCCGGAGAACTGTTGGGCCACCATCACGACCATGGCTATGAGGAGTGGCTGCCGAAGCTGACGGTTGCTGAATAGCTCCCGGAGTGTCACTTTCTTGCTGATTTTGTTTTTTTCTGCTTCCTGGAATGTGAGGATGAAAAATTGAGGATGTGGAAATAGTACATTTCGATACAACTGGAGAAAGTTTGCCATTGTGGCCGAGGCGGAATTGTTATGGAACAGAGTACTGCAGTGACTTTCCACGTGTATAAAATGATGTTTTTCAATACACTTACAAATATATTTAAATAAAAGGGGGTTGACGCGCTATTCGTGAGGGTCGCTAAACGCCCAGCTTGATACGATAAATGTAATAAATTGTGACGGGGGTGAGCTCGTGCATTTTTCCACTCTAGTGCGGGATACCAGCGGATTTTCCAGTAAATAGATTGAAAAATATTT
The DNA here is from genome assembly GCA_929112965.1 of Mythimna albipuncta. Lineage (NCBI taxonomy): Eukaryota > Metazoa > Arthropoda > Insecta > Lepidoptera > Noctuidae > Mythimna > Mythimna albipuncta. The sequence continues at coordinate 6,244,294 of OV815985.1, read as the reverse complement.
ATTATTTTTATATAGAAATGTACACATTATTGAAAACATAATTAAGTGTTGAGGTCATAGCGTGTGTTAGGTGCCCTCAAACAGCTGGGTGCAAATGCAAAACAACCCTTCCGTCGCCTGGATGGCCCAGTGACTATGTGTTTTTGCTGATACAACAAACTTATAACTTTGTGATTTTTCATGATACAGTTAAGAAAAGTAAATAGATTCTTTACATGAAAATGCTAAACATGGGTTTAAATAATAATACTATAATAATTATTATTATAGTAATTATTATTATTATATATATTTTTATTAATTTTATAAAGAGGTAAAGTTTTTTTTTTGTTTTTTTTTGTTTGTAGGAGATAATCTCTGGAAGTACTGGTCCGATTGCTAGAATTTTTTTCACCGATAGAAAGCTGTTTTATTCCTGAGTGACATAAGCTATATTTTATGAACGCGAGTGAAGCCGCGGGCAAAATCTAGTGTTGTATAATGATCGAAACGGTTACTAACCTGGTGCATCTCTTCCATTTCTCCATGGACCGCCACGTCACCTCTCAACCAGTTGAGTGCTGAAGAAAAAATGAAATGCTTGAAACGGGAGAAAGAACAATGAAGATGAATCACATAATAGCAAATCCATTTTTTTTTATATATAATATATATATATTGTATGTATTTATAATTATATTGTATATATGTACTTGTATATTTTTTTTCCCCTTAATTAATTTGTCCCTTGATTTGCTTGAAGCACACCGCAGACTACCCCCTTATTTAGTTTAAGTTCTTATATTCCATCCCAAGGTTGTCTAGAAGACATCGCTTTCAGCGATAAGACCGCCGCTGCGCACATAGGTTTAAGTTTCTGTGAAATTGTTACTATTTTGGTGTACAATAAAGTTTATTCTATTCTATTCTATTCTATTCTAAGCAGAGTCCAATCTAAGGGGGGGCAAGCCGGGCATTTGCCCAGAGCCTCAAAAAATGAGGGGCGCCAAAATTGACTGGCAGGTTGAGAATTTTATGTGCCATCTTCCAACCTATTTCAGGTTGGATAGTGGAAATATTTAAGACTCATGACTTATATGGTTTTGTGTATATAAAGGGTGGCGAAAATTATCTTTGCCCGAAGTGGCTAAATAGCTAGATCAGGCCATGTAACTAAGTACATCATATATGTAATTAATTTTCTGAGCATTTAATTGTTTAAATTATTAAAATCCGTCAAGAAATGGTTGATTTATTAAAGATTTTCTGAACGGCTACTTAGAAACGCGCGCTCTCGCTTGACTGTTTACGATGACGTCATCTGTCATGATCCGTGAGACAAACGGTGAGACGGCGCTGCCGTTTTAATCACGTTTGTTGGAGGCCGATCATGACAGATGACGTCACAACGATTCGCTTCATTCTCGGGCGCGTTTGTGGAACTCATATAATAAAATTGCCGTATCTTCGTCATTTTTGGTCCGATTTAAATAATTTCTTCACAGTATTTACTGTTTTTTTATGACGCTATATGTCTGCATACTCTGCAAAAAACATGGTGTAAACAGTATATCCAGTTTTAATTAGTTAAGTGTTTTTATTTTATTTGTTCCATCTATTTATTATGAGCCCATTGTGTCCCACTGCAGAGCAAAGGCCTCCCTTCCGTTATTCCACTCTTTTCTGTCACTGCCAATGCCACTGTCAATGCCACTTCTGGCCAATCCTTATTAGTCCAAATCGTCACGCCATCTCCTGGGCCTACCGCGTCGCCGGCTCCTGCTGTTCGTAATCAGTCAGTAGTCGCTTTCGCCCACTTTTGTTTCTACATGCGGCAGATGTGACCTGCCCAGTTCCATTTTAGTTTAGCGGCTGGGTAACTACGCCTGCGATTTGTGTTTTGGAACGAAGTATACTCTTCTTCTTCTTCCTGCCCTTGTCCCGTTTTATTTAGGGTCGGCGCAACACGTTTTTTTCTTCCATTCTGTCCTGTCACTCGTCACGCTATCACTAACTCCCTTTTCTTTCATATCACTTCTCACACAATCCATCCATCGTTTCTTAGGCCTCGCTCTCCCTCTCTATCCATCCACATGTAAATTCATAACTCTTTTAGCAACATGTTTTTCATCTCTTCTTGGAACGAAGTATACTGTTCTATCTATATTCAAATAAAAGGAAAGCATCAAACTAACTCCATATTCCAACTCACCCCTCTGCGCATACAATTCCTGTCCCTTATTCAGCAGCAAGAACTTCGGAGATTCAGGACACACAGGCAGAGTACATATCTGCAGCACTGCGGGAATGGCGGTGACTGCTAGGAGGTACGGCCATCCTTCCGGCGTGCCTAGCACGGACTTTAGCCCTAGGACTTGGGATAGGAGGATCGTCATCGTGATTACTAGCTGGTAGACCGTGCCTATCTGGAAGGGAAGAGAAGGGTTCATCAGTAACATAGGTAAGCGGATACGAAGTGGGGCCATGTCTACGCGATCCATTTTACGACTTAAGGTCACAGCACAGTTAAACGACTCTGCTCCAACACCGTCCTAAACTAAGACGACTGCTCGCAGTACACGCGGCGACAGCTAGCTGACAGCCAGCTGTCCACCCGCCGACCGCTCTCGCTTTTATGTAGATACTGACCGAATGAGTGGCGACGCCGCGGCGACTGCTAGCAGTGAGCGCGCGGACACCACGGCGACCGCTCGTCAACAACTTGCGGCCAGCGAGGCGGCAACTAACGACCAGTCTGACGGCGGTTAGCGAGCTGTCTACTAATTTATGATGTCAATGTAAAATATATCTCAAGAGCAATTTTTTAAGTCCATATTTGAATGATATTCTTTTTGCCGGGTGGGAGCAGAGTCTTTTAAGTGTGCTTTGCAGTTAAACTTTACGACTCTGCTCCAACACCGCTCCCACCCAACACCGCACTAATTTATTTATTTTATTTTTTTTTACTGACCGAATGGGCGGCGACGCCGCGGCGGCTGCTAGCGGTAAGGCTCGTCTACAACGTGCGGCCAGCGAGGCGTCAACTACCGAGCAGTCTGACGGCGGTAAGCTCACTGGCAGCGAGCTGTCTGCTAATTTATGATGCCAATGTAAAATATATTTTAAGAGCAATATTTAAAGCCCATATTTGAATGATATTGTTTTTGCCGGGTGAAAGCAGAGTCGTGTAAGTGAGCTATGACCTTTAAACTGAACTGTTAGAAGGTATATATGTATACACCGCTAAATTTTAATCGTTTTAATCCCGTGGAGGGTCGATCCGGTACATGAAACACTATTGATTTGTAAAGATAAATTAAAAAAATAAAGTAGCTTTTTTTCAAAACTCGTATTAATTTACGCGTGTACGAAATTAATTTATTAAATGGTACTTTATTTTTTTATTTTATATTTACAAATCGATAGTGTTTCATGTACCGGATCGACCCACCACGGGATTAAAACGATTAAAATTTAACGGTGTAGATACTATATGTATATAGATCAGGGTATCTCCCTCTTTCTCGCCTCGCACGCCTGATATTTTAACATGACATAGAAAGTATAACATAGCATTCAATCCACCAGCCTTTCAATGTTCCCACTGCTGGGACTCAGGCCTCCTCTCTAGGAGAGGGAATGGGCCGTAATCCACCACGCGGGCCCAGTGCGGGTTGGTGGATGTCACATGTCTTCGAATTTTTGGTTCTAGGACATGCCGGTTTCCTCACGATATTTTCCTTCACCGTTTTGAGAGCAGTGGTGATGAAGCTTGGAAGCCGGGGCCGTTACCACTCGGCTACCACTGTTCTCATGGCAAATATGATTTCCTAAATAATTTCCAAAGATATAGTACAATTCACGAATGATGGCGGGCGTGAAGTTTGCGCAGAAGGCTGCGCAGTAACGTGTTTTAGGAACCAAATGACGCCATGCGTGTGCGAGAAGAGTGTGGTATGCGCGAAAGTTCGCAAAGGCTAACTTCACGCCCGCCATCATTCGTGAATTGTACTGTAACTAAAGTAAGACAAACTCACAGATCCTCGGAGCGATACAGGCGATATTTCAGCCAGGTACATGGGCGCTAAACCGGCGTTCAGGCCACTGTTCACGCCGATTATAAGTCTGAAACAATACAGTGTTTTTGTAAAAGGAGAAGGCATGTGATGCGATCGTCTGAGTACGTGTTTAGTTAATATCACTTTGAATCATAGTCGTATTTTTAGGGTTCCGTAGCCAAATGGCAAAAAACGGAACCCTTATAGATTCGTCATGTCTGTCTGTCTGTCTGTCTGTCCGTCCGTATGTCACAGCCACTTTTTTCCGAAACTATAAGAGCTATACTGTTGAAACTTTGTAAGTAGATGTATTCTGTGAACCACATTAAGATTTTCACACAAAAATAGAAAAAAAGCAATAAATTTTGGGGGTCATATGCATCTCATCATAGGGATCATTTGCATACATAGAACTGAAACTCAAAAATTTTTTTTTCATCATACCCATGCGTGTGGGGTATCTATGGATAGGTCTTCAAAAATGATACTGAGGTTTCTAATATCATTTTTTTCTAAACTGAATAGTTTGCGCGAGAGACACTTCCAAAGTGGTAAAATGTGTGTCTCCCCCCTCTAACTTCTAAAATAAGAGAATGATAAAACTAAAAAAAATATATGATGTACAATACTATAAAAACTACCAACGAAAATTGGTTTGAACGAAATCCAGTAAGTAGTTTTTTTTTAATGCATCATAAACCGAAAAAAATACACTATTATTAAAATATCGATCAAAGTTACAACACATTACAAGAACTTTTATATTATGTTACTTGCTGCTACGGAACCCTTCATGGGCGAGTCCGACTCGCACTCACACTAGAAAATATGAAAAAAATCTGAGAAGTAGAACTTTATAAGGACTTTCTAGGAAAATTATTTTGAACTTGATGGAAAGAACAGTTTTTGTACAAAAAAGACAAAAGGGTTCTACAAAATAATTTCTGGACTAAGTTTGTAGTATAATCGAGCAAGCATTTTTTTTAAACTCATAAGTGGGCACACTTTATTGTAACGGACGGGAAACTACGGAACCCTACACTGAGCGTGGCCCGACACGCTCTTGGCCGGTTTTTGTCTTACTGCTGTATCGATTACCAGGCCAGCATACGTTACATCACTTTTCGACAGCGTTAACGATTGCAGAATAACAACTTGGCTAAGCGTTCTGGTGAGAGTATATTACCTTCCCAATATAAGCATCTCAGCGGAGTTGGCAGTCTTCGCGAGTCCCTCCAGTAACGCCGCAGCAAACACAAGTACGTTGTTCCAAAGTAAACCTCCTTTTCTACCGAGCCTGTGATAAAAAGTAAGTTTGATTAGCAATACCGTTTGTAAGTAAAGGCCTGCGCTCACTCGAGACGAGACGTCTTACGCAGACTTGTTTAAAACGTCTCAGACAAGTCTGAGACGTCTTAAACAAAACATTTTTGCCTAAGACGTCTCAAACCTGTCTGAGACGTCTTATATAAAACTGTTTTGTCCACGACACGAGGCGCTGTTGATAAAATATCGAAATATTGAAATATCGATACTTTTTTCGATTTTATTTTTTTGTCTTTTTGTCTTAAAAAACAATCGTAAGTCGGCTCAAAAATAATTGACTCAATTTATAATTCATGATATTATACAAATTAAATTTAAAAAAATATGAAAATGTAGCGTTCTCAGTAATTGTTCTTCAATTGTAACTAATAAAACATTTATGCACACCAATATTTCTCAAGTGGTTTACAAATACATATTGTTTATATGTTCAACTGTTTAAGTACTGCGATAATATCGATATATCGATATTTTATTTATCAACAGCCCTAACGCCCCGTGTCGTAGACAAAACTATTTTGTTTAAGACGTCTCAGACTTCTCTGAGACTTTTTAGATAGGTGAGTTTGTCTAAGCCGTCTTGTTTCAAGTAATAATTTAATATTAGAGGAGTCTTTATTTCCTATCTTATAACCAACTACAATACAATTAGCAGTTGAGTATGTTAAGGCTTGGCAAATGCTATTATAAGTAAAATAGTCTATCGCAATGCTTTTATAACGGCGTTATTAGTAATGAATGACTTATAATCATCTTTAAAGGATTACTTTGCTCAAAGGAGGATGCCGAAAGCATCAGGCAACGGCGTTATCGCCGCCGCCACCGCCGGGATTCTGATCCCGATTTCCGGCCAACGTAGGCGCGACCTTGTGGACAGTGAGCAATGGGTAGCTCACTCCGGTAACTGTCCGGACCAAGCCCAAGTCGTCGACGGCGCGCACTGTTCCCGCGCGCCTCAAGGAGTTGTCAGCAACAGCAGGGACCCAGCCGGGTCGAAGCCTACTGGGGTCAGGGTTTTCCGAAAGGGCGCTCGAGCCCCGGTATGAAGGCTAGAAGGAACGGGGTGGGTCTTTTAGTCAGTAAGAGTCTGACACTGCCTCCCGCTCCGCCCAAGGGCGGGGGATGTTAATGCATGATTTTTTCCACCATAAAAAAAAAGGATTACTTTGCTAGTTGGGTTAGCTTACCTGTCAGCAACGACCCCGGTGATGATGCCCCCGATCATGCCCCCCACACAGTATATGGCCACTGCTATGGACATCACTGTCGTCACTTTGGGGTCGTCTATTGCTGCTAGGGATGTGTTCGTGCCAGTTAAGACTTCTTTTTGAAGCCATTCGGACATTACCTGAAAAAAAAAAATTAAAAGGAAAGTTAAAGAACGCTCTTTGTCTATTTCGTCAGAGTTGCATTTATACAATGTATAAAGGATTATAGTTATAAAGGATTATTTGTAAATCACTAACAAACTTACAAGACTGTATTACTGACGTCATAAACAACAACTTTTGTTCTATGAATTTTTACAAAACTTAATACATTTACCAAAATCAAACCTTCAAGATTTCTATAGATACGACGCAAAAGCATAAGGGACCTTCGCCCTCCAATCCCCGCTCCCCTCCGCTATCGTACTATCGCTTGCTTTTCATAGACTTCGTAATATCTAGAACTGTCTAGAAACGTTCAATTTAAATATTTTTATGTTTGTATAAAAATCTGATGAACTAAAAAAGGAAAACATTTTTAAAAGTCATCTAACAAAAGTTGTTGTTTATAAAATGTTAGTAACATATTCTATTTCAGATTTTCATTCATAAATAAAAATATTTAAATTGAACGTTCCAAATAGAAGAAGTCGTGAAGTGAGAATATTGGTGACAATATTGCCAGCAACGGCACATCTCTAGTTCCAAACATTACGAAATCTATGCGAAGCACGCGATAGTACAATAGCGGAAGGGAGTGGTGATCGGGTAGTAAGGGTGATTTATGCTCTTGCGTCGCATCATACGGACTAGGTGGGTATAGTAAAATACAGAGTTGAAATGTTTTAGATAGAACAACGAAATCTTGAAGGTTGTTTTTTGGTAAATGAATTATGTTTTGTTAAAAGTCTTAGAACAAAAGTTGTTGTTTATGTTTGTAACATAGTTCTGAGAGGTTCTTTTTTTAATTCTTTATTGTACTCTATAACAACACAAAATAAGTAGATAACAAAGTTCATGTACATAGGCGAGCTTAACTCAAAGTTGAGTTTTCTTCCAGCAAACCATTAAGCGATAGAGAGAGATGACAATAGAGGGTAGGAGGGGAGGGGAGGTTGCTAGTATTTTACAAATAATCCTGTATATAAAAATCAATGCCACTTTTCGTTGTAATTTTCTAACTCAATATCGGGCTCAGCTATCCAAACCAAATGTTTAGGATTTGTTCGGACTATTTAGTAGATGGATTATGTGAAGTTTGGTAGTGTAGAGTAGGGTAGAATAGAGTATAGTAGGGTGGAGTAGGGAAGAGCGGGAGCGAAGCCACGCGGGCAATAGCTAGTATAATAATAATAATGATATACACCACTCATTTTTAATAAGTACAAATACTTAAAGGGCTTATAAGTAAAGTCCTATTATTATTTAAGGGCCAAGCGCCCGAAAAGTGCCATAAAAAAGTGATTTTCTGAGGCCTACTCCTTCGTAACGGCGAGGTCAATTTTTTTGAAAAAAAATATGTTTATTCATGAACAATAATATCAACATTTGATTTTTTCGTGCAATTAATATTTTTGTCAAAATAAAAAAATTTAGCAATTTCGCAACTTTTCGCAACTCCTTTGAAACGGCTTGGAATTTTATAAACATTTTTACACATAAAACTTAGTGGTTAAATATTCTTCAAAGTGAACATTGTATATGTAAATCAATCAATATCTCAGAGAAAATGGATTTAATGCGCTTTCCGGGCGGTGCTGGCCGCAAATAAATGCACAGATTTGCGTACTGCCGCCTAGGCGAGTGCGAGAGTTGCGTTCACATAATTTCGGCCAGATGGTTCAAGGGACTATACGCCTTAAGTTAAGCCTCAATAAATAATATTCACAAGCAGCAATATTATTAGCGTTTGTCCATATCCCAAAATCTCACTCAATTTATGGACATAATGTACACCCAGTATATTTCTATCAGCGGAGTCTACAGAATAAAACGGGACAAGGGCAGGAAGATGGTGATGAACGAAAGGTACTCACAGCTTGTGGTGCGTTCAGGACTCCGGTATTGTATCCATGTTGAAAGGCTGACCAGCATGCTGATGAGACTATAGCAAAGGCGAGCCGCAAGTTCATGCCCTGGAAGAAATATAAACATAATTAAACACTATACTTTAAACAGAATTAGGTTAGGTTAGGCCTGGACTCCTGGACACAAAATAGATAGGTACAGAAGTTAATCTACTTATAAAGCGCGCTCGAGCAACGCACACATAGACACCGCTCACGGACACGATATGTCGGAGCGCCTCGGCCCGCTTGTCGAACAGTTCCGGCTCAAACGCTTATTAGTGTGCGTCCACCGAGCGTAGGTGTAAAAAGTGAAGTACATACATGAGATTGTCTTCTGTACCTATCTATTTTGTGTCCTGGTGTTCAGGAGTAGGATATCCAGCCTTTAAGGACGTATTCACATATTTCGACAAATATCACGGTTTTTCGGGAACAATTATGATGCTTTAGGAATCATAATTATGAGTATATCTTGGTATCAAATAAAAGACAATATATTTATCTCCAGGATGGCATAAAAAAAATATTACGGTCTCATATAAAATTTTCATATAAATACGATTTTACCAACGCACTAATACAAGAAAATAACGAAACACAGTGCCTGAGTAGGAACCCGTAACTTAAATCCAGTAAACATTTTTACTTTAAAAAACATAAAATAATACAGCTTATATAGTCTTCAACACCTATAGATAATTATTTTGAACCTACATAAATAACTTTATGATTTATGACCAAAATAAAACCACGCTCAATATTTCTTCATACATTTTTCATTGAACGCGCGATGTCTAGCGTCAGTCCGCGCTCAGAAGCGCTTGTGAACGGGTGTCCGTATCGCTCTCTTACAAAAAATAAATACGTCTAAAATGTGTGCCGACTTGTATACTACGACTGCAAAGACGTGCTACTTTTTTGGACCGAAATAAAAGTACAAATATTATACTTATTTTTAAAATTGTTATTATGGAGTAATAATGGACTTACTGACACAGAATGAGTTTTATTCTAAAACAAAGACCAGAAATGGCCAACGGAACTTCATACTTACATAGATATCACAATGTAGATAGTTAAGCGACTATGACAATAAAAATAAATAAATGGTTCTGAATAGTTATATTAAAAATGGTACCGCCGAAGTGACCTGATGATGATGATGGAGCCGGAAGATAGGCACCGGAACTCCGTAGTTAATCAATGTGTCCTAGCCATGTCTGGGCTTATTAGAATTGTCATGAGATGCACTTTGGCTGTAAGGTACTATGGAACTGATTTGATGATGATGATGGAACCGGAAGTTAGGCACCGGAACTCCGTAATTAATCAATGTATCCTAGCCGTGTTTGGGCTTATTAGAATTGTCATGAAATGCCCTTTGGCTATAAGGTACTATCGAAGTGACCTGATGATGATGGAGCCGGAAGATAGGCACCGGAACTCCGTAGTTAATCAATGTACCCTAGCCGTGTTGGGGCTTATTAGAATTGTCATGAGATGCACTTTGGCTATAAGGTACTATCAAACTGATCTGATGATAATGATGATGAAGTTAGAAGATAGGCACCGGGACTCCGTAATTAATCAATGTATCCTACCCGTGTTTGAGCTATTTAGAATTATCATGAGATGCACCGCACTTTGGCTATAAGGTACTATCAAATTGATTTGATGATGATAAATAACCCTATAGTAATTCAATCGGGCGTTGAATTTTGTCATGAACCTTGAAACTCGATAAAAATAATTGGTTCGAGCTTAGAATATAGGTTATAATGACACGTATGACATCGTAGTGCAATTCGAGTATAGTACAAAATAAAACAATATCTTTTTTTTTTTATATAATGTATAGGCTTGCGTTTGACCACAATCTCACCTGATGGTAAGCAATGATGTGGCCGACGATAGAGCACGCTTGCCTATATCTTCGAATACCAAGATAAATTAGGACACTTTTCACTACATATTATAAAACAAAGTCCCCCGCCGCATCTGTCTGTCTGTTCGCGATAAACTCAAAATTTACTGCACAGATTTTCAAGCAGTTTTCACCAATCGATAGCGTGATTCTTGAGGAAGCTTTTAGTATTTAATTTGTTAAGTTTTTGTATGTATTTTTGTGTACTTTAACGTTATTTGTTGAAGATGTCGGGAAAAAATAAGCCGTCTGGGAGCTTTTAACGCAAATGCTGCCTAAATCCTTTAAGATATAACAAAATAAAGTCCGCGGTGGCATATGTCTATCTCTTAAGGTTAACATAAATATCCATTTTACTGCTTTTAAAAATTGGCATTCATGAAGCATTTATTGGAAAGCTATTTACATAATTACGGTATTAATTCTTATCAAAATAACTTCGCGTTCAAGACTATATCAGTATCTGTAAATTACTTTTTGAATCATTTAAATCGGACGTACCATTAGAAAGCTTTCATAAATTTAATAATTCTCAAAATTAAATTCACGAGTTCACGAGTTCCGCTCTTCAGTAGCTACGCATGACGCGGTCACTGATCCTCCCCCGCACCGTTTTGCCTACTGTTTCTTTAGGTAATAAGCCGAACGACAATAACGCACGACTGATGACTATGTTTTCTTTTGGAAGTTGTTGAAAAAATATAATTGCATTTTTGTTTTGTGTTTGTTTTCTTAACTAACACAACACCAACAATGGTAGTATATGTGAATTAAGGTAGTAAGAACTACGCTGTTCACGCGTGTAAAATGGAGGTCCAAAATTTATGGGAAATAACATTAGGTTACGCCACGCGGGCGAAGCCGCGGGCAAAAGCTAGTGTATTTATAAATCAATTTTTCCTGTTACCATTTTGATATACAAGGAATTAAAGTTGCCACAATATCATGATATCAAATTAACGATGATTTATTCATCTCCCAGTTACATGCTTTAAAATTAATAATACAGAAATTGGCTATGCTACAAATAGGGTCTGGATAGTACACATAACTTCTAAATCCGTTGTATATTTTACCTTATAATTATGAAAAAAAACTTTTTCCAAGAAAGATATAAAAGATTTCACTAGTCGGTGTTAAATAAGGAACAAACAATATCGAGGTACACCGACTTCCGAAGTTAAAATTATTTTGATGGTTTTAGTATTTTTTTTTAGTGAAGTGGGTTATATTTTTTTTGGAAAAAGTTTTTTATTTCACACTTTTTAGTTGTAATACACTTACTTACAGCCAGAGTACCTTTTTCTCATGACAATTCCAATTAACTCAAACCCTGCTAGGATAAATTCATTGTTTTAATATGAAACTTCCGTGTCTACCTTGCGGCTCCATCATCATCATCAGATCAGTTTGATAGTACCTTATAGCCAAAGTGCGGCGCATCTCATGATAATTATAAATAGCCCAAACACGGGTAGGATACATTGATTAATTACGGAGTCCCGGTGCCTATCTTCTAGCTTCATCATCATTATCATCAGATCAGTTTGATAGTACCTTATTTCCAAAGTGCATCTCATAACAATTCTAATAAACCCAAACACGGCTAGGATACATTGATTAATTACGGCGTTCCGGTGCCTATCTTCCGGCTCCATCATCATCATCATCAGGTCACTTCGATGATACTATTTTCAACACACCTATCCAGAACCATTCATTTATTTATTTGTTTTATCGTAGTCGCATAACTATGTTCATTGTGATATTTGTGTGAGTATGAACTTCCACTGGCCATTTCTGGTCTTCTTCACCAGTTCCACTTCATCAAATGTAATTTTTTGAATTTACACTCAAAAAATTACATTTTTAGAAGATGAAGCTTAAGTCTTTGATGAAAATACCAAAAGAACTATACGGTTGCTTATGATATTTGAGGAGTTCCCTTGAATTCGCCAAGATTCCATCATTAGATCCCGACTTGGTGACTATGGGACCATTTGGGAAGTATACACTTTCTAACAAAAAAAGAATTTCAAATCGGTTCGCAAGCAACGAAGCAGTGGCGGCGCTAGGCGTCGGCGACGTCGGCGACCGCCGACGGCCTCGCGCTTGAGGGGGCCTCGCAAAAAAAATTATTATTTAAAATTTAGTTATTCATTTTTATTTATTTTCATGTATAACTTGTTAAGTGAGTGAGTTTCTCGAAAACTAGAAGTTCAGTAGTTTTTGTGCTATGAGCACTTTACGGGCAGAATAGTCTGGCAACACTATGAAAGTTAAACAACTTCGTGCGCGAGACGGGGAATACCCGTGTCGTCTTTGTATTTCTTCTGTGAGCGAAACGTAAACAATCATTCCTTTTGTGAATGCAACGCAACACTCGCAGACTAGGCTCGCATGGACAAAATTTCTTTTTATTGTGTTGTAAAGTCATTTATTGTGTTGTAAAGTCAGTCAGTACCCCGGTGGTTGAGTGATGATTTAGTGGACAAAAGTGTTAATTTATATTGTGATTTCGTTCATACTTCGAAGGTTATAAGATAAGGTAAGTCAATATGAACTTTTATAACAACTTTAACGTAAAGTATTTGTCAACATCAATATAATAATTTTATAAGTCTTAATTGCAATGTATTTCTTTAAGGATAGGTATCGAAATTTTAAAAAGTGGATAGTTTATGTAGTTTTAAATTCAAACTGTGCTAGTGTTTTTTTTTCAAGAACTAAAATTTTTAGCTGTTCGAGTATGTTTACAAGCACGCACGTGCTTATAAAAATATTAGCCTCAAAATTGTCAACAAATTTTTATCGAGTTTTTCTATCGTTGCGCCTAGCTCTTTAGATCTAGATTACTTTGTATTAAAAGAACTCCGCACTAGAATCTGGTGTTGTTTCAGTACAAAATAACGTAAGTAAATAATTTTATTCAGTTGTCTATCAAAAGCATTGGCGTATCTATAGTTTTTATAATCTGCTACACAAAAAACATCGAACTACAGATCGATAGATCTCGTATCGCATTAATATTAACTTTGACGCTATTGGGCGTCACTAATAAAAATTAGTAGTAGTAATAGTAGTTATTTATTACATATATAAATATACCTAATTTATGATTAATTAAATAAACAATACTTCTAATTGTTATTTAATTTCAATGTTGTTGTTTTTATTTTTAGGTCATCATGTCTGCAGGACCAAGTAGAGACAGAGATAAAGGGAGGAAATGGGAATCCGGAGCATTCAAAAGAAAAAGAAAGGCTGAAGCTGTTATATCAAACCAAGCTCTAAGTTCCAGTATGATGAAATTTCTCAAGAAACCTTCTTCGAGTGTCACTGCTTCAGAGTCATCTGATGAAACTTTAGTTTCTGAGCCAGCATCAGAGTCAAATGAATCTTTTTTTGGAAGTTCTGATACAGTTTTACCGGCAACATCGAGCGAACCTACTATGATCCAAATGTCGGAACCCAATAAAGAGTTAGAAAGTGAAACGTTGTGTGACTCAGAAAATCAAGTGGAAGGAGTTCATTTAAAAGAGTCATTTATAGACTTAGATCCAGGGAAGTGGGTATTTCCAGTAAACGATGCGCAGCGTCATGACCTAATTCAAAACGGACCCAATCAAGATCTAGAGAAATCTGATGACAGTTACCCAAAAGACGCAAATAAAAGACATTTTTCTAAATTTCATTTCACTCGAAAATTAAGTAACGGCGAAACGCAACATCGCCGATGGTTAGTTTACTCCATTTTTCAAGATAAAGTTTATTGCTTTCCATGTAGACTTTTTTCAAATTTGCATACACAGATGGTAAAAGAAGGATGTTGTGACTGGAAAGATTTGAGTCGGATATTGCAAAGACATGAACAAAGTCAAGGACACATGGAATGCATGATTAAATGGATGGAATTCTATAAAGGAATCAAACACGGAAAAACAATAGATAAAGATAATGAGAGATCTATTAAAGAATCGCAAAAGTACTGGTATAATTTGTTTGAAAGAATGATTGATATCATAAACTACTTAGCCTCACACAATTTGGCATTTAGAGCTCATCGAGAAACCTTTAAATTGAACGATAGCAAAAACAGTGGCAACTTTATAGATTTATTTAAGTTGTTATCCAAATATGATCTGACACTACGGGAGCACATGCAACGTATTAATGAAAAGCAACTATCTCAACATTATCTGAGCCACGACGTCCAAAATGAATTGATTGCATTTATGTCTAAATCAGTTATTGAAGAAATCATACACAGCGTTAAACAAGCAAAATACTATGCCTTCTTGATCGATTGTACCAGGGATGTCAGCCGCGTTGAACAAATGTCAATAATATTAAGATTTTGCAATTCTTCAACTGGAGCAATAGAGGAACATTTTGTTGGGTTTATTGCCGTCACAGAAACGACGGGAGAATATGTAACAAATTCCATATTACAAGAACTGGAAAGAAATGGTCTAGATATCCAAAACTGTCGAGGACAAGGATATGACAACGGCGCCAATATGGTCGGTATTAATAAAGGTGTCAGAACAAGAATACTTAATATAAACCCAAGAGCATTCTTTACGCCGTGCGGATGTCACAGTTGGAATTTGCTTTTGATGGATGCAGCTAAGTCTTCTACAACAGCCAAAACGTTTTTTGGCTTCATCAATAAAATCTATGTGCTGTTTTCAAAGTCAAGTAAGCGTTGGGATATTGTGAAAACTAAATTAAAATTGACATTAAAACCTCTGTCTGAAACACGATGGGAGAGTAGAATCGGAGCAGTAAAAGCAATATTTTTGCAATTTGATGATGTTATCGAATGCGTGAATGACCTGAAAAATAAAAGTGATGATTCTGAAACTCTCAGCGACTGTGACGCAGTTTTCAATGAAATGTTAACTTTTGAGTTTGTTGTTGCGATACACGTATGGTACGAGATTTTATTACGTGTGAACAATATAAGCAAACTATGGCAAACGGTTCAAGTCAACTTGAAAGTCGCTATTGATACTTTACGGTCATTTTGCAGCTGGATTCAAGAATTCCGTAATACAGGATTTGACAATAGTGTCGCACAAGCTCGATTATTTGTAGAGAAGAGTACTTTCGAAATTGAGACTCAATTTAAAGAAAAAAGAACAGCCAGGAGAAAACGAATGTTCGATTATGAACATATTGATGAACCTATTCAATCTTTTGAAATGCAGTACAGAGTTACCTTTTTTAACACTATGATTGATGCTATTATAGTTGATACCGAATGTCGATTTAAAGCGCTCAATGAATATTTTGAACGATTTGGTTTTATTTATGATATCAGATATTTAAATTCTATATCAAAAGAAGATCTCCTCAAGTGCTGTAATGATTTAGGTACAATACTTCGGGAAGGCGAAAACAACGACATACAGCCTTTCGAACTGTATGAAGAACTCCAACTTTTAAAAACAAATTCACTAGACTCTATCAACGACGCGAAACAACTCATTCAATATATTTTAGAAAATAATTTGGAAGAAATATATCCAAATGTTTATATAGCAATTAGAATCATGCTCACAGTTCCTGTCAGTACAGCTTCCGCTGAGAGAAGCTTCTCAAAGTTAAAATTGATTAAGACCTACTTGAGAAGCACGATGAGTCAAGAGAGATTATCTTCGTTATCAGTTCTATCAATTGAAGCTGAAATAGCGTCTGGTATTAGCTATGACGTAATCCTGAAAAAGTTCAGTGAGGCCAAAAGCCGAAAACTTCGTTTATTTTAACTTCTATTTATGTAAGTTTTGTCATCATTTGATAAGCAATAAAACTTGTTTAATAGCAATAAAATATTTGATAAAACTTGTTGTTAATATTATTTTAACTATAATTCTGCTTACGTAATTTAATATTTTCTTGATTGGGAAAAAAGGAGGCCTCGCGAACCTAATTTGCCGACGTCCACGCGAGATCTAGCGCCGCCTCTGCAACGAAGTTATGCGCGAACATACATAAAAAAAAAATTCAAACATCCGAATTGAGAATCTTCTCCTTTTTTAGAAGTCGGTTAAAAATACATAAGTATTCATAGTTTTAACTGTATTTTACGATTAGATCGAATATTAAATTGGAAATACCCACTTGCTTCAGACATCGTACGAGTATTTATTGAGTTGAAGATTTAATTCATGTCGGAGAGGGGTTGTGCGTTGTACCTAATTGTCTGATAAAATCAATCTCAAATACCCATTTGATTTTGTTAAATATAATATTTTTAAAGAAATAAGCCTGGGAAATAATCGTAGGTTTACAAAGAAATTGGTCGTTATTAACCGTAACGATATGGCAACTACTTATTTTTGCTATACGAGTAGTACTCGAAACTGGATAAGCAGGCAATTACATATTGTCATATAGTAATACTGATATTAAAAATCAAACAAGAGTGACTCAATTAATACTTACTAAGAAAAATAAAATAATACCTCAAATATCAAGACATGTTCAGTTAAAGTATAAAATTGAGCGAACAATGGGCTCTATGTGTGCGTGCGCGTAGAACGATGTATTGCGGCCAAGATACCTAAATTCGAGCGAGTGAATCTTGCTAACGCGTCCTTAAGATGCATTTTGGTAAGCTTGTTTTTTTTTTTTCAGGTGGGATAACGATCTAGTGACATCCCCCGCTCTTGGGCGGGGCGGGAGATAGTGTCAGACTTTTAATACTTAGTATTTAAATTAGTTTCGACGTTCAGACGTCGATGTTTACGTTTCACCAGATTTGTGTAAAGCTTACTGTACGTAATATAAAGTATATTGTATGTAAACCGCGAAAATGTTCTACCGTGGTATCTTATGTGGTTTTCGAGCCAAATCGTATGTTTTAGTGGTTGAATTGTTCCAGTCCTTCGACGGTATAAACGACATAGGTATATAGCCTTTATTTATCTTTATATATATAATTCTTCTGTGAGTGTGTATGTCACTGAACTTCTCTCAAACGACTGGACCGATTTTGATGAAATTTTTTGTGTGTGTTCAAGGGGATCTGGGAATGGTTTAGATTCACAATTTTGTCCGCTGGACAATGTTTTTTTAATTAATTTTTAATTTATTAGTTGTTGTTGATTTTGGAATGTTTTACATTGGATCCGACAGACGGCGCTACCATCGCAGTATCAAATTTTAAATAATATTCGAATTTTAATTTTAGTCAGTCCCGACAGTTAGCGCTGCGATCAAATTAAAAAAAAGTTTCTATATATAAAAGAAAGTCGTGTTAGTTACACTATTTATAACTCAAGAACGGCTGAACCGATTTGGTTGAAAATTGGTAGGGAGGTAGCTAAGAACCAGGAGAAGGACATAGGATATCCCGATTTTTTTTTTTAACTTAGAGTAGGGTAGAGTAGGGTATGGTAGAGTAGGGTAGGGTAGAGTATGGTAGAGTAGGGTAGAGTAGGGTAGAGTAGGGTAGAGTAGGGTAGAGTAAGGTAGAGTAGGGTAGAGTAGGTAGAGTTGACAGCTTAGATAAAAGGTAACTATTAGGCGGTACGAAGTTTGCCGGGTCAGCTAGTATTATATAAAAATCAATGCCACTTTTCGTTGTAATTTTATAACTCAAGAACGGGCTCATCTATCCAAACCAAATGTTTAGGCTTTGTTCGGACTATTTAGTAGATGGTTTACGTGAAGTTTGGTAGGGTAGAGTAGGATATAGTACAGTAGAGTAGAGTAGGGTAGAGTAGGGTAGTGTAGGGTAGAGTAGTGTGAGTTGTCAGCAACAGCAGGGACCCAGCTGGGTCAAAGCCTACTGGGGCCAGGATTATCCGAAAGGGAACTCGAACCCCGGTATGAAGGCTAGGAGCAAAAGGGTGGATCTTTTAGTCAGTAAGAGTCTGACACTATCTCCCGCCCAAGAGCGGGGGTTGTCATTGGATAATTTTTCCACCATAAAAAAGGGTAGAGTAGTGTAGAGTAGGGTAGAGTAGTGTAGAGTAGGGTAGAGTAGGGTGGATTAGGGAAGAGCGGGAGCGAAGCCGCACGGGCAAAAGCTAGTAGGTACATATATTCCAACAGTCATACACATTAGTCTGTCGATGACTCATAATCATAATGCGAACAGGACAGAATACCCGTATACAATAAAACCTTTTTTGTCCGAGGTGTGACGGAATGCTGATGCAATCTGTGGTCTGTGCTTGAACGACTTATTAAAAAAAAAACGAGTTCCCTCCAAAAAGCGGTCGGTCGAATGACCTCTTATGTCAAGCCATGCGGACCGCATGGCTTGACAACTCGCACTTGCCCATTTTATTTTACCGCATGATGCGGTAAAATAAAATGGGCAAGTGCGAGTCGGAATCACGCTAGCAGGGTTTCGTACCGACCGTAGAAAAAGAACGGCAAAATAATCGCGTTTATTTTATGGGAGCTCTTAAATATTTGTTTTTAGTATTTGTTGTTATAGCGGCAGCAGAAATTCATAATTTGTGAAAATTTCAACCGTCTAGGGGTTTTTTTTTTTCGATGGGAAAAATCATCTTATGACAACCTTGGGTGGAGCGGGAGATAGTGTCAGACTCTTACTGACTAAAAAACCCATCCCGTTCCTTCAAGCCTTCATACCGGGGCTCGAGCGCCTTTTCGGATAACCCTGGCCCCAGTAGGCTTCGACCCGGCTGGGCCCCTGCTGTTGCTGACAACTCCTTGAGGCGCGCGGGAACAGCGCGCGCCGTCGACGACTTGGGCTTGGTCCGGACTGTTACCGGACGGCCGGACAGCGAGCTACCCATTGCTCACTGTCCGAACCGTCTAGGGGTGAATTCCACCATTTAACTATAACGATAACAAAGCCGTTAACAGCTGTCAAATCGTCGAATTGACCAATAGGCGGCCGTTTCGCGGCTGGTTATGGTTTGGTTATCGTTATAGTTAAATATAGCAACTCACCCTAGCTATCGCGCTTCTTGAGATACTGCCTGATGACAGACAGACGGACAGACAGCGAAGTCTTAGTAATAGGGCCCGTTTTTACAATATAGGTGCGGAACCCTAAAAAACGATGCTGTCATATCTGTGAACATTTGAGGGTTGACGATTTTTTTGGGTTCCGCACCCAATTGGTAAAACGGGACTCTATTACTAAGTTGTAAGCTTATTATGTTACTTCGTTGTCCGTACAAATAAATGGTCACCAGACCATCCGGGGCTGTTTTCCTCTCGCAACCAGCTGTACACTGGTTCCTGCTATGACCTGTATTGTATTTATTTATTTACTAGCTGCTGCCCGCGACGTCGTCTGCGTGAAGCCTCTACAGCACCAAAAAATACCTAAGGTGCCAGTGTCGCTATAGCATTATAAATAAACAACTTTTAAAATAGCGTTATAATAAAAGTTTTCTTTGCAAACGAAGCTAGTGAAGAGAGTTATATGAGAATCCTACTGAGTTCAGTTATAAGATGTGACTGAAGGAAACACAAAAGAGTAAAAATACGTACAAAGGTATCATATCTTACAAGACTTCCCTATAAACTACGTTGGTAGTTATACTGCCAGGAGCCAAAGTGTAAAGAGAGTCAGGACTGGTGGCGCGGGAGCAAGCGACGTACAGTTGCCCGTGTGAGAAGCAACTCGTCCTGAGGTCGACACCCGCTGCCCTCAGTGTCTGCCCTTGCGACTTATTGATGGTCATCGCGAAGCAAACACACACGGGGAACTGTACGCGCTTAAACTGGAACGGGAAGTTGTGGGGTATGAGGGGAATGCTGGTATAAATACTGCCTCGCTGACGCCACAACCCGTAAGAATTTTCGCCTCAATGGTGTGTCTTAGTGGAGAGAGATGACTTTAAGGCGAGTCCCGTCACAACTTCGAAGCATAATCGGGACACCGACCTTCAGCTTGATGGTATGCGCCGGAAGTCCACTTGCTGACAGGGAGAAATCAGAAATTCCACGGAATAACGTGTGGCATCATCTAGCTCGACAACAGTGTAAAGTTTATCGAGGTTTAGACCACTTCATTCTTCTCAATTTCCGAGAGAATGCATTCGTTAATTGCCTGATAATTTTTGGGCGTCAAAATGGCCCGCTCACACACCCGAGAATTCTGCTGGTGCGACGTGACGTGTGCGGTGTATACGACTGATGTCCCCGTACACACAGTGAATGAGTTTTTCTAAGCTGGATACCACTCTACCGAGAGACTCTGGAAGCACCACCTGTCCACCTCTCTCTTCTGGTAGAGTGCCTTCGCCAAGACTTAGAAGGACATCGGAGAATTCTTGAGCACGTGCATTGCCGCCGAGCCGAGCTCTCATATTAATGGTCGAGCGCAGTGTACGAACTCGTGACCACAACGAAGATCGTTTCGACGAAGCATTCACCTCGTCAGCCCTCGATCCCCGCGTCACCTCGGGAAGTGTTTGCCGGAAATCGCCACTGAACAGAACTGTGACACCATCCATCAAATGTTAGTTCCTGCGGATGCCCTGCAGGGTTCTGTCCACGACCTCAACTGCTTTCCTATTGGCCATCGTACACTCATCATCAGAGAGCAATCTTTGAGTACGTGTCCCTTATCGCTGTTACGTGACACACCACAAACAGGCGTCTTGGCGCTCTCTAAATCGATGGGAATTTGTAACATGGCATGTGCTATCTTGCCTTCCGGAAGCAGTGTGGCAGCGATTCCCGACGACGCTACAGCAATAGCAATTTTGCCTTGGCCCCTGACCTCTGCAAGTATGCCAGTGGTAACAAATGTTTTTCCTGTTCCACCAGGAGCATCCAAGAAAAACATTTTACCCTGGTTTTGCCCAACGCTTTCAAGGACGGTGTCATAAATTTGTTTTTGCTCTCAAGAGAACAAAGCGACATGGTAATTTCGTATGGTGGTTATTTCGCTCGGATCGTAATTTGTCTCAGCGTTATACTCCCGATTTCCACGGTCTTGATGTGGTTGTAGCATTCACATAATCATTTGCCGCATCTTCGTTCTACGCGTGTGCTCTGGAGTCAACTGGTCACTGTACTGCGGGTCTGCGCGGGGCACGGAAGCCTTTATAGTGTGCGAACAGGCCACGCTACTGATGGAGGCGCGCGTGCGAGCGAAAGGGACAGGATGATTACCCGTGCACATTCGTTGCCGCCGACCTCGAGATATGAATATAATTTTGGTTTTGCATTTTGGGTGATTTCTATTGGTTGATTAGTATTGTACATAGGGAGAACTTCCACTACATGTACGACTCGCACAATTAGGTAAGCAGGCCCATTTTGGAAATAAATGTTGAAAGCTATCATCAGTGGTTTCATTCACTCCTAAACCTAACATTGGTGACCCCGAAACAAAAAATGTCGCAAGAGAACACAGGAGAAGGAAGCAAAACAATGAAGTCGGAACCCGACTTGTCAGCAATTTCCGTCCAATCCAGACTATTACCATTCTGGAGAGAGATTCCACGAGCCTGGTTCATACAGTTCGAAGCCGTCGTGGATCCTCTGAAGACTTCGGATGACCAAAAATTTCGTTACGTCCTGCAACAATTGCAAACCACCGACCTACAGCACATTACGGACATTTTATATAACCCGCCGGCAACAGATAAATATATCGCTGTGAAGAATCGCTTACTCACCGTGTACGACAAGTCAGACGTGAAAAACTTCCAGAAGCTTATCAGTGGTCTGGAATTAGGTGACCAAAAACCCACACAGCTGCTGCGAAAAATGCGAGAATTAGGAAGTGGCATGATAACAGACGAAGGATTGAAGATAGAATGGCTCAACCACCTACCCACACAAGTGCGCGTCGTATTATCAGTAAACACGGAATCTTCACTTGATACCCTCGCCGCGATGGCCGATAAGATGGTGGAGTACTCTGAACCGGCGACAGTTGCTGCAGTATCCACAACTTCGCAGGACCCAGTAATGTCTGCACATTTGGAAGTCCTTTCAAAGCAAATGGAAAAGTTATGCTTAGAAGTGGCCGAGTTACGCGGACGTTCAATGCAGCGTCGTAGACCCCCGTTCCGGTCGCACTCGCGTTCACAATCGCGGCGTCGTCAGAATAACAAGCCTTCAATAAAGCCCGGTGATCCTACATGGGAGTGTAGATATCATTTTCGTTTCGGCGACAAGGCAAAACGTTGCGAATCACCGTGCTGTAGAAGAAAGAACCAAACGTCGTTAAACTAGCTACAACATCGACGGCGGCGGACGTCGATGTTCCCTGCACCACTAACCGCCTTTGTGTCTTCGATCGCGACACCAGGGAGCGTTTCCTCGTGGACACGGGCGCAGACATATCAGTGTTGGCCGCCACAAATAAAAGAAAGGGAACGACCGCAAGCGCCTACCGTTTATATGCCGCAAACAATACACCAATCAACACTTACGGTGAAAAAACGATAAGGATAAATCTTGGTTTACGTCGCAGTTTTCTATGGAAATTCGTCGTGGCGGACGTGAAGACCTCAATTCTGGGAGCAGATTTCATACGTCATTTCAAACTCCTCGTTGATCTTCACAAAAGGAAGCTCGTCGACAATGTTACAGACTTGTCAATTGACGCCTTCGAAGTTGCTACAAGCGAAGAAACTGTACATGTCATCAGTACCGATCAAGTATATTTTGATATCTTGAAGCGGTACCCAGAAGTGCTCCACCCTATGACCCTAAAGGAACCACCGAAACACGACGTCGTGCATCGTATAGACACTACAAACACCCCTCCACTTTTTGCCCGAGCCCGTCCCTTACCACCGGATAAATATAAGGCTGCAAGGGAAGAATTCGAGCACATGATGGAACTGGGCATATGCAGACCATCAAAGAGTCCTTGGGCGAGTCCGCTACACATAGTCAAAAAGAAAGATGGAGGACTACGAGTTTGCGGCGACTATCGAAGATTGAACGCAGCTACTCAGCCAGATCGTTACCCTATACCCCGTATACAAGATTTCACATACCAGCTGCACAATATGAAAATATACTCGAAGCTAGACCTCAAAATGGCATATTACTGGATCCCAATAGCAGATGAAGACGCCCAAAAAACAGCCATAATCACACCTTTCGGGCTGTTCGAATTTAAATGCATGACGTTCGGCTTACGGAATGCTAGCCAAACATTTCAACGATTCATGCATCGAGTGCTGCGCGGGATAGATAATTGTTTTTGTTACGTCGATGACATACTGTTATATACAGAGAATGAGGAGGCACACAAACAACTCCTATGTCATGTTTTGGAGCGCCTAAAACAATACGGTGTCATGCTGAACATAGAAAAATGCGAGTTTGGCAAGAACAAGATTAATTTCCTCGGTTACGAAGTATCGGAAAACGGCATCAAACCGACAGACGAACGAACGAAAGCCATATGCAACTATCCGAAACCCAAAACGATCGCAGAGTTGCGCCGATTCCTCGGCATGCTCAATTTTTATCGCAGCTGCATACCCCGCCAAGCCAACTTACAAAACGAGCTAAACAAATATCTTCATAACCAAAAACGTAATGATAAAACGCCCATCGAATGGACGCCGCAGGCCGAATTAGCTTTTGAGAAATGCCGACAAAGCATTCTAGCAGCGACAGACTTGGTGCACCCGATGCCTGGAAGCCCCCTCGCCTTGATGACAGACGCCTCAGATATCAGCCTTGGAGCAGTATTACAACAAAAAATACAGAACGAGTGGAGACCTCTGGCATATTTCTCAAAAAACATGAGTGAAACTCAACGCCGCTACAGTGTATATGACCGCGAACTATTAGCGATATATACGGCGGTCAAACACTTTCGAAGATTAATAGAAGGAGGTGATGTAACGGTGTTTACGGATCACAAGCCACTCGCTTGCGCCCTATCGCGCCCACCGAGTACTACCGACACACCACGCCGAGAACGGCAGTTGCACTTTATCAGTCAATTTTGCTCGAGTATTAAATACATACAAGGGGAATCTAACCCGGTGGCTGACGCACTATCACGCATTGAAGATATACAGTGCCCATCAAACATCGATTACACCGAGCTAGCCAGTGATCAAGAAAACGACCCAGTTTTAAAACAGTTAAGGAAGCAATCGAACCTGACGTTCACTGACGTCACAATGCCTGGTATCAGCCGCCCAATCACGTGTGAGACGTCTACTGGAACACCACGACCTTACTTACCAACAACGTACCGTTTTGCTGCATTTAAAGCACAACACGGCTTATGTCATCCTGGTATTAAATGCACAAGAAAACAGATATGTTCGAAATTCTTTTGGCCAAATATGAACAAGGAAGTCATCAACTGGACCCGAACATGCATCGACTGTCAGCGGTCAAAGATTCATCGCCACGTTGTGACCCCGCTCAGTGATTTTCCACAGTCGGCAAGATTCGAACATGTTCATATCGACGTGATTGGCCCACTGAGACTGTCTAATGATTACCGATACTGTGTGACCATGATCGATCGTTGCACCAAATGGCCAGAAGTTGTACCCGTTTATGAGATCACCGCCGAGATCATCGCCAAAGTATTTTATGAAAGCTGGATTGCCCGTTTTGGATGCCCCCTAAGAATATCTACAGATCAAGGACGCCAATTTGAATCGTCTTTATTCAGGTCATTAATGATGAAGTTTGGAATCACAAGAATACGGACCACGGCATACCACGCACAATCGAATGGTCAAATTGAGAGACTTCATCGCACTTTGAAGGCAGCTCTTATGGCTCGTGGGGCTACAACGCAATGGGCAGAAGAGTTGCCGAGTGTTTTATTGGGTTTGCGAACAGCTTTACGCACCAATAACAATTTAAGCCCAGCAATGATGACGTATGGTACCACTCTCCGCTTACCGTCGGATTTTATATTACCCGCAAAGGCAAATATTAATGATAACGACTACGTGCGCCGCCTCGCAGAAACAATGGCATCAATAAAAACCGCACCACAATCGCACCACTGTCGCACACGGCCGTTCATTCACAAGGACCTCGCAACGTGCACACATGTTTTCGTGAGAAACGATGCAGTACGTCCCCCGCTAACGCCGCCATATGATGGACCTTACGAAGTGATTAAGCGCTACGACAAATACTACAAGATCAAATTACCGCTACGAACATCAGTGATATCCTTGGACAGGCTCAAACCCGCTTACATTCTTAACGAGTCAGAAGAAATCGCGGATGACGCTACTCCTGATAAAACCAACCGTCTATGCACACATCCAAGCCAGCCATACACCACAAGATCCGGAAGGAACGTGAAGCCCGTTGTTCGCTTTGCTTAGGAGGGAGTGATGTAGCATTCACATAATCATTTGCCGCATCTTCGTTCTACGCGTGTGCTCTGGAGTCAACTGGTCACTGTACTGCGGGTCTGCGCGGGGCACGGAAGCCTTTATAGTGTGCGAACAGGCCACGCTACTGATGGAGGCGCGCGTGCGAGCGAAAGGGACAGGATGATTACCCGTGCACATTCGTTGCCGCCGACCTCGAGATATGAATATAATTTTGGTTTTGCATTTTGGGTGATTTCTATTGGTTGATTAGTATTGTACATAGGGAGAACTTCCACTACATGTACGACTCGCACAATTAGGTAAGCAGGTCCATTTTGGAAATAAATGTTGAAAGCTATCATCAGTGGTTTCATTCACTCCTAAACCTAACATGGTCATGATTGGAGAACTGGTAACCCATATTCGATCAGTGGATTGCCGCCGATAGAAATGACCACATCTTGAAGTGAACTGAGACAGGTGTTCAGCACGCGTTCATCATTTACTTCGACTTCGTCTCTAGTAGCACGCCTTAAAGCTCATAGAAAATCTTCAGAGAGATGATGGCGATACTTCTCCTACAAAGCTACCGGGTTCGCGACTCCACAAAACACCAAGATGACGGCAAGCAGATGACGCATGTGGCTGGGACTGTCACTGACGCTTGCCTCCGCGAGGGTGTCATCCCAAATAGGTAAAAGGCTGCGCGATAAGTGGGATACTCCACGCCATCAAATGTCCTCAGAAAGGCGAAAGACGTTGGGCCTGGTACAGTGTGATGTAACAACCGCAGAAAATTGCATTCGCCACTATTCGGATGCACGGTATAAACCCTACCCAATGCGGTGTCCTTGAAAATTCCCGGAAAACCTTTCACAGCACCTCCTCGTCGATGTCGGTTGAATACACCCCTTTGCTTGTCGTACGTTTAATATGAAGGCACCTCGTCATACGTAAGGGATTTCGCAAACTGGTCGATTTCACAGAGTCTGAGAAATGCCACCATGTAATACCTAACACTGCATTTTTTTTAAATTGTCTTCCTCAACTCTGCTCAAGATTTTGAGGGTTTTGTTGGAACTTGAATTTGTCAAAACAAACTATAATATGAAGAAAATGCACATTACCATCTATGAATTTTAAGAATAACTAACTACTAACCTAGCCAACATGATCAAATTTAAATGATTAATTTCCAAAAACTGTTAACATATAACTTGATTTGATTTTGAAGAAATCTCATAGATGGCGCTGCTTTAAAATTGTGTTTATACTGCTAACATTCATTAAACTATGTTTCTCTGCCCAAGTTACTTTAATGGCGTAGTTTTTATAGTGTAAAGCTAGATAATAGCATGACTTACTTAAAAAAAACATTTAATTATGCGTCCTTATATTACACGCTGTCACAGAATGCGTAAGAAAAATAAAGATTCACAGCTCCTCCCCCGTAGGAGATAGCGTGATAATATGTAGCCTATATCTTGACCAGACCTCATAGTAATATTCATGCAAAATTTGAAGTAAATCCATGCAGTACTTTTTGAGTTTATCCCGGACATACATACAGACAAACAGACAAAAATTCTAAAAACTATATTTTTGGCTTCGGTATCGATTGTAGATCACGCCCCAAGTATTCTTTTAAAAAAATATTCAATGTACAGTTTTGACTTTTCTACGATTTTATTATATGTATAGATTAGAACTTTATGCAACGCACAGGTACAAAGGCGGACTTAATGCCTTAGGCATTCTCTACCAGTCAACCTAGGGTGGTGAAGAGAAAAAAAAAAAAACAAAAAATGGATTATTAAGAAAAATAAGGGTGCAAATATATATATATAACTAAAATAGACATACATATATATTTAATATAATATATACCTACATATATATTTATATAAAGTAGAAGAAGGGGTTTTGAAACGACTCCGCTATTTGTTATGAAAGTAATGCCGCAACTTTCGCTTAAATGCATACTGACTGGTGGCCATCCTGATGTCGAGAGGAAGCGCATTCCACAGAAGTATGGACTGTATATGAAAGGAAGAATGAACAAAATCAGAAGTATGAGAGGGACAGAGCAGTAGGAGATTGTTAGAAGAACGAAGATTCTTAGAATGGGAAGAACATAAATATTGAAATGAGATATAGGATAAGAAGGAGGGGTAGGAGAGTTGAGCAGAGAGAAGAGTGTAGTCAGTGCGCGCAAACTTCTTCTCTGGCGACTTACACTAAGTAAGTGTCACGCGGTATCCAACTTATACGTTTTTAAAATATTTTTGAAAAAATAAGATAACATGGTATAATAATTATTGGAATCGAATCAGTTAATGATTCTGAAAAAACTATATTCAGGTTTCACATATATTACTTACTAAAAGCAATGTTGTATATTGGGAAGATATTTTTCTTTGCAAACCGTACTTTTCAAGTAACATTTAATAGATAGAGGTCATTGCCGTTCTTACTTTTATTCGAATCGCATTGTGGATAGCGACAGGGCTGTTTCATCCATTAGGCAATGTAGGCAACTGCCTAGGGGCCCCGCCAGGTTCTAGGGCCCCGCGCTTCAGGTAAAAAAATAGTGTTCCATAAACAGTAAAAAAAAAAAATGAATTTTCGATGACATGCCATTTAACTAGCAATCCTAGCATTGGATTATGCGAAAAGCTGTCAACAGATGGAGTTTAATAAAACACAATCTTTCATTAGCAAGCTTTCTAGCTAACAATCACTGAGATTATCCTCGGACGGACAGACAGACAGATTTGGTGAAACTATGTAGTTGACTACGGAACCCTAAAAACAACTTATTTATGAATAAATTTGTGTTAGAAATTAAATATTTTAAAAAGTTAAAAGAGGGTAGGGGGGGGGGGGGCGAGACGTGTATTGCCTAGGGGCCCCGACATGCATAAACCGGCCCTGGATAGCGATACCTGCTTACTTTCAAACTTTATACGTTATTCCAAATGTTATAAATAAATATTATTGAAATGTCAAGACAATATTAACTCGTGTAGTATTACTTTACCAGTGTTTTTAGGGTTCCGTAACCAAAGCGCAAAAACGGGAACCTGATACTAAGACTTCATTGTCCGTCTGTCTGTCACCAGGCTTTGTCTCATGAACCGTGAGAGCTAGTCAAGTTGACAGTTGAAGGCACAATGATGTATTTGTGTAGTCGCTTTAACAATAAATATTAAAAACAGAATAATTTAGAATATTTAAGTGGGGCTCCCAACGGGGTACAGAAGACAATCTCATGTATGTACTTCACTTTTTATACCTACGCTCGGTGGACGCACACTAATGAGAGTTTGAGCCGGAACTGTCCGACGAGCGGGCCGAGGCGCTCCGAGATATCGTGTCCGTGAGCCGTTTCTATGTACATGCGTTGTGAGAGCGCGCTTTGTATGTAGATTGACTTCTGTACCTATCTATTTTGTGTATATTATTGTGTTTAATGCGTTTTAGGCGGGACATCTCCCCTGTGGTTGCTGACAACTCCTTGAGGCGCGCGGGAACAATGCGCGCCGTCGACTACTTGCGGGGTTACCATGACGTTCAAAGTAAGATTGTTGTAACCTTGTTTCAGTGTGGGTAAGAAATGGCGCTAGACAACCTGTATAGCTCTGTCTCTTACCCACACTAAAACAAGATTAAAACAATCTTACTTTAAACGTCATGGTCTAGGTCTTGGGCTCGGTCTGAACAATTACCGGACGGTCGGACAGCGAGCTATCCATGGCTCGCCGTCCGCAAGTCCGCAAGAAAAATGGTGTAGAATATAGGTAATGGTACGGAACCCTTAGTGCGAGTCCGTTTCACATTTGGCCGGTTTTTTGTTTACCAAATAACCTTGAAATCTTGCAGACTTTGACATCGTTTGCGAGAACATGAAGCTATAAATAATTTTTATCTTACATGGTAATCAATTAAAAATTATACGTTTACTTAATTTTCTACTATTAAAATAAATGTATGACTGAGTCTTTTGTTTGGTGGATAATCGCAGAAATGGTTTATTTAAAGTGGTATAAAAATAGGTATGTGTTACCTGATAGCTACAACTTAGGAGTCTTTAAGTCGAGAGTGAATAGGTTACTTCTAGGCAAGCGTGCTTCATCGTCGACCACATCATCGCTTACTATCAGGTGAGATGGTGGTCAAAAGCAAGCCTATCATTTAATAATAATAAAGATAATCAGCCTTTTCAATGTTCCCACGGCTGGGACTCAGGCCTTCTCTCTAGGAGAATAGGCCCAATCTAGGCCGAGTACTCGGCGAATCACTAATCGTTCCATGTCTAGTAGGTATCGTGTAATCCGCCGCCGGGATTCTGATCCCGATTTCCGGCCACCGTAGACGCCGGCTTGCGGACAGAGAGCAATGGGTAGCTCGCTGTCCGGTCGTCCGGTAACTGTCCGGACCAAGCCCAAGGCGTCGACGGCGCGCACTGTTCCCGCGCGCCTCAAGGAGTTGTCAGCAACAGCAGGGACCTAGCCGGGTCGAAGCCTACTGGGGCCAGGGTTATCCGAAAGGGCGCTCGAGCCCCGGTATGAAGGCTAGAAGGAACGGGGTGGGTCTTTTAGTCAGTAAGAGTCTGACACTATCTCCTGCTCCACCCAAGAGCGGGGGTTGTCATTGGATGATTTTTCCCACCATAAAAAAAAGGTATCGTGAAGTTGTAATTGGGAAAACAACTAGGCAGATGTGCTATGTTAGCGAGGAACTAGGCGCCAAAGCATTACGTCTACAATCACAAAAGAGCATCCACGCCCTCTCGCCTCGCTGTTAGAATATTTGGACTCAGGTGTGTCTCTGACTAATTATTTATATTTCTTATCATGTCCACCAATAGTTTTGTGGACTCAAGACCCAAGACAACACGTACTTCCACATTTAAAACTGAATATCTTATCTATCCAAAACAATTTTCTTAAACATTGTGCAAAATAAACTTTAGCACTTGCCACAGAGTAAATATGTGCAGAAGGTTAGGTTTGTACAGGTTTACTTGTAAAACACCAACAACCGAGCAAGACTGTCTTTGCTAATACCATAAACAACAGCTTTAGTTCTACGACTTTTTAAAAAACATTATTCATTTACCAAAAAACAGACCTTCAAGGTTTCATTGTTCTATCTAACACATTTTAACTCTGTATTTTTTTTATACTTAAGGCGTATAGTTCCTTGAACCATCCATGTGATCGCAACTCTCGCACTCGCCTAGGCGGCAGTACGCAAATCTGTGCATTTATTTGCGGCCAGCAGCGCCCGGAAAGCGCTTTAAACCCATTTTCTCTGCGAGATATTAATTGATTTACGTATGCAATGTTCACTTTGAAGAATATTTAACCACCAATTTTTATGTGTAAAAATGTTTCTAAAGGTCCAAGCCGTTTCGAAGGAGTAGGGAAAAGTTGCAAAATTGCAAAAATTTTTTTTTGACGAAAGTATTAATTGCACGAAAAATTCAAATGTTGATATTATTGTTCATGAATCTATAATAAACATATATTTTTTTC
The DNA here is from genome assembly GCA_929112965.1 of Mythimna albipuncta. Lineage (NCBI taxonomy): Eukaryota > Metazoa > Arthropoda > Insecta > Lepidoptera > Noctuidae > Mythimna > Mythimna albipuncta. The sequence continues at coordinate 6,212,912 of OV815985.1, read as the reverse complement.
AAACCAATTGACCAAGCCGTTACGGAGGAGTAGGCCTCAGAAAATCACTGTTTTATGGCACTTTTCGGGCGCTTGGCCCTTAACTACGTTTGTATGATGCGACACAAGCGCATCAAACACCCCCGCTGCCCAATCTCCGTTATTTTACTATCGCTTGCTTCGCAATTGCGAAGTCTGTCTTCGTAATTTTAAGAACGTTCAATTAAAATATTTTTTCAATACACTTGTTCAGAAAGTGACTCTTATTGCACTGCACTTAGGTACATAATGGCCCTTATTACCAAACAGTGACATTTTGATTTTCAATAATCCAGGGCCTCAAGTCTACTATTACAATAGTGACAGAATGGTCTATCATTGATTTCATAATTGTTGATTGTGACAAGATTTGGTAATCTATTAATATAATGACGTCATTATGACTTTCCGATGGTCAACCACTGACACTCTATTGAAAGAAATGGCATAGAATGGTAATCTCGTACATAATGGCAAACGAATATCTGACGTATGCGGTAATCTGCAAAAAATGTGATATTTCCTTTGATCAGTGACCTACCATTACGACGTCATTGCGCAGTTAGTGCTTTTAATAAGCTCGGTATTGTCATTTTACCATAATTCTAATATAAGACCATTGACCGATCAATGACCGATCATTATGAATTAGCAGATTACAAACTTTTAGGAAAATGACAATGGGATCGTGTTGGAATGACGAATTTATAAAAATAGAGGACTTAGGCCCCAGTGTTTGTTCAAAGTGACATTTTAATTTAAAACAAATATTATGTAATTTCATTTGAGTGATGTTGTTAGACTGCGGTAGTTTACGCGTAAGAAGTTGCCGTGCAAAGTTTACAGTGGCAAGACAAATCTTCGATATTTGGTCGTGCAAGATTCGTACGAGGTCGTATAGGCCTCGTAGCTTCTTTGCAGTGGGGAAAAAAAATAGTCCTATGAACCGTAAAGTAAAGCCCATTGGGCGGTTGTGACTATAACTCATGGCGGTTGAGCGAAAGAGAAACCTAGAGCCCTAGAACGAAGGCGAAGAAGGAGAGCATAAGTGTGATTTTAGTCAGTAAAAGTCTGACACGCCCTCTCGTATCACCTTTAAGCGGGAGAAGTTAGCAAGTATTGGACGATTTCACCTTTAATTCATTAAACCCCAAGCGAACGCGCACCTATTGTCTTTCTATTGTGTCTGTAATTTCCACGATTGTGAGGTTAAAATAAAAAATCTCGTTCGGAATCACCCTTCTGTATCTTTCTACACTATGACTCATAGTCAGTAACGCATTCAGTAAATGTTTGAACAATGATCCAGTGTTTGTTCAAAGTGACATTTTAATTTAAAACATATATTTTGTAATTTAATCTGAGTGACGTTGTAGTGTACTGCGGTAGTTTACGCATAGAGAATGCGTGCAAAGTCTACAGTGGTAAGACATATATTTTATCTTCGATATCGGTCGTACAAGGTTCGTACGAGGTCGTATAGGCCTCGTAGCTTCTTTGCAGTGGAGCTAAACAAAAACAGTCGTCTGTACCATAAAGTAAAGCCCATTGGGTGGTTGTGACTATAACTCATGGCGGTTAAGCGAAAGAGAACCCTGTAGCCCTAGAACGAAGGCGAAGAAGGAGAGTATAGGTGTAGTTTTAATAATAATAATAAGAAGATTATTCCACAACTATCACACAACGCCATCTAGTCTCAAGCTAAGCAGAGCTTGTGTTATGAGTACTAGACAACTGATAAACATGCTTATATATTTCTAAATACATACATACTATAGATAAATTACACCCAGACACAGAACAAATGATCATTCTCATCACACAAAGATTTGTCCTGGGTGGGAATCGAACCCACGACCTCCGGCATGGCAGTCAGGGTCACTAACCACTAGACCAACAGGCCTGTCAAAGTCATTGAAAGTCTAACACAAGTCTCGCTTCACCTTTGAGCGGGAGAAGTTAGCAAGTATTGGATGATTTCACCTTAAAAATAAAAAAGCTTGTGCGGAATCGCCCTTCTGTATCTTTCTACACTATGACTCATAGTCAGTAACGCATTCAGTAAATGTTTGAACAATGATCCAGTGTTTGTTCAAAGTGACATTTTAATTTAAAACATATATTTTGTAATTTCATCTGAGTGACGTTGTAGTGTACTGCGGTATTTTACGCGTAAGAAGATGCGTGCAAAGTCTACAGTGGCAAGACAAATATTTTGATGAGTTATCTCTTTGATATTTGATTAAAACGTTCAGTACTGGACGAGGTCTTAACGACCTCTTACGGGTCTAAGAAAAACAATCTTCTCTCTAAATACAATTGATTTACGTAGTTTAGAGATGAATATTTAACTAAGATGCCCTAAAATCAGAATGCAAGGGTGTATTTACTTTAATACGGGGTCAATTTGACCTCGTACCGCATTTAGCAAAAAAAGCTTTTACTTAGTTCCTTAAACGTCACGGGATCTAATAAGCTCATTACCGTCATAATGATAGTTTACAAATGAGGGCCTCCCGTACTGCAGGAATGGAAATAAATAATACAAATATATAATCAAATCAATACAAATAAATAATCAACACCGCTGACAACGTGTCGAAAGAAAACTATGGTGTAGCAACATGTGTTTCATCCCTCCTCTTCACATGACCATATCAAGCGAATTTTTTTTAAAAATACTTCTCCCTTCAAACTTTTGTTATTCATTATCCAGAACATTTAACTAAATATTTCGCACAGGGCTTTTTTATATTTTCACCAAAAAAAGCCTACCCTATGCTAATCGTTTTAAAATAATATCTTGTTTTGTTCACTCTACCCGATTCGATTTGACAGGTATGACGTCACAATGACGTTAAGTCGATACTGTTTTTAAATCGCCTAGTAAGTATTTGAGTAAATTAGCATTATATTCCGGTAAGGAAATATTCGTTAAAAACCGGTATAACCAGATTAAACTGGTTATAATAAAAGGAAAAGAAAAAGTTAAACAACGGGAACACGCCTACTCACGCCATTCCGGTTTTTTAACTTTTTTTTTATTATTTAAAACAATGTTCTCGTAAAATAGAGCAACGGGAAAGGAAATTGCATAATCAAAAATTAATAAGGAATTGCATCTTTAGAAAACCGGCCAAGAGCGTGTCGGGCCACGCTCAGTGTAGGGTTCCGTAGTTTCCCGTCCATTACAATAAGTGTACCCACTAGTGAGTTTAAAAAAATGCTTGCATATACCATTATACTACAAACTTAGTCCAGAAATTATTTTGTAGAACCCTTTTGTCTTTTTTGTACAAAAACTGTTCTTTCCATCAAGTTCAAAATAATTTTCCTAGAAAGTTCTTATAAAGTTCTACTTTTTAGATTTTTTTCATATTTTCTAAACTTATGGTTCAAAAGTTAGAGGGAGGGACACATTGTTTTTTAATTTTGGAGCGATTATTTCCGAAATTATTGACATTATCAAAAAATGATCTTAGTAAACCCCTATTCATTTTTAAATACCTATCCAACAATATATCACACGTTAGGGTTGAAATTAAAAAAAAATCACTTCCTACTTTACATATAGGGGGGCTACCCTAATAAAACATTTTTTTCCAATTTTTATTTTACCACTTTGTCGGCGTGATTGATATACATATTGGTACCAAATTTCAGCTTTCTAGTGCTAACGGTCACAGAGATTAAGCGAGGACGGACAGACAGACGGACAGACAGACATGGCGAAACTATAAGGGTTCCTAGTTGACTACGGAACCCTAAAAATGAATCCCTTTTTTCTTTGGTCACGTCATCACGCGTGAACAGCTGAACCAATTTCGCTAATTCTTTTTTTGTTGTGTTTGTTATTGTCAGGAGAAGGGTTGAAGAAAAAAATGGAAATTAGGATAGCGAAGGGTAGTGTAGGGTAGAGCAGTGTAGAGTAGAGAAGTGTAGGGTAGAGTAGGGTAGAGTAGGGTAGAGTAGGGTAGAGTAGGGTAGAGTAGGGTAGAGTAGGGTAGAGTAGGGAAGAGTAGGGTAGAGTAGGGTAGAGTAGGGTAGAGTAGGGTAGGGTAGAGTAGAGTAGCGTAGAGTAAGGTAGAGTAGAGTATAGTAGGGTAGAGTAGGATATAGTAGGGTGGAGTACGGAAGAGCGGGAGCGAAGCCGCGCGAGCAAAAGCAAGTGTACAATAAATCTGTAGAAGTTTTTAATTATGCACGCATTACGTAAAATGTACGAAATTCTATAACGATTTCGTACAGTTTTTGTATTTACATTAAAATTGTATGCAACTTGATATATTACTTAGGCTTTATTTCATCGCAATCGGTTGACATAATCGAAAGATATTATGCTACTAGCTGTGCCCGCGACTTCGTTCGCGTGGACTACATGATTTTGAATTTATTTTTTCTAAAATAAAAGTAGCCTATCTTACTCTTTATTACATCAGCTACCTGCCAAAAAAAGTCCCGTCAAAATCGGTCCAGCCATTTCAGAGATTAGCCCGGACAAACAGACAGACAGACAGACAAAAATTGTAAAAAAATATATTTTGGTGTATGTACCGTATATACACCGCTAAATTTTAATCGTTTTGTTACCGTGGAGGGTCGATCCGGTACATGAAACACTATCGATTTGTAAAGATAGAATTAAAAAATAAAGTACCTTTTTTTCAAAACTCGTATTAATTTACGCATATATGAAATTAATTTCTTTAAGAAAACGTCAGCTGAGCGGGTTCAATGACCTGTAGTGTAGTTTGTACGCAACGCCGACTACTACCGGGATTAAAACGATCAAAATTTAACGGTGTATATTCATATGCATGTAGTAAAAAGCAGTAATTTCAATATTACAAACAGACACTCCAATTTTATTTAATATGTATGTATAGATGTATAGATGACGTCAAAAAGGACGATGCTGAGATGTTTTTCTTCTTCATTTCTATACAAACACGCTTCTAAGTATTCAACGGCTCTCGGGTGGTGCAAAGAACAACGCGTTCCAAATGAGAATAGGACCGATTGCTAAGTTTTGACGTCTCGTCGTACTGTCAAATCGAAGACATTTTGGCAAAATTGAATAGCTCAGAGATGAGTAAAATTGAAGAACTGGATTCTGATTAAACTTTTTTCGTTCACAGTTCATAAATAAAATAAAATTTTCGTAAATTAATAAATGTTTCAAAATTTCTTTCCTCGATTTGACAGTAAATCGTGACGTCACAACATGGCGGGCGATCCCATTCTCATTTGGAACGCATTGTACACAATTTATAGTACACAACATTAGTTTTATTATACGAAACCCGTAATACGTGTCTAGTATTTTTATGTAGAGAATCTATGTACAAAACTTTATAACTGTACCACGAAAATCCACAAGCTTGTTGTCAGCAAAAATACATAGTCACCGAGCCATCCAGGCGTCTGTGGTTTTGTTTTGCACTTACACCCAACTGTTTGCTGGCGTAATACCCGTTATGACATGTCTTGTATTTAATGTCGGTGGTGTTCAACTTACCTATAAAGTTTTTAAATATTTTTGCGAAGAAAAAAAACATTATAAAAACTATTGGAATCTTCATCCTCCTAATTCAGTTACTGGTTTTGAACAAACTGTATTCAAAAATAGTGTTATATATTGAGTAGTTCTTCAAGCAGAGGCCAGCATTGAGGGGGCAGCTTTGTGTAATTTATTACATTACCACTGCTCTCAAAACGGTGAAGGAAAACATAGGGAGTGAAACAATTGGAATGTCCTAGAACCAAAAATTCGAAGACACCACACGGCCCATTCCCTCTCCTAGAGAGGAGGCCCGAGTCCCAGCAGTGGGAACATTATGCGGCTGATTATGCTAATGATTTTTAATGACTCTTTTTTTTAGTGGTTAAAAATCATCCAAATGACATCCTCCGCCCTTGGGCGGAGCAGGAGATAGTGTCAGACTCTTACTGACTAAATAACCCACCCCGTTCCTTCTTCTCGTTCATACCGGGGCACCGGGGCCGAGCTTTCCTTTCGGATAACCCTGGCCCCAGTAGGCTTCGACCCAGCTGGGCCCCTGCTGTTGTTGACAACTCCTTGAGGCGCGCGGGATCAATGCGCGCCATATTTTGACTGGCCTGTTGGTCTAGTGGTTAGTGACCCTGACTGCTATGCCGGAGGTCGTGGGTTCGATTCCCACCCAGGACAAATGTTTATGTGATGAGCATAATCATTTGTTCTGTGTCTGGGTGTAATTTATCTATAATATTTATGTATTTAGAAATATATAAGTGTGTTTATCAGTTGTCTAGTACCCATAACACAAGCTCTGCTTAGCTTGGGACTAGACGGCGTTGTGTGACAGTTGTGGAATATTATATGAGTGACTCTTCAAGATTTGAATGCGAATTATAAATCTTGGTCGTCACTATGACGAATGCGAACGGACGTAACAGCGTAAACAAAAACATAGTTGCTATTTTTGGGCAGTCATGACTTCGTGAGACAGAGTTAAAAAAAGATGAAATCGACATCTACACTAATATAAGAGGTAAAGTTTTAAGCTATTGCATAGAATCTATCGCGGGCGACGAAAATAACCTAACACCCCCCACTCATTTGTTTTTTGAGCGTGGTGACCGTTATGAAAACAAATGAGTGAACAATCAATCAAAATTCAATTCAATGTGTGAAAGTGTAAATAAAATAAATAAATAATTGTAATTGCATAAGTTGATAAAAATGCTATGCAGTAGCTTTACCGCGGCAGTCCCCGAGTGCCACACGTCTTTTTTTTTTATAAGCAAGACGTAGGAACCTAGATAAATATTGTCTATAACCGAATATCATCATAATATGTTGGAAATATGCTCCAACTGCAAATGAGCGTGGGATTACGTTTGGAAAATGGAAATTCATCCGTCGCCGGCCCCTTAATATCAATATTTCGATGTAAGTACATGAATAACTATACCTAATACCACAAAATAGATAGGTACAGAAGTCAATCTACATACAAAGCGCGCTCGAGCAACGCACACATAGACACCGCTCACGGACACGATATCTCGGTGTGTGTCCACCGAGCGTAGGTATGAAAACTGAAGTACACACATGAGATTGTCTTCTGTACGTGTCTATTTTGTGTTAATACCGACTTTTAGTAAAAACAATGGATGAATAAAGTTAACCTAATCCATTGCTATTACTGTTAATCATGTATTTTTTTAGATTTGTTTAATTTTTGGTAGTTTTCCTGGAGGATTTTGGAACTAGGCATGTAAATCGAGGAGATTCTTATTTGGTTAACACTTTCAATACCACAGAAAAGATAAAAGAGGTTAGAATTGTTAGTGTTAGGGTACCAAAGAGAAACTTCATTTTAAGGATTTCAATAATAACTGTTTATTATCCTTTTCTTTATATTGGGAAGGTGTGTTTCAGTAATATCACGTGAGACGTGTGCTCCTAAGCAAGGCTAGTGGAATACAGTTACTGTAACCATACTAGGGATTTCAGTCAAGTGGTCACGGGGACTCTATCCATTAAATATAATATTTATTGCTTAGAAAGAGAAAGACCATAGTGTTGAAGCAGGAAGGATTTCTTTTTTGTTATTTTCCAACAAGAATGGCCTATGGTAGAGCAGGCGTGCTTCCAAATATGATCATGCTCATAATTGACACAACCAATAGCAAACTTGCGGTCTAAGTGTGCGTGGTTTATTTATTTATTTAAATCAAGTACAGCCACAGCACATACATATCGCATTGACAAGATGATGTCAGAACAAAATGACTTATGCACATGACAATAAGGGCGTACAGACAGCTGTGAAATTGCCTGGGTACCCTAGTGTCTAATTTCCCTTGCACGTTAAAATTCAAGTTTTCGAAAATGTAACTAGATGGCGTTGGTTGCTTCCCAGCTAAATGGCGACCAAGGCAATCTCACAAACCATAAACTTGACTTTTAGTTTGACAGAAAATAGATACATGCGTCATCGTTATCGTCAACAACTGAGTGTGAGGGTAGATTGATAAAAAAATATGAGACACAAGCTTAACTAATTTCGTGATTCTTATCAACTGTTTGTAAGCGGGCACGAATATTGCGTCTAGCATTACAAGTAACGTTAAATTTCAAACGTGTCCACAAGAGTCCACTTGGTCCAATGGTACCAACAGCGGCTTGTGATGCACATGTTTCTGGTTCAAATCTCAAGTTAAGATTTTTACTTTTTGTTTTCCAGCTTTTGTGTTTTAGTTGGCATTTTTTTTACTTTTCTTTAATAACGTAAGTCAGGAAATGTCTTTTTAAATGGACAGTTTGTATAGAAATGAAAGAAAGTATTGCAAGTAAATAAAATGTTTATTATTTTAATATATAATAATAATGTATTTACTTAAGATAGATAAATTAAGTAAATGGTCATAGTCTAAAATTAAAATACATTTTTTAATATCATAGTTAGCTTAGTGGTTTATGTAAAGACTTTTACGCAGTAAGGCACGAGGCTAAATCGCAAATCTTGTGTATTTTTTTGCTTTCGATTTAAAACCCCAAATTGAACATTCTTCAAACATATTTGGAATAATTTCGCTTGACTTGTAATATGTGGGTAGTCACGACCATTAGGCATATTCATCATAAAACTGGTATTCAAATGTTACTTAGTTTACTTAGTTTAGGGTAGAGAAATAAAAATGAACCGTTCTAATAACACTAAAACCAGTCGACACTAATTGCAGTGACGTCGTGTAAACAATTTTTAGCCCGTAGCATTTGCTAATTTTGCTACGTGGTTAATCCGCCACTGGCACTATTGAAATAAATAAACTGTTTTTGTCATGTTCAAAATTGTATTTCAAATAATTCTATTCTGTCATAAGCAATTTAATATCTTCACTTCTTTTATGTGTTTTACCTTTATACATAGTTATTTAAATTAAATCTATCAGACGAATACTTAAATTTCTTTGTAAAGTATTTGTATAAGTAATATTTAGTTGTTTTTCATTAAAGTTTTGATTTAAATAATTAATTTAATTTAAGACTTATAAATTTTAATTTGATTTAAAAAAAAAACAATTCAGTATTCTAAACACAAACCTACTAAAAGTAGCGTGACTGATTTGAACTTAGTACCGGCAACCACGTCAATATAAGTCTACAGTTACTACCATTAGACTATGTTGACTTATGGAATAATGTTGAAATTAACAAGTGCATTACGTGGCATACGGTCCGTATTCACAAGTTAACGTTACGTCTTAAATCAAATTGTCATATCAGTATTCTATAATATTTGACCACTTACCTACCTCGTTTTACTCATTTAGATTAGCTCCGAATTGAATACCACTTAACTTCTGCTTATTGCAGAAGGTTCAAATTCGTCTAACTTTTAGGATGTCTTATGTTATCTACCTTCTACTGCCAGGTGGGTCAGATTTCTGGTTCCTCTGTACTTTTTGAAGTTATGAATAACAATTAATAAAAGAAATCGGTAGGATTTATATCGAAACTAACAAAGTGGAAGTATTTAATTGTAATATAACATTATGACTGGCCTGTTGGTCTAGTGGTTAGTGCTCCTGACTGCAATGTCCGGGTCGTGGGTTCGATTCCCACCCAGAACAAATGTTCTTGTGTTGGGCACGATCATTTGCTGAATCTGGGTGTAATTTATCTATAACATGTATGTATTTAGAAATATATAAGTATGTTTATCAATTGTCTAGGACTCGTAACACAAGCTTTGCTTAGCTAGGGACTAGACGGCGTTGTGTAATATCATTATTAATATTCAAATCGGTAGTTACGCAGCAAAAGGAAAAAAAAGCAGGTAAACAGGCTCATCAAACAAAAAGGCAATAATAAAATAATATAGATATTTATTTCTTACAGTTTACTATTCAACAGTCAGATTATTAATCATCGAATAAGATTATAATATTACTTGTAATTTTTTATTGAGGCCATAGCTTAAATATTCGTTTCCCAAATTGGAAAGAGGATTGAAGCTTATGTAACCTTAACAAAAACAAACAAGAGGCAAGATATTAAAAAAAAACTACAAAATTGCACAACAACATATCAAATGTTTAGTAGGTAACATAAAAAAAAAACAAAATTATGTTGTGTTATAACTTTAAGTGTTCATAACTTTTTTTTTAAATTATTTCAAATACAGGTATTAAGTAAAACACACGTAACGAGGTCTCCAGTACGTACTGAGTAAATATGTAATATTAATTAAATATATTTATCAATATCTCGTGTAACCACCATTTTGGTCAATAACAGCTTGCATTCGGGAACGCATTGAATTAATCAAATTTTTACACAGATCTGAACCACGAATACTCTCCCATATTTGTAAACAATGAGCCTCTAACGCATCTGGAGTACGCTCGTTTTGATTATTCCACCGTTGAACAATAACACCCCATAAATTTTCAATTGGATTTAAATCCGGTGATCTAGCAGGCCAAGGAATAGCGCAAATGTCATTATGCTGACGAAACCAAGCCTGCACACTGTGCGAACGGTGTATTGGACAATTATCCTGCACAAATGTTATCTGTGGCAATTCTTCGCTTGGATACACCGTTCGAACTGTGGGCAACATTGTCTCCTCCAGCACTTCTATATAATTTGCACTATTTGCTCGGCTTGGTATTCTCACTAGTTCCCCAGGATCGGCTGCACTCATCCATCCCCACATGTTCACCGTTATATGGCCAGATTGCCTATTGGGCACTACGTGACCACTTGTGTATCGCGTATTATCTCGACGCCACAGACATAATCGACCGTGTTCACTGGACTTAAAAGTTTTTTCATCAGTAAAGATGACATTACTCCAATCAAAGTCTATGTGATCCATAGCAAATTGCAATCTTGCTCTTTTATGGGTTTCCGTAAGCAAAGGTTTCACAGCATGCCTCCGATAATGCAGCCCTTCACTATGAAGAGCACGACGGACAGTGTCGACGCTTGTGTCAAATAAACCAGCATAATGGTTCGTCGGCAAAAATCCATTTTCCTCGTATTCCCTTACCATGGTTTGACGCTGCAACATGTTTATCAGTTTTGGTCTACCAGTTCTTTGACGGTGTTTCAAAGAACCATCTTCTTCAAATCGTCATACCCATAGAACAACTGTTTTTCTCTGCAACAATAAAACAAAAATATATAATACCTAATAATGATTATTATAAAGAGGAGTGTTTTGTTATATAAAAAAGTGTAAAATAAGATTACTTACGTTTACACCGATCTCTCTGGCTATTTCTGACAAATTTTTACCTTGACTATGCAAAGCAATTATTTGAGCTCTTGTCACTACATCTATGTTACAATTCATACTCATTGTCATAAATTGACCGGATTAAAAAAAAAATTAAACGAAAGGAGCTCGAACGAGGTAATCGAAATGAACTTGCGAACAATCAATTAAAGCTTAGTCACAAGTCTTTGGTCTAAGTATTATTTATACTACCTACTAATTATTATTTATAAATCCATATTCAACCTACCGTCTCAAGTTTTGAAACTGACACATAGACAATCAGATATTTATAAATTGATAATTATTAAATTTTAATATTTTCAACACTTGATAAAAAAATATATAAATTATTTCAATGTTTATAGAAACAAAAGAAGCTACAAAAAAAAGCATTAGCATAAGCATTTGAAGCACAGCAACGCCACCTAGTAGCAGTATAATTAATGTTGTCAATAACAACATTTCAATCTGATTTTACGCTAGATGGCGTCATTTCTCGCTTCACACGATTTTTTTTCTGTACTATCCAACCACTATTGCAGCCAATCGTACATAGCGTGCACTGCAATAATTGTCAATTAGTTGCATAATGCACGTTCGTATTGGTTTATTACTTGTAGTGGAGTTTAAGGAAGCAAGGGATATAATTAGAATTATGACTTTTGTCTAAAAAAAAATATTTACCAATTTCGCAACTTTTCCCTACTCCTTCGAAACGGCTTGGATCTTTATAAAAATTTTTACACATAAAGATTGGTGGTTAAATATTCTTTAAAGTGAACATTGTACCTATACGTAAATCAATCAATATTTCGCAAAGAAAATGGATTTAAAGGTCAGGCGCTGTTGGCCGCAAATAAATGCACAGATTTGCGTACTGCCGCCTAGGCGGGTGCGAGAGGTGCGTCCACATAATTTCGGGCTGATGGTTCAAGGGACTATAAGCCTTAATAGTGTCTTATTCAACGACCTTGTAAGGTCGTTGGTCTTATAACATCCTCTAGTAACACTACTAAAAGTGTTCAACTTTTGATAGGACTTTAGTCTAAAAAAAATATAGTTAAAAAAAAGCGTGTTTTTTAACTATATTTTTATTTTTCATTAAAAAAAAAAACCAGATTATTGTATTGTCATCAGTCTTTGATAGGTGTGCAAAGTTTGAAGAAAATCTGATCGCCCAAAGTAGGTCAAAATCGAGCTCAAAGGCGTTAGCTAATATAAGCGTGTTAAATAAATAATAAAGGACTATCGACAAACTCAACCCAACCTATTATTATTACCGTTATTGGTCCGTTACGTCAGTCCCGCTCCGTTGCTTATAACTGGCTTCTAGCCGCATGTTTATGTATGCGGTCGACTAGAGTAATATGAGAATACAGTTCCGGTAGCGGGGCCGGTGGACTGTGAGAGATTTGGCAGCGCCAAAATTGTTTGATACTATCTGAGCTGGCGAAATTCGTACCGCCTAACAGTCAATGAATGTAGTATATCTTTCGATATAGTCAAGCGATTGAGATGGCCTATATAAAAATCATGCAATGACATCCCCCGCTCTTGGGCGGAGCGGGAGATAGTGTCAGACTCTTACTGACTAAAAGACCCACCCCGTTCCTTCTAGCCTTCATACCGGGGCTCGAGCGCCCTTTCGGATAACCCTGGCCCCAGTAGGCTTCGACCCGGCGGGGTCCCTGCTTTTGCTGACAACACCTTGAGGCGCGCGGGAACAGTGCGCACCGTCGACGACTTGGGCTTGGTCCGGACAGTTACCGGACGGCCGGACAGCGAGCTACCCATTGCTCACTATCCGCAAGCCCGCGCCTACGGTGACCGGAAATCGGGATCAGAATCCCGGCGGCGGCGGCGGCGGCGGCGATAACGCCGTTGCATGATGCGTTCGGCCTCCTCCTTTGCGAGCATTACTGCTTCGCAGAAGTACATTTTACGTGATACGCGCAAAACTAAAAACTTCTACAGACTTATAATATGTATAGATAAGCAAACAACTAGAGTTAAAGTTGTCAAAAAATAAAAGGCTAAAATAGCTCCAACTACACCGCACCCCTAATTATTACTTTATTGTTTCATTCAGTTTCGTTCCAAGTTACATTCTAGAGTTTTTCTCAAATGTCATAACGAGCCTTAGAGTATGTTTGAATTGTAAGTAAGTTTTACACAAAGAAATAATAAACAAATTAAAAAGTAACTTAAATAATTAAAAATAATATAAACACTAAATGCTTAGCTAAATATGACGTCATAAAACTTTAAATTTTTTAACGAGTTCAAGCTGAGTTTTTGCACTGGAATTATAGAAAAATTGCGCCATGTTTAGTCAGAAAACTGAGTAACGCTTTCGCAGAAATCTCAACAAGCAAGTAGGTACTGGAGTACTGAGTGTATTGACCATTGACTATACACTTAATTTGTTGGCTAGTGCCTAGTCATGATTTACTTGCTCTATCTGTAAGTTTTGATTAAGACGCCGTTCAAGTATTACACAGGCCTGTTGGTCTAGTGGTTAGTGACCCTGACTGCTATGCCGCAGGTCGTGGGTTCGATTCCCACCCAGGACAAATGTTTGTGTGATGAGCACGATCATTTGTTCTGTGTCTGGGTGTAATTTATCTATAATATGTATGTATTTAGAAATATACATATAAGTATGTTTATCAGTTGTCTAGTACCCATAACACAAGCTCTGCTTAGCTTGGGACTAGACGGCGCTGTGTGATAGTTGTGGATTATTATTATTTATTATTATATTATTATTACGTAAGCAAATATTTTGCAAATACATATTAACTCCCAAAATCGGTATTCACGTGTTCCTTGTGTCAGACTCTTACTGACTAAAAAACCCATCCCGTTCCTTCTAGCCTTCGTACCGGGGCTCGAGCGCCCTTTCGGATAACCCTGGCCCCAGTAGGCTTCGACCCGGCTGGGCCCCTGCTGTTGCTGACAACTCCTTGAGGCGCGCGGGAACAGCGCGCGCCGTCGTCGACTTGGGCTTGGTCCGGACGGTTACCGGACGGCCGGACAGCGAGCTACCCATTGCTCCGCAAGCCCGCGAACTTAAGTTGGCTCGAAACTAAACGATCAACGAATTATTTCCAGTTACATTAATAAGTATTCTACCAGGATAATGAAATACAGATTTTATTTTTTATTTTTAAATCGACTTTTCTACCGAACGACTTTAAAATCGGTGTCGTTCAAACTCGATTGATGGATGTGAATACGGAAATGGTCTAACTAAACGACTAAATCGCTACGATATCGTTACGGTTTTCATTACGTGAATCGGGCTACTGGGCTTACGTGTTAGTAACCACACACTTACTGAACTTACTGAAACACGCGTTTCCTCTCATGACGTAACCAGGGTAAAAATAACTACACACATGTTTTATTTATAGCTCGATAACTGTTGGAAGTTGGGATATGTTTAACAGATGACGGAAAAGTAGAGTAATTCGTTTGACAACGATGCTAATTTAGTGTCATTTAAATGAGATTTCAGTCTGTGACCTGCTGTGACGAGTGGGTTTAGCCTTATCAGTCTATTCTATAACACATTTTTCTACCCGACTACGGCAAAGCCAAAGGAGGGTTATGATTTTGACAGGCTATGTATCTGTGTATACACCGCTAAAGTTTAATCGTTGTAATCCCGTGGAGGGTCGAGACGGTACATGAAACACTATCGATTTTTAGAGATAAAATTAAAAAATAAAGTATCTACCTTTTTTCAAAACTCGTATTAATTACGCATGTACGAAATTAATTTTTTAAAAAAAAAACGTCAGCTGAGCGAGTTTGTACGCAACGCCGACTATTAACTGCAGGTCATTGAACTCGCTCAGCAAAAAAAAAGAGTATCTTAGTAAAACTAATACACTTGTATTTTTTTTAAACATATTTATTTTCCATTCCGATCGAATACCATCAATTTGGCTTGTTACAGTTAGCTCAGTCAAACCAAATCAAAAAAAAAATAAAAATTAAACATGAGTCCAAACAAATAGCAGTGGTATTAGATGCTGGTATTAAATTGGAATAAATCGTAATTGTTTTATAGCGGCAACAGAAATACCTAATACCTACATCGTATATGAAAATTTCAACTGTGTAGCTATCTCGGTTCATGTGATACGGCTAGGTGACAGATGGACAGACGGACAGACAGACAAAATCAAAATCAAAGCATTTATTTCAAATAGACCATTTACAGGCACTTTTGAATAGTCAAATGTCGGTCAGTCCAAGAAAAGTGAAGCTAAATTGCACGTTCCAAAGAGTAGGTCTCTATGGAGAAGAACGTGCAAGAAACTCCATGGACACTCTTTTAAATCATATCATGTGTTACATATAATGCTTGGTTACAAATTTTCATGTTGCTTCTATTGTGTAAGCAAAATGTAGATAATAAAATAAAAAATAATAATAATTAAAAGATAGAAACTGAATTAAGCCACTGGCAGCTAAGAGATGACCAGTCCCATCTGACGGCAACCGTTCACGAGCATGACAGTGGAGCCCCGTTTTACCCTTTGGGTACGAAACTCTAAAAAAACCGGCCAAGTGCGAGTCGGACTCGCCCATGAAGGGTTCCGTAGCAGCAAGTAACATAATATTAAAGTTCTTGTAATGTGTTGTAACTTTGATCGATGTTTTAATAATAGTGTATTTTTTTCGATTTATGACGCATTAAAAAAAAAACTACTTCCTAGACTTCGTTCAAACCAATTTTCGTTGGTACTTTTTATAGTAATGTAATCATATATTTTTTTTTAGTTTTATCATTCTCTTATTTTAGAAGTTAGAGGGGACACACACACACATTTTACCACTTTGGAAGTGTCTCTCGCGCAAACTATTCAGTTTAGAAAAAAATGATATTAGAAACCTCAGTATCATTTTTAAAGACCTATCCATAGATACCCCACACGTATGGGTTTGATGAAAAAAAATTTTTCGAGTTTCAGTTTTAAGTATGGGGACCCCCAAAATGTATTGTTTTTTTTCTATTTTTATGTGATAATCTTAATGCGGTTCACAGTATACATCCACTTACAAAGTTTCAACAGTATAGCTCTTATAGTTTCGGAAAAAAGTGGCTGTGACATACGGACGGACGGACAGACAGACAGACATGACGAATCTATAAGGATTCCGTTTTTTGCAATTTGGCTACGGAACCCTAAAAAGTAGTAAATCTATGTGTTGTCATAGAATAAATTACACGCATCATCGTGCATTCATGGGAAGACATACTCATTAACTATTCAAGGTCATACGAGTCACGCGTGTGTACTTACGGGTTTTACGTCCGGACGTTACATTTGTTTTTTCTTTCTTTCATTTTCTGTATAATTATATACTTACCGGTGTTTATTTTTGTATTAGACAACAAATCTAACACTAAAACTATTTTTTTTTTGAAAAAAAGCACCAAAATCTTGTCTTAACATAAAAAAATACAAAATAATACAACCGACTTCAAGGTAAAAAAAAACACTAAAAAGTGCAAAATAGCTTTAGTTTCGGAAGTCGGTGTTTCTATAACAGTTTTGTCGCGAAATTAAAGTTATTTTGTACTTTTCGGTGTTTTTTTAACATTGAAGTCGGTTATATTTTTTTTTTGTAAAAAGTTTTTTTTTTTTACACTTTTTATTTATGGAACCCCACTAAAAAGTACCCCTCAGACAAACTTAAATAACTTATAGCCACACTGCATCTCATAATGATTCTAATAATCCCAAACACTTATAAATTACATTAATTTTTTTTTTCCTTCTGGCTTCATCATCAGATCAGTTCGATACATCCCCCCACCCTTTTTCTGACAGTCAGTCATCGACTACACGTATAAACAAAGCAACTTTGCTTGTACAGGTCATTGAACTCGCTCAGCTGACGTTTCCTTAAAGAAATTAATTTCGTACATGCGTAAATTAATACGAGTTTTGAAAAAAAGGTAATTTATTTTTTAATTTTATCTTAACAAATCGATAGTGTTTCATGTACCGGATCGACCCTCCACGGGATTAAAACGATTAAAATTTAACGGTGTATAAAAAGAGAAACTGACTAGTTAATTGACATATCAACACACATCTTCATCCTAAACAGGCAGGTGCGAAGGTCAGACAGATTGTAAATCAACACCAACACATACAATATTTCAGAATAAAAAGCAAATTCATTATGACTAACTAACTTGATCGGTGAAGGTCACGAATCAAAATGTTTACTTTCACGGAAGTACAAGAATAACTATTTTGTAATAATATTTAAAGCGTTGCTAAATAACTAAGAATGTTATTTAAATAATAAGTTATTATTAAACATAAATTATACCTAGTACCTACTACATATAGAGCGTGACTTATTAAATTCAAGATTTTTCGCCACGCCCGAGCGCTCTCAGACAGAGCGGCGCTGACCCTACCGCGATTGATGACAGGCCTGTTGGTCTAGTGGTTAGTGACCCTGACTGGTATGCCGGAGGTCGTGGGTTCGATTCCCTCCCAGGACAAATGTTTGAGTGATTAGCACGATCATTAGTTCTGTGTCTGGGTGTAATTTATCTATAATATGTATGTATTTAGAAATATATAAGTATGTTTATCAGTTGTCTAGTAGGTACCCATAACACAAGCTCTGCTTAGCTTGGGACTAGACGGTGTTGTGTGATAGTGTGGAATATTATTATTATCTCCTTTATTCATTTTTTAACATGTTACAATATATTTTTAAATATTTCAAACAGTATCCCACCGGTATCGGGAACAGGGTCCAAGCTACCGGTGGTTAGGGCTCCAAAGAAAGGAACCTCCTAACGATACGAGCCGTGTCCAGAAGAACTGCTTTCTGAATCAAGCCCTTGATC
Source organism: Mythimna albipuncta (assembly GCA_929112965.1). Taxonomy (NCBI): domain Eukaryota; kingdom Metazoa; phylum Arthropoda; class Insecta; order Lepidoptera; family Noctuidae; genus Mythimna; species Mythimna albipuncta. The sequence goes on along the minus strand of OV815985.1, from coordinate 6,194,723 downwards.
CAGCCGCCTAACGAGAGCCTCCTAAGGTGTTAGTCGAGGCTCTTGGCTATTAAGCCAATTATTATTATTATTATTATCATTGCCGAGCGTAGGTAGGAAAGTGAAGTACATAAGTACGTGAGATTGACTTCTGTACCTAGGCTTCCTATTTTGTGGTTTTAACTATTATGCGTTTCAAATAAGAATAGTATATGTTCCACAGAAAAGATGAAAGAAGTTAGAAAGGAAACACTTTTCGATTTGTACTACAACGAGTGTCGCCGCTTGTCTCCCACCCTTTAACTCCAATACAGGCAATAAACCAATACGAACGCGCATTACGCAACTAACAGACCACGCACACTTAGATCGCAAGTTTGCTATTGGTAGTTGAACTATGAGCATGATCATATTTTGAGGTACGCCCCGCCCACCCATTCTAACCTCTTTCGTCCTTTTTGTGCAGCGACCAGTAGCCTGATTCACGTAAAATCAAACAAGCCAAATATCGTTGAAGTTTTATAGTCGTTCGATCGAAGTCCTATCCAAAAGCGGTATTCACGATCTATTGACTTATTTCCAGTTACATTAATATCTAAGTATTCTACCAGGATAATGTAAAACAGACTTTTTTTTTAAATCGACGAATTTCTAATGACTTTAAAATCGGTGTCGTTCAAACTCGATTGATGGATGTGAATACGGAAATGGTCTAAACGACTAACGATATCGTTACGGTTTTCAGTACGTGAATCGGGCTACAGAGCTGGCGTGCTATTCCCTAAGAAAATAGCCTTGAGCGCAACGCTGGCCGCAGCGACGAAATCCAAATAGATACATTGGATTAACAATCTAATGGGCCTAGACATTGGACTGTTAATTCAATGATCTGTGCTCTCGACTCGTCCCTGCGGTCAGTCGTCGGCTGTTTTTTTTTTAGAAAATTGCACCGCTGGATTAGCCAATTCTACTAAAGAATCCTTTTTCTCTTTACAAATGACATCGAATTAAAGAAATCAGAACCGTTTATTTCAAATAGACCAATCACAGGCACTTTTGGATTGTCAAAATGTCGGTCAGTCAAACAAGTGAAGCTAAATTGCACGTTCCAAAGCGTAGATCTTTATGGAGAAGAATGTGCAAGAAACTCCATGGACACTCTTTTAAATCATATAGAGTTACATGAATCTTCGTTACATATTTCTTGTTGCTTCTATTATGTGAGAAAATCTCCTGTATCCTATTTTCAAATAGGCTCCGAAGCTTTTAAGTAGCGATGGGTTCAATTTTATTGTTACTTTAAAAGTCATGTTAAACATAAAAAAATGTCGGTTTTTTTATCAAATGTCCAGCTGAATTGGACAATCTGTCCAGTTTTTTTGTTACAAGACCTGGCAACCCTACGTGTGAGCAGTGGCGTAGCTAGATGACCAAGGGCCCGGGGCAAAAACAAACTGGGGCCCCTAAATTGTTTAGGATTTAATATAAATGGTGACTGGCAATTAGTGTACGATACTTGTGCTCATGATAGCAAACAATTTTTATTATGGGAGCAAAGCCGAAATCGCGAAAAAAACATCAGCTGTTCAGTACATTAGGCAAACATAAATTCTAATTAGATTCTAATTCTAATTTAGATTTCGGCTTTGCTCGCATAATAAAAATTGTTTATTATCATGAGCACAATCACGTGTTTAAGTATCGTACACTAATTATCAGTCACCTTATATACGCTGCTTTATCTTTTATATGTATTAATCTCAAGTTATAAGAAGATTTATCATTAACATGCACACTCAATGATATGGAGACGTCATAGTCGTCGTTAATATGATCGCCAACAATATACTTTGTCATGAGTAGGCTTTTCAACCAATACTGCAGTGGTCACATTATCTGTTTCACTATCACTATCACCAGAAAAAAAAATAGTAAAATTTTTCATTCTTTCAAGCGGTTTGTTAATTGGTTTTCGGGGCCTCCCGAGCTTGAGGGCCCCGGGGCACTGCCCCGCCAAGCCTCTTAGTAACTACGCTACTGCGTGTGAGCAGTGTAGTTCTACCTTAAAGAGCCTTCTGGCTTCATCATCAGATCAGTTCGATACATTCCCCAATGTATCGAACTGATCTGATGATGACCCCCCTTTTTCTGACAGTCAGTCATCGACTACACGTATAAACAAAGCAACTTTACTTGTAACCACAGTTCTGCTGTAATTCTATGAGGAGTTCTGTTCCATATCTTCGAAGTTCATGTCAGTTTGTACGCAACGCCGACTATTACCTACAGGTCATTGAACTCGGTCAGCTGACGTTTTCTTAAAGAAATTAATTTCGTACATGCGTAAATTAATACGAGTTGAAAAAAAGGTACTTTATTTTTTAATTTTATCTTTACAAATCGATAGTGTTTCATGTAACGGATCGACCTTCCACGGGATTGAAACGATTAAAATTTAGCGGTGTATAAAAAGATAAACTGACTAATTGACATATCAACACACATCTTCATCCAAAACAGGCAGGTGCGAAGGTCAGACAGATTGTAAATCAACACCAACACATACAATATTTCAGAATAAAAAGCAAATTCATTATGACTAACTAACTTGATCGGTGAAGGTCACGAATCAAAATGTTTACTTTCACGGAAGTACAAGAATAACTATTTTGTAATAATATTTAAAGCATTGCTAAATAACTAGGAATGTTATTTAAATAGTAAGTTATTATTAAACATAAATTATACCTAGTACCTACTACATATAGAGCGTGACTTATTAAATTCAAGATTTTTCGCCACGCCCGAGCGCTCTCAGACAGAGCGGCGCTGACCCTACCGCGATTGATGACAGGCCTGTTGGTCTAGTGGTTAGTGACCCTGACTGCTATGCCGGAGGTCGTGGGTTCGATTCCCTCCCAGGACAAATGTTTGAGTGATTAGCACGATCATTTGTTCTGTGTCTGGGTGTAATTTATCTATAATATGTATGTATTTAGAAATATATAAGTATGTTTATCAGTTGTCTAGTAGGTACCCATAACACAAGCTCTGCTTAGCTTGGGACTAGACGGTGTTGTGTGATAGTGTGGAATATTATTATTATCTCCTTTATTCATTTTTTAACATGTTACAATATATTTTTAAATATTTCAAACAGTATCCCACCGGTATCGGGAACAGGGTCCAAGCTACCGGTGGTTAGGGCTCCAAAGAAAGGAACCTCCTAACGATACGAGCCGTGTCCAGAAGAACTGCTTTCTGAATCAAGCCCTTGATCCAGCCGCCTAACGAGAGCCTCCTAAGGTGTTAGTCGAGGCTCTTGGCTATTAAGCCAATTATTATTATTATTATTATTATCATTGCTGAGAGTAGGTAGGAAAGTGAAGTACATAAGTACGTGAGATTGACTTCTGTACCTAGGCTTCCTATTTTGTGGTTTTAACTATTATGCGTTTCAAATAAGAATAGTATATGTTCCACAGAAAAGATGAAAGATGTCAGAAAGGAAATACTTTCCGATTTGTACTACAACGAGTGTCGCCGCTTGTCTCCCCCTTTAACTCCACTACAGGCAATAAACCAATACGAACGTGCATCACGCAACTAACAGACCACGCACACTTAGATCGCAAGTTTGCTATTGGTTGTGTCAATTATGAGCATGATTATATTTTGAGGTACGCCTCACCTACCCATTCTAACCTCTTTCGTCCTTTTTGTGCAGCGACCAGTAGCCTGATTCACGTAAAATCAAACAAGCCGAATATCGTTGAAGTTTTATAGTCGTTCGATCGAAGTCCTATCCAAACGCGGTATTCACGATCTATCGACTTATTTCCAGTTACATTAATAAGTATTCCACCAGGATAATGTAATACAGACTTTTTTTTAAATCGACGAATTTCTAACGACTTTAAAATCGGTGTCGTTCAAACTCGATTGATGGATGTGAATTCGGAAATGGTCTAAACGACTAAGTCGCTACGATATCGTTACGGTTTGCATTTCGCGAATCGGGCTACAGAACTGGCGTGCTATTTTCTAAGAAAACAGCCTTGAGCGCAACGCTGGCCGCAGCGACGAAATCCAAATAGATACATTGGATTAACAATCTAATGAGCCTAGACATTGGACTGTTAAACAAGTGAAGCTAATTTGCACGTTCCAAAGCGTAGATCTCTATGAAGAAGAACGTGCAAGAAACTCCATGGACACTCTTTTAATTCTATGTGTTACATGAATCTTCGTTACATATTTCTTGTTGCTTCTATTATGTGAGAAAATCTCCTATAACCTATTTTCAAATAGGCTCCGAAGCTTTTAGGTAGCGATGGGTTCAATTTTATTGTAACTATTAAAGTCATGTTAAACATAAAAAAATGTCGGTCTTTTGATCAAATGTCCAGTTAAATGATACCCAGTCTGTCCGGTTTTTGGTTACAAGACCTGGCAGCCCTACGTGTGAGCAGTGGCGTAGCTAGATGACCAAGTACCCTGGGGCAAAAACAAACTCTTCTTTCTTCTTCTTCCTGCCCTTGTCCCATTTTATTTGGGGTCGGCGCAACACGTTTTTTTCTTCCATTCTGTCCTGTCACTCGTCACGCTATCACTAACTCCCTTTTCTTTCATATCACTTCTCACACAATCCATCCATCTTTTCTTTGGCCTCCCTCTCCCTCTCCATCCATCCACATGTAAATTCATAACTCTTTTAGCGACATGCTTTTCATCTCTCCTCTTTACATGACCATACCAAGACAAACGATTTCCTTTCAACCTTTCAGTCACTGGCGCCACTTTCAAACTTCCCCTAATATACTCATTTCTCACTTTATCCATTCTCGTCACACCACACATCCATCTTAACATTCTCATCTCCGCTACATGCAATCTTTTTTCATCCGTCTTTTTCACAGCCCAACATTCTGATCCATACAGTATGACAGGCCTTTTCACGGACTTGTAGATTTTACCCTTCAACTTGAGGGGCATCCGTGGGTCACAAGTTGTTCCCGTGACCTGTCGCCATTTCATCCACCCTGCGTTGATCCGATGTGTTACGTCCCGGTCCACCTCACCATCCCCTTGGACGAGGGACCCGAGGTACCGAAAGTCGGAACAGATCGGTATGGGCGTTCCGGCGAGAGCTAAGGGCACTGGATTGGAGAGACCGCCGAAATCGCAGAACAAGTACTCAAAAAACAAACTGGGGCCCCTAAATTGTTTAGGCTTTAATATATATGGTGACTGGCAATTAGTGTACGATACTTAAACACATGATTTTTTCTATTGTCGCTGCTTTATCTTTTATATGTATAAATCTCAAGTTATAAGAAGATTTATCATTAACATGCACACTCAATGATATGGAGACGTCATAATCGTCTTTAATATGATCGCCAACAATATCTTTCTCAAGAGTAGGCTTTTCAACGAATATTGTAGTGGCCATATTATCTATCTGATTCACTTTCAACAGAAAAATATTTCGTAAAATTTTTCATTCTTTCGATAAGCGGTTTGTTAATTAGTTTTGGGGGCCTCTCGATCTTGAGGGCCCCGGGGCACTGCCCCGCCAAGCCCCTTAGTAACTACGCCACTGCGTGTGAGCAGTGTAGTTCTACCTTAAAGAGCCCTCCTATTTGCGGGAACGTTTTTCCTACTCACGTCCTTCTATTGCACCTTCAGTCGCATCTCAGGAATTTCCTTAAACCCCTCACAATCCACCGACTTCTATTCGTACTAGTGCGCACGCAGATAGGGTAGAAGGGCGTCCAAAGTATCCCTCCATCGTAAACGCTCTACGCTCGCTTCTAGGGAGCCAATTTGCTGGTTTTTGCACTAGTGCAGAAAAGTGCTGGCGCTCACCCTCTCCACAATTTATTATATTTATCGTAACAGGCGCGACTCGTAGCGACTCGCGATTCGCTTGTCAACCTTCGTCTATTTATTTCTTCGTAAGTATATTGAAAAACGTCGTTTGATGCACGTGGAAAGTCACTGCAGCACTCGGCTCCAACGCCTGGGTCTCTTCGGGTGAATGCAGCTTCGGTTGCAATGACAAACTTTCTCTACTCAAGTATCTACCTTTCAAAACATAGGTTGTACTCGTCTAAAAATCACCTTCACAAATAGATAGGTATTTGAAAGCGCTTATAATACCTAGTGTGCGTAATACCGTTTGCCGTACCTCGATAAGTCGGTTCACTACGAGGCCAGCGCTCATACGATGGAATTTAACGGTACCAACACACGTTCATAAATCGAATCGTATGCCTAGTGCATTCAATACCGTTACGATTTGTGCTCTGAGTATATTTTATAGTATATGTACTAACTTTTGTCCGCGCGGCTTCGCTCCCGCTCTTCCCTACTTCACCCTACTCTACCCCACCCAATCCTACTCTACCCTACTCTACACTACTCTTCTCTACACTACTCTACCCTACTCTACCCTACCAAACTTCACATAAACCATCTACTAAATAGTCCGAACAAAGCCTAAACATTTGGTTTGGATAGGTGAGCCCGTTCTTGAGTTATAAAATTACAACGAAAAGTGGCATTGATTTTTATATTTATATAGATTAGTTGTTGTTTTTTTTACAATCTTAGAATTGATCACTTTATGATATGGCTAACTTGGGCTAACTAAAAAATGGACCAGAACAATTTAAACGTTAACGTTTGACGATACTTAATAAATTGTGGCTGGACGAAGTGCTTTTCCGCACTAGTGCGAAATAGTAGTAGGAGTTGTAGATCGAATATCGGTATCTAATAACATAATTCATGGCTGGTCGCAATACTTTTTCTCACTAGTGCGAAAATGGGATGATATATCGGTTTCGAGTTTTTTAAAAAATAATTTCAAATTCGTCCAAATCCGTATAATAATAATCCAGTTGAAAGAAGAACACTCTGTATTTTCTGAATTTTAAAATTTTCATTAATAGGTATATACAAACTACTCGGACTTAAAAAAAAAAAACTAATTTAATTAAAAATTAGCACACAAGTTTGTTTAGATTTTACCGTTTTTTAAAGATTTATTTCAAACGAACTGTTTTATTTAATAACTAGCTTTTGCCCGCAGCTTCGCCCGTACAATCCTAACTAATATTATAAATGTGAAAGTGTGGTGTGTTTGTTACTTAATCACGCAAAAACGGCTGAACAGATTTGGATAAAATTTGGCATGCATATAGCCATGGAAAAGAACATAGGCTACTTTTTATTTCGGAAAAATATCTTATTCCTACGGGAAAACACGTTTAGAGTGCGATAACCGAAGTACACGCGGACGAAGTCGCGGGCGGACCGCTAGTATTGCATAAAATATAGCCTGTGTTAGGTACTTGGAATAAAGCAGCTTTCTATCGGTGAAAAAATTCTAGCTATCGGACCAGTACTTCCGGAGATTACCTCCAACAAACAAAAAAAACAAACTTTACCTCTATAATATTAGTGTAGATGGTACCAGCAAACAGCATTTTAATTTATTTTTTAATAAGATTTTTATTTGCGAAAAACATAAATTTAGGTAACTAAATCTACATAGCTCGATGTAAAATGTAAATCTAAATAATTTTTTATCTTAAAGAGAGCTTTTCTTTGAAACTGACCAAATATTTGCTAAAACGATCGAATCGAAGTATAATTTACTACACCCCGTAAATATTTATTTTCGGCTCTTAATTTATAGCTGGCAAGTTCCGTCTAGTAGGGTTACCTGATGAAATAATCAGAAGTCTGGAGAAGAGGCCTGATTTCTATTGAAAAATCCAGAGATATTTTTACAGTTTGAGATTTTTTTTAACACGCGTTGCACACCACACTCAAAACGTTGTACTTACAATTAAAATTTTGTCCAAAGGAAGATTTGTTTTTGGTTTGTGTAATTATTTATTAAAAAGGTCTATAAAATTGCAAGCTTTATTTTATCGAACATTCTTAAAATCCTGAGATTTCATGACCGTGAGATTTGCAAAATCAAAAGCCGCAATTCCGAGTAAAAAATTCTTGAAATTTCAAGACAAATCCTGAAATACGGTAACCCTAGCCTGGAAAGCACGCAGGCCCGGCTTATTTTGAGAAAGAAAAACAAACGGCATAAATTTACCGCCATAGTTTCAGATCCAATACAGCTCCTTTCACTGAAAAATAGCACTAACACACTCAACAAAATTAACAATTTTAACTAAAAACACTATATTAACACTTGTACAAACAATTTTTAAACAAATTCACAGTATTATAATTTTATTTTATGTTAACGTTCGCGGTATTTGACTTGGTACGCGCGACGCATGCGCGACGCGATCCAGCTCCGAATTTCAAATGAAGTGACGCGCGACGCGGCTAGCTGGAGGAAGCAGTGTTTGTCTCGCTTCTGACGTCAGAAGGAAACCGGTTGAAGAATGTTGGGGTATTACAAGTGAGCGGTTTAAGCGCTGGATGGATTTAGACTGAGTTTTTATTTAGAACTAGTTTCTGCCAGCAGTTTCGCCCTAGGTTTCTCCTACAAACTTTTGACCGCCATTTCATACTATTATGGGAACAATTTTGGAAAATCCTCTCTAAGTGCTCGCCTACGTTTTTTTTTTTTTTCGATGGTATTAATCATCTTATGACAACCCCCGCTCTTGGGCGGAGCAGGAGATAGTGTTAGACTCTTAAGTACTGACTAAAAAACCCATCCCGTTCCTTCAAGCCTTCCTACCGGGGCTCGAGCGCCCTTTCGGATAACCCTGGCCCCAGTAGGCTTCGACCCGGCTGGGCACCTGCTGTTGCGGACAACTCCTTGAGGCGCGCGGGAACAGTGCGCGCCGTCGACGACTTGGACTTGGTTCGGACAGTTACCGGACGGCCGGACAGCGATCTACTCATTGCTTTCTCCTAGGGTCTGAACAGACGGACTGCATTTGAATGCAGTTGACACGACTGCAATAGAACTGCAAACACGACTTGCAGTCGGTGTGCAGTTCACACTACTGCAATCGGACCGCACGTTTGGTTTGCAGTTCTATTGCAGTCGTGTCAACTGCACTTAGACTGCAATTTGCAGTTGGATTGCAGTTGAAATGCGGTCCATCTGTTTAGACCCTTAGTCAGTTAGTTTATACTTTTGTTTTATAACATATAGATTCTACTTATTTTATAGGTCCCCGTTTAAATAGCGATGGATTTTTTTTTACATTTATTTTATTATTGAAAGCAAGACATCGCGCTTGATTACTATCTCACCTTATGGTAAGCGATGATGTGGTCGACGATGGAACACACGTGCCTAAAAGTAACCTATTCACTCTTGACTTAGGTTGTAGGTAGTTATCAGGTAACAAATTCCATCAGGGAATTCCACCCCTTAGCTGTACCTATATACATTAGGACACGCCATAATTATAATAATATAATATATATCGGCGCAAATACGTTAATTGAAGCACCTCGTCAGTGTGATGTAACTGGACTACATCAACGAATAATTAGTTTAAGATTATGATTACGAAATCATTGTTTAAATTACGTCAAAAACTTAAATTACGTCATTGTTATTTATTTCTGATTGTTATTTTTATAATTGCATGGTTTAATTAATTATCTTTTTAACTATTCTAAAAGATTGTCAAAATGATTATTTATTTATAATGTTTAAAATCATAACCTAAAAACTCGAACATGTGCGTCGAGCACGTGGTCGGTCTGTATAAATATAGGCGCCGGCCTTAGAGCGGCTCAGTCGCGCACGAGCCGTTGGACGGAACACATCTCTGTGAGTCATAGTGTGCGGTTACTGTTATACTGTTGTATGTACATTGATTGTTACGTCACTGAATAAAGTTAATAAAAGTGTACCAAGTGATTTAATTTAAAAGATGGATAATAACCAAGAACGTGACGTCAGCAATGCTGACGTCACCTTTTTTAAAAACAACAATGGAGCTGACCATCCGTCATCAGAAGTGGGATGTGAGGAAATCCCAGCTTCTACTTCATCAGCAAATCAACCATCGCCACAACCAACAGCGGTGAATACACAACAGCAGATGCAGACGCTGATGAATTTACCCATGCCTAACACATCAATGGGGGGTGTACCTCCAGAATTCCTTATGCAAATGATGCAGATGATGCAGCAGATGTCAGAGCGCCTTTGCAAGCCTACTGAAGCAAGAGTCAAGATAAACGATATCTATTTACCATCCTTCGACCCTGATACCAATGTTGGGGTACGAGAGTGGTGCCAACACCTGGACAAAGCCATCGAGACGTACAAGCTAAGTGACTTCGATGTCCGCATGAAAGTGGGTGGTCTGTTGAAAGGACGAGCCAAAATGTGGGTGGATGATTGGATGGTGACCACATCCTCCTGGGAAGAACTACGCCATAAACTCATAACTACATTTGAACCAGAAAACAGATATTCTCGAGACGTTCTTCGCTTTCGTGAACATGTTTATGACTCGTCGAAAGACATAGCAGAATATTTATCACGTGCTTGGGTGCTGTGGAAACGACTCACTAAGGATAAGCTTGGCAATGAAGATGCCGTAGAAGCCGTGATTGGATGTGTCAATGATGAGCGGCTAAGAATAGAACTTCTAAATGCAAGAGCGACTACAGTTCCCGAACTCATTTCAGTTGCGTCCTCAATACGAACAAAACGCCCACATCCAAGTTCAAATTCTACGGTACCAAACAAACGTGCACGAATTTCAGAAGGTACTCAATCAACTTCGTTCTGTCGTTACTGCAAAAGAAACAACCATAACTCGAACGATTGTCGATTCAAGCCCAAGACTTCAGATACCAATGCGAATACTAAACCATCAAACAAAGATACGAAGCAAACCAATACGCCTACCTGTACATTCTGCAAGAAAGTGGGCCATACTTATGAAGTGTGCTTTAAGCGTGAACGTTCACTAACATCAAACGTGAACTGCATTGGAAAACCCAAGCTAGCACCGATCAATATAAAAATAGGCTTGCAGTCTATACAAGCTGTGTTCGACAGTGGAGCAGAATGTTCAATCATGAAAGAAACCATTGCTGAAGCATTACCGGGACAAAGGACTCAAACGGTAAACTACTTGAGAGGAATCGGACGGTTTCCGGTATTGTCTCTGACAACGTTGTCTACTGTATGCATCATTGATGACATCAGAGTTGAGCTACAATTTTACATACTGCCTGACTACGAAATGTCTACAGACATACTGGTTGGGATGAATTTAATCAACAACACGAATTTAAGTATGATTATCACATCGACTGGAACTAAACTCATTAGACAACAAACAATCAACCAATTGAATACTAAGAACCCGATCTTTGACAAACTGGATTGTGATCTCACTAACGCTGATGAGATTGCTCAATTGCACTCACTTTTAAACAAATATGAGCATTTGTTTATTCGTGGCTTTCCAACAACACGTGTCAACACCGGAAAATTAGAAATTCGACTCAAGAATCCTGATAAGTACGTGGAGAGAAGACCATATCGTCTAAGCCCAATTGAACGGGAGAAAGTTCGCGAAATCATTAAGGAGCTTCTGGATCATAAGATTATTCGTGAAAGCAAGTCACCATTTTCAAGTCCTATAATTTTGGTCAAGAAGAAGAATGGCGATGATCGTCTGTGCGTGGATTTTAGAGAACTAAACTCCAACACATTACGTGATCATTACCCGCTGCCACTAATTGCAGACCAAATTGATCAGTTGGCCAATGGCAACTATTACACCAGCTTGGATATGGCTGCTGGTTTCCATCAGATCCCGATTTCAGAATCCTCAATTGAGAAAACTGCTTTCGTGACTCCTGATGGCTTATACGAATATATGACCATGCCATTTGGGCTGAGCAATGCCTGCGCAGTATACCAGAGATGCATTAATAAGGCTCTATTCTCACTGCTGGGTACCGATGCTCAAGTTTACGTGGATGACGTACTAAGTAAATGCGTGGAGTTTACAGAAGGATTATCGAAGATTGAGCGCATCCTCATGGCCTTACAGGAAGCTGGATTTTCAATCAACGCTGACAAATGCAGTTTTTTTAAACGTTCAATAGAATATTTGGGCAATGTAATCTCGAATGGACAGGTACGTCCAAGTCCAAAGAAAGTGGAAGCTCTAATTAAAGCACCAGTACCCAAAACAGCTAAACAGGTGAGGCAGTTTAATGGCCTAGCGGGGTATTTCAGAAGATTCATTCCAAACTTCTCACGAATCATGGTACCATTATACGAACTAACCAAACAAGGTGCAAAGTGGGAATGGAATTATAGACATGAGAAAGCTCGGAATGACGTTATACAGATTTTGACGTCAGCTCCTGTATTAACAATATTTCAAGAAGGAGCACCAATACAGTTATATACTGATGCAAGTAGTCTGGGATTTGGTGCGGTACTTGTACAGATAATTGAAGGACGTCAGCACGCAGTCGCCTTCATGAGTATGAGGACTACGGATGCCGAAAGCCGATACCACTCGTACGAATTGGAGACACTAGCAGTGGTGCGCGCTATCAAGCATTTTCGCCAATACCTCTATGGCCGCAAATTTATTGTTATTACTGACTGTAATGCTTTGAAGGCGTCTAAACACAAGAAGGATCTACTCCCAAGAATTCATCGTTGGTGGGCATTTCTACAGAATTATGATTTTGAAGTAGAATACCGTAAAGGTGAACGCCTACAACACGCCGATTTCTTCAGCAGAAATCCAACTGAACTTGCAGTCAATATCATGACGAGAGATCTGGACTGGTTGAAAATCGAGCAACGCCGAGATCAAACATTAAGGCCCTTAATGGATACTCTACGAGATAATAACCCAGTGGATGGTTACATATTAGAAGATGATGTCTTGAAGAAAGTTATACAAGATCAAGTTTTTGGAGAACAAGCCTGTTCGGTAGTACCCAAATCGTTCCAGTGGAGTATAATAAACTCTTACCATACAGCACTGAAACACCCAGGTTGGGATAAGACATTGCAGAAAATCAAGGAAACCTATTGGTTCGACAAAATGAGCACCACTGTTCGCAATTTCGTAGATAATTGTGTGATATGCAGGACATCTAAAGGGGCATCAGGTGCTGTACAAGCCCAATTACATCCAATCCAAAAGCCAAGCGCTGCTTTTCAAGTTATACACATGGATATAACGGGGAAGTTGGGAACTCCAAACGATCAACAATATGTCATCATTACAATTGATGCCTTCACAAAGTACGTACTCTTCTACTATGCTACCAATAAAAATCAGTACAGTACACTGGGTGCCTTAAAACGACATGTGCATTTATTTGGAACACCTGTACAAATAATTGTTGATGGTGGAAGAGAATTCCTAGGCGAGTTCAAAAACTATTGTGACCAATTTGGAATCAACATCCATGCCATAGCACCAGGAGTCAGCCGAGCGAATGGACAAGCTGAAAGAATAGTGGCAACACTAAAAAACGCATTAATTATGATAAAAAATTACGAAACTGAGCAATGGCACAATGTACTCGAGGAACTACAGTTAGCTTTAAACTGTACTCCTCACCGCGTTACTGGAATTGCTCCACTCACTCTCATCACTCGGCGAAAACATTGCGTGCCACCAGAACTCTTAAACCTTGTGAACATCGATGAACAAACTGTGGACATAGAAGCACTGACTCAACATGCACAACGAAAAATGACCTTATCTGCGGAACAAGACAGACAGCGCTTTAATCAGCGGAAGGCTAAGATTCATCCTTTCCAAAGAGGAGACTACGTGCTTATAAAAAATAATCCACGTAATCAAACTTCATTAGATCTCAAGTTCAGCGAACCTTATGAGATCTGTCGAGTACTAGATAACGACCGCTACCTAGTAAAAAGAGTCGTTGGTAGAGGACGACCACGTAAGGTGGCGCATGATCAGCTTCGGCGTGCTCCAAAACCAGGCGATCAGGCGACCGTATCGGCGGTTGATGATGAACAACCTACAATGCCAGCTGGGGCAATACAACCAACGCCGTCCACCTCCCGAACTGAGGTACTACAGCAACAAACACAAAACTCAAATGTGGATGTCACACACCCACAATAAACCGTAAGTAGCAAAGTACTTTTATAGAGATATTCTTCTTTATCCTTTACCATTTAGAACCTCTGTGTATAACACAGCATCGACCTTGTTCATATTCCCAATAGAGCCTCTGTGTACCACGGCGAACAGGACCGCCCAGAGCACAGCAACATAATCATCTTCCAGTTTCAACGAGAATCTCCGAGAAATAAAATGTGTGTAGACGTGATGGAGGGTCGAAACACATAATAAAACAAACAAAAGTCAATACATAAGTACCTACAAAAGAGTACAAGACATTATGATTGATCACAAAATATTTTACAAAAAGGCCAACATAAGTTAAATGTTTGGTTATTTATAAAGTATCTTCATCAGTAGCATAGCTGCTTACAGATACCAAACTCAAAGAACAAAAAATAAATCTCGTTGTTTCAGACCAGTACAACTTTAAAACACAGGCCGGTGCAGAGCACGCACCGCCTGTCAGAATGGCCGTATCGGCGCAAATACGTTAATTGAAGCACCTCGTCAGTGTGATGTAACTGGACTACATCAACGAATAATTAGTTTAAGATTATGATTACGAAATCATTGTTTAAATTACGTCAAAAACTTAAATTACGTCATTGTTATTTATTTCTGATTGTTATTTTTATAATTGCATGGTTTAATTAATTATCTTTTTAACTATTCTAAAAGATTGTCAAAATGATTATTTATTTATAATGTTTAAAATCATAACCTAAAAACTCGAACATGTGCGTCGAGCACGTGGTCGGTCTGTATAAATATAGGCGCCGGCCTTAGAGCGGCTCAGTCGCGCACGAGCCGTTGGACGGAACACATCTCTGTGAGTCATAGTGTGCGGTTACTGTTATACTGTTGTATGTACATTGATTGTTACGTCACTGAATAAAGTTAATAAAAGTGTACCAAGTGATTTAATTTAAAAGATGGATAATAACCAAGAACGTGACGTCAGCAATGCTGACGTCACCTTTTTTAAAAACAACAATGGAGCTGACCATCCGTCATATAATATTTCACAACTATCACACTGCGCCGTCTAGTCCCAAGCTAAGCAGCATACATATTATAGATAAATTACACCCAGACACAGAACAAATGATCGTGCTCATCACACAAACATTTGTCCTGGGTGGGAATCGAACCCACGACCTCCGGCATAGCAGTCAGGGTCACTAACCACTAGACCAACAGACCTGCAAATTATGGCGGTGAGTCCCATCTTAAAGAAGTGTGTGAAGGAGAATTTTTGGCTAGTTCAATAAGAGGTTTTTAATCAGGTTTGAGGCCCCCGAGCTTGGGGGCCCCGGGCTCTTCCATTGGTCACTAGTCAGACACATCACAGATGCAGAGATGAGTGAAACTGAAAGATCTGGATAGTAAATAAATTTAATTCAAATAATATCTTGTTTTACTCACGCCACCCGATTCGATTTGACAGTTATGACGTCATAACATGGCGCTGAGTCTTTCCTCTTTTTTAACCGACTTCAAAAAAGGAGGTTCTCAATACGGTAGTATTTTTTAAAATATTTAGGTACTTACATCAGAACTCCGTCGTTTAAGGATAGACTTGCGATTATTTTATTTCAAAACGTTCTTTCAACGTTTTTTTTTTTGTTTTAATTTATTTTATTATTTTTATAAAACAAGTAGACTCAAGCGCTTCAGCCGCTGTATGATCAAAAGCCACTAGGAGGTGTGCGCGGGGGCTTGTCGAGTGACGTCAAATCTGTGTGTGTACTGTGTACTTCATCACTCACTGTGTGTGTAAACTTTGTCGAGAGTCGCGTCCTTTGGTACGCATAGTCTTTTTTTTTTATGCTGAGATAACACAAAGGGATAGTGACGTTTAGGGCTGATTGTTTGAGTTCTGGTGGCCTTGGCACGCAAAGGTTAGCCATTTCTATACATCTATACATATAAATAAAATTGGAGTGTCTGTTTCTTATATTGAAATAACTGCTTTTACTACACGCATATGAATATATATACGGCACATACACCAAAATAGCATTTTTTACAATTTTTGTCTGTCTGTTTGTCCAGGCTAATCTCTGAAATGGCTGGACCGATTTTGACGGGATTTTTTTTGCAGGTAGCTGATGTAATAAGGAGTAACTAGGCTACTTTTATTTTAGAAAAAATGGTTGCCTGTAAAGTCGGTTTTACGGGCGAAGATTTTACGTGACAACGTCTTTTTCTCGGTAGAATATTTATTGATATGAATATAATTAAATTGCACAATAGGAACAAGGAATTGAATGAAAATAGTTGAGTGGGAGAGAGACGCAAGGCATTCGGCGGGCCTCTCTCTCGTTCGGTGACTCATCGTAACGTTACCGAGCGTTACACTTTTTCATAAGTGACTCCCAGCCGCAACCTAATTTAAGACGTTGTCACGTCAAAAAATAAAT
Organism: Mythimna albipuncta; assembly: GCA_929112965.1. Classification (NCBI taxonomy): domain Eukaryota; kingdom Metazoa; phylum Arthropoda; class Insecta; order Lepidoptera; family Noctuidae; genus Mythimna; species Mythimna albipuncta. The sequence goes on along the minus strand of OV815985.1, from coordinate 6,178,213 downwards.
TCAAAATCCTGTAGTCCACGCGAACGAAGTCACGGGCACAGCTAGTTTTTAATAATTTAGTTACCTATCATATAGGTTAGGCATTTAGATACCTTTTCGCGGCGGCGGGTTTCATCAATTTGTTTTTAAGTATCTCTAAAGCAAAAAACCGGCCAAGTGCGAGTCGGACTCGCCCATGAAGGGTTCCGTAGCAGCAAGTAACATAATATAAAAGTTCTTGTAATGTGTTGTAACTTTTATCGATGTTTTAATAATAGTGTATTTTTTTCGATTTATGACGCATTTACAAAAAACTACTTACTAGATTTCGTTCAAACCAATTTTCGTTGGTAGTTTTTATAGTAATGTACATCATATATTTTTTTTAGTTTTATCATTCTCTTATTTTAGAAGTTAGAGGGGGGGGGACACACATTTTGCCACTTTGGAAGTGTCTCTCGCGCAAACTATTCAGTTTAGAAAAAAATGATATTAGAAACCTCAGTATCATTTTTGAAGACCTATCCATAGATACCCCACAGGCATGGGTTTGATGAAAAAAAAAATTTGAGTTTCAGTTCTAAGTATGGGGACCCCCAAAATTTATTGCTTTTTTTCTATTTTTGTGTGAAAATCTTAATGCGGTTCACAGAATACATCTACTTACAAAGTTTCAACAGTATAGCTCTTATAGTTTCGGAAAAAAGTGGCTGTGACATACGGACGGACAGACAGACAGACAGACAGACAGACAGACAGACAGACAGACAGACAGACAGACAGACATGACGAATCTATAAGGGTTCCGTTTTTTGCCATTTGGCTACGGAACCCTAAAAATGGAACCCTTTCACTTTATTGTTTGTCTGTCTGTCTGTTTGTCAAGACCCTTTGTCTTGGGAATGCGTGGAAATATCGAGTTGAAATAAAAACCATATTACGCAGGTCTGGTCCCTTAAAGCTGAGAAAAAATCAAACTTCTAAGTTAACGAATAAAAAAGATACGGCTGTTTTTATTGAAAAAAAAAAAACATTTATTTTGACACTCTCAAGGGAATCAAAATGCATTTTACTTCCCGTTGACTCAGAATCCTGAAATTTGGTATAGGTACTTAAACCACGCGCCTCACCATCAACGATTGCATCACTGCTTACCATCAGGTGGGATCGCAGTCAAGCACTAGTTTATATAAATTAAAAAAAAAAAACAAGTTGAAAAGCTGAAAATAGGTAGTATTTTTTTGTTACGTTCGCGTTACAAAAACAAACTTTTTTTGAGATTTGGAAAAATCTTCGACACTTCATTCGGGAATTGAACTATTTACATACGAGTATAGTAGGCACAACGGATCTTGAGCGGTTGCGCAGAAGTCAAATATTCGGTCTCTAGTGGTGCGAAGTGCGACGCGGGGGCTGGGAGTGTCAGTGATTGGCTCGCCGCGCCATCGCGTCATAAACGTCACTCCTGATTCGTTCCCTGTGTTGCTGCATGTATCTAACAACGAAAATGATTGGCTCGCACGTGTATGGAATGCGTAAAGCGATCCCCACTCTGACGCCGAGCGCTCAAGATCCGTTTTGGCAATTGTAGTATTAATTTCAAAAACGGAATTAAAGATATGATATTATGATATGATATGATTCCACAACTATCACACAGCGCCGTCTAGTCCCAAGCTAAGCAGAGCTTGTGTTATGGGTACTATACAACGATAAACATACTTATATATTTCTAAATACATACATATTATAGATAAATTACACCCAGACACAGAACAAATGATCGTGCTCATCACATAAACATTTGTCCTGGGTGGGAATCGAACCCACGACCTCCGGCATAGCAGTCAGGGTCACTAACCACTAAACCAACAGACCTGTGACCTGTGTGTCAGTGTGTATATGTATAAAGCTATCTTCAATCAACATCTATCGTGTTCCTTTACATTTTCTAGTAATGAAAAACAGTTCGTTGTATACAGGGAGTGGCGTGAATAGTGGTTGTAAAAAACCGTTATAGAATATTTAAAATAGACAGCGTCGGAAATCCGTGTCCATTTACAAAAAAGGATTCAAGGAAAAGGGCTTCCGACTCACAGTTTATACGTCAGTCATGGTTGAAGACAGGGTCCGTTATTCGAGGAGGCCACTTGACCTTCCAAGGAAATGGATGCACGGTATAATTTACACCTACTATAGTCTGTCTAAAAAGTCAACTGACTTGGGAATTTTGTATAATATTTAATCATTTAAAAAACACTTATATTTGATACTTTTTATAAGGTTCAGGTGTGCCCTGCTTGGGCGGAGCATCGCCGTGCCCTCGTGGGGGCGATCGGCGGCGGAGACCTCTCGCGCCGGGCCTTGGTTGAGGCCATGGTCCGGAGCGAGGAGGAGTGGCAGGCGGTCGCCGACTTCTGCGAAGCAGTAATGCTTGCAAAGGAGGAGGCCGAACGCATCAGGCAACGGCGTATTCGCCACCGCCGTCGCCGGGATTCTGATCCCGATTTCCGGCCAACGTAGACGCGGGCTTGCGGACAGTGAGCAATGGGTAGCTCGCTGTCCGGCCGTCCGGTAACTGTCCGGACCAAACCCAAGTCGTCGACGGCGCGCACTGTTCCCGCGCGCCTCAAGGAGTTGTCAGCTACAGCAGGGACCCAGCCGGGTCGAAGCCTACTGGGGCCAGGGTTATCCGAAAGGGCGCTCGAGCCCCGGTATGAAGGCTAGAAGGAACGGGGTGGGTCTTTTAGTCAGTAAGAGTCTGACACTATCTCCCGCTCCGCCCAAGGGCGGGGGATGTCAATGCATGATTTTTCCCACCATAAAAAAAAAAGGTTCTCCTGTTAGTAAACAATGATCAAGATCTCTTAATCAACCTAGATTACTGAACTAGTGTTGACTACATCAGATTTCATTTTGCTCTAATTATTACCCAAGTCGTTTAACTTTTTAGGCAGACTCTATCTATTTATTTGGAACTAGCTTTTGCCCGCGGGTTCGCCTGCGTAGGTACATAAAATATAAACTATGTCACTCAGGAATAAAGCAGCTTTATGTCGGTGAAAAAATTTTAGCAATCGGACCGGTACTTTCAGATATTACCTCCTACAAACAAAAAAAACATTATAACAAACTTTACCTTTTTATTATATTAATGTAAAGGAATAACAAACAATTACATAACAGAATATACAACAATAAATCTTAAAACTTTCAATTATGTGTTTTGCAACAATCATTTATATATTACTAGCTGACCCGGTAAACGTTGTTTTGCCATATAAATATATTTTTTTATCACTAAGGGTTATGAAAAATAGATGTTGGCTGATTCTCAGACCTACTCAATATGCTCACAAAATTTCATGAGAATCGGTCAAGCCGTTTAGGAGGAGTACGGGAACGAACATTGTGACACGAGAATTTTATATTCAGGATAACATTACGCGTTTGATTAAAAATTAACAATAATATAATAAAATTTAACAAAATTAGAATAGAATTGGTTGGTCATAAAATATGTTATAATAAATTCAATTCAGACAAATTAGTTACACTACCGGTCAAAAGTTTTTGCCCACCCCATAATTCATTAATTAAATTTCAAAATAATACACTTTATCAAATTTCCTTTTTATATTATCAAGCGAAGGCCGAAACGATGTTTTACAAACCAAAAATAATAGCGTCCGTTATTTGTTTTATTTGTACGAGCGCATTTTTATATTTTGTCCGTGAGTGCGACAAGTTAAAACTTACAAGTGCCGGCGGATTTGTTTATTATTCTTTTACTGTGAATTATTTCTTCGGTGTTTATAGTTTTAGATTAGTCCCAGTTAGCCCTGTGGGACGCAAGAACGTGCTGTTATTAACACTTTTAGTACCAAGACATCTTTTTGTGAAGTTCGTATACGAATTGTTTTCGTTCTCGCAACAGACTTGTAAGTCTAAAATGGGTAAAACCAAGGAAATAACGGTTGAAACTCGTGCATTAATCGCAAGTCTTCATAATCTAGGCAAAAGTTATCTTATTATTGCTGCCGAATTAAAAATAACTCGACGTATCGTGGACACAACGTGAAAAAATATGCATCCACCAGGAGGTTTTGCGATAGAAAACGTTCAAGGCGATCTCGAAAAACCATAATAAATGAAGATAAACGTATTGTATTGATCAATAAACGTGATCAATGACTCACGGGTCCAGAGATAGCAGCTCAGATTAATGAATATAGGGATCTGCCTTTGAATACTTATACAGTGAAAATTAGATTGAGAAAAGCTGGCCATTTTGGAAGGGTGGCAGTGAAGAAACATCTTTTAAGACGTCAAGATAAAATTAAGAGGTTGCAGTGGGCTAAAGAACATAAAAATTGGACGCACGAACAGTGGGAGTGAGTTTTGTGCAGTGATGAGTCAAAGTTTGAGGTTTTTGGGTCTAAGAAAAGAGTCTTTGTGCGCAGGTCAAAGGAAGAATGGATGTTAGATCCTTGTGTAATCCGAACTGTAAAACACGGCGGAGGATCAGCGATGGTTTGGGGATATTTTAGAGGACGGGTGACTTGAGACCTGGTAAAAATTGAAGGGATTTTGAAGAAAGAAGGCTATAAAAAATATTAAAGGAAAATGTATTACGTTGTGGCTAGCGTCTGATCGGCAGAAAATTTTTCTTTCAGCATGACAACGATCCCAAGCATTCCTCAAAGCTGTGCAAAGAGTTTTTTAAAGAATTAGAAAGGAAGAATCTACTGAAAGTTATGATTTGGCCGTCACAGTCGCCTGACCTCAACCCAATTCAGTTGTTGTGGGACAAATTGGACAGGGAAGTCGGAAAGCAGTGTCATACTTCCACTTCACGTCTTTGGGATATCCTTAAAAACGAATGGAATCAAATAGACGACGATTATTTGTCGAAATTGTTACAGAGAATGCCAACATTGTGCACCAAAATAATAAAAGCAAAAGGGGGTTACATCGATAAATCAAAAATTCAAATATGCAATAATTACAGACTGTAGTTATTCTTATCTATTTATGTTCTTTAAAATATAAATATCAAAATCGCTCGTATTGTCTTTATTTGTTGCGTATCACGCAAACTATAGGGTGGGCAAAAACTTTTGACCGGTAGTGTACATACAACACAATTCGATATTAAAATTTAAAACCTTAGATAAAATTGAATAAAATTAAGATTTGCATTATTATTAAATTACATTTCAATAAACACGCGATCATTATTATACACATTAAATTAAAGAAGCATGTAGCACAAATTACTAATAATAACTTTTTCTACAGAGTTGATAAGGTGTACTGTAATAACATTTTTACATCATCTGCTCGATAATGTCATTTTATACGTCATACAAACCTCACTTAAAGTATGTCATTATATCCCTAGGGAGATAATGCAGTATGGCCGATCCCTAGGGAATAATGAGATTTGAATTTGGAGCATCAAGAATCGTCAACATTGTGAATTAAAATATAGGCGCATCGAACAAGTTGACTCGAAATTCAAACCAAAGAGTATGTAATCACTATGATTTAAACTGGCCACTAACAAAAAAAAAAATAGATAGTCTGTCTAATAAGTCAACCGACTTGAGAATTTTGTATAATATTTAATCAAATATTCGGTAATTTTTATAAGTTTCTTCTGTTAGTAAACAATGATCTCTATCTCTTAATCAACCTTGATTATTGAACTCGTGTTGACTACATCAGATTTAATTAATTCCTAATAATTACCCAAGTCGTTTAACTTATTAGACAGACTCTACTGATGACACGGGAGCATTATAGAAAATTGAAACTATAGAATCTTGGAGGAGTGAATTTTGTTTGTTTGATGAACTTGTAAATATAATACTTATATTTCTCTAATTTATGATTTGGTCGACCAAATTGTCTTTTAATTATCTCACAGATGGTGTAAAAAGTAGAGTATGCAACACGGGGATAAAGCTGTCTTTGTCTTGGGCGGCTTAAATTCCTCACTTCACTCAGGTTTCTTTATTAACTCCCTCGCAATGCTCGGGAGTTAATTTTATAAATCTCTCACTATCGTTCGGGATTAAATCAGCAACCTTCGTTTCGTTCGGAATTCAACATGCCGCCCGCGACTTAAAGACACTGCTTTATCCCCTAGTCACATAAACTACTATTATTATAACTAGCTTTTGCCCGCACGGCTTCACTCCCGCTCTTCCCTACTATACCCTACTCTACCATACTCTACCCTACTCTACCCTAAAAAACTTCACATAAACCATCTACTAAATAGTCCGAACAAAGCCTAAACATTTGGTTTGGATAGGTGAGCCCGTTCATGAATTATAAAATTACAACGAAAAGTGGCATTGATTTTAATATAAATAGATAAACCTGAGGTTTTTTGGCGTGTCTTAACAAAAAACACGTGCTAATCTCTTGAACTGTCTGGAAAATGCATAGTGCTTTGATTCAGGTCCAATTTTGGTGAAAAAAAAAACAAAATTATTAAAAAAAAAAAAACATAATATAGGTACTTCATTATTCATCAATAGTTGAAGTTGCGGGAATTCGCGGCGAATTCAAACGCAATAATCCTATTTGCACTCTATATAAATAGCTTGTGGAGATATCAGAATGTAGAAATTAAATTGAAACAAATGATTACATAATAAAAATATTTATTTAATATCAAATTAACAATCAATCATTTCACTGTGTGAATGCATTTAATATGTTTATTCAAGTTTGAATTGTTGGAAAAGGTCTGAAACAAAATAAAAATAACTTTAATTTCATAACAGAAAATATATATAAATTCAAGAAAAGTATGGGAGACAAAAATACTAGTACTACGCGATTCATGTTGCTTTGTATTGCTGCTATTCAGTAATAGTACATTATTATATAAGTGTGTAATGTTAGTGATTACCGTCGAGGCGGTATTTAAACCTGAGCCGAGGCGAGGGTCTTAAGAGAGCCGAGAACGCGTTCTCGGCTCTCTTAAAACGGTAATCATTAATAACTCACGAGTATCATACGACGTTTTTCAAGAAAATAACTAGTAAAGGCGAAGGAAAACATCGTGAGAAAAACAGCATGGCGTAAAACCAAAATTTCAAATACGTGACATTCACCAACCCGCACTGGGCCCGCGTGGTGGATTACGGCCCATGCCCTCTCCTAGAGAGGAGGCCTGAGTCCCAGCAGTGGGAACATTAAAAAGGCTGATGATGATGATTAGTTTATTAGTTTAAAGCGGTCAAGGTTTTTCAACAAAAACTTAATATTCAAATGACATCATGATTACAAATCATTACTATTATGAATCGCCATGCCATGCCGTGAGAAATAACTACACTCGAGAGCAAAAAAATCGCACGTAATAACTCTTTTTGTTAAGACAGTTCGTGTCATGAATGTGTATAGATATTGAAAACATTTCATACACTAATTGAAAGCCTATTTAATATCTTTCTAATGATATGAAATACAGTGTAAAAAAAATCTTTGAAAGGGTTTAGAGCACCAAATCCAACAAATGGGAAAAATTACCAAATTTCAGTTAAGAAAGAATAAGAGTCAAACTTAAAGTTGTTGGTCATCCTATTTGTCAATAAAGTGTAGTTCCTCCCTTGGCCTTATTTACAGCTGTTACTCGATTTTTATCAACCGTATTAAGGGCCAAGCGCCCGAAAAATGCCATAAAACAGTGATTTTCTGAGGCCTACTCCTCCGTAACGGGTAGGTCAATTGGTTTGAAAAAAATATATGTTTATTATAGATTCATGAACAATAATATCAACATTTGATTTTTTCGTGCAATCAATACTTTTGTCAAAAAAAAAATTTAGCAATTTCGCAACTTTTAGAAACATTTTTACATATAAAAATTGGTGGCTAAATATTCTTCAAAGTGAACATTGCATATGTAAATCAATCAATATCTCGCAGAGAAAATGGATTTAAAGCGCATTCCGGGCGCTGCTGGCCGCAAACAAATGCACAGATTTGCGTACGCCGCCTAGGCGAGTGCGAGAGTTGCGTTCACATAATTTCGGCCAGATGGTTCAAGGAACTATACGCCTTAATTTTACCATGAAATCTTAGGGCATAACGACCCAATCCTCGTCAATGACAAATTGAAGCTCTTGGAGGCGTGGAAAGCCAGGCTTTTTGCACTAAGTCTTCTTTCAAGGTCCTTCCAGATAAGCTAAATTGGATTAAGATCAGAACTTCGAGCTGGAATCTCTATCGCAATGATGTCAACGTCTTACATGTGTTTGCAAACTGTTCACGCGACATGCGATCTGGGGTTGTTCTGCATTATGGAAAAAAATCTACCACAAGCCATACAAGTGACTTCACATGTACTTCGAGCACTTTTTAGGGTTCCGAAGCCAAATGGCAAAAAACGGAACCTTTATAGATTCGTCATGTCTGTCTGTCTGTCCGTCCGTATGTCACAGACACTTTTTTCCGAAACTATAAGAGCTATACTGTTGAAACTTTGTAAGTCGATGTATTCTGTGAACCGCATTAAGATTATCACATAAAAATAGAAAAAAAAAGCAATAAGTTTTGGTCTTTAAAAATGATACTGAGGTTTCTAATATCATTTTTTTCTAAACTGAATAGTTTGCGCGAGAGACTCATCCAAAGTGGTAAAATGTGTCCTCCCCCCTCTAACTTCTAAAATAAGAATTGGATGAATTAGTTCATGCTAATGGTCTTATTCTTAAATTGCAGAAGGAAAAGGAATATACTCAGACTGAGAAGACTAACCGTTTATATGATGAATTAATAAATTCAAAATATAACCCTCATGCCTTAGTAACAATTGATCTTACAGAAGATTCCATACTAAAAGACAGTAATACTTACAAACTTAGTCAAAATAAAATTAAAAAATATGCTAAACTCAATAAAATAATTAAAAAATGTAAAAACCACAAGAAGCAACAAAAACACTGTTCCAAAAATATTCAACTGCGGAAAGAACGTGTTAACTTAATTAATCAATTAAATAATTATCAGATTAAGTTGGAAGACAGTATAAATATTTATCAAATTGACACTCAGCGCTTGCAGTCTGAAATAGAGACGCTTGATAACTCCCTAAAGTCAATATATAACAAATATGTATGCTCAAAGAACCAAATAAAGGAACATATTCTGGCTACAAATGAGCTGGTGGACAAAGTAGACTCTCTTACTCTAAGAAACCATAAATGCACTTGCCAGACAGAATCTAAACCAGCTGGCCTCGAACTTGTGGTAACAGAGAACTCATCCCAGCCCATCAGTGCTCAGGACTGTATTCCCGACCAGGTACCCCACATTCAGCATGAATTAACTCAAGGGGTAGATTCAGATAATTGTAATTTTTCCTCTCATAGCAGTAGGGATTATCAATCAATTATATTTTCAGATAGCATAGGAAGAGGATTAGGGCAATTAATTAGTAAAAAACTCCCTTTTCCTTCTCAAAATTATTGCACACCTCAAGCTTCCTACCATCACATTATGTCATTATAAATGAGCAAGTATATGATCCCAACGCTATTCTAACTGTATTTGTGGGTAATAGCTTAAATGTGAAGAAAGATGATATCACCAATAATATCACTGAACTGTTGAAGATAAATTGTAAAAAGATTATTTTGTGTGCTTTTCCTTACTTTGAGCACTTATCAAACAGACAAAATAAGTACATACATATGCTAAATATGCATAATTATGCATTTTTTAGTTACGCACCATAGTAATAAGTTTTTATATTTTGACATCAACAATGTTGTTGATAAACTTTTTTCGACCAGGTATACTGTATACCTACCTATTGTTTTAAGACGTCAAATAGCGAAGCTATTAGAATTTAATATTTACTCAGACATAAATAGTATGTCGACGTACCCGGTAGTTAGTCCAACCATTAGTAGTAGTACTAATGATTTAAACTAGTTAATAAGACAACAGTTGGTACTGTTAGTAGTTTATGTCAACTTAATACAGTATCGTCTAGCATTCAAGCTACGCAAAAATCCTTTAATTTGTTTCTTCAAAACATTCAGGGTTTTTCTTCGAAACAATTAGAAATCGAAATATTTTTGGAAAAAACTAAGTTTGACATCATTTGTTTTACTGAGCATTGGTTAAAGGATTTTGAAATGCTAATTAATTATGATAATTATAATGTGGGCAGTTGTTTTAACCGCAAGTCAATGTTACGTGGGGGTTCACTAATCCTTATTAAAAATAGTATTAAATTTAAAACTCGTAAAGATATAGTTGCACTGTCCGTTGAACATAGCATTGAAGTGTCGTGTGTTGAGCTGGATAGGCATATCATAGTGTGCGTTTACAGGCCCCCTAATTATCAAAACTACTCTATTTTTGAGTCAGTCATGGAAGATGTTATGGCTAAACTTTCAACTGGTAATAAACCAGTAATTATCTGCGGAGACTTTAATGTTAATATTTTAGAAAATAATTCAGATAGCAGTAGATTATTAAATCTTTTCAAATCATTTAATTTATCAAATGTGTTTATTGAACCAACTCGAACAACGACAACTACTGCTACATGTATCGATAATGTTTTTTGTTGCTGCAAGTATTTAGAAAAAGCCATTGTAAATTATCTGCCTTCTGATCATAGCGGCCTAATGGTAACATTTGAATCCAACTTACCAATACAACAAGTGCAGATACAATTCAGACCAATAACATCCGGTAAATTAAATAAATTTAATAGCACTATAACTAGCAGGTTGGGTGATTGGAACCTTGCAGAAAACAATGGTAATATTTTGTATAAAATTTTTTTTTCAGTAGTTCAAAAGGAGTTTAATCAGACGTTTGAGAAAAAAACAAAAACTATCTGCCCTAAGTTTAGATTTAGTGACTGGGCAACTAAAGGAATCAGAATAAGTAGGGAAAGACTTTTCGAGTTGTATGGCCTTAAGCCTATTATTAACACTGAAACTTTTAATAAATATGTTGCTACTTATTCTAAAATGTTTAAAAATACTTGTAAGGCAGCTAAGGCCTTATACATTAGCAACAAAGTTAAAACAGCAGATAATAAAATAAAAACAGTTTGGAATATTATAAATAATGAAACCAACAGAAACAAAAGAAATAATAATGATTACACATTGGAGACTCATCATGGTCTCATTAGCGATAACAAACTAGTTGCAGAAGAATTTGTAAATTTCTTTACCAGTATACCAATTAAAACTACTGAAGCCCTAAATTCGTCACCATCGCATGCTTTTGATTTATTACAGGCGAACGTTGCAGCCTGTTCAACTGAATTTAACTTTAAACATATAAACCCCATAACAGTAATAAAAGCTTTTAAAGAAATCAAGATTAAATTGACAGAAGATCTGTGGGGTATGTCTATAAAAGTTTGTACCTCAATTATTGAGACTATAGCGCCGTACTTGGCTTTAATATTTAATTTGTGTATAGATCAAGGAGTCTTTCCAGATCTAATGAAATATAGTAAAGTGATACCGCTCTTTAAATCCGGGAATAGTAAAGACACTAATAATTATAGGCCGGTGTCCGTTTTGCCGGTTCTTAGCAAGATATTTGAAAAGGTAATGTTAAATCAAATGCATAGTCATTTTAACTCCAATAACATCCTACATGATAAACAGTATGGCTTCACCAAAGGACGTTGTACAACTGACGCGGGTGTTTCCTTACTAAAACACATTTTTAATGCGTGGGAAGAGGCACAAGATGCTATAGGCATCTTCTGCGACCTATCTAAGGCGTTTGATTGTGTAGTTCATGAAACATTGCTTCGGAAACTCAAGCATTACGGACTAGGCAATGCAGCGTTAAGCTTATTAAAATCTTATTTGAATAATAGACAGCAATTAGTGCAAATAAACGGTGTCAATTCGTCGGGATTGAATGTTGAAATGGGGGTGCCCCAAGGTTCAATTTTAGGTCCTTTTTTGTTTTTAGTTTATATTAATGATTTACCCAATTTGTTGCAAAATAAACTTAATATGGTGTTGTTTGCTGACGACACTTCTTTGATTTTTAATATAAATAGAAAAACTAACAATCTTGACAACGAAAATAGCGCCCTATTGCAGGTTCAAAACTGGTTCACTGCTAATAATCTGGTTCTAAATGGGAAAAAAACTAAATGCATAAGATTTTCCTTACCGAATGTCAAAAGTAGTGATTGTGACATTGTATTGAATAATGAAAAACTAGAATTTGTTGATAAAACGATTTTCCTGGGGATTACGCTTGATTCAAGGCTACAATGGGGTCCTCACTTAACTTCTCTTGCAGGTCGGCTTAGCTCAGCTGCATATGCTGTTAGAAAAATCCGCCAATTTACGGATGTTGATACCGCTAGACTAGTCTATTTTAGTTATTTTCATAGTGTCATGTCGTACGGTATCTTACTATGGGGACGGGCTGCTGACATCGAGTCAATCTTTATATTACAGAAAAGAGCCATCAGAGCGATTTACAATCTCCGCCGGTGCGATTCTTTAAGGGAACTGTTTAAAGATATTAACATATTGACAGTACCTTGTCAATATATCTATGAAAACATAATGTATGTTAGAAAAAATCTTCATCTTTTTAGCAAAAGAGGCGATAGACATAATTATGTTACAAGAAATAGGGATCAATTAGTTCAACCAGGTTTCAGACTGGCTAAAGTGGCCTCTTCTTTCATGGGGTACTGTTTGAAATGTTATAATAAAATACCTCCCCACATATTAGAACTCAATGAAACGAAATTTAAATCTTGTATTAAACGCACACTATGCAGACAAGCATATTATAAGTTGGAGGATTATATTCAAGATAAAAATGCTTGGCTCAATGCTGGTCCAGCTCCACTACCACTAGGGCGTACTAATTAGTTGATTAGTTGGAAACTAATATTATTATTTTTTAATTTGAAAGACACAATTGCATTGTATAATGTAGAAGCACTTTTTCCAAGTTTGTGAATGTGAAGCACCATGGAGCATTTTTATTAGGTTACAACTTTTTTTTTTTTTTTGACATTACGAGCATGGCAGTTGAGAGTTTGTCATGCTCACTCAAATGTCTCGCTGTTGGTGGCACGTGTTATTGGGTCGTTCAGTTCCCTTCAAAATGGTTGAGCTGAGTGGGGCTGATGCACGCGTCATGCTCGTGAACGGGTGCCGTCAGATGGGACTGGTCATCTCTTAGCTGCCAGTGGCTTAATTCAGTTTCTATCTTTTAATTATTTTACATTTTTATTTCACTATCGACATTGTGCTCACATGATAGAAGCAACAAGTAATATGTAACCAAGCATTATATGTAACACATATATGATTTAAAAGAGTGTCCATGGAGTTTCTTGCACGTTCTTCTCCATAGAGACCTACTCTTTGGAACGTGCAATTTAGCTTCACTTTTCTTGGACTTACCGACATTTGACTATTCAAAAGTGCCTGTAAATGGTCTATTTGAAATAAATGCTTTGAATTTTGAATTTTGAAGAGAATGATAAAACTAAAAAAAATATAGGTATGATGTACATTACTATAAAAACTACCAACGAAAATTGGTTTGAACGAAATCTAGTAAGTAGTTTTTTTTAATGCGTCATAAATCGAAAAAAATACACTATTATTAAAACATCGATCAAAGTTACAACACTTTACAAGAACTTTAATATTATGTTACTTGCTGCTACGGAACCCTTCATGGGCGAGTCCGACTCGCACTTGGCCGGTTTTTAATGTATTATGTGTTTTCATAGTATGTTTTTTTCCAAGCATAAAAAAAAGCTGGTAGCGACTGCTCGCACCGCCATGCTGTCTCGGTGTAATATAGCCCTAAGCTACCAAACTAGACACCATGCAGACACCAGAGTCGCCACACGTCCGAGCTGAGCTCTCATTCACGTAATGAAAACCGTAACGATATCGTAGCGATTTAGTCGTTTAGACCATTTCCGTATTCACATCCATCAATCGAGTTTGAACGATACCGATTTTAAAGTCATTTGAAATTCGTCGATTTAAAAAAACATCGGTATTACATTATCCTGGTAGACTACTTATTAATGTAACTGGAAATAAGTCGATAGATCGTAAATACCGCTTTTGGATAGGACTTCGATCGAACGACTATAAAATTTCAACGATATTTGGCTTGTTTGATTTTACGTGAATCAGGCTACTGGTCGCGCCACCAAATTGGTTGCGCGACCAAACGGACACCAGGTGAGTAACTCTCTATAGAGCTGTATACATTTTGTTGGTAGCGGCGACTGGTCGCGCCGCCATGCTGTCTCAGTGAAATATAGCCTTTAGAGAGAGGTCATTATAACAATTTTTTTTTTATGGTTGGAAAAAATCATGCATTGTCATCCCCCGATCTTGGGCGGAGCGGGAGATAGTGTCAGACTCTTACTGACTAAAAGACCCAACCCGTTCCTTTTAGCCTACATACCGGGGTTCGAGCGCCCTTTCGGATAACCCTGGCCCCAGTAGGCTTCGACCCGGCCGGGTCCCTGCTGTTGCTGACAACTCCTTGAGGCGCGCGGGAACAGTGCGCGCCGTCGCGAGCATTACTGCTTCGCAGAAGTCGGCTCGCGCCTGGCACTCCTCCTCGCTCCGGACTATGGCCTCAACCAAGGCCTGGCGCGAGAGGTGTCCGCCCAAGCAGGGCGCACCTCGACTGTGTGCTCCACCGTGTCCTCCGGGCATTCCGCACAGTGGCGACACCCGGACGTCACTTCCGCACGAATCCGGTGCAGGAAACTCCCGAACGAACTATGTCCGGTGAGGACCCGCGTCATGCGGAAGGTAAGGACGCCGTGAGATCTTTCCAGCCATCATTATAACCTTTGGTACATTATGAAAATTCTAGAAAATAAAACACGGTAATACCAACCTTATCGCATTGCGTACAACGATATTCCGTGCCATGTCTGCTATTTATGTGATAATTTAGCGATTTCTCAGTAGAAAACTGTTTGGTACATTCTTTGCATGAATACCTGTAAGAAAAAATCTATATACAGGATGACGGGTAATTAGTGACCAATACTTAAACACGTGATTGTGCTCATAATAACCAACAACTTGTACTATGGGAACAAACCTGGAATCGCGAAAAAATATCAGCTGTTCAGTACATTTACGTTTTTTTTTTTTTTTTTTATTGTTGATAGGTTCGCACTTGACGGCTATCTCACCTGATGGAAAGCGACGATGCGGTCGACGATGGAACGCGCTTACCTAAAAGAAACCTATTCACTCTCGACTTAAAGATTCCCGGGTTGTAGCTATCAGGAAACACAGACTCCGGCAAGGAATTCCACTCCCTAGCCGCACGCACAATGAATGTGTTCCCAAAACGTTTTGTGCGTGTTGGTGGGATATCCACCATATACCGGTGGCGCATAGCCGTACGTCTGGTAGTCCGATGATGAAACGGGCTAGGTTAGGTTAGGTTAGGTAAGGTTTGCCTAATGTACTGAACAGCCGATATTTTTTTCGCGATTTCGGCTTTGCCGCCATAATAAAAATTGTTGGTTATCATGAGCACAATCACGTGTTTAAGTATCGTACACTAATTACCAGTCACCCTATAAAAGTTGTAAGGGACAGCCCTCCGCAAACTTTAAGGGCTTGCTCAGTAGACCAAACTGAACAACCTTCCACAAGATTTTTTTTTTCAGGAAATGAAAAAAATAATCAGCCTCACTGTACAAAATGATAAACTTGATTGGACAATTTGTATGGTGAGGCCGTATTTTTTTTTCGCTTCCTGAAAAAAGAATTTGTGGAAGGTGGTTCAGTTTCGTCTACTGAGCAAGCCCTTAAAGTTTGTGGAGGGCTGTCCCTTACACTTTATATAGGGTGACTGTTAATTAGTGACCGTTTTTTTCTCAGCACACTATTCTGATCCACACAGTGCGACAGGCCTTATCACGGACTTACAGATTTTACCCTTCACCCTCAAGTTGGGGTAAAATCTGTGAGTCGCAAGTTGTTCCAGTGACCTGTCGCCGTTTCATCCATCCTGAGTTGATCCGGTGTGTATCGGTCTACCTCACCTTCCATTGGACAAGCGACCCGAGGTACCGATAAATCAAGTACAGTACAATTCACGAATGATGGCGACCGTGAAGTTAGCCTTTACGAACGTTCGCGCATACTACACTCTTCTCGCACACGTACGTCGCCATTTGGTTCCTAATACATGTTACTGCGCAGCCTTCTGCGCAAACTTCACGCCCGCCATCATTCGTGAATTGTACTATAGATACTTACATATTACACTTCAGCCCCACATGCTTAGCCGACTCATTAAAGTGCCTCTTCAAGCTTTTAGCTGTCTTGTAATACGTGTGACACTCCACACAGTAGAATTGTGTACTGTTATTGTGAACAGCATTGTGCGCACGTAAGTTGGAGCGCGTCGTGAAGTTGCGCGCGCATTGAGCGCACGAGAATGGCTTGATACCGGAGTGAGATCTATAACAAGAGATGGAAGGTTCATTTTAAGGCTTATAGTCCCTTGAACCATCTGGCCGAAATTAAATGGTCACAACTCTCGTACCCGTCTAGGCGACAGTACGACTATCTGTGCATTTGTTTGCGGCCAGCTGAGCCCGGACAGAGACCCGCTGACTTTTAAATTCATTTTCTTTGCGAAATATTGATTGATTTACAGCTATGTTCACTTTGAAGAATATTTAACTACCAATTTTTATGTGTAAAAAGGTTTCTAAAGATCCAAGCCGTTTTGAAGGAGTAGGGAAAAGTTGCAAATGTGAATTGTTGTATGTAATATTTTTTTTAGGCAAAAGTATTAACATCTCGAGCTCTTTCGTCGAATTGTTTATATAATTAGATAACACAGGCCCTTGTGTTACGGATTTTGTTTATGTTTTCATATATTTCT
Source organism: Mythimna albipuncta (assembly GCA_929112965.1). Classification (NCBI taxonomy): domain Eukaryota; kingdom Metazoa; phylum Arthropoda; class Insecta; order Lepidoptera; family Noctuidae; genus Mythimna; species Mythimna albipuncta. The sequence goes on along the minus strand of OV815985.1, from coordinate 6,161,290 downwards.
TGAAATTTACTCGACAGTCTGGTTTCTAAAATTTGAACTCGTAGAGCAAATATTCTGTATCGGTGATCACTTGGTTTTGATGCCTGGTAGAAAAGAAATTTATCTATTAGTAAAAGCACGTTTACAGAATGATAAAATGTCGTTTTATAATGCAGTTATAATTTTTTTAGTAAAAAGTAATATTTTCGCCGACATTTTGTTTATGGCGCTCACTGACGACACTACTTTTGAAATTTCAATTCCAAGATTGAAAGGTTAATCGCACGAAGGAATCAAATGTTGATAATGTTGTTTATGAATCTGTAATAAACATATTTTTTTTTTTCAAACCTATTAACCTGGCCGTTACCGAGGAGTAGGCTCCAGAAAGTCACTGTTTTAAGGCACTTTTCGGGCGCTTTTGCCTTAATCTGTACATCTATCTATATATAAGGTGACAGGTAATTAGTGACCGATAATTACACACGTGATTGTACTCATGATTACAGACAACTTTCTCAAAGAAACTTTTTTTTTTTTACTCATTTGTTTTATCACAATTACAAAACGCGGCTAACAGTCCATCGGTTGCAGGCGTACGTTCGCTGTTTTGTTATTGTGATAAAATGAATGAAAAGAAAGAAAGAAAAACTTTTTATTTGCCGGAAAAGGCGCTAACATATTACAAACATTTTCTAACAAAAAAAATGAGTATATAAAAAAGGTTTCTTTGGGAAAGTTGTTTGTAATCATGAGTACAATTAGGTGTATAAGTATCGGTCACTAATTACCAGTCACCCTATATATATTTATATACACCGCTAAATTTTAATCGTTTTAATCCCGTGGAGTGTCGATCCGGTACATGAAACACTCTCGAATTGTAAAGATAAAATTAAAAAATAAAATACCTTTTCTTTAAACTCGTATTAATTTACGCATGTACGAAATTAATTTCTTTAGGAAACGTCAGCTGAGCGAGTCCAATGACCTGTAGGTAGTTAGTACGCAACGTCGATTACTACCTACAGGTCATTGAACTAGCTCATGATGGATGGTGCGTACGGCGCTTTAGTTTCACTCTCTTTTTTGGTGGTTAAAGGGTAAATAAGCGCCAAAGATATAATTTGATCGTCTCAATTCGCCTCACCTCATGTGAACAGTCAATCGCTGCTTGCTGCCAAACCGTCGATCGCACTGCTCGCAGCAGTACTTCTTCTCAGTCCTGTGAACTTTCATGTGGATTTTCAGAGAGTATTCGTTGCTGAAATGATAAAGAAAAAAATATTATTTAACTATTTCTCAATTTAATACAGTTTCCATAAAATACAGTTTTACTACAAAATATAATAATAATAATAATCATTTATTTCAGGAAATTATTCCCATATAAATTACAAATTTCATACAAATATAAATAACGTACCTACCAACTTAAACTTAAAAATTTTCTCACTCAAAAAATATATACCTACATTTACAAGTTACACATTACATCAATACATTTTATTAAAACCAAGTCAATCAATATGCTATTGTTCCACCAAAAATACCACTTGTGGGTAGTTTGAAAAAAATAATTACGAAAGGGATAGCGGATTCTGTGTTCGCTCTCTTCGCTTTCTTCGCCGATCCCTCTCTAAAATGTAGTATATTTTGCTTTTGATTTATATTTTATCTTCTGCCGTGTAATATTACCCCACTTATTTATGACACGGTGCCATACAATCCCATTTTGGTGAAGTGCACAATTACCCCGTTTTTATAATGGGGTAGTTGTGCCAAACTTATGTGGCAATGGGCAGGGCACATTGCTCGCAGAACAGATGGCCGTTGGGGCCGAAAGGTTCTGGAGTGGCGACCGCGTACCGGAAGACGCAGCGTTGGAAGGCCTCCTACAAGGTGGACCGATGACCTGGTGAAGGTAGCAGGAAACCGATGGATGCAGGACGCACAGGAACGTTCGATGTGGCGACGCTTGGGGGAGGCCTATGTCCAACAGTGGACGTGTATCGGCTGAAATGATGATGATGATGATAATGGGGTGCCCAACCACCCCACGTTTATTTTATGTTGGGGTGCAAAATCACCCCACTGTCTAATTACTTACCTAAACACCTTAGCGCAGTCTCCACAAGCTTTAGGGTCAACAGCGCCCCCGCACTGGTACCTGTGAGCCACACAGCGCGACCATCTTGAGAACTTGCTGCTGCAGAGCAGGCACTTGAACCGTCTTTTATGAGCTAAAGTATGCTGAGAGAGGACATCAGGAGATTTGAAATGGAGAGCGCAGACGGAGCATTTGTGGGGGCCGGAGAGCTGGAAGTTTGAATGATAATAATAAAAGTATGAATTAATGACTCAGCGATCATTGTACCGATAGTCGTGTCAGCTAATGGCTTAATAGCCAAGAGCCTCGACCAATACCTTAGGAGGCTCTCGTTAGGCGGCTGGATCAAGGGCTTGATTCAGAAAGCGGTACTCCTGGACACGGCTCGTATAGTTAGGAGGTTCCTTTCTCTGGAGCTCTGATCGCTAAGACCGATACTGGTAGGATATTATTTTAATACTTTTATTTATTTTTTTCTGTTGATATTTTATTACCATTTTTTTTAATTTACTTAAATAACATTTACTTAAATATGTCAATGTTAACGAATATAGGTACTATATACGGTACATACACCAAAATAACATTTTTTAAAATTTTTGTCTGTCTGTCTGTCCCGGCTAATCTCTGAAATGGCTGGACAGATTACGACGGGACTTTTTTGGCAGGTAGCTGATGTAATAAGGAGTAATATAGGCTGCTTTTATTTTAGAAAAAATAAATTAAAAATCCTGTAATCGATGCGAACGAAGTCGCGGGCACGGCTAGTACTCAATAATCCAGCAATAATATGCTGGTTGGGATCTTTACTATACTTCTGAGATTGTCCTGATAGCCGTGGTATACCTCTCCACTCCTTAAACACTTCATATGGATATGTTGCCCCTTGTTGCTACGTCATTTTGTCTAGTGACCGTTTTTTGTGGGGCAATTTGAATTTGTTGGGGTTCAAGTCACCCCGTACCTTTTTTATCGATGTATATTAACACGCTCTCTCACTCCACCCCAACGAAGGAGAAGTCAATTAATACTATCCCCGTCAAAAAAAAAAATTACCACTATACATATAAACAGTGTACTTATTTATTACCTCAGTATGTCTAGCTTTATGTTCCTCAAATATATCAGCAGTAAGAAATCCCAAACCACATTCATCACATTGAAACTTAAAATCTTTATATTTCAACTTTTTCAATTCAATTTCTCTCAACTGCTCTTCCAAATTCAAATATTCCACTTCAAACTTCAATTCATTGAAATCAAATTCCTTTTTGTTTCTTTTCTTAATTTCGAATTCATATTCGATTGTTTCATGTTCTTTGTTCGAAATTGTTTCTTTATTTGAACTTGGTTCTTTATTTGAAATTGATTCTTTATTCAAACTGTCGATTGTTTTAATTATTTTGATAGGTATTTCATCATCTTGTACTTCAAGTAATGGGTTAGTAGATTCTTCTTCTTCGTCGGTAATGTTTTCAGTTTTATAATCTTGGTAATATATTACGAGAGGTGGTATATCTATATGTGGATTATGTGTGATATTTAATGAATGTATTCTTTTAGATTTAGTAGGAATGTCTGTTGAAACCTGGAAGTCAAATTAAATAAACAAGTTTTTAATGAAAATATTTTATAGCATGGTATAATACTTATATATGTGATTGGAACTGCATGACTTGATTCCGCCATCACATTTCTATCATTGGACAAACCGACGCACGGCGAGTATCTACCCTTACGTTGTTGAAACATCTACGGTCCGGACTAAGCGTTTCGCCTCGTTATTTATACCGCGTACTTCGAAGGACTGGAACAGTCTGCCTGCTGCGGTCTTCCCGTCCGATTATAATTTGGGTGTCTTCAAGGCTAGAGTGAATAGGCTCTTAATAAACTAGTACGCCTCACCATCAACGATTGCATTACTGCTTACCATCAGGCGGGATCGCAGTCAAGTACTAGTTTATAACAGATAAAAAAAAAAAAATTAATACTAGTCAAGACGAATCATACAAGCCCAAACTCGATGGGGTTGTGTCATTTAACTACCAAGCTCCTAAGCCGCCTTCCGGTTCCATCATCAGATCAGCTCCTTGTCATAATAATTTTGCATTGTCATCTGATTTACACATGCATGCAAATTTCAGCTCAATCGGTAACCGGGAAGTGGATCAAAAATTTACAAGATTTGATTACAGGTGAAACTAAATAAAAGCTTGTTAAAACTTTTAGCTCATTCACATTTTTTTTTTAATTATTTAACACTAGGAGAAAGGTGCAGGTGGATAGATGAGCTTGACAACTACCGGAGGGACTGGGCTGCAATAGCTGAGAACGTGCGGAAAAGGAAGAGGGAGTGGAATCGCAGTCAAGCACTAGTTTAGACCAATTTAAAAAAACAAACGGACATTTGATTTTGTTTGTTATGTATTTGTACTTATATAATTATTATGTAACTAAAAAGTGGAACAGACATACCTTATTATGTCGAGTTTTTTCAGATTCCAATGCCAATGTAAACACAGCCATTGCTTGTCTTAAAGCTGCTTTACACCATATGCAGAGCCATAGTTTCTCATTGAAGTTCTGTAAAATTAAATAGGAAAACTGAAGAGCTAATATGGATAATAATATTCCACAACTATCGCACAACGCCACTTAAATGTACCTACCCTGTGTTAAGATTAGACATTTAAAGAAAACTTATTTAAACTAAATTCCCGAATGACTTATTAGCTTATGTCATTAAGTATAATATAGTCAAATCAATCAAATCAAATAAAATAAAAATATTTCAAATAGACCATTTGCAGGCACTTTTGAATAGTCAAATGTCGGTCAGTCCAAGAAAAGTGAAGCTAAATTGCACGTTCCAAAGAGTAGGTCTCTATGGAGAAGAACGTGCAAGAAACTCCATGGACACTCTTTTAAATCATATTATGTGTTACATATAATGCTTGGTAAGTATAAGTAGCATAATTATAGTAAGCTATATTTTATGTACGCGGGCGAAGCTGCGGGCAAAAGCTAGTAGGTATTTAATATAAGTGAAAATAAAAACAATTTGCACAAAAATGTTACTTACTTTCAAACCCATAGCTTGAACGAAAAACTTTGTGAAAAACGACGAATCACTAATATTATCTTCCCTATCATTTGTTAAGCAAATGCGACACATTTTGGTATAATTTTCTGTCATTATTAATAAATTTATTGAATTAACAAGTTTGTTGATAAACTGTTTACGAAAATCAGCTGTTTTTTGTTTGAAGTAACTGTCAAATCTATCAATGACTTCTTTTTTTAATGTATGTTGCTTGGGTACTAAGTTTTTTAAGCCTTCATTGTATAGAGTTTCTACTCAAACCTGAATGTAGATGTTCACAATATTGTAATGGTTTGGCAGTATTTGGCAGCAAGAAAATGTGTCAAATCAGCCTTCTCGACAAATGAGAAGAGAATCTATTGACAAGAGGAAGAGAATTCTGAGAATTTTATTGTAGTCTTGACATGAGGCAGTCAACTTTACAATAAAATTGGTTCTCAGTTTCGTTTTACTAACGTGATTCATGTGTTTCAATAAGTCCACGTATGCGATACACCAATTTCTCTTCAATTCGAAAAAAATCCAACAAAGGATTTAGACTCTATTTTCACCCATAGTGTTACGAAAACACGGCTTAAAAAACGTAGTATCCAACAAACAAAACAGTGCTTTGTCAAATCAAAATTGACAATAATTGATTTGTTTTCAACAAAAATAAATACTTTCTATGGTACAAATTGACTTGAAACATTAATCAAAATGGAAGAAACATTAAATATATGCCTAACCTGTCTAAGTACAGATCGCTACATAGTTCTTAGGCATAAACTGACAAAGTTACTTCATGAAATACATTTCGAAGAGGTTAGTGCTAAAGAAATCTATCCTGGATGTCGCTTTTATTCTATTACTAACTGTTATTTGTTGATAGGTACTAATAGATTAAAAAATAGAAAAACTTCAATTATGATTATCTTTCCTATAATTTAAGAGAAACTAGCTGACCCTGCGGCTTTACTCATGTATTTGGTAACTGTTCCGGTCCCGTATGTCGTAGCATAATGTTATATAGCTTATAGCCTTTCTCAATAAATAGGCTATCCAACACTACAAGAATTTTCCAATTCGAATCAGTAGTTCCTAAGATGACCGCATTCAAACAAGCACAAGGCGAAATTTCGGGAACACATTGCGTACATCTAAGGAGAGGAATTTCCTGCTTGAGTCTGTGTTTCCCGATAGCTACAACCTAGGGTTCTTTAGATCATAAGTGAATGTGATTTCCGGCCACCGTAGGCGCGGGCTTGCGGACAGTGAGCAATGGGTAGCGGTCCGGCCGTCCGGTAACTGTCCGGACCAAGCCCAAGTCGTCGACGGCGCGCACTGTTCTCGCGCGCCTCAAGGAGTTGTCAGCAACAGCAGGGACCCAGCCGGGTCGAAGCCTACAGGGGCCAGGGTTATCCGAAAGGGCGCTCGAGCCCCGGGATGAAGGCTAGAAGGAACGGGGTGGGTGTTTGTCACTCAAGAATAAAGCAGTTTTTTATTGGTGAAAAATTTTAGCAATCGGACCGGTTATATTATCATTGAAATCCATTATAAATTATATCTTGACTGACCTGTCTTTGACTGGCCTGTTGGTCTAATGGTTAGTGACCCTGACTGCAATGCTGGAGGTTGTGTGTTCAATTCCCACCCAGGACAAATGTTTTAAATTTAGAAAAATGAATTGCTAAATGTGTTTCTAAGCGCAAATCTCGAGAACAGCTGATTTTTTTTATTGTGAGGAGAAGGTTCTTATGAAAAAGAAAATGAAAATTTGGGTAGTGTAGGGTAGTGTAGGGTAGAGTAGGATAGTGTATGGTACTGTAGGGTAGTGTAGGTTAGAGTAGGGTAGGTTAAGGTATAGTAAAGTGTTACGAACATAGTCTTAAGTCTTATTTACTAACGACAAGTTGTATTTACTCTATATGTAAATTAGTCTGTATGGTATATATTTATGGGCCAAGATGCCTGATAATAAATAATTTGTTATTATTATAGTAGGGTGGTGTAGGGTAGAGTGGTAGCAAAGCCGCTAACAGAATCTAGTTTGAATATAGTTGAGAACATATCTACAAACTTAAAGTTTACAAACGGTTTATACTTTCAGCTGAACGAGTCTTCTGGTGGAGTATGTTGGGAATGCTGGTATATCCTGATAAAGTTCTACAGGTTCAAAAAAAGAGCGAAGATAGCACAGGAAACCTTATCACAAACTATGGAGGTAATAAATTTTAACAATATGTAATAACCCCAATGCTCATGCAGTAGCTGAAAGTGCAATTGGGTGCTGTACTACATGTTACGAGTTTGATTCCCTCATGGTACAAATAATAATATAATAATAATATTCCACAACTATCACACAACGCCGTCTAGTCCCAAGCTAAGCAGAGCTTGTGTTATGGGTACTAGACAACTGATAAACATACTTATATATTTCTAAATACATACATATTATAGATAAAAATACTACAAATACTTGTTTATCTTACAGATAGTTGTTTCGAGTACCTAATTGCTAGTGTGGGACATTATTCTTTAAGGCGTATAGTCCCTTGAACCATCTGACCGAAATTATGTGAACGCAACTCTCGCACTCGCCTAGGCGGCAGTACGCAAATCTGTGCATTTATTTGCGGCCAGCAGCGCCCGGAAAGCGCTTCAAAATCCATTGAAAATCCATTTTCTCTGCGAGATATTGATTGATTTACTTAAGTAATGTTCACTTTGAAGAATATTTAATCAGCAATTTTTATGTGTAAAAATGTTTCTAAAGGTCCAAGCCGTTTTGAAGGAGTAGGGAAAAGTTGCGAAATTGCTAAATATTTTTTTTTGACAAAAGTATTAATTGCACGAAAAAGTCAAATGTTGATATTATTGTTCATGAATCTATAATAAACATATATTTTTTTCAAACCAATTGATCTAGCCGTTACGGAGGTCAGGCCTCAGAAAATCACTGTTTTATGGCACTTTTCGGGCGCTTGGCCCTTAAGTAAGAGTGACTTATTTGTCGTCCTGAATATGGAAATCTATACCCACATATAAATAAAATTGGAGTGTCTGTTTGTAATATTGAAATAACTGCTTTTTACTACATGCATATGAATATGTATACGGTACATACACCAAAACAACATTTTTTACAATTTTTGTCTGTCTGTCTGTTTGTCCGGGCTAATCTCTGAAATGGCTGGACCGATTTTAACGGGACTTTTTTGTCAGGTAGCTGATGTAATAAGGAGTAACAACGCTACTTTTATTTTAGAAAGAATAAATTCAAAATCCTGTAGTCTACGCGAACGAAGTCGCAGGCACAGCTAGTAATATTAATATTCCACAGCTATCACACAAAGCCGTCCAGTCTCAAGCTAAGCAGAACTTGTGTTATGAGTATTAGACAGCTGATAAACATACTTATATATTTCTAAATACATAAATATTATAGATATAAATATTACACCCAGACACAAAACAAATGTTCAAGCTCATTACAGAAACATTTGTCCTGGGTGGAAACTGAACCCATGAGCTCCGGCATAGCAGTCAGGGCCACTAACTACTAGGGCCAGTCAGATCCTCTAACATAAGTAGTTATTTGTGAACTAATTCAATTCAAAATGGTAGGAGGTAGATGATGGACAAGGAGGCCAACTGTAAGGCAATGTAAGCGTATCCACTGGCAATGGGAGCACTGGTGGCCGAGTGGTAACGGCCCCGACTTACGAGTTGTACGTGGGTTCGAACCTACCCAGGCGCATTACTTTGTGTAATTTATTTCATCAACACTCTCAAAACGGTGAAGGAAAACGTCGTGAGGAAACCGGCATGTCCTAGAACCAAAAATTCGAAGACATGTGACATTCACCAACCCGCACTGGGCCCGCGTGGTGGATTATCCATTCCCTCTCCTAGCCTCTCAAACCCCAAGCGAACGCGTTCGCCCGTGATTTCGCGCCATTCGGTTGAACATTAAAGATTATTAAAAGTCCGCGTAGATTATTAAAATTTTGAGCGTTTTATTTATTGGTTATGTATCTAAGGATGTAAATAACAAATTCTTCATAAAGTAGTCTTTAAATTTCGAAAATAAGCAACCTTTCCATTTTTCCGTATTTATACCTATTTAAACGCTCAAGATCGAAGCGCAGAGGTCTGAGTCGCAACAGTGAGGACATTGAAAGGCTGATTATGCTATGACGTCCATCTCTGTACCTTTTTGTCCATGAAGTGTTAAATTTTATCATAATATACATAAATCTCGTGTCACAATGTTTGTCCTCAATGGACTCCTAAACCACTTAACCGATTATAATAAAATTCGCACACCATGTGCAGTTCGATCCAACTTGAGAGATAGGATAGTTTAAATCTCAAATTATAGTCACAATTTTAATTTATTGCTAATTATTTGTCTGTTATTATTTGACAGTCACAATTATCTGTTAACTCCAAATGATTCTAACAGATGTCGATACCTTTCGACTGGGTTGAGTAAGTAATCAATAGATGGCGCTGCTGTGGTAAATCTACGAACGTGTCATATAAGCTACATTTTCAATTTAGGGTAGAGTAGGGTAGAGTAGGGTAGAGTAGGGTAGAGTAGGGTAGAGTAGGGTAGAGTAGGGTAGAGTAGGGTAGAGTAGGGTAGAGTAGGGTAGAGTAGTGTAGAGTAGGGTAGAGTAGGGTAGAGTTGGGTAGAGTAGACAGCTTAGCTAAAAGATATAACATAACTATTAGGCGGTACGAAGTTCGCCGGGTCAGCTAGTAAATAATATAATTTTTTTTTCAGCCCCTCATTATGAAACCCCTCTCAACATTAACATCCAAAATAAATACTCTATACGATTACCATTACACATACACATTTGATCCTCTCACACATTGCAACACAAAACTAAAGTCAGAACCAGATTTAATAAAAGAAGAAATTGTAGACCAAAGTGATGATAATTTAGATAGTACTTCAGATTTCGATGAAGCAATAAAAAATGTTTATATTGATACTATTAACTCAAAACATAACGACAGGTTAGTGAAAAAACAAGATAATATTGCAGATGATAATTCAGAAGTAAATGATAAACAAAAATTAAGCATTAATGAAAAATTAACTGAAATTCCTGGACAACTTCAAAATATACACATTGATAATGTTGAAACCGAACACAGTGATTTGTTAAAAAAACAAAAATGTTTTCGATATATCAAAAAAGTTGAAAATAATGAAGATGTTATACAAAATCAAAGAGTCTACGTAAAAACTTTAGATAGGAAAACAAAAAAACATAAGTTAAAAACAAAAAAAACTAAAAGAGACTTAGAAAGAGATGCACAAGAGTTCAAAGAGAAGTTTTTAAAAGTAGTGTTAAGTGAAGAGGAAATGTTGAGAGTAAGAGAAGAGAAGAGAAACCATTATAACTTCAAGAAGGTTCCGTATAAGTGTGATACGTGTGTACTAGGGTTTATGAGGAAGGATACTTATAGCTCACATATGATGAAGAAACATAATGAGGTAAGAAATCGTAATTCTTTTATAATATGACAACCTATTAAAGTTAGGGCTATATTTCACCGGGACACCATGGCGGCGCGACCAGTCGCCGCCACCAACAAAATGTATACAGCTCTATAGAGAGTTACTCGCCTGGTGTCCGTTTGGTAGCGTAACCAATTTGGTAGCGCGACCAGCAGCCTGATTCACGTAAAATCAAACAAGCCAAATATCGTTGAAGTTTTATAGTCGTTTGATCGAAGTCCTATCCAAAAGCGGCATTCACGATCTTACGACTTATTTCCAGTTACATTAATAAGTATTCTATCAGGATAATGTAATACAGTTTCTTTTTTTTTTATCGACGAATTTCAAACGATTTAAAATCGGTGTCGTCCGAACTCGATTGATGGATGTGAATACGGAAATGGTCTAACTAAACGACTAAATCGCTGCGATATCTTTACGGTTTTCATTACGTGAATCGGTCTACAGCTCGGACGTGTGGCGACTGGTGTCTGCATGGTGTCTAGTTTGGTAGCTTAGGTCTATTTTTCACCAGGTGTGCCTATGAAATATAGCCCTTAAATTCGCCCAAAGAGCTATGGAAAGGACCAAGCTCGAAGTTTTCTTGCCCGATCACATCTGAAATAAAAATATCCGCAGGACAACCAAGGTTACCGACATAGCTTGAAGAATCGCCAAACTTAAGTGGCAATGGGCAGAGCACGTTGCATGCAGAACAGATGGTCGATGGTGACGAAAGATTCTGGAGTGGCGACCGCGTACCGGAAGACGTAGCGATGTCCTCCCATAAGATGGACCGATGACCTGTTGATTGTCGCGGGAATTCGATGATTGCGAGACGCGCAGGAACGTTCGTTGTGGCGACACTTGGGGGAGGCCTATGTCCTACGGTGGACGTCTTTCGGCTGAAATCATATGATGATTATAATGTGAATGTGAGAAGATTCCGCGAATTCTTAGATTACTTCCTATAACGATCCTTTTATTGTGCTTTGACTGGTCTATACTCTCCTCAAATATCTATTAATATTGTACTATGGAAATATTGAATATTGTAATATCAACTATTTTTTTTATAAGAGTAACCATGGAGTTTTTTTCCGTTTCTTCTCCGTAGGAAACGACCAATTTGGAACTGTGCACTAGCTTTTGACGTTTTTATGTGCACATTTAGGATTGTGTGAAATAAAAACCATTTTGGATTGAATTGACTTTTGACAAGAATACAAATGTATCTACGTCACAATAAATCCAATATGGCTGACAATTTTTTAATGTTTTTTTTTAAATCTTTTTTCAGACTATCGGCGATCAAGTCTGCGATGTATGTTCCATCCGGTTCCGTCACAAGTTAGCTCTAGAAAACCATAGAAGCAAGCATTATGTGGTGTATAGATGTAGACTGTGTAAATACGAGATCCACGAGTTCATGTCTGCTGTGAATCATTGTAGGAGCAAGCATGATGGAGATGAGCCTGATAGAATACATTGTACACAGTGTAACATTGCGTTCAAGTTAGTATTATTTATTATCTATTTGTTTCATTTTGCCTCGCATAGTTTCTGTTCTGCTTCATCTTGCCTCGCCTAGTCTTTGTTTTGTTCCATCTTACCCCATTTTATCCTAATTTGCTCAGTTTTGTCTAGTAAGCATTATGTGCTGTACAGATGTAGACCGTGTAAATACGAGATCCATGAGTACATGTCCGCTGTGAACCATTGTAGGACCAAACATGATGGAGATGAACCTGATAGGATACATTGTACACAGTGTAACATTGCGTTCAAGTAAATATTATCTATATATACTCGCGTACCCAACAGACGTTGATCTTCTGTTCTGAATTAATTTCAACGCAACAAAAATGCTATATGTCCCGTCTTGTTCCATCTTGCCCCGTCTTGCCTCGTCTAGTCTCTCTTTTGCTTCATCTTGCCTCGCCTAGTCTCTGATTTGTTCCATCTTACCCCATTTTATCCTATTTTGCTCAGTTTGGTCCAGTAAGCATTATGAAGTGTACAGATGTAGGCTGTGTAAATACGAGATCCACGAGTTCATGTCTGCTGTAAATCATTGTAGGAGCATTGAACATTGTACTCTGTGTAACATTGTGTTCAAGTTAGTACAATGCGATTGGCTCTTAATAAACTAGTGCGCTTCACCATTACCGATTGCATCACTGCTTACCATCAGGTGGGATCGCAGTCAAGTTTATATCAATTAACAAATAAAAGATTGTATTTTATTTTTCATCGCCCCGGCTAAGATCCTGACCACGATTTCGAGCCATACTATACCCATAATAATAAAAAATATTAAAAATTTAAATGTTTTTTTTTTCTAAATATTCTTTTTTCTCACTCTATTCATTAATTATATTTCCAATTTAAGCAAACAGGTACAAGTAATCAATTGTTCAGTCATTAAATCAAATCAATTCAATTGTTCAATCAATAAATTATTCAGTTAATAAATAATTAAATCATTCAGTCAATGAATGATTCAATCAATTCATTCAATCATGGTTATGGTGTGTACAACCACAACTATGATGAGCATGATTATTTGTTCTGTGTCTGGGTATAATTTATCTATAGTATGTATGTATTTAGAAATATACACCGTTAAATTTTGATAGTTTTAATCCCGTGGATGGTCGATCTGGTACATGATCTACTGATCGAGTCAGCCAGCTGAGCGACTCCAATGTAGGTAGTAATCGGCGTTGCGTACTGACTATCTAGAGGTCATTGGACTCGCTTACCTGACGTTTTCTTAAAGAAACTAATTTCGTACATGCGTAAATTAATACGAGTTTAAAAAAAAAGATACTTTATTTTGTTAATTTTATCTTTACAAATCGATAGTGTTTCATGTACCGGATCCAACCTCCTCGGGATTAAAACGATTAAAATTTAACGGTGTATAAGTATGTATATCAGTTGTCTGGTACTCATAACACAAGCCCTGCTTAGTTTGGGACTAGATGGCGCTGTATGATAGTTGTCTAATAATTAAAAATTATTATTTTTGTTGACAGAACTCCAGACGATTTAGAAGCGCACACGCAGACGGATCATAGCCTCTTCTGCAAATGTGGCATCAAATTTAAAGACAAGAATAATCTTAGGGGACATATAAAGTGAGTGTACCGGAATATAAAAACTAGCTTTTGCCCGCAGCTTCGCCCGTCCGCGTACATAAAATATAGCCTATGTCACTCAGGAATAAAGCAGCTTTCTATCGGTGAAAACATTTTTACAATCGGACCAGCACGCTTAGCCAAGTTGTTATTCTGCAATCGTTAACGCTGTCGAAAAGTGATGAAACGTATGGAAATGACGTCATCTCAACGTAAATTCGCGTGGTCAGAACAAACGAATAGACAATTCGTAGCCAAGTTCACATCGTTCAAAATTGTTTCTACAATGTTTAACGCTACATCCTTTGTTAGACAAACGCTAAATTGTAGAACGAGCGGCCGACTCAGGCGCGTCAACATGGCTACCAACTTATCGTTTTCTACAATTGCTGTCACCGAGGCGTTACCGATTAGAGAACGGAATTCGACACAAACTGGTTGTAACTTGGCTAGGGGGGCAGTACTTCCAAAGATTACCTCCTACAAACAAAGAAATAAAAAACAAACTTTACCTCTTTGTTATATAAGTGTAGACATAAACCAGTTGTAACGGCTATAATAGCTAATCCGGCACATAAGAGCTAATCCTGCATCGCGCAATTAAAGTTTTCCGCGCGATTTGATTGAACAGCCCGAAATCATCTATCGGGCCCACCAGACGCAACATCTGTCTAGTCGGAGGATCCTCCATTTCCAACGGTATGTGGGACTTTCTGTTCCGCATATTCTCTAATGATTTGGTCGACCAAATTGTTTTTTAATTATCTCACAGATGGTGTAAAAAGTAGAGTATGTAGCATGGGGATGAAGCCGTCTTTGTCTTGGGCGGCTTGAATTCCTCACTTCACTCAGGTTTCTTTATTAACACCCTCACTATGCTCGGGAGTTAATTTTATAAATCCCTCACTATCGTTCGGGATTAAAATCAGCATTCGTTCGGAATTCAACATGCCGCCCGCGACTTAAAGACACTGCTTTATCCCCTAGTCACATAAACTACAATTATTTTATTATATTGTTATATTTTTACAGTCGAGCCCATTCCGGCCTACGAGACTTTATCTGTGATATTTGCAAGAAAACGTTTAAAACTAAGACTCGCTTAGAAACTCACATGGTGACACACAGCGGCCATATTGCCAAGAAACTGGCGTATTGTCAACAGTGTAAAGTGCAGTATAAGAATATACAAGTGTATAGAAATCATTTGAAGACTAGCGCTAATCATTCTGAGGGGTAAGTTTTAATTCTAATAGTTATAGACAAGTTTGTTTTATTTTATTTAGGTAACAGCGTTACACAATAGTATATTATAATATGAGTGTGTAATGTTAGTGATTACCGTCGAGGCGGTATTTAGACCCGAACTGTGGCGAGGGTCTTAAGAGAGCCGGCGGCTCACTCACTCCAGTGCGAGGAGTGGCAGGCACGAGCCTTCTTCTGCGAAGCAGTAATGCTAGCAAAGGAGGAGGCCGACCGCATCAGGCAACGACGCTCACAGCGCCCCAGCCGCCGCCGGGATTCTGATCCCGATTTCTGGCCACTGTAGGCGCAGGCTTGCGGACGGCGAGCAATGGGTAGCTCAAGCCCAAGTGTCGACGGCGCGCACTGTTTCCGCGCGCCTCAGGGAGTTGTCAGCAGGGGCCCAGCCGGGACGAAACCTACTGGGGCCAGGGTCTAGTTTCGAAAAGGAGGCTTGAACCCGGTGTGAAAGGCAAGAAGGAATGGGGTGGGTTTTTTTAGTCAGTAAGAGTCTGACACTATCTCCCGCGCCGCCTAAGGGCGGGGGATGTCATTTGGATGATTTTTACTTTTTATAAGGTTTTTCTATTAGTAAACAATGATCTCTTAATCCACCTTGATTATTGAACCAGTGTTGACTACGTCAGATTTCATTAAACCTTAATAATTATTCAAATCAAACGACTTGTTAGACAGACTCTACGACATTATATAATTTATTTTGTCTTATTTTCAGGCACCCATGTTCAGAGTGTAACAAGAAATTCAGATCGAAAGGTTACCTGAGACAACATTACAATTTCTATCACTTACGCAAGTCGCGGTACAGATGTGAAGTTTGTAATAAGGTACGTTCATGATTGATTCGATTCACTACATTTGCTATGATTTCCGGCAGTCTTGTGGATGACGAGCAATGGGTTGCTCGCTGTCCACGGACGCGTAGCTTTAAAGACGCGTATTCGTCATCATACGCTAGTTGTACGCCTGCGTGAAGCTTGCATACTAAACTATGGTCTATTATCCACGGACGCGTAGCTTCTTAGACGCGTATTTGTATTATCCGCTAGGTGTACGCCTGCGTGAAGCAGTTTAGTATGTAACTAAACTATGGTCTATTGTCCACGGACGCGTAGCTTTATAGACGCGTATTCGACATAATAATAATATAATAATAATAATATAATATTTCACAACTATCACACAACGCCGTCTAGTCCCAAGCTAAGCAGAGCTTGTGTTATGAGTACTAGACAACTGATAAACATACTTATATACTTCTCAATACATACATATTATAGATAAATTACACCCAGACACAGAACAAATGTTTATGCTCATCACACAACAATTTGCCCTGGGTGGGAATCGAACCCATAACCTCCGGCATAGAAGTTAGGGTCACTAACCACTAGACCAACAGGCCATTAAAATGTGTCCGAACATGCATAGTAATAAGTGCGGAAACCACTCTGATGGAATAGAATACTGCTCAATTCAATCTTGGGACTTCTGTTTCAGATTTTCATATCAAATTGGCGATTACGTAATCACAAGCAACAGTACCACGGCCTCAATAGACCTAGGAACCATTCTTGCAACATGTGTGCCAAGAAATTCTTTGTAAGTAAACACTAATATTCTAGGGATTCCGATCCCGATTTTCAGCCACATTGGGCTTGCGGGCAATGGGTGGCTCGCTGTCCGGCCGTCCGGTAACTGTCCGGACCAAGCCAAGTCGTCGACGGCGTGCGCTGTTCCCGCGCGCCTTAAGGAGTTGTCAGCAACAGCAGGGGCCCAGCCGGGTCGAAGCCTACTGGGGCCAGGGTTATCCGAAAGGGCGCTCGCGCCCCGGTATGAAGGCTTGAAGGAACGGGATGGGTTTTTTTGTCAGTAAGAGTCTGACACTATCTCCCGCTCCGCCCAAGAGCGGGGGTTGTCATAAGATGATTTTTCCCATAGAAAAAAAAAGGCTTTAAGTCACCCAAAGAGCGATGGAAAGGGCTATGCTCGGGGTTTCCTTGCGTGATCGAATAAAAAATGAAGATATTCGCAGGAGAACTAAAGTTGCAGACATAGCACGAAGAATCGCCAAACTTAAGTGGCAATGGGCAGGGCACATTGCACGCAGAACAGATGGCCGTTAGGGCCGAAAGGTTCTGGAGTGGCGACCGCGTACCGGAAGACGCAACGTTGGAAGGCCTCCTACAAGGTGTACCGATGACGTCGTGAAGGTTGCGGGAAACCGATGGATGCGAGGTGCACAGGAACGTTCGTTGTGGCGACGCTTGGGGGAGGCCTATGTCCAACAGTGGACGTGTATCGGCTGAAATGATGATGACTACTTTTCAACTCTTGTCATCTTAGACAGGCCTATTGGTCCAGTGGTTAGTGGCCCTGACTGCTATGCCGGAGGTCGTGGGTTCGATTTCCACCCAGGACAAATGTTTGTGTGATGAGCACGATCATTTGTTCTGTGTCTGGGTGTAATTTATCTATAATATGTATGGAGCAGTGGTGGCTGAGTGGTAACGGCCCCGACTTACGAGTTGTAGATCGCAGGTTCAACCCCAGCCAGACGCATTACTGTGTAATTTATTTCATCACCACTGCTCTCAAAACGGTGAAGGAAAACATCGTGAGGAAACCGGCATGTCCTGAACCGAAAATTCGAAGACATGTGACATTCACCAACCCGCACTGGGCCCGCGTGGTGGATTACGGCCCATTCACTCTCCTAGAGAGGAGGCCTGAGTCCCAGCTGTGGGAACATTATAAGGCTGATATGAGCGGTAACTAAGCGTGGGGCGGCGAGCGGTAAGAAGTATAAAAACCGGCCAAGAGCATGTCGGGCCACGCTCAGTGTAGTTTCCCGTCCGTCACAATAAGTGTACCCACTTATGAGTTTAAAAAATGCTTGCATATACGATTATACTACAAACTTAGTCCAGAAATTATTTTGTAGAACCTTTTTGTCTTTCTTGTACAAAAACTGTTCTTTCCATCAAGTTCAAAATAATTTTCCTAGAAAGTCCTTATAAAGTTCTACTTTTCAGATTTTTTTCATATTTTCTAAACTTATGGTTCAAAAGTTAGAGGGGGACACATTGTTTTTTTTCTTTTGGAGCAATTACACTTGAGAGCAAAAAAATCGCACATGGCTTGTAATTTCGTTTAAACTGTTTTTTTCTTAAATCTAAAGATATTGAGTACAAATTATTAAGCAAAATTGAAGCATACAAAGTTAGCTTTATAAAAACACAAAATTAAGATCATTGACCTTCACGTAACTCACAAAAACCAGCGGTATACCCAATTCCCCAAATTCACCCATTTGCATTTCACTACTTACACCTTTACCTGGAGCTACAAAATGGGTGCTGTTTTAGAGTTCTAGTCAGTTTCTGTTAACGTGATAACGTGTCTATTATAAACAGACAGACTTACTGAAAAAATATGGATATCATGCCCGCAGAAGCTGTTCAAGTTATTGCCTTGCCCAAAGCAGGCCATAATCATCATTTTCGCTCGATAGCTAAATTTTAGCTGCTTTCCTGTTCGTCTAGTATACCAGAGATTTTAAGAGACCCGTGGGTACCTATATTCGGCGACCAGGATATGGCCGGTGGCGCATAGGATCAGGGCGTGATTATCGCTTTTCTGTAACAAGTACTTTGAGAAATCAGCTGTTGAACACGATTGAACTGACACAAAAGCTTCAAGAAGTTTGCAATGTCAGTATAAATCAGTGGACGATTAGGAAAAGACTGGGTGAAGCAGGTCTGACTACACATCACTCCTCAAATGGAACCAAATTGACCACAGCTCACCGACAAGCCCGGCAATAATTTGCCACGAAACACTTAAATTGGATGTATGCATAATGACAAACTGTTGTGTTTTCTAATAAGTGCAGAATGACTTAGATGACCATGATCGATGCTGTAAGGTCTACAGGTCATCAGGGCAATTTTAACAATGCTGCATAAACGAAGAAGTAGGTTTTGGAGGTGTATTGAGGTGGCATAATGTTGGACACTAAAACTGACATTGTATTCATCACTGGGCCATTACTGGCCTGATATCGAGAAGGTTGACGGCTTTATGATACATCAAAAAAGTGCTCGAAGAATATGTGAAGCCACTTGTGTGGCTAATGGTAGATTTTATTCCTTAATGCAGAACAACAGCAGATCGCACGTCGCTAGAACAGTTTGCGACTACATGTAAGACGTTGGAATCATTGCGATAGGGAGGCCATTTCGAAGTTTTGATCTTAATCCAATTGAACATATCTGGAATGACCTTGAAAGAAGACTTAGAGCAAAAAGCCTGGATCTCCACGGCTCCAAGAGCTTCAATTTGTCATTGACGAGAAGTGGGACGTTATACCTTAAGATTTCATGGTATAATTAATACGGCTCATGAAAAAACAAGAAACAGCTGTAAATAAGGCTAAGGCTGAGGAATACACTTTATTGACAAAAAGATGACCAAGAATTTTAAGTTTGACTCTCATTCTTTTTTAAGTGAAATTTGGTAATTTTTCCCATTTGTTGGATTTTGTGCTCTAAACCCTTTCAAGGATATTTTTTTACACTATATTTCATATCATTAGAAAGGCAATTAAATAAGCTTTCAATTAATGTACGACAAGTTTTCAATAACTATTCACATTCATGACAAAAACTGCCTTAACAAAAAGAGTTATGAAGTGCGATTTTTTTGCTCTCGAGTGTATTTCCGAAATTATTGACATTATCAAAAAATGATTTTGGTAAACCCCTATTCATTTTTAAATACCTATCCAACAATATATCACACGTTAGGGTTGAAAAAATCAGTTCCCATTTTACATATAGGGGGGCTACCCTAATAAAACATTTTTTTCCAATTTTTATTTTACCACTTTGTCGGCGTGATTGATATACACTTCTGGACACATCTATTGGCCCACCTTAGAGTTTAGGTTTCGATGGCCCCTACCGAAATATGATTGCTAGATTGAACAAAAACTGTTGATGCAGTTTTAAGCCTGATACATTTTACCATCTTTTTCGATCGTATTGTTTTAAATTTGAATTCAGAAAACCATACGACATGGAGCTACGCCTAACAAGTCGGATATGCGCCTTGTTAAAGGCAATTGATTTTTGATTAAAAAACATGTTTATCAAATAAAGGTTTAATTTAATAACGCGTGTTGCCTCCATGGGCATCTACCACAGCTCTCATACGATTAGGCATAGAGTTTATCAACCGCTCTATGAAATTTTGAGGGATCATCTCCCATTCCTCTTCTATGGCAGTTTTCAACTCCTGCATCGTCTGGGCAACTGGCTGACGAGCCCTAACACGTCTTTTTAGCTCGTCCCACATGTACTCAATGGGGTTCATGTCTGGGCTTCTGGCTGGCCAGTCCATAACTGTGATGTTCACATCCCGAAGATATTCCCTGACGATGCCGGCCGCATGGGCTCTTGCTTTATCATGCATAAAAAGGAAATTTGGGTCCACATGTCCGCGTATGGTATCACGTGAGGTTCTAAGCACTCACGAATGTACCTTTCAGCATTTAATGTTGGCAGCCGTGGTCCTGTAACAACCTCAAGTTGAGTTTTGCCGCTCGCGGATATACCGCCCCAGACAGTCCATGAGCCACCGCCATAAGCAACCCTCTCTTTAAAGCAGCATTGTGCGAAACGCTCTCCCTTACGTCGGTAGACCTTCTTCCTTCCATCATTGCCATGTAACACAATTTTAGACTCATCAAAAAAGAGTACACGACTCCAATCTTGCTGTGTCCAATTTAAATGACTGCGTGCGAAATGAAGGCGCGCTGTTCGGTGGGCTCGCGTTAGTTTGGGCCCATTAGCTGGCTTGTGTGGTACCATATCGCGTTCTTTTAACCTTCTCCGAACAGTTCGAGCGCTCACAGATACTCCGTGGAAGTCGCGAAGTTGGTTTTGTATCTCAATGGAGGTAAGGTGACGATTTCTCAAGCTGGTCGTCACGATGAATCGATCCTGCCTTTCAGTTGTGACCCGAGATCGTGGCCTTCCTTGGCGACGAACAAAGCCGCCAGTCTCTAGGTACCTCCGATAAACATTTCGGACCGCAGATCGACTTAAAATAAGTTGAGCACTCACGTTTCTTTGGCTGTGTCCGGCCTGAATAAGTGCCACAGCTTGGGCGGCGACTTCAGGTGAAGTAGCCATAGATTATTGATAGAACCTCACCTTAATGTTAAGAATAAGTAATGTTTGTTGCAAAACCAAAGATATCAATCACTTTTTCAAGAAATAAATCCAAGTAAACCAATAAAACCAAGTTTTCCTAGTATTCGATTGTTTGATATCAACAAACAGGCTCCAAATTGTCTTTTGTTTCTTTAAATTCTGTGTTCGAAATTCAAAAAAAGACTATTGAATGAAATTGTGAATGTGCCAGGTTCAAAACTGCATAAAAACTTTTTGCTCGACCTAATATAAAATGTTAGCTAGGACCAAACGAAACTGAAAATACAAGGTGGGCCAATAGATGTGTCCAGAAGTGTACATATTGGTACCAAATTTCAGCTTCCTAGTGCTAACGGTCACAGAGATTAAGCGAGGACGGACAGACAGAGAGACAGACATGGCGAAACTATAAGGGTTCCTAGTTGACTACGGAATCCTAAAAATGTTTGAAGCACGCCACACGACGCCACTCATAGCGACGCGCACCCGTTTACCGAAGCCGCCCCGCTCTTCGCTTAAAATCTTGGGTTACACTGGCGCTTTCACCTCAATTTTTCTTTTTATTTCTCCCACAGACATTGGCAACTCTTCGCAGTCACCAGCTCACGCACTCAGATCAGCGATCCTTCATGTGCGAGGACTGTGGCGACACTTTCAAGCAAAGTGCTGCTCTATACACTCACACGAGACTTGTACACAAAGGTGGAGGGGCCAAGAAGAAACGCGACTGTTGAGCGACTGTGGGGCTTCAGTGGCGCTACTGTGGGACAACTGTGGCGCGACTGTTGATTGAAAGAAGTTGGGGAACAGTGGCGCGACGGTTGGGCGATTGTGGGGCAATATTTTTTTTTATGTCTCCCACAGACATTAGCAACTCTCCGCAGTCTCCGTACATTTTTATTTCACTATCGACATTGTGCTCACATGATAGAAGCAACAAGTAATATGTAACCAAGCATTATATGTAACACATAATAATATGATTTAAAAGAGTGTCCATGGAGTTTCTTGCACGTTCTTCTCCATAGAGACCTACTCTTTGGAACGTGCAATTTAGCTTCACTTTTCTTGGACTGACCGACATTGACTATTCAAAAGTGCCTGCAAATGGTCTATTTGAAATAAATGCTTTGATTTTGATTTTGTTCATGTGCGAGGACTGTGGCGACACTTTCAAGCAAAGTGCTGCTCTGTATACACAAACGAGGCTCGTACATAAAGGTGGAGGGGCCAAGAAGAAACGCGACTGTTGAGCGACTGTGGGGCAACTGTTGCACAACTGTTGAGTGAAAGTGGGACAGCAGTGGGGCGACTGTGGGGCAATTGTTGCACAACTGTTGAGTGAAAGTGGGACAACAGTGGCGCGACTGTGTGGCAACTGTGGTGCGACTGTTGAGCGATAGTGGGTCTACAGTGGCGCGACTGTTAAGCGATTGTGGGGCGACAGTGGCGCGACTGTTGAGACATTGTGGGGCAACAGAGGCGCCACTGTTGTTTGATTCTTACGTTATTGTGGTGCGACAAGTTTTTGCACGCAATATAAAGTGAACGCTATGAAAATGATTTATTATGAAAATAAATATTTTTTATTGAAATGTTTTTTTTTCTAATACACTCGCCTGGCGCTAACCCTAAAAAGAAATACAAAAATGAGAATCATAGTGCGGTTTGTACCTCAGTAAGATATCGAAGTAAGTATTTCAGTCTTCCCAGATTTAACTATTATCTAGGCAACTAATCCCTAAGAATCTTACTTTTGTAAACTTCTAAGATAACGAAATAAATAAAAAAAATTTTTACAAATAAAAATATATATATACAGTTGCCATCACGGATCCTGAACACTTACGCAGAAGTCAAATATACGGTCTCTTTAGTGGTACGAAGTGAGACGCGGGGGCGGGGAGTGTCAGTGATTGGCTGTCAACCCCAAGCGAACGCCGGCGTTCGCGCACCTATTGTCTTTCTATTGTGTCCGTAATTTCCACGATTGATAGGTTAAATATTTATTACAGAAAAAAAAATAACTGATTTCACTAAAAAAAAAAACACTAAAACGATCTAAATAACTTTAATTTTAGAAGTAAGTATAAAATAAGAAACAGACAATACCGAGAAACAGTACAAAAAAAATTATGTACAATTGCCATCACGGATCTTGAGCGCTCGGCGTCAGAGTGGGGATCGCTTTGCGCATTCCATACATTGGCGAGCCAATCGTCGTCGTTGTTAGATACATGCAGCAACCGCAGGGAACGAATCATGAGTGTCGTCTATGACGCGATGGCGCGGCGAGCCAATCACTGACACTCCCCGCCCCCGCGTCTCACTTCGCACCACTAAAGAGACCGAATATTTGACTTCTGCGCAACTTGAAACCAGCGCTCAAGATCCTTTTCGGCAAATGTATGATGCGTAAGTCGAGACCATTAGCACTTGGTCACAGTTGCTTTATAATACTAGCTTCTAAAGTAGGTTTATTCACACAAACTTTGGATCCCCGTTTTATTTATTTTTTACGTCATGTGGGAAAAATCGTCCAATGACAACCCTCGCTCTTGGGCGGAGCGGGAGATAGTGTCAGACGGTTACTGACTAAACAACCCACCCTGTTCCTTCTAGCCTTCATACCGGGGCTCGAGTTCCCTTTTGGATAACCCTGTTCCCTGTTGCTTCGATCAGACTGGGTCCCTCATGTTGCTGACAACACCTAAAGGCGCGCGGGAACAGTGCGCGCCGACGACGACTTGGGCTTGGTCCGGACAGTTACCGGACGGCCGGACATCCTCGTTTCATCAGATATTTTGTAAAATCCTCTTGTAGTTCTGTAAACCGCATTAAGATTTTCATACAAAAATAGAAAAAAAAAATTTGGGGGTTCCGGTACAGTAAGGCCCCAAAAGTCCATAGGAACGCTAAAGATTACATTGCTACGAACCGAGCGAGCGCGATACTTCCGTGCGTATGTGTGCGAATGTATGAGTATACACATTCCACAGATAACACACACTAAGGAACTGTCGTCGCACTGAGCTTAAAAACATTATTATTTTTCTGTTCTTACCATAGCATTGATAAAATTCGCACAAATACGTCATGTGCTGGTAGCCGTGTGAACTAAATGTCGGATTCGCAAATCACGTAACCCGAGTTCAAATCATGGTCGGTCCGTTGCAGTTATTTCTTACTTTGAAAATTTCCAATCTATATTGATATAGTTGTTTTTTAGGGTTCCGTAGCCAAATGGCAAAAAACGGAACCCTTATAGATTCGTCATGTCTGTCTGTCTGTCTGTCTGTCTGTCTGTCTGTCCGTCCGTCCGTATGTCACAGCCACTTTTTTCCGAAACTATAAGAGCTATACTGTTGAAACTTTGTAAGTAGATGTATTCTGTGAACCGCATTAAGATTTTCACACAAAAATAGAAAAAAAGCAATAAATTTTGGTGGTCCCCATACATAGAACTGAAACTCAAAATTTTTTTTTTCATCAAACCCATGCCTGTGTGGTATCTATGGATAGGTCTTCAAAAATGATACTGAGGTTTCTAATATCATTTTTTTCTAAACTGAATAGTTTGCGCGAGAGACACTTCCAAAGTGGTAAAATGTGTGTCCCCCCCCTCTAACTTCCAAGATAAGAGAATGATAAAACTAAAAAAAATATATGATGTACATTACTATAAAAACTACCAACGAAAGAGTAGTTTTTTTTTTAATGCGTCATAAACCGAAAAAAATACACTATTATTAAAACATCGATCAAAGTTACAACACATTACAAGAACTTTTATATTATGTTACTTGCTGCTACGGAACCCTTCATGGGTGAGTCCGACTCGCACTTGGCCGGTTTTTTATATTTCTATGAAAAATACTATTGCATTTTTTGCACTAAATAGTTGCAAATTACGAATGTGATCTATTAACCACAAGAAGAATCACATTCGTAATTTGCAATTATTTAGTTGTTACATCTTTTCGATGTTATAAGGTGGAAATAAAAAAAATGGTTGCCTGTAAAGTCGGTTTTACGGGCGAAGATTTTACGTGACAACGTCTTTTTCTCGGTAGAATATTTATTGATATGAATATAATTAAATTGCACAATAGGAACAAGGAATTGAATGAAAATAGTTGAGTGGGAGAGAGACGCAAGGCATTCGGCGGGCCTCTCTCTCGTTCGGTGACTCATCGTAACGTTACCGAGCGTTACACTTTTTCATAAGTGACTCCCAGCCGCAACCTAATTTAAGACGTTGTCACGTCAAAAGACGTGTTTAATAAAAATGTTTATTCTTTATATTTACAAAATAAACATTTATGAGAATTGTGACGTCGAATTGTTACCTAGACAAAAAGTTATCTTGTAACCGTTATCTATGTTACGCGTAAGATTGTTTGTTAGAAGTATACCCACTTAGACCATTCATAATATGAATAACGTAACAATGAACGGATATTCAAATTTAAATAAAATAAAATATAGGTAATTGTTTATATCCAGTTATTTATTGATAAGTGATATATGATTTGGACTCTGTAAACATTTTATTTTTGTGTAACGTCACAATGAATGTATTGAGGTCATAGCTTAATTGTTCATTTTCTTGACGAAAAGAAGATTGAAACTAAACCTCAATTTCTGTTAAAAGAACTTTAGTTCTCACAAGATAATCGTCAATTAGATGAGAAAAATAAATTGATCTATAGTATTATGTTAAAACAGTGCGGGTAGAAGAATAAAAAACGAAATAGACTCATGATTATTGTCAACAAAATTGATTGAGAGTTCACTGCATTCTTAAGACGAGGCGATAGCACAAGTTAAAAGATATAGCTGTTTTAAACGAAAGTAAACACAATATAATACAGTGTTTGTTATCGAATAATCACAGATATTAGTAGTAGTAGCATTTAGTTTAGTTAACATTAAACATTTAGTGCGAAACGTAATCGTTCTTGTTTGTGCCTCTCTGTCAAGTACGGCTTTTTAGCAGGTTTTCTGTGATGCACGCCTTCAGCCTGAAGTGCACGGCGAACAGTATCCATCGAGGTGTCATATAATTCCGCAAAATGTCTCGTTGGTGCGAAACCATTCGTTTCGTATACGTCCACCATATGTCGTCGCTGCGCCTCGCTAATAAGCTTCGGTCTCCCACTTCTCTTTCGACTAGCAAGGCTACCTTCTTCCTCATATCTTTTTAGCCAAAGATTTACAATATTTTTCTAAAATAAAAATATATATATATATTAGGCAGCTATACCTACTTCACTTCATTGAATATAATTTTAAAATAAAACTGCATTTATTAATCCAATAACCAATCCAATAAACCCAACGATTTACGTATTTCTCTTTTAAACCTCATAAAGATACGATGAATGGACTTATAAATGGCATACGTTTTAATTAGAAGATTAATTTGTAATAATGTTACAATTCATTAATAGCTATTATACTCACATTCAGTCCGGTTTCTTCAGATGTTTGTGTTTTATTAAGACCACTTTTATGCAGCCCAATGATAGTCGCCCTCACTTCAATACTAATATTAGCCTGCATTTTGCGAATATTACAATACTGTCAACCACACGTCACTAACCAACAACTACAACCAAAAGACAGTTCATTTCGGTCAAGTTAAAACTCATGTCTACCTCGCAGAAATCTAATTCTTTATTTAGTTTTTTTGTGATCTACCTTTCTAACTCTAAGAAATGTGTGAACATGTTAAAGAATAATTTAATATATGTAATGCAAATACATAAATTCCAATCGGGTAAGAACTTACAAAAAGTCAATAATTGCGTGGGATTTAAACTTGCGGCACACTGATTAGCGCTTCAATCTGTGTGCCTATACCACTGGGCCATCTTGACTTATGCTAAGTTGATGAAATTGTGGATTTCAATCATTTGTTGGCGAAACTTGAAAATAAAAGGTCGTAAGTCAAACTAAACGTCAAACGAATAAGTTTTAAGAATTCTTATCGACTTTTGGAAGTGACAAGTTGTGCGAGAATTATGGGTATTCTGAATGAAAATCAATGACTGGATGCTCAATGCAAATTAGTTTTTTAATAATTTTCGGTGTGAACAATATATTTTACAAGAAACAAGAGAAGACAAGTGACAAATAGAAGTGTCATATTTTTTCATATAATTTAGGAAGCTTGCAAGAAGGTTTTATCTCCAACATTTCCCCGGGCGTTGAAACCAATGGTTTCAACCAGATTCTGAAGACACAGGCAAAGGGCAGATTCGGTTGAATGCCCGTCGAACGACTCCAGTAGACGTCCGAATGTCAGCTACACGGGCGATACCATCCGTTCCTGGATGAACAGCCACGATCCGTCCAAGTCTCCACTTCAACGGAGGAAGATCGTCTTCCTTGATCACCACCAAGGAGTTCAGCATCAAGCCATCCTTGCAGGAACGCCATTTGGAGCGTTGTTGCAATTCTGCAACATACTCCTTGCTCCATCTGCTCCAGAAATGCTGGCGAAGCTGCTCGATCCTCTGGTAACGAGACAGATAATTGGCAGAGCTATCCTGGTAATCAGGTTGCGGCAAAGAAGTAAGTGGCCGTCCCACAAGAAAATGTCCTGGCGTGAGCGGAGTATAATCTGCAGGATCTGAAGACAACGGCGTCAATGGACGAGAGTTCAAGATGGCTTCAATCTTGGTTAGTGTGGTGTACAGCTCTTCAAAAGTCAAGTTACAATTTCCCAACACTCTCTGAAGGTGATACTTTGCTGACTTGACACCCGCCTCCCAGAGTCCACCGAAATGTGGGGTGTAGGCGGGAATAAAATGGAACCTTATTCCGTCGTTTGCTGCACTTTCACCCAAGGACAAACTATTTAATTTTAAAAATTTGGAAAGGTCGTTGTATGCACCGACAAATGAGGTACCGTTATCGGAAAAAATATCAGCAGGTTTACCTCTCCGAGAAATAAACCGATACAAAGCCAGTAAATAACTATTGCTAGTTAAATCACCAACGAGCTCCAAATGAATGGCCTTGGTTGTGAAACAAATAAAAATAGCGACATACACCTTTACTAACCTACATCCACGGCCCTGGCGACTAGCACACATAATAGGGCCAGCGTAATCAACGCCTGTGCTTTCAAAGGGATAACCTGGACGAAGGCGTTCTCGTGGTAAGTTACCCATTAAGGGAGCTACAACCTTACCCTTCATACGGTGACACAAAACACACTTATGATAACAGGCTTTCGCCAACTTGCGACCTCCTATTGGCCAATAAGTTTCCCTAATGGAAGCTAATAATAATTGTGGGCCAGCATGCATCAGCCTTTTATGCTCAAAATTAAATAATAGTTTAGTGAAATCATGAGTGGACTGTAATAAAATAGGGTGTTTCTTACTATAAGCAAAATTAGAGTTATCGAGACGTCCTCCTACTCGCATTACATTATTATCGTCTAAATAAACATTAAACTTTAGAAGGGCGCTCTTTTTAGGTAAACTCTTTTTGTTCAAAAATAATTGGTATTCAGAAAATGACTGAATCTGACTCTTAATAATGACAAGAGTTAGTGCATCTTGTACCTCATCATGTGACAAGTATTTGGTTTTAGGGTAATGCTTTCTACATGACTTAATAAATCGTAATACGTAGGCAACAGATCGTACGAGCCGTGTGTAATTGGAATAACGCCTAAAATCAATTAAAACTTCAGGTTTCGAATCGTTTACAACATGTAATATGATTTTAGGTCGAGTCTCCGGTAACGATTGTAGTCCTGAGCTCGTAATTTGAGAAGGCCATTCAGACGAATCTAGTTTTAAAAAATCTGGTCCTTTCCACCACAGATCTGACTCCTGCAGATCACTAATATCCATGCCACGAGATATTAGGTCTGCTGGATTTTGATCTGTTGGGACGTGCCTCCAAGTACAGTTACCCGACTTATCCAAAACCTCAGCAACGCGGTTGCGCACAAAGGGCTGAAGTCTGGTAGGCATCATCTGTAACCATCCCAAGACAATGGTTGAATCAGTCCAACAATAAACCCGACTGATCTTCACTCGAAGTGAGCTCATCACCTTCTCGTGAAGACGAGAACCGACTACCGCACCACATAACTCCAGTCGCGGAATTGTCGTAGGCTTGATGGGAGCAACTCGACTCTTTGCCATTAACAAGCGAGCCATGTACTCACCCTTAGCATTAACACTGCGAATGTAGACGCAAGCACCGTACGCGGACTCAGACGCGTCTGTGAAAATATGGAGTTCTAACTCCGTAAATGAATTGCAGACTACAAGTCGCGGAATGCGAACATGATTTAAAAGAGGTAAAGATTTAATAATAATCTCCCATTGTTTACAAATCTCATTAGGTAATGGTTGATCCCATGATAATTTATCTAACCACATTTTCTGTAGCAAGATCTTCATAGTAATAACAATAGGACCTAACAGACCTAAGGGATCAAAGATTCGCGCAATAACGGATAACAAGTCACGCTTTGTGTACCTAGTCGAAGATTTAGTCAGACCTATAGGAAACCCTATCTCATCAGTGCCGATATGCCAACAGAGACCAAGCAACTTTTCTGGCTCATTTTGTCCAATGTTCAAATCGTATGACGCAGGGACAGCATTCGACAATAATTGAGAATCATTTGACTTCCACTTTCTCAATGGCATACATGCCGACGCAAGCGCTTTGGTGACTTCAGTGCGAATGAACTTTACTTCATCTAAGTCATCCCCTCCGGTCAGCAAGTCGTCGACATAGAAGTCATGTTGGATGATTTCCGATATCTTAGGGTTCCTACAGTCGAGTCCTACTTGTTTAAGGCATCGTGTCGCAAGGAATGGCGCACTGGCCGTACCGTACGTGACGGTGTTTAATTGATAAACATTAATAGGATCACTAACATTATCACGCCAAACAATCTGTTGTAAATATCTGTCCGACGGGTGGACGACTATTTGTCTATACATCTTCTCCACATCCGCAGATAAAACATACTTGTGGACTCTAAAGCGAAGAAGTATAGACAATAGACCGTCCTGTACGGTTGGCCCAACCATCTGTAGGTCATTAGAGGACACTCCCGTCGAAGTAGAAGCACTAGCGTTGAAAACAACACGAAGTTTGGTCGTGGTACTCGACTCGCGTAAAACTCCCATATGTGGAATAAAATAACCCAAACATAAATTAGGTTTATTAATTTTTGTCATATGACCAAGTAACTCGTATTCTGACAAAAAGTCATGATACATTCTACTAAAGTTCGTCTTAACCTTTAATTTACGCTCTAAAGAATGTAAACAATGTGTGGCTTTATTAAAAGAATTTCCTAAAATTGAAGGATCTTTCTTAAGGGGGATGCGAACACAAAAACGACCATCAGACAATCGTGTCGTATTTGTAACGAAATTGTCTTCACACAATTTCTCTTCAGGCATATAAGAATTGGAAGACTTCGCATTCACCTCCTCTAATTGCCAAAACTTTGTCAATTCTGACTTGAGGTTTTCCCAGTCACCATCGCTGTCGGCAACCATTTTAGACATATTGCACTTTACGTCATTCGTCAGCAGTGAGATAGTATTCTGAGTAATTGGACCGGAAACTATCCATCCTAGACGGGTTTCACATAATATTGGTTTCCCGGTACCTAACTTTAGTCTTTGAGATCCTAACAAATCCCAAAAAAGATCAGCGCCGATTAAAATATCAACATCGGCAGGGTTATAAAAAGTAGGATCAGCTAAAGTAATATTCGAGGGTAAGTCGAAATCAGAAATATTTATCTGACGACACGGAACACTACTCGTAATGAACGGAAGAACAAAACAATTTAGTTCGAATACAAAGCTATCATCTAATGGCGTACCCTTAACCCGACATATTTTACCTACGTGCGAAGTGACGTTATTGATTCCAAGGATTGATCTATCTACCTGGCTAGTTTTTAAGTTAAGTTTATTGCACAACCTATCTGTTATGAGTGAAGACGTGCTACCACTATCGAGCACCGCGCGAGCGAGATGCACACACCCATTGTGGTCTCTTAATTTGATCAAGGCGGTTGATAACAACACATCTCGTTGCGTATGACCACACGGAGATGCAATGTTTGCGGATAAAGCTACGTTATTCGTTTCAGTCGTAGCAGACAAGTTATTCATCGAATTACCACT
The DNA here is from genome assembly GCA_929112965.1 of Mythimna albipuncta. Classification (NCBI taxonomy): domain Eukaryota; kingdom Metazoa; phylum Arthropoda; class Insecta; order Lepidoptera; family Noctuidae; genus Mythimna; species Mythimna albipuncta. The sequence goes on along the minus strand of OV815985.1, from coordinate 6,129,781 downwards.
AGGTGTATTCGATACAGTGCCATTAGAATGTACGTGAACTAATGTGTTGTGCCTACGTTTGCATAGTTTGCAGCCTGGTTTTTTACATTTGTTAGCATAGTGTCCGGAACGAAAACAGTTAAAACATACCTTATAACTAGGTAATGATTTGAGACGGTCATCGTTACTCAATGCGAGAAACTGTGGACAATTATTTAATGTGTGATCGTTGTTATTACATTTAGGACAAGGTTTAGAAGCTGAGTCAGTGCTAGAATTGATAGGAGATTGTGCTACCATTGACTTGATCTTAGGACCTGATTTACCTGGTGATTGCGAATAATGATTGCGGGGGAGTTCCAGGGTCTCGATGAGGTCGGCTCGATTGCGTAAGAATTGCATAAATGCGTTAAACGTGATTAAGCCATCCTTGTCTATCCTACCTTTGCACTCCTCCCACTCACGATAGGTTTTTTGATCAAGTTTTCGTGTGACAATGTAGATTAAAAGTGTATCCCAGTGTTTCACAGGCTCCCCTAATGACTCTAAAGCTCGCAAGTCTTTATTTAACTGATCGATCAAATTCTTAATGGCAACAGAAGATTCTTTTGTAATTGATTCAATAGTAAATAATGAACTTATATGATTCTGAACCAGTAATCTTTTGTTGTCAAACCGATCACATAACAATGACCATGCCACAGAGTAATTACTTGAAGAAAACTCAATGGATTTGATAACTATAGCAGCTGTTCCCTCAAGTGATGATCGCAAGTAGTGAAACTTATTGATTGCGTCTATGTCATCATTACAATGAATTAGGCTAGTAAAGGTGTCGCGGAATTCAAGCCAATTACAATATAATCCGCTAAACTTTGGTAACTGAATCGTTGGCAATTTAACCGGCTGCTTTATGCTAACACGAGTACTTTTACAACTTTCCATCGATTTATTATCTTTATTGTAGTCAGTCAGAATATTCTGGGCTCTAGATAAGGTTTTATAATAAATAGACTCAAACTCGGAACGCTGAGAATATTGTAAGTTGATGTCGTCAACAATGCATTCTAGACGTAACTGTACCTCATCATACTGCTCATACAACGCCTCTATCTTGCCCATGCGCAACTGCAACTCGGACACATCACAGCTAGATAGCTCCTTGTCCTTGAATGAGTCCAGAAAATTGAGGAAACTAGTCAAGCGACCTTTGAAGCTGCCTCGCTTCTTAATTAAATCCTTTTCCTCAGACATTCTGGGAGACGAGTGTTGTCAACCTGGCATTGATACAGGAATATAAAAATTAAAACAACAATATAATTTCAATAATTATACGCCTAGCTGTAGTCTATGCCCTTTCTGACTGCTAACTATAATTTATAACAATGACTTGTACTAATATCTAACACTCAAATATTTTTATTATGTCAAGATACTTGTTAAAAATTAATACCACTGTTAAGTAGTTATGTAATTAGTTACAGCTTAATATAATGTAAGTTTAATAATGTAGCAAAATAGCTAACTATACTGTTAAAAGTATGAGTTTAAACTTAACATTGCTGTTGAATAAAATACTAATCACAATGCAACAAAGTACCTAATGATTTTACTCAAACACAATATAATTGGTAATTTAATAAAATAGTACTGACCTTAGTATGACTACTTATATATACTACCTGAGTGTTGGGTGACGATATTAGCGTAATTATAACTGTACACCACTAACTAACTTGCTTGAAATCAATCCAGTTCTCCAGCAGTGAACTCATGAACCTCCATTCAGCGTGGAAGTCAGTCTCTATTCTTTTTCTTGAAAATAATCGCTGATCTTCTTAATTATATTTCATCCGGCTCGTTATGGACCATGTGCGAGAATTATGGGTATTCTGAATGAAAATCAATGACTGGATGCTCAATGCAAATTAGTTTTTTAATAATTTTCGGTGTGAACAATATATTTTACAAGAAACAAGAGAAGACAAGTGACAAATAGAAGTGTCATATTTTTTCATATAATTTAGGAAGCTTGCAAGAAGGTTTTATCTCCAACACAAGTACATAGAACTGAAACTCAAAAAAATTTTTTTTCATCAAACCCGTACGTACGAGTGTGGTATCTATGGATAGGTTTTCAAAAATGATATTGAGGTTTCTAATATCATTTTTTTATAAACTGAATAGTTTGCGCGAGAAACACTTCTAAAGTGGTAAAATGTGTCGGGCCCTGTAACTTATAAAATAAGAGAATGATAAAACTAAAAAAAAATATATGATGTACATTACCATCCAAACCGCCAACGAAAATTGGTTTGAACGAGATGTAGTAAGTACTTTTTTTTAATTCGTCATAAATCTAAAAAAAACCGGCCAAGAGCGTGTCGGGCCACGCTCAGTGTAGGGTTTCGTAGTTTCCCGTCCGTCACAATAAGTGTATCCACTTATGAGTTTAAAAAAATGCTTGCGTATACGATTATACTACAAACTTAGTCCACAAATTATTTTGTAGAACCTTTTTGTCTTTTTTGTACAAAAACTGTTCTTTCCATCAAGTTCAAAATGATTTTCCTAGAAAGTCCTTATAAAGTTTGCCACCCCTTAAGGCCGCCGCTGATCTCTGGAAGTACTGCCCCCCCTAGCCAAGTTACAACCGTTTCGTTTGCGCCGAACGCTTCGACTTGACTTTGCCGCCAATTCTTTTGTTCTGACCACGTGACTGAGCGTTGAGACGACATCATTCCCGTACATTTGAAGCTTTCTACTAGCGTTAACTATTGCAGATTAGCAACTTGGTTAGGGGGGCTGGTTCGATTGCTAAATTTTTTTCACCGATAGAAAGCTGCATTAGATATTCCTGAGTGACATAGGCTATATTTTATTTATGTACGCAGGCGAAGCTGCGAACTAAAGCTAGTTTATCTATTAAAAGATAAGTTTAGATAAATGTAGCTTGTGTTTCACCAAAAAGTCGTAATTAAATTAACTTTAATTAAAGTATTTAGGGGTACTTAATTGATTCACTGTTATTTGGCTCTTATTTCTTTTGTTCTAATCTCTTTAATTGAAATCAATGTTTTTTACAATTAAATAGTAGACAAATAAAGAAAAATGGCCGTGTAAATGTTTACACACATACTTACTTATTGAAAAGAAGATTCGCTAAACTTAAGCGGCAGTGGGCTCGGCATGTTGCTCGCAGAACAGATGGTCGATGGGGACGAAAGGTTCTTGAGTGGCAACCGTGTACCGGAAGACGCAGCGTTGGAAGGCCTTTCACAGCGTAATAGGGCAGCCAAACTTAAGTGTCAGTGGGCATTGCTCACAGAACAGATGGTCGATGGGGATGAAATCTTCTGGAATGGCGACTGCATATCGGACGACGCAACGTTGGAAAGCCTCTCACAAGGTGGAACTGAGACCTGATGAGAGTCGCGGGAATCCGATGGATGCGAGACGCATTAGACCGGTCGTTGTGGCGACACTTGGGGAAAGCCAATCGTCCAATCGTGGACATTTTTCAGCTGAACTTAATGATGATGGGCGTAAATGGGCTTCAGGTTAAGTCGTATAGTCAATTAAACATCTGGCCGGAGATCAAAAGCACACATACTTGTGTTGCCGCCTAGACGGCAGTACGAGTATGGGTGCATTTAATTCCGCGAATATAGATTAATTAATTAGTTATTCATTTTGTGAAATATCGATTGATTTACATATGCTATGTAGGGTACCAGCGCGGTCATATCTGTCTGATCACTTAAAAAAAAATTCACTTGATTCCTGCGGAGCGGTGCCAAACCCCCTTTCAAGTTTTTTTTTCGGTGGGAAAGTTATTCAATTACTTCCCCCGCTCTTGGACGGAGCGGGAGATAGTGTCAGACTAACTGACTAAAAACCCACCTCGTTCCTTCGTGCCTTCATACCGGGGCTGAGCTATCTTTCGAAACTAACCCTGGCCCCAGTATGCTTCGACCCAGCTGGGCTCCTCCTGGTACTGAAAATCAGCGCTGTGGCTCTGGCCTAAACGAGCCCCAGCATTTTGCTGAGCACCAGCCATTATACGCGGATGTGACGCATATCCTACTTACGTGCTACTTTAGTCGAATTTATTATTTGTTTTATTTTAAGGTATGCGCCATGTTTGCCGCAAATAAACACTTTTTCTTTCTTTCTTTTTTGCTGTTGATGACAGCTCCTTGAGGCGCGCGGGAACAGTGCGCGCCGTCGACGACTTGGGCTTGGTCCGGACAATTACCGGACGGTCGGATAGCGAGCCGTCCACAAGCCCGCGCCTACAGAATCCCGGCGGCTGCGGGAGCGCCATTGCCTGATGCGGTCGGCCTACTTTGCCAGCATTACTGCTTCGCAGAAAGAGGCGACCGCCTGCCACTCCTCCTTGCTCCGGACCATGACGAGAATTCGCCGCTGCCCATCACCCCCACGAGGGCACGGTACACTCTTTGACGGTACATTCTGAAGAACACTTATTGTGAAAACATATTTCTTAAGACCAAGGTTGTTTGAAAGGAGTAGAGAAAACAAGCGAAAAAATACCATGTTGTTAAATATTCTTTTTTTTTTTTAAATATTCGTTGCACGAATACATATTAGGCATCAGAAAGTCACTGCAAATAAAATAAATAATTATTATTTTTAAACATTTATTTATCTCAGGACCATGAGGTCCTGGACCCGACAGCCGGTGGAATTTCGTGGAGCATTTCCGACGTCTGGCTCCCAAACTCAACCGGACTGGGGCTGCGCTCAAGCGGCTCCTGCCCAACCTTGGGGGTCCAGACGCCTCCTGCCGGAGGCTCTACGCGGGGATCGTTCGGTCCATGGCCCTCTACGGGGCGCCGGTGTGGGCGCCGTCGCTGAAAAAGCAACCGGCGGCCATACTGAACGCCTGCCAGAGGGTCATGGCAATTCGGATGGTGCGGGGATACCGCACGATTTCCCGCGAAGCGGCGAGCCTTCTGGCTGGCCTACCACCGTGGGATCTGGAGGCAACAGTCCTTGCACACATGCACGACATGCGCGTGGAGATGCAACGCCGGGGTGAAAGTCCTCTGCCGCGACAGGTCGCGGCATGGCGAACAGAGCTCCGGCGGGATCTCATGGTGGAATGGCGTCAGCGACTATCGCAACCCCGTCATGGGCACGCCACAATTATGGCGATAAGTCCCCTCTTTGAGGCGTGGCTGGAAAGACCTCACGGCGTCCTTACCTTCCGCATGACACAGGTCCTCACCGGAAATGGCAAGTTCGGGAGGTTCCTGTTCCGAATTAAAGCGGAAGTGACGCCCGGGTGTCGCCACTGTGCGGAACGCCCGGAGGACACGGTGGAGCACACAATCGCGGTGTGCCCTGCTTGGGCGGAGTATCGCCGTGCCCTCGTGGGGGTGATCGGCGGCGGAGACCTCTCGCGCCGGGCCCTGGTCGAGGCCATGGTCCGGAGCGAGGAAGAGTGGCAGGCGGTCGCCGACTTCTGCGAAGCAGTAATGCTCGCTAAGGAGGCGGCCGACCGCATCAGACAACGGCGCTCTCGCCGCCGCCGCCGGGATTCCGATCCCGATTTCCAGCCACCGTAGGCGCGGGCTTGCGGACAGTGAGCAATGGGTAGCTCGCTGTCCGGCCGTCCGGTAACCGTCCGGACCAAGCCCAAGTCGTCGACGGCGCGCACTGTTCCCGCGCGCCTCAAGGAGTTGTCAGCAACAGCAGGGGCCCAGCCGGGTCGAAGCCTACTGGGGCCAGGGTTATCCGAAAGGGCGCTCGAGCCCCGGTACGAAGGCTAGAAGGAACGGGATGGGTTTTTTAGTCAGTAAGAGTCTGACACTATCTCCCGCTCCGCCCAAGGGCGGGGGATGTCAATGCATGATTTTTCCCATCGAAAAAAAAAAAAAAAAAAAAAAAAAAAAAGGTCCTGGACCTTTGGAAGGCATACGAGGAACCGAAACCAACTCGCAGTGGCCCTTTTAGCTGCTTCTAATGGAACGTATTATTATTATTGTTTTATGGCACTGCTCGGGCGCCTGGGCCTTAAGCGACACATAAAATACCAATATGTGCATGGTAAATATTTTTTTTAAGATTGTTTAAACCAAAAATTACGTTTAAATTTTATAATCACGTCATAATTTTAGGTCGCTGGGCTGTAATTTTATGATTTTAAAAAGATATTTTTGGGACAGAATTTCTAAATATTTTTGTCATTAAATTAGGTCGTTGTGCCTTGCGAGGATAAAAATAGGTGAACTATAAATTCAATTAAATTTCCTGGTTTGTCGTAATGACTTTAAAAAGTATTTTGGGCCGGAATGTCTACATATTTTTGTCATTAAATTAGGCCCAAACTTACGAGAGTAAAAATAGGTCAGCAATAAATTAAATCAATTCCTTTGTTTGTCGTTTATTCTCGATGCTACATAGCTATTAGATGCGGGGGTGCGTGGATTGACAGCTCGCATTGAACTCTAATCGACTTCACGAAACTAGATTTATATCAATTTGCCTCTAATACCTTAATACGGGGAGGAGAATGGGGAAATTTGGGACAAGGGTTTGTATATTTTTTCGTGTGAAAATGTTAAATTAACGTATTTTTTTTCGGCGAGAAAATTGAAGAACTGAATTCTGACTAAACTTTTTTCGTTGACAATTCGTAAATAAAATAAATTTTTAAAATTTATTATTTGGCCCACCTTATTACCTAATTCTTCGATTTGACAGTATGACGTGCCGACACAATACAGCAATCGATCCTATTCTAATTTGGAACGCATTGTAGCAAATGTTGTTTAAAATAATAATTAAGGATAATTTTGTGATTTCATTTTATTTATTTTGGCTACACAATTGAAGGGTTAAGTGGACAAAGGTGTTAACTGACAAAATAAAAAAATCCGACTTTCTTGCTTGAACATAGGTTTTAACCGATGGTAAATCGATCCATGGATTTAAAACACCCAAATTCTAATTTGTTACATAGTTACAGAGCAGCAAAGGTTTTGACTGTCAATCAAGTATACACCCCTACTTTTTAATTAGTACACAAAAAAATGGGGCTGTGTCTGTAACGGTGTATACATATGTAGATTTTAAATAGACTCTCATTCTAAAATAGGAAGGTGGACACTTAATGCTAATCAATTGCTTTGATTAAGTCCCTAAGGATATCGAGGTGAGACGCATTGAAAGGATAAGATCCGAAGCGAAACTTGTATAAATATACTAGCTTCTGCCAGCGGCTTCGTCTGCGTGAATGTAGGTTTCTCTTCTATATTACAAACTGATCACTTCATAATATGGCCAAGTGAAACTAGCCAGATGATATGTCAAGTATTATATACTAGCGGCCCGTCCCGGCTTCGTCTCAGCTCGGCTTTTTACTCAAGGTGAATGTAGCTTTCCAATGATGAAATATTTTTTTAAATCGGCACGGTAGTTTTTGAGTTTATTCGTTACAAACATACACACAAAAATACAAATTCTCTCTCTTTATAATATTAGTGTAGATGTAGATAGGAGGAGGCCGAACGCTTCAGGCAACGGCGTTTTCGATTTCCGGCCACCGTAGGCGCAGGCTTGCGGATAATGAGCAATGGGTAGTTCGCTGTCCGGCCGTCCGGTAACTGTCCGGACCAAGACCAAGTCGTCGACGGCGCGCACTGTTCCCGCGCGCCTCAAGGAGTTGTCAGCAACAGCAGGGACCCAGCCGGGTCGAAGCCTACTGGGGCCAGGGTTATCCGAAAGGGCGCTCGTGTCCCGGTATGAAGGCTAGAAGGAACGGGGTGGGTCTTTTAGTCAGTAAGAGTCTGACACTATCTCCCGCTCCGCCCAAGAGCGGGGGTTGTTATTGGATGATTTTTGTCCAACCATAAAAAATAAATAAATGTAGACGTAGATTATGTTCACGTTGACGACATTAGTTTTAGTACTTACATACGAATACGTACGTACGTCTACACAAAGGTTAGGGCTATCCAGGCAACTGAGAGGTTGTTTTGATCCCGCACCCGGCTGTGCGATAGCGCCTAATGCCACAAAATAGATAGGTACAGAAGACAATCTCATGTATGTTCTTCACTTTTTATACCTACGCTCGGTGGACGCACACTAATGAGCGTTTGAGCCGGAACTGTTCGACAAGTAATCCGAGACGCGACCGAGACATCGTGTCCGTGAACGGTGTCTATGTGTGCGTTGTGAGAGCGCGCTTTGTATGTAGATTGTCTTCTGTACATATATATTTTGTGCTAATGCTCACTATGACCTGTGTATTACTTAGTGCTGGTGGTGTATTTTTGCGAAAAAATATAACACGGTAAAAAAAAATATTGGAATAGATTTAGTTACCGATTCAGAACAAACTATATTCAGGTTCCGTATATATATTAAAAATAATAGAGAAAAACCGATAATTTTATAGATTTGTAACATCTACGCAAGCAAGAGAGCAGTGGTTGCCAAGTGGACTTAAGAGTTGTAGCTCGCGGGTTCAAACTCAGCCAGGCACATTATATAATTTATTTCATCACCACTGCTCTCAAAACGGTGAAGGAAAACATCGTGAGGAAACCGGTATGTCCTAGAACCCAAAAATTCGAAGACATGTGACATTCACCAACCCGCACTGGGCCCGCGTAGTGGATTACGGCCCATTCATTCTAGAGAGGAGGCCTGAGTCCTAGCAGTGGGAAAATTAAAAAGGCTGGTGATAACACCTACGCAAAGCTAGTCGCTAAGATAAAATTGTCTATTTTTAGAACAAGAACATAACCAGTTATTACCTACACTAAAGAGATAAAGTATTTTAGGGTTCCGTAGTCTGCTAGGAACCCTTGTAGTTTTGCCATGTCTGTCTGTCCGTCCTCGCTTAATCTCTGTGACCGTTAGCACTAGAAAGCTGCAATTTGGTACCAATATGTATATCAATTACGCCGACAAAGAGGTAAAATAAAAATTGGAAAAAAATGTTTTATTAGGGTAGAAGCCTTTTTTTTTAATTTCAACCCTAACGTGTGATATATCGTTGGATAGGTATTTGAATAGGGGTTTACTAAAATCATTTTTTGATAATGTCAGTAATTTCGGAAATAATTACTCCAAAAGTAAAAAACAATGTGCCCCGTCTAACTTTTGAACCATAAGTTTAGAAAATATGAAAAAAATCTGAAAAGTAGAACTTTATAAGGACTTTCTAGGAAAATTATTTTGAACTGGAAAGAACAGTTTTTGTACAAAAAAGACAAAAGGGTTCTAAAAAATAATTTCTGGACTAAGTTTGTAGTATAATCGATATACGATTATTTATAAGCATTTTTTTAAACTCATAAGTGGGTACACTTATTGTGACGGACGGGAAACTACGGAACCCTACACTGAGCGTGGCCCGACACGCTCTTGGCCGGTTTTAATTTGTTTGTCATCTCTGGAAGTACTGGTCCGATTGCTAAACTTTCCACCGTTAGTAAGCTGCTTTATTTCTGAGTGACATGGGCTATTGCGTTGCCTTTTCGTCAAACATTACATTAGATTGCGTTAGATAAACTAACAAGCTTTTAAACTACGCTCGATTTTGATAAGTGGAAATTTAAAGCAGCATCTTATGTTTGGCGATTCTTCGAGCTATGCCGGCAACCTTGGTTCTCTTACGCACTTCACTTTACCTATTTTAAACTCGATTCTACAAGAAACCGGTTCATTAAAATGGTTTTCCAAAGGGGTATCCCCGTATATCTGATCTATTTTAAAATCGTCTACGTAAAATCCACCATTTTTAACGTCACAATCCTAACTAATATTATAAATGTGAAAGTGTGGATGTTTGGATGTTTGTTACGTAATCACGCAAAAACGGCTGAACGGATTTGGATGAAATTTGGCATGTATATAGCCTTTGACGTGGAAAAGAACATAGGCTACCTTTTATCCCGATTCCTTAAGTACCTAATGCCACGCGAGCGAAGCCGCGGGCAAAAGCTAGTATCTATAAAACCTTATTTAGAAAATCTACATCTACACTAATATTTTAAAGTTTTTTTTTTTTAACTTTTTTTTAAGGGTCTTTTTGTTTGTAAGAGATAATATTTGAAAGTACTGGTCCCATAGCGATAATTTTTTCACCCATAGAAAGCTGCTTTATTCCTGAGTGACATAGGCTATAGGCTATATTTTATGTACGGGGGCGAAGCCGCGGGTAAATGCTAGTAATAATAAAAATCTTAATATATTATTTATATTCTACAAGCTTTTACCCGCGGCTTCGCCTGCATGAAAAAGCCTATGTCCGTCTCCAAGGTCCCGACTATCTCTGTACCAAAATTCATCAAAATTGGTTTTGCTATTTAGGCGTGAAGAAGTAACAAACAAACTCACTTTCGTTTTTAAAATATTATTAAGATTTGAAAAATTATTTATTTTGTTCGAAAGAGTAAAAATACTTCCCAGGTTATTCACGTCCACGTGGTATTTTTGTTTAAATGTAATAATAAAAAAACAGTTTTAAATGAAAATATACCTATTTTTTTTTCATAGCAAGCTTTTATAGCGCAGTTTACCTGTACAATAAATACTCGTCAAGACGAATGATACGAGCCCAAACTCGATGGGGTTGTGTCGTTTAACTACCAAGTTCCTATATCCACCTTCCAGTTCCATCATCAGATCAGCTCCATGTCATAATAATTTTGTATTGTCATCTGATTTACACATGCATGTAAAATTTCAGCTCAATCGGTAACCGGGAAGTGGATCTTTAATTTGCGACAGGTGAAACTAAATAAAAGCTTGTAAAAACACTAAAATGTACAAAATAATTTAAGATAAACTTCTAAAGTATTAATGAACAAATAAAGACGTGTGGCACTCGGGGACTGCCGCGGTAAAGCTACTGCATAGCGTTTTTATCAACTTATGCAATTATAATTATTTATTTATTTTATTTATGCAGTATTTTTTTTCCTTTGTTTTTTGGGGTTCCGTAGTCAACAAAGAACCCTTATAGTTTCGCCATGTCTGTCTGTCCGTCTGTCCATCTTCGCTTAATCTCTGTGACCGTTAGCACTAGAAAGCTGAAATTTGGTACCAATATGTATATCAATCACACCGACAAAGTGGTAAAATAAAAATTGGAAAAAAATGATTTATTATGGTAGCCCCCCTATATGTAAAGTGGGAAATGATTTTTTTTTAAATTTCGACCCTAATGTGTGATATATTGTTGGATATCTATTTAAAAATGAATAGGGGTTTACAAAAATCATTTTTTGATAATGTCAATAATTTCGGAAATAATCGCTCCAAAAGTAAAAAATAATGTCCCCTCTAACTTTTGACTCATAAGTTTATAAAATATGAAAAAAATCTGAAAAGTAGAACTTTATAAGGACTTTCTCGGAAAATTATTTTGAACTTGGTGGAAAGAACAGTTAATGTACAAAAAAGACAAAAGGGTTCTACAAAATAATTTCTGGACTAAGTTTATAGTGTATGCATTATGCAAGAATTTTTTTAAACTCCTCAGTGGGTACACTTATTGTGACGGACGGGAAACTAAGGAACCCTACACTGAACGTGGCCCGACACGCTCTTTGCCGGTTTTTTTTCTTTGATATTAATTGAAGTTACACTTTCACACATTGAATTGAATTTTGATTGATTGCTCACTCATTTGTTTTCTTATCGGTCACCACGCTCAAGGCCCGCGATAGAAGCTATGAAATGGCTTAAAAAAACCAGAAACACTTGTTTTTCTTTTTTTTAAAACGTATTTTCCCTACACGTGAATCTATAAGGAGCCTAGAAAGGCACGCGTCGTGATTTCCCCAGCCTCCCCCAACATTACCATAAGATATCCATTTAGTGTCGTATATATAGTGCCCTCTGCTACCCTGGGGTATCAGTTGACTGCAAGATCTCCTCAAAAATGTACGGAACTACAGTTTTAACTGGATTTCTTATCTTTACAATTAGTTGTGTTTTTGCTAACAATAATGATGTGAAGGTAAGTTTGGATTTAGATAATTAATCTTTATTAATGTTTTTTTAAAATACTCTATTTTTTAGGCGATGAGAAATTTTTTATCCCCTATTTTTTAGGCGACGAGAACACAAAATAGACAGGCACATAGGATAATCTCATGTATGTACGAGTAATTACTTTTTAGGGTTCCGTAGTCAACTAGGAACCCTTATAGTTTCGCCATGTCTGTCTGTCCGTCCTCGCTTAATCTCTGGGACCGTTAGCACTAGAAAGCTAAAATTTGGTACCAATATGTATATCAATCACGCTGACAAAGTGGTAAAATAAAAATTGGAAAAAAATGTTTTATTAGGGTAGCCCCCCTATATGTAAAATGAGAAGTGATTTTTTTTTTAAATTTCAGCCTTAACGTGTGATATATCGTTGGATAGGTATTTAAAAATGAATAGGGGTTTACTAAAATCATTTTTTGATAATGTCAATAATTTCGGAAATAATCGCTCCAAAAGTAAAAAACAATGTGTGTCTAACTTTTGAACCATAAGTTTAGAAAATATGAAAAAAATCTGAAAAGTAGAACTTTATAAGAACTTTCTAGGAAAATTATTTTGAACTTGATGGAAAGAACAGTTTTTGTATAAAAAAAGACAAAAGGGTTCTACAAAATAATTTCTGGACTAAGTTTGTAGTATAATCGATATACGATTATTTATAAGCATTTTTTTAAACTCATAAGTGGGTACACTTATTGTGACGGACGGGAAACTACGGAACCCTACACTGAGCGTGGCCCGACACGCTCTTGTTATACCTACGCTCGGTGGACGCACACTAATGAGCGTTTGAGCCGGAACTGTTCGATGAGCAGGCCGAGACAATCCGAGATATCGTGTTCGTGAGCGGTGTCTATGTGTGCGTTGTGAGAGCGCGCACAGTATGTAGATTGACTTCTGTACGTACCTATATATTTTGTGACGAGAGCCAGAGTGGCCTAACAAGTTTTTTTTCATTAGTGACCTCATTTGAAAAAAGAACTGCCCTTTTTTTAAATATGCTGATGGTATCGAAAAAAGTTAGGCCACTTTGACTCTGGTGTTATGAGAGCCACAGTTGATTTAACATTATTTTTTCAACACGTATTTTATTTAATTTTGTTTTTAATTTTTGCTCTCTTTTTAAATGAAAAAAAAAAATATTTTCCTTTATTGGCCAACCAACAATTGTTTACATCACGAATTTTTGAAGTATTTACTATAATCTAAGGTTAGTGTAACAAATTTTTACAGATTAGCACCACATGCCCCTTAAACATATTAGGGGTTACAAAAAAAAAGAATAATCTAGTTAACTAAGATTAACAATTTTAAATTAAAAATATTTGATAGAATATAAAATTAACATACTTAAACATAAGTAGAATTAGCGATAAACTGAAAAGTAAACTTTAATAGAACAAAAAATAAATCACAAATACAATAAAACAGAAAAAAAAATATTGAAAAAATGAGTTAGGTCAATTTAATAAGGCTCTTTCGGCCTCATTTTTTAATTAGTACAAAAAAATGGGGCTCTGTCCGTACCCTTCCTACATGAATCACACGTACCGAGTGAAAGGGCGAGACAGTAAAATGTTGCTCGGCCAAGACAGTGATGTAAGCGAGCTGTAGAGATAAGCGTTCGGTCGAGCACTCGGCGCTGTGTTTATACGTACCGAGTAGATACTCGGCCGAGCGTACTGTCCTGCCCGTTTACTCGGTACGTGTGATCAAGGCGATACTGATCATATTTTTGTAGTCAAAAGTAAAATAAAAACCGGCCAAGTGCGAGTCGGACTCGCCCATGAAGGGTTCCGTAGCAGCAAGTAACATAATATAAAAGTTCTTGTAATGTGTTGTAACTTTGATCGATGTTTTAATAATAGTGTATTTTTTTCGATTCATGACGCATTCTAAAAAACTACTTACTAGATTTCGTTCAAACCAATTTTCGTTGGTAGTTTTTATAGTAATGTACATCATATATTTTTTTTAGTTTAATCATTCTCTTATTTTAGAAGTTAGAGGGGACACACGCACACTTTTTACCACTTTGGAAGTGTCTCTCGCGCAGTGTCTCTTGAGTTTAGAAAAAAATGATATTAGAAACCTGAGTATCATTTTTGGAGACCTATCCATAGATACCCCACACGCATAAGTTTGATGAAAAAAAAATGTTGAGTTTCAGTTCTAAGTATGGGGACCCCCAAAGTTTATTGCTTTTTTTCTATTTTTGTGTGAAAATCTTAATGCGGTTCACAGAATACATCTACTTACAAAGTTACAACAGTATAGCTTTCATAGTTTCGGAAAAAAGTGGCTGTGACATACGGACGGACGGACAGACAGACAGACAGACAGACAGACAGACAGACAGACAGACAGACAGACAGACAGACAGACATGACGAATCTATAAGGGTTCTGTTTTTTGCCATTTGGCTACGGAACCCTAAAAACGACATCCCAAAATTGTCCACGAAAACTTGTCATAATTGATAAATTCATAATATAACAATCAATCATTCATAACAATTGCTAGTAGAAAATAAACAATAAATTATATTTTGATCGTCATTTTTAGATTCATTCATAATGATCAATAGCTTGTACAATATTTCCATAAATTGAGTGACATTAGGATTAAGGATATAAAAACAAACGCTAATAACTTTGCTTTGAGATGCCGATTTTATTTCGTTTCCGTAAAAATATCTATACACCTATAAATATCCATTGGAGTGTCTGTTTGTAATATTGAAATAATTGCTTTTTACTACATGCATATGAATACACACCGCTAAATTTTAATCGTTTTAATCCCGTAGAGGGTCGATCCGGTACATGAAACACTATTGAATTGTAAAGATAAAATTAAAAAATAAAGTACCTTTTTTAATTACGAAAACGTCAGCTGAGCGAGTTCAATGACCTGTAGTTAATAGTCGGCGTTGCGTACAAACTACCTACAGGTCATGGAACTCGCTCAGCTGAAGTTTTCTTAAAGAAATTAATTTCGTATATGCTTAAATTAAATACGAGTTTTGAAAAAAAAGGCATTTTATTTTTTTATTTTATCTTTACAAATAGACAGATTTAAATTTAACTGCGTATACGTATACAGTACATACACCAAAATATATTTTTTTACAATTTTCGTCTGTGTGTCTGTTTGTCTCTGAAATGACTGGACCAATTTTGACGGGACTTTATTTATTTCTTTATTTTATGTTTTATTGGCAGCTAGCTTATGTAATAAAGAGTAACATAGGGTTTTTGGGTTATATATAAGATGGTGTAAAAACTATTGGAATCCCTTCAGTTACTGATTCTGAATAAACTATATTCAGGGATGTACCTTATATTCCTAATTTTATTTTTCCAGGATGGCGGATCCGATAGGGGAGCACACAGCGACCGAGGAGGCATGTGGTTCGGTCCCAGGATAGGCAAGCGATCCCTCAGAATGAACACTGAAGATAACAGGTACATATGAACACTAGCTTTTCCCACTAGCGTACATAAAATATTATTATATAGCCCATGTCACTTGGTGGTCATGTCACTTACTTTAAACGTCATGTTAATCCCGCTTATCTCTGAAAGTACTGGTCCGATTGCAAAAATGTTTTCACCGATAGAAAGCTGATTTATTCCTAAGTGACATAAGCTATATTTTATGTACGCGAGCAAAGTCGCGGACAAGAGCAAGTAGTTAATATTTTTTATTATTTATTTAATTCATTAATTGGGGTTTAATCAATTAAATAAATAATAAAAAATAATAAAGCGAGCGCACCGTTAAGCACATGCACGTTCGCGCACCCATTGTCTTTCTATTGTGTCTGTAATTCTCACGATTGAAAGGTTAATTAAATCTGTAATTTTCTTTTCAGACAAGCGTTCTTTAAGCTACTGGAAGCTGCAGACACGTTGAAATACTACTACGATCAGTTGCCTTATGAGATGCAAGCTGACGAGCCTGAAGCCAGAGGTAGGTAGAGTTTGCCCACCCATAACTCTAGTGATCGGTCTGGACGGTTACTGGATGGCCGGACAGCGAGCTACCTATTGCTGGCCGTCTGCAAGCGCAAAC
This sequence comes from Mythimna albipuncta, assembly GCA_929112965.1. Taxonomy (NCBI): domain Eukaryota; kingdom Metazoa; phylum Arthropoda; class Insecta; order Lepidoptera; family Noctuidae; genus Mythimna; species Mythimna albipuncta. Next base: position 6,113,686 of record OV815985.1, on the reverse strand, counting down.
CTACGGTGGCTAGAAATCTGGGTCAAGATCCCGGCGGCTAGTGTGTGGGGAAGTCTGTTCCCTCACGCATGCGGCCGCTTCCTTCATCACCATTACTGCTTCTCAGAAAGATGCGCCCGCCTGCCATTCCTCTTCGCTTCGGACCATGGCCTGTACAGCCAGGCGCGAGAGGTCGTGGCTGCTGATTGCTCCCACGAGGACACGGCGATGACCCGCCCAAGCGAGGCGCACCTCCACCGTAAACAGAACTACGCTTACAATTGCAGTACGAACTTTAGGTAGCAAATAAAGAGCTAATAGAAACAGCTCTAGACTCTTCCAATTTGAAAAAAAAATATGAGGATCATTGGCATTGACGCACTTGTCGAGTCGAGGCTTCAAAGTCTTGAGCATCGACGCCGATTTGCTAGCCAGTCGGCTATCTACCGATTGCATTTTGAATTCATTTTTCATTCATTCAGAATTTCACCTAATTCTTCTCGAGAGTGAGGCGTATTTATCGAAACAGTTTAAAAATACAGGTATTTCAAAGTAACAACATGAAACAGGTATCTCAGGGTCAAAATAACAGCTCCTACCTGTTTCGCCTGTTCCACAAACAACGTTGTAGCCGTAACTTAGAAAGATACAAACGAAACGACCTGGTACAGCTATGTGGAACTGTTTCAAATGAAACATGCTCCTTTTTCTCCTGACTTATTATTATAGAAAGAGACAGCATCTGTTCTTTGGAACAAGCTCTTTGCCCCTCTGGTTCATTGTAATAGAAAGAGATAGCATCAGTTGCTTGCATAGATTAAATCTATGGTTCCCTGCCTGTCACTGGTAGTGCTTCTATTAATGAATCGGTTGCAATCAATGAGTCTTTAGTTCCAGTGGAACAGGCTGTTATTTTGGAACAGGTTTTTGGAACTGTTATCTACTTGGAACTGAAACAGGTGAAACAGGTTTCTCATTTTATCTGTTCCAACCTATCTCTACTAGTCCGTTTTTACATCTAACCACCAGACGTACGGCGATGCGCCACCGGTACATGGTGGACATCCCACTTACACTCACAAAACGTTTTGGGAACACGTCCATTGTGCGTACAGCTAAGGAGTAGAACTCCCTGCCGGAGTTTCCTGATGGCTACAAACAGGGAATCTTTAAATCAAGAGTGAATAGGTTTCTTCTAGGTAATCGCATTCCATCGTCGACCGCATCGTCGCTTTCCATCAGGTGAGATAGCGGTTAACCCTAAAAAATGTCAATAACCATATTATCTCATTCACAGTATCCAAGAAGGTGATCTTCACCCCCAAACTGGGCCGCAGCTTGTCGTACGACGACAAAATGTTCGAGAACGTGGAGTTCACGCCCAGGCTCGGCAGGCAACTGGCCAACGACATGCCGGCCACACCTGCTGATCAGGAAATGTAAGCCCTTTGATATCTTCTTTAAATAGGGTGACTGGTAATTAGTGACCGATACTTAAACACGTGATTGTACTCATGATTACAGACAACTTTCCCAAAGAAACTTGTTTTATATACTCATTAGTTTTATCACAAACAACAAAACTACTGTTCGCGCAAACTCGCGAGCGCGCGCCTGCTTCCTCTCAGCTGTTAGCCGCGTAACGCCGATGCCTGTACCTTAGCTACAATAGGGTACTTTCCAGGGTCAAAATAATTAAATTTTATTTAGTTCGTGTTTTAGATTATAAAAAAAATATTGGACACGTATTTTTTATTTTTTCGATTAAACAAAAAATAACAAAGATATAGCCCATTTAAGTTACGTGTGTCGTCACCTCGTGCGAAAAAACGCAGCAAGGCGTGTACATCTTTGTCATTTTTGGTTTAATTTCCAAATAAAAAAATTCGTGTCCCTTATTTTTGAATAATCTAAAAGACGGACTAATTACGGCAACTAGCCTATAGTGACAGTGCACCCGCGCCGCTTGCAAACCCATCGGTGTATGTAATCAGTGTAGGTACCTACATGTTCCAATTAAATAATATGAGTTAAATAATGAGTTTAAAAAAAAGTTTCCTTGGGAAAGTTGTCTGTAATTATGAGTACAATCACGTGTGTAAATATCGGTCACTAATTACCAGTCACCTAATATATCTTCGCCCTCCCCGCCAACTGTCCTATCTCACAAACTGGCGTATCTGCACTGCACTCTTAGCCAAGTTACAACCGTTTAATCGCCGCCGCCGCTAGTATTCCGATCCTGATTTCCGGCCAACGTAGGCGCGGGCTTGCGGACAGTGAGCAATGGGTACCTCGTACGGCCGCCCGGTAACTGTCAGGACTTAATCCAAGTCGTCGACGGCGCCTCAAGGAATTGTAAGCAACAGCAGGGGCCCAGCCAGGTCGAAGCCTACTGTGATAAATCATTGAGTCGTATTTAGAATAGAATAGAATAGAAATACTTTTATTTCGCTTTTATACAGGGTAATATGTAAAATTTGTTCTTGAATTTTAAAAATTTATCATTCATTGCTATACACCGTTAAAATTTGATCGTTTTATTCCCTTGGAGGGTCGATCAGGTACATGAAACACTATCGACTTGTAAAGATAAAAAAATAAAGTACCTTTTTTTCAAAACTCGTATTAACTTACGCATGTACGAAATTAATTTCTTCAAAAAAACGTCAGCTGAGCGAGTCCAATGACCTGTAGGAAGTTTGTACGTAGCGCCGACTACTACCTTTTTTGTGTATACCACATTTTTTAATCAGCCATTTTGTTTCGTTTTCAAGGTACCGTCCCGACCCGGAACAAATTGACACCAGGACAAAATACTTCTCTCCCAGGCTCGGCAGGACCATGAACTTCTCACCGCGGCTCGGCAGAGAACTTGCCTATGGTAAGCATCCATCATCATCATCATATCAGCCGAAAGACGTCCACTGTTGGACATAGGCCTCTCCCAAGTGTCGCCATAACGAGCAGTCCTGTGCGTCTCTCATCCATCGGATTTCCGCGATCCTGACCGGGTCATCGGTTCACCTTGTGTGAGGCCTTTCAACATTGCGAAAGATAAATATTGTCTATAACTGAATATCATCATAATATGTTGGAAATATGCTCCAACTGCAAATGAGCGTGGTATTACATTTGTATGGAAATTCATCAATCGCCGGCCCCTTAACGCAGAAGTTTGATTTTTTCACAGCTTCAAGGGACCGCAGATTTGAGTACATGGTTTTAAATTCAACTCGATACTTCCACGCGTTCTCGAGATTAAGGGTCTTGACAGACAGACAGACGGGTGCACAACAAAGTGATCCTATAAGGGTTCCGTTTTTTCCTTTTGAGGTTCAGAACCCTAAAAACAACCTCCGGCATAGCAGTCAGTCACTAGACCAGCCTTTCCCAAAGTGGGCGATAACGGCCCCTTGTGGGCGCTGCGGGCCTAAAGGGAAGTGGTAAGAGACCCATAAAAAAATGGGGGCGTTGTGTAAAGGCTTCGGGGGGCGATTTGTAATTTCATTAACTTATTAATTCATTAAACCCCAAGCGAACGCCGCCGCCGGTTCGCGCACCTATTGTCTTTCTATTGTGTCTGCAATTCTCACGATTGAAAGGTTAAACAGCTTCAGATTCATCCTTCACATTAGTTTTTCTTCTTTATTATAGCTCACAACAATTAATTAATTTAATTTGAAGTTAAAGTGGTTTTTAAGTAGGTGAAAAAATGGGGGCGCTAAAAATTAATTTATTCGCAAAGTGGTCAGTAGACGAAATAAGTTTGGGAACCCCTGAAACTGGCTAGTCAAAATGCGGATTCGTCGACCACATATTTTTACTAAATAATTAACATTTCTTTTTGTTTCCAGAAATGTTGCCCAGCAAAAATAGAGTAGTGAGGAGCACGAACAAAACGCAATCCACGTAAAATGGAACCACTGAACGCATCCCTAGTCTAACCTCAAAAATTTATTAAATTTTTATAAAAAAAAAAAATTGTTTTGGACGAAATAATGTACTGTTTTATATTTAAGTAATATTAATATTAGTATTTAATGTGGAATAAAGCATTTAAGCTATAAATTGTTGCCAATTTTATTCACAAAAAACTTGAAAATTTTACGAAACCACACGTGTCTAGTACCTATTTTTAGGGTTCCGTAGTCAACTAGGAACCCTTATAGTTTCGCCATGTCTGTCTGTCCGTCTGTCTGTCTGTCCGTTCTCGCTTAATCTCTGTGACCGTTAGCACTAGAAAGCTGAAATTTAGTACCAATATGTATATCAATCACGCCAACAAAGTGGTAAAATAAAAATTCGAAAAAAATGTTTTATTAGGGTAGCCCCCCTATATGTAAAGTGGGAAGTGATTTTTTTTTTAATTTCAACCCTAACGTGTGCTATATCGTTGGATAGGTATTTAAAAATGAATAGGGGTTTACTAAAATCATTTTTTGATAATGTCAATAATTTCGGAAATAGTCGCTCCAAAAGTAAAAAACAATGCGTCCCCCCCCCTCTAACTTTTGAACCATAAGTTTAGAAAATATGAAAAACTTTATAAGGACTTTCTAGGAAAATTATTTTGAACTTGATGGAAAGAACAGTTTTTGTACAAAAAGACAATAAAAAACCGGCCAAGTGCGAGTCGGACTCGCCCATGAAGGGTTCCGTAGCAGCAAGTAACATAATATAAAAGCTCTTGTAATGTGTTGTGACTTTGATCGATGTTTTAATAATAGTGTATTTTTTTCGATTTATGACGCATTAAAAAAAAATTACTTACTAGATTTCGTTCAAACCAATTTTCGTTGGTAGTTTTTATAGTAATGTACATCATATATTTTTTTTAGATTTATCATTCTTTTATCTTAGAAGTTAGAGGGGGGGGGGACACACATTTTACCACTTTGGAAGTGTCTCTCGCGCAAACTGTTCAGTTTAGAAAAAAATGATATTAGAAACCTCAGTATCATTTTTGAAGACCTATCCATAGATACCCCACACGCATGGGTTTGATGGAAAAAAAATTTTTGAGTTTCAGTTCTATGTATGGGGACCCCCAAAATTGATTGCTTTTTTTCTATTTTTGTGTGAAAATCTTAATGCGGTTCACAGAATACATCTACTTACGAAGTTTCAAGAGTATAGCTCTTATAGTTTCGGAAAAAAGTGGCTGTGACATACGGACGGACAGACAGACAGACAGACAGACATGACGAATCTATAAGGGTTCCGTTTTTTGCCATTTGGCTACGGAACCCTAAAAAGGTTCTATATAATAATTTCTGGACTAAGTTTGTTGTATAGTCGTATAGTCAAGCATTTTTTTAAACTCATAAGTGGGTACACTTATTGTGATGGATGGAAAACTACGGAACCCTACACTGAGCGTGGCCCGACACGCTCTTGGCCGGTTTTTTTAAACAGTAAAGAACCTACATATGTAGGTATGAAATTATGTATCTGTTTTAATTTTGTGCTGTATCATGAAAACCCACAAAGTTATAAGCTTGTTATGTTAGCTAGTTGTCCACACAAATACATGGTCACCGGGCCATCCAGGTGACTGAGGGGTTGGTTTTGCTCCTGCGCCCAGCGCTATGCCTATGCATTGACGCCTAATGGCCGCTATGACCTCTCACGACCTATATTGTACTTAGTGTCGGTATTGTCTATCTTGTGACAAAAACAAAATTGGGATAAAAATAACATAGTGTTTTAGTCATTCACCTTAAGGGCCAAGCGCCCGAAAAGTGCCATAAAACAGTGATTTTCTGAGGCCTACTCCTCCGTAACGGCTAGGTCAATTGGTTTGAAAAAAATATATGTTTCTTATAGATTCATGAACAATAATATCAACATTTGATTTTTTCGTGCAATCAATACTTTTGTCAAAAAAAAATATTTAGCAATTTCGCAACTTTTCCCTACTCCTTCGAAACGGCTTGGACCTTTAGAAACATTTTTACACATAAAATTGGTGGTTAAATATTCTTCAAAGTGAACATTGCATATGTAAATCAATCAATATCTCGCAGAGAAAATGGACTTAAAGCGCTTTCCGGGCGCTGCTGGCCGCAAATAAATGCACAGATTAGCGTACTGCCGCCTAGGCGAGTGCGAGAGTTGCGTTCACGTAACTTCGGCCAGATGGTTCATGGAACTATACGCCTTAAGCGGCGGAAATATAACAACCTTGTTAAGTTATATTTTTGAGCCGTTTGGGGTTGAAACTCTTGGGCCGTGGGGTCCGAGTGCTCATATACTGTTTAAAGAGCTGTCAGTGTCACTGTCAAGACGTTTAGTTGACACTTCGCGTGACCCAAGGGCTGGTTTTTATCTCGGTCAGAGATTAAGCATTGCCATTCAACGTGGCAATGCCGCCAGCCTCTTGGGCACACTTCCAGTCGACAGCGATGCGGAGGAGTTTTATGACGCCATATTTTAGTAGGAAGTAGCCCTTAGTGTGTATAGTTAGGTTAAGCATACTTAAATATTTTAATTTTAGTTTATTATGTACCTATATATTTTGTTGCTTTAAGTTGTAAATAAAACGTTTAATGTGTAAAAAAAAAGGACGAAAATATTCATTGGAGTCAATTCAGTTACTGATTCTGAACAAACAATATTAAGGTTTTTTTTTTTTTAATTTATATAAACTAGTGCTTGACTGCGATCCCACCTGATGGTAAGCAGTGATGCAATCGTTGATGGTGAGGCGCACTAGTTTATTAAGAGCCTATTCACTCTTGCCTTAAAGACACTTTAATTATAATCAGACGGGAAGACCACAGCAGGCTAATTGTTCCAGTCGATGTACGTGGTATAAACGACGAGGCGAAACGCTTGGTCCGGACCGTAGAGGTTTCAACAACATTAGGGTGGATACTCGCCGTTCGTCGGCTTGTCCGATGGTAGAAGTGAGATGGTGGAATTAAATCATGTAATTCCTGCGCACACTCCAAAGTGCATCCTGTAAAACACCGAAAGGCTGGCTACCCTTCGAATGTGCTCAAGACTTTGTAGATTGGACTCAACCAGATCTGGATCGCCAATTAGTCTCTTCGCACGCTTTTCCACAGGTTTCATATTTACTAAAAGTAATGTTGTATAAACTAGCGACCCTCCCCAGATCCACTTGTTTTTTCATTTTTATTAAAATAATCCGAAAATAATACTTTTCGGTGGTATGATACACCTCAATGAGTAAGATCTTTAGTCTAACTATGGTTTTTAAAGTACAGTATGGGACAATAAGGCATTTTAATATTATTTATCGCTAATTATTATTGTTACGTACGTGGGTAATCAAATGCCGATTTACTGACGAGAGAACTTTATTCGCCACAAACAATAACAAATTAGTCCAGTCAACAATAATCCGAATCGCAATTAACACTAGAGTACCGTTACACTATCGCTTTGGTCGTTAAGTAAAATCACTTCAAGTACTAGGGTAGTTCGCTCTTGATCGCAGTCGAAATCACAACTGACTCGCTTCCGGCCGGGGGCTCGTATTTATATGCGGAGCCAAGAAAATTCTAGATACCGACGTCCCCGGATCTATCCAGAATTCCAGAACAATTGAATCGCTTCTCGAAGTCATAAATCATTTTTATTGTTCGTGGTAATAACGAGTCACTTTCATGCGAATTTCGACTCTATTGTTAAAGACGGAAAGTACCATTTCCCTTATCGTTTAGATAAATGCCTACTACTGCTTGTAGGTATGTTGTGGATGTTTCGAGATTTTTCCAAGTCTGTCTAAGCACAACTACTCTAGACCTTTCGAACAGCAATGCGTTTTAATTATTATGTGCTATTTGCTATTTTCTCGGAGATATGGCGTGTTTACGTTTGATGGCGTAACATTATGTTGCGCAGTCTAGTTAAAGAATGAGGGCGCTTGAACAGCAAGTGTGCAACGCGTTTCTTACTAGCGGCGACAGTGCCACGCCTATTTACTTCTTCCACTGTTTTTACTGTTCCGTGAAACACACTATATCGAAGGTACGCGACCGAAGTTCCGAGGCTGATTTACGTTCCGACGTATTCCGCTGACATGACACACCATAAGTGCCGAATTTACGCGGCCGAATTTCAGTTGCGCAACTTTGTGTGTATTCATATTCAGTATAATGAGAGGTTTTTTTATATTTTCCGATGGGAAAAATCATCCAATGACAACCTCCGCTCTTGGGCGGAGCGGGAGATAGTGTCAGACTCTTACTGACTAAACGACCCACCCTGTTCCTTCTAGCCTTCATATCGGGGCTTTAGTTCAATTTCGGATAACCCTGGCCCCAGTAGGCTTCGACCCTGCTGGCCTCCTACGGTTACTGACAACTCCTTGAGGTGCGCGGGAACAGTACGCGCCGGCTCGGTCTGGATAGTTACCGGATGGTTGGACAGCGAGCTACCCATTGCTCACTAATAGTAATTTAAATAGCATTGCAGGCGTAATCATGCCGAATTTCGGTCGCGTAACTTCAGTGTGTTTAGACACTAACCCTTTCTCACACACAGTAACCTCTCCTAGCCTCTAAAGTATTACATGTTTTACGACCTTTTACAAACAGTTTTTCGTTTTTTTATTTTCCATCTTATCTGAAGAATTTTGATTTAAGTCGTAAAAGTCATATTTTTATAGGTAGCTACTAAGTTTTTAACTATCAACCCGTCAATGTTAGTGTGGTTGAGTGAAATATATGCTTTGACATTTTTGCTATGTTTTTTTTGTCTGTTATAAACTAGTACTTGACTGCGATCCCGCCTGATGGTAAGCAGTGATGCAATCGTTGATGGTGAGGCGCACTAGTTTATTAAGAGCCTATTCACTCTAGCCTTGAAGACACCCAAATTATAATCGGACGGGAAGACCGCAGACCGCAGTATAAACTTTTAGTAAAATGACAACGTGATCGTGTTGGAATGACGAATTTATAAAAATAGCAGACTCGGGCCCCTGTTCCTAATCTGCTAATTCATAATGATCGATCATTGATCGGTCAATGGTCTCGTAATAGAGTTGTGGTAGAATGACAATATCGAGCTTATTAAAAGCAATGACTGCACAATGACGTTCTAATGGTAGGTCACTGATCAAAGGAACTGTCAAAATTTTTGCAGATTACCGCTTAATTAAGACATTCATTTGTAAATATGTACGAGATTACCATCCTAGCCCACTTCTTTCAATGAAGTGTCAGTGGCTGATCATTGGAAAGTCATAATGACGCCATTATATTAGTATCTACAAAACTTGCTTTTTTTTTTTTTTTTTCGATGGGAAAAATCATCTTATGACAACCCCCGCTCTTGGGCGGAGCGGGAGATAGTGTCAGACTCTTACTGACTAAAAAACCCATCCCGTTCCTTCTAGCCTTCGTACCGGGGCTCGAGCGCCCTTTCGGATAACCCTGGCCCCAGTAGGCTTCGACCCGGCTGGGCCCCTGCTGTTGCTGACAACTCCTTGAGGCGCGCGGGAACAGCGCGCGCCGTCGACGACTTGGGCTTGGTCCGGACGGTTACCGGACGGCCGGACAGCGAGCTACCCAATGCTCACTGTCCGCAAGCCCGCGCCTACGGTGGCTGGAAATCGGGATCGGAATCCTGGCGGCGGCGGCAAGAACGCCGTTGTCTGATGCGGTCAGCCTCCTCCTTAGCGAGCATTACTGCTTCGCAGAAGTCGGCGACCGCCTGCCACTCCTCCTCGCTCCGGACCATGGCCTCGACCAGGGCCCGGCGCGAGAGGTCTCCGCCGCCGATCACCCCCAAGCAGGGTACACCGCGATTGTGTGCTCCACCGTGTCCTCCGGGCGTTCCGCACAGTGGCGACACCCGGGCGTCACTTCCGCTTTAATTCGGAACAGGAACCTCCCGAACTTGCCATTTCCGGTGAGGACCTGTGTCATGCGGAAGGTAAGGACGCCGTGAGGTCTTTCCAGCCACGCCTCAAAGAGGGAACTTATCGCCATAATTGTGGCGTGCCCATGACGGGGTTGCGATAGTCGCTGACGCCATTCCACCATGAGATCCCGCCGGAGCTCTGTCCGCCATGCCGCGACCAAACTTGCTCAAAATCAACAATATATATAATATACCTACATAATATACCTATTTGCAAAATAAATACAATTTTTCCATTATTTGTAAATTCTTGTGATATTTTTTACCCCAAACAGGCAGTTGATATGTTAAGATCGGTTCAATAAACGAATTGAGAAGTCGATGTCAATAAAAATTTAATGTGAAAGGAAAAAAGTAGAAACACACTTCTCATTTTTAGTTACAACTAGAATAATAGTTAGTCGTATATAGTTTAATAAATAATGTATATATTTTTATTTTAAAGTAAACTAAAACCATAAATTCAATAGTTTCACAATGTATTTCATATATATTTTCATAATATGTAAGTATTACTTTGTTAACACCTTTACGGTCCGGACTAAGCGTTTTGTCTCGTCGTTTACATACATTGAAGGACGGAAATAATTTGCCTGCTGCGATCGTTCTGTCCTAATATAATTTAGGCTCGAAGACACTCTAGCCTTGAAGACATCAAGGCTAGAGTGAATAGACTCTTAAAAAACTATCTGGTGGGATCGGTATACTTGAAATATATGTTTGCACGTCTGACGTAAATGATAGAGTGTATGATGATAGAATGATAGACCTCCACTCTTCCCCTAGAGTGGAGGTCTGAGTTTTAGCAGTGGGAACATTATATAATTTTTAACATATTTCAGGTTACACTTCATTACTAGTTCCTTCAGCGAGCACCTACGTCGTTCTAGCAAACCTCAATGATTTAAAATCCTTAACCAAGAAATACGTACCAAACAAAAATTTAGTTAATCAAATCAAAGTAATGGTTCTAGAAACAGACATGAAAAACAGTAACAGGGAAACATTAGAAGAAGACGATAATACAGACAAAACTCTTGAATACATAGAAGAAGAAAAAGTCGATCCATATGAAGTTCTGAAAGAGATATATAAATATCAGCCGAAAAAGCCACCGAGAGTTTCGCTTCTGCAACCCCAAAGTCCGTTGCCAAAAACTCGTTTTACTGTATCAAAAACGTCAACGTTAGATGAACTGATAGATAAATTGAAACATGGAATTTTACAAGAAATAGTTGACAAAAGTGGAGACGATAGTACACAACTTAACACGCAAATAAATAACGCCTTTGCACACCAATTGAAAGTAGCAGTCAACAAACATGTTCAAAATAAACCGAAGCTCCAAATAAAGAATTCAGTTCCAATAAAAGCCTTCAAAGAAGAAGGCACTTATGAAGATGCAACGGATAAAAACGAACAGCCACAAATCCATTATCTAGGACAAGTACAGATACCAACAAATTATTTAAAAAACAAACCAGTAAAGGATTACAGATATACCAAAACTATCGTTCCTAAAAAGCATAAATTTAAAAGCCCAAAGCATTTGGGGACTGGGAAGAAAGTGCTATTACCTGCAAAACCAAATCAGGTTGTAAGGGATAATGTGCTACAGTCAAGTGTGTTGCAACAGCTGATACAACAGCCAAGCATGGGCCAACAGACCAACATTGTCACAGAGTCGGTCTTAGAGCCGCAGTTGAGCTTGATGCAACAGTCAAGTGAGATGCAACTGCCATTGGACCAACAGCCAAAAATTATACAAATGTTGGCTTTGATGCAACAACAAATAGATCGATTGAACAAGATCGTGGAGCAGAATTTGGGAAAAGATAAAAAAATAGTTGGACCAACATTATCGACTAACTTAAAGGCTACGAATGTTGCAGTTGAAGCTCCATTTGAGATTGTATCTAGCACAAATCCTGAAGGCAATGAACAAGAAACTGATGAAAATAAAACTTCAGAGGACAAAGTTCTAACTGAAGAAGATTCTTTATCAGAAGAAATGACGATCGAGCCTGTTGTTCCCGAAACCAGTACTGATAATGTTCCAACTGCCGCGGAGAAAGAACAATTGACTGAAGAAATTGTGGAAGAAGTAGAAGAAACAGCTGGAAAAGATGAAGATACTCCTAATAATGATAACGATAGTACAAAAGAGACTATACCTGAAGTAGTAAAAGAAGGAATTATAGAAGATGAAAAGGAGAAGACTACAGATGAAGCGACAACGCCTGCAGAAGCAATTTTAGTCAAAGCTGACAATGCTGGTAGCTTGGCAGAGATTCCAAAGAAACACACTCAAGAATTTGGTAATCCTGCTGTTGGGGAGCCTATAGTTGAAAAGACTTATAATTTTAATGTACCAATTGCCGAGCCTAATAAAGAATCAGTGACTTTGAAATTGCCAGTAAGTGGCGCTAGAAAGGTTATGCTAATTTAGGTCGAACGTAAATTTTCAATAAAATTTTTCGAACTAAGTACATTAATTTATATTTATTTAAACTTCATGAACATTCTGGTACATGACAATTGTCATCATCATCATCATATCAGTCGAAGAGACGTCCACTGTTGGATATAGGCCTCCCCCAAGTGTCGACATAACGACCGGTCTTGTGCATCACGCATCCATCGGATTCCCGCAACCCTGACCAGGTCATCAGTCCACCTTGTTGGAGGCCTTCCAACGCTGCTTCCGATACGCGATCGTCACTCCAGAACCTTTCGTCCCCATCGACTATCTGTTCTGCGTGCAATGTGCCCTGCCCTTTGCCACACAATAGGGTAGTTTCCAGGGTTAAAATAATTACATTTTATTTAGTCCGTATTTTAGATTATAGAAAAATATTGGACACGTATTTTTTTCTTTTTTCGATTAAACAAAAAATAACAAAGATAGCCCGTGAAAGTTACATGTGACGCACGGGGTGAGCGAAAAAATGCAGCACGGCGTGACGTTACACGTAATTTTAATGGGCTATATCTTTGTCATTTTTGGTTTAATTTACAAATAAAAAATACGTGTCCCTTATTTTTGAATAATCTAAAAGACAGATTATAATTACATTTTTACGGCAACTAGTTAACCTATTGTTTAAGCAGACTTAACGCAACAAGGCGTGCGAACAGGCACAATTGGCGATCCAGATTTGGTTAAGTCCAAACTACAAAGCCTTGAGCACAGGTAGCCAGCCTTTCTGTATTTTACAGGATGCATTTTGGAGAGTGTGCGCGAGAATTGCATGACTTGATACCACCATCTCATTTCTGCCATCAATGAAATTTCTACCACAAAATTGAACGTACAAAAGTCAATCTGCATACAAAGCGCGCTTGAGCAACGCACAAAATAGACACCGCTCACGGACACGATATCTCGGCTCAATCCCTGTACCCCCAGCCAAGTTGTAGTTCAATCTATTTGTTTACTTTCCTTTAGGTACCTATATATGTATTATAACTAATTGACGGATTCCAAGAACAAAATCTTATATGAAAAATTATCGATTTATGGTATGAAGTTTTGAAGTTAATCGTACCTAATCCAAGGTTTGGTATAAAAATGTACTATTTTTACATTTTGATACTAGTGAATGGAAAAGTAAAAGAATAATAAAAAAAAAAGATGTGGCATATAAGTTCTTAGTATGTATAAAAGGAATATGTAATAAAATACATTTCGTTTTCATTTTCAATTTGATTTTATTCTTGGGATCTGTCGTAATAAATTGTATAAATTACATACGAAAGATTGTTTTTAATTATATGAGGGGAAAATAGATCCGTTAGGCTGGCAACATTAAGCACGCCCCTAGCTACGCGCCAAGTTAACGTGCGCTACCTCTAATTGGTCTATTTGAAATAAACGTTTCCGATTTCTAATTTCTTATTCTTATTTGGTACGCATTATAGACACATTCTTTTATTCTTTCTCTTTCTTTCTAATCAATAATTATAATCTATACATTCTTCGTCACCATCATTTTTTCTGTTACAGCCTGGTCGGGTTGTTGGTCTTTTAGGGAATTTGGAATAGTCATGACGTGGTGTCACGGTGGATCCTGTAACAAAAAAGGAGTAGTTATAAAGTACCACTCAGGGACTTAAAAACACCTTCATAAAGGTTACAGAATTATAAGTGTTACATGTTGAATTGGTAACAGAATCAAATATGTAACACTTATTAATGTGTTTTCAATGTGTTGACCCAAAACACTTACAAAAGTGTAGCCCTAACATATCTGTAACAGATACAAAAGTGTTAACAGTGTTAATAAGTGTAACAGGTAAACGCAGCGTTGCCAAAGTTACAATTTACAAAGCTACACTAAAACTGATTATTTCAGTTACACATATTAACACTTATTTACACATCACACATTCGGTTGCACGTCATAACACATATAAAAGGTTACAGTTTCATTCGGTAACATTATTATCTGTTACATTTTAAAAAACAGTGTTAAAACACTTTATTACGGTTACGGTTTGAGTCCCTGGTACCACTAGCTTTTGCCCGCGGTCGCTCCTGCTCTATCTTACTTCACCCTACTATACCTTACTCTATCTACCCTATCCTATCTTACTCTACCCTACTCTATCTACCCAACATTCTTTTTTTAATGCTCATTAAATTTAACTATTTATATTCATTAACTATCATTAATTATACTGAACTTGACTTTAGTTTGAGAGTAGATAAAACGAACTGCAAACAGGAGCCAGTCACGACATGATTATTCCCATGGACACGGCAAAATGTATTCGTTGCTTACCCGCTTGGAAGGAATTTAACGCGCTGAACATGACCGATCACAGCGCGAGAACTCCCGAGTGCAGTTTCGGCAGGTTTGCCAGCGAAACCGAAACTCGACCGAAACCGAAACCCGACCGAAACCGAAACCCGACCATAACCGAAACCCGACCGAAACCGAAACCGAAACCCGACCGAAACCGAAACCCGACCGAAACCGAAACCCGACCGAAACCGAAACTCGACCGAAACCGAAACTCGACCGAAACCGAAACCCGACCGAAACTGAAATCCGACCGAAACCGAAACCGAACATTCGGTCGGACACTAGGTCGAACACTTATGCTGCTAGTTGGCACATTTTATGGTGGGAAAATCATCTAATGAGAACACCCGCTCTTGAGCGGAGCGGGAGATAGTGTCAGACTCTTAGTGACTAAAAACCCACCCCGTTCCTTCATGCCTTCATACCGGGGCTGAACTACTCTTTCGAAACTAACCCTGGCCCCAGTAGGCTCCGACTCAGCTGGGCCCCTGCTGTTGCTGACAACTCCTTGAGGCGCGCGGGAGCAGTGCGCGCCGTCGATGACTTGGGCTCGGTCCGGACAGTTACCGGACGATCGGACAGCGACTCGGCTGGGTCCCTGCTGTTGCTGACAACTCCTTGCGGCGCGCGGGAACAGTGCGCGCCGTCGAGGACTTGGGCTCGGTCCGGACAGTTACTGGACGGATGGTCGGACAGCGAGCTACCCACATACTCTGGTGTATATTCTTCTTACCTGCATATTCAGTTACTCGCAGGCATGGCGGACGAAATATCCTGGACTGTGATAAAACCCTCGTGAGATTCGAAGTGTTCAGCTTCCAGTTAAGAAATAGCTTTTTAAAGCCATATTTTAGGTTTCTAAAATCATGTCGGTAATCTGAAAAAAGACGCAAAATACGTTGGCGGACAGTACTATCTCACTGACTGCGGCGATTGTGACACTACTTATTTTCATACACTGCCCACGGACGTAGTGCCACAATGCATTGTAAAAAATATATGATTTGTGACACAAATCTAGGCGTAAACGTCGTAAGGCGTTAAAAAGGTGAAAACATGCAGCGAGACGCAGTATCACTGAAGCAGCGCAGTACTCGACTTATTGTATGTAAACACAACGCCCACGGGCGTAGTGTGCGTAGGAACGGGAGTATAAATGTGTGCGTGGAAGTACTATCTTTGACGATTTTTTGTAAAAAATGTAGTGACAGTACAAAAGTCGTAATTATACCTGTGGTGACAGTACAACATGAAAGATTAAGATAGTAGTAATTAAGATAGTATGAAAAATCGGTCGTCGTGTGGCGTACTGATTTCATGCAAGTGAAAACTCATACGTCGACAGACGTACTGTCGTGTGATACGACAGAACGCCTTAGTTTCAGCTACCTAGACGCCTGTGGTCGTTACTGTCCGTCATCGTGATAAATTATAAGTCAAACTATACCTACTTTGTTCGACTGATCTAGAACAGTGGTAGCCGAGTGGTTATGGCCCCGACTTACAAACTGTAGGTCGCGGGTTCGAACTTTAAGTAATTTATTTCATCACCACTGCTCTCAAAACGGTGAAGAAAAATATCGTGAGGAAATCGGCATGTCCTAGAACCAAAATTTCGAAGACATGATATTCACCAACCCGCACTGGGCCCGCATGTTGGATTAAGGACCAAGCGCCCGAAAAGTGCCATAAAACTGATTTTCTGAGGCCTACTCATCCGTGACGGCTAGGTCAATTGGTTTGAAAAAAACATATGTTTGTTATAGATTCATGAACAATAATATCAACATTTGATTTTTTCGTGAAATTAATACTTTTGTCAAAAAAAAATTTATCCTTCGAAACGGCTTTGACCTTTAGAAACATTTTTACACATAAAAATTGGTGGTTAAATATTCTTCAAAGTGAACATTGCATATGTAAATCAATTAATATCTCGCAGAGAAAATGGATTTAAAGCGCTTTCCAGGCGATGTTGGCCGCAAATAAATGCACAGATTTGCGTACTGCCGCTAGGCGAGTGCGAGAGTTGCGTTCACATAATATCGGCCAGATGGTTCAAAGAACTATACGCCTTAAGGCCCATTCGCTCTCCTAGAGATCCCAGCTGTGGGAACATTAAAAGACCGACTATGATATACTTATACTCTGTTCAAAATAACATTAGACATTTATGAAAACCTTTTCTTACTGTCCGTTCAACCGATTTTGACTTTTATTACGTTGGTGGCATGACAAATGGCGGCTGCAGTAAATAGTTGGTATTGTAACCACTGTTTTTGCTTTTAATGCCATCCTTATGCCTACGAAATAGAAGTTAAAATCGGTTGAACAGACGGTAAAAAAGGTTTCTTTAAAAGTCTAATCTTAACGCGAATAGGGTATAGAAGTTATACCTACACCACCAGCACTGGGCCCCAAGTCTGCTATTATAATATTGTCAGAATGGTCTATCATTGAAGTCATAATAGGTTAGTTGCCGTAAAAAATTTAATTAGTCCGTCTTTTAGATTATTCAAAAATAAGGGACACGTATATTTTTTTTATTTTTTAATCCACAACTATCACACAACGCTGTCTAGTCCCAAGCTAAGCAGAGCTTGTGTTATGGTTACTAGACGACTGATAAACATACTTATATATTTCTAAATACATACATTTTATAGATAAATTACACCCAGACACAGAACAAATGATTATGCTCATCACACAAACATTTGTCCTGGGTGGGAATCGAACCCACGACCTGCGGCATAGCAGTGAGGGCCTGCGGCAGACCACTAGACCAACAGGCCAGTTTACCAGTCCTTTTTATTTGAAAATCAAACCAAAAATGACAAAGATATAGCGTAACGTCACGCCGTGCTGCATTTTTTCGCACGGGGTGACATCACACGTAACTTTAATGGGCTATATCTTTGTTATTTTTTGTTTAATCGAAAAAAGAAAAAATACATGTCCAACATTTTTTTATAATCTAAAATACCCTAATTTTGATTCTGGAAACTACCCTATTATCGATTTTGACAAGTTTGGTAATCTACTAATATAATGGCGTCATTATGACTTTCCAATGATCAACCACTGACACTCCATTGAAAAAAGTGGCATAGAATAGTAATCACAAATGAATACTTGACGTAAGCGGTAATCTGCTAAAACTTTGACAGTTTAATTGATCAGTGTTCTACCATTAGAATATTATTGTGCAGTTATTGGTTTTAATATGCTCGATATTATCATTCTAGCACAACTCTGTTACGATACCATTGACCGATCAATGATCGATCATTATAAATTAGCAGATTACGAACTTTTAGCAAAATGACAATGAGATCGTGTTGGAATGACAAAATAAAAATAGCAGACTTGGGCCCCTGGTGAGGATTGCAGGAAAAGTCACCAAAAAGGCAATGGAAAGAATGTTATATTTGGAATTTTCTGGCGTGATCGCATCTGGAATGAAGATATCTGCAGGAGGATTTTATTGACTAAAACCGTTACCTATACCCCCTTCTCCCTCCTTTTCCCTTCTTCCTCTTCTCCTTCTTTTTCTCTTCTTTCTTCTTTTTTCTTGTTCTTCTTGTTACTTCTTCTTCTTCTTTCTTTTTTTTCCTTTTTCCTCCTTTTCTGTACCTTGCATTCCAGCACCCCGGAGTTCCCTTTGCGGAAGGGAACTCCGGGGTGCTGGAACCAAGTAGTGTACCCATGGCCCCAGCAGACTTCGACCCTGCTGGGCTCCTACGGTTTTGCTGGCATCTCTTTGAGCCGCGCGTGTAACATTGCCTATTAGCACAGCACAGTCGGCCTTATAATGTTCCCACTGTTGGGACTCAGGCCTCCTCTCTAGGAGAGGGAATAGGCCGTACGCCCACGTGGTGGATTAATAATCCCGTATCCCGTAATCCACCAAGCGGGCCCAGTGCGGGCTGGTGGCTATCACATGTCTCTAAATTTTTGGTTCTAAGACACGCCGGTTTCCTCACGATGTTTTCCTTCACCCCTTTGAGAGCAGATCACAGAAAGTAATGCGCCTGAGTTTGAACCAGTAACCTACAACTCGTAAGTCGGGGCGTTACCAACATACGGCAAGCTGCAAATGCTTGCCGATATTCTTACCTTGAGTTATAACATTCATAATAACCCTGATAGCAGCAATATCCCATTGGAACAGCCTTAATTGCAAATGGCTGATTTCAGATAAAACTGCACGGATATCCTCGTTATTTGCATCTGTCATATTAAGACTGATTAGATACGATAATCTGAAATCAAACAAGTTTTTAATGAAAATATTTTTATCATATAGTACAATTCACGAATGATGGCGGGCGTGAAGTTTGCGCAGAAGGCTGCGCAGTAACGTGTTTTAGGAACCAAATGACGTCGTGCGTGTGCTAGAAGAGTGTGGTATGCGCGAAAGTTCGCAAAGGCTAACTTCACGCCCGCCATCATTCGTGAATTGTACTGTACCTAGCTTTCGTAACACGATGTATACAAGGCTAAATTTTAATCGTTTTAATCCTGTGGAGGGTCGATCCGGTACATGAAACACTATCGATTTATAATGATAAAATTAAAAAATATAGAACCTCTTTTTTCAAAACTCGTATTAATTCACGCATGTACGAAATTAGTATATTTACGAAAACGTCAGCTGAGCGAGTTCAATGACTTGTAGTTAATTGTCTGCGTTCCGTACAAAGTACCTACAGGTCATTGAACTCGCTCAGCTGACTTTTCTGTCTTAAAGAAATTAATTTCGTACATGCGTAAATTAATACGAGTTTTGAAAAAGAGGTACTTTATTTTTTAATTTTATCTTTACAAATCGATAGTGTTTCATGTACCGGATCGACCCTCCACAGGATTAAAACGATTAAAATTTAACGGTGTATAATATACATATTTAATACTCGTCAAGACGAATCATATGAGTTCAAACTCGATGGAGTTATGTCGTTTAACTACCAAGTTCCTATAGCCACCTTCCGGTTCCATCATCAGATCAGCTCCATGTCATAATAATTTTGCATTGTCATCTGATTTACACATGCATGCAAAATTTCAGCTCAATCGGTAACCGGGAAGTGGATCAAATTTAATTTGCAAGATTTGATTACAGACAAACATCGGGACAGGTGAAACTAAATAAAAGCTTTTAAAATTTGAGCCCGTGTTAATAAACGATGCTCAACTCCGTCCTCAAGTGCGATATCATTTGATCCCCGATTATACGATGTCAGAAGCTCAAGATCTTTGCTAATTAATAAACAAATGAGTACAGAATCTCAGTTACAGGTCGCGCGGTAAATCAAGATCGCTCGGCAAAATTGGAAGGGGCATGCGCAATTGCGCAGTATTCAATTCTAAGGTCTATTTGGCAACGTGCGGGCGGGTGAGCGCCGACGGCGACACGTCATTGGTAGATCAGTCGCTCTTCAATTCCCGCATTCCGTTCACGCGTCTCATTGGATACTGTTGTATTTGGGTACTGTTGCGTACAGCTTGTGTTATCGTATTAATGGAAGGAATATCACCACTGTCGGATGATTCATTTTCCTACAATTTTATGTATTAAATATAGTAACGATTTACTTTTATTTTTATTTTTTCTGAATTTACCTATTTACAAGATAAATTACAAGCAAAAACTAGTGTTATTATATGTTCAAACGTACGAAATAAAAATTAAAAAAAATATCCCTTAATGACACACTAAGGCCCGTATTAATAAACGTTCCTCAGCCCAAGATCTCGTACCTGATACCAAGCTTGAGGTCTTGATCGTATTAATAAACGAGATTCACAAGCTCAAGCTCAAGCTTAAGTTCGAGCTCAAGCTCAGCTTAGGTTTACGACATCAGCCGAGTAGAATTTCTGTGCGCGATTGTACACATGCGCCGATTTCCCCCATACTTTCATCGAGCGATCTTAAACCACCGCGCGACCTGTACCTACTAACGTCAACTTTTGGTCTATCACTTTTAAAAAATTATCATATTTTAGTTCGTCAGATTTTCATACAAAAATAGGGTAGTTTCCAGGGTCAAAATTTGAAAATTTCATTTGCAAATCAAAATTTTTGGTAAATGAAATATGTTTTGTAAAAAATCATAAAATTAAAGTTGTGTTTATGACGTTAGTACGTCAGCTGAGCTAGTTCAATGACCTGTAGGTAATTAGTACGCAACGCCGACTACCTACAGGTCATTGAACTCGCTCAGCTGACGTTTTCTTAAATAAATTAATTTCGTACATGCGTAAATTAATACAAGTTTAAAAAAAATACTTTATTTTTTAATTTTATCTTTACAAATCGATAGTGTTTCATGTACCAAATCGACCCTCCACGGGATTAAAACGATCAAAATTTTACGGGGTAAGTATCCAGACGTGGACACCAGATCGTGGCCAGATTTTAGAAATTGGTCACTTCATGATATGGCCAAGTAAAAGTGGCCAGATCGTTATAAACATTACAGTTTGATGATATGCCAATCCTCGTTTGACCTACTTTCTTTAGACCTTTAATTTATTATGGAAATCCTACTTCAATGATATCTCCTTGTTCTTTTCGTGTCAATCTGACTCAAATTTTGTCCGACCACATATTTAGCCATCAGTCCAGGGCCTCAAGTCTACAGCAGGGGCCCAGCCGGGTCGAAGCCTACTGGGGCCAGGGTTATCCGAAAGGGCGCTCGAGCCCCGGTATGAAGGCTTGAAGGAACGGGATGGGTTTTTTAGTCAGTAAGAGTCTGACACTATCTCCCGCTCCGCCCAAGAGCGGGGGTTGTCATAGGATGATTATTCACATCGGAAAAAAAGGGCCTCAAGTCTGCTATTACAATAGTGTCAGAATTTTCTACCATTGATTTTATAATTGATGATTTTGAGTAAGTTTGGTAATCTACTGATATAATGGCGTCATTATGACTTTCCGATGGTCAACCATTGAAACTCCATTGAAAGAAATGGCATAGAATGGTAATCTCGTACATATTTACAAATGAATGTCTTACGTAGGTATACGGTAATCTGCAAAAATTTTGACAGTTCCTTTGATCAGTGACCTACCATTACGACGTCATTGCGCTATTAGTGCTTTTAGTAAGTTAATACCATTGACCGATCAATGATCGATCATTATGAATTAGTAGATTACAAACTTTTAGCAAAATGACAATGAAATCGTGTTGGAATGACGAATTTATAAAAATAGCAGACTTAGGCTCCAGCTCTGTTGTTGGCCTGGTATAAGTCGTGGAAGGTGCAGGTAATTGTGCGTAACGTCACGCCGTGCTACATTCTTTCGCAAGGCGTGACGTCACACGGAACTTTAATGGGCTATATCTTTGTTATTTTTTGCTTAATCAAAAAAAGAAAAAAAAATGTCCAATATTTTTTTTTTATAATCTAAAATACGGACAAAATAAAATGTAATTATTTTGATCCTGGAAACTATCCTGGCGAGCAATGGGTCGCTGTCTGACCGTCCGTCCGGTAACCGTCCGGACTGAGCCCAAGACGTCGACAACGCTTACTGTTCCCGCGCGCCTCAAGTAGTTGTTAGCAACCATAGGGGCCCAGCTGGGTCGAAGCCTACTGAGGCCAAGTGACTATATCTGAAAGAGAGGCTCGGGTCCGGTATGAATGGCAACGAAGAAAGGGGTGGGTTTCTTAGTCAGTAAAAGTCTGACACTATCTCCCGCTCCGCCCAAGAGCGGGGGATGTAATCTGGATCACTTTAACCCACCGAAAAAAATAAACTGGGCAAGTGCGAGTCGGACTCGCGCACTGAGGGTTCCGTGCAAACTACAATAATTCCCGAATGGAGTCTCGAACATTTTTCCTAATTGCAAAAAAAAAGTTTTTTTTTTTGGTGACGTAGGTAACAACAAATATATTATTTAAGATTTATTCCCTTACCTGTCAAATCAAATCAAATCAAATCAAATCAAAGCGTTTATTTCAAATAGACCATTTACAGGCACTTTTGAATAGTCAAATGTCGGTCAGTCCAAGAAAAGTGAAGCTAAATTGCACGTTCCAAAGAGTAGGTCTCTATGGAGGAGAACGTGCAAGAAACTCCATGGACACTCTTTTAAATCATATATGTGTTACATATAATGCTTGGTTACATATTACTTGTTGCTTCTATCATGTGAGCACAATGTCGATAGAGAAATAAAAATGTAAAATAATTAAAAGATAGAAACTGAATTAAGCCACTGGCAGCTAAGAGATGACCAGTCCCATCTGACGGCACCCGTTCACGAGCATGACGCGTGCATCAGCCCCACTCAGCTCAACCATTTTGAAGGGAACTGAACGACCCAATAACACGTGCCACCAACAGCGAGACATTTGAGTGAGCATGACAAACTCTCAACTGCCATGCTCGTAATGTCAAAAAAAAAAAAAAAAGTTGTAACCTAATAAAAATGCTCCATGGTGCTTCACATTCACAAACTTGGAAAAAGTGCTTCTACATTATACAATGCAATTGTGTATTTCAAATTAAAAAATAATAATATTAGTTTCCAACTAATCAACTAATTAGTACGCCCTAGTGGTAGTGGAGCTGGACCAGCATTGAGCCAAGCATTTTTATCTTGAATATAATCCTCCAACTTATAATATGCTTGTCTGCATAGTGTGCGTTTAATACAAGATTAAAATTTCGTTTCATTGAGTTCTAATATGTGGGGAGGTATTTTATTATAACATTTCAAACAGTACCCCATGAAAGAAGAGGCCACTTTAGCCAGTCTGAAACCTGGTTGAACTAATTGATCCCTATTTCTTGTAACATAATTATGTCTATCGCCTCTTTTGCTAAAAAGATGAAGATTTTTTCTAACATACATTATGTTTTCATAGATATATTGACAAGGTACTGTCATTATGTTAATATCTTTAAACAGTTCCCTTAAAGAATCGCACCGGCGGAGATTGTAAATCGCTCTGATGGCTCTTTTCTGTAATATAAAGATTGACTCGATGTCAGCAGCCCGTCCCCATTTTAAGCTGTGCTATAAGACCTTGTTTTGTGTCAAATTTCAGATGGGAATGGGAAAAGACGAAATTCATAGTACATGAATTTCGTCTTTGAGAGTATCAAAATATACGTATTTTTTACGACATAAACGGTCGTATCTTTTCATTCGTTAACTTAGAAATTTAATTTTATCACAGCTTAAAGGGACCGCAGACCGGGGTGTATGATTTTAATTTCAACTCGATACCTCCACGCGTTCTCGAGATTAAAGTCCTTAACAGACAGACGGACGGACAACAAAGTGATCCTATAAGGGTTCCATTTTTAGGGTTCCGTAGACATCCTAAAATCATTTTTTGATAATTTCAATAAATTCGGAAATACTCGCAAAAAAACAAAAAACAATGTGTCCCCCCCCTCTAACTTTTGAACCATAAATTTAGAAAAAATTAAAAAATTCTGAAAAGTAAAACTTTATAAGGTCTTTCTAGGAAAATTATTTTGAACTTGATGGAAAGAACAGTTTTTGTACAAAAAATACAAAATAATTTCTGGACTAAGTTTGTAGTATAATCGTATATGCAAGCATTTTTTTAAACTCATTAGTGGGTACACTTATTTTGACGGACGGGAAACTACGGAACCCTACACTGAGCGTGGCCCGACACGCTCTTGGCCGGTTTTTTTCCTTTTGAGGTACGGAACCCTAAAAAGATCTGGCCATGACTTAAATCTAAATAGGGTGACTGATAATTAGTGATCGATAATTATACACACATTCGTGATTGTACTCATGATTACAGACAACTTTTCTAAAGAAACTTTTTAAGCTATTGCATAGCTTCTATCGCGGGCCTTGAGCGTGGAGACCGAATCCAGAAATTCCGTAACGAAAATAACCTAACACCCCCCACTCATTTGCTTTTTGAGCAATAAGAAAACAAACGAGTGAACAATCAATCAAAATTCAATTCAATGTGTAAAAGTGTAACTTCAATTAATATCAAAGAAAAAAAAAACAAAGGAAAAGAATACTGCATAAATAAAATAAATAAATAATTATAATTGCATAAGTTGATAAAAATGCTATGCAATAGCTTTATCGCGGCAGTCCCCGAGTGCCACACGTCTTTTTTTTATACTTATTATTTAACTTATATTATTTAACCGGAACATGTAGGTACTGATTACATACACCGATGGGTTTGCAAGCTGCGGTGCTCTATCACTAGGTAAGGTACATGAGACAACGGCGTCACGCGGCTAACAGCTGAGAGGTCGCACGCGCGCGAGAATTTGCGCGAACATCTGTTTTGTTATTGTGATAAAACTAATGAGTTTAGAAAACAAGTTTCTTTGGGAAAGTTGTTTATAATCATAAGTACAATCACGTGTTTAAGTATCGGTCACTAATTACCAGACACCCAATATAATGAAAGACTTGTCAAACCTTTTGACAATCAAATTTGAAGCTTCCACCTTTTTGCTCTCGGACACGTTACTCAGAAATCCATTCAAAAATGGCGATATTAAATCCAAACAGTGTGTCCATTTCTGCGGCCTGTCCCTCGCGTTCGCATCGAATATATGCCTTCGATAGAATATGTCCATCTTTTTTTTTTTTGAAGATCTTTTATTTTTCTTTGACTTATGTTTCATTATCCTTAGGGGACCTGTAATATTTTGTAACTTTATTACTTGGTAATATCTACATATACAGGGTAATTTGTGAAACACTAACGCAACCTCGTGCTAGTTAAGACCAGGAGGAGGCCGACCGCATCAGGCAACGGCGTTCTTGCCGCCGCCGCCTCCGGGATTCTGATACCGATTTCTGGCCACCGTAGGCGCGGGCTTGCGGACAGTGAGCAATGGGTAGCTCGCTGTTCGGCCGTCCGGACCAAGCCCAAGTCGTCGACGGCGCGCACTGTTCCCGCGCGCCTCAAGGAGTTGTCAGCAACAGCAGGGACCCAGCTAGGTCGAAGCCTACTGGGGCCAGGGTTAGTTTCGAAAGACAGCTCGATCCCCGGTAAGAAGGCTAGAAGGAACGGGGTGGGTCTTTTAGTCAGTAAGAGTCTCACACTATCTCCCGCGAGAATATACCCCCAAGAGCGGGGGTTTATCATTGGTTGATTTTTTCCCACCATAAAAAAGGTGCTAGTTAAGAAAATCATAAATAATAACTTTTGATCTATGACTTTTAAAAATTTATCATATTTTGATTCATCTGATTTTCATACAAAAATAAAAATAATTAAATTGAACGTTCTAAATATTATGAAGTCTATGCGAAGCAAGCGATAGTATAATAGTGGAGGGTAGCTGAACATGAACTTGACCTATTTACGGCTACCTTTAGTAGGTCACTCGCTTTGATGCGCTCGCGTCGCGTCTTACGTGTTCTTGAAGCGAAATTCGGCAGTGCGGACGTAATTATTTTTACATGACGGTGTATCAATATTTCTAATGTTAAGTACATGGAAATGATGCGAATGCTTGCTAGGTGTAATGACAATGTTTCGGAAGCCTGCTATAATAACGAGAACAGTGTGCGCGATCTGTAAGTTGATACAGCAAAATACAGAGTTGAAATATGTTAGATAGAACAACGAAATCGTGAAGATCAGTTTTTGGTAAATGTGTTATGTTTTGTAAAAAGTCATAGAACAAAAGTTATTGTTTATGATGTTAGTAATACAGTCCTGCAGGGTTGTTAGTGTTTTACAAATAACCCTAACACAAACTTAAATATTAACTAAACGACAGCAGTGGTGGCCGAATGTTAGGGTCAACTCACACCGAAAGAGCGGCAAAGGGCAGCGTAGTTTCAGTGTCATATGAATTTCAACTTTATTTTCATTTCTATAATACTTATTATCGCATGAGAAACACGAACGAGAGAATTCCCCGGAATTCCTGCGGCGCCGCGGGCATCCGCGCGACTCGTTCGAGTTTCTCATGCGATAATAAGTATTATGGTAATGATTATAAAGTTAAAATTCATATGAAACTGAAACTACGTTCCGCTTCGCTGCCCTTCGCCGCTCTTTCGGTGTGAGTTGACCCTTAATGGCGAGTGGGTTCAAACTAGTGTTACCAGGCGTCCCAAATTTTCGCAGGATGTCCCGATTTTTAGGGGTCTAGGTCGCGTCCTGATGTGCACCTGATCGGGACGCTAAATGTCCCGATAAATCAAAAACATTGAAATTCAGATCGACTGAAGAAGTCTGGGTTTTACTCAGTTAAATTTAGACACGCCCTCTCGTTCCACCCCATAGTGGAAGAAGTCATTGGATGATTTCCCAAAAAAAAACCTTTATTAAAAAAAAAAATATTTGCCCCGATCTAAAACTCTAAATCCCGATTTGTTTTACCATCTGTCCCGATTTTTTTTTCCGATGGGAAAAACCATCCTATGACAACCCGCGCTCTTGGGCGGAGCGGGAGATAGTGAAAGACTCTTACTGACTAAAAAACCCATCCCATTCTTTCTAGCCTTCATACCGGGGCTCGAGCGCCCTTTCGGATAACCCTGGCCCCAGTAGGCTTCGACCCGGCTGGCTCCCTGCTGTTGCTGACAACTCCTTGAGGCACGCGGGAACAGTGCGCGCCGTCGACGACTTGGGCTTGGTCCGGACATGGACAGTTAATCCAAATAGACCTGGCAACTCTAGTTCAAACCCAGCCAGGCGCATTACTTTATGTTATTCATTTCATCACCACTATTCTCAAAACGTTGAAAGTAAAGACCGTAAGGAAATCCGCATGTCCTAGAATCATTCGAAGACATGTGACATCCACCAACCCGCTCTGGGCCCGCGTGGTGGATTACAGTCCATTCCCTCTTTTTGAGAGGAGGCCTGAGTCCCAGCAGTGGGAACATTAAAAAAGCTGATGATGATGACACTTTGTTACCCTTCTGTCTTGACTGACAGATGGGAAAGAGTTCTGTTTTTTCGTTTTAAGATTTGCACAAAAAAACACATACACGGTACATGGTGGACATCCCACCTACACGGGTGGAGTGGAATTCCTTGCCGGAGTCTTTTTCCTGATGGCTACAACCCGAGAATTTTTAAGTCTAGAGCGAATAGGTTACTTCTAGGTAAGCGCGTTCCATCGTCGACCGCATCGTCGCTTTCCATCAGCGCCTCAAGTCTGCTATTACAATAGTGTCAGAATGGTCTATAATGTAAAGGTAATCTAATAATATAATGGCGTTACTATGACTTTCCGATTGTCAACCACTGACACTCCATTGAAAGAAATGGCATAGAATGGTAATCTCGTACATAATGACAAATGAATATCTGTCGTATGCGGTAATCTGCAAATTTTAACAGTTCCTTTGATCAGTGACCTAGAACGTCATTGCGCAATTAGTGCTTTTAATAAGCTCGATATTGTCATACTACCACAATTCTATTACAAGACCATTGATCGATCAATGATCGATCATTGTGAATTAGCAGATTAAAAATAGCAGACTTGGGCCCCTGGGGCCTTAGTCTGCTATTTTTATAAATTCATCATTCTAACACGATCCCATTGTCATTTTGCTAAAAGTTTGTAATTTGTTAATTCATAATGATCGATCGATCGATCATTGATCGGTCAATGGTCTTGTAATAGAATTGTGGTAGAATGATAATATCGAGCATATTAAAAGCAATAACTGCACAATAACTTTCTAATGGTAGAACAATGATCAAATAAACCGTCAAAGTTTTTGCAGATTACCGCATACGTCAAATATTCATTTGTCAATATGTACGAGATTTCTATTCCATGCCACCGCACATTTCTTTCAATGGAGTATCAGTGGTTGACCATTGGAAAGTCATAATGACGCCATTATATTAGTAGATTATCAAACTTATCCAAATCGACCATTATGACATCAATGATAGACCATTCTGATACTATTGTTATAGCAGACTTGAGGCCCAGGTGAGATGATGGTCAAGCGCGAACCTATCAGCAATAAAAAAAGGATAAGACTGAATATGCACAGACTTACCGACGTCATCAACTTTTTCTGGTGAAGACAAACTTTTTTCTGTAGTAGTAATTCTCGGCTCGAGTTCTTTTAGAGCATCAGGTTTGGGTGTAGGTTTATCGACTTTATTTGATTTCTCTATGTAATCGTATATATCTTTATATACTTCGAGGTCATGTGTAGCCTTATTGTCTTTCATTTCTCTAAGGATCTGTTGGTTGAGATTCTTTACTCTTATTTCTAACGGTTCTAAGGAATCTGTGTTTGGTGTTACATCGATGATAATACCTGAAATTATATTAAAAATTAGCCTTTGCGTGGCTGTGTGAAATATAGCCAAGTCACTCAAGAATAAAGCAGCTTTCTATCGGTGAAAAAAAAATATAGTTTAAGGACCGTTGAAGAAATCTCTTCTCTCATCTGTTATTCGATTATGATAAATATTATGTGTTAGATAATGTGTTTATTAAGTCATTCCGAATAGGTTGCCTAGCTAAATCTGGTGTCATTTGTTATTTGAGAACGTCGAGCATCAGCTGAAAGAATGTGCCCCAAGGAACTGAATTACTCTAAAATACAGACTAAATAAAATGTAATTATTTTGACCCTGGAAACTATTATAAACAGTTCAATTTACAAAAGGAGTCTCGAAGATTTTTTTCCGACTCGCATTTTTTTTGTGATTTAACAACAAATTTACTGTTTACTTTATTTCTATATCTGTGCTACAAGGCCTTGCTTTCTGCCAAATTTTAGGATTCTGGGTCAACGCAATCGCAAGTACTTTATGAATTTTGATACTCGAGAGTATCGAAATATACGTTTTTTGCGATATAAACGGCCAAATCCTATTTTGTCGTTAGAAGTTTAATGTTTTCATAGCTTCAAGGGACCGCAGACCCTGAATAGGTACGTGGTTTTAATTTCAATTTAATACCTCCACGCGTTCTCGAGATAAAGGGTTTTACTTTGACAGACTGACAGACAGACAGACGGACAGACAATAAAGTGATCCTATAAGGAGTTCGCTTTTTTCCTTTTGAGGTGCGGAACTCTAAAAAATATATAATTTACTTACAAAGTATAGATCCGAAAATTAAAATGATCTTCATTTTCAAAAATTAACAGGGTGACAATTAAATAAAAATCAAAATCAAATTGATAACTATAAATTAATTTAAACTAACTTATATTTTTTTTTTGTAAAATATTTATGTGAAAAACATGTCTTAACACATAATTCTATGCTTTGTAAATAAAGAAACAAAACACAAAAGCTAATCGATAATGTGAAATACAATTCACTACATGCTGATTAAATTATTTCAAGCGTTTGTAAACAAATTATGTACTTTTTATAAGAAATTTGGCATACTGCTCAAATACTAGTATATGATAACGTAGGTACAATTTTATCTCTTACTTGCAATAGGCACTGAGCCACGGGGGGGTCAAAAGTGGGTTGAAACGATTCGTGTAAATAGTGCACGGCATGCGCGCGGCCTGGTGCTGGAACTTGGCCTGCGCACCGCCGTGCGCTTAGATTTCACATGCTCTCCTCACTATATTACTCAGAAATAAAACAACTTTCTATTAGTTCTAAAATTTTTGCAATCGGACCAGTACTTCCAGAGTTTACCACCTACAAACAAAAAAAAAAGACGTGTGGCACTCGGGGACTGCCGCGGTAAAGCTATTGCATAGCATTTTTATCAACTTATGCAATTATAATTATTTATTTATTTAATTTATGCAGTATTTTTTTTCCTTTGTTTTTTTTTTCTTTGATA
Source organism: Mythimna albipuncta (assembly GCA_929112965.1). Classification (NCBI taxonomy): domain Eukaryota; kingdom Metazoa; phylum Arthropoda; class Insecta; order Lepidoptera; family Noctuidae; genus Mythimna; species Mythimna albipuncta. The sequence goes on along the minus strand of OV815985.1, from coordinate 6,083,209 downwards.
TTAATTGAAGTTACACTTTTTGAGCGTGGTGACCGATAAGAAAACAAATGAGTGGGGGGTGTTAGGTTATTTTCGTTACGGAATTTCTGGATTCGGTCTCCACGCTCAAGGCCCGCGATAGAAGCTATGCAATAGCTTAAAAACAAACTTTACCTCTTTATTATATTAGTGTAGATATAGTCTCGCGTTTGACCACCATCTCACCGATAGTAAGCGATGATGTAGCCGACGATGGAGCACGCTTGCCTAGAAGTAACCTATTCACTCTTGACTTAAAGACCCCTAGGTTGTAGCTGTCAAGAAACAGACTCCAACCGAGAATTCCACTCCTTAGCTGTACGCATAACTGTAGAGCTGTCTGCTCCGAATCCAATGACCAATTTCCATCTGTGGGAGGGCCGATGCGGTCCTCTGAGTCTCTGCCTTATATTTTGACTCTCCCCTTGAGTCCCCAAGCATTTAAATAGGTTTATATACGGATAAATAGAAAAGGTTGCTTATTTTCAAAATTTACAGACTACTATATGAAGAATTTCTTATTTACATTCTTAGGTACATAAACAATAAATAAACCCTCACAATTTTAATAATCTACGTGGAGTTTTAAAAATATTAGTGTTCAACTAAAAAACACCCGCGTTCGCTTGGGGTTGGAGAGGCTATCTCCTTAAAACTTGCACAGAGTAAACTGGACATCCGTCTAGTTTACTCTTTGTAAGTTGTGAATAGAGTAATTATATCTATATGACGGCGCCAGGAATGGCTGAGCGATATTACCGTCATCATTTTGATTCAGTGGTACTGGGTTCATTTTGATGGAATTTTAATAACTATACACTTGAGTTTTTCAGTCGCTTATAATAATGACAGTTTCAGTTCACAATTAGTTATAATGTCACTTTTATAATTCACAATAGTGTTGTAAGTACCTTTACTAAATAATCATGAATACACGGGTTAACCGACAGTTTCATGTTAGAGGTGTGTGACCCTTGAAACAGTGCAAGCCAAACTGTGTTCGCATCATGGGTCGCAGCCCCTTTTTCATGACTCTGGCCTCGTAACGTATAAAAAATGACGCAACTGCGTTACACCCTTTGGTAGGTACCATAATAATAACAAAACAAAGACTCTGTAGTTCAATATCGTTCTCCACGACATATATTTTACTATGAATAAAGATATTATTATTATTATTTCATTTATTCATATTACATACATTTAAATTATATTATTAAATAATAAAAAATAAAATATGATTTAATCAATGAGAGAGGAGGTAATCTGTGTCTTGCAAATTTTCTTTACTTATAATTTCACAATTTCACCTTTTTTAGGGTTTCGAACCTCAAAATGAAAAAAACGGAACCGATTATAGGATCACTTTGTTATCTGTCCGTCTGTCTGTCAGTCTGTCTGTCTGTCAAGACCCTTCATCTCGAGAACGTGTGGAGGTATCGAGTTGAAATTAAACTATATACCCAGATCTGCGGACCTTTGATTGAAGTTGAAAAAATCTAACTTCTAAGATAACGGAAAAGATAGAAAAGATACGGCCGTTTATGTCTCAAAAAACGTATATTTTGACACTCTTAGGGGAATAAAAATTTATAGGGTCCTTCCCGTTTATCTTTAATCCTGAAATTTGGCATGAATCAAGGTCTCATAGCACAAGTAGGTATAGGAAAAAAATCAGAAAACTGGTTCAATTCCCTATTGAGCTGTTTTCATAGGTAAATTTGTACGGAACCCTCAGTGCGCGAGTCCGATTCACACTTGCCCGGTTTTCATCCGACTTCGAAAAAAAGTGGATGTATTTTTTTTCAGAACTCCGTCGTTTATGGATCGATTTGAAATTAATATTTTTTTCGCCTTAAATGATATGCTTCCAGATTGGTCTCATCTTTTTCAAAATCCTGTTCTGATGATCGGATCCATGAGGAATTGAGGGTACTCCTCAAATATTATAGGCAATCTTATAGTATTTTTATTGAGGACTTTTACAGTCAAAAAGTGACATTTGATGAAGTGGGTTTGATGGTGTGGTGAATTGCCAACGAAACTTCATACTCACACAGATATCACGATGAACATAGTTATGCGACTACGACAATACTTGAATAAATGAATGGCTCTGAATAGTTATGTTGATAGTGATATCATCGAAGTGATCTGATGATCACGATGGAGCCGGGAGATAGGCACCGAAACTCCGTAATTAATCAATGTATCCTAACCGAGTTTGGGCTTGTTAGAATTGTCATGAGATGCACTTTGGCTTCAAGGTACTATCGAACTGGGGACCAAGTCTGCTATTTTTATAAATTTATCATTCCATTCTATGCCACTTCTTTCAACGGAGTGTCAGTGGTTGACCATTGGAAAGTCATAATGACGCCATTATATTAGAAGATTAACCAAAATTTTCAAAATAGACAATTATGACAACAATGATAGACCATTCTGACACTATTGTAATAGCAGACTTGAGGCTCTGATCTGATGATAGAGCCGGAAGGTGGATGGTGGACACGGGAACTTCATAATAAAACAATTTGGTTGTGGGTTAATTGGAATTGATTAGTTAGTTGAAAATTATAGGCTATAATTGTGTAAACTAAAAAGTGTGAAATAAAAAAAAAATTAAAAAAAATAACTGACTTCACTAAAAAAACCATAAAACGATCAAAATAACTTTAATTTCGGAAGTCAGTATTTTAAATAAGAAACAAACAATATCTAGAAACACGGAAAGTCGGAAGTCGGAAGTCGCCGATTTAAAGTTATTTCGACCGTTTTAGTGTTTTTTTTAGTGAAGTCGGTTTTTTTTTGTATTTTTTGTGTAAACTAAAAAGTGTGAAAAAAAAAAAATAACTGACTTCACTAAAAAAAACATAAAACGATCAAAATAACTTTAATTTCGGAAGTCAGTATTTTAAATAAGAAACAAACAATATCTAGAAACACGGAAAGTCGGAAGTCGGAAGTCGCCGATTTAAAGTTATTTTGACCGTTTTAGTGTTTTTTTAGTGAAGTCGGTTTTTTTTTGTATTTTTTTTTTACATTTGTATCGGTTTTTTTTCTATTTTTTTTTTTTTTTTCGATATGTATACTGTTTCCACTTGTGGCAGTTCATGAATCGCGACAAGTGGAAACAGTCAATGCAAACCGACACGAAATATTCAATGCATATATTTCTAGAAAAGTATTTTAAAATGCTTCATTGATTTTAATTATTTCAAGATTGTTTTGAGAAATTTTGTTTTTTTTTTTTATAATCCACGGAAATCATTGAAAGCGTGATTTTCATGCTTCAATAGACCTTACTAAAGAAAATGTTTGAAATAAGTTTTTATTTAAAGATATAATTTAGAATTAGTTTAGTGTTATATTTATTATTTTTATATATTAAAATATATTTAACTAGTACAATGTTTAAATGTTTCTTCAAATTAGTTATAATTTATGGTAAGACATTTTCTATTTCTTAGCCATCAGTTGCGATGCCATGGTGTCCCGGTGAAATAAAACCCTTAAAGTCATTGTATAGTACAATTCACGAATGATGGCGGCCTTGAAGTTTGCGCAGAAGGCTGCGCAGTAACGTGTTTTAGGAACCAAATGACGTCGTGCGTGTGCGAGAAGAGTGTGGTATGCGCAAAAGTTCGCAAAGGCTAACTTCACGCCCGCCATCATTCGTGAATTGTACTGTACTGTAGAGTGGTGACCCAGAAACAATTGACTGACAGACAATTATCAACACACATCCGAAGCTAACGGAACTAGGATCATGAAATTTTTCACAATTTAAGGCTTATAGTCCCTTGAACCATCTGGCCGAAATTAAATGGACGCAACTCTCGCACCCACCTAGGTGGCAGAACGCAAATCTGTGCATTTATTTGCGGCCATTAGCGCCCGGAAAGCGCGGCTGATCTTTTAATCCATTTTCTTTGCGAAGTATTGATTGATTTACATGTACTATGTTCACTTTGAAGAATATTTAACCACCAATGTTTATGTGTAAAAATGTGTCTAAAGATCCAAGCCGTTTCGAAGGAGTAGGGAAAAGTTGCGAAATTGCTAAATATTTCTTTTAAACAAAGGTATTAATAGCACGAAAAAATCAAATGTTCATAATGTTGTTCATGAATCTGTAATAAACATATATTTTTTTCAAACCCATAAACCTTGCCGTTACCGAGGAGTAGGCTTCAGAAAGTCACTGTTTTACGGCACTTTTCGGACGCTTGGGCCTTAAGACTTCCTTTTATGACGGCGAGCAGTAAAACAGGATTTTTCCACAATTCACCCTCTAAGCGCATATGAAACAAGCGTAGAAAGTTGTAGAAAAAATACGTTCACGCAGCACCCATTGTTTATTTCATCGACGGCGCGCACTGTTCCCGCGCGCCACAAACAGTTGTCAGCAACAGCAGGGGCCCAGCCGGGTCGAAGCCTATCGGGGCCAGGGTTATTCGAAATCACTCAATCCCCGGTATGAAGGCTTGAAGGAATGGAGTGGGTTTTGTTAGTCAGTAAGAGTCTGACACTATCTCTCGCTCCGCCCAAGAGCGGATAGACAGACAGACGGACGGACAGCGGGACCATAAAAATAACGTGTGTACAGTTGCCATCACGGATTTTGAACACTTGCGCAGAAGTCAAATATTCGGTCTCTTTAGTGGTGCGACGTGCGACGCGGGGGCGGGGAGTATCAGTGATTGGCTGGCCCATCGCGTCATACGTTACACCTCATTCGTTCACTGCGTTGCTGCATGTATCTAACAACGAAGACGATTGGCTCGCCAATGTATGGAATGCACAAAGCGATTCCCACTCTGACGCCGAGCGCTCAAGATCCGTGATGGCTACTTTATTTCCTATAATTTCCAGGAATACAGCAACAAGTCATATCACACACAGTAAACGTGGAAGAAAAGGTTCATTCCTACAGACACAAGTTGAAGAAACAAATTCAGAAGATCCATAGGTCCATACCAGATGAACCTCAGGGGTTTCTGGATAACTATGATCTGATCGTTGGGGAGCCGGCAGAAGTGAAGATTAAACATCCTCATTTAAGGAGTGGACAACGCCATAAACATCGTGTTAGAAAACATCGCGCAAGTTTGAGCCACAAAATAGGTAGGTACAGAAGACTAAATCTACATACAAAGCACGCTCAAGCAACACACACATAGACACCGCTCACGGACACGATATCTCGGCTCATTTGCCCGGTCGCATTCGTACAGTAGCCTGATTCACGTAAAATCAAACAAGCCTAATATCGTTGAAGTTTTATAGTCGTCCGATCGAAGTTCTATCCAAAAGCGGTATTCACGTGTTCCATAATCGGGATTGGACATAACGACAACTCAACTGGCTCCAAACTAAACGATCTATCGACGACTTATTTTCAGTTACATTAATATGTACCAGGATAATGTAATACAGATTCTTTTTTTTTAAATCGACTCTTCGACCAAACGACTTTAAGATCGGTGTCGTCCAAAGTCGATTGATAGATGTGAATATGGAAATGGTCGACTAAACGACTAAATCGCTACGATATCGTTACGGTTTTGAAGACGTGAATTGGGCTACAGCGCTGACCCTAGCGCGATCGCCTAGCGTTGGTATAAAAAGTGAAGTACATAGATGAGATTGACTTCTGCACCTATCTATTTTGTATATGAGCTTAAAACCTGGTACTCATTAATAAATAATATTTCACAATTATCACACAACATCATTTAGGTCCAAACTAAGCAGAGCTTCCTATAACATGCTTAGCTGTGAGAACTAGACAACTGATAATAGTAGTTTATGTGACTAGGGGATAAAGCAGTGTCTTTAAGTCGCGGGCGGCATGTTGAATTCCGAACGAAACGAAGGTTGCTGATTTTAATCCCGAACGACAGTGAGGGATTTATAAAATTAACTCCCGAGCATTGCGAGAGAGTTAATAAAGAAGCCTGAGTGAAGTGAGGAATTCAAGCCGCCCAAGGCAAAGACAGCTTTATCCCCGTGTTTATACTCTAGTTTTTACACCATCTGTGAGATAATTTAAAATCAATTTGTTCGACCAAATCATATATTATAGAAATATAAGTATTTTATTTACAAGTTCATCAAACAAACAAAATTCACTACTCCATTAATCTATAGTTTCAATTTTCTATAATTTGCTCCCGTCAGTAAGCACGTTTTATTCTATTTTCTTTTTTTGTAAGTGGCCAGTTTGAATTTCAAGTCAACTTTTGCGATGCACGTACATTTTAATTCACAATGTTGTCGATTTTTTGTGTTCCATATTCAAATCTCATTATTCCCTAGGGATCGGCCATACTGCATTATTCCCTAGGGATAGAATGACTTGCTATTGTACGTCATACATACCTATACGACATTATCGAGCAGGTGGTGTAAAAACATGCTTACATAATTCTAAACACACACATACATATTATAGATAAATTATACCCAAGACACAGAACAAATGATCAGGCTTATCACACAAACATTTGTCATGTTGTCAGTGTTTTACAAATAACCCCTGTATATAGGGTGGCGGGTAATTAGTGACCGATAATTATACACGTGACTGTATTCATGTTTACAAACAACTTTCTCAAATAAACTTTTTTTTATACTCATTATTTAACCGTAACATGTAGGTACCTACACTGATTACATACACCGATGGGTTTGCAAGCGGCGCGGGTGCACTATCACTGTTGTAGTTAAGGTACATGAGACAACGGCGTTACGCGGCTAACAGCTGAGAGGTCGCACACGCGCTCTAATTTGCGCGAACAGCTGTTATGTTATTGTGATAAAACTAATGAGTATATAAAACAAGTTTCTTTGGGAAAGTTGTTTGTAATTATGAGTACAATCATGTCTATAAGTATCGGTCACTAATTACCAGTCACCCTATTTAAATGGATTATTAAATTCTAGGACCGAACGTCACTGTAAGTTCAACAACGATTTTATCGGAAGCAACAACAGTGAATTTTTCTGAAACAATATCAACGAATTTTCCTGAAACAGTAACAACGACCACAGATAACCTAGAAACAAGTGCTATCACGAGTTATGTCAGTAATGACAGCTTTGAAACTAACGTAAAGATGTTAGAAGCAAAAGTAGAAACAGCAATAGCAAACTTAACTGATTACTTAAAACAGTCTAAGATGAGAAATGTCTTAACAACGACATACTCTCCACGGAGAGTGAACCAGCAAGTGTCACCGAAAATTCCTTTCTTTAGAAGATTTAACTTTATGCATGATAGCGAAAGGAATAAGCCACAGAAATGGGTACATTGTTTGGACTTGATTACGCCTAGGTTACTAGGCATGAAAGACGAATCTAAATTACAAGTAGTGACCCACACTCATGGTGATGTCAAAAGGTAAGTGGTATAAAGTGTTAGAGGAAGTATCCGGGTCGAAGGACCAATAGTAATGTTTTTAAGCTATTGCATAGCTTTTATCGCGGGCCTTGAGCGTGCAGACCGAATCCAGAAATTACGTAACGAAAATAACCTAACACCCCCCACTCATTTGTTTTTTGAGCGTGGTGACGGATAAGAAAACAAATGAGTGAACAATCAATCAAAATTCAATTCAATGTGTGAAAGTGTAACTTCAATTAATATCAAAGAAAAAAAAAACAAAGGAAAAAAATACTGCATAAATAAAATAAATAAATAATTAAGTATAATTGCATAAGTTGATAAAAAATGCTATGCAATAGCTTTACCGCGGCAGCCCCCGAGTGCCACACGTCTTTTTTTTTATTTAATGGCCTTTGACCACTATCTCACCTGATGGTAAGCGATGATGTGGCCAACGATGAAACACGTTTGCCTAAAAGCAATCTATTCACTCTTAGCTTAAAGATCCCTAAGTTATAGCTATCAGGAAACACAGACTCCGGCAGGAATTCCACTCCTTAGATGTACGTATAATGAATGTGTTTCCAAAACGCTTTGTACGTATGGGTGGGATGTCCACCATGTACCGGTGGCGCAACGCCGTACGTCTTGTGGTACGATGATGGAACGGACTTGGCGGAATTAAATTGTATTATAATGTAGGATCACTTTTTCCTTTTCGGTAATTTTTGTTAGGTTATAACCTGTTGGACATCACGAGCATGGCAATTGAGAGTTTGTCATGCTCACTCAAATGTCTTGCGGTGGCACGTGTTATTGGGTCATTCAGTTCCCTTCAAAACGGTTGAACTGAGTGGGGCTGACACACTCGTCATGCTCGTGAACGGGTGCCATCGGTTGAGACTGGTCATCTCTTAGCTACCAGTAGCTTAATTCAGTTTTTTTTTTAATTATATATTTTTATTAGGTACTTATCTACATTGTGCTCACATGTTAGAAGCGACAAGAAATATGTAACCAACATTTATGTAACTCGTAATATGATTTAAAAAAAAGTGTCCATGGAGTTTCTTGCACGTTCTTCTCCATAGAGATCTACCAGTGAGTCGGAGCGGTGCTTATGCGACGTAGGGCTTGACTGTTGGCATCGACCAGGAGAGGTTCTTTATGGCTCTTCATGTGACTTGCCGAAGGTGCGGTGTGCCAAGCCAAGGTCGCTGATGAGGCTGAAGGTGATGACCAGGTATGACCAGGTAGGCATGCTGGTGGTTAGGATACCCTCTAAAGCCGTAGGTGCTGGCTGTATGGCTCGCTGCTCGAAAGCTTGAGGAAGTGATGATGACGTCACGAAGTAGTAGCTGCACGAAGGCTACGCTGACGTTCATAGTCGAGGGTCACCAGTTTGTAGGTAAGCGGAACAGAGAGTAAAGTCCCGCAAACATCCGTTGAAAAGGGAGGATCCTCCGACCAGACAGGTGTTATAGTCTGGTAGGCGACTGCCTGATAGATGATTTCGGGCTGTCGTATATGTTCAAATCGCGCGGAGATTTTTGATTGCGCGATGCAGGATTTCGTACTTTCTTCGTAGTTCTTATGTGGCGCTATAGATGTCGCTACAATTTAACTAAAAATAAGTCGATAGATCGTGAATACCTATTTTGGATAGGACTTCGATCGAACGACTATAAAACTTTAACGATATTTGGCTTGTTTGATTTTACGTGAATCAGGCTACAGTTCGGCATACCAACGACGCCCACGTTGTCACCCTCCCTGAAGAAAGAAAGAAAGAAAGAAAAAGTGTTTATTCACGTCAATCATCTGCTAACTGTCTTAACTAGCAATTGATATTTTTCCACGGGAAGCGTTTTTCGGTTGGACGTTACAATCAGGTTCTTGTAGTTGCGATAGCTGTAACTGTATTAATGAATTAATAGGGGTTTTATATTAATATTTTTTTTTTATGTTGGGAAAAATAATCCAATGACAACCCCCGCTCTTGGGGGAGCGGGAGATATTGTCAGACTCTTACTTACTTTTCGGATAACCCTGGCCCCAGTAGGTTCGACCCGGCTGGCCCGCTGCTGTTGCTGACAACTCCTTGAGGCGCGCGGGAACAGTGCGCGCCGTCAACGACTTGGGCTTGGTCCGGACAGTTAACGGACGGCCGGACAGCGAGCTACCCATTGCTCACTGTCCGCAAGCCCGCGCCTACGGTGGCCGGAAATCGGGATCAGAATCCCGGCGGCGGTGGCGAAAACGCCGTTGCGAGTATTACTGCTTCGCAGAAGTCGGCGACCGCTTGCCAGTCCTCGCTCCGGACCATGGCCTTAACCAAGGCCCGGCGCGAGAGGTCTTCACCGCCGATCGCCTCCACGAGGGCACGGTGATGCTCCGCCCAGTTTATATTAATCTTGGCATATTCTTTTAGTTAGTACTGGCCCTAAAGCGCTAAGGTACGAAGACAGTGTAGATATGTTTTCCCTTCTTTTACACTAACGCAAAACAAAATATGTGAATATCTTCTAAACGATGAACGACACATAATATGACGATGATTAGAGAAAACTTATTCGAAATAACGTTATGAACACGTAGGTAATATCAGTGCAGATACAGTACAATTCACGAATGATGGCGGACGTGAAGTTTGCGTAGAAGGCTGCGCAGTAACGTGTTTTAGGAATCAAATGGCGACGTGCGTGTGCGAGAAGAGTGAAGTATGCGCGAACGTTCGCAAAGGCCGCCATCATTCGTGAATTGTACTGTACGTCAGTTTGTGGGACAGGAAAGAGGGGAGGACACGACGACGTGTCCGCAATGTAGTTCTACCTTAATATTTTTTTTCAGATTGGCTCATTTACTTTACACCGATGTTAGAAAATTCAATGCTCAGGATATGGTTTCATTACTATCACAAATAAGTAAAATGCGCATTCGGATGTACCAGTGGGATCAAAACGCCATTACATTGATTTTTAATGTAATAATAAAAGGTATTATCTTTTTCTTAGTTTATAATAATAATAATTTATTTTCAGGCATCGGAGGCCCATAGAAAAATACATAAAATAATCTTATAAAATAATAAACTAATAGATATTATAACAACAAAACTTATTTAATAATTATACACGTAACATCGGCGTCGTGTTCCGCTGCGTGGTGTCGCGTAGCCGTCCTCGGAAACGTCGATACACGACACCTTTCGGCCAAAAGTCCTCTCTCAAAAAGGTCTCCAGGTGGTGGGTTGTAACTCGTATCACGAACGATTTGAAGTTGGTGTCGTATCCAGCCTTTTGACCCTGAGAGTCAAGTTGCTCTTTATCTTCAGATACTTCACGATTTCCTCAACCTTCGTAGAGCAATGCAAACGTGAAATATACAGCTGCGTCGTAGGCACAGTAGGATGCAGCAGCATATTTGGTCCACTCGGTGCGGTAACGCACAGGTTACGGGAACAGGGCTTCTTCTTCTTATGTTAGCCTACAGGGGGGCGCTCGCCACGGTCTCACACCTAAAGGGGCATCGCACAACCGAGGCCTCCTTAAGCAAAATGGTTGGTTTTTATCATCGTCGGTATTTGATCTAGCTACACCGTTAAATTTTAATCGTTTTAATCTCGTAGTGGGTCGATCCGGTACATGAAACACTATCGATTTGTAAAGATAATATAAAGTACCTTTTTTTCAAAACTCGTATTAATTTAGGTTGGTTGTACGCAACGCCGACTATTAACTACAGGTCATTGAACTCGCTCTGCTGACGTTTTCTTAAAGATATTAATTTCGTACATGCGTAAATTAATACGAGTTTTGAAAGAAAAGTACTTTATTTTTTTATTTTATCTTTACAAATCGATAGTGTTTCATGTACCTACCGGATCGACCCTCCACGGGATTAAAACGATCAAAATTTAACGGTGTACACTTATAATACACCTGTAAAAGTGAAAATTCTGTACATTGACAATATCAAAAAAGTTAATGGCAGAGGGTGTTACTAGACCGACACCGAACTTAAAAATGTGATTAAAAAAAAATTTTGTCTGTCTGTCTGTTTGTTCAGGCATCACGCAAAAACTACCGGTTCGATTACGATGTAACTGTTATAATTGTCCTTTAATATCGTAGGCACCACACTGGGTACTTTTTATCCCGGAAAAGTATATACAATAAAAAACAAACTTAATTTTGCGGTTCGATCCCTAGACCCGATTACTGTACCAACCGCAAATAATAAGTTTACGTCAATATTAAGGTACGTCACTCGCAGTGGAGTTCACTACGGGGAGTTCACTAACCCCCCACAGAAAGAGGAACCGTGTTATCCCGAATTTAACGCGAGCAAAGCCGCGGGCGAAAGCTAGTTGATAATAAAATTATGGATTCTATGGTGCTGATTTAGACCCGAGTGATCGCATTTTTTGTAAAATATTGAATTTTACTAAAGCACTTAAACCAATTTTCGCAAACAAATGGGGGATGAAAACCACCATTTTAGTGGAAAATCCACTAAGTTGGCAACACTGACCGTACGCTGCTAGCCTGTTTTCTCTTGATGGTGTGCGCCGTGCCATAGACAAAGAAAGAAAAGAAAGAGACAAAGAAAAGTATTTATTTTGGCGCAATAAACATTGTAGGCAAACACAAAACAAAAAATAAATAAATAAAAAGTAACATTGTCTGTCACACGTTTGCGCCAAAAAAGGTCCAGTTCAGCGAAATGCCAGACTACTACGGGTAGTAGTCTGACGCTGGTTTTCAACTGAACCTTATTTGGAGTGAACGGAGACAAAACAGTCTTATCACAAGCAAATCTGCGACGTCGTAGACAAGTCTGGTCAAGCACACTTAGCCAAGTTGTTATTCTGCAATCGTTAACGCTGTCGAAAAGTGATGAAACGTATGGGAATGACGTCATCTCAACGTAAAGTCGCGTGGTCAGAACAAACCAATAGACAATTCGTAGCCAAGTTCACATCGTTCAAAATCGTTTCTACAATATTTAACGCTACATCCTTTGTTATGTAAACGCTACGTTGTAGAACGAGCGGCCGACTCAGGCGCGTCAACATGGCTACCAACTTATCGTTTTCTACAATTGCTGTCGCCGAGGCGTTACCGATTAGAGAACGGAATTCGATTGTACCTTGACTAGGGGGGCTGGTCTGTTTAAGGTCTTGTCTCAAGTATGCCCAGGCCCTAAATCTATTCTTATCACAAGCTTTTATTTAGTTTCACCTGTCCCAATGTTTGTCTGTACCTAATCAAATCTTGCAAATTAAAGATCCACTTCCCGGTTACCGATTGAGCAGAAATTTTGCATGCATGTGTAAATCAGATTTTTTTTTTTACTCTAGCCGTTGCTTTCCCACTGCTGGGCAAAGGCCTTCCCCAAGTCCTTCCAAACTTTCTTCTCCTGCGCCGTCTCAAACCAGTCCTCGCGGTACGCGTCCAGATCATCCCGCCACCTCTTTCTAGGCCGACCTCGACGGCGCTTTACTTCAGTAGGGACCCACTGTGTGGCGCTCGCCCAGCGGTCTCTATGCATGCGGCTGACATGACCCGCCCAGTCCCATTTGAGCCTGGCAGCCTTTTTGCCCACGTCTATGATACCTGTTATGGAGCGTAACGTGTCGTTTCGTTTTCGGTCTGTTCTTTTTACGCCCAGAATGTTGCGCTCCATAGCTCTCTGGCAAACCCCAAGGCGAAACTTTTGTAGTTGGGTGAGAGACCAGTTAAATCTGATGACAATGCAAAATTATTACGACATGGAACTGATCTGATGACGGAACTGGAAGGTGGCCATAGGCACTCAGATAACCCTGTCGTGTTTTAGTTTTTTTGGAATGGTCTTGATGAATATTAAATTAAAGGTATTATATACCGCGTTATAAAAGCTTGCTATTAAAGGAGTTTTTAATTAAAACAAAATTTTAACCGACTTCTAAAAAAGGAGGAGGTTCTCAATTCGGATGTTTGTATTTTTCATAGCAAGCTCTTAAAGGACGGTATGTTCTCGTCAAGACGAATCATACGAGCCCAAACTCGATGGAGTTGTGTCGTTTAACTGCCAAGCTCCTATAGCCACCTTCCGGTTCCATCATCAGATCAGCTCCATGTCATAATAATAGTGCATTGTCATCTGATTTACACATGCATACAAAATTTCAGTTCAATCGGTAACTGGGAAATAAATCACATTTAATTTGCAAGATATGATAACATAAATACAAACATCGGTACAGATGAAACTAAATACAGTACAATTCACGAATGATGGCGGCCGTGAAGCTAGCCTTTGCGAAAGTTCGCGTATACTACAGGTCACGCGGTGAATTAAGATCGCTCGGTAAAAGTAGTGGGGGCAATCGGCGCATGTGTACAATTGCGCACTGAAATTCTTAGTGTGTTAGGATTTTATTTTTAATTTCGTATGTTTAAACCTTAGTAACATAACTTATAATAACACTAGTTTTTGCTTGTAATTTATCTTGTAGATAAGTAGGTAAATTCAGAAAACTTAAAAAATTTAAAATTAGAATTAAAATAATATAAAAAATAATTTCGTTAGTTTCTTTCTTCTTCACGTCGTAAACCATTTTTCTGGCTAGCCGTTTTAAAACTTTATTTTTAACCATTTTTTTTACGACTACGTATTACTAATACGATAACACAAGCTGTACGCAACAGTACCCAAATACAACAGTATCCAATGAGACGCGAGAACGCAACGCGGGAATTGAAGAGCGACTCTATCTACCAATGACGTGTCGCCGACGGCGCACACCCGCCCGCACGTCGCCAAATAGACCTTAGAATTGAATACTGCGCATGCCCCTTCCACTTTTGCCGAGCATTTGGTTCCTAAAACACGTTTCTGCGCAGCCTTCTGCGCAACATCACGGCCGCCATCATTCGTGAATTGTACTGCAAAAGCTTGTAAAAATGATTCTTATTGAAAACTTGTTTTTCAGGCTCAGTACACGATTTTAAAACTTTGAAATCTGGAATTAAAGAATTGTTTAGAAAATGGCATCTAGATGTTTCAGATATGCGGGTGTTTTTATCGCAAACAAGGTTGTTTCGACCACCTTGCATTGACATTACTGGATTTTTTGGTAAGTTAATTATCTGACTCGCCTATTGATTTTGTAATTATTACAATAGGCTAGACGCCGTAAAAATTGTAATTAGTCCGTCTTTTAGATTATTCAAAAATAAGGGACACGTATTTTTTTATTTGCAAATTAAACCAAAAGTGACAAAGATATAGCCCATTAAAGTTACGTGTAACGTCACGCCGTGCTGCATTTTTTCGCACGGGGTGACGTCACACGTAAATTTAATGGGCTATATCTTTGTTATTTTTTGTTTAATCGGAAACAGAAAAAAAAACGTGTCCAATATTTTTTTATAATCTAAAATACGGACTAAATAAAATGTAATTATTTTGACCCTGAATACTACCCTATTGCCGTCACGGATCTTGAGCGCTGGCTTCAAGTTGCGCAGAAGTCAAATATTCGGTCTCTTTAGTAGTGCGATGTGAGACGCGGGGGCGGGGAGTGTCATTGTTTGGCTCGTCGCGCCATCGCGTCATAGACGTCACTCCTAATTCGTTCGCTGCGTTGCTGCATGTATCTAACAACGAAGACGATTGGCTCGCCAATGTACGGAATTCGCAAAGCGATCCCCACTCTGACGCCGAGCGCTCAAGATCCGTTTTGGCAACTGTATCAGGAAACACAGACTCCGGCAGGGAATTCCACTCCATAGTTGTACGCATAATGAATGTGTTCCCAAAACGCTTTGTACGTATGGGTGGGATGATTTGAATTGATTATTATATATTATCTTTTAATGTTTGACTGGCCTGTTGGTCTAGTGGTTAGTGACCCTGACTGCTATGCTGGAGGTCGTGGGTTCGATTCCCACCCAGGACAAATGTTTGTTTGATGAGCATAATCATTTGTTCTGTGTCTGGGTGTAATTTATCTATAATATGTATGTACTTAGAAATATATAAGTATGTTTATCAGTTGTCTAGTACCCATAACACAAGCTCTGCTTAGCTTGGGACTAGACGGCGTTGTGTGATAGTTGTGGAATATTATATTATTATATTATATTAATGTTTCAGGGCTTACAAAGAAAACTCTTGTTACCATGCCATACAAACTTGATAAGCCGACGAAGAAGAAGCGTGACCCTAATGTATCGTGCAAAAGTAAAGAAAATGTTGAGCCATATGACAATAGAAATCCTTGATTTAAAAAATGAGATTATTTATTTTCAATACTCGAAAACCTACTCTTATCCCACCGCTTATATGCACGTTTTAACTGTTTTTCGCACTAGTGCGGAAAAGTGCGCGTGTTAACCCCGTAACAATCTTTTTACATTTATTTTAACAGGCTGGGTGCGCGTCGACCACATGTAAACATATTTCTAAATAAAAAAAATCAAAGCCGTTTGAAAGGAGTAGGGAAAAAGAGCGAAAAAAATGGTTGTTTTTATTTTTTAAGCTATTGCATAGCTTCTATCGCGGGCCTTGAGCGTGGAGACCGAATCCAGAAATTCCGTAACGAAAATAACCTAACACCCCCCACTCATTTGTTTTTTGAGCGTGGTGACCGATAAGAAAACAAATGAGTGAACAATCAATCAAAATTCATTTCAATGTGTGAAAGTGTAACTTCAATTAATATGAAAGAAAAATAAACCAAGGAAAAAAAATACTGCATAAATAAAATACATAAATAATTATAATTGCATAAGTTGATAAAAATGCTACGCAATAGCTTTACCGCGGCAGTCCCCGAGTATCACACGTCTTTTTTTTTGTTTGCGCAAATAGGTACAACGGGCTGTTGTCCGCACCTGGTCGAGGCCATGGTCCGGAGCGAGTAGGAGTGGCAGGCGGTCGCCGACTTCTGCGAAGCAGTAATGCTCGCTAAGGAGGAGGCCGACCGCATCAGGCAACGGCACTCTCGCCGCCGCCGCCGGGATTCCGATCCCGATTTCCAGGCACCGTAGGCGCGGGCTTGCGGACAGTGAGCAATGGGTAGCTCGCTGTCCGGCCGTCCGGTAACCGTCCGGACCAAGACCAAGTCGTCGACGGCGCGCGCTGTTCCCGCGCGCCTCAAGGAGTTGTCAGTAACAGCAGGGGCCCAGCCGGGTCGAAGCCTACTGGGGCCAGGGTAATCCGAAAGGGCGCTCGAGCCCCGGTACGAAGGCTAGAAGGAACGGGATGGGTTTTTTAGTCAGTAAGAGTCTGACACTATCTCCCGCTCCGCCCAAGAGCGGGGGTTGTCATAAGATGATTTTTCCCATCGAAAAAAAAAAGGCTGTTGTCCGCAACTGCACGACTAAAGCGCATATTTTGCGCACGGCTGGGACAAATGTGTCATTCGATCCACCCCAGCTCCTCAAGAAAGGCCAGCAGCGGCTTGGTATCGCTAACCATTTCACGAAGGTTACCTGGGTTACCGAAGTACTTTGCCCTGTATCCAGCGACTACAGGGCAGCTTAGAAGCAGATGAGCTGCTGTCTCGTCCTCCTCCATGCAGGCTCTGTAGAGCGGACTGTCTGTAACTCCTAAGACAGAAAGAATAGAATAGAATAGAATAGAATAGCATTTATTCGGCGCAAGCAACACAATATACAACAACATAAAATAATACAATACAAGTTGCAGTGACTGTGCCTGAACCGAAAGGGTCACCAACTCAGCAATTGCTGGGTGTCAAAGTGTGGAAAGGTGTGGAAAGGTGCTTGTCAAAGGTCCCGTGGCCAGTTTCGTAGGGCATTTTTCGTAAAACGGCCGTCGATGGAGGGAAGTGCCTCCTTGGCCTGCCTGCACTCGCCATGTTTTGTTTGCGAAAAGTATTAGTTTTAATTTTTACCTCAAAAAAGAAAAAAAACGGTACCCTTATAGGGTGGGGTCTAGTTCCGAAAGGGACGCTCGGCCCTTATGAAGGGCAACGAAGGTACGGGATGGGTTTTATAGTCAGTAAGAGTTCGACACTATCCCCTGCTCCGCCCAATGGTGGGGAATGTCATTTAGATGATTTTACCCACTGAAAATAAAACCCTAAATACGATCGTCCGTCTGTCTGGCTATCTGTCTGTCTTTCAAGACCCTTAATCGGGAATGCGTGGTAGTTTAGAGTTGAAATTAAAACCTTATACTCAGGACTGCGGTCCCTGAAACTGTGAATTAATCAAACTTGTACGTTAAGGCTTAAGGTCATATCTCACTTACACGACTCTGCTCCCACCCGGCAAAAAGAATATCATTCAAATATGGGCTTTAAAAATTGCTATTACAATATATTTTACATAGGCATCATAAATTAGCAGACAGCTCGCTGTCAGCGAGCTTACCGCCGCCGTCAGACTGCTCGGCAGCTCGCTGTCAGCGAGCTTACCGCCGCCGTCAGACTGCTCGGTAGTTGACGCCTCGCTGGCCGCATGTTGTAGACGAGCGGTCGCCGCGGTGTCCGCGCGCTCACTGCTGGCAGTCACTGCGGTGCCCGCGCGCTCACTGCTAGCAGTCGCTGCGGTGCCCGCGCGCTCACTGCTAGCAGTCGCTGCTGCGTGGCGTTGCCACTCATTCGGTCAACTCAGTATCTACACAAAAAAAAGAGCGGTCGGCGGGTGGACAGCTGGCAGTCTGCTAGTGTCGCCGCGTGGACTGCTGAGTGCCTGCTAGCTGTCGCCGCGTGGACTGCTGGGTGCCTACTATTTGTCGCCGCGTGGACTGCTGGGTGCCTACTAGCTGTCGCCACGTGGACTGCTGGGTGCCTACTATCTGTCGCCGCGTGGACTGCTGGGTGCCTACTAGCTGTAACCGCGTGGACTGCTGGGTGCCTGCTAGCTGTCGCCGCGTGGACTGCGAGCAGTCGTCTCAGTTTAGGGCGGTGTTGGGTGGGAGCGGTGTTGGAACAGAGTCGTTTAACTGTGCTATGTACGCAAAATACGCGCTTAAGACGTGGAGTTGCGGACAACAGCCCGTTGTACCTATAACTGTGCTATGACCTTTATCGTCCCTTGAACCATCTGGCCGAAATTAAATGGTCACAACTTTCGTACACGTCTGGGCGACAGTACGACTATCTGTGCATTTGTTTGCGTCCAGCTGCGCCCGGATAGAACCCCGCTGACTTTTAAATCCATTTTCTTTGCGAAATATTTATTGAGAAATATTTATTAATTTACGTATTCTATTTACGTTTCTAAAGACCCAAGCCGTTTCAAAGGAGTAGGGAAAAGTTGCGAATGTGAATTGTTGTATGTAATATTTTTTTTAGACAAAATTATTAATCGCACGAAAAAATCAAATGTTGATAATGTTGTTCATGAATCTATAATAAACATATATATTTTTCATTACTCATACTCTGAAAGTAGATCTGAAGTTGCCTGAAGTGTGGGTTGAAAATTATACTTTTTATCCTTAGTCCCTCGAACTGGCAACTCCTTCTCGAGACGAAATATATTACTTTCACTCCTAGGATAACAATATACTATTTCAAACCTATAAACCTGGCCGTTACCGAGGACTAGTCTCTGTAGGCTGCAAAAACCGGCTAAGTGCGAGTCGGACTCGCCCATGAAGGGTTCCGTAGCAGCAAATAACATAATATAAAAGTTCTAGTAATGTGTTGTAACTTTGATCTATGTTTTAATAATAGTGTATTTTTTTCGATTTATGACGTATAAAAAAAAACTACTAACTAGATTTCGTTCAAACCAATTTTCGTTGGCAGTTTTTATAGTAATGTACATCATATATTTTTTTTATAAGTTAGAGGGGGGGGACACACATTTTACCACTTAGGAAGTGTCTCTCGCGCATACTATTCGATTTAGAAAAAAATGATATTAGAAACCTCAGTATCATTTTTGAAGACTTATCCATAGATACCCCACAAGTAAAGGTTTGATGAAAAAAAAATGTTTGAGTTTCAGTTCTAAGTATGGGGTACCCCCAAAATTTACTGCTTTTTTTCTATTTTAATGTGAAAATCTTAATGCGGTTTACATAATAAATCTACTTACAAAGTTTCAACAGTATAGCTCTTATAGTTTCAGAAAAAAGTGGCTGTGACATACGGACGGACAGACAGACGGACATGACGAATCTATAAGGATTCCGTTTTTTGCCATTTGGCGTAGCCAACCCCTAAAAAACCCTAAAAAAGATACGGCCGTAAACATGTTAAAAAAAACGTACATTTCGACACACCCAAAGGAATTAATAATTCATATTGTTACTTCCCGTTATTCCACAATCCTGTAATTTGGCATGAAGCAAGTTCTCAGCTTATGAAATATCTGGAAACTGTAAATTTGTAGTAACGTCACGAAAACAAAACTCTTTGGCTATTCGTAATAAAATGTTTGAGACTATACGCGAATCGAAAAAGGTCATGTTTTATGGCACTGCTCAGGAGTTAGGGTCTTAAAAAACTTGTGCTAAGTTGGTAAACTTCAAGGACGTACCCAGGGGGGTCCAAGGGGTCCGGACCCCTCCCGAAAATAGATGCAACCCATAAAATCCCACCCATACGCACAAAACGTTTTGCGAACACATTTATTGTGCGTACAGCCAAGGAGTGAAATTCCCTGCCGGAATCTGTGTTTCCTGCTAGCTACAACTTAGGAGTCTTTAAGTCGAGAGTGAATAGGTTTCTTTTAGGCAAGCGTGCTCCATCGTCGACCACATCATCGCTTACCATCAGGTGAGATAGTGGTAAAACGCAAGCCTATCATTAATAAAAAAAAAATCCCTCAGTAGTAAGTACAGTGCCAAATATGACTCTCAGTTTTGATCTGCGGGGCGGGCGGGTGGTGGCGGGGCATCTCAACGGTCAGATCTTTTCAGTAGACGACGTTTTACACCAAATGTCCTTATGACCAAGACGTTTAAATTTAACGTTATAATACTGTCTTATATTACCAAGATATGCATTAAATAATTTGTGAAAACAATTTTCTTTTAATTTACGACAAAATTTTAAGTATCCATTTACGCGATACTTTAATCATTTGCCTGGACCTGGACCCCCCCCCCCCCCCGACAAAAAATTCTGGGTACGTGCTTGGTAAACTTAGCACAAGTTTTTTAAGACCGTAACTCCAACTCAAGGCCAAAAGGAGGCCGGCCGCATCAGGCAAAGATGCTCACGCCCCAGCCACCGCCGGAATTTCGATCCCGATTTCCGGCCACCGTAGGCGTGGGCACGCGGACGGCGAGCAATAGGTAGCTCGCTGTCCGATCGACCGATAACCATCCGGACCGAGCCCAAGCCGAGAGCAGTACACGCCGTCGACGGTACTGTTCCTGCGCGCCTCAAGGAGTTGTCAGCAACCGTAGGGGCCCAGCAGGGTCGAAGCCTACAGGGGCCAAAGGTCTCTCTCTGAAAGGAATTGTCGGCCCCGGTATGAAAGGAACGAAGGAACAGGGTAGGTTTTTTAGTCAGTAAAAGTCTGACACTATCTCCGGTTTTTACCCACCGCTAAAGCCGATAAACCCCAAGGCTAAAGTTACCCTATTTCACTCAGTATTAATTAAAGATACAATTTAAGTTAATCAGGCAACATAATTTGCAGTAAATTATTTATTACCTATTTTGTAGTTATTTTTATCATAATTACTGCATGTTAAATTTGATCATTATACGATGTTAAACAGCGATGCAATTTGCGCGAAACATGAGAAATATTTAATTTATAATTCGACCTTTCTTTCTTTAAAAGTGAGAAAGAGATTGAAGAATTTTTTTATTTCCCCTGAGACCCCAGATTTAAATAGGTATAAATACGGATTTATAAATAGAAAAGGTTGCTTATTTTCGAAATTTACAGGCTACTTTATGAAAAATTTCTTATTTACATTCTTAGATACATAACCAATAAATAAACGCTCAAAATTTTATTAATCTATGTGGACTTTTAATAATATTAGTGTTCAACCGAATGGCGCAAAATCACGCGGGAACGCCGGCGTTCGCTTGGGGTTTGAGGGGTATGTCTAAATATGGGTACAGACTGGTGTCGTAACATGCAATGTAACTTCAAGGTCCTGCACGCTTAGCCAAGTTGTTATTCTGCAATCGTTAACGCTGTCGAAAAGTAATGAAACGTATGGGAATGACGTCATCTCAACGTTAAGTCGCGTGGTCGGAACAAACGAATAGAAAATTCGTAGCCAAGTTCACATCGTTCAAAATGATAGAATGAATTTCTACAACGTTTAACGCTACATCCTTTGATAAACAAACGCTACATTGTAGAACGAGGGGCCGACGCAGGTGCGTCAACATGGCTACCCACTTATCGTTTTCTACAATTGCTGACACCGAAGCGTTACCGATTGGAGAACGGAATTCGACATGATACGGTTGTAACTTGGCTAGGGGGGCTATACCCCTAGCCAAGTTGCTAATCTACAATAGTTAACGCTTGTAAAAGCTTCAAATGTACGGGAATGACGTCGTCCTAACGCTCAGTTACGTGGTCAGAACAAAAGAATTGGCGGCAAGGTCAACTCGAAGCGTTCGGCGCAAGCGAAACGTTTGTAACTTGGCTAGGAGGGCAGTTAACCGTCACGCTATCGCAGACTCCGATTTCTTCCCACAATCTATCCGTCTTTTATTTGGCCTCTCTCTCCCTCTCCATCAATCCGCATGTATATTCTTTGGGTATATTCCATGTAAAACTCTTTGTGATCTAAGATCCGATAGAAGAAGTCTCTTCCCCCATTTGTTTTTTGATCATGGTAAATATGCTGCTGCTGAGACCCTTAAACGGCGCAAATACTGTAACCTTATTGGTGATTACAGTTTTGAGCCGTTTGGGGTCGAAACACTTGGTACATGGGGTCCGAGTGCGCGTCTCCTTTTCAAGGAAATTTCTGGACTGATCGACACTTCACGTGACCAGACTTGGCTTGTTCTTCGCCCAAAGAATTAGCATTGCCATTCAAAGTGGCAATGCTGCCAGTCTTCTGGTAAATATTATATGCGAGATAATATGCGTTCATTAAGAACTAAATGCGTAGCTAAATCTGGTGCCAATGGTGTTGGTGCAAAACTTGTCAAACTCTCAAATTAATAATCTACATACCCACGCTAAAATAATCAAACAATTACTCCATATCGAAAATTAGAAAATGTAGTGCCATAAAACAGTAACGCTCTGAAGCCTACTTCTCAGTAACGGTCAGGTTAAAAGGTTTGAAAAATTCATGAACAACATTATCAACTGTTGACTTTTCGTGTGATTAGTATTAAATGTCTAAAAAAAATATTTAACTGTTTCGCAACTTTTCCCTACTCCTTCGAAACTGCTTGGATCTTTAGAAAAAAAAAGACGGGTTGCACTCCGGGAGTGCCGGCAGAAGTGAAAACTTGATTATTAACATTGAAATATATATATATATATATATAAATATATATATACGTATATAGATATATTATATATATGTATTTATATATATCTATATATTTGAAACAGTAGGCCCAGGCATACATTTTCGCCGCGCCGTAGAGAGGGGATAGCTGTCTACTCTCCATCCGTCTTACGCTTTTTCGATCAGGTCACGTGTTCTGACGCGAGTTTAAGATTTTATACCCATTACAGAAAAAGTGCTCAACGCCGCTAAAGAAGTTTTCACTTCAAAAATGTTTACACATAAAAATTGGTGTTTAAATATCCTTCAAAGTGAACATAGCATAAGTATATCAATCAATATTTCGCAAAGAAAATGGATTTAAACGTCAGCGGGCCTATGCCCGGGCGCAGCTAGCCGCAATTAACTTAAAATTACTGCTGCCTAGGCGGGTACGAGTGCTGTGTCCATTTAATTTCGGCCAGATATTCAACAATCACGACACGTAATATTCTTTTTTACCCGACTACGGAGGGTGTCTGTATGTATGAATGTATGTATGTTCATCTGTTCCCTCATAGCTCCTAATCTACTTATTGGAACTCGACATCAGTGGTATCATTAGAACCGTCTTAATAGTCCGCTGAACATAGGCTACGTGACATGTCACAAAACGCGATATGGCGCCCTCTAGCGGACAAAAAGTAATGTGTTAAAAATAAAAATGGAGAAAATAAATACGTCGTGTTTGGTATCATTTGAAAGGGCTTAACTTGTACATTTCTAAAATATTGATCAAATTTAAAGTGACGCCCTCTAGCGGATAAAAAGTAATGAGTTAAAAAATTGTCTTTTAATTATCTCACAGATGTAGATGGTGTAAAAAGTAGAGTATCCAACACGGGGATAAAGCTGTCGTTGTCTTGGGCGGCTTGAATTCCTGACTTCACTCAGGTTTCTTTATTAACTCCTTCGCGATGCTCGGAAGTATATAAATCCCTCACTGACGTTCGGGATTAAAATAGCAACCTTCATTTCGTTCGGAATTCAACATGCCGCCCGCGACTTTAAGACACTCCTTTATCCCCTAGTCACATAATATACTATAAATTGCCCGCGAATGAAGTCGCGTGGCACAGTTAGTAATAATACGAGTAACACATAAATTAGTAAGTAATGTATGTTAAATTTAATTATTAATTTCACAGTTCTTCTACATAACTACTTTTAAATACCTATTTATATTGAAAACCAGTACACGATTGTGTTATTTTTAAAAGGCAATGTTCAATCAATTTGTGAACGGATAAAAAGGCAGCCATTTTGTTTTTTCTTTAATTTTGACAAAACAGTAGGTAGAATCATGAGCGTCCGTAGTTTAATTTAAATTAGTAATAATTTTATTTGTTATCAAAACTGTTGATTTTATACTGGTTAAATTATGTTAAAATATGATGTTTTATTCCTCTTGTTACTATGTGAGTAGAAATTGAAAATTATTTAATCTACCCTTCATTTCATATGTGGAAATTTCGCACTAGTGCGGAAAAGTGCACGTACTTGCCTCCACCCCAACTTTATTACATCACCATCATTACTATCGTTAAAGCCGAAAGACGTCCACTGTTGGGTATAGGCCTCCCCCAAGTGTCGCCACAATGACCGGTCCTGTGTGTCTTGCATCCATCGGATTCCGTGGCCCTCACCAGGTTATCGGTCCACCTTGTGGGAGGGCTTCCCACGCTGCGTCTTCCGGTACGTGGTCGCCACTCCAGAACCTTTCGTCCCCTTCGACCATCTGGTCTGCGAGCATCGTGCCCTGCCCACAGTCACTTAAGTTTGGCGATTCTTCGAGCCTTGTCGGTAACCTTGGTTCTCCTGCGGATATTTATTTATTTATTATAATCTTTATTGTTTACCACATAAACAAAAATACAGGACAAACACTTAAAAGAATAAGTGCACAATGGGCGGTCTTATCGCACAGGGCGATCTCTCACAGACAACCTTTGGATGGACTGAAAGAAAGGAGATAGAGGTGTGTCACGCTTGGGCCGAGCACCGCCGTGTCCTTGTAGGGGCGATCGGCAGGAACGACCTCTCGCGGTCAGGTACAGGCCATGGTCCGGAGCGAGGAGAATTGGCAGGCGGTCGCACGCTTGTGAGAAAGGACTGTCTCACGCCCCAGCCGCCGGGATCCCGACCCCGATTTCCATCCACAGTAAGCGTGGTATTACAAACGGCAATTAATGGGTAACATTCAGCAGCCAGCAGCATTTTGAGTAGCCATCCGGTCGTCCGGTAACCGTCCGGACCGAGCCCTAGTCGTCCACGCGTGCCTCAAAGAGATGTAGGCAGAACCCTAGAATCCCAGCAGGGCCGAAGCCTATGAAAGGGAAACCCAGGGTCCTAAAACGCAAGGCAACGTAAGAACCACCGTCGGCGCGGGCATACGGACAGTGAGCAATGGGTAGCTTGCTATCCGGCCGTCCGGTAACTGTCCGGACCAAGCCGAAGTCATCGACGGCGCACACTGTTGCCGCGCGCCTCAAGGAGTTGTCAGCAACAGCAGGGACCCAGCCGGGTCGAAGCCTACTGGGGCCAGGGTTAGTTTCGAAAGACAGCTCGAGCCCCGACATGAAGGCTAGAAGGAACGGGGTGGGTCTTTTAGTCAGTAAGAGTCTGACAATATCTCCCGCTCCACCCAAGAGCGGGGGTTGTCATTAGATGATTTTTTCCCACCATAAAAAAGGCAACGTAAGAACATAGGAGTGGGTTTTAGTCAGTAAAAGTCTGTCACGTCCTCCCACTCCACCCTAGAACAGGAAAAGTAATTTCCCACTTAAAAAAAAAGACGAACAAGTTTACAGTAATGTTTGTACATGTCTTGAGTTCACGGGCAGTGACAGTGGACAGCTGCATACGGGCACAAAATAGGTAGATACAGAAGTCAATCTCATGTATGTACTTCACTTTTTATACCTACGCTAGGCGATCGCACACACGTCAGCGCGTTGCGCCGAACTGTACGAGTGCGATCGGACAATT
The DNA here is from genome assembly GCA_929112965.1 of Mythimna albipuncta. NCBI lineage: Eukaryota > Metazoa > Arthropoda > Insecta > Lepidoptera > Noctuidae > Mythimna > Mythimna albipuncta. Next base: position 6,057,348 of record OV815985.1, on the reverse strand, counting down.
GAGCCGAGATCTCGTGTCCGTGAGCGGTGTCTATGTGTGCGTTGCTCGAGCGCGCTTTGTATGTAGATTGTCTTCTGTACTTATCTATTTTGTGATACGGGCTTTTGACTAAGGTGAACGTGTTGAACCAAACAGCTCGTGCCGTAACGAGTTGTTAGTATCAATCAATACTACATTTCACTATCATCATCAGCCTTCTTAATGTTCCCACTGCTGGGATTAAGGCCTCCTCTCTAAGAGAGGGACCGGGCCGTAATCCACCACGCGGGCCCAGTGCGGGTTGGTGAATGTCACACGTCTTCGAATTTTTGGTTCTTGGGCATGGCGGTTTCCTCACGATGTTTTCCTTCACCGTTTTGAGAGCAGTGGTGATGAAATAAATTACACAAAGTAACGCAATTGGCAGGTTTTGAAACCGCGACCTACAATTCGTAAGTCTGAGCCATTGCTTCTCGGCCACCACTGCTCACGAATTAATTACTCCATACTAGGGATGTTAGGGAACTCCATAATCGTAACCGACACTATCGGATATCCGATATAAAATAATATCCATAACCGAATCCGAAATAAAAGTTTCGGATAGTAGGTATCGGATAGGGACGGAGCCTAATTGCGACACGTCATCAGCTTATCATAACGTATATAAATAGTATAGTAGTAAATAATATGTTTGACTTCTGAAATTCCTTAAAAATCTTTTATCCGAAATAATTTCATATCCGTATCCGTAACCGGTTTAATAATCATTTCTATATTCGTATCCAATCCGTATTTTTAAAGAATTGGCGACACGCTTAATTGACGCTTCGCGTGACTCAAGGGCTAGCTTCTACCTCGGTCAGAGAATAAGCATTGCCATACAACGTGGCAATGCCGCCAGCCTTTTGGGCACACTTCCAGTCGACAGCGATGCGGAGGAGTTTTATGACGTCATATTTAGCTAGGCATTTAGTGTATATATTATATTTAATTATTTAAGTTGTTGTTTAATTTGTTTATTATTTCCTAGCAATTAATTTTATAATAAATAAATATATGTTCATCCGTATCCGAAATTTCATATCCATAACCTCCCTGTTCTATACAACCTACATTTACTATTTCATGTTGCAGCAACACTTAAACTAACAGTCGCAGCAACGACATACTACAGTCCAGCTGAAGATGGATTCAGTCTCCGAGAAGCCATAGATATAATACAGCAGCTCATAGAGCAAACTAAAGGTCCGAAGGAAGAAACAAAAAATGACGCGTTATTTAATCAATACCACGAAGGTGACATTTCTCCAGAATATGATAGTTCACTGTCTTTTGAGACGCCAAATGAAGATTGGAGATTAGAACCAGTACATGTTATAGATTTGGATAACAGTAATGTGAAGTATACTGTCGATTTTTATGATGATTTAAAACCGATGGTGACGAAAACGCACCGCGGGAGACATCGCCAACATAAAAAGAGTTCAGAAGTACAATTTAAAGATGTTATGAATTTATATTGACTTGTTAAACTCATATTAATAGAGATGTACATTTTCTTCCTGCTGTCATTTTACTCATTCTTAGTAAAAAATAAATATTGGCTCTACACCGCTAAATTTTGATCGTTTTAATCCCGTGGAGGATCGATCCGGTACATGAAACACTATGGATTTGTAAGCTAAAATTTAAAAAGTAAAGTACCTTTTTTCAAAACTCATATTAATTTACGCATGTACGAAATTAATTTCTTTAAGAAAACGTCAGCTGCGCGAGTCCAATGACCTGTAGGTAGTTTGTACGCGACGCGCAAATCATTGGACTCGCTCAGCTCAAGAAATTAATTTCGTACATGCGTAAATTAATACGAGTTTTTATAAAAAGGTAATTTATTTTTTAATTATCCATAGTGTTTCGTGTACCGGATCGACCCTCCGCGGGATTAAAACGATCAAAATTTAAGGGGTTATAGGTATTTACGAATTATGAACGAAAAAGTTAATTCAGAGTAGGGCTGTAGCTAGAGTTGAATTTGAGGAAGACAGAGAGACAGAGAGGAAGTAAAAAAAAATATCATACCTCGAATCCCGAGCTCCTAAATCAATCACCATATATATAGGGTGACTGGTAATTAGTGTACGATACTTAAACACGTGATTGTGCTCATGATAATCAACAACTTCTACTATGGGAACAAACCTGAAATCGAGAAAAAAAACTGCTATTTTCAGTACATTTATATTTGCCTAATGTACCGACGGCTTTGCTACCATAATAAAAATTGTTTGTTATCATGAGCACAATCACGTGTCGTACACTAATTGCCAGTCACCCTACACACCCCGACTTTTTAATTAGTACAAAAAAAATGGGGCTCTATCTGTACCCGTCACTGATCATATTTTTGTAGTCAAAAGTAGAAAAAACCGAGATCCTAAAATTGACTACGAAAAGGTAAATTCATCATAGAATCAATCAAACATAACAATTGCTAGTAGAAAATACTGCGGGCAGTGTTTTTCTTTAATTATTGTCACTTATTCATTCATTAATCAATAGCCTGCATGCACAATATTTCCATAAATTGAGTGACATTTTGGGACATAAACCAACGCTAATAACTTTGCTGTTTATGAATATTAATTATTAAGATTTTACTTATAAAATAACAAGGGCTTTTCTAATAAGCCCTTTAAGTATTTGTACTAATTAAAAAATAGTGGTGTATAGTCTCTAGATCAGACTTATCTAAAAGCCAAAGTTATTCGAAGAACAAAACATTCTGTGACAGAACCATGGACCATGGATATTAAATCCTCAACGATGAAGAGCAAGTGAACAAGATGGTTGAACTTCCATACTTCCAGATGTTTATATACTCGCTGTTCGGCCGGCCGGTAATTGTCCGGACCAAGCCCAAGTCGTCGACGGCGCGCACTGTTCCCGCGCGCCTCAAGGAGTTGTCAGCAACAGCTGGGGCCCAGCCGGGTCGAAGCCTACTGGGGCCAGGGTTATCCGAAAGGGCGCTCGAGCCCCGGTATGAAGGCTTGAAGGAACGGGATGGGTTTTTTAGTCAGTAAGAGTCTAACACTATCTCCCGCTCCGCCCAAGAGCGGGGGATGTCAATGCATGATTTTTTCCCACCATAAAAAAGAGGCCCTGAGGCCCTGTTTGAAAGCATTTTGTCGTTGCGACATGGTGCGGTTGTGGTACGTCTGAAGAAGCTCTAATGAGAAGTAATAATAATATAATATAATATTCCACAACTATCACACAACGCCGTCTAGTCCCAAGCTAAGCAGAGCTTGTGTTATGGGTACTAGACAACTGATAAACATACATATATATTTCTAAATACATACATATTATAGATAAATTACACCCAGACACAGAACAAATGATTATGCTCATCACACAAACATTTGTCCTGGGTGGGAATCGAACCCACGACCTCCGGCATAGCAGTCAGGGTCACTAACCACTAGACCAACAGGCCAGTCAAAGTAAAAGAACATTAAGTTTTAAACATCGGACTTTATTTGGTAAATAAATGTATCTTCATCACTCTTAAGTTTTTCTTCCGAGTTCTCAACGTTTAGGAGACTCTCGCATAATGACATGCGTACCACATCGTACTCTGAAAAAAAAAGTCGATTTTAGGCAAATATCGTTCTAGTTGAGAGGTACGGCGAACATTCACCCTTACGTTGTTGAAACCTCTACGGTCCGGACTAAGCGTTTCGCCTCGTCGTTTATACCGCGTACGTCGAAGGACTGGAACAGTCTGCCTGCTGCGGTCTTCCCGTCCGATTATAATTTGGTTGTCTTCAAGGCTAGAGTGAATAGGCTCTTAATAAACTAGTGCGCCTCACCATCAAAGATTACATCGCTACTTACCATCAGGTGGGATCGCAGTCAAGCACTGGTTTATCTCAATTTAAAAAAAAATAGTTTAAAAAAGTCGCCGTAGATCTGGATCTGGGGTCAGGGTATAGCTCCGAAAGTAAAGCTCGGCCCCGTTATGAAAGGCAAGAAGGAACGGGGTGGGTTTTTTAGTCAATAAGAGTCTAACACTATCTCCCGCTCCGCCCAAGGGCGGAGGATGTCATTTAAATGATTTTTACCCACCAAAACAAAAACCATACTTTCGTTTGTTTTTTATTGATAGACTAGCGTTTAACCACCATCTCCCCTGATGGTAAGCGATGATGTGGTGACGATGGAGCACGCTTGCCTAAAAGTAACCTATTCAGTGTTGACGTAAAGACCCCTAAATTGTAACAGACTCCGTCAGGGAATTCCACTCCTTGGCTATACGCACAATAAATGTGTTCCCAAAACGCTTTGTGCGTATTGGTGGGATGTCTACCATGTACCGGCGGCGCAATGCCGTAAATCTTGTGGTCCGATGATGGAACGGACTTGGTGGAATTAGATAGTATAATTCCAGTGCACACTCCCCGAAATGTAAACGATAGAAAACCGACAGGCTAGCAAATCGGTGGCGATGCTCAAGGTTTTGGATGGAGCTTCAAATCTATAAGCGCAAGGATCGCAAAGGACAACTAATAATAATAATATTCCACAACTATCACACAACGCCGTCTAGTCTCGCAAAGCTATTGGTTGTGTCAATTATGAGCATGGTCATATTTTGTGGCACCTGCCCCGCCCACAAGGCCATTCTGACCTCTTTCATTTTTTCTGTGCCCGCGCTTAATGTGGCCGAAAATCGGGATCGGAATCCCGGAGGAATATGATGATTATTGCATCATAGATTTTACTACATTACCTTGCAAGGTGGAGTTTTTACAGTTCATGGCGTCCAAATAGCATTTATTTTGAAATACAACGGCGTGACCATCAATAGAGCTGATGGCACATAGCGGACTGGTCTTGTACTCATCGCAGTCACTCAGTTGAGGACACCCGGCTCTCAAGAACATGACGTATGCATGGCAGTATTTCGTCTCTATCATGTCGTACTCTGAAAGGAGGACAAATTATCCTAACTAATCTTATAAATGTGAAAGTGTGGATGTTTGAATGTTTGTTACTTAATCACGCAAAAACGGCTGAACGGATTTGGATGAAATTTGGCACGCATATAGCCTTTGACATGGAAAAGAACATAGGCTACTTTTTATCTCGGAAAAACATCTTATTCCTGCGGAAAAACACGTTTAGAGTGCGATAACTGAAGTACACTCGGAAGAAGTCGTGGGCGGACAGCTAGTAATAATAATATTTCACAACTATCACACAACGCCATCTAATCCCAAACTAAGCAGAGCTTGTGTTATGAGTACTAGCATAAAATTGATAGGTATAGAAGTCAATCTCATGTATGTATAGTACAATTCACGAATGATGGCGGCCGTGAAGTTTGCGCAGAAGGCTGCGCAATAATGTGTTTTAGCAACCAAATGACGTCGTGCGTGTGCTAGAAGAGTGTGGTATGCGCGAAAGTTCGCAAAGGCTAACTTCACGCCCGCCATCATTCGTGAATTGTACTGTACTTCACTTTTTATACCTATGTACGTTCTACGGTCGCGCTAGGGTCAGCGCATTGTTCTGAACTGGGCGACAAGTCTGCTATTACAATAGTTTCAGAATGTTCTATCATTGATTTCATAATTGTTGATTTTGACAAGTTTTGCTAATCTACTAATATAATGGCACTGTTATGACTTTCCAATGATCGACCACTGACACTCCATTGAAAGAAGTGGGATAGAATGGTAATCTCGTACAAATTGACAAATGAATATCTGACGTAGGTATGCGGTAATTTGCTAAAATTTTGACAGTTCCTTTAAGGCGTATAGTCCCGTGAACCATCTGGCCGAAAATATGTGAACGCAACTCTCGCACTCGCCTAGGCGGCAGTACGCAAGTCTGTGCATTTATTTGCGGCCAGCAGCGCCCGGAAAGCGCTTTATATCCATTTTCTCTGCGAGATATTGATTGATTTACATATGCAATGTTCACTTTGAAGAATATTTAACCACCAATTTTTATGTGTAAAAATGTTTCTAAAGGTCCAAGCCGTTTCGAAGCAGTAGGGAAAAGTTGCGAAAAGTTGCGAAATTGCTAAATATTTTTTTTTTGACAAAAGTATGAATTGCACGACAAAATCAAATGTTGATATTATTGTTCATGAATCTATAATAAACATATATTTTTTTCAAACCAATTGACCTAGCCGTTACGGAGGAGTAGGCCTCAGAAAATCACTGTTTTATGGCACTTTTCGAGCGCTTGGCCCTTAACCTTTCGAATGTCTTAAGTTACACTGTCCGACATAAGGTTAGTAGGTAAGGGTACATTCAAAGAGTTAATTAGTGACCTACCATTAGAACGTCATTGTGCAGTCATTGCTTCTAATAAGCTCGATATTGTCATTTTATCACAACTATACGAGACCATTGACCGATCAATGAACGATCATTATGAATTAGAAGATTACGAATTTTTAGCAAAGTGACAATGGGATCGTGTTGGAATGACGACTTTATAAAAATAGCAGACATGGACTCCTGATCAGGGTCGCGGCAATCCGATGGATGCCTGACGCACAGGACCAGTCGTTGTGGCGACGCTTGGGGGAGGCCTATGTCCAATAGTGGACGTCTTACGGCTGATATGATGATGATAATGATTACTAGACAGGTATTTCAAGTTTCGTAATACACCGTTAAATTTTAATCGTTTTAATCCCGTGGAGGGTCGATCCGGTACATGAAACACTATCGATTTGTAAAGATAAAATTCAAAAATAAAATACCTTTTTTTCAAAACTCGTATTAATTTACGCAGGTACGAAATTAATTTCTTTAAGAAAACGTCAGTTGAGCGAGTCCAATGACCTGTAGGTAGTTTGTACGTAACGCCGACTACTACCTACAGGTCATTGCACTTGCTTGTAAAATTTAGCGGTGTAAGTATACTAAAAGTAATGCTGTATACATACTTAAAAGTCCTCTGTAGTAAGAACATTGGTTGTTAAGAATCAGATGGCACACGCTCTGAAACCATTTAAATCTCATCTTCCGTCTGTTTAGCCCACATACATTCTTATGGTAATCATTACAATGATAGGGATCACAGTAATCCATCCAGTTCGAGTCATACAGTTGCAGGTGGCGACCAGTCCAAGTTGGAGGCATATCTGGCTTCCATATTATATCTGGAAGTTATCGAAGAAATATTAGCTATCCTCGTAAAGGGGGAAACAATTTACTGAGGCCAGGGTTAGACCAAAAATTCGAAGACATGTGACATTCACTAACCCGCACTGGGCCCGCAGGGTAGATTACGGCCCATTCTCTCTCCTAGAGAGGAGGTCTGAGTCCCAGCAGTGGGAACATTAAAAAAGCTGATGATGATTTTTTTTTATGGTGGGAAACAATCATGCTATGACAACCCCCGCTCTTGGGCGGAGCGGGAGATAGTGATAGAGATAGACTCTTACTGACTAAAAGACCCACTCCGTTCCTTCTAGCCTTCATACTGGCCCAGTAGGCTTCGACTCGGCTGGGTCCCTGCTGTTGCTGACAACTCCTTGAGGCGCGCGGGAAAGTGCGCGCCGTCGACGACTTGAGCTTGGTCCGGACAGTTACCGGACGGCCGGACAGCGAGCTACCCATTGCTCACTGTCCGCAAGCCCGCGCCAACGGTGAAGCTGATGATGATGATGATGAAGAGGTACTTACTTTTCAAACGATCTCTTATGAAGTTTGGATTCTCCCTAGAAGCTGAATTTCTGAAAAAAAAACCACTAGTTAAGACTTTTGTTGCGATACTACTAACGCGCGTTAGTCCCTTTTGCACGCTATAGAAAAAATGCCAACGCGCTACAGCATCGCGAATTCGCGACTGTATCAATGCGAACGCGTTACGGAATCGCTACTAAAACTCATCATAGGCGAGAGGCCTAACGAATAAAAAATAAATTAAAAACATTACTATTCGGAGTAATTATGGTTACTTTTACGGAAGCGTATGACTTGGCCACACACACGTGTAACACGCCTGATTTGCACGTAGAACGACGTCGCGTGGCGTGGATCTAGTGTAGCTCTACAAGTTTAGTTTCCATTATTATTATTATTGAAGATAAGGGGCTATGCATCACCCGTAGTGCAGGGGATGTAGTCACTGCGACCTAAAAGATCTATTGTGACTCGCCACCTTGTTAGAAAAACTCTTTTAGCCCGGAGGCTTCCAAGTAATTTAGAATACTCCTAGCTTTTAGAGTTTTGATCTCCTCCGGGCGAATAATGTGTCGGCCCAGATGGACACTGCGTTTGTGGATAAGGGGCCCGCATTCACACGAGTGTTTTAGTTTCCATATAAAATGTATGGAGACGGACGCGCCTAGTTCGGCGTGTGTAGCACACGTGTGCGCAGTGTAGTTCTACCATAATATTATAAACTAGCTTTTGCTCGCGACTTCTCCCGCGTATTTAAAATATAGCATACTCAAGAATAAAGCAGCTTTCTATTGGTGAAAGAATTTTAGCAATCGGACCAGTACTTCCAGAGATTACTTTCTACAAACAAAAAACTACGGAACCCTAAAAATCAAGCTTTACATCTTTATTATATTACTAGCTTTTGCCCGCGACTTCTCCCGCGTATATATTTGTATGATAACAAACAACTTTTACTATGGGAACAAACCTGAAATCGCGAAAAAAAGTCAGCTGTTCAGTACATTTATGTTTGCATAATGTACTGAACAGCTGATATTTTTTTCGGGATTTCGGCTTTGCTCCCATAATAAAAATTGTTTGTTATCATGAGCACAATCACGTGTTCAAGTATCGTACACTAATTGCCAGTCACCCTGTATAAAATATAGCGTGTCACACAGGAATAACGCAGCTTTCTATTGGTCAAAGAAGTTTAGCAATCGGACCAGTACATTCCGAGATTAAGTACCTCCTTCAAACAAAAAAACATAAAAAAAAAATCTTTATTATATTAGTGTAAATAAATTGTGTACTTACGCCAGAATACGCTTTGGTTGGGGTATAAGTTCTTCCTTTTTTTTTCCATGACTACTCGCATCTAAAATTTAAATAAATTATACATTTTGATACAACTGCAGAAATGTTATATATGGAACCGGTTGCAGTGAAAAAATTGCAATTTGCAAACGACTTTTTTGAAAACACTTACGAAGAAATTGTTATACAAGGTGTAAGGGACAGCCTTCCACAAACTTTAAGGGCTTGCTCAGTAGACGAAACTGAACAACCTACCATATTTTTTTTTTAGGAAACGAAAAAAAAATCCGCCTTACCATACAAAATTATGAACTTGATTGGACAGTTTGTATGGAGAGGCTGTATTTTTTTTTCGTTTCCTGAAAAATTTTTTTATGGTCCGTTGTTCAGTTTCGTCTACTGAGCAAGCCCTTAAAGTTTGTGGAGGGCTGTCCCTTACACCATTTATAATTTGGGTGTCTTTAAGGCTAGAGTGTTTGGCTCTTAATAAACTAGTGCGCCTCACGATTAGAGATTGCATCACCACTTACCATCAGGTGGGATCGCAGTCAAGCACTAGTTTATATTAATTAAAAAAAAAATATAAAAAAAAATAAACGGGGTTTTTATTTATGGTGGGAAAAATCATCCAATGACTTCCCCCGCTCTTGGGCGGAGCGGGAGATAGTGTCAGACTCTTACTGACTAAAAGACCCACCCCCTTCTAGCCTTCATACCAAGGCTCGAGCTCCCTTTCGGATAGGGGTTGACCAGCGACTCGTGGGAGTCGACGCGCCCCCAGCCAGCCTGATACGATACTTGTTATAACATTGTGGCGAGAATGGATACAGCACGCACATTTCTGCACTAGTGCGGAAAACAGTTTATACCGTGCCTAGAAGCGGGTTTTCGAGCAGAAAAACAATATGAATTTGGAGATATGCAGAACAGGGAGGAACGTCCCGCAAACCCCGGTGTTATGTCTGGTATAAGCTTACCAACTATACTGTTAAAAACAGTAAAATGGGGTGAATAGAGAGGGTGAATAGAGACAAAACTTTAAAGGGTATTTTCTCGATATTTGAATATTTTTTGCAGCATTTAACTACATCAATTTATTAATGAATTATTATTCTAAAAAATCGATGCTTTGTTAGAGGCCGATATTATAGTATCAAAGTGAAAAACCAAACCAATGTTTTGTCTCTATTCACCCATAAGTCCCTATTCACCCCGTTTTACAGTATTATACTGTTTTTCACTACATTGTACTTCTTACTGTTCAACAAAAATAAATTATGGAAAATACTGTTTTCAGCATCAATCGCGCAAGTTTAGAAAAAAGAAAAAAAAAACAAATTAACTTACAAACAATGACCAATAATTGAATTAAAATCAGTAATTCCATTTCAGCGAAAAATTTTTAACTGAATAATTGATTGGTTCGTAAAATCAAAGTTAGATAATTAAGTGCTAATTACATGGCTCAATAACATTGATAAGCACTCTTTAACCGACTTGTAAAAAGGAGGAGGTTCTCAATTCGGATGTTTGTATTTTTTTTATTAGTAGGTACAGTTTCATTGTTATCTAAATTAACTTTTGACTATTATGATTGTCTAGGGGCCATTCAAATATTACGTACAGTTGCCACCACGGATCTTGAGCGCTCGGCGTCAGAGTGGGGATCGCTTTGCGCATCCATACATTGGCGAGCCAATCGTCTTTGTTAGATACATGCAGCAACGCAGGGAACGAATTAGGAGTGACGTCTATGACGCGATGGCGCGGTGAGCTAATCTCTGACGCTACCCGCCCCCGCGTCTCACTTCGCACCACTAAAGAGACCGAATATTTGACCTCTGAGCAACCGCTCAAGATCCGTGATGGCAACTGTAAGCACTATAGCGAGTGGGGGGGTTTTAGCGTTGCTTATTTTTGATGACATGGGGGATGGGGGGTCTAGATGGTGATTCCGTAGTAGGTATATATTTTTCTTAGTTTTTTTAAGAGAACGATCTTGATGTTCCAAAATCACAAGAAAGTGAGCTGATAAACAATCACTGAGCACTTGAGCATTAAACATCCAATGTCGTTGAAGATTAGAGTCATGGATTCGTGTATCATGGACTCAGGACTGTTATATTGGACTGTTCCGTAGTCAACTAGGAACCCTTATAGTTTCGCCATGTCTGTCTGTCTGTCTGTCCGTCTTCGCTTAATCTCTGTGACCGTTAGCACTAGAAAGCTGAAATTTGGTACCAATAAGTATATCAATCACGCCGACAAAGTGGTAAAATAAAAATTGGAAAAAAATGTTTTATTAGGGTAGCCCCCCTATATGTAAAGTGGGAGGTGATTTTTTTTTAAATTCCAACCCTAAAGTGTGATATATCTTTGGATAGGTATTTAAAAATGAATAGGGGTTTACTGAAATATTTTTTTGATAATGTCAATAATTTCGGAAATAATCGCTCCAAAAGTAAAAAAGAATGTGTCCCCCCCCCCTCTAACTTTTGAACCATAAGTTTAGAAAATATGAAAAAAATCTGAAAAGTAGAACTTTATAAGGACTTTCTAGGAAAATAATTTTGAACTTGATGGAAAGAACAGTTTTTGTACAAAAAAGACAAAAAGGTTGTACAAAATAATTTCTGGACGAACTTTAGTATAATCGTATATTTTTTCTCTAAAAACTCATAAGTGGGTACACTAATTGTGACGGATGGGAAACTACGGAACCCTACACTGAGGGTGGCCTGACACGCTCTTGGCCGGTTTTTTTTTTTTTCTTATTTGTAGAGTTACAACTAGTGCTCATAAAAACCAAACACATTGACAAATACTTGTTTACGTAAACATGAAGGGAAGGGGTTGAGAGCTTTGCTTACTTCTGCTGACAAGGGGAAGGGAGGAGTTAATATTTGCAAAAAATCTGCTTACGTAATATTTGAACGGCCCCCTAGGAGCGTAGCTAGGGTTGTCAGGTCCTAAAACTGAAAACCCGGGTAGATTATTCCATTTAGCCAGACATTTGGTCAAGTCGTCGACGGCGCGCGTCAAGGAGTTGTCAGCAACAGCAGGGACCCAGCCGGGTCGAAGCCTACTGGGGCCAGGGTTATTCGAAAGGGAGCTCGAGCCCCGGTATGAAGGCTAGAAGGAACGGGGTGGGTCTTTTAGTCAGTAAGAGTCTGGCACTATCTCCCGCCCCGCCCAAGAGCGGGGGATGTCAATGCATGATTTTTTACCACCATAAAATAAGAAGACATTTGGTCAAAAAGGCCAACATTTTTTTTATTTCAAACATGACTTTTTAATTACAATAAAATTCATAAAATCTTTTTAAATTCTAAAGAAAAAACAATTTAATTAAGTGACATAATTGATAGACTAATTTTATTATATGTCCGCTCTGCTTGGGCTAGTGTTTAAAGTAGCCTGCCGGAGTCTGTGTTTCCTGATAGCTACAACTTAGGGGTCTTTAAGTCAAGAGTGAATAGGTTACTTCTAGACAAGCGTGCTCCATTGTCGACCACATCATCACTTACCATCAGGTGAGATGGTGGTCAAACGCAAGCCTATCAATAATAAAAAATAATAAAAAAATAAGGCAAAACTCAAATAAAAGTAGAGCAGTGATGGCCAAGTGGTAATGGCCCCGACTTACGAGTTTTAGATCGCGGGTTCAAAGTCAGCCAGGCGCATTACTTTGTGTAATTTAATTCATCACCACTGCTCTCAAAACGGTGAAGGAAAACATCGTGAGGAAACCGGCATGTCATGGAACCAAAAATTCGAAACATGTGACATTTACCAACCCGCACTGGGCCCGCGTGGTGGATACGGCCCATTCCCTCTCCTAGAGAGGAGGCCTGAGTCCCAGCAGTGGGAACATTCTAAGGCCGACTATGTTATATCTGCTAAGCAGATACATAATATGGGTATACCTATGTATCTGCTTCGCAAGTCTCATGAGCGCTATTAAAGAAAAACAATAGTAACTTAATTTGCAGTGTATTGGATTTGCACGTCATCCCTGGTCCTAGGCCGAGCTTGCGGACAGTGAGCAATGGGTAGCTCGCTGTCCGGCCGTCCAGTAACTGTCCGGACCAAGCCCAAGTCGTCGACGGCGCGCACTGTTCCCGCGCGCCTCAAAGAGTTCTTAGCAACAGCACGGGCCCAGCTGGGTCGAAGCCTACTGGGGCCAGGGTTATCCGAAAGGGCGCTCGAGCCCCGGTATGAAAGCTCGAAGGAACGGGATGGGTTTTTTAGTCAGTAAGAGTCTGACAATATCTCCCGCTCCGCCCAAGAGCGGGGGTTGTCATAGGATAATTTATCCCATCGAAAAGAAAATAAAAAATCCTAGGCCATCCTTTAGGTAGGTACTCCTTTCAAACCAAATTTACAAAAAAAAAAAACTTACAAAAAAATGCCAATATTTGAATTAAAATCAGTAATTCCATTTCAGCGAAAACTTTTTAACTGAATAATTCATTGGTTCGTAAAATCAAAGTTAGGTAAATAGGTAGTAATTACAGGCATAATAATACTAATTAGCAATCATTAATAAAGTACAGTTTCATAGTTTTTTTTTAATTGACTTTTGACTATTAAGATTACCTAGGCCATTGGTTCTTAAACTAGACTGGATTGCAACTCACCTAATAATAATAATATTCCACAACTATCACACAACGCCATCTAGTCCCAAACTAAGCAGAGCTTGTGTTATGAGTACTAGACAACCGATAAACATCTATATAAATAAAAATTGAATCCCTATTTCCCTTGGTCACGCCATCACGCGTGAACGGCTGGACCGATTTCACTAATTCTTTTTTTGTTGAAAAAAAAATTAGGGTATTGGGGTAGGGTAGAGTAGAGTAGGGTATAGTAGGGTGGTGTAGGGAAGATCGGGAGCGAAGCCGCGCGGGCAAAAGCTAGTACTTATATAATTCTAAATACATATCTATAATAGATAAATTACACCCAGACACAGAACAAATGATCGTGCTCATCACACAAACATTTGTCCTGGGTGGGATTTGAACCTACTAGATCAACTAGCTTTTGCCCGCGGCTTTGCTCCCGGTAACTGTAGTCAGTCGACTAGTCTATTTAACTCTACCATAAACTACTCTACCCTACGTAACCCCTTACCCTTCCTATCTGCCTACCCTACCCTAATTATTATTTCTTTTGCTTTTATACCTTCCCTGTATCCTGGTGAAAAAAAACACAAAACTGGTCAAGTGCGAGTCTCGCGCACAGAGGGTTCCGTACGAACTTACATAATGTAAATTGTTAAATTCCCGAATAGAATCTAATGTGTATTGAAAATCGTCGTTTGATACACGTGGTTTGTCACTGCAGCCCTCGGCTACATAAGACCCTCGCCTGCAGCTCGGGCCAATCCCACCTCCGTCGCCGCTAGGTCGATTCTCAAATGTTTTTCTCCATTGTTATTTAGGGGACAATGAGGCACTTTAAGTGGTTCAAAAAAAAACAAGAAATTATAGTTACAAAAACCTTTTATTTAAAATAAAAATAAAATAGTTAAATAATATACAATTATAATTATAACAATGCATTATTTAGTTTTAAATGAGATATTAACACTTTCCGTAAAATATTTAATCAGTCAAAAATTTTTAGCCTAATATCACAATTCCACAAATAATAATATTTGTGGTTTAACTTTTAATTTCCAAAAAAAAAGAAAAATATTTATAAAAATCCATTCAAAAGAAAAACTGACTAAAGACTGACTTTTTTATTTATATAAATAATTCTACTGTCAAATATGGAAAAACGTCAACGAATAATTTTCGTGGGATCTATGTTTGGGTTAAAAAAAAAAAGAAATTCTCTTAGTTCTGCTGTCAAATATAAAGATTTGGTCTGGAATCTTTGAGTTCAAGTTTTTTTTTTATTGTAGATAAAACTTAAATAATTAAAAAAAAAAACCGCAAGATCGCAAGTTTGCTATTGGTAGTTGAACTATGAGCATTGCCCTACTTTGTGGCACGCCTGCCCCATTCACAAGGCTGTTCTAACCTCATTCATCTGTTCTTTGCTATCACCACTCAAAAGCCTCTTTCAATACACCAGCACTAACTTTCTTACCAACTCTAACCTCTCTTTCCTTCACTACCTTCCTCTTTTTAGGCGTAACTTTAAACTCTTCCACTGGCTCTTCATTCAAATCGCCATCTTGAAAAATATTCAAACGGCTGTCACTGTCAAACTCGTCAGGAAACCCGACAATTTTCTTTGGTTTCAGATAATTTATGAAGTTTATGAGTTCGTCTCGACCACAGTGAGTAGAAAAGCACACTTCTATTCTATTCTCTTTGAAGGTTAGGAAATCCTCTTCTATATTAATTTTATCGCCCCATTTTAGAGCAGAAAAATATATTTGTAGTTCGACTGGACTTGGGTCGGCTTTGTAGCGATATTTCGTGCATAGATGTATGCGAGATGAGCCGTCGTTGGTTATACCGTAGATCTCCTTAGGAAATTGGCTGAAAAAGAAATGGAATTATAGTTTTTACTGCTACAAGTACAATGCGTTCCATATAAGAATAGGAAAGTCAATAATCTCGATCTGTCAAATGTTGAGTGATAAGTACGGTGTGCAAATAAAACATAGGTATTTGTCTTAGTTAAAAACTAAATGAAGTAAAAAAAAAGACGTGTGGCACTCGGGGACTGCCGCGGTAAAGCTATTGCATAGCATTTTTTTTATCAACTTATGCAATTATAATTATTTATTTATTTTATTTATGCAGTATTTTTTTCCTTTGTGTTTTTTTTTCTTTGATATTAATTGAAGTTACACTTTTTGAGCGTGGTGACCGATAAGAAAACAAATGAGTGGGGGTGTTAGGTTATTTTTGTTACGGAATTTCTGGGTTCGGTCTCCACGCGCAAGGCCCGCGATAGAAGCTATGCAATAGCTTAAAACCTTATTGTTTATACATTAAACAATAAGGTTTTAAGCTATTGCATAGCTTAAAACCTTATTGTTGTCAGGTGAACATTGTCGACGACAATGCTCACCTGACAACAATAAAAAAAACATGTGCTCACATAATCATGATTTTTTTTAAATTAATAGTGTCCATGGAGTTTCTTGCACGTTCTTCTCTACGCTTTGGAAACGTGACTCGTACGTTCCACGCCTACCACGCCACGGCGTCATAAACAAATGAAAAGAGAGAGAAAAAAAAGAGAGTATACAGTATCTACTCTCATTTTTTTTGTTTGTGTGTTTTGTTTATGTCTGTAATTTAATTGTGGTGTCTTGTGTGAATTCATTATAAACTAACTTTTGCCCGCAGCTCCACCTGCGTGCCTACATAAAATATAACCGCGTATAAAATTTTACAAACGGAACAGTACTTTCAGAGATTACCAACAAAAAAAACAAACTTTTCCTTTTTATAATATAGTGTAGATAAACTTATAGATCAAATACCTGTAAATATTCCAAAAGGACTCTCCAACCCAGGTCTTAATTCCCATTGCATCATATATAACATTACAGACACTCTCATATCCATAACCTGCCGATGTCAACAATATAACTCGATTCTTCTCACAAAGATTCAACCAATTCTGGATATGAAACACAACATTCCGAACCACATCGGACCTTTTTGGGAACGTAGGAACATACTGGAAAGTCGTATCCACATATAACACATCTACGTTGATCGGTTCACCTTTATATTGCAAATGGTTGTATTTAGCAACGCTGTTCAATGATATTCTGAAATCTCCGGTGTATAAAATGTGTTTTTTGTTGTACTCAAATAGGTACATTACGGAGCCTAGTGAGTGGCCCGCAGGTAGCGTGGTTACGTTTAGGAATTCTTCTTTTTCTTCTATGTTTATTGATACTGTGTTTTTACCTGTAAATTTAAGAATTTGTGGTTTTATAAAGGGGTTAGGTAACACTGTAAAATAGTAAATTTAGATAAAATTCTTTACAACATAATGATTTTCAACATATGAACGGTTCAAAGAAAGTGACCAAAGCCATGGAATGCAAAAGGCAACAGAAGGAAATCGGTGAATTATGTTTCGGACATACGTCAATTGTCACTAGGGTTGCCAACCGTATTTTAGAAGAAAGTATCTTACTTTATATTTTGCGAATCATATACTTTATACTTTGGCATAAAAATGGAATATATGAAAACACTCCATTTGCAAACTTTATTGTGATGCATAATTATTGTAATATTATCAATAAGTGCTCCTACTATAGAATAAATCAAATCCCATAGACCTGTTTTTTATTCTTTCAATTTCTTATTTTTACAACAAAGTGATTAGCTATTTTTTTCCACTTTAACCCCAAGGGAATGTTGGTGTTCACCCGTGATTTTGCTCCATTCGGTTAAACACCAAGCAAACGCCGCTTAGATTATAACATATTGAGCGTTTTATTTATAGAGTATGTATGCAAGAACGTAAATAAGACGTTCTTTAAATAGTAGTCTGTAAATATCGAAAATAAGCAAACCTTTCCTTTATTGCATATTTATACCTACTTAAATCTCTTTACTGACAAGTTAAAAACCTGTAGGCAATCCTAATAATTAGGATTGCCTACAGCTTTTAAACAGTTATTGTGACTCAAAGTCAAAGCATTTATTTCAAATAGACCATTTGCAGGCACTTTTGAATAGTCAAATGTCGGTCAGTCAAAGAAAAGTGAAGCTAAATTGCATGTTCCAAAGCGTAGGTCTCTATGGGGAAGAATGTGCAAGAAACTCCATGGACACTCTTTTAAATCATATTATGTTACTCAGAAGAAGAGTTACTACCTACAGCAATTTTTTTTAACCTTTCAATCGTAGAAATTACAGACACAATGGAAAGACAATAGGTGCGCGAATGCCTGCGTTCGCTTGGGGTTTAATGAATTCATATGATATAATTTAGTTTTACTATCTTTACAACAACTTTTAAAATATATTTCATTTAAGTATTTAACTATTTAAATAACAGCTTTTAAAGTTTCTGGCGAGAAACCTTGAAATTCTTGGTTTTCTTCTAAGTACTAAAATATGCAAAGTCAAAGTCAAAGTATGCATGTATTAACCTGTCAATCGTGATAATGACAGACACAATTGAAAGACAATAGGTGCGCGAACGCCGGCGTTCGCTTGGGGTTTAATGAATTAAACACCTAAAGCTTCCTCATGAATCAGTCTAATGATAATGGTGAAAATCTGTTCTAGTTTTAAGTTTATCGCATTCATCTAAACATATAAATATAATTGAAATAACTGCTTTTTACTTCATGCATATGAATAAACTCGTTTATACAGTACATACACCAAAATAACTTTTTTTTTAATTTTTGTCTGTCTGTCTGTTTGTCCGGGCTGTCTGAAATGGCTGGACCGATTTTGACGGGACTTTTTTTGGCAGGTAGCTGATTTAATAAGAAGTAACGTAAACTACTTTTATTTTAGAAAAAATAAATTCAAAATCCTGTAGTCCACGCGAACGAAGTCGCGGGCACAGCTAGTATGACATATAAACATACAGACAGACAGTCACAATGAGGGAACTTTGCTTTATAATATGTAAAAACTCAAAAACTTACCTAACTCCAAAGTTTTAAGATAAGGTGCCAATCTAGGACACTCTTCTTTAATAATCGCAACAGTAACCTTAGAAGCATAGATAAACACGTTATTCCTTTTAAGTTTCCTACGAAAAAGGTCGCCTGCTATACCAAAAACATGATCACCGTGGTAGTGGCTCAAAAAATAAGCACATTTATTCAAATCATTTTCGAAATTATCTACTAGTATAAACGGTATTTCGTCTATGTATCCATTGAAGGCACTGCGCATTTTTACTTTTAAAAGTCTTTTAAACGTAAATACGATTTATTTTAATATTTCATTTAGATAATTCCGTATTTTGTGAACGATTTTCTGTTGTTGATAAACAAAATTATGAGTAATGTCCATCCAATTGACAGACTTGACAGTTAGACACTTACAGAAAGTTGATATTAACAACTTAGAGCTTTCTCTTTAAAACTAAAAATACCACACATTTCCAACAAAAACCACATTATTATATATTAATCATAGGACTATTTTAATATACAGTACCTAATTTGTCATTACATGATAACCGTTTTCTTTTAATCTGGAATAATCTACAAATATATAATAAATTCATTTGTTAATTTGACGAAAAATTTTTCCAACGCTTTTAAAAAAAATATTAATGCTGGTAATACCTATGGTTAACGTCATAAGATATTTTTAAAGTAATTCCGCCCAAATACTAGTTTTTTAAGACGGATGAACTACTATTTGAAGTTTGTTATTATTGTCTTTACTTGTGCTATGTTGATTAAAATATGATTGACAGCTGTAACACTTATTTATTGAAATTCTAATCATTTAAATCATATAAATAGCCCGTGACGTAGCTACCGAAGGGCCAGGTTTTAGCCCGCCCGGGGCCTTAAATATCAAACCTGATTAGCAAACCTCTTTTTGAACGAGCGAAAAAGGTCTCCCATCAAAATCTAAATAAAAAGGATGCAATACTACTTTAATCAATCTTGTTTCGGCCACTTACATTATTAGACTTATTTGATGATTTCCCACATTAAAAAGGGGCCTCAGATTTTATTACCATATGGCCGTTAGGCACTTCTGGGCAATGGCTTCCCCAAACTTATTCCAGGTATTCTTTTCTTGAGCCACCTCGAACCAGTCCCCGCGGTAGGCATCCAGGTCATCTCGCCACCTCTTCCCAGATCGATCTCAGCGGCGTCGTCCATCTTTACGTACCCATTTTTTCAAAACTCTTGCCTGACAGTCAGAGTGAATGCGACTGATAAGACCCACCCAAGCCCATTTTAGCCTGGCAGCCTTTTTTCCTACGTCTATAATACCCGTCTTTTGACGTAGCGTGGTGTTCCTCATTCTGTCGGCTCTTTTGAAGTGAATGACAATCTATTGAAACGATATTACACGAAAAAGTCATTCAATGTATTCAATATGAGTTCAGTAGAAATAGTTTAATGAGAACTTTGGATTTGAACAGAACTGATGTTCCATAACATTCTATCCCAACCATAAAATAACGATGCGAAAAATTTGATCAAATTTTTGTGATATACGTACAGGGAGGCAGGGAGGGCAGCTGCCCCCCCCCCCCCGCCCCCTTGGATTTTGTTTAGGTACATCCATACTAACAATTTAATCTATACTAATATTATAAAGCTGAAGAGTTTGTTTTTTTTTTTTATGGATAGGCTCGCGTTTGACCACAATCTCACCTGATGGTAAGCGATGATGTGGCCGACGATGGAGCACACTTGCCTATAAAAGCAATCTATTTACTCTTGACTTAAAGACCCGTAGGTTATAGCTATCGGGAAACACAGACTCCGGCAGGGAATTCCATTCCTTAGGTGTACGCATAATGAATGTACTCCCAAAACGCTTTGTACGTATAGGTGGGATGTCCACCATGTACCGGTGGCGCATCGCCGTACGTCTTATGGTCCAATGATGGAACGGATTTGGCGGAATTAAGTTTGTTTGCTTGAATGCGCTAATCTCAGAAACTACTGTTCCGATTTAAAAAATTCTTTCAGTGTTAGACAGCCTATTTATCGAGAAAGGCTATAGGCTATGATATATATATAGATATCATAATAATAATAATAATTAGGAGCGAAACACCAACGAAGAATGTTTCAAAATCGGGGGATTTTTTCCTATTTAGAGCTTCCGCTGCGTGCGCTGCGTAAACGGTAAGTTTCGCAAAAATTATGTATGACAGAATTGTTCCCCTTTAAAAGTTCGAAACAAAAATCCGCAACAGCATATAATCTATCTTTTAAGGTCACTATAACCTTTTTTATGTTAACCAAATTTGTTCTAAACACCTTCGCAAATAATGCATTATGCATTATTTGCGAAGGTGTTTTTATAAACATGATATTTAATCCTTATCCAAATAATTACGTTATTCATCACAAGTATTTAATTTAAAACAAAATCGCCCTTGACATCGTTAGATTTAAATGAATATCTTAGGAGATGTCGCAGTTTTAAAATAGCATCACAGCAAAATAATGATAGAGTAGGTACTGCGCGCACAATGTGCAAAGCCGGCGGTCAGTCATGAGGGGGGAAATACGCAGAAGTACTTTAAAATAACAGTTTTTTTGAGAATAACCTACAATCTACATGATATAAGATTATCAGACCTAGTACTTACTCACCTATATAAACGAAGTCGCGGGTTAAAGTTAGCGTTAGCCCAAAGTAACTATTCCACGCGGACGAAGTCGCGGAAGCTAGTCAAAGATAAAGTAACATTGTATTTAAAAAAATACATAGAACAAACTGGGGCCCCTAAGTTGTTTAGGCTTTAGAGGCCCCAATTTGTTTTTGCCCCAGGACCGTTTATCTCCTAGCTAGGCCACTGAATGAAAGAACAAACTTCACACACAATAAATCTTTAATAATCCAGCAAAAGTGTGATTGCTGATCAATGATGTCTATATGTGTTTCTTCGTTTTGGTTCGTCCAACTAAGTTTTTATAGATCGGTATACGATTGCAGCCTTCTTGGAGTAGTGCTGCATAATTTTGTTCACTAAGCTTGAGTGTAACAGTTCCTTTATACCGTTGATGAGCGATTGAGAGTTAACGTCAAGCATGACTGCTTGTTTGTTTTCCGGATCGTTCCTGAAGTGAATCACCTCGGGCTCTGAAAAGATTTACAATATGGTATTTTGCTCTTTAAGAGAAAAAATCTTAAAATATATTATTAAGATAGCTTAGGCAAAAAGCAGTCGGCAATTATTATTTTAGTTCATAAAATAACAAAATAAATTATTAAAATCTATTCTTTTTTATCTGTACTTTAGCACCTTTAAATAGCCACCATGATAGTACGTCATTAACAGCCAGTTTCTTCATCTAAAGTAACAGCCAAAGTAACGTCATAAAGTAAAAGTAACGGTCAAATTCGTTTCTTCACAATTTTAACTGTTGGTTTAACTGTTACTTTTGCCTTTAACTTTTACTAGTCATTAGGGGGCTGCTAAAGCTAAAGTCACTGTCATTTTGATAAAGTTGTAGATTATTTAGGTTTCACTAATATGTTATCACGAACTTCGTCCAGTGAAAGTTCGAGTTCATCAGACGATGAACTTATCGTTAGTTATTTAACGCGTAGACGTAAAAAGTTTAATGTTCGCAAAGATCATTTCGTATGGGACGACGCTGATTTTCTGTTCCGATACAGAATTTCAAAGGAAACAGTTACATACCTTAGCCTGTTGTTACAAGATAAACTGACGCCAACCACAGAAAAGTAAGTTTATTTTCAGTTTGTATTTAATACGACTACGTTAAATTAACAAATGTACAGTACGGCCGTTCTATCTTGGCGAGTGTGAAGTTAGGCTCTGCGAACTTTAGCGCTTGTGAACATAAACGTATAAAAATAACGGTTAAAAAAAATGCCAATAACAGTTGTTAATAGCAATAACAGCAACTAATACCTATCATTTATTTTTTTAAATCATTTACTTATGTTATTATTTATCAATTCAATTCTAAAAACATTCGTTCGTTGGCGTTCGTCTAAACAGAATCAAATGACATTCGACTTTTTGACACTACTTGACAGAGGATATTGCGATGTTGTCATGCGTAAAAAAAGCTCCCCACGTTTTTTTGGGGTAATTATGCCGTTTGTGTTATGGTAACTCTATTGACTTTTAGTTTAGCTGTTACTTGGATGAAGAAACACATTTGCTATAATATCAGTAATAGTCAAGTAAAAGTTAATACTTTTACTTATAGTTTTAGTTGTTGATGAAGAAACTGGCTGTTAAGATGTGTAAATTAAATGTCACAGCTGTTAACTGTCAATTGTTTAATACAGCCAACTGACGTCATACCTCAGAGTAAATATGGCGTCCACTACTTTCTGCATTACGCGGGAAATTTGAAAATGACAATTTTGAATGCATTTTTAGGGTACTTAGCAACTGAATAAAGATTTTGTGTTTTTTTTTAATGGTTTATTAGCACTATAGAATCTAATTGAGACACTTTTCAAAAATGAGTGTAATATCCTATTGAATTGAATAGAATAGAGTAGAAAAGTTTTTGTGCAATTTTAGAACAAAAATAAATTATTTTAACAACAAAATGTAAATATATATATATGTATAGGTACAGAAGTCAATCTACATACAAAGCGCTCTCTCACAACGCACACATAGACACCGCTTACGGATACTATATCTCCGAGCGTCTCGGCCCGCTCGTCGAACAGTTTCGGCTCAAACGCTCATTATTGTGCGTCCGCCGAGCGTAGGTATAAAAAGTGAAGTTCATTAAATGAGATTGTCTTCTGTACTTATGTAGGTATCTATTTTGTGGTTTATGGGAGAGTTGTATAACGGCGAGGTCCACAGCGAAGCCTATGTTCAGCCATGGACGTTTTTGGACTTGAAATGATGATGAGATATAGCATTAAAAAAGTACCTTTTCAATACACTTGCTCAGAAAGTGACTCTTATTGCACTGCACTTAGGAACATAATGGCCCTTGTTACCAAACTGTGACATTTTGATTACCATTACGCACTAGTGCTATAATGTAGTTAAAACCTTATTGTCCAACCTCTCCTCCGCCATAATTTACCGTACCAGGATGGGCGTAGGTCGTCCCCCACGAGTCGCCGGTCAACCCACCGTGGTTACCTTTCAAATGTAAATAAAAAAAACATGGACGCGCATATGAAAACAGATTTTTACGGCCACAAAAGTTTACTAGTTTTATAGTTATTTTCTTCACAAGTATATTGAAAAACGTCGTATGACGCACGTGAGTAATTAATGATTACCTACCGTTCTCGGCTCTCTTAAGACCCTCGCCGCTGCTCGGGTCTAAATACCACCTCGTCGGTAATCACTAACATTACACACTTATATTATAATGTACTATTATTATATAAACTATACTTACTAATATACTCCTCCGCCTTAGTCCTGAAAACCGACTTCTGTTCTTTATCGTTGGCCAAACCAACAACATGTTTTGCAATGTTGTTAATTATTTCAGTCTTGTTTTCGCTAGCCAAAAAAGTTTTGATCCCAGAATCTATGGCCGAAATGACACTCTCCAAGGATTTGTCTTCAGATTTTTCACTAGATTTGTCATTCGATTTGTCAGTAGATTTCTCAGTAGGTTTGTCAATGGTTTTCTCACTAGATTTGTCATTAGATTTCTCACTAGATTTGTCATTAGATTTCTCACTAGGTTTGTCATTAGATTTCTCACTAGGTTTGTCATTAGATTTCTCACTAGATTTGTCATTAGATTTCTCACTAGGTTTGTCATTAGATTTCTCACTAGATTTGTCATTAGATGTCTCAGATTTCTCCGTGGTTTTGACTTCCGTTGTCACATCTTTGTGTGTCATTCGTCTACCATTTTTGGGATGTTTGAGGAAAGAACTGAATTTGAGGGCATTGTCTTGCAAAGTCGCCAAGCTGTTTATGCGTTCGCAGACCAAAAGACCTAAGAAATAGCAACATTAATGCATCTCCTTTCTTTCAGTCCATCCAAAGGTTCTCTGTAAGAGATTGCCCTGTGCGATAAGACCGCCCATTGCACACTTATTTTAAAAAACTAGCTTTTGCCCGCGGCTTCGCTCGCGTTAATTTCTGGGTGACACGGTTCTCCTTTCTGTAGGGGGGTTAGTGAACTCCCCATAGCGAACTCCACTGCGGGTGACGTAACCTACGACAAACTTATTATTTGCAGTTGGTACAGTAATCGGGTCTAGGGATCGAACCGCAAAATTAAGTTTGTTTTTTATTGTATATTTTTTTCCGGGATAAAAAGTACCCAGTGTGGTGCCCATGATATTAAAGAATAATTGTACCAAGTTTCGTCGTAATCGAACCGGTAGTTTTTGCGTGATGCCTGAACAAACAGACAGACAGACAAACCAAAATTTTTTTAATCACATTTTTGGGTTCGTTGTCGGTCTAGTAACACTGCCATTCATTTTTTTTATATTTTCAATGCACAGAATTTTCACTTCTACAGATTTATTATAAGTATAGATGTTTGCCCTGTATTTTCTTATTATGGTGTACAATAAAGAATATAAAAAAAAAATAATGAATGGTTTTTTAACACGTTACTACAAGCTTTTATTTTTAGTTCATCTGTCCCGATGTTTGTTTGTTTGTCTGTAGTCAAATTTACAAATTGTATCTTCATCTATCTAGGGTAGGTAAGTAGCGTAGGGTAGGTAGGTATGGTAGATAACAAGGTAGGATAATAGGGTAGAGTAGAGTAGAGTAGGGTGGAGTAGGGTAGAGTAGGATAGAGTAGGA
This sequence comes from Mythimna albipuncta, assembly GCA_929112965.1. Classification (NCBI taxonomy): domain Eukaryota; kingdom Metazoa; phylum Arthropoda; class Insecta; order Lepidoptera; family Noctuidae; genus Mythimna; species Mythimna albipuncta. Next base: position 6,031,942 of record OV815985.1, on the reverse strand, counting down.
TAGAGTAGGGTAGAGTAGGATAGAATATGGGTAGAGTAGAGTAGGACAGGTAACTTTTTCTTTTTTTGTAGTGTAGATTAGGGTAGAGTAAGGTAGAGTAGGGTGGAGTGAGAGAAAGGGCCGATTATTCCCGATGTCCGCCACTTGTCTGGCCACCACTGGGGGACAGCGAGACAACTTTAAAACATTATTCTCGTTGTCCACCACTGGGGGACAGCGTCACAACTTTGTAAATTATTCCATTCGCCACCACTGGTGGACAGCGACACGGATTTTTTAACATTCCCTATGGCCGCCGTTGAGGGACAATGGCACAACTCTTTTGATCCGATTCCCACTGGCCATCAATTTAAATTGTTTAATCTAGAGACCGGTAAGGGATAGCTTAATATACTTACGGATTTGATTTTTAGCAGGGCTAAGGGTAAGACTAATTTAAATATTTATAAATTATATGTTAGGTAAATAATAGTCATATTCTTGAATCAACTTTTATTAAATGTTTCACTCAAGTATTAAAAAATGATCCTACTACTTAGTATTATATAATATAGCTTTGATTGCTTATTTTTTATTGAAGTGGGTAATTAACCGACTTAATTTCCACAGCTGGTTGACAGGCTACAATTTTTAAAATCGACTAGAACATTACAATCATAATCACAGTTTTATTATCCTATTCCTCGACGGAGGAATAAAAACAAAAAGACAATAATAATTTATCACAATATCTAGAAATTGGCCTACAGATATGTACTAATCAACAGTTTTAAAAATCACATATGTAGTTAAACAAAAAGACAATAATTATTGTTCACAATATCTAGAAATTGGCCTACAGATATGTACTAATCAACAGTTTTAAAAATCACATATGTAGTTAAACAAAAAACAATAATAATTTCTCACAATATTTAGAAATTGGCCGTTTACAAGTTCCATTTGGGTTTCTTGAATAAACTGATCGCCGTAAACATACTTTTTTTTTTCGTTTGTTGGACGGTTTTTTTTTGACTTATTTGCACTTTTTTTTTTACAAAGAAAAAACATGCATCTTGTCGAAAAACGCTTAAAGCGTGCATTATGTTTGGGTTTTTCTTGCTCATCACTGAATTTATTTTGTGGTGCCACCCTTCGACAGCGTTTGCCGTTCGATGCCTTTCCCAAAAACGCACCAAACTGGTATAAAATTATCTTTTAACCATTGTACTTCAACGTATTTCCTGAACTTTAAAATATTGAGCTTAAATACTGTGCGTTATATAGAGCTATTAGACTATTATTTACCTACCATATAATTTATAAATATTTAAATTAGTCTTACCCTTAGCCCTGCTAAAAATCAAATCCGTAAGTATATTAAGCTATCCCTTACCGACCGGTAAGGGATAGCTTAAACAATTTAACAATTTAAATTGATTATGCTCTAGATTAAACAATTTAAATTGATGGCCAGTGGGAATCGGATCAAAAGAGTTGTGCCATTGTCGGGGGACGTTGTCCCCCAACGGCGGCCATAGGGAATGTTAAAAAATCTGTGTCGCTGTCCACCAGTGGTGGCGAATGGAAATAATGTACAAAGTTGTGACGCTGTCCCCCAGTGGTGGACAACGAGAATAATGTTTTAAAGTTGTCTCGCTGTCCCCCAGTGGTGGCCAGACAAGTGGTGGACATCGGGAATAATCGGAAAGGGCCAGTCTCAACTGACAGCGTCCGTTCACGGACATAAACAAGATAAATTTATGTATTGAAAGAATTCAAGAAATAATAAAATAAATTACCAATAAGAACGAAGAAAACACCATACATTGTCAAACAGTGTTATGTTAAATAGAATTTATAAATTTTTCAATAATCTGTTAATTATAAACTTTATAGTTTTTAATTTACAGTTTATTTGATACTTGAAGCGGTTTTAATTGTGTTGGACAAAAAAGTAATTAATTTTGGTAATTCTACTTTCTACTACCTACATGTTTGCCTACAGGTAGGTACATGAATTTAAAAAAAAAATCACCTCGTGTATCCATATAAGTACTCTAAAAATACCTTCATACCCTCCTCCTTTCCGAGGAAATACGAGAAAACCAGAGGAAATCCAAGAAAATCCGAGGAAATCCGCGGAAATCCGCGGAAATCCGAGAAATTCCGAGGAAATCCGCGGAAATCCGAGGAAATCCGAGGAAATTCGAAAAAATCCCATGTAACCTTTACACTTTTTAGCCCCATCAGCCATCTGTTCTGCGAGCAATGTGCCCTGCCCACGACTTCATTCCTGTACCCCTAGCCAAGTTGATAATCTGCAATCTTTAACGCTAGAAGAAAACTTCGAATGTACGGGAATGACGTCATCTCAACGTTCACATGGTCAGAATTTCAGAACAAAAGAATCGGGGGCGTGGCCAACTCGAGGCGTTCGACGCAAGCGAAACGGCTGTAACTTGACTAGGGGGTCGGTCATTCAAGGAAACTCCGAGCATAACCATCTCCATTGCCCTTTTGGTGACTTTAAGCCTTCTGATGAGGCCCATTGTGAGCGACCACGTTTCAGAGCTCTTATATTATCATTATATTTGACTGGCCTGTTGGTCATAGCAGTTAGTGGCCCTGACTGCTATAATATAATATATTCCACAGCTATCACACAACGCCGTCTAGTCCCAAGCTAAGCAGAGCTTGTATTATGGGTACTAGACAACTGATAAACATACTTATATATTTCTAAATAGGTACATACATATTATAGATAAACTACATCCAGACACAGAACAAATGATCATGCTCATCACATAAACATTTGTCCTGGGTGGGAATCGAACCCACGACCTCCGGCATAGCAGTCAGGGTCACTAACCGCTAGACCAATATGCCTGTCATGTCAGTCTATGCCGAAGGTCGTGGGTTCGATTCCCACCCAGAACAAATATTTGTGTGATGAGCATGATCATTTGTTCTGTGTCCGGGTGTAATCCTATCCAAAAGCGGTATTCACGTGTTCCTTAATCGGGATTGGATAGAACGACAACTCAACTGGCTCGAAACTAAACGATCTATCGACGACTTATTTCCAGTTACATTAATAAGTATTCTACCACGATAATGTAACACAAATTCTCTTTTTTTAATCGACTCTTCGACCAAACGACTTTAAAATCGGTGTCGTTCAAACTCGATTGATGGATGTGAATACGGAAATGGTCTAAACGATTAAGTAAATCGCTACGATATCGTTACGGTTTTGATTATGTGAATCAGGCTACTGGCCATTTTCGGTCATATCACAAGTAAAACATAAATATTATATTAAATTAGATTACTTTATTTCGATTGCCAAATCAATCTAGGTCATCGTGAAGAAACGGGCTTCCTCACGCCTCAGACACCATTTTTTTTTTTTGGTGGGGAAAATAATCCAATGACAACCCCCGCTTTTGGGCGGAGCGGGAGATAGTGTCAGACACTCACTGACTAAAAAACCCACCCCGTTCCTTCAAGCCTTCATACCGGCGGGGCTCGAGTTCCCTTTTGGATAACCCTAGGCTTCGACCCGGCTGGGCCCCTGCTGTTGCTGACAACTCCTTGAGGCGCGCGGGAACAGTGCGCGCCGTCGACGACTTGGGCTTAGTCCGGACAGTTACCGGAGGACAGCGAGCTACCCATTGCTCACTGTCCGCAAGCCCGCCCCTCGTTGCCGCCCGGGTTGTCATTAAATGATATTCCCACCATAAAAAAAAAGGTAAACAGTGATGCAATCGTTGATGGTGAGGCGCACTAGTTTATTAAGAGCCACACTCTAGCCTTGAAGACACCTAAATTATAATCGGACAGGAAGACCGCAGCAGGCAAATTGTTCCAGTCCTTCGATGTAGGCAAAAACTACAAGGCGAAACGCTTATTCCGGACCGTAGAAGTGTTAACAACGTAAGGGTAGACATTCGCCTTTCGGTTTTTTTTTTGTATAATTACAGGTGAAGCCGCAGACCCAAGCTAGATTAAAATAAACGTTTTACAATATTTTCTCTCCATACGATTTAATGTTATTAATAAAATATAAGTATTTAGGAGATTGCAATGAAAACATGTCCCATTGTTTTAGTCGACCCCAGTAGCGTAGCTCGCTGTGGGTGAAATAGGCCCTCGCCCACGGCCTGCTACCCAGTTGTTTTTATTATCAATAGTTAGTTTTTTTTATTATCAATTATAAAACACGGCTCGCGTTTTTTTTAAAAAAAGCCCAAGGTGGGTCATGATTCTGAGAAGGTATGTATGTTTTATTATTATTATCGATAAGCTCGCACCCTCTCACCTGAAGGTAAGCGATGATATAGCCGACTATGGAGCACTCTTGCCTAGAAGTAACTAATTTCCTCTTGACTTAAAGACCCCTGAGTAGGCTAGTTGCCGTGAAAAATGTAATTAGTCTGTCTTTTAGATTATTCAAAAATAAGGGACACGTATTTTTTTATTTGTAAATTAAACCAAAAATGACAAAGATATATACGATTTACGAATCGAAAAAGAAAAAATACGTGCCCAATATCAATTATTTTTGACGTGACAACGTCTTATAAATTGGTTTGCCGGGTGACACTTCAAGAAACTGCGTTACGCTCCGCTCACGTTATGCGCTCACAATGAGAGCGAGTGAGAGGCACGCGTCCCTTCCACTCGGGCATGGTTAGCCCGCCTAAGAGTGAGAGAGACAGAGCGAGAGAGAGAGAGTGAGAGAGATAGGCATACACACCGGTTCATGTCTTGCGCTTCTCACTCAAAGTCGTTGTCACGTAAAACTTTCGCCCGTATACCGACTTTACAGGCAACCAATTTTTTAAACTAAAATACGAACTACATAAAAGTAATTATTTAGACCCTAGACCCTGTGTTTCCTGATAGCTACAATAGGGTAGTTCCTATTGTAGCTATCAGGATACACAGATTCCGGCTGGGAGATTCACTTTTTAGCTGTACGCACAGTAAATGACGGTAAGCGACGATATGGTTAAACACTGAGTTGCGACAGACGCTGTCTCATTTTCGAATTTATGAAATAAAAAGGCCTAGCTGACGTGCTTTCGCCACGTTTAAATTAGTCCACACTACGCCCCTGATCGATCCTTACCTAGTGCCTACCATACTAGGTATTTTATCATAAAACAATAGACTCAATTCTTCACCAGGAAATAAAATAATTATAGAAAAGTTCATCAAAACGTATCAGTCGTAATACCAACATCGATCTTGGAAGATCAAGAAAAAAATGGCGAAGTTCTTTGTGTTTTTTATCGTGTGTTTGACACATAGTCTTTTGGCCTTTGGGGCTAAGACGGGCAATTGTGATTATACTTTTGGTAAGTAAAATTGCTAAGGGCTAGGCATATTGCACGCAAAACAGACAATAAGGCTGAAAGCAGAAAATAGATAGGAACAGAAGACAATCTACATACAAAGCGCGCTCGAGCGACGCACACAGACACCGCTCACGGACACGATATCTCGGCTCATTCGCCCGGTCGCGCTCGTACATTACAATTCGGCGCAACCAGTTTTTACTGTTCCGTGGGCGCAACGCGCTGACCCTAGCGCGATCGCCTATGCGTAGGTATAAAAAGAAGTACATACATAAGATTGACTTCTGTACCTAGATTTTTGTATGAGGTAATCTCTGAAAGTACTGGTACGATTGCTAAATTTTTTTCAACGATAGAAAGCTGCTTTATTCCTGAGTGACATAAGCTTATTTAGTAATAATAATACAATTATTATTATATTATTATATTTGCCTGGTCTGTTGGTCTTGTGGTTAGTGGCCCTGACTGCTATGCCGGAGGTCGTGGGTTCGATTCCCACCCAGGACAAATGTTTATGTGATGAGCATGATCATTTGTTCTGTGTCTGGGTGTAATTTATCTAGAAATATATAAGTATGTTTATCAGTTGTCAAGTACCCATAATACAAGCTCTGCTTAGCTTGGGACTAGACGGCGTTGTGTGATAGTTGTGGAATATTATTATGTGGAATATTATTAATTATTTCGCAGGTGACCCGACTTGGAACGATTCAAAAGTATTTTACGACAGACAAATCAAGTTCCCGGCAGGAGGGAAGACCCAAACAGAAATCCTACCGGTAACTATCTGACTGAAAAAGAGTTTAGTTATTTTGGGCTGGTTTTATAATAAAAGAGGTCCGTGAGATAAAAATGCGTGTATTCTATTTTCAACATACTTATGTACAATTTCCCTAAAAGTATGAGGAGCCTGCCAGGCTGTTATGATGCAATTCAAACGCCAAACGTTCAAACGTCAGAACGATTAATTTTATTTGCAATACAAGGTGTCGTTTTGAAGCTGCAAAATATTTCAGGAGGTAATTATGTTAGTGATTCTCGACCCGAATCAATAATAAAATGAGTAAAAAAACGGAAAAATAAAGGGCGTTTTCACACACACTAACTCGCAACGATAGTTTCATAAATAATGTATCATCCAATCATCATCCCGCACGCCACACCCTAGCCACGCCCCCGCTGCCATCGATCAATCGAATTAGTTTAGTATAATTAAAAAATAAAATAACAAGTATTATCTACTGATTATTGACCAGGTATCGTTTTTTCACATGATTATTTATGAGTTTTATTACAACCTCCCAAAATATTCCTTGTATAAACGCAAGGTCAAGAAACCGCGGAAAATCTTAACACCGCTATTCAGCAAACGGTATGTACAACACCATCTATCGAGTTGATGTGAACTAAATAGAAAAACAAAATACAGTTCGACTTTTGAATCTTAACAACATATTTACGGAAGAGAGTGTTACCAACACAAATTTGACGCAGACTATAAATCTACAAGTGTGCCAACACAAAAATAAAATGTTGGGTTGCCAACACTGACGTTCTTCATTATTTTAACCGATTTCAAAAAAGGAGGAGGTTCTCAATTCGCCTTTTAAATGTTTCCACTGCTGGGACTCAGGCCTCTTCTCTGGAAGAGGGAATGGGCCGTAATCCACCACGCAAGCCCAGTGCGGGTTGGTGAATGTCATAAAATTCGTCTGAATATTTTATTATTATCATTTTTTTATGTGTGTTCCCGATGTTCCCCGATTATCTACTCGAAGAGGTTTTGATTGATTTGGGTATGGCACATTTTGACACAAGTGGGAAAAGTTTATCATCGCGAATGAGGGTTAGGAATTCGCCCGAGCCACAGGTTAAGTTGTTATGAACCCGAGTGCTGCAGTGGCAAATTTCCATGTGAGCTTTAAGGCACGCAATTTACCGTTTTTCGCACTAGTGCGGAAAAGTAAATTGCATCTCGGCTTTATAACACTCTCATCTTTTGGTGGGGAAAAACATCCAATGACAATCCTCGTTCTTGGGCAGAGCGGGAGATAGTGTTAGACTCTTTTTAACTAAAAAACCCACCCCGTTCTTTCAAGCCTTCATACCGGGGCTCGAGGTTCCTTTTGGATAACCCTGGCCCCAGTAGGCTTCGACCCGGCTGGGCCCCTGCTGTTGCTGACAACTCCTTGAGGCGCGCGGGAACAGTGCGCGCCGTTGACGACTTGGGCTTGCTCTGGACAGTTATCGGACGGTCGGACAGCGAGCTACCCATTGCTCACTGTCCGCAAGCCCGCGCCTTCGGTGGCTGGAAATCGGGATCGGAATCCCGGCGGCGGCGAGAGCGCCGTTGCCTGATGCGGTCGGCCTCCTCCTTTGCGAGCATTACTGCTTCGTAGAAGTCGGCGACCGCCTGCCACTCCTCCTCGCTCCGGACCATGGCATCAACCAAGGGTCGGTGCGAGAGGTCTCCGCCGCCAATCGCCCTCACGAGGGCACGGGGATGCTCCGTCCAAGCAGGGCACACCTCGACTGTGTGCTCCACCGTGTCCTCCGGGCGTTCCACACAGTAGCGAGGTAAATTTCACCTCGGTCGCATTGACAAACTATCTCATCTTGTATCAAAATGTACTGTTGTTCCATGATCGTCAGGTTAGAAATAGTAATGATGGGATCCTGACTAAATATAGAGAATTGTTCTTATCTAAGAACAATTAAAAGAATTTGCACACTATTTAAACCTAAATCCACCATTTAAAATTAAAATAATATAATAGTCTAAAACACTAAAAACCACGCTTTTAGCACGCACTAAATTTAATACCCATTTCATGGTGAATTTCAAATAGCCAATCTGCCATCTTGGACGTCCGCCATATTGACTGAGAGAGTGACTATTTTTTTTCGTATTTTTGACAGCAAACCCTTTCATTTGATACCCATATCATGGGGGTGGATTTCAAACAGCCAGTCCGTCATCTTGGGGAGGCCGCCATATTGGATTTGTAATGACGTTTCTTTGCTAGTCATGTATTGTCATCAGAACTCAGAGCGTATGCAAAATTTTATCCTAATCGAAGACCAGGAAGTGTGTCAAATTATTCCAAGATTTTCTTACATACATAGTTACAAGTGAAGCTAATAAAAGCTTGTTAAAAAGAACTTAAAATATAACTACCGAAAAAATACCAATCTTATTTTTTTTTTGCTTTTTACAGGCACAACCAGGGCTTATGATCAGCTACATATGTGTAACATTGCCGCTTGGAATCGACAGAGCCGATACAGAGATTAGCTACGACGCTCTAGACCGCAAAGTGTCCGTAGCACTGGCTAAACCAGCATCCAAAGAGTTCAAGTACCACGTAGTTGCCAGGCGACATGGACATTAACGGAATACATAATAAAATCTGTCTCAAACTCTTGTTGAAAACTTTACGGCCCGGACTAAGCGTTTCGCTTCATCATTTATACCGCGTACATCGAAGGAATAGAACAATTGAAGGGTTAAGTGGACAAAGGTGTTATCTGACAAAATAACACACTCGGGGACTGCCGCGGTAAAGCTATTGCATATCATTTTTATCAACTTATGCAATTATAATTATTTATTTATTTTAGTTATGCAGTTTTTTTTTCTTTGATATTAATTGAAGTTACACTTTCACACATTGAATCAAATTTTGATTGATTGTTCACTCAATTGTTTTCTTATCGGTCACCACTCTCAAAAAACAAATGAGTGGGGGGTGTTAGGTTATTTTTGTTACGGAATTTCTGGATTCGATCTCCACGCTCAAGGCCCGCGATAGAAGCTATGCAATAGCTTAAAAACGTTTTTTGCAATAACGTAAGTTTATTTGATGGTAAATCGATCCATGGATTTAAAACACCGCAATTCTAATTCGTTACATACTTAGTTACAGATGCTAGCAAAAGGTTTTAACTATCAATCAAGTGTAAATTTCAGATTTGCAAATGTGCTAACAGCAGACATATTACCAGAGAATCGTAATAGTAATTAACACCTTTGTCCAGTTAGGTACCCCTTCAATTTAACTGCTGCGGTCTTCCCGTCCGATTATAATTAGGATGTCTTCAAGGCTAGAGTCAAATCAAATCAAAGCATTTATTTCAAATAGACCATTTACAGGCACTTTTGAATAGTCAAATGTCGGTCAGTCCAAGAAAAGTGAAGCTAAATTGCACGTTCCAAAGAGTAGGTCTCTATGGAGAAGAACGTGCATGAAACTCCATGGACACTCTTTTAAATCATATATGTGTTACATATAATGCTTGGTTACATATTACTTGTTGCTTCTATCATGTGAGCGCAATGTCGATAGTGAAATAAAAATGTAAAATAATTAAAAGATAGAAACTGAATTAAGCCACTGGCAGCTAAGAGATGACCAGTCCCATCTGACGGCACCCGTTCACGAGCATCAGGTGGAGTGTTATCAGGTCTCAACGTCATGAGAAACGAACAGAACTAAATACGCCGAAACTCTTTTGCACGAAAGCGGGCACAGTTAGGAAGCACTTTTTGAATAACCAGCACCTATTTGCACGTAAAAAAATAATATTATTGTTTGTTAAAATTATTGAGAGTTAACTAACTCCGTGTCAACCTTGTGGGACCAACATTGGTTTCTTTTTTTCGTCATTACAACTACCTACATGTGAAAGCTTGTAATTAGCAATTTAATTACCTACTATTGTCACTTTGTTGTTATTAAATTAGTCTGTAAGCTTTCCTAAAATGTGAAAAATAAAATAAAATAAAACTGGAAGGGTTTCTTAACCCCTCTTTTCCGTCAAGGGTTAAAAATAACACAAACAAAGTAATCTTTGTTTAAAAATACTCTTTATTTTATTTATACAATTGTTTTATTCACATTTACTTTTTAAAATCTCCTGTCGATTTTTATAATTATATTTATTTTTACAAATACACCACAATCATTTGTTTACAAGATACATACACACAGATACATAGCTGTTACAATTTTGTTTTGTTTACAAAAAGATCAAATTATTTGACCACTGTTGAAAAGATATTCTAAAGAATTTAGAAAAGCATTTTTCAATACACTTGAAGACACGCTGCAATCCCTAGCGCTTTTTGGCACGCAATTTACCCTTTTCCGCACTAGTGCGGAAAAGTACACAACTTCGCGGGCGCCACAACTTATTACATATATATCGTATCAGGCTAGCTAAGCGACCCTCGAGAATCGCGCGTCAACGCCCTTCGTAAGTGTATTGAAAGACGTCGTTTGATGCATGTGGAAATTTGTCTTTGCAGCACACATACATACACTCACCTCTATAAAACACCCTCGCTTGTGGCTCGGGCGAATTCCGCTTCGATCGTAATGACAAACTTCCTCCACATGTATCAAAGTACCATTGCCATACTGTTACTTGTTCATGACCTCAGAGAATGTCAAATAATTACAATAAGGGATTTAAATAATATTTTATTTTTACAAAAGCCATTTTTGTCAAACAATGACCAAATTTACACATATTTTTTTCTGGTTCTTTTTAATAAATACAATGTATGAAGAAAGAAACTGACAAAATTGTCAGACTATAGTTTAAAACAAAAGACAAGTTATATCTTTACAAATGAATAAAACACAAAACAGTTCTTAGTTTTAAAAGAGATTACTCTTTCGATTGATAAATAATATAATTGAAATTAAATGATACTGATCAAAAAAATCTTTACGTATCAATTCCCACTCTGGGTCGGACACCATATATCCAGACACAGTGACCGAATCTTCTTCTTCTTCCTGCCTTTGTCCCGTGTTACGGTCCCGTGTTTGGGGTCGGCGCAACTCGTTTTTTTCTTGCATTCTATTCTGTCACCCGTCAAACTATTACTAACTCCCTTATCTTTCATATCAGTCCTCAAACAATCAATCCATTTTTTCTTTGGCCGCCCTCTCCCTCTCCACCTGTCTACATGTATACTCAGAACTCTTTACATGTATACTTAGTAACATGCGTTTCATCCCTTCTCTTCACATGACCATACTAAGACAAACGATTCCCTTTCAACTTTTCAGTCACTGGCAATTCTTTTCAATCAATATTTTTTCATTGACGATTCAGACACCACCAAAATTGAAGCTATTTAGTACAACCAGATAAAAAAGTCTTAAATATAGAATAGAATAAACTATATTCTACACCAAAATACATAGTAACAAAACTTTTGGACTACTTAACTTAAATCTATGGGTTTTTAGTGGCATTAATATAAAGAAATTTAGTATCCGAAGTAGCTGATGTAAATTCAGCCTAAATTAGTTTTGGTAACGCTTTTTTCCCCATCTACACTAATACTATAAAGATGTATAGTTTGTTTTTATGTTTTCTTTTGTAAAAGGTCTCTGAAAATACTGGTCCGATTGCTAAAATTTTTTCACCGATAGAAAGCTGCTTTATTCCCGAGTGACATAGGCTATATTTTATGTACGCGCGCAAAGCAGCGGGCAATAGCTAGTATATTATATTTTAATCTATCGAATACCGTAATTAGAGACAAGCAACGTAACGTCATTAAGGACAATAAGAGAGCGAACGTCTGCGTTCGAAACTTTTTTCAAACTGTACTGTTTAGTATATAGTATGTGTCAGAATCATCAGTGAAAAAATATTGAAAAAAAAAAAGTGTTAATTCGGACACTGTGTCCAAATCATCAGTAAGTCTTTTCATACACATTCCCTACATTTATCCTGCCGCTACAATACCTCCATTTCTCGAGATTATTTAATCAACAAATAACTTCTCCTACCCTAGGTGGAGCGAGCGTTTGTGCCAGACTTTTACGGACTACAACCCACCCGTGTTTCTTCACTTGTAATTTGTTAAGGGCCAACGGACCAATACTAACATTTGGTCTAGGATTTATTCAGCTATTAATAAAACGAAAGAAAATAATCTCAGCAAAAAAAAAAACATTTTTTGACCAGTATGTACATATAAATTCCAATACACACTCGTTTAATTGAGATATATAATTCTCAGATCATATCGTACATAAAACATTTAAATTAACTTAAATATAAACGTTTTAACTCCCTACATCGGATATATCCGACAAACAACTCGCGTTTATCCCGCCAGGGTCGGACATCCTCGACCAAATACTCGGATCTCGTCAGCTCTTCTGTCACATATAGGTATTGAAGAGCTGAACGAGATGGAGTACCCAGTCGCGAACACACGACCTTCGCGAATAGAACGCGAGAACACTCGTCGGAAAAATCCGACGTAATCGGTTAAAGAGCTAAAGAAATATAAATTTCACTTATATAAATAGGAATGACAAACATATAAGTTTTTAAAGCACCAAACTTAAGTATTAAATATTATAATATTTACATTTTTCAGATCAAACAGAAAACTATTTTTGTAACTATACCCTATTCGCGTTAAGATTAATACTGTCTGTTCAACCGATTTTAACTTCTATTTCGTAGGCATAAGGATGACATCAAGAGCAAAAAAAGTGGTTACAATAAAAAAAGGTCGTTTGTAAAAAATCGCTTTCAGCCATAAGACCGCCCATTATGACACCCTATTAATTTTAAGTTCCTGATGTAATTTTTATTTTTGGTGTACAATCCTAACTAATATTATAAATGTGAAAGTGTAGATGTTTGGATGTTTGTTACTTAATCACGCAAAAACGGCTGAACGGATTTGGATGAAATTTGGCATGGATATAGCCTTTGACATGGAAAAGAACATAGGCTACCTTTTATCCCGATTCCTTAAGTATCTAAAGCCACGCGGGCGAGGCCGCGGACAAAAGCTAGTAAAGAATTTTTCTATGTAACTATCAATACCAACTATTTACTGCAGCCGCCATTTGTCATGCTACCAACGTAATAAAAGTCAAAATCGGTTGAACGGACAGTAATAAAAGTAATTTTGAACAGAGTATAGATTAATGACACGCCCCGGCTTCACACGACCTATTAACGGCACGACCGCCAGCATCGGATTGGTCCGACGAGTATTAACACGTCCTATCTGCCAGGGTCGTGTGTTCGCGATTGAGTACTCCATCTCGTTTAGCTCTTCAATGCCCATAGGTGACAGAAGAGCTGACGAGGAGTATTTGGTCGTGGATATGCGATCCTGGTGGTATAAACGCGAGTATTTGTCGGATATATCCGACGTACACACGATCCTGACGAATAGAACACGAAAACACTTGTCGTAAAAATCCGACGCAGGCGGTAAAAAGGTTAATTTTAAAAAATCAGATTTTTTTTTTATATTTTTATAGTTCGGCCGGGGCGTGTCTCAAGTTTTTCATTTAATATTAAGTTTTAACTGCCCTAAATATTCCTGTATGTATTTTAGTTATAAAATATAAATAAATATTTATACTTTTATTTGCTGATCTACTAAGAAAAATGAAAAAAAAAAACTAAAAAAAAGTTAATCACGGAACAGAATTGAGATCTGATAAGGAAGGATCCTGAGTGTTATGTTTGGTCTAGGCAACTGCCCGAGACCTGATTTCGGACCGTTGTATAATGTTCTAATCGCGCGGAGGCAGGATTTTGAATTTTATTTCCAACTAGCTGACATCAGCCGAAAGACGTCCACTGTTGGACATAGACCTCCCCCAAGTGTCGCCATAACCGTTCATGTGCGTCTAACGTCCATTCCCTCGACGCTCACTAGGTCATCGGTCCACCTTGTAGGAGGCCTACCAACGCTGCGTCTTCCGGTATTTTTCTTAGTAGATCAGCAAATTTGAAAAGATCATTTTGACTAATTAAAAATAAGTATAATTTCAAAAATAATAATTTAAATTATGGCATTTAAAGTCAAGATAAGTAAAATTTTAAGTATATTCTTAAAAATAACTATTTACATTCCTTGGTCCGGATGATTATAGATTAAAAGTATTTTTGTATTGGTACAAATTATTGCTAACATTGAAAACCAAATGGCTTTCTTTGCTCGTCGGAGTGCATTTACAATAGGGTAGTTTCCAGGGTCAAAATAATTACATTTTATTTAGTCCGTATTTTAGATTATAAAAAAATATTGGACACGTATTTTTTCTTTTTTCGATTAAACAAAAAATAACAAAGATATAGCCAATTAAAGTAACGTGTGACGTCACCCCTCAAAAAATGCAGCACGGCGTAACGTTACACGTAACTTTAATGGGCTATATCTTTGTCATTTTTGGTTTAATTTATAAATAAAAAAAAGATGTGTCCCTTATTATTGAATAATCTAAAAGACGGACTAATTACATTTTTTACGGCAACTAGCCTAATGTTTTTTTGTCAAAACACAATCACAGTGGCGCAACCAGCTCGGACGTGTGGCGACTCTGGTGTCTGTATGGTATCTAGTTTGGTAGCTTAGGGTTATATTTCACCGGGACACCATGGCGGCGCGACCAATCGCCACTACCAACAAAATGTATACAGCTCTATAGAGAGTTAGGTACTCACTTGGTGTCCGTTTGGTTGCGCAACCAATTTGGTGGCGCGACCAGCGCGGACGTGTGGCGACTCTGGTGTCTGTATGGAGTTAGTTTGGTAGCTTAGGGCTATATTTCACCGGGGTAAATAAAGCTCTGCGTGTTGAGAACTCTAAATAAAGTTGCTAGAAGGTTGCCGCTTGAGTTGCCGTCTGAGGTTCTATAACTGTAAACGGTAAACCAAATAAACTGAAAATGTTGAGTACAGCGCCATCTCGTGGGAACCAACCGGTAACTGCTTTCACTAGCAAAACAAACTTTTGTACCAATACAATTTAAAAAAGCGAAACGCAATAATGATCATTTCCCTTTTTTACCGACAATCGCCTATCTCCTTGAAAAATAATGTAAATATCGCATTTCCGTGCGTACAGCAAAGGAGCGGAATTCCCTGCCGGAATGTGTTTCCTGGTAGCTACAACCTGGGGTAATTTATCAAGTTTAGTAGTAAAATAATAATTATTATTATTGTTTATCACAGACATTACTATTATCTATATAACCTTTTAACCCCCACCTACGTCCGACATGTTCGACAAACTCTTGCGTTTATTCGGCCACGGTCGGACATCCACGACCAAATACTCGCATATCGTCAGCTCTTCTGTCACCTATGGGAATTGAAGAGCTAAACGAGATGGAGTACCCAGTCGCTACCACACCACCCTGGCGAATAGAACGCGAAAACACTCGTCGGAAAAATCCGACACTAGTGGTTAAAGGGTTAAATTGGATTATAAATAATATTACAGTTGCCAAAACGGATCTTGAGCGCTCGGCGTCAGATTGGGGATCGCTTTGCGCATTCCATACATTGGCGAGCCAATCGTTTCGTTGTCAGATACATGCAGCAACGCAGGGAGCGAAGTAGGAGTGACGTCTATAACGCGATGGCTGATACGCCGCGTCTCACTTCGCACCACCAAAAAGAACGAAAATTTGACTTCTGCGGAACCCGCTCAAGACCCGTGATGGCAACTGTACCATTTTTTTTATTTACTTGACAGACTGTTTGAAATACATCTCCGTCACAGTTTTCTGTTCTGTTCGATTGTCGATAAAAGAGGACATCCCATAAGTCATTATTACGCGATTAAAAACAAAATAGCATTCGTAAGACCATAATTACACACGCCAATGTTACCAATTAAAATTGTGGCGATATCAACATAAAAGTAAGTACCCAGTTTTTGGAAAGAAAATTAATGTGACAATTGACAAATAACTGAGCAGATTGTCTTTTCATACAATACATATGCCCAAAACCCGCCTGTCAAGCCGTTGTTATATGTACGTAGTTATAATAGACTTGAGTCTTTACGTCTTATGCCCAGAAACCGTTTAGCGAGTCATGTGAAGCATCTATTTTCACGCCTTGTTAGTAAAACCAACTTGAATGCCGTGACGGCAAACGGCATGATGTCGTGACAGAAAACGGCATGATTACCCCCCCCCCCCCCCCCATTCTTGACTATTTTATATGTGATGCCAATCGCTTTTTTTTTTAGATTTCCATTTTATTTACGTCCTATATGCAAGGGCTTTTGCTAAGAAAATGTTTATAAACTAAAACAACAAAAAAACGAAACCTTTGATTAGTTATTCGAATCACTTGCAACAGTATTTTCATTCCAATCCCCGGTGGAAAATCGCACAATCACTTATTACCAAGCATACAATCACAATTATCACACAAAATGTTAAATATACAGAAATGACAGAATAACACTTTAACCACCCGCGTCGGATTAATCCGACGAGTGTTTTCGCGTACTATTCACCAGAGTCGTATGTTAGCGACTGGGTACTCCATCTGATTTAGCTCTTCAATCCCCATAGGTGACAGAAGAGCTGACGAGATGCGAGTATTTGGTCGTGGATGTCCGACCCTGGCGGAATAAATGCGAGTCGTTTGTCGGATATATCCGACGTAGGTAGTTAAAGAGATTAAGTAAGTATTTATATTCACATTCGACAAATTACAGGACTCCGTTTTTTTTTTTTTAATAAAAGATTTTGCGTCTTAATACGAAACACAAATTACGATACAATTTTTTTTTGTATTCAATACTTAGTTAACCAAATAAATAAATATACTTTTTGATATCAAAATCACATTTTTTATAACCTACCATTTTTTTCTTTACAATATTCTTAATTATCTTCATTTAAACCTTATAAAGTTTCAGTAAGCTTATGACTTTACAGTCGGCGTTCACGGCAGACCCAAAATACAAAATGTATGGAAATGTCATCTGCCGTCACGTAACAAATGACGTGACAGGAAAAAGACGCGTAGAGTGCGTTTCACTTAAGAAGTTCCTTCGCCGTAATGTTGGCATACGGAAAAACAGTGTTGCTATATTTTGAGCAATGAAATTACTTAAAATTAGGGAGATTAGAGTCTGTCTAATAAGCTAAACGACTTGAGTAATTAATCTAATGTAGTCAACACGGGTTCAATAATCAAGGTTGATTAGGAGATAGAAATCATTGTTAACTAACAGAAGAACCTTATAAAAAGTACAGAATATTTGTATTTTTTAAATGATTAAATATTGTACTAAATTCCCAAGTCGGTTGACTTAATAGACCGACCATAACTAATATTACGTTTCTTTTAACAATTATCTTATAATTTTGTTTTTATTTTATTTTGGTAAAAACTGTTTTTGAATTAAATATGGGACCATTTCGATTGTCCTTCAATTCTTTGAAATACCGAAAACGGCCCGATACAATATTGTACCTCTCCATTAACAACCTCCATTTCCCTCTTAATTCTCCAAAGAGTGTTGCAACTACACTTCGTGCAACAATTTTGTTAGAGTAGGCAACTCTTTTCTTTTTCCCTTCTTTTTTCTGTAGACAGACAGGGGAGCCAACATTACGGCGAAGGAACTTCTTAAGTGAAACGCACTCTAGCTTCATGAACGCGTATTCATCACTATACGCTTGGTGTACGCCTGCGTGAAGCTTACATACAGAACTATAAAACTATTGACGAAGCTATAACGTCGTGCATCTATAAAGTTACGCGTCCGTGGACAGTAGGCCACAATTTGTATGTAAACTTCAGGCAGGCGTACAATTGCCGTCACGGATATTGAGCGCTGTCTTCAAGTTGCGCAGAAGTCAAATATTCGGTCTCTTTAGCGGTGCGAAGTGAGACGCGGGGCGGGGATTGTCAATGATTGGCTCGCCGCGCCATCGCGTCATAGATGTCACTCCTGATTCGTTCCCTGCGTTGCTGCATGTGTCTAACAACGAAGACGATTGGCTCGCCAATGTATGGTATGCGAAAAGCGATCCCCACTCTGACGCCGAGCGCTAAAGATCCGTTTCGGCAATAGGCTAGTTGCCGTAAAAATGTAATTAGTCCGTCTTTTAGATTGTTCAAAAATAAGGGACACGTATTTTTTTTATTTGTAAATTAAACCAAAAATGACAAAGATATAGCCCATTAAAGTTACGTGTAACGTCACGCATTGCTACATTTTTTCGCACGGGGTGTCGTCACACGTAACTTTATTGGCTACATCTTTGTTATTTTTTGTTTAATCGAAAAAAGAAGAAATACGGGTGTAATATTTTTTTATATACTAAAATCCGGACTAAATAAAATGTAATTAATTTGACACTCGAAACTACGCTATTGTACACCAAGCGTATTATGACGAATACACGTCTATGAAGCTTACGCGTTCTTAGACAGTAGGTTTAAGTCAATTTTTCATCATTTAACAAAGAGAAGATTAACAATAAAACAATATAAATAAAACATTCGGAAACAAGAACTATATTAGACCGACTACCACGCGTAACACGCCTGATTTGTACGTAGAACGACGTCGCGTGGCGTGGATCTAATGTAGCTCTACAAGTCTAGTTTCCATATAAAATGTATGGAGACCGACGCGCTTAGATCGGTGTGTGTGGCACACGTGTGAGCAGTGTAGTTTCTATCTTAGTTCTGTACGACGGCGACGTTGAAGAATAAAACCAAGATGGCGGCTATCAAAATGGCGGGATCTGTCAAAGTGACAGCTGAGCAAGTTAGCACATCGTTGGGATATAAATTCGGAGGTAAAGGCTCTTCGCCGCCTTTACAGTATTCGTTTCTCGACTGGAAAGAAAGAAAAGTATAATATTAATTATGATTAACATCGTACTATTTGTTTTAAATAAGACTAGGATCGAATAAGCGCCATATTGTGAAGTAATAGTTATTTTAATTTCTATTTTTTGTCATTTATCTACATTGTGCTCACATAATAGAAGCGACAAGAAATATGTAACCAAGATTTATGTCCCCCACTATGATTTAAAAGAGTGTCCATGGAGTTTCTTGCAACTTATTTACCTTTTTTTAACTGACTGACAATTTGACAATTAAAAAGTGCCTGACAGAAATGATGAATCAAAACTTAAGTATCCAAGCAAAATTATAATTAACAAGTAATAATAATTAATTCTCCACCGACAATAGTTGGATTAATTTTACTTGTACCAATCAGAGGCGTAACGTGTATTAACTTAGACGTGTGCGAAGAGGTATATCAGCGAGGCCTTTTCCTTTCGTTTTGAAAACGAGACAGCGACTGTCGCAACCCAGTTTTCGACCACATCGTCGCTTACTGTCAGGTGAAACAGTGATCAAACGCGAGCCTATCAATAATAATATAATATAATATAATATAATATAATATAATATAATATAATATAATATAATATAATATAATATAATATAATATAATATAATATAATATAATATAATATAATATAATATAATATAATATAATATAATACAAGGTGTATGGGACAGCCCTCCACAAACTTCAAGGGCTTGCTGCTCAGTAGACGAAACTGAACAACCTTCCACAATTTTTTTTTTTTCGGAAACGAAAAAAAAAATCCGTCTGACCATAGAAAATTATAAACTTGATTGGACAGTTTGTATAGAGAGGCCGAATTTTTTTTTCGTTTCCTGAAAACATTTTTTGTGGAAGGTTGTTCAGTTTCTGACTGAGCAAGCCCTTAAAGTTTGTGGAGGGAAATTCTTCAAAGTTTAGAGACCCCTGCAGTGTAGTCTAAGGACGTTAACATGGAGACAACCCTACCTGAATGTATGCTACTTACCGCAAATTCTTCAAAGTTTGGAGACCGCTGCAGTGTAGTCCAAGGACGCTAACATGGAGACTACCCTGACTGAATGTATACTACTTACCGCAAATTCTTCAAAGTTTGGAGACCCCTGCAGTGTAGTATTAGGACGCCAACATGGAGACTACCCTGCCTGAATGTATGCTACTTACCGCAAATTCTTTAAAGTTTGGAGACCCCTGCAGTGTAGTATCAGGACCTAACATGGAGACTACCCTGCCTGAATGTATGCTACTTACCGCAAACTCTTCAAAGTTTGAAGACCCCTGCAGTGTAGTCTAAGGACGCTAACATGGACACTACCCTGCCTGAATGTATGCTACTTACCGCAAATTCTTCAAAGTTTGGAGACCCCTGTAGTGTAGTATTAGGACGCTAACATGGAGACTGCTCTGCCTGAATGTATGCTACTTACCGCAAATTCTTCTCCACAAAGCTCTCTGCAGGGAGGGCAGACGACGCCTCCTTTATGGAGCCATCCGCGCTTGATAATCCTTATCTGTAGCACTTGGCTCGCGTGGAAGCAAGTGTACGAATAGTTGCCGACCTGTAACAGACAAATTTTATTATTATTCATTATTATCATCATCATCATTTCAACCGCAAGACGTCCACTGCTGGGCATAGGCCTCCCCACGCGTGTCGCCGCTATGCCCGGTCCTATGCATCCCTCATACATCGTATTCCCGCGAGAGAGGCCTTCCAACGCTGCGTCTGCCGGTACGCGGTCGCCACTCCAGAACCTTTCGACCCCAACGGCCATCTGTTCTACGACCAATGTGCCTTGCCCACTGGCCACTTCAGTTTGGCGATTCTTCGGGCTTTTTCTGTAACCTTAGTTCTCCTGCGAATATCTTCATTATTGACTCCATCACGCAAGGAAACCCTGAGCATAGCCCTTTCCATTGCCCTTTGGGTGACATAAAAAGAGCAATAAGAAAATAAGATTAAAATTAATATCTCGAGAATGGACCAAGTGAGAAACGAGTACATTAGAGGAAGTTTGAAAATGGCGCCAGTTACTGAAAAGTTGAAAGGTAATCGATTGTCTTGGTACGGTCATGTAAAGAGGAGGAACGAAGTCGCGGGCACAGCTAGTAACCAATAAGGCTAAGGCAGGAGCTTCGTTCCGCATCGCTCCTACCTTAGCCTTCTAACCTAACCTGTGTGTGTGTGCGTGTTGACTGAAAAATAAAATGATATATCGTTAAACATGTTTTCACTCACCACTATGTGCAGTCGACCGCTTTCGCATTTATATTTGTAGCAACCTGAACCCCAGTGTTGCCACTCTCGTATCTGGAAGGAAAAAATATGACTTTAAATCAACGGCTGGAAAAACTGCAGAATGATGACCGGAGGTCGGAATTAGGTGGAATTATTCATGTACTTGCATCGATGATGTTGATATTTCCCAGATTTTTTAAGAAAAATCCCGTGTGGCCAACAATAATACAAATAAAAAATAATAAAAACCTCAGACATAGATAAGACAAATAAAACGAAGATAGATTAACATACATCTACACTTCTACATCTATACATATAAATAAAATTGGAGTGTCTGTTTGTAATATTGAAATAACTGCTTTTTACTACATGCATATGAATATATTATACGGTACATAATCCAAAATAGCGTTTTTCACAATTTTTGTCTGTCTTTCTATCTGTATGTTTGTTCCGGCTAATCTCTGAAATGGCTAGACAAATCTTGACGGGACTGTTATTGGCAGGTAGCTGATGTAATAAGGAGTAACTTAGGCTACTTTTATTAAAAAAAAAAATTCAAAATCCGGTAGTCCACGCGAACGAAGTCGCGGCCACAGCTAGTAATATCATAAAGAGGGATTTTTTTTATTTTTGTGTGTATGTTTGTAATGAATAAACTCAAAAACGACTGTGCCGATTTCAAAAATTCTTTCACCATTGGAAAGCTACATTCACCCTAAGTAACATAGGCTATATTTATTGCTTGTGCGAAGCCAGGACGGGCCGCTAGTAAGCATAAACACTTAATAAAAGTAATACAAGAAGTGTAGAAGTTAAATAAATATATAAATACCTGTCTACAAGATTTCTGTTCCCAAACTCTATCGCTGTGATCAAAACATTTTGAATGAGCACCATAATTCTCTAGAGCGAAGTTCACATCAGTTTCTGTAAAGAAAGAACATTATTAGTATCAGATTTAACATCAAACGCCAAAATAATGATTCAAATGCCTGTATTCAATGCCCGCTGAGAAGAATACAAAAAAATATACCAGGTGTAAGGGACAGCCTTTTTTTTCGGTGGGGACAATCATCCAATGACAACCCCCATAAAAGAAAATAGTAGATCATGCCAATTGCCAATAGTTTTTCATTTTTAAGATAAATATGAAAGATTAATCTTGACTTAAAATCTTATCGATGAAAATAATGCCTTATAGGCTAGAATTAAAATGGGAATTTATTAAAATTAATTGCTAGGAAATAATAAACAAATTAAACAACAACTTAAATAATTAAAAATAATATATACACTAAATGCCTAGCTAAATATGACGTCATAAAACTCCTCCGCATCGCTGTCGACTGGAAGTGTGCCCAAAAGGCTGGCGGCATTGCCACGTTGTATGGCAATGCTTATTCTCTGACCGAGGTAGAAGCCAGCCCTTGGGTCACGCGAAGCGTCAATTAAGCGTGTCGCCAATTCTTTAAAAAGCATATTGAGCACTTGGACCCCACGGCCCGAGAGTTTCAACCCCAAACGGCTCAAAAATTAGTTACGTGTGACGTTACACGTAACTTTAATGGGCTATATCATTGTAATTTTTGGTTTAATTTACAAATAAAAAATACATGTCCCTCATTTTTGAATAATCTAAAAGACGGACTAATTACATTTTTTACGGCCTTTTCCGCAGCACCAGCAAGCATCGGCCCAAATGGACCCCTTAAGTTAATTTTTATACGTACTTGGCGTGTTCTCCTCATAGGAACAGCGACTGCCCCTGACGAGTACGCTCTTGTGTCTCCAGGTGAACTCCTGCAGGTAGGGGCAGTAGTCCGCCAGGGACACCGAGCCGCCGTAGTACGCCTCCTCGCCGGCCGCCAGACCAGGTAAGGTGTCGAAATGCTGGAACCAAGTTATTGTTATAATTTTTTATTAGGGTTTCGTATCTCAAAAGGAAAAAACCGGCCAAGAGCGTGTCGGGCCACGCTCAGTGTAGGGTTCCGTAGTTTCCCGTCCATCACAATAAGTGTACCCCTTATGAGTTTAAAAAAATGCTTGCATATACGATTATACCACAAACTTAGTCCAGAAATTATTTTGTAGAACCCTTTTGTCTTTTTTGTTCAAAAACTGTTCTTTCCATCAAGTTCAAAATAATTTTCCTAGAAAGTCCTTATAAGACAACTCTACTTTTCAGACTTTTTTCATATTTTCTAAACTTATGGTTCAAAAGTTAGAGGGGGGGGGGACACATTGTTTTTTACTTTTGGAGCGATTATTTCCGAAATTATTGACATTATCAAAAAATGATTTTAGTAAACCCCTATTCATTTTTAAATACCTATCCAACAATATATCAAAAGTTAGGGTTGAAATTAAAAAAAAATCACTTCCCACTTTACATATAGGGGGGCTACCCTAATAAAATATTTTTATCCAATTTTTATTTTACTACTTTGTCGGCGTGATTGATATACATATAGGCACCAAATTTCAACTTTCTAGTGCTAACGGTCACAGAGATTAAGCGAGGACGGACAGACAGACAGACAGACAGACATAGCGAAACTATAAGGGTTCCTAGTTGACTACGGAACCCTAAAAACGGAACTCTTATAAGATCACTTTGTTGTACGTCTGTCTGTCTTCACCTTTTATTTTGACAGGCCTGTTGGTCTAGTGGTTAGTGACCCTGACTGCTATGCCGGAGGTCATGGGTTTGATTCCCACCCAGGACAAATGTTTGTGTGATGAGCACGATCATTTGTTCTGTGTCTGGGTGTAATTTATCCATAATATGTATGTATTTAGAAATATATATGTATGTTTATCAGTTGTCTAGTACCCATAACACAAGCTCTGCTTAGTTTGGGACTAGACGGCGTTGCGGTAGTTGCGAAAAATATCTATCTACATAAAAAAAAAAAAACATTATCAGTTGTTGTTGGAGATAAAACCTTCTTGCAAGATTCTTAAATTAAAGAAAAAATATGACATTTCTATTTGTCACTTGTCTTCACTTGTTTTTTGTAAAATATATTGTTCACAACGAAAATAATTAAAACTAATTTGCATTGAGCAGCCAGTCGTTGATTTTTATCAGAATACCCATAATTCTCGCACAGTTGTCTAGTACCCATAACACAAGCTCTGCTTAGCTTGGGACTAGACGGCGTTGTGTGATAGTTGTGGAATATTATTATTATTTATTCCTTTTATCTCTGGAACGCAGGTATCGAGTTGAAATCAAAACCATATACTTAGGTCTGCGATCCCTTTGAAGCTGTGAAGAAACGGCCGTTTATGTTTCAAAAAAACGTGTATTTCGACATTCTCAATTGAATCAAAACTCATAGGATACTTCCCGTTGACCTAGAATCCTGAAATTTGGCATGATGCAAAGTTTTTTAACACCAATAGATATAATACCTGGCGTGTTCACACGACACGCGCACGCTGAGCGCACGCCACCCGCGTAAAACTCGCATTGAAATTTGTTAAATAAGAATTTGAGTCTTATTATCCAGATAATATGACTATATATAGATAGAGTTAATAGATCTCAAATTCATTTAATGAGGTCTACACGCGCACGCCCCGCCCCCGCCTCCCACCACCACTGCGCTCGCCCTGCCCGCGTTCTGCACCCTCCCCTCGTACGCCTTGCGTCCGCGCTATGGCTAAATGCCTAGTGAACGAAGTAGTCCAGTCACTAGTAGTATAAGTGGGCGCGAGGCGTGTGCGAGGCGGATGCAGCGCGTGCGCGGGTGCTGTGCGTGGTCGGAGATTAGGCGCACAATGCCACATTCGCAAAATGACATATTGACACAAAATGCCACATTCGCAAAATGTCATATTCTCAAAATGCCATATCGCAAAACGCCACATTAGCAAAATGCCATCTTCGCAAAATGCCATATTCGCAAAATGCCACTTTCGCATAATGCCAAAATGTCATTTCGAACTCGAGTATTTTTTTTATTTGGAAGTTATTATGTTTCATTATGCAATAATTATGATTTTTTTAGAATGTGTTTTGATGTGTGCATTTTGATAATGTGGTATTTTCTAATGTGACATTTTGAGGAAAATCATTTTGCGAATGGGGCATTTTGCTAGTGTGGCATATTGCGAAATGTCATTTTGCGAATGTGGCATTGTTCGCCTAATCCGTGGTCGCGTGTCATCTGAATACGCCCTTAGGAAAAAATCTGAAAACTGTAAAATTATTACGTCACAAGAAATGGTGGATTATGGCCTGTTCTCTCTCTTTTAGAAACTCACCTGGTAAGCCCTGGGCAGGATGGTGTCATGTCTGACAAGGTTGCACAGCACCACAGCATTTCTCCTCGGTGAACACTCCGTCCTCAAAGGGTTACCCTTGATTCTCTCACAGAATGGAGCTGGATTCTTCCGCCTGTAAGAAAATATAGAATTGAGTATAGATCTCTATGATTGGCTGTAAGTTTTGGCCAAGAAACAGGGCGTTTGAATTTGACGGTAGAATAACATAGAGCTCTTTGATTGGTTATTATTTTTTTACCAATCGGAACGGGATATTTGCATTTGGCGGTAGAATAGCTTAGTTCTCTGTGATTGGCTGTAATTTTTTGACTTACAGAGCGGCTCATTTAAATGTGGAGGTAGATTAACATAGAGCCCTATGATTGGCAGTAATTTTTTGGCCAATCAGAACAAGTAATTTGAATTTGGTGGCAGAATAACTTAGAGCTCTATGATTGGCTGTAAATTTTGGCCAATAATTAAAACAGCCACTAAAAAACTTTAACCAAATGTTAAATTAAAATGGTGTATCTAAAATTCTGATCGAATTTTTTTTTGGGGTGTGAGAAAAGCATCAAATCACTTCTCCCGCTCTATATAGAGTGAGAGGGAGTGTCAATCTATTACCACAAAATAGATAGGTACGGAATTCAATCTACATACAGTTGCCATCACGAATCTTGGCGTCAGAGTGAGGATCGCTTTGCGCATTCTATACATTGGCGAGCCAATCGTCTTCGTTGTTAGATACATGCAGCAAAGCAGTGAACGAATGAGGAGTGACGTCTATGAAGCGATGGCGCGGCCAGCCAATCACTGACACTCCCCGCCCCCGCGTCGCACTTTGCACCACTAAAGAGACCGAATATTTTACTTCTGCGCAAGTGTTCAAGGTCCGTGATGGCAAATGTACAAAGCGCGCTCGAGCACCGCACACATAGACACGATATCTCGGAGCGCCTCGGCCCGCTCGTCGAACAGTTCCGGCTCAAACGCTCATTAGTGTGCGTCCACCGAGCGTAGGTATAAAAAGTGAAGTACATATATGAGATTGTCTTCTGTACCTAGCTATTTACTGACTAAAACCTGTGTTCCTTCTATTGCCTATGCCATTGTAACTCTTTTCGAATAATCTCGTAGACTTCGTAACTTAAACTTTGATATTTTTATTTCTAAAAATACTCACTCTTTCAAAACTGTTCCGTTAGTATTGCTTGTAATAGAAATATGATAATGTTAGTATCAATAATAATACAAAAAAAAAACCATTCAAGGAATAATAATTTCCAAAGGACTAATTCAAACAACAATGCACAACAACAAACAACACAACAATACAATACAACAACACAATACACAACACAACAATAGTAGATTATGTGACTAAGAGATAAAGCAGTGTCTTTTTAAAGTCTGCTGAAAATAAACCTGAGCGAGTTCAATGACCTGTAGGTAATAGTCGGCGTTGCGTACAAACTACCTACAGTCATTAAACTCGCTCAGCTGACGTTTTCTTAAAGAAATTAATTTCGTACATGCTTAAATTAATACGAGTTTTGAAAAAATAGTACTTTATTTTTTAATTTTATCTTTACAAATCGATAGTGTTTCATGTACCGGATCGACCCTCTAGGGATTAAAACGATTAAAATTTAGCGGTGTATATTATAGATTCTACAATAAAAAAAACACAAACATTTCTTAACACAACGATTTCATTTCTCTTTCACAAAAGGTTAAAGAGAAGTTTCCGATTGTCGGATATTTCCGACAAACAACTCGCATTTATTCCGCCACGGTCGGACATCCACGACCAAATACTCGCATCTCGTCAGCTCTTCTGTCACCTATGGGGATTGAAGAGCTAAACGAGATGGAGTACCCAGTCGCCAACACACGACCCTGGTGAGTAGGACGCGAAAACCCTCGTAGGACCAAGGGTTAATACTATTTTTGGTCAAAGAAAAAATGAAAGAGGTTAGAATGACCTTGTGGGGGGGCAGGCGTGTCAAAAAGTACAGTTGCCATCACGGATCTTGAACACTTGCGCAGAAGTCAAATATTCGGTCTCTTTAGTGGTGCGAAGTGCGACGCGGGGGCGGGGAGTGTCAGTGATTGACTGGCCGCGCCATCGCGTCATAGTCGTCACTCCTGATTCGTTCACTGCGTTGCAGCATGTATCTAACAACGACGACGATTGGCTCGCCAATGTATGGAATGCGCAAAGCGATCCCCACTCTTGCGCCGAGCGTTCAAGATCCGTGATGGCAACTGTAGGGGTGTGCTAATAGTTCAACTACCAATAGCAAACTTGCGATCTAAGTGTGCGTGGTCTGTTAGTTGCGTGATGCGCGATCGTATTGGTTTATTGCCTGTAGTGGAGTTAAAGGGTGGGAGACAAGCGGCGACACTCGTTGTAGTACAAATCGGAAAGTATTTCCTTTCTAACCTCTTTCATATTTTCTGTGATTTCTGTCAATCATTGCGACAAAACTTAAAAAATATACTTGCATTGTTTTTTAAATCGTGTAAAAAAAATTTTAGGTTATAATTTATACTTACTCCAAAGTCGAATTATCCGAGAGGTAGCTTGGAAGAAAAATTCAACACTTAGAAAGAATATTTACAAAAGAAACCAGCATATTTACAAGCAGAACAACATAACACCCTCGCTTGCTGTTCGGGCGAATTCCGCCTCGGTCGCCAAGAACTGCGGAAAACTAACGTGACAACTGACTTGACAGGTAACATACATTTTGTATACACTGTCATACATTTTGTATTTAGCGTTTGGGTAAGTTAACAGAAATAGTACATTTTGTTACAAGTGAAAAAAGTTTGTAATTGCGACAAAGGCGGAATTCGCCCGAGTTGCGGGAGAGGGTGATAAATTTCCACGTCTATCAAATGATGTTTTTCAATACACTTATGAAGATACAACCCGGTACCCAGTCTAGTACGATAAATACAACAAATTGTGGCAGGTCTCGCTGATACCGCACTAGTGTGGAAAATAGAAAATTGCGTGCCTAAAAGAGGTAGGAGTGAAATTTCAAGTAAGTGTATTGAAAAGTCATTTGTCTAAGCCCCTTGGTAATATCCAGCCATAAAAATGGGTTATCGAGTTTCAGAAAACGTATATTATTTCTGAGCATATGAGCATAGCGTTCATAGATATTAAAGTCGCTCAGTGTAACCTCGAGCTCGACACAAGCTACATATTGCTCACCGTCCTTTTTTTTGGTGGGGAAAATCATCCAATGACATCCCCCGCCCTTAGGCGGAGCGGGAGATAGTGTCAGACTCTTACTGACTAAAGAACCCATCCCGTTCCTTCAAGCCTTCATACCCTTTCGGATAACCCTGGCCCCAGTAGGCTTCGACCCGGCTGGGTCCCTGCTGTCGCTGACACCTCCTTGAGTCGCACGGGAACAGTGCGCGCCGTCAACGACTTTGTTGGTCACCGTCATTAGAACCGCGTTCACAAATAATTATGCGTCAATTTTTTTCTAAAACTCGATGTTTCATATTTATGCTTGGAATTTCAATTATTATACCTTATAAATATTAAGAGAACACACACACCCGTTTTGGGTAAAAGCCAGGGTAGGTAATGTAACAAAACTGTAGATACAACAGTCCAAAATTTACCGTTTTAGGTATTACTTACGCAAAAGCCAATGCAAAAGTCAAATTCAATTACATTGACAAGGCGCCGTAATGACGTTAGGGGGCCGGCGACGGACGAATTTCCATACAAACGTAATACCACGCTCATTTGCAGTTGGAGCATATTTTCAACATATTATGATGATATTCGGTTATAGACAATATTTATCTAGGTTCCTAAGTCTTTCTTTTTTTTAAAAAAAACAAAAAGAATTTTATTTTTGAGCGTGGTGACCGATAAGAAAACAAATGAGTGAACAATCAATCAAAATTCAATTCAATGTGTGAAAGTGCAACTTCAATTAATATCAAAGAAAAAAAAATATAGGAAAAAATATACTGCATAAATAAAATAAATTAATAATAAAATAATAAAAAATATTTTTTTTTGACATTACGAGCATGGCAGTTGAGAGTTTGTCATGCTCACTCAAATGTCTCGCTGTTGGTGGCACGTGTTATTGGGTCGTTCAGTTCCCTTCAAAATGGTTGAGCTGAGTGGGGCTGATGCACGCGTCATGCTCGTGAACAGTGGCTTAATTCAGTTTCTATCTTTTAATTATTTTACATTTTTATTTTATTATCTACATTGTGCTCACATGATAGAAGCAACCAGTAATATGTAACCAAGTATTACATATAACACATAGTAAGATTTAAAAGATTGTCCATGAAGTTTCTTGCACGTTCTTCTCCATAGAGATCTACGCTTTGGAACGTGCAATTTAGCTTCACTGTTCTTGGACTGACCGACATTTGACTATTAAAAAGTGCCTGCAAATGATCTATTTGAAATAAATGATGGACCTCCAACAAGGTGGACCGATGACCTGGTCAGGGTCGCGGGAATCCGATGCATGCGTGACGCACAGGACCGGTCGTTGTGGCGACGCTTGGGGGAGGCCTATGTCCAACATTTCGGCTGATATGATGACTGAAGAGGGGGAGGGGGGTTAATATTTCAAAAAAATTGCTTACGTAACACTAGAACGGGCAGTAACCCCGACCAGACGCAACTCCCGTCTGGTCAGAAGGTCCTCCCTGTTTTCGCTCCCCGTTCCGCGTATCTCTACCTACCCTGGCTTTCCCAAAAACCCAAAATACAAAATTTACCTAAACCTTTGCGTGTTCAGCCATTGCTTGCAGGAGACCATTGAGAACTTGCAGCCTAAGCCTTTGCCCCAGTCCAGAGGCGTGGCGTGGTCGTAGTCAGCTCTGTACCAGCCGGTGTCTTCCATTAGAGCGAAGGTGATGCGGCTGAAGACCGAGTTCTGGGTATGGGTCCCCGTCATCGCCTCATTCTAAAAGGAAGATCAATAAATTATTGGTATATGGAGAGTATTTTAGTAGGAGGAATTAAGCAAGGAAATAATAATAAATAATAATAATATTTCCACAACTATCACACAACGCCATCTAGTCCCAAGTTAAGCAGAGCTTGTGTTATGGGTACCAGACAACTGTTAAACATACTTATATATTTCTAAATACATACATATTATTATAGATAAATTACACCCAGACACAGAACAAATGATTATGCTCATCACACAAACATTTGTCCTGGGTGGGAATCGAACCCACGACCTCCGGCATAGCAGTCAGGGTCACTAACCACTAGACCAACAGGCCAGTAATGTACTGAACAGCTGATATTTTTTTCGCGATTTCGGCTTTGCTCCCATACTAAAAGTTGTTGGTTATCATGAGCACAATCACGTGTTTAAGTATCGTACACTAATTACCAGTCACCCTATATACTAAAATTAAGTAGTATAGTGTAAAGACTTGATAAGACTTACTTCAAAAACCCTTTTCTCCCAATGAGTGAGGGCTGTACCATCTCCTCCTTGGTCTTCTAACTCTGCACCTTCTAACTCCGAACAGTTGAAATGATCTCGAACCTGCAAAACGTAACATTGTTTTTTACTACTGATAGGCTATACATATACACCGTTAAATTTTGATCGTTTTAATCCCGTGGAGGGTCGATCCGGTACATGAAACACTATCGATGTGTAAACATAAAAAAAAAATAAAGTTTTTTTTTTCCAAAACTCGTATTCATTTACGCATGTACAAAATTAAATTTCTTTAAGAAAACGTCAACTGAGCGAGTCCAATGACCTGTAGATAGTAGTCAGCGTTGCGTACAAACTACCTACAGGTCATTGGACTCACTCAGCAAGTGCGGGCGGAATTAGGGTACGCTTAATCGTCCGTTTTTTTTCCATTCCATTCTATACCATACCATTCTATTCCATTCCATACCATTCCATTTCATGATATTCCATTCCATCCCATTTCATTCCGTTCCATTCCATTCCATTCCATCGCATTCCATCCCATTCCATATCATTCCATACCATACCATCACATTCCATATCATTTCATACCATACCATCACATTCCATTACATTCCATCACATTCCATCCCATTCCATCCCATTGGAATTTAATGGCATTCCATTCCATTCCTGAGCTTTCAGCTTAAATAGATCTTCTAAGCTCACCTCCTTAACGACCCTGGGCGTGACGATCATATGGAAGGTTCTCTCGATGACACCGCCTCGAATCATCCAGTTCTTGCGAGTAATGTTCTTCACAACGCGATCTGACCATTTGTGGATCTGCAGTCTGCAATACAATATTATTTATTTATTTATGTATAAACTAACACTTAAAAATATAAAGAACAAAATACAGATAGAAGTGCAACAAGAAAAAAAAAACAATATTAAAATGAATAAATATAAAGTACATGTCGCGCGGTGAATTAAGATCGCTCGGCAAAAGTGGAAGGGACATGTGCAGTATTCAATTCTAAGGTCTATTTGGCGACGTGCGGGCGGGTGTGCGCCGACGGCGACACGTCATTGGTAGATCAGTCGCTGTTCAATTCCCGCGTTGCGTTCTCGCGTCTCATTGGATACTGTTATACTTGGGTACTGTTGCGTACAGCTTGTGTTATCGTATTAGTAATACCTACGTAGTGGTAAAAAAAAAAATGGTTAAAAATAAAGTTTTAAAACAGCAAGCCTGAAAAATGGTACCTAACAATTCACGTAGTAAGAATTGTTACGTTATGAAAGAAACTAACAATTTTTTTTTTTTCCTGAATTTACCTACTTACAAGATACTTAAATTACAAGCAAAAACTAGTGTTATTATAAGTTAAGTTTCTAAGGTTCAAATACACGAAATTAAAAATAAAATCCTAACACACTAATAATTTCTGTGCACAATTGTACACATGCGCCGATTGCCCTCACTACTTTCACCGAGCGATCTTAATTCACCGCGCGACTTGAAAGGTTATTTTACATATATTCGAAGTCTTCCTGATTCGGCACCAATTTTAACGGCAGCAATGGTTTCGGCACCAAAGTCATTCCTCTTTCGACGTCGGCGCCAATAGAAATTTTGGCTTAGTGCCGAATATGGAATGAAAACTAAACATTACATTTTATTGTTCATTCGGCACCAACGGTGCGTGCCTCTAGTGATGAGATGTCTTACCGATAAAATTTTCAAATTTATTTATCCTTAGCACTGTTCTAGCGACTTGGTTCGCAAGAATGTTTTCATAAAAACTACCACCCAGAAAGTGGCATTTATAGAAGACTAGCTTTTGCCCGCGCGGCTTTGTTCCCGCTTTTCCCTACTCCACCCTACTATACCCTACTCTACCCTACCCTATCCTACTCTACCCTACTCTACACTACTCTACACTACTCTACACTACTCTACCCTACTCTACACTACCAAACTTCACATAAACCATCTACTAAATAGTCCGAACAAAGCCTAAACATTTGGTTTGGATAGGTGAGCCCGTTCTTGAGTTATAAAATTACAACGAAAAGTGGCATTGATTTTTATATTTAAAGAAGAAGAGTTATTGTAATTATAACCAACCAGACAGTGGCACCCATAGAAGATAAGTGGTGGCTGAGATTGTTTCATCTACATTATTTACACTAATATAATATAGTGGTAAAGTTTGTTTTTTTGTTTGCTTTATTCCTGAGTGACATAGGCTATAAATTTAATGTACGCGGGCGAAGCTGCGGGCAAAAGCTAGTTCAGAATATAGGTGTAATGAAATGACCTACTTGGAAATGACATTTCATTTTTTTAATTTTTAATCTGCTGTGACGTATGATTCAATGGCAGATGATGTTTAGATTGTTTTGTGCATTTAATTGATATAAAAAAAACTTGTAGAGAGATAAATAAAGGGATATAATTGAGGAGGCGATATTAGTGAACTTTAAATGTCGTTTCTTTGTTTTCAGGTGAGATAAAAGTGTAATTTTAGTTGAACGATAATTGTTATAATGTAAAAGCGTGTTGAGTAAAATAAAACTTTGTTTTCAGAGAAACAATTTGGTTTATTTCAAAAATCCTCAATAATATACCTTTTATAGGTATGTACTTACTCTTCATCCATAGGAGGATTGCCAGTGTCTGGACGCCTTTCCGTCAATGGTTCACCATTCTCATCTCTGAAATAATGGAAAAAAATGCAAATTAGGACACGAAGCTAAACAGTGAGGCTGCAACCTCTTCCGTCTTCTGCCTTGCATAGTAATAAATAAAAATACTGGGTAAGTGCGAGTCGGTCTCGCGCATTAAGGGTTCCGTACGAACAAAACAATTTTTTCGACAATTTTATAAAAAAAAAAACAAAGGAAAAAAAATACTGCATAAATAGAATAAATAAATAATTATAATGGCATAAGTTGATAAAAATGCTATGCAATAGCTTTACCGCGGCAGTCCCCGAGTGCCACACGTCTTTTTTTTTTTTTGATATAAACTAGTGCTTGACTGCGATCCCGCCTGATTGTAAGTAGCAATGCAATCGTTGATGGTGAGGCGCACTAGTTTATTAAGAGCCTATTCACTCTAGCCTTGAAGACACCCAAATTATAATCTTAAAAGGGCTCCGTTTTAAGCTACTGCATAGCTTCTATCGCGGGCCTTGAGCGTGGAGACTGAATCCAGAAATTCCGTAACGAAAATAACCTAACACCCCCCACTCATTTGTTTTTTGAGCGTGGTGACCGATAAGAAAACAAATGAGTGAACAATCAATCAAAATTCAATTATTATTCAATGTGTGAAAGTGTAACTTCTATTAATATCAAAGAAAAAAAACAAAGGAAAAAAAATACTGCATAAATAAAATAAATAAATAATTATAATGGCATAAGTTGATAAAAATGCTATGCAGTAGCTTTACCGCGGCAGTCCCCGAGTGCCACACGTCTTTTTTTTTCCTTTTGAGATACAGAACCCTAAAAATGATCATACATACCTATAAAAAGCGAAGAGAGACACACTGAAGCCCAGAGCATGTAGCATCTCGTGTTTGACAGTGGACAGGACGGAGGGCAGATCCCTGTACCTCGTCGACAGTTCACCAGGGCAGAAGTTCGCGTGTCCAGCTACCGGCCTGTAGACGAAAAAGTCCTAACTAATTAACACGCTTATATTAGCTTCACCTGTATGTTTGTAACCAACGCCTTTGAGCTCAATTTAGACCAACTTTGGGCGATCAGATTTTTTTTAAACTTTGCACACCCATCAAAGACTGATGATAATACAATAATTCGGTTTTTTTTTTAGCGAAAATTAAAAATTTTGTTTAAAATACTAAAAAACAAGCTTTCATAGCATATCAAACTAAAAAGTGTACAATAATTTTAGCGTGGGGCGCTTTGTGCCATATTTTTCGTAAATCGAGCACCCCACGCTTTTTTCACAATGATATTAATATTTTTCGTTCATTATTATTATTTTCTACCTATATTGAAAATTATTTTACACTTTTTAGTTTGATATGCTATGAAAGCGTGTTTTTTTAGTTTTTTTTTTAAACTATGTTTTTAATATTATAAATGTGAAAGTTTGGATGCTTGTTACTTAATCACGCAAAAACGGCTCAACGGATTTGGATGAAATTTGGCATGCATATAGCCTTTGACATGGAAAAGAACATAGGCTACCTTTTATCCCGATTCCTTAAGTACCTAATGCCACGCGGGCGAAGTCGCGGGCAAAAGCTAGTAATATAATAATAATTGTCCACAACTATCACACAGCGCCGTCTAGTCTCAAGCTAAGCAGAGCTTGCGTTATCATCATCATCATTCCAGCCAAAGGACGTCCACTGTTGGACATAGGCCTTCCCCAAGTGTTGCCATCATGACCGTTCCAGGGGTGCTATTCTCTAAGAAAACGCAGCGCTGGCACAGCGACGAGTCGTGAGCGCAATACATTGAATTAACAATCCAATGTAAAGGGGCATTGGGTTGTTAATTCAATGTACTGCGCTGACGACTCGTCGCTGTGCGCTGCGCTTTCTTAGAGAATAGCACCCCTGGGCGTCTCACGTCCATCGGATTTCCACGACCCTCACATTGCTCGCAAAACAGGTGGTCGATGCAGATGAAAGGTTCTGGAATAATAATAATAATATTCCACAACTATCCAATCCAACGCCATCTAGTCTCAAGCTAAGCAGAGCTTGTGTTATGAGTACTAGACAACTGATAAACATACTTATATATTTCTAAATACATACATATTATAGATAAATTACACCCAGACACAGAATAAATGATCCTCTCATCTCATCACACAAACATTTGTTCTGGGTGGGAATCGAACCCACGACCTCCGACTTAGCAGTCAGGGCCACTAACCACTAGACCAACAGGCCTGTCTAATATTTAGTTTAGTCTAGAAATTACCAAAAATATTATCATCATCATCATCAGCCTTTTTAATGTTCCCACTGTTGGGACTCAGGCCTCCTCTCTAGGAGAGGGAATGGGCCGTAATCCACCACGCGGGCCAAGTGCGGGTTGGTGGATGTCACATGTCTTCGTATTTTTGGTTCTAGGACATGCCGGTTTCCTCACGATGTTTTCCTTCACCATTATGAAAGATTTTATATATCCTAGGAATTACAGATTCGTGAAATGACTACATAGTCTACACCCCTACTTTTTAATTAGTACAAAAAAATGGGGCTCTATCTGTACCCGTCACTGATCATATTTATGTAGTCAAACTCAAAATTAGAAAAAACCGAAGTCCTAAAATTGACCACGAAAAGGTAAATTCATCATAGAATCGATCAAACATTACAATTGCTAGTAGAAAATACTGCGGGCAGTGTTTTTCCTTAATAATTGTCACTTATTCATTCATTAATCAATAGCCTGCACAATATTTCCATAAATTGAGTGACATTTTGGGACATAAACCAACGCTAATAACTTTGCTGTTTACGAATATCATTTATTGAGATTTTACTTATAAAATAACAAGGGCTTTTCTAATAAGCCCTTTAAGTATTTGTACTAATTAAAAAATAGTGGTGTATAATTGACAGTTTTTTTTTAAATTGATAGAAACTAGTGCTTGACTGCGATCCCACCTGATGTGTAAGCAGTGATGCTGGTGAACTAAACAAAAAAAGCACCAAGTTACAAAAGTTAAGCAACACAAGCCAAGGTATAGAAAAAGATGGGTGACCTGTCTAGCGCGGACTCCTGCTGACAATGAGACGCGTATGCCACCGTCTGCCCCCGTCGACACCGCTCCGTCTCTACCGCACTCACGTATAGCACGAAGTCAGTGTCTTCTACACCTTGGAATTCTTCTTCACCAATTTCTTGCGCTGGAACAGAGAATGAAGAAGATTAATAGGGATATCACAGCAGCTGTGCTCGTGTGACGACGAGCTATGAGTAGCTTGTCGTCGGCAACCAACCGAGGACACCGATGGAGATAATATTAAGAGAAAATGCCAAACAGCGTCAAAATCTACGGTATGCATTATTGAAATCGAGCAATGCCAAAATCTTGAGATTGCCGCCTTCCATGGCAGATCTTATAATAATAATACAAAAAAATTAAATCGCCTTTTTTTTTTTTTTTCTAACCAACAACCCACTGAAAAAACATAGGCTACCTTTTATCCCGATTCCTTAAGTACCTAATGCCACGCGGGCGAAGCCGTGGACAAAAGCCAGTATCTTAATAAACGCATTATCTAGCAAATAATATTTATCATAATCGAATAACAGATAAAGGAAGAGATTTCTTCTTCAGATCTCGTCCTACCAGTCTGACTGATCAACAGTCTGTCTGTCTGTCACCCTGGTAACTTAAACCACCTTTTCTTCTTTCTCCTTCTTCTTCTTTTTCTTTTCTTTCTTTCTTCTTCTTATTCTTCTTCTTTCCTTTCTTTCTTTCTTCTTCTTCTTCTTCTTCTTTCTTTCTTTCTTCTTTTCTTTTCCTTTTCTGGTAGAAGTAGTGTTAGATTGTTGGTCAGAGGGTAAAAGACAGACAGACAGACGGATGCACAGCGAAGTCTTGGTACCCTTTTTTATGGTGGGAATATCATCAATGACAACCCCCGCTCTTGGGTGGAGTGTGAGATAGTGTCAGACTCTTACCGACTAAAAACCCACCCCATTCCTTCAAACTTTCATACCGGGGCTCGAGCTGTCTTTCGAAACTAACCCTGGCCCCGGTAAAGTCTTAGTATCCTGAAAACTAACCAAAGAAAGAAGCTCAGATCCTTACCTGGGATATCAGTGACATCATTGATGGAGTTACCATCGATCTCGGAGGGGACCTCGTCATCTAACCTAATCTGTCGTGGCAGGGCCCTGCAGTTATGTCCCGTACTGTTGCAAACGTAACAAAGCTGGAAAAAATTAAATACACAATGTAAAAAAAAATACATAGATACATATGTCGTGGATATTTTGTTTTTTGGGCGGGAAAATCATCCAATGACATCCCCCGCTCTTAGGCGGAGCGGAAGATAGTGTCAGAGTTTTAAAGACTAAAATCCCACTCCTGTTTTTCCTTCACTGTTGCCGTCCTCTAACTAAAAAGCAGCTAAGTTACTTAGAAACCAAAGCACTTAGCTGCTTTTTAGTTAGAGGACGGCAGACTGTATACTCCACGAACTCTTAGACTACTTCCTATTACGACTTTGTTTTTTACTAAGATATTTTTTATTGTGCTTTTGTGTCCAATATTTGACTGGTCTACACTGTTCTTACATAATATCTATCAATATTGACCGGCCTGTTGGTGTAGTGGTTAGTGACCCTGACTGCTATGCCGGAGGTCGTCGGTTCGATTTCCCACCCAGGACAAATGTTTGTGTGATGAGCATGATCATTTGTTCTGTGTCTGGGTGTAATTTATCTATAATATGTATGTATTTAGAAATATATAAGTATGTTTATCAGTTGTCTAGTACCCATAACACAAGCTCTGCTTAGCTTGGGACTAGACGGCGTTGTGTGATAGTTGTGGAATATATTTAAAAAAAAAAAGCACTCCGGGAGTGCCGGCAGAAGTGAAAACTTGATTATTAACGTTGAGCATGTTTGATATTTTGGAATGGTTAGGGAATAATTTTGCACCAATTGCTTTATCAGTATAAAAGTACTATCATTTATGTGGTAGAATACAATATTCATTTATTGCGCTATCGTACACAAACATGACAATTTATATTACATTAAAAATTTAACACTTTAAAACTATTACAATTATTTTACATTAAAAAGTTTATCTCTCCGAAAAATCAACTTTCATCCATAATTCACACATACACGAACATTCGCGCAAGCGCCCTGCGCTGCCTAAACGAAACAGTAGGCCCAGGCATACATTTTCGCCGCGCCGTAGAGAGGGGATAGCTGTCTACTCTCCATCCGTCTTACGCTTTTTCGATCAGGTCACGTGTCCTGACGCGAGTTTAAGATTTTATACCCATTACAGAAAAAGTGCTCAACGCCGCTAAAGAAGTTTTCACTTCAAAAATATTGTAATACCAACCACTTTTTTTAAAAGAGTAACCATGGAGTTTCTTGCCGGTTCTTCTCCATAGGAAACGACCAATTTGGAACCGTGCACTAACTTCTGACGTTTTATAAGTGCCCATGTAGACCTATGTGAAATAAAATATTTTTGACTTTGACTTTGACTTTTGCTATTGTTCCAGTGACTCGGGGATCTCTTTCGTATCACCCAAGGCCGCAGTAGGCTTTGAATCTGCCGGGCCCCTACGGTTGCTGACAACTTCTTGAGACGTTCGTGGAACACCACGCGTCGTCGACGACTAGGGCTCGGTCCGGACGGTTACCGGACGGTCGGAAGCAGGGATGTTACGGACCTCCATAACCGTAACCGAAACTATCGGATATCCGATATAAAATAATATCCATAACCGTCGGCTACGGTTATGGATATTATTTTATATCGGAAATAAAAGTTTCGGATAATATCGGATAGGGGCGGAGCCTACTTGCGACACGTTATGACTGCCTGTCATAACGTGTCGCGTCGTAATATATATTAAGTATATTTGACTTCTGAAATTCCTTAAAAATCTAATATCCGTAACCGAAATTATCCGAAACTAACGGATAATCCGAAATAATTACATTTCCGTATCCGTATCCGTAACCGGTATAATAATAATTTCTATATCCGTATCCGAAATTTCATATCCATAACATCCCTGGTCGGAAGGCAAGCTACCTATTGCTCGCCGTCTATGTCGTGGATCTCAGAAATTGATCACTTCATGATATGGCCAAGTAAAACTGACCAGATCGTTTTGAACATTAAAGTTTCATAAAAATCGGTCAAGCTGTTTCGGAGGAAATTTACAAACACCGTGGCAAAAGATTTTCATATACAAGGTGTAAGGGACAGCCCTCCACAAACTTTAAGGGCTTGCTCAGTAGACGAAACTGAACAACCTTCAATAAAAAAAAATTCAGGAAACGAAAAAAAAAAATCCGCCTCACCATATAAAATTATTAACTTGATTGGACAGTTTGTATGGAGATGCTGAATTTTTTTAACGTTTCCTAAAAAAAAATTTATGGTGTGTTGTTCAGTTTCGTCTACTGAGCAAGCCCTTAAAGTTTGTGAAGGGTTGTCCCTTACACCTTTTATTAGATTTAAAGTAAAGAAAACCCGAGAAAATTCACTAGTCAAAGTGCCACTTATAAATAAAAAAATAAATGCGTTTGCAATAAATTTTACACCTCAAAACAAATTGAAATCAATTCAGATTTTATTTCTTTATTTATTTCGCAGTGCTCTGTTTCATTAAAATGTTGAAACTATGTAATCCCTGCATAGTTGGTAAGTTAAATGTATATTATATATATTACTAGCTGACCCGGCAAACGTTGTTTTGCCATATAAATATTTTTTAAGAGAAAAATGTTAAGGGTGGACAACCCTTATCACTAAGGGGTATGAAAAATAGATGTTGGCTGATTCTCAGACCTACTCAATATGCTCACAAAATTTCATGAGGTCAAGCCGTTTCGGAGGAGTACGGGAACGAATATTGTGACACGAGAATTTTATGTATAAGATATTCCACAACCATCACACAACGCTGTCTATTCTCAAGCTAAGTAAAGCTTGTGTTATGAGTACTAGACAACTGATAAACATACTTATATATTTTCTAAATACATCATCATCATCATCATCATCAGCCTTTTTAATTCCCACTGCTGGGACTCAGGCCTCCTCTCTACGAGAGTAATCTACCACGCGGGCCCAGTGCGGGTTGGTGAATGTCACGTCTTCGAATTTTTGGTTCTAGGACATGCCGGTTTTCTCACGATGTTTTTCTTCACCGTTTTGAGAGCAGTGGTGATGAAATAAATTACACAAAGTAATGCGCCTGGCTGGGTTCGAACCCGCGACCTACAACTCGTAAGTCGGGGCCATTACCACTCGGCCACCACTGCTCCACAGTTTTCTTATCGGTCACCACGCTCAAAAAACAAATGAGTGGGTGGTGTTAGGTTATTTTCTTTACGGAATTTCTGGATTCGGTCTCCACGCTCAAGGCCCGCGATAGAAGCTATGCAATAATAACACACGTCTTTTTTTTTAATAGCTTAAAAAAAAAAGACGTGTGGCACTCGGGGACTGCCGCGGTAAAGCATAAGAAGTTAATGATGCTTCCACAATTTTAAATCCCATCACTAGGCCTCTATGTTAAGCTTCATCAACTAATACAATGAAATTACTTTCTGTGTTCTAGTGGTCCACCTCATACTACTACTCCACATCGCTCATACATTCGTCCTCTTAACAGCAAACGTGGATGACGTCAGAAAAATAGCCCGCAAGTTCGTCTCAAATGATCTTGCTGAAAAAATTGCCGATTTTATAGCTCGAGCCACCGAATCCCTTTCCAACCAAGCCCATAAAACCTCATCAACAGAGAACATCACAGACAGTTCGCAAGTATCAGCCGAGAATACATTGTTTAATGTTGAGAGACATGTCTTCGACGACTTGTCCAAACATGTAGGAAAAACAAAAGGAGAAACTGACAAAAACAAGGCTAATACTGGAAAGAAGAAAGTTGAGGCTGATAATATAGAAAACAAACCTAAACAAAAAAACACCAAAACAAAAAGCCGATACATATTTCCAACAGACCAAGTATCTACTACAACAGATAAAAGAATAGTTAAGGAAGACGACAAACAGAAAGATTCAATTACAATGATTGAAAATAATTCACTAGAAGCCGATAAAGTAAGTACTAAAAAACCAAAACAAAAGAAAAAGAATAAAGTGAAGCCGTATAAACTACTTTCTGTTTACTCTGATGATGAAAACGCCGTAAAAGATGGTACAGGCAGTAAAGAAAAACCAGAAGATGAAAAAGTAAGAAATCATAGAGCATTCGATGATGAAATTGCAGCGATTAGGATTGCTGCCCAAGATTACGATGACGATGGTTATAAAAAATCTGCAAAGCCTTTGAAAGTAAAAGATGAATCTGACAAGTATGAAAGTGAGAATACAAATAAAAGTGGAAAAGTAGGCAAGAGTAATTCTTTCGTTAAAGGAAAGAATGAGAAAGAAGACAAATGGTGGGAGAAAGATCTACCAAAGCAAAAACAAGGTGGTGACGCTAATTTAAAGCACAAAAGTTGGTTCTGAATATATTGTTTGTTAATATTAGATTGGGGTTTTATTCAGCCTAATAGTTTCTGCCAGCATTTTAATCATCGGGAATCATCCCAAGGCAACGTATTTCCCACAAAATAGATAGGTACAGAAGACAATCTCATGTATGTACTTCACTTTTTATACCTACACTCGGTGGACGCACACTTATGAGCGTTTGAGCCGGAACTGTTCGACGAGCGGGTCGAGACGCTCCGAGATATTGTGTCCGTGAGCGGTGTCTATGTGTGCGTTGTGAGAGCGCGCTTTGTATGTAGATTAATTTCTGTACCTATATATTTTGTAGTATTCCCGGGAAGAAAAAGTCCAATGTATATCTCCAAGATACAATCTATCTTTATTAGCAAATCATTTCAACGTCCACAGCTGATGGCTTATACCGGATTATTTGTAAAACATTGGCAACCTCTCAAGACTATGGTACTAACATCATACACAACAACTTTTGTTCTATGACTTTTATAAATGTCTCATATTATATTATATCAAAAGTTCATCAGCTTTTATGCAAAAATTAAAACATTTAAATTGAACGTTCTAAATATTACGAAGCCTATGCGAAGCAAGCGATAGTACAATAGCGGAGGGAAGCGGGGATCGGGCGACGGAGTAGTTGATGCTCTTGCGTCGCATCATACAGACGTAGGTAGGTATAGCAAAATACAGAGTTGAAACGTGTTAGATAGAACAACGAAATCTTGAAGGTTTGTTTATGGTAAACGTATTATGTTTTGTAAAAAGTCAAAGAACAAAAGTTGTTGTTTATTATGTTAGTAATACAGTCCAGCAGGGTTATTAGTGTGTAGCTCACTCTCCGGCCGTCCGGTAACTGTCCGGACCAAGCCCAAGTCGTCGACGGCGCGCACTGTTCCCGCGCGCTTCAAGGAGTTGTCAGCAACAGCAGGGACCCAGCCGGGTCGAAGCCTACTGAGGCCAGGGTTATCCGAAAGGGCGCTCGAGCCCCGGTATGAAAGCTAGAAGGAACGGGGTGGGTCTTTTAGTCAGTAAGAGTCTGACACTGTCTCCCGCTTCGCCCAAGGGCGGGAGATGTCAATGCATGATTTTTCCCACCATAAAAAAAGGGTTGTTAGTGTTTTACAAATAACCCCGTATACATAGGCCTTTCATCTCCAGTTTCAACATAACGACCGGTAGTGTGTCTCACATCCGCTCCCATGACCTCTGTCCTGCCAACTCCCACTTAAGTTAGGCGATTCATGGTCAAATATAGAAAGAGACTTTCACAGCTTTCTCCTTCGCTAGCATTACTTCATCCCTGAGAGAGCGAGCTTGCTGACGGCGAGCAATGGCTAGCTCACTGTCCGACCGTCCGGTAACTATCCGGACCGAGCCCAAGTCGTCGACGGCACGCACTGTTCCCGCGCGCCTCAAGGAGTTGTCAGCAACAGCAGGGACCCAGCCGGGTCGAAGCCTACTAGGGCCAGGGTTATCCGAAAGGGAAGCTCGACCCCGGAACGAAAGGCAAGAAAGAACAGGAGTGTTTTTAGTCAGTAAAAGTCTGACACTATCTAC
This sequence comes from Mythimna albipuncta, assembly GCA_929112965.1. Lineage (NCBI taxonomy): Eukaryota > Metazoa > Arthropoda > Insecta > Lepidoptera > Noctuidae > Mythimna > Mythimna albipuncta. The sequence goes on along the minus strand of OV815985.1, from coordinate 5,988,123 downwards.
CACTCCGCCTAAGAGCGGGGGATGTCATAAGAGGATATTCCCGCAGCGAAAGAAAAAAATATACAGTTGAGGAAGAAGAAGAAGTAATGATACAGGAATATACTTACATTTAAATGTTCTTCGGGTACCCTGACTTCTCCACACATAGTTTCGACGTTGCACTGGTCTATACAGTGCGTTCTGCCATCTCTAACGAAGACTTGGCGAGTAGGACATTTTCTGTAACAACAAAATTTGAAAATTTATCAAAAATGGCCGCAATTGGCTTTGAAAGATGGCACACAATAGGCCTCATCAGAAGGCTTAGGGTTTTATTTTACCGAGACACCATGGCGGCGCAATGGGTCTCGCCGCCATGGTGTCTCGGTGAAATATAGCCTTAACCTACAGATACCGGCACGGATCTTGAGCGCTGGCTTCAAATTGCGCAGAAGTCAAATATTCGGTCTCTTTAGTGGTGCAAAGTGAGACGCGGAGGCGGAGAGTGTCAGTGATTGGCTTGCCGCGCCATCGCGTCATAGACGTCACTCGTGATTCGTTCCCTACCTTGCTGCATGTATTTAACAACGACGAAGATTGGTCGCAATTGGCTTTGAAAGACCGCACAAAATAGGCGTCATCAGAAGGCTCAGATTCGTGCCGGTACCCCAAACTAGACACCATACAGACACCAGAGTCGCCATACGTCCCAGTCGGCCGCACCACCCAATTGGTTGCGCAACCAAACGGACACCAGGTGAGTAACTCTCTATAGAGCTGTATACATTTTGTTGGTAGCGGCGACTGGTCGCGCCGCCATGGTGTCTCGGTGAAATATACCGTTAAATTTTGATCGTTTTAATCCCGTGGAGGATCGATCCGGTACATGAAACACTATCGATTTGCAAAGATAAAATTAAAAAATAAAGTACCTTTTTTTCAAAACTCGTATTAATTTACGTATGTACGAAATTAATTTCTTTAAGAAAACGTTAGCTGAGCGAGTCCAATGACCTGTAGGTAGTTTGTACGCAACGCCGACTATCCGGGCTTGGTCCGGACAGTTACCGGACGGTCGGACAGCGAGCTACCCATTGCTCACTGTCCTCAAGCCCGCGCCTATGGTGGCCGGAAATCGGGATCATAATCCCGGCGGCGATGAGAGCGCCGTTGCCTGATGCGGTCGGCCTCCTCCTTTGATAGCATTACTACTTCGCAGGCGGCGACCGCCTGCCACTCCTCCTCGCTCCGGAACATGGCCTCAACCAAGGCCCGGCGCTAAGTCCCAGAAGACTTCGATCTTGCTGGGCCCCTACGGTTGCTGACAATTTCTTGAGGCGCGCGGGAACAGTGCGCGCCGTCGACGACTTGGGATCGGTCCGGACAGTAACCGGACGGTCGGACAGCGAGCTACCCATTGCTCCAATGACAACCCCCGCTCTTGGGCAGAGCGGGAGATAGTGTCAGACTCTTACTGACTAAAAAACCCACCCCGTTTCTTCAAGCCTTTATACCGAGCTCCGTTTCGGATAACCCTGGAGCCGTTACCAGACGATCGGACAGCGAGCTACCCATTGCTCGCCGTCCTCCAGCCCGCGCCTGCGGTGGCCGGAAATCGGTCGGCCTCCTCCTTTTCTAGCATTACTGCTTCGCAGAAGTCGGCGACCGCCTGCCACTCCTCCTCGCTCCGGACCATGGCCTGTACCTAGGTCCGGCGCGAGAGATCGCCGCCGCCGATATCAAAGTACCTATTGCAAATTCCCAGCGTAGTCTGACGTTTAATGAATGATATAATGATATGAGATATCTTATCATATTTGCTTTATAGGCATTCAAAATTACGACATTATCTTTTATGCTGAATAAAGAACGTAGACATCATATAGAATATTATCTTTATTAGAGGACTGTTGTCACTTTTGATGTACCTACCGGAAATGACGAATTCCCAATCATCATCATCATATCAGCCGATAGACGTCCACTTTTGGACATAGGCCTCCCCAAAGTGTCGCCGTATCCATCGGATTCCCTCAACCTTTCCTAGGTCATCGGTTCAACTTGTAGGAGGCCTTCCAATGCTACGTCTTCCGGTACGCGGTCGCCACTCCAGAACCTTTCGGCCCCAACGGCCATCTGTTCTGCGAGCAATGTGCCCTGCCCATTGCCACTTAAGTTTGGCAATTGTTCGTGCTATGTTGGCAACCTTAATACATATTTATACTGTGACCTTAGTTCTCCTGCGGATATCTTCATTATTGATTCGATCACGCAAGGAAACCCCGAGCCCTTTCCCTCTCTCTTCCTTTGCTTTACTTTTGCTGTACCGGAAATGACGAATTCCCAATACTTATCTACTATCAAAAAGATAGTTCTTGTTTTTTTTTTAATGTGAACAATCACCCAATACCATCCTACCGCTTTGGGTGAAAGATTCTTAAAAATTTTATTTCAAACTAGCGGCCCGTCCCGGCTTCGCACGGGCAATAAATATAGCCTATGTTACTCAGGGTAAATGTATCTTTCCAATGGTGTAAGAATTTTTGAAATCGGCACAGTTGTTTTTGAGTTTATTCATTACAAACACAAAAATATAAATTTTCCCTCTTTATAATAGTAGTGTAAATAAACTATTTATAGGCACTTTTAAAATTTCAAGAAGTCAGTCAGTCAGAAAAAATTTGGGCAAGTGCGAGTCGGACTCGCGCACTGAGGGTTCCGTGCAAACTACAATTCCCGAATGGAGTCTCGAAGATTTTTCCGAATTGTAATTTTTTTTTTGTGGCGTTAGTAACAACAAATTTACTGTTTTCAGATTTTTTTCTATACCTGTGCTATAAGACCTTGCTTTGTGTCAAATTTCAGGATTCTGGGTCAACGGGAAGTACCGTATGAATTTAGATCTTTGAGAATATCAAAATATACGTTTTTTTGCGACATAAACAGCCGTATCTTTTTTATTCGTTAATTTAGAAGATTAATTTTTTCACAGGTTGAAGGGACCGCAGACCTCAGTATATCGTTTTAATTTCAACTCGATACCTCCACGCGTTCTCGAGATAAAAAGTCTTGACAGACAGACAGACAGACGGACGGACATCAAAGTGATCCTATAAGTTTTTTTTCCTTTTGTACCTCAAAAGGAAAAAACGGAACCCTAAAAAATATGCAAATTACACAATAGTGTAAATCTCTATGGAGAAGAAGGTGCAAGAAACTCCATGACAGTGCCCGTTCACGGACATGACGCGTATATCGACACCGCTCAGCTCAGAAAGAAAGAAAGAAAGAAAGAAAATTTATTTGTCAAACATGCGTTTACATAAACTGACATAACAGACATGCAAGGTGTTAAATTAATATTGTGTAATGAGCGTCCATGTTTTGCCAATAACGGCGTACAAATGTTTTAGTTATAAAAATTACATTTAATTGCATTTACATATTATAGTCATTTCAAAATTACTAAATTCCATTACAAAATACATAAAATAAATAATTAATTGATGTCAAGATGTCAAGTATAAGTGTATTATAGTCAAAAATAAATTAAATTAAATCATGTCCAGTAAATTCATATTATTATGTAGTCAAAAATTCACATTATTAAGTTGGAATAGAAAAGTCCTTTTCATTCAAAAAATTTAAAACATTATAGTACACTTTATTAACTAAAAAACTTCTCAGTTTTTTTTTGAAAAGTGACAAGGGCAGTTCTCTCCAACTTTTAGGCAATTTATTGAATATCATAGGAGCCATACAGAAAACACTTTTGCGCATGAGGGATGTTCTCGCAGGATGAGAGCATATCTTACTGTTGTCACGCCTGTTACGTGGGACTACTTCATCTATTCGTTTAAATCGGTGTGGATTTGTTTTGACAAATACAGCTACCTCTAAAATGTATAGACATGGCAAAGTAAGTATTTTATATTTTTTAAAGTATGGCACGCAACTATCAGTAGGTTTAATTTTAAATATTGAACGAATGCATCTCTTTTGAGCCTTGAACACCGAGTCTTTATCTGTTGAGTTGCCCCAAAAAATGACACCATAGCGTAGATGGGATTCTGTTAAACCATAGTAGGCTGTAAGTAAGGCCTCCACACTTATTAAAGACGACAATGTGTGCAGGGCATAGGCAGATTTACTCATTTTCTTGCATAAGATTTCGATATGGGCTTTCCAATTCAGTTTTTTATCAATGTGGAGCCCTAAAAATTTTGTTGTTTCTGCCTCTTCTATAGGCTGGTCCTCGTAGTGTATATTTAAGGTACTCTTACTATTGATGCGTTGACTAAAATGTATTAATTTTGTTTTTGTCAAGTTAATTTTTAAGTTATTGTCATTTAGCCATTTTACCATTAAATTTATAGATTCATTTATGTCATTTTCATAAGTATCAACACTTTTACAAGGTATCGTTATGGTGCTATCATCGGCAAACAGTGTCAAAGGTTGAGGGATGCCATTTGGTAGATCATTTATGTATAATATAAATAAAGGAGGCCCTAAAACACTCCCCTGTGGTACACCAAACGAAACTATACGTTCTGAGGACTGAGATACAATTTCATGTTTACTTTTCATATCAATTTGGTTTATATGTGTTATTTGAGTTCTGTTAAGTAAGTAAGATTTAATTAGATTGTTGACATTTCCTCTAATTCCATATGCCTCAAGTTTACTTAAGAGTGTACCATAGTGCACGTAGTCAAAGGCTTGAGTCATGTCACAAAATACGCCACAGACCGGCTTCCTCTTATCAACGTTATATGTAACATTATATAAAAAATCATAAATGGCCATATTAATAGTTTTACCCATTCTAAATCCTTTCTGTTCCTCGCAAATAATTTTGTGTTTTTCTATAAATGAATTTAATTCCTTGTAAATGTATTTTTCGAATATTTTAGAAATTATGGGAATTAGTGATATAGGCCGATAGTTCTCCATTAGCTCCCTATCGTCTTTTTTAAATAGTGGCTTGACAATAGACACTTTTAGAGCATCAGGAATTCAGGATAAATACCTGCACTAATGCTAAGATTGATGACATGGCTCAAGTGACCGCAGATTTCATTTGCAACATGTTTTAGTATAAAAGTAGCTATACCGTCATATCCCACACTGCTTGTGTTATGCAAGGACATTATGATCTTTTTAATATCATCTGGTATACTAGGGGCCATAAACATAGTTTTATTATTGTAGTCTAATGTAGCCTTAGGTCTGCAGTCGACACTCAGTTTTGGCTGTATTTTATCAATGAAAAAATTATTAAATGCTTCTGCAACAGACTTGTGATGAGATATGACACAACCACCCATTTTAATTTTATTTATGTTAGATTTAGGTACGTTATACTTTGCACGATTGATAATTTGCCACGCAGTTTTCGATTTGTTTTTGGATGTTTTTATATTGTAGTTATTTTGTGTTTTTTGAGTTAATGGGATAATTTTTTTGTACATTTTAGAATAATTATATAGTATAGTTTTATTTGTTCTGTTACGATTAAGTCTAAATTGCCATAAGAGTTTTCTTTTCTTTTTACTGCATAATTTGATCCCTTTTGATAACCACTTAGTTCTTCTTATTGTATTTATTTTAACCACTTTTAATGGAAAACACAAATCGTAAAATAGCTCAACCATTTTGAAGGGGACCGAATGATCCAACATCCAATACACGCGCCACCGACATTCAAGGGAGTATGACATTCGTTCTATCCTCAGCTATTATCATAATTACAATATAACCAGGCAGATCGTGCGTCACGACCAACTGACAATTCAACAGTTAATAAGTTAACAAATGAAGATGCAGTATGTAAACCTACTCTCTAGACATCGCCACTTCAAAATTTAACCGGTACAGTGTCTCATTGTGAATCGTCTATTTTTACTAGGCCCAAGCACCCGAAAAGTGCCATAAAACAGTGACTTTCTGAAGCCTACTCCTCGGTAACGGCCAGGTTAATAGGTTTGAAAAAAATATATGTTTAATATAGATTCATGAACAACATTATCAATATTTGATTTTTTCGTGCGATTAATATTTTTGTCTAAAAAAAATACTTAGTAATTTCGCAACTTTTCCCTACTCCTTCGAACCGGCTTGGATCTTTAGAAACATTTTTACACATAAAAAATGGTGGTTAAATATTCTTCAAAGTGAACATTGCATATGTAAATCAATCAATATTTCGCAAAAGAAATGGATTTATAGGTCAGCCGCGCACTATTCGGGCGCTGCTGGCCGCAAATAAATGCAGAGATTTGCGTACTGCCGCCTAGGCGGGTGCTAGAGTTGCGTCCGCATAATTTCGGCCAGATGGTTCAAGGGACTATAAGCCTTAAAAAACTGGCCAAGTGCGAGTTGTACTCGCACACGAAGGGTTTCCTACCGTCCTTAGGAAATTTCGGCAAATAAATCGCGTTTGTTATATTATGTGAGCCCCTCCTTAAATATTTATTTTATTTTGTTTATGATATTTGTTGTTATAGCGGCAACAGAAATACATAATTTGTGAAAATTTCAACTGTCTAGCTATCGCGGTTCTTGAGATATAGCCTGGTGACAGACAGACGGACAGACAGCGAAGTCTTAGTAATAGGATCCCGTTTTTACGCTTTAGATACGGAACCCTAAAAACAAATTATGATATGATATTAATATTTTTCGTTCATTATTATTATTTTCTACCTATATTGAAAATTATTTTACACTTTAGTTTGATATGCTATGAATGCGTGTTTTTTTAAACTATATTTTTATTTTTTTTGTTTGTAGGAGGTAATCTCTGAAATTGCTGGTCCTATTGGGAAAAAAATTTTCACAGACAGAAAGCTGTTTATTTCCTGAGTGACATAAGCTATAGTTTATAAAATATAAGCGAAGCCGCGGTCAAAAGCTAGTGTTTAATATGAACTATGTACATTGATACGTAGAAATAGCAAAGCAAATATTATTTTTCAAAGGTACAATTGCTTTATTCCTATCTAATCTTGGATTGTGATAACAGGCTGTTTTGATAGCAGTTAGCGATTCACAAATATGGCGACTAGAACGAAATAGAATTGTGTTGAAAATTTGTGTGTTTTTTTTACCGAAATATTAGTTTTTGGACAGTGAAAAGTGTTTAATTGTGGATTGTCATTAATATAAAAGGTATTGGTGCATTTTTTTTAATAAGATTTCTTATGATATTAAGTCTTTTGTTAATTTTGTTTGTTACGTCAAAATCGAACAGGAAAATAACACATTATATCGTCATCTTGTCAAACGCGTCCGTGAAACGTCAATTTGACAAAATTGTTTTACGGTTTTTTTTTTTGGAGGAAGAACGTCAAAACATTGTTTTAACCGACTTCAAAAAGGAGGGGAGGGGGATTTTACCCTTTCGAATACAGTAATTAGTGACAGACACAGTACAGTAGTTAGTAGAAAGACAATGAGAGAGCGAAGCGTTTGCTTGAGATTTAATGAATTAATGTCGCCTTAAAAAAACATCCAAGTTGAAATACCCTAGACAATTTTGAGTTTTTTTTTTTTATTTTCGAAAAAGGTTTACTTATTCTGAAATATCACTTCCGAAATCAAAGTAATTTTGCAGTTTTTTAGTCCGTTTTTAAAGTTCATTGCATATCTTTTTTTGTTTTTAAAGATTTAGGTTTTTGTTTATCCTAACTAATATTATAAATGTGAAAGAGTGGATGTTTGGTTGTTTGTTACTTAATCACGCAAAAACGGCTGAACGGATTTGGATAAAATTTGGCCTTTGATATGGAAAGCTACATTTTATCCCGGAAAAACTTCTTATTCCTACGGGAAAACACGTTTAGAGTGCGATAACCGAAGTACACGCGGACGAAGTCGCGGGCGTACAGCTAGTATGCAATATAAGTCTGTGTAAAAAGTGAAACGACTTGGGAATTTTATATAATATTGAATCATATAAAAATACTCATATTCGATACTTTTTATAAAGTTCTTTTATTAGTAAACAATGCTCAAGATCTCTTAATCAACCTTGATTATTGAACCAGTGTTGACTACGTCAGGGGCCTAAGTCTACTATTTTTATAAATTCGTCATTCCAACACGATCCCATTGTCATTTTGCTAAAAGTTTGTATTCTGCTAATTCATAATGATCGATCATTGATCGGTCAATGGTCTTGTAATAGAATTGTGGTAAAATGACAATATCGAGCTTAAGCACTAATTGTGCAATGACGTCGTAATGGTAGGTCAATGATCAAAGGAACTGTCAATTTTTTTGCAGATTACCGCAAACCCATATACCGCAGACCCTCGGAAAGTCATAATGACGCCATTATATTAGTAGATTACCAAATTTATGAAATCAATGATAGATCATTCTGACACTATTGTAGTCATTAGTCATTTATTCATGAACAAATAATTTGTATCTGAATTACACACAATCAATATTACAAAATTACAGTTTAAAAACAAAAATAAAAAAAAGGTAAAAATGTCAAGAATTTAAAATAATAATGTAATAGCAGACTTGAGGCCCTGATGTTGTTCGTAATACGGTTAGTGATGATGAATCCCAATAAGCGGAGTAGAATATTTAGAATCATATTTCTCTTAATATTACAAATTTATGTCATTACTATAATCTTACTTATGACACTGTAATATGTATACTTATTCTAAACGAAAATCTTTTACACTTTTTATTGTTTAAAAGTCTTCTAATAATATTAAATCATTTAATAAATACTTATATTCGATACTTTTTATAAGGTTCTAATAGGCTAGTTGCCGTAAAAAATGTAATTAGTCCGTCTTTTAGATTATTCAAAAAATAAGGGACACGTATTTTTTTATTTGTAAATTAAACCAAAAATTACAAAAATGTAGCCTATTAAAGTTTTGCGCAATGACGTCGTAATGGTAGGTCACTGATCAAAGGAACTGTCAAAATTTTTGCAGATTACCGCTTATATCAGACATTCATTTGTCATTATGAACGAGATTACTATTCTATGCCATTTCTTTCAAAGGAGTGTCACTGGTTGACCATCGGAAAGTCATAATGACGCCATTATATTAGTAGATTACCAAAACTTGTCAAAATCAACAATTGTGAAATCAATGATTGACCATTCTGACATTGTTGTAATAACAGACTTGAGGCTCAGATTTCATTTTACCTTAATAATTACCCAAGTCGTTTGACTTTTTAGATAGACTATGTATGAATATGTAATATGTATGTACATTATAATATGTATGAATTTCTAGAAAGATAAGGTTTATGAGATATAATAAATACTAAGTAATTTTAGTTACCCTAAGAGGCCTACCACAAGGTTTTTTTTTATGGTGGGAAAAGTCATGCATTGACATCCCCCGCCCTTGGGCGGAGCGGGACTCTTACTGACTAAAAGACCCACCCCGTTCCTTCTAGCCTTCATACCGGGGCTCGAGCGCCCTTTCGGATAACCCTGGCCCCAGTAGGCTTCGACCCGGCTGGGCCCCTGCTGTTGCCTGCCACAAGGTGGACCGATATAATGATGGGGGTCGCGGGAATCCGATGAATGCGTGACGCACAGGACCGGTCGTTGTGGCGACGCTTAGGGGAGGCCTATGTCTAGGGGACGACTTTTGATTGGAAAGATGCCAAATGATGACGTCACTATTGCCGACTATTGCGCTAAGTGAGCTATACATAAAGGGTTATTCGTAAAACACTGACAACCTCTCAGGACTATCTAAGCGCACGGTAGTGCGCAGGCCAAGTTCCAGCAACAGGCCGCGCGTTTGCCGTGCACTATTTACACGAACTGTTTCGACCCACTTCGACCAATTTTATTTATATGTATAGATGTAGGTATAGATAAATACTATTTTGGCACACCACACACAATAGACGAAAACACTTGAAATATTGGCTTGAATTTAGAACAAGTAGACTAAAATCTATTTGTAGAGTTAGATAAAGACGCTTTTATGCCAATTGACCGTATAATAACATTGTTCTAAAATGAAAATAGCAAAAACATATTAAAGTAAGATCAGAGCAAGCATATTCTAAGTCGATTACTTGATTTAATTTCTTTTAATCACTTTAAATAAATCACGATTCATATTTTAATCATAATCCAGATTTATAAAATAATAATCGGTAATTTGATTAAATAAATTAACATTGATGCCTTCTTCCGGATCAATTGGAAGAATTTTTTCCTTTGCAACTATGGTTTTACATAGATCGCACAAAATTTTGGACGATTAATTTGTGAAAAAAGTAATTAAGTACGAGATCTAATTTAACATACTCACAAAACTTAAATTGAGTTTCAAACTTAAAAACTAAACAAACCAGTATTTAAATCATATTATTAACTCGTCTTTTTATTTGATTCAAACAACAGCAACACGTTTATTGTTTAATCGTGACTAACGATGAATAAATACGATTATTAATCATATCCACAAAAACATCGATGTAAAATTAATTTATGTTGCCAATCATGATTAACTTTTTAATTGTTAATTTCATTAACTTATGACAACACTGGCTCCTTCGTATTAAATCCTAACTACTATTATAAATGTGAAAGTGTTGATGTTTGTTACTAAATCGCGCAAAAAGGCTGAACGGATTTGGATGAAATTTGACCAAAAAAAAAATCAAAATCAAAGGATTTATAATTTCAAATAGACCATTTACAGGCACTTTTGAATAGTCAAATGTCGGTCAGCCCAAGAAAAGTGAAGCTAAATTGCACGTTCCAAAGAGTAGGTCTCTATGGAGAAGAACGTGCAAGAAACTCCATGGACACTCTTTTAAATCATATTATGTGTTACATCTAATGCTTGGTTACATATTACTTGTTGCTTCTATCATGTGAGCACAATGTCGATAATGAAATAAAAATGTTAAATAATTAAAAGATAGAAACTGAATTAAGCCACTGGCAGCTAAGAGATGACCAGTCCCATCTGACGGCACCCGTTCACGAGCATGACGCGTGCATCAGCCCCTCTCAGCTCAACCATTTTGAAGGGAACTGAACGACCCAATAACACGTGCCACCAACAGCGAGCCATTTGAGTGAGCATGACAAACTCTCAACTGCCATTCACCTAACCCTGCATATAGCCTTTGATATGGAAAAGAACATAAGCTACGTTTTATCCCGATTCCTTAAGTACCTAATGCCACGCGGGCGAAGCCGCGAGCAAAAGCTAGTAATAATATATAATTAATGTCTATTGTCATATTCACATTTACAAAAAGCTAATTAAGAGAAAGATAAAAGATTAGGGGAGTTTTCAAGGGATTGTTTCAAGTGAAGTCACAAAATAGCTAGGTACAGAAGACAATCTCATGTATGTACTTCACTTTTTAGGGTTCCGTAGCCAAATGGCAAAAAACGGAACCCTTATAGATTCGTCATGTCTGTCTGTCTGTCTGTCTGTCTGTCTGTCCGTCCGTCCGTATGTCACAGCCACTTTTTTCCGAAACTATAAGAGCTATACTGTTGAAACATTGTAAGTAGATGTATTCTGTGAACCGCATTAAGATTTTCACACAAAAATAGAAAAAAAGCAATAAATTTTGGGGGGGGATAGGTCTTTAAAAATGATACTGAGGTTTCCAGTATCATGTTTTTCTAAACTGAATAGTTTGAGCGAGAGACACTTCCAAAGTAGTAAAATGTGTGTCCCCCCCCCTCTAACTTCCAAGATAAGAGAATGATAAAACTAAAAAAAATATATGATGTACATTACTATAAAAACTACCAACGAAAATTGGTTTGAACGAAATCCAGTAAGTAGTTTTTTTTTAATGCGTCATAAACCGAAAAAAATACACTATTATTAAAACATCGATCAATGTTACAACACATTACAAGAACTTTTATATTATGTTACTTGCTGCTACGGAACCCTTCATGGGCGAGTCCGACTCGCACTTGGCCGGTTTTATACCTACGCTAGGTGGACGCACACTAATGAGCGTTTGAGCCGGAACTGTTCGACGAGCGGGCCGAGGCGCGACCGAGATATCGTGTCCGTGAGCGGTGTCTATGTGTGCGTTGCTCGAACGCGCTTTGTATGTAGATTGACTTCTGTACTTATCAATTTGTGGTGTCTGTTTTAATTATTTGCCAATTGATTCCTTGAGGATATTGTGATGTAAAATTGGTGGAGTTTTGTGTCTCAAGTGTCTGCGCAACTGGACAATATGTGGAATCATTGAAACAGGCGCCATCTCGGTGGAATGGAGCTGAGAACTTTAGTGTAGGGTTGAATTTTATTGTATTTCAGCTAAGCCGGCCAAAAATGCCAACTCGATTGACAGATCAATTCTGCCACTCAGATCTCCTTCGCTCGAGTTGGCCGGAATGTTTCTTCCAGAAGAGGTGCCGATTAAAAAATGGCTAGGTGTTAATGCCTCCGGGTAATCTGGATCGGGAGAAACGTGCGTGAGTGTTTTCTGCCAAATATTGCAGAAGCAAAATGCTATATTACCTACACCCACATACCAATGAAAACAAATTGACTGCATTATACGAAGACATGACTTAAAGGACTTAGTCCCCATGCTAATTAAAAACAGAGATAGGTTTTTTTGGCAGGAAAATGGAGCTGAGATTTTTTTGTTAGTCTTGGTTACCTTAGCGAAGTTTGCCGAGAAGATTGACTTGATACATTTACTGCCAAATAATACAAAAACATTAGAATGTGTGCATCCATTTCTAATAGTATAAAACAAATCAATTATAAATACGAAGACACGGCTTAAAGGACTAGTATCCAAGCCAAATTAAAGATAAAAATAATAGTCATTAAAAAAAAAAACGTAATGTATACATCTATACATATAAATAAAATTGGAGTGTCTGTTTGTAATATTAAAATAACTGCTTTTTACTACATGCATATGAATATATACGGTACATACACCAAAATAACATTTTTTACAATTTTTGTCTGTCTGTCTGTTTGTCCGGGCTAATCTCTGGAATGGCCTGACCGATTTTAACGGAACTTTTTTTGGCAGGTAGCTGATGTAATAAGGAGTAACATAGGCTACTTTTATTTTGGAAAAAATGAATTTAACATCCCGTAATCCACGCGAACGAAGTCGCGGTCACAGCTAGTTATAAAATATATATACTTGTTTACGAGCAAGGTCTCACAATTAATTACAAAAGATTCCTAACACTTTTTCCCACGCTACGAAAATGTGTTTTAACAATCATTAGTCGCCAAACGTACTTTAGTGAAATCATATTATCAATTGTGTAATATTATATTAGTGTTAAAATGATTAAAAAAATTATTTGAGTGTAAACGTTTAGGAAGCCTTCTTAAAAACTTAAAATGGGGATAAGTGCGTTATTCATGGTGCGGCTAACCATCAACGATTGCATCACTGATTACCATCAGGTGGGATCGCAGTTAAGCACTAGTTTATTTAAAAAAACCTGTCTAAAAGTTGTTTTTTTTACATTCTTCTCCTTAAAGCATTGAATTATCAATGCCTTAAAGACACAAAATGGATAAGTACAGAAGACAATCTCATGTATGTACTTTACTTTTTATACCTACGCTCGGCGATCGCACTAGGGCGCGTTGCGTCGAACTGTACGAGTGCGACCGTTCGATTGAGCCGAGATATCGTGTCCGTGAGCGGTGTCTATGTGTGCGTTGCTCGAGCGCGCTTTGTATGTAGATTGTCTTCTGTACCTATCTATTTTGTGTTTGAGATCTAAGCTTCGAAATGTGCAATAAGAATCATTTTTCTGTCTGACTGCTCTCTTGACATTTCAAAAGTGCCTGTAAATGGTTTATTTGAAATAAAATTCTTTGAATCATTGCATCTCAAAGCGTCGACGAGTTAAATAGTATCGTTGCGTGCGAGCCGGACTCGCGCTTTGAGCGTTCCGTAGAATCTTACTTACGTGAATGGTAGAGACCGATCTAAGGTCCGGTTTCGATTTCAACCAGGTTCGGGTAAAAAAGGTGATTTCGGCTTTGACCAAAATCGGGCTGAATATTCGGCTTAAACAAAATTTTAATTTAAAAAAATGTTTCTGTCTTTTTAACACGCTTATAATTAGCTTCACCTGTATGTTTGTAACCAATGCCTTTGAGCTCGATTTTGACCAACTTTGGGCGATCAGACTTTCTTCAAACTTTGCATACCCGTCAAAGACTGATGACAATACAATAATCCTTTTTTTTAAGTGAAAATTAAAAAAAAAGTTTGAAAAAACTAAAAAAAACACGCATAGCATATAAACCTAAAAAGTGTAAAACAATTTTCAATATAACAACCTTGTTGGAAGTTATATTTTCGAACCGTTTGGGGTTGAAACTCTTGGATCGTGGGGTCCGAGTGCTCACAGTTTGTTTGAAGATCTGTCGAAACGTCTAGTTGACACTTCACGTGACCCAAAGGCTGGCTTTTACCTTGGACAGAGGATAAGCATTGCCATACAACGTGGCAATGCCGCCAGTCATTTGGGCACATTACCAGTAGACAGCGATGTGGAAGAGTTTTTTGACGCCATATTTTAGTTAGTGTATTTTAGCGTAGGGTTTTATTATTTATTTATTTTGTAATTTACTGTAATTATAGTTATTAAGTTGTTTATAAGTGTAAATAAAATTAATTATTTTTAATATAGAAAAAAAAAAATATGAAGAAGTAAAAAAAAAAAAAAAATTCAATATAGGTAGAAAATAATAATAATGAACGAAAAATATTAATATCATTGTGAAAAAAGCGTGGGGTGCTCTATGTACGAAAAATATGGCACAAAGCGCTATCATATGCTACGAAAGCGTGTTTTTTTAGTTTTTTCAAACTACCTATGTATTTTTTTTATTATTTTCAATGTTGCTTTGAATATTTGTCATTTATTGTCTTGACATGCGTCTCCTGTTATTAGACGCCTAGTGGCTGTAAGCACAAAACAGATAGGTACAGAAGTCAATCTACATACTGTGCGCGCTCTCACAACGCACACATAGACACCGCTCACGGACACGATGTCTCGGAGCGCCTCGGCCCGCTCGTCGAACAGTTCCGGCTCAAACGCTCATTAGTGTGCGTCCACCGAGCGTAGGTATAAAAAGTGAAGTACATACATGAGATTGTCTTCTGTACATATCTATTTTGTGCTGTAAGGTCGTTGATTATATGCATCGGGCATCGCGGTGGACCAAATCAAAGAAGTAATCTATTGTTGGCTTATTTCCAGACAATGCAGTCCTCAAGTCAGGGCCGCTACGGGTATCAAGGGTACCAGGGCTATCCCTACGTCAACCCTGTGGTCCACGACGTGCCCAGTATAGATCCTCAGACAGCCGCCCGATGGGCCAACCTCCCTCGGAGGCCCATGCAGGATGGACCGACAGTGGTGTCAGTGGTCGAGTCTAGTAGCGGAGGTAGGAGTTCACAGGTTTGTGGTATTCATTTATGTACTGGAAGACGCAACGTTGGCAGGCCTCTTATACGGTGTACCGAGGACCTGGTGACGCTGGCCCTAATTGTTATGCCGGAGGTCGTGGGTACGATTCCCACCCAGAACAAATGTTTGCGTGGATCAGTGAGTGCACGATCATTTGTTCTGTGTCTGGATATAATTTATCTATAGTATGTGTGTATTTAGAAATATATAAGTATATAATAATTTAGGTGTCTTCAAGGCTAGAGTGAATAGGCTCTTAATAAACTAGTGCGCCTCACCATCAACGATTGCATCACTGCTTACCATCAGGCGGGATCGCAGTTAAATGGGTACTAGTTTATAACAGATAAAAAATAAATATATAGGTGTGTTTATCAGTTGTCTAGTACTCATAACACAAGCTCTGCTTAGCTTGAGACTAGACGGCGTTGTGTGATAGTTGTGGAATTTAAAAAAAAAAACCAGCTGCCTAACGAGAGCCTCCAAAGATATTGATTTGGATCCTTAGTTACTAAGCCTTGCCATTACTAAGATACAATGATTGCTAATCCCCCCCCCCCCCATTTAAAGTCCTTTTCTAGACTTGATGAAATTGACAGTAAGAAGTAATTATTACATTTCATTGATTGAGCTATTTTCTGTTGTATACTGGGTTGATTGAAATGAAGGCAGATTCCTCCAAAATGACTCGCAATATAAGACATATTTATTAAAGATGTCTTTTGTTTTTCAGGCAACGCAATCCTCAAGTCAAGATCGGCCAAAAAACACAAGATACCAAGGATACCCCTACGTTCAGCCAGTGTATACGGATGTCTCCGGGTCCGTGAGCCCTGGTAGCAGCGCTGGAGGTGGCTTCAGTGGAAACAGTTCACAGGTAAGACCAAGAAACTGATAATCAGTTCTGACAAGCGACTACTTGTCTACACAAAAAAACCTACCAACAATAAAAAAAAAAAAAAAACCTTTCAATTTTAATCGTTTTAATCCCGTGGAGGGTCGATCCGGTACATGAAACACTATCGATTTGTAAAGGTAAAATTAAAAAATAAAGTACCTTTTTTAAACTCGTATTAATTTACGCATGTACGAATTTAATTTCTTTAAGAAAACGTCAGCTGAGCGAGTTCAATGACCTTTGGGTAAGTCGGCTTTGCGCACAAACTAACTACAAGTCATTGAACTCGCTCACCTGACGTTTTCTTAAAGAAATTAATTTCGTAAATGCGTAAAACTATTCAAATTTAGCGGTGTAGACAAAAAGTACATATTGACCCATCCTAGTCATCTTTGAAATTTTCAGGCTGCCCAGCGCCCACAGCAGTCCAATAATGACACAGTACCCCCGAAGAAGGACGTGGATGAAACCCCAGTGGTGTATATTGATCTTCCTGAAGCTGGCAGTGAGGTATCAAGGAGTATTACGACCCCAGACGATGACGAACCGGAGTTTGTTCAGGTAATTCTTACTTCCATCTAAAATTATTAACTATCGACTAACCCCCGTCTTTCACGGCGGCGATTCTTGGTACAGGCCATGGTCCGGAGCGACGTGGAGTGGCAGGCGCAAGCCTCCTTTTGTGACGCAGTAATGCTATAGCAAAGTAAGTGAAGGCGTGAGGCAACGGCGCTCACAGCGCCACAGCCGCCGCCGGGATTCCGATCCCGATTTCCAGCCACCGCAGGCGCGGGCTTGCGGACGGCGAGCAATGGGTAGCTCACCGTCCGACCGTCCGGTAACCGACCGGACCGAGCCTAAGACGTCGATGGCGCTTATCGTTTCACGCGCGCCACAAGGAGTTGTAGGGACCCAGCAGGGTCGTAGCTTACTGGGGCTAAGGAACTGTTTCTAAACGCCGAAACCGGAGACCGAATCTGTGGCCGGCCAAAATGTTTTTGGTTTCCAGAAAAAAAGTCTTGTGGAAGGTTCTTCAGTTTTGTCTACTGAGCAAGCCCTTAAAGTTTGTGGAGGACTGTTCCTTACAGCCCATATAGTTATTTCGTTAGTCAAACGATTCCCTTTTAACTTTCCAGATAATTCTCTTCCTCCTTATTAGGCTTTCTGCTACATCACAAACTCTAACAAACCTCTCCTCATTTTTCCAGAACACAATAATGTACGACCCATTTGAGAACCGAAGAATCGACATGGCCAAGGATGACGAGCCGAGATCCATCACATCTTCAGAGTCTGGATCCACTTCTGCGTATACTCCGCAGTATCAAAACGCCAGGCCTATACATATGAGACCTAATACTTTGAACGTCGGTGGAGCTTCGGGATCTGGTAAGATATCCAGCATATCCTCCCCAATTGTCGCCACAATGAAAAGTCCTGTGCGTCCCGTATTCATCTGATTCCCGCAGCTTGTGGGCAGTAAGCAATGGTTAGTTCGCTGTCCGGCCGTCCGGTAACTGTCCGTACCAAGCCCAAATCGTCGACAGCGTGCACTATTCCCGCGCGCCTAAAGGAGTTGTCAGCAACAGCAGGGGCCAAGCCGGGTCGAAGCCTACTGGGGCCAGGGTTATCCGAAAGGAAACTTGAGCCTCGGTATGAAGGCTTGAAGGAACGGGGAGGGTTTTTTAGTGAGTAAGAGTCTGACACTATCTCCCGCTCCGCCCAAGAGCGGGGGTTGTCATTGGATGATTTTCCCAACCGAAAAAAAACCAGGTCATTGGTAGGAGTGGCAGGCAGTCGCCTCCTTCTGCGAAGCAATAATGCTAGCAAAGAAGGAGGCGCCCCAGCCGCCGCCGGGATTCCACGCTCACTTATATAGCAAGTTTACTATTGGTAGTTGAACTATTATCAGCCTGCCTCGCCCACAGGGCCATTCTAACCTCTTTCATCAGTTCTGTGCTGGATACTGTAACTCTTCCTCAATTTCCAGGCGCACAACCCTCAGGATCATCTTCCAGACAACCATCAGGTCTGCCAAGCTTCATGTCAAAGGAGAGCCAAGTCTACGGTGGTGCTGACGGAGCTGATGGGTTCCCCATATCACCTATACCTATATCGGAGTTTCCTGAGCCTCCACCAGCTTATACGGAGGTGGCAGAGACTCCTGCAGTTCGAGAACCTATAGTGGAACCTCCTCCTCCACCGAGGACTCAAGTTATAGTAAATGGTAAGTGGTTTTGCTTGGCCAGACTGGCAGCACGGGTGCGGTGTCCCAATAGTGTCAGTCCTCAATCGAGTCATCGATTCGCGAGGCGTACGTCGCGAATGGTTCGTCTCGCAAGCCTCGGGCTGTGTGGACGTGTGTCCTCACAGTAAGCATTCGCGTCGTACGATCGTTGCGAACGCCGCTTCAGTACGAGCCATGCGCTCCGTGTATGTTGTTTGCGTTTTCTATTGACTAACACCGTGTGTGGGGTGCTCAGCTTGAGCATGTGTCGTTCGGGACGCACGCATAAATGTAGAGTCTGTCTAATAAGTTAAACGACTTGGATAATTATTAGGATTTAATAAAATCTGATGTAGTCAACACGAATTCAATAATCAAGGTTGATTAAGAGATAGAGATCATTGTTTACTAACAGAAGAACCTTATAAAAAGTATCGAATATAAGTATTTTTTAAATGATTAAATATTATACAAAAATCCTTAGTCGGTCGACTTATTAGACAGACTATATCATCGTGTGCCTCAGGTTAACCGTTGAGGCATGCGTGACGAACTATTCGCGACGCATGCCTCGCGATGTCTGTACGCGGCTTTATGTTTTTGACCGCACCGCACCCGCTTTTGCTGTCTGTCGCAGCACTTTGTTTTATTACCGCTTCACTAACACCCTTAGAGAAATAACTAAAATAGAGGTACAGGATCCAGGATTCAATTGTTCGAAAGAGCTCTGGAACGCAAAGGGTAAATGAAGAAACATGAGTAGAATAGAATAGAATCAAATAAACTTTTTTATACACCAAAAAGTAACATGACATAAATAAAAACTTAAATCTATGGGTGCAATGGCGGTCTTATCCAGGGGCCTAAGTCTACTATTTTTATAAATTCGTCATTCCAACACGATCCCATTGTCATTTTGCTAAAAGTTTGTAATCTGCTAATTCATAATGATCGATCATTGATCGGTCAATGGTCTTGTAATAGAACTGTGGTAGAATGACAATACCGAGCTTATTAAAACCAATAACTGCGCAATAACGTCGTAATGGTAGGTCACTGATCAAAGGAACTTTCAAAATTTTTGCATATTACCGCTTATGTCAGATATTAATTTGTCATTATGTACGAGATTACCATTCTATGCCATTTCTTTCAATGAAGTGTCAGTGGTTGACCATTAGAAAATCATAATGACGCCATTATATTATTAGTAGATTACCAAAACTTGTCAAAATCAACAATTATGAAATTACTGATAGACCATTCGGACACTATTGTAATAGTAGACTTGTGGCCCAGGAGAGCATACTTTAGTGCTCAATTAGTGTGTTTGATGGATCAAAAGCATATTTTTAGGAGAAAACCGGAATACCGGACTCTACCGGTGGATAACGAACTATTTTACAATATATTCAGCCGTGTTTGACCATATCATGAAATACACATGCACTTAGCTGAAATAGCCGTATTTCATGAAATGGCCGTACACGTCATGAAAGTGATCAAGTCCAAAATCTGGCCAAGGCAGCTATACTAAGGAAACAGTCAGAATTGGATGGATTTTCAGGCAATAATTTGACAAGTCCAACAAAGTGGAATGCCCAATTTTATTACACGCTCGTATACACTAAAAACCAAATAAATTAAAATATTGAGAACAGCGCCATCTAGCGAGAACCTTAAAGATAGGAGCGTAACGAGACTGAGAGGCGAAACCAAAATAGCGACACAACAGGCAAGACGAAAAAATCTATATTAGTTATTACTCTAAGGTAAAATACGACAATCAATTACACGAAAGCTTTTCTTTTAATTCACTAGGAACACCTGTGACAACAGTCGCACAGGACGATAAAGGAGGATGTCCACAATGGTGCACGATTCTGTAGAACAGCTCAACTTTGAAGAAAGAAGAAAGTGATCGATGACAAAGTTTACTAACAGATATACTCACATTTTTCCCTGCATCACTCAAAGGTTGACTGGCAGAAAATACCTAAGGCATTAAGTCTGCCTCTGTACTTTTGTGTGCATAAAGTATTCAATAAATAAATAAATACTCTTAAAATAAATGATATTTCAATATTAACACTTTTTGTAAAATATATGAAAATGACATTTGACAGTCTATGTGTAGTCGGTAGGTAGCTAGAAAATTTTACACCAGTCTAGATCGACTTGCCACCATAGGCGTGGGCTTGCGGATGACGAGCATGGGTATGGCATTTATTCCACGCGCCTCAAAAAGATGTCAGCAAATCCATAGGAGCAGGGCCGAAGCCTACTAGGTCTATGGGATGACTTCCGAAAGGGAATCCTAGGGTTCTGAAATGTAAGGCAAAGAAGGTACATAGGTGTTGTAAGTCAATAGGCATTCGCTCCATGATCTAGTCATTTAGGCTGGAAGCCGATCGCCACACAGTGTTGGAAAAAACAGTAGAATAAATTGACTTTGAAAGCATGTTCTCGGTAGATGGCGCTAACCTCAACTTTTTTTAGTTTATTTTGTTTTTAGAGTATGAGAGTATTATTTAGGCCGCAGAACGACGTCCGATAATCAGTGACCGATTTTTTGTAGGAGAAAAATAGAACACACTGATAGCAATAGTGTTTGGAGGGATGCGGAACAGAGAGTAAAGTCCCGCACGCCTCCGTTGAAAAGGGAGGATCCTCCGACCAGACAGGTGTTATGGTCTGGTGGGCGACTGCCCGATAGATGATTTCGGGCTGTCGTATATGTTCAAATTGCGCGGAGAACTGTGATTGCGCGATACAGGATTTCGTACTTTCTTCGTAGTTCTTATGTGGCGCCATAGATGTCGCTACAAGTGCAACGCACACGTCCTACAAAAACTCGGTCAGAAGACAGAACAATGTTACAAATATACAAAATCGGTCCGATTATCTGTCCTACAAAAAGTCTGGCGTGGGCGTGCAGCGTTAGTCAAGGAAATTGTATTTGCTATTGTATATTTATCATACAGTGCTTAAGGGTACCGCTATAGTTAAACACGCGAACAGTCAGAATAAAGTGAATATTGAAGTAATAATTTGACCAAGTTCAATAAAATGGAGTATCCAAATTTTGCAAATAAACTAAACACCAAATCAACTGAAAATGTTCAGTTCAGCGCCATCTAGCGAGAACAAGGCCGCGGTCGGGCCCGTAGTTTTCATATTATAAAGGAGGATGCTCAAAAATATCCCGCAAAATTCAAATTTTCATTGTGTTTTTTTACAAACGATTAAAAACCAGGTCGAAAGCAAAAAAAAAGAGGCATAATACCCAGAAATAAACTAATCAGTTGAAATTAGGAATGTTACGGAAGTGATTTTAGCAGAACCGAGTTTTGAAGCGGAGTTCTATTTAGCTTGTCAAAATCAGAACCGAAGGCGGAGGCAGAGTCTGTATTTTCTGATAGCTACAACCTGAGGGTCCTTAAGTCAAGAGTGAATAGGTTACTTCTAGGGAAGAGTGACAAGCCCTCCCGCTCCACTCAAGAACGGAAGAAATCACTGGATTATTTTCCACCTAAAAAAACCTAATGCATGACACATTATGCGTAAAGCTAAAGAGTGAAATTCTCTGCCAGAGTCTATGTTTCCTGATAGCTTATAGCTATCCGGAGGTTCTTAAGTCCAGAGTGAATAGGTTACTTCTAGGCAAGCATGCTCCATCGTCAACCACATCATCGCTTACCATCAGGTGAGATAGTGGTCAGAACATTTTCAGTGCAAAAAAATAATGAAAAACTACAAAAACTCGGATAAATATTTAATGAGTTGCAAACTCACAACAGGCCTGAGTCCCAGCAGTGGGAACATTAATTGAACTCTACATCCACATCAGGAAGTTCAACCATCTTGTTCACTTGTTCTTCATCATTGAGGATTTAATATCCATGATCTATGCTCATGCTCTGTCACAGATTTTTTTTTTCTGTGAATAGTTTTGGGTTTTAGATCAGTCTGATCTAGAGACAGACCTAGAGGTCAGTGATATATATTGTTACGTACGTGGGTAACCAAATGCCGATTTACTGACGAGAGAACTTTATTCACCACAAACAATAACAAATTAGTCCAGTCAACAATAATCCGAATCGCAATAAACACTAGAATACCGTTACACTATTGCTTAGGTCGTTAAGTAAAATCACTTCAAGTACTAGGGTAGTTCACTCTTGATCGCAGTCGAAATCACAACTGACTCGCTTCCGGCCGGGGGCTGGTATTTATATGCAGAGCCAAGAAAATTCTAGATACCGACATCCCGCGACCGATCCAAAATTCCAGAACCATTGAATCGCTTCTCGAAGTCATAAATCATTTTTATTGCTCGTGGTAATAAGAGTCACTTTCATGCGAATTTCGACTCTATTGTTAACGTCGGAGAGTACCATTTCTCTTATCGGTAGATAAATACCTAACTACTACTTGTAGGTACTTTGTGGATGTTTCGAGATTTTTCTAAGACTGGCTACGCACAACCATTCTAGATCTTTCGAACAGCAATGCGTTTTAATTATTAAGTGCTACTCGTTATTTTCTCGGAGATATGGCGTGTTCACGTTTAATGGCGTAACAATATATTTGGTGATTGACTTAGGAGCCCGTGATTCGAGGCATGATATTTTTTTTACTTCCGCCTTACCTGTAACCAGTGCTGTCCTACCTCAAATTCGACTCTAGCTACGGCCCTAGGTTCCCCGTGCGATAACTTGATCGTACGTGTTGCTTGCGACCGCTGCAACCGTTGGGCATATCAGCCTCCGATATAACTTCAGAGCCGTAGTAATCCACGCGCACTTAAAGATGTCAGCAAAACCTCAGGGAGAGGCCCAATATGGTCCAAATCTACTGCGGCCATGGGTTGTGCGAAAGAGAACCCCGGGGGGGTCTTGGAACAAAGGCAAAGAAGGAACAAAGGAGTAGCTTTAAGTCAATAAAAGTCTGACACACCCTTCAACTCTGCCATAGACAGGCAGAAGTCACTGGATTATTTCCCACCTATAAAAGCCTCTGTTGTAACTTCCGAAACGACTCAATCGGAATCGAAAATACAATACGAGTATAAATACAAATATACCACACTGGTTAAAATGAGGCCAAAGAAAAGATGGATGGATTATATGAAAGAAAATGCTCCACCCAAAGGTCGACTGGTAGAAAATGTCTAAGGCATGGTTCCAGTGACTTGAAGTGTGACCAAAAGAAAGATGGATGTATTCTGTGAGGAGTGATATGAAAGAATACACATCACCCAAAGGTCGTTTGGTAGAAAATTCCTCAGGCATTAAGTCCATCTTTGTAGTGTCTTACTAGAGCTTAAAGTTTTAATAAATAAATAAGAAAAGGGAGTTAGTGATAGCATGGCGTTTGACAGGACAGAATGGAATGGAATGGAAGAAAAGCCTTGAGCACAGGCGTAGAGTAGCCAGCCTTTCGGTGTTTTACAGATTGCATTTTGGAGAGTGTGCGCAGGTATTGCATGACTTGATTCCGCCATCTCATTTCTACCATCGGACAAACCGACGCACGGCGAGTATCCACCCTTACGTTGTTGAAACATCTACGGTCCGGACTAAGCGTTTCGCCTCGTCATTTATACCGCGTACTTAGAAGGACTGGAACAGTTTGCCTGCTGCGGTCTTTTCGTCTGATTATAATTTGGGTGTCTTCAAGACTAGAGTGTATAGGCTCTTAATAATCTAGTGCGCCTCACCATCAACGATTGCATCACTGCTTACCTTCAGGCGGGATCGCAGTCAAGTACTAGTTTATAACAGATTTAAAAAAAAGACGGGTGGCACTCGGGGACTGCCGCGGTAAAGCTATTGCATATTTTATTTATGCAGTATTTTTTTTCCTTTGGTTTTTTTTTCTTTGATATTAATTGAAGTTACACTTTCACACATTAAATTGAATTTTGATTGATTGATCACTCATTTGTTTTCTTATTGGTCACCACGCTCAAAAAACAAATGAGTGGGGGGTGTTATGTTATTTTCGTTACGGAATTTCTGGATTCGGTCTCCACGCTCAAGGCCCGCGATAGAAGCTATGCAATAGCTTAAAAACAGAAAAATACCTACCATTTGGTTGAAAAAACCAATATGGTAGTTGATAGCTACCTCTTTGGTCTCGTAATGTCAAAACGCGACTGCAAAGCCTGAGAGGTGTTTTGAATTTTTAGTCTACAACTCCAGAAGGAGGGTTATAGTTTTTGTGTGATGTGTGTAATTTTCTTTGCATACCAAAGAAAATTACATTTACACTTGAGCCGTCTTGTTGAATTTTATCCCTAGAACGCGAAAGGCAGTTGAAGGAACGCAGGTGGGTTTTAGTCAGTAACAGTCTAGCACTGCCCTTTGCTAAGTTATTTTATCATTTATTCACTACAAAAAAAAACTTAGCATTTCATGCAAGTGGTTCTCTCTTATATTCTTTATTGTAAGTACATAACTTTTACAAAATATAAATAGTAAGACGGCCGTACATATACAGGCGAGCTTAACCCAAACTTGGATTTTCTTAAAATAAACCTTATCTAATATTAACCTTATAACTTATTTGGGTTCGCTTAGCTAGCAGCTCATCTAACATACGTCAAACTAGTACAACCTAATTTCACTTATAAAGTGGCTTCTAAACGGGCAACATTTATCTGCTTCTGGCAACAACACATTGCCATTACCAGCCACACTACGCAATATTGCAGTAATCATCGTCATCATCATCATATCAGCCGAAAGACGTCCACTGTTGGACATAGGCCTCCCTCAAAAGTCGCCACAACGACCGGTCCTGTGCGTCACGCATCCATCGGATTCCTGCGACCCTGACCAGGTCATCGGTCCACCTTGTTACGTCCATATTGCAGTAATATGTGGCGACATCTCTGGCGCCACATAAGAACTACAAAAAATACAAAATCTTTGGAGTTTTTCAGGGACAGCCCGAAATCATCTACGCATACCATATATAACACCCGTCTGGAGGATCCTTGGAGGTCTACGGGATTTTACTCTCTATTCCACATACCTCCAAAACTTTCCTTCTGTGGTACCTCAAAGAACCAGGCCATGCAGACCCTTAAGGGCAACTTATTTGGCGTTTTAAAAACGCACTGGTTGGTACAACCAGGTCTGCTACACGCCAAATCTCTTATAGAAGGCTACTCACAAAAAAGAACTGCCAAGCTTCTTGAGCTTAGCAGGACGAACATCTGTGCGATAGCCCGCGCCTTAACCGGCCACTGCAAACTAAAGAGACACCAATTTCACATGAAACTGAGTGACACTGATGTTTGCCGGTACTGCAATCAGGACAGGGAGACGCCTAAGCACCTTTTGTGTACGGGCCCCTTATCCACAAACGCAGTATCTATCTGGGCCGACACATTATTCGCCCGGAGGAGATTAAAACTCTAGAAGCTAGGAGTATTCTAAATTTCTTGGAAGCCTCCGGGCTAAAAGAGTTACTCTAACAAGGTGGCGAGTCACAATAGATTTTTTAGGTTGCAGTGACTACATCCCCTACACTATAGGTGATGCATAGCCCCTTATCTTCTAAATAATAATAATAATACCTCCAAAAATGTATCGGCTACATGGCCACACTTGCTTGGTATGGCCATAATCGATACCTTTGCAATATTGGCCAACTAGTTCAGCCATTGTTACCGGATTGTGTAGCCCGTTTAGGAGTCTGCACCATGGGCCATACTATTGCAGATATATTGCCCCCAGCAGTAGATTTCCCTACCACCACTTGCAATAAAATATTTTTGTAATGGCCAGGAATTAGTTGCCAACAGTGCAGCCACATATCACAGAAAAATTGCCCGTTTAGTTCCTTAACTGTTCTACTTTTAATATCTCTACCTGCTATTTGACTCCGCGGTATACAAGGCCCTTCACACCGCCAGAGACAGGAATAAATTAAGAAACATCATAAAAATTAAAATGATGAAGCAGGGAGGTCACGACCCTCAGCATTGAGGAATACAACGCGAGGAGGAGGAGCTGCTCTTTATTCTCTTCTCATCAACATCCTTGTGACCTTGTCACCTCTTGTCTCCTTTTACTTGTGATCGGTGCAACACGTTTTTTTTTTCTTCCATTCTGTCCTGTCACCCATAACACTATCACTAAATCCTTTTTCTTTTATATCACTTCTCACAGAATCCATCCATCTTTAGCCTCTCTCTCCATCCACCTACATGTCTACTTACAACTCTTTTAGCAACATGCGTTTCATCCCTCCTCTTCACATGACCATACCAAGATAAATAATTCTCTATCAACATGTTTGATTATTCTATGAAGGGATAGAGGAAGGCCAAAGTAAATATAGATATCTTTTCTTTGGTCTCTCTCCCCCTCTCTATCCATCCACATGTATATTCATAACTCTTTCAGTAGCATGCGTTTGATCCCTCCTTTTTAAATGGCCGTATCAAGGCAAACGATTTCCTTTTAACTGTTCAGATTATTCTATTCTAAAGTTGGGGTAGAGGAAGGCCAAAGTAAAGAGAGATATCTTTTCTTTAGCCTCCCTCTTCCTCTCCATTCATCAACTCTTTTAGCAACATGCGTTTCATCCTTCCTCTTCACATGGCAACACTAAGACAAACGATTTCCTTCCAGCTTTTCAGTCACTTTTTATGCTACTATCATAACAAATTTTATTTTCAGATCACCCAATGAGTCCTCAGAGTATCGCCAGTCCAATGAGCCCGATGAATCATGGACCTGGCGCCGGTCCAGTAAGCCCAATGAACCACGGACCAATGAATCCAGCAATCATCGGCGGTCCAATGAATCCAGTACCCTACGGAGATGCAACGTCCATGTCGGTAATCATAGGTCACCGGAACGTCGACCAGAAGTACCTGATCTGTCTACATTGTGGTGCAAGAGTTCATACCATCGTGGATAAGACAAGTGGTGCTATGACACACTTCATAGCCTGTCTCGTCATGTTTATATTGTAAGTATAAAAACAATTACTTATTATATAAAGATAGAAAGAAAGAGTGAGAAAAGAAAAAGACGTGTGGCACTCGGGGACTGCCGCGGTAAAGCTATTGCATAGCATTTTTATCAACTTATGCAATTATAATTATTTTATTTATGCAGTATTTTTTTTCCTTTATTTTTTTCTTTGATATTAATTGAAGTTACACTTTCACACATTGAATTGAATTTTGATTGATTGTTCACTCATTTGTTTTCTTATCGGTCACCACGCTCAAAAAACAAATGACCCCACTCATTTAAAACTCAAATAAATAATTATAATTGCATAAGTTGATAAAAATGCCATGCAATAGCTTTACCGCGGCAGTCCCCGAGTGCCACACGTCTTTTTTTTCTTTAGATAGACAGGGGAGCCAACATAACGACGAATGGAAGTCTTATGTGAAGCGCACTATACATGTTTTTATTTTTACCTTGTGTCATTACAGTCACTAACCCTCCTCCCCCCTTTTTTCTGTTTCAGCTTGCCGTTAGTGGTGTTCGTCTATATATCAGATCATTTTAAATATAAGAATCATTATTGTCCGTCCTGCTTTAAACTAATAGGTTATGAAACGCCAATAGTTGGTAAAAAAGTGAATTATGTGACATAAGCGCTAGAGTGCTAGAGGCCGGCGACAGATGAATTTCCATACAAACGTAATACCACGCTCATTTGCAGTTGGAGCATATTTCCAGCATATTATGACGATATTCGATTATAGACAACATTTATCTAGGTTCCTACGTCTTTCTTTAAAAAAAAAAAAAACAAAAAGAAATTTAAGCGAATTGTATTTCGCACTTTTTTACAGCGTAAATGGCAAAACATGCCATTTGCCTTTTCTGTATTAAAAATAACAATATTTCTAATATTCTCGACGTAGGAACCTAGATAAATATTGTCTATAACCGAATATCATCATAATATGTTGGAAATATGCTCCAACTGCAAATGAGCATGGTATTACTTTTGTATGGAAATTCATCTGTCGCCGGCCTCTTAAAAGTTAGTAAATTATACATAAATGTCGTTACGTTACCGCAAATATAATTTTTGTTACCATTATATCGGATACTTATTGAATTGCAATTTGTAATTGCAAAAAAAAAAACTTAGCGATATTTATTTAAATGTTTATATAAAAAAAAAAACAATTGAATGCTTGCTTTAATTAATATAATAGACGTAAGACTGTATTGTTTTTCTTTATATGTGTGCATTCATTGTTGAAGAGCCAAATAAATAAATAAATAATAATATTAGGTATGTACTTGCTTAGTTCTTAG
This sequence comes from Mythimna albipuncta, assembly GCA_929112965.1. Lineage (NCBI taxonomy): Eukaryota > Metazoa > Arthropoda > Insecta > Lepidoptera > Noctuidae > Mythimna > Mythimna albipuncta. The sequence continues at coordinate 5,959,234 of OV815985.1, read as the reverse complement.
AGATTTTTTTTTCAATGTATATTGTAATACAAATTTTTAATTAGGTTAGTACAAACACTTAAAGGGCTTATTATAAAAGGTCTTGTTACCATTTAAGTAAAGTCTTAATAATACAGCAAACTTATTAGCGTTTGTATATGTATAGTCTAAGATACGATTAAGAACGACCTTCACCGGTCTGTTTAATGGATGAAACGTATTTTATGATAAATTTAGTGTATTACATAATATAACGCGGGTGGTTTGCCTAAAAAATTCCTGGCCAGCTTATTATTAATTAAAAATTTACTTTTTTTTACAAAAATATACATCCGTTATCCATACCAGATTTTTTTGCAGACAACACTATATCATCGTATTCGTAATGAAACAGCGTTTATTTTGACATAGAATTTGTTGTATATCAAAATAAAGACACCTGTTTATATGTGGCAACCCATAGTTATGCCAGGAAACAAATAGGCAACCCAACATTTTTATGTTATTAAGGCTTCACACTTTCGGTTAGTTTTAAATTTATTCGTTAAAAACACCGGAGTATATTTAAAAAAAAAAAATGTTTGGACAGGAATTTCTCAGGCAACCCACCCGGGTTATATTATTTAATATACTAAATTTATTATAAAATACGTTTCATCCATTAAACAAACCGGTGAAGGTCGTTCTTAACTGTGTCCTCTACTAATACGACTATATCCCAAAACGTCAATCAATTTATGGAAATATTGTACAGGCTTTATCTATAGATTATTAATAAATAAATGACAAAATGAAATAACACTGCGCGTAATATTTTCTAGTAGAAATTATTATGAATGATTGATTCTATTATGAATTTACCAATTATGACTTTCGTGGATAATTTTGGGACATCGTTTTTTTTTTTTGCTTTTTACTACAAAAATATGATCAGTAACGGGGACGGATAGAGCCCGATTTTTTTTTGTACTAGTTAAAAAATAAGGGTGTGTATTTCTAATTAGTTTTTTTATTAAGTTTGTTTTGCCGGAAATGACAAAACACATTTTGAGCATTCTCATTTTTTTTTTTCGAAGTCACTTATTACTTATTTTGCTAGCAGACCCATTGAGCTAGTTCTAGTGGCCAGCAAATAAGATAAAATAATATATAAGACACGTGCCTAGATTTTTATATAAAGAATCTATGTACAAAATTACATAACTGCATCATGAAAAATCACAAAGTTATGTCAGCAAAAGTACATAGTCACCGGGCCATCCAGGCGACTGTCGGGTTGTTTTGCTCTTGCACCCAGCTGTTGGCTGGGTCTTAATGCCCGCTATGACCTGTCGTGTCTTAATGTCGGTGGTGTAAACTTGTGACCCCTTTAAATATTTTAGAGAAAAAATATATCATTGTGTAAAAACTAATTGGAATTCATTGAGTTACTGATTCTGAACAAACTATATTCAAGGTTAGCTTATTATAGTTTTGTATAAGTGGAGGTGCTCTAAGTTCCCAGTTTATATGATTCTGCTGAATATAATAATTTACTGCTTAGGCGATCATCACACTTCCACGCACCACGCAGCGCAGCGCGTGAATGCGTGTTTTGACGTTGCTTGTAAGTATCTCAGTTTGTATAGAAAACACGCACAGTCCAACACACCAAAAATGCCCGGGCCTTGGTTGAGGCCATGGTCCGGAGCGAGGAGGAGTAGCAGGCGCGAGCCCACTTCTGCGAAGCAGTAATACTCGCAAAGGAGGAGGCCGAACGCATCAGGCAACGGCATTATCACCGCCACCGCCGTTGCCGGGATTCTGATCCCGATTTCCGGCCACCGTAGGCGCGGGCTTGCGGACAGTGAGCAATGGCTAGCTCGCTGTCCGGCCGCTCAGTAATTGTCCGGACCAAGCCCAAGTCGTCGACGGCGTGCACTGTTCCCGCGCGCCTCAAGGAGTTGTCAGCAACAGCAGGGACCCAGCCGGGTCGAAGCCTACTGGGGCCAGGGTTATCCGAAAGGGCGCTCGAGCCCCGGTATGAAGGCTAGAAGGAACGGGGTGGGTCTTTTAGTCAGTAAGAGTCTGAGACTATCTCCCGCCCAAGAGCGGGGGTTGTCATTGGATGATTTTTTCCCACCATAAAACACCACCTACATGCGGAGAAACATGCACACAAGCGCGCGGGAGCGAGGCGACACGCAAGGTATGGCACACTGATTGCGCAGTGCGTGATTTTGGATGAAATGTGTCAGAGCCTGCGTGAATCTACAAAACGCAACGATAAGCCCGCACGATGATGCACGTAACGTACGTAGGTGCGTTGACACGCAACATGCAGCGTGATGCGTGGCAGCGTGATGCGTGGCAGTGTGATAATCGCTAAAAAACAAACTACGTCTCGACTAATCTAGTATTTAAGAATAATTAGGTATAATTTTTATACTTAATAATTTTGTATCATAATAAGTGTTTATGTACATAATAGATATTGTGATAAAATATATATTTTAGATAACTCAATCCTGTTTATTTTTTATTGTTTAAACGAGTCATTTATAGAAAGAGTTAGCTTTTGGAACAAACCTGAAATCGCGAAGAAAATCAGCTGTTCAGTACATTTATGTTGGCCTAATGTACTGAACAGCTGATATTTTTTTTGCGATTTCGGCTTTGCTCCCATAATTAAAATTGTTTGTTATCATGAGCACAATCACGTGTTTAAGTATCGTACACTAAGTGCCAGTCACCCTTTAGAATAAAACTATAAATGTATATGTTACGGACCAAATGATAAATTTGGCATTATACGTAATGCCCGGTCATTATGAAAAACGCCCATTAAGAGAGTGCGAATTGATAATAATTATTCAAATAATCAAATTGACCGGGAATTATACATACGGCCCATCACCTTTTGGGCAGAGTAATACAAACATATTTAATTACCATTTTTTATTGGATTTGTCATTTAACTTAAAATAAACTAAATATTAAACCATTAAAATAATCAGACTCTCTTATTTGGATTAATTAGATATATCAAGGAGTCTATTATTTACCTTAAAACTCTACCAGTTCGAAATAACAAGTAATACCTACAATCTCTTGTAAAAATGTGACTGTATTTTGATTGCACTTTGAACTGGGTAAAATAGGTTAGGTTAGGTTAGAACTGTGACCAACCACGCGTGAGCCGAGCGAGCGTAGCGAGCGATGCCGCGGCAGCGGCCGGCGAACGCTACGTCCAAGTTGTTTCGTCCATTCGAGATTTTACCTTTTTCAGTTAATCCATTTGATAATTAATCATTTATCCAGTAATCTATTTTGACCTTTGAACAATTTGGTCAATACTGTAATAAATAATTTAAACATTGATATTCCAGACTTTGGTCAGCTGAATTTTTGATCAAATGACCATCGTTATTTTAAAATTTGTTGATTTGGACGATTTTGAAATTTACTCAGGAAAGTTTTGATGCGTGCTTCCCTCCCCGCCCTCGCCTCTCGTCTTTAGCTCTATTATCAAATTGCCCAATTGTAATGTAGCAATATAATAATGACCGCGCAATGTGATAAATATTGAAGTTAAGATAGTAATTAATCATTTGGTCCAATAGAGCTAGACATTATTCATAATGCTCGAACATTATTTATAATGCCCGCATTAATCATCCGGTCCATAACATATATATTTATATATGTAATGAAATGACCTCCTTGGAAATGACATTTTATTAATTTAATTTTTAAGCTGTGGATACGGGGTGACGTATGGTTGAATGGCAGATGATGTTTAGATTATTTTGTGCATTTTATGGTTATAAAACTTATAGAGAGATAAATAAAGGGATATAATTGAGGAGGCGATATTAGTGAACTTTAAATGTCAATCAATTTCGCAAGTTTTCGTAACTTTTCTCTACTCCTTCGGTTTGGACCTTTAGAAACATTTTTACACATAAAAATTGGTGGTTAAATATTCTTCAAAGTGAACATTGCATATGTAAATCAATCAATATCTCGCAGAGAAAATGGATTTAAAGCGCTTTCCGGGCGCTGCTGGCCGCAAATAAATGCACAGATTTGCGTACTGCCGCCTAGGCGAGTGTGAGAGTTGCGTTCACATATTTTCGGTCAGATGGTTCAAGAGACTATACGCCTTAATGAAATGTCATTTCCAAGGAGGTCATTTCATTACATATATATATTAATCCATAGAACATAGTACACTTTAGAATATGCAATTAGCCTCATTTTTCTGACTGACTTCCTGACTATTCAAAAGTGCCTGCAAAAAGTTTATTTGAAATAAAAGCTCCGATATGATTCTTAATGAAATAATACCCACTTACCTATTAAGTTTAATCGGCCCACCAGTTTTTCTTACTTTCAAGGCTTGCTCCCAAAACTTTACAGCTTCAGGCAGAATTGTGTTCTGAAAGAAAAACATAACATTTGTTAAAACTTACTTCCTAAAAAATAGATAGGTGCAGATAAATGATAAATGATCTTTATTTTGCAAGTAGGTTTTATAAAAACACTTTTACACGTCAATTTTTTTATTTGAATTTTTATTTTTCAGAAGTCAATCTCATGTAGGTACTTCACTTTTTAGGGTTCCGTAGCCAAATGGCAAAAACGGAACCCTTATAGATTCGTCATGTCTGTCTGTCTGTCTATCTGTCTGTCTGTCTGTCTGTCTGTCTGTCTGTCCGTCCGTATGTCACAGCCACTTTTTTCCGAAACTATAAGAGCTATGCTGTTGAAACTTAGTAGGAAGATGTATTTTCTGAACCGCATTAAGATTTTCACACAAAAATAGAAAAAAAGTAATAAATTTTGGGGGTCCCCATACGTAGAACTAATACTCAAAATTTTTTTTTTCGTCAAACCCATACGTGTGGGGTATCTATAGATAGGTCTTCAAAAATGACATTGAGGTTTCTAATATCATTTTTTTTTAAACTGAATAGTTTGCGCGAGAGACACTTCCAAAGTGGTAAAATGTGTGTCCTCCCCCCTCTAACTTCTAAAATAAGAGAATGATAAAACTAAAAAAAATATATGATGCACATTACTATGTAAACTACCAACGAAAATTGGTTTGAACGAGATCTAGTAAGTAGTTTTTTTTTAATACGTCATAAATCTAAAAAAATACACTATTATTAAAACATCGATCAAAGTTACAATGAACTACAAGAACTTTTATATTATGTTACTTGCTGCTACGGAACCCTTCATGGGCGAGTCCGACTCGCACTTGGCCGGTTTTTTTTATACCTACGCTAGGCGATCGCGCTAGGGTCAGCGCTTTGCGCCGAACTGTACGAGGGCGACCGGGCGATTGAGTCGAGATATCGTTTTGTATGTAGATTGATTTCGATACTTGTGGCTTGAAGGAAAAACCATTACTTTAAAAAAAGTGCACCATATCAGACCATGCATAAACAGCGTTAAAATAATATAATCATTTCTCTGTCTTACAATTTAAAACAATACATTTCAAAGCGTCATGGCTATTAATGTTATAATTCATTTTACATGGCTTAAGTAAAAACTTAGTATAGCTAATGATATTTTTATTATAATATCATTGATCCAAGCCAAAACAAATAACAAAAAAAAAAACTGGGCAAGTGTGAGTTGGACTAGCGCGCGAAGGGTTCCGCACAGTCCTTAGGAAAACTCAGCAAAAAAAATCGAGTTTGTTGCATGAAGGCTCCCCTTAAATATTTATTTTATTTTGTTTTTAGTATTTCTTGTTAGGGGCCATTCAAGTATTACGTAAGCACTATAAGGGGTGGGGGGCTTTAGCATTGTTTATTTATGATGACATGGGGAATGGGGGGGGGTCTAGATGGTGATTACGTCAGCAGCACCTACATATTTTTCTTAGTTTTTTAAGAGAATGATCTCGATGTTCCAAAACCACAAGAAAGTGAGCAGATACACATCACTGAGCATCAAACATCCAATGTCGTTGAAGATTTAGTCATGGATTCGTGTATCATGGACTCAGAACTGTTAATTTAAATTAATATGTTAAAATTTTAAATGAAGTTTGTTTTTCCCTTTATTTCAATCATATTCCTTATTTGTAGACTTACAACCAAAGTCTGTGCTTACAACTACATATACTGCTCATAAACTAATAACGAAACTAACACATTGACAAATACTTATAACTACCAATGTTTACGTAAGCATGGGGGGAGGGGGTGAGAGCTTTGCTTACTTTTGCTGACAAGGGGGATGGGAGAGTTAATAATTATTTGCAAAAAATCAGTTTACGTAATACTTGAACGCAACAGAAATACACATAATTAGTGAAAATTTCAACCGTCTAGCTATCGCGGGTTCTTGAGATATAGCCTGGTGACAGACAGACGGACAGACAGCGAAGTCTTAGTAATAGGGTCCCGTTTTGTACCGTTTGGGAACCCTAAAAAAGAACCGCCATTTTCTTTTGAATTGATTTTAGCAAAGTTTCCATACATAGCATATCATAATCGGCCTTTCAATGTTCCCACTGCTGGGACTCAGGCCTCCTCTCTAGGAGAGGGAATGGGCCGTAATCCACCACGCGGGCCCAGTGCGGGTTGGTGAATGTCACGTGTCCTCAAATTTCAAGGACATGCTGTTCTCACTATGTTTTCCTTCATCGTTTTGAGAGCCCAGGGTCTCAAGTCTGCTATTACAATAGTGTCAAAATTTTGACAAGTTTTGGCAATCTACTAATATAATGACGTCATTTTGACTTTCCGATGGTCAACCGCTGACACTCCATTGAAAGAAATGACATAGAATCTTTTGTATATTTATTGTGAAATTAATAAATAATATAGTAATTTGCGTATCGTCATTTTATTTTCAATCAATGACATAACAGATGTCATAAAGAAGCTTATTGAATGTAAAGAGGAAAGAGGTTGTATATATACCCAACAGAATGGTAATCTCGTACATAATGACAATTAATATTGCGGTAATCTGCAAAAAAAATGACAGTTCCTTTGATCAGTGACCTACCATTACGACGTCATCGCGCAATTAGTGATTTTAATGAGCTCGATATTGTCATTCTACCACAATTCTATTACAAGACCACTGACCGATCAATGATCGATCATTATGAATTAGCAGATTACAAACTTATAGCAAAATGACAATGGGATCGTTTTGGAATGACAAATTTATAAAAATAGCAGACTTAGGCCCCAGGTGAAATAAATTATACAGAGTAATGCGCCGGCCTGGGACTGAACCCGAGACCTTAAATTTGTAAGTCGGGGCCGTAACCATTGGGCCCCTGATACACTTATAACAAAAAAAAAAAGACGTGTGGCACTCGGGGACTGCCGCGGTAAAGCTATTGATATTAATTGAAGTTACACTTTCACACATTGAATTGAATTTTCAATGATTGTTCACTCATTTGTTTTCTTATCGGTCACCACGCTCAAAAAACAAATGAGTGGGGGGTGTTAGGTTATTTTCGTTACGGAATTTCTGTATTCGGTCTCCACGCTCAAGGCCCGCGATAGAAGCTATGCAATAGCTTAAAAAAAAAAATTGATTGATTGATTCTAGGACATGCCGGTTTTCTCACGATGTTTTCTTTCATCATTTTAAGAGCAATGGTAATGAAATAAATGACACAAAGTAAAACGTCCACCTGCGAATATTCCTTGTATTGTAATGTTAAAATAAAAAAAATAAACTTACATTTATCATGTCAAACTTCTCTGGTTCTAACCTGGAAATAATTAAAAAATATTATCAATACAAATAAATTATTATTTATATGGCGAAAAATTATTATTATTTATATCATACTGCCCCGCACCACCCAGAAATCGTCGTATTTTTTTTTTGTTTTATTGAGATAAACTAGTGCTTGACTGCGATCCCACCTGTAATAAGTAGCGATGAAATCTTTGATGGTGAGGCGCACTAGTTTATTAAGAGCCTATTCACTCTAGCCTTGAAGACACCCAAATTATAATCGGACGGGAAGACCGCAGCAGGCAGACTGTTCCATTCCTTCGACGTCATCATCATTATCATTTCAGCCGATACACGTCCACTGCTGGACATAGGCCTCCCCCAAGCGTCGCCACATCGGACGTTCCTGTGCGTCCCGCATCCATCGGTTTCCTGCTACCTTCACCAGGTCCTTCGACGTACGCGGTATAAAAGACGAGGCGAAACGCTTAGTCCGGACCGTAGAGGTTTCAACAACGTAAGGGTGAACATTCGCCGTACATCTCGCCGTATCTTGAAAAGGACGGTCCAACCCATGCTACATTTTCATACAACCGCTCTCATGTGATTATGACATTATTCTATACATATATCTCTAAATATTTTGGATACACAGCTATCTTGTGGATATTACAGGGCTCTTGGTACATTAGTCAGTGGCCCTAACTGCTATGCCGGAGGTCGTGGGTTCGATTCCCACTCAGGACAAATGTTTGTGGGATGAGCACGATCATTTCTTCTACGTCTGGGTGTAACTTCGAACCCACGACCTCCAGCATAACAGTCCGGACCACTTGACGAACAGGCCTGTCATTCAGTAGTGTTCAGTATTCATATAGCTCAACTCAGGACTAATAAAGAAACTCAATAATTTGTCAAAGTTAAATTATAAACAACTTATTAACCTTTAAAAAGGTCGACCTTTCAACGTAATGTGTTTTGAATACGTAAGTATTTTAGGAGCTATACATTAAATTAAGACATTACTTACGTTGAATATAAATTAGCTTCGTCTAGACTCGACAAAAATAAAATGTCTTTTTACACCACCTGCTCGTTAATGTCGTTTTATACGTCATACAAACCTCACTTAAAGCAAGTCATCCTATCCCTAGGGAGATAATGCAGTATGGCCGATCCCTAGGGAATAATGAGATTTGAATTTGGAACATCAAAAATCGTCAACATTGTGAAAATGTACGTGCATCGGACAAGTTGACTCGAAATTCAAACTGGCCACTTCCAAAAAAAATAGAGTTAACGTGCTTACTGACGGGAGCGTTATAGAAAATTGAATCTATAGAATCTTGGAGTAGGTACTGAACTTTTAAATATACTTAATACTTATATTTCTCTAATATATGATTTGATCGACCAAATTGTTTTTTAATTGTCTCACAGATGGTGTAAAAAGTAGAGTATGCAACACGGGGATAAAGCTGTCTTTGTCTTGAGCGGCTTGAATTCCTCACTTCACTCAGGTTTCTTTATTAACTCCCTCGCAATGCTCGAGAGTTAATTTTATTGATCCCTCACTATTGTTCGGGATTAAAATCAGCAACCTTCGTTGCGTTCGAAATTCAACATATCACCCTCGACTTAAAGACACTGCTGTATCCCCTAGTCACATAAACTACTATAACAGCCGAAAGACGTCCACTGACGAACATAGGCATCTAAGGCGATTATTAAACTGCCACGCACCACGGAGCGTAACGCGTGAATGCGTATTATAACGTTGCTTGTAAGTATCTCCATTTGGACAGAAAAGACGCACACTCAAACACACCGAAAATGCATCCACGCGCGTTCATGCAGATCACGCGCCTACATGCGGAGAAACATGGTGGTTGCGGGGCGACACGCAAGGTATGGCAAACTGAGTCTCGTAGTGCCGTGCGTGATTTTGTATGAAATGACTCGGAGCCTGCGTGAATTTGCAAAGCGCACCTGAGTACGTAAAAAAACCTGCACGGTGATACAGATCTGCACTCCCGCAAGTACGCACGTAGGTGCGTTGACATTTGTGTTGCCAGGTCCATTTGGATCGGTAAGTCCCCTCTTTGAGGCGTGGCTGGAAAGACCTCACGGCGTCCTTACCTTCCGCATGACGCAGGTCCTTACCGGACATGGTTCGTTCGGGAGTTTCCTGCACCGGATTCGTGCGGAAGTGACGCCCGGGTGTCGCCACTGTGCGGAATGCCCGAAGGATACGGTGGAGCACACAGTCGAGGTGTGTCCTGCTTGGGCGGAGCATCGCCGTGCCCTCGTGGGGGCGATCGGCGGCGGAGACGTCTCACGCCGGGCCTTGGTTGAGGCCATGGTCCGGAGCGAGGAGGAGTGGCAGGCGGTCGCCGTCTTCTGCGAAGCAGTAATGCTCGCAAAGGAGGAGGCCGAACGCATCAGGCTACGGCGTCCTCGCCGCCGCCGCCGGGATACTGATCCCGATTTCCGGCCACCGTAGGCGCGGGCTTGCGAACAGTGAGCAATGGGTAGCTCGCTGTCCGGCCGTCCGGTAACTGTCCGAACCAAGCCCAACTCGTCGACGGCGCGCCTCGAGGAGTTGTCAGCAACAGCAGGGACCCAGCCGGGTCGAAGCCTACTGGGGCCAGGGTTATCCGAAAGGGAGCTCGGGCCTCGGTATGAAGGCTAGAAGGAACGGGGTGGGTCTTTTAGTCAGTAAGGGTCTGACACTATCTCCCGCTCCACCCAAGAGCGGGGGTTGTCATTGGATGATTTTTACCTCCATAAAAAAGGGCACCAATTTTGCGTTTTACTGGCCCACCGCTCGATCGGCATGCGGCAGACAGATATCTTGTGGATACTATCTAGGTTTTTATAGAAATCAAAACATGAACTTGTGTAAAACTAATCCAGTAAAGACTTCTGAAAATCGGCCATTTTTCGTGAACTTTGGCCCGCCATATTGTACTCATATATTAAAAAGATAAAAAAGTACATCTATAGAAGCCTTGCACATTTAATCGAGATTCTGTGTGATGACAATTTTAAATATTCAAGTAAATCATGGAATTATCGAATACCAACAGTGCGTTCAGGCGTTATCTTTCTTTTTTCGCGTTGCCTTTTCATCAAACATCGCGTTGGACGAAACAACAAGCTCCCAACCTTTTATGAACTCGGGGGGGTTCCCTTTACAAGAAAACAAAATTTAAACGCCCCCCTTTACCTAATGGTTAATTATACCAATTTTATAATTATGTCTGTCTATTATCTTATAATTGTGTCTCTAATTAAGGCACACGAGAGGTTAATAATTACAAATAAAAAAAATATTTTCTCTCTCTATGTGTAATCGTGCTACTCGTGGTCGTAATTAATACCATTTGCTGGCACTTTTGATTAGGTAAATGCCGGTCAATCCAAAACAAATTTTAATAAGTGAAGCTAAATTGCACGTTCCAAAGCGTAGATCTCTATGGAGAAGAACGTGCAAGAAACTCCATGGACACTGTTTTAAATCATATTATGGGTTACATTTCTTGGTTACATATTTCTTGTTGAATTATGTGAGCACAATGTATATAATAAAAAAGACGTGTGGCACTCGGGGACTGCCACGGTAAAGCTATTGCATAGCATTTTTATCAACTTATGCAATTATAATTATTTATTTATTTTATTTATGCAGTATTTTTTTCCTTTGTTTTTTTTTCTTTGATATTAATTGTAGTTACACTTTCACACATTAAATTGAATTTTGATTGATTGTTCACTCATTTGTTTTCTTATCGGTCACCACGCTCAAAAAACAAATGAGTGGGGGGTGTTAGGTCATTTTCGTTACGGAATTTCTGGATTCGGTCTCGACGCTCAAGGCCCGCGATAGAAGCTATGCAATAGCTTAAAAAAAACAATAGATAGAAAGATTAATAGTATTTAAAAATACTAAAACATGTTGCATAACCTCATTTATCTTTGGACCCACTACCCCCACTCACAAAAAGCTCCAGCGCTTACTAGGGGGCGCTACCGCCCCCTTTGGGAATTAATGTTTTAAACCATGCTGACGACTATGACGATTGGCGAGTGGGGCTCTCTTAATTGGAGCTATTTCAATAATATCATGACAAACTTACCTATAAACGGAATGATCATAAAATATGCTTATTCTTAATGGCTGATCAATGCTGCGCTTCTTGACTATATGCGCTGGTTCTATGTGCACCCCTCGGACTACCTGAGAACAAAATAAAAACAATTTGAATACGGTTTTAAATACAGGGTGTAAGCACAAAATATGTAGTGTAAGGCCCGTCGCCCACCGCGACTTTATGCAGCGATACTGTCGCGCATTTCGTAAATACACGATCGTATCGCTCGCTATTAACGCGCGTTAAGCTAGAAAAACATTAGTACTCGTTGACGTTGACTCGCGGGCGCGATCACGAAATATCAAACATAATAACGTAATATCGAAGTGTTCAAGTACGAAACGCACGTGCGGTCGAAGTAGCTGGCATGCTAGCGAGTAGCGCGCGCGGCGAGCTCGCGGGTATATCAAACTCTTGAAATGTTTATGTGTGTTCACGTCAAACTAGCGGTGGACCGCGCGATCCACTCGCGACGTCAGTAAGTTCAAACGGTATAAACTTATCGCCAGGCGTTTGCGCGTTGGCGTCGCTCACACCAGCTTAAACGCCTGGCGGCCAATATGAACACGAACTCGCCATGTCTTCGCGAACTCACCCACCACCGCACCCGCGCGTTTCAACGTGAACAAGTGCTTAGACCGACGCACACGTGTAAAACGCCTGATTTGTACGTAGAATGACGTCGTGTAGCGTGGATCAAGTGTAGCTTTACAAGTCTAGTTTCCATATAAAATGTATGGAGACCGACGCGCCCAAATAGGCGTCACGTGTGCACAGTGTAGTTCTACCTTTAGTCGCATTAGCAACGCGTTGCAGAAGCGATGATAACGCGCTACTAACGCGCTACAGGATCGCTACAGGATCGCTACTGTATCGATGCAAACGCGCGACTGTTTCGGACTACATCGGGGAGAGAACAGAGGGAGGGTGGCGCGTAAGTGAAACATTCTACACACAAAAACCTTATTATTTTGATGTTACTGAATTGCGTTTGCATCGCGAAAGAAGAGCGACAGTATCGCATTTACATCGCGTTTGCATCGCGACTGATAATCGTGGTATGAGCGAGGGCAAACAGCTAGGACCGCATCGCGACTGTATCGAAGTGAACGTGCGACGGTATCGCTACCGAATCGATAGGGCGTTAGTAGCACGCTGGCATCTTTTCTATAACGCATGGAAATTCGATTACCGCGCGTTAGTAGCGATGCAGTCGTTCTTGCTGATTTAGGTACGGATTTCCAAAAAATAAAGACCAATCATTAGTGTCACATGTCCTTGTTGAAACTAAAAAAACGAACGAAACCCCGTGTTCACGGTGTTCATAGTTAGCCGTACCACAAAATAGATAGGTACAGAAGTCAATCTCATGTATGTACTTCTCTTTTTAGGGTTCCGTAGCCAAATGGCAAAAAATGGAACCCTTATAGATTCGTCATGTCTGTCTGTCTGTCTGTCCGTCCGTATGTCACAGCCAGTTTTTTTCCGAAACTATAAGAGCTATACTGTTGAAACTTAGTAAGTAGATGTATTCTGTGATCCGCATTAAGATTTTCACACAAAAATAGAAAAAAAAGCAATAAATTTTGGGGGTCCCCATACTTAGAACTGAAACTCAAAAATTTTTTTTTCATCTAACCTATGTGTGTGGGGTATCTTTGGATAGGTCTTCAAAAATGATATTGAGGTTTCTAATATCATTTTTTTCTAAATTGAATAGTTTACGCAAGAGACACTTCCAAAGTGGTAAAATGTCGTCCCCCCCTGTAACTTCTAAAATAAGAGAATGATAAAACTAAAAAAAATATCTGATATATATTACCATGCAATCTACCAACGAAAATTGTTTTGAACGAGATCTAGTAAGTAGTTTTTTTTAATACGTCATAAATCTAAAAAAAATACACTATTATTAAAACATCGATCAAAGTTACAACGAACTACAAGAACTTTTATATTATGTTACTTGCTGCTACGGAACCCTCCATGGGCGAGTCCAACTCGCACTTGGCCGATTTTTATACCTACGCTAGGCGATCGCACACACGTCAGCGCGCTGCTCCAAACTGTACGAGTGCGACCGGGCGATTGAGCCGAGATATCGTGTCGTGAGCGGTGTCTATGTGTGCGTTGCTCGAGCGCGCTTTGTATGTAGATTGACTTCTGTACCTATCTATTTTGTGGCGTTACGACATAAGACACCGTCCACTAATGACGTAATAAGGATAACATCTTGAGGAAACTTGAACGGAATCGCCCGGAGTAACAAGCTTCGATTCTCGTTAGTCCAAATGATACCTAATTACCTACTTAGTAAGGTATATATTTACACTTTCCCATGGTGTCGGAAAACCTTATTAGTAATTGTATACAACACAAGCTTTTGCCCGCAGCTTCGCCCGCGTACGTAAGTATGCGTATACAACATTTTTTTTAGTTTTTGCGAAACCTGAATAAGTATACCTAGTTTGTTCAGAATCAATAACTGAATTGATTCCAATAGTTTTGACACAATGATTATATTATTTCCCAAAAAGATTTAAAAAGGTCAAAGGTTGAACACACTAAGTACAACACAGCAGTGACCTGTGTTGCCGTTACAGGCAGACCCTATTAATAAGACTGCTGTGCGTCCGTCTGTCTTCAGGCTGAATCTCGTGAACCCTTATAGTTAGATAATATAATTGAAATTTTCATATAATGAAAGAAGAAAGAAAAGAAGAAAGAAAGAAAGAAAGAGTGTTTATTCCCGTCAAACATGACGCATACCATAACAAAATAAATAAATAACAATATCGACTAAAAGTAGCACGTAAGTAAGATATGCGTCACATCCGCGCAAAACGGCCAGCGCTCAGCAAAATGCTGGGGCTCGTGTAAAACAGAGCCACAGCGCTGATTTTCAGCACCAGCCGTATAATGATGTATTTCTGTTGCCGCTAAAACAACTAATACTAAAAAATAAAATAAGATAAATATTTGCGGGAGCTTTCTTGCAAGAAACGCGTTTTTTACGACGTTTTTTGCTTCGTTTACGAGTCCGACTCGCAATTACGAGTCTGAGGACAGACAGACGGACAGCGGAGTCTTAGTACTAGGGTCTCGTTTTACCCTTCAGGTACGGAACCCCAAAAACAAAACATTTCCAAAAAAAAGACGTGTGGCACTCGTGGACTGCCGCGGTAAAGCTGCTGCATAGCATTTTTATCAACTTATGCAATTATAATTATTTATTTATTTTATTTATGCAGTATTTTTTTCCTTTGGTTTTTTTTCTTTGATATTAATTGAAGTTACACTTTCTGAATTGAATTTTTATTGATTGTTCACTCATTTGTTTTCTTATCGGTCACCACGCTAAAAAAACAAATGAGTGGGGGAGTGTTAGGTTATTTTCGTTACAGAATTTCTGGATTCGGTCTCCACGCTCAAGGCCCGCGATAGAAGCTATGCAATAGCTTAAAAGAATCACTTTTTAAAATTCGAATGGTTGTCTATACGTCCTTTCGAATTTAAAGTACCTAAAGTCAAGATGGCCGACAACGCGCGCGAAACGTCTTAAACTAGGAAAAATTATATTGATACCGAACTCTGCAAGGTTTGCAATGCGGAAGCCTTCATATCGGTCAGGGTCCCCACCTTACTTACGTAAGTTCTTGTCAAGGCAATTTCCACTTATAAACATGCTGATTTTAGTAAGTATTAATGTTAAATATTGGATTCGTAAAAAAAAAAAAAGAAAAAAAAACTCGAGCCCCGGTATGAAGGCTTGTAGGAACGGGATGGGTTTTTTAGTCAGTAAGAGTCTAACACTATCTCCCGCTCCACCCAAGAGCGGGAGATGTCATTTGGATGATTTTTACACAACGAAAAAAAAAGAGCCCACGTCTTCGGTACCCAGGAACCGCTCTGCGACTCCCAAAGCCCGAGTCTAATACTCGTATGTTTATCCATGAAAGAAATAAGATATGATTGCCAATTCTACGCAAGAGATCAATTACTAATTAACATTTGATCTGAACTCGTAATAAAAACAATCAACAAAGATGTATTGTCATGATACGCTAATGATCTTAATTATAAGACGGGAAATTGATAGCAGGAATTGTTTTTCAGAGACACATTTTATTAACAACTAGCTTTTGCCCGCGGCTTCACCATGTAGTATCCAAAAGGGCGCTCGAGCCCCGGTATGATTTGAAGGAACGGGATGGGTTTTTTAGTCAGTAAGATTCCGACACTATCTCTCGCTCCGCCCAAGAGCGGGGGTTGTCATTGAATGATTTATCCCAGCGAAAAAAAAAATCCTATAGTATATATATATATAAAGCAGCCATTCTATTGGTGAAAATATTTTAGCAATCGATCCAATACTTTCAGAGATTACAGCCTACAAACAAAAAAAAATAAACTTTACCACTTTATTATATTGGTGTAGATTTTTTTAAACTGACTAATATCCTCGAAGTCGCCTTAAATCCAGCCTAAAATTGTTTTGGTAATGTTTTTTTTCCCATATTTAAAATTTTAAAACTTTTTTATCTGACTAATAGTGTGAAAAAAAATGGTCAGTGAAAAAGTATTTAAATAAAAATGTTTCAATTCGGACACTGTTTTAAGGGGTATTAAACCTACCCTATCCTACTCTACCCTACTCTACAATACTCTACACTACTCTACCCTAACATACCCTACTCTACCCTACCAAACTTCACATAAACCATATACTAAATAGTCCGAACAAAGCCTAAACATTTGGTTTGGATAGGTGAGCCCGTTCTTGAGTTATAAAATTACAACGAAAAGTGGCATTGATTTTTATATAATACTAGCTTCTGCCAGCGGCTTCGCTCGCGTGAAAATTGTGAATCTAAACCATTCCCAGATCCCCTTGAACACACACAAAAAATTTCATCAAAATCGGTCCAGTCGTTTCAGAGAAGTTCAGTGACATACACACTCACAGAAGAATTATATATATAAAGATAGATGTCACTTGACATAGGCTTTATTTTATGTAAACGGGAGAAACCGCGGGCAAACGCTAGTCTAAACTAATTGTATAAAGAGGAAAGATTTGATTTTTTGTTTGTTGTTACGATTTAACTCAAAAACAACTGGACCGATTTTCAAAATTCTCTTACCTACTGGTAAGCTACTTTATCAATGAGTAACCTTATCATCATCATCATATCAACCGATAGACATCAATGTTGGACATTGGCCTCCCCCAAGCGTCGCCACAACGACCGGTCCTGTGCGTCACGAACCCATCGAATGAGTAACATAGGCCAATATTTTCTATTTTCACGCGAACGAAGCTATAGGACAAACCTATTATTATGTAAAGATATAAAATAGAAAGAATGAAAAATATCAAAATCATAAAAATGCGATATAGGTAAATTCAGTTAACCTAGACTTCACAGTAAGATTTATTGTTAGACCAAAAACGACGTACGTAGTAACTTTTTATTTTTATAGATTTTTAAAGTCATAAAATTTAATTTTACTCAATGTTTGCAAAAGTTTCGTTTATAGCGTTATGTTTTCCATTCAATTCTGCGTTTGTTTTCATATGATATTGAGTAAGTAAAAAAAATAAAATACAATATTCTTCGGGCCGTCCGGTAACTGTCCGGACCAAGCCCAAGTCGTCGACGACGCGCACTGTTCCCGCGCACCTCAAGGAGTTGTCAGCAACAGCAGGGACCCAGCTGGGTCGAAGCCTACTGGGGCCAGGGTTATCCGAAAGGGCGCTCGAGCTCCGGTATGAAGGCAAGAAGGAACGGGGTGGGTCTTTTAGTCAGTAAGAGTCTGACACTATCTCCCGGTCCGCCCAAGAGCGAGGGATGTCAATGCATGATTTTTTTCCACCATAAAAAAAAAGTAATCTGATTAATTAAATTATATTATAATTTTACCGAATGCCGACAGAGTTTTGAGGCGTTATCTCTCTTCTTTCCTGTCGCCTCTTTATCAGATAGAGCAAGAAGCTTTTAAACCATGTTCGACGTTGATGATAGGCGGGTGGGGAAAGGCCCTCTTAATGACGTCCCACCCTTAAATTTCTTAGAATCGCTCTATGGCGCACTTTGAACAGTAATAATGTTATGATTTTGAATATGGGTCGAAGTAAATAAAACAAAGATGCGTGATAGCCCCGGGTCATGTTATAACAAGCAAGTTATGTAATAAGGAGGAAAATACGTCCTAATAATATTAGAAATAATATGAAAGTCTGTACGTATTGTTGTTTTTCCATATTTTTTTAGAAGACAGGAAATCATGAAATAACATCTCCTGCTCTGGTGGCGGGAAATCATCTAATGACATCTCCCGTTCTAAGTTGGAGCGAGAGACCGCTACTATTCGAAATGTAGCATAGCATAGTCGGCCTCATAATGTTCCCACTGTTGGGACTCAGGCCTCATCTCTAGGAGAGGGCCGTAAACCATCACGTGGGTCTAGTGCGTGTTGGTGAATGTCTTGATGTCACGTCTTCGAATTTTTGGTTCTAGGACATCTCATCTAGGACCTACTTAGAAATGTACAATATAAAGTTTTATTAAAGAAAAATAAACCGTATTAATATTAAAACAATATTACATTTTCAGATATTAGCCACTGTCATTTTGCCAGCAACATATATGAGAACTGCACAAAAAAAAACAATTTTGTTCCCAAAAATGGGTACGAAGCAAGAATCACTGAGAAAAATGATACTACGGAAGCGAATGATGGTAAAAATGTTGCTGACACATCTGCAGAAATATACACCAAAGGTGTAGAAGCTATTGCTGAAATTAATAGAGTTACTGAACAAATGAACAACGCTAATGTAGACGAAGGTACAGAAAAGCAGGTGAAGGAAAAAGGTAGTTTATTAGATATGGGTGTGACACCGTTTGATTTAAATATCACAGAAAATAAGAAAACAAATATTTTCTTTAACTTTTCTGAAGAGAGAGTTGAAAACGAAAACCTAAGCGATGTTATAAAAGATATTAGAGAACTTACTGTTACGAAAAAAGTTATTGTTGAGAAACTAAGCACTAAAATTATAAATGAAAGTTTGACTAAAATTGTTAATAAGAATGACCAAAACAATGATACAAATAAAAATGTTCAAAAGTATGATTTACTTATAAAAGACAAAAATTATGATTTGAGTAAGAATGTCAAACAAGAAATTATGACTTCAAATATGACTAATTTTGTTGAAGGCAACAGTACGAATAAGAATGTCCAAAAGAATGATTTACCGAAGAATGAAAATAAAGATTTGTATGTAACAAATGACAAAAATCAAACTACGCCTGAAAATAAGGTTAACATTTTTGAAAACCATAGTACGGATAAAAATGTCCTAAATAATGATTCACCTAAGAAAGAAAATAATGATTTGCATAACAATGTCAAAAGCAAGACTATAACTGAAGATGTGAATATTACTTTACAAAACTACAGTACAGAACAGAATGTCCTGAAATATGATTTACTTAAAACAGAATATAATGGTTTTCATAAAGATGTTCAAACCGAAAGTATAACTGAAAATGTGAATATTTGTTTACAAGACAACTGTGCAGATCAGAATGTCCTAAAAACTGGTTTGCCTAAGAATGAAAACAATGATTTGCATAAAAATGACAACAATCAAACTATAACTGAGAATGTAACTGCTTTTTTCGAAAATAATACAGATAATAATGTACAAAAATATGATTTACGTAGAAAAGAAAATAACAATTTGCATAAAGATGTCCAAACTGAAAATGTGACCATTACTGAGAATGTTGTTAAACTTATTAGAAGCAATAGTACGGATCAGAATGTCGAAGAATATGATATGCATAAAAATAACAAAAATTACACTTCGTCTGAAAATGTGACAACATTTTTGGAAATCAATAATACGTATAAGAATAACAAGGAATACGATTTACCTAAGAATGAAAATAATGATATCCACAAAAACGTTCAAAAGTATGATTCACCTAAAAACGTACAAAAACGCGATATCGGTGTCCCAGAAAACGTATCTAACGACCAAATGGCTAAAGTTTTCCAAAAGAACGACGCTACTAAATACCACAAGTTCAACTCAAAAGACAAATACGAAACCAATGATATGGGTAAGAATATTCTTAACGATATAACTGTAAATAAACTAAAACATCACAACAAGCATGTTCACAATACCAACGAAGATAAGTTTATTAATTACCAAAACTACGAGATGAAATACAAAAAAATCATTGACAAAAATGAGCACAACAGCAAAAAACATACTGGAAGATTTGATGACAATATCAGTCACAAATTCCTACCACAAATTCAAACAAGACTAGATAACGATTTAGTCAAAAAGAGTCTAGACGAATTCAAAATGGTAAGAAGAAAAACACACTACACTTTGCCACCTATAGACTTTAAAGATAAAGATTCAATCCTAGATACTGATCGCTACCAAAATCTAGTTTCATATCATGACTACAATGACAAAGCTGAGAGAACTAACGCAAAATATAATCCAGACTCAGAATATCACACCGAAGATAATCAAAATAACGCATATGAAACCTACGATGAAAGAATCTATCAAAGTTATGAAGAAGATATGCCACATTACAAACAACTGAGCAACTTGCTAGCGAGGCAGAAAGAAATCGTAAGACAACTAGCACAAATACACCTAATCGGAAGAAATAACGATGTAGCGTTCTATGATCTTATGGATGAAGTAAAAGCGAAGCAAGAAGACTATAAAAAATGGAAGAACTACACAAAATTTTCTTTTGATAAACTCACAACGAAAACAACGACTAAACTTACTACCACAGCAAAACCAACAACAGTCGTAACACTATTCGACGAAACAGAAATTAGACAAGCGTTAAAAAACGACCCGCAGATAAAAAGGATATTGAAACTGGCAAATTTGAAGAGGAAGAAGTATTTGGATAACGTCAAAAATTATTTAGTAAACAATAATTACGTTCATGATAAAGAATATGCCAAGAAATTGACAGAACTACGTACAGATGTAAACAGAGGAAAGTCTGCAGAAAGTATGAATTTAAATAATAAAGTTTGATAATATACCCTTTTTTTCGTGATAATTAGAGACACAATAGAAAGACAATGGGTGCGCAAACGCCGGCGTTCGCTTGGGGCACAAAATAAATAGGTACAGAAGTCAATCTACATACAAAGCGCGCTGGAACAACGCACACATATACACCGCTCACGGACACGATATTTCGGAGCTCCTCAGCCCGCTCGTCGAACAATTCCGGCACGAAATAGATAGCTCTTGGTTGTCGAAATTTCTTCCGACCTCAATTTTGGGCGGTTCATTGAGTCCAAAGCCAAAGTAGCTGCTAGGAAACTAGGCGATCGGCGGCGGAGACCTCTCGCGCCGGCCTTGGTTGAGGCCATGGTCCGGAGCGAGGAGGAATGGCAGGCGGTCGCCGACTTCTGCGAAGCAGTAATGCTGGCAAAGGAGGAGGCCGACCGCATCAGGCAACGGCGCTCTCGCCGCCGCCGCCGGGATTCCGATCACGATTTCCGGCCACCGTAGGCGCGGGCTTGCGGACAGTGAGCAATGGGTAGCTCGCTGTGTCACGCTCGCTCGATGTGTGCTGAAGTCGTCGACTGCGCGCACTGCTCCCGCGCGCCTCAAGGAGTTGTCAGCAACAGCAGGGGCCCAGCCGGGTCGAAGCCTACTGAGGCCAGGGTTATCTGAAAGAGAACTCGAACCCCGGTATGAAGGCTTGAAGGAACGGGGTGGGTATTTTAGTCAGTAAGAGTCTGACACTCGGAGTTGTCATAGGCTGATTAACCGGAAAGTGTATCAAATTTAATTTGCAAGATTTGATTACAGACAAACATCGGGACAGGTGTAACTAAATAAAAGCTTGTAAAATGAATCGCTAAATGTATTACTGAGTGCAAATCTCGAGAACAGTTGGACATACTGTGGCTGAACCGATTTCGCTAATTCGTTTCTTTGTTATTTTTTATTGTAAGGAGAAGGTTCTTATAGAAAAATAAAATTAAAATTAGGGCAAGAGATTTACTTCGAATCTACCTTACATTACCCTACAATACCTTACTCTACCCTACACTACCCTAATTTTAATTTATGTTTTTGGGTAGAGTTGGGTAGAATTACGCTACATTACCTTACACTACCTTACACTACCCTAATTTTAATTTATGTTTTTGGGTAGAGTTGAATAGAATAGGGTAGAGTAAGGTATAGTAGGGTGGAGTAGGATAGAGCTCAGCGAAGCCTGCGGGCAAAAGCTAGTAAAAAATATAATTATTTTCTGATTTTTGAGATTTGAAGAAAGACCGTGCGAAAAAGAGTAAAGACCGCAAAGGGTAACTGAAGGAACAGAGATGGAATTTAGTCAGAAAAAGTTTGACATTCCCTCTCAGAGCGGGAGATTTTTCATGATATCCCACCTTTTTTATTCATCATTTAAGTTGGGGCATGGGGCAGAGGGCGTCCACAGTGCGCCGCCATCCCGTCTTTTTTATTGGTGGGTAAAAATCATCCAAATGACATCCCCTACCCTTGGGCGCAGCGGGAGATAGTATTAGACTCTTACTGACTAAAAACCCACCCCGTTCCTTCTTGCCTTTCATACCGGGGCTGAGCTACCTTTCGTATCGAACCCTGGCCCCAAGAGGCGACCCAGCTGGGCCCCGGTTGTAAGATATCCTAACTTAAAAAATACTGGTCAAACGCTTTCGTTTACATTTTACGGAACCCCAAAATGGTTTTAACCAATCGAATCACGTTTTCAATTATCAAAACCAATAAATCTTCAGAAGAAAAATATTTCATCATCAGAATTTTATTCGTTTATAAATATTTATACAGAAAGACTAGCTTCAGCCCGCGGAGTCGCCCACAGAAATGATATAGATTTTGCAAATTGGTTTTTTAACCGACTTCTAAAAAAAGACACTATCTCCCGCTCCGCCCAAGAGCACGGGATGTCAATGCATGATTTTTTCCCACCATAAAAAAAAAATAGTGACTAGTAGGCGTCCTCTACCTCTCTTATTTTCTGGCAGTGCTGGCCTTTCACGACATGGTCTTCTGGGCGTCTCATGACATGACCGAACCATCTTAGGGCTTTATTATACAAGCGCATTACGAGCGTCCTCAAAGCGGAACGGGCGCGCAACGAATACGTTACGGGCGCGCAACGAACACGCCACGCATTCGCAGCGAATTTGTTGCGGACACGCAAAGAGATCCGGCAACGAGATGCGAGTCTTCGAAGTAACAAAGCCAAAAGCAGTGTCTCCTCGTCAGAATCCATTTTGTTACTGAGTGTATTATACGTTGGTAACTTCTACAAACACGCGTTGAAAACGTTGCGAATTTTCACGTATCCGCGGCGTCTTCGTTTTGCAGCTGGGGCATGTTCGCGACGCATTCGCTGCGCGCCCGTCCCGCCCCGCACCCGCTCGCAAACCGCTAGTGTGATAACGCCCTTAGGCGGCTTTCGGTGAGTTTTTCTGCTATGGGCGCGACCTTGCTATGGGACGTTACCGGACGGCCGGACAGCGAGCTACCCATTGCTCACTGTCCGCAAGCCCGCGTCTACGGTGGCTGGAAATCGGGATCGGAATCCCGGCGGCGGCGGCGAGAGCGCCGTTGCCTGATGCGGTCGGCCTCCTCCTTTGCGAGCATTACTGCTTCGCAAAAGTCGGCGACCGCCTGCCACTCCTCCTCGCTCCGGACCATGGCCTCGACCAAGGCCCGGCGCGAGAGGTCTCCGCCGCCGATCACCCCCACGAGGGCACGGCGATGCTCCTCCCAAGCAGGGCACACAGCGATTGTGTGCTCCACCGTGTCCTCCGGGCTTTTCTATGGGCCTCCGATGCCTGAAATAAACAGTTATTATTTTATTATATTAAGTGCATCTTCTGTTCGTGAGATTTCTTTGTTGCCCAGTATTCGGCACCGTACGTCAAGGCTGGTGTAATTGCAATTTTGTAAATCTTGCCTTTGGTTTTAACAGTCATTCTTGCGTCACATAAAATGACAGGCCTGTTGGTCTAGTAGTTAGCGACCCTGACTGCTATGCCGGAGGTCGTGGGTTCGAATCCCACCCAGGACAAATGTTTGTGTGATGAGCATGATCATTTGTTCTGTATCTGGGTGTAATTTATTTATAGTATGTATGTATTTAGAAATATATAAGTATGTTTATCAGTTGTCTAGTACTCATAACACAAGCTCTGCTTAGTTTGAGACTAGACGGCGTTGTGTGATAGTTGTGGAAAAAAAATGTTTTTGCAAAATATGTAAATATCATTTATCCATAAATCTTCAGTAGAAAAATGTTTCGACATCAGAATTGTGACCGTTTATAAATATTTATAAAGAAAGATTACACAACTGAGATTTATCAACAGAAATAAATTATATTTATCTATTTATTCAAATTTTATACAACACACCAGTTCCTTGAAAGAAAGTAAAAGTGATTTTGTAATATCTACTAATAATAAAAACAGCAGCATTGTGAGTATCGACTTACGATTTTAATCATCGTCATCATACATCGACATAGACCCAGTCCCCCAAGTGTCGCCACAATGAAAGATCCTGTGCGTCCTGCATCCATCAGATTCCCGCAATCATCGCCAGGTCATCGGTCCACCGTGTAGAAGGCCTTCCAACGCTGCGTCTTCCGGTACTCGGACTCGGGCATTTAATACTATAATATATATTAAAGAGATAAAGTTTTTTTTTTTGTTTGTAGGAGGTAATCTCTGGAAGTACTGGTTCGATTGCTAAAATTTTTGCACCGTTAGAAAGTTGCTTTATTCCTGAGTGACTTAGGCTATATCTTATATACGCGGGCGAAGCTGCGTCAAAAAGCTAGTAATTAATAAACTGACAAATAAACCGTAAAATAACGTTACTATTTAGACATGGTCTCATAAAACAAACAATACAATTAATAAAAAAACCGTAAACCATAAAAATCGATTGCTTTCTTACATAATAACCGATAAAATTAATATTCATCACGTCACTATTACATCTCGTTAGCGTGGCGATATTTTTAAACTCAAGCGAGGCAAAGGTCAAATGATTCTGCCGGATTAAAAAAAAAACTTTCTCTATGAATGGTTTTTGATAGAATGCATTTTGAAAGTACGAATGACAATATAAATGTTAATTTTATTGATTTTATTTTGTAAGAGGTTAATTTGTCTGCAGTTTTTGGGGGTTACATAAGTTTTGTATGCGGTTTCGGCCATCGAGTCTATTTACATATAAATTAAATGAGTATCTGTTTATAATATCAAAACGGTTAAGGAGGAAACCGGCATGTCCTAGAACCAAAAATTCGAAGACATGTGACATCCACCAACCCGCACTGGGCCCGCATGGTGGATTACGGTCCATTCCCTCTCTTAGAGAGGAGGCCTGAGTCCCAACAGTGACAACAATTTCCATTTTACATTTAAAAAAAACCGGCCAAGTGCGAGTCGGACTCGCCCATGAAGGGTTCCGTAGCAGCAAGTAACATAATATAAAAGATCTTGTAATGTGTTGTAACTTTGATCGATGTTTTAATAATAGTGTATTTTTTTCGATTTATGACGCATTAAAAAAAAACTACTTACTAGATTTCGTTCAAACCAATTTTCGTTGGTAGTTTTTATAGTAATGTACATCATATATTTTTTTTAGTTTTATCATTCTCTTATCTTAGAAGTTAGAGGGGGGGGGGACACACATTTTACCACTTTGGAAGTGTCCCTCGCGCAAACTATTCAGTTTAGAAAAAAATGATATTAGAAACCTCAGTATCATTTTTGAAGACCTATCCATAGATACCCCACACGCATGGGTCCGATGAAAAAAAAATTTTTGAGTTTCAGTTCTATGTATGGGGACCCCCAAAATTTATTGCTTTTTTTCTATTTTTGTGTGAAAATCTTAATGCGGTTCACAGAATACATCTACTTACAAAGTTTCAACAGTATAGCTCTTATAGTTTCGGAAAAAGTGGCTGTGACATACGGACGGACGGACAGACAGACAGACAGACAGACAGACAGACAGACAGACAGACATGACGAATCTATAAGGGTTCCGTTTTTTGCCATTTGGCTACGGAACCCTAAAAACCGGCCAAGTGCGAGTCGGACTCACCCATGGAGGGTTCCGTAGCAGCAAGTAACGTAATATAAAAGTTCTTGTAGTTCGTTGTAACTTTGATCGATGTTTTAATAATAGTGTATTTTTTTTAGATTTACGACATATTAAAAAAAACTACTTACTAGATCTCGTTCAAACCAATTTTCTACTATGTCTGAGAATGGTTTCCGCACTTAGTCCTATGCGGACCATTGTACGTGGGCCATAGCGGCCATAACCTTGGGTGGGCTTATTCCAACCAGCCCACCTCTCTCCAAAAGCAGATTAGGCCTCTCAGGTTTTTCAGGACATCTATAAGGGAATTCGGGGATCCTATGGTTCGTGTGCGTATTTCAGTGATCCCTGTGCAGTCTAGGAGCACATGTGCAACTGTCTCCTCCCCCTCCAAGCATGCTCTGCACAGGGGACTGTCTGTGATGCCTATTGTGTGGAGGTGTTTATTCAGTGTGCAGTGCCCGGTGATGGTCCCCGTCACCAGGCGCAGGCCGACTCTGTTCAAACTTAAAAGTTTTTTGGTGAGGACTTTATTTAGATGTGGTAGGGCCTCCTTGGCCTGCCTGCATCCCGATGTCGGTTTACATGGTAATGTACATCATATATTTTTTTTAGTTTTATCATTCTCTTATTTAAGAAGTTACGGGGGGGGGGACACATTTTACCACTTTGGAAGTGTCTCTCGCGTAAACAATTCATTTTAGATAAAAATATTTTAGAAACCTCAATACCATTTTTGAAGACCTATCCATAGATACCCCACACGTATGGGTTTGATGAAAAAAATATTTTTGAGTTTCAGTTCTAAGTATGGGGACCCCCAAAATTTACAGCTTTTTTTCTATTTTTGTATAAAAATCTTAAAGCGGTTCACAGAATACATCTACTTACTAAGTTTCGACAGTATAGCTCTTATAGTTTCAGAAAAAAGTGGCTGTGACATACGGAAGGGCAGACAGACAGACATGACGAATCTATAAGGGTTCCGTTTTTTGCCATTTGGCTACGGAACCCTAAAAAACGCGGTAATACCAAGCAATCAAGAGTGACAGTTAACATTTACCCGCGAACCATAAACACAGACTTCCTAGAACGCATACTGCACGGATTGCGTGCCAAAAAACTAAACTGGCGTCTATGTACGACTTGATGTGAACTTTCCTGGTTATATAATGGAGATTTACTGTGATTTGCTCACGTAATACACATTTTTCCTATCGTCATTATATAGCACGATTCTTTAAGTATTGCTAGGTATAAATCTCATGACTTTGCTTTTGTTTTTTATCGTTATTTGCTGCGGGAAGACAATTTGTTGAATGATCTAACAGCCAGACGGCCAGGGAAAACTAAATTACAATCGAGCATAGCACAGCATTAGCATAATCAGCACACGAACGAGAGAATTCCCCGGAATTCCTGCGGCGCCGCGGGCATCCGCGCGACTCGTTCGAGTTTCTCATGCGATAATAAGTATTATGGTAATGATAATAAAGTTAAAATTCATATGAAATTGAAACTGCGCTCCGCTTCGCTGCCCTTCGCCGCTCTTTCGGTGTGAGTTGACCCTTACAAATAATAAAATACGCGTCCCTTATTTTTGAATAATCTAAAAGACGTACTAATTACATTTTTAACGGCAACTAGCCTATAATAAAAAGTAGCAGTAGCAGTTCAGTATTTTAGAAAAATGAACAGTATTTTTTGTTTATTTTTTTTAATACATTTTTTTACAGTTTTTCGCACAACTTATTAATTTACAGTCTTGTTTAAAAACTTTACACGCCACATCAGAATTATAACTTAAATTTAATATAAACGAGGAGCTTTATCGATTCATTCTGAAACTCTGTTTTTATAATCTGTTTTTCTTTATTTCTTTATTTGATTAAAAAAAATGTGTTGGCGTCTAAATCTAACACAAGTAATGAGTATAGTGTATAAGCATTTTGATCCGAAAGGGCGCTCAATACTCAATACTCAATTTTTTATTGCATTCCACAATGTACATGCTTAGGTGGTAAGTAAAAATTTAATGGACACAATTGTGGACCCTGTTGGGCACAGCAAAAGACATTATAGACTAACAAATATTATACAATATAAATATATCTAATTTCATTAAACATTAATTACTCGCTCGAGCCCCGGTATGAAGGCTTGAAGGAACGGGATGGGTTTTTTAGTCAGTAGAGTCTGACACTATCTCCCGCTCCGCCCAAGAGCGGGGGTTGTCATAAGATGATATTACCCCTCGAAAAAAAAAAAAATACTTAAAACTTGTTCAATTTATTTTTGTTCAACAGTAAAAAGTACTACATTACAGTAGTGAAAAACAGCACTGGGCGCCCGTGTAGAACCATATACGCGGGCCCAGTGTGGATTGGTGAATGTCACATGTCTTCTAATTATTGGCTCTAGGCGATATCCATGGTTCTAGGACACACCGATTTTCTCACAATGTTTTCCTCTATCGTTTTTAGAGTAATGGTGATGAAATAAATGACACAAAGTAATGCGCCTGGCTGGGTTTGAATCCGCGACCTACAAACTCTTGTATACTATATATGTACCTACTATCTAATAGAATAGAATATACCTACGTGAGACACATACCACAGTGTCTCAAGACGAAAGTATTTAACCAGTGCGTGTTGCCAGTGATGACATATGGCTCCGAAACGTGGTCGCTCACAATGGGCCTCATCAGAAGGCTTAAAATCACCCAAAGAGCAATGGAAAGGGCTATGCTCGGGGTATCCTTGCGTGATCGAATAAAAAATGAAGATATCCGCAGGAAAACTAAGGTGGCCGACATAGCACAAAAAATTTCCAAACTTAAGTGGCAATGGGCAGGGCACATTGCTCGCAGAACAGATGGCCGTTGGGGCCAAAAGATTTTGGAGTGGCGACTGCGTACCGGAAGACGCAGTGTTGGAAGGCCACCTACAAGGTGGACCGATGACCTGGTCAAGGTAGCAGGAAACTGATGGATGCGGGATGGACAGGAACGTTCGATGTGGCGACGTTTGGGGGAGGCCTATATCCAACAGTGGACGTGTATCGGCTGAAATGATGATGATGATGATGATGATATCTACTTCATTGTACACCAACATTAGTTATTCTTATGCAAGTAATTAGATTCAAGGAAGGAAATGCATAGATAATACAGTTCTGAGAAAAAAATCGCTATCGTACTACAGTACTACGTAACAGCTACGTAAGACGTAGGCATAAGACATCTAATCGACCGTCATCACCATTCGCCGCTTAACGAACTATGTTAGTGCTTCCTCTCTGATCAAATGTAGCTGAATACTCTGGGTCCACGACCTCATTTTCTAGCTACCGTGGCGTAAGCTTGCGTACGACGAGCAATGGGTAGCTCGCCGTCCGGTCAAAAAACAATTTGTGAACTAGCTAAAATATAATCACCGTTCTGACAAAAAAACTCATTGTGCATTAAAATATGCTCTTCTTCTTGATAGTGAATTTTTTTAATGTTTTTATGATGGGAAAAAATCATCCAATGACATCCCCCGCTCTTGGGCGGAGCGGGAGAGTGTGTAAGACTCTTACTGACAAAAAGACCCACCCCGTTCCTTCTAGCCTTCATACCGGGGCTCGAGCGCCCGTTCGGAAAACCCTGGCTCCAGTAGGCTTCGACCCGGCTGGGCCCCTGCTGTTGCTGACAACTCCTTGAGGCGCGCGGGCACAGTGCGTGCCGTCAACGACTTGGGCTTGGTCCGGACAGTTACCGGACGGCCGGACAGCGAGCTATCCATTGCTCACTGTCCACAAGCCCGCGCCTACGGTGACTACGAAGAGGATGGCGGGATCTGTATTGGCTCGCTTCGCTCGCTCACTAGACCCTGTCATCCCCTTCTAGTCAGGGTGTCCCAAAACCCGTAATTATTATAAAAATCTTTAAATATTTGGTGCACATTAAGAATTTTGAAGCACAGTTAAACATAATATTCCGTTTTAAAATGACCTTTATTATGTATATTTAAGACCTTCTTTAGTTTAATTTGTTTATTTAATGCTTTTGTTGCGTGATTTCTTCATTTATTTTAATTAATACGTTATTTTCCTTAAGTAGAAGGTTCTTTACAATGACACCGCCTTTCAACAAGGTTGGATTTAACACTAGTTGTGCCTATGACTAACTTCATCAGATATGACAGAATTCCGAATGCCGACAGAGAATCCAGTTGCTACTTTATCAAACATTGTACTTATTAGATTGCATTGGATGAGCCAGTAAGCTAAGGTCTTTTTAAAACGCTTATATTAGCTTCACCTGTATATTTGTAATCAACGCCTTTGAGCTCGATGATGTACATTATTATAAAAACTACCAACGAAAATTGGTTTGAATGAAATATAGTAAGTAGTTTTTTTTTTAATGCGTCATAAATCGAAAAAATACACTATTATTAAAACATCGATCAAAGTTACAACACATTACAAGAACTTGTATATTATATTACTTGCTGCTACGGAACCCTTCATAGGCGAGTACGACTCGCACTTGGCCGGTTTTTTTTTTATAAAAAAAATTAGCCTATGTCCGTCTCCAGGGTCCCAACTATCTCTGTACCAAAATTCATCAAAATCGGTTTTGTCATTTAGGCGTGAAGTCGTACCAAACAAACAAACTCACTTTCGCTTTTATAATATTAGTAAGGATGTCGTTCAGGAATAAAGCAGTTTTCTATCGGTGAATAAATTTTAGCATTCGGAACGCTACTTTCAGAGATTACCTCCTACTAACAAAAAGAAAAACTTAACTCCTTATAATATTAGTGTAGATTGTATAAGATTGCATTCTTTTTTTTTTCATTACAGATAGGCTCGCTTTTCCTCACTCTTTCACCTGATGGTAAGCGATGCTGTGGTCGACCATGGTGCACGCTTGCCTAAAGTAACCTATTCACTCTTGACTTACCCCTAAGTTGTAGCTAGACTCCGACAGGGAACCAATAAACTCCATGCTCAAATTGACGGCACACAGGTCGAGAAGGACCCTCTTAAGGCCCAAGCGCCCGAAAAGTGACATAAAACAGTGACTTTCTGAAGCCTACTTCTCGGTAACGGCTAGGTTAATAGGTTTGAAAAAAATATATGTTTATTATAGATTCAAGAACAACATTATCAACATTTGATTTTTTCGTGCTATTAATACTTTTGTCTAAAAAAAATATTTAGCAATTTCGCAACTTTTCCCTACTCCTTCGAAACGGCTTGGATCTTTAGAAATATTTTTACACATACACACATAAAAATTGGTGATTAAATATTCTTCAAAGTGAACATAGCATATGTAAATCAATCAATATTTCGCAAAGAAAATGGATTTAAAGTTCAGCCGCGCGGTTTCCGTGCGCTGCTGGCCGAAAATAAATGCACAGATATGCTTACTGCCACCTAGGCGGGTGCGAGAGTTGCATCCATTTAATTCCGGCCAGATGGTTCAAGGGACTATAAGCCTTAATGACGCCAATTCTTGGAACGAAAAAAGCTAGAACTACATTAGACCGACGCACACATGTAACACGCCTGATTTGTACGTAGAACGACGTCGCGTGGCGTGGATCTAGTGTGGCTCTACAAGTCTAGTTTCCATATAAAATGTATGGAGATCGATGTGCCCAGATCTGCGTGTGTGACACACGTGTGAGCAGTGTAGTTCTAGCATAAAGCTTCCGAAATACGTTGCGAATTAATTGATTTCATGATTTCAAGGGTGAATCATGACTTTATAACGTGACTGTGCCCATATTGACGTACACAGTTAAATAGTTTTATATTACGTGCAGTTAGTATTGTAGTAAATTGGCTGGTCGTGATCTGAACTCACGCTAGTAACTTTTGATTGAACTACTGACCCCTTAGTGGGGACCGCGGGAACTGTATACAACATTTTTAAGGGCCAAGCGCCCGAAAAGTGCCTTAAAACAGTGATTTTATAAGGCCGTCGCTTTCCATCAGGTGAGATAGCGGTCAAGTGCGAACCTATAAACAATAAAAAAAAAAAAAAAAAAAAGGCCTTCTCCTCCGTAACGGCTAGGTCAATTGGTTTGAAAAAAATATATGTTTATTATAGATTCATGAATAATAAATATCAACATTTGATTTTTTCGTGCAATTAGTACTTTTGTCAAAAAAAAAAAAGCATTTTAGCAACTTTTCCCTACTCCTTCAAAACGGCTTAGACCTTTAGAAACATTTTTACACATAAAAATTGGTGGTTAAATATCCTTCAAAGTGAATATTGCATATGTAAATCAATCAATATCTCGCAGAGAAAATGGATTTAAAGCGCTTTCCAGGCGCTGCTGGCCGCAAATAAATGCACAGATTTGCGTACTGCCGCCTAGGCGAGTGCGAGAGTTGCGTTCACATAATTCCGGTCAGATGGTTCAAGGGACTATACGCCTTAAGGAAGAAAGATTTTGAATCCCGATACATCACTTTACATCTGAGCCGGGATTACCTATTTTTAACCGACTTCGAAAAGGAGAAGGTTCTATGTTCGGCTGAATGTATGTTTTTTTTTATGTATGTTCACCGATAGTTCGGTCGATTGCGGACTTATTTCGAAAAATAGATAGGTACAGAAGTCAATCTCTTGTACGTCCTTCACTTTTTATACCTACGCTAGGCGGTCGCGCTAGGGTCAGCGCGTGGCGCCGAACTGTACGAGTGCGACCGTGCGACTGAGCCGGATATCGTGTCCGTGAGCGGTGTCTATGTGTGTGTTGCTCGAACGCGCTATGTATGTATTATGTAGATTGATTTATAATATGTATGTATTTAGAAATATATAAGTATGTTTATCAGTTGTCTAGTACCCATAACACAAGCTCTGCTTAGCTTGGGACTAGACGGCGTTGTGTGATAGTTGTGGAATATTATTATTATTTTTGTTTCTGTTTTTACTTCTCAGCTCTTAGGCTGGTATTTAGCTACATTTATGGGCCAAGCCAAGTAAATGTAGCGTGTGGTGTGTTACGAGGAGGATATTATTATTATTATTATTGACTTCTGTACCTATCTGATTTGTGGTGTTACCAAATCTTGATTAACTGTTGGTTAAAAAAAGCATAGGTACATAGCTCTACTACTTGTAATGTCGTCGTTGCCATCCGACACGCCAGGACGCCGATTTCAACATCCATTATAATTTGCTACGTCGCACGTACTATTGTACATCGGTAACCGGGTCTAGGTCGTATGGACGGTGAAGCCATCCATTCGACCTAGACCGGTCATAACCATCATTGTGGTTGGAGGACACGGTGGAGCATACGGTAGAGGTGTGCCCCGCCTGGCCAGAGTGCCACCGTGTCCCCGTGGGGGCGCTCGGCGGCAGTGATCTCTCGGGCCATACACACTCGGGCGTACAGGCCATGGTACAGAGCAAGGAGCACTATCAGGCGGTCGCCTCCTTCTGCGAAGCAGTAATGCTAGCAAAGGAGGAGGCCGACCGCATCAGGCAACGGCGCTCACACCCCAGCCGCCGATTTCTGGCCACCGTAGGCGCGGGTTTGCGGACGGGCGTGCAATGGTTAGCTCGCTGTCCGACCGAGCCCAAGTCGTCGACGGCGCGCACTGTTCCCGCGCGCCTCAAGGAGTTGTCAGCAACAGCAGGGGCCCAGCTGGGTCGAAGCCTACTGGGGCCAGGGTTATCCGAAAAGGCGCTCGAGCCCTGGTATGAAGGCTAGAAGGAACGGGGTGGGTTTTTTAGTCAGTAAGAATCTGACACTATCTCCCGCTCTGCCCAATGGCGGGGGATGTCATCGGAATGATTTTTACCCAAAAAACTGGCTCGAACTCCCTTTCGGAGGCTTCGACTTGGCTGGGTACCTGCTGCTGCTGACAACTCCTTGAGGCGCGCGGGAACAGTGCGCGCCGTCGACGTCTTGGGCTTGGTCCGGACGGCCAGACAGCGAGCTACTCATTGCTCACTGTCCGCAAGCCCAAGCCTACGGTGGCCGGAAATCAGGATCGGAATCCCGGCGGCGGCGAGAGCGCCGTTGCCTGTTGCGTTCGGCCTCCTCCTTTGCGAGCATGACTGCTTCGCAGAAGTCGGCGACCGCCTGCCACTCCTCCTCGCTCCGCCTCGGTAGTAACGAAAAACTTTTTGCACATGTATCAAAACGTACCTACTATTTAAAGTCATTGAAATTGTCCGTAATGCATGTAGGACTTTTTAATGGCATCTTAGCCAAACTTGCTATGGTGAAGAAAAGGTTTTATATTATTTTATAGATTTATGAAAGTCGCTTATTTTTTGATTTTTTGTGATTATAGCGTAGATAATAATAAGTACGATGGGATTGACAGCGTCGCACTAGTGTACGAAAATCCCTTAAGGGCCAAGCGCCCGAAAAGTGCCATAAAACAGTGATTTTCTGAGGCCTACTCCTCCGTAACGGCTAGGTCAATTGGTTTGAAAAAAAAAAATGTTTATTAGATTCATGAACAATAATATCAACATTTGATTTTTTCGTGCAAATAATACTTTTGTCAAAAAAAAATATTTAGCAATTTCGCAACTTTTCCCTACTCCTTCGAAATGGCTTGGACCTTTAGAATCATTTTTACACATAAAAATTGGTGGTTAAATATTCTTCAAAGTGAACATTGCATATGTAAATCAATCAATATCTCGCAGAGAAAATGGATTTAAAGCGCTTTCTGGGCGCTGCTGGTCGCAAATAAATGCACAGATTTGCGTAGGTACTGCCGCCTAGGCGAGTGCGAGAGTTGCGTTCACATAGTTTCGGTCAGATGGTTCAAGGGACTATACGCCTTAAATAAAAAAGACAAGATAAAAATCCGGGCAAGTACGATTCGGAATCGCGCACCGAGGGTGCGGCATTTTTTTTTATTTGTGACGTACCTAAACAAGAATTTTACTGTTTTCAGATTTATTCCTATATCTTTACTACAAGCTCTTGCTTTACGTCAAAAGAAAACATAACATAAACTATTATAAGGCTGTATCGAAAGTCAATGTCAGATTCAGGTATCGGACAGGGTATTTTAAAATTTTAAGGCATAAAATAGTTTGGCATAACATTTTCGCATAACTTTTATTAGCATAAAAATACTGCTGTGCTGCCTAATAAATCATTGGCATAATGCAAAGGTTAGGTTAAGTTAAAGAAAGAAGAAAGAAAGAAAGAAAAATATTTTATTTGGCATACACACTCGTATTACACACAATGTAGTAACAACATGTAAACACTAATAAATTATTATATATAAAAAAAAAAGAAGAGACAACTAACAATGTGTGTATGTATGTATATGAGTATGTTCATCTGTTCCTTCATAACTCCTAATCTACTTATCTGAACTCGACATATGAGGTATCGTTAGAGCAACAAGCATTATGGTAAAACATTTATGCCTAACTAGCTTTTGCCCGCGAATTCGTTCGCGTGGAATAGTGACTTCCGGCGTACTAAAAGTTGTATTATATAATATTTTCATACCTTTTTACTATTTATTTACATTTTTCCGATGAATTTTCAGTACTGATGCCGACTCTTGACCAATAGATGGCGCTGTATGTCCGGAATAAATTTTATTTTTTATTTTATTTTTTGTAATAAAAACTATCCTATGTCCTTTCTCAAGTTCCAAACTATGTCTGTACCAAATTTCACACAAATCGGTTCAGTAGTTTAGGCGTGAAGCAAAGACAGACAGACAGACAGACAGAGTTACTTTCGCATTTATAATATTAGTTTGGAAGTTTGGATAATATTATGCATAATGATCATTATGCTGAATTTCGTTATGCTAATGTAAATTATGACAATAATATTTTATGCTTATCATCAGTAAACCATCGGACAGCCATTTCAATTCAAGTGAAAATGAAACCGAAAGGTGACTGGCCGCTCGTTGGAGCAGACCGTTGCTAAGCAACCGAGAAAAAGCTACATTTCACGCTATTGGCAATGAAATACCTGATACGGAACCATTGTCACGACTTCAGCAATGTCACAAAAAGAAATCTAGAGGTAATTGGGGGAATGTGAAAACGCGACCTTGGTCCGTAACTAATAAGTACCTACGTTTTTAGGGTTCCGCACCACAAAAGGAAATACAGAACCCTTATAGGATCACTTTGTTTTCTGTCTTTTGACAGGCCTGTTGGTCTAGTGGTTAGTGACCCTGACTGCTATGCCGGAGGTCGTGGGTTCGATTACCACCCAGGACAAATGTTTGTGTGATGAGCACGATCATTTGTTCTGTGTCTGGGTGTAATTTATCCATAATATGTATGTATTTAGAAATATATAAGTATGTTTATCAGTTGTCTAGTACCCATAACACCAGCTCTGCTTAACTTGGGACTAGACGGCGTTGTGTGATAGTTGTGGAATATTATTATTATTATTATTATTATTAATATTATGTCTAATGCCTTGATCACACGTACCGAGTAAACAGGCGAGAATACACTGTTCAGTTGCCAAAACGGATCTTGAGCGCTCGGCGTCAGAGTGGGGATCGCTTTGCGCATTCCATACATTGGCGAGCCAATCGTCTTCGTTGTTAGATACATTCAGCAACTCAGGGAACGAATCAGGAGTGACGTCTATGACGCGATGGCGCATCAAGCCAATCACTGACACTCCCCGCCCCCGCGTCTCACTTCGCACCACTAAAGAGACCGAATATTTTACTTCTGCGCAACCGCTCAACATCCGTGACGGTAATTGTACGTATAAACAAAGCGCCATGTGCTCGGTCAAGCGCTTATCTCTAAAAGTAGTAAAATGTTGCTCGGCCAAGGCAGTGACGTAAGCGAGTTGTACAGATAAGTGGTATGCCGAGCACTCGGCGCTGTGTTTACACGTAGCGAGTACTCGGCCGAGAGCACTGTCTCGCCTGTTTACTCAGTACTTGTGATCAAGGCATACAACTAGCTTACATCGCTGTCTCGGCCGAGCAAAATTTTACTGTCTCGCCCTTTTACTCGGTACGTGTGATCAAGGTTTAAATGATATTTATTTTGCGAATAGATTTTTTAAAAACAATTTTACACGTCAATTTTTGCGTTAGTTTAAACTAGATGAGGCCGGTGTTTCCTAGCTAACTACCCTGAGAAGAAACATCGAAATAAACTCAGGAGTCCAGTCTCTTTTAAAGTCCATACAGTAAACATGTATTGATTATATGTCATATATTAGTGTCTGAGATGGTCTTTTAAGGAAGGGCTGTCTGATAAGACCCTTTATCTCAGGAACGCGTAACGGTATCGAGTTGAAATTAAAACCATATACGATCCCTTGAAGCTGTGGAAAAAATCAAATTTCTAAGTTTACGAAAAAAAAAAACAAATGACACTCTCAAGAGAATAAAAATTCATAGGATATATATACTTCCCGTTGACCTAGAATCCTGAAATTTGGCATGAAGCAAGGTCTCCTAGCACAAGTATGTTTGTTGTTACGTCACAAACAAGATTTTAATGAAAATTAATTTTTCATAGCAAGCTTTTATAGCTCGGTATACCTATATAATTAATGCTCGTCAAGACGAATCATACGAGCCCAAACTCGATGGGGTTGTGTCGTTTAACTACCAAGTTTCTATAGCCACCTTTCAGTTGCATCATCAGATCAGCTCTATGTCATAATGATTTTGCATTGTCATCTAATTTACACATGCATGCAAAATTTTAACCCAGTCGGTAACCGGGAAGTGGGTCATATTTAATTTGCATGATTTGATGACAGACAAACATCGGGACAGGTGAAACTCAATAAAAGCTTGTAAATAAAAAAACATTTCTATTCGGAAAAATCTTCGAGACTCCATTCGGGAATTATGTAAGTTTGTACGGAACCCTCAGTGCGCGAGTCGGACTCGCACTTGGCCGTTTTTTTTTCTTCCATTCTGTCCAGTCACCCGTCACACTATCACTAACTCTTTTTTCTTTCATATCATTCACACAATCCATCCATCTTTTCTTTGGCCTTCCTCTCGATACGTCCACCATCAAAGACACTTCCGCCTGACCACCGCTAAGTTCATTTTTCCTTGCACTCGAAACGAAAACTTCAAAGGTTTGACGCTGCGCCGCAGAATTCAAATGAATTTTTTTTAAGTGATCAGGCGGAAATTACCGCGATGTTAAATTCAATAGAAAAGTACCTTGTCTAATTGTATTTTTGACTCAAGTTAAAATAAGGGAATGTTGAATATTCTTAGGTAACAATATTTAAACAACAAAATACACTTAAATAATTAAAAATAATATATACGCTTTTTTTTTCGATGGGAAGAATTATCTTATGACAACCCCCGCTCTTGGGCGGAGCGGGAGATGGTGTCAGACTCTTACTGACTAAAAAACCCATCCCGTTCCTTCAAGCCTTCATACCGGGGCTCGAGCGCCCTTTCGGATAACCCTGGCCCCAGTAGGCTTCGACCCGGCTGGGCCCCTGCTGTTGCTGACAACTCCTTGAGGCGCGCGGGAACAGCGCGCGCCGTCGACGACTAAAATAATATATACACTAAATGCCTAGCTAAATATGTACCTAATATAAAAAAAAGACGTGTGATACTCGGGGACTGCCGCGGTAAAGCTATTGCATAGCATTTTTATCAACTATAATTATGCAATGCAATTATAATTATTTATTTATTATATTTATGCAGTATTTTTTTTTTATATTAATTGAAGTCACACTTTCACACATTGAATTGAATTTTTATTGATTGTTCACTCATTTGTTTTCTTATCGGTCACCACGCTCAAAAAACAAATGAGCGAGGGGTGTTAGTTTATTTTCGTTACGGAATTTCTGGATTCGGTCTCCACGCTCAAGGCCCGCGATAGAAGCTATGCAATAGCTTAAAAATCATCTTTGTATTTGCTCGGTTTCAAACACGCAACCTCAAGCATAGGGTTACCATACATATCTCAGGATTTGTCCTGAGATTTCAGGATTTTTTAATTCTTCTCAGGATTGCGGCTGGATTTTTTTCAAATCTCAGGATTTTTAGAATTTTCAATAAAATACAGCTTAGGTGTAATGTATTAAGTAAACTAGCTTTTGCCCGCGGCTTCGCCCGCATACATAAAATATAGCCTGTGTCACTCAGGAATAAAGCAGCTTTCTATCGGTGCTAATTGTTCTGCAATCGGATTAGTACTTTCAGAGATTACCTCGTACAAAAAAAAAAACTTTACGTCTTTACTATATAATAATAATAAACCGTTTATTTCAGGCATCTTGGCCCGTAGATAAATACCTTACAGACTAACATATGTTTATAAAGTAAATTAAACACAATTTATTGTTAGTAAATAAAACTTATGACTATTTCACAGTTCAGAATACGGCTACGACAATTCCTCATCACCTCACAGAAAGAACGTGGTATGTTCGTTTCGAATACGTCCTTCATATAGCTGGTCTGCGTGTTCCTTGTTTCCGGGACAGTCTGCTGGGCGTACCCACATATTCCGCTTGGTAGCTTGCGTTTGATAGGTACACATATTGAAAATGCTGTCTATGACTCACCGCACCTCACCTTTTTTGCTCCATTACACACACATACTCGTACATTTACATTACATTATTTTTTACTTAATCACTTTGCTTATTATTTTATCCTTATTAACTTTATATATTTATCTACATTTCCGAATGTCACCACAAGGATCCAGCATAATATCAGCGTCAGGTATTTTTGCCTGACACATGCTGAGCTGGACTCCCATTGGTGCAGCGTGACATGCACACCGCACTATGGGTCTGTCTTGTAATTTCTCTTTTTTTTTTCTTAGTACCTACATGTGTTATTATTTTATTTTTTATTCTTTCCTTTGTTGTTGTCTATGTGCTTAGTTTTTATAATCTGTGTGCTTTATGTATTTTGGTGCATGTTTTGTGCTGTAACCAATAAAGGATTTTATCTATCTATCTATCTATCTACTATGTTAGTAACACTTCAGGCTGCACTTATTCACTTTGTGCTGTTCTGGGGCCAAAAGTCTTCCTTCAACACGAGGGGCAGAAAAGTGTTCGGGACTCGCACCACGAACGCCTTGAAATCGACGTTACGGTGCGACTCCCAACAGCTGTACCCTCAGTGCATACTAATTATATTTATGCATATTAGTGTATATTTAAGAGAACATTCTCAAACTGTCATGATTTTTCAATAGAAATCAGGCCTTCTCTCCGGACTTTTGATTTTTACATCTGGCAACCTTACCTACTCATGCACGCGGCGCATTGCAACCAACTTACCGTACTAAATAAGTTAAGCAAGTAAGTAACGGTGTACAAACGCAGTACGGTGTTAATGACCTTTCAAATGTCACTTTTAAGAGCAGCGAACTGCGTAAGTACTGGTGAGCACAGAAATGTTATGACGTTCAATTTTTGCTATCCGTTTTTAGACTTTTTCTTAGAAAACAAAATCATTTTCTACATTTTGTAGAGATATACGTATTTACTTAGACATCTACACTAATATTATAAAGAGGTAAAGCTTGTTTTTAATTTATTTTCTTTGTAGGAGTTAATCTCTGAAAGTACTGGTCCGATTGATAACATTTTTTGACCGATAGAAAGCTGCTTTATTTCTGAGTGACATTGGGTTATATTTATGTTTGCGGGCGAAGCTGAGGACTAAGGCTAGTCTCATATACGCCAGTAATTTTTTATTACAATAAGTACAAATACTTAAAGGGCTTATTAGAAAAATGTCTTGTGATTATTTAAGTAAAGTCTCAATAAATAATATTCATTAACAGCAAAGTTATTAGGGTTTGTTAATATCCCAAAATTTCACTCAATTTATGGAGAAATTCTACAGGCTATTGATGAATAAATGGCGATCAAAATGAAAACACTGCGCGTATTATTTTCTAGAAGCGATTGTTATGAATGATTGGTTCAATTTTAAATTGACCAATAATGATAAATTTTCGTAGACAATTTTAGGATTCCGTTTTTATTTTTCTTTTGACTTCACAAATACGGTCA
Organism: Mythimna albipuncta; assembly: GCA_929112965.1. Taxonomy (NCBI): domain Eukaryota; kingdom Metazoa; phylum Arthropoda; class Insecta; order Lepidoptera; family Noctuidae; genus Mythimna; species Mythimna albipuncta. Next base: position 5,918,147 of record OV815985.1, on the reverse strand, counting down.
ATAACGGGTGAGGATAGAGCTGCATGTTTTTTTTGTAGGTACTAATTAAAAAAACCGGCAAAGTGCGAGTCAGACTCGCCCATGGTTCCGTAGCAGCAAGTAACATAATATAAAAGTTCTTGTAGTTCGTTGTAACTTTGATCGATGTTTTAATAATAGTGTATTTTTTAGATTTATGACGTATTAAAAAAAACTACTTTTCGTTGGTAGTTTACATGGTAATGTACATCATATATTTTTTTTAGTTTTATCATTCTCTTATTTTAGAAGTTACAGGGGGGGGAGGGACACACATTTTACCACTTTGGAAGTGTCTCTCACGTAAACTATTCAATTTAGAATAAAAAATGATGTTAGAAACCTCGATATCATTTTTGAAGACCTATCCATAGAAACCCCATACGTTTGAGTTTGATGAAAAAAATTTTTTTGAGTTTCAGTTCCAAGTATGGGGACCTCCAAAATATTGCTTTTTTTCTATTTTTGTGTGAAAATCTTAAAGCGGTTCACAGAATACATCTATTTACTAAGCAACAATATAGCTCTTATAGTTTCGGAAAAAAGCGGCTGTGATACGCATACGGACGGACAGACAGACAGACAGACATGACGGATCTATAAGGGTTCCGTTATTTGCCATTTGGCTACGGAACCCTAAAAATACTAGTATATCAAATTAAAGTGCCTGTTTGTTTTTTTTTCATCAGTTCTACTTTGAAATGCACACCACACTAAGGCTTTCATCATTTTTTTTTCTAAGTTACCTACAATATAAGTGATATTTTTTCTTTGCTATTGTTTGTGTTTGTATAAATGATTAGTTTTTTATAATTTTATTGTGCTTTCATGTATGTTGTGGCTAAGGAACGGTTTACCTATTTACTTTCTCTCATCTTTAAGTCAAGAGTGAATAGGTTACTTCTAGGCAAGCGCGCTCTATCGTCGACCACATCATCGCTTACCATCAGGTGAGATAGTGGTCTAACGTAAGCCTATCAGTAATAATAAAAAAAATTTCAAGGCGAAACCGCTAACAAAATGTAGTCAGCAAAATTATTAGTAGTAACAAAATGTAGTCAATTATTTATACAAAATTATTAGTATTTAGGTAGGTATTCACTCATTTAACTTATAATAACAAACATTATGAGTAACATTTACCACCCATTGTTAATTATAAATGTCTTTATGAATGGTTTATTACTTATCATAAAAGCATAAACAATTGTTTAATTTTTATTATTTACCCCGTGTGTGGTTTTCCTGAAGGAAAAAAATAATATTGGCATAATTTACGTTCATAAACTTGCAGTGAATAAAATTGAATTTATTAATTTATCCTTCCTTTTAAAATTACAATTCTAACTAAACTAATATTATAAATTTGAAAGTGTGGATGTTTGTTACTTAATTATGCAAAAACGACTGAACGGATTTGGATGAAATTTGGCATGCATATAGCCTTTGATATGGAAAAGAACCTAGGCTACCTTTTATCCCGATTCCTTAAGTACCTAATGGCACGCGAGCGAAGCCGCGGGCAAAAGCTAGTTCAATATACATAAGGTTTTTTTTTAATTTTCATGGGTACAGCTAAGGAGTGGAATTCCCTGCCGGAGTCTGTTTTTCCTGATAGGTAGGTACTTAGGGTTTTTTAAGTTAGAAGTGAATAGGTTACTTCCATTTTCACTTACCATCAAGTGAGTAATGGTCAAGCGCGAGCCTATCAATTCAAATATTCTTTTGTTTTTTGCATTTTGTAGGGCACTGTTAATTTGTATGTTGATTAAAATATGATTGATGGCGGCCGTAACACGTATTTATTTACAGAATTATCTATAACTAGCTTTTGCCGCGCGGCTTCGCTCCCGTCCTTCCCTGTTCCACCCTACTGTACCCTTCTCTACCCTACTTTACCCTCCTCTACCTTACTCTACCCTACGCTACCCTACCCTACCCTACGCTAACCTACACTATCCTAATTTTTCTTTTTCATAACAACCTTCTCCTCACAATAACAAACACAACAAAAAAGTATTAGCGAAATCGGTCCAGCCGTTCTCACGCATGATGGCGTGACCAAGAAAATAGGGATTAATTTTTTTGCCCGCGGTATCGCTCCCGCTCTACCCTACTCTACCCTACCCTATCCTACTCTACCCTACTCTACACTACTCTACCTTACTCTACTCTACTCTACCCTATATCTCTAAAAAGAGTATATGTCTCTACTCTATATAGTTAGAGACATATACTCTTTTTAGGGTTCCGTAGTCAACTAGGAACCCTTATAGTTTCGCCATGTCTGTCTGTCCGTCTGTCCGTCCTCGCTTAATCTCTGTGACTGTTAGCACTAGAAAGCTGAAATTTGGTACCAATATGTAAATCAATCACGCAGACAAAGTGGTAAAATAAAAATTGGAAAAAAAAGTTTTATTAGGGTAGCCCCTACATGTAAAGTAGGCAGTGATTTTTTTTTTTAATTTCAACCCTAACGTGTGATATATTGTTGGATAGGTATTTAAAAATGAATACGGGTTTACTAAAATCAATTTTTTATAATGTCAATAATTTCGGAAATAATCGCTCCAAAAGTAAAAAACAATGTGTCGCCCCCTCTAACTTTTGAACCATAAGTTTAGAAAATATGAAAAAAATCTGAAAAGTAGAACTTTATAAGGACTTTCTAGGAAAATTATTTTGAACTTGATGGAAAAAACAGTTTTTGTACAAAAAAGACAAAAGGGTTCTACAAAATAATTTTTGGACTAAGTTTGTAGTATAATCGTATATGCAAGCATTTTTTTAAACTCGGAACGGGAAACTACGGAACCCTACACTGAGCGTGGCCCGACACGCTCTTGGCCGGTTTTTTTATCTTAAAGTTTAGAGAGATGTTTTATATTGTGGTGCAACATCTAACTGAATGATCTCATAGTATTGTAAATAATGATTAGGTACTTTCCTCATATTTTTATCTTCTGGGGTCACGGACACAGAAGATAACTCCGGGACTTTTATCACGCTTTTATTATCAGTTATGAATACCTACTTCGAAAGTTTAGTCATAATTAATTATTTTGATTTCAACTATCTAAAATTCTTTTGTAATAGTATATTATGATGTAAGTGTGTAATGTTAGAGATTACCGTCGAGGCGGTATTTAGACCCGAGCCGTGGCGAGGGTCTTAAGAGAGCCGAGAACGGTAATCATTAATTACTCACGTGTATCATACGGCGTTTTTCTCAATACACTTGTTAAGAAAATAACTGTAAAACTTTTGTGGCGGTAAAAATCTGTTTTCATATGCGCATACATATTTTTTTTAAGCTAGCTTCTATCGCGGGCCTTGAGCGTGGAGACCGAAAATTCAGTAACGAAAATAACCTAACACCCCCCACTCATTTGTTTTCTTATCGGTCACCACGCTCAAAAAGTGTAACTTCAATTTATATCAAAGAAAAAAAAACAAAGGAAAAAAAATACTGCAAAAATAAATGAATAATTATAATTGCATAAGTTGATAAAAAATGCTATGCAATAGCTTTACCGCGGCAGTCCCCGAGTGCCACACGTCTTTTTATTATTTACCTTGAATACACTCACTCAAATGAATAAACGGGGGTTGACCGGCGACTCGTAGGGGACGACCTGTGCCCATCCTCATACGATACATGTAATATAATTATGGCGGGGGAGAGGTTGAACAAATGGTTTTGACTTTTAACTACTTATAGTTTATTCTCAACAAAAAAACCTTTAACAGTATTAAATTTGTCCATGACCGTACTTCCTAAGGCAAAGGCAAACCGGTTAAACAGCCTTCACACAATCATATTACCATATTTGTTCAAAAACTTTGTATGCACCTTCGACGGAATAAATGACATCCCGTGCAAATTACTAAAAAAAAAAAAACTGAAAATGCAAGCAGTAAAGCTGAGTGCAGACTGTCGGAGCGCTGTAGTGCAGCGGCGAAAAAGGAACTATTTTTTTAAAATTGATATTAATAAAGTAGTGCTTGACTGCGACCCCGCCTGATGGAAAGCAGTGATGCAATCGTTGATGCTTACAAAAAATATAAAACATTTTTTTTTAAAAGGGCTTCGCAAAAATCAATAATCTTGAATAGTTACTACTACTATACGGGGCTGCTAAATTGACATAGAACCGGGCAGAGTTCATACAAAATACTCAGTGACTACAACTGGCTCTTAACTAACAATATACTGGAGCCAAGGTGCCTACTGGCAAAGGAGGAGGCCGAACGCATCAGGCAAAGGCGTTATCGCCGCCGCCGCCGCCACCGGGATTCTGATCCCGATTTCCGGCCACCGTAGGCGAGGGCTTGCAGACAGTGAGCAATGGGTAGCTCGCTGTCCGGCCGTCCGGTAACTGTCCGGACCAAGCCCAAGTCGCCGACGGCGCGCACTGTTCCCGCGCGGCTCAAGGAGTTGTCAGCAACAGCAGGGACCCAGCCGGGTCGAAGCCTACTGAGGCCAGGGTTATCCGAAAGGGCGCTTGAGTCCCGGTATGAAGGCTAGAAGGAACGGGCTGGGTCTTTTAGTCAGTAAGAGTCTGACACTATCTCCCGCTCCGCCCAAGAGCGGAAGTTGCCGTTGGATGATTTTTCCCACCAAAACAAAAAACTAACAATATGAAATTCGTCATCTATACGGCCATACCCGTAGGCTAGTTGCAGCCTAACTTGTTGACATTTACCTTCGCAAGAAGCATCACTATTAACGAGGCGTAATAACCATAATTCTTACGATATTTGATGTACTTGTCGTTGAATATTATGCGCAGGATTTGGCCTTTAAAGCTATTACTATGGCAGTTTTGTTTTTATGCTTGGAAATCATTCAATGACTTCTCTCGCTCTAGACAGGAGCGAGAGGGCCTGTCAGAATTTTACTGCCTAAACCATACCTGTGTCTGTCAGTTGCTCCACAAAATAGATAGGTACAGAAGTCAATCTACATACAAAGCGCGCTCGAGCAACACACACATAGACACCGCTCACGGACACGATATTGAGCACTAAGTAATACTCCATCTCGTTTAGCTCTTCAATCCCCATAGGTGACAGAACAGCTCACGAGATGCGAGTATGTGGTCGTGGATGTGCGACCCTGGCGGAATAAATGCGAGAGTATTTATTTATCTACTTACTCCTTTTTAAAGAAGACTTACAGACTAACAAAAAAAATTGATATAAAAAGTGATATTTTCAAATCGCTAATTACACGCAGAGCTTGTCGAGTATTTTTTAGGGTTCCGTAGCCAAATGGCAAAAAACGGAACCCTTATAGATTCGTCATGTCTGTCTGTCTGTCTGTCCGTCCGTATGTCACAGCCACTTTTTTCCGAAACTATAAGAGCTATACTGTTGAAACTTTGTATGTAGATGTATTCTGTGAACCGCATTAAGATTTTCACACAAAAATAGAAAAAAAAGCAATAAATTTTGGGGGTCCCCATACTTAGAACTGAAACTCAAAAAATTTTTTTTCATCTAACCTATGCGTGTGGGGTATCTATGGATAGGTCTTCAAAAATGATACTGAGGTTTCTAATATCATTTTTTTCTAAACTGAATAGTTTGCGCGAGACATACTTCCAAAATGGTAAAATGTGTCCCCCCCCCCCTAACTTCTAAAATAAGAGAATTATAAAACTAAAAAAAATATATGATGTACAATACTATAAAAACTACCAACGAAAATAGGTTTGAACGAAATCTAGTAAGCAGTTTTTTTTTAATGCGTCATAAATTGAAAAAAATACACTATTATTAAAACATCGATCAAAGTTACAACACATTACAATAACTTTTATATTATGTTACTTGCTGCTACGGAACCCTTCATGGGCGAGTCCGACTCGTTTTTCCACAACTATCAGACAACGCCGTCTAGTCCCAAGCTAAGCAGAGCTCGTGTTATGAGTACTAGACAACTGATAAACAAATACATACATACATAGATAATTACACCCAGACACAGAATAAATGATCATGCTCATCAAACAAACATTTTGTCCTGGATGGGAATCGAACCCACGACCTCCGGCATAGCAGTCAAGGCCACTAACCACTAGACCAACAGGCCAGTCAAATTGTCAAAAAATTGACGGTTATATCTGACGAATTTCGTCTGTATTCAAAATCTCAGATGAATTGGAATAAGTGTAACCTTACCTTAAAAGGTCAATAACCTTTGCAACCCGAGTTCTTTTTTTTATCTGTTACCTCGAAATACTTATAAAATGCGAGTTATATCTACACTAATATTATAAAGAGGTACTTATTATTTTTTATTTTTTTTGTTTAAAGGAGGTAATCTCTGGAAGTCAGTCTTTTAATGGCATTGTAAAAATTAATTAATATTGTATGTGAATTATTGTTGAATTTGTAAATTATTTATTTTAAACAAATTATAAAAATGTTAATTTAATGAAATGTTAAATTATATTAAGGAATTAATAAAGGCTATAATAATAATATAATCTCTGGTAGTACTGGTCCGATTGCTAAAAAAAATTCACCGATAGAAAGCTGCTTTATTCCTGAGTGACATAGGCTATATTTTATATACGCGGACAAATTCGCGGTCAAAAAAAAATTAAATATATAAGTAAGTACAAACAAATACCAGTGCCGTGGTATTCGTTATTGGTATTACAACGGAATAAATAAAAAAAGGAGACCATTCGAGTAACAATGTTACGAGTTAGTGTGTACATGTCTTAAACAGTTGACTAAATTAACGTCATATTTAAATGACAAAACATATGTTAAATGACAAAACATACATATATGTTCGAGTATGTTTCATAACAACTTGGATTAGTCAAGCAACCATGAGTTTTACTTTAAATTAATGGTTTTGACATTTGACACTCAGCATTTTTTCTAATGAATAATTCACTAAATTGATGTGTGAATAGTTAGATGATAATAAACAATATTATTTTTAGTTCATGCGAAACTTGAATATAGTTTGTTCAGAATCAGTAACTGAATGGATTCCAATAGTTTTTTAGGGTTCCGTAGTCAACTAGGAACCCTTATAGTTTCGCCATGTCTGTCTGTCCGTCCTCGCTTACTCTGTGACCGTTAGCACTACAAAGCTGAAATTTGGTACCAATATGTATATTAATCACGCCGATAAAGTGGTAAAATAAAAATTGGAAAAAAATGTTTTATTAGGGTAGCCCCCCTATATGTAGTGGGAAGTGATTTTTTTTTTTATTTCAACCCTAACGTGTGATATATTGTTGGATAGGTATTTAAAAATGAATAGGGGTTTATTAAAATAATTTTTTGATAATGTCAATAATTTCGAAAATAATCGCTCCAAAAGTATAAAACAATGTGTCGTCCCCCCCCTCTAACTTTTGAACCATAAGTTTAGAAAATATGAAAAAAATCTGAAAAGTAGAACTTTATAAGGACATTCTAGCAAAATCATTTCGAACTTGATGGAAAGAACAGTTTTTGTACAAAAAAGACAAAAAGGTTGTACAAAATAATTTCTGGACTAAGTTTGTAGTATAATCATATATGCAAGCATTTTTTTTTAAACTCATAAGTGGGTACACTTATGGTGACAGACGGGAAACTACGGAACCCTACACTGAGCGTGGCCCGACTCGCTCTTGGCCGGTTTACATCATGTTATATTTTTTTCCTAAAAATATTTAAAAAGGTCACAAGTTGGATACGACCGACACTAAGTATGATCGGGGTGTCCTTTTGCTTCCACACCCAGTTGTGCTCTGGTTCCTAATGCCCGTTATGACCTGCTGTAGTCTGTGTTGTACTTAGTGTCAATGGTGGCCAACTAGTGACTTTAAAAATATTTTTGAGAAAATATCTAACGTGGAGTAATAATTATTGAAGTCGGATTTCTCATATTTACACTAATATAATAAAGAGGTATTTGTTAAGCTATTGCATAGCTTCTATCGCGGGCCTTGAGCGTGGAGACCGAATCCAGAAATTCCGTAACGAAAATAACCTAACAACCCCCACTCATTTGTTTTTTGAGCGTGGTGACCGATAAGAAAACAAATGAGTGAACAATCAATCAAAATTCAATTCAATGTGTGAAAGTGTAACTTCAATTAATATCAAAGCTGTATAACTTTTTGGTGTACAATAAAGTCTATTCTATTCTATTTTATTTAAAGAAAAAAAAAACGAAAAAAAAAATACTGCATAAATAAAATAAATAAATAATTATAATTGCATAAGTTGATAAAAATGCTATGCAATAGCTTTACCGCGGCAGTCCCCGAGTGCCACACGTCTTTTTTTTGTTATAGGTAATCCCTGGAAGTACTGGTCCGATTGCTAAAATTTTTTCACCGATAGAAAGCTGCTTTATTCCTGAGTGACATAGGCTATATCCTATGTCATCATCATCATTTCAGCCGATACACGTCCACTGTTGGACATAGGCCTCCCCCAAGCGTCGCCACATCGAACGTTCCTGTGCGTCCCGCATCCATCGGTTTCCTGCTACCTTCACCAGGTCATCGGTTCACCTTGTCGAAGGCCTTCCAACACTGCGTCTTCCGGTAAGCGGTCGCCACTCCAAAACCTTTCGGCCCCAACGGCCATCTGTTTTGCGACCCTGCCCTGCCCATTGCCACTTAAGTTTGGCAATTCTTTGTGCTATGTCGGCAACCTTAGTTTTCCTGCGGATATCTTCATTTTTTATTTGATCACGCAAGGAAACCCCGAGCTTAGCTCTTTCTATTGCTCTTTGGGTGACTTTAAAGCCTTCTGATGAGACCCATTGTGAGCGACCACGTTTCGGAGCTTGGGTTAAAGACTTTCGTCTTGAGACACTGTGGTATGTTGGACGAGAAGATACCGCGTAGCTTCCCGAACGCTGCCCAACCGAGTTGGATTCGACGGTTGACCTCTTTCTCGAAGTTAGACCTACCCAACTGGACTGTCTGTCCGAGGTAGTCTATGTACCCGGGCGAAGCTGCGGGCAAAAGCTAGTATTATACTGAAACTAATGTTGTATAGATAAGGCCAATTTCGAACCGTGCACTAGCTTCTGACGTTTTATAAGTGCCCATGTAGGCCTATGTGAAATAAAAAACTTTACTTTTGACTTTTGACGGTTTTTTTTAACGTTACACTTCAATGGCCGCCCACCCTTAATCAACAAGCTGTCAAAACGTTTAAAATTACAAAACTTCTTATTTTGTGTCTTGTAACGAGACTAATTTCTACTAGCCGACCTTCAAGCTACATCATTTGTTATTTAAATAGCAGCACGAATGGCTGTAACAGTTTTTAAAACAATGTATTCAGTGGCGTAAGTGACTGAAAAAAAACTGGGGCCCCTTTTTTAAATGGGGGGAAATTAATATCATCAAAATAACGTCTCCTGCTTTGGGTGGAGCGAGAAGGACTCGCGAGCGGGAAGTCTCAGACTTTTACAGACCAGTCACGAGTCGCCATGCATGATTACTAATTACTCATGCGGGATCCCGCATTAATATTTTTCTAAGAAAATGGGTGTTCATAAGAAAAAAAAAAAACACAAAACCCGCAGGATTCGCGGGATTAAGATTTTGATGCGAGATTGTTATCCCTAGTTGCAACCTATTTTATTTAGATTTTGAAGGCAGTGCAATAAGAACTTTACTCATCAGGTTTAAGGGGCCCAAGCTTGGGGCCCCAGGGCACTGCCAGCTACGCCACTAAATGTTCTCAACGTTTACATTTAACAACTTATATGTTTTGACTTGACTAGTTTTACGTGCGTTGAATTCTATTTTCAACCGACTTCAAAAAAGAAGGTTGTTAATTTATTTGTTTTTTTTTGTCAGTTTGTTACCTCAGAACTCTGTCATTTACGGGCCGATTTGCAAGTACTTTTTGTTTATCTTATAACCGTCTTTTTCAGATATATACGAAAAATACTCTCCCGTTCATTCCGTCAAGGTCCAAATATTCCAAGCTGGGAAAAAATCAAACTTCTGAGTTAACGAAATAAAAAACCGGCCAAGAGCATGTCGGGCCACGCTCAGTGTAGGGTTCCGTAGTTTCCCATCCGTCACAATAAGTGTGCCCACTTACGAGTTTAAAAAAATGCTTGCATATACGATTATACTACAAACTTAGTCCAGAAATTATTTTGTAGAACCCTTTTGTCTTTTTTGTACAAAAACTGTTCTTTCCATCAAGTTCAAAATAATTTTCCTTGAAAGTCCTTATAAAGTTCTACTTTTGATTCAAAACTTATGGTTCAAAAGTTAGAGGGGGGGGGGACATTGTTTTTTACTTTTGGAGCGATTATTTCCGAAATTATTGACATTATCAAAAAATGATTTTAGTAAACCCCTATTCATTTTTAAATACCTATCCAACGATATATCACACGTTAGGGTAGAAATTAAAAAAAAAAAACACCTCCCACTTTACATATAGGGAGGCTACCCTAATAAAACATTTTTTTTTCAAATTTTTATTTTACCACTTTGTCGGCGTGATTGATATACATATTGATACCAAGATTTCAGCTTTCTACTGCTAACGGTCACAGAGATTAAGCGAGGACGGACAGACAGACCGACATGGCGAAACTATAAGGGTTCCTAGTTGACTACGGAACCCTAAAAAGATACGGCCGCAAAAAACGTCTATTTCGATACTCTCGAGGGAATTAAAATTCATAGGGTACTTCCCGTTGACCTAGAATCCTGAAAGGTATGAAGCAGTCTCATGACACAAGTCCCTATAGGAAAAAATCTGAAAACTGTAAGTTTGTAGTTACGTCACATTTTTTTTTTTTGCGGTTTCAAAAAAACTTCCGAGACTGCATTCCGGAATTGAACTATACAAACCTACTTTTTAATTAGTACACAAAGAAATGGGACTATCTGTACCCGTCACTGATCATATTTTTGTAGTCAAAAGTAGAAAAAACCGAAATCCTAAAATTGACCATGAAAAGGTAGGTCCGGAGCGAGGAGGAGTGGCTGGCGGTCGCCGACTTCTGCGAAGCAGTAATGCTCGCTAAGGAGGAGGCCGACCGCATAAGGCAACGGCGCTCTCGCCGCCGCCGCCGGGATTCCGATCAGAGACAGTGAGCAATGGGTAGCTCGCTGTCCGGCCGTCCGGTAACAGTCCGGACCAAGCCCGAGTCGTCGACGGCGCGCGCTGTTCCCGCGCGCCTCAAGGAGTTGTCAGCAACAGCAGGGGCCCAGCCGGGTCGAAGCCTACTGGGGCCAGGGTTATCCGAAAGGGCGCTCGAGCCCCGGTATGAAGGCTTGAAGGAATGGGATGGATTTTTTGGTCAGTAAGAGTCTGACACTATCTCCCGCTCCGCCCAAGAGCGGGGGTTGTCATAAGATGATTTTTCCCATCGAAAAAAAAAACCATGAAAAGGTAAATCATCATAGAATTAATCTTACATAACAATTGCTAGTAGAAATTACTGCGAGCAGTGTTTTCCTAACAATTGTCACTTATTCATTCATTAATCAATAGCCTGCACAATATTTCCATAAATTGAGTGACATTTTGGGACATAAACCAACGCTAATAACTTTTCTGTTTATGAATATTATTTTTATGAGATTTTACTTATAAAATAACAAGGGTTTTTCTAATAAGCCCTTTAAGTATGTGTATTAATTAAAAATTTGTGGTGTATACATAGGTAACTTTGTACCGAAGTCCCAGTGCGCAAGCCCGAATCGCTTTTGCCCAATTTTATTTTAGCAAAATCCCCAATCATATCTGCTACGTGATACGGTTATCAATATTTCAATTAGCACGAAATATCCAGGAGACGCCTACAAATTAATATTGTTCGAAACGACGATTGAATTTCCGAGGAATACGTGTTGGATTTAAATTAGTTAAATTCATTTTCATTTATTGGGTTGGGCGTATAACAGAACCAAATTTTCAACACACTGGGGCCTAAGTCTAGGAGGCCGAACGCATCAGACAACGGCGTCCTCGCCGCCGTCGCCGGGATTCTGATCCCGATTTCCGGCCACCGTAGGCGCGGGCTTGCGGCTAGTGAGCAATGGGTAGCTCGCTGTTCGGCCGTCCGGTAACTGTCCGGACCAAGCCCAAGTCGTCGACGGCGCGCACAGTTCCCGCGCGCCTCAAGCGTGTTGTCAGCAACAGCAGGGATCCAGCCGGGTTGAAGCCTACTGGGGCCAGGGTTATCCGAAAGGGAGCTCGAGCCCCGGTATGAAGGCTAGAAGGAACGGGGTGTGTGTTTTAGTCAGTAAGAGTCTGAAACTAACTCCTACTCCGCCTAAGAGCGTGGGATATCATTGGATGATTTTTTCCCACCATAAAAAAAGGGCCTAAGTCTGCCTTTCTATAAATTCCAACACGATCCCATTATCATTTTGCTAAAAGTTTGTAATCTACTAATTCATAATGATTGATCATTGATCGGTCAATGGTCTTGTAATAGAATTGTGGTACAATGACAATATCGAGCTTATTAAAAGCACTAATTGCGCAATGATCAAAGGAACTGTCAAAATTTTTACAGAATACCGCATACGTCAGATATTAATTTGTCATTATGTACGAGATTACCATTCTATGCCATTTCTTTCAATGGAGTGTCAGTGGTTGACCATCGGAAAGTCATAGTGACGCCATTATATTAGCAGATTACCAACACTTGTCAAAATCAACAATTATGATATCAATGATAGACCATTTTGACACTATTGTAATAGCAGAATTGAGGCCCTGACCTCTCTCTTTCTAACCAATAAATATTGTTTTTACTACTAGCTCTTGCCCGCGCGGCTTCGCTCTCGTTCTTCCCTACTCCACCCTACTATACTCTACTCTACCTTACTCTACCCTACTCGACACTACACTACCCAAATTTTCAATTTTTTTCCATAAGAACCTTCTCACAATAAAAGAACAACAAAAAAGATTTAGCGAAATGAAATCGGTCCAGCCGTTCACGTGTGATGGCGTGACCAAGGGAATTATGGATTCATTTTTATATTTTTTATTATTTAGCCCACACTGTCCCACTGCTGAGCAAAGGCCTCCCTCCACTCCTTCCAACGATCACGGTTCCTCGCTTTCTCATTCCAGTTCTTAAGGAAGCCATCCAGGTCATCCCGCCATTTCCTTCGTGGTCTGCCTCGGCCCCGCATTGCTGTGTCCGAGCACCAATCCTGCGTTTTACGCGCCCACAGCTCATTAGACATTTTTATGTATATTTAACATATATTTTTTTTTTATTTTTTATTTATTGTGCGTACTGTCAAGGAGTGGAATTCCCTGCCGGAGTGTGTTTCCTAATAGCTACAACTTAGGGGTCTTTAAGTCAAAAACACTTCACTGCCAATCAATCAAACCAATTCGTTCTTCGCTACGCAAATACAAATATCATTGACAAATTATCACCGGTCAGATCTTGAAAAGAAATCTAATTTACTGTAGATCAATGTCAATAAACTATTAGAGAAAAAAAAAAGAGATCCAGCTTTCAAAATCGTTAACATAAATTTAGGATGATCGATTTATATCGATTCGTTGAAATCGAGAGATTCTAATCGATAAATCATGTTTATTTATATCCTTGCGCAACGAGACTGCTAACGTATATGCGAATTCTTAATTGTAGTTTGTAAAGTTTTTAAGTATTTAATGATCGGTTTGTGTAATTTTGCAAACGAAGAGACTTTCACTAAACAAATCTTATTTATAAAATTCTCATGTTCGTTCCCGTACTCCTCCGAAACGGCTTGACCGATTCTCATGAAATTTTGTGAGCATATTGAGTAGGTCTGAGAATCAGCCAACATCTATTTTTCATACCCGCAAAACAACGTTTGCCGGGTCAGCTAGTTAAGAAAATAAAAGTCCAATTTTTTTGACAGTTGAGAAAGACCCTAGAATGTAACTTGGAACGAAACTGAAAGAAACAAGAAAATAATAACTAGGGGCCGTAACCGAAACTATCGGATATCCGATATAAAATAATATCCATAACCGTAACCGAATCCGAAATAAAAGTTTCGGATAATATCGGTTAGGGGCGGTGCCTAATTGTAAAATATAAACAGTATAGTAGTAAATAGTGTGTATTTATATTTGACTTCTGAAATCTAATATCCGTAACTGTAATTATCCGAAACTAACGGATAATCCGAAATAATTTCATATCCGTATCCGTAACCGTATCCGTAAACGGTATAATAATCATTTCTATATCCGTCTCCAATCCTTATCCGAAATTTCATATCCATAACATCCCTGGTATAACTACACTACACCGGACAAGCCGCTAGGTAGTCTAAATACAAATGTCAAAACAGGCATTTTATTTTTTGACAACTCTAATGTCAGTGAAGTTCAAACTTTTACTCCATGACTTCAGCATTTTGTAACCCCTAAAGAACATCGACGAGAGAATGGTTGATGAAATTATCAAGTGTCTAAATATGTCACCATGAGAGATACCGACAAAATAATTAACTAAATTTTATCAAATCAAACTAAAACGTCAAATTCGACAAAAAACGTCACATTTGCGATTTTTTTATGACTAGCTTTTGCTCGCAGCGTCGCTCGCATGCATACAATAGACTATGTCACTCGGGAATAAAGCACCTCTCTATTAGTGAAACATAAAAATAACAAACTTTACATGTTTATAATATTACTAGCGGGCAATAAATATAGCCTATGTTACACAGGGTGCATGTAGCTTTCTAATGGTGAAAGAATTTTTGAAATCGGCACAGTAGTTTTTGAGTTCATTCATTACAAACATACACACAAAAATAGGGAAAATTTGTTCCCTCTTTACAATATTAGTGTAGAAATGTAGATAATACCTTGATTTAACAATATATTTTCCCAGGAGATGGAGGAAGGGTTGCCTTATTTCAACACGACTTTTGCAGTCTTATATCATTCGCAACTTTTATCAAAATATTAGCAATTATCCGATATCACGCGTAACTATAAAAAATCAGGACAGCACTTAATAATTCCATAACCGAACTCTGCAATCAAAGATGGCGGACGCTGCATATTAATTAAATCGTACGTTTTCATCGCCATGTGGAGCGTGGATTCTGCAATTTAAATACCTGGGAGCTACTGGACCGTACCGTGTCTAGTGTGGATTTCGCGCCATTGTTACAGGGTTCCGTGTCGTACTATAAAATTCATATAAGAATAGGATTGACTTAGCGCCATATTGTGACGTCGTAACTGTCAAATCGCCCGGTATGAAGGCTAGAAGGAACGGGGTGGGACTTTTAGTCAGTAAAAGTCTGACACTATCTCCCGCTCCGCCCAAGGACGGGTGATGTCAATACATGATTTTTTCCCACCACCCACCGCGGTTGTTAGCATTACTGCTTCGCAGAAGGAGGCGACCGCCTGCCACAAATATTCAGGTTTCGCAAAAACTAAAGAAAGATAATGTTATATAGATTTCCAGTTTCTCTCTCAAGTTTTAGTATATTTTATCCCGTTTTCTATTCGTGAATGGCAGATAATTCCATTTCCAAGTGGCATTGACTTTAGGAAAGCTGACAGATGCATTACTTTCACACTGTTACTGTCACAGCAATCAATATATTCGACCATATATCACGAGAGAGATAAATTATGATACATAGATTACGATCGTTAAGTGACTTTGCAAATATACGCAGAACTAAGCTGACTATTGTATGGTTTGCGCTTTATACAGCGAGAGATGACTTGATCCAACTTCATTGTTTAGGGTTCCGTAGCTCAAAAGGGGAATACGGAACCCTTACAGGATCACTTTGTTGTCCGTCCGTCTGTCTGTCTGTCTAGACCATTTATCTCGAGAACGTGTGCACATATCGAGTTGAAATTATAGCATGTACTCAGGTCTGCGGTCCCTTCAAGCTGTGAAAAAATCAAACTTCTAAGTTAACGAATAAATAAATATAGTGAAAAAAAAAACTAAAAAACACGCTTTCATAGCATATCAATATTATCAAACTAAAAAGTGTAAAATAATTTTCAATATGGGTAGAAAATAATAATAGTAATGAACGAAAAATATTATTATTATTATTGTAAAAAAGCGTGGGGCGCTTTGTGCCATATTTTTCGTAAATCGAGCACTTTTTTCACAATAATATTAATATGTTTTGTTAATAAAAGCGTGTTAAAAAGATACGGCCGTTTATGTCATAAAAAAAACGTATATTTTGATACTCTCAAAGATCGAAATTCAGGTACTTTCCGTTGATCCAGAATCCTGAAATTTGGCACAAAGCAAGGTCTTATAGCACAGGTATAGGAAAAAATTTGAAAACAGTAAATTTGTTGTTACCTACGTCACAAAAAAAAAAATTATGTAATTCGGAAAAATCTTCGAGGCTCCATTCGGGAATTGTAGTTTGTACGGAACCCTCAGCGCGCGAGTCCGACTCGCACTTGCCCAGTTTTTTTTTTATAATATAATCAATAGTGTCTACATGTTGTTACTACATTGTGTCATGACTCTACGAGAGTTTATGTCAAATAAAACAGTTTTCTTTCTTTCTTTCACTTTGTTATCCGTTATATTTGTCTGTTTGTCAAGACCCTTTATCTCGGGAACACGTACTGCATTTTAAAGATACGGCCGTTTGTGCATTACTTTTGAAAACATGCATTAAAAACTTTTTACAAAAAAAAAAATAACCGACTTACTAAAAAAAAACACAAACTTTCAAAATAATTTTAATTTCGGAAGTCGGTGTTTATCAATATTGTTTGTTCCTTATTTAACACCGATTTCCGAAATCTTTTTTTAGAAGTCGGTTAAAAAGGCATTAAAAAGGATGATGTTGATGATCTGAAAGAAAACAGAATGTTTAGGCGACTTCCCATTGATTTAGAATAATGAAATCTGGCAAGAAGCACTGTCATGTAACACAAACACAAGTATAGGAGAAAAAAAAAACTATAAACTTGTAGAATACACCAAAAAAATATGATTCAGGATTCGGAAAAATCTTCGGGATTTGATTCGGGAATCGAATTATTTAAATAGCTAAGTTTATACAAAATGAGTAAACATGAGACATCTCCATTGCTCTCAGGGTGACTTTATGTCATCTTATGAGGCCCATTGTGAGCGACGACGATTCATCGACTAATAAAATAAATTCTACAGAACCTTACGACGATTGAATTGATTTTTCTTTTTAAAAAGTCTTTTATAGTGCAGACAAAAATATTCATTCATTCATTCAGCATAGTTGGCTCTTTGTAATCTGTCTACAGTTACTCGTGCATTCGATTCCAAAATGGCCGAGCCTTTTGAAAAGAGAATCGATCACGGAATGATGAACCTTTTCGTGTTATTTTTCCGTTGAAAATATTTGAATTTCGAAGCTCAAAATTAAAGACGCATTTTGTTCAGACGTAAAAGATATCTTTGTACATAATTGAGTGATGTTCAAAGTCAAAATTATAAATATTTATTAGAATACTGTCTGAAAAGTTTTTGGCAGAGATTTCTTTGAATGAAGTTCAGTGGTACGGCAGTCCCACTTTTTTGCTCGCCTTGGTGGGGACACTGCCGTACCTCGTAAAACAATTAAATAGGCATTAAGTTAACGATTTTTTTGTTCAAATATACACTTTAATACATATGTACATAAGAAAAAAATTAAATACTAACTAAACTATTTATACTAAAAACATACCTATGTACCAAACATAAATACAAGGTGTAAGGGACAGCCCTCCACAAACTTTAAAGCCTTGCTCAGTAGACGAAACCGAACAACCTTCCATAAAAATATTTTCCAAGAATCGAAAAAAAAATTCGGCCTCTCCGTACAAACTGTCCAATCAAGTTTATAATTTTCTATGGTGAGGTGGATTTTTATTTTCGTTTCCTGAAAAATTTTTTTGCGGAATGTTGTTCAGTTTCGTCTACTGGGCAAGCCCTTAAAGTTTGTGGAGGGCTGTCCCTTACACCTTGTATAATACAAAATGACAAAATACGCTCAGGCGTCAAAGTACTCCTCCACATCGCTGTCACCCGGAAATGTGCCCAAAAGACTGGCAGCATTGCCACGATGAATGGTAATGCTAATAATAATTAACGATTAATTACTGTTTTCTTAATTGGGTACAAACGGTAATTAATTAGTCTCAGTATAATTGAGGAAAACAAATAGAATTATCGTTTTCCTGAAACGTCACAAATGTCAATTTTCCCGCCAATTAGTATCTTAAGTTAATTTTTTTTCTTTGATGTAAAAGTTAAAACATCTCTCGCTCAGTGTTTTTTTTTGCCGTTTTTTGCTACGAACGGTACGGACCCTTCGTGCGCGATTCCGACTCGCACTTGGCCGTTTTTTAGGGTTCCGTAGCCATCTATAGATAGGTCTTAAAAAATGATATTGAGGTTTCTAACATCATTTTTTTTTCTAAACTGAATAGTTTGCGCGAGAGACACTTCGAAAGTGGTAAAATGTGTCCCCCCCCCCCCCTCTAACTTCTAAAATAAGAGAATGATAAAACTAAAAAAAAATATATGATGCATTACGCAAATCACCAACGAAAATTGGTTTAAACGAGATCTAGTAAGTAGTTTTTTTTTTAATACATCATAAATCTAAAAAAATACACAATTATTAAAACATCGATCAAAGTTACAACGAACTACAAAAACTTTTATATTATGTTACTTGCTGCTACGGAACCCTTCACGGGCGAGTCCGACTCGCACTTGGCCGGTTTTTTGTTTTTATCTTCACACCATTGTTAACACATTTTTTTTTCAATACTTCATAATTATGCTAGACCCAATGTAATATTGCACCATTTCATCATTTAAATACCACCTATTTAATTTAGTAACATGGCCAAGCACGTGACGATAATACAAGACCAGACGGCAGAGGCGGCGCTAGATCTCGCGTGGACGTCGGCAAATTAGGTTCGCGAGGCCTCCTTTTTTCCCAATCAAGAAAATATTAAATTACGTAAGCAGAATTATAGTTAAAATAATATTAACAACAAGTTTTATCAAATATTTTATTGCTATTAAACAAGTTTTATTGCTTATCAAATGATGACAAAACTTACATAAATAGAAGTTAAAATAAACGAACTTTTCGGCTTTTGGCCTCACTGAACTTTTTCAGGATTACGTCATAGCTAATACCAGACGCTATTTCAGCTTCAATTGATAGAACTGATAACGAAGATAATCTCTCTTGACTCATCGTGCTTCTCAAGTAGGTCTTAATCAATTTTAACTTTGAGAAGCTTCTCTCAGCGGAAGCTGTACTGACAGGAACTGTGAGCATGATTCTAATTGCTATATAAACATTTGGATATATTTCTTCCAAATTATTTTCTAAAATATATTGAATGAGTTGTTTCGCGTCGTTGATAGAGTCTAGTGAATTTGTTTTTAAAAGTTGGAGTTCTTCATACAGTTCGAAAGGCTGTATGTCGTTGTTTTCGCCTTCCCGAAGTATTGTACCTAAATCATTACAGCACTTGAGGAGATCTTCTTTTGATATAGAATTTAAATATCTGATATCATAAATAAAACCAAATCGTTCAAAATATTCATTGAGCGCTTTAAATCGACATTCGGTATCAACTATAATAGCATCAATCATAGTGTTAAAAAAGGTAACTCTGTACTGCATTTCAAAAGATTGAATAGGTTCATCAATATGTTCATAATCGAACATTCGTTTTCTCCTGGCTGTTCTTTTTTCTTTAAATTGAGTCTCAATTTCGAAAGTACTCTTCTCTACAAATAATCGAGCTTGTGCGACACTATTGTCAAATCCTGTATTACGGAATTCTTGAATCCAGCTGCAAAATGACCGTAAAGTATCAATAGCGACTTTCAAGTTGACTTGAACCGTTTGCCATAGTTTGCTTATATTGTTCACACGTAATAAAATCTCGTACCATACGTGTATCGCAACAACAAACTCAAAAGTTAACATTTCATTGAAAACTGCGTCACAGTCGCTGAGAGTTTCAGAATCATCACTTTTATTTTTCAGGTCATTCACGCATTCGATAACATCATCAAATTGCAAAAATATTGCTTTTACTGCTCCGATTCTACTCTCCCATCGTGTTTCAGACAGAGGTTTTAATGTCAATTTTAATTTAGTTTTCACAATATCCCAACGCTTACTTGACTTTGAAAACAGCACATAGATTTTATTGATGAAGCCAAAAAACGTTTTGGCTGTTGTAGAAGACTTAGCTGCATCCATCAAAAGCAAATTCCAACTGTGACATCCGCACGGCGTAAAGAATGCTCTTGGGTTTATATTAAGTATTCTTGTTCTGACACCTTTATTAATACCGACCATATTGGCGCCGTTGTCATATCCTTGTCCTCGACAGTTTTGGATATCTAGACCATTTCTTTCCAGTTCTTGTAATATGGAATTTGTTACATATTCTCCCGTTGTTTCTGTGACGGCAATAAACCCAACAAAATGTTCCTCTATTGCTCCAGTTGAAGAATTGCAAAATCTTAATATTATTGACATTTGTTCAACGCGGCTGACATCCCTGGTACAATCGATCAAGAAGGCATAGTATTTTGCTTGTTTAACGCTGTGTATGATTTCTTCAATAACTGATTTAGACATAAATGCAATCAATTCATTTTGGACGTCGTGGCTCAGATAATGTTGAGATAGTTGCTTTTCATTAATACGTTGCATGTGCTCCCGTAGTGTCAGATCATATTTGGATAACAACTTAAATAAATCTATAAAGTTGCCACTGTTTTTGCTATCGTTCAATTTAAAGGTTTCTCGATGAGCTCTAAATGCCAAATTGTGTGAGGCTAAGTAGTTTATGATATCAATCATTCTTTCAAACAAATTATACCAGTACTTTTGCGATTCTTTAATAGATCTCTCATTATCTTTATCTATTGTTTTTCCGTGTTTGATTCCTTTATAGAATTCCATCCATTTAATCATGCATTCCATGTGTCCTTGACTTTGTTCATGTCTTTGCAATATCCGACTCAAATCTTTCCAGTCACAACATCCTTCTTTTACCATCTGTGTATGCAAATTTGAAAAAAGTCTACATGGAAAGCAATAAACTTTATCTTGAAAAATGGAGTAAACTAACCATCGGCGATGTTGCGTTTCGCCGTTACTTAATTTTCGAGTGTAATGAAATTTAGAAAAATGTCTTTTATTTGCGTCTTTTGGGTAACTGTCATCAGATTTCTCTAGATCTTGATTGGGTCCGTTTTGAATTAGGTCATGACGCTGCGCATCGTTTACTGGAAATACCCACTTCCCTGGATCTAAGTCTATAAATGACTCTTTTAAATGAACTCCTTCCACTTGATTTTCTGAGTCACACAACGTTTCACTTTCTAACTCTTTATTGGGTTCCGACATTTGGATCATAGTAGGTTCGCTCGATGTTGCCGGTAAAACTGTATCAGAACTTCCAAAAAAAGATTCATTTGACTCTGATGCTGGCTCAGAAACTAAAGTTTCATCAGATGACTCTGAAGCAGTGACACTCGAAGAAGCTTTCTTGAGAAATTTCATCATACTGGAACTTAGAGCTTGGTTGGATATAACAGCTTCAGCCTTTCTTTTTCTTTTGAATGCTCCGGATTCCCATTTCCTCCCTTTATCTCTGTCTCTACTTGGTCCTGCAGACATGATGACCTAAAAATAAAAACAACAACATTGAAATTAAATAACAATTAGAAGTATTGTTTATTTAATTAATCATAAATTAGGTATATTTATGTATGTAATAAATAACTACTATTACTACTACTAATTTTTATTAGTGACGCCCAATAGCGTCAAAGTTAATATTAATGCGATACGAGATCTATCGATCTGTAGTTCGATGTTTTTTGTGTAGCAGATTATAAAAACTATAGATACGCCAATGCTTTTGATAGACAACTGAATAAAATTATTTACTTACGTTATTTTGTACTGAAACAACACCAGATTCTAGTGCGGAGTTCTTTTAATACAAAGTAATCTAGATCTAAAGAGCTAGGCGCAACGATAGAAAAACTCGATAAAAATTTGTTGACAATTTTGAGGCTAATATTTTTATAAGCACGTGCGTGCTTGTAAACATACTCGAACAGCTAAAAATTTTAGTTCTTGAAAAAAAAAACACTAGCACAGTTTGAATTTAAAACTACATAAACTATCCACTTTTTAAAATTTCGATATCCTTAAAGAAATACATTGCAATTAAGACTTATAAAATTATTATATTGATGTTGACAAATACTTTACGTTAAAGTTGTTATAAAAGTTCATATTGACTTACCTTATCTTATAACCTTCGAAGTATGAACGAAATCACAATATAAATTAACACTTTTGTCCACTAAATCATCACTCAACCACCGGGGTACTGACTGACTTTACAACACAATAAATGACTTTACAACACAATAAAAAGAAATTTTGTCCATGCGAGCCTAGTCTGCGAGTGTTGCGTTGCATTCACAAAAGGAATGATTGTTTACGTTTCGCTCACAGAAGAAATACAAAGACGACACGGGTATTCCCCGTCTCGCGCACGAAGTTGTTTAACTTTCATAGTGTTGCCAGACTATTCTGCCCGTAAAGTGCTCATAGCACAAAAACTACTGAACTTCTAGTTTTCGAGAAACTCACTCACTTAACAAGTTATACATGAAAATAAATAAAAATGAATAACTAAATTTTAAATAATAAATTTTTTTTGCGAGGCCCCCTCAAGCGCGAGGCCGTCGGCGGTCGCCGACGTCGCCGACGCCTAGCGCCGCCACTGCCAGACGGTACGTCCACTTATAAGATTTGTCTTAAACAAACATACTTTGAATGGAAGAACATTTTTTGTCTGTCTGGAGTTTTGTGAGATGAGTGTATGACTGTGGTGTAGTTATTATGTGGTATTTTAACTTCGCAATTTTTCAAATATATCATGTCTTTAACTAATGTAATTGGCCTTTGGCCGTGTTATGTTATATTAAAATAAATAAATAAATACTTACATGATGCTTAGTAAGTTAAATAAAAACTGGTAATTTAATCATACTTCGCAAAACAAGATGAAATCAAGATACCAACAACACAATTATGTTTTTATCTAATTTTTTAAATGTGAAATCTAATCATGGTCTCTAAGCGAGTTGGCGCGAAAGTTGACGTCTGTCAATGTCATCTGCTAATTCTGCAACTTTTTCGCTTGTATTATTTTATTCCGTCTTGTTATATTTAAAAAATAATAAATGTTTTTAGAAAAATTGTCTTTATTCAGAATCTCGATTAAATGTGCAAGACTTCTTTAGATCTACGGCGCGCACTGTTCCCGCGCGCCTCAAGGAGTTGTCAGCAACAGCAGGGACCCAGCCGGGTCGAAGCCTACTGGGGCCAGGGTTATTCGAAAGGGAGCTCGAGCCCCGGTATGAAAGCTAGAAGGAACGGGGTGGATTTTTTAGTCAGTAAGAGTCTGACACTATCTCTAGCTCCGCCCAAGAGCGGGAGTTGTCATTGGATGATTTTTTCACACCATGAAAAAAAACTGGCCAAGTGCGAGTCGGACTCGCCCATGAAGGGTTCCGTAGCAGCAAGTAATATAATATAAAAGTTCTTGTAGTTCGTTGTAACTTTGATCGATGTTTTAATAATAGTGTATTTTTTAGATTTATGACGTATTAAAAAAAACTACTTACTAGATCTCGTTCAAACCAATTTTCGTTGATGGTTTGCATGGTAATGTACATCATATATTTTTTTTGTTTTATCATGGGTTTTTATAATTCATACTCTTATTTTAGAAGTTAGTTGGGAGGGGGGGCACATTTTACCACTTTCGAAGTATCTCTCGCGCAAACTATTCAGTTTAGAAAAAGAATATATTAGAAACCTCAATATCATTTTTGAAGACCTATCCATAGATACCCCATACTTAAGGGTTTGATGAAAAAAATTTCAGTTCTAAGTATGGGGACCTCCAAAATTTATTGCTTTTTTCTATTTTTGTGTGAAAATCTTAAAGCGGTTCATAGAATACATCTACTTACTAAGTTTCAACAGTATAGCTCATATAGTTTCGGAAAAAAGTGGCTGTGAGATACGGACGGACAGACAGACAGACAGACATGACGAATCTATAAGGGTTCCGTTTTTTGCCATTTGGCTACGGAACCCTAATAAAAGTAGCCTATGTTACTCCTTATTACATCAGCTACCTGCCAAAAGTCCCGTCAAAATCGGTCCAGCCATTTCAGAGATTAGCCCGGACAAACAGACAGACAGACAAAAATTGTAAAAAAAAATATTTTGGTGTAAGTACCGTATAAATACCCGTATTCATATGCATGTAGTAAAAAGCAGTTATTTTAATATTACAAACAGACACTCCAATTTTATTTATATGTAGAGATAACATAATCACGTAATAAGAGCGGTTGTATGAAATGTACCTTTAAAAGGACTGGCAGATAATGCCTAAGGCATTAAGTCCGCCTTTGTACAGTTTTTGTGCATAAAGGTTTAAATAAATAAATAAATAAAAGGACGCTCTTGAATAGTTTTCAGTTTCCACGCAGGCGAAAACTGTTTGCAGAAAATAGTTAAACTATATTTAACTGAAGTTTAATATAATGTTGATTCAGAGCTAGAGTGTGTTTGGCAGCCATTGTTTAATTTAAACTTTCAAACGAGCAAGCTATTCAATTCATATTCTGTAATTACTGTTCTACGAGTACCAATGTTTATAAAAGTTTGAAAACTGATATTTAGTTTGTAAATATGCACTGTAGTACTAAATGAAAAAGGTTTCATTTACAGTTGGCAGAACGGATCTTGAACGCTTGCCCTCAGAGTGGGGATCGCTTTGCGCTTTGATACATACAGCAACGCAGGGAACGAATGAGGAATGACGTCTATAACGCGATAGCGCGGCGAGCCAATCACTGACACTCCCCGCCCCCGCGTCTCATTTCGCACCACTAAAGAGATCTATATCCCCCACCTGTAGGTAATTAGACCTACAGGTCATTGGACTCGGTCAGCTGACGTATCAATATTTAACGGGATAAATATAGATAATAATAATTACTTTTCTTTGCACTCGGTAATATCGCTACTAGAATATTTAATTACAAGACAGTTTATCGTGTAAAACATTGATTATCCGCGCTTTCGACCGTGAACAGTCTGCCGGCACTCTACTGTCTGTGGTTTCTCTTCGTCTTGTTAAATCATGTAACTGTGACCATAGATTAAACTGGTAATTGCGTCAACCACGCATATTATGTGTTTTCTATCTACACTAATATAATAAAGAGGTAAAGTTTGTTTTTTTGTTTGTAGGAGGTGATTTCTGAAAGTACTGGTCCGATTGCTAAAATTTTTTGGGCTTGGTCCGGACAGCGAGCTACCCATTGCTCACTGTCTGCAAGCCTGCGCCTACGGTGCACAGTGTGGGATTTGACCTTAGTTGCGGACACTATCATTTTATGTTGGATTTAAGTAGGCCTAGTCATACCAGACCATTTAAAGTAATACTTTTTTGAAAATTTCAATTAGATTTGCAGAAGTGTCAAAGCAACAGATATACATCTCGGAATTACTCACAGCTAAAATGAAACGCCTTTTGTTCCTTACGCGTGACTTTGCAAAGACAGCTGAGTATAAGTTTGTGTGGTCCTCAAATGGTCAAATTTACCTTCGGAAAGCTGAAGGAAAACCATATATCCGTATAAAAAGTGAGACTCACTTAAATGAACTCAAGAAGAATCCTAACAACGAAAATTGACTAGACTTAAAGTTAACTTTTGTTTTTTATTTGTATTCTCTTGCATCTATGATTTTTCTTTTACTATTTTACAATGAGAATGCATGCCTAGGTTTAACTAATGGAAATAACTGTTCGAAATTGCAATCAAATAAAGTTATTGCACACCAAACACAACATAAACACATAATACATATAATACTCACCTATTCATTGACCACTAGCACTATTCACACTATAATATACTTCCTATACATAATTTACTACTCACCTCTTAAAATAAACATAACACGACCGAATAATAGCAGGTTCACTGTTAATTGTTTACTGAACATTACTTTTTTAACCTCACTTTCTTTGCAAACTGTTCCGTACATAACTACATTATCCATATTAGTTATTGAAAATAAAACTTATCTTTCACTTTTAATTACACAACTTGTTTTAAGAGTGTTTTTTATGCAAATAAATACGGGGCAACACAGTTTCTACTTAAATCACACAATAAATAAACATGTAATTAGCATCACGGGAGGATGGTCTGCGGTTACGTCACACACAGCTACAAATCCCCGCTCAACTCCTTACTTTGATATGATCTATAGTGCTAGGTATCTATACAAAAGCGGCTCGCCTTACTTTAATGACAGGAACGTAAACAAACAGATACGACTCGCAATACACGCACCTTTTAGCTTTTTTAATCTACACTTGGGTTTTTATTTTTACAAGTGTTCACTATTTCATGGTTCTTTTATAACTATGTTTGTTTTCAATGGCTACTTCCGAAGTTGAACTTGACAATTTAACTGTATCTGAGTCTGCGGTCTGTAATGTTTCTGATTGTTTTACCCTTATTTCGCACGGTGAACGAAACATTAAAATACTCACTCAGAATATACGTAGCATTTCTCGTAACTTTGATGAATTAGTCGTTCTCTTGCATACACTGAAGATGGATTGTGACGTTATAATACTTACTGAATGCTGGTTATCATGCAATCTTACTATTCCAAACCTACCTGGCTACAAGTCTCATATAACACAGAATTATAGAAATCAAAATGATGGAATAACAATATATTTTAAGGATTCGCTTAATGTTGATATAATTGAACCGTCTTTTTCTGAAAGTAACTGTTTGATTTTAACAATAAATAATGACATAGCTGTAATTGCATTGTATCGATCGCCAGCATACAGTAACTTAACTCCCTTCTTAGCATCCCTCAATTCCACTATATCCAACTTAAAAAATATAAAATCTGCCGTTATAATTGGAGACATTAATATAGATATCTCAATGCATTCACATGACGTCAAAGCACTTGAATACCTAACCACTACGGCCTATCTAGGATTCTTACCTGCCCATACCTTTCCCACCAGGCAATGTAAAACTTGTCTCGATCACGTTCTTCTTAAAACAAAGCTCAAGTCTCAAACATTTGTTTTGAATTCTACCATCACAGACCACAACGCGGTATTAGTATGCCTTTATCAGACTCACAAAGAAAAAAATCCACTATCTTACGTATCTAAACATAATGTCGCCGCTATTCGTGAACAACTGATGAATGTAGACTTCAGTCACATTACTAATATTGACGATCCTAATAAAGCTATGGATAAATTCGTTCTAATGTTACAAGAAGTTATAAACGACAATACCACAATTGTTAAAATCCCCCGTAAAAAACGCATCATTAGACCCTGGATCACTCCGGGATTACTTAGATGTATACAGAATAGGGATCGCCTTCACAAAGCGTCACAAAGTGCACCTGAAAATAATACCTTGAAACTAACTTACAACCGGTATCGAAACCATTGTAATAATTTACTGAAACGACTCAAAAGACAACACGACAAAAGCGAACTAGACAAAAACAGTAGTAACAATAAAAAAGTCATCAGATCAGTAACAAACACTAATAAATCAAAATTAGCTGCTAACAATCTACTTGGTGATTGCCCTCAAACATCTGTCAATCAAGCTAATGATTATTTCGCTAACGTTGGAAGTTCACTGGCAAGCAAGCTTCTAAACTGTTCGACAATAGATCAGGATCCTTTTGATTTTCCAATCTCAAACCACACATCTAAAAACTCGTTTGTATTGCTAGACACTAATGAGGGCGAGATCCTCTCACTTATAAGTGGCTTAAAATGTACTAGTGCAGTCGGACATGATAAAATATCTAGCAGCATACTGAAAGCCATAAAAGATATCATTGTCTCACCCCTTACTCATTTATTCAATGTTTGCCTAAACCGAGGGGTTTTCCCGGATGTTCTTAAGAAGGCTATCATTGTCCCTATCTTCAAGGCGGGAGATAGACTTTGTGTCTCCAACTACAGGCCAATTGCCATACTACCAGCTATTTCTAAGATTCTGGAAAGAGTTATTAATTGTCGACTTGTTAGGTATCTCGAAAGAAATAGTTTAATTTCCTCCGGACAATTTGGTTTCCGTTCTGGAAGGTCAACAGAGGATGCGGTGCATAAACTTACTGATCATATTGTCCGAAGTCTAGACGATGGTGACAAAGCACTCGGAATTTTTCTCGACCTTAGTAAGGCGTTTGACACTGTGTCAGTTCCTCGTCTTCTAGCTAAGTTGGAACGCCTGGGTGTGAGAGGCCTACAGCTAAAACTGTTTCAAGATTACCTGAGCAATCGTAAGCAATGTTTAAAAGTGGACACATATATTAGCACTGACCTATCTATCTCTTTTGGTGTCCCACAAGGCTCGGTGCTAGGACCTACGCTCTTCTTAGTGTATCTTAATGAGCTATGTGAAATGAAGTTAGAGCAGGGCGTCATCATCTCTTATGCTGACGATACTGTGTTGCTATTTTCTGCTGACACCTGGGAAAACACCTTTATGCTGGCGCAGAATGGCTTAAATAGGGTTTCTAACTGGCTGAAGCAAAATGTCCTCACTCTAAACTCGGATAAAACTTTATACATGCCATTTTACTTACGAAATTCTAATGCACCCCCCATTGAACTTATCTTAAAGTCACATCCCAATCATGTCCCCTCTTTAAATGATCCTCCTTGCAGTTGCCCTTGCTTAATCAGAAGATCTGAAGCAAAATACTTAGGTGTTTTAATCGACTCATCACTGAATTTCAGTGCACACATTTCCTTGCTTCAATCCAGACTTCGAAAATTGATTTACGTTTTCAGAAACTTACGCCATGTGGCAGACATTACTATTCTAAAAAAAGTTTATAAGGCACTTTGTGAATCGCTCTTAACTTACTGCATTTCAAGTTGGGGTGGAGCTTCCAAAACCACTCTACTTCCTCTTGAGATAGCACAACGAGCCATTCTAAAGGTCAGCTCCTTCCGACCCATTGATTACCCTACACATCTTTTGTATCAGTCCTGGAATTTACCCACTGTACGTCAACTTTATATATTAACTATAATTCTCAAACAACACTCTCTTGCCCCTCTGGACAGGAATAATCTGCTTAAACGGCGTCGTAAAACTGTAGTACCCCAGTCCCGTCAATTTAAACATTCGTTTACACATAGGTTTTTCTGTTTCAATGGTCCTTTCCTCTACAATAAATTAAACACTACTCTCAATATTTACACAGTAAGCAAACAAGAATGCAAAACCAAATTATTAGAGTTTCTACTCACATGCGATTACCAAACTACTGAAGACCTTCTTAAAGCATTGAGATAAAATTACACACACAAACACACGAAACACATGCATGCACACTACTCACACTTACGATTGCAGATTAATATATTGTTATATAAAAAGCATATAAACGAAACACGCAAATGCTGTTGTATTGATAACTCCTTTTCTGGGAAGAGAACTGCGTCCTGAAATACAGGCTCGGCCTAGCTCAGGCGCAGTTGCACACTTATATTTCTTATGCATTTGTATTAAACTTGAATTCATTGCTCAAAATTTGTACAACTTTTATGTAGAAATAAATTATTATTATTATTATATTTTTTTTTCGTTTAAGTCGTGGATTTCTACGAAAAACCTTTTCAGTCATATTTCCAAAAAAAAGTGATATTTCTCTTTGTAAAAAAATCTAACCATCTGCTAGTTTACAATGCTACTAGTGTGAAAATTTCAATCCCATAAGTGCAGAAAAACGAGAGAAAAAAAATAATTTTAAAATATTGAAAAAATAATAATTAGAAATTATCTATATTATTGTCGCATTTTTTTTAACAAAAAATCAATACGGTCATGTTTCTACTAAATCGTGACAAAAATCCATGTAACTAGCTGCCATGTAATAGATTTTTCATTGTTTTCTGAATTTCTACAAAACTATGCCAGATACATCAATGGGAGTTTTAATTAGAGTTTTGTTTCAATGTTATCTCTCAGAAAAACGCATAAAACAGGATGTCCGCAACTAAGGTCAAATCCCACACTGTGCGGTGGCCGGAAATCGGGATCAGAATCCCGGCGGCGACTTTAAACGTCATGGTAACCCCGTTCATTACAGACAAAGATCCGGAAAGGTGAAACTAAAAAACCGGCCAAGAGCGTGTCGGGCCACGCTCAGGGTAGTGTTCCGTAGTTTCCCGTCCGTCAAAATAAGTGTACCCACTAATGAGTTTAAAAAAATGCTTGCATATACGATTATACTACAAACTTAGTCCAGAAATTATTTTGTAGAACCATTTTGTCTTTTTTGTACAAAAACTGTTCTTTCCATCAAGTTCAAAATAATTTTCCTAGAAAGTCCTTATAAAGTTCTACTTTTCATAGTTTTCTAAACTTATGGTTCAAAAGTTAGAGGGACACACACATTGTTTTTTACTTTTGGAGCGATTATTTTCGAAATTATTGACATTATCGAAAAATGATTTTAGTAAACCCCTATTCATTTTTAAGTACCTATCCAACAATATATCACACGTAAGGGTTGAAATTAAAAAAAAAACACTTCCCGCTTTACATATAGGGGGGCTTCCCTAATAAAACATTTTTTTCCAATTTTTATTTTACCACTTTGTCGGCGTGATTGATATACATATTGGTATCAAATTTCAGCTTTCTAGTGCTAACGGTCACAGAGATTAAGCCAGGACGGACAGATAGACGGACAGACAGACATGGCGAAACTATAAGAGTTCCTAGTTGACTACGGAACCCTAATAAAAGCTTGTAAAATTGCCGCCAAACTGCATTGTTGTGTTCAATTTTGAAGGTTATGCTATGGCTGCCATTGACAGCGTTGTCTATGGTCGACAAGCACAATGCAATGAGGGCGAGACCTTTGTAAACGTGACCTATCAGTGCAAATTGAAACTCTATTAGCGTGCAGAAATCTAAAAAAACTAGGTTGAATTAATATTGTAGTGAATTTAGCATGAGTTTGACATCTTCCGTAATAGACAATACCGCCATTTTGGCGGGATTTTCTCGAATGAAGTAATTATTCGCAAAATGTTTATTTTACAAGCTTTTTATTAACTTGCAATGTAACTATGTATGTTCGGCTCAAATATTGCAACTCAATTTCGAAGCAGATATCTTCAATCGATTGAGCTCAAATTTTGAATACATGTGTAAACTGCGTGACAACGCAATATTATGGTGACATGGAGCTGATCTGATGATGGAGCTGAAAGGTGGCCGTAGGGACTCTGTAGTTAAACGACACAACCCCGTCGAGTTTGGGCTCGTATGATTCGTCTTGACGAGTATTAATTATACAGGTATACTACGCCATAAAATCTTGCTTTGAAAAAATTATTTTCATTAAAAACTTGTTTTTAGGAGTTTTTTCCGGTTTATGAGGCAAAAAAACGTACATTTCGACACTTACGAGAAAATCAAAACTCATAGGGTACTTCCCTTTGACCCAGAATCCAGAAATTGCAGAAAAGCAAGGTCTTATAGCACAAGTTTAGGAATAAATTTAAAAACTGTAAATTTGTTGGTGTCACCATTTTTTTTTGCAATTCGAAAAATCTTCCGAGACTACATTCCAGAATTTAACTATTTACATATGTAAGTTTTTACAGTTGCCATCACAGATCCTGAGCGGTTGCGCAGAAATCAAATATTCGGTCTCTTTAGTGGTGCGAAGTGAGACGCGGGGGCGGGGAGTGTCAGTGATTGGCTCGCCGCGCCATCGCGTCATAGACGTCACTCCTAATTCGTTCCCTGCGTCGCTGCATGTATCTAACAACGAATACGACTGGCTCGCCAATGTATGGAATGCGCAAAGCGATCCCCACTCTGACGCCGAGCGCTCAAGATCCTTTTTCGCACTAGCCAAGTTTTTTTTTCCTTCATTCACTTATTTATAACGAGTACCAAGCAAAGGCCAGACAGGTCAACAGCCAGTACTGTCAAATAAAAAAAATAAAAAAACTGGTTCAATAAACCTAGTAAGTAAACAATAAATCGCAATCACGTTGTCAGTCCAACTATAAACCACTTTCATTGAAACCACGTGGTTGTAATGGCGTCAATACCACAAAATAGATAGGCACAGAAGTCAATCTCATGTATGTACTTCACTTTTTAGGGTTCCGTAGCCAAATGGCAAAAAACGGAACCCTTATAGATTCGTCATGTCTGTCTGTCTGTCCGTCCGTATGTCACAGCCACTTTTTTCCGAAACTATAAGAGCTATACTGTTGAAAATTTTTATAAGTAGATGTATTCTGTGAACCGCATTAAGATTTTCACACAAAAATAGAAAAAAGGCAATAAATTATATATAATACTTAGAACTGAAACTCAAAATTTTTATTTTCGTCAATCCCATGCGTGTGGGGTATCTATGGATAGGTCTTCAAAAATGATATTAAGGTTTTTAATATACTTTTTTTCAAAATTAAATAGTTTACGCGAGAGACACTTCCAAAGTAGTAAGATGTGTCCTGTAACTTCTAAAATAAGAGAATGATCAAAGTAAAAAAAATATATGATGTACATTACCATGTGAACTACCAACGAAAATTTGTTTGAATGAGATCTAGTAACTAGTTTTTTTAGTTAAAATACACTATTATTAAAACATCGATCAAAGTTACAACACATTACAAGAACTTTTATATTATGTTACTTGCTGCTACGGAACCCTTCATGGGCGAGTCCGACTCGCACTTGGCCGGTTTTTATACCTACGCTTGGCGATCGCACACACGTCAGCGCGTTGCGCCGAACTGTACGAGCGCGACCGGGCGATTGAGCAGAGATATCGTGTCCGTGAGCGGTGTCTATGTGTGCGTTGTGAGAGCGCGCACAGTATGTAGATTGACTTCTGTGTCTATCTATTTTGTGCCAACACAAACCGCAATGTACCTGCGACCCGCAAGGTTATGTTGCCACATAGAAAATAACTGTAGTAGGAACAATGGCGCGAAATATCGATGTACTGTATTAAAAGGCAAAGTCAAAGAACATTAAGTATTTACCTCTTTTTTGTGGCAAATCTATGTATATCTAAAGACGTGGCCAGATGTTAGAAATTGATCACTTCATGTTTCAATCGTGGAAATCACAGACACAATAGAAAGACAA
The DNA here is from genome assembly GCA_929112965.1 of Mythimna albipuncta. Taxonomy (NCBI): domain Eukaryota; kingdom Metazoa; phylum Arthropoda; class Insecta; order Lepidoptera; family Noctuidae; genus Mythimna; species Mythimna albipuncta. The sequence continues at coordinate 5,884,798 of OV815985.1, read as the reverse complement.
TAGGTGCGCGAACGGCCGGCGTTCGCTTGGGGTTTAATGAATTAGACGTTAAAGTTTGATGATATTCCAATCCTCGTTTGGTCTACTTTTTAACACGCTTATATTAGCTTCACCTGTATGTTTGTAACCAACGCCTTTGAGCTCGATTTTGACCTACTTTGGGCGATCAGATTTTCTTCAAACTTTACACACCCATCAAAGAGTGATGGCAATACAACAATCCGATTTTTTTTTTACTGAAAAATAAAACTAGTTTAAAAAAACTAAAAAAAACACGCTTTCATAGCATATCAAAACTAAAAAGTGTAAAATAATTTTCAATATACGTAGAAAATAATAATAATGAACGAAAAATATTAATAAAATTGTGAAAAAAGCGTGGGGCGCTTTGTACCATATTTTTCGTAAATCGAGCAGTACAGGCAGGGTTATCCGAAAGGGCGCTCGAGCCCCGGTATGAAGGCTAGAAGGAACGGGGTGGGTTTTTTAGTCAGTAAGAGTCTGACACTATCTCGCGCTCCGCCCAAGAGCGGGGGTTGTCATTGGATATTTTTTCCCACCATGAAAAAAAAAAGACGTCATCAATGTAAAATAGTTTCCGCTTAGGGCTAGCTAAACTAACTACATTACATTAGACCGACGGACGCCAACGTGTAACACGCCTGCACGCTTAGCCAAGTTGTTATTCTTCAATCGTTAACGCTGTAGAAAAGTGATGAAACGTATGGGAATAACGTTATCTCAACGTAAAGTCGCGTGGTCGGTACAAACGAATAGAAAATTCGTAGCCAAGTTTACATCGTTCAAAATGATAGAATGAATTTCTACAACGTTAAACGCTACATCCTTTGATAAACAAACGCTACATTGTAGAATGAGCGGCCGACGCAGGTGCGTCAACATGGCTACCCACTTATCGTTTTCTACAATTGCTGACACCGAAGCGTTACCGATTGGAGAACGGAATTCGATATGATACGGTTGTAACTTGGCTAGGGGGGCAGATTTGTACGTAGAACGACGTCACGTGGCGTGGATCTAGTGTAGCTCTACAAGTCTAGTTTCCATATAAAATGTATGGAGACCAACGCGCCCAGATCGGCGTGTGTGGCACACGTGTGTGCAGTGTAGTTCTATGTTTAACCTCGGCGATCGAATGCGCTATCATTTCTTAACCGCTATGAACAATGGCGCGAAATATATCGGTGTTCTGTAATAATAATAAAAAAACCTTTTTGCACAAGGTTATGAGTGAAAATACGTGGGAAAATATTTCAATAGTGTTAATTACATTAAAATTGACCTCCTTTCATAGATTTTTCGCATTTCATCGGATATATGGTTGTTGGTTTTACGCATTGTTTTTTTTTTTAATGGAATGTTTGGTTATAATTTGGTACAAGGTCAGTTGAATGGAGCAATATTATTAGTACTTTTGAGGAAGAAAAATTATCAAAGCCTTGAGCACAGGCGTAGGGTAGCCAGCCTTTCGGCGTTTTACAGATTGCATTTTGGAGAGTGTGCGCAGGAATTGCATGACTTGATTCCGCCATCTCAATTCTACCATCGGACAAGCCGACGCACGGCAAGTATCCACCCTTACGTTGTTGAAACACCTACGGTCCGGACTAAGCGTTACGCCTCGTCATTTATACCGCGCACATCAAAGGACTGGAACAGTTTGCCTGCCACCTGCGGTCTTCCCGTCTGATTATAATTTGGGTGTCTTCAAGGCTAGAGTGAATAGGCTCTTAATAAACTAGTGCGCCTCACCATCAACGATTGCATCACTGCTTACCATCAGGCGGGATCGCAGTCAAGTACTAGTTTATAATAGATAAAAAAAAAAAAATATCATCAAAATGACTTTTCCAGTTCTGGGTAGGGCCGAGGGGGTGGTGTCAGACGTTGAAATACTAAAACCCACCCGTAGAATAGTACATTATGATATAAGTGTGTAATGTTAGTGATTACCGTCGAGGCGGTATTTAGACCCGAGCCACGGCGAGGGTCATAAGAGAGAGCCGAGAAAGGTAATCATTAATTACTCACGTGTATCATACGACGTTTTCAAAACACTTGTGAAGAAAATAACTGTAAAACTAGTAAACTTTTGTGGCGGTAATAATCTGTTTTCATATGTGCGCCCGTTTTTTTTTCCTCGTGGGGGACAATGCGCGCCCATCCTGATATGATAAATGTAATGAAATGATGGCGGGGAGAGGTTTAACAAAAAGGTTTTAACTACATTACAGCACTAGTGTGTAATGGTAAACAAAATGTCACAGTTTGGTAACAAGTACCATTATACGAGGTGTAAGGGACAAAACTGAACTACCTTCCACAAAATTTTATTTCAGGAAAAGAAAAAAAAATAGACCTCGCCATACAAATTTTCCAATCAAGTTTATCAGTTTGTATGGTGTAGCTGATTTTTTTTTCGTTCCCTGAAAAAAAAAAATTGTGGAAGGTTGTTCAGTTTCTTCTACTGAGCAAGGCCTTAAAGTTTGTGGAGGGCTGTCCCTTACACTTTATATAGGGTGACTGGTAATTAGTGACCGTCTTTGCAGTGCAATAAGAGTCACTTTATGAGCAAGTGTATTGAAAATAATTTTATTTATGTAACACAACTAATACATAGTTAAATCTATGGGTGCAATGACGGTTTAGGACCGTTTCCTTGCCATGGATTCACTTCCTAAAGAGAAACCCTGGGTTTTTAAACGTAAGGTAACGCCCTAGAGTTTGTCACGCCACAATTATGGCGGTAATTCCCCTCATTGAGGCGTGGCTGGAAAGATCTCACGGCGTCCTCACCTTGTGCATGACGCAGGTCAGTTCGGGAGATTCCTCCACCACTGTGCGGAACGCCCGGAGGACACGGTGGAGCCACAGTGGAGGTGTGCCCTGCTTGGGCAGAGCATCGCCGTGCCCTCGTGGGGGTAATCGGCGGCGGAGACCTCTCGCGCCGGGCCTTGGTTGAGGCCATAGTCCGGAGCGAGGAGGAGTGGCAGGCGGTCGCCGACTTCTTCGAAGCAGTAATGCTAGCAAAGGAGGAGGCCGACCGCATCAGGCAACGGTGCTCCTGCCGCCGCCGGGATTCCGATCCCGATTTCCGGGTACCGTAGGCACGGGCTTGCGGACGGCGAGAATCTGACACTATCTCCCGCTCCGCTTAAGGGCAGGCGATGTCATTTGGATGATTTTTACCCAACAAAAAAAAGCGCCCTAGAGAGGTAGAAATCATTGGAAGATTTTCCAGTTAATAGAAAAAATCACCACCCAACTCCGCTTAAGGGGACAACCATATTGAGTAGCACGCGTTTGAAGTTCTAACTTCGAACGACGAGTACCAGTAATAATAAAAACTTCAGCGAGTGAGAGTTTGCAAACTTTGAAGTCGGGCGAACAATTTAAACTTAGTGGAATGCAATCCTAGTTATAGTACATCAGAAGCCTTACCATGACTTGTTAAAATGTCAATCGTGCGAGTGAGAAACAAGGACGGAGCTATACCACAAAATAGATAGGTACAGAAGTCAATCTACATGCAAAGCGCGCTCTCATAACGCACACATAGACACCGCTCACGGACACGATGTCTCGAAACGCCTCGGCCCGCTCGTCGAACAGTTCCGGCTCAAACGCTCATTAGTGTGCGTCCACCGAGCGTAGGTATAAAAATTGAAGTACATACATGAGATTGTTTTCTGTGCCTATCTATTTTGTGGCTATACCTACATCCCATAATATATGTGTGAGGTACCTACGAATAAAAGATTTTCTTTTCTTTCTTTCTTTATCCTATACAACATTATTTTTATTATATGCGAAACCTGAATATAGTTAGTTCAGAACACGGATATCGATCAGAACACGATCTATGGCCAGAATCAGTAACTGAGTGGATTCCAATAGTTTTTACACCATGTTATATTTTTTTTCCTAAAAATATTTAAAAAGGTCACAAGTTGGACATCACTGACACTAGAAACATCGGCATCGGCAGGTCATAGAGGGCATTAGGCAGTGCAAAACAATCCCTCAGTTGCCTGGATGGACCGGTGACTATGACATGTCACCGGTCACGCTTTTAAATAGTATACACCCCTACTTTTTAATTAGTACACAAAAAATGGGGCTCTATCTCTACCCGTTACTGATCATATTTTTGTAATCAAAAGTAGAAAAAACCGAAATCCTAAAATTGACCACGAAAAGGTAAATTCACCATAGAATCAATCTTACATAACAATTGCTAGTAGAAAATACTGCGAGCAGTGTTTTTCCTTAATAATTGTCACTTATTCATTCATTAACCTTTTAATCGTGGAAATTACAGACACAATAGAAAGACAACAGTTGTGCGAACGCCGGCGTTCGCTTGGGGTTTAATGAATACTGCACAATATTTCCATAAATTGAGTGACATTTTGGGACATAAACCAAAGCTAATAACTTTGCTGTTTATGAATATTATTTAATGAGATTTTACTTATATAAAAACAAGGGTTTTTCTAATAAGCCCTTTAAGTATGTGTACTAATTAAAAAATTGTAGTGTATATAGAAGATATAGATGTCACATAAAACCATTAACATAAGTAGTACAGTACTTTTAATGTTAGTACAAATGTCACATCAGGTATAAATATTTTAGCATCTTCTAAAAAGTAGAACATTAGTAATATTACTAAAGCACTATCAGCAATCGCTGTATTGCTATCTCTCTCGCACTAATAAGACCTTCATAAGCATGTCTCTTTCTTTTGACATTTCGGCTGCCATATTGGTTTTGTAACTTTGAATGTTTGAATGACAAGACTCGCAAAAGGTGATTTGTTTGTGAATAAAATACGTTTAGTTGAGTTATGTACCAATTCATACTTGTACTCTTATATATTTTTAGTATACATATGTTAGGAACCAGTAACTGAATCGAATCCAATTTTTTTTTATATAATAATAATATTCCACAACTATCACACAACGCCGTCTAGTCCCAAACTAAGCAGAGCCACCATGTACCACCGGTGGCGCAACGCCGTATGTCCAAGTTTTATACACTAAGTAATTAGTAATATTAAGTAATTTATACACCGTTAAATTTTGATCGTTTTAATCCCGTGGAGGGTCGATCCGGTACATGAAACACTATCGATTTGTAGAGTAAACGTCAGCTGAGCGAGTCCAATGACCTGTAGTTTGTACGCAACGCCGACTACTACCTACGGTTTATTGAACTCGCTCAGCTGACGTTTTCTTAAAGAAATGAATTTCGTACATGCGTAAATTAATACAAGTTATGAAAAAACCGGCCAAGTGCGAGTCGGACTCGCCCATGAAGGGTTCCGTAGCAGCAAGTAACATAATATTAAAGTTCTTGTAATGTGTTGTAACTTTGATCGATGTTTTAATAATAGTGTATTTTTTTCGGTTTATGACGCATTAAAAAAAAACTACTTACTAGATTTCGTTCAAACCAATTTTCGTTGGTAGTTTTTATAGTAATGTACATCATATATTTTTTTTAGTTTTATCATTCTTTTATCTTAGAAGTTAGAGGGGGGGGGGCACACATTTTACCACTTTGGAAGTGTCTCTCGCGCAAACTATTCAGTTTAGAAAAAAATGATATTAGAAACCTCAGTATCATTTTTGAAGACCTATCCATAGATACCCCACACGCATGAGTTTGATGAAAAAAAAATTTTTGAGTTTCAGTTCTATGTATGGGGACCCCCAAAATTTATTGCATTTTTTTTATTTTTGTGTGAAAAACTTAATGCGGTTTACAGAATACATCTACTTACAAAGTTTCAACAGTATAGCTCTTATAGTTTCGGAAAAAAGTGGCTGTGACATACGGACGGACAGACAGACAGACAGACAGACAGACAGACAGACAGACAGACAGACAGACAGACAGACATGACGAATCTATAAGGGTTCCGTTTTTTGCCATTTGGCTACGGAACCCTAAAAAGGTATTTTATATTTTAATTTTATCTTTACAAATCGATAGTGTTTCATGTACCGGATCGACCCTCCACGGGATTGAAACGATCCAAATTTAGCGGTGTATGTAGGTATGTAATAATTTATACACAAAGTTATATTTTTTCTCAAAAATGTTTCAAAAAAAAAAGGTCACAACTTGGACACCACCGACACTTAGTACAAAACCGGTTACGGCAGTAAGTTCCTAATGCCACCTTCCAGTTACATCATCAGATCAGCTCCACGTCATAATGATTTTGCATTGTCATCTGATTTACACATGCATGCAAAATTTCAGCCCAATCGGTAACCGGGAAGTGGGTCAAATTTAATTTGCAAGATTTAATGACAGACAAACAACGGGACAGGTGACACTAAATAAAAGCTTGTAAAAACAACAATGTTATTTTAAAACATTAAACCCATTATCATTTTAATATCACGGTAAATCTTAACTGACGAGTTTAACTGGTTTAACAGACTATACAAGACACAGAATAGTCGCAAACGAGGCAAATAGAAACAAGGGTAAACTGAACAGAGCTTTTTTTCTTTTTTCGGGTGGTAAAAATCATCCACATGACATCCCTCGCCCTTGGGCGGAGCGGGAGGTAGTGTCAGACTTACTGACTAAAAAACCCACCGCGTTACTTCGTTGCATTCAAACCCTTGGCCCCAGTAAGCTTCGGCCCAGCGAGGCCCCTACGAGCGTTACCATCAGGTAGCAGCGTTGGAAGTCCTCCAACAAGGTGGACCGATAACCAGGGGCCCAAGTCTGCTATTTTCATAAATTCGTCATTCCAACACGATCACATTGTCATTTTGCTAAAAGTTCGTAATCTGCTAATTCATAATGACCGATCATTGATCGGTCAATGGTATCGTAATAGAGTTGTGGTAGAACGATAATATCGAGCATATTAAAACCAATAACGTTCTAATGGTAGAACTGATCAAATAAACTGTCAAAATTTTTACAGATTACCGCATACGTCAAATATTCATTTTTCAATATGTACGAGATTACTATTCTATGCCACTTCTTTCAATGGAGTGTCAGTGGTTGACCATTGGAAAGTCATAATGACCCCATTATATTAGCAGATTACCAAACTTGTCAAAATCGACAATTATGACAACAATGATAGACCTTTCTGACACCATTGTAATAGCAGACTTGAGGCCCTGGTCAGGGTCGCGAGAATCCGATGGATGCGTGACGAACAAGACCGGTCGTTGTGGCGACACTTGGGGGAGGCCTATGTCTAACAGTGGACGTCTTTCGGCTGATATGATGATGATGATGGGATCGCAGTCAAGCACAAGTTTGTATCAAATAAAATAAAAACCGGCCAAGAGCGTGTCGGGCCACGCTCAGTGTAGGGTTCCGTAGTTTCCCGTCCGTCACAATAAGTATACCCACTTATGAGTTTAAAAAAAATGCTTGCATATCCGATTATACTACAAACTTAGTCCAGAAATTATTTTGTAGAAACTATTCTTTCAATCAAGTTTAAAATAATTTTCCTAGAAAGTCCTTATAAAGTTCTACTTTTCAGAGTTTTTTCATATTTTCTAAACTTATGGTTCAAAAGTTAGAGAGGGGGGACACATTGTTTTATTTATTTATTTATTTTACAATTTATGTACACACAAAATATACTGCCATCTTGAGCTTTGTACAAAGGTACTGCTTATTTCAAATAGAAATTTCTTCCAGCAGACCTGCGAAAGGAGAAATTACAAGAGATGTAGACAGTAGTGTGCAGAAACGAGAAAGAAGAGTAAGTGAAATCTTAAATTAGAGAGATTATTTTTTTTGTCATTTTTTGAGATTATTTTTTTTATTTTGAGATTAGAGGTTTTTTACTTTTGGAGCGATTATTTCCGAAATTATTGACATTATCAAAAAATGAATTTATTAAACCCCTATTCATTTTTAAATACCTATCCAACAATATATCACACGTCAGGGTTGAAATTAAAAAAAATACCACTTCCCACTTTACATATACTGGGGCTACCCTAATAAAACATTTTTTTCCAATTTTTATTTTACCTCTTTGTCGGCGTGACTGATATACATATTGGTACCAAATTTCAGCTTTCTAGTGCTAACGGTCACAGAGATTAAGCGAGGACGGACAGACAGACGAACAGACAGACATGGCGAAACTATAAGGGTTGCTAGTTGACTACGGAACCCTAAAAATGGACACTCTAGCTAGAGGCTCTCTCTGGATGGATGGAAATGGATAATATTGACAATGGACACATTAGCTAGTTGATTCTATGTTCTACACAACAAGTTAATAAATAATGTATTATAGTACATATATAATAAATATGTTAATGAACTTTGTCAGTTCAACAAAGCGTTTATATGTTCCGTTTCAATGAACAACGGAGTATGTTATTTCATTTTGTTTATTCAATTATTGTTAAGAATCCATTAGCGTTCTCCCCCTATTTAGGGAGGGGAGGAAGGAGTAATAACGAGGTGCTCGGTAGAATATGTTAATGAAATCGACGAATAGTCGTTCCCGCGGTTTTAACCAGGTGTTTAAAAATGCTATATTTCACCAAGACACCATAGTGGCGGGACTAGTTGCACCGCCATGTTGTCCTGGAGAAATATAGCGCAAAGCTATCAAACTAAACACCATACAGACACCAGAGTCGCCACACGTCCGAGCTGGTCGCGCCACCATATTGGTTGCGCAACCAAACGGACACCAGGTGAGTAACTCTCTATAGAGCTGTATACATTTTGTTGGTAGCGGCGACTTTTCGCGCCGCCATGGTGTCTTGGTGAAATATAGCCCTAAGCTACCAAATTAGACACCAGAATCGCCACACGTCTTAGCTGATCGCGCCATCAAATTGGTCACGCAACCAAACGGACACCAGGTGAGTAACTCTCTATAGAGCTGTATACATTTTGTTGGTAGCGGCGACTGGTCGCGCCGCCATGGTGTCTCGGTGAAATATAGCCCTATTACTAAGACTCCGCTGTCCGTCCGACTGCCTGTCTGCCTGTCCGTCTGTCATAAGGCTATATCTCATGGTTAGTGGCCCTGACTGCTATGCCGGAGGTCATGGGTTGGATTCCCACACAGGACAAATGTTTGTGTACTGAGCATAATCATTTGTTCTGTGTCTGGATGTAATTTATCTATAAAATGTGTGTATTTAGATATATATAAGTATGTTTATCAGTTGTCTAGTACCCATAACACAAGCTCTGCTTAGCTTGGGACTAGACGGCGTTGTGTGATAGTTGTGGAATATTATTATTATTATATTACTATTGAAGTTTTCACAGATAATGTATTTCTGTTTAATTATCAAAAAAATGTCACATTATGTCCTTGGTTCTATGTTATGTTGACATAAACATTTGATAGATTGCGATACGTCGTATTTAATCTCCGTTCTCATACCGTTACACATATTATAATGCGCGTGTGAAATCGCCTACCCATTCTACACAACATATATTTGAAAAACATTACCATAGGCTCGTATTATTCACGACATTAGCTAATTCTGCAGTGTCACAAGAACGTAGCCATTTGTATTTATTTTTACAAGCTTTTATTTAGTTTCAACTGTCCCGATGTTTGTCTGTAATCAAATCTTGTAAATTAAATTTGACCCACTTAGAAAGGCAAGCTCTGGCTCGAGAGTGGGATGTTGGACTTATCCAAAATATGCATACCCTAAGTCAGAAATTTAGTTATGTATTATAGTTTATTTATTTTTTACAGAAGTTAAGGCAGTCAATATCTTTCTTATTTTATAATACAAGAATATGTTTATGTGTGTAATTATAGTACAATGGGGTTGATGTATCCGTGTGGATGTAGGAACTTGGTAGTTAAACGACACAACCCCATTGAATTTGGTATCGTATGATTCGTCTTGACAAGTATTAATTATATAGGTATACCGAGCTGTAAAAGCTTGCTATGAAAAAAATATTTTCATTAAAAGCTTGTTTATTAGGGTTCCGTAGTCAACTAGGAACCCTTATAGTTTCGCCATGTCTGTCTGTCCGTCCTCGCTTAATCTCTGTGACCGTTAGCACTAGAAAGTTGAAATTTGGTACCAATATGTATATCAATCATGCCGACAAAGTGGTAAAATAAAAATTGGAAAAAAGTGTTTTATTAGGGTAGCCTCCCTAGGTATATATAAAGTGGGAAGTGATTTTTTTTTTTTTAATTTCAACCCTATCGTGTTACATATTGTTGGATAGGTATTTAAAAATGAATAGGGGTTTCCTAAAATCATTTTTTGATTATGTCAATAATTTCGGAAATAATCGCTCTAAAAGTAAAAAACAATGTGTCCCCCCCCCCTGTAACTTTTGAACCATAAGTTTAGAAAAAATGAAAAAATCTGACAAGTAGAACTTTATAAGGACTTTCTAGAAAAAATATTTTGAAGTTGATGGAAAGAACAGTTTTTGTACAAAAAAGACAAAAAGGTTCTACAAAATAATTTCTGCACTAAGTTTGTAGTATAATCTTATATGCAAGTATTTCTTTAAACTCATAAGTGGGTACACTTATTGTGACGGACGGGAAACTACGGAACCCTAAACTGAGCGTGGCCTGACACGCTCTTGGCCGGTTTTTTTTATTTGTTGATCATGGATATAAAGTCCTTCAATCGGAATAATAGAGAGATTATATTTTCTAAATGACGTAATATATGAATAATAATAAATTATAAACGACAGTGCTAACTTTTTTGAACAATTGCACAGCGACTCGCATCAAACTATAAAGTTCGGCGAGTTATAAATATGCTGAACGACTGTTAAGTTATGAAAGAAATAAATAGAAAAAAAAACAGATAAGAAAAATTTACAGATCAAATCTTATGTTAGGAAACAATCAAATAACTTTTGATTCCATTGCATTGTTCTTCAAAAGTTCACACAAATAACAATAAACATTTCGTTTGAGTAAAAGTAATTCCCATTAATTCATTTTGTGCTTTTCACCGTAATGTAAAACATAATCAAGAAGGTTAAGGTGGGAGCTCCGATTCGCTCCCGCATTATCCTTCTAACCTAACTTGTCCGTATCGGGATGCGTCCGTGTCCGTGTCTTTTTTTTTAAGGTGGGAAAATCATCTAATGACATCCCCTGGTCTTGGGCGGAGCGGGAGACAGTGTCAAACTCTTACTGACTAAAACCCACCTTCATACCGGGGCTGAGCTACTCTTTCGAAACTAACCCTGGCCCCAGTAGGCTTCGACCAAGCTAGGCCCCTGCTGTTGCTGACAACTCCTTGAGGCGCGCGGGAATAGTGCGCGCCGACGACGACTTGGGCTCGGCCCGGACAGTTTCCGGACGGTCGGACAGCGAGCTAAATTTCATGTATGGTCATGAAGTGGCGTGACTTATAGGGTGTCAAGTTTGGCAAAATGGCTCGGGGCCCTGCCCAATGGTCCCTGGTCTAAGAGACCTTGAGCTCTGAAGAAGTAGCACACAGTGGAGGTGTATCCCGCTTGGGCGGAGCATCGCCTTGCCCCCGTGGGGATGATCGACGGCGATCTCTCACGCCGGTTCTTGGTACAGGCCATGGTCCGGAGCGAGGAGGAGTGGCTGGCGGTCGCATCCTTCTGCGAAGCAGTAGTGCTAGCAAAAGAGGAGACCGACCGCATCAGGCAACGGCGCTCTCGCCGCCGCGCCGCCGGGATTCCGATCGACGATCCCGATTTCCGGCCTCCGTAGGCGCATGTTTGCGGACGACGAGCATTGGGTAGCTCGCTGTCCGACCGTCCGGTAACTGTACGGACCGAGCCTAAGTCGTCGACGGCGCACACTGTTCCCGCGGGCCTCAAGGAGTTTTCAGCAACCGCAGGGGCCCAACTGAGTCGAAGCCAGGACCAAGGTTAGTTTCGAAAGATAGCTCAGCCCCGGTATGAAAGGCAAGAAGGAACAAGAGTGGGTTTTTAGTCAGTAAAAGTCTGACACCATCTGCCGCTCCGCCTAAGATCAGGGGATGTCATTAGCTGACCGCCAACCGGAAAAAAAAGCTATACATGAAACTATACGACATTATTTAACAGGGGAAAGATAATCCTATCTAAACCATTTCAGAATTTGAAACAAGCGGTGTAATGAATCTATACTGTATAACATCTAAATGAGAGAATAAGGCACACAAGCTCCCACGCTAATTCGTCTTATTCAAAGACGTTTAATACAACTCAAACCTAATCAGTGCCTTTCAAGACGAGAATACTTTGATCAATTAAGAACAAGATGTAAATGTATTCACAAGAAGTTGACTTAAGGCCCAAGCGCCCGAAAAGTGCCATAAAACAGTGACTTTCTGAAGCCTACTTGATAACGGCCAGGTTTGGATTCATGAACAACATAATCAACATTTGATTTTTTCGTGCGATTAATACTTGTCTAAAAAAAAAAAAATTTAGAAATTATGCAACTTTTCTCTACTCCTTCGAAATGGCTTGGATCTTTAGAAACATTTTTACACATAAAAAATGGTGGTTAAATATTCTTCAAAGTGAGCATCTATATATAAAAATCAAAGCCACTTTTCGTTGTAATTTAATAACTCGAGAACGGCTCACCTATCCAAACCAAATGTTTAGGCTTTGTTCGGACTATTTAGTAGATGGTTTATGTGAAGTTTGGTAGGGTAGAGTAGTGTAGAGTAGGATAGGGTAGAGGGTAGAGTAGGGTGCAGTAGAGTATAGTAGGGTGGAGTAGGGAAGAGCGGGAGCGAAGCCGCGCGGGCAAAAGTTAGTAGCATACAAATCAATCAATATTTCGCAAAGAAAATGGATTTAAAGGTTAACCGCGCACTGCCCTATTCGGTCCTAGTCGTTACCGAGGAGTAGGCTTCAGAAAGTCACTGTTTTATGGCATTTCTCTGGCGCTTGGGCCTTAACCGGTTTCTATTTGTATAGTTATATGATTTGATAGTGTCAACATGGTACTATTGAGAATTTTGCAAACAGCCACGTGACCCAAGAGACCGTTAACAAAATAATTGAAGCCACAATTACAATCAACAATAGTTAAACTTTCACTCGTGTAGATGGAAACGTAATATTACGTAATAACAATGTGAGTTACGGACTTGGCCATCTCACAGGCGTTATTCAAGGCGAAAGTGATTTGGCGCCGATAAAAAAAAATGTGAAATGTTTGCGGAATTTGACAGCGTCGATTTTTTTTTTTTGGCGCGCTTTTTGCTGTCATTGTCAAAAGAAAATTGATAATAGCACAAAATATTTTAGTTGGATGTCGCCTATGGCTGGGAGAAAAAAAAAGTGCAAAAGCAGTTTTTCGGAGAGGTTTAAGTTCTGTGGCTGGGTTAATTATTTGAAAATGTGAAATGTTTGCAAAATTAGAGAACTTTAATTTTTTATTTAATGCCGCGCTTTTTGCTGTCAGTGTCAAAAGAAAATTGTTGTGACGTTTGTATACCCACGAGCAGAATTTTGGCGAGATTTTATCGAGTCAAAGTTCTGTGGCTTAATTTTATTCGCAAATTAATTCTTAATTTAAAGTGTGATGTAAAATCGATTTACTGTCAAAAGAAAATTGTTATTACGAACGTGCATAAACGAAGTTTTTGGCGAGATTTTAATCGAGTAAAATTCTGTGGCTGGTTAATTTATTCGCAAACTGATTATTAATGTAAAAGCGGTGTATTTTTGTATCTTAAGTGTCTGCACAACTAAAAGAAAGAAAACACGTTTATTTGGCACATAAAACACACAATGAAATAACAATTATGGAAACACATATATTTAAAAAAAACTAACATTGTGTATCTTGTGCTTGCACCAAATAGATCCATTTCAGCAACAAGTTTATAGGTAATGAAAATCTTTTTTTCATATCAAGCTTTTATAGCGCAGTATATCTGTATAATTAATACCCGTCAAGACCATACGAGCCTAAACTCGATGGGGTTGTGTCATTTAACTACCGAGTTCCTACTGCCACCTTCTGTGTTCTGTGTTCCATCATCAGATCAGCTCCATGTCATAATAATTTTGTATTGTCATCTGATTTACACATGCATGCAAAATTTCAGCTCAATCGGTAACCGGGAAGTGGGTCAAATTTAATTTGTAAGATTTGATGACAGACAAACATCGGGACAGGTAAAACTAAATAAAAGCTTGTAAAATACATTTACATTCTGTCTGTTTGCAGCGCCAAATAGGTCCAGTTCAGCATAGTGCTAGGCCACTACGTAGCAGTTGCCTGACGCTGGTTTTCAACTGAACCTTACTATGGCAACTGAACTGGACAATATTTGGAATCATTGAAGCGCGATCTCGTTGAAATGGAGCTGAGAATTTTATTGAAGTGTTGGCTACGTCGGCGAAGTTTCTGAGAAGGTCGACTCGATACAGTTGCTGGCGAATACTTGCAGTATTTGAGATTTTAAAATGTGTTGCACCCGCATTCTTAAGGAACTCAAAATATCTCGATAACGATAATAGGTACGAGAGGACTATAGTCTGTTCAAAATAACGTTAGACATTTATAAAAACCTTTTATTATTATTCTCTCTCTCTCTCTCTCTTTCTCTAGTTAACTCAGAAGTTTGATTCAAGCTCAAGCAACCGCAGAATTGAGTATAAGTATTCAATTCATTTATTTTAGGCATCTACGCCCATATAAGTTTCACACATTTTACACATTAGACATAGAACGATACAATAAAAATCATAATAAATGTTAAAAAATTTAATACATTTACAATTATTAAAATACAATAAAATTCATAAGTTATGTCAAAAATTAAAAATACAAAATGTTAATGTCAAAAATCTAAAAACACCTATTTTAACATTACAGTGACATATGGTTCTAATTTCAACTCGATACCTCCACGCTTTCCCGAGATAAAGGGTTTTGACGAACAGACAGACAGAGTGATCCTTCAAGGATTCCGATTTTTCCTTTTAAAGAACAGAACCCTAAGGAAAAGACCATCTACATCTCATCTTCAAAAAGAGCGTAATACGTTTGAATTGAAGCGTGTTTATTTTCAGAGCGCGATTGAAAAATATGTAAATACTATTGATCAACACATAAATCTGGTTTTCATAACACATTTCTTTGAATAAAGAGGTTTATTTATATGTTCAATGGAATAACAGTAATTTTACTCATTACAATGTTACACGCGTATAGGGTGACCAGATCAAAATCAAAAGTCCGGACAAAATGGCTTTTTTTATCCTCCCGCTCTGGGTATCCACCACACCAGTATCTCTACTAGGACTTTCTTGCACGTTCTTCTCCATAGAGACCTACGCTTTGGAACGTGCAATTTAGCTTCACTTTTCTTGGACCGACCGACATTTGACTTGAATAGTCAAATGTCGGTGTGCCTGCAAATGGTCTATTTGAAATAAATGATTTTGACTTTGACTTTAAAGCAATAGTATTTGTCGATACTCGATATCGACAACGTAAATATTTTGTATGGCAAATTTTACAGCGCCTCTAGCGGTCACTTACGGAACCAAAATTGTCCAAATATTTACGTAGTCGGTGTCGAGTATCGACAAATACTATTTCTTTAAACTTATGGTAGAGGTACAGTTGCCCTTTGCGTTCTAAGAATACGGGTTTCGTTTTGAGAAATTCTCCGCGGTCCTAACTAGCGGACATCAACCCAGCTCGGCAGTTCTTTGCGGAGGAAAGGCCTGATTTCCATTGAAAAATCCTGAGATATTTTTTACAGTTTGAGAATTTTTTCACCTTGCGGATCTAACTCATAGTGGTGGGGGTGGCAGCACCCCCTTTGCCAAAGGAAAATTTTAGTTTATCTTTTTATAATTTTTTTTTATAAATTCAAGCTTGTTTTTTCTTTGTATTTGTTTTTTTGTGTTTTTTTAGCAGTATTCTATTGAAAATTCTAAAAATCCTGAGATTTCATGAAATTTACAAAGATAAGAAAAGGTAATCAAAAATCCTGAAATCTCAGGACAAATCCTGAGCTATGTTAACCCTACTCACGTAAGGATTCTCTGAAATAAAATTGTTTATTCAGTATACTTGTTACAAATAAAGCTTAATAACATGTTATTTGTGTTTGGGAAAACCCTTTATCATTTTCTTTTTGAATTATATAAAGTATCTCTAGGGCTTTATAGGGTTCTGTACCCAAAGGATCATCACTTTAATCTATACATCTGTACATATAAATAAAATTGGAATGTCTGTTTGTAATATTTTTTTTTTTATAGATAGATATTTTTCGCAACTATCACACAACGCCAACGTGTTATGGGTACTAGACAACTGATAAACATACTTATATATTTCTAAATACATACATATTATAGATAAATTACACCCAGACACAGAACAAATGATCATGCTCATCACACAAACATTTGTCCTGGGTGGCAATCGAACCCACGACCTCTGGCATAGCAGTCAGGGCAAACCACTAGACCAACAGGCCAGTCAATACTGAAATAACTGCTTTTTACTCACTGACAGTAGATAGCAGTTACTGATTAAGTATTTGTAGAAATGATGTAACACATTTTTAAGTCCACCCTTAAATAGTTTATTTTTTGAAATACACTCATTTTGAAAATCGAGTTTTGAGCATGACGTTTAATGGACGGGTCCCAGTGTGCGATGATGCAGATACTGCACTCCCACAAGTACGTGCGTATAAGAGTTTTTACGCACTACGCTGCGGTGTGCGTGGCTATGAGGTAATCGCCTTAAGGCCCTTTGCACACCACGTTTTCTAAACGCGCCGCTGACGCGCGTTTGTAGCGATACAGACGCGATACGCACGCAAGTCAGACGCAGCCTGTAGACCTTTGAACACCTGTATAAATACAGACGCGCGTGAAAGCTCCATTTTTTTGTTCCAAAGACGTGAGGTGCACCAAATCGCACGATTGCTACTAGCGTAGATTCACACTTCCCTTTCCCTCGTTGCGGGGGAAACCCCGTCCGTAGGGAAGGCGCGCGCGCTAGACGCGCCGGTGCCGCCCGTTTGTTTCGATACAAACGACAACAAACTGCTCTGCAGGATAAAAACGCGCGCGCGGCGGGTTTAAAAACGTGGTGTGCATAGGCCCTTAATAGGATAAAAGCGCGCCGTCGACGCACGTTTCTAAAACGCGCGTCAACGGCGCGTTTAAAAAACATGGTGTGCACAGGCCCTAAAGAGTCATGTGACAGTCAAAAATTCCTTAATATTTATTTATTAATTTGTTTATTCTCACACCGGAACGCCTTACAGCAATTACACCAATTATCATGGCCTATAAATACGGTTACATTCCGAAGCAGTCATAACAACGATTATTATTAAAACAGAACTCGAAAATAACTGTCATAATTAATTTTAAAAAAGAAGTTACGTGCACAAAGGTCAAAGAGTTGTTCAACGAGACGATTGTCTATAATTATGATGGCCGGTACCACAAAGTAAAGTGTTTACAGAAGGTTCACTGTTTGCCGAGTTTTTTTTAAGCTATTGTTTAGCTTTTATCGCGGGCGTTGAGCGCGGAGACTGAATCCAGAAATTTCGTAACGAAAATAACCTAACACCCCCCACTCATTTGTTTTTTGAGCGTGGTGACCGATAAGAAAACAAATGAGTGAACAATCAATCAAAATTCAATTCAATGTGTGAAAGTGAATTTCAATTAATATCAAAGAAATAAAAAACACAGGAAAAAAAATACTGCATAAATAAATAATTGCATAAGTTGATAAAAATGTTATGCAATAGCTTTACCGCGGCAGTCTCCGAGTGCCACACGTCTTTTTTTTTTAAACTGATTAGCTTCTTCCCGCCCGCGGTTTCGCCCGTGCACGTCAATCAGGAATAAAGCAGCATCCTACCGGTGAAAAAAAATCAACCACAAAAAAAGCCCATCAATCATGTCAGTAAAAGCCATATTTTTTGTATAACCGCTTCAGAAAGCAACTCCTCAGTAAATCTAACCTTTCACGCATAGATAAATATCTTGCAAAATAGTTACCTACCACTGTAAGACCGTTCAATCATCGGACCACTAGACGTACGGCGTTGCGCGCAATCGGTACATGGTAGACATCCAACCCATATGTATAAAGCGTTATGGAAACACATACATTGTGCGAACAGCAAAGGAGTGGAATTCTCTTCCGGAGTCTGTTTCTTGATAGCTACAAGCCTAGGGGTGTTTAAGTCAAAAGTGTATAGATTAGTTTTAGGCAAACGTGGTCCATCGTTGACCACAGCAGCAGCAGGTGAGATAGTGGTCAAGCTCAAACCGATCAACAATAAAAAATAAAACTTGCAAAATTGTTATGACTAAGTCTTCTGTATCTTACTTCTTAGTGCCATGCACTACTACACTTCACTTTCGAGTCATTCACAAGCGGAAGCAAATACAACTCCATTCCTTCTTCCGCGACATTACTTAAGTTAAATGACGTTGTTTACCTAAGTTCACTAGATCATTTCCTTTGCCTTCATTGCATCTAGAGCGCAGTAAAAACAAAATGGTCGATAAAAGCGCGGGAAAATGCCGAACGAAATGTCATTCAGACATTCTTGTTAGATTTACGACTTACGACACGTTAATATTTTTATGGCTGGAACAAAGTTTGGTATACCTTTCGAATGTCTTAAGTTACACTGTCCGACATAAGGTAATTGTCTTTCTATTGTGTTTCTAATTACGTAATTACGACATTCAAAGAGTTAAAAATCTAGAGTCGTGTCTAATAAGTCAACCGACTTGTGTAATTATTAGAGTAAAATGAGATCTGATGTAGTCAACGCTGGTTCAATAATCAAGGTTGATTAAGAGATGTTGATCATTGTTTACTACTAGAAGAACCTTATAAAAAGTATCGAATATATGTATTTTAAATAATTAAATATTTATACAAAATTCCCAAGTCGGTTGACTTTTTAGACAATATATAGACTATAAAAAGTCTTGGGAATTTTTAAAAGAATTGAAAAAAAAGACGTGTGGCACTCGGGGACTGCCGTGGTAATAGGCATAGCATTTTTATCAACTTATGCAATTATAATTATTTATTTATTTTATCTAAGCAGTATTTTTTCCTTTGTTGTTTTTTTTTCTTTGATATTAATTGAAGTTACACTTTCACACATTGAATTGAATTTTGATTGATTGTTCAAGCATTTGTTTTCTTATCGGTCACCACGCTCAAAAAACAAATGAGTGGGAGGTGTTAGGTTATTTTCGTTACGGAATTTCTGGATTCGATCTCCACGCTCAAGGCCCGCGACAGAAGCTATGCAATAGCTTAACTGATGTTGGCAGCGTGAATTTTAATTGTCATTCACTTGTTTCTTGAGATGATGATAATTCTACAACAGATGTTAATCATATACATGACTGATGATGAATTAATAAGCGGAGTGGAAAATTTAGAATTAGACTAGCTTTTACCCGCGCGGCTTCGCTTCCGCTCTTCCCTACTTCAGCCTACTATACCCTACCCTACTCTACTCTACCCTACCCTACCCTACTCTACTCTACCCTACTCTACCCTACCCTACTCTACTCTAATAAACCTCACGGAGCACGAGACCTTTCCAACGAATGCAAAACCGTGGAAATCGGTTCGTGCGTTCTGGAGTTATAGCGTCAGGAAGGAAAACCCGTCTTATTTTTATATAGTAGACTAGCTGACTCGGCCACGCGTTGCTGTGGAGCAATAAATTAAAATTGTGACTATAATTTGAGATTTAAACTATCCTATCTCTCAAGTTGGATCGAACTGCACATGGTGTGCGAATTTTATTATAATCGGTTAAGTGGTTTAGGAGTCCATTGAGGACAAACATTGTGACACGAGATTTATATATATTAAGATTTCTCTTACGATTCAAGATTATAACTTGCTAATTGTTTAAAGATTATTTTTTTGGCAGTTTTATTTAAATATAAACACAGTAATGAAAATTTTAATTTTATTTTAGATCATTCACAGTCGTTACATTACAGATAGTCAGATGTCAGAAAATCTGACAACAGAACTGGGATACCATAGTTGAAAAGACAGAATTGATTTGAACAACAACAACCAAAAATATGTTATCATAAACCGGAGATTGAATATTCTAGACCAGAGTTTCTAAAAGTGGGGTGCGCGAACCCTTGGGGGTTCTTCAATTTATGGGGTTCACGAAAAGATTTTAATTAAGGCGATTGGATGACTGACAAGTGTGTGTGTGTGGCCCAGAATCCTATTTGAAGATAATGTCCTGGAGTTTCTTGCACGTTCTTATCCATAAAGATCTACGCTTTGGACCGTGCAATTTAGCTTCACTTTTGTGTTGACTGGCCGACATTTTGACAATTCAAAAGTGCTTAAAAATAGTCTATTTAAAATAAACGTTTCTGATTTCTGTATGGAAAACATGCCGTCGACGAGCTGGTTCATCATCATCATCATATCAGCCGAAAGACGTCCACTGTTGGACATAGGCCTCCCCCAAGCGTCGCCACAACGACCGGTCCTGGGCGTCACGCATCCATCGGATTCCCGCGACCCTGACCAGTACATCGGTACACCTTGTTGGAGGCTTTTTAACGCTGCGTCCCCATCGACCATCTGTTCTGCGTGCAATGTGGTGCCCAACTTCAGTTCGGCGATTCTTCAGTCGGTAACCTTGATTCTCCTGCGGATAACTTCATTTCTGATGCGATCACGCAAGGAAACTCCAAGCATAGCCCTTTCCATCGCCCTTTGAGTGACTTTGAGTCTTCTTATGAAGCCCGTTGAAAGCGACCACGTCTCGGACCTACTGGTCTCCGGCCTTAAAGCCCTTGTCTCCTGCGGCGGTGATTGGAGCGCGAGCGTGGGGATGTTCTCTCCCTCACGTCACTGCTTCTCAGGAGGAGGCGACTGTTTCCCATTGCTGGGACTTAGGCCTCCGCTCTAGGAGAGATAATGGGCCGTAATCCACCACGCGAGCCCAATGGGGTTGGTGAATGTCACATGTCTTCGAATTTTTGGTTCTAGGACTTGCCGGTTTCCTCACGATGTTTTCCTTCACCGTTTTGAGAACAGTGGTGATGAAATAAATTACACAAAGTAATGCGCCTGGCTAGGTTTGAACCCGCGATCTACTTATAAGTCGGGGCCGTTACCACTCGGACACCACTGCTCTTTTTCCGAACCTAACCTACACATCGTTTCGCTTGATCGCTACGCTTACGCAAGAAGTTCTACTAACGTCAATCGTTCATTCGACACGCTATTTTGCGATTAATTTGTTAGTTAAAGCGTGCTGTACATTAATAGATGAGATTAAGGCTGAAGTAGGTTGATTTATTATGTTGTCTTTTTGAATTGATCTACAAAGCCAATTGTATTGCGCTTAGGAAGGCTTTACCACAAAATAGATAGGTACAAAGCTCACTCGAGCAACGCACATATAGACACCGCTCACGGATAAGATATCTCGGCTCAATCGCCCGGTCGCACTCGAACAGTTCGGCGCAACGCGCTGATTCTAACGCGACCGCCAAGCGTAGGTATAAAAGTGAAGTACATATGTACATGAGATTGACTTCTGTACAATTGCCGTCACGGATCTTGAGCGGTTGCGGGGAGTGTCAGTGATTGGCTCGCCGCGCCATCGCGTCATAGACGACACTCCTGATTCGTTCCCTGCGTTGCTGCATGTATCTAACAACGAAGACGATTGGCTCGTCAATGTATGGAATGCGCAAAGCGATCTCCACTCTGACGCCGAGCGCTGAAGATCCTTTTTGGCAATTGTTTTGATGTAAAAAAAAAAAATGGGTTTCAGTTCTAAGTATGGGAACCCCCAAAATTTATTGTTTTTTCTCTATTTTTTTGTAAAAATCTAACGCGGTTCACAGAATACATCTACTTATTAAGTTGCAAAAGTATAGCTCTTATAGTTTCGGAAAAAAGTGGCTGTGACATACGGACAGACAGACATGACGAATCTATAAGGGTTCCGTTTTTTGCCATTTTGCTACGGAACCCTAAAAACCGGATAAGTACATAAAAAACTCTACCTACTTCCGATATTTGGTCATCATTTCGGAAGAGCAAGTAAATATAAAACTTTCATAATTACTTGGAATATTGATAAAATATACGGATAAAAGTGTGAGTGAGTAATATTACTAGATAAGCAACGATATTTTCTATCGGGGAAAACCGTTAGCGTGAGTATCACTTGATACAATCGGGTATTATAATGCTGTCATGGCGGGAACAGTGGTGGGCGAGAGGTACCAGCACTGACCATACCCATTTTTTTTTTTGGTGGGTAAATATCATCCCAATGACGGGCCCAAGCGGGAAATAGTGTCAGACTATTACTGACTAAAAAAACCGGCCAAGTGCGAGTCGGACTCGCCCATGAAGGGTTCCGTAGCAGCAAGTAACATAATATAAATGTTCTTGTAGTTCTTTGTAACTTTGATCGATGTTTTAATAATAGTGTATTTTTTTAGATTTATGACGTATTAAAAAAAAACTATTCACTAGATCTTGTTTTAACCAATTTTCGTTGGCAGTTTGTATGGTAATGTACATCATATATTTTTTTTAGTTATATCATTCTCTTATTTTAGAAGTTAGAGGTAGGAGGGGACACATTTTACCACTTTGGAAGTGGCTCTGAGGGGACATATTTTACCACTTTGGAAGTGGCTCTCGCGCAAACTATTCAGTTTAAAAAAGAATGATATTAGAAACCTCTGTATCATTTTTAAAGACCTATCCATAGATACCCCACAAGTGTGGGTTTGACGAAAAAAAAATTTTTGAATTTCAATAGAAAAAAAGCAATAAATTTTGGGAGTCCCCATACTTAGTACTGAAAAAACTACACTATTATTAAAACATCGATCAAAGTTACAACGAACTACAAGAACTTTTATATTATGTTACTTGTTGCTACGGAACCCTTCATGGGCGAGTCCGACTCGCACTTGGCCGGTTTTTTTATAATATAGATTTTGAGGATAAAATACTTTATAAAATATGTTTTATCTATGTATATTGTGTAGGATGTTCACCACTAATTGAAATCAATAACCGTCTTGTACGCCAACCCGTTTTATGACGTAACTGTTTTCTAGTCAGTAACTTAGTTGACCTTTTTGCTTTGACCCTTCAGCGGAAACTGGATTTAGACGGCTGAATGTATTTATAAATCTCATGAATTGTATAATCCCATCGATATATTATATCGACGTTCCTTCGTTGCCTTTTAAACCGGGGGGCCGTGACTCCCTTTAGGAAATAGACCTATGGCCCTATTAAATGATAAATGATATTTATTTTGCAAATAGGATTTAAAAAAAAAAAATTACACGCAACAAAAATTTTTTTTCATCAGTATAAGCTAGATGAGGCCGGAGTTTCCTTTCTGACTACCCTGAGAAGAAAACACCGAAACAAACTCGGGGTCAAAGTCTCTACAGTAATTATGTAATGGTCAAATCACATGAGAACCATGCAGATTAGTCTGAGATAGTGCTTTTGAAGAAAAAACCATACAGATTTGAGTGGACCTGTCCAATCAGTGCAAGCATTTGACAGTATTCGCAAAGCTCAACTCAGGACTACTAAGGAGCTCAATGACTTGACGAACAATACCAAGGAAACGACATTTGGGTAGGCCGCAGAAAATACTCCGACAAAAAAAAAAGACGTGTGGCACTCGGGGACTGCCGCGGTAAAGCTATTGCGTAGCATTTTTTATCAACCTATGCAATTATAATTATTTATTTATTTTATTTATGCAGTATATTTTTTCCTTGTTTTTTTTTCTTTGATATTAATTGAAGTTACACTTTCACACATTGAATTGAATTTTGATTGATTGTTCACTCATTTGTTTTCTTATCGGTCACCACGCTCAAAAAACAAATGAGTGGGGGGTGTTAGGTTATTTTCGTTACGGAATTTCTGGATTCGGTCTCCACGCTCAAGGCCCGCGATAGAAGCTATGCAATAGCTTAAAAAAGTATTCAACATAGTCCACGTTAAACAAAAGATGTGACCTTTTCTGTTTTCACACGTGCAGTATCGTGCATATCAAACGATGCTATGTGACTCGATATTTTTTCTAAACCGGTATAGTAAATCGAGTTATATAATCAATTTTCTCATGATGAAACAGGTTGCCACTAGTAGGTTATGGTTTCAAGATATTTAGGCTGAAGTTAGGTAAAAAAAAATCGGCAAAGTGTGAGTCGGTCTCGCGCATGAAGGGTTCCGAATCTGTACCGTCTCAAGACGACGGCGCGTATTATTCCACGCGCGCCTCAAGAAGTTGTCAGCAAAAGAAGGGCCCAGCAGGGTCGAAGCTTACAATTGCCGAAACGGATCTTGACTCTTGAGAAGACATGTGACATTCATCAACCCGCACTGGGCCCGCGTGGTGGATTACGGCCCATTCCCTCTCCTAGAGAGGAGGCCTGAGTCCCAGCAGTGGGAACATTAAAAGGCCGATTATGTATGTTATGTAAATATATTACACTTCTCTGTATCTTTAATAATTTTCTACTTTCACAAGAACGAAGGATTCCAAATTACTAAGATTTTATCGTGAACTAAGATCACACGAGCATAAATACAACTTTTTACTTTACACAATTATAATTAGCTTCATCTTCACACGAAACCATTCATTTCATTCGTTCTTCCATTCATTGTTTCGTTCAGTCGGTAGATCACATTATGTAATTCGCTTTCCTTACCTGATTAAACATTTTTTTTATAACAAGCTTTTATTTAGTTTCACCTGTCTCGATGTTTGTCTGTCAAATCTCGCAAATTAAATTTGATCCACTTCCCGGTTACCGATTGAGCTGAAATTTTGCATGCATGTGTAAATCAGATGACAATACAAAATTATTATGACTTGGAGCTGATCTGATGATGGAACCGGAAGGTGGCCGTAGGAACACAGATAACCCTATTGTGTTTGAGCTTTTTGGAATGATCTTGAGTATTTATTAATAATGTTAATACTTATCAAAACCAGTAGGTATAGGTATACACCACTATTTTTTAATTAGTACAAATACTTAAAGGGCTTATTAGAAAAGCCCTTGTTATTTTGTAAAATCTCAATAAATAATATTCTTAGACAATAAAGTTATAAGCGCTGGCTTCAAGTTGCGCAGAACTGCAGAAGTCAAATAGTGGATCTCTTTAGTGGTACGAAGTGGGACGCGGGGGCGGGGAGTGTCAGTGATTGGCTCGCCGCGCCATCGTGTCATAGACGTCACCCGTGATTCATTCCCTGCACTTGCTGCATGTATCTAACAACGAAGACGATTGGCTCGCCAGTGTATGGAATGCGCAAAGCGATACCTACTCTGACGCCGAGCGCTCAAGATTCGTGCCGGTACCTGTTCGCGTAGAGTGTCAGTGATTAGGACAATAAGCCTTAAGCTCAAGGTATTACAGTCCAACGTCAAGACCGTATTGGTGTATGGGTGTAAGACGTGGAAGGTCACAAATAGTGTTGCCAGGTCTGTTTGGATAAAAATCGGGACAGATAGTAAAACAAATCGGGATTTAGGGTTTTAGATCGGGACAAATACTTTTTTTTTAACAATGATTTTTTTAGATGGGAAATCATTCAATGACTTTCCCCTCTGGGGTGGAACGAGAGGGCGTGTGAAAATTTTACTGAGTAAAACCCAGACTTCTTCAGTCGTTCTTTGAGTTTCAGGGTTTTTGATTTATCGGGACTTTTAGCGTCACGATCAGATGCAAATCGGGACGTGTCCCCAGACCCCTAAAAATCGGGACATCCCGCGCAAATCGGGACGCCTGGCAACACTAGTCACAAAGGACATCTCGCATAAACTCAAGGTCGTTATTAACCGCTGTCTTCCGTATTCTCGGTATTTTTTGGTCCGAGAAAATCTCGAATGTAAATCTGTGGGAACGCAGCGGTACTGGACCAGTCTCAGGTTCCGAAGGGACCCTGAACATATACCAAGGCAAGCTCAAGTCTAGAATCTTCATGGAAAGTGAGGGTGTAAAGCAATGGTGCCCCCTGCAGGGTAGCGAACACGGCAGGCATTATATTTCAAGCTAACGGAGTCTCTGTTTCCTGATAGCTACAACCTAGGGGTCTTTAAGTTAAGATTGAATAGGTTACTTCTAGGCAAGCGTGCTCCATCGTCGACCTCCACCTCACTTGATGGTAAACGATGATGTAGCGTTTACCATCAAGTTATATAGTGGTCAAACGCAAGCTTATGCATGATACAAATAATTAAGTTATAGGCAAAGAGATTTAATAGTATAAGGACCGATTTTTCAATCATCAGTTAACTTTTATCTGAGGAATAAATATGGCGGTTTGAGATAATTTCTATACAAAAGCTGTCAAAACGTCAAACATATTCTTCAAATAAAATTTATCTGGCGACTGAAAAATCGGCACTAGAGCGTATAAATACACCAGATATAAATGATGATGATAAAATGAAAAAAGAAAATAATAATAAAAAAGACGTGTGGCACTCGGGGACTGCCGCGGTAAAGCTATTGCATAGCATTTTTTATCAACTTATGCAGTATTTTTTTTCCTTTGTTTTTTTTCTTTGATATTAATTGAAGTTACACTTTTTGAGCGTGGTGACGGATATGAAAACAAATGAGTGGGGGGTGTTAGGTTATTTTCGTTACGGAATTTCTGTACTCGGTCTCCACGCTCAAGGCCCGCGATAGAAGCTATGCAATAGCTTAAAAAAAAGAAAAATATGAATAATGTTGAGTAATGTCTTTGGTTAGAGGGCTGTACGAATAGTCACCTAGCAACACCCCTAGCCATTGGCAACATGCTAATATTCCTACCCTTCTGAATAGTCCACAATTAATTGTGTTATTCAGTATAAAATTTGATACAAATAAAAAGAGGAGAAAATACCTACCCATCCTAGTGGGATCACACTAGGCTTGTTACGGAAGCCAAATTTCGACATCCATGGAGATCCATTAGGTGAGATTGTGGTCAAACGCGAGCCTATCAATAATAATAAAAAAAAACCGGCCAAGAGCGTGTCGGGCCACGCTCAGTGTAGGGTTCCGTAGTTTCCCGTCCGTCAAAATAAGTGTACCCACTAATGAGTTTAACCCTAGATAGATAACCATATTTCACTATACACTAAAGATAACCCATACGTCGACTCGACGTACGAATGTTTGAGTGAGCATATATTGGATTATGTATATACTAGGTTTATAAATGTGATATTATATATTATGTACTTTAATTGTATTGTGAGTAAATGAGAAACATTAGAGTTTATTTATATATTTACTAGAAAAAAAAATTAAAGAACAGAACAAGGCAGTTCTTACTTTACCAATCTTAAGCATTTCGGAAACTCTCCGTCAGTCGTATAACTTACTATGTATACTTTTTAAAATTAACTTTTTACAATCTCTATAATATAAAAAACCTAAGAAAATAACACTTTTTATCCATTTTAGCCTCAAAGGTACTTAGAACAAGCGCTGGACTGGTGCTTTCCACAAATGAGATTTTTGCAGCGGTCAGATATTATTTTTGTCATCCTTCTAATTTTTTATGGAAGAAAGGCATAATATTTTCTTTCCTTTGCCTCAGGTATACCTTCATGTAGTGTGAAAGGTTCGGCTTGTCTTTTTGGCAATATATCACAAACAAAAACTTATAGATTCGTCTGCATAGTAAGCATTTTCTACCTTGTCTCTATTCATGGGGTCATCGAGGTATTGCCGAGTTTCTTCATAAGTTTTATCATGTCCACATAATATAAGGTCCTAACAAAAGAAATTGGCGTTTGGTATAGGAAGAACGTAAAGTCATTTTTTTTCGTAAAATATTTGTTAGTCAAAGTATGCACCGTTGTTATCTATGCACTTTTGCCATCTCATAGGTAGTTCATGGATCCTTTTACTAAATATACCATGGGGGCGAGAATCAATAAACTCTTTGAAGGCGGTTTGGACTGTCGCATCGGAATTGAATTTTTTTCCTTGTAAGAAGTTGTCCAAATTCCAGAAAAAATGGTAATCTTTTGGAGCAACGTCCGGGGAGTACGGTGGATGTCGCAGACATTCCAATTGTAGACAAAATGCTAATTTCGTTGTAAGGACCTAAATTAGCCACTTGTTCTACCTTTAATAGCTGTACAATGATGGTCGTGTTTTGCTCTAAGAATTTGTCACTGTGGCATGATAGTACAAATCAGCATACTTGGCGAAGCATTTTCAGGAGTTTCAGGATCATTTCCAGAAACATCTTCAATATCGAATGGGTATACCACTAGGAGAACACTCACTTTATTCTTTGGTATCACTCTGTACTTTATCTTCTAATAAATTGTCTTCAATTTCACTGTCCGACCCCTGAATCTCTTCATGGCTCGTTTCATGCA
Organism: Mythimna albipuncta; assembly: GCA_929112965.1. Lineage (NCBI taxonomy): Eukaryota > Metazoa > Arthropoda > Insecta > Lepidoptera > Noctuidae > Mythimna > Mythimna albipuncta. The sequence continues at coordinate 5,856,337 of OV815985.1, read as the reverse complement.
ACAACTGACTGATTTCTGAACCGTCTGTATGATTTTGTGACGTCATTATGTTATTTTTATTGTCATTATAACAAGTAAAAAAACTAATAAAAAAACACGTATGTTTATTCTCAAAAAAGAAAGTAACACATTTTCCCAATAGTCTAGAAACTGACACTAAAGATAACCATACGTCGCTTCGACGTACGGTAGATAAATATCGACGAAAGTATTGCACTTACCCAAGTGTTAAGGGTGTGTTCTGCTAGCTCCGATAGCCGACTGAGTTGGCAGGAATGGGCAATTTAGTGATGCAAAAAACAAACGAGTTACAACATTTTTTCAAATTCGAATACGTCGTTTCGACGTAGGTTATCTATCTAGGGTTAAAAAAATGCTTGCATATACGATTATACTACAAACTTAATCCAGAAATTATTTTGTAGAACCTTTTTGTCTTTTTTGTACAAAAACTGTTCTTTCCATCAAGTTTAAAATAATTTTCCTAGAAAGTCCTTATTAAGTTCTACTTTTCAAATGTTTTTCATATTCTCTAAACTTATGGTTCAAAAGTTAAAGGGGGGGGGACATTGCTTTTTACTTTTGGAGCGATTATTTCCGAAATTATTTACATTATCAAAAAGTGATTGTAGTAAACCCCTATTTATTTTTAAATACCTATCCAATAATATATCACACGTTAGGGTTGAAATTAAAAAAAAAATCACTTCCCACTTTCAATATAGGGGGGCTACCCTAATAAAACATTTTTTTTTTTCAATTTTTATTTTACCACTTTGTCGGCGTGATTGATATATGTACATATTGGTACCAAATTTCAGCTTTCTAGTGCTAACGGTCACAGAGATTAAGCGAGGACGGACAGACAGATAGACAGACATGGCGAAACTATAAGGGTTCCTAGTTGACTACGGAACCCTAAAAACTAAACTACTCCGTAAACACTCTCATAAATAACATTTAAATTTAGTGCGGGCACACTTTTATTTAGCAAACTCTCGAAATTGGATATTAGAGTCTGTCTAATAAGTTAAACGACTTGGCTTATTATTAAGGTAAAATGAAATCTGATGTAGTCAACACTGGTTCAATAATCAAGGTTGATGAAGCGGTCTTGATCATTGTTCACTAATAGAACCTTATAAAAATATCGAATCTATATATTTTTTTAAATATTATACAAAATTCCCAATTCGTTTGACTTTTTAGGCAGACTATTATCTGTGCCGTCCATCACACCATAGACAAGAAAGATATATTCGTTTAAACGTCAGAAAAATGGAGCGATATATTTGAAAATACTGTAATGGAACAAAAGCTTTTGGCGTCATTCTTGTCTCAAGCAGAGATTTCTTACAATATTTTCTAGACAAGGACATTGCAAATTGACGCGGATTGTGTTCAAAGAATTGAGATAGACTTATTTCAAAGACAATATCTGTCGTCAGTGTATCGCGTATTTATATTTTTATGTTATATTTACTTTTTATTTTCATCAGAAATGTAGATATAAGAGAATCAAGGTTACCGATATAGCCCGTAGAATCGCCAAACTTAAATAGCAGTCATGTTCATCAGCCTTTTTAAAGTTCCCACTGCTGGGATTCAGGCCTCCTCTCTAGGAGAGGGAATGGGCCGTAATCCACCACGCGAGCCCAGTGCGGGTTGGTGGATATCACATATCTTCGAATTAAGTGGCAGTAGCAGTACATATTACTCGCAGAACAGATGGTCGATGGAGACGAAAGGTTCTGGAGTGGAGACCATGAACCGGAAGGCGAAGCGTTGGAAGGCCTCCCACAAGGTAGACCGATGACCTGGTTAGGGTCGCGGTAAGCCGATGGATGTGAGACGCACAGGACCGGCGTCCACTGCCAGACACGGACCTCCCTCATGTGTCGCCACAACCAACGGTCCAGTGCGTCTCGTACCCATTGCATTTCTGTGACACTCATCAGCTCTTTAGTCCACCTATGCACTACTGATATGGTATTACAAAATCTAATATTATTAAGAGTTAAAGTTTGTTTTTTTTGTTTGTAGGAGGTAATCTCTGAAAGTACTGGTCCAATTGCTAAAATGTTTTCACCGATAGAAAGCTGTTTCATTCCCGAGTGACATAGGCTATATTTTATGTACGCGGGCGAAGCCGCGGGCAAAAGCTAGTTATCAATAAAAATACCGAATTGTATATTTATCCTTATAAATATTATTCAATTATATTTTCCATATGAAACTTATTATTTTTATTTCTTTTTAAATTAATTTGTTTTGATAAAGGCTTGGCTTCAACACTAGGGGGTGGTATCGGTAGCGATGGAAGCCGCGGGAAAATGCTAGTTTTTATTAAATAAATCTCAGGCTTCATACGGATGTCATGTTATTGTAATGACTGTGTAAATATTATGAAGGATGTTATTATTGAAAGACGATAAAATAAACAAAATAATACCGACATATCCGCATCGAACAAGGTTGTAACATTAATTCGGTTATTTTTCCGAATGAACCAAAAAGTGCCATGCTTGAAATAGGGGGCACGTAAGTGCCGCCACCAAGGCAAGCAAAAAAGAGGCACGGCCGTAACATTTTTTTCTTAATGCAGTTCAGGTCATTTTCGATCCCTTACAGCTTTGTCTTGTATAAAACTAGAAGCCTCAATTTTAAGGCGTATAGTCCCTTGAACGATCTGGCCGAAATTATGTGAACGCAACTCTCGCACTCGCCTAGGCGGCAGTACGCAAATCTGTGCAAATATTTGCGGCCAGCAGCGCCCGGAAAGCGCTTTAAATCCATTTTCTCTGCGAGATATTGATTGATTTATACATGCAATGTTCACTTTGAAGAATATTTAACCACCAATTTTTATGTGTAAAAATGTTTCTAAAGGTCCAAGCCGTTTCGAAGGAGTAGGGAAAAGTTGCGAAAAGTTGCGAAATTGCTAAATATTTTTTTTAGACAAAAGTATTAATTGCACGAAAAAATCAAATGTTGATATTATTGTTCATGAATCTATAATAAACATTTTTTTTTTTCAAACCAATTGACCTAGCCGTTACGGAGGAGTAGGCCTCAGAAAATCACTGTTTTAAGGCACTTTTCGGGCGCTTGGCCCTTAAGTAACCAAGCAGGCACTGTATAAACACGGTATATTTAAAAATTCAATCAATTTGAACCAGTACTTTAAGAATTATAACTGGTCAAAATTTCTTAATTTTTTCAATCACTGACTTGTTTATGGCGTTGCTCTATTCATGCTCATTGCCATTGACAATATTTTATTTTAAAATAACAAAATTAAACGTAAGAATCGATTACTCGCGAAATTATTAAAATACTAGCTTTTGCCCGCGGCTTCGCCCGCGTGGCATTAGGTACTTAAGGAATCGGGATAAAAGGCCTATGTTCTTTTCCATGTCAAAAGCTATATGCATGCCAAATTTCATCCAAATCCGTTCAGCCGTTTTTGCGTGTAACAAACATCCAAACATCCACACTTTCACATTTATAATATTAGTTAGGATTACAAAGGAAAATTTGAAAATGGAATAGTTGTTATTAGATTAAAATAATAAATTACAACTAACAGTAGGTATGAAATATAATTATAATAGAAATTTAACGCGCAATTACATTAGGCTAAAAACTACAATAATAAAACGCTATTTCAAACTTTTGAATAATCATTATGAAAAAAAAGTCACTTTGTCTATAATCTATAATCCAGAATTCCAAAAATAAAATTAAAAATTCAAAAATCAAAAATGTAAAATACAAAAATCAAAAATTTGAAATTCAAAAATCAAAAATTTAAAATACAAAAATTCGTAATTCAAAATATTTTATTTCACTTAGAAAACGTCAAAAGTTAGTACAATTTGTCTATGGCCTTTAGTCTACTAAATAATGACCCTGCCCCATCGACGTCACGTCGACGTGTTACATACAAAACCATCTATGATGTAACACGTTACAATACAATTGAAGCGATTCTGTTAATCTAAAATCTTGAACAAATAAAATTATTCAGGTTCAGATTCATTTATTGTTTTTCACGACACGATGGAGCACACAGTCGAGGTGTGCCCTGCTTGGGCGGAGCATCGCCGTGCCCTCGTGGGGGCGATCGCGCCAGGCCTTGGTTGAGGCGATGGTCCGGAGCGAGGAGGAGTGGCAGGCGGTCGCCGACTTCTGCGAAGCAGTAATGCTCGCAAAGGAGGAGGCCGAACGCATCAGGCAACGGCGTTATCGCCGCCGCCGCCGCCGGGATTCTGATCCCGATTTCTGGCCAACGTAGGCGCGGGCTGCTTGACAGTGAGCAATGGGTAGCTGTGGTAGGACCAAGCCCAAATCGTCGACAGCGCGCACTGTTCCCGCGCGCCTCAAGGATTTGTCAGCAACAGCAGGGACCCAGCCGTGTCGAAGCCTACTGGGGCCAGGGTTATCCGAAAGGGCGCTCGAGCCCCGGTATGCAGGCTAGAAGGAACGGGGTGGGTCTTTTAGTCAGTAAGAGTCTGACACTATCTCCCGCTCCGCCCAAGGGCGGGGGATGTCAATGCATGATTTTTCCCACCATAAAAAAAAGGTGGAAGTACTTTAAACATCTCTTAAAATTATTGTTGTAATAACAACAAATCACCCATGCTGTGTACAATATTTTTTACAATCACACGTCAAAAAGAAAAGACACAAAATAACCAAGACAACATAATATTAATTACCACTAGAAAATATAAATTAATTATAAGTACAAATAAATTGGTATCGTCATAATTATTGCATCCTTAAACTATTAAATATCAATTAATTAAATTAATCTACACTAATATAATAAAGAGGTAAAGTTTTTTATTTTTTGTTTGTAGGAGGTAATCTCTGAAAGTACTGGTCCGATAGCTAAAATTTTTTCACCGTTAGAAAGCTGGTTTATTCCTGAGTGACATAGGCTATATTTTATGTACGCGGGCGAAGCTGCGGGAAAAAGCTAGTATTAAATACATTTTAGTCAAAAGATTTGTCATGTGACATCGCGATCCCCCAGCAAACGCCGCGTTCGCTCTTTGATTGTCTTTCTATTGTGTCTTTAATTACGGTATACGAATTCATTACAATTATATGTCAATTATTATATGTACGTGAGTATAATTGTAAACAAAAAAAATTGAAGAACTGTATTCTGATTAAACTTTTTTCGTTCACAGTTCATAAATAAATTATTTTTTTCGTAAATTAATTAATGTTTTAAAATGTCTTTCCTCGATTTGACAGTAAATCGTGATGTCACAACATGGCGGGCGATCCTATTCTCATTTGGAACACATTATATAGTAAGTTATTGTATTCGGAACCGCGTCACAATCGCCCAAAGTTCAATAACACACAAAGATCTTTTGTAAAACCAGTATCAAACTGTAGGTAGGTCATACCAAACAGGTTTTATGTGCATCAAACGGCTCGCGAACTGATACTATGCAGTTTATTCAAAGATTTTAAGAGCCGGTTAAAGTCACTTTATGAAATCTGCCCGTGTCTATGTCGGAGTTCGCGGACCCGTAACTGCGATTTTTATAATAGTTTAAAACACGCTTTTAGCACGCACTAAATTTAATACCCATATCATGGTGCATTTCAAATAGCCAATCTGCCATATTGGATTTGAGTCACGTGACTTTTTTTTCGTATTCTTGACAGCAAACTCTTTCATTTGATACCCATATCATGTGGATTTCAAACAGCCAGTCCGTCATCTTGGGGAGGCCGCCATATTGGATTTGTAATGACGTTTCTTAGCTAGTCATGTATTGTCATCAGAACTCATAGCGTGTGCAAAATTTTATCCTAATCGAAGACCGGGAAGTGGGTCAAATTAAGATTACAAGATTTTCTTACATACATAACTATTCAAGATTTTTGTTTTTACCCGAACCATATAAAAAACAAGCTTTATTATGTTATGCAACTTACAAATATTTCCGTGACGTAATCTCGTAGATATCACGTTTGAAATCACAAGTTGGGTCAGGTTCGCGATTTTTTTTCTTATCGAGCCAACTAATTTATATCATGTTTCGATTTTTACCAAGCGGATCCTCATACGGTCAATTTCATAGTGTTTTCTTTTATATTTGTGGATTTCCATAGGTTTCAATATGTTCAAAATTAGGGTGGTCCTTTAGTCAGTAAGAGTCTGATACTATGTATGATCTCCCGCTCCGCCCAAGAGCGGGGTTGTCATTGGATGATTTTGCAACCATAGAAAAAAAAGTACACCTCGTTGTAGCAATTTTATCTGTGAACGTGAATTCGTAAAACCCACAGTAAAACCTCAACAGACCAGCTTTTAAAATTGGAATGTAATGTAGGTAAGTTTTAAAAATGGCGGTGACTCATCATTGTTTATGGTTACTACATATTGAACGTTTGTCCGAAAATAGATGACTAGTTTAAGTTTTATATTTGAAGCGTTAAATCCAGCCAAGTTTGAGTCGGACTCGCGCATCGTAGATCCGTACCGTCCGTAGCCAAAATACGGCAAAAAAAAAAAACACGTTTTGTTGTATGAGAGCTACCATAAATATTTGTTTTATAGTCTGTCTAAAAAGTCAAACAACTTGGGAATTTTGTGTAATATTTAAAAATAATTATATTTGATACTTTTTATAAGGTTCATCTTTTAGATGTAAACAACGATCAAGATCTCTTAATCGACCTTGATTATTGAACTAGTGTACTACATCAGATTTCATTTTGCTCTAATAATTACCCACGTCGTCGTTTGACTTTTTAGACAGTCTCTATTCTGTTTTTAGGGTTCCGTAGCCAAATGGCAAAAAACGGAAACCTTATAGATTCGTCATGTCTGTCTGTCCACCCGTATGTCACAGCCATTTTTTTCCGAAACTATAAGGGCTATATTGTTGAAACTTAGTAAGTAGATGTATTCTGTGAACCGCATTAAGATTTTCACACAAAAATAGAAAAAAAAACATTTTTGGGGGTCCCCACACTTAGAACTGAAATCCAAAAATTTTTTTTTCATCGAATCGTTACGTATGGGGTATCTATGGATAGGTCATTAAAAATGATATTGAGGTTTCTAATATAATTTTCTTCTAAATTGAATAGTTTGCGCGAGAGACACTTCCAAAGTGGTAAATGTGTGTGTCCCCAACTTCTAAAATAAGAAAATGATAAAACTAAAAAAAAAATTATGATTATCATGCAAACAACAAACGAAAATTGGTTTGAACGAGATCTAGTAAGTTGTTTTTTTTAGTACGTCATAAATCTAAAAAAATACATTATTATTAAAACATCGATCAAAGTTACAACGAACTACAAGAACTTTTATATTATGTTTCCTGCTGCTACGGAACCCTTCATGGACGAGTCCGACTCGCACTTAGCCAGTTTTTTTTTAGTATTTGTTGTTATAGCGGCAACAGAAATACAATTATCTGTGAAAATGTCATCTGTCTAGCTATCACGATTCATACAGTTGCCAAAACGGATCTTGAGCGCTCGGCGTCAGAGAGGGGATCGCTTTGCGCATTCCATACATTGGCGAGCCAATCGTCTTCGTTGTTAGATACATGCAGCAACGCAAGGAACGAATCAGGAGTGACGTCTATGACGCGATGGCGCGGCAAGCCAATCACTGACACTCCCCGCCCCCGCGTATCACTTCGCACCACTAAAGAGACCGAATATTTGACTTCTGCGCAACCGCTCAAGATCCGTGATGGCAACTGTAAGAACGGACGGATAGACAGAAGAGTTTTAGTAACAGGGTCCTGTTATAATCTTTGAGTACAAAACCCCAACAATGTGTTCTGATCAATATGAGCCTTCTAACTTCTAATTCACGAGTGCACGATAATTGGTCGTGCGTAATGGAATAATTTGGTGTCCTACACCAAATTTAATGGCGGAATGTGTATATTATTGTGACAAATTGACAGTCTTTTACAAATAAAACTTAACAACCCACACTAGTTTATCGATGGCTTAGAGTGCTTAGATACCTCGCAAATGTGAAATACGTAACTTTTCAGGAGGCACAAGAAACGAAATTAGACCCTTAAGATCATGTAGTTTTAATGTTTTTTATTCAAATATTGGTGTATTTCAACCGCTTGTTTCTCTTGTTGTCAATTTTTTCTGCTTGTTTTGCCACGCCGTCGCGAGGTGATCACACTAAACTGACTCAAGCAAGATACGTATGCATGAAACATCGTAGATGGCGCTACAAGTATCGAATCAAAATTTTTCGTGATACAAGCTTTTCTTTTCAGAAATATAATAAAATAAAATTACCTAAAATTGCATATCCGAGTTTTTCACTAAGTCATCATTATGTGACAACATTGCGTCCAGATAAACAGATAAAATATTATATAGCCTATGTCACTCAGGAATAAAGCAGCTTTCTATACTTAGGTGAAAGAATTTCAGCAAACGGATCAATAGTTCCAGAGATTACTTCCACTAAAATAATTTAAAATATAAATACAAATAATATAAATATATAATAGTTACGTATACGTCAATAATTTGTTAATTGCTATTTTATTTACTTCAAACTATAAGTAAAGATTTAGAGGACTCAATCATGAGACTCATGAGTTCTTTTAAAAAGACTGAATCTTTGAGTTCTTTTTAGCAGGACTCAAATCTTTTTACAAAAGACTCTAAATTCTAAAGGACTTGAGCTCTTAAATTTTATTTAAAAGACTTGAGTCTTCAAAAATAGTTCAAGTCTTATTAAATGAGACTCCAAGACTTGAGTTTCTTACAACACTAGCCGTCAGGATTCCGCTTTTGCCGATTGAGGCACGGAATCCTAAAAATTATTTTTTTACACTACATTATTAAGTAAGTAATACCTTTATGTCTACCCCTTAGGTGCTTTTACCGCCACCCACGTTAGATGTCAGGGCCATAAGCTAGCGAGCCATGTATGTAGGTGTAACAACGTAAAATACATTACTATTGAACACTCACCTTTATCCATTATTTATTATCATTTCTAGATATATTTCACGTAACTTTGAAAGGGTAAAATATGTTAGATATATGTATAGTCGGCCTTTAAATGTTCCCACTGTTGGGACTCAGCTCAGGCCTCCTCAGTCCTCACTAGGAGAGGCATGCATGTATTCGAATTTTTGGTTTTAGGACATGCCGGTTTCCTCACGATTTTCTAGTTTTTATTAAAACTATCTAAAATTTTGCACCTGGCAGCCCTGATTTATCGTTATTTTATCTGTATGGCCTTGGCAGGACGTACGTCAGGATGGATGGTGCGTACGGGGCTTAACGCGCTACAACATCTCGACTAGTGATGTTCAATTCCGCTATAAACTCTAGACGCACTTTGACTAGGGAATAGTATAGACACAAACGCTACATTGCTATACCGTTTTGGCTCCGCTGTTGGGTTTTTTTTTGAGCTAGTCGTTATATTATAGCGCGAAAGGACACTGCGCTGAATATCGCGTGCGATATTCTGACTCGTACTATTTTTCATTCATAGAAAGACAGTCTAACCCTTATTACACTACGCGATACGTCGAACCATAGACTAGATACGTCGTTCGGTTTATGTATAGTGTTTATGGGCCATAGTAGCCTGAAATAAAGAATTAATATTATTATTTATTATTCTCTTTATTAAATTTTTTAACATATAAAATTACATTTTTAAATATTTTTTATTGAAATTATACAAAAGAAAAAAAAAAAAACATTTAAAAATATATATAGTATATTATTATTATTATAGACAAAACAAGTCTGAATAACGCGTTGTGTAATAGATCCTGAAGGCAGAACCAATATAACAAACGCTATACGCTTTAAACAAATATCGTGTTATATTTTGGCTCTATACGTTATATTAACCTAATAATCTCGACTGTATCGAAGCGAACGCACTACAGCATCGCTACTAAAAGTCGCCATGGGTGAAGTGCCTTAGAAGTAGCTAGAGGTACTTAAAATAGAATCCCGTAAACAATTCAAAGTTAGTTAGTCTCAAATTTCGATTGTCAAGTTATTATATTCATTGTTTACTATTTCAATATAGTAATTAAAGTTTGGTTAAGTTATTGTTCGACAATCTAATGAGCTGCGTAAGCTCAAATTTCACGATAACTAACAAATTCATCCACTAATTGACAGATATTTTCTAATCTGTGGTTTTTAGACTCAGAACCGATAAAAGAGAGAATAGAATGGTTAGAATGGCTTTGTGGGCGGAGCAGGAGTGCTACAAAGTAGGGCTATGCTCATAGTTCAACTACCAATAGCGAACTTGCGATCAAAGTGTGCGTGGTCTGTTACTTGCGTAACGCGTTCGTATTGGTTTACTGCCTGTAGTGGAGTTAAAGGGAGGGAGACAAGCGGCGACACTCGTTGTAGTACAAATCGGAAAGTATTTCCTTTCTAACCTTCATCTTTTCTATGTTTTTAGGGTTTCAAAGGATGCCAACGAGATCCTATTACTAAAGCTAGAACTACATTAGACCGAAGCACTCTTGTAACACGCCTAAATTGTACGTAGAACGATGTCGCGTGGCGTGGATCTAGTGTAGCTCTACAAGTCTAGTTTCCATATAAAATGTGTGGCACACGTGTGTGCAGTGTAGTTCTACCTTAAGGCTGCCTTTCCACCAGAGATGTGTGAAGACGCGTAGAGAGGGATGTATTTGTAAAGAACCAATAGAATCGCTTCATTTACCTCGCCTCGGTCAGCACAGCTTTGGTGGAAACGACTTCTGTACCTATCAATTTTGTGGTTACGAGTTTTAATAAATTTATAAATTAAATTTAAAAATTAAATCAAGTCAATAAAGTTAAAAATTAAATCGGATTTCAATACAAGAAACTTTTTTTGCTACGGACGGGATACGGAACTGTCCGTACGCGTTGGCCGGTTTTTTTTTAAATTATAATACCTATTTGTGAAGCAATTTTTTTTAAGCTATTGCATAGCTTCTATCGCGAGCCTTGAGCTTGGAGACCGAATCTAGAAATTCCGTAACGAAAATAACCTAACACCCCCCACTCATTTGTTTTTTGAGCGTTGTGACCGATAAGAAAACAAATGAGTGAACAATCAATCAAAATTCAATTCAATGTGTGAAAGTGTAACTTCAATTAATATCAAAGAAAAAAAAACAAAGGAAAAAAATACTGCATAAATAAAATAAATAAATAATTATAACTGCATAAGTTGATAAAAATGCTATGCAATAGCTTTACCGCGGCAGTCCCCGAGTGCCACACGTCTTTTTTTTCCCCCGGGAGTATGTTTTTCTTGGGATAATCTTCTGCTAACGAAGCAGGTACCTAGTAGGTACCTTACATAATTATCATAACATTATGTCAAGTAACCCTGTGGTTAACTAAGTAAAGACTTGTTATTACATAATTTGCATATCCTATACGTACGTCTACGGACTCTAGCTAGAGGTAAATTCATTTACTCTTAGAATAATATTATGAAAAGGTTAAGTTTATTTTTTTGTTTGTAGGCAAAAATCTCTGAAAGTAAGTACAGGACCGATTGCTTTTTTTCACTGATATAAAGCTGATTTATTCCTGAAAGGCATATATTTTATGTAGGTATGCGAAGCTGTAGGCAAAAGCTAGTACTGCATAATCCTCATACATAATCAGAGATTCTCAATTGCCTGCCAAAGTAGGTAGGTACATAATGATAATATGCAGAACCTTTTATGCTAACCAGTTAGATAAACATACTATGACGTTCTGTACTGTATAAAATGTATCTGTGTCATTAATCAATGTAAACTTAATACGATTACAAATAAATAAACAAACAATCATAATAAAATTTGTTGACGCTTGTATTGCATTGTCCGCCATATTTATTTAATGTTTTTTTTTTCTACAGATAATTGTGAGGCAAAGGAATTTATACGCGTAATGCCACATGTGTTATGCCGTTATGCCTATATTAATTAATTTTACATAAACATAGATAGAAGGTATTTCTTGCGTTTTTATAAGTAGTCACGCAAATCAAATGTACCGTGAACGAAGCAAGCATCGTAATTTGAATAAATTGCACGCGAATTGCATTATTTTGCGTGCTTCTAGCAATTATAATGTCATATCCAGCAGAAGTATGCACAACGGCTGGCTCGTAATTTAAAATTGATTTTTATTTCTTTTTTTTTTACTTCCGTATGTCTATGCACTGATGTATAGTCTGTCTAAAAAGTCAAATGACTTGGGAATTTCGTAAAATATTTAATCATTTAAAAATACTTATTTTCGATACTTTAATAGGTTCTTTTATTAAGAAACAATGATCAAGATCTCTTAATCAATCTTGATTATTGAACCAGCGTTGACTATATCAGATTTCATTTTACCCTAATAATTACCCAAGTGTTTTGACTTTTTAGACAGACTACATTGTCGATCATGTTACCAATTTATAATCGACTTCAAAAAGATGAGGGTTCACCGATTTCTCGGTCAATCGATTTTGAAAATATTTTTTTTTTTATTGAAAGTGCTGAAAGGGTAAAAAAAAAATACAACCGGCTTCAATGTAAAAAAAAAACTAAAAAGTGCAAAATAACTTTAATTTCGAAAGTCGGTGTTAAATAGTGAAGAGATTATAGAAAAAACAACTTCCGAAATTACCTATGTATTTTGCACTTTTTCGGTTAGAAATTTAGAATAGAATAAACTTCTTTCTTAATTTTTTTATTATTATGTATTGATAGGCTTGCGTTTGACCACCATCTCACCTGATGTTAAGTGATGATGTGGTCTCCGATGGAGTAGACCGTATTTTTGTTTAGTAAGATTTTTATGTACAGAATCGAGATCGCCGATGAGAAATACGGATGAAACGCTGAAAAACATGCTCTGAGCAATCTGTTCTGTATATCAATCTATCGTAAACGTACCTACGTAGACAAAAATACGTAATGTTTAAATCAAACAACTCACGAAATGATAACATTAGTAAGTCATGAGAACCAACCAGAAATTCTTTTCCATCAACAAAGCTAATAAACTAGGTAACTTTCAAAAACCTGAAAAAAAAAGTATCTAGACTGAATGTAGTAAACTTTGCCCAAAATAAAAACAAAACTTCATAGACAACCGCACTCCGTTTCGTTCGTTTCATTTTAGTTGACTGTAAACAATTTATATCCGCACAATAGCTTTGTAAAACAAACAAAGCGAATTAAATTAAAGACTATACAATCTAATAAACACGTCCAACTACTTATTTAATTAGAAATGAACCGTAAACAAAGCGTGAGTAATGAAAACCATTGATCCAATTTAGTCTATGTTAGTTACTGACTTGCTACGGGAGGGGTTATGGTTTGTCATAACCTCAAAAAAGTTCTTATACACATTGTAAAAAACATTATTTCTATTTAATTACTCACTTCGTCCGCCTTTGGATGCTTGTGAGTGCAGTGAACATGTTTATGTACACTGATTGTTTCACTAAAGACACTATTTAAACACTGTAACACCACTAAACACAACACTGCACCTACTTTTAAGTACATTTTCGCTAAAAAAGAGATATTTCACTCAGTACAAGTAATAAAAAACTGTTTGTTTACATTTTAAAATTAAAAGAACGTAATTATACGCGCTCACTCCGAGACATTCGCGAGGAAACTAAATTATAAATGAATGAATAGTGCCGTTGAGTGAAGTGAGTAACAATACAACAGCTGATGCCAATCGGAGAATCGGGCGGCCATATAACTTCCTCCTCTCTATCTTTTTCTAGCACACTTAACCTTCGTATGAGAGACAAAGATAGATATATACGCGTGCGTCCTAAGATTGTCAATTGATTTACTAAGTTCACTGCGGAGTAAATCGTATCTTTTAAATGAATTTTATTGCTTAGAATTCTTGTGTTTAATCAGGAAACTCATCCTGTAAACTATTTAGTTACTGTATATTGTTTCAGTTTAGGCTTTCGGAGAAAAAACATAAGGTTACATCGTAGTCTCGATACTTTGTTGATACTTATTAGAGATATCGATTGTCTTGCGACACTCACCATCGTGGCTTACGATTCTTTGATACAATGGGCTAGTGCAGTGCTCGCGTTTTAATATCCAATAAGAATTTCACCGTTAACCTATTTTGTTTATGAGAGAGTTTATGAGACAAATGACTACCTATAAACATCGACCTCTTTGTGTTAATTAATTAGGTACCTACTCGCTCTTTAGGCGAACATTACATGGTAGGTTTTGCTGTCAGTTTTACCACAGTCAAAACCTTGATTGACGAAAAACCTACCGTCTAATGTGTTGCATCTTGCATGACGGTTTTTAGTACTGATTGGCGAAAACCATTATTCATGATTGATGAATTGAATGACGTTTGCATGACCGTGTAAAGTGCACTAGGTTGGTGTGGTGGTGTAGGTTAGAAGTGAATTTTAATCATTTTAATTTGAATTGGTAGATTTTGGTAGGTACAAAAAAAAACAGAAGATACCCATCCCCCACCATTGTTCTACGCGTTCCAAATGAGTATAGGACCGATTCCTATGTTTTGACGTTTCGTCGTACCTAGGTACTTACTGTTAAATCGAAGTTTTGGCAAAATTGAAGAACTTAGAGATAAGTAAAATTGAATTGTGATTAAACTTTTTTCGTCCACAGTTCATAAATAAATTAAATTTTTCGTAAATTAATTAAAGTTCAAAAATTTATTTCCTCTATTTGACAGTAAATCGTGTCGTCACAACATGGCGGGCGATCCTATTCTCATTTGGAACGCATTGTACGTAGTCGCACTTCGCAGATTAGGTACCCTATGAGGTTGCTTTCAGGTTTTTTTTTTTATGGTGGAAAAATCAAATCATCAAAAGATATCTTAATCTAAACCTACTCCTATTCCTTCGTTGCTTTTTATATCAGGGAGGACCGAGATTCCCTTTCTGAAAAAAAAACCTTTAGCCCCAGTACACTTTGACCCTGCTGGCAGTGGCGTAGCTAGGTAACGAATGGCCCTGAAGCAAACTAGGGCCACTATTTTTACATGGGAAAATTGACTTTAAATATTGTACACCTTATGGGTATGTTGCAGCGACCCTAATACAATTGTACCACCTGTGACAAACAATAAATAATTTTGATTTAATTTAATTTGAAAATTTCTAATAACTTCTCTTGCTCTGGCTGGACCGAGACGGAGTGCCAGACTTACTCACTAAAACGAATTGCCATGATTAAAGTAGTGTTACATACAACCTATTTTATTTAGATTTCGAAGGTGGGAGAGTTTTTGGGTAGTTCGTTTAAGAGGTTCTGGGGGGCCCCAGAGTTTCACCGTAGGCGCGGGCTTGCGGACAGAGAGCAATGGGTAGCTCGCTGTCCGGCCTGGTCGAAGCCTATTGGGGCTAGGGTTATCCGAAAGGGAACTCGAGCCCCGTTATGAAGGCTAGAAGGAACGGGGTGGCCTTTTAGTCAGTAAGAGTCTGACACTATCTCCCGCTCCCCCCAAGAGCGGGGGTTGTCATTGATGATTTTTTCCACCATAAAAAAAAGGTTCTGGGGGGCCCCAGAGTTTGGGGGCCCCGGGGCACTGCCCCGCCAAGCCCTTGGGTAGCTACGCCACTGGGCTCCTACGGTTTGATGACATCTCCTTGAGGCGCGCGGAAACAGTGCGCGCTTTCGACGACTTAGGCTCGGCCCGGACGGTTACCGGACGATCGCAAGCCCGCGCCTACGGTGGCCGGAAATCAGGATCGGAATCCCGGTTGGGGTGAGAGGGACGCTCCCTCGCGCGTGTACGTGCGACCTCGTCCTTTGTTAGCATTACTGCTTCGCAGAAGGCGACCTCCTGCCCCTCCTCCTCTTTTCGGACCATGGCCCAAGGCCCGCTGCCAGATCGTTGGAAAACATGTTTAATTTAAGATTTGAAGAGAATTCTTTAGATGGTACGCCGCCGCCAGATATGGTTAAAAATACTTGCAAAAACAATTAAAACTAATATGTTTTGCACCTTTGGACAATTCTCTTCAGTGCAAAATAAACAAAAAAGACGTGTGGCACTCGGGGACTGCCGCGGTAAAGCTATTGCATAGCATTTTTATCAACTTATGCAATTATAATTATTCATTTATTTTATTTATGCAGTATTTTTATTCCTTTGTTTTTTTTTCTTAGATATTAATTGTAGTTACACTTTCACACATTGAATTGAATTTTGATTGATTGTTCACTCATTTGTTTTCTTATCGGTCACCACGCTCAAAAAACAAATGAGTGGGGGGTGTTAGGTTATTTTCGTTACGGAATTTCTGGATTCGGTCTCCACGCTCAAGGCCCGCGATAGAAGCTATGCAATAGCTTAAAATGCGTCGTAATTTTCAGAGAAAGTATTTCTTCGTTAAATTGTAAGTGTGTTGAAAGACGTCGTTTGATACACGTGATTTGTCATTGCAGCCCTCGGCTCCATAACACCCTCGACTACGGCTCATGCGCATTCCGCCTCGGTAGCAATGACAATCTTTCTATACTTGTATTAAAATGCGTTCCAAATGACAATAGGTTCGATTGCCATGTAATGACGTTACGTCGTACTGTCAAAACGAAGAGATTTTGGCAAAATTGAAGAACTCAGAGATGAGTAAAATTTTCCTTAAATCAATTAAAGTTTAAAAAAATATTTCCTTGATTTGACAGTAAATCGTGACGTCACAACATGGCGATTGATTCTATTCTCATTTGGAACGTATTATACTATTCCATTTACAATTTTGTATTCAGTTACTTTTGAATAAAAATAATATAAGAAAAATCTATTAATACCTACCTAAATGAGGACCCTTCAAAAGGGTAGGAATATTGGCATATGGCCAATGTGTAGGGGTGTTGCTAGGTGACTACACTCGTAGAAACCTATAACACAAAATATATAGGTACAGAAGTCAATCTACATACTGTGCGCGCTCTCACAACGCACACATAGACACCGCTCACGGACACGATATCTCGGCGCGCCTCGGCCCGCTCGTCGAACAGTTCCGGCTCAAACGCTCATTAGTGTGCGTCCACCGAGCGTAAGTATAAAAAGTGAAGTACATACATGGGATTGTCTTCTGTACCTAGCTATTTTGTGCCTTTAGTTTCTATGGATGGTCGTGTTCACAGAATAAGGTTTAGGAGATTATAATGCCTTTGTTTGCGGGGCCGGCGTGCCAATAAGTAGGGCAATGCTCATAGTTCAAATACCAATAGCAAACTTGCAATCCAAGTGTGCGTGGTCTGTTAGTTGCGTAATGCGCGTTCGTATTGATTTATTGCCTGTAGTGGAGTTAAAGGGTGGGAGGCAAGCGGCGACACTCGTTGTACTACAAATCGGAAAGTATTTCCTTTCTAACCTCTTGCATCTTTTCTGTGGTTGTACGGGTTGTAAGTGATTTTTTATTATGATAGGCTTGCGTTTGGCCACTATCTCACTTGATGGTAAGCGATGATGTGGCTGACGATGGAGCACGCTTGCCTAGAAGTAACAATAATCACTCTTGACACAATGTCCAATAAGATTTTTTTTTTTCGATGGGCAAAATCATCCTATGACAACCCCCGCTCTTGGGCGAAGCAGGAGATAGTGTCAGACTCTTACTGACTTAAAAAACCCATCCCGTTTTCAAGCCTTCATACTGGGGCTCGAGCGCCCTTTCGGATAACCCTGGCCCCAATAGGCTTCGACACGGCTGGGCCCCTGCTGTTGCTGACAACTCCTTGAGGCGCGAGGGAACAGCGCGCGCCGTCGACGACTTGGGCTTGGTCCGGACAGTTACCGGACGGCCTGACAGCGAGCTACCCATTGCTCACTGTCCGCAAGCCCGCGCCTACGGTTGTCCAATAAGAATCAATTTGTGAATAAATAAACTGAACTTTACTAGAAAAAACCTGGAAGTGCTAGTCGGACTCGCACAATGAGGATTCCGTACAAACTTATCAATGACAACAGTTCTGCTCCATTCCCGAATGAAGATTTTTTCGAATCGCATTTTTTTTTTTTTGTGTTGTAACTAAAAATTTTCAGGTTTCAGATTTTTCCGTTCCGTGTGGGGATCATTTCTTTTTCTTTTGAATTACGGAACTCTAAAAATCCCGCTAAAAACCAATAGGGGTGTTGCTAAGTAATCACTCATAAAGCTCTATGATTGTATAGCATTAAACCTCTATGATTGTATAGCATAGTCGGCCTTATAATGTTCCCTCTGTTGGGACGTTGGGAATCACTTAAGCCTCCTCTCTAAGAGAAGGAATGGGCCGTAATCCACCACGCGGGCCCAGTGCGGGTTGGTGGATGTCACATGTCTTCGAATTTTTAGTTCTAGAACTTACTTTAGTTTCCTTCACCGTTTTGATAGCAGTGGTGATTAAATAAATTACACAAAGTAATGCGCCTGGCTGGGATTGATCCCGCGATACTCGTAAGTCAGGGCCGTTACCACTCGGCCACCACTGCTCTATCTCTCTCTATGGTTGTATGTCATGTAAGTACTGATTATAGAGGTAGAAACGTACTCTTACGCATGTTAAAGAGGTGACTCAGCAAATTGTAATTTCCGGAATCGGCAGTCATTTGAGTTACAAAATAGTACCACAAAATAGATAGGTACAGAAGACAATCTCATGTATGTACTTCACTTTTTATACCTACGCTCGGTGGACGCACACTAATGAGCGTTTGAGCCGGAACTGTTCGACGAGCGGGCCGAGGCGCTGCGAGGTATCGTGTCCGTGAGCGGTGTCTCTAAACCACCAACGAAAATTGGTTTGAACGAGATCTTAAGTAGTTTTTTTTTTAATACGTAATAAATCTAAAAAAATACACTATTATTAAAACATCGATAAAAGTTACAACGAACTACAAGAACTTTTATATTATGTTACTTGCTGCTACGGAACCCTCCATGGGCGAGTCCGACTCGCACTTGGCCGGTTTTTATACTTACGCGCGGTGGACGAACACTAATGAGCGTTTGAGCCGGAACTGTTCGACGAGCGGGCCGAGGCGCTCCGAGATATCGTGTCCGTGAGCGGTGTCTATGTGTGCGTTGCTCGAGCGCGCTTTGTATGTAGATTGACTTCTGTACCTATCTATTTTGTGGTAGTACATAGTTTATCCGCGTTTAATGTGCACGTAACATTTTATTATGGTCAGGTAGTGTATAAATATGTATGTTCTATGTCCGACAAGTAGCTTAACAAGGTATAAATACTACATAATTGTTAGTGTATGCGAACCGTGAATACAATTTGTTCAGAATCAGTAATCCAATAGTTTTTACACCATGTTAGATGTTTATCCTAAAAATTAAAAAAAAAAAAACTGGGCAAGTGCGAGTCGGACTTGTACACGCAAGTTTCATACAGATCATAGCGAGCACTAGGAGCCAGCAAACAGCTGGGTACAAGTGCAAAACCACCTCTCAGACGCCTGGATGGCCCGGTGACTATGTATTTTTACATTTACATAACAAGTTTATAACTTTGCGAATTTTCATGGTATAGTTGACATTTCGTACAGATTCTTTACAAAAAAAAAATAAAAAAAAAATACAACCGACTTCATTGTTAATAAAAAAAACTGAAAAGTACAAAATAACTTTAATTTCGGAAGTCGGTGTTTCTATAATAGTTTAGCACTTTAGTCGTATTTAACACCGACTTCCGAAATTAAAGTTATTTTGTACTTTTCAGTGTTTTTTTAACATTGAAGACGGTCGTATTTTATTTTGTAAAAAGTTTTTTATTTTACACTTTTTAGTTATGGTACCACCACTAAAAAGTACCTCTCAGCCAAACTTGAATACCTTATAGCCAGAGAGCATCTCATAACGATTCTAATAATCCCAAACACGGTTAGATTACATTAATTTCCCTCCTGGCTTCATCATCAGATCAGTCCGATACATCCCCTCCCCCTTTTTCTTCAGCCAGTCATCGACTACACGTATAAACAAAGCCATTTTACTTGTAACGACAGTTCTGCTGTGATCCTATGAGGAGTACTGTGCCATATCTTCGAAGTTCATGATCAGATCATAACAATATTTTTATGGGACCAACTTGGAAGCATAACCTTTCAATCAAAAAAGAATTTTCAAAATCGGTCCACAATTGACGAAGATATCGGTTAACAAACATGAAAAAAAAAAACATACATTCAGCCGAACATAGAACCTCTTCCTTTTCGATGTCGGTTAAAAATACTAGACACGAGATTCGTTTCGCACATACTAAAAATAAAGCTGTACAGATTTCCGGAAATCCGGATCCGTCAAAATTCTTGGTAGCAAACAGTCTTGCTTTAATTAACTTCGCCATTTAAATACATAGGCTACTAGCATAACAGCTAAAACAAACAAACAAACTTACCTTTCAAGGAAATAAAGCTGTACAGATTTCCGGAAATCCGGACCCGTCAAAATTCTTGGTAGCAAACCGTCTTGATTTGAATAACTTCGCCATATAAATACATAGGCTATTATCATAATAGCTAAAACAAACAAACTTACCTTTCAAAAGATACCTCTAGATATGATATTATATGGTGTGATTTCGAAGTTCGAGCGCCGTCTCATTGTGAATCTGTGATCATTTACTTTACGTGGGTAGGTCTGAAAATTTTCCGACCTCAAGACTCAATGCAAACTATTACCGGCACGGATCTTGAGCGGTCGGCGTCAAACAAAAAAACCCAGTCTTAGTACCTTCGTTGCCTTTCATACCAAGGCCGGGTTTTCCTTTCAGAAGCAAACCGTTGGTTCCAGTAGGCTTTGACCCTGCTAGGCCCCTACGGTTTGCTGACAACTCCTTGAGGCGCGCGTGGAACGATTCGCGCCGTCGACATCTTGGGGTCGGGCCGAACGGTACAACTACTGGCACGAATCTTGAGCGCTCGGCTTCAGAGTGCGGATCGCTTTGTGCATTCCATACATTGGCGAGCCAATCGTCTTCGTTGTTAGATGTAGCAACGTACAGCAATCGGGTCTAGGGATCGAACCGCAAAATTAAGTTTGTTTTTTATTGTAAATACTTTTCCGGGATAAAAAGTACCCTATGTGGTGCCCAGGATATTAAAGAATAATTATACCAAGTTTCATCGTAATCGAACTGGTAGTTCTTGCGTCATGCCTGAACAAACAGACAGACAGACAAAAATTTTTTTATCACATTTTTGGGTTCGGCGCCGGTCTAGTAACACCCCCTGCCATTTATTTTTTTGATATTTTCAATGTACAGAATTTTCATTTCTACAGATTTATTATAAGTAAGTAGAATTACTTCTATAAAGATTACTTCTATCGGATTTCGTACTAAAACAGACAGACAGAGTTACTTTCACATTTACAATATTAAGGCTTATAGTCCCTTGAACAGTTGAACCATCTGGCCAAAATTATGTGGACGCACCTCTCGCACCCGCCTAGGCAACAGTACGCAAGTCTGCGCATTTATTTGCGGCCAGCAGCGCCCGGAAAGCGCTTTAAATCCATTTTCTTTGCGAAATATTGATTGATTTACATATGCAATGTTCACTTTGTAGAATATTTAACCACCAATTTTTTTGTGTAAAAATATTTCTAAAGATCCAAACCGTTTCGAAGGAGTAGGGAAAAGTTGCGAAATTGCTAAATTTTTTTTTAGACAGAAGTATTATTAGCACGAAAAAATCAAATGTTGATAATGTTGTTCATGAATCTGTAATAAACATATATTTTTTTCAAATCTATTTACCTGGCCGTTTCCGAGGAGTAGGCTTCAGAAAGTCACTGTTTAATGACACTTTTCGGGCGCTTGGGTCTTAAGTATGGATATGGATTGTGTGCGCATACTTCATGAGTGATGTGAGCAATGAAAATAACACTTGAAATAGAAAAATCTCCCCATGACTATTACGCCTACTACGTACCTTCATACGTAAGAGCTAAATAAATAACTTTCGCCTTCACACATTGACAGTTCTATCACGTAAGGTTACGTAAAATGGTCAATATATGTCAAACGCGTGCTAAATATATAATCAGCTTGTTTAACTTGTGACCAGCGTGTTATTTCGTCATGGACAGTAATGGCATTTTTATGTGGGTGAATTGGCATTTTTCTATAGTAGCTACTTGATGGACGGACTAGGCACAGAAGATAATCTACATACAAAGCACGCTCGAGCAACGCACACATAGACACCGCTCACGGACACGATATCTCGGAGCGCCTCGGCCCGCTCGTCGAACAGTTTCGGCTCAAACGCTCATTAGTGTGCGTCCACCGAGCGTAGGTATAAAAAGTGAAGTACATGCATGAGATTTTCTTCTGTACCTATCTATTTTGTGGATTAGGAAAGTAACGGAAGTGGTTTTACCTACCTACCTTATCGGAACCGAAGTATTTTTTTTTTTGTTTGAATCGGAACCGAACTTGGATGTCGATGTGGCGAAACGTCAAATGAAAAACCAATATAAATCCGAGTAGTGCGTACTATTTTGGTTTAGTTATTCTGCTGTCATTGCGCAGCAGGAAACGGGGAATTCCTGGCTAACGCAGACCCGTGGCTGTACCTACCATAGCAGAAGGTTTTAGAAAACCTCATAGGTGCTCATGCTAGATTCGCTTTGATAACTCAAAAAAACCGGCCAAGTGCGAGTCGGACTCGCCCATGAAGGGTTCCGTAGCAGCAAGTAACATAATATAAAAGTTCTTATAGTTCATTGATCTTCAACGAATCAGATTCAACTTTGATCGATGTTTTAATAATAGTGTATTTTTCTTATGACGTATTAAAAAAAAACTAGGTACTTACTAGATCTCGTCCAAACCAATTTTCGTTGGCAGTTTGTATTTGTACATCATATATTTTTTTTAGTTTTATCATTCTCTTATTTTAGAAGTGAGAAGGGGGGGGGCGACGACGAGTGGTTAAATGTAACCACTTTGGAAGTGTCTCTCGCGCAAACTATTCAGTTTAGAAAAAAATTGATTTGAGAAACCTCAATATCATTTTTGAAGACCTATCCATAGTACCCCACAAGAGTTTGATGAGAAAAAATTTTTGATTTTCAGTTCTACATACTGACAATACGGACGGACAGACAGACAGACATGACGAATCTATAAGGGTTCCGTTTTTTGCCATTTGGCTACGGAACCCTAAAAATGGCGAAATGAGAGAAGAGAAATGCACACTGATTGACCGACAAATAAATAAATGTTCTACTTACGTACTTCGACCCAAACTAAGGTCCTCCCTTGTACTATTGAAACTAGGAACAATGAAGGTACCATATACACCCAGACCTAACAATCTTTTTCATCAACAATCATTTGTGTCGGTGTGGGAATCGAACCCGACCATTTTTTTTCCGGTGGGAAAATCATCTAATGACATCCCCCGCTTTTAGGTGGAGCGGGAGATAGTGTCAGACTTTTACTGACTAGAAACCCGTTCCTGTTCCTTCGTTGCCTTTCGTACCGGGGCTAAACTATCTTTCGAACTAACCCTGGCCCCAGTAGGCTTCGACCCAGCTGGGCCCCTGCTGTTGCTGACAGCTCCTTGAGGCGCGATGGAACAGTGCGTGCCGTCGACGACTTGGGCTCGGTCCGGATAGTTACCGGACGGTCTCAGTCTTGTGTCTTGGGCTCGGTCCGCAAGCCCGAGACCGCATCGCCGCCGCAGATCGCCCTCACGAGGGCACGGCGATGCTCTGCCCAAGCGGGGCACACCTCTACTGTGTGCTCCACCGTGTCCTCCAAACCCGACCATTGTCTCAACCGGCGCTCTGTCTCTAAACCACTGCGCCACGGTTCTTCAGGTAGTGAAAAAAAGCCATCCCTGAAAGGCGATTACTGATCTGTTTCTCGATGCCTATTCTTAGGGGTGCTCGGCACGCGCGGGCTTGCGGACAGTGAGCAATGGGTAGCTCGCTGTCCGGCCGTCCGGTAACTGTCCGGACCAAGCCCAAGTCGTCGACGGCGCGCAGTTCCCGCGCGCCTCAAGGAGTTGTCAGCAACAGCAGGGACCCAGCCGGGTCGAAGCCTACTGGGGCCAGGGTTATCCGAAAGAGCGCTCGAGCCCCGGTATGAAGGCTAGAAGGAACAGGGTGGGTCTTTTAGTCAGTAAGAGTCTGACACTATCTCCTGCTCCACCCAAAGGCGGGGGTTGTCATTGGATGTTTTTTTCCCACCATAAAAAAGGGGTGTTCGTCACCCATTGTTTATTTCTCAGGGGTGCTCAAACCCCCGAAAAAAGTGCAAAAAATGGGAAATAAAACAACAAATTAAATAAGAAATAAACACATTTATTAACATAAACACCATATAACACCATATATGTACCTCTATTTACAAATAACCACACATTTATGTAAAACTAATACTCAGTAAAACAAATGCTTTGTTTGTGAAATTTACAACAAAACAACAAACAAATATATTAACTAAACCATAGAAAAGATGAAAGATGTTAGAAAGGAAATACTTTCCGATTTGTACTACAACGAGTGTCGCCGCTTGTCTCACACCCTTTAACTCCACTACAGGCAATAAACCAGTACGAACGCGTATTACGCAACTAACAGACCACGCAAACTTAAGGCTATATTTCACCGAGACACCATGGCGGCGCGACTAGTCGCCGCTACCAACAAAATGTATACAGCTCTATAGAGAGTTACTCACCTGGTGTCCGTTTGGTTGCGCAACCAATTTGGTGGCGCGACCAGCTCGGACGTGTGGCGACTCTGTTGTCTGTATAGTACTACGCGTTCCAATTGAGAATAGGACCGATTCCTATGTTTTGACGTCTCGTCGTACTGTCAAATCAAAGAAATTTTGGCAAAATTGAAGAACTTAGAGATGAGTAAAATTGAAAAACTGGATTCTGATTAAACTTTTTTCGTTCACAGTTCATAAATAAATTAAATTTTTCGTAAATTTATTAATGTTTAAAAATTTCTTTCCTCGATTTGACAGTAAATCGTGACGGCACAACATGGCGGGTGATCCTATTCTCATTTGGAACGCATTGTACAGCTCTATAGAGAGTTACTCACCTGGTGTTCGTTTGGTTGCGCAACCAATTTGGTGGCGCGACCAGCTCGGACGTGTGGCGACTCTGGTGTCTGTATGGTGTCTAGCTTAGTAGCTTAGGGCTATATTATACTGAGACACCATGGCGGCGCGACTAGTCGCCGCTACCAACAAAATGTATACAGCTCTATAGAGAGTTACTCACCGGTGTCCGTTTGGTTGCGCAACCAATTTGATGGCGCGACCAGCTCGGACGTGTGGCGACTCTGGTGTCAGTATGGTGTCTAGTTTGGTAGCTTAGGGCTATATTTCACCGGGACAACATGGCGACGCAAATGGTCGCTTCGCCATGGTGTCAGTGAAATATAGCCCTTATATCGCAAGTTTGCCATTGGTAGTTGAACTATGAGCATTGCCCTACTTTATAGCACGCCTGACCCGACCTCAAGACCGTTCTAACCTCTTCCATCTTTTCCATGGTATGAACCAGTACACCATTTTATGGAACCCTGTTCTTGGTAGTCCAAGATAATTATAAAAACCGACCAACTGCGAGTCGGACTCGCGCACTGAGGGTTCCCGTGCAAACTACAATTCCCGAATGGAGTGTAGAAGATTTTTCCGAATTGCATTTTTTTTTGACGTAGGTAACAATAAATTTACTGTTTTCAGATTTATTCCTATACCTATGCTATAAGACCTTGCTTTGTGCCTCAGGATTCTGGGCAACGGGAAGTACCCTATGGATTTCGATCTTTGAGAGTATCAAAAAGTACGTTTTTTTACGACATAAACGGCCGTACCCTTTGGGTACGAAACCCATGAACAGATATGAACCATAAATATATTATTTTCGTAACCTAATTTCCATATCTTTCTTCAGAAGACCATCTTCTTTTTTAGGGTTCCGTAGTCAACTAGGAACCCTTATAGTTTCGCCATGTCTGTCTGTCTGTCCGTCCTCGCTTAATCTCTGTGACCGTTACCACTAGAAAGCTGAAATTTGGTACCAATATGTATATCAATCACGCCGACAAAGTGGTAACTATAGTGTTAGCCCCCACTATATGTAAAGTGGGAAGTGTTTTTTTTTTATTTCAACCCTAACGTGTGATGTATTGTTGGATAGGTATTTAAAAATGAATAGGGGTTTACTAAAATATTTTTTTGATAATGTTAATAATTTCAACAGTTTTCGTACAAAAAAGACAAAAGGGTTCTACAAAATAATTTCTGGACTAAGTTTGTAGTATAATCGTATATGCAAGCATTTTTTTTAAACTCATAAGTGGGTACACTTATTGTGACGGACGGGAAACTATGGAACCCTACACTGAGTGTGGCCCGACATGCTCTTGGCCGGTTTTTAATTATTATTGATAGGCTCGCGTTTGACCACCATCTCGCCTGATAGTAAGCGATGATGTGGTCAATGATGGAGCACGCTTGCCTAGAAGTAACCTATTCACTCTTGACTTAAAGACCCCTAGGTTATAGCTATCAGGAAACACAGACTCCGGCAGGGAATTCCACTCCTTGGCTGTACGCACAATAAATGTGTTCCCAAAACGCTTTGTGCGTATGGCTTATGTAAAGGTGTAGTCCGATGATGGAACGGACTTGACGGAATTAGATTGTGCAATTCCAGTGCACACTTCCCGAAATGTAAAACATCTCAGACAAATCTGCATGGTTCTCATTTGATTTGACCATTACATGTTTACTGGCGTATCCTCCAAGAGCTATCTTAGCGCTGCATGTTTCAATAGTTCTGTTAGACGAGATAATGCCAATGTAGCGCTGTAGCGAACTTTTGTTTTAACTTTTCAGTATTTTGACAAATAGTTTCCATGAAAGGGCTTCTCTATTACTAGAATATAAGACGATGTTTATGCATTTCAAAGATAATAGTTTTGCAACTGCAATTTAATTCATTAAGGCGTATAGTCCCTTGAACCATCTGACCGAAATTATGTGAACGCAACTCTCGCACTCGCCTAGGCGGCAGTACGCAAATCTGTGCATTTATTTGCGGCCAGCAGCGCCCGGAAAGCGCTTTAAATCCATTTTCTCTGCGAGATATTGATTGATTTACATATGCAATGTTCACATTGAAGAATATTTAACCACCAATTTTTATGTGTAAAAATGTTTCTAAAGGTCTAAGCCGTTTCGAAGGAGTAGGGAAAAGTTACGAAAAGTTGCGAAATTGCGAAAAAATCAAATGTTGATATTATTGTTCATGAATCTATAATAAAAATATATTTTTTTCAAACCAATTACGTTACGGAGGAGTAGGCCTCAGAAAATCACTGTTCTATGGCACTTTTCGGGCGCTTGGCCCTTAAGCCCCAAGCGAACGCCGGCGTTCGCGCATCTATTGTCTCTCTATTGTGTCTGTAATTTCCACGATTATCTTAAGCCTTAAGACTAATGAGGTTTTAACGGTTTTAGATACAAACAACTATTTTTAGTTTATTCGAAACCGGAATATAGTTTATTCAGAATCAGTAACTGAATGGATTCCAATTGTTTTTACACCATGTTATATTTTTTCCCAAAAAATATTTAAAAAGATCACAAGTTGCACACCACCGACTCTAAGTACAACACTGGTCGCGGCAGGTCATAACGGGTATAGGCGTCAGCAAACAGCTAGGTGCAAGTGTAAAATAGCCCCTCAGTCGTCTGGATGGCCCGGTGACTATGTATTTTTGGTGACATAACAAGCTTATACTTTGTGATTTTTCATGATACAGTTATGAAATTTTGTACATAGGATTCTTTACATTGAAATACTAGACACTTGTTTAGGGTTTCGTATACACTGGTAAATTTTGATCGAAATTAATTTCTTTAAGAAAACGTCAGCTGAGCGAGTTCAATAACCTGTAGGTAATAGTCGGCGTTGCGTACAAAATAGATAGCTGATGTTTTCTCAAAGAAATTAATTTCATACATGCGTAAATTAATACGAGTTTTGAGAAAAAAGTACTCTATTATTTAATTTTATCTTTACAAATCGATAGTGTTTCATGTACCGGATCAACCCTCCACGGGATTAAAACGATTAAAATTTAACGGTGTATACTAAAAATAATGTTGTATGAATGTAAAAAAAAAGTGTGGGACACTGGATTATTGACCTTAAGTTTACAGTAGTAGCAGTAGTTTTTCCATACTTTAACTATCCAGTACTGAGTCGGATACTGAATCACTATCCAGTATCCAGTCGGATACTAAATCAGTATCCAGTATCCAGTCGGATACTGAATCACTATCCAGTATCCAGTCGGATACTAAATCACTATCCAGTATCCAGCCGGATACTAAATCACTATCCAGTATCCAGTCGGATACTAAATCACTATCCAGTATCCAGCCGGATACTGAATCACTATCCAGTATCCGATATCCGGCCGGATACTGAATTAATATATGGTATTCGGCCGGATACTGAATTACTATCTGGTATCCGGCCGGATACCTAACAGAAAACTCATTAGTCCAAGCCCATTTATGGGAAGCGATGATGTGGTCGACGATGGAGCACGCTTGCCTAGAAGTAACCTATCTTCACACCCTTCCATCTCTTAGTTGTTCAATGTGATTGCATCTGAACTACCTTTCTTCACTCTTTCCTTATATGAACAAAGTTGTTTGAAAAATTCTTTTGAATCAAAGCATCGTGCGCTGACGCAGTGGGGGCATCTGAAAATGAAATAAAAATAAATATATAACACCTATTTTTAATAGACAGACGGACACCAAAAGTAATCTTATAAGGGTTCCGTTTTTGGATAAAAATCGTCCAAATGACATCCCCCACCCTTGGGCGGAGCGGGAGATAATGTTAGACTATTACTAACTAAAAAACCCAACCCGTTCCTTCTTGCCTCTCATACCGGGGCTCGAGCTATCTTTCAAAACTAACCCTGGCCCCAGTAGGCTAAGACCCGGCTGGGCCCCTGCTGTTGCTGACAACTCCTTGAGGCGCGCGGGAACAGTGCGCGCTGTCGACGAATAGGGCTCGGTCCGGACAGTTACCGGACGGTCGGACAGCGAGCTACCCATTGCTCGCCGTCCGCAAGCCCGCGCCTACGTTGGCCGGAAATCGTGCTCGGAATCCCGGCGGCAGTTGGGGCGTGAGCGCCGTTGCCTGATGCGGTCGGCCTCCTTGCTAAAATTCTAACCATCCAGACCGAGGCCATGATGTCGACGTCGCATACTGTTCTACGCACGCCTCAAGGAGTCGTCAGAAAACCGTAGGGGCCCAGCTGTTCGAAGCCTACTGGGGCCAAGGGTTCGCTTCTGATAGCAAAACCCGGCCCTGCTATGAAAGGCAACGAAGGTACTAAGAGTGCATTTTGTTCAGTAAAACTCTGAGACCTCCCGCACCGCCCAAGGGCGGGAGATGTCATTGGGTGATAAAAAAAGGCATAGAACCCTCAAAATGAATATTTTTACAATATTTTTACATTTATACTCCATCTGTTTAGGTAGTTAACTAAATGTAAACTATCTTAACATGTCTTTTATCGAACAAAATTACTAAAAAAAATATCTAAAAATGTTTAGCATAATCAGCCATTTACAGTTGCCAAAACGGATCTTGATCGCTTTGCGCATTCCATACATTGGCGAGCCAATCGTCTTCGTTGTTAGACACATGGAGCAACGCAGAGAACGAATTAGAAGTGACGTCTATGATGCGATGGCGCGGCGAGTCAATCACTGACCCTCCCCGCCCCCGCGTCTCACTTCGCAACACTAAAGAGAACGAATATTTGACTTCTGCGCAACCAGCTCAAGTTCCGTGATGGCAACTGTAATGTTCCCACTGCTGAGACTCAGGCCTCCTCTCTAGGAGAGGGAATGGGCCGTAATCCACCACGCGGGCCCTGTGCGGGTTGGTAAAAATGTCAATTAGGTATTTACCTAAACCGATGTTAGGTATTTAAGTAAATTTTAATAATATTTGTGTCTTTTATACATTTTATCTACACTAACATTGAGGGAAAATTTGTATTTTTGTGTGTATGTTTGTAATGATTAAACTCAAAAACTACTGTGCCGATTTTAAACATTCTTTCACCATTGGAAAGCTACATTCACCCTGAGTAACATTTTTAAATATAAAAATCAATGCCACTTTTCGTTGTAATTTTATAACTCAAGAACGGGCTCACCTATCCAAACCAAATGTTTAGGCTTTGTTCGGACTATTTAGTAGATGGTTTATGTGAAGTTTGGTAGGGTAGAGTAGGGTATAGTAGGGTGGAGTAGGGAAGAGCGGGAGCGAAGCCGCGCGGGCTAAAGCTAGTAGGCTATATTTGTTGCCCGTGCGAAGCCGGGACGGGACGCTAGTTTTATACAAAAAGAAATCAAGTATCAAGATTGTTTACCTTTAATTAACTACCTAAATCGATGGAGTATAGGTATTCTAAGCTTACCTTGTAAGGAACTGCTTGGACACTGTATGTCCTTGATCGAGGTTCTGGATCACGATATCCGTTAGTGCTTCTATGAATATGGGGTGAGCATTTGGTGTAGCTGCTCTTTCTATCTGTTTGATGCCGGCCTGAAAATATAAACAATTATATTACAACTTGAATATAACTAAGAAGCACTTAAGGCCCGAAACGCCGCCAGGAATCCGATTCCGATTTCCGGCCACGGTAGGCGCTGGCTTGCGGTTTTGAGAGCTGTTAAAATAAATTACACAAAGTAACGCGCCTTGCTGGGTTTGTACCTGCGACCTACAAATCGTAAGTCGGGGCCGTTATGATTCGGCCACAACTGCTCCGTAGTTTTTTATTAAGCTATTGCATAGCTTCTATCGCGGGCCTTGAGCGTGGAGACCGAATCCAGAAATTCCGTAACGAAAATAACCTAACACCCCCCACTCATTTGTTTTTTGAGCGTGGTGACCGATAAGAAAACAAATGAGTGAACAATCAATCTAAATTCAATTCAATGTGTGAAAGTGTAACTTCAATTAATATCAAAGAAAAAAAAAGGAAAAAAATACTGCATAAATAAAATAAATAAATAATTATAATTGCATAAGTTGATAAAAATGCTAAGCAATAGCTTTACCGCGGCAGTCCCCGACTGCCACACGTCTTTTTTTTTTTCTTCGGTGGTTAAAAAACATCTAGGCGACATCCCCTACCCTTGAACACAGCGGGAGATAGTGTCAGACTCTTACTGACTAAAAAACCCACCCCGTTCCTTCTCGCCTTTCATACCGGGGCCGAGCTTCCTTTCTGAGCTAACTCTGGACCCGGTAGGTTTCGCCCCATCTGGACCCCTTTTTTATGGTGGAAAAAATCATCCAATGCCAACCCCCGCTCTTGGGCGGAGCGGGAGATAGTGTCAGACTCTTACTGACTAAAAGACCCACCCCGTTCCTTCTAGCATTCATACCGGGTCTCGAGTTCCCTTTCGGATAACCCTGGCCTCAGTAGGCTTCGTCCCGGCTGGGTCCCTGCTGTTGCTGACAACTCCGTGTGGCGCGCGGGAACAGTGCGCGCCGTTGACGACTTGAGCGGTCGGACACTGAGCTACAAATTGCTATGGTGGATATAAATTCATTCAGTTACTGATTCTGAACAAACTATATTCAGGTTTCGTAGTAGTATATTACTACTAACAATAATGTTGTATATAAGACAGATAAATATCTTACCTCTTTAGCAACATCATAACAATATTCAATGTCCAATTCGTGTAAAGTCTCAATGTGTTCATTGACAAACGCAATAGGTACTAGTAGGAGATGCTTGACGCCTTGCTTCGCGTACGCCTGTAATATTAAACAGAATTTCAATTAAAAATCGTCAAATAAATACTCTTATACAGTTACTAGCTTTGCCCGCAGCTTCTCCTGCATAAAATATAGCCTATGTCATGTTTGTAGGAGGTAATCTCTGGGAGTACTGGTCCGATTGCTAATTTTTTTTCACGAATAGAAAGCTACTTTATTCCTGAGTTACATATATTTTGTGTACGCAGGCGAAGCCGCGGGCAAAAGCTATTTTTTATATATATATATATATATTTTTACTTTTATTTCTGATGTACTATAAAGAATATAATCTATTAATAATATTTTTTTTTTTTTATGGTGATGGCAGGAAGAACTACCTTACCTTGATAGCATCGTCGGTATAAGGCTGCAACCACGGCAATGGTCCCACTTTGGATTGCCACACCAATCTGTATGGGTTTGGCAGTCCTAACTGTAACATCGTGTTCGCAACCGTTGCTGCAACCTCATGGGGATAGGTGTCGCCTCGTGATACAGCCTGCAACGTTCCAGGGATGAATTATTTAAAAAAATGGGCAAGTGCGAGTCCCCATCAGCAGGCTTAGGGCTATATTTCACGTCATTAGTCACGAGACTTCTCCGTAGATAATGTCATTACCATACCGTAAAACGGGGTGAATAGGGACTTAGGGGTGAATAGAGACAAAACTTTGGTTTGGTTTTTCACTTTGATACTATAATATCGGCCTCTAACAAAGCATCGATTTTTTAGAATAATAATTCATTAATAAATTGATAGAGTTAAATGCTGCAAAAAATATTCAAATATCGAGAAAATACCCTTTAAAGTTTTGTCTCTATTCACCCCATTTTACTGTACATTTTGTAATTAGTACAGATGAATCGGATATCTGGTACCTATCCGATAATTGTATTGACTATCCAGCCGGATACCAGATAGTTATTCAGTATCCGGCCGGATACTGGATAGTAATTCAGTATCCGACTGGATACATTTTGTTGGTAGCGGCGACTAGTCCCTCCGCCATGGTGTCCCGGTGAAATATAGCCCTAAGCTACCAAACTAGACACTACACAGACACTAGAGTCCCTACACGTCCGAGCTGGTCGCGCCATCAAATTGGTTGCGCAACCAAACGGACACCAGGCGAGTAACTCTCTATAAAGCTGTATACATTTTGTTGGTAGCGGCGACTGGTCGCGCCGCCATGGAGTCTCTGTGAAATATAGCCCTTAAAATAACCCAAAGGGCAATGGAAAGGGCTACGCTCGGAGTTTCCTTGTGTGATTGAATCAGAAATGAAGATGTCCGCAGGAGAACCAAGGTTGCCGACATAGCACGAAGAATCGCCAAACTTAAGTGGCAATGGGCAGGGCACATTGCTCGCAGAACAGATGGCCGTTGGGGCCGAAAGGTACTGGAATGGCGACCACGTACCGAAAGACGCAGCGTTAGAAGGCCTCCTACAAGGTGGACCGATGACCTGGTAAGGGTGGAGGGAATACGATGGATACGAGACGCACAGGACCGTTCATTGTGGCGACACTTGGGGGAGGCCTAAGTCCAGCAGTGGATGTCTTTCGGTTTAAATAATGTGATAATGTTGATGATGTAATAAAATTGTGGCGGGGCGAGTACGTGCACTTTTCCGCACTAGTGCGAAAAGCGGTAAATATTTTTATATTACTTTAGCTGCCAAACATGGCGTCGTATCGCGAGAGAGGCGGTGATGCGGGACTCGACGGAGACATGACCACGACAAATCTGTCAATAGTGTACGACTAAGGGTGAGTTGCACCATTTAACTATAACAATAACCAAACCATAACCAGCCGTGAAACGGCCGCCTATTGGTCAATTCGACGATTTGACAACTGTTAACGGCTTTGTTATTGTTATAGTTAAATGTTGCAACTCATCCTAATATTTATACTAACCTTCAAAGGCAAGCTGTGTGCAGTGAATAATATAAGGACATCATTGCGCTCGTTTTCATTAAATTTTTCCAGTTTTTCGTGTATTCTTTCTGCAAACACTTTGGCTAGTAGTGGATGAGTTGCCCATCTTTCTATTAAGCTGAATTGTATGTCTTTCGGTATAACCCCCCTATGGAAAAAAAGCAAACCAAAGATATACACAAAAAAAAATAATTTGATGTTTTTCGAAAAACTTCTAACGCGAAGACACCATACATGGCTTAAAGGACTTAGTATCCAGCCCAAAATCATTACAAAACAAAACCGGCCAAGTGCGAGTCGGACTCGCTCACAATGGAGTCCGTAGCAAAAAAACTATAATGGGAGCCCCATTTAAATACAGGGTGCATGAGACAGCCCTCCACAAACTTTAAGGGCTTGCTCAGTAGACGAAACTGAACAACCTTCCACAAGATTTTTTTTAGGAAACGAAAAAACAAAGAATAGGCCTTTTTAATGTTCCCACTGTTGGGACTCAGGCCTCCTCTCTAGGAGAGGGAATGGGCCGTAATCCACCACGCGGGCCCACTGCGGGTTGGTGGATGTCACATGTCTTCGAATTTTTGGTTCTAGATAGAACATGCCGGTTTCATCACGATGTTTTTCTTCACCGTTTTGAGAGCCGTGGTGATGGAATAAATTACACAAAGTAACGCGCCTGGCTGGGCTTGGACCCGCGACCTATAACTCGTAAGTCAGGGGGGGGGGGGGGAGGAGGAGTTACCACTCAGCCACCGAGGCCGTTTTTTTAGGGTTCCGTAGTCAACTAGCTAGCATTACTGCTTCGCAAGAGGCTCACGCCTGCCACTCCTCCTCGCTCCGGACCGTGGCCTGAACCAAGGCCTGGAACGAGAGGTCTCCGCCACCGACCGCCCTCACGAGGGCACGGCGATGCTCCGCCCAAGCAGGGCACACCTCGACTGTGTGCTCTACCGTGTCCTCCAGGAAGTATGCGGACACTTTTAAATACTAAAATTAACTGTCTCTCTGAATGTAATGTCTTTACCTGCTCTTGTAGAAGTCTGCAATGGCATTCAAACTCGACCCTGTGGTGGCACAACTATATTGTGGGTACTGGGAGAATATTACTGCTCTTTCCACTCCATCCCTGAAATATAAAAATATTAAAATTGTATTTTCTTAATTCTTTCTACTTACTTATGTAGTATGACTTTATTCTTATACTGGCCTGTTGGTCTAGTGGTTAGTGACCCTGACTGCTATGCCGGAGGTCGTGGGTTCGATTCCCACCTAGCACAAATGTTTGTGTGACGAGCATAATCATTTGTTCTGTGTCTGGGTGTAATTTATCTATAATATGTATGTATTTAGAAATATATAAGTATGTTTATCAGTTGTCTAGTACTCATAACACAAGCTCTGCTTAGCTTGGGACTAGACGGCGTTGTGTGATAGTTGTGGAATATTATATTATTATTATTCAGAACTCTATCAGTTTCTTAAAAAAAAAATATTTGTTTTAGGGTTAAAAATGGTATTATTATAATATTTATTTTTTAGTATTAATAGAAAAATAATTAATATTTTTAGTTTATTTTGTTTTTAGTGTATGGGAGCTTAAGAAAATGATATCCACAGGAATCGGAAACTTTGTCTAATTCCAATAAAGCAGATTGAATTTAGTCAAATTTTAGCTAAAGGATCTATTACACTACGCGTTATCCAGACTCGTTTTGTCTATGGTTCGACGTATCTAGTCTATGGTTCGACGTATTTAGTCTATGGTACGACGTATCGCGCAGTGTAATTGGAGTTAGACTGTCTTTCTATGAATGAAAAATAGTACGAGTCGGAATATCGCACGCGATATTCAGCGCAGTGTAATAGGTCCTTAAGTATAACTGTGCCGGTTTGCAAACCAAAGTGGCAGTGGGCATGGCACAATGCTCATAAAACGGATAGTCGATGGGGCCGAAAGGTTCTAGAGTGGCGACCCGGAAATGCAACGTTGGAAGTCCCATAAGGTGAACCGGCCACATGGTGAGAGTCGTGTGAATGCGGTGGACGCGCGACGCACAGGACCGGTCGTTGTGGCGACGCTTGGGGGAGGCCTATGTCCAACAGTGGACGTCTTTCGGCTGACATGATGATGATTATAGATAGATTCTTTATCGTACA
Organism: Mythimna albipuncta; assembly: GCA_929112965.1. Classification (NCBI taxonomy): domain Eukaryota; kingdom Metazoa; phylum Arthropoda; class Insecta; order Lepidoptera; family Noctuidae; genus Mythimna; species Mythimna albipuncta. The sequence goes on along the minus strand of OV815985.1, from coordinate 5,820,343 downwards.
CCAAAAATAAAAAAATGACATGAGAAACTTCAAATTAACAGGGTGTCACAATGGGCGGTCTTATCGCTAAAAGCGATTTTTTACAGATAACCTTTGGATGGATTTGACATAGAAGGACAAAAAGATACGCAGGTAGTTCGTGGTGTACTATGGTTATATTATTATTATTATACTAGCTGACCCGGCAAACTTCGAAAGAAAGAAGAAAGAAAGAAAGAAAATTTATTTGCCAAACATGCGTTTACATAATCTGACATATCAGACATGACTTCGTACTGCATAATAGTCCTTTTACCGAAGCTGTCAAATAACGCCATCTACGGGCATAATTAATATAAAAATTACATTTTAATTAAAAATGGCGTTGTATTAGTTTTTTTTTTCGTGTTTTTTTCCAGATTTTCTCACCGTTTAAACTTTCCCTGGACTTCCACTAATATTTCAAGACTAAAATTAGCCAAATCTATTCAGCCGTCATTGAGTTTTAGCGAGACTAACGAACAGCTATTCAATTTTATATATACACCGTTAAATTTTAATCGTTTTAATCCCGTGGAGGGTCGATCCGGTACATGAAACACTATCGATTTGTAAAGATAAAATAAAAAAATAAAGCACCTTTTTTTCAAAACTCGTATTAATTTACGTGTGTACGAAATTTATTTCTTTATGAAAACGTCAGCTGAGCGAGTTCAGTGACCTGTTGATAGATGGTACGCAACGCCGACTACTAACTACAAGTCATTGAAACCGGTCGGCTCACGTTTTCTTAAAGAAATTAATTTCGTACGTGCGTAAATGAATACGAGTTTTGAAAAAAAGGTACTTTATTTTGTTATTTTATGTTTACAAATCGATAGTGTTTCATGTACCGGATCGACCCTCCACGGGATTAAAACGATTAAAATTTAGCGGTGTATAGATTAAAGATTAATTTTCGACATACGCACAGTCTAGTTCATAATATCAGTGGGAAGTAGGGTACTAACCTCTCAAGTTCAGTAAAAGCGTCCTCCGTGAAAGGAGGGACATATCTGAAAGCGACGTAATGCTTGTGCGGTGCTGTTGAAGGATGCAGCTTGTCCAATGATTCTACAAGCAATTGGCCTGAAAAATATAAATAAATCTTTATAATTATGACATTTAACCGGTCAGAGGCCCATGTCTGTTTAGGGTTACGTATCTCAAAAGGGAAAGGAAGAAAGTCTATGACCAGCATGTGTTGCCAGTGATGACATATGGATCCGAAATGTGGTCGCTCACAATGGGCCTCATCAAAAGGCTTAATGTCACCCAAAGAGCAATGGAAAGGGCTATGCTCGGAGTTTCCTTGCGTGATCGAATCAGATATGAAGATATCCGCAGGAGAACCAAGGTTGCCGACTTAGCACAAAGAATCGCCAAACTTAAGTGGCAATGGGCAGGGCACATTGCTCGCAGAACAGATGGCCGTTGGGGCCGAAAGGTTCTGGAGTGGCGACCGCGTACCCGAAAACGCAGCGTTGGAAGGCCTCCTACAAGGTGGACTGACGACCTGGTGAAGGTAGCGGGAATCCGATGGATGCGGGAGTCCCTTGGACTAAATATTATTTTGGTATAATTTTTGTGTAACATTTCTGAATAGCTTACTAATGTTATAAGATAAAAAAAATAAGATACCATACTTTTTTAAAACAAAAATTATACCAAAAAATGTTATTATTTGCAGCGACAGCATTAAAAAAACTAAATTCTGGTGGAGAAAATGGTAAAATTCGAAAAAAAAAAAAAATATCTTGGTTATCATAACAGTTTTCTTTTAACTATTCAAATTAGTTGTTGGAAATTAAATAAGCTAGCTACCCATTACGTTTGAACCATTATTTACGGGACAGCCTGTATACGCGGCTTCAGACCCCCCTTACCTTGACTGTTAGTCCACTTAAGTATAGGTGAACCGCCACCAATCTCCATGTACTTCTTTTGAACTTCTTCGGTTCTTCTGTTAGCTATCCAGGGTCCCAGCTTACTCTGTATTGGTAGTTGTATCATGTCCCGGTCTGTCATTATACGGTGTAGGTAATCGCCGACCTGGTAAATGAAATATATATTTTGCTATTATTTAAATTGCTCGACGCCTGAGGGAGGGGGGGGGGGGTTGCCCAGCAGTTGGACATACAATAGGCTATTAAAAGAAAAAAAAGTAAGTACTGGCAAATTAATAATAATATAATATTCCACAACTTTCACAAAACGTCATCTAGTCTCAAGCTAAGCAGAGCTTATGCTATGAGTACTAGACAACTGATAAACATACTTATAATTTCTAAATACATACACAATTATAATGGTTAAAATCGTTTTAGAGATGTAAAATTACTACAGGATTTAACCTATACATATAAATAAAATTGAAGTGTCTGATTGTAATATCAAAATAACTTTTGTTTACTAAACTGCAATCAATAGATGTTATAGGTAAACAAATTCAATTTTTATAATTTTTGTCCATTGTTTATCTCCAAAACGGCTGGACTTTCATTGGTAGATAGCTGATATTATACGGAGTAACTAAACCTAATTTTATTTTAGAAAAAGAATTACGGTACTGCGCAAAAACTTCTTGAAATTGTAACCAAATAGCATTGCGTTATTTTACGAAGTTATTGCGGACGAAGTCGCGGGTGTCGGCTAGTTCTTAATATATTTGGTTGGATAAATACGCATCAATAGCTAAGTTTACAAAAAAATTGCTGAAGTTTACAGATAAATAGCTATGTTTACATTTAGATAACCAGATTTTCCACATAAGTTTAGGGTTGAAACTCTTGGGCTGTGGGGTCCGAGTGCGCAAACGCTATTTAAAGAAATAACCAAACGCTTAGTTGACTCTTCGCGTGACCCAAGGGCTGGCTTCTGCCTTGGTCAGAGGTTGGTTATTGCCATACAAGTGACAATACCGTCAGCTTTTTGGGCAAACTTCCTAAAATATGGGGTCATAAAACTCCTCCGCAAGAGTTTTATGACGCCATATTTTATATTTTAGTTAGGAGTAGCCTTTAGTGTATATATTGTGTATAGTTAGATTTTGCATAAATAATTTGTTAATATTTAAGTTGTCTTAAGTAGTAAGTATATATTTTATTGAAATATGATAATAAATTTGGTAGTTTACATTTATATAGCAAGATTTTACATGTAAGTTTACATCAAATCTAAGTTTACCTGATCAGTGTCAGTAGGTCCACCCATATTGAGCATAACAATAGCAGTCTTCGGTTTCACTTCATATTTGACTGTCCTTGAAGAGTAACACGCTGTTCTGGATAGCCGGTTTAAAGTTGTGCGACCTGAAACTAAATGATTATAAAAATTAGCTATCTCTCATGGTTTCACTAGTGTCTTTGATTACTGCTTTACTTCTATGACATTAATATTAATGTCCTGATGAACCATGGGCCTGTAAATCACCGACAAAAATACTAAGAAATTCTAGAAATGAATGACTAATTTTGGTCAGTGGGTCGTCTTAGATATTTTCATTATTTATTTATTTACTTATACAACATTACAGTCTAAACTAATGCGTTGTACAGAAACAAGAAATAAAAGAAGAAAGTAAAAAAAAAAAGAAGAAAACATACATTACCACTAATATAAAATAAAATATCCCAAAGACCAAATATGACAACATGACAAATAATATGAGTTAAAACTAGCTTTTGCCCGCAGCTTCGTCAACGTACATCAAATATAGCCTATGTCACTCAGAAAGAAAGCAGATTTCTATCGGTGAAAAAATTTTAGCAATCGGACCAGTACTTTCAGAGATTACCTCCTACAAACAAAAAAAAACAAACTACCTCTTTATAATACTAGTGTAAATGTATCGCATACAATAGTTTTCATATATGACAGCTTAAAATTTTCCATAAATTAACAATGATTAAAGATTACGAAATTTTTATATAACTACATTTTTTGTGGGTCATGTTTATTATTGCTTATCGCGTTTTTTACAATAAGTTATTGATACAGTTGTGGCCAATATTTATGCGCGACAAATACTGAAATTGAAAGTTTACTCATACGGAACATTGAAGTAATATTTTTCATGAAAATTTGGGAAATAAAAAAATTGTAATGTAATTTTTGTACTTACTTATTGAGGTAAGCATTTTAATGACTGACACGAATACAGGAATGCTTTAATTTCTCCGTGAAGTTACGAATGCTAGATAATAAATGCAATACGTTTATATTTTAATTATTAATTGAATTTAAATTTTTATTTCGCCCATCGTCACTCGCCGAAACATTGACATAAATTTGACAACTGGCCGATGAATGATGAACGATTTAAGTAATGGCCGTCGTATCATTCATTCAATTAGTGATGTGTGATGAAAACAGACACCTCAATATTAAATCGACTTAACAATGGCTCAATCTACATTCGTCCTATTCGATCAATGTAGACTTATCCTAATCTGTGCTGCTATGTAAAGAAGTTTTACAACTGTATTCTAGGAACAACATTACAAAACCAAGATGATTCGACTGTTAGCGTTAATAATTTTAGCAACAGCAGTAGCGAGAAACAGTTCGTATTCCAAACAACAGCATGTAAGTTTAAATAATTCTTCTTTATTCGTGTTTATCTTATCAATAACACTTTAATCTGATTTGAACATTTCCTGGTTGCGGCTGTCATGGCGAGTAGGACCAAAACTAAGTTTTGTAACGTAATATTCTTAAAGAGACCAAAAATAAAGACTAAATTATTTAAAAGTATACTATTATAGACAGTTAGAGCGTTTGTTTACGTATTCAATGTTGTATTAAAAGTGCTTTGAATAAAGCAAAATAATACTTCATCAAATATGTAATCTAAGTTATTACTCTAATAAGTAATAATATTCTCATGAGACAGAATTCATTGTTTTTTAGTTAAACCTGCTTACTATTAGTCGGTATCAAAAGTGAGAGTCATAAACAGAAATATTTTATGTCTCAACTAGCTTTATAAACGCTCATCTAAAGATGAATAAAAAAAAACAAGTAAAAATTTGTCTATGGTGTATTTACATCAACGTCAAAGTATTATTTTTGTGATTGTGAAAGTTATCGTTTAATTATTTATTTACTTATTTTTAATCATTATTATTGATTAACTGCTCAGAAAAATACAAAAATGACTTGTCGCAACGCTTCGCACGCGGGCAGCTGGTACACAGAGAATGGTATGTAAATTAAAAACTTTTATTAATCAACATATTCGCTTACGGATTAAATTGATTTCCTTGTGAAAATTTTAAAAAGAATTCTTGAAGTGCCGATGAGATTTTGGTTGTAAAAGGGATAAAGAAAAGTCTAAAGGGTATCTTCTAAAGTCAAAAGGTTATTGACCCTTGTCTTCAAACCTATATTTAAAATTCTTTTGTCTCTTGGAATGATACACCTTTAAAGATACATTTCTTCAAACAATGACTGTGATATGAGAAAGATCTTTGTTTATAACCTATCAAGCAAAACAAAGCTTCTGTAAAAAATATAAAATGGTAAAGTTTAAAAAAATGTATTATTCCCGCCCTTATGTTGTCCCGAAATAACCTCTGTATTGATTTTAGATAGAAATAAGTTGACCTGTTGACCTATGTAGGTCTAAAAATAATAGTGTCAATTGATTTTTTTGTCGTGTTTGCATTCGTTCGGGAATCGAAGTTAACTTTTTCTTTTTTGTAAAATTTATGCCTTAAAACTAAAATACAATTATTATCAGCCTTGTACAATAAAGTTTTACAAGTGGTTTTATGTGTGTTTATAAATAATTTTACGTGTCACTGGTGACGTCGTAAAACTAGATGATATTGCATTTTGTAATGTGACTTGTAATCTAGAACAATTCAAGGTCAAGAGCAAAGCAAGCAATATAATTAATCAGTGGACAATTAATTCAATATTTAAACTTATATTTTATTCTGCGTGTTGTTGAAAAAAATACTAAGTAACACATTCTGTTAAATTTCCGAACGAAAACGGAAACAGCGGTTGCCATGACAATGACAGCCATTTCAAACAAATGTCAATTCAACTGGCGATCCCTTTGTATTTCTTTTTCTTGTAAACATTACTCATAAAAATGTCCGATAAACCGAAAATATCGGCTGCATCATCGAAAACGTCGATAAAAACAAAGCGCCAATCAACAGTTAGTGTGCAACCCACATCGTCACGCTCCAAATTCGCGCCATCAAAAGAAAAAAATGTTGGCGGTGCAACTACGAAGAAAATTAATGCAAACGCCACAATAGCTGGTGCGGACACCACAATAATGAAGCAAGAGCCTCAAGGACTTCCTGATTTTGATGCGGAAACCCGCCAAGTTGCTTACGGAAAGTTTTTACGTACGATGTTAGAAGAATGTCTGATTGACGAGAAAGTTCAACGGGAGGAAACGATCATGGACGTTCAAATGTCCCAGTTAGCCGACAGATTCCAGAAGACTATGGATCAGCTCGATAAAACTAATAAAAGACTGATGAATATATCTTTTGCAGTTGAACAGAAAAGGTTGGTAGAGTATTTCCTTGCTTTGCGTGTTGATCTGATATTACCCCCTCATACTAGGTATTACTGATCATAAACATGTAAACACACACACAGACAAGACTCCTAGATCAAAAAAAAAAAGTTATCTGTAGGACATGCAAATATATTTTCTGTGTGATTTTAGTATTTGTTGTTAACAGAAATACATCATCGTCATTAAATTTCAATTGTCTAGCTATCACAATTGATGAGATACAGCCTGGTGACAGACAGACAATGTTTCTGAGTTATATTAATAGAACATCGTTTTAACCTTTTTGGTCGGTACCTTTAACACGTTGGCGGACAGTAACGGTCACAGGCGTCTAGTATAGCTAAAGTAACATGACAGTATGCTTGTTGACATGTAAGTTTTTATTTGGATAAAATCAGTACGCCAAATGGCTACCGATTTTCCATACTATCATAAAGAACGGCATGTTGTAGTGTCACCACAGGTATAATTAAGATTTTAGTGCTGTCACTACACATTTTTCAAAAATTCTTCATAGAAAGTACCTCCACGCACACATTTAAGTTTTTATGACCATGCACACTACGCTCGTGGGCGTCGTAGTTACATACGATCAGTCCATGTCCGTGCGTGTCGACTGTCGCTACATGTTTTCGCCTTTTTAACGACTTATGACGTTTATTTGTTTGTGCTGCATATCATATATTTTCTACAATGCATTGTGACACTACGTCTGTGGCAATGTATGAAAATAAGTATTGTCTCAGTCGCCGCAGTCAGTGAGATAGTACTGTCCACCAACGTGTTAAAAAGTTCTACAATATAATATGTCGAAATACTACTACTTTTTATAATACAGCTCTGTTTAACCTAACTTGTAATTTTCAGACTTCTAGACCTCAAAACTCGTATCAACGATCAATTCTTTGAAACCACAACGAAATCAAACGCAGAGACTCTTCTACAAGACCTTCGGACCACAGAACAAGCATACCTCGACAAGATTAACCTAAAAGATGTAGACTTTGGTTACAACCAAATGTCCGGACATAAGCAGCTTCTAGACGCGGTCAATGATGCTATTAATGGTCTTGAACAGATCAAAAAGGAGTCCGATTTAGATTTAGACAAATTTAAAGAGTATGAAAAATCACAAACAACTATAGAAGAATTAGAAAAAGATAGATTTGATCTAGAAAGTCTGAAGTCTGAATTCGAAGCAAAGTTTCCGAAATTCAGTGAACAGTTGTTGAAAGAGGCTTCGGAAAAGATTGCTAAGATTATAGAGGACGATGATAATGATGATGGAGTCGGTGATGATTGATGATAGACACGCCTATTGGTCTAGTGGTTAGTGGTCCTGACTGCTATGCCGGAGGTTGTGGGTTCGATTCCCACCCAGGACAAATATTTGTGTGATGAGCGCAATCATTTGTTCTGTGTCTGGGTGTAATTTTTCTATAATATGAATTTAGAAATATATATCTTTTGCCCGCGCGGGTTCGCTCCCACTCTTCCCTACTCTACCCTACTATACCCTACCCTTATCCTATTCTACCCTACCCTACCCTACCCTACCCTACCCTACCCTACCCTACCAAACATAAACAATCTACTAAATAGTCCAAACAAAGCCTAAACATTTGGTTTGAATAGGTGAGTCCGTTTTTGAGTTATAAAATTACAACGAAAAGTGGCATTGATTTTTATATATGTGTATAGATGTTTATCAGTTGTCTAGTACTCATTACACAAGCTCTGCTTAGCTTGGGACTAGACGGCGTTGTGTAATAGTTGTGGAATACTATACTATATACTATACTATGATGGTTTTTAGAGTATAGAAGTTTATATATTATTTTTTTTATGGCGACACTTGAGGGAGGCAGTCCAACAGTGAATGTCTATCTGCTGAAATGATAATGATGAGTTTCTTAAGGGAACAATGTTGATGATCTAAAGTCAAACAAAATTGAGCAGATACACATCACTGAGCAGCAAACGTCCAATGTTATTGAAGACTCAAGTCAGAACTACGTTGTGCATACGTGGGCCACACACGCCTATCTGTAGCCTGATTCACGTAAGATCAAACAAGCCGAATATCGTTAAAGTTTTATAGTCGTTCGATCGAAGAAAGTCCTATCCAAACGCGGTATTCACGATCTATCGACTTATTTCCAGTTACATTAATAAGTATTCTACCAGGATAATGTAATACATATATTTTTTTAAATAGTCGAATTTCAAACGACTTTAAAATCGGTGTCGTTCAAACTCGATTGATGGATATGAATACGGAAATAGTCTAAACGACTAAATCGCTACGATATCGTTACGGTTTTCATTACGTGAATCGGGCTACTGGGCGCGTCGGTTTCCATACATTTTATATGGAAACTAGACTTGTAGAGCTACACTTGATCCACGCCACGCGACATAGTTCTACGTACAAATCCGGTGTGTTTCATAAGTACGTCGGTCTAATGTAGTTCTAAGTTTAGTTTCTTCGGGCGTCAAAAGTCATCGAAATCCGTTTAGCCCTTGGACTAATTACTACGCGTTCCAAATGAGAATAGGACCGATTTCTATGTTTTGACGTCTCGTCGTACTGTCAAATCGAAGAAATTTTGGCAAAATTGAAGAACTTAGAGATGAGTAAAATTGAAAAACTGTATTCTGATTAAACTTTTTTCGTTCACAGTTCATAAATAAATTAAATTTTTCATAAATTAATTAATGTTTAAAAATTTGTTTCGTCGATTTGACAGTAAATCGTGACGTCACAACATGGCGGGCGATCCTATTCTCATTTGGAACGCATTGTAGACTTAATATTTTAGAGAGATGTTTTTTTTTATTTTTTTTTGTTTGAGGTAATCTCTGAAAGTACTGGTCCCATTGCATATTTTTTTTCACCAATAGATAGCTGCATTATTCCTGAGTGTCATAGGCTATATTTTATGTGCGTGGGCGAAGCCGCGGGCAAAAGCTAGTGAGTAATAAACATACAAACTTTCGCTTATATAGACTTAACGTGATTATACACGATTTGATGTTGATACTTAGTTATTTTAATTATTGAATATTAAATGTTGTATTAATTATACAATGGTGGTTTTATTTTATGGTAATACTGGTCCTGGCGTTTAAAAAAATATAGTGTTACGTACGTGGGTAATTAAATGCCGATTTACTAACAGACAACTTTATTCACCACAAACAATAACAAATTAGTCCAGTCAACAATAATCCGAATCTCAATTAACACTAGAGTAGCGTTACAGTATCGCTTAGGTCGTTAGATAAAATCACTTCACACACTTGGGTAGTTCGCTCTTGATCGCAGTCGAAATCACAACTGACTCGCTTCCGGTCGGGGAGCTCGTATTTATATGCGGAGCCAAGAAAATTCTAGATACCGACATCCCAGGATCGATCTAGATAATTGAATCGCTTCTCGAAGTCATAAATCATTTTTATTGCACGATGTACTGAGAGTCACTTTCATGCGAATTTCGACTCTATTGTTAGTGGCGGAGAGTACCATTTCCCTTAACGGTAGATACATACCTAACTACTAGTGGTACTTTGTGGATGTTTCAAGATTTTTCTAAGCCTGGCTAAGGAAAACCATTCCAGATCTTTCGAACAGCAATGCGTTTTAATTATTACGTGCTATTCGTTATTTTCTCGGAGATATCGGTATGGCGTGTTCACGTTTAATGGCGTAACAATAGTTTAAAAAAACTAAAAATCACGCTTTCAAAGCATATCAAACTAAAAAGTGTAAAATAATTTTCAATATAGGTAGAAAATAATAATAATGAACGAAAAATATTAATATCATTGTGGATAAAGCGTGGGGTGCTCTTTACGAAAAATATTGCACAAAGCGAAGAAAATTAGTACATTTTGATACAAGTGGAGAAAGTTTGTCATTGCGACCGAGGCGGAATTCGTCCAGCCGTAGGCGAGAGTGCTATGGAGCCGAGTGCTGCGGTGACAGACCATGTGTATCAAACGACGTTTTTCAATACACTTACACTTACGAAAAAATATTCCTCTTGGTGAAGTGGCTGGAGAGGCACCACGGCGTATATATGAAGAGCCACCACGGTGTATATATAGTTAAGAAAACGTCAGCTGAGCGAGTTCAAAGTAATAGTCGGCGTTGCGTACAAACTACCTACAGGTCATTGAACTCGCTCAGCTTTCGTTTTCTTAAAGAAATGATTTTCGTATATGCGTAAATTAATACGAGTTTTGAAAAAAAGGTACTTTATTTTTTAATTTTATCTTTACAAATCGATAGTGTTTCATGTACTGGATCGACCCTCCACGGGATTAAAACGATTAAAATTTAACGGTGTATATATACAGTAACAAGGGAATAGGGAGGGCTGCGCGGCGCCCAACCTGATACGTTAACTACAAGAATTTGTGGCGTAAGCTCACGCACTTTTCCGCACTAGTGCAGAATATAGTAAATTACGTTCCTAAAAGCTGTAGGGATAATAGCGGGTTTTTAATTAAGTGTATTGAAAAAACTATACCCTTAATAAAAGTATTGAAAAATTATATCCTTACTTAGGCGCATCATTCTATGCAGTACAATTCTTTGTCCAGGTAACGAGCTGTCCCGTCAACTGGATCTCTGGCTGTCCAAAGCTGATCTCACCCATGGACCTGCGAGGGCGATTATTGCACCGTGAGTAAACTACATTCATGTATTATATAGTTCTCGACACGGATCTTGAGCGCTCGGCGACAGAGTGGGGATCGCTTTGCGCATTCCATAAATTGGTGAGCCAATCGTCGTCATTGTTAGATACATGCTGCAAGCGCAGGGAACGAATAAGGAGTTACGTGTCCAATACGGTGTTAAATAGCGCATACTGGCATACAAATGCACGGCAGACAGATACGATTTCAATAGGCTATTGGCCGTAAAAAAAGTATTTTTTCCGTATTTTAGATTATAAAAAAATATTGGACACGTATTTTTTTATTTGTATTTTTTTTTTCGCACGGGGTGACGTCACACGTAACTTTAATGGGCTATATCTTTGTTGTTTTTTGTTTAATCGAAAAAAGAAAAACTACGTGTTCAAAATTTTTTATAATCTAAAATACGGCTGGCTTTTACCTTGGACAGAGGATAAACATTGCCATACAACGTGGCAATGCCGCCAGTCTTTTGGGCACATTACCAGTCGACAGCGATGTGGAAGAGTTTTTTGACGCCATATTTTAGATAGTGTATTTTAGCGTAGGGTTTTATTATTTATTTATTTTGTAATTTACTGTAATTATAGTTATTAAGTTGTTTCTAAGTGTAAATAACATATAACGTATGTAACTAAAAAAAAAAAAAAAAATATTTTAGTTTTGACCCTGGAAACTACCCTATTTAGGTACTCGTTTTCGGACTGCTAACGTATGGCGCGGTAAACATGCGGCAGCCGGCTGGTTGCTGTACGCATAAATTGAAAGCGTCCTTAGTATATGTAATTAGTTCATCCCCGTCATATGCGTCTCGCATCCATCAGACACCCGCGACCCTCACCAGGTCACGGCAGGAGGCCTTCCAACGCTGCGTCTTCCAGTTATAATGATCACTTATGTGTTATGTTACAGTCACGCCGGGTACTCGTACTGCGGCGCGTGCGCAGCTTTCGCCTATAGACAAGTTAGTCCTGTCGTTGTGTAAGTATTAATTCATTAAACCCCAAGCGAACGCCGGCGTTCGCGCACCTATTGTCTTTCAATTGTGTCTGTCATTATCACGATTGACAGGTTAATAATTAATAATCTATACATATCATTGATATACACCCCTACTTTTTAATTAGTACACAAAAAAATGGGGCTCTATCTGTACCCGTCACTGATCATATTCTTGTAGTCAAAAGTAGAAAAAACCGAAATCCTAAAATTGACCACGAAAAGGTAAATTCATCACAGAATCAACCATAAATTGAGTGACATTTTGGGACATAAACCAACGCTAATAACTTTGCTGTTTATGAATATTATTTATTGAGATTTTACTTATGAAATAACAAGGGCTTTTCTAGTAAGCCCTTTAAGTATATGTACTAATTAAAAAATTTTGGTGTATATAAATAAAAATTGAGTTGCAGTTTGTAATATCAAAATAACATTCTTTCACTAAATGCATATGAAAGTATATTTGACGAGACCTATAACGGTGCGGTCATCAACGGCGAGCGGCCCGGTAGAACAAAAATATGAAAATGTTTGAAGCAAGCCATGAGACGCAACTCATAGCGCCGCGCGTCGGCTTACTGTACCGCCTGTCTCGGCGTGCCACTAAGGCGGAAAAGACATAAGACTAGGACGCATCACGGACGGGGCGGAGACGAGACGCGGACGCGACTTTTTGACTGGCCTGTTGGTCTAGTGGTTAGTGACTCTGACTGTTATGCCGGAGGTCGTGGGTTCGATTCCCACCCAGGACAAATGTTTATGTGATGAGCATAATCATTTGTTCTGTGTCTGGGTGTAATTTATCTATAATATGTATGTATTTAGAAATATATAAGTATGTTTATCAGTTGTCTAGTACCCATAACAAAAGTCTGCTTAGCTTGGGACTAGACGGCGTTGTGTGATAGTTGTGGAATATTATTATTATTATAATTATATAAAAGAGACGGGGCGGAGACGCGACGCGGGGAATCAACAGCCCGATTGGGTGAGACGAGAGAGTGAGACCGCTTGCCCGGCGCGGCGCGGCTGGCACCACCCCGCGCCCCGTCTTCGCCCCCGCCGCATCCCGTCCTCGTCTCCGCCGCGTTCGCGCCCCGTCTCCTGTGTGTTTTGAACAAAGGGCGCAGACGTAAAAGCTCTGCGCCCGCGCCCCGTCTCTTCTGTATGTTTCGCGTCGCGACGCTTCTATACATTACGTCTCTTCTGTCGGGCCCGCGCCTAAGACCGCAATTGGCCGGTTTTTTTTTTTAATTTTTGTCTATCTATCCATTTGTTCCAATTTAATTGAAAGTTTTTGGTTCCAGTAAGCGCATATTCATCCTGGGTCCCTCCCACCACGTGAGGCTCGGAGGCTGCGCGCTGTCCTCGCTGGACAAATACCAGACCCCTCTCTACGACCTCACCATTGACAAACAGAGTGAGTACCTCATACTCATACTTTGGTTTACAGAATCTATGTACAAAATTGCTGTATCATGAAAAATCACAAAGTTATAAGCTTGTTATGTCAGCAAAAATACATAGTCACCGGGCCATCCAGACGACAGAGGAGTTGTTTTGCATTTTCTTCCAGCTGTTTGCTGGCGCCTAATACCTGTTATGACCTGCCGTGACCTGTGTTGTACTTAGTGTCGGTGGTATCCAACTTGTAACCTTTTTAACCTTTCAATCGTGGAAATTACAGACACAATAGAAAGACAATAGGTGCGCGAACGTTCGCTTGGGGTTTAATGAATTAATATTTTTGAGAAAAATATAACATGGTGTATAAAAATAATTGGAATCCATTCAGTTACTATATTCAGGTCTCTCAGAAACTAAAAATAATGTAGTATATTGCAGTCTTCTTACCAATCTGTCGTCTACTCGTATATGCTATGAGCAAGCGCAGATCCAGTCTACATTTTAATAAGGGGAATTATAAAACGAGCGACTAAAAAAAAAACTTAGCGATTGATGATGAGATACTGTTTTAATAACTTGAGCGGTATGAATTTGCTAACTAAACTAACAACAAATATTGATTAACAATAAAATCCAGGACGAGCTTACTAAAAGTGGGTTATTGAAATCCTAGTTAAACGATTAAATTAGTATGTGAGCGACTAAAATAATAAGTGAGCGACTAGAAATACTACCCTTTTAATAAAACTATGAATCATATTTTATAGGAAAAAAAGTATTAATAAAACAACAAAGGATTAATAAAACAATGAATGATTCATACATGAATTTTGTAGGAACAAAAAGTATTTTTAAAGATTCCTACAAAGATGATGTTCACAAAATGTAAGACAATGACCAATATTTTGTGCAGTATATAGTAATCGTGCGGGCAAAGTCATAGAGCAAACACAAGTAAATGAATAAATCTCTAAAATATTACTGTTAGTTTTATTCGCCAACGAAATAGCGAATATGTTTGCAATTTTTTATTTGCCATTTTAAATAATTTTTAGCTTTAATACATAAATACCGGTTTCTGGTATCGGTATCTGGTGCCGATATCTGGTAAACGTCATTGGTACCGGTATTTAGTAACGGCATCTGATATCGGTATATGGTGCCGGTATCTCTAGTACCGTGATTTGGTACCGGTATTTGATACCGATATCTGTTATTTACTACAGGTATCGGTTACAAATACCAATGAACTTTGGGTATTGAACTGTTTTATTTTTGTTTAGTATATGCTGAGTTGGAAGCTACGCGTCAATTCGAGTGGATGGATGTCCAAACGGATGAGGATGAACATTCGATCGAGATGCACCTGCCTTACATAGCTAAGGTTATGGAAGAGTAAGTTTTTGTTTTTAATCTTCTGAAAATAAGAGGTGCTAACTTTGTAATAGACGTACAATATTTTTTCCAAAACGTAATTTAATAGTTTTTTTTTTGTTTTTATGTTTTTTTGTTTGTAGGAGGTAATCTCTGAAAGTACTGGTCCGATTGCTAATTTTTTTTAACCAATAGAAAGTTCGAAATAAATCGTTTATTGTTTACGCCTGTTTATCTATTTTTTTTTTTTGTCAAAGCAAAGGTTTGTTTGTTTCTAAAGTACTGTCTTCGTACGAATACTTAATTTGTTTACCATTACAATTTAGATGTACACATTCTAATGTGTAGTACCTACTTGGCAGCAAATGTATCAAGTCAACCTTCTCGAGAAACTTCACTGAGGTTGTCAACATTACAATAAAATTCTCAGCTCCATATCACCGAGATCGGGCGTTTCAATGGTTCACGAAACTTTTGTAATGATTCCATGTCTATACTCTGCTCAAAGTAACACTAGACATTTATGAAAGCCTTTCATTACTGTCCGTTCAACCGATTTTGACTTTTATTACGTTGGCGGCATGACAAATGGCGGCTGCAGTAAATAGTTGGTGTTGTAACCACTTTTTTGCTTTTATGCCATACTTATGCCTATGAAATGACTGGCCTGTTGGTCTAGTGGTTAATGGCCCTGACTGCTACTCCTGAGGCTGTGGGTTCGATTCCCACCTAGGACAAATGTCTGTGTGATGAGCATGATCATTTGTTCCGTGTCTAGGTGTAATTTATCTATAATATGTATATATTTAGAAATATATAAGTATGTTTATCAGTTGTCTCGTACTCATAACACAAGCTCTGCTTAGCTTGGGACTAGACGGTGTTGTGTGATAGTTGTGGAATATTGTTATTGTTGTTATTAAATTAGAAGTTAAAATCGGTTGAATAGACAGTAAAAAAAGATTCCTTTAAATGTCTAAACTTAACGCGAATAGGGTATAGTTATAATATTTTCCCCGTTACAGATACCAAACCGGCTTCACAATTATCCCCATTCTCGTAGGCTCTCTAACGCCCGAGAAAGAGGCTAAATACGGCGCCATCCTAGCCCCCTACCTGGCAGACCCCCAGAACTTGTTTGTGATATCTTCCGACTTCTGCCACTGGGGGTCCCGGTTTAGATACACGTGGAAGGATAACTCGAGGGGGGATATCTATCAGAGTATTGAGTGGTTGGATAAACAGGTGAGGAAAATTTATTTTTTAATACACTTACTCGAAAACCAGCTCTTATTCCACCGGTTTTAGGCACGCAATGGACTGTTTTCTGTGTTAAAGTTGCTTATCGTACCAGGCGCGCGTTGAACCCTACGAATCGTAAGTCTATTGAAAAACGTTGTTTGATGCATGTGCAAATTTCTCACTGCAGGCGTCTACTTCATAAGAATTTCCCTTTATTCTTCGTTTTTAAATAAATATAACTAAAATTAAATATTGCAGGGTATGGATATAATAGAGAAGATGGACCCCCGCGTGTTCACGGACTACCTCAATAAGTACGGCAACACGATATGTGGCAGACATCCCATAGGAGTATTGCTTCAGGTAACATACACACATTATTGAACTTAGAACTATCTACCTAGCAGCAGTGTCTAAGCTGTGGTGGCCAAGTACCAACGACCTTCCGGCCACTAGATATCTAATACTGACTGACCGGTTGGTCTAGTGGTTAGTAGCTCTGACTGCTATGCCGGAGGTCGTGGGTTCGATTCCCACCCAGGACAAATGTTTGTGTGATGAGCGTAATAATTTGTTCGGTGTCTGGGTGTAATTTATCTATAATAAGTATGTATTTAGAAATATATAAGTATGTTTATCAGTTGTCTAGTACTCATAACACAAGCTCTGCTTAGCTTGTGACTAGACAGCGTTGAGTGATAGTTAATTAAAGATTACACTTCCTTTCTGACGGGTAAATATAAGACGGGCGGGATTAAGGATAGTATAATAAATAGATAAACTTGATTCATTAAACCACATATACCCCTACTTTTTAATTAGTACACAAAAAAAGGGGGCTGTATCTGTACCCGCTACTGATCATATTTTTGTATTCAAAAGTAGAAAAAACCGGCCAAGTGCAAGTCGGACTCGCCCATGAAGGGTTCCGTAGCAGCAAGTAACATAATATAAAAGTTCTTGTAATGTGTTGTAACTTTGATCGATGTTTTAATAATAGTGTATTTTTTTCTATTTATGATGCATTAAAAAAAACTACTTACTAGATTTCGTTCAAACCAATTTTCGTTGGCAGTTTTTATAGTAATGTACATCATATATTTTTTTTAGTTTTATCATTCTCTTATTTTAGAAGTTAGAGGGGGGGACACACACATTTTACCACTTTGGAAGTGTCTCTCGCGCAAACTATTCAGTTTAGAAAAAAAATATATTAGAAACCTCAGTATGATTTTTGAAGACCTATCCATAGATACCCCACACGCATGGGTTTGATGAAAAAAAAAAAATTTGAGATTCAGTTATATGTATGGGGACCCCCAAAATTTATTGCTTTTTTTCTATTTTTGTGTGAAAATCTTAATGCGGTTCACAGAATACATCTACTTACAAAGTTTCAATAGTATAGCTCTTATAGTTTCGGAAAAAAGTGGCTGTGACATACGGACGGACAGACAGACAGACAGACAGACAGACAGACATGACGAATCTATAAGGGTTCCGTTTTTTGCCATTTGGCTACGGAACCCTAAAAACCGAAATCCTAAAATTGACCACGAAACGGTAAATTCATCATAGATTCAATCATACACAACAATTGCTAGTAGAAAATACTGCGGGCAGTGTTTTTCCATTTTAATCGTCATTTTTTCATCCATAATCAATAGCCTGCACAATATTTCCATAAATTGAGAGACATTTTGGGATAAACTCGAACGCTAATAACTTTGCTGTTTATGAATATTATTTATTGAGACTTTACATAAATAATAACAAGGGCTTTTCTAATAAGCCCTTTAAGTATTTGTACCAATTAAAAATTAGTGTTGTATATTTTTTTACGTAACAAAAATAAATTGTTTCGTAAAAAAATATATGTGGCTTAATGATTGTAAAAAAAAATTTGATTGGACTACAACCATTTGAGTTCATTTGTTTGTTTACCTATTTGGGTAGGTTTGCGCACGCGATGGCTTGACCTATTAATAAATAGACAGGGCAATATTATTAATGTAGTTTTTTTTTTAATGTAACCTATGTTAATAGAAATTATTCTGCTCGTTATTCTGATCGAACTATTTTCGGGTTTTGCGCATTTAACGTTACATGTTATATACGAAATATTAATAAAGAGGTAAAGTTTGTCCGATTGCGAAATTTTTTTCATCGATAGAAAGCTGCTTTATTCCTGAGTCCCATGTTTTATGCTCGGGCGAAGCTGCAGGCAAAAACTAGTACTTTTTAAAAATAAAAACATCAAAATACTGTATTCATTTTATATGTATTATCTATCTCTTCCAGGCTATAGCGAAGCTCCGTAGCCAATCAAACTCACCGCGAATGGCGATGAAATTCCTTAAGTATGCTCAATCGTCACAATGTATGAGCATGCAAGACTCCTCCGTCTCATATGCTAGCGCGTCCCTTGTTATGGAGTAGAACAACTATTTCATAGAGGCAAGCATCTTAAAAAATATGCCATCATGAGTCGAGCCATCTACTAACAATCTAGTGATAGACGAGCCCTTTCATGCGGGCTTGCGGACAGTGAGCAATGGGTAGCTCACTGTGCGGCCGTCCGGTAACTGTCCGGACCAAGCCCAAGTCGTCGACGGCGCGCACTGTTCCCGCGCGCCTCAAGGAGCTGTCAGCAACAGCAGGGAGTGGCAGGCGGTCGCCGACTTCTGCGAAGCAGTAATGCTCGCAAAGGAGGAGGCCGAACGCATCAGGCAACGGCGTTATCGCCGCCGCCGTCGCTGAGATTCTGATCCCGATTTCTGGCCAACGTAGACGCGGGCTTGCGGACAGTGAGCAATGGGTAGCTCACTGTCCGGCCGTCCGGTAACTGTCCGGACCAAGCCCAAGTCCGCGCGCCTCAAGGAGTTGTCAGCAACAGCAGGGACCCAGCCGGGTCGAAGCCTACTGGGGCCAGGGTTAACGGAAAAGGCGCTCGAGCCCCGGTATGAAGGCTAGAAGGAACGGGGTGGGTCTTTTAGTCAGTAAGAGTCTGACACTATCTCCCGCTCCGCCCAAGGGCGGGGGATGTCAATGCATGATTTTTCCCACCATAAAAAAAGCCCTTTCATGGAAACTATTTGTCAAAATGCTAAAAAGTTAAAACAAAAGTTCGCTGCAGCGCTACATTGACATTATGTCGTCTAACAGAACTATTAAAACATGCAGCGCTAAGATAGCTTTTAGCACTTAAGCGTTTCGTTAAACATAGTGTTGTAATGTTCAAGGTGTTCATATATATCAATGCGTACAGCTAATTTAGGTGTCTTCAAGGCTCGAGTGAATAGGCTCTTAATAAACTAGTGCGCCTCACCATCAACGATTGCATCACTGCTTACCATCAGGTGGGATCGCAGTCAAGCACTGGTTTATATCGAATAAAAAATGTAATGGCATATTTTAAGACTTGTCGCTAAATAATTATGAATTAGGAACACTAAAAATATCATTATTTTTCTCTTTAAGTGCTTTTTACTAAGTTAATAACTGTCTTCTAATTTTTATACCTTTTATAAGTTTTAAGTAGCATTAGTAAAAACATGTGAAAATGTAAAAAAAATATCCTCAATTAATTTGTTGTTGAATTGCTTGATTTTTTGATTACCTTCCAAATTTTTTCCAGCCATTATGTATCAATCAAAGACATGATCTATCTATTCTAACTGTACTCTATACATATATTTAAAAAAATATTCGACACTTCTGCCAAAAATGTAATTAAAAAAATTTTCGACGTCTGGCTGTATTACTGTTTTTTTCTTCTGAATCATGTCTAATACATACTTTAGGCCTGAAAAAACGTGGACGGTATCAATTAAACAAGTTGAATTTGTAGGCATCTATTACTTTTACTAACTTCACCTCTCAAAATCCTGCCTTATGAAATCATAAATGTTATAAAAGACTTGTGCTTTTTCATCTGTATTTCACTGACACTTTGTATGATGCTGTCCGGGAGTGTGTGTGTTCGTCATGGTAATACTTCTGGTATTTGACAGCTTCTCTAAAAAACATGGGCATAAGTTATAAATAGAAAATATTAAAAGGTCTAAACAGACGGACTGCATTTCAACTGCAAATTGTAGTTTAACTGCAGTTTGAATGCAGTTGACACGACTGCAATAGAACTGCAAAGGAACTGCAAACCAAACGTGCGGTCCGATTGTATTCGTGTGAACTGCACACCGACTGCAACCGAACTGCACAATGTGCGGGAGGGCGGAACGTGCGGGCGGGTGGGTATGGTGTAGTTTGGATGCAGTCGGTGTGCAGTTCACATCTAAAATATTATACTGTACAATAAATCTTAGTATTGGAATCTGGTTTCTGTCAGCTGAATTTGAGAATTATTTGAAGAAAATGAACTATATTAAGTTATCAATCAAAATCATTTTTGTTTAACAAACTACGTACAAAATGTTTTGGAAACATATTTATTGTGCGTACACCTAAGGAGTAGAACTCCCTACCAGAGTCTGTGTTTCCTGATAGCTATAACTTAAGGTTCGTTAAGTCAAGAGTGAATAGGTTACTTCTAGGCAAGCGTGCTCCATCGTCGACCACATCATCGCTTACCATCAGGTGAGATGGTGGTCAAACGCGAATAAAAGACAACTTTTACTACGCCCATCAAGACCATTCTAAAAAGTTCAAACATGATTGGACTATCTTGTCGCGCTCAGTAGTTCCTATGGTCACCATCCGACTTCATCATAAGACCAGCTCCATGGTACCATATTAGTGTATTGTCATCCAAATTACACAGGTATACTCAATTTCAGCTCAATCGGTTCGGGGTAACTGTTTCAAAATCCATTTGCAAGATTCGTCCCGAACAAAAATATATACATAACTAAATAAAAGTTTATGAACGTTGCCGTAAAGCCTCAAAATGTAATGTCGCCAAGTGCTACAAATATCTTAAAGAATTATTAAACAATACGATTCCCGAACTGGCTTCGCTTAAAAATCTGTGAATTTAACTTTTTAAATAAGTAGATATAACAAATTGAAAATATATATATTATAATAATTATGTAGAGTATCTATATAAAGGACTTGTAATCGGGTTGAAAAACTTATTTCGATTTGTACTTTAGTACCGATATTTATTTTGTCTCCGATACCGGTAATACTAGTACTGGTATCGATCTTGTACTGGTATTGATATTAATTACTTACCGATACCTACTGATTCTGGCTCAGGTACCGATAAATAATTATAAGTGTCGGTATCAACACAAATACTGGTAGCGATCTTGTAGCGATATTTGTACCGATCTTGTACCGGTATTTGTATTTACCTAATATCAATATCGTTTCTGATTCCGATACCGATAATACTAGTACTGGTATCAATCTGGTTCTAACATTGATACTGGTATCGACACCAGTACAGAATTGGTACCGATATTGATACTGGTACCAGTATTAATTACTTACTGATATCTACTGGTTCTGACTCCGATACCGATAACAGTTTTAGATATCGGAGCAAATACTAGTATTGGCATATTTTTAAAACTTTAAATATCGCTGCTATAGTATAAATTGTCTACAAAATACATATAATCGAGGTTGTTATTTTTGTAATAAAAAAAAAATACGACGTAGTGTTCAAAATATAGTTTCCATGCGTAAATAAGTCGCATTTAGTTTTTTTTGGTGCAAATAGGAGGGGTGCCTCGCATAAAGAGGTGAGTTTATGGCCATAATTTACCCTCATCTATTATTTAATCGATTTTTTTCCTTTTAATTAGTGTTTTTTAGTCTAATAAAAGCTATTAGTAACGATAGAACTCAATTTTTAAGTGTTGAATAAAGTCGAAAATGTAAAATGTTTGCGATAGATCAGACAAATTTTAATCGAATAACAGATGAGGGTAGAGATTTGGCAAGATGCGGCTGAAAATCCATGTTTTACATTCAACGACCGTTCCATTCAGCGAACGCCTATCAGACCTCCAAAACCCAGTAACTGGGCAACATGATACTCCTTGGATAGACTGATGAAAAATCGTACTGTTGAAATGACGTCATGTGACATATTTACGCCTGGATACTATGATTGTAGTTATTAGAAAAAAACTTATGTACTAAGTATACGTTCTTTGATGAGTTTTGGAAATTAATCTTAGTAATTATCTCAAATACTTGATTTCTACGTCTTCACCTTACATTACAAGAACTGACGAGATGGTATATAAGAGGTTACTTAAATATATTTTGCTGATTGTCCCGAAGATGTAGGAATGAAGCCTTAAATTAAATTGATTTGTTCGAAATATTTGCCGCTTTTATTAGTATTATTGTAATTGTTGTAATTTTATTAAGAAATACATCGTTGAAGTGTATGCGGTATTGACTCGGTCTCAAAAGGCATTTATTTTGTAATAAAATCCTGTCTCAATAAAATTTTAATTTGCTGCTATTTTGTGTTTTATTTGGAAACTGCTGTATCCTAAGTTGTAGCTGATATTACTGTTCTTTACGTAGTAATGGTCAGGATACATTGCTCGCTGAACGCATTGGTCGATGGGTTCAAAGTGGCAACTAAGTACCGGAAGACATAGCGTTGACGCGGCCTCCCACGCGGTGGACCTGTCACAGCCATCTGATTAAATTAGCCATCCAATTGGACGCCTAGGGCGTTCGTTAAACGCCGGCATCCATCTCTGTACTTTTGAAAAAATGTGCCTAAAAGGGGCTTGCCAGCCAAACGTTATCAGCACGGTGCCTGTGTAACTTAAAAAATATAAAATGCAAATAAACATTTGAAATAAATTCTTTTCATTTTCTAAATTGTTGCATAGAAAGAGAAAGAAAAAGGATTTATAACGATGAAATACTCTTTGAAAGACACATACTTCTCTCATCGCTCTTTGTCAAATAAATAAACAATTCTGTCAAACGAATCAAGCATATTCATTCTGTCCACAACTGTCATGTGAAAATTCTAGTGTTACATACCAAATATTTTCGTACGATAAAATATGATCCCGCCTCATCAAAAAGAAAGTAAGGATTTCGACAAACACAAATCTTGGTATAAAATTGACATAGATGGGGAGTATATTACAAAAACTACTAAATCAGATGTTACTTATGTATTACCAAAGAAGGAGTATTTCAACAGATCTCTATATAACAATAGGAAGTTTACACAGCAGATCGACATACGGAGATCCAAGTTACTAGCCAATAAGAATGACAAACGAAAACCTGCTTCGTTAAGAAAAACACACGAACACATTTTAGGAGCAAGTTTAAATGTATGCTTTTCTCTTTTAATAACTCTAGCTGCGTGCTGTGGTTTTTCTTTTATAACACCATCGCGTATAATTATGACAACTCTCGACTCGTTATTTAGTGTAGTTCAGTCAAAACTGTGTTAAAGTTTAAGGAAAAATATTGTAAAGTGATTGTTATGTCTATGGAAACTGCAATAAAAGTAAGGTGAATTATTATTGTTTTTTTTTTTTTATTTTCACCCGAGAATACTTCGTTCCATTGCTCGCTGGCAGACCCTGAGTGCGAACTTTGAAGTATTCTCGAGGTCAAAAGACGTAAGGTAACACAGCCGCGAAACTAAAATGGAACTGGGCAGGTCACATCTGCCGCATATCGCAACAAAATTGGGCGAAAGCGACTACTGACTGGATTCCGAACAGCAGGAGCCGGCGACGCGGTAGGCCCAGGAGATGGCGTGACGATTTGGACTCCTACCTAATTGGCCAGAAGTGGCTAAGGACAGAAAAGAGTGGAATAATGGAAGGGAGGCCTTTGCCCAGCAGCGCGAAAGTATAGGCTAATAAAAAAAAAAATACGCATGTATAATTACAGATACAGAATGCCTTAGGACCGACGCTGCAGCAGCAGGCGCCCTTGCGATCCCATACAAAAGGGAGCCACACCCCACGCCTAATTTTTTTTCTATGTAAAGTTCTCCATCGACACGCCGCCGGTAATATCCGGTTTCTGCTACAGGGACCATCGCGCACAGAACACGTGCAACGTCACGAGACAGGCTCACACGCTGCGGTAAGCGGGTGCACGCTTACCGCAGCGTTGGCCCTAAGTTGGATTGGCCTAGAATTGTCTGCCGCATTTCAGATGAGCAGTGGGCTACGAGAACCACCTGGGTCCCATAAAACGCAAGGCAACGTCACGGTAGATCAACCCTTAGTTCCAAATTACGTCAAAAGCGATTATATCGCGAATTCGACCAAAATTAATAGCCACAAAATATAAGAACTATTCGAGTACTATTTGTGACGTTGCGTATTGGTCGGATTCGCGATATAATCGCTTTTGACGCAATTCGGAACGTGGGGCAAGGCGAAAGTAAAGAAATGGGCTTGACGTCTGGGGTGAGGTAGAGTCTGTCCCAGCAGTGGGAACATTATACATTAGCTTGTCGCTTCACCTTCGTAAATGATAATTTACGAAGATATCAAGAGATATCAAGGACATATTCCCGAGGTAAAAAGTAAAGTAGGTACATAAGATACGTATGCCAAATTTCATCTGAATCGGTTCAGCCGTTTGAGCGACAGAAGTAACAAAGATACATAATTACGGCTTTATAAAGTGGGCTAATTCAAACTATGTTGCGAGCAATGTGCAATGCCATTGCCACTTAAGTTTGGCGATTCTTCGGGCAATGTTAACCTTGGTGTCGCCGCTCACGGGCCACTTGCCACAGCCACAAACGCTTACTTATCTTCATTGTGCTCGCATAATAGAAGCAAAAAGGATTGTGTAACGATGATTCATGTAACTCAATATAATTTAAGAGTGTCCATGGAGTTTCTTGCACGTTCTTCTCCATTGAGATCTACGCTTTGGAACATGCAATTTAGCTTCACTTGTTTGACTGAACGACATTTTGACAATTTAAAAGTGGCTGTAACTGGTCTATTTGAAATAAACGTTTCTGATTTTTTAATATAGAGGAACTAAAAGCAGCGGTGGCTTGGTAACGGCCCCGACTTACGAGTTATTAGGTGACGGGTTCAAACCCACACAGATGCGTTACTTTATGTAATTTATTTCATCACCAGTACTCTTAAAACGGTGAAAGAAAATATCGTGAGGAAAAAGGCATGTCCTAGAACCAAAAATTCGAAAACATGTGACATTCACCAACCCGTACTGGGCCCGCGTGGTTGGATTACGACCCATTCCCTCTCTTAGAAAGTAGACCTAAGTCCCAGCAGTGGGAACATTAAAAACCGGCCAAGAGCGTGTCGGGCCACGCTCAGTGTAGGGTTCCGTAGTTTTCCATCCGTCACAATAAGTGTACCCACTTATGAGTTTAAAAAAATGCTTGCCTATACGACTATACAACAAACTTAGTCCAGAAATTATTTTGTAGAACCTTTTTGTCTTTTTGTACAAAAACTTTTCTTTCCATCAAGTTCAAAATGATTTTCCTAAAAAGTCCTTATAAAGTTCTACTTTTCAGATTTTTTTCATATTTTCTAAACTTATGGTTCAAAAGTTAGAGGGGGGGGGACGCATTGTTTTTTACTTTTGGAGCGATTATTTCCGAAATTATTGACATTATGAAAAAATGATTTTAGTAAACCCCTATTCATTTTTAAATACCTATCCAACGATATATCACACGTTAGGGTTGAAATTAAAAAAAAAATCACTCCCCACTTTACATATAGGGGGGCTACCCTAATAAAACATTTTTTTCCAATTTTTATTTTACCACTTTGTTGGCGTGATTGATATACATATTGGTACCAAATTTCAGCTTTCTAGTGCTAACGGTCACAGAGATTAAGCGAGGACGGACAGACAGACAGACATGGCGAAACTATAAGGGTTCCTAGTTAGGTTTAAAGAATTTTATTCTCATAAAAACAATAACAGTTCACTTAAAATGAGATACAAATAGTTTATAAGTATTGCAATGTTCACATCTGGTGTGTTGGTGACATCATAGGTTGTATACATGTTTTTTTAATTTAGCTTTAAATATATTAATATTTTCACATTTCTTTAATTCTTCGGGTAAATCATTAAACAGCCGTGCTCCCTCAAACAGTATTGTTTTTTTGCCGTAATTAGTTCGAGCGCGTGCAGTCATTAGTTGAAACTTGTTTTTACTTCTAGTATTGTATGTTGTTGTCTTTTTACGTATTTGAATGTTTGATTGTACAGAATTCGTGGTGATTTTTTTTATGAGAATGCAGGTGTAATATGTGTAAAGTTGTTTTAGATTAAGTAGGTTGGTTTTTTCGTATAGTTTTTTTGTTGGGTATAGATAGTTGTAGTGAAATAGTGTTTTGATAATTTTGTTTTGTATTCTTTGTAGTGGATTTAGATTAGATTTCGCGGCTGATCCCCATAGCTCAATTAAGTATTCAAGGTTAGATTTTACTAGGGAGTTATATATAATTTGTTGTACTTTTTTAGGTATACAGTTTCTAATTTTTCGTACTGCTCCTAATAGTGACGTCAGTTTTGTTTTGACATGATCGATGTGTAGTTTCCACGTAAGTTTGTCATCTACCCACAACCCGAGATATTTTTCGTGACTGGATCGTTTGATTATTTCTCCGTCAATCGTTAGTGGTGAGAAATCGGGTAGAGGTTTATTTTTTGCGGAAAAGATCATAAATGATGTTTTTGACGTGTTAATAGTTAGTAAGTTATATTTTAGCCATTCATTTAGTAGGTCAAGGTCTTCTTGTGCATCAGATATAATGTTTTGTAATGATTTGTTGAAATAAAAGAGGCAAGTATCGTCTGCGTATAGCGTTAGGTGCCCTTTCAAACCTATTTTATCAATGTTATTAATGTATATTAAAAATAATAATGAACTTAAAATTGAACCTTGAGGACAGCCGTATGTTATGTTTTGCATCAAACTTGTGAAGTTATCTATTTTAACTATTTGTTTTCTGTTTTCTAAATAAGAAGCGAACATACTAAGGGCGCTGCCTGAAATACCTATGTTATTTAATTTCTGTAATAGTTTTTTATGGCTAACTGTATCATAGGCCTTTTTTAGGTCAATGAAAATACCTACAGCAAATTTTTTCTGATCAATATTAGTTTTTATTTTTGTTATCAAATCTATTGTGGCTGTTAGGGTACTTGATTTAGAACGGAAACCATATTGTTGATCAATCAGGAATTTTTTCTTAGTTAAATACTCGTTTAGACGGTTGTATATGACTCGTTCGAATATTTTCGATATCACAGGTAGGACTGATACCGGTCGATAGTTGCCGGGGTCAGTTCTATTTCCAGCTTTGTAAATAGGACTGACCCTTGCAACTTTAAGCGAATCGGGGAAAATACCGTGAGTTAAGCACATATTTATACAGTCCGATAATCTTTCAGCAATTATGTTTTTAAGGCATTTAATGGCTTTTGTGCTGATACCGTCTAAACCTGTACTACTGTTACTGTCGAGGTTGTCAATAATTTTTAATATCTCGTTAGTGTCACAGTGGGTTAGCTCATTCAGAGTTACTTCGTGTGTGTAGTTATTGTCGTACATGAGAATGTTGCCTGCGTTTGTGTGGTACATTTTAGGTATTTTATTAGCTAAATCCGCGCCTATTGATGCAAAGAATGAATTAAATGCGTTACAAATTTCATTACCGTCTGTGATGAATCCTGAGTTTGACAACAGTTTGGGAGGAGCACTACTGTCTTTGATTTTGTTATTTGCTAAGTTGTTTATTACCTCCCACATTTTTTTAGGATGTTTGTAGCTATTCTGGAATAAGTTGTGATAGTAATTCTTTTTCTGTGTTTTTATTAAGTTTTTTACTTTTTCCTGTTCCTTAATGAAGTTTTTCCGAAGTTTGTCATCTTTTGGGTGGGATTTTGTTTCTTGCCATAGTTGATTTCGTAGGTAGATTGAGTCTATGACATTCCGGTTAATCCAGTCTTTTTGTGGTAGATTTAGGATTTTAGTCTTATCTTCTTTATTTTTGTTTACTTGTTCTAAGATAAATCTTTCTAAATAGTAGTAATCGTTTTCGTTATTGGTGTAGTTTGCTGTCATGACACTGTTATATAATTTTTCGTAGTCGAGTGCTTTATACTTGATCTTTTTGTTTACCTTTGGTGCTAAGCTGCCAACCTGAAGAAATAATTGTTTGTGGTCTGATAGGCTCGAGTCAATTATGGATATGCTAAAAGCGTGGTTACTGACGTTGGTACATATGTGATCCAGTAAAGTATTTGTTGTGTCGGTTTTACGGGTACTATATAGTTTGTTTATTTTGTTTAATATTTCATAGCCGGTTCCCTTTATTTCATTTAAGTATCTTGTGACGTGGTTGTCCTTACTAAGTAAATCGATGTTGAAGTCTCCAAAGACAATTGTTCTTTTTCTCTTTTCTAATTGTGAGGTATATGTTTCAATAAAATTGTTGATATTGGAATCGCCGGGTTTGTAAATCGCTCCTATATTCAATGAGAGTTTATCGATGTGTATCCAAAGGTAATGGTTTCCATATTCGTATAACTCTTCTGTTATTTCGTAATTGATGGTGTCGTGTACGTAAATTGAAACCCCGCCGCCTTTGCGATCCGTTCTGTAGTTATAGATATGTTTATAGTGTGTTATTTGGTATAATTTTGCGTCCGTATCAGATGTAATCCATGTTTCAGTAAAAATTAGAAAATGTATAGTCATTGGTGTTGCTTTTATTATACATTTTATTTCGTCGAGTTTGCCAGTTGTACGGATACTGCGAAGATTCGCATAAAAAAATCGTAAGGAGGACGGGTAAGCTGGTAAATCTTCGTATCTACTTATTAATTGATGGTTCAGTCTATCTATATATTTTGCATTTTGTACGGTATCTGTTAATGGTTTTTTTGGTTTATTTTGTTTTGTGTAATTGTTGGTAGTCCTTTTATATATTTAATGATGAGATCTGATTCGCCATTTTCAATGCGTTTGTTTAATTCCTCTCTTAATGTTTGTAGATATTGTTTTTGTGCTGGGGTTTGGTCTGCATAAATTTGAATATTATCCTGTACGTTTTTCTTGTTTTTTAGTAGGTATTTTGGTACGTCGGTATTGTTAAAACAGACCTTTAATGGTCTGTTTTTGTTTGGAGTATATTTTCCGAGTCTGATCGTTTTAATCGGTTTAGGGCAGTTTTCGTACAGTGATGTAATTATCTTCATGGCTTCATTATTATCGTGGTTTTGCCTGGAGTGTGTGTTTCTTTCGTTGATCTCTGATATACCCACAATAACTATGTTTTTTTCGCGTTCACATCGGTCCTTTAATTCGAGAATAAGGTTATGGTTTTGGTGGCATAAGACTGGCGATTTAGGTGTTGTATTTCCAGAGTTTTGTTGCTTTTTTATTTCATTTATTTCGCCTTCTAAGTGTTTGATTTTGTTTTGGGTTGTCGTGTTGTCATTTTTAATATCTTGTATATCAATATTAATTTGACTAAAACGTTTTGTAAAGGTTGCAGTTGTTGATTTTATAGTTTTTATTTCATTTTTAATTTCAGATATTTCATCTTTTATGTAATTTAGATTATTATTCTGGGTTTTGGCAAAGTTCTCTAGAAAACTCATCATCTCTGCGCGAAAGTTATCGAAATCTTTTTTATATTCCGTTTCCTCGGTACGTTCCTTTCGTTTCAATGTGTTGACATTTCTATGATCATCATTATCGTAGTAGGTGAGTGTGTCGGTCGCAGATCCGCTAGCGCTTGCGCTCTCGCTCATCTCTCTGGTAAGTATCGGTGGTGACCTTTGTACACTCATCGTGCGTGACGTATGTTTTGTCGTTTGTTCTTCGTGTGTGTTCGGGTGTGAGCGCGACGAAAAATAGCAACGGTCTTCTTTACTCGCGGGGGTGAGCGGTGCTGCGCGCACGCCGATGTGCGGTATCGTGTATAATCACAAGGTATTAACTTAATTAATACTTCACAGTTTAAGTTTACTTTGAGTCTATGACATTAAGAATCACTTTCCAATGAGTACTATTTATTTAAACTTAATATTTTCCGCAAGAATTATTTGACACGTCTGCTTCCAACAAGCACCAGACGGAACTAGTTGACTACGGAACCCTAAAAAGCTGATTCATCATCATCATCTCAGCCGACAGACGTCCACTGTTGGACATAGGCCTCCCCCAAGCGTCGCCACAATTGCACGATCTCGAAATCTATCCAAAAGGCTGATTATGCTATTATTAATACTGAAATAAAACAAAATTTAGTAAAATATAAATTTTTATTGTAATGTTAACAATTTTGTTTACATGATTGTTTACACAAAGTAAAGTAATGATGGAGAAAAACTTATAAACAAATAATTATTACAACTCTTGTTTTAGTAAAAATAAAACGCTCTGTCTTGGAATCCATATATTCGTAACTTAAACTAGGGTAATAAGTAGTAACACAAAATTGACATAACCTCAAAATAACTCCATCATTTTGAAAAAAAAAAAAAAACGTTACTTAACTTTTTAAATGCCTTCGGATACATCCGATAAACACTCCCGCGTTTCTCCCCCCAGAGTCGCACATCCACTACCAAACACTCGCATCTCGTCAGCTCTTCTGTCACCTATGGGGATTGAAGAGCTAAACGAGATGGAGTACCCAGTCGCGAATACACGACCCTGGCGATTAGGACGCGAAAATACTCGTCGGACCAATCCGTCGCAAGCGATTAAATGTTTTTATTCCCCGAAATTCATAAAGAAATATCAGAAAACACCTATACTCCACCCCCAATAAGATCAGACATTTACACAAACCTTTTTTACTGTCTATTCAACCGATTTTGACTCTTATTCCGTAGACATAAGGATGGCATTAAAAGCAAAAAAGTGGTAACAATACCAACTACAGTACAATTCACGAATGATGGCGGCCGTGAAGTTTGCGCAGAAGGCTGCGCAGTAACGTGTTTTAGGAACCAAATGGCGAATTGCGTGTGCGAGAAGAGTGTAGTATGCGCGAATCGCAGTCTAACTTCACGGCCGCCATCATTCGTGAATTGTACTGTATTTACTGCAGCCGCCATTTGTCATGTCACCAATGTAATAAAAGTCAAAATCGGTTGAACGAACAGTAATAAAAGTTTTATTTGCAATAATATAAATCATATTGTATCTGTTTAAAATTACCAGATATTACGTCGAAACTTGCGGAATAAGGTTGGAACTACATTAGATTGAAGCACACGCATAACGTGCCCGATTTGTACGTAGAAAGACGTCGCGTGGCGTAGATCTAAAGTAGTAGAGTAAGATCCCAGGGCTGCCAGACGTCACGTATTTTCTCACGAAGGAAGAAGCATGAGAATTTACGTGAAGTCATGTCATTATTATGGGAGCTTTAAAGCGTCTGTTAAGCAATACGGCCCACGGAATGTGTCTGGGAGTATTGGCGACTTGATTTTAAAGATATTGCCTAAAATATACGTAAAAATCAGCTTGGAGAATTTACGTGAAGTACTGTTTTTATGTACCTTGATTAACTGATACCTGAAAATTGGCCGTCTAAGCAAGCTAGCAGATAGGCATGCGTTCTTAGTACATACTAACAGTACTCAAGTGTCCACATTTCGTTCGTGAGAAAATACGTGACGTCTGGCGGCCTTGGGATCTTGGACTATAGCTCTACAAGTCTAGTTTCCATATAAAATGTATGGAGACCGACGCGCCCGGATCGGCGTGTGTGGCACACGTGTGTGCAGTATTCTACCTTAAAACTTCTTAGGCATTAATTTTGCAAAACATAACAAAAATTGTATGGTTCCCAAGTAGTCAGTCCGGTTACCACTTGGATGTAGGACCTATATTTTTACCGCGATACGAGTAGTTCTCATAAATTAAAAAAAAAAGATAATGTCAATTTTGCGAAAACAACTTCAATAAAGATATAAGGATATATTCTTTTGTTAATTAAGAAAGAAAAACATTTAAAGATTCATAATAAATTGACTTTCGAGTGAAAAAAAAAGGCTTGTTCCATTTCTATGAATGTCTATAGATATTGTTAGATACTTCATTGTCTAAATTGGTGACATAATCCACACGTTCCAAGTTTTCATTGACCATACTGTTAGCGCATCTACAAGTGGCTGATGGACACGCTTAGAACTATATTTTACCGGGATACCAAGGCGGCGCGACTTGTTGCGCCTCTGTCCCGGTGAAATATAGCCCTAAGCTAGCAAATTAAACACCATACAGACACCAGAGTCGCGAGCTGGTCGCGCCACCAAATTGTTTGCCCAACCAAACAGACACCAGGTGAGTAACTCTCTATAGAGCTGTACACATTTTGTTGGTAGCGGCGACTGGTCGCGCCGCCATGGTGTCCCGGTGAATATAGCCCTAAGCTACCGAACTAGACACCATACAGACACCAAAGTCGCCACACGTGCGTGCTGGTCGCGCCACCAAATTGGTTGCGCAACCAAACGGACACCAGGTGAGTAACTCTCTATAGAGCTGTATACATTTTGTTGGTAGCGGCGACTGGTCGCGCCGCCGTGGTGTCTCAGTGAAATATAGCCCTAAGCTACCAAACTAAACACCATACAGACACCAGAGTCGCCACACGTCCGAGCTGGTCGCGCCACCAAATTGGTTGCGCTACCAAACGGACACCAGGTGAGTAACTCTCTACAAAGCTGTACCTATACATTTTGTTGGCAGCGGCGACTGGTCGCGCCGCCATGCTGTCTCGGTAAAATATAGCCTTTACGGTCACTCAGAACAGCTATTGGCGCGCTAACATAGATATAATCCTGACTCGGAACGCTGGGTTTATCTGATGTTAAATCATATTAAGTGATGATTGTCATATTTTTTTATCTCAATTTCGAAGATTGGTTGTATAAGAAATATTTCTGTCAATTTATCAATAAATCTTCTTGTATAGTATGGTAAAATAGTTAAGTATGATAGCATTTTAAGATTTTTATTATTATTTATAGGCTCGCGCTGAACCAATTTCTCACCTGATAGTAAGCGATGATGTGGTCGACGATGGAGCACGCTTGCCTAGAAGTAACCTGTTCACTCTTGATATAAAGACCCCCCAGGTTGAAGCTATCAGGAAACATAGACCCCAGCAGGGAATTCTACTCCTTAGCTGTACCCTCAATTCATATTTTCCCAAAAAAATCAAGAGGGATTATATATAGGGTTTGATAACATAAGTAACTATTTTACCATCCATACATTATAACATACAATAGTAAAAAATAAATTAGACCGTTTTCTACATACAATTTTAAAGCTAAATTCTTTTTAATCAAAAAAATAACTTTGTTTTTATCACTTTTAACTAATTACAGCTTTTTCGAAACTGAACTAAAAACCGAGTTTTAGTATAATTGCTTTTAAAGTGACAACGACCCAAATTTTTGTGAACTAACTAAATAACTGTTTGACATAACTTTTAGACTTTTTTTATCACGACACGAGGTGTCACTCTTTCTGACGCTTTGTAATGAAATACCGGTACTTATACCAAAATTAGAATGTTATCGTAACAGATACCGATACCAGTACTGGTATAATATCAATATCAGTACCGGTCTTATACCGATACTAGTATCGGTTCCGGTACCAGGTTACTAGTACAGGTATGATACTGATATCAGAACCAGTATGATACCGATACTGGAATGGTACTGGTATGATATTGATACTAAAGTGGTACTGGTTATTTACCGGTAAAATACGAAACGCACAGGTCCGGTTGTTGTGGAGACGCTTGGGGGAGGCCTATGTTCAACAGTGGACGTCTTTTGACTGAAATAATAATACCGGTTCAATATTCAGAATAACTTTTCTGTATATAGAAATACACGGCGTCTATTACAGGGACTTGAGTATAAGTGTCGAAATACCCGTTCATAATAATATTTTGGGCGTGGTGTTTTAGTCTAAAAGTCATATTAAACAGTCGAACATCTTATATTAATTCATATTAACACAGTTTCATTAAGATATTTCTTAATTTAACAAATATCTTTTGTGGATAATTTACAATGTTTTTTTTTTGCGTATTTTTTATATATTTTTCTCTTTTCTGGTGAAATACTGAACTTATTTTATTTATTTTTTATTGTGATTTGATACGATTTTTGGTGACTTTTAACTGTTTTATTTTAAGCTCCATTGGCTTAGTTTTTAGGGTCCTTAGTTCGATTGCAGTCGAAAGGACAATTTTTTTTTCGTTTTTTTTTTTTTAATTTATTTTATCGACACAGTCAAAAGCCAAGAAATATCATATTACATTAACCCGAAAAATAATTACAACCTATATCTATTTTAATGTCAATCTTTTTTTAATAAACTACGATACAAGTCATTCTACGGACAGTATCAGATTATAACCGACCAAATTATACTCTAAGATAGGCCTCCACCAGTAAAAGTATAATACCGATATCGATACCAGTACCGGTTTAGAACTGATATCTACCAGTTCCGGTATGATATCTATACTGGAGTGGTACCGGTATGATACCGATACTGGAGTGATACCGGTAAATTTACCGGTTCTTTTACAAGGCGTACCGATGACCTAGTGAGGGTCGCGGCAATCCGATGAATGCGCGACGCACAGGACCGTTTGTTATAGCGACACTTGGGGGAGGCCTATGTCCAACAGTGGACGATATAATGACGATGATGAAAAAGAGTATTTCCTTTTGGTCGGTTAACAATGAGAATAGTAACTATAACTTAATCAATTATTAGATATATTAGACACAAACGTGACGAATAATTTAAACTGTACATAGATAGTATTTAAGGCCGCATTCCCACTATGTTGTAACAGTTACTTTATCGTCGGACTACTACTTGCCGTAAAAAAAATTAATTAGTCCGTAATTTAGATTATTCTAAAATAAGGGACACGTATTTTTTTATTTGTAAATTAAACCAAAAATGACAAAGATATAGCCCATTAAAGTTACGTGTAACGTCACGCCGTGCTGCATTTTTTCACACGGGGTGACGTCACACGTAACTTTAATGGGTTATATCTTTGTTATTTTTTGTTTAATCTAAAAAAGAAAAAATACGTGTCCAACATTTTTTATAATCTAAAATACGGACTGAATAAAATGTAATTATTTTGACTCTGGTAACTACCCTATTATTAGGGTAAAATGAAATCTGATGTAGTCAACACTGGTTCAATAATCAAGGTTGACTAAGAGATCTTGATCATTGTTTATTAATTGAAGAACCATGTACTAGATTTCTTAACTGTATCATGAGAAATCACAAAGTTATAATAAGCTTGTTATGTTACTTGGTTGTCCGCAAAAATACATGGTCACCGGGTCATCTGGGCGACTGAGGGGTTGTTTTGCTTGCGCTAGCGCCTAATACTCGTTATGACCTGCCGTCACTTGTGTTGTACTTAGTGTGAACATGTGACTTAAATATTTTTGGGAAAAAATGTAAACATGGTGTAAAAACTATTGGAATCCATTCAGTTACTGATTTTGAACAAACTATATAACCAGGGTTCGCATAAAATTATCTGTTGTTACGACAAAATGGGAATGCGGCCATAGTGATTATATGCACCTGAATTCCTTTATACTAGCGACCCGTATTATCAAAATTAACGGTTCGAAGTTGTTAGATTCAGGTTTAAACCTAAAATTCATTCTATACACAGAAATTGAAGCGACGCCACGGCAACAGCTAGTATCATAAAGGCAGGTAATAAATGTTATGAAGAATAACTCAAATTACTTTTTTTTCTGCTTTCAAAGCGACGAAGGAAAACATCGTAAGGAAACCGACATGTCCTAAAACATACAAGTTCGAAGACATGTGACATCCACCAACCTGGACTGGGCCTGCGTGGTGGATTATAATAATAATAATATAATATTCCACAACTATCACACAACGTTGTCTAGTCCCAAGCTAAGCAGAGCTTGTGTTATGGGTACTAGACAACTGATAAACATACTCATATATTTTTAAATACATACATATTATAGATAAATTATACCCAGACACAGAACAAATGATCATGCTCATCACACAAACATTTGTCCTGGGTCATTCGACCTTCGGCATAGCAGTCAGGGCCACTAACCACTAGACCAATAGGCCAGTCAATTATGGCCCATTCCCTCTCCTAGAGAGGAGGCCTGAGTCCCAGCTGTGGGAACATTAAAAAAGCTGATGATGATGTCGACTCTAGCTGCTGCTATCGCGTCATTTCATTTCTGTGTTTACAATCCATATCTTCAAATATCCTTTATTTTAATTTTAACTCCGTAGAAAGACAAGTCCCAAATTTTACAAAAATAAGGCTGCGTCTTGCTATAAGCGATAGCGTATTTCAAAATCGCTTTTGTTTAACTATTTACCACAAAATA
Source organism: Mythimna albipuncta (assembly GCA_929112965.1). NCBI lineage: Eukaryota > Metazoa > Arthropoda > Insecta > Lepidoptera > Noctuidae > Mythimna > Mythimna albipuncta. The sequence continues at coordinate 5,783,631 of OV815985.1, read as the reverse complement.
GATAGGTACAGAAGTCAATCTACATACAAAGCAATCGACACCGCTCACGGACATGATATCTCGGCTAAATCTTCCGGTCGCACTCGTACAGTTCGGCACAACGCGCTGACCCTAGCTCGACCGCCGAGCGTAGGTATAAAAAGTGAAGTACATACATGAGATTGTCTTCTCTACCTATCTATTTTGTGCCTTTGCCTTGCGTCGGATATCTCCGACGAGTTTTTTAGCATCCACCAAGGTCGTGTGTTACCGACTGGGTACTCCATCTCGTTTAGCTCTTCAATCCCCATAGGTGACAGAAGAGCTGACGAGATGCGAGTATTTGGTCGTGGATGTCCGACCCTGGCGGGATAAACGCGAGTTTCTGTCGGATATTTCCGACGTAGGAAATTGAATTGTTAAGCAAGTCACACCCTTAATACAACCGAATATTTGAAAGAAATGCATTTTTTTTTCTTCTTTTAAAAGAGTATATAATATAAAATTAAACTATTTTTTATCTATGCAACACATCATATCGGTCCACGGCTTGTCGATGGGAAGTCTGTGAAAAAAGAAAAAAAAAATGTCATAATTCTTGTCTATGGTCTGGGTTTTATTTCTAGATGAAATATTTATTTATTTATTCAAACTTCATGTACAGTAGTGGTACATAGGCGGACTTAATGCAACAAGGCATTCTCTACCAGTCAACCTTTGGGTTAAAACAGACAACACTGTGGTAGGTTAAATATTGTGGGCATTTTTGGTACCTACAACAAATAATTTAAAGTTTGACTTTAGTTAATTAATAAATAACCTATTATTTTGTTTGATATTGGTAAAAATAGTGATTTGCAGCCGAAACTCAAACAGTAATGGAATGTTCGGCTTTTGGTTTAGGCGGTAACCGGGCTCGTCTTTCGGCCTTACTACCAAGTTAAGCCGAAACTGACGTAGTATGGAACAAAAAATCGAAAAAAAGTTTAAAATAATATTAAGAGTGTTATTTTTAAATAAACTTAAAAAACTATAAATTTATAAGATTTGACAAAAAATATTTCACACAGACGTCTAAGGCAGTCACTTTTAGTAGGCCGAAACCTCTGTTGAAACCAGTTTAGTAGGCCGAAACCTCTGTTGAAACCAGTTTAGTAGGCCGAAACCTCTGTTGAAACCAGTTTAGTCGGCCGAAACCTCTGTTGAAACAAGTTTAGTAGGCCGAAACCTCTGTTGAAACAAGTTTAGTCGGCCGAAACCTCTGTTGAAACCAGTTTAGTCGGCCGAAACCTCTGTTGAAACAAGTTTAGTAGGCCGAAACCTCTGTTGAAACAAGTTTAGTCGGCCGAAACCTCTGTTGAAACCAGTTTAGTAGGCCGAAACCTCTGTTGAAACCAGTTTAGTCGGCCGAAACCTCTGTTGAAACCAGTTTAGTAGGCCGAAACCTCTGTTGAAACCAGTTTAGTCGGCCGAAACCTCTGTTGAAACCAGTTTAGTAGGCCGAAACCTCTGTTGAAACCAGTTTAGTAGGCCGAAACCTCTGTTGAAACCAGTTTAGTAAGCTGAAACCTCTGTTGAAACCAGTTTAGTCGGCCGAAACCTCTGTTAAACCCAGTTTAGTAGGCCGAAACCAAATATTTGATGAAGATATAAAAAGTTTAATCTTACCAGTGACCGCAGCCGCTTCATCCTGCAAAGAACAAAAAATAATCATTATTTACAAGATCGAGCCGAGTTGTTACTCTTAGCGCTTTGTAAACTAACCTACTTTTATGTGATGTGATGTGATGTTATGTCATGTAAAGTACAGCTCACCGGATAAGAGATTTTAGTTTTCTGCACGGTCGATTCGCATTATACTCCTAGCGATTAGTAATCTAACCTAACTTGATGTGATATGATGTTATGTAATGTAAAGTACAGCTCACCGGTAGTGATCTTAATTCTCTGCACGGTTGATTCGTGCTGTACTCACTCCTAGCGCTTAGTAATCTAATCTAACTTGATGTAATGTAATGTGATGTGATGTGATGCTATGTTATGTAGGCTAGTTCTGTACACGGTAGATTCGTGTTGTACGCCTAGCGCATAGTAATCTAACCTAACTCGATGTGATGTTATATTAAGTACAGCTCCCCAATTTAGTCAGTCTAGTTCTATACACGGTCAATTCGCGTTGTGATGTGATGTTATATAAAGTAGAGTTTATTAATTAGACGTTCGAGTCAAGTTGTTACCCTTAGCGCTTGGTAAACTAACCTAACTCGATGTGATGTGATGTACTGTAATGTAAAATCCTAGTTCTGTGCACGGTCAATTCTCGTTGTTCTCCAAACGCTTAGTAATCTAACCTATGTTACGAGAAGTGATGTGATGTTATGTAAAGTACAGCTCACCGGTTTAGTGATCCTGGTTCTCTGTACGGTCATGTTCTGTTGGGGTACGGTCGAGTCGGGTTGTACCCCTAGTGCAGAATATATCTCGCGTAACATTAGAAGCATTGTGTCTTCTGACTCCCTGAAAAAGAGAGATAGAGATTGAGTATTGTCAGTAAAGTAGTAGTCAACGGGCTTGCGGACGGCGAGCAATGGGTCTACTGGAAGTTTCTTAAAAACCGGCCAAGTGCGAGTCAGACTCGCCCATGAAGGGTTCCGTAGCAGCAAATAACATAATATAAAAGTTCTTGTAATGTGTTGTAACTTTGATCAATATTTTAATAATAGTGTATTTTTTTCGATTTATGACGCATTTAAAAAAAACTACTTACTAGATTTCGTTCAAACCAATTTTCGTTGGTAGTTTTTATAGTAATGTACATCATATATTTTTTTTTGTTTTATCATTCTTTTATTTTAGAAGTTAGAGGGGGGGGGACACACATTTTACCACTTTGGAAGTGTCTCTCGCGCAAACTATTCAGTTTAGAAAAAAATTATATTAGAAACCTCAGTATCATTTTTAAAGAGCGTGTGGGGTATCTATGGATAGGTCCATAGATACCCCACACGCTTAGGTTTGATTAAAAAAAAAATTTTGAGTTTCAGTTCTAAGTATGGGGGACCCCCAAAATTTATAGCTTTTTTTCTATTTTTGTGTGAAAATCTTAATGCGGTTCACAGAATACATCTACTTACAAAGTTTCAACAGTATAGCTCTTATAGTTTCGGAAAAAAGTGGCTGTGACATACGGACGGACGGACAGACAGACAGACAGACATGACGAATCTATAAGGGTTCCGTTTTTTGCCATTTGGCTACGGAACCCTAAAAAACGGAAAAGGAATCTGTGTGCCAAGAACGCAAAAGGCAACTGAAGGACATAGTTTTAGTGATTAAAAGTCTCTCTCGCTCCACCCTAGCGAAGTAATTGTATGCCATTTCATAATATTTGAGGGAGGGTATATATATATTTTTTAAATTGATATAAACTAGTGCTTGACTGCGATACCATCTGAAGACGATCTTTTGAACAATCCGCAGCTTTAGCAGGCATCAGCCTTTAATGGTCCCATCAATCTTGCTGTCAACTCTGCACTGTTAACCCGGACGGCGAACTACCTACTGCTCGTTGTCCGCAAGATTCAAAGATACAAAGCATTTTATTTCAAATAAACCATCTACTGGCACTTTTGAAATGTCAAAAAGTCAGTGAGAAAAATGATGTTAATAGCATGTTCCAAAGCGTAGATCTCTATGGAGAAGAACGTGCAAGAAACTCCATGGACACTCTTTTAAATCAAATTATAAGTTACATATAATCTTGGTTACATATTTCTTGCTGCTTCTATTATGTGAGCACAATGTAGTTAAGGCGTATAGTACCTTGAACCATCTGGCCGAAATTATGTGAACGCAACTCTCGCACTCGCCTAGGCGGCAGTACGCAAATTCGTGCATTTATTTGCGGCCAGCAGCGCCCGAAAAGCGCTTTAAATAAATTTTTTCTGCGAGATATTGATTGATTTACATATGCAATGTTCACTTTGAAGAATATTTAACCACCAATTTTTATGTGTAAAAATGTTTCTAAAGGTCCAAGCCGTTTCGAAGGAGTAGGGAAAAGTTGCGAAAAGTTGCGAAATTGCTAAATATTTTTTTTTGACAAAAGTATTAATTGCACGAAAAAATCAAATGTTGATATTATTGTTAATGAATCTATTATAAACATATATTTTTTTCAAACCAATTCACCTAGCCGTTACGGAGGAGTAGGCCTCAGAAAATCACTGTTTTATGGCACTTTTCGGGCGCTTGGCCCTTAATAAAATTAAAGAAATAATTAAAAGATAGAAATTGAATTAAGCCACTGACAGCTAAGAGATGACCAGTCTCATCTGACGGCACCCGTTCACGAGCATGACGCGTGTGTCAGCCCCACTTAGCTAAACCATTTTGAAGGGAACTGAATGAACCTACTGCTCGTCTCGTCACAAAATAGATAGGTACAGAAGTTAATCTACATACAAAGCGCGCTCAAGATAGACACCGCTCATGGACACGATATCTCGGAGCGCCTCGGCCCGCTCGTCGAACAGTTCCGGCTCAAACGCTCATTAGTGTGCGTCCACCGAGTGTAGGTATTACAAGTGAGGTACATACATGAGATTGTCTTCTGTACCCATCTATTTCGTGGTAAGGCTTACCAGTATCCGACATGGCTGCTCATCGCGAACAGGTATTCGTTGATCATCTCGAGCGGCGCCTCCTGCAGTACGTAGTCTACGCGCCGGCCGCCGTTCAGGCGACCGAGGTTGTCGGGGGTCGACTGTGGCCAAAATGTTGATGGTTAGTGTTAGGAGAAACGTGGGGTTTTTAGGGGGGTTGTGGGTTGTTAGAGGGGGGGTTCAGGGTTTTTAGTGGGGTTCGGGGTTTTTAGTGGGGTTGAGAGTTTTTCAGTGGGTTTGGGGTTTAGAGCGGGGTTCGGGGTTTTTAGTAGGCTTGGAGGTTTTTAGTGGGGTTGGGGTTTTTAATGGGGTTGTGGGTTGTTAGTGGGTTTCAGGGTTTTTAGTGGGGTTGGGGGTTTTTAGTGGGGTTGGGGGTTTTTAGTGGGGTTGAGGGTTTTTAGAATGGTTGGAGGTTTTTAGTAGGATTGAGGTTTTAAAAGGGATTAGGAAGGGTAAGTGATATTTGGGATTTTTAGTGTGGTTAGGGTTTTTAAGTGAGATGGAGTTTTTAGTGCAATTGTTCGTTTTTAGCGAGTTTAAAGGGTTTAACAGGATTAAGAGTTGTTTTAGTAGGTTAATGGGGGTTTTCGCAGTAATGGACATTTCCAGATTAGAATATAAAGTGGGTTTGTTGGTTTTTAACGAGAATGGGTTAATAGTGGAATTGGAAGTTTAAAGTGGGGTTGAGGATGTTCAGCGAGATTTCAGATTTTAATGGAATTTAAGGTTTATAGAGAGATTGGGCGTTTTTAACGAGATCGGAGGTTTTATTGTATTGCGATTTTCAGAGAATTTTAAGGTTTAAGTATAGCAGTAAATTTAGGCTCTATGTTCTATTCCCCTTGACATAGTCATTTGAAACGAGAAATGAAAAAAAAAATGTACTGAAAAGATTCTCACCAGTTCTATTTCTCTCGCCAATTCTTCCTTGTCTTCTGTTAGCTGCTCCTTCTCCAATTCTTCCTCAACAACCTGGAATTAGGATAATGTAATTATTAATTCAACCACTTTCTGTGCTCCATAACGATGTACGCGGTATAAACGACGAGGCGAAACGCTTAGTTCGGACCGTAGAGGTTTCAACAAAATAATAGTGACTTGCTAACGACAGGTTTTTCACGACAGGCGATTATTTATTATTAGTTATTTACTTATTAGTATTATGTGAACACTCTCAAAACTGTGAAGGAAAACATCGTGAGGAAACCGGCGTGTCCTAGAACCAAAAATTCGAAGACATGTGACAGCGAGGAGGCCTGAGTCCCAACAGTGGGAACATTATAAGGCCGACTATGCTATTATGTGTAAGATAAATACACCGCTAAATTTTAATCGTTTTAATCCCGTGGAGGGTCGATCCGGTACATGAAACACTATCGACTTGTAAAGATAAAATTAAAAAATAAAGTAAGTACCTCTTTTTCAAAACTCGTATTAATTTACGCATGTACGAAATTAATTTCTTTAAGAAAAGTTAGCTGAGTGAGTTCAATGACCTTTGTACGCAACGCCGACTATAAACCTCCACGGGATTAAAACGATTAAAATTTAGCGATGTATACATAAATGGCTAAATATATATAATCTTGCCACCCACCTTCTCCAGTTGCCCATCAGTGGGCGGCGCTGCCTTCCACTTGTTCCACGTACTCTTGAGCGACTCCAGGAGCTTCTGCTTGAGATCAGCGCCAACGCGCGCCATCGTGTCCTTAAGTTCTACGGCAGATTCCAACAAGTCATCTATTTACTTATGTTAGGCTGTTCCCCGACTTAGCTCAATGATATTGAGATGGTATATTCCATTTTACATGCGATGGTATATTCCATTTTACATGCATGCGAAGCTATATTTCATTTCAGTATCCCCGCACACGGGTCACAAAAAACAGCTGCTTCTAGCTTTTTTTTGTGGAGGCGTTTTTTTATGATTATTATAATGGCATAAGCCGCCGCATGCCATTCGCGCATTTAATCCTTCTTCGTCAGAGTCTATTATGATACTGCAAGCATGGGTTAAAAAATATAGCAGCCTCCGGCCACAATCCGTCGCGCGCTTCAGCTTTTTTTGTGGCCGCTTTTAGCATTTTCTTTTTGTGGCGGCTTTTTATTTGTGGCCCGTGTGTGGGGACGCTTACATGCGATGGTATATTCCATTTGACATGCGATGGTATATTCCATGTGACATGCGATGGTATATTCCATTTGACATATGATGGTTTATTCCATTTGAGAAAATACGGATGGATTGTGTGTAGAGTGATATGATAGAAAAGGGAGATAGTGATAGTGTGACGGGTGCAGAACAGAATGGAAGAAAAAACGTGTTGCGCCGACCCCAAGTAATACGGGATAAGGGCAGGAATAAAAAAAAATCCATTGAAAGACCTTACAGACACCAGACGCCTCATGCATGAATTAGCGCACCAAAACAAATCTATCAACTAGCCGAGGTACGGGGGAGCGGGGTACTGCCTTCTGATTGGTCTAGGCTATTTGGAAATTATTCTGTGTCGACCTACATCAGATCTATAAGTCATGTGTTGACAGACATGCGTCGCCTATTATTAGACGTCTAGTGGCTACCGTAGGCGCGGGCTTGCGGACAGTGAGTACTAAGTAACTCGCTGTCCGGACCAAGCCCAAGTCGTCGACGGCGCGCACTGTTCCCGCGCGCCTCAAGGAGTTGTCAGCAACAGCAAGGACCCAGCCGGGTCAAAGCCTACTGGGGACAGGATTATCCAAAAGGAAACTCGAGCCCCGGTATGAAGGCTTGAAGGAATGGGGTGGGTTTTTTAGTCAGTAAGAGTCTGACACTATCTCCCGCTCCGCCCAAGAGCGGGGGTTGTCATTGGATGATTTTCCCCACCAAAAAAAAAAGTTTAGTGGCTGTAAGGTCTTTGATTCCATTTTACATGCAATGTTATATTCCACTTTACATGCAATGTTATATTCCATTTTACATGAATTGGAATATTCCATTTGACATGCGATGGTATATTCCTTTTTACAAGCGATGGTATATTCCATTTGACATGCGATGGTATATTCCATTTGACATGCGATGGTATATTCCGTTTGAGAAACATGGATGGATTGTGTAAGGAGTATTTCACAGATATAAAATGTAAGAATGAACCAGTAGTGCTTACCTAGATGCATTCGCTTCCGTCCCTTGTGGTGGGGGATTAGATGCGGCTTCAGGTCGCGAAGCTGAGGGTTGATTAGGGGTTCGATTCTGTGAAGCGATACATTATAATAATATTTATTTATTCAGATAATACAATCCATTATTGTTAGTAAAGACATACACAACTTATAAGCTAGTGTTAGTACATATAATAAACATGTCAATAATAATAATAATTAATCACACAGGTAATAAAAACAATTAACAAACATACACAATACTCATTAGACTACTTCTGGGCACGGTTTGAGGATAACACTTGCGTCCTCGTCCAGTGTTTTAATATAAGGCCATCAGTCCTATCCGCTACGGTTTTTAAGAGACTGTTGGCGCTGCCCCGTACCCGCTCCACCAGGGATGCGACCCGCTTTCGCACGATAGCATAGAAGTCATCAATACGTGCCTCTGCAAACATCCCCGATGCGCTGCAATGACGAGGCAGCCTCAACAGGGTATTGGGTATTGTACTGGACTCGCAAGGCGCTGTAAGCCCTCTGTGTATAGTCAACATTATGTCAGTACAATACAAAACTGAGTGACCGTAATATTTTTGGTAAGAAAAAAAAATGTATTAATTACTATTAAAATTAAAAATGTCATCGGAGTTGAGTAGAATAAAGATTTTATTAATCACGATAACTTTTTAATTTTAAACTTTTTGAGTTTAAAATTAAAAAACCGGCCAAGTGCGAGTCGGACTCGCCCATGAAGGGTTCCGTAGCAGCAAGTAACATAATATAAAAGTTCTTGTAATGTGTTGTAACTTTGATCGATGTTTTAATAATAGTGTATTTTTTTTAGATTTATGACGTATTAAAAAAAAAACTACTTACTAGATCTCGTTCAAACCAATTTTCGTTGGTAGTTTACATAGTAATGTACATCATATATTTTTTTTAGTTTTATCATTCTCTTATTTTAGAAGTTAGAGGGGGGGACACACACATTTTACCACTTTGGAAGTGTCTCTTGCGTAAACTATTTAACTTAAAAAAAAAAGGATATTAGAAACCTTAATATCATTTTTGAAGACCTATCCATAGATACCCCACACGTATGGGATTGATGAAAAAAAAATTTTTGGGTTTCAGTTCTAAGTATGGGGACCCCCAAAATTTATTGCTCTTTTTCTATTTTTGTGTGTAAATCTTAAAGCGGTTCACAGAATACATTTACTTACTAAGTTTCAACAGTATAGCTCTTATAGTTTCGGAAAAAAGTGGCTGTGACATACGGACGGACGGACAGACAGACAGACAGGCAGACAGACAGACAGACATGAAGAATCTATAAGGGTTCCGTTTTTTGCCATTTGGCTACGTGACCCTAAAAAATACATAGGATTTTTTTATTTTTTTTTTATATTCCACTGGGTAGTCCAGAATCATGTACTGGGTCCGTGGTATTCGTTTCTGCGTTGATGTCAAAGATACCCTGTACCTATGTCAAAACAATAATGTACCCCGTTAACTAATCGTTTTAATCCCGTTGAGGGTCGATCCGGTACATGAAACACTATCGATTTTTAAAGATAAAATTAAAAAATAAAGTCCCTTTTTTTTTCAAAACTCGTATTAATTTACGCATGTACGAAATTATTTTTTTTTTAAGAAAACGTCTGCTGAGCGAGTTCAATGACCTGTAGTTAATAGTCGGCGTTGCGTACAAAGTACCTACAGGTCATTGAATTCGCTCAGCTGACTTATTCTTAAAGAAATTAATTTCGTACATGCGTAAATTAATAAAAATTTTGAAAAAGAGGTACTGTATTTTTTAATTTTATCTTTACAAATCGATAGTGTTTCATGTACCGGATCGACCCTCCACGGGATTAAAACTATTAAAATTTAACGGTATATATATAATAAAATACATATATATGCTAAAATAATAAACTAATAAATACTATGAAAAATATCAAATCTTAAAGAGAACTTAATAACAATTCTGACGAAGAACAAACTATGGACTATATAACTATATATATAAAGTTCTCGTGTCACAATGTTCGTTCCCGTACTCCTCCAAAGCGGCTTGACCGATTCTCATGAAATTTTGTGAGCATATTGAGTAGGTCTGAGAATCAGCCAACATCTATTTTTCATACCCCTTAGTGATAAAAAAAAAATATTTATATGGCAAAACAACGTTTGCCGGGTCAGCTAGTAACTATATATATAACTATGGGACTTCAAGTAGTAGTTCCGAATTTTACGTTTGAAGGAAAATTTACTTTCGGCTTCTGTAATATAAAAATGAATCGCAAAATGTGTTGGTAAGCGCATAACTCAACAACGCCTGGACCGATTTCGCTAATTTTTTTTTTGTTGTGTTCGTTATTATTAGGAGAAGGTTCTTATGAAAAAAAAATGAAAATTAGGGTAGTGTAGGGTAGAGTAAGGTAGAGGAGGGTAGAGGAGGGTAGAGTAGGGTAGGGTAGAGTAGAGTAGGGTAGAGTAGGGTAGAGTAGGGTAGAGTAGAGTAGAGTAGAGTAGGGTAGGGTAGGGTAGAGTAGGGTATAGTAGGCTGAAGTAGGGAAGAGCGGGAGCGAAGCCGTGCGGGCAAAAGCTAGTTTTATAATAAAAAACAACTTACCTATACGCAATAGGATCGTACGGATGGAATATGTTGAAGAAATTCTTGCATGTCGGTAGAGAGAAATTCGCTCCCAGAGAGTCAACGCCCCGTATACACTCGAATATAGCTGGAAACGAAAAAACAAACACATTTCATAATATTCCACATCTTTATATATATAATTCTTCTATGAGTGTGTATGTCACTGAACTTCTCTCAAACGACTGGACCGATTTTGATGAAATTTTTTGTGTGTGTTCATGGGGATCTGGGAATGGTTTAGATTCACAATTTTGTCCGCTGGACAATGTTGTTTTAATTAATTTTTAATTTATTAGTCGTTGTTGATTTTGGAATGTTTTACATTGGATCCGACAGACGGCGCTACCATCGCAGTGTCAAATTTTAAATAATATTCGCATTTTAATTTTAGTCTGTCTCGACAGTTAGCGCTGCGATCAAATTAAAAAAAAGTTTTGTTATCATTGTTAGACAGGACAACGTCTGTCGGGTCCGCTAGTAATATAATATTCCACACAACTATCACACAACGCCGTCTAGCTCCAAGCTAAGCAGAGCTTGTGTTATGAGTACTAGACAACTGATAAACATACTTATATATTTCTAAATACATACATATTATAGATAAATTACACCCAGACACAGAACAAATGATCATGCTCATCACACAAACATTTGTCCTGGGTGGGAATCGAACCCACGACCACCGGCATAGCAGTCAGGGTCACTAACCACTAGACCAACAAGCCAGTCATAATATTACAAAGGAAAAGTTTCAATGTGTATACGTTTGTTTTTGGCCTGTTGGTCTAGCGGTTAGTGGCCCGGACTGCTATGCCGGAGGTCGTGGGTTCGATTTCCACCCAAGACTTAATGTTTGTGTGACGAGCACGAACATTTTTTATTGTGTCTGGGGTTTTTTTTTCGGTGGATGAAATCATCCAATGACATCCCCCGCTCTTGGGCGGAGCGAGAGATAGTGTCAGACTTTCACTGACTAAAAACCCACCCCGTTCCTTCGTGCCTTCATACCGGGGCTGAGCTACCTTTCGAAACTAACCCTGGCCCCAGTAGAGTGATTTAGAAATGTATAAGTATGTTTATCAGTTGTCTAGTACCCATAACACAAGCTCTGCTTAGCTTGGGACTAGACGGCGTTGTGTGATAGTTGTGGAACATTATTGTTATATTATACATAAAAAAAGTCACTATTATCTAACGTCAATACACTAGTACAGTAGTACAAACCTATAGGACTGCCCAGCGCGTACATGGCGTCCGGCGCGAACACCAAGCGAGGGTACCGCACGAACGGCTGTCCGGTACCCGCGGGGCCCTTCACGTAGTTCTTGTCTGCGAGACTCTTCGTGTCATCTGTTGCTACCTGTGAAATAACATACAAGGTGTAAGGGACAGCCCTCCACAAACATTAAGGGCTTGCTCAGTAGACGAAACTGAACCTTTAAAAGAATTGTTTTTCAGGAAACGAAAAAGAAATCAGCCTCACCATACAAAATGATAAAGTTGAACAACAACATTGAATTTTGATGGATTGTTCACTCGTTTGTTTTCTTATCGGTCACCACGCTCAAAAAACAAATGAGTGGGGGGTGTTAGGTTATTTTCGTTACGGAATTTCTGGATTCCGTCTCCACGCTCAAGGCCCGCGATAGAAGCTATGCAATAGCTTAATAAAGAAAGTTAAAAGGGTACTCACATCAGCCTGATGGCAAAGCAGGTCGTACAGTATGACGCTGCCGAGAGAGTGTCCTCCCAGAGACACTCCTCCCGTGAAAGAGGGGTTCCTCTTGAGAAATAGCTCGTATATACGGTTCATTTCCTTGCAAACTGTGTCTAAGATCGTCTGTGAGAGAAATATAAGAGTATTTAGTATTATGAGTAGTGGTCGGAGTAGGTAGTTACTATTCCTAGAATTAAGAATCTGTTATCTTAAGATGGATATGCCATTTGAATCCTGGAAACTATATTATTAAACTGGTTTTTCCGGTCGGAAGATCATTTTTTCTATATACTAGACTAAAAGTGTCAAAAGAAATACAGTTTTAGTCAGAGATAATAGAAAAAAAAAGTATAATTAAATGAACAAAACACTGCGCACACTAAATTCCGGTTAAAATAGATTTATTCACATATTTACTGAGAGAGTTCGAGTTTTTGTCATAAAAAAATATTTGAACAATAAATAACAATTGATTAAATGAAGTAATTGTAACATTAAACACAATTAGCAAAAATACTCCCTTTAAAACAATATCACCTGTTAGTTGTCATATTACCCCATAACGGTAATCATACTGCCCCATACATGGCTTACCAGACTGACACTAGGCCATATAACCCCGTAACGTTAGTCATATTGCCCCATATATGGCTTAACAAACTGACACTAGGCCATATAACCCCGTAACGTTAGTCATATTGCCCCATACATGGTTTAACAAACTGTCACTAGGTCATATAAACCCGTAAAGTTAGTCATTTTGCCCCATACATGGTTTAACAAACTGACACTAGGCCATATAATCCCGTAACGTTAGTCATATTGCCCCATACATGGTTTAACAAACTGACACTAGGCCATATAACCCCATAACGTTAGTCATATTGCCCCATACATGGTTTAACAAACTGTCACTAGGTCATATAAACCTGTAACGTTAGTCATTTTGCCCCATACATGGTTTAACAAACTGACACTGGGCCATATAACCCCGTAACGTTAGTCATATTGCCCCATACATGGCTTAACAAACTGACACTAGGCCATATAATCCCGTAACGTTAGTCATTTTGCCCCATACATGGTTTAACAAACTGACACTAGGCCATATAATCCCGTAACGTTAGTCATATTGCCCCATACATGGTTTAACAAACTGACACTAGGCCATATAACCCCATAACGTTAGTCATATTGCCCCATACATGGTTTAACAAACTGTCACTAGGTCATATAAACCTGTAACGTTAGTCATTTTGCCCCATACATGGTTTAACAAACTGACACTGGGCCATATAACCCCGTAACGTTAGTCATATTGCCCCATACATGGCTTAACAAACTGACACTAGGCCATATAATCCCGTAACGTTAGTCATTTTGCCCCATACATGGTTTAACAAACTGACACTGGGCCATATAACCCCGTAACGTTAGTCATATTGCCCCATACATGGCTTAACAAACTGACACTAGGCCATATAACCCCGTAACGTTAGTCATATTGCCAACTGACACTGGGCCACATAACTGCAATTAATTGATTAGTTTATTTATCTCGTTTGTTTAAAAAGTTAGAAAGTGGCGCCAGTGATTGAAAAGTTGAAAGGAAATCGTTTGTCTTGGTATGGTCATGTGAAGAGGGGGGACGAATCGCATGTTACTAAAAGAGTTATGAGTATACATGAGAATGGATGCAGAGGGAGAGGGAGGCCTAAGAAGAGATGGATGGATTGTGTGAAGAGTGCTGTGAAAGAAAAAGGAGCTAGTGATAGCGTGACGAGTGACAGGACAGAATGGAAGAAAAAAACGTGTTGCGCCACCTCAAGTGACACGGATGATGATGATGACGATGTTTGATTGATTGATTGTTTTGAGGTTTGAGAAATCTTTATTTTCCTATAAGTATACGTTTAAATCATTGTTGCTCTCCTCATTTCTTGGCCAAACTTAGGATTAAGAATAACTCTCTTTGTGAATGCGGTTTGGATGAAGGAAACGTGTCCTAAATTGCGCTTCTCTTTTCATGAAATCATTCCTCCTCTTATTCTGCGCCCAACCTCGGACAAATGTCTTCTACCTTTTGTGTTTACACGATTTATATTTAAACTATGCAAATTCATTGAAATGAATAAAATTAAGTTGTAACTTTTATAACCTTTTTATATATTGACGTGACAACGTCTTACAAATTGGTTTGCCGGGTGACACTTCAAGAAACTGCGTTACGCTCCGCTCACGTTATGCGCTCACAATGAGAGCGAGTGAGAGGCACGCGTCCCTTCCACTCGGGCATGGTTAGCCCGCCTAAGAGCGAGAGAGACAGACATAAAAAGTGAAAGGCACGCGTCCCTTTCCACTTCCATTCTTTGTATAAATAAATGTTTTAAATTGTTACTATTATTTCATCCTTCTTCCTACTATACGAATGAATATTCACATTAAAATTATTTTACCACTCAAAGTCGTTGTCACGTAAAACTTTCGCCCGTATACCGACTTTACAGGCAACCAATTTTTTTTTATTTTCTCTCTGTCATGTACTGGTCATAATCTGTGGTCATAGGACTTGTCACTGGTCAGTCTGTATCTGCGAAGAAATTCTTTTATTTTCTACTTTCATTAATTCATTAAAAAGAAAGATATATTTTTTTACTATTAATTCACGCTAAATACTCTCCAACGTTTGATGGTTTATTAACAGTCCGCACGTGTTATTGGCAAAATTGTGGTGTCTCTTCCACAAAGGCCATTAATTAAAAGTTGAAGTTATTTTCCTATAACAATTTATTTATGATTGATGATGTTGATTGACTGATTGGTTAAAAGATTGTTTATTTGATGGGGAGGAAGATGATGATTATTGATTGTTTTCTTGATGATTGCTTCTTTTTCTTTACTGGATCATATTACCCCAATTAATTGGTTTCTTTGTCTCATCTTGTTAAACATACCTGACAATACACCGGGCTGGTGTAGAAAAGCACATCAAGTACGGTCTCGTTGGTGAAGCTGCGCAACCTTGGTATGCTGTCCAGGGTGATCTGGGCGAGACGTCTGTCTACCCCAGTCTCTCCGGAGTGGAGGGTCGAGTGCCATGATACGGGGAGAACCTGGGGGCAATACGAAGTTAAAGAAGGTTAGCTCACATTCCAACCGATGGTTGTAATTAAACTGCTTACCATCAAGTGGGATAGCAGTCAAGCACTAGTTTATAGAGATAAAAAAAAACTTTTCTATGGGAAAAATCATCTTATGACAACCCCCGCTCTTGGGCGGAGCGGGAGATAGTGTCAGACTCTTACTGACTAAAAGACCCACCCCGTTCCTTCTAGCCTCTAAAAAAACTTGGCTGTCCTGCTGCCATGGTTTTGAATTAATAAAACATAATACAATTTTTTTTGGCACAGTATCGTGAAATTTAATTATGTGAATCCATATCAATGTTGTCTATCTGTAATTACGCTTTCTTAGTTAAACTATTGACCCGATTTTAATTTTTTAATTTGGTACGCCGATATGCTAAAGCGCGTTTCACATAAGAAGTTCCTTCGCCGTAATGTTGGCTATACAAAAAAAAAGTGTTGCTATATTTTTAGCAACGAAATTACTAAATTTTAGGGAGATTAACTGATATTTCGTTACTTTTAACAATTGCCTTATAATTTTGTTTTTTATTTTTGTTTTTGAAAACTGTAAGAACTATTTTTGAATAAAGTACGCTTTGTTCCATTTCGATTGTCCTGCAATTCTTTCAAATACCATTGAGAACTAACTTCTTATTTTTTCACACGGCTTCGAATTCAGCTATTTTGTACAAAGAAATAAATGAACATTATTCCATGTACTCACAAATTCAAGTTTTTTAACCATACCTACTCAACTCACGTTGACGACAAACAAACCGGGAAGGACCCTTTTTTTATGGTGGGAAAAAATCATGCATTGACATCCCCCGCCCTTGGGCGGAGCGGGAGATAGTGTTTTTTTTTTTTTAGACTCTTACTGACTAAAAAACCCATCCCGTTCCTTCAAGCCTTCATACCGGGGCTCGAGCGCCCTTTCGGATATCCCTGGCCCCAGTAGGCTTCGACCCGGCTGGGACCCTGCTGTTGCTGACAACTCGCGGCGCGCGGGAACTTTGCGCGCCGTCGACGACTTGGGCTTGGTCCAGACAGTTAGGACCCTCTACTGAAGTAAGAATGGCTGCCTTACCTCGACTCTGCTGACAACGCCTTGGTCGTAGGAGTTCCTGTAGTGCGACTGCACCAGTTGTAAGCTGGTCGCTCTGAAGTCTTCCACTGTGGACAAAACATGATTATTTGTTTTACATTGTTTAATTTCTCAATTCGAATGCGAATATTCGTCGAAAAACATTCGTTAAATCACTTATTCATTTCAGTTGTATTATCATTCTATATCCATTCAATACTTTAATACCTTTTGTTTAAAAAAAAAAGCCAAATATTCGCATGTTTTTTGTGAATTCGAATGTCAAAAAATGTGCGAATATTCGCGAATGCGAATATATCGTTACTTCACTAATATAGATATCCAACAACCTTTGTTGTTTTTTAAGTTTCTGACTTTGTAAATTAACGCGGTCCGGTTTAGAGATGTGCTTTGCCGGCAATATTGCCTGAAGTGGGAATATTGCCTCCAATATTCTTACTTCGGGCAATATTGACACCAATATTCTTACTTCGGGCAATATTGCCACCAATATTCTTACTTCGGGCAATATTGCCACCAATATTCATACTTCGGGCAATATTGCCACCAATATTCATATTTCGGGCAATATTGCCACCAATATTCATACTTCGGGCAATATTGCCACCAATATTCTTACAACGGGCAATATTGCCACCAATATTCATACTTCGGGCAATATTGCCACCAATATTCTTACAATACATCGGGCAATATTGCCACCAATATTTCCACTTCACGTTAATATTGACAGCAACGGTACATCTCTAGTCCGGTCGGTTACCGGACGGCCGGACTGCGCTAGCGCTTCTCTACAATGTGCAATATGAACTCACCGACTTCCTCAACGGACCGGAAGCGCATGTCGCAAGCGGAACCGACGCCATGACACAGCAACAGCAGGTGATCGATGCTGGAGGGTTCTATGTCTTCGATCTCCGATTCATCATGACCCCTTCTCACGACTCGGGGACGAGAACTTGATTGCTGTATGAGAACGAAATAAATTAGCAACGCACACATAGACACCGCTCACGGACACGATATCTCGGAGCGCTTCGGCCCGCTCGTCGAACAGTTCCGGCTCAAACGCTCATTAGTGTGCGTCCACCGAGCGTAGATATAAAAAGTGAAGTACATACATGAGATTGTCTTCTGTACCTATCTATTTTGTGGTTGTGTCGTTTAACTACCAAGCTCCTATAGCCACCTTCCGGTTCCATCATCAGATTAGCTCCATGTCATAATAATTTGCATTGTCATCTGATTTACACATGCATGCAAATTTCAGCTCAATCGGTAACCGGGAAGTGGGTCAAATTTAATTTGCAAGATTTGATTACACACAAACATCGGGCCAGGTGAAACTAAATAAAAGATTGTAAAAACTTATTAATTAATTAACAAAGCTACAGCTAACGCAACTATAGGAACACGATTGTAACGCTCAATCGAAAAACGGTAGCCCTAGAAAAATATAAAATACTAGTTAGGACAGTTAGCAGGGAGGGTGACGAACCTCGTGGGGGCGATCGGCAGCGGAGACCTCTCGCGCCGGGCCTTGGTTGAGGCCATGGTCCGGAGCGAGGAGGAGTGGCAGGCGCGAGCCGACGCGTGCGAAGCAGTAATGCTCGCAAAGGAGGAGGCCGAACGCATCAGGCAACGGCGTTATCGCCGCCGCCGTTGCCGGGATTCTGATCCCGATTTCCGGCCAACGTAGACGCGGGCTTGCGGACAGTGAGCAATGGGTAGCTCACTGTCCGGCCGTCCGGTAACTGTCCGGACCAAGCCCAAGTCGTCGACGGCGCGCACTGTTCCCGCGCGCTTCAAGGAGTTGTCAGTTACAGCAGGGGCCCAGCCGGGTCGAAGCCTACTGGGGCCAGGGATATCCGAAAGGGCGCTCGAGCCCCGGTATGAAGAACGGCGGAACGGGGTGGGTCTTTTAGTCAGTAAGAGTCTGACACTAAGGGCGGGGGATGTCAATGCATGATTTTTTCCTCACTAAAAAAAAAAGGGAGGGTAACGAAGTAGTAAATTTTCATAACTGATTAATATAACAACTAACACTTTTTTCCCTCTGGCACCTAAATTCTCCAGCGCCATGGACCAACAGTAAAAGGTGGTCAATCTTCACCGGTTGGTTTCTTGCCACTCTGATCTTTGGCGGATTCCGATACACACGCTTGCCGAAGGAGAATAGCTAGGGATAAGGATAATAGGGTTAGGGTAAGGATAATAAGGGTTTTGGGATAAGGGTAATAAGCAGAGATGTTATGGAACTCCGTGACTGAAACTATGGGATATCTAAATACAGTATTATTTGTAAAGCACTGGCAACCACTCTGTAGCCCGATTAACGTAATGAAAACCGTAACGATATCGTAGCGATTTAGTTGTTTAGACCATTTCCGTATTCACATCCATCAATCGAGTTTGAACGACACCGATTTTATAGTCGTTTGAAATTCGTCGATTTAAAAAAAAAATCTGTATTACATTATCCTGGTAGAATACTTATTAATGTAACTGGAAATAAGTCGATAGATCGTGAATACCGCTTTTGGATAGGACTTCGATCGAACGACTGTAAAACTTCAACGATATTTGGCTTGTTCGATTTTACGTGATTCAGGCTACAGGACTATGTTACTAACATCATAAATGACTATGACTAATGTCTATGACTTTCAAAAATTTATCACAATATTTTTTGTGAAAAGTCATAGAACAAAAGTTGTTATGTTGTTACTAATACAGTCCTCCAAGGTTGTTAGTGTTTTACGAATAACCCTGTAAACCGAAATTCCCCGAAAATAGCCGATAATCTGAAATAATTTCATATCTGACACCGTAATATTATTCTTATAACCTTATCCAAATCTGAAATATGTCCATAACATCTCTGGTAATAAGGTGTAAGGGTAATAAGGCAATAAGATGTGAGGGGTAAATGAGATTCAGTTAGGCAGGTATAAGTTTACAGGCCCGTTTTCCATGTTATCTAAATAGCCAAATACTCTTTGAGATAAAAGAAATAGTGAAGACAAACATGTTTGCTTGGTACGAACAAACGCGCATGTATGGTAACGGTAACTTGATTCTGATCAATATTACCCCGACCATACAATGGTATGGTAGGGGCAATATGGACTCTGATCTATATTACCCCTTTCATATAATGATGAAAGGTGTAATATGGATCAAAGTCATGGTAATAAAAGAATGTAATTCATTCGTTATTACCCTAAAGGTGCTGATAAACTTGAGAAATTCTTGCGAATGTTTCATTACAGAAAAATAACGAGAGCATTTTAACGAGCATACTATCAAGCGTTCTGGCGAGCATTCTATCGAAGGACAGTAAATTTGCTTCAAATTTTAGCGATCGCTAGAGTGCTCGTGAAAATGTTCGTAGCAATGTTTGGCTCTATACTTGGCTCGGCTCGATGTTCAATTTAACAAATTTAAAAACGGCGAATGTTCCATGTTCTGTTACAAGTGAATGCTCTGGTCTATCAGCACTTTAGCTCTAAAGTGGGTAAAAAAAATTAGAAATAACCAATCAAATTAAACTTACCGGCGGCGAACTAAAAGCATCGCTGTGCAGGAAATGTACCATCACGCTGGGTCCATGCATGACCACCACCTCACCGTTAGGTAAGACGAGGCGTCTATGCCACTCTGCTGTTGTCATACCGTGACGATATTCTTCCTGTAGAAAAAGATAGAAGTAATATTAGTAAAAAACTAACCCTCATGGAAATCTTGCGCCGGGCCTTGGTACAGACCATGGTCCGGAGCGAGGAGGAGTGGCAGGCAGTCGCTTCCTGCGAAGCAGTAATGCTAGCAAAGCCGGAGGCCGACCGCATCAGGCAACGACGATCACAGCGCCCCAGCCGCCGCCGGGATTCCGATCCCGATTCCGGCCACCATAGGCGCTGGCTTGCAAACAGCTACCCATTGTAGCTCGCTGTCCAACCGTCCAAAAAATCATCCAATGACAACCCCTGTTCTAGGGCGGAGCGGGAGATAGTGTCAAAATGTTACTGACTAAAAGACCCACCCCGTTCCCTCTAGCCTTCATACCGGGGCTCGAGATGTCATACCGGGGCTCAAGCTGTCATACCGGGGCTCGAGCTGTCATTGAAATGATGATGATGATGATATAACTCTTACCTCAAGTTTTTCAGCAACTGGTTCTGTGTACGGTACGTATCTGGCGTCCGTGGTGCCTTTGTAGAACCAACTGCATCTGTGAAGTGTTAGGTAACATATCATTATTTGAGTCCAGCCACATTTGGTTGGATAGCATCCTATTTCGGATATTTCCAACAAATACTCTCGCATTTATTCCGCCAGGGTCGCACATCCACGACCAAATACTCGCATCTCGTCAGCTCTTCTGTCACCTATTGGGATTGAAGAGCTAAACGAGATGGAGTACCCAGTTGCTAACACACCACCCTGGCGAGTAGGACGCGAAAACATTCGTCGAACCAATCCGACCCAAGCGGTTAAAGAGGATTCTTTGAGTATAATTAAAAAGTAAAAAAAAAACAAAAATCTTTTTTATAAAAAAAAAAAAAGCAATACGACTACCTATTAACTTTAATAAGCACGTAACCCTCGGTACACGTGTTCGATTCGGACTTGAACAATTATTTTATATTGAAATCGGTTCTATTTTATTTATTTTTAAGAACGTGAAACTTTTCTTCTTACTTCAATTGAACCAGGCGGGGCAAAATGACACTCGTATAACTAGTGTTACATAAGTACGTCAGAAAGCGTAAAATGACATTCTATACTAAGTGTTACATAAGTACGACCAGGCGGGTAAGATGGCATTCTGTAACTAGTGTTACATAAGTACAACCAGGAGGGTAAGATGGCATTCTGTTACTAGTGTTACATAAGTACGTCAGGAGGGGTAATATGACATTCTAAACCTAATCTTACATAAGTACGTCAGGAGGGATAAAATGACATTATATACCTAGTGTTACATAAGTACGTCAGGAGGGGTAAAATGACATTCTATACCTAGTGTTACATAAGTACGTCAGGAGGGGAAATATGACATTCTAAACTTAGTGTTACATAAGTACGTCAGTAGGTGTAAAATGACATTATAACAAATGTTATATAAGTACGTTAGGGGTAAAATGACACCTTAAAACCTACTGGCTGGCTATATTTTACCCCTCCTGATCTACTTGTTACACTACTGTGTTACATGCATACGTACCTCCTGACATTGGTAGGTTTATCTTCCCAGTACACAGGTATCCTCAGCCTCCCAATCACGTTGACATCGTAACGGCCTCCGTCAGTCGCTACCAGTGTATGTTCGTTGAGATCCGCTGAAAGAGGAATAATATTAAATAAGTAAAATAGAAAGTTAAAGCCGCGTAGCTTCATAGACGCGTATTTGTCATTCTACGCTTGATGTACGCCTGGGTGAAGCTTACACACAAAATTATGTCGACGGACGCGTGGCTTCATAGACGCGTATTCGTCATTATACGCTTGGTGTACACCTGCGTGAAGCTTACCTTCATACAAAACTATGAAATTCTGTCAACGAAACGACAGCGTCGTGCCGTCGCGTCTATGAAGCTACGCGTCCGTGGACAGTAGATCTAGGTAAGTTAAACGGGAAGTGTAACTTTTTTTTAAGACGTACGTTTGACCTAGGCAAGCACTATGGGTCCTCGACCACGATGACTTTTTGTAGCAATGCTGTCACACGTTTCGTAAGCGCACGACTGCATCGCTACTAAGGCGCGTTATTCGCATTTGCAAGCGCTATAGAAAAAATGCCAACGCTACAAAAAGTCACCAAAGGCGAGGGTCCTAAGAGAAGATTTTCCAAAATAATACCCCCTAAGGCGATAAAACTGAAATCCAAAGTTTGTATGGTTTCTATAACAAGCGAAGCTGCAGGCAGAAGCTAGTACACAAATAACACTCAACACTAATATTATACAGAGGTAAAGTTGGTTTAGGGGGTTAATCTCTGAGAGTACTGGTCCGATTGAAAATTTTTACCGATATAAATCTGCTTTATTCCTGAGTTACGTATGACATATATATTTTACTAGCTTTTGTCTGCGGCTACGAACACGTAAATGAAATGTAGCCTATGTCACTCAGGAATAAAGCAACTTTCTATCGGTGAAAAAATTTTAGCAATCGGACCAGCACTTTCAGCGATTACCTCCTACAAACAAAAAAAAAGTGTGTAGATTATTATATTAGTGTAGGTAGACGTACGTGGGCGAACCTGCAGGTAAAAGTTAGTATGAAATATACTTACGACTAAGATTAGCAGCTTCAAGAGCCCTGGAGTCGGTGACAGAGAAACCTCTCCATATTGACTTATCTTCAACATCGACCCTGTAGAACCAGTGGTGTTTTACTGGGGTATACTCAGTCGCTGAACGGTTCTGAAATCACCAGGAAACAGTTCGAAAAGCCGGCTTGTAATTTTTCTATATCTCGGTAACGGTCGCTTAGATCACGTTTACCTATTTTGCCCTGAGCGATATTACGATATTACCCTAGTCGAAGTTTCAATATTACCCTACGCAATGTTACATGATATTACTATTATCCCAAGTAATCTTTCGATATTACCCAACACGATGCAATGATTTTGCCCTACACGAAGTTACGTTATTACCCCACGCGATGTAATAATATTACCCTATGCAAAGTTATGATATTACCGTATGAGATGTAACGATATTACCCGACACAATTAAGAAAAAATATATAATTATTAGTCAAGTACAATAATTGCTAATGAAATTCATCCCACAGTATGTTATCATAATTTTAGATTTTATAAAATATAAACCTCAGATACATTAGGAGGCAAATAAGTATTTAAGGATAATTATAGATTTTTTAAACCTATAATTATCCTTACATAGTCTATCCAAAATTATTAGTATTATTCTCGGATATCCAAAATGTTTCCTAACATGCCGCGCAACGCGGTCAAATTGTCTAACAACATCTGTGTTGAGTGGATGCGTTGCCAAATGTTTAGGTACATTTTGTCCACAAATGTATCTGATTGTCTTTATCGATAATCCTTGTATTCTATAAGTCTAATAGTTGGTCAAATTCTCAAACACTTGAATTTTTTAATTTAAGTATCTTAAAAATTTAAGTAACAAAAACAAAAGTTAGTACCTCGGCCATAGACGCAGCACCTTCATTCGGTTCTTCTTGAATAGTCATCCCATCAAAGTTTACTGTTACAGAACCTCTTCCAGTTTCTCTATGAGGTTCCATTATAGACGTGTTCATCGAACCCTGTTCACCGTTAATCTCATTCACAGCCGTTCTAACTTTAAACGTAGTATCAAATATTTTAGCACAATGCCTACAATTTTTTAAAATACTATCTATATCGACGACGTCAATATCATCCGCAAATTCGACTGCTTCATTCGTTTCTACTTTGTTAAAAGCCGGGTAATCTACTTTCTCATTAGCAGTATTTAATTTGTTGAAATCGGGTAATACAGAATCGTATTCAACAGTAAAATAGTTAACGTGTTTTACAGTTTTGTCTTTAGGTATAGTTATGTTATTAACTGAAGTCAAATCGTTCATTAGATCAATGATTTTGGTCTGTTCCGCGGTGGAGGCGTGCCTGTAGTGATTCTGACTTTGGCTTAGTTCAAAAAAAGATTTCGCGTGGTCTGTTTTTGGGGGGGAACTGAAATAGCTAGCAAGTCGACTAAAACTTTCAGGTGGATCGCTTGAAGTTGTATCGGAGAAGAAGTTTATTGGGTCGGGCAGTTTTGGTTCGGATTTTTCTTCTGGCTGCATAGTAGTTAGCGCACTAAATGGTGGTAGACTGGATGCTTGTTTCTCTTCTGGTCTTGTTGTACTAAAAGCTCCAAATGGCGGAATTACTTTTGCTAGATTTTCGTCAGTCTTCGAATTGCTAAATATCTCAAAAGGCGGTAGACTCAATGCTGAATTTTCTTCAGCCTTCAAAGTATTAAAAGCTGCAAACGGAGGTAAAACCGTAACCGGATTATCATCGGATTTCGATGTCGTAAATTGTGAAAATGGTGGCAAAGTCGATTCAGTCTTTTCTTCACCTTTTGAGGCTCCAAAAGCAGCAAATGACGGCAGCATAGTTTCTGCTTTGTTATCAGTTTTCAACGTCGTAAATTGTGAAAACGGTGGCAAACTTTGTGTTAGATTATCTTCAGTATTCGAAGATTTAAAGGCTGAAAATGGAGGCACGATCATAGCTGGATTTTCGTCAGATTTTGAAGCTGCGAAGGCTGCAAAAGGAGGCAACATAGTTTCCAATTTGCTATCGGGTTTCGAAGTTGCGAAAGCTGAAAACGGTGGTAGAATCGGCTCAGATATTTCATCAGGTTCAGAGATAGGAAACGGTGCGTACGTGGGCATCGTTTCAGGGTTTTCTTCAGGATTTGTAGCTATAAATGCTGAAAACGAAGGCATCATCGTAGAAAGGATTTCTTCAGGTTTACTAATTGTAAAAGCCGCACACGGAGGCAAAATCGTTTCAATTTTATCATCAGCTTTAGAACTGAATGCGGTTAGTAGTTCTGGTAAAGGCGTTTCTTCAGGGACATCAGGTTTGAATCCAGGAGCCAAAGCATATTCCGGCAACTTAGAATCTTGTTTTTCTGCAGGTTTTGGATCGAAGACATTCGGAATCGGTGGCAGTTTAATTTTTTTCTCTTTTCTTAGGTCGTGTATCTTTTCTATTTGATCTGGCTTTTTCTCAAAAGCTTTTTTAAGTATTGGAGGAGTCGAAAAGTCTGGTAATGGTTCACTTTGTTCGTCAACTAAGCTGGTTATATTAGCTTCTATATTGAACCCTACGGGTACTATAGACTGGATTTTGGTATAGTTAGGCGCTATACGTGCTGAGCAATATGTAGCAACAGATGTTGTTCTCGTCTGTGTTGATGTTTCAGGTACAGTTTTGAATTCATTCCTTATTTGTTCTTCTCTCTGTTGGGCTAATGCTACTCTCCTCTTGAATTCTTCTTCAAAGCCTGGTGGTATACTTGGGGCGGGTCTTGTATTAGTGTTTCTGTAATGAGCCTCAACAGCATAGTTCCCAGTGTCGAAGTAAGATACCATGCTTATAGGTTGTGGTGCGATATCGTAGAATAGCGACTGATGGTCAATACCATCAGCCGGATCCATTTTCTTGTATTTTTCTACTCGATTTGTGAACGAGTCCAGCTCGTTTTCAGATTTAGGATCATCATCGTCATCTTTGCTCGACGGTTCTATAACATATTCTTCGAAGAGAGGGAAGTCTTTACTTGCATCTCGCTCTATTGAGTTTACGTCTAATTTGCCAGCTTCATCAGACTTAGCATCTTCTTCTTCTTCTTCTGCCGGGGGAGCAGAAGGCACGCTCATTTGTCTAACTAGTAATTCTTCATGGTGTTTCTTTCCATCTACTGGATCTTCGTCGTCAAAGAGGGCACCTTTATCGAAGTACCCTCTCGAGTCGACAGGCGCATCCACACCGCAGTTTTCTTTTACAATGTTTGGTTTCCATCCGTATCCCAAAGCTTTGAGTTTATCAATTTCTTCAAGAAGTTCTGTAGCTGATTGGACTTGTATTGTCTCTATAGTCTCTTCAGTAATATGAGAAATTTCTTCAAATTGTCCAGCGTCGAACTTTACTTGTTCTTTGTCAGTTTCTTCACATACAGATGCCTCAGTAAGAGTTGTTTCAACTGGATTTGATAGTTGTAAAGGTGATGTGATGTTTTCAATGAGCTGATTGGTAACATTCTGATCATCTTCTCTGTCATCTGGTTTATTTACTTCTCGACAGGTCTCGCATATGCTTAATTCGGAAGCATTGTCATCTTGAGACTCTGTTCCGATAATTTTTGTAGTTTCATTTTGATCTCTTTCCATTTTGTCTTGATTTTCAGGGGTATTTTCTTTAATATCCTGTCTACAATCATGAACGTTTTCAAACAAAGTTCCGCTTATTTTTCCAGATGGTATATCTATGTTTTCGTTATCGGCGTTTTCTTCTTGTGTTGGAGGACGCAAGTTTTCAAAAAAGCTGAAGCTAGAATGACGACTTAATTCGTCGGCGTGTTTGGCGCCGTAGTCTTCTAATTTCAGTGTGTGATCGAAGAAACTCATGCTTGAGTTTCTATCTGACAAACTTGTTACTACGTCAGAAGGAATATGTTCCTTAGATTTCTCAGCAAGTATAGTGCTTAGTCCAAACAATGGCACTGATGATACTCCTAGTGTTGGGACGTTAGTCTTAGTCAAAGAATCTAGTAAATTGTCTTTCGGCTTGTCAGCATCTTTTCCTTCGTAAATTTTAGGGCTTGCAAATAAATTATGCGTTTTTATGTCATCGTTTATCTTTTCTTTGTCCTCTTTAGTTTCAATAGTCATCGCTGGCAGTAATTTTGACTGGATATCTTCTAGTATTTCATTGTTCGTTTTTATTTTGGCAAATAAGTTTTTGCTTTCTGCACCGTAACTCGATATGTCTTTGTTTTCTGTATTTTCAAAAGTGTTTCCGTATACTTTTGATGATTTTTCATTATTGATAAATAGATTTTTAGTATCGGGATTGAAAATTATCGGTCCCGGTTTTGGTTCTTCGTGATGAATCTGTTCAAAAGATTCGCTTGTAAAAGTCCTGTCCTGTGAAACTTGGGGAGCATCATGTATTGGTTTTACCTCAGCTGTTGGTACTTCTAAAGGATTCTGTACACCCAAATTAGTCATATCAAAGAAATTAGTAGCAAATTTTTCTTCAATATACGTCGTGCTTTGTACCAGTCTAGCAACTTCGGGGCCAGCCCTAGCTACATTTTCATCCATGTTTCTCTCAGCATTAAAATCTTGATTCTCTTTAAAAGTCCTTGGTCCTTCAGTAAGAACTTTGTCATTAGCAGATATTTCTGTAGCTTTTTGAGTAGGGACATAGGTTGATATTTGTTGGAACATGGTCGTGTTAACATTTTCATTTGGATATCCCTGCTGTGTATTATTATTATAAGCTTTAGAATGGCTCGGATAATCATGAATATTAGAGCAGTGACCTGCAGAAGGCTGACCTTGATTTTGGAAATTCGGATATTTATAGTATTCGTTATTTAAATAATCAGCATTCTGATGTTGTTGATAACTGTAGTTGTACGGCTGATTGTTTTGTGGAGCATTTGGCACAAACATTTCTAGATTAGTTTGAGCTTGTGCATCATACGGCATATTGGAATAAGGTGCATTTTGCTGTGTAACCGGAGCAGCTGTGTCTTCTTTTGTTACGTCTTTATAAGCTGGATCAAAGAATGTAGTCATGCTATGTTGAATCTTATTAATATCTAAGCTGCTCAGCTTAGATTTTAGAGACCCAATGATCCCAAATCCTTTGGATTCTTTTGGCTCTTCGTGCTGATTATAACTGTCAGTTGTAGGACGACTTAAATCAAATGCTGTGTTGTATTGTGGCTCAGGATTCTGTATATGATGAGTTATATCAAAGTGGGGATATCCTGGAGCGGGTTGGCTGATATCAAAAGCTGCTGGAGGTTGCACATTTACCGGATTAGCTATATTGTATTGAGGAATCAAAGGCACAGTTTCTGCTGGTTTACTCAAATCGAACGGTACCGAAGATGACAAGTTTTGGTCACCCAGTGGCTGTTCAGGTGTGAATAAAGCACCTTGGAATGTTCCAGAATCTACAGTCGGCATAACTGGCTTGATACTGTTGCTAATAGAACCGACTCCCTCAATAGGCCCTGAGTAATATTGAGGCCTTTTCTTATTCATTCTATAGTTGACAGATCCAGTAGCCTTCGGTGGTTCTATCATTGGTTTTGGTGGTTCTGAACCAAGTACCTGACCAGGTTTCGGCTGCTCTTGAACTATTGGGTTATAAAATGATGGCGCATCATTGGTCGGAGCCGGTGGAGTGAAATATGATATTGGCGCAACATTTGCTGTAGAACCTGGAGGCTGTATCGGTCCTGGTGGTGATATAGTTTGAGCTGCTGGTGATGTCGGTGAAAATATACTCAACGGCGGCATTGATGATTCAATTCCTGAGTTTGTCATCCCATCTACCGGTACAGTAGACGGCACAAACATCGTTGGAGGTTTTGATGGTAATGTTTGAGCAAACATTGGTGGAGCTGCTATATTTGTTGGCATCATACTAGACGGTGGTAAAGCCATATTCTGTGGTGGTAACCTAGGGGGTGCTTTACTTGGTGGTGCTATAACACTCGTTTGAGAAGGCGGTGGAGGTGTAAATCCTGGTGTAAACTGTGCCGGTGGCGGAATGCTAGGCATATTAGCTTCTTGACTCTGAGATGTTGGCTGTTCAGTAACCAACGTACTGTAAGCAGATTGGGAATGTATGTCGCTGAAAGAAGTTCCAATAGGCTGAGCTGCAGCTGGATAGTTCATTGGATCAAATGTTGGAACAAATATGTTTTCTGTGCTAATAGTTTGCATTGGTTGTTGTTTGATAACCGGATGATTTGATCCTATACGCCTTGCTACAGATGGGGGTAGGACTGACTTTCCAGTTTGACTACCTGGCCTTTGAGTCGAAAACATTGGCGGTGGTGGAATTGCAGCATTCGGAGCGTTTGAACCATGTAAATCATACGATGTCGGTGGTGGAGGTAAGCGCTCTTCATACGGTATCGGTTCCATTTCTTTTGGAATATTAAACACTGCAGGTTGAAAATCGCTTGCCTTATTACTAACATCACCCATTGGACTGAATATATTGTAAGTTTCTTGTATTTTCGGAGGTGTTTGTTCCGGAACATTGTTATTTTCCAGAACAACAGTTCCTATTGCTTCAGTAAATATATTTTCGTCATTAGACGGTATGAAATAGTTTTTCACGTTTTTAGTAAGCGGATTAAGTTCTATTTTTTGTGATGTTTCGAAGTTGGTCCCTGAACTGAGTCCTGGTATCTGAGCGTATTTCTTTTTTGTTGTTATCCGGAAATTTGATGCACCTGTAACAATACAAAAAATATTATTAGCAAAATACATTCGATGGCAAAATACAATCAAATATAGTATAACCACATTAGCAAAATGATATTTTTATAGTTTTGATTTGAAATATGCAGCAGTGGTGGCCAAGTCGTAATACGTCGACTTACGAGTTGTATGTCATCATATTATGTCGAATTCCAATAAGTAGAATAAGAGCTATGAGGGAACAGATGAACATACTCACAAACATACATACATAGCTTGTCAAAATCATAACCCTCTTTTGGCTTTGCCGTAGTCGGATAAAAATAGAAACACTAATCAGCTTACAAATGAAGAAACGACTGCACGACAGTCTCACTGGATCTTTCTATTAGTAAATTCTCAATATCGATCTTACTTAGCATTAGAAAGATCTTAACATGATACACTCTGTACCCCTAGCCAAGTTGCTAATCTGTAATAGTTAACGCTAGTAGAAAGCATCAAATGTACGGGAATGACGTCATCTCAACGCTCAGTCACGTGGTCAGAACCAAAGAATTGGCGGCAAGGTCAACTCAAAGCGTTTGACGTTGGCGGCGTTGTAACTTGGCAAGGGAGGCTGTTCTAAAGACATTTATGAAAACCTTTTAATACTGTCCGTTCAACCGATTTTGACTTTTATTACTTTGGTGGCATGACAAATGGCGGCTGCAGTATATAGTTGGTTTTGTAACCAGTACCCCTAGCCTAGTTGATAATATAATCTGCAATCGTTGAGGCTAGTAGAAAAATTCAAATGTAAGGGAATGACGTCATCTCAACGTACAGTCACAGGGACAGAACAAAATAACCAGGGGCGTGGCCAACTCGAAGCGTTCCACGCAAGAGAAACGGTTGTAACTTGGCAAGGGGGGCAGTTTTCTGCTTTTAATGCCATCTTTAAGCCTACGATAATAGAAGTTGAAATCGGTTTAACAGACAGTAAAAAAGGTTTAATTAAATTTCAAATCTTAAAGCGAACAGGGTATAAATTATACTGATCCAACTTCAATATAGATTACTTCGATTAAGAGAACCAGTTTCAATTATATGTTAGACCATTTTCTTTAGTTTTCCGACAAGCGAGACCAGTTTTTAAACTGTTTTATATTCATAATATTCCTTGTAATTGGTTCCTAGTTCTACTGGTTATTATTGAAACCACCTGTGGTGCTACTGTGAACATGGAGAATGGACTGATCATAAATCTATAGGAAGTCGTCAGACTTTTACTGATTAAAACCCATTCCTATGTTCCTTGGTAGCCTTGTATTCCAGAGCCCCTGGGGCCGTATTATGACCTCTTAAAACCATGATGTTTTCGGTGTGAAAAAGAGACTGAGCACTATACAGGACGAATAGCGCTATCCTTTTCTCACACAGAAAACATGATGGTTTTAAGATGTCATAATACGGCCGCTGGTTTTCTTTTTAGAAGCGAAGCCATGGCATCGATAGGTTTCGATCCTGCTGGGTCCCTACGTTATAGGAATGGGTTAGCTTTAAGTCAAGAGTGAATAGGTTACTTAAAGGTTAGCGTCCATCGTCGACAACATCGTCGCTTACCATCAAGTGTGATAGTGGTCAAGTGCGAGCATATCACACTATTGTGACTGGCCTGTTAGTGGTTAGGTCGTGAGTTTGATTCCCACCCAGGACAAATATTTGTGTGATGAGCACAATCATTTGTTCTGTGTCTAAGTGTAATTTATCTATATGTATGTATTTAGAAATATATAAGTATGTTTATCAGTTGTCAAGTACTCTTAAAACAAGCTCTGCTTAGCTTGGGACTAGATATAATAAGAGAAAATCTTCTGCCCGTATTTTTTTTACTGCAATCCTGAGAACGATCAGTCCATCCTTCGAAGTTTCTGGTTGGTACAGATACGGGTCTAAGTGGTCAGTTAGGATGACTGGGTGATAATAACTACTTTCCCTGTCCAGTTATCAGTTTAGTGGTAATTAGCTGCTGCTGGTGATGATGTAAGCATGTTTTTTTTTAAGTGAAAACTTCTTTAGCGGCGTTGAGCACTTTTTCTGTAATGGGTATAAAATCTTAAACTCGCGTCAGGACACGTGACCTGATCGAAAAAGCGTAAGACGGATGGAGAGTATTTAATGTAAAATAATTGTAATAGTTTTAAAGTGTTAAATTTTTAATCTATACTTATACTTATACTTATATATAATATTATAAAGCGGAAGAGTTTGTTTGTTTGTTTGTTTGTTTGAACGCGCTAATCTCTAGAACTACTGGTCCGATTTGAATGATTCTTTCAGTTTTGGGTAGTCCATTTATCGAGGAAGGCTATAGGCTATGTTTTTTTATTTTAAAAATTAGGGTTCCGTAATAAAATTGCTATTTTGTAACACAAGGTGTAAAATCGAAAACCTATTTTTGCGTGCGCTGCAAAAACTATTGACAATAGAACAAAACGATGTACTACGGGTTTGTAGATCCCATTAAGATCTACAAAAAAGTCCGCGAGAACATATATCTAGCTATCATGGTTTAATCACAATAACCGATTCTGTGTTCAAAATAATTATTAAATTGTCTGAAGAAAAAAACTACGTTAAATATGTATCGTAATAATAATCTTTATCAAAATTAAGCATTATGTTATCAAGAGTATTTATGTAGAAGTAAAATACTTTTTGTTTCATCTCAACCGGATATTTCGTTTAAAAGTTATCACGTGTGTAAGATGTTAAGAGTTGGTACCTATTTATGAGTTATGGGCCATAGAGTTTTTTATCAACATAAAATCCTGTAATAATCTTTTTCGAAATATATTTGGTGATGATTGTAAGTATAAGATCTTTGGAGAGTATAATAAATACATTTATGAACGCGGTAATCTTGGGAAATACTGATCTGATATGAAAACTGTTTAAATATTCAATAGTCCATTTATTGAGGGAGGCAATTATAGGCAATATTTTATCTCGGTATTTCCACGGAAACGAGAAAAACGCGGGTGAAACCGCGGGGAACAGCTAGTGTAATATAAATTGTCATGTTTGTGTACGATAGCGCAATAAATGAATATTGTATTCTACCACATAAATGATAGTACTTTTATACTGATAAAGCAATTGGTGCAAAATTATTCCCTAACCATTCCAAAATATCAAACATGCTCAACGTTAATAATCAAGTTTTCACTTCTGCCGGCGCTCCCGGAGTGCAACCCGTCTTTTTTTTAATATTACCTTTCCGGATAGTAGTTGTATACATGGTGTCTTTGACATCTACCCACAAACGAATATCATGGACCCATTACATGATTCTTGATTAGTGGAGGAATTTTTCGTCGGTATTTTTATATTTATTTTTTAAATCTTTACGTTTTTTAAATTAAACTGTATAAAATCGTTATTCTAACCAACCCCAATGACCCTTTGACATCCTTTAGTGTCAAAATGTCATTGGGTTGGATTGTCATGCGGATATAAACAAAAGCTAATAACTTTGCTGTTTATAAATATTATTTATTGAGACTTTACTTAAGTAATAACAAGACCTTTTTCTAATAAGCCTTTTAAGTATGTGTACTAATTAAACAAGGTTTTAATGAAAATCATTTTTTCATAGCAAGCTTATAAAGCACAGTATACCTATATAATTAATACTCGTCAAGACGAATCATACGAGCCCAAACTCGATGGGGTTGTGTCGTTTAACTACCGAGTTCCTACGGCCACCTTCCGGTTCCATCATCAGATCAGCTCCATGTCATAATAATTTTATATTGTCATCTGATTTACACATGCATGCAAAATTTCAGCACAATCGGTAACCGTGAAGTGGATCAAATTTAATTTACAAGATTTGATGACCGACAAACATCGGGACAGGTGAAACTAAATCAAAGCTTGTAAAATGAGCAGTGTTATAGCGTATATCTTCTAACTTAAAACGAGTGACGCCAGATGGCAGAACCAGTGATTGAAAAGCCTTAGTAAATGCGTATGGTCAGTTTTCTAACTCGCGCCTGCGCCTAGCTGTCTGGCAATTATATTAGCAATCGGCTGAGAACCGGCAATATGGTGTGTTTCCATTAAATTCTTTGACTATAAAGAACCAGTCGGATATGTTTGACCAGGGCCGTTTTATCCATTAGGCAATGTAGGCAACTGCCTAGGGGCCCTGCTAGGTTCTAGGGACCGCGCTTCTGGGAAAAAAATAGACTATGCTTCATAAACAGTAAAATAAATTGAATTTTCGATGACATGCCATTTAACTAGCAATCCTAGCATTAGATTATGCGAAAAGCTGTCAACAGACGGAGTTTAATAAAACACAATCTTTCATTAGCAAGCTTTCTAGCTAACAATCACTGAGTTTATCCTCGGACGGACGGACAGACAGACAGATTTAGTGAAACTATGTAGTTGATTACGGAACACTAAAAAACAACGTAATTATGAATAAATTTATGTTAGAAATAAAATATTTTAAGAAGTTAGAAGAGGTCGGGGGGGAGGGCATAACGTGCATTGCCTAGGGGCCCCAAAATGCATAAACCGGCCCTGTGTTTGACGAGTGTTTCCCGCGTCCAATTCGCCAGAGTCGTGTGTTCGCGACTGGGTACTCCATCTCGTTTAGCTCTTCAATCCCCATAGGTTTTTTTTGGTGGGTAAATCCAAATCCAAATATCCAAATGACATCCCCTGTTCTTGGGCAGACCGAGACTTAGTATTAGACTTTTACTGACTGAAAAAACCCCACCGCGTTCCTTCTTGCCTTTCGTATAGGGGCTGAGCTTCCCTTTCGGAGAACCGAATAACCCTGGCCCCAGTAGGTTTCGAGTTTCGACCCAGCTGGACCTCCTACTGTTGCTGACAACTCCTTGAGGCGCTCCTCAATCCCCATAGGTGTTTTTTTTTTTATCTACACTAATATAATAAAGAGGTAAAGTTTGTTTGTAAGAGTTAACCTCTGAATGTACTGCCTCCCTAGCCAAGTTACAAACGTTTCGCTTGCGCCGAACGCTTCGACTTGACCTTGCCGCCAATTCTTTTGTTCTGACCACGTGACTGAGCGTTGAGACGACGTCATTCCCGTACATTTGAAGCTTTTTACAAGCGTTAAATATTGTAGATTAGAAACTTGGCTGGTCAGATTGCGAAAATTTTTGCTTTTTTGCTGCTTTATTCCTGAGTGACAAAGGCATTTATGCACGCGGGCGAAGCTGCGGGCAAAAGCTAGTTATTAATAGGCTCGCGATTTACAACTATCTCACGCTAGATCTCGCGCGAAGTAACCTATTCAAGTATCCAATCTTGACCTAAAGAGCCTTAAGTGGTATCAGGAAACACAGACTCCGGCAGAGAATTCCACTTCTAAGCTGTACGCATGACGAATGTGTTCCCAAAACTCTTTGTACGTATTGGTGGGATGCCCATCATGTAACGGCCGCCTCGTGCTTAGCTTCTGCTCAAGCCGCGTGCAGACATCGCGAGGCGTGCGTCGCGAATGGTTCGTCACGCATGCCTCAACCTGAGGCATACGACGGTAGATTTATGTGCACGTCCCGAACGACACATGCGCAAGTTGAGCACGCAACCACCACGCACAGTGTTCGTCAGTAGAAAACGCAAGCAACACCTGTCCGTCCACACGGAGCGCACGGCTCGTAACGATCGTATGACGCGAATGCTCACTGTGAGCACACATCCCGAGGCATACGAGACGAACCATTCGCGACGCACGCCTCGCGACGTCTGTACGTGATTTCCCGTCTAACATAGGAGACGCACACTCCACTATAACCTCAAAGCTATAATTTCACGCGTCAAGCTATTACTTATTACATTTAATAAGTTGTTCCGAACACATAGTATAAGTACGTAAATGTCTCCAGTGATTTACGAAGTAAATGATTTAGCACATCGGGGGCTCGGCGGCGGGCCTTGGTATAGACCATGGTTCGGAGCGAGGAGGAGTGGCAGGCGCGAGCCTTCTTCTGCAAAGCAGTAATGCTAGCAAAGGAGGAGGCCGACCGTATCAGGCAACGTCGCCGCCGGGATTCTGGTCCCGATTTCCAGCTACCGTAGGCTCGGGCTTGCGGACGGCGAGCTTTGGGTAGCTCGCTGTCCGACCGTCCGGTAACTGTCCGGACCGAGCCCAAGTCATCGACGGCGCGCACTACTCCCTCGCGCCTCGAGGAGTTGTCAGCAACAGCAGGGGCCAGCTGGGGCCAGGGTTAGTTCCGAAAGGTAGCCAGTGCGGGTTGATGGATGTCATATGACGGTGAAGGAAAACATCGTGAGGAAACCGGCATGTCCTAGAACTAAAATTCGAAACCACACCTATGTTCCTTCAATTACCCTTTGCGTTATAGGCCTAATCGTTTCCCTTTCAGAAGTCGATCCATGGCTCCAGTAGGCTTCGACCCTGCTGGGCCCCTACGGTTTACTGACATTAACTCTTCGAGGCGCGCGTGGAATACGCGTGACACACACCTTCGACGACTTGGGCTCGGTCCGAACGGTCGGACGGCGAGCTACGTCCACAAGTCCGCTCCTACGGGGATCGGAAATCGGGATCGGAATCCCGGCGGCAGCTGGGGTGCGAGCGCCGTTGTCTGCTGCGGTCGGCCTCCTCCTTTGTTCGATGTTTTCTTTCAAAGTTTTGAGGGCTAAGTGCAGCATAATTAACCATATAAGTAGGTAATGTTTCCACTGCTGGGACTCAGGCCTCCTCTCTAGAAGAGGGAATGGGCCGTAATCCACCACGCGGACCCAGTGCAGGTTGGTGAATGACACATGTCTTCGAATTTTTTGGTTCTAGAATATTTCGAGTTTTCACGCAATGTGTTAATTATTTACAAGCACTAGTGTAGTATTTTTTTCATTTGTTATCTACCTAAAGAAGTTAATCGAATTACGCATTTTATTTCGCACGTCAATTTTATTTAAATAGGATTTGTTGAACTTTAAAATAGACTAGTTGGCGCTCACGGCTTCGTTTGTTTGCGATAATATGTAGATATGTGTGTGTGTAACTATGTAATAAATTTATTTATGAAATAATCGATCACATTATCGCTCACCATCTCTCTGAGTGAGCGATTGTGAGAGAGATTGTGGTTAATCCCGAGCCTGACAATAATTAAAAAAAAAAAGTTTATAAGTCTTGGAATCGTAATCGTACCTCCGTAAGATGGTTGAGGCCATGGTCCGGAGCGAGGACGAGTGGCAGGTGGTCGCCTCTTTCTGCAAAGCAGTAAGGCTCGCAAAGGAGGAGGCCGACCGCATCAGGCAACGGCGTTCTCGCCACCGCCGCCGGGATTCTGATCCCGATTTCCGGCCACCGGTGGTCAGTGAGCAATGGGTAGCTCGCTGTCCGGCTGTCCGGTAACTGTCCGGACCGAGCCCAAGTCGTGGACGGCGCGCACTTTTCCCGCGCGCCTCAAGGAGTTGTCAGCAACAGCAGGGACCCAGCTGGGTCGAAGCCTACTGGGGCCAGGGTTAGTTTCGAAAAACAGCTCGAGCCCCGGTATGAAGGCTAGAAGAAACGGGGTGGGTCTTTTAGTCAGTAAGAGTCTGACACTATCTCCCGCTCCGCACAAGAGCGGGGGTTGTCATTGGATGATATTTCCCACCATAAAAAAAAGATCGGCTTGTGTGGCACACGTCTGCGCTGCGTAATTTTAGCTTTAACCACAAACAATATTACATAGTTACTAGCGGACCCGACAGACGTTGTCCTGTCTAACAAGCTTTTTTTTTAATTTGATCGCAGCGCTAACTGTCGGGACAGTCTAAAATTAAAATTCGAATATTATTTAAAATTTGACACTGCGATGGTAGCGCCGTCTGTCGGATCCAATGTAAAACATTCCGAAATCAACAACGACTTATAAATTAAAAATTAATTAAAAAAACATTGTCCAGCGGACAAAATAGTGAATCTAAACCATTCCCAGATCCCCTTGAACACACACAAAAAATTTCATCAAAATCGGTCCAGTCGTTTGAGAGAAGTTCAGTGACATACACACTCACAGAAGAATTATATATATAAAGATTAGATAACACACTAACATACAGACAAACTTTCGCACGCAACATAGTATATGTCGAGACTGCGAGTGATGGTTTCCATTGACCTTTCAAAGGTCATGGCGTTTACCGTGAGAACCAAACACCATGCATGGTTAGGAAATGAGCAGCTAATTACGTCATAAGGGCTTAGAAGGATGGGCATGGAAATTGAAAAACTAATGGTTGAATAATCTTACTTGGTTTTTTTACAAGCTTTTATTTAGTTTCACCTTGTTTTTAGTGAAATATTAGTATAGAAGAAACTAAATTCCTGGCTTCAGACACTAACATATAATGATGCAGAGGAGCTTCTAACTACAATACATTAAATGAGATAGATTTAAACATACAATACGCTTAAAAACACACACATACTCACTTTCATACACACACAAATGCACACACACTACACATATTTAACTAAGTACTTTGTCCACCCACTGCACGTACCAATGTTTTTTATTTTGTAACCGTAATACGACCCTCTATAATTGGAAACTCTTTCCTAAGATACAGACAGAATTTCTGCCTAGTTTAGGAAAGGGAGTCCTAGGTCCAACTGTAAACTGAGTGTACTGTTTTTCTCTAGTATTTAAGACTACTCTGTATGCCTTGTACAAACTACTTATTGAATAAATTATTATTATTATTTATTATATAGTGTGCATTGAAATATGTAGCATAGATACTAGCCACTTGAGCTTTATACTACTATGTACTATGTTGTCTGTGGTAATTAAAACAGTCTGTGTCAAGCACTCCCCTTGTTATTAACACACTTATATTAGCTTCACCTGTATGTTTGTAACCAACGCCTTTGAGCTCGATTTTGACCTACTTTGGGCGATCAGATTTTCTTCAAACTTTGCACACCCATCAAAGACTGATGACAATACAATAATCTGTTTTTTTTTAGTGCAAAATAAAAAAATAGTTTATTTTTTATTTTCTACCTCTATTGAAAATTATTTTATACTTTTTAGTTTGATATGCTATGAAAGCGTGTTTTTTTAGTTTTTTTAATCTATTTTTTTTTCTTTATCCTGATATTTGTCTGAAATTAAATTTGACCCACTTCCCGGTTACCGATAGAGCTGAAATTTTGCATGCATGTGTAAATCAGATGACAATGTAAAATTACTATGATATGAAGCTGATCTAATGGTGGAACCGGATAGTGGCCAGCCAGAAGAACTCGGTAGTTAAACGTTAAAACCTTTCGTGTTTGGACTTTTTTGAAAGGTCTTGACGCTTTAATTGTTTAAATATATACAGCGCTATAAAAGTTTGCTAAGAAAAAAATATTTTCATTGAAAACTTGTCTTGTTTTTTCTAAGCATTTATTAATTTTATTTAAATGATTACAAGCTTTTATTTAGTTTCACCTGTCCCAATGTTTGTCTGTCATCAAAACTTAAAAAATAAATTTGTTCCACTTCCCGGTTACCGATAGAGCTAAAAATTTGCATGCATGTGTAAATTAGATGACAATGCAAACTTATTATGACAAGGACCTGATCTGATGATAGAACTGGAAGGTGGTTATAGGAACTTGGTAGTTAAACGACACAACCCCATCGAGTTTAGGCTCGTATGATTCGTCTTGACGAGTATTAATTATTTAGGTATACCGAGCTTTAAGTAAAAGCTTGCTAAGAAAAAATGATTTTTTGAAAAAAATACTTTTATTTGGAACAGACACAGCAAAACAGTTTTTATGGTGGGAAATCATCCAATGACTTCTCCCGTTTTTGGGCAGAGCGCGAGGGCGTGTCAAAGTTTTACAGACTAAAACCCACTCCTGTTCCTTCTTTGCCTTTGTTCTATGCTCCCGGGGTTCACTTTTAATTAACCCATGGCTCCAGTAGACTTCGACCTTGTTGAGCCCCTACGATTTTGCTAACATCTCCTTCAGGCGCGCGTGGAATACTACGGGACTTGGGCTTAGTCCGAACGGTTACCGGCCGGCGTGCTAACCATTGCTCACCGTCCGCAGGCCTACGTTCACGGTGGTTGGGGTGTGAGGGCCGTTCCCTGGGGCGTGCGGCCGTCTCCTTCTCTAGCATTACTGCTTCGCAGAAGGAGGCATCCATTCTGCCGCCTGCCATTCCCCCTCGCTCCAGACCATGGCCTGTACCAAGGCCCGGCGCGAGAAGTCGATACCACCGATCGTCCCCACATGGACACGGCAGGGCTCTGCCCTTCACGCAGGCGAAGCTGCTGACAATTTTCACCCATCTACGGACCTCAGCAAGTGTTGCTTAACCTTAAACATCGACTCGTACGAGCTCTTAAAAGATAATAGTAGTAAAAGACAACTCACCAGAATTCGGAATCTCCTTTGGCGGCGGAGCTACATCCTTCACAACATCTTCTGCCATCAATGGCGTATCTATCGCAAGGTTCTGTCCACCATAACCAGGTGGGGACACTGAGCTTTGCATTGGCACCACCTGGCTCTGATATACCCTATCATCAGGCGTCTGCTCCCTACTCTTGTAACTGAGCATATTTGAAAAGGAGCTGAACACGGCACTAGCTACTTGAGGCAGAACTGTCGGTAGCTGTGAAAAGTTCTGCGCTATATCTGCTGTTAGACTCTGCTGTATATCTGTATTCTTATCATCATTCAAATTTATTTCTTCTAAGTTATCTTCTGTAGCTGCTAAATTAGCATTCTGATCAGGGTTACTATTAATAGGTGCTGACACATATCTCGTTCCTTGTAATCTTGCAAAATACTCGTTGACGTCAAAATCGTCTTCGGATTTCATTGAAGCCTTCGACACGGTAGCCGTCGTAATTTCGGGGTTTCTGTCAAATTGTGGGGGTTGGGGGTTTTCTAGTGGAGGGGGGTAGGCTGATAGAGTGGTGAGTGGTGAAAAAACGTTGGTGTTTGAGTCGCCGGACGGGAAATTCGTGATTTCATGGTCGGACTGTCGCAAGGCCCGCACATCAGTTCCTATTTGTTGTTCTGTAACAAAGAAAAAGATTTCGTTAATTATGTTGATTTTAACAAGCTTTTATTTAATTAGAACTGTTTGTTTGTTTAGGGCAAATGTGGTAAATTAATTTTAAAGCAAATACCCCTAACTGAGTTGAAAGTATGTTTATCAGTTGTCTAGTACTCATAAAACAAGCTCTGCTTAGTTTGAGACTAGACGGCGTTGTGTGATAGTTGTGAAATATTATTATATTCAACCAAAAACCCCGACAAGAATCTACTTACTCAATGAAATTTTAAACCTATTCATCTAGCAAGTATTAAGGATAAATTCAAAACATACCACAGGCAGATAAATATAAACCGGCCTTGATAAAACAAGTAATTTATATTGTCGCTTAGTCCTTATAAAAACGGAAATAAAAATATGTAGTCAATTGCCAAGGTATGTGCGAATATTGCGACCAATTAACTTTGATATACATAATAATTACGAGTATGCTTTTCCGTTGCTATTGGAGCAAAAACGGTTGAACTTGAGCTTTATCTGTCGTGGCGAGAGGCCCTACCATGAGCACTTAGGAGGCTGCTTTTCCACTCGTCCTGATATACATAATTATTGCATGTATTTTTTTCGTTTCTATTAAAGCAAAAACGGTTGAACTTGAGCTTTATCTGTCGAGGCCAGAGGCCCTACCATGAGCACTTAGGAGGCTGCTTTTCCACTCGCCTATTGTTAACATCGAGCATGGTTTCAAAGCTTATTTTTTCATCTAACGCAATCCTCCAACGGGACGTTTGACAAAAAGGCAACGCGAAAAAAAGAGACATAACGCCTGAAAACTCTGTTAGCATTCGGTAATGCCATGATTTACTCGAATATTTTACAAAACTTGTTCCAGGAAATACGTGTTATTTTTAAATCCAAAAGAGATTTTGAAAAAAATTGTCGTCATTTAGAATCTTGATTAAATTTGCAAGGATTGTATGGTTGTACTTTTTTTTTTAATTTATGAGTTAATTATGAAGCGTCAAAGCTCATGCAAAATAGCAGATTTTCAAAGGTCTTTAATGGATTGGTTTTACACAAATTTAAAAATTGATTTCAATAGAAGCCTAGATAATATCAACAAGATACTGTGTTTTCAAAATATCTATTGAAAAATGTGTAATAACATTATAATCGCGTAAGAGCGGTTAATCGCACGAAAATTCAAATGTTGTTCATGAATCTATAATAAACACATATTTTTTTCAAACCTATTAACCTGGCCGTTACCGAGGAGTAGGCTTCAGAAAGCGGGCGCTTACGCCTTAACTCGGCCCGCTACTACTTATGTTTGGCGATTTTGCTGTTTACGTCAGTAACTTCACTATAGCTACACAAAAATTATGAGTATGATTTACTAAAGTAAACACCTCGTCTATCAAGCAATTGTAATAAAGTCTAAACATGTTACCTAATTTGGGCAAGTTGCTTTGCAATGCCTCATCCAAGGTGACATTGCGTTTGGTCAAATTGTGTCTCTTTATTTATTTATTACTAACTTTTTCTCGCGACTTTGCTCCCGCTCGACTCTACTCCTCCCTACTATACCTTACTCTACCCTATTCAAGCCTACACTACCCTAATTTTTTTTTTCCATAATATCCTTCTCACAATAACAAACACAACAAAAAAAGACGTGTGGCACTCGGGGACTGCCGCGGTAA
This sequence comes from Mythimna albipuncta, assembly GCA_929112965.1. NCBI lineage: Eukaryota > Metazoa > Arthropoda > Insecta > Lepidoptera > Noctuidae > Mythimna > Mythimna albipuncta. The sequence goes on along the minus strand of OV815985.1, from coordinate 5,741,485 downwards.
AGCTATTGCATAGCATTTTTTATCAACATATGCAATTATAATTATTTATTTATTTTATTTATGCAGTATTTTTTTCCTATGTTTTTTTTTTCTTTGATATTAATTGAAGTTACACTTTTTGAGCGTGGTGACCGATAAGAAAACAAATGAGTGGGACCCCCCACTCATTTGATTAGGTTGTTTTCGTTACGGAATTTCTGGATTCGGTCTCCACGCTCAAGGCCCGCGATAGAAGCTATGCAATAGCTTAAAAGGAATTAGCGAAATCGGTTCAGCTGTTCTCGAGATTTACGCTAAGCAATACATTTAGCGATTCATTTTTATATAATAGATATTCTTTATTGTAATATCACATATACAAAAATACAAGACAACATTTTTTTTAAATAAGTTCATAATGGGCGGTCTCATCGCACAAGGCAATCTCTTACAGACATCCTTTGGATGGACTGGAAGAGAGCAGATAGATTTAGAGTTGTCAGTGTACAAACAGCAGAATTAATAATAAGACATCTTACATACACCATCTTCATCTTTCGTTGGGATGTGTGGATTCCAGTGACGAGAACGGATAAAATGAGAAGTGAGCTTATTAGAAGAAGTTTGAAAGTTGCGCCAATGACTGAAAGTTCTAGCCGCCGGGTCACCGATCCCGATTTCCAGCCACCTTAGGCGCGGACTGGGCAGCTCGCCATCCGAACGTCCGGTAATTGTCCTTGACTGACTCCTTGCATCCTCTGCACAGAGGGCTACCTGTGATATTCATTGTGGAGAAGTTTTTGTTCAGTGAGCAGTGTCCGGTCAAGTCCGGTGATGGTGGGCTCGCCACCAGACGCATGCTTGATTCGTTTTTAACCGACTTCGAAAAGGAGGAGGCTCTATGTTCGGCTGAATATAGGTTTTTATGTATGTTCACCATTATCTCGGTAAATTGTGGACCGATTTTCAAAATTATTTTTTTGATTGAATAGTTATGCTTCCAAGTTGGTCCTATAGAAATATTATTATGATCTGATCATGAACTTCGAAAATATGGAAAAGAACTCCTCATAGAATCACAGCAGAACTGTGGTTACAAGTAAAGTTGCTTCGTTTATTATACGTGTAAAAAAAACGCTGAAAAGTGAAAAATAACTTTAATTCCGAAAGTCGGTGTTAAATAACATTGAAGTCGGTTATATTTTTTTTGGTAAAAAGTTTTTAATTGCACTCGGGTTTTTTGTCACTATCAACTGTTTTGTTTACACTTCCAATTAAAATAAGTATACCATTCATTCATAAAATTACTTAACCAACTGCCTTCATAATTTGGTCGATATCTCTTCGATGTTAACCAACATTCACAAGATATTCAACACAGACTCTACCACATTTAACATAAGGTCCATTTTCGTACCACAATTGTATGGAAAGCTTATAATCGAAGATCGTACGTGTATGTGACATAGTTTTGTCTCGAATTTATAGTGTGACCTTTTACGGTTTGTGTGTTATTTTGTTTAACGCTTTACGTAATTTAAAGGTATGGACATCTATAGATGGGCAACGCATTCGAAACGACTGCAGCAAAATGAGATAATGTTATTATTAAGCTATTGCATAGCTTCTATCGCGGGCCTTGATAAGAAAACAAATGAGTGAACAATCAATCAAAATACAATTCAATGTGTGAAAGTGTAACTTCAATTAATATCAAAGAAAAAAATAACAAAGGAAAAAAAATACTGCATAAATAAAATAAATAAATAATTATAATTGCATAAGTTGATAAAAAATTCTATGCAATAGCTTTACCGCGGCAGTCCCCGAGTGCCACACGTCTTTTTTATTATTATTTTCTTTTTTCATTTTATCATCATCATTTATATCTGGTGTATTTATACGCTCTAGTGCCGATTTTTCAGTCGCCAGATAAATTTTATTTGAAGAATATGTTTGACGTTTTGACAGCTTTTGTATAGAAATTATCTCAAACCGTCATATTTATTCCTCAGATATATATCCATATTTATTCATCAGAACAGAAAATTTAGACAAGCCATGATGTGGCCATCATCGGCCACGTTATCGCTTACCATCAGGTAACATAGTGATCAAACGCGAGCCTATCCATAATAAAAACACGTGTGGCACTCGGGGACTGCCGCGGTAAAGATATTGCATAGCATTTTTACCAACTTATGCAATTATAATTATAATAAATAATTATAATTGCATAAGTTGGTAAAAATGCTATGCTTTCCCGCGGCAGTCCCCGAGTGCCACACGTCTTTTTTTTATTTTTCTCGCGTTTGAGGTTTCGGTCGAAGTTTGTCAGCGAGCCATGGAGCGCAGTATCCTGGGTGTATTTTTTTTGGTGGGGAAAATCATCCAATGACAACCCCCGCTCTTGGGCGGAGCGGGAGATAGTGTCACACTCTGACTGACAAAAAACCCCACCCCGTTCCTTCAAGCCTTCATACCATCGAGTTCCCTTTCGGATAACCCTAGTATCCTGGGTGTTCGAAGAATTTCAGACCACGTAAGAAGCACAGAGCTGCGCGCCAAAACTAAGATTAAAGATGTAGTTCAAATAGGCCAAAACTGGATGGATTTACTGATAGGCAATCCAGGGTTACTTACCATCGAGCTCCGTCATCAGACCAGCTCAATGGCTCGAGCATGACTCATGAGTATTTCTAATATTAGGTTACACATACGTTTAAATGTAAACACTTATTATGAGTTTAAAATCTCTACTGCACCTAACAAACGAGCTGATGGCCTTGAACACTTGAATCTTCATAAATTGTATCCAAGAACGATCTCGGTAACGTCAGCTTTCAATTAAAAAAAACGCATCAAGATCGGTCCATTCGCTGAGGAGCTACGATGCCACAGACAGACACAGACACCCCAAACTTCGGGGGTCTGACACGTAGCTCGCTGTCCGGCCGTCCGGTAACTGTCCGGACCAAGCCCAAGTCGTCGACGGCGCGCACTGTTCCCGCGCGCCTCAAGGAGTTGTGTAGCAACAGCAGGGACCCAGCCGGGTCGAAGCCTACTGGGGCCAGGGTTATCCGAAAGGGCGCTCGAGCCCCGGTATGAAGGCTAGAAGGAACGGGGTGGGTCTTTTAGTCAATAAGAGTCTGACACTATCTCCCGCTCCGCCCAAGGGCGGGGGATGTCAATGCATGATTTTTCCCACAATAAAAAAAAAAAAAAAAATGGGTTCTGACACTACCTGGCAGAATGACTGACGGCTGGTGCTGGATGACTTTTACCAAGCGAAAAAAAAAACCGGTCAAGTTACAGAACTTTGTGCGAAATTGAAGACTTCAAAAACCAAGTATTTCGGCAACACAACTCCAATATTCTGAAGGTTACAACTCTATAAGGTAAACAATCAATCAGTAAGTAAATTAATAAAGGAATGCGTTTCGCAAGTAACGACTTGTTTTTATATCAACACTGTCTTGTAAGGTAACCACATCAAGTCAGTTTAGTACAGTCGGAGCGAGAAGCGGTTATTTGTCTAATTTCTTTAATTAACTTTGGTTTAATATATTCCACAATAGTAATAAAACTAAAAATAATAATAAAAAATCCGCGCCGCATCCTTTCTGTGTAATATTCCACAACTATCACACAACGTTGTCTAGTCCCAAGCTAAACAGAGCTTGTTTTTTTTTATTTACATACAATTTTATTCTAATTAATTAAATCTGATTTTAATTGATTGACTTTGTTTTAATAAATTGTTTTGATGCAATGATTTTAATGTGTAATATTTTTTAATGTATATTTGAGAGATGTAATTTTAATTTTTGTATGCAATTTATATTTGTATAAAATTTGTAATTTATAGGGAATAATTTCCTGAAATAAATGATCAAGTATTATTATTATGCCCGAATCGAAGTTAAGAGACCAAGGAGACCAGAGGCAGTTAAAACAAAATTTCCCTAGAAGAGTTATGTGTGCGACAGTACTAATATTATAAATTAGTAGTAGTTATGTTAGAAAGCGAACCATTCCATCAAGTCGTTAGTCCGTCTTTTCACTACGCTAATGTAAGAACATCGTGATTGTGTCGCATATGGGGTTGGCAGAGATGTGGGCTTCACGGTGGAGCATACGGTAAAGGTGTGCCCCGCTTGGGAAGAGCACCGGGCCATGGTCCGGAGCGAGGAGTGGCAGGCTGCGAAGCAGTAATTTTAGCAAAGGCCGCATGCGTGAGGCAACGGCTCCCACGCCCCAGCCGCCACCGGGATCCCGATCCCAGTTTCCGGCCGGCTTGCGGACGGCGAGCAAATGGATAGCTCGCCGTCCGAATTTTCGGTAACCGAAGCGAACCCATGGCTCCCGTAGGCTTCGACCCTTCTGGGCCCCTACGATTTGCTGACATCTCCTTGAGGCGCGCGTGGTATACTACGCGCCGTCGACGTCGACTCTTGGGACGGTCGGACAGCGAGCTATCCACAGCTCGCCGTTCGCAAGCCCGCGCCTATGATCGCCAGATAACAGGATTGGGATCCCAGCGGCTGGGGCTGGAGCACCGCGACCGCCGTGCGGCCACCTTTGCTAGCATTACTGCTTCACAGGAGGCGGCCGCCTGCCCCACCTCCTCTTCTTCAACCTTGGCCTGTACCAGCGCGGCGCGAGAGATCGTTGCTGCTAATCGCCTCCACGAGGATATGGCAATTTAGCTTCACTTTTCTTGGACTGACTAACATTTGAATATTCAAAAGCGCCTGCAAATGGTCTATTTGAAATAAATGTTTTTGATTTTTTTTTATGGAGGTGTTCTGCCCAAGCGGGCCGGGAATTCGATGAATGCGAGACGAACAATGTCGTTGAGGCGACACTTGTGGGAGGCCTATGTCCAGGGCCTCAAGTCTGCTATTACAATAGTGTCACAATGGTCTATCATTGGTGTCATAATTGTCGATTTTGACAAGTTTGGTAATCTACTAATATAATGGCGTCATTATGACTTTCCAATGGTCAACCACTGACACTCCACTGAAAGAAGTGACATAGAATGGTAATCTCGTACATATTGACAAATGAATATTTGAAGTTTGCGGCAATCTGCTAAACCTTTGACAGTTTATTTGATCAGTGTTTTACCATTAGAACGTTATTGTGCAGTTATTGGTTTTATTATGCTCGAAATTATCATTCTACCACAATTCTATTACAAGACCATTGACCGATCAATGATCGATCATTATGAATTAGCAGATTACAAACTTTTAGCAAAATGACAATTGGATCGTGTTGGAATGACGAATTTATGAAAATAGCAGACTTGGGGCCCTGCTCAAACACCTTTTGGCTAAAGTAATGACAGTTGACTGGTAGGTATCAGTGTCATCATATTCCATGAGTTGTACAGGATGTAAGTAGGTGCAGCTGAGATAATATGGAGCTTACTGCGTTACCGTAAGTCAAACAGTTGATTCATTGGGTACCTTCAGAACCTACGGTTGTGTATTGAATCACACATGTTGATGGTAAAGAAGAAATTCGAGTTTTTTACGAAATGACTAGGGTCGTTAGAAAAAGTGATATTCTAAATCTTTCCGTACCTCAAAAAGGAAAAAACTGAACCCTTATAAGATTACTTTGTTGTCCGTCCATCTCTCTGTTAAGACGCTTTTGTCTCGGAAATGCGTGGACGTATCCACAAAAGGACAATTGAATTAGACCATATACAGGTCAGCTCTCCCATGAAGCTGTGAAAATATTTCAAAATATCAAGCTTCTAAGTTAACGGAAAAATAGATATAGCCGTTTTTGTAAAAAACGTAAATTTCACCAAAATTCTAGAGTACTTCCCGATGATACAGAATTCTGAAATTTTGCACAAAGCAAGGTCTTATAGCACAGGTATAGGGAAAAATCTGAACAGTAAATTTGTTATTAACGACGTCATTGTAGTTTGCACGGAACCCTAAGTGCGCGAGTCCGACTCGCACTTGGCCAGTTTTTTCGTATAGGCGGGATTTCCACCATGTACTGGTGGCGCATCGCCGTAGGCAGTAATGTAGGCAGAAACTGTATGAAGATTATTCTTTACAAAAACCGTTTTACTCGGAGCCATGTTCTTTTAAACGTTTAAAACAAGTTATACAGGTCAGTGTTATTTAAGAAATGTATTTTCCCTGTTACACGCACAAACAGTCAAAATGAATTTAAAACTTAGAATATGAAATCAAAGGGAAGACATATTTTGTCGTTTGCGGACGACTGGCAATGACTAGCTCATTTATTTTATTTATTTATTTATAATACTTCATGCACATAAAAGTACAGAGGCGGACTTAATGCCTTAGGCATTTTCTTCCAGTCAACCTTTGGGTGGTGCAGAGAAAGACAGTGGTAGGTGCAATAAGAGAAAGAGCTCATCGTCTACTTGTCCAATAAGGACAGTGTTCCACACGCGCCTCAAAGAGTCAGCATGACTGAAGAGGTTCAGCAGAGCTGATGCATTTTTGGAGAAGGAGGATACGGAACAGAGAGTAAAGTGCCACATAACACAGCATAGCTTAGTCGGCCTTATAATGTATCCACTGCTGGGACTCGGGCCTCCTCTCTAGGAGAGGGAATGGGCCGTAATCCACCACGCGGGCCCAGTGCGGGTTGGTGGATGTCACATGTCTTCGAATTTTTGGTTCTAGGACATGCCGGTTCGGTTGCTAGGAAGTCCCGCATACCTCAGTTGAAAAGAAAGGATCATCGGACCAGACAGGTGTTATGTCTGGTGGGCAACTGCCCGTTAGATGAATTCGAGCTGTTCTATATGTTGAAATCGCACGGAGAACTTTAATTGCACGATTTAGGATTAATTCTCATGTGACGCCATGCATGTTGCTATACATGTTAGAGCTGCGAGGAAATTTGAAAGAGTGACTGTGGCCGTAGAACGCAAAGGGCAATTGAAGGACACAGGTGTGTTTTAGTCAGTAAAAGTCTGTCACTCCCTGTCGCTCCGCCTAAAGTGAGAGGATTTTTATAAATAATTCACCACAAAAAAAAAAATGTCTTTACAGAAATCTACCAATTTCTATATTTACCTGCGACATAGACGCGGTATTTTCCACCATACCCCAGGTATACGGTGAAATATGGTGGCTCTTATCTATCCGCACCTTAAGGTGACCGCATTGAAGTAATACGTAGTTGACCATACGTCCCACTTTGAACGGGACTGTCTTTTTTTAACCGACTTTATAAGGGCGGAGGTGAAATGGCGTAGAGACTAAAATATTACAGAATCACCGACTACCGTGAGTTCCGTAATTAATGTTATTTTCGCACTTTTTTTGTATTTTTTAACGTTGATGTCGGTTGTTTTTTTTTTTGTTAACTATTATCTTTCAAGCACCTGCCCTTCTAGCCAAGTTACAATCGAATTCCGTTCTCTAATCAGTTACGCCTCGGTGACAGCAATTGTAGAAAACGATAAGTTGGTAGCCATGTTGACGCGCAGGAGTCGGCCGCTCGTTCTACAATGTAGCGTTTGTATAACAAAGGATGTAGCGTTAAACATTGTAGAAACGATTTTGAACGATGTGAACTTGGCTACGAATTGTCTATCCGTTTGTTCTGACCACGCGACTTTACGTTGAGCTGACGTCATTCCCATACGTTTCATCACTTTTCGACAGCGTTAACGATTTCAGAATAACAACTTGGCTAAACGTGCTGTCCCGTTATCCCGTTATTTGTCAATGATTTTTTTTTGCTAGATTTTAATATAGTAGTACGGAATCCTTCGTGAGCAAGTCTGACTTGCATTTTTCCAGTTTTTCTAAAGAACATTTGTTATGTTTTCTTTTATATTGTTGATAGGTTTGCGCTTTATTGCTATCTCAGTCGACGAGAGAGAGCGCTTATCTAGAAGTAACCTATTCACTCTTGACTTAAAGATTGCCACCAGGAAACAGTCTCCGGCAGGGCATTCCACTCCTTAGCTGTACGCACAATGAATGTGTTCACAAACGCTTTGTGGATGGGATGTTAACTAGCGAAATGGCGTATAAAAATCCATGTCCCGTTTTGTGTTCAAAATAAATGGTCACTTTAGTTTGACACCATGTTCTAATTACACAATACCAATAATGACATGGTCCACTTATGTATATTTTGTAATATTTTATCGTTTTACAAGTAAATATTTTAGCATTGTTTAAAGGGTGGGCCTTATTGGAAAATTAGTCTCCGGGAAATCCCGATGCGTTGATGATGAAATTTCTAATAATGGTGGACAGTGGAATTGTTTAATATCTGCCTCGTTTTTAGGGTTCCGTACGTCAAAAGTTAAAAACAGAACCCTTATCACTTTTTACAGTAGGCACAACGGATCTTGAGCGCTCGGCGTCAGAGTGGGGATCGCTTTGCGCATTCCATACATTGGCGAGCCAATCGTCTTCGTTGTTAGATGGGCCCCAAGTCTGCTATTTTTATAAATTCGTCATTCCAACACGATCCCATTGTCATTTTGCTAAAAGTTTGTAATCTGCTAATTCATAATGATCGATCATTGATCGGTCAATGGTTTTGTAATAGAATTATGGTAGAGTGATCATTTCGAGCATATTAAAACCAATAACTGCACAATACCGGTAAAACACTGATCAAAAACTGTCAAAGTTTTAGCAGATTACCGCAAAAGTCAAATATTCATTTGTCAATATGTACGAGATTACCATTCTATGCCACTTGTTTCAATGGAGTGTCAGTGGTTGACCATTGAAAAGTCATAATGACGCCATTATTATTAGTAGATTACCAAACTTGTCAAAATCGACAATTATGACATCGATGATAGACCATTCTGACACTATTGTAATTGCAGACTTGAGGCCCTGGTGTCATGTGAATGCGCTCGGGATATATTTCCTGTAGAAAATCCCAAATGATCTCAAGATGGTTTTAAATATACTTTACCTGGAAAAGAATTATAAAAAAATAATATTCACGGGGTCTTTCCTTGGTGCAGTTAGATTTTTGCCTTAAAAATTAGCGATGTTAATTATATACAACTAGCTAGTGACCAAACCTACGGCTTCACTCGCGTGCATAAAATATAGCCTATGTCACTCAGGAATAAAGCAGCTTTCTATCGGTGAAAAAATTTTACCAATAGAACCAGTACTTTCAGAGATTATCTCTTAAAAACAAAAAAAGAAACTGGCCAAGTGCGAGTTGGACTCGCGCACAAAGGTTTTTTTTATTATTATGTATAGGCTCGCGTTTGACCACAATCTCACCTGATGGCAAGCGACTATGTGGCCGACGATGGAGCACGCTTGCCTAGAAGCAATCTATTCACTCTTGACTTAAAGACCCCTAGGTTGTAGCTATCAGGAAACACAGATTCCGGCAGGGAATTCCATTCCTTAGCTGTACGCATAATGAATGTACTCCCAAAACGCTTTGTACGTATGGGTGGGATGTCCACCATGTACCTGTGGCGCAACGCCGTACGTCTTGTGGTCCGATGATGGAACGGACTTGGCGGAATTAAGTTGTGTAACTCTAGTGCACACTCCCCGTGTTAAGTGTAAACGGTTACGTACCGTCCTTACGAAAATTCGGTAAAAAATCAAGTTTGTTGTATGGGAGCCCCACTTAATTTTTTTTTTTTTTTTTAATATATTTTATTATAGCAGCAACAGAAATACACTATCTGTGAAAATTTCAACTGTTTAGCTATCACAATTCATGAGATAAAGCCTGGTGACAGACGGACGTCCCATCTTTGGACCATTAGACGTACGGCGTTGCCACCGTAGGCGCGGGCTTGCGGACAGTGAGCAATGGGTAGCTCGCTGACCGGCCGTCCGGTAACTGTCCTGACCAAACCCACGTCGTCGACGGCGCGCACTATTCCCGCGCGCCTCAAGGAGTTGTCAGCAACAGCAGGGACCCAGCCGGGTCGAAGCCTACTGGGGCCAGGGTTACTTTCGAAAGCTCGAGCCCCGGTATGAAGGCTAGAAGAAACGGGGTGGGTCTTTTAGTCAGTAAGAGTCTGATACTATCGCCCGCTCCGCCCAAGAGCGGGGGTTGTCATTCGATGATTTTTTTCCATCATTAAAAAAAAAAGACGTACGGTGTTGCACCATCGGTATATGGTGGATACTCCACCCATATATAGCATAGCCTAATCAGTCTTTTAAAGTTCCCACTGCTGGGACTCAGGCCTCCTCTCTAGGTAAGAAAATTGGCCGTAATCCACCACGCGGACCCAGTGCGGGTTGGACATGCCGGTTTCCTCACGATGTTTTCTTTCACCGTTTTGAGAGCAGTGGTGATGAAATAAATTACATAAAGTAATGCGCCTGGCTGGGTTTGAACCCGCGACCTACAAGTGCGGACAATTAACACTCGGCCACCACTGCTCTCTATATTTTAGTTATTATTTTAAAATACCATAATATAGCATAAGCATATAATAAAAACAAAAACTTCTACAGATCTATTATTATATGTATAGATTTTAATACAACTTCAACAACAATGACGGATACAATTATCCCATCAAAAATATAAATGTGAAATGAGAGCCAAGTTCAATATTATCATACATGCCTTGGTCGCTGACTTCAATGACAAAAGAAGGGAGATCTAAATGGGTGCTAAGTTCAATGGTCAGTCCTGAAATCTATATATATATATATATATAAATCAATGCCACTTTTCGTTGTAATTTTATAACTCAAGAACGGGCTCACCAATCCAAACCAAATGTTTAGGCTTTGTTCGGACTATTTAGTAGATAGTTTATGTAAAGTTTGGTAGGGTAGAGTAGGGTAGAGTAGGGTATAGTAGGGTAGAGTAGTGTAGAGCAGGGTAGGGTAGGGTAGAGTAGGGTAGAGTGAGATAGGAGTGGGATAGTGCGATAAGGCCGCCAATCGTGTTTTTTTTTTATTATATGGTTTCCTTTTTGTTAATTTATAATCTTGATGTACAATAAAGTATATATAAATAAATAAATAATTAGGGTAGGGTAGAGTAGAGTAGAGAAGAGTATAGTACGGTAGAGTAGGGTAACGTAGGGTGGAGTAGGGAAGAGCGGGAGCGAAGCCACGCGGGCAAAAGCTAGTTTATTTATAACAACATAAAATATTATTTCTTCTCTTAACTTAGGATAATACCTTGGCTTGACTTGATACAATTTGACACATTTATGTAAAATAGTTTTTGAGTTATGAGGGGGTCAAAAGTGGCTCCCAATGGTTCATGTAATATTACACACGGTGCTGCTCACCAGTTCTGTTACTTGAACTTGGCTTGACACGCTACCGCGTGTCTAGATGTTATAATTTAAAATTATGTATAACAGCTGTTTCCGGTACATAGTGATTACTTGTTTTTTTTGTTACATAAATGACCGTGGACTTATTATTATCAAATTAAACTATTTTTTGCTTGTCATTATTTATGTAAAGTTTTATACATTAAAAATTAAATTCATTATGATTAGACACGCTATTATTAATATAACAGAGAACACGTGGCTTAGTAAGTAAGAACAGTTGAAGGAAACAACAGTAATTGATATAAACTAGTGCTTGACTGCGATCCCACCTGATGGTAAGCAGTGATGCAATCGTTGATGGTGAGGCGCACTAGTTTATTAAGAGCCTATTCACTCTAGCCTTGAAGACACCATAATAATAATCGGACGGGAAGACCGCAGACATGAATATAAAGATACGCAGTATAAACGACGAGGCGAAACGCTTAGTCCGGACCGTACAAGTTTCAACAACGTAAGGGTCGCCGAACGTCGGGTTGTCTGATGGTAGAAATAATATTTCTTTCTTTTTAAATACGATAAGTCCCAGCATTTAAGTAAGGTACTTATATCTTGCGCATACGCAGCACATGTATATAATTACGCGTCTATTACGCATGGGTCAGTGACCTCGCACTTTCTCAACTAATGATTTATACTTACTATAACTTTGGCGGAAGTAACATAACATGACATCATGGGTTTAATATACCCTAAGATAGGCAAAAGTGTACAAGTAAGAATTCAAAGAAACAGTTTTGACCTCCCTACACGCCAGTGACATGTAGTCGAGTCGCTGGCGTGTAAGGAGGCGAAAATTAGGAGGAGTGGCAGGCCGGCACCTCCTTCTGCGAAGCAGTAATGCTAGCAAAGGAGAAGGCCGACCGCATCAGGCAAGGCGCCAAGATTCAGATCCCGATTTCTGGCCACCGCAAGCGCGGGCTTGCGGATGGCGAGCAACAGGTAGCTCGCTGTCCGACCGTCCGGTAACCGTCCGGATCGAGCCTAAGACGCGTATCGTTTCACGCGCGCGTCAACGAGTTGTCAGCATCAGCAGGGTCCCAGCTCAGTCGAAGCCTACTGGTCCCCCAGTACGAAAGGCAACGTAGGAACAGGAGTGGGATTTTTAGTCAGTAAACGTTGGACATTATCTCCCGCTCCGCCCAAGAGCGGAGGATGTCATTGGATGATTGTTTGGTAGTCAAAATACAATGAAAACTTGTCGAAATGTGTTTATTATTTTTTTGAGGACTTAGGTCATCAGGAAACACATGTTCATGGTAGCATGTTTCCTTGAGAATAACTTTTTACTATCAAGCAAACGAAGCCAGTGGCAGTCACTAGTAATATAAACAACCAAGTTGAAGATCGTGCGACGTACACAATCAATCTTATTGACCATCAGCAGTCAGCCAGCTTTGTTCTGCAGATGCAAGTCAAGTTGAGCCAGTTACTAGCGCCAGTGTACTTGACCGTGTGAGCGGGCGAGGTCGAGTGATACGTGCGAGTTAGAACATATGACTTTTAAAAAGCTCGTTGGATTTCTTTGAGGACATATGTGCGAATTGAGTCATCGGTTTTTACCACACAAAAGATGAGAGAGGTTAGAAAGGAAATACTTTATTAATTTATTTTATTATTTACTAGACTAGCTTTTGCCTGCAGCTTCGCCTGTTTTTCTAGGTTTGCGCTTGACCGTTATCTTACCTGAAGGAAAGCGACGATGCGGTCGACGGTGGAGCGCGCTTACCTAGAAGTAACCTATTCACTCTCGACTTAAAGATTCCCGGGTTGTAGCCATCATTATCATCATCATTTTTGGTTCTAGGACATTTCCTCACCGTTTCGAGAGGAGTGGTGATAAAATAAATTACACAAAGTAATGCGCCTGGCAGGGTTTGTACCCGCGACCTACAACTTGTAATTCGGAGCCATTAGCACTCGGCCATCACTGCTCTCACCCGAGTTGTAGCTATCAGGAAACACAGACTCCGGCAGGGAATTCCACTCCTTAGCTGTACGCACAATGAATATACTAAAAGTAATGTTGTATTTATAGCATTTAAGTTAATACTATAAAGTTATTACTGGAAACCTGCATATCTTGACAATGACTTGTTTAAGGTTCCGCTAAAACAAGGCGTGTTATCTCAAGGTACATTTAACGTACTCGTCGAAACAAGGGCGTGTCGTACTTCAGCAAAATATTCCGTATTCGGCTGAGAACTCACGAAGCGGTTTTCACCCGCGTCCGCTGCGGTTGCGCGTCCGCAATTTCTGTAGGATGCAGATATTTGCGGTTGGGTGGCGCCCGCAGTGGCTGGTAAAGAAACCCAAAAATCAGTGGAGGAACCCAGAACTTCTCTAGTCTTCTTTTTTTAATTCTTCTCTGACTTCTACTATTATAAAGCAACAGATCTTTTCTGAAGTATGTCCATGGCGGTCTGGAGCTCAAGTTAAGCCGACCATCTTGCGATTATCACCCGCCAGGTTTGCGGTTGACAATTGTAACCACGACGGCTGCGTAACCGCTCAAAACTCTGGTCTCGTGAGTTTAAAATTGTTATAAAACAGCTGTTTTCTCAACCGCAGGGCGTGTGTAAAAACCAGCTGAACACGGGTTTTCTTTTAAATTATATAAACTAGTGCTTGACTGCGATCCCGCTTGATGGTAGAGTCTGTCTAATAAGTCAACCGACTTGTGTAAATCAAGGTTGATTAAGAGATCTTGATCATTGTTTACTACTAGAAGAACCTTATAAAAAGTATCGAATATAAGTATTTTTTAAATAATTAATTATTATACAAAATTCCCAAGTCAGTTGACTTTTTAGACAGACTATAAGCAGTGATAAAATCGATGGTGGTGAGGCGCACTAGTTTATTAAAAGCCTATTCACTCTAGCCTTGAAGACACCTAGGTAAATTATAATCGGACGGGAAGACCGCAACCGGCAAATTGTTCCAGAAGGTACTCCGATATACGCGGTATAAATGACGAGGCGAAACGCTTAGTCCGGTCTGTAGAGGTTTCCTCGACAAAGCACGCACTAAGTAGTTAAATAAACATGCGTGCTTGGGTTTCATAGTACAAACTTGAGATTATATTATTGTTACTTGTTTTATATGGAGTTCATTTACTTTGACAGAGGCCGGCTGAGATGCTGTTTGAAGATAAGATTGTATTTTATAGTTATGAAGGGATAATAATCCAGCTCTTTAAAGGACACCAAAAGATAGGTACAGAAGACAATCTCATGTATGTATTTCACTTTTTATACCTACGCTCGGTGGACGCACACTGATGAGCGTTTGAGCCGGAACTGTTCGACGAGCGGGCCGAGGCGCTCCGAGATATCGTGTCCGTGAGCGGTGTCTATGTGTGCGTTGTGAGAGCGCGCACAGTATGTAGATTGACTTCTATACCTATCACATCATCATCATTACAGCCGATACACGTCCACTGTTGGACATAGGCTTCCCCCAAGCGTCGCTACATCGAACGTTCCTGTGCGTCCCGCTACCTTCACCAGGTCATCGGTCCACCTTGTAGGAGGCCTTCCAACGCTGCGTCTTCGGGTACGCTATTGCCACACCAGAACCTTTCGGCCCCAACGGCTATCAGAAATCAGAAACGTTTATTTCAAATAGACCAGTTACAGGCACTTTTGAATTGTCAAAATGTCGGTCAGTCAAACAAGTGAAGCTAAATTGCTTTTGCAATTATCTGTTCTGCGAGCAAAAACGAACCTACCTATCTATTTTGTGGTAACAAGATTTTGATTTTGATTATTTATTTCTAAATACAGGCAAAAACTCAATCAGATATTTACCTATCTATGGTGATAAAAGATTAACATTTTTGAAGTTCGGAAATCCCATGTGGCACTCGGATTGTGCTATTATTATGTTATAAGTTTCATTTAAGGCGTATAGTCCCTTGAACCATCTGACCGAAATTATGTGAACGCAACTCTCGCACTCGCCTAGGCGGCAGTACGCAAATCTGTGCATTTATTTGCGGCCAACAGCGCCCGGAAAGCGCTTTAAATCCATTATCTCTGCGAGATATTGATAGATTTACATATGCAATGTTCACTTTGAAGAATATTTAACCAGCAATTTTTATGTGTAAAAATGTTTCTAAAGGTCCAAGCCGTTTCGAAGGAGTAGGGAAAAGTTGCGAAATTGCTAAATATTTTTTTTTGACAAAAGTATTAATTGCACGAAAAAATCAAATGTTGATATTATTGTTCATGAATCTATAATAAACATATATTTTTTTCAAACCAATTGACCTAGCCGTTACGGAGGAGTAGGCCTCAGAATATCACTGTTTTATGGCACATTTCGGGCGCTTGGCACTTAATAGGTCGAGGTTAATTTTGGGGTTATCCCGCATACTGTTTAGTTTATAAGCCCGTTCACAACCTTGCCGCTGGGAGCGGTAAGCAGCTAAGCACGGGGCTGCGAGCGTTAAGGTTGAGACTGGTCATGCTCGTGAACGGGCGCCGTCAGTTAAGACAGGTCATCTCTTAGCTGCCAGTGACTTAATTCAATTTCTATTTTAAGCTATTGCATAGCTTCTATCGCGGGCCTTGAGCGTGGAGACCGAATCCAGAAATTCCGTAACGAAAATAACCTAACACCCCCCACTCATTTGTTTTTTGAGCGTGGTGACCGATAAGAAAACAAATGAGTGAACAATCAATAAAAATTCAATTCAATGTGTGAAAGTGTAACTTCAATTAATATCATAGAAAAAAAAAAGGAAAAAAATACTGCATTAACAAAATAAATAAATAATTATAATTGCAAAAGTTGATAAAAATGCTATGCAATAGCTTTACCGCGGCAGTCCCCGAGTGCCACACGTCTTTTTTTGTTTGTAGGAGGTAATCTCTGAAAGTACTGGTCCGATTGCTAAAATGTTTTCACCGATAGAAAGCTGCTTTATTCCTAAGTGGCATGGACTAAATTTTATGTGCGCGAGTGAAGCCGCGCATATAAGCTAGTGTTTATATAATTTAGTATAATAGAATTAGCTTTGAACGCGTAAAATGTGTACTACGAGTACAACAAATCAGTTCAGACGTAACTTGAGTGAGAGAGCGGTGTAGTAGCACGAGGACGCGATTATGATAGAGGGCAGCAGGAAGGAAAGCTCACTAATCTTAGAGTCTTTAACACGCTTTTATTAGCTTCACTTTTTTTTATGGTGGGAAAAAAATCATACAATGACATCCCCCGCTCTTGGGCGGAGCGGGAGATAGTGTCAGACTCTTACTGACTAAAAGACCCACCCCGTTCCTTCTAGCCTTCATACCGGGGCTCGAACGCCCGTTCAGATAACCCTGGCCCCAGTAGGTCCCTGCTGTTGCTGACAACTCCTTGAGGCGCGCGGGAACAGCGCGCGCCGTCGATGACTTGGGCTTGGTCCAGACAGTTACCGGACGGCCGGACAGTGAGCTACCCATTGCTCACTGTCCGCAAGCCCGCGATTAGCTTCACTTGTAACTAACTATGTATGCAAGAAAATCTTGGAATCTTAATTTGACCCACTTCCCGGTCTTTGATTAGGATAAAATTTTGCACACGCTCTGAGTTCTGATGACTATAAATGACTAGCTAAGAAACGTCATTACAAATCCAATATGGCGGCCTCCCCAAGATGGCGGACTGGCTGTTTGAAATCCACCCCATGATATGGGTATCAAATGAACGTAACTCAAATCCAATATGGCGGACGTCCAAGATGGCAGATTGGCTATTTGAAATGCACCATGATATGGGTGTTAAATTTAGTGCGTGCTAAAAGCGTGTTTTTTAGTGTTTTAAACTATTGACTGGTAGAGAATGCCTAAGGCATTAAGTCCGCCTTTGTACCTGTGCGTTGCATAAAGTTTTAATAAATAAATAAATAAATAAATAAATTATATTTTTTACAAGCTTTTATTTAATTTCACCTGTCCCGATGTTTGTCTGTTATCAAATCTTGCAAATTAAATTTGATCCACTTCCCGGTTACCGATTGAGCTAAAATTTTGCATGCATGTGTAAATCAGATGACAATACAAAATTATTATGACATGGAGCTGATCTCATGACAGAACCGAAAGGTGGCTATAGGAACTTGGTAGTTAAACGACACAACCCCATCGAGTTTGAGCTCGAATGATTCGTCTTGACCACCACCACTGTTGGGCACGCCACAATTATGGCGATAAGTCCCCTCTTTGAGGCGTGGCCGGAAAGACCTCACGGCGTCCTTACCTTCCGCATGACACAGGTCCTCACCGGAAATAGCAAGTTCGGGAGGTTCCTGTTCCGAATCAAAGCGGAAGTGACGCCCGGGTGTCGCCACTGTGCGGAACGCCTGGAGGACACGGTGGAGCACACAATCGCGGCGTGCCCTGCTTGGGTGGAGCATCGCCGTGCCCTCGTGGGGGTGATCGGCGGCGGAGACCTCTCGCGCCGGGCCTTGATCGAGGCCATGGTCCGGAGCGAGGAGGAGTGGCAGGCGGTCGCCGACTTCTGCGAAGCAGTAATGCTCGCTAAGGAGGAGGCCGACCGCATCAGGCAACGGCGCTCTCGCCACCGCCGCCGGGATTCCGATCCCGTTTTCCAGCCACAGCAGGCGCGGGCTTGCGGACAGTGAGCAATGGGTAGCTCGCTGTTCGGCCGTCCGGTAACAGTCCGGACCAAGCCCAAGTCGTCGACGGCGCGCGCTGTTCTCGCGCGCCTCAAGGAGTTGTCAGCAACAGCAACCGGGACCCAGCCGGGTCGAAGCCTACTGGGGCCAGGGTTATCCGAAAGGGCGCTAGAGCCCCGGTATGAAGGCTTGAAGGAACGGGATGGATTTTTTAGTCAGTAAGAGTCTGACACTATCTCCCGCTCCACCCAAGAGCGGGGGTTGTCATAAGATGACTTTTCCCATCGAAAAAAAAAAAACCACCACCACTGTCCACCACCGTCGCGCCACCAAATTGGTAGCGCAACCAAACGGACACCAAGTGAGTAACTCTCTACAGAGCTGTATACATTTTGTTGGTAGTGGCGACTGGTCGCGCCGCCATGCTGTCTCGGTGAAATATAGCCCAGAAATCTAAGTCCAACCTCAAGACTACAACACAAGCACGGCATGCTCAGATCTTGGAGCTGATATCATAAAGGCGAGTTTTGTATGGGTAGCGATAACTATGACACCTCATCCTGATAGCTGCAACTTTAGGGCTTTTAAGTCAAGAGTGAATAGGTTACTTCTAGGCAAGCGTGCTCCATCGTCGGCCACATCATCGCTTACCATCAGGTGAGATTGTGGTCAAACGCGAGCCTATCCATTATAAAAACCACATCTATTTATCTATATATATAAAAGAAAGTCGTGTTAGTTACACCACTTATAACTCAAGAACGGCAGAACAGATTTGGGTGAAAATTGGTAGGGAGGTAGCTTAGAGCCAGGAGACGGACATAAGATGGTAGAGTAGGGTAGAGTAGGGTAGAGTAGGGTAGAGTAGGGTAGAGTAGGATAGAGTAGAGTAGGGTAGGGTAGAGTAGGGTATAGTAGGCTGAAGTAGGGAAGAGCGGGTGCGAAGCCGCGCGGGCAAAAGCTAGTATATATATAAATAGATGTCGATGATGTCAGTACGATATCGTTACGGTTTTCATTACGTGAATCGGGCTACAAGACTATGTTACTATATGATTATAAAAAAAAAAAACATATTTTAGTTCATCCGATTTTCATACAAAAATAAAAATATTTAAATTGACGTTCTAAATATTTTGAATTCTATGCTAAGCAAGCTATAGAGATCGAGCGGCGGGGGTGCTTGATGCGCTTGCGTCGCGTCATATAGGCGCAGGTAGGTAGGTATAGCAAAATACAGAGTTGAAATGTGTTAGATAGAACAACGAATCTTGAAAAGTTGTTGTTTTTAGTAAATAAATTATGTTTTGTAAAAAGTCATGGAACAAAAGTTGTAGTTTACGATGTTAGTTAAACAGTCCTGCAAGTTGTTAATGTTTTAAAAATAACCCTGTATATGTGTCATTATCATGATGAGTAGGTATGCTGATATATCTGATGATGTTATGATGACGATGATACTTGTCAACAGTGAGTTAGTGGGTACTGGTAGTTAAAAAAAAAAATTAAGAAACAATTCTTTGGTAAACGTAACCAAATGATTTCATTAATAAGGATCGTGACTGATAAAGGGTCGGCGATTGATAAAGAATTTAAAAAGAAACACGTTCGAATTTTGTAATTTATTAATACATTAAAAGACAGAAAATGTTCTGACCTCCACAAGCCAGTATTTGGTTACTTGACTGTTTAAAAAAAAAAACTGGACAAGCGCGAATCGGATCGCACGTAAATAGTTCAATTCCAACTCTGCACTTACAAGTGTGATTTTTTCACAGCTTCAATGACTGCAGACCTTTTTTTTATGGTGGGAAAAAATCATTCAATGACATCCCCCGCTCTTGGGCGGAGCGGGAGATAGTGTCAGACTCTTACTGACTAAAAGACGCCGTTCCTTCTAGCCTTCATACCGGGGCTCGAGCGCCCTTTCGGATAACCCTGGCCCCAGTAGGCTTCGACCCGGCTGGGTCCCTGCTGTTACTGACAAATCCTTGAGGTGCGCGGGAACAGTGCGCGCCGTCGACGACTTGGGCTTGGTCCGGACAGTTACCGAGACGGCCGGACAGCGAGCTACCCATTGCTCACTGTCCGCAAGCCCGCGCCTACGGTGGCCGGAAATCGGGATCAGAATCCCGGCGGCGATTTTAATTTCAACTCGACACCTACACGCGTTCCCAAGAATAAGGGTCTTGACAAACAGACAGACCGACGGACAGTGATCCAATAAGAGTTGCAAAACTGACTGACTATCAAAGACTACACGACTGTCAAAGTTCTACAAATGACAGTCGAGATTAACTGCTTAAGTGGTTTCCGAGACATGAAGGAAATTCGCTATGTTAAGATGATCACACATCTACCGATCGACATTGGTAAGAGTTGCTTAACCTTAGAGATCCACCCAAAGAAGGCGCGGGCTTGCGAAGACGAACAATGGAGCTCGCCGTCCAGTAACCGTCTGGAGTCAAGATTTAGCGCGCGCGCGGTGGAAACGTGATCAGGGGGGGGGGTGTTGGGGGCGGCGCGGCGGTGGTAAGATATTTTTGCTGACATAACAAATTTTAAACTTTACGATTTGATGGTAAGCAGTGATGCAATCGTTGATAGTGAGGCGTGCTAGTTTAGTAAGAGCCTATTCACTCTAGCCTTGAAGACACCTAAATTATAATCGGACGGGAAGACGGCAGCACGCGAAATTGTTCCAGTCCCTCGATACACGTGGTATAAACGACCGAAGCGAAACGCTTGGTCCGGACCGTAGAGGTTTCAACAACATAAGGCTACCGATAGAAAGCTGCTTTATTCCTGAGTGACAGGCCATATCTTTATATATATAATTCTTCTGTGAGTGTGTATGTCACTGAACTTCTCTCAAACGACTGGACCGATTTTGATGAAATTTTTTGTGTGTGTTCAAGGGGATCTGGGAATGGTTTAGATTCACAATTTTGTCCGCTGGACAATTTTTTTTTAATTAATTTTTAATTTATTAGTACTTGTTGATTTTGGAATGTTTTACATTGGATCCGACAGACGGCGCCACCATCGCAGTGTCAAATTTTAAATAATATTCGAATTTTAATTTTAGTCTGTCCCGACAGTTAGCGCTGCGATCAAATTAATAAAAAGTTTTGTTATCATACTTTTTCAAATTAAAGACGTGTAGACAGGACAACGTCTGTCGGGTCCGCTAGTATATTTACATTATTTTATATCCGCGGGTGAAGCCGCGGGCAAAAGCTATAAGTAATGAATGAACGTCCACTCCCGCCTTTGTTTACTGTGTTACGACAACGACGGTGACTATTGACCAGCTAATGACTCCTAAACGATAAGTGTCACACCTTCAAAGTACTGATAACAATATCCGATGTGCCTTACTTTCACTCCTGGCCGTATTTGGAAGCTCAAAGCTTACATGGTTGGCCCTTTGGTTCTTTTTTGCACTGATAGCAGCAACAACCCACTGGAATATTCCAAATGGCTGATTTCATTATAAAACTGCATGAATTTCCTCATCATTCGCATCCGTCATATTTAGACCAAGTAGATACGTTAATCTGTAATAAAAATAAAAAGACGTGTGGCACTCGGGGACTGCCGCGGTAAAGCTATTGCATAGCATTTTTATCAACTTATGCAATTATAATTATTTATTTATTTTATTTATGCAGTATTTTTTTTTCCTTTGTTTTTTTTTTCTTTGATATTAATTGAAGTTACACTTTCACACATTGAATTGAATTTAGATTGATTGTTCACTCATTTGTTTTCTTATCGGTCACCACGCTCAAAAAACAAATGAGTGGGGGGTGTTAGGTTATTTTCGTTACGGAATTTCTGGATTCGGTCTCTACGCTCAAGGCCCGTGATAGAAGCTGTGCAATAGCTTAAAAATACGGTGTCTGAACATGACGTAATTTTTTTTTTGGTGTGTTAAAATCATACCAATGACATCCCCCGCCCTTGCGGAGCGGGAGGTAGTGTCAATTTTATTGACTAAAAAACCCACCCCGTTCCTTCTTCCCTTTCATAACGGGGCCGAGCTAACCCTAACCCCAGTAGGCTGCGACCCAGCTGAGCCCCTGCTGCTGCTGACAGCTCCTTGAGGCGCGCGGAAACAGTGCGTGTCCCTTTGGGGTTTAAGTTTTTAGGTCAGAAAACGCTTTTTAGGGTTCCGTACCCCAAAAGGAATAAAACGGAACCCTTAGGGTGTTTTTAAAAATCCGCCTCACCATACAAAATTATGAACTTGATAGGACAGTTTGTTTGGAGAGGCTGAATTGTTTTTTCGTTTCCTGAAAAAAAAATTTTGGTGGGTTGTTCAGTTTCGTCTACTGAGCAAGCTCTTAAAGTTTGTGGAGAGATGTCCCTTACACCATTTATACAGAGCGCGCTCGAGCAACGCACACAAAGACACCGCTCACGGACACGATATCTCGGTCGCGTCTCGGATCACTCGGCGATCAATTCCGGATCAAACGCTCATTAGTGTGCGTCCACCGAGCGTAGGTATAAAAACTTTTTACAAGTTTTTTTTATTTCACACTTTTTAGTTGCAATACACTTACAGCCAGAGTACCTTTTTCTCATGACAATTCCAATGAACTCAAACCCTGCTAGGATACATTGTTTTATTATGAAGTTTCCGTGTCTACCTTCCGGCTCCATCATCATCATCAGATCAGTTCGATAGTACCTTATAGCTAAAGTGCATCTCATGACAATTCTAATAAGCCCAAACACGGCTGGGATACATTGACGAATTACGGAGTTCTGGTGCCTATCTTCCGGCTCCATCATCATCATCAGGTCACATCGATGATACCATTTTCAACATACCTATTCATAACTATTCATTTATTTGTAACTATGTTCATTGGGAGATCTGTGTGAGTATGAACTTCCGTTGGCCATTTCCGATCTTCTTCACCAGTTCCACTTCATCAAATTTCATGTTTTGACTATAAATGCTTAAGTCTTTAATGAAAACACCACAAGAATTATATAGTTGCCTAGAATATTTGGGGAGTTCCCTCGATTTAGCCAAGATTCCATTATCAGATCCCGACTTGGTGACTATGGGACCATTTCGGAAGTATACCCTTTCCAACAAAAAAATATTTTTTCAAATCGGTTGGCAAGTGACGAAGTTATGCGCGAACATACATAAAAAAAAAAATACAAACATCCGAATTGAGAACCTCCTCCTTTTTTATTTAGAAGTCGGTTAAAAAGTGAAGTACATACATGAGATTATCTTCTGTACCTGTCTATTTTGTGTTAGTGCGCCTCACTATCAACGATTGCGTCACTACTTACAAACAGGTGTGACCGCAGTCAAGCACTAGTTTAAATCTATAAAAAAAAAAAATAGATAGGTTTGTCCTATTTACTAATGAGTTAAAGCAAAACTTCAATCGTGGAAATTACAGACACAATAGAAAGACAATAGGTGAGCGAACGCCGGCGTTCGCTTGGGGTTTAAAAAGCTTTATTTATAACTAGCTTTTGCCCGCGGCTTTGCTCGCGTTAAATTCGGGGTAACACGGTTCCCCTTTCTGTGGGGGGTTAGTGAACTCTAAGGGGAACTCCCCTGCGAACTCCACTGCGGGTGACGTAACCTACGATAAACTTATTATTTGCAGTTGATACGTAGTAATCGGGTCTAGGGATCGAACCGCAAAATTATGTTTGTTTTTTATTGTATATACTTTTCCGGGATAAAAAGTACCCAGTGTGGTGTCCAAGATATTAAAGAATAATTATACCAAGTTTCATCGTAATCGAACCGGTAGTTTTTGCTTGATGCCTGAACAAACAGACAGACAGACAAAAATTTTTTTACTCACATTTTTGGGTTCGGTGTTGGTCTAGTAACAACTCCTGCCATTTTTTTTTTATATTTTCAATGTACAGAATTTTCACTTCTACAGATATATTATAATATAATAATAATATAATATAATATTCCACAATTATCACACAACGCCGTCTAGTCTCAAGCTAAGCAAAGCTTGTGTTATGAGTACTAGACAACTGATAAACATTTATATATTTCTATTTATAAATACATACATACTATAGATAAATTACACCCAGATACAGAACAAATGATCATGCTCATCACACAAACATTTGTCCTGGGTGGGAATCGAACCCACGACATGCGGCATAGCAGTCAGGGCCACTAACCACTAGACCAACAGGCCAGTCATATATTATAAGTATATAGATTAAACTTATGCTTTTAAAGCGTGTAGCTACACCAAAGTTATCTGTATCCGGTTGATTTCACTGAAAATGATTCACTTTCACTATTTAGACATATTTGGGAGTGGTACCAAATCCTCTTTAGGAAATTAGGACATCATAATAGGCTAGTTGCCGTAAAAATTGTATTTAGTCCGTCTTTTAGATTATTCAAAAATAAGGGACACGTATTTTTTTATTTGTAAATTATACCAAAAATGACAAAGATATAGCCCATTAAAGTTACGTGTAACGTCACGCCGTGCTACATTTTTTCTCACGGGGTGACGTCACACGTAACTTTAATGGGCTATATCTTCGTTATTTTTTGTTTGATCGAAAAAAAAAATACTTGTCCAATATTTTTTTATAATCTAAAATACGAACTAAATAAAATGTAATTATTTTGACCCTGGAAACTATCCTACTAGACAACATTTTAGTAAATGCGAAACCTCATTATAGTTTGTTCAGAATCAGTAACTAAATGGATTCCAATAGTTTTTACACCATGTTATATTTTTTCCCTAAAATATTTAAAAAAAACGGTAAAGGAAAACATCGTTAAGAAACCGACATGTCCTAGAACCAACTCGAAGACATGTGACATCCACCAACCCGCAATGGGCCCGCGTGGTGGATTACGGCCCATTCCCTCTCCTAGAGAGGAGGCCTGAGTCCCAGCAGTGGGAACATTGAAAGGCTGAATATGTTTAGGCTATCCTATATTTTTCATTCCATATTGGAAATCAAATGACAATTCATTATAGACACGACTATTAAAACATTGTTTTTGATTGTACATTTTTTATTCATATTGATTATACAAAACCTTACTTCAAATCAAGTTTAATCAATAATATTATGTCACTAATTTACATATCAGACCGGACACAGCTCAACAACTCATTATTTCATCACCAAACAACAAAAAAAAAGAAAAAAGAACTCGAACATACCAATCAATAAAAAAAAAAACAATCTAATCATAATCAAACTCAACAAAGAAAATACTTAACCCTTTAAAAGCCTAAGTCGGATTTATCCGACAAACTTTCGTTTATTCCGCCACCGTCGCAAATCCACGACCAAATACTCGCATCTCGTCAGCTCTCCTGTCATTTAAGCGGATTGAAGAGCTAAACGAGACGGAGTACCCAGTCGCGAACACACGACCCTGTCGATTTGAGGCCATGGGTTGTACGAATGAGAACCCCGGGACCCTGCAATTATGGAACAAGAGTGTGTTTTAATCAGTAAAAGTCTGACACACTCTCCCGCTTTGCTCACGAGCGAGAGAAGACATTAGATAAAAAAACAGCCATAGGCCGCGAAAACTCTTGTCGGACCAATCCGACACGAGCGGTTGCGGGCTAGCAGACAGTGAGCAATGGGTAGCTCGCCGTCCGACCGTCCGGTAACCGTCTGAACCGAGCCAAAGTCATCAACGGCGCGTATTGTTCCACGCGCGCCTCATGAAGATATCAACAAACCGTAGGGTGCCAGCAGGGTCGAAGCCTTCTGAAAGGAAAACCTAGCTCTGAAATGAAAGGAACGAAGGGACTAGGATGTGGGTTTTAGTCATAACTTTTCGAATACCGCAATTAGAGACTCTGGAAGACAATGAGGGAGCGAACGCCGGCGTTCGCTTGAGGTTTAATCAATTAAAAATCTGACATGCTCGCGACTCCCGCTATGCCTAAAATCAAAAGAGAAGTCGTTAAATAATTTCCCATCTAAAAAAAATAGCACTCGCAAATAGTACGCGAAAACACGTCGGACAAATCCGACACAAGCAATTAAAGGGTTAAAACAAAAATCGGAACGGAAAAAATGGCGATAGCAAACAATGCAGCGTTAGTGCATAACACCGTCCCTCGCCGTCGGTGATCTTAAACGAGACACCTGCGCGTGCGCAGCCAGTTAGTCTGAGACAGCCGCGAGGAACGGACGTCTTGAAAAAACATATTTATTTATAAAAACAAAAAAGTTGTCTATCGTGTTGACAGAGTTTTGTGAAGTGAACAAGTGTTTGTGTGAATTTGTGCAAAGTGAACGAGTTACAAATCAAAAAGTTAGTATGGTATTTTGGCAGTTTGATTTTTAAATTATATATCAACTTATTGGTCAAATGATATCGGAATCAATAAATTTAGTTTTTTGTGTTTTTATTTAAATGATTCGTTGGTGTCTAAAAGGTGTTCTTTTATTCTTTATTGTGGAAAACTCGTGAGCAATGGTGGTCCCAACTTACGAGTTGTAGTTCGCGGGTTCGAACCCAGCCGGGAAAATTACTTAGTGTAATTTATTTCATCACTATTGCTCTCAAAACGCTGAAGGAAAACATCGTGAGGAAACCGGCATGTTCTAGAACCAAAAATTCAAAGACATGTGACAGTCACCAGCCCGCACTGGGCCCGCGTGGTGGATTACGGCCCATTCCCTCTTCTAGAGAGGAGGCCTGAGTCCCAGCAGTGGGAACATTAAGAGGTTGATTATGCTAAATGCTATTTACATAACATTGATTCTCATACATAGGCGAGCTAAACCCACACTTGAGTATTCTTTCAGCAAACCTTAGGTTTATACCTATGTAAAGATATTTTGATACAACTGCAGATAGTTTTGTCATTGCGACCGAGACGGAATGTTATAGAACCGAGAGCTGCAATGATAAATTTGCACGTGCACCAAACGACTTTTTTCAATACATTTATGAAGTAATTAATAAACGAGGGTCGACCGGCGACTCGTGGGGGTCGACGCGCGCCTAGCCTGATACGATAAGTTTAATAACATTGTGGCAGGAAGAGCACGCGCACTTTTGTGCTTTAGTGCGGAAAACAGTGTATTGCGTGCCTAAAAGGGCGGGATAAGAGCGGGTTTTCGAATTAGTGAATTGAGGATAACTCATACAAATGCTGATTATAAGTAGATATAGATTGTTTTTTAACCGACTTTTAATCAACTTCAAAAAGGAGGAGGTTCTTTGTTCAGCTAAATGTTTGTTCACCGATATCTCGATCAATTGTGGACCGATTTTTTTTTTTTAATTATACAATATAAGCGCCATCGAGGTCGCCCTAGAAAGAGGTGGCGAGATGATCTAGACGCGTATCACGAGAACTGGTTAGAGACGGCGCGAGAGAAGAATGTCTGGAAGGACTTGGGGGAGGCCTTTGCCCAGCAGTGGGACAGTAATGGCTAGTAAAAAAAACAATATAACTTTTGAAAACATTATGCCTATAAAATCGCGAGACGTGTTCACGGCAGATCGCATAGGAGATGGCTGAACGACCTAGATGTCTTCCTTAGGAATTTTCTGAGTTAGAGAGATGTTTCTATGTAGAGAGTCTTATGCCAAGCTGTGGGGCAGCACATGTATACATATAATTAATCTGTAGAAGTTTTTAGTTGTGCGTGCATCTCGTAAAATGTACGAAATCAATGTAGATAACTTTTATTCATTAAAATTGTGTGTAACTTGATATATTACTTAGGCTTTGTTTCATCGCAATCGGTTGACTGTATCGGAAGATATACTACATTTATTGACTGTTAGGCGGTACGAAGTTCGCCGGATCAGCTGATTCATAATAAAAAAGAAACATATGATGATGGACACCATAGTCTGGTTACAGAAGCCTTCTGGCCATCCAACATGCAACCAGGAGCATCAGAATTTCTCTACACTAATATAATAAAGAGGTAAACATTTTTTTTTTTTGTTTGTATGTGATAATCTCTGAAAGTACTGGTCTAATTGCGAAAATTTTTTCACCAATAGAAAGCTGCTTTATTTCTGAGTGACATAGGCTATATTTTAAATACGCGTGCGAAGCCGCTGGCAAAAGCTAGTCCATAATAAATTTGCACCGAAGCGTTCCAACTCTGAAACGAACGGTTTGGTCGAACGTTTCAATTTACCATTTGCCAGATGCTCATTCGATAATTTCTTGATCGAATTTGCTTTATTCTTGAGTGGTATAGGTTATATTTTATGTAAAACTAGTCCATAATCAAACAAAACAAAATTAAAATAATTTATTTCAAATAGACCCTTTGCAAGCACTTTTGAATAGTCAACTGTCGGTCAATCCAAGAAAAGTGAAACTAAATTGCAAGATCCAAAGCGTAGATCTCTATGGAGAAGAACGTGCAAGAAACTCCTAGACATATGCATAATCCATAACTATGCTTTTTATCGTTGGGTAAAAATCATCCAAATGACATCCCTCGCCTTGAGCGGAGCGGGAGATAGCATCAGGCTCTTACTGACTAAAAAACCCACCCGTTCCTTCTTACCTTTCATTCCGGGGCAGAGCTAGCCCCAGCCCCAGTAAGGAATATCATATGCTGAGGAAAAGGATAGATAAAGCAGGTTTCTGGTTATCCAACATCTAACCAGAATTAACAGAAATTACTCACAATAAACAGGCTTATATACAAACAACTTTATTATTACATAATATTATTCTAAACGTATATGCTAATGATATGTTTTATATTTTAAAATAAACCTGCTGATCGACAGATGAACGAATGTACGAGTATCGTATATAATAATAATAATAATAGCATAATAAGCCTTGTAAAGTTAGCACTACTGAGCATAAGGCCTACTCTCTAGGTAAGGATGGGCCGTAATCCACCACGCGGGCCCAGTGCGGGTTGGTGAATGTCACATGTCTCGAATTTTCGGTTCTGTCCACGCCGAAAACATCGTGAAGATATGCATGTCTTAGAACCAAAAATTCGACGACATGCGACATTCACCAACACGCACTGGGCCCGCGTAGTGTATTACAGACCATTCAATCTCCTAGAGAGGAGGCCAGAATACCAGCAGTGGGAACATTATAGGGCTGATAATGATAGCCTCAGATTTAATCATGTTTATGATTCCGGGATTTTAAAGGAGATAATTATTATCCATTCAGCCTCTCCATACATACTGTCCAGTCAAGTTAATAATTTTGTATAGTGAGGCGGATTTTTTTTTTCGATTGTTGAAAAAATTTGTCATGGTAGGTTGTTCAGTTTCGTCTACTGAGCAAGCCCTTGAAGTTTGTGGAGGGCTGTCTCTTACACCTTGTATATGTTACTTATTTCCAAGAATTTTAAGTAAATTAGGGGGCACGGTAGTGCCACTACCAAGGCACGCAAAAAAGTGGCACGGCCATAACATTATTTTCTCGAAGCAGTTCAGGCCTTTTTCGATCCCCTATAACTTCGTTGTGTATAAAACTAGAAGCCTGAATTTTCAGTAAATAATCAGGCATTGTATAAACACGGTGTATTTAAAATTTCATTTAATTTAAACCAGTACTTTAAGAATTATTATAACTGGTCAAAGTTTCTTCATTTTGTCATTCACTGACTTCCGGCAGACATAGAAGCTTCAAATTTTGAATACAATTAGCGTTTAAACATTTTGCAATTTCGATACAGTTTTCTAGATACACTAACTGCATAAGCCTTGGTTTTTTTACAAGCTTTTATTTATTTTCACCTGTCCCGATGTTTGTCTGTAATCAAATCCTGCAACTTGAATTTGACCCACTTCCCGGTTACCGATTGAGCTGAAATTTTGCATGCATGTATAAATCAGATGACAATGCAAAATTATTATGACAGGGAGCTGATCTGATGATGGAACCGGAAGGTGGCTATATGAACTTGGTAGTTAAACGACACAACCCCATCGAGTTTGGGCTCGTATGATTCGTCTTGACGAGTATTAATTATATAGGTATTTATACCGTGCTATAAAAGCTTGCTATGAATCAAATATTTTCATTAAAAACTTGTTTTACTAGTTATGTTTTTGATAGCATAAATTCTACCTATCCCGATCTGTAATGATAATGGATATAATTTTTTTTGAACATAATTACGGTGATAAATATTAGCTGTGCAGATTTTTTACTCACACTATTTGCTATGTAATCTATATATATAAAAATCAATGCCACTTTTCGTTGTAAATTTTCAAGAACGGGCTCACCTATCCAAACCAAATGTTTAGGCTTTGTTCGGACTATTTAGTAGATGGTTTATGTGAAGTTTGGTAGGGTAGAGTAGGGTATAGTAGGGTAGAATAGGGTAGAGTAATGTAGAGTAGGGTAGAATAGGATAGGGTAGGGTAGAGTAGGGTATCGTAGGGTGGAGTAGGGAAGAGCGAGAGCGAAGCCGCGCGGGCAAAAGCTATGTTATAGTTTTTATACTCAATGTAATATTGCCCTGACCTCTTGTCGTTCATTTCAAGTTTTTATTTCATTCAATATCGTTTCGGAGCGTTTTATATTATCAAGATTGACAAGTGGATTCTGAGGCCATACCATGACGTAGTAAATGTCAGGCGAGCAAGCTATCAACTTTAGTTTCAGTATTTGCGAAAAACGTGGATATCCCACCCATTCGTACAAAGCGTTTTGGAAACACATTCATTATGCGTACAGCTAAAGAGTGGAATTCCCTGCCGGAGTCTGTGTTTCCTGCCCCCCTAGCCAAGTTACAACCAGTTTGTGTCGAATTCCGTTCTCTAATCGGTAACGCTTCGGGTGACAGCAATTGTAGAAAACGATAAGTTGGTAGCCATGTTGACGCGCCTGAGTCGGCCGCTCGTTCTACAATGTAGCGTTTGTATAACAAAGGTTGTAGCGTTAAACATTGTAGAAACGATTTTGAACGATGTGAACTTGGCTACGAATTGTCTATTCGTTTGCTTTGACCACGCGACTTTACGTTGAGATGACGTCGTTCCCATCACTTCGACAGCGTTAACGATTGCAGAATAACAACTTGGCTAAGCGTGCTGATAGCTACAACCTAGGGTCTTTAAGTCGAGAGTGAATAGGTTACTTCTAGGCAAGCGTGCTCCATCGTCGACCACATCATCGCTTACCATCAGGTGAGATGGTGGTCAAACACGACCCTACCAATAATAAAAAAAAAGTGTCTAGTATTTTAATGTAAAGAACCTATGTACAAAATTTCATAACTGTATCATGAAAAATCACAAAGTTATGAACTTGTTATGTCAGCAAAAATACATAGTCATCGGGCCATCCAGGCGTCTGTGGATTGTTTTGCAGTTATACCCAGCTGTTTGCTGGCACCTAATGCCCGTTATGACCTGTGTTGTACTTAGTGTCGGTAGTGTCCAACTTGTGACCTTTTTAAATACTTTTGGGAAACATATAACATGGTGTAAAAACTATTGGAGTCCATTCTGTTACTGATTCTGAACCAACTATATTCAGGTTTCGCATAAACTAAAAATAATGGGCTTTGACATACCCCGCTCTTGGGCGTAGCGGGAGATAGTGTCAGACTCTTACTGACTAAAAACCCACCCCGTTCCTTCAAACCTTCATACCGGGGCTCGAGCTATCTTTCGAAACTAACCTTGGCCCCAGTAGGCTTCGACCCAGCTGGGCCCCTGCTGTTGCTGACAACTCCTTGAGGCGCGCGGGAACAGTGCGCGCCGTCGACGACTTGGGCTCGGTCCGGACAGTTACCGGACGGTCGGAGAGCGAGCTACCCATAGTCCGCAAGTCCGCTACAGGCCCCGTGCTAGCTTAATCCAGCTCTGAGGCCATCACGATGCATATGATGTCTTCTCCAAAATATGTTGACAAATATTTAACAATCGGCCGCCTGCCTAACACTAACCCTCCTTGGGAATGCTGTTGCTGGTGGTATACCCGCCACAACGCGGTGACATCAGGTGCTGAACAGTGCGCACCGTCTCAAAATGTCCCTTCGTCGCCTCTTACGACACTTACAGGAAGAAATGGGATGGTGTTATTGTTTACACCCGGACACCATACGGAACACGAAGCAGATGATGTAATAAGGATATTATGATGCACAATATAGGTTAGGAAACGGATAACAACAAATTATTGTTTAGTAAACAAATCTATTGT
The DNA here is from genome assembly GCA_929112965.1 of Mythimna albipuncta. NCBI lineage: Eukaryota > Metazoa > Arthropoda > Insecta > Lepidoptera > Noctuidae > Mythimna > Mythimna albipuncta. Next base: position 5,709,357 of record OV815985.1, on the reverse strand, counting down.
TCTAGCTTTGAAAGTCCTCAACAAGTTAAACTGTTGCTACGAAACCTAGATAACATGTTTACAAACATGTATGAATAAGACGTTAGGTCATGCAGTTACACGGGCGTCGGTTGTCGCTGGACGACGAGCAATAGGTAGCTCGCTTTCCGGCCGTCCGGTAAAGACCGACAGCAAGGCCGATGCTCGCTAGGGCCACGGGGAATCTTTGATTGTGACCACGGTCTTGCAAAGCAAAGGGCAACTGACACAAGTGTGGTTTTACATCATCAGTCCATCTTGTGGGAAGTTTTGCCGACGCTGCGTCTTCCGGTACGCGGTCGCCACTCCAGAACCTTTCGGCCCCATCGACCGTCTGTTCTGCGGGCAACGTGCCACTTAGGTTTGGCAATTCTTTGGGCTAAGTCTGTAACCTTAGTTCTCCTGAGGTTATCTTCATTTCTGATGTGAACACGCCGTTTCACTCCACCCAGAGCAGAAGATATTTGATGGTTTCCGAAATTCCGACCTTCAAAAAAAGGTCACATGGAAACAATATAATATCAGGCTAAATGTCGATCAGTTCTGAAATATTGGAGGTCGATCAATTTGAGTGGAATGGAATGTTTGAAAAAAAAATGACATGATGGCTCAGTCAACAGCAACAGATAAATTTAAAACTACATTTCAGTATAAAACCGTTATATTTTTATAAATATTATTGTATTATCCATTTAAATTTATTTACATACACAAAAAAAAAAACATTGTGAGGAAACCGGCATGTCCTAGAACCAAAAAAATGTGTTGGACTAGTGGTTAGTGGCCCTAACTGCTATGACGATTCGATTCCCGCCCAGGACAAATGTTTGTGTGATGAGCATGATCATTTGTTCTGTGTCTGGGTGTAATTTATCTATAATACGTATGTATTTAGAAGTATCGAAGTATGTTTATCAGTTGTCTAGTACCCATAACACAAGCTCTGCTTAGCTTGGGACTAGACGGCGCTGTGTGATAGTTGTGGAATATTATTATATTACTATGGGAGTAGTTCTGCCTTAAGTATTATGGTATATCAAAATAATATACTTAACCATCGACGATGAGATTTTTTTTTTTTATCTTTGAACCTTTTAAGTCCCGGATATTGATTCGGCAAAAGACAGGTATTTTATACCTGCACTTTTTGTAGATAACTTATTGAAATAAATATGGAACCGAAGTGTAGTATCATGTTTCATTGATTGGCCTTTCGAGAGGTCACTTTTTGGGTGTATTGATAAGTACTTTTTTAGGGTATCGTATCTGAAGCGTAAAACGTGACCCTACTCTACCATAAAATAGATAGGTACAGAAGACAATCTAAATACAAAACGCGCTCGAGCAACGCACACATAGACACCGCTCACGGACACGATATCTCGGCTCAATCGCCCGGTCGCACTCGTACAGTTCGGAGCAAAGCGCTGACCCTAGCGCGACCACCGAGCGTAGGTATAAAAAGTGAAGTACATACATGAGATAGACTTCTGTACCTATCTATTTTGTGCTATTACTAAGACTGCGATGTCTGTCCGTTCCCACCACAAAAAAAAATATGAAAGAGGTTAGAAAGGAAATACTTTCCGATTTGTACTACAACGAGTGTCGCCGCTTGTCTCCCACCCTTTAACTCCACTACAGGCAATAATCCAATACGCACGCGCATTACGCAACTAACAGACCACGCACACTTAGATCGCAAGTTTGCACTCTCTACTCACACTCGTTTATGAAGAGCCTATTCGCTCTAGCCTTGGAAGACACCGACATTATAATCGGGCGGGAATTCCGCAGCAGGCAAATTGTTCCAGTCCTTCGACGTACGCGGTATAAAAGACGAGGCAAAACGGTTAGTCCGGACCGTGGAAGTTTCAACAAGGGTAGAAATTCGCCGTACGTTGGGTTGTCCGATGGTAAAATTGAGATGGCGGAATCAAGTCATGCAATTCCCGCGCACACTCTCCAAAATGCATCCTGTAAAACACCGAAAGGCTGGCCACCCTACGCCTGTGCTCAAGGCTTTGAAGGTTGGACTTAACCTGACTGGCCTGTTGGTCTAGTGGTTAGTGACCCTGACTGCTATGCCGGAGGTCGTGGGTTCGATTCCCACCCAGGACAAATGTTCTTGTGATGAGCATAATCATTTGTTCTGTGTCTGGGTGTAATTTATCTATAACATGTATGTATTTAGAAATATATAAGTATGTTTATCGGTTGTCTAGTACTCATAACACAAGCTCTGCTTAGCTTGGGACTAGACGACGATGTGTGATAGTTGTGGAATATTATTATTGTGGAATATTGTGGAATATTAACCAATTGTAGTACGGAACCGCTCGTTTGCGTGACCGATTCGCACTCAGCGAGTTTTGTTTATACTTAGGGTCACAGACATAGCCATTATCATTGTAAATAAGGCAAAGAGAACTGAATATAATTTGTTAAAACGTGTCTGTCAGAAGTATTAAAATTGCGCGATTGTTCGAAAGAGTCTGTGTTTCCTGATGTAGCTGTCAGGAAACACAGACTAGGGGGTCTTTAAGTCAAGAGTGAATAGGTTACTTCTAGGCAAGCGTGCTCCATCGTCGACCACATCATCGCTTACCATCAGGTGAGATGGTGGTCAAACGCGAGCCTATCTATACATCTATACATATAAATAAAATTGGAGTGTCTTTTTGTATTATTGAAATAACAAATTTTTATTACATGCAAATTTATAAGGTACCATACACCAAAATATTTTTTTTTACAATTTTTGTCTGTCTGTCTGTTTGTCCGGGCTAATCTCTGAAATGGCTGGACCGATTTTGACGGGACTTTTTTTGGCAGGTAGCTGATGTAATAAGGAGTAACATAGGCTTCTTTTATTTTAGAAAAAATAAATTCAAAATCCTGTAGTCCACGCGAACGAAGTCGCGGGCACAGCTAGTCAATAATAAAAAAAAAACATCAGAAAAGTTATTTTTCAATGAATTGTAACTACGTAATATTTCTACTACAACATGATTTACAAAACATGGACTTTTTTTGCACAAGCAATTTATTTGCCTACTAAAAATAGTTACCGAAAGAAAAAAACACCGTCGAAGTGCGAATCGGACCCGCGCACTCAGGGTTTCGTACAAACTTACCAATAATAGTTACAGTAGTTGACATTTCGCGTGACCCAAGGGCTGGCTTTTACCTCGGACAGAGGATAAGCATTGCCATACAGCGTGGCAATGCCGCCAGTCTTTTGGGCACATTACCAGTCGACAGCTATGTGGAAGAGTTTTTTGACGCCATATTTTAGTTTGGTTTTAGTTAGTTGTAATTAGCGTAGGGTTTCATTTTTTTTTATTGTAATTATAGTTATTTAAATGTTTATAAGTAGTGATCTACGCTATATAACAAAGAGGTAAAGTTTGTTTTTTTGTTTGTTAGAGGAAATCTCTGAAAGTCCTGGTCCGATTGCTAAAATTCCTTAACCAATAGACAGCTGTGTTATTCCTGAGTGACATAGGCTATATTTTATGTACGCGGGCGAAGTCGCGGGCAAGAGCTATTATCACATAATTTGCATTGAAGAAAACATATCAAATTAATAATAGTTCGATTACCGAATCGAGTCTCGAACTATTTTTGAATCGCAAAAATGTAATTATGATTTTGTGATGTAACTACGCGTTTCCTGTTTTTTTTCCTTGCTTATGCTACGTGGCATTGTACCTTACAAAATGTCATGTTTCTAGGTCGGTCAACGGGAAGTTATTTTCAGATTTTGATTCTCTTGCAAGCGTAAATATGTGCCTTAAACGGAGCATAAACCGAGTATTTTTACGATAACGCTTTTTTAAGCTATTGCATAGCTTCTATCGCGGGCCTTGAGCGTGGAGACTGAATCCAGAAATTCCGTAACGAAAATAAACTAACACCCCCCACTCATTTGTTTTTTCAGCGTATAATGTGACCGATAAGATAACAAATGAGTGAACAATCAATCAAAGTTCAATTCAATGTGTGAAAGTGTAACTTCAATTAATATCAAAGAAAAAAAAACAAAGGAAAAAAAATACTGCATAAATAAAATAAATAAATAATTATAATTGCATAAGTTGATAAAAATGCTATGCAATAGCTTTACCGCGGCAGTCCCCGAGTGCCACACGTTTTTTTTTTCGGAGTACTTTTTGTGTATACATAAATAAATAAATGACCGTATCTTTAGATTGGGTTGACTTAGAAGTTTGATTTTTTAAATGCTCTAAAGGGTAAGACCACCGTAAAGGCCTAGCACGGCCGAAGCTTTCTAGAGAGACATTGGATATTTCCTAACTCAAAAAAAGTAAAGGGCAGCAGACTCAAATTTTTGATACTCATTTCAGCTCGATACCTCCACAGTTTTCTGAGAAAAATGTCTTGACAGACGTACAACATAGTGATCCGGTTTTTTTTTGGTGGGTAACAATCATCCCAATACCATCTCCCGCCCTTGGGCGGAGCGGGAGATAGTGTCAGACTCTTACTGACTAAAAAACCCACCCAGTTCCTTCGTGCCTTTCATATCGGGACCGAGCTACCTTTCGCAGCTAACCCTGGCCCCAGTAGGCTTCGACCCAGTTGGGCCCCTGCTGTTGCTGGCAGCTCCTTGAGGCACGCGAGAACAGTGCACGCCGTCGACGCCTTGGGCTCGGTTCGGTCCGGACAGCAAGCTACTCATTGCTTGCTCGCGGCTACGGAGGCTGGAAATCGGGATCGGAATCCCGCCGTCGCCTGATGCGGTCGGCCTCCTCCTTTGCTAGAAGGAAGCGACTGCCTGCCACCAGTGGCAGTACCTTCATAGAAGCCGAGAAGCCCGGCATGCCTTACTAAAATGCTTGATAGAGAATCAATATCAAACCCGAACTATTTAAAAGTTCGCGCGCTTAATTCTTATCAAAATAACATAAAGTATGCCACACTCACTACACATCGCGATTGTTCGCGCGCAGAGTTTCGCATTTGCAGCATATACATATAGCTATCTCGCTTACACACGCCGGCTTTTACCGGGCTTTCAAATACTATCTCTGTCTTTTTCGCACCTATGGCGACGTGCCGTATAACGAGTTAGGACCTTTTGCGTCTACAGATCGATCAGTATGGAAGATTTAAGCCGGGCATTCGTATGAAGTTGCTCGCGTATGCGTGACCTTGTCACCTTGCCAACTCTGCAGTGTTGCCGTTTTAGCGACGTTGTGAGATCTTGGAGATTTTTAACGAGTTTGGAAACTTTTTTTAAGATTTAGCAACAATAAAAACTAGCGACTTTTTAAAACAACGAAATTAAATATTCAAGCAATATATTAAAAATAAAAAATTTGCGACATTTAGCTAGATTTTTCATATAACTGGAGACTTTATATTGACTAAATGACAACACTGGAACTCTGTTTGCAACTCACTTCAGTTTCATTTACTTGAGTGGAAAACATTTTTTGTTTTTTGTTGTTTTTTGTGTTTTCTTAGATTTTCTCAGTGATACAATTGTTTTGGTGACTTACCTACAACAATGGAGGCAATTGTACCTTGTGAGGACTTAAAATGCGTTCTAGTTTTGATTGGCGAAGATAAGGTAAAATCTTTAAACTTTGCTCAGAAAAAACAGTTAATTTCTTCAAAACCGACGCCTAATCTGTGTATTTCTCAGACTAGTAAATCGCATAAACGAAAATTTAATAGATCGGTGTATAAAACTAGTTGGATTGTTGGCTGTTCGCACACTAATAAGTTGTATTGCTGGTGCTGCATATTTTTTCTTTTTTTGAAATTGGTTAAAATTTTATTGGGCTTGCCTTATTTTGAAACCCTAGGCACGCCACTGCCTGCCACTCTTCCGGACTATGGCCTGTACCAAGACCCGGCGCGAGAGATCGCCGCCTCCGATCACCCCCACGAGTGCATCCTCTAAGGGTTCCGTTGTCCCGATTGGAGAACTGAACCCTAAAAACATGGCTTTAAGTAAGTTATGATCGATCTACGTCAAAATGATTTCTCAACTTATATATAAAACGACAATATTAATCAAAGACTTAGGTTTTATATTAATAAATTATAATATTAAGTAACTTAGGATTGCTTCGTCATATTGACATTGAATTTTTTTATATTAATTAATAAAATTGGCAATCAACATTATTTTTAGTTTGTGCTAAGCCTGAATATTGTTCGTTCAGAATCAGTAACAGAATGGATTCCAATAGTTTTTACACCACGTTATATTTTTAAGCTATTGCATAGCTTCTATCGCGGGCCTTGAGCGTGGAGACCGAATCCAGAAATTCCGTAACGAAAATAACCTAACAGGCCCCACTCATTTGTTTTTTGAGCGTGGTGACCGATAAGAAAACAAATGAGTGAAAGCAGCTGTCGGCGTTTTGGATGGGTGGGGTTAAGTAGCTGTTAGCGAGGTCTGATTTTTGATGGAAGAGGTTAAGCAGCTGTTGGCGAGGTCTGGTTTTGGATGGAAGAGGTTAAGCAGCTGTTGGCGAGATCTGGTATTGGATGGAAGGGGATAAGCAGCTGTTGGCAAGGTCTCATTTTGGATGGGTTGGGTTAAGCAGCTGTTAGCGAGGTCTGGTTTTGGATGGGTGGGGTTAAGCAGCTGTTGGTGAGGTTTGGTTTTGGATGGGTGGGGTTAAGCAGCTGTTGGCGAGGTCTGGTTTTGGATGGGTGGGGTTAAGCAGCTGTTGGCGAGGTCTATTGCATTAGTTGATAAAAAATGCTATGCAATAGCTTTACCGCGGCAGTCCCCGAGTGCCACACGTCTTTTTTTTCCAAAAATATTTTAAACGTCACAAATTGGACACCACCGACACTAAGTACAACACAGGTGACGGCAGGTCATAGCGGGTATCTGGGGCTAGGGTTATCCGAAAGGGCGCTTGAGCCCCGGTATGAAGGCTAGAAGGAACGGGGTGGGTCTTTTAGTCGTAAGAGTCTGACACTATCTCCCGCTCCGCCCAAGAGCGGGGGATGTCATTGCATGATTTTTTCGCCCGGTGACTATGTATTTTTGCTGACATAACAAGCTTAAACTTTACGATTGAAACGATCCCACCTAAAAGCAGTGATGCAATCGTTGATAGTGAGACGCACTAGTTCCGGGACTTGGTTGAGGCCATGGTCCGGAGCGAGGAGGACTGGCAGGCGGTCGCCGACTTCTGCGAAGCAGTAATGCTCGCTAAGGAGGAGGCCGACCGCATCAGGCAACTGCGCTCTCGCCGCCGCCGGGATTCCGATCCCGATTTCCAGCCACCGTAGGCGCGGGCTTGCGGACAGTGAGCAATGGGTAGCTCGCTGTCCGGCCGTCCGGTAACAGTCCGGACCAAGCCCAAGTCGTCGACGTCGCGCGCTGTTCCCGCGCGCTTCAAGTTGTCAGCAACAGCAGGGGCCCAGCCGGATCGAAGCCTTATGGGGCCAGGGTTATCCGAAAGGGCGCTCGAGCCCCGGTATGAAGGCTTGAAGGAACGGGATGGGTTTTTTAGTCAGTAAGAGTCTGACACTATCTCCCGCTCAGCCCAAGAGCGGGGGTTGTCATAAGATGATTTTTCCCACAATAAAAAAAAGGCGCACTAGTTTACTAAGAGCCTAGTCACACGGAAAGTCTTGAAATAAGTTTAAATAAACATAATTTTTGTAATATTTAGCAATGCAAGGACAAATTCCAGCGAAGGACACGAATTTTGTATCAAATCTACATCCGTTTGTAAATAATTCAAATTATATTATACTTATTTACATTTTTGAATACTAACTAGTATCTGATATCTACACTAAAATAATAAACAGGTAAAGTTTGTTTTTTTGTTCGTAGGCAGGTCCGATTGCTAAAATTTTTTCACCGTTAGAAAGCTGCTTTATTTCTGAGTGACATAGGTTATTTTTTAATATGCGGGCGAAGCCGCGGGCAAAAACTAGTCTCGTCATATTATAAAACAAGGTAGGCAACGTCGTTCTGTCTGTATAATTGCGATAAACTTGAACGAATTTTTAGGCGATTTTCACCAATAAACAGACTGATTTAAAAGGACGATTTTTGTGTATTATAATCTACACCGATAAATTTTAATCTTTTTAATCCCGTGGAGGGTAGATCCGGTACATGAAACACTATCGATTTGTAAAGATAAAATTAAAAAAAAAATAAAGTCCAATGACCTGTAGTTAGTTTGTCCGACTACTACCTACAGGTCATTGGACTCGCTCAGCTGACGTTTCCTTAGAGAAATTAATTTCGTACATGCGTACGAGTTTTGAAAAAAAGGTACTTTATTTTTTAATTTTATCTTTACATATCGATAGTGTTTCTTGTACCGGATCGACCCTCCACGGGATTAAAACGATCAAAATTTTACGGGGTATATATCTACATACAGGGTTATTCGTAAAACACTAAAAACCTTGCAGGACTGTAGTACTAAAATCACATCAACTTTTGCTCTATGACTTTATAATTTATTTATCAAAAACAAACCTTCAAGATTTCGATGTTCTATGTAACACCACAGAATAGATAGGTACTACAGAAGTCAATCTACATACAAAGCGCGCTCTCACAACGCACACATAGACATCGCTCACAGACACGATGTCTCGGTCGCGTCTTGGATCACTCGTCGAACAGTTCCGGCTCAAACGCTCATTAGTGTGCGTCCACCGAGCGTAGGTATAAAAAGTGAAGTACATACATGAGATTGTCTTCTGTACCTATCTATTTTGTGGTACGACACTAAAAAACTTCTAGTATCCTTTCTCAAACATTTTTAAACGTTAATAAAAAATAATAATTGACCACGTACTCTAAGGAGACCTCGACATGTATTTTCCTTGCTATAATAATTTATCTTGCATCATTTGTTAAATAATTTCGTTTACAATTGAAATTATTGTTGAATGCAAGGGTTCCCAATCTTTTTTATATGGCGCCCCTATTATAGTAAAAACTGACTGACTGACATATAAATTCACAGAAACACACAAACTACTAGAACTAGGTGCACAAAATAGGTAGGTACAGAAGACAATCTCATATATGTACTTCTTCTCCTTCTTCTTTTTCTTCGTCTTGTTATCTCATTATTCTTTTAAGAAGAAGAATAATAACAACCTTTAGATGTTTGAACAATGTTCTGAAATAACCCTAATATAACAATTTAGCGGGTTTTAAAGATGGTTGGAGGATTATTATTTGTTACTAGCTGTGCCCGCGACTTCGTTCGCGTGGACTACAGGATTTTGAATTTATTTTTTCTATAATAAAATTAGCCTATGTTAAAGCCAAAAAAAGTCCCATCAAAATCGGTCCAGCCATTTTAGAGATTAGCCCGGTCAAACATACAGACAAAAAATTAAAAAAAATGTTATTTTGGTGTATAATGTTATTTGGTGTATGCATTTAGTAAAAAGCAGTTATTTCAATGTTAAATTCAAACAGACACTCCAATTTTATTTATATTTATTTTATAATTAACTAGCTTCATCCGCGTGAAAATTAGGTTTCTAAATTCATTCATCGGACCCCCGTTTTACTCCTTTAGGGGTGGAGTTTCGTATTAGGAATACCTAAAAAACTTGAAAGTTGGACAAATTCTAATAAAAATGAAAAATGAATAAACAAAACACTATCTTTAAAAGTTTTTAAAACTTCCCTCAAAAGTCGGTTTACGGGGTGTCGCTTTATTGTTGATAGGTTCGCGCATGATCGCTATCTCGAATGATGGAAAGCGACGATGCGGTCGAAGATGGAGCGCACTTATCTAACTCTAGAAGTAACCTATTCCTATTAAAGTCTTTATGAAAATATTATCGTGAACGAAGTCGTTGACAAAGCTAGTACTTTTTTTTTCTAGCCGTTGCTGTCCCTCTGCTGGGCAAAGGCCTCCCCCAAATCCTTCCAAACTTTCTTCTCCAGCGCCGTCTCAAACCAGTCCTCGCGGTACGTGTCCTGATCATCCCGCCACCTCTTTCTAGGCCGACCTCGACGGCGCTTTACTTCAGTAGGGACCCACTGTGTGGCGACGCTCGCCCAGCGGTCCCTATGCATGCGGCTGACATGACCTAGTATTATGACATTAGCTAGTACATAAATAAATAAAATCAATAGATGTAAGTCGAAATATCAATCACGTAATTCAACAGTACTGACACCATTATCTATTGTAAAATTGAGCAAACGAATCATTTCAAAACACAATTCTTCTCAATTTTAACTTGAGTTTGTATTAATGCATAATACTATTACTACCTACAAATAGGGTTGCCATCCATACGAATTTTCCTGGATTTGTCCTGGTTTATTTATTACTAGCACCCCATCCCGACTTCGCACGGGCAATAAATATAGCCTATGTTACTGCAGGGTGAATGTAGCTTTCCAATGGTGAAGGAATTTTTGAAATCGGCACAATAGTTTTTGAGTTTATTCATTACAAACATACACACTAAATACAAATTTTCCCTCTTTATAATATTAGTGTAGATGATTTATTATATACTTTATTGTAGTTACATAAAGAAACGTAACAGAAAAACTTATATCTAAAACACATGCAATGGGCGGCCTTTTCGCATTTGATTGATTTATTTTATTCTTGATCAATTAATTGTATACGGATATTAAACTTAAAAACAATGATCACACACGCACCTATTCCGCGATCCGTCCGTCTATCTGTCACCAGGTTATATCTCAAGAACCACTATAGCTAGACAGTTGAAATTTTCACAAATTATGTATTTCTGTTGCCGCTATAACTACAAATACTAAAAACAAAATATAATAAATATTTAAGGGGGGCTCTCATACAACAAACGCATTTATTTATTTTGCCGTTTTTTTCTAGGGATGGTACGGACTCCGACTCACGTTTACTCAGATTCTTATTATACTCAATACGATTAAAACAAAAATAACTATAATAAATATGCCCAAAATCTGAGCTCAAAAACATGGGATTTATACGCTTTTATCCTAGTTGTCAAATAGAGATGGCAACCCTAACAAAAGTTCTGCCACGAAAACTAATTGTCAAAATAATTGCCAATGGAAAAAAAAAGTCTATTATGCATACAGTGAATTGAAAAGAACTTTATTGTAACACATAAATCAGCTTTTTATAACGAAATCATTTATTGCAATGACACGGAATTGTTATGAAATCAAATGTTATGTTTTCAGCGTATTGTATTTTATACGCACCTCATTCATAGGCCTATATTTCACTGGGACACCTTTTTTTTTTATGGTGGGAAAAATCATGCATTGACATCCAGACACCATGGCAGCGCGACCAGACGTCGCCACCAACAAAATGTATACAGCTCTATAGATAGTTACTCACCTAGGCCCGTATTAATAAACGATGCTGAACTCCGTCCTCAAGTGTGATATCATTTGATCCCCGATTATACGATGACAGAAGCTCAAGATCTTTGCTAATTAATAAACACATGAGTACGGGATCTCAGTTACCAAAATCAGCTCCTCAATGCGCTGTACTCAAGCTTAGCTTACGTGAACGATTACGTCACATTGGCCGAAGTTTAAAATAAAATGCCTTTTAATGGGAATATAAAATACCGAATCTTGAACAAATCTGATTTTTTTTAATTTACTTGGCAATCCAAAAGGATTTGAATCATTTCTTACATCAATTTTTGATAAACGATATCGCAAAGGCCATAAAATAGCATAATAGTACTCTCTATTTCGTCGTAATACCTAATTAATTCGACCCAAAATATTTACAAACTTCATGTTTCGCGCTACGATAATCACGACCTCAAGTCCCGGTCGGTCTGCACTCATGATCTGGCAGCTAAGTACAGAGATTGTTGTAAACTTAAGTTTCGAGTTTCGTTTATTAATCAGACAACACTCGGCTGATGCCGTAAACCTAAGTTGAGCTTGAGCTCGAACTTGAGCTTGAGCTTAAGCTTGTGAATCTCGTTTATTAATACGATCAAGACCTCAAGCTTGGTATTAAGTACGAGATCTTGGGCTGAGGAACGTTTATTAATACGGGCCCTAGTGTCCGTTAGGTTGCGCAACCAATTTGGTGGCGCGACCAGCTCGGACGTGTGGCGACTCTGGTGTCTTATGGTGTCTAGTTTGGTAGCTAAGAGCTAAAATTCACCAGGACGACATGGCGAAGCAACTGGTCGCGCCGCCATGGTGTCCCGGTGAAATATAGCCTAAGTCCAACTGTGAACGTATAGCGAAAATGATAATTTTTAAATAGATAAAATAAACGATCAAAACAACACAGGAATGAGGATATAACCCCAGTATTTTCCCAGACAAAGAGCCTTATGTCCAGAATTTTATTAGTGCCTAGATTTATGATAGCGCCGACAGCATTTGGTTCGCCGCAATCCGCGAACAGCATACTAATGCTGTGCCAAGGACATGCTTGTGTATGCTGCCATCGACTTTTCCGGGAACGAGCTACAGTTTAAATGTAGTTAAATATGTTTTTAGGGTTCCGTACATCAAAAGGAAAAGCGGAACCCTTATAGGATCATTATGTTAAGCGTCTGTCTGTTAGAATCCATTATCACGGGAACGTGTGAAGGTATCGAGTTGAAATTAAAACCATATACTCAGGTTTGCGGTCCCTTCAAGCTGTGAAAACAAAAAACTTCTAAGTTAGCGAAAAATAAAAACGTATATATTAATACTCTCAAAGATCGAAATTCATAGGTACTTGTTACCGATACCGTTGACCCAGAATCCTAAAATTTGGCACGAAGCAAGGTCTTATAGCACCGGTATAGGAATAAATCTGAAAGCAGTAAATTTGTTGATACTTACGTCACAACAAATTAACTTTGTTTTTTTTTTGCAATTCGGAAAAATCTTCGAGACTCCATTCAGGAATAGGCTAGTTGCCATCAAAAAAATGTAATTAGTCCGTCTTTTAGATTATTCAAAAATAAGGGACACGTATTTTTTTTATTTCTAAATGGGCGTGACGTTACACGTAACTTTAATGGGCTTATATCTTTGTCATTTTTTGTTTAATCGAAAAAAAGAAAAATACGTGTCCAATATTTTTTATATTCTAAAATACGGACTAAATAAAATGTAATTATTTTGACCCAAGAAACTATCCTATTGTAGTTTGCACGGAACTCTCGGTGCGCGGGTCCGACTCGCACTTGCCTTGTTTTTTTATATATTTTATAGTTGTTGATTCTTGATACTTAATTAATCAGTTACGACTCGGCTTAGCTTCTCACGAATGTTAGAAATTTTTACAAAAATACTCAGTTTTTCACTAATATAATATGCCATATGTATTTATAATACGTGCGTGTTGCCAGTGACGGCATGGCCCCGAAACGTGGTCGCTCACAATGGGCCTCATCAGAAGGCTTAAAATCACCCAAAGAGCAATGGAAAGGGTTATGCTCGGGATTTCATTGGGTGATCGAATAAAAAATGAAGATATTCGCAGGAGAACCAAGGTTAAAGGCCGACATAGCACGAAGAATTGCCAAACTAATGGGCAGGGCTCATTGCTTACAGAACAGATGGCCGTTGGGCCCGAAAGGTTCTGGAGTGACGACCGCGTACCGGAAGAGGCTGCGTTAGAAGACCTCCTACAAGGTGGACCGATGGCCAGGTGAAGGTTGCGGGAAACCGATGGATGCGAGACGCACAGGAACGTTCGTTGTGCCGACGCTTGGGGGAGGCCTATGTCCAACAGTGGACGCATATCGGCTGAAATGATGATGATGATGATTATAATACACCTAAGCCTTCCTAATTCACACACTGTTTATTGGTGAAAGTCACATGAAAATCCAGTCAATTTTTTTTGGAAAAATCGCGGACACACATCAACGAAATTACTATTAAGGGGCCGGCGACGGATGAATTTCCTTATAAACGTAATACCACGCTCATTTGCAGTTGGAGCATATTTCCAACATATTATAATGATATTCGGTTATAGACAATATTTATCTGTTGTGTTTTTTATTGTTAGGTGAAGGTTGTTATAAAAAAAAATGAAAATTAGGGTAGTGTAGGGTAGAGTAAGGTAGTGTAGGGTTGGGCACGCCACAATCATGGCGGTAAGTCCCCTCTTTGAGGCGTGGCTGGAAAGGCCTCACGGCGTCCTTACCTTCCGCATGACGCAGGTCCTCACCGGACATGGTTCGTTCGGGAGTTTCCTACACCGGATTCATGCGGAAGTGACGCCCGGGTGTCGCCACTGTGCGGAACGCCCGGAGGACACGGTGGAGCACACAGTCGAGGTGTGCCCTGCTTGGGCGGAGCATCGCCGTGCCCTCGTGGGGGCGATCGGCGGCGGAGACCTCTCGCGCCGGGCCTTGGTTGAGGCCATGGTCCGGAGCGAGGAGGAGTGGCAGGCGGTCGCCGACTTCTGTGAAGCAGTAATGCTTGCAAAGGAGGAGGCCGAACGCATCAGGCAACGGCGTTATCGCCGCCGCCGTCGCCGGGATTCTGATCCCGATTTCCGGCCAACGTAGACGCGGGCTTGCGGACAGTGAGCAATGGGTAGCTCGCTGTCCGGCCGTCCGGTAACTGTCCGGACCAAGCCCATGTCGTCGACGGCGCGCACTGTTCCCGCGCGCCTCAAGGAGTTGTCAGCAACAGCAGGGACCCAGCCGGGTCGAAGCCTACTGGGGCCAGGGTTATCCGAAAGGGCGCTCGAGCCCCGGTATGAAGGCTAGAAGGAACGGGGTGGGTCTTTTAGTCAGTAAGAGTCTGACACTATCTCCCGCTCCGCCCAAGGGCGGGGGATGTCAATGCATGATTTTTCCCACCATAAAAAAAAAAAAAAAAAAAAAAAAAGGTAGTGTAGGGTAGAGTAGAGTAGAGTAAGGTAGAGCAGGGTAGAGCGGGAGCGAAGCCGCGGCCAAAAGCTAGTGTTTAAACGATTTATATTATTATTAACGGGTGAAAACAGAACTTCTTTTTTAGAAACCGGTTAAATAACTCCTTTATAACCAAAACAAAGACAACACGGCAGTTTCCGAGAAACTCGCATACAAACGAACAAACAACTATAAAGATGCTCGTAAGTTTATTCACTTAATTTACATGTGCGATCAAGTTCCAAGATAATAATGGAAGTACTGAAATAAAACAAAAGATATACGATTATATTACGCATGTTTATCTCAGAGTGTGAGGTAAACAAAGCCAGTAGGTATACTCATGCCTTGGTCACACGTACCGAGCAAACGGGCGAGTAAGCGAGTAGCTGTTCACACATGTCAAGAAATTGGCACAGTCAGTTCAGTTTTGTTGAGACTACAATTCGGCAACTCCAAAACTTTTAAACAAATTATCTGAAGAATGAACGACTGACGATAGTCATGTGGCCGAGTGGAGAGACAGTGTACGTTCAGACCTGCCGAGTGAGCGAGCGAGACAGAGCGGGGAAGCGAGAGGGTGGGCACTTGGCCTAATAAGTAGAACGCGAACGCAAGGGTGCCGAGCTACTGTCTCGCCGCTTTGTGCGGCCGACCACTCGGCGCTGTGTTTACACGTACCGAGTACTCGGTCGAGAGCAATGTCTCGCCCATTTATGCGGTACGTGTGATCAAGACAGTATGTAGCTTTCTTAAGGCCCAAGCGCCCGAAAACTGCCATAAAACCGTGACTTTCTGAAGCCTACTCGTCGGTAACGGCCAGGTTAATAGGTTTGAAAAAAATAGATGTTCATTATAGAGTCATGAACAACATTATCAACATTTTATTTTTCGTGCTATTAATACTTTTGTCTAAACAAAAATATTTAGCAATTTCGCAACTTTTCCCTACTCCTTCGAAACAGCTTTGGATCTTTAGGAACTTTTTACACATAAAAATTGGTGGTTAAATATTCTTTAAAGTGAACATTGCATATGTAAATCAATCAATATTTCGCAGAGAAAATGGATTTAAAGGTCAGTCAAGCGCTTTCCGGGCGCTGTTGGCCGCAAATTAATGCACAGATTTGCGTACTGCCGCCTAGGCGGGCGCGAGAGGTGCGTCCACATAATTTTGGCCAAATGCTTCAAGGGAATATAAGCCTTAAGATTATGGCGATTGCGCGGCTCGCTGGTCGCTTGCAAACTGCGCCGTACTACGAAGACACTGCGCCGAAAGCGCTTCGTAGTAGGTACCTTAGAAGTTCTTATTCTGCCTTCTAGAGACATATAACACATTGAAGAAGATGTACTAACCTATTTTTAGACACACGATTATATAAATATGCAAATTCAAATCGATAAATGTTGCAATAATTGATGAAACGACGGTGTTGTCATAAATAATAATTATTTACATTCATTTTTCCTTTTAATATACCATAAGAGGTAAACTCTAGATATTCAAGTCACGAGTTATATTAAGGCGTATATTCCCTTAAACATCTGGTCGGAATTAAATGCACACATACTCGTACCCGCATCGAGCCCCGCTAGAGATGTGCCGTTGCCGGCAATATTGCCCGAAGTGGAAATTTTGCTGGCAATGTTGCTTCCAAGTTTTATACTTCGAGCAATATTGCCACTTCTCGGTAATATTGCCAGCAACAGCACATCTCTACGCCACGCTGATCTTTAAAACCATATTTTTTTTGCGAAATATTTTTTTTTTATAACTGCAACTATCACACAACGCAGTCTAGTCCCAAGCTAAGCAGAGCTTGTGTTATGAGTACTAGGCAGCTGATAAACGTACTTATATATTTATGCATACATATTATAGATAAATTACACCCAGACGCAGAACAAATGATCATGCTCATCACATAAACATTTGTCCTGGGTGGGAATCGAACCCACGAACTCCGGCATAGCAGTCAGGCCCACTAACCACTAGACCAGCCTGTTGTGGTCTAATATTGATTTTTAAATAGTAAAATATTACAGAACATCCGCCATCTCGACGTCAACATGGCGGGTGAACTTTAATTTCGAAATATTTTCGTTCTGAAGACGGTACAAATATTTTAGAGCTAGGTACTAAATAATACATTTTAGGTACATTTTATTTTTAATTACTATAAATTAATTTACTGTAGTACACCCGCCATTTTGACTCTTACGTTTATGGCACTCGGGAGCTAGGACCTTAACGCGTTCAGATTTTTGTATCTACTAAACATTGTGTATTTGACTGGCCTGTTGGTCTAGTGGTTAGTGATCTGACTGCTTTACCGGAGGTCGTGGGTTCGATTCCCACCCAGGACAAATGTTTGTGAGATGAGCATAATCATTTGTTCTGTGTCTGGGTGTAATGTATCTATAATATGTATGTATTTAGAAATATATAAGTATGTTTATCAGTTGTCTAGTACCCATAACACAAGCTCTGCTTAGCTTAGGACTAGACGGCGTTGTGTGATAATTGTGGAATATTATTATATTATTGTATCAGCATACTAAAGAAATACGTCTTTTTATTATTTATACAGACCACAAAACTAGCGATAGGTACCTACACTTAAAATTTATGACCTGATGTACGTCATTAGGTAATAGAATTACATGCGCAGAATAAGATATTTATATATTAGTAAAACTGTCAACATAGTCATACCACAAAATAGATAGGTATAGAAATCAATCTACATACAAAGCGCGCTCGAGCAACGCACACATAGACACCGCTCACGGACACGATGTCTCGATCGCGTCTCGGGTCACTCGTCGAACAGTTCCGGCTCAAACGCTCATTAGTGTGCGTCTACCGAGTGTAGGTATAAAAAGTGAAGTACATACATGAGATTGTATTCTGTACCTATCTATTTTGTGGTCATACTGTATGGATCAGAATGTTCGGCTGTGTTAGTGACAGATAAAAAACCGGCCAAGTGAGAGTCGGACTCCTGCACTTAGGGTTCCTATTAATTAGGAAAAACTGGCGAAAAATGACACCACTTTAGGGGCCCAGCTGGGGCCAAAGGTCTGTTTCCGATAGGGAGGCTCGGCTCCGCTATGAGAGGCAACGAAGGAACAGGGTGTGTTTTTTTAATCAGTAAGAGTCTGACACTATGTCCCGCTCCGTCCAGGGGATTTCTTAAGGATGATTTATTTACCCACCGAGAAAAAAAAAGACGTGTGGCACTCGGGGACTGCCGCGGTAAAGCTATTGCATAGCATTTTTATCAACTTATGCAATTATAATTATTTATTTATTTTATTTATGCAGTATTTTTTTTCTTTAAATTTAATTGAATTGAATTTTGATTGATTGTTCACTCATTTGTTTTCTTATCGGTCACCACGCTCAAAAAACAAATGAGTGGGGGGTGTTAGGTTATTTTCGTTACGGAATTTCTGGATTTGGTCTCCAAGCTCAAGGCCCGCGATAGAAGCTATGCAATAGCTTAAAAAACATGTATGACCCTTCATGTGCGACCCCGACTCGCATTTAGCCAGTTTCTTATATCTGACAATACCTTAAAATCATATACCACGACACAAAATTACCAAGAACATAAATTTAAAAAAAAAATACAAGTTTTTTATGGCAAGAGAAAGTTTTGCATTACCCAATAATGCCCTATGGTTACAAAACTCACTGCCTTTAGTTTATTATGTAACTTCATACTTTATCGTCAATTTTGTAAGTACCTATTGTAATAATATTATTTATCGATAAATAAAATTTCAACGAAAATTATTATTTTTTGGGCGTCTTCAAGGCTAGAGTTAGTGGCGTAGCTACTAAGGAGCTAGGCGGGGCACTGCCCCGGGGCCTTCAAGCTTGGGGGCCCAGAACCTGAGCTTATTGAATGAATCTATACTATAATATTATAAAGCGGAAGAGTTTGTTTGTTTGTTTGTTTGAACGCGCTAATCTCTGGAACTACTGGTCCGATTTGAATGATTCTTTCAGTGTTGGGTAGTCCATTTATCGAGGAAGGCTATAGGCTATGTTTTTTTATTTCAAAATTAGGGATCCGTAATAAAATTGCTATTTTGTAACACTGGGTGTAAAATCGAAAACCTATTTTTGCGTGCGCTGCAAAAACTATTGACAATAGAACAAAATGATGTACTACGGGTTTGTAGATCCCATTAAGACCTACAAATAATTCCGCAGAACATATATCTAGCTATCATGGTTTAATCACAATAACCGATTTTGTGTTCAAAATAATTATTAAATCGTCTGAAGAAAAAAATACTACGTTAAATATGTATCGTAATATTAATCTTTATCGAAATTAAGCATTATGTTATCAAGAGTATTTATGTAGAAGTAAAGTACTTTTTTTTTTATTATTATTATTATATTATTATTGAGGGAGGCAATTATAGGCAATATTTTATCTCGGTATTTCCACGGAAACGAGAAAAACGCGGGTGAAACCGCGGGGCACAGCTAGTGAAAAATATTTTTGTTGATAATGATAGTGAATCAGATAATGTGATCAATGCAGTATTGGTTTAAAAGCCTCATAAAGATTCGGTAATTAAGGTTTGAAAGATATCATTGCCGATCATATATCACCATGTCTCCATACCATTGTGTATGGAGACGTGGTCATCGTTATTATAATCATTAACGCATGTTAATGATAAATCTTCAAAAAACTTGGGATTTACGAGTATACAACGTGTAAGGGACAGCCCTCCACAAACTTTAAGGGCTTACTTACGATACTGAACAACATTCCACAAAAAATTTTTTCAGGAAACAAAAAAAAAATCCGCCTAACCATACAAAATTATAAACTTGATGGGACAGTTTGTATGGAGAGGCCGAATTTTTTTTTCGTTTCCTGTAATTTTTTTTTGTGGAATTTTGTTCAGTATCGTCTACTGAGCAAGCTCTTAAAGTTTGTGGAGGGCTGTGCCTTACACCTTGTATATGTAAAAGACAAAGTAGCGTTGCATTTCTATACAATTTCTTTACTAATATTATAAAGAGGAAAGATTTGTATTTTTGTATGTAACGCATAAACTCAAAAACTACTGTGCCGATTTCAAAAATTCTTACACCATGGGAAAGCTACATTCACCCTGAGTAACATAGGCTATATTTATTGCCCGTGCGAAGCCGGGATGGGCCGCTAGTCTAAAATAAGTATTTAAAAATATTTTTTAAATATATTGATAAAGCCTAAACAATTCTGGGGCCCCAGTTTTATTATGATCCGGGACACCATGACGGCGCAACTGGTCGAGCCGCCATGGTGTCTCGGTGAAATATAGCCTTAAGCTACCAAACTAGACACCATACAGACACCAGAGTCGCCACACGTCCGAGCTGGTCGCGTCACTAAATTGGTTGCGCAACCAAACGGACACCAGGTGAGTAACTCTCTATAGAGCTGTATATATTTTGTTGGTAGCGGCGACTGGTCGCGCCGCCATGCTGTCCCTGTGAAATATAGCCCTAAACCTGCTTATCACGTTTGCGGGTCAAACTTGGCCGGTGATTACACATGAGGTTTTTTTCAGGAGAATGGGGAGCCTCGAGACCCGTCATGGCCGATGCCTTTAAATAATTTAATTTGACTTACCAAACTATACTTGCAATGCAGCCCCCCAGAATAAAATATTTGAACTTACCTGTAACAAATATAAAAAATAAAATTAAACAATACATAAAATAAACTATTTATTTATTTATTTAAACTTCATGTACGATTGGCTGCAATAGTGGTTGGATAGTACAGAAAAAAAATCGTGTGAAGCGAGAAATGACGCCATCTAGCGTAAAATCTGATTGAAATGTTGTTATTGACAACGTTAATTATACTGCTACTAGGTGGCGTTGCTGTGCTTCAAATGCTTATGCTAATGCTTTTTTTTTTGTAGCTTCTTTTGTTTCTTTAAACATTGAAACAATTTATATATTTTTTTATTAAGAGTTGAAAATATTAAAATTTAATAATTATCAATTTATAAATATCTGATTGTCTATGTGTCAGTTTCAAAACTTGAGACGGTAGGTTTAATATGGATTTATAAATAATAATTAGTAGGTAGTTTATATAATACTTAGACCAAAGAATTGTGACTAAGCTTTAATTGATTGTTCGCAAGTTCATTTCGATTACCTCGTTCGAGCTCCTTTCGTTTAATTTTTTTTTAATCAGGTCAATTTATCACAATGAGTATGAATTGTAACATAGATGTAGTGACAAGAGCTCAAATAATTGCTTTGCATAGTCAAGGTAAAAAATTGTCAGAAATAGCCAGAGAGATCGGTGTAAACGTAAGTAATCTTATTTTACACTTTTTTATATAACAAAACACTCCTCTTTATAATAATCATTATTAGGTATTATATATTTTTGTTTTATTGTTGCAGAGAAAAACAGTTGTTCTATGGGTACGACGATTTGAAGAAGATGGTTCTTTGAAACACCGTCAAAGAACTGGTAGACCAAAACTGATAAACATGTTGCAGCGTCAAACCATGGTAAGGGAATACGAGGAAAATGGATTTTTGCCGACGAACCATTATGCTGGTTTATTTGACACAAGCGTCGACACTGTCCGTCTTGCTCTTCATAGTGAAGGGCTGCATTATCGGAGGCATGCTGTGAAACCTTTGCTTACGGAAACCCATAAAAGAGCAAGATTGCAATTTGCTATGGACCACATAGACTTTGATTGGAGTAATGTCATCTTTACTGATGAAAAAACTTTTAAGTCCAGTAAACACGGTCGATTATGTTTGTGGCGTCGAGATAATACGCGATACACAAGTGGTCACGTAGTGCCCAATAGGCAATCTGGCCATATAACGGTGAACATGTGGGGATGGATGAGTGCAGCCGATCCTGGAGAACTAGTGAGAATACCAAGCCGAGCAAATAGTGCAAGTTATATAGAAGTGCTGGAGGAGACAATGTTGCCCACAGTTCGAACGGTGTATCCAAGCGAAGAATTGCCACAGATAACATTTGTGCAGGATAATTGTCCAATACACCGTTCGCACAGTGTGCAGGCTTGGTTTCGTCAGCATAATGACATTTGCGCTATTCCTTGGCCTGCTAGATCACCGGATTTAAATCCAATTGAAAATTTATGGGGTGTTATTGTTCAACGGTGGAATAATCAAAACGAGCGTACTCCAGATGCGTTAAAGGCTCATTGTTTACAAATATGGGAGAGTATTCGTGGTTCAGATCTGTGTAAAAATTTGATTAATTCAATGCGTTCCCGAATGCAAGCTGTTATTGACCAAAATGGTGGTTATACGAGATATTGATAAATATATTTAATTAATATTACATATTTACTCAGTACGTACTGGAGACCTCGTTACGTGTGTTTTACTTAATACCTGTATTTGAAATAATTTAAAAAAAAGTTGTGAACACTTAAAGTTATAACACAACATAATTTTGTTTTTTTTTTTATGTTACCTACTAAACATTTGATATGTGGTTGTGCAATTTTGTAGTTTTTTTTTTCATATCTTGCGTCTTGTTTGTTTTTGTTGAGGTTACATAAGCTTCAATCCTCTTTCCAATTTGGGAAACGAATATTTAAGCTATGGCCTCAATAAAAAATTACAAGTAATATTATAATCTTATTCGATGATTAATAATCTGACTGTTGAATAGTAAACTGTAAGAAATAAATATCTATATTATTTTATTATTGCCTTTTTGTTTGATGAGCCTGTTTACCTGCTTTTTTTTCCTTTTGCTGCGTAACTACCGATTTAAATATTAATAATGATATTACACAACGCCGTCTAGTCCCAAGCTAAGCAGAGCTTGTGTTACGAGTCCTAGAAAATTGATAAACATACTTATATATTTCTAAATACATACATATTACAGATAAATTACACCCAGATTCAGCAAATGATCGTGCCCAACACACAAACATTTGTTCTGGGTGGGAATCGAACCCACGACCCCGACATTGCAGTCAGGACCACTAACCACTAGACCAACAGGCCAGTCATAATGTTATATTACAATTAAATATCCACTTTGTCAGCTTCGATATAAATCCTACCGATTTCTTTTATTTGTTATTCATAACTTCAAAAAGTACAGAGGAACCAGAAATCTGACCCACCTGGCAGTAGAAGGTAAATAACAAAAGACATCCTAAAAGTTAGACGAATTTGAACCTTCTGCAATAAGCAGAAGTTAAGTGGTATTCAATTCGGAGCTAATTTAAATGAGTAAAACGAACGAATACTGTTATGACAATTTGATCTTTAAGACGTAACGTTAACTTGTGAATACGGTCCTGTCACATAATGCACTTGTTAATTTCAACATTATTCCATAAGTCAACATAGTCTAATGGTAGTAACTGTAGACTTATATTGACGTGGTCGCCGGTACTAAGTTCAAATCAGTCACGCTACTTTTAGTAGGTTTGTGTTTAGAATACTGAATTGTTTTTTTTTAATCAAATTATAATTTATAAGTATTAAATTAAATTAATTATTTAAATCAAAACTTTAATGAAAAACAACTAAATATTACTTATACAAATACTTTACTTTACAAAGAAATTTAAGTATTCGTCTAATAGACTTAATTTAAATAACTATGTATAAAGGTAAAACACATAAAAGAAGTGAAGATATTAAATTGCTTATGACAGAATAGAATTATTTGAAATACAATTTTGAACATGACAAAAACAGTTTATGTATTTCAATAGTGCTAGTGGCGGATTAACCACGTAGCAAAATTAGCAAATGCTACGGGCTAAAAATTGTTTACACGACGTCACTGCAATTAGTGTCGACTGGTTTTTGCGTTATTAGAACGGTTCATTTTTATTTCTCTACCCTAAACTAAGTAACATTTGAATACCAGTTTTATGATGAATATGCCTAATGGTCTAGACTACCCACATATTACAAGTCAAGCGAAATTATTCCAAATATGTTTGAAGAATGTTCAATTTGGGGTTTTAAATCGAAAGCAAAAAAATACACAAGATTTGCGATTTAGCCTCGTGCCTTACTGCGTCAAAGTCTTTACATAAACCACTAAGCTAACTATGATATTAAAAAATGTATTTTAATTTTGGACTATGACCATTTACTTACTTTATCTATCTTAAGTAAATACATTATTATTATATATTAAAATAATAAACATTTACTTGCAATACTTTCTTTCATTTCTATGCACACTGTCCATTTAAAAAGACATTTCCCGACTTACGTTATTAAAGAAAAGTAAAAAAAATGCCAACTAAAACACAAAAGCTGGAAAACAAAAAGTAAAAAGTTTAACTTGAGATTTGAACCAGAAACATGTGCATCACAAGCCGCCGTTGTTACCATTGGACGAAATGGACTCTTGTGGGCACACTTGAAATTTAACGTTACTTGTAATGCTAGACGCAATATTCGTGCCCGTTTACAAACAGTTGATAAGAATCACGAAATTAGTTAAGCTTGTGTCTCATATTTTTTTATCAATCTACCCTCACACTCAGTTGTTGAAGATAACGATGACGCATGTATCTATTTTCTGTCAAACTAAAAGTCAAGTTTATGGTTTGTGAGATTGCCTTGGTCGCCATTTAGCTGGGAAGCAACCAACGCCATCTAGTTACATTTTCGAAAACTTGAATTTTAACGTGCAAGGGAAATTAGACACTAAGGTACCCAGGCAATTTCACAGCTGTCTGTACAGTAGTGGTACATAGGCGGACTTAATGCAACAAGGCGTTCTCTCCCAGTCAACCTTTGGGTTAAAAAAGAGATCACTGTGGTAGGGTTTGCACAATAAACAAATAACAAATAATGAAACGGAAAAAAAAATATGCATATGCTAAAATAATAAACTAATAAATACTATAAAAAATATCAAATCTTAAAGAGAACTTAATAACAATTCTGACGAAGCACAAACTAAGGTTGAGAGGACTTCAAGTAGTAGTTCCGAACTTTACGTTTGAAGGAAAATTTACTTTCGGCTTTTTTGATGTCTAGGGGAAGTAAATTCCAGAGTTTTATGGTGGAAACAGCGTAAGAATTGGACATAAAGCCAGTACGGTGAGAAGGAATCTGAAGAAGCATGTTTTTGGATGCACGAAGGTTAAGATTATGAGAACTGCCTAACACTTTAATCATCAATCATCATCATCATTATCATCACGTGGCAAGCGGTCTCCTCGTTCTGAGAAGCAGTAATGCTAGCAAAGGTGTAAGGCCGAAAGTGCACGCGCGAGGGAAAGGCCTTCACGCCCCACAATTTCCGGCCACCGTAGGCGCGGGGTTGCGGACGGCGAGCCATGGGTAGCTTGCCGTCCGGAGGAATATGATGTCCAAAAATGAGATAAAACTTGGCTAGAAAAATAACCAGGCAAGTGCGAGTCGAACTCGCGCACTGAGGGTTCCGTACAAACTACCTTGAGAGAGTCTATATACACGGATTTGCGATATAAACGGCAGTAGATATCTTTTTTTTTTTTCGGTAACTCAGAAGTTTGATTTTACTACATGTTTCTCCGCATGTAGGCGCGTTATCTGCATGAACGCGCGTGGATGCATTTTCGGTGTGTTCGACTGTGCGTGTTTTCTATACAAACGGAGACAAGCAACGTTAAAACACGCATTCACGCGCTCCACTAGGTGGCGCGTGGCAGTGTGATAATCGCCTATATTGCCAGCCATAAACGGTCAAACCTGTCGTCCAATCGGTATGAAGCTACATGTTTGATCAAACAGATTTGACCGTGTGTGGGAGTGGATTATGACCAACATGTTTGACGGCACAATCGAATTTCAATTGTTTTGGTTTGTTCATACCGATTGGATCATACCGATTGGACCGTGTATAGGGCAGTCCAATCGGTATGATCAAACCAAAAGAATTTAAATTTGATTGTCAAAAAATCTGACAGTATCTCCCGCTCAGTCCAAGAGCGGTGGATGTCATAAGATGATGTTCCAACCGAAAAAAAAATCCTATACTCGTTTGGCATAGTATACCATACCGGCTGTACCTATTTAATTTTCTCACATACGCAAAATAATGTCAGTAGGACAGTGCAGACTGAACTGGTTATGTTGATCCGAGACGATGTCAGCAATTATAAAATACGCATACAAATCGTCGTTTAAATAGGTGTTTATTTCCATAAGGACTAGTTGAAGACAGATGGAAAGGATGTACCTTTGAGAAGGAATCAAAGTACGGATGCAACAGAAAAGGCCTAAGTTAGAAACTACATTAGAGCGACGCACACATGAACTACGACTTACAAATCAGGCGAGAAAAAAATTAATACCTATATTTTAACATTTATGAAAGCGTGTTTTTTTAGTTAAAACGCGCTTTGTGTCATATTTTTCGTAAATCGAGCACCCCACGCTTTTTTCACAATGACATTAATATTTTTCGTTTATTATTATTATTTTCTACCTGTATTGAAAATTATTTTACTCTTTTTATTTGGATATGCTATGAAAGCGTGTTCTTTTTTTAGTTTTGTTAAAAAAAAAAAAACGAATTATTGTATTGTCATCAGTCTTTGATGGGTGTGCAAAGTTTGAAGAAAATCTGATCGCCCAAAGTTGGTCAAAATCGAGCTCAAAGGCGTTGGTTACAAACATACAGGTGAAGCTAATATAAGCGTGTTAATAAGCGTGTTAAAAACGGAACCCTTATGGGATGACTTTGTTGTCCGTCCGTCTGTCTGTCTGTCTGTCAAGATCCTTTATCTCGAGAACGCGTGGAGGTATCGAGTCGAAAATAAAACCATAAACTCAGATCTGCTAACTCTTGAAGCTGTAAAACAATCAAATTTGTAAGTTAACGAAAAAACAGTGTATTAATGTGTAATGGACAGATAACAAAGTAATCCCATACGGATTTGCCTGCTGCAGTCTTCACGTCTGATTATAATTTAGGTGTCTTCAAGGCTAGAGTGAATAGGCTCTTAATAAACTAGTGCGCCTCACCATCAACGATTGCATCACTGCTTACCATCAAGCGGGATCGCAGTCAAGTACTAGTTTATAACAGATAAAAAAAAAAGATTTCGTTTTTCTCTTTTGAGGTACAAAACTCTAAAAAACACCAATTTTACATCACAATATCCAGAAGGAACCAATATGCGAATAATTAAAATAGTTTATTTATTTTTTAAGCTGAGAATAGAGTAGTTTCCAGGGTCAAAATAATTACATTTTATTTAGTCCGTATTTTAGATTATAAAAAAATATTGGACACGTGTTTTTACTTTTTTCGATTAAACAAAAAATAACAAAGATATAAGTTATGTGTGACGTCACCCCGTGCGAAAAAATGCAGCACGGCGTGGCGTTACACGTAACTTTAATGGGCTATATCTTGGTCATTTTTGATTTAATTTACAAATAAAAAAATACGTGTCCTTTATTTTTTAAATAATCTAAAAGGCGAATTAATTACATTGTTTACGGCAACTAGCCTATTCATCTAATGACTTCTCCCGCTTTAGGTCGGGCCGGGAGATAATATTTGACTTTTACTGACTTAAAAAACCCACCCCGTTCCTTCATTGCCTTTCATATAAGAGAAGAGAAGCAGATCCTTGGCCCCAGTAGGCTTCGACCCTGCCCCTACGGTTGCAGAAAAATCCTTAAGGCGCGCGGGAACAGTTCGCGTCTACGTCTTGGGCTCCGGACAGCGAGCTACCCATTGCTCGCCGTCCGCAAGCCCGAAGTAATCTCGCCAAAATCTCCCACATATCTCAAGTGTTAAGGTTCGCGGTGTAAGTTAACCGAATGACGAAACGGTTTAAGCAACACAGCCAAAGGTTACGGCATCGGCCAGTCAGTTAAAACAACCTACTTCCCGTAATAGATTACCAACGATTTTGATAGTAAACATTGCACGAAAGTCTATTTGTTGAACATTGCACGCGATTGGTTGGTGACAAGTGACAAATGTCAACATTTTAAGCTATTGTATAGCTTCTATCGCCTTCTACCTTGAGCGCGGAGACCGAATCCAGAAATTCCGTAACGAAAATAACCTAACGCCCCCCACTCATTTGTTTTTTGAGCGTAGTGACCGATAAGAAAACAAATGAGTGAACAATCAATCAAAATTCAATTCAATGTGTGAAAGTGTACCTTCAATTAATATCAAAGAAAAAAAAAATAAAGGAAAAAAAATACTGCATAAATTTAAATACTTAAATCAATAATTATAATTGCATAAGTTGATAAAAATGCTATGCGCAACTTGAAGCCAGCGCTCAAGATCCGTGCCGGTAATTGTACGTAAGAAAAAGCCCTAATACTTAAACTAACCATCAAGAATAGCATTAAAACAAAGGAAATGGATCGTAATAATTACAGACAGTAAGTAAATAATAACCTAAGTAAATTGCTCATCTATCTAGATAATTATTATGAGAAATCGAACACAATTAAATTTTTGCGTAATAAGGATATTTGTTTTTTAACGTGGTTCAACCAATGACTTTCCCTGTTCTGGGTAGAGCGCGAGATAATGACAGACTTTTACGGACCAGGGTTATCCGAAAGGGAAGCTCGGCCCCGGTACGAAAGGCAAGAAGGAACGGGGTGTGGGTCTTTTAGTCAGTAAGTGTCTAACACTATCTCCCACTCCGCCCAAGGGCCCCACCCTTGGGATATCAATTAGATGTTTTATACGTACCAAAAAAAGGCTTTTAAGGACCAAAACGCACAGCGTTTCTTTAGTTGATCCTTTGCGTTCAAGGATGACAGACACTCTTTTAAAAATAGTGTCATAGTCAGCCTTATAATGTTTTGATGATGATGAAACTAGTGCTTGACTGCCACCTGACGGTGCCACCTGACGGTGAGCAGTGATGCAATCGTTGATGGTGAGACGCAACAGTTTATTAAAAGCCTGTTCACAAGACACCTAAATTATAATAGGACGGGAAGACTGCAGCAGACAAATTGTTCCAATTCTTCGATGTACGCTGTATAAATGACGAGGCGAAACGCTTAGTCCACACCGCAGAGGTGTTAACAACGTAAGGGTGATCGGACATTCAGTGTGCAACGGGTTGTCCGATGGCAGAAATGAGATGGCGGAATCAAGTCATGTAATTCCTGCGCACACTCTCCAAAATGCAACCTGTAAAACACCGAAAGGCTCAGTTTGAAGATCGGACCTAGCCAAATCTGGATCACCAATCAGCTTCTTCGCACGACTTTCCACCGAGTCCAAAGCTGCTAGATGGCACTTTGCAGCACCAGCCCATATGTGGCTGCAGTACTCCGCACACGATCGTATCTGTGTTTTGTAGAATACAGTAGCCCGATTCACGTAATCAAAACCGTAACAATATCGTAGCGATTTAGTCGTTTAGTTAGACCATTTCCGTATTCACATCCATCAATCGAGTTTGAACGATACCGATTTTAAAGTCGCTTAGTCGAAGAGTCGATTAAGAAAAAAATCTGTATTACATTATCAAGTCGTCGATAGATCGTTTAGTTTCGAGCCAGTTGAGTTGTCGTTCTATCCAATCCCAATTAAGGAACACGTGAATACCGATTTTGGATAGGTCTTCGATCGAACGTATATAAAACTTCAACGATTTTACGTGAATCAGGCTACTGATTCACATTAAGGATCTAAGCCCAAACTCCGCGTAAAGCAGACCATTCATATCAACACAGTGATATCGTAATCAAAGCAACTCTCGATTCAAATCTAGTCATTAGACACGATCGCGAACAGGTGTAGTAACTGCACGTATTACGTAAGTCACTGGTACCTCTGGTCACAGAATAAATAGGTACAGAAGTCCATCTACATACAAAGCGCGTTCGAGCAACGCACACATATCGTCGACCGTAGGTTCAATTGAGGTAAGGGACAAAATACCATTTTTTTAGGAGAGGCCGACAAAGTTTTTTTTCGGACTAAATCGCCTATAACTTTTTTTCTTATTAACCTTTTTAGGGTTCCGTAGCCAAATGGCAAAAAACGGAACCCTTATAGATTCGTCATGTCTGTCTGTCTGTCTGTCTGTCTGTCTGTCTGTCTGTCTGTCTGTCTGTCTGTCTGTCCGTCCGTATGTCACAGCCATTTTTTTCCGAAACTAAAAGAGCTATACTCTTGAAACTTTGTAAGTAGATGTATTCTGTGAACCGCATTAAGATTTTCACACAAAAATAGAAAAAAAGCAATAAATTTTGGGGGTCCCCATACATAGAACTGAAACTCAAAAATTTTTTTTTCATCAAACCTACGCGTGTGGGGTATCTATGGATAGGTCTTCAAAAATGATACTGAGGTTTCTAATATCATTTTTTTCTAAACTGAATAGTTTGCGCGAGAGACGCTTCCAAAGTGGTAAAATGTGTGTCCCCCCCCCTCTAACTTCTAAAATAAGAGAATGATAAAACTAAAAAAAATATATGATGTACATTACTATAAAAACTACCAACGAAAATTGGTTTGAACGAAATTCAGTAAGTAGTTTTTTTTTAATGCGTCATAAATCGAAAAAAATACACTATTATTAAAACATCGATCAAAGTTACAACATATTACAAGAACTTTTATATTATGTTGCTTGCTGCTACGGAACCCTTCATGGGCGAGTCCGACTCGCACTTGGCCGGTTTTTTTTTTTTTTGTATTTTAGTGCTCTATCTACACGTGTAACATTTATTTAAATAAATTAGCTATTTAAGAAAATAGATGTCCCTTACAACAACGTATTTTGTTAGTAATGTCCCTTACTGACCAAGTATCTTGTAGTCTCGTCCCTTACATTAAATTGACCTCTGCGTTGGATTCAATTTATTATTAGGATTGTTGATTGGAAAGACCCTTACCTTATTTCAAGTGGATTGGCGGCAATAATTACATCATTTCAAGCTCTTATATTGCATAGTTTTTCAGATACATTGTTATTATGGGGCTGATTCGAAATTTGGATCCAAAAATCATTAGGGTAAGGGACATTTTTCTTAAGCTAGAATTTTTTCATATACCTACACCATTCGATAGAGCGAAAAATTCTGAACAAAACTGTATAAGTACTTAACTCATTTTGGGTATTTTGTCCCTTACCTCAATTGAACCTACGGTCGACGATATGATCTAAGATCCGATAGAAGAAATCTCTTCCTACATCTGTTTTTTGATTATGATAAATATTATATGCTAGATGACTTTGATCCCTTTATGACTAGCGTGGCGTCGGCCAGACAACGCATAAGCCTCAGGTTTTTTAATTAATATGTATTATAATTGTTTCGCTAATTTTCTGTAATGTTTTTAAGCTATTGCTTATCTTCTATCGCGGGCCTTGAGCGTGGAGACCGAATCCAGAAATTCCGTAACGAAAATAACCTAACACCCCCCACTCATTTGTTTTTTGAGCGTGGTGACCGATAAGAAAACAAATGAGTGAACAATCAATCAAAATTCAATTCAATGTGTGAAAGTGTAACTTCAATTAATATCAAAGAAAAAAAACATAGGAAAATAAAAACTGCATAAATAAAATAAATAAATAATTTTAATTGCATAAGTTGATAAAATTGCTATGTAATAGCTTTACCGCGGCAGTCCCCGAGTGCCACACGTCTTTTATTATTTTAATATTTATTTTTTGTTAACTAAAAGTTTCTAGTTACTACTCGTTAACCTATGCAATGAACTTGTATATGTAGCTGTAAAATTTTAATAAGCTTTAATCATAGTGTAAAGGTTGATAACTATGCTCACTTTTCAATTTTAAGTCTGTCACTATACATGAGGACTTGTAATTGGTTTTCTGTATTTTATATTTATTTCTATTTTTAGTTTGTTAAGCTGTAAGTCCTTCAGGCTGTAATAAATAAATAATGCGTTCATTAAGACATTGCCAATATAGGTTAGCGGCAGTACGCAAATCTGTGCATTTATTTGCGGCCAACAGCGCCCGGAAAGCGCGCGGCTGACCTTTAAACCCATTTTCTTTGCGAAATATTGATTGATTTACATATGCAATGTTCACTTTGAAGAATATTTAATCACCAATTTTTATGTGTAAAAATGTATCTAAAGATCCAAGCCGTTTCGAAAGAGTAGGGAAAAGTTGCGAAATTGCTAAATATTTTTTTTTAGACAAAAGTATTAATAGCACGAAAAAATCAAATGTTGATAATGTTGTTCATGAATTTTTAATAAACATATATTTTTTTCAAACCTATTACCCTGGCCGTTACCGAGGAGTAGGCTTCAGAAAGTCGCTGTTTTATAGCACTTTTCGGGCGCTTGGGCCTTAATAAACGCATTATTTAGCACATAATATTTATCATAATCGAATAACAGATGAGAAAAATGTTTTTTTCTAAGGATCTCGTACTAAAAGACACCGCTGACGGACACGATATCTCGGATCTATCGTCCGGTGAAACTTTTATGGTGTGAAAAAATCATCCAATGACAACCCCTACTCTTGGGCGGAGCGGGAGATAGTGTCAGACTCTTACTGACTAAAAGACCCACCCCGTTCCTTCTAGCCTTCATACCGGGCCTCGAGTGTCCTTTCGGATAACCCTGGCCCCAGTAGGCTTCGACCCGGCTGGGTCCCTGCTGTTGCTGACAACTCCTTGAGGCGCGCGGGAACAGTGCGCGCCGTTACCCATTGCTACCCATTGCTCAGTGTCCAGCCCGGTCACACTCGTACAGTTCGGTGCCACGCGCCGACCATAGCGCGACTATAGAGCGTAGGTATAAAAAGTGAAGTACATACGTGAGATTGACTTCTGTACTTATCTATTTTGTGCTCTGGTTGCGTGACAGAGGTAAGGTCATTCTTACAATGTCATAGAAATGTGACTGGTACTGTTTTTTTTGGTTACAACTGTTACAAGTTGAAGGTGTAAACAGACTATTTTTAGGCTACCATTTTTTCTTTTTGAGATAAAAGGTAAAAAAGTGATTCTATAAGGGTTCCGTCTTATATTTATTTATTTAGTCCGTATTTTAGATTACAAAAAAATATTGGATACGTATTTTTTCTTTTTTCGATTAAACAAAAATTAACAAAGATATAGCCCATTAAAGTTACGTGTGACGTCATCCGTGGGAAAAAATGCAGCACGGCGCGACGTCACACGTAACTTTAATGGGCTATATCTTTGTTATTTTTGGTTTAATTTACAAATAAAAAAATATGTGTCCCTTATTTTTGAATAATCCAAAAGACGGACTAATTACATTTTTTAATTTTTCTTTAAAAAAATGTAAACAACATAGCAGTTTAAACTAATGCGTTGTTAGAATACATTACTACTATAAAATAAAATATCCCACAAAACCAAATAAGACAACGTTTACACATTTTTCATCCATCCTCTCACAAAACCTCAGACATTCACGACACACATCTTCTAGCGATACTCCTTGAATAAATGGCCACGTGTTCCCAAGATAAAGGGTCATAACAGACAGACAGTCAGACGAAAAACAAAGTGATCCTATAAGGATTTGATCCCATCTGATGGTAAGCAGTGATGCAATCGTGGTGGTCATAACTGGTGAGACGCACTAGGTTATTAAGAGCCTTTTTTTTTTGATAGGTAAGAATCATCCAAAAAGTGGTTCTACCCCGTTAAAGTTTGATCGTTTTAATCCCGTGGATGGTCGATCCGGTACATGAAACACTATCGATTTGTAACGAACTTTAAAAAATAAAGTACCTTTTTCCAAAACTCATATTAATTTACGCATATACGAAATTAGTTTCTTTAAGAAAACGTCAGCTGAGCGAGTCCAATGACCCGTAGGTAGTAGTCGGCGTTGCGTACAAACTACCTACAGGTCATTGCACTTTCTCAGTTTATAATCCTCTAAGGGTTCCTTTTTTCCTTTTGAGGTACGAAAGCCTCTTCAAATAGCCATTTAATATTGAGGAAGACTAATTCAAATAAGTTGCTCTACAAAAAATCGACTTGTCATTGCTATATCAGATTTATTATAGACAAATTAGCAACCGAACAGACGTATAAATAAAAGTTCAAGGCGTTATTTTTAATGAGACATATTATCTTAAATGTATTCCATCACAGTCTTGTCAAAATAAATCGCTAGTAAATTTTAAACAGGTGTTTGTTGAATGATTTAGTTTCACGAGATTCGGCTCGCATAAGTATAAAAAACTGGGCAAGAGCGAGTCGGACTCACGCACTGAGGGTTCCGTACATTAACTTACCTACGTAAATAGTTCAATTCCAGAAAGGAGTCTCGGAAGATTTTTCCGAATCGCTAAAAAAAATATTGTGACGTAACAATTACAATTTTCAGATTTATTTCTATTCTTGTATTAAAAGACCTTGCTTTATACCAAATTTTAGGATTCTGGGTCAACGAGAAGTACCTTAAGAATTTTGATTCCCTTGAGAGTCGAAATATACGTTTTTTTGCGACATAAACAGCTGTATCATTTTTTTGCTATCTTGTAAGTTTGATTTTTTTTCCACAGCATCAAGGGACCGCAGGCCTGAGTTTAATATACTCAAGTCTGCGGTCCTTACCAAACCGAGAACACATAGAGGTATAGAGTTGAAATCAAAACTGTATGGTTTTATGGTTGATCTTGGGGCTCTTAGAAACGGGACCGCGGTCCCAGCTTCTATTTGTAATTTTTTTTTTATGTTTTTGAGTAGTATTTTGGGACCACAAATAAAACAAATTCAGTTTTTTTGGTAACAGTCCTTATTACTGCCTATTTTCTTGTAGTCCCAAAATACTACGAAACAATATAATATTTTTATAGGTGGAAGTTGGGACCGTGGTCCCTTTTAGAGATGTGCCGTTATTGACAATATTGTCGTGAATTGGGAATATTGGTGGGAATAATCCTGGTCCAAAAGCCCCGCGACCCCGATACTTGTTCTAATCTTTGTTTTTTTTTTTTTTCTATGTTAACACGCAAATTATGTGCCATTTAAAACACATTCGACTTCTATAACTACTAATATTACGTATAAAGAATATTTTTTTTGTCTGTTTGTACGAGGTAATCTCTGAAAGTACTGGTCCGATTGCTAAAATTTTTTCACCGATAGGCTGCTTTGATTCGAGCCGCGAGAAAAAGTTTATAGATGTATAAATTCAAGTTCACCCATTTTCTCACTGCAATAGTACGGTTCTATTGGGTCGACAATATTATAGATTAAAGATTGAAAAAGCTTTACTGCCACGAACCGTAGTTGCTAAGCCCCCGTATAGGAAAAAAAAACTAAAAAAAGACTAACATTAAATAAATGTAGGTAGGTATACTGTTTACATTGTAAAGAAAGAAAGAATGAAAAAAAAAAGCTAAACCCGTCCGGCACACGTGGTTAATTAAGATCCGAGATAATGGTAAGAACTTTGGACAGGTAATATCTTTAGTTAGACGGAGCGGGTTCCGCAGTGAATCTACATTAATATTATAAAGAGGTAAAATTTGTATTTTGTGTGTATGTTTGTAATGAATAAACTCAAAAACTACGGTGCCGATTTCAAAAATTCTTTCACCATTGGAAAGCTACATTCACCCTGAGTAACATAGGCTATATTACGGGCCGCTAGTATTTGTATAAAAGCACTTGATTTGTAATTTTGTACGTAGAATGACGCGACGTCGCGTGGCGTGGATCTAGAGTAGCTCTACAAAAAGTCTAGTTTCCATATAAAATGTTTGGAGACCGACGCGCCCAGATAGGCATGTGTGACACACGTAGAGATGTACCGTTGCCGGCAATATTGCCCGAAGTGAGAATTTTGCTGGCAATATTGCCACTAATATATAGTTTGGTATTTGTTTTGATTCTGTAATTTTATTGGTTTTATTTGGGTGTAATTGACATTATTTTTATTTTTTATTTCTTATTATCCTATTAGTTTGGCGTTTATTTTGACACTGTAATTTTTATTTGTTGTTTTAATCTATCCAACTGTAGCGCTTTCTATTAAATACTGCAAAATACATAATTAAATGATTAAATATTATCATTTGTACGCCTAATGGCTAAGCATAGAGAACCAACAAAAATGTAACCTATGTTTACAAATAAATAAATCTGAATCTGAATCAATATTTATATTTCCCACTTTTCGGAAATATTGCTGACAACGGCACATCTCTAGTCACACGTGTGCGCAGTGTAGTTCTAGCCTGACTTTGACAACATACCGTTTTCCTCTCACCAAAATGGAACCCTAAATATTTGGGTCCCCAAAAAACAGGGTTCCACATACTGACATAATGAGTAGTGAGTCATCGTCTTGAGGGTTTAAATTGTTTCGTTAAGGAAGATTACACACTAAACAATTCACGTTTATACACGGTGTCTTTAATATCGACTCACCAACGAATACCATAGTAAAAAGTAAATAAAAAAAGACGTGTGGCACTCGGGAACTGCCGCGGTAAAGCTATTGCATAGTATTTTTTATCAACTTTTGCAATAGACCTCGCCAACAGCTGCTTAACCTCACCCATCCAAAACCAGACCTCGCTAACAGCTGCTTAACCCCACCCATCCAAAATGAGACCTTGCCAACAGCTGCTTATCCCCACCCATCCGATACCAGACCTCGCCAACAGCTGCTTAAACCCACCCATCTAAAACTAGACCTCGCCAACAGCTGCTTAACCCCACCCATCCAAAACCAGACCTCGCTAACAGCTGCTTAACCCCACCCATCCAAAATGAGATCTTGCCAACAGCTGCTTATCCCCACCCATCCAATACCAGACCTCGCCAACAGCTGCTTAACCTCTTCCATCCAAAACCAGACCTCGCCAACAGCTGCTTAACCTCTTCCATCAAAAACCAGACCTCGCTAACAGCTGCTTAACCCCACCCATCCATAACGCCGACAGCTGCTTTCACTCATTTGTTTTCTTATCGGTCACCACGCTCAAAAAACAAATGAGTGGGGGGTGTTAGGTTATTTACGTTACGGAATTTTTGGATTCGATCTCCACGCTCAAGGCCCGCGATAGAAGCTATGCAATAGCTTAAAAATGAATTACATACTTTTAAAATAAAATAAAAAATTGTCATCGGGATTGATTAGAATAACAATTTATTGTCCCCGATGACTTTTTTTTTACAAAAAATTTCATCGGGGTAAAAAATCGATTTACGATAAATATGGCACAAAGCGCCCCACGCTTTTTTCGCAATGATATTAATATTTTTTCGTTCATTATTATTATTTTCTACCTATATTGAAAATTATTTTACACTTTTTAGTTTGATATGCTATGAAAGCGTGTTTTTTAGTTTTTTTTTAATATATTTTTATTTTTCACTAAAAAAAAACGGATTATTGTGTTGTCATCAGTATTTGATGGGTGTGCAAAGTATGAAGAAAAGCCGATCGCCCAAAGTTGGCCAAAATCGAGCTCAAAGGCGTTGGTTACAAACATACAGGTGAAGCTAATATAAGCGTGTTAAAAATACGTGTCCCTTATTTTTGAATTCTAAAAGACTTCCAGTCGACAGCGATGCGGAGGAGTTTTATGACGTCATATTTAGCTAGGCATTTAGTGTATATATTATTTTTAATTATTTAAGTTGTTTTTTTTAATATTTAAGTTTATTATGTATATATTTTCTTGTAACTAAATAAATAAAATAATAAAAATCTAAAAGACGGACTAATTACATTTTTTACGGCAACTAGCCTATTACCCAAGCCGTTTGACTCTTTAGACAGACTCTATAAATTATTACGTGTATGAGAAGATGTCTCATACCACGGTAATATTACCGTGCCGATACCCAATAGGGTCTGCTATAATCAAGGACCATTAAAATCAAGACCAAATCTTCGCCAAAGACAGATGTGTGGTTAACGATACCAATCAAAATAATTGACATGAAGTCCTGCATCTGAATGATGGGTTCATGAAATTATACCCAAATATTAAAGTTTGGTTTTGCACAGTAAGATACAATGGGGTGAATAGAGACTTAGGGGTGAATAGAGACAAAACTTTAAAGGGGTATTTTCTCGATATTTGAATATTCTTTGCAGCATTTAACTACATAATTTTTTTAATGAATTGTTATTCTAAAAAATCAATGCTTTGTTAGACCGATATTATAGTATCAAAGTGAAAAACCAAACCAAAGTTTTGTCTCTATTCACCCCGTTTTACGGTAATATATTTTTTTTATAATGGATAGGCTCGCGTTTGATCACCATGTCAGCTGATGGTAAGCGATGAAGTGGCCGACGATGGAGCATTCTTAACTTAGAGACCCCTAAGTATTAGGAAACGCAGACTCCGCAGGGTATTCCACACCTTAGCTGTACGCATAATATAACTTTTGCTATGTAATAATTTAATTCGTCCGATAATAATTTAGGTGTGTTCAAGGCTAGAGTGAATAGGCTCTTAATAAACTAGTGCGCCTCACCATCAACGATTGCATCACTGCTTACCATCAGGTGGGATCGCAGTCAAGCCCTAGTTTACATCAATTTAAAAATTTATACATCTGTTTATTATCCCGTTGTCACCCTCCGTTACAACACCCTACAAAAAGCAAGCCCTACTTGCCGCTACAGACAGGTTACTTCCAGGCAAGCGTGCTCCATCGTCGACCACATCATCGCTTACCATCAGGTGAGATAGCGGTCAAACGCGAGCCTATCTACAAGGTGTAAAGTACAGCCCTCCACAAACTTTAAGGGCTTGCTCAGTAGACGAAACTTAACAACCTTCCAGAACACTTTATTTCAGGAAACGAAAAAAAAAAAAATCCGCCTCACCAATTCACCATACAAAATTATAAACTTGATTGGACAGTTTGTATGGCGAGGCCGATTTTTTTTTCTTTCGTTTCCTAAAAAATATTTTTGTGGAAGGTTGTTCAGTTTCGTCTACTGAGCAAGCCCTTAAAGTTTGTGGAGGGCTGTACTTTACACCCTTTACAATAAAAAAAACTTATACAAGCAAAAGTTAATTTTGATGATAGGGACAAAATGACAGTAATAATGATGGAACTGATGCTAAGGATCAATTTGAGGAAAGATTTGAAGAATTACCTGAGGTTCTTGACGTAGCAGAGACCACACAATGGTAACGAGGAAAGGGTACTCCCGGGGTAAAATAACTGGTTGATTCAATCATACTACTTTTCCTTTTTAACCGACTTCGAAAAGGAGGAGGTTCTATGTTCGGTTGAATGTATGTTTTTAAGCTATTGCATAGCTTCTATCGCGGGCCTTGAGCGTGGAGACCGAATCCAGAAATTCTGTAACGAAAATAACCTAACACCCCCCACTCATTTGTTTTTTGAGCGTGGTGACCGATAAAAAAACAAATGAGTGAACAATCAATCAAAATTCAATTCAATGTATGCCAATAAAGTTAAACAATACAATTTTTAACATCATTGGCACTGTGCATTTATCTTTGCCCAGATGTTCAAGAGACTATACCTAAGTACACCTTACCCATCAATTCATCATCATCATCATCAGCCTTTTTAATGTTCCCACTGCTGGGACTCAGGCCTCCTCTTTAGGAGAGAGAATGGGCCGTAATCCACCACGCGGGCCCAGTGTGGGTCGGTGAATGTTACATGTCTTCGAATTTTTGGTTCTAGGACATGCCGGTTTCCTCACGATTTTTTTCTTCACCGTTTTGAGAGTAATTGTAATGAATAAATTACACAAAGTAATGCGCCTGGCTGGGTTCGAAACCGCGACCTACAACTCGTACACCTTATATAGAAACCTGTAATAATAGCAAAACTAAATTTAAAATTCCTTGTTCACAGGTCAACCCACCAAAGAATGCCATAAGGACCAAAGATGGCAGCATCAAAAACCATCATTCTGCTCATAATCACAAACTTCATAATCGCATACACACAAGATATAACATCAGAAGAAATAAAAACAGTCAACAAAGAAAGCGATGAAGTAACACCTGAAGAGACTACAGTACAAATTGAAGAAGAGATCAGTACTACAACAGAATTCAACGTTACTGATGAAGAAACTGATGAGAAGAACAGTGAACCTGATGAAGAAGCAGTGACTGAAGGAACTAACGTTGATATCACTGAAACTAGTTACAACAACGTTGTCCAAGACACAGAGAAGAACATACATTCAAATTTGAGCAACAATATTGATATTGTATCAAAGGTAAATGAAAACAATTTTGTATTTCATCATCATAATCATCACTGAACAGATCATCACAGACGACTCGGGCACGGTCCGGACAGTTACCGGACGGTCAGACAGCGAGCTACCCATTGCTCGCCATCCGCAAGCCCGCGCCGGAAATCGGGATCGGAATCCCGGAGGCGGCTGGGGCCCTGTGAGCGCCGCCATTACCTGATGCGTTTAGCCTCCTCCTTTGCTAGCATTACGGCGTGCCCATACCCAATCAGGGTAGGGATTACTTGCCGTTAGGTTTAGATTCCTTTGCAATTGACTGTTGAGTTACATTGGCAATTCTAATCTCATAAGTTAAGTCGATTACTGAAAACAAATGTGGAAGAATGATTATATTATATTGAATAATATTTAGTCTTTCCTTTATTGATCACATAAAGTAATAATGAACTTGTTTAAGTAGGCAAGTTGAAATGTTATTCCTACTTGTGGCGACGACTTTGATTAACGTCTCTCAGTCACGTTTACTTCTAGTACCTACAGGGGCGCCGACTCCGTGGGTGCTCGGGCGCTCGAGCACCCATGAGAAATAAACAGTGAGTCCCGAGCACCCCCTTTTTTTGCGTGGCTGCTAGTCGGTTTCAGAATCACGGCGGATGGGGCGTGAGGACATTCGTTATCTCACGCGTGCGGCCTCCTCCTTTGCTAGCATTACTGCTTTGCTGTAGGAGGCCACCGCCTGCCATTTCTCCACGCTTCGGACCATAGCCCGAACCAGGGCACGGCGTGAGAGGTCGCTGTCGTCAATTGCCTCCACGAGGACACGGCGGTGCTCTGCCCAGGCAAGGCATATCTCCACAGTGTCTTCCGGGCGGTCCACACAAAGGTGACACCCGGGCGTTTCTTCCGCTTGAATCCGATGCAGGAACCTCCCGAACTTGCCAAGTCCGGTGAGGACCTATGTCATGCGAAAAGTGAGGATGCCGTTTTGCCGCTCCAGCCACTCCTCTAAGAGGGGTCTTACCACCATCCCCTGAGAATAGACTTCAAGAAACAGATCAGTAATCGCCTTTTAGGAATGGGCGTTTTTTCATTACCCGACAACACGTTCAACGCCATGGTTTAGAGCTCCGGTTGATACACAAGGCACACATAATTAGTAACTAAGTATGCAGCATGTAAGTAGTGACATTTATTCATTTGTCGGTCGATTAGTATGCATTTTTCTTCTCACACTACGCCACATTTTCGAGTCATCAAATGAGCATGAGCACCTATGGGGTTTTCTAAAAGCCAACGCCCTGTTCTTTCTAATGTTGTAAAAAACTCGAATCTTTTAGTCTTCTGTTCGAAACTTGAGTAGATTTTTAAGACGAGAACTCATTAGTCACATAAGTGTAAGTCCCTTGAGTTTTCTGAGTCCATTCGAGTCCTTAAGTTCTTTAAGCTAGACTGAGTTCTACCTTCAATGCAAAACCCAGACTCCTATACATATATAAATAGGTCAATAATTTTACTCAATGCAATTCCAGACTGAAACGGTGCCAATGCAAGCCACCACCAGAGCCCTGGAAGAGGAACCTTCACCAAAGATGCAGGAGACGGAAGAGGATGTTGAAGTTCCTGGCCAAAGGAACCCTAAGGCTGACACTGGTAAGTTTATTGAAAATAGCATAAGAGCCAGATCGTGTTTCCAGCCACCGAAGGCGCGGGCATGCGGACGACCGTCCGGACCTAACACAAGACGTCGATGGCGCGTATTGTTCCACGCGCACCTCAAGGAGTTGTCAGCAAACAGTAGGGGCCCAGCTAGGTCGAAGCCTACTGCGGCCTGGGTCTAGTTCCGAAAGGGAGGCTCGGCCCCGGTATAAAAGGCAACGAAGGAACAGGAACGGGTTTTCAGACAGTATAACTCTGACACTATCTCCTGCTCATGATCAGCGGCAGCGACTTCTCCAGCCGTGGCGTGGTTCAAGCCAAGGTCCGGTGGGAAAGGAAATGAGATGCGGTCGCCTCCTTCTGCGAAACAGTGATGTTAGCGAAGGAGATAGCCGCAATGATGGGAGAACAGACATCCCCCAATTTCGATTCATCATCAGACCACTAGACACTAGAGCTTAGCTTGGTTATAGCTATCAGGAAACAGGTTCCGGCAGGGAATTCCACTCCTTAGCAGTACACATAATGAATGTGTTACCAAAATGCTTTGTACGTATGAGTGGGATATCCACCATGTACCGGTGGCGCAACGCCGTACGTCTTGTGGTCCGATGATGGAACGGACTGTACATGTACTGATGTTTAAGTGATTATTCGCATATTCATGTTTTAGTTAATAAGTGTAAATAGATGTACACGGTACAAGACAGTCTCTTTAACTTTCTATTCAACTTTTAATTGCTAATTGAAAACAAAGTAGGCAAGGTGTTAACTATTCAGATAATTTAAACACGAAGAATAATTACCTACATTCATGATACTATGCATTACCACTGCTCTCAAAACGGTGAAGGAAAACATCGTGAGGAAACCGGCATGTCCTAGAACAAAAAATTCGAAGACGTGTGACATCCACTAACCCGCACTGGGCCCGCGTGGTGGATTACGGCCCATTCCCTCTCCTAGAGAGGAGGCCTAAGTCCCAGCAGTGGGAACATTAAAAAGGTTGATGGTGATGATGCTATGGTCCGGAGCGAGGAGGAGTGGCAGGCGGTCGCCAACTTTTGCGAAGTAGTAATGCTAGCAAAGGAGAAGGCCGACCGCATCAGGCAACGGCGCTGTCGCCGCCGCCGGGATTCCAGTTCCGATTTCCGGCCGCCGTAGACGCGGGCTTGTGGACGGCGAGCTATGGGTAGCTCGCTGACCGAACGTCCGGTAACTGTCCGGACTGAGCCCAAGTTCCCGCGCGTCTCAAGGAGTTGTCAGCAACAGCAGGGGCCCAGCTAAGTCGAAGCCTACTGAAGCCAGGGTTAGTTTCGAAGGAGTAGCTCAGCCCCGGTACGAAGGCTTGAAGGAACGGGGTGGGTTTTTATTCAGTAAGAGTCTGACACTATCTCCCGCTCCGCCCAAGAGCGAGGGTTGTCATTAGAGAACAGTTCCGGCTCAAACGCTCATTAGTGTGCGTCCATCGAGCGTAGGTATAAAAAGCGAAGTACATACATGAGATTGTCTTCTGTACCTATCTATTTTGTAGTAGAATGCCCCAATTGTCTATAGACCTGCACTTTGGAGGATTTTAATGAGTACCACTGATGCTGCAGTTTACGCAGTCAACCACCTACTGGGCTCAAACCGTTTAACAACTTTACGATCGATTCCGAACCGAAGCACCCTACGGGGTTCTTCGATTCGATAGAGTAACCGCTCTGGAACTGAGCGAACACAGGTGGGTTTTTCAATCCCCCTCAGTCCACACACAGCGAGAGAAGTTACTCCATGTTTCTCCAGCGTCAAAATTTTAATATCTATTAATCAGGTTATTATTAAAACGACCACCATTCTTTCCAGAC
Source organism: Mythimna albipuncta (assembly GCA_929112965.1). Taxonomy (NCBI): domain Eukaryota; kingdom Metazoa; phylum Arthropoda; class Insecta; order Lepidoptera; family Noctuidae; genus Mythimna; species Mythimna albipuncta. Next base: position 5,665,751 of record OV815985.1, on the reverse strand, counting down.
TCAAAACCAGTAGACAAACGCAAGTTCGACACCCTCCCCCCACAAATGAAGCCGCAGACCACCCGCTCCGTAGTCAGAGGCTGGCTCCAAGACTGCTGGGTGCGTCCACCAGCCGGCATCATGGTGCCGCTCCGGGCTGAGGCGCTGGCGAGAGCGCTGGCTGTGTGGAGCGACCTGACTGTGCCTGAACTGAACAACACACATGTGCTGGTGATGGGGTATGACTCCAATGGTGAGTAGACGTAGGTTGATGGGTTTTGGACAATGTTGTAGATGGATGGAACAATCATATTTGAATGGTGACGAGAGCTGACACCTCGGATACTGGTGTGGTTAAGGTGGACACTCCAGAGTAGCGCGCGAATGGCAGGTGGTTGGTTCCTTCTGAGAGGCAGTTAGCTTTTGAAGGTCTATATGTATAAAAGAAGAAACTGAGTGACCGTCACATCAACGAACATCCCATTTACCTGCTGAGGTCTTCCCGTCATATTATAATTTAGGTGTCTTCAAGATTAGAGTGAATAGGGTCTTAATAAACTAGTGCGCCTCACCATCAGGTAGGATCGCTTCGCATCGAAAAAGATTATTCATTCTGATTAGTATGTGATTATGGTGAACACTCCAAAGTAGCGCGCGAATGGCAGTCGGTCGCCTCCTTCTGCGAAGCAGTTATGCTAGCGGAGAAGGCAGCCACACGCGTGAGGCATTGGACGTCCTCACACCCCAACCACCGCGACCCCGATTTCCAGCCTTCGTAGGCTGTCACGTTAATATCTGCCTTTTTTTATGGTGGGAAAAATCATGCATTGACATCCCCCGCCCTTGGGCGGAGCAGAAGATAGTGTCAGACTCTTACTGACTAAAAGACCCACCCCGTTCCTTCTAGCCTTCATAACGGGGCTCGAGCGCCCTTTCGGATAACCCTGGCCGCAGTAGGCTTCGATCCGGCTGTGTCCCTGCTGTTGCTGACAACTCCTTGAGGCGCGCGGGAACAGTGCGCGCCGTCGACGACTTGGGCTTGGTTCCGGACAGTTACCGGACGGCCGGACAGCGAGCTACCCATTGCTCACTGTGCGACGTTAATTTCTGCCTGATAACTTAAAAAAAAAAAAATTTCGCTTGAATCCTGCGGCGGGGCTCCAAACGAAACCCCTTGAAATTTTCGTTTCGAGTGCAAGCAAAAGTGAACTTAGTGGTAGTCAGGCAGAAGCGTCTTCCACCACCTTCGCCCACTTCTAGATTTATCCACCCTACGCCACTGAGATCAAGTGCCTTGGTCAAGGTTACAAAAATATAATATAATTTGCATCTGAACGGACCTCTTAAGTTCAAAAATACAGAAAACTCGAGCCTGGAAAATACCACACAAACAATACATGTTTTTACAACCTTCACACTAGTGTCAATTAGTTATGTTAATAAACATTACTGATGTCAAATATAATTTGTGTAAGCAACGAATTAGAATGATGGAGAAATATACTCGAATCAATAAAAAAAATATATTTACGGGGTGTTTCAAACCATTTACGCCTTTAAATAAATGCATTAAAAAAATAACACATACATACAGGGTGTAACGGACCACAGAACAAATGAAAGAGGTTAGAATGGCCTTGTGGGTAGGGCTTCGTGCCATAAAGTAAGGCAATGCTCATAGTTCAACTACCAATAGCAAACTTGCGATCTAAGTTTGCGGTGTCTGTTAGTTGCGTAATGCGCGTTCGTATTGGTTTATTGCCTGTAGTGGAATTAAAGGGTGGGAGACAAGCGGCGACACTCGTTGTAGTGCGAATCGGAAAGTACTTCCTATTTAACCTCTTTCATTTTTACTGTGGAGCGAGGAGGAATGGCAGGCGACCGCGATACAATAGCGGAGGGGGGATCGGGCGGCGGAGGTGCTTGATGCGCTAGCATCGCGTCAAGCAGACGTAGGTAGGCATAGCAAAATACAGAGTTTAATTGAATTGTGTAGATAGAACAACGAAATCTTGAAGGTTTGTTTTTGGTAAATGTATTATGTTTTGTAAAAAGTCATAGAACAAAAGTTGTTGTTTATGATGTTAGTAATACAGTCCTGCAAGGTTATTAGTGTTTTACAAATAACCCTATATACATAGATAAGTACTTTTAATTTTTTTATGAATTTATAAAAGCGAGTAATTTTTGAGACACCCTGTGTATTTGCACTTGAGTTAAGTACACCCCGGATTTGACTTTATGAGTCGAGATTTCTCAAGACGAAAATATGACTAGTGCGTTTTGCCAGTGACGGAAAGAGATCGAAATAGAGTTTATTGAGGCCGCTGGAGTCGATTGAGAGGCGAGCCAAGAGAATCATCGGCAATGATGCACTTGTAGAGTCGAAGCTCCAAAGCCTTGAGCATTGCGCGTTTACATTTCGGGGAGTATGCACTGGAATTGCACTATCTAATTCCGCCAAGTACGTTCCATCATCGGACCACAACACAAATTGCCGCCACGGATCTTGAGCGGTGGCTTCAAGTTGCGCAGAAGTCAAATATTCGGTCTCTTTAGTGGTTTGAGACGCGAGGGCGGGGAGTGTCCGTGATTGGTTCGGCGCGCCATCGCGTCATAGACGTCACTCCTGATTCGTTCCCTGCATCGCTGCATGTATCTAACAACGAAGGCGATTGGTTCGCCGCTGACGCCGAGCGCTCAAATCCGTTTCGGCAATTATACGGCGTTGCTCCACCGGTACATGGTAGACATCCCACCCATACGCACAAAGCGTTTAGGGAACATATTTACTGTGTGCACAGCCAAGGAGTGGAATTCCCTGCCAGAGTCTGTGTTTCCTGATAGCTACAACTTAGGGGCTTTTAAGTTATGAGTGAATAGGTTACTTCTAGACAAGCGTGCTCCATCGTCGACCACATCATCGCTTACCATCAGGTGAGGTAGTGGTCAAACGCGAGCGGCCTCGACGGCGTTTTCCTTCAGTAGGCACCCACTTGGAGACGCTTGCCTAATGCAGCTGATATGACCCGCTCAGTCTCATTTCAGACTGGCAGCCTTTTTACCCACGTCTTTTAGACCCGTTATGGAGCGCAACGTGTCGTTCCTTATTCGATCTGTTCTTTTTGCGCACAGAATTCTGCGCTCCATAGGTCTCTGGCAAAGGCGACACTTTTGTAGCTCGATGAGAGACCAGGAGACTATGGAATAGCTCACTGTCCGGCCGTCCGGTAACTGTCCGGACCAAGCCCAAGTCGTCGACGGCGCGCACTGTTCCCGCGCGCCTCAAGGAGTTGTCAGCAACAGCCGGGACCCAGCCGGGTCGAAGCCTACTGGGGCCATGGGTTATCCGAAAGGGCGCTCGCGCCCCGGTATGAAGGCTAGAAGGAACGGGGTGGGTCTTTTAGTCAGTAAGAGTCTGACACTATCTCCCGCTCCGCCCAAAGGCGGGGGATGTCAACGCATGATTCTTTCCCAGCATAAAAAAAACCGGCCAAGTGCGACTCGGACTCGCCCATGGAGGGTTTCGCAGCAGCAAGTAATATAATATAAAAGTTCTTGTAGTTCGTTGTAACTTTGATCGATGTTTTAATAATAGTGTATTTTTTTAGATTTATGACGTTTTAAAAAAAACTACTTACTAGATCTCGTTCAAACCAATTTTCGTTGGTAGTTTACATGGTAATGTATATCACATATTTTATTCAGTTTTATCATTCTCTTATTTTAGAAGTTACAGGGGGGGGGACACACATTTTACCACTTTGGAAGTGTCTCTCGCGTAAACTATTCAATTTAGAAAAAAAAGTTTTTAGAAACCTCAATATCATTTTTGAAGACCTATCCATTGATAACCCACACGTATGGAATTGATGAAAAAAAAAATTTCAGTTTCAGTTCTAAGTATGGGGACCCCCAAAATTTAGTGTTTTTTTTTCTATTTCTGTGTGAAAACCTTAAAGCGGTTCACAGAATACATCTACTTACAAAGTTTCAACTGTATAACTCTTACAGTTTCGGAAAAAAGTGGCTGTGACATACGGACGGACGGACAGACAGACAGACAGACATGACAAATCTATAAGGGTTCTGTTTTTTCCCATTTGGCTACGGAACCCTAAAAAGGGGACTATGGAAATTATATTCTCAAAAACAAACTTCTATCAATAACCATATTACCGACTTTGTACTATGACCGACTTACAAAGTAACGACTCTAGACATCAAACCCGGAACTCAAACCGACAGGACATGAGTGTCCTTCGCACGTAGTACACAAACGATTTACCGTTCTTGCTGTTTTTCTTAGTTTTAATTATAGCTTGTGAAGTTGTGACAAATAATACGGTGAATGTACAGTTAGCAAAATATACAGCACTAGCTTTTGCCCGCGTTTTCGCCCGCAACATAAAATATAGCCTATGTCACTCAGGAATAAAGCAGCTTTCTATCGGTGTAAAATTTTCCGAAATCGATCCAGTACTTTCAGAGATTACCTCCTACAAACAAAAAACAAACTCTACCTCGTTATAATATTAAATTAATAATATAAAATAATAATAAATATTATATACAATAAAGTGTGAACAGTGGCCGCTGCTCTCAAAACGGTGAAGGAAAACATCGTGAGGAAACCGGCATGTCCTAGAACCAAAAAATTCAAAGACATGTGACATTCACCAACCCGCACTGGGCCCGCGTGGTGAATTACGGCCCATTCCCTCTTCTGGAGAGGAGGCCTGAATCCCAGCAGTGGGAACCTTAAAAAGACTGATGATGATAATAGTGTAGAAATGTAGATGCCAACATTTCTGGTTCAAAATAAATGATTTAATTTTGTAGAGTCTTTGAAGTGACGTTTGTGATAGTTAAGTTAAAAGTAACTGAGTCATTCGTCTGCATGTTATATTTTTTGTGTAATCGTCGAGTTATTCATTTATTTAGTATTTTATAAAAGTCATAACTACATAATATAATTAAGCATAACTATAACGAAATATGGTAAGGAATAACTGTATCGAATTATTTTAATCAGTTTTCTGTTACCACTTTTTTTATGATTATTGATAGGCTCGCGTTTGACCACTATCTCACCTGATGGTAAGCGATGATGTGGTCGACGATGGAGCACGTTTGCTTATAAGTAACCTATTCACTCTTGACTTAAATATCTTAAGTGGTAGCTATCAGGAAACACAGACTTCGGCAGTTAATTCCACTCCTTAGCTATACGCACAGTAAAGAAGTTATTGTGAACCAAAATTCAGAGTTTGAGCCGGAACTTTTCGACGAGCGGGCCGAGACGCTCCGAGATGTCAAGTCTGTGAGCGGTGTCTATGTGTGCGTTGCTCGAGCGCGCTTTGTATGTAGATTGACTTCTGTACCTATCTATTTTGTGCTTTACGGTTCCGAGATATACTGATGCAAGTCCCAACGTATGATTTTTTTTTAATCATTTAAATTAACTTACCAAAATTAAAATTACGAGTAGCAACAGCCTCAAAATGTATGTACGTACCTGTAATAAAAACATAAAGAAAATTAAATGATAAAACAGTCATAATATTAACATAAATACATAATTAAATAATTTAAATAATTCGTACACAAAACGTTATAATACTCGAACATTTTTTGCTAAAAACGTAAAATTACACATATTTTATGTATTTTTTTAATTAATATAAACTAGTGCTTGACTGCGATCCCACCTGATGGTAAGCAGTGATGCAATCGTTGATGGTGAGGCGCACTAGTTTATTAAGAGCCTATTCACTCTTGCCTTAAGGCGTATAGTCCCTTGAACCATCTGGCCGAAATTATGTGAACGCAACTCTCGCACTCGCCTTGGCGGCACTACGCAAATCTATGCATTTATTTGCGGCCAGCAGCGCCCGGAAAGCGCTTTAAATCCATTTTCTCTGCGAGATATTGATTGATTTACATATGCAATGTTCACTTTGAAGAATATTTAACCACCAATTTTTATGTGTAAAAATGTTTCTAAAGGTCCAAGCCGTTTCGAAGGAGTAGGGAAAAGTTGCGAAAAGTTGGGAATTTGCTAAATATTTTTTTTTGACAAAAGTATCAATTGCACGAAAAAATCAAATGTTTATATTATTGCTCATGAATCTATAATAAACATATATTTTTTTCAAACCAATTGACTTAGCCGTTACGGAGGAGTAGGCCTCAGAAAATCACTGTTTTATGGCACTTCGGGCGCTTGGCCCTTAAAGACCGCAGCAGATAAATTGTTCCAGTCCCTCGATGTACGTGGTCTAAACGACGAGACGAAACGCTTGGTCCGGACCGTAGAGGTTTCAACAACATAAGGGTAGATATTCGCCGTTCGTCGGCTTGTCCGATGGTAGAAGTGAGATAGTGGAATCAAGTCATGTAATTCCTGCGCACAATCTCCAAAATGCAAATTTATTAAACAATAGCTGTGCCCGCGACTTCGTTCGCGTGGACTACAGGATTTTGAATTTATTTTTCTAAAATAAAAATAATAAAACCTACGTTACTCCTTATTACATCAGCTACCTGCCAAAAAAGTCCCGTCTAAATCGGTCCAGCCATTTCAGAGATTAGCCCGGAAAAACCGACAGACAGACAAAAATTTAAAAAAAATGTTATTTTGGTGTATGTACCGTATATTCATATGCATGTAGTAAAAAGCAGTTATTTCAATATTACAAACAGACACTCCAATTTTATTTATATGTATAGATTTCCAAGTTGTAAGGTATTTATTTTATGTTTGTATGTATTTTACATCAAATCTTGCAAATGAATGTTAACCCTTCAAACACCCGCATCGGATTGATTCGAAAGAAATAAAGAAACGAAAGAAAGAAAGAAAACACGTTTATTCGGCACATAAAACACACATTGAAATAACAATTATGGAGACACATAATTTTAAAAATACATACACATTGTGTGTCTCACGGCTGCGCCAAATAGGTCCAGGGGTGCTATTCTCTAAGAAAGCGCAGCGCTGGCACAGCGACGAGTCGTCAGCGCAGTACATTGAATTAACAACCCAATGTCCCTTTACATTGGATTGTTAATTCAATGTATTGCGCTCACGACTCGTCGCTGTGCCAGCGCTGCGCTTTCTTAGAGAATAGCACCCCAGTTCAGCATAGTGCCAGGCCACTACGTAGCAGTTGCCTGACGCTGGATTTGACGAGTGTTCTCGCGTCTTATTCGCTAGAGTCGTGTGGTCGCGACTGGGTACTCCATCTCGTTTAGCTCTTCAATCCCCATAGGTGACAGAAGAGCTGACGAGATGCGAGTACTTGGTCGTGGATGTGCGATCCTGGTGGAATAAACATCAGTGTTTGTCGGATAGAGGTATCCGATATAGACGGTTAAAAGGTTAAGGCGTATAGTCCCTTGGACCATCTGACCGAAATTATGTGAACGCAACTCTCACACTCGCCTAGGCGGCAATACGCAAATCTGTGCATTTATTTGCGGCCAGCAGCGCCCGGAAAGCGCTTTAAATCCATTTTCTCTGCGAGATATTGATTGACTTACTTATGCAATGTTCACTTTGAAGAATATTTAGTCACCAATTTTTATGTGTAAAAATGTTTCTAAAGGTCCAAGCCGTTTCGAAGGAGTAGGGAAAAGTTGCGAAATTGCTAAATATTTTTTTTTTTGACAAAAGTATTAATTGCACGATAAAATCAAATGTTGATATTATTGTTCATGAATCTATAATAAACATATATTTTTTTCAAACCAATTGACCTAGCCGTTACGGCGGAGTAGGCCTCAGAAAATCACTGTTTTATGACACTTTTCGGGCGTTTGGCCCTTAAAGAAGAAACATCATGCTTGTTTGCATGTATACAATAATTGCGTCATGCTTGTCATAAATTAACAAGCTTATACATGATTAATTTACTTGTTTGTTACAAGTTTTTCAACTAATTGTACAATTTATTGTAAATAACTTAAACTGTTTTTTTTTATTCAAATCGATCAAAACGCTTTTAAAACTGACAGATTTTCCGTCATGTATACAAAGTTAAATTTAGTACCTATATGTGAAACGAGATGGAGCCAGTCGTATGATGGGAAAAATCATCCAATAACAACACCCGCTCTTGGGCGGAACGGGAGATAGTGTCAGACTCTTACTGACTAAAAGCCCACCCCGTTCCTTCTAGCCTTCATACCGGGGCTCGAGTTCCCTTTCGGATAACCCTGGCCCCAGTAGGCTTCGACCCGGCTAGGTCCCTGCTGTTGCTGACAACTCCTTGAGAAGCGCGGGAACAGTGCGCGTCGTTGCCGACTTGAAACAGACGACCCTTTTTTTTATGGTGGGAAAAAATCATGCATTGACATCCTCCGCCCTTGGGCGGAGCGGGTGATAGTGTCAGACTCTTACTGACTAAAAGACCCACCCCGTTCCTTCTAGCCTTCATACCGGGGCTCGAGCGCCCTTTTGGATAACCCTGGCCCCAGTAGAAACAGACGACCCTGGCGAATAGAATGCGAAAACACTTGTCGAATCAATCCGACGCGAGTGTTTGAAGGGTTAAATCCGTTTGGCCATTTGACGTTTTTAGGTGGGAAATTATCTAATGACATCTCCTGCTCATAGACGGAGAGGGAGGGCGTGTCAGACTTTTACTGAGTAAAACCCACTCCAGCTCCTTCTTTGCCTTCGTTCTACCCATGGCCTCGAAGGCTTTGACCCTGCTAAGCCTAGGAGTGGCAGGCGGTAGGAGTGGCAGGCGGTCGCCGACTTCTGCGAAGCAGTAATGCTCGCTAAGGAGGAGGCCGACCGCATCAGGCAACTGCGCTCTCACCGCCGCCGGGATTCCGATACCGATTTCCAGCCACCGTAGGCGCGGGCTTGCGGACAGTGAGCAATGGGTAGCTCGCTGTCCGGCCGTCCGGTAACTGTCCGGACCAAGCCCAAGTCGTCGACGGCGCGCGCTGTTCCCGCGCGCCTCAAGGAGTTGTCAGCAACAGCAGGGACCCAGCCGGGTCGAAGCCTACTGGGGCCAGGGTTATCCGAAAGGGCGCTCGAGCCCCGGTATGAAGGCTTGAAGGAACTGGATGGGTTTCTTAGTCAGTAAGAGTCTGACACTATCTCCCGCTCCGCCCAAGAGCGGGGGTTGTCATAAGATGATTTTTCCAATCGAAAAAAAAAAAAAAAAACCTGCTAAGCCTACGGTTTGCTAACATCTCTTTGAGGAGCGCGTGAATCACTACGCCCATCGACGACTTCGGCTCGTCCCGGACGGTTACCGGACGGTGGGATGCGCCATCCGCAAGCCCGCGCCTACGGTAGCTGGAAATCGGGATCGGACTCCCGGCGGCTCCTTTGCTAGCATTACTGTTTCGCAGATGAAGGCGACCGCCTGCCACTCCTCGCTCCGGACCATGGCCTGTACCAAGGCCTGGTTTGGAGGAGTAAAAACATACATGCATAGAAATATCTTCATATTTTTGTGTCAAACAAAATATTTTCCACGTCATAGTCCAAGTATTTACGTATAGTCTGCATTATTATGCTATTTAACATCACACAAACGATTGGTCACGCCGAATTGTCATTTAAATCATACGAGATATATTTTTACAGACAAAGTTTAAGTTACTATACCTGTCATGTTTCATTGAGGCGTAGGAAGTATCAGCCTTATTGTTCCCACTGCTGGGACACAGGCCTTCTCTCTAGGAGATGGAATGGGTCGTGGTCTACCACGCGGGCCCAGTGCGTGTCGTTTTCATACTACGAAAAACGATTCTTCAAAAAAAATTTGAAAGATCGATTTCAATTACGGCCGAAACTGGAACAGAGGCCGAAATTAGTAACGGTTTCGGCTTTGACTGCAAATCGAGTTTTGGCCGGTCACTATATAAGAAAACAATTCTACAGTAAACTAATTAGCTTGAAAAATCCTTCAGGCCATTTTTAGGGTTCCGTAGTCAACTAGGAACCCTTATAGTTTCGCCATGTCTGTCTGTCTGTCCATCCTCGCTTAATCTCTGGGACCGTTAGCACTAGAAAGCTGAAATTTGGTACCAATATCAATCACGCCGACAAAGTGGTAAAATAAAAATTGGAAAAAAAATGTTTTATTAGGGTAACCTAGGGGGCTACCCTAATAAAACATTTTTTTCCAATTTGTAAAGTGAGAAGTGATTTTTTTTTTTATTTCCACCCTAACGTGTGATATATCGTTGGATAGGTATTAAAAAATGAATAGGGGTTTACTAAAATCATTTTTTGATAATGTCTATAATTTCGGAAATACTCGCTCCAAAAGTAAAAAACAATGTGTGTCCCCTTCTAACTTTTGAACCATAAGTTTAGAAAATATGAAAAAAATTTGAAAAGTAGAACTTTATAAGAACTTTCTAGGAAAATTATTTTGAACTTGATGGAAAGAACAGTTTTTGTACAAAAAGACAAAAAGGTTCTACAAAATAATTTCTGGACTAAGTTTGTAGTATAATCGTTTATGCAAGCATTTTTTTAAACTCATAAGTGGGTACACTTATTGTGACGGACGGGAAACTACGGAACCCTACACTGAGCGTGACCCGACACGCTCTTGGCCGGTTTTCGGCCGGTCGGCCGGTATCACAAAATGTGTTGGTAAGCGCATAATTCAACAACGCCTCGACCGATTTCGCAAATTATTTTTTTGTTGTGTTCGTTATTATGAGGAGAAGGTTCTTATGGAAAAAAAAAATGAAAATTAGTGTAGTGTAGGGTAGAGTAGGGTAGTGTAGGGTAGTGTAGGGTAGAGTAAGGTAGAGGAGGGTAGAGTACGATAGAGTAGAGTAGGGTAGAGTAGAGTAGGGTAGAGTAGGGTAGAGTAGGGTATAGTAGGCTGAAGTGGGGAAGAGCGGGTGGGAAGCCGCGCGGGCAAAAGCTAGTAGGATATATTTAGATCCAGCGGTTTTGATCTATAGGTATGAAATTGTATAAATTTTGTTTTATTAATATTAACTTTCAAATTATTAGCCTCTAACCACTCTATAGTTCTTTGGAGAGCAATGTTAATTTCGTTTTCATACGAGCTCTTATCGTGTCCCTTGATTATAATTGCAAATATTGATTGATTTACTTATGCAATGTTCACTTTGAAGAATATTTAACCACCAATTTTTATGTGTAAAAATGTTTCTAAAGATCCAAGCTGTTTCGAAGGAGTAGGGAAAAGTTGCAAAATTGCTAAATATTTTTTTAGACAATAGTATAAATAGCACGAAAAAATCAAATGTTGATAATGTTGTTCATGAATCTATAATAAATATTTTTTTTACCTGGCCGTTATTGAGGAGTAGGCTTCAGAAAGTCACTGTTTTATGGCACTTTTCGGGCGCTTGGGCCTTAAGTCAAGAGTGAATAGATTACTTCTAGACAAGCATCCATCGTCGACCACATCTATCTATAATATAAAAATGAATCGCAAAATGTGTTGGTAAGCGCATAACTCAACAACGCATGGGCCGATTTCGCTAATTTTTTTTTTGTTGTGTTCGTTATTATGAGGAGAAGGTTCTTATGGAAAAAAAATGAACATTAGGGTAGAGTAGGGTAGAGTAGGGTAGAGGAGGGTAGAGTAGGGTAGAGTAGAGTAGAGTAGGGTAGGGTAGAGTAGGGTAGAGTAGGATAGAGTAGGGTAGAGTAGGGTAGAGTAGGGTAGAGTAGAGTAGAGTAGGGTAGGGTAGAGTAGGGTAGAGTAGAGTAGGGTAGGGTAGGGTAGGGTAGAGTAGGGTAGGGTAGAGTAGGGTAGAGTAGGGTAGAGTAGGGTAGAGTGGGGTAGAGTAGGGTAGAGTAGGGTAGAGTAGGGTAGAATAGGGTAGAGTAGGGTAGAGTAGTAGAGTATAGTAGGCTGAAGTAGGGAAGAGCGGGAGCGAAGCCGCGCGGGCAAAAGCTAGTATATATATAAAAATGAAACCCTATTTCCCTTGGTCACGCCATCACGCGTGAACGGCTGGACCGATTTTGCTAATTGTTTTTTGTTGTGTCATGTATTGTCAGGAGAAGGTTCTTATGGATAAAATAAATTAAAATTAGGGAAGAGCAGGGTATAGTAGGGTGGAGTAGGGAAGAGCAGCACGCTTAGCCAAGTTGTTATTCTGCAATCGTTAACGCTGTCGAAAAGTGATGAAAAGTATGGGAATGACGTCAGCTCAACGTAAAATCGCGTGGTCAAAAACAAACGAATAGACAATTCGTAGCCAAGTTCACATCGTTCAAAATCGTTTCTACAATGTTTAACGCTACATCCTTTGATAGACAAACGCTACATTATAGAACGAGCGGCCGACTTAGGCGCGTCAACATGGCTACCAACTTATCGTTTCTACAATTGCTGTCACCGAGGTGTTACCGATTAGACAATGGAATTCGATTGTAACTTGGCTAGGGGGGCAGGAGCGAAATCGCGTGGATAAAAGCTAGTCAACAAAAATAAAAATAATAAATCAACAGGCCTGTCAATATCCGTGCGAATCAGAGGTGGGTAACCAGTATTGAAAAACATTGACTAGCAGTTATAGATTACGAAAAAAATACGACCGAGAACTATGAATCTTAAAATAGTCACGGTGCTAATGCGTTTTTTTTTTTAGTGAAGTTCAATGTCTGTTTTAATTATTCGCAAATCGATTCCTTGAAGATATTATGATGTAAAATTGATGTAGTTTTAGATTTCAAGTGTCTGCGTAACTGGACAATATGTGGAATCATTGAAACAGGCGCCATCTCTGTGAAATAGAGCTGAGAACTTTATTGTACAGTAGGAAGTCAAATATTTGGTCTCTTTAGTGGTGCGAAGTGAGACGCGGGGGCGGGGAGTGTCAGTGATTGGCTGGTCGCGCCATTGCGTCATAGACGTCACTCCTCGTTTCGTTCGTTTCGTTGCTGCATGTATCTAACAACGAAGACGATGGGTTTGCCAATGTATGGAATGCGCAAAGCGATCCCCACTATGACGCCGAGCGCTCAAGATCCGTGATGGCAACAGTACATTCATAATCTAATGGTAAACAAATGAACTTCATATCTATGAAGACATACTCGTAGCTTAAAGGACAAGCCATGGGTAAAAATCATCCAAATGACATCTGCGCCCAAAGGAGGGACAGTGTCAGACTCTTACTAACTGAAAAACCCACCCCATTCCTTCGTGCCTTTCATACCGGGACTGAGCTACCTTTCGGAGCTAACCCTGGCCCCAGTAGGCTTCGACCCAGTTTGAACCATTTTTTTTTTTGGTTCGGAAAATCATCCAATGACATCCCCTCCTTTGGGCGGAGCGGTAGATAGTGTCAGAGTCTTACTGACTAATACTAACTGAAAAACCCACCCCATTCCTTCGTGCCTTTCATACCGGGACTGAGCTACCTTTCGGATCTAACCCTGGCCCCAGTAGGCTTCGACCCAGTTTGAACCATTTTTTTTTTGTTTTGGGCGGAGCGGTAGATAGTGTAAGAGTCTTACTGACTAAAAAAACCCACCTCGTTCCTTCGTGCCTGTCTTACCGGGACTGAGCTACCTTTCGGAGCTAACCCTGGCCCCAGTAGGCTTCGACTCAACTTGAACCATTTTTTTTTTGTTTGGTGGTGAAAATCATCCAATGACATCCCCCGCTCTTGAGCGGAGCGGGAGATAGTGTCAGAGTCTTACTGACTTAAAAACCCACCCCGTTCCTTCAAGCCTTTCATACCGGGGCTGATCTACCTTTGAGCCCCTGCTGTTGCTGTCAACTCTTTGAGGCGCGCGGGAACAGTGCGCGCTGCCGACGACTTGGGCTCGGACGGTCGGACAGCGAGCTACCCATTGTTCGCCAACAGCAAGCCCGCACCTAAGTTACCCTTAACGTTTCAAAGTCACTTTCTCGTTCAAAAATCATGAATAATCAAGATCTAATAAATAACAAATGGACGGGAAAACTCAAGTGAACGACCAGATCTTGGGAAAGGCGAAGTAACCTTGTATCATAATTATGTAACATATCCGTCACGCCCCAGTTCGAAGCCGAGCATTGGCAGCAAAAACGTGCCGACTGGCTAGCAAAAAAACCTTCTAGCTAAGCGCGAATCGGTTGGTAGTCAGAATATTCTCTAGTTGAATATTTGGTACGTATACGAGGTCCACAATGGGCCTAATCAGAAGGCTTAGGCGTATAGTCCCTTGAACCATCTGACCGAAATTATGTGAACGCAACTCTCGCACTCGCCTAGGCGGCAGTACGCAAACCTATGCATTTATTTGCGGCCAGCAGCGCCCGGAAAGCGCTTTAAATCCATTTTCTCTGCGAGATATTGATTGATTTACATATGCAATGTTCACTTTGAAGGATATTTAACCACCAATTTTTATGTGTAAAAATGTTTCTAAAGGTCCAAGCCGTTTCGAAGGAGTAGGGAAAAGTTGCGAAATTGCTAAATATTTTCTTTTGACAAAAGTATTAATTGCACGAAAAAATCAAATGTTGATATTATTGTTTATGAATCTATAATAAACATATATTTTTTTCAAACCAATTGACCTAGCCGTTACGGAGGAGTAAGCCTCAGAAAATCACTGTTTTATGGCACTTTTCGGGAGCTTGGCCCTTAAAGTCATCCAAAGAGCAATGGAAAGGGACGCTCGGAGTTTCCTTGCATGATCGAGTCAGAAAGCTCGTATAACAGATGGTCAAATACGGCGTGCAATGTTCCCGCGCGCCTTAAAGAGTCGTCAGCAAGAGCAGGGGCCCAGCCGGATCGAAGCCTACCGGGGCCAGGGTTATCCGAAAGGAAAGGGAAGCTCAGTCCCGGTACGAAAGGCACGAAGGAACGGGGTGGGCATTTAGTCAGTAAGAGTCTGACACTATCTCCCGCTCCGCACAAGAGCTGGGGTTGTCATTGGATGGTCGAATTTGGAATGAGACTTTTCACGTTATCGAGACGATTTAATGTCACCATGAAATCAAGGCGGAACTCCAATTCTTATAATAACGTGTGGCAATCTGTTCGAAACGGAAATAAGTATGATTATTGTGTTAGCTTGTTTATAATAGATAATAAAAATGATTATCTTTTTATTATTTTCACACTTTTGATTATTATGTTAATCGAAACTATTTCACAGATTTAATTACTAATCAAAGCAGTGAAAACGGGGGTCCTTCAAACCAGGCATGGTAATAGTTATCGCAACTTTGAATCGCAAAGAGCAAGTGAAAGAACAGAAGTGGGGTTTAGTCAGTAAAAGTCTGCTTCTCCACCTAGGAGGAACTTTGTGTTATTTCAGATGTTCTTTGCATTCCAGAACAGTAGATGTTTTCTTTCGAAATAATCTCTCGACTCTGGCCCCCTAGCCAAGTTACAACCGTTTCGTTCCGTTTCTCTTACATCGAACGCCTGGATTTGGCCACGCCCCCGATTCTCTTGTTCTGACCACGTGACTGAGCGTTGAGATGACGTCATTCCCGTACAATTGAAGTTTTTTTTTTCTACTAGCTTTAACGATTGCAGATTAACAACTTGGCTCGGATCAGATTTATCGGTTCCATTTTGTAATAGCAGTGTGTTTTGTCCGCAGGTGTTAACTGGAGGTCAAGACACAACCTTCAGCCCACCAGCGCTAACAATGGAGAGAAGACGGTAGCACAGGCACTGTCAAAGCTTTTGCTCAAATATCAGGTACAAATTATGGAATTTTATTTTCTATTTACCCTGCCCCCAGAAGGGTTATTTTTTTCACGCGTAATCTTGAATGTATGTATGTAATAATATTTTTTAGGTTTTCGTACCTCAAAAGGAAAAGACAGACAGACATATGAACAGACAACAAAGTGATCCTACACTTTGTTGTCTGTCCGTATGTTTGTCTGTTTGTCAAGACCCTTTACCTCGGTGACGCGCGGAGGTATCGAGTTGAAAACCATATACTCAGATCTGCGGTTCCTTGAAGCTGTGAAAAAATCCAACTTCTAAGTTAACGAAAAATAAAGATATGGTCGTATAAATAAGTCGCAAAACACGAAAATTTCAAAATTCATAGGGTATTAAGGGGTCCCCCCGCTGACCTAGAAATTGTGGTTACGTCACAAAAAAATCATGCAGTGCTTGGACACCCCAAGTAGGTATTCTATACATTGTCTAGATACCTGAATCATACAGATTGCCGGGAACTTACTAAATCAAAGTCAAAATATTTTATTTCACATAGGCCTACATGGGCACTTATAAGACGTCAGAAGCTAGCGCACATTTCCAAATTAGTCGTTTCCTATGGAGAAGAACCGGCAAGAAACTCCATGGTTACTGTTGTAAAAAAGTGTTTGTAATCATAATATTGATAGATATTATGTAAGAACAGTGTAGATCAGTCCATATTGTACAAAAAATCACAATATAATAATATAGATAGATTTATTCTGAAGAATAAATAACATAATATAATTTTCTGTCTCCGTTTACTGCAGTGGATCGTATATTGTTTAATCCTTTCCTTAATGTGTCTTAAATCTTTCCACAGGGAGTGAACACAGATGCAACTAGCGACGGAACAATGCGAGCGTTGGCAACTGCTGCTAAACTAGTGCCATATGACAGCGCACTGTTCCTGATGACTGACAAGGGACCTGGTGATCCTCAGAGGCTGCCGTTAGCGCTGAGGGCATTGGTGGAGAAGAGACTGAAGGTAAGAAGCTGGAGAGTCTAACTTTATTTTTATTTTTGACGAGACAGTAATATTACAGCATGATGGTTTTACTTGCCAGGTCTACACCATATGGACGGATCCGAACCATCCTTCGGAGGAGTCTGAAGAAGCTCTTCAGGAATTGAGGAATGTCTCCAAACACACTGAGGGTGACGTGATGCCGTATCCCTTGCAAGTTATGGTAAGGACTGTCTTTATAGAAGCATTTATGTATTTTTTTGCGGTCATTCATCTACTAATTTTCATCCCAAATGGAGATGATTGATAGAACACGTGTCAGACCTTTACTGATTTAGAGCTCATACACATGAGCAGCATGTTGCCATTGATAGAGGTGACAGCAGCCGTCGACTTACAGTGACCTACTTAACATACACGTCGGTGCCGCTGATCTTCAAAGTTGGAATTTCAACGACCACCGTCGACGCATCACCAGCTGCCGCTGACGCGTCGGCGGCTGCAGTTACCTCTGCCGTTGGCAACATACCTCTCGTGAGTATGAGCTCTAAAACCTACCAGTGTTGCCCTTCGAACAATTCCACCAGCCCACATTTCTAACCCAAACACAGCAGTAAATATTGTTGATAAGGATCAACCAGGTCTAAAGAGACGACCCTAGAAGGTCTGACTGACAACTGACCATCAGATTATGCTGATATATGGTGCTTCTTTAGATAACCTCCTTGGATAACTAAGGTTTAAAAGGATCAAAATTAGAAATTGGGGATCTTAGCAAAGGTGAGACGGTATTTCACGCTGGAACAGCTGCTCAACCTCTATCAAGCACAAGTTCGATCGTGTAAGGAGTACTGCTCTCATCTTTGGGATGGGTCAGCCAAATACCAGCTGGATGCACTAGAATCTATTGAAAAGCGTGCCAAGAAGATCATAGGCAATGATGCTCTTGTGAAGTCAAAACTCCAAAGTCTTGAGCATCGACGCCGAGTTGCTAGCTTGTCTGTTTTCTATCGTTTACACTTCGGGGAGTGTGCACTAGAGTTTTTATTTCGCACAATTTAATTCCGCCATGTCCGTTCCATTATCAGACCACAAGACGTACGGCGTTGCGCCACTGGTACATGGCTTACTTTTAAACTGGGGTCTTTAAGTCAAGAGTGAATAGATTGCTTCTAGGCAAGCGTGCTCCATCGTCGGCCACATCATCGCTTACCATCAGGTGAGATTGTGGTCAAACGCGAGCTTATCCATTATAAAAAAAGGAGTATTGATTTTCCTTGTAAGTGGACTGTCTGATAGGCAGTAGGCGCTCCAAATAAAATACTGGTATTCAACATTATTCGGTTGGGCTCGAAGCCGAACAAGACATACTCGTAGTTTGAAAAAGAGGACAAATGTTGACATACCTTACTTTCCATTTCACAAGTTTCTCGAAGAATTCTAACAGAAGGCACTTATTTTCAATGTATATTGCAACTTTCAAGTTATTTTCTATCATTAAATAGATTTTTAGTGCTTCAAGATCATCGTTAGACAGGAATATTGCTTAGTTTGTTACGAGATTGCAATTTTATGGGATCTCTGATGGTTTTAAAATCTATAGCAACTCCGCTTCACTTTTTTGGACCGACCGACATTTGACTATTCAAACGTGCCTGCAAATGGTCTATTTGAAATAAATATTTTTGATTCTTATCTATACACCACAATTTTTTAATTAGTACACATACTTCAAGGGCTTACTAAAAAAGCACTTGTTATTTTATAAGTAAAATCACAATAAATAATATTCATAAACAGCAAAGTTATTAGCGTTGGTTTATGTCCCAAAACGTCACTCAACTTATGGAAATATTGTGCAGGCTATTGATTAATGAATGAATAAGTGACAATTATTAAGGGCCCGCAGTATTTTCTACCAGCATTTGTTAAATATGATTGATTCTGTGATGAATTTACCTTTTTGTGGTCAATTTTAGGATTTCCGTTTTTTCTACTTTTAACTACAAAAATATGATCAGTGACGGGTACAGATAGAGCCCCATTTTTTTGTGTACTAATTAAAAAATATGGGTGTATATATAAAAGCGAATCACCATTCACTGATAAATCTCGAAATCTCAAAAACTACAACACCTACAAACCTAAAATTTGGCAGGTAGGTTCCTTAAGGGGTGTAGACAACCGCTGAGAACGGATTTTACGAAACTCCACCCCTAAACTAAACTCTGCCCTATAAAGGTGAAAAACACCTTTCGGAAACAAACACTGTGACATGAGATTTATATATTAAAAAAAAAGACATGCTGCAACGAACGAATCAGGAGTGACGTTTATGACGCGATGGCGCTGCCAGCCAATCACTGACACTCCCCGCACCCGCGTCGCACTTCGCACCACTAAAGAGATCGAATATTTGACTTCAAAATGTTGCATAGAAACAGATTAAAGTATATTCCGTTGCTAAATTGGAAAAAACAATACATTTACTTTTGTGTATGACATCAATATTAAAAAAAATAAATACAAAAAGCGAATTCCTCGCGGAAGAATTCCAATCAGTTTTAAGTATCGAATATATTTTTAATGTTACTATCCTCGTTTACAAACCATTTAGAATCGAAAGTAAATATTTAGTGGCCATTTGAATCAACTAGAAATATGCATATAAATATTTATTGTATCTTTGAAAGAGATACAAACCTAGTTCCCACAAATATCCTTTTTAGGGTTCCGTAGCCAAATGGCAAAAAACAGAACCATTATAGATTCGTCATGTCTGTCTGTCTGTCCGTCCGTATGTCACAGCCACTTTTTTCCGAAACTATAAGAGCTATACTGTTAAAACTTAGTAAGTAGATGTATTCTGTGAACCGCATTAAGATTTTCACACAAAAATAGAAAAAAAGCAATAAATTTTGGGGGTCTCCTCCATGCTTAGAACTGAAACTCAAAAAAATTTTTTTAACAAACCCATACGTGTGGGATACAAGGTGTAAGGGACAGCCCCCACAAACTTTAAGGGCTTGCTTAGTAGACGAAACTGAACAACCATCGACAAAATTTTTTTTCAGGAAAGGAAAAAAAAAATCGGCCTCGATGATTTTTTTTTTTCGTTTCCTGAAAAAATAATCTTGTGGAAGGTGGTTTCACCATTCACCCTGAGTAACATAGGCTATATTTATTGCCCGTGCGAAGCCGGGACGGGCCACTAGTCAATAATATGTATGTATTTAGAAATATATAAATATGTTTATCAGTTGTCTAGTACTCATAACACAAGCTCTGCTTAGCTTGGGACTAGACGGCGTTGTGTGATAGTTAAGGAATATTATTATTATTTATTATTACCTATTGGCGAGGCGGGAGGGTCGTCTTCGTTGCCTTTCATTCCAGGCCGAGTCGAAGATTTCTGGGGCCATCCCCAGGAGGCTTCGACTCTGCTGAGTCCCTACGGTTCGCTGACATCTCCTATACTAAGCCGACCTATTTATTTCACTACCCACCCATTTCCGCTACCTAACTATTTAATTTAACCCCCGACATAGTCGAATATAAAGAACTAAATACTGGTTCCAGGACATGGAGGAATCTGGTAAGCTGGCTGCGGAAACTGAACTTGAGCCGTGGAACCCGCTGGACAAGCAAGGAAGAAGGGGAAGATTGAATAATGACCTGTCTTTGGAGAAATTTGATGTGAGTATGAATGAAATACAGTAGCGGGGTGGCGAGCGGCAAAGCATCGGTAGGCGGGCACACGCTTCTATGAGCAGCGTCTCGTAACGACCACAAAATAGTTAGGTACAGAAGACAATCTCATGTATGTACTTCACTTTTTATACCTACGCTCGGTGGACGCACACTAATGAGCGTTTGAGCCGGAATTGTTTGACGAGTGATCTGAGACGCGACCGAGATATCATGTCGTGAGCGGTGTCTATGTGTGCGTTGTGAGAGCGCGCTTTGTATGTAGATTGACTTCTGTACCTATATATTTTGTGTAGCGAACTTCAAACCTTTTAATACTTTTGTTCTAACCATTCGCCTACCGCTCACAGTGGTAAGGCGACCTATGAAAATCTGAAATTTTACGTGAACTTTGGACCTCCATAATGTACTCATATATTCAAAATATAAAAAAGTACATCAATAGAAGCCGTGCACATTGAATCGAGATTTATGAATGACTACAATTTTTCTCAAAAACTTTTAAGGGTTTTAAAAAAAAAACACGTATTTCTTGGAACAAGTTTTGTGATATATTCGAGTAAATCACGGAATTATCGAATGTTAGTAGAGTTTCCAGGCGTTGTCTTTTTTTTTTCGCGTTACCTCTTCATCAAACATCGCGTTGGATTGCGTTAGATGAATCAACAAGATTTCCAAACAGTACTAATAAACCAATACGAACGCGCATCACGCAACTAACAGACCACGCACACTTAGATCGCAGGTTTGCGATTGGTAGTTGATCTATGAGCATTGCCCTGCCTGCCTGCATGAGGCGAGCCATAAATCGCCTGCCCCGCCCACAAGGCCATTCTAACCTCTTTCATCTGTTTTGTGGTGTTTATAGTAATCTTCTTTGAATATTATATAATATACATTCATTCTCTTTGGCAGTTACTCCTGGTTCGTCGCGGAGGAGGCCAAGCGATATCCCTGGGAGTTCCCGTCGAGAATGGAGTGACAGCAATGAGGGTATTCATCGAAGGTGCCGTGGAGCATGCTGTCCTTTACCCACCTAATGATGGTTAGTATCTTTTGTCATTTTCTTTGTCAAACCGATAGGTAATAGATAGGTATAGAAGACAATGTACTTCACTTTTTATACCTACGCTCGGTGGACGCACACTAATGAGCGTTTGAACCGGAACTGTTCGACGAGTGGTCCGAGACGCGACCGAGACATCGTGTCCGTGAGCGGTGTCTGTTTGCGTTGCTCGAGCGCGCTTTTTATGTAGATTGACTTCTGTACCTATCTATATTGTGTCCTAACCCACTTATTCGAGTGCCCAAAGTGTCCTTACACCTACACTTTGTAGGACCGCTGCTATAAAAGCCCCGCAGGAAATTTGGATTATCCATACAAACTTTAGACCCCTGTTTTACCCCCTTAGAGTTTGAGTTTCGTAAAATCCGTTCTTAGCGGATGTCTACACCTGGAGTGTGCACTAGAGTTATACAATTTAATTCCGCCAAGTCCGTTCCATCATCGGACCACAAGACATACGGCGTTGCGCCACCGGTACATGGTGGACATCCCACCTATACGTACAAACAAAGCGTTTTGGGAGTAAATTCATTATGCGTACAGCTAAGGAATGGAATTCCCTGCCGGAGTCTGTTTCCTGATAGCTGTTGGTCAAGAGTGATTAGATTTCTTCTAGGCAAGCGTGTTCCATCGTCGGCCACATCATCGCTTACCACCAGGTGAGATTGTGGTCAAACGCGAGCCTATCCATTATTAAAAAAAAAAGAACCTACCAGCAAAGTTTTAAGTTTATAGGTGTTATAGTTTCTGAGATTTCTGTGATTAATCAGTGAGTGGTATTTCGCTTTTAAAAATTCTGTTATAAAGAGCGAGAGAAGACATGGGACGTCAATTAAATATTATTTCCATGATCAAAACAAAACCTTTCACCTTGACCCGCATGGCACATACGAAGCCATTACTATACAATACAAATTACAACGAAAATGACCATGTTTCAATGAAATGATGATGATTACTATGATTACGTAATCACCGGGTTCCGGCTGTCACAACATCATGTGTTTTGATAGGAAAATTGCTGGATTTTGTCATGGATGTTCATGATAACAAGGCTTAAGAAGGCCCGATTTAAGGGTTCAAGCCGAGCATTTGGCCAGAGCGATAAAACATGAGAGGCGGCAATACTGACTTATTCCTATCTTCCAACCTAGCTATTAGCCATACACACCCAAGTAGGCAGGTTAACAGCAGGGACCCAGCCGGGTCGAAGCCTACTGGGGCCAGGGTTATCCGAAAGGGCGCTCGAGCCCCGGTATGAAGGCTAGAAGAAACGGGGTGGGTCTTTTAATCAGTAAGAGTCTGACACTATCGCCCGCTCCGCCCATGAGCGGGGGATATCAATGCATGATTTTTTCCCACCATAAAAACAAAGTAGGCAAGTTGAGAATTTTATGTGCCACCTTCCAACCTACTTCAGGTTGGATAGGGGAAATATTAAGACTTAAGACTCATGACTTTATGATTTTGCGTATGTAAAGGGTGGCGAATATTATCTTTGCCCGGAGCGACTACATCCATACATATACATTCATCTTCAGACTCCTAGACGATGGCGCTTAGTATGGGACTAAGCGCCACTGGTACAAGGTTTTTTTTTTTTCGATGGGAAAAATCATCTTATGACAACCACCGCCCTTGGGCGGAGCGGGAGATAGTGTCAGACTCTTACTGACTAAAAAACCCATCCCGTTCATTCAAGTCTTCATACCGGGGCTCGAGCGCCCTTTCGGATAACCCTGGCCCCAGTAGGCTTCGACCCGGCTGGGTCCCTGCTGTTGCTGACAACTCCTTAAGACGCGCGGGAACAGCGCGCGCCGTCGACGACTTGGGCTTGGTCCGGACAGTTACCGAACGGCCGGACAGCGAGCTACCCATTGCTCACTGTCCGCAAGCCCGCGGCACCGGTACAAGGTGAAGATCCCACCCATACCACACACTCTTGACTGGCATGTTGGTCTAATGGTTAGTGGTCCTGTCTGCTATGCCGGAGGTCGAGGGTTCGATTTTGTGGTTTATTATGTCAAAAATACAGTCCTGCAAGGTTGCTGGTGTTTTACAAATAACCCTGGGTGTTTATCAGTTATCTATGTACTCATATCCCAAGCTCTGCTTAGTTTGGGTATAGATGGCATTGTGTAAAAGTTGTGGAGTATTATTATTATATTACATTATTAACGAGCAGTAGTGGTCAAATGGTAATGGCTCCGACTTAAGAGTTGTAGGTCGCGGGTTCGAACCTAGCCAGGCGCATTACTTAGTGTAATTTATTTCATCACCACTGCTCTCAAACGGTGAAGGAAAACATCGTGAGGAAACCGGCATGCCCTAGAACCAAAAATTCGGAGACATGTGACATTCACCAACACGCACTGGGCCCGCGTGGTGGATTACGGCCCATTCCCTCTCCTAGAGAGGAGGTCTGAATCCCAGCAGTGGGAACATTAAAAAGGCTGATGATGACATTGTTAACGTTTATCTGCTCGGCTCGAGCGAACTCAGCCTATAGTATCTGTCAAAGTAATGTGACGTCATCATCACTTCATCTCATTCTCAATCATCCGTACTATCGACTTTACAAACATATCCATAAAGTTTAAAATTATTTAACAGGATCACTCAGTCTAATGCTCTCTTTGTCTCCAGCTCCTCAAATCGACCTGTACAACGCGACATCAGTGGCTTCCTTCTCTCCTGCATCCAGAACCGAAGGTCTGTCTCCGAGAGACGTCTACCTGATATTCCCTGGTACCAAATACGATTTGGATATGTAAGTATTGAAAGAAATCTAGCTAGTGTTTTAAAAGTTTTTTTTAACTACCGGATTTGGGGAGGTCTTTGCCCAGCCGGGAGACTTTCTTAACCCTTAAACTTTAAAATAGGTTTTATTTAACCTTTTTTTTAACCACGTAAGTCGGATATTTTCGACAAATATTCTCGCTTTTATTCCACCAGGGTCGAACATCCACGACTAAATGCTCTATCTCGTCAGCTCTTCTGTCACCTTTGGAAATTGGCGACACAGGATCCTGGCGAATAGGAGGCTAAAACACTCATTGGACCAATCCGAAAGACGCCAAACACTTCACGATTGAACCTTTCTACACAACCATTCATTATGGGCATCCACTGCTATACATTGCCATTTTCTCTTCTCAAACAGTCTCTTCTCCCACAGCCAATCAGACCTTCCAGCCAGCTCCAACCGCCCTGAAGCCCAGGCCCGTTACGTCGGCATGTGGCACCTGAGCGTTAGGTGCGACACCTGTGATTATCGCCTATGCGTGTCTGCACGAGCTCATATTCACTTTGATGTGGAGACTAACACTCCTGGTGAGTCTTTTGTTAATTAGCTTTTTATTAAAGTGTGTAGTCATAATGAAAGAGCAAATGAAGTCATGACTAATGCACTTCTCTCGCGCTCTTGGAGGGTTTCGATTTTCAGTCTTTGTGCGGTGTCTCTCCGCACACCATGACCCTCTGCGTCACTTTGCGAGTGCCCTCAGAACAAATGGTCGATGAAGACGAAAGCTTTTACTCACATAATGTCCTCTACAACAGTGTCCCCTATATCGATGGTTTTAGAGTGGAGATCACGACCACAAGGTGGAGTGAAGACCTGGTGAGGGTATCGGAAATCCAAGGGATGCGAGACGCCCAGGTCCGGTTGTTACGGCGACACTATGTCCACTTTCGGATAATGATGGTGATGCTGCGTCATTTTTATTTGCAGAATATCAATCTCGTATCGAATTTGAAAAATTAGATACTTATAAAAAGTTTACTATGAAAGGTAAAGGTAAAATGAAAAAAAAAATAAGAGGTCCACGATGGAGCACGCTTGTCTAGAAGTAACCTATTCAAACTTGACTTAAAAGACAACCAAATTGTAGCTATCAGGAAACACAGCTTCCGGTCGATCGTACTTCGCCGACGACCCTAACTTAACTCATCGAATGCCGTAATTAGAGACACAATAGAAAGACAATGGGGTAGTGTTCAGGGTCAAAATAATTACATTTTATTTAGTCCGTATTTTAGATTATAAAAAAGTATTGGACACGTATTTTTTCTTTTTTCGATTAAACAAAAAATAACAAAGATATAGCCCATTAAAGTTACGTGTGACATCACCCCGTGCGAAAAAATGCAGCACGGGGCGTAATTTACAAATAAAAAAATACGTGTCCCTTATTTTAGAATAATCTAAAAGAAGAACTAATTACATTTTTTACGGCAACTAGTCTATTGCTTATATCGAACTGTGTAACTTAAGACATTCAAAAGTTTTATATTCATAATGAGTCAAGACATTTTCGAGACAGCCTTTTCAACGCACACATACGAACAAAATAATTATTATTATCATTACATAATGATGTAGTCAAACACCAGACCGTTCGGATATTGAACTCGGGATTCGAGTTTTTGTCGAACTCGCAAAAAAGGTTCAACTTTTTTGCATTTCTTTTGACGCAGTTTTTTTAAAAGGTTTATAATTCATTTAGGATTACGGTTATTGGGGGAACAAAAAGCTTTAAATTAGTTTGTTTTGGTTCCGTACGATTTTACTAGCAGACATTACAATATCAACCTTGTTAAAGTCTAAGTCGATATATTTGTATATTTTGTTGAGATTCTCTGACATCTCGTAGAGATACGCATCGATGTGTGTGGTGTTATCTTTTTTAACCCAAAGGTTGACAGGCAGAGAAAGTCTTGTTTGCATAAGTCCGCCTATGTACCACTACTGTACATGAAGTTTAAATAAATACACCGTTAAATTTTAGTCGTTTTAATCCCGTGGAGGATCGATCCGGTACATGAAACACTATCGATTTATAAAGCTGAAATTAAAAAATAAAGTATCTTTTTTTCAAAACTCGTATTAATTTACGCATGTACGAAATTAATTTCTTTAAGAAAACGTCAGCTGAGCGAGTTCAATGACCTGCGAGTTCAAAGATAGTTTTTACGCAACGCCGACTACTAACTAATATTAAAATTTAGCGGTGTATAACACCGTGCGTAGACTCCAGCTTGCTCGAGCGCGGCGGCGAGCTGGAAAGCTGTGGAAACCTGCACAGTTGTGCAACATACACGCTCCAGTTTATCTGTACAACTCAACTGTACAGGCAAACCTGTCAGGTATACCCTAGCGGGTATGGCTTATAGTCCCTTGAACTATCTGGCCGAAATTATGTGGACGCAACTCTCGCACCCGCCTACGCGGCAGTACGCAAATCTGAGCATTTATTTGCGGCCAACAGCGCCCGGAAAGCGCACGGCTGACCTTTAAATCCATTTTCTTTGCGAAATATTGATTGATTTACATATGCTATGTTCACTTTGAAGAATATTTAACCACCAATTTTTATGTATAAAAATGTTTCTAAAGATACAAGCCGTTTTGAAGGAGTAGGGAAAAGTTGCGAAATTGCTAAATATTTTTTTTTGACAAAAGTATTAATAGCACGAAAAAAGCAAATGTTGATAATGTTGTTCATGAATCTATAATAAACATATATTTTTTTCAAACCTGTTAACCTGGCCGTTACCGAGGGGTAGGCTTCAGAAAGTCACTGTTCTAAGGCACTTTTCGGGCGCCTGGGCCTTAAATGAAACGGGAAGTCTAAAATTTATATGGAGCCAGTATGAGTATAGATTCTTAAAGCGACCTTTTCATGACCCAAAAATACTATAAACAAAAAATCTTTACCATTACCTAACAACGTAATTTACTACGTGAGTACCTAGTAAAATACTGTTTTGTAAATGAATAGAATGATGACTAAATTACAGTCATTTGGAAGACTACATACTAACGCCCCAGGGTTTGACCGCTTTCAGATATTTACAACATGTTTACTTGTAAGTTAATTAAAGGTTTTAGAATTCTTGGTATGTAATAACATCTAATAATATTCCACAACTATCACACAACGCTGTCTAGTCTCAAGCTAAGCAGAGCTTGTGTTATAAGTACTAGACAACTGATAAACATACTTATACAATTTCTAAATACATACGTATTATAGATAAACTAGCTTCTGCCAGCGGCTTTGCCCGTGTGACGCAACCGCTAAACTAGTGCGCCTCACCATCAACGATTGCATCACTGCTTACCATCAGGTGGGATCGCAGTTAGCCCTAGTTTATATCAAGTAAAAAAAAGACACGCAAATTAAGTAGATATGGATACTCCATTCGCGTTGAGTTTAGACATCTAAATAATGGTTTTAAGGGTTCCGTACCTCTTAAGGAAAAATTATAAAATCACTTTGTTGTCCGTATAACTGTTTGTCAAGACCCTTTATCTCGGGAACTCGATGTATCGAGTTGAAATTAAGCCATATACTCATGTATGTGGTCCCTTGAAGATGTAAAAAAAAATCGAATTTCTGAGCTAACGAAAACAAATAGATACGGCCGTTTATATCGCAAAAAACACACGACAATTTATTTATTTATTTAATCTTCATGCAACACAAAGTACATATGCGGACTTAATGCCTTAGGCAATCTCTACCAGTCAACCTAGGGCAACCTACATAATTATAGATAAAATACACATACATATATATTTAATAGAATATCTAAAACTACCCATATATATTTATATAAAGTAAGGACAGAAGTACAACCAAGAAAAACAAAAGACGTGTGGCACTCGGGGACTGCCGCGGTAAAGCTATTGCATAGCATTTTTTATCAACTTATGCAATAGACCTCGCCAACAAAAGCTAAGCAAACAGCTGCTTAACCCCACCCATCCAAAACGCCGACAGCTGCTTTCACTCATTTGTTTTCTTATCGGTCACCACGCTCAAAAAACAAATGAATTGGGGGTTGCTAAGTTATTTTCGTTACGGAATTTCTGGATTCGGTCTCCACGCTCAAGGCCCGCGATAGAAGCTATGCAATAGCTTAAAAAAAATCATAGGGTACTTCCCGTTGACCTAGAATACTGAAATTTGGCATGCAGCAAGGTCTCATAGCGCAAGTATAGGAAATAATCCGATAACTGTAAATTTGTAGTTACGTAACAACAAAAAAAAAATCCGTTTCGGAAAAAAAATCGTAAAGAGAAGCAATATCTTCTCAATTCGAGGATTGAACTGTTTTCATAGGTAAGTTTGTACAGAACCCTCAGTGCGCGATACCAACTCGTACTTGCCCAGTTTTTTATAGGACGTTAAACCGAATTTGATTTTTATTGCGTTGGTTGGTTTTAATTCTTTCATAGTGATATTATACCTATCATAGATTTAGTCTAATTGTCCATTTGTAGTGGAAGTTGAAAGTGCCACCAGTTATAGTCACTTATAGAAAATAAATTTCGAAAACAAACCATGAAAAAAGTTGGTTCCGTTTCTAATTTTTTTTTCCTAATCTGTAGTAAGCCTAATATACTTTTTCTTCATGTCCTTGTCCCATTTATTTGTGGTCGGCGCAACACGTTTTTTTCTTCCATTCTGTCCTGTCACTCGTCACGCTATCACTAACTCCCTTTTCTTTCATATCACTTCTCACACAATCCATCTATATTTTCTTTGGCCTCCCTCTCCCTCTCCATCTATCCACATGTAAATTCATAACTCTTTTAGCAACATGCTTTTCATCGCTCCTCTTTACATGACCGTACCAAGACCATACTGTAGTAAGCCTAATGTCGTAGAAAAAAAAAATACCTGTGATGTTAAGTATTGTAATAACATTATAATAATAACGATCTCATGGTCAATGTAATATTTTTATCAAAAAAATCAAAATAATCATAAGCTATACACGTAATTATGTAAATGTATACCACATTAGTTTTGATATAAATTTACGAAACTAGAACCACGTATCTAGTACTTTTATGCAAAGAATCTATGTACAAAATTTCATAACTGTATCATGAAAAATCACAAAGTTATAAGCTTTTTTATGTCAGCAAAAATACATAGTCACCGGGCCATCCAGGCGAGGTTGCCAATTTTGCGCTGACGCCTTTGAACTATATACGACAAAAGATTTGATCCTTCTATTAAAATATCTTATTAAACAATTCTTACGATAACGTACCAAAAAACAAAAAATCTGTAAAAAAAACCTGTAAGTACACACAAAAAAACACAACGCATGCAAAACACAAAAAAAAAAAACAATCATGCAATAATAATGCAAGGGCATACACGACAATTCAATTAAAATCTACTTTAAATTAACTTTTAAGTCGCGAACAGACATCGGGAGGCGTGCATCGTGAATGGTTCGTCTCGCATGTCTCGAGCTATGTGGACGAGTGTGCTCACAGTGAGCATTCGCGTCGTATGATCGTTGCGAACGTCGCCACATTACGAGCCGTGCGCTCCGTGTGGACGGACAGATGTGGTTTGTGTTTTCTACTGACGAACGAGAGCATGTGTCGTTCGGAACGCACGCAAAAATTTACCGTTGTTGCCTCAGATAGAGGCAAGCCTGACAAACCATTCGCGGCGCACGCCTCGCGATATCTGCACGCGGCTTTAAACACACCAATAACACTAAAAACTCGAATCAATCGATAGCCCGGTCTACCCTTGCAAAGAAAAGAAAAGAAAAGAAAAAAAAAATAACCTCTAAATGTCAAGTTGACAGGTCCCGCGTTCAATATCCAAGATGGCGGCGCACCTTATGTGAGTCAAGGACAGTCTTGCATACAGCCAGATACCGAATTTAAATGTCGTTTACAGCCAAACATAGTCAGACCAGTTTTTTCTCTTTTTATTACGAAAGCAATCGATTTATACAGCCAAAATCATCGTATCTAATTATGGTTGTTGAATTTTTTTTAACTTTATTGCAATCCATCTTTTGATTTCTGCAACATTTTTAATGTTTCATCTTTTGAGGATATTTTTAACGGAAACTGGATTTGTCGTGTTACATTTTTCAACCTTCCTTTTCAACTTTTAATATTTCGAATACCGTAATTGGAGACACAATAGAAAGACAATGCCAGAGCGAACGAACGCGTTCGGTTGGGGTTTAATTACCGCCTACATCGGTTCAATTATATCCGATAAACACGCTCCCATTTATCCCGCCAGGGTCGCTCATCCACGACCAAATACTCGCATCTCGTCAGCTCTTCTGTCACCTATGGGGATTGAAGAGCTAAACGAGGTGGAGTACCCAGTCTTTAATGACACAAAATAGTACAGAAATCAATGTCATGTATGTACTTCACTTTTTATACCTAAGCTAGGCGCGCTAGGGTCAACGCGTTGCGCCAAACTGTACGAGTGCGACCGGGCGATTGAGCAGAGATATCGTGTCCGTGAGCGGTGTCTATGTGTGCGTTGCTCGAGCACGCTTTTTAAGTAGTTTGTCTTAACTATCTATTTTGTGTTAATGACGTCAGTCGAATCAGCGGAAAGATATACATAAGCCGGACATAGAACTGTTGTTTTCATCAATAAAAATAAATATACCGTTTTTTCTGAACACGGTTAAAATGAGTTATTCATTATGTTATTTTTTTCACACACTTTCATAGCTAATCTAGTCAGCAGTAAATCAACTTCGACTCTTTTATTTTTTTTTATCTTAACTAGTTTTAAAATGACGTCATGTTTGGCGCATTGGTTGAGCGATCGGCTCCTGCGCTGCGTGTAGCAGGTTCGATTACCGCACGGAACAAATATTTGTACGGCCTACAGATAGTTATGCCTAGGTCACACGTACCGAGTGAAAGTGCGAGACAGTAAAATTTTGCTCGGCCGAGACAGTTATGTAAGCGAGTTGTAGAGATAAAAGGCAGGCCGCGGACTCGGCGCTGTTTACACGTAGCGAGTACTCGGCCAAGAGTACTGTCTCGCCCGTTACATTTAGAATAAGATTGTTTTAAGTAGAGGTAAAAGGCAGGCCGCGCACTCGGCGCTGTGTTTACACGTAGCGAGTACTCGGCCGAGAGTACTGTCTCGCCCGTTACCTTTAGAATAAGATTGTTTTAATCTTGTTTCAGTGTGAGAGAGATGGCGCTAGACCACCTATATAACTCTGTCTCTTACCCACACTGAAACAAGATTAAAACCATTGACTTATATTCTAGTGATAGACAGGCCCTTTCATAGAAAAGATTTGTCAAAATATTGAAAAGTTAAAACGAAAATCTGCTACAGCGCTACATTGGCATTATGTCGTCTAACAGAACTATTAAAATATAAAGCGCTGATAGCTTTTAGAGGATAATTTTTTCACGACCAAAACGTCTTAAGCGCCATGAATTTCGAAGTACTTACGCGTTTAGTTCAACATAGTGTAATGACATGATATCCATATAGATTTTTATACCGCAGAAGTGACATAGTTTTTGCCTACAATACCTCACATTACAATAAAACTCTATTTAAAAATTTTACCAATAGTCCACGTTAGTGTAAATTCAGGAAAATACGTCTAATAATTAGTGAATTCAAAATCGTGTAAAATAATGAAACCATTGAACCACCAGAAAATGATGGTCAGGACTGCGCTGCTAATATTTAGTAACAAAACAAACAACAATTATAACTATAGCATAATCAGCTTTTTAATGTTCCCACTGCTGGGACTCAAGCCTTCTCTCTAGGAGAGGGAATGGGCCGTAAACCACCACGCTGGCCCAGTGCAAAATCAAAATCAAAATCAAAGCATTTATTTCAAATAGACCATTTACAGGCACTTTTGAATAGTCAAATGTCGGTCAGTCCAAGAAAAGTGAAGGTAAAGTGCGGGTTGGTGAATGTCGCATGTCTTTGAAATATGCTGGTTTTCTTATGATGTTTTCCTTCACCTTTTTGAGAGCAATGGGGATGAAATAAATTACATAAAAAACTAAAACTTTTTTTAAATCTATTTTCAACTTTATTATTCGGGGCGAATCAAAAATTGATTCGGAGTCAGAAATTTGCACTTGGTTTAATGATGTAGGGGAAAGCTATAAATGTTTTAAAGGCACATTCTGAAGGAATAGCATTACTGCAAGGAATAACCGACTCATTAGAAAACGTTTTCCAGCTTTAGTATCATCAGTTTAAAAGTGTGAAGAGCAGATAAAAGGATATTTTGTAGGAAGCCACGTGTTGTCACGTCTATCCTCTTAAGATATTTTATCAATTTTTCTCTTTTCGGCTGACCAGAGTGAACAAACTTGAAATAATTATAATTATAGTTTATGAAGGACAAAATCTCAATAACAGTAATTATCACTTAGTGATGTATCACTTATATTACACATATGACTACAAATTCAACTGAACCTGAGTTTTTACAGTATCGCAAAACAGACGTATTCATATTTATTGAATTTGACGGAATTCATTGGTACCTATTATTTATACAAAAAAGAAAAAAATATTAAACAGAATATTTAAAAAAAAAAAACAAACGGAATAAAACATCATGCAAATTCGTGTTCACTAAATCAGTTGTAGGTAAAAAACCCGGTTTTTGTGGGATGGAACATCTGCATGTTTTAGTCTATGATTGTAAAATGGAAAATCTTTTAAATAAAATAATATAATTTCTAACATACTATTACGAAATTTGAAGCAATTAAATTGCTTGAATAATCAATTATTTTATTTTCATGACTACTGAATTATTATTTACGTCCCAAATTCCCTTTCTTTTGAATTTATAAGCTCCGCTCTCAACTGTATGAACGTCAAAATTGCACTAAAGTCATCAATGTCAATTTGCCTAGAATTCAGTGCAAAGGATTCGTTTGAAGTGAGTGTTCAGCACGCCCTATCTAGTACTTAGATATCGATGATTAAAACAATCTTACTTTAAACATCATGGTCTAAGTCTACATGTCTTGTACGTGTGCGAGTTTAAATATAAGTTATTCTTAGTGAGGTAAAGTGCGAGTCGAACTCACGCTTTAAGAGTTCCGTACTCTCCGGACGTAGCAAAAAACGGCAAAAAAACGTTTGTTGAATGGGGACTCCGCTCTTAAATATTTATTTTATTTAAAAGATTCCGAACCGGCTAAGTGCGAGTCGAACTCACGCTTGACGGTTTCCGTACAGACCGTTCATAGCAAAAGGCGGCAAAAAAAAATCACTTAATTTTTTTATTGTATTCTGTTTTTACTATTTGTTGTTATAACGGCAAGAGAAATACATCATCTGTGAAAATTTCAACTGTCTAGCTATCACGGTTCTTGAGATACGGCCTGGTGACAGACAGACAGACGGACGGACATCGGAGTCTTAGTACAGTAGGCACAACGTATCTTGAGCAGTTGTACAAAAGTCAAATATTCGATCTCTTTATAGTCAGTGATTAGCTCGCCGCGCCTTCGCGTCATAGACGCCACTCCTCATTCGTTCCCTGCGTTGCTGCATGTATGTAACAATGTAAACGATTGGCTCGCCAATGTATGGAATGCGCAAAGCGATCCCCACTCTGACGCCGAGCGCTCAAGATCCGTTGTGCCTACTGTAATAGAATATCGTTTTATCCTTTGGCTACGGGAACCCTAAAAACAACCATTAGTTTGTGGTTTTCTATATTCTATCTTGTTTTTTGTTTATTAAAAATGAATGATAATAGTGGTTATTAATTATGTAATTTCGAATTTTTGCCAGGGAAGTCCCGTACCACATAACTTGTAACGTAGTATATAGGGGTGACTGGTAATTAGTGTACGATACTTAAACACGTGATAGTGCTCATGATAACAAACAATTTTTACTATGGGAGCAAAGCCGAAATTGCGAAAAAAATATCAGCTGTTCAGTACATTACACGGCATTCGATGAGTTAAATGTAGGTACAAGTCTTTGAATTTTTCGATTTTTCTCTACTATAATACAAGTATTATAGACCTAAACCACAAAATAGATAGGTACAGAAGACAATCTCATGTATGTGCTTCACTTTTTATACCTACGCTCGGTGGACGCACACCAATGAGCGTTCGAGCCGGAACTGTTCGACGAGCGGGCCGAGGCGCTCCGAGATATCGTGACCGTGAGCGGTGTCTATGTGTGAGTTGCTCGAGCGCGCTTTATATGTAGATTGTCTTCTGTACCTTTCTATTTTGTGCCTAAACATTCCTCATGAATCACTCTATCTATTAATAAAAATCACATGGAAATCGGGCCAGTAGTTTTTGAGGTTACCGCGAACGCA
This sequence comes from Mythimna albipuncta, assembly GCA_929112965.1. Taxonomy (NCBI): domain Eukaryota; kingdom Metazoa; phylum Arthropoda; class Insecta; order Lepidoptera; family Noctuidae; genus Mythimna; species Mythimna albipuncta. Next base: position 5,631,183 of record OV815985.1, on the reverse strand, counting down.
TAGACACAGACGCGGTTGGACTTTGTTTTATAATGTGTAAAGGATAGTAAAATAAATAACACTATTTAAACTGTCAGTATTTATGGCTCATAAATATGTACAATACATTCTTGATATTTACATTAGAATACTGATAACAAGTTTTATCAAACTAGCTTCTACTGATACCGGCACAGATCTTGAGCGCTGGCTTCAAGTGCGCAGAAGTCAAATATCGGGCTTATTTAGTGGTATGACGTAAGACGCGGGGGCGGGGTGTGTCAGTGATTGGCTCGCTGCACCATCGCGTTATAGACGTCACTCCCATTCGTTCCCTGCGTTGCTGCATGTATGTAAGTAACAACGAAGACGATTGGCTCGCCAATTTATGGAATGGGTAAAGCGATCCCCACTTTGAAACTGAGCGCTCAAGATTCGTGCCGTTACTTATATTTATGGCTCATAAATATTTACAATAGATTCTTGATACGGACATTAGAATATTGATAACAAATGATATCATACTATCTTCTGCCAGCGGCTTGCCAAGCGTCAAAGTAGGATTTTCTATACAAACTTTGGACCCCGTTTCATTTGACTAGCCTGTTGGTCTAGTGGTTAGTGGCCCTGACTGCTATGCCGGAGGTCGTGGGTTCGATTCCCACCCAGGACAAATGTTTGTGTGACGAGCACGATCATTTGTTCTGTGTCTGGGTGTAATCTACATATATATAAAAATCAATGCCACTTTTCGTTGTAATTTTGTAACCCAAGAACGGGCTCACCTATTCAAACCAAATGTTTAGGCTTTGTTCGGACTATTTAGTAGGTGGTTTATGTGAAGTTTGGTAGGGTAGAGTAGGGTATAGTAGGGTGGAGTAGGGAAGAGCGGGAGCGAAGCCGCGCAGGCAAAAGCTTCCATCTAGTCCCAAGCTAAGCAGAGCTTGTGTACTAGACAACTGATAAACATACTTATATATTTCTAAATACATACATACATACATCTATAGATAAATTACACCCAGACACAGAACAAATGATCAAGCTCATCACACAAACATTTGTCCTGGGTGGGAATCGAACCCACGACCTCCGGCATAGCAGTCAGGGTCACTAAACCACTAGACCATCAGGCCTGTCAAAAATTATATAGATTTACAACGGAAATACTATAATTAATTAGCGGTTAGATTATATATTTGTTGATATCCTGGCTAACCTTGAAAGATTAACTTGTTTTATTAAAACATTTGAACATATTTTTTATACAATTGATACGCTCGCGTTTGACCACTATCTCACGTGATGGTAAGCAATGATGGAGCTGGCTTGCCTAGAAGTAACCTATTCACTCGGTTGTATCTACCTATGAATTTTAAGTCCCTGAGTGTCCCGCAGAACTAAGTGATCATCAGCCCTTTTAATGTTCCCACTGTTGGTACTCAGGCCTCCTCTCTAGATGAAGGAATGGGTCGTAATCCACCACGCGGGCCCAGTGCGGGTTGGTGAATGTCACATGTCTTCGAATTTTTGGTACTAGGACATGCCGGTTTCCTCACGATGTTTTCCTTCACCGTTTTGAGAGCAGTGTTAAAATAAATTAGAGGTACGGAACCCTCGGGTTTGCGGACAGTGAGCAATGGGTAGGTCGCTGTCCGGCCGTCCGGTAACTGTCCGGACCAAGCCCAAGTCACGGAATTGTCAGCAACAGCAGGGGCCCAGCCAGGTCGAAGCCTATTGGGGCCAGGGTTATCCGAAAGGGCGCTCGAGCCCCGGTGTGAAGGCTAAAAGGAACGGGGTGGGTCTTTTAGTCAGTAAGAGTCTGCTATCTCCCGCTCTGCCCAAGAGCAGGGGATGTCATTGGATGATTTTTTCCCAAAAAAAAAAAATGTGCGAAACCCTTAAAACGTTTTCCGCCGACCCCAAATGATACGGGACAAGGGTAGGATAGGATGATAATGATGTAAGGATCAGAGCTGGGATGTTTACGCCCCTGAACTAGCTCTAAGGCCGAGAGATAAGAGCCGCCTTTTCCGGGATTACTTATCATACTTGCGTTTGTTATTACCATTCCATTGCAGTGTTATTATGATAATTTGTACATATATATCTACACTTATATACAAGGTGTAAGGGACAGCTCTCCACAAACTTTAAGGGCTTGCTCAGTAGATGAAACTGGACTACCTACCACTAAATTTTTTTTCAAGAAACGAAAAAAAAATTCGGCCTCTCCATACAAACTATCCAATCAAGTTTATAATTTTGTATGGTGAGGCGGATTTTTTTTTTCGTTTCCTGGAAAAAAAAATTGTAGAAGGTTGTTCAGTTTCGTCTACTGAGCAAGCCCTTAAAGTTTGTGGAGGGCTGTCCCTTACACCTTGTATACGTACCCCGTTAAATTTTAATCGTTGTAAACCCGTGGAGGGTCGATCCGGTACATGAAACTCTATCGATTTGTAAAAACAAAATTAAAAAATAAACTACCTATTTTTCAAAACTCGTATTAATTTACGCATGTACGAACTTAATTTCTTTAAGAAAACGACAGCTGAGCGAGTACAATGACCCATAGGTAGATGTCGGCGTTGCGTAAAAAATACCTACAGGTCATTGAACTCGCACAGCTGACGTTTTCTTAAAGAAATGAATTTCGTACATGCGTAAATTACTGGGTCATCACTGCTAACACTCACCTCAATAGTATTTTAATCAATAGGCTTTAAGCTTTTTTTTTATCTTTAATAAACTAGTACTTGACTGTGATCCCGCCTGATGGTAAGCAGTGATGCAATCGTTGATGGTGAGGCGCACTAGTTTATTAAGAGCCTATTCACTCTAGCCTTGAAGACACATTTGAATATTAAAATAGTAACACGGAGTATCGATCCGGTCTATGAAGGTCGAATGTCTTTGGCTCGTATTGTTTTAACTTTGGACTTAGAAGTACTGTCTAAAGGTTTTGTTGATAAAAGGATTATACACCATGAGTCATTAACGTTAGAGTTTATTTTTGTTTAAAATTTTTATCCTGAATAGGCTCGCGTTTGACTACCATCTCACCTGATGGTAAGCGATGATGTGGCCGACTAAGGAGCACGCTTGCCTAGAAGTAACCTATTCACTCTTGACTTACAAGACCCCCAGGTTATATTTAGTTATATATAACCAATTTGGTGGCGCGACCAGCTCGCACGTGTGGCGACTCTTTTGTATGTATGGTGTCTAGTTTGGTAGCTTAGGGCTATATTTTACAGAGACACTAGAAAAATATGGATAATATTTTTGTGTTCACCAAAAATCTAAAGGTACATAGACTATGTGTGGATTTCTAAAATATTGATCTTAAACCCGTTTAATTGTTTTACTATAATTAAACTACTCGGCCAACAAAATATGTTACATCAAACAAATTCCAAATTAACACCAAGATATAACACTTTTTTATTGTAGTGCGCTGCAAATATTCTATTGTAACAATAACTATTTTATTCTTCCCCGAAAAATACTGATCGTGCACCAAATATTCCTGAATGTTACTTAGGTTAGGTTAGAGTATTAAAAAAACATTTTTAGTAGCATTACATTTTATAATGTGTTAATTTTTTATGATTAAAGCTACATTGGACATTAATTGGTGTTTGATTCAAATACATTTTGCAGTGCATTATCTGAAGTAAAACTAAAAAAATAAATGCTTGTTTTTAAAATAAGGTGTATTACTATTTTTACAAATTTGCAACAGTTGTTAAATAGATGCTCGTTATGACATATTTTAACCCCTCGAGCGCCAGAGTTTAATGACCCGGAAAATTGCCGTGTTTACGTAAATCGCCAATGAAATAAATAAAAAAAATATTTTTTTGTTTTTTTCTAGGAAAAACAAATAATATAATAAATATGGGATAATATAATATAAAAATTAAAAATTTCGGCCAAATAAGTTTCGTACAGACGTGTGTACACAATGAAAATTAAGCGTTTTTCAAGGTCTTCATGTTGTATAGACGTATGTACAATCGGCGCTCGAGGGGTTAATGAACATATTTTGGTGCACATTCAGTATATTTGGTGGAACACAGGCAAAATTAGGTAAATGAAATGGGAATAAATTGAAGTAGGTACTTTTAAATACCATCCGAAAAATATGTGAGTCAGTCATTTTCTCCTTTTATATGTGTCCTGGTCAGATCTTAGAATACTAATACCACTAAAACTAGACAGATCATTTAAACGTTAACATTTGATGATATTACTCGTTGTTGAAACCTCTACGGTCCGGACTAAGCGTTTCGCCTCGTCGTTTATACCGCGTACGTCGAAGGATTGGAACAGTTTGCCTGCTGCGGTCTTCCCGTCCGATTATAATTTAGGTGTCTTCAAGGCAAGAATGAATAGACTCTTAATAAACTAGTGCGCTTCACCATCAACGATTGCATCACTGCTTACCATCAGGTGGGATCGCAGTCAAGCACTAGTTTATAACAGATAAAAAAAAAGAAAGTAGGCCAAACGAGGATTGACATATCATCTAACTTTGGTGTTTAGAACGATCTAGCCAGTTCTACTTGGCAATATCATGAACTGATCAATTTATAAGATCTGGTCACGAGTAGAGTTGCCAGGTCTGTTTGGATAAAAATCGGGACAGATGGTAAAAAATATTATAGTTTAAAAAAAAAACAAAAAAAAAAACACGCTTTCATAGCATAACAAACTAAAAAGTGTAAAATAATTTTCAATATAGGTAGAAAATAATAATAATGAACGAAAATATTAATATCATTGAGAAAAAAGGGTGTGGTGCTCGATTTACGAAAAGTATGGCACAGAGCGCCCGATATTAATATTTTTCGTTCATTATTATTATTTTGTATCTATATTAAAAATTATTTTACACTTTTTAGTTTGATATGCTATGAAAGCGTGTTTTTTTAAACTATATTTTTATTATTAACTAAAAAAAAACGGGTTATTGTATTGTCATCAGTCTTTGATGTGTGTGCAAAGTTTGAAGAAAATCTGATCGCCCAAAGTTGGTCAAAATCGAGCTCAAAGGCGTTGGTTACAAACATACAGGTGTAAGTGTACATAAGCGTGTTAAAATAATGAAAATCCGGATTTAGGATTTTATATCCGGACAAGTTTTTTTTTTAATAAAGATTTTCTTTAGGTGAGAAATCATCCTATGACTTCTTCCGCTCTGGGGTGAAACAAGAGGGAGTGTCAAACTTTTACTGAGCAAAACCCAGACTTCTTCAGTCGCTCTTTGAGTTTCAGTGTTTTTAATTTATCGGGAAATTAAGCGTCCCGATGTGGTGTAAATAGGGACGTGTCCGCAGACTCCTAAAAATCGAGACATCCCGCGCAATTCGGGACGCCTGGCAGCACTAGTCACGACATATATAAACACATAGTAGACAGATGATTTTTATAACGTATCGATTCTATGTATGAAGGTCAAACATGTTTTGCTATTTATTTATTTTTTAATCTTTGGACTTAGTAGAACCGGTCAAAGATTTTGTTGATTAAAAGGATTATAGATCATGTGACGTGAACATTATGGTTTATTTTTACGTGTGCGACATTAGAATAACTGGACAAAGGTTTTGTTGATTAAAGGATTATGGATCGTGTGTCAAGAAGATTACGGTTTATTTTTGTATGTATGACATTAGTTTTTTTTTTAAAGATAGATATTTCACAATTACATCCCACCTACACGCACAAAACGTTTTGGGAACACATTCATTTTGCGTGCAGCTAAGGAGTGGAAGTCCTTGCCGGAGTCTGTGTTTCCTGATAGCTACAACCCCGGAATCTTTAAGTCGAGAGTGAATAGGTTTCTTCTGAAGCGCGTTCCATCGTCGACCGCATCGTCGCCTTCCATCAGGTGAGATAGCGGTCAAGTGCGAACCTATCAAAACAATAAAAAGCCGCCATTTGTCACGCCACCAACGTAATAAAGGTCAAAATCGGTTAAACAGACAGTATTAAAAGGTTTTCATAAATGTCTAATGTTAATTTGAACAGTGTTTTGAAGAACTGTTCAAAGATTTTGTCGATTTAAAGGATTATGAATCATGTGTTATGAAGATTACGGTTTATTTTTGTATGTATTATATTATTAGCTAATTTGTTGTCTGACGTCATTAGGTAAATATCATAGCGTACTTTAATTTCTATGATTCATAATACAAATTGCGTTAAATTGAAGTATGTTGCGTTAAAAATGGACTTTGTTCGAGTGTAATATACTCGTAAATACTGACGTGTTGTGAGAACAGTGGTGGCCGAAGTTACCGGCCCCGACTTACGAGTTGTAGGTCGCGGGTTCAACCCCAGCCAGGCGCATTACTTCGTGTAATTTATTTCATTACCACTGCTCTCAAAACGGTGAAGGAAAACATCGTGAGGAAACCGGCATGTCCTAGAACCAAAAATTCGAAGACGTGTGACATTCACCAACCCGCACTGGGTCCGCGTGGTGGATTACGGCCCATTCTCTCTTCTAGAGAGAAGGCCCGAGTTCCAGCAGTGGGAACATTAAAAATGTTGATGATGATGATGATGAATATAATACAAGGGTTTGCCCTCGACTTCGTTCGCAGTAAACTAGGTTATAGCGGACGCGAAGTTCGGATAAAAAGTAGCCAATGTCTTTTGTTAGGTTCGTCAAAATCAGTTCAGTAGTTTTAGCGTGAAAACGTAACATACAGACAGAGTTACACGCAATTTATTTGTATCCGCACTAGTGTGGAAAAGTGAGTTTCACCGTGAAAGCGTAACAGACAGAGTTAAGTACACGCAATTAACTAGTATCCGCACTAGTGTGGAAAAGTGAAGTGTGTTTCAACGTGAAAGCGTAACAGACACAGAGTTACACGCAATTTACCGGTTTCCACACTAGTGTGGAAAAGTGCACTAGCTTGCCCTTTCCTCAATTTATTACATTTATAGTATGAGTAAGAATCGCACACATTCACTCGATTCTGTGTGATTCTTTTCTCAAGACTATCCGAGACACTAAACTGCATGGTTCTCATATGATTTGATTATTACATGTTTTCTGTATGGATTTTAAAAGAGACTTTGACCCCTGAGTTTGCTTCGATGTTTCTTCTCAGGGTAGTCAGCTAGGAAACACCGGCCTCATCTAGTTAAAATAGGAGTCTTTAAGTCAAGACTGAATAGGTTACTTCTAGGCAAGCGTGCTCCATCGTCGACCACATCATCGCTTACCATCAGGTGAGATGGTGGTCAAACGTAAGCCTATCAATAATAATAAAAAAAATAATGTATAAAAGTGTTATTTATAACTTAATTACTAAATAAACCTTATTTGTCATATAACATTATCAAAATTTTATTATTTTTATCAACTTCCGCGTCTGTCTGTTCGTCCGCTAATTCCTCCTAAACTACACATCTGATTTTGATGTAGTTTTTCACTAGCAGAAAGAGCAATAAATGGCGAAGATTTCTGTGTATAATTTACACCCGAGGAAAGAAATGGCGGTTTACTAGTCAATTACAAAAGACGTCGATAGTTGATTTACTGCACAAACAATTAACTGTGGCTTTAAACAGGGTATTTACATTTTTAATTTCACATAGGCCTACATGGGCACTTATAAAACGTCAGAAGCTAGTGCACGGTTCAAATTGGTCGTTTCCTATGGAGAAACTCCACGGTTATAAGTCTGTCTAAAAAGTTAAACGACTTGAGAATTTTGCACAATCATCAAAAAAATATTTATATTTGATACTTTTTTTAAGGTTCTTCTATTAGTAAACAATGATCAAGATCTCTTAATCAACCTTGATTATTGAACTAGTGTTGAATACATCAGATTTCATTTTACTCTGATAATTAACCAAGTCGGTTGACTTTTTAGACAGACTCTTTATAATTCTGTCTATTTTTTTTATTTAGATATCCCTATACACCAAATCTTTCATATAGCTCATAGACACTTATAAAACGTCAGAAGCTAGTGCACGGTTTCAAATGATCGTTTTCTATGGAGAAGAACCGGCAAGAAACTCCAAGATTACCCTGTACCGTTTTTTTTTTTAAAGATATATCTATACTAAAAACCTTGCAAACAACACTAAAATATTTAACACCACTGCAGAACTTCACTAATAAATAACACACGCACACGATAAACGCGTAATAATAGATTAAATAAATACAATTAATCAAATTCACAACGACACGTGCGCACTCCACGGTATTATATTATCAACTAAATTATATAAAACAAATGTTGGCGTATCTGTTCAGAGATATAAGGCTACTACCGATTAGAACACATATTTTTTTTTTTTAAATAATTGGGTCAAGCTGATAACATTTTTTTTGTTAACGTTTACGGCTTGGATACTGAGTCCTTTAAGCCATGTCTTCGTCATCATAATATCAGCCGAAAGACGTCCACTGTTGGACTTAAGCCTAGCCCAAGCGTGGCCACAAACACCGGTCCTGTGCGTCACGCATCCATCGGATTCCCGCGACCCTGACCAGGTCATCGGTCCACCTTGTGGCAGGACTTCCAACGCTGCGTCTTCCGGTACGTGGTCGCCACTCCAGAACCTATATGCCCCAACGGCCATCTGTTCTGCGAGCAATGTGCCGTACCCATTGCCACTTAAGTTCGGCAATTCTACGTGCTATGTCGGCAACCTTGGCTCTCCTGCGGATACCTTCATTTCTGATGCGATCACGCAAGGAAACCCCGATCATAGCCCTTTCCATTGCCCTTTGGGTGACTGTAAGCCTTCTGATGAGTAACTAGGAATACCCACATTTGCGAATAATTAAACATACACTGCAGTTCAATCGAAGAAATCTCTGTTTATAATTCTCTGATAATACTTTAGTTTTAGAGTTCATTGTCTTTATTTTCAATTTGTTATCAGTTATCAAACTTGACATGATTACGAAATAAATACTTAGTGAGTTTATTGCCTCTCTTTTTAACCTTTCGTACATCGTAATTAGAGACAATAGAAAGACAATAAGAGAGCGGGGTACAAAATAGATAGTTACAGTCAATCTCATGTATGTACTTCACTTTTTACTATACACCGCTAAATTTTAATCGTTTTAATCCCGTGGAGGGTCGATCCGGTACATGAAACACTATCGACTTGTAAAGATAAAATTAAAAAATAAAGTCCTTTTTTTCAAAACTCGTATTAGTTAACGCATGTACGAAATTAATTTCTTTAAGAAAACGTCAGCTGAGCTAGTTCAATGACCTTTAGATAATAGTCGGCGTTGCGTACAAACTACCTACAGGTCATTGAACTCGCTCATCTGACGCTGAAAATAATTTCGTACATGCGTAAATTAATACGAGTTTTGAAAAAAAGGTACTTATTTTTCTTTTTAGTTTTATCTTTACAAATCGATAGTGTTTCATGTACCGGATCGACCCTCCACGGGATTAAAACGATTAAAATTTAGCGGTGTATACTTACGCTCGCTACTGCGAGCAATGGTTAGCTCGCTGTCCGACCGGTAACTGTCCGGACCGAGCCCAAGTCGTCGACGGTGCGCACTGTTCCGGCGCGCCTCATGGAGTTGTCAACAACCGTACGGGTTTAGCCACAGCTTGGTCGAAGCCTACTGTGGCTAAGATCTGTTTCCGAAAGGGAGGCTAGGCCCCGTTATGAAAGGCAAGAAGAAGCTGGGTGGGTTTTTTAGTCAGTAAGAGTCTGACACTAGCTCCCGCTGCACCCAAGGGCGGGGGATGTTACTTGGATTATTTTTATCCACCGAAAAACTGAAGCCTATCGTAGTCAGGAATCGCCCTGCAACTCCCGATGCCTTCTGCTGCCATATGTCCTACAACCTATTCACTCTTGACTTAAAGACCCCCAGATTATAGCTATCAGGAAACACAGACTCCGACAGGGAATTCAACTCTTTAGCTGTACGCACAATGAGTGTGTTCCCAAAACGTTTGGGTCCCTATTTCCTTGATTGATAAATAAACGAATTGCACTTATCGGACCCCTCCGACACTGATTTGTACAATGCGTTCATTCAACTTACACTTTGACGTGTCAAAAGTCAAAGCATTTGTTTCATATAGGTACTTTTGATACAAAATTATAGATAGGTACAGAAGACAACTCGCGCCGGGCTTTGGTACAGGCCGTGGTCCGAAGCGAGGAGGAGTTGCAGACGGTCGCCTCCTTCTGCGAAGCAGTAATGCAAAGGAGGAGGCCGACCGCTTCAGGCAACGGCGCTCACAGCGCCCCAGCCGCCGCCGGGATTCCGATCCCGATTTTCGGCCATTGTAGGTCTGGGGTTGCGGACAGTGAGCAATGGGTAGCTCGCTGTCCGACCGTCCGGTAACTGTCCGGACCGTGCCCAAGTCGTCGACGGCGCGCTGTTCCCGCGCGCCTCAAGGAGTTGCAACAGCAGGGGTAGGGTCACAGCTGAGTCGAAGCCTACTGGGGCCAGGGTTAGTTACGAGAGATAGCTCAGCCCCGGTATGAGAGCGGGGTTTGTCATTAGATGATTTTCCCACCATTAAAAAAGCAAGAAATCTAATTCCCCCTCATCAGCACAGACCCTAAACTAACGCATGCGACCGCTAGGAAACGTGACGTTACCAAAGTCAAGAGGTTATCAATAGTCTAGGCGTCAATGAATATCTCGATAAACATCATTAGATTTGCAAGGGTACTTACTTGATTTACGCGTTCTTACAACATTAGGTTTAAAGCGAAACCTGAAAGATGTGTCTAGTATTTTTATATATAGAACTAGCTGACCCCGCAAACTTCGTACCGCTTAATAGTTACCTTTTATCTAAGCTGTCAACTCTACCTACTCTACCCTACTCTACCCTACTCTACCCTACTCTACCCTACTCTACCCTACCCTACCCTACTCTACCCTACTCTACCCTACTCTACCCTACTCTACCCTACTCTACCCTACTCTACCCTACTCTACCCTACTCTACCCTACTCTACCCTACTCTACCCTACTCTACCCTACCCTACCCTACTCTACCCTACTCTACCCTACTCTACCCTACCCTACTCTACCCTTCTGTACCCTACCCTACTCTACTCTACTCTACCCTACTCTACCCTACTATACCCTACTCTACCCTACCCTACTCTACCCTACTCTACCCTACTCTACCCTACTCTACCCTACTCTACCCTACCCTACTCTACTCTAATCTACCCTAAAAAAAAAAAAAAAAAAAAAAAAAAAAAGTATCCTATGTCCGTCTCCTGGTTTTAAGCTACCTCCCCACCAATTTTCAGCCAAATCGGTTCAGCCGTTCTTGAGTTATAAGTGGTGTAACTAACACGACTTTCTTTTATATATATAGATCTATGTAAAAAAATTCATGACTGTATCATGAAGTTATAAGCTTGTTTTGTTACTTGTTTGTCCACACAAAACACGGTCACCAGGCCATCCGTTGTTGTTTTACTCCCGCACCCACTTGTGCGCTGGCGCCTGATACCTACTATGACCTGCCGTGACCTAATGCCTACTATGACCCGCCGTGATCCTAATGCCTACTATGACCTGTCGTGGTCCTAGTGCCTACTATGACCTACCGTGATCCTAATGCCTACTATGACCTGTCGTGGTCTTAGTGCCTACTATGACCTACCGTGATCCTAATGCCTACTATGACCTACCGTGATGCTAATGCCTACTATGACCTGTCGTGGTCCTAGTGCCTACTATGACCTACCGTGATCCTAATGCCTACTATGACCTGTCGTGGTCTTAGTGCCTACTATGACCTACCGTGATCCTAATGCCTACTATGACCTACCGTGATGCTAATGCCTACTATGACCTGCCGTGACTTTTTTACCTTTTACTAACTAAAAGCCATAGGAATGTGTTCCCAGTTCTTTGCTTTGCGTCCCAGGAATTCGGGGTTTCACTAACCACTATGACTAGACCAAAACGGGGCTGTAGCTAGAATAGAATTTGCTACTGGGGCCAGGGTTATCCGAAAGGGCGCTCGAGCCCCGGTATGAAGGCTAGAAGGAACGGGGTCCGGGGTGGGTCTTTTAGTTAGTAAGAGTCTGACACTATTTCCCGCTCCGCCCAAGAGCGGGGGATATCAATGCACGATTTTTTCCCACCATAAAAAAAGAGTAGAATTTGAGGTAGGGCAGCATTGATTACAAGTGGGGCGGAAATAAAAAAAAATATCATAATTGATCTGCCCTCGAAGCACGGCATCCAAATCAATCCCCATGTATAATCACTGATTAATGGTGACTGATCAGTGATGTGCATTTAATAATCAAGCCAAAGCTATATAGATATATGTAGACAAAAAGAAATATGTGACAGATCACGAGCATGGCATGGATCATTAAATCCTCAATGATGAAGAACAGGTGAACAAGATGGTTGAACGCCCAGATGAACGAATAAACGAGAATAATTTTTCTTTTCTTTTAAGCTATTGCATAGCTTCTTTCGCTGGCCTTGAGCGTGGAGACCGAATCCAGAAATTCCGTAACGAAAATAACCTAACACCCCCAACTCATTTGTTTTTTGAGCGCAGTGACCGATAAGAAAACAAATGAGTGAACAATCAATCAAAATTCAATTCAATATGTGAAAGTGTTACTTCAATTAATATCAAAAAAAAAAAAAAACAAAGGAAAAAAAATACTGCATAAATAAAATAAATAAATAATTATAATTGCATAATTTGATAAAAATGCTATACAATAGCTTTACCGCGGCAGTCCCCGAGTGCCAAACGTCTTTTTTTTTTTCAGATGTGGATGTAGAGGTCCACGTCTGAGTGAAAGTGAGATAGGGCATCGTAAATTCAAGGTAGGGCATTGCCCCACAATTATTCCCTAGGAATCGGCACTACTGCATTATCTCCCTAGGGATAGAATGACTTGCTTTAAGTGAGGTTTGTATGACGTATAAAACGACATTGTCGAGCAGGTAGTGTAAAAAAATATTCAAATTGAACGTTCTAAATATTACGAAGTCTGTGCGAAGCAAGCGATAGCACAATAGCGGGATGGAGTGGGAATCGGGTGGCGCTTGATGCGCTTCGCGTCGCATCAAGCAAACGTCGGTAGGTATAGCAAAATACAGAGTTGAAATGAGTTAGACAGAACAATGTAATCTCTCTCTCAAATCTAAATCTTGAAGGTTTGTTTTTGGTAAATGAATTAAGTTTTATAAAAAGTTATCGATCAAAAGTTTAGTTTATGATGTTCCTACATCAACAGACCTGCAAGGTTGTTAGTTTTTTACAAATAACACTGTCCAAATGGAGTACATACAGACATAACATGATGTGAATGTAATCTTAAAAGGTTAAATGCAATAGTTTACGTAGCCTCAATAAGATAATAAACACTTAGAACACGATAAAGTCAAGGTTACATTATAATCTACTAGCATTTGCCCGCGCGGCTTCGCTCCCGCTCTTCCCTACCCCACCGTACTATACCCTACTCTGCCCTACTCTACCCTACTCTACCGTACTCTACACTACTCTAGCCTACTCTACCCTACCAAACTTCACATAAACCATCTACTAAATAGTCCGAACAAAGCCTAAAACATTTGGTTTGGATAGGTGAGCCCGTTCTTGAGTTATAAAATTACAACGAAAAGTGGCATTAATTTTTATATATATACTCGTAGATGTCGTCCGGGAATCGCACTGACACTCCTGACGTTCAAAGGGACTACCACGAGCGACTGGGTCCATGGATCAACTCCTAAAAAATTTACCCATGGTCCAAGAAAGCAAAATACAACTGAAGGAACATACTTGTAGTTTTAATCAGTAAAAATTATTAGAAGATTCCCACGTTTAAAAAAAAATAAAAGCCGAATTCCGAATTTTTGGCCGAAACTATCCCTAACTGAAAACCAATTTACGATCGGTCTCTAAAAAGCCAAGTCCGTCCCATCATCGGACCACAAGACGTACGGCTTTGCGCCACCGGTACATGGTTGACATCCCACCCATACGTACAAAGCGTTTTGGGAACACATTCATTATACGTACAGCTAAGGAGTGGAATTCCCTGCCGGAGTCTGTGTTTCCTGATAACTATAACCTAGGGGTTTTTAAGTCAAGAGTGAATAGATTGCTTTTAGGCAAGCGTGTTCCATCGTCGGCCACATCATCGCTTACCATCAGATGGGATAGTGGTCAAACGCGAGCCTATCCATTATAAAAAAAATAAACACAGGAAAATTACCTAATGTCCTCCTTTCTTTTTTCAGATTCCCTCAAATTCAGAGTAACGGGCCCTGTAGCAAGCGTCAGAGAATCACAACTGGTTGATGAATATGGAACTGAATTGGCGAAGCTACCATTTAAGTACGTATTATCAAGCTTAATAATCAACCCTACAATGTCCCCACTGCTGGGACACATGCCCCTCTCTACACAAGCCTCCTCTCTGGGAGAGGGAATGTGCTGTAATCCACCACGCGGGCCCAGTGCGGGTTGGAGGATGGTACATGTCTTCAAATTTAGTTCTAGGACACGCCGGCTTCCTTAAGATGTTTTCCTTCGCCGTTTCGAGAGCAGTGGTGATGAAATAAATTACACAAAGTAATGTGCCTGGCTGGGTTTGAACTTGCAACTCTTAAGTAGGGGCCATTGTATATGACTCCACAGTTAACAGTTCAGTTTTAATTGCGAAATGGATCGCATTAAGAGCTCGTCTTAGGGTCTGCTTAAAGTGACTTGTTGCCAATTTTAATAGTGTGGGTTCTTTCTTCTAAAGACAATCTCAGAATCCAATCTGCCTGGTTCTCAAATAATTTGGCATGTGGACTTTAAAAAAGAATATGACTTTTGAGCTTGTTTCGTATTTCTTCTCAGGGTAGTCAGCTAGGAAACACCAGCCTCATCTAATTTAACCTGACGTAAAAATTTACGTGTAAAAGTGTTTTTAAAACCTACTTGCAAAATAAATGTCATTTATCATTTACGGTCGTTATTAATGCAGATTTCTAACAAAGAATCTATCTATTCACAGCTATCAGCCATTGGCAGGAGACGGTCAGAACGAGGAGATCGACCCAATAGTGGAATTAGTGGCAGATGTTGCGTTACCTCCAGTCAAAGGATCCAAAATCTACGCCAAAATTGTTGGAAGAGATTTGAGAGGTAAATACTTTGAAGTTTACCTACAGAAGATTTAAACTAAGATCCTCTTTTTTTAGGGTTCCGTAGTCAACTAGGAACCCTTATAGTTTCGCCATGTCTGTCTGTCTGTCCGTCTGTCTGTCCGTCCTCGCTTAATCTCTGTGACCGTTAGCACTAGAAAGCTGAAATTTGGTACCAATATGTATATCAATCACGCCAACAAAGTGGTAAAATAAAAATTGGAAAAAAATGTTTTATTAGGGTAGCCCCCCTATATGTAAAGTGGGAAGTGATTTTTTTTTTAATTTGAACCCTAACGTGTGATATATCGTTGGATAGGTATTTAAAAATGAATAGGGGTTAACTAAAATTATTTTTTGATAATGTCAATAATTTCGGAAATAATCGCTCCAAAAGTAAAAAAAAAAAATGTGTCCCCCCTCTAACTTTTGAACCATAAGTTTAGAAAATATGAAAAAAATCTGAAAAGTAGAACTTTATAAGGACTTTCTAGGAAAATCATTTTGAACTTGATGGAAAGAACAGTTTTTGTGCAAAAAGATTATACAAAATAATTTCTGGACTAAGTTTGTAGTATAATCGTATAGGCAAGCATTTTTTTAAACTCATAAGTGGGTACACTTATTGTGACGGATGGAAAACTACGGAACCCTACACTGAGCGTGGCCCGACACGCTCATGGCCGGTTTTTTTTTACTTTCGATTGGCTTTCGCTTAGCTACTATCTCACCTAAGCGATAATGTGGTCAACCATCACGTGACTATGATA
Organism: Mythimna albipuncta; assembly: GCA_929112965.1. Classification (NCBI taxonomy): domain Eukaryota; kingdom Metazoa; phylum Arthropoda; class Insecta; order Lepidoptera; family Noctuidae; genus Mythimna; species Mythimna albipuncta. The sequence goes on along the minus strand of OV815985.1, from coordinate 5,615,256 downwards.
GCGGCCAAGCTCGACGCCATGCTGTTGTCGAAAATGGAGCTCGCTTGCTAAGAAGTACTCATTCTTGATTAAATTCCCTGCCGGAGTCTGTGTTTTCTGGTAAATACAACCTGGGGATCTTTAAGTCAAGAATAAATAGGTTACTTCTAGGCGAGCGTACTCCATCGTTGACCACATCATCGCTTACCATCAGGACTGAAAGCGATCAAGCACGACCCTTCACCCGATCAATAAAAAAATATTCTACATTGTCATATTTTCCTTTCCAGGAGAACCATTCATCAGACTATCAGGACCACTCAACCAGCCAGAGATCCGTATGGGCAGATCAGCAAACATACTAGCATCTGACTCTTCAAACGATTTGGAGAGGATGGAAGACCTAAACTTCAGGGCTTATAATGCTAAGCTATTGTATAACAACAGCGCTCAGCCCTATGTCAGCAGCCGAGCCATTTCTCAGGTACGAATTGGACCCCAGCCGCTAAAACCCCGACCTCCTGCCTACTAGCCACGGTAGGGTCAGTACAGTCACACCGAGATGCGAACATGCGATACGACGCGACGCTGAGCCACTAAAAATATCTTATTATTTACTGATTGAAAACTGACACATTTCATTGTGAGAATCCAGAATATGTTCCACCAGGTAGCGCTGCGCCGCAAGGCTTCTCAATCTGAAGCGTTTAGTAAATAAAGTTATATAATAAAGGTGTCTTCAAGGCTAGAGTGAATAAGGTCTTAATGAACTAGTGCGCCTCACCATCAACTATTGCATCACTGCTTACCATCAGGTGGGATCGCAGTCAAGTACTATTTTATAAAAGATAAAAAAAATATATTCTCAGTCGGTCTTCGCGCAGCGTCGCGCTTTTTCTCGTCTCGGTGTGAATTGACCCGTAGGTGCAGGCTTTCTAATGACAAGCAATGGATAGCTAGGCCATCCAGCAACCCTAAGTCATCGACGGCGCGTAGTGTTCCACGCCTCATGAAGATTCCAGCAAACTGTAGGGGCAGCAGCAGTAGAAGCCTCCTGGGGCCATGGGTTCGCTTCTGAAAGGTAAACCCTGCCCTGGAATGAAGAGCAACGAAGGAACTAGGAGTGGATTTGAGTCAGTAAAAGCCTGGAGATGTCATTGGATGATTGCCTGCGTCTTGACCAGTAGTGGGAAGTAGGAAAAAACCTAGACAATTTCTTTCTAAACCTTTTCCATCTTTTGCAGGTGGTAAGCCAGCAAGGAACCTTGCTGACAACAGTGCAGATTGGTCTAGCCAGCAGGTTATACGGAGCTCCAGGCGAAAGCTTACAGGTAAATATCAAATACCTTGACGCCTTCTACTCCATTTTGTCCGTATGCTTACTAGGCCTCAAGTTCTTCAGGCATATCACCCGTAATGAGGACTCGATGGAACGTTTGGTAGTGCAAGGGAAAGTCGAAGGCAAAAGATCTCGTGGACGCTCTTTATCATGATGGACGGACCTCATCAAAACCGTGACACACTACAGCGTAAATGAAGGCTCCCGAACCGCAAAACACAGAGCTGCATGGCGTCGTATCGCGAGAGAGGCGGTGGTGCGGGACTCGACCGAGTTATGACAACGACCACACTCTTGACAGAGTTGTCAAGAGTGTACGACAAAGAAGAAAAGCTTACTAGTAGCAAAATGGAGTACTTACAATTTTTATTTACCACACAGCACCAGTGGAAGGGTTATGTTTTTCGAGTGTCTGTATGTATGTATGTATGTATATTCCTTTGGCAAGCCCTAGAGCCTAAAGACTTTTTACGATCAGGTTTTTTAACACTGTTAACTTTTTTTTCAAAAAGGAAGAAAGAAAGAAAGAAGTTTACTCGAAAAAAAAGGCAAGCTTTGTAGTTATTTCACTGTCGCTGACTAAGCGAGCTATAATTTCAACATTACAGATGTACCTAGTCAAATCATAACTATTTATTGATTCAAAAGAGGGTACATGAAGTTTCTTGCACGTTCTTCTCCATAAAGACCCACGCTTTGAAACGTTACACGTTCCAAAGCGTGCACCTCCCCATTTGTTTTTTATTTACTGACCAATCTTGTCAAATCAAAAGCGACTGTAAATGTTTGGAGGTATGCGGGACAGAGAGTAAAGTCCCGCAAACCTCCGTTGAAAAGAGAGGATCCTCCGACCAAACGGGTGTTACGGTCTGGTGGGCGACTGCCCGATAGATGATTTCGGACTGACGTATATGTACAAATCGCGCGGAGAACTTTGATTGCGCGATGCAGGATTTTTTATTTTCTTCGTAGTTCTTATGTGGCGCCATAGATGTCGCTACAAATGTTTAAGTTTTGTCTACTTTTCTTTTCAGCTACACTTCGAAGTAACAAACTATAGGGAACAGACGATAAGGTTCAATTTCGGAGCATCAGGAGAGATGAGGTTCTTGACGGGCATCAATCCTGCATCGTAAGTTAATTAACTACCTAATTAAGAAAGCTTAATCAGCCTTAAAATGCTCCCACGGCTCTTTCTGCATGATGCTTTCCTTCATCGTTTTGAGAGCCGTGTTGATGAAATGAATTACACAAAGTAATGCATCTAACCGGGTTTGAACTCGCGACTTACAACTCGTAAGTTTGAACTCGCTCAGCGCTGCTATGAGAATTAGGACAATGTTATGACATAATCTTTTCGTTTCCAGTCTGAACGTAGCTTCGGGTCAGACAGTCAACGTGATTGTAAGTCTGACGATACCTGCTAACGCTCAGCCAGGGTTGAGAGACACCATCACATTTACTGCTTATGGTAAGTTAGAGGACTTCCATTCATTAATCAACGATTGCATCACTGCGTACCATCAGGTGGGATCGCAATCGATGAAGCAAAAATACATCAAGTGATTTTGGAGATTTAAGCCTCTCCCTCTCTCCCCGTTGTGAGATGTCGTGAGATTCGACTCAACCCCCTCTTTCCCCTCCTAATCTCACTTGAGATTTCTTATAATCACCTTAACCGCTCATACATGATTATGACTTATGTGACATAATTATGACATATAAATCTTTCTCTAGATATTTTGAAAACACAGATATCTTGTGGGTTAGATTTCTATTGAAAACGAAACATATATATGTGTAAAACTAATCCAGTAAAGATATCTGAAATTCTGTTATTAAAAAAAAAAAGAACTTTTTCCCTTCATAATGTACTCATATATTAAAAATATAAAAAAGTTCATCAATAGAAGCCTTGGACATTTAATCGTAATTCTGAATTACGACAAAACACATATTTCCAAGAACTAATTTTATAAAATACTAGTTTTTGCCCGCGCGGCTTCGCTCCCGCTCTTCCCTACTCCACCCTATTATACTCTACTCTACCCTACCCTATCCTAATCTACCCTACTATGCCCTACTCTACCCTGCCAAACTTCACATAAACCATCTACTAAATAGTCCGAACAAAGCCTAAACATTTGGTTTGGATAGGTGAGCGTTCTTGAGTTATAAAATTATAACGAAAAGTGGCATTGATTTTTATATAGTATAAAGGGTAACTGGTAATTAGTGTACGATACTTGAATCAGCTGTTCAGTACATTTATGTTTGCCGAATGTACTGAACAGCTGATATTTTTTTTGCCATTCCAGGTTTGTTCCCATAGTAAAAGTTGTTGGTTACCATGAGCCCAGTCACGTGTTTAAGTATCGTACACTAATTACCAGTCACCCTATATATAGATTCAAGTAAATCACGGAATTATCAAACACCAAAAGAGTTTTCAGGAGTCATTTCTCTTTTTTCGCATTGCCTCTTCAACAAACATCACGTTAGATTGCGTTAGATGAAGCAACAAGATTTTAAACCATGCTCAATGTGAGGACAGGCGAGTGGAAAATGACTCTCTTAACCGCCTGCGTCTGAAGAGTGTTTATGTGTTCTATTTGCCAATGTCCCATGTTAGCGACTGGACACTCCATCTCATAGGTGACAGAAGAGCTGACGAGATGGAGTATTTGCTCGTGGATGTGCGACCCTAGCGGAACAAAACGAGAGAGTGTGTTTGCGACTGAGCACTCCATCTCGTTTAGTTCTTAAGGCGTATAGTCCCTTGAACCATCTGACCGCAATTATGTGAACGCAACTCTCGCACTCGCCTAGGCGGCAATACACAAATCTGTGCATTTATTTGCGGCCAGCAGCGCCCGGAAAGCGCTTTAAATCCATTTTCTCTGCGAGATATTGATTGATTTACATATGCAATGTTTACTTTGAAGAATATTTAACCACCAATTTTTATGTGTAAAAATATTTCTAAAGGTCCAAGCCGTTTCGAAGGAGTAGGGAAAAGTTGCGAAATTGCTAAATATTTTTTTTTTGACAAAAGTGTTAATTTCACGAAAAAATCAAATGTTGATATTATTGTTCATGAATCTATAATAAACATATATTTTTTTCAAACCAATTGACCTACCCGTTACGGAGGAGTAGGCCTCAGGAAATCACTGTTTTATGGCACTTTTCGGGCGCTTGGCCCTTGAATTCAATCCCCATAGTTGACAGAAGAGCTGACGAGGTGGAGTATTTGGTCGTGGATGTACGATCCTGGGCGAAAACGCGAGAGTGTGTATCAGATGTATCTGAAGGTTTAAAAAAGGATCTTAGCTTCTAGAACCACAGTTTGGTAACCCATCATCTCTTTCCCAGGTAACGAGCAAGTTTCCCTCTCCGCCTATGTCTACGTGGCGAATTCAGCACAGCCCATAGACACCTGGGCTCCAGAGATCCGGCATACCTTCCAAGGAACCTGCCTCGGCAGGACTGGCGATGACTGCGCTCAGCATGCCTGGTCTGCCACTATTGTGGTGAGGGATGCGTCGTCAGGTAAGAGAACTGTCATCACGTATATAAAAAGAGAAAGTGACTGACTGACATAGCGAAACAAAGCCGACACTTGAGTTTAGGAACGTGAAATCTAAGTCAACAGCCCCTAGCCAAGTCGTATTTTCGTTTCTCTTTCGTCGATCGCCTCGAGTCGGCCACGCCTCCAATTAATATATTTATAAACATAATATTCGACAACTATCACACAACGCCGTCTAGTCCCAAGCTAAGCAGAGCTTGTTGTACTAGACAACTGATAAACATACTTATATATTTCTAAATACGTACATGTTATAGATAAATTACACCCAGACACAGAACAAATGATTATGCTCATCACACAAACATTTGTCCTGGGTGGGAATCGAACCCGCGACCTCCGGCATAGCAGTCAGGGTCACTAACCACTAGACCAATAGGCCAGTCTTTCAGTAATTCTTTTGTTCTGACGTCATCTCAGCGATCAGTCACGTGATCAGGGCCTCAAGTCTGCTATTACAATAGTGTCAGAATGGTCTATCATTGATGTCATAATTGTCGATTTTGACAAGTTTGGCAATCTACTAATATAATAGCGTTATTATGACTTTCCAATGGTCAACCACTGACACTCCATTGAAAGAAGTGGTCTATAGAATAGTGATCTCGTACATAATGACAAATGAATATCTGACGTATGCGGTAATCTGCAAACATTTTGACAGTTCCTTTGATCTTTTTTTTCCTTTGATTAGTGCTTTTAATAAGCTCGATATTGTCATTCTACCACAATTCTATAACAAGACCATTGACCGATCAATGATCGATCATTATCAGATTACAAACTTTTAGCAAAATGACAATGGGATTGTGTTGGAATGACGAATTTATAAAAATAGAAGACTTAGGTCCCAGAACGATGGAATCGGATACCAGCTGATGTGATAACATTTCTCTCCACCAGGTCTACTCCGCCTGACCTCTTCACCAATAGGCGTGATGTACAGCGGGGAATTCACATCAGGCACTCGTCAGGAGGTGGTAGCGACATATAGGGCTACCTGCTGCGCCCCCAGGGTTCTGCTGAACGCGGTGGACGCTTATGGAAATACTAATAGTTATACCATTGATATTTCTAGTGAGTATACTATTTTTTTTTATGATATTACTAGCTTTTGCCCGCGCGGCTTTGCTCCCGCTCTTCCCTACTTCAGCCTACTATACCCTACTCTACCCTACTCTACTCTACCCTACTCTACTCTACCCTACCCTACTCTACTCTACCCTACTCTGTCCTAACCTACTCTACTCTACCCTACTCTACTCTACTCTACCCTACTCTACCCGACTCTACTCTAATAAACCTCATGGAGCCTGAGACCTTTCCAACGAATGCAAAACCGTGGAAATCGGTTCGTGCGTTCTGGAGTTATAGCGTCAGGAAGGAAAACCCGAGTTATTTTTATATAGTAGATTACGTGCAGGCGATTCATGCTCACTCAATTGTCTCACTGATGGCGGCGCGTGTGTTGGATCATTCGGTTCCCTTCAAAATAGTTGAGTTGAGTGGTTGCCACTTTGCCAGTGATGAAATATGTCACTGAAATTTGATCGCTTACAATGGGCCTCATCAGGAGGCTTACAGTCACCCAAAAGGCAATAGAAATGCCTATGCTCGGAGTTTCTTTGCGTGGTCACCGACATAGCTCAAAGAATCGCCAAACTTAAGTGGCAGTGGGCAGGGCATATTGCTCACAGAACAGATCGCCGTTGGAGCTCAAAGGTTTTTAAGTTGCAACCGCGTACTGGAAGCCGCAGTGTTGGACGGCCTCCCAAAAGGTGGACCGTGCTAGGTGAGAATTGCGAGACGTACAGGACTGGACGTTGTGGCGATACTTGGGGGAGGCCTGTGTCCTGCAGAACGTTAACCCACATTTGTTGTATGGGGCTCACATACAACAGGGACTTTTTGCAGTGGGAGGTACGGAACCTTCAGTGCGCGAGTACGACTTACACTTGGCCACTTTTTTATTTCCTACGTTTCAGTAAATAACACTTTCAAAATCGCCACCTCGAGCCATTTATTTTGATACCCTTCATTACTGTCACGAAAAAAAAATATTGATAACATATTACTTATTCTTTTTTTGCGCAGATTAATGTCACGAAAAAAAAATGTAAGAAGACATATACATTGGTATTTCTTCTTCTAGCGTAAAAGTCCCTTGACCCAACCCACCTGTTCTACAATCTGCAATTTCTGACCTTTCATGAGATGTCAAGCCGCATGCGTTTTGAGTGCACTAGTATTGATTTATTGGTCCGCGGAGATGAAGCTAGTGTTGACCTGTTAACAGGCCTGAACGGGATGGGGTGGGGGGGGTCGGGGGATATAGGACGCAGTGATGTTTGATATTTGAATTGAACTGATATCGTGAAGAGTATACAAGTTGTAAGGGACAGCCCTCCACAAACTTTAAGGGCTTGCTCAGTAGACGAAACTGAACAACCTTCCACAACACTTTTTTTCAGGAAACGAAAAAAAAAATCCGCCTCACCATACAAAATTATAAACTCGATTGGACAGTTTGTATGGAGATGAGGCCGAGTTTTTTTTTCGTTTCCTGCAAAAAAATTTTGTGGAAGGTTGTTCAGTTTCGTCTACTGAGCAAGCCCTTAAAGTTTGCGGAGGGCTGTCCCTTACACCCTTTATAATATTTGCACCTTTAGAATTATAATAACATTATGCAAAAAGGGAATCCGATGTATGCCAGACGCACATGACCGGTTATTATGGCGACTACTGAGGGAGGCCTACGTCCAACAGTGGACGTCTTTCGGCCGAATGATGATGAACGCAAAAAGTTAACGAGCCCAAACTCGATGGAATTGAGTCATTAACTACCAAGCTCCTAAGGGCACTTTCCGGTTCCATCATCAGAACAGCTCCATGTTATAATAATTTTGCATTGTCATCTGACTCACCCAAGCATGCAAAATTTCAGCCCAATCGTTAACCGGGAAGTAGAGTAAAATTATTATTTTTATTAATTGATATCAACCAGTGCTTGACTGCGATCCCACCTGATGGTAAGCAGTGATGCAATCGTTGATGGTGAGGCGCACTAGTTTATTAAGAGCCTATTCACTCTAGCCTTGAAGACATCATAATTTGCAAGATTTGGTTACACACAAACATCGGGACAGATGAAACTAAATAAAAGCTTGTAAAAACCCTTCAAAAACGATGATTTAATCTAAAATATTCCACCTCTTCCAGATTACCTAACTGAAGCCGCCATAGCAGCTATAGTTCTGGGAGTATTCCTCGCCATAGCGCTGATCATCCTCATCGTATGCCTGATAGTCTGGTGCGTGAGGAAGCGGAAGGAGTCCAGGGAACTACCTTCGTATAATACGTCAAGATCTTAGTCATATGATGAAAGGTTCTGGTGGCATTATTATAGGATGTTTTTCTGAAGGTTGTACAGTAATTTATGTTGAAGTAACCTAGCATCATCAGAATGTTACAAAACATGTAAATTCACGACTTTTCTTAAGTATAATATGCATTCATATTTTTCGCCCAGCGAAATTGGTCCAATTCGCGATTGGGCCACTTCGCGATTGGACCAATTCTCGGTTAGTCCAATTTGTGATTGGTCTAATTCGCATTTAGTTCAGTTCACATGGTCTTATTCGCAATTGGTCCAATTAGCAATTGGACCAATTGGCGATTGGTCCAATATGAAGTGTTTTTTTTTTATTGATATAAACTAGTGCTTGGCTGCAATCCCACATAATTGTAAGCAGTGATGCAAACGTTAATGTAGTGACTTTCATAGTTTTAACACGCAAGCGAAGCTAGCTCTATTCGCTATTACAGCATACAACTAAATCGCTTTCCGCGTCCGTCTGTTTATTTTTTTGCTAACTGCTCCTAAATCGCGTAACGGATCTTGATGCGGTTTTCATTAAACAATAAAAAATTGGACCAATTGGATCAATCGCAATTAATTAGACCAACCGCGAATTGGATCAATAACAAAAGACCAATCGAGAAATGAATCAATCATAAATTAAACCAACAGCGAATTGAATCAATCACAAATTAGAACAACTGCGAATTGGATCAATCACAAATTAGACCAACTGCAAATTGGATCAATCGCAAATTGGAAGCAGCAGTAAGTTATTACAAACTTAAACTACTGTACACCTGATGAAAGTCAAAACGATCGTATTATTAAAGCAAGTGAAAGAGTAAACTGTATGTGATTGTACGTTGAAGTGATTAAGTTAAAATTAAGTTACCTTTAGACTAAGTTAAGTTATAGTTTATGTAGTGTTAACTATTGTGAAGGGCATCTAAAGATGCGAAGTTGACGATAGAGGAAATAATCCAACCTTAACTTAACCCATTTAGCGCCGCTGTACTCAAATGAGTACGGCTAAACAATTGAGGGTAGTTACAATTTTTTTAAGGCGTTGTTTGTTATTTACCGCTTCTATTTATCAGGGAATTAGTAGTTTGTTAAAATAATGACAATTAAAAGTGTGTCATTTAAAAATTTTAGCTTTTCAAAAACTGTTCGCCATTTAGGATTTATTGTGATGTAGTTTTTTTTTCGATTTTTTCTCAACAAACATTTTTAATTGATACCCATATCATGGAGGTGCATCCAAAAATTACTAGTCCACCATCTTCAGAAGTTCACCATATTGGATTCAGAATAACGTCACCCAGTTAAGCCTGTATTGTCATCCAAACTATGTTTAGTCTGCAAAATTTCAGCTCAATCGGTTAGTGGTAACTGTTTTAAAATTCATTTGCAAAATTTGACTCAACCAAACAGACAAATATTGAAAGTTAATAAGAAGAAGCTTGTTACAAATGAAAAAATGCTCTCGTTTTTGTAAAATTTAAAATTTTTAAGTCCGAAATTTATTTATTATTGTAAGACCTGTTGTTACAGAGTGAATCCCTATGTATAATTTAAAGAATAATCAATGTTTGCATAGTAAATTCCAACTGAAACACTGCTGTAACAGAGCTTTTATTGCGATATGTTTTTGTGTTAACGCAATCAAAACGTTTACTGTTTGGTTCTCTTGGTTAAGAGCTTGGAGTGAGCCAACCGGACCGTTGAATGTCATAAACGATCGCGTTAACGTAAAACAAACTCACACTAGGCAATCAGGTCGCTGTACTCAAATGAGTACAGCACTTTTAGGGTTGAGCTACATCTGATTACACTTACCAATACTTCTATCCTTTTCTGCCACTTAGAATCGTCATTTACTAGAGCGGGAAAGAGTGCGAGAATGCAATCGGCATGCGGCAGAACCAACGAGGTTGTCAGTAACTTGCTCTGGTGCGGCCAGATGTAGCTCAACTTTTAAAAGGAAGGAAATTTATTCCTCCTCCTTTTATGTTGCTTTTATTTTTATTTACTAAGATTATTATAGAAAAATAAGCATTGGCGCTTGATGGGTTAAAAGTTTAGGAGATCCGTGCTTCAAGTTACAAGTTACAACTAATTAATACCTTTACACGTCAGAATCCAAAACATGACTGTCAAGAAGTACTTGTCTTGACCAATGGCGAATAACTTGATTTTGATATGCGCATTGATGTGACTTAATTAATAATGCTCCCGACTGAACATCGCCCATAACGACCAATTGAAGTTATAAGTTACAACTAATTAAAACCGTTACACGTCAGAACCAAAAATATGACTGTCAAGATGTACTTGTCTTGACAAATGGCGAATAATTTAATTTTGATGTGTGTATTGGTGTGGCTTAATTATTAATGCTCCCGACCGAACTTCGCCCATAATGACCAACTCATGTTACAACTAATTAATACCGTTACACGTCAGAACCGTAACTAAGACTGTCAAAATGTACTTGTCTTGACAAATGGATTTAATTTTGATATGTACATTGATGTGGCTTAATCACTAATGCTCTCGACCGAAAATCGCCCATGACAACCAACTCAAGTTACAAGTTACAACTAATTAAAACCGTTACACGTCAGAACCAAAAATATGACTGTCAAGATGTACTTGTCTTGACAAATGGCGAATAATTTAATTTTGATGTGTGTATTGATGTGGCTTAATTAGTAATGCTCCCGATCAATTCAAGTTACTGCTAATTAAAAAATATCATCAGAGAAGAGTTGCCACCCAGGGTTGTTCTTTTATAACTCGAGTAGCTACCATAGAGTTAACCCAACTGACTAACTGTGAGCAGGGTAGGTTGAAGTAAGCGGCCAAACGCTTGACATTGACAGTTGAACTCTACATTCGCGTTCAAAAATGCCAGGAGTATTTACCCTATGACGACATTAGAGTTAACTTTTGAACGCAAGGCATCAGAACCCAAGATGTACTTGTCTTGACAAATGGCGTACCTATGGGGCTCTAAGTATCCATGCTCTTGACCAAACCTCGACTGAGATTAGCCAATTACGCAAAAAATATTATAGGGCACAAGTGTGTACACAAACATAGGTGTGCTTACTGTTCCGTCACTCTCATAGTGGGATGGGACGGCAAACTGACACGACTGGAGAGAGATCAGGACCAAGGGCTTTACGTGAAACAAGAGGATGCCACCACCAACTTCCAAACTCCAGGCTGCTACAGAGGTAGTGTTTTTAATATCATGTGGTTTTGATCACGCATGCTGGATTGCCATGTCCATTTCATACGTAGTATTCACTGTAATGCGTGAAATACGCACGTAAGACGCGGTTTTTTGCATGCGGAACAAACCCTCATGCTAGTAGAAATCCTCAAGATATTATAGTCTAAGATCCGATTAAGAACGACCTTCACAGGGCTGTTTAATGGAAGATACTCATTTTATGATGAAATGAATGAAACCGGTGCAGGTCGTTCTTAACCGTATCCTCTACTATTAAAAACACCCTTATTCCTACTAGAAAAAAAAACCAATAATGCTTTGCCCGACCTGGTGCATCCAGAATTCCGGTAGATCAGCATAGTCGCGCTAGCTATACCACAAGATCGACGAGATAGTCCGGGCTTTGACAAATATTGTAATATAAGATGTCTCCAGCTCTTCAAATTCTACAAATGAGTGGATTAGGGGATACAAATACAATAATAAAACGTAACCCTTCTATGTAGCAGGACAAATCCTTACATATAAAACAAAGACTTCTAGCGCGTCTGTCTGTCTGAATGGACGCGATAAACTCCAAAGCTTCTGAATGGATTTTCATGCAGTTTCCACTAATACACAGAGTTATTCATGAGGAAGGTTTAGGTGTATAATACATACATATTACAGTAAAGAAAAGCCGCTAATTTCAATTATTTTTAACACATGTGCGAAGCTGGATCTCTAGTGAAACACAAAAAATACATAAAACCGCGGTCAAAGATTTAATATTTTTTTTTGTAAAGTACGAATACCCTTCGAGCCCTTCCACCTCTAATAACGTCTAAACCATTAAACCGATTTTCATTTAACAAACAGTCATGCAATGTACACCTTATACCCTTTCATTTGACACCTCACTTGGTAATATACATATTATAACCAGTGCTTGACTGCGATCCCACCTGATGATAAGCAGGGATGTGTTCTGATGGTGAGGCGCGCTAGTTTATTAAGAGCCACTCTAACTTTAAAGACACCTAAACTATAAACGGACGGGAAGACCCCATCAGACAAATTGTTCCAGTCAGTCAGTTGAAAACATTCGGTTCTTCATTCCCACTTTTACTCCCCTGCCTTGTAACTTGAAAATGACTTAACGGATTTTGACAAAACATGTCTAAAAATCATTCATCCCGTTTCAGATAGAAATAGACACACACGCATAGAGATCAAACTCATTGCACACTTTTTTGCGTCGGTGGTAAAAAGTAAGACTAGCCAAAAGCGTGATCGCTCACAATGGGCCTCATCAATAGCCTTAAAGTCACCCAAAAAGCAAGAGAAAGGACTATGCTCCGAGTTTCTTTGCGTGATCACATCAGGAATGAAAATATCCGCAGGGGAACTAAAGTAGAACCACGACATAACCCGAAGAATCGCCAAACTTAATTGGCAGTGGGCAGGGCATATTGCTCGTAGAACAGATGACGATGAGGAACGAAAGGTTCTGGCGTACTGGGAAACGTAGCCTCGAAAGGCCTCCCACAAAGTGAACCGATGACCTGGTACAGGGTTGCAGTAATCCGATGAATGCAGACAGAACCGTTCGTTGAGGCGACTCTTGGAGGAAGCTTATGTCCTACAGTGGACGTCTTTCGGCTGCAATTTTCACGACGAATACCAGCCAGAAATGCAAAAGACGCTAGGGTCAGAACTAATAATCCAATAGTTTTTTCCGAATCATGTGACAATTGAAGTGATCGATGCGGGTTCAAATTTTAATTGGCGGATATCCGCACTTGGCAGAACCCTTCCCTTCCCAATGACAATAGTCTTGGATTGCAACAAAACTTACTATTGTGTTTCAAATTGACGGTATCTGAAATGTTAAATACCAACAACTCGAGCATGTAAAGAGTAAGAATAATTATCTGTAGCACGAAATAAGCAAGTACTGACAGTACTCTAAAAATTAAGATAGAATTACGTTAGAACCAGTTATAACTAGTTACAACTAGTTAGAAGCAGTTACAACTAGTTTTTTTAACTGTTTCCGCCATGTTTGTTTTATTATTTAATTTAATATTTGACAAATATTGTGTTTTTTTATTTATTAGCAATAGTTTTAGATTTTAGAATAACACGTAGGGTGAAGGCCAATCAAAATTTAACTCGAATGAGAGCCAGTTACAGAAAATAAGTTTGTTTTATAAGTGCCCATGTCGGCCTATGTGAAATAAAAAACTTTTGACTTTGACTTGACTTTGAGAAACAAAAATTTTCGATATGATAAATTGTTCAACACGCCTTTACTGCTATGATTGGTTGAAATAATTTTCAAGAGCCAATCACATCTATGTCAGAAAAAATGACGGTACTCGTACTTTTCAAATTCCATTTTTTTTTTCTTGAATATCACTTTCAGTAAGTTACCGTTTCTTGGCTTAAAAGGTTGGCTTAGATGATAACATAGGCCTTCACCCTACAATTAAAAAATAAGTATTTTTTTCAGTTAATTATTTACTAATACGGGTAGTACAATAATTTAATATTTAGTTTGTAAAAGAAAAAAAAAGCCATATTTTGTAAAAAGAAAATCTAAGATTTTTATGAAATAAACATTGAATTGAAATATTTTTATTGTTTTATTTTTATACCGAACATAAAATGTTTTACAAGATTTGTGATATGTTTTACTAACATAGGTACAAATATTTGTTCCGTACGGGGATCGAACCAGCGATAAGCAAGACAATGCTTGTGCAGACCTTGATTTTTCCAATCATCGATTATGGCGACGTGTGCTACTACGACCTGAATGTAGATCTCCTCAATAAACTTGACCGTCTTCTAAATTACTGCATTCGATTCGTTTTCAATCTACGTAAATATGATCATGTTTCAGCGCATCGATTGCTTCTAAAGTGGTTGCCCATACGTCAGCGCAGAGAGCAACGGGCGCTCACAACCTTGTTTTCATTTCTTGATTCTCCTAATTCCCCTAGCTATTTAGCCCCTCACTTTCAATATATTTGCGCCAACCACAATAGAAATCTGCGCTCTTCTCATAACCGCCTACTTCAATGTCCCATTCACCATACTGACTTTCTTCACCATTCTTTCTTTGTTCAAGCGATTTCTTTGTGGAATGCGCTCCCCCAGGAGATCAGGATGGCAACAAACCGATTAGCATTCAAAACTAAAGTTCGCGAGATAATTCGCAAGAGGTTGGCAGTGGTATCATCACAGCGTTAAAGTTTTCCAATTGTTTGATTATATTAGGGTATATATGTATGTAGTTTATTAATTTGAGTATGTATATATTATATTATTGTAAGTGTATTGTAATATTTATGATTTATTAGTATATCAATTCTCGGAATCACCTTATCTCTTTCTCTTATTGCACCTACCACTGTTTTTCTCTGCACCACCCAAAGACCACCAAAAGGTTGACTGGAAGAAAATGCCTAAGGCATTAAGTCCGCCTCTGTACTTTTATGTGCCTGAAGTATAAATAAAATAAAATAAATAAATAAATAAGCAAGCAACCAATGCCTACTTTGCCGTCAGTACATCCAGAGATTTATATTTTTTACCTTTTCATAATCATCATCATCATTTCAGCCTATAGACGTCCACTGTTGGACATAGGCCTCTCCCAAGTGTCGCCACAATGAACGATCCTGTGCGTCCAGCGTCCATCGGATTCCCACAACCTTCACCAGATCATCGGTGTAGGGGGCCTTCCAATGCTGCGTCTTCCGGTACGCGGTCGCCACTCCAGAACCATTTTATAATATTGCTAGTTTTTGCTAGAAGTATCGCCTGCATGAAAGTAGGTTTGTTTACAAAATTTTGCTCACCTGTTTCATCCCCTTTAGGGGTTTTTTTTTCGGTGGGAAAATCATCTAATGACATCCCCCGCTCTTGGGCGGAGCGGGAGATAGTGTCAGACTTTTACTGACTAGAAACCCACTCCGGTTCCTTCGTTGCCTTTCGTACCGGGGGCTGAGCTGCCTTTCGGAGCTAACCCTGGCCCCAGTAGGCTTCGGCCCAGCTAGGCTCCTGCCGTTGCTGACAACTCCTTGAGGCGCGCGGGAACAGTGCGCACCGTCGACGACTTGGGCTCGGCCCAGTCGGCAGTTCCCAGACGGTCGGACTGCGAGCTACCCATTTCTCGCTGTTTGCAAGCCCGCGCCTACGGTGGCCGGTAATCGGGATCAGAATCCCAGCGGCGGCTGGGGCGCTGTGAGCACCGTTGCCTGATGCGGTCGGCCTCCTCCTTTGCTAGCATTACTGCTTCGCAGGAGGCGACCGCCTGCCTCTCCTATCCCCTTAGAAGGTGAATTAATGGCCTACAGATAATTCTTCTTTCGATTAAGTGAACAGTGGTGGCTGATGATAACGGCCCCGACTTACGAGCTTTTTTTTTTTTTTTTTTTTTTTTTTTTTCGATGGGAAAAATCATCTTATGACAACCCCCGCTCTTGGGCGGAGCGGGAGATAGTGTCAGACTCTTACTGACTAAAAAACCCATCCCGTTCCTTCAAGCCTTCATACCGGGGCTCGAGCGCCCTTTCGGATAACCCTGGCCCCAGTAGGCTTCGACCCGGCTGGGCCCCTGCTGTTGCTGACAACTCCTTGAGGCGCGCGGGAACAGCGCGCGCCGTCGACGACTTGGGCTTGGTCCGGACTGTTACCGGACGGCCGGACAGCGAGCTACCCATTGCTCACTGTCCGCAAGCCCGCGCCTACGGTGGCTGGAAATCGGGATCGGAATCCCGGCGGCGGCGGCGGCGAGAGCGCCGTTGCCTGATGCGGTCGGCCTCCTCCTTAGCGAGCATTACTGCTTCGCAGAAGTCGGCGACCGCCTGCCACTCCTCCTCGCTCCGGACCATGGCCTCGACCAAAGCTCGGCGCGAGAGGTCTCCGCCGCCGATCACCCCCACGAGGGCACGGCGATGCTCCGTCCAAGCAGGGCACACCGCGATTGTGTGCTCCACCGTGTCCTCCGGGCGTTCCGCACAGTGGCGACACCCGGGCGTCACTTCCGCTTTAATTCGGAACAGGAACCTCCCGAACTTGCCATTTCCGGTGAGGACCTGTGTCATGCGGAAGGTAAGGACGCCGTGAGGTCTTTCCAGCCACGCCTCAAAGAGGGGACTTATCGCCATAATTGTGGCGTGCCCAGCACTGGGTTGCGATAGTCGCTGACGCCATTCCACCATGAGATCCCGCCGGAGCTCTGTCCGCCATGCCGCGACCTGTCGCGGCAGAGGACTTTCACCCCGGCGTTGCATCTCCACGCGCATGTCGTGCATGTGTGCAAGGACTGTTGCCTCCAGATCCCACGGCGGTAGGCCAGCCAGAAGGCTCGCCGCTTCGCGGGAAATCGTGCGGTATCCCCGCACCATCCGAATTGCCATGACCCTCTGGCAGGCGTTCAGAATGGCCGCCGGTCGCTTTTGCAGCGATGGCGCCCACACCGGCGCCCCGTAGAGGGCCATGGACCGAACGATCCCCGCGTAGAGCCTCCGGCAGGAGGCGTCTGGACCCCCAAGGTTGGGCAGGAGCCGCTTGAGAGCGGCCCCAGTCCGGTTGAGTTTGGGAGCCAGACGTCGGAAATGCTCCACGAAATTCCACCGGCTGTCGAGGACGAGTCCCAGGTACTTCATCGTCGACCCGACACCGATGTGAACTCCTCCTACCGTTAGTTGGGAACTCATTGGCGGCGCGTTCCGAGAGCGGCGACCGTGAAAGCACATCGCCTCGGACTTGTGAAGCGCCACCTCGAGTCCCAACTCCTGGATCCTATCAACGACCATCGCAACCCCGCGTGTCGCTAGAGCGACCGCCGCCTGGTACGACTCTCCCTGCGCTAGAACCAGCGTGTCGTCTGCGTAGCAGACCACGCTGACCCCGTCAGGGAGGTCGCCCCGCAGCACGTAATCGTACCCGATGTTCCACAAGGGTGGCCCTAGTACCGACCCCTGCGGAACACCGCACGACATCTCCCGACGTTACCCCGACTTACGAGCTGTAGATCGCGGGTTAAAACCCAGCCAGGCGCATAACTTTGTGTAATTTTTCTCATCACCACTGCTCTCAAAACGGTGAAGGAAAACATCGTGAGGAAAGCGGCATGTTCTAGAACCAACAATTCAAAGACATGTGACACTCACCAACCCTCAGTGGGCCCGCGTGTTGGATTACTGCCTATTCCCTCTCAAAGGCCTGAGTCCCAGCAGTGGGAACATAGATAATTCTTCTGGTTCTAGGTGTCTTATTCATGTATGTTTTTAAATGCACCCACTATACAATAGTAATTGGTGCTAATATTCGCGTCATGTCCGTGAACGGGTTCTGTCAGTTGAGACTGGTCATCTCTTAGCAGCCAGTTCCTATTTTAATATCTATATTTAGTTTTTATTTTTACTTTATTTACATTTAATGTTTGTGTGATGAGCACGATCATTTGTTCTGTGTCTGGGTGTAATCTATCTATAGTATGTATGTATTTAGAAATATATAAGTATGTTTATCAGTTGTCTAGTACTCATAACACAAGCTCTGCTTAGCTTGGGACTAGACGGCGCTGTGTGATAGTTGTGGAATATTATTTTTATTCCTTTATTCCTTCCTTCCTTTATTTATCTCACATGATAGAGACAAGAAATATGTAACAGAGATATTTGTATAGTGCGTTTCAAATAAGAAGTTCTTCGCTGTAATGTTGGCTCTCATATCAGTCTACAGAAAAGAAAAAGAAAAGAGTTGCCTACTCTATAATTGTTGCACGAAATGGGAAACTTAGCGTAGGTATAAAAAGTGAAGTACATACATGAGTTTGTCTACACACTAATGAGCGTTCGGGCCGGAACTGTTCGACGAGTGGCCCGAGACGCTCCGAGATATCGTGTCCGTGAGCGGTGTCTATGTGTGCGTTGCTCGAGCACGCTTTGTATGTAGATTGACTTCTGTACCTATCTTTTTGTGGTAAGTCTGACATCTAACTCGTGCTAGAAAAGTAATTATAATGATTTCTCAAATAAGCAAAAGTTATTATTGTCATCTCAATCGATTTTGTAAACAATACAATAAAATACTTCTATAGACACCCCACGTACATCGAAGGACTGGAACAGTTTGCCTGCTACGGTCTCCCCGTCCGATTATAATTTAGGTGTCTTCAAGGCTAGAGTGAATAGGCTCTTAATAAACTAGTGCGCCTTACCATCAACGATTGCATCACTGCTTACCATCAGATGGGATCGCAGTCAAGTACTAGTGTATAACAGATAAAAAAAATAAAAAAATAGAAGGAGCCAGATAACCATGGAATAAAGTACATTGACCTTTTTCTAATGTCTCAGTATAAGGTGACTGGCCTGTTGGTCTAATGGTTAGTGGTCTTGACTGATATGCCAGAGGTTGTGGGTTCGATTACCACCGAGGACAAATATTTATGTGATGAGCGTGATCATTTGTTCTGTGTCTGGGTGTAATTTGTCTATAATATATATGTATTTAGAATATGTATGTTTATCAGTTGTCTAGTACTCATTACACAAGCTCTGCTTAGCTTGAGACTAGACGGTGTTGTGTGATAGTTGATATTATTATTATTTTTGTATTATTAGGTACCCAAAAAACCAACAATGAATTGCTTTTCGTTACGAGACAATGTAAAGGATCACAATACATATTGATTCAAGACAGCTTTATGTCTTTATTTTTTTAAATTAACAATGTTAACAAATGTAGGAAGGTCAATGACCATTAGTCCACGTTCATTTGGCACCTACTTTAGGTAAGCATGATCTATCATTGAATTTATCACCGCTTACCATTTGGTAATAGTAAGCGGTGATAAAAGAAAGTCATCAAGCATGAGACTATCAATAATTAAAAATTTCACAAAACATTGCAATAAAAAAGAAAAATTGTTGCTCGCTAATCAAAGTTGGGCCGAAAAGTGACGTTGGTAAATCTGACAGCTCATCATAGAAAAATAATAGAATTTTTTACTAGGATACCAAATCTTTCAAGCCAAATCTTTCAAGTTCGGAAACATGTAACGAGGCGAAATTGACACATTACGATATGAGTTTGTTATCCTTATCCCTTATAGATTTATCTCCGCTACTCATATTGATACTAATTGTATACGTTTATTTACCTCAGGACCCTAAAGCCTTTGGAAGGCGTACGAGGAGCCGAAACCAACTAACAGGGGCCCTTTTGGATGGTTCTAATGGAATGTGGTACCAACCGGTGATTATCCCTGGTGCGCTATGCTAGTGCATCCGGTTATTGGGAAACTATTGCGACATTTGGATGGTATTTTTATCACGGATTTATAGACTTCAAAAGAGTTCTGCAATATTCAGTATAAGTAAATATTGTATACAATATTGAGACAGGCCTTCAGCTCTACATATAGCATCATATTTATAAATATCTCTGCATCTTTTACAATTGATACCCATAAAATAATAAATATTATGTAAACCTCGAAGCTCTATTGCATCACAGTCTATTAGCTAATATGCAAATGCAAACTCTGAAGTAGTATGAATAAGCAAAAGCTATATCAACCTACTTTGTAATAAAACCTACTTGGTCAAACAACCAAAGACAATTTGGCATTATTTCGATTTATTTACTCACAAGTGTAGCATCATAAAAGTATTTTTCCATCCTTTTGAATTTGGAATAGAACGAAAATCGCATCTCCGGTGTAAATCCATACTCAAAAGGAGCATTTTTGTATGATTTGTAGAGGAACGACATATCAACCACAATAACCACTTCAGTTTTGTCACAAATTTTACACTTATCACTATTTATTTAACAATAAATTACACTCACGAGCCATTTAACACTATAACAAGTACTGAAAAACAATTAATAGCCAAGAATTCGCGTGAAAATCGTGAATTATGACATTGAGATCGCGAAAAACTATGTCGATTATTTTGGCTTCTTTCGCCGCCCAACGTCATGAAAAACGTGTTCGTAGCTTACAAATAGGATAAAAATAAATAATAGTACTCACCAGATCTCGTGATCAATCCCTGGGTAGCCGCTACGGGAACCAAAACCGCATTATGCGTCAAATCCTCAATCGAGAGCCCAGTCACGGCAGTGGACAAGAGCGGGTTTTTAACAATGTTCCTGCTCGGGCAGTCGCCGAAACTTTTATCTGACATGTTGTATACTATATTATTGACCGGTTGATGAGAAAATTTTCACGTTTTCACACATTTGGAGGTCATAAATAGGTAATTTAATTATATAAAGTTACGTGTCACTTGCATATTTTGACAATTTGACAGATGACAACACGTTGATCGTGTGATTGTTTGACAGAGAATTTGCAATTTTTGCATTCAAGTTTTCTACAGTGAAATTCTTCCAAAAAGCATCATGATTTTGTACGCGTTCATTGAATAAGTTGAATACAATTTTTTATTATGGTACAAACAGTAAAAAGTTTTTATTTTAATTATTATTTATTTCAAATGAATAAGAGTTATTTTAATAACAAGCAACTATGTAAAATGTTAAACGCATCAAACAAACTTTATAAACAATCGAACTGTTTGTTTTGTTTGGATTTTTTGGCGGGATTTTTTTGAGTTAAGTTGTGTCCGTAGAAAGATTCCTAGTGGATATTGTGATGTAAAACTGGTGTATTTTTGTATATCAAGTATCTGCACAATGGAACAATATGTAGAATCATTCAAACAGGCGATCTCGGTAAAATGGGGCTGAGAATTTTTTGTAGTGTTGACTACCTTATCAAGAGTTTGCCAAGAAGGCTGCCTGGAAAATTCTATAATACCGAACACTTTAAAAAACCCAAAAAATCATTAGAATGTGTTACATAGACGTATTCCACTGGTGAACTTGGTCTCAATTAACAGCTTATAAAATAAAAATAAAAAACAATGTTTTGTTTGTAAAGTGGACTATTTCTAAGTGGTTTGTAAAATGTACGACTGAAGAGTTAAAAGTTTTGTAAAATGTCATATTCGATTTATATCTTCTTCCTGCCCTTATCCCATATTACTTGGGGTCGGCGCAATACGTTTTTTGGTACAGAATGCTATTTCTATTAATTATATTTAATATAATTAATAGAAATAGCATTATATACACACCATACACATAGAAAAAAAATAGGTGACAAAAAAGTTCTCACCGCCACTTGTACAATGCGTTCCAAATGAGAATAGGATCACCTGCCATCTTGTGCCGTCACGATTTACAGTCAAATCGAGGAAAGAAATTTTTAAACATTAAATCATTTACGATTTATTTATGAACTGTGAACGAAAAAAGTTAAATCAGTATCCAGTTCTTTAATTTTACTCATCTCTTAGTTCTTCAATTTTGCCAAAATTTCTTAGATTTGACAGAACGACGAGAAGTCAAAACATAGGAATCGGTCCTATTCTCATTTGGAACGAGTAGTAGGTACGTCCCCAAATTAATTAATGCCCCACGTATAATAGCAGTTTTTATCCTCTGACTAAAGTTAGCCCTTAACTGTAACAAAGTATCAACTAAGCGTTTGGTTGGGAATTTGGGATAGTTCTATAAATAAGGTGAGCAATCTAGACTTCACGAACCAAGCACATGTCGGATGATGTCATGGATGTTCTCCTGCCGCAATAAGTGGTTCGACTGCATGAAAAGTCGTTTCTCAAGGCTATTGACAACTTCGCCACAAGTGGCAAAAGAAATATCGTCGAATAAGTTCTTATGTTCGATGACGGTAGTGTGTAAAGCTCGACTTAAAATCACCCACAGCCAGCAGGCGCGCACTGAGCAGCTGTAGCAGATGAAGCAATTGGGTTTTTCTAAAAAGCTTTGCAAAACGGCTCGTTCCCCTTGTTGGTGATGATGAGTTTTCGTAGGTTTTTTTTTATTATTGATAGGCTCGCGTTTGACCAGTAGGTATCTCACCTGATGGTAAGGAAATGGATTTTAATTTGGGCCAGAGAATTTCTAAGTCTTAACAACCTCGGTGCATGGCATAACAAAATTATTAATCAATGTGGATACGATACTTATTTCGAAATATCTTATTAGCGCCATGCGCTAAATAAATTGGAGCCAAAAATCCAATACTGTTATTTTTGTGCATGACCTCTTGTAGGGACAAATAAAGTAACCCATCCATTTTTCATATGGATGACGGTGTTTTTTAAGCGGGAAGTAGAAACATTCGTGTAATTTTATCTTGTTTCTATCACAATTTTGTTGAAAACTTCGTTATAAAACTGGCATTTTCAAAGATTGAGGATCTAAAGCAAAAGGCAAAGGGCGCTTTTTCAATAATTTTTATTATAACTACTTAAGTAAATAAAATAATTATCAGTTTGTTTGTACTCTATGAAAACAAGTATTAAATAAAAGTCTCTAAAGCTTTCGCGTTATACAATACTTGTAAACGAAACTTTTTTTTCAAAAAACCGATCGTTAAACTGAACGTATTTTACAGAAAAAAAAATACTGTCACTGTCAAGTGTCAGTGTCAATTTAATTAGTTATCTATGGTAAATATTTACCAATACTGCTGCAATTTTCTGTTTTTCACAATAAAAACATTAAATTCTATAAAATCAAACATTCTTACCAACAATGGAGGATAAAAAAGAAAATCCTCCGCCTATAAAGCGTTATAGACGTGAAGAAAACTCGTCAGAATCAGAAGAAGACTTAGATAATTATGAACCTTACGTGCCCGTAAAAGAACGTAAAAAACAACAGTTAATGAAGCTAGGAAGGATTGGTCAACTTGCTGCGGAAGCTGCTGCAGAGCCAAAGAGCTCTAGTGACAATGATCCTGACGATGAGAGTAAGTAACACGGAGTTTTGAGGTTACCTCGTACTATTTTTTATGATTGTTTTTGTTTAACCAATGCTGCCAATCTATCATGTAAACATTCTTGAGATTATGTATGCCAAGTAAACCATGATTTTTTATAGTAATCTACACTAATATAGACACGCAGCTAAAGTTTTTTTTGTTGGTAGGAGGTATCTGAAAGTATTGGTCAATCGGATCAACTAAAATTTTTTCATCTATAGAAAGCTGCTTCATTCCTGAGTGACTTACGCTATGTTTTATTTATATATGGGATCCTATGGTTTGTGTGCGTATTTCAGTGACACCTGTGCAGTCTAGGAGCACATGTGCAACTGTCTCCTCCCCTTCCAAGCATACTCTGCACAGGGGACTGTCTGTGATGCCTATTGTATGGATTCCTATATCCTATACTATAAGACCTTGCTTTGTGCCAAGTTTCAGGATTCTCGGTTAACGGGAAGTACCTTATCAATTTCGATCTTTGAGAGTATCAAAATATACGTTTTTTTTGCGACATAAACGGCCGTATCATTTTTATTCGTTACTTTGATTTTTCACAGTTTAAAGAGACCGCAGACCTAAGTATGGTTTTAATTTCAACTCGATATCTTCACGCGATCCCGAGATAAAGGTTCTTGGCAGACAGACAGACAGACGGACGGACAACAAAGTGATCCTACAAGGGTTCCGTTTTTTACTTTTGACGTACGGAACGCTAAAAAACCACTACTAAATAAAAATCAAAGCTAGTTTTGTGTAAAGTAACTAGAAACATTACGCGCAAAACTCTTGTGCAGAAAGAAGACATACAAGGGGCCGAAACCAACTTGCAGAGACTCTACGACACTTCTGTTCCGTTTGTATACAAAATTACTTTTAGTTTATGCGAAACAAATGGAGCAAGCAAGTGACCCTATGGTACCCAAGAGATGGCGTCAGAAAACATGGTCGCCCAACGAGACGATGGGAAGACGACATCCGCCTGACCTTGGGTCCATATTGGACAAGGGTGGCAATGGACAGAGTCCAGTGGAGACAGTTGGAGGAGGCCTATGCCAAAAGGCAAACCGAACGGAGGGACATTCTATAACAATCACACAGAGAATAATATATAGTGTATCCCAAAGTTTGGAAATAAATGGCTATTTTATTATTATTATTATGCGAAACCTGAAACGTGAGTCTACTATTTTTATGTAAAGAATCATTGTGCATAATCACAAAGTTATAAGCTATTAAAGCGACTGAGGGGTTTTTTTTTTTTATAGATGGGAAAAATCAAATTATGACAACCCCCGCTCATGGGCGGAGCGGGAAATAGTGTCAGACTCTTACTGACTAAAAAACCCATCCCGTTCCTTCAAGCCTTCATACCGGGGCTCGAGCGCCCTTTCGGATAACCCTGGCCCCAGTAGGCTTCGACCCGGCTGGGCCCCTGCTAAGCGACTGAGGGGTTGTTTTGCACTTGCACCCGGCTGTTTGCTGGGCCCTCATGCCCGCCATGATCTACCGTGACCTGTGTTGTACTTAGTGTCGGTGGTGTCCAACCTGTGACCTTTTTAAATATTTATAAAAAAAAAATACATTTATTTCGGACTAAAAAATAATGTCCATAGAATTATTAGTTAGAAAGGTCTTAAAATCTATGTTAGTATTGTTAGTAACAATGGTCTTAAAACTATGTTAGTATTACTTTTTTACATTCGTGATTTCAAAAATTCATATTAATCTCAACAATGTCAAAAATTTCAATGTCATGGAATATAATAAAACGAAACACAAACAGAAAATAATACAAAGCGTCACCTTACATGCAGTTGGATTATCCGAAAGGGCGCTCGAGCCCCGGTATGAAGGCTTGAAGGAACGAGATGGGTTTTTTAGTCAGTAAGAGTCTGACACTATCTCCCGCTCCGCCCAAGAACAGGGGTTGTCATAAGATGATTTTTCCAATCGAAAAAAAAAAAAAAAAAGCCTGCCCAGCACTGCAGACTCTGGCCTTTCAGGTATCATCTTTAGGATTCCGTTGGCGCTCCCCCGAATCCTTTGCATCAACGATGCAGCTTTTTTACGCTTTCGGGAAAGAATATAACATGATGTAAAAACTATTGGAATCCATTCAGTTACTGATTCTAAACATATTCAGGTTTATTCAGGTTTCACGTAAACTAGAAATAATGTTATATAGATGTACAAGAGCAGTGGTGGCTGAGTGGCAACGGCCCTGACTTACAAGCTGCAGGTCGCGGGTTCGAACCCAGCTAGGCGCATTACTTTGTGTAATTTGTTTCATCACCACTGCTCTCAAAAACGGTGAAGGAAAACATTGAGAGGAAACCGGCATGTCCTAGAATAAAAAATTCGAAGACATGTGACATTCACCAACCCGCACTGGACCCGCGTGGTGGATTACGGCCTATTCCCTCTCCTAGAGAGGAGGTCTGAGTCCCAGCAGTGGAAACAATAAAAAGGCTGATGATCATGATCAGGGCCGGTTTATGCATGTCGGGGCCCCTAGGCAATGCACGTCTCGGGCCCCACCTACCCTCTTCTAACTTCTTAAAATATTTTATTTCTAACACAAATTTATTCATAATTAAGTTGTTTGTATTCCGTAGTCAACTACATAGTTTCACCAAATCTGTCTGTCTGTCTGTCCGTCCGTCCGAGGATAATCTCAGTGATTGTTAGCTAGGAAGCTTGCTAATGAAAGATTGTGTTTTATTAAACTCCATCTTTTGACAGCTTTTCGCATAATCCAATGCTAGGATTGCTAGTTAAATGGCATGTCATCGAAAATTCATTTTTTTTTACTATTTATGAAACATAGTCTATTTTTTTTCCTGAAGCGCGGGGCCCTAGACCTGGCGGGGCCCCTAGGCAGTTGCCTACATTGCCTAATGGATAAAACGGCCCTGATCATGATGTATGAACAACTTTGAAAAAACATTTCTCTTTCTTTCTTTCACTAACATTTTAACCTATCTTCCTCTGTTACAGCATCCCAAGAAGAATGGGGCCGCCGCTACAATGTCTCCCTCCTCGACCAGCACAGTGAGCTGAAGAGGATAGCAGAAGCACGCGCACTGTCTGCTGCGGAACGTCAGGCTAGAGAGGAGGAGCATATCCTGGAGAGCGTCGCACAGAGCAAAGCCCTGATGGGAGTCGCTGAGTTAGCTAAAGGTAAGGCTTGTAGCAACATGTATGTACAGGTACCGGCACGAATCTTGAGCGCTCGGCGTCAGAGTGGGGATCGCTTTGCGCATTTCATACATTGGCGAGCCAATCGTCGTCGTTGTTAGATACATGCAGCAAGCGCAGGGAACGAATTACGAGTGACGTTTATGACACAATGGCGCGGCGAGCCAATCACTGACACTCCCCGCCCCCGCGTCTCACTTCGCACCATTAAAGAGATCGAATATTTGACTTCTGCGCAACTGTCCTGTAGCAACAGCGTCCTGTGCGTCACGCATCCATCCGATTCCCGCGACCTTTACCAGGTTATCGGTCCAACTTGTTGGAGGCCTTCCAACGCTGCGTCTTCCGGTACGTGGTCGCCACTTTAGAACCTTTCGTTCCCATCGGCCGTCTTGTTCTGCGTACAATGTGGGGCGCATAAGTTTGGCAATTCTTCGAGCTATGTCGGTAACCTTGGTTCTTCTGCCCATGAAAGCCCATGATACCCTTCTAAAACCACCTTTTCTGCACCAGGTATTCAATACGAGGAACCAATAAAAACCTCCTGGCGTCCTCCGCGTTGTATCCTGGAACTCCCTGAGGAACGTCACGAGAGGGTCCGCAGACAGCTGAGAATACTTGTTGAGGGAGAGGACGTCCCTCCTCCGATCAAGACCTTCCAGCATATGAAGTTCCCTAAAGGTAAGGAGTGGTGGCCCAGTGGTAACTTTGACTTTGACTGGCCTGTTGGTCTAGTGGTTAGTGGCCCTGAATGCTATGCTGTCGTGTTGATTCCCACCCAGGACAAATGTTTGTGTGATGAGCACGATCATTTGTTCTGTGTCTGGGTGTAATTTATCTATAATATGTATAGGTTTCTTCTAGGTAAGTGCATTCCATCGTCGACCGCATCGTCGCTTTCCATCAGGTGAGATAGCGGTCAAGCGCGAACCTATCAACAATAAAAAAAAATGTATATATTTAGAAATACAGGGTTATTTGTAAAACAGGCAAAAGTATATGCGAAGCAAGCGATAGTACAATAGCGGAGGGTTGCGGGGATCGAGTAGTAGGGGAGGCTTGATGCGCTTGCGTCACGTCTTATAGACGTAGGTAGGTATAGCAAAATACAGAGTTGAAATGTGTTAGATAGAACAACGAAATCTTGAAGATTTGTTTTTGGTAAATTAATTATGTTTTGTAAAAAGTCATAGAGCAAAAGTGGTTGTTTATGATGTTAGTAATGCAGTCCTGTAAAGTTGTTAGTGCTTTACAAATAACCCTATATATAAGTATGTTTTTGAATTGTCTAGCACTCATAACACAAGCTCTGCTTAGCTTGAGACTAGCAGAGGGCGTTGTGTTTTTTTTTTATTGTTGATATGTTCGCGCTTGACCGCTATCTCACCCGCTGGAAAGCGACGATGCGGTCGACGATGGAACGCGCTTACCTAGAAGAAACCTATTCACTCTCGACTTAAAGATTCCTGGGTTGTAGCCATCTACTCCCTAGCCGCACGCACAATGAATGTGTTCCCAAAACGTTTTGTGCGTGTAGGTGGGATAGCCGTACGTCTGGTAATCCTATGATGGAACGGAACGGGCTAGGTGGAAATAGGTTACGCAATTCCGACGCACACTCCCCGAAATGCAACCGGCAGAAAACCGACAGACTAGCAACTTTGCGTCGATGCTCAAGACTTTGAAGCAATACTCCATACACGATCAAACTTGCGCTTGATAGAGTTTGAGCAGCTGTTCCGGTGTGAAGTACTGTCTGACCTTTGCGTGGACTCCCAGCTTTTTTTGCAGCCAGTTGAGCCTTTGCTTCGATGTATGGCCCAAAGTTGAGTGCTGATGTCAGCGTAACACCAAGAAGGTCAAGATGGGTCAAGAAGGTCATGTTGTGCGATTGTTGTGGAATAAAAAATAAAAAACTTCAGGCATAGCAGTCAAGGCTACAAACCACTAGACTATCAATCAGGCCAGTCAATATACCTTGAAATATTGTAGAATCAATCATATGTTTTTTAAAAGTGTAACAATTTCTTGCCGGTTCTTCTCAATAGGAAACGACCAATTGGAACCGTGCACTAGCTTCTGACGGTTTACAAGGGGTAGGATATGAAATAAATAATTTTTAGGGTGATTTTGAAAAAAATCTTGAGTTTTAGAAGAAGAATTAGGGTTTCGTGTAAAAAAAAACTTCTAAGACACTGTACAGATGTCTATATGGAAGGAAAAAGCTACCAACAAGTACCTATGTATAATATTTGGGTCTATATATGTATATACCGTAGATTAACATAGGCAAAGAAAAGAAACAAAATAAAAAATCTTTGCCGTTGCGAGTCTGATGCAGACGAACTCGCGCACACCAAAATGATAAATTGAAATCGACGGCGCGCACTGTTCCCGCGCGCCTCAAGGAGTTGTCAGCAACAGCAGGGACCCAGCCGGGTCGAAGCCTACTGGGGCCAGGGTTATCCGAAAGGGCGCTCGAGCCCCGGTATGAAGGAACGGGATGGGTTTTTTAGTCAGTAAGAGTCTGACACTATCTCAGCAACAGCAGGGGCCCAGCTGGGTCGAAGCCGGGCCAGTACCCCTAGCCAAGTTGCTAATCTGCAATAGTTAACGTTTGTAGAAAGCTTCAAATGTACGGGAATGACGTCGTCTTAACGCTCAGTCACGTAGTCAGAACAAAAGAATTGGCGGCAAGGTCAACTCGAAGCGTTCGGCGCAAGCGAAACGGTTGTAACTTGGCTAGGGGTGCTGGATTAGTTTCGAAAGAGTAGCTCAGCCCCGGTACGAAGCAACGGGGTGGGTTTTTAGCCAGTAAGAGTCTGACACTATCTCTCGCTCCGCCCAAAAGCGGGGGTTGTACGACGATTTCTAATAATCCAGACACAAATATATCTTTCCAGGAATCCTCCGCGGCCTGGAAGCCAAGGGCATCAAGAATCCCACGCCGATCCAAGTGCAAGGCATCCCCGCCGTGTTGAGCGGGAGAGACATGATTGGCATTGCCTTCACCGGCTCCGGTAAGTCACATCTACACTAATATTAATAAAGAGGTAAAGTTGGTTTTAAGCTATTGCATAGCTTCTATCGCGGGCCTTGAGCGTGGAGACCGAATCCAGAAATTCCGTAACGAAAATAACCTAACACCCCCACTCATTTGTTTTCTTATCGGTCACCACGCTCAAAAAGTGGAACTTCATTTAATATCAAAGAAAAAAAAAACAAAGGAAAAAAAATACTGCATAAATAAAATAAATAAATAATTATAATTGCATAAGTTGATAAAAAATGCTATGCAATAGCTTTACCGCGGCAGTCCCCGAGTGCCACACGTCTTTTTAGGGTTCCGTAGTCAACTAGGAACCCTTATAGTTTTTTTTTTTTTTTTTTTTTTTTTTTTTCGATGGGAAAAATCATCTTATGACAACCCCCGCTCTTGGGCGGAGCGGGAGATAGTGTCAGACTCTTACTGACTAAAAAACCCATCCCGTTCCTTCAAGCCTTCATACCGGGGCTCGAGCGCCCTTTCGGATAACCCTGGCCCCAGTAGGCTTCGACCCGGCTGGGCCCCTGCTGTTGCTGACAACTCCTTGAGGCGCGCGGGAACAGCGCGCGCCGTCGACGACTTGGGCTTGGTCCGGACTGTTACCGGACGGCCGGACAGCGAGCTACCCATTGCTCACTGTCCGCAAGCCCGCGCCTACGGTGGCTGGAAATCGGGATCGGAATCCCGGCGGCGGCGGCGAGAGCGCCGTTGCCTGATGCGGTCGGCTTCCTCCTTAGCGAGCATTACTGCTTCGCAGAAGTCGGCGACCGCCTGCCACTCCTCCTCGCTCCGGACCATGGCCTCGACCAAGGCCCGGCGCGAGAGGTCTCCGCCGCCGATCACCCCCACGAGGGCACGGCGATGCTCCGCCCAAGCAGGGCACACCGCGATTGTGTGCTCCACCGTGTCCTCCGGGCGTTCCGCACAGTGGCGGCACCCGGGCGTCACTTCCGCCTTGATTCGGAACAGGAACCTCCCGAACTTGCCATTTCCGGTGAGGACCTGTGTCATGCGGAAGGTAAGGACGCCGTGAGGTCTTTCCAGCCACGCCTCAAAGAGGGGACTTATCGCCATAATTGTGGCGTGCCCAGCACTGGGTTGCGATAGTCGCTGACGCCATTCCACCATGAGATCCCGCCGGAGCTCTGTCCGCCATGCCGCGACCTGTCGCGGCAGAGGACTTTCACCCCGGCGTTGCATCTCCACGCGCATGTCGTGCATGTGTGCAAGGAAACCCTTATAGTTTCGCCATGTCTGTCTGTCTGTCTGTCCGTCCTCGCTTAATCTCTGTGACCGTTAGCACTAGAAAGCTGAAATTTGGTACCAATATGTATATCAATCACGCCGACAAAGTGGTAAAATAAAAATTGGAAAAAATGTTTTATTAGGGTAGCCCCCCTATATGTAAAGTGGGAAGTGTTTTTTTTTTAAATTTCAACCCTAACGTGTGATATATCGTTGGATAGGTATTTAAAAATGAATAGGGGTTTACTAAAATCATTTTTTGATAATGTCAATAATTTCGGAAATAATCGCTCCAAAAGTAAAAAACAATGTGTCCCCCCCCTCTAACTTTTGAACCATAAGTTTAGAAAATATTAAAAAAATCTGAGAAGTAGAACTTTATAAGGACTTTCTAAGAAAATTATTTTGAACTTGATGGAAAGAACAGTTTAACAATTAATTTCTAAAAAAAAAAATACAAAATAATTTCTGAACTAAGTTTGTAGTAGTAGTAGCAAGCATTTTTTTAAACTCATAAGTGGGTACACTTTATTGTGACGGACGGAAAACTACGGAACTCTACACTGAGCGTGGCCCGACACGCTCTTGGCCGGTTTTTTTTTTTTTGTTTGTAGGAGGTAATCTCTAGAAGTACCGATCCGATTGCTTTAATTCTTTCACTAATAGAAAGCTGCTTTATTCCCGAGTGACATAGGCTATATTTCATGTACCTACACGGGCGAAGCTGCGGACAAAAGCTAGTTCTAAATATTATCGGTGAAGTCAATAGTGCGGTGAAACCAGCTTGACAACGGGACGACAGCAGTGTATGACGTCATTGTCGGGCCGTCCGGTAACTGTCCGGACCAAGCCCAAGTCGTCGACGGCACGCACTGTTCCCGCACGCCTCAAGGAGTTGTCAGCAACAGCAGGGACCCAGCCGGGTCGAAGCCTACTGGGGCCAGGGTTATCCGAAAGGGCGCTCGAGCCCCGGTATGAAGGCTAGAAGGTACGGGGTGGGTCTTTTGATTTTCCCATCATAAAAAAAAGTGTATGAGAGATCACCGCTTGACTAGCGGTGATCTCTCACGCCGAGCCTTGGTACAGGCCATGGTCCGGGGCGAGGAGGAGTGGCAGCGCCAAGCAGTAATGCTTGCAAAGGAGGGGGCCCACCCCATCAGGCAACGGCGCTCACGACAGATTCCGATCCCGATTTCTGGCCACCGTAGGCGCGGGCTTGTGGACGGCGAGCAATAGGTAGCTCGCTGCCCGACCGTCCGGTAACTTTCCGGACCGATCCCAAGTCGTCGACGGCGCGTACTGTTCCTGCGCTTCTCAAGGAGTTGTCAGTAACCGTAAGGGCCCAGCTGGGTCGAAGCCTACTGGGGCCATGGGTCTGTTGGTCTCATTCGGCCCCGGTACGAAAGGCAACGAAGGAACTGGGTGGGTTTTTTAGTCAGTAGGAGTCTGACACACCCTCTAGCTCCGCCTAAGAGTGGGAGATGTCATTAGATGATTTTTCCAACTAAACAAACTGGAGACATATTTCCATTTTTTTTATTTTACATTTTTGTCGATGTTCGGTTTAACTTTTTAATTGCTGTTTAAGGCTGGTGTTCACCAACATTAAACCGGCCGATTAAATATTAAATCGGCTGTTTAAGCAATATTTCCTGTTCACCACAGCCTAAACGTCGGTTATTGGCGTTAACCGGATGATTATCTTAACCGAGCTCCGAGACGTTGTTTAAACATTGGTTTGCAGTAGTATGACAGAACTTTTGTAGAATAAATTGTTCTATTTACCAAAGAAGTACCTATTCTATCTGTGAAAAATAATGGCTTTTAATTTTATAATGGATGGTGAATACAACTTCATTATATTAGATTATTTGGATAAGTAAGAAACGGTGACGAGAAGACCTAGGATCTTTCATAATTGTCTTATTATTTATAAAGAATACGATGAGATTTCATTTGAGGCCAGATTCCTTTATTCGTGATGAATTAATAACAATAATAATTTTCCACAATTATCACACAACGCCGTCTAGTCCCAAGCTAAGCAGAGCTTGTTATGGGTACTAGACAACTGATAAACATACTTATATATTTCTAAATAAATACATATTATAGATAAATTACACCCAGACACAGAACAAATGATTATGCTCATCACACATACATTTGTCCTGGGTGGGAATCGAACCCACGACCTCCGGCATAGCAGTCAGGGTCACTAACCACTAGATCAACAGGCCAGTCAAGTCATTGTCATCACTGATGATATACTATTAAATTTTAGGGCTACTTCGAACCAACCTGCTATAAGACCATTTGATGTGACGTCAGTCCCTTTGTTTTCGACAATATTTTGATAACACAGCAAAAAACGAAATCGAAAAGAGATCAAATGTAAAGAGGACTGGGGTGCTATTCTCTAAGAAAGCGCAGCGCTGGCACAGCGACGAGTCGTGAGCGCAATACATTGAATTAACAATCCAATGTAAAGGGGCATTAGGTTGTTAATTCAATGTACTGCGCTGACGACTCGTCGCTGTGCCAGCGCTGCGCTTTCTTAGAGAATAGCACCCCTGGTCCATTGTTGCCTGTCATGAATCGTCTTTGATATTTCCAGGTAAGACGCTGGTGTTCACGCTGCCAATCATTGTTATGTGTTTAGAGCAGGAGATCAAGATGCCGTTCATCAAGTGAGTGTTTTTGTGAGTTTAAGTCTGCGGATACGATACTTGCGACGGCCGGAGCGACGGCGGGGCGGGGCGGTGCGGGGCGATGAGATAGCGGTGTCTTGCGTGTGTACGAAACAAACTTCCGCACAGTCGCGCTCACGTAGTGTTGAGATTTTTTTTTTTTTTTATTATTGATAGGCTTGCGTTTGACCACTATCTCACCTGATGGTAAGCGATGATGTGGTCGACGATGAAGCACGCTTGCCTAGAAGAAACCTATTCACTCTCGACTTAAAGACTCCTAAGTTGTAGCTATCAGGAAACACAGATTCCGGCAGGGAATTCCACTCCTTGGCTGTACGCACAATAAATGTGTTCGCAAAACGTTTTGTGCGTATGGGTGGGATGTCTACCATGTACCGGTGGCGCAACGCTGTACGTCGTGTGGTCCGATGATGGAACGGACTTGGCGGAATTAGATTGTGCAATTCCAGTGCACACTCCCCGAAATGTAAACGATAGAAAACCGACAGACTAGCAACTCGGCGGCGATGCTCAAGGCTTTGGAGCTTCGACTCTACAAGTGCATCATTGCCGATGATTCTCTTGGCTCGCCTCTCAATCGACTCCAGCGCATCAAGCTGGTATTTGGCAGATCCATCCCAAAGATGAGAACAGTACTCCATACACGATCGAACTTGGGCTTGATAAAGATTGAGATAAACATGAATTCACGTCGAAGAGAACTATTGGAGCCCAGTCTCCTAATGAGAGAATTTTTATTACCTAGAGATGGTGTTCATCCAATAAATCAACGACGACGCAGTTTGGGAGAATTTTCTACACTTTATTACGAGCTACGTTGTCATTCAAGAAAGCTCTACAATTACACAAGAATGAGTATAGAGACATTCGATATGTTCCATATTATTACTGTAATGAAAATGCAACACTATGTACCCACGCGAGCGGCGAAAGCAAACTAGTTTATTCTCGTCGCTCCGCGCCGCCACCGCTCTACCGCCGCCCGTGCATGGCTTGATCGCGCCGCTCCGCCGTCGCCCGTTTCGTACCCGCAGACTGACTGGCTTTTGCATAATTAGCCTTATAATGTTCCCAGTGCTGGGACTCAGGCCTCTACCATAGGTTGTCGTCCGACCGTCTGGTAACCGTCCGGACCAAGCCCAAGTCTTTGACGGCACGTATTGTTCCACGCCGGTTCCAGTTTGTAAGCAACGCCGACTACTACCTACAGGTCATTGGACTCGCTCAGCTGACGTTTTCTTATAGAAATTAATTTCGTATATGGTCTAAATATTACGAAGTCTATGCGAAGCAAGCAATAGTACAATAGCAGAGGGGATGGGGTGACGGGGGTGCTTGATTCGCTTGCGTGGCGTACAGAAAATTACAGAGTTGAAATGTGTTAGAAAGGACAACGGAATCTTGAAGGTTTGTTTTTGGTAAATGAATTATGTTTTGTAAAAAGTCATAGAGCAAAAGTTGTTGTTTATGATGTTAGTAATACAGTCTTGCAAGTTTGCCAGTGTTTTACAAATAACCCTATATAATTAACTCCCGAGCACTGTGAGGGAGTTCAATATAGAAACCTGAGTGAAGTGAGGAATTTACTCTGTATAAATCCCTTTCTGAATTCAGGATTAAAACTTACCAACCGTCGTTTCGTTTGGAATTCAACATGGCCGCCCTAGACTTCAAGACACAGCTTTATCCCCTAGCCACATAATAGTAGTTTATGTGACTAGGGGATAAAGCAGTGTCTTTAAGTCGAGGGTGGTATGTTGAATTCCGAACGAAACGAAGGTTGCTGATTTTAATCCCGAACGACAGTAAGGGATTAATAAAATGAACGTGATGAGTTAATAAAGAAACCTGAGTGAAGTGAGGAATTCAAGCCGACCAAGACAAAGACAGCTTTATCCCCGTGTTGCATACTCTACTTTTTACACCATCTGTGAGATAATTAAAAGACAATTTGGTCGACCAAATCATATATTATAGAAATATAAGTATT
This sequence comes from Mythimna albipuncta, assembly GCA_929112965.1. Taxonomy (NCBI): domain Eukaryota; kingdom Metazoa; phylum Arthropoda; class Insecta; order Lepidoptera; family Noctuidae; genus Mythimna; species Mythimna albipuncta. Next base: position 5,579,682 of record OV815985.1, on the reverse strand, counting down.
ATTTTTACAAGTTCATATGATTCCTGTGTTCTGTGAGTTCATCGAACAAACAAAATTCACTACTCCAAGATTCTATAGTTTCAATTTTCTATAGCGCTCCCGTCAGTACGCACGTTTTATTGTTTTCTTTTTTTGTTAGTGGCCAGTTTGAATCATAGTGATTACGTACTCTTTGGTTTGAACTTCGAGTCAACTTGTTCGATGCTTGTACATTTTAATTCACAATGTTGACGACTTTTGATGCTCCAAATTCAAATCTCATTATTCCCTAGGGATCAGCCATACTGCATTATCTCCCTAGGGATATAATGACATGCTTTAAGTGAGGTTTGTATGACATATAAAACGACATTATCGAGCAGGTGGTGTAAAAAGTAGAGTATGCAACACGGGGATAAAGCTGTCTTTGTCTTGGTCGGCTTGAATTCCTCACTTCACTCAGGTTTCTTTATTAACTCATCACGTTCATTTTATTAATCCCTTACTGTCGTTCGGGATTAAAATCAGCAACCTTCGTTTCGTTCGGAATTCAACATACCACCCTCGACTTAAAGACACTGCTTTATCCCCTAGTTACATAAAATATATTTTTAACGTGCGTACTGACGACACGGGAGCATTATAGAAAATTGAAACTATAGAATCTTGGAGTAGTGAATTTTGTTTGTTTGATGAACTTGTAAATATATACCTACTTATATTTCTCTAATATATGATTTGGTCGACCAAATTGTCTTTTGATTATCTCACAGATGGTGTAAAAAGTAGAGTATGCAACACGGGGATAAAGCTGTCTTTGTCTTGGGCGGCTTGAATTCCTCACTTCACTCAGGTTTCTTTATTAACTCCCTCGCAATGCTCGGGAGTAAATTTTATAAATCCATCACTGTCGTTCGGGATTAAAATCAGCAACCTTCGTATCGTTCGGAATTCAACTTGCCGCCCGCGACTTAAAGACACTGCTTTATCCCCTAGTCACATAAACTACTATTTTTCCCAGAAACGAAGGCCCCTACGGCCTCATAATATGTCCGTCGCGAGAACTGGCGAAGCAGACGCATGACATCATACAGCACTTTGTGAAGCACCTGAAGATGACTGGCAACCCTGAGATCAGAAGCTGCTTGGCTATTGGAGGTAAGTTTATTTATTTATTTATTTAAGGATCACCAACGAGTATTACAAAATAAAAAAACTTAAGAAATAGAAAATGGTACAAGTAACCTGGTCCTATAATGAACACTCAATTATAGGCAACCACAGCTTAAGCATAAATGAGTGAACATGGCTTTAAATAATTATGAAAATATTATATAATAAAAGTAATGTCAAAATTAAACTTAAATACAATACTTATGACAAACTAATTATAATAGAATTGGAATTAATAATTACGGATAAATTAAATAAAAATAAAATAAAAATTATAAAAAGTGATGTGAAAAGTCGTATTCAGATGACGGCAAGGTGTTCCGGCTAATCTCTGAAATAGCTGGACCGATTTTGACGGGACTTTTTTTGGCAGGTAGCTGATGTAATAAGGAGTAACTTAGGCTACTTTTATTTTAGAAAAAAAAAATAATTAAAAATCATCTAGTCCACGCGTAAGAAGTCGCAGGCACAGCTAGTATAATAAAGAGGTAAAGTTTGTTGTTTTTGTTTGTAGAAGGTAATCTCTGAAAGTACTGGTCCGATTGCTAAAATTTTTTCACCGATAGAAAACTGTTTTATTCCTGAGTGACATAGGCTATATTTTATGTACACGGGCGAAGCTGCGGGCAAAAGCTAGTGATGTTTTTTTTTTATTCCACAACATCATTTTTTTTCTACTACACATCGCCGTCTAGTCCCAAGCTAAGCAGAGCTTGTGTTATGGGTACTAGACAACTGATAAACATACTTATATATTTCTAAACATATACATATTATAGATAGATTACACCCAGACACAGAGCAAATGATTATGCTCATCACACAAACATTTGTCCTGGGTGGGAATCGAACCCACGACCTCCGGCATAGCAATCACACCGTAGGCGCGGGCTTGTGGATAGTGAGCAATGGGTAGCTCGCTGTCCGGCCGTCCGGTAACTGTCCGGACCAAGCCCAAGTCGTTGACGGCGCGCACTGTTCCCTCGCGCCTCAAGGAGTTGTCAGCAACAGCAGGGACCCAGCCGGGTCGAAACCTACTGGGGCCAGGGTTATCCGAAAGGGCGCTCGAGCCCCGGTATGAAGGCTAGAAGGAACGGGGTGGGTCTTTTAGTCAGTAAGAGTCTGACACTATCTCCCGCTCCGCCCAAGAGCGGGGGTTGTCATTGGATGATTTTTCCCACCATAAAAAAAGGTGATAGTGGTCAAGCGCGAGTCTATCAAAAGGAAATAAAAGTCGAATTTCTAATCGTCATTGTCTTCTATTCTCCAGGTGTAGCGGTATCAGAATGCATGGAGGTGGTTCAAAGAGGTGTCCATATCATGGTGGCCACACCTGGTCGCCTGATGGACATGCTGGATAAGAAGATGGTGAGTTTTACTTCAAAACCAGTTTTTAGCCAGTGGCCCCCTACAAGGGAGCAGTGGTGTCCGAATGATAACGGCCCCGACTTACGAGTTGTAGGTTTAAGGTTCAAACCCAGCCAGGCGCATTACTTTGTGTAATTTATGTTTCAACCCCACATCTCAGAAAGAGTATTTTTGCTCTTCGATATCTGAGTGCAAAAGCCGTTTTTATCCGTTAGAAGATAAAGTAAATTGATTTTAGAATATCGCGTCACAAAATAGATAGGTACAGAAGATAATCTACATACAAAGCGCGCTCGAGCAACGCACACATAGACACCGCTCACGGACACGATGTCTCGGCTCAAACGCGCTGACCCTAGCGTAGAGCGTAGGTATAAAAAGTGAAGTACATACATGAGATTACTATTTTGTAATCGTTTGCACTAAGTTTCTGAACAAAAAACGTCATTAAACCATTTTTTTTTAATTTGTTAAAAACTCAGACTAGGAACCTTCTTGGTGTACTTTTTGTTTTTATTGCATTTAGTCATTTCCTCGCTGACAAGTTACGTGTTGCACTCGAGTGCAAAGATTATTCACCTCGTGCTCTTTTGATTCTCTCGCTGACGCTCAGGATTTAAATTTTCGAATCACTCTCTTGCTCGGTCATCAAAATTGAGCACGCAGTTAAAAAGCAACTTTGCACTCTTGTGTAAAAAATAACTATTATCACCACTGCTCTCAAAACGTTGAAGGTTAACATCGTGAGGAAACCGGCATGTCCTAGAACCAAAAATTCGAAAACATGTGACGTTCACCAACTCGCATTGGGTCCGCGTGATGGATTACAGCCCATTCTCTCTCCTAAAGAGGAGGCCTGAGTCCCAGCAGTGGGAACATTGAAAGGCTTATTATGCTATCATCGTCATTTCAACCGAGAGACGACCACTGATGGACATAGGTCTCCCCCAAGTGTCGCCACAATGAACGGTCCTATGCGTCTCGCATCCATCGGATTCCCGCAACCCTTACCAGGTCACCAGTCCACCTTGCAGGAGGCCTTCCGCTGCGTTTTCCGGTACGCGGTCTCCACTCCAGAACCTTTCGGACCCAACGGCCATCTGTTCTGCGAGCAATGTGCTCTGCCCATTGCCACTTGAGTTTGACGATTCTTCGTACTATGTCGATATTGTATTGTAGATATTATGATATATTTGAAATTATATATATTCCTCCCAGGTTCGCCTAAACGTATGCCGTTACCTCTGCATGGACGAAGCAGATCGCATGATAGACATGGGCTTTGAAGAGGACGTGCGAACAATATTCTCCTACTTCGCGGGACAGAGGCAGACGCTACTCTTCAGCGCCACCATGCCCAGGAAGATACAGAACTTTGCCAGGTAATGAGGAAAAAATCATTATCCTACACACGCGTCATTATCCTACACAGACATCATTATCCTACACACACGCTATTATCCCACACACGCGTCATTATCCCACACATGCGTCATTATCCCACACACGCGTCATTATCCTACACACTCATCATTATCCTACACAGACATGATTATCCGACACAGACATCATTATCCTACACACACATCAATATCCTACACATACATCATTATCCTCCACATACATCATTATCCAACGCAGACATCATTATCCTACACACACATCATTATCCTACACATACATCATTATCCTCCACATACATCATTATCCAACGCAGACATCATTATCCTACACACACATCATTATCCTACACATACATCATTATCCTCCACATACATCATTATCCAACGCAGACATCATTATCCTACACACACATCATTATCCTCCACATACATCATTATCCAACGCAGACATCATTATCCTACACACACATCATTATCCAACGCAGACATCATTATCCTACACACACATCATTATCCTCCACATACATCATTATCCAACGCAGACATCATTATCCTACACACACATCATTATCCAACGCAGACATCATTATCCTACACACACATCATTATCCTACACATACATCATTATCCTCCACATACATCATTATCCAACGCAGACATCATTATCCTACACACACATCATTATCCTACACATACATCATTATCCTCCACATACATCATTATCCAACGCAGACATCATTATCCTACACACACATCATTATCCTACACATACATCATTATCCTCCACATACATCATTATCCAACGCAGACATCATTATCCTACACACAAATCATTATCCTACACACACATCATTATCCTCCACATACATCATTATCCAACGCAGACATCATTATCCTACACACACCATTATCCTACACATACATCTATATTTTATTTAATGCTGTTAGCAGAAATGTTTTTTTTTTAATGTTATTTATTAGTTTTTTTCTTGCTTTTTCCCTAGAATAATCTAAACGGGAACCAAGCTATTCCCAAACATAAAATAATATATATAATCTCCATTTTCACCAGGTCAGCATTAGTAAAACCAGTGACAGTCAACGTTGGCCGCGCAGGAGCGGCCTCGCTCAACGTTCGTCAGGAGTTGGAACCTGTGAAGGCTGAAGCCAGGACCGTACACCTGCTGCAGTGTCTTCAGAAGACACCCCCTCCTGTGCTGGTCTTCGCTGAGAGGAAGCAAGATGTTGACGCTATTCACGAGTACCTGTTGCTTAAGGGTAAGTCTAAAGCCTCGTATCGACTAAGTAACAATTGATGCGCAACATGTATGGCAACGTTGCACTACAGCACGCGACGTTGCCAGCTGGCGCGCAATGACGCGCGGCTTGTAGTTTTATAGAGAGTAGAATAGAATAGACTTTATTGAATAGATTTTAGAGTATCGTTAGTTCATCAATTGCTGTCGAGTGCATGCATTTTTCACTGTGTTCTGGCAGTGACTCGAGAAATAAGAAATAGACTTTATATAGAGGAACAAAACAACTTTAAAAATGTTGGCATATTCATTCAAATTAACAGTTCTCAGTCCATGTTACGCGAAGTCGCGAATGCATGACTCTAAGTCTTCAATGACATTGGATGTTTACTGCTCAATGATGTCTGTCTGCTCAATTTTGTGTGATTTAGAACAGCACGTTCATCGTTGACCGCATCGTCGCTTTCCATCAGGTGAGATGGCGGTCAAGCGCGAACCTTCTATACATACATATAAATAAAATTGGAGTGTCTGTTTGTAATATTGAAATAACTGCTTTTTACTACATGCATATATACGGTACATACACCAAAATAACAATTTTTGTCTGTCTGTCTGTTTGTCCGGGCTAATCTCTGAAATGGCTGGACCGATTTTGACTGGACATTTTTGGCTGGTAGCTGATGTAATAAGGAGTTACATAGGCTACTTTTATTTAAAAAAAAAAAAAATTCTAAATCCTGTAGTCCACGCGAACGAAGTCGCGGCCACAGCTAGTCATCAATAAAAAAAAGCGACATCGTTGTTTTGAAAAACTTAAAAAAATATGACAATTACGTCATATTTTTTTAAGTTAATCATTCACACCCTCCCATATTATCAAAAATAAGCAAAGCGAAAACCCCCCACCTCTGCAGTGTGTATATAATACTTGAAATGGCTCCTTAGCTATAGTAGATGGGCCCAGGATTTACATCCTCCTATGTTAAATGTACTATTTCATTAATGCAGGTGTAGAAGCAGTAGCTATCCACGGTGGTAAGGATCAAGAGGAAAGGTCTCGCGCAGTGGAAGCCTTCAGGAGAGGGGAGAAGGATGTGCTGGTGGCTACCGACGTGGCCAGCAAAGGTAAGAAGATGCGCGTCTCGAGGAGTTGTCAGCAACTGCAGGGGCCCAGCAGGTTCGAAGCCTACTGTGGCCATGATGTGTGTGATGCGGAGAGATCCCCGGCGGGAAAAATGGCAAAGAAGGAACAGGAGTGGGTTTTTAAGCCCCGTAAGTCTGATACGCCCTCGCGCTCTGCCCAATGGCAAGAAATGTGCCGCCGGGATCCTGATCCCGATTTCCGGCCACCCTAGGCGCGGGCTTGCGGACAGTGAGCAACGGGTAGCTCACTGTCCGGCCGTCCGGTAACTGTCCGGACCAATCCCAAGTCTTCGACGGCGCGCACTGTTCCCGCGCGCCTCAAGGAGTTCTCAGCAACAGCAGGGACCCAGCTGGGTCGAAGCCTACTGGGGACAGGGATAACAGAAAGGGCGCTCGAGTCCCAGTATGAAGGCTAGAAGGAACGGGGTGGGTCTTTTAGTCAGTAAGAGTCTGACACTATCTCCCGCTCCGCCCAAGAGCGGGGGATGTCAATGCATGATTTTTTCCCACCATAAAAAAGGGCAAGAAGTGTCATATGATTTTCCCACTTTAAAAGAAAAAATTCCCACTTTAATATAATAAAGAGGTAAAGTTTGTTTTTTTGTTTGTAGGAGGTAATCTCTTGAAGTACTGGTCCGATTGTAAATTTTTTTTCACCGATAGAAAGCTTCTTTATTCCTGAGTGACACAGGCATATATTTTATGTAAGCGGACGAAGTCGCGGGCAAAAGCCAGTGGTGTATAAAGTTATACTAATGCCATTTTCCGTTCCCCAGGTCTTGATTTCGCGAACATCCAACATGTCATAAACTACGACATGCCGGAAGACATAGGTAAGTTTACTTGATTTAAGAGGACACTTTCCGATCGGTCTGTCGTCAACGTGAACATAGCCAAGCCCAAGCGCCCGAAAAGTGCCATAAAACAGTGACTTTCTGAAGCCTACTCCTCGGTAACGGCCGGGTTAAGAGGTTTAAAAAAAAATATATGTTTATTATAGATTTATGAACAACATTATCAACATTTGACTTTTTCGTGCTATTGATACTTTTGTCTAAAAAAAATATTTAGCAATTTCGCAACTTTTCCCTACTCCTTCGAAACGGCTTGGATCTTTAGAAACATTTTTACATATAAAAATTGGTGGTTAAATATTCTTCAAAGTGAACATTGCATATGGAAATCAATCAATATTTCGCAAAGAAAATGGATTTAAAGGGCGCTGTTGGCCGCAAATAAACGCACAGATTTGTGTACTGCCGCCTAGGCGGGTGCGAGAGGTGCGTCTACATAATTTTGGCCAGATGGTTCAAGGGACTATAAGCCTTAACTCATCGAATGCCGTAATTAGAGACACAATAGAAAGACACTTTTGACTGGCCTGTTGGTCTAATGGTTAGTGGCCCTGACTGCTATGCCGGAGGTCGTGGGTTCGATTCCCACCCAGGACAAATGTTTGTGTGATGAGTATAATCATTTGTTCTGTGTCTGGGTGTAATTTATTTATAATATGTATGTATTTAGAAATACACCGCTAAATTTTGATCGTTTTAATCCCGTGGCGGGTCGATCCGGTAGCAGTCGGCGTTGCGTACAAACTACCTACAGGTCATTAGACTCTCTCAGCTAAAGTTTTCTTAAAGAAATTAATTTCGTACATGCGTAAATTAATACAAATTTTGAAAAAAAAAGATACTTCATTTTTTAATTTTATCTTTACAAATCGATAGTGTTTCATGTACCGGATCGACCCTCCACAGGATTAAAACGATCAAAATTTAACAGTGTATATAAATATGTTTATCAGTTGTCTAGTAATCAATACAAGCTCTGCTTAGCTTGAGACTAGATGGCGTTGTATGATAGTTGTGGAATATTATATTATTATTTCTTCCCAAAGAGAACTACGTGCATCGCATCGGACGTACGGGTCGCGCGGGCGGCGAGGGCGTCGCGACCACGCTACTGGGTCGAGCGGCCGACGACAGCGTGCTTAGAGATCTGTTGCATCTGTTGCGGGAGGCGCAACAAAAGGTATGTTTGCATCTCGAAGACTTTAGGCATTTTCTCCATGTAAAATACTGGTATTTATTTATTTATTAAAGCTTTATGCACAATAAACTGTACAAAGGCGGACTTAATGCCTTAGGTATTATCTGCCAGTCGACCTTAGGGTGGTGTAGAAATATAATATGGCAGGTGTAACTTAAGGGGCCGGCTGATGAATTTCCATACAAAAGTATTACCACGCTCATTTGCAGTTGGAGCATATTTCCGACACATATTATGATGATATTCGGTTATAGACAATATTTATCTAGGTTCCTACGTCGAGAATTTTAGAAATATTGTTATTTTTAATACAGGAAAAGCCAAATAGCATGTTTTGCCATTTACGCTGTAAAAAAGTGTGAAATATAATTCGAATTCGAATTAAATTTCTTTTTGTTTTTTTTTTTTAAGAGACCTAGGAACCTAGATAAATATTGTCTATAACCGAATATCATCATAATATGTTGGAAATATGCTCCAAATGAGCGTGGTATTACGTTTGTATGGAAATTCATCCGTCGCCGGCCCCTTAATAGACAAACGGTAGAGAAACAAATACAATAGTACAGTGCGTTTCACTTAAGAGGTTCCGTCGCCGTAATGTTGCCAATACGGAAAAACAGTGTTGCTATATTTTGAGCAATGAAATTACTTATAATTGCGGGATTAACTGATATTTTGTTACTTTTGACAATTGTCTGATAAGTTTGTTTTTTTTTTCTTTTGGAAACTGTTTAAACAATTTTTGAATATAATATAAGACACCGAGCACCATTTCGACTGTCCTGCAATTTTTTCAAATACTGAAAACGCCACGCCACTATAAAACGTACATTGTGTGATACTCTCAAAGATCGAAATTCATAGGGTACTTCCCGTTGACCCAGAATCCTGAACTTTGGCACGAAGCAGGGTAATATAGAACAGGTATAGGGAAAAATCTGAAAACAGTAAATTTGTTGTTATCTACGTCACAAAACAAAAAAAAAAATAGCAATTCGGAAAAATCTTCGAGATTCCATTCGGGAATTGTAGTTTGCATGGAACCCTCGGTGCGTGAGTCCGACTCGCACTTGCCCAGTTTTTTTTGAGTTTAGTTTTGCTGTCACAGAATAAGTCAATAACAGGATTTGAAGAGTTCTATTATGTAGTTAAATCCATCATTCGGCTCATGCCCTTATCGCCAGGGTCGTGTGGTCGTGACTGGGTACTCCATCTCGTTTAGCTCTTCAATCCCCATAGGTGACAGAAGAACTGACGGATGCGAGTATGTTTTTTTTTATCTGTTATAAACTTGTACTTGTCTGCGATCCCGCCTGATGGTAAGCAGTGATGCAATCGTTGACGGCGAGGCGCACTAGTTTATTAAGAGCCTATTCACTCTAGCCTTGAAGACACCTAAATTATAATCAGACGGAAAGACCGCAGCAGGTAAACTGTTCCAGTTAAATAAATGACGAGGCGAAACGCTTAGTCCGGACCGTAGATGTTTCAACAACGTAAGGGTGGATACTCGCCGTGCGTCGGTTTATCCGATGGTAGAAATAAGAGAGTCAGATATATTTAACACAGTACATAATAAAACTAACATATATAAAAACTCATTTCAGGTCCCCTCGTTCCTGCTAGACATGATTGGAGAACCGGACGTGCCTGTCCCGGACGGACAGGGCTGTTCGTACTGTGGCGGATTGGGACACAGGATCACAGGTAACGTCATATCAACCATCTTTGCCAGAGAGACTAATTTATTGCAGGTCGCAAAATAAATATTTCTGGAACAATTACTGCACGCTTAGCCAAGTTGTTATTCTGCAATCGTTAACGCTGTCGAAAAGTGATGAAACGTATGGGAATGACGTCATCTCAACGTAAAGTCGCGTGGTCAGAACAAGCGAATAGACAATTCGTAGCCAAGTTCACATCGTTCAAACATCTTTTCTACAATGTTTAACGCTACGGTTCCTTTGTTATACAATCGCTACATTGTAGAACGAGCGGCCGACTCAGGCGCGTCAACATGGCTACCAACTTATCGTTTTCTACAATTGCTGTCACCGAGGCGTTACCGATGATTCTGATCCCGATTGCCGGCCAACGTAGACGCGGGCTTGCGGACAGTGAGCAATGGGTAGCTCGCTGTCCGGCCGTCCGGTAACTGTCCGGACCAAGCCCAAGTCGTCGACGGCGCGCACTGTTCCCGCGTGCCTCAAGGAGTTGTCAGCAACAGCAGGGACCCAGCCGGGTCGAAGCCTACTGGGCCAGGGTTATCCGAAAGGAAGCTCGAGCCCCGGTATGAAAGGCACGAAGGAACGGGTTGGGTTTTTTAGTCAGTAAGAGTCTGACACTATCTCCCGCTTCGCCCAAGGGCGGGGGATGTCAATGCATGATTTTTCCCACCATAAAAAAAAAGGCGTTACCGATTAGAGAACGGAATTCGACACAAACTGGTTGTAACTTGGCTAGGGGGGCTGGATTTTGTCACAAAATAGATAGGTACGGAAGACAATCTCATGCCTGTACTTCACTTTTTATACCTACGCTCGGTGGACGCACACTAATGTGCGTTTGAGCCGGAACTGTTCGACGAGCGGGCCGAGGCGCTCCGAGATATCGTGTCCGTGAGCGGTGTCTATGTGTGCGTTGTGAGAGCGCGCACAGTATGTAGATTGACTTCTGTACCTATCTATTTTGTGATAGTGTGGAGTGTTTGATTTAATACTGGTTTTTTTTTGGTGGGTAAATATCATCTAAATGACATCCCCCGCCCTTGGGCGAAGCGGGAGATAGTGTCAGACTCTTACTGACTAAAAAACCCATCCCGTTCCTTCATGCCTTTCATACCGAGGCCTGGCCCTAGAAGGCTTCGCCCCAGCTGGGTCCCTGCTGTTGCTGACAACTCCTTGAGGCGCGCGGGAACAGTGCGCGCCGTCAATGACTTGGGCTCGATCCGGACAATTACGGGACGGTCGGACAGCGAGCTACCCATTGCTCTGTCCGGACCCAGCTCGAATCATCGATGGAACGTAGCTGATGATGAAATCAGAAGATGGCCTTAGGAATTCAGAAAACCCTATCGTATTTGAGCTTTATGGAATGGTCCTGATGAGTGTAGTCTGTCTAATGACAGGCCTGTTGGTCTAGTGGTTAGTGACCCTGACTGCTATGCCGGAGATCGTGGGTTCGATTCCCACCCAGGACAAATGTTTATGTGATGAGCATAATCATTTGTTCTGTCTCTGGGTGTAATTTATCTATAATATGTATGTATTTAGACATATATAAGTATGTTTATCAGTTGTCTAGTACCCATAACAAGCTCTGCTTAGCTTGACACTAGACGGCGTTGTGTGATAGTTGTGGAATATTATTATTATTAATAAGTCCACCGACTTGGAAATTTTGTATAATATTTAATCATTTAAAAAATACTTATATTCGATACTTTCCATAAGGTTCTTCTGTTAGTAAACAATGATCTCTGTTGAACCCGTGTTGACTACATCAGATTTCATTAAATCCTTATACTCTATAGGTATATAACGCGTTATAAAAGCTTGCTATGAAGAAATTATTTTAATTGTTAACTTGTTTTACAGAATGTCCAAAACTGGAGGCCGTTCAGAACAAGCAAGCTTCAAATATTGGAAGAAGAGATTATTTGGCTAACACTGCAGCTGACTACTAAACTCACCATCACGCCATTATCATCATCATCAAGCCATTATCATCATCATCAAGCCATTATCATCATCATCAAGCCATTATCATCATCATATCAGCTGAAAGACGTCCACTGTTGGACTACGGATGATCGATATTAGAAAAACATTGATGTTGACATCGATGTTAACATCGAATCAAAAGTATCGAAGTACGATAAATATCGATAGAAAAACATCGATATGTCTAAAACATCGATGTTTTTGGAAACAAATAAAACTGACTATTATATTTATAAAAAATTTTAATTATTAGAAAATGACATTAAATTTAAAAAGCCCACTCTTCCTGACACACCTAGAAATCACAAAAATAATAAGAAAAATTAACATTCCCAGTATGTTTTAGGGACACTGTAAAAAAATTAACTTTGATAAGTGTTTTCCTTTTAGTCAGTTCCGTTGCTGGTACAGAAACTGACTATAGTGGAAAATAGTTGGAACTTGATAGTCATCTGCTAATGACTATGCAACATTTAGTTGAAGCTAGTACACATAATGCACGCTAGACGGCGCCCAAAAGAATAATTGACGTTTCGATACTTTTATTCTAGTAACATCTATGTTTAGATGATATCGAAGTCAACCCATCGATGTTAAAACATCGATGTTTATACAACATCGATGAATATCGATCATCCCTATGTTGGACATAGGCAACCCCCAAGTGTCGCCATAACAGCGACCGGTCCTGTGTCTCATACCCATCGGATTTCCGCGACCCTCACCAACTCATCAGTCCACATTATGAAGCCGCGCCAACGCTGCCTCTTCCGGTACGTGGTCGCCACTGCAGAGGTTTTCATCTCATCATGCCTTTTTTCTCCAAAAGGCGAAGCAGAGGTGTAGAAGTACAAGCATATACTATAAGAATAATCAACCTTATAATGTTCCCACTGCTGGGACTCGGGTATCTTCTCTAGGAGAGGGAATAGGCCGTAATCCACCACGCAGACCCTGTACGGGTTGGTGAATCTCACATGTCTTCGAATTTTCGGTTTTAGAACATGCCGGTTTCCTTACGATGTTTTCCTTCACCGTTTTGAGAGCAGTGGTGATGAAATAAATTACACAAAGTAATGCGCCTGGGTTTGAGCTCTCGACCTGCAAATTGTAAGTCGGGGCCATTACAATTTTTGTGAAATTAATTAATAACATGATTAAACTAGCTGACACGGCATCGTACTGCCATTAAAATTACCAAAAGAAAATGGGGTTTGGGGGTAGGAGGGTGAAAAATACTCGACTCATCTACTAAATACAAGGTGTAAGGGACAGCCCTCCACAAACTTTAAGGTCTTGCTCAGTAGACGAAACTGAACAACCTTCCAACACATTTTTTTTCAGGATACGAAAAAAAAAATCCGCTTCACCATACAAAATTATAAACTTGATTGGACAGTTTGTATGGAGAGGCCGAGATTTTTTTTGGTTCCTGAAAAAAATTTTTATGAAATGTTGTTCAGTTTCGTCTACTGAGCAAGCCCTTAATGTTTGTGGAGAGCTGTCCCTTACACCATTTATACAAAAATAGTACATTTTGATACAAGTGACAAAGCACGTGTTTCAAACGACTTTTTTCAATACACTCGCTGAAATGAATACACGTGGGTTGACCGGCGACTCGCGGGACACGACCTGCGTCCATCCTGATACGATACATGTAATATAATTATGGCGGGAGAGAGCACGCGCATATTTTTGCACTTGTGCGGGAAATAGCCTATTGCATGCCTGGTGGAGTAAGAGCGGGTTTTCGAGTGAGTGTATTAAAAAATAATTATCAAAATTCGTCGAGCTGTTTCGTAGGAGTGCGACTGCAAACATTGTGACATGAGATATTTATGTATTAGATTAAGGACAGAACCTAATTTATCTTCTTTAGTGTATGTTTCAATAGGGATATTTTTATATAAGTTACATAGGATTTAAATTAAGAAAATAAAATATATTTTTAAGGAAACTTTTTTTAGACTTTTATTTGAGTAGAAAAATATCCCAAGGAAACTTACTACATTTGTTGGCTCAGTGGTTGATCGGCTGCTGCCGTGTGTCACAATTTCGATAACCTTTTAGTTAATCGACTGGCCTGTTGGTCTAGTGTCTAGTGACCCTGACTGCTATGCCAGAGGTCGTGGGTTCGGTTCCCACCCAAGACAAACGTTTGTATGATGAGCATGATCATTTGTTCTGTGTCTGGGTGTAATTTATCTATAATATGTATGTATTTAGAAATATATGTTTATCAGTTGTCTAGTACTCATAACACAAGCTCTGCTTAGCTTGGGACTAGACGGCGTTGTGTGATAGTTGTGGAATATTATATTAATCGGAAGCCTGACTAAAATAGAATTAGTTCTGTTTAAGGACTTGCTCTCCTTACGAGGTGTTATGTTATGGAACAGAGTGCTGCAGAAATAAATTTCCACCTGTATCAAACTTACACTTGTCTCGCGACACCTGGGAGTCGCAAAGCGCCAGCTTGATACGACAAATATTAATAAATTGTGTCGGGGCCGAGCTCGGTTCCTCTTATCCGCACTAGTGCGAAAAATAGTAACTTGCGTGCTGACAGTGGGGTTCCGAGTAAGAGTATTGAAAAAAAAAAATTATCTGTTAGCAGATGCAGAGATAAGTTTTTTTTATATAATATAAACTAATGCTTGACTGCGATCCCACCTGATGGTAAGCAGTGATCCAATCGTTGATGGTGAGGCGCACTAGTTTAGTAAGAGTCTATTCACTCTAGCCTTGAAGACACCCAAATTATAATCGGACGGAAGACCGCAGCAGGTAAATTGTTCTGGAACTTCGATGCGATGTTGATCATAAACGACGAGGTGAAACGCTTAGTCCGTACCGTAGAGGTTTCAGCAACATAAGGGTGGATTCTCGCCGTTCGTCGGCTTGTCCGATGGTAGAAGTGTGATGGTGGAATCAAGTCATGTAATTCCTGCGCACACTCCAAAATGCATCCTGTAAAACACCGAAAGGCTGGCTACCTTTCGCCTGTGCTCAAGATTTATAAAAACTATTTTTTTGGCTTGACTGACCTGTTGGTTTAGTGGTTAGTGACCCTGGCTGCTATGCCGCAGGTCGTGGGTTCGATTCCCACCCAGGACAAATGTTTATGTGATGAGTATGATCATTTGTGCTGTGTCTGGGTGTAATTTATCTATAATATGTATTTAGAAATATATAAGTATGTTTATCAGTTGTCTAGTACTCATAACACAAGCTCTGCTTAGCTTGAGACTAGACGGCGCTGTGTGATAGTTGTGGAATATTATTTATTATTATTATTTATAGATTCTTTAAGTAAATGTCAGCAAATTGTTCCAGTACACCTAAAAAAAGATTAAATAAAGAAAACTCGTATAGTAAAAAGAAAAGTATTTATTTTTAAAACACTGTTTTATTCATGGTTCTTAAATTATACAACAATATACACCATGATACTATAGTAACTATGATTGTTGGTGTGTTGGGTTAAAAAAATATTTCTAAACCAATTTACTATTTCAACAGTTGTAATAAATAACTTCTTATTATGATTCGCATTTTTAAAACAAATTTAGCACTAAGGGCTACGACTACTTTTTATAGCGATACAGTCGCGCGTTTCATAAGTGCGATAGCATCGCTTCTAAGGGTCAACTCACACCGAAAGAGCGGCGAAGGGCAGCGAAGCGGAGCGCAGTTTCAGTTTCTTATGAATTTTAACTTTATTATCATTACCGTAATACTTATTATCGCATGAGAAACTCGAACGAGTCGCGCGGATGCCCGCGGCGCCGCAGGAATTCCGGGGAATTCTCTCGTTCGTGTTTCTCACTCTCACTAAATCAATAAAAAAATCTCTTTGAATCTGTCATGTAGTGATGACCATGGCATCCGTACTATATATGTATGTCTTGTAGGTAGTTGGCGATTGAAAAATTCATTTTTAGTTACAAATGTAAATGCCTATATCATTATACATATTAAAAACTATATTTTTATGTGTTTATTCATTTAGATAACATTATTTAATATATATTTATAATTTGTATAGATTGAAAAATAAAAACGCTTTGGGAAATAAAATGCCTCATAATTGGTTAAAAAAGTAAGAATTACATAATAATCACACACACATAATATTGCTAATTTTATTTGTCTATGCATGAAGCAAATATTACATCATTATTATTAACCCTTTAACCGCCAATGTCGGAGATATCCGACAGACACTCGTGTTTATTCCGTCGCACATCCACGACCAAATACTCGCATCTCGTCAGCTCTTCTGTCACCTATGGGGATTGAAGAGCTAAACGAGACGGAGTATCCAGTCGCGAACACACGACACTGGCGATAGGACGCGATAATTCTCGTCGGATTAATCCGACAAGCGTATATAAATTAAATATTTTTTTAACCCAACATTTCAAAATAATGGCAAACAAATATACATGACAGAAATAGATACTAATATGATTTATTTCGCTAAATTTTCTTAAAATTCATGAAGAAAAGTAACACCGTAATATGTAGGCACTCAACTTCATTCCATATTTGACTGCAAGTTTACAGAAAAAAAAACAAACCATAAACACATTTTTTTTGCGAGCTCGGCTTAAGGGTCAACTCACACCGAAAGAGCGGCGAAGGGCAGGGAAGCGCAGCGCAGTTTCAGTGTCATATGAATTTTAACTTTATTTTCATTGCTATAATACTTATTATCGCATGAGAAACTCGAACGAGTCGCGCGGATGCCCGCGGGGCCGCGGGAATTCCGGCGAATTCTATAAACGGTAAACGGGTCGCGATAATAAGTATTATAGAAATGAAAATAAAGTTAAAATTCATATGACACTGAAACTGCGCTGCCCTTCGCCGCTTTTTCGGTGTGAGTTGACCCTAATTCGGGGAAGTTCGGCCGACTCTTGCCGAAGTTACCCGAACGTTTACGAGTTAAACTTACTGTCCACGGCCGCGTAGCTTCATAGACGCGTATTCGTCATTATAAGCTTGGTGTACGCCTGCGTGAAGCTTACATACTAAATTAAGAAACTCTGTCGACAGTTTCAGAGCGCTGTGGCCTTCCTATATATAGGATGACTGGTAAATTAGTGACCGATACTTATATAAGTTATTGTACTCATGATTTCAAAAGACTTTCCCAAAGAAACTTTTTTTTATACTCATTAGTTTTATCACAATAACGAAACAGCTGTTCGCGCAAATTCGCGCACACTACGGTCACTCATCGGTTCGAACCGGTTTGCAAACGGCGCGGGTGCTCTATCACTGTAGGCTAGTGGCCGTAAAAAATGTAATTAGTCCGTCTTTTAGAGTATTCAAAAATAAGTGACACGTATTTTTTATTTGTAAATTAGACCAAAAATGACAAAGATATACCCCATTAAAAGTACGTGTGACGTCACGCCGTGCTGCATTTTTCGCACGGGGACGTCACACGTAAATTTAATGGGCTATATCTTTGTTATTTTTTGTTTAATCGAAAAAAGAAAAAATACGTATCCAATATTTTTTTATAATCTAAAATACGGACTAAATAAAATGTAATTATTTTGACCGTGGACACTACCCTACTGTAGGTAAGGTACATGAGACAACGGCGTTACGCGGCTAACAGCTAAGCTTTGTTATTGTGATAAAACTAATGAGTATAAAAAAAAAAAGTTTCTTTGGGAAAGTTGTCTGTAATCATTAGTACAATCACGTGTGTAATTATCGGTCACTAATTACCAGTCACCCTGTATATAGAGATGGAGTTATACACACCCTTTATAGTTCCATCTCTTTATCAATTCAGTTCAGGTCGTAAAATATATTGCGTCAAGAGCTCGTATTAGGATCTCTAGTGATGATTTTACGGTTATTTTTAAACTTCAGTCAAAACTAACAGTCAAATATATAACTCTTTAACTGTTGAAAAAAAAAAAACAAGCACAATGATGCGTAAAATTTAAACAAAACCTTATAATATTATTTTGACGTCGACATTTGATTTTGAATATTCTATAAAAATTATTTAGGATAATGAACTTATCGAAATAAAATCAGACATTCGAAGAAACTTATTTTACTGTCTGTTTAACCGATTTTGACGTCTATTCCGTAGGCATAAGGATGGCATTCAAAGCAAAAAAAAGTGGTTACAATACCAACTATTTACTGCAGCCGCCATATGTCTTACCACCAACGTAATTAAAGTCAAAATCGGTTGAACCGACAGTAAAGAAAGTTTGTTTATATGTCTAATGTATTGCTGATTGGAGTATGGTAATTATAGTAATGAATTTATATGCAATGGTGGGTGCTCTTTAAATAAAATAATACTTGAGAATAAATATTAATCATGAAAATGAAATTTTTTTAATGTGGAAGTAACTGAAGAACGTTTTTTTGTTTGTTTTAAATTTCGTCGGATATATCCGACGGACGCTCTCGCGTTTATTCTGACAGGTTTAAACATCCACGACCAAATACTTGCATCTCGTCAGCTCTTGTCACCTACCAGCAGTAGCCGTTATTGGGCAAAAACGATTGTTTTGCCCAATTTGAGGCATTAACATGTGGTGATAAAATATGGGGAATTATAAAACGAGCGACTAAAAAAAACTTAGCGACTGATAATGAGATACTGTTTTAATAACTTGAGCGGTATGAATTTGAGTAAACTACCAATTAACTAAACTGATATTGATTTATTGATTAACAATAAAATCCAGAACGAGCTTACTAAAAGTGGGTTATTGAAATTAGTAAGTGAGCGACTAGAAATAAAATTGAGGTTTTACACAACGAACAACTAAAAAGTTAACTTTAACAAGTGTTTTCATCATTGTCTAATTATTTAGTCGCAGGTATTCATTATTTTGAACTGGGTGAAATAGGTTAGAGTTAGAACTGGGATCTAACACGCGTGAGCCGTGCGAGCTATTGATTTCTCGTCTTTCACAGTCAGTCGCTCACTTATTATTTTTAAAACCCAAAAAAAATATTTTTGTCACTTAAAACTTTAATTCATTAATTCATCGAATGCCGTAATTAGAGACACAAAAGAAAGACAATAGCTTATGTCGAACTGTGTAACTTAAGACATTCGAAAGGTTAAACCCCAAGCGAACGCCGGCGTTCGCGCACCTATTGTCTTTCTATTGTGTCTGTAATTTCCACGATTGAAAGGTTAATTTACAGTCACTCGTTTAAATACTACCCATATAATATCTTGTATCGTATAGTGATACAGTTGCCATCACGGATCTTGAGCGGTTGCGCAGAAGTCAAATATTCGGTCTCTTTAGTGGTGCGAAGTGAGACGTGGAGGCGGGGAGTGTGAGTGATTGGCTCGCCGCGCCATCGCGTCATAGACGTCACTCCTGATTCATTCCCTGCGTTGCGGCATGTATCTAACAACGAAGACGATTGGCTCGCCAATGTATGGAATGCGCAAAGCGATCCCCACTCTGACGCCGAGCGCTCAAGATCCGTGATGGCAACTGTACACCCTATCACATACCTACCTTCATTCCTTTAATAGTTCAATTTAGGTCGTCAAATAGATCGCTTTTAGAGCTCGTGGTAGAACCATAGAGTCGCACATATGATAAACTAGCTTTTGCCCGCGACTTCGTTCGCGTGGAATAGTGACTTCCGGCAGAATTTTGGTTTTACCCACATAGTTCCCTGAATTAATGCCGACTCTTGACCAATAGATGGCGCTGTATGTCCGGAATAAATTTTATTTTATGTAATAAAAACTATCCTTATTATGTCCTTTCTCAAGTTCCAAACTATGTCTGTACCAAATTTCACACAAATCGGTTCAGTAGTTGAGGCGTGAAGCAAAGACAGACAGACAGACAGACAGAGTTACTTTCGAAATTATAATATTAGTTTGGATGGTCGTTATTTTTTCTACTAAAGCTTAAAATTTTTTCGGTGAACAACAGACGAAGAAATTAAAATTACTGTTACAATATAACTATATTATCTGTAATGATACCAGTCATTTCAAATTGAGACAAAATAACCAATCGAGATCGCATAATTATGAACTTGTATAAAACATTATTTTTAGTATATGCCTGTCTAGTAATTTTTTATGTAAAGAATCTATGTACAAAATTTCATAACTGTATCATGAAAAATCACAAAGTTATAAGCTTGTTATGTCACCAAAAATACATGGTCACCGGGTCATCCAGGCGGCTAAGGTTGTTTTGCACTTGAACTCAGCTGTTTACTGGCACCTAATACGCGTTATGACCTGCCGTGACTTGTGTTATACTTAGTGTCGGAGGTGACCGTTTTTAAATATTTTTGTGAAAAAAATATAACATGGTGTAAAAACTATTGGGACCATTCAGTTACTGATTCTGAACAAATGGTATTCAGGATTCGTATTTACTAAAAATAATGTTGTATTTAATAATTAAATTAAAATGTGTTTTATTGCCAAAAAAACTTTTTTTAATTAATAATATAATATTTTTTATACATTGAAAGGACTAAAAAAAACAACTTTACCTTTATTATCAAGCTTTTTAAATAAATAGGGTAGGTAGGACTTTTAAGTTGTTTTTTAACCTTATAACCGCATACGTCCGAAATATCCGACAAACTCTTGCGATTATTCCTCCACGGTCGTACATCCACGACCAAATACTCGCATCTCGTCAGCTCTTCTGTCACCTACGGGGATTAGAGAGCTAAACGAGATGCGAGTACCCAGTCGAGAATACACGACACTGGCGTGTGCGACACGAAAACACTAATCGACATTACAAGTTTTGAAGCTAGCACAGAATTCTTAAACTTCTTTTTGCTTCTGTATGTAGTTCTGAACTGTTAAGTCACATAATAGATAGGCACAGAAGTCAATCTCATGTACAATTACCGGCACGGATCTTGAGCGCTGGCTTCAAGTTGCGCAGAAGTCAAATATTCGGTCTCTTTAGTGGTGCGAAGTGAGACGCGGGGGCGGGGAGCGTCAGTGATTGGCTCGCCGCGCATCGCGTCATAGACGTCACTCCTGATTCGTTCCCTGCGCTTGCTGCATGTATCTAACAACGACGATGATTGGCTCGTCAATGTATGGAATGCGCAAAGGGATCCTCACTCTGAGGCCGAGCGCTCAAGACTGGTAATTGTATGTATTTCACTTTTTATACCTACACTAGGCGATCGCGCTAGGATCAGCGCGTTGCGCCGAACTGTACGAGTGCGACCGTTCGATTGAGCCGAGATATCGTGTCCGTGAGCGGTGTGTCGGCGTTGCTCGAGCGGGCTTTGTATGTAGATCTTCTTTTGTACCAATCTATTTTGTGGTTAAGTGCAACCTAACCGTTGCGTGAATAAATGACATTATTATTTTACAAATCACAAGAAATCTCTCAACTTAAAAAGTCCCACCTACCTTCAAAAACAAAAAAGCTTGATTCAAAATCAAATGCCGACACAAATTAAACATCTTAAGTAACAAAATCATACCCTAGATATTTCTTATTTTTTCTTCTAACCCGTGAGGCTACCTTTTTTGGATCATCATAATCTTCATCTTGTTCATAAACAATATTATTCTCAATAACCCAATCCCCGGGTTCCTGCTTAACCGGAGTGCTGCTCGATAACCGTTTCTTCTTTTTCCTCCCAGAATCATCTTTAGACCGCTTCTTCGGTCTTTCATCGAGAACCAGATGCTGGTATTCTTCAACTATGTAGTTCTCCGGCTCGTAACTCGTTGTGATTTCCACACCGACGGACGGGTCTACATCGGGTAATATATAGTAATTTTCAAAGTCACCTTGTAAAGTTATCTCGTTCATGTCAGCGGTGAAGTGCCTCTTTTTCTTCCCCGTAGCACAGTGTTTAATATAGGCATATTTTGGTTTAGTGTCATCGGGTAGAATGTTGACGGTCCATTCAGGGTTCTCCGTGGTGGTAGCGGGTATTTCTTTTACTTCCTCCATAGTGATTTCTTGTTCTTCGGCTATTTCGTAAATGAAGTTGTCAGATATTGTGCTGTCTTCCATGATTTGGAGTACTTCGGAGTTCTGAGGTTCGGCCGTCGATGTTGAAGAGGTTTGAGGGATTATCTGCGGAAAGGTAGATTGGTAATCGTAAATGTTTCTGTCTGACTGAACTGTTGGTCTAGTGGTTAGTGACCCTGAATGCTATGCCGGAGGACGTGGATTCGATTCACACCCAGGACAAATGTTTATGTGATAAGCGTGATCATTTGTTTTGTGTCTGGGTGTAATTTATCTATAATATGTATGTATTTAGAAATATATATGTATGTTTATCAGTTTTCCAGTACCCATAACACAAGCTCACGAGGAGATAGTGTCAAACTCTTACTGACTAAAAACCCGCCCCGTGCCTTCTTGTCTTGTCTTCATACCGGGGCTGAGCTACCTTTCGAAGCTAACCCTGTCCCCAGTAGGCTTCGCCCCAGCTAGGCCCCTGCAGCTGCTGGCAACTCCTTGAGGCGCGGTAACAGTGAGCGCCGTCGACGACTCGGGCTCGGTCCGGACAGTTACCAGACGGTCGGACAGCGAGCTACTCATTCCTCGCCGTCTTCAAGCCCGCGCCTACGGTCGCCGGAAATCGGGATTGAAATCCTGGCAGCGGCTAAGGCGCTGTAAGCGTCGTTGCGTCATGCGTTCGGTCTCCTCATTGCTAGCATTATTACCTCGCAGAAGGAGTCGACCGCCTGCCACTCCTCCTCGCTCCGGACCATGGCCTATACCAAGGCCCGGCGAGAGATCGCCGCTGCCGATCACCCCCACGAGGGCACGGCGATGCTCCGCCCAAACGGGGCACACCTCCACTGTGCGCCACCCGGGCGTCACTTCCGCACGGATCCGGTGCTGGAACCTCCCTAACTTACCATGTCCGGTGAGAACCTGCGTCATGCGGAAGGTGAGGACGCCGTGAGGTCTTTCCAGCCACGCCTCAGAGGGGACTTACCACCATAATTGTGGCGTGTCCAGCACTGAGTTGCGACAGTCGCTGGCGCCATGCCACCATGAAACCCCGCCGGAGTTCTGTCGGCCAAGTCGCGATGCGTGTATGGGTTAAAAAAAGTAGCAGGCAGTGGCTTGTGGCCGCGTCTAGCATAGTGAGGCGGCGTTGTGGCTGTAGCATGTGGCCCGTGTGCTTGTCTACGTGCGGCGACACATAATACATCAACTTTTAAATCCCTTACCTCAATAATCTGCCTCGGGTCAGGCATCTTCGTGATGACCTGTTCCGACTGCGTGATGGACGCCTCAGCCTTGTCGGTTTCCACCTTCACGACCCACAGCTGTTTGCGCTGGAGATTCTTCATGGATCTGGTGACAATATTGAAATTTCCGTTTAAAAGTAGTTTTTATTGTTTCAAGAAGATATTTTTGTGTGGAACCCTAATTTGATTTTTAAATTAAAATTAGCCATGTTAGTCGTTATAACATCAGCTGAAAACCACTGAAAGACACGTCAAAATTGGGCCAGCGATTTCGGAGATTAGCTAGTACCCGGCACCAGACACAAAGTAATTTTTTTTTTTGGTATGCATATGGGGTAGTAAATTCCATAAGTATAACAAAAAAAAAAATTACATATCTATAGTATAAAAATGAATCGCATAATGTGTTGGTAAGCGCATAACTTAACAACGCCTGGACCGATTTCGCAAATTTTTTTTTTTGTTGTTTTCGTTATATGAGGAGAAGGTTCTTACGGAAAAAAAAAAATGAAAATTAGGGTAGTGTAGGGTAGAGTAAGGTAGAGGAGGGTAGAGTAGGATAGGGTAGGGTAGGGTAGGGTAGAGTAGAGTAGGGTAGGGTAGAGTAGGGTAGAGTAGAGTAGAATAGGGTAGGGTAGAGTAGGGTAGAGTAGAGTAGGGTATAGTAGGCTGAAGTAGGGAAGAGCGGGAGCGAAGCCGCGCGGGCAAAAGCTAGTTTAATATAATTTCACTTGTCGCGTCTCAAGGACTGGCTTAAACCTTGGACAGAGGATAAGCATTTTTATAAAGCCTGGCAAGACACCAAAGTGTCCACCAATTGCCTCACGTTGAGTTTGGACACACTTTCCTGCGTCTCTTTCACTGGCTCTAGAAAGTAGTTGTGTTCTCACGAATTATTTACAAATACACTTCAGAATGGTTACAGATATCCCAAAGTGTCCAAAAATTCGAAAAAAAAAAAAACAAAAAATAATAATAATTTAATAATAATTGTCGATATTGTGATGTTGTGTGTCATGTTTGATGTGAATAAACACTTTTTCTTTCTTCTTTCTTTTCTTTTTCAAGTGCCTCACGTTGAGTTTGGACACATTTTCCTGCGTCTCTTTCGAAGGCTTCACAAAGTAGTTTTGTTTTAACGATTTATTTACGTTTCAGAATACTTACAGATATCCCACCAATTCAGTGTCCACCAATTGTACACGTTGAGTCAGGGCCTCAAGTCTGCTATTACAATAGTGTCAGTGTGTGTGCGTGTGATTTCGAAATGAAGTTTTGGTAAGCTACTAATATAATGGCGTCATTATGACTTTCCAATGGTCAACCACTGACACTTCATTGAAAGAAATGGCATAGAATAGTAATCTTGTACACAATGATAAATGAACGTATGACGTATGCGGTAGTTTGCTAAAATTTTGACAGTTCCTTTCCTTCCTGAGTATCTACAATTCACTACAGAATACTTAAAGATATCCCAGAGTGTCCACCAATTGCCTCACGTTGAGTCTGGACACACTTTCCTGCGTCTCTTTCAATGGTTACACAAAGTATCTACAATTCACTACAGAATACTTACAGATATCCCAGAGTGTCCACCAATTGCCTCACGTTGAGTCTGGACACACTTTCCTGCATCTCTTTCAATGGTTACACAAAGTATCTACAATTCGCTACAGAATACTTACAGATATCCCAGAGTGTCCACCAATTGCCTCACGTTGAGTCTGGACACACTTTCCTGCTTCTCTTTCACTGGCTCCACCGAGTAGTTGTGCTCCATACGAATTATTTCAGCCACTGTGGACAAGAAGATAAAGGTTTTTGTAGAAAGAATAGATTTTTAAATAACATAGAACAACATTAAATATCGTTACTGTATTTCCTAGAGATTTTTACCTACTTTTATTTTGATTACTGGAAGACGCGTCATTTTACTAGACTATAGTAAAGTAATAGATTTTCAAATTGATTTCATTAATAATACGTTTACTTTTAAAAGTCTACTTTTCTATATGACTTACATATTTGTCTATTATAATAATTTAGTTACTTGTAAAAATTTACGTCCAGCGACACTCAAATATTAGGTGTATAAGGGCCGCAAACGTTTCATTTTTAAAAAGCGAATCCTGTGGCATTTTTGTAAATTAAAAATGTCCTTTAAAATTGACATTTCAAGTTTCACGAAGTCAATGGGCCGCGAAAATTTAGCAAGCTTCGATAATGCGCATAAAATAATTCAAGAGGCTGTTTTTTTGATGGGCCGCATTTTAATATTGATGGGCCGCATTTTAATATTGATAGGCCGATTTTTAATATTGATGGGCCGCATTTTAATATTGATGGGCCGCATAGATTTTGGGCCGCCCGATGTTGAGCATCACTGGTTCATAACTACACGTCAAATAAAAGATTTTATTTTTAACTACCTTTGCTTGCTATAAGTTATATTTTTTACTTTTTACTGAAACAAACTGCAATACCTTTGGGGACTCCTCCTATGAACTTTTCAAATAGACCTTGATAGGACGGTCCCCTGACAGCGCCTGCAATAAGGCAGAAATGTCATAACACTAACTATTGAGTTGGGCAGCGATACTCAACATTTTAGTCGGGCCGCAAGAATAAATTTTGATTTAATAAAAAAAAAATATGGGCGTAATTTTTGTAGTACTATTATTACGACTCAGGTGTACAAGTTCGTCTTATGTTTATATTGGACTAGCTTTTGCCAGCTGCTTCGCCCGCATGAAAGGAGGAAATATATAGCCTATGTTACCGCCGGCTGGTAGAGAATGCCATCTTGTATTTTGTCCGTGTATGTACCACTACTGTTTTTGACTCATTAAAGTCAAGAGTGAATAATAGGTTACTTCAATGCAAGCGTGCTTCATCGTCGGCCACATCATCGCTTACCATCAGGTGAGATAGTGGTCAAACGCGAGCCTATCAATAACAAAAAAAAAAAGAAATAATTCATAACAAATTACATCTAAACTTAGATAGTAATACTTACCTAGTTTAAATACTCCAAGCCTAAAGAGGCGCTCACCGGGCCGCACGGAAATATTGTTGGGCCCACTGAACATTGAGTATCGCTGCTTTTCCACAATCGAGTTTTTAAACTAATTTTTGTTTTTACAGTTTTGCGTTTATAGTATGTCTAAAAGATCAAACGACTTGGGTAATTATTAGGGTAAAATGAAATTTATAAAAAGTATCGAATATAATGTTACGCCATTAAACGTGAACACGCCATATCTCCGAGAAAGTAACGAGTAGCACGTATTAATTAAAAAGCATTGCTGTTCGAAAGGTCTAGAATGGTTGGACGTAGCCAGGCTTAGAAAAATCTCGAAACATCCACAAAGCAAGTACCACTAGTAGTTAGGTATTAATCTACCGACAGGGGAAATGGTACTCTCCGACGTTAACAATAGTCGAAATTCGCATGAAAGTGACTCTTATTACCACGAGCAATAAAAATGATTTATGACTTCGAGAAGCGATTCAATTGTTCTGGATGTCGGTATCTAGAATTTTCTTGGCTCCGCATATAAATACGAGCCCCCGGCCGGAAGCGAGTCAGTTGTGATTTCGACTGCGATCAAGAGCGAACTACCCAAGTGTGTGAAGTGATTTTATCTAACGACCTAAGCGATACTGTAACGCTACTCTAGTGTTAATTGAGATTCGGATTATTGTTGACTGGACTAATTTGTTATTGTTTGTGGTGAATAAAGTTGTCTGTTAGTAAATCGGCATGATTACCCACGTACGTAACAATAATATCTATTTTTAAATGATTTAATATTATAAGGCGACTTATTAACAAAAAGAAATGCAAAAGATATTCGTTTGGAATATATCTGTTTCAGTCTCTTTAGTGATATTCTTAAAACAAAAGTAGTATACATTTGTAAGGATAAAACTTTGACTGGCCTGTTGGTATAGTGGTTAGTGACCCTGACTGCTATGCCGGAGGTCGTGGGTTCGATTCCCACCCAGGAAAATTGTTTATGTGATGAGCATGATCATTTGTTCTGTGTCTGGGTGTAATTTATCTATAATATGTATGTATTTAGAAATATATAAGTATGTTTATCAGTTGTCTAGTAGTCATAACACAAGCTCTGCTTAGCTTGGGACTAGACGGCGTTGTGTGATAGTTGTGGAATACTTATAATTATTATAGTAAAGACGTAGGTGACACTGTGGGGACAGCTATTAATACAGTAAGACTTACTTTTCTTGTCATTAGGCGACTGTACGATGGGAGCCGGCTTCTCCTGATGGGTGAGGAGTTCAGGCAGCATAGGGGAGTCGATCCACAACCCCTGGTTGTCCAGCTCGAAGTGGTAACTGCGAAAAAAGGGCACAATTTATTACAAGTGTTTTTTTTTTAATTCGACGGGTGCAAAGTAAAATTTTATTTGCAATTTTCTAATAGTTGCAGTACAATTACCGGCACGAATCTTGAGCGCTGGCTTCAAGTTGCAGAAGTCAAATATTCGGTTTCATTAGAGGTGCGAAGTGAGACGCGGGGGCGAGGAGTGTCAGTGATTGGCTCGCCGCGCCATCGCGTCATAGACGTCACTCCTGATTTGTTCCCCGCGCTTGCTGCATGTATCTAACAACGACGATGATTAGCTCGCCAATGTATGGAATGTGCAAAGCGATCCCCACTCTGACGCTGAGCGCTCAAGATCCGTACCGGTAATTATACCTTGCCAAAAAATTATAATTTAATCATTTTTTTTAGGTGGGATGTCATCAAAAAATCCCACTTCTGTTCCTTATTAGCCTTCGTTCCAAGGCCGGGGTTTCTTTCGTTTAACCCATGGCCCCAATAGGCTTCGAATCTGCTGGGCCTCTACAGTTGCTGACAACTCCTTGAGGCGCGCGGGAACAGAGCGCGCCGTCGACAACATAGGCTCGGTCCGGACGGTTACCGGACGGTCGGACAGCGAGCTACCCATTGCTCGCCGTCCGCAAGGCCGCGCCTACGGCGGCCGGAAATCGGAATCCGAATCCCGGCGGCGGCTGGGGCGCTGTGAGCGCCGTTGCGGTCGGCCTCCTTCTTTGCTAGCATTACTGCTTCGCAGAAGAAGGCCACCGGCTGCCAATCCTCCTCGCTCCGGACCATGGCCTGTACCAAGGCCCGGCGCGAGAGATCGCCGCCACCGATCGCCCCCACGAAGACACGGCGATGCTCTGCCCAAGCGGGGCATACCTCCACCCTGTCCCCCGGCGACACCCAGGCTTCACTTCCGCACGAATCCGGTACAGGAACCTCCCTTTACCATGTCCGGTGAAAGTCTGCGTCATGTGGAAGGTGAGGACGCCTTCCAGCCACGCCTCAAAGGGACTTACCGTCGCTCACATGCTTGGCATTTTAAAGTGGCCCGACGACCTTTTTCGCCTGTGTGTCACCTTAAAAACGCGTAGGTACTTTTAAATTGCCGCGCAAGTTTGCCGGCGATCCAACCTGTTTGAAATCTTACTCGTAGCTCGTCTCGGCTCGTACGTGTGGCAGCGCTGCGAGCCGAGAGCCGCCATAATTATGGAAATCTTCCTTCTCTTCACGTAACTCTCTTACTAAATTCACATGCGATAAACGCTCTCTTTTCGTAATCCAGTGCTGTACCCATACTTGTCGATTTCGTCTTTTTTTATTAGTTTTTAAAATGTAGTATGATATAATACCCAAATAACACAAAGCTTCTTCTCTCGACAACATCGCGATATAGTATGAGCAAGCTTCACGTGTGTCACCGACGTCGAGTCGAGTCAGTGGACGATCTTAAAAACCGCGTACTTTAAGTTCGTACGTCTATCACCCACTTAACACGTCATAGTGATAGCCTCAGGACGAAGTTAATCTTAGAATATCTTACCCGCACAGCTGAAGACTGACGTGTCTCCACAGGCACTCGCTCTCGTCGTGCATGGCACCCTCAATCCAGTCCTGGCGTTTGGTTTCATTATCGGTCGATATATTTGCGCTGTGGACAAAAAAAAACATTGTATTAGAACCATCTTGAACAATTTATCTGCTGTGGTCTTCTCATCCTATCATAATTTAGGTGTCTTCAAGGCTAGAGTGAATAGGCTCTTAAGGCGTATTGTCCCTTGAACCATCTGACCGAAATTATGTGAACGCAACTCTCGCACTCGCCTAGGCGGCAGTACGCAAACCTGTGCATTTATTTGCGCCCAGCAGTGCCCGGAAAGCGCTTTAAATCCATTTTCTCTGCGAGATATTGATTGATTTACATATACAATGTTCACTTTGAAGAATATTTATCCACCAATTTTTATGTGTAAAAATGATTCTAAAGGTCCAAGCCGTTTCGAAGGAGTAGGGAAAAGTAGCGAAAAGTTGCGAAATTGCTAAATATTTTTTTTTTACAAAAGTATTAATTGCACGAAAAAATCAAATGTTGATATTATTGTTCATGGATCTATAATAAACATATATTTTTTTCAAACCAATTGACCTAGCCGTAACGGAGGAGTAGGCCTCAGAATATCACTGTTTTATGGCACTTTTCGGGCGCTTGGCCCTTAATAAACTAGTGCGCCTCACCATCAACGATTGCATCACTGCTTACCATCAGGTGGGATCGCAGTCAAGTACTAGTTTATTAAATACTAGCTTTTGCCCGTAGCTTCACCCGCGTACATATTAATATAGCCTATGTCACTCAGGAATAAAGCAGTTTTCTATGGGTGAAAAAATTTTAGCAACCGGATCAGTACTTCCAGAGATTACCTCCTACAAACCAAAAAAAAATATTAATTAA
Source organism: Mythimna albipuncta (assembly GCA_929112965.1). Taxonomy (NCBI): domain Eukaryota; kingdom Metazoa; phylum Arthropoda; class Insecta; order Lepidoptera; family Noctuidae; genus Mythimna; species Mythimna albipuncta. The sequence continues at coordinate 5,549,529 of OV815985.1, read as the reverse complement.
AAAACGAACTTTATCTATTTATGCTTCGCTTCGCTCCCGCTCTTCCCTACTCCACTCTGCTATACCCTACTCTACACTACTCTACCCTACCAAACTTAGCATAAACCATCTACTAAATAGTCCGAACAAAGCCTAAACATTAAGTTTGGATAGGTGAGCCCTTTCGTTGTAATTTTATAACTCTAAAACGAGTTATAAAATTACAACTTCAACTTTCGTTGTAATTTTTTAACTCTAAAACGAGTTATAAAATTACAACGAAATGTGGCATTGATTTTTATATAATATATAGATTTTAGAGTAAGATCCCAGGGTTGCCAGACGTCACGTATTTTCTCACGAACGAAATGTGGACGATTGAGTACTGTTAGTATCTACTAAGAACACATGCCTATCTGCTAGCTTGCTTAGACGGCCAATTTTCAGGTATTAGGTAATTAAGGTACATAAAAACAGTACTTCACGTAAATTCTCCAAGCTGAATTTTACGTATATTTTAGGCAATATCTTTAAAATTAGGTCGCCTATACCCCCAGACACATTCCGTGGGCCGTATTGCTTTACAGACGCTTTAAAGCTCCCAAAATAATGACATAACTACACGTAAATTCTCATGCTTGATTTTTATATATGTTCACCAGACAACTATAAATTTTAAAACCTTTTACAAGAAGACAGATCGATCCAAGGGGCCAATCATCCCCTAAACTCAATTTAATTCATTAAACCTCAAGCGAACGCTCGCGTTCGCGCACATAATGTGTCTGTAATTTCCACGCTTGAAAGGTTAATATTCAATGAGATTGTCTTCTGTACCTATCTATTTTGTGCCATGGGTGCTCTTTAAGACGTGGAGATGCGAACACCAGCCCCATATAACTAGATACACACACAAGTTACAATAATGTATTGTCAATCATTGTCAATCAATAAATATACGTCAACTAACAATAGAACACTTTGAATAAATATAGTAATCAGTGCTTAGCATAATGGTAATTATTTATGACAATTTATGTGTTGATAACACTATAACTTGCTACCTTTATGTTCTATCTACCTATTGACTACCTAAATACATATGTTCTATCTATGTATTCGAGTTAGGTATCCGCACTTAAAGCCAGCTTCCATTTTGAATTTTTTTGAACCTCTGGACATCTCAAAAATATAATAAAAAATTAAAAAAAGAATACGAAAAAAACACCGACGAAAATGCGGACGGCGAGCAATGGGTAGCTCGCTGTCCGACCATCAAGTAACTGTCCGGACCGAGCCCAAGTCGTCGACGGTGCGCACTTTTTTGTTCCGCGCGCCTCAAGGAGCTGTCAGCAACAGCAGGGGCCCAGCTGGGTCGAAGCCTACTGGGGCCAGGGTTAATTAGAAAGATAGTTCAAGCCCCGGTACGAAAGGCAACGAAGGAACAGGAGTGGGTTTTTAGTTAGTAAAAGTCTGACACTATCTCCCGCTCCGCCCAAGAGCGGGGGATGAAAAAAAAAATAAAAAGGTGCATTAGTTTATTAAGAGCCCTTTTAAGAACACTTTAGCCTTGAAGATACCAAAATTACAATAGAATTGGAACACCGCAGCAGGTAAATTGTTTTAGTCTTTGCTGAAACGCTTAGTCTGGACCGTAGAGGTTTCAACAACGTTAAGGTAGCCAGTCATTGCTACCTTAACATTATTGAAACCATGCCTGCACACAGTAGCGTAAATATATCATCTGAGGCGCATGGCAAATTCATTAGATGTTGCCCCCAATAAATCATGTACTTTGTGATTTCATTTTATTTTTTTTATATATATATATTTTTTTATTTTTTATTCATTTGTTACATCGATAATCTTAATACAACATCTACCAAACTGCATCGCAGTTTGTCGGCAGGGCGTTCTCGTGAACTTCGCTTATATTTATAATTTATATTTAAGGTCGCATCTGGTCACCCCCCAAGTTTGTAGGCAGGTACTCGTTGTGAGGTAACCAGATGCAGTCCCACAACACTAACCGACCGAGATTAAATTTGGGTTACTTCTTCTGAGCTCGCGGCCCCATCAGACCTGGGGCCCGGGGCATTTTGCCAGCCTTACCCTATAGTTACGCCACTGCCTGCACAGTTATACCTGACAGCTAAGCTTGTATATCATGGAAACCTGCACAGTTGTGCAATAACCTGCACAGTTGTGCAACTCAAATGTACAGGCAAACTTATCAGGTATAGCCTAGTGTGTATGGCGGGCGTAAGTGTGGATATCAGAAGGCTTAAAGTCACCCAAAGGGCATTGGAAAGGGCTATGCTCGGGCTGTCCTTGCGTGATCGAATAAAAAACGAAGATATTCGCAGAACTAAGGTTGCCGACATAGCACGAAAAATTTCCAAACTTAAGTGGCTATGGGCAGGGCACATTGCTCGCAGAATAGGTGGCCGTTGGGGCCGAAAGGTTCTGGAGTGGCGACCGCGTACGCGAAGACGCGGCAGCGTTGGAAGGTCTCCTACAAGGTGGACCGATGACCTGGTAAAGGTTGCGGGAAACCGATGGATGTGAGACGCACAGGATCGTTTATTGTGGCGACACTTGGGGGAGGCCTATGTCCAACAGTGGACGTATATCGGCTGAAATGATGATGAAGGTTGGATACTCGCTATGCATTGGGATAAGATAAGTTAACTCACCTGTGTTCCCTGCTGCAAATGATCCAACCTTTCAATCAATACCTAAGATGGATTCCAAGAAGATGTGCCAATACTGTGGCATTTAAAAATGGCACTACTGCCAAACTTATCTTTTTACAAAGTTGGATGTCTTAGCAGCTTTTAGGAACAAAAAGACAGCTACAAGACTTCTTGGAAAAAATAAAGAACATATTTATATATGTATATTCTTTAATGCACATCAAGATTAAAAATTTATAAAAAAAAAAGAAAACCATATAATAAAAAAAACTGGGCAAGTGCAAGTCGAACTAGCGCACTGGAGGTTCCGTGCAAACTACAATTCCCAAATGGAGTCCTGGAGATCTTTCCAAATTTCAAATTTTTTTTTTGTGACTTTGCTCGTAGGTAACAACAAATTTACTGTTTTCAGATTTTTTTTATACCTGTGCGTGTATGTGTAATTTCAGGATTCTGGGTCAACGGGAAGTACCCTATTTCGATCTTTGAGAGTATCAAGATATACTTTTACATACTTTTTTTTTTATATACTTTTTTTGCGACATAAACGGCTGTATCTTTTTTATTCGTTAACTTAGAAGTTTGATTTTTTCAGTTTGAAGGAACTGCAGACTTGAATATATGGTTTTAATTTCAGTTCGATACCTTCACGCGTTCTCGAGATAAAGGGTCTTGAAAGTCAGACAGACCGACGGACGGACGGACAAAAAAGTGATCCTATAAGGGTTCCGTTTTCTCCTTTTGAGGAACGGAACCCTAAAAAACACAATTAGCGGCCTTATCACACCAGGCGATTTCTTTCAGGCAACCTAGAAAGGACAGAGATTGCCTGGACACAAAATGGGGTTGCACTTGGTGCAAAACTTAATAAACACTTATTACTCTCTTTATTATTCTTCTTATTAAACTCTCTAATCGTAATAAACTAATGAACCATTGAACTGCATGGCAATGGTTCATTGGTTGTTTAATATTATTATTATTTAATTAAATACTAACATTAGGCTAAGTTTGTACTACTACTAACACATGGATAATTATCTGAAAAAAATAATTGAATTGAATTGAATTACTAAAAATAGATACACATACATATACATAAATACAAAATATATATAAGCAAGGGTTTAAGTGAAGAAAAGAAGCAATGATCACAGTGTCAAGTAATGAATACAGACAATAATACCAGTTCCAAGCAGAGCTTCTGCTTTGAGTATTACTGCCCCCGTTAGTAAAAAAGACGCATCTAACATTTTTTCCAGATTTGATTTGAGTTTCATATTATTATTAAACCAAGTTAAAGCTCATTATATTCGGCTTTATTTTCAACTTTGAATATGTAACTATTTAAATTTACTCAAAGACAGCAAACGATTTCACGTTTCATTCATTAAAACATTTTTTTCTCCGTTTTTACTTTTTGTTAGATATGTCTTTTTAGCTATCAGGGGCAGATTAGCAAGGTAGACAACTGATAAACATCATCCCTGGCTGACTGGCCAAGGTCAAGTGGTTAGTGGACTTGACTGTTATACTGATGGTTGTGGATTCGATTCCCACCCAGGACAAATGTTTGTGTGATGAGCACGATCATTTGTTCTGTCTGGGTGTAATTTATCTATGTATAATACGAATGTATTTAGAAATATATAAATCTGTTTATCATTTGTCTAGGACTCGTAACACAAGCTCTGCTTAAGTTGGGACTAGCCAGCGTTGTGTGATAGTTGTGGAATATTATTATTTATAATCATCATTTCTAAAAGATGTCCACTTTCAGTATTTTTATTTACTTACTAATTATTACGTATTTTATTTATTCTTATGTCTACAATTGGATTGCCCCCCACAAGGTGGACTGACAAGACTGGTGAGGGTCATCGGAATCCAATGTATGCTAGACGCACAGGACCAGTCATTATGGTGAAGCTTAGGGGAGGCCTAAGTCCAACAGTGGATGTCTTTTAACCAAAATGATGATGATTATGGAACGCTGTATAACCATCTCTTACAATATCTTTATATATATAATTCTTCTGTGAGTGTGTATGTCACTGAACTTCTCTCAAATGACTGGACCGATTTTGATGAATTTTTTTGTGTGTGTTTAAGGGGATCTGGGAATGGTTTAGATTCACAATTTTCACGCGAGCGAAGCCGCTAGCAGAAGCTAGTTATAATATATATTAGCTGTAGATTTAATGATTGTTTTAATTTTATAATAACCAAAAAGAATGTGGTATTTGCTAGGTAATTTTTTTTTTAATTGACCAAAAGGTCCGATGATATTTTTTCTTACTTTCTCATTACCGTTAGGGGTAACGTAACCTCTATGTGGAGTAATTTCAACACACATTGATATTAAAATATTAACGTTTTAATCGTTATGTGTTTACTGATAAGGGGAATTAAATATAGCTGATAGGCATTTTGCCAACTGACTGATATTGTTGTTGTGAATAAAGCGGCAAACCTAATGTACTATAGACCCATTATTTCTTCTGTTAACTGAATTTTAAGGTTAAATTATGGCATTTTAGATGAAGTGTATGCGAAATAGTCATGTTATAAAAGACTGTATTATTAAAAACCGCAGTGTTATCTATGCATGATTTCTTGCATGACTTCTCCCCACCAAATGGAAATAATTACGAATAATAATTAAAAATCAAATACAGATGGGCACAATTTTTAATGTTTATAATCAATATTATTACTGTTTAGAGCGTGCAAATGATGAAATTACTAGTGTATAAGCTTATTAAAGGCAAAATGAGAATTATAATGGAAAAATACTGAACCAAAACTATATAAAGCTAATTATGTTTACAATCATTTTTACCACTTCAATTTTTTCGAGGTCACACGTAAGACCATAGACACTATCTTGGTGGTATAAAAGATAAAAATAAATATTATATTAGAGAGATATTTAACATCATAACAAACTCACTTGTAGAAAGAGAAGCTGCAGACTACATCGTACTCTAAATCGCAGCCTTCGACAACACACTTTAGAGCACTCATTGTGGTATGGAAGCGGACAACCAAAAATGGACACCTCACGATCACATCATAGTAATAAAGTTAAAACAGCGAAATAATAACATTTAGCGCCCAAACCAACTTTCAAACAAACTAATTTGATGGATCTTTAGAAAATTATCAATCAAATGTCGAAATTGACGTGCTGTCACGAAAAGTCGAAAATTTTAACAAATGCGTCAAACGCGTGCCATGAAATGGTGATGTAATTGCGCGGCAAAACATAATGGCAACACTGTTTTGAGCATCAATAAATCGATTCAAATGTAATATTGTTCTAATTATTATTTTTAATGATAAAGAATCGAACTTTATGAAAACGTATTAAAGAAATTAACACAAATATTATTATTTTAATATTCCTAAAATGGGAATTAAACAGCAATAGTTGCAGTATTTTAAAATATATTTTAAAAGTTGCATTGAGACAACCAAATGTAAAATATAAAACACGTCCAAAGTAGAAACTTTGGTTCTAAATTAAGCTCTTATCCTTTTACATATAAACAGAAGCAAAAATTTAATAAAATTATGTAAAAAAGCTAAAACCAAGATTGGTGGCTATGTTTCCGATTCTATAATACGATTATTAAAAATAGACCATAGTTTTTAGGATTATTTTTTAAAACATTTGATGGCTTTATAAAATGACTTTAATGTTAATAGAATTCAATGTACATATTTTTTTATTTTATAAGGATCGATTTAAATATTATAAATCGATTTTCGGTGTTTAATGTTACCCTTTAAAATTATTCCCCATAAACAACATGATTTACTGTTTGCTCAAATCTGGTTTATGGAACGCCATGTTGAAAGAGGAAAAAAAAGAAAATGATTAAAAATGAGTATTTTTTAAATAAAAATAATTGCTTCAGATGACACACGAATAATATTTGAGATAATTCCAAATAGTTAAATATTAATTAAATAATTTCGGTCGAAATTGAGGTCACCATCGACAATTTTTGCTAGCATCCGGATGTTACGTAACACCTAGTTCATTGATCGTCGCTATATTGATTGCATTTTTTTTCAGGATTTTCAGTTACATTATTTGTACATGAAACAAAAATGCAGAAAAACTTTCTCATTATTTTGTCAAAATGACACTGATTACGCATGTCACATGTCAATGCCGTCATCCGTGACATTATTTTGTCACATTACTTGACTTTGTATGTCATTGATTGAAGACATCATGAAGTTAAAACAAAGCCAACTTTGCTTTGATGTGCGCACACATAAGTGTAAACGACATGTTGCGCAATTCGTCTAAATATAGAATTTACATTGAGTTATTGGAATAGCATCGATTACATTTAATTTTTTAGAGGTTTAAGTAGGCAGTACTTATTAATGTCGTTTATGTAGGTTTACTTACGTAGGTGTACATTACCTACTGACTTATATATTACTAGCTGTGCCCGCGACTTCGTTCGCGTGAACTAGAGGATTTTGAATTTATTTTTTTCCAAATACAAGTAGCCTAAGTTACTCCTTATTACATCAGCTACCTGCCAAAAAAGTCCCGTGAAAATCGGTCCAGCCATTTGACAGATTAGCCGGAACAAACAGACATACAGATAAAAATTTTAAAAAATGTTGTTTTAGTGTACTTATGTACCGCATATATATTCATATGCATGTAGTAAAAAGCGGTTATTTCAATATTACAAACAGACACTCCAATTTTATTTAACAAGTACTTACATAATTCTTGGTACATAAATGAGGGCACAGTAAATAACTACTGGCTCCCAAACTAGGTTTCAAGCCTGTGATTTGGGAGTCAGTTATATTCTCATTAAGATTAGGTACGTATTTAACAATAACTTTTTGTATTCACCAACAATTTATATATATACACTGGCTCCTGCAGCAGCTTTGCTCACTTGAAAATAGGTTTCTCCATAAAAAATGGACCCCGTTTCACACCCTTATGGGACGAATTCTGGAAAAGGAAACCTGCGAATTTTCAGTTTTGGCCCCAGTAGCTTCGGCTGTGAGTTGATAATATAATTGTCAGTCAGACTGACCTTGTGTTTTCCTTTTTTTTATGTAACTAGCTTTTGCCCGCGGCTTCGCTCCTGCTCTACCCTACTCCATCCTACTATACTATACCTTACCTTACCCTATTCTACCCCCAATCGACTCTTTATTTTTTATTTGGTGGGGAAAATCATCCAATGACAACTCCCGCTCTTGGGCGGAGCGGGAGATAGTGTCAGACTCTTACTGACTAAAAAACCCACCCCGTTCCTTCAAGCCTTCATACCGGGGCTCGAGTTCCCTTTCGTTCGGATAACCCTAGTCCTTAGGCTTCGACCCGGCTGGGCCCCTGCTGTTGCTGACAACTCCTTGAGGCGCGCGGGAACAGTGCGCATCGTCGACGACTTTGGCTTGGTCCGGACAGTTACCGGACGGCCGGACTACCCATTGCTCACTATCCGCAAGCCCGCGCCTCCGGTGGCTGGAAATCGGGATCGGAATCCCAACAGCGGTGAGAGAGCCGTTGTCTGATGCGGTCGGCCTCCTCCTTTGTGAGCATTAGGTACTGCTTCGCAGAAGTCGGCGACCACCTGCCACTCCTCGCTCCGGACCATGATCCCACTCGACTCTACTCTACCTTGCTCTACCCTACACTACCCAAATTTTCATTTTTATTTCCAGAACCTTCTCCTTATAATAACAAACACAACAAAAAATGAATTAGCAAAATCAGTTCAGCTGTTCTCGAGATTTGCGCTTAGCAACACATTTAGCGATTCATTTTTATATTATAGATAAGATGGATGAAGTTTTCTATCTTTTTCAGCAAATTCAATCATATCCTTCAAGTTATACACACAAAATTAATTATAGACCGTCTTCTGATTAAAAAGTTCAATTGGTTTTCATGGGACTTATTAACCCCACCTTATTGATTGCTACTGATTCAGTTTTTCAGAATAAGCAATCATCCATCATCATCTTCCAGCCCTTGTCCCGTTTTACTTGATTGGCCTGTTGGTCTCGTGGTTAGTGACCCTGATTGCTATGCCGGAGGTCGTAGGTTCGATTCCCACCCAGGACAAATGTAAGTGTGATGAGCATAATCATTTGCTCTGTGTCTGGGTGTAATTTATCTATAATATGTGTGTATTGAGAAATATATAAGTATGTTTATCAATTGTCTAGGACCCATAACACAAGCTCTGCTTAGCTTGGGACTAGACGGCATTGTGTGATAGGTGTGGCAACACGTTTTTTTCTTCCATTCTGTCCTGTCACTCGTGACGCTATCACTAACTCCCTTTTATTTCATATCACTTCTCACACAGTGCATCCATCTTTTCTTTGGCATCCTTTTCCCTCTTCATCCATCCACATGTAAACTCATAACTCTTTAAACAACATACGCTTCATCCTACCTCTTCACATGCATGACCATACAATGCGTTCCAAATGAGAATAGGATCGCCCGCCATTTTGTGACGTCACAATTTACTGTCAAATCGAGGAAGGAAATAAATTTTTAAACATTAATTAATTTACGAAAAATTCAATTTATTTATGAACTGTGAACGAAAAAAGTTTAATCAGAATCCAGTTCTTAGATTTTACTCATCAATTTTGCCAACATTTTTTGGATTTGACAGTACGACGATACGTCAAAACATAGGAATCTGTCCTATTCTCATTTGGAACGCGTAATACTAAGACAAACAATTTCCTTTCAACTTTTCAGTCATTGGCGTCACTTTCAAACTTCCCATAGTAGAGTCAATTTCAGAATAAGCAATTAATTACCTAATTAAAAAATAGTGCTATAAGTATTACATACGCGTTCCAAATGAGAATAGGACCGATCCCTATGTATTGACGTCTCGTCGTACTGTCAAATCGAAGAAATTTTGGCTAAATTGAAGATCTGGAACTGGATTCTGATTAAACTTTTTTCGTTCACAGTTCATAAATAAATTAAAATTTTCGTAAATCAATTAATGTTTAAAAATTTATTTCCTCGATTTGACAGTAAATCGTGACGTCATAACATGGCGGGCGATCTTATTCTCATGGAACGCATTGTAATCAAAATGCCTTTCAAATTAACCGCAAAGTGCGGTTTGCGCGACGGCAGCGCGGTTGCAGTGCTGCCGTCGCCGCGTCACGCTGCTGCGCTGATTTGTTATTTTATGTATTTAACCTTTAATACCGTACTTAGAGACACAATAAAAAGACAATGAGAGAGCGGCTTTCGCTTATTACATAGTAGAGTGCAACGCGGGTGTAACGTATGCGCAGGGAGTAGGTAGATGATTTCACACTGGTTATAGAGAAATTAAATTTTCATCGGTAGCTTCTAACTGAAATAAGACACAAGTTTGCCCCTGCCTGCTTCAATGGTGGCTGGCGGTCAGATAACCCTGCTGGCTGTATTGCTCGCCGCTCGAAACTTTAGGAAGTGATGATGACGTCACTATATAGTACAACTACCGCCACGAATATTGAGCGCTCGGCGTCAGAGTGGGGATCGCTTTGCACATTCCTTACATTGGCGAGCCAATCGTCGTCGTTGTTAGATACATGCAGCAAGGCAGGGAACGAATCACGAGTGACGCCTATTACACGATTTCCATTCCCTCTTTAAGAGAGGAGGGCCGAGTTCTAGCAGAGGGGACATTATGAGGCAGATGTTTTATTAAAAAGTCCGTAAATAAATTCGACATGATACGAAGACTGCTAGGAGGCTTTATGTAAGGTAAAATATTATAGTTCGTTTTTACATACATGATCAGCCATAAAATATTCCCACTACTGGGACTCAGGTCTCCTCTGTAGGAGAGGGAATGGGCCGTAATCCACCACGCGGGCCCAGTACGGCTTGGTGAATGTCATATGTCTTCGAATTGCTGATTCTAGGACATGCCGGTTTCCTCACGATGTTTTCCTTCACCGTTTTGAGAACTGTGGTGATGAAATAAATCACACAATTTTACACGAAGTAATGCGCCTGGCTGGGTTGAAACCTGTTTTAATGTGGAAAGAATTAAGGGTACAAAAAATAAAAGTCCCAAGTGTGGTTTTATTATTAATTTATTTACTTCAAATATAATATGTATATTTAACTTACAGCCTTACTTACCGCGTTTTGCGACCAGACAGTGTTAGCTAAAATGCAAATTTCTTTTAAAAATCGTGAATCAATACATACAACTGTCTACGTCACTCGACGAAGCAATTCTTAAAAAAAACAATTTTTACTTAATTTCTGAACTAACCCTACCTACATTGACTAATTTTTTTTGAAACATCTACGCAATTAATTTTTTTTTTATATTATTTTACAACCAAAGTTTTACCAAAAAAAAAAAATTGACAACAAAAATTTGAATGCACTGGAGATATTGAACCTACTTTACGGTTAACTCTGCACTATGGCGCATAGACAAATAGAGTTTTCACCATTGTCAAGTATCAAAATTGTTCGTCTACCCGCCATTTCGCAGAGTTTCAATAATAATTAGAATTACCAAGCCTTAGTTTATTAGCAAGATATTTTTTTTATATTTTTCATTTATACAATAAACCTAAGTGTTTATATAAACACTTGTCTTCAACACCTTTGGCGCGCTTACAATAAGAAAAAAAAAATTGCAACGAACTTAAAAAAACTTAACAATTATCCCGCCATAAGAATTTCATGAAGTTATATAATTATATACGCGAGAAAAATTTTGGAAAAATCTTGTGAATAACTCTGAATCATATTTTTCTCTGCTATTTCATTAATTTTAGAGCTATATTTCGCCAGGAAACCATGGCGGCCAGTTGCGCCGCTTCCATGGTGTCCCAGTAAAATATAGCCCTAAGCTAATTTCACCAGGACACCAGCGGCGCGACCAGTTGCGCCGTCATGGTGTCCCAGTAAAATATAGCCCTAAGCTACCTGAATAGACACCAGAGTCGCAACACGTCCAAGCTAGTCGCGCCACCAAATTGGTTGCGCAACCAAACGGACACCAGGTGAGTAACTCTATATATAGAGCTGTATACATATTGTTGGTAGCGGCGACTGGTCGCGCCGCTATGTTGTCTCGGTGAAATATAGCCCTGAGACACTACTTTGAGCTCTTAACGTGATCCATTTGTGTTGTTTTGCGTGTTAAAAGAATGGAGCTGAGTAGAATGTATAGCTCTATCGCTCTTTCTCGCTCGCACACTTCACATTAACACGTCATGTTAAGATCCCTGACACACCGCCGAAGAAGTCGTAACTAGCCATCGACTATTTTGTCGAAAAAAACGTAAAATCGCATGAAGCATTATCAACAGCTTACCGTCGACTTATGAAAAGCGACTTTTTGAATAATTTGTCTTTGGCCTACTGTTCTACGACTGACACTGCCGACACGTGTGCCACACACGACGATCTGGGCGCGTCGGTCTCCATACATTTAATATAGAAACTAGACTTGTAGAGCTACACTACATCCACGCCACGCTGCATCGTTCTACGTACAAATCAGGCGTGTTACACTTGTGCGTCGATCTAATATAGTTCTAACTTAAAACACTCAAATCTCTATCTACCTCGTACCTCGGAGCTCTTAACGCGATCCATTTGCGATAAAACACAGCCTAAACTGAACTGTTCGAAAGGGTGTATATGTATAGCACGAACTCTCAGTCTTGATACTTGACATTTTAACACGTCATGACTGTTACATTTCCCCCGACACAGTACAAACTTCTTAAGACGTCAGCAAGGTGATAATAGTCTATTATGCAGCCCACACACATCTAAGCATTTGTCTTGAAGGCTATTTAACTAACTACGCTAAGTTAGTAGTCATTCTAGCTAAGTTATCACTATAAAACTATATATGCTACTCTTATCACCTATTTCATTTATCACCAATTTGAATTTTGACAGTTGCAGGCGCCATTTTGAATTAGTACTGAACGGTGATTGGATTTTTTTAGTTGTTGATAGGTTTACGCTTGACCACTATGTCACCTGAGGGAAAGCGATGGTGCGGTCGAAGGTGGCGCGTGCTTACCTAGATGTATCCTATTCACTTTTGACTTAAAGATTCCCGGGTTGTAGCCATCAGGGAACACAGACGTCGTTTCTCGTCGTGAATAACGAGAGCATACGAGTCTAACCAACCATCGCTTAGTATTGATTGAAATGCTGCTTAATTTAGTGAAACTGACTAAATTGTAAAATTTAATTCAGAGTTATTTACAAAAATGTATCCATTTGATTCATTTTGACATAACAAATCCATTTAGAAACTAAAAACGTGCTTTGGCAAAATAAATCACACAAAAATGCCATTTGGGAATTTGAAATATTCAAAATTAAATCATATTGAATTTTCACAAATTAAAAATACGATTTTTGAGAAATTTAATCATTTCACATTTTATTACAAATCTGTTTCTAATACCAAAATGATCAAGATTTTAACACCGCGTATATAAATATAACCTAACCAGCTCTCGATCGCTTCTATACTTTTGTTTCGATACAATGACATACAAATTTTTCTATAGTAAATCATTATTCATAATGTTTCTACGTTACAGGACGGGAGAAAATAAATGGATCCGTATTGACATAAAAACCTTGAAAGCCATTCAACTTTGTAGCCCTAGTATGTTTTAGGAGAAACTGACTGACTGACTGACATATCAACAAACAGCCGAAACTCCTGGAACTAGGAGCGTGAAATTTTGCATAAGTTTTCCTTTTATGACGTAGGCAAATACTAAGAGAGAATTTTTCAAACTGTGCCCCTTAGGGTCTTAAGTTTTTTGGGGCCTAATAACACGCTTACGAAGCCGCTGGCAAAAGCTAATAGTACATATTATTAATCAAAAAACACAACCTAAAAAAGATAAGTTTACATCTAGTATCGCCATTTTGATTTTGAAGTTGCATTTGGCGCAAATTTTGCTTTTCAATCGTGAGAATTACAGACACAATAGAACACTTTTTCGCTTGGGGTTTAATGAATTAAATCAATCCTAAGACAATTTTTTACCTACAAGGTCGTAAAAACAAAATACGTCGTTTCTATGTTTTTGCTGCCGTTTCATGCCTTCTTGCCATAACATAATACATATCGCAATCAAGGTTTTCCTGTCAACGTATTTTAGTAAAACCTTAAAAAAACATTAATCAATAATCGTATAGGAACTATTTCGTCGGGTTCGAAGCGATCTAAGCAAACTACTAGTATTTTTTTTTTATTTTATTCATAATCCTAATGTAGTAATAATATATAATATTAAACAGAAATTGCAACAGAGCGAGCGGTATGCCTTATAAAAATATTAATTATATAACACAAGCATATTTCAGTCGAAAATTTCAAAAAAGCTGGTTTGTGGGTAGATTACAAATTTTATTTTTATTTGAAGAAATAAAAACGATCAAAAGCTGAAGTACTATCGACGTCATCGATAAGAAGCAGCCATATTTTTTTTTTTAGTTTTTTGTTTGTATAGACATACCGCGAACGTGTTGCACAACAAAAAAAAAATGAAAGTAAAAGCACACTTAATCACTAGAAAAAAAATTAAAAGAGCCATTTCGCACACCAGCATTCTTTATATGAATCCTATACAGTATTTTAAATATATATTTTAAAATTTATTGGCTAGATATCGTGTCCGAATTGAACGCACAGGCAGAACTTCTGTACATTTACCAGATTTGATTTTTATATATGAAAGGTATGATTATATGTATTGTGGTAGCCTGTTACTGGGTTATGGACATCAGCTAAGCAGTCACCCCAAGCTAGTTGAGAGAAAGGCTAGGATGATGATAATCCGAGAAGAAATGGGATGAGCTTGCCTCCTTCTGCGAAGCAGTAATGCTAGCGAAGGAGGCGGCCGCAAGAGTGAGGAAACTTACATCCTCGCGCCCCAGCTGCCGACTCCAACATAGTAGATACGATTATCTAAAATTTGGATTTTTAGTCCACGAGGAACTCGTCTGAAATTAGCTTCCAAGAATCTGTCTTCAAGTATTAACATAGGTAACTAAAATACGATTTAATGTAAACATTTTAATACCATGAAGCCTCCTTATATTAGCGGACAAAATGTTTCCTAACATGACGAGCAATGCTTGATCAAAGTGAAGTTGCAACGTTGCTGTGTCCCGCAACTTAACCAATATTTTCCGGCTCATTGCGAACCGTGTTAGGGGACATTTTGTCCCTTAGTGTGTCTGATGTTTTTTTTGCAAAATCTAAAAAGAAAAAAAAAGATTGTATGAACGGATATTATTCAATACAGATAATCTGGCAAGAAGTTGAAAGCATTTTATCATAAAAACTTGTCAGTTTAGTTCGGTATTCCACCGAGAGAGGCGCTGTCGGTATTATTAGTTCAGTGTGGCAACACTAGGTGCGCTGCCTGTGCATTTCAATTCGGACTAACAACATTGAACATACCACAAAAATACACACTCATACATAAAGAAAATCTTGAGCAAGTTAGTGTTTAATTATCGATTTGTTTGAAACGAAATGATTTTCAATCGATTCATGATAGCTTGGATGAAGGCCAACCTTGCCGTAATAGGAAAGATCAATTCTGCAAGAAAATATTATTGAGTTCTATGAATTGTATTATTGCTGTAAATATTTTCATATTAGCTTCAAACGGCTTGATATTTGTCCTCTATAGAAGCTGACGTCATCGCCATTTTCATTTTGAAGTTGCACAGTTTAATTTATCTGATATAACATGGTGTGAGCCCTAAACTATCACGTTGTAATTTTCTTAAAGCGTCCTAAACCCATACATCTGCAGAGTGGATCGCAACTTTGAATAAAAATCAAAATGGCGATGGGTATCTATGCCATTTCGGCTCAATGATCTCAAGAAAATCTTACCACAGAAATATGAGTTAATCCTCAAGTTACAAAAAAGCAAATCAATTGAAAATCATTCCAAAAACATTGGGTTGGAAATAAAACGGTTGCCTGAAACAATTTCATTAAAAATAGCACCAAAATTATGTTTGTTTTACTCTGACATTATTGCTACTCATTCAACAGTTATAACAACCACTTATTATAGGTCCCATGTAGGTCTTTGCACAAGGCATTAAGCGCTTATAATTACATTATTAATAAGGCCTTTAACTAGTTATTTATATGACAAAAATGAGATACTGAAATTCAATCACTATATCACATTTATTCTTCTCAATCGCCAAAATGGTTTTTATGACACTGTAGATACTTAATGCAGACACAATCTAAATGCTTATGGCGTAGCGTACGTCGAGCATTTGGTTCGAATTTAACGACCATCTCATTAGGTTAGACCAATGACTTCACTGTGACCGTTATCGACAAACGATAAGTAGTAAAGTACGAAATCATATGACAAGTGACGCGACAGGTAATGCCGTTGCCATATATTTTGTATTTGGCGTTTGGCGGGAACGTTAACAGAATAATCATTTGTCTAAGCCTGCTACTGTTTTTTTTTTTTATAGACTCGCGTTTTACACTATCTATCCTGATGGTAAGCGATCATGTGGTCCACAATAGAGCACGTTTGTCTTTTAGTCTTGACTTAAAGAACTTTTAAGTCTACCGTCCACTGTGATGTAGGTTGTACACGTTGAAAATAGCCAAGTCAGCTGCGCGATACATTTGATAGCATAGCCATTGGTGTATTACTTTTAAGGGGGAGTCTGACTCTTAACGTGCTTGTTTTTTGTGTTTTTCAACAGTACATTGGAGTCCAACATAGAATTTTGAATCGGGAATGGGCGGTGAACCACACTGAGGTGGACAAGACCCACTCCTCTTAAACATATACGCCTATGAGCGTAGACGGTTACATGTTTGAAATGAAAACTTCTTTCGGTTCGGTTTAGACAGCCGTCACGCTCGGCCATGTAACGCTCGTTCGGGTAAGATCGTGGCATCGGCCGATCTAACCCGAACAATTACGTGTTATAACCTAGTTCTGAAGTTTTGCTACCGTTTCTTTTTTAAGCTAAACACACGTGCTTACCTAAGTCGTGGAGCATATTATCGCCACTTTCGCCTTACCGTCAATCATGTGTCATATTGCTCATCCTAAAATTAATCTAGTATAGTAACATACGTTTTGTTTTCAACCCAATGTGGTATCGATAATTTATGTTCTAAATAATCTGTGTGCTCAGTTTAAATATTTATAAATACAAGTGGCAGTATTTTGCAAACCATTTACAGAAGTTTCTTAATAATAATGGCGATTTTTTTTGTTCGAGTTTTTTTTTGACATGTTTTTGGTAATATAGAATTTGTAGTTTATTCTTTGTTTTTTTTTTATTATTATTGATAGGCTCACGTTTGGCCACTATCTCACCTAATGGTAAGCGATGATGTGGTCGACGATGGAGCACGCTTGCCTAGAAGTAACCTATTCACTCTTGACTTAACCTTTCAATCGTGGAAATTACAGACACAATAGAAAGACAATAAGTGCGCGTTCGCTCGGGGTTTAATGAATTAAAGACTTCTAGGTCCTGTTTAGGTCCAAAATTCCATCTACCAAAACCATGTCCAAAAAAAAAGTCTTCAACATAGTCATCGCCAAAATGGTACGGTTCACATAACAATTAAAAAAAAAGAGTATACTAAGAAATTCATTAAGTATTTTCAACATCGAGTTTTTAGCATTACCCATCTCTTATTTTCCCCAACGTTTTTGTAATTTTTTCTCGCGAATTCAGAATTCCAGTCTTCTGTTATTTATACATTTTTTTTTTAAACTATTTTATTACATGACACTACTTGGCTGTACAATTATACAAAACATTTTTTTTTTTATTTATGATTGCAACATACAGTCCTAGTATTATTATATTTAATTTTTCTAGAGATCCAAACAATTGAATTCGGTGAACTCGAGTGAGTGAGAATCGAGAACGAGTATTACTCAATTTGAATCGAGTGTCAGATTATTAACCTTTTAACCGCCTACGACGCCAAGGTCGCACATACACGACCAAATACTCGCATCTCGTCAGCTCTTCTGTCACCTATGGGGATTGAAGAACTAAACGAGATGGAGTACCCAGTCGCGAACACACGACCCTGGCGAATAGTACGCGAATATAGAGGTAATGTTAAATTTCTCGAGTCCGAGTGAAATATTTAAAATACTCTTTGAATAAAAAACTTGCGTGAGTCTCTTAGAGTTCATTATTACATTAAATTCAATTCGACTTATACATACAAAAGTTTATAAACACCCAGATACACTCACATTACTCACTCAAGTTTCATTTAATAGAAATTATTGCTAAAAAAAACTCGAGACCAAACACTCGAGTCACCAAGACGGATGAAAAAAAAAATGCGAGGATTGTCGATGTCGCAGCACCATAGTCGCCACAGATAAAAAATACTTAACCTACCAAAGACTACGACAGAATATTTTTTTTTTTATGTCATTTTGAATTTTCTCAAGATGAATGTCGTTATTTTTATACAATGTCAAAAATATATAAATATATAATTGTTATATGGTAGTACATACTTACTCTAGCTATATAGATGTCAAATTGATAACGCGTGAACATAGAGCGTAGCGTTGCTTATTGTCGATGCATATAAGCTGGGGACAAAAGAGAAATAATATCAGTAACTTGGTCATACTTTATCGAAATCTGTTACGCGGTTTAGGAGGAGTTGGTAGATAAACAGACGGACGCGGTAAACAACTTTGTTTTATATTAACAATAATCCTTCCGTTCGTATTTCGATCACGGTGCTTACTCTCAACTCTTTCCTGCTTCAATATTAAAATTCATATTTCCCACATGAAGACAGGAATTTGAATATTGAAACAGGAATTCAAAGAGGAAAGTCATAAAAACAGGAATTTGAACATTGAAACCGGAATTGAAACAGGAAATCATAATATGAAGGCAAAAATTTGAACATTTCGGAAATATGTCACAAACCAGCGATGTGCCGTTGCCGGCAATATTGCCCGAAGTGGGAATATTACTGGCAATATTGACACCAATATTCATACTTCGGGCAATATTGCCACCATTATTCTCACTTCACCGGCACATCTCTATCACCAACATCTCCAAAGTAGATTAAAAGCAAAACAGATTACAAACGCGAACTCAGTCGCGAGCTAGAACTAAATAAAAACTATATCGATCAACTCACCTAGGCTCCGTAAATAACCATCAAGTAACGCCACGACGAACCACATAGTGTCACAGCACTCACTATCATTATTAAAAGTATATAATAAAAAAAGGAAATGCATTTCAACGAAACTTTGTATGTCTCTACACTCGGGTGATTAAGCACAATGCACTGTAAGTCTTTTGTTTCTTTACGATTAATATATTATATACAATAATCACTGCTTCGCCGACAGCTGCTTCACTTCCGAATCGGGCTTCGTTTTTGGCGTTGCTGCGGGAAATAATAAAGTTTTAGTACTTATTGAAAATTTTATATGTTTATTGAAGTTTTAGTACATATTCGAATAAAAAATGAAGAGATCCGCAGGAAAACTAAGGTTGCCGACATAGCACAAAGAATTGCCAAACTTAAGTGGCAATGGGCAGGGCACATCGCTCGCAGAACAGATGGCCGTTGAGCCTGAAAGGTTCTGGAATGATGACCGCGTACCGGAAGACGCAGTGTTGGAAGGCCTCCTACAAGGTGGACCGATGACCTGGCAGGAAACCGATGGATGCGGGACGCACAGGAACGTTCGATGTGGCGACGCTTGGGGGAGGCCTATGTCCAACAGTGGACGTGTATCGGCTGAAATGATGATGATGATGATGATGACTTATTGAAAACGAAAAGTTATGCATATTTTTATTGGGCATCAAAAATCTTCTAAATTCTTCACTACACAAAATATTAATGGACTTTTTACGGGCACTCCAACTCGGTCAAGTTAGGTTAGCATATACACCGTTAAATTTTAATCGTTTTAATCCCGTGGAGGGTCGATCCGGTACATGAAACACTATCGATTTGTAAAGATGAAATTAAAAATCTTTTTTTCAAAACTCGTATTAATTTACGCATGTACGAAATTAATTTATTTAAGAAAACGTCAGCTGAACAAGTTCAATGACCTGTAGTTAATAGTCGGCGTTGCGTACAAACTACCTACAGGTCATTGAACTCGCTTAGCTGACGTTTTCTTAACGAAATTAATTTCGTACATGCGTAAATTAATTCGATTTTTGAAAAAAGGTACTTTGTTTTTTAATTTTATCTTTACAAATAGATAGTGTTTCATGTATCGGATCGACCCTCCACGAGATTAAAACGATTAAAATTTAGCGGTGTAAAGCATATTATAATAGTACATAATTAGTATTTATGTTAGACTAACGGCATATTCTGTAGTACAAAACAAGAAAAAAATGAGGAACAATTTAATACTACCCAATTAATGCTTTAAGCACATTACACTGTATAAAAGGCGGACTTAATGTCATAGGCATTGTCTACCAGTCGACCTTAAGGACAGACAGTCGTGCCAGCCCGGGCAACTGCCTCTCATTCTCACTCCCTCCCCCCTATGATAAGTGGGGACGGCTGCCCCCACTAGTGGTGTACTCACGTCTAGGCCTGGCGTTGGCGACGACGCTCTGCGCGCCGCAGGAGCCGGCGCGACCGCGGTTGTTGTTGTTGTTGTTAGGGGGACGGCTGCCCCCCACGTACTTCTGACTGAAATACAAATAGCGTGTGAACGATCCCATTCCTTAGAGTAATTTTGCATATATATTCTGTCTTCCCACCCGGTACAAATGTTTGTGTGATGAGCACGATCATTTGTTCTATGTTTGGGTGCATTTTATCTATAACTAGCTGACCCGGCAAACGTTGTTTTGCCATTTAAATATATTTTTTTTTATCACTAAGGGGTATGAAAAATAGATGTTGGCTGATTCTCAGACCTACTCAATATGCTCACAAAATTTCATGAGAATCGGTCAAGCCGTTTCGGATGAGTTTATATATAAGATAAGTATGTATTTAGAAATATATAAGTATGTTTATCAGTTGTCTAGTACTCATAACACAAGCTCTGCTTAGCTTGGGACTGGACGGCGTTGTGTGATAGTCATAGAATAATAAAATCAAACGACTTGGGAATTTTGTATAATATTTAATCATTTAAAAAAGACTTATATTCGATGCTTTTTATAAAGATCATCTATTAGTGAACAATGATTAAGATCTCTTAATCAACCTTGATTATTGAACCAGTGTTGACTACATCAGATTTTATTTTAGGAATTTTGTATAATATTTAATCATTTAAAAAATACTTATATTCGATGCTTTTTTATAAGGTTCATCTAGTAGTAAACAATGATCAAGATCTCTTAGTCAACTTTGATTATTGAACCAGTGTTGACTACATCAGATTTCATTTTACCCTAATAATTACCCAAGTCATTTGCCTTTTTAGACAGACTCTAGTACTTCTCGATTGGTTTAATATATGACTCCAAAGTAAATTTTTTGCTTTTTTTTATTATTGATAGGCTCGCGTTTGACCACCACCTCACCTGATGGTAAGTGATGATGTGGCCGACGATGGAGCACGCTTGCCTTGAAGTAACCTATTCACCGGACTAAGATTTTATGTAACTATTTTACCAAACTAATTCTGAATAAATATTACTATTGCTATTACTATTACTTTAATTGGTCAAGGGGCGCGATTAAGCTGAGCGACAACGATGAATCAATATTTTCCTAACGTGAATACATTATAAATGAGTCTGTGTAGAATAAAATAATAGAGTTTATTTAGTTGTGTGTGTGTGTGTATACCTGTTGTTCCTGCTCGCTGCGGCGGCGCGGTCGCTCTCGGACACGGACCTGGTGCGGTCGTATGGGCGCGCGTGCGGGCCGCGGCCGGGGGCCAGCGCGCCCTGCGCCGCCAGCAGCTCGTTCAGCTGCGGCTGTGGGGGGGAGCACATTATACATCGCCGTCACTACTCTATACTGGCTCAAGCTCAAGCGTCGAGGGGAGCAGACGGCGACCAATCCGTCCGGTAACTGTCCGGACCGAGCCCAAGTCGTCGACGGCGCGCACTGTTCCTGCTCGCCTGTAGTTGTCAGCAACAGCAGGGGCCCAGCTGGGTCGAAGTCTACTGGGGCCAGGGTTAGCTCCGAAAGGTAACTCAGCCCCGGTATGAAGACCCAATGGAACGGGGCGAGTTTTTCCGTCAGTAAAAGTCTGATACTATCTCTCGCTTTACCCAAAGACGAATGTCATTTGGATGATTTTTACGCAACGAAAAAAAAAGAAAATAAAGTTGGCTCACTAACACACCAACTTCAGTGTGCCCATTACTTGAAAGCAACGGAGCATTGAACTATGTTGCAGAGCCCGACCACCGAACACTAGCACCGAGCACTAGTTTATCTGAATTAAAAAAAAAAAAAAAACATGACCATGTCGCAACAGTCGAGCGACACCTAGAGGAATACTTCGCTGCACCGACAACTACGGCGTCACCAACACAGCGCTGTACGTTGCGGTATTGACGCGCTTGGGCCCTAAGTCTGCTATTTTTATAAATTCGTCATTCCAACACGATCCCATTGTCATTTTGCTAAAAAGTTTGTAATCTGCTAATTCATAATGATCGATCATTGATCGGTAGGGGGAGTAGCCTTTAGTGTGTTTAGTTAGATATATATATTTAATTTTATTATGAAAACAATTTAATAAAATAATATAAAGAAGAAATAAAAAAAATCATTTTACGGTCAGTGGTCTCGTAATAGACTTGTGGTAAAATGATAATTTCGAGCATAATAAAACCAATAATTGCACAATAACGTTCTAATAGTCAAACACTGATCAAATAAACTGTCAAAGTTTTAGCAGATTACCGCAAACGTTAAATTTTCATTTGTCAATATGTACGAGATTACTATTCTATGCCACTTCTTTCAATGGAGTGTCAGTGGTTGACCATTGGAAAGTCACAATGACGCCATTATATTAGTAGATTATCAAACTTGTCAAAATCGACAATTGTGACATCAATGATAGACCATTCTGACACTATTGTAATAGCAGACTTGAGGCCCTGTACAGCCGTATACTGCGCGCGGGGGTTCCTCCCACCGCTTGGAAGGGCTCCTCATTATGTTGCCGAAAACGGAAAAGAATATCTTGAAGCCAGTTTTTTTTTTTGCTTAAAAATCATCCAAATGACATCCCTCTCGGGCGGAGCGGGAGATAGTGTCAGACTCTTACTGACTAACAAACCCACCCCGTTCCTTCTTGCCTTTCATACCGGGGTCGAACTTCCCTTTCGAATAACCCTGGCTCCAGTAGGCTTCGACCCAGCTGGGCCCCTGTTGCTGCCGACAACTCCTTGAAGCGCGCGGGAACAGTGCGCGCCGTTGACTACTTGGGCTCAGTCCGGTCGGTCAGACAGCGAGCCACCCATTGCTCGCCATCCGCAAGCCCGCGGGCCGGTGAATGATGGCTTACCTCCAAGACTCTGAAGTCTTCGATGCTCTGGAAGTTTTGTAGGTAGCCCTGCAGTTTGGGCTCCACCTGTAGCGCCGCGGTATGCTTGTAGTACTTCAGGAATGCCCAGAACTTCTCTAGACCGTACAGTTGACCTGCCAGACAATTATAAAATGCGTTATTAAATTCATGACTTATGTATATATATATAAAAAAAAACAAAACATTATACACCGTAAAATTTTGATCGTTTTAATCCCTTAGAGGGTCGATCCGGTACATGAAACACTATCGATTTGTAAAGATAGAATTAAAAAAGTAGTAGTCCAATGACCTATAGGTAGTTTTTACGCAACGCCGACTACTTAATAATTATGACTTATAAATCTTTCTCTAGATATTTCGGAAACACAGATATCTTGTGGGTTAGATTTCTATTGAAAACGAAACATAAATATGTGTAAAACTAATCCAGTAAAGATACATGAAATTCTCGTCTGTAGGAATTAGAAAAGATAGTCGGCGTTGCGTACAAACTACCTACAGGTCATTGGACTCGCTCAACTGACGTTTTCTTAAAGAAATTAATTTCGTACATGCATAAATTAATACGAGTTTTGAAAAAAAAAATGTAGTATATTTTTCAATTTTATCTTTACAAATCGATAGTGTTTCATGTACCGAATCGACCCTCCAAGGGATTAAAACGATCAAAATTTAGCGGTGTATAGGCTCCCGTTTGACTACCATCCCACCTGATGGTAAGCAATGATGGAGCACACTTGCCAGGAAGTAATCTAAAACTAGACTTTAAAAAAATCAGGTCGTAACCATCGGGAATTTAATAATATTTTTTTGTTACCCTTCTCATAGTCAGCCATGGTTTCGATCTGGAAGTGCTGGTAGAGCTCGGGCCTGAACTTGCGCTCGAGCCCGTACGAGTAGAAGCGGAACAGGCACTCCAGCCCGTAGCGGAAGCCGGCTGAAGCGTCTTCGTTGGCTAGTGTCCTGGGAGAGATGACAATTTGTTACTCATGTAGCGACATCTATTGAGTCACACGGGTACTAAACTACGAAATACGTCGTAGTACCTATTACCACAAAATAGATAGTGTACCTATAGAAGAAGATGTCAATCTATATATATGTATTTATTTATTTATTTTACAATTTATGTGCACACAAAAATCGCAGAAACAGACACTTAATACATAAGAGACGTTAGTACAAAGGTACTGCTTATTTCCAAAGAAATTTCTTCCAGCAGACCTGCGAAAGGAGAAATCAAAAAGAAATGTAGACTACAGTGTGTAGGAAGCAAAAGAAGAATGTGTGAAGTCTTAACCCAAAGTTATATATAAAAATAATATATACCATACATAATACATACAATATATAAGTAAATATCACAATTGAGAGGAAAGATAGTGCTCTTTTAATCGATGTATGTATAATAATCTATATGTGTAATTAAAAAAGTACTTTTTGCAAATAGTGAATTAATTTAGATAAACTTATTACTAACATAATTTAATTTATCCAAACTCACTAACCATGCAGCCAGTTATAGCTTTAGCGGTTTTTAGTATAAAAGTCAAATGTATACTGTTTTTTTCTTGAACATAAATTTAAATATATATATATATATACAAAGAGCGCTCGAGCAACGCACACATAGACACCGCTAACGGACACGAACACGATATCTCGGAGCGCCTCGGCCCGCTCGTCGAACAGTTCCGGCACAAAATAGATAGGTACAGAAGTCAATCTACATACTGTGCGCGCTCTCACAACGCACACATAGACACCGCTCACGGACACGATATCTCGGCTCGATCGCCCGGTCACGCTCGTACAGTTCGGCGCAAAGCGCTGACCCTAGCGCGATCGCCTAGCGTAGGTATAAAGAGTGAAGTACATACATCGATTGTCGTGCATTTCTTTCAAATACCGAAAACGCTACGCCGCAATATCGTAACTCTCCATCCAACAACTTCCTTTTAGACTCTCCTCTCCATAAACTGATGCGACTACCATTAAAATCAATTTAGTTTCACATTTCGTGCAAAAATTTTGGTAGAGTGGGCAACTCTGTTCATTTTTCCCTTCTTTTTAGGGTTCCGTAGCCAAATGGTAAAAAACGGAACCCTTATAGATTCGTCATGTCTGTCTGTCTGTCCGTCCGTATGTCACAGCCACTTTTTTCCGAAACTATGAGAGCTATACTGTTGAAACTTTGTAAGTAGATGTATTCTGTAAACCGCATTAAGATTTTCACACAAAAATAGAAAAAAAGCAATAAATTTTGGGGGTCCCCATACTTAGAACTAAAACTCAAATTTTTTTTTTCATCAAACCCATTCGTGTGGGTTATCTATAGATAGGTCTTCAAAAATGATACTGAGGTTTCTAATATCATTTTTTTTCTAAACTGAATAGTTTGCGCGAGAGACACTTCCAAAGTGGTAAAATGTGTGTGTGTCCCCCTCTAACTTCTAAAATTAGAGATTGTTAAAACTAAAAAAAATATATGATGTTCATTACTATAAAAACTACCAACGAAACTTGGTTTGAACGAAATCTAGTCAGTAGTTTTTTTAAATGCGTCATAAATCGAAAAAAAATACACTATTATTAAAACATCGATCAAAGTTACAACACTGCTGCTACGGAACCCTTCATGGGCGACTCTGACTCGCACTTGGCCGGTTTTTTTCTGTAGACAGACAGGAGAGCCAACATTACGGCGAAGGAAACACACAATACGATAAGAACTTACCTAAATTCATTATACATGTTGCGGTTGAAGTGGTCTCGTAGGAAGAACGACCAGAATCTGAACAGCGTGTTCATCTCTTGTGACTGGCCGATACCTAGCTTCTTGCGCTCTGGAAATAATAGTTTAATATTAGAATATATTGTTTACGTCGTGGCTAGATCGAAGACACCGCGCTGCTTTCCGTACGCTGCTCAGCCGCGTCGGATTCGACGTTTGACCTCTTTCTCGAAGTTAGACCTACCCAACTGGACCGTCTGTCCCAGGTAAACGTTGTCGTCCACAACTACTAACTACGATCATTATTACTTTACTTTTAACTTTGTTTTTAGGGTTCCGTACCTCAAAAGGAAAAAAACGGAATCTTTATAGGATCACTTTGTTGTCCGTCCGTCTGTACGTCCATCTGTCTGTCTGTTAAGACCTTTTATCTCGAGAACGCGTGGAAGTATCAAGTTGAACTAAAAACCATATACTCAGGTCTGCAGTCCATTCAATTTGTAAAAAAATCAAACTTCTAAGTTAACGAATAAAAAAGATACGGCCGTTTATGTCGCAAAAAACGTATATTTTGATACTCTCAAAGATCGAAATTCATAGGGTACTTCCCGTTGACCCAGAATCCTAATTGAATTGTGTAACTTATTATAATATGTATGTATATATGTATTTATAATTGAGTTTATATTGCGTTTTATATAGTTAGCAGTACACCACAGACTACCCCGTGTATTATTTTAAGCTCTTATCCATCATAAGGTTGTCTGGAAGATATCGCTTTCAGAGATAAGACCGCCATAATTGTACCCACAAATTAAGGCGTATAGTCCCTTGAACCATCTGGCCGAAATTATGTGAACGCAACTCTCGCACTCGCCTAGGCGGCAGTACGCAAATCTGTGCATTTATTTGCGGCCAGCAGCGCCCGGAAAGCGCTTTAAATCCATTTTCTCTGCGAGATATTGATTAATTTACATATCCAATGTTCACTTTGAAGAATATTTAACCACCAATTTTTATGTGTAAAAATGTTTCTAAAGGTCCAAGCCGTTTCGAAGGAGTAGGGAAAAATTGCGAAAAGTTGCGAAATTGCTAAATATTTTTTTTTGACAAAAGTATTAATTGCACGAAAAAATCAAATGTTGATATTATTGTTCATGAATCTATAATAAACATATATTTTTTTCAAAACAATTGACCTAGCCGTTACGGAGGAGTAGGCCTCAGAAAATCATTGTTTTATGGCACTTTTCGGGCGCTTGGCCCTTAAGTTTTTGTACAAGCTGTGTTACTTTTTGGTGTACAATAAAGTCTATTCTATTCTATTCTATTCTATTCTAATCCTGAAATTTGGCATACAGCAAGGCCTCGATCTTAATCTCTCGTTTTTTTAAGAGTCAAAACAAACAAAAAGTTGGGTTACCTTTGAGACAGCGCGAGTAGTACTTGTGGTAAGCTTGCTGCGTGAAGTGGTTCTCCCGGAGGAGTCCATGGCTCGGGTGGTGGAAGGTGGGCAGCGAGCCGGGCTGCGAGCCACAGGACGAGCCCAGCGTCGGTGACGTGCCCAGCGATGAACTGCGGGGGAGAAACTTTACTTAGAACATCGCATTGATTTTGTGAACGGCGAGCAACGGGTAGTTATCCGTCCGATACGGGTCGTATAATTGAATAATCATTTGATTATAATGCTGAGATCGTTTAAAGCGATTTGTTCAATGATCTCGAATAAACCACTTTAAATGATCTGGGCAAAGGTTTCCTGCTATTTTAAGTCTATAGCGGCGCGGCGAGCGGAACGGCGCCGGTAAGCGGGCGCTTAGCGCTATGAGCGGGTTCCCGTGGCGTGCTTCGAACATTTTTATACTTTTGTTCTTACGTTACACGACTTGAACGCAATGCGGCGAATTGTCCTGCGTGCTCGTGAAAATATAAAACCAACTGATCGCATTGACTTCTCTCTTCTTCCTAGGCAACCGCAATGAAAAATCAATTTTTTGTTCTGTTCGAGCCGCATCGCTTCGAAATCGCGTCCACGTTGAATAGCTTACGTAAGGTATAGTAACGTACCCAGTGCTGTGCGTCCGCGCCCTGTGCTCGCGTATGTCCATGATCCAGCCGACATGGTGCTCCACGGGCGGGTTCAGGCTGTGTCGGGTCTTGTGTTTTCGGCTGCTTCTGGAATTTAAAAATGACATAGGTTTATCCCATTATTAGACTCAAGAAGATTTGAGATATATTAGGGCTATATATCATGGTGTCCCGGTGATAGCCCTAAGCTACCAAACTAGCCACCATACAGACACCAGAGTCGCCACACGTCCAAGCTGGTCGCGCCATCATATTGGTTGCGTAACCAAACGGACACCAGGAGAGTAACTCTCTATAGAGCTGTATACATTTTGTTGGTAGCGGCGACTGGTCGCGCCGCCATGGTGTCTCGGTGAAATATAGCTCTAAACTACCAGAGTAGACACCATACAGAGACACACGTCCAAGCTAGTCACGTTAAAAAATTGGTTGCGCAACCAAACGGACACCAGGTGAGTAACTCTCTATAGAGCTGTATACATTTTGTTGGTAGCGGTGACTGGTCGCGCCGCCATGGTGTCCCGGTGAAATATAGCTCTAAACTACCAAACTAGACACCATACAGAGACACACGTCCGAGCTAGTCACGTTAAAAAAATTGGTTGCGCAACCAAACGGACACCAGGTGAGTAACTCTCTATAGAGCTGTATACATTTTGTTGGTAGCGGTGACTGGTCGCGCCGCCATGGTGTTCCAATGAAATATAGCCTTTACACTTATAGAATGAATAGTACTCACATAACATCGGTAGCATGCGGGTCCTTGTTCGCTGCGTAAAATCGTGCCGTGCGTCGCGGCCGCTTGACTTTGTTATGCAAGTCTGGTTGGTGATCGACCTGTATAGAAAAATATATTATAAATATTCTTGTTTTTATTCTTATTATTTACTAGCTGAGCCGGCGAGCTTCGTACCGCCTAACAGTCAATTAATGTAGAATATTTTTATTTTACACCACCAGCTAGATAATGTCGTTTTATACGTCATACAAACCACACTTAAGTAAAGTCGATCCCTAGGGAATAATGAGATTTGAATTTTATAAATCTTTTTTATTTATTAATAATTTATATAATTTTTTATTTAATGATTAAAATCAGCAACCGTCGTTTCGTTCGGAATTCAACAAGCCGCCCGCGACTTTAAGACACTGCTTTATCCCCTAGTCACATAATCTAGTATTATATAGTCTGTCTAAAAAGTCAACAGACTTGGGTAATTATTAAGGCAAAATGAAATCTGATGTAGTCAACACTGGTTCAATAATCAAGGTTGATTAAGAGATCTTGATCATTGTTTACTATTATAAGAACCTTATAAAGAGTATTGAATAAAAGTATTTTTTAAATGATTAAATATTATAAAACTTTCTCAAGTCGTTCGACTTTTTAGACAGACTCGATTTATTTAAATTTCTATGTATTTGTTTCTTCATTGTGTGTATCTGTGTGCAAATAATGGTTTGTTAAAGTGTTTTCATTCTTATTACAGAAATTACTTATCTTCTAAGATTGCTAACCAACACTGATGGTGTTATCTTAGAAAAAGACTTATTATTTTACAGTTATTTTTGTTGATTAGTACAAAATATTGCACAAACACTGGAAAAATAACCAATTTTATTAATTTCGCAGTATCTTTTTGATAATATCGGCCTGAAACACAGGTTTAAATTAACCTAGATCGGGCGGTCCATTATCAAATAATGCAATTCCAAACCACTACTAATTGTACTTTTTTTTTTTTTGATATTTTAGTTTTACAATATTTTTAAGCACTGTAATTGTATCATTATTGTAATAGGAAACCTTGTTACTGTTGCCTAATGTTCATATTTTTGCAAATGTATTTTTTGAATAAATTATTATTATATTATTAAATTATTATTATTATTATTATTATTATTAATATCTGGTGCAATTAATAACCATTAATTTTATATTGTCGCGTAAACAATGCACCCGTTCTGCCTAAGCCGACATCACGGAACGCCGCGCCGACTCTGTTCATGTAGCACTTACATTCGCAGTGACTGACTACAATACTTATATTGTAGATAGCGGACATACAGTGCATTTTATGTAGTCAGGAAAAAAGAATTGAATAAGATTTGTAGACATTTCTAAAACTTTTTAGTTACTTATCTTACAGAAGGCGGTTAAAATAAAACAGAAATTAAATAAAGTACAAATTACGCCGAGCGTGCCCGCACCGAAAGGGTGACCACCTCAGCATAACAAAAAAAAAAAAAAAATAGTAAATAGAATATCTAACGCTCCAAACACAGTATTTGTCTTGGGTGGCTTGAATTCCTTACTTTACTCAAGTTTCTATACCCCCTCGCAGTGCTCGGGAGTTCATTATACAATTCCCTCGCTGCATTCGGGATTAAAACATAGCAATCTTCGTTGCGTTCGCAATTGAACATGCCGTCCGCGGCTTAAAAGACATCGTTATGTCTCCTACTGGGTTACCATGATGTTCAAAGTAAGATCATTTTATTCTTATTTCAGTGTGGGTAAGAAACAGAGCTCTAGAGGTTGTCTAGCGCCATCTTCTTTAGAGATGATAGCAGATTATTTTTTATTTTTATTTTAGTGTGGGTACTAAAATAAGAATAAAATAATCTTACATTGAACGTCATGGTCAATCAAATCAAATCAAAGCATTTATTTCAAATAGACCATTTACAGGCACTTTTGAATAGTCAAATGTCGGTCAGTCCAAGAAAAGTGAAGCTAAATTAAACTAAATTAAAGGTAACCCACCTAGTCAAATAATTTACTACTAGGTGCACGTAACCTGCTACTTTTGGTTACAGCATAGTACAGGCTGACACAGAAGTGATCATAGTTACTTTAACTTTGTTCTTATCCATTTTCATTGTCATAATGATGACATTAGCGGATGACAGTTAGCTTATACTTGTAATGAAATGACCTCCTTGGAAATGACATTTCATTGATTTGATTTTTAAGCTGTGGATACGGAGTGACGTATGATACGAATGGCAGATGATGTTTAGATTATTTTGTGCATCCAATTGTTATAAGAACCATAAAAACTTGTAGAGAGATAAATAAAGAGATATAATTGAGGAGGCGATATTAGTGAACTTTAAATGTCGTTTCTTTGTTTTCAGGTGAGATAAAAGTGTAATTTTAATTAAACAATAATTGTTATACTGTAAAAGCGTGTTGAATAAAACAAATCTTTGTTTTCAGAGAAACTATTTGTGGTTTATTTCGAAAATCCTCAATAATATACCTTATATACTTTTAAGTTCTTGTTCTTTTAAGTTGTATAAGCTGTATTACTTTTTGGTGTACAATAAAGTCTATTCTATTCTATTCTTATCATTTTCTGTTTAGCTTTTCCGTTATTTATCTTTCTTTCTTTCTGATGTACTCACATGAGGCCGGGGAGGCGGGGGCGGCGGCTCGGCGGGGTTGCTGTGCTTCTCCGCGGGGACGGCGGCCTCGAACTGCTCGCGGCTGATCAGGGACACCGTGCGGTACTGCTGGTGTGTCTGGCTGCCGTATGACTGCACAAAAACAATAACACAAACGTTAAGTCATTGCGACTTTTCTACAGCCTTCAATACATGTTGGCCGAGCTTAGGCCAATGCGAGTGTAGGCAAATTCAGGCTAATTGACACAAGGCAAGCACTACTGTCTAGACGTTTGGCAACCAATGCAAATGGCCAACATTGACGAGTTTTGAGGAGACGCCCACATGTTGGGAGAGCGTGCGCGCGCAGTTGATTTGTGCAGAAAAACCGACACCGCTCCGAAGTGAGGCGAATGATCGCGAGCGGCTGCCAGTTGTGACAAGCTACGCCAAATGAGGTCTATACACGATGGCACTTGTCTTTACTCAACTAATAGGGGAGTGTTCATTAATTTAATTTTTAAGCTGTGGATACGGGGTGACGTATGATTGAATGGCAGATGATGTTAAGATTATTTTGTGCATTTTATTGTTATAAAACTTATAGAGAGATAAATAAAGGGATATAATTGAGGAGATATTAGTGAACTTTAAATGTCGTTTCTTTGTTTTCAGGTGAGATAAAAGTGTAATTTTAGTCAAACGATAATTGTTATACTGTAAAACGTGTTGAATAAAACAAAACTTTGTTTTCAGAGAAACTATTTGTGGTTTATTTCGAAAATCCTCAATATTATATCTTATATACATATTGTTGACAAATTACAAAACAGTATAAAAACGTAACTCACCGCTGGATAATCCGTGTCGTTCCATAAATCTTCTTCGTATCTTCTCAGGCCATCTGTGATGACCTAGAAATAAAGAAAATACAATTAGAATCAATATCAGAATGTCCTCTAGTTACAAACGCCGTCTAATTTGGAGAGCACGTCAATAGCTATCGTAGACACGGGATTGCGGACGCCGCAGCCCGCACACACGTCACATGGCACTCGAGCTATTCACACGCCCGAAGAACAACAATTATGCCTAATATAGGGTTTTTTTTTCGGAAGGTAAAAACCATACAGTAAGCACAACGGATCTTGAGCGCTCGGCGTCAGAGTGGGGATCGCTTTGCGCATTCCATACATTGGCGAGCCAATCGTCTTCATTGTTAGATACATTCAGCAACGCAGGGAACGAATTAGGAGTGACGTCTATGACGCGATAGCGCGGTTAGACAATCATTGACACTCCCCGCCCCCGCGTCTCACTTTGCACCACTAAAGAGACCGAATATTTGACTTCTGCGCAACCGCTCAATATCTGTTATGGCAAGTGTACAGATGTTCTCCTGGCCCCAGCGAACTTCGACCTAGCTGTGCCCCTGCTGTTGCTGACAACTCCTTGAAGCGCGCGGGAACAGTGCGCGCTGTCGACGACTTGGGCCCGGTCCGGACAGTTACCGGACGCGTCTACGGTGGCCAGAAATGAGGATCGGAATCCCGACGGCGGCTGGGACGTGAGCGCCGTTGCCTGATGCGGTCGGCCTCCTTCATTACTGCTTCGCACTCGGAGGCTCGCGCCTGCCATTAGTCCTCGCTGGAGAGCATGGCCCGGCGCAAGAGTGAGCCGCCGTCGAGGACAAGGCGATGCTCTGCTCAAGCGGGACACACCTCTACTTTGTGCTGCACCGTGTCCTCCGGGCTTGCCGCACAATGGCGACACCCAGGCGTCACTTCCGCACGAATCCGGTGCAAAAACCTCCCGAACTTACCATGTCCGGTGAAAACCTGCGTCATGCGGAAGGTGAGGACGCCGTGAGGTCTTTCCAGCCACGCCTCAAAGAGGGGGACTTACCGCCATAATTGTGGTGTGCCCAGCCTAATATGGGATCAGCCTTAGCGAGTTTACCATCGATTCAAAGCTACCCTGGAGGATCCCCATAAAGTTTGAAGTCCTATATACCTGCTCCAAGTCCTGCGTGATCTTGGTGCGCGTGTTCCAGTCGCCCTGGCGGTCGTGCCCGTCGTGCTTGGGTTGGCGCGCCGGTGTCTGCGTCACGATCAGCAACCGACCGACGTCCTTGTCCGTAAACTCTGCGTCGGATTCCTCGTCAGACCTGGGGATGAAGGATAGTTGATGTTCATATAAACACTCGCATATACATAAGTGACATATAGAAACTTAGCTATACACCGTTAAATTTTAATCGTTTTAATCCCGTGGAGGGTCGATCCGGTACATGAAACTCTATCGAATTGTAAAGATAAAATTAAAAAATAAAGTTACTCTTTTTCAAAACTCGTATTAATTCACGCATGTAAGAAATTTTATTTCTTTCCGCTGAGCGAGTTCAATGACCTGTAGGTACTTTGTACGCAACGCCGATTATTAACTACAGGTCATTGAACTCGCTCAGCTGATGTTTTAAACTTTTTTCGTTCACAGTTCATAAATAAATTAAATTTTCCGTAAATTAATAAATGTTAAAAAAATTATTTCCTCGATTTGACAGTAAATCGTGACGTCACAACATGGCGGGCGATCCTATTCTCATTTGGAACGCATTGTGAGTTAAGTCAGGGCAAAACCATCGAAGCAGTAATGCTCGCAAAGAAGGAGGCCGAACGCATCAAGCAACGGCGTTATCGCCGCAGCCGCCGCCGGGATTCTGATCCCGATTTCCGGCCAACGTAGGCGCGGGCTTGCGGACAGTGAGCAATGGGTAGCTCATTGTCCGGCGGTCCGGTACCTGTCCGGACCAAGCCCAAGTCGTTGACGGCGCGCACTGTTCCCGCGCGCCTCAAGGAGTTGTCAGCAACAGCAGGGACCCAGCCGGGTCGAAGCCTACTGGCGCCAGGGTTATCCAAAAGGGCGCTCGAGGCCCGGTATGAAGGCTAGAAGGAACGGGGTGGGTCTTTTAGTCAGTAAGAGTCTGACATTATCTCCCGTTCCGCCCAAGAGCGGGGGATGTCAATGTATGATTTATCCCACCATAAAAGAAAAGGGCAAAACCATTATTTTGAAACGCATATAATTTTGTCGCGTCAACAACACCCGTTCTGCCTAAGCCGACATCACGGAACGCATATAATGACTCTGTTCATGTAGCACTTACATTCGCAGTGGCTGACTACAATACTGACTTTGTAGACAGTGGACATACAGTGCAAATTATGTACGGCGAGTATCCACCGGTCCGGACTAAGCGTTTCGTCTCGTCGTTTATACCGCGTATATCAAAGGACTGGAACAATTTGCCTGCTTCGGTCTTTCCGTTCAATTATAATTCAGGTGTCTTCAAGGCTAGAGTGAATAGGCTCTTAATAAACTAGTGCGCCGAAACCGTAACTGAATGGATTCCAATAGTTTTTACACCATGTTATATTTTTTACCAAAAATACTGACTGCGATCCCACCTGATGGTAAGCAGTGATGCAATCGTTGATGGTGAGGCGCACTAGTTTATTAAGAGGCCGGCGAAAGATGAATTTCCATACAAACGTAATACCACGCTCATTTGCAGTTGAAGCATATTTCCAACATATTATGATGATATTCGGTTATAGACAATATTTATCTAGGATCCTACGTCGAGAATATTAGAAATATTGTTATTTTTAATATAGGAAAAGCCAAATAGCATGTTTTGCCATTTATGCTATAAAAAAGTGCGAAATACAATTTACTTAAATTTCTTTGTTTTTTTTTTTTTTTGAAAAAGAAAGACGTAGGAACCTAGATAAATATTGTCTATAACCGAATATCATCATAATATATTGGAAATATGCTCCAACTGCAAATGAGCGTGGTAGTACGTTTGTATGGAAATTCATCCGTCGCCGGACCCTTAAATATTTCCATTATCCAACCTGAAGTAGGTTGGAAGGTGGCACATGAAATTCTCGACCTGCCAACTTGGGTGTGGATGGCTAATGGCTAGGTTGGAAGATAGGAATAAGTCAATTTTGCCGCCCCTCATTTTTTGCCGCTCCGAGCAAACGCCCGACTTGCCCTCCCCTTAGATTGAGCCCTGGCTTAGGGAGCCCATCGAATAAATCTTTGAAGAGGTGTATCTTTGAAGACTTACCATGCGTCAGTGAATGTGTTATGCCGTGGGGGAGGAAGGTCCAACTCCTCGTCGAGCTGGAAGTGCAGTTCCTCGCGCTGTTCCTCGTCAGTCACCGCGGGCGCTCGCTCGCGGGACCCGGCCTTTGTACGGCGTTTGACCTGATGATGGAAATGTTCAGTTATATGCGACTTCGGAACGGCTGGGCCAATTTTACTAATTCTATTTTTGTTCTTTTCAGCATACAGGGAAGGTTGAAAAGTAAAAAAAAATACAAAATTTGGGTATGGTAAGTAGGTAGCGTAGGGTAAAGTAGAATATAGTAGTCAGTTGACAAGAGCGAATCAATCAATCAAATCATTTATTTGCTAGAATATGGTACATAAGGTGTTACAGTAAATTTGTTTCAGCATATCCTGCCATAATATGGCGTGCAAATATATTCACAGTCAGTGTCGACAATTAATCTAACTTGCACATTACAAGTTCTATTGACTTGTAGATGTTCTTTAACAGTATATTTTTAAAATAGTAAATTAGTAACAGATTGAAAAGCGAAGCTGCCGCGCCGACCTAAACTAACGTATAAATTAATATTCATCTACTAATATTATAAAGAGGGAAAATTTGCATTTTTTTGTGTATGTTTGTAATGAATAAACTCAAAAACTACTGTGGCGATTTCAAAAATTCTTTCATTGTTGGTAAGGTATATCACGCTCATAGGTTATATTTATTGCCCGAAAAATCATGCATTGACATCCCCCGCCCTTGGGCGGAGCGGGAGATAGTGTCAGACTCTTACTGACTAAAAGACCCACCCCGTTCCTTCTAGCCTTCATACCGGGGCTCGAGCGCCCTTTCGGATAACCCTGGCCCCAGTAGGCTTCGACCCGGCTGGGTCCCTGCTGTTGCTGACAACTCCTTGAGGCGCGCGGGAATAGGGCGCGCCGTCGACGACTTGGGTAATTTTACCATCTCATGTTTTACCCATACTCAAAAAAATAAATGGTTTGTATTTGTAATAAATGGCATATTCTTACTTCAGTCCAAACTTGTTCCGAGTTGGGACTAGCGTTGCCTGAGCGTGGTCTGTCGTCTTGACTGTCCGATTTGTCGTTGAATTCTTCTGCAAAACACAAGAAAAGACATCATTATTTTAACGTTTAACGGTTTTTTAACCCAAAGGTTGACTGGTAGAGAATGCCTTGTTGCATTAAGTCCGCCTATGTACCACTACTGTACATGAAGTTTAAATAAATAAATAAATAACGTTTGAAATCGTCATCGGTGAACATTTATGTGGGACTTTTTTTTAAAGTAGTAGGTAGTGGCAATGGGCAGGGCACATTGCTTGCAGAACAGATGGCCGTTGAGGCCGAAAGGTTCTGGAGTGGTGACAAAGTACCAGAAGAAGCCTCCTACAAGGTGGGCCGATAATCTATAGCCTGATTCACGTAAAATCAAACAAGCCAAATATCGTTGAAGTTTTTATAGTCGTTCGATCGAAGTCCTATCCAAAAGCGGTATACACGATCTATCGACCTATTTCCAGCTACATTAATAAGTATTCTACCGGGATAATGTAATACAGACTTTTTTTTCAAATGGACGAATTTCAAACGACTTTAAAATCAGTGTCGTTCAAACTCGATTGATGGATGTGAATACGGAAATGGTCTAAACGATTAAATCGCTACAATTTCGTTACGGTTTTTATTACGTGAATCGGACTACTGGTGAAGATTGCAGGAATCCGATGGATGCGGGACGCGCAGGATCGTTTCATTGTGGCGACGCTATGTTCAACAGTGGACGTCTATTATATGATGATGAGGTAGGTGTCAGATAAACGCGGAATAAAGGTCATTGACCCTCTTACATTTATTTATTTATTTATTACAACTTCATGCAACACAAAGGTACAAAGGCGGACTTAATGCCTTAGGCTTTCTCTACCAGTCAACCTAGGGTGGTGAAGAGAAAACATGGCAGGTGCATAAAAAAAAGAGTTTGATAAGAAAACAAGTGTACAAATATTTATATAATAAACATACTACATACATACACATACTACATACATACACATACTACATATACTACATTTATTGACATTCTTAATTTAAAAACGGTAATTAAGACATAAAGCTGTCTTGAATCGACATGTATCGTGATCCTTTACATGATCTAGTAATGAAAAGCAGTTCATTTTTTTTTCGAGTACCTACGCAGAGATTTTTTTTTTAATTTGTATAAACTAGTGCTTGTCTGCGATCCCACCTGATGGTAAGCAGTGATGCAATCGTTGATGGTGATGCGCACTAGTTTATTTCTCAAGAGCCTATTCACTCTAGCCTTGAAGACACCTAAATTATAACCAGATGGAAAGACCGCAGCAGGCAAATTGTTCCAGTTCCTCGATGTACGCGGTATAAACGACGAGGCGAAACGCTTGAGATTTTAGGGAAAAGGTCAATGTACCATCAAAGACACTTCCGCCTGACCACCGCGAAGTTCATTTTTGCTAGCACTCGAAACGAAAACTTCAGAGTTTGGTTTAGCGCCGCGCAGCAGGATTCAAGCTAAAAACGTCGCTAGGGATGTGACTGGTTACCATTTTTCCTGGAGTAAGGTTACTATGTAGACTCACCATGTCTCCTCGCGAGCGGCACGAACTCGGGTACGTCAGGGTTGAGCGGGTCGTGAGGCGTGGCGCCTCCCGCCAGCCCACCGCGCCCCGTGCGGAACATTCTGGAATGGACACACAACTATATCACTCAAAGAAGACAATGGAGCCATAGTATTAGGATGCCAACACTCTTCAGGTACATACTAATATGTGGCAACGTTTTAGGGTACTTCAACTGACTTTTCAACAACTTTTTAGGGTACTTGAACTGTTAAAGCGATGAAGGTAGGTATGTGATAGGGTGTACAGTTGCCATCACGGATTTTGAACGCTCGGTGTCAGAGTGAGGATCGCTTTGCGCATTCCATACATTAGCGAGTCAATCGTCTTCGTTGTTGGATACATGCAGCAACGCAGGGAACGAATGAGGAGTGACGTCTATGACACGATGGCGCGGTCAGCCAATCACTGACACTCCCCGCCCCCACGTCGCACTTCGCACCACTAAAGAGACCGAATATTTGACTTCTGCGCAAGTGTTCAAAATCCGTGATAGCAATTGTACAGTGCGTTTCATTTAAGAAGTTCCTTCGCCGTAATGTTGGCAATACGGAAAAACAGTGTTGCTACATTTTGAGCTATGAAATTACTTAATATTACAAAAAATGTCCCGTCAAAATCGGTCCAGCCATTTCAGAGATTAGCTCGGACAAACAGACAGACAGACAAAAATTCATATGCATGTAGTAAAAAGCAGTTATTTCAATATTACAAACAGACACTCCAATTTTATTTATATGTATAGATTATTTTTAAGGCGAATTGATTTCAACAACTTTTGGAGGGCACTGTATGTCGTGAGTGCATAAGTTACATGTAAGTGGAATATGTGTCATACCTGGGTAGCGGTGGTGGCGGGACAGCTCTTAGCAGGGACGAGACTGGAGCCACGAGGGGACCGCCCATCGTCGGCAGCGGGAAGATACCCACCATTTGCTTCTTGCGCCTGCAATAAATTATCATTACGTTACTCAGACTGATAATATAATTTTCAATACACTTGCTCATAAAGTGACCCTTATTGCACTACACTTATGTCTATAATAGCACTTGTTACCAAACTGTGACATTTTGATTACCATTACGCACTAGTGCTACAATGTAGTTAAACATTTTTGTTCAAGGTTCGCCAGCCATCGTTTTATTACATTTATCGTATCGCGCATCGTACCCCATGAGGAAAAGAAAAAAAAAAGCATATTAAAACAGATTTTTACCGCCACAAAAGTTACACTAGTTTTAAAGTTATTTTCTTAACAAGTGTATTGATAAACGTAATCGTAAAGTAATCAATGATTACCGTTCTCGGCTCTCTTAAGACCCTCGCCATGGCTCGGGTCTAAATACCGCCTCGACGGTAACCACTAACATTACACACTTATATCATAATATAATTTATCCACCAACCCACACTGGCTCGCGTGGTGCATTACGGCCCATTCCCTCTCCTAGAGAGGAGGCCTGAGTCCCAGCAGTGGGAACATTGTAAGGCTGATTATGCTATGCTGCTTAGATTGTATCTTTGTACATTTTTATATTCTCTATCTCTCTACTACGACTCTATCTACCAATGACGTGTCGCCGTCGACGCACACCCGCCCGCACGTCGCCAACTAGACCTTAGAATTGAATACTGCGCATGCCCCTTCCACTTTTGCCGAGCGATCTTAATTCACCGCGCGACCTGTACTATAAGGTTTCAGTTGTTCCTTAAGCTATAAATTATACCTATAATTATATATGTTTATTGATTATTTATAATTGTATCTATGAACTTTTCAAATTAAATGTAGTTGTATTGACTTCATGTGATTGGTCGAGGCTTTGACAGTTCTCGACCAATCACAAGCAAGTAAAATGGCGGGAAGTGTGCAAAGATATGTGCGCGCGAATCTTTGGATGTGTGCCTGTGTGGCATCGGGACATCAGTGCCAGACTTGAATTTTTATACTACATTGTAACTGTTCGTAACTTTTGTAATAAAAGTGGTCTTCAAAGTCTATAAACGAGTATTTTATACAAGGTGTCGTTTTGAAGCTGCAAAATATTTCAGGAGGTAATTATGTTAGTGATTCTCGACCCGAATCAATAATAAAATAAGTAGGTAATTATTTAATTTTTTTTTTCTTATTTATGGAAATCGGCATGTGTGAACTACGTTTCTTAAAAAGCAGCCAGTCTGATACCTGCCTTATAACCGCGCTTTCTTCCACACACACAAACACGGAACAATAAAGGGCGTTTTCACACACACTAACTCGCAACGATAGTTTCATAAATAATGTATCATCCAATCATCATCCCGCACGCCACACCCTAGCCACGCCCCCGCGGCCATCGATCAATCGAATTAGTTTAGTATAATTAAAAAATAAAATAACAAGTATTACTGATTATTGACCAGGTATCGTTTTTTCACATGATTATTTATGAGTTTTATTACAACCTCCTAAAATATTGTGCAGTTTTAAAACTGCACCTTGTATATTCCAAGTCCTTACTTCTGAGTATTGAACCAGTACGGTTCACACTTATGAGCTACGGAACCCTTAAAAAGCATGAATTCTTACCGTTTCTCTCCAGGTTTGTCATCACCCCCTTCGGACTGCAGAGGGGGGTCGTCAGCGGGGTCGGCCACCTTGTCGTTATCAGACTCGCCCGCAGTCTTCTCTTCTTTGACTTGTTTCGTCTCAGTCTGTTTGCTGTCACCTTCGGTTTCTGTGATCGGTATCGACTGTGGAAGAGATTGGAATATTAATGGAAGTTATAAAGAACTAGCTTTTGCCCGCGACTTCGTTCGCGTGGAATAGTGACTTGGATGAATTTTCAGTACTGAATTGATGCCGACTCTTGACCAATAGATGGCGCTGTATGTCCGGAATAAATTTTATTTTTTATTTTATTTTTTGTAATAAAAACTATCCTATGTCCTTTCTCAAGTTCCAAACTATGTCTGTACCAAAATTTCACACAAATCGGTTCAGTAGTTTAGGCGTGAAGCAAAGACAGACAGACAGACAGACAGAGTTACTTTCGCATTTATAATATTAGTTTGGATTAGGGCTTTTTTTATTTATTTACTAGCTGTGATCGCGACTTCGTTCGCGTGGACTAAAGGATTTTGAATTTGTTTTTTCAAAAATAAAAGTAGCCTTTTTTTCCGATGGGAAAATCATCTTATGACAACCCCCGCTCTTGGGCGGAGCGGGAGATAGTGTCAGACTCTTACTGACTAAAAAACCCACCCCGTTCCTTCTAGCCTTCATACTGGGGCTCGAGCGCCCTTTCGGATAACCCTGGCCCCAGTAGAATAAAAGTAGCCTAAGCTACTCCTTATTACATCAGCTACCTGCCAATAAAAGTCCTACCAAAATCGGTCCAGCCATTTCAGAGATTAGCCGGAACAAACAGACAGACAAAAATTGTAAAATAATATATTTTGGTGTATGTACCATATACATATTCATATGCATGTAGTAAAAAGCGGTTATTTCAATATTACGAACAGACACTCTCACTCAATTTTATTTATATGTATATACTAGCTTTTGCCCGCGGCTTCGCTCCCGCTCTTCCCTACTTCAGCCTACTATACCCTACTCTACCCTACCCCACTCTACCCTACTCTACCCTACCCTACTCTACTCTACTCTACCCTACTCTACCCTATTCTACCCTACTCTACCCTACCCTACTCTACTCTACTCTACACCAAAAAAAATATATATATATATATATAAAGTATCCTATGTCCTTCTCCTGGTTCTTAGCTACCTCCCCACCAATTTTCACCCAAATCTGTTCTGCCGTTCTTGAGTTATAAGTGGTGTAACTAACACGACTTTCTTTTATATATATAGATTTATTTGCTGACAGTCCGTGATAAGGCATGTCATACTGTGTGAATCAGAATGTTGGGCTGTGAAAAAGATTGCATGTAGCGGAGGTGAGAATGTTAAGATGGATGTGTAGTGTGACGAGAAGGGATACAGTGAGAAATGAGTATATTAGAAGTTTGAAAGTGGCGCCAGTGACTTAAGTTGAAAGGAAATCGTTTGTCTTGGTATGGTCATGCCGATAACTATACGAAGTTAGTGACGATATTGTTTCCCTCCATTTGCACAGACTCAAAACAAAACAAGCGATTATCTTCTAAACAGTAAACGACACACACGACGATTAGAGAGAACCTATTCGAAATAATGTTATGAACACTTTGGTACAGTCTGTCTAATAAGTCAACCGACTTGGGAATTTTGTATAATATTTAATCATTTAAAAAACATAGTTTAAAAAAACTAAAAAAACACGCTTTCATAGCATATCAAACTAAAAAGTGTAAAATAATTTTCAATATAGTTAAAAAACAATAATAATGAACGAAAAATATTAATATCATTGTGAAAAAAGCGTGGGGCGCTTTGTACCATATTTTTCGTAAATCGAGCACCCCACGCTTTTTTAACAATGATATTAATATATTTCGTTCATTATTATTATTTTCTACGTATATTGAAACTTATTTTACACATTTTCGTTTGATATGCTATAAAAGCGTGTTTTTTTCAGTTTTTTAAACTATGTTTTTATTTTT
This sequence comes from Mythimna albipuncta, assembly GCA_929112965.1. NCBI lineage: Eukaryota > Metazoa > Arthropoda > Insecta > Lepidoptera > Noctuidae > Mythimna > Mythimna albipuncta. The sequence goes on along the minus strand of OV815985.1, from coordinate 5,506,638 downwards.
CACTAAAAAATAAACGGATTATTGTTTTGTCATCAGTCTTTGATGGGTGTGCAAAGTTTGAAGAAAATCTGATCGCCCAAAGTTGGTCAAAATCGAGCTCAAAGGCGTTGGTTACAAACATACAGGTGAAGCTAATACAAGCGTGATAAAAAATACTTATATTCGGCACTTTTTTATGGTTCTTCTGTTAGTAAACAATGATCTCTATCTCTTAATCAACCTTGATTATTGAACCCGTGTTGACTACATCAGATTTCATTAAATCCTAATAATTACACTAGTCGTTTAACTTATCAGACAGACTATAATAGCAGTGCAGATACGCCAGTTTGTGAGATACGACTGTTAGCGGGGATGGCGACGAATATCATAGACATGTATTCTATAGTATCGAAACGTCTATCCACAAAAATAGAAGCCTGCGACGTTAAGAAAGTTAATTTTCCCTGCCGTAGTGACCTCCTCAGTATTGTGTACCGAGGAAGTAAGAAAACAGGGATTAAACTGTCATTACAAGGTGAATTCAATAAGGGTAAAATCTACAAGTCCGTGATAAGGACTGTCATACTGTATGGATCAGAATGGCTGTGAAAAAGACAGATGAAAAAAGATTGCAGGTAGCGGAGATGAGACTGTTGAGATGGATGTGTGGTGTGACGAGATTGGATAAAGTGAGAAATGAGTATATTAGAAGTTTGAAAGTAAAAAAAGAAAGACGTAGGAACTTAGATAAGTACTGTCTTTAACCGAATATCATCATAATATGTTGGAAATATGCTCCAACTGCAAATGAGCGTGGTATTACGTTTGTATGGAAATTCATCCGTCGCCGGCGCCTTAATAATCTAGTGCACCTCACCATCAACGACTGCATCACTGCTTACCATCAGGTGGGATCGCAGTCAAGCCCTAGTATAAAACCTTACGTTTTTGTATATGCGAAACCCGAAAGAGGTATCTAGTATTTTGAAGCTAAGGAGTGGAATTCCTAGATAGAGTGTATGTTTCCTGATAGCTATAACCTTATCATCATTATCAGCTTTTGACTGGCCTGTTGGTCTAGTGGTTAGTGACCCTGACTGCTATGGCGGAGGTCGTGGGTTCGATTCCCACCCAGGACAAATGTTTGTGTGATGAGCATAATCATTTGTTCTGTGTCTGGGTGTAATTTATCTATAATATGTATGTATTTAGAAATATATAAGTATGTTTATCAGTTGTCTAGTACCCATAACACAAGCTCTGCTTAGCTTGGGACTAGACGGCGTTGTGTGATAGTTGTGAAATATTATTATTATTATTTTTATGTAAATAATCTATGTATAAAATTTCATCACTGTATTGTGAAAAATCAAAGTTTTAAGCTTGTTATGTCAGCTAAAATACATAGGCACCGGGCCATCCAGGCGACTGAGGGATTGTGTTCCTCCCGCACACACCGGTGCGCTGGCGCCTAGTGCCCGTTATGACCTGCCGTGACCTGTGTTGTACTTAGTGTCGGTATTGTCTAACCTGTGACCCATTTTAAATATTTTTTGGGTAAAAAATATAACATGGTGTAAAAACTATTGGAATCCATTCAGTTACTGATTCTGAACAAACTACATTCAGATTTCGCATGTATTAAAAATAATGTTGGTACATAATTAAAAAAAAAAAAAAAAACAATTCTATCTACATACCTCAGCCTTTTCCACATTAGCACTAGTTTTAGCACCATCATTTTCTTTGACACTCTCCTCCTTTTTCTCCTCTTCTACACTTTTCTCCACCGCCTCCACACTTTTCTCACCAACTTCTACACTTTTCTCATCACCCTTTTCTTCGCTCTTCTCCGATTCTATACTCGGCGCCTCTTCCTTGACTATCGCAGTCTCTTTCTCTTTGACGTCATCTTCGGGAGTCTTCGGCTTGTCTTCGGGGGATTTTGGTTTGTCTTCGGGGGCTGGCGGTTTGTCGGTTTTCTCTTCCTCGGTGTTCGTGCCTGATGTTATATCGAGGATCGGCCATTTTGTCGGTTCGAAGGCTGTTCGGACCTGTTTGAGAAATAATTATGACATTGTATTAAATAGAATTTGTTTTGGGATCATATTTATTGTATGTACGGCTAAGGAGTGGAATTCCCTGATAGAGTGTATGTTTCCTGATAGCTACAACCTCATTATCATCAGCCTTTTAATGTTCCCACTGCTGGGACTCAGCCCTCTCTAAGAGAGAGAATGGGCCGTAATCCACCACGCGGGCCCAGTACCCGTTGGTGAATGTCACATGTCTTCGAATTTTTGGTTCTAGGACAAGCCAGTTTCCTCACGATGTTTTCCTTCACCGTTTTAAGAGCAGTGGTGATGAAATAAATTACACAAAGTAATGCGCCTGGCTAAGTTTGAACGCGCGACCTACAACTAGTAAGTCGGGGCCGTTACCACTCGGACACCACTGCTCTAGGCTATCTATCTCTGTATAATTATTGAACCATTTTGTTCAACGCCCTTCATTGCTAAGTTAAACAGATAGTTTTTAATATATTGTCGCGTCAACAATGCACCCGTTCTGCCTAAGCCGCCGACTCAGTTCATGTAGCACTTACATTCGCAGTGACTGACTACAATACTTACATTGTAAACAGCGGACATACAGTGCAAATTTTTGTTTTCTAGAATCTGGTTAACTAAATAGTACCTAGTTATTGGGGAGTAGAGTTCATATTAGCAATCGCTCCATGTAAATTCATCCATATTTTTATTCAGCTACGTTCAGTTAGATCGGAAGCTGACACTGGATTGTTTTTCCCTTTTAAGTGATTTTCTAATGGCAATATCTGCCCTTGGGCTAAGCGTGTCAGACTTTTATTGACTAAAACCCACTCCTGTTCCTTCTTTGCCTTCGTTCCAGGGCCCTGGGGATTCATTTTCACTTAACCCATGGCCTCAGTAGGCTTCGAACCTGCTGGGACTCTACGATAAGCTGACACCGGTTGGGGTTTATGCTGTTACAACTAATAAGTCCCATGTTGGACGAATTTTTTTGATGTTTACCTAGTGGCTGAGTGATGTTTACTCAGTAACTTAGTCATGTTTACCTAGTGACGAAATGATTTTTAACTAGCGTCTAAGTGATTTTTACTTTAATGATTAAGTAATTTCAACCTATTCTGAGTGATATTTCCTTAGTAACTGAGATATGTTTACTCAGTAACTGAGTGATGTTTACCTAGTAACTTAGTGATGTTTACCTAGTAACTCAGTGATGTTTAACTAGTGGCTGAGTGATTTCTACTCAGTACTTACCTGAATGATGTTTACATAGTGTCTGAGAGATATTTACTCAATGACGTTTACCCAGTAATGTTTATGATGTTAACTCAGTAACCAAATGATGTTTAATCAGTAGCTGAGTGATATTTATCTAGTCTAGTGATTAAGTGATGCTTACCGAGTGATGTTTACATAGTTGTTAAGAGAAAAAACTTAGTAACTAAGGATTTAAAGGTTTCAAATGATCACCTTGAAGCCTTGTATGAGCTGCAGCTTGTCGGAGTCGCGGATAGCGTCAAGCACGAGCTGCACATCCGCAGTGAGCGCGCGCATGCGGTGGAAGGACGCGATGAGCGTGACGGGGATGGTGCCGTCCGCCGCCATCTTGCGCCGCAGGAAGAAGTCGCGCGCCAGGTTGTCGGGGCTGAAGTAGTATTCGCTGTCGAACCACAATATCAAACATTCATTATAGGCTCTCAATAAACAAGTGCGCCTCACCATCAGAGATTGCATCACTGCTTACCATCAAGTGGGATCGCAGTCAAGTATTAGTTTATACCTATTAAAAAAAAAAAATAGACGTGTGGCACTCGGGGACTGCCGCGGTAAAGCTATTGCATAGCATTTTTATTAACTTATGCAATTATAATTATTTATTTATTTTATTTATGCATTTGATATTAATTGAAGTTACACTTTCACACATTGAATTGAATTTTGATTGATTGTTCACTCATTTGTTTTCTTATCGGTCACCACGCTCAAAAAACAAATGAGTGGGGGGTGTTAGGTTATTTTCGTTACGGAATTTCTGGATTCGGTCTCCACGCTCAAGGCCCGCGATAGAAGCTATGCAATAGCTTAAAAAATAATAATAAATGTAATGTATTTATACTCACATCTGTTTCTTGATCAAATCCTTGAGCGTGGCATGATCCAGGCCCATGCCATAGGGCGCGGCGGTGGCGGCCGCGGCCCCATAGTAGAACGTCTGAGCCATGGGAGGCGCGAGGGGAGCCCCGAGCGCAGTGAGCCCGCCGAACGGTACCACCACCTGCGCCACGCCAGCCGCTGATACACGGAGCTGCGCGGGAGGGGTTGGGGGGAGTGAGCTTGGTTGGAGGGCTTGTGAACATTTACATTTTTTGATGTTGTGAAATTCTCAAAAGATGTTTTGTTAATACCCGTGTATTTCGTGGGCAAGTTGTAATCGGCAATATAATACTTTTTTTTTTATTGACTTTTATTGTAAATTCATATGACTTCCCTCTCCTAGAGAGGAGGCCTGAGTCCCAGTAGTAGGGACATTATAAGGCCAACTATGTCTATGTCTATATGGCACCGACCATAAGGCCCACTATGTCTATATGGCACCCAACATACTGTTTTTTTTTTGAAAACCAAAATTATCAGTCATTTAATTTGATTTTCCAAAGGTTTTGTCAACTTGTTTTATAACAAAAATATTACCCTTTTTCTAAAACAGTCGAGTGAGAGGCAATTTTTTTTTGTATGTTTGCCCACTCTGGAATTAATCCTGTGACACGCAGAGCAGCAGTCAATCGTTGAACCGCTACACCAATCGTGTCACGGATATAAATTTAAAAAATAGGCTCTCAACTATGAAAACCTTTACACTGAACCATAATTTGTTTGATTACAACATCTCTGAAGATTATTTAAAGGACATTTTTTCACAACCAAACTCACAGTAATAAAATAATAATAATAAAAATGAAAACAAATGAAAATGAACACCCTTAAACACACACCACTATTAGTAAATATAAATATAACGCATTCATTAATATTAAAATAAATATCATTCATTTAAATGGAGGGTTATTTTTAACTGTACTTCAAAAATCATAGGCGAACTTTACACGGTAGGTTTTGCTGTCAATTTTATTTATTTATTTATTTATTATAATGTTTACTGGACACCACATCAACAAAGAAAAAAAATACAGGACTAACATTATTCAAACTAATAATATAAATGTGAAAGTGTGGATGTTTGTTACTTAATCACGCAAAAACGGCTGAATGGATTTGGATGAAATTTGGCATGCATATAGCCTTTGACATGGAAAAGAACATAGGCTACCTTTTATCCCGACTCCATAAGTACCTAATGCCACGCGGGCGAAGCCGCAAGGGCAAAGGGCAAAAGCTAGTTCAAAATAAGTGTATAATGGACGGTCTTATCGCACAGGGCGATCTCTTACAGACAACCTTTGGATGGATTGAAAGAGAGGAGAAAGATTTAGGGCTGTCAGTGTACAACATCAGAAATAACACTAATATGTTTAAGTTTTGCCACAGTCCAAGTTATGACTGACGAAAATCAAGGTGATTGACGTTTTTTAATACTGATTGACGAAAACCATCATTTATGATTGATGGAATTAACTGATGCTTGCTGACCGTGTAATGGTCGCCTTAAGCCTACTGTTCGCAGCCGCGTAGCTTCATAGACGCGTATTCATCATTATACGCTTGGTGCACGCCTGCGTGAAGCTAGCCGAGCGTAGGTATAAAAACTGAAGTACAGTATGATTCACGAATGATGGCGGGCGTGAAGTTTGCGCAGAAGGCTGCGCAGTAACGTGTTTTAGGAACCAAATGACGTCGCGCGTGTGCGAGAAGAGTGTAGTATGCGCGAACGTTCGCAAAGGCTAACTTCACGCCCGCCATCACTCGTGAATCATACTGTACATACATGAGATTATCTTATGTACCGATCTATTTTGTGACACAGTCCTTGTCATATCCTACGCGGTATTTTTTTTAAGAAGAGAATATTTTAGTAAATGATTAATATTTCATGTCGACAAAACCCATATTTCGAAGTAAAAAAAAAATATTAAAAAAAATTGAAGACCAGTTGAAAATAACCCTTTAAAAATTAAGTATACCTACTAATGTTAACATCGAAACATGCTATAATAGTCAGAAAAATAAATGAAGATTGTTAAGAAATCTAGTATTTCTCATATCAAAGAACACATAAAGACATGTATGTTAAGTAAACCATTCTATCTGTCCCCGCACACGGGCCACAAAAAAAACGCTGCTTCAAGCTTCTTTTTAATTAATTAAACCCCAAGCGAAAGCCGGCGTTCGCGCACCTATTGTCTTTCAATTGTGTCTGTAAATTCCACGATTGAAAGGTGGCGGCCTTTTTTTGTGGCCCGTGTGCGGACACAAGGAGTTGCGGCTTCAGCTATTTTTTGTGGCCGCTTTTAGCGTTTTTTTTTTTTTGTGGCGGCGTTTTTTTTTGAGGCACGTGTGCGGGGACCCTAAGCGCCAACTTTGAGTGGTTTTGCGGAAATTTCTCTTCAATAATTAAAAATGATTGAATAGAAATTCCTAGTGCGCGTCGGTATTGGTATGTATGCACGCACACACAAACGGTATTATTTTTTTATCCCAAAAAAAAAAAAAAAAACAAACAAAATATACAACATTATTTTAAGTATATGCAAAACCTGGATATCCTTTGTTCAGAATCAGTAACTGAATGGATTCCAATAGTTGTTAAACCATGTTATATTTTTCCCAAAATTATTTTAAAAGGTTACAAGTTGGACACCACCGACATTAAGTACAACACAGGTCACGGCAGGTCATAACGGGTAGTAGCTACCAGCAAACAGCTGCGTGCAAGTGTAAAACAACCCATCAGTCGCCTGGATGGCCCGGTGACTATGTATTTTTGCTGACATAACAAGCTTATAACTTTGTGATTTTTCATGATACAGTTATGAAATTTTGTACATAGATTCTTTACTAGGCACGTGTTTCGGGTTTCACATATATTAAAACTAATGTTGTACGTTGGCAGTTTAATTAAAAGGTATCACAATATTCATTGAATATTAGGCGGTAAGTAGTTCGCCTGATCAACTATTTTAGGAATAAAAAAAAAACGATTTTTAAAACTGCTGAAATACACCTCTACTTTTTAACTACTACAAAAAAAATGAGGCTCTATCTGTACCCATCACTGATATTTTTGTAGTCAAAAGTAGAAAAAACCGAAATCCTAAAATTGACCACGAAAGGTAAATTCATCATAGAATCAATCAAACATAACAATTGCTAGTAGATAATACTGCGGGCAGTGTTTTTCCTTAATAATTGTCATTTATTCATTCATTAATCAATAGCCTGCACAATATTTCCATAAATTGAGTGACATTTTGGGACATAAACCAACGCTAATAACTTTGCTGTTTATGAATATTGTTTATTGAGATTTTAGTTATAAAATAACAAGGGCTTTTCTAATAAGTCCTTTAGGTATTAGTACTAATTAAAAAATAGTGGTGTAGATTCAGTAGAAAATTCTAAACAGGGTGTGCATATAACATATATTGTACATAAATCGACAGGGGACAAAGTAAAAAAAAGTTATCTCCAATTTTGTGATTTTCTGATAATAGGTAATTACTTATTTAATCATTTTTAATAATTAATTTTTCAAGCTATTATTTCTTCATTGTTTGACGGGCCTGTTGGTCTAGTGGTTAGTGACCCTGACTGCTATGCCGGAGGTCGTGGGTTCGATTCCCACCCAGGACAAAATATGTTTGTGTGATGAGCATAATCATTTGTTCTGTCTGGGTGTAATTTATCTATAATATGTATGTATTTAGAAATATATAAGTATGTCTATCAGTTGTCTAGTATCCATAACACAAGCTCTGCTTAGCTTGAGACTAGACGGCGTTGTGTGATAGTTGTGGAATATTGTTATTATTGTTGACACTAGAAAGACCATTTGCCATGTCTTAGAATATAATTTTTTAGTAAATTACTGCAACTATCAAAAAATCGCAAAATTATTGATAACTTTTTTTACTTTGCACCCGTCGGAATGGTTAGTAAGTAAGTATAAAATATATAATATGAATACATATTGTCCCATGAATGTCGAACACCAAAACATATGAGCGAGATGTTATTTTGAGTACCACGTGACCGTTTTAAGGTTATGTTTACCCAGCATGGTGTTAAAGCCAAATTGTTTTTGAAATTTATAGTATACTTAGTTTTGATGCGATTTGAAGCAAGCCGTAAACTTGTACGTAACTCATGTAATTTATAACAAAATTAAAGGTTATGAATTCGGCGTGTTTATTTTATCGCAGCCAACTGGTTAAATTAGTTAGTTAAAGGTCACATATTAGTTGAAGTAGAAACTTCATTGTAATGGAACTTTTAAGGCTTATGGTATTAAGAATATAGATTCGAATATGACAGAAGTTGAAAACTAAGAAAAATATGAATATATGGCTCATTCAATATAATTTAGTACATTTTAAACATAAAGCCTTTCATTGGCGTCTCCCCACGTCACATATTAGAATCAGCCAACATTTAACGACTTGGCGTATTGAAAGTTAGCCCCTTGAGCCTTGACTTAAACTCAGCCAAATGGTTCAAATTTGCATTTTTATTGAGCAAAAATAGCAAGTAAAAATATTTAACCTCTCAAGGACCGCCATTATTTACGTCAACCAATATTAATAATAAGTAAAATATTATCTGCCGTCGAGAACATTCGTTCAGAAACGATTTTAAGACTTATCTTTACTAAAACTACAGTTTTAAATCGGCGGATTTGGTGGCACAAATTTGTGCCAGCGGGGCTCAACGATAATACTTGTTTACTGGCACGTTTTTGTGCCGCTGGGGCTCTAGAGGTTAAAACGGTTATCGGTTATAATTAAGTTAGTTGTCTCAAAATAATTTGAATTCGCTACGCAATGCTAATAAAACAAACATCTCGAACCTCTAGCAAACAATTATATAATGTTGATATGATGATCAGTAGCCCGATTCACGTAATGAAAACCGTAACGATATCGTAGCGATTTAGTCGTTTAGACCATTTCCGTATTCACATCCATCAATCGAGTTTGAACGACACCGATTCTGTAGTAGTTTGAAATTCGTCGATTTAAAAAAAAATCTGTATTACATTATTCTGGTAGAATACTTATATGTAACCGGAAAAAAGTCGATAGATCGTGAATACTGCTTTTGGATAGGACTTCGATCGAACGACTATAAAACTTCAACGATATTTGGCTTGTTTGATTTTACGTGAATCAAGATACAGTTTAGGCAGTCAAATGAATCCCGCTAAGGTGGGGGCCTCCGTTCATCTTACTCTACTGTAAGCCTTTTCATGAAAAAGTTAAAGCAAAAAGAACATTTCAATTTCAGAAACTACCTTTGAGTATGCTCACATAAATATGTTTGTGTCTACTTAAATCTTCAACGGACCGCGCCAGATTAGTCCATTACAATTGCCGTCACGGATCTTGAGAACTGGCTTCAAGTTGCGCAGAAGTCAAATATTCGGACTCTTTAGTGGTGCGACGCGGGGGCGGGGAGTGTCAGTGATTGGATCGCCGCGCCATCGCGTTATAGACGTCACTCCTGATTCGTTCACTGCGTTGCTGCATGTATGCAACGAAGACGATTGGCTCGCCAATGTATGGAATGCGCAAAGCGATCCCCACTCTGACGCCGAGATCGAGCGGTCAAGATCCGTTTTGGCTATTGTAACTGTTTTCGAGTACTATTCGCCAGGGTCGTGTGTTCGCGACTGGGTACACCATCTCGTTCAGCTCTTCAATCCCCATAGGTGACAGAAGAGCTGACGAGATGCGAGTATTTGGTCGTGGATGTGCTACCCTGGCGAGGGTGTGTTTAATATATCCGACGTTGACGGTTAAAAGGATAAATTAGTAAATTAAATTAAATGATTTGCATAAACTACGATGACTTAAAATCTACTGAATAAGCTGTTAAGTTAAGCAGCCACTGATTAAATGAAAAAATGGTACTCAAATGATAACAAAATGATAATAAATTTAGGTTCTGGGATAGGGACTTCATTCTGGTATACATATATATACATATTTATGTATAATATGTATACCAAGGACAAGACGAGAGCAGCTATCACGTCTTGCCCTCACACGGATAAAAAAATACATATTTTGTCGATGGTTAAACACACAGACATTATAATTATATATTTTACAAGACGGTACAGAAGTCAGTCTACATACTGTGCGCGCTCTCACAACGCACACATAGACACCGCTCACGGACACGATAGCTCGGAGCGCCTCGGCCCGCTCGTCGAACAGTTCCGGCTCAAACGCTCATTAGTGTGCGTCCACCGAGCGTAGGTATAAAAAGTGAAGTACATACATGAGATTGTCTTCTGTACCTATCTATTTTGTGATAGTGTATAAGCGTCAAGAAAATAGTGACATCATCAGTACAATTGCAAAGTAGTGTCGTATTCATACATATTTTACATTTAATTTCACGAATATACGAGGCAATCATTTTTACAAGCTTTTATTTAGTTTCACCTGTCCCGATGTTTGTCTGTAATCAAATCTTGCAAATTAAATTTGATCCACTTCCCGGTTACCGATTGAGCTGAAATTTTGCATGCATGTGTAAAACAGGTGACAATGCAATGCCACATTATTATGACAAGGAGCTGATCTGATGATGGAACCGGAAGGTGGCCGTAGGAACTCAGATAAACCTATCGTGTTTAAGCTTTTTGGAGTGGTCTTCATGAGTACTTATTCATTACATCACGCTATAAAAGCTTGCTATGATAAAAGTATTAAAATGGACAATATTTGGGCAATAGCGTAGCATAGTCGGCCTTATAATATTCCCACTTTTGGGACTCAGGCCTCCTATCTAGGAGAGGGAATGGGCCGTAATCCACCACGCTGGGCCAGTGCGGGTTGGTGAATGTCACATGTCTTCAAATTTTTGATTCTAGGACATGCCGGTTTCCTCACGATGTTTTTCTTCACCGTTTTGAGAGCTGTCTGCAAGGTTTACTTCAGTAAGTCAATGTAATCACAGTCTTCTTCATTTACTTTGAATTGGTCAAGTATATTGAGTGACAATGATGAATCACTATTTCCTTAACGAGTATACACTATGTTAGAATTTCACGTATCAGTCAAATTTTGTGAGTATATACATAAGTTTATATATAGACATAAGTTTTAACAAAAAATGCGGTTATACAAATATCAATTTAAACAGTGTGGGAGTCGAACCCAACGAAATGAAGGATGGTCGCAGTTGTGTTGTGACGACGAACTCAGTTTTTTTTTTTCAAGAAGTATGTCGTCGAGTGTTTTTGTAAAAATATATAAATCGTTACTCAAAATAATGATATTTTTTTTTCCGGTAATGATATTTTGTGTTTATTTATTTACTTTACTTGAAAACGGTGCGCGGTGGCAGTGTACAGGGACCGAATAACGTTACAAATTAATTTGTTACTTATAAGAGGATGCAAGGATAACATTATTGATCTAATAACGTAACATAAAATATTGTTCTACCAAAATGTTATTTTTTTATAACGTTATTTATATTTTTTGGCTTTAAGTATCGGTTCGAACATTACCAGATATTATTTATTGTAACAGAACGAAATTCCTTTCTGTTTCAAGTCCCTGGTCCCAAGTATAGGTGCACCTATTGGAGTGATAGTGTCTCCGTCTGTACACGGACCACAGAAAAAAGCCGCTTCTAGCTTTCTTAGTGGCGCGTGTGCGGCGCGGGCAGTACCACCACAAACTAAAGCTAGAAGCCGCTTCTATTTGTCCGGCTACAAGCTGTCGTGAGCTTTTGTTATGGCCGCTTTCTAGCTTCCTTTTGTGGCCCGTATGCAGGGACACTTAAGATTCCCTTGAAGAAGAACTAATTTCAAAGACGCGTGAACTATATCTTGTCCCTCATTGCAGTAAGTTACCTGTGCCAGGTCGGGGTGGTGCGGGAAGTCGTGCGCGTGGTGGTACAGCGTGTGGTGGTGCGGCGCGGGCAGCGAGGGCAGCGCCGACGCGGGGCGCGGCCCGGGGCGCCGCCCGCCGCGCGCGCCGCCGCGCCCGCCGCGCGCGCGGGGCCCGCCGCGGGACCGGGACTCCTCGCCGTTCAGGGACACTGTGTCTGGTGGGAACAACAGGCACAAATGAATACATACAAATACACTAAATAAACTGCACTAATATAAATCACAGGCCTTTCAAAAGATCAGTAATGCTCGCAAAGGAGGAGGCCGACCGCATCAAGCAACGGCATTCTCGCCGCCGCCGCCAAGATTCCGATCCCGATTTCCGGCCACCGCAGGCGCGGGCTGGCGGACAGTTAGCATTGGGTAGCTCACTGCACAGCCGTCCGGTAACTGTCCAGACCGAGCCTAAGTCGACGACGGCGCGCACTGTTCCCGCGCGCTTCAACGAGTTGTCAACAACAGCAGGGACCCAGCCGGGTCGAAGCCTACTGGGGCTAAGGTCTATTTCCAAAAGGTAAACTCGGCCCCGGTATGAAAAGCAAGACGGAACAGGGTGTATTCTTTAGTCAGTAAGAGTCTGTCACTATATCCAGCTCTGCCCAAGGCCGGGGAATGTCATTTGGATGATTTTTACCCACCAAAAGAAGAAAAACATGGAGGAGACTTATGTCCAAAAGTTGAGGTCTTACGGCTATTGTGTCCGATCCCAAGTGTCGCCATAATAATAATAATAAATCGTTTATTTATAGGGCTCACTTACAATAAACTTGATTAAATACTACAAAGAACACAGTTGCTTATTTGCTTGAACTAGGGTGAACCTGTGCTTCAGGCTAGACAGTGCTTAAATACAAAGAAAATAAATTAACACTAAATATGACTAATATAAGAACTAACTAAATCTGCAGTATATTGAGAGATACGGCGTGTTTTATTTACAAACAGTAAGTAGGTCTTCAGTCTCAGTATAAGATATGCTTAGGAAAAATTGCCATAATGACCGGTCCACTGCGTTTCATATCTATCATTCTCGCTACTGTCTCTATATCATCCCCTTAAGTACATTAAAAACTGGGCAAGTGCGAGTCGGACTCACGCACTGAGGGTACCGTGCAAACTACAATTCTCGAATGGAGTCTCGAAGACTTTTCCGAAAGCCATTTTTTTTTTTATAACGTTTGTAACAACAAATTTACTGTTTTTAAATTTTTTCCTATACCTGTGCTATAAACATTACTTTGTGCCAAATTTTAGGATTTTAAGTCAACGGAAAAAAACTCTATAAATTTCTATCTTTGTCTTTCGACATTAATGACCGTATTTTTTTTATTCGTTAACTCAGAAGTTTGATTTTTACACAGCTGAAAGAGACCGCAGACCTGAGTATATGTTTTTAATTTCAACTCGATACCTCCACGCGTTCTCGAGATAAAAGGTCTTGACAGACAGACAGACAGACGGACGGACAACAAAGTGATGCTATAAGGGTTCCGATTTTTCCTTTTGACAAACGGAACCATAAAAATAAAATAAAACAAATGTTTTTCTCAATAAGTAATCAAGAACATCGCAATAACGTTCTCAATAAAACCTACTTACTGTCAAATATTTACTGTACCCGTATTGCGTAACCCAGCATCTCTATTGTGAAGAGATATGAGGCCTAAATTACGGGACACGTGTCCTGACTCGATCAGTGCTTTTGTAGATTCTCAAGAAATATCCTTACATAACTAACTAGCTGTGCCCGCGACTTCGTTCAAGTGGACTTATTTTTTCTAAAATAAAAGTAGATTACATCAGCTACCTGTCAAAAAAAGTCCCGTCGAAATCGGTCCAGCCATTTCAGAGATTATCCCGGACAAACGGACAGACAGACAAATATTGTAAAAATGTTATTTGGTGTATGTACCGTACATATGGATGTAGTAAAAAGCAGTTATTTCAATATTACAAACGGACACTCCAATTTTATTTATATGTATGGATAAAAATCTTTAAAATCTAGCTTCATACCGTTTTCAGGCCGTGACGAATGCTGTGGTCCATGCTTGCCGGGTCGCGCGGCTTTCACGTCGATGTCTAGAGGCACCCATTTGTGCTTGCCCGACTTACTGCCGCCTTTGCCTGCACCTGAAAATGACAGTTGCATACTTATAGTATTTTTAGTCAGTAAAGGATACGGTTAAGAACGACCTCCACCGGTTTGTTTAATGGATGAAACCTATTTTATAATAAATTTAGTATATTAAATAATATAACGCGGGTGGGTTGCCTGAGAAATTCCTGGCCAAACAATTTTTTTTTTGTGAAATGCTTGAAATGTTTAACGAATAAATTTAATACTAACCGAAAGAGTCAAGCCTTTAGAACATAAAAATGTTGGGTTGCCTATTTGTTTCCTGGCATAGATATGGGTAGCCAGGTGTAAACAGGTATGCATAAACAGGTGTTTATTTTTTGTATACAACAAATTCTATATAAAAATAAACGCTGTTTCATTACGAATACGATGTTATAGTGTTGTCTGCAAAAAATCTGGTATGGATAACGGTTGTGCATTTTTCTAAAAATAAAATAAATTTTCAATTTTTTATTAATAATAGTCTGGCCAGGAATTTCTTATGCAACCCACCCGCGTTATATTATTTAATACGCTAAATTTATAATAAATACGTTTCATCCATTAAACAGACCGGTGAAGGTCGTTCTTAATCGGATCTTAGACTAATAAGAAGGCGGATTGTTGTTAAGAGTCACCACGATTCAGGAACGCAAAGAATAACTGAAGGACACAGGAAAAGTATAACACTTTCTCTCGTTCCATGCAGAGCGCGAGGAGCTATCTGATGAATTGTCGACCTCATAAATTGCCACGTAAAAAGGTATACGCCGTCTACGATTCTGGTTCGGCCTTTACTAGACGGCGCCCACAGTTCCGTCGCCTTTGCTCGTCGTCCGCATAAGTGCATCTACGGTGACGGATCACCCTAACACCGAAAACAGATAGATGAAAGAGGTTAGGATGGCCTTGTGGCCGGGGGCAGGCGTGCCACAGAGTAGAACAGTGCTCACAGTTTAACTACCAATAGCAAACTTGCGATCGAAGTGTGCGTGGTCTGTTAGTTGCGTAACGCGCGTTCGTATTGGTTTATTGCCTGTAGTGGAGTTAAGGGTGAGAGACAAGCGACGACACTCGTTTTAGTACAAATCGGAAAGTATTTCCTTTTGTCTTTTCTGTGGTTACTACCATCTTCTTCGCCAATGGCATTAATGATTCGCACGCTGTTTTGACCGCAACCCATTTCCTCTCGCTCTGGAGTATGGTCTGAACCAGGGCCAAGTGCGATAGCACACCTGCACCAGTTCGCACAACGGTGACACCCAGGCGTTTCTTCCACCTGAATCCGGTGCAAGAACCTTCCGAATTTGCCATGTCCGGTAAGAGCCTGCGTAATGCGGGACGTGATGACGCCATGGCACCTCTCCAGGCCTTCCTCAAAGCGGGGACTTACCGCCGCAATAACGTCGATCTGTGTGGCGTTATTATCTCAGCAACGCTTTTCTGTTTCTGAACAGAATTGGGCAAAGGACTGTGAATTGGCCAATCACAGTGCTCGAAATCTGCGCAATAGTGCACGATACTGGTAATGAACAGTGCCGTGTGTGCGACTGGGTACTCCATCTCGTTTAGCTCTTCAATCCCCATAGGTAACAGAAGAGCGACGAGATGCGAGTATTTGGTCGTGGATGTGCGACCCTGGCGGAATAACCGCGAGAGTGTTTGTCGGATATATCCGACGAAAGTCGTTATAGCGACACTTGGAGCTAAATCCATAAGTGGACGCCTTACGGCTGAAATGATCATGATCAGGGGTCGACCTAGCTATATAGCCGGTCCGGGCAAAGATAACTTTCGCTAACCTGTACATACACAGACAGAACCATATAAGTCATGAGTCTTAAGTCTTAAATATGTCCACTATCTAACCTGAAGTAGGTTGGAAGGTGGCACATATAATTCTCAACCTGCCAACTTGGGTGTGGATGGCTAATGGCTAGGTTGGAAGATAGGAATAAGTCAATGTTGCCACCCCTCATTTTTTGCCGCTCTGGACAAATGCCCGGCTTACCCCCCCTTAGATCGGTCCCTGATGATGATGAGGATGGGGATGATCCAACGTAGGCAGTTAAAATTGATTTTAGTATTTCGAAGGTACAAACCTGAACTCCGAGCCTTGTCAACATGTTTGTCGTGATGCCTTTCGTTGTGCTGGTGGTTGTGCGTGGGTTCCACCTTCTCCGGCCTCGAGGGCTGGTGATGGTGGGGTTCCTCTGGGGGCTTGCGGTCTTGGTCCTGAAATGTGACGAATTTCCTTGTTAGTTATGGTCAGTGTACAGTTTTATGCAATTGTGGGGGTACCATGAAAGACACTTCCGCCTGACCACCTCTAAGTTCATTAGTTGTGCGCAGATCACGTTAAATGTACGAAATCGATGAAGATAACTATTATGCATTAAAATAGAGTAGTTTCCAGGGTCAAAATAATTACATTTTATTTAGTCCGTCTTTTAGATTTCTGCATTTTTTCGCACGGGGTGAAGTCAGACGTAACTTTAATGGGCTATATCTTGGTAATTTTTGGTTTAATTTACAAATAAAAAAAATACCTGTCCCTTATTTTTTAATAATCTAAAAGACGGACTAATTACATTTTTTACGGCAACTAGCCTTGTGTGTAACTTGATATATTACTTAAGCTTTGTTCCATCGCAATCGGTTGACTAGATCGGAAGATTATCCTAGATTCATTGACTGTTAAGCGGTACGAAGTTCGCCGGTTCAGCTAGTGTAAATAATAAAACAAATGTTTTTCTCAATAAGTAATCAAGAACATCGCGATAACGTTCTCAATGAAACCTACTTACTGTCAAATATTTACTGTACCCGTATTGCGTAACCCAGCATCTCTACTGTAAAGAGATATGAGGCCTAAATTACGGGATACATAAAAAAGCAATTTTTAATCAATTTTTGTATGTACGTTTGGGTCGAATCTTGTCGCCTCAGTACCTCAAAAGGAAAAAACAGAACCCTTATAGGATCACTTTGTTACCCCTCTGTTTATCTGTTTGTCAATACCCTTTGTCTCGGGAACGCGTGGAGATATCGAGATGAAATTGAAACAACATAGGTACTCAAGTCTACGGTCCCTTGAAGTTGTGTAAAAATCAAACGATCATAAAAGTATCTGTTCTTTAAAATTAATCTCGGGATTTGAAGCTTTCAACTTTAATTTTACGTTGTATGAAATCATTATAAGTACTTAAATTCTTCTTCTTCTTCCTGCCCTTATCCCATATTACTAGGGGTCGGCGCAACACGTTTTCTTCTTCCATTCTGTCCTGTCACCCGTCAAACTATCAGTAACTCCCTTTTCTTTCATATCACTTCTAACACAATCCATCCATCTTTTTTTCGGCCTTCCTCGGCTATCGACGTTGCCGGCAATATTGCCCGAAAAGGGTAAGATGCTGGCAATATTGCCACCAATATACCCACTTCTCGGCAATATTACCACCAACATTCATACTCCGGGCAATATTACCACCAATATTCCCACTGGCTACATTGCCGCCAACGACACATCTCTAGGTCCCACCCAATGAATTTGCCATGGGCCGTAGATGATATAGTTACGCCACTTGGCATCCATAGCACTTAAAGGACCTAAATCTAAAATTCGAATTCACACATCTCGCAGTCCACACACTCGCGCGCATACGCATAACCTTGCCAAGGTCATCGGTATTCGAGAGGTAACATAAACAATAAAACTGGCTCTTATCTCGCTTTCTGATTACAATTTCTTGGTCATGTTACTCGTTGTTGTTACTTGGAATTGGTTATAGAATTCTCGTAAGTCAGGGTTTATTTTAAAGACGAGAAATCATCTAATGATTTTGAAGGTATGCCACGGCTGTAGCTAGGGGAGGGCATTGTGGAGCAATGCCCTACCTCAATCTCAGTCCATACTTCTGTGGAATGCACTTCCTCTCGACATCAGGATGGCCACCAGTCAGTATGCATTTAAGCGAAAGTTGCGGCATTACTTTCAGAACATATAGCGGAGTCGTTTCAAAACCCCCCTTCTGCTACTTTATATAAATATATATTATATTAAATATATATGTATGTCTATTTTAGTTATATTGTATATACATTTGCACCCTTATTTTTCTTAATAATCCATTTTTTTGTTGTTTTTTTTTTTGTGCACCTGCCATGTTTTTCTCTTCACCACCCTAGGTTGGCTGTTAGAGAATGCCTAAGGCATTAAGTCCGCCTTTGTACCTGTGCGTTGCATAAAGTTCTAATAAATAAATAAATAAATCTCACTCAGAGGTGGACTTCTACATCCAAATCTGGAAGTTCAACCATCTTGTTCACTTGTTCTTCATCATTGAGGATTTAATATCCATGATCCATGCTCATGCTCTGTCACAGATTTTTTGGTCTACGAATAGCTTTAGCTTTGGCTTGATTATTAAATTTACATCACTGATCAGTCACCATTAATCAGTGATATACATGGTGATTGATTCAGGTGCCCGTGCTTCAACTAGGCAGATTAATCAAGATAAATTTTTTATTTCCGCCCTGTAACCAGGACTGTAGCTAGAGTCGAATTTGAGGGAGGACAGCATTGGTTACAGGTAAGGCGGAAGTAAAAAAATCTATCATAATTGATCTGCCCTCGAAGCACGGGCACCTAAATCAAACCCTCTCCTATTCCTTCTTTGTCTTCGTTTCAGGGCCCCGAGGTATACTTTCATACATCCCAAAGCCCCAGCCCAGTAGGCTTCGACCCTGACGGACCCGTTCGGTATTGCTGACATCTGCTAGAGGCGCGCGTGGAACACTACGCGCTGTCGACGACTTGGGCACAAAATAGATAGGTACAGAAGTCAATCTACATACAAAGCGCACCTGAGCAATGCACACATAGACACCGCTCACGGATACGATATCTCGGAGCCTCCTCGTCTCACTCGTCGAACGTTTCCGGCTCAAACGCTCATTAGTGTGCGTCTACCGAGCGTAGGTATAAAAAGTGAAGTACATACATGAGATTGTCTTCTATACCTATTTTGTGACTTGGGCTCGGTCCGGACGGTCGGACGGCGAGCTACGCATTCTCTTCATTCTTAGCTCGTCGGATCCTTTACAGCAAATTATATACTTCAATTTCTTCCTAACCTTGAGCATTTAAGTAGGTATAAATATGGAATAATGGAAATGTTTGCTTATTTTCCATATTTACAGACTACTTTATGAGGAACTTCTTAATAACGTTCTTGGATACATACCCTATAAATAATAAAACGCTCAATCTACCACTAATATAATAAAAAGGTAAAGTTTTTTTTTTTTTGTTTGTAGGAGGTAATCTCTGAAAGTACTGGTCCGATTGCTAAAATTTTTTCAACGATAGAAAGCTTTGTTCCTGCGTGACTTAGGCTATATTTTATGTAGATACGCAAGCGAAGCCGCGCGCAAAAGCTAGTAGTTTTATAATCTATGCGCACGCTGGCGTTCGCTTGGTGTTTAACAAAATGACGCAAAATCGTTGGGATTTGAGTGTTGGTGAGGAATCACCCAATGATTACTTCAGCTCTAGGGCAGAGCGAGAATGCGTTTCAGACTTACTGACTACCCACTCCTGTTCTTTTTTTTTTCGGTGGGAAAATCATCCAATGACATCCCCAGCTCTTGGGCGGAGCGGCGGTCACAACGAGCCTTTCGAGGTTGCCACCGTCTTTCCTTGCAATGTGATCGAAGTATCTCATAACCTTGCGAAGACACTCGGACGACATGCTGTCCAAATAATAACAATTTTTGCACATTCCATACATTGGCGAGCCAATCGTCGTCGTTGTTAGATACATGCAGCAAGGTAGAAAACGAATCCCGAGTGACGTCAATGACACGATGGCGCGGCGAGCTAATCACTGACACTCCCCGTCCCCGCGTCTCACTTCGCACCATTAAAGAGACCGAATATTTGACTTCTGCGCAACTTGAAGCCAGCGCTCAAGATCCGTTCCGGTAATTGTACTAGTAATTAAAAAAAGAAAATTCTTACCGCAGTCCCATTGTGATGCGCCGGATCAGCGTCATGAGGAGGCGGCGTGGAGTGACACCTGGCTCCACCGGAGACGGCGGCGCCGAGGGTCGGCCAGTCGCCTATGTCCGTGAAGTCTGATGCCTGGAGACAAAGAAAATTATGTGTTAAATCAAGGTATTAAATCACAAGTTTGACACAGCGAGAAGATGGGCTCATTGATGCCCAGCTCTATAGGGTTCCACCGTAGGCATGGGGTGGCCGCTCGCCGTACCGTCTAGACCTGAGTCTTCGACGGCGCGTAGGCCAGCAAAGCCTAAGCCTACTGGGGCCATGGGTCGACTTCTGAAAGGGAAATCCGGGTCCTGGAACGCTAAGCAAAGGAAGAACCTTAGGTGTGGTTTTATTCAGCAAAAGTCTGACGCCTTCCAACTCCGCCCTAGATCGAGAGAAGTCCTTGAATGAATTCCCCGCCTTAAAATGAGATAAAAGAATCGCCAAACTTAATTGGCAGTGGGCAGACACATTGCTCGCAGAACAGAAGGTCGATAGGACCGAAAGGTTCTGTAGTTGCGATCGCCTACTGGACAACGCTGTGTTGGAAGGCCTTACACAAGGTGGACTGATGACCTGATGATGGTCCTGCTGGTCCAATGCGGGTCATAGAGAACCGGTAATTGGGATTAAAATGATGATGATACAGCCAGATGTACTCCCAAAAGGGCAGTGTCCCCCCCGTCACTCGATGACAGTTCGATACAAAGACGGAGAATGTCAGTCCGAAAAATGATCTGGCTTGAAAGCGGAGAACGATGACACTTAAATGCAAACTCTATAAGATAGTGTTAACATCTGACATAGCCGGAAGAATCGCCAAATTTAATTGGCAGTTGGCACATTACTCGCAGAACAAATTGTCGATAGTGCCGAAAAGTTCTGAAATTTCGACCGCGTACTGGACGACGCTGTGTTGGGAGATGGGCTGATGACCTGTTGCTGACCCTCCGGCTCCAATGGATGCGAGACAGACAGGAACGGTCGTTGTAGCGATCCTTGGAAATGGTCCAGTGAAGTGTCTGAAGTGATGGTGATGATGATAGTTATGATACAAAGACGGAGAATGTACTGTGCGAAAAATGATTGGGCTTCAAAGCGAAGAATATTAAAGATAGAGTGGCAGAGAACGATGATGCTTAAATACAAACTATAACATCACCCAATCACCATAATATTTTCCTTATTTCTTCGTCAATACCTGTCCATCCTGCTCCACTTTGGCCCAGCTTCTTCTAGGCCTGGATTTCCGCCTCGCTGCCACTCCGGCCGTCATAGCGTTCGACACAATGTTTGTAGTTATTGTATCATTTTGGGGAGGCAACAGTTTGAGAGATTTTTGGTTATTGAGTACGATCCTTTACACTTCGTCTAACGGAGATACGTGTGGTGTTTTTGGCAGTTTCTAACAAGCGGTTAATTGCACTGTCACTTGGTGTACATCTAGTTGTTCAGTTTTATTGAGTACGATTCTTTGCAGTTTGTCTATCTCCGATTCAGTTACTAGAAGCGTTAGCACTTTCTCAGTATCAATTAGTTGCACTGTCACTTGGTATTATTCTGGTTGTTCACTTTTTGTTTGGTTACTTTTCGTGTGCTCTTGGAATGTTTCTCTAAGACTTTTATTTAGTGTTATTTTTCACTATGGTTTGCTTCTTCCTTAAACTATTAAGGTAAAACTTCTTTAGTTTTGGTTTTAAGGTTTGATTTTTGCTTAATGTTCTGGTGACATATATGTTTATTCAGAGATGCTGTGGTTGCCAAATAAATAAAGGGAACTAGTAATTAAGGAAGAGTTAAATTGGCTGTATATTTTTTTTAGTTAGTCCTTTTAGATCTTATACAGATGTTAACGTTTTACTATTACAAAATATGTGTGGTATTGCTACTAATTCTTCGAAATTAGAGGATAATCCAAAATCATTTCATATCCTATTTATAGTGTTATTCCTATATCCGTATCCAATGTCATATACATAAAAAGAAAGAAATAAGAAACGTAAAATAGCAGCTCAGTAAAAATGCCAGACAACTGAACCTTATTGAGAGTGAAGGGATGAAAATATTTTTTTAATTAATCTATCCATAATATAGTCATCATACTACACTAGTGCCTACTCAAGCACTAAGTGTAGGGACACCGAACACTTTCGATCGTCATGATGAGTATGTGTTAAGTGGAAGCAACTGGACCCAAAAAGTGTTTACATATGCGCAGGGAGTTGATGATTTCATACTGGTTCTATAGAAATCAAGTATTCATCGGTAGCTTGTATCTGAGACAAGACACACGTTTGCGCCCTGCCTTCATTACGAATCATCGACCAAACTCTTTTGAAGGATACCATAATCATATTTCAACATGATAAAATATTCGTACAAATAGATCAAACTATTAAAATGGTAAACACGAGACCGATCTGACATTTCTCAATCAAGGAAACGCAGTAAAATAGGGAACCAGTTTTGTGACATTTTAACGTTATGACAGTTAAAAGTTGAATATCATTTTGAGGTCAGTTGGCTTTAGATATGATTAATATACATGATATACAACGTGTAACAGGAATAATGACGTTGTTGAAACTTTTACTGTCCGGACTAAGCGTTTCGCTTCGTCGCTTATACTGCGTAACAATATCAGTAATTCCAATATACTCTTCGTCCGCCGGGATCCCGATCCCTAGACGCGGGCTTGCGGATGGCGAGCAATGAGTAGCTCGCTAGCTCGCAATCTGACCGTTCAGACCGAGCCAAGTCATCGACGGCGCGTATTGTTACACGGGAGCCTCAAGGCAATATCAGCAAACCGGAGGGACTCAGCAGGGACGAAAACAGGGGCATATGGGTGGATTGTGTGAGAAGTGATATAATAGAAAAGGGTGACGTCGGACAGGGTAAAATTTAAAAAAAAATGCTCATCAGAGAAACAGAATCAGCAAATCCAATACACTCTCCGTGATCTATTGAAGTTATTTCATAATTACACCACTAATTAATCAAAACATAATTACTATGTCAATTCTGTTATCAAACGCATATCTTAACAGACCTAAAGAGGTTTCTTCACAACTTGCGTGTTGTAAGTGCAAAACAGGTTAATTTAAGCTTATTTTAACGACTGGACTGTCAGTGGTAATGCAATATTTGAATACCAATATAATAATTATGTGTGGCTCAAGAGTTATAAGGGAGCCTACAAGCAACTTAGTTGGCTAGCAACTTTCTCCTTGAGGAGATTTGGTTAGTGAGCGACTGAATCACGATTTGCTGCCGAAATCGAAATCCTACCCGAATGTTTGAAACCAAATCTTTGGTCAGCCTCTAAATTTGGAAGAAGCGGAACGGGAGCGACAGTGACGCGATTTTTTCGTAAACAATTGCTACCAAAAGACCAAGTATCTCAACTCTCGAGTCGCGTTACGCGCGCACATTCCTACAATCCTGTAGAATTTGGCTGCTGCAGTCTTCCCGTTCGATTATAATTTGAGTGTTTTCAAGGCAAGAGTGAATAGGCTCATAAACTAGTGCGACTCTCATCAGAGATTGTATCACTGCTTACCATCGGGTGGGATCGCAGTCCAGCACTAATCTATAGCAATTAAAAAAACTTTCCAGTTTTCTGATTTAAGCATTTGACGTTGAGTTTTCTCAAACTCTACCTGCCCTAAACTAAACCTGTAAAAATTTAGCCCTTTGACTAAGATTTGAGACATTCTTAACTTAAAATACTCAAATCAGAAACTCAACCTGTAAGTTGCACGTATGTAGTAAGTATATCTTACACTCCTGTATAGTCTGTTGCGTTAACTAACACAATTTATGAGAACTGCGAAATATTTAATAGATGGCTCAGAATGAGTGCCACAGGGTATTATTTTAGGTTATCTCCTGTTTCGATTCATCTTGAACATATAACAACATCATGCATGTTTTCCCCAAAGATATAGGGTAAACAATTGCACATTATAGTAAATACAATACATATACACATATATACATTCTGCATCTTTTTTGGTCTGCCTATAACAAAAGGAGAAAATAATAATGTCAATTTTCTATAAATTAATGAATAGTTCATCAGGGTAGCATTTTGAGGCCACTCTTGTTTTAATTAATTTTTTGTTACCTTTTTCTTTAATAACGTAAACTAGTGCTTGACTACGATCCTACGTGATGGTAAGCAGTAACGTAATCGTTGATTATGAAATGCACTAGTTTATTAAGAGCCTATTCAGTCTAGCTTTAAAGACACCTAAATTGACTATTGAATTTTGTAAAAGTAGGAACAGTAATAGGTAAGATGTATATTATCTATACACTAGCTTTTGCTCGCGACTTCGCCCGCATACCTACATAAAATATAGCCCATGTCACTTAAGAATAAAGCAGCTTTCTATCAGTGAAAACATTTTAGCAATCAGACCAGAACTTTCAGAGATTACCTCCTACGAACAAAAAGCAAATTTGCCTCTTTCTAATACTAATTTAGAACGATGTGTACGAATATACTTTTCTATAGAAATGTTTATTTTAATGTTGTCAACGGACACTTCAGTAATTTATTTACATGTATAGGTATCGTTAAAATGTATTCAATGAAATACACTTGTCACTGAGTCACTGCCACTGACAATTCATGGTTTCATATTCAATCAACGTCGGCACTGATTTAATAAGTACTGTTTAATAAATTAATGCTAATTCAACTCTCTGTACCTAAACACATCTTGGCTTGTCATTATTACAGTCGAAAGACGTCTACAGCTGGACTTAGGCCTCCCCCAAGTGTAATAACGACCAGTACTGTGTGTCTCGTGCAGTTTTGCTTCATTTTTTTTGACTGATCGAAATTTTGACAATTCAAAAGTGCATGTAATTGGTCTATTTGAAATAAACGTTTCGGATTTCTCTCATCTATTCTGTGAGTTACGTGCCCTGACCCTTAAGTTAGATAATTCTTTGAAATATATCAGAAACTTTAGAGAGATTGTTTGTTTTTTTGATCGGGTTTATCTCGGGAACTATAGTTTCGAATTGAAAAAATCTTTTAGTGTAAGATAGCCCATTTATCGAAGTAGGCTATAGGATATATAGCATCACGCTACGACCAACAGGATCGAAGTAGTAACCAAAGAAGCGAGTGACACTGCGGAGAATAGCTAGTTATATACATAAAAATAGAGACCATAATATATAAACTTAAAACGTTGCTGAATTGAACGCTGCTGATACGGCATTGTCAAATAATTATACAAAAGTAAAGGCTACACAAACTTGTAAACGTTGCAGATAGAGTATTGTCAGATATGTATGCAAAAATAAAGACTATACAAACTTTAGACGATGCTGATAGAATATTGTAAAATATACAAGGTGTAAAGGACAGTCCTCCACAAACTTTAAGGGCTTGCTAAGTAGACGAAACTGAACAACCTTCCACAAAAATCGGCCTCGCCATACAAATTGTCCAATCAAGTTTATCATTTTGTATGGTGAGTCTGATTTTTTTTTCGTTTCCTGAAAAAAAAAATTGTGGCAAGTTGTTCAGTTTCGTCTAATGAGCAAGCCCTTAAAGTTTGTGGAGGGGTGTCCTTTACACCTTTTATACAGAAATAAAGA
Organism: Mythimna albipuncta; assembly: GCA_929112965.1. Taxonomy (NCBI): domain Eukaryota; kingdom Metazoa; phylum Arthropoda; class Insecta; order Lepidoptera; family Noctuidae; genus Mythimna; species Mythimna albipuncta. The sequence goes on along the minus strand of OV815985.1, from coordinate 5,480,719 downwards.
CCGCAAAACCATAAACGTCACTGATAGAGTGTTGACAAAACTATAATACAAAAATAAAGACTCCTGACAAAAATATAAACAAAAATACAGACAAAAAAACTTTGAAAATTGCTGATAGGTATTGTCAGATAATTATAATAATACAAAATTAAAGACTATACGAACTTTAAACGATGCTTATACAGCATTTTCAAATAATATACAAAAATAAAGACTCCAAAACTTTGAACGTTACTGATAAAGCTTTGTCAAAGGGAGGGTGTGAACAATGATGTTTTTTTTTTCCACCCTAACGCTACACAGCTGTATTTCGATATGGACAAAATAACCGAAGCGCTTCACAATGGCTTTGGCCAAAACTTAGGAAATGTAGATAAAAAAATAGCTATGAAGCACAATGAATCTAAAGTTATATACATTAAAATGAATGGCTGACATACTGATAGACTCTCATTAGTTATCAATGACAAAACGATACGAAATAATACTGACCATCAAACCAATCGAGAAATTTTAAGTCTACAGTTACTGTCACTTTTTAAATTTCTGTAATAATAACACACCTACTTTCCAACTTACTATAGACAGTGTCAAAGAGACACCAGCTCTACTGACCATTAATAAAAAAAATAGAATATACTCAGTATTAAGAAAAAATTTACAATAAAGCATCGTTCCTTACCCCTCTCCGGACGCTTGACATCCAAACATCCATCCATACACACTATGAAACAACAATTCAGAACAAAAACATCACAGGGTCAACAAAAAAAGATAACACAAACAAAACTTAGAAAATATAGTTAAACATTAGAAACAACGTGTTCCGTTCACCGTAACCCGTCAAATGGCGTTGTCCCATAATAAGACTCGAACACACCATAAACAAAAAATAGAATCACGTGTCGAAATAAGGTTATAAATAAAACTGGCCTCGAGAACTGTCTGTACCATGTATACCATGGACAAAATAGAAAAAAAAAAACAACTGTCAAATGGAACAAACTCTCTGGTTTTCGAAAACTGTGTAAAGCACATGAGATAACCTAGAAATGTATAACCTAAGTTGACCGCGTGGTGAATACACCGCGTGCGCCGGTATTGCTATCTCTCTCTAACTTGAAGGGGACATGTTGCCGTCTCGCTTACTCGCTGCAGGGGTCCGCTCCTCGATTACGCCAAGGTTACCGAAACGGCACGACACGAGACTCAAGAGCTCTACGTAATTCTAGTTTATTTAATGTGTGTGTTATAAGAAAATTACCACGCAATAAGCGGAGGCGTTGCTTTTTTGTTTTTTGGTAGAGACGTCATCATTTCGTCAATTAGGTATATTATGTATGCTTCGTTAACACTTCGTTTAGCAGTGGTGGCCGAGTGGTAATGGCACCGACTTGAGAGTTGTAGGTCGCGGGTTCAAACCCAGCCAGGCGCTTTGTGTAATTATTTCATCGCTACTGCTCTCAAAACGGTGAAGGAAAACATCGTGAGGAAATAGGCATGCCCTAGAACGAAAAATTTGAAGATATGTGACATTAACCAACCCGCAATGGGCCCGTATGGTGGATTACGGCCCATTCCCTCTCCTAGAGAGAAGGCTTGACTTCCAGCAGTGGGAACATTATAAGGCCGACTATGGTATACTATGCTTCGTTTGGATGAATTGTGTGAGTGATATGAAAGAAAAGAGAGTAATAGTGTGACGGGTGAGAGGACAGAATAGAAGAAAAAAAAAACGTGTTGCGCCGACCCCAAGTAATATGGGATAAGGGCAGGAAGAAAGAAGCTTCGTTTGCAGTGTTAAATAAACGGTCAACTTTTTAATTAGTGACCCACCTCAGCATTGCACGGTTAAAAATTCATCTACACATCCAGATAAATCTGTAGTGTTTAGTTGTGCGCGCATCACGGAAAATGTACGAAATCGTTGTAGATAACTTTTATACATTAAAATTGTGTGTAACTTGATATATTAGTTAGGCTTTGTTTCATCGCAATCGATTGACTATATCGAAAGATATACTACATTCATTGACTGTTAGGAGGTACGAAATTCGCTAGGTCAGATAGTTCGAACTAAATTATTATATTGCGACTGGCCTGTTGGTCTAGTGGTTAGTGGCCCTGACTGCTATACCGCAGGTCGTGGGTTCGATTCCCACCCAGGACAAATGTTTATGTGATGAGCATGATCATTTGTTCTGTGTCTGGGTGTAATTTATCTATAATATGTGTGTAGTCAGAAATATTTAAGTATATTTATCAGTTGTTTGGTACCCATAACACAAGCTCTGCTTAGCTTGGGACTAGACGGTGTTGTGTGTTAGTTGTGAAGTATAAAAATAAAAAAAAATTGAACGTCACATTATTTCAGACAAGCAATACATACTAAAGGCAAATTTACATTGATACAGTAGCTGGCGCCAGAATCACTGTATCAATGTGAATAATTGCTGGACTGGATATAAAACATGTTCCAGTGATGCTGGCGCCTGCTACTGTATCAATGTAAATAAGTCTTAAGGTCTGAACTCTTGAATCATCAATTGACATCTCCTGCTCTCGATGGAGCGAGAGAGCGTCGGACTTTTAACCCTTTAACTACTTGCGTCGGATTAATCCGACTAGTGCTTTCGCGTCCTAATCGCCAAGGTGCTGTGTTCGCGACTGGGTACTCCATCTCGTTCAGCTCTTCAATGCCCATAGGTGACAGAAGAGCTGACGAGACAGAGTCTTTGGTCGTGGATGTGCGACCCTGGCGGAATAAATGCGATAGTGTTTAAGATTCAAAGCATTTCTTTTCAAGTAAACGGTATACAGGCACTTTTGAAATGTCAAAAAGTTAATCAGTCAAAAAAATTGACGCATAATGCACAGTCCAAAGCGTAGACTTCTATGGAGTAGAATGTGCAAGAAACTCCATGGACATTATTACATATTTCTTGTCTCTATCATGAGAACAATGTAAATAAAGTAAAAAAAAAAAAACATAGCAACTGGCTGCTAAGAGATGACCAGTCTCAAATGACAGCACCCTTTCACGAACATGACGCGAATATTAGCACCACTCAGCTCAACCATTTTGAAGGGAAATGAATAATCCAGTACAAGCTGTTTGTCGAATAAATCCGACTTAGGTGGGTTAAGAAGATAATTATTAAAATTGACTTGTGTTCCTTTAGTTACTCTGAGTCAGATATGTTATTTTATGACTTCAACGAAAAAAAAGGTAGTGTGAACATGTCAACTGTTAGAAAGTTTTGTTTTAAGCTGGTGTAAAAGCAATCGGGGTCGACCACTATAACTTTGGATTTAATTTAACACCGGTTAACTAACAAAATTCTTAGAATTACTGCCTGTATACTGGTATAGCGCTGTCAGTTTTCCTTAAAGTCCATTCTCCAGTCTTTATCCGCATTTATATGTAATTTTCCTTAATCTTATCAATATTTTAAAATGAGAGTTAATTTTTTTCACACCTAGGGCCTAAGTCTGCTATTTTTATAAATTCGTCATTCCAACACGATCCAATTGTCATTTTGCTAAAAGTTAGTAATCTGGTAATTCATAATGATCGATCATTGATCGGTCAATGGTCTTGTAATAGAATTGTGGTAGAATGACAATATCGAGCTTATTAAAAGTACTAGTTGCGCAATAATATAGTAATGGTAGGTCACTGATCAAAGGAACTGTCAAAATTTTTACAGATTTCCATTCTACGCCATTGTGAAAGTAGTTTGAATTTCGTCGATTTAAAAAAAATCTGTATTACATTATCCTCGTAGAATACTTATTAATGTAACTGGAAATAAATCGATAGATCGTGAATACCGCTTTTGGATAGGACTTCGATCGAAGGACTATAAAACTTCAACGATATTTGGCTTGTTTAATTTTACGTGAATTAGGCTACTGATCGGCGTGTGTAGCATAAGCGTGCGCAGTGTAGTCCTAACTATTACAGAAACTGTTATACACATTACTCAATATAAAGGTCAGACAACGCCCGAGGCGTAATAAAGTTAAATATATCGCTTACATAGTTATTTTTAATTTATAATTGTGAAAGATAATTGCAGGGCTAGCACATTGTAGGTTATCCATGCAGCAATGCAGTTCTCTGATGTTCAAAAAGATAACGGTAAAAGAAAAGCTATATGTAATAGTACATTATGATACAAGTGATTAATCTGAGGCAGAAGGTACTGAGGTCCTATATGTAATAGTACAGTATGATACAAGTGATTAATCTGAGGCAGTAGGTATTAAGGTCCTATATGTAATAGTACAGTATGATACAGGTGATTAATCTGAGGCAGTAGGTATTAAGGTCCTATATGTAATAGTACAGTATGATACAAGTGATTAATCTGAGGCAGTAGGTACTAAGGTCCTATATGTAATAGTACAGTACGATACAGGTGATTAATCTGAGGCAGTAGGTATTAAGGTCCAATATGTAATAGTACAGTATGATACAAGTGATTAATCTGAAGCAGTAGGTATTAAGGTCCTATATGTAATAGTACAGTATGATACAAGTGATTAATCTGAGGCAGTAGGTATTAAGGTCCTATATGTAATAGTACAGTATGATACAAGTGATTAATCTGAGGCAGTAGGTATTAAGGTCCTATATGTAATAGTACAGTATGATACAGGTGATTAATCTGAGGCAGTAGGTGTTAAGGTCCTATATGTAATGGTACAGTATGATACAAGTGATTAATCTGAGGCAGTAGGTGTTAAGGTCCTATATGTAATAGTACAGTGTGATACAAGTGATTAATCTGAGGCAGTAAGTATTAAGGTCCTATATGTAATAGTACAGTATGATACAGGTGATTAATCTGAGGCAGTAGGTATTAAGGTCCTATATGTAATAGTACAGTATGATACAGGTGATTAATCTGAGGCAGTAAGTATTAAGGTCCTATATGTAATAGTACAGTATGATACAAGTGATTAATCTGAGGCAGTAGGTGTTAAGGTCCTATATGTAATAGTACAGTATGATACAGGTGATTAATCTGAGGCAGTAGGTATTAAGGTCCTTTATGTAATAGTACAGTATGATACAGTTGATTAATCTGAGGCAGTAGGTATTAAGGTCTGAGCCGAAGACAGTAATCACCAATACAACGATATAAGTAAAGACGTTTGTTATTGCCAACGAGGCGGAATTCACCTGAGCCGTAGACGAGGGTGTTATGAAGCCTGCAGCGACAAATTTCCACATGCATCAAACGATTTTTTTCAAAACACTAACAAAAAAAATAAACCGATGTTGACCGGTGACCCGTGGGGGTCGACGAGCGCCCTGCCTGATACGATATATGTGATAACATTGCAGCGGGGAGAGCACGTACACTTTTCTGCACGAGTGCGGTAAACAGTCTATTGTGATAAGAGCGGGTTTTCGAATGTGTTAAAAAATTCTAAACTCAATAAAAAGGTCAGGCAGCGCCCGAGGCTAAGTAAAGTTAGACATATCGGTTACATAGTTCTTTTTAATTTAATATTATGAAAGATAATGGCTTGGGGCTAGCACGTTGTAGATATGTACCTATGCAGCAATGCAGTTCTCTGATGTTTGAAGAGATAACGGTAAAAGAAAGGCTGTATAATAAGTTATGAAGCAAGTGGTGTAATACTTTTTTAGATTTAGGTCTTAAAAGAGACTGCTTTTCCACTTGCCTTATCGTAAACATCGAGCACGGTTTAAAAGCTTGTTACTTCATCTAACGCAATCCAACGTGATGTTTGACGAAAAGGCAACGCGAAAAAAGAGTGATAATACCTGAAAACTCTGTTGGCATTCAGTAATTCCGTGATTTATTTGAATATTTTACAAAACTTGTTCTAGGAAATACGTGTTTTTTTTTAATCAATTATAAGTTTTTCAAAAAACATTGTCATTTTAAAGGTTCTTGATAAAATTTGCTAGGCTAGTATGTTGTACTTTTTTGTTATTTTTTTAATTTTTACGCGAACATTTTCAAGACATACATATAGACAAAACCTACTTGAAACGGTGAAGATTTACAGTCTTTCGTTCAACAATATACAAAAGAATTTACAAGGAATTAGTTAACAAAGTTTAAATGTCAGCGTAGTTTTAATAATAGAAGTTGCAGTTCTACAGAATGCGGCATTAAGACGTAAATACTGCGGGCTTTAGGGTTCCGCACATTTCAACACTTCTATGTACAACGTTGGACTTTTTAGGGCGGATTCAATTTCTGCGTTTTTTGACGTCCAGCGTGGTGCGGATGCGTTGCGTTAGTCGTACTGCTCACGGACGATCGTAGTTTTCATTCATGGCCCGCAGTGCGGAAACCGTGCGGCGAACGGCCGACAACAGGACGGCAACGTCACAATCACAGCGTGTTCAATTCGGTGTTCACTGGCATACAAACGCACGGCAGACAGATACGTTTTCAATTTAGGCGCTTGTTGTCGGACTGCTAACGTACTGCGACCGGCCGGCTGCGGCACGGTAAACGTGCGGCAGCTGGCTGGTTGCAGTACGCATAAATTGATTACAAAAGAAGGAAAATATTATAATAATAACTTGCTTCTGCCAGCGCCTTTGCCCGCGAAAAAATAGGTGTCTCTATTCAAACTTTGGACTCGTGTCTCATCTCCTGAATTTTGGAATATACTGCCTGTTAATTCGGATTTTCCGTCCCCTGACTTGTGCGACCACACGCTTAGGAGGGATTCCGATCACATACCTAAACAGGCGTTAGACTGGAATCCCCAAGGGAAAAAAAAGCGTGGAAGTCCTCGGCAAACCTGGCCACACCGTGCTGGCAGAAACGACGGCCATCGGATTGCCAAGGAGCGAGGTGAAGCGTAAAGCTCAAGACCAATGGGTGACTATTGTCAACGTCCTCTGCCCCAGATCTGATATAAACTAGAGCTTGACTGAGATCCCACCTCCACTGACATCCCACCATAATTATGCGTACAGCTAAAGAAATGGAATTCCCTGCCGGAGTCTGTGTTTCCTGATAGCTATAAGTCTTTAAGTCAAGAGTGAATAGATTGCTTCTAGGCAAGCGTGTTCCATCATAGCTTACCATCAGGTGAGATTGTGGTCAAACGCGAGCCTATCCATTATTAAAAAAAAAAAACCTGATGGTATGTAGTGATGCAATCGTTGATGGTGAGGCGCACTAGTTTATTAAGAGCCCTTGTGCACTTGTACTTGAGCACTTGTGCGGCCGTCTCCTTCGTTAGCATTACTGCTTCGCAGGAGGCGATCTAGTCTAAGGTTCTAAACAGACGGACTGCATTTCAACTGCAATCCAATTGTAAATTGCAGTTTGATTGCAGTTGACATGACTGCAATTAAATAGAACTGCAAACCAAACGTGCGGTCCGATTGCAGTCGTGTGAACTGCACTCCGACTGAATCCGAACTGCATTACACCCACCTGCCCGCACGCTCCGCCCTCCCGCGTATGATGCAGTTCGGATGCAGTCGGTGTGCAATTCACACGACTGCAATCGAACCGCACGTCTGATTTGCAGTTCTATTGCAGTCGTGTCAACTGCATTCAAACTTTACTTAAACTGCAATTTGCAGTTGGATTGCAGTTAAAATGCGGTCCGTCTGTTTAGACCCTAACCAAATGCGGGAATACCCGTTTTACATGAAGGGACACTTTATCAGATCTATTTGACGTCAATATAGTAAAAGTCATTAAATCTCAATAAGACATTCAACTTTTTATTGTTTTCTAATAGGTTAGAATATAGATAACATACAAATTGAGCAATTACAATGAATGACTAAGAAAAAGTCCCGATAGAAAAATCCAAATCGATACCAATCAAAGTTATGAAATAGTTGTTAATTAAGAATTAAATCAAAATACTAAGATAGAGTAAGAACACTACTAACAAAGTAGCCTTAATAGGGAATGTATACATGTCAGACATGTAGGCACGGGCTTGCGGACGGCGAGCAATGGGTAGCTTACCGTCCAACCGAAAAAGATTTCTAATGAAAAGACAAGTTAAATATCACTCGACGTACAGGTTGAACAAGACCCGTACCAACAAAACCGGTTCGCGCTTGACAAAATTATTTTTTTTTGCTCGACAACTCTACGATTGGCAAGATGCCAGACGGCACGCTAGGTCGATGCAACTCAATAAAATGCCAAATTGAATTGTTACAGTTGACAAGTTTAAATTCTTATTCTAGTGCTTTGGAATTCAGTGTTATATGAAAGATTAAAATCTTCATACATAGCAGAGGGAATGGACCGTAATCCACCAAGCGGGCCCAGTGCGTGTCTTCGATTTTTTTGGTTCTAGAACATGCCGGTTTATTTATTTATTTATTTATTTATTTAAACTTCATGTACAATAGTGATACATAGGCGGACTTAATGCCACAAGGCATTCTCTACCAGTCAACCTTTTCCTCACGATGTTTTACTTCTCCGTTTTTGAGAGCAGTGGTGATGCATTAAATTACACACAGTAATGCTCCTGGTTGGGTTTGAACCCGCGACCTACAACTCGTATGCCCGGGCCTTTACCACTCGTCAGACGGCCGACGATCAACGGCCTTTGGTGTGGTTTGTTGTTTGACGTGAATAAACACTTTTTCTTTCTATTATTGAACGCCGTCCGGTAACTGTCCGGACCAAGCCCAAGTCGTCGACGGCGCGCACTGTTCCCGCGCGCCTCAAGGAGTTGTCAGCAACAGCAGGGACCCAGTACGAAGTACGCTCGAGCCCCGGTACGAAGGCTAGAAGGAACGGGGTGGGTCTTTTAGTCAGTAAGAGTCTGACACTATCTCCCGCTCCGCCCAAGGTCGAGGGATGCCAATGCATCATTTTTCCAACCATAAAAAAAAAACAATAATTGAACTACTAGATCCATAGAAATATATATCTATGACTAGACCCAACAAAACAAAAAACTGTACCCAAGGACCGATCATAAAGATTAAAAACAAACAAAATTGTTTTGGCGAACGCTTACACACAATGGATTTAATTTAAGAATGTGTTTTTCTTGTATTTATAGAAAATAGAACGGCTGTCTCGCTGTTTAAACCACTAAGTGGGGTCGACATATGAATTGGTTTGATCTAAATACACATTAGAAACGATCGACGTCTTATTTAGACGGGATTAGTCGCAAAGTGCCACTTTCGCAAAATGTCATATTGTCAAATGGTCGTATTCCCCCAAGTCGTCGACGGCGCGCGCTGTTCCCGGGCGCCTCAAGGAGTTGTCAGCAACAGCAGGGGCCCAGCCGGGTCGAAGCCTACTGGGGCCAGGGTTTAGCTTCGAAAGGGAAGCTCGGTCCCAGTAATGAAAGGCAAGACGGAGCGGGGTGGGTTCTTTAGTCAGTAAGAGTGTGACACTATCTCCCGCCCCGCCAAAGATTGAATGATTTTTACCCACCAAAAAAAAAAACATAGTCATATTCTCAAAACGTCATATTAGCAAATTGCCATTTTCGCAAAAGGACTTTTCGCTTAATGCCATTTTGTATCATTGTCATAATAACCCATTAAAGTTACGTGTAACGTCACGCCGTGGTGCATTTTTTTGTTATTCGTCTTAGTTATTTTTTGTTTAAACGAAAAAAAAAAAATACGTGTCCAATATTTTTTTATAATCTAAAATACGGACTAAATAAAATGTAATTATTTTGACCCTGGAAACTACCCAATTATATTTTCAAACCATCCATACAAAATTTAATTGAAATCGGTCAGGCCGTTTAAGAGTTAAGTGATAAACAAACGTACAGAAGAATAATATGTACATATAGATATCTAAATGACCGTCCTAACCGGTCTCCGCTTATCAACTGGCGTAATTACCATATTTTATAATATATATATATGTATATAAGTATAAATGTTAATATGTCAGTAGATTTAGGTAGTTAGGTGGACGGCGATAGCGGACCTTGACCCGTGGGCGTGGGGATAGTGATTACAGCAATCTATTTGAATTTATGGACTAGCTTGTGCTAGCGGATTCGCTTACGTAAAAGTAGATTTTTCCATAAAAACTAAGGGCAACCGTTTTTTTTTAAGCAGTGTAATTTGGAAAATTCTCTCTTACTGCTTAAAACACAAAACCATTAAAATCAACTTTAATTTCGGAAGTCGGTATTTCTGTAATAGTTTTGCCTCTTCGTTATTTAAGGAGTACCTTTTTCTCATGACAATTCTAATAAGCCCCAACACGGCTAGGATACATTGATTAATTACGAAGTTCCGGTGCCTATCTTCAGGCTCCATTATCATCATCAGGTCATTTCGATGATACCATTTTCAATATATTTATTCAGAACCAATCATTATTTGTATTATCGTAGTTGTATTACTATGTTTATTGTGATATCTGTGTGAATATGAACTTCCGTTGGCCATTTCTGGTCTTCGTCACCAGTTCCACTTCATCAAATGTCATTTTTTGACTGTAAATGCTTAAGTCTTAGATGAAAATACCATAAGAACTACTAAAGGAGTTGTCAGCAACAGCAGGGCGCCAGCCGGGTCGAAGCCTACTGGGGCCAGGGTTATCCGAAAGGGAGCTCGAGTCCCGGTATGAAGGCTAGAAGGAACGGGGTGGGTCTTTTAGTCAGTAAGAGTCTGACACTATCTCCCGCTCCGCCCAAGAGCGGGGGATGTCATAGGATGATTTTTTCCCACCATAAAAAAGGCTGATCGTTGTGGTGACACATGGATGATGTCTATGTCAAACAATGTACGTCTTTCGGCTGAAATGAAAATGCCATAAGGTGGACCGATGACCTGGTTAGGGTCGAGGGAATCCTATAGATACTAGACGTAAGAAGAGATCGGTTTTCTGACACTTGAGGAAGACCTATTTCCATCAATGGACATCTTTCTCCAGAAACGATGATATCCGACAAATAACACCGCATTGCCTCGGGCGTTGCGAAGTTGTGTTGCGAAAACTGTCTGCGAAAAACTGTCGTGTCTGAGAACCATAAAGGTCATCAGGTCAGAGGCTAACCTTGCCACATCTATTGATTAACTTCTACACAATAAAGTAGGAAGTGAACAAGCATCTATAGTATGCTATTGGAAAGTTTATAGTGCATGTTATGTAGCATCGAAATGCGTAGGTAAGGCCCCATTTTGCATTTCCATAAAACGTTTGTTGATTGAGTTTACCGTTTTTAAGGGCTTGACGATGAGTGTGCTAATGGGGATTTTTTTCTATTTTTAGGTAAGAAAATCATCTAATGACATCCCTCCCAATATTTCCGGACGGTTGGTCGGCGAGCTGCTCATTGCTCGCCGTCCGTAAGCCCGCGCTTACAGTAGCCGGAAATCGGGTTCGGAATCCCGGCGGCTGGGGCGCGAGGGCCATTGTCTCGTGCGTGCCTCCTTTGCTAGCATTACTGCTTCGCAGGAGGTGACTGCCTGCCACTCCTCCTCGCTCCGGACTATGGCCTGGCGCGATTTACCGCGTTTATATTATAAACAGAGAGAGTAAGGATTGAGGATACGGCTCGAAGGACCATCCACAGGTCATGTGTCCAACGCAGGCGCGGAGTGCGGTTACTGTCCGAATCAAGCCCAAGTCGCGTTCCACACGCGCATATCAAAGAGATGAGATGTCATGGGTCCACCACCTTAAAAAGGTCATGTGTGTGTACTTCTACCATTTAATCAGCTCCACTGAAGAATGATAAAACCACTGAGCCACAGTCTGCACTAGTAAGACAAAGTTATTAAAATATTTACCATTGTGTCTCGAACAATGCTGTCTGCACGTATCATGTCTATATAATATATAAACAATGTACCGTCATGTTGAAACGGTTCGGAGCCAACGTATTCGTGAAGTTCGGATGCTTTGGAAATACGTGAATGTGGTGGAAAACTGGCTTTTTGTTCCATTTCGATGACGTGTATCTTGTCGATTGGTCCGCCGAGTGTTGACGTGTCTGACACGCCAGGGTCGTGTTTGGGTAGAAATCATCCAGATGACACCCCACACCCTTGGGCGGAGTGGGAGATAATGTCAGACTTTTCATCTTCATCATCATCAGCCTTTTTAATGTTGGGACTCAGGCCATCTCTCTAGGAGAGGGAACGGACCGTAATCCACCACGCAGGCCCAGTGCGGATTGGTGAATGTCACATGTTTTCGAATTTATGCCGGTTTCCTCACGATGTTTTCCTTCACCGTTTTGAGAGCAGTGGTAATAAAATAAATTACGCAAAATAATGCGCCTGGCTTGGTACGCAGTTAGAGTTCAGGACCTATATAGTGCTATTAGCTGTCTCCCGTGGTTTTACACGGGTTTTTGGTTAATATTTGGAAAATTATTTTTTCTATTTAAACTAGAAGATCTGGAGATGAATAAATAAACTCTTTAGCTAGGATTATCTACATACTCCATTTTTTGACCCCGAATATGTAACTGTGACCTACTGGTTTTTAGGGTTCCGTAGTCAACTAGGAACCCTTATAGTTTCGCCATGTTTGTCTGTCCGTCTGTCTGTCTGTCTGTCTGTCCGTCTGTCTGTCCGTCCTCGCTTAATCTCTGTGACCGTTAGCACTAGAAAGCTGAAATTTGGTACCAATATGTATATTAATCACGCCGACAAAGTGGTAAAATAAAAATTGGAAAAAAATGTTTTATTAGGGTAGCCCCCCTATATGTAAAGTGGGAAGTGATTTTTTTTTTAATTTCAACGCTAACGTGTGATATATCGTTGGACACAAAAATGAATAGGGGTTTACTAAAATCATTTTTTGATAATGTCAATAATTTCGGAAATAATCGCTCCAAAAGTAAAAAACAATGTGTCCCCCCCCCTCTAACTTTTGAACCATAAGTTTAGAAAATATGAAAAAAATCTGAGAAGTAGAACTTTATAAGGACTTTCTAGGAAAATTATTTTGAACTTGATGGAAAGAACAGTTTTTGTACAAAAAAGACAAAAGGGTTCTACAAAATAATTTCTGGACTAAGTTTGTAGTATAATCGTAGCAAGCATTTTTTTAAACTCATAAGTGGGTACACTTTATTGTGACGGACGGGAAACTACGGAACCCTACACTGAGCGTGGCCCGACACGCTCTTGGCCGGTTGTTTTTTTTTTGTGGTGGGAAATCATCAAATATCACCTTCCGTTTTGGATGAAGCGAGAGGGTGTGTCATAATTTTATTGATAAAACCCCAACTGTGTCCTTCAGTTACCCCTTGCGTTCCGGAACCCAAAAATCCCCGTGGCCCTACCGGACATCGGCCATACTGGGACCCTACGATTTTACTGACATCTCTTTGAGGAGTGGTGATGGTAATGATGTGGACAGCGTGCTACCCATTGCTCCCCTCGTGACTCCCGACGCCCGAGGCCATCGTTCGCTGTGCCGTTACCTCACGGTAGCGATAATCCCGCAGCACTAACCTAGTTATTTTCCCGAGTTGCTAACTCTAAAACGACTTTCATTTGACTTTTAACACCCACGTCTTATTTCTACCAAAACTGTAGATGGAAAAAATACTACGTAAAATCTAGACATATATAGACACAAGCATAATTAAGAAAAACCGGGCAAGTGCGTTACGGGCTCGCGCTCTGAGGGTTCCGTACAAATTTACGCATGAAAACAGTTCAAATTCTCAAATCGAGTCTCAAACATTTTTCCGAATCGCAATTTTTTTTATTTTTTTGTGATGTGTACAGTTTTCAGATTTTTTTCCAAACTTTTGCTATGAGACCTTGCCTCATGCCAAACTTCAGGATTCTATGTCAATGGGAAGTACCCAATGAGAAATTGCCTTGAGAATGTCGAAATATACGTTTTTGCGACATAAACAGCCGCATCTTAGAAGTTTGATTTTTTTTGTAGTTTCAAGGGACCGCAAACCTGAGTATACGATTGACGTATGGTATGGCTGACGAACGAACGGAAGGACGGACAGCAAAATAATCTTATCAAGGGATTTTTTTCTGCGGGTAAAAATCATCTAATGACATCCCTCATGAGCGGGAGATAGTGTCAGACTATTGCTGACTAAAAAACCCACCCCGTTCCATCGTTACCATTCATAAAGGGGCCAAGCCTTCCTTCCAGAAGCAGATCCTTAGCCCCAGTAGACTTCGACCCTGCTGGGCCTCTACGGTTGCTGCCAACTCCTTGAGGCGCGCGGGGATCTTATAAGGGTTCGGTTTATATTTCTGAGGTACGGAATCCTAAAAATCAACTACGTAGGTACGAAATCACGCGACCAAGTATTTCAAGTCTGGTTAGTTTTTTTAAATGATCCGGACAAATAAATGTCAAATGATTGAACGTTGAAGGCCGATAGTGATAGGTGGATAAAAATTAATGAAAACGATGTCGATATTTCAAAATCAAAAGATAAAAGTGAAAGAGTGGAAACGTAACTAGGTTTTGGTTTTGTATAGAAAAAGTCAAGGAGAAAGTTACAAAGAGCATGTATATTGAAACTAAATCAGAAAATTGTGGAATCATTTCTGAACTTCACCCCTGAATATTTATTTATTTTTATAAGCACATACAATTACAAGCCCGCGTCTATGTTGGCCGGAAATCGGGATCAGAATCCCGGCGACGGCGGCGGCGATAACGCCGTTGCCTGATGCGTTCGGCCTCCTCCTTTGCGAGCATTACTACTTCGCAGAAGTCGGCGACCGCCTGCCACTCCTCCTCGCTCCGGACCATGGCCTCAACCAAGGCCCGGCGCGAGAGGTCTCCGCCGCCGATTAACAGGTATACCTACCCAAGGTAACAAAAGTAGTCGCAAAATAGCCTAGCACTCAGAGATACCACCCACAAACTGTTCAAATATCCATTAGTGCATGCAACATACATACATAATGAACAGTCGATGTTCAGTCTCAAGCAGCACCCTGGAGAATCGGCACAAGTTACATAGAGGACAACACACTTAGTGTCACCCTCTGGAATTCCGCCAATGTGCAAGAAAAAATGTCTACCCGTAATGAGACACTATTGAGTGTTTCTATCGCCCGAGTCACGGGTGCGAACTTTAACAAAGTGCGGGCTACCGGGACTTTAAACATCCTTTCCCTCGGTCCTGAGCGTAGCCTACTGTTAAATATATCTTGACTTGACCCATCGACTTATATTCTATTGATAGACAAGCAAATTCATGGAAACTATTTGTCAAATAACTGAAAACTTAAAACTAAAGTTAGCTGCAGCGCTATAATTAGCATTATGTCGTGTTAATAGATCTATTAGAACATACAGCGCGAAAATAGCTATTAGAGGATACTGTTTTCACGATCAAAATGTCGTAAGCGATCGCCACTCCAATAGCCCGATTCACGTAAAATCAAACAAGCCAAATATCGTTGAAGTTTTATAGTCGTTCGATCGACGTTCTTTTCAAAAGCGGTATTCACGATCTATCGACTTATTGCCAGTTACATTAATAAGTTTCCTACCAGGACAAAGTAATACAGTTTTTTTTTTTAATCTTCGAATATCAAACGACTTTAAAAACGATGTCGTTCAAACTCGATTGATGGATGTGAATACGGAAATGGTCTAAACGACTAAATCGCTACGATATCGTTACGGTTTTCATTACGTGAATCAGGCTACAGAACCTTTAGGCCCCAACGGCCATCTGTTCTGCAAGCATTGCCATTTAAGTTTGGCAATTCTTCGTTCTATGTCGGCAACCTTGGCTCTCCTGCGGATATCTTCATTTCTTATTCGATCAAGCAGGGAAACGCCGAGCATCGCGCTTTCCTTTGGGTTAACTTTAAGACTTCTGATGAGGTCCATTGTTTCGGCACCATTATATGTCATCACTGGCAACACGCTCTAGGCATAGACTTTCGTCTTGAGACGCTGCAGTATGATTAATATTATTTTTTTGTCAATTAAAGCTAGATGAGGCCAGTGTTTCCTAGCTGACTACCCTGAGAAGAAACACCGAAACACCAAAACAAACTCAGCAGCCGAAGCTTCCCGAACGCTGCCCAGCCGAGTCGGATATTAGTATGTGATACAGCTGTAAATACCGACTGTAAAGACCATTTAACTCTTCAATTTATTTGATATTTAATTCGGAAAACAGTAATAAAACACAAAAATTATCGTCTCCGAAGCCATCACCTCAAACGATAAGTTTTTTTTTTTTTCTTAAAAATATCTCTACACCGTGATACTATTACAGTTCATAAAATATAATTTTAACGCGTATAGCGTAGCAACAACTGCAGTGTCGCTGTCTCGCTCTAACTTAAGGTCCCAACTCCCGAGCAGTTCTATAAAACAGTGACTTTCTGAAGCCTACTCCTCGGTAACGGCTTTGTAAATAGGTTTAAAAAAAATAAGTATATGTTTATTATAAAATGTAAGTACAACATTATCAACATATGATTTATTGACTAATACTTTCCCCAAAAAAACCACAACGTGATATCTTTTATTTTCCCAACTCCTTTCAAACGACTTTGATTTAAAAAAATATTTATACCTAAAAAATAATTGCTGGTTGTGTTCTTCAGAATCTACATACATAGCATATGTAAATCAATCAATACTTCGCTAATAAAATGGGTTTAAAGGTCAGCGGAGTTAGAGCGCAGCTGGCCCGAATTAAATGCACAGATACTCGTGCTGCCGCATAGAGCCCCGCTGACGTTTAAACCATTTTCTTTGGGAAATATTGATTGATTTACATGTAAATTCTGAAGAAAACTTAAACAACTAATTTTTTGTATAAACATATTTCTAAAGTTCAAAGCCGTTTGACAGGAGCAGGGAAAATTAGCAAAAAAAAACTTTTTTTTTGCAAATATATTAATCATACGAAAAAAAAAATCAAAGCATTTATTTCAAATACCATTTGCAGGCACTATTGAATAGTCAATGTCGATCAGTCCAAAAAAGTGAAGCTAAATTGCACGTTAACGTGCAAGAAACTCCTTGGACACTCTTTTAAATCATACGAGTATTATGGGTAAACTGTCTGCTTAAATGTTAATAATGTAATTTTTTTTTTTCAAATCTATTTACTCAGCCGTTACCGGGAGCAGGCTTTAGAAAGTCACTGTTTTATAGCACTGCTCGGGATTTGGGGCCCTAAGTTAGAGCGAGACGGCGATACTGCAGTTGTTGCTACGCTATACGCGTTAAAATTATCTTTTATCTGAACTGTAATAGTATCACGGTGTGGAGATATTTTTAAGAAAAAAAAAAAAACTTCGATTGAGGTGATGTTTTATGACACTAGATGGGTGCAAGGACCTTAAAACTTACATGTATTGTTCTCTCTTTCGCACTAACCACGCGATCGTTCCATCGAATCGTGCGCAATCAACATTTTATTTAGTTATTTTTACGAAGCGAAGCGATGAAAAATTATTCGTTTTTTGATCAAAGTAATAATCTTTGGCAAAGTGAGGTGTGTCGAGATTCGCAATTCACTAAATCAGGTTTTGTTAGCCAATTTCTGACCTTCAAAATTATATAAAGATTTGAAATAATTATGTAAGCAAGAACGTGAATGGTACAGACGTAGCTAGATTTTGTTAACCCAGACAAATCCTAATAATATTACTTAGTGTGATTAATTTCATCACCACTAGTAGTGATTCATCATTGTCACACAGTTTAGCCACACTTCTTGACCAATTCATAGTAAATTAGAAGACTGTGATTACATTGTCTAACTGAAGTAAACCTTGCAGACAGCTCTCAAAACGGTGAAGGAAAACATCGTCAGGAAACCGGCATATCCTAGAACCAAAAATTCGAAGACAAGTGACATCCACAAACCAGCACTGGGCTTGGTATATTACGGCCCATTCCCTCCGCTAGAGAGAAAAAACGAACCTATCAATAATTAAAAAAAAACCCAAGTCTCATAAACTAGCTGCTGTCAGCGGACACCTCCCGCTCTTGGGCGGAGCACGAGGTTGTGTCAGACTTTTCATCATCATCATCAGCCTTTTGAATGTATCCACTCCTTTTTTTTTAATGTGGGAAAATCATCCAATGTCAACCCCCGCTCTTGGGCGGAGCGGGAGATAGTGTCAGACTCTATCTGACTAAAAGACCCACCCCGTTCCTTCTAGCCTTTATACCGAGGCTCGAGCTGTCTTTCGAAACTAACCCTGGCCCTAGTAGGCTTCGACCCAGCTGGGTCCCTGCTGTTGCTGACAACTCCTTGAGGCGCGCGAAAATGTACCCACTGCTGGGACTCAGGCCTCCTCTGCAGGAGAGGGAATGGGCCGTAATGCACCACGCGGACCCAGTGCGGGTCGATGGATGTCACACGTCTTCGAATTTTTGGTTCTAGGACATGCCGGTTTCCTCACGATGTTTTCATTTCCTTTGTGTTCTGTGAACCATAAGAAAAGAAAAAAAAACACAAGACGACAAAATGTTAACTTTCCTAAGAAAACTTTCATAATATAACTGAATATATTTTCAGTGTCATAACTTCAAAAGATCAAGGCAGTTCACTAACCTGTTCTGTCGACCTTTAAATATTGTTCTCAATATTAAAATTCCATAATTACAAATTAATATAAGGTACGCTGACATTGAGGTCTTTGGTAACGATCACGCGATATAGTTTAAGTTTTTATTATACAAAAGAAAAGAGAACAATCTTTTGTAGCCGAAAAAGCAATATGCCATCAAAAACATTATTATTAATTTAAGTAAACATTGATTTATCAAACAATCGATAAGACAAGTAGCAAATATATAACATCGATACATTTTTAAGCTATTGCATAGCTTCTATCGCGGGCCTTGAGCGTGGAGACCGAATCCAGAAATTCCGTAACGAAAATAACCTTACACCCCCCACTCATTTGTTTTCTTATCGGTCACCACGCTCAAAAAGTGTAACTTTAATTTTATTAATATCAAAGAAAAAAAAAAAACGAAGGAAAAAAATACTGCATAAATAAATAATTATAATTGCATAAGTTGATAAAAAATGCTATGCAATAGCTTTACCGCGGCAGTCCCCGAGTGCCACACGTCTTTTTTTTTACTAAATGCACTTTTTGTCTGTCTGACTGTTTGTTCCGGCTAATCTTCGATATCACTGCACCGACTTTGACAGTGACTGTACCCCAGTAGGGTCAAAGTCTACTGGGGCTAAGGGTTTATTTCTGAAAGGGAGGCTCGCCCGTGGTATGAAAGGCAACGAAGGTACAGGGTGGGATTTTAGTCAGTAAGAGTCAGACACTATCTCCCGCTCCGCCCAAGGGCAGGGGATGTCATCTGGATTTACCCACCGAAAAAAAATAGGACTTTCACTGGTAGACAACTGATATTATAAGTAGTAAGTAAGGCCACTTTTAGATCAAGAATTAAGCTAGAACTACACAGCTCACTCGTATGTCACATACCCCGATCTGGGTGCGTCGGTCGCCATACATTTTATATAGAAACTAGACTTGTAGAGCTACACTAGATCCACGCCACGCGACGTCGTTCTACGTACAAATTAGGCGAGTTACACGTGTGTCGGCGCCTAATTTACTCCAAAATTTAAAAAAAAAACTAAATGGCATTGTGCTGTTTTTAGGGTTCTGTAGCCAAATGGCAAAAAACGGAACCCTTATAGATTCGTCATGTCTGTCTGTCTGTCTGTCCGTCCGTATGTCACAGCCACTTTTTTCCGAAACTATAAGAGCTATACTATTGAAACTTTGTAAGTAGATGTATTCTGTAAACCGCATTAAGATTTTCACACAAAAATAGAAAAAACCGGCCAAGTGCGAGTCGGACTCGCCCATGAAGGGTTCCGTAGCAACAAGTAACATAATATAAAAGTTCTTGTAAATCTTGTAATGTGTTGTAACTTTGATCGATGTTTTAGTAATAGTGTATTTTTTTTTTCGATTTATGACGCATTAAAAAAAAACTACTCACTAGATTTCGTTCAAACCAATTTTCGTTGGTAGTTTTTATAGTAATGTACATCATATATTTTTTTTAGTTTTATCATTCTCTTATCTTAGAAGTTAGAGGGGGGGGGGGGGGACACATTTTACCACTTTGGAAGTGTCTCTCGCGCAAACTATTCAGTTTAGAAAAAAATGATATTAGAAACCTCAGTATCATTTTTGAAGACCTATCCATAAATACCCCACGCGCATGGGTTTGACGAAAAAATTTTTTTGAGTTTCAGTTCTATGTATGGCGACCCCCAAAATTTATTACTTTTTTTCTATTTTTGAGTGAAAATCTTAATGCGGTTCACAGAATACATCTACTTACTAAGTTTTAACAGTATAGCTCTTATAGTTTCGGAAAAAAGTGGCTGTGACATACGGACGGACAGACAGACAGACATGACGAATCTATAAGGGTTCCGTTTTTTGCCATTTGGCTACGGAACCCTAAAAAGCAATAAATTTTGGGGGTCCCCATACATAGAACTAAAACTCAAAATTTTTTTTTTTCATCAAACTTATGCGTGTGGGGTATCTATAGATAGGTCTTCAAAAATGATACTGAGGTTTCTAATATCATTTTTTTCTAAACTGAATAGTTTGCGCGAGAGACACTTCCAAAGTGGTAAAATGTGTGTGTGTCCCCCCCTCTAACTTCTAAAATAAGAGAATGATAAAACTAAAAAAAATATATGATGTACATTACTATAAAAACTGCCAAGGAAAAATGGTTTGAACGAAATCTAGTAAGTAGTTTTTTTTTAATGCGTCATAAATCGAAAAAAATACACTATTTTTAAAACATCGATCAAAGTTACAATACATTACAAGAACTTTTATAGTATGTTACTTGCTGCTACGGAACCCTTCATGGGCGAGTCCGACTCGCACTTGGCCGGTTTTTTTATATTTCGAGTCTGACGCGAATGAAGTCGCAAGCACCAGTTAGTTTGTACAAAAAAGAACCGTTATCCGCCAATATTTTCCTTATAAAAAATGCGATACGATTACTACAAGTGCATTTAATAATCAGTTGAAACATTGATAGTACTAGACAAAGGTTGATAACCCTCACCACTTTATCACCAGTCCTTTGAAATTGACTCCATTATTGAAAGGCTGGCGATTGACCACCATCTCACCTGATGGTAAGCGATGACGTGGCCGACGATGGAGCACGCTTGCTTAGAAGTTAACCTGTTCACTCTTGACTTAAAGACCTTTAGATTGTAGCTATCAGGAAACACAGACTCCGGCAGGGAATTCCACTCCTTGGCTGTACGCACAATAAATATAATATAATAATATATAATATTCCACAACTATCACACAGCGCCGTCTAGTCCCAAGCTAAGCAGAGCTTGTGTTATGAGAACTAGACAACTGATAAACATACTTATATATTTCTAAATACATACATATTATAGATAAATTACACCCAGACACAGAACAAATGATCGTGCTCATCACACAAACATTTGTCCTGGGTGGGAATCGAACCCACGACCTCCGGCATAGCAGTCAGGGCTACTAACTACTAGACCAACAGGCCAGTCAAAGGTAAGTCAAATGGTAAGCGATGATTGCTGAAAGCTGGTCTAAAAGTAAACTATTCACTCTTGACTTAAAGACCTCTGGATTGTAGCTATCAGGAAACACAGACTCCGGCAGGGAATTCCACTCCTTGGCTGTACGCGCAATAAATGTGTTCTCAAAACGCTTTGTGAGTATGGATGGGATGTCTACTATGTATCGGTGCCGCCGTACGTCTAGTGTGTAGTACCATGTATTCATGTCGCTAACCAGGTACCATAACTTTAGTGATTTTTCATAAAACAGTTTTAAAATTTTGTACAAAGATTCTTTATACACCGTTAAATTTTAATTGTTTTAATCCCGTGGAGGGTCGATCCGTTAGTTTGTACGCAACGCCGACAACTACCTACAGGTCATTGGACTCGCTTAGCTGACGTTTTCTTAAAGAAATTAATTTCGTACATGCGTAAATTAGTACGAGTTTTATAATAAAGGTACGTTATTTTTTAATTTTATCTTTACAAATCGAAACGATTAAAATTTAGCGGTGTATAAAAATACTAGACAGATTTTTCAGGCTGTATAGATGGGATGTCCACTATGTACCAGTGGCGCATCACCGTAGGTCCGACGATGGAACGGACTGGACGGAATTAAATTAAGCAATCATATTCCGTCCGCGCAATCGCGCGTTCGTTACGATACAGTTGGTGGCAAGCCTTACATCTCAATTCTCATACTTTAGATACCCATTTAAGGTCAATCACCATTTAAAACTTCACTATTGCGGCAACCACGTTAGCTATAAAAATAAAATAAAACAAAATCAACTCGATACGAAGTTTACACAATGCTAGAGTTGCGAAAATTTAAAAAACCCGTTGAACTTGAATATATTGAACTTTTAAGTTATGAAAGTCGTATAGTCAGCTCGTTTTCTTAATTAGTGGATGTAGAAGGACGTTTGTGAGTAAAAGTAGTCTAAAAGACCAATTCTCCAATAAAACAAAATTACGAATGCACTCATTCTTTTTTTATGCCTTGACGTTCTAAATTCAAATATTTGAATACCAAGTTTCTACTCAATGACAAGAAGTGTCAAAAATCATCAATACAAAACTTTTTGGCGGGATTTCTTCAAGTGAAGTTCATTGGCTGATTTAATTATTCGCAAATTGATTCCTATTGGATATTGTTATGTAAAATGGGTGTAGTATTGTATATCAAGTGTCTGCGCAACTGGACAATATGTGGAATCATTGAAACAAGAGCGATCTGGGTAAAATAGTAAAATAAATACTGGTCAAACGCAAGCCTATCCATAATAAAAGAAAATGAAGTTGAGAATTATACTATACTGTTGGTTGATTACCTCAACGAAGTTTGTCGAGAAGGTTGACTTGATACATTTGCTGCCTAATACTACAAAAATATTAGCCACAGAATGTGTACATCCATATTCTAATGGTAAACCAATATTCATTCAAAGACATGACTTAAAGGCCTTAGTATCGAAGTCAAAACCGTAAACCAAAAAAATATATTCTTTTTTTAAGTCGGATCGAACTCAAACGATGAAATGAAATACGAACATCATTTTTTTTTTTATTGACAGGCTCGTGTTTGACCTTTATATCACCTAATGGTAAGCAATGATATGGTCGATTGAGCACGCAAATAAAGATAAAAAAATGTTGGGCATCATGTTAGAGGACATTTTGTCCCTTGATGTTCCTAAGGAACTTGTAACAAAAATAGAAATTGACACAAAAATTACACTTTCAACCACACACAAAGCCCACTTTTTTTTTCGGTTAGAAAACATCATACTGACTAAAAACCCACTCCAGTTCCTTCGTTGCCTTTAATACCGGGGAATGAACAACTTTTCGGAGCTAACCCTAGCCCCAGTAGGCTCCGAACCAACTGGGCCCCTGCCGTTACTGACTCCTTGAGGCAGACATAAGCCCACTCAAATTTTAACCCACTTTATACAACAAGACAGCTGATACATAAATAAGTAGTACAACACTAGCTAGCAATATAAATAGTAAATAGACTTGTATATAAACAAACACATAAATATATTTACCGTCCTCCATATGTGACAATAACAATTATAGCTAGCTTGGTAGCTCGCCAGTTCTAAATTAGTTTATCGTCTAGACAACTGATTTCTCTTACAAGATATTTTTTTCTTGGTAAATCTACAGCTGGGGTATAGATACCGGCATGGATCTTGAGCGCTGGCTTCAAGTTGCGCAGAAGTCAAATATACGGTCTCTTTAGTGGTACGAAGTGCGTACGCGGGGGCGGGGAGTGTCATAGATGTCACGATTGGCTCGCAAATATATGGAATGCGCAAAGCAATCCCCACTCTAACGACGAGCGCTCAAGATTCGTGTCGATACCTGTATATGGTGGTGGAATTAGTCGAAAGAGTTAAAACGACCCTGGATCACAAATAAATTAAAATTTATGAGAATTCAAAGAATGTCCGACGATGATACAGAGAATTATTGATACTTTTTATACATAAGGTTCTTCTGTTAGTTAACAATGATCAAGATCTCTTAATCAACCTTGATTATTGAACCAATGTTGACTATATCAATTACATTTTGCCCTAATAATTAGCTAAGTCGTTTGACTTTAGACTCTATCGAGAAAGGCTTTTATATACAATCACGCTACGACAAATGGGAGTGAAGCAGTACTTAACCAAAGACACGGAGACAGCTCGTAAGCTGTAATCTACATTGCGAAAAGAACTATATAACTATAACCATGCGAGCAAAGCCATAAGCCAGAAACTAGTTAATAAATAAACACGAAAATCGATCGTTCTGTCGGTTCGCCTGTAAATTATTAAGTTAAATTCGAAGACATGTGACATCCACTAACCCGAATTGGCCCCGTGTGGTAGATTACGGCCCATTCCTTCTCCTAGAGAGGAGGCCTGAGTCTCAACAGGAATATTATAAGGCCGACTATGTTATACTTTTTATAGTCAATTTTTTTTTGTTGCTAACGCTGCCTTAGTTAGGGAGTTATTTATCGATAGAATCATCAATAAACATGGAAACGCAAGTAAACAAGGTGTAAGGGACAGCCCTCCACAAACTTTAAGGGCTTGCTCAGTAGATGAAACTGAACAACGTATAACTAATTTTTTTTACAGGAATCGAAAAAAAAATTCGGCTTCACACAAACTATCCAATCAAGTTTATAATTTTGTATGGTGAGGCGGATTTTTTTTTTCCGATTCATGAAAAAATTTTTTGTGGAAGGTTGTTCAGTTGCGTCTACTGAGCAAGCCCTTAAAGTTTGTGGAGGGCTGTCCCTTACACCTTGTATGTGTCGTGGCCAGATCTTAGAAATTGAACACGTCATGATATGGCGAAGTAAAATTGACCAGACCGTCTTAAACGTTGAACATTGATGACATTTCAATCCTCGTTTCCGCTGAAATGTTTTACTCTTTTGTAGCGTTAGGCTGCCCGCCCACGTCCGATAATCGGTGACAGATTTTTTGTAGGAGAAAAATAGAACACACTGATAGCAATAGTGCAACGCACACGTCCTACAAAAAGTTGGTCAGAAATACAGAAATTTGTTACAAATTTTATCTTTACAAATCGATTGTGTTTCATGTACCGGATCGACCCTCCACGGGATAAAATTTAGTGGTGTATACAAAAACGGCCCGATTATATCTGTCCTACAAAAAGTCTGTCGTGGGCGGGCAGCCTTATAGTAACAGTCAGTTTTTACTTTATACCCGACTACGGCAAAGCCAAAGGAGTGTAAGTATTTTCATCTGTTCTCTAATAGCTCCTAATCTAGTAATCTGATTTCGACATATGAGGTATCCGTTAGAACCGTCTTAATCGTCCGCTGAACATAGGCTACGTAACGTGTCGCAAAACTGGATACCGCGCCTTCTAGCGGCCAAAAAGTAAAGTGAAAAACCGGGCAAGTGCGAGTCGGACTCGCCCATGAAGGGTTCCGTAGCAGCAAGTAACATAATATAAAAGTTCTTGTAATGTATTGTAACTTTGATCGATGTTTTAATAATAGTGTATTTTTTTCGGTTTATGACGCATTAAAAAAAAACTACTTACTGGATTTTGTTCAAACCAATTTTCGTTGGTAGTTTTTATAGTAATGTACATCATATATTTTTTTTAGTTTTATCATTCTCTTATCTTAGAAGTTAGAGGAGGGGGGACACACATTTTACCACTTTGGAAGTGTCTCTCGCGCAAACTATTCAGTTTAGAAAAAAATGATATTAGAAACCTCAGTATCATTTTTGAAGACCTATCCATAAATACCCCACACGCATGGGTTAGATGAAAAAAAAATTTTTGAGTTTCAGTTCTATGTATGGGGACCCCCAAAATTTATTGCTTTTTTTCTATTTTTGTGTTAAAATCTTGATGCGGTTCACAGAATACATCTACTTACAAAGTTTCAACAGTATAGCTCTTATAGTTTCGGAATAAAGTGGCTGTGACATACGGACGGACGGACAGACAGACAGACAGACAGACAGACAGACATGACGAATCTATAAGGGTTCCGTTTTTTGCCATTTGGCTACGGAACCCTAAAAAAAAAAATAGAGATAAATACGCTGTGTTTGGTATCATTTGAAATGGTTTCAGAGTCTACGCAGCTGTTTCACTAATAAACACAAGTTTTATGTTAATTACCTAGTGTATAATTTGACAATTTACCTTTACACGTTATTATAGTGTTTCGGTTGGTACCTATAACGTGTGACTACGGCTTTTCTTTTTGTTCTGTTCTTGTTTTTCCAGTTACCTTGTTTATTTCAGCATAGTGAAAATCTTGTTTCATACTAGTTCAGCGTCGTTTTTTTCTTGTCGTAGTCGGGTTTTAGTTTTTTACTGTTTTTTTTTTTTTTATACCGGACTCACGAATCGCTACCACGACCCCCTAAGCAAGGCTTTGTGACCCACCTGGGGGTCACGGCCCACCGATTGAGAAACAATGGCATAGCAAAATCATGTAGTTAAGCACCAACACTTAATTTTATTATTCTAACAAAACAATAATATTCCTACACTAGATACGTATTTATGATGTGAAGTCGTTTTTTTTTTTGTCATAGTCGGGTTTTAGTTTTTTACTTTTTTTTTATACCTGACTCACGAGTCACGAGTCGCTACCACGACCCCCTAAGCAAGGCTTTGTGACCCCCACCTGGGGGTCACGCACGGCCCATAGATTGAGAAACACTGGCATAGCAAAATCATGTAGTGAAGCACCCACACTTATTTATTCTAACAAAACAATAATATTCCTACACTAGATATGTATTTATGACGTGAAGTCGTTTTTTTTCGTCATAGTCGGGTTTTAGTTTTTTACTTTTTTTTATACCTGACTCACGAGTCACGAGTCGCTACCACGACCCCCTAAGCAAGGCTTTGTGACCCACCTGGGGGTCACGCACGGCCCATAGATTGAGAAACACTGGCATAGCAAAATCACGTAGTGAAGCACCCACACTTATTTATTCTAACAAAACAATAATATTCCTACACTAGATACGTATGTATGACGTGAATTCAACTCAAGGCCGCGTCTAACATTAGCATGGTAGCACATATCAACGGAAGATAACACTATCTGTATCTTTAGTACATAATCACCTTATTATTATGATTTATATATGTTTGTATGTTTTAGGCGCCTATTTTGTATAGTCAAAAACATAGACAAGATGAAAGAGGTTAGAATGACCACGTGGGCGGGACAGGCATGCCTCTAAATATGATCATGCTATAACAAACTTGAGATCTAAGTGTGCGTAGTCTGTTAGTTGCGTACGTGGCACACATGTACGCATGCAATTGACTTTTTCACACTAGTGCGGAAAAGTGAGCGAGTTAGCTCCGTGCTATTTGTCACATTATCCGACGCAACGCAAAGGTTAAAATGTACGTCATAACAAATATTTATTTTTTATGGATGCATCAATGCAAATTGTCAGTCACCTAGTTCGTCAAGGACATAAGTGCATTTAATAATGAAAATTATTAGCATGCAAGCGATGCCGGTGATACGGCTAACGTAATAATTGACACACGATACACAGTCGCGTGCGAAAACATGTGACGAATGTAATATAATAAACACTTGTAATATGGCTATATTTCACCAGGACACCGTGGCGGCGCGACCATTTGAGCCACCCTAAACTACCAAACTACAATACAGATATCAGCGATATTGAATTTTTTCCGCACTAGTGCGGAAAAACTCAAGTGTACGCCACAGTTTATTACATTTATCGTACCAGGCTGGCACAAACCCCACGAGTCGACAGTCAACTCCCTTTTATTTATTTGTAGCGTATTGTAAAACGTCGTTATCAAACAGTAATTGTGTCATTGCAGCACTTGGCTCCATGACACCCTCACCTTCGGCTCGGGCGAATTATGCCTCGGATACAATAACACAGTTTCTCCGTTTGTATCAAAAAGTCATCATCGCCATCAGCTTTTTTTTAATGTTCCCACTGTTGACATTCAGGCCTCCTCTCTAGGAGAGGGAATGGGCCGTAATCCACCACGCGGCGCCAATGCGGGTTGGTGAAGGTCACTTATCTTCGAATTTTTGGTTCTAGGATATGCCGGTTTCCTCACGATGTTTTCTTTCACCATTTTGAGAGCAGTGGTGATGAAATAAATTACACAAAGTAATGCGCCTGACTGTGTTCGAACCTATGACCGGACTCGAGTCGTAAGTCGGGGCCATTACCACTCTGCCACCACAGCTCAAAATGTACTATCTATTTATTAAATACTAGCGGCTCGTCCCGGCTTCGCACGGGCAATAAATATAGCCTATGTTACTCAGGGTGAATGTAGCTTAGGAGTGGCAGGCGATCGCCGACTTCTGCGAAGCAGTAATGCTCGCAAAGGAGGAGGCAGAACGCATCAGGCAACGGCGTTATCACCGCCGCCGCCGCCGCCGGGATTCTGATCCCGATTTCCGGCCACCGTAGGCGCGGGCTTGCGGACAGTGAGCAATGGGTAGCTCACTGTCCGGCCGTCCGGTAACTGTCCGGACCAAGCCTAAATCATCGACAGCGCGCACTGTTTCCGCGCGCCTCAAGGAGTTGTCAGCAACAGCAGGGATCCAGCCGGGTCGAAGCCTACTGGGAACAGGGTTATCCGAAAGGGAGCTCGAGCCCCTTCGGATAACCCTGGCCTAACCGGAGCCCCCAAGAGCGGGGGTTGTCATTGTATGATTTTTTCCCACCATAAAAAAAACAATGGTAAAAGAATTTTTGGAATTAGCACAGTAGTTTTAGAGTTTATTCATTACAAACAAAAACACAAATTTTCCCTCTTTATAATATTAGTGTAGATCACCAACTGAACACAATCTATATACACGTGACTTGAAAACTTATCATTCGTCCAACACACCATTTGCAAGTCACTTACGTAATTTATTTTGTAATGTATGCTTTTTCGTTTATCATACATTATCACTAGATTACACGATTTATGCCGGCTGACAGACTGACTTAGTTCAGCGTGAAGATTATACAATGAAAGTTGACACGTCATTGGTTAACGATTTAAGAGTCGGTTGTAGTCATAAGTGCTGAAAACACTAGTGCAGAAAAGCGCACAAGTGTGAAACGATAAGTGCAAAAAAAGCAATTTTGTATAATAGAATTTAAAAGTATGTAATCGATAAGTAAATTAGTTTTTCGTCCGCTTCTAAACCTACTCGTAAACCTGGCGCCAACTTTTTGTTTCCTACTGATCTAAAAAAAATTAAAAGTTCAAGGTGTTATTCAATACCACTTACAAAATTAAACCAGAATTTTTGATCACAAAAACTGATTAGTCTTTAACTTTATCTGTATACATAAAAGGAGAAACTGATATATCAACCCACAGCCGAAATGACTACGACTACGAATGTAATATAAATAATAATAATCATAATAATAATAATATTCCACAACCATCACACAATTCCGTCTAGTCTCAAGCTAAGCAGAGCTTGTGTTATGGGTACGAGACAACTGATAAACATACTTATATATTTCAAAATACATTTATATTATAGATAAATTACACCCAGACACAGAACAAATGATTATGCTCATCACACAAACATTTATCCTGGGTGGGAATCGAACCCACGACCTCTGGCATAGCAGTCAGGTTCACTAACCACTAGGCCAAAAGGCAATCAAAAAAAAAAATGAATGAAATGAAATGAATTTGGCATAAGAGCCTGATCACACCACGTTTTTTAAACGCGCTGTTGACGCGCGTTTTAGAAAAATACGTCGACAAATAAAATTTCAGAATAAATGTCTTTACTGGATTAGTTTTAATAAATTGATTTAAATAGAAATTCCTAGATAGTATCCATAAGATACTGTGTTTTTAAACTATATAATGAAAAATCTGTAATAACGTCATAATCGCGTAAGAGAGGTTGTATAAAAAACAGTGAAACTGTATGTCAAGTTTCTTTTTCTCGCAAACAAAGTCACTGGGAAAGTACTAGTTTGGAAAAGAAATAATAACTGGTACAAATAAATAACAAGAAAAATGAGTGCAAAGATTAATGACTTATTCTTAGTAACAGAGCGTCAATATCAATAAACTTATCATTTTACACCATTATGTACATAGTACATAAGAAATATATTTCATTAGTTAACTGCTAGAATAAAAACTTCAATATTATTTATTTGACAGGAGTGGTGGCAGACTGTTAACAACCCCGACTTACTAGTTATTAGTCGCGGGTTCAAACCCAGCCAGGCGTGTTACTTTATGTAATTTATTCCATCACCACTGCTCTCAAAACGGTGAAGGAAAACATCGTGAGGAAACCGGCATGTTCTAGAACCAAAAATTCGAAGACATGTGACATTCACCAACCCGCACTGGGCCCGCGTGGTGGATTACGGCCCATTCCCTTTCCTAGAGAGGAGGCTTGAGTCCCAGCTGTGGGAAAATAAGGCCGACTATGTTATAAGTACATAAATACCTACTTATAAAGGAATACCAGAAGAAATTATTCAATTACTAGTTTACTGGTAAAACGTAAAATGTACGTTAAAACTAGAATATTAACAATAAGGATTATTTGAGTACTTAAGGCCCTAGCTCCCGCACAGTGCCATAAAACCGTGACTTTCTGAAGCCTACTTCTCGGTAACGGCCAGGTTAATAGGTTTGAAAAAAATATATGTTTATTATAGATTCATCAACATTATCAACTAAAATATGTTTTTTTTTTTGGCGCGGTTATAAATTTTGTTTAAAAAAGTATTTAGCAATTTCGCAACTTTACTCCTTCGAAATGTCTTGGATCTTTGGAAACATTTTATTAACACACAAAAATTGGTTAACTATTGTTCAAAGTGAACTTAGCGTATGGTATATGGTATATATGGGGAGTCCGAGTGCTGTGTCCATTTAATTCCGCCAGATTCTGGGACTAGAAGCCTTAATGGCATTTCGCGGTTTGAGTAGGTCTCTCAACAAAGCAAGTGTCCGCATTTTAAAACCTCATTAAGCTATCTACAAAATGGGTTTTTACATGAATTAAAATTATACTAATTTACGGTTTGTATTTCTTTCCTTATCAACAAGGAAAGAAAGGCAACGCAATTCAAAACGAACACAGAAAAACTCTCAAGTCGTGTCTTAAATATAGTCTCATAGAATATTTGATATTTTTTCTCAAATATACATGGTGTTATAAAACATAAATTTAAAAAAAATATATTTTATTTTATTTCCCCTCCAAAGTGGCCTAACCAAATTACTCCTCCCATAATCCATCCATTTTTTGCCTCCCTCATCATCTTTATCCTTCCACATAGACACTTACAACTTCAAAATAACTGACTTATAATCCATCTGTTTAGGTAGTTAACTAAATGTAAACTAACTCAACATGCCTTTTATCGAAAACAAAATTCTAAAAATAATATTTAAAAATGTTTACGATTAGGTATTTTCCTAAACCGATGTTAGGTAATAGGGTAGTGTCCAGGGTCAAAATAATTATATTATTAAGTCCGTATTTTAGATTTAAAAAAAATATTGGACACGTATTTTTTCTTTTTTCGATTAAACAAAAAATAACAAAATTATAGCCCATAAAAGTTACGTGTGACGTCACCCCGTGCGAAAAAATGCAGCACGGCCTGACGTCACACGTAACTTTAATGGGCTATATCTTTGTCATTTTTGGTTTAATTTACAAAAAAAAAAATACGTGTCCCTTATTTTTTAATAATCTAGAAGACGGACACTAATTACATTTTTTACGGCAACTAGCCTATGTATTAACTAAATTTAAATAACTTAGTTATATCTTTTATAAAATTTATTTCAAATAAAAAGACAAGTATCAAGACTGTTTACGTTTAGTTAGCTACCTACCGATTGAGCATCGTTCTTTCTTCAATTAAAATTCTTAACGTAATCCGGTAATGATTCAAAATAAATATTACATTCACTACCATATGGAAAGATTTCACACTTATCATATGCAACAAAGTAACTCAAGTGATAAGATTAATATATATTCTCGTTTAACTCAGTGATAAGACGCTGACATTGAAATCACCATCATCTTCTTAACTCCTAGCAAGTTGAGATAGGCTTCCAGTCTATAAATGCTCAACTCCGTCCTCAAGTGCGATATCAATTGATCCCCGATTATACGATGTCAAAAGCTCAAGATCATTTGCTAATTAATAGACACATGAGCACAGAATGACAGTTACCAAGATTTGAGCTTGAGCTTGGGCTTGGCTTGAAACACTCGAAATTCAAAAGAATCAAAATCATTTATTTCTAATAGACCATTTGCAGGCACGTTTGAATAGTCAAATGTCGGTCAGTCCAAAAAAAAAATTAAGCGAAAGGAGAAGAACGTGCAAGAAAGGCCATGGACAATCTTTTAAATCATTGAGTTACAATATTCAAAAGGAATCGATTTGCAAATAATTAATAGTCTATGAAATTCACTACGGAAAAATACCGCCAAAAATTCTTGAAATTCTCATACTTGTATTCTACTTCTTAAAGACACTTATCGGGATTGAAGAGCTTAACGAGATGCCTAATTACTAACACCCGACGAAAACACTCAAGCAGTTAAAGGGTTAAAAATCTCCAAGTTACAGATAGAAGCAAAATTTCACTCCTTATCAGTACGCACACTGTAAATATAACTCCCAAAATGTGTGTAAAGTAAACACTACAGACGTGTAAATAAGTGGCTTAATTTTACTGCTCACACCACACGGGCGCATGCGTGATGATACGCCGTGTAACCACAAAAATTCCAATGCGCAATATGAAATAACTAAGTTTAACACCACTCTTATCGTAGTTCAAATAAAATTAATCACAGTTTTAACCGGCCGGACAACAGCGTGCAGCGTTTTATAATACAAAAATATTGGCGAAACTGAATTTATCAACAATAATGTGTCACCAGAACGAATTTAAGCAATAAAAACCTCATATAACGAGTTTATTATTTTGAAAAACACAAACTTTAATCCACAGTAAATATCACTTGATGTCTTCAAAAAACGTTCGATAAAGAATTTGTATAGCAATTTAAAAATAGAATGTTTCGTTTTATTCGAATTTATAGATTTGTTTTTAAATAAAGAATTCGCGCCGAGCGCGCGACCGCCCGTACCGACGAGAACCGAACAACTAGTACCGTAGTGAGGCGACACGTTGTTATGGGACGCGAATCGAATCATATCGATTATTCTTGGTTGACTGATCGGCACTAACTTGTTCGCATTGGAGCGATTTTATGGTGAAATTTTGTTTAGTTTGATTGTTATTGTGTTTTCATTCAACTCTTAAAAACTTTACCTGCAAATCTCTATTTCTTCTCTTTCCGCAGGTAGAGACTTCTTTACCTTCGAACCTATTTATCTGTTTCCTTCTTCGAATCTTTCGGTAAATCACAAAAAAGGGAGTTAGTGATAGCGTGACAAGTGACAGGACAGAATGGAAGAGAAAAAACATGTTGCGCCGACAGTAAAAACGGGACAAGGACAGGAAGACGATGATGGTGATGATGAATCAGTAAAATACACAAATATTACCCAAAAATGAAAGTTTGCTTCTGTCTGTCTCTGTATGTATATTTGTAACTTCACACTCGAGCGTCTGATCGGATTTCGATGAAACTTGGTACACAGATATAACAGCGCATAAGATCATTTTTATCCCAGAAATGTGTTCCTTGGGATATTTTCTAGCCGTTATAACTTGATTCATATAACAAAACTTTGCTTTTCTTAGCAATATCTATAGTATAAAAGAACCAACACACATTTAAGTTTAAAATTACATTTTATTTTTCGTAATAGCCTGTATGACCTGGAGATCCTAAAGTCAAGTAAGATGATTTTTTTTTAAATGGGTAATCATCCAGTGTCATCTCCCGCCCTTGGGCGGGACGGGGGCGTGTCAGTCTTTTAATTCATTAATGACCCACTCCTTCGTTGCCTTTCATACCAGGGCCGGGTTTTTCTTTCAGAGGCAAACCCTTGGCCCCAGTAGGCTTCGACCCTGCTGGGCCCCTACTAGTCGAGTAAGATGATAGCTTTGTTTCCAATTCAGACATATGGGTAGTCAAAAGCGAGCCTATCAAAAAAACATTACTAATCGATAAAACAAACAAGATATCAATCACTAGATCTAAATAAAGATTAATACTGTATTCTAATACCGTACAAATCTACGGTCATCCGTTCTGCGTACATCTCCAAGGCAGATATTTGCATACGATTGTTTTGTTTCTAATTATAGTGCGGCCTTATGAACTGGATCTTGAGTGTTTCATATTTAAATTATGCGTTACATAACTAGTATTTAAAGGGTATTGTCTTATCGTTGTGAGAGAACACTTTCACTTACACTGTTTTTAGTGTACAATACAAGTAAAATATTATAAAAATCTCGAGTGTTTTTATCGAACTCCTCTGAAAGGGCTTGTACGATATTTATGTATTTTTTGCATGGTCTGAGAATAGGTCGTAAGCTATTTTTAATCCTGCTACCCCCACCTTTCATATTTTTTCATTAAACTACAATATTATAAAGAGGTAAAGTTTGTTTTTTATTTTTCATTTGTTCATAGGATATAATCTCTGAAAATACTGGTCAGATTACTAAAATTTTTTCATTGATACCCTGCTTTATTCCTGAGTGATATAGGCTATATTTTATGTACGCGAGCGAAGCCGTGAGCAAAAGCTAGTAATTTATATGGCAGAACAAAGTTTGTAGAGTCAGCTAGTTTTATTATTACTGTAGAAAAATAAAACTCGGATTTTTAATGTTTTCGGCCCACCCTGGTTGTAAAAAAATAACAGATTAGAAAAAAAAACATCTTTGTCGATGAGAATTTGACTTCAACCAACTATCGAAACTATAATGCTTCATTATATAACCATACACAAGTACATGTAACTTGTTACTTGACTATACTACACATACATACATTACGTAAAGAGCATCCAAAAATAAATCATTGGCTACCCTTTCTGTATCTGATACTTTAATTGGCTAACGAAAATCCCACCCTGGGTAGTAGGAACTAATTATTTTACCAAACCTTCACTAATATAATAAGTAAAGTTTTTTTTTGTGTCTAGGAGGGTAATCTCCGAAAGTTCTGGTCCGATTGCTAAATTTTTTTCAGCTATACAATGTTGCTTTATTTCTGAGTAACATAGGCTATAGGTATTTTACGTACGCGGGCCACGGACGAAGTCACGGGCAAAAGCTAGTCACTTTATTAGTATATCCAGCTCCTTAAAACGTCGGTAAAGAAATCTCAACAAACTCATAAAAAACCTTTTACCAGTAACAAACCGATTAATCGACCCAACTATAGACTGAGTCTCACAATCGATACGGAGCACATCACTACTTAACAACATGTCCGACACGTAGCTAAATTGAAACCTGTTTTTGCGCAGCAAACCGCGTTATGGCCTTGATTCTCGGTAATTGAGAGACAGTCTTCAATGTTTTATCCTGAAGAATTTATAACATTCACACTTTGATGTTGTGTATGTGAAATAACACGAGACATACAATGTCTCGTGTGCTCAGAGCCAGATCTAAGGCAGGGGGGCAAACGGAGCATTTGCCAAATGACGGCAAAAAATGAGGGGCGGCAAAATTGACTTTTTTTTTTTAATTACGACTTATGACTATCTACCAACCTAGCCTAATTTTATGTGCCACCTTCCAACCTACTTCTGGTTGGATAGTGGACATATTTAAGACTTAAGACATGACTTGTATGGTTTTGTGTATGTAAAAGGTGGCGATAATTATCTTTGTCCGGAGCAGCTAAGTAGGTAGATCGGGCCCTGCATGTGCTCATGTACTATGCGTTCCAAATGAGAATAGGATCACCCGCCATGTTGTGACGTCACGATTTACTGTCAAATCGAGGAAAGAAATTTTTAAACATTAATTAATTCACGAAAAAAATCATTTATTTATCAACTATGAACGAAAAAAGTTTAATTAGAATCCAGTTCTTCAATTTTACTCATCTCTAAGTTCTTCAATTTTGCCAAAATTTCTTCGATTTGACAGTACGACGAGACGTCAAAACATAGGAATCGGTCCTATTCTCATTTGGAACGCCTAGTACAACTGCCTACGGGAGAGCTACCAGAGCGGTGGGCGAGTGTGGACGTAGAGTACTGTGAACGCGTGCATTGTCGACCCAATGAAACTAAGTGGTAGGAGAGGAATAAACCAGACACAAACATCATGAGGAAACCGGCATGTCCTAGAACCAAAAATTCGAAGACATGTGACATTCACCAACCCGCACTGGGCCCGCGTGGTAGATTACGGCCCATTCCCTCTCCTAGAGAGGAGTCCTGAGTCTCAGCTGTGGGTACATTAAAAAGGCTGATTATGATGATAATTACACTTTATCAAGTCTATAGTAGAAGAGAAATTTTATTGGAAGGCTGTAGGGCTGAGGTTCAAGTAAATGGAGGTGGAAAATTATCTTATGATTTCTCCCGTTCTAGGGTGGAGCAAGGGCGGGTTAGACTTACTGACTAATTACCCGTCTTTTTTTTAATGATGGGAAATTATCCACTAACTGTGCAGGCGAATCTATCAGGTATACTCTAGCGTGTATGGCAACCTTTACTATAGATGGTCATCATTCAGCCGAAAGGACGTACAACTTTGCATCACCGATACATGGTGGACATCCCACCCATACGCACAAAACGTTTTGGGAACACATACACTGTGCGTACAGGCTAAGAAGTGGAATTTTCTGCTGGAATCTTTGTTTTCTGACAGGTACAACTTGAGGGTCCTTTAGTCAAGATAGAATGGGTTACTATCTAAAATATCAGCTCTGTTTCACACTTCAGGGTATTCAGGAGAAAGCACAAGCATAATCAGCCTTAAAATGTCCCCACTGCTTAGACTCAGACCTCCTGTCTAAGAGAGGTAATGAGCCGTAATTCATCAAGCGGGGTCAGTGCCGATTACTGGGTGTCAAATTTGTTAGATTTTTGCCTCTAGGAAAAGACGGTTTCCTCAAGATGTTTTCCCACGGCTGGAACTCAGACCTCCTGTCTAAGAAAAGGAATGGGCTGTAATCTACGCAGACAACCCGACGTACGGCGAATATTCACCCTTACGTTGTTGAAACCTCTACGGTCCGGACTAAGCGTTTCGCCTCGTCGTTTATACCGCGTACGTCGAAGGACTGGCACAGTCTGCCTGCTGCGGTCTTCCCGTCCGATTATAATTTGGGTGTCTTCAAGGCTAGAGTGAATAGGCTCTTAATAAACTAGTGCGCATCACCATCAAAGATTGCATCGCTACTTACCATCAGGTGTAAGCACTAGCTTATCTCAATCAAAAAAAAAAAAAAAAAACTGCCACGTGGGCTCAGTGCAGGTTGGTGGAAGTCACGTCTTCGAATTCTTGATTCTAAGACATGCTGGTTACCTCACGATGTTTTCCATTACCGTTTCTGGAGCAATTAAATAAACATGCGATGAAATAAATTACAAAAAGTATTGCGCCTGAATAAGTTTGAAGCCGCGACCTATAACTCGAAGTCTGAAGCTGTAATTCAGGAGTGGAGTTATTTAATTCTTCGAAACCTTGACGTGCCTAGTAAATTATGATGGGACGGTAATTGTCCGTGAATATATTACTGTTAGAGATGCGTCGATTAGTTGTTCAACCGAATACCGAACTATATTCGGTAAAGATCTTACCGAACCGATGATCATCCTCATGCCTACTGAGGCCAGGATTAGCTCCGAAAAGTAGCTCAGCCCCGGTAGGAAAGGCACGAAGGAACAGGGTTGGTTTTTTAGTCAGTAAGAGTCTGACACTATCTCCCGCTGTGCGTCTCGCATCCATCGGATTCCTGCGACCCTTACCATGTCATAGGAATGGCAGGCGGTCGCCGACTTCTGCGAGGCAGTAATGCTCGCTAAGGAGGAGACCGACCGCATCAGGCAACGGCGCTCTCGCCGCCGCCGGGAGTCCGATCCCGATTTCCAGCCACAGTAGGCGCAGGCTTGCGGACAGTGAGCTACCAGCTCGCTGTCCGGACCAAGCCCAATTCGTCGACGGCGCGCACTGTTCCCGCGCGCCTCAAGGGCCAGCAAGGGCCTACTGGGGCGAGGGTTATCCTTAAAGGAACTCGAGCCCCGGTATGAAGGCTTGAAGGAACGAGGTGGGTTTTTTAGTAAGTGTCTGACACTATCTCCCGCTCCACACAAGAGCGGGAGTTGTCATTGGATGATTTATCTTTTTTTTGGTTCTAAGACAATCATGCCGGTTTCCTCACGATGTTTTCCTTCACCGTTTTGAGAGCAGTGGTGATGAAATGTGTGTGTAATTTACACAAAACAATAAATAAAGCAATGCGCCTGGCTAGGTTTGAACCCGCGACCTACAACTTGTAAGTCGGGGCCGTTACCACTCGGCCACCACTGATCTATTCAACCGAGTGATTCGGTCGAATACGACGAATACCTCAAAATTCTGCCGAATACCGAATATACAACGAATATTCGTCGCATCTCTAATTGCTGTCTATCACAATAATTCTGATTGCATGAACATTATCATTAATAGAAAAATGAATGTCGCCCTACAGTAAAATAATGTGCTCGTAAATCGAAGTATACACTGTCGCATACAAAAATGTACTTTATTTCTATAACATTAAAGTCTGTTTATCAATATTCGATGATTAGGTATGTTTATGTACTGGATGTAACTTGAAAATGTATTGCTGAATACTTTATTTTTGCTAAGTGACGTGTTGTTTTTAATTACTGTTGTGATTTTTAAAACGGTTAAGTACCAATGTGAATTTTATAATTGGTTTTTCTAAATTACTACTTTTTATAATTATTATTTATAGACTGGCGTTCGACTACAATCCCACCTTTTTTATGGTGGGTAAAAATCATGCATTGACATCCCCCGCTCTTGGGCGGAGCGGGAGATAGTGTCAGACTCTTACTGACTAAAAGACCCACCCCGTTCCTTCTAGCCTTCATACCGGGGCTCGAGCGCCCTTTCGGATAACCCTGGCCCCACTAGGCTTCGACCCGGCTGGGTCACTGCTGTTGCTGACAACTCCTTGAGGCGCGCGGGAACAGTGCGCGCCGTCAACGACTTGGGCTTGGTCCGGACAGTTACCGGACGGCCGGACAATGAGCTACCCATCAGATGGTAAGCGATGATGTGGTCGACGATGCAGCACGCTTGCCTATAAGTAACCTATTCACTCTTGACTTAAAGACCCCTAGGTTGTAGCTACCAGAAAGCACAGAGCCCAGCAGGAAATACTTTAAAACAAGTAGGTACTTTTAATTAATTCATTAAAACCCAAGCGAACGCCGGCGTTCGCGCACCCATTGTTTTTTTATTTTGTCTCTAACTCTCACGATTGAAAGGTTCCTTTCCTAGTGGACCAGACGGTTACAATCCAGCGTCGCAGTTGACCATGCTAGTTTCAATCCGTGTAGACAGCAGTTGTGATCCATGACCTTCAACACCCTTGGTTGGGAGGCGCGTTTTCACAACCACCGAACGTCTTGGCGAGTGGTTAACATCCATGTAGCCGGAACACAAACCAAACACACAAATCAAGGTCACCTTGGTTGGAACACTAGTTTGCAACCGTCTGGTCATTCCTTAAAGGGGTGACCAGTTGTTGGGAAAACGCGCTCTCAAACCAAAGGCGTTGAAGGTCATGGCACAAAATAGATACGTGCAGAAGACAATCTCATGTATGTACTTCACTTTTTATACCTACGCTCGGTGGACGCATACTTGAGCGTTTGACGAGCGGGCCGAGGCGCTCCGAGATATCGTGTCCGTGAGCGGTGTCTATGTGTGCGTTGCTCGAGCGCAATTTGTATGTACTGTACCTATATATTTTGTGGTGTTAGTTATACACAAATTGGTCTGATTGCATGGCAACTATGATAAGCAGGTTAATGAGGAGCTTGGCATCGTTGTTGTTAGGTAAAAATGAAATTGAAACCGCATCTAATTTGTTAATTATAATAATGGAGAGAAAATAAATGATTGTTTGCTACTACAGTTAGTTACTAAGGTCCAAATTAGGGATGTGTTTATATCGGAAACGAATTCGGAAGCAGAATTTTTACGAGGACTACCAGTGCTACTACGAGGCTCTTAACGCGATCCATTTTACAATCTAAACTGCACGCTTAGCCAAGTTGTTATTCTGCAATCGTTAACGCTGTAGAAAAGTGATGAAACGTATGGGAATAACGTTATCTCAACGTAAAGTCGAGTGGTCGGTACAAACGAATAGCAAATTCGTAGCCAAGTTCACATCGTTCAAAATGATAGAATGAATTTCTACAACGTTAAACGCTACACCCTTTGATAAACAAACGCTACATTGTAGAATGAGCGGCCGACGCAGGTGCGTCAACATGGCTACCCACTTATCGTTTTCTACAATTACTGACACCGAAGCGTTACCGATTGGAGAACGGAATTCGATACGATACGGATGTAACTTGGCTAGGGGGGCTGGACTGTTAAAGGGTTGGCGCTATATTAGGTTGTAGAATAGAATAAACTTTATTGTACACCAAAATAGTAACAATTTCACAGAATCTTAAACCTATGTGCACAGCGGCGGTCTTATCGCCGAAAGCGATGTCTTCCGGACAACCTTGGGATGGAATATAAGAACTTAAACTAAATAAGGGGGTAGTCTGCGGTTGCACAGCGCCATCAGTCTTTCTCTCTCGCACGCTTGACATTTTAACACGGTCACTCTGAGACTGCATAAAAAAGAAAGATAGAACGCTTTTTTTAAATAAGTTTTCTAGTGTAGTAGCACACACTATTGAGGAATACGAGGCAAGAAGTGGTTATCACTTCCTCGGTCGAGCACTCCCACAAAGAGCTTCTTCTTCTTAGCGTGTCGATGGCAAGACTTATTAAATTCCATGCCTGGCCCAGTATTCGGCCATGGCAATGCTGTCCGCTGATGCTGTTATTAGATCCCTACGTAAACAGGTAACAGGGCACGTGATGCAGGATGGAAGGTGGGACATGGTCTGTGGAGTGGAGAGACACCGCACTATCACTGAAGGTCGTTACTGTCTAGGAACCCCCATCGGTGAAGATTATCTTTACTGCGCCCAACTTGAGTGCGGAGTCTGATTAGTTTTCCAGGTTGGTCATGGCAACTCGTGTCCAGAAGAGAGGTTCTCCGACGGCTCGATAAAATCCACAAAGAGATGTACTAGGATCACAAAGATAGGAGGGTTGTATATTAGTCTTACCTTTTGATTAATTTTCGCATTCTTTGGAGCTTTCACTATCGCCGGCTTCGGAGGAGGAGGCACTTGAACTACCGGAGGTTCTGCGAACAAAATGTAATAATTTAATAGCGTTCAAGGATCCACTGTAGTAAGGGTTCCAACACAACACTGCGTTGCGGTGCGACAGGGCGAGGCAACAGCGTTGCGACGTCGCGGTGGAAATTTCCGGTGCAATCCCTGCAATTCGGGTAACGTGCAATTTTTGCTTTGCGTTCTCTACGTACAATGGTGTGAGATCGTCTTTTTAATGCGATGCCATAACGCAGAGTTGTGGCATTGCCCATACGACGCCGCATCGTAGGCGCTGCGATGCGATTTCGTTCGGCAAAGCATCGTTTCAGTCCAGCACCACACAATGAGCGATGCGAAACAATTCGGAGCCTGAAGATATGACGATCGGCCGTAGCACGCACTTTTAAAAAAGGCAACAACAACGACCGGTCCTGTACGTCTAAGTCAATGTCGGCTCTGATTAAATAAGTATTGTTTAACATATTAATGCTAATTTAACTCTATCCATATATACCTAAACATATCTTTGTTTGTCATCGTTAGAACCAAAACATGTCTACTGTTGGACAACAAGTCAGTGTCGCCATAACGACAGGTCCCGTGCGTCTCACATCCATCGGATTCCAGCAACCTTCACCAGGTCATCGGTCCGTTTTTTAAGGAGGCGTTCTTATGCCATGTCTTCCGGTACACGGTCATCACTCCAGAAACATCAATTCTGCGAGAAATCTGCCCAGTCCACTGCCACTTACGTGTGGCGATTCTTTGGGTTATGTCGGCAACCTTTGTCCTTCTGCGGATATTTTCTTTTCTGATTAAAACTGCACCCGTTTATCAAGAATGTAGACAAATCGGCTTGGCCAGTAGACTTCTATTATGAAGCACTTACATTCGCAGCGACTGACTACAAAATTGTTATTGTATGCAGTAGACATACAGTGCAATTTTCCTCAATGATGCATAACTACGCTGAGTTTCGTTAACTGTTATGTTTTCTACTAAACAGGATCTACAATGATCAGCGATACCGTAGGGACCCAGCAGGGTCAAAGACTACTGGGGCCAAGGGTTTGATTTTGAAAG
Organism: Mythimna albipuncta; assembly: GCA_929112965.1. Classification (NCBI taxonomy): domain Eukaryota; kingdom Metazoa; phylum Arthropoda; class Insecta; order Lepidoptera; family Noctuidae; genus Mythimna; species Mythimna albipuncta. Next base: position 5,438,159 of record OV815985.1, on the reverse strand, counting down.
TAAACTCGGTCCTGGTCTGAAAGACAACGAAGGAACGGAAGAGGGTTTTTTAGTCAATAAAAGTCTGACACACCCTCTCGCTCCGCCCAAGAGCGGGATGTCATTGGATGATTTTCTCACAAAAAAAAAACATGATCAACAATTTTTTAATAACTTCTACCGCTTTTCTTTTCTTCTACCGCGCTTCTCGCGCGTTTGCTTTTTCTTCGCCGCGCGTACTTCTACCGGTGTGTTTTTAGGTGGAAAAATGATCCAATCTCTCGCTCTAGGGCGGAGCCAGAGAGTGCGTCAAACTTTTACTGAATAAAAACCCACATCTGTTCATTCTTTGCCTTTGTTCCAGGGCCCCAGGTTTCAATTTCACACACCTGTGGCCCCAGCAGGCTTCGTCCCTGCTGGACCCCTACGGTTTGCTGACATCTACTTGAGGCGCGCGTGGAACAATACGCGCTATCGACGATTTGGACTTGGTGGCTGGAAATCGGGATCGGGATCCCGGCGGCTGGGGCGTGAGAGCCGCTCCTTCGCGCGTGCACTTGCGGCCTACTCCTTTGCTAGCATTACTGCTTCGCACATAGAGGCGATCGCCTGCTACTCCTCACTCCGGACCATGGCCTGTACAAAGGCCTGGTGCGAGAGATCGCCGCAGCCAATCCACGGCGGCTGGGGCGTGAGGGCCGCTACCTCGCGCGTGTGGCGGACTCCTTTGCTAGCATTACTGCTTCCCAGAAGGAGGCGACCGCCTGCCACTTCACGCCTGTGCCAAAGAGTAAGGAATAAGTTTCCTACCTGGTTGCACCCTCCCCTGCTGCTGCGGCTGTAGTGGTGACCTCTTCTCCTGCTCGATCATGGCTGGAGCTGCCGGTGGCGGAGCACCTGTGCTGCCACCTCGAACCTGGTGACAATAGAATAAGGATTACTACTATAGCGTTGTACTACTAGATAAAATCCGTAATCATACAGGGTTATATGAGTTTTCGTAACGAAGTCGCTGGCAAGTATTATTTACAACTAGCTGTGCCCGCGACTTTGTTCGCGTAGACTACAGGATTTTGAATTATTTTTTTCTAAAATAGAAGTAGCCTATGTTACTCCTTATTATATCAGCTACCTGCCAAAAAAGTCCCGTCAAAATCGATCCAGCCATTTCAGAGATTAGCCCGGACAAACAGACAAAAATTTAACAAAATATATATTTTGGTGTATGTACCGTTATATTCATATGCATGTAGTAAAAAGCAGTTATTCCAATATTACAAACAGACACTCCAGTTTTATTTATACGTATATAGATAGATATAAAATAAAGCCCATTCATGTCGATTATAATTATTTACTCAGAACTATGCCATATAATACATAGGTACAGAAGTCAATTTACATACATTGAAAAGTAACCAAGCAATATAATGTAACACATAATACGAGTATGATTAAAAAGAGTGTCCATGGAGTTTCTTGCACGTTCTTCTCCATAGAGATCTACGCTTTGGAACGTGCAATTTAGCTTCACTTTTCTTGGACTGACCGACATTTGACTATTAAAAAAATGGTCTATATGAAATAGCCATGAAATAGCCACGGTAGGCGCGGGCTTGCGACCAGTGAGCAATGGGTAGCTCGCTGTCCGGCCGTCCGGTAACTGTCCGGACCAAGCCCAAGTCGTCGACGGCGCGCACTGTTCCCGCGCGCCTCAAGGAGTTGCCAGCAACAGCAGGGACCCAGCCGGGTCGAAGCCTACTGGGGCCAGGGTTATCCGAAAGGGCGCTCGAGCCCCGGTATGAAGGCTAGAAGGAACGGGATGGGTTTTTTAGTCAGTAAGAGTCTGACACTATCTCCCGCTCCGCCCAAGAGCGGGGGATGTCAATTGCATGATTTTATCCCACCATAAAAAAAAAAAAACATTATCGTCATCATGTCAGTTGAAAAACGTCCATTGTTGGACTTAGGCCTCCCCCAAGCGTCGCCACAACTACCGGACACGACACGATACTACGGATCAATTCAGCTCGGATAGTACGCCGGCGACCCTAGCGTGATTGCTAGAGCGTAGGTATAAAAGTGAAGTACATACATGAGATCGCCTTCTGTACCTATCTATTTTGTGACTATGCCGTAATGCACAATGCATGCACTGTGCATACATTAATATCGGTAATTCCCAATAAGCAAATACAAGTGCAAACTAAGTTTTTAACAATTTTCCTTGAAGCTATTGCGTGATGATCATTAAGACTTATAATTTTCTTGTTTGTTTTATTATGTACTAGGGGAATATCTTAGATTTACTTAGAAATATGGTGTTTGTTTTTTTTTTTTAATCTATAAACAACATTATTTTTGTGTAGATTTTGCACACAGGTTCTTTTTCAACACAAATAGGCGAGTCAAAATCGACATCAAACATCGCAAACGCCCATGAACTTATTTACATTTTTTTTTATATATTGATAGGTTCATTGAGAGTAGTTTACACCAATAAATTTAATATATTTACACCAAAGTTTGTAACCCTGATAACCCTGTGGTGCTCGAAAAACTGCGAAATTTTGGCGTTTTTAATTTGTTCGAAAAAACTACCCAAAGAAAGCGTTTTTCAAGTATATAAATTGCGAATGTAATAAAGCTAACTAAATATACTACAATAGGCTAGTTGCCGTAAAAATGTAATTAGTCCGTCTTTTAGATTATTCAAAAATAAGGGACACGTATTTTTTAGGGTTCCGTAGTCAACTAGGAACCCTTATAGTTTCGCCATGTCTGTCTGTCCGTCTGTCCGTCCTCGCTTAATCTTTGTGACCGTTAGCACTAGAAAGCTGAAATTTGGTACCAATATGTATATCAATCACGCCGACAAAGTGGTGAAATAAAAATTGGAAGAAAATGTTTTATTAGGGTGGTCCCTATATGTAAAGTAGGAAGTGATTTTTTTTTTTAATTAAACCAAAAATGACAAAGATATAGTCCATTAAAGTTACATGTAACGTCATGCCGTGCTGCACTTTTTCGTACGGGGTGACGTTACACTTGATTTTAATGGGCTATATCTGTCATTTTTTGTGAAATCGAAAAAAGCGAAAAAATACATGTCCAATATTTTTTTATAATCTAAAATACGGACTAAATAAAATTTCATTATTTTGACCCAGGACACTACCCTATTTGATACTGATTACCACTCCTCCTCGCTTCGGATCATGACCTGTACCAAGGTCCAGCGCGAGAGATCGCCGCCGCCGATCGCCCCCACAAGGACACGGCGATGGTCTGCCCAAGCGGGGCACATTTCCACCGCGTCCTCCGGGCGCCCCTGGTGTCAGGACTTTAACTGACTAAAACCCAGTGTTACTTTGTGTCCCCGGGCCACAGTATGTCTTCTGAACTAGTAGCTCTACTAAATACTCCTACCACCATTATACAGGTCTCAAACAATTATAACATATTTATTTTTTTAAATACCGCAACCAAATCGAGTTCTGATATCGAAACTAGTTTACCGTATCGTAAAGCGCGTTTGTTTGGTCCAAGTGATAGGACTTCGCGAGACTTAAATGGTTTTATTTTGATGGCAAACCTTTATTTTAGATTTTGAAAAATTTACATCAGATTATCCGACCAATATTTTCGCCAGGGTCTATTACATCCATATATTTACAAGGTATTGAAGTTATGAAGACCCAACAAGTCTAGAGCCTAATATTTTGGTCAGAGCAAAGAGCGACGACGCATAAATTTTTGTTTAGTTTTTTAAGTAGGCTAATTAGATAAAGTAATATTGTCGGTCATTCTCTCGCTAACACCATTGACTTGATCACGCAATACACTCAGTGCGAAGTAATCTCGTTGTTCCTCTTTTATTTTTCACAAATCCCGGTCAGTCCCCGTACACAAGGTCGCCGACGCAGCACAAACAATCGCCAAACTTAAGTGGCAGTGGACAGGGCACATTGCTCGCAGATGATCTTTTTTTTTAATTTGATTAGCGGCCTCTCCCGGCTTCGGCCTATGTTACTCAAGGTGAATGTAGCTTTTCAATCATCATCATCAGCCTTTTTCATGTTCCTACTGCTGGGACTCAGGCCTCCTCTCTAGGAGAGGGATTTGGCCGTAATCCACCACGCAAGCCCAGTGCGGGTTGGTGGATGTCACATGTCTTCGAATTTTTGGTTCTAGTACATGCCGGTTTCCTCACGATGTTTTCCTTCACCCTTTTTGAGAGCAGTGGTGATGAAATAAATTACACAAAGTAATGCGCCTGACAGGGCGGAGCAGTGGTGGCCGAGTGGTAATGGCTCCGACTTACGAGTTTGTAAGTCGCGGGTTCAAACCGTCAGCTTTCCAATGGCGAATTTTTAAGTTCGGCACAGTAGTTTTTGAGTTTATTCATTACAAACACATACACACACACAAAAATACGAATTTTCTCTCTTTATAATATTAGAGTACATGTAGATTGGTTCGAGCTTGACCACTATGAGGATGTGGTCGATGATTGGACACGTTTGCCTAGAAGTAAATAAGTCACTCTTGACAGACACCCAGGTTAGACATGTGTGGGTTTTAGTCAGTAGAAGTCTGTCGCGACGGTTGATTGCGACCCCACCTGATGGTAAGCAGTGATGCAATCGTTGATGGTGAGGCACACTAGCTTATTAAGAGCCTATTCACTCTAATCTTAAAGACACCAAAATTATAATTGGACTGGAAGAACGCAGCAGGCACGTCATTGGATGATTCTGCACCTCAAAAATAAGAGTAATAAACAACACTCATGGGATGAATGGATTTGGACGTAGTTTGGCCCTCGTGCAAAGATAAAACTATATTGCGCACACGTCGATCTGGGCGCGTCGGTCTCCATACATACATTTTATATGGAAACTAGACTTGTAGAGCTACACTAGACTAAGCCACGCGACGTCGTTCTACGTACAAATCAGGCGTGTTACACATGTGCGTTGATCTTATGTAGTTCTAGCTTAAATTTTGACATGGGTTAGAACTTACGAAACTTTTTGTAATACGTTACAGTAGCATACACTTTCAAAAGGACGAAACCGCTGCCAAATACATACTCTAAGTTACCTCATCACCATCATCATCATTTCAGCCGAAGAACATCAACTGTTGGACATAGCCCTCCCTCAAGTGTCGTCACAACGAATTGTTCTGTGCGTCTCGCACCCACCATATTCCCGCGACTCTCACCGGGGTATCGGTCCACCTTGTGTTTTCCGGTGCGCGGTCGCCACTCTAGACCCTATCGTCCCCATCGACTATCCGTTCAACGAGCTATTTGCCCTGCCCACTGCCACTTTAGCGAATCTTTAAGTCACTTACAAAACTTCAAAAGTTTACTAAATCTACCAAAAAATAAAATCGCTCCGCTTCTCAAATTGTACCACACGCAACGAACCAATATGTCAACACTTAACCTCAGTACTACACTGAAACGTACTTTAAGTAAAAGCAATAAAGTTCAAAATCGCATAGCAAGTGTCAATTGAAAATATAATCAACCGGTGTTTAGCATACGACTGGAAATGTCAACGGGAGTAATATTAAGCAATTTCTTGTTGTATTGGCTTTTCATCGAGCATTTATTGCTTGGTTCAGTTATTTTGGTTTGAGGGTCCAAACACGTAATTTATAAAATCTACGATAAATAGCAAGATATATTCTTTATTTGTACATCAAAAATAAACAAATTTTTAATAAAAAATATTTTTTTCATAGCTAGCTTATAAAGCGCAGTATACCTATATAATTAATACTCGTCAAGACGAATCATAATATGAGCCCCAACTCGACGGGGTTGTGTCGTTTAACTAACGAGTTCCTACGGTCACCTTCCGGTTCCATCATCAGATCAGCTCCATGTCATAATAATTTTGTATTGTCATCTGATTTACACATGCATGCAAAATTTCAGGCCAATCGGTAACCGGGAAGTGGATCAAATTTAATTTGCAAGATTTGATTACAGACAAACATCGGGACAGGTGAAACTAAATAAAACCTTGTACTTAATAAAATTACTTATGGAACTTAAAATTAACAGGGTGTCACAATGGGCGGTCTTGTCGCTAAAAGCGATTTTTTGCAGACAACCTTTGGATAGATTTGACAGAGAAGGAGAAAAAAGATACGCAGGTAGTTCGTGGTGATCTTCCACAACGCATTGCAAGAACTTGTGAATTGAGTAGCACTGCACATTAAATTGTTGAAAGAAGTCAACCGTCGAATCCGACTCGGATGGGCAGCGTTCAGGAAGCTGCGCGGTGTCTTCTTGGCCAATATACCACTGTGTCTCAAGGCGAAAGTCTCCGCAACGCATCACAAGAACTTGTGAATTGATTAGCACTGTACATTCAATGGTCGAAAGAAGTCAACCGTCGCATCCGACTCGCTGGACAGCGTTCTGGAAGCTGCGCGGTGTCTCTTCGGCCAATATACCACAGAGTCTCAAGACGAAAGTCTATGCCCAGTGCGTGTTGCCAATGATGATATAATGGCTCCGATACGTTGTCGATTACAATGAGCCTCATCAGAAGACTCGAAAGGGCAATGGAAAGCGCTATGCTCGGAGTTTCCTTACGTGATCACATCAGAAATGAAGATATCCGCAGAAGATTCGCCAAACTCAAGTGGCAATAGGCAGGGCACATTACTCGCAGAACAGATGGTCGATGGGGATCAAAGTGCTGGTGTGGCAACCATGTACCTGAAGATGCAGTGTTAGAAGGCCTCGTACAAGGTGGACCAATGACATGGTGAGGGTCACCGGAATCCGATGGATGCGAGATGCACAGGATCGGTAATTATGGCGACACTTTGGGGAGGCACTGACATAAGGAGAGGCAGATGAGACAGTTGAGGCTGAGTAGTAGGATCCCGTTGGAACGATTCTGGTAAGGAATCCTAAAAAAGATCCCAACATAAGCCAGTCAAGAGCACTCGTGACGTCTTTAAGAGACGAACTGTTTACTAAACTGCAGATTACTTGTAAACATTCCGTTATTACTGTGCAAAAATCTACGCAATGCTGCGAGCAATCTGCCAGATTCTCATTAGTGAGGTCTATATTTCACTAAGACACCATGGCGGCGCGACCAGTCGCCGCTACCAACAAAATGTATACAGCTCTATAGAGAGTTACTCACCTGGTGTCCGTTTGGTTGCGCAACCAATTTGGTGGCGCGACCAGCTCGGACGTGTGGCGACTCTGGTGTCTAGTTTGGCAGCTATTTCACCGGGACACCATGGCGGAGCAACTGGTTGCGCTGCCATGGTGTTCCGGTGAAATATAGTTCTAAGGGTCTAAACAGACGGACTGCATTTCAACTGCAAATTGCAGTTTAAGTGCAGTTAGAATGCAGTTGACACGACTGCAATAGAACTGCAAACACTTCTTTTCTAATACGTTTATATGTTAGAAAAGAAAGAACTATTAAAAAATATAATGTCTTCTGACAAATATCAGTGATAAATATCCTTCTTCATTATTATCTGTTGGCTTTTACTGCCATTTTAGGTACCATAAACAGGCATCCCTCTATTTACATTTAACCCTACAACTTATTGGTTGCTTCTTAGTGAGCGAGCTCCATCGTAGACCACATTATCGCTTACCATCAGGTGAGATAGTGGTCCTACTGGGGCCAGGGTTATCCGAAAGGGCGCTCGAGCCCCGGTATGAAGGCTAGAAGGAACGGGGTGGGTCTTTTAGTCAGTAAGAGTCTGACACTATCTCCCACTCCGCCCAAGGGCGGGGGATGTCAATGCAAGATTTTTCCCACCGTAAAAAAAAAAAAGGTGAGATAGTGGTCAAACGCGAGCCTATCAATAATAATAATAAAAATGTATTTTCTTGGCCATTCTTCTGAATATTAGCGCCACCAAAACACAGTTCATCAATTCATAACTGAAATACAGAATTTCCATAACCAATTTACAATACTAAAAGTTCTTGTCTAATCGAGTGTAAAAACTGAAATGATCAACTTCACGCATCAAGGCATCGCTGAATAATCGCGTGCGAGAGAGATAGCTATTATAAACGGTAAACAAACGAGCGAGACGGCGGTTGTGATGAATAAAATACCAGTTTCAGGGTTCCTTAGTTAACGGTACCTTTATTAATAGAATTACAGTACTGTATTTTGACACTCGGCAGCATTTAGAATCATAAAACCTAGGCAGTTAATGTTCTATAGCACTCCCGTGAGTCCAAAATCATATTTTTTTTTTTTTTTTTTATTTAGTTTATTCAAAATTTGCTTACAATATACATTCTACAAAATTCTGCCAAACTGTAAAACAGTTTGTCGGCAGTAGTTCTCGTTTCACATTTTTTTTTTTTTAATTGTAAGACGTGACAATAAATTTATGCTAATCCAAAAATAAAAATAACCGATATATATAATAGATATCAAACAATCCCACATACTACATCCATGAACAATTTTTATTGTTCATGGAAGCAACATGCAGGGCACAATCTACATGACTATATAAGAGGTCTGGATAAAAAGTCAAACCACTTGGGTTATTATTAGGGTGAAATGAAATCTGATGTAATCAACACTGGTTGACTGGCCTGTGGGTCTAGTGGTTAGTGGCCCTGACTGCTATGCCGGAGGTCGTGGGTTCGATCCCCACCCAGGACAAATGTTTGTGTGATGAGCGCGATCATTTGTTCTGTCTGGGTGTAATTTATCTATTATATGTATGTATTTAGAAATATATAAGTATGTTTATCAGTTGTCTAGTACTAGTTTGAGACTAGACGGCGTTGTGTGATTGTTGTGGAATATTTTATTATATTCCATTTATTATATATATATACATATTATTTACATTTTTAAATATTTCTTAAAAAGTACATAAAAAAAACATTTAAAAATATAAAAAATAGTAGCCCACCGGCATCGGGAACAGGGTCCAAGCTGCCGGTGGTCAGGGCTCCTGAGAGAGGAATCTCCTAACTATACGCGCCGTGTCCAGGAGTACTGCTTTCTGGATCAGGCCCTTGATCCAGCTGCCTAACGAGAGCCTCCTTAGATGTTGTTCGAGGCTCTTAGCTATTAAGCCATTGGCCGTTACGACTATCGGCACAATGATTGCTCTATCCACTTCCCACATGTCGACAACCTCGTGAGCTAAGTCAAGATATTTCATCTGCTTATCTTTCTCAGCTTTTATTATATTATATTATATTATTTTATTATATTATTATTAACAATCAAGGTTGATTAAGAGATCTTGATCATTGTTTACTAATAGAAGAACCTTATAAAAAATATCGAATATGAGTATTTATTAAATGATTAAAAATGATACAAAATTCCTAAGTCGTTTGACGTTTTAGACAGACTATACTTAACAAGAAAAAAAAACTTAAAAGGCTGAAAATATTTAAAAAAAAAAAGAACGCCCTTAAATGACGACGGACGAAAAAAAAACTACCTACTATACATATGTATAAACTCGATAAAAAATTAAAGGTTAATTTTGATATTTGAGAAAAACCCTAGAATGTAACTTGGAATGAAACTGAAAGAAAAAATAAAATAATAATTAATTACATAAAGTGTCTTAATTAATTTACACAATGGTTACATAATGTAATATAGGCGGTTACATAGCGCAAATAATAAAAACATCAAATGTCAAGACGGCCTTTTATTTTTTTACTAGCTGTGCCCGCGACTTCGTTCGCGTGCATTACAGGATTTTGAATTAATTTTTTCTACAATAAAATTAGCCTTTATTACTCCTTATTACATCAGCAACCTGCCAAAAAAAGTCTCGTCAAAATCGGTCCAGCCATTTCAGAGACACCCCGGACAAACAGACAGACAAAAATGGTATAAAATGTTATTTTGGTGTATATATTCATATGCATTTAGTACATGCAAAAGCAGTTATTTCAATATTACAAATAGACACTCCAATTTTATTTATATGTTTAGATGTTTATATTAACTTTACCTTTAATTTTGGAAGCCGTTATTACTGGTTTTATTTCTTAATTTTTTAATACCGACTTCCGAAATTGAAAATTGTATTAAAACTAGAAATATCAAAACTAGGTCCTTTAAAGGCAATTGACAGTACAGAACCCTACCTACGATAGTCCGAGTAGCACTCGACCACTTTTTTTTTACAGGACAACGTTCGACGTTCGGCGTTCGAAATAAAAAGCGATGCGCACTTCGGTTTTTGTCGGGTCTCGTCGGAGGCCGCGAGGTGGGAGTCATCACCTGCGCCTGCGTCGGTTAGTTGTTTATTAAGAAAAAAAAACTGTATTAATTTTTACTGGTTTCAGAAAGCATCGGTTAAGACTATAGACTACATAGAGACGACTGTCTAGTGCTTAAGGGGGACCAACCCTCACTATTTCTGTACACAAACAGTAGATTTTAGGAGTATTTACTGGATTAGTTGTACATAGGTTTATGATTAGATTTCAATAGAAACCTCGATAACATCCACACAAATATGTTTCTAAAATATCAAGAGAAATATGTGAAATAACGTCATAATTACGTAAGACCAGTTGTATAGACATTCATATTGGGTTGGGCGCTCTTAATCACAAATATGACCGCTGTCGAGGCACCGGTTATGCTTTTAAGTTAGTTGATGCAATCCACTCTTAGAAATAACAAAAATCACATCCATATTGGTACACCCATTTAAGAGCTACGGAGCTACAGACAAACTTCTTCTTCTTCCTGCCCTTGTCCCATCTTATTTGGGGTCGGCGCAATACGTTTTTTTCTTCCATTCTACCCTGTCACTCGTCATGCTATCACTAACTTCCTTTTCTTTCATATCGTTCTTCACGCAATCCATCCATCTTTTATTTGGCCTCCCTCTCCCTCTCCACCCATCCACATGTATACTCATAACTCTTTTGGTAACATGCATTTCATCCCTCCTCTTTACATGACCATACCAAGACAAACGATTCCCCTTCAGCTTGTCAGTCACTGGCGCCACTTTCAAACTTCCTCTAATATGCTCATTGCTCACTTTATCCATTCTCGTCACAACACACATTCATCTCAACATTCTCATCTCCGCTACATGCAATCTTTTTTCATCCGTCTTTTTCACAGACCAACATTCTGATCCATACTGGGCTACAGACAAACACAGGGTGTTTTTAATATCGTACAGTTTTGATCACGAATGCAAGATTGCTCCGCACGCGTTACCCCCGCAAATGTTCATTTCATATAAGTATTTATTAACACGCTTATATTAGCTTCACATGTATGTTTGTAACCAACGCCTTTGAGCTCGATTTTGGCCAACTTTGGGCGATCAGATTTTCTTCAAACTTTGCACACCTATCAAAGACTGATGACAACACAATAATCCGTTTTTTTTTTTTAGTGAAAAATATAAATATAGTTTAAAAAAAAACACGCTTTCATAGCATATCAAACTAAAAACTGTAAAATTATTTTCAATATAGGTAGGGTGCTCGATTTACGAAAAATATGGCACAAAGCGCCCCACGCTTTTTTCACAATGATATTAATATTTTTCGTTCATTATTATTATTTTCTACCTATATTGAAAATTATTTTACAGTTTTTAGTTTGATATGCTATGAAAGCGTGTTTTTTTAGTTTTTTAAAACTATATTTTTTATAGTGCAGGGAATACACACGCGGGACGTATAGCATTTTGAAATTTCTTGCATGCGGAGCAATGCCGCATGCGTGAAGTCCGCACGATATCGATATTAAAAACACCCACATAGCGGTCAAACTCATAACGGTTGCATGGAAATGAATCTCGGGTCGGAGGCTCAGCGTCATGCAATTTAAAACGATGCGCGTTTGTAATCAATTGTCACCTTGACCTACCCTACACAGCACTTGCCCTTCAAATTATTAAATGAAGGTCGAACCTTTTCGATATCCAATATTCTACAAGCCAAAAACACTAAGGTTCGATTGATGAAGTGCTTAGTCTTTCCAATATTCTTCTTTAACGAGCTAAGATGTTGACGCTGAGGATGTCAGACCGTCGCAAAATTGACAGACTGGAAATATGGTGCTGGAGGCGCATGCTCGGAATCCCAAGGGCACCGAACCAATATTTAGATAAAGAACTCAATATCAAAGAGTATCGTCGTTTGTGTAATTATGAATCCTCAAGTTCTTCGGGCATACCACCCGTTACGTGGACTCGATGGAACGATTGGTGGTGCAGGGGAAAGTTGTGGGCTAAGGGTTACGTGGATGCTCTCCAACACGGTGGACGGACCTCATTAAACCGGTGGCACACTGCGGCGTTAACGAAAAATTCCAAGCTGCCAAACACAGAGCTGCATGACGTCGTATCGCGAGAGAGGTATGCAATTTAGCTTCACTTTTCTTGGACTGACCGACATTTGACTATTGAAAAGAGCCTGTAAATGGTCTATTTGAAATAAATGCTTTGATGTTATTTAGTTTCACCTGTCCCGATTTTTGTAATCAAATTTGCAAAATTTGACCCACTTCCCGGTTACCGATTGAGCTGAAATTTTGCATGCATGTCTAAATCAGATGACAATGCAAAATTATTAGGACATGGAGCTGATCTGATGATGGAACTGGAAAGTGGCTACTTGGACATGATCACGACCACTCTGTCAAGAGTGTACGATTAGGAAGAAGAAGGAGGTATACGTAAATCAATCAATATTTCGCAAAGAAGATTTATGGCAATGTTCACTTTGAAGAATATTTAACCACCAATTTTTATGTGTGAAAATGTTTCTAAAGATCCAAACCGTTTCGAAAGAGTAGGGAAAAGTTGCGAAATCGCTAAATATTTTTTTTAGACAATAGTATTATCGCACGAAAGCTTCAATAATTGATAATGTAGTTCATGAATCTATAACAAACATTTATTTTTTGAAACCTATTAACCTGGCCGTCACCGAGGAGTAGGCTTTAGAAAGTCACTGTTTTATGGCACTTTTCGGGCGCTTGGGCCTTAAATGATGCAATAGTAAACTTGTAAGACGAAAGATGATGAAATAAGGTAACTAACCTGAAAAGTCAAGCAGTCTATCGATACTATTAATGACTTCGATGCCCTTAGATCTTAGAGCTTGGATTCGTGCCCAAAAGACTGATTGAATAAAACAATCAACATGAGTTCATCCGACCTCGGAGCTGTAAGAAAATCGGGCCATAATTCATAGTACCAAGCTGTCTGTGGCTTTGACCTTCGAGGATGGTCCGTAGCGAGAAGAAATGGCAGGCGCTGGCGTCCTTCTGCGAAGCAGTAATGCTAGCGTAGCCGTCAGGTAACCACCGTGCCGGACCGGACCACGTAGTTTCGTAACTGAAGGATATTCGGTTACAGTTCCAGTTTCAAAACATGTTTCAATCAGTTATCAGTAGGTAATGAAGAAAGAAAACATGTCCAAAATATCATCATTCCAGCCGGAAGATGCCCACTGTTGAACACAGGCCTCCCCCAAGTGTCGCAATAATTACAGGTCCTGTACGTCTCGCATCCATCGGATACCCGGGACCCTCACCAGGTCATCGGTGCACGTTGTGGGAGACTTTCCAACACTGCGTCTTCCGGTAACTGGTCGTCCTAATCGATAGGTTAATCGATAGATAGTCCTAATCGACCATCTATTCTGCGATGACATATGGCTCCGAAACGTGGTCGCTCACAATGGACCTCATCTGAAGTCACTCAAAGGGCAGTGGAAAGGGGTTTGCTCGGAGTTGTCTTGCGTGATCACATCAGAATTGAAAATATATTATCGAAAGAAAGAATCGCCAAACTTAAGTGGGAGTGGGCAGGGCACATTGGTTTCAAAATATGATTAAGGGGATGCATCTCGACATACATTTTCACTGTTTTTCATATAACCGCTCTTACGCGATTACGACGTTTTAACACATTTTTCATTTGATATTTTGGAAACACAGTATCTTGTAGATATTATCTAGGCTTCTACGGAAATTAATTTATAAATTTGTGTAAAACTAATCCAGATAAGACCTCTGAAAATCTGCTATTTTGCATGAACTGATACTTCATAATTTACTCAAAAATTTAAAAAGTCAAAATATACAACCATACCAGCCTAGCAAATTTTATCATGATTCTAAATAATGACAATGTTATTCAAAAACTTTGAAGGATTTAAAAAAAAACACGTATTTCCTGGAACAAGTTTTGTAAAATTTTCGAGTAAATCACGGAATTACTGAATGCCTACAGAGTATTCAGGCATTATCAGTCTTTTTTCACGTTACCTTTTCGTCAACCATCACGTTGGATAGCGTTAGATGAAGTAACAAGCTTTTAAACCATGCTCGATGTTCACAATAGGCGAGTGGAAAAAGCAACCACTTAAATAAACTACATTCAAAATCTAAATGTTACACTGCAAACAGAAAACGGTCTAACACATTTTGCAACACGATACAGCTGAGTTCCATCGGTAATAATAATCCCACTTTAACAGAGGGGAAGGGGGGAGCGACCCTAGCCAGTGCACGGGGCGTCAATGTGACCTACCCCATGCAATTCGATTATTTACTGCGAATGTATGAAAATGGGGTCCCGAAATTCTGCTTAGGGTTTATTTTATTAATTAAATTGAATTTGTTTGCGAGAATGCTTTAGATTATAAAGTTTAAGTTATAAGGTTATTGAATAGTAGCATAATTAGCCTTTTAATGTTCCCACTGCTGGGACTCTGGCTTCCGGAGAGCAGATCCCACCTATACGTACAAAGCGTTTTGGGAGTACATTCATTATGCGTACAGCTAAGGAATGGAATTCCCTGCCGGAGTCTGTGTTTCCTGATAGCTATAACCTAGGGGTCTTTAACTCTTTGAATGTCGTAATTAGAGACACAATAGAAGAACAATTACCTTATGTCGGACAGTGTAACTTAAGACATTCGAAAGGTTAAGTCAAGAGTAAATAGATTGCTTCTAGGCAAGCGTGCTCCATCGTCGGCCACATCATCGCTTACCATCAGGTGAGATTGTGGTCAAACGCGAGCCTATCCATAAAAAAATAATAATTTTCGCCGCCCTTTACATACACAAAACCATGTAAGTCATCAGTCTGAAGTCTTAAATATGTCCACTATCCAACCTGAAGAAGGTTGGAAGGGAGCACATAAAATTCTTAACCTGCCAACTTGGGTGTGGATGGCTAATGGCTAGGTTGGAAGATAGGAATAAGTCAATTTTGCCGCCCCTAATTTTTTGCCGCTCTGGGCAAATGCCTGGCTTGCCCCCCTTGTATCGGGCTCTGCCGGAGAGGGAATGGAACCCACCACGCGAGCCAGTGCGGGTTGGTGAATGTCACATGTCTTCGAATTTTTGGTTCTAGGACACGTAGGTTTCCTCACGATGTTTTCCTTCACCGTTTAGAGAAGTGATAACCGTGTGGTAACGGTTCTAACTTACGA
Source organism: Mythimna albipuncta (assembly GCA_929112965.1). Classification (NCBI taxonomy): domain Eukaryota; kingdom Metazoa; phylum Arthropoda; class Insecta; order Lepidoptera; family Noctuidae; genus Mythimna; species Mythimna albipuncta. The sequence continues at coordinate 5,422,693 of OV815985.1, read as the reverse complement.
ATTGTAGGTCGCGGGTTCTAACCCAGCTAGGCGCATTACTTTATGTAATTTATTTAATCACCACTGCTCTCAAAAATCGGTATTGAATAGTAATTCTGTAAAAAACTTGTTGCTAAATGTATTTTTTTTTATATTTTGTTTTTATATTATTATCTTGAGAACTGTTTGTATGTACAGAAATAACATTAGCTAGAATTTTTAGTTTTTTTTTTGTATTATTGCTGTTATTTTTTTTTTTTTGCATGTTTATTATTATTTTTCCTATTTTTGTCTATCACGCTTTATTAATCACCCTGTAGTTTGAGAGGCTCTTGTGAGTTGTGATACAGGATATCCTAGTACGAGAGCCAGAGCACCACTGATATTTATATTTACACTAGCGACCCGCCCCGGCTTCGCACGGGAGCAATGCTCTTGCCGCACCGGGCGGCCGGCCGGTACCGCCGCAAACGCTACGTCCCGCAATTTTTAAATCTGTAATATCTTCGAAAATATTCACTTAAATCATACGGTGTAAAGGGCCATATAGATCTATATTAAATGAACAATGTATTCAAGGTATTTTATTGGTTAAGGATTAATGCTGAATTGGTTAAAATCGCTTCGAAAATTAGCCATTATTTGTCGTAAAAAGTAAATGACAAAAAAAGTTATTGTGGGTTATCCATAAGAGATAGACATATACCATCACGGACTTTTCTGTAGGCCTTTTCAATGTGTACAATACTTAGTACATTATTTTGATAAAACTCGTAGGGTTCAGCCTGCGTTTGCAATGTAAGCGGAAAAAATGTAATTATTTACGACATCACATTAGAAACCTCAAAAATAACAGTACTTCTCCACTATTTAATGGATGTTATTATACATATAAACCTTCCTCTTGAATCACTCTATCTATTAAAAAAAACCGCAACAAAATCCGTTGCGTAGTTTCAAAGATTTAAGCATACAAATGGACATAGGGACAGAGAAAGCGACTTTGTTTTATACTATGTAGTGATACATATTCATGTTTTTTTTTGGTTTTGGAAAAAGTGGCTCCAAATGAATCACCCGTTACATACATATATATTCTATATAAATCTACATATACATAATAAATTTATACATTCCTCACCCTATTGTCTATCTAACGATTCTTCTACGCTGTAAGCTCTTAATTTTTTTTTGTTTCACCATAAATATGCGAAGACACCGCCTCCTAAGATACAGGATCTTCCTAGTTTAGGAGGCAGGGTTCAAATTTTTATTTTGACCAGTGTAGTACAGTTTTTGAAGTGAAAACTTCTTTAGCGGCGTTGAGCACTTTTTCTGTAATGGGTATAAAATCTTAAACTCGCGTCAGGACACGTGACCTGATCGAAAAAGCGTAAGACGGATGGTAAACTTTTTAATGTAAAATAATTGTAATAGTTTTAAAGTGTTAAATTTTTAATGTAATATAAATTGTCATGTTTGTGTACGATAGCGCAATAAATGAATATTGTATTCTACCACATAAATGATAGTACTTTTATACTGATAAAGCAATTGGTGCAAAATTATTCCCTAACCATTCCAAAATATCAAACATGCTCAACGTTAATAATCAAGTTTTCACTTCTGCCGGCACTCCCGGAGTGCAGTTTTTTTTCTTTATTTTTAATTACCTAACTTTTGTGTCAAAATTGTTATTTTGGGCTAATAAAATATTATTATTATTATTATTTGTGTTTGCAATGTGTTAAATAAATAAATTATTAATCTAAAAACCTCCCCAATTCTACAATTCCAACATCGCATCACATTTATTTCGTCCAAGTTCATGAATATTTTTCACACGCGACTGCGAGTGACGACGCATTTGATTTTTCGAAGGACATCCTCGATTCGGACGTTGAACCCATTCGTTCGTTTGTCCTTCAGGAGAGTCAGATGTAAAGCTTCCATATATGGATAGGAACCGGCCGGTTTGAAAAAGGGTAGCGATGATTGGATAATACCGGGTTATTGGTAAAACACTAACAACTTTGCAGGATTGTATTACTGACATCATAAACAACAACTTTTGTTCTACGACTTTTTACAAAACATAATTCATTTGCCAAAAAGAAACCTTCAAGATTTCGTTGTTCTATCTAACACATTAGAATTCTGTAGTTTGCTATAGGTTTTTAGGGTTCCGTAACCAAATGGCAAAAAACGGAACCCTTATAGATTCGTCATGTCTGTCTGTCTGTCTGTCTGTCTGTCTGTCTGTCTGTCTGTCTGTCCGTCCGTATGTCACAGCCACTTTTTTCCGAAACTATAAGAGCTATACTGTTGAAACTTTGTAAGTAGATGTATTCTGTGAACCGCATTAAGATTTTCACACAAAAATAGAAAAAAAGCAATAAATTTTGGGGGTCCCCATACATAGAACTGAATCTCAAAATTTTTTTTTTCATCAAACCCATGCGTGTGGGGTATCTATGGATAGGTCTTCAAAAATCATACTGAGGTTTCCAATATCATTTTTTTCTAAACGGAATAGTTTGCGCGAGAGACACATCCAAAGTGGTAAAATGTGTGTCCCCCCCCCTCTAACTTCTAAAATAAGAGAATGATAAAACTAAAAAAAATATATGATGTACATTACTATAAAAACTACCAACGAAAATTGGTTTGAACGAAATCTAGTAAGTAGTTTTTTTTTTAATGCATCATAAATCGAAAAAAATACACTATTATTAAAACATCGATCAAAGTTACAACACATTACAAGAACTTTTATATTATGTTACTTGCTGCTACGGAACCCTTCATGGGCGAGTCCGACTCGCACTTGGCCGGTTTTTTTTTTTTTGTAATGTTAAGGCTCGCGTTTGACCACAATCTCACCTGATGGTAAGCGATGATGTGGCCGACGATTGAGCACGCTTGACTTAAAGGCCCCTAGGTTATAGCTATTAGGAAACACAGACTCCGGCAGGGAATTCCATTCCTTAGCTGTACGCATAATGAATGTACTCCCAAAACGCTTTGTACGTATAGGTGGGATGTCCACCATGTACCGGTGGCGCAACGCAGTACGTCTTGTGGTCCGATGATGGAACGGACTTGCATCACTTGCACCTATCTACGTCTGTATGATGCGAGGCAAGCGCATCAAGCACCCCCGCCAACCGATCCCCACTCCCTTCCGCTATTGTACTATCGCTTGCCTCGCATAGACTTCCTAATATTTAGAACGTTCAATTTAAATATTATTAGTTTTTGTATGAAAATCTGATGAACTAAAATATGATAAATTTTTAAAAGTCATAGAACAAAAGTTGTTGTTTATGATGTCAGTAACATAGTCCTAAGAAGTTGCCAGTGTTTTAGAAATAACCCTGTATAGTACAAGCCTGTAGTGTCAGACTCTTACTGACTAAAAGACCCACCCCGTTCCTTCTAGCCTTCATACCGGGGCTCGAGTTCCCTTTCGGATAACCCTGGCCCCAGTAGGCTTCGACCCGGCTGGGTCTCTGCCGTTGCTGACAACTCCTTCATGCGTGGGGCGCACGGCCCACGAGGCCACGGCGATGCTCCGCCCCTCTTCAAACTCGTTTTCCCTTTGCGTACGGAACTCTAAACCGCATGACAGAAAAAGGAGGTATATTCGATATCCGTGAGGTATATAGATAGACTCAGTAGAGTGCACAGCAGTGGGTACAGTAAGGCTACGAATAATGATTCACATTTAAAAATAAATAAACCATAATAGCTTACTTACTATCGCATTTTCTAAGTCCCAACAAGTTAAAACTAAATTGTCAAATAAAAATGGCCGACACTTTTTTACCGCCAAATATCACAAGAGGCCGTTGACTTTGAAATTGTTGAGTAATATGTATTTAGAATAGTGAATAATGGTTATGATTATGTACTTTTTGTGATTAATGTATTACATCATGGTGACATTGAAACAAGAACCCTTGTAATTTTTTTTTTATTGTTATAAACTAGTGCCGCAGTCAACTGCGGTTCTACCTGATGTTAAGCAATGATAAAATCGTTGATGGTGAAGAGCACTAGATTATTAATAAGAGCCTATTCACGAAGGCACCAACATTATTAAAAAACAACTCTCTTCTGAGTCGGTACTCTCTTGCCAGAGTGTTCGTGATCATCACTGTGAATCACGATAAGTGATCATCCTTGTAATGCGGCGCCATTCATCGCGGACTGCAGCTTTCTGGGTACATTCATAAACCGAACACTTAGTTGCGGCCTTGATCTGGTCTGTCCCGGGCTTGCGGACAGTCAGCTATGGGTAGCTCGCTGTCCGGCCGTCCGGTAACTTTCCGGAACAAGCCCAAGTCGTCGACGGCGCGCACTGTTCCCGCGCGCCTCAAGGAGTTGTCAGCTACAGCAGGGACCCAGCCGGGTCGAAGCCTACTGGGGCCAGGGTTATCCGAAAGGGCGCTCGAGCCCCGGTATGAAGGCTTGAAGGAACGGGATGGGTTTTTTAGTCAGTAAGAGTCTGACACTATCTCCCGCTCCGCCCAAGAGCGGGGGTTGTCATAATAAGACTCTTCCCATCGAGAAAAAAAAAAAAAAAAAAAAAAAGCTTCTCATGGCGTGCTTCAAACATTTCATACTTTCGATGTTACCGCTCACCGCATGCGCTTAGCTACCGCTCACCTCGGCAAGGTCGTGATCGGGCGGTAAAACAAAAAAAACTACTATTCGTACAACGAGTGTCGTAGCTTGTCTCCCACCCTTTAACTCCACTACATGCAATTAACCAATACGAACGCGCATTACGCAACTAACAGACCACGCACACTTGGATCGCATGTTTACTATTGGTAGTTGAACTATGAGCATTGGCCTACTTTGTGGCATATCTGCCCCGCCCACAAGGCCATTCTATCTTCTTTGATCTGTTCGTAAAACTACCCATATGGTAAGTGATATTATTATTTTTATTATTTAGAAGCGGGGCTATGCATCACCCATAGTGCAGGGGATGTAGTCACTGCGACCTAAAAGATCTATTGTGACTCGCCACCTTGTTAGAGTAACTCTTTTAGTCCGGAGGCTTCCAAGAAATTTAGAATACTCCTAGCTTTTAGAGTTTTAATCTCCTCCGGGAGAATAATGTGACATTATGCTCGATGATGGAGCACGCTTGCCCACAAGTAACCTATTAACTTCAGACATAGAAATTCTAAAGATAATGGAGTAAAACGTCACGGTAATAAATCAAAAAGCACGCCAAGATAACAAACAAAACAGTGACTTTGACCTGTCACTGACCAGATAACCGAGTGAGAAGTATTCCGACATACCTAAGCAAAACAACGCACTGCTGACTTCGTTTAACGCTAAAAATATCAATCTACCCACACTAATATATGTATTATTATGTATTATTATTATGTATGTATTTATGTATCTATTATACGGCATATGTATCTATCTGTGTATATATTATAATATATATGTAACTCTAGTTTGACACCAACGACAGCCCCATTTCTTGTCCAGGCAATTACTGTCCATTCCAGGTTGCCTGGAAGAGATCGCGGAATGCGATAAGGCCGCCCATTTTATGTATGTGTTTTAGTTTTAGTTTCCTTTTTGTATGTGTAATGGTGTACAATAAAGTGTATAATAAATAAATAAGTGTATAATAATATTATAAAGAGGGAAAATTTGTATTTTTGTGTGTATGTTTGTAATGAAATGACCTCCTTGGAAATGACATTTCATTGATTTGATTTTTAAGCTGTGGATACGGAGTGACGTATGATACGAATGGCAGATGATGTTTAGATTATTTTGTGCATCCAATTGCTTTAAGAACCATGAAAACTTGAAGAGAGATAAATAAAGGGATGTAGTGAGGAGGCGATATTAGGGAACTTTAAATGTCGTTTCTCTGTTTTCAGGTGAGATAAAAGTGTAATTTTAGTTAAACGATAATTGTTATACTGTAAAAGCGTGTTGAATAAAACAAAACTTTGTTTTCAGAGAAACTATTTGTGGTTTATTTCGAAAATCCTCAATAATATACCTTATATGTTTTTAAAGAATAAACTCAAAAACTACGATGCCGATTCCAAAAATTCTTTCACCATTGGAAAGCTACATTCATCCTGAGTAACATAGGCTATATTTATTGCCCGTGTGAAAGTCGGGACGGGGCGCTAGTAATACATAAAATGAAACACAAGAAAACAGAACACACACATACTTCTTCTTTTCTTGTGGATGCTCTCAAACTATACTTCTTCTGACCAATATTTGGCAACCTGTACAGCTCTTTTGTTGGCCTCGTATAGATCCTGAAAACTGCAGGCCGTTACGCAGAATGAGCAGCATAGCAGGTTGCGTATGGCAACGGCAAGCTACCCATTGCTCGCTGTCCGCAAGCCTGTTCCTATGGTGGCCGGAAATCGGGATTGGGATCTCGAAGGCTAGAGCGTGAGGGTCGCTCCCTCGCGCGTGCACGTGCGGCCTCCTCTTTTGATAAACGAGGTTTAACACCACAATCTAAAGTTTTGTAACATCTACGGTCTATGATCGACGACTCGCACTTATCAATAGTGGTTGACCGTGTCACGATTTGCAGCCGAAAACCGAAACTGAATGTTCGGCTCTGTTTCCAGTTTCGGCCTTAATTGAAACTGACGCGGTAAGAGAAAGAATTACGTTCGATCCGTTATTCCTTACTATATTTCGACCAAATTCTTTCTACGTACACATCAATAGGTGTTCACGTATGCGTTAGTCTAATATAGTTAGTTAAAATAATTAATATAACTAGCTTAAAGACGCTAGTTTCGGCCGAGCCGAACGTTCGGCCACTTTACAACCGAATCTGAAAAACCTGTATTTTTTTCGCCGAAACCGTATCAGCGGACGCACTTTACTTATCACCGTTTTATACCAGCCAAGGACTTTCTAATCAGTAAGTTTTTCAGCCGAGTCGAATTCTCGGCCACTTTTTGAGCGTAACCGAAAAACTAACGGAACTAACTGTATTTTTTTTCGCCGAAACCGTATCTGCAGGTCTGTCTCTACTTACCACTGTTTTATATCAGTCAACGACTTACTAATTAATAAGTTTTTTAGCTGAGCCGAATGTTCGGCGACTTTACAACGAAATCTGAAAACCTAGCCGAAACCTGTATTTTATCCGCCGATTGGCCATGGTCCGGAGCGAGGAGGAGTGGCAGGCGGTCGCCGACTTCTGCGAAGCCGTAATGCTCGCTAAGGAGGAGGCCGACCGCATCAGGCAACGGCGCTCTTGCCGCCGCCGCCGGAATTCCGATCCCAATTTCCAGCCACCGTAGGCGCGGGCTTGCGGAGAGTGAGCAATGGGTAGCTCACTGTCCGGCCGTCCGGTAACAGTCCGGACCAAGCCCAAGTCGTCAACGGCGCGCGCTGTTCCCGCGCGCCTCAAGGAGTTGTCAGCAACAGTAGGGGCCCAGCCGGGTCGAAGCCTACTGGGGCCAGGGTTATCCGAAAGGGCGCTCGAGCCCCGGTATGAAGGCTTTAAGGAACGGGATGGGTTTTTTAGTCAGTAAGAGTCTGACACTATCTCCCGCTCCGCCCAAGAGCGGGGGTTGCAATAAGATGATTTTTCCAATCGAAAAAAAAAAAACCCGTATTTTTTTTCGCCGAAACCGATCGTACCTATCTGCGGACGGACTCTACTTATCACTGTTTTATATCAGCCAAGGACTTTCTAATCAGTAAGTTATAAACGAACAATTTATTGCTATAAGAAACACTTATATACTTTTTAATGGCCGTCGATGTTTCACTATTAGTTCGTTTATTGGTACGGTTTTATTGGTTATTCTGTGGTATAATAATATCAGTTTTTCATTGGATACCTGTTTACTTTAGTACAGTATTTTATACAAAATAAGACTAAAAATAAATCTGTTTCGGAAAATAGTATTCCGAATTGGTATGTTAATTAGTATTTCGAATATTGGTATCTTTTATACACATGCAACCTGCCGGAGTCTGTGTTTCCTGATAGCTACAACATAGGAGTATTTAAGTCAAGAGTGAATTTAGGTTACTTCTAGGCAAGCGTGCTCCATCGTCGGCCACATCATCGCTTGCCATCAGGTGAGATGGTGGTCAAACAAAGCCTATCAATAATCTATACATCTAAATAAAATTGGAATGTCTGTTTGTAATATTGAAATAACTGCTTTTGCATGTAGTAAATGCATATGAATATATACACCTAAATAACATTTTTTACAATTTTACACCATCTGTGAGATAATTAAAAGACAATTTGGTCGACCAAATCATATATTAGAGAAATATAAGTATTATATTTACAAGTTCATCAAACAAACAAAATTCACTACTCCAAGATTCTATAGTTTCAATTTTCTATAATGCTCCCGTGTCGTCAGTACGCACGTTTTATTCTATTTTCTCTTTTTTGTTAGTGGCCAGTTTGATTAAATAGTGATTACATACTCTTTGGTTTGAATTTCGAGTCAACTTGTTCGATGCTTGTACATTTTAATTCACAATGTTGACGATTCTTGATGCTCCAAAATTAAAATCTCATTATTCCCTAGGGATCGGCTATAGTGCATTATGTCCCTAGGCATATAGTGACTTGCTTTAAGTGAGGTTTGCATGACGTATAAAACGACATTATCGAACACGTGGTGTAAAAATAAATAAAATTCATCGACTTTTTCCCCTCAATGTCACATCCCTAGTCGCAACTTGAAAAGGAAAGGCTTAGAAAGGAATAGACAAAACGAGTCCAGTCAATTGTCTAGGTCACTCGTGCAATCTATTGTTACGTATGCCAACCAATCATAAGATCAGATCGTATCCGATCTGATGTCCTAACCTAGACGGTTATAAAAATTTCGGCATTTCAATCGCGTGCAACCAAAAAAAACTGGGCAAATGCGAGTCGGACTCGCGCGCTAAGGGGTTCCGTGCAAACTACAATTCCCGAATGGAGTCTAGAGGATTTTTCCGAATTGCATTTTTTATTTGTGACGTAGCTAATTTGATTTCAATAGAAGCCTAGATAAAATCTACAAGATACTGTGTTTCCAAAATATCTAATGGAAAATATGTAGATAATATAATAACGTCATAATCACGTAAGAGCGGTTGTATGAAAAACAGTGATTTATGTAACTCGACATCCCCATCCCCTAAGGGGTCTAAACAAACGGACCGCATTTAAACTGCAAATTGCACTTTGAATGCAGTTGACACGGCTGCAATAGAACTGCAAATACGACTGCAATAGAACTGCAAACCAGACATGCGGTCCGATTGCAGTCGTGTGAACTGCACACAGACTGCATCCGAACTGCACCATGCGCGGAAGGGCGAAGCATGCGGGCGGGTGGGTATGATGCAGTTCGGATGCAGTCGGTGTGCAGTTGCAGGGTGACGTCACCTTTGTCATTTTAGGCTTAATCGAAAAAAGAAAAAAATACGTGTCCAATATTTTTTTTATAATCTAAAATACGTACTAAATAAAATGTAATTATTTTGACCCTGGAAACTTCCCTATTGCCGAAACGGATCTTGACTTTGAGCGCTCAGCGTCAGAGTGGGGATCGCTTTGCGCATTCCATACATTGGCGAGCCAATCGTCTTCGTTGTTAGATACATGCAGCAACGCAGGGAACGAATGTAAGTGACGTCTATGACACGATGGCGCGGCAAGCCAATCACAAACACTCCCCGCCCCCGCGTCTCACTTCGCACCACTAAAGAGACCGAATATTTGACTGCTGCGCAACTTGAAGCCAGCGCTCAAGATCCGTGCCGGTAATTGTAAGTTAATTAAAATATAATAATTAAAAAAAATAACGTTCATTTTACTAACTCTAGTGCGACGGAGCATGGCATGCTAAATTAGTTAGGAAGCATGGTTTTAAGTGAAGTATTGTAAAGTGCAATATTAAGATTTTTTTACACACAAAGTTCCAAACATTTATTTACAACTAGCTGTCCGCCCGCGACTTCGTCCACGTGTACTTCGGTTATCGCACTCTAAACGTGTTTTCCCGTAGGAATAAGATGTTTTTCCGGGATAAAAAGTAGCCCATGTTCTTTTCCATATCAAAGGCTATATGCACGCCAAATTTCATACAAATCCGTTCAGCCGTTTTTGCGTGATTAAGTAACAAACATCCAAACATCCACACTTTCACATTTATTAGTTAGGACTAAATAATTATAATTACAGTAAATTAAAAAAAATAAAACCCTACGCTAATTACAACTAAGATCTAACTATAATATGGCGTCAAAAAACTCTTCCACATCGCTATCGACTGGTAATGTGCCCAAAAGACTGGCGGCACTGCTACGCTGTATGGCAATGCTTGTCCTCTGTCCGAGGTAAAAGCAAGATTTATTAAATTGATATAAACTAGTGCTTGACTGCGATCCCACCTGATGGTAATCAGTGATGCAATCGTTGATGGTGAGGCGCACTAGTTATTAAGAGCCTATTCACTCTAGCTATGAAGACATAAATTATAATCGGCCGGGAAGATCGAAGCTGGCAAATTGTTACCGATATGTTGCCTCGGGAAAATAGTTTAAACTTAGTCCGGACTCATGACACATATACCGATTAAACGGGCGACACAGTGCTCTTGGTCGAATACTCGATTTGTTTTTTTTTTTTTGGTGGGTAAATATCATCCAAATGACATTGCCCGCCCTTGGGCGGAGCGGGAGATAGTGTCACTCATATGCCTTGATCACACGTACCGAGTAAACGGGCGAGACAGCGCTCTCGGCCTAATACTCGGTACGTGTAAACACAGCGCCGAGTGCTTATCTCTACAAACTCGCTTACATCACTGTCTTGGGCCGAGCAACATTTTACTGTCTCGCCCTTTTATTCGGTACGTGTGATCAAGGCATTACTGATTCAAAAACCACTCCGTTCCTTCTTGCCATACCGGGGCCAAGCTACATTTCGGACCTAACCCTGGCCCCAGTAGAAGCGCCGAGTTCTTGGCCGAGTGCTTATCTTATACAGCTCGCTTACATCACTGTCTCGAACTCTCGACCGATCAACATTATTGACCGGCCTGTTGGTCTAGTGGTTAGTAACCCTGACTGCTATGCCGGAGGTCGTGGGTTCGATTCCCACACAGGACAAATGTTTGTGAATGTATGTTTATCAGTTGTCTAGTACCCATAACACAAGCTCTGCTTAGCTAGGGTCTAGACGGCGTTGTGTGATAGTTGTGGAATATTATTATTAAATTATACTGTCTCGCCTTTTTACTCGGTATGTGTGATCAAGGCGTCAGAAATGTCAACAAGGGTGGATAATAGTGGACACTTGCTGTATGTTGGGTTGTCCGAGGTAAAAGGTTATGCTTCCGCCATCACCTTTCTCGAAATTAAGGATACTTGACGGAGACGGAGAACAGTGACGGCTCCATCTCACGAGTTGAACTTTATGTAATTTATTTCATAACCACTGCCCTCAAAACGGTGAAGGAAAACATCGTGAGGAAACCGGCATGTCCTTGAACCAAACATTCGAAGACATGTGATATTCACCAACCCGCACTGGACTCGCGTGGTGGATTACGGTCCATTCCCTCTCCCAGATCTTGCTTGATGCTGGCCTTGAGTCCCAGCATGGGAGCATTGCAAGGCTGCTTATGCTGTTATGAAACTGTTAGCACATCTATTTACGTTCTTCATAATTTTTTTGTGTAATTTAGTGAGGTGGATTTTTAAGCTATTGCATAGCTTCTATCGCGGGCCTTGAGCGTGGAGACCGAATCCACTCATTTGTTTTTTGAGCGTGGTGACCGATAAGAAAACAAATGAGTGAACAATCAATCAAAATTCAATTCAATGTGTGAAAGTGCAACTTCAATTAATATCAAAGAAAAAAAAAACAAAGGAAAAAAAATACTGCATAAATAAAATAAATAAATAATTGCATAAGTTGATAAAAATGCTATGCAATAGCTTTACCGCGGCAGTCCCCGAGTGCCACACGTCTTTTTTTTTTTTTAAGTTTTAGGACTGTCCTCTTAAGCTCAGTTAGTACATTAACTAAGAAAAATAATCATATAAGAGAAACTGCAAATAGTTAGAAACGTAGTACCATACAGCATGCCGGAAGTGTGACGCTTATCAGCGCTTATCAAGGCGTGCGATTGTTAATCGGTGCTAAGGAAATACTACACACTTTAAGTGTTCGACCACACTGGTAGTGTGGGCGCGGCACGGCTGTCTCAATCGTATGAACTTCGTTTGAGTGTTCATAGTGGATGCGAGACTCGCGTGGAAACTCACGCCATAGCTTATTCATACAAGTGGCCACAGAGAGTGCGCGTGCTACGAGCTGCAACCCACACGGGAGCGGGTATTTCAAACTAGTCCGAGCCATCAGCCATGCTATGGCAACTGCAGCTCCCCGCACCATTCAATCGCGCTGCCATTTTGCCCAAGCGTGGCGCGGGAGCGAGAACGCGCGCTATTTGCTTGGCCACACAGGCAGCGTGGTGCGGGTAGACACTCCCCGCCCCCGCGTCTCACTTCGCACCACTAAAGAGACCGAATATTTGACTTCTGCGCAACTTGAAGCCTGCGCTCAAGACCCGTTTCGGCAATTGTATACGTGATTGTGCGGTGGCGGTATCGTGTACAGGAGTCCTCACAGGAGCATTGCGTCGGATTACGTTGGATGAACCAACAAGATCCTGAACCAGGTTGACAATAGATGAGTCGAGAAGGGCTCTCCTAAAAAAACCAGACCAACCACAAAAAACGTACATTTCGATACAAATGCCGCAACTCAGTAAAATCTCAAACAAACACTAAATAAAAAAAAAAAAACTACAGAGGCGCGTTCATTTCAGATGTTTCTGTGCCAATACTGGCTTGACGCCAACACGGTCCGTTGTAAAACTGTGGAGCGTAAGTGATGTAATATTAACGATTTTGACGTAAAATAAACATCCTAAATGTTTTTTTTTTTTTCAATTTCATCTACGTACTTTGTTTTGAATTCTGATGGCATGTCTTCATCCAGATTTTTATATTGAAGATTGATCGGAGATGCGAACGGATGGAGAGGGAGAGGAAGGCCGAAAAAAATATGGATGGATCGTGTGAGAAGTGATATGAAAGAAAAGGGAGTTAGTGGTAGTTTGACGGGTGACAGGACAGAATGGAAGAAGACATATTGCGCCGACCCCAAGTAATATGGGATAAGGGCAGGAAGAAGAAGATCGGAGATGCGAATGTTTAGATGAGATGGATGTGTGGTATGACGAGAGTGGATAAAGTGAATATTATTTTCTTTCACAATTATCACAACGCCGTCTAGCCTCAAGCCAAGCAGAGCTTGTGTTATGAGTACTAGACAACTGATAAACATACTTATATATTTCTAAATACATACATAATAAAGACGGCCCGTCCCGGCTTCGTACGGGCAATAAATATAGCCTATGTTACTCAGGGTAAATGTAGCTTTCCAATGGTGAAAAAATTTTTAAAATCTGCTCAGTATTTTTTGAGTTTATTCATTATAAACTAAACATACACACACACAAAAATACAAATTTTCCCTCTTTATAATATTAGTATAGATTTTTTTTTATGTTGGGAGAAATCATCCAATGACAAGCCCCGCTCATAGGCGGAGGGAGAGATAGTATCAGACTCTTAATGACTAAAAGCCCACCCCGTTCCTTCAAGCCTTCATACCGTGGCTCGAGTTCCCTTATTAGTGTAGATAGGATCCATAAGTTGCTTTAAAAATCATAACGAAACCGATTCAAGCCGTGAGAGTCAGCCAGCATTGTTTAAAGCTAGAACTACATTAGACCGACGCACACGTGTAACACGCCTGATTTGTACGTAGAACGACGTCGCGTGGCGTGGATCTAGTGTAGCTCTACAAGTCTAGTTTCCATATAAAATGTATGAAGACCGACGCGCCCAGATCGGCGTGTGTGGCACACGTGTGTGCAGTGTAGTTCTAGCTTAAGTCTTTTTTGACGTGACAACGTCTTAAATTAGGTTGCGGCTGGGAGTCACTTATGAAAAAGTGTAACGCTCGGTAACGTTACGATGAGTCACCGAACGAGAGAGAGGCCCGCCGAATGCCTTGCGTCTCTCTCCCACTCAACTATGATCGGTCTGCCGCGCGCGCAGCACTAGAGAATTAGGCGCATTGAATCGGCGCATGGACGTTGTCACGTAAAATCTTCGCCCGTAAAACCGACTTTACAGGCAACCATTTTTTTCATAAAAATGTTCTCATCGATATCGTTATGTCATACAATCGTGTCTGGTGTTAATAGAACCACAAAATAGATAGGTACTGAAGTCAATCTCATGTATGTACTTCACTTTTTATACCTACGCTAGGCGTCAGCGCGATCGAGCCAAGATATCGTGTCCGTGAGCGGTGTCTATGTGTGCGTTGCTCGAGCGCGCTTTGTATGTAGATTGTCTTCTGTACCTATCTATTTTGTGATAGAACATTCTTAAGAGGGCCTGTTCCGGCCTGTTTATCGTCAAAGTGAGCATGGTTGAAAAGTTTGTTATTTCACCAAACGCAATCTACACTAATATTAAAGGCGTCTTCAAGGCTAGAGTGAACATGCTCTTAATAAACTAGTGCGCCTCACCGTCAACGATTGCATCACTGCTTACCATCAGGTGGGATCGCAGTCAAGCATTGGTGTATATCAATTAAAAAAGAAAAAATAAAGAGGAACGTCATCCACATATTAGATACAATGGGTTCCAAATGAGAATAGGATCGCCCGCCATGTTGTGACGTCACGATTTACTGTCAAATCGAGGAAAGAAGTTTCTAAACATTAATTAATTTAGGAAAAATTTAATTTATTTATGAACTGTGAACGAAAAAGTTTAATCAGAATACAGTTCTTCAATTTTACTCATCTCTAAGTTCTTAAATGTCAAAATTTCTTCAATTTGACAGTACGACGAGACGTCAAAACAGGAATCGGTCCTATTCTCATTTGGAACGCGTATTACATATTTGGTTACATCGTACTTGGCATTACTGAAATCGTCCGTATGACTCATCTGTACCGACAGACACGTATATATTTAGCATGAATTTGTATCATTACATAATACGCTATTACTATAATGTCAAGGATATTTTCACTGGCTTGGAGTTTGTCGTTTTAGCAAACAGGGAGGTTACTTTTTTAAGATGGGTAATCATCGCAGAAGGAGGCGACCGTCTGCTACTCCTCCTTGCTTCGGGCCATAGCCTGAAAGCCTGGGCATAGGCTTGTACCAAGGCCTGGCGCGAGAGATCATTGCTACCGATCCCCCTTACGAAGACACGGTAGTGCTCTGAGAAAACAGAGAACACCTCTACCGTGTTCTCCGGCGGTGCAAAGTGGAGACACCGGAGCGATTCTTCCGCACGAATCCGGTGCAGGAAACTCCCGAACTTACGATATTCGGTGGAAACCTGCGCCATGCGGAAGGTGAGGACGCCGTGAGGTCTTTCCAGCCACTCCTCAAAGACTGTCGTGGCTAGCAAACAGGAAATGTGCTTCGGAATTGCACAATATAATTCCGAAATCAAAGCTCAATTGGCTGCCAAAAAATTGGAGATCTTTGCAAAGCCTACTACCGAAGATTAGATGGTTTTTCACGCCGGAAAAGCTGCTCAACCTCTATCAAGCACCAGTTCGATTGTGTATGGAGTACTGCTCTCAGATTTGGTATGGATTTGGCAAATATCAGCTTGATGCACTAGACTTGATTGAGAAGGGAGCCAAGATTATAGGCAATTATATATATACTTCAAAATCGAAGCCGATTTACTAGCCAGTCGGTTTTCTATCGTTTACATTTTGGGGAATGTACTCCAGAATGGTACAATTTAATTCCGCCAAGTCCGATCTATCATCGGACCACTAGATCGACACCTCACTCCTACGTACAAAGCGTTTTGGGAATATGTTCATTGGGTTTGCGTACAGCCAAGAGGTGGAATTTCTTGCTGGAGTCTGTATTTCCTGATTGCGGTCGTGTCAACTATTTATTTTTTTCACATATTAATTTTCTCTTTTTAATTAAATAATATTATATTTAAAACAATAACTTAAATAATTAAAAACAATATATACACTAAATGCCTAGCTAATGCGGAGGAGTTTTATGACGTCATAAAACTCCTCCGCATCGCTGTCGACTGGAAGTGTGCCCAAAAGGCTCGCGGCATTGCCACGTTGTATGGCAATGCTTATTCTCTGACCGAGGTAGAAGCCAGCCCTTGGGTCACGCGAAGCGTCAATTAAGCGTTTTGACAATTCTTTAAATAGCATATGAGCACTCGGACCCCACGGCTCGAGAGTTTCAACCCCAAACGGCTCAAAAATATAACTGCCGACGAGGCTGTTATATTTCCGCCGCTTGAGGTTCTCTGCAGCCGTCGCGGCAGTACCAGCACAGTACGATGAGCTAGGAAGATGGGATGGCGCAAGAGTATCGACACAGGTAGCGTCCCACACTAAAGGCCTACCCATCTTCCAAGGAAATAAAGACATACCGTCTGGTCTCTTATCATCGTTGCGTGACAGGCCATGAGGCTCGTCGGATGATGTGCAACTGCATTCAAACTGCAATTTGCGGTTGGATTGCAGTTGAAATATGGTCCATCTGTTTAGACCCTAACACCTTTCATACCGTATTTTAAAGGTACTTTTTCCTATGGAGAAACTTACTGTTTCTCCATAAAACTTTGAACCCCCGTTAGGTCCCTTTAAGGGGTGAATTCTGGAAAATCCTCTCTTACTGCTCGCCTACGTCATAAGAGGAAGCTTTGTACATAATTTCACGCTCCTATATGCAGTAGTTTCGGCTGTATGATGATGTCAGTCAGTCAGTTTTTCCTTTTATACAATAGAAGACTAGCAGTCCCGAAAGACGTTGTCTTGTCTAAAAACTAAGTCTTCGTCAGAAAACAAATGAAAAACCGATTGCAACGTTACCTACAGAGTTTTTTTATGGTGGGAAAATCATCTAATGACAACCCACGCTCTTAGGCGGAGCGGGAGATAGTGTCAGACTCTTACTGACTAAAAACCCACCACGTTCCTTCGTGTCTTCATAACGGGGCTGAGTTACCTCTTGAAACTAACCCTGGCCCCAGTAGGCTTCGACCCAGCTGGGCCTCTACTGTTGCTGACAACTCCTTGAGGCGCGCGGGAACAGTGCGCGCCGTCGACGACTTGGGACTCGGTCCGGACAGTTACTGGACGGACGGACAGCGAGCTACCCATTGCTCGCCGTCTGCCAGCCCGCGCGACCCACTAAAATTTCATTTAAATCGGTCCGACCGTTTAGAAGTGATAAAAACTCGTACGGAAGAAAAATATACATAAAGACACGTATTCCCACTAAACGATCACATGAAAAAGACCTTACTCTTGGCCGGGAACCGAAGCAAAACACCGTAAATTGTCATGGCCACGAACTAATATTATTACAGGCATATATTTAGCTGGGCCACAAAATAGATAGGTACAGAAGACAATCTTCATACAAAGCGCGCTCGAGCAACGCACACATAGACACCGCTTACGGACACGATATCTCGGCTCAATCGCACTCGTACAGTTCGGCGCAAGGCTCTGACCCTAGCGTGATCGTTAAGGCCCAAGCGCTCGAAAAGTGCCATAAAACAGTGACTTTCTGAAGCCTACTCCTCGGTAACGATCAGATTAATAGGTTTGAAAAAAATTAATCTTTTCGTGCTATTAATAGTTTTGTCTAAAAAAAACTATTTAGCAATTTCGCAACTTTTCCCCACTTTTTCGAAACGGCTTGGATCTTTAGAAACATTTTCACACGTAAAAATTGGCGGTTAAATATTCTTCAAAGTGAACATTGCATGTAAATCAATCAAAATTTCGCAAAGTAAATCGATTTAAAGCGCTTTCCAGGCGCTGCTGGCCGCAAATAAATGCACAGATTTGCGTACTGCCGCCTAGGCGGGTGCGAGAGTTGCGTCCACATAATTTCGGCCAGATGGTTCAAGGGACTATAAGCCTTAAGCGTACGTATAAAAAGTGAAGTACATACATGAGATTGACTTTTGTACCTATCTATTTTGTGGCTAGGCGATCTATTTTCATAGACCAGCCGTATTCTGGCAACATATTATGAAATGAGATTTTGGCAGATTAGATTTTGTGTCACAGAAAACTCCTGTTTTTGGGAAAACACACGTAAGACATGTTTCGTCTAGTCTGATTGACAGAACTATTCGCAATAAGTTGAGACACTTAAACAAACCTTTTTTACTGTCCATTCAAACGATTTTCTCCTCTATTCCGTAGACATAAGGACGGCATTGAAAGCAAAAAGTACAATACCATTATAATGAAAGTACTAGGCCGATTGCTAAAATTGTTTCACCGATAGAAAGCTGCTTTATTTCTGAATGACATAAGCTATATTTTATGTACGTGGGTGAAGCCACGGGCAAAGGCTAGTTACGAATATATGGCTTAAAGGACTTAGTATCCGAGCCAAATAAAAATAGATTGAATGTGGTTCTGGTATCACGCGATTGAGATGCCGACATTTTTATAACAGTCCATGTTTGGACCACAAAATATATGTACAACTGCCACCAATGATATTGAACGCTGACTTCAAGTTGCGCAAAGTCAAAAATCGGGTATCTTTAGGTGGTGCGACGTGAGACGCGGGGCTAGGGAGCGTCAGTGATTGGCTCGCTGCGCATTGCGTCATAAACGACACTCGTGATTCGTTCATTGCGCTTGCAGCATGTATCTAACAACGACGACGATTGGCTCGCCAATGTATGGAATGCGCAAAGCGATCCCCACTCTGACGCCGAGCGTTCAATATCCGTTGTGGGAGCTATGCAGAAGTCAATCAACATACTGTGCGCGCTCTCACAACGCACACATAGACACCGCTCACGGACACGATATCTCGGAGCGCCTCGACCCGCGCGTCGAACAGTTCCGGCTCAAACGCTCATTAGTGTGCGTCCACCGAGTGTTGGTATAAAAAGCGAAGTAGCGAGATTGCCTTCTGTACCTATTTACTTTGTGTTAGGACATCAGATCGAATATTATCTATCAGATCTGTAAATGTGATTGGTTGGCATAGATAGCACGAGTAACCTAGACAATTGATTGGACTCATTTTGTCTATTCCTTTCTAAGTAAGTTTTCAAGTTGCGTATTTTACGAACGCGGTCGAATCTGCGGTCAAAAGCTAGTAATAAATAGAATGGATACTGATATCGCTTTCCATCAGGTGAGATAAAAAAAATAGTACATCACGATATAAGTGTGTAATGTTAGTGACTACCGACGAGGCGGTATTTAGTCCCGAGCCGTGGCGAGGGTCTTAAGAGAGCCGAGAACGGTAATCATTAATTAATCACGTGTGTCATACGACGTTTTTCAATACACTTGTGAAGAAAATAACTGTAAAACTAGTAAACTTTTGTGGCGGTAAAAATCTGTTTTCATATGCACGCCCATTTTTTTTTATTTACCTTCTTTTTACAGTAAGTGTATTCACTTACTGAAATTAATAAACGGGGATTGACCGGCGACTCGTGGGAGACGACCTGCGCCCAGCCTGATACGATAATGTTGTTGAACAATAAGGTTTTAACTACATTATAGCACTAGTGCGTAATGGTAATCAAAATGTCACAGTTTGATAACAAGGGCCATTATATAGCTAAGAGGAATGCAATAAGAGTCACTTTCTGAGCAAGTGTATTGAAAATTGATATTTCGGTTCCTATCTCCTGAGCTCGTGTATACAACTTTGAATTTACGTTGCGATCAATGGCATGCATGGACAAAGGTTTCTGGATCGTAGACCATCAGACCCACTACCATTTAGCTGACTGGCTACCTACCTTTATCACCACACAAGCTACTCTTGTTTATATTCTGTTCAAAATGACATTAGGCATTTACGAATACCTTTTATTACTGTCGGTTCAACCGATTTTGACTTTTATTACGTTGGTGGCACGACAAATGGCGGCTGCAGTAAATAGTTGGTATTGTAACCACTTTTTAATAATAATAATACTCATAATCAAGGAAATTATTCTCATTTTAAGACACTACCAATTACAATACAATTGATTTAAACAGTTAAGTTAAATGACATTGAAATTAATTATTTTTATTGTCAAAGTAAAATTATGAAAGTTAAAGTAAATAAAAATAATGATAATACTTATTGAATTAAAATAAAATAAAACCAAATTGAATAAAAAAACATAATTAAAATACTTGTATTGTATTACTCACTATTTATTACTTATTATTATTTGCTTTTAATGCCATCCTTATGCCTACGAAATAGAAGTTAAAATCGGTTGAATAGACAGTAAAAACGGTATCTTTAATGTCTAATCTTAACGCGAATAGGGTGTAATATGAGAAGTTATGTCAATTAATAATAAATAAAAAAAAACACCAAAATTAGGGTAGAAAACATACCTGTAATGGAGTCTCTGATGTCTGAAACAAATGAATTATTTGGTTTAGATTCAAGCTAACTATTTATTTTCGGAAATTGGAAAGATTTTGCTTGACCATGATCTAAGATACGATAGAAGAAATCTCATCCCTCATATGTTATTTGATTCTGATAAATTATATGCTAAATAATGCGTTCATTAAGACATTGCAAGTAAGTTGCCTAGCTAAATCTGGTGTCAATGATGTTAAACAATAAAATTTGTTGTTACATTTTTGACATCAATCACATTTCATTTGTTATATAAAAATGAAACGCAAAATGTGTTGGTCTGGACCGATTTCGCTAATTTTTTTTTTGTTGTGTTCTTTATTATGAGGAGAGGGTTCTTATGGAAAAAAATGAAAATTAGGGTAGTGTAGGGTAGAGTAGGGTAGGATAGGGTAGGGTAGAGTAGGGTAGAGTAGGGTAGAGTAGAGTAAGGTAGGGTAGAGTAGGGTAGGGTAGGGTAGGGTAGAGTAGAGTAGGGTAGGGTAGGGTAAAGTAGGGTAGAGTAGGGTATAGTAGGCTGAAGTAGGGAAGAGCGGGAGCGGGAGCGAAGCCGCGCGGGCAAAAGCTAGTTTGTTACAGAGGAAAGCCGAGCATTAGCTTAAAGAATCTGCCCCAAGGAACTGAAAAACTATAAGTTCCCTCCATTTTTTTGGTGCAAATAGGAAGGGTTACCTCGCATAAAAAGGTGAGCATAGTTGCCACAACGTAACTTGAGCGCTCGGCGTCAGAGTGGAGATCGCTTTGCGCATTCCATACATTGGCGACCCAATCGTCTTCGTTGTTAGATAAATTCCGCAACGCAAGGAACGAATGAGGAGTGACGTCTATGACGCGATAGCGCTGCCAGCCAATCACTGACAAACCCCGCTCCCGCATCACACTTCGCGCCACTAAAGAGACCGAATATTTGACTTCTGCGCAACCGCTCAAGATACTTTGTGGCCACTCTAAATGGCCATAATTTACCCTTATTTGTTATTTAATGGTTTTTTTTTGTGTTAAAGTTTTTTAGTCTAATAGAAGCTATTAGTAACAATAGAACTCAATGAGGAAGTATTTGGATAAAGTTCGCGATCTCAGACCAATTTTATTGTTTAACCTCTCGTGTGCCGAAATTAGAGACACAATTAAAAAGCCATTGTGTCTCGCGTGGATCCACGTTTAGACACACAACGGGTTTAATATCAATGGCACCAGATTTAGCTAGGCAATCTATTCGGAATGTCCTAATAAACGAATTATCTAGCACATGATATTTATCATAATCGAATAACAGATTAGGATAAAGATTTCTTCTACGGATCTCGTCCTACCACCATTTTGGTCGAAACGTTAGCGATGAGTTTAAAGATAGTGCATGCTTTGTTAGAAAGTAAAGTAAAGTATCTATTTACCATTAAAATAGATAATATTCCTGTTTTGACTGGCCTGTTAGTCTAGTGGTTAGTGACCCTAACTGCTATGCCGGAGGTCGTCGTTTCGATACCCACCCAAGACAAATGTTTTTGTCATGAGCATGATCATTAGTTCTGTGTGTGGATGTAGTTAAATCTATAATACGTATGTATTTAGAAATATAAAAGTATGTTTATCAGTTGTCTAGTACTCACAGCACAAGCTCTGCTTAGTTTTGGGACTAGATGGCGTTGTGTTAAAGTTGTGGAATACAAAAAAAAATATGGTCTATGCGCGTTAAGGAGATAAGTAGCGACTTATCAGACCAAATGCAAAATTAAGGCGTATTTACACGGAACACCGTGTCATGCAAGTTGTGGAATATTATTCATCATCATGATTTCATGATCACCATCATCATGGCCGTAGGCCTCCCCCAAGTGTCGCCACAACTACCGGTCCTGTGCGTCTCGCATCCATTGGATTCCCGCGACCCTCAACAGGTCATCGGTCCACCATGTGGAAGACCAACCAACGCTGCGTGTTCCGGTACGTGACCGCCACTTCAGAACCTTTCGTCCCCATCGGCCATGCGTGCAATATTATATTATTGTTTTAATTTAACTAAATCACATTATAATGCAAGCCACTTAAGGGTAAGATTATTTTTAACAATTTAGTGTTAATGGTGATTGAATTCGATGTTACGGTGAAGGCTACGGATATTATGTCGCTAGATGGCGCTGATCTCAACATTTTTAGTTAGTTCCGGTTTTTAGTGTATTTATAATGAACTGAGTTACATTATTGCCTAAAAATCCACCTAATTCTGACTGTACATGTCTCTAACCATAGTGCTTAACGTGGTTATCATACTGCCACGCATCCCGCTGCATGTTGCGTGTCAACGCACCTACGCGCGGACTTGCGGGAGTGCAGATCTGCATCGTCGTGCGGGTTTTGAAACTCACGCGCGTAGGTGCGTTTTGTAAATTCACGCAGTTACACACTCATTTCATACAAAATCACGTACCTACGGTACTACGAGACTCAGTGTGCCATACCATGCGTGTCGCACCGCACCCACGCGCGTGAATGCATGTTTCTCTACAATTAGGCGCGTGATCTGCATGAACGCGCGTGGATGCATTTTCGGTGTGTCGGACTGAGCGTGTTTTCTATACAAACGGAGATACTTACAAGCAACGTTAAGACACGCATTCACGCACTACGCTGCGGGGTGCGTGGCAGTGTAGCGTTATAGGTACTACATACATATTCATGCAGATAAACTCAATTCGCGTTAAGATTAGCCATATAAACCAACTTTCTTTGCTGTCCGTTCAACCGATTTTGACTTTTACAAGCTTTTATTTAGTTTCACCTGTCCCGATGTTTGTCTGTCATCAAATCTTGTAAATTAAATTTGACCCACTTCCCGGTTACCGATTGAGCTGAAATTTTGCATGCATGTGTATATCAGATGACAATGCAAAATTATTGCGGCAAGGAGCTGATCTGATGATGGAACCGGAAGGTGGCTATAAGAACTTGGTAGTTAAACGACACAACCCCATCGAGTTTGGGCTCGTATGATTCGTCTTGACGAGTATTAATTATATAGGTATACCGAGCTATAAAAGCTTGCTATTAAAAAATGATTTTCAATAAAAGCTTGTTATTTAAATTAATTCGAAGTAATATCGTAACTACACAGCTTAAGAGAGCCAGAATATGCTTCTTATCATACGCAGTCAGTAGCCAAGGCTAAAAACTAGAATGTCGGCATTTGTTTGTGTAACAACCTTTATCTATACATATTATTTCGGCAGTTAACTAAGATGTTTATAGAGATAACTAGCTTTTGCATTGATTAGCTTCGCTCCCGCTCTTCCCTACTATACCCTACCCTACCCTACTCTACTCTAATAAACCTCACGGAGCCCGAGACCTTTCCAACGAATGCAAAACCGTGGAAATCGGTTCGTGCGTTCTGGAGTTATAGCGTCAGGAAGGAAAACCCGACTTATTTTTATATAGTATTTATATATTTATGGGGATGCAACTCAACATACATTTTCACTGTTATACAACCGCTCTTACACGATTGTGACGTTATTACATATTTTACATTAGACATTTTGGAAACACAGTATCTTGGGGATATTATCTAGGCTTCTATTAAAATCAATTTATATATTTGTGTTAAACTGATCCAGTAAAGACTTCTGAAAATCTGCTATTTTGCTTGTACTTTGACATTTCATAATTTATTCAAAATGTCGAAAAAGTATTACAAGACTACTATTTATGGTTGCTTAATGTATTGAACAGCTGATATTTTTTTCGCGATTTCGGCTTTGCTCCCACAATAACATTTTTTCGTTGTTATGAGCACAATCACGTGTTTAAGGGCCAAGCGCCCGAAAAGTGCCATAAAACAGTGATTTTCTGAAGCCTACTCCTCCGTAGCGGCTAGGTCAATTGGTTTGAAAAAAATATATGTTTATTATAGATTCATGAACAATAATATCAACATTTGATTTTTTCGTACAATTAATAATTTTGTCAAAAAAAAAATATTTAGCAATTTCGCAACTTTTCCCTACTCCTTCGAAACGGCTTGGACCTTTAGAAACATTTTTACACATAAAAATTGGTGGTTAAATATTCTTCAAAGTGAACATTGCATAAATATAAAACAATCAATATCTCGCAGAGAAAATGGATTTAAAGCGCTTTCCGGGCGCTGCTGGCCGCAAATAAATGCACAGATTTGCGTACTGCCGCCTACGCCAGTGCGAAAGTTGCGTACACATAATTTCGGTCAGATGGTTCAAGGGATTATACGCCTTGAGTATCGTACACTAATTGCCAGTCACCCTATACATCGATGCCGCAACAATATTCCGAAAACCTTTACTGCAAAGGCTTGACCGTCATCACTTTAACTTATTTAATGCGACCGCGACCGGCGTATTAACTTTGATATAGGTACAGCACCTGAGACCTTTTTTCTTTTCTATAGAACCCGTATATCACCTAAACGATTGCAGTTTTCGGCACAGTAGCCTGATTCACGTAAAATCAATAAAGCCAAATATCGTTGAAGTTTTATAGTCGTTCGATCGAAGTCCTATCCAAAAGCGGTGTTCACGATCTATCGACTTATTTCTAGCTACATTAATAAGTATTCTACCAGGATAATGTAATACAGTTTTTTTTTTAAATCGATGAATTTCAAACGACTTTAAAATAGGTGTCGTTCAAACTCGATTAATGGATGTGAATACGGAAATGGTCTAAACGACTAAATCGTTACGGTTTTCATTACGTGAATCGGGCTACAGATCGATGCCTTGGTGGTTAATATAAAAGTCTTCTCATTATTAGCATAGGGTTTTTTTTTTCAGTGGGTAAAAAACATCCAGGTGACATCCCCCGCCCTTGGGCGGAGCGGGAGCTAGTGTCGGACATTTACTGATTAAAGAACCCACCCCGTTCCTTCGTTGCCTTTCATACAGGGACAGTGCCTTCTTTTCAGAAGCAGACCCTTGACCCCAGTAGGTTTCGATCCTGCTGGGCCCCTACGGCTTTGCTAACATCTCCTTGAGGCGCGCGTGGAACATTACGCACTATCGACAACTTGGGCTCTGTTCAAACGGTTACCGGACGGCAAGCAACTCATTGCTCGCGGTTAGCGTGCCCACATACAAATTGTAGAAAAATCTTGGGTCATGATCAGGAAGATCTAGGTAAGGAGGAATTACTTTGAGAGCCAGCTCAAGTCGTTCAACACTAGTGTCAATTTTCGTGTTTGCTATGTTTTATTTCGGCTAGAAATGTTAAGTATTTGCCAGAAAATACCGGTAAAGAAAAGTTAAAGAAGGAAGGTAGGAGTGGGTTCTAACCAGTAAAAGTCTGGCACGCTCCCGTCCCGCCCTAGAGCGGGATAAATCATTCGATGATATCATGTAAATCCCGCACACACTCTCCAAAACGCATCCTATAGTATACCCAAAGGCTGGCCACTCTACGCCTGTATTCCAGGCGATCGTTTTCTTATCTGCCCATACAAGACCATGTTTTCGCATTGCAGTGGTACAATAGTCAATAAGCAGTATCTTTATACTCAGCTTAAGCAAGTTCTATGATAGAATACGACGCAGTGGCTGGTTGGCAGCTTGGAACGTTTCCAAAGTGATTAAGAATCGTAGAGTTGTCGTTAAAACAGCATTGAATGGCGGGAATTTTAAGTTCCATGTCCATTTGGTCTAAACAACTCTATTACCAGCATAAACTTTTGCCTGCTGTAGGGGCTATATTTCATAGAGACACCATGGCGGCGCGACCAGTCGCCGCTCCAACAAAATGTATACAGCTCCATAGAGCGTTACTCACCTGGTCTCCGTTTGGTTGTGCAACCAATTTGGTGGCGCGACCAGCTCGGACGTGTGGCGACTCTGTTGTCTGTATGGTGTCTAATTTCGAGTCGACCTTTCAAATACCGACAATTTGAGACACAATAGTAAGACAATAGATGCGCAAACGCCAGCGTTCGCTTTGGGTTTAATAAATTGTAGCTTAGGGCTATATGCAACCAAATAGGCATCAGGTGAGTAACTCTCTATAGAGGTGTATACATTTTATTGGTAGCGGCGACTGGTCGCGCCGCCATGGTGTCCCGGTGAAATATTACTAAGGTAAAAAGAACGCGAAGGTGAGACGACTACTTTTGGCAAAGGGACGCTTGCCGTGGTCACTAAAACTGATCAAAAATAACTGGCCACACCAATGACAATCAGGGTTCCGACGTCATAGAGGCGTTGACACTTGATGACGTACTTCTGGAGCGGTGCCAACGCACAGGTGATATTATCAAACTCGTACTTCGAAATGATTTAGCAGTAAAGATTTTATGGGGGTAGTTTGGTTTTATTAGATGAATTTCGCTGTGCATTTGTGAGTGAATGAATATCTGGAGATTTGTTGATTGAGCGTGGATTAAAGCAAGTTTTTGGCGGAGCTTTTTCGAGTGAAGTTCGGTGGGTGTTTTAATTATTCGCAATTTGATTCGAAGTGGACAGTGATATTTTTTTTTTATTCATTAAACCCCAAGTGAACGCCAGAAATCGCGCACCCATTGTCTCTCTATTGTGTCTGTAATTCTCACGATTGAAAGGTTAAGCGGGAAAATCATCTATTTATTTATTTATTAATAATAATAAAGTAATAGTAGAGGAGAAGAACGACCTTCACCGGTTTGTTTAATGGATGAAACGTATTTTATGATAAATTTAGTATATTAAATAATATAACGCGGGTGGGGGGTTGTCTGAGAAATTGCTGGCCAAACATTTTTTTTTTTTTTATAAACTGCAACGAATAAAATTAATACTAACCGAAAGAGTGAAGCCTTTTAGAACATAAAAATGTTGGGTTGCCTATTTGTTTCCTGGCATAACTATGGGTTCCCCGGGGATCTCTTTCTCTTAACCCATGGCTCCAGTAGGCTTCCACCCAGCTGGGCCCCTACGGATGTGATATAAAATTGGTAGTAATGTATCTCCAGTTTTTGCACCATTGAAAGTAGTTGAAAGTAAAATAATTGGAAAATCTTGATAAAATGGAGCTGAGAATTTTTATTATAGTGACCTTTCAGTAAATAAGAGTACAAATATGACTAACGACTAATGTTGACTAACATTTGAGGATGCCAGAGGTCATGACGTGGGATGAGGTGGTCGAACTGTCATCTTAGAAGGTAAGCAGTCATGACTGGATATTTCTGCTTAGTAATGATTCGCATATTTCCTGCCAGGGGTTTTTTTTTTTTCGATGGGAAAAATCATCTTATGACAACCCCCGCTCTTGGGCGGAGCGGGAGATAGTGTCAGACTCTTACTGACTAAAAAACCCATCCCGTTCCTTCAAGCCTTCATACCGGGGCTCGAGCGCCCTTTCGGATAACCCTGGCCCCAGTAGGCTTCGACCCGGCTGGGCCCCTGTTGTTGCTGACAACTCCTTGAGGCGCGCGGGAACAGCGCGCGCCGTTGACGACTTGGGCTTGGTCCGGACGGTTACCGGACGGCCGGACCAAGTTTGACCAACACATCAAGACTTTAGGGTTTATGTTGTTCTCACAAAAATTGTTACTCATTGAATGCCGTAATTAGAGACACAATAGAAAGACAATTGCTTATGTCGAACTGTGTAACTTAAGACATTCGAAAGGTTAATAAATCAAACTGAAGTATCGACATTAAGTGTTGTGACTGGATGCTGCAATGGCCTCGTCTAAGGTCATATGGACGCATTAAAATGTTGCATTCATCTTGCAAAATATTACTCTGAAGTACAATTTAGGTTTTCAATTTAAATTCAAACAAGATTTGTAAAAAAAAAATCCTCAAACAATTGGCAATCTGCGCCTGGTGTATGATTGATTACGCACTTTTTACCCGACTGCAAGAAGGGTTATGTTTTGTATGGTGGAATAACATCCAATTACTTCTCCCGCTCTAGGGTAGAGTGTCAGAGCGCACACGAGTGACACACAAGCCGATCTAGGCGCGTCGGTCTCCATACACTTTCTAAGGAAACTAGAATTGTAGAGCCACACTAGATCCACGCCACGCGACGTCGTTCTGCGTACAAATCAGGCGTGTTACATGTGTGCGTCGGTCTAATGTAGTTCTAACTTTAGACCTTACAGGAAGGCGAACTACCAATGCTCTCAGTCTGCAAGCCCGCATCGTTTTTGAACTGCAAACCAGTCCTTAGATTTCGACCATAATCTACACAAGTATAATAAAGAGGTAAAGTTTTTTGGAGGTTATCTCTGAGAGTACTGGTCCGATTGCTAAAATTTTTTCACCGATAGAAAGTTGCTTTATTCCTGAGTGACATGGACTATTTTATGTACGCGGGCAAAGCCGCTGGCAAAAGCTAGTCCAACATAAAATATTAAACAAAACCGATTTCGTTTACGTTCAACCTCATTCCCTTTCCAGCCAAATACTAACTAATTTATTAATTTATAATCTACTTATTACAACCCAGTGTTAACCGTCAGTTAAGCACGAAATTACCATATTTAACGTGAGTATCTTCATAGGAAGTGACAGTTTCCTACAGAATGTTAGAATGGGCGTAATAACATGACGTCAAGTCCGCATTTAGGTATTGTGGAAACGACCTAGATGTTACATCATCTTAAGATTATGACGACATTCTTCTTCTTAGCGTATCTATGGCAAAACTAGTTGAATTCCTTGCCTGGCGCAGAATTCGGCCACGGCAATGCCACCCGCTGATGCTGTCATTAGGTCCCTACGTGAGCAGGCAACAGGGCATGTGATGCAGGAAGGAAAGTGGGACATTGGAACCATCCGAGAACCCCCATCTGCGGAGATTGGCTTTGGGTGCCTTAACCTGTGCGGACTCTGTTTAGAGTTTTCCAGGTTGGCCATGGCAACTCGAGTCCAGGAGAGAGACCGACGGCTCGACGACACTGAAGGCATTATAATTAAAACGCTTTAGGGCTGATTTTAGTATAGCTAGAGCTATACTGTTGATACTTTGTAAGTAGATGTATTCTGTGAACCGCATTAAGATTTTCACACAAAAATAGAAAAAAAGCAATAAATTTTGGGGGTCCCCATACATAGAACTGAAACTCAAAAATTTTTTTTTCATCAAACCCATGCGTGTGGGGTATCTATGGATAGGTCTTCAAAAATGATACTGAGGTTTCTAATATCATTTTTAGGGTTCCGTAGCCAAATGGCAAAAAACGGAACCCTTATAGATTCGTCATGTCTGTCTGTCTGTCTGTCTGTCTGTCTGTCTGTCTGTCCGTCCGTATGTCACAGCCACTTTGTTCCAAAACTACAAGAGCTATACTGTTGAAACTTTGTAAGTAGATGTATTTTGTGAACCGCATTAAGATTTTCACATAAAAATAGAAAAAAAGCAATAAATTTTGGGGGTCCTCATACTTAGAACTGAAACTCAAAAATTTTTTTTTCGTCATACCCATACGTGTGGGGTATCTATGGATAGGTCTTCAAAAATGATACTGAGGTTTCTAACATCATTTTTTTCTAAACTGAATAGTTTGCGCGAGAGACACTTCCAAAGTGGTAAAATGTGTGTCCCCCCCCCTCTAACTTCTAAAATAAGGGAATGATAAAACTAAAAAAAATATATGATGTACATTACTATAAAAACTACCAACGAAAATTGGTTTGAACGAAATCTAGTAAGTAGTTTTTTTTTTAATGCGTCATAAATTGAAAAAAATACAGTATTATTAAAACATCGATCAAAGTTACAACACATTACAAGAACTTTTATATTATGTTACTTGCTGCTACGGAACCCTTCATGGGCGAGTCCAACTCGCACTTGGCCGGTTTTTTTTCTAAACTGAATAGTTTGCGCGAGAGACACTTCCAAAGTGGTAAAATGTGTGTCCCCCCCCCTCTAACTTCTAAGATAAGAGAATGATAAAACTAAAAAAAATATATGATGTACATTACTATAAAAACTACCAACGAAAATTGGTTTGAACGAAATCTAGTAAGTAGTTTTTTTTAATGCGTCATAAATCGAAAAAAATACACTATTATTAAAACATCGATCAAAGTTACAACACATTACAAGAACTTTTATATTATGTTACATGCTGCTACGGAACCCTTCATGGGCGAGTCCGACTCGCACTTGGCCGGTTTTTTCTTGCTGCATGGGCGTCTGACTCAAATGTGTTCCGACCAATATTTAGCCACCAGGATTACTCTCCAAGAGCGAGAAAAGCGAGTTCGGAATTTTAGAGCGCCCCGAAAAGGATAGGTTAGTTAAAAAGATAAAGCGAGAGCAAACAAAACCGGTGCGGAGCTCCTGCCTTAGCCTTTGCGGTTAATTTTTTTATAACCACTCTGAAATGGTTTGGCCTAAGCGAAACTAGTTAGACACTTGGGGGAGGCCTATGTCTAACAGTGGACGTCTTTCAGCTGAATTCATGATGATACACGATTTTTTTGTTAGGGATAATATACTGGGCAGTCAGTTCGAATTTTTGATTCTAGGACATGTCGGTTTCCTCACGATGTTTTCCTTCACCGTTTTGAGAGCATTGGTGATGAAAAAAATTACACAAAGTAATGCGCCTGGCTGGGTTTGAACCCGCGACCTACAACTCGTAAGTCGGGGCCGTTACCACTGCTCTTTACTTGGCCTCCACTGCTCTGAACCCTCTAAGGTTTGAGAGCCAAAGTTTGCATTATATAAACCGGCAGAAGCTATAGACAGACATAACTCCTAACTAGACGATGAATAAATGGTGAAAGTTGAACTCCAAAGATACCAAGTAAAGAATTAGACAGAATGGGAGCACAGTTGCATAACGACAATCATATATATCGATTGTTTTATTTTCTGAACTGGTTGTTAGATTTCCGGTGCTTAAGTAATAAGTTACTTAGCAACTATTCATTTATTTGTGTCCTGCTTTCAATTACAGTTTTAAAATCAATAAAATGAAAGGTAACATCTAATTGGCTATCACAGTCCATGAAAGATATTATTTATTGTTAGGATTCCGTGCTTTAAAACGGAACCATTATAGGGTCACGTTGTTGTCCGACTGTCTGTCTGTCAAGACCCTTTATCTCGAGAACGCGTGGAGGTATCGAGTCGAAATTAAAACCATGTAACAAAGCATATAAATACCATAACAAACCTTGAAGCTGTGGAAAATCAAACATGTAAGTTAACGAGAAAAAAATAGAGATACATCGGTTTAGGTGACAAAAAACTTGCATCTCAACACTCTCAAATAAATCAAAATTCACAGGGTACTTCCCGTTGACCCAGAATTCTGAAATTTGTCATAAAGCAAGGTAGCACAATTATAGTAATAAATCTTAAAACTGTTTTGCTGTTACGTCACAATTAATTTTTTTGCTATTCGGAAAATCTTTTGAGACTCCATTCTGGAATTGGACTATTTAGGAAGGTAAGTTTGTTGGGAACCCCTTAGGGCGCAAGTCCGACACGCCTTTGCCCAGATGTTGTTATCACTGGAGAAGCAGTAATAGAAGTAGTGGGTACGAATGACGTCCACTGTTAGACTTAGGCCTCCCTCAAGTGTCGTTCGTTAGGTCTTCCGATACGTGGTCGCCATTCCAGAACCTTTCGCGTCCTACGGCCATCTGTTCTGCGAGCAATGTGCCCTGCCCATTGCCACTAAGTTTTGCGATTCTTCGTACTATGTCAGCAAGTTTAGTTCTCATGCGAATATCTATATTTTTTATTCCATCACGCAAGGAAACCCCGAGCATAGCCCTTTCCATCGCCCTTTGGGTGACTTTAAGCCTTCTGATGAGGCCCATTGAGGGCTACTACGTTTCGGAGTCATCACTGACAACACGCACTTGTCATAGACTTTCGTTTTGAGACACTATGGTACCTCTGTTGAGCGAGAAGATACCGCGTAGTTTCCCGAACGCTGCCCAGCCGAGTTGGATTCGATGGTTGACCTGTTTCTCGAAATTTGATTTACCCAACAGGACTGTCTGTTTGAGGTAGACATAATAGTCCACAACTTCGAGTGTAGAGAGAGTGTCCCTCCTCCTTGCGTCGTATTCCTCAATGCTGAGGGTCGTGACGTGACGTAAAGTGATGAAGCAGGGACTTCATCACTTTAACCTTTATGATATTCCTCCATCTGTTTCTGTCTCTAGCGGTGTGAAGGGCACTGTACATCGTAGAGTCAAGAGCGGTGCGGATCTGGTCGGACCATCGTATTGGGCTGCGCCCGCCAGGCCTTTTCCCATCCACTTTACCGGTCACAATGAACCTTTCGAGGTTGCCACCGTCTTTTTTTGCAATGTGAACGAAATCTTGCAGAACCTTGCGTAGACACTCAGACGACAGCCGTGAGGCGATTTTAAGTTCTTGCAAAATGGATACGTTGGTCCGAAATGCAGTCCAACTATGCGGAGCATCCTTCTCCAGGACCACATCTCAAAGGCGTCGATGCGTTTGCGGTCTGCAGCTTTTAGCGACCAAGTCTCAGCGCCATACGAAAAGATCGAGAAGGCTAGTGTCCGTACCAGTTTGGTTTTGGTCTTTACGGAGATCTCCAGACTTTACTAAGCTGAGACATAGCGCTCTTAGCCATGCCAATTCTCCTGCGAACTTCCCCTTCTACAGAGAGAGTGTAGCTCTTATAATATGAATGTTATTTCGATAAACTCTAATACGTATGTGTTAATAATCTTTTATCAAGGATCTTTTGGTTATGTAGGATTTTCCAATAACGCAATAAAAATTTAATATCTTATCAAAACCGTATTTCATTTGCAAGACAGGAAGCTACTTATTGTCAATTATTTTAATACTTTATCGTATTTTATTTGTATAACATTCATCATCATCATCATCAGAAGATAAAACCGGCCAAGAGCATGTCGGGCCACGCTCAGTGTAGGGTTCCGTAATTTCCCGTCCGTCACAAATTCACAATAAGTGTACCCACTTAAGAGGTTAGAAAAATGCCTGCATATACGATTATACTACAAACTTAGTCCAGAAATTATTTTGTAGAACCCTTTTGTCTTTTTTGTACAAAAACTGTTCTTTCCATCAAGTCCGAAATTATTTTCCTAGAAAGTCCTTATAAAGTTCTACTTTTCAGAATTTTTTCATGTTTTCTAAAGTCTTGGTTCAAAAGTTAGAGGGGGGGGGGGGGGCACATTGTTTTTTGTGTTTTTTTTGCGATTATTTCCGAAATTATTGACATTATCAAAAAATGATTTTAGTGAACCCCTATTCATTTTTAAATACCTATCCAACAATATATCACACGTTAGGTTTGAAATTAAAAAAAAAAATCACTTCTTACTTTACATATAGGGGGGCTACCCTAATAAAACATTTTGATCCAATTTTTATTTGACCACTTTGTCGGCGTGATTGATATACAAATTGGTACCAAATTTCAGCTTTCTAGTGCTAACGGTCCCAGAGATTAAGCGAGGACGGACAGACAGACAGACAGACGGACAGACAGACATGGCGAAACTATAAGGGTTCCTAGTTAACTACGGAACCCTATAAAGAAGATTATTGTATTGTCATCAGTCTTTGACGGGTGTGCAAAGTTTGAAGAAAATGTGATCGCCCGAAGTTGGTCAAAATCGAGCTCAAAGGCGTTGGTTACAAACATACAGGTGAAGCTAATATAAGCGTGTTAAAAACCGTACCACTTTTCTAAATTCTTAATAACTTTTTCGTAGACCATAGATGGCCAGTCTGTTGCAAAATTATCTAAAGTAGTTTAAAAGTACTAATCAATATGAATTATTACGTGTCTGAAGTATGCTATACGTTTTATGAATGCAGATTATGATAATACGATAAAAGATATGCAAATTAATGGTAATATTTCATTTGACGTAACCAGTAACGCCATCTATGAAAAGTAACGCGAACTACAATACTTTGAAACACGTGGGTGCAAGAAACGATGCTAAAGTTTATTTCCTTGAGAACATTCGTTTGAGTTATGAACAGAATTCAAAATTTGACAATAAGTTTTGTCAAGTACTATAGAGGTACCTTAGTAATTGGGATATTAAGATCAAGCAGGCAATTGACATCAAAAAATATCTCATTGACTTCATGTTACTAAGACCTAGGAAAATCAATAATGTAGGTACCTTCATAAATATCGAAGAACCGAGAGCTTAGAATATTACACGGCCATACATAGGTATTCACTTACGACTATAATATCGTTTCAAAACATCACAGTAAAGCAAAAAAAAAACACACATTCTTCAGACTTATCAACAGGAAAATTAGATAAAAATTGGCAATAACTACCACAAAACATCAACATTCAAAGTTACAACTTCAAATCCTGCGCCATTTTGAAAAATGGAACGTCAAAATTGCCGCGCGAAAAAAAAAAAAAAAAATTAAAAAGTGCTACCGTTGTCTATGTACTTATATCACGATTATTACGGAACACGATGTTTCTGATAACGCGATAATGTATAACCTCAAAATGATCACATGTTATGTCATGGTGTGTGACGCAAATATACATGTATAATATATTATAGCAGTAGTGTTTAGAGACGTTATTGAGTTGCGTCGATTTTTAATTAACATGTCCATTATAATTTGGCAATGAAAGAATTTTGATCAGCTGCTTTATTTTTATTACTGTTTTTATCCGAAATTGGTTTTCTGGAGCAGTGGGCCAACATAATGCTCTAGATTAGTAACAGTACTCTATGATTTTTTCTAATTTCTGTCAAAATTTCAGAAAATTATGAAAAAACAAGAGAATCATGCTGATGTCGATGATGATAGAAAATTGGGCCAGAAGGCCCAATTCAAGTAGTAATCTAATCTCCAGTGACAAGGAATGTAAAAAATCTAGCCAAATTACTGAGATGAATTTATGACGTGAAAACGTAGCAGGACGCATGGCGAGGATCAAGTGTAGCTCCACAAGTCTATTTGCCATATACAATTAGGTACCGGAACGGATCTTGAGCGCTCAGCGTCAGAATGGGGATCTCTTTGCCCATTCCATACATTGACGAGCCAATCGTCGTCGTTGTTAGATACATGCAGCAACGCAGGGAACGAATCACTAATCACGTCTGTGACACGATGGCGCAGCGAGCCAATCATTGATACTCCCCGCCCCCGCGTCTCACTTCTCACCACTAAAGAGACCGAATATTTGACTTTTGCGCAACTTGAAGCCAGCGCTCAAGATCCGTGCCGGTAATTGTAAATTGTATGGAGACCGATGCGCCCAGATTGGCCTGTGCAGCACACGTGTGCCTTGACCATTTTCTTTTATTATTATTATTATTGATAGGCTCGCTTTTGTCACATCTGACAGTAAGCGACTATGAAGCACGCTTGCCTAGAAATAACCTTTTCATGACTTAAGGCGTATAGTCCGTTGAACCATCTGGCCGAAATTATGTGAACGCAACTCTCGCACTCGCCTAGGCGGCAGTACGCAAATCTGTGCATTTATTTGCGGCCAGCAGCGCCCGGAAAGCGCTTTAAATCCATTTTCTCTGCGAGATATTGATTGATTTACATAAGCAATGTTCACTTTGAAGAATATTTATCCACCAATTTTTATGTGTAAAAATATTTCTAAAGGTCCAAGCCGTTTCGAAGGAGTAGGGAAAAGTTGCAAAAAGTTGCGAAATTGCTAAATATTTTTTTTTTGACAAAAGTATTAATTGCACGAAAAAAACAAATGTTGATATTATTGTTCATGAATCTATAATAAACATATATTTTTTTCAAACCAATTGACCTAGCCGTTACGGAGGAGTAGGCCTCAGAAAATCACTGTTTTATGGCACTTTTCGGGCGCTTGGCCCTTAAAGAACCCTAGATTGTAGCTATCAGGAAACACAGACTGCGGGAGGGAATTCCACTCCTAGGCTGTACAGTAGCCACAACGGATCTTGAGCGCTCGGCGTCAGAGTGGGGATCGCTTTGCGCATTCCATACATTGGCGAGCCAATCATGTTCGTTGTTAGATACATGCAGCAACGCAGGGAACGAATGAGGAGTGACGCCTACGTCGCGATTGCGACATAGACGTTGACGATTATTGCAAAATATTTTGACTTTGACTTTTGACATTTAATTTCTTTTGGTTCATCAATTGAGTATTCGTAATTTCCTACTCTCAAATTGAGACCCTACCACGAGCTTTTACAGCGATCCAATTTGACAATCTAAACTGAACTGTAAAGAGATGTAGTTAAACAAATTTAGCTTATGCGAAACCTGAAAATAACTTGTTCAGAATCTGTAACTGAACGGATTCCAATAGTTTTTATACCATGTTATTTTTTTTTTCAAAAATATTTAAAAAGTTCACAAGTTGGACACCACCGACACTAAGTACAACACAGGTCACGGCAGGTCAGGAAACAGTTGGGTGCAAGTGACATCCCCCGCTCTTGGGCGGAGCGGGAGACAGTGTCAGACTCTTACTGACTAAAAGACCCACCCCGTTCCTTCTAGCCTTCATACCGGGGCTCGAGCGCCCTTTCGGATAACCCTGGCCCCAGTAGGCTTCGACCCGGCTGGGTCCCTGCTGTTGCTGACAACTCCTTGAGGCGCGCGGGAACAGTGCGCGCCGTCGACGACTTGGGTTTGGTCCGGACAGTGAGCTACCCATTGCTCTCTGTCCGCAAGCCAGGCAAATCATCCCCTCAGTCGCCAGGATGGCCCGGTGACTATGTGTTTTTGTTGATATAATAATAAGCTTAAACTTTGTGATTTTTCATGATACAGTTATGAAATTTTGTACATAGATTCTTTACATAAAAATACTAGAAACATGTTTCGGCTTTCGCATGTACTAAATAAAAGTAGTGTTTTGTAGGGTGTAATTGTATATCTCCATTTCTCTTTCTCGCTCGCACGATTGACATTTTAACACGTCACGTCACGGTAACGCTTAAAGATGTGCCGTTGCCGGTATTATTAACGAGAAGTGGGAATATTGGTGGCAATATTGCCTGCAAAATTCCCATTTCGGGCAATATTGCCGAGAAGTTCGAATTTTGGTGGCAATATTGCCGAGAAGTTCAATTATTGGTGGGAATATTGCCCTAAGCATTAATTTTGGTGGCAATATTGCTAGAAAAATTCCCACTTCGGTCAATATTGCCGAGAAGTTCGAATATTAGTGGCAATATTGCCCGAAGTATGAATATTTGTAGCAATATTGCCTGCACAATTACCATTTCAGGCAATATTGCCGAGAAGTTCGAATTTTGGTGGCAATATTGCCGAGAAGTTCAATTATTGGTGGGAATATTGCCCTAAGCATTAATTTTGGTGGCAATATTGCTAGAAAAATTCCCACTTCGGGCAACATTGCCGAGAAGTTCAAATATTAGTGGCAATATTGCCCGAAGTATGAATATTTGTAACAATATTGCCTGCAAAATTACCATTTCGGGCAATATAGCCGAGAAGTTCGAATTTTGGTGGCAATATTGCCGAGAAGTTCAAATATTGGTGGGAATATTGCTAGAAAAATTCCCACTTCGGGCAATATTGCCGAGAAGTTCCCACTTCGGGCAATATTGCCGAGAAGTTCAAATATTGGTGGCAATATTGCCCGAAGTTTGAATATTGGTGGCGATATTGCTAGCGAAATGCCCACTTCGGACAAAATTGCCGGCAACGGCACATATCTAGTAACGCTAACGCCCAGTACCTATTCGAATAAGGAAGGATAAAACTATATTTATTGTAATGTGAATTAAAAAAGTACAAGTCATTATTTTCATCAATGTATTGATGATTGATTGATGAATTTAGTTGTATTATTTAATCATTATATTATTAATTTATAATTTAATTTTATGGTTTTACTACTTGCTTATTGTAGTGACAATAAAAATGTCCTTTTAAAGACACCACAATGCGATCACAATTTTTGACAGGTGAAATTTTGATAGTGTGTATTTTTTCATCATCATAATTTCATCCCAAGTGTCGCGCTGTTCCCGCGCGCCTCAAGGAGTTGTCAGCAACAGCAGGGGCCCAGCCGGGTCGAAGCCTACTGGGGCCAGGGTTATCCGAAAGGGCGCTCGAGCCCCGGTATGAAGGCTTGAAGGAACGGGATGGGTTTTTTAGTCAGTAAGAGTCTGACACTATCTCCCGCTCCGCCCAAGAGCGGGGGTTGTCATAAGATGATTTTTCCCATCGAAAAAAAAAAAAATCCCAAGTGTCGCCATAATGACCGGTCCTCTACGTCTCGCACCCATCAAATTCCCGTGACCCTCACCAGGTCATCGGTCAACCTTGTGGAAGGCCTTCCAACGCTGCGTCTTCCAGTACGAGGTCACCACTCCAGAACCTTTCGTACCCATCGATTATCTGTTTTGCGGGCAATGTGCCCTGCCCATTGCCAGTTCAGTTGGGTTATGTCAGTAACAATGGTTCTCCTGCGGATATCTTCCTTTCTAATGTAATCACGCAAGGAAACTCCGAGCAATCGGAGAAAAGAAGTTAGAGGGACGGACGGACACAATTTACCACTTTGGAAGTGTGTCTCGCGTAAACTATTCAATTTAGAAAAAAAAAATTTTGGTAACCTCAATATCATTTTTTAATACCCCACACGTATGGGTTGGAAGAAAAAAAAATGTTTGAGATTCAGTTTTAAGTATGGAGACCCCCAAAATTTATTGTTTTTTTTCTCTTTTTGTGTGAAAATCTTAATGCGGTTCACAGAATACGTCTACTTACTAAGTTTCAACTAAGTATAACTCTTATAGTTTCGAAAAAAAGTGGCTGTGACACACGGACGGACAGACAGACAGACGGACAGACGGACAGACGGTCAGACGGTCAGACAGACAGACAGACAGACCGACAGACAGATATGACGAATCTATAAGGGTTCCGTTTTTTGCCATTTGGCTACGGAACCCTAAAAATGAAATATTTAACGGGACCTCCAAACAAGGAGCGTATTTTTTTTTTGGCCAATTAGTTTCCGACTCGTACTTGACCGGCTTTTAAATATATCTCTTGCCGACTGAGGTAATATGTCCTACAACCAAAAATTCGAAGACATGTGACATCCACCAACTCGCACTGGGCCCGCGTGGTGAATTACGGCCCATTCACTCTCCTAGAGAGGAGGCCTGAGACCCAGCTGTGGGACAATTAAATAGGTTGATTATGTAAGTATGTAATAATAACCAGAAAGGCTAAAGCAGGAGCTCCGCTCCACACAGCTCAGCTTAGGGTCAGCAAATTTTTCTACATATAGTAGTCTAGTAAGTTGAATATTATCCCTCATAATTATGAACTCTTCTTCTTCCTGCCCTTGTTCCATTTTATTTGGGGTCGGCGCAACACGTTTGTTTCTTCCATTTTGTCCTGTCACTCGTCACGCTATCACTAACTCCCTTTTCTTTCATATCACTTCTCACACAATCCATCCATCTTTTCTTTGGTCTCTTTCTACCTCTCCATCCATGTAAATTCATAACTCTTTTAGCTACATGTTTTTCATCTCTCCTCTTTACATGACCATACCAAGACAAACGATTTCCTTTCAACTTTTCAGTCACTGGCGCCACTTTTAAACTTCCTCTAATATACTCATTTCTCACTTTATCCATTCTCGTCACACCACACATCCATCTTAACATTCTCATCTCCGCTACATGCAATCTTTTTTCGTCCGTCTTTTCCACAGCCCTCATAATTATGAACTACTTACTATTTATAACTGAACTCAATTCAATAGTTTAATGTTTAAAAACGCAATAATACCTCATCAAAACCAAGTGAAGAATGTCAATAACCTGAACAAAATACATAACAAAGGTAAAATTATTAAAAACATTTGTAGAAAATTATTTCACTGCTTTCCATCACACTTATATTATAAAGTTGGTTTGTGACTGTGTGTGTTTGTCACTTCTTCACGCTACAACGGCTGAACTAATTTCGATTAAACTTAGATCATGGGTAGACTACGTCCTTTTTTTTTTTTGACGGGAAGTATCATCCAATGAAAACCCCTGCTCTTGGGCGGAGCAGGAGATAGTGTCAGACACTTGGTGACTAAAAAACCCATCCCGTTCCTTTAAGCCTTCATACCGGGGCTCGAGCGCCCTTTCGGGTAACCCTGGCCTCAGCAGGCTTCGACCCGGCTGGGCCCCTGCTGTTGCTGACAACTCCATGAGGCGCGCGGGAACAGCGCGCGCCGTCGACGACTTGGGCTTGGTCCGGACAGCGAGCTACCCATTGCTCACTGCCCGCAAGCCCGCGTCTACGGTGGCTGGAAATCGGAATCGGAATCCCGACGGCGGCGAGAGCGCCGTTGCCTGATGCGGTCGGCCTCCTCCTTAGCGAGCATTACTGCTTCGCGCAGAAGTCGGCGACCGTCTGCCACTCCTCCTCGCTCCGGACCATGACATAGGGTACGAATCGAGAGCGTAGTACATTGAATAAACAATCCAATGAAAAAGTTCGTTAGGTTGTTAATCCAATGTACTGCGCTCCCGACACGTCGCTGCGGCCAGCGCTGCCCTCAAGGCTGTTTTCTTAGAAAATCACCCCTGTACCAAGGTCCGGCGCGAGAGATCGCCCCCACGAGGGCACGGCGATGCTCTGTTCAAGCGGGCACTCCTCCACTGTGTGCACCACCGTGTCCTCCGGGCGTTCCGCACAGCGGCGACACCCGGGCGTCGCTTACGCACGAATCCGATGCAGGAACCTCCGAAATGACCATGTTCGGTGAGAACCTGCATCATGCGGAAGGTGAGGACGCCTTGAGGTCTTTCTAGCCACGCCTCAAAGAGGGGACTAGGCTAGTTGCCGTAAAAAATGTGGCCTCCTGCCAACCGCATCAGGCAACGGTGCAGCAGCCGCTGGGATTCCGATTTCCGTAAAAGTCTGACACTATCTCCCGCTCCGCCCAAGGATGGGAAATGACATCTGAATGATTTTTACCCACCAAAAAAAAAACCCGCTTGCCAAAATTAGTAGCAAAAGAGCTACTAAAGTTAGTAGATAATAATAGATAAACTTATCCATAAATATTAATTGTAATTAGATTACTACTGTATTATCTTTACAGATAAAAGTCTTAAAATTTATCAATTAATCCGACAAAGACAGTTGGCGCAGTGGTTGAGTGGTTGGCTGCTGTGCTGCGCGTCGCAAGTTCAATTCACGTACGGAAACCAAAAAATGTTGTTCTAATCACTTACGTCGGAAATATCAGACAAACCCTCTCGCATTTATTCCGCCAGGGTCGCACATCCACGACCAAATACTCGCATCTCGTCAGCTCTTCTGTCACCTATGGGGATTGAAGAGCTAAACGAGATGGAGTACCTAGTCGCTAACACGACTCTAACGAATAGGCCGCGAAAACGCTCGGACAAACCATTGGTTAAAGGGTTAGCAAGTTTACAATGAAAATTATTTTCATTGAAAACATTTCATAGCAAGCTTTTATAGAGCACTAGCTTTTGCCCGCGCGGCTTCGCTCCCGCTCTTCCCTACTTCAGCCTACTATACCCTACCCTACTATACCCTACTCTACTCTACTCTACCCTACTCTACCCTTCTCTACGCTACTCTACCCTACTCTAGCCTATTCTACCCTACTCTACTCTACTCCACCCTACACTACTCTACACTACCCTAATTTTCATTTTTTTCCCATAAAAACCTTCTCCTCATAATAACGAACACAACAAAAAAAAAATTTGCGAAATCGGTCCAGGCGTTGTTGAGTTATGCGCTTACCAACACACTTTGGGATTCATTTTTATATTATATATTATTATAACTTTATAATTAATACTCATCAAGACCACTCCAAATCCCAAACATGACAAGGTTATCCGAGTTCCTACGGCCACCTTCCGGTTCCATCATCAGATCAGCTCCATGTCATAATAATTTTGTATTGTCATCTGATTTACACATGCATGCAAAATTTCAACCCAATCGGTAACCGGGAAGTGGATTAAATTTAATTTGCAAGTTTGATTACAGACAAACATCGGGACAGGTGAAACTAAATAAAAAGATTATATGTATAAAAATTGTGACGCCAGTGGTGGTCGAGTGGTAACGGCTTACGAA
Source organism: Mythimna albipuncta (assembly GCA_929112965.1). Classification (NCBI taxonomy): domain Eukaryota; kingdom Metazoa; phylum Arthropoda; class Insecta; order Lepidoptera; family Noctuidae; genus Mythimna; species Mythimna albipuncta. The sequence continues at coordinate 5,380,036 of OV815985.1, read as the reverse complement.
TAGCAAGTCGCGGGTTCAAACCCAGTATTTCTTTGTGTAATTTGTTTCATCACCACTGCTCTCAAAACGGTGAAAGAAAACATCGTGAGGAAACCGGCATGTCTTAGAACCAAACATTCAAAGACGTGACATCCACTAACCCGCACTGGGCCCGCGTGGTAGATTACACGGCTGATTCCCTCTCAAGAAGAGACAAGAGCAGGCCTTTTTTTATGGTGGGAAAAAATCATCCAATCACAACCCCCGCTCTTGGGCGGAGCGGGAGATAGTATCAGACTCTTACGGACTAAAAGACCCACCCCGTTCCTTCTAGCCTTCATACCGGGGCTCGAGCTGTCTTTCGAAACTAACCCTGCCCCGGTAGACTTTGACCCATCTGGGCCTCTGCTGTTGCTGACAACTTTGAGGCGTGGGACCAGTGCGTGCCGTCAACGACTTGGGCTTGGTCGGGACAGTTACCGGACGGCCGGACAGCGAGCTACCCATTGCTCACTGTCCGCAAGCCCGCGCCTACGGTGGCCGGAAATCGGGATCAGAATCTCAGCGGAGAGAGACGAGGCCTGAACAGCAGTGGGAACATTAAATATGCTTATTTCATGCTATAAAAATGGTATTTAATATATAATAGATAGCTGTACCCTGCGGTTTCACCCGCCTTCTTGGTTACTGCTCCGCTCTTATTAGTCGTAGCGTGATGTTATATAGCCTATAAACATCCTCATTAAATGGTCTATCTAACAGTGAAAGAAATTTTCAAATCGGACCAGTAGTTCCTGAGATTAGCGCGTTCAAGCAAACAAACAAACAAACTCTTCCGCTTTAAAATATTATTATATTAAAAATTAAAAAAGTATATATATTATTTTTTCAACAACTTGTACATATGAACTATTAAGATCATTGTACAAAGAACTTTTCATATGAGATGTTCAAAAAGGGTTTTGAAAACAATGAATAGATCACTGTTGAAGCAAATGTATGAATCTCTTTTTATCTGTTATCTTACATGACCCAAGGGTTTTGTAGGTCATCATTAACCTAAATATTTCCTGGTATACTTTATTGTAAACCAAAATAAATAGTAACATAATTTTAGAGTAGGCACGACGGATTTTGAGCGCTCGGCGTCAGAGTGGGGATCGCTTTGCGCGTTCCATACATTGGCAAGCCAATCGTCGTCGTTGTTAGATACAAGCAGCAACGCAAAGAACGGATGAGGAGTGACATATATGACGCGATGGCGCGGCGAGCCAATCACTGACACTCACCGCCTCAGCGTCACACTTCGCACCACTTTAGAGATCGAATATTTGCGCAACTTGAAGCCAGCGCTCAAGATCCGTGACGTCAATTGTAAGGTATATTAGTTGTCCTATTGATGACACCCATCGAAACTAAAAAAAATAGCCAGCTTCTGATTTTTTTAAGTTTCGAAATCATCTTATGACTTTACAGTTCTCCCACTCCACCCTAGAGCTGGAGTGCTGAAAATTAAAGGGGGATTCCCATACAAAAACATTATTTTGTCGACCCTGAGCGAGTCTGACTCATGCTTGGCCAGTTTTGAAATGACTTAGGGTCTAAACAGACTGAACGCATTTCAACTGCAAATTGCAGTTTGAATGCAGTTGACACGACTGCAATAAAACTGCACACCGACTGCATCCGAACTGCACCATGCGCGGGAGGACGAAGCGTGCGGGCGGGTGGGTATGATGCAGTCGTGTCAACTGCATTCAGACTACAATTTGCAGTTGTATTGCAGTTGAAATGCAGTCCGTCTGTTTAGACCCATACTGACTAAAACTATACTTGTGTCTTATGCATTTTAGGACCACAGGCTTCTTCGGAAATTCCCCATAGCCCTTTTTTTATGGTGGGAAAAATCATGCAATGACATCCACTGCTCTTGGGCGGAGCGGTAGATAGTGTTACTGACTAAAAGACCCACCCCGTTCCTTCTAGCCTTTATACCGGGGCTCGAGCGCCCTTTCGTATAACCCTGGCCCCAGTAGGCGTTCCGGATAACCCTAGCCCCATTGGTAATAGACAACCTTAGGACCTTACCTGTTTTACAAGTTAGATAGGTAAGGGATCTAAGTCAAATGCTGGAATATTAAGCATTAGGTTATAAATCAGTTACCAGAGATCGGAATTAGGTAGAGTTAGTTACTTAATAGGTTTATAGAATTTATTCTCATAAGAACAATTATTACAGTTCACTTTAATTGAGATACAAATCTATATATATAAAAGAAAGTCGTGTTAGTTACACTATTTATAACTCAAGAACGGCTGAACCGATTTGGCTGAAAATTGGTGGGGAGGTAGCTAAGAACCAGGAGAAGGACATAGGATACTTTTTTTTTCTTTTTTTTTTTAGTGTAGAGTATAGTAGGGTAGAGTAGAGTAGAGTAGGGTAGAGTAGGGTAGGGTAGAGTAGGGTAGGGTAGAGTAGGGTATAGTAGGGTATAGTAGGCTGAAGTAGGAAAGAGCAGGAGCGAAGCCGCAGGCAAAAGCTAGTAGCTTATAAGTATTGAAATGTTCACATCTGGTGAGTTGGTGACATCATAGGTTGTTTACATGTTTTTTTAATTTAACTTGAAATATATTAAAATTTTCACATTTCTTTAATTCTTCGGGTGAATCATTAAACAGCTGGCCGGTGTTAATACTAATTAATACACCGAAATAAAGTGGACATGCCTCAAATCGCGAGATTAATAATAAAAAAACTTTCTGAATGAGAAGACTCATCATTAATTGATGTAACAAATTACAAAAACCAATAATTATGTCAAATAAATTTAATTATAGCTGGATAGCAAATTGTAAATAGACAAAATATGACAAAAAAAGAAAAAAAAGTTGAATATTTAATTAACTATATTACTCATTTGTAAAAGTCATTCCAAGGCTAGCATACTTTACATAGAAAATATTGTGCAATAGGCTGTAAGAAGTTGAAATTGATTGCAACATAACACATTTTAGACTATAAAATATAACCTTTGTCATAATGAACTAGTGCGCCTCACCATCAACAATTGCATCACTGCTTACCATCAGGTGGGATCGCAGTCAAGCACTAGTTTATACCAATAAAAAACGCTGTTAATCTCATTCCTTTTTGTTTGTTATCATACCTCAGACCGAGGTTAAACATTGCCATACAGCATGGCAATGCCACCAGTCTTTACCTGGGGACATTACCATGACAGTGATATGGAGGGGATTTTTGATGCAATATTTTTTTAAATTTGTTTTTAGTTAGTTTGAATTTTTTTTTTAATTTTTTTTTTCACCATTATCATAGTTAGCTAAGTATTTTTAAATGTAAATTATATTTGAGATTGCCAAAGTTTTGGGTATGCAACTCAGAAAAATCTATGGATTCCTCAACAAAAGGTCTCAACTGGTGCTGGTAAATACGCTGCTGTTACAAGTGCCTGCTGAATCCTGTTAGGACTTATAGTATCCAACTCTGAGGAACTGCCTTCAAGTTCAATATTGAAATACTAAATAGGTCACCCCTTTACTAACTGGGTTCTGCATATGAATCCAATTTAATTTATTAAACTCCAAGCGAACGCCGGCGTTCGCACACCTATTGTCTTTCTATTGTGTCTGTAATTTCCACGATTGAAAGGTTAACTACAGCTGCATGTAACAGCGACTCAGGCAGGAAGTGGGTATATAGACAATTTTTTTTGTATGTTTTTGGCTTCCAAAAGTTTTAATTTAGCCCTTGGTTTGTCACTAACATAGACAAATACAAGAGGGTGCAAGATGGTAAAATCTATTGCAACATAAAATCCAGAATGTTGCAAAACACTGTTGATAAAAAGAAAAAGAAACATATCGCTATCTTGACTACCCTCAATAGTAATAGCCTAATATATTGCACAGCTTTTCTGAATAAGCCTTACTAATATTAGCTTTAATTCATTAAACCCCAAGCGAACGCTGGCGTTCGCGCACCTATTGTCTTTCTATTGTGTCTGTAATTTCCACGATTGAAAGGTTAATAACAATATCACTCATAGTTGGGTACTTAGTTGTTTTTTGTGATTACTTGTAAACAGTAAAACTGATTTTGCAGTGAGCTGTAAACAATTTCTGCTAGGTTCACAATAAATTAAATTTTTTCAACATAAAAAGTTTTCCTAAAATTGGAATAAGTAAGAAGTTTAATGCAAGTTGAGATGACACAAGTATCTAGATAAAATTATTATCTTTGAGACCAAAACTACATGGCTAGTTGAAGTTTCTTATGGTTCGGGGATGATTTGTAGACCGTTGACCAAAAGAAGCGTAAGTAAATTATGTTTAAAAAAATGATGGGATAACATAGCTGAAGAAATTGTCAATTTTAATTAATTAAACTTCAAGCAAACGCTGACGTTCGCACATCTATTGTCTTACTATTGTGTCTCAAATTGACGGTATCTGAAAGGTTAAGTAAGACATAATTTAATTTAGTTTTCGTTCTTTCTACCCTCAATAGAAATAGTGTTATATTCAGCAATGCTTTTCTGAATAATTGGTGTAACCTTTCAAACATTGTCAAGTAGAGACAATAGAAAGACAATAGCAGCGCGAATCGTGCTGGCATTTGCTTGGGGTTTATAAATTAAATACTTTACAAGACTGAAAAAAAAACATAACATTCTCTGAAATAGGCACTCTTCCTCTCTCGTACTATCCAATATTGCTGTGCCCGACAGGGTCCTTAATTGTTTCAATTTTTTTATTATTTTTTCATTATGGATTGCAATCAAGATTTGAGATTTGATTTTTTATTTGAAATCCGAGTTCTGGTTTATAACTGTAAAGTGAAGTAAATTTCAAAACTTTGAATTAGGTTCACGTCAAGCTAAATTCTTTCGAGTTAACAAATTTTCAGAAGAGACCAATCAACATAAGTTTAGATAACATGAGTAGATTAAAATATTATCTATGAGGCCAAAAATGCAAGGTTAGGTTAGGTGAGATTAGTTTCTTACGCCCTAGGGTTTGATATATAGAGAATAGAACTGTAAATGAAGACTTAACTTACAAAATTTAAAGAAATTATAGAATAACATAACTGGAAGATAGGTACTGAGAAGATCGTCAATTCTATTTACACAAATCAATTTAGTTTGTATGTTTTGGATCAAGTGTTAATAAAATGAGAAGCTTATTTACTAAATTTAATGCGTAACAATGAATTTTGTTAAACCGTTAGTGACAAATAATATGAATTACATTGTCCTCGCAAACGCTAATAAAAATATACAAATGCATTAACATCAATGGGCATAACATGCGATTGCCGCAGTCTAACCTGAAAAAAAATCAAGTAATCCGAAGCTATGACCGAAGCACGCAAGTCATAGTAGGAATAAGTCTCCACAATATGTATATAAACAATTTCTTCCTTTCATGATTCAACTAATAAGAGAACAAAATTGCATCACTAATGTTATGACATTGTTTTGTTTACATAACACCACTCACCTGCCAAGGGTTGACTTTGGGTATCGGAGCTTCTACAAATTTTTTCGGCTGGCTCTCTGATGACTGCTGCTGCTGCTCTGGCGTTGGCTGGGGCTCTGTGTGCGGCGCAGGGGCCTTATGAGGGCGAGGTGGAGCCCTACGCTCAGGGTGCCTTCGCCCCTTCCCCGGACGACGTCCGTGCGATATGACAGGCACGAACCCTTCCTCCTCCTCGTCTCCACCATCCTGCTTCGTCGGAGGCGCGTCAGACACTTCGCCCGGCGCGGCCTCAATGTTCTCCTTGTTGCTGTCACCCCCTCTAAAGTTCAACACTGACGCGTAAGAGGGCCCTGCGCCCTCGGCGGACACGCGGGCGGCCATGCCGCCGCTGCCCTCGTTATGTAAGCCCGGGCGCGCGCTCCGCGCCGACAGACGATCACGAGCGCGCCTCCATGCCTCTCAACACGACGGCATGATGGGGTTAACCCACTAATCGCGAACGAACTTTCCCGATGAAAACGTTCCGATCGAACAGTGCGAAGGTCGAATTATTCACGAGTAACTCACACGTCCCAGTGGCGCTCACACACGGCCGGTCGCTGGGAAATATGCGCGAACCTCTCGTAGCACACCGGACTGACCCTGGTTCGACCGTATTTACATCGAAAAAAATGCACTTCCGTCGTCTTGTTCCAACTTTTCTGGCACACTGAAAGATCCGTACGCACTTTATCTATCAAAGTCGTGTACCGATCACTATGAAATACGCTTCTATTAACATAAAATCATAATAGAACCATATTTTGTTCACTATTCACACATGTGGTCGGACGCCCAAAAAGGGATTTTTCCGCAACACACACGGAACTTACGGAAGGCTGTGACTTCTAATTTTACACAGGACATTTTGACGACAGAGGGCGCTGAAACATCACTGACAGTGAAAGCGTTCACAATTAACAGTAAATAAATGCAATTTTTAAAGTTAATATTGAAATTCAAGCATTGTAAACATATGCATGTGTTTTAAAATGTTATTTTCCTTTTTAACATGTATAATAAGGCATGTTTTTAATTCAGTTGATTAATAGTTTTCGGTGCAAGTTGACTTTTAAATATGAACGCATCCTTAAAAAATCACATTTTGGATCTTTGGAATGTGTTTGCAAATGACTATTGTTACCTGCAAAAATTTAAAATGATATTTATAAAAATATTATTTATTAAAAAGTTATAAAAAATAATCTACTTAAAACTTTGAATAATAAATTAAAAATAAAGTCTGAAAAATTAAAACATTTTTTACTAAAATATTTATTGTCTATGGCTCATCTTCTTCTTTACTTTCGTTTTGAAATCGATGAATCAAACAAAATTCTTATAATAAAACCACTAATAAAACTAAAAACTTTATTAAAGTTACACTTACTACAAAAAAACAAGTTAAAAATTATTTTAAAATTAAAAATATTAATACCAATTATATAAAACTAATGTCAATAAAAATTCAGATTAACCGGGGATTTAACGATGTAAATTGGTGGGATATATAGAGGTAGCATCAGGATTACTTGGACAATACATACCTAAGAAACTCCTACAATTTCTACAATAGTGATAAACGTCTTTACATGACGTTAAAACATAAGGCAATGGTGCACATATCCAACAGCAGAGTACGCATAACATAAATGCACAACAATGTGTGCAAATGGTTACATGAGCTTTTATAACTGTCATCCCTGTGTACCCACACTCAGGGCAAATCACAGGCATAGAATTGTATCCCAAAGAGTAGGTTCTTAAGGGGGGTGGAGGGAGAGGAGGTTCGACGTAAATATCAAAAGCGCCAGTATAAGTAGGTGGTGGCGTATGTTGAACGAACGAAGGCGATGGAAAAAATGATCCCATAAATCTAGGTCTTCTCCTCCCTGCAATTTGACGTAACACGAACGAATATGTCGGCGGGGCACTCGTCAAGGAATCAGGTGGAGTAATATCTCCTGATAAAAATGTGAAGCTTTGACTCAAATTAGAAGGTGACTGTATTCTGAAGTGGCTGATAACTGCGAGGGTTAGGGAACTCTCGTTTAGTTTTGATAATGCCTGTAGGAATAAACTTGCAGGTTGGGTTCCAACGGCGACTGCTACGGAACCTGGTATCTGCAATACTGACCTAGGGTCAAGCAAACTAGGGCTTTGAGTAGACGTATTGATCTTCAAAGGTGCGTTGGCACTTAAAAAGTAACCGTTATTCATTACATTATAAGAAGACGTAGCAGCAGCCTCTTTTGCAGAACTTAAAGAGATTCTGTTCTCGACATTTAACGAATTTCTTATTAATTTAGCCACTTCGTTTTTCGGGAAAATAGATACATATTTAGTTGATGCTGCTTCACCACTTCTCGCAGAGTTCAAAAGTTCTCTTGATGGAGTTGTTTCAGGGACAGCGGTATCAATGTAAATTGTTGACAAACCTATTTGTTCCTCTGGACCTTCTTTTCTAGAAATAGCCGATTTGTCTTTCGAACATGCCGCCTGTTGGTGTTTCGAGTAAGTCGGTTTTTCTTGCGTTAATTCGGATTGATCCGTCGAATAAATAAATTTCTCTGTCGAATTTACGGCTTGTGCTTTTAAATAAACGCAATGATCTGTCGTTAAAACAGTTTGAATTTTCGAATAATCCGATTGGTCTTTGGAATATCCAGGTTTTTCTTTCGAATAGATGCATAAGTCTGTGGAATAAATGGATTCATTTTTTGCTAACTCAGTTTGGGATTTCGGTACAGCTGTGTGATCTTCTAAATAAACTGGTTTGTCTTTCGAAAACCCAGGTGTCTCTTTTAAATAAATGGGCCGTTCTACCGTTAAAATAGGCTGGTCTATCGTTAAAATATGTTGAGTTTTTATATAAGGCGACTGGTCATTCGAATAAGCTGATTGTACTTTCGAAACAATGAGTGGCTGACTGGACTGATTTATTAAACCAACGGGTTGGTCCGTTGAAATTACGGGTTCCTCTGTAAGATATATTTGTTGGTCTGCCGAAATTACGGGTCTCTCTGACGAATGAATGAGTGGATCTGGCGAACTAACGTGTTGCTCTGGCGAATTAATGGGTTGGACTGGCGATGTAATGGGTTGATCCGTGGAAAAAATTAGCTGGTCTGTCGTCAAAGTGGTAAGGGTCTTTGCTGCATCTGAATGGTCTTCTGAATAAGCTGGCTGTTCTTTTGTTAATACAGTTTTTGTTGCAGGAGTTTGGTCTTTTGAAAGAACCAGTTCGTGTACTGGATATTCTGATTCTATCTCTTCTTTCTTTTTTGTTGGCTGTTGTGTTATTGGCCCCAAATCTTGACTACATTTTGGTTTTTCATCCATTTAAGCTGTTGAATTAACATAATCATGATAAAGACTAAATAGCAAGAGTTTAATACAGAATTTAGTTAGGATAAAACGATAATTAGATGCTCAACAGGAAAAGTATAGCATCAGTTGTTGACATCATTGTCTTCCACCTGTGCAAATGTTAAATGACTTCTCCCCCTAAAGGGTGGACTGAGAAGGTATCTCAGACTTTTACTAACTAAAACCTTATCCTTAAACCTTTTCCTTAAGTGTAGAATAAAGTGTAATTAACAAATGGTAATAATTAAATGTTCCATCATTTGCTCTTCGTATTTTAAAGCTAGGGTAACTCTTTCAAACGTTCTTTTGCCCTCGCAGGGATAACGATACGGCCATCACAACTAAGGGTCGCTGCATACGGGCCACGGGCCATGTTGGAGATAAAACCTTCTTGCAAGCTTCCTAAATTATATGAAAAAATATGACACTTCTATTTGTCACTTGTCTTCACTTGTTTTTTGTAAAATATATTGTTCACACCGAAAATTATTAAAAAACTAATTTGCATTGAGCATCCAGTCATTGATTTTCATCAGAATACCCATAATTCTCGCACATGGTCCATAACGAGCCGGATGAAATATAATTAAGAAGATCAGCGATTATTTTCAAGAAAAAGAATAGAGACTGACTTCCACGCTGAATGGAGGTTCATGAGTTCACTGCTGGAGAACTGGATTGATTTCAAGCAAGTTAGTTAGTGGTGTACAGTTATAATTACGCTAATATCGTCACCCAACACTCAGGTAGTATATATAAGTAGTCATACTAAGGTCAGTACTATTTTATTAAATTACCAATTATATTGTGTTTGAGTAAAATCATTAGGTACTTTGTTGCATTGTGATTAGTATTTTATTCAACAGCAATGTTAAGTTTAAACTCATACTTTTAACAGTATAGTTAGCTATTTTGCTACATTATTAAACTTACATTATATTAAGCTGTAACTAATTACATAACTACTTAACAGTGGTATTAATTTTTAACAAGTATCTTGACATAATAAAAATATTTGAGTGTTAGATATTAGTACAAGTCATTGTTATAAATTATAGTTAGCAGTCAGAAAGGGCATAGACTACAGCTAGGCGTATAATTATTGAAATTATATTGTTGTTTTAATTTTTATATTCCTGTATCAATGCCAGGTTGACAACACTCGTCTCCCAGAATGTCTGAGGAAAAGGATTTAATTAAGAAGCGAGGCAGCTTCAAAGGTCGCTTGACTAGTTTCCTCAATTTTCTGGACTCATTCAAGGACAAGGAGCTATCTAGCTGTGATGTGTCCGAGTTGCAGTTGCGCATGGGCAAGATAGAGGCGTTGTATGAGCAGTATGATGAGGTACAGTTACGTCTAGAATGCATTGTTGACGACATCAACTTACAATATTCTCAGCGTTCCGAGTTTGAGTCTATTTATTATAAAACCTTATCTAGAGCCCAGAATATTCTGACTGACTACAATAAAGATAATAAATCGATGGAAAGTTGTAAAAGTACTCGTGTTAGCATAAAGCAGCCGGTTAAATTGCCAACGATTCAGTTACCAAAGTTTAGCGGATTATATTGTAATTGGCTTGAATTCCGCGACACCTTTACTAGCCTAATTCATTGTAATGATGACATAGACGCAATCAATAAGTTTCACTACTTGCGAGCATCACTTGAGGGAACAGCTGCTATAGTTATCAAATCCATTGAGTTTTCTTCAAGTAATTACTCTGTGGCATGGTCATTGTTATGTGATCGGTTTGACAACAAAAGATTACTGGTTCAGAATCATATAAGTTCATTATTTACTATTGAATCAATTACAAAAGAATCTTCTGTTGCCATTAAGAATTTGATCGATCAGTTAAATAAAGACTTGCGAGCTTTAGAGTCATTAGGGGAGCCTGTGAAACACTGGGATACACTTTTAATCTACATTGTCACACGAAAACTTGATCAAAAAACCTATCGTGAGTGGGAGGAGTGCAAAGGTAGGATAGACAAGGATGGCTTAATCACGTTTAACGCATTTATGCAATTCTTACGCAATCGAGCCGACCTCATCGAGACCCTGGAACTCCCCCGCAATCATTATTCGCAATCACCAGGTAAATCAGGTCCTAAGATCAAGTCAATGGTAGCACAATCTCCTATCAATTCTAGCACTGACTCAGCTTCTAAACCTTGTCCTAAATGTAATAACAACGATCACACATTAAATAATTGTCCACAGTTTCTCGCATTGAGTAACGATGACCGTCTCAAATCATTACCTAGTTATAAGGTATGTTTTAACTGTTTTCGTTCCGGACACTATGCTAACAAATGTAAAAAACCAGGCTGCAAACTATGCAAACGTAGGCACAACACATTAGTTCACGTACATTCTAATGGCACTGTATCGAATACACCTAGTGGTAATTCGATGAATAACTTGTCTGCTACGACTGAAACGAATAACGTAGCTTTATCCGCAAACATTGCATCTCCGTGTGGTCATACGCAACGAGATGTGTTGTTATCAACCGCTTTGATCAAATTAAGAGACCACAATGGGTGTGTGCATCTCGCTCGCGCGGTGCTCGATAGTGGTAGCACGTCTTCACTCATAACAGATAGGTTGTGCAATAAACTTAACTTAAAAACTAGCCAGGTAGATAGATCAATCCTTGGAACCAATAACGTCACTTCGCACGTAGGTAAAATATGTCGGGTTAAGGGTACGCCATTAGATGATAGCTTTGTATTCGAACTAAATTGTTTTGTTCTTCCGTTCATTACGAGTAGTGTTCCGTGTCGTCAGATAAATATTTCTGATTTCGACTTACCCTCGAATATTACTTTAGCTGATCCTACTTTTTATAACCCTGCCGATGTTGATATTTTAATCGGCGCTGATCTTTTTTGGGATTTGTTAGGATCTCAAAGACTAAAGTTAGGTACCGGGAAACCAATATTATGTGAAACCCGTCTAGGATGGATAGTTTCCGGTCCAATTACTCAGAATACTATCTCACTGCTGACGAATGACGTAAAGTGCAATATGTCTAAAATGGTTGCCGACAGCGATGGTGACTGGGAAAACCTCAAGTCAGAATTGACAAAGTTTTGGCAATTAGAGGAGGTGAATGCGAAGTCTTCCAATTCTTATATGCCTGAAGAGAAATTGTGTGAAGACAATTTCGTTACAAATACGACACGATTGTCTGATGGTCGTTTTTGTGTTCGCATCCCCCTTAAGAAAGATCCTTCAAATTTAGGAAATTCTTTTAATAAAGCCACACATTGTTTACATTCTTTAGAGCGTAAATTAAAGGTTAAGACGAACTTTAGTAGAATGTATCATGACTTTTTGTCAGAATACGAGTTACTTGGTCATATGACAAAAATTAATAAACCTAATTTATGTTTGGGTTATTTTATTCCACATATGGGAGTTTTACGCGAGTCGAGTACCACGACCAAACTTCGTGTTGTTTTCAACGCTAGTGCTTCTACTTCGACGGGAGTGTCCTCTAATGACCTACAGATGGTTGGGCCAACCGTACAGGACGGTCTATTGTCTATACTTCTTCGCTTTAGAGTCCACAAGTATGTTTTATCTGCGGATGTGGAGAAGATGTATAGACAAATAGTCGTCCACCCGTCGGACAGATATTTACAACAGATTGTTTGGCGTGATAATGTTAGTGATCCTATTAATGTTTATCAATTAAACACCGTCACGTACGGTACGGCCAGTGCGCCATTCCTTGCGACACGATGCCTTAAACAAGTAGGACTCGACTGTAGGAACCCTAAGATATCGGAAATCATCCAACATGACTTCTATGTCGACGACTTGCTGACCGGAGGGGATGACTTAGATGAAGTAAAGTTCATTCGCACTGAAGTCACCAAAGCGCTTGCGTCGGCATGTATGCCATTGAGAAAGTGGAAGTCAAATGATTCTCAATTATTGTCGAATGCTGTCCCTGCGTCATACGATTTGAACATTGGACAAAATGAGCCAGAAAAGTTGCTTGGTCTCTGTTGGCATATCGGCACTGATGAGATAGGGTTTCCTATAGGTCTGACTAAATCTTCGACTAGGTACACAAAGCGTGACTTGTTATCCGTTATTGCGCGAATCTTTGATCCCTTAGGTCTGTTAGGTCCTATTGTTATTACTATGAAGATCTTACTACAGAAAATGTGGTTAGATAAATTATCATGGGATCAACCATTACCTAATGAGATTTGTAAACAATGGGAGATTATTATTAAATCTTTACCTCTTTTAAATCATGTTCGCATTCCGCGACTTGTAGTCTGCAATTCATTTACGGAGTTAGAACTCCATATTTTCACAGACGCGTCTGAGTCCGCGTACGGTGCTTGCGTCTACATTCGCAGTGTTAATGCTAAGGGTGAGTACATGGCTCGCTTGTTAATGGCAAAGAGTCGAGTTGCTCCCATCAAGCCTACGACAATTCCGCGACTGGAGTTATGTGGTGCGGTAGTCGGTTCTCGTCTTCACGAGAAGGTGATGAGCTCACTTCGAGTGAAGATCAGTCGGGTTTATTGTTGGACTGATTCAACCATTGTTTTGGGATGGTTACAGATGATGCCTACCAGACTTCAGCCCTTTGTGCGCAACCGCGTTGCTGAGGTTTTGGATAAGTCGGGTAACTGTACTTGGAGGCACGTCCCAACAGATCAAAATCCAGCAGACCTAATATCTCGTGGCATGGATATTAGTGATCTGCAGGAGTCAGATCTGTGGTGGAAAGGACCAGATTTTTTAAAACTAGATTCGTCTGAATGGCCTTCTCAAATTACGAGCCCAGGACTACAATCGTTACCGGAGACTCGACCTAAAATCATATTACATGTTGTAAACGATTCGAAACCTGAAGTTTTAATTGATTTTAGGCGTTATTCCAATTACACACGGCTCGTACGATCTGTTGCCTACGTATTACGATTTATTAAGTCATGTAGAAAGCATTACCCTAAAGCCAAATACTTGTCACATGATGAGGTACAAGATGCACTAACTCTTGTCATTATTAAGAGTCAGATTCAGTCATTTTCTGAATACCAATTATTTTTGAACAAAAAGAGTTTACCTAAAAAGAGCGCCCTTCTAAAGTTTAATGTTTATTTAGACGATAATAATGTAATGCGAGTAGGAGGACGTCTCGATAACTCTAATTTTGCTTATAGTAAGAAACACCCTATTTTATTACAGTCCACTCATGATTTCACTAAACTATTATTTAATTTTGAGCATAAAAGGCTGATGCATGCTGGCCCACAATTATTATTAGCTTCCATTAGGGAAACTTATTGGCCAATAGGAGGTCGCAAGTTGGCGAAAGCCTGTTATCATAAGTGTGTTTTGTGTCACCGTATGAAGGGTAAGGTTGTAGCTCCCTTAATGGGTAACTTACCACGAGAACGCCTTCGTCCAGGTTATCCCTTTGAAAGCACAGGCGTTGATTACGCTGGCCCTATTATGTGTGCTAGTCGCCAGGGCCGTGGATGTAGGTTAGTAAAGGTGTATGTCGCTATTTTTATTTGTTTCACAACCAAGGCCATTCATTTGGAGCTCGTTGGTGATTTAACTAGCAATAGTTATTTACTGGCTTTGTATCGGTTTATTTCTCGGAGAGGTAAACCTGCTGATATTTTTTCCGATAACGGTACCTCATTTGTCGGTGCATACAACGACCTTTCCAAATTTTTAAAATTAAATAGTTTGTCCTTGGGTGAAAGTGCAGCAAACGACGGAATAAGGTTCCATTTTATTCCCGCCTACACCCCACATTTCGGTGGACTCTGGGAGGCGGGTGTCAAGTCAGCAAAGTATCACCTTCAGAGAGTGTTGGGAAATTGTAACTTGACTTTTGAGGAGCTGTACACCACACTAACCAAGATTGAAGCCATCTTGAACTCTCGTCCATTGACGCCGTTGTCTTCAGATCCTGCAGATTATACTCCGCTCACGCCAGGACATTTTCTTGTGGGACGGCCACTTACTTCTTTGCCGCAACCTGATTACCAGGATAGCTCTGCCAATTATCTGTCTCGTTACCAGAGGATCGAGCAGCTTCGCCAGCATTTCTGGAGCAGATGGAGCAAGGAGTATGTTGCAGAATTGCAACAACGCTCCAAATGGCGTTCCTGCAAGGATGGCTTGATGCTGCACTCCTTGGTGGTGATCAAGGAAGACGAATCTTCCTCCGTTGAAGTGGAGACTTGGACGGATCGTGGCTGTTCATCCAGGAACGGATGGTATCGCCCGTGTAGCTGACATTCGGACGTCTACTGGAGTCGTTCGACGGGCATTCAACCGAATCTGCCCTTTGCCTGTGTCTTCAGAATCTGGTTGAAACCATTGGTTTCAACGCCCGGGGAAATGTTGGAGATAAAACCTTCTTGCAAGCTTCCTAAATTATATGAAAAAATATGACACTTCTATTTGTCACTTGTCTTCACTTGTTTTTTGTAAAATATATTGTTCACACCGAAAATTATTAAAAAACTAATTTGCATTGAGCATCCAGTCATTGATTTTCATCAGAATACCCATAATTCTCGCACAGGCCACAACCACAAAATACCGCCACCGGCATATTTTCTGCAGTTTTCATACATTTTGTATGAACTCGCCACACACAGTTGACGCTGGTGGCCGCCATTCGCTACAACTCGCCGCTGCCTGCTACTTGTGGCCCACACTAAGGGCCAATACAAAACGGCCATTCGCGCATTTAAACCTTTTTCGACAGAGTCCTATATAGGGTGACTGGTAATTAGTAACCGATACTTATACACGTGATTGTATTTTTGATTACAAACAACTTTCCCAAAGAATCATTTTTTTATACTCATTAGTTTTATCACAAAAACAAAACAGCTGTTCAAATCTGCTGTTCGTAAATTCGCGTGCGCGCCTGCGACCTCTTAGCTGTTAGCCGCATAACGCCGTTGACTCATGTACACCTTACCTACAATAGTGATAGTGCACCCGCGCCGCTTGCAAACCCATCAGTGTATGTAATCAGTTAAATCAAATAAGTTATTATAATGAGTATAAAAAAAAAGTTTCTTTGGAAAAGTTGTCTATAATCATGAGTAAAGTCACGTGTATAATTATCGGTTACTAATTACTAGTCACCCTATATGATACAGCAAATGTGGGTTAATAAAAGTATTAGCTCGGCCACAAGTGCTTGTCACGCGCTTCAGCTTCCTAGCTTCTAGCTTCTCGTGGCAGCGTTTGTAGTTGTAGCATATGGCCCATGTGCTTTTTTAAAAAAAATATTATTGATAGGCTTTGTTTGACCACCATCTCACCTGATGGTAAGCGATGAAGTGGTCGACGATGGAACACGCTTGCCTAAAAGTAACCTATTCACTCTGGACTTAGGGATCCCTAAGTTGTAGCTATCTGGAAACACAGACTCCGGCAGGGAATTTCACTCCTTGGCTGTACGCACAATAAATATGTTACCAAAACGCTTTGTGTGTATGGGTGGGATGGCCACCACGTCTTGTGGTTCGATGATGGAACGGACTTGGCGGAATTAGATTGTGCAATTCCAGTGTACACTCACCGAAATGTAAACGACGGAATAAATAAGAAAACTTGTAATAGCGAAAAACTCATTGAGTGTATCTGAATAATTATGCTGCCGATACCGTCATGTTGCTCTACTTGCCATGGACATAGCGTTGATAATGTATATACAGAACTGTTCAAAAGACTTCTAGGGATTTAATTCATGCATCCATGAACGTTTGGGACAAGCTACAAGGTTACCTTTTCAAACAATTTTTTTAAGCGCTCTTATTGCTGAAATAAAGAATCAAGCTTAATAACTACTCACTGCTTCAATATTTCTTATGTTGGACTTTATAATTACTTCATAAACTTGTCTTTGTTAAATGGTTGTAAATAATAATAAATCAATTCGAGTAATCTGTAATGTCATAATTATTTGGCAGATTCAGCCTTTTTTATTTGAAACCATCTCTTATGCTGGAGCTACATTATCGGGATTCGGCGAATATTCGCATTATCGCGAATTCGCGGCCTATGAATTATTGACTGATAATGATAAAAAACAAAGGTGCGTACGACGACCATACTACATACGACGTTTTTATCGCGAGGCCGCGAGGACGTGACACAAATATTTTGCAGATTTAATGCACTGAATATACATAGTAGTCTTGTTGGCTATTTTTCACATCTTTGTGCACTGTGCACAACAATAGCGAGAAAAGTGACTCACACTATGATCCATAGACAATAAAGCTAGGACTACACGCATCTACTATTGACCGTACCGTCATTCTTATTTAGTTTATTGATCTTTATACTCCTGTATCCTCTAACTCATAAGAAATTTTAATAATACACACCTGTTCTCTAACCTAAATTGTTAATTAAACTAAAGTAATTAGTAAATAAAGCTAATTAGTTTAGTTATTTCTATGTTTCACATTTATTGAGTACAAAGTGAAGTATCGGTTCAATGCAAAGTAAATTGAACAACAGCGATTTACTTTGCATTAACACGATATTTCATTCACCATCACAGCGACTTGAACGAGGCTTTTAAATCGACTAAAAACTGTGTTTTTAATTTACAAAGGTTTATACAGCGAAATCTAGGCCTGACTAGCTATCTAATTTTTCTTAATTTGTATTGTAAATAAAGCGTAAAAGCCGAATTCCTAGTTTTGTATCACCTTTAAACAAATTGTTTATATTTTACATTAAAAAAAATTAAATCATAGAGCAACAAACAGACAGCAGTGTTTTTTTTGGGCTGGTCACTGCCTTTTCGTACTGTCAAAAAACCATTCTAATTTCCGGTCTTTTTACTCCTCCGTGGCATGGCGGATGGTCTTTACCGCCGCCTATAGTGTTTATTGGAGGAATAACTTCGCTTAAACAGCGAAATGGTAAGTTCAATAGAAACTGATGTGAATTTCTAACGTTAAATATTGTTAAGTGAACCAATCTCATGAAGTGAAAGTGTGTAGTTGATAGTTATGGGTTACCGTGCTTGAAACACGTGTTTGCTTTTACATTTCGCAAAATAACATGAAAATGATGGTGTATCGTAAGTTGTGTGTGTAAGTTATCATTCCTAAGGGTTAAACTGTAAACGAAAAGCTATCTTCATCGTATTGTCATGTATTTAGAGCTGTATTCTCGATCGATGTCCACATCACGCTATTGTTGCATCTCTTGTTTATTTTTTGTAAATTATTGTGATTACAGTTAGAAACAGAGCCTCAAGTCTAATTAATAATCGTCTGCTGAAAAATACTTCATGAAAGTACAGTTTTACAAACATTTTTTGTTATGAAAATGTGTGAGAATTTTGAGGTTATAATTTTACGTTCACCGTAATGACGGCCGGAATCCTTGACTTTCCTATGAAAAACAACCTCAAAACATGTCAATGTGGCTTAATAACTTTTCTATTTAACCTTCCGACATGATTTACTGCAGTATAAACCGAAAAATGTGGTAACTTCCGCTATATTTTGCTAGTTTCAAGTTTTTTTTTTTTTTCAGATTTCCGATTCCCCTATACTCTTCCTGGTTGCACTAACATAGTCTTCTAGGTACAATTTTAAGGGGTATAGTAAATTATTCCCGTAGGAAACATGGCTTGTTCATACTTGCTGTGTGTCGACTTGTGGAACACATTAGTATCTGAAATATGAGAGTGTATCTTTGCTAATCAAACCATGTCTAATAGGCTCTACAGATATTGATGGAATTGGTAGCATGGCTAGGCCAGTTCCTGGAACTGGTCATGTTGGGATACTTTTTATATTCAAGTTGATGACTCAACCGAAAGCTTAATATATAATATATTATCTGACTTGACAAACGTTGTTGAGCCTCATATGTTCTATTCTATTCTATTTTTTATTAATGGCAAATAGAGCCGATGTCGACTATTCTGCCAATGTCAAAAGTAAATTGGATTGGCAAGAGTGTATGGTAATAACAATTTATTATGAATTAGAATTTTAGAATAGTAGTAACTGTATGTATGCATAAAGATCTTCGATTGATACAGTGAGCCTCATATGTTATCAAAGAAAACGTCAAGTGAATTACCTGTCGGATTCTGTCAGTTACAGACATTAAAAAGACTAAGACAGCGCAAACGCAGGTGTTTCCTTGGTGTTTAACAAATTAATTCATTAAACCTCAAGCGAATGCTGGCGTTCACGCCCCTATTGTCTTTCTATTGTGTCTGTGATTTCCACAATTGAGAGGTTATCAGTGGATTTCTTATTTTTTTTTTACCAAGGATCATCACCAAGTCTATATTCTGTTCTATGATATGGCCTACCGTTCTGCCAAGTTCCATCCAATACTGATCAGCCGTTTTGAGTGTAAAGAAGTAATAAACACTCATAAATTTTCACCTTTATATCATTGCATTTACTAGCATCATTTCTCTCTCAAAGAAGGCCTGGCAAATTTAAAAAGTACCGTTTGACAGTTTTTTTCGAATACTGTTATTAAAGTCATAATAACAAAAGACAGAGAGTGGACATTGGTGTTCGCTCGGCGTATAATGATTTAATTTGTTGATTAAAACATTGTATAATTGTGATAAAATAAAAATACCTTCTTCAAATCAATGGTTTTACGGAAAAGGTAAGAGAAATAGTGAGAGTAACGCCTATACAAAGCTATTTTTATTGAAGAGTGTGGAACATCAAACTGTACTTCCTAGGTTTGTTGTGATATAATTTCATAGACTATTTAGGAACATCAATTACAAACTGTCTCCTTATTCCAGAGTCTATCAGTTGCCCGACCGCTTGTGTCGGTCTACACGGAGAAGAGCGAGGCTGTCGCTGATGCCTCCCTCCCTCTCCCGTTCGTGTTCAAGGCCCCCATCCGGCCTGACCTCGTCAACCAAGTGCATGTCTCCATGTCCAAGAATGCCAGGCAGCCTTACTCTGTCAGCAAAGAGGCTGGTGAGTTCTGTTTTAACATTATTATTTTTTTAGAATTGGTTAAGTAAAAGGTTACTTGTAGACTAGTGTACTACACCCTCATAGTGGTGAATTGTCTTGTTATTTCACACCTATAAAACAAAAGTGAAACTATACTATATTTTTGTTTTTAGTTATAATTTTTAGGTAAAACTTCAATCTAACTAACACAATCTCACGCATCAGCTAATAGTTGCTAGTGTGTCTTAAATAATAATAATTATTTGTAATCTGATTGTCAAAAAAACAAAAAAAAAAAACATTTATTTCCATTACAATAGGCATTTTGATACATATTATTGGAGATCACCTTTTAAGCAAGGAAATGCTTGTATTAGATGACTCCGCTCTTCCACTTGTCATTTTTATGCAATTGAAATGCAGACATGCAAGATTAAAAAATTAATAATAATAATAAAATAAAATAAAAAGGTAACTTAATTATCTTATTATTGTCAAAGTCTTTGATCCAATAGTTGACGTTCCTCAGCAATTGATTTGCATCTTCTTATTGAACAATTAAGTGCAATGGAAATTTATAATTGCTGAAAAATCACATTTTTGCCACTTTAGTTTTAGATGTGTGATTTGTGACGCAAGAAATTACTCGGAACAAAATTAAATAATAACGTAACACATAAAAATTGGAAAAAAAAAACAACAAATCTTATGGTTTCGCAAACCAACTTTTGTGATAATTTGAACTTTCTTTCATAGTGAAAGAAATTTAGATGCCATCAAACTGTCATTTTATTCCTAGAAAAAAAATATCCTACAATTGAAAAATCAGTTCTTATTCTGGTATATTCCAGAAGATGTAACTAGTAGTTAAATAATACTTTTAGTAATTAAATAAACTTAGCACTAAATGTCCACACTCTCGGATGACATTGCCGTGGAGCGTTACTGCGGATTAGTGCAACATCAACGTAGAAACATGGCGTTCTGGACCCACTCTGTATAGTGGGGACGGGTGCAGAGTATCTACTACAAACACATCAAACTTATTCATTCTTATTATATATTCGTATATTATTACCAGCCAGCATTACACCTAATCCTACCAAGGTCAAGGTCACCAAACTTACATCTTTCTTCTCTTTGTCTACTAGGTCACCAGACCAGTGCTGAGTCATGGGGTACCGGTCGTGCTGTAGCGCGTATCCCCCGTGTCCGTGGTGGTGGTACCCACAGGTAAGAACCTAACCTTGTTTTTTTCGCAGGAGCATGCTCTCCATTACAATGTTTAACAAAAAAAAAAAAAATAGTCTTATAAGCATTATTATAATTATGTAGTTAAATGAAATAGTTTTCTTCACAAGTGTATTAAAAAACTTAGTATGATACACGTGTGTGTGATGATTGCTGTCCTCTGCTCTCACATAACTAATTTTTTTGGAGTTTTTAGATTTATTAGCGTTTAAGTTATCGTGTAGTAGCGTTTAAGATGACGTTTTTAAGCTATTGCATAGCTTCTATCGCGGGCCTTGAGCGTGGAGACCGAATCCAGAAATTCCTTAACGAAAATAACCTAACACCCCCCCACTCATTTGTTTTTTGAGCGTGGTGACCGATAAGAAAACAAATGAGTGAACAATCAATCAAAATTCAATTCAATGTATGAAAGTTTATCTTCAATTAATATCAAAGAAAAAAAAAACAAAGGAAAAATACTGCATAAATAAAATAAATAATTATAATTGCATAAGTTGATAAAAATGCTATGCAATAGCTTTACCGCGGCAGTCCCCGAGTGACACACGTCTTTTTTATTTTACGCTGTTTTGTTCCGTCTAATTTCCGAATCGACTACTCGGAATAATTTTGAAGAGACTCACCGGTAGATAGCTGATGTTATAAGAAATATCTTCAGCTATTTATTCTAGAAAAATAATTAGGGTCCTCTGTCTGTTTATTCACTAACTCCTAAACAACGTAACGGATTTTGATACGGTTTTCAGTAATAGATAGGGACTGTGCGAAGCCGGTGCGGGTTACTAGTACGTGATAGTTATGCAGAGAGATCCCCGTTTAAAACTGTTACAGTACAGTTACTGTGATGAGTGACAATGGCGGGGTACATCAACGTTCTAATAGCGCGGACGTCTATCTTCTGTGGGTTGACGCATTCGATATGTTAGAATACATCTTTACATTATATATTACATTTAGTACACCAAGTTCTTCTATCATATAAATGAGGTAGGAAAAATAGCCACTAAACTCTCAAAACGGTGAAGGGAAAGGTGAAAAAAACGTCGTGATGAAACCGGCATGTCCTAGAACCAAAACTTCGAAGACATGTGACTTTCACCAGCCCGTATTTTGAATTACGGCCCATTCCCTCTCCTAGAGAGGTCTGAGTCCCAGCAGTGGGAACATTAAAAGGCTGATGATGCTATATGCTATAAAATATACGTAGGAAAGGCTGCCACCACGGATATTGAACACTCGGCGTCAGAATGGAGATCGCTTTGCGCATTCCATACATTGACGAGCCAATCGTCGTTGTTGTTATATACATGCTGCAAGCGCAATGAACGAATCACGAGTGTCGTCTATGGCGCAATGCGCAGCGAGCCAATCACTGACGCTCCCCGCCCCCGCGTCTCACGTCGCACCACTTAAAGAGACCCGATTTTTGACTTCTGCGCAACTTGAAGCCAGCGTGCAATATCCGTGGTGGTAGCTGTAACCAATCTCACGTGACATTTCTCCCTCAGGTCCGGCCAGGGTGCGTTCGGCAACATGTGTCGCGGTGGTCGCATGTTCGCTCCCACCAAGCCGTGGCGCCGTTGGCACCGTCGCGTGAATCTACGTCAGAGGCGCGCCGCCGTCGCCGCTGCTGTAGCTGCCAGCGGAGTACCCGCTCTTGTCCAGGCTAGAGGTATGTACCACTGTCACTAGCTAGTTGGTTAGTGCCCTGAATGTTATGCCGGAGGTCGTGACTTCCTAACCAAGACAAATGTTTGTGTGTTGAGCACTATGTAACTGTCCGGATCAAACCCAAGTCGTCGACGACGCGCGCTGTCCCCGCGCGCCTCAAGGAGTTGTCAGCAACAGCAGAGGCCCAGCCGGGTCGAAGCCTACTGGGGCCAGGGTTATCCGAAAGGGAGCTCGAGCCCCAGTTATGAAGGCTTGAAGGAACGGGATGGGCTTTTGTTGCAGCTACATGGATGTTAACCACGAGCCAACACGTTCGGTGGTTGGAGTAAGCGCCTTCCAACCAAGTACGGTGAAGGTCATGGTTTACAACACAGCTCTGCTCTGGCTCTGCTCAGTTTGGAACTAGATGGCGTTGTGTGAAAGATATTATTAAAAATACAAAAAACAACTATATAGTCTATTCGCGTCAAGAAGTTACAGTTTTATTGATATAAGAGACAGAGCGGTCTTGTCTCCTACAATTCTATGTGAAAATCAGTTTAACACCAGGTATTTTGTTCTGTTTATGCTAACAGTAGGTCTGGTAAACCTTTCATTATTTCTCCTTAAAAGCTAATTACAGATCTATATATCTGTCTTTATGTCTATGGAGAAACATTAAACTTCCAAGCCAACCATCCGGCTGAATATCATTGTTCAATGCGGACGTAAACTGTGGAATACATTCCTTTCATTATAACGCAGATTTTACACAATATTAATTATTTTTATAAATCGATCAAGAGCAATTTTAAAATCTGTCAACTGATTAACTATTTAATCGTTAAATTGATTAACTATTTAATCGTTAAATTGATTAACTATTTAATCGTTAAATTGATTAACTTGTTAATTGTTAAACGGATCAACTCTTTAATCGTTAAGGACCAGTTGACTGCTCCAATCTCGCAAGCTACCCACTTGCGAGATTCAAATTTTCGTACGTTTTTTGCAATTTGCAGTTTAACATATTTGCAGTAATGGCATATATTTACACCATATTATACGGTGTACATACATGTCATTAGTATACAATATTCATTCTTCCTCAGTTATGCCTTCAGAGTTTTGGGTCACTTCAACCATTTAACACTTATAAATTATAAAAATCTGCTCAACTCTAGGTTTTGATTGGATAGTCAGAACTAGAAAGATGTCTAATCTAAAATACTGGTATCTTGTTAATTTATTAGTGACTACTGCAAAGTATGGTTGTTAATTGTCCCTAAATAAATAAAATAAAATCCAATTAGATAAAAAAAAAAACGACTCCATAAAAAGCCCAATCGAGTTGATCAGGTATTAAAACTAAGTCATTTTGTGTTTGTTTCGCCTCGCTCTTGATTAAAAACTAAGTAATTTTCTGTCCATTTAGGTCACATCATTGAGAAAGTACCTGAACTGCCCCTGGTGGTCTCCGACAAGGTCCAGGAGATCAACAAGACCAAACAGGCAGTCATCTTCCTGAGACGTATCAAGGCCTGGTCTGATGTCCTCAAGGTTGGTTGAAGAATCTCTTTTTCTTTTAGCTTCTTCTGATGACCTGGTGAGAGTCGCAGGAATGCCATGTATGTGGGATGCACAGGACCGGTCGTTGTGGCGACGCTTGATGGAGGCCTATGTCTAACAGTGGACGTCTTTCGGCTGAAATGTTGATTCTTTAATATTTGAGTAGCTACCAGCCCCAGGCTACACGAAATTGCGAAGCTATGTGGCATAGCGTCGGTTCTACAGGTTTAGGATTATGAATTTTCTTTTAGCGTTCTCGCCAAACCATGCTGCCACGTCACTTGTCACGAGACTTCTTCGCAGGGGCATCACGTCATCAGGTGTCCAGAAACTTGTCCAATCCATGATACATGTTTATGTGTCAACGTCTGAGACACACTGTATACAAAAACCTTCCTTGTTTATAGCTAATTCTATCCAAAGAAGTCTATTGTCTAGAAAATAAATTTAAGAACAAATAACTTAAGAAACACTTAAAATATTTCTCCTTAAAAGCTAATTACAGATCTATATATCTGTCGTTATGTCTATGGAGAAACATTAAACTTCCAAGCCAACCATCCGGCTGAATATCATTGTTCAATGCGGACGTAAACTGTGGAATACATTCCTTTCAATATAAGGCAAATTTTACGCAAGTGACTAACTTTTTAATCATTAAACTGATTAAAAAAATCGTTAAACTGATTAAGTTTTTAGACGACACTGATGTGAAGACACTAGGTTTTGGCACAAAAAACGTGGAATACATTCCTTTTATTATAAGGCAAATTTTACGCAAGTGACTAACTTTTTAATCGTTAAACTGATTAATTTTTTAAGCGTTAAATTGATTAACTGTTAAATCATTAAACTGATTAACTATTTAATCATTAAACTGATTAAAAAAATCGTTAAACTGATTAAGTTTTTAGACGACACTGATGTGATGACACTAGGTTAAGGCACAAAAAAACCTGTGCTCGTAACACTGACATAGAAAATTAAACCTTGTTCTCTTTCCTCTAGGTGTACAAATCCCAGCGCCTGCGCGCCGGTAAGGGAAAGATGCGTAACCGTCGCCGTGTCCAGCGCAAGGGACCACTCATCATCTACCACAAGGATCAGGTAAGGTATCTACAGTTGTCTTCCAGCAGACTGACCTTTAAGTTAGCCATACACGTTAGGGTACCTGACAGGTACAGGTGGCTTCGGCCCTGTTGGGCCCCAACGAACTTACTGACTTCTCTTTGAGGCACACATGGAACTCTACTTGCCGTTGACGACTCGGGCTCAGTCCGGACGGTTATTAGACGGCCGGACGGCGAATTACCCGTTGCTCGTCGTTCGCTAGCCCACGCCTAAAGGATTTATACTTATTCCCTCTTTCTCTGAGCGAGGGAAATTATATAATTATTTCCTGGACATAAAACAAAGCAAGGCAATATCTAACACCGAATCTTAAGAGGCCGGCGACAGATGAATTTTCATACAAACGTAATACCATGCTCATTTGCAGTTGGAGCATATTTCCAGCATATTATGATGATATTCGATTATAGACAATATTTATCTAGGTTCTTACATCTTTCTTTAAAAAAAAAACAAAAGGAAAATTAAGCGAATTGTATTTCGCACTTTTTTACAGCGTAAATGGCAAAACATGCCATTTGGCTTTTTCTGTGTTAAAAATAACAATATTTCTAATATTCTCGACGTAGGAACCTAGATAAATATTGTCTATACCCGAATATCATCATAATATGTTGGAAATATGCTCCAACTGCAAATGAGCATGGTATTACGTTTTTATGGAAATTCATCCGTCGCCGGCCCCTTAAGATCACCATACAAGCTAAGGTATACTTGACAGGTTTGCCTGCACAGTTGTGCAACATATCGACTGGTCTGTTGGTCTAGTGGTTAGTAGCCCTGACTGCTATGCCGGAGGTCGTGGGTTCGATTCCCACCCAGGACAAATGTTTGTGTGATAAGCACGATCATTTGTTCTGCGTCTGAGTGTAATTTATCTATAATATGTATGTATTTAGAAATATATAAGTAAGTTTATCAGTTGTCTAGTACTCATAACACAAGCTCCGCTTAGCTTGGGACTAGACGGTGTTGTGTGATAGTTTCTTTCTATAACGTAACAATTCACGTCGTAAACCATTTTTCTGGCTAGCCGTTTTAAAACTTTATTTTTAACCATTTTTTTTTTACGACTACGTATAACTATTACGATAACACAAGCTGTACGCAACAGTACCCAAGTACAACTGTATCCAATGAGAGGCGAGAACGCAACGCGGGAATTGAAGAGCGACTCTATCTACCAATGACGTGTCGTCGACGGCGCACACCCGCCCGCACGTCGCCAAATAGACCGTAGAATTGAATACTGCGCATGCCCCTTCCACTTTTGCCGAGCGATCTTGATTCATCGCGCGACCTGTATGTATGTATTTAGAAATATATAAGTATGTTTATCAGTTGTCTAGTACCCATAACACAAGGTCTGCTTAGCTTGGGACTAGACGGCGCTGTGTGATAGTTGTGGAATATTATATTATTATTATAGATCTGGTAAAACCGTGAGGAAACGTAAATTTTCACATCCGTCAGAAGCCATAGGGCAATCCTCGTCACCGTAGGCGCAAACTTGCGAACGACATCACAAAATAGATAGGTACAGATAACAGAAGTCAATCTCATGTATGTACTTTACTTCTCATACCTACGCTCGGCCGTCGCGCTGGGGTCGGCACCGCTCTGTCCAAACGCGCTCGAGCGCGTGACAACGCCTTGTATTCCACGCGTACCTCAAATGGATGTCAGCATAATATATCATCCATCACTGGATACATTAATATACCAGTACTAGCTTTTGCCCGCGCGGCTTCGCTCCCGCTATACCCTACTTCAGCCTACTATACCCTACTCTACCCTACCCTACTCTACCTTATTCTACACTACCCTACTCTACCTTATTCTACCCTACCCAACTCTACCTTATTCTACCCTACCCTACTCTACTCTACTCTACCCTACTCTACTCTACTCTAATAAACCTCACGGAGCCCGAGACCTTTCCAACGAATGCAAAACCGTGGAAATCGGATCGTGCGTTCTGGAGTTTAAGTGTCCGGAAGGAAAACACGACTTATTTTTATATAGTAGATTTTACATTTTAGTCAAGATATCTACCATCAGAAGTGTAGAACTCATGTCTGATCAGCTCCTTCCTTCCCCAGGGTCTGACCCGCGCCTTCCGTAACATTCCCGGCGTCGAGATGCTGAATGTAGACAAGCTCAACTTGCTGAAGCTGGCGCCCGGTGGACATCTCGGACGCTTCTGCATCTGGACCCAGTCTGCGTTCGACAGGCTTGGTAAGTACATTTCCAGCATAGCATAGTCGGCCTTATAATGTTCCCACTGCTGGGACTCAAGCCTCCTCTCTAGGAGAGGGAATGGACCGTAATCCACTACGCGGGCCCAGTGCGGGTTGGTGAATGTCACATGTCTTCGAATTTCTGGTTCTAGGACATGCCGGTTTCCTCATGGTATTTTCCTTCACAGTTTTGAGAGCAGTGGTGATGAAATAAATTACACAAAGTCATGCGCCTGGCTAGGTTTGAACCCGCGACCTACAACTCGTAAGTCGAGGTCATTAGTACTCTCTCACCACTGCTCCTCTGTGTGTACACATCTAACACCAAGCAAATTAGTAGGTCAGGTATGGCAAGCTTTTATGGGTAGATGTGCTACCACAAAATAGGTATTGAAGTCAATCTCATGTATGTACTTAACTTTTTAAACCTACGCTAGGCGATCGTGCTAGGGTCAGCGCATTGCGCCGAACTGTACGAGCGCGACCGGGCGATTGAGCCGAGATATCGTGTTCGAGCGCGCTTTGTATGTAGATTGTTTTCTGTACCTATCTTTTTTCTGGTGTTACTAAATACTGATACCGGCATGGATCTTAACCGCTGGCTTCAAATTGCGCATAAGTCAAATATTGGGTCTCTTAGTGGTATGACGTGTGTCGCGGGTGATTGGCTCGCTGCGCCATCTTGTCATAGACATCACTCGTGAATCGTTCCCTGCGCTTGCTGCTTGTATCTAACAACGACGACGATTGTCTCGCCAATGTATGGAATGCGCAAAGCGATCCCCACTGTCGCCGAGCGCTCAAGATTCGTGCCGGTACCCTATACAAGATGTGCGACGTTATGATTACATAAAATACATATTCCCCTATAAGCCTTACTCGTTTTGTCACATATGAAGCGGAGTTACGAATATTGAGGGGTATATCAAAGTTCCCTTAGGAAACACTGGCACCGACTACCAGTCAGTCAGTGTGTCGACCTGTGGAATACATTTATTTATATAAAACTAGCTTTTGCCCGCGACTTCGTTCGCGTGGAATAGTGACTTCCGGAAATTTCAGTACTGAATTGATGCCGACTCTTGACCAATAGATGGCGCTGTATGTCCGGAATAAATTTTATTTTTTATTTTATTTTATTTTTTGCAATAAAAACTATCCTATGTCCTTTCTCAAGTTTCAAACTATGTCTGTACCAAATTTACACAAATCGGTTCAGTAGTAAAAAGAACAGAAGAAAGACAGACAGACAGACAGAGTTACTTTCGCATTTATAATATTAATTTGGATAATTTGGATAGTGACGTACAGTAAAATGGGGTGAATAGAGACTTAGGGGTGAAAAGAGACAAAACTTTAAAGGGTATTTTCTCGATATTT
The DNA here is from genome assembly GCA_929112965.1 of Mythimna albipuncta. NCBI lineage: Eukaryota > Metazoa > Arthropoda > Insecta > Lepidoptera > Noctuidae > Mythimna > Mythimna albipuncta. Next base: position 5,350,937 of record OV815985.1, on the reverse strand, counting down.
GAATATTTTTTGCAGGATTTAACTATATCAATGTTTTAATAAATTGTTATTCTAAAAATTCGATATTTTTTTAGAGGCCGTTATTATAGTATCAAAGTGAAAAACCAAACGAAAGTTTTGTCTCTTTTCACCCCTAAGTCTCTATTTACCCCGTTTTACGGTACCGTACAATTCACGAATGATGGCGGCCGTGAAGTTTGCGCAGAAGGCTGCGCAGTAACGTGTTTTAGGAACCAAATGGCGACGTGCGTGTGCGAGAAGAGTGTAGTATGCGCGAACGTTCGCAAAGGTTAACTTCACGGCAGCCATCATTCGTGAATTGTACTGTAACGAATATTCGTAGAATTCACAAGAAACATGCATATATTTGGTTTGATTTGAAAAACAAGAGGTATTTTAGTATCGATTGAACGGATATAGACTGAATACAACTGATGTAAAAAATGTTAAATTTAGACAAATATTCGCGAATACTAGTGGCGAATATATTCGCGTCGGCGAATATTATTCGCGAATGTTTTACATTTTGTTTTTTCACACATACTACAATTATTAATAATCAAATCACAGAAATAATGAGTGGAGGTGGAGGACATTAAATTTGAACATAACTATCTTTCAAACAGATTCCCTGTTCGGCTCATGGAAGACACCCTCGAAGGAGAAGAAGAACTTCAACCTGCCCCAACCCAAGATGGCTAACACTGACCTGAGCCGTCTGCTCAAGTCCGACGAGATCAGGAAGGTGCTGCGCGCGCCCAAGTACGTATACCGCTGAAAGGTGTCCTGGAGTGATGCCACTTGAACCTAAACTTGCCGAGACTTTTTTTGGTGGGGTAAATCATCCAATGAAAACACCTTAATTAACAAGTTACAATTTCTTCGATTTGACAGTACGACGAGGCGTCAAAACATAGGAATCGGTACTATTCTCATTTGGAACGCGTAGTACTTTTTTCGCGACCAGAACTTACGCGTTTCATTCAACTTATTGTTAGTGTAACGTCACGTTGTGACGTCACGATTTTCTGTCAAATCGAGGAAAGAAATTTTTAAACATTAATTAATTTACGAAACATTTAATTTATTTATGAACTGTGAACGAAAAAAGTTTAATCAGAATCCAGTTCTTCAATATTACTCATCTCTAAGTTCTTCAATTTTGCCTAAATTTCTTCGATTTGACAGTACGACGAGACGTCAAAACATAGGAATCGGTCCTATTCTCATTTGGAACGCGTAGTACTTTTTTCGCGACCAAAACTTTCATTCAACTTATTGTTCATGTCACGTTGTTCATGTCATGTTATTGTTCATGTCACGTTTCATTCAACTTATTGTTAGTGTAACGTTAGGTGTACAGTCGACGTTACACCTGACTCGACTGAAGTTAATGTCCGGCCTAATCTAGTGTGTATTAAGTATATCAATGGTTTAAACCATTTAAAAAGCCACCAAAATGATGATACTCTCTTTTCAGAGCATTGGGTTATGAAAACCATGATTACTCACACGTTGACACATACTGAACCACCGTCTCCTCCCCAAAAACCTCAACTGTAACCGCCAGATCTAACCACCACCCGTTCTCTTGCAGCAAGCGTGTAGTCCGTGCCACCAGGAAACTCAACCCGCTGAGCAACACCAAGGCTATGCTGAGGTTGAACCCGTTCTCGGCTGTGCTGAGGAGGAAGGCCGTTCTTGATCAGAACAGGAGGAACAACGTCAGGGCCTTGGCTTTGGCTGAGAAGCGTGGAGTGAGTATAAAATGCCAGTTTTGTAGGTACATTTTATTTAAAACTAGCTGTACCTTGCGGTTTCACCCGCATCATTGGTTACTGCTCCGCTCTTATTGGTCGTAGCGTGATGTTATATAGCCTATAACCTTCCTCATTAAATGGGCTATCTAACAGTGAAAGAAATTTTCAAATCGGACCAGTTGTTCCTGAGATTAGCGCGTTCAAACAAACAAACTCTTCCGCTTTATAATATTATTAGTATAAATAGATAATAAAACTGTTGAAGTTTTTAGTTATGTGCGCATCACGTAAAATGTACGAAATCGATTATGATAATTTTTATACATTATTAAATTGGTAAATGAAGAATTGAAAGGTACATTGGTTGGTAACAACATGGTACAGCTGCTACCACGGATATTGAGCGCTCGGCGTCAGAGTGGGGATCGCTTTGCACATTCCATACATTGGCGAGCCAATCGTCGTCGTTGTTAGATACATGCAGCAACGCAGGGAACGAATCACGAGTGTCAATACAGTTCAACAACTCAACCTCACTCAAACTTCAACATTCCACAAAAATTTTTTTCAGGAAACGAAAAAAAAAAATCCGCCTCACCATAGAAAATTATAAACTTGATTGGACAGTTTGTATGGAGAGACCGAATTGTTTGTTTTCGTTTCCTGAAAAAAACTTTTGTGGTAGGTCAGTTTCGTCTACTGAGCAAGCCCTTAAAGTTTGTGGAGGGCTGTCCCTTACACCTTGTATACTATAAATAATGTACAGATTAATATAGATTAAAATTATTTTGATACCAAAATGATGATACTCTCTTTTCAGAGCATTGGGTTATGAATACCATGATTACTCACACGTTGACACATACTGAGATCACACCTCCTAACATACAAACACCCATAGACTTTCCCACCTCTAAAACTGCCCTACAATTCACAGATTAAACTCCCCGACTCTGACCCCGCGGTGAAAGCGGAGAAGCTGCGCGCCCGTAGGATCAAGTCCGCTAAAGCTGCCGTAGCGAAGAAGCCGAAGAAGCCGGTAGCGAAGAAGACCGCTCCCCCTCCACCCAAACCCAAGAAGAAGGCGAAAGGTGATAAGAAGGCTGGTGGCGTGAAGAAAGCCAAGAAGCCAGCAAAACCTGTAGCTAAGTGAAGGAGTTAATAAATTTATATATTGACACACAGTGTTCGTTTTATTTAATTTGTATCATGAACTTGGTTATTTTACACATTCATTGTGAGTACTATGCGTTCCAAATGAGAATAGGATCGCCCGCCATACTGTGACGTCACGATTTACTGTCATCATCATTTACGATAAATTTAATTTATTTATGAACTGTGAACGAAAAAAGTTTAATCAGAATCCAGTTGTTCAATTTTACTCATTTCTGAGTTCTTCAATTTTGTCAAAAGTTCTTCGATTTGACAGTACGACGAGACGTCAAAACAGGAATCGGTCCTATTCTCATTTGGAACGCATTGTACAGATAAGGAGTGGAATTCCCTGCCGGGGTCTGTGTTTCCTGATAGCTAAGTTCCAAGCGCCCGAGCAGTGCCATAAGGGTCAACTCACACCGAAAGAGCGGCGAAGGGCAGCGCAGTTTCAGTGTCATATGAATTTTAACTTTATTTTCATTTCTATAATACTTATTATCGCATGAGAAACACGAACGAGAGAATTCCCCGGAATTCCTGCGGCGCCGCGGGCATCCGCGCGACTCGTTCGAGTTTCGATAATAAGTATTATGGTAATGATAATAAAGTTAAAATTCATATGAAACTGAAACTGCGCTCCGCTTTGCTGCCCTTCGCCGCTCTTTCGGTGTGAGTTGACCCTAAAACTGACTTTCTGAAGCACTACTACTCCTCAGAAAAAGAAAATCTATAAATATAAAAATCAAAGTCACTTTTCGTTGTAATTTTTTACTCAAGAACGGGCTCACCTACCCAAACCAAATGTTTAGGCTTTGTTCGGACTATTTAGTAGATGGTTTACGTGAAGTTTGGTAGGGTAGAGTACGATATAGTAGAGTAGGATAGGGTAGGGTCGAGTAGGGAAGAGCTGGAGCGAAGCCGCGCGGGCAAAGCTAGTACTATATATTTATAGGATTACAAAGTTAATTTGCAGTGAATGAATCAGTTTACCTGTATATTTCTATACTAATATTATAAAGAGGAAAGTTTTGTATGTAATGAATAAACTCAAAAACTACTGTGCCGATTTCAAAAATTCTTACACCATTGGAAAGCTACATTCACCCTGAGTAACATAGGCTATATTTATAGCACCTGCGAAGCCGGGACGGGCTGCTAGTCTAATATAAAGGAATCTGCAAAAAGTAATTGGATGCTATCAGAAACAGTTTTGTAATAAGAAACCCAAGGCTCGCAACTCAGTTCTACCACCGTAAAAAGTTGTGAGATCCATGTAATTATTCCAAGTCGGTTAATTTATTCAGTCCGTACTTAAGAGAACTTGATGACTTAGGGTCAACTCACTCCGAAAGAGCGGCGAAGGGCAGCGAAGCGGAGCGCAGTTTCAGTTTCATATGAATTTTAACTTTATTATCATTACCATAATACTTATTATCGCATGAGAAACTCGAACGAGTCGCGCGGATGCCCGCGGCGCCGCAGGAAAGTAATAAGTATTATAGAAATGAAAATAAAGTTAAAATTCATATGACACTGAAACTGCGCTGCCCTTCGCCGCTCTTTCGGTGTGAGTTGACCCTTAGATTGATTTGGCAATCGCATGTCGTACCTATATCACAAGTAATAAGTATAAAGGCGAATACAGACGAGGCATGCGCCACGCGCGGCGCACAGACAATACTTCGCAAGCACAAGCCTCGCCACAAACATGAAAACAGACTAATGGAGCATTTGCTTCGCACGTCATGGCTCGAACCGAGTATATGTTGGTACATATACACAAGCTCTGCTTAGCTTGGGACTAGACGGCTTTGTGTGATAGTTGTGGAATATTATATTATATTGTTTTTAACACGCACACTTCAAGCAGAGGCATTCGCTGTGTGTCGTTCGTACCTTTGGATTGTTTAGTCCGATTAAAAAACAAAACAAATGAGTTACGTACTCAAAAGGTAAAAAAAAACGACGCTGAAAAAGAATGAAACATGATTTTCACGATGGTGAAAAACAAGAACAGAACAAAAAGTAAAGCCGTAGTCACATGTTATAGGTAGGTACCAACCGAAACACTTTATCGTGTGACTACGGCTTTTGTTTTTGTTCTGTTCCTGTTTTTCACCATCCTGAAAATTATACTCATAATCGTACTCATACTCAATTGTTATATAGTGTATATTTTTTATTTTTCCACATTTATTTATTGATTATTTGTAAATTTAATTCAAGGTCACCTCAATTTCCAAAATTAAGTGACACTAATGGGAGAAGACACTGACTTCTGTAATACAGGTTTTTACTTAGCTCAGAAGTCAGGGCTTCAATATATTGTGTGAAATAATTGTTTGTGTCAATAAACTATTTGATTTGATTTGATTGTTTATTGCATTCCACAATGTACATGCTTAGGTGGTAAGTGATAGACACAATTGTGGACCCTGTTGGGCACAGCAAAAGACATTATAGACTAATTTATACAATTTCATTAAAAATTCATCACGCTATTAATTAATTACATTAAATTAAAACATTAATTAAATTATATTTGGATTCATTTCATTAAACATTAATTACATTAAATTAAACATTATTTAAATTATATTTGGCATTCGTTTCAATAAACATTAATTACATTGTACATTGGTTTTTTTTGTCGTAGTCGGGTTATAGTTTTTTTACTTTATTTAAACAATTTTGGTGTTAAATCACTGTTTCAATACTATTTACGTGAAGCCCTTTTGAAATGATACCAAACACGACGTATTTATCATTTTTTAACACAAAACTTTTTGTCCACTAGAGGGTGCCACATTAAATTTTGATGATATTTTTTGTTAAGTACCAGTGATTAGTGAAGCCCTTTCAAATTATATCAAACACGGTGTATTTATCTTAACATTTTTTAACACACTACTTTTTGTCCGCTAGAGGGCGTCACTTTAAATTTGAGCAATAGTCTGGAAATATACAAGTTATGCCCTTTCAAATGATATCAAACACGGCGTATTTATCTCCATTTTTATTTTTAACTCGTTACTTTTTGTCCGCTAGAGGGCGCCATATCGTGTTTTATGACACGTCCATCACGTTGCCTATGTTCAGCGGACAATTAAGGCGGTTCTAACGATACCTCATAATTATGTCGAGTTCCTATAAGAAGATTAGGAGCTATGAGAGAACAGGTGAACATTCTCACATACATACATACATACACAGCCTGTCAAAATCATAACCCTCCTTTGGCTTTGCCGTAGTCGGGTAAAAACGGGACTCAATTACAAAGAATCCACTGTCTGTCCGTCTGTCACTAGGCTGTACCTCACGAACTAACCTAATCCTGACTTTACTATAGCGCAGTCGGATGATAAACCAATAGTAAGTAACATGATAGAAGCAACAAGTAATATGTAACCAAGCATTATAATATGTAACACATAATATGATTTAAAAGAGTGTCCATGGAGTTTCTTGCACGTTCTTCTCCAAAGAGACCTACTCTTTGGAACGTGCAATTTAGCTTCACTTTTCTTGGACTGACCGACATTTGACTATTCAAAAGTGCCTGTAAATGGTCTATTTGAAATAAATGCTTTGATTTGATTTGATTTGACATGTAACTACGGCTTTTTTTTGTTCTATTCTTGTTTTTCACCATCCTGAAAATCATGTTTCATGCTTTCTCAGCGTCGTTCGTCGTTTCCCTGCCGGAGTCTGTGTTTCCTGATAGCTACAACCTAGGGGTCTTTAAGTCGAGAGTGAATAGGTTACTTTTAGGCAAGCGTGTTCCATCGTCGGCCACATCACCGCTTACCATCAGGTGACCTATTGGTCAAACGCAAGTCTAACAATAAAAAAAAATGTTTTACTTAAAATAATCACATTTTTATTACCTCCAATAAATATATCGCCATAAAAAAAAAAAACATAAAATTAAAATTGAATATTTCCTTTCTCAGTTTTGAGTTAAGAGCGATGTTGAAATATTATTACTGTTTCTTATTAATATTTGGTTGTTTTTTATCAAAATGCTTGACGTTTCAGAATTTAGTTAAGGGTAAGTTTTTTTTTCAATACTTTTTGACTGGCCTGGTGGTCTAGTGGTTAGTGACCCTGACTGCTATGCCGGAGGTCGTGGGTTCGATTCCCGGTCAGGACAAATGTTTATGTGATGAGCATAATCATTTGTTCTGTGTCTGGATGTAATTTATCTATAATATGTATGTATTTAGAAATATATAAGTATGTTTATCAGTTGTCTAGTACCCATAATACAAGCTCTGCTTAGCTTGGGACTAGACGGCGTTGTGTGATAGTTGTGGTATATCGCGCGACTCGTAAGGGCCGACCAAAGCGCGCACAGCTTGATACGATACATGTAATAAAATTGTGGCGAGCGCGATCTCGCGCACTAGTGCGAAAACCAATAAATTGTGTGCCTAAATAGGGGAACGGGTTTTCATTTCAGACCCAATAGTCCATAAATTGTTAGTGTATTAGTAACAGAAAGTGCTTATACACCCCTACTTTATAATTAGTACAAAAAAAAAAATGGGGTTCTATCTGTACCCGTCACTGATCATATTATAGATAAATTACACCCAGACAGAAAAAATCATCATGCTCATCACACAAACATTTGTTCTGGGTGGGAATCGAACCTACGACCTCCGGCATAGTAGTCAGGGCCACTAACCACTAGACCAACAGGCCAGTAAAAATTTATGTTACCTAATTGTACTGAAAAACGTCGGTTGATTGCTACACGTGAAAAGTCACTGTAGCACTCGGCTTCATAACGCCGCCACAGTGGTTCATTTTCTATGGGAGCGCAGAAAATATTTTATTTTTCTACTGAAATTAAGACTTATGCTAAGTACTTATGCAGTACTGGATCACTCATAAATACAATGTTAGCCATTTCAGAGTAGCAAATATTAAAAGCGGCCATCACTACTAGATGGTTTTACTTTCTCAAATCGATACTCGTTACTAAATAAAAACAGATTTTTTTTTTTATGGTGGGAAAAAATCATCCAATAACAACCCCCGCTCTTGGGCGGAGCGGGAGATAGTGTCAGGCTCTTACTGACTAAAAGACCCACCCCGTTCCTTCTAGCCTTCATACCGGGGCTCGAGCGCCCTTTCGGATAACCCTGGCCCCAGTAGGCTTCGACCCGGCTGGGCCCCTGCTGTTGCTGACAACTTCTTGAGGCGCGCGACTGTTACCGGACGGCCGGACAGCGAGCTACCCATTGCTCACTGTCCGCAAGCCCGCGCCTACGGTGGCTGGAAATCGGGATCGGAATCCCGGCGGCGGCGGCGGGAGCGCCGTTGCCTGATGCGGTCGGCCTCCTCCTTAGCGAGCATTACTGCTTCGTAGAAGTCGGCGACCGCCTGCCACTCCTCCTCGCTCCGGACCATGGCCTCGACCAAGGCCCGGAGGGTAGGAAGATGATGATGATGATGATTATGGATGGTTGATGTAATAAACGTACCTTTATTTTGTTTTTTTGCAGATATGCAGATAAAAACTTTCATGTTTTGGCCAAACGCTTCTGTACCATTTTATATTGACCCTGACCATTTTGGTAAGTACTTTATGATTTTTACTAGCTGTCCCGGCAAACGTTGTTTTGCCATATAAATAATTTTTAAGTAATTTCTAAAAATGTTAAGGGTGGACAACCCTTATCACTAAGGTGTATGAAAAATAGATGTTGGCTGATTCTCAGAACTACTCAATATGCTCAAAAAATTTCATGAGAATCGGTCGAGCCGTTTCGGAGTCCGGGAACGAACATTGTGACACGAGAATTTTATATATTTTTATTATTATATCATAGTGTATTCGCGTTGAGAATATTTGTTTTTTTAGTCAAACCCTTTGACCAATTAGATCATAGTAAATTAGGAAACCGTGTTCACAAAGCTCTTCAGACAGTACGGGTTATTAATTTATATACAGGATTATTTCTATAACACTGGCAAATTCTTAGAACTATGTTACTCCAACATGATTAACAACAACTTTTGATTTATGACTTTTAAGGCGTATAGTCCTTTGAACCATCTGACCGAAATTATGTGAACGCAACTCTCGCACTCGTCTAGGCGGCAGTACGCAAATCTGTGCATTTATTTGCGGCCAGCAGCGCCCGGAAAGCGCTTAAATCCATTCTCTCTGCGAGATATTGATTGATTTACATATGCAATGTTCACTTTGAAGAATATTTAACCACCAATTTTTATGTGTAAAAATGTTTCTAAAGGTCCAGGCCGTTTCGAAGGAGTAGGGAAAAGTTGCGAAATTGCTAAATATTTTTTTTTGACAAAAGTATTAATTGAACGAAAAAATCAAATGTTGATATTATTGTTCATGAATCTTTAATAAACATATATTTTTTTCAAACCAATTGACCTAGCCGTTACGGAGGAGTAGGCCTCAGAAAAGCACTTTTCGGGCGCTTGGCCCTTATTTATTTATTTATTTAACCTATAGGCAACAAAAGATACAAAGGCGGACTTTATATGCCCTTAATGTTTTCATATTTTAGTTCACCAGAATTTACACAAAAATAAAAATATTTAAATTGAACGTTCTAAATATTACGAAGTCTATGCGAAGCAAGTGATAGTACAATAGCGGAGGGTATCTGAACATAAACTTGATCTATTTACGGGCAGCCCTCGCTAGTCGGTCGGCCGCCTTGCGCTCGCGTCGCGTCATACGTGTTCTTGTAGCGAAATTCGGCAGTGCGGACGTAATTAGTAATTATCTTTGCTAGGTGTGACGACAGTATTTCGAACGCCCTATTACTACGATAAGTGCGTGGGAGGCATAAGTAGATACGACAAGATACAGAGTTGAAATGTGTTAGATAGAACAACGAAATCTTAAAGGTTTGTTTTTGGAAAATGAATTATGTTTTGTAAAAAGTCGTAGAACAAAAGTTGTTGTTTATGATGTTAGTAATACAGTCCTGCAAGGTTGTTAGTGTTGTGACGAATACTACAATTACCGTCACGGATCTTGAGCGCTCGGCGTCCTTGTTAGATACATGCTGCAAGGGCAGGGAACGAATCATGAGTGACATCTACGACGCGATGGCGCGGCGAGCCAATCACTGACACTCCCCGCCCCCTGTCTCACTTCGCACCACTAACGAGACCGAATATTTGACTACTCCGCAACTTGAAGCCAGCCCCACAGATTACTGAATAGTTACTACGCCAGCGCTCAAGATCCTTTTCGGCAATTGTACTTATACTCATTCGTAAAAATGAAAGTGATGCGAACGAAGAGCAATGGATACCTCGCCGTCCGGCAGTTATCGAAAGAGTCCGCAGAAAAACAGTTATACTTATACACGAAATGTAACTCCATCGTTTGCGCGCGGCCCGTGCGAGGCCTTGGGTGAGGGAGGGGACTCTTCACTCACGCGGAACTACGTCACTACATAATTTCTTGCTTACAGATCAAGACCAAAGACTAGAGATCATAAAAGCTCTAGCCCAGGTCGCCTTCAAGTCCTGTATTAAATTCGCGCCCGTGCTAGCAGCACCTACTGCTGACCAGCATGTCATGACGTTCATCAACCCTGAAGGTCTGAAGCGGTGCAGGATTGAAATCGATGGACATTCAAGCGATAAACCTCATGTGAGTATTTTTTGACGCGGATCCCAGCAATGGTAAGAGCTCTAAAGACTGGCTATATTTCACCGGGACACCATGGCGGCGCGACCAGTCGCTGCTACCAACAAAATGTATACAGCTCTATAGAGAGTTACTCACCTGGTGTCCGTTTGGTTGCGCAACGAATTTGGTGGCGCGACCAGCTCGCACGTGTGGCGACTCTGGTGTCTGTATGGTGTCTACTTTGGTAGCTTAGGGCTATATTTCACCGAGACACCATGGCGGCGCGACCAGTCGCTGCTACCAACGAAATTAATACAGCTCTATAGAGAGCTACTCGCCTGGTGTCCGTTTGGTTGTACAACCAATTTTTTAACGTGACCAGCTCGGACGTGTGTGTCTGTATGGTGTCTAGTTTGGTAGCTTAGAGCTATATTTCACCGAGACACCATGGCGGCGCGACCAGTCGCCGCTACCAACAAATTGTATACAGCTCTATAGAGAGTTACTCACCTGGTGTCCGTTTGGTTGCGCAACCAATTTGGTGGCGCGACCAGCTCGGACGTGTGGCGACTCTGGTGTCTAGTTTGGTAGCTTAGGGCTATATTTTACCGAGACACCATGGCGGCGTGACCAGTCGCCGCTACCAACAAAATGTATACAGCTCTATAGAGAGTTACTCACCTGATGTCCGTTTGGTTGCGCAACTAATTTTTTAACGTGACCAGCTCGGACGTGTGTCTCTGTATGGTGTCTAGTTTGGTAGCTTAGGGCTATATTTCACCGAGACACCATGGCGGCGCGACCAGTCTCCGCTACCAACGAAATTAACACAGCTCTATAGAGAGCTACTCGCCTGGTGTCCGTTTGGTTGTGCAACCAATTTTTTAACGTGACCAGCTCGGACGTGTGTCTCTGTATGGTGTCTAGTTTGGTAGCTTAGGGCTATATTTCACCGAGACACCATGGCGGCGCGACCAGTCTCCGCTACCAACGAAATTAACACAGCTCTATAGAGAGCTACTCGCCTGGTGTCCGTTTGGTTGTGCAACCAATTTTTTAACGTGACCAGCTCGGACGTGTGTCTCTGTATGGTGTTTGGTTTGGTAGCTTAGGGCTATATTTCACCGAGACAGCATGGCGGCGCGACCAGTCGCTGCTACCAACAAAATTTATACAGCTCTATAGAGAGTTACTCGCCTGGCGTCCGTTTGGTTGCGCAACCAATTTGGTGGCGCGACCAGCTTAGACGTGTGGCGACTCTGGTGTCTAATTTGGTAGTTTAGGGCTATATTTCACCGAGACACGGAGACACTAAAAATCTCATCCCGTTCCTTCTTGCCTTTTATACCAGTCTTTTGGAACTGGACCCTTAGCCCCAGAAACTATTAGGGGGTGAATAATCTTTGTGTACGTTAGGTACTGGCCAAAACCGATTCTAGGATAAATGAGTTTCGACTAGGCGAAACCAATTTTCCCTACACGGGATAATTCTGGGTGGTTATAAAAAAATAACTAAACGAATAGCGTGTGGCGACTGGAGTCAGTATTTTTTTTTTATGGTGGAAAAATCATGCATTGACATCCCCCGCCCTTGGGCGGAGCGGGACATAGTGTCAGACTCTTACTGACTAAAAGACCCATCCCGTTCCTTCTAGCCTTCATACCGGGACTCGAGCGCCCTTTAGGATAACCCTGGCCCCAGTAGGCCTCGACTCGGCTGGGTCCCTGCTGTTGCTGACAACTCCTTGAGGCGCGTGGGAACAGAGCGCGCCGTCGACGACTTGGGCTTTTGCCCACTGTCCGCAAGCCCGCGCCTGGAGTCAGTATGGGGTCCCGCTGAAATATAGCCCATAGAGAGAATGAATTACCCGGATACTCATTTCAATGAAATTTCAGTAATTCAGAGCACCAAGTCTGCTATTACAATAGTGTCAGAATAGTCTATCATTGATTTCATAATTGTTGATTTTGAGTAAGTTTGGTAATCTACTAATATAATGGCATCATTATGACTTTCCAATGATCAACCACTGACACTCCATTGAAAGAAATGGGATAGAATGGTAATCTCGTACATGAATGTCTTACGTATGCGGTAATCTGTAAAAATTTTGACTGTTCCTTTGATCAGTGACCTACCATTAGATCGTCATTATGCAGTCATTGTTTTTAATGAGCTCGATATTGTCATTTTACACAACTCTATTACGAGACCATTGACCGATCAATGATCGATCATTATGAATTAGCAGATTAAAAACTTTTAGCAAAATGACAATGGGATCGTGTTGGAATGACGAATTCATAAAAATAGCAGACCTGCCCCACTAGTCAAGTTTCAATCGTTTCGCTAGCGCCGAACGCTTCGAGTTGACCTTGCCGCCAATTCTTTTGTTCTGACCACGTGACTGAGCGTTAAGACGACGTCGTTCCCGTACATTTGAAGCTTTCTACAAGCGTTAACTATTGCAGATTAGCAACTTGGCTAGGGGTACTCGGCTCCAGGTAATAGGACTAAAGATTGTTTTGTTTCCCCAGGAAGTTATCCTAGGCTACGAATGTCTGCAGCCGCCGGAAATTTTCATGATAATCTTAAGGGCTCTTGGTTTACCGTTTGAGCACAACCGAATAAGAAGAGATGAACACATCGAGGTGATGACGCAGAACATAGAGCCGCGTAAGTTCCTTCTTTTAAATCGTCAATTAAAAATATAGTTAAAAAAAAAACTAAAAAACACGGTTTCATAGCATATCAAACTAAAAAGTGTAAAATAATTTTCAATATAGGTAGAAAATAATAATAATGAACTAAAAATAATATTATTGTGATAAAAGCGTGGGGCGCTTTGTGCCATAGTCTTCGTAAATCGAGCGCCGGTTCGCCGGCGGTCAATGCAAGGTTAAGGCAACCCAACATATTAACATTTGACCTTGAGGGCAAGGTCATTGACCTTGAGGCAAAGGTCATTGACCTTGAGGTCAAGGGATGGCCCTTGGGTGTTTCAAGCGTTTCCCAACATTTTATACATTTGACCTTGAGGTGAAGGTCATAAACCTTGGGATCAATGTCATTGACCTAGAGGTCAAAGTCATTGCCTTTGGGTGTCCCAGGCGATTACCAACGTTTTATACATTTGACCTTAAGGTAAAGGATCCCTTGAGGTCAAGGTCATAGGACTTACAATAAGTTGTGGTGTGCAAAGTTTAAAGAAAATCTGATCGCCCAAAGTTGGTTAAAATCAAAGGCGTTGATTACAAACAAACAAACATACAGGTGAAGCTAATAAAAGCATGTTAAAAAAACGGAGTGATGTGTTGGTGTCCCTCCCAATTTCCCCCCACACGGACCACAAAAAAAGCCGCTTCAAGCTTCTTTATGAGGAGGCCTTTTTTTGTGGCCCGCTTCAGCTTTTCTTATGGCCACATCTGGCGTTTTTTTTTGTGGCCCGTGTGCGAGAACACGTGTCAGTTTTAGTGATAGCGTAACGTTGACAGAATGACAGAACAGAATGGAAGAAAATACAGGATGTAAAGGACAGCCCTTCACAAACTTTAAGGGCTTGCTCAGTAGACGAAACTGAACAATCTTCCACAAGACATTTTTTTAGGAAACGAAAAAGAAAATCAGCCTCACCATACAAAATTAAAAACTTGATTGGACAGTTTGCATGGAGAGGCCGATTTTGTTGAATTGTCGTCTAAAAAGTCAACCGACTTGGGAATTTTGTATAATATTTAATTATTTAAAAAATACTTTTATTCGATACTTTTTAAAAAGTTCTTCTAGTAATAAACAATGATCAATATCTCTTAATCAACCTTGATTATTGAACCAGCGTTGACTACACAGATTTCATTTTACTCTAATTACACAAGTCGGTTGACTTATAAGACAAAGTTTACCTATTTAGATTTCGTCCCTGCAGCCAAGCTGTTTCTGTTTCTAAAAGCTGTTTGTTAGCACTACTGATGAAAAGCGACGATGCGGTCGACGATGGAGCGCGCTAACCTAGAAATAACCTATTCATTTTTTACTTAAAAACCCACAGGTTGTAGCCATCAGGAAACACAGACTCTGGTAGAGAAATCCACTTTTTAGCTGTACGCACAATGAATGTATTCCCAAAACGTTTTGTTTGTTTAAGTGGGATGTCCACCATATACCGGTGGCGCAATACTGTACCATCAAAGACACTTCCGCTTGACTATCACTAAATATATTTTTGCTTGCACTTGAGACGAAAACTTCAAAGGGTTTGGCTCGCCGCGCCGCAGGATTCAAGCGAAATTTTTGACGTGACAACGTCTTAAATTAGGTTGCGGCTGGGAGTCACTTATGAAAAAGTGTAACGCTCGGTAACGTTACGATGAGTCACCGAACGAGAGAGAGGCCCGCCGAATGCCTTGCGTCTCTCTCCCACTCAACTATGATCGGTCTGCCGCGCGCGCAGCACTAGAGAATTAGGCGCATTGAATCGGCGCATGCTTGTGTCTCTGTCTTTGTCTTTCTCGAACGTTCTTGGCGTTGGAAAAAAAAAGACGTTGTCACGTAAAATCTTCGCCCGTAAAACCGACTTTACAGGCAACCATTTTTTTTAAGTGGTCAGGCAGAAATGGCCGCAATATTAACCCTAAACATAGCAATGTATGGCATAATATACATTCCTAAAAATGCGATAATCACCGTACGTGTAGCAATGTATAGAATAGTATACGTCTTGTTTTCCAAAATTTTCATATCCCGATTTTTGAATTTATTTTGACGTGACAACGTCTTAAATTAGGTTGCGGCTGGGAGTCACTTATGAAAAAGTGTAACGCTCGGTAACGTTACGATGAGTCACCGAACGAGAGAGAGGCCCGCCGAATGCCTTGCGTCTCTCTCCCACTCAACTATTTTCATTCAATTCCTTGTTCCTATTGTGCAATTTAATTATATTCATATCAATAAATATTCTACCGAGAAAAAGACGTTGTCACGTAAAATCTTCGCCCGTAAAACCGACTTTACAGGCAACCATTTTTTTTAATGTTTTTTATAACCCAAAGAAGCCATGTATATAATTTTAATTTGCTTTTCTTCAAAAAAGTAATCTTGCCACGATAAGGGTTAAGACTGGTGTTCTGATGATGGAACGGGCTAGGTGGAATTAGGTTATGCGTTCCGACGCACATTCCTCGAAAAGCAACCGGTAGAAAGCCGAGAGGCTAGCGACTCTGCGTCGATGCTCAAGACTTTGAAGCCTCGACTCGACGAGTGCATCATTGCTAATGATCCTTTACACCCTATGTATAATGTAGCTTAATCCCTATAACAGTTCAGTTTAGGACGTCAAATGGATCGTATTAACAGCTCGTGGTAAGGCGTCTTCTTCTTCTTCCGACCCTGTTTCCGTTATCTGGGGTCGGTCTCCTCACACTACGGCGCCAGGTTGATTTGTCCTGGGCGGCCGGTTTTGGCATTTGGGCTTTCTTAAGATCTCGTGGTAAGGCATCAGATCAGTAATAATTTACAAAACAACAAACTCCAATAAAAATAATTAACAATAACTACATACATCATTACTGCAGATAAGACTACAATATCGTCATAAATAACTCTGATAATAATTCCACATAACAAGATAAATAAAACATTTAATTCTTCGATAAGTTAGTACAACAATATAATCAGTATTGTGACAGCCCCAGCAGAAAAGACATGACTGCTACCGACTTAAAGTTATATGATAATGTATTTATTGAAACTAATATACAATCTATAGACTACGATGCAGTTATACTCATTCTGTATCCGGAAGATCAAAATGTGCCATTACCGAGACACATCGGGAGCTTCATCGAGAAAATTT
Organism: Mythimna albipuncta; assembly: GCA_929112965.1. Classification (NCBI taxonomy): domain Eukaryota; kingdom Metazoa; phylum Arthropoda; class Insecta; order Lepidoptera; family Noctuidae; genus Mythimna; species Mythimna albipuncta. The sequence goes on along the minus strand of OV815985.1, from coordinate 5,334,534 downwards.
CAAAGGTAGATAAACATCTAAGCAAAGCTCCAACAGTGTGGAACTGTGATTACGTATCAGGTGGAAGGCTAGTGCTATCGCCAACGGGTAAGATTTCTCCATACCACGATGCCAGAGTTATCAAAGAAGCTGCTTATAAAGGGATGGTCAGAGCGTTAGAAGCTGGAGCGAAAAAACCACTACTCGTCGTTCAAAATAATGTTAACTTCCCTGATGGCCAGCTGGTATGTATTCTGGGAGCTTTAGAAGCGCTTTACATACCCTTACAGATCAGAGAAAGGGATAACACGAAGAATTTCCTGAAGCTCGGATTTCATTCTGAAGAAAAATTGAGTGATAAGTTTGAGAAGACTGTTCGTAATGCTATCGCTTTGGAAAAATCTAGAGTTTTTGCTAGAGATATCGCTGGATCAGATCCTGAAAGAATGTCACCATTGAATATTGTAAACTTTGTGCAAACAGAGTTCGCTAACGACAGTAACATCTCTATCAAAATAATCGACGATCAAGATATTATTTTAGAAGAATATCCTTTGCTAGCTGCAGTATCAAGAGCGGCTAATAGAGTTGACAGACACAAAGCCAGAGTTGTCGAAATTGAATACAAACCGTCAGATATCGCAAGAATCACTCAAACGCTAATGCTTGTAGGTAAAGGAGTGACTTATGACACCGGCGGTGCAGACTTAAAGATCTCGGGTAAAATGGCAGGCATGTGCCGAGATAAAAGTGGAGCTGCAGCTGTTGCAGGCTTTTTAAAAGCATGTTCATTACTTAAACCTTCTCATCTAAAAGTTATTGGAGTCCTATGTCTGTGTAGAAACTCTATCGGTTCAGATTCATACGTACCAGATGAGTTGTTAGTCTCCAAAAGTGGAAAGACAGTTAGAGTGACGAATACAGATGCTGAAGGTCGATTCGCGATGGCTGATGCTCTGTTTAAGATGGGAGAAATTGCTGGAAAGGAACTTAATCCCCACTTATACACTATTGCAACATTGACTGGTCATGCAAGATTGTGCTACGGGAACCATTCAGCTGCGATTGATAACTTTAGTGCTAGAGGTACTAATCATGCAAGTGCTCTACAGTTTAGTGGTGCTAGACTTGGGGAAGGGTTCGAAGTATCTTACATACGTCCTGAAGACTTAACAGTCAATAACGGTAAATGCAAAGGAGATGATTTAATCCAAGTGGATATGGACGCCAAATCTCGACACCATCAACTTGCAGGAGGGTTCCTGATCAAAGTTGGCGGCCTTGAAGATAAGAATGTGAGGTATACTCATTTGGATATCGCTGGGGGTGCGGGATCCCCACCCTGTGAGCCCACTGCTACGCCAATTTTAACTCTATGCCATGTACATAAACTTTTAGTTTGATTGTGCGGGATTTATCAGTTTTGATATCAATAGTTCTCGTATTATTATATAAATTCGATTAGTCTTCTATATCTGTTGCTATATTGTAATCATTTAGAAGCTAATTTTAATTATGTTGTTTGTGATTACTCAGCTGTTCTTTTTTTTTTTATTAAGATTGAGATTGAAACCTAAAACCGGTGTTTTTCTTGTGTCCGCCATTTTTTTTTTGGGTTAGGGAATATAATTAAATCCTCCTTAAGTTCTACCACGAGCTCTTAACGCGATCTTTACTACTTAAACTGAACTGTTAAAAAGAATGAAGCTATACTTACCGTCTCATTGTCGTGAAGTGGGAGTATTGATGGGAATATTGCCTGAAGTATGAATAATGGTGGCAAATTTGCCAGCAATATTCCCTTATTGCCGGCAACCGCACAACTCTAGTCCGGCAACCGTTCGGACCAACTCGGTCCAAGTCGACGACGGCGCGCACTGTTCCACGCGCGTCTCAAGGAGTTGTCAGTAACCGCAGGGCCTCAGCAGGGTCAAAGCCTACTGGGACCATGGGTGATGCAAAAGAGATCACTGGAACCCTGCAACGTTAGCAAAGAAGGTACAGGAGTGTGTTTTAGTCACTATCTCCCGCTCTGTCCAAGAGCGTGGGATATCAGTGGATGAATGTCCCCAATCAAAAAAAAATATAGGATGTCCTGCGTTCTAGGGCGGTGACTCTTGAACAAGCTTGCAGCATATAAAAATATGTACCTACTTTAGATTATAAGTGGAGCTGATAATTTTATTTTTTTACTAGCTTTTGTCCGCGCGGCTTTGCTTCCGCTCTTCCCTACTTCAGCCTACTATACCCTACTCTACCCTATTTTACCCTACCCTACTCTACTCTACCCTACTCTACCTTACTCTCCTCGGTAACGGCCAGGTTAATAGGTTTGAAAAAAATATATGTTTATTATAGATTCATGAACAACATTATCAACATTTGATTTTTTTGTGCAATTAATACTTTTGTCAAAAAAAAAATTATTACCAATTTCGCAACTTTTCCCTACTCCTTCGAAACGGCTTGGACCTTTAGAAACATTTTTACACATAAAAATTGGTGGTTAAATATTCTTCAAAGTGAACTTTGCATATGTAAATCAATCAATATTTCGCAAAGAAAATGGATTTAAAGGTCAGCCACGCGCTTTCCGGGCGCTGTTGGCCGCAAATAAATGCACAGATTTGCGTACCTACTGCCGCCTAGGTGGGTGCGAGAGGTGCGTCCACATAATTTTGGCCAGATGGTTCAAGGGACTATAAGCCTTAACATCAGGTGAGATAGTGGTCAAACCTAAGCCTATCCATAATATAAAAAAGAAAAAAAAAATGGATGGATTGTGTGAGAAGTGATATAACAGAAAAGGGAGTTAGGGCGTTCACACATTATGCCGCAGTGGTAGCGGTACCGCCGCCGGCGCCACTGCGACGCCGCTGCACTGGACGCGCTGCATAGGCAGCGTTTCTGTCACTAGTTCTGCGATAAAACACCGCAGCTCTTGCAGCGCCGCGGGGCGAAAAACGCAGCCGCTCACAATCTAATGTAAAGGGACATTGGGTTGTTAATTCAATGTACTGCGCTCACGACTCGTCGCTGTGCCAGCGCTGAGCTCAAGGCTGTTTTCTTAGAGAATAGCACCCCTGGAACCACTAAGAGAGAGCTACTAGTGCTGTGAGCCTATAAACTGTGCGCTACAGGAGAACTTTGTTACTTGGGGATCCTTTACACGGTCTAGTAATGAAAAGCAATTCATTGTTTGTTTTTCGGATACCTAAGCAGAGATATTAGTAAAAGTTCAATGTACTTTAATCCACGGCTATTGGCGCCCGCCTTCTATAGTGGCGGAGTAGCCATGTTAGCAAGAGTAGCAATAGCAAATGCTACGGGCCCCGCGCATTTGGGGGCCTCGTGCCTTCAACGATCCTGTGCTTGAACGTAAAAAAAGTGATCAAAGTATTTGTACTAAGTAGGTATTTAAGTCTCGAATGAGAAAGCGGGAAACCGTGATCATTGGAAGGAGTGGAGGGAGGCCTTTGCCCAGCAGTGGGACAGAGTCACTTAAGTAAAAAAATAAATAAATTAAGCACCTACCTATTTATAAAGAAATATTTATAAATTTTTTATTTTGGTGATTTGATTACCATACGATATTCAAGTTTACACATTTTCATAAACAACACGGAAGAACTTTACTGTAACCGTTCCTGCACACAAACTACTTATGAGCCAAGCGCCCGAAAATGCCATAAAACCATACATAAAACAGTGATTTTCTGAGGCCTACTACTCCGTAACGGCTTGGTCAATTGGTTTGAAAAAAATATATGTTTATTGTAGATTCATGAACAAAAATATCAACATTTGATTTTTTTGTGCAATTAATACTTTTGTCAAAAAAAAAATATTTAGCAATTTCGCAACTTTACCCTACTCCTTCGAAACAGCTTGGACCTTCAGAAACATTTTTACACATAAAAATTGGTGGTTAACCTTTTGAATGTCTTATATTACAGTTCGACATAAGCAATTGTCTTTCTATTGTGTCTCTAATTCATTCGAAGAGTTAAATATTCTTCAAAGTGAACATTGCATATGTAAATCAATCAATATCTCGCAGAGAACATGGATGATGGAGCGCTTTCCGGGCGCTGCTGGCCGCAAATAAATGCACAGATTTGCGTACTGCTGTCTAGGCGAGTGCGAGAGTTGCGTTCACATAATTTCGGTCAGATGGTTCAAGGGACTATACGCCCTAAGAGAAAAGTTGATACTTCTCACTATGAACAAATTAAAAGCTCATCCAGTCAGGCATAACAAAATTTTGCTGATCGGAAAACTATGTCTGGGTCAGGCCGAGAACTTTTCACTCCGCCTAAGTTCCATTAGGATAATGTCCTACTATTAGCTAATGATTGAATACTCTTGTCCTCAGAATACATTCCTCTCTTCACAAAAATTGCTATGCTGCCAACGAAGTTAGAACTTCTGTCATATGACACTAACAGTGTCATGCATTTCGGCGAGAGAGATTACAGCAAGAATGGCCATAAAACTATAATATTTAAGGTAATTATACAACTACAGACGGCGTCCTTGAGCGTAGGTATAAAAAGTGAAGTACATACATGAGATTGTCTTCTGTACCTATCTATTTTGTGCTATAACGGCCCCAACTTACGAGTTGTAGGTCGCGGATTCTTACCCAGCCAGGCGCATTACTTTGTGTAATTTATTTCATCACCACTGCTCTCAAAACGGTGAAGGAAAACATCGTGAGGAAACCGGCATGTCCTAGAACCGAAAATTCGAAGACATGTTGACATCTACCAACCCGCACTGGGCCCGCGTGGTTTCGGCCCGTTCTCTTTCGCCTAGAAAGAGGGCCTGAGTCTCAACAGTGGGAATGTTATAAGGCTGACTATGCTACGTTATACTAATACTACTGAAGGCGTTCCTTGCGTGATCACATCAGAAATGAAGATATCCGCAAAATAACCAAGGTTACCGACATAGCTCGAAGAATCACTAAAAAAGTGGCAATGGTCAGGGCACATTGCATGCAGAACCGATAGTATAGAAAGGTTCTGGAGTGGCGACCACGTACCAGAAGACGTAGCGTTGGAAGGCCTTTAACAGGGTGGACCGATGACCTGCTCAGGGTCGCGGGAATCCGATGGATGCGTGACGCACAGGACCGGTCGTTGTGGCGACGCTTGGGGAGGTCTATGTCCAGCGGAGGATGTCTTTCATTGGTCGCTGTCTTCAAGCCCATGTCTACTGCGGCTGGAAATCGGGGTTGGGATCCCGGTGGCTGGGGCGTGAGAAAAACCGAAACGCTTGCGGCCGCTTTCTTTGTTAGCAGAACTGCTTCGCAGAGGAAGGTGACCGCCTGCCAGTCCTACTCACTCCAGACCATGGCTTGCAGCAGGGCCAACGGCCACAAGTAGCTAAGATAGAGACAGAGAAGAGAGGAAGAATGAAAGTAGCCATTTGCCCTGCTGTGGGACACAATTGGCTCATGCATACTTGCATTTCATCTTCATCATCATCAGCCTTTTTAATGTTCCCACTGCTGGGACTCAGACCTCATCTCTAGGAGAGGGAATTGGCCGTAAACCACCACGCGGGCCCAGTGCGGTTTGGTGAATGTCACGTCTTCGAATTTTTGGACATGCCGGTTTTCTCACGATGTTTTGCCTTCACTGTTTTGAGAGCAGTGGTGATGAAATAAATTACACAAAGTAATGCGCTTGGCAGGGTTTCAACCCGCGACCTACAACTCGTAAGTCGGAGCCGTTACCACTCGGCCACCACAGCTCTCCTGTTCAAGAGAATAAAGAATTTCTTTAAACGATCACGCGTAACGATAAACTAAAAAGCTAACTAAACCTTTCAGGGAATCAAGTCTCAAAACAGATATGGTCTAACAAAGAAAGACGTAATGAAACTTGATTTGATATATGAATCTGAATGTCGGAAGAGAGATCGTGCGGAAAAAGTAGCAATATGCCAGTCTTATCCCGGTGTAGGAAGACGCAAAAGAGAAATCATTGAACCTCCAGCTAATATGAGCTTGAGAGTAAATCCTAATATTACACCACCGCCGCATATCCTAGCTGGACTCCCTGAAAACACAACCACTGAGAAATCCAAAGAAGTAGCAAATGATATTAAAGTTGCGGAAGATAATCTGAAAGTTTTAGGCATTGAAAAAGAAGTTAAGAAAATTATAGAATTAGTTTATCAAGTTTCTAATCTAGCACTCAAAAACGCTAATGAAAAATACTGTAAAACGACAACAAAAAAGAAAGCTGAAAATAAAAATGCAACTGAAAATTCCGATGTATTAGGAGTACTTCAGATCATAGCAGATTTTGCCAAAACCATTGTCGATAGCGCTGTTGAAAATTCAAAAGAATTCTGTCAAAATTCTGAGAATATAGAAGATTATCAGAGACAATGTATATCTCATAATGATCGACGCTGTCCTGCTTTAAGAACCGAATGTTTGAATTCTGATTTTGTTATCAAATTAGTTGATAAATATAAAGACAGTGAGAGTGTTAACAATACATCTAACCATACTGTTACTAATGTATCTTTGAAGCCAAGTCAAAGAAGAAAGAGGGAAGTTACCACAGTAGCAGGAGAAAAAAGTACAGAAAATGATAAGACAATAAAAAAAGACACTAAAAAGGATAAGCATCTCAAAGATAAAGTTAAATTGAAGAAGGAGGATAAGGTAAAAGAGGCAGAAAAAGCTACCACAGTAACCACAACATTAGCTGAGTCCACGACAGTTGTAGCGACGACAACGGCTGCTTCTGAAGTTAAAGGCAATAAAAAAGGACAGCCCATAAGAAAATTTACTGATAAACGTTACCAGTAAGTTGATTTTTATTTATCTAAGCTTGATGTACAGAGGTGGTACATAGGCGGACTTAATGCAACAAGGCATTCTCTGACAGTCAACTTTTGGGTTAAAAAAGACAACACTGTGGTAGGTTTGCACAATAAATAAATAACAGATATAGAAAGTAGTGTACTTAGATTCATCTTCTTCTTCTTCTTGCCTGGGGTCGGCGCAACACGTTTTTTTCTTCCATTCTGTCCTGTCACTCGTCACGCTATCACTAACTCCCTTTTCTTTCATATCACTTCTCACACAATCTATCAATCTTTTCTTTGGCCTCCCTCTCCCTCTCTATCCAAAGTAGTGTAGTTAGATTAAGTTACGAATAACAATCACATGTACTTAAAAGCTAACACTATCTATACATATAAATAAAATTGAAGTGTCTGTTTGTAAATGCTTACTTACTTACTTATGAATATACATATATACGGCACATACAAGAAAATAACATTTTTTAACAATTTTTGTCTGTCTGTCCGGACTAATCTCTGAAATGGCTGGACCGATTTTGACGGGACTTTATAGCAGGTAGCTGATGTAATAAGGAGTAACATAGGCTACTTTTATTTTAGAAAAAATAACATCAAAATCCTGTAGTCCTCGCGAACGAAGTCGCGGGCACAGCTAGTTTAGAAATATGTATATAAGTAGGTTTATCAATTGTCTAGTACCCATAACACAAGCTCTGCTTAGCTTGGGACTAGACGGCGCTGTGTGATAGTTGTGGAATATTATTATTATTTCGTTTATTCAAATATTAACATATGTATAAATTATATTTTTAAATATTCAATTAAAAAAAAACATTTAAAAATATAAAAAATAGTAGCCCACCGGTATCGGGAACAGGGTCCAAGCTACCGGCGGTCAGGGCTCCAGAGAAAGGAACCTCCTGACTATACGAGCCGTGTCCAGCAATACTGCTTTCTGAATCAAGCCCTTGATCCAGTCGCCTAACGAGAGCCTCCTAAGGTGTTGGTCGAGGCTCTTGGCTATTAAGCCATTGGCTGAAACAACTATCGGTACAATGACCGCTGATTATTATTATTTCCTTTATTCATTTTTTAACATGTTACAATATATTTTTAAATATTTCTTAATAAACTATAAAAAAAAAAAACATTTAAAAATATAAAAAAAAATATTATTTATTTTTACGTTTTTCTCAGGGTACGCGATCGAAAAGAAGAATCCGATTGGGACGAATCAGTAACATCTTTAGAAACAAAGAACCTAGAACCCGAAAAGACACTGAATAACAAAGAACTACTACAGAAAGTGTTGACCGAAGGAACTGGAGCCATACTGAAGAAAGTGAAGGAGGCTGAAGAAGTAGATAGCGGGAATGTAGAAGAAGGAGAAGGTAGAGAAGATGCAGAGCAAGAATCAGACACAGGTAAGCAAGTTGAACTGCGAGTTGAGTTTTTTTAAGCTATTGCATAGCTTCTATCGCGGGCCTTGAGCGGGCGTGGAGACCGAATACAGAAATTCCGTAACGAAAATAACCTAACACCCCCCACTCATTTGTTTTTTGAGCGTGGTGACCGATAAGAAAACAAATGACTGAACAATCAATCAAAATTCAATTCAATGTGTAAAAGTGTGACTTCAATTAATATCAAAGAAAAAAAAACAAAGGAAAAAAAATACTGCATAAATAAAATAAATAAATAATCATAATTGCATAAGTTGATAAAAATGCTATGCAATAGCTTTACCGCGGCAGTCCCCGAGTGCCACACGTCTTTTTTGTTTTCGGTGCGAAAATCATCTAATGAGATCCCCTGCTCTTGGGCAGAGCGGGAGGTAGTGTCAGACTTTTACTGACTAAAAACCCACTCCTTTTCCTTCGTTGCCTTTCGTACTGGAGCTGAGCTACCTTTCGGAGCTAACCCTGGCCCCAGTAGTAGTAAAATAATCTTTTATAAGAGCTTAGACCTTATAATAAATAGTACATTATGATATAAGTGTGTAATGTTAGTGTACCGTTGAGGCGGTATTTAGACCCGAGCCATGGCGAGGGTCTTAAGAGAGCCGAGAACGGTAATCATTAATTACTCACGTGGATCATACGACATTTTTCAATACACTTGTGAAGAAAATAACTTTTTTGTGACATGGCGGTAAAAATCTGTTTTCATATGGGGCATTATTTTTTTATTTACCCCTAGAGGAAGGCTAAGGTATTCTGATTATACTGCCTAGTCTTACGTTTATGTTTTTTGCTGTGTATGTGAAAAGTTTTTACTATAATGTCTTTCGTAGTGACAATGGAATACGCATGTAAAATTTTCTAATGACTTTGTAGTATTTAATTTTATTCAATTAATACAGCCACTGAATAACAGTCGAATAAATAAAGCCAAAAACCGCACGCCTCTTAAAATGGCGGCCATAGACCACAAAAAAAAACAACTTTTATTCGTGGAAATCACAGACACAATAGAAAGACAATAGGTGCGCGAACGCCGGCGTTCGCTTGGGGTTTAATGAATTAAGACCCTCGCCACGGCTCGGGTCTAAATACCGCCTCGACGGTAACACTAACATTACGCACTTGTATCATAATGTACTAATATCTGTCTTGGTTAAAATTGTGTAGTAACAGTATTCTTTCTATTTTTCATTGAACAGAAGAAAATTCTGCGGTGAAGAAAGATAAAAAAATTCCTTTAGAAGAAATTGATGTTGATGAGGATTATGAGTAAGTACTAGCCATCGTGTTAACATACAACCATTGCCTACCCTTATTGCAAAAACCAACTATCTGCATTTTTGTATTATTATCTTATATAATAGGTAATATAAAATTCTCGTGTCACAATGTTCGTTCCCGTACTCCTCCGAAACGGCTTGACTGATTCTCATGAAATTTTGTGAGCATATTGAGTAGGTCTAAAAATCAGCCAACATCTATTTTTCATAACCCTTAGTGATAAGGGTTGTCCACCCTTAACATTTTTCTTTAATGGCAAAACAACGTTTGCCGGGTCAGCTAGTAATGTTACATTATACTCGTATCATAAAAATGAATCCCTATTTCCTTGGTCACGGCATCACGCGTGAATGAATTCTGGACCGATTTCGCTATTAATTCTTTTTTCGCTGTGTTAGTTATTGTAAGGAGGTTCTTACGGGTATAAAAAAAGCCTTTTCAATGTTCCCACTGCTGGGACTCAGGCCTCCTCTCTAGGAGAGGGAATGGGCCATAATCCACCACGCGGGCCCAGTGCGGGTTGGTTTTTGATTCTAGGAGATGCCGGTTTCCTCACGATGTTTTCCTTCACCCTTTTGAGAGCAATGGTAATGAAATAAATTACACAAAGTAATGCGCCTGACAAGGTTTGAACCCGAGACCTACAACTCGTAAGTCGGAGCCAATACCACTCGGCTACCACTGCTCTCAGTCAAGCAGTAGTTTATATTAATTAAAAAAATAATGATTATTATTTCAAAGACGGCCTAGAGACAGCCCTAAGAGCGTGCGGACAAGGAAGCCGGGAAAAGTACCAAAGATGGTGAAACTTAGCAAACAGAATAAAGAGTTCTATCATGAGAGAAAGTGGCCTGACGGTGTCGTCTACTACGTCATAGCCAAGTTGGACGATTGTAAGTACTGTCTATAGAACATTAGTTTTAGAGCTATATTTCACCGAGACGCCGTGGCGACGCGACCAGTCTCCGCTACCAACAAAATGTATGCAGCTCTATAGAGAGTTACTCACCAGTACCCCTAGCCAAGTTACTAACCTGCCCCCCTAGCCAAGTTACAAGCTTTCTTTGAAGCTTTCTACAAGCGTTAACTATTGCAGATTAGCAACTTGGCTAGTGGTACTGCAATAGTTAACGCTAGTAGAAAGCTTCAAATGTACGGGAATGACGTCATCTCAACGCTCAGTTACGTGGTCAGAACAAAAGAATCGGTGGCGGCGGCGTGGCTAACTCTTCGAGTTAGCCACGTTCGACGAAAGCGAAACGGTTGTAACTTGGCTAGGTGGGCTTTTTTTTATGGTGGGAAAAAATCATCCAATGACAACCCCCGCTCTTGGGTGGAGCGGGAGATAGTGTCAGACTCTTACTGACTAAAAGACCCACCCCGTTCCTTCTAGCCTTCATACCGGGGCTTGAGCTCCCTTTCGGATAACCCTGGCCCCAGTAGGCTTCGACCCGGCTGGGTCCCTGCTGTTGCTGACAACTCCTTGAGGCGCCGGGAACAATGCGCGCCGGTGACGACTAGGGCTTGGTCCGGACAGTTACGAGAAAAGAATATAATATAATAATAATATAATATTCCACAACTATCACACAGCGCCGTCTAGTCCCAAGCTAAGCAGAGCTTGTGTTATGTTCAACTGATAAACATACTTATATATTTCTAAATACATACATATATAGATAAATTACACCCAGACACAGAACAAATGATCGTGCTCATCACACAAACATTTGTCCTGGGTGGGAATCAAACCCACGACCTCCGGCATAGCAGTCAGGGTCACTAACCACCACACCAACAGGCCTACGACTAATGTACGCCTAATGTTACGGCCGTGCCACTTTTTTGCTTGCCTTGGTGGCCCCCATCTAAAGTTATCTTTATCTACAAATTACATTTTCAGTTGACCTCGAAGACGTACGCAAAAGACTAAATAAAGTGAACGATATTCTGATAGAGAAGACCTGTGTGCAGCTTCGAGAGCTGGATGCTAAGGAGGCGCCAGGGTTTGACGACTACGTCATCCTGGATAGCAGTCCCGATTACGTTACCGGCAGGGTGGGCAGGAAGCAGGTGAGATTGAGGGATATTTTTAAAGGATTTAAGCGTGCTCCATCGTCGGCCACATCATCGCTTACCATCAGGTGAGATGGTGGCCCAACGTAAGTCTATTTTTTACACCACCTGCTCGATAATGCCCTTTTATACATCATACAAACATCACTTAAAGCATGTCATTCTATCCCTAGGGAGATAATGCAGTATGGCCGATCCCTAGGGAATAATGAGATTTGAATTTGGAGCATCAAGAATCGTCAACATACCTAAGTGAATTAAAATGTAAAATTCAAACAGGCTACAAACAAAATTTAAATCAATAAAACGTGCTCGACGGGAGCGTTATAGAAAATTGAAACTATAGAATCTTGGAGTAGTTGTTTGTTTGACCTACTGATAATTCTTTAATTATGATTTGGTCGACTAAATTGTCTTTTAATTATCTCTCAGATGGTGTAAAAAGTAGAGTATGCAACATGGGGATAAAGCTGTCTTTGTTTGGAAGACTTGAATTCCTCACTCGGGAATTAATTATATAAATCCCTCACTAACGTTCGGGATTAAGGTTGGCAACCTTCGTTGCGTTCGGAATTTAAGATGCCGCAGACACTGCTTTATCCCTAAATTACATAATCTACTATAAAAAAGATTTAAAAAAAAAATACGGGCGTAATTATACGTGGGCAAAAAGGCTGCCAAGCTTAAATGGAATTGTGCGGGTCATGTCAGCCGCATGAGCAGTGACTGCTGGGCAAGAGTCGGTATGCAGTGGGTTCCTGCAACGGAAAGTGCCATCGAGGTCGCCCTAGAAAGAGATGGCGAGATGATCTTGGGTCCTATTCTCTAAAAAAACAGCCGAGAGCGCAGTACATTGGATTATCAATCCAAAATACCTTAACATTGGATTGTTAATCCAATATACTGCGCTCTCGACACGTCGCTGCGCTCAAGGCTGTTTTCTAAGAGAACAGCACCCCTGGACGCGTATCAAGAGAACTGCACGCTTAGCCAAGTTGTTATTCTGCAATCGTTAACGCTGTCAAAAAGTGATGAAACGTATGGGAATGACGTCATCTCAACGTAAAGTCGCGTGGTCAGAACAAACGAATAGACAATTCGTAGCCAAGTTCACATCGTTCAAAATCGTTTCTACAATATTTAACGCTACATCCTTTGTACCTTTGTTGCCGCTCGTTCTACAATGTAGCGTTTGTACGCTACATTGTAGAACGAGCGGCCGACTCAGGCGCGTCAACATGGCTACCAACTTATCGTTTTCTACAATTGCTGTCACCGAGGCGTTACCGATTAGAGAACGGAATTCGATTGTAACTTGGCTAGGGGGGCTGTACCCTTAGCCAAGTTGCTAATCTGCAATAGTTAACGCTTGTAGAAAGCTTCAAATGTACGGGAAAGACGTCGTCTTAACGCTCAGTCACGTGGTCAGAACAAAATAATTGGTGGCAAAGTCAACTCGAAGCGTTCGGCGCAAGCGAAACGGTTGTAACTTGGCTAGGGGGGCTGGTTCGAGACGGTACGAGAGAAGAATGTCTGGGAGGACTTTGCCCAGTAGTAGGACAGTAATGACTAGGAAAACAAAATTCCTAGTCATTAAATAAAAATAAATTCAGTGGCAGAAACTATACAGATATTGTTACAGAAATGAGTATTCATTTCACAAGTATTTCATATTAGAATAATTTTAATCACTGCATTAGTCCACAGAAATTAATTTTGACTTTCGACTTTAATATCTAGGTAGGTTCTCTTCTCCTTCAAGATTTAAAACTTTTTTTCATTACTGCAAGGGGTAGCCGACTTGATATTAGTGTTCCTGAATAATGGGCAAATTGATTCTATATTGTTTCTACGAGTATTATTGCCAACTGAGGTTCGGATCATTCAGAATTCAGAACCCTAAAATGAAAAACAACATGCGGTCAAATTAAAATTATTTTGTACTTTTTAGGGTTCCGTAGTCAACCGTCTCTCTGTCCGTCCTCGCTTAATCTCTGTGACCGTTAGCGCTAGAAAGCTGAAATTTGGTATCAATATGTATATCAATCACGCCGACAAAGTGGTAAAATAAAAATTGGAAATAAATGTTTTATTAGGTTTTTAGGGTTCCGTAGCCAAATGGCAAAAAACGGAACCCTTATAGATTCGTCATGTCTGTCTGTCTGTCTGTCTGTCTGTCTGTCTGTCTGTCTGTCTGTCCGTCCGTCCGTATGTCACAGCCACTTTTTTCCGAAACTGTAAGAGCTATACTATTGAAACTTTGCAAGTAGATGTATTCTGTAAACCGCATTAAGATTTTTACACAAAAATAGAAAAAAAGCAATAAATTTTGGGGGTCCCCATACATAGAACTGAAACCCAAAAAAATTTTTTTCATCAAACCCATGTGTGTGGTGTATCTATGGATAGGTCTTCAAAAATGATACTGAGGTTTCTAATATCATTTTTTTCTAAACTGAACAGTTTGCGCGAGAGACACTTCCAAAGTGGTAAAATGTGTGTCCCCCCCCCTCTAACTTCTAAGATAAGAGAATGATAAAACTAAAAAAAATATATGATGTACATTACTATAAAAACTACCAACGAAAATTGGTTTGAACGAAATCTAGTAAGTAGTTTTTTTTTAATGCGTCATAAATCGAAAAAAATACACTATTATTAAAACATCCATCAAAGTTACAACACATTACAAGAACTTTTATATTATGTTACTTGCTGCTACGGAACCCTTCATGGGCGAGTCCGACTCGCACTTGGCCGGTTTTTTTTTTTTCGATGGGTAAAATCATCTTATGACAACCCCCGCTCTTGGGCGGAGTGGGAGATAGTGTCAGACTCTTACTGACTAAAAAACCCATCCCGTTCCTTCAAGCCTTCATACCGGGGCTCGAGCGCCCTTTCGGATAACCCTGGCCCCAGTAGGCTTCGACCCGGCTGGGCCCCTGCTGTTGCTGACAACTCCTTGAGGCGCGCGGGAACAGCGCGCGCCGTCGACGACTTGGGCTTGGTCCGGACGGTTACCGGACGGCCGGACAGCGAGCTACCCATTGCTCACTGTCCGCAAGCCCGCGCCTACGGTGGCTGGAAATCGGGATCGGAATCCCGGCGGCGGCGGCGAGAGCGCCGTTGCCTGATGCGGTCGGCCTCCTCCTTAGCGAGCATTACTGCTTCGCAGAAGTCGGCGACCTCCTGCCACTCCTCCTCGCTCCGGACCATGGCCTCGACCAAGGGCCGGCGCGAGAGGTCTCCGCGATCACCCCCACGAGGGCACGGCGATGCTCCGTCCAAGCAGGGCACACCTCGACTGTGTGCTCCACCGTGTCCTCCGGGCGTTCCGCACAGTGGCGACACCCGGGCGTCACTTCCGCTTTGATTCGGAACAGGAACCTCCCGAACTTGCCATTTCCGGTGAGGACCTGTGTCATGCGGAAGGTAAGGACGCCGTGAGGTCTTTCCAGCCACGCCTCAAAGAGGGGACTTATTGCCATAATTGTGGCGTGCCCATGACGGGGTTGCGATAGTCGCTGACGCCATTCCACCATGAGATCCCGCCGAAGCTCTGTCCGCCATGCCGCGACCTGTCGCGGCAGAGGACTTTCACCCCGGCGTTGCATCTCCACGCGCATGTCGTGCATGTGTGCAAGGACTGTTGCCTCCCGATCCCACGGTGGTAGGCCAGCCAGAAGGCTCGCCGCTTCGCGGGAAATCGTGCGGTATCCCCGCACCATCCGAATTGCCATGACCCTCTGGCAGGCGTTCAGAATGGCCGCCGGTCGCTTTTGCAGCGACGGCGCCCCGTAGAGGGCCATGGACCGAACGATCCCCGCGTAGAGCCTCCGGCAGGAGGCGTCTGGACACCCAAGGTTGGGCAGGAGCCGCTTGAGAGCGGCCCCAGTCCGGTTCAGTTTGGGAGCCAGACGTCGGAAATGCTCCACGAAATTCCACCGGCTGTCGAGAACGAGTCCCATCGCCGACACCGATGTGTTTTGATGTTTTATTAGGTTAGCCCCCCTATATGTAAAGTGGAAAGTGTTTTTTTTTTTAATTTGAACCCTAACGTGTGATATATCATTGGATAGGTATTTAAAAATGAATAGGTGTTTACTAAAATCATTTTTTGATAATGTCAATAATTTCGGAAATAATCGCTCCAAAAGTAAAAAAAAATGTGTGTCCTCCCCTCTAACTTTTGAACCATAAGTTTAGAAAATATGAAAAAATCTGAAAAGTAGAACTTTATAAGGAATTTCTAGGAAAATTATTTTGAACTTGATGGAAAGAACAGTTTTTGTACAAAAAAGACAAAAGTGTTCTACAAAATAATTTCTGGACTAAGTTTGTAGTATAATCGTATATGCAAGCATTTTTTTAAACTCATAAGTGGGTACACTTATTGTGACGGACGGGAAACTACGGAACCCTACACTGAGCGTGGCCCGACACGCTCTTCGCCGGTTTTTTATTCGATAACTTAGAAGCTTGAAGGGACCGCAGACTTGAGTACCTATATGGTTTTAATTTCAACTCGATACCTCCACGCGTTCTCGAGATAAAGGGTCTTGACAGACAGACAGACGGACGGACAACAAAGTGATCCTATAAGGGTTCCGTTTTTTTCTTTTGGGGTACGGAACCCTAAAAACATAGAGTCTCGAACCCGCGCGATGAACCTCGAAGGATCGATTTCGTGTTATTTCAGAAATGAAGGTTTAAAGTACAGAAACAAGTTGTAGGAAGGTACTTTTTTTTCTTTCGGCTTTTATTTACCTGCTTATTGTATTTTTTTTCTTCGGCTTCGGTTTGTTTATGCATTTTAGCCATTGTTAAATAATAGTTTTTAGGGTTCCGTAGCCAAATGGCAAAAAACGGAACCCTTATAGAATTGTCATGTCTGTCCGTCTGTATGTCACAGCCACTTTTTTCCGAAACTATTAGAGCTATATTGATGAAACTTAATGAGTAGTATTCTGTAAACCGCATTAAGATTTTCATACAAAAATAGATAAAAAGCAATAAATTTTGGGGGTATCCCCATACATAGAATTCAAACTCAATTTTTTTTTCATCATACCCATACGTGTGGGGTATCTATAGATAGGTCTTCAAAAATGATACTGAGGATTCTAATATAATTTTTTTCTAAACTGAATAGTTTGCGCGAGAGACACTTCCAAAGTGGTAAAATGTGTCCCCCCCCTCCCTGTAACTTTTAAAATAAGAGAATGATAAAACTAAAAAAAAAAATTATGATGTACATTAGGTACCAAACCGCCAACGAAAATTGTTTTGAACGAGTTCTAGTAAATAGTTTTTTTTTTAACACGTCATAAATCTAAAAAAAAACACTCTTAAAACATCGATCAAAGTTACAACGAACTACAAGAACTTTTATATTATGTTACTTGCATCTACGGAACACTTTATGGGCGACTCTGACTCGCACTTGGCCGGTTTTTTTTTTGTTTGTGAAGTAATCTCTGGAAGTACTGGTCCAATTGGTAAATTTTTTTCACCGATAGAAAGCTGCTTTATTTCTGAGTGACCAATGACATTTCTTGATATCATTGTGAGTGACATAAATGCTATATTTTATGTAAACGGGCGAAGCTGCGGGCAAAAATCTCGAGTCTCAGTGTTTGTTATCGAACTCATCCGAAACGGCTTGATGACCAATTGTCTTATGTTTTTTTTTTGGTAGGTACCTTACGTAGATCTAAGAATTAGTGGTAGGCTATTTTTACGCTCCCCATTTTTCTTTGGTGAAGTAGAATAATGTTTGCCGAGTCTTCTAGTACCCACTTAGAACGCAAAAGGCAACTGAAGAAAAAGGAACGCGGATGGGTTTTAGTCAGTAGAAGCCTAACACTTCCTCTCGCTTCACCCAGAGTGAAAGGAGTGATTTCATGATTTCACACCAAAAAAAAACAAAAAGAGACCGAATTCCTGTGATAAAAAGTGTCTTTTAACCTTCTGCATTTTATCTGCCTTTACAAAAGTTCATAAAAATGGATTCAGTGGTAAAAAAACACCGCCAAAAACTCAAGTTGCCATTTTCCTAGCAATTTTGACAGCTCAACTTATCAAAATTCGAATGCCTTCTTCTGTATGTCAAAAATACGACACGGCATTTATTTCCCGCCTTATTCATTTATATTGGGGACAAGATATTACGCCACGCCGTCATTGAACTCATTTAGATGTTTATCAACCCAAAGGTAGTTTCGTAATTCTATTTTAACTCGGCTGCACGCAAAAGCGGACGTGATTATGATTATTTAACGTGATTTATGTATCTCAATAAATAACTCAAATAGTCAAATAAAATACTTTTATCTGTAGCCAAATTGCATGTGGTTCACGTAAACAGTAGAAAGAGATAGAGATAAAAAACTTTCTGAAGTAAAGAAATATAAACATTGAAAAAGATAGCAATAATGTTTACGGCTAAGGGCCTCAAGTGTGAGAAAGAGGTGCGTAGTGACGACAATGGGTAATTTGAGAACAGGGTTGCCAGGGAAAGAGATTTTACCTTCTTTGCGGCTTATTTACTGATTACGAATAACGATACTTAAAAGATCCAGAATATTTTGTTGTACGTTAATATGTCTTAATTTGAATCAGTAAAAATATGTTTATTTAATTACAAATTCAAAAACAGGTCATAAAGGCATAAAACAAAAGTTTTGAACATCGACCGTATGCAAAAATTGAGAGACACTATAAATTATTCCACATTTTAAACTTTGATAAATTATTTCTGGTTGATTTTTTTGTACAAAAATCTTAACAATTTAATTAAATCAATATATCTGACAACCTACACCGGTTTTGTATGGGTGGTTGAGCATATTTTATCTTACGTTTTTTATTTTTTATTTTATTGAAAAATAAAATAAAATACATGTTTTTTCTTCAATTAGACAGAGTTTTCGATGAAAGCTCCCAGCCAGACGGCTTGACTTTTTCCCACGTTTTCAACAATTATCATCATATTTCAACCAATTTACATAAAACCTATTCAAATTATATAACTGCTAAATCTTCCTCAAAAATAACTCTGTCTATAGATAAAAGCCGCATGTAAATCCGTTCGGTAGCTTTAGAGTTTATCGCGAACAAACTTTGTTTTGTAATATGTAGTTATGATAATGATTACTATTTACTGACGCAAAGGGCAATTGAAGATAATTAGTTAATTTTGTTTTTAACTCAGGAACAAATTATATTTACACACGACATTATTACGAAGCTTTGACATTAGCATTCCATTTTTTAAAGTTAGTAATTATATTACAAAATTGGGTTAATTTAATTTTAAACGCTTGCCACCCTATTCCGGAAAATTCTCCCGCTCTCGCGCTCTGATTGGTCGGTGCCATCGAAAATTCTGGACTGCCATTGGCCGAGCATATAAATACCACTGACAGCGCGGCAACGGCAGTACTTTCAAAGTTTGTCGTTTGGGAGAATTTACGTAGTTAAATTTTCTGAGTTTTAGCTTTTATAATGGTGGCTATTGGCATTGATTTGGGTACAACGTATTCCTGTGTGGCTGTCTGGCGTCATGGAAGTGTTGAAGTGATAGCAAACGCACAAGGAAACAGAACAACACCGTCTTACGTCGCATTCACACCAACGGAACGTTTAATCGGGGAAGAGGCGCGAAATCAAGCCGCTGTCAATCCTTGGAACACAGTTTTTGGCGCGAAACGCTTGATTGGTCGACGCTATGACGACATCGGAGTGCAAATGGATTTACGTCATTGGCCGTTTCAAGTTTCGAATCAAAATGGTAAGCCTATGATTTCAGTCGATTACAGAGGTGAAAAGAAATCGTTCGCGCCCGAGGAGATTAGTGGTATGGTGCTTTCCAGGTTGAAGGAGACAGCTGAAAGTTACCTTGGTACTAAGGTGAATAAGGCTGTGATCACTGTTCCAGCTTATTTCAATGATTCTCAAAGGCAAGGTACGAGGACTGCTGGTGCTATAGCTGGGTTAGAAGTTCTTCGTATCACGAATGAACCAACTGCAGCCGCTCTTGCGTACGGCTTAGATAGGAGAGGGGACAAAAACGTCCTCATTTACGATCTTGGTGGTGGCACTTTTGACGTTTCAGTTCTGTCCATCAACGGTTCAGTTTATGAAGTGAAAGCTACTGCTGGAAATACTCGCCTCGGTGGTGAAGACTTCGATAATAGACTCGTAGCGTATTTTGCTGAAGATTTTCGTAAGAAGTATCATACTGATATCTTAGGGAACGCTAGAGCTGTGCGCAGGCTAAAAACGGCAGCTGAAAGAGCAAAGAGGTTTCTCACTTCTTATACTGAGGCTACAGTTGAAGTTGAAACTCTCTGCGATGGAATAGACTATACAGGAAAAATATCAAGAGCTCTTTTTGAAGAGTTATGTTCGGATCTGTTCAGAGATACCCTAGGTCCAGTAGAAAAGGCGTTAGCTGAGGCAAAGCTTCAAAAGAAGGATATCCAAAAGATTATTTTAGTTGGAGGCAGTACTAGGATACCAAAGATACAGAGTATGTTGAAAGAGTTCTTTGGAGGTAAGAAGTTGACGACTAGTTTGAATCCTGATGAGGCTGTAGCCTGCGGAGCAGCTATACAAGCAGCTATACTGAATGGACAGCGTCACGAGAAGATTAGAGACCTCTTACTAGTTGAAGTAGTCCCTCTTTCTCTAGGAGTGGAAACCTCCAGAGGAATGATGTTCAAAGTCATAGAGAGAAACACTCCAATCCCTTGCCGGAGGACCAAAGAAATTACGACTCTAGACGACTACCAAAACAGAATGACTATAGAAATATTTGAAGGAGAAAGGAGTTTGACTAAAGACAATAATTTACTTGGAGTTATAGAGCTAGCTGGTATACCACCAGCACCTAGAGGCGTTGCTAAAATCGATGTCACTTTTGAGATAGACGCTAACGGAATTTTAAGCGTCTCAGCCAAAGACAGAAGCACGGGCAACACAGAGAGTCTTACAATAAAAAATGAGCATAGACTCAATCAACTCCAAATCGGACAGATGATTGTGGATGCAAAAACATATCGTGAAAACGATATAGAAAGCAAAAGGCGGTTGGAAGTAAGAAACCAATTAGAATCTTATGTTTATGAAGTAAAAAGAAAGGTAGCCGAAAAAAGCGATGTGCTGACAGAAAAAGAGAAGGAGGTAATGAAAGAAGAATGTGAGACAGCTATAGAGTGGTTGGACTCAAACATGGACTGTTTGAGAGAAGAGTTTGAGAGGCAGATGACGGAGTTGATGAGGAGATGGTCTGGTGTCATAAGGAAGATCTATGACCAGCCGTGGATGCACAGAGCGAAGAGACAGAGAAGCGAGAACTATGAAGAATTAGAAGAACATGAACGTACTATTATAGAAGAAGTACACGATAATGAAGAATAACTTGAGGAAGGAAATTAGAAGAATTCATTTGAAAACTTTCTCGAATATTTAGTCCATTTTAAGATGCGATGTTTATAAGCCTTAGATTTACTAGGGGTCAAAATGTCCTCCAACCTGTTGCGGATTAAAATCAAGAGCATTTATTTCAAATAGACCATTTGCAGGCAGAGGACAATGTCGGTCAGTACAAAAAACCAGCCAACATGTCTCATCATCATCAGCCTTTTTAATGTTTCCACTGCTGGGACTCAGGCCTCCTCTAGGAGAGGGAATGGGCCGTAATCCACCACGCGGGCCCAGTGTGGGTTGGTGAATGTCACATGTCTTCTAATTTTTGGTTCTAGGACATGCCAGTTTCCTCACGAAGTTTTCCTTTACCGTTTTGAGAGCAGTGGTGATGAAATTAATTACACAAAGAAATACGCCTGACCTATAACTCGTAAGTCGAGGCCGTTATCACTCGGCCTCAACCAGTCCCACTGCAACCTGTCCCACGTTAGGTAAACGTTGGGGACTAGTTGCGAGACACCGAGTTAAGTTGCATTGTCACACGTTGCGCAGCGACTTGGAGGACAGTTTGTCTCCTAGTAAATCTGAGGCTACAATCTATGAGGCTATAATCTCTAGGTTGCCACTAGGCACCGATGTTTACGATTACAAACTTGTTGTTGAGTCGTTTGGAAGCTATTTTTTTGAAATTGTTATTCCATTCTTGTTGTGTTTAAAAATAAATGGATGGCAATTGTTTAGAAAGGTTATTTTATTTTGAAATACAAACAGCCCGCTATATCTGCGAAATAATTTTTAGTATATAATGCGAAACCTGAATATATAAAAGGTGTAAGGGACAGCCCTCCACAAACTTTAAGGGCTTGCTCAGTAGACGAAACTGAACAACCTTCCACAAAATTATTTTCAGGAAAAAAAAAAATCAGCTCAATCATTAACCATACAAATTGTCCAATCATGTTTATCATTTTATATACTAAGGCAGAATTTTTTTTTTTCCTGAAAAAAAATTTTGTTGAAGGTAGTTCAACTTCGTCCTGAGCAAGCCCTTAAAGTTTGTGGAGGGCTGTCGCTTACACCCTGTATATTTAGTTTGTTAAGAATCAGAAACTGAATCGATTCCAATAATTTTTACGCCATGTTATATTTTTTTTCCAAAAATATTTAGAAAAAGGTCACAAGTTGAACACAACCGACACTAAGTACAAAACACATCACGGCAGGTCATGGTTGGCATTAGGTACCAGCGCACTGCTGTGTGCGGGAGCAGAACACCCCTCAGTCGCCTGGGTGGCCTGGTGACCATGTATGTATGTTGCCAATCAGAAACCGTAACTGGCTTATAACTTTGTGATTTTTCATAATACAGTTTTGAAATTTTGTAAAGAAAGAAAGAAAGAAAAACAGTTTATTTACGCGTTAAAGACGCAATTTTAAAAGTAGGTAACATAACAAAACATCAATAATAATTAATAGGGAGGATATGCGTCTCCTCCGCGCAAAACGGCCGAACGCTCAGCATAAAGCTGCGGCCTCACGCATAATGCGTTGAGCTCACAGCGCTGGTGCACACAGATTCTTTAAATAAAAACATAATATTAGACACGTGTTTTCGCATAATACTAAAACTAATGTTGCATGGGTAGGTACTTGCCGTAACGCCGAAAAGTGGTCGCTCACAATGGGCCTCATCAGAACGCTTAAGCGGAAGTTGCGGAATCATTTTCTAGACCAATAGCAGAATCGTCTCAAAACTTCTGTCCTTACTTTATATAAATATATATTAGTATAGATATTATATTAAATATATATTTATGTGTATTTTATCTATAATTATGTATAATTTTTCCTCTTGTTTTAATACCAAAATTTTCTTTTTGTGCGCCTACCATATTGTCTCTTCACCACCCTAGGTTGACTGATAGAGATGCCTAAGGCATTTAGTCCGCCTATATACTTTGTGTTGCTTGAAGATTAAATAAATAAAGAGCCATGGAAAGGGCTATGCTCGGGGTTTCCTTGCGTGATCGAATTAGAGATGAAGATATCCGCAGTAGAACCAAGGTTACCGACATAACTCGAAGAATTGGCAAAGGGCAGGGAGCACACTGCTCGCGGAACGGATGGCAGTTGGGGCTGAAAGGTTCTGGAGTGGCGACCGACCGGCCGCGTACAGGAAGACGCAACGCCGGAAGTCCTCCTACAAGGTGGACCATTAGGCCATCCACCCTGCCGGCTACAGTAGCCATGAGGCTATTGGAGCTGTCGCGCGTCCCACGCATCAGTGATGCGATTCGTAGCGAACCGAAATCTGGAACACGCGCGACCGCGAACATCCCTGACGCGCTAGAGAAACGCGGCAACCCCCACCATTACTCGGAACGCGTAATGTTAATGAAACCTAAACGATCTTTACCTCTGTTTCGTCTCCAGAACTTCGGCTGTATTGAGCTGTTCGAAGGTGGGCAGCATAAGCAGCATGCAGCAATGGTGGTGATGGCCTTACTCGGCTTCTACTTCGAGGTGTCCCGACACGATAGGGACAAGTACATCCGGGTGCACAACCGCCATATCAGACCAGGTATGCAATGAGGAACTCAGTTAATTTTACGTTTACCAAGTTTCGCTATCTGATTTTTTAAGGCTTATAGTCCCTTGAACGGTGAACCATCTGGCCAAAATTATGTGAACGCACCTCTCGCACCCGCCTCGGCGGCAGTACGCAAATCTGTGCATTTATTTGCGGCCAACAGCGCCCGGATAGCGCGCGGCTGATCTTTAAATCCTTTTTCTTTGCGAAATATTGATTGATTTACATATGTAATGTTCACTTTGAAGAATATTTAACCACCAATTTTTAAGTCACTGGGCAGCCTGGGCCTTAAGGCTCAAGCGCCCGAAAAGTGTCTTAAAACAGTGACTTTCTGAAGCCTTCTCCTCGGTAACGGCCAGGTTAATAGGTTTGAAAAAAAAATCCTGAAATTTGGCATAAAGCAAGGTTACAACACAAGTATAAGAATCAATCTGAAAACTGTTTTGTAGTTAAACATCAAGCGAACGCCGGCGTTCGCGCTGTCATTGTCTTTCTATTGTGTCTTTAATTGAAGGTATTCGAAAAGTTAATTTTGAGAAATCATGTTTTTCGCCTAATACGAAAAAACACGATACGTCGGTACGACAGACGCTTTGATTCTGCGGGTTTAAGTTGAGCCTTGAAGGTGTACTGCAAGTGATTATATACTTTTTGGTGTACTGCGTCCACCCAGAGACACTACCTAAGTTTCCTATTAAGAACAGGCTTAAGGACAATAGAAATGAGAAGAATTCAGGTACTCACAGGATGCTGGGAGCCGGTAGATCACCTCACTATATCACTAGCTTTTGCTTTTGGATTTCACGATATTTTCGGATTTTTTTTAGCACGCGCGCGGGTTAACGCTCGGCCGTGTGCGTTATGTTCGAACTGCCGCTTCTTCATTCCGCCGTCAGATGGCGGTGCGATGCGTGTCCGAATGGCGCCGAATTTAAATAAAGGAGATACAGGAAAGATCAGGAAAATCATCCCAAAGCCTAATTTGGAGCTGTTACTACTGGATCAGGAGCAGTGGTGGCCGAGTGGTAACGGCCCCGACTTACGAGTTGTAGGTCGCGGGTTCGAACCCAGCCAGGCGCATTACTTTGTGTAATTTATTTCATCACCACTGCTCTCAAAACGGTGAAGGAAAACATCATGAGGAAACCGGCATGTCCTAGAACCAAAAATTCGAAGACATGTGACATTCACCAACCCGCACTGGGCCCGCGTGGTGGATTACGGCCCATTCCCTCTCCTAGAGAGGAGGCCTGAGTCCCAGCAGTGGGAACATTAAAAAGGTTGATGATGATGACTACTGGATCACCACTACTTCTGAAGCTAATACTTTACCTATTGTCTTTCTTCTTCCAGATAAGTTGCACCACTTTGAGAAGATCTACGAAGAAGCAACTTTAGACATACCGTATGACTACAAGAGTGCCACCCATCCTTCGTGGCAGTTCTGGAGGAAACCCGGCAAGAAAGGCATATCTACCGTCGCCACTTATAAAAATAAGGTAAATTTTTACAAAAAATATATAGTTACAGAAGTCAATGTACATACAGTTGCCGTCACGGATCTTGAGCGCTGGCTTCAAGTTCCATAGAAGTCAAATATTCGGTCTCTTTAGTGGTGCGAAGTGAGACGCGGGGGCGGGGAGTGTCAGTGATTTGCTCGCTGCGCCATCGTCACTCGTGATTTGTTCCCTGCATGTATCTAACGACGACGCCAATGTATGGAATGCGCAAACCGATCCCCACTCTGCCGCCGAGTGCTCAAGATCCGTGCCGATAGCAACAACTACAATATGTCTGATTTTTTGGGTGGAATCTTGCAAATGGATTTTGGAACAGTTACCATTAACCGATTGAGCTGAAATTATGTATACCTATGTAACTTAGATGACAAAACATTAATATGGTGCCATGGAGCTGGTCTGATGATGGAGTCGAATATATCCATAAATATTCGACTCGCATCATCAGGCCATAGGAACTTCTGAGCGCGACAAGATAACCCCATCCTGTTAAAGCTCCTTGGAACAGTCTTGATGAGTACTATAAGCTTGTTGTAGACACAGGAATTTCATAATAAAATAATGAATCCAAGGAGTATTTGGGTTTATAAGAATTTCCATGAGAAATAGCTCTGGCTATAAGTTTATCGCAATCAAAAAATTTGAAATAAAAGCTTTTTACAAAAAAAAAAAAAAATAAACGGCTTCACTAAAAAAAAAAAAGTGTTTTGGTATTGTTTTTTTCTTATTTAACACACCGACTTCCGAAATTAAAGTAGTTTTGATACTTTTAGGGTGAGTTGCACCATTTAACTATAACGATAACGAAACCATAACCAACCGTGAAACGGCCGCCTATTGGTCAATTCGACGATTTGACAACTGTTAGCGGCTTTGTTATCGTTATAGTTAAATGGTGCAACTCACCCTTAGTGAATTCGGTTATTTTTTTTTTTTGTACAAAGTTTTTTTTTATCATCATTTTTTTTTTAATAATTATTACCTCAGAACTCCATCGTTTATGGATCGATTTGATTTTTTTTTCCATTCCAAAAATCCATTTTTAAGATGGGATCCATGAGGAATCGAGCGAACTCCTCAAATATTCTAAGGGTCAACTCACACCAAAAGAGCGTCGAAGCGCAGCGAAGCGGATCGCAGTTTCAGTGTCATATGAGTTTTAACTTTATTTTCATTGCTATAATACTTATTATCGCATGAGAAACTCGAACGAGTCGCGCGGATGCCCGCGGCGCCGCGGGAATTCATGCGAATTCTATGAACGGTAAACGGGTCGCTGCCCTTCGCCGCTCTTTCGGTGTGAGTTGATCCTTATAGTTAAATGGTGCAACTCACCCTTAGTGAAGTCGGTTATTATAATTTTTTATACAGTTTTTTTTTTCATCATAATTTTTTTTAATTGTTACCTCAGAACTCTGTCGTTTATCGACCGATTTCATTTTTTTTTTCCATTACAAAAATCCAATTTTTATGTTGGGATCCATGAGGAATAGAGGGAACTCCTCATATATTCTAAGCAACTATATCAAATAGTTTTTATTGTTTGGTTTTCAGGACCCAGACGGCTCCATGATGCGTTCGCTAGGCCAGAACCCCGAACTGCTGTCAGAATCTGATATCCTCAAAATAAACAGTGTATATGGAGTCGATTGTTTCCAGTCAAACCGAGCTTCAAATAAAAAGGGGGATCAAGCCGTAGCAGAGGAGGAAATTATACAATAAATTTGATTTATTATTAATAAATGGTTTTTTAATATTTGTCACTAGCTTTTGCCCGCGGCTTCGCCCGCGTACATAAAGTATAGACTACTAAATATATACTAGAGCTGTGCCCGTGACTTCGCTCGCGTGGACTACAGGATATTTAATTTATTTTTTCTAAAATAAAAGTAGCTTATGTTACTAATTATTACATCAGCTACCTGCCAAAAAAAGTCCCAAAATCGGTCCAGTCATTTCAGAGATTAGCCCGGACAAACAGACAGACAGACAGACAAAAATTGTAAAAAATGTTATTTTGGTATATGTACCGTATAAAATATTTTATTTATATGTATTTATGTATAGATGTCACTCAGAATTGAGAGAATTGAGAGCAGCTTTCTATCGTTATATGGTGGATATCCCACCAACACGCACAAAACGTTTTGGGAACACGTTCATTGTGCGTGCGGCTAGGGAGTGGAATTCCTTGTCGGAGTCTGTGTTTCCTGATGGCTACAACCCGGGAATCTTTAAGTCGAGAGTGAATAGGTTACTTCTAGGTAAGCGCGCTCCATCGTCGACCGCATCGTTGCTTTCCATCAGGTGAGATGGCGGTCAAGCGCGAACCTATCGGCACTAAAAAAATTAAAAAAAATAGAGAAATCACAGTAGATTAAAATAACACTCAAAAACATATTTAGTAACATATTTATTATGCTGAATTAAATACTATTTCTTTGATTAAAAAAAAAAACACTTAAAATAAAGCTATCTATGTATCAGGTAATAGTCATATTTCTTTTTTTTTCTTTTTAGTAAAGCTGATGTCACTTTTGCTGATCACGTCGTAAACGACTAAGTTCGGGGCGTATATCCGTCTTTTGAACACGCATTTTTCTAAAAATATCATTGCACTGACGGCTGTAATAACAAAAAAGATATGATTATTAATTTATTTATCTCAGGACCATGAGGTCCTGGACCTTTGGAAGGCATACGACGAGCCGAAACCAACTCGCAGAGGCCCTTTTAGCTGCTTCTAATGGAACGTGATACCAACCGGCGATTATCCCTGTATGCGCTATGCTAGTGCATCCAAGGACAACCCCCGGTTGAAGGGAAACTATTGCAACATGTGGAAAACTAATATAAGGCTATGGTTTTTGGAGTCTTAAGTGGAATGGTTATTAGGAACTATGTTGAGACTATGGCCCCTGCCTAAACAATGTTTTTAATTTCCATCGATAAAAAGGCAAGGGGTGACTTGCACACTCAACAAATGGGCCCCCAAAATGGTCGCTAGCACGAAGTGACGTAGCAACAAGAGGGCAACATATCCTGATATGCTTGAGGAGTGGAGAGGTATACCACAGCTATCAGGACCATCCCGGAAGTACGGTCAAGATCCCTACCAGCACCTTACTGGATTATACATCCTTCTCCCGAGCGCATTTGCTCTTGCGAATCTCCACTCAAGCCAGCCAATAAAGGCAAGAGAGAGGTGGGAGCTCTGTTCCTCGTCAGTGTTCACTACGACCGGCCAATTATTAATTATTATTATTATTTTTTTAATTTTCCTTCAAACGTAAAATTTGGAACCACTACTTGAAGTCCTCTCAACCTTACTTTGTTCTTCGTCAGAATTGTTATTAAGTTCTCTTTAAGATTTGATATTTTTCATAGTAGGTATTTATTTGTTTATTATTTTAGCATATATATGTATTTTATTATATATCATATATAAATAACTTTTTTTCTTTCAGTTTTCATTACTTGTTATTTGTTTATTGTGCAAACCTACCACAGTGATCTCTTTTTTAACCCAAAGGTTGACTGGTAGAGAATGCCTTGTAGTATTAAGTCCGCCTATGTACCACTACTGTACATGAAGTTTAAATAAATAAATTATTTTATTCTTTGCCCTCCATCTTTGTAGGTTATAATCGTTGGGCTTCTTCACACGTACCACAACCACTACCACACCACGTCGCAACGACAAAATGCTGTCAAGCAGTGGTTACGTGTGAATAGTGTCGCTGCAGCTTTTTGTAGTTGCGTTGTGGTACCGACAAAATGTCGATGTGGTTGCGTTGTCGCCAGTAGTTGCGATGCGGTTACGTGGTGTGCAGACATGGTTACGCACTGTCTTTGCGTCGACGCAACGTTGTGGGTGTGATGTGGTCGGTATCACACACACGGTCTATAACTACTGCAAAATGTGGTACGTGGGAATAGTCCTATTTATTTTGAAAACGAAATATACGTCCGGCCACGTGGTGTGGTTGAGGTGTGAAAAAGCCCTTAATCACACCGCCTCGTCATCTTTAAAAGAAGAAATTAACTGAATGAGCGTCCCCGCACACGGGGCTCATAAAAACGCCGCCACAAAAAAACGCCAGAAGTGGCCACAAAAGAAAAATCATACATTTAGCCCAACATAGAACCTCCTCCTTCTCGGAGTCGGTTAAAAAAGCTAGAAGCGGCCGCAAAAAACAGCTGAAGCGCGCGTCATCTTGTGTCCGGAGAAGCTTGAAGCCGCTTCAAGCGTTTTTTTAGCCACAAAAAAGGCCGCCTCGTAAAGAAACTTGAAGCGGCGATTTTTTTGTGGTCCTTTTGTGGGGACAGTGGCATGACATACCTACTATGCATTCCAAATGAGAATAGGACCGATTCCTATGTTTTGACGTCTCGTCGTGCTGTCAAATCGAAGAAATTTTGGCAAAATTGAAAAATTTGGAGATGAGTCAAATTGAAAAACTGGATTCTGATTAAACTTTTTTTGTTCCCAGTTCATAAATAAATTAAATTTTTCGTAAATGAATTAATGTTTAAAAATTTCTTTCCTTGATTTGACAATAAATCGT
Organism: Mythimna albipuncta; assembly: GCA_929112965.1. Classification (NCBI taxonomy): domain Eukaryota; kingdom Metazoa; phylum Arthropoda; class Insecta; order Lepidoptera; family Noctuidae; genus Mythimna; species Mythimna albipuncta. Next base: position 5,304,791 of record OV815985.1, on the reverse strand, counting down.
GACGTCACAACATGGCGGGCGACCCTATTCTCATTTGAAACGCATTGTATCAACTCACAGCTGAAATTACAGGGCCCAGGAAGGTGGAATTTTGCACAAGGTTTTCTTTCATGACGTAGGCGAGCATTATGAGAGGGTTTTCCAAAATTCACATGAAACGGTAAGGTCGAAGCGTCGAAATCATAGTTTATTGCAAGCTTTTTTTTTGTATTTTTATGACCTGGTCACTTGGACCTTTAAGTCAATTCTTATTTTATTTATTGCAAGCTTGATTTGATAAACACCCTATGGCTGATTCTTTAACTTAATTGTATGTTTTGAATAATAATGATAACTTAAGATTCCTTATTTATCATTTAGGTACTTTTACAAACATTAATATAACTGTTATCAAAATGAAAATAAACGCGTTTTTTAAAAGATAGTCAGTAGACGAGCTTTCCCGTGTAGATAAATTGGGGCAACTCCGTACAGGCATAAATTGTTTGTAATTTGATTGATATTTGCAGCTTCCGTATTTAGCGAACATTCAAAAATAAAAAGTTAATGAAATGTATGCTTTAAGCTGTGCGATATAAGGTAGTAATCACAATCTACGGCGGTAAAATCATGGAGTAAAAAAAAATTGGTGTAAGTCCGGTGTATTTGCAATTTATGAGACCGTTTTTGCTATTAAACTCAACACAGTGCTATCTATAATTTAATGGTAGGACAAAAAGTGTCTCTGTTTTACTGACCGAGTTGTGAACGTCATAGCTATTCAGGAAAAGCCATTAAAGACACTAGATGGTGTTGCCCCGAAGACGGACTTCGATATTGACCTTATGGAGAAACCTAGAAGACTTTTTCGCGGGCAAAGCCGCTGGCAGAAGCTTGTATCTTATAAATTCTGTTAGCACAATTAGGAATAATATTTAATTAAACGACTGAAATATACTAAGCGCACTGTACCGTCAAATTGTGTGAATGGGAACACAGAAGTGCAAAGAAAAACTATTTTTCACCACACAATCAGTACTGTTTTTTACTGTAGGTATTTGATAATTAGATAATCAAGAACACTATTCACGAGAGAACTGCCGACAAACTGTCCTGCAGTTTGGCAGAACATTTATGTAAGTTTTCTTGAAAAAAACATTTAATAAAAATAAAAAAATTAAAAACTTAATTAGTGATTTCATAATGTTTCCCTTAATTCATTAAACCCCAAACGAACGCCAGCGTTCGCGCACCTATTGTCTTTCTATTGTGTCTGTAATTTCCACGATTGAAAGGTTGGTTTCTAGCAAAGCTTGATTATATTTGTGTTACAATGCAAGAAAATAATTGCATTTCTTAAGTGCTGGAATTTTTTTTTAGTAATATGGAAAATCCCATCAAAGTTTTGTTTCTATTCACTCCATTTGACTGTATATATATATGGTAAACCATAAGTCATCAGTTTAAGCACGCCACAATTATGGCGGTAAGTCCCCTCTTTGAGGCGTGGCTGGAAAGACCTCACGGCGTCCTTACCTTCCGCATGACGCAGGTCCTCACCGGGCATGGCACATTCGGGAGGTACCTGTTCCGGATTCGAGCGGAAGAGCTTTCACCCGCTTCAATGAAAGTAGGTTTCTCCATACAAACTTTGGACCCACGTTTTACCCCGTTACGGGTGAGTTTCGTAAAATCCGTGCTAAGTGAATGTCTACACCCTTTATGAAACCTACCTGCCAAATTTTAAGTTTGTGGGTGTTATCATTTCTGAAATTTCGTGATTAATCAGTGAATAGCATTTCGTTTTTATATATTTAGTTAAGCTTTAGTTAAGTATAATATCGACGATATTATCAATGATTAGAAAATATATTGGGTGACTCTGGTTTGTTCTCATAGTAAAAGTTGTTGGTTATCATGAGCACAATCACGTGTTTAAGTATCGTACACTAATTGCCAGTCACCCTATACTACATCATATGGCCCACTGGAATTGTTGCCATCTTGTAACTTAGGTACCTACCTACTGCCAGAACCAAAAAGTTTTGAATACTTAGTATTTTGTTCTCATAGTAAATAAAAATCAATTTTGTGTTTTTATTAAACATTGTATCTTAGTGTAGGAAGTAAGAAGGTACTAACCGGGCCTTTGTACAGTTGCTTTTACAATTCTTTCAATCTTATGCTCTTCTTTCCAATGAAAGAAAACCTTTCTTATAATGGCTAACACCAAAGCTATCATAAATATGCTAAGACCAAACAGTATCGTGTAGAGAGCCATTCAGGAACGTAGAAAATAATAACAATAAATACATTTTGTTAGAATTATTATTTCTATTTTGATTCAACTTGACATAATTTTGACAGATGATATTGTTTATTTGTATCTAAAAAGGTTTTACTTAAATCTCATAGACATTTTTTTCAAGGTTTTTCTTCGCAATAGGTATAATTATTTTAATAAAGAGTCTGTGCGGAGAGTAAACCAATAATAAAGTAATAATTGCTGTATCACTGTATGAACTTTAAGAGGCTTTGACCCCTGACTTTGTTTCGGTGTTTCTTCTCAGGGAGAAACACTGGCCGCATCTAGTTTAAATTGATGAAAAAAATTACGTGTAAAAGCGTCTTTTATCTATTTGTGAAAGAAATATTATTTCATTTAATAATTACAATTCATTTTTTAAAATTAGAAAGGTACAATGCATTTAACGTATTTAAATGCAATAAATGACGGTAAGATAAACTTTTAACTTTTAAATTAGGCACAATACAGAAAAACCGATGCGTCAAATTGAAAAAAAAAACAAACGTCTATAAAGTCTATGGTGCTGGTGCGGTGGCGCGAATTTTAATTTTGCTTTGCAAAATAAATGAGTTTTTTGTGATAAACAAATCTTAATTTTATTATAATGGTGTTGGAAACTGTTTATCGTAGTTAAAATTTATGAACAGGATGAGTTTCGATGACTATGGTAAGTTTTTATCATAAAAATCCTTTATTTACTTACTTTGTTTTTTGACATGTTTTCGAGAATTAATATTTCTATTATATTTGTGTTGCATTTTCAGCCAATCACATCTATCAAAAGCATCGCCTAGCTGTAGCATTAGCAATATTGAAATCGAAACCAACAAATGTAAAAACGGACGACTATTTGGAAGAATTAAAATCTAAAATTGATCACAAAATGGATGATGACGAAATCACAGTGTGTAGTGATGATTTCCTGATGGAGGGTGATGATGATGAAATGAATGATAGTGTGACAATTTTGAAAGACTTCGATCCTAATTTAGTCAATAATGACGAGAAATCTTTGGATGACGACAATTCGATCAGCAAAAAGGTATGTACTTAGAAAATATACTACATTATTTTTAGTTGTGAAACCTGAATATACTTAGGTTGTTCAGAATCAGTAACTGAATGGATCCCAAATTCCAATAGTTTTTACATCATGTTAAACACCACAATTTTTTAATTAGTAAACATACATAAAAATACATAGGGCTTATTAGAAAAGCCCTTGTTATTTTATAAGTAAAATCTCAATAAATAATATTCATAAACAGCAAAGTTATTAGCGTTGGTTTATGTCCCAAAATGTCACTCAATTTATGGAAATGTTGCAGGCTATTGATTAATGAATGAATAAGTGACGATTAAGGAAAACACTGCCCGCAGTATTTTCTACTAGCAATTGTTATGTTTGATTGATTCTATGATGAATTTACCTTTTCGTGGTCAATTTTAGGATTTCGGTTTTTTCTACTTTTGACTAATATATTATGATCAGTGACGGGTACAGATAGAGCCTAATTTTTTTGTGTACGAATTAAAAAGTAGGGGTGTATTTTTCCTTTTCTTTTAAATTTTTAAAAAGTCATAAGTTGGATACCACCGACACTAAGTAAAACACAGGTAACGGCAGGTCATAGCGGGCATTAGGCGCCAGCAAACAGCTAGGTGCAAGTGCAAAACAACCCCTCAGTCGCCTGGATGGTCCGGTGACCATATATTTTTGCTGACATAACAAGCTTATAACTTTGTGATTTTTCATGATACAGTTATGAAATTTTGTACATAGATTCTTTATATAAAAATACTAGACACGTGTTTTGGGTTTCGGATGTACTAAAGCTAATGTTGTACAATGTGTTCCAAATGAGAATAGGATCGCCCGCCATGTGACGTCACGATTTACTGTCAAATCGAGGAAAGAAATGTTTAAACATTGATTAATTTACGAAAAATTTAATTTATTTATGAGCTGGGAACGAAAAAAGTTTAATCAGAATCCAGTTCTTCAATTTTACTCATCTCTAAGTTCTTCAATTTTGCCAAAATTTCTTCGATTTGACAGTACGACGAGACGTCAAAACATAGGAATCGGTCCTATTCTCATTTGGAACGCGTTGTAAGTATAGTGTTTACTTAGTCGATCTCGTAATTGCCGGTGTCACCCTTTTTATGCAGTGTGTAACCATTAAATGACCTCTCCCGCCCTAGAGGGCGGAATGAGAGGGCATTAGGTCTGCTCGGACTTGCGGACAGCGAGCAATGAGTAGCTCGCTGTCCGACCGTCCGGTAACTGTCCGGACCGAGCCCAAGTCGTCGAGAGCGCGCACTGTTCCCGCGCGCCTCAAAGTTGTCAGCAACAGCAGGGGCCCAGCCGGGTCGAAGCCTACTGGGGCCAGGGTTATCCGAAAGGGAACTAGAGCCCCGGTATGAAGGCTTGAAGGAACGGGGTGGGTTTTTAGTCAGTACAATTGCCAAAACGGGTTTTGAGCGCTCGGCGTCAGAGTGGGGATCGCTTTGCGCATTTCATACATCGGCGAGCCAATCGTCTTCGTTGTTAGATACATGCAGCAACGCAGGGAACGAATCAGGAGCGACGTCAATGACGCGATGGCGCGGCGAGCCAATTACTGGCACTAGCCGCCCCCGCGTCTCACTTCGCACCACTGAAGGGATATTTGACTTCTGTGCAACTTGAAGCCAGCGCTCAAGATCCGTGACGGCAATTGTAAGAGTCTGACACTATCTCCCGCTCCGCCCAAGAGCGGGGGTTGTCATTGGATGATTATCCCCACCAAAAAAAGAGGGCATCACGTCTGTGTCTGTATTTTACTCACTAAAATCACACCTGTGTCCTTCAATTGCCATTTACGTTCTAGGGCCATCACTCTCAAACGTTCTCACAGTCCTAGCAAGCATCGGGCTTACTGGACCCCTCTAGTTATGCTAACCATAGCGATATATATGCCAATACTAACGATGCCATCACGAATCTTGAGCGGTTGCGCAGAAGTCAAATATTCGGTCTCTTTACTGGTGCGAAGTTAGTATGCGGTAGTTAGTTACGCGGGGGCGGGGAGAGTCAGTGATTGGCTCACCGCGCCAACGTGTCATAGTCTCTCTCCTCCTGATTCGTTCCCTGCGTTGCGGCACGTATCTAACAACGAAGACGATTGGCTCGCCAATGTATGAAATTGCGTAAAGCGATTCCCACTCAGACCACCAAGCGCTCAAGATCCGTTCCGGTAATTGTACTGTCAGTTACCGTTATTTTAACTTTAACCTTACAATCGATTATGGTCAAATATTTTTTTAATGTTCCCACTGCTGGGACTCAGGCCTGTTCTCTAGGAGAGGCAATGGGCCGTAATCCACCACGCCCAGTACGGGTTGGTGAATATCACATGTCATCGAATTTTTGGTTCTTGGACATGGCGGTTTGCTCACGTTTTTTCCTTCACCATTTTTGAGAGCAGTGGTGATGAAATAAATTATGCAATGAATGCGCCTGGCTGGGTTTGAACATACGACTCGTAAGTCAGGGGCCGTTACCACTCGCCCACCACTGCTCTCAATCAACTATGTGGTGCCAACCTTACCATTTTAAAACTACTTTTTCAGCCTCCAACCGTACTTGAAGTAATAAACAAGAACATACCAGAAAATCGATCACAAATTACATATTATGACGGTTCACAGACTCAATGTAATACCAACATTATTAATCCCATAACAACTAATATAATGTTATCCCAAAACGATCAAAATTTCAACCAGAAACTAGATATTGAAGAATCTATACCCAAAAATGTAAATACAAACGAATGCAATGATAGAATAAGAAATGTTGATCAAAATACTGATACTGGTTCAAAATCGGATATAACATTTTATGATTCTCAAAAAACTCTGTTATATACAGTGCATGGATTTACTCAAAATTATACTCATTACAGTCCAAGTCAGCCTGATGTTATGATACCGAATAAATATTTGTATAATGTAAATAAATATAATAATAATAACAATGTTCAAAATAAAGAAAATAATACAGTTACTGCTAAGATGCAAGACTTTGGCAATGAAACCCAAATATATAATAAAATAAATAGTTTGAATAATGAAAAACCGACGAATAAAGAAGAATTTGATTATATTCAAACTATGAATATGTTTTCTGAAAATAATGATGAAAATTTCGATAAAATTCAAAATAATATTCGTCCTATTGTTAACGAGAGAAATGAAACTATGAATGATATTAATATTATTATAAATAACGAAACAGAAAATAGTGCAAATCAAAATTTAACTCAATATACTGATGAATATTTTGAAGATAATGACTTGACACCGGGTTTTCCGACTGAAAATAAAACAAAGAAGGTTAAACACGATCCTAAAACAACAAATAATACAGAAATTATTAATGTTCCTTTTGGATATAGTCAAAAGAATGACTCTTTATCACAAAACAAAGAATTCAGTCAGAATAATACAAAGAGAACTGATCACGATCCTAAAATTACAGATGATATGGAAATGAATGATGTACCTTTTAGATATAGTCAAAATAATACAAAGAAAGCAGATCACGATCCTAAAATAACACATAATATGGAAATCAATGATGTACCTTTTGGATATAGTCAAAACGTTGACTATTTATCACAAAACAAAGAATTTAGTCAGAATAATACAAAGGAAGCAGATCACGATCCTAAAATAACACATAACATGGAAATCAATGATGTACCTTTTGGATATAGTCAAAGTATTGACTTTTTACCACAAAACAAAGAATTCAGTCGGAATAATACAAAGAGAGCTGATCACAATCCTATTAATGATGTACCTTTTGTATATAATAGTCAAAATATTGATTATATATCACAAAAAGAACTTAGTCATAGTCAAAACGAATTCGATAAAACAACTAAAGTTAAACACACAAATCAATTTCAAAATGATGACATGACTGCTGATAATCTCACTCAAATTTCTGAAAAACATAACCAACTTGCTATAATAGCTTCTGTAAATGATTCTTCTGATAAAGACAGAAGAGAAGAAGATGATTTTGAAACAGAAGAGGTTATATCGTATAAAGTTTTAGAAGAATTCAATAAAGTAAAGTCGTATTTGAGGAGACCAAGTAGGAGAATGTCTTGTGATGGTTATTCTACGGATTCTGGGTACAGAAGTGACTCTCAAAGGAGTAGTAATAGAAGCGGTAAGTGCAGACATCATTAATATTATTTTATAATTGATATAAACCAGTGCTTGAGTGCGATCCTGCCTGATGGTAAGCAGTGATGCAATCTCTGATGGAGACACGCACTAGTTTATGAGCTTATTCAGTCTAGCCTTGAAGACACTCAAATTATAATCGGACGGGAAGACCATAGCAGGCAGATAGTTCCAGTCCTTCGACGTACGCGGTATAAACGACGAGTCAAAACGCTTACCGACCGTAGAGGTTTTAACAACGTATGGGTGCCTGGGTGGACACTCTCCATCGGGTTGTCCGGAGATGGCGGAAACAAGTCATGCAATTTGACCAAGGCCCGGTGCGAGAGGTCTCCGCCGACGATCACCCCCACGAGGGCACGGCGATGCTCCGTCCAAGCAGGGCACACCGCGATTGTGTGCTCCACCGTGTCCTCCGGGCGTTCCGCACAGTGGCGACACCCGGGTGACACTTCCGCTTTAATTCGGAACAGAAATTTACCGAACTTGCCATTTCCGGTGAGGACCTGTGTCATGCGGAAGGTAAGGACGCCGTGAGGTCTTTCAAGCCACGCCTCAAAGAGAGGACTTATTGCCATAATTGTGGCGTGCCCATAACGGGGTTGCGATAGTTGCTGACGCCATTCAACCATTAGATCCCGCCGGAGCTCTGTCCGCCATGCCATGACCTGTCGCGGCAGAGGGCTTTCACCCCGGCGTTGCATCTCCACGCGCATGTTGTGCATGCAAGGACTGTTGCCTCCAGATCCCACGGTGGTAGGCCAGCCAGAAGGCTCGCCGCTTAGCAGGAAATCGTGCGGTATCCCCGCACCATTCGAATTGCCGGATATTTTTCACCTCGGGAGTACCTAATTATGATCCCTTCAGTTATATTTCGACTAGAGATGAAACGGATATCCGGTAACTATCCGATATCCGGCCTTGTTTTGATTATCCGGCTGGATACCGGATAGTAATTCAGTATCCGGACGTTAAAATTCAAACAATTTTCCTTATTTTACACCAGGCAAATCGTTACAACAGGTCAAAAAGTTTAGTGTTCAAAATTAACAATTGGCAAATTGTGGTGAATTAATACCAAATTATCTGCATTTTTTGTTAAGAGGCGCCTCCACTTAGCTTCGTAAACTAGACCAACTTCTAAAAAATCCCTTACGCATAAAATGCTACTGTCAGGTGCTGAAAAATAAATTCTAGCAAATTAGGCTAATCGCGTTATGAAATACGATAAAGGGCTGAATATCCGGTAGTCGGATATCCGGCGCTCCGGCCTCGTAGCTTGCCGAATATTCGGTATCCGGCTAAACCACTATCCGTTTCATCTCTAATTTCGACTTACACACGGGCGAAGCCGCTAACTTATATATTAGTGATATAATTTATTTAATTTCAGCTCTACAACTGTCAGGAAATTGGCTAAACCAATCGGGATGCTGTTTATTTAATTATATCATGCAGTGCCATCTCGTGGCTACGACGAGAGACATTACAAACGAAATTGCACAGGTGAGTAAAATTATTGCGGCTATTCATATTAATTTTTATCCAACACTAGCTTTTGCCCGTGCGGCTTCGCTCCCGCTCTTCCCTACTCCACCCTACTATACCCTACCCTATCCTACTCTACCCTACCAAACTTCACATAAACCATCTACTAAATAGTCCGAACAAAGCCTAAACATTTGGTTTGGATAGGTGAGCCCGTCCTCGAGTTATAAAATTACAACGAAAAGTGGCATTGATTTTTATATACACCGTTAAATTTTGATCGTTTTAATCTCGTGGACGGTCGATCCGGTACACGAAACACTATCGATTTGTAAAGATTAAATTAAAAAATAAAATAACTTTTTTTCAAAACTCGTGTTAATTTACGCATGTACGAAATTAATTTCTTTAAGAAAACGTAAGCTGAGCCAGTACAATGACCTGTAGGCAGTAGTCGGCGTTGTGTACAAACTACCTTTTATTTGGTGCATGGCCGAAATCGGAACTAATCGTTTGCCGCCATCTTAACTATGAACCGAGTTGTTGCGAGCCTTGGTTCTAATAAAAGTTATTTTTTTGATGGCATTATATTATTTTGTAGGTGTTAAGCCAGTTGATAGACCGATTGCATGAAGAGGAAAAATATCCGTCGTTTCTGGAAGATCTACTTGAAACTGTAGATTTATTATTACGACAAATCTATGAAGGGGAAAGCAGTGAAGATGGCGAGGTAAGAATATTCTGAACGAGGGTAGTAAATAAAATAAGATCTATCATCATCATCATTTGAGCCGATAGACGCCCACTCTTTGACATAGGCCTCCCCCAAGTGTCGCCATAACGACCGGTCCTGTGCGTTTCGCTTGTATCTTATTACCGCGACCCTCACTAAGTCATCGGTCCAGCTTGTGGCAGGCCTTCGAAAGTCTTCCGGTAGCCAGGTGGTCGCCACTCTTGAATCATTCGTCCCCATTGAACATTTGTTCTGCTGTATGTATATGTACCCTGCCCACTGCCACTAAGTTTGGCGATCGGGCTATGTCGGTAACCTTAGTTCTCCTGCGAATATCTTCATTTCTGACGCTATCAAGGTAACTCCAAAGTTGGGCACGCCACAATTATGGCGGTAAGTCCCCTCTTTGAGGCGTGGCTGGAAAGGCTTCACGGCGTCCTTCCGCATGACGCAGGTCCTCACTGAGTTTTCTGCACCGGATTCATGCTGAAGTGACGCCCGGGTGTCGCCACTGTGCGGAACGCCCGGAGGACACGGTGGAGCACACGGTCGAGGTGTGCCCTGCTTGGGCGGAGCATCGCCGTGCCCTCGTGGGGGCGATCGGCGGCGGAGACTTCTCGCGCCGGGCCTTGGTTGAGGCCATGGTCAGGAGCGAGGAGGAGTGGCAGGCGGTCGCCGACTTCTGCGAAGCAGTAATGCTCGCAAAGGAGGAGGCCGAACACATCAGGCAACGACGTTATCGCCGCCGCCGTCGCCGGGATTCTGATCCCGATTTCCGGCCAACGTAGACGCGAGCTTGCGGACAGTGAACAATGGGTAGCTCACTGTCCGGCCGTCCGGTAACTGTCCGGACCAAGCCCAAGTCGTCGACGGCGCGCACTGTTCCCGCGCGCCTCAAGGAGTTGTCAGCAACAGCAGGGGCCCAGCCGGGTTGAAGCCTACTGGGGCCAGGGTTATCCGAAAGGGCGCTCGAGCCCCGGTATGAAGGCTAGAAGGAACGGGGTGGGTCTTTTAGTCAGTAAGAGTCTGACACTATCTCCCGCTCCGCCCAAGGGCGGGGATGTCAATGCATGATTTTTTCCACCATAAAAAAAAGGTAACTCCAAAGTAATAACTCTTTCCATTGCCCTTTGGGTGACTTTAAGTCTTCTGATGAGGCCCATTGTTAGCGACCACGTTTCGGAGCCATATGTCATCACTGGCAACACGCACTGGTGACTTTCGTGGTGAGACACTTTTTAATGCATTTCAATTTTCTTTTACAGTTCTTGAAAAAAGATGAAAACATCCAACGAATATTACTCCTAAATAAGTCCATTCATATACAGAAACATACTCTAGAGAAAATAACAAATATACTAGAAACTTTTCACACTAAAGTTACTGAAATCGATTCTACTTTTGAACTATCAAATATCGACAAAATCGAAAATGTAACATATATTTTTCACATATTAGAAATTTTACTAAAGAAATATTTGAAAAACCGAGAAATACACAGTCAAGTTAGTACACAAAATTCACAGGACGACGAAAAAGTATTAAAAAAGAGTTCCATAACGGATATTTGGAGAAAAAAATGGAATCCGAGTCAAAAAGTTTTTGAGGGTAGTCGTGAAAAAAAGTGTGTTTTGAAGAATTGCAGCGAAATTTTGAACAAAATTGTTGTCGACTGTGTTAGTAGTTATAGCTTGATCGCTTATTCTGCGCTTAAATGTTTTAATTCAATGCAAGCATAAAATAAAAATCTGTATTACCGTTTGTAATTTATTGTAGCTAAAGATATTTCCGGAATAAAATAAGATAAGGTAGTTAGGTGCCAGATAAACATGAATAATAAGAGGACATTGGCCCTCCTACATTTGTTGACATTCTTCATTTCAAAAACCAAATTAAGGTGATCGTTCCGCTGGCCTGATGAGATACTCCATACATAGACCCGTTTTTCTCAAAACGAATCATTTATCACTTTTCTACAATAAAACAGTGGCGCATTCGACTTTTTGGTTTTACTTTTTTATTTTAAAGTAATCGCTCATGTCTATGTGTGTGTAAACGATACTATAAGCAAAGTTGGATAATAAATTTTAGAAATATGACGAATCAAAAGGGTTTTGAGGCTTGAATTTGACAAAATTCGGTAAAGTGGAATGTCCGATTGGTGCACTACTATTTCTGTGACATAATATTGTTCCAATTACACACAAAACTAAATAAAACTGAAAATGTTGACTTCAGCGCCACCTAACGGGAAAATGGCCACGAACAACCCGTAGCAATCACCTTATAGACAAAGCTGTCTTGAATCGATATGTACCTATCGTGAATTCGTGATCAACCGTGATTCTTTACATAATCTAGTACGGAATAAAGAAAAGTAGTGATCTAGTAATGAAAAGCAGTTAATTCTTTGTTTTGCGGGTACCTACGCAGATATGAAAAGGTCAATGTACTTTATTCCACGGTTAACTGGCGCCATCTGTTGTATTATATTTAGTCCTCAAGAGGCTATGTCAAAAAATAAGGACAAAATGTATTTTTTGCTTTATCAAATAATAAAAAAAAATTAAAGAATGTAAATTTTTTTTTTTTCGTTGTCCCTTATCGGTCTAAAAAAAGAAAAGTTAAAAAGTAGTGTGAAAAAAGTGAGAAGAGAGAGTGAAGTGGAGTGGTGAAAGTGTGGGTGAGTGGAAAGTGTGAAGTGAGTAGCTTAGTTTAAAACAAGTTACTTTAAGCAGTCTGATGCAGTTGGTGGAATTTAGTGTATGAATAGAAAGGTAAGTTTAAAAAGGTTTGTTTAAATTTCTAATCATATTACGAATATAACATAGCATAAGCTGCTTTTTAATGTTCCCACTGCTGGGACTCAGGCCTTCTCTCTAGGAGAGTACATTACGGGTTGGTGGATGTCACATCTCTTCGAATTTTTGATTCTAGGACATGCCGGTTTCCCCACGATGTTTTCCTTCACCGTTTTTGAGAGCAGTGGCGATGAAATAAATTACACGAAGTAATGCGCCTGGCTGTGTTTGAACCCGCGACATAGAACTCGTAAATCGGAGTTGTTGCCACTCTGTATTGGAATAATAAAAAAAAACTAACATACCTACTAATTACACTTTATTGTACAAATAACTTATAAAATAACTACTTCTTCTCCGGTAATCCCAAGAGTTTCCTTACAACTTCTGCATAAATCTTCACAGTCGCTTCACTTTCTCCATCGTTGATCAAACTGGACATCGCATTCTTATATTCTTCAGCATAAGGTATTTCAGACGTATCGAAGTTTTTATATTCATCATCGGTCAGTGTCCGGCTTTCATTCTTAACCCGTAAATGCCAATTGACTAAAGCCTTCTTAGACGCATTATTATTCCATTCATAATACTCCATATCCTCTTCTGTTTTATCCTTCTCCCATTCTTCAACGTTCCACGCTTCATGGTAGCAAGCCGTCAGTAAGTAATTCACATAGTCCAAATTCTGTGCTCTAATTGGACAACGGTCAGCGGTTATCGTTACCAAATCTGTTTTACTGTCATATCGGTCACCAACAAGTCTTATAAACTTATCCTTGGAGTGTTTATCAAGGTTTAATGTAGATAGTTTGATGCGGAGGGTAACGATTCTGGCCAAAGGGTTTCGGATTGTTGGACTGGCATGACAGTAGTCTGAAGTTATTACTTCAACTGGATAATGTTTCTCAATAGCTTCTTCAGAATTTAAAAGTGCTGGCCATTCGGTACAAAACTGTTTGATAGCTTCGCATTGGCTTTTTACAACTGGTGGGGTGAGATGAAGAAAGTTTGGTATCTTCATGAGCTCAGCGTTGGCTTTCTTGCCGGGCGGTACTTGTCCTTTTGGGACGTAGCCCTGTCGGAGAGGGAGCGGTACGGATGATGGATGGAAGGTCTTCGGTCCTGGCCAGACGTTGCCCCAATTCTGAAAGGTTGGAAATTTTTTGGTTATTTGATTTTATAAGGCTTTGTATTTCAAAAACTGAAATATGTTGTAACTCTAGCTTACTGCCAAATCAAATTAGCCTATGGCCATCATTGAAGCTTACTCTGTAACAAATGTCATCAAAATCGGTTCAGATGTTTACCGTGAAAGCGTAACAGACAAACAGATACATTAACATTGATAATATTAGAATGGATCATTTAGCCTGAAGAACCACAATACAGAAAAAGGCTAGATTGTTACCTAAATGACAAATAATTGAGCTAAATTGGTGCGACATTGTCGGAACAAAATACCTGTATTTGCAAAGGCTACTACCCATATTAGATAAGTTTTCTTTCCCACTACAAGACAAAAAACCTAAATATTTCGTGTGATTATATACAAGAAGGTACTAAGATTCAATAACGACGGGTACATATTTAATTTACGACGAAATCGAAGCTTAAAATAGATCATTGTAATCAGCTAATAGATTTTTTAGTTCTATCTTTAAAAACCTTATAATTGATCAATTACCTGGTCTGTAGCCATCCTATCAGCCCTATCTGGTTGTATGTCAGCCCTACGAACGATTCTCTTCTGGAATCTTTCTCTTTTCTTCAAAATATCGAGCACCCTAAATTCTTCTTCTTCTTCATCCTTTTTAAGAGCACTGTCGGTCGTTGTTGAGTTTAAGCGCCATAGTTTAACATTATAAACTGTTGCCAAGCTATTAGGCTTGTAGTTTCTGATAAATAAACTCATTGTAATTTACTTTTTAGTAAATGTTCTATCGGTAATCAGAATTTCATTTTGAGGTTATGTGTCACACAGATACCAAAAACAAGGCGACGATAAATGTCGTTTCGTTACACGTTGATGCCGGGCAAGCGTGCATGTCACTTTGACATTTATTGAAAAACAATGAAGAATCAAAAATCTATTTTGTACATGTGAATTTCCACATTTAAATGGTAGTGTGCTTCATTGAAAATGTGCACAAATTACCTTTACAACGTAGTTAGCAATGTTAGAGGGGGCCTTCTTGAGGCCTTCTCAGTTGCCTGCCTGCTGGAGATTTCAGAGTAATCTTCAGTTTAGTCAACAATAACCTAGGCTCTATTAGAAACTCAGTTACTCAATCAATATAATATTGAATCTACTCAGAATAAACTGCACTCTTTATTCGTTTAGGTTTCAATTGTTTTTGTACTGCTTGCTTCAAAAACAAAAATAACCTACAGTACGTAATTTTTACTACTATATACCACCGGGAGTGTTCCTATCCTATATTATTATTTAATACGAAATAAAATGTTCTAAGATGATTTATAATCTTATTTTGATTCTTGAATGGATTTATCGAAACGGAACGTTCCATAAAGAGAGTTTGTCACCGACTACCCGACATGCTTCCATTACCTAACTGTCAAACAGCAAACTCTGAACATGGTATTAACAATGGCGCTAGTGTTTACGCACAATTGCCTGTGCGAAAAAGAGAGATCCGATTCATTCATGTTTTTTTTGCCATTCATCTAAACTTGATCCGGTCACATCATGTTTTGGAAATTATTTCGCATTGTATCTTGGTCGTGTATCGTCTACCGTACGAATTATAAAAGTTTTCGTCAGAATTTTGTTGTTATGAAGTGCATGTGGGATGTTTAAAGTGTAGCAATGGCGGATACATCGAGAAAAAGGTCGAGAAAGTCTAAATTGGTGCCTCGAGAATGTCTTATGGATGAAGATCTTGAATTGCAGGTAGGAATGTCGAACATACCTACCACCATTTTGACAAAAAACTCACACGCGTAACACAATAACCATGCGAAGTTCCTTTTGTAGTTATGTTGTTATTTTTGTAGTATTTTTTGTTAAAATTGCCATAATTAGAGCGCGTTCAATGTATTTAGTCATTAATTTTAATAAAAATGGATATTATTTTGTAACATTTTCGTGTGGGTAGGTGAAAGTCATGCGCGAAAATCTACCTACGAAATAATTGTTTTCATTCATGAAAAGTGACGTAATTCATGAATAGGTTACGTTGTATGTTGACACGGAATTTATGCCATACATTATGCTTTTGTATGAAATTATATGGAAATTGATACTTTGCCTTGATTCTTGTGTAATGAAAGGTCAATTGCAAAACCAACAAAATTAGGTAACGAAAGTAAATAGTATGGGTATAAAATTGGATCAATTACTAAAATTGCAACAGAAATTTAATTGATGGAGTACATATCACACAGAATTAAAGGTTTTTTCTTTAGTTTTGAAAACTTTAAAAGTATTTTCAAAGTATATATTTTCATTCCTATTTTGAAAAACATTAAATTTGACTTATTTCAGTATGAAAGTATAGGGTATGTCTGAACTTTTTTTTTTAATTTTCAACGCAACGGCACATCTTTAGGTCACACCATTATGGCAGACCAAGGTATAGGTGGAAAGACGAGCTTCACTCTTACCAAAGTGACTGGCCCATAATGGCTAAGGACAGATGTTTGTGGAAAAAGAAAAGAGAGGTTTTAGCCCAGCTATGGGATATCATGGGCTAATTAGATTAAATATTCTTTTAACCTTTAAGATACCTATGATAGATGTGCAAACGCTAGCGTTCGATTGGGGTTTAATGAATTTAAAAACTATAGCGCCCGGGAAGGGTCAAAAATATAAATACAATTATGATAAACGATCTTAACATCTTTTTTATCTAAAAAATTGTATAAAAAGGTTTACTAAAGGTATTTTACCCAAACCAATTTTAGGTAAAAAACTCAATTTTAAATAATCTTTGTATGACTTTTATATGATTTATTTTAAATAAATATATATCAAGATTGTTTACGTTTAAATCAGCAAAAAAAAACTAAGTCCAGATGGAGTATCTTAGGTATCTTCAAGGCTAGAGTGAATAGGCTCTTAATAAACTAGTACGTCTCACCATCAACAATTGCATCACTGCTTACCATCAGGTGGGATCGCAGTCGAGCACTAGTTCATATCAATCAACTAAAAAAAAAAATACATAGTATAAAGGTCCTACCACAAGCTCTTAATGCCATCCATTTGAAGACCTAAATTGAAATGAGAGATAGAGCTATCATCAATTGCCAAAACGGATCTTGAGCGCTCGGCGTCAGAGTGGGGATCGCTTTGCGCATTCCATACTTTGGCGAACCAATCGTCTTCGTTGTTAGATACGTGCAGCAACGCAGGGAACGAATGAGGAGTGTCGTCTATGACGCAATGGCGCGGCGAGCCAATCACTGACACTCCCCGCCCCCGCGTCTCACTCCGCACCACTAAAGTGACCGAATATTTGACTTCTGCGTGATGTACATTATTTTTAGTTTATGCGAAACCTGAATATAATTTGTTCAGAATCACTAACTGAATGGATTCCAATAGTTTTTACACCATGTTATATTTTTTGTCTCAAAAATATTTAAAAAGGTCACAAGTTGGACACCAATACTACTACTGTACAAGACAGGTCACGGCAGATCATAGCGGGTATTAGGCGCCAGCAAACAGCTGGATGCAAGTGCAAAACAACCCCTCAATGGCCTGGATGGCCCGATGACTACTAGCTTATAACTTTGTGATTTTTCATGATACAGTCATGAAATTTTGTACATAGATTCTTTATACATATAAAAGTACTACACACGTTTCAAGTTTCGCACATACTATAACTAATATTCTATGTATAGCTCTATCTAATAAAATGTTTATTTCAAGAAGCCTATACTGCTGGTAGCAATTCTACATTTGATCTTATTTAAATTGGGAATTTTGGGAACACATTATGCATACTGCTAAGGAGTGGAATTCCTTGTCGGAGTTTCTTAAGGTGTTTTAGCTACAGCCTAGGTTCTTTAAGGGGTTCAGTTCTAAGTATGGGGACCCCCAAAATTTATTGCTCTTTTTCTATTTTTGTTTGAAAATCTTAAAGCGGTTCACAGAATACATCTACTTACTAAGTTTCAACAGTATAGCTCTTATAGTTCCGGAAAAAAGTGGCTGTGACATACGGACGGACAGACAGACAGACAGACAGACAGACAGACAAACAAACAGACAGACAGACAGACATGACGAATCTATAAGGGTTCCGTTTTTTGCCATTTGGCTTCGGAACCCTAAAAAGGACGACAAAGAAAAAGATGGGCTGGTGACATTATAAAAACAGCTGGAAAGAACTGGATGGACACTGCCCAAGACAAAGAAATTGGAAAAAGATGCAAGGAGCTTTTTACCCTATAGGAGCCATATAATAATTAATTATTACGAGTACATACTGTGGAAATATAAACGTTGCATCGAAAAATAAAGCTATGATAATAAGTCAAGAGTGCAAACGTTACTTCTAGGCAAGCATGCTCCATAGTCGGCCACATCATCGCTTACCATCAGGCGAGATACTGGTCAAACACATACCTATCAATAATCTATACATATAAATAAAATTGGAGTGTCTGTTTGTAATATTGAAGTATCTGGCTATCTGGCACTGGCTTTTTACTACGTGCATATGAATATATATATGGTATGGTACATACACCAAAAAATTTTTTTTTACAATTTTTGTCTGTCTGTCTGTTTGTCGGGGCTAATCTCTGAAATGGCTGGGCCGATTTTGACGGGACTTTTTTTGGCAGGTAGCTGATGTAATAAGGAGTAACATAGGCACTCTAGCCTTGAAGACACCTATATCATAATCATATTTTAGTGAAATGTAAAGTTGTTTGACTGGCCTGTTTATCTAGTGGTAAGAGGCCTTGACTGCTGTGCCGGAGGTTGTGGGTTCTATTCCCACTCAAGACAAATGTTTGCGTGATAAGCACAATTATTTTTTCTGTGTCTTGGTGTGATTAATTTGTATTATGTATGTATTTAGAAATATATAAGTATGTTTATCGGTTTTCTAGTACTCATAACACAAGCTTTGCTTAGCTTGTGACTAGACGGCGTTGTGTGATAGTTGTGAAATATTATTTAAAAAAAAAGTAATGAAATTATAACATAACTTTTTCAGGTGCCCGCAACAAAAATACCAAAAAACATAAAACAGATGACAGATAAGACAATAAAAACAGATGCAACCGCTTCCTTTCTCAAATCGATCGCTATTGAAGCAACCACTTCAAATCTTGAAAAGCCTGCAGAAGTCTGTGACACGAGCGTGCTCAGAAAAATCAACGCTTCAGCCAGAAACAGCCTCGAATTAGACGAAACATCACCTAGAAAATTCGAAATCGATATACAGGTTGAATCATTTGAAGATGATGATGATTTTGATGAACTTACAGAGAATAAAGACAAAATTTCCCCATCAGAAGAAACGGAAGATACCGATGAGAAGTCCATTCCCATTTTGGAGTCCGAAGAAGAGCAGAAAACTAAACCTCCACGACCAATCACTTTGACATTAGAAACTGTACTAGAAGCTGTTGATAAACTACAAAATTCACAAAATGTAGCGAATAAAATTCTAAGCATACACGTTAGGAACACTATAGGTTATGAGCAAAAAACTAAACTGAAATTTCATTGGATCGAGAACCGTATACAGGAGGCATTAGATGTATGGAGAGATTGGCAGACAAGGAGTTTTCATAGAGGAGAACCGTTGTTCTATAAATGTTATGCCTGTGCTAAATCATATTGGTATCTCGCAGACTTCCGTTCTCACCTATACTCAATCCACGCTGAAGACACTAAAATGAACGTTTCAATAGAACGGTATGAGATACATGAATGCAATGTAATTGCTTACTACAGGGAATCGATGGTAATACAAGACATATTCACTCCGGGACTTTGCTACCGTTGTGGCAGAGATTACGCTGCCCATGAAATAAGTTTAAGACACCAACAGAGATATTACAAGGAAGATGCTTGTTCGAAATACTTTTTCTGTTGCACCGGATTGGTTGGTCATTTCCCTTCGTGTTCCATTTGTAATGTAAACAGCAAATTGTTTCAGTGTCATATTTGTAAGACAAGATTTGATACGGAAAAAGAAGTGCTGGATCATCTAGTTTTGTCACATTTGGTACGGTCCGATGTACCTATATTGACACATTACACTAACAACAAAACTTTGGAAGTAGAACAATATAATTGTGCCAAGAATTGTTTTGGAAAGAATCTTGAGTGTGTTCACAGCATTTTGGGTGTTCCGAAGAACTCTCTAGAGCCTCATATGAAGCGGTTAATAGAGACGTACCATTGTGAGATTTGTAAACTCGGTATGGTATTTAGTTGTATGAAATATGAGCATATGTTGTCTCATACTGAAGACTTTATGGTAGTGAAGAAATGTACAGCGTGTGAGGGATTGAATGTATTCGTGAATAGTGATGACGCTCTTACACACTGGAATTCGCAACATAAGATGATGGATTTGAGACAGGACCTAAATAATTTTCACAAAGTGAGTATTTTTTTTTGCCTTTTTTATCCTTATTAACCCGCAATCCCGCGCCGGCGAGCAATGGCTAGCTCGCCGTCCCTAGCCCAAGACGTTGACGGCGCGCACTGTTCCGCGCGCCTCAAGTAGTTGTCAGCAACAGCAGGGTCGAAGCCTACCGGGGCCAGGGTTATTCGAAAGGGAAGCTCGGCCCCCAGTATGAAAGGCAAGAAGGAACGGGGTGGGTTTTTAGCCAATAAGAGTTTGACACTATCTCCCGCTCCGCCCAAGGGTGGGGGATGTAATTTGAATGATTTTTACCCACCAAAAAAAAAACCTCTTCTATTCTAGATTACTTAAAATGCCATCAAAAACAAAACTTGTAAAAAAATCAAACCTTGCAACTTGAAGAAGAACTACTTCTACCATAAAAAGTTGAAAGACCAAGTCGGTTAATTTATGCATTCCGTATTTAAGGGACTTTGATAACCTAGATTGACTTGGCAATCGGATTAAAAAATCTGATTTAATTACTTGTTCAGGCCTCTAGTTTCATAAGGCCCGTCAGTCACAGCGCGGCGCTGCCATCGCGACAAAATGAGGCGTGCGACGGCACGGCACCATGCCGTTGCACGGTGACCGCGCATCGCCATGGTTGTGGGGACGGGCCCATACACAACGAAGTTATGGGGGATCGAAAATGGCCTGAAGTGTCGAGAAAAGATGTTTACAGCCGTGACACTTTTTTGCTAGCCTTGGTGGGGGTACTACCGTGCCCCCTACTGAACGAGTTGATCAGTCTCCTTCTTACAAAGACGAAATCTATCCAGTTTTCTTCTTTTTTTCTTGAGCGGAGCTTGAGATAGTGTCAGACTCTTACCGACTAAAAGCCCACCTCGTTCGTTCTAGCCTTCATACCGGGGCTCGAGTTCCCTTTCGGATAACCCTGGCCCCAGTAGGCTTCGACCCAGCTGGGCCCCTGCTGTTGCTGACAACTCCTTGAGGCGCGCGGGAACAGTGCGCGCCGTCGACGACTTGGGCTTGGGCCGGACAGTTATCGGATGGCCGGATATCGAGCTACCCATTGCTCGTTGTCCGCAAGCCCGCAAAAATCTATCCAGTTAGTCTGGTCATCTCTGACATGGCCTATCGTTACTCCGTCTTATGTCTCTGTAACAGTAGGGCCTATGTTGTAAAAAAACCTTGATAACTTTTGATATGGGGCTTCGGGACTTAAATAAATATATTTATTTTCAGATATTCGTTCCGTGGTCCTGTATATATCAAAGTCTAGCGGAACCTGATTTGAAAAAACAAGGAGTTGCGATGATCGAACAAGGATCGATATCAGAGGTGAAAGAATCGACACCAGAGGTGAAAGAATCGATACCAGAGGTACAAGAATCGATGTCAGAGGTACAAGAATCAGTAGCAGATGAGCAAGAATCGGAATTAGATGTAAAGCCATCGTTACTGGATATTGACGAAGGTGTAGTATCAGCGTGTCAACAAAGTTGGTCTCAAGATCAGTTTGATTCGACAGATATTAAAATAGAAGATATTGTAGTTAAAGGTTTGCTTTTGTTTTATGTTTCTTTTGTTTTTATGTTTTGCTAGCTTTTTTAACACTACTCTACCTTTCTATACCCTACTTTACCTTAATCTACCCTACTCTACCCTTTTTTAGGGTTCCGTAGCCAAATGGCAAAAAAACGGAACCCTTATAGATTCGTCATGTCTGTCTGTCTGTCTGTCTGTCTGTCTGTCTGTCTGTCTGTCTGTCCGTCCGTATGTCACAGCCACTTTTTTCCGAAACCATAAGAGCTATACTGTTGAAACTTTGTAAGTAGATGTATTCTGTAAACCGCATTAAGATTTTCACACAAAAATAGAAAAAAAACAGTAAATTTTAGGGGTCCCCATACATAGAACTGAAACTCAAAAATTTTTTTTTCATCAAACCCATGCGTGTGGGGAATCTATGGATAGGTCTTCAAAAATGATACTGAGGTTTCTAATATCATTTTTTTCTAAACTGAATAGTTTGCGCGAGAGACACTTCCAAAGTGGTAAAATGTGTGTCCCCCCCCCCTCTAACTTCTAAGATAAGAGAATGATAAAACTAAAAAAAATATATGATGTACATTACTATAAAAACTACCAACGAAAATTGGTTTGAACGAAATTTAGTAAGTAGTTTTTTTTTAAAGCGTCATAAATCGAAAAAAATACACTATTATTAAAACATCGATCAAAGTTACAACACATTACAAGAACTTTTATATTATGTTACTTGCTGCTACGGAACCCTTCATGGGCGAGTCCGACTCGCACTTGGCCGGTTTTTTATGGTGGGAAAAATCATCCAATGACAACCCCCGCGCTTGGACGGTGTGACGGAGAGGGAAATAGTGTCAGACTCTTACTGACTAAAAGCCCACCCCGTTCCTTCAAGCCTTCATACCGGGGCTCGAGTTCCCTTTCGGATAAACCTGGCCCCAGTAGGCTTCGACCCGGCTGGGTCTACCCTACTCAACCCTACGCTACCTACCTATCCTACGCAACTTACCTACCTACTCTAATTATGTATTTTTTTTGCTTTTAAACATTTTAAATTAATTTTTAATTTTAAAGGGCTGGCCAAATTTAAAAAATTCTTTTATTATTTTGTTCACTCTCATACATGGTGAACTAAATAATAAAAGATTTTTTTTTTATTGTTGTTCGCACTTGACCGCTATCTCACGTGATGGAAAGCGAAGATGCAGTCGACGATGGAACGCGCATACCTAAAAGAAACCTATTCACTCTCGACTTAAAGAATTACTTAATTATCAAAATTTGTCCAGCCGTTCTTAAGGGCATGCAACTCGAAATACAGCTTCACTGTTTTTCAAACAACCGCTCTTACGCGATTATGACGTTATTACACATTTTGGAAACGCAGTATCTCGTGGATATTATCTAGGCTTCTATTGAAATCAATTTATAAATTTGTGTAACATTAATCCAGTTAAGTCCTCTGAAAATCTGCTAATCTGCATGACTTCATAATTTACTCAAAAATTAAAAGAAGTCAAAAAAGTACAGTTGCCATCACGGATCTTGAACGCTCGGCGTCAAAGTGGGTATCGCTTTGCGCGTTCCATACATTGGCGAGCCAATCGTCTTCTTTGTTAGATACATGCAACAACGCAGTGAACGAATGAGGAGTGACGTCTATAAAACGATGGCGCGGCCAGCCAGTCACTGACACTCCCCGCCCCCGCGTCGCACTTCGCACCACTAAAGAGACCGAATATTTGACTTCTGCGTAAGTGTTCAAGATCCGTGATGGCAATTGTATAACAATAGAAGCCTTGCGAATTTAATCAAGATTCTAAATGACGATAATTTTGTTCAAAAACTTTTATGGGTTTAAAAAAAAAACATGTACCTATTACCTGTTTAAGTTTTGTGAAATATTTGAGTAAATCACGGAATTTTACCGAATTCCAACAGAGTTTTCAGGCGGTGACTGTCTCTTTTCACGTTACGTCTTCATTAAACATCACGTTGGATTGCGTTAGATGAAGTAACAAGCTTTTAAACCATATGCTCGATGTTTTTTTTTATGGTGGGTAAAATCATGCATTGACATCCCCCGCCCTTGGGCGGAGCGGGAGATAATGTCTCTTACTGACTAAAAGATCCACCCCGTTCCTTCTAGCCTTCATACCGGGGTTCGAGCGCCCTTTCGGATAACCCTGGCCCCAGTAGGCTTCGACTCGGCTGGGTCCCTGCTGTTGCTGACAACTCCTTGAGGCGCGTGGGAACAGTGCGCGCCGTCGACGACTTGGGCTTGGTCCGGACAGTTACCGGACGGCCGGACAGTAAGCTACCCATTGCTCACCGTCCGCAAGCCTGCGTCTACGTTGGCCGGAAATCGGGATCAGAATCCCGGCGGCGGCGGCGATAGCGCCGTTGCCTGATGCGTTCGGCCTCCTCCTTTGCGAGCATTACTGCTTCGCAGAAGTCGTCGACCGCCTGCCGCTCCTCCTCGCTCCGGACCATGGCCTCAACCAAGGCCCGGCGTGAGAGGTTTCCGCCGCCGATCGCCCCCACGAGGGCACGGCGATGCTCCGTCCAAGCATGCTGTGGTCAGACACTTCCCGCCCCCGCGTCGCACTTCGCACCACTAAAGAGACCGAAAATTTGACTTCTGCGCAAGTGTAACTGTATAACAATAGAAGCCTTGCTAATTTTATCAAGATTCTAAATAATGACAATGTTTTTCAAAAACTTAAGGGTTTAAAAAAAAAACACGTATTTTCTGGAACAAGTTTTGTAAAATTTTCGAGTAAATCACGGAATTACTGAATGCCAACAGAGTATTCAGGTATTATCACTCCGGCGGTCGCTCTAGCGACACGCGGGGTTGCGATGGTCGTTGATCGGATCCAGGAGTTGGGACTCGAGGTGGCGCTTCACAAATCCGAGGCGATGTGTTTCCACGGTCGCCGGTCTCGGAACGCGCCGCCATTGAGTTCCCAACTAACGGTAGGAGGAATTCACATCGGTGTCGGGTCGACGATGAAGTACCTGGGACTCGTCCTCGACAGCCGGTGGAATTTCGTGGAGCATTTCCGACGTCTGGCTCCCAAGCTCAACCGGGCTGGGGCTGCGCTCAAGCGGCTCCTGCCCAACCTTGGGGGTCCGGACGCCTCCTGCCGGAGGCTCTACGCGGGGATCGTTCGGTCCATGGCCCTCTACGGGGCGCCGGTGTGGGCGCCATCGCTGAAAAAGCGACCGGCGGCCATACTGAACGCCTGCCAGAGGGTCATGGCGTTAAGGATGGTGCGGGGATACTGCACGGTCTCCCGCGAAGCGGCGAGCCTTCTGGCTGGCCTACCACCGTGGGATCTGGAGGCAACAGTCCTTGCACACATGCACAATATGCGCGTGGAGATGCAACGCCGGGGTGAAAGTCCGCTGCCGCGACAGGTCACGGCATGGCAGACAGAGCTCCGGCGGGATCTCATGGTGAAATGGCGTCAACGACTATCGCAACCCAGTGCTGGGCATGCCACAATCATGGCGGTAAGTCCCCTCTTTGAGGCGTGGCTGGAAAGGCCTCACGGCGTCCTTACCTTCTGCATGACGCAGGTCCTCACCGGACATGGTTCGTTCGGGAGTTTCCTGCACCGGATTCATGCGGAAGTGACGCCCGGGTGTCGCCACTGTGTGGAACGCCCGGAGGACACGGTGGAGCACACGGTCGAGGTGTGCCCTGCTTGGGCGGAGCATCGCCGTGCCCTCGTGGGGGCGATCGGCGGCGGAGACCTCTCGCGCCGGGCCTTGGTTGAGGCCATGGTCCGGAGCGAGGAGGAGTGGCAGGCGGTCGCCAACTTCTGCGAAGCAGTAATGCTCGCAAAGGAGGAGGCCGAACGCATCAGGCAACGGCGTTATCGCCGCCGCCGTCGCCGGGATTCTGATCCCGATTTCCGGCCAACGTAGACGCGGGCTTGCGGACAGTGAGCAATGGGTAGCTCACTGTCCGGTCGTCCGGCGACTGTCCGGACCAAGCCCAAGTCGTGTCGCGTCATGGAGTTGTCAGCAATAGCAGGGGCCCAGCCGGGTCGAAGCCTACTGGGGCCAGGGTTATCCGAAAGGGCGCTCGAGCCCCGGTATGAAGGCTAGAAGGAACGGGGTGGGTCTTTTAGTCAGTAAGAGTCTGACACTATCTCCCGCTCCGCCCAAGGGCGGGGGATGTCAATGCATGATTCTTTCCCACCATAAAAAAAAAAGGTATTATCACTCTTTTTCCACGTTGCCTTTTCGTCAAACATCGCGTTGGATTGCGTTAGATGAAGTAACAAGCTTTTAAACCATGCTCGATGTTTACGATAGGCGAGTGGTAAAGCAGCCTGTTAAGGCCCAAGCGCCCGAAAAGTGCCATAAAACAATGACTTTCTGAAGCCTACTCCTCGGTAACGGCCAGGTTAATAGGTTTGAAAAAAATATATGTTTATTATAGATTCATGAACAACATTACCAACATTTGATTTTGTCGTGCAATAGTTTTGTATAAAAAAAAATATTTAGCAATTTCGAAACTTTTTGCAACTTTTCCCTACTCCTTCGAAACGGCTTGGATCATTAGAAACTTTTTTACACGTAAATAATGGTGGTTAAATATTTTTCAAAGTGAAAATAGCATAATTAAAATCAATCAATATTTTCGCAAAGAAAATGGATTTAAAGGTCACACGCGCGCTTTCTGGGCGCTGTTGGCCGCAAATAAATGCACAGATTTGCGTACTGCCGCCTAGGCGGGTGCGAGAGGTGCGTCCACATATTTTCGGCCGCACTCGCCTAGGCGGCAGTACGGAAATCTGTGCATTTATTTGCAGCCAGCAGCGCCCGGAAAGCGCTTTAAATGCATTTTCTCTGCGAGATATTGATTGATTTACATATGCAATGTTCACTTTGAAGACTATTTAACCACCAATTTTTATGTGTAAAAATGTTTCTAAAGGTCCAAGCCGTTTCGAAGGAGTAGGGAAAAGTTGCGAAAAGTTGCGAAATTGCTAAATTTTTTTTTTGACAAAAGTATTAATTGCACGAAAAAATCAAATGTTGATATTATTGTTCATGAATCTATAGTAAACATATATTTTTTTCAAACCAATTGACCTAGCCGTTACGGAGGAGTAGGCCTCAGAAAATCACTGTTTTATGGCACTTTTCGGGCGCTTGGCCTTTAACGATCGCCATTTTACGACCTAAACTGAATTGTTAAAGGGATGGAGCTGTACAACATTATTTTTAGTACTTATATGCGAAACCTGAATTAGTTTGTTCAGAATCAGTAACTGAATGGATTCCAATAGTTGTTACACCATGTTATATTTTTTCTCAAAATTATTTAAAAACGTTACAAGTTGGACATCACTGACATTAAGTACAGCACAGGTCATGGCAGCTCTCAACCATTTGAATGTCTTATGTTACACAGTTCGACATAAGCAATTGTCTTTCTATTGTGTCTCTAATTAAGACATTCAAAAGGATAATGGTTATTAGGCGCCAGCAAACAGCTGGGTGCATGTGCAAAACTACCTCTCAGTCGCCTTGATGGCCCGGTGACTATGTATTTTTGCTGACATAACAAGCTTATATATAACTTGGTGATTTTTCATGATACAGTTATGAAATTTTGCACATAAAAATACTAGACACGTGTTTTAGGTTTTGCATTTACTAAAATTAATATTGTATAAGCTCTTTCTCGCTCGCACGACTACCATTTAACACGTCATGGTACTTCAAATAATACCTATCTTCTCATTTCTAGAAGAGCCTCAAGATTCAGAAGATAGCACAGGACTTGTAATCAAAGAAGAACCTTTAGAAGCCGACGATGAAATTTATGGAGAAGACTGTGAAACACAGAACTTTGGAGAAGACAGTGAAACACAGAACTTTGACAACCAAATAACAGTGAAACAGGAAATAGATGAAGAAATTGACGAATACGACGATTTAATCAAACTTGACTTTAATTTAGAAGATTTGTTAGTGAAAGAAGAATCTAGAGATATTAGTGAAGAAACACAGGAATCGGAGAATGTTGATGAAGAAACACAGGAATCGGAGAATGTTGATGAAGAAACACAGGAATCGGAGAATGTTGATGAAGAAACACAGGATTCGGAAAACGAATTTAACTCAGAAGATCTCTCACAGGACTCGATTCTAGTAACTACAGTAACAGTAAAAGAAAGAAAAAGAAATAAAAGAAACACAAAGATCTATAAATGCTCATGCGGCTTTCAGTCCACACACAGAGAATACCGAAAACATTTAAGCCTCAAATGTTCAAAAAATTTAATCAAAACGAAAAACTTCAAATGTACCAAATGTGATAATGAATTTAATTCGATGAAGAAGTTTTTAAATCATTTTGAGCAACACGGTTATGCCCATCTCTCTTGCCCGGAATGCCTGAAACAATTTGAGAATTTTTCATCTTTAGGACAGCACGTACAATCGCATGTGAGACAGAATTTTGTCCGTGTCCAAATGATTACTTATTCCGGTGAGGCCGTGGCCAAAAATGATCATCAGTGTACAAAATGTGCTGCTAGGGTTGACTTTCAGGATTTCTTCGATCATTGGGAAACGCATATCAAAGCTGAGCCGTCTGTTCCGGCTGGTGTGATGTCTAAGAAGAAGAGTAAGGATGTCAAACGTGGGCATTTGAGTGAAGCTGTCATTAAGGAGTGTGTTTGTGAGTATTGGGACATTATCATCATTATTTTAGCCGGAGAATGTTCAATGTACACCATTAAATTTTAATCGTTTTAATACCGTGGAGGGTCGAGCTGGTACATGAAATACTATCGATTTGTAAAGATGAAATTAAAAAATAAAGTACATTTTTTTTCAAAACTCGTATTAATTTACTCGTGTACGAAATTAGTATCTTAAAGAAAACGTCAACTAAGCGAGTGCATTGATCTGTAGATAGTTTGTACGCAATGCCGACTACTACCTACAGGTCATTGGACTCGCTCAGCTGACGTTTTCTTAAAGAAATTAATTTCGTACATGCGTAAATTAATACGAGTTTTGAAAAAAAGGCACTTTATTTTTTTTTTTACAAATCGATAGTGTTTCATGTACCAGCTCGACCCTCCACGGTATTAAAACGATTAAAATTGTATATGTACTACGAAGGAGATGGCGGGATGACCTGGATGGCTTCCTTAAGAACTGGAATGAGAAAGCGAGGAACCGTGATCGTTGGAAGCAGTAGAGGGAGGCCTTTGCCCAGCAGTGGGACAGTGTGGGCTAAGTAATACTTAAATAAATAATATGTACCAGTGCGTGGTTACGCGTAGATTACGCGTGCTGAACATTCACTTCAGTCGACTCATGTGTAATGTAGTCCGTACACCTTGAACATTACACTATGTTGAACGAAACGCGTAAGTGCCACGAAATTCATGGCGCTTAAGACATTTTGGTCGCGAAAAACGTATCCTCTACAAGCTATCTTAGCGCTGCATGTTTTAATAGTTCTGTTAGACGAGATAATGCCAATGTAGCGCTGCAGCGAACTTTTGTTTTAACTTTTCAGTATTTTGTAACAAATAGTTTCCATGAAAGGGCTATCACTAGAATATAAGATAACTAGCTTTTGCCAGCGTCTTCGCCCGCGCTCATAAAATATAGCCTATGTCACTCAGGAATAAAGCAGCTTTTTATCGGTGAAAAAATTCTAGCAATCGGACCAGTACTTCCAGAGATTACCTCCTACAAACAAAAAGAAATAAAAAAACAAACTTTACTTCTTTATAATGTACTAGCTTTTGCCCGCAGCTTCGCCCGCGTAGTACATAAAATAGCCTATGTCACTCAGGAATAAAGCAGCTTTCTATCGGTGAAAAAATTTTTGCCAATGGACCTTTCAGAGATTACCTTGTACAAACAAAAAAATAAAAAAAAAACAAACTACCTCTTTATTATACACCATAAATTTTTAATTAGTAGACATACTTAAAGGGCTTATTAGAAAAGCCCTTGTTATTTTAATAAATAAAAATCTTAATAAATAATATTCATAAACAGCAAAGTTATTTATTAGCGTTGGTTTATGTCGAAAAATGTCACTCAATTTATGGAAATATTGTGCAGGCTATTGATTAATGAATGAATAAGTGACAATTATTAAGGATAAACACTGCCCGCGGTATTTTCTACTAGCAATTGTTATTTATGATTGATTATATGATGAATTTACCTTGTCATGGTTAATTTTGTGATAGGCCTGTTGGTCTAGTGGTTAGTGACCCTGACTGCTATGCCGGAGGTCGTGGGTTCGATTCCCACCCAGGACAAATGTTTGTGTAATGAGCACGATCATTTGTTCTGTGTCTGGGTTTAATTTATCTATAACTAGCTTTTGCCCGCACGGCTTCGCTCACGCTCTTCCCTACTTCAGCCTACTATACCCTACTCTAACCTACTATACCCTGCACTACCCTACTCTACCCTACTCTACCCTACCCTATTCTACTCTACTCTACCCTACTCTATCCTACTCTACCCTACCCTACTCTACTCTACCCTACTCTACTCTACTCTACCCTACTCTACACTACTCTACCATCTTATGTCCGTCTCCTGGCTCTAAGCTACCTCCCTACCAATTTTCACCCAAATCTGATCTGCCGTTCTTGAGTTATAAGTGGTGTAACTAACACGACTTTCTTTTATATATATAGATATGTATGTATTTAGAAATATATAAGTATGTTTATCAGTTGTCTAGTACCCATAACACAAGCTCTGCTTAGCTTGGGACTAGACGGCGCTGAGTGATAGTTGTGGATATAAAAAATGTTAGCAGTCGGACCAGTACTTTCAGAGATTACCTCCTACAAACAAAAAAATAAACAACCTCTTTATTATATTAGTGTAGATGGACACAACACACACACGCAATTCTTGCACCCTCTCTAAAATCCATCCTTTTGTTCCAGCTCGCCTCTACGTGACCACTAAGGAATGTAACGTCTGCCACCGAATCTTCAATCGCTCGAACGAATGCAAACGTCACATTATTGAACACATGTTAGTGGATGCTTACACGCAGAAACACATTTACAAGGAATTACGGTGCCAGGTTAGTCAATACAACATTACTTTTAATGTTTGCGATACCTGAAACCCGTGTATATTGTTACGTACGTGGGTAATCAAATACCGATTTACTAACAGACAACTTTATTCACCACAAACAATAACAAATTAGTCCAGTCAACAATAATCCGAATCGCAATTAACACTAGAGTACCGTTACACTATCGCTTAGGTCGTTAAGTAAAATCACTTACGTGCTAGGGTAGTTCGCTCTTGATCGCAGTCGAAATCACAACTGACTCGCTTCCGGCCAGGGGCTCGTATTTATATGCGGAGCCAAGAAAATTCTAGATACCGACATCCAGAACAATTGAATCGCTTCTCGAAGACATAAGTCATTTTTATTGCACGATGTACTGAGAGTCACTTTCATGCGAATTTCGACTCTATTGTTAATAGCGGAGAGTACCATTTCCCTTATCGGTAGATAAATACCTAACTACTAGTGGTACTTGCTTTGTGGATGTTTCGAGATTTAACCATTCTAGATCTTTCGAACAGCAATGCGTTTTAATTATTACGTGCTAGTCGTTATTTCCGAGAAAATAACGACTAGCAGATAAATATTGTCTATAACCGAATATCATCATAATATGTTGGAAATATGCTCCAACTGCAAACGAGCGTGGTATTACGTTTGTATGGAAATTCATCCGTCGCCGGCTCCTTAAAAAGGCTGATGATTTTCTCTGATGATGAAGTTAAAATATTTTTTATTGCAGATTTGTGATACTGGTTTCGAATTATCAGACAAATACAAGAAACACATGCGCGATCACGCGTCGCTGCCTGTCTACAAATGTGAACTGTGCGACCGGACATTCAGCGATTCCAGTAATTTTACGAAACATAAAAAAGTGCATAATTTAAAAGTGATAATCTGTGATCTATGCGGCAAGAAGTTCCAATCCAAATTGTCGTTGGAGAAGCATATTGAGGTATGTTGATCTATTTATTACTAGCTTTTGCTCGCGGCTTCGCTCCCGTCGACTAATTACTGTATTCTAGTCTACCCTACTTCATCCTACTCTACCCAACTCTATTCTAATCTACTCAACTCCATCTTATTCTACCCAACTCTATTCTACTCTACCCAACTCCATCTTATTCTACCCAACTCTATTCTACTCTACCCAACTCCATCTTACACTACCCAACTCTATTCTAATCTACCCTACTCCATCCTACCCTACCCTACCTACTTACCTACCTACCTATATACTCAAATTAAAATCTTCTTTATTTATTAGCTTTTGCTCGCGGCTTCACATACATAAGCCTTTGTGAAATAAAGCAGCTTTCTATCTGAAAAATAATTTGCAATTGGACCATCACTTTCAGAGTTTACTTAATAGAAACAAAAAATTAAAAAAAAAAAAACACACATTACCTCTTCATAATATTAGTGTAGATTATCGTTTGCCCGCGGCTTCGTTCCCGTCAACTGACTACTCTATTCTACTCTAACTTACTCTACCCTACCCTACTCTACTCTACTCTACCCTACCCTACTCTACACTACTCTACTCCACTCTACCCTACCCTACCCTACCCTACCCTATCTACTAGTGATGTAACGAATATTCGCATTCGCGCGATTTGATAATATTCGCCAACGCGAATGTATTCGCGAATATTCGTCAAAATTTACCATGCTTTACATCATTCTATATCCGTTCAATCAATACTTAAATACCTGTTTATTTATCAAAAAAAATTGCCAAATATTCGCAAGTTTCTTTCTTGTGAATTCTGCGAATATTCGTTACATCACTACTATCTACTCTACGCTACTTAGGTAAGGTTAAGCTAAATAGGTAAGTACCGTAGGGTAGGTAGGGTAGAGTAAGGTACAGTAGAAGGTTGTAAAAAATCATATTTAATTATGATTGAGTAGTACATATGCTTTCTTATAAAGTGTATCATATTGTTGTTCAGATTTCTCCGGAATTGCCCATTTTAACACGCTTATATTAGCTTCACCTGTATGTTTGTAACCAACGCCTTTGAGCTCGATTTTGACCTACTTTGGGCGATCAGATTTTCTTCAAACTTTGCACACCCATCAAAGACTGATGACAATACAATAATTGGGTTTTTTTTTGGTGAAAAATAAAAATATAGTTTAAAAGAGTGGGGTGCTCGATTTACGAAAAATATGGTACAAAGCGCCCCACGCTTTTTTCACAATGATATTAATATTTTTCGTTCATTATTATTATTTTCTACCTATATTGAAAATTATTTTACATTTTTTTGTTTGATATGCCATGAAAGCGTGTTTTTTTTAACTATGTTTTTTTAACTCTCCTTTCTTTCTCTTTAAAGTTAAAATTTCTCTTTCGCAGAAACACAGAAACACAAAACCGATACCGTGCAACATTTGCAACAAAGTATTTTTCTTCGAGTCCTCATACCGCCGCCACGTGAGGTCGTACCACGAAAAGTCCTCGACAGAATACCGCTGCGTAATTTGCGGTGAACGTTTCTCGTGTTTAAAATTCAAATGGGACCATATGTGGCAAGTCCATGAAGAACGAAAGCAGAAAGCCGATTGTCCAATATGTCACAAGTCGTTTAGAAAGTATTCCGATGTCCGCGCCCACGCAAAATCTGTCCACATGATGGCGATAACAGTAATCAGTATTAAAGGCGGAAAAACGCAGACGGCTGAAAAAAAACGCAACGTCACTGCGTCTAAAATAGGCAGTACTTGGCCGCAGCTTACCGTTGGCTCGGAGACGGAGACTTTGGTTGTCTATGATTCGGATTGACGGCGCATGACGTCACCTTGACGTCTTACTATGAGCTCTTAATGCGATCCATTTTACTACATAAACTGAACTGTTACGGCCTGGTAATGATTTCGGCTTTAGCGGCGAACGGCGCGGTGAGCGGGGTCTCGAGGCGTGCTTCGAACAGATTAGGCGCACAATGCCACATTCGCAGAATGACATATTGACGCAAAATGCCACATTTGCAAAATGACATTTCGCAATATGCCACACTAGCAAAATGCCACATTAGCAAAATGACATATTCTCAAAATGACACATTCTAAAAAAATCATAATTATCGCATAATGTGCGATTAACATTAAAAAAAAAAAAAAAAATTGTTAAAATTATTTATTTACTTCTTGCAGTGGGCTTTTTTTTCATAAAACATACTAACGTCCAAATAAAAAAATACTGAGTTCGAAATAACATTTTGGCGTTAAGCGAAAGTGGCATTTTGCGAATATGACATTTTGCGAATGTGGCATTTTGCGTCAATATGTCATTTTGCGAATGTGGCATTGTGCGCCTAAGCCCTTCAAACATTTACATACTTTGATCTTACCGCTCGTCGCCCCGCGCTTAGCTGCCGCTCACAACGGCTAGGGCGTGAACGGGCCGTTAAAGAGATGGAGCATATAGGGTTATTTGTAAAACACTGTCAACCTATCAGGACTATGTTACTAACATCATAAACAACAACTTTTGTTCTATGACTTAGAAATCTTCATCAGATTTTCATACAAAAATAAAAATATTTAAATTGAACGTTCTAAATCTTACGAAGTCTATGCGAAGCAAGTGATAGTACAATAGCGGAGGGAAGCGGAGATCGCGTGGTAGGCTTAGGTGGGTACAGGAAAATACAGAGTTGAAATGTGTTAGATAGAATAACGAAATCTTGAAGGTTTGTTTTTGGTAAATGTATTATGTTTTGTAAAAAGTCATAGAACAAAAGTTGTTGTTTATGATGTTAGTAATACAGTCCTGCAAGGTTTGTTGGTGTTTAACAAATAATCCTATAGAGGGTGCTCTATTTCTTTTTCTCGCACGCACAATTGAAATTTTTCAACACTGGGTTTAGTCACTGTATGGCCCAAGATCTCCGCGCTATTAAAGTTTTCCGAATTGAACTCGACAAAATGACAAGGAACAATAAAAAAAATAATTGTATGAAACAATCAATTTCGGCGGAGAAGGTTTTCACTAGGGCTTGAATATCGGATTTTCAATTCCGGAATTAGATTTAAATACTAAGCAGTTACGGAATTCCGGAATTCGAAGTTGCCTGTAGAACTTTTATACAAATAGTATAGTTATTGATTGACTGATATTGTCAAAATGCAGGGTCAATATTGTAGGGTAAATAAAACCATTGAAATAACTATTCAGAACATTTTTGTGTTATGAATAGGCTCGCGTTTATCCATTATCTCACCTGATGGTAAGCGATGATGTGGTCGACGATGGAGCACGCTTGCCTAGAATTAACCTATTCACTCTTGACTTAAAGATCCCTAAGTTGTAG
Organism: Mythimna albipuncta; assembly: GCA_929112965.1. Classification (NCBI taxonomy): domain Eukaryota; kingdom Metazoa; phylum Arthropoda; class Insecta; order Lepidoptera; family Noctuidae; genus Mythimna; species Mythimna albipuncta. The sequence goes on along the minus strand of OV815985.1, from coordinate 5,269,670 downwards.
CTATCAGGAAACACTGACTCCGACAGGGAATTACGTACGTGACAAAATTATATATTTTTCCGGCTTACACTAATTCCGATATTAAAAACAATTCCGGCATTGCGGAATTCCGGACCTCAAGCTCTAGTTTTTACTAGTGTAAATAGCAATAAATTTGGTAAGTTTATGTATATAATCTGCAGGTTAATAGTTACTGTATAAGTTGTATGTTATTGCATATATTATGTTATTCATTAATACGTAGATAGAATTTTTTGTATGCTGAAAGTAGTTGTTAATTTTTAATAAAATGTACCAATTTATAATATAGCCATAATTAGTCTTATAATATTTCCACTGCCAGGACTCAGGCCTCCTCTCTAGGAGAGGAAATGGGCCGTAATCCACCACGCGGGCCCAGTGCGGGTTGGTGATAAGCGGTATACCAATACCAATATGCGATAATAAAATTTAATGGCGTGTAATTCACGGCGCGACCGTTATGCGAGCACAGAGGGCACTACGAGCTCTTAATGCGATCCATTTGACGACCCAAACTGAACTGTTAAAGGGTTAGAGTTATTTTTGTTTAAATTGATATAAATTAGTACTTGACTGCGATCCCGCCTGATGGTAAGCAGTGATGCAATCGTTGATGGTGAGGCGCACTAGTTTATTAAGAGCCTATTCACTCTAGACTTGAAGACACCTAAATTATAATCGGACGAGCAAATTGTATAGCACCATCCCTCTTTCTTACTCGCAAGCATAATATTTTAAAGGGGCCGAAAGGTTCTAGAGTAACGTTCACGTATCGGAAGACACAGAGTTGGAAGGCCTCCCACATGGTGGACCGATGACCTGGTGAGAGACGTGTGGCGACTCTGGTGTCTGTATGGTGTCTAGTTTGGTAGCTTAGGGCTATATTTCAGTATGATGTCCCCTCTGTTGAGATTGGCCACCGTGCATTGGTGGATTAACCTCGAATACTGATACTGTAATTAGAGATCAGTGGTGGCCGAGTGGTAATCGCCGGGATTCCGATCCCGATTTCCAGCCACCGTAGGCGCGGGCTTGCGGACAGCGAGCAATGGGTAGCTCGCTGTCCGGCCGTCCGGTAACCGTCCGGACCAAGTCCAAGTCGTCGACGGCGCGCGCTGTTCCCGCGCGCCTCAAGGAGTTGTCAGCAACAGCAGGGGCCCAGCCGGGTCGAAGCCTACTGGGGCCAGGGTTATCCGAAAGGGCGCTCGAGCCCCGGTATGAAGGCTTGAAGGAACGGGATGGGTTTTTTTAGTCAGTAAGAGTCTGACACTATCTCCCGCTCTGCCCAAGAGCGGGGGTTGTCATGAGATGATTTTTCCCATCGAAAAAAAAAAAAAGCTAATTGCTCCGACTTTCGAGTTGTAGGTCGCGGGTTCAAACCCTGTCAGGCGCCACTGCTCTCAAAACGGTGAAGGGAAACATCGTGAGGAAACCGGCATGTCCTAGAACCAAAAATTTGAAGACATGTGACATTCACCAACCAGGGTAGGGTCTACACCTTGGCTGTGCGCACTGTGATCAAAATTCGATCGGAATATTATAATTATGTTTGCATGGATTATTTTACTTGTTTTTTTGACATTTTGAATGATTTTTTTTAATGCTATATTGTTATTTTGTTTCAATAGATATGAAATTAAAATGTGAATTGAATACATTGTTTTGAATTTTGATAATTCAAGTTAGAGTCTGTCTAATAAGTTAAACAACTTGGGTAATTATTAGGATTTAATGAAATCTGATGTAGTCAACACGGGTTCAATAATCAAGGTTGATTAAGAGATAGAGATCATTGTTTACTAACAGAAGAACCTTATGAAAAGTATCAAATATATAAGTATTTTTTAAATAATTAATTATACAAAATTTCCAAGTCGGTTGACTTATTAGACATACTCTAGTTAAGTTGTTTGTAAACACAGAAATATCGGTACTAGTCGCCCGATTCTACCCGAACTATTATAGTGCGTTCAATACCCCTAGCCAAGTTGATAATCCGCAATCGTTAACGCTAGTAGAAAACTTCATATGTACGGGAATGACGTCTACTCAACGCTCAGTCACGTGGTCAGAACAAAAGATTGGGGGGCGTGTCCAACTCGAGGCGTTCGACGCAAGCGAAACGGTTGTAACTTGGCTAGGGGGCAGAACTGGCGATTGCGCCGTTTGCGTACGACTCACGAGCGGTGCATTCGCCATCACGACCTAGACTATGACGTTCATAGTAAGATTGTTTTAATCTTGTTTCAGTGTGAGTAAGATGGCGCTAGACTACCTGCATAGCTCTGTCTCACCCACACTGACAACTTAAGCAATTATAATTATTTATTTATTTTATTTATGCAGCATCTCCTTTCACAATGACATAGTAAACATATGTATTTATGTATATATTATATAAGTATGTATTTATATATGTATGTATGTTTATGTATTATTTTATTCATATTATTTATTTATTTTATTTTTTAATTGTGCACTGGATCTTACCCTCTACTGTGATTTCTCTCTATCACTCAATGGTTTGCTGGAAGAAAACTCAACTTTGAGTTAAGCTCGCCTATGTACATGAACTCTCTGATGTCCACATATTTTGTTATCTATCATGGTGTACAATAAAGAATTAAGCGTTATATTTTTCCTTTATTTCTTTTTTCTTTGATATTAATTGAGGATACACTTTATTTATTTATTTAATCTTCATGCAACAAATGATACAAGGGCGGACTTAATGCCTTAGGCATTCTCTTCCAGTCAACCTAGGTTACACTTTCACACATTGAATTGAATATTGATTGATTGTTCACTCATTTGTTTTCTTATCGGTCACCACGCTCAAAAAACAAATGAGTGGGGGGTGTTAGGTTATTTGCGTTACGGAATTTCTGGATTTGGTCTCCACGCTCAAGGACCGCGATAGAAGCTATGCAATAGCTTAAAATAAAACAATCTTACTTTGAACATTATGGTAACCCGGCTGGACGCAACTTTGAACGATTTTGTACTTGCACTGATGGCTATCCCACCTACATAAATTACTATAAAATTTCACTTTTATGAATCTAGAATTTACATAACGACAGTGGAAAGGTAAAATCGACTTATTTTACAAAAAAAATAAGTTATACAATGTAATTTTTATTATGAAAATTCTGATTATAGTTTGTTCAGCATCAGTAACTAAATGGATTCCAATAGTTTTTACACCATGTTATTTATTTATTTTTTCCAAAAATATTAAAAACACACACACACACACACACAGGCCACGGCAGGTCATAGCAGGTATTAGGTACTAGCAGACAAGTGGGTGCAAGTTCAAAACAACCCCTCAGTTGCCTGGATGACTCGGATGTATTTTTGCTGACATAACAAGCTTATAACTTTGTGATGTTTCATGATACAGTTAGGAAGTTTCGCATATAGTAAAAATAATGTCGTATTACTCTTTTTCGACCAAAGTGGCTGTTAAGCCATTTTACCTTTCCACTGTCGATAAGTAAAATTGAATGGTATGTGTTACTAAGCGCGAATCGCGAAAATGACAACCAATTTGGATGTACTGTTTCTTAACTTTGTTGGATATTGACTAAATAAAGAGAAAAAAAAAAAAAAAATTTGTATGGAACTATAAAAAAGACATAACAAAAATGCTGACAATATTAGACTTAAATGTCTATCCTTACTATTAGCTAATTTATTATTAGATAAGAAAAAAAAATTAAGACGTACAGTAAGAAAAAAAAAGACGTGTGGCACTCGGGGACTGCCGCGGTATAGCTTTTTTATCAACTTATGCAATTATAATTATTTATTTATTTTATTTATGCAGTATATTTTTCCTTTGTTTTTTTTTTTCTTTGATATTAATTCAAGTAACACTTTCTGAACGTGGTGACCTATAAGAAAACAAATGAGTGGGGGTGTTAGGTTATTTTCGTTACGGAATTTCTGGATTCGGTCTCCACGCTCAAGGCCCTAAGCCCAAGCTTAAAAAATGTGACTCAGGAAGCGCTGTTATAGGGGCCCAGCCGGGTCTAAGCCTACTGGGGCCAGGGTTATCCGAAAGGGAACTCGAGCCCCGGTATGAAGGCTAGAAGGAACGGGGTGGGCTTTTAGTCAGTAAGAGTCTGACACTATCTCCCGCTCCGCCCAAGAGCGGGGGTTGTCATTGGATGATTTTTCCCACTATAAAAAAAGGAAGCGCTGTTATATTTTGATAAAAGTGTAGAAAGTTTATCATTGCGTCCGAAGCGGAATTCCCACGAGTGACGACAGCAACAGTGACAAATTTACGCGTGTCATCAAAGTCAAAGTCAAAAGTCAAAGTCAAAAGTTTTTTATTTCACATAGGCCTACATGTGCACTTATAAAACGTCAGAAGTTAGTGCACGGTTCCAAATTGGTCGTTTCCTATGGAGAAGAACCGGCAAGAAACTCCATGGTTATTTAAAAAAGTGGTTGTTTTTACAATATTGATAGATATAATGTAAGAACAGTGCATCTAACACGTGTATCTAACTACTTTTTGCTATACACTATGAAGAAATGATTAAACGGGGGTTGACCGGCGACTCATGGGGGTTGACTGCGCTTAGATACATATAAAGTTATCGGCATGAATATTGAGCGCTGGCTTCAAGTTGCGCAGTTGTCAAATATTCGGTCTCTTTAGTGGTGCGACGTGAGACGCGGGGGCGGGGGTTGTCAGTGATTGGCTTGCTGCGCCATCGTGTCATAGACGTCACTCGTGATTCGTTCCTTGATTAATGTATCTAATAACGACGATTGGCTCGCCAATGTATGGAATGCGCAAAGCTATCCCCACTCTGACGCCGAGCGCTCAATATTTGTGCCGATAACTATAACAACAGTGTGGCGGGGGAGAGCACAGGCACGGCACTGCACTAGTGCGGAAATCAGCCAAGTTTAAGCGGTGAGATAAGAACGAGTAAGTGTATTGTAAAATAAATTGCGCAAATTGTATCAAGTGCGACTCGCACTTGACGGGTCTTCGTTATTCCTGGTCTCACTTGACTGTATTATCGATTTTACGATAAGCAAAAAGTAACGCTAAAAACATACGTTTCTCGTATGAGATACCCCTTAATTATAAATTTTTGTATATTATGATTAGTTTGTTACTTAAAGCAATAATTTAACGTGCCTATTTTATGTTTTTTGACAGCTAATTAAATTAATCAGACATACAAAAAACGGTGCCATTTAAATGGTAGTCCAAATGATACACCGTTAAATTTTAGTCGTTTTAATCCCGTGGAGGGTCGATCCGTTACATGAAACACTATCGATTTGTAAAGATAAAATTAAAAAATAAAGTACCTTTTTTCAAAACTCGTATTAATTTACGCATGTACGAAATTAATTTATTTAAGAAAACGTCAGCTGACCGAGTTCAATGACCTGTAGGTAGTTTGTACGCAACGCCGACTGTTAACTACAGGTCATTGAACTCGCATTGAAATGGTTGATTAGTCTACTTAGCTGCGTCAAAGACAACAAATATGTTTGTGTACTAATTTTTATTATTATTATGTTGTATGTTAATGTACTCGCTTAATGAAGTTTGGTAATTAAAATGAAAAAATGAATTTGTTACAGAGAAATAATAATTACTTTTTTGAATGAAACATTGTTTTTATTTTGATAAATCCTACATATTCACGCGTCACACTCAATGAGGGTAAGCCTACACTTTACAACTCTAAATTATTAAAGCTGAAACTGTAAGGGCTAACGCTGCCTTAAGGGCCAAGCGCCCGAAAAGTGCCATAAAACAGTGATTTTCTGAGGCCTACTCCTCCGTAACGGCTAGGTCAATGGGTTTGAAAAAAATACATGTTTATTATAGATTCATGAACAATAATATCAACATTTGATTTTTTCGTGCAATTAATACTTCTGTCAAAAAAAAATATTTAGCAATTTCGCAACTTCTCGCAACTTTTTCCTACTCCTTCGAAACGGCTTGGACCTTTAGAAACATTTTTCCACATAAAAATTGGTGGTTAAATATTCTTCAAAGTGAACATTGCATATGTAAATCAATCAATATCTCGCAAAGAAAATGGATTTAAAGCGTTTTCCGAGCGCTGCTGGCCGCAAATAAATGTACAGATTTGCGTACTGCCGCCTAGGCGAGTGCGAGAGTTGCGTTCACATAATTTCGGCCAGATGGTCCAAGGAACTATACGCCTTAAGAGACTGCTTTACCACTCGCCTATCGTAAACATCGAGCATGGTTTAAAAGCTTGTTACTTCATCTAACGCATCCAACGTGATGTTTGACGAAAAAGCAACGCGAAAAAAGAGTGATAATACCTGAAAATTCTGTTAGCATTCAGTAATTCCGTGATATACTCGAATATTGTATTTTTTTTAAACACTTAAAAGTTTTTGAAAAACATTGTCATTGTATAGAATCTTGACAAAATTTGCTAGGCTTGTATGTTGTACTTTTATGATTTTTTTTAATTTTTGAGTATATTATGAAGTGTCAAAGTTCATGCAAAATAGTAGATTTTTAGAGGTCTTAACTGGATTAGTTTTACACAAATTTATAAATAGATTTTCATAGAAGCCTAGATAATATCCACAAGATACTGTGTTTCCGAAATATCTAATGAAAAATATGTAATAACGTCATAATGGGGAAGATTTTTGCCATTTTTTCCCACTAGGTGTCGCTATTCTTATGATCCATTATGCTTATCTATGCAGCGTTATTTATAACTTTTTGGCATTCTATTAGATATAAATAATTAAAATGACGAACTGTGCAGGACCGGGATGCAAAGAAAATCGTAATCATTTATTCCCAAAAAATAAAAATAGGAAAAGATTGTGGGCTAAAGCAATAAAACGACCAGAATTGGTAAAATCCGAATCTACATATTTACGATTATGTGGGCATCATTTTACAGAAAATGATTTTAAAACTATGTTAATTATGTAGAGTAACACAGCATACTTTTCTCCTGCTTAGGAAAAATGGTCATAGAAAGGTACAAAAAGTTTATAAAATGAGCTAACAATATACTCACTCTCCAAAATATTCTTGTATTTGATGTTTATTTAATGGTGGCAATGGGGTATTGCTGTTTATATCTATAAAATAATCGTCTTTTGGTATGACCATAACTACGATTTGTACTGGTTCTGGGGGACAGATTTATCGGTGAAGTTAAAATTTATATCATACAGAATTCTACAAAAACAGAAGATAGCTTAGCTTTTGATTTACACAAACAATAATAAACAAGTGGATGAAAGTTAGGGTCAAGAGCTTATTGTTAATCAGTAAAAACATTCACCAAGAAAATATAAAATACAGCAGTATTTTTTTTTACTTTTATTTACTAACCTCTCTACAAGGTCTGCCTTTCTTCCACTACAGGTCGCACCCCTCTTTAATTCCTCTTTGAGCTGATTTAATATCCAGGTACAAACATCGTCAATACAAAAATATTTCATACAATTTCATAAGAACCGCTCCGAACCACAGAATGTAAATAGATCATACGCGTAGCGCCCTCTGAACACAAAATCTTCCCCATTGCGTAAGAGCGGTTGTATGAAAAACAGTGAAAATGTATGTCGAGATGCATCCCCTTCAGCGGGTACCCGTCGCGCGTTTCATATGTGACAGTAGCAGAAACTGGATCATTAACTGCGCAGTGTCGCTATTTCAAGTTTAAGGGTCAACTCACACCGAAAGAGCGGCGAAGGGCAGGGAAGCGCAGCGCAGTTTCAGTGTCATATGAATTTTAACTTTATTTTTATTGCTACAATACTTATTATCGCATGAGAAACTCGAACGAGTCGCGCGGATGCCCGCGGGGCCGCGGGAATTCCGGCGAATTCTATAAACGGTAAACGGGTCGCGATAATAAGTAATAGAGAAATGAAAATAAAGTTAAAATTCATATGACACTGAAACTGCGCTGCCCTTCGCCGCTCTTTCGGCGTGAGTTGACCCTTACGGTATGCATGTAGTCGTGCCGACGGACAAAATGTTTTACGTAGCAAAACGAGCGCATATGCATATGCAGCGTCGGCCCTTAGTGTTGGAGGTGTCCCACTTGTGATCTTTTTTAAATAATTTGGGAAATGAAATATCACATGGTGTATGTTTATCAGTTGTCTAGTACTCATAACACAAGCTCTGCTTAGCTTGGGACTAGATGGCTTTAAGTGAAAGTTGTGGAATATTATTATTTTTTTTTTTTACTCCACAACTATCACACAGCGCCGTCTAGTCCCAAGCTAAGCAGAGCTTGTATTATGGGTACCAGACAACTGATAAACACACTTATATATTTCTAAATACATACATATTATAGATAAATTACACCCAGACACAGAACCAATGATCATGCTCATCACACAAACATTTGTCCTGGATGGGAATCGAACCCACGACCTCCGGCATAGCAGTCAGGGTCACTAACCAAAGTATTATAGTAAATAAAATGCGTGCGTGTTGCCAGTGATGACATGGCTCCGAAACGTGGTCGCTCACAATGGTCCTCATCAGAAGGCTTAAAGCCACCCAAAGAGCAATGGAAAGGGCAAGCTCGGGGTTTCCTTGCTTGATCGAAAAAAAAATGAAGATATCCGCAGGAGAACTAAGGTTGCCGACATAGCAAAAAGAATTGCTAAACTTAAGTGGCAATGGGCAGGGCACATTGCTCGCAGAACAGATGGCCGTTGGGGCCGAAAGGTTCTGGAGTGGCGACCGCGTACCGGAAGACGCAGCGTTGAAAGACCTACAAGGTGGACCGATGACCTGGTGAAGGTAGCGGGAAACCGATGGATGCGGGACGCACAGGAACGTTCGTTGTGCCGACGCTTGGGGGAGGCCTATGTCCAACAGTGGACGTGTATCTGCTGAAATGAAATACTCGAACATATAAACAATTAACAGTAACATTTATTGTCATAATATAAAAACAATATTATATAATATCTTGTTGGTGTTGATAATAAGACGATAATTCCTCTTCAAGTTTATCCTTTTCACAGACTTCTCGTAAATGACGGTTGAGTTTACTTTTACCCTGAAACAAAATGAAAATAATAACGTAGTAAAAAAAACCTGAGTATAAAATGATAGAACATTTTTTTTAGGTTTTGCACTTAGATACTTGATGGCGAATGAATGCCCATACTGTACCCCTAGCCAAGTCGCTAATCTGCAATCGGTAACGCTAGTAGAAAGCTTCAAATGTACGGGAATGACGTCATCTCAACGCTCATTCACATGGTCAGAACAAAAGAATTGGCGGCGCGGCCAACTCGTAGCGTTCGGCGCAAGCGAAACGGTTGTAACTTGGCTAGGGGAGCTGGTGTATGATGGCTCGTACTGGTGTATGATGGCTCGTACTGGTGTATGATGGCTCGTACTGGTGTATGATGGCTCGTACTGGTGTATGATGGCTCATATTGGTGTATGATGGCTCGTACTGGTGTAAGATGGCTCATATTGGTGTATGATGGCTCATAGTGGTGTATGATGGCTCATACTGGTGTATGATGGCTCATACTGGTGTATGATGGCTCATACTGGTGTATGATGGCTCATACTGATGTATGAATGCCCATATTGGTGTATGATGGCTCGTTCGTGCGCTTTCTGTGCTTAATGCTCTTCTGACTCTAACACTAGAGTGTGACTTGTTTGCTGGGAGATTGATAGATGTGTGTCATGAATGTTTGAGGTTTTGTGAGAGGATAGATGAAAAGGCCTTATGATGGCCCTAGATGGTGAATGATGGCTCTAGATGGTAAATGATGGCTCTAGATGGTGAATGATGGCTCTAGATGGTGAATGATGGCCCTAGATGGTGAATGATGGCTCTAGATGGTAAATGATGGCTCTAGATGGTGAATGATGGCTCTAGATGGTGAATGACGGCCCTAGATGGTGAATGATGGCCCTGAATGGTGAATGATGGCCCTAGATGGTGAATGATGGCCCTAGATGGTGAATGACGACTCTAGATGGTAAATGATGGCTCTAGATGGTGAATGATGGCCCTGGATGGTGAATGATGGCCCTAGATAGTGAATGACGGCCCTAGATGGGGAATGATGGTGCATACTTATTTATTTATTTATTATTATAAGCACATACAATTGTTTTAACAGGTATACCCAAGGTAACCAAGGTAGTCGAGAAATAGCCTAAACTGGTGCATGATGGCCTAAGCAGCCGAGACCCACCTTAAAGCTGTTCCCGCACAGGTGGCACACAGCGAGGGCGGGGTGGTGCGGCGCGGTGTGCGCGCGCTCGTGCCGCGTCAGCGACTTCCTGGAGCTGTAGCGCGCGTGGCACGCGCCGCACGCGAACTGCTTCGTCGACGAGTGCACGCTCGACACGTGCGAGGCGAGCGCGCGCGCGTTAGGACACGGTCGACTGCAGACTGGGCACTCGTACCTGTGGAAAGAGATAAGTGTTATCTTCAGTGTTCATGTGAGGGTCAACTCACACCGAAAGAGCGGCGAAGGGCAGCGCAGTTTCAGTGTCATATGAATTTTAACTTTATTTTCATTTCTATAATACTTATTATCGCATGAGAAACACGAACGAGAGAATTCCCCGGAATTCCTGCGGCGTCGCGGGCATCCGCGCGACTCGTTCGAGTTTCTCATGCGATAATAAGTATTATGGTAATGATAATAAAGTTAAAATTCATATGAAACTGAAACAGCGCTCCGCTTCGCTGCCCTTCGCCGCTCTTTCGGTGTGAGTTGACCCTGACGGTGATGCGCCATCGGTACAGAAATGTTTCCAGAATACATGCGGCCAGGAATAGTAATCTCGTACATATTGACAAATGAATCTGCTAAAACTTTGGCAGTTTATTTGATCAGTGTTCTACCATTATAACGTTATTTATTTATTTAGGATCTCCAACAAAGGATGTACACAATATTTGTATCTTATAATATTAGTGGTTCCAGTATCTTTTTGGTGTACTCCTTCACTTATAGGAGACCACAGCATGCAAAAAATAATTTAAACAATTATGCTAACAAAAGTGCAATTTTAAATTAAATTTACAAAATAATAATAATAATAATTAGAATTCTATTAACAAGTAATAATACAATAAATTAAATTAAATTATATCTTGTAAACATTTTTAGGGTTCCGTAGTCAACTAGGAACCCTTAAAGTTTCGCCATGTCTGTCTGTCCGTCTGTCTGTCCATCCTCGCTTAATCTCTGGGACCGTTAGCACTAGAAAGCTGAAATTTGGTACCAATATGTATATCAATCACGCCAACAAAGTGGTAAAATAAAAATTTACACTTTCACACACTGAATTGAGTTTTGATTGATTGTTCACTCATTTCTTATCGGTCACCACGCTCAAAAAACAAATGAGTGTGTGAATTTCTGGATTCGGTCTCCACGCTCAAGGCCCGCGATAGAAGCTATGCAATAGCTTAAAAATTATAAAGCTTGTTTTTTTAAAAGCCTCGCAAAAACAAGAAGGAACAAGGTGGGTCTTTTAGTCAGTAAGAGTATTACGACACTATCTCCCGCTCCACCCAAAAGCGAGGGATGTCAATGCATGATTTTTACCACCATAAAAAAAGGGCTTTCTAAAATTTACTCCCTAGTGGGATTAAATGGGAGTTCTAATCCCATTAGGAAGTAAATTTTAGAAAAACCTATCTTAGTGCTGGCCTAAGTCATAAAACAAAACCTGCTCACGCCCCTAGGCTCTGTAGTTTTTAAACTGCGCGTTCATCATCATCATTTCAGCCGATACACGTCCACTGTTGGACATAGGCATCCCCCAAGCGTCACCACATCGAACGTTCCTGTGCGTCCCGCATCCATCGGTTTCCTGCTACCTTCACCAGCTCATCGATCCACTTTGTAGGAGGCCTTCCAACACTGCGCGTTGTTTTATTATAAACCTACCTAAATATAGATGAATATGAATACTACTTAAAAACAAATTAAAAAGCTTTTACTTTTAACAATATTTTCATTTTAACACATCAGAAATTTATATTTAGTAAAAATATAAAACAAAAAGAATCGCCCGAACAGGGACTTGAACCCTGGACCCTTGGATTAAAAGTCCAATGCTCTACCGACTGAGCTATCCGGGCCGTATAGTGTATGTTGAAATAAGTAAACATAGTATGTATAAAGTTTTAAATTGTGTAGATATTAATAATGTAACGAATATTCACATTAGCAAATATTCGCAGAATTCACAAGAAACATGCAAATATTTGGCATTTTTTTTTGTCCAAAAAGAAGATATTTAAGTATTGATTGAACGGATATAGAATGATAATCTATAATATAAAAATGAATCGCAAAATGTGTTGGTAAGCGCATAACTCAACAACGCCTGGACCGATTTCGCTAATTTTTTTTTGTTGTGTTCGTTATTATGAGGAAAAGGTTCTTACGGGAAAAAAAATGAAAATTAGGGTAGTGCAGGGTAGAGTAGGGTAGAGTAAGGTAGAGGAGGGTAGAGTAGAGTAGGGTAGGGTAGAGTAGGGTAGAGTAAGGTAGAGGAGGGTAGAGTAGAGTAGGGTAGGGTAGAGTAGGGTATAGTAGGCTGAAGTAGGGAAGAGCGGGAGCGAAGCCGCGCGGGCAAAAGCTAGTACAATATAATATTATTGCGGCTACGGTGGCCACCCTTAATATGGTGGGGATCGTTGAAGGCAGCCTTTCAGATTAAGACAAAGTTAATTTCAGTACATGCAAAAAAGTGTATATTCAATAGTCTGACTATTTGAGCGTGGCTTAAGCAAATGGGCAAGTCATAAAGTTGGTTGTAACTTGTAAGGCTTCTGTTATTATTACTTTGATAAGTTTTTGGGCTCCTGCTGTTATGCAGATTAGTATGAGATGGTCTTTTGAAGAAAGAATCACACAGATTTGAGTGGACCTGTCAAGTCAGTGCTAGCATTTGTCAGTACTCGCAAAGCTCAACTCAGGACTGCTAATTACTTTGAATAATTTCCCACATTAATAAAAAAAAAGACGTGTGGCACTCGGGGACTGCCGCGGTAAAGCTATTGCATAGCATTTTTTATCAACTTATGCAATATACCTCGCCAACAGCTGCTTAACCCCACCCATCCAAAACCAGACCTCGCCAACAGCTGCTTAACCCCACCCATCCAAAACCAGACCTCGCCAACAGCTGCTTAATCCCACCCATCCAAAACTAGATCTCGCCAACAGCTGCTTAACCCCACACATCCAAAACCAGACCTCGCTAACAGCTGCTTAACCCCACCCATCCAAAATGAGATCTTGCCAAAACCTGCTTATCCCCACCCATCCAATACCAGACCTCGCCCACAGCTGCTTAACCTCTTCCATCCAAAACCAGACCTCACCAACAGCTGCTTAACCTCTTCCATCAAAAACCAGACCTCGCTAACAGCTGCCATCCAAAACGCCGACAGCTGCTTTCATTCATTTGTTTTCTTATCGGTCACCACGCTCAAAAAACAAATGAGTGGGGGGTGTTAGGTTATTTTCGTTACGGAATTTTTGGATTCGGTCTCCACGCTCAAGGCCCGCGATAGAAGCTATGCAATAGCTTAATAATAACTAAATACCTACACTTTAACTTGAGACTGGCATAACGTACGACCCGAACAAAACAAAATGATAAATCAACATAAGTATTGATTCAGGTGCCATTTACCGATTTCTGTTTATATAATAACTAATTGTTTTAATTAAACAAAAGCGAATTGTATTGCGCAGTTGTCCACAAAATAGATAGGTACAGAAGACAATCTCATGTGTGTACTTCACTTTTTATACCTACGCTCGGTGGACGCACACTAATGAGCGTTTGAGCCGGAACTGTTCGACGAGCGGGCCGAGGCGCTCCGAGATATCGTGTCCGTGAGCGGTGTCTATGTGTGCGTTGTGAGAGCGCGCACAGTATGTAGATTGACTTCTGTAACTATCTATTTTGAGCCAGAACTGTTCGACGAGCGGGCCGAGGCGCTCCGAGATATCGTGTCCGTGAGCGGTGTCTATGTGTGCGTTGTGAGAGCGCGCACAGTATGTAGATTGACTTCTGTAACTATCTATTTTGAGCCAGAACTGTTCGACGAGCGGGCCGAGGCGCTCCGAGATATCGTGTCCGTGAGCGGTGTCTATGTGTGCGTTGTGAGAGCGCGCACGGTATGTAGATTGACTTCTGTAACTATCTATTTTGAGCCAGAACTGTTCGACGAGCGGGCCGAGGCGCTCCGAGATATCGTGTCCGTGAGCGGTGTCTATGTGTGCGTTGTGAGAGCGCGCACAGTATGTAGATTGACTTCTGTACCTATCTATTTTGTGGTTGAGCCTGTGGATTTTTTTTTATTTACACTAATATAATAAAGAGGTAAAGTTTGTGTTTTTGTTTGTAGGAGGTAATTTCTGGAAGTACAGGTCCGACTGCTAGAATTTTTTCACCGATAGAAAGCTGCTTTATTCCTGAGTGACATAGGCTATGTTTTATAAACGCGGGCGAAGCTGTGGGCAAAAGCTAGTTGTATATAAATCAGTGCTTGACTGCGATCCCACCTGATGGTAAGCAGTGATGCAATCGTTGATGGTGAGGCGCACTAGTTTATTAAGAGCCTATTCACTCTAGCCTTGAAGACACTCAAATTATAATCGTACAGGAAGACCGCAGCAGATAAATTGTTCCAGTCCTTCGATGTACGTGGTATAAACGGAGAGGCGAAACGCTTTAAAAAAATTAAGAGAATATTTTCAAAGCTAAATTGAACACCAACATAAAATTGTGAGCAATGTTGGGCATACACAATGGCTCATGGTGGTCTACAATCGTCAATGCAGGCCCTCAATAGCCCATCATAGCCCATGCTGGCCCACGATGGCCAATGATGGCCCATGGTGGCTCACAGTGGCCCATGCTGGCCCACAATGACCCATGCTGGTACACAAAGGTCCATACTGGCCCACAATGGCCCACAGTGCTCCATGCTGGCCCAGAATGGCCCATGCTGGCACACATTGGCCCAAGCTGGCACACAATGGCCCATGCTGGCACACAATGGCCCACGCTAGTCCTTGCTGGTCCGACTAGGCACCGTTCACGACTAACTAACTACGCAAGTAACTCACGCTCGCTGCTGGTGGTTGGCGGACTGTCTCTGGTGCGCCAGCAGACTCTTCCTGCTGGAGTAGCCGACGCCGCATGACGTACAGTAGTGCTGCTTAGTTTGTGCTGTGGCTGGCTCCGAGTGCTTCTTCTTATGTTGGGCCAACGTGTATGGACTGCTGAAGATCGATGGACACTGGTCGCAGCTGAATTTGCGGTGGATGTGTTTTCTGGAAGAAAGAAAATGTAGGTTTTAATTATAGAGAAAGAAAGAAATAAAAAAAGACGTGTGGCACTCAGGGACTGCGGCGTTAAAGCTATTGCATAGCATTTTTTATCGACTTATGCAATATACCTCGCCAACAGCTGCTTAACCCCACCCATCCAAAACCAGACCTCGCCAACAGCTGCTTAACCCCACCCGTCCAAAACCAGACCTCGCCAACAGCTGCTTAAACCCCACCCATCCAAAACCAGACCTCGCTAACAGCTGCTTAACGCCACCCATCCAAAATGAGACCTTGCCAACAGCTGCTTATCCCCACCCATCCAATACCAGACCTCGCCATTAGCTGCTTAACCTCTTCCATCCAAAACCAGACCTCGCTAACAACTAACTCATTTGTTTTCTTATCGGTCACCACGCTCAAAAAACAAATGAGTGGGGGGTGTTAGGTTATTTTCGTTACGGAATTTCTGGATTCGGTCTCCACGCTCAAGGCCTGCGATAGAAGCTATGCAATAGCTTAAAACTATTTTGTTTGATGGAAAAGACGCAGTCTTGGACCAATTTCAGCTAGTAATATGTAACCAAGCATTATATGTAACACATAATATGATTTAAAAGAGTGTCCATGGAGTTTCTTGCACGTTCTTCTCCATAGAGACCTACTCTTTGGAACGTGCAATTTAGCTTCACTTTTCTTGGACTGACCGACATTTGACTATTCAAAAGTGCCTGTAAATGGTCTATTTGAAGTAAATTGTTTGATTTGATTTGATTTGACTACATTAGACTGACGGCGACGCACATTACACGCCTGATTTGTACGTAGAATGGCGTCGTCTAGTGTAAGCTCTACAAATCTATACCCTATCCGCGTCAAAATTAGAAATTTAAAGAATAATATAATAATAATTATTACTGTCCGTTCAACCGATTTTTACTTTTACTACATTGGCGGCATGACAAATGGCGGCTGCAGTAAATAGTTGGGATTGTATTAACCACTTCTTTGTTTTTAGATTTTCAAATTGAAATAAAAATATTTAAATTGTATATTCTTAATGCGAAGCAAGCGATAGTACAATAGCGGAAGCGGGGCTATGGCGGCGGGGGTGGATCTTGAAGGTTTGTTTTAGTAAATGTATTATGTTTAGTTAAAAACAAGAGTTATTGTTTATGATATTAGTAGTGCAGTCTTGCAAGGTTGTTTGTGTTTTAAAAATAACCCTGTGTATTTAAAAACCGGCCAAGAGCGTGTCGGGCCACGCTCAGTATAGGGTTCCGTAGTTTCCCGTCCGTCCCAATAAGTTTAACCACTTATGAGTTTAAAAAAATAGTTGCATATACGATTATACTACAAACTTAGTCCAGAAATTATTTTGTTAACCTTTTTGTCTTTTTTGTACAAAAACTGTTTTTTCCACTAAGTTCAAAATAATTTTCCTAGAAAGTCCTTATAAAGTTCTACTTTTCAGATTTTTTTCATATTTTCTAAACTTATGGTTCAAAAGTTAGAGGGGGGGGGAGGCACATTGTTTTTTACTTTTGGAGCGATTATTTCCGAAATTAATGACATTATCAAAAAAATATTTTAGTAAACCCCTATTCATTTTTAAATACCTATCCAAAAATATATCACACGTTAGGGTGGAAATTTAAAAAAAAAATCCACTTCCCACTTTACATATAGGGGGGCTCTACCCCAGTAAAACTTTGTTTTCAATTTTTATTTTACCACTTTGTCGGCGTGATTAGTACCAAATTTCAGGTTTCGAGTGCTAACGGTCACAGAAATTAAGCGAGGACGGACAGACAGACATGGCGAAACTATAAGGGTTCCTAGTTGACTACGGAACCCTCAAAATGATACCTTATTTTTGCTGGTCACGCTATAACTCAAGAACGTTTTTTGTTTTGTTCACCAGTAAACAGGGAAGGTTGTAAGTTGCGTAGAGTAGGATAGAGACTACTCTACTGACTACAATTGACGGGAGCGAAGCCACAGGCAAAAGCTAGTAAATAAATGAATATCTACTTACATCATATGTGTCCTCACAGCCGCTTGATTGTTATAGCTCTTCCCACAAACGCTGCAAGAATACGTCCTATTGCTAGTCTTAGACATATGAAACCTTTTCAAATGTTGCTGTAGACCGCTCGCATCCCTGAAAAAAATAGATATAGGTAAAAATAGATATAGGTAAAATAGATATAGGTAAAAATAGATATAGGTAAAAATAGATATAGGTAAAAATAGATATAGGTAAAATAGATATAGGTAAAAATAGAAATAGGTAAAAAATAATAACATAGCATAGTCGGCCTTATAATGTTCCCACTGTTTGGACTCAAGCCTCCTCTCTAGGAGAGGGAATGGGCCGTAATCTACTACACGGGCCCAGTGCGGGCTGGTGGATGTCACATGTCTTCGAATTTTTTGGTTCTAAGTAATGCCGGTTTCCTCACGATGTTTTCCATCGCCGTTTTGTGGGCAGTGGTGATGAAATAAATTACACAAACCGGCTGGCTGGTTTTGAACCCGCGACCGAAAACTCGTAAGTCGGGGCCGTTACCACTGCTCTTACTCGGCCACCACTGGTCATATTAACATATAGTGCTGCAAAATGCCACCTGGCAGCTTTGGACTCGGTGGAAAGGCGTGCGAAAAGGCTAATTGGTGATCCAGATTTGGTAAAGTCCAATCTAAAAAGCTTGCGGGCTTGCGGACGGCGAGCAATGGGTAGCTCGCTATCCGACCGTCCGGTAACTATTCGGACCGAGCTTGTCGTCGACGGCGCGCACTGTTCCGTGCGCCTCAAGGAGTTGTCAGCAACAGCAGGGGCCCAGCTCGTTCGAAGCCTACTGGTAGGTATTTTCAGCCCCGGTGTAAAGGCTCGAAGGAACGGTGTGGGTTTTTTAGTCAGTAAGGGTGTGACACTATCTCCCGCTCCGCCCAAGAGCGGGGAACGTCATTAGATCACTTTCCCACCGAAAAAAATAAATCTACAGAGCCTTAAGCACAGGTTTAGGGTAACCTTTCGGTGTTTTACAGGATGCATTTTGGAGAGTGTGCGCGGGAATTGCATGACTTGATTCCGCCATCTCAATTCTACCATAGGGCAACCCGGTGTAAGGCAAGTGTCCACCCTTACGTTGTTGAAAACTCTACGGTCCGAACTAAGCGTTTCGCCTCGTCGTTTATACTGCGCACATCGAAGAACTGGAACCATTTGCCTGCTGCGGTCTTCCCGTCTGATTATCAATTGAGTGTCTTCAAGGCTTGAGTGAATAGGCTCTTAATAAACTAGTGCGCCTCACCATCAACGATTGCATCACTGCTTACCATCAGGTGGGACCGCAGTCAAGCACTAGTTTATATATATACAGATAAAAAAAAAATATTATTTTGAGTTTATGCGGAACCCGAATATAGTTTGTTCAGAATCAGTAACTAAATGAATTCCAATAATTTTAACACCATGTTATATTTTTTTCCCAAAATGTTTAAAAAGGTCACAAGTGGACGCCACCGACACTAAGGGTGAGTTGCACCATTTAACTATAACGATTGGTTAAACCATAACCAGCCGTGAAACGGCCGCCTATTGGTCAATTCGACGATTTGACAACTGTTAGGAGGCCGGCGACAGATGAATTTTCATACAAACGTAATACCATGCTCATTTGCAGTTGGAGCATATTTCCAACATATTATGATGATATCCGGTTATAGACAATGTTTATCTAGGTTCCTACGTCGAGAATATTAGAAATATTGTTATTTTTAATACAGAAAAAGCCAAATGGCATGTTTTGTTGTTGTTTGTATGTTTCCATGCCATTTGGCTTTTTCTGTATTAAAAATAACAATATTTCTAATATTCTCGACGTAGGAACCTAGATAAATATTGTCTATAACCAAATATCATCATAATATGCTGGAAATATGCCCCAACTGCAAATGAGCGTGGTATTACGTTTGTATGGAAATTCATTTGCCGCCGGCCCCTTAACGGCTTTGTTATCGTTATAGTTAAATGGTGCAACTCACCCTATGTATAACACAGATTATAGCGGGTTTTAGGCGCCATCTAACAGCTGGGTGCAAGTGTAAAACAACCCCTCAGTCGAATAGATAGCCCGGTGACCTTGTATTTTTACTGACATAAGTTTGAAATGTTTCCGTCACATATCTACGCGTATAACTTGATACTTACTATGTTGACTTATTTCAAGATATACTTCAAGGCCCGGATAGCTCAGTCGGTAGAGCATTGGACTTTTAATCCAAGGGTCCAGGGTTCAAGTCCCTGTTCGGGCGATTCTTTTTGTTTTTTATTTCTTTTTGTTATATTTTTTTTAGACTAATTTTTTTACTGATAAGTTAAATAAAAAATATTTATAAACAGATTTGTGGCGACATCTATATGACCAGATAGGAACTAAAATAAAAAAATCTTGACGCGATTAAAACGTATATAAAATTCTATAATCTAAATATCGGGCAGTTGCCCAGACCAAACATAACACATGTCTGGTCGGAGAATGATCTCTTTGCAACGGCGGTTTGCGGGACTTTACACTGTGTTCTTCAAATCTCTAGAGATTCTTCTCAACTATTACTCACAAAGTCACGAGCTCTTTTAAAAGTTTTAAGTGTGTTAGTAAGAACTTATGTAAAATACATCAGTCAACTGCATCAGATTAAATTGTAAACTGACTCCATAAAAAACTTTTTACAAAAAAAATATAACCGACTTCAATGTTAAAAAACACTGAAAAGTATAAAATAACTTTAATTTCGAAAGTCGGTGTTTACATAATAGTTTTTTCTCTTCGTTATTTAACACCGACTTCCGAAATTAAAGTTATTTTATTCTTTAAAGTTTTTTAACATAGAAGTTGGTTTCTTTTTTTTTTTTTTGGAAAAAGTTTTTTTTTACATTTTCTAGTTATATTACTACCACTAAAAAGTACCCCTCAGACGGTTAGATTACATTAATTTTTTTTTCCTTCTGGCTTCATAATCAGATCAGTTGAATACATCGCCCCCCCTTTTTCTGACAGTCAGTCATCAACTACACGTATAAATAAAGCAACTTTACTTGTAACCACAGTTCTGCTGATTCTATGAGGAGTACTGTTCCATATCTTCGAAGTTCATTATCAGATAATAACAATATTTCTATGGGACCAACTTGGAAGCATAAACTTCCAATCAAAAAAATATTTTTTAAATCGGTCTACAATTGACCGAGATATCGGTGAACATACATAAAAAAAAACATACATTCAGCCGAACATAGGACCTCCTCCTTTTTGAATTCGGTTAAATATGACAATGCCTGTGGAGAAGTCACGTGACATGTGATGTCATTGCCATACACTTTGTACCTACTTATACCCTATTCGTGTTAAGGCGTATAGTCCCTTTTTTTTTTATCTGTTATAAACTAGTACTTGACTGCGATCCCGCCTGATGGTAAGCAGTGATGCAATCGATGATGGTGAGGCGCACTAGTTTATTAAGAGCCCATTCACTCTAGCCTTGAAGACACCCAAAATATAATCGGACGGGAAGACCGCAGCAGGCAGACTATTCCAGTTCTTCGAAGTACGCGGTATAAATGACGAGGCGAAACGCTTAGTCCGGACCGTAGATGTTTCAACAACGTAAGGGTGGATACTCGCCGTGCGTCGGTTTGTCCGATGATAGAAATGTGATGGCGGAATCAAGTCATGCAGTCCCTTGAACCATCTGACCAAAATTATGTGGACGCAACTCTCGCACTCGCCTAGGCGGCAGTACGCAAATCTGTGCATTTATTTGCGGCCAGCAGCGCCCGGAAAGCGCTTTAAATCCAATTTTTCTGCGAGATATTAATTAAAGAAAGAAAGAAAGAAAAAAGAAAGAAAATACGTTTATTTGGCACACAGGTACACACAATGATATAAAAATGTATTATAGTATGGGATCTTAAACTTAAAATATATCTACATTTACATTTGCAATGTTCACTTTGAAGAATATTTAACCACCAATTTTTATGTGTAAAAATGTTTTTAAAGGTCCAAGCCGTTTCGAAAGAGCAGGGAAAAGTTGCGAAGTTACTATTTTTTTTTTTTGACAAATGTATTAATAGCACGAAAAAATCAAATGTTGATAATGTTGTTCATGAGTCTTATATAAACATATATTTTTTTCAAACCTATTTACCTAGCCGTGACCGAGGAGTAGGCTACAGAAAGTCACTGTTTTATGGTACTTTTCGGGCGCTTGGTCCTTAAGAATAGAAATTTAAAGAGACATTTTATACTATCTGGTCAGCCGATTTTAGGTTCCGTTTCTGGAGGGAGCGTAGCATGCAGAGGGTAGTACGTAACGACTGTCTAATATCTACATTCTACATGCACCACTAATTTTCAATTATTGAACTATTCATACGAAGAGATGGCTCAAAAGACTTAGTATCCAAGCCAGAAAAGATGGCCTAAAGGACTTAGTAGCCAAGCCAGAAAAGATGGCTTAAAGGACTTGGTATCCAAGCCAAAAAAGATGGCTTGAAGGACTCAGTATCCAAGCCAAAAACGATAGCTTAAATGACTTAGTATCTAAGCCAGAAAAGATGGCCTGAAGGACTTAGTATCCAAGCCAGTAAGATGGCTTAAAGGACTAAGTATCCAAGCCAGAAAAGATAGCTTAAAGGACTAAGTATCCAAGCCAGAAAAGATAGCTTAAAGGACTTAGTATCCAAGCCAGAAATTATGGCTTAAAGGAATTAGTATCTAAACCAGAAAAGATGGCATAATGGACTAAGTATCCAAGTTAGAAATGCAGATAGATACGCAACGACTGTCTAATATCTAGCTGCATCTAGTTAGAGCCCATACACAAGAGCGGCATGTTGCCAACGTCAGAGATGAGGACGAGGCAGCTGTTGACGCGACATCGGCGGCGGAGTGTCGTTCCAACAGAACTTGACAACTTGAAGATCAGCGGCGGGCGTCGTGTGTATCAAATCTCAATACAGGTCGACGTATCGAAAAAACATACTCACTGAAACACTCTGCCACACAGATGGCAGGTGGCCGCGGACACGTTATCGTGACAATACTTGGCGTGCGTGCGGGTCTGCCTGGCGCGGATGTGCTCGGAGCAGCGGCCGCAGCGGTAGCGCACCGCGTGCAGAGCGACGTGCGAGCGGAGCACGGCGCCCGTAGCGAAGCGGAGGGAGCATAGCATGCAGAGGGTCGTACGTAACGACTGTCTAATATCTACCTTCATTCTACATGCACCACTAATTTTCAATTAATGAACTATTCATACGAAGAGATGGCTTAAAGAACTTAGTATCCATGCCAGAAAAGATGGCTTAAATGACTTAGTATCGATGCCACAAAAGCTGGATTCAAGGACTTAGTAGCCAAACCAGAAAAGATGGCTTAAAGGACTTGGTATCCAAGCCAAAAAAGATGGCTTGAAGGACTCAGTATTCAAGCCAGAAAAGATGACCTGAAGGACTTAGTATCCAAGCCAGAAAAGATGGCCTAAAGGACTTAGTATCCAAGCCAAAAAAATGACGATAAAGTATAAAACTATACTCACTGAAACACTCTCCCACACAGATGGCAGGTGGCAGCGGACACGTTATCGTGACAATACTTGGCGTGCGTGCGGGTCTGCCTGGCGCGGATGTGCTCGGAGCAGCGGCCGCAGCGGTAGCGCACCGCGTGCAGAGCGGCGTGCGAGCGGAGCACGGCGCCCGTAGCGAAGCGGAGGGAGCATAGCATGCAGAGGGTCGTACGTAACGACTGTCTAATATCTACCTTCATTCTACATGCACCACTAAT
Organism: Mythimna albipuncta; assembly: GCA_929112965.1. Taxonomy (NCBI): domain Eukaryota; kingdom Metazoa; phylum Arthropoda; class Insecta; order Lepidoptera; family Noctuidae; genus Mythimna; species Mythimna albipuncta. The sequence goes on along the minus strand of OV815985.1, from coordinate 5,246,433 downwards.
TTTCAATTAATGAACTATTCATACGAAGAGATGGCTTAAAGAACTTAGTATCCATGCCAGAAAAGATGGCTTAAATGACTTAGTATCAATGCCACAAAAGCTAGATTCAAGGACTTAGTAGCCAAACCAGAAAAGATGGCTTAAAGGACTTGGTATCCAAGCCAAAAAAGATGGCTTGAAGGACTCAGTATTCAAGCCAGAAAAGATGACCTGAAGGACTTAGTATCCAAGCCAGAAAAGATGGCCTAAAGGACTTAGTATCCAAGCCATAAAAAATGACGATAAAGTATAAAACTATACTTACTGAAACACTCTCCCACACAGATGACAGGTGGCCGCGGACACGTTATCGTGACAATACTTGGCGTGCGTGCGGGTCTGCCTGGCGCGGATGTGCTCGGAGCAGCGGCCGCAGCGGTAGCGCACCGCGTGCAGAGCGACGTGCGAGCGGAGCACGGCGCCCGTAGCGAAGCGGAGGGAACATAGACTGCAGAGGTATTCGCCGTTTGACTGGAAAGAGAAGAGAAGATTTTAGTTCTGGCGATTCGAATAAGATCATTTATTTAAGCCGTATAGTCCCTTGAACCATCTGGCTGAAATTAAATGGTCCCTACTTTCGTACCCGTCTAGGCGACGGTACGACTATCTGTGCATTTGTTGGCGGCCAGCTGCGCCCGGACAGAGCCCCGCTGACTTTTAAATACATTTTCTTTGCGAAATATTGATTGATTTACATAATAAATGCTATGTTCACTTTGAAGAATAATTAACTATCAATTTTTATGTGTAAAAACGTTTCAAAAGATCCAAGCCGTTTCGAAGGAGTAGGGAAAATTTGCGAATGTGAATTGTTGATTGTAATATTTTTTTTTAGACAAAAGCAAAAATCGCACGAAAAAATCAAATGTTGATAATGTTGTTCATGAATCTATAATATACTAATAATAAACATATATTTTTTTCAAACCTATTAACCTGGCCGTTACCGAGGAATAGGCTTCAGTAAGTCACTGTTTTATAGCACTTTCCGGGCGCCTTAAACTTTTGCTTTATGACTTTTAAGCTTTCAGATACCATCAATTTGAGACACAATAGTAAGACAATGGATGCGCGAACGTCGGCGTTCGCTTGGGGTTTAATGAATTAAAAACGTAAGTATCATATTTTAGTTCAGATTTTCATAAAACAATAAAAAAAAAATTTAACGTTCTGAATATTACGAACTCTATGCGAAGCAACCGGTAGTACAATAGCGGAGGAGAACGGTATTGGTCGGCGGGGGGGATTGATGCGCTTGCGTCACGTCATACAGATGTAGGTAGGTATAGCAAAATACAGAGTTGAAATGTATTAGATAGAATAATGAAATCAATATGTATGTATGTAAATAATTTTTTTTAATATATTGATAAACTCTAAACAATTTAGGGGCACCAATTTGTTTTTGCCCCAGGGCCCTTTTTTATGGTGGGGAAAATCATCCAGTGATAACCCCCGCTCTTGGGCGGAGCGGGAGATAGTGTCAGACTTTTACTGACTAAAAACCCACCCCGTTCTTTCTAGCCTTCATACCGGGGCTCGAGCTCCCTTTCGGATAACCCTGTCCCCAGTAGGCTTCGACCCGGCTGGGCCCCTGCTGTTGCTGACAACTCCTTGCGGCGCGCGGGAACCAGCCCCAGGGCCCTTTGTCATCTAGCTACGCCACTGGTGGGGAACCCCCGCTCTTGGGCGGAGCGGGAGATAGTGTCAGACTTTTACTGACTACAAACCCACCCCGTTCTTTCTAGCCTTCATACCGGGGCTCGAGCTCCCTTTCGGATAACCCTGTCCCCAGTAGGCTTCGACCCGGCTGGGTCCCTGCTGTTGCTGACAACTCCTTGAGGCGCGCGGGAACAGTGCGCGCCGTCGACGACTTGGGCTTGGTCCGGACAGTTACCGGACGGCCGGACAGCGAGCTACCCATTGCTCACTGTCCGCAAGCCCGCGTCTACGTTGGCCGGAAACCGGGATCAGAATCCCGGCGACGGCGGCGGCGATAACTCCGTTGCCTGATGCGTTCGGCCTCCTCCTTTGCGAGCATTACTGCTTCGCAGAAGTCGGCGACCGCCTGCCACTCCTCCTCGCTCCGGACCATGGCCTCAACCAAGGCCCGGCGCGAGAGGTCTCCGCCGCCGATCGCCCCCACGAGGGCACGGCGATGCTCCGCCCAAGCAGGGCACACCTCGACTGTGTGCTCCACCGTGTCCTCCGGGCGTTCCGCACAGCGGCGACACCCGGGCGTCACTTCCGCATGAATCGAGTGCAGGAATCTCCCGAACGAACCATGTCCGGTGAGTACCTGCGTCATGCGGAAGGTAAGGACGCCGTGAGGTCTTTCCAGCCACGCCTCAAAGAGGGGACTTACCGCCATGATTGTGGCGTGCCCATTTAGAAATAACCCTGCAGATATAAGTCAATAATATTGAAAAAATACTTACCTCTTCATGTCTCATCATATGTGCTTGATATGTATCCTTAAAAAGGAATCCTAAAGCACAGTTGTAACACTTAAACTCTGCTTCTAGATACTTCTTGCTCCTTCTCTGTGCTTCTAACTCTGCCTTCTGCTCTTCTGTAGACAGAACTATCTTCTCGAAATCATTCTTTTCATTCTTCTTTGATTTTTTCTTTTTTGTGGTATCTGAAATTTGTGTTTAATGAATTACTAATCTACATTGACATTATAAATAATAGATTCGAGAGGAAACCGGCATGTCCTAGAACCAAAAATTCGAAGACATGTGACATTCACCAACCCGCACTGGCTCGCGTGGTGGATTACGGCACAGTCCCTCTCCTAGAGAGGAGGCCTGAGTCCCAACAGTGGGAACATTAAAAGTCTGATTGTGCGAACATTATAAAGATAATTAAGATTTATTTAAAAAAGTACTGGTCCAATAGCTAACAACAAAACACTAATACTTTCTTTCTTTTCTTTTTAACATTTTTTCAGCTAGCTATCGGACCAGTACATTCAGAGATTACTTATTTCCTATAAACAAAAGAAAAAAAACTTTAATTACATCTTTATAATGTTAGCATAATCAGCTTTAACTGCTTTATTCTTAAGTCACATAGGCTATATTTAAAGTAAGCGAGAGAAGCCGCAGGCAAAAGCTAGTGAATTAATAAAATAATATTATATAGAGATAAAGTTTGTTTTTTCAGTTGTTTGTAGGAGGCAATCTCTGAAAGTACTGCCCCCCTAGCCAAGTTACAAACGTGTCGCTTGCGCCGAACGCTTCGGGTTGAACTTGCCGCCAATTCTTTTGTTCTGACCACGTGACTGAGCGTTAACACGACGTCATTTCCGTACATTTTAAGCTTTCTACAAGCGTTAACTATTGCAGATTAGCCACTTGGCTAGGGTCTACTGGTCCAATTGCAAAAAAAATGTTACCGATAGAAAGCTGCATTATGCCTGAGTGACAGGCTATATTTTTTATGCGCGGGCAAAGCCGCGGGGAAAGAGTGGCTTTAAAAAAAAAAATCGACTGAAGAAAATGAAGAAAAATACAACAGTTTTAAAAAGCTGTTGCCAGTGACTTCGCCCGCGTGAAAACAAAAAAAATGTTCCAAGGGTAAGTACATGGTCTAACAGTATGCCAAATTTAATTCAAATCTGTTCAGCCGTTCCAGCGTGAACAAGTAACAAACCAATTTTCGCATTTATAATATTAAGCGTAATTAGTCTGATGTGATCTACCTTGTTCTTCACCAGTTTCTTCATTACCACATTCATTTCTAATTTCATCTAAACATTCATTCCTTTGCTCTTCATAATATTCATAATTTATATCACATTCTTCTCCATCACCCGCTTTAGACTCCAAATCACCTTCTCCATCTTTATTCAATTCGTAATCAAAATTATGTTCATCATCAGAATGATGGACATCATTATTCGCAAACTGTTCATCATTGTTCACAAATTGTTCATCATCTTTCGCAATATTTTCATCATTGTTCATATTTTGTTCATCACTTTTCGCAAACTCTTCATCATTATTCACAAATGTTTCAACATTGTTAGTTGTTTTTGGTTCTTCGGTTTGCTTAGTTATATTTTCACGGAAATAATCATCGAAATCATTGTGGGATTCTTCTAATTTGATGTAATCATAACTGTTTATACTGTAGTCTCTATTATCGATGAACAATTGTGACATATGAGTTGGTTGACAGTTTTCTTCAGTACATATTATAACTGTTTCCGTTTTATTTCGCTGTAAGTTAATTGTGCCTTTTTCGCTGAAAATGTTAAATTAAAATTGTTATTGTTAAAAAAAAAAAATTAATTGTTTTTTCCTCCAAACGGCATAAGGGGCATAGCTTTTCTCAGAAGAATTTAGTTTTTGTGAATCGAATAAGATATTGATTTCTTAGAATTTTTTTTAAGGTTGGAAATCATCCAATGACTTCTTCCGCTCTGGGCGGAGTGTGTCAGACTCGATGATTTAATAACAATAATAATAATGAGCCCTGACCGCCGGCAGCTTGGAACCTGTTCCCGATGCCGGTGGGCTACTATTTTTTTATTTATTTATTTATTTATTTGCACACATGTTGTAAATAGTTGTTCCATTTATATATTGTCTCAAACATGGACCCCGGAAGGGCACTGCAACATTTATATTATGTATACTGCATGCATTATACAAATTAATTATTATAACAAACATTACAATTATTACATTTTTAAATGTTTTTTTTTTTTAAGGAATATTTAAAAATATAATATAATACGTATAAATGTTAAATAAAGGAAATAATAGTAATAATAATATATTTTTTTATATGAATATTTTAAAATATAATTTATATGTTCTTAAAGCTGAATAAACGAAATAATAATAATAATAATTTATTTTATTTGCAAACATGGGTATAGTACACAGGTGTTTTTTATAACAGAGTCCCCCATATTTTGCCATCACATTGGCATGCAACTTTCTACATTTTTTTTTAATTTCGTTGCAATTTAAAAAATGAATAAAATTATATAATTATGTTCAAAATGTAGTATGTTTAAGTGAGGCCTATGTCCAACAGTGGACGTCTTTTGGCTGAAATGATGATTATAATGACGGGGATGATGTCCTCAGGAGCGGGTACTCAGATGACTCACCTGAAGAGAACAGGATATTCCAGGTTTCTTTTTAAACATATGGACTTAAAAAGCCACAGTTTATTTAACATGTGACAGCAAATATAACACAAATGCGAGTCAGGACACAACTGAAACAAAACAAAAGAAAAAGTTTTTCAATACACTTATTCGAATTTAAAATCCGTTCTTATCCCTTTCGCTTTTAGACACGCAATCTTTTTTCCGCACTAATGCGGGAAAGTGCGCGCGCTCTCACCCGCAACAATTTTATTACATTTATCGCATCAGCCCCCCACGAGTTCTTATCCCTTCTGCTTTTAGATACGCAATCTTTTTTCCGCACTGATGCGGGAAAGTGCGTGTGCTCTCACTAGAAACAGTTTTATTACATCTTTAATATTAGCGATCTCACCCGCAACAATTTTAATACATTTATCGCATCAGTCCCCCATGAGTCGTTGGTTAATCCCCGTTTATTCATCTTTTCGTAAGTGTATGGAAAAAAGTTGTTTGATGCAAGTGCTTTGTCAATGCAGCCTTCAGCTCCATAACCCACTCGCCATTTGACAGACCGAATGATAAATGATCTTTATTGTGCAAGTTGGTTTTATAAAAACACTTTTACACGTCAATTTTTTTTTTCGTCAATTAATGCTAGATGAGGCCGGTGTTTCCTACCTGACAACCCTGAGAAGAAACACCGAAAAAAACTCAGGGGACCGAGCTTCTTGACTTTTCTATTCTTAACGCATAGTAGATGTAGTGTATGGACTATGCCTACTGGGGCCAGGGTTATCCGAAAGGGCGCTCGAGCCCCGGTATGAAGGCTAGAAGGAACGGGGTGGGTCTTTTAGTCAGTAAGAGTCTGACACTATCTCCCGCTCCGCCCAAGAGTGCGGGATGTCAATGCATGATTTTTCCCACCATAAAAAAAGGTATATGGACTATGACAGCTTTTATTATATTTAGCCCTCTCTCTCCTGCTACGATGTCCGAAAATTAGGATGTCGATCCCAATTTCCGGCCACCGTCAGTGCAGGCTTGTGGACGGCAAGCATTGGGTAGCTCGCTGTCCGACCGTCCGATAACTGTCCGGACCAAGTCCAAGTCGTCGACGCCGCGAACTGCTTCCGCGCGCCTCAAGGAGTTGTCAGCAGCAGCAGGTGCCCAGCCAGGTTGAAGCCTATAGTCAGGAAAGGGAAGCTCGGTCCCGGTACGAAAGGCAAAAAGGAATGGGGTGGTGAAATTTTTTAGTCAGTAAGTCTGACACTAGATAGAATAGAATAGCATTTATTCGGCGCAAGCAACACAATATACAACAACATAAAATAATAATAAAAAAACCGGCCAAGAGCGTGTCGGGCCACACTCAATGTAGGGTTCCGTAGTTTCTTGTCCGTCACAATAAGTGTGCCCACTAATCAGTTTAAAAAAATTCATGCATATACGATTATACTACAAACAGTCCAGAAATTATTTTGTACAACCTTTTTGTCTTTTTTGTACAAAAACCGTTCTTTCCATCAAGTTCAAAATAATTTTCCTAGAAAGTCCTTATAAAGTTCTACTTTTCAGATTTTTTTCATATTTTCTAAACTTATGGTTCAAAAGTTAGAGGGGGGGGGGACACATTGTTTTTTTACTTTTGGAGCGATTATTTCCGAAATTATTGACATTATCAAAAAATGATTTTAGTAAACCCTTATTCATTTTTAAATACCTATCCAACAATATATCACATGTTAGGGTTGCAATAAAAAAAAAATCACTTCCCACTTTACATATAGGGGGGCTACCCTAATAAAACATATTTTTCTAATTTTTATTTTACCACTTTGTCGGCGTGACTGATATACATATTGGTACCAAATTTCAGCTTTCTAGTGCTAACAGTCACAGAGATTAAGCGAGGACGGACAGACAGACGGACAGACGGACAGACAGACATGGCGAAACTATAAAGGTTCCTAGTTGACTACGGAACCCTAAAAAGAGTACAGACATACAATACAAGTTACGTGACTGTGCCTGAACCGAAAAGGTCACCAACTCAGCAATTGCTGGGCGTCAAACACCCAGCGCTGGTTTTCAGCTGGCACCACGATAGTGTCAGACTCTTACTGACCAAAAACCCGCTCCGCCCAAGGGTGGGGGATGTCATTTGTATGATTTTTACCAACAAAAAAAAAAAATTACTACCTCTCTCGTCTCATCAGACAGAGATTAGTCTTCTGCAGTTATTCAGAACATTTTCAGAACCACAGCCACAGGGAAGACATGCATTTCAACACTTGTAAAGTGATAACAGTTCATCGTCGGCCTTATAATGTTCCCACTGTAATGTACTGCTGGGACTCAAGCCTCCTCTCTAGGAGAGGGAATGGGCCGTAATCCACCACGACTGCCCAGTGCAGGTTGGTGAATGTCACATGTCTTCAAATGTTTGGTTCTAGGACATGCCGGTTTCCTAACTATGTTTTCCTTTACCGTTTTGAGAGCAGTGGTGATGAAATAAATTACACAAAGTAATGAGCCTGGCTGGGTTTGCACCCGCAACCTACAACTTGTAAGTCGAGGCCGTTACCACTCGGCCACCACTGCTCATTACAGTTACATACAATTAAATAAAAATATATTTCTTCATAAGAAGGCACTTTCTTTTTCTGGATATCGTAATATTTTTTTGCATTTAACACCACTAGAATTTAAATAAATCTATACTGTATATAATTTTTAATGTAATATTTTATTAATATAATATAATCATGAAGTAAAAGCGCTTGTTTGTTTGCTTGGTTGAATCCGGCTCGAAGGAACATATGCGAGAAATACGGGTATTCTGATGAAAATTAATGACTGGATGCTCAATGCAAATTAGTTTATCTCAGGAACTGCTGGTTTGAATTGAAAAATTATTTTTGTGTTGGATAACCCATAAATCGAGGAAAGCTTTATAACATCAAGTAGCGGACAGCTAGAAGAAAATAAATAAAATATCATAGTAAAAAGTAAAATTTACATTCATCCCGACCACTTCTCTGTATTTGTCCCGCATGTCTTCATTGGTATCGGAGTTCACTGTGCTGTGGCAAATAAAACATAGGAACGAAGACATTTTTCATTTAACCTTTTCTAAAATTGTTTTTATAAATTTCTTATTTTTTGTAAACAAATACAATCTGTTTTTAATTTTCCCGTACGACAGCTGATAATGACAACTTTCAAAATCGATCGTCACCTGATTCTTTCAAAAATATTGCTTATGGTTTGTATTATTGGTGCAATCATATTCTCAAAATCAATTTTAGATTTATTTTAATATTTGGATTAGAAGGTAGACAATGCCCAAAGCTGAGCAGAAATAGAATGAGTAATATTTCGAAATAGATTAATTGAATAAAAACAGTACAATATATTTATGTTTAGAAGTCTTGTTTTATTTAAATTTGATAATTTATTAATTTATGAACGCATACGAAATTGTAATGTTTCTGACTTGTCTATGGAAATTGCGTATTCTAGGGTTGTTTTTTGTTGAATTTAGTAAGTTAGTAAAGAAAAGCAATCAATTTAAAATCGACAAACTGAATTAAATAAACTTTAAAAGTAAATTAATGAACATTGGAAAACTAGGACTTTATTTTAAATGTATGATTGAATGAAGAAAGCATAATTATAATTCTAAAAAGTTGAACAACCATTTCTGATTCAAAATAACATGTGTAGCGTAGTATAAAAAAATCAAGTCAGTCGGTAACCGGGAAGTGGATCAAATTTAACTTTGCAAGTTAAATTGAAAACAGAAATGGTTGTTCAACTTATTATAATCATAGTTATGATTTGATGACAGACAAAAATCGGGACAGGTGAAACTAAATAACACCTTGTAAAAATCGATAAAGCAATCGTTTCTACTTTTTTAAATCGACTAAAACTGATAACAAAAAACAAACTAAAAAGGGGCAGCGACACAACGTCACGTCAGAATCAGAAAAAGGATAATTTTTGTGCCTTGAAGCATATTATTTCAATAAAAATTACACACTGTTTCGTCACAGTAATAAACAATACGACTACAGTAATTAGGACAATAAACTGTGCATTCCCTGTTAAACTGTTGTGTTGTGTATGCGTTCTTCCGTTTTTATCTGAGTAAGAAAACGGTTTTGGTGTTTTACAAATAATAAGCGGTTGTTGTATGAATTGGCATAAGACTTTATAATTAGCCGTCTGCGCCGTCTACTACATTGTGCGTGCGACAATTGCTGGACGTTTAATTCTGTAGACTGTTATTTATTACTCAACCGAGTCAAGAAATGTGGGCTGCCGTAATCATAACGAATAATTCGCGTTCAAAAGAACTTTGATGAATAGTTTCTGGGATCATATCGACGATATTCACAGTAAGTATTCTTTTTTTTTTATAAAAGCTTTTTTTTAATGATGCGGTAATATTATATCACAAGGTTTTTTTTTTTAATTCAATTAGTTTGAGTAAAGGTATTAGGTCAACAGCTTAGATTATAAGATTCTTATTGGACTATATTTAAAATGGTTTCTCGTTATATTTAAAGTTTTTTAACGTAAATAAACGTCTATGTTGTTATTAAATGAATATTAACAACAAAAATTACATTTTTCATCTTTATAATTTAATTAAACTTCCCAACAGATTATCTATTTTATGATAAAACTATAATCTTGTTTTAAAAAGTAAATAGCAATTCAATCATTTGTATTTATAACTTAAGTCAACTGTGGACCTTTATCATTGATGCAGATAATTTATTTCAACTGTGATAACAGAAAAAAATAATCTGAACTTAATTTTTGCCATGGTGGTAAATTTCAAAGGATGTAAACCCAGTACGCAAGAGATATTACAGTGTTTCTCTCCTTTACTCTCATAGACTGATGGAACGTCAATCTGTCACAATCAGGGAGAGATCAGGTACAGGATCAACAGCTTTACGTTCTCTCCGAGGCACGATGATATTCCTGATGATGAAGTCCAAGTATTCAGTAGCTGAACTAGGAATCGTGGCTGGACTCCACACTCAACAGTCCGTCTTGCGGTTATGAGGCTAAACTAATGGCAAAACCTTTTTTCTGTAATCTTTATCATATTATCTTAACTAACCGACTCGCCAAATGATTATGCTCATCACACAAACATTTGTCCAGGGTGAGAATCAAACCCACAACCTCCGGCATTGCAGTCGGGGTCACTAACCACTAGACCAACAGGCCAGTCAAATAATGGAAATGACTATGGTCGGAGTTTGCCTGATTGTATTAGAAATGAGGAAATCTGCAGAAGACCCAAGGTTGCCGACATAGCCAGAAGAATTGTTAAACTTGTGTGGCAGTTGGCAGAGCACTCACAAAACCGATAGTTGATGGGGCTGAAAGTTTCTGGAGTGGCAAATGCATATCGGAAGACCTGCCACGAGGTGGACCGATGACCGCGCGGGGGTTTCGGAAATCCGATGGATGCAAGACATGACCGTTCGTTGTGATGTCAGTAGGGGAAGGCCTAAGTCCAGCAGTAGACGTTTTTTGGTGTAGGTGGCTCATATACAATGCAACGGAATATTCTAGTTTACCTCCATTTCGTTTATTTATTTATCTCTGTAAAAGCCATAGGACAAAAATTACACTGGACCTAAAAAATAATGGGTCACATTTTGAAGCAAAAATATCTTACAACATACCGCTCGTAGATTGCTCGTAAAAATAATACATTACAAGAAGATTTAAATTAATGCAAATTATAATTCCGTAAATAAATACGTGTTAGGGCCGCCAAACATGTGTGTTAGTCAACATGCAACTTGTCACTGAGCTGCAATTTGCAAAAAACTTACGAAAATTTGAATTTCTGTTAATGCCTGCCATGGGCATAGTATCACCTGATAGGTTTATCTGTACAGGTGACCTGTGCAGGTAAACCGGAGCTTGTATGTTGCACATCTGTGCCAGTTTCCATACAAGCTTACTTGTCAGGTATACCTAATCGTGTTGGTATGGCTAGTTTTTTTTTTATGGTTGGGAAAAATCATCCTATGACAACCCTTACTCTTGGGCGGAGCGGGATATAGTGTCAGACTCTTATTGACTAAAAGACCCACCCCGTTCCTTCTAGCCTTCATACCGGGGCCCGAGCTCCCTTTCGGATAACCCTGGCCCCAGTAGGCTTCGACCCGGCTGAGTCTCTGCTGTTGCTGACAACTCCTTGAGGCGCGCGGGAATAGTGCGCGCCAAAGTATGGCTACCTTAAAAGTGTCCAACGCGAGATACTTTTTTATTATTATTCTTGACCACCGCTCTTACGTAATTATGACGTTATTAAACATCTTATACTAGATATTATGAAAACAGTTATCTTGTGGATATTACATAGGTTACTATTCAAAACAAATCAAGAATTTATATATAAAACTAATCCAATAAAAACCTCTGAAAATCTGCTATTTTGCGTGGTCTTTGGCCTTTTATTATGTACTCATTAAACCAGACCATTCTCGGCCGACCGCTAATGTGTAAACGGAATCTTGATCATGAAATGGCGTGATTCATGAATGGCGTAAGCTGGCGCCGATTCGGGCTAGTGTCGGTTTTGGAACACGCTGGCCGAGGCTGGGCCAACGTGTAAAGCCTGACGTTGGCCGAGCGTTGCCGAGTGAAGACCAATACCATCATCTAGACAGTAAATTTGCCTTGTCTTGCTATCGCTCGGTGTCGCTCGCCTAGTTGGTTGAGCAAAGACAAGCGCCAATGTGTATAGACCTCATTTGGCGTAGCTTGTCACAACTCACAGCCGCTCGCGATCACTTGCCTCACTTCGGAGGGGTGTTGGTTTTTCTGCACAAATCAAAGGCGCTCGCCCAACATGTAGGCGTCTCCTCAAAACTCGTCTATGCTGGCCATTTGCATTGGTTTCCTTCAAACTTGCCGAACGTCTAGACAGTAGCGCTTCCCTTGTGTCAATTTGCCTAGGCTCGCATTAGCTCGCAATGGTCTTAGATCGACCAACGTTGATTGCAGGCTTTAATGAAACCTAAGAAACTATCACACTTTTCACCAGTGACCCAGAACTATCGCGGCCCACTGTAGTTATCACTTTCAATTAGGTTCCATTAGAATTACTGTGTAGTCCAATTACTCTAATTGGTGACGTCATAAGTAAACAACACTTCCCGTCGTCGCTGACGTTCTAAATAGGATAGCCTATGTTCATGACTGAAATCTATAGAGGATTATTCTTTTGTTCAAATCTATATTAAACAAAATTACTTTTGGTATATACGAAATCCAAAACACGTGTCTAGTATTTTTATGTTAAGAATCTTCTTCTTCTTCTTCCTGCCCTTATCCCATATTACTTGGGGTCGACGCAACACGTTTTCTTCGTCCATTCCGTCCTGTCACCCGTCAAACAATCACCAACTCCCTTTTCTTTCATATCACTTCTCACACAATCCATCCATCTTTTTTTCGGCATTCCTCTCCCTCTTCTAATCGTCGCCGACTTCTGCGAAGCAGTAATGCTCGCTAAGGAGGAGGCCGATCGCATCAGGCAACGGCGCTCTCGCCGCCGCCGCCGGGATTCCGATCCCGATTTCCAGCCACCGTAGGCGCGGGCTTGCGGACAGTGAGCATTGGGTAGCTCGCCATCGGTCCACTTCTTGGAGGCCTTCCAACACTGGGAAAGTTCTTAAATATTTTTGGGAAATAATATAGGTAACATGGTGTAAAAACGATTGGAATTCATTCCTTTGCTGATTCTGAACAAACTATATTCAGGACTAGCTGTGCCCGCGACTTCGCGTGGACTACAGGATTTAAAATTTATTTTTTCTAAAATAAAAGTAGCCTATGTTATGTCATTACGTCAGCTACTGCCAAAAAAAGTTCCGTCAAAATCGGTCCAGCCATTTCGGAGATTAGCCCGGACAAACAGGCAGACAAACAAAAATTGTTGTATTTAAAAATGAATAGGGGTTTACTGAAATCATTTTTTGATAATGTCAATAATTTCGGAAATAATCGCTCCAAAAGTAAAAAAAAACAATGTGTCCCCCCCCTCTAACTTTTGAACCATAAGTTTAGAAAATATGAAAAAAATCTGAAAAGTAGAACTTTATAAGGACTTTCTAGGAAAATCATTTTGAACTTGATGGAAAGAACAGTTTTTGTACAAAAAAGACAAAAAGTTTCTACAAAATAATTTCTGGACTAAGTTTGTAGTATAATCGTATATGCAAGCATTTTTTTTTAACTCAATAAGTGGGTACACTTATTGTGACAGACGGGAAACTACGGAACCCTACACTGAGCGTGGCCCGACACGCTCTTGGCCGGTTTTTAAAAAAAAGTTATTATAGAACAAAAGTTTTTGTTCATAATGTTATTGATACATTTCTGCAAGGTTGCTAGTGTTAAAAATAACCCAGTATAGTATTATTTTATCGTTGTATTGTTTATCTGCTCAGTCTATCCTTGACCCAAGTATACGTCGAGTTTGAGTTGCCTAACCTTATCAAATACGACACGAATTGACACGGACAATTTTATTCGATTAAATTTGACGGAAAATAAATCGATTTTCAGCCATTTCAATGCTAGACCGCTGGAAGATAGACTGGCATTTAATATGATTTAATAAACTTAAAAGGGCAGTGATGGCCGAGTGGTAATGGTTCCGACTTACGAGTTGTAGGTCGCGGGTTCGAACCCAGCCAGGCACATTATTTAGTGTGATTTATTTCATCGTCACCCGTCAAACTATCACTAACTCCCTTTTCTTTCATATCACTTCTCACACAATCCATCCATCTTTTTTTCGGCCTTCCTCTCCCTCTCCATCTATCTTACATGTATACTCAGACTTGACGAGTCACTATTTAAATTTCATGGGTTACCCTTTAGTATCCACCAAATAATCGACTACAGTATATTAGTAAGTAAATAGAGCTGAATAAAAAAGAAACCAGTTCAACAAATATCTCTTTATTAATCCAAGGTCCATGACCTGGTCTGCCGCAGACGGATTGAGCGTTAAACTGTGTACAATACAGCCTACAGACACGCTAGCCTGTCTGGAATCATCAAGGCCATAGAATTAAACCCAGGAATTATATTACAATAGTTTAAGGCGTATAATCCCTTGAACCATCTGACCGAAATTATGTGAACGCAACTCTCGCATTCGCCTAGGCGGCAGTACGCAAATCTGTGCATTTATTTGCGGCCAGCAGCGTCCGAAAAGCGCTTTAAATCCATTATCTCTGCGAGATATTGATTGAATTACATATGCAATGTTCACTTTGAAGAATATTTAACCACCAATTTTTATGTGTAAAAATGTTCATAAAGGTCCAAGCCGTTTCGAAGGAGTAGGGAATAGTTGCGAAAAGTTGCGAAATTGCTAAATATTTTTTTTTTTGACAAAAGTATTAATTGCACGAAAAATCAAATGTTGATATTATTGTTCATGAATCTCTAATAAACACATATTTTTTTCAAACCAATTGACCTAGCCGTTACGGAGGAGTAGGCCTCAGAAAATCACTGTTTTATGGCACTTTTCGGGCGCTTGGCCCTTAAGCATATATGAAGCTGTGCCCGCGACTTCGTTCGCGTGGACTACAGGATTTTAAATTTATTTTTTTCTAAAATAAAAGTAGCCAATGTTACTCCTTATTACACCAGCTACCTGCCAATAAAAGTTCCGTCAAAATCGGTTCAGCCATTTCAGAGATTAGCCGGAACAAACAGACAGACAAAAATTGTAAAAAATGTTATTTTGGTGTATGTACCGTATATACATATAATTATAGGCATGTAGTAAAAAGCGGTTATTGCAATATTACAAACTGACACTCCAATTTTATTTATATGTATAGATTTTTTTTTTATTTGATATAAACTAGTGCTTGACTGCGATCCCACCTGTTGGTAAGCAGTGATGCAATCGTTGATGATGAGGCGCACTAGTTTATTAAGAGCCTATTCACTCTAGCCTTGAAGACACCCAAATTATAATCGGACGGGAAGACCACAGCAGGTAAACTGTTCCAGTCCTTCGACGTACGCGGTATAAAAGACGAGGCGAAACGCTTAGTCCGTACCGTAGAGGTTTCAACAACGTAAGGGTGAATATTCGTCGTACGTCGGGTTGTCCGATGGTAGAATTACGATGGCGGAATCAAGTCATGCAATTCCTGTGCACACTCTCCAAAATGCATCTTGTAAAACGAAGATAGAAGGTGTATAGATGAAACACGAGTCCAGTATTTCTATATCAAGTGCATTATGGTGTATAGCGCCATCTATTTTTCTCGCTTGCCCGCCTTTTTTTATGGTGGGAAAATCATCTAATGACAACCCCCGATCTTGGGCGGAACGGGAGATAGTGTCAGACTCTTACTGACTAAAAACCCACCCTGTTCCTTCGTGCCTTCATACCGGGGCTGAGCTACTCTTTCGAAACTAACCCTGGCCCCAGAAGGCTTCGACCCAGCTGGGCCCCTGCTGTTGCTGACAACTCCTTGAGGCGCACGGGTACAATGCGCGCCGTCGACGACTTGAGCTCGGTCCGGACAGTTACTGTACGGTCGGACAGCAAGCTACACAATGCTCGCCGTCCGCGTCTACGGTGGCCGGAAATCAGATTCGGAATCCCGGCGGCGGCGAGAGCGCCGTTGCTTGATGCGGTCGGCCTCCTCCTTTGCTAGCATTGCTGCTTCGCAGAAGGAGGCGGCCGCCTGCCACTCCTCCTCGCTCCGGACCATGGCCTGAACCAAGGCCCGGCGCGAGAGATCTCCACCGCCGATGGCCCCCACGAAGGCACGGCGATGCTCCGGTCAAGCCGGGCACTCCTCTACTGTGTGTTCCTCGTGTCCTCCGGGCGTTCCGCACATCGCTCGCACGCCTTACATATTATGGTAAGGTCAATGGTCATCACTAGCGTCCTTGGTATAGTGGCAGGCGGTCACCTCCTGCGAAGCAGTAATGCTAGCAAAGGAGGAGGTCGCACGTGCACGCGCGAGGAATCAGCTCTCACGCCCTAGTCGCCGGTATCCCGATCCCGGCTTGCGAACGGCGAGCAATGAGCAGCACGCCGTCCGATCGTCCGGAAACCGTCCGGACCGAGCCCAAGTCGACGACGGTGCGTATTGTTCTACACACCTCAAGGAGATGTCAGCAAACCGTTGGGGCCCAGCGGGGTCGAAGCCTACTGGGGCCATGGGTGATACGAAAGAGAACTCCGGGGCCATGGAACGAAGGCAAAGAAGGAACAGGAGTGGGTTTTAGTCAGTAAAAGTGTGACACGCCCTCTTGCTTCGCCCAAGAGCAGGAGATGTCTTTAGATGACTTTCCACCTAAAAAAAACGCCTCGTATCATGAAACGAAATATTAAAACACCAACAAGTACTTTAAGATAAGAAAATCTAAAAATATAATATTTCATGTACATACAGTAGGTATGTAACTTTATTATAAAAAGTTTATGATAGTCGTTAAAATCGATAAACATCAATTTTTAATATATAGTAAGATGCAAAAGGTTAACTTCTTTAAATCAATGAAAATATTACGTTCAGTTGAAATTAAAATAATTTTGATAATGTACCTCATCAGCAAAAAAAAGACGTGTGGCACTCGGGGACTGCCGCGGTTATAGCATTTTTATTAATTTATATTTAAGCTATTGCATAGCATTTTTATCAACTTATGCACTAGATTTCGCCAACAGCTGCTTAACCCCACCCATCCAAAACCAGACCTCGCCAACAGCTGCTTAACCCCACCCATCTAAAACTAGACCTCGCCAACAGCTGCTTAACCCCACCCATTTAAAACTAGACATCGCCAACAGCTGCTTAACCCCACCCATCCAAAATGACAGCTTGCCAACATCTGCTTAACCCCACCCATCCAAACACAGACCTCGCCAACAGCTGCTTAACCCCTTCCATCCAAAACCAGACCTCGCTAACAGCTGCTTAACCCCACCTATCTAAAACCAAACCTCGCCAACAGCTGCTTAACCCCACCCATTCAAAACCAGACCTCACCAACAGCTGCTTAACTCATTACCTTGCTATCATCATGAGGCGCAGCTATTGCATAGCTTCTATCGCAGGCCTTGAGCGTGGAGACCGAATCCAGAAAGAAATTAATTGAAATTACACTTTTTGATCGTGGTGACCGATAAGAAAACAAATGAGTGGGGGGGGTGTTAGGTTATTTTCGTTACGGAATTTCTGGATTCGGCCTCCACGCTCAAGGCCCGCGATAGAAGCTATGCAATAGCTTAAAAAACAAATAATTTTGACTTTTATTCCGTTGACATAAGGACGGCATTTAAAGCGAAAAAAAGTGGTACCAACTATATACTGCAGCCGCTATTGTTATGCCAACAACGCATTTATACAATTGCCGTCACCGATCTTGAGCGCTGGCTTCAAGTTGTGCAAAAGTCAAATATTCGGCCTCTTTAGTGATGCAAAGTGAGACGCGGGGGCGGGGAGTGAAAACAAAAAATCAGCCTCACCATACAAAATGAAAAACTTGATTGGACAATTAGTATGGCGAGGCTGATTTTTTTTTTTCGTTTCCTGGAAAAAAAAATTGTGGAAGGTTGTTCAGTTTCGTCTACTGAGCAAGCCCTTAAAGTTTGTGGAGGGCTGTCCCTTACACCTTGTATAGATGGCGATTCTAACCTTCTGAATGAATCTACGTCGTTTGCACACCGAATTTTTTATCCGCCATTAAAAACGTAAGTCTTGTATTTCATTATCTGTTTATCTCACGTATATCTGGATATTTCTTTCAAGTTTTTATTAGTTTACTAATATTTATCAGTGTTACAAATATTATCATTTTGTTCTAATACACGTAGCATAGCTTAATCAGCT
The DNA here is from genome assembly GCA_929112965.1 of Mythimna albipuncta. Taxonomy (NCBI): domain Eukaryota; kingdom Metazoa; phylum Arthropoda; class Insecta; order Lepidoptera; family Noctuidae; genus Mythimna; species Mythimna albipuncta. Next base: position 5,228,358 of record OV815985.1, on the reverse strand, counting down.
TTATATTGACAAAACAGTCATGGCCGACAGCCCCTTTTTAGAATGACTAGACAGAGGCGTCATGGCGTCCTCACATTTTTTTTTTTATGGTGGGATAAGATCATCCAATGACATCCCCCGATCGTGGGCGGAGCGAGAGATAGTGTCACACTCTTATTGACTAAAAAACCCACTCAGTTCTTTCTAGCCTTCATACCGGGGCTCGAGTTCCCTTTCGGATAACCCTGGCCCCAGTAGGCTTTGACCCGGCTGGGTCACTGCTGTTGCTGACAACTCCTTGAAGCGCGCGGGAACAGTGCGCGACATCGTCGATGACTTGGGCTCGGTCCGGACAGTTACCGGACGGTCGGACAGCGAGCTACCCATTGCTCAATGTCTGCAAGCCCGCGCCTACGGTGGCTGGAAATCGGGATTGGAATCCCTCAGCGTCCTCACCTTTCGCATATATTTAGACTACGCAAGCAAGTAGGCCGTTGCAAACACAACTGGGCACAAAAATATTGGGGGTTATAGACCCCTCCGACACCCAGTCCGAGGGTGGTGCTCCTGACCAGACGATGGCCCACTTATTAGAGCTATATTTCACCGGGACTTGGTGTCCCGGTGAAATATAGCATTAAGCTATCATACCAAACACCATACAGACACCAGAGTTGCCACACGTGCGAGCTGGTCGCGCAAGCAAATTGTTGGTAAGCGTTTTACCTTGTCGATGCGAAACGCTTAGTCTGAACCGTAGAAGTTTCAACTATGTAAGGGTGGATACTCTCCGTACGACGGGTTGTCCGATGCTAGAAATGAGATGGCGGAATCAAGGTATGCAATTCCCGCGCACACTCCAAAATGCAACCTGTAAAATACCGAAAGGCTGGCTACCCTACGCCTGTGCTCAAGGCTTCAAAGTTTAATTAATATAAGATTAATTCATTAAAGATTGGACTTAACTGCTAATGATTGGACTTAAAAACTAATCTTTAAAGATTTAACTTAACTAGATCACCAGTCAGCCTCTTCGCACGCCTTTCCATGGAGTCTGAACCTGCTAGGTGGCAGCACCAGCCCATATGTGGCTGCAGTACTCCACACACACACACGCACACACACAGTTTGCCTTTTCTTTGCATGCGCAACTTTTTTATAATATCTCAAATTATACTTACGTGATCCATCATAATATTATGTTAGGCAGACGTGTGTCTTGCCTTATCAGTTACTTTATCACTTGTAGGTAACCTACATTGAAATGATGCGTCAATACAAAGAATTATACAGCATTATTTTTAGTAAGTATATGCGAAACCTGAAAGACCTATCTAGTATTTTTACAATTGCCGTCACGGATCTTGAGCGCTGGCTTCAAGTTGGGCAGAAGTCAAATATTCTGTATCTTTAGTGGTGCGAAGTGAGACGCGGTGGCGGGGAGTTTCAGTAATTGGCTCGCTGCGCCATCGCGTCATAGACGTCACTCATGATTCGTTTTCTGCTCTTGCTGCGTGTATCTAAAAATGACGACGATTGGCTCGCCAATGTATGCAATGCGCAAAGCGATCCCCACTCTGACGCCGAGAGCTCAAGATCCGTGACGGTAATTGTATGTAAAGAATCTTTGTACAAAATTTCAAAACTATATTATGAACTAGCTTTTCCCGCGACTTCGTCTGCGTACATAAAATATAGCCTATGTCACTCAGGAATAAAGCAGCTTTCTATCGGTGAAAAAAAATTTGCAGTCAGACCAGTACTTTCAGAGATTACCTCCTACTAACAAGAAAAAAAAAACTTGACCTCTTTATTATATTAGTGTATATAAGTTATAAGCTAGTTATGTTCCCACCACCCTGACAAGGTCCTCGGTCCACCTTGTTGAAGGGCTTCCAACGCTGTGTCTTCCGGTACGTGGTCGCCACTCCACCTTTCGTCCCCATCGCCACTTAATTTGGCAATTCTTCGAGCTATGTCGGTAACCTTAGTTCTCCTGCAGATATCTTCATTTCTGATGTGATCATGCAAGGAAACTCCAGCATAGCCCTTTCCATCGCCCTTTGGGTGACTTTGAGTTTACTTATGAGGCCCTTTGTAAGCAACCACGTTTCGGAGCCATAAGTCATCACTGGCAACACACACTGGTCATAGACTTTCGTCTTGAGACACTGTGGTATATTGGACGAGAAGATACCGCGCAGCTTCCCGAACGTTGCTCAGCCGATTTTTTTTTTAATTGGTATAAACTAGTGCTTGACTACGATTCCGCCTGATGGTAAGCAGTGATGCAATCGTACTAAGAGCCTATTCACTCTTGCCTTGAAGACACCTTAATTATAATCGGACTGGAATGACAGGCGGACGCCTCCTTCTGCGAAGCAGTAATGCTAGCAAAGGAGGAGGCCGACCGCATCAGGCATGCAGGCATGCTCTCTCGCTGCCGCCGGGATTCAGATCCCGGTTTCCGGCCATCGTATGCGCGAGCTTGCGGACGGCGAACAATGCGTAGCTGTTCGACCGTCTGGTAACTGTCCGGACCGAGCCCAAGTCGTCGACGGCGCGCGCTGTTCCCGCGCACCTCAAGGAGTTGTCAGCAACAGCAGGTGCCCAGCTGGGTCGAAGCCTACTGGGCCAGGGTTAATTTCGAAAGAGTAGCTCAGCCCTGGTATGAAGGCACGAAGAAACGGGGTGGGTTTTTAGGTTTTTAGTCAGTAAGAGTCTGACACTATCTCCCGCTTCGCCCAAGAACGGGGGATGTCATTAAATGATTTACCCACCGAAAAAAAATATATAATCGGATGGGAAGACCGTAGCAGACAAATTATTCCAGTCAATTGAGAGTTGGATTCGACGATCAGCTAATATTATAATATTATCTTGTAAATTCATTGAACTCAATTGATTCAAGTGCCTTAGTAAGCATTCAATATATCCCCTACGAATCTTGTAGTACAAACATCAATATTATCCAAATGACTAATGCGTTAATCTGATAAGGATAAACTAATCATCCGTTCTTATCACTGTTATCGGTAACAATCAATTGACACTGCTTATCAAACTGTTCTGCTCATATATGACTGTAAATGATTAACGCAAGACAGGGAAAAATGAATTTAAATTCAAACTTGCATGACTTGATTCAAAAGAGTGGTGGCCGAGTGGTAATGGCCCTGACTTACGAGCTGTAGGTCACGGGTTCGAATCCAGCTAGGCGCATTACTTTGAGTAATTTATTTCATCACCACTGCTCTCAAAACGGTGAAGGAAAACATCGTGAGGAAACTGGCATGTCCTAGAACCAAAAATTCTAAGACATGTGACATTCGCCAACCCGCACTGGGCCCGCGTGGTGGATTACGGCCCATTTTCTCTCCCAGAGAGGAGGCCTGAGTCCCAGCAGTGGGACCATTAAAAAGACTGATGATGATTTGATTCCGTCATCTCCTTTCTACCATCGGACAAACTGATGAACGGCGAATATCCACCCTTACGTTCTTGAAATCTTTACGGTCCGGACCAAGCGTTTCGCCTCGTCGTTTATACCGCGTACATTGAGGAACTGGAACAATTTGCCTGCTGCGGTCTTCCCGTCTGGTTATAATTTAGGTGTCTTCAAGGCTAGAGTGAATAGGCTCTTAATAAACTAGTGCGCCTCACCATCAACGATTACATCACTGCTTACAATCAGGTGGGATCGCCCTGCTTGGGCGGAGCATCGCCGTGCCCTCGTGGGGGCGATCGGCGGCGGAGATCTCTCGCGCCGGGCCTTGGTTGAGGCCATGGTCCGGAGCGAGGAGGAGTGGCAGGCGGTCGCCGACTTTTGCGAAGCAGTAATGCTTCCCAAAAAAGGAGTAAAAGGGGCTTTGCAAAGGAGGAGGGCGACCGCATCAGGCAACGGCGTTCTCGCCGCCGCCGCCGGGATTCTGATCCCGATTTCCGGCCACCGCAGGCGCAGGCTTGCGGACAGTGAGCAATGGGTAGCTCGCTGTCCGGCCGTCCGGTAACTGTCCCCACGAGGACTTCGCGAATGGGGCCTTGAAAAGCCGCTTTCCTCATCATTCGGTTACACGATAATTTTGATTTGAATTTTTTTCTATTTATGTATGCTATACAGGAAAACCTTGTTATCCTCAATTTATTTCTGGTTTTGTGGTTTAAAAATGAAAATAATGAGTAGGTACTAAAATGCCTGTTAATATTTAGGTACTGTGACGTGGGGAGACGCCAATGAAAGGCTTTATGTTTAAATGTACTAAATTATATATATTGAATGAGCCTTATTATTATGTTAACATATATAAAATTATATTCATATTTTTCTTAGTTGACAACCACTGTCATATTCGAATCTATATTCTTAATACCATAAGCCTTAAAAGGTCCATTACAAAGAAGTTTCTACTTCAACTAATATGTGACCTTCGTGGTCGTCACAGTACCTATTTCTGGTGGATCGTGGAATTCCAGCTGAATCGCATCTCGCTTGAAGGACACGATGGTGGTGGTTTCAGGGTTCCGTACCTCAGTGGGAAAAAACGGAACCCTTATAAGATTTTTAAGCTATTGCATAGCTTCTATCGCGGGCCTTGAGCTTGGACCCCGAATCCAGAAATTCCGTAACGAAAATAACCTAACACCCCCCACTCATTTGTTTTTTGAGCGTGGTAACCGATAAGAAAACAAATGATTGAACAATCAATCAAAATTAAATTCAATGTGTGAAAGTGTAACTTCAATTAATATCAAAGAAAAAAAAAAACTGCATAAATAAAATAAATAAATAATTATAATTGCATAAGTTGATAAAAATGCTATGCAATAGCTTTACCGCGGCAGTCCCCGAGTGGCACACGTCTTTTTTTTTTGGTGGGGAAATTCATCCAATGGCAACCCCCGCTCTTGGGCGGAGGGGGAGATAGTATCAGACTCTTACTGACTAAAAAACCCACCCCGTTCCTTCTAGCCTTTATAACGGGGCTCGAGTTCCCTTTCGGACAACCCTGGCCTCAGTAGGCTTCGACTCGGCTGGGCTCCTGCTGTTGCTGACAACTCCTTGAGGCGCGCTATGAGTAACCCATTCACTCTTGACTTATAGACCCCTAGGTTGTAGCTATCAGGAAAAAAAAGTCTACGGCAGGGAATTTCACTCCTTAGCTGTACGCTAATGTTTTGAATCCTGAAAAAAAAATTGTGGAAAGTTTTGTTTACTGAGCAATCCCTTAAAGTTTGTGGAGCGCTGTGAACATTTAATGATCATGCTCATCACCCAAACATTTTGTCCTCGAATCGAACCCACGACCTCCGGCATAGCAGTCAGGGCCACTAACCATTACACCAACAGGCATCACTTCCTGCCATAGAATATCTGAAACGGTTTTTTTTTTATAACCAGTGGAATACTCTGATTGATTGAGATAAATATCACGCACGCTATACATCGTAAAATGCGATTGTAGTGCAGGAGTTAGTGTACTGTTTTATAAAGCGATTGAATGCTCCAGAATATTTCCATCATTATCATATCAGTTTAAAGATACTGTATATGCTGAGTTATGCGCCTTTTTGGCCTTGCATAGATTTTAAAGTTACCTTTTTTTTTAACACGCTTATATTAGCTTCACCTGTATGTTTGTAACCAACGCCTTTGAGCTCGATTTTGACTAACTTTGTGCGATCAGATTTTCTTGAAACTTTGCGCACACGTCAAAGTCTGATGACAATACAATAATCCGTTTTTGTTTTTAGTGAAAAATAAAAAAATATAGTAAAAAAAAAAACAAAAAAAAAAACACGCTTTTATAGCATATCAAACTAAAAAGTGTAAAATAATTTTCATTATAGGTAGAAAATAATAATAATGAACGAATACAAAGCGTAACATATAAAAAAAAAATCATACATTCAGCCGAACTTAGAACCTCCTCCTTTTCGAAGTCGGTTAAAAAATGATCGTTGTTGCTTTCGATAGTGGATGACTTCGTAGTTCTTGACGTCAGAACCTTGAATGTTGGTAATTAGAGTTCTCTATGAAATTAGCAGCTATTTGCACTATCGATTTTAGAATCATATCTACAAGGTTCCTGACAACTTTCCGATGAGAAATTCCATCGGCATCGGCCACACGGCTCATTATTTGTACATATAAATAAAATTGGAGTGTCTGTTTGTAATATTGAAATAACTGCTTTTTACTACATGCATATGAATATACAGGGTAATTTGTAAAAAAACTAGCTACCTAAACAAGTTAATAATCAGCATAAACAAGTTTTGTTCTATGACTTTTTTGAAAATGTAACATAATTCCTTTGTACTCTTTTATCTGTATTTGTCCATTTCATTTTTAAGTGTTTGTGTGTACATAAATGAATAAATAAATAAATAAATAAATAATTTAGTTCATCAGATTTTCATACAAAAATAAAAATATTTAAATTGAACGTTCTAAATATTACGAAGTCTATGCGAAGCAAGCGATAGCACAATAGCGGAGGGTAGCTGAACATGAACTTGACCTATTTACGGGTGACCCTCATTAATTGGTCGGTCGACGCGCTTGCATCCCGTCATACGTGTTCTTGTAGCGAAATTCGGCAGTGCGGACGTAATTATCTTAACATGATGATGTATCAAGAAATGGTGCGAACGAGAACAGTGCGCGGGAGCCATAAGTAGATACAACAAAATACAGACTTGAAGTGTGTTAGAACAACGAAATCTTGAAGGTTTGTTTTTGGTAAATGTGTTATATTTGTAAAAAGTCGTAGAACAAAAGTTGTTGTTTATGATGTTGGTAATACAGTCTTGCAAGGTTGTTAGTGTTTTACAAATAACCCATATAAGTATATATGGTACATGCAGCAAAATAACATTTTTTACAATTTTTGTCTGTCTGTCTGGGCTAATCTCCGAAATGGCTGGACCGATTTTGACGGGACTTTACGTTCGGTGGACGCACACTAATGAGCGTTTGAGCCGGAACTGTTCGACGAGCGGGCCGAGGCGCTCCGAGATATCGTGTCCGTGAGCGGTGTCTATGTGTGCGTTGTGAGAGCGCGCGCTTTGTATGTAGAATGACTTCTGTACCTATCTATTTTGTGCTTTTGCTGACATCTCCTTGAGGCGCATGTGGAACATTACACGCCGTCGACGACTAGAGCCCGGTCCGGCCGTTTACCGGACTGCGAGCTACCTAATGCTCGCCGTCAACAAAATAATCGGCTAACAACAACGACAAAAATTATTTGCACTGTCGATTTCTGAAGATCATTTCCAAGGTTTCTGTCAATTTTCCTATGGGAAACTCATCGAGCACGCGGCTCGTAAAACTATAATTTTCTCGGAATGGACGTGGAAACGCAAGGTCTTGTTCTACAAGGACATTGACTGGCCTTATTCGTGACGTCCTTCATAGAGGTCAAGGGTTTAGTACTTAGACCTACTCGTAAGGGCGTATTCAGACGACACGCGCCGATCACGCACAGCACCCGCGCACGCGTTGTGCCCGCAGCGCATCCGCCTCGAACACGCCTCGCGCCCACTTATACTACTGTTGACTGGACTACTTCCTTCACTAGGCATTTAGCCATAGCGCGGGCGCAAGGCGTACGCGAGGGTGAAGAGCGCGGGCAGGGCGAGCGCAGGGTTGGCGCGAGGCGGGCGCGGGGCGTACGCTTGGCGTGCGCTTGTCGACCTTGCTAAATGCAATTTGAGATCTATTGATGGAAAATAAGACTCAAATTCTTATTTAACAAATTTCAATGCGATTTGGACGCTGGTGGCGAGCGCTGAGCGTGCGCGTGTCGTGTGAACGCGCTCTAACTAGCGTGCGTGTATAAGTTGGTTACTAGATGGTTGTTCGTACGCGAAGCCTTAAGACTATATTTCACCGGGACACCACAGCGGCGCGACCAGTCGCCGCTGCCAACAAAATGTATACAGCTCTATAGAGAGTTACTCGCCTGGTGTCCGTTTGGTTGCGCAGCCAATTTGATGGCGTGACCAGCTCGGACGTGTGGCGACTCTGGTGTCTATATGGTGTCTAGTTTGGTAGCTTAGGGCTGTGGGTGAAATAGTGCTCAAAAGCGAGCATAGGCATGAAAAAAAAATGCCTTGAAGTGATTTTCTCGTGACGTAACTTGTGCTGTGAGACCACAGAAAAGATGAAAGTAGTTAGAAAGGAAATACTTTTCGATTTGTACTACAACGAGTGTCGCCGCTTGTCTCCCACCCTTTAACTCCACCACAGGCAATAAACCAATACGAACGCGCATTACGCAACTAACAGACCACGCACACTTGGATCGCAAGTTTGCTATTGGTAGTTGAAGTATGAGCATTGCCCTACTTTGTAGCACTCCTGCCCCGCCCACAAGGTCATTCTAACCTCTTTCTTTTCAGTTCTGTGAGTGAGATCATCATGTCAAATAGGATTTTAGTGTCAACGGGAAAAAAAATTGCGAGTTCCCCTTCATGTTGCCTGCAAATTGTTTTTGTGGGTAAATTTTTGATGTACCAATAATATTAATAATAGTACATGCTAATGACTAATCGAGGAAAAATGATAATATACAAAAGCTGACACGATAATGTTTTGTTTACGGATTTTAATACCATACCTAATTGTAGAGGAAAGTAGCCCAATATGGCGTAGGGACCATTTTATTTTTGTGATACATAATATAATATTAATCATTATTATCATTATTTCACCCGAAAGACGACCTCTGGAGATAGTAAACTTACCCCAAGCACAAAATAGATAGGTACAGAAGACAATCTTATGTATGTACTTTACTTTTTATCGGTGGACGCACACTAGTGAGCGTTTGAGCCGGAATTTTTCGACGAGCGGGTCGGTTCGGTGAGCGGTGTCTATGTGTGCGTTGCTCGAGTGCGTTTTGTATGTAGATTGACTTCTGTACCTATCTATTTTGTGCCCCAAGTGTCACCACAACGGCCGGTCTTGTGCGTTTCATATCCATCAGATTCTCTTTTTTCAGAACACATTAATTGTGCGTACGGTAAATGAGTGGACTTCCCTGCCGGAGTCAGAGTTTCCTGATAGCTACAACTTAAGGGTCTTTAAGTCAAGAGTGAATAGGTTACTTCTAGGCAAGCGTGCTCCAACGTCGACCACATCGTCGCTTACCATCAGGTGAGATGGTGGTCGAACGCGAGCTTATCCAAACTAATATTATAAATGCGAAAGTAACTCTGTCTGTCTGTCTGTCTTTGCTTCACGCCTAAACTCCTGGACCGATTTGTGTGATATTTGGTACAGACATAGTTTGGAACTTGAGAAAGGACATAGGATAGTTTTTATTACAAACAATAAAATAAAAAATATATTTTATTCCGGACATACAGCGCCATCTATTCGTCAAGAGTCGGCATCAATTCAGTACTATCTGCCGGAAGTCACTATTCCACGCGAACGAAGTCGCGGGCAAAAGCTAGTCAATAATAAAGATAACCAAATATTAATTTACGAAAAATGGTGGTATTCCATATTGGGATACTACTCCATATTTGGTTACATTCCTCTATTATTTGATTGAAATGATTCACTCTTAATCTACACTGATAATATAAAGAGATAAAGTTTGTTGTAATGGAAGATATATATATATATTAGCTGACCCGGCGAACTTCGTACCGCCTAATAGTTATGTTATATCTTTTAGCTAAGCTGTCTCTAATAGTTATGTTATATCTTTTAGCTAAGCTGTCTACTCTACCCAACTCTACCTTACTCTACCCTACTCTACCCTACTCTACCCTACTCTACCCTACTCTACCCTACTCTACCCTACTCTACCCTACTCTACCCTACTCTACCCTACTCTACCCTACTCTACCCAACTCTACCCTACTCTACCCTACTCTACCCTATTTAAACTATCCTATCTCTCAAGTTGGATCGAACTGCACATGGTGTGCGAATTTTATTATAATCGGTTAAGTGGTTTAGGAGTCCATTGAGGACAAACATTGTGACATGAGATTTATATATATTATTAAGATAAGATAAGGAAAAGTTTTAGGACTACATAAATCAAGACAAAAGATACGCCCACATGTCGCCAGAATCTTGTGGGGTTGTTGCTACAAAAATAAGTCTACTTTTGATTTGTGTACTTCAAAGGGACCCTTTTTAGAATAAAATGATGTAATGTTATTTTATGCTATGGCAAGAAATATTCAAAGACGATTGTCTGGTAAGGCAGCCATACACGCTTGGGTGTACCTGACAGTTTTGCCTGCATAGTTATCATCTGTCAGGTGAGCTTGAGCTTGGGCCTTGGTTGAGGCCATGGTCCGGAGCGAGGAGGAGTGGCAGGCGGTCGCCGACTTCTGCGAAGCAGTAATGCTCGCAAAGGAGGAGGCCGAACGCATCAGGCAACGGCGTTATCGCCGCCGCCGTCGCCGGGATTCTGATCCCGATTTCCGGCCAACGTAGACGCGGGCTTGCGGACAGTGAGCAATGGGTAGCTCACTGTCCGGCCGTCCGGTAACTGTCCGGACCAAGCCCAAGTCGTCGACGGCGTGCACTGTTCCCGCGCGCCTCAAGGAGTTGTCAGCAACAGCAGGGACCCAGCCAGGTCGAAGCCTACTGGGGCGAGGGTTATCCGAAAGGGCGCTCGAGCCCCGGTACGAAGGCTAGAAGGAACGGGGTGGGTCTTTTAGTCAGTAAGAGTCTGACACTATCTCCCGCTCCGCCCAAGGGCGGGGGATGTCTATGCATGATTTTTCCCACCATAAAAAAAAGATGAGCTTGAGAAAAACCTGTCAGGATACCCTAGCGTGTATGCCGGGAATTAGGAGAACCTACGGATATTTTATTTCCTGATTCGATGACGATTCGAATTAGTCACCACACCAGATCACCGTACGACGGTTAGAGGGCGCGTGTTGTTCCAAAGAAATATCAGCGAGATTTTTCGAAAGAATCCTCTCGGTCTTGCGATACAAAGAACTGAAGGAATACGACTAGGCAGTAAAATTTTGATACTCACTCCTTCCTGAGCGAAAGAAAATATTTGATGATATTATTTTTAACTTTCCTATCTCTTAGCCTAACTATAGTTATATCAGCAGCAAGTATGACACAACGGAAAATGATATATTACCTACCTGTTAATTGAGCGAGAACCTTGAAATCCTTCAGTTTAGTTAAGTCACTGTCTTAGCACACAACTCTATGGAAAATTTCATATAGTCTTAAAGAAAATTGTACACCACCAGTCTGTCTAAAAAGTCAAACCACTTGGGAATTTTGTATAATATTTGATCATTAAAAAAAAATCAAGGTGGATTAAGAGATCTTGATCATTGTTTACTAATAGAAGAATATTATAAAAAGTATCGAATCTATCGAGAAATTAATTTACGAATTTATCTATTAGTAAACAATGATCAAGATCTCTTAATCCACCTTGATTTTTGGTCTAGTGTTGACTACTTTACATTTTATTTTGCTTTAATAATTACCCAAGTCGTTTGATTTTTTAAACTGACTCTACTAGTGTCTTGTAAAGAGAAGTGTGGTATATAAGAGTGTGTTACTAGAGTGTAAAAGTGAAGTGTTAACTTTCTTGGTGTATATTAGAACTAATTAGGAAGTGTAACTTTGAAATCTACAGAACTGTGAGTCAGATACAATTTACGTCAATTGAAGAACTAGTTTGAAAAAGTCGTAATAAGATTTTGATTAACATCAGACTAGTGTTGAAGAAAGTAATTAAGACCAGAAAAATTTGAAAGGCCTGTATATAAAGATTGTGGTAGAACCTTCTTTATTTGGGTTACTAAAAGAACAACTGAAAACAAAAAATCAAGAAGCTGGTAATTAACCAGCATATCTTTGATATCTACAAAACTTTGAATTTAAAATAATTTAGAGCAAATTGCCCATTGAAATAGCAGCTTGAAACTTTTCTGGAATTGAAGACACAACAAGATTTGAAAGGCCCGTCTATACAGATTCGCAGAAACTCTTTATATAAGTCGATAATCAAGAAACTAGTGATCAACCAACATATCTTGGTAACCAAGAAGGAGACCCTAAAATGTCGACAAAAATCTTCAACCGATTAGCCCAAATGGGTGTAGGACTGGCCCTAGTAGGAGGAGTAACTAATAATGCACTGTTTAATGTAGACGGAGGCCAACGAGCAGTGATATTCGATAGATTCACTGGTATAAAAAAGCAAGTTGTCGGAGAAGGTACTCATTTCATCATCCCATGGGTTCAGAAACCAATAATCTTCGATATCAAATCAAATCCACGAAATATTTCCACTGTCACCGGCAGTAAAGACCTTCAAAGAGTAGAAGTCACGTTAAGGATCTTATTCAGGCCAGTAGCTGATGAATTACCAAAGATATACACGACTTTAGGTGAAGATTACGATCAGCGGGTCTTACCTTCCATTACTGGAGAAGTTCTGAAAGCTGTAGTTGCACAATTTGATGCTAGCGAGTTGATAACTCAAAGAGAAATGGTGTCTTTTAAGGTTAATGAGAGTCTTACTGAAAGAGCTCGTCAATTTGGACTTATACTTGATGATATCGCGATAGTCCATATCACATTTGGAAGGGAATTTCTCCAAGCTGTTGAACTGAAGCAGATAGCTCAATTAGAAGCTGAAAAAGCTAGGTTTATGGTGGAAAAAGCAGAACAGAAGAAGAAAGCTGCAGTGATTTCCGCAGAGGGAGATACGCAGCAAGCTATTCTGCTTGCGAAGGCGTTTGGTAATGCTGGAGAGGGTCTGGTGGAGTTGAGGCGTATAGAAGCAGCTGAAGATATAGCATACCAGTTGTCGAAATCGAAGAATGTCACCTATTTGCCTGGTGAAGGCACTTTGTTTAATGTTAAGAATTAGGTAGGTTATTTTTTTTTTAGTTGTTAGCCTAGACGACGAGCAATGGGTAGCTCGTCGTCTGGCTGTCCGGTAACGACCGCGTAGTGTTCCTCGCACGCAGAGTGTTGCCCAGCAGGGCTAATGCCCGCTAGGGCCGTGGACATTTTCTGAAAAGGAAACCCGTGGTCCTGTTTTAGTCAGTAAAAGTGTGACACGCCCTCTCGCTCCACCCCAGAGCGTGAGAAGCCAAATGATTATTAATAATAATATTTTATTTTATTCAATAAACCCCAAGCGAACGCCGGCGTTCGCGCACCTATTGTCTTTTTATTGTGTCTGTGATTTCCACGATTGAAAGGTTAATAATAATAATAATATTTATTTAATTCAGATAATACAATCCATTATTGTTAGTAAAGACATACACAACTTATAAGCTAGTGTTAGTACATATAATAAACATCTGTCAATTAATAAATAAATTCAATAAACATGTCAATAATATTAATTAATCACATAACAAAAACCATTATTTTCCACCTCAAAAAAAAAATGCGTTATACATGTATTATAGACGTATTATATACGTAAACTGACACACAACTGTTTGACTGTTGGTCTAGTGGTTAGTGGCCCTAACTGCTATGCCGGAGGTCGTGGGTTCGATTCCCACCCAGGACAAATGTTTATGTGATGAGCATGATCATTTGTCCTGTGTCTGGGTGTAATTTATCTATAATATGTATGTATTTAGAAATATATAAGTATGTTTATCAGTTGTCTAGTACCCATAACACAAGCTCTGCTTAGCTTGGGACTAGACGGCGTTGTGTGGTAGTTGTGAAACATCATTATTTTAAAAACTAAAAAAAAAAAAAAAAATTTTAATTTATTTAATTTAAACCTTGATCATGAATCACTCTAAACTATTGGTAAAAATCACATAAAAATACGTTCAGTACTTTTTGAGTTTGTCGCGAACAGACAGACACGGCAAAACTTAGTGTTATTTTGTAAATAGGTTTTTAAAAACACTTTATCATGTCAAATTTTTTTGTCGATTTAAACTAGATGAGGCCAGAATCCGATTGATGCAAGACGCACAGGACCGGTCGTTGTGGCGACGCTTGGGGGAGGCCCATGTCCAACAGTGGACGTCTTTCGGCTGATATGATGAGGCCGGTGTTTCCTAGCTGACTACCTAAACTTTTTTTAAAGTCCAAACAGCAAACATAATGGTCAAATCATATGAAAACAATGCAGATTTTAAGTCTGAGATGGTCTTATATTATCATTATCACCAACCTTTTTAATGTTCTCACTGCAGGGACTCAGGCCTCCTCTCTAGGAGAGGGAATGGGCCGTAATCCACCACGCGGGTTGGTAAATGTCACACGTCTTCGAATTTTTGGGTTCTATAACATGCCGGTTTCCTCACGATGTTTTCCTTCACCGTTTTGAGAGCAGTGGTGATGAAATAAATTACACAAAGCGCCTCACCGGACATGGTTCGTTCGGGACTTCGGGAGAACAAATGAATAAATAAAACCATAAAAATCAAAAGCAAAGCCTTGAAACCTAAATAATAATAAAAAACAATCAAATACACAATAAAATATCCGAAATCAAAAAAATAGGTCGGAGCTTGAACTGTTGTTTTTCTTTAAACTAGGTTGAAAGACAGAAACTAGGCTTCATTAAGAAAAACAGGTAAATGAGAGCTGTCGTTAAAACCAAATCTCTTTCTAACATTGCATAGGGATTGATAAAAAAAACTTAATCTGTTTAGATTTTACTGTAATAGCTGAAGCTAAAGCTGCTTATTTATATGTATGTATCTAAATATGGTATCCTCACGATGTTTTCCTTCACCGTTTTGAGGGCAGTGGTGATGAAATAAATTACACAAAGTAATGCGCCTGGCTGGGTTCGAACCCGCGACCTACAACTCGTAAGTCGGGGCCGTTACCACTCGGCCACCACTGCACTCAGGAGAGATTGGGAGCAGTGGTGATCTTATATCATGTAAAGATTAGTATTTAGTTTTGCTAATTTTTCAAGTCTTTTAATAATCACGTTAACGAAATACTTGAAAGTTACGAAATCAGTTAATTAGATAAATGGCGGTCAAGGTTAATTAACTGAATAGGTACTTTCTTATAATTATTTTGTACTAATAGTAATAAATTATTTTAATTTATCATAATAATATATCCTACAACTATCACACAACGCCGGCCTTCTAGTCTCAAGCTAAGCAGAGCTTGTGTTATGAGTACTAGACAACTGATAAATATACTTATACAAGGTGTAAGGGACAGCCCTCCACAAACTTTCAAGGGCTTGCTTAGTAGACGATACTGAACAACATACCACAAAATTTTTTTTCAGGAAACGAAGAAAAAATTCGGCTTCTCCATACAAAATTATAAACTTGATTGGACAGTTTATATGGAGAGGCCAAACTTTCGAAAATAATTTTATCGCAAAATTTTTTTGTGGAATGTTGTTCAGTATCGTCTACTGAGCAAGCCCTTAAAGTTTGTGGAGGGCGGTCCCTTACACCTTGTATATTTCTAAATACATAAATATCATAGATAAATTACATCCAGACACAGAACAAATGATCATGCTCATCACATTAGCCCTGGGTGGGAATCGAACCCACGACCTACGGCATAGCAGTCCGTGCCACTAACCACTAGACCAACAGGACAGTCGAATTCTAAAAACTAGCTTTCTCCATACAAACTTTGCATCCCCGTTTCAACCCCTTAGAGAGTGAATTCTGGAAAATCCTCTCCTACAGCTCACCTACGTCATAAATGGATGCCTTGTGCAAATTTTCACGCACCTAGTAGAGTCAGCTAGCCGACAGGCCTGTTGGTCTAGTGGTTAGTGGCCCTGACTGCTATGCCGGAGGTCGTGGGTTCGATCCCCACCCAGGACAAATGTTAATGTGATGAGCATGTTCTGTGTCTGGGTGTAATTTATCTATAATATGTATGTATTTAGGAATATATAAGTATGTTTATCAGTTGTCTAGTACCCATAACACAAGCTCTGCTTAGCCTGGGACTAGACGACGTGGTGTGATAGTTGTGAAATATTATTATATTATAATTATTATTATAGCTATGCGTTGATATGCCAGAAAAATCACAAAGTTATAAGCTTGTTATGTCAGCAAAAATACATAGTCACCGGGCCATTCAGGCGGTTGAGGGGTTGTTTTGCACTTGCATCCAGCTGTTAGCTGGCTCCCAATACCCGTAATGACCTGCCGTGGGGTTTGTTGTACTTAGTATCGGTGGTGTCCAACTTTTGATTATTTTTAAATATTTTTTTGGAAAAATATAACAATTATTGGAATCCATTTAGTTACTGATTCTGAACAAACTATCTATATTCAGGTTTCGCATTAACTCAAAATAATATTGAAAAGATTTCTCGTCCAATTTTGTAATCCAAACTATCCAAACTAATATTATAAATGCGAAAGTAACTCTGTCTGTCTGTCTGTCTGTCTTTGCTTCACGCCTAAACTACTGAACCGATTTGTGTGAAATTTGGTACAGACATAGTTTGGAACTTGAGAAAGGACACAGGATAGTTTTTATTGCAAAAAATAAAATAAAAAATAAAATTTATTCCGGACATACAGCGCCATCTATTGGTCAAGAGTCGGCATCAATTCAGTACTGAAATTTCCGGAAGTCACTATTCCATGCGAACGAAGTCGCGGGCAAAAGATAGTATTTACTATGTTATCAAGCTATGTAATAATATTATTATCCTTCCATCCTTATTCCCGATGGTGACAATCGTAATAATAAAATTATTTATAATAATAATTATTAATAAAACTATTTTTGTTTCAGGAAAATCCTAATATTACCTTTTCCCTAACTTAACTTCCTTTACCATTCCAAATATTAAATTATTTATAAAATAAATCTTCCAAAATTTAAATATATAAAATAATTTGTAAATATAATTATAAATTCTACCCTATTTATTACTTTATTCATTCCAATTTAAAAAAAATAAAATAAACGAATGAATATTTTAAAATAGATAATTTAATAAGAAAATATATATTATTATTTGAGTGTAAACAAATTACGATAGTAACATCGCCTTCCAAAAAAAAAAAAATCTGCAACGAAAATCAACAATTATAAAAAAAAAATTAACAAAAAAAAATTGCAGCTACACCTCGACTCCTCAGCCCTGTCATCCCCATCATCCCTAACCCCCGTCATGTTGTCCCTATAGCCTTTGTAACCTGTATATCCCCACTTATGTCGTCCGCCATGATCTGACCCCTCCCCACGATGTCGTCATCCCCAGCTGTCGAGCCATCGTCGCCGTCCACCACCCCATCATCCCCGGCGCTACGAGCTGATAGTGCGCAGTTCCAGTCTTCGACCCCTTATTACACGGGACGGGTTAGTGTTTTTTTTTTATTATAGTACAGATACTGGCACGAATCTTGAGCGCTCGGCGTCAGAGTGGGGATCGCTTTGCGCGTTCCATACATTGGCGAGCAAATCGTCGTCGTTGTTAGATACATGCAGCAAGCTCAGAGAACACGATGACACGATGGCACGGCGAGCCAATCACTGACACTCCCTGCCCCCGCGTCTCACTTAGTACCACTAAAGAGACCAAATATTTGATTTCTGCGCAACTTGAAGCCAGCGCTCAAGATCCGTGTCGGTATCTATAGCCGCCAGATAAAGCAGTTCAATGACCCACCTACAGTTATTGATGGCAGTGTAGCGACATCTATGTTGCCACATAGGAAATAAACTAAAAATCTTGCATCGCGGTATAAGGTGATTACCACACTGCCACGCATCACGCTGCATGTTGCGTATCAACGCACCATGCACCTACGCGCGTACTTGCGGGAGTGCAGATCTGCATCATCGTGCGGGTTTTTTTACGCACTCACGCGCGTAGGTGCGTTTTGTAAATTCACGCAAGCTGTGACTCAATTCACACAAAATCACACTGCACTACAAGACTCACGCGTTTCTATTTAGATCACGCACCTACAAGCGGAGAAATATGCGCACAGGCGCGTGGGTGCGGGGTGACACGCAAGGTATGGCACACTGAGTCTCGTAGTGCCGTGCGTGATTTTTGATGAAACGAGTCAGAGCTGCCGTGAATCTACAAAACGCAACTACGCGCGTGAGTGCGTTAAAAACCCGTATGATGATGCAGATCTGCACTCCCGCAAGTTAGCGCGTGGGTGCGTTGACACGCAACATGCAGCGTGATGCGTGGCAGTTTGATAATGGCCTTAAGGGGATGCATCCCCTTAAGAGATGCATCTCGACATACATTTTCACTGTTTTTCATACAACCGCTCTTACTCAATTATGACGTTATTACACATTTTTCATTAGATATTTTGGAAGCACAGTATCTTGTGGATATTATCTAGGCTTCTATGGAAATCAATTTATAAATTTGTGTAAAACTAATCCAGTTAAGACCTCTGAAAATCTGCTATTTTGCATGAACTCGACACGTCATAATTTACTTAAAAATAAAAAAAGTCGAAAAAAGTACAACCATACAAGCCTAGCAAATTTTATCAAGATTCTAAATAATGACAATGTTATTTAAAAACTTTTAAGGGTTTTAAAAAAACACGTATTTCCTGGAACAAGTTTTATAAAATATTCGAGTAAATCACGGAATCACCGAATGCTAACAGAGTTTTCAGGCGTTATCTCTTTTTTCACGTTGCCTTTTCGTCAAACATCGCGTTGTATTGTGTTAGATGAAGTTACAAGCTTTTAAACCATGCTCGATGTTGACGCTAGGTGAGTGGAAAACCAGCCTCTTAAGGTCACAACTCATTAGAGCCACCCGGCACCCACTCCGCACTGCCTCGCCTCCTGCGGTTAGTATTCTTTATATGGATTTGTATGGGTCTCACTATATCAACTCCATAGCGTCACCGGATCGCCTCGGTCGTAAGCTCTCCTCGTGCGGACGGCGGGTGGACCACTCGGTGACAACTCGCTGCTCGCGTGCTTGCCTTGCGTTGACTGCGCATTGCCAACGCTCGTAGACCTAGTGCCAATTGATAACAGACTACTCGAAAAATCGTGGACCAAGCGACGTCCACTCGTTGACCACTTTTTTTTTTTGGTGGGGAAAATCATCCAGTGACAGCCCCCTTCATACCGGGGCTCGAGTTCCCTTTCGGATATCCCTGGCCCCAGTAGGCTTCGACCCGGCTGGGCCCCTGACAACTCCTTGAGGCGCGCGGGAACAGTGCGCGCCGTTGACGACTTAGGCTTGGTCCGGACAGTCACCGGACAGCGAGCTACCTATTGCTCACTGTCCGCAAGCCCGCGCCTACGGTGGCTGGAAATCGTGATCGGAATCCCGGCGGCGGCGAGAGCGCCGTTGCCTGATGCGGTCTGCCTCCTCCACTCGTTGACCACTCGGCGTTCACTCGTTGACCGCGCGACGTTTATTGGTGATAACGCGGCGTCCACCCGTGGACCACCTGTCGACAACGAGTGGACGCGTGCTCTAATGAGCTGTGACCTTTAGGGGCATAAGAATATTCGTATTTCGTGAGCTTTTCTCTAGGGCTTCTTGAAGCGAAGCGTTGTGGCCGATGGAAACTACAAGATGTCTTCGTTTCAGAAGCAGCCACAGCCACCCCTGCACGTCATATTGCCTGTCAACGCGCCAGCCACTCCCCCTACTTACGGTAAGTGTATCAGTTTTGTCTACTTAAACATTATTTATGATATTTGTGGCACCGACTTAAAAGTAGTAAGTCGCGGGTTGTTCAAACTAAGTTAGGTGCATTACTTTGCGTAACTTATTTCATGATCACTGCTTGGTCCATTCCCTCTCCTTGAGAAAAGGCCTGAGTCCCAGCAGTGGGAACATTAAAAGCCTTATTATGTTGTATATGTCGCAGGTTTTACATAAAATTAGGTTTTTGATGAAAAACCGGAAGATGACACATTTTAAACTCAATTTCATCATAAACCTGTAAAAATCCAGATTTTTGATCAAAAACCTGAACTAGTTTGGGTTTATGATGAAGTTCTTGTCAAAATCACGGGTTTGCTTTGTTTTATGACAAATAAAGCAATTCAAATGAAATAAATGAAACTGTTTAACCGAACTTTTTAGTTTTTGTTCAGTGACATCTATTGGCCAAAAATGTATACCGGTCGCGCGTTGGGCAGTCTTTAATATTGTTAAAAACCCACAGATGGAGTTGGTCAATTACGTCTTTTTTTTAAAAGTCGCAAATGAGATTCTCCGCGATCTGTTTAGGTGTCTTGAAAACAATCTTGTCGACGAGAATTAATCAAATCAAAGCATTTATTTCAAATAGACCATTTACAGGCACTTTTAAATAGTCAAATGTCGGTCAGTCCAAGAAAAGTGAAGCTAAATTGCACGTTCCAAAGAGTAGGTCTCTATGTAGAAGAACGTGCAAGAAACTCCATGGACACTCTTTTAAATCATATATGTGTTTCATGTAATGCTTGGTTACATATTAATTGTTGCTTCTATCATGTCAATCGAGAATTAATAGAGAATAAATAGTGATCCAATAGTTCTTCAGAAACAATCCATCATCATTTGCAACTACTGGACACAAGTAACATTACAGGAAAGGTAATTGATAAGAGGAACGATTTATTAAAAATTGGTACTTCAGCTGGGGTTCTAAAAGACTGGCTGTCTCGAAACTCTATTCAAATATCAACTACTGCCTTAACGAACCTGTATCGACAAATGAACTGAGTTGGCGTGAAATTGCTTCAAAGTTGTCTTTATTTGGAGGCCAATGTTTTTAAGAAATGCTACCTATAGATAAATTAGAATCTATGATCTTTCTCTCGTACTATTCAAATCAAATCAAATCAAAAACGTTGAATTCAAATAGACCATTAGCAGGCACTTTTGAATAATCAAATGTCGGTCAGTGCAAGAAATGTGAAGCTAAATTGCACGTTCCAAAGCGTAGATCTCTAAGGAGAAGAACGTGCAAGAAACTCCATGGACACTCATTGCAGGTGAAGCGACGCTAACCCCACCTCCTCGTTCGCCCGGCGCACCCATCGTAGCGAGCCCACTCTCTGCTTCCGGGGACGGCAGATCTCACCCACCTGACGGCACCTCTTCAGATAAGGTGAGCATTTCAAAGAGTTTATTTTTAAGGCGTATAGTCCCTTGAACCATCTGGCCGAAATTATGTCAACGCAACTGTCGCGCTCGCCTAGGCGGCAGTACGCAAATCTGTGCATTTATTTGCGGCCAGCAGCGCCCGAAAAGCGCTTTAAATCCATTTTCTTTGCGAGATATTGATTGATTTACATATGCAATGTTCACTTTGAAGAATATTTAACCACCAATTTTTATGTGTAAAAATGTTTCTAAAGGTCCAAGCCGTTTCGAAGGAGTAGGGAAAAGTTGCGAAAAGTTGCGAAATTGCAAAATTTTTTTTTTTGACAAAAGTATTAATTGTACGAAAAAATCAAATGTTGATATTATTGTTCATGAATCTATAATACACATGTATTTTTTTCTAACCAATTGACCTAGCCGTTACGGAGGAGTAGGCCTCAGAAAATCACTGTTTTATGGCACTTTTCGGGCGCTTGGCCCTTAACACGCTTATGTATATTAGCTTCACCTGTATGTTTGTAAACGCCTTTGAGCTCGATTTTGACCTACTTTGGGCGATCAGATTTTCTTTAAATTTTTCACACCCAACAAAGACCGGTGACAATACAATAATCCGTTTTTTTTTAGTCAAAAATAAAAATATAGTTTAAAAAAATCTAAAAAATCACGCTTTCATCTCGCTGAATAAAATCTAAAAGTACTTAAATAACCTAATTTCGCTGGTCATAGACTTTCGTATTGAGACATTGTGGTATGTTGGACGAGAATAAAAATATAAGGCACAATAAATAGACTGGGTTGGTCTATAAAAATATCTAAAATTCTCAGCACAATTCCGTTTCTGGTTGCCGGTGGCGCTTACAACGGAAGGGACCGTCGGAAGGAGATAACGCTGTGATAAGGGATGCTGGGTGAAAGGCCACTTGTTTTGTAGATAAATGAGCTGACTAAATTGTTTCTTGCTTCGAGATATATTGACGAAATCGAAATGAGAAACTAATCTATAATATATATAAAAATATATATTATAGTTAAAAAAAACTAAAAAAAACATGCTTTCATAGCATTTCAAACTAAAAAGTGTAAAATAATTTTCAATATAGGTAGAAAATAATAATAATGAACGAAAAATATTAATTTAAAAAAAGCGTGGGGCGTTTTGTGCCATATTTTTTGTAAATTGAGCACCCCACACTTTTTTCGCAATGATATTAATATTTTTCGTTCATTATTATTATTTTCTACCTATATTGAAAATTATTTTACACTTTTTAGTTTGATATGCTATGAAAGCGTGTTTTTTTTAGTTTTTTATTTAACCATATTTTTATTTTTCACTAAAAACAAAAAACGGGTTATTGTATTGTCATCAGTCTGATAAGTGTGCAAAGTTTGAAGAAAATCTGATCGCCCGAAGTAGGTCAAAATCGAGCTCAAAGGCGTTGGTTATAAACATACAGGTGAAGCTAATATAAGCGTGTTAAAAAGGAGAAACTGACTTTTTAGGGTTCCGAAGCCAAATGGCAAAAAACGGAAGCCTTATAGATTCGTCATGTCTGTCTGCTGTCAGCTATACTGTTGAAACTTAGTAAGTAGTAGGTACTTAGAACTGAAACTCAAATTTTTTTTTTTCATCTAACCCATACGTGTGGGGTATCTATGAACAGGTCTTCAAAAATGATATTGAGGTTCCTATTATCATTTTTTTCTACACTGAATAGTTTACGCGAGAGACACTTCCAAAGTGGTAAAATCTGTGTCCCCCTGTAACTTCTAAAATAAGAGACCATGTAAACTACCAACGAAAATTGGTTTGAACGAGATCTAGTAAGTAGTTTTTTTAATACGTCATACGTCGTAAATCTAAAAAAATACACTATTATTAAAACATCGATTAAAGTTACTGTAACTTTTATATTATGTTACTTGCTGCTACGGAACCCTCCATGGGCGAGTCCGACTCGCACTTGGCCGGTTCTTCTCTGCTGGCGCTGCGCTATAAGCTATAACAACAATTAATAAAATAAATGTTATCTTGCAAATTGATCCACTGCCCGGCTATCGATTGGGCTGAAATTTTGCGTGCATGTGTACATCAGATAACAATGTAAAATTATTATGACATGGAGCTGATCTGATGATGCAACCGGAAAGTAGGAGCTTGGTAGTTAAATGACACGATCCCATCGAGTTTGGTGTCGTGTGATTCGTCTTGACGAGTAGTTATTACCTATACACCGCAAAATTTTAATCGTTTTAATCCCGTGGAGGATCGATCCGGTACATGAAACACTATCGATTTGAACAGATAAAATAAAAAATAAAGTACCTTCTTTTCAAAACTCGTATTCATTTAAGCATGTACGAAATTAATTTCTATAAGAAAACGACTGCTGAGCGAGTTCAATGACCTGTAGGTAGTTTGTACGCAACTCCGACTTTTACCTAAAGGTCATTGAACTCGCTCAGCTGACGTTTTCTTGTCTGGTAGAAATTGCTCTGTGCAGTAAGACCGCTCATTGTACACTTATTCTTTTTGTAAATGTTTGTCCTATAAAGAGCTAAGGTGTGCAATTAGGGCTTTCAATACCGGTATTACGGGATCCCGTAATACCGTGATCACGGATATATTTTGGTCTTTTTTCAATCACGGTATTGACGAGCCAATACCGTGATTACGGTATTACAATCTTTAATATATATTATTGTGTTTTGTTGTAATAAGTAGTAAGAAGTTGTATTATATAATATAAATAACGATGTAATATTATTCTCACACTTGTATTAACCGCTAACTCTTCGCGATACGTCGAACCGTAGACTAAAATGGTCTGAATAACGCGTAGTGTAATAGGCCCTATACGACGTTATTGTTTTGTTAGTCAGTTTCGCAAAGGTGCGCGGGTAACATGTGCATGTGAACTTGGTCATTGTGTATTTTTGATAAGTTTGTAATCTTGACGAGCAACATGGTACATAATATTAATACTTGTATTTTATGGGTTTTGACTCAATTCTCAACGAATCACGCGATCGTATTTTTTTTTGTAAAAACTAAGGTCGAATTACGAATTCACAACAAATTGAAGCATCTAAAATTGTATCATTTTCCACTTTGTTTAATATCACTTTTTACTTTAACGGATCACGTTATCCGTTAGATCTTCAATTAAAAAGTAAAAATTGAATATTTGAGCGGTTTGATTGTGGCATTCTTTTTTAACTTCAAATATTATTAATTTTGTCTAATTAGTACTTATCGTATTACTACTTTCGTGTTCGAAGAAACGATTCAAAATTATACATTTAATTGGTAGTTTGGTACAACAATTACATATGAGATATTAATATAATAATAAGAAAGACAAGAGTCTTGACGCTTGCTGGCCTCTAAGGGTAGTATAGGTACGCATCGAATGTATCAGCCAGTAAACTATAGGTACGACAGGGTCATGCTTACTTGAACCTTAGAACTGCGTTTTAACCTTATTAGAAATGTCTTAAAATTAAAAGTTACAGCGTCAAGTAAGCCTAAACCTTACGCAGATCTATGATTTTAATCTACCTTATTTGCTAATTAGGTACCGGTAAACAATCAGTATGGCTTACTAGAACCTTATTAGAACGGTTAAGAGAGAATAAACACTGATTCGAAAACAAAAATATTTAACCTTTCAATCGTGGAAATTACAGACACAATAGAAAGCTTGGGGTTTAATGAATTAAATGGATTTATTAATTTCCTAATTAAAGTTCAAAGGAACTTTAACAGGGTTTGACAGGGTTTCAGTCAAGTACTAGTTTAAAAAAAAACCTTGAGTTCAATACCGTGATCACGTGATCACGGTATTAAAAATTCTAATACCGGTATTGATACCGGTATTGAAAAAGTCCGGTATTTGAAAGCCCTATGTGCAATAAAGTAATAAATAAATAAACGTGCGTAAAAGCTGGCTATGAAAAAAAGTATTTTCAGTAAAAATTGTTTAAAAACCGATTTGCAAAATAAATATCATTTATCATTTTGTGGTAAGAAATCTGTTGTCTGTTGTTAATATCGTATTCTTCTCTTCTGTTCCAGTCTTCTGAAACAGCAGTTGGCGGTATATCTCGTACGGCAAGCACGGCACTCTCCCGAAAGGAGAGTTACAAAGCACAGAGACAGCATTACAGAAGAGAAAAGAAGAGAGCAGCGTCAGCGCTTCTACACTCTATAGAAGATCCTTCTGTCGTTGTACTTGCAGATTGGCTTAAGGTAAGTGTTACAAACACTAAAGAAGTTCTCTTCTGTAGTCTTCTGGTCGACAGAAGAGGCAAGAAGAGTGGCTTCTACGTTCCTACACTCTTTAAAAGACCTTGGACTGTAAAGAAGTTCTCTTTCGTGTAGGCAGAAGATAAGTGGCTTTTGTGCTCTTATAATCTATAGAAAACCCTTCCATTATTGTACTAGCGCTAGCAGGCTTAAAGGTAAGAATGTAAAACCGTAAAGAAACTCTCTTCTGTGATCTTCTTGTAGACAGAAGAGAAAAGAAAAAGCGGCTTCTGCACTGGGTTTAGGTATGAGTTTGAAACACTAAAGAAGTTCTCTTCTGTGGTCTTCTGCTCGCCAGAAGAGACAAGAAGAGTGACTTCTATGGTGCACTAATAGATTGGCTTAAGGTAATAGCTTTAAACTCTAATGAAGTTCTCTTCTGTAGTCTTGTGGTCGACAGAAGAGACAAGAAAAGAGTAGCTTCTGTGCTCTTACACTCCTTATCAGACACTTTAGGGCCTACGCAGACCGGGACTGCATGGCAAGAGATTTTAATTTTTACTAATGGACATTCAACCGTACTGGTACAGAAATACGACATAAATTGCTATGCTTTAAAATGATGCCGTGGCATTGAAAGGGATTTTATCGCACGGCATTAAAACACGCGCCACAGGCTCCCGTGGCGGAATGCCGTGGCATACTGCGGCAGGCAACGGCATGCCACGGACTCCGGCGCTCGTAGTGATATACTGCGAGGTGCGGCGGCGGGGGTAGAGAAGCGGGGAATGCACACCATTGACCATCCATTTGCGCCCGCGCCATGACATGCCGTGGCAAAGTGCTGAAATGCCGCAGTATCTAAGCGGCCAGTTGCGCTGACTCACGGCAAAATCCCTTGCTATGCCGTCCTGGTCTGTGATCTCGTTTTCACATCTGTCGTATGATCTTAAGCACCCACTTTTTGTTTCCAGGTCCGAGGTTCACTCAAGTCATGGACAAAACTATGGTGTGTGTTGAAACCTGGACTATTGCTGTTGTATAAGAGTCCTAAAGCGAAGGTGAGACGATCTTTATTCAACTGTTCTTGTGTTAATAAAACCGTAGGGGCGCGAGGGCCACGGGACTCTTCTGAAAAGGAACCCCTTGGTCCTTACGGGCTGTTTAACTATTACGTGAAAAGATTTTTTGTAAATATGTACTTGAGGGGGGTTCATATTTACAAATATGAACCCCCCTCATCACGAAAGTATGTTAAGCTGACCACTGGCGAAGACCACACCCGTGTCTTTTGGTGACATCTATAAGAGGCGCGCGTGGTACATTATACGTCGTCAACTCGGGTTTGGTTTTCACTAGACGTCCAGACGATGAGCTATTTATTGTTCGTCGTCTGCAAGCCTGCGCCTGCGGTGGCCGGGACCGCCCTACGACTCACGACTTTCTTATCTATTTATTTTATTTGTATTTATAACTTATCTATACTTATTTTTAGTTTACTGCACCGTTCCAGCGTCCTTATGTCGACACAGCAACCGGCCCACGCTGAAAACCAGCGCTGTGAGCTCAACGCATTATGCGTGAGGCCGCAGCTTTATACTGAGCGTTCGGCCGTTTTGCGCGGAGGAGACGCATATCTTCCCTATCTTGATGTTATGTTCTGTTTACCTATTTTTAAGTTTGCGTCTTTAACGCGTAAATAAACTGTTTTTCTTTTCAGGGTGAAACTCGGCCTTCTTTAGGGTGATTCTTTGAAACCGAGAGAATGTCTAATTCATCTAGCCTTTTTTTCAAACTTATCTATTTTATGACGTAAGCCACTGGGCGCAAAAGAGTGCTTTTTATACATTTAGTGATCGGGGGCACCAATATGTAATTAAAAATATGAAATTGTAAACAAAAAAATGGGTCAGATGAATGAGACATTCTCTCAGTTTCAAAGAATCACCCTTTAGCGGTCCTTCGGGTCCTAGGACCACGGCATTCCTTATAAAAAAACATATTAGTGGGATTTGTGGAAACAAAATGATAACAAAATCTTTATCTCATTTTACAGAGCAGCCACTGGGTGGGCACAGTCCTCTTGACGTCTTGTCAAGTGATAGAGCGTCCCAGCAAGAAGGACGGCTTCTGCTTCAAGCTGTACCATCCGCTCGAGCAGAGCATCTGGGCGCCAAGGGGGCCGCACAACGAGACCATCGGTGAGTGAATGTGGTCCTAGTGGTGGTTAATATAGCCCACAGGCTGGTAATATGGCCCACAGGCTGGTATTATGGCCCTAGTGCTGGTAATATGGCACAGATGCTGGTGATATGGTCCAGTGGTTGGTAATATGGCCCAGTGGCTAGTAATATGGACCAGAGGTTAGTAATATAGCCTACCAGCAGATAATGCAGCTCATTGGTAGGTATTTAGTTCAGAGATGGATACTATGACCAAAAGTAAGTAATATTGTGACCAGTGGTAATTTAGTCACATGGCTAGTGTGATCCTGACGGCAATGAGTGGTTAGGCACAGTCCTCCTGACGTCTTGTCAAGTGATAGAGCGTCCCAGTAAGAAGGACGGCTTCTGCTTCAAGCTGTACCACCCGCTCGAGCAGAGCATCTGGGCGCCAAGGGGACCGCACAACGAGACCATCGGTGAGTGAATGTGGTCCTAGTGGTGAGTGCTATGGCCCAGAAGCTGGTAATATAGCCCTTGCTGGTAATATGGCCCAAGTGCTGGTAATATGGCACATATGCTGGTGATATGGTCTAGTGGTTGGTAATATGGCCCAGTGACTAGTAATATGAACCAGAGGTTGGTAATATGGCCTACCAGCAGATAATGCAGCTCATTGGTAGGTATTAAAGTTCAGAGATGGATAATAAGACCAAAAGTAAGTAACATTGTGATCAGTGGTAATTTAGTCACATGGCTAGTGTGGTCCTGACGGCAATGAGTGGTTAGGCACAGTCCTCCTGACGTCTTGTCAAGTGATAGAGCGTCCCAGCAAGAAGGACGGCTTCTGCTTCAAGCTGTACCACCCGCTCGAGCAGAGCATCTGGGCGCCAAGGGGACCGCACAACGAGACCATCGGTGAGTGAATGTGGTCCTAGTGGTGGTTAATATAGCCCACAGGCTGGTAATATGGCTCAAGCGCTAGTAATATGGCACAAATTCTGGTGATATGGTCCAGTGGTTGGTAATATGGCCCAGTGGCTAGTAATATGGACCAGAGGTTAGTAATATGGCCTACCAGTAGATAATGCAGCTCATTGGTAGGTGTTAAAGTTCAGAGATGGATAATATGACCAAAAGTAAGTAATATTGTGACCAGTGGTAATTTAGTCATGTAACTAGTGAAATACTGATAGCAATGACTAGTTAGGTACTGTCTTCCTGAAGTCTTGTCAAGTGATTGAGCGTCCCAGCAAGAAGGACGGCTTCTGCTTCAAGCTGTACCATCCGCTCGAGCAGAGCATCTGGGCGCCAAGGGGACCGCACAACGAGACCATCGGTGAGTGAATGTGGTCCCAGTGGTGGGTAATATAGCCCACAGGCTGGTAATATGGCCCACAGGCTGGTATCATGGCCCTTGCTGGTAATATAGCCCATACCAGTAATATGGACCATGCTGGTAATATAGCCCAAATGCTGGTAATATGGTACAGATGCAATAAATAAAGTGATTACCAACAAGGTTCAGTGGTTGGTAATATGGCCCAGTGGCTAGTAATATGGACCAGAGGTTGGTAATATGGGCTACCAGTGGATAATGCAGCTCATTGGTAGGTATTAAAGTTCAGAGATGGATACTATGACCAAAGGTAAGTAATATTGTGACCAGTGGTAATTTAGTCAAATGGCTAGTGTGATCCTGACGGCAATGATTGGTTTGGCACAGTCCTCCTGACGTCTTGTCAAGTGATAGAGCGTCCCAGCAAGAAGGACGGCTTCTGCTTCAAGCTGTACCATCCGCTCGAGCAGAGCATCTGGGCGCCAAGGGGGCCGCACAACGAGACCATCGGTGAGTGAATGTGGTCCTAGTGGTGGATAATATGGCCCACAGGCTGGTAATATGGCCCACAGGCTGGTATTATGGCCCTTGCTGGTAATATAGCCCATACCAGTAATATGGACCATGCTGTTAATATAGCCCAAGTGCTGGTAATATGGTACAGATGCTGGTGATATGGTTCAGTGGTTGGTAATATGGCTCAGTGGCTCGTAATATGGACCAGAGGTTGGTAATATGGGCTACCAGTGGATAATGCAGCTCATTGGTAGGTATTAAAGTTAAGAGATGGATAATATGACCAAAAGTAAGTAATATTGTGACCAGTGGTAATTTAGTCATGTAACTAATGTAATACTGATAGCAATGAATAGTTAGGTACAGTCTTCCTGACGTCTTGTCAAGTGATAGAGCGTCCCAGTAAGAAGGACGGCTTCTGCTTCAAGCTGTACCATCCGCTCGAGCAGAGCATCTGGGCGCCAAGGGGACCGCACAACGAGACCATTTAAGTGAATGTGGTCCCAGTGGTGGGTAATATGGTCCACAGGCTGGTAATACGGACCAGGGGGTAATAATATGTTTCAGGGTGGTAAAATGGCCCAGACTGCTAATATAGCTCAGAGGCTGGTAATATGGCCCAGAGGTTGGTAATATGGCCCAGATGTTGGTGATGTTGCGTACGTAAGCGATTCAACGTGAACGTGATCGCGAAGCGAAGGAGCGCCAATAGAACAAACAATTGATATTCTATTAAGGTTGCCTAGGTAACCAATCGTATGTGTGTGTGGCGTGGTTACAAGCGAAGCGATGCGGACGCATATAATCAGAAATTTTCTCCAAAATGATGTTTTTTTGTAGAAGAAAGTGTTGATGCCATCAAAAATATAACTTGTACAAAAATCAAGGCTTGCAACTCAGTTCTACCGTAAAGTTGTGACATCCATGTAATACCAAGTCGGTTAATTTATTCAGTTCCTACTTAAGAGAACTTGACCTAGATTGACTTGGCAATCGCATGTATATCACAAGTAATACAACATGTATCTAAGTATATATTTATTACTAGCTTATGCCCGCAACTTCGCCTGCGTACATAAAATATAGCCTATGTCATTCAGCAAAAAAGCAGCTATCTATCGGTGAAAAAATTTTAGCAATCGGACCAGTACTTCCAGAGATTACCAGGGACTTAAAAACACCTTCATAAAGGTTACAGAATTATAAGTGTTACATGTTGAATTGGTAACAGAATCAAATATGTAACACTTATTAATGTGTTAACCCAAAACACTTACAAAAGTGTAACCTTAACATATCTGTAACAGATATAAAAGTGTTAACAGTGTTAATAAGTGTAACAGGTAAACGCAGCGTTGCCAAAGTTACAGTTTACAAAGCTACACTAAAACTGATTATTTCAGTTACACATATTAACACTTATTAACACATATAAACAGGTTACAGTTTCATTCGGTAACATTATTGTATCTGTTACATTTAAAAGTGTTTTTCTGTTAAAACTGTTTTAAAAACACTTTATTACGGTTACAGTTTGAGTCCCTGGAGATTACCTCCTACAAACAAAAAAACAAACTTTACCTCTTCATTATATTAGTGTAGATTGTATTTCTTATCTATTTTACCATTAGTTTCCTTCAACAATGTTATATTTCTACACCACCCTTAGGTCGACTGTTATAAAATGCGTGAGGCATTAAGCCCGCCTTTGTACAGTGTTTCTTACTAGTGCAATAACAAATAAATATTCACTAACACCTATTTCATATAAAATTGTATGGTTTTCAACTTTATTTCTTGTAAATTAAAGTTCAAATTGCCTTGTCGTACAGGAGCGGTAGTGCAGCCGTTACCGACCGCGCACTTGATCTTCCGCGCGCCGTCACAGGCGGCCGGCCACTGCTGGCTCGATGGCCTGGAACTCGCCTTACGCTGCAGCAATGCTATGCTCAGGTAATATACACTTCATTGACTCTAACCGCCCGGCTCGCGGACGGCGAGCAATGGGTAGCTTGCTGTCCGACCGTCCGGTTTAGTCTGTCTAATAAGTCAACCGACTTGGGAATTTTGTATAATATTTAATCATTTAAAAAATACATAAATTCGATACTTTTCATAAGGTTCTTCAGTTAGTAAACAATGATCTCTATCTTTTAATCAACCTTGATTATTGAACCCGTGTTGACTACATCAGATTTGATTAAATCCTAATAATTACCCAAGTCGTTTAACTTATTAGACAGACTCTAACTCTCCGGACTGAACTTAAGTAGTCGACGGCGCGCACTGTTCCCGAGCTCCTCAAGGAGTTGTCGGCAACAGCAGCCAGCCGGGTCGAAGCCTACTGGGGCCAGGGTTATCCGAAAGGGAAGCTCGGTCCCGGTACGAAAGGCAAAGGAACGGGGTGGGTTTTTTAGTCAGTAAGAGTCTGACACTATCTCCCGCTCCGCCCAAGAGCGGGGGTTGTCATAAGATGATTTTACTCATCGAAAAAAAAAAGAGTTTTGTTTATGATAAATGTATTACGTTTTGTAAAAAGTCATAGAACAAAAGTTGTTGTTTATGATGTTAGTAATGCAGTCCTGCAAGGTTGTTAGTGTTTAAAAATAACTCTGTATACAGAAGAGATAGCTTTCCATCCCAGGACTATTTTCTCTTGGGAAAAGTTTATAATATCCCACAGGTGAAGACGCTGGACCTCCTAAATAGTTATGTTTGCCCCCCAGATGTTCCCGCTCCCGCCCCGAACAGACTGTAGCCGCCGACTCACCAGCCACTCAGACAAATCTATCACATGAGGACCTTGAGAAGCATTTCAATGAACACGGTAAGTCTAGACTTAGTCATAACAACTTTATAAGATGGTATGAAATTCAGTTTGTACTATACATCGTCGGGCTCAACGAGAAATCTAGTAGATCGCGTCTTTATTAATGAATTACTAACACAACACGCATACGAAATAACTCGTATACGAGATATTTCGTACTTAACCATTAGCAATTTTAAAGGCGATTGAGTCTACGTACGCTATAAAATGGGTTGATATGAAATTTAGTTCCCACTATACATGGTCACTCTTTACAAGAAATCTCGTAGATGGCGTCTCTTTTAAAGAAAATAACTTAAAGTACTCGTATACGAGATATCTCGTACTAAGCCATTAGCAATCAAGGCTTTAGCGGCCTGCGTCGAATATATCCGACAAGCACCCTCGCGTTTATCCCGCCAGGGTCCCACATCCACGACCAAATACTCGCATCTCGTCAGCTCTTCTGTCACCTATGGGGATTGAAGAGCTGAACGAGATGGAGTACCCCGTCGCGGACACACGACCCTGGCGATTAGGTCGCGAAAACTCTCGTCGGACTAATCCGACGCAAGCTGTTAAGGGATTCAGAGACTCATTCTGTTACAAGATATTTGCGTTAGTTTTTTTATAGCTGTCATTTGACAGAAACGTATATTCCAGCCTTTGAAAGTATTAAAAAGTCGTTTACTTCATAAGTTAACGTAAATTTGATATATTGGTTTATAAAATTTGAATTTAAATGATGTATACTGGATGTAAGGGACAGCCCTCCAAGTTGCAGCCCTCCAAGCCCTTAAAGTTCATGGAGGGCTTTTTTATGATTGGATAAATCATCCAATGATAACCCTCGCTTTTGGGCGGAGTGGGAGATAGTGTCAGACTCTTACTGACTAAACGACCCACCCTGTTCCTTCTAGCCTTCATACCGGGGTTCGAGTTCCCTTTCGGATAACCTTGGTCCCAGTAGGCTTCGCCCCGGCTGGGTCCCTGCTGTTGCTGACAACTCCTTGAGGAGGGCTGTCCGTTACACCCTGTAATTCAACATTTATTGGTTATTAAAAAAAATACTCACAAAATTATTTTGTTAAGCATCTATTTAGGTATCTAAGCGACAACAATTCAAAGGTAATTTTTAATATTTTTTCCACCTACCCTCTGCACGTACGCTAAGTAGTTTTAAAAATATCCGAACCATCGTCCTGCAGCTCACCTCTAATGTCGATATCCGATTACTCCCCTAAACGGTCATTCAATTGTATCGATAATCGGAAAGTCGTTTATCAAGTGCAGAAAAAAACTAAGACACGTAAAAATAAATGGGCGCAGTTTATGGAGACGATTGAAATAATGTCCAAAGACCATGACTCCAGCGATCCACCTTCGCCAGAAAGAGACAGCAGATTTCTGGATTTCCTACGAAAGAAAGAGACGCATTTAGGTCGCAACACCGCCTCTACGTCTTCAATGCGAATGGAGAAAGAGCCGAAATTAAAAAAACAAATGAGTAAAAGTTTAGCTTCGAGTCCGTATAAGCTTGATATAAAAAAATCTCCAATACTCAAGTGTTTTGAGTTACCGAAAATGCCTATAGGCGATCGTTCCAAAGAAAAACTGTCCCCAACATCGATTATTGAAGATAATTTTCTAAAATTCATGTCAACCTTTCCAAAACGGAGAAGTTCTACACCATTGACATTTAGTCAAAAAAGAATTAGTGAACTAAGAGAGTCTGGTGTTAAAACTGATTCGGAAAACGATGATGTGTTTATAAAGTCTAAAAGGAGGCTGTATAAGGGTTCAGAAGTTATCTGTGACACTCCTGAGAATATTATTATTAAAACAGCACCATCTGTTGAGAGAGTTAGGGGGTACACTTCTTCTTCTAGCGATGACGCCGAAGAGGAATATAGGTAGGTTTTAAAATTTATTTATCTGGAATAACAGAGAATTATACATCCTTATTTTTTATTTACTACAAAAAAATAAAAAAAATGGCGCTCTATTCGTACGTAAAAAAAACAACATCTCAAAATTGTTCACGAAATTTTGTCATAATTAGTAATTTCATAATTGAATCAATTATAACGCTACTAAAAATATTACGCGCAGTGTTTTTCCATTTTGATCGTCATTCAATCGCCTGTTCAATATGTCCATAAATTGAGTGACATTTTGGGATATAAACAAAAGCTAATAACTTTGCTGTTTATGAATATTATTTATTGAGACTTCATTTAAATATTAACAAGATCTTTTCTAATAAACCCTTTAAGTATTTGTACTAATTAAAAATTAGTGGTGTATAATAGGAAATATCAGCAATAAATCTTAAAAGTTCATAATAATTAAGAAAAATATCAATAACTGCACTTTTTTTTACAATATACAATAACATTATCTACAATAAAATAATAGTAAATTATGATATAAGTGTGTAATCTTGGTGATTACCGTTGAGGCGGTATTTAGGAGTTTTTTTAAATAGAACCGAGGATGCTAATCATCTCAATACACTCTCCTGCATGCGAGATAAAATGAGATTAGACTCGCCTGTCCCTTCTAGGAATTTATGGACACCTCTTTTCGACATAATAAGTTGAACAAATTTTATAGGAATTCCCTATATCCTCAACTAATAATCACACCGGATAAGTATTCCGTGATTGACTACGATAAATTACCTTCGGCAAGTCTAAAAGCCAGTAATATGGAGCGCCGTGACGAGCGGTTCTCGTCGCAGAATGTTTACGTCGCCGGCAAGATCGTGAGGACTGGTGAGGACTTAGCGTAATGATGTAGTGCTAGCTAAGGGGACCTGTGGTTAGCTACGGTGACCAGTGGTTAGCTACGGCGACCTGTGGTTAGCTATGGTGACCAGTGGTTAGCTACGGTGACCTGTGGTTTGCTATGGTGACCAGTGGTTAGCTACGGTGACCACTGGTTAGCTACGGTGACCGCTTGTTTGCAATGGTGACCAGTGTTTAGCGAGCGATTCTTGTCGCAGAATGTGTACCTATGTCGCCGGCAATATTGTAAGGACCGGTAAGGATTGCTTGCTGCCTTTGAGAGTGTTAGAGTAATAGTGTAGTGCTAAAGATGATTATTGATATTTAGGTGGTTTACGCTAGTTAAAACTCTGAATATAATGTATGTCTCACTCCAAGTGGTTAGCTATGGTGAGCAGTGGTTAGTGATGTGATGGTAACTAGAGGTTAGCGACGGTAATTTATATAAAACAAGCCACCGTACCGCAATAGTGCGCGAAAATATCAAATCAACTGTTGCGTCCGCTTCGCTTCGCTGGTCGCCGCAACGCACCTACGTCCGATTGGTCACATAGACCACCTTTTTGACCGCAATTGTTTGGTTTTCCTATTCAAGCCCCGTCGCTTCGCGATCGCGTTCACGTTGTCTCGACTATTTTACCACAATCGCTATAAAATGGTGCAAGTGACAGCTGTC
The DNA here is from genome assembly GCA_929112965.1 of Mythimna albipuncta. Classification (NCBI taxonomy): domain Eukaryota; kingdom Metazoa; phylum Arthropoda; class Insecta; order Lepidoptera; family Noctuidae; genus Mythimna; species Mythimna albipuncta. The sequence goes on along the minus strand of OV815985.1, from coordinate 5,192,774 downwards.
AGATTCATACAATAGCTACTTATCCTTTTTTTTCATCTTATACATGAATGTTTTCGTGCTCCTGTCGTCCAACCCTTGCTATGTAAAAAATAGTTTAGTATAGTGGTAGGTTAACGTAGGGGCCCAGCAGGGTCGAAGCCTACTGGGTCAAAGGTCTGCTTCTAAAAGGAAGACTCGGCCCTGGTGTGAAAGGCAACGAAAGAACAGGTGTGAGTTTTAAATCAAAATCAAAAAAGTAAACGTCTGATACACCCCCGCGCTCCGCTCAAGAGAGGGGAATGTCATAGGATGATTTTCCCATGGTAGAAAAAATTGTGGTAGGTTGGATACAATTTTTATTGTAATTTCTATATTTCGGTTGGGGAGTAGTCTACGCGTGTAAGATGTAGCATCTGGCTAGATTATTAAATAGTATTATTTGTGTACTATGTTAAGCTAAAATGTGTGTACTGCTATTTTGCGGTTCAAAGGAAAAAGTGCACATCTCTCTTTTAAGGCAAAATCAGGAAAACAAGAACAACAAAATTTTGAAAAAAAAAAAATAACAATGTTTTTAGAAGTTTCTGTTTACTAACAATGTTTATTTGGGCCGAATCTTGCAAGTAGATTTTCAAACAGTTGAATTGAAACTTGGTATACGTATGTATCTTGGATGACCATGCATTAATATGGTGCCATGAAGCTGATCTGATGATGGAGTTGGATAATGGTCATAGGAACTACTAACCTACCCTACCGTACCCTGCCCTACCCTACCCTACCCTACCCTACTCTACCCTACTCACTCTACTCTACCTTACACAACCCAACTCTACTTTATGGAAAAAAAATGAAAATTAATCGGCTACATTAATTTTCATTCACGCGTGATGGCGAGACCAAGTAAATAGGCATTCTTTTTTATATACGAATAAATAGATAACGAACAAAATTTAATAAAACTTTTGCGAATTCTGTCTCATAGCTCGAAAATAAGTATTTATAAGACATTCATAATATTATGTTACACAATTAAAAAATTATATAAAAAAAATATATATATATTACACGTTTTTTTCTCACTTCTATGTTTTGTTCAGATGCGCCCATTCTTCTCGCGGTGCTAGTACTATTAGAGACAATTAATCCTCATTTATTTTAATTGTATGATCATTTATCTTCATACAGTTTCATAGGAAGATGTTTTTTATCGCTTCGTTAATTATATATTAGTGGTTCCTCAAATTCCGTTCAATGTTTACTATTCTCAAATGTATTATCTACACACTAATCTATCTACACTAATATTAAAAAAAACCGGCCAAGTGCGAGCCGAACTCGTCCATGAAGGGTTCCGTAGTAGCAAGTAACATAATATAAAAGTTCTTGTAGTTCGTTGTAACTTTGATCGATGTTTTTATAAGTGTATTTTTTTAAACTAAAAAAAACTAAAAGCCACTTACTACATCTCGTTCAAACCAATTTTCGTTGGCAGTTTGTATGTAATGTATATCATATATTTTTTTTAGTTTTATCATTCCCTTATTTTAGAAGTTAGAGAGGGGGACGACGACACACATTTTACCACTTTGGAAGTGTCTCTCGCGCAAACTATTCAGTTTAGAAAAAAAATATTTTAGAAACCTCAATATCATTTTTTTGAAGACCTATCCATAGATACCCCCACACGTATGGGTTTGATGAAAAAAAATTCATTTCTAAGTATGGGGACTCATTGGTTTTTTTTTCTATTTTTTGTGTGAAAATCTTAATGCGGTTCACAGAATACATAGTTTCAACAGTATAGCTCTTATAGTTTCGGAAAAAGTGACTGTGTGACGTATAGACGGACAGACAGACAGACATGACGAATCTATAAGGGTTCCGTTTTTTGCCATTTGGCTACGGAACCCTAAAAAGACGTGTGGCACTCGGGGACTGCCGCGGTAAAGCTATTGCATAGCATTTTTTATCAACTTATGCAATTATAATTATTTATTTATTTTATTTGTGCAGTATATTTTTTTCCTTTGTTTTTTTTTTCTTTGATATTAATTGAAGTTACACTTTTTGAGCGTGGTGACCGATAAGAAAACAAATGAGGGTGTTAAGTTATTTTCGTTACGGAATTTCTGGATTCGGTCTCCACGCTCAAGGCCCGCGATAGAAGATAGGCAATAGCTTAAAAAAAACACATTTCACTCGTATTTAACTTAAAATTTCTAATTCCGCTTATTGTTTTGGTCGCCATTTTGCGAAGCGAGATAGATCGTTTTTCGTAAACATTCGGCGTCTAACACGATTTCGTTCGCACGACAGCGCTGGCTCTTATATCTGTCCTTGTCTATCAGTGAATGTATGATTGCGACTGTGGTTGCTGACACTGATCATAAATGTGTCAGTTTCGAGTCCAATTTTTCTGATTGCAATGTTAGCGCGTGACGTATTTTCCCTTATAATACAAGGTGTAAGGGACAGCCCTCCACAAACTTTAAGGGCCAAACGCCCGAAAAGTGCCATAAAACAGTGATTTTCTGAGGCCTACTCCTCCGTAACGGCTAGGTCAATTGGTTTGAAAAAAATAAATGTTTAGTATAGATTCATGAACAATAATATCAACATTTGATTTTATTGTGCAATTAACACTTTTGTCAAAAAAAAATATTTAGCAATTTTGCAACTTTTCCCTCCTTCGAAACGGCTTGGACCTTTAGAAACATTTTTACACATAAAAATTGGTGCTTAAATATTCTTCAAAGTGAACATTGCATATAAATCAATCAATATCTCGCAGAGAAAATGGATTTAAAGCGCTTTCCGGGCGCTGCTGGCGGCAAATAAATGCAAAGATATGCGTACTGCCGCCTAAGCGAGTGCGAGAGTTGCGTTCACATAATTTCGGTCAGATGGTTCAAAGGACTATAAGCCTTAAGGGCTTGCTCGGTAGACAAAACTTAACAACCTTCCACAAGATCTTTTTTCAGAAAACAAAAAAAAAATCGGCCTTTCCATAAAAACTATCCAATCAAGTTTTGTACAGTGAGGCTGATATTTTTTTCGTTACCTGATAAAAAGTCTGTGGACGCTTGTTCAGTTTTGTGTACTGAGCAAGCTTACATCCTGTATATCAATGCCTGGAGTTGTCAGGGTGTTAACTGAAAGCAGGGACCCAGCCGGGTCGAAGCCTACTGGGGCCAGGGTTATCCGAAAGGGCGCTCGAGCCCCGGTATGAAGGCTAGAAGGAACGGGGTGGGTCTTTTAGTCAATAAGAGTCTGACACCATCTCCCGCTCCGCCCAAGAGCGGGGGTTGTCATTGGATGATTTGTTCCCACCATAAAAAAAGGGTGTTAACTGAATAGCGAATTGATTCAGTTAACTGTGACATATATTATGTAGATAATTTTTTTCAAGGAAATTTAATTTGTTTCATTATCATTCCGGAAACAGCGTTGTATTAAATCAAACGCTTGTATTGTGAAACTAGTGTAAAACAATATTTCAATTTTAAATAATAAGTGTTTGTTATAAGGACAAAATGAACTCCGGTAAGTATTGTAAGGATCAAAATCAAAGCATTTATTTCAAATAGACCATTTGCAGGCACTTTTGAATAGTCAAATGTCGGTCAGTCCAGAAAAGTGAAACTAAATTGCACGTTCCAAAGCGTAGATCTCTTGTGAAGTCAAAACTCCAAAGTCTTGAGCATCGACGCCGAGTTGCTAGCCTGTCTGTTTTCTATCGTTTACACTTCGGGGAGTGTGCACTAGAGTTACACAATTTAATTCCGCCAAGTCCGTTCCATCATCGGACCACAAGACGTACGGCGTTGCGCCACCGGTACATGGTGGACAGTCATTATGCGTACAGCTAAGGAATGGATTTCGCTGCCGGAGTCTGTGTTTCCTGATAGCTATAACCTAGGGGTCTTTAAGTCAAGAGTGAATAGATTGTTTCTAGGCAAGCGTGCTCCATCGTCGGTCACATCATCGCTTACCATCAGGTGAGATTGTGGTCAAACGCGAGTCTATCCATTAAAAAAAAAAAGATATGGATGAATGCAGTATTTTCTTTGAATCGGTCTCTTCTTTATTCGTCTTCTTAACAGGAGGAGAACACGTCTAGTGTGGTCCATTTCTCGAAATTAACTGCGGCAATAGTGTAGTTTCCAGGGTCAAAATAATTACATTTTATTTAGTCCGTATTTTAGATTATAAAAAAATATTGGACACGTATTTTTTCTTTTTTCGATTAAACAAAAAATAATAAAGATATAGCCCATTAAAGCTACATGTGACGTCACCCCGTGCGAAAAAATACAGCAAGGCGGGACGTTACAAGTAACTTTAATGGGCTATATCTTTGTCATTTTTGGTTTAATCTACAAATAAAAAAAATACGTGTCCCTTATTTTTGAATGATCTAAAAGACGGACTTACTTGGTACGTTGCGTTGTCGTGACGAGATTATTAACGTTGCTTGTTGCCGTGCTGTGGCGTGTTGCGTCGTCGTAACGTGTTATGTGTTTGAGCCTTTACCTACCCAATGGTCTCTTACGTAGTACCACAGAATATATAGGTACAGAAGTCTATCTACATACAAAGCGCGCTCGAGCAACGCACACAAAGACACCGCTCACAGACACGATGTCTCGGTCGCGTCTCGGATCACTCGTCGAACAGTTCCGGCTCAAACGCTCATTAGTGTGCGTCCACCGAGCGTAGGTATAAAAAGTGAATTACATACAGGAGATTGTCTTCTGTACTTATCTATTTTGTGGTAGTATACAGATAAACAGAAACGCTGTCCCAAACTGTCATGGCGTCGTACCTACCAATGTCATAAATGACAGCTGTCAAACGCAAGCCTGAAGGTCGATTATATCCCTGTTCAGTTCAGTTGACATTTATATAACTTCAGTTTACGTTCGCAATAGTGCTTTGGAAAAGTACAACCGTATTTTTTATATGTGCGAAATAAAAATCTAGGTTTTTTATGTAAAGAACCTATGTACGAAATTTCATAACTGTATCATGAAAAATCACAAAGTTATAAGCTTGTTATGTCAGCAAAAATATATAGTCACCGGGTCATCCAGGCGACTGAGGGGATGTTTTGCATTTACACAGTTGTTTGCTGGCACTTAATGCCCGTTATGACCAGCCCTGACCTGTGTTGTACTTCGTGTCGGTGGTGTCCAACTTGTAACCTTTTTAAATATTTTTGGGAAAAAAATTAACATGGTGTAAATCTATTGGAATCCATTCAGTTACTGATTCTGAACCAATTATAATTCAGGTTTCGCATAATTATACTAAAAACTAATGTTGTATAATATCATCATCATCATACCAGCCAAAAGACGTTGGAGATAGGCCTCCCCCAAGCGTCGCCATAACGACCGGTCATGTGCGTCACGCATCCATCGGATTCCCGCGACCCTACTGACCAGGTCATCGGTCCACCTTGTTGGAGGCCTTCCAACGCTGCGTCTTCCGGTAGGTACGTGGTCTCCACTCCAGTTGTATACACCGCTAAATTTTAATCGTAAAACGATTTCGTTCTATAAGTAAACGTCATGTGAGCGAGTTCAATGACCTGTAGGTAGTTTGTACGCAACGGCCACTATTAACTACAGGTCATTAAACTCGCTCAGCTGACGTTTTCTTAAAGAAAATAATTTCGTACATGCGTAAATTAATACGAGTTTTGCAAAAAAGGTAATTAATTTTTTTAATTTTATCTTTAGTAATCGATAGTGTTTCATGTGCCGGATCGACCCTCCACGGGATTAAAACGATTAAAATTTAACGGTATATATACCCTGGATTTAGTTCATTAAACCCCAGACGAACGCCGGCGTTTGCGCATCTATTGTCTTACTATTGTGTCTCAAATTGACGGTATATGAAAGACCACATAAATTGTTTTTCTACGTTTCTAGACATTTATAATGAAAATATAATAATAATAATAGTAATAATGTTCCACAACAATCACACAACGCCGTCTAGTCCCAAGCTAAGCAGAGCTTGTGTTATGGGTACTAGACAACTGATAAACATACTTATATATTTCTAAATACATACATATTATACACCCGTTCTGTTTAATTAGTACACAAAAAAATTGGGCTCTATCTGTACCCGTCACTGATCAATTTTTTGTAGTCAAAAGTAGAAAAACCGAAATCCTAAAATTGACCACGAAAAGGTAAATTCATCATAGAATCGATCAAACATAACAATTGCTAGTAGAAAATACTGCGGGCAGTGTTTTTCCTTAATAATTGTCACTTATTCATTCATTAATCAATAGTCTGCACAATATTTCCATAAATTGAGTGACATTTTGGGACATAAACCAACGCTAATAACTTTGCTGTTTATGAATATTATTTATTGAGATTTTACTTATAAAATAACAAGGGCTTTTCTAATAAGCCCTTTAAGTATTTGTACTAATTAAAAAATAGTGGTGTAGATATACCTAATAATTCTGTTATATGTCCTAACAAACCACTTCCGTATAGTTCAGGAAGTTGTTATGACAAATTCTATAGGACCTAGCATGATTAATGACAAAATTGTACTCTGCATACGTCAAAAGGTACTAATCAGTACCCCGATTCGCGTAATGAAAACCGTAACGATATCGTAGCGATTTAGTCATTTAGACTATTTTGGAATTCACATCCATCAATCGAGTTTGAACGACACCGATTTTAAAGTCGTTTGAAATTCGTCGATTAAAAAAAAATCTGTATTACATTATCCTGGTAGAATATTTAGTAATGTAACTGGAAATAAGTCGATAGATAGTGAATACTGCTTTTGGATAGGACTTCGATCGAACGACTATAAAACTTCAACGATATTAGGCTTGTTTGATTTTATGTGAATCAGGATACAGGTAATGTTGTATCATAAAGGTTAAATTCGAGCCCTTTTTTACTAGGCGTCAGAGTGGGGATCGCTTTGCGCATTCCATACATTGGCGAGCCAATCGTCGTCGTTGTTAGATACATGTAGCAAGGGCAGGGAAAGAATCACGAGTGACGTCTATGACACGATGGCGCGGCGAGCTAGTCACTGACGCTCCCCGCCCCCGCGTCTCACTTCGCACCACTAAAGAGACCGAATATTTGGCTTCAGTAGATAAAGTATCAATAGATAAAGATCAGTAGATCAGTAGATCAGAGATCAGTAGATAAAGTACACCCAGACACAGAACAAATAATTATGCTCATCATACAAACATTTGTCCTGGGTGGGAATTGAACCCACGACCTCCGGCATAGCAGTCAGGGCCACTAACCACTAGACCAGCAGGCCAGTTAAACGTTCGAACGTCCCACATAACCGTTAATTTGACCTTAAACATTATAATTACTGGCAACACAGTGTACGAAGTTAGTTTTAAAACAAATATGTTTCTACTTTGGCAGGATTTGTAACAAAACATGATTGCGTTGTTTATGTTTCAAATGTCACGTTAGCAAGGTATATTGCCTTGTTTAATGTTGTTTTTTTTTTTGCGTTTTCATTGTATGTACAAGTAGCGTAGGCAGGTGTGGGTGACACGGCCCCTTGGCTACGGCCTTGTACCCAAAGGGGCCTCGTGCAAACGAGGGCTTTTTAAGGCTTATAGCACAAAATAGATAGGTACTTCACTTTTTATACCTACGCTCGGTGGACGCACACTAATGACTAATGGCCGAGACACTCCGAGATATCGTGTCCGTGAGCGGTGTCTATGCGTGCGTCGTGAGAGCACGCACAGTATGTAGATTCACTTCTGGACCTATCTTTATGTGCTTATAGTCCCGGAATTAAATGGACACAACACTCGTACCCGCCTAGGCGGCAGTACGAGTATCTGTACATTTAATTCCAGCTGCGCCTAGATATAGCCCCGCTGACCTTTAAATCCATTTTCTTTACGAAATATTGATTGATTTACATAATGCTATGTTCACTTTGAAGTATATTTAACCACCAATTTTTATGTGTAAAAATGTTTTGGATCTTTAAAAACATTTTTACACATAAAAATAGAATTAAAATAGAAGAAGTAAGTTCTTCGAAACGGCTATTTTAATTCTATTTTCGTAGGGAAAAGTTGCGAATAGTTGATATTGGTTGTTCATGAACCTATAATGAACGTTTTATTTTATCTAATTTATTAACCTGGTCGTTACCAAGGAGTAGGCTTCAGAATGTCACTGCTCGGGCGCTTGGGTCTTAAGAAGAAGGGTTTTTATTATAATTTATATAGGCTATCGCTTAACCACTATTTCACCAGATGGTAAGCGACGTTGTGATCGAAAAATGGGTTGCGACAGTCGCTGTCTTGTTTTCGAATTTATTAAAGAAAAAAATGTATATTTTTTTAATACATGATTTTTGAGTAATACTTTGGAAATGTACAAGTGAAGCCCTTTCTAATGTTATAAGTATTTATCTCCATTTTTATTTTTAACACATTACTTTTTGTCCGGTAGAGGGTGCTATATCGAGTTTTGTGACACGTCACGTAGCCTGTGTTCAGCGGATGATTAAGATGGTTCTAACAATACTTTTTAGCTTGTCAAAATCATAACCGTTCTTTGGTATTGTAGTAGTCGGGTAAAAAAGGCGTCATTGGCACTTTCTACTAATCCTATATTATCTCTGTAGCTGACAGCTAAAAAAAAAGACGGGTTGCACTCCGGGAGTGCCGGCAGAAGTGAAAACTTGATTATTAACGTTGAGCATGTTTGATATTTTGGAATGGTTAGGGAATAATTTTGCACCAATTGCTTTATCAGTATAAAAGTACTATCATTTATGTGGTAGAATACAATATTCATTTATTGCGCTATCGTACACAAACATGACAATTTATATTACATTAAAAATTTAACACTTTAAAACTATTACAATTATTTTACATTAAAAAGTTTATCTCTCCGAAAAATCCATTTTAATCCATCCGTCTTACGCTTTTTCGATCAGGTCACGTGTCCTGACGCGAGTTTAAGATTTTATACCCATTACAGAAAAAGTGCTCAACGCCGCTAAAGAAGTTTTCACTTCAAAAATAACAAAAAAAAACAAAAACCAGCATTTTATTTTTTTGTTTGGTTTGCGTATCACAGCGTCTTGATTATCTTTCTTAAGTTTTCTTAATATTACGTGGGACTACAAAGATATTACAATATCTAAAATTCTAATTTAGCCAATCCTACGCGTTTGTAAGGTCTAAACTAAAAGCTAACTTGTTTTAAATTGTTTACTTTACTTTAATGTCTAATTTGATTGATTACTAGACTATGTTAATAGGGTTTTTGCGTGTAATTTTTGTACAATATTTTATACTAAAGAATAAATACAGTGATGATTATGGCTTTAAAACGTAGTCGCTTACAATGGGCCTCATCTGAAGCCTTATTTCTTAAAACCCCCAAGCGAACGCCCCCAATAGTTTTGTCTCTTCGTTATTTAACACCGACTTCCGAAATTAAAGTTATTTTATACTTTTCAGTGTTTTTATAACATTGAAGTCGGTTATATTTTTTATTTTTGTAAAAAGTTTTTTATTTTACACTTTTTAGTTTTTCTTTTCATTTTTTAGGTTTCTTTGTACCACCACTAAAAAGTACCTCTCAGGCAAACTTAAATAACTTATAGCCACAGTGCAACTTATGATTCTAATAATCCCAAACACGGTTAGATTACATTTTTTTTTCCTTCTGGCTTCATCATCAGATCAGTTGAATACATCCTTCCCCCCTTTTCTGACAGTCAGTCATCGACTACACGTATAAACAAAGCAACTTTACTTGTAACCACAGTTCTGCTGTGATTCTATGAGGAGTTCTGTTCCATATCTTCTTCGAAGTTTATGATAATACAATCGAAAAGATTATAACAATATTTTTATGGGACCAACTTGGAAGCATAACCTTTCAATCAAAAAAATAATTTTCAAAGTCGGTCCAAAATTGACCGAGATATCGGTGAACCTACATAAAAAAAAACACATTCAGCCGAACATAGAACCCCCTCCTTTATGAGGTCGGTTAAAAAGGGCCTAGCTTATGTGCTTTCGCCCACGCTTAAATTAGACCAGGTTACGCCTCTGTTCACGAACGAATTCATTGAACTGGCGGTTCATTTTTCAACAGATCTTGCATAATATGAACAACAAAAATAAATGCAAAAACATAGCAGATTTGTGGCCGTGTGCATGATGTCATATGCTACCTAGCTTAGCTCAATAATGTAAGGCGACACCTTACAAACAAATTCATCGACAGAAGTCACACTAGGGGCTATATTTCACCGGGAAACCATGGTGGCGCGACCAGTCGCCGCTACCAACAAAATGTATACAGCTCTATAGAGAGTTACTCACCTGGTGTCCGTTTGGCGCAACCAATTAGGTGGCGCGACCAGCTCGGACGTGTGGCGACTCTAGTGTCTGTATGGTGTCCATAGTTTGGTAGGTTAGGGCTATATTTCACTGGGACACCATGGCAACGCAACTGGTCGCGCCCTCTGGAAATCCACGGATAGTTTTTTAAAAGGGCCTCGTAAAAATAAAATCTTGAAATAGTTATTGTTTTTTTTTTGGCCGCGTAATCTACAAATAAAAAATAAATAGACGCGACTGGAGTACGTACAAAGTACTCAGTGATTACAACCGGCTCTTAAAGGGTTAAATATTGATAGTTAGCTTTTCCAGCGCGGCTTCGCTCCCGCTCTTCCCTGCTCCTCCCTACTATACCTTACTCTACACTACTCTACCCTACTCCACCCTACTCTACTCTACTCTATACTACTCTACCCTACTCCACCCTACTTTACCCTACTCTACTCTACTCTACCCTACTCAACTCTACCCTACACTACCCTAATTTTCATTTTTTTTTTCCATAAGAACCTTCTCACAATAACGAACACAACAAAAAAAGAAATAGCGAAATCGATCCAGCCGTTTACGCGTGATGGTGTGACCAAGGGAAATAGGAATTCATTTTTTATTTAAATAGATATATAATCTTTTGTGTTAAATGGACCTTCGTACTCTTTATTTTGATATGACACTATGCATACAAGTATAAAATATAAATATGTTACTTATGCAAAACACTGGCTTTGTAAAAGTGTTTTTTTTTTAATAAGTAAAGATACGTTCACATAGCTGACATTCGTTCTTCGTTATTATTTTTAACCGACTTCGAAAAGGAGGAGGTTCTATGTTTGGCTGAATGATTGTTTTTTTTAATGGATAAAATCCGACTATTACACATCCCATTCTGATCTACCACATTAGTTTTAGTATATGCAAAAAAACTTTTTACAAAAAAAATAAATAAAAAAACACTGAAAAGTACAAAATAACTTTAATTTTGGAAGTCGGTGTTTCTATAATAGTTTTGTCGTTATTTAACACCGACTTTCGAAATTAACCTTTTGAATGTCTTATGTTACACAGTTCGACATAAGCAATTGTCTTTCTATTTTGTCTCTAATTACGGCATTCAATGTTAAAGTGATTTTGTACTTTTCAGTGTTTTTTTTAACATTGAAATCGGTTGTATTTTTTTTTTTTAAGTTTTTTATTTTACACTTTTTAGTTATGGTACCGCCACTAAAAAGTACCTCTCAGCCAAACTTAAATACCTTACAGCCAGAGAGCATCTCATAACGATTCTAATAATCCCAAACATGGTTAAATTACAATAATATACCTTCTGGCTTCATCATCAGATCAGTCCGATGGTTCGATACATCCCTCCCCCTTTTCCTTCAGCCAGTCATTGGATTACCAAACTTGTCAAAATCGACAATTATGACATCAATGATAGACCATTCTGACACTATTGTAATAGCAGACTTGAGGCCCTGGTCATCTGTCTACCTTGTAGGAGGCCTTCCAACGCTGCTTCTTGGTGGGCGGTCGCCACTGCAGAACCTTTCAGCCCCATAGCAGGACCCAGCTGGGTCGAAGCCTACTGGGGCCAGGGTTAGTTTCGAAAGACAGCTCGAGCCCCGGTATGAAGGCTAGAAGGAACGGGGTGGGTCTTTTAGTTAGAGTCTGACACTATCTCCCGCTCCGCCCAAGAGCTGGGGATGTCTATTGGAACATTTATTCCCACCATAAAAAAAAGATGGTCGATGGGGCCGAAAGGTTCTGCAGTTCCACGAGCAATGTACCCTGCCCACTGCCACCTAAGTTTGGCGATTCTTCGGTTTATGTCCGTGACCTTGGTTCTCCTATTCGATTACGCAAGGAAACTCCAAGCATACCATAAGTCGCGCACATATAGAAAAATTAATCATTTCAATTGGTACAAACATGTTGGAATTCTTAAGTGTTTAGCACTGTTCCCATTCAATTTTTAGGATTCCGTACCTTAAGCCTAAAAACGGGACGGGCCTAGGGTCTGTTCTCTAAAGGATCAGCCCCGGTATGAAAGGCAAGAAGAAACGGGGTGGGTTTTTTAGTCAGTAAGAGTCTGACACTATCTCCCGCTCCGCCCAAGGGCGGGGATGTCATCTGGATGATTTTTACCCACAGGAAAAAGCCCTATATTACTAAGACTTCGCTGTCTGTCCGTCTGTCTGTTACCAGGCTGTCAGGCTGTATCTCAAGAACCGCGATAGTTAAACAATTAAAAAAATATCACAAATTATGTATTTCTTTTGTCGCTATAACAACAATACTAAAAAAAAATTAAAAAAAATATGTAAGGGAGCCCCCATACAAAAAACACGTTTTTGTGCCAAATTTTGCTAAGGATGGTACGGAACCCGTCGTGCGCGAGTACAACTCGCACTTGGCCAGTTTTTTAGCTCACGTCAATTTAGTATAGACGTCATCCAACCACATATTTCTTTGGACTCGAATACTATAGATAACATAAATCGTATGTTGGTTATACCACAAAATAGGTATGTAGGTACAGAAGACAATCTCATGTATGTACTTCACTTTTTATACGTACGCTCGGTGGACGCACACTAATGAGCGTTCGAGCTGGAACTTCGTGCGCGAGTACAACTCGCACTTGGCCAGTTTTTTTAGCTCTATTTTTACCTCAGAACCTAGATAAATATTGTCTATAACCGAATATCATCATAATATGTTGGAAATATGCTCCAACTGCAAATGAGCGTGGTATTTACGTTTGTATGGAAATTCATCCGTCGCCGGCCCCTTAACATTTTGTTCCGCATACTTTTAAAACTCTTTCCAACAAACTTGCCAGCTCAGCGGTTATTATACCTTTAAAACAAAACAAGCGACAACCTTATCACCAACTTACACACACCCTAACAGAATGAACTCAACAAGCCAATTTTGACATATACGCCAGTACGATATGAGACCGCGCACGGAGAGCGCGTGTTCAAACAAATTAGTGTTGTTTATAACGTAAATAGGTGATAAGTGAACTCCATTGTTGATTTTACTAATTTATTTTATTAGTAAACGATACGGTTTTGTTTTTTTAAGTGTTCTTTTGTTTTTGTGTGTAGTGAGTGTTGTGGATAACAAATTGATTTTTTATTTTGAAGTGTTGTTTTCATCGTGCTGTTGCATAAATTATGCTGAGGTTTGAAGTCTTTTTCGATTATGATATTCGAATGCTATTTGAGGTGACAGCTGTCAGATTTATACAATGTAGCTACTTATCCTTTTCTCTTATTTTAGAGATACATAATTACAAGCTTTAATTTAGTTTCACCTGTCCCGATGTTTGTCTGTTATCAAATCTTGCAAATTAAATTTGATCCACTTCCCGGTTACCGATTGAGCTGAAATTTTGCATGCATGTGTAAATCAGATGACTATGTAAAATTATTGTGATATGGAGCTGATCTGATGATGGAACCGGTAGGTGGCTATAGGAACTCGGTAGTTGAACGACACCACCCCATCGAGTTTGGGCTCGTATGATTCGTCTTGACGAGTATTAACTCTATAGGTATTACCGAGCTATAAAAGCTTGCTAGGAAAAAAAGATTTTCATTAAAAATTTGTTTATCATAACCCAGTTAGGTGTTAACAGGTTAGTCCTTATTTATATAAAAATCAATGCCACTTTTCGTTGTAATTAAATAACTCGAGGACGGGCTCACCTATTCAAACCAAATGTTTAGACTTTGTTCGGACTATTTAGTAGATGGTTTATGTGAAGTTTGCACAAAATCGGTCGAGCGGTTCTTCATCTAACACGTTTTTTGTTACAAATGAAGTAGGGTAGAGTAGGGTTGAATAGAGTAGGGTAGAGTAGGGTAGGGTAGAATAGGGTATAGTAGGGTAGAGTAAGGTAGAGTAGGGTATAGTAGGGTGGAGTAGGGTATAGTAGGGTAGAGTAAGGTAGAGTAAGGTAGAGTAGGATATAGTAGGGTGAAGTAAGGTAGAGTAGGGTATAGTAGGGTGGAGTGGGGTAGAGTAGGTATAGTAGGGTAGAGTAAGGTAGAGTAGGGTAGAGTAGGGTGGAGTAAGGTAGAGTAGGTATAGTAAGGTATAGTAGGGTGGATTAGGGTAGAGTAAGGTAGAGTAGGGTATAGTAGGGTGGAGTAGGAAAGAGCGGGAGCGAAGCCGCGCGGACAAAAGCTAGTTTATTTATTAAATTTAATTATTCACACGAAAGTACAAAGGCGGACTCAATGCCTTAGACATTTTGAATGAGTCAACATTTGAGTGATTCTGAGAAAAATTGTGGTAGGTGCAATAAACGAGAAAAAGAGACGAATACGAGAATAGATACATAGACTAATAAACTACACACATACACTAATATTGTCAAACAATTGATCCAAATCGATAATTGGAAAACATTAACGCTGTGATGATACTACTGCCAACTTCTTACGTAGAGCTTCTTCACACGTACCACAACCTCACCACGTGTTCGCCGTATATTTCGCATTGAAAATAATTAGGACTTTTCAGCAGGCTTCGACCCAGCCGGACCCTTGCTGCTGCTGACAAATCCTTGAGGTACGCGCGAACAGTGCGCGCCGTCGACGACTTGGGCTCGATCCGGACAGTTATCGGACGTTCGGACTGTGAGCTACCCATTGCTCGCCGTCCGCAAGCCCGCGCCTACAGTGGCCGGAAATCGGGATCGGAATCCCGGCGGCGGCTGGGTCGTGAGCGCCGTTGCCTGATGCGGTCGGCGTCCTCCTTTGCTAGCATTACTGCTTCGCAGAAGGATGCGACCGCCTGCCACAGTGCCACTCCTCCTCGCTCCGGACCATGGCCTGCACAGTAGGCACAAATGATCTTGAGCGGTTGCGCAGAAGTCAAATATTCGGTCTCAGCGACAGTGATTGGCTCGCCGCGCCATCGCGTCAAAACGTCACTCCTCATTCGTTCCCTGCGTTGCTGCATGTATCTAACAACGACGACGAATGGCTCGCCAATGTATGGAATGCGCAAAGCGATCCCCACTCTGACGCCGAGCGCTCAAGATCCGTTGTGCCTACTGAACCAACGCCGCCGCTGATCGCCCCCACGAGGTCACGGCGATGCTCATACATATACTATACTAGCTGTACCCTGCGGTTTTACCAGCATCTTTGGTTACTGCTCCGCTCCTATTAGTTGTAGCATGATGTTATAAAGCCTATAACCTTCCTCATTAAATGGGCTATCTAACAGTGAAAGATATTTGCAAATCGGACCAGTAGTTCCTGAGATTAGCGCGTTCAAACAAACTCTTCCGCTTTATAATACCTTTTGAATGTCTTATGTTACACAGTTCGACATAAGCAATTGTCTTTCTATTGTGTCTCTAATTAAGATATTCAAAAGGTTAAGTATAGATATACCCCTTGGTGACTCGTAAGCAAATAATACATAACATTATAAATAACGAAAACATCAGCTGTCCTATCTATTAGATTAGACTATCGCGGTATACTTTTCCAAGATAAGTTAGCGATTGCATACCTCTTCCTACCGTTCCAATGTATTGTAATGCATTTTTTTTAAATCATTGATAGCCTCGCGCTTGACCACCATTTCACTTGATAGCAAGCGATGATGTGGTCGACGATGGAGCACGCTTGCCTAGAAGTAACCTATTCACTCTTGACTTAAAGACCCCCTTTTTATAGTGGGAAAAATCATCCAATGACAACCCCCGCTCTTGGGCGGAGAGAGAGATAGTGTCAGACTCTTACTGACTAAAAACCCACCCTGTTCCTTCGTGCCTTCATACCGGGGCTGAGTTACTCTTTCCAAAATAACCCTGGCCCCAGTAGGCTTCAACCCAGCTGTAAGTATGTTTATCAGTTGTCTAGTACTCATAACACAAGCTCTGCTTAGCTTGGGACTAGACGGCATTGTGTGATAGTTGTGGAATATATGTTATGTCGGCAAGCTTGGTTCTCCTACGGATATCTCGGATGTATAAACAAAAACTAAATTGTTAATCGAATTCCCAGGTGTCTAAAGTCCAATTATGTTGAAAAACATAGTCAGTCAGTTTATTATGCTTTGTAAGCAGAATTTGCGTAGGATGTACCTTTGGTACGACTACGCTATTTCGTGGAAATTATTACACGACTGTTGTCTAATATTTAGTGATGAGAAAGTTTATTAAGTTATTATTATTCTGGTATATTTGTTCTATGTTCATTATTACAACATAATTGTTAGTATATGCCTCATGTGGATGGATTGAGAGGAAGAGGGAGCCCAAAGAAAAGATGGATGGATTGTGTGAGAAGTGTTATGAAAGAAACGTCAGCTGAGCAGGTTCAATGACCTGTAGTTAGTAGTCGGCGTTGCGTACAAACTATTTACAGGTCATCAAACTCGCTCAGCTGACGTTTTCTTAAAGAAATTAATTTCGTACATGCGTAAATTAATACGAGTTTTGGAAAAAAGGTATTTTATTTTTCAAGTTTATCTCTACAAATCTATAGTGTTTCATGTACCGGATCGACCCTCTTAAAACGATTAAAATTTAACTTCACTACATAGTATAAAACAAAGTCGCTTTCTCTGTCCCTATGTCCCTTTGTATGCTTAAATCTTTGAAACTACGCAACGGATTTTGATGCGGTTTTTTTGCGGATTCAAGAGGAAGGTTTATATGTATAATAACATCCATTAAATACTGGAGAAGTACTGTTATTTTTGAGGTTTCTAATGTGATGTCGTAAATAATTACATTTTTTCCGCTTACATTGCAAACGCAGGCTGAACCCTACGAGTTTTATCAAAATAATGTACTAAGTATTGTACACATTGAAAAGGTCTACAGAAAAGTCCGTGATGGTATATGTCTATCTCTTATGGATAACCCACAATAACTTTTTTTTGTCATTTACTTTTTACGACAAATAATGGCTAATTTTCAAAGCGATTTTAACCAATACAGCATTAATCCTTAACCAATTAAATACCTTGAATACATTGTTCATTTAATATAGATCTATATGGCCCTTTACACCGTATGATTTAAGTGAATATTTTCGAAGAAATTACAGATTTAAAAATTGCGGGAAGTAGCGTTTGCGGCGGTACCGACCGGCCGCCCGGTGCGGCAAGAGCGTGCCTCTTCATCTCTTCATGGTATAGGGAAAGGGGGATTGTTTTACTCCAAATTTAACGCGTGCGGGCCACGGGCAGTAATGAATAAATCAAAAATACTAAATCGATTTTAATCACATAGGCTATATATTTTATACCCGTGCGAAGCCGGAGCGGGCCGCTATGTTTTTATATACAACGTTCACAGTTTTTCTGTAGTGTATTTAGTATCAGCATTGCACCCGTGCGAAGCCGGGGCGGGTCGCTAGTTGTATAATATATAATATTCCACAACTAACACACAACGCCGTCTAGTCCCAAGCTAAGCAGAGCTTGTGTTATGCGTGCTAGACAAATGATAAACATACTTATATATTTCTAAATACATACAAATTATAGATAAGTTACACCCAGACACAGAACAAATGATCATGCTCATCACACAAACATTTGCCCTGGGTGGAAATCGAACTCACGACCTCCGGCATAGCAGTCAGGGCCACTAACCACTAGACCAACAGGCCAGTCAAATAAAAAATATACTAATTTAAAACTATTTTTGTATATGATTTGAGGCTGTACCTCATATGATTTTCATCGTCTTCATTTCAATTTAAAGACGTCCACTGTGGGCATACCCTATTTGTTTTTATCGTTTACATTTCTGGGTGTGTGCACTAGAGTTACTTCACAATTTGATTCCGCAAAGTCCGTTCCATCATCGGACCACAAGACGTACGGCGTTGCGCCACCGTTACATGGTGGACATCCCACCTATACGTACAAAGCGTTTTGGGAACACATTTATTGTGCGTACAGCTAAGGAGTGGAATTCCCTGCCGGAGTCTGTTTCCTGATAGCTACAACCTAGGGGTCTTTAAGTCAACAGTGAATAGGTTACTTTTAGGCAAGCGTGCTCCATCATCCACCACATCATCGCTTACTATCAAGTGAAATGGTGGTCAAACGTAAGCCTATCTATGATCGCGGACTTGCGGACGGCGAGCAATGGGTAGCTGGCTGTCCGACCGTCCGGTAACTGTCCGGCCCAAGCCCAAGTCGTCGAGTTGTCAGCATCAGCAGGCTTATACTATTAGCTACAACCTAAGGGTCTTTAAGTCAAGAGTGGATATGTTACTTTTAGGCAAGCGTGCTCCATCGTCGACCACATCATCGCTTACCATCAGGTGAGATGGTGGTCAAACGCGAACCTATCTATACATCTGTACATATAAATAAAATTGGAGTGTCTGTTTGTAATATTGAAATGTTCTGCTTTTTACTACATATGAATATAAATACGGTACATACACCAAAATAACATTTTTTACAATTTTTGTCTGTCTGTCTGTCTGTTTGTCCGGGCTAATCTCTAAAATTGCTGGACCGATTTTGACGGGACTTTTTTTGGCAGGTAGCTGATGTAATAAGGAGTAACATAGGCTACTTTTATTTTAGAAAAAATAAATTCAAAATCCTGTATTCCACGCAAACGAAGTCGCGGGCACAGCTAGTCAATAATAAAAAAAATTAGTAATTATTCCTCGCGGAATACAATACTGAAATATTTAAGGTAAATTGTACCAAAACCACATTTTTATCTTACATCTACTTTGTTCTAATTGATTGCGGTTTGTTGCCAACCAAATGTGTTTAATGGGGTCGCCATGGCACAGTGGTTAAAGTGTCCGCCTGTCATGCGTGAGATTGCAATGAGCAATGGGTAGCTCGCTATCCAGTAATGGTTGAGCTGAGTGGGGCTGATGCACGCGTCATGCTCGTGAACGGGCGCCGTCAGTTGAGACTGGTCATCTCTTAGCTGCCAGTGACTTATTCAATTTCTTTTTTTATTGTTACCATTATATTTAATTTTTATTACTTATCTTCATTGTGTTCACATAATAGAAGCAAAAAAAGAAATAGGTAATCGAAGATTCATGTAACTCAATACGATTTAAAAGAGTGTCCATGGAGTTTCTTGCACGTTCTTCTCCATAGAGACCTACTCTTTGGAACGTGCAATTTAGCTTCACTTTTCTTGGACTGACCGACATTTGACTATTCAAAAGTGCCTGTAACTGGTCTATTTGAAATAAACGTTTCTGATTTCTGATTTCCGTCTCGGTAAGTCCTCTCTTTGATGCGTGGCTGGAAAGACGGGCCGGACCAAGCGTTTCGCCTCGTCGTTTATACCGCGTACATCGAGGGACTGGAACAAATTGCTTGCTGCGGTCTTCCAGTCCGATTATAATTTAGTTGTCTTTTTTTGTTGCGTCTCTCGAAAGGTATGTTTACTCAATCTACAAAATTGGTTTAGAAGTCAACGAAAAAAATTTCTTTATATTTACTCTTAACTCAAATTAGTTTATACATGTTGAAGTAAATTATGTTTGACTTACTACATGTTTATATATAATTATGAATTTTTCCTCAATTCAACGGGTAAATACTGTATCTTTATTGTGTATGTAAACATAGACTGGAATGTTTTGTAATTGTAATATACACCGTTAAATTTTAATCTTTTAATGCCGTAGAGGGTCGATCCGGTACATGAAACACTATCGATTTGTAAAGATAAAATTAAAAAATATAGTACCTTTTTTTTCAAAACTGAGTGAGTTCAATGACCTGCAGGTAGTTTGTACGCAACGCCGACTACTGTCTACGGGTCATTGAACTCGCTCAGCTGACGTTTTTTTAAAGAAATTCATTTCGTACATGCGTAAATTAATACGAGTTTTGAAAAAAAGGTACTCTATTTTTTAATTTTATCTTTACAAATCGATAGTGTTTCATGTACCGGATCGACCTTCCACGGGATTAAAACGATTAAAATTTAACGGTGTATATGTGTTGGTAAATGTTAGTGTCCGTTTCAAAGCGGCGCAACGGTAGATAGTGTCAGACTCTTACTGAATAAAAAACCCACCCTTCGTTGTCTTTCATACCTGGGCCGAGCTACCCTTTCGGAAATAGACTCTGGACCCAGTAGGCTTCGACCCAGCTGGGCCCATACAGTTGCTGACAACTCCTTGAGGCGCGCGGGAACAGTGCGCGCCTTCGATAACTTGGCCTCGGTCCGAACGGTCTTACAGCGAGCTACCCATTGCTCGCCTTCCGCAAGCCCACGCCTATGGTGTCCGGAAATCGGGATGGGAATCCCGGCGGCTGCGGGAGCGCCGTTGCCTGATGCCGTCGGCCTCCTCCCGTCGGCCTCCTCCTTAGCGAGCATTACTGCTTCGCAGAAGTCGGCGACCGCCTGCCACTCCTCCTCGCTCCGGACCATGGCCTCAACCAAGGCCCGGCGCGAGAGGTCTCCGCCGCCGATCACCCCCACGAGGGCACGGCGATGCTCCGCCTAAGCAGGGCACACCGCGACTGTGTGCTCCACCGTGTCCTCCGGGCGTTCCGCACAGTGGCGACACCCAGGCGTCATTTCCGCTTTTGCCTGATGCGGGGCGACTGCCTGAGGTTGTATGTTGTCTATTATTCCAGTTACATGTTATACATATGTATAATATATGTACTGAGAGAGCGTACTTGATAAGGATCAAGATATTACTACATATAAGATCAAAAACACGATTACGGGCTTAAATCAGAACGCCCTACTTTCATAATCTCTTATCTTAAACATGTTAATACTATAGATTAGTTGTTAATTATATTTTAACTAGTATCCCGCCCTAGCTTCGTTCGGGTGTGAGAAATCTTATTCTCGGCTTTTCTATACGTTAAGGTCAGGCTCTACTCCGCCAGGCTTTTTTTTTATGGTGGGAAAAAATCATGCAATGACATCTCTCGCTCTTGGGCGGAGCGGGGGATAGTGTCAGACTCTTACTGACTAAAAGGCTTGAAGGAGCGGGGTGGGTCCGTTCCTTCAAACCTTCATACCGGGGCTCGAAACTAACCTTGGCCCCGGTAGGCTTCGACCCAGCTGGGTTCCTGCTGTTGCTGACTACTCCTTGAGGAGCGCGGGAACTTGCATCAAACATCGCGTTGGATTGAGTTAGATGAGACAACAAGCTTTTAAACCATGCTCGATGTTGACATTAGGCGAGTGGTTAAGGAGCCTCTTAAGGGGGGCTCTCATAAAACAAACGTGATATTTTTCCGTTTTTAGGGTTCCGTAGCCAAATGGCAAAAAACGGAACCCTTATAGATTCGTCATGTCTGTCTGTCTGTCCGTATGTCAAGCCACTTTTTTCCGAAACTATAAGAGCTATACTGTTGAAACTTTGTAAGTAGATGTATTCTGTGAACCGCATTAAGATTTTCACAAAAATAGAAAAAAAGCAATAAATTTTGGGAGTCCCCATACATAGAACTGAAACTCAAAATTTTTTTTTTCATCAAACCCATGCGTGTGTGGTATCTATGGATAGGTCTTCAAAAACGATACTGAGGTTTCTAATATATTTTTTTTCTAAAATGAATAGTTTGCGCGAGAGACACTTCCAAAGTGGTAAAATGTGTGTGTCCCCCCTCTAACTTCTAAGATAAGAGAATGATAAAAATAAAAAAAATATATGATGTACATTACTATAAAAACTACCAACGAAAATTGGTTTGAACGAAATCCAGTCAGTAGTTTTTTTTAATGCGTCATAAACCGAAAAAAATACACTATTATTAAAACATCGATCAAAGTTACAACACATTACAAGAACTTTTATATTATGTTACTTGCTGCTACGGAACTCTTCATGGGCGAGTCCGACTCGCACTTGGCCGGTTTTTTGTTACACTCGGAACGGCGGAACCCTTCGTCCGCGAGTCCGACTCGCACTTGGCCGGTTTTTTATCGCGTTGATACAGGCAGACAGACGCAGTAGGGATTTTCTTTTATGATATGTAATAAGGAATATTTTAATCTCGAATTTGAAGGTTGTATGTCGCGAATAATGATTTAAATATTTTGTTTGTAGTTAGATTTAGGAGTTAAGTCTTTATCGTCTTCCTCGATGGGGCTTTGTTGGGGTGGGAAATCAAATAACTATTCCCTCCACTCTCTCTCGCTCTCCCCGTAGGGGCCTAGCAGGGTCGAAGCCCACTGAGGTAGGAGCTTAGCAGTGATCAAGACTGTTTTTTTTTAAGCTATTGCATAGCTTCTATCGCGGGCCTAGAGAGAGGAGACCGAATCCAGAAATTCCGTAACGAAAATAACCTAACACCCTCCACTCATTTGTTTTCTTATCGGTCACCACGCTCAAAAAGTATAACTTCAATTAATATCAAAGAAAAAAAAACAGAGGAAAAAAATACTGCATAAATAAAATAAATAAATAATTGCATAAGTTGATAAAAATGCTATGCAATAGCTTTACCGCGGCAGTCCCCGAGTGCCACACGTCTTTTTTTTAATTGTCATCGGTCTTTGATGGGTGTGCAAAGTTTAAAGAAAATTTCATCGTCCAAAGTTAGGCAAAATCCAGCTCAAAGGCGGTGGTTACAAGCAAACAAACAAGCAAACATATAGGTAAAGCTAATAACAACGTGTTAAAAAACCGGACACTTCATCTCGCTCCAACCAGAGCGAGAGAAATTACTGATAGATATATTCTCACATAAAAAATAAAAACCGGCCAACTGCGAGTCGGACTCGCCCATGAAGGGTTCCGTAGCAGCAAGTAACATAGTATAAAAGTTCTTGTAGTTCGTTGTAACTTTGATCGATGTTTTAATAATAGTGTATTTTTTTTAGATTTATGAAATATTAAAAAAAAACTACTTACTAGATCTCGTTCAAACCAATTTTCGTTGGCGGGTTGCATGGTAATGTACATCATATATTTTTTTAGTTTAATCATTCTCTTATTTTAGAAGTTACAGGTGGGGGGGGAAACATTTTACCACTTTGGAAGAGTCTCTCGCGCAAACTATTCAGTTTAGAAAAAAATGATATTAGAAACCTCAATGTCATTTTTTAATATCTATCCAGAGATACCCCGCACATATGGGTTTGATGAGAAAAAAATTGTTGAGTTTCAGTTCTATGTATGGGGGACCCCCAAATTTTATTTTTTATTTTTATGTGAAAATCTTAATGCGGTTTACAGAATACATCCACTCACAAAGTTTCATCAGTATAGCTCTTATAGTTTCGGAAAAAAGTGGCTGCGACATACGGACGGACAGACAGACAGACATGACGAATCTATAGTTCCGTTTTTTGCCATTTGGCTACGGAACCCTAAAAAAAACGTTTAACATCTTACAATGCCAAGGTTCAATATACGGCCAAGGTTTTTCATATGTCGTTTATAGTCAGCTATCAATATAAAAGATATATACGAACTAGTTTTTATAGCCTCTTCGTTCGAAGGCCAATTATGTGTGATCATAACGCTTTGCTTCTGTTTTGTCTAACGATTGCTATGCTGACGATAGGTGCACAGTTATACCACAAAATAGATAGGTACAGAAGACAATCTACATACAAAGCACGCTCGAGCAACGCACACATAGACACCGCTCACGGACACGATATCTCAGCTCAATCGCCCGGTCGCACTCGTCAGGGCCTCAAGTACACTGTACAATAGTATCAGAATGGTCTATCATTGATGTCATCATTGTCGATAGTGAAAAGTTTGGTAATCTACTAATATAATGGCGTCATTATGACTTTTCAATGGTCAACCACTGACACTCCATTGAAAGAAGTGTCATAGAATAGTAATCTCGTACATATTGACAAATGAATATTTGACGTATGCGGTAATCTGCTAAAACTAAGACAGTTTATTTGATCAGTGTTCTACGTAGTACCTAATGCATTAGGTAGAACGTTATCGTGCAGTTATTGGTTTTAATATGCTCGATATTATCATTCTACCACAATTCTATTACAAGACCATTGACCGATCAATGATCGATCATTATGAAATAGCAGATACGACACACACGATGACATGGTCATTTTGCTAAAAGTTCGTACTTTTAGCAAAATGACCATGTGATCGTGTTGGAATGACGAATTTATAAAAATAGCAAATTACCGTAGGTATAGGTAATACCGTAGGTAAAAAGTGAAGTACATACACGAGATTGACTTCTGTACATATCTATTCTGTGGCATAGTCACTACAATATGTTTGTCTCTCGCTACAAGGTTACTGATGCTAAATAAACAGTTCTTTTTAATAGCGTTACTGCGTTCTTTCCGTCCGATTATATAATTTAGCTGTCTTCAAGGCTAGAGTGAACAGGCTCTTAATAAACTAGTGCGCTTCACCATCAACGATCACTGCTTACCATCAGGTGGGATTCGAGCACTAGTTTATATTATACTAGCTTTTGAACGCAGCTTCGCCCGCATACATAAAATATAGCCTATGTCACTCAGGAATAGAGGTGTGCCGTTGCCGGCAATATTGCCCGTAGTGGGAATTTTACTCGAAATTATTCATACATCGGGCAATATTGCCACCAATATTCCCACTTCAATAATAAGTTTATAAGTCTCTACTCAGGAATAAAATAGCTTTTTATCGGTGAAAAAATTTTAGCAATCGGACCAGTACTTCCAGAGATTACCTTATTGAGATACGGAAACCTGAAAAGTAGAGCGGAGCTCCTGCCTTAGCCTTATAACCTGATCTGTTCGTCTTTAGTGCTCTACAATTCTAAGTTCGCATCGTTCGCTTTTGAACTAAGAATATTTAGTTGGCGTTGTAAAAAAGACGAATTAGTTTGAGTCCGTCTTATTTTCCCATTGCTTAGTAATAAAATGAGAAGTTTGGTCACGTCGTCTATAAAGAAATGTGTGGCTTCACCCATAATTTCTCCAAGGTTAATCTGTCTGCCTATTTCTTAATTTATTATTAACCAGCGGCCCGTCCCGGCTTCGCACGGGCAATAAATATAGCCTATGTTACTCAGGGTGAATGTAGCTTTCAACGGTGAATGATTTTTTGAAATCGGCACTATAGTTTTTGAGTTTATTCATTACTAGCGTCCCGTCCCGGCTTCGCACGGGCAATAAATATAGCCTATGTTACTCAGGGTGAATGTAGCTTTCAACAGTGAATGATTTTTTGAAATCGGCACTATAGTTTTTGAGTTTATTCATTACTAGCGTCCCGTCCCGGCTTCGCACGGGCAATAAATATAGCCTAAGTTACTCAGGGTGAATGTAGCTTTCAACGGTGAAAGATTTTTTGAAATCGGCACAGTAAGTTTTGAGTTAATTCATTACAGACATACAAACAAAAATATAAATTTTCCCTCTTTATAATATTAGTGTAGAAGTGTAGATGTAAATTCATTAAACCCCAAGCAAACGCCGGCGTTCGCGCTGTCATTGTTTTTCTATTCCGTCTCTAATTGACACGATCGAAAGGTTTATAGGCTCGCCTTTGACATCCACCTCACCAGGGCCTCAAGTCTGCTATTACAATAGTGTCAGAATGGTCTATCATTGATTTCATAATTGCTGACGTTGACAAGTTTTGGTAATCTATATTAGTAGATTACCAAAATGATGTCACTATGACTTTCTGATGGTCAACCACTGACACTCCATTTAAAGAAATGACAGAATGGAAATCGCTTATCTAATGACAAATGAATATCTGATGTATGTGGTAATCTGAAAAAATTTTGACATTTCCGTTGATTACCTACCATTACGACGTCATTGCGCAATTAGTACTTTTAATAAGCTCGATTTTGTCAATCTACCACAATTCTATTACAAGACCATTGACCGATCAATGATCGATCATTATGAATTAGCAGATTACAATTTTTAGCAAAATGACAATGGGATCGTGTTGGAATTACGAATGTATAAAAATAGTAGACTTAGGCCCCGGATGGTAAGCGATGATGTGGTCGACGATGGAGCACGCTTGCCTAGAAGTAACCTATTCACTCCGAACTTAAAGAGCTGTCAGGAAACACAGACTGCGGCAGGAAATTCCAAAAAGTAATGCGCCTGGCTGATTTGACAATGAATGAAAAATTTTAACAGTCTTATGTCACTTTGGTAGTGATCTAAGTTCCGCTGGCAACCTTGCAGCGGCTCGTATTCAAGGGCTTTAAGATAAGAATACAATCTTATCACTGCCAAGCGTAGCCAAGCCTTTTTCCTTCACTAAAGTCAGGGGCGTAATTATACCTACCATCTGAGGCTCATGGCAAAATCTTTTGATGGGGCCCCGTGAAAATTGACACGTTGTTCTTTAATTTGGACATATTTTTTTTAGTGAAATAAATCATTGTATGTGTACAGTTAAGGAATTAAATACGAGTTTTTTTTTTTTTATTGAAATAAACTAGTAATTGACTGCGATCCCAACTGTTAGTAAGGAGTGATGCAATCGTTGATTGTGAATCGCACTAGTTTATGAAGAGCCTATTCACTCTAGCCTTGAAGACGACTAAATTATAAATCATTGAAATATTGAAATGATTGTTTATTACTAATAAATCAGTAAGTTCTCTATGCACGTAGAATTTTCTATTACGTCTTTGAAGATGGTATCCCAGTAGCTTAACTATAGCGTGGGAAATTGGAAAAATACCACGGGAAACTACACTGCGCACAAGTTTGTCACACACGCCGATCCGGGCGCGTCGGTCTCCATACATTTTATATGGAAACTAACTTGTAGAGCTACACTTGATAGACGCCACTCGACGTCGTTTTACGTACAAATCAGGCGTGTTATACTTGTGCGTCGGTCTAATGTAGTTCTAGCTTGAAACTTTTCTTATGAATGTGTTTAATAAACTCATAATAATTTATTTGGATTCGTGTAAGTATGGTCTTCAGGTATTTTTCTACGCCTAAATTTTTAACTATTTTATACACTGCTAAATTTTAATCGTTGTCCCGAGGAGGGTTGATCCGGTACATGAAACACTATCGATTTGTAAAGATAAAATTAAAAAATTAAGTACCTTTTTTTTCAAAACTCGACTATGAAATTATTATTTTTAAGAAAACGTCAGCTGAGCGAGTTCAATGTATGTAATGTAGTTAATAGTCGGCGTTGCGTACAAACTACCTACAGGTAAATTAATACGAGTTTTGAAAAAAAGGTACTTTATTTTTTAATTTTATCTTTACAAATCGATAGTATTTCATGTACCGGATGGACAATCCATCGGATAAAAACGATTAAAATTTAACGTTTTATACTTATTTTATAATTTTTACTGCTGGGCAAAGGCCTCCCCTTTTTCTTTCCAAACTTCTCTATCTAAGACCTCTGGCCATGTTTGCCCCTCGAATATGGTCAGATCTTCACACCACCTTCGCCGCGGTCGACCTCCTTCTGGCTTCCAATAAGTAACAATCCTCGCCCACCTGTCCGGGTGCATTCGTGCGACGTGGCAGCCCACACCCACTTCAGCCTGGCTGTTACTTCTCCGACATTTGCTATTTTTTTTTATAGTGGGAAAAAATCATGCATTGACATCCCCCGCTCTTGGGCGGAGCGGGAGATAGTGTCAGACTCTTACTGACTACAAGACCCACCCCGTTCCTTCTAGCCTTCATACCGGGGCTCGAGCGCCCTTTCGGATAACCCTGGCCCCAGTAGGCTTCGACCCGGCTGGGTCCCTGCTGTTGCTGACAACTCCTTGAGGCGCGCGGGAACAGTGCGCGCCGTCGACGACTTGGGCTTGGTCATCTGCTATTTGAGTTATGGAGCGCAGCGTGCAATTTTTACTTATTTTTGTTAAAATGTTAGGTCACTTCTGGCCTTTCGGATTGGGGCCCCACCGGGCCACGGGCCCTTGGCATTTAGCCAGCCTTGACACCCTTGAGTTACGCTACTGATAAAGTTATAGGCGGATCGTATTCTACGACATGTCTTTCACGATTAATAGACTTAAGGGGGCCCTACCCCACTCGCCTAATCTCTATGTCGAGCATAGTTTAAAAGCTTGTAACTTCATCTAACGCAATCCAACGCGATGTTTGATTTGTAAGGAACAAATAAGAAAGAAAACGCCTGAAAACTCTGTTTGCATTCGGTAATTCCGTTATTTACTTGAATATTTCACAAAACTTGTTCCAGGACGTAGTTTTTCAAAAATAAAATTGTTTTTTTTTTTTAATGAAATTGTCGTCAATCAAAATCGCGATTAAATGTGCAAGGCTTCTATCGATGTACTTTTTAATTTTGTATTACTAGCTTTTGCCCGCGGCTTCGCCCGTGTGGCATTAGGTACTTAAGGAATCGGGATAAAAGGTAGCCTATGTTCTTTTCCATGTCAAAGGCTATATGCATGCCAAATTTAATCCAAATCCGTTCAGCCGTTTTTGCGTGATTAAGTAACAAACATCCAAACATCCACACTTTCACATTTAGAATATTAGTTAGGATAAATATATGAGTAGGTACATTATGGAGGGCTGAAGTTCACGTAAAATATATATATATATATATATATGTTCAGAGGTCTTTATTGGATTAGATTTACATAGGTTTAGGTTTTGATGTCTTTAGAATTCTAGATAGTATGCACAGGTTACCTAGCTGTTAGCTATCTAGCTATCTAGAGGAAATGTGTCCCTCTCCTTGCGTCGTATTCCTCAATGCTGAGGGTCGTAACCTCCCTGCTTCATCACTTTAACCTTTATGATATTCCTCCATCTGTTTCTGTCTCTGGCGGTGTGAAGGGCATTGTAAATCGTAGAGTCAAGAGCGGTGCGGATCTGGTCGGACCAAGAGAATATGTGTAATAAAATCATAATCACGTAAGAATGATTTTATGAAAATTTAACTCGGGTTGACCGCTTATAAAGAACTTCGGACTGTCGCGCGTAATACTCTGACTAAAATATTTATCGTTTGTTTTATTGATCCATAACTAGAGGGTCGTTGCCGGCTTTGTTCGTTTTCCAGCTGAGTATTTGAGAGGCGAGCCAAGGTCAACGGCAATGATGCACTTGTCGATTCAGAACTCCAAAGCACAAAATGTACAAGTACAGAAGTCAATCTACATACAAAGCGCGCTCGAGCAACGCACACATAGACACACACCGCTCACAGACACTGTACAGTCTAAAACAGTACATTTTGCTGACGCTGGGTCTTACACCCTACGTGCCGACGTGCGTCACTTTATTACTATAAATTAACATACATTACAATAAATCGATGAGTGCAATTACTGCTACGCGGTGACTAACATTAGAGAAAGCAACAGTTTTCTTTGTAAACAGTGTTCTTACGGAATAAACCTTACGGAAACCAAGTGATCTTTTCTCTACGCACTCCAACCTCTACAACAACAACTCTTGCAAGTGTACGAACCGTACAGACACGATATCTCGGTCGCGTCTCGGACCACTCGTCGAACAGTTCCGGCTCAAACGTTCGTTAGTGTGCGTCCACCGAGCGTAGGTATAAAAAGTGAAGTACATACATGAGATTGTCTTCTGTACCTACCTATCTATTTTGTGTCCAAAGTCTTGAGCATCGAAGACGAGTTGCTAGCCTGTCGGTTTTCTATCATTATTCTTCAGATACATAGAATTGTAGTAGGATAGTTGATGTACATAGGCTAGCTTAACCCACAACTGAGTTTTATAATTGGAAAGAAAGAAAGAAAGAAAGAAAAAACTTTTATTCGTACCTCACACATACAGTAGAATTCGATAATATAAAACCACAACCACAAATGAACCACATAATGAAGAATTAGATTTTGCACTTGAGGAACTTTAACAAAACAAATTAAATAAAGTAGCAATAAAATAAAAATTAAACACTTAAAAATAATATTCCACTAATCTTCCACAACTATCAACACAACGCCGTCTAGTCTCAAGCTAAGCAGAGCTTGTGTTATGGGTACTAGACAACTGATAAACATACTTATATATTTCTAAATACATACATATTATAGATAAATTACACCCAGACACAGAACAAATGATCGTGCTCATCATACAAACATTTGTCCTGGGTGGGAATCGAACCCACAACCTGCGGTATAGGAGTCAGGGCCAGTTACCACTAGACCAACAGGCCAGTCAAATAAATTTAACTTAAAACTAAGTACAACTAAACAGATATGTGCACAGCACCCTATACATATAAACTTAATATTTTATTTTTAAATATAGATACAATAAATAAATACTTTTAAAAATATACACCGCTAAATTTTAATCGTTTGAATCCCATGGAGGGACGATGACCTGTAGGTAGTTTGTACGCAACGCCGAATATTAACTACAGGTCAATTAAACTCGCTCAGCTGACGTTTTCTTAAAGAAATTAATTTCGTACATGCGTAAATTAATACGAGTTTTGAAAAAAAGGTACTTTATTTTTTAATTTTATGTTTACAAATCGATAATGTTTCATGTACCGGATCAACCCTCCACGGGATTAAAACGATTAAAATTTAACGGTGTATATGGGTCATGTTGACAGGAAATGTTCCTTAATTTTTTCCTGAAAACTTCCAACGAAAGGCTAGCCCCTCAATTTATGCGGAAGAGAATAGGGTAGTTTCCAGGGTCAAAATAATTACATTTTATTTAGTCCTTATTTTAGATTATAAAAAAAAATGTTGGACGCGTATTTTTTCTTTTTTTTGATTAAACAAAAAATAACAAAGATATAGCCCATTAAAGTTACGTGTGATGTCACCCCGTGCGAAAAAATACAGCACGGCGTGACGTTACACGTAACTTTTCCAACCAATGCTGCCCTACCTCAAATTCATTTTGTTGACATCTCACTGAGGCATGCTTGGAACCCTATTCACCGTCGACGAATCGGGCTCAGTCCGGACGACGAGCTACCAATTGCTCGCCATCCGCAAGCTCACGAAGATTTAAATACGGTTTACTTCTGCAAATTGTGTTTCAGTCGTTTACTAGTAATTTATGAGCAGTCTTTAAAATCTCTCAAACGACACACATATTTTTAGCTGACTTGTACCTACTAAGCTTCTATGTACTTCGTAAATACATGACTTCATTCTTACGTCACATTATGTACTAAGAACGGACGCGAATGATTTGGTGATTATCACTTTAGGAATGATAATTGTCTTCTTTCTTTTTTTTTGGTAGTTTTTAGGGTTCCGTAGCCAAATGGCAAAAAACGGAACCCTTATAGATTCGTCATGTCTGTCTGTCTGTCTGTCTGTCTGTCTGTCCGTCTGTCCGTCCGTATGTCACAGCCACTTTTTTCCGAAACTATAAGAGCTATACTGTTGAAACTTTGTAAGTAGATGTATTCTGTGAACCGCATTAAGATTTTCACACAAAAATAGAAAAAAAGCAATAAATTTTGGGGGTCCCCATACATAGAACTGAAACTCAAAAATTTTTTTTTCATCAAACCCATGCGTGTGGGGTATCTATGGATAGGTCTTCAAAAATGATACTGAGGTTTCTAATATCATTTTTTTCTAAACTGAATAGTTTGCGCGAGAGACACTTCCAAAGTGGTAAAATGTGTGTCCCCCCCCCTCTAACTTCTAAGATAAGAGAATGATAAAACTAAAAAAAATATATGATGTACATTACTATAAAAACTACCAACGAAAATTGGTTTGAACGAAATCTAGTAAGTAGTTTTTTTTTCATACGTCATAAATCGAAAAAAATACACTATTATTAAAACATCGATCAAAGTTACAACACATTACAAGAACTTTTATATTATGTTACTTGCTGCTACGGAACCCTTCATGGGCGAGTCCGACTCGCACTTGGCCGGTTTTTTTGTTTTCTTATAGAGGTCTTTTAACCGGTGTAGTTTTTTTTTTTATTTGAGTCACTATCTTTATATTGCGTTGATTTAGAAGTTTTTTTTTTTTTTTTTGGTAAAATAAGTAATACACAGTATCTAAATTTCAGATTGATAACTACTTGCCTTTCTGAGAAAAATGTTTTTGATTTTGACTCTTCACAGACTGACAGTTTTTAGGGTTCCATAGCCAAATGGCAAAAAACGGAACACTTATAGATTCGTCGCCCCCCCGGTAACTTCTAAAATAAGAGAATGATAAAACTAAAAAAAATATATGATGTACGCATTACCATGCAAACTACCAACGAAAATTGGTTTGAACGAGATCTAGTAAGTAGTTTTTTTTCTAATACGTCATAAATCTAAAAAAAATACACTATTATTAAAACATCGATCAAAGTTACAACGAACTACAAGAACTTTTATATTATGTCACTTTCTGCTACGGAACCCTTCATGGGCGAGTCCGACTCGCACTTGGCCGGTTTTTTTATAATGGATAGGCTCGCATTTGACCACTATCTCACCTGCTGGTAAGCGACGATGTGGCCGACGATGGAGCACGCTTGCCTAGAAGTAACCTATTGACTCTTGACTTAAATACCTCTAGGTTATAGTTATCAGGAAACACAGACTCCGGGATGGAGTTCCACTCCCAAACTGTTGTCAGCAAATCGTAGCGGCCCAGCAGGGTCGAAATGCTCCTGAAAGGAAGATTCAGCCCCGGTACGAAAGGCAACGAACGTACAGAAGTGGGTTTTATCAGTAAAAGTTTGACACTATCTCCCGCTCCGCCCAAGGGCGCGGAGATGTCATTGGGTGATTTTCCCACCAGCAAAAAAAAAAACTAAACTGTACGCTCGATGAAGGAACAATAAAGTGAAACTAAAAAAATACAACCGATTTCAATGTTAAATAAACACTGAAAAGTACAAAATAACTTTAATTTCGGAAGTCGGTGTTAAATAACGAAGAGACAAAACTATTATAGAAACACCGACTTCCGAAATTAAAGTTATTTTGTACTTTTCAGTGTTTATTTAACATTGAAGTCGGTTGTATTTTTTTTTTTTGTTAAAAGTTTTTTATTTTAACAGAAGTCGGTTATATTTTTTTTTTGTTATGTTACCTACCACCACTAAAAAGTACCTCGCCAAACATAAATACCTTATTGCCAGAGAGCATCTTATAACGATTCTAATAATCCCAAACAAGGTTAAGTTACATTAATTTACTTCTGGCTTCGTCCCCCTTTTCCTTCAGTCATCGTACTACACGTATAAACAAAGCAATTTTAGTTGTAACGACATCTCTGCTGTGATCCTATGAGGAGTTCTGCGCCATATCTTCGAAGTTCATGATCAGATCATAACAATATTTCAATGGGACTAACTTGGAAGCATAACCTTTCAATCAAAAAAAGAATTTTCAAAATCGGTCCACAATTGACCGAGATATTGTTGAACATACATAAAAAAGAAAAAAACATACATTCAGCCGAACATAGAACCTCCTCCTTTTCGAATTCGGTTAAAAATTTTAAAAATGCTTACCCTTACACATATTCGTACCCCAAATCCGCAATCACAGTAAACAAACATGAATTCTAAATATAACCAGTACCTGTTTCATTTAAACGCCAGCTTATCTGCGAGATAAGAGAATATTTGTATGAACAAATACACAAAAAAGTCTGGCGTACAATGTGTAATCAGATTGTGAAAATATCTGCTGTTATATCACGGTGTTCTACAGTGTTAATACCGCATTGATAACATCTATAAGGGCCAACGATGCGTTACGCGGTCGCTCGCGCGGTCGCACATATAAGTGGTCCGTCGCGGGCAGCCTCGACCCGCGCGTTTTTGCTACGTAATAATACATTAAGGCTTATAGTCCCCTGAACCATTGGCCGAAATTAAATGGTCGCAACTCTCGCACCCGCTTAGGCGGCAGTACGCAAATCTGTGCATTTATTTGCGGCCAAAACGCCTGGAAAGCGCGCGGCTGACCTTTAATTCCATTTTCTTTGCGAATTATTGATTGATTTACATATACAATGTTCACTTTGAAGAATATTTAACCAACAATTTTTATGTGTAAAAATGTTTCTAAAGATCCAAGCCGTTTCGAAGGAATATTTTTTTTAGACAAAAGTATTAATAGCAAAAATCAAATGTTGATAATGTTGTTCATGAATCTATATTAAACATATTTTTTTAAACCTAGCCGTTACCGAGGAGTAGGCTTCAGAAAGTCACTGTTTTAAGGCACTTTTCGAGCGCTTGGGCCTTAACCTGGCCGTTACCGAGGAGTAGGCTTCAGAAAGTCACTGTTTTAAGGCACTTTTCGGGTGCTTGGGCCTTAACCTGGCCGTTACCGAGTAGTAGGCTTCAGAAAGTCACTGTTCTAAGGCACTTTTCGGGCGCTTGGGCCTTAACCTGGCCGTTACCGAGGAGTAGGCTTCAGACAGTCACTGTTCTAAGGCAATTTTCGGGCGCTTGGGCCTTAACCTGGCCATTACCGAGGAGTAGGCTTCAGACAGTCACTGTTCTAAGGCAATTTTCGGGCGCTTGGGCCTTAACCTGGCCGTTACCGAGGAGTAGGCTTCAGACAGTCACTGTTCTAAGGCAATTTTCGGGCGCTTGGGCCTTAACCTGGCCGTTACCGAGGAGTAGGCTTCAGACAGTCACTGTTCTAAGGCAATTTTCGGGCGCTTGGGCCTTAACCTGGCCGTTACCGAGGAGTAGGCTTCAGAAAGTCACTGTTTTAAGGCAATTTTCGGGCGCTTGGGCCTTAACCTGGCCGTTACCGAGGAGTAGGCTTCAGACAGTCACTGTTCTAAGGCAATTTTCGGGCGCTTGGGCCTTAACCTGGCCGTTACCGAGGAGTAGGCTTCAGACAGTCACTGTTCTAAGGCAATTTTCGGGCGCTTGGGCCTTAACCTGGCCGTTGCCGAGGAGTAGGCTTCAGACAGTCACTGTTCTAAGGCAATTTTCGGGCGCTTGGGCCTTAACCTGGCCGTTACCGAGGAGTAGGCTTCAGACAGTCACTGTTCTAAGGCAATTTTCGGGCGCTTGGGCCTAGGCTGCTTTTCCACTCGTCTATCGACAACATCGAGCATGGTTTAAAAAGATTCTTACGTCATCTAACGCAAAAGGCAACTCGAAAAAAAGAGAGATAACGCCTGAAAACTCTGTAAGCATTCGATAATTCCGTGATTTACTCGAATATTTTACAAAACTTGTTGCAGGAAATACGTGTTTTTTTAAACACTTATAAATTTTTGAAAAAAAAAATGTCATCATTTAAAATTTTGATAAAATTGGCAAGGCTTCTATTAAGAACTGCAAACCAACTGCACGCTCTGCCCTCCTGCGCGTGGTGCATTTTGGATGCAGTCGGTGTGCAGTTCTCATGACTGCAATCGGACTGCACGTTTGGTTTGCAGTTCTATTGCAGTCGTGTCAACTGCATTCGAACTGCACTTCTGCAATTTGCGGTTGGATTGCAGTTGAAATGCGGTCCGTCTGTTTAGACCCTAAGGAGTGGAATTCCCTGCCGGGGTCTGGTTTTCTTGAAAGCTATAACCTAGGGGTTTTAAATAAAGAGTGCATATAATCAGCCTTTAAATGTTCCCACTGCTGGGACTCAGGCCTCCTCTCCAGGAGAGGGAATGGGCCATCGTCAAGAGTGAATAGGTTACTTTTAGGACACTGACTAACGCCGTAGGGGCCGCCCTGGGCGTTGGAAGTCACAGGCTTGCGGACGGCGAGCAATGGGTAGCTCTCTGTCACTGTTTGATAATTGATTTCGGATAGTTATTTTTGTGTCATGCCCTCTCGCTCCGCCCTGAACTTGGAGAAGTAATTGGATGCTTTCCTGTCTTTCAAAAGAAAAAAGTGAAGTTATGAAATAATTTAACAACTTTTTCTTCTTCTTCTTCCTGCCCTTGTCCCATCTTATTTGGGATCGGCGCAACACGTTTTTTTCTTCCATTCTACCCTGTCACTCGTCATGCTATCACTAACTTCCTTTTCTTTCATATCGTTCTTCACGCAATCCATTCATCTTTTCTTTGGCCTCCCTCTCCCTCTCCACCCATCCACATGTATACTCATAACTCTTTTGGTAACATGCATTTCATCCCTCCTCTTTACATGACCATAATTTAACATCTTGTTATGATGTTAAATTATTTTCATAAGGATACAATATCATCTAGCAATGTCTACTTTATGTTATCTTGACAATAATTATGAACTTGATAAGATAATTAGGAAATTGTCGCGTCTTATCATCCTTGTGGTGTAATTATTTAATTTAAGAGGACTACGGTAGTTAATCGCGAGTTTTATAATGCTGATGAAAAATAATGACAAGTGTCCATGGAGTTTCTTGCACGTTCTTTCTCCATAGAGATCTACGCTTTGGAACGTGCAATTTAGATACACTTTTTTTGAGTGACCGATATTTTGACAATTCAAAAGTGCCTGGAATTGGTCTATTTGATTAGAAGAGATATTGTTATTTTTAATACAGGAAAAGCCAAATGGCATGTTTTGCCATTTACGCTGTAAAAAAGTGCGAAATCCAATTCGCTTAAATTTCTTTTTGTTTTTTTTTAAAAAGAAAGACGCAGAAACCTAGATAAAATTGACTATAACCGAATATCATCATAATATGTTGGAAATATGCTCCAACTGCAAATGAGCGTGGTATTACGGTTGTATAGAAATTCATCCCCGACCCCTTAAGTTACACAGTTCGACATCAGCAAATTGTCTTTCTATTGTGTCTCTACGGCATTCGATGAGTTAATAATAAGGTCACGGTTTTTAACCTTTTGGGTACAGAACTCTGACCCGACGGCTGCAAAGACTCTTTTCCGTGGACTCTCTTGAGTCCACGGAAAAGATAAAAGAGGTTAGAATGACCTTATGGGCGGGGCACAGGCCTGCCACAAAATATGATCATGATCATAATTGACATAACCAATAGCAAACTTGCGATCTATGTGTGCGTGTCAGTAGCGTAATGCGCGTTCGTATTGGTTTATTGCCTGTAGTGGAGTTAAAGGGTGGGAGACAAGCGGCGACACTCGTTGTAGTACAAATCGGAAAGTATTTCCTTTCTAACCTCTTTCATCTTTTCTGTGCTTGCGTCTCTCTATCATGTCCTTGAGATTCTGTACCCCTAGCCAAGTTGCTAATCTGCAATAGTTAACGCTTGTATAAAGCTTCAAATGTACGGGAATGACGTCGTGTTAACGCTCAGTCACGTGGTCAGAACAAAAGAATTGGCGGCAAGGTCAACTCGAAGCGTTCGACGCCAGCGAAACGGTTGTAACTTGGCTAGGAGGGCTGAACACTGAGAGAGTTCGTACTATAGACCTCTTAAGTAATTACAAGATGCGAGACAGAAGAAAGTTAATATCAGTCTATCTTGAAGATATTGTTTTTGTCTATTCAGTATTGTTTTCATAGGCATTAACTAGCTATCTCCCGCGGTTCATAGCAGTGGTGGCCGAGTGGTAACGGCCCCGACTTACGAGTTGTAGGTCGCGGATTCAAACCCTGCCAGGCGCATTACTTTGTGTAATTTATTTCATCACCACTGCTCTCAAAACGGTGAAGAAAATATCGTAAGGAAACCGGCATGTCCTAGAACCAAAAATTCAACATGGCAATATTACCACCAGTATTCATACATCGGGAAAAATTGCCGGCAACGACACATCTCTAGATGCGATGTTTTAACCGACATTCACGCGAACAAACACGTGGACAAAAGCTAGGCATGATTTTATGAATAAGGATAATTTAATATTTCTTTAACATACAAGCTATAATGTTCTCAGTAGATTGTTTAACCTTACACGTGTTGGGTTTGAGGTCAGGGTCTGCAACGTAAGGTCAGTGGGTTCTAATAACTAGATTAAATATTATACAATACTAGCTTTTGCTCGCGGCTGCGCACACGCTCTACTCTACTCCACCCTACTATAACTTACTCTACCCTACTCTACCTTATTCTACCCTACTCTACCCTACTCTACCCTACTCTACCCTACTCTACCTTTCTTTACCTTACTCAAAGTCAAAGTCAAAATATTTATGGCCAACTAAGTGTACAATGTGGTTGTCATAAATCATGTCAGTACTTTAGACTTAGCAGCCTTTTACAAGCATTAACCTACTCTACCCTACACTACCCTATTTTCGTTTTTTTTTTTTTCATAAGGACGTTCTCACAATAAACAAACACAAAAAAAAAGACGTGTGGCACTCGGGGACTGCCGCGGTAAAGCTATTGCATAGCATTTTTATCAACTTATGCAATTATAATTATTTATTTATTTTATTTATGCGGTATTTTTTTCTTTGATATTAATTGAAGTTACACTTTCACACATTGAATTGAATTTTGATTGATTGTTCACTCACTTGTTTTCTTATCGGTCACCACGCTCAAAAAACAAATGAGTAGGGGGTGTTAGGTTATTTTCGTTACGGAATTTCTGGATTCGGTCTCCACGCTCAAGGCCCGCGATAGAAGCTGTGCAATAGATTAAAAACCGGCCAAGTGCGAGTCGGACTCGCCCATGAAGGGTTCCGTAGCAGCAAGTAACATAGTATAAAAGTTCTTGTAATGTGTTGTAACTTTGATCGATGTTTTAATAATAGTGTATTTTTTTCGGTTTATGACACATTAAAAAAAAACTACTTACTGGATTTCGTTCAAACCAATTTTCGTTGGTAGTTTTTATAGTAATGTACATCATATATTTTTTTGAGTTTTATCATTCTCTTATCTTAGAAGTTAGAGGGGGGGGGGACACACATTTTACCACTTTGGAAGTGTCTCTCACGCAAACTATTCAGTTTAGAAAGAAATGATATTAGAAACCTCAGTATCATTTTTGAAGACCTATCCATAGATACCCCACACGCATGGGTTTGATGAAAAAAAAATGTTTGAGTTTCAGTTCTATGTACGGGGACCCCCAAAATTTATAGCTTTTTTTCTATTTTTGTGTGAAAATCTTAATGCGGTTCACAGAATACATCTACTTATAAAGTTTCAACAGTATAGCTCTTATAGTTTCGGAAAAAAGTGGCTGTGACATACGGACGGACAGACAGACAGACAGACAGACAGACAGACAGACAGACAGACAGACAGACAGACAGACAGACATGACGAATCTATAAGGGTTCCGTTTTTTGCCATTTGGCTACGGAACCCTAAAAAGAATTAGCAAAATCGGTTCAGCTGTTCTCGAGATTTGCGATTAGCAACACATTTAGCGATTCATTTTTATATTACAGATATATTATACAAGAGTGAATAGGTTACTCCTAGGTAGAGATGTGACGTTGCCGGCAATATGGGAATATTGCCACCAATATTCATACTTCGGGCAATATTGCCGGCGACGGCACATCTCTACTTCTAGGCAAGCGCGCTCCATCGTCATCAGGTGAGACCCGCTATCTCGCCTGATGGAAAGCGCCAACCTATCAACATAAAAAAACACGGGATTTTGTTTGATGCGGGAATGGATTTCCTAAACATGACCGATTTTCGTTTTAAGTAGATCTGAGAATAGGTCGCAGGCTATTTTTTCCACTCCTACCCGCCCCTAATTTTTTTCTTTGATAATTTAGACACAACGTTTCCCGACTCAGCTAGTATACATACTTATATATGTTTATATGTCTGTACAAACTCTAGCAATGTTGCAATATTTACTTACTTTAAACATTTCCACCTCAGCATAATTTATTCATGAAAAAGCTATAAAACTTTTACGTAATTGCATAAACAGCACCATGAATCAAAATGCCAAATCAACGAATTGTAAATAAATACTAAACTAACATAAAAGTGAAAAACATTAAAAAAATAAGCGAAAATCGTCACTATGCGGACGAAATAAGAAGCAGCGAATTGACTTCTAGAACATACAGAAGCAAATGCAAGGAAAAATCACCCCTATTCTCTTCAAAACAAGAACAGAACTAAAAATGCAACTACCCACCTTCTAACACCCAAATATGGATATAGAGTCAGACATAATATTGACAGCAAAAATGAAAGATAAGACAGAACGAAGAAGATCAAGCATCTTTTCCCTATTGAGAAAGAAGAAATTGACGCGACAGTTTTCAGAACCAGGTATTTTCACCATCAATCGGAAGTATTCGGCTGATTCCGCCATACTCTCGGATTTTACGAAGACCGAAGACGGTAGTTACAAAATGTGTTTAGTGCAGCAGGCTGAACGTGATCACAGACATTCGAAAGTGTCCAATGGTGATGCTGGATCAGGTCAGTTTCAACTAAGTTTATTACGGTGATTTATCTCCAGACATCGATATATACACCGTTAATTTTTAATCGATTTAATCCCGTGGAAAGTCGATCTGGTACATGAAACACTAAACATCAGCTGAGCGAGTTCAATGACCTGTACATAGTTTGTACGCAACGCCGACAACTACCTACAAGTCATTGCACTCGCTCAGCTGACGTTTTCATAAAGAAAGTAATTTCGTACATGCGTAAATTAGTACGATTTAAAAAAAAGTACTTTTTTAATTTTATCTTTACAAATCGATAGTGTTTCATGTACCGGATCGACCCTCCACGGGATTAAAACGATTAAAATTTAGCGATGTATGTAAGTACTACGCATTAGATTGGGCGTGTCGAACACTCACTTCAGTTGACCCAGGTGTAATGTCGACTGTACACCTTGAACATTACACTATGTTGAACGAAACGCGTCAGTGCCACGAAATTTATGGCGCTTAAGATATTTTGGTCGCGGAAAAAGTATCCTCTAGCGAGCTTTTGTTTTAACTTTTTAATATTTTGACAAGGAGTTTCCATGAATGGGCTTGTTTATCACTAGAATATAAGCTTCAGGCGTATAGTCCCTTGAACCATCTGACCGAAATTATGTGAACGCAACTCTCGCACTCGCCTAGAAAAGCGCTTTAAATCCATTTTCTCTGCGAGATATTGATTGATTTACATATGCAATGTTCACTTTGAAGAATATTTAACCACCAATTTTTATATGTAAAAATGTTTCTATAGGCCCAAGCCGTTTGTAAGGAGTAGGGAAAAGTTGCGAAATTGTTTTTTTTTTTTTTTGTCAATAGTATTAATTGCATGGAAAAATTAAATGTTGATACTATTGTTCATGAATCTATAATAAACATATATTTTTTTCAAACCAATTGACCCAGCCGTTACGGAGGAGTAGGCCTCAGATAATCACTGTTTTAGGGCACTTTTCGGGCGCTTGGCCCTTCAGGCTTCAGTGGTTTATCCACTGGGGACCACAAATATGTGTCTAGGGGATAATGCAGTGTCTTTAAGTCGCGGGCGCCATGTTGAATTCCGAACGAAACGAAGGTTGGTAAGTTTTAATCCCGAATGCAGTGAGGGATTTATGTAATTAACTCCCGAATTCAGCGAGGGAGTTGGAAACTCTACTTTTTATAGCTTCTGTGAGATAAGATCGTACGTTAGTCGCATTTGGAATTCACATCGATACAGTTGTGATGCTGTAAAACGTTGGCTTCTCTAGCGCTAGCACGCTATAGCATCGCTACAAAAAGTTGCCATGGGCGCGGCGCCTACCTATATTAATATATCAATCATTGTTCAACGCAAGATCACAAAATAGATAGGTACAGAAGTCAATCTACATACTGTGCGCGCTCTCACAACGCACACATAGACACAGCTCACGGACACGATATCTCGAAGCGCCTCGGCCCGCTTGTCGAACAGTTCCGGCTCAAACGCTTATTAGTGTGCGTCCACCGAGCGTAGGTATAAAAACTGAAGTGCATACATGAGATTGTCTTCTGTACCTATTTATTTTGTGGCCAAATGGCCCGTCTCTTGTGGTTACCTATATTAATATATCAATCACTGTTTAACGCGAGATGGTCTTCGAAGAAATTCGTAATGTATCTCTACACTTAAAATAACTCTCTGTACAGTTTATTTTTAAATTCTAAGTACGTAGCATTCAATAAAAATATGCTCGGTAACTGTTTGTGTAGAAGGTGGTACGTTATTCGTTTATAGATGACGTATTTTTTTTATTCATGAACTAGCTTCAGCCAGTGGTTTTGTTCGCGGGAAAGTAGGTTTTTTAATACGAAATTTGGAACCGCGTTTCATCTCCTTCTGGGGTTTTTGCAAAATTCATCATCATCATCAGCCTTTTCAATGTTCCCACTGCTGGGACTCAGGCCTCCTCTCTAGGAGAGAGAATGGGCCGTAATCCACCGCGCGGGCCCAGTGCGGGTTGGTGAATGTCACATGTCTTCGAATTTTTGGTTCTAGGACATGCTGGTTTCCTCACGATGTTTGTCGTTGTCATAAAGTGATCAATTTTTTTTGGTGGGTAAAAAATCATTCAAATGACACCCACTACACCACCGCCTAAAAAAACTCACCCCGTTCCTTCTTGCCTTTCATGCCGGGGCTGAGCCTCTCTGTCGGAAACAGTCCCTGGTCCCAGTAGGCTTCGACCTAGCTGAGCCCTTACGGTTGCTGACAACTCCTTGAGGCGCGCGGGACCATTGCGCGCCGTCGACGAC
The DNA here is from genome assembly GCA_929112965.1 of Mythimna albipuncta. Taxonomy (NCBI): domain Eukaryota; kingdom Metazoa; phylum Arthropoda; class Insecta; order Lepidoptera; family Noctuidae; genus Mythimna; species Mythimna albipuncta. The sequence goes on along the minus strand of OV815985.1, from coordinate 5,149,884 downwards.
TTGGGTTCAGTTCGGACAGTTACCGGACAGTCGGACAGCGAGCTACCCATTACTCGCCGTCCGCAAGCCCGCGCCTACGGTGGCCGGAAATCGGAATCAGAATCCCGGTGGCGACAGGGGCGTGAGCGCCGTTGCCTGATGCGGTCGGCCTCCTCGTTTGTTAGTATTACTGCTTCGCACGTGGAGGCGGTCACCTGCCACTTCTCCTCGCGCCGGATACGTACGGCCCAGCGCGAGAGATCGCCGCCGCCGATCGCCCCCACAAGGACACGGCGATGTTCTGTCCAAGCGAGGCACACCTCCACCGTGTCCTCTGGGCAGTCCACACAGTGGAAGTCCAAAGGCTTGGGGCTTGGCGATGATGACTCAAGGAGTGAGTCGGAACTGTATCTTTTATGTTATACAGATTCAAAGATCGGTATAGGTAGAGTATATTTATCTAAAGTCGAGGAAGTAAGTAAAATAGAGTACTACGCCTTCCAAATGAGAATAGGACCGATTCCTACATTTTGACGTCTCGTCGAATCGAAGAATTTTTGGCAAAATTGAAGAACTCAGAGATGAGTAAAATTGAAGAACTGGATTCTGATTAAACTGTTTTCGTTCACAGTTCATAAACAAATTAACTAATTAATGTTTAAAAATTTATTTCCTCGATTTGACATTAAATCGTGACGTCACATCATGGCGGGCGGTCCTATTCTCATTTGGAACGCATTGTACATAATAATACCTCCTTTAAAATTCTGGAATCATAAACATGACGATTTAAGCCTAGGATTTATGAGAGTTCCGTACTTAAACTGTTGTTTCAATTAATACGCAACTCCAAAACATAATAAGATTCTTGAATAATATGTAATTTACTAGCTTTTACAAATATTTTTGCCTGCGTACATAAAATAGAGCCTCCTCAGCCACTCAGGAATGAAGCAGCTTTCTATCGGCAAAAAAAAAACGCTATCGGACCAGTACTTCCAGAGATTACCTCCTACAAACAAAAACACAAACTTTACCTATTTATTATATTACTAGCTTTTGCCTGCGCCTTTGCCCATGTACATAAAATATAGCCTATGCCACTCAGGAATAAAGCAGCTTTCTGTTGGTGAAAAAACTTTAGCAATCGGACCTGTACTTCCAAAGATTACTTCTTACAAACAATAAAATAAAATAACAAACTGCTCTTTATTTTTTTTTATTTAATATAACATGTGGTTTATTTATTATAATATACATATATACATAAAAAACTTAAATACTAAATAAACTTATTTATACTAAAACCTAACTATGTACATAAATATAATACAAAATGACAAAGTACGCTCAGGCGTCAAAGTACTCCTCCACATCGCTGATTATTATATTTATATTATTATATTTATCGCTCTTTATTATATTAGTGTAGATATAGTGTAGATTATAATTTCTTAGTTAAAAAAAATAAACATAATCGGCCTTTAATGTTCCCACTGCTGGGACTCAGGCCTCCTCTCTAGTAGAGGGAATCGGTCGTAATCCATCACGCATGCCCAGTGCGGGTTGGTGAATGTCACATGTGTACAAATTTTTGGTTCTAGGACATGCCGGTTTCCTCACGATGTTTTCCTGTTTCGATATTTAAACCCCAAGCGAACGCCGGCTTTCGCGCACCTATTGTCTTTCTATCGTGTCTGTGATTTCCACGATTGAAAGGTTAAACCCCAAGCGAACGCCGGCGTTCGCGCACCTATTCTCTTTCTATTGTGTCTGTAATTTCCACGATTGAAAGGTTAAAAAATAAGATTAAATGAAACCTATGAACACTTCAATGTCGAATTGAAAGCCAATTTCTAGGTCTGTTTCATACCACCGTCGAGTTGATGGCATTATTTATAAACGGATCACGTCAAAATTAGCCAGATTTGGTGCGAACCGTCAGATAAAGTAACTGATGGCTTGTTTGTGGCTCTGTCGGTAAGCAAAGATGAAGGAGCTATTAATAAAAGACAAGGTGCCTCGACCCAGACAGCTCGAGCCCCGGTATGAAGGCTAGAAGGAACGGGGTGGGTCTTTCAGTCAGTAAGAGTCTGACACTATCTCCCGCTTCGCCCAATAGCGGGGGATGTCATTGGATGATTTTTTCCAACCATAAAAAAAAGGTGCCTCGACCCCGACTATCAGTCGGGATCTCTCCACAGTAGGAGTCGTCCACGGTGCGTTGTGTGTGTCCCTCGCGAGCCTTCTGGACATGCAACTGGACATACATTTTCACTGTTTTTACAAGCTTTTATTTAGTTTCACTAGTCCCGAATAGTCCCGATGTTTGTCTGTCATCAAATCTTGCAAATTAAATTTGACCCGCTTCCCGGTTACCGATTGGGCTGAAATTTTGCATGCATGTGTAAATCAGATGACAATGCAAAATCATTATGACGTGGAGCTGATCTGATGATGCAACTGGAAGGTGGCTATAGGAACTTGGTAGTTAAACGACACAACCCCATCGAGTTTGGGTTCGTATGATTCGTCTTGACGAGCATTAATTATACAGGTATACTGAGCTATTAAAGCTTGCTATGTAAAAATGATTTTCATTAAAATCTTGTTCATACAACCGCTCTTGTGCGATTATGACGTTATCACACATTTTATCATTTGACATTTTGAAAACATAGTGTCTTGTGGATGTTATTTAGGTTTCTATTGAAATCAAGTTATAAAGTGTAAAACTAATCCATTATAGACCTTTGAAAATCTGCTTTTTTACATGAACCTACCATTCATAATGTACTCAAAAATTAAAAGAGTCAAGTTATCACGTGTTTCCTGATACATGTTTTGAGAAATCTTCGAGAGAGAAACACGAAACTACTGAATCTTAGTCTGTATAATAAGTTAAACGTCTTGGGTAATTATTAGGATTATTATTAATGAAATCTGATGTAGTTAACACGGGTTCAATAATACACGTTGATTAAGAGATAGAGATCGTTGTTTACTTACAGAAGAACCTTTTGAAAAGTATCGAATATAAGTATTTTTTAAATGATTTAATATCATACAAAATTCCCAAGTCGGTTGACTTATTAGACAGACTATAGCAGAGTTTTCAGGCGTTATTTCTCTTTTTTCGCGTTACCTCATTGCGTTAGATGAATCAACGAGCTTTTAAACCATGGTCGATGTTGACGACAGGCGAATGGAAAAGTAGCCTCTTAAGGCGTTTTATTTGCGGCCAGCAGCGCCCGGAAAGCGCTTTAAATCCATTATCTCTGCGAGATATTGATTGATTTAGATATGCAATGTTCACTTTGAAGAATATTTAACCACCAATTTTCATGTGTAAAAATGTTTCTAAAGGTCCAAGCCGTTTCGAAGGAGTAGGGAAAAGGCACTTTTCAGGCGCTTGGCCCTTAACACGTTACCAAAAGGAAATAAAAATGTCAAAAAATTTGACACACGGATTTTTTTTGGTTTTTGTTTATTACGAAGAGATGAAGACAAAATAATCAACTTATGCAACGTATATAAGTGCTTATTTACTACTGGCATTTACATGAATTCACCGTGGCCTGTACCGTGAAATTATTTCAATAGCGCCACGCGGGGGTCACTCTGTCGGACACGCGCGTGTTTTTGACAGCCTGCCCTTTTTGTCATGTGAAGCGCATGAGATCAATAACCTGCAAATGTAAGCCGAAGTAACCGGTGGGATGTCGGTCAATGTCAGTGGCGTAGCTACTAAGGGGCTAGGCGGGGCAGTGCCCCGGGGCCCTCAAGCTTTGGGGGCCCCAAAACTTGATTAACAAACCGCTTATTATTTATTTCTGTTGCTAGTGTTAATAAATCAGATAATGTGACCACTGCACTGCACAAACTTTAAGGGCTTGCTCAGTAGACTAAACTGAATAACCTTCAACAAAAATTTTTTTCAGGAAATGAAAAAAAAAATCCGCCTCACCATAGAAAATTATAAACTTAGTTGAACAGTTCGTATGGAGAGGCCGAATTTTTTTTTCGTATCCTGAAAAAAAAAATCGTGGAAAGTTGTTCAGTTTCGTCTACTGAGCAAGCTCTTAAAGTTTGTGGAGGGCTTACCTTACACCTTGTAAAAATACAAAGTGCCGTAGCATTTTTAAAATATGCATATACATATTTATTAAATATATTTCGGGGCCCCAGTTTGTTTTTGCCCCAGGGCCCTTGGTCACCTAGTTACGCCACTGGTCACCGTTGTCCGACATGGCAATTAACGTGTGAAGTAATCATACCGTCATAATAAATCTTCTAAAACGAGTTATATTTGTTATTACAAGACCGATACAAATTTTATTTTGTATACTCTAGAAAAATACTGTGACCTCGTTTTCTTACTTCAAAGAAAACTATTAGATTAAGTGCTGGTAACACCTGTAATAACATTAAAGGCAGCTGTTTTTAGTTTGTAAACAATACCTGTTTTTTTTTTATCAAACAAAGAAAATACCTCTTTATGACTAACTTGAGAACAGTGGTGGCCGAGTGGTATCGGCACCAATTTACGAGTTGTAGATCGCGGGTTCGAACCCAGCCAGGTGCATTACTTTGTGTAATTTATTTCATCGCCACTGCTCTCAAAACGGTGAAGGAAAATATCGTGACGAAACCGGTATATCCAGGAACCAAAAATTCAAAAACCCATCCTGCACTGGGGGCGAGTGGTGGCTTACGGCCCATTCCCTCTCCAAGAGAGTCCTGAGTCCCAACAGTGGGATCATCATTGTGATCAACAGTGGGGCCCTCTATTTTTATGGTGGGAAAATCATCTAATGACAACCCCTGCTCTTAGGCAGAGGGGGATAGTGCCAGACTCTTACTAACTAAAAACCCGATGGATTTCAATGACCTGTAGGTAGTTTGTACGCAACGCCGACAATTAACTACAGGTCATTGAACTCGCTCGGCTGATGTTTTCTTAAAGAAATTAATTTCGTACATGCGTAAATTATTACGAGTTTTGTAGAAAAGGTACTTTATTTTTTAATTTTATCTTTACAAATCGATAGTATTTCATGTACCGGATCGACCCTCCACGGGATTAAAACGATTAAAATTTAACGGTGGAGATATATTGTACTTTTATTATAAAGTTGAAAGAACAACCTTTTTTAACTTCTGTCTTGCTGTCGCGAATAGAATAGATAATATTACGCACTGTGTGATTGCATAATGTACCTAGCAGTGCCTCTTTAGCTGCTAGAAAGTTTTAAGTTAACAGTACTATAGATATCGGCACGGATCTTGAGCGCTGGCTTTAAGTTGAAGTCAAATATTCGGTCTCTTTAGTGGTACGAAGTGATACGCGGGTGCGGGGAGTGTCAGTGATTGGCTCGCCGTGCCATCGCGTCATCGACATCACTCTTGATTCGTTCCCAACGCCTGCTGCATGTATCGAACAACGACGACGATTGGCTCGCCAATGTATGGGATGCGCAAAGCGATTCCCACTCTGATGCCGAGCGCTCAAGATTCGTGCCGGTACCTATACCAGCTAAAACTCTTCAACACCTTGCTAAGGGTGCAAACATATAGGTTTTTTGGTCCCGGTATGTCGGTACGGGTCGATTCATAGGAACAGGTAAAACCACATAAAGGACCAGGTAAATCTATATGTATGTGTAAAACACCACACTTGCAAATGCTCGGTCTAGGCAGTCGGTACCGACAAGTATACGCCTGTTTCTTTATAAAAGCTAGTTGCCTTAAAAAATATAATTAGTCCATCTTTTAGATTATTCAAAAATAAGGGACACGTATTTTTTTATTTGTAAATTAAACCAAAAATGACCAAGATATAGCCCATTAAAGTTACATGTGGCGTCACGCCGTGCTGCATTTTTTCGCACGGGGTGACGTCACACGTAACTTTAATGGGCTATATCTTTGTCATTTTTTGTTTAATCGAATAAAGAAAAAATACGTGTCCAATATTGTCATTTTTTGTTTAATCTAAAATACGGACTAAATTAAATGTAATTATTTTGACCCTGGGTACACCCTATTATACCTGCACCGATCGGTACCGACCCGCACAGACTCGGCTGCACCGATAACCTGTTTGTTTATGTTTGGACCCTAAGACTGTAGTATCTTCAGACCAACCAGAGGGGTATTACGTCTGGTTTGGACAAATGCCCGAAGCAAGATTTCGTACTTTTAGTTCTAATGTGACGCTATAGATGTCGCTATAAAGCTAACTATACTATTAGTTAAAAATCTTCAACACCTTGCTAAGATTCTGTAGTATCTTCAACTCTTGCTAAGCACACAGTAGACCAGCTAACTCACACTGTCCTCCCTCTCTATCTACCCTCAGAGCTAGCCGGTGCCGCATCCGATTCGGATAGCGAGGGATCCCGGAACGGGATGCCGAACGCGCGTCCTTCTGAAATCAAGAAGAAGGAGATTCTAGCTGATATCGAGGCTAATTATGTTCCTGATACGAATTTGGATATTGGTGTGGTGAGTAGACCTTTTTTTTTTGTTTCACCAGGCTCAAATGGATTCTAGAACGTTTGCAACGAAACCATGGGCAAACTTCGCAACTAGTGATGTGGCGTTGCCGGCAATATTGCCGTGGATTTGGGAATATTGCCCGAAGTATGAATATTGGTGGCAATATAGTCAGCAATATTCCCATATTGCCGGCTACGACACATCTCTAGTCGTAGCGCAGTGGGTTCTTATACAGTGTTGCGCAAAATTTAGTTTGATTGATGACTAATGACTAATACTAAGAATACACAGCTCACACGTGTGTCACACACAACGATCTGGGCGCGTCGGTCTTCATACATTTTATATGGAAACTAGACTTGTAGAGCTACACTAGATCCACGCCACTCGACGTCGTTCTACGTACAATCGTGGATATTTCTGCCTGATCACTTAAAAAAACATTTCGCTTGAATCCTGCGCGGCGCCAAACCAAACCCAATGAAATTTTCGTTTCGAGTGCAAGCAAAAATGAACTTAGCAGTGGTCAGGCAGAAGTGTCTTACACGTGTGCGTTGGTCTAATGTAGTGCTAGCTGCAACGTTGAGATGATGTTATTCCCATACATTTGAAGTTTTCTTCCAGCTTTAACGATTGAAGGTTATCAACTTAGCTAAGACCTCTGTTCAACAATGATCATATCTTCTCTTCTTCCTTCTTTCCAGGCCGGAGAGCTCGTAGAAGAAGTAGCAGAAGAGAACAAGTCTCTTCTGTGGTTCCTGGTGAAGCAGGTGCGGCCTGGCATGGACCTGAGCAAGGTGGTGCTTCCCACCTTCATACTGGAACCGCGCTCCTTCCTCGACAAGTTGTCCGACAATTATTACCACGCTGATATACTTGGACAGTGAGTACCACATAATATATATGTCGTGGAGAACGATATTGAACTATAGAGTCTTTGTTTTGTTATTATTATGGTACCTACCAAAGGGTGTAACGCAGTGGCGTCATTTTTTATACGTCACGAGGCCAGAGTCATGTAAAAGGGGCTGCGACCCATGATGCGAGGACATTTTGGCTTGCACAGTTTCAAGGGTCACACACCTCTAACATGAAACTGTCGGTGGTTAACCCGTGTATTCGTAATTATTTAGTATAGGTACTTACAACACTATTGTGAATTATAAAAGTGACATTATAACTAATTGTGAACTGTGAAACTGACATTTTAAGTAACTAGAAAATTCAAGTGCATAGTTATTAATATCCCATCAAAATGAACCCAGTACCACTGAATCAAAATGATGGCGGTCATATCGCTCAGCCACTCCTGGCGCCGTCATATATTTAGTCAGGCTGTCGCCTCAATCTGCAAAACAGAAATGCGAAGGAGGTGGCCGCACACGTCAGGGAATAGCCATACGCAAAAAGCGTTTTGGGAACACATTTATTGTGCGTACAGCCAAGGAGTGGAATTCTCTGCCGGACTCTGTATTTCCTGATAGCTACAACTTAGGGGTCTTTAAGTCAAGAGTGAATAGGTTACGTCTAGGCAAGCGTGCTCCATCGTCGGCCACATCATCGCTTACCATCAGGTGAGATGTTGGCCAAACGTGAGCCTATCAATAATTAAAATAAGGGTTCCGTTTTTTGCCATTTGGCTACGGAACCCTAAAAAAGACGCCGGGATCCCGATCCCGATTTCCGGCCACCGTAGAATTTTTTTTTGTGGTGGGAAAAATCATCCTATGACAACCCCCGCTCTTGGGCGGAGCGGGGGATAGTGTCAGGCTCTTACTGACTAAAAGCCCACCTCGTTCCTTCTAGCCTTCATACCCATATCTCCAAAAGCATTTATTTCAAATAGACCATTTGCAGGTACTTTTAAATATTCAATTGTTGTTCAGTCCAAAAAAAAGTAAAGCGAAATTGCGCGTTCCAAAGTGTATCTTTATGGAGAAGAACGTGCAAGAAACTCCATGCACACTCTTTTAAATTATATTATGAGTTACATAATATAATGCTTGGGTTACATATTTCTTGTTGCTTCTATTATGTGAGCACAATGTAGTCCTAACTAATATTATAAATGTGAAAGTGTGGATGTTTGGATGTTTGTTACTTAATCACGCAAAAACGGCTGAACGGATTTGGATGAAATTTGGCATGCATATAGCCATTGACATGGAAAAGAACATAGGCTAACTTTTATGCCGATTCCTTAAGTACCTAATACCACGCGGGCGAAGCCGCGGGCAAAAGCTAGTTAATAATAAAAAAAAAACATCTGTTTATTCTTTATTGTACACTATAAACACAAAAATAAGTGGATAGCAAAGTTCATGTACATAGGCGAGCTTAACTCACTCACACACACTCACATTTGTTTATTGGTTTTCAGAGCCCAACTCATAGAAGACCCATACCAAAGATTCGTGGCCGTGGTTCGCTGGTACCTTTCCGGCCTGTACCGTAAACCCAAGGGTTTGAAGAAACCCTACAACCCGGTGCTCGGAGAAACCTTCAGATGCTGTTGGAAACATGGAGCTGGAGAGTCGTATACTTATTATTTGGCTGAGCAGGTACCTTATCTTCTTTACTATGGACTATGTTATTAACATCATAAACAACAACTATAATTGTTCTATGACTTTTAAAAATCTATACTTATAATAAAACTGTAGAAGTGAAAATTCTGTACATTGAAAATATCAAAAAAATAAATGGCAGGGGCTGTTACTAGACCGACACCGAACCCAAAAATGTGATTAAAAAAATTTTTGTCTGTCTGTCTGTTTGTTCAGGCGTCACGCAAAAACTACTGGTTCGATTACGATGAAACTTGGTATAATTATTCTTTAATATCCTGGGCACCACACTGGGTACTTTTTATCCCGGAAAAGTATATACAACAAAAAACAAACTTAATTTTGCGTTTCGATCCCTTGACCCGATTACTGTACCAACTGCAAATAATAAGTTTGTCGTAGATTACGTCACCCGCAGTGGAGTTCGCTAAGGGGAGTTCACTAACCCCCCACAGAAAGGGGAACCGTGTTACCCCGAATTTAAAGAGAGTGAAGCCGCGGGCAAAAGCTACTGTACCATATTTTAGTTCATCAGATTTTCGTAAACAAATAAAAATATTTGAATTGAACGTTCTAAATATTGCGAAGTCTATGCGAAGCAAGCGATAGTACAATAGCGGAGGGGTGCTGGACCTGGTGGCGGGGGTGCTTGATACGCGTGTTCCACGTCATACTAACGTAGGTAGGCATAGCAAAATACAGAGTTGAAATATGTTAGATAGAACAATGAAATCTGTTTTTGGTAAATGAATCATGTTTTGTAGAAAGAAAAGAAAAGAAGAAATCATAGAACCAAAATCGTTGTTTATGATGTTAGTAATACACTGCCCTGGTAATCGATATAGCAGTAAGTCAAAAAATACTGCTCTTTTACGTAGTAACTAGATTTATCGTACCTTTCTTACTGCTCTTTATCAAATAAGAAAATGCATTTCTACTTTACGTAGAAATATAAAACCTAGATAGGAAGAAAGCTCGTTTGATGTACATTCCGAATCGATAATAATAAAAAAATGGCCACCTTCGACTTACTGCCCTCTCGATTACCAGGGCAATACAGTCCTGCAAGGTTGTTAGTGTTATACAAATAACCCTGAATACAACATTCGTTTTAGTATATACGAAATCTATATGTTTTGTTCAGAATCAGTAACTGAATGGATTCCAATAGTTATTACACCATGTTATATTTTTCCAAAAATATTTATTTAGGTCACAAGTTGGACACCACCAACACTAAGTACAGCACAGATCACGGCAGGTCATAACGGGTATTAGGTGCCAGCAAACAGCTGGGCCCGCGTGGCGGATTACGGTCCGGTTCTCTGCCCTGGAGAGGAGGCCTGAGTCCCAGCTGTGGGAACATTGAGGCTGATTATTCTAGACATTTTTCATTAATATTACAGTTGCGATCACGGATCTTGAACACTTGCGCAGAAGTTAAATATTCGTTCTCTTTAGTGGTGCGAAGTGCGACGCGGGGGCGGGAAGTATCAGAGATTGGCTGGCCGCGCCATCGCGTCATAGACGTCACTCCTCACTGCGTTGCAGCATGTATCTAACAAGGAAGACGATTGGCTCGCCAATGTATGGAATGTGCACAGCGATCCCCACTCTGACGCCGAGCGTTCAAGATCCGTGTTGGCAACTGTACTTATGTGTTTGTGTTATTTTCCAGGTGTCCCACCATCCTCCAGTTTCTGCTTTCTACGTGACGAACAGAAAAGAGGGTTTTGTCATTGAAGGCAGTCTTCTAGCTAGGTCCAAATTTTATGGTGAGTATTGTAATGTTATTTTTTTGAAGTGAAAACTTCTTTAGCGGCGTTGAGCACTTTTTCTGTAATGGGTATAAAATCTTAAACTCGCGTCAGGACACGTGACCTGATCGAAAAAGCGTAAGATGGATGAAAGTTGATTTTTCGGAGAGATAAACTTTTTAATGTAAAATAATTGTAATAGTTTTAAAGTGTTAAATTTTTAATGTAATATAAATTGTTATGTTTGTGTACGATAGCGCAATAAATGAATATTGTATTCTACCACATAAATGATAGTACTTTTATACTGATAAAGCAATTGGTGCAAAATTATTCCCTAACCATTCCAAAATATCAAACATGCTCAACGTTAATAATCAAGTTTTCACTTCTGCCGGCACTCCCGGAGTGCAACCCGTCTTTTTTTTTTTTTGTTAGCCTGTTCTGTCCCAGTCCTGGGCAAAGGCCTCCCTCCACTCCTTCCATTTTTCGCGCGCCCGGGCTTCTTGCCAGTTCAGGTAGAATCTATCAAGTTCGTCGCGCCATCTCCTTCGTGGTCTACCGCGACCCCGACGCGCTGTTTCAGGGCACCAACTTTGTGCTACTTTGGCCCACAGTTTGTCGGGCATGCGGCAGACGTGTCCTGCCCAGTCCCACTTCAGTTTGGCAGCCTTTTGAGCCACATCCACTATTTTGGTTTTGGAGCGCAGTATAGTGTTTAGAAAGAAAGAAAGAAAAGAAAGAAAAAGAGTTTATTCGCGTCAAACATGTTTCGAACTCGATCCGTTAATTATTTAACACCTAGTATACTGCGCTCCATTGCTCGTTGGCAAACCTTAAGTATGGACTTCTGGATGTTAGTCAAAGACCAAGTTTGTGCACCATAGGTTAGGGCGGGGAGAATACACATGTTAATGTTATTATATCTCTTTATAATATTACTTATACACCGCTAAATTTTGATAGTTTTAATCCCGTGGAGGGTCGATCCGGTACATGAAACACTATCGATTTGTAAAGATACAATTAAAAAATAAAATACCTTTTTTTCAAAACTCGTGTTGATTGCTCGCATGTACGAAATTAAATTCTTTAAGAATACGTCAGCTGAGCGAGTCCAATAACCGCTAAGTAGTTTTTACGCAACGCCGACTACTACCTACAGGTCATTGGACTCGCTCAGCTGACGTTTTCTAAAGAAATTTCATTTTTCTTTCAGGTAATTCAACTTCGGCGATCCTGGAAGGCATCGCTCGGATCCACCTTCTCAACTGGGGGGAGACTTACATAACAACGGCGCCGTACGCTCATTGTAAAGGCATCGTCATTGGAACACTCAGCATGGAGCTCGGTGGCAAGGTACGACTTCACTCTTAGGCCTATGTTTCACCGAGACACCATGGCGGCGCGACCAGTCGCCGCTACCAACAAAATGTATACAGCTCTATAGAGAGTTACTCACCTGTACCACAAAATAGATAGGTACAGAAGACAATCTCATGTATTTACTTCACTTTTTAATTGAGACGTCATACCCGTAGGTATGACGTCATCTCAACGCTCTGTCACGTGGTCAGAACAAAAGAATCGGTGGCGTGGCCAACCCGAAGCGTTCGACGCAAGTGAAACGGTTCTAACTTGGCTAGGGGGGCCTGCCCCTGAGTCTTTAATAGATTTTCAACTTTATGTACTTGGATATAAAGTTGAAAATCTATTGAAGATTACATAGTGTTTTCGTTCGTTCCGGTCGCTAACGCTCAGTAGTCTTTAATAGATTTTCAACTTTATGCTCTTAGGTATAAAGTTGAAAATCTATTGGAGATAACTAAGCGTTCACGTTTATCGTTTGCAACTTGTCTGGGGGGGCTGGTGTCCGTTTGGTTGCGCAACCAATTTGGTGGCACGACCAGCTCGCACGTGTGGCGACTCTGGCGTCTGTATGGTGTCTAGTTTGGTAACTTAGGGCTATATTTCACCGGGACATTATGGCAGCGCTACTGGTCCCGTTCACATAGAGATGTGCCATTGCCGTAAAGTGAGGAATGTTGTGCGAATATTGCTATAAATTAATATTCCACAACTATCACACAACGCCGTCCAGTCTCAAGCTAAGCAGAGATTGTGTTATGAGTACTAGGCAACTGATAAACATACTTATATATTTCTAAATACATACATATTATAGATAAATTACACCCAGACACAGAAATAATCGTGCTCATCACCCAAACATTTGTCCTGGGTGGGAATCGAACCCACGACCTCTGGCATAGCAGTCAGGGCCACTAACCACTAGACCAACAGGCCAGTCGGAAATATTGCATATGAATATTGGTAGCAATATTGCATCTCTCCGTCCACGACTTTGTTACTGTAAGCGGTAGCCTATGCGCAGGCGGTGAGCGGTAAGGTCAAAAGTATGTAAATGTTTGAAGTACGCCATGAGACGCCGCTCATAGCGCCGCGTGCCTGCTTACCGATGCCGCGCCGCTAAACCGAATCGCGACCAGGCTGTTAACCATTATTAAGGAATCATATAAAAAGCTAACATAATAACTACATATGAAAAAATAAAGATATGACATAAAACAAAAAAAATAAGTGGTGTCTTGTAGTTTTTAGGGTTCCGTAGTCAACTAGGAACCCTTATAGTTTCGCCATGTCTGTCTGTACGTCTGTCCGTCCTCGCTTAATCTCTGTGACCGTTAGCACTAGAAAGCTGAAATTTGGCTGAATAGGGGTTTACTAAAATCATTTTTTGATAATGTCAATAATTTCGGAAATAATCGCTCCAAAAGTAAAAAACTATGTGTCCCTCGCCTCTAACTTTTGAACTATAAGTTTAGAAAATATGAAAAAAATCTGAAAAGTAGCACACTGAGCGTGGCTCGACACGCTCTTGGCCGGTTTTTTAAGTGATTTTTTTGTTAAAATGAGGGCACGACAGAATGCCAATGGATAAAATTATAAACAAGTATCAATGTAAATAAAAACTGGGCAAGTGCGAGTCGGACTCTCGCACTAAGGGTTCCGAATTCATGAATGAAATCTCGAAGATTTTTCCGAAATGCAATTTTTTTTGTGACGTAAGTAACAACAAATTTACGGATTTCAGATTTTTTCCTATACCTGTGCTATAAGACTTTGCTTTGTGCCAAATTTCAGGATTCTGGTTCAACGGGAAGTACCTTATGAATTTCGATCTTTGAGAGTATCAAAATATACGTTTTTTTGAGACATAAACGTGTTGCACCGGCCCTAAGTATTATGGGATAAGGGCAGGAAGAAGAAGAAGAAGAAGAAGAAACGGCCTTATCTTTTTTATTCGTTAACTTAGAAGTTTGATTTTATGGTTTTAATTCCAACTCGATACATCCACGCGTTCTTGAGATAAAGGGTCTTGACAGACAGACAGAAGGACGGATAACAAAGTGATCCTATAAGGCTTCCGTTTTTTCCTTTTGAAATACGGAACCCTAAAAACGGCGCAGACAATCAAAATGATGATGATGATATATAATTATTATATTTTTCAGGTGCACATAATGTGTCCAGACACCGGTTACCAAGCAGACGTTGAATTCAAACTAAGAGTGAGTAAAACTATTATCTACTAGCTTTTGCTCGCAGCTTCGCCCGCGTAGGTACATAAAATATAGCCCATGACACTCAGGAATAAAGCAACTTTCTATCGGTGAAAAAATTTTAGTAATCGGACCAGTACTTCCAGAGATTACCTCCTACAAACAAAAAAAAAAACTTTACCTCTTTATTAAGCTATTGCTTCTATCGCGGGCCTTGAGCGTGGAGACCGAATCCAGAAATTCCGTAACGAAAATAACCTAACACCCCCCACTCATTTGTTTTTTGAGCGTGGTGACCGATAAGAAAACAAATGAGTGAACAATCAATCAAAATTAAATTCAATGTGTGAAAGTGTAACTTCAATTAATATCAAAGAAAAAAAAAACAAAGGACAAAAAATACTGCATAAATAAAATAAATAAATAATTATAATTGCATAAGTTGATAAAAATGCTATGCAATAGCTTTACCACGGCAGTCCCCGAGTGCCACACGTCTTTTTATATTAGTGTAGATATACACGGTTATTTTGTAAAACAAGAAAACAAGCCTGCTTACTATTTCTACGAGAACAGAGCGTGGTAGGCGTAAGTAGATACGGAAAAAAACAGAGTTGAAATGTGTTAGATAGAACAACGAAATCTTGAAGGTTTGTTTTTGGTAAATGAATTATGTTTTGTAAAAAGTCATAGAACAAAAGTTGTTGTTTATGATGTCAGTAATACAGTCCTGCCTTGTTGTTACAAATAACCCAATATATATGTAGATTACATTTTCTGATCTCCTCATTCTCATTCCACAGTCGTTCCTGGGTGGATCAGATCAAACGAACTCCGTCTCAGGCAGGATCAAACGCGGCAAGGAGACTGTGGCGGTGCTTGAAGGCTACTGGGATGGCAAGATCGATATTAAGGACAAGAAGACAGGAGTAAGCATGATTTATATTAATAACTAGCTTTTGCCCGCGCGGCTTCGCTCCCGCTCTTCCCTACTTCAGCCTACTATACCCTACTCTACCCTACTCTACCCTACCCTACTCTACCCTACTCTACCCTACTCTACCCTACCCTACTCTCTCCTACTCTACCCTACTCTACCCAACCACAGTCTACTCTACCCTACTCTACCCTACCCTACTCTACCCTACTCTACCCTACTCTACCCTACTCTACCCTACCCTACTCTACTCTACTCTACTCTACTCTACTCTACCCTACTCTACCCTACCTTACCCTACTCTACTCTACCCTAAAAAAAAAAAAAATTAAAAAAAAAGTACCCTATGTCCGTCTCCTGGTTTTAAGCTACCTCCCCACCAATTTTCAGCCAAATCGGTTCAGCCGTTCTTGAGTTATAAGTGGTGTAACTAACACGACTTTCTTTTATATATATAGATAGATGTCACTCAAGAATAAAGCAGCTTTCTATCGGTGAAAAAATTTTAGCAATCGGATCAGTACTTTCAGAGATTACAAATGCGGCTAATGCGCGTTGATCGCATTTGCAAGCGCTATAGAAATAATAATAATAATATTCCACAACTACCACACAACGCCGTCTAGTCCCAAGCTAAGCAGAGCTTGTGTTATGAGTACTAGACAACTGATAAACATACTTATACAAGGTGTAAGGGACAGCCCTCCACAAACTTTAAGGGCTTGCTCAGTAGACGAAACTGAACAACCTTCCAAAATTTTTTTTTTCAGGTAACGAAAAAAAAATCGGCCTCGCCATACAAATTGTCCAATCAAGTTTATCATTTTGTATGGTGAGGCTGATTTTTTTTTTTCGTTTCCTGAAAAATCATTTTGTGGAAGGTTGTTCAGTTTCGTCTACTGAGCAAGCTCTTGAAGTTTGTGGAGGGCTGTCCCTTACACCTTGTATTTATCTTTCTCAGTACGCAGGCGGATTTAATGCATTAAGGCCCTTTTCCTGTCATGCTTATTTTATTCCGCACGCGGACCTCGTCCGCATGCGGATGATAGCACGCTCCGGGCCACACGCAGGACAAAGATTTCTTTTGCTGCAGCAGTGTTGAGCGTCGACATGCACAACACAAGATATAGTGTCAGACTCATACTGACTAAAAACCCACCCCGTTCCTTCGAGCCTTCTTACCTAGGCTGAGCTATCTCTCGAAACTAACCCTGGCCCCGGTACGCTTCGACCCTACTGAGCTGCTACGGTTGCTAACAACTCCATGAGGCGCGCGGGAACAGTGCGCGCCGTCGACGACTTGCGCTCGGTCCGGACAGTTACCGGACGGTCGGACAGCGAGCTACCCATTACTCGCCGTCCGCAAGCCCGCGTTCCAGCAGACCTGTATTTTTTTAACCTTTAATTCTTTGTTATTTCAGGAAGAATCGCTCCTATTTGACGTAGCCCTTCTAAAGGAAGTGAGGCTCCCTCGCTACCTCATGAACTTCGACAAGCAGCAGGAGTTCGAGTCCGCCAAGCTGTGGTCCAAGGTGTCCGAAGCCATCGCCAATGAGGATCAGGTAATATATCTGTCGCAGCCATCTGGTCAAATTAGCCATCCAATTGGACGCCTCGGGCGTTCTTTAAACGCTAAATCTAATGATATGGCTGAAGAACAACTAGCCAAGTCGTTGACCGCAACGTTAAACCAGACGTCGAAGGACTGGAACAGTCTGCCTGCTGCGGTCTTCCCGTCCGATTATAATTTGGGTGTCTTCAAGGCTAGAGTGAATAGGCTCTTAATAAACTAGTGCGCCTCACCATCAAAGATTGCATTGCTACTTACCATGAGGTGGGATCGCAGTCAAGAACTAGTTTATATCAATTAAAAAAAAACAAGATAGCTGAACGTTGTGTAGTCATTTAGTTTATTAGGATGACCATGAGTTTATAAATTACTAGCTTTTGCCCGCGCGGCTTCGCTCCCGCTCTTCCCTACTTCAGCCTACTATACCCTACTCTACCCTACGCTACCCTACTCTACCCTACTCTACCCTACTCTACCCTACCCTACTCTACTCTACCCTACTCTACCCTACTCTACTCTCCTCTACTTTACTCTACCCTACCCTACCCTACTCTACCCTACCCTACTCTACCCTACCCTACTCTACCCTACCCTACTCTACTCTACCCTACTCTACCCTACTCTACTCTACCCTACTCTACCCTACCCTACTCTACCCCTGACGTTTCATGTCAAGTCACACGGGAACGCTGTCGAAAAAAAAAAAAGCGGAACTAAATTTGAATCTCTTGGCTGAGTCTTGATCAGTCATTTCGAAAGGGCTAACTTTCAATTCGCCAAGATGTTAAACGTTGAGTGATTTTAGTTCAAACAACAATTGGGCTTGGCATCTAATTGAATGCCGGCGCGTTTATGGCCCAAGCGCCCGAAAAGGAGCTCAAATGGATGCCCATTCGCCAGAGAAGAAGTTTGCGCGCGCTGACTACACTCTTCTCTCTGCTCAACTCTCCTACCCCTCCTTCTTATCTTATATCTCATTTTCAATATTTATGTTCTTCCCATTCTAAGAATCTTCGTTCTTCTAACAATCTTCTACTGCTCTGTCCTTCTCATACTTCTGATTTTGTTCATTCTTCCTTTCATATACAGTCCATACTCCTGTGGAATGCGCTTCCTCTCGACATCGGGATGGCCACCAGTCAGTATGCATTTAAGCGAAAGTTGCGGCATTACTTTTAGAACAAATAGTGGAGTCGTTTCAAAACCCCCCTTCTGCTACTTTATATACATATATATGTAGGTATATATTATATTAAATATGTATGTCTGTCGATTTTAGTTATTTATATACATTTGCACCCTTATTTTTCTTAATAATCGATTTTTTTGTTGTTATTTTTTTGTGCACCTGCCATGTTTTTCTCTTCACCACCCTAGGTTGACTGGTAGAGAATGCCTAAGGCATTAAGTCCGCCTTTGTGTACCTGTGCGTTGCATAAAGTTCTAATAAATAAATAAAAGTGCCATAAAACAGTGACTTTCTGAAGCCTCGGTATCGGCCAGGTTAATAGGTTTGAAAAAAATGTTTATTATAGATTCATGAACAACATTATCAACATTTGATTCTTTCGTGCTATTAATAAAAACATCGTGAGGAAACCGGCATGTCCTAGAACCAAAAATTCGAAGACATGTGACATCCACCAACCCGCACTGTCCCCGCGTGGTGGACAATATTTTGTGTCGTTTTCATCACAAAATGTTATTCTCCTTCTTTCTTTTCAGGTGTCAGCCACAGAACAGAAGACGATAATAGAAGAAGCTCAGCGTAATCGCGCGCGGAACCTCATAACTCCCTGGGTGCCTCGACTCTTCCATAAAAACTTGAACCCTACACCACCTGAAGGTAAGTTCTTATAGGCCGTACGCGTGAGGGACCCAATATCCTCACGTTACAGCCGCCGAGACCCTGGCTCCGACTACCAGCCACGGTAGACGCGGGCTCGTGGACGTCGAGCAATAGGTAGATCGCCGTCCGACGGTGCGGTAACTGACTGGAACGAAGCTCGGTCCTCGACAGCGCGTTCTGTTCCACGCGCTCCTCAAAGAGATGTCGGCAAAGCGTAGGAGCTCAGCAGAGCTGATGTAGGGCTAGCCAAGTTACATTCTACAGTTGGCAACGCCTCGGATTCCTTTGTTCTGACCTTAACGTTGAGATGGTGTTATTCCCATACGTTTGAAGTTTTCTACTAGCGTTAAAGATTATAGATTGCCTCTAGTGAGATAGTGGTTAAACGAATGCCTAGATGCTTATAATATAAAAACAACGTTCAGCTGACACGACTGAAACTAAGGGCGTGAACCTTCTTTTTATGACCTAGGTGAGCCTTAAGGGCACACACGGGCTTGCGGGCGGCGAGCAATGTGTAACTCGCTGTCCGACCGTCCGGTAACTGTCCGGACCGAGCCCAAGTCAAGGAATTGTCAGCAACCGTAGGAGCTCAGCAGGGCCGAAGCGTACTGGGGCCAGGGTTAGTTTCGAGAGATAGCTCGAGCCCCGGTATGAAAGCTTTTTTTTACGGTGGGAAAAATCATCCAATGACTACCCCCGCTCTTGGGCGGAGCGGGAGATAGTCTCGGACTCTTACTGACTAAACGACCCACCCTGTTCCTTCTAGCCTTCATACCAAACTCGAGTTCCCTTTTCGGATAACCCTGGCCCCAGTAGGCTTCGACCCGGCTGGGTCCCTGCTGTTGCTGACAAATCCTTGAGGCGCGCGGGAACAGTGCGCTACCCATTGCTCACTGTCCGCAAGCCCGCGTCTACGGTGGATGTGTCAGCCACGGCCCACGGTGTAGTTAAAGTAATTTTTTTGAAAGACTAAACAGTTTTTTCTCCTATTTTTTCCAGGTCTAGTCGATCAAGGATGGGTGTACAATCATTTGAATACAGCGTAAGTACATTATAAATACATATCTGTTCCACTTCTTACTGTATATTATTATTATTATATAAAAATGAATCGCAAAATGTGTTGGTAAGCGCATAACTCACCAACGCCTGGACCGATTTCGCTAATTTTTTTGTTGTGTTCGT
The DNA here is from genome assembly GCA_929112965.1 of Mythimna albipuncta. Taxonomy (NCBI): domain Eukaryota; kingdom Metazoa; phylum Arthropoda; class Insecta; order Lepidoptera; family Noctuidae; genus Mythimna; species Mythimna albipuncta. Next base: position 5,129,952 of record OV815985.1, on the reverse strand, counting down.
TATTATGAGGAGAAGGTCCTTATGGAAAAAAAATGAAAATTAGGGTAGTGTAGGGTAGAGTAAGGTAGAGGAGGGTAGAGTAGGGTAGGGTAGAGTAGAGTAGAGTAGGGTAGGGTAGAGTAGGCTGAAGTGAGGAAGAGCAGGAGCGAGTTTATTTTTAATTGTTATAAACTTCTTACTCTATACAGAGTTATTTTTTAAATACTGGCAACCCCTCAGGACTATGTTACTAACATTATAAACAACAACTTTTGTTCTATGACTTTTAAAAATATTTTAGTTCATCAGATTTTCATACAAAAATAATAATTATTTAATTTGAAAGTTCTAAATGTTACTAACTCTATGCGAAGCTAGCGATAGTACAATAGCGGACGGGAGCTTGGTACGCTTGCGTCGCTTAATACAGACGTAGGTAGGCATAGCAAAATACAGAGTTGGAATGTGTTAGATAGAATAACGAAATCTTGAAGTTGGTTTTTGGAAATGTAAATGTTTATAGAACAAAAGTTGTTGTTTATGATGTTAGTAATACACTCCTGCATAGTTGTGACTGTTTTACAAATAATCTAATTTATTTATTTAAAGCTTTATGCACAAAAAAACTACAAAGGCGGACTTAATGCCTTAGGCATTATCTGCCAGTCGACCTTAGGGTGGTGCAAAAACAAAACATGGCAGGTGCAACTTAATAAACAGACAAAACAGAAGAGAAACAAATACATACAATAGTAAATACATACTTAGATACATACATATAACAAAAACAATGCTGTTGTGAGAAAACAAATCCAACCAATTAGCTCGGTGATGATTCCACTAACATCTTGCGAATATGCTCACGTGCCTTCACCTTAAAAGAAAATCGGCTTGTTGCCATCCTGTATCTTCTCCGTTTCTTCTCCAGGCCATGGCAGACAGAAGAAATACTAGAATACGAAGAAGAATTCGTCATAAAGACCCTCAGAGAAGGAGGGTTAGCTGTCAAACCTCCCAGCGAGCTACGGAGGGAACTCGGGAGGAGGATGTCGGACTCTGACAGTCACGACGAACTCGCCAGGCCTAAGACTTCAGCGTCAGTATAGAAACCTATTTATTTTTAATTATTTTTTTACTTTATAACAGGTAATTTTAAGTTTGGAAGTGGCAGCAGTGACTGAAGTGTCCCCGAACACGGGCCACAAAAAAAGCCGCCACAAAAAAGCTAGAAGCGGTCACAAAAAAGGTAGAATCTTCCCGGCCACAAGTTTTAGCGCGTTCAGTGTTTTTTTTTTTACCGCTTCTACGATAGAAGTGGCCACAGTAAAGTCTAGAAGCGGCCACAAATGAGCTAGAAGCGACCACAAAAAGCTAACAGCGGCCACAAAAAGCTAGAAGCGGCCACAGAAAAGCTAGAAGCGGCCACTATCAAATCTAGAAGCGGTCACAAAAAACAAGAAGCGGTCACAAAAGAGCTAGAAGCTGCCACAAAAAAGCTAAAAACGGCCACAAAAAGCTAACAGCGGCCACAAAAAAAGCTGAAGTGCGCTACAACTTGCAGCCGGAAAAGCTAGAAGCGCACACTCGTGCCACAAAAAGTAGCTAGAAGTGGCTTTTTTTTGTAGCCCGCATAAGGGGAAACTAAGGGCTATATTTCATCAGGACACCATAGTGGAGCGACCTGTGGCGCCGCCATGGTGTCTCGGTGAAATATAGCCCTAAGCTACCAAACTAGACACCATACAGACACCAGAGTCACCACACGTCCGAGCTGGTCGTGAGGAAACTAAAAATTCGAAGACAAGTGGTATTCACCAACCCGCACTGGGCCCGCGTGGTGGATTACGGCCTTTTTCCTCTCCTGGAGAGGCCTGAGTCCCAGCAGTGGGAAAATTAAAAGGCTAGTTATGCTAGCAGGAAGATCTGGCATTCCACCTAATCCTTGATATTTCCTTCTTTCCTTGATCCTTTTGACCTGAAACCTCTCTTCGGGAGTTTCTTTGAATTCACGGTTACCTTTGAGCTTCCTCCTCAAAGGGCTTGGTACATGAGCCAAAAAAAAAATAGAGTAAACCTCAGTGACAGCTCCCCGTTTGCAGGGTAGCATCTCCGGACAAAACAAAACCGGATGTTCCCATAGAAAAAGTTATCCCCCTTAAACTGGATGTGCCAAAAGATAAAGTCGCCCCCGTCATAGATTCGCGGAAGGGGGATCTTTCCAGGTATGTTCTTGTCATTGTTTAAAATAGTGTTTGTGATAAAAAAAAAAGTGATATCTGCCTTTTATGGAATACTATATAGCGAGGGCTTAGAGTAAAAACCTCGGATATGCAATTTTAAGTAATTTTATTTTATTACATTTCTAAAAAGAAAAGTTCGTAACGCACAATTTGTATCACGCAAAATTTTGATTCGATACTTGTAACGCCATCTACGATGTTGCAAGCATATCTTGCTCAAGTCAGTTTGCTGACTTGAACAAGAACGGTAAAACAAGCGGAAAAATATTAGGGTCAACTCACACCGAAAGAGAGGCGAAGGGCAGCGAAGCGGAGCGCAGTTTCAGTTTCATATGAATTTTAACTTTATTATCATTACCATAATACTTATTATCGCATGAGAAATTCGAACGAGTCGCGCGGATAGAATTCCCCGGAATTCCTGCGGCGCGATAATAAGTATCATGGTAATGATAATAAAGTTAAAATTTATATGAAACTGAAACTGCGCTCCGTTTCGCTGCCCTTCGCCGCTCTTTCGGTGTGAGTTGACCCTTAAACAAGGGAAACAAGCGTTTCAAATAAACCAATAGTTTTTTTTTTAATTTGAGATAAACTAGGGCTTGACTGCGATCCCACCTGATGGTAAGTAGCGATGCAATCTTTGATGGTGAGGCGGACTATACTTTAAATTTTAAATATTTGAATGAAACATGTATAAGCACATAAAATTGCATGATAATAAAGATCTAATTTGGTTTTTGTGCCTCCTGAACAATTACGTATTTCATAGTTACGAGGTATTCACTATAAGCTATCGATAGGGTGACCGGTAATTAGTGTACGATACTTAAACACGTGATTGTGCTCATGATAACCAAACAACTTTTACTACTGGAACAAACCTGAAATCGCGGAAAAAATCAGCTGTTCAGTACATTTATGTTTGCCTAATATACTGAACAGCTGATATTTTTTACCGATTTCGGCTTTACTCCCATAATAAAAATTGTTTGTTATCATGAGCACAATCACGTGTTCAAGTATCGTACACTAATTGCCAGTCATCATATATATACAAGGTGCAGTTTTAAAACTGCACAATATTTTAGGAGGTTGTAATAAAACTCATAAATAATCATGTGAAAAAACGATACCTGGTCAATAATCAGTAATACTTGTTATATTATTTTTTAATTATACTAAACTAATTCGATTGATCGATGGCAGCGGGGGCGTGGCCAGGGTGTGGCGTGCGGGATGATGATTGGATGAAAGATTATTTATGAAACTATCGTTGCGAGTTAGTGTGTGTGAAAACGCCCTTTATTGTTCCGTGTTTGTGTGTGTGAAAGAAAGCGCGGTTATAAGGCAGGTATCAGACTGGCTGCTTTTTAAGAAACGTAGTTCACACATGCCGATTTCCATAAATAAGAAAAATAAAATTAAATAATTACTCATTTTATTATTGATTCGGGTCGAGAATCACTAACATAATTACCTCCTGAAATATTTTGCAGCTTCAAAACGACACCTTGTATATACTGCCACCGGCTCCGCCTTCAAATAAATTAATAATCTCATCACATTCTGACACGCGTGGCGTGTAAATATTTGGTAGGTATGAATAAATAAAAATTATGTTACTATTGAGTTAGTACGAATAAAATTTACAATTTATGGCATGTCATCTAAAAATTTAGTGTGGATTAAATTCAAAGTAATATTCAATGTCACATTATTCGAGAGAGATGTCAAGTTTGTATGCAAAATTTTACTCTCTGGGCTCGTATTATATGAGCTGGGCTCGTACTCGGCTCAAGAGTGAATAGGTTACTTCTAGGCAAGCGTCCTCCATCGTCGACCACATCATCGCTTACCATCAGGTGAGATGGTGGTCAAACACGGTTCTATGCATAATAAAAAAACAGGCCTAGCCAACTTACGACCTGTTTCGTTACTTGAGTGGAACGCCTCGACTCAGCCACAGCTCAGATTCCTTGGTTCTGACCACGTGACGTCAGAACAAAGGAATGGGAGGCGTGGCAGAGTCGAATCTTTTTCTACTATCACACAACGCCGTCTAGTCCCAAGCTAAGCATAGCTTGTGTTATGGGTTCTAGACAACTGATAAACATACTTATATATTTCTAAATACATACATATTATAGATAAATTACACCCAGACAGAACAAATGATCGTGCTCATCACACAAACATTTGTCCTGGGTGGGAATCGAACCCACGACCTCCGGCATAGCAGTCAGGGTCACTAACCACTAGACCAACAGGTCTGTCTTTCACGCAAGAGAATCGAAACGAAACGGTCGTAACTTGGTTAGGAGGGCTGGGATAAGTATTTCATCCTCAAATCCCTTCCTTTACCTCTCCCTCTCCATAAAACCTTTCCTCCAGGATAGAAATATCGGAAAAACAGTCGCCCACAACCTCTAGACTGCTCATCGTGCCGGATAGTCGAAGAACTAGCAGTCTCGAAGCGCGAAGCAGAAATTTCACGTAAGACAAATTTAACGGTTAAGGAGATGGATGAATTTCCACACAAACGTAATACCACGCTCATTTGCAGTTGGAGCATATTTCCAAAATATTATAGTCTAAGATCCGGTTAAGAATGACCTTCACCGGTCTGTTTAATGGATGAAACGCACTTTATGATAAATTAAGTGTAATTTGCCTAAGAAATTCTTGGCCAGACTATTATTAATTAAAAATTGAAAATTTACTTTTTTTTTAGAAAAATGCACAACCGTTATTCATACCAGATTTTTTGTAAACAACACTATAACATCGTATTCGTAATGAAACAGCGTTGATTTTGATATAGAATTTGTTGTATATCAAAATAAACACACCTGTTTATACATACCTGTTTATACCTGGCAACCCATAGTTATGCCAGGAAACAAATAGGCAACCCAACATTTTTTATGTTCTAAAGGCTTCACTCTTTCGGTTAGTATTAAATTTATTCGTTAAACACACAGGTGCATCTTTAAAAAAATAAATAAAAAATTGTTTGGCCAGGAATTTCTCAGGCAACCCACCCGCGTTATATTATTTAATATACTAAATTAATCATAAAATACGTTTCATCCATTAAACAAACCGGTGAAGGTCGTTCTTAACCGTATCCTCTACTATTATGATGTTATTCGGTTATAGACAATATTTATCTAGGTTCCTACGTCGAGAATATTAGAAATATTGATATTTTTAATACAGGAAAAGCCAAATGGCATGTTTTGCCATTTACGCTTTAAAAAAGTGCGAAATACAATTCGCTTAAATTTCTTTTTGTTTTTTTAAAAAAGAAAGACGTAGGAACCTAGATAAATACTCGCCCCTTTTACTCGGTACGTGTGATCAAGGCATTACACCACAAAATAGATAGGTACAGAAGTCAATCTACATACTGTGCGCGCTCTCACAACGCACACATAGACACTGCTCACGGACACGAAATTTCGGCTCAATACGCGCTGAATTGAGCCGAGATTCCGTGTAGCCGCTTGAGACATGCGTCTGTGATTTGAAATAATGAAGCAAAAGAAAAGTTATAACTGTTTAGGGGACTTTTTTTTTTAAATTCAACTTTAATAGCTGAATTATCGTTTTTTAAGCTACCTTATTTAAGACGTAATTAGGTATGTATTTGCTTGTACTTTGATATTTTGTTTTTACGTAAAGTAGAACAATTAGGTAGATAATTACATGACTTTCTGGCCATGTAATATTTTTACAATTAAAAATTTTTAGCAATCGGACCGGTACTTCCAGAGATTACCTCCTACAAACAAAAAATAAAAAAAAACCGGCCAAGTGCGAGTCGGACTCGCCCATGGAGGGTTCCGTAGCAGCAAGTAACATAATATAAAAGTTCTTGTAGTTCGTTGTAACTTTGATCGATGTTTTAATAATAGTGTATTTTTTTAGATATATGAAGTATTAAAAATAAAACCACTTACTAGATCTCGTTCAAACCAATTTTCGTTGGTAGTTTACATGGTAATGCACATCATATATTTTTTTTTAGTTTTATCATTCTCTTATTTTAGAAGTTACAGGGGGGGGGACACATTTTACCACTTTGGAAGTGTCTCTCGCGTAAACTATTTAATTTAGAAAAAAATGATTTTAGAAACCTCAATATCATTTTTGAAGACCTATCCATAGATACCCCACACGTTTGGGTTTAATGAAAAAAAATTTTGACTTTCAGTTCTAAGTATGGGGACCCCCAAAATTTATTGCTCTTTTTCTATTTTTGTATGAAAATCTTAAAGCGGTTCACAGAATACATCTACTTACTAAGTTTCAACAGTATAGCTCTTATAGTTTCGGAAAAAAGTGGCTGTGACATACGGACGGACAGACAGACAGACAGACATGACGAATCTATAAGGGTTCCGTTTTCTGCCATTTGGCTACGGAACCCTAAAAGTAAACAAACTTTACCCCTTTATTATATTAGTGTAGATGTAAATTTATCACCGCGCCTGAGCGCGCTCAGACAGAGCGGCGCCGACCCTAGCGCGATTACTGAGCGTAGATATGAAAAGTGAAGTACATACATGAGATTGACTTATGTACCTATCTATTTTGTGCTTACATCCTGTACTAGCTGTACCCTGCGGTTTCACCCGCATCATTGGTTACTGCTCCGCTCCTATTAGTCGTAGCGTGATGTTATATAGCCTATAACCTTCCTCATTAAATGGGCTATCTAAAAGTGAAAGAAATTTTCAAATCGGACCAGTAGTTCCTGAGATTAGCGCGTTCAAACAAACAAACAAACTCTTCCGCTTTAAGTATTAAGTATAGATAAGTTACATTATTAACATTTTTTTTTTCTTTACAGGCGAACCTTGAAGCAAAGTCTTTTCGCCATAGACACCGCTCTAAGAGAGCAGACTTTAGCTATAGAGCGACTTACTAGAAATGTAGAAGTGTTAACTGAGGGGCAAAGACAAGCTGCGTCCTTCAGACCCCAAAATGTTGGCAGGGTACCGTCATCCAGCCACTCGTGGGACCTCTTCGGCGGTTTCGTCCTAGCCATGGTGTTGCAAGCGTTATTAAATTGGGTTTTCTACCAAAAAGACTGAAGTGTTGCCACTTTAAAAAAAAAATTCAATGTGATTGATAGAAAGTTTGAGTATTTTTTAATACTATCGGATAATGAATTTTTGAAGCTTCGACGGTTATTCGCTTGGCTTTGCACGCGGTTTTACTTCGAGAGGAAATTTTTTGATGTTTGTTCTGTCTACCGGGAGGTAAGTCGGTTCGATTCTTTGTTAGAATTCTAAACTACGTATAATTGTAGATATTATATATAGATATTTTTGGTTTTAAATATAAAAATTTCTTCTCGCAGCTAAATCTGTGTCTTAAAAAAGCCTTTGATTAATAAAATATAATATAAATTAAAAACGAATAATTTTCACTGATTATTTCGTACTTTGACCAATTCAAAATCGGAGATTTTGTACATTGCCTACACATGGTCAAAGTGAATAATCCGTGTAAATTATTCAATTCCTATAAAAAAAATAAAGTTGATAGCGGAAAATTAATTAAAATAATAATGAACAATAAATAGTTACTGGACATTTACGAAGAAAATAATATATATTGTTTGAAAGTTTTAATTTAAATTGAATTGAAGTGTTGCCAGTTTACTTTAGTTTAGCACGTATTTGTACATCGACCAATTATTTAGTTTTAATTGTTTATGATGTGTAATTTTGTAAAGTGGTGGTATTGTGCTTGGAAATAACGTAAAACTAACTTTCCGCCCCGGCTTTGTTCGGATTCAAATTTAAACAACATATATACCGATGGATGCTGATACGAATGAGGTCTGGTGGGAGAAAAACGAACATACCTGTGTCTTCAAGGGAAGCTTCCCAATAAATTCCTGAGTCTGTGTTTCCTGATAGCTACAGCTTAAGGTTCGTTAAGTCAAGAGTGAACAGGTAACTTTTAGGCAAGCGCGCTCCATTGTCGATCACATTATCGCTTACCAACAGGTCAAGTAATGGTCAAACACGAGACTAATAATTATAAAAAAAACAGCAATTTTGAAATTTCTCACTTTGCCCGATGAGTCTTACCACTAACCGGGGAACGTGTATAATTTACGCACGCGACGAACAACGTCCGTAGTATACCCATGAATTATAATAATAAATTTAGTCTTAGTCACCATTTTAAAATCAGTTGTTTTTAGTTCAGTAAATTCAGAGTCCATAAAAACAAAATTGAGACTGATGTGATTATTTCGTTCAAATATTACTACTAACAAGCTGTTGGCCGTCCACATTAGACCTCCCCCAAGTGTCGCCACAACGAACGGTCCTGTGCGTCTCACATTCATTGTATTTCCGCGACTTTCACCAAGTCATCGGTCCACCTTGTAGGAGGTAATTAAAAAATTGTGCCTCTAAAAGCGTCCAAGCACACTACTGCCACTATAGACTAACGGGGAATTTTGGAACTAAACTTGTAAGCGGCTGTTTTTAAAGACATGAGTGTAATTATTTAGTTTAAATTTTAATGTTCAAGTGATATTTCTGGTCTCTGGTCGTACTATCGTGAAATGTGTTTCCTGATCGCTATAACCTAGGGGTTTTTAAGTCAAGAGTGAATAGGTTACTTCTAGGCAAGCGTGTTCCTTCGTCGATCACATCATCGCTTACTATCAGGTAAGATGGTGGTCAAACGCGAGCTTATCAATAGTAAAAATGCTCTGTTCCTTGCAATGCGAGTAAGTTCCATCCTAGACCTTACCATAGCTTATCATCATCATTTCTGCCGAAAGACGTCCACTGTTGGACATAGGCCTCCCCCAAGTGTCGCCACAATGATCGGTCCTGTGCGTCTCGCATCTACCGGGTTCCTGCGACCCTTACCAAGTCATCGGTCCACATTGTCTGATCTGCCAACACTACGTCTTCTGGTTCACCACGCCAGAATCTTTCGGCCTTATCGACCATCTGTTCTGCGAGCAATGTGCCTTGCCTATTACCACTTAAGTATGGCGATTCTTTGTGCTATGTCGGTAACCTTGGTTCTGCTTCGGATATGTTGTTTAGCACTCATAACACAAGTTCTGCTTAGCTTGGGACTAGACGGCGTTGTATCATCATCATCATCATCATTTCAGCCGATAAACGTCCACTGTTGGACATAGGCCTCCCCCAAGTGTCGCCACAATGCACGTCTCGCATCCATTGGACTCCCGTAACCTGCACCAGGTCATCGGTCCACCTTGTACGAGGTCTGCCAACGCTACGTCTTCTGGTACGCAGTCGCCACTCCTGAACCTATCGACCATTTGTTCTGCGAGCAACGTGCCACGACGTAAGTTTGACGATTCTTTGGGCTATGTCGGAAACCTTAGTTCTCATTTAAATTTTACAATAAGGAAGAGAATAAAATAATGCTAATGCACACCTCACCTGTGAATTGACTTAGGAAGAATTCCAATGAATATTTTGAGTTATCTTGATATAAATACAGTACGCCCAACGGATCTTGGCGAGCCTGAATATAAGCTCTGCGCATCTCTCTCTAGCGTTCATAGCAAACGACTTGAGAGAGAGATGCATGGACTCGCCAAGTTACGTTGGCCGTATTGTACACGATGGTACGAACAAGAGACACTGTTGCCTAAATTTATCCTATTAAGTGATAAAATAAGTAATAAATAAATTCTATAGTAAGCGCTTTGGCTGACCTATTTTAATATAGAAAGTAAAATTCTGAACAATGTGTGTGAAAGTCGACGCTAGACATAGTTTTAAATATCTTTAAGTGTTGTTACTTTGGCCCCGAGATAAAACATTGGCCCCTAGGCCTCTATAAGCGCTTGCGTCGGATTTGTCCGTCAAATACTCTCGCGTTTATTCCTTCAGGGTCACGTATCCACGACCAAATACTCCATCTCGTCAGCTCCTCTGTCACCTATGGGGATTGAAGAGCTAAACGAGATGGAGTACCCGATTGGGTAGTTTTGAACACATGTGCAAAGATAGCAATATTTTGGTATGTACAAAATTTAATTTTTTTGTTGTTTACAAACTTGAACCTATAGCCTAGTGTCTGGAACGAAATTTATAGTAAATGTATGTATATTTGACAGCCTTAAGTGTCTCCGCACACGGGTCACAAAAAAAGCTAGAAGCGGCCACAAATAAAAGCTAGAAGCGGCCACAAAAAAAGCTAAAAGCGGCCACAAAAACGCTGAAGCGGCCACAAAAACGCTGAAGCGCGCGACAGCTTGTGGCCGAAGAAACTAGAAGCGGCGTCTAGCTTTTTTTTTGTGGCGGTACCGCCGCACACGGGTCACAAAAAGAAGCTCGAAGCGGCTTTTTTTTGTGGCCCGGGTGCAGGGACACTAAGAAACTTGTATCACATAGTAAGGCGTCCATAATTTATTTCAAAAACGGAGCGTAGGTTTAGCGTTGGCTTTGAAAAATACGATCAAATGTGTGAAATAAATAAGGAAATGGGTACAGGAATTCATTTTTAAGAAATATAATAAAAAAAATAATGTCCCTACTTATTGTGTATTTTTAAACGCTATGGAATATGAAATGTAGTTTTTTCGTATATCTACCGGTCAAAGTGTATACTCTTTTACCGCCTGCGTCTGATATATCCGACACTCGCGTTTATACCGCCAAGGTCGGACTTCCACGACCAAATATTCGATCTCGTCAGCTCTTCTGTCACCTATGGGGATTGAAGAGCTAAACCAGATGAAGTACCCAGTCGCTAAACACGACCCAGGCGAGTAGGACGCGAAAACACACGTCGGACCAAACTCATTACATACGGGCGTTTAAAAGGTTAGAATGCCTAATTTGGTTAACAATGACATTAAAATGGTCATTTGACTTCTTAAATATAAACTTTGTCCGGTCAATATACGAAATGACACAATTTAATGAATTGAAATGCTTAAATATTCCTTTTTAAAATATAAAAAAAAAAATATTATGTACTTTGCCCGATAGAGTTGATAATTTTTAAATAAAAATAAAAAATTGTGAATAAAATAATTTTTAAAGCTTAGTGATATTTAAATATGGATCACAATTTGTTTTTCTTAGGGTGCGTTGGGCAGTTGTCAATATAGATTGTAATTTTTCTTTCGTTCTTGAGAGTTTTGCTTGCAATTATACGACTTTTAAACGACAGATGAGCTTTCGTAAATAGGGGTCATTGTACTTATTGTGAACAACTTTTACTTTGCGAGCAAACCCAGAAACATGATAAAAAAATTAGTTGCTAATATACGAGTACACTCATATTTTTGGAATCAAAAGCAAAGAAACTAAATTCTAAAATTGACCACAAAAATTTATTATAATTGGTTGGATTTACGAGCGAGTTCAATGACCTGTAGTTAATAGTCGGCGTTGCGTACAAATTACCTACAGGTCATTGAACCCGCTCAGCTGACGTTTTCTTAAAGAAATTAATTTCGTACATGCATAAATTAATACGAGTTTTGAAAAAAAAGGTACTTTATTTTTTAATTTTATCTTTACAAATCGATAGTGTTTCATGTACCGGATCGACCCTCCACGGGATTAAAACGATTAAAATTTAGTGGTGTATAAAAAAAAATCGCGAGAGTTTTTGTCGGATATACTCGACGTAGGTTATTGAAAGATTAAAGAAAAGCCCATCTGTCGTTTCCACGTTGTATATAATTTTTTGTTATTATCCCACCGGAAGTAACCTCCGGTATTATACTCCTGTTGTGATCATATCCAAATCAGATACTTTTATTATTGATTTTCTAATTTTATTGTACACAGCATTTTTTTTTTTATCTCCATTAAGAAAAATACCAGGTATGGAGTATAAAAAACCAGTAAAACCTTAGACGAACTGAACAATATTTCATGGGTATCGAATGAAATTGAACCGTCACGTTCGGGTATGTAACGCTAGTTCGGGTGCACTCGGCTCGAGTCGGCCGAACTTATCCGAACGATTTCGATGTTGTAATATTACCTTCGCCTTGATCAAGTGTTCAGTTCTTTCGTGTGGTTTAAACTCTAATCTTGCGTCGGATTAATTCGACGAGTGTTTTCGCGTTCTATTTACCAGGGTCGTGAGTTTCCGACTGGGTAATCCATCTCGTTTAGCTCTTCAATCCCCATAGGCACAAAATAGATAGATACAGAAGTCAATCTCATGTATGCACTTCACTTTTTATACCTACGCTAAGCGATCGCACACACGTCAGCGCGTTGCGCCGAACTGTACGAGCGCGACCGCGCGATTGAGTCGAGATATCGTGTCCGTGAGCGGTGTCTGTGTGTGCGTTGCTCGAGCGCGCTTTGTATGTAGATTGACTTCTGTACCTAGCTATTTTGTGCCATAGGTGACAAGAGCTGACGAGATGCGAGTACTTGGTCGTGGATGTGCGACTCTGTCGGAATAAACACTCTTGTCGGATAAATCCGACGTTAGCGGTAAAAAAGTTCGTTCTTTTGCGTTTACCTGGTATATTTTTGGACGGTGATGAAAACTGGTGATTTTTTTAAATCTTTGTCTGTGAGAATATATTTTTTAAATTAATTATGATTCTGTTTTTCCCATTGCTGGATATTACACACTTTCATGCTTGCGGAGATGAAAAATTTATTTTTTTAGTTCTGTGCAATCCAAATTTAATACGAATATTTGACCATCAGCCCTCTTTTTTAGGATAGGGAGTAGGCCGTAACGTAACACGGGACTAGTGCGGGTCAGTGGCTGTCACGTGTCTTCGAATTTTTAGTTCTACACTCCATTTGTTTAGGTAGTTAACTAAATGTAGACAATCTTAACATGTATTTTATCTAAAAAGGTTCACAATTAGGTATTTACCTAAACCGATGTTAGGTAATGAACTAAATTTAACTCGAGCGCCGATTATACGTCTGTACAACTTGGATGTCCTTGAAAAACGCTTTATTTTCGTTTTGTACACATTGACCCCCTGGCGCTCGAGGGGTTAAATAAAAAGATATACCAAGATTGTTTACCTTTGATTAATTACCTAAACAGATAGAGAAAATGAATGCCGGTTTCCTCACGTTTTCCTTCACCGTTTTGAGAGTTAGAAAGAAAAAAGTTTATTTACGCTGAGCCACTGAACTGACTGTGTTGAATTAAATTACACTATAGGTACCCTTTTCGTATTAAGAATAGAAATTTATAGTAACCTTTTTTAGTGTCTGTTCCATAGATTTTAACTTTTATTTCGTAGGAAATAGAAAACGTGGTGACAATACGAACTATTTACTACAGCCACTATTTGTCATGCCACCAACTAGACATGTGCCGTTGCGGGCAATATGGGAATATTGCTGGCAATATTGCCACCAATATTCATACTTCGGGCAATATTCCCACCATTATTCCCATTTCACGGCAATATTACCGGCACATCTCTACCACCAACGCAATAAAATTTATAATCGGTTGAACGGACATTAATGAAAGGTTTTCATAATAATGTTATTTTGAACAAAGTGTTAGTAAAACCTGCTTCAGTTTTTGAACCCACATACGACTTACTATTACTCGGCACCTAAGTCGGGACAGAATCAAAATTGTTCATATTTATTTATAGCTAGCAGCCCGTCCCGGCTTTGGCATGGGCAATAAATACAGCCTATGTCACTTAGGGTGAATGTAACTTTCCAACGGTGAAAGAATTTTTGAAATCGGCACAGCAGTTTTTGTGTTTATTCATTACAAACATACACACAAAAATACAAATTTTCCCTCTTTATAATATTAGTGTAGATTAAAGAAATAACCGTGAATCTGTTCTCTCCGCAAGCTAAAACTGTTGGTACATACATATTTTTATTAAAAAAATACATTTTTTCTATCGAAATGTTGCCATTCTTTTAAGTATTATTCCTCTATGTTGTAGATAATTTTGATTTTATTACGTTTTTGAGGTTACAGCTTAAGAAATTAACATTAATCGAGTTTTTAGTAAACTTTTAAATTATTAGATAAATTAAACGTATGTAATTTTTTGTTTGTATAAAGTTTCTTAATATTTTATTATTTAGCCAAAGATCAGTTTAACTGAGTCTATTCACTCTAGACTTGAAGACACCTAAATTATAATCGGACGGGAAGACCGCAGTAAGCAAATTGTTCCAGTCCCTCGATGTACGCGGTATAAACAACTAGATAAAACGCTTGGTCCGGACCGTACATATTTGGAAACTTAATTACAGTATAATTCTAACGTTGAATTGACAATAAATCCTTAAGCTGCAACCCCCGAAATGATTATTGCTATTTTAATAGTATAATAATATGAGCTAGAGATGTGCCGTTGCCGGCAATATTGCCGTGAAGTGGGAATTTTGGTGGCAATATTGCCGTGGAGTGGGAATATTGGTGTCAATATTGCCCGAAGTATTAATATTGGTGGCAATATTGCCCGAAGTATGAATATTGGTGGCAGTATTGCAAGCAATATTCCCATTTCGGGTAATATTGCCGACAACGGCACATCTCTAATGTGAGCATGGAATTTTATTCGAAACAATTTATATTTTAAAATGATTATGTCTCGTAGATTTGTTGATATTTTTTGTTGTTACTCCAGTGGAATTATATTATTATTTTCACCATTCTTTTGTGTTTTTATTTTCGTTTCCGATTTTTTTAGGTTATCTTTATTTTATTGGTTAGGTTGTATACTTACAATTAACATACACATACATAAACTGATGTAGTTTTTGCTTTAAAGGACAGACCCAGCTATAAGTAATGAAACCAGTGAAACAACTATACCTATCCATCTGTTTAAGTACACAAACGTAAACGATCTTGATATATTTTTTTATTTAAAATAAATCGTATAAAAGACACAAGGATTATTAAAATTTAGTTAATTACCTGACATCGGTTAAGGTAAATACCTAATTATAAACATTTTTAGATACAATCTTTAGACGAATTTTATATGTAAATATGTAAAAGATATGTGAAGATTGTTTACATTTAGTTAACTACGTAAACAGATGGACTATTAATGACGATGTTTTTTTGCATACTCCGTGTAATCAAAGATTTAAAGGTGAGAGAAATTAAAAAACCGAAATGATCTCAAAAGTGAACGCGCGGGGCCTGTAGCATTTGCTACTCTTGCTACAAGGCTAATCCGCCACTGGCCATAGCACTTCTCATAGCAGTTGGAGATCACAAACTTTTAAACTAAAGTTGCTAAACTTGTGTTGGTTAGTATCGGGGTTATAATGGGAAGCAATATTGCTATTTTCCTTAGGAAATTCCCATTCCAAAATAGCAACGCAGACGCCGCTTATACGGGATAAAAATCACAACCGGGATAATAATGGGAAGTAATTACTATTTTCACTGGGAAATTCCCATTCCAAAATAGTGACGCAAAATAGACAATTTAATACAGGAAAAATCGGATACTTATCTAAATATTCAGAAGCACTTAAAATTTAGTTTTGTAATAGTAAAGGAAGCACAATACGTTTAAGTATAATCTAATGGGAAATTCCCATCTTATGATATTCGCCTTTCTTCCAGAGTATACTTATAATAAATAAATTGGGTAAGTAAGTACCTTAAATGCTAAAAAAATATTTAGTGTCGGCGCCGATACGGGCCTCAATAAAACGCTTGAAGCGGCCACAAAAAAAAAGCTAGAAACACACCTCCTGTGTCCGGTGAAGCTTGAAGCCGCTTCAAGCTTTTTTTTGTGGCGGTACCTTGCACACGAGCCACAAAAATAGGCCGCCTCAAAATGAAGCTTGAAGCGTCGTTATTTTGAAGGCCGTGTGTAGTGACAAATAAGGATGTAAATATGATAATTTATTTTGAAGTATTTTTTAACTTCGCGCAGACGTGATGGTAATAGAAATCGATTGACGATAAAACAAAAAAAAAATAATGAGATACTTTTAATTTCAAGCAATGACGGATGACTAGAGGGTCAACGGCCGTTGGCGCTTCTGGTAGTCATTTTAAGAAACATTTTTTCCATAGGGATGGCGTTAATGTTTACCGAAAAGTGAGATTTGTATGCAAATTGTATTGTAATAAAACTGCTTATTATTAATAAATATAAATCGAAGTACCTACCTAAATAAGGATAAATAATAGAAAGTCGTAATTATAAGAGTTGAAAGACTTCCAAATAATGCAACAACAGTTTTCCATTAGAGAAAGGAATTGTTAAAATAACTATTTTTTAATTATAAATGGAATAAAAATTAGTTAAACTATTATTGTAACTAGTTTTTGGAAGTAAAATTATCGCAAAATGAATGTGACAAATATTAGGAGTAATTGGTTGTATGGAATTTTAAAATCCCAAAATTTTGATCGTTACGTCAAAAAAGCGATGTCCACTGTTAGACATAGGCCTCCCTCAAGTGTCGCCACAATGATCGATTCTGTGCATCCCGCTTCCATCGGATTCCCGCAACCTTCACCAGGTCATCGGCATCTTTCAGCGCCAACGAGTACCTAACTCAACAATTTCATCTTTCAACCTTTTAACCACTTATGTCGGATATATCCGACAAACACTTTTGCATTTATTCCGCCATGGTCGCACATCCACGACCAAGTACTCGCATCTCGTCAGCTCTTCTGTCACCTATGGGGATTGAAGAGCTAAACGAGATGGAGTACCCAGTCGCGAACACACGACCCTGGCAAATAGGTCGCGAAAACACTTGTCGAACCAATCCGAGGCGGATGGTTAATGGGTTAACAGCACAGATAAGAAAAACAATACGTTCTGATAAGATTCATTAGCGTTTAAACTTGTCATGTAGTCATGACGGTGGCGTACTGGACACAGTTTTGCTTTGTCGCATATATGTCACTGAAAAATTGCAAACGCCGTAAGATTGTATAAAAATATCGCGAGAAATTGTAAACAAACAGTACATTTTGATACAAGTGGAGAAAGTTTGTCATTGTGACCGAGGAGGCTTTCACCTAAGCCGATAGGCGAGGGTGTTATAGAACCTTGGGCTGTCGAGACAAAATTCCAAGTGTATCAAACGACGTTTTTCAATACACTTATGAAGATATGAAAAAACGGGGGTTGACGCGTGCCTCATGCGTGATACGATAAATGTAATAAAACTGTTACCGGGTTTTTTTTATGGTGGGAAAAAATCATGCATTGACATCCCCCGCTCTTGGGCGGACCGGGAGATAGTGTCAGACTCTTACTGACTAAAACACCCACCCCGTTCCTTCTAGCCTTCATACCGGGACTCGATCGCCCTTTCGGATAACCCTGGCCCCAGTAGGCTTCGACCCGGCTGGGTCACTGCTACCGGGTCGACCACACGCTCTTTTCCCTTCCCTTGTGCAGATTATGTTAAAACCTTACAAATCCAGAAACCTGGTTAGGTTAGTTCTTGAGAAATCTGTAATGAATAAATACTGCCTGAACCAGGAATTGAAGGTAGGAACGCAGCCTGCAAGCTGTCCAATTAGGAACTAAAGTTGTCGAAAAATTAGAGGGTAGTTTTGACATTTGTATTAGCGACTTATCCGGTGTAGTGTAGTTACTACTAAAATAGATAAAATAGAGTCTGTCTAAAAAGTCAAACGACTTATATAATTATTAAGGCAAAATGAAATCTGACGTAGTCAACACTGGTTCAATAATCAAGGTTGACTAAGAGATCTTGATCATTTACTTAAGAAGAACCTTATAAAAAGTATCGAATATAAGTATTTTTTAAATGATTTAATATTATACAAAATTTCCAAGTTGGTTGACTTTTTAGACAGACTATAGCTTCTATTACACCGGCCTCCTTATTATTATTTTATTGTGTCTTTCAGTTTCATTCCAAGTTACATTCTTGGGTGTTTCTCAAATGTCAAAACGGGCCTTTATTGAAGATTTTTTATTTCTTAAATATTAAACGCAAAACATAAAATGAATGTTCTAGAGTGATAGTAGCCTATAAAAGTTAAATTTTTGTATATTTTTTTGCAATTATCAGCTCTGTATCGGAGAGTGTTGCACACACTTAAAGTACACATTCATTATGCGAAAAGATAAAGAGTGGAATTCCCTGCCCGAGTCTGTGTTTCCTGATAGCTACAACCTAGGGGTCTTTAATTCAAGAGTGAATAGGTTACTTTAAGGCAAGCGTGCGCCATCGTCGGCCACATCATCACTTACCATCAGGTGAGATAGTGGTCAAACGCGAGCCTATCAATAATAAAAAAAAGAGTATGGTACCTAACAAAAAATATATTTACGGAAACAACATGAATAGGTGTACAACTATTACTCATTATGCTTTTAACCGCCGACGTCGGATATATCCGACAAACACTCTCGCGACTATTCCGTGACCAAATACTCGCATCTCGTCAGCTCTTCTGTCACCTATGGGGATTGAAGAGCTAAACGAGATGGAGTACCCAGTCGCTCACCACTCTGGCGAACAGGACGCTAAAACACTCGTCGGATTAATCCGACGCAAGTGGTTAAAAAATCATCATCATAACTCTCTAACATAAAGACAAGATAAAATGTTTTTTTTTTTAAATTAAAATGACACATTTTAGCTCTTCTTTATGACATCACTACAATTGCTATAGGACGGTGCGGGTGACAGCTGTCAAATTCATACAATATAGATACTTGTCCTTTTCTCTCATCTTAGAGGTTCATATTTTCGTGCTGCTGTCATCCCACCCATGCTATGTAAAAAAGACCTATAACTACCACCACCATACACCACCACCCCACCACCAACACCATCCCATCTGTTTAGGTACTTAACTAAACGTAAACAATCTTGATATGTCTTTTTATTTAAAATAAATTATCTAAAAGACATACAAGGGTTATTTAAATTTAGTTAATTACCTAAGATCGGTTTAGGTAAAGACCTAATTGTAAACATTTTTAGTTAAAATTTTTAGACAATTTTCTAGATAAAAGACATGTTAAGATTGTTTACATTTAGTTAACTACCTAAAATGGTGGAGTATAAATGTAAAGTTGTGCAAATAAATTCATATTACCTACTACCGCAAATATATTTTTGGTACCGATATTGAGCTGAAAATTGCAAAAAAATTACGAAAATTTGATTTTAGCGGGGTGCTCTGGAGCATTCATACCTAAGCTTGAAAATTATAGTGTACATTGATATTAATGTAAAGAAAACTAAATTTATTTTTAAACACTAATATTTATATGATAATAAAATTTATTAATAATTAATTTTTGTCTTTTATTACTTGCTAATTTTATTACCTAAAACATTTTATTTGGCGGAACAAGGCGCAAATTTAGGACTAAGAAATTATAAGTTTACTTTGTGAAAAATATGCGCTACATACTTACGTGCAGAACGGCCGAACGCTCAGCTTAATGACCTGACTGACCTGTTGGTCTAGTGGTTAGTGGCCCTGACTGCTATGCCGGAGGTCGTGGGTTCGATCCCCACCCGGGACAAATGTTTATGTGATAAGCATGATCATTTGTTCTGTGTCTATAGAATAGAATAGAATAGAATAGCATTTATTCGGCGCAAGCAACACAATATACAACAACATAAAAAATAATAAAAAAAGAGTACAGACATACAATACAGTTGCAGTGAATGTGCCTGAACCGAAAGGGTCACCAACTCAGCAATTGCTGGGCGTCAAACACCCAGCGCTGATTTTCAGCTGGCACCCCGCAGTGACGCACGGATGATGGTAAATAAAGTATACTTATACAAATAAATATAATCTATATAAATATAACCCATAATTAAAATAAATATTGATACGAGTGTATTTGTGTGATAATATTGTTGTATAGATACGTAATTAAATATTTTATAAAATGTGCCATGGTAGTTACAAATCCAATTTTCTCACTATACCCACAATATTTCAACAAAATATATCGCGGGAAACATAGTGCATCGCGCAATGCGACGGTTGACTTGATGACGCATAACTCGAGACACATCGCTGCACCGGCTCGGCGACTAGCCGTGGCTCCCGCTGTCTGGGTGTAATTTATCTATAATATTTATGTATTTAGAAATATATAAGTATGTTTATCAGTTGTCTAGTAACCATAACACAAGCTCTGCTTAGCTTGGGACTAGACGGCATTGTGTGGTAGTTGTGGAATATTATTTAAAAATGGCTATAGGGATTTACGAAATATTGCCGAGACCACATGCTTAGTGCGACGAGTTCAAGGCGCTCGCTTGTTTTTCAGCGTATGGACGGTAACTGTGTCGACATAACGACGACGTCCGGTGTGCTAATAGATTTGAACAACATAGATAAATAAATAAAAAAATAGGAAAAAAAAACCTCCGCTTGCATTATTGCTTCGCAATGATACGTACAATGCGTTCAAATGAGAATAGGATCGCCCGCCATGTTGTGACGTCACGATTTACTGTCAAATCGAGGAAAGAAATTTTAAACATTAATTACCTAATTTACGAAAAGATTAATTTATTTATGAACTGTGAACGAAAAAAGTTTAATCAAAATCCAGTTCTTCAATTTTATTCATCTCTAAGTTCTACAATTTTGCCAAAAGTTCTTCGATTTGACAGTACGACGAGACGTCAAAACATTGGAATCGGTCCTATTCTCATTTGGAACGCGTAGTGCAGAAGTCAATCTACACACAAAGCACGCTCGATCAATGCACCGCTCACGGACACAATATCTCGACTCAATCGCCCGGTCGCACGCGTAGTACATTTCGGAGCAACGTTGGACCGTAGAGCGTAGGTATAAAAAGTGAAGTTCATACATGAGATTGACTTCTGTACTTATCTATTTTGTGCCCATACGCTCGTGCTCTGTTCCCGAGGCCGTCAAGCTAGAACTACATTAGGCCGACGCACACAGTTAACACGCCTGATTTGTACGTAGAACGACGTCGCGTGGTGCAGGGCAAAGTAGCACCAGGCCTCGTGGTAGATCACCAATGAGATGGACCGACCAGATCAAGGCCGCAACTAAGTGCTCGGTTTATGAATGTATCCGGAAAGCTGCAGTCTGCGATGAATGTCGCCGCATTACAAAGTTGATCACTCATTGTGATTCTCAGTGTTGACCCCGACCACTCTGGCAAGAGTGTATCGACTCAGAATAAGAAGTGTTCTTGCAAAAATAAAAATATATTTTTTGGCAGAATTTTTGAAGTGAAAACTTCTTTAGCGGCGTTGAGCACTTTTTCTGTAATGGGTATAAAATCTTAAACTCGCGTCAGGACACGTGACCCTGATCGAAAAAGCGTAAGACGGCGACGTCATCGATATCTAAGTACTAGATAGGGCGTGCTGAACACTCACTTCAAACCATCGATATATATGTACTACGTACTAGATAGGGCGTGCTGAACACTCACTTCAAACGAATCCTTTGCACTGAATTCTAGGCAAATTGAAATTGATGACTTTAGTGCAATTTTGACTTCATACAGTTGAGAGCGGAGCTCATAAATTCAAAAGAAAGTGATTTTGGGACGTAAATAATAATTCAGTAGTCATGAAAATAAAATAATTGATTATTCAAGCAATTTAATTGCTTCAAATTTCGTAATAGGTAGTATGTTAGAAATTATATTATTTTATTTAAAAGATTTTCCATTTTATAATCATCACAAAAACCGGCTTTTTTACCTACAACTGATTTAGTGAACACGAACTTTGCATGTTTTATTCCGTTTGTGTTTTTTTTTAATATTCTGTTTAATATTTTTTTCTTTTTTGTATAAATAATAGGTACCAATGAATTCCGTCAAATTCAATAAATATGAATACGTCTGTTTTGCGATACTGTAAAAACTCAGGTTCAGTTGAATTTGTAGTCATATGTGTAATATAAGTGATACATCACTAAGTGATCATTACTGTTATTGAGATTTCGTCCTTCATAAACTATAATTATAATTATTTCAAGTTTGTTCACTCTGGTCAGCCGAAAAGAGAAAAATTGATAAAATATCTTAAGAGGATAGACGTGACAACACGTGGCTTCCTACAAAATATCCTTTTATCTGCTCTTCACACTTTTAAACTGATGATACTAAAGCTGGAAAACGTTTTCTAATGAGTCGGTTATTCCTTGCAGTAATGCTATTCCTTCAGAATGTACCTTTAAAACATTTATAGCTTTCCCCTACATCATTAAACCAAGTGCAAATTTCTGACTCCGAATCAATTTTTGATTCGCCCCGAAAAATAAAGTTGAAAATAGATTTAAAAAAAGTTTTAGTTTTTTATGTAATTTAATTCATCTCCATTGCTCTCAAAAAGGTGAAGGAAAACATCATAAGAAAACCAGCATATTTCAAAGACATGCGACATTCACCAACCCGCACTGGGCCAGCGTGGTGGTTTACGGCCCATTCCCTCTCCTAGAGAGAAGGCTTGAGTCCCAGCAGTGGGAACATTAAAAAGCTGATTACGCTATAGTTATAGTTGTTGTTCGTTTTGTTACTAAATATTAGCAGCGCAGTCCTGACCATCATTTTCTGGTGGTTCAATGGTTTCATTATTTTACATGATTTTGAATTCACTAATTATTAGACGTATTTTTCTGAATTTACACTAACGTGGACTATTGGTAAAATTTTTAAATAGAGTTTTATTGTAATGTGAAGTATTGTAGGCAAAAACTATGTCACTTCTGCGGTATAAACATCTATATGGATAACATGTCATTACACTATGTTGAACTAAACGCGTAAGTACTTCGAAATTCATGGCGCTTAAGACGTTTTGGTCGTGAAAAAATTATCCTCTAAAAGCTATCAGCGCTTTATATTTTAATAGTTCTGTTAGACGACATAATGCCAATGTAGCGCTGCAGCAGATTTTCGTTTTAACTTTTCAATATTTTGACAAATCTTTTCTATGAAAGGACCTGTCTATCACTAGAATATAAGTCAATGGGCGACGTTGATTTTTCGGAGAGATAAACTTTTTAATGTAAAATAATTGTAATAGTTTTAAAGTGTTAAATTTTTAATGTAATATAAATTGTCATGTTTGTGTACGATAGCGCAATAAATGAATATTGTATTCTACCACATAAATGATAGTACTTTTATACTGATAAA
Organism: Mythimna albipuncta; assembly: GCA_929112965.1. Lineage (NCBI taxonomy): Eukaryota > Metazoa > Arthropoda > Insecta > Lepidoptera > Noctuidae > Mythimna > Mythimna albipuncta. The sequence goes on along the minus strand of OV815985.1, from coordinate 5,106,585 downwards.
GCAATTGGTGCAAAATTATTCCCTAACCATTCCAAAATATCAAACATGCTCAACGTTAATAATCAAGTTTTCACTTCTGCCGGCACTCCCGGAGTGCAACCCGTCTTTTTTTTTTTGAGTGAAGTAGGTACAGTGGCAAAACTGCCACTGTACTTCAAAATCTAATCAGATTGGCCAGCTATGACGTTACAAGGCGCTAAGTCGATCCTATTTTTATTTAAATGGCATAGTAATTGTATTTGATGAAATAAGGACTTGACAATTTACCAGGCGATAGATTTAAAAAAAAGCTGGGCAAGTGTGAGTCGGACTCACACACTGATGGTTCCGTGCAAACTTCAATTCCCGGATGGAGTCTTGAAGATTTTTCCGAATTGCATTTTTTTTTTGTGATGTATGTAACACCAAATTTACTGTTTTCAGATATATTCCTATACCTGTGCTATAAGACCCTTGCTTTGTGCCAAATTTCAGGATTCTGGGTCAATGGGAAGTTTCAAAATATAAGTTTTTTTGCGACATAAACGGCCGTATCTTTTTTATTCGTTAACTTAGAAGTTTGATTTTTTCACAGGTTGAAAGGACCGCAGATCTTAGTATATGGTTTTAATTTCATCTCGATACCTCCACGCGTTCTCGAGATAAAGAGTCTTGACAGACAGACAGACAGACAGGCAGACAGACAGACGGATGAACAACAAAGTGATCCTTTATGGGTTGCGTTTTTCCTTTTGAGGTACGAAAACCTAAATGAAAAAACAAATTTAATTTAATTTATTTTTTTCTCACTTTGACAATACTTTCGGTTCTGGATATATGCCTTTTGGCCCGTTAAACCAAAAGTAACCCAAATTATGCATTTCTGAAGGATCCCAATGATATCTTTTTGGCATGAAATGTTCTAACCGCCTTCTTCTAATTTCAGCATGATGTTTCTTCTTACTTCTTCCAGTTGAATGAAAAATTTTATTACCTTGCATAAAATATGTATCTTCTAGAGGAATGGTCTTACGTTTCGTTTTATCCGAAGACTGTTTTTTTTTCTTCTTTTTGGACTTTTTTTTAGGAATATCTTCATCACTTTTCGAATCTTCATCGAGATTTTTCGATTTTTCAAAACTATCTTCTGTCGAATCTTCTTTTTCAATTTCAAATTCACCTGATTTGTTTGTTTCTTCTTTTTCGTCTGACGTTTCGCTGTTTGCTTCTTCTGAACCAGAAAAAACTTCTTTTGACTCGTCAGAATCAAAAGAAATCTTCTTCTTCTTATGTCTCTTTCTGTCTTTGTGCTTTCCATGATCCTCTTCTGATCCGAACTTCGAATCCCTCACCGAATTATGTATATTATCGACGATTTTAAATCTCTTTATATGCCCTAATGGAATTTGCTTTTTTTTATGCTCCCATTCTGTCTCGTCACTATTTTTATGTTTCTTGTTATATTTCCTCATATCTTCTTCACATTCTCGCCCATGGCATAACCTTTGAGGCGTTTCAGACAGAACTAAGAGTTCATTAAGAAAATTGCTCATACCGTTTTTAGCAGCTGCATTATTCGATCTTTTAATTTCACCTACATCGAAGTAATCATAAGATATTGATTTTGGCTTTTTCTTAGATCTTAACTCTATATCTTCATAGTTATCTAAGTGATAGATTTGCCTACCAAATTGTAAGATCGTTTTCTTTGAACTACGTATTCTTTTCGGTGTATTGACAGTAATAACTGGTAGTTTTACTACGGGTACGATTATTTCTTCTACACTTTCTTTGTGGTCAAAAGTCAAGGGTTCATTGCCGATATCACGGAGGATCAAAACCCGGGATTCTGTTAGGTCAGCTGTAATTTTATGAAATTATATTAGTTTAGTAACTGATCCGGTGACCTTCATACCGTTAGGCAATCAATGAATGTAGGTATTATATCTTTCGATATAGTCAACCAATTGCGATGATACAAAGCCTAAGAAGTTATACAAGGTGTAAGAGACAGCCCTCCACAAACTTTAAGGGCTTGCTCAGTAGACGAAACTGAACCACCTTCCACAAGATATTTTTCAGGAAACGAAAAAAAAATCAGCCTCGCCATACAAAATATTAAACTTGATTGGACAATTTGTATGGCGAGGCCGATATTTTATTAGGGTATTATTAGGGGGTTATTATTTTAGTAGGGTAGAGTAGAGTAGTGTAGAGTAGGGTAGAGTAGGATAGGGTAGGGTAGAGTAGTGTAGAGTAAGGTATAGTAGGGTAGAGTAGGGAAGAGTGGGAGCGAAGCCGGGCGGGCAAAAGCTAGTTTATCTATAATATGTTTGTATTCAGAATTATTGAGTATGTTTATCAGTTGTCTAGTACTCATACCACAAGCTCTGCTTAGTTTGGGACTAGATAGCGTTATGTGATAGTTGTGGAATATTATTTACTAGCTTTTGGCCGCAGCTTCGCCCGCGTTGGTACATAAAATATAGCCCAAGTCACTCAGGAATAAAGCAGCTTTCTATTGGTAAAAGAATTTTAGCAATCAGACCAGTACTTCCAGAGATTACCTCCTATAAACCAAAAAAACGAACTTTATCTCTTTATTATATTAGTGTGGATAATGTGGAATAAAGGTAAACTCACCAAATACAACAAAAACGCATAGATAATTTAAACCAAATGACATTTTAAGTTTCTAGAAAAATAATCATCTTTTTTTTAGAAAATTAAAATCAACCTCCAATCATCGATTTTAAAAAGAAATAGAAATTATCACTTTCTGCCATAGTAATGGATTTGTAATGCAGTTGTTATTGAGTTTGAAGCGTTAAATAAAGTGAAGATTAGCATCAACTTTTAATTGAATTTTAATTAAGGCTTACATTCCTCTGAACATCTGAACGTAATTAAATGGACACAACAATCGTACCTGCCTTGGCGGCAGTACGAGTATCTGTGCATTTAATTGCGGCCATCTGCGCCCGGATAGAGCCCCGCCGACCTTTAAATCAATTTTCTTTGGGAAATATTGATTGATTTACACATGCTATGTTCATTTAAAAGAAAAAAAAAATCTTTTCACCGATTTTTGTGTGAATGTGTTTTTATAGATCCAAGCCGTTTCGAAGGAGTAGGGATAATTTGCGAAATCGTTAAATAATTTTTTGGACGAAAGTAGGCACGAAAAAATCAATAGTTGATAATGTTGATAAAGGGTGACTGGCAATTAGTGTACGATACTTAAACACGTGATTGTGCTCATGATAACAAACAATTTTTGTTATGGGAGCAAAGCCGAAATCGCGAAAAAAACATCAGCTGTTCAGTACATTAGACAAACATAAATGTACTGAACAGCTGATTTTTTTTCGCGATTTCAGGTTTGTTCCCATAGTAAAAGTTGTTGGTTATCATGAGCACAATCACGTGTTTAAGTATCGTACACTAATTACCAGGCACCCTATATATTAAACATGTATTTTTTTTTTCAAACTTATCAACCGGGCCGTTACCGAGGTATAGGCTTCAGAAAGTCACTGTTGTATGGTTCTGCTCGGGTGCTTAAGAGGCCGGCCGACCGATGAATTTCCATACAAACGTAATACCACGCTCATTTGCAGTTGGAGCATATTTCCAAAATATTATGATGATATTCGGTTATAAACAATATTTATCAAGGTTCCTACGTCGGGAATATTAGAAATATTGTTTTTTTAATACAGGAAAAGCCAAATGGCATGTTTTGCCATTTACGCTGTAAAAAAGTGCGAAATATTGTCTATAACCGAATATTATCATAATATGTTGGAAATATGCTCCAACTGCAAATGAGCGTGGTATTACGTTTGTATGGAAATTCATCGGTCGCCGGCCTCTTAAGCCTTAATTGGGGTAGGTACCTAGTCAGTTGCAATTATGGATGCAAATAAATTTCTATGTACCTACCTAACTGTATTTCTAAGGCGGTCATCACATTACCATGCACCACGCAGCGTAGCGCGGAATGCGTGTCTTAACGTTGCTTATAAGTATCTCCGTTTATATAGAAAACACGCACAGTACAACACACTGAAAATATCCACCCTTACGTTGTTGAAACACCTACGGTCCGGACTAAGCGTTTCGCCTCGTCATTTATACCGTGTACATCAAAGGACTGGAACAGTTTGCCTGCTGCGGTCTTCCCGTCTGATTATAATTTGGGTGTCTTCAAGGCTAGAGTGAATAGGCTCTTAATAAACTAGTGCGCCTCACCATCAACGATTGCATCACTGCTTACCATCAGGCGGGATCGCAGTCAAGTAATAGTTTATAACAGATAAAAAAAAAAAAAACGCGCGTTCATGCAGATCACGCGCCTACAAGTAGAAAAACATACTCTCACGCGCGTGGGTGCGGGGCGACACGTAATGTATGGCACACGAGTCTCTTAGTGCCGTGCGTGATTTTGGATGAAGTGAGTCAAAGCCTGCGTGAATCTACAAAACGCAACTACGCGCGTGAGTGCGTAAAAATCCCGCACGATGATGCAGATCTGCACTCCCGCAAGTACGCGCGTAGGTGCGTTGACACGCAACATGCAGCGTGATGCGTAGCAGTGTGATAATCACGAGACACCAAATTTCCACCGCGGTAGATCGTCAAAAAAAGCATTATATTGAAAGCGCCCTTATATACTTTTTATATCGGGAGAACGTATGTTTTCTTAAGGATAATTTTCTACTATAATCCGGGCGAACCCGCTGACATCAGCTAGTCTATACATATAAATAAAATTGGAGTGTCAGTTTGTAATATTGAAATAACTGCTATTTACAACATGCATATTTATACGGTACATACACCAAAATAACATTTTTTACAATTTTTGTCTGTCAGTCTGTTTGTCTGGGCTAATCTCTGAAATGGCTGGACCGATTTTGACGGGACTTTTTTGGCAGGTAGCTGATGTAATAATGAGTAACATAGGCTACTTTTATTTTAGAAAAATAAATTTAGAATCCTGTAGTCCACGCGAACGAAGTCGCGGGCACAGCTAGTATTAAATAAAACTAAACGACTACAATGGGAAAATTTATTACAAAAGCGAATATAAAATTTATACACAGTAGTCTTAGGTTTATATAATACAGATACACGTCGTAACACTCACCGGGCAAAGTGCGTAATGTGGTCAATGTCGAAAATAGCTAATTTTGATAGGCTCACGTTTGACCACTATATCACCTGATGGTAAGTGACGATGTGGTCGACGATGGAGCACGCTTGCCTAAAAGTAACCTATTTTAACACATTTTTTATAATTATATAATGATACAAGCTATATTTGAGTATTAGTGTGGTAGCACACATAGCTCGCAGAACAACCTATGTGGACGGCGTTCGGCTGTAATAATGATGATAGCCACGCCCGTAGCGATGGGGCTAGAACCTATTGTGTAGCTCCCCTTCTTCTACGCAGTCTGCTAAGGATACACACCAGAGATTTTTTTTTCGGGGGCTAAAAATCATCTAGGTGACATCTGGACCTTGGGTGGAGCGGGAGATAGTGTCAGACTTTTACTGACTAAAAAACCCACCCCGTTCCTTCGTTGCTTTTCATACCGGGGCCGAGCCTCCCTTTCAGAAACAGACCCTTGGCCTCAGTAGGCTTCGACCCTGCTGAGCCCCTAAGACACCAGAGATTTACTAGTGCCATGGTGAATGTGGACATCCAAGGACGCACTACCATCTGTTGAAGGTCGTTTCACAAAACAGGCCCAACGACTGACTAAACCTCACTTGCGCAAAGTGACATGACGGCCTTTGCAAGTGGCCACGGGGTCTTTAATAAGCATCTTCCTGTCATAGGAGTTATAGGCAGTCCAATCTGCAGAGCCTGTATGGAGGAGGACGAGATAAGCTGCCCAGTTGTCGCTGGATACGGGGCAAAGTACTTTGAGAACTCAAGTACCTGCTACTGGTTTTCTTTGAGGAACTGGGGTTAATTGAATGACAGATTTGTCTCTCTTAACGCAAAATACGCTTTTGACGTGGAGTTGTGGTTAACAGCTCGATATACAGTACATGATATCTGTAATCCACGGGTCACAAAACCAGTCTTTTTTATTTGAAGTTGTTTTTAAAGGTTACACCTAATGCAAAAAAATAGGTAGACAGTTTTACTAAGATCGATCTGAAGGTTAACCGGGCAATGTTAGTATTGACCACGTTACGCAAATTGCCCGTAAAAATAATATTGGATTTTGTTTTAACTTAATACCTTTTATATTGATTAAATACATGTTTTAAAGGTTTGACAATAAAATGTACATAATAAAATACAGAGACTTAATTTTAGTTACAATATCAATTTTATGCACGATTTAAAATAAGTACACAGGATACACAGCATTTTTAAAAATCACACTTTGAGATCAATTAAATACTTAAATACTAAAATTTCAATAAATAATTTAATGGACAGTACTTACAATTTATGGCAAAATTAATACATTTATGATAATTTACTAAACACTTGTTAAAATAAATTACTAAAATCCTACAATTTAATATGGCAACACTAAACGCACACACAACCCATTTTTTTTCCATTTGCAACACTGACAATAAACTACTGGTCGGATCTTTTCCAAAATTTCGACAAAACATGTAAAGTTTTTTATTCTAGAAAAATAGAAAATTATTTTCTTTATATTTTGGTCAAATACAATTTTAATGGACTACTGAATACATCGAACTAAGCATTCTTTGCATTGACCAACGCTCGTACAAGACTTATCCACAATTTCTGAAATGTTAAATTAGTATGACCGAGATGGTCAAGCACTAAGTAGGTACTGAGACTGATTGAATAAATTGGCAACAGTCCTTGATATTTTATCAAATTAATTTTATTTATGAACGTAGGTATTATACATTGGTAGACCTACACCACAAAATAGATAAGTAAAGAAGTCAATCTCATGTATGTTTAAACCTACGCTAGGTGATCGCACACACGTCAGCGTGTTGAGCCGAGATGTCGTGTCCGTGACCGGTGTCTATGTGTGCGTTGCTCGAGCGCGCTTTGTATGTAGATTGACTTCTGTACCTATCTATTTTGTGCCTACACGCTATTCGAACTAATTTTAAACATTAAAACAAATCTTTTTTAATTTCTGTTCAAGCGATTTAGACTTCTATTGCGTTGATGGCATGATAAATAGCCAATACAGTAAACAGTTGGCATTGTAACTACTTTCTTACTTTTAATGCCATCCTTATGCCTACGGTATAGAATTCAAAATCCCTTAAACGGGCTGTAAAAAACTCTTGTTTAAATGTCTATTTTTATTTCAAATGGGGCGTGTAATTTTGTTTTAACCTTACAGTGCATGTTGTATCACAGAAGGGACATAAATAAAGAATGTCTATATTTCAAAATCTAGTGTCAAGTTGACAACGATATTTATTTGAGTATTTAAAAAATAATAGAAGAAATTTTGGTACGATATGTTTGAAAGAACCATTGTTTCTTTAAATCAGTAAGTATTTTGAATACAATTAACAAGTGCCGTATTTCAAATAAACCCATTTTTTTTATTAAATTGAATAATTATTTTGGTGTTGACATGATTTTGTTGATAAAACGAAATAGTACATAAAAACATACACAAAAGTCTTGACTTTTTTGCCAATTTTCATCAAATATTTTTCCGCGGATCATATTTTCCGAAAACAATATCATGCACTGTAGGGTTTTTATAACTTGACTGTTGATTGGAATTCAATAGGGCTTTTTAGTTACTAGGAAATGTAAGTTTGGGCAAAATATCGAGTCGGTAAAATGGCATGCGGGCAAACACTTTATTTATTTATAGGTATTGAAAATAACTAGAAAGGTTTACTCGCACTTTACCCACATTTTTCGCGATGATTTTCGTACATTACCAACTAAATTTATCTCTAACATTGACCGGGCAAAGTTGATAATGACACTTTGACCGAAAAATTACATATTTACAACGCTCTATACATTGACTAAACGCATTTTTTATATATTATCATAGAAAAATTTTGATTAGAATTCGTTTTGTACAAAATGTAAAAAAGTTCTTCTAATTTTGTAGTCAAATATTAAAAAAATCTAGATTTTTTTTTACATTTCAAAACCGACTTTACAAATTATAACTTGTATGGAAAATAAATAGCTTTTTTAAAATTGTAAGAGTTTAAAACACCAAAAAAAAACGCAACTAGTTTTGAAGTCGGTTTATTTTTTTGAAGTCTTAATTATTTTTTGTTTGTAAGCTGCAAAATAAATTCTAATCAAGAATAAGTATATTTCTTTAGGTAATGTTTCTTTTAAATCTATAGATGTCTTATAAGAAGCTATCCGCATTTTTTTAATATTGAGTCAATTTTGCATAATTTCATATAAAAACAAAGCCGACTCATTTTATTGTATTTTAAAAGGCAACGCGCAATTTTTGGGCAAATTGGTTGCCCAAAATCCGCACATGACAGTAACTTTAGAGGTTATGTTGAGCAACAGTTGCCCCACAAATTGTAGCTGGGTGTTGCTTCAAAGTTGATAGATTTTGAAGTGTTTTAGATCAACTGTATTACATCCACTTGTTATATTAGTCTGTCTATATAAATACACATAGAAAGAGATCAGTGCGCCAAGTACGAGATATTACATGTTTATGACTTTCGACTCTAATAATTATATTGAATCAATATTAAAAACACACGAGAAATAAATAATACATTCTGTGCGCAATTAACTTTGTGAATATATATTTTAAATATTTTTTTAATACTGTTTCTTTTAATAGGTAAGTATAGGAAACTTAAAACTAGTATGGCTTTTTAGGATGCTTAAAATTTAAAAAGTACATAATATATATTGTATATAATCATTTGATAATATATAATAATAGGTAATGAAGAGAATATTTTTGTAAAAGGAAAATCACGAAATGATTTTACCACGTATGTAGTTGCCACGCAGTCGCCACGCAGTTGCGTCGCAATTGCCTCGCAACTTACTAAATGCTAGGCAATGAAGCCGGAACTAATTTAAATCAACCAGACCGCAAAATTTTGTAGAAATTTCTTACTTTACTGTAATTTTGTTTATTAGCCACCAATTATTTCAAATAAAAAGGTTTCTAATCCTCCATGACGAATTGATTTGTGAGGTGTATTATACTTAGTAGTTCAATATACATGATTCATAGCATTTGATTAATTCTTAATCAGACACGGCTTTTGCAAAAAAATATGAACAAAATTTATGATATACCACATTATTTTTAGTGTATCCGAACCCTGGATATAGTTTGTTCAGAATCATTAACTGTATGGATTCCAATATTTTTTACGCCATGTTATATTTTTTTCCAAAAATGTTTTAAAATGGTCACAAATTGGACAGCACCGGCACTAAGTACAACACAGGTTACGGCAGGTCATAGCGAGCATGAAGCGCCAGCAAACAGCTGGGTTCAAGTGCAAAACAACTCCTTAGTCGCCTGGATGGTTCGGTGACTATGAATTTTTGCTGACATAACAAGCTTTTACTTTTACCTTTGCCGTAGTCGACGGCAGTTGTCGGTGCATCGGCGGCAGCCGTAGAGATGTGCCGTTGCCAGCAATATGGTAGTATTGCTGGCAATATCGCCACCAATGTACATACTTTGTGCAATACTCCCGGCAATATTCCCACCAATATTCCCACTTACCGGCAATATTCCCACTTCCCGGCAATATTCCCATCAATATTCCCACTTCACGGCAATATTACCAGCAACGCCACATCACTAGGTAGCCGTAGACATGCAGCTGACGTGTCGACGGCTTATTCACGTCCAAATGGCATTATATTTTCATTTGTTTCGTCAAATTTATTTTAATTTGATCATGCATTTAATCAGAAGTATAATAAATTTCAGTATAGAAGTTAAAAGGCATGTTTAATAAAATAAAACAAAGTACAGTGAACTGCATTTCGGTGGTAACACTTTGACGTTGAACTGGAGTAACGCAGTAAGGAGTTAAAGTAGAATTCAAGACCACCTTACAATGGTTTTGTACCACTAGTGATCGCTCTAATGAACGTAGCAACTTTCAAGAAATTGCCTCACACACTCATTTTTTTCACTCACACACTCATTACACATTGAAAGTCTTTTCTTAACATTTTACTACAGTAAAGATATTCAGACACAATAAAATCACTATAGGTAAATAATACCTAAGAGGTATTGATTATCCCGTATCTCTAGTTTCGCAAATATATTGGTATTGAAAAGTGGCTAACAGTTGCTGCACATTTAACTTATAGTTGCGCAACAGTTTCGCGACTGTTGAGCTACAGTTGTTACTAAGCGAGAATGCAAACGACCGCTCTTTCAGGACGATGTGTTTTAAGTCGTGCGTTTTTTTTGTAATTTGTGACAGCGGTTTTTGTACTTTTTACGACGAGGAGCTTCTTAGACATCATTATACGCTTAACTGTCGTGTCGTCATGTCAGAGTTTAATTGTTTTTTAAGTAAGCTTCACGCAGGCATAAAACAAGCGTATAATGATGAATACGCGTCTATGAAGCTACGCGTCCGTGGACAGTAGGCCTAAGTCACTTTCATAGCCGCATTTTTGTCCTTAATTACGAAGTAGATTGTAATGCAGTTTTCAACATCATTTTGGGAGTTGATTTCGAAAGGTTGATGTACAAAATCGTGAATTTTGGTTTTGAAATTTGGGCAGTATATTACATTCTCACTGACTTTACGGTCGTTCTCTTTAAGCAAAACCACAGTTGCCCCACTATTAAGCAACTGTAGCGCAACTGTTGCGCCATTCCTCACAAAATTTACTACACAAAGAGTCTCTAAATTCCTGTGGTTTTTTTTTAATGTTGTGCTAACGCGTTGAAGTACCGTAGTAGGTCGCTGTCGGCTCGCTGTACCCAGGCGGAGTTTAATGCTATCGTGTCGAGAGCTGCTGATGCACCGCGGTAGTCGCCGAATAGGTCTTTAAACTGTTGAGAAGAGAAGAATGATTGAGATGAGAAGTGACTGTTGACTTTTTTTATTAGGAAAAGGGTATGTAACAGAAAACCAATTAATTAACTATTACACAAAGGCAGGCTAACTGGACATTTATGAATTAACTTATTCCTTTTTAGATTTTATTTTAAATAAATCATCTAACAAAAAAAATCAACGTCACACAGTTGCCCTACAGTTGTCACACAGCCGCCTTACAGTTTCTCCACAGTTGCTACACAGTCGCCCAACAATTGCTCCACAGTTGCCACCCCGTCGTGCAACAGTTGCTTGCTAAAACATAAAAAATCTTACCCGATAGTAATCGTATGGTTGATGCAGACACCTCGCGGCTGCTTGCAGTGCTGGTGGTGGAAGTACTGGCTGCGGGCGTAAGATACGCCATACTCCAGCTGCGCCACGCCACCTAGTGAATATTTGAATCAGGGCTTTGAATAACGTTAAAAATTTGGTATCGTTACCTTCATCGTTCGAAGGTAACGTTAATAATAAAGGTAACGTTATTAGTAGAGGTAACGTTATGGTTGGTACCAAAACGTACTTGAGTGAACTGTTAACGGTAAACTGAGTAACGTTATCGATGATGTTTCGAGGCTTGATAACGTTACCAAATGCGTTTCTAAAGTACCGTTAAATAACCTTATTTTGTTAAATGTCTTTGTTTCGTCTAGATTAATGCAGTTATTAATTTGATCATGTGTTCAACAACACTTCCACGATGCTATATTTTTCATTATACATAGGAATAAGGTACATTTATTCTATTAAAATGTCAAAAAGTATACGTAAGTTTAAAATGATATACTGCGCCGCATTAAGTAACGATAAAAGTTTCGATACTTGTAACGTTAATTGGTAACGTTATTTTATAGATTCGATACCAAAGTATCGTAACTCGTGGTACCGTTAAAATGTAAGCTTTATGAAAATAACGTTACTTATCGATACTTATAGTATGAATTTGGGTAACGTTAACAAACCCTGATTTGAATAAATACATAAATGTATTGTCGTGTGATTGAATTTTTTCAAAAAAGAAACCATAGCTATGGAGTTTCTTGCCGGTTCTTCTCCATAGGAAACAACCAATTTGGAACCATGCACTAGCTTCTGACGTTTTATAAGTGCCCATGTAGGCCTATGTGAAATAAAAATATGTGATTTTCTTATGTTTGGGAGCAGTTTCATTGATAAGAATTAAAAAAAAAATAGTGTCGTCTGTTCACTTTAATGTAAGTAATCGAACCAAGCGAAAAGTTGGTTTCAGCGATGTAAATACCTGTGTACGTCAAAAAATTTACAATTAGGCAGAGCACAGAAAGTTGAACCAAACGCTCGAAGTGCGCTCGATCGAGGCTTGTAATTTGGTCCACATTACATGAATTTGTACTCGAGATAAAAAATAGTACATAAGTGGCAATAGCATATAAGTGGGGAATGTTAGTGATTACCGTCGAGACGGTATTTAGACCCGAGCCGTGGAGAGGGTCTTAAAGAGCCGAGAACGGTAACCATTAATTACTCACGTGTATCATACGATGTTTTTCAATACACTTGTGAAGAAAATAACTGTAAAGCTAGTAAACTTTTGTGGCAGTAAAAATCTGTTTTCATATGCGCGACCATATTTATTTTCTTCGCGCGCCCATCCTGATACGATAAATGTAATAAAATTACGACGTGAGAGAGGTTGAACAAAAACGTTTTAACTACATTATATCACTAGTGCGTAATGGTAATCAAAATGTCACAGTTTGGTAACAAGTGCCATTAATACCTAAGTGCAGTGCAATAAGAGTCACTTTATGAGCAAGTGTATTCAAAAAGATAGTTACCTGCATGTAGCAGAGAACAGCGCTGTCACCCACAACCTCCATTCACGACTCCTTTGTGCTTCGTTCGATAACGTTGAGAAGGCGAACCTTGAACAAAATATGCATGATAATTAGGTATTGTGGTGGACTCCACAAGTTACTATGTTCGTGTTACGAGCAAGTCAAAGAAATAAAAAGTGAGGGGTTAATGTGTAACAGGACCGGTGGGGTAGGCCTGTACCCAGTAGTGATTGATAATATAACGTATAGCGTCAAAATATAACACGCTATTTATTCATAGCGTACAATTGCCGGCACGGATCTTGAGCGCTGGCTTCAAGTTGTGCAGAAGTCAAATATTCGGTCTCTTTAGTAGTGCGAAGTGAGACGTGGAGGCGGGGAGTGTCAGTGATAGGTTCTCCGCGCCATCGCGTCATAGACGTCACTCATGATTCGTTCCCTGCCTTGCTGCATGCATCTAACAACGACGACGATTGGCTCACCAATGTATTAAATGCGCAAAGCGATCCAAACTCTGACGCCTAGCGCTCAAGATCCTTGACGGTAATTGTATAGCGTTCGCTAAATCGACTCTGCCTTCGCGCTATAATATAACGGCTGTTCAAAAAAACGGCAACAGCGGGGCCAAAACGAGATAGCAACATAACGCTTCGCGACGTTCGTAGCGCGGCGGGTGAACTCGGACTGCAGTCGGCTCGCGTCGCGTGCGTGATTTCTGCTATTGCATACCTTTTAAAATAACAATTTTTTCACAAAATGATAGTAGTACTTAACGAAATTGTACGTATTTTATTATAGACAGTATGCAATTAATGTATGAAGGAAAGTTCATTGGTTATTTAAAACGCTTTATGATGACATTATTTCGTGAGCAATACGTTACAAAATATTTTTTGTTGCGCCCGTTTAGCGCGTTGCCGAATAAAATTAAACGTCTCCGCGTTCAAACTACCATCGAGTTTTGTTATAACGTGATATAATTATAGCGTATAAAATAGCGCGCTATAAAAATAAATCAATAGTCTATAGCGCGTCTATAGTTTATAGCGGGATTGAATATCACTAGAGTCCAGCAATGGACGTCTATGGGCTGATGATGGCGATGATGAGCCAAGATTAGGAAGGCACGGAAAAAATACTTAAAAATTCATAGTACGTACGAATAATAATTTATATAAGCTACATGAAACAACTAAACACTATACACACAAACACATACATACATGTACACGCTCACCGTCATCCATCCACTTACTCACTTTCCCAAACTCATTCATATACACTACTTTTTCTCACTCACACACACATAATCACGCCATGAGATAATTAATTATTTTATTTTTACTTTATTGCTGTCTTTTTTGTTTTAAATGTAGTTTTTGTGTTCTTATTTTATTTTTTATAAGACGGAAGAGACTAGTCTCCACGACACAGGGAATCCTAGTGTGGAGGCCAGAGATCTGCTAATCTCTGTATTATCTTTTTGGAGCAATAAAAATATTTGTATTTGTATTTGTATTTGTATTTGTATTTGTATTTGTATTTGTATTTGTATTTGTATCTAACAATCATTAGACGTACCTGTAGAAGAGCCAGTCATCAGTGGGTGAAGCCAGAGCGACGAGCAGCGCCCTGTGCGAGTACATCGGTCGCGGCGCGGAGTAGGACGCGGTGAGCGCGCGCCAGCACGCCTGCCACGCGGGCAGACCGTGCGTGCGGACGCCGGCGGTGAACGCTGCCTGGGAAAACAAAAAAAAATGATGTAAATACAAATTTGGTCTCGATACTATCGATTTGTAACGATAAAATTAAAATATAAAGTACCTTTTTTTAAAACTCGTATTAATTTACGCATGTACGAAATTAATGTCTTTAAGGAAACGTCAGCTGAGCGAGTACAGTGACCTGTAGGTAGTTGGTACGCAACGCAACGCCGACTACTACGTGAGTAAATTAATACGAGTTTTAAAAAAAAGATTCTTTAATTTTATCGTTACTAATCGATAGTGTTTCATGTACCGGATCGACCCTCCACGGGATTAAAACGATCAAAATTTAGCGAGTACTTCGCGGTGACCTAGAATCCTGAAATTTGGCATAAAGCAAGGTCTAATAGCACAAGTGTAGGAATAAATCTGAAAACTGTAAATATGGTATGGTTTTAATTTCAACTTGATACCACCAAGTTTTCCCAAGATAAAAGGTCTTGACAAACAGACACATGGTCATACGGACGGACGGAAAACAAAGTGATCCTACAAGGGTTCTATTTTTTCCTTTTGAGGTACGGAACCCTAAAACAGAAATAATATACATAAAGCTGTCTTGAATCGACATTTATCGCGACCTTTTACACTTTACAGTTAAGAAAAACAGTTAATTGTTTGTTTTTCGGCTATCTACGCAGAGATATTTGGAAAAATTCAATATACTTTATTCGACATTTGTCTGGTATCTTGTATACACACTAAGAGCGGGTTCACATTAGGTCGCACCGACAGTTTTATCGGGCCGACAAAAGTGTCGGATCCATATTGGCATATGTATTTCAATAGCGCCGTTCACTTATGGGCGACCTGACAAAACTAACAGAGCCGACACTTTTACCGGCCGGTCGGCATAATATTGGCGTACTGGCAAGTATAGCGCCGTTCATATTGGTCGGCGCGAAGGTCCACCAGCCAACCGCCCACCACCCTTTCACCAATTCCTCGCTGTCGGCACTCGATCCGGGCAATAAAACGACCGTGCCGACGGTGGTGTTCACATTAGGTCGGGTCGGCGCTATTGAAATACATATGCCAATATGGATCCGACACTTTTGTCGGCCCGATAAAACTGTCGGTCCGACCTAATGTGAACACGCTCTGTGCGAGAATTATGGGTATTCTGATGAAAATGAATGACTGGATGCTCAATGCAAATTAGTTTTAATAATTTTCGGTGTGAACAATATATTTTACAAGAAACAAGTGAAGACAAGTGACAAATAGAAGTGTCATATTTTTTCATATAATTTAGGAAGCTTGCAAGAAGGTTTTATCTCCAACATTTCCCCGGGCGTTGAAACCAATGGTTTCAACCAGATTCTGAAGACACAGGCAAAGGGCAGATTCGGTTGAATGCCCGTCGAACGACTCCAGTAGACGTCCGAATGTCAGCTACACGGGCGATACCATCCGTTCCTGGATGAACAGCCACGATCCGTCCAAGTCTCCACTTCAACGGAGGAAGATCGTCTTCCTTGATCACCACCAAGGAGTTCAGCATCAAGCCATCCTTGCAGGAACGCCATTTGGAGCGTTGTTGCAATTCTGCAACATACTCCTTGCTCCATCTGCTCCAGAAATGCTGGCGAAGCTGCTCGATCCTCTGGTAACGAGACAGATAATTGGCAGAGCTATCCTGGTAATCAGGTTGCGGCAAAGAAGTAAGTGGCCGTCCCACAAGAAAATGTCCTGGCGTGAGCGGAGTATAATCTGCAGGATCTGAAGACAACGGCGTCAATGGACGAGAGTTCAAGATGGCTTCAATCTTGGTTAGTGTGGTGTACAGCTCCTCAAAAGTCAAGTTACAATTTCCCAACACTCTCTGAAGGTGATACTTTGCTGACTTGACACCCGCCTCCCAGAGTCCACCGAAATGTGGGGTGTAGGCGGGAATAAAATGGAACCTTATTCCGTCGTTTGCTGCACTTTCACCCAAGGACAAACTATTTAATTTTTAAAAATTTGGAAAGGTCGTTGTATGCACCGACAAATGAGGTACCGTTATCGGAAAAAATATCAGCAGGTTTACCTCTCCGAGAAATAAACCGATACAAAGCCAGTAAATAAATAAATAAATAAATAAATCACCAACGAGCTCCAAATGAATGGCCTTGGTTGTGAAACAAATAAAAATAGCGACATACACCTTTACTAACCTACATCCACGGCCCTGGCGACTAGCACACATAATAGGGCCAGCGTAATCAACGCCTGTGCTTTCAAAGGGATAACCTGGACGAAGGCGTTCTCGTGGTAAGTTACCCATTAAGGGAGCTACAACCTTACCCTTCATACGGTGACACAAAACACACTTATGATAACAGGCTTTCGCCAACTTGCGACCTCCTATTGGCCAATAAGTTTCCCTAATGGAAGCTAATAATAATTGTGGGCCAGCATGCATCAGCCTTTTATGCTCAAAATTAAATAATAGTTTAGTGAAATCATGAGTGGACTGTAATAAAATAGGGTGTTTCTTACTATAAGCAAAATTAGAGTTATCGAGACGTCCTCCTACTCGCATTACATTATTATCGTCTAAATAAACATTAAACTTTAGAAGGGCGCTCTTTTTAGGTAAACTCTTTTTGTTCAAAAATAATTGGTATTCAGAAAATGACTGAATCTGACTCTTAATAATGACAAGAGTTAGTGCATCTTGTACCTCATCATGTGACAAGTATTTGGTTTTAGGGTAATGCTTTCTACATGACTTAATAAATCGTAATACGTAGGCAACAGATCGTACGAGCCGTGTGTAATTGGAATAACGCCTAAAATCAATTAAAACTTCAGGTTTCGAATCGTTTACAACATGTAATATGATTTTAGGTCGAGTCTCCGGTAACGATTGTAGTCCTGGGCTCGTAATTTGAGAAGGCCATTCAGACGAATCTAGTTTTAAAAAATCTGGTCCTTTCCACCACAGATCTGACTCCTGCAGATCACTAATATCCATGCCACGAGATATTAGGTCTGCTGGATTTTGATCTGTTGGGACGTGCCTCCAAGTACAGTTACCCGACTTATCCAAAACCTCAGCAACGCGGTTGCGCACAAAAGGGCTGAAGTCTGGTAGGCATCATCTGTAACCATCCCAAGACAATGGTTGAATCAGTCCAACAATAAACCCGACTGATCTTCACTCGAAGTGAGCTCATCACCTTCTCGTGAAGACGAGAACCGACTACCGCACCACATAACTCCAGTCGCGGAATTGTCGTAGGCTTGATGGGAGCAACTCGACTCTTTGCCATTAACAAGCGAGCCATGTACTCACCCTTAGCATTAACACTGCGAATGTAGACGCAAGCACCGTACGCGGACTCAGACGCGTCTGTGAAAATATGGAGTTCTAACTCCGTAAATGAATTGCAGACTACAAGTCGCGGAATGCGAACATGATTTAAAAGAGGTAAAGATTTAATAATAATCTCCCATTGTTTACAAATCTCATTAGGTAATGGTTGATCCCATGATAATTTATCTAACCACATTTTCTGTAGCAAGATCTTCATAGTAATAACAATAGGACCTAACAGACCTAAGGGATCAAAGATTCGCGCAATAACGGATAACAAGTCACGCTTTGTGTACCTAGTCGAAGATTTAGTCAGACCTATAGGAAACCCTATCTCATCAGTGCCGATATGCCAACAGAGACCAAGCAACTTTTCTGGCTCATTTTGTCCAATGTTCAAATCGTATGACGCAGGGACAGCATTCGACAATAATTGAGAATCATTTGACTTCCACTTTCTCAATGGCATACATGCCGACGCAAGCGCTTTGGTGACTTCAGTGCGAATGAACTTTACTTCATCTAAGTCATCCCCTCCGGTCAGCAAGTCGTCGACATAGAAGTCATGTTGGATGATTTCCGATATCTTAGGGTTCCTACAGTCGAGTCCTACTTGTTTAAGGCATCGTGTCGCAAGGAATGGCGCACTGGCCGTACCGTACGTGACGGTGTTTAATTGATAAACATTAATAGGATCACTAACATTATCACGCCAAACAATCTGTTGTAAATATCTGTCCGACGGGTGGACGACTATTTGTCTATACATCTTCTCCACATCCGCAGATAAAACATACTTGTGGACTCTAAAGCGAAGAAGTATAGACAATAGACCGTCCTGTACGGTTGGCCCAACCATCTGTAGGTCATTAGAGGACACTCCCGTCGAAGTAGAAGCACTAGCGTTGAAAACAACACGAAGTTTGGTCGTGGTACTCGACTCGCGTAAAACTCCCATATGTGGAATAAAATAACCCAAACATAAATTAGGTTTATTAATTTTTGTCATATGACCAAGTAACTCGTATTCTGACAAAAAGTCATGATACATTCTACTAAAGTTCGTCTTAACCTTTAATTTACGCTCTAAAGAATGTAAACAATGTGTGGCTTTATTAAAAGAATTTCCTAAAATTGAAGGATCTTTCTTAAGGGGGATGCGAACACAAAAACGACCATCAGACAATCGTGTCGTATTTGTAACGAAATTGTCTTCACACAATTTCTCTTCAGGCATATAAGAATTGGAAGACTTCGCATTCACCTCCTCTAATTGCCAAAACTTTGTCAATTCTGACTTGAGGTTTTCCCAGTCACCATCGCTGTCGGCAACCATTTTAGACATATTGCACTTTACGTCATTCGTCAGCAGTGAGATAGTATTCTGAGTAATTGGACCGGAAACTATCCATCCTAGACGGGTTTCACATAATATTGGTTTCCCGGTACCTAACTTTAGTCTTTGAGATCCTAACAAATCCCAAAAAAGATCAGCGCCGATTAAAATATCAACATCGGCAGGGTTATAAAAAGTAGGATCAGCTAAAGTAATATTCGAGGGTAAGTCGAAATCAGAAATATTTATCTGACGACACGGAACACTACTCGTAATGAACGGAAGAACAAAACAATTTAGTTCGAATACAAAGCTATCATCTAATGGCGTACCCTTAACCCGACATATTTTACCTACGTGCGAAGTGACGTTATTGATTCCAAGGATTGATCTATCTACCTGGCTAGTTTTTAAGTTAAGTTTATTGCACAACCTATCTGTTATGAGTGAAGACGTGCTACCACTATCGAGCACCGCGCGAGCGAGATGCACACACCCATTGTGGTCTCTTAATTTGATCAAAGCGGTTGATAACAACACATCTCGTTGCGTATGACCACACGGAGATGCAATGTTTGCGGATAAAGCTACGTTATTCGTTTCAGTCGTAGCAGACAAGTTATTCATCGAATTACCACTAGGTGTATTCGATACAGTGCCATTAGAATGTACGTGAACTAATGTGTTGTGCCTACGTTTGCATAGTTTGCAGCCTGGTTTTTTACATTTGTTAGCATAGTGTCCGGAACGAAAACAGTTAAAACATACCTTATAACTAGGTAATGATTTGAGACGGTCATCGTTACTCAATGCGAGAAACTGTGGACAATTATTTAATGTGTGATCGTTGTTATTACATTTAGGACAAGGTTTAGAAGCTGAGTCAGTGCTAGAATTGATAGGAGATTGTGCTACCATTGACTTGATCTTAGGACCTGATTTACCTGGTGATTGCGAATAATGATTGCGGGGGAGTTCCAGGGTCTCGATGAGGTCGGCTCGATTGCGTAAGAATTGCATAAATGCGTTAAACGTGATTAAGCCATCCTTGTCTATCCTACCTTTGCACTCCTCCCACTCACGATAGGTTTTTTGATCAAGTTTTCGTGTGACAATGTAGATTAAAAGTGTATCCCAGTGTTTCACAGGCTCCCCTAATGACTCTAAAGCTCGCAAGTCTTTATTTAACTGATCGATCAAATTCTTAATGGCAACAGAAGATTCTTTTGTAATTGATTCAATAGTAAATAATGAACTTATATGATTCTGAACCAGTAATCTTTTGTTGTCAAACCGATCACATAACAATGACCATGCCACAGAGTAATTACTTGAAGAAAACTCAATGGATTTGATAACTATAGCAGCTGTTCCCTCAAGTGATGCTCGCAAGTAGTGAAACTTATTGATTGCGTCTATGTCATCATTACAATGAATTAGGCTAGTAAAGGTGTCGCGGAATTCAAGCCAATTACAATATAATCCGCTAAACTTTGGTAACTGAATCGTTGGCAATTTAACCGGCTGCTTTATGCTAACACGAGTACTTTTACAACTTTCCATCGATTTATTATCTTTATTGTAGTCAGTCAGAATATTCTGGGCTCTAGATAAGGTTTTATAATAAATAGACTCAAACTCGGAACGCTGAGAATATTGTAAGTTGATGTCGTCAACAATGCATTCTAGACGTAACTGTACCTCATCATACTGCTCATACAACGCCTCTATCTTGCCCATGCGCAACTGCAACTCGGACACATCACAGCTAGATAGCTCCTTGTCCTTGAATGAGTCCAGAAAATTGAGGAAACTAGTCAAGCGACCTTTGAAGCTGCCTCGCTTCTTAATTAAATCCTTTTCCTCAGACATTCTGGGAGACGAGTGTTGTCAACCTGGCATTGATACAGGAATATAAAAATTAAAACAACAATATAATTTCAATAATTATACGCCTAGCTGTAGTCTATGCCCTTTCTGACTGCTAACTATAATTTATAACAATGACTTGTACTAATATCTAACACTCAAATATTTTTATTATGTCAAGATACTTGTTAAAAATTAATACCACTGTTAAGTAGTTATGTAATTAGTTACAGCTTAATATAATGTAAGTTTAATAATGTAGCAAAATAGCTAACTATACTGTTAAAAGTATGAGTTTAAACTTAACATTGCTGTTGAATAAAATACTAATCACAATGCAACAAAGTACCTAATGATTTTACTCAAACACAATATAATTGGTAATTTAATAAAATAGTACTGACCTTAGTATGACTACTTATATATACTACCTGAGTGTTGGGTGACGATATTAGCGTAATTATAACTGTACACCACTAACTAACTTGCTTGAAATCAATCCAGTTCTCCAGCAGTGAACTCATGAACCTCCATTCAGCGTGGAAGTCAGTCTCTATTCTTTTTCTTGAAAATAATCGCTGATCTTCTTAATTATATTTCATCCGGCTCGTTATGGACCATGTGCGAGAATTTTGGGTATTCTGATGAAAATCAATGACTGGATGCTCAATGCAAATTAGTTTTAATAATTTTCGGTGTGAACAATATATTTTACAAGAAACAAGTGAAGACAAGTGACAAATAGAAGTGTCATATTTTTTCATATAATTTAGGAAGCTTGCAAGAAGGTTTTATCTCCAACACGCTCTAAGACGAAGCGTTGAAAGGCCTTCCACGAGATGAACCGGTCGTTGTGGCGACGCTTGGGGGAGGCCTATGTCCAACAGTGGACGTCTCATGGCTGAAATGATAATGATGATGATGATGATTTATAATAAAACGTACCTCTTGATAAATATCAGGTATAGTCTGGTTGGAGTCGAGCCAGGAGTCGAAGAGGTCTACTGCTTGCTTCGTTACTGATGGGTTCTCCCACTCCACGCCAGCTGTTAGTAGGGCTCCGCTTAGCCATCTGCGGACAAAATAGTAGTATGATGTGGTATGTACCATCAAAGACACTTCCGCCTGACCACCGCTAAGGTCATTTTTGCTTGCACTCGAAACGTAAATTTCAAAGGGTGTGTTTGACGTCGCGCCGCAGGATTCGAGCGATTTTTTTTTAAGTGATCAGAAATGACCGCAATAGTACATACATGTGGCCAGATCTTAGAAATATGGGACCAACTCGGAAGCATAACCTTTCAATAAAAAAAAAAGAAATCGGTGACATACATAAAAAAAAAAAACATTCAGCCGAACTTAGAACCTCCTCCTTTTTGAAGTCGGTTAAAAACGACTTACAGCAAATCCTCGCCAAGTCCTGCAGCTTGCAGCTGTTCCGCAGAGTAGACCAGCACTTGTGATGGATGCAGGGTCTTCAGCAGCCGGCTAAGAGGGGGGCCGGAGTGAGACAAGAGCAGCAGCTCTCTCCACCAGGAGAGGTGGTTGAGGACTACCCTCCAGGGTGCCCAGTGGGTTTCTGTGCTGAGTCGAGCTGGAATAAAAAAAAGGTTTTTGTGAACCTCACTTGTTGCCACACTGACAATGCCATGAGTGTGAGAGTGTACCATAAATATGAGAGAGTACCTATGCCACGAGAATGAGAGTGTGTGTCACGAGTGTCTGAGAGTATGCCACGAGCGTATGAGAGTGTGCCACGTGTGTCCAAATGGAGACTAGCTAAGACTAGCAAGTCATTCTTAGTTAACAGCATTCGCTTTTATAATAAGCTGCCAAAGGCGGTAACAGAACTTAGTGAGGGAAAATTCAAAAGTCATATCAAGCGTGTCCTAACCGAAAAAGCATATTACAAGGTTAAAGACTATGTCGAGGACACGCTTGTTTGGCAATGACTACCTCTGCACATGTGGCCCCCTGGTAAATCATCAATATTTTGTCTATTAACTGCTCCACCTTTGTTTTAATAACTATATACACATTTTTTTTTCTCTGACACATTGCTTTTGCAACATTTTTATTTTTATTTCAACTGTCATAAATTTGTTAGTAATTTATTTTGTTTATATTTTATTGATAGTTGTAATTATTATATTATACCTTTTTTTTTTATATATATAGCCTCTTTTTGTATTGTAAATGTGAGAACACTGTATACTCCACGAACTCTTAGACTACTTCCTATTACGACTTACTTTGTTTTTTACTGAGAAAATTTTGATTGTGCTTTTGTGTACAATATTTGACTGGTCTACACTGTTCTTACATAACATTTATCAATATTGTAAAACAACCACTTTTTTAAAAGAGTAACCATGGAGTTTCTTGCCGGTTCTTCTCCATAGGAAACGACCAATTTGGAACCGTGCACTAACTTCTGACGTTTTATAAGTGCCCATGTAGGCCTATGTGAAATAAAAATATTTTTGATTTTGATTTTTTTTTGATTTTGTGCGAGACATTGACTGCTAGTGTGACAAAGTCTATTACGAGTGTGAGAGAGTGTGCCACGACTTTGAGAGAATGTGCCATGAGTATGAAAGAGTGGGCCACGAGTGTGAGAGAGTATGCCGTGAGTTCGAAATTCAAAATTCAAAACATTTTATTTCCATTAAACCTTTTAACTGTTTAAGGTTTATTTGAAAATAAAATGCTTTGAAATGTTAAGAAATTAGTCATTGTTTGTTAAGAAATTGTACATTTCAAAACGTAGATATCTATGGAGGAGAATGTACAAGAAAGTCCATGGTGTGAGAGAGTGTGCCACGAGTGTGAGAGTGTGTGATGAATGTGAGAGAGTGTGCCACAAGTGTGAGAGTGTGTCATGACTGTTAGAGAAAGTGCCACAAATGTGAGAGTGTATGTGTGTGTATTACCACGAGTGTGAAAGAGTTATGCCTCGTGAGTGAGAGAGTATCACACTGGTGATAGTGCCAAAAAGAGTCTCACTGTGTGAGAAATGTGTCAAAAATCATCAAGAGACTCACCAGCAGCCGCAATGGCTCTGCTAGCCGGCAGCCTTCCGGCGCGGCTCAGTACGAAGGCATCGTCTAGCAGTAGCGCCCTTTCAGTCGCTGCACCGCTAGCGTATAACTCTGCAGCACGTTGGGCCGCTGATTCTGCAGTCTGGGAATAGAATAGGTATAATAACAAATACGTTCTAAAAACTGAACAAAAAGACGTGTGGCACTCGGGGACTGCCGCGGTAAAGCTATTGCATAGCATTTTTATCAACTTATGCAATTATAATTATTTTATTTATGCAGTATTTTTTTTCCTTTGTTTTTTTTTCTTTGCTATTAATTGAAGTTACACTTTCACACATTGAATTGAATTTTGATTGGTTGTTCACTCATTTGTTTTCTTATCGGTCACCACGCTCAAAAAACAAATGAGTGGGGGGTGTTAGGTTATTTTCGTTACGGAATTTCTGGATTCGGTCTCCACGCTCAAGGCCCGCGATAGAAGCTATGCAATAGCTTAAAATAATATAGTTATATTAACTCTTTGAATGTCGTAATTAGAGACACAATAGAAGAACAATTACCTTATGTCGGACAGTGTAACTTAAGACATTCGAAAGGTTAAGTGCCGGTTTTTTTTGGCACCTGGCCTCCTGTTGGTCTATTGGTTGGTCTATTGGTTTGTCTGCTGTGCCGCAGGTCGTCGGTTTGATTCCCGCCCAGGACAAAGACTGTTTGTGTGTTGAGCACAACTATCATACAACGCCGTCTAGTCTCAAGCTAAGCAGAGCTTGTGTTATGAGTAACGACAATTGACATAAATTTCTAAATACGTATTGTAGATAAATTACACCTAGACACAAAACAAATGATCGTTTTCTTCACACATTTGTCCTGGAGCCCAAGTCTACTATTTTTATAAATTCGTCATTCCAATACGATCCCATTGTCATTTTGCTAAAAGTTTGTAATCTGCTAATTCATAATGATCGATCATTGATCGGTTCATGGCAAGACCATTATATTAATAGAGTTGTGGTAAAATGACAATATCGAGCTTATTAGAAGCAATGACTGCAAAATGACGTTCTAATGATAGGTGACTGATCAAAGAAACAGTCAAAATGTTTGCAGATTACCGCGTACGTAAGACATTCATTTGTCATTATGTACGAGATTACCATTCTGTGCCATTTCTTACAATGGAGTGTCAGTGGTTGACCATCGGAAAGTCATAATGACGCCATTATATTAGTAGATTACCAAAACTTGTCAAAATCAACAATTATGAAATCAATGATAGACTATTCTGACACTATTGTAATAGCAGACTCGAGGCCCTGGGTGGGAATTGAACCCACGACCTCCGGCATAACAGTCAGGGCCACTAACCACTAGACCAACAGGCCAGTCAAAATACTGGTATCGTACTGCTTTCGGTTAGACTAAAAGCGGACCCTGCAAAATTTTGATTTAATAATTATATGACTGTAGTACCTCTCCATCGGTCCTATCCTGCGGCGCCACTCGGTACAGCCCTCTCGCTCCAACGTTGTATCTCACCCATTTGTGTTTGCCCAAGTCTGGAATCACCACTGGAAGAGGGGGAAACCATTAGGACTGCTTAGACCGAAACATTAGAACTTAGGGTAGAGTTGGGTAGAGTAGGGTAGGGTAGAGTAGAGTAGAGTAGGGTAGAGTGATAAATAATAAATGATCTTTATTTTGCAAATAGGTTAAAAAAAAAAACACTTTTACACGTCAATTTAGTTTTCAGTCAGTTTAAACTAGATGAGGCCGGTGATTCCTAGTTGACTACCCTGAGAAGAAACACCGAAACAAACTCAGGGGTCATAGTTTCTTTTAAAGTAAATACAGTAAAAAACATGTAATGGTCAAATGGAGTAGGGTGGACTACGGTGTATTGGGTCTACCCTACGTTGGGTAGAGTAGGGTAGGGTAGAGTAGAGTAGGGTAGAGTAGGGTAGAGTAGGGTAGAGTAGGGTAGAGTTGGGTAGAGTAGAGTAGAGTAGGGTAGAGTAGGGTAGAGTAGGGTAGAGTTGGGTAGAGTAGAATAGAGTTGTCAGTTGATGGGAGCGATGCCGTGGACAAGAGCTAGTACATAAATAAATACGGCATAAGAAGGTAGGTCATACTGTGGTGGTTTTTCTTTAAGGTGGGAAATCATCCAATGACTTCTCTCGTTCTAGGGTGGAGCGAGAAGGCGAGTCAGACTTTTACTGACTAAACCCACCTGTGCAGCAAGCAAAGGGCAACTAGAGGAGAGTTGTTCCATGCTTTCTAGGTTTCTTTTTAGGATCTCCCTGTGGTCCTCGCGGGCATCGGTCCAGCAGGCCCTACAATTTTGCTGAAATTTTTATGAGGCGCGCTTGGATGCGGACGGCGATCTACCTATTGCTCGTCGTCCATAAGTCTATGCCTTCGGTGGCCGAGAATCGCTCTGCGACTTTGGTTCTAGAACATGTTTCACT
This sequence comes from Mythimna albipuncta, assembly GCA_929112965.1. Taxonomy (NCBI): domain Eukaryota; kingdom Metazoa; phylum Arthropoda; class Insecta; order Lepidoptera; family Noctuidae; genus Mythimna; species Mythimna albipuncta. The sequence goes on along the minus strand of OV815985.1, from coordinate 5,079,926 downwards.
ATGTTTTCCTTCACCGTTTTGAGAGCAGTGGTTATGAAATAAATTACACAGTAATACGGTTGGCTGGGATTGAACCCGCGACCTACAACTCGTTAGTCGGGGCCGTTACCACTCGACCACCATTGCTTTGTTTAACTGCAGGAGTGAATAATAGGCTCCTAATAAACTAGTGTGCCTCACCATCAACGATTGCATCACTGCTTACCATCAGGTGGGATCGCAGTCATGCACTAGTTTATATAAAAACAAAAAACATAGGTTACTTACTCTCTGTATCGTTCATCCATATCAAGTGCGTGACGTTTTCAGCCCAGCGTGATACCCGTGTTTTGTTATCGGTGTCGTACCTGGATAAAAACAAAAATAAACTTTGCAACACTTGCTCGAAGATCCGTTATTATCCCTACCATTTTTAGGTAATTTACTGTTTTTCGCACTAGTGCAGAAAAGTGAGCGTTCTTGCCCTTACCACTATAAATTACATTTATCGTATCAGGCTGGAAGCTAAGCGACCCCTATGACTTACGAGTCGCGCGTCATCCCCCTTTTATTTATACTTATAAGTTCGTAAATGTATTGAAAAACATTGTTTGATACCTACACGTGAAAATTTAGTCACTGTAGCACTCAGCTCAGTAACACCCTCGCCTACGGCTCGGGAGAATTCCGCTTCGGTCGCTATGTGAAACTTTCTGCTTTTGTATCAAAATGTGCTATTGTTTTTTCCTGATACACATGTAGGGTAGTTATCAAAATTATAGCATTCGAGGATTTGATTTCAACAGTAGGTATTACCCACTAAAACTTAGTTCAAACAAAAAACCGATGCTTAAAAAAAAGGGAACGTTTTTTTGTTTTTTTTTTTTGCGGTCCAAGTTTTTGACACTGACAACTTTGTTTTAACTTGACAAATGTCAAGGTATTTTGACAGCTGTCACTTACCAAGTAAAAAAAAAGAAAAGAAGCTATTTTGTGTATGTCAAATTTCTTTCTTTCTTTGTGACTTACCAAGTAGCGTTATGGTAGTTATGCGTGACGTTCTTCCATGCGGTAATGTTCTCCCTGTCATCGTCATCTACGTCTATCGGCCCCACTACAAAGGTGACAGGTATGATCCATTTGTGGGGGGGCGCTTTCGTGGTTTTGGCCACGGGGCGCCTTGTCGTTGGTGGGGGGGCTGTAGTAGTGGTAGAGTTGATGTCTTCTTCGGAGTCTGTGAGGTTTTCTGGAGAAGAAGTTGAAATGATATTTTAATCTACACTAATACAATAAAGAGGTAAAGTTTGTTTTTTTGTTTGTAGGAGGTAATCTCTTAAAGTACTGGTCCGATTACTAAAATTTTAACACCGATAGAAAGCTGCTTTATTCCTGAGTGACCTAAGTTATATTTTATGTACGCGGGCGAAGCCGCGGTCAAAAGCTAGTACATTATATTTTCGAGCCGTTTGGGGTTGAAACTCTTAGATTATTATCATCATCAGCTTTTTTAATGTTCTCACCGCTGGGCCTTGGAAATTTCCGTAAGGCCGTAATCCACCACGCGGGCCCAGTGCGGGGTGGTGAATGTCACACGTCTTCAAATTTTCGGTTCTAGGACATGCTGGTTTCCTCACAGTGTTTTCCTTCACAGTTTTTGAGAGCAATGGTGATGAAATAAAGTACACAAAGTAATGAGCCTGGCTGGGTTCGAACCCGCGACTTACAAAATTGATTAACTGTATTGAGTGCTGTATAGCAAATAAATAGACAGAAGATTTCTAACCAGGTTCATAAAACAGTTCATCCAGATCAGCTCTCAGCTCCAGCGTGAGGAGATAGTTCACCATCGGAGGCTCCGGGTCAGGAGGTTCAGCTGTCATCAGGAACCTGAGGACAAAGGAATATAGGTCATTAGCATCTGAAATTAAGTTCCTTTGTCCTCTAACACTAACGCCTACTGGATAGACGCGTAGCTTCAAAGACGCGTATTCGACATTATACGCTTGGTGTACGCCTGCGTGAAGCTTTCGTACTAAACTCTGGCTTACTGTTCACGGCCGCGTAAGAAACTAAATGCCCGAATTTTTGAATTTGAGCTAAATTATTACATAAATTAAAGAATTTTAAATACTCCCACGCTGTACTATATTAACGCGATGACTATTGGCGCCCACAGTGGGACTATTACAGTCTTCTAAAATATCTTTGATTTTTGCTGTCATTTTGTTATATTCATTTATTATTAAAAACTTATAGGTTCGTTTTATAACACTTTTCGAGTGCTGCAACACTTCGAGATAATTACAACATTAACATAAAACATTTGATTTTAAAACACATAAAATCACTTAATCGTCACTGTTTAAAATGTCAGAGTAAAATAATAATTAGAGTTAAGTTAACAATAACACGGAATAAGTAATAAAAATAGGAATTGATAATTACATTACATTATAGAAATAAATTAATGTCTAATTGAATAAATTCTATTCATTTATATTTATTTACAACTTAAAGCAACCAAATATATACATAATAAACTAAAATTAAATATTTAAGTATGCTTAACCTAACTATACACACTAAGGGCTACTTCCTACTAAAATATGGCGTCATAAAACTCCTCCGCATCGCTGTCGACTGGAAGTGTGCCCAAGAGGCTGGCGGCATTGCCACGTTGAATGGCAATGCTTAATCTCTGACCGAGATAAAAACCAGCCCTTGGGTCACGCGAAGTGTCAACTAAACGTCTTGACAGCTCTTTAAACAGTATATGAGCACTCGGACCCCACGGCCCAAGAGTTTCAACCCCAAACGGCTCAAAAATATAACTGCCGACAAGGTTGTTATATTTCCGCCGCTTGAGGTTCTCCGCAGCCGCAGCGGCAGCACCAGCACAGCACGATGAACTAGGAAGATGGGATGGCGCAAGAGTGTCGACACAGGTAGCGTCCCACACTAAAGGTCTACCCAACTTCCATGGAAATAAAGACATACCGTCCGGTCTCTTACCATCGTCGCGTGCCAGGCCATGAGGTTCCAAAACAGCCGGAACGCCGACGGTGACAAGGGCTCGTCGGATAATGTCGTTAATATTCGCGTGCCGCGCTATGCGTCCCGCACTTCGACTGCATGACAGGCCGTGGTGGCCGAGGCTGTTGACAGCTTCGCCACAGTGACAGCGATGAGGAGAACAACAAGGAGCGCCAAGGCGTAGGGCAACAGCTAGGCGGAAAGTAGTATCGTCGAACAAGGTGCCAATATTCGACGACGGCAGTGCGTGAAGCCAAAGACCTGACTCCCAATTTCCTACAGCCAGCAGGCGCGCCCGCTCCGCAGTCGTAGCAGATGTTAGAATTAGGTTTTCCTGAACTACTCTGCAGAGCGGCTCATCCCACCGTCTCTGGGAAGCCGGGTTATCGGGCGGATTTGTATTCGGGCAAGCAAGTCTCCAGGCATCTATAGCCTCGATGAAGAATTGAATTAGATAAAATTGGTTTAAACTAAATTAAAACACAATAATATAAAATAAGAATTAAATTAAATGGCAAGGACCTTTACATTTTTGGCATTGATAAGTCAAGAGAGTTTTCTTAAACTTTTGTTTCTTTGTCATGTAGTAGCGTAGCTCAGCTCGCGATAGGCTTCGTGTTGGGATCTATCAGATAAGGAAAAACACGGGACTGCACACTTCTATATTTTTCTTTACTCGCAATACAACATTTTCTCACAAAAATAACTACAACACTGAAAAAACCACACACTTCTTTTCTTTCTACAAAATTTAAAACCTATTCTAGAAATGAAAAATCCTTAAAAGTATATTTGACAGTCCGTTAGCTATATAAAAAAAAATAACTTGTGCATTCTCCTTTCGATATCACAGTATTATACAATAAGAACATATTTCATTTGAAAAGCTAGAAAAAAGTATGCAAAACCTCACCCGTCCTCACTTCAGTTCTCCAGCAGCTGATGTTTAGCGCTCAACTTGAGAGTATCTAACTAAATAGTGGGATTCACATATGTAGTTAGATAGTCCCACACTGTGCTATATAGATGAGATGACTAATGGCGCCCAGCACGGGATTCCTTCTGCATAAACATTTTTTCTTGACTTTCGTTCTTTGTGTTCTTCAATGGGTATGATCATTTAAGCAAATATTAAAAAAAAAACATAACGCGTTAAAAGTGGTTACATACTCAACTAAGTATATAATATCTTTTGTAAAATCGTGGTATCAAAGCCTTTTCTTCCCGCACATTTCCGAGTACCGAAGACTTAATAGTTATGGCTAAATACCCTTTAAGCTAAGTTAAAATAATATTTTGCTTCATTCATTTGTACTTTATCTGTAACGTAAGTCAATTTTCACTTAATAAACGATATAGAAAGTTCAAACACAAAATCATAAAAAAATTCACCCATCTCTTCTCCAGGTCTTCAGTAGCTGATGATTATTGCACAACTTGAGATTATCTAACTATATAGGTGACTCACATATGTAGTTAGATAGTCCCACACTATGCTATGCAGATGAGATGACTATTGGCGCCCACCACGGGACTCCTAATATCTTCTATAAAATCGTAATTTTCTTCTTTTATATTTTCGCAAGGGTAGCGGAAACTAAATAGAAACAGCTAAATGTCCGTTAAGCTAAGTTAAAATAATATTCTGTTTTTTTTTTCAGTTGTACCTAATCTGTAACGTAAGTCATTTTTCAGTTAGTAAGTGATATGAAAAGTTCAAACATAAAATCATGAAAATTATCACCCATCTCTTCTTCAGGTCTTCAGCAGCTGATGTTTAGCGCACAACTTGAGAGTATCTAACTAAATAGTGGAATTCACATATGTAGTTAGATAGTCCCACACTGTGCTATATAGATGAGATGACTAATGGCGCCCAGCACGAGACTTCTTCTGTATAAATGTTTTTTCTTGACTTTTGTTCTTTGTGTTCTTCAGTGGGTATGATCAATTAACCTTTTGAATGTCTTATGTTACACAGTTCGACATAAGCAATTGTCTTTCTATTGTGTCTCTAATTACGGCATTCAATGAGTTAAGCAAATATAAAAAAACAGCGCTTTAAAAGTGGTTACGCACTCAACTATAATCATTGGCGCCCAACGTGGGACTCTTCCTACCTTCTGTAAAATCGTGCTTTTTATCTTTCAAATTTCCGTAGGATTACCGAAAACCTAATAGTTATGGCTAAATATGCGTTAAGCTAAGTTAAAATAATATTTTGCTTCATTCATTTGTATTTAATCGGTTACGTAGGTCATTTTTCACTAAGTTAATGATAAGGTCAAACATAAAATCATGAATATTCTCACCCATCTTTACTCCAGGTCTTCATTATCGGATGATTATTGCACAACTTGAGAGTATCTAACTATATAGGTAACTCACATATGTAGTTAGATAGTCCCACACTATGCTATATAGATGAGATGACTATTGGAGTGACTCCAACACGGGACTCCTAATATCTTCTATAAAATCGTCATTTTCTTCTTTTATATTTTCGTAATGGTAGCGGAAACTAAATAGTAATAGCTAAATGTCCGTTAAGCTAAGTTGAAATAATATTCTGTTTTTTTCACTTGTACCTAATCTGTAACGCAAGTCATTTTTCAGTTAGTAAGTGATATGGAAAGTTCAAACATAAAATCATGAAAATTATTACCCATCTCTTCTTCAGGTCTTCAGCAGCTGATGTTTAGCGCACAATTTGAGAGTATCTAACTAAATAGTGAGATTCACATATGTAGTTAGATAGTCCCACACTGTGCTATATAGTTGAGATGACTATTGGCGCCCACCGCGGGACATCGTCATTTTCTTCTTTTATATTTTCGTAATGGTAGCGGAAACTAAATAGTAATAGCTTAATGTCCGTTAAGCTAAGTTGAAATAATATTCTGTTTTTTTCAGTTGTACCTAATCTGTAACGCAAGTCATTTTTCAGTTAGTAAGTGATATGGAAAGTTCAAACATAAAATCATGAAAATTATTACCCATCTCTTCTTCAGGTCTTCAGCAGCTGATGTTTAGCGCACAATTTGAGAGTATCTAACTAAATAGTGAGATTCACATATGTAGTTAGATAGTCCCACACTGTGCTATATAGTTGAGATGACTATTGGCGCCCACCGCGGGACTCTTCCTATCTTCAGTAAAATCGTGGTTTCAAAGCTTTTTCTTCCTTTCTGAGACTAAATAGTTATAGCTAAGCTAAGTTAAAATAATATTTTGTTTCATTCAGTTGTACCTTGCCCATAACAAAAGTCATTTTTCACGAAGCAATTATTGGAATGTCAAACATAGAATTATGAAAATTCTTACCAATTTCTTCTTCGTGTCTTCAATAACAGACGATTGGTGCACAACTTGGAAGTATCTAACTAAATAGTGTGTACTCACATATGTAGTCAGATAGTTTCACACTATGCTATCTTCTGTATAATTGCGGTTTTTAGGAATTTTCTTTCTAAATGTATCCATGTGAATGCTTACAGACTAAGAAAATGTTGAAAATGGTTGGTTAAATCTAAATGGGGATATGGGATTTAATTTTTTTTTTAATATACTATGATCCGTTTAGATTATTCTCACCCATATCTTCTTCAGTTTTTCAGCAGCTGATGGATAACGCACAACTTGCGAGTATCAGAGTATCTAATTAAATAGTGGGATTCACATACGTAGTTAAATTAGGGTTGCCATAAATCCCCAAGACACTTACAATTTGAGGGTCCCTTATTTTTAATATTTCCTGTGTTCTTCGGTAAACACGTCACATCACATCGCAAATTAAAAAAAAAAAAGAAACTTTAAAACAAAACTATTTGAGATTTTACAACTTTTTATTTAAATTAAATGTTCTCATTTAAGGAAAAAAAAAACACGAATATTCTTACCCGTCTTTTCTAGGTCTTCAGCAGCTGATGATTAGTGCAAAACTTGAGAGTATCTAACTACATAGTAAGATTCACATATGTAGTTAGATAGTCCCACGCTGTGCTATGTTGAATTGATGAGTAATGGCACCCATCACGGGACTTCTTCTGTCTTTTGTATTATAATCTTCGTTTCTTGACTCTTTTTTCGGGTTATCACAATTTATTATTAAAAATAATATTTAAGAAATAGAAATAAACTGATTTGGTCATAATCTCCAAATAATACCTTAAAACAGTATGTAAAAAATTGCTGTACACTCATTCTGCCTTCATTTGAGTTTATGTTTATTAAAATATATTAGTTTGATTAAATGTTACCTTAATATATTTGTCACAAAAAAAAAAAACTAAAATATCAACAATACAAAAAAAGAACTAACATAAGACCTAAGTTAATTCCCAAGAAACATCCAAAAATATTACTTGTTAGTCTATAAAGACTAACAAGACAACTTCCATTTTAAGATAACTTCCATTTTGTAACGATATAGTGTAATTAGAAATAAAAACAAAAAAAATAACTTACAAATATTCTCACCCATCTTTTCTTCATTTCTCAGCAGCTGATGATTAGCGCACAACTTGAGAGTATCTAACTAAATAGTGAGATTCACATATGTAGTTAGATAGTCCCACACTGAGCTATATAGATGAGATGACTATTGGCGCCCACCGCGGGACTCTCTTTTTCTGACTTTTTTCCTTGTTTCCTTCAATGGATACAATTATTTATTCTTAAGAAATTCTTGGTTTTTCTATTTTTACCTTTCGAAAAGATGGTATCTCTTCTTCAGGGCTTCAGCAGCCGATGGTTAGCGCACAACTTAAGAGTATCTAACTAAATAGTGAGATTCACATATGTAGTTAGATAGTCCCACGCTGTGCTATATTGATGCGATGACTAATGGCGCCCAGCGTGGGGCTCCATCTATCTTCAATGTGTTGGTAAATTCTTAATTTATTAACATTCTGTCCCTGTTTTTACGGTGACAAGAAGAAGAAGAGAGAAGCATAGTCGAATATATCGTTAATAGAATGTTTAATCACGGTGAAAATTAAAAATTTCAGCAAGTCAGTACCTCAATTACATCATATTTTTTTGCCACGAATCAGTTACAAACGCCCACATACATTATTGCCTGTAAAGGGTTACACTGTTGACACAGACAAAATATTTAATGGTACACACATAGTATACTATAATATTTCAGATAAAGTTAAAATATTATAATAACTTAATCGAACATACAAATTAAGATACGATAATATTATTTTTTTTTAACGAATAAGACATATATTTACTTGGTAATATTAATGACATACCAAATCTTTGTTCACTAATTTGAACACCGTATAATGAAAATATTGTAAAAGGCCACATATTTTTTTAGAGGGTAAACGTACAGCTAAGAAACAGAATAATAATATGCCTAAGGCATTAAGTCCGCCTTTGTACATACATATGTACAGACACAACACAACACAACAGGATGTGTTGTACATGCAACACAAGTTGCATGAAGTTATTAATAAATAAATAAATAAGTAAATAAAGTGGAGAATAATAAAATAGAAACTGTCAATTGAAATTGTGCACTGAATTCTGACGTTTTTTAAGTGCTCTATATGTCTAGCTACGTTTTTTTTGTCATGATCCGTTCAGCACTACCACTTACAAGCGAAGACATAGCATTACCACGTGGAATACATTTTTTTTTTGTACAGATACCGAGGGAAACGACGACGTTCGCGCTTGATTTCGCGCCATTTCGGTTAAGCACCAATCGAACGGCGTCCGTCGTAGATTTTATAAAATAATGAGCGTTTTATTTATATGGTATGTATTCAAGAACGTAAATATAAAGTTCTTCATAAAGTAGGTAGTCTGTAAATATCGAAAATAAGCAAACTTTTCCGTAATTACCTATATACCTAAAGATAGTATCTATACAAAAGTAATAAAACACAAAGACCCACCTCTCTTGTTTCAGCAGCACATCGTTGCCCAGAGACGAGGCACACAGCAGAGGGTAGCCGGGTCGCTCGCACCAGCCGTCCCACGCCGCGCCGCTCACGCCATCGTCTGTGCCGTCTCGCTCCAACGCACGCCAGAGGTCCCTAGGTTGGGTGAGATAGCAATAGCATCAAATATTTTTGTAAAATCTAACTTCACCGTACAATGGGATAAGAATTAAAAAAAAAATAGTTCCTAGTTCCTGAAATAATGGGGGTGGCTGTTGATAAAAAAACTAGATAATGTTTGTAATGTTTGTCCTGTATTTTTGTTTATGTGATGTACTCACAATATAATAAACTAGCTTTTGCCAGCGGCTTCGCCCGCGCACATAAAATATAGCCTATGTCACTCAGGAATAAAGTAGCTTTCTATCAGTAAAAAAATTTTAGCAATCGGACTAATTCTTTGAGAGATCACAACCTACAAAAAAAAATAACTTTATTTCTTTATTATATAAGTATAGATAAATAATAAATAAATAACTCGACACTGACTAAATGTAAAAATTGATAGAAGAAAATAAAATGTCTAAGTGCGAGTGGGACTCGAACACGAAGGGTTCTGTATTGTACCATTATCTATACAACATTAGACATTAATAGGCAAAAACCAGCCAAGTGCGAGTCGGACTCGCCAATGGAGGGTTCCGTAGCAGCAAGTAACATAATATAAAAGTTTTTGTAGTTCGTTGTAACTTTGATCGATGTTTTAATAATAATGTATTTTTTTAGATTTATGACGTATTCAAAAACAAACTACTTATTAGATCTCGTTTAAACCAATTTTCGTTGGTAGTTTGCATGGTAATGTACATCATATATTTTTTTTAGTTTTGTCTTTCTTTTATTTTAGAAGTTACAGGGGGGGGGGCACATTTTACCACTTTGAAAGTGTCTCTCGCGTAAACTCTTCAATTTAGAAAAAAATGAAATTAGAAACCTCAATATCATTTTTGAAGACCTATCCATAGATACACCACACGTATTGGTTTGATAAAAAAAATTTTTGAGTTTCAGTTCTAAGTATGAGGACCCCCAAAATTGATTGTTTTTTTTTTCTATTTTTGTGTAAAAATCTTAATGCGGTTCACAGAATACATCTACTTACTAAGTTTCAACAGTATAGCTCTTATAGTTTCGGAAAAAAATGGCTGTGACATACGGACGGCCAGACAGACAGACAGACAGACATGACGAATCTATAAGGGTTCCGTTTTTTGCCATTTGGCTACGGAACCCTAAAAATACGTTTGTTTTATGGGATGTTAGGTAACAGGAATATATCGTCTGTGAAAATTTCAATTTTCTAGCTATAACAGTTTATAAGATACAACCTGGTGATAGACAGACAGACAGCAGAGTCATAGCAATAGGGTCCCGTTTTTAACCTTTTGGTACAGAAAGCAAAAAATTAAAGTGCTTCGTAAAAGTATTCTATAAATAACTCACCTTGCATCAGCACTAGCAAACCGATGGTCCCGCAGCAATCGCGCGAGTGCGGCTCGACCGGCAGCTTCACCCGCCGCTTCGATAGCCATGCTAACTATGGCTGCTCCCTAGAAAAAGTTAGATTGGTAAAATTAATCAGCCTTTTAACCTTTTGAATGTCTTATGTCTTTCTATTGTGTCTCTAATTACGGCATTCAAAGAGTTAATGTTCCCACTGCTGGGACTCAGGCCTCGTCTCTAGGAGAGGCAATGGGCCGTAATACACCACGCAAGCCCAGTCCGGGTTGGTGAATGTCACATGTCTACGAATTTTGGTTCTAGAACGTGCCGGTTTCCTCACGATGTTATTATTATTAAACGGAAATCAGCGTGCCTAAAAGCGGTGGGATAAGAGCGGCTTTTTCGAGTACGTGATTTGAAAAAACTATCATCCTCAGATTTTGGTTCTAGGACTTAGTAAACAAAATAAAAAATAAATCTTTAGAATCAATTATTTTAGTAGCCAAATACTGCGCATCTTTAAAACGAAAATTGCACTCTAATGAACTCGTGTTTTTAATTGTCATTTTTTGGTAAGCCTATAAATCTGATTATCACAACCCATTCTCTAATTGTCAGTCTTTGTTCCAATCGTTAATGTTCCTCGGTAATTGATTCGCAACTTTTTATCGAGTCAATAAGTAAGTACACTAAAAACTTTATGACTGCTGAAAAATCACTTTGACTGGCCTGTTGGTCTAGTGGTTAGTAGCCCTGACTGCTATGCCGGAGGTCGTGGGTTCGATTCCCACCCAGGACAAATGTTTGTGTGATGAGCACGATCATTGGTTCTGTGTCTGGGTGTAATTTATCTATAATATGTATGTATTTAGAAATATATAAGTAAGTTTATCAGTTGTCTAGTACTCATAACACAAGCTCTGCTAAGCTTTAGACTAGACGGCGTTGTGGAATATTATTATTATTATATTATTATTATTACTTTTTTAAATAATAATAATAATAATAAATTCATTTATTTCAGGCTAGAAAACCTGTAGTAAAATTACAGTTTGAAAAAGTAAAGTTAAAAATTTTAGATAGTAATTTTATAAATTCAGATTTAATAAAATGTCAGATTCAGTTCGATAACATATAAAATGTGAAATTTTGTTCAATAGGCTAGTTGCCGTAAAAAATGTAATTAGTCCGTCGTTTAGATTAGGTATTCAAAAATAAGAGACACGTATTTTTTTTATTTGTAAATTAAACCAAAAATGACAAAGACATAGCCCATTAAAGTTACGTGTAACGTCACGCCGTGCTGCATTTTTTCTTTGTTATTTTATGTTTAATTAAAAAAAAAGAAAAAATACGTGTAAAAATATATTTTTATAATCTAAAATACGGACTAAATAAAGTGTTATTATTTTGACCCTGGACACTACCCTACTAATACAATGTCAGGTTTAGATCAATAAATTAATAATACAATGTCAGATAGATAATAATAATGTGAGATTCAGTTATAAAATGTCAAATTTAGTTATACACCCCTACTTTTTAGTATATATTAGTACACAAGAAAATGGGGCTTGATCTGTACCCGTTACTGATCATAATTTTGTATCCAAAAGTAGAAAAAACCGAAATCCTAAAATTGACAACGAAAAGGTAAATTCGTCATAGATTCAATCATACATAACAATTGCTAGTAGAAAATACTGCGGGCAGTGTTTTTCCATTTTTTCGTCATTTATTCATTCATAATCAATAGCCTGCACAATATTTCCATAAAGTGAGAGACATTTTGGGATAATCACAAACGCTAATAACTTTGCTGTTTATGAATATTATTTATTGAGACTTTACTAAGGGCTTTTCTAATAAGGCTCTTTTAAGTTTTTGTACTAATTAAAAATTTGTGGTGTATAGTGCCACTTTTGTTTTAAAGGGTGCAAGTAATAAAAACCAATATGTTACCTTGTGTAGAGACAATTCATCGGTAGCCGCTTCAATATCAGCCCGCTCTAATCGTGGTGACGCGACTGCTCTAACGGAGTTGCTCGAGTCCAGCCTGAAATCAAAGCATTTATCAATTTGACTTGCTTCCTTACAAGAAAAAAGAAAGCAGAGTAACAGAGTCGCACACTTGCATTTATAATATTAAGTCCCACGCTGGGCGCCAATATTTCATTACCAGTATTTTTTTTCAACAAGTGGGGAAAGAGTAAACTAACCGTATGAAACTGATTGCTAGTAACTATCTGACATCCACAACCAAGTCACATGATCGTTTATTATTATCATCATCATAATTTCAGCCGATATACGTCCACTGTTGGATTTAGGCCATCCCAAATGTCACCACAATGAACGATCCTGTGCGTCTCGCATCCTTCCATCCATCATTGGTTTTCCGCAACCTTTACCAGGTTATCGGTCTACCTTGTAGAAGGCCTTCCTACGCTGTGTCTTCCGGTACGCGGTCGCCACTCCAGAACCTTTCGGCCCCAACGGCCATTTGTTCTGCGAGCAATGTGCCCTGCCCATTGCCACTTAAGTTTGGCAATTCTTTGTGCTACGTCGCCAACTTTAGTTCTCCTGCGGATATCTCCATTTTTGATTCGATCACACAAGGAAATCCTGAGTATAGACCTTTACATTGCCCTTTTGGTAACTCTAAGCCTTCTGATGAGGCCCATTGTGAGCGACCACGTTTCGAAGCCATATCTCATCGTTCATACTTTCGAGTAATTGTTCGTCATTACCAGTTGCATCTGAATACTACCATTTTATATGAAGCAACTACCTATCTAAACTACATCCACTTACGATCATAAAAATTTTAGGCTTGTTGGGCGCCACAATGGTTAATGGGCGCCCAACGTGGGACTATTAAAATGGCTTCTACCAAATTTCCCATAAAGTCTATGAAGATAACTGAACTCACCTCAGAGCCGGTAGCACATGATCTAGAAGCAGAGCATCAGCAGGAGGCTGAGCATCGGTGTGCGGTGGAGACGGGGCCTTCTCCGCTAGCACTGACGTTAGAGCTTCCAGCAACCATTGCGAAGACCACCAACGGGGAGATACTGTGCCGCCGAACCACTGACATAAAATATTAACAAGCGTTTCAAATATCAAAATAACGTTGGTACTATCGCGGTCATTTCTGCCTGAACACTTAAAAAAAAAATTCGCTTGAATTTTGCGGCGCAGCGCCGAACCAAACCATTTGAAGTTTTCGGTTCAAGAGCAAGCAAAAATGAACTTAGTGGTAGTCAGGCGGAAGTGTCTTTGATGGTACAAAGCTGTACTTAGCCCATTAGTGACACTTCTAGTCACAGGACTGTGGTATTACGTAATCATAAACAACAACTTTTGTTCTATGACTTTATACAAAACATTATTTATTTGACTAATTTTTTTAAGATCTCACACATTTCAACTCTGTATTTTGCTACACATATTGCGTCTGTCTGACGTAACGCAAGCGCATCAAGCACCCGCGCCACCCGATCCCCGCTCCCCTCCACTATTGTACTACCGCTTGCTTCACATGGACTTCGTAATATTTAGAACGTTTAATTTAAATATTTTTTATTTTTATATGAAAATCTGATAAACTCGTACTTTACTAGATTTTTTTGGTAATGATTTTTTTTTTATTTAGTCTTCATGCAACACAAAGTACTTATGCGGACTTAATGCCTTAGGAATTCTCTGCCAATCAACCTAGGGTGGTGCAGATAGGTAGGCGCATAAAAAGAAAATTTTATTATGATTAAAAAAGTATGTACATTTATGTCCTTTTGAATGTCTTAAGTTACACAGTTCGACATAAGCAATTGTCTTTCTATTGTGTCTCTAATTACGGCATTCGATGAGATATTTAAAATACACATACGTATAATATATTTAATATAATATATAATATACTACATATATACAGTATTACTATAAAGTAAGGACAGAAGTTTTGAGACGATTCTGGTATGATGTTAGTAACATAGTCCTGGTTTGTTGCCAGTGTTTTACAAATAACGCTGTTTAATAATTTTTGGTCAAAACTCACCTGTTGCGCCAGTAATCTGGCTATAGTCTTTGTATCCGAGAGAGTTGTAGGTGACAATGTAATCAGTCCCCAGCCTTCTGAGTAAGGATTGCCGCCTTCTACTACCACGATATCTAGAATAAAATAAAAACCAAGTCAGTACATAACCATATAATGGGGCCACGGGTAGTTACTGAGGCCACAGGTAGTGTTACTGGGGCTACAGGCGAGCAGTGCTACTGAGGCCATAGGTAGTGCGAAAGTGAAACCCAGGGTCCTGGGACGAAAGCAAAGAAAGAACCAAAAAGTAACACGGTTTGTACAGAAACTTAAATTTATGCGATAGCGATAGCGAAATCTTCCAGACAACCTTAGGATGGATAAGAACTTAAAATAATACAGGGGGTAGTCTGTGGTGTACTGCTAACAAATTGATCAAACACTAAGTATATAAAACACAATACATAACTCTAATTATATATATAGACATATACATACATATTATAATATGTTACACAATTTCATTGAAAATCAGAACTATGAGTAAAGAAGTAGCGCTGGTGGAAGAAATTAAATTAAGTAGAACTAGGATAGCGTTACAGAGAAAGAAAATGGTCTTTTACTTGATATTTGAAGGAAACTAGTGACTGGGCTTGCCTAATTGGTAACGGCAACGCGTTTCACAAACTTACCAGCACAGCAACGCAGCGCGCCGAACTAGGTTTTTAGTCAGTAAAAGTCTGACACACCGCTGCTTCGCCCAAGAGCGGTAGATGTTATAAGATGATTTTCCCAACCAAAAACAATTCTTCTTCCTTTCAAAAACGATCCTTGGCCCCAGTAGGCTTCGACCCTGCTGGGCCTCTACGATTTGCTGACAACTCCTTGAGGCGCGCGTGGAATAATATGCGCCGTCGACGTCTTGGACTCGGTCCAGACGGTTACCGGACGATCTGACGGCGAGCTACTCATTGCTCCCCCTCCATCACCCCAGCTCCGCACAGGGGACTGCCTGTAATGCCTATTGTGTGGAGGTACTTATTCAGTGTGCTGTGTCGAGTGATGGTCCCCGCCATCAGGTGCAAGGTTGAAAAAAGTTTGTATCTATTCCTGCATTAATACACAGTTTAAAACAAAGACTATATAAATCTTCATTAAATCTTAGTGGTTACTTACCGAATTTTGGAAGAGGGTAGGATGTGTTCAGCTCGAAAGCAAAGTGTTGCAGCGTCTTTTGCACCCATTCCAGAAGAGGTCTGTGGAAGAAGAAACAAAATTTGTTCACCATAGGCGTTCTGTCACACAGACTGATAGCTTCATAACCGCTTATTTGTAATTGTACGCTCTTTTACACTTTATCGAAATGATACCGACTTCGACGTTGCCGGTTTGTCGGCAGAGCTTTATAGTTCTGTATGTAAGCTTCACGCAGGCGTAAACCAAGCGTATAATGACGAATACGCGTCTATGAAGCTACGCTTTCGATATAATCTGCAAGCTTAGCCAAGTTGTTATTCTGCAATCGTTAACGCTGTTGGCTGTAACTTGCCCAGGGAGGCTGGTCTTGCTTTAATAATAAAATTAAAAATACACTTTTTTATTAATATAAACTAGTGCTTGACTGCGATCCCACCAGAAGGTAAGCAGTGATGCAATCGTTAATGTGGTGAGGCGCACTGGTTTAAATCCTTAAACCCAAAGCGAACTCCGGCGTTTGCTCTCTCATTGTCTTTCTATTGTGTCTCTAATTACGGTATTCGAAACGTTAAAAATGGTTTGTCTATTTCTTTTGGCACGTAAAATCTACTTGTCCCTTTCAGCCAGAGAAAACAGTTGAATAAAATAAATAATTAAAATGCTCTCCGGGATTCAGAAGGCATATCTATACTAAGACAACGCCCTAAATCCTGGAAATAGCACTACCTACGACCACTAATAATAACAATATAAAACTAGTGATTTACACAAAAAAATGCATAAATGTTACTATTAACTTTACATGTATTCTCATTTAAATTCCGTTCCTTGGTGACGAAATCACTAGCTACCAATCCGCCATTTTGAACATCTTCACTTAAACAAGTAACCATAATTTTGTCCGAACTTTTGTGATTACAAAAAACGAAAAATGCACAAAAGTTACTATTAACTTTCAACCTGTAATCTACATGAATTCTCATTTATATTCCGTACCTTAGCAGCAAGAACACTAGCTACCAATTCGCCATTTTGAGTATCTTCACTTGCACAAGTAACCATAATTTTATCCCAAATTGACCACTTTATCTTTAATGAAAATGTTGACCTTCTATAGAAAAATGATCGAAAACACTTTATTTTGTAGATACTAGCTATCTAAGCTAAATAATTTTAACGTAATACACGAATCACTAGACGCACGATCACGAGTGGCAGATTTTTCTTTCAGGGCGTTTCCAAAGTGCATTCTGGTATCATCGGGATAGTTCGGTTTTGTTCGGGTTTGCCTCGGCAAGCCCTACGCAGCTTTTTGACTGTTGCACTTCGTGTATTTCCGTTAGACTTCGGTTGCATTCGAGTTCACTGACTTGTACCCCGGTAGCATTAACTAGTAACCTAATTTACTAGAAGAGCAAGGAATGGATTTTGCGATAAAAATATAAGTACACGACTTCAACACAAAAAACTAATAAAAAGTGCAAAAAAATCGTTTCGTTTCTTCGTTATTTAACACTTCTGAAATCAAAGTTACTTTGCACTTTTCAGTGTTTTTAAGGTTCCCGACTTATGTCAATTAAAATGAAACCCTTACTTACATGATCACTTTGTTGTTCGTCTATCAAGACCCTTTTTCTCAGAAACCCGAAAACCCACTCCTATCCGCTTCTAGGCATGCAATTAACAGTTTTTCATACTAGTGCGAAAAGGAGCGCGAGCTTGTTCCTGCCACAACTTATTGTATGTATCGTATCAAAATTTTTTCTTTCTTTCTACCAAACATCTGCGTGGTTAAACCCAGATATTACGCCATTGCCATTTTGATAAAATAGGACCGGAAGGCGACTCCTACATATTTTTGGGAAAAAGAAACGAAAATAATGACATATTGGCGCCCAACGTGGGACAACTAAATTGACAACAAACTAGTTGCTACTAGAGGCTTCACTCGCGTAAAAATAGAAAATTATCTAATGTAGTGGCACTCAGCTGCATTTGGCTAGACTTGAAGGCAACCCCAACATATGTTGGAAAAGACAACGGAGATAACTTATTGGCGCCCAGCATGGGACCGCTAAAATTGCCTTAATGCAAGAAATGATGTGGAGGTTAGAAAAGCAGTCACTCCATAAGAAATACTGATACTTAGCTGTATCCAGTTAGATTGAAAACTGCCCCAATATATTTGGAAAAAGGAGACGCAGATAATGGATTTATTGGCGCCCAGATGGGACGAGAAAGAAAGAAATAAGAAAAAAGAAAGAAAGATTTCTTTCTTTCTTTCTTTCTTTCAGATGGGACCACTAAAATTGCCTTAAGAGGCTATTTTTCCATTCAACTATCGACAATATCGCACATGGTTTAAAAGCTTGTTGCTTCATCTAACGCCATCCAACGTGATGTTTGATGAAGAGGCAACACGAAAGAAGAGAGAAAACACCTGAAAACTCTCTTAGAACTCGATGATTTTGTGATTTATTAGAATATTTCACAAAACTTGTTCCAGTAAATACATGTTTTTTCAAAACCCTTAAAAGTTTTTGAGAAAAATAATTATAATAAAAGTAATAATAATAAAAGAAGTAGTAGCAGAAGTAGGGGTAGTAGTAGTAATTTTTTTATATATTTAATATATGAGTAGATTATGGAGGGCCAAAGAACACGTAAAATAGCAGATATTCAGAGGACTTTACTGGTTTAGTTTTACACTGTATGTTTAGGCTGTCTATTGCCACTTAAGTTTAGCGATTCTTCGTGCTATGTCGGCAACCTTGGTTCATCTGCGGATATCCTCATACCTGATTCGATCACGCAAGGAAACTACGAGCATAGACCTTTCATCACTGGCACTGTGAAAAATGAATAAAGATTATTATGAGCAATAACTTACCCAGATTCATCCAAAATAACTTGCTGATCACTATACAAGCTGATCTCCGGGGGTAACTGCTCCTCCTCAGGTGGTTCCGAAGTGCCTTCGGGTATGATCGTGGATGCTTCGGTAACGTTCGGTGTGGCTTCGGTAGGCAGTTCGGGTGCCGCTCGACGTTGTAAGCGACAGACGGCTAGAGATATCATATGCGGTGGCATTGGAGGTGTTACTGCGAATTCGTCTTGTAACTGTAGAAAAAAAATTAAATGTGAACCAATAAAGAAAATTACTAGTGTAGTAATCTCTGCAAAAAATATTACGAATGTTTTAAAGAGACTGACAAAACGAAATGTGGGTATTCTTCAACTGATCGTGCGGGTTCTGCAAGCCTTTTGGGGAAAGAAACTTAATATAGTGGGTATTTAGAATGCATTTAAAACACTCACCAGTCGATGTCCCAGATAGAATCCAGCTTCTTCCGTCGCTACTATCGGCATATTTGTTAAAGATACATGGAATCTGTGAAAAAAGAAACAAGATATAGAAATTTCCAGTCTTCTTTATCAAGCATGGCTCAATGGTTCATTGGTTGGCTATTGAGCGTCGACAGCAGTCACACCGCTCTTGAGCTTTTCGCTTCACTTCTCTCCATTGACAGTGAGCACTTCTCTCCATGTCAATCCAATGGTCGTTGCTTCTGCGAACACCGTGTGTCGCCAGGTTTGCCGAGGGCGGCCATGCTTCCTTTTCCCTTGAGATTTAGCATATAACTAATCGGAATCTCTCCTAAGCATGTGACCAATCCATCTCCACTCACGACGTTAGATCTGGAGGTCGATCAGCCTTTCGTGACATTTCTCCAAAAGCTCTACGTTAGAGATGGTCTCGGGCCAGTAAATCCCAATCGGTAACTTAATATAGATTTATGATAATTAGTTCCTCACCTGTCTCTGACGATGGTTATCTTGAAGGTAGCTCTAAAATGAGGTTCGTCCAAGCACGGGAATGCTGAACGGGCGTGAGTCAGCCAGAAGCGGGATACGGCGCAGCGGCTGTAGATAAAAACACAATATTCACATAACCCTCTTAAGGTGTGTAATTGTAATCCAACATCCCAACCAAGGTGACCTTGCTAGTTGCAATCCGTGTAGACAGCAGTTGTAATGCATCGCCTTCAACGCCCTTGGTTGGGACGCGCGTTTTCCCAAAAGTGTTGGCACGTGGATTAAATCCATGTAGCCGCAACACAAACCAAATATGCAAACCAAGATCACCTTGGTTGGAACGCTAGATTGCAACCGTGTGACCAACCCATTAACCCGCATCAGTTTATATCGCGCACATCGAAGGACTGGAACAATATGTCTGCTGCGGTATTCTTGTCCAGAAATCAGAAACTTTATTTCAAATATACCAACTACAGGCACTTTTGAACTGTCAAAATATCGGTCAGACAAAAAAAGTGAAGCTTTACACGTTCCAAAGCGTACTATGTCTATGAAGAAGAACGTGCAAGAAGCTCCAATTATAATTTAAGTGAAACGATTGCATCACTGCTTACCATCATATGAGATCGCAGTCAAGCACTAGTTTATATCAGATTACTAAAAAAAAAACTAGTGCTTGACTTCGGTTCCACCTGATGGTAAGCAGTGATGCAATCGTTAATGGTAAGGCACACTAGTTTATTATGAGCCTATTCACTCTAGCCTTAAAGATATCTAAATTATAATGTATTTATCAATTAAAAAAGAGACCTAACTCAAAAAAGAAGGTATTTGAATATTATTAATTATTTCAATAATGAGGTCCAATTTTTAAATACCCTCTTTTTGACTTTGTTCTCTTTTTTTATTAAGTGTGCGTTGTTTATAACATTGGATGATTATAGTTTTCGTACGCAATACGCAGAGTGGCAGATGGTCAAGGATTTGAACATTTTTGACACTGTTTTTAATAACGTTGTGCATGTGTCCAAATCTTTTTAAGGATGTTTTCACCAACCCACTAATTTGATTTCTTTCATTTTATACAGGCTACCAAATACAAAATTTTATTTACACACAATGGACAATTTAATTTAAATTAAAAAAAAAAAAAATTATATTGCTTTATGAAGAGAAAGTAGAACAGTATATCTATCTATAAAACGTTCGTAGCTGGACATGGTTATATTTTATTTACCCCTTTTTTTAAGAAAAATCATCTAAAGAATAACCCATTCATGTCTACAAAACCACACCCATACCGAAACCCCTCAAATTGGATTATAACAATGTTTGGCTACACATAAATGTGTACTCGTATGATAACATCCATAAGCTGATGCTGCCGAAATGCACAGGACTGGTGGTTCTGACAACACTTAGGGTAGGTATAGACCTACCATTCATTTTTGCTGGAAAACGTCCAATGATGGACATAGGTCCACAGACAGACAGACATGGCGAAACTATAAGGGTTCCTAGTTTACTACGGAACCCTAAAAAGGAACAATAATGATTAAGCAACAGTCACCAGAGGCCGGGAGTGGTTTTGTGGGGTCCGACATGATCAGGAGTCTCTCAAGTTCCGATTTGACGTAAGTCGCTTCGTCCCTTGTCAGGTCTCTTGAGGTACGTAGCAGAAATGATATTTTAACATTTTAAAAGTTCTATACTAACTGTCTATGCGTTCCAGTCAAGAAGAATCCTCGTTGCTTATCACTTCGCTCCAGTTTTGTGATGAATCGAAGACTTAGCGTGTAGTTGTACTTGCGACGTAGTTTTTCCTGCAAAAGATAAAAAGTATTATAATAAGTCACATTTAAAGCTAAGGCACCAGTGTATCGAATATGGTACAACTCAAACAAGCTACCTTAAACCTTATTACGTAAAAAAAATGTTTAAGTTAGCTGGTACCGAGATGTACCGAATTGAAATATCGAAACACTGGTGCCTGAGAGGTTAAAACTAGATTCTAGATTACTAGATTAGATAGTTATCGTGTAAATAGTTGCTGATTAATCAGTTCTTCACTCCATGTAGAATACTGGTATTCAGATACATCCAGTGGCAGCAGACTGGAAGTCTTGAACAGCTCTCACTTCGACACATTCGTGTCTCAGAAATCTTCAACTACGAAGGTCTATTTGTATTAGTCCCAGGCTGGGCGCCATTTCAGTTATTGGCGCCCAACATGGGAACTATCCACTAACTATTACTATCAACTCAGGATCCCGAAAACTTGGCACCGGCCTTGGTCAAATAGACAGTAGCTCCATGTAAAATAGTAGAATGGCCAAGCTGATTGACTTACCTTGAACTCAATATAACTCTGATCAGCCTGAGGATATTCCAACGTCTTCGCGACCTTGGGTCCTAACGAACCACCTGACTTGAAAAGCGCACGCTCCGTCACGTTCATATCTCGCACGTTGAGGACTACGAAGATCGTGTCGCGGTCTACTTTGAAGTCTATTGATACTTCGCCTGGAAAGAAGAAATAAAGAAATTGAGTTACCATCAAGATTTGTGTTATGTTTTTATATTTAAGTCAAGAGTGAATAGGTAGATATTAAAAAAAAGAACATAAAAGTTAAAACCGACAGATGAAAAAGAAATATCTAGTTATCTCACCTCTCAATTCTCCAGTCGTCAAGTTAGGGTGCAGCCACAAACTGTAATGTTTGGGTATTATGAATGTTGGAAGACGAGCGCCACGCCACGGGAAGACTGCTCCGTTACTTGCTATCCGTTCCCTGTAGTAAACAAATTTTATTTTAGTTTGATTTGATTTATTGATTTTGATTGTAATGTATTTGATTGGGTTTTATTTCACTGTGGTATTGGTGTCGCGATGATAATTTTATACTCGTATGAAAATGGGAGTGAGTATTTTGACCAGAATAAAAAATTATGATTGGATTACTCTTAGCTCCAAAAGAGCTTAAGGAACTGTTTTTATTGCCTGTTCAGTTTTTGCTGTTTGAGCTTTTGAGAAGCTCGTGGTTTGTAAGTTGAACGTAAAATTGTGTAAGTACGTATTAAACAGTACCTACCATCAAATACACTTCCGCCTGACCACCTGATAAGGCAAAAATGATCACCAATACGTCCATAATATTCGATCCGACCAGTCCCTTGCTACCTTTCCCAGCGACACCCTAATTCGAGTTCCGTATTACACAAAGTGTGCTCGCGAGCGTGTAGTCACTTATTAAGTCCGGGCTGAAGGCTTCGATTTGTTTAATGTCACGATGGGCAAAGTTCACACCTTATAGGTAGAAAAAACTGGGCTGATTCCCTTGAGATTGTCGAAATATACGTTCTTTTGTGACATAAACAGCCATATATTTTTTTCGTTAACTTAGAAATTTATTTTTTCACAGCTTCAAAAGATCACAGATTTGAGTACCTATTTGATTTTAATTTCAACTTGATACCTTCACGCGTTTTCGAGATAAAGGGTCTTAACAAATAGACCGTTAACAAAGCGATCCTGTAAGGGTTCCATTCTTTCCTTCTGAGGGACGCAACTCTAAAAATAGCACACTCACTTGTTAGAAGCGGCAACGCTTGCTTCAGAGTCCGTTGGTGGTTGTCCTGGTATTAAAGTAGACTCTCCAGCACATGGGCAGTCTGTAACCAAAGTAATTTCTTTATTAATCACTAGCCTTTGCTCACAGCTTCGCCCGCGTACATAAAATATAGCCTATGTCACTCAAGAATAAAGGTTTCTATTGGTGAAAAAATTTTAACAATCGGACCGGTACTTTCAGAGATTACCCCCTACAAACAAAAAAAAACATAAAACAAACTTTACTTCTTTATAATATTATAATATTAGTGTAGAGTGTAGATTTCGATCAAAAAAGTATGATCAAGGTGTTAGCTATCATATAAACAAGAAGTATTTAATAAAAGGCACACGAATCACGATGTTCCGATTTGGTCCCATTTGGGCGCCAATAAAGAAGTCATATAAAGGACCTGACCAGATATTATTGGAAAATGCTAATGAGACGAAAAAATTCCAACCTTGTAGATGATCTAGATTTTATTATTATAGACGTTCAACCATAAAGTCACTGGCTAGCTTGAACCGAGTCCCATTTGGGCGCCAACTAAGAGATCATTTTTCATTTGAGAAATGGTCTTTGTCGTTTGTTCGAAATGTGATTTTCGTTTAGGCACTTAGACATAACAGGCACTGGTGACTTTGTCATCGTGACTTTTGACAAAAAAGTCATGGCGCTTATGAACCCAACATGTAGTGCGCGCACTTGAAGACGTGACCGTTGAGTAAAAATGGGTGAAAACATTATTGTAACCGTGACAAAAGTCACCAGTGCGCGCTATGTCTTAATCTTAACCTCACTCTTACGCCTACTGCTATTATGCTCACAATAATAATAATATTGTGGGGTACGTCGCTATTGTGTGGAAAAAGAGCAGTGGCCAGCACACATCACAATTTATTACATTTATTGGTTTTAATTCACCGCCAAGGAGGCCTCCACTTGAAGACTGAAAGCTCGGCGAGCCATTATTCATAACAATTAATAAACGGCGTTTTTTAACACAATTAAGTATTAGTTATTCATAAATGTGTTGAAAATAATACTAATAATATCACTTTATTCCAAGTTTGCACTCATAGAGTCGTTGGTAACAATATTAATTTAAAACTATGTTAGTAGCTATAAAATTTGAAATAAGTACACTAAAATAAATTAAATTAAACACAAAATGTCACCAAATAAAATGTTATTGATCAAAATTAGTTAAAATACACAAATAAACGACAATTTAAATGTCATGGTGAAAATCGTCGTTTCATGTCCGTGGCAATTTTCATTGAAGATTTTCTGCTCCAAAAAACACTCTGCCTTCAGCTTGGGCAAGTACTTCACCTCGACTATACACCACATTTTTTTAATTAGTACACATACTTAAAGGGCTTATAAGAAAAGCCTTTGTTATTTTATAAGTAAAATCTAAAACAATAATATTCATAAACAGCAAAGTTATGAGCGTTGGTTTATGTCCCAAAATGTCACTCAATTTATGGAAATATTGTGCAGACTATTGAATAATGAATGAATAAGTGACAATTATTAAGGAAAAACACTGTCCGCAGTATTTTTTACTTGAAATTGTTATGTTTGATTGATTCTATGATGAATTTACCTTTTCGTGGTCAATTTTAGGAATTCGGTTTTTTCAACTTTTGACAATAAAAATATGATCAGTGACGGGTTCAGATGGAGTCCCATTGTTTTGTGTACTAATTAAAAACTAGGGGTGTTTTGATTCGCCGTGCCCTCGTGGGTGCGATCGGCGGCGGAGACCTCTCGCGCCAGGCCTTGGTTGAGGCCATGGTCCGGAGGAGGAGTGGCAGGCGGTCGCCGACTTTTGCGAAGCAGTAATGCTCGCAAAGGAGGAGGCCGAACGCATCAGGCAACGGCGTTATCGCCGCCGCCGTCGCCGGGATTCTGATTAGATTTCCGGCCAACGTAGACGCGGGCTTGCGGACTGTGAGCAATGAGTAGCTCGCTGTCCGGCCGTCCAGTAACTGTCCGGACCAAGCCAAAGTCGTCGACGGCGCACACTGTTCCCGCGCGCTTCAAGGAGTTGTCAGCAACAGCAGGGACCCAGCCGGGTCGAAGCCTACTGGGGCCAGGGTTATCCGAAAGGGCGCTCGAGCCCCGGTATGAAGGCTAGAAGGAACAGGGTGGGTCTTTTAGTCAGTAAAAGTCTGACACTATCTCCCGCTCCGCCCAAGGGCGGGGGATGTCATGCATGATTTTTCCCACCATAAATAAAAAACCGGCCAAGAGCGTGTCAGGCCACGCTCAGTGTAGGGTTCCGTAGTTTTCCATCCGTCACAATAAGTGTACCCACTTTTGAGTTTAAAAAAATGCTTGCCTATACGACTATACAACAAACTTGGTCCAGAAATTATTTTGTAGAACCCTTTTGTCTTTTTGTACAAAAACTGTTCTTTCCATCAAGTTCAAAATAATTTTCCTAGAAAGTCCTTATAAATTTCTACTTTTCAGATTTTTTTCATTTTTTCTAAACTTATGGTTCAAAAGTTAGAGGGGGGGGGACGCATTATTTTTTACTTTTGGAGCGATTATTTCCGAAATTATTGACATTATCAAAAAATGATTTTAGTAAACCCCTATCCATTTTTAAATACCTATCCAACGATATATCACACGTTAGGGTTGAAATTAAAAAAAAAATCACTTCCCACTTTACATATAGGGGGGCTACCCTAATAAAACATTTTCTTCCAATTTTTATTTTACCACTTTGTCAGCGTGATTGATATAGGTACATATTGGTACCAAATTTCAGCTTTCTAGTGCTAACGGTCACAGAGATTAAGCGAAGACGGACAGACAGACAGACAGACGGACAGATAGACATGGCGAAATTATAAGGGTTCCTAGTTGACTACGGAACCCTAAAAAGGGGTGTTTTGATATTACTTTACACTTTTGATCTAAAATTACTTACCGGGCTGTGGAGTAGCATACACCACGATCAGCGCAGTGGCGAACATAGCAGAGAACAGCACTGCAGTGAGGCACAGCGCCCTCCGCTGGGAGCACACCGCCACTGGAGCATCGCGGAGCTCACGGGCTTCACGCGCCTTATCCGTATCTGAGGATGAGATGGATAGTTTTTTTCAATACACTGCCTCGAAAATCTGCTCTTATTCCTACCGCTAACTGGTACAAAAAAGTTTTTTCCACACTAGTGCGGAAAAGTACAGTTTCCACGTAGACATATAGTATAGTAGTAGAAAGTTAGTATAGTATAAATTATAAAAAGTGTGTAAAAAATATTGCTTACCAGCCAAAAACGCGACATCGTCCAAATCCTGGTCCACCATATTACGCCAAGCTGCTGCTAAAAGAAAACAATTTCATACTGTAATGGTATGTAATGTAGATGGTACGGTCACGTTATGAGAAGACCAAACGATCACGAGATTAAAAGGTAAACAATGCGGATGTATTAGGGCAGGTGGGTTTATGTGTTCCGGACCGTGTGGCGACGATGACAGCCATAGCTGATGGCGGGGCCGCGTGCTCGAACCAATCTGTTACATAGCTACTGACACGGACATATTCTGTTGTTCTTTGAGTGAATTTACAATAAATGCCTTATTTGTAATAAGTTATAAACTAATTTAAATATTATGATATATATATATAAATAAATTTATGAATTTATAAGTAGAAAACAAAAAGTCCTCTATCGCATTAGGTCACCCTGCACCTGTAATGATAGTTGTATGTTGGAAATAAATAAATAAATAAAAGGTGCCTCCCCTACAAGAATGGCCCCCAATCACCTGGCTGTCAAATGTCCAGAAGGACATGAAAGTATTGGAACTTCACGAACAAGACGTTCGAGATAGACATAAATGGCGTCGCATGATTGGGAAACCCGACCCCACTTAAGGCCGCGTTTACACGACACGCGCACGCTCAGCGTACGCCACCCACGTCCAACTCGCATTGAAATTTTTTAATAAGAATTTGAGTCTTATAATCCATCAATAGATCTCAAATTGCGTTTAACGAGGTCTACACGCACACGCCAAGCGCACGCCTCACGCCAACCCTGCTCTCGCTCTGCCCACGTTCTGCACCCTCCCCGTTACTGTCTTTTTCTTTCTTCCATTGTTTATACATATAGAATATAATTAGAACTTCGTTTAACCTAGTCAAATCCATTTTGGTTTAAGCGTTCACACGTTGTGACTCCTGGAAGCCACTATGCCTGATGAATGGTCCGGAGCGAGGAGGAGTAGCAGGCGGTCGCCGACTTCTGCGAAGCAGTAATGCTCTCTAAGGAGGAGGCCGACCGCATCAGGCAACGGCGCTCTCGCCGCCGCCGCCGGGATTCCGATCCCGATTTCCAGCCACCGTAGGCGCGGGCTTGCGGACAGTGAGCAATGGGTAGCTCGCTGTCCGGCCGTCCGGTAACAGTCCGGACCAAGCCCAAGTCGTCGACGGCGCGCGCTGTTCCCGCGCGCCTCAAGGAGCTGTCAGCAACAGCAGGGGCCCAGCCGGGTCGAAGCCTACTGGGGCCAGGGTTATCCGAAAGGGCGCTCGAGCCCCGGTATGAAGGCTTGAAGGAACGGGATGGGTTTTTTAGTCAGTAAGAGTCTGACACTATCTCCCGCTCCGCCCAAGAGCGAGGGTTCTCATAAGACGATTTTTCCCATCGAAAAAAAAAAAAAAAAATAGCCTGATGAACGAAGTAGTCCAGTCACTAGTAGTATAAGTGGACGCGAGGCGTGTGCGAGGCGAATGTAGCGCGTGTGTTTAAGGCGGGCACCACAACGCGTGCGCGGGTGCTATGCGTGATCGGCGCATGTCATCTGAATACGGCTTAACGGGATGAACGCGAGGCAGAAGAAGACGAATGGTTTGTAATGAAGATAACGTGAAGATCTTAGATTTGATCACTTCATGATCTAATAACTAAAACCGTTCATATCAAAACGTTTGATGATATGCCAATCCTCTTTTGGCCATATCCCGCTAATAGCGCCGCGCGTCCCCTTAGGGACCATCTCCATGAGCGAGAGAATCGCGGCGATATTATCGTCGTGCCAGGTGTTGCTATACACACTAGAACGTGTCTCTGTCTCCACACGGCGATATTATCGCGGCGATGCGACGAGTGGATGAGTGCGAGTGACGCGTCGTCGTAACGTCGCGCGCTTTGTGCTACTGGCACCGGGCCTTCCGCGCAATCCCCACGGGACGTAGCGACAGCGCTGTCAAACACAGGTCATTTTTACGTTGCCTGTCTGACAAGTATCGTGTTGAACAACGCCTCGTCGCGAACACGCGGCGGTTCTGTGAGGATTCATCGCGTACACGCGGCAATTCCGTAATGATTCGCGACGATACGCTGACGGAATAATCGCTCGTTCACGCAGACTACCCGGCTATAGAACAATGGACTCGTCGCGAGTCTCTCGCTCTTTGGTCCCTTATGCCTTGATCACACGTACCGAGACAGTGATGTAAGCGAGTTGTAGAGATAAATGGTAAGCCGAGCACTCGGCGCTGTGTTTACACGTACCGAGTACTCGGCCGAGAGTACTGTCTCACCCGTTTACTCGGTACGTGTGATCAAGGCATTACGATGCTGCCCCGCTCGCCGCGCCGTTAGACAAATATACTAAATGCGCCTACCTTTAGCAGAACCGTTTCTGTCGGCCTTGTACTTGCCGATGGGCTCCATTTGTATACCGTCCATCTCACGCCGACACCGGCATGCCGACGATCACCTGAGAACAAACGCAGAAATGTAAAATAAAATATGTAAATATGCGTGTATAGCTGTAAAGTCCCACGTTGGGCGCCACTATTAAACCATGGTAAAATAGTGGCGCCCAACGTGGGACTTTTAAAATGATCTCATATTCTAAACTAATCAAATAAATTACGAAATCCTGCATCTCGCAGTGAGAATCAGTCATGTATTTTTGAAGCATGCAGACTTATAGCGCCAAAAACAACAGTTAATACTGTGAAGGAATTATTTAAATCTTTTTTTTTTTACAATTTATAGACTCGCGTTTGACCACAATCTCACCTGATGGTAAGCAATGTGGCAGACTCCGGCAGGAAATTCCATTCCTTAACTAATCAAAGCTAAGCTTAGCAAATCGGACCAAAATTGACGAAGATACAGCAATTTTAGTGCGTTAGTTCCAGGAACGCGCCCGAGAATGAAGCGACTCACTGTGACGTCATCTGTCATGTCTCCACCGGCGAATGAATAAGATCAAGCCGTTCGTCGCACGCATCATGACAGATGACGTCATTGTGAACAGTCCAGTAAGAGAGCGCGTGTCTAAGTAGCCGTCCAGAAAAACTTTAATATAACTACCATTTCTTGACGGATTTCAATAATTTAAACAATTTAATGCTCAGTATTTTTGATAAAAAACACAGTCAATTTGTTTTTCATTGTAATGCTTAGATGTAACACTATCAAGTCGACACTATAAGATCTAGTAAGTCGACACTACAATAAAGTTCTGATTAGCTCTATTTCACCGAGATCGCGTCTTTTTCAATGATGCCACATATTGTCCAATTGCGCACACACTTGAGATACAAATCTTTACCAATTTTACATCCACTCGGAATTAATTTGCGAACAATTAAAACAACCAAATTAATTCCGAAAAATCCCGTCAAAAAAATAACCATTTTTTTTCACAAACGAGAACAAACTGAAACTTTTACAGAAAAAAAAAGTGACGAAGGCAAAAAATCCATTCAGCTTCACATTGAAAAAGTTCAAAGCGGCTGCCAAGTGCTCTATGGGAGCAGGAGCCGCAAATAATCGAGTAATTACTCCCCACTCCAGTTTGTCTGTGGTTCTAGTTTGCACACGTCATTTCCTGCTGAGCGTCGTAACTAGTTTTGGTATGAAAGAAAAACAGGGGAGCGAATGGAGGCTGAAGAGGAAAAATGAGCGCAACTTTAATTCCGCCTGCGGAATTATTTCTGTACGTGATATGATGTATTTACACAGAATTTTGATTTAACCTGACTTTGAATTATTTGTAGGGTTCATCACCATCATCTTGCCTTTTAATGTTCCCACTGCTGGGACTCAGGCCTCCTCTCTAGGAGAGGAAATGGGCCGTAAACCACCACGCGGGCCCGGTGTGGGTTGGTAGATGTCACATGTCTTCGAATTTTTGGTTCTAGGACATGCCGGTTTCCTCACGATGTTTTCCTTCACCGTTTTGAGAGCAGTGGTGATGAAATAAATTACACAAAGTAATGCGAATGGCAGGGTTTAAAACCGCGACCTGCAAGTCCTAAGTAGGAGCCTTTACCACTCGGCCACCATTGCCCGAAAGGAAAATACGGATCCCTTATACTCTTTGTGGTCCGTTCGTTTGTCTGTCCGTCTGTCACGACCCTTTATCTCGGAAACGAGTGCAGGTATCGAGTTGAAATTGAAACCATGTATTCAGGTCTGTGGTCCCTTGAAGCTGTGAAAAAATCAAACTTCTAAGTAATCGAAAAATAAAAAGATATGGCCGTTTATGTCGCAAAAAACGTATATTTTGATACTCTCGAGGAAACCAAAATTCATAGTGTACTTCCCGTTGACCCAGAATCCTAAAATTTTATATAAAGAAAGGTCTTAGCAAACGCATAGGAATAGATCTAATTTAAGGAAAATTTGTAGTTACGTGAATGGCACACGTGTGTGTAGTATAGTTCTACCTTTAGTCACAAAGTAGATAGGTACAGAAGTCAATCTACATACTGTGTGCGCTCTCACAACGCACACATAGACACCGCTCATGAACACGATAGCACTCGGAGCTCGATATCTCGGAGCACCTCGGCCCACTCGTCTAACAGTTCCGGCTCAAACGCTCATTAGTGTGCGTCCACCGAGCGTAGGTATAAAAAGTGAAGTACGTACATGAGATTGTCTTCTGTACCTATCACTTTATGCTTTAGTGTCGAAAAGGACAACCATTATTAGAGATGTCAAAAATTGTACAATAACCATGTCACAGCCGTAGGGGCTGATGACTATTAGGGTCATGGCGAAAAGTATGAATACGAGGAGTATGGGATAGGGGTCTTTAAGTCAAGAGTGAATAGGTTACTTCTACACACACCACCACATGACCACATCATCGCTTACCATCAGGTGAGATAATGGTCAAACGCGATCCTATCAATAATAAAAAATAACGCATTTCTAGTAGTTCAAACCCGAAGCTCGACTTGGAGAGGGTAGCGAAAATCAAACACTGGACTGGTAACTAATCGCGTATATTGAAACGTAGTACCGAACTGAATCACAATTTCACAATGTTATACTGCTCTTAAAAAAAAAAAACTTTTTCTAACTTAGGCTACGGGCGGTAACGAAACCATAGCGACTTCTAATTCCATCGACGCCAACGCCATCTATCGAATTCGTGGGTACTAATTTCCCAGTATTGAATTAACGGTGAACGCTATGATTCCGTTACCATTTTACTAACGTAAACACTAGTGTTAGATAATCATCACTCACGACTTCTCAAAATTTAAATAATCATAAGCTTTATAGTCTGTTTAAAAAGTAAAACGATTTGGGTCATTATTAGGGCAAAATGAAATCTGATGTAGTCAACACTGGTTCAATAATCAAGGTCGACTAAGAGATCTTGATCCTAGTTTACTAATAAAAGAACCTTATAAAAAGTATCGAATAAAAGTATTTTTTAATGATAAAGTATTATAAAAAAATCCCAAGTCGTTTGACATTTTAGACAGACTATACATATAATGTTTCGCCAACAGATGCATAACCACTAGCTTGAACCCTCAGCCAGGCGGGGGCAGGACCGCCATTACATAACGTTCATCGTGAATAAGGAAATTGCGATTTGCAAGCCGATAACTCTTGCACGAGGGTGCATTCCGAAATGTCAAGGACTTAGTTACGATTAAAATTATTATGTGAAACATTTTGCAACCAATTACTGAAAGAACAACGGCGAGGAAATTATTAAGTGTCAGCTTATATAAGTACTTCTTTGTATAAGTTACCATGATATATACCAACGAAATAATTGACTTTGTTTTATCAAGATCAAGATTATGGCTGATTAAGGACTGCAAAAAAATCGTCATAATTGGAAACAGAATTGACTAGATTTTTTACGAACATAGATAATCATGGCTTAGTTTTTTTTTTTTATGCTCATCGCTTTAATAGCTTTTGGGTAAATTTTACGTTTAATGTCGCTACAATAATATAATATCTCTATATCTTCAAGTAACATAATATGCTTTATGTATTGATGATAAATACTTCGCTTTTCCGCATTAAATTATAAACATAAAAATAAAAATGACTGTTTGCGCTAAGAATATAATGGTTAAAATGACAAAGTAAATATAATGATGTTGTCAAAATAATAAATATAATATCGAGAATCACATCACCATAAAAAGCATGACATTAGACATTTCTACAGCCATCCAGCCTAAAGACAGAGAAAAAGAAAACATAACATTTGACATGACATCTTGTCGTTCGTTCAAAAATGCGTTTTTAAAATTCACAAGGAGGTTGGTGAGATTACGTAGATATATTATTGACATAATATCTATACGTAATCTCACCAACTTTAAACAGGAATATCTTTATTACTTGGTATCTATTAATAGTAATGTCTAAGACAAAATTGTTTAGTTTACTCTGTATACTTTTGTATATTTTTCATCAGAAGACGCTAAAAAATATACCAGCAAAATTTTGTTCGGGACTTTGCCATGATCCTGATGATAATATTGCCTCTATAATATAACGTTAAACAGTAGACCAAAACAGTTTACGTGATCTTGATTACCTGCCAACATATAAACTGCCTACAACTGTAAGGGTGAGTTGCACCATTTAACTATAACGATAACAAAGCCGTTAGCAGTTGTCAAATCGTCGAATTGACCAATAGGCGGCCGTTTCACGGCTTTTAGTTATCGTTATAGTTAAATGGTGCAACTCACCCTAACTGTTTGGGGAGTGGCAGGCGGTCGCCGACTTCTGCGAAGCAGTAATGCTCGCTAAGGAGGAGGCCGACCGCAGCAGACAACGGCGCTCTCGCCGCCGCCGGCGCCGCCGGAATTCCGATCCCGATTTCCAGCCACCGTAGGCGCGGGCTTGCGGACAGTGAGCAATGGGTAGCTCGCTGTCCGGCCGTCCGGTAACCGTCCGGACCAAGCCCAAGTGGTCGACGGCGCGCGCTGTTCCCGCGCGCCTCAAGGAGTTGTCAGCAACAGCAGGGGCCCAGCTGGGTCGAAGCCTACTGGGGCCAGGGTTATCCGAAAGGGCGCTCGAGCCCCGGTACGAAGGCTAGAAGGAACGGGATGGGTTTTTTAGTCAGTAAGAGTCTGACACTATCTCCCGCTCCGCCCAAGAGCGGGGGTTGTCATATGATGATTTTTCCCATCGAAAAAAAAAAACCCTAACTGTTTATGGCTTGAGAACTTGGGTATATCATGTTACCCGAAATCTGAATAAAATTCCAAAAACAGTTCAATCAATAAGAATTAAATACAGTGAAGCCATTTGAAATTGTTACCACCAATATGCGTCTGTATTCTACCAAACAAGACATTATAGTCTGTCCAATATGTTAAACGACTGGCGTAATTATTAGGATTTAATTCAATCTTATGTAGTCAACACGGGTATAATAATCAAGGTTGATTAAGGGATAGAGATCATGGTTTACTAACAGAAGAACCTTATAAAAAGTACCGAATATAAGTATTTTTTAAATGATTGAATATTATACAAAATTCCCAAGTCGGTTGACTTATTAGACAGACTATAATTCATCTTATAAAATAATGGCATAAAACTTGGATAATAAAATGCAGAACTTTTTTCTTTTTTTTTTTAATTCTCAACCAAAACAAACTGCCATTAAAAAGTATAAAGAGGCGATGGTCTGAAAGTCATACAGCCTCCCCTCTAGTGCACGCAACGCGTTAACAACGACGCTATTACGCTCCCCTCTATTTTCCCGCGCTCTTTACATGTAGGCACGATTCCCCCGTGCCCCATTAAACGATCTCCCCTTGTCTAAGGAGTCTTTATGTTTTTATAGTTGAGGCAGGCTTGATGAAGTAAAATAAAAAAAAAGCCGGGCAAGTGCGAGTCGGGCTCGCGCACTGAAGGTTCCGTGCAAACTACAATTCCCGAATGGATTCTCGAAGATTTTTCCGAATTGCAAAAAAATGTTTTTTTTTGTGACGTACAAAAGGCTTTTCAGATTTTTTCCTATACCTGTGCTATAACACCTTGCTTTATGCCAAATTTCAGGATTGCGGGTCAACGGGAAGTACCCTTTGAATCTTGATCTTCGAGAATATCGAAACACACGTTTTTTTGCGACATAAAAGGTCGTATCTTTTTATTCGTTAACATATAAGTTTGATTTTTTTACAGCTTGAAGGGACCTTGGTACATGGTTTTAATTTCAACTAGATACCTCCACGCGTTCTCGAGATAAAAGGTCTTGACAGAAAGACAGACGGACAACAAAAAGATCCCATAAGGGTTCCGTTTTTATCCTTTTGAGGTACGGAACCCTAAAAATCAACGGACACTTCTTAGTTAAAAACAAAATATTTTGACAGGTGTCAAACTTAACTTGGGCGGCAATCTAATCGTCGGGGTGCCCTATAATTACGTCACCCACTTCCCTGCTCTCGTCTTTTACATACATTACCGACTACGCATTAGATAATAGGGTAGTTTCCAGGATGAAAATAATTACATTTTATTTAGTCCGTATTTTAGACTATAAAAAATATTGGACACGTATTTTTTCTTTTTAGATTAAACAAAAATAACAAAGATTCACCCCGTGCGAAAAAATTATGCACCACGGCGTGACGTTACACGTAACTTTAATGGGCTATGTCTTTGTCATTTTTGGTTTAATTTACAAATCTATACTAATATTATAAAGCTGAAGAGTTTGTTTGTTTGTTTGTTTGTTTGTTTGTTTGTTTGAACGCGCTAATCTCTGGAACTACTGGTCCGATTTGAATGATTCTTTCAGAGTTGGGTAGTCCATTTATCGAGGAAGGCTATAGGCTATGTTTTATTTTTTCAAAATTAGGGATCCGTAATAAAATTTATATTTTGTAACACAAGGTGTAAAATCGAAAACCTATTTTTTGCGTGCGCTGCAAAAACTATTGACGATAGAACAAAATGATGTACTACGGGTTTGTAGATCCCATTAAGACCTACAAAAAAGTCCGCGAGAACATATATCTAGCTATCATGGTTTAATCACAATAACCGATTTTGTGTTCAAAATAATTATTAAATCGTCTGAAGAAAAAAAACTACGTTAAATATGTATCGTAATATTAATCTTTATCGAAATTAAGCATTATGTTATCAAGAGTATTTATGTAGAAGTAAAATACTTTTTGTTTCATCTCAATCGGATATTTCGTTTAAAAGTTATCACGTGTGTAAGATGTTAAGAGTTGGTACCTATTAATGAGTTATGGGCCATAGAGTTTTTATCAACATAAAATCCTGTAATAATCTTTTTCGAAATATATTTGTTGATGATTGTAAGTATAAGATCTTTGAAGAGTATAATAAATACATTTATGAACGCGGTCATTTTGGGAAATACTGATCTGATATGAAAACTGTTTAAATATTCAATAGTCCATTTATTGAGGGAGGCAATTATAGGCAATATTTTATCTCGGTATTTCCACGGGAACGAGAAAAACGCGGGTGAAACCGCGGGGCACAGCTAGTAAAAAAATAAGTGCCTTATTTTTGAATAATCTAAAAGACGGGCTAATTACATTTTTTTACGGCAACTAGCCTATTGTATAAAATACTCGTACCTAGACAAAGTATAAAAATAAATATATTTCATACATTACTTACACGTCATAGAATACCGGATTATACAGATTCGGTACCTAACATATTATATTATACATTTTTTTTCGAGAGGCCAAACAATTTACGAAATTAAACAAAACCCTCCCTTTATCTACCGCACCTGAAAAATGCTGCACAAGCTTACACGAACTTCCACGAAGCATTTTAAAATTACATACTAGAATCAAATTTTGAAATTCTTCATGAGGTTTCCAATTTCCTTGTGACGACTAGACGGGATATTGACAATTTTTGCACCATTTCCTTTTCCATACGTAGC
Source organism: Mythimna albipuncta (assembly GCA_929112965.1). NCBI lineage: Eukaryota > Metazoa > Arthropoda > Insecta > Lepidoptera > Noctuidae > Mythimna > Mythimna albipuncta. The sequence continues at coordinate 5,043,634 of OV815985.1, read as the reverse complement.
TTACAGGTGAAATTAAAATGGGTGGTATACTTGTTAGAGTTACCACTAGGGCTTTCATCCTGTAGCCCGATTCACGTAATGAAAACCGTAACGATTTCGTAGCGATTTAGTCGTTTAGACCATTTCCGTATTCACATCCATCAATCGAGTTCGAACGACACCGATTTTAAAGTCGTTTGAAATTCGTCGATTAAAAAAAAAACCTGTAGGTATTCAATTATCCTGGTAGAATACTAATTAATGTAACTGGAAATGAGTCGATAGATCGTGAATACCGCTTTTGGATATGACTTCGATCGAACGACTATAAAACTTCAACGATATTTGGCTTGTTTGATTTTACGTGAATCACTTTCATGATTTTTACGTGCTCACTTCTAAAAAGAAAAAAATCTCATTGTCATTGTTATTTTACTCGTTTGTAACACCACAGCAGAAAAAAACAAGATGGAAATGCTGTTTTTAATAACGTTCTTTATTATATCTTATATTGATTGCCTAAATACCTAATGTTTGGATATAAATATATTTCTTTTTAACGAGTCTGTAAAGTCTCATTTTTCCCGGATTTTCCGGGACTGATCCTAATCTCGATTTTATAGTCCCGGAACTCGAAAATGCTTTGAGACGGACAGCCTTAGTCACCACCCATACCTACTATTTATTTTTAGATTATGCGAAACCCAAAAACACGTGTCTTTTTTTATTGTTTATAGGTTTGCGCTTGACCGCTATCTCACCTGATGGAAAGCGACGATGCGGTCGACGATGGAACGCGCTTACATAGAAGACGTGTCTAGTATTCTTAACTCCTGACGAAAAAAGGGGGTGTTATAAGTTTGAGGTGTCTGTGTGTCTGTCTCTGGCATCATAGTGCCTAACCGAATGGACCGATTTGGATGCAGTTTTTTTATTTGAAAGCTGACGTTATCGAGATGGTTCTTAGATAAAATTTATGAAGATCTGTTCAGGCGTTCAAAGTCATCAGCTCGTTTGTTAGCTGCGATAGTGATCTTAAACACATAATGGGCGTTTACTTTGCATTCAAACGTATGTGTAACTTAGTAGTAGAAATACTCATGTGTTATGAACAAGGAGTCCCTGGAGTCCCTTTAAACGGCCTGTCCCAGCTTTCCGATGGTGAAAGAATTTTTGAAATCGGCACAGTAGTTTTACAAACATACACACACAAAAATACAAATCTCTCTTTATAATATTGACTACATACACACACAAAAATACAAATCTCTCTTTATAATATTGACTACCGGCCCGTCCCGGCTTTGCACGGGCAATAAATATAGCCTCTGTTACTCAGGGTGAATGTAGCTTTCCGATGGTGAAAGAATTTTTGAAATCGGCACAGTAGTTTTTGAGTTAATTCGTTACAAACAAAAATACAAATCTTTCCTCTTTATAATATTAGTATGCGAGTAGATGTGGATAAAGGAACTCCAAAATTTAAATTATTTAAATACTAGCTTTTGCCCGCGCGGCTTCGCTTTCGCTCTTCCCTACTTCAGCCTACTATACCCTACTCTACCCTACTCTACTCTACCCGACTCTACCCTACCCTACTCTACCCTACTCTACCCTACTCTACCCTACTCTACCCTACTCTACCCTACTCTACCCTACTCTACCCTACTCTACCCTACTCTACCCTACTCTACCCTACTCTACCCTACTCTACCCTACTCTACCCTACTCTACCCTACTCTACCCTACTCTACCCTACTCTACCCTACTCTACCCTACTCTACCCTACTCTACCCTACTCTACCCTACTCTACCCTAATTTTCATTATTATTTTTCCGTATGAACCTTCTCCTCATAATAACGAACACTACAAAAAAAAATTTGCGAAATCGGTCCAGGCGTTGTTGATTTATGCGCTTACCAACACATTTTGCGATTCATTAAATATAAGTGTAGTGATGTATTTTATATATAGGCCAAAGATACCGCAGGGACCCAGGTAGGGTCTGCATCGCAAGAAAACATTCCGGGATGACTCGGGAAAATTCCGAAGTGGAATTTGAAGGGTTTTTTCCAATATATATTTATAACATACTTATACGTATATAATAATTCAGGGATGTTAGTGAGCTCCATAACCGTAACCGAAACTAACGGATATCCGATATAAAATAATATCCATTTTTTTTTATGGTGGGAAAAATCATGCATTGACATCCCCCGCTCTTGGTCGGAGCGGAAGATAGTGTCAGACTCTTACTGACTAAAAGACCCACCCCGTTCCTTCTAGCCTTCATACCGGGGCTCGAGCGCCCTTTCGGATAACCCTGGCCCCAGTAGCCTTCGACCCGGCTGGGTCCCTGCTGTTGCTGACAACTCCTTGAGGCGCACGGGAACAGTGCGCGCCGTCGACGAAAATAATATCCCTAACCGTGACCGAATCCGAAATAATAGTTTCGGATAATATCGGATAGGGGCGGAGCCTAATTGCGACACGTTATGACAGCCTGTCATTATGACTGTTACGTCGTAAAATATAAAAAGTAGATATTTATATTTTACTTCTGAAATTCTTTAAAAATCTAATATCCGTAACCGAAATTATCCGAAACTAACGGACAATCCGAAATAATTTCATATCCGTATCCGGTATAATAATCATATCTATATCCATATCCAATCCGTATCCGAAATTTCATATCAATAACATTCCTGGTATAAATATAGGTCATAACATTTGGTCATCATCTGACGAGAATTTTCACTAATATGCTTTTTTTATTAAGGAAATCATCCTTCATTCATAGGTCGTCTCCCGCTCTAGGTGAGGCGGGAGGGAGTGCCAGACTTTTACTGACTATAACCCACAGTGTTACAGTGGAGATCTGCCCCGCTTGGGCAGAACATCGCCGTGTCTTCGTGGGGGTGATCGGCGGCGGTGATCTCTCGCGCCAGGCCTTGGTACAGGCCATGATCCGGAGCGAGGAGGAGTGTGTGTGAGAGTTCTGCGAAGCAGTAATGCTAGCGAAGGAGGAGGCCGATCGCGTAAGGCAACGGCGCTCACAGCGCCCCAGCCGCCGCCGGGATTCCGATTCCGATTTCCGGCCACAGTAGGCGCGGGCTTGCGGACGGCGAGCAATGGGTAGCTCGCTGTCCGACCGTCCAGTAACTGTCCGGACCGAGACCAAGTCGGCGACGGCGCGCACTGTTCCCGCGCGCCTCAAGGAGTTGTCAGCAACAGCAGGGGCCCAGCTGGGTCGAAGCCTACTGGGGCGTGGGTTAGCTCCGAAAGGTAACTCAGCCCCGGTATGAAAGTTTTTTAGTCAGTAAGAGTCTGACACTATCTCCCGCTCCACCCAAGGGCGGGCGGTTCCTGATGACCTGTAGATAGTTTGTACGCAACGCCGACTACAACTACAGGTCATTGAACCCGCTCTGCTGAGGTTTTCTTAAACAAATTAATTTCTTACATGTGTAAATTTATACGAGTTTAAATTAATAAGAACTATAACGATTAAAATTTAACAGTATAGTCACAGTACAAAAGTTGTTGTTTACGATGTTAATAACTTTGTTCTGAGAGGTTGCTTGTATTTTACAAATAATCCGGTAAACAGGTTGATATTAAGTAAACAGAAGTACCAAACTATTATGTGTAGGTGGCTTTCTAAAAAAAACATTAGCGGAGTACTTTTCCTAGCGGAAAATTACGTAGACGGAACTACGCTACCGTGGGCAAGGCAGAGACAGTATAGCTTCGCCCGCGTAGCTATCAATACATATAAATAAAATTAGAGTGTCTGTTTGTAATATTGAAATAACTGCTTTTTACTACATGCATATGAATACGGTACATACACCAAAATAACATTTTTGGTCTATCTGTCTGTTTGTCCGGGCTAATCTCTGAAATGGCTGGACCAATTTCGACGGGACTTACTACGTAGCTGATGTAATAAGGAGTTACATAAGCTACTTTTATTTTAGAAAAAATAAATTCAAAATCCTTTAGTCCACGCGAACGAAGTCGCGGGCACAGCTAGTATAAAATATAGCCTATGTCACTCAGGAATAAAGCAGCTTTCTTTCAGTGAGAAAATTTTAGCAATCGAACCAGTACTTCTAGAGATACCTCCTACAAACAAAAAAATAAAAATACTATAATCTGTCATAATGAACTTCTAATACGAAACTTAACCTGTTCAATCTACACTAATATAATAAAGAGGTAAATTTTGTTTTTTTGTCTATAGGAAGTAATCTCTTGAAGGTCCGATTGCTAAAATTCTTTCACCAATAGAAAGCTGCTTTATTCCTGAGTGATACAGGCTCTATTAAGTTTAAGTACGCGGGTGAAGCTGCGGGCAAAAGCTAGTGTGTTATAAAATGAGCATAAAAAAAAGTTTTTTTGTGAAAGTTGTCTGTAATCATGAGTACAATCACTTAAATAATTATTGGTCTCTAATTACCAGTCACCCTATATATGTACATGTACAAACAGATTAATAATAGTTAAACAAAAGTATCTACCAATTGCTTTTGTGTGGGTAGCTTCCTAGAAAAACATAAGCCGAGTACTTTTCCCAACGGAAAATTACGCAGACGGAAATACGCTACCGTGGGCAGGGCAGATACAGTTAAGGTACTAAAAGCTCTTTATTTATATATACCCTGCTGGCCCAGCGATTTTCATACCGGTACGGCGCCTAAGAGTGAATGAATGTAGTATATCTTTCGATATTAACAACCGATTGGGATGAAACAAAGCCTAAGTAATATATCAAGTTACACACAATTTTGATGTATAAAAGTTATTTACAATGATTTTGTATACTTTGCGTGATGCGCGCACAACTAACAACTTCTGCAGATATATTTTATTTTAGATTTATCTCTGTATGAACTCAAACAAAGTTGTGAGGGAAACCCAGGCAAGTATCAAGTGAATTCTTCATTTCATATTACTTTCTAATTACCAAGTAGCTCTTAATATGATTTAAAATAGTGTCCAAGGAGTTTCTTGTACATTTTTCTCCATAGAGATCTACGCTTTAGAACGTACAATTTAGCTTCACTTTTTTTGTCTGATCGACATTTTGACAATTCAAAAGTGCCTGTAAATTAACTATTTAAAAATAAACGTTTCTGATTTCTAAATTTATCCAAGACTAGCGGCCCGTCCCGGCTTTGCACGGGCAATAAATACAAGGTGTAAGGGACAGCCCTCCACAAACTTTAAGGGCTTGCTCGGTAGACGATACTGAACAACATTCCACAAAAATTTTTTTCAGGAATCGAATAAAAAACCGCCTCACCATACAAAATTATAAACTTGATTGGACAGTTTGTATGGAGAGGCCGAATTGATTTTTCGTTTTATGAAAAAAATTTTTGAGGAATGTTGTTCAGTATCGTCTACTGAGCAAGCCCTTAAAGTTTGTGGAGGGCTGTCCCTTACACCTTGTATAGCCGTCACTCAGGTTGAAAGTAGCTTACCAATGGTGAAAGAATTTTTGAAATTGGCACAGTAGTTTTTGAGTTTATTCATTACAAAAATACACACACGCAAGTAAAAAAATTTTTATAATATTAGTGTAGATATTAAGTCCGCCTTTGTACAGTTTTTGTGCATAAAGCTTTAAGGCCCAAGCGCCCGAAAAGTGCCATAAAACAGTGACTTTCTGAAGCCCACTTCTCGGTAACGGCCAAGTTAATAGGTTTGAAAAAAATATATGTTTATTATAGACTAGCTTTTGCCCGCGCGGCTTCGCTCCCGCTTTTCCCTACTTCAGCCTACCCTACTCTACCCTACCCTAATCTACCCTACTCTACCCTACTCTACCCTACTCTACCCTACCCTACCCTACTCTACCCTCCCCTACCTTACTCTACCCTACACTACCCTACACTACCGTACTCTACCCTACACTACCCTAATTTTCATTTTTTTTCCATAAGAACCTACTCCTCATAATAACGAACACAACAAAAAAAAACCGGCCAAGTGCGAGTCGGACTCGCCCATGAAGGGTTCCGTAGCAGCAAGTAACATAATATAAAAGTTCTTGTAATGTGTTGTAACTTTGATCGATGTTTTAATAATAGTGTATTTTTTTTCGGTTTATGACGCATTAAAAAAAAAACTATTCACTGGATTTCGTTCAAACCAATTTTCGTTGGTAGTTTTTATAGTAATGTACATCATATATTTTTTTTAGTTTTATCATTCTCTTATCTTGGAAGTTAGAGGGGGGGGACACACATTTTCCCACTTTGGAAGTGTCTCTCGCGCAAACTATTCAGTTTAGAAAAAAATGATATTAGAAACCTCAGTATCATTTTTGAAGACCTATCCATAGATACCAAACACGCATGGGTTTGATGAAAAAAAAAATTTTGAGTTTCAGTTCTATGTATGGGGACCCCCAAAATTTATTGCTTTTTTTCTATTTTTGTGTGAAAATCTTAATGCGGTTCACAGAATACATCTACTTACAAAGTTTCAACAGTATAGCTCTTATAGTTTCGGAAAAAAGTGGCTGTGACATACGGACGGACGGACAGACAGACAGACAGACAGACAGACAGACAGACAGACAGACAGACAGACAGACAGACAGACATGACGAATCTATAAGGGTTCCGTTTTTTGCCATTTGGCTACGGAACCCTAAAAATTAGCTAAATCGGTCCAGGCGTTGTTGAGTTATGCGCTTACCAACACATTTTGCGATTCATTTTTATATTATAGATTCATGAACAACATTATCAACATTTAATTTTTTTGTGCTACTTTTGTCTAAAAAAAATATTTACCAATATCGCAACTTTTGCCTACTCCTTCAAAACGGCTTAGATCTTTAGAAACATTTTTACATATAAAAATTGGTGGTTAAAATATTCTTCAAAGTGAACATTGAATATGTAAATCAATCAATATTTCGCAAAAAAAATGGATGTAAAGGTCAGCCGCGCGCTTTCCGGGCGCTGTTGGCCGCAAATAAATGCACAGATTTGCGTACTGCCGCCTAGGCGGGTGCGAGAGGTGCGTCCACATAATTTTGGCCAGATGGTTCAAGGAACTATAAGCCTTAATAAATAAATAGATATTACTGACACCCCGTGCTTCGAAAAGCACGTAAGGGCGTTGGGCGCGGGTTGCCATTCGAAGATCTTTGACAGTCGCTACAGGTAATCGCCAGAAAGTCTGAACATCAGTCTATCCAAAGAGTATCGTGTTGTTCAGTACCTGGCTTGTGGAAGTCTGATAGGCAGTCGCTCACGTTTGACCACTATCTCACTTGTTGGTAAGTGATGATGTGGCCGACGATGGACCACGCTCGCCTAGAAGTAACCAATTCGCTCTTGACTTAAAGAACCCTAGGTAACAGCTATCAGGAAACACAGACCCCGGCATGGAATTCCACTCCTTAGCTGTACGCATAATGAATGTATTCCCAAAACGCTTTGTACGTGTGAGTGTCCACCGTGTACCGGTAGCGCAACGCTGTACGTCGTGTGGTCCGATGATGGAACGGACTCGGCGGAATTACATTTTGCAATTCCAGTGCAAACTCCCCGAAATGTAAACGATAGAAAACCGACAGGCTAGTAACTAGCTGTAATTTATCTATAATATGTAGGTATTTAGAAATATATAAGTATGTTTATCAGTTGTCTAGTACTCCTAGCACAAGCTCTGCTTAGCTTGGGATTAGACGGCGTTGTGTGATAGTTGTGGTAAAAAAAAGGTTAAAGCTTAAAGACTTTAAAGTTTTGGCTTGACAAAAGCTTGCTGAAGATCTTCTTGACTCGCTTCTAATTCCACTCCAGTGTATTGTTTGGGAAAAGGCTATGGAGATGATGATGTTGAACTCACTCTTCGCATAATCAGCCTTTTAATGTTCCCACTGCTGGGACTCAGGCCTCCTCTCTAGGAGAGGGAACGTGCCGTAATAAACCACGCGGGCCCAGTATGGGTTGGTTATTCTTTGCTACCACGGCGGAATTCGCCCGAGCCGTAGACGAGGGTATTGGGGAGTGGAGTGCTGCAGAGACTTTCCACGTGTATCAAACGACGCTTTTCAACACACCGTAGAAATAAATAAAACTGAGTTAACGCACGACTCGCAGGGGTCGCTAAGCGCCCAGTCTGATACGATAAATACAATAAATTAAGGCAAAGGCGAAAACGCGCACTTTTCCGCACTAGTGCAGGAAACAGTAAATTGCGTGCCTGAAAGCGATAGCGCTTTTAGGCACGCAATTTACTGTTTTCCCTATGGATTGATTATGGTTTACGAGTAAGTGTATTGAAAAATAAATACAATAAATTGCGCCGGGGCGAGTTCTCACCTTATTCCGCACTAGTGCGGAAAACAGTAAATTGCGTGCCTAAAAGCTATAGAGACAGAAGCTGGTTTTCGAATACCTAAGTGTAATGAAGAATAAAATGATAGGTATGTACCTATGTCCCTACTCTCATTACTTAAGGTAATGCGCTTATCATAAATACCAAATTGACATTTTCTGTGTCAATGAAGCTCTTAGGAAAAGTGACTTGTCTAATTTTATCGTTACTTAGTATTAATGTAGGACAAACCTTGGCATTTAAGTGTAAATACGTCCTTTAATTGACGAAGGTAAGCTATGGTTCGTGTATACATAATGAATATTGACGGGATAGCGTCCGACAGATGCGTAGGTAGGTATACCTGCTTTATTTACTCTCGATTCTACAGCCAAAACGCAATAAAATGTCGCTTAGTAGGTCTTAAATGACGTACAATACAATTATCTAGTAATTACATTATATTTTGATAGTTAACATAGTGATTAAATACAATAAAAACGAATCAAAATGAAATTGCGAAGCAAAAATTTGGCATCCATTTTGCGATATCAACCTACATTTTTAACAGGCAAAGGTAATTTCAAATATACATCTTATAAAATCAACATTCCAAATTGAATTACAGTTCGAAAATCAAAACGCAACGTAAAAAAAAAACAAATTTAAAAATAGAACACTCACCGATTGCTTTTCCGCGGGAAATATCAGTAACAACACTATTTTTTTCTCACAATGCACTAGATTTCTGGAATATTCGTTTTTTTCCTAATATTTTTATTTAACACAAACAAAAATCTAAAGTTTTCGCTCACGTTGTCTCACCACGCGGGGCGACGGAAAAATAATGCTAGAGAAAATCGATTAGGCGGCAGGAGCCTTGCGAGAGAGCGAGATAGGTGTATGTGAAAATGCCCGTGTCAGAAAGAGACAGAGAAACGGGGTTGTGTGCATGGGGCGTTCGGATTTTGTCGTAGTGTGAGTACATCTCGGTAAATAGGGTTCATTTATGAAGAGGTACTACCGTTTTTGGGAATTACTCGTTCGAGTTTTTAATGACGGAAAATTTTCTTGAGTGAGTTTGGTTCGAAAAGGACACCTAGTCGTTGTTTGTTTGACGTTGTTGTTAGAAATGTCAAAAATTGTGCATTAAACAACCTAACCACTAGGCCTATTGGTCTGGTGGTTAGTGGCGCTGGCTGTTATGCCGGAGGTCGTGGGTTCGATAAACTATCGCAATTGAAAAAGCTTACTTTATAGGAGAGCGATTGGAAGTTTATTTTATTAAAGAGTATATTTAAATTTGGTATCATTTAGGTTAGGTTTAAGAAGTATTAATCAAAAATGTTTTTTTATTTTATTTATTATGAATAGTTTTTTACCTACTAAGTAACTGTATAGACATTATCGATCGAAACTGACACTTTCGATTATTTACAAGGAAAGTAATGTGTGATATAGGGTGACTGGCAATTAGTGTACGATACTTAAACACATGATTGTGCTCATGATAGCAAACAATTTTTATTATGGGAGCAAAGCCTAAAACGCGAAAAAAATATCAGGTGTTCAGTACATTAGGCAAACATAAATTACTGAACAGCTGATTTTTTTTCGCGATTTCAGTTTTGTTACCTAAGTAAAAGTTGTTGGTTATCATGAGAACAATCACGTGTTTAAGTACATATCGTACACTAATTACCAGTACTGTGTAATACCAGTAATGTACTTAATATCGTTTTTTTTTTCTTTCAAATAAAATAAAATAAATTATAATAGACTGACAGACAAAGTTACTTTTACATTTATAACTGAATGGATAGATTTTCTCTTTACCTCTTCAATTTCTCACTGATTTCTCATCCACAACTCACTATACCATCAACCAATAGTTTCCCATCTGTGGTGTTGTCATTTTGTCTGTATATGGAGCAGTAGGGTTGCAAGGAGTGCATCACTAGGTACCCACTCTATAGCGCACTGTAGTACCATAGATTAATATCCTTAAAGCACCCACCGTGATGACAGTGTTTGGTTTTTACTAACTCAGTTTGAAATAGTTGTCGCAATGGCCTACATATAGAAGTTCCGCGTGATGTTTCACAATTTGACGGGTTTCACTTCGCTAGATTATAATCTGCCGAAAAATATTGCTTAAAATTGTAAGCAATTGTTTTAGGGTTGGGGAATCATCCACTAACTTTTCCCGCTGTTGGGTGGAGCGTGAGAGCGTTGTTCCGTCTTTGCCATTGTTCCAGTGGCCCGGGGATCTGTTTCGCATCACCTAATATGGGCCCAATAGGCTTTAAACCTGCTGGGTCCCTACTGTTACTGACAACTAATTGAGGCGCGTAGAACACTACGCGCCGTCGAAGACTTGGGCTCGGTCCGGATAGTTACCGAATGGTTGGACGATGAGCTACCCATTGCTCGCCGCCCGCAAACCCGCCTCTACGATGACCGGAAATCGAGATCGGAATCCCGACGGCTGGGGCGCGAGGGCCATTGTCTCGTGCGCGCGGCCGACTTCTTTGCTAGCATTACCGCTTCGCAGAAGGATACGACCGCCTGCCACTTCTCCTCGCTCCGGACCATGGCCTGTTCCAATGCCCGGCGGAGTTGTTTTTATTAACTCAGTTTTCAATAATTGGCGCAGTGGCCTACCGATAGAAGTTCCGGGTGCTATTTCATAATTTGACGGTTTCACTTCGATAGATTATAATTTGCCGAAATGTAATGCGTTAAATTATAAGCAGTATGTTACGGATCATATAGCCTATCGACTGTTTACAGTCTCGCGAGATAGAATAGAATATAACTGTAGGTATTTACAATTTTGCGGGGTATATACCTATTGATAGATTTGATGGAACAGTTAGCTCAGTCATTAATCGAATGGCTGCTGCGCTGATATTTACCAACCAAAAAAAAATGAATTTTTAATAATAAATAAATATTATTATTTCATACTCCGGCAGTAGCCGTACGCATGATAAAATAAACACAGACACCGCTCACGGACACGATATCTCGGTCGCGTCTCGGACCACTCGTCGAACAGTTCCGGCTCAAACGCTCCTTAGGCCCGTATTAATAAACGTTCCTCAGCCCAAGATCTCGTACTTATTACCAAGCTTGAGGTCTTGATCGTATTAATAAACGAGATTCACAAGCTTAAGCTCAAGCTCAAGTTCGAGCTCAAGCTCAGCTTAGGTTTACGGCATCAGCCGAGTGTTGTCTGATTAATAAACGAAACTCAAAACTTAAGTTTACAACAATCTCTGTACTTGAGCTGCCAGATCATGAGTGTAGACCGACCGGGACTTGAGGTCGTGATTATCGTAGCGCGAAACATGGAGTTTGTAAATATTTTGAGTCGAATTAATTAGGTATTACGACTAAATAGAGAGTACTATTATGCTATTTTATGGCCTTTGCGATATCGTTTATCAAAAATTTATGTAAGAAATGCTTCATATCCTTTTGGATTGCCAAGTAAATAAAAAAAAAAACAGATTTGATCAAGATTCGATATTTTATATTCCTATTAAAAGGCATTTTATTTTAAACTTCGGCCAATATGACGTAGGTAATCGTTCACGTAAGCAAAGCTTGAGTACGCATTGAGGAGCTGATCTTGGTAATTGAGATCCTGTACTCATGTGTTTATTAATTAGCAAAGATCTTGAGCTTCTGTCATCGTATAATCGGGGATCAAATGATATCACACTTGAGGACGGAGTTGAGCATCGTTTATTAATACGGGCCTTAGTGTGCGTCCACCGAGTGTAGGTATAAAAAGTGAAGTACATACATGAGAATACCTTCTGTACCTATCTATTTTGTAGTTTGGGTGGGATTTCCACCATGTACCTACTGCACGCCGTACGTGTGTTCGATGATGGAACGGACTTAGTAGAATTTCTAATCATTTTCTTTTTTATAGGGAAACCTTTGGTTACAGAATGTAAAGGGCAACAGAAGGATAAAGGTGTGGTTAGTCAGTAAAAGTCTGACACGCCTTACACATCTAAATACTCTTGTTTAGGTAGATAACTAAATTTAAACAATCTTAACATGTCTCAATATCTAAAAAAAAAATAAAAAATTAGGCAAGTTCCATCGTCACTTAAGTACCATCAGGCAAGACAGTGGTCAAGCGAGCTTATCAAATACATGCATACATATAAATAAAATTGGGTGTCTGTTCGTAATATTGAAATAACCGCTTTTTACTACATGCTTATGAATTGAATACACCTCTACTTTTTAATTAGTCCACAAAAAAATGGGGCTCTATCTGTACCCGTCACTGATCATATTTTTGTAGTCAAAAGTAGAAAAAACTGAAATCCTAAAATTGACCACGAAAAGGTAAATTCATCATAGAATCAAACAAACATAACAATTGCTAGTAGATAATATTGCGGGCAGTGTTTTTCCTTAATAATTGTCACTTATTCATTCATTAATCAATAGCCTGCACAATATTTTCATAAATTGAGTGACATTTTGGGACATAAACCAACGCTAATAACTTTGCTGTTTATAAATATTATTTATTGAGATTTTACTTATAAAATAACAAGGGCTTTTCTAATAAGCCCTTTAAGTATGTGTACTAATTAAAAAATAGTGGTGTATATACGGTACATACACCTAAATAACATTTTTTTTAATTTTTATCTTTCTGTCTGCCTGTTTGTTCCGACTAATCTCTGAAATGGCTGGACCGATTTTGACGGGACTTTTTTGACAGGTAGCTGATGTAAAAACAAGTATCATAGGGTACTTTAAAAAAAAAAATAAGTTTGAAATCCTGTAGTCCACGCGGACAAAATCGCGGGCACAGCTAGTCAATAATAAAATCTCTTTGGAATGCGCTCTCTCTGAATATCAGGATGGCAAGCCGATTTTCTTTTAAGGTGAAGGCACGTGAGCATATTCGCAAGATGTTGGTAGGATCATCACCGAGCTAATTGGTTGGATTTGTTTTTTCACTACAGTATTGTTTATTTATATGTATGTATCTAAGTATGTATTTAATATTGTATACATATATTTGTTTCTCTTCTGTTTTGCCTATATATTAAGTTGCACCTGCCATGTTATGTTTCTGCACCACCCTAAGGTCGACTGGCAGATAATGCCTAAGGCATTAAGTCCGCCTTTGTACAGTTTTTTTGTGCACAAAGCTTTAAATAAATAAATAAATAAAAAAACCCCGTGAACTCGTATGATGCAATTAAATATTTCGCATGGATCGTTACCGGATTTTTCTGGAGTGGTTGTACAACAGTTCGATAAGTCCGTGTCAGAATCTAACCCCTATTTTCTCGCACGCATCGAGGGTTAGGGCAAATCCCGTTAAGTGTGTAAACGGTGGTGCTCAAACTTTACTTATGAACTCAAACTATAAGCCAGCGATTTCTTTCGGTGCGGGCACGCTTGGCGTACTTTGTACTTTTATTCTTATTTAATTTGTGTATATAACCGTTGTGCTGTCTGTACTGAATAAAAGTATTTCTATTCTATTCTTTTGGATATTTTGTGAACGCCATGTTATGAGAACTGGCGATAATGCAATGACATTGAAAAAATAATAAATGTTTATTCTGGCCTTTAAAAACATTTATAAACCAAAACAAAAATAGTTTAGAAACATTAGTGTGATGAGATTTATAAATCGTCACACAAATGTTTATAAACTATTTAAAAAAAAAAAACACAAAACTAAAAAAAACTTAGTTTTTTAACTTTTTCGCATAAAATAATTTATGCGAGGCCAAAAAGTTATTTTGATCGTTTTAGTGTTTTTTTTTTTTTTTGTGGTGGAGTCGGTTATTTTTTTATTATGCCATAGCTAGGTGGGTCGGGTCAGATGAGATGGTAGATTGAGAATCTCTGTCTATCAACGTAACTACAAGTAGATATAAACAGTTAGTTGTGTTAGTTTTCTTCAGCAGAGCGTGACTGAGGAATGAACATCCTTTTTAACGGACAAGATTTGGGGAAATAAAAAGATAAGTATTATTATATTACATGGGTTACCAGCTTTTGCCCGCGGCTTCGCCCGCGTGTCATTAGGTACTTAAGGAATCGGGATAAAAGGTAGCCTATGTTCTTTTCCATGTCAAAGGCTATATGCATGCCAAAGTTACAACACATTACAAGAAACTTTTATAATATGTTACTTGCTGCTACGGAACCCTTCATGGGCGAGTCCGACTCGCACTTGGCCGGTTTTTTTATAGGTATGGAAAAATGCTAATTAAAAGTAGTAATACACATCTTATATCGTTCGTCGTTGACTTTTAATTAAAAATATCAATAAAAATTTATGTTGGTACCCAAAGAAGGATTATGCCTGTCCTTGTCATTTAAAATCATAGATCACACATCAAAAGACGCAAATATGTCAAATATACCAAACACATAGCTCGCTCATGTGTGAGCAACAGCAACGTTTAACCTCTAGAGCCCCAGCGGCACAAAAACGTGCCAGTAAACAAGTATTACCGTTGAGCCCCGCTGGCACAAATTTGTGCCACCAAACCCGCCGATTTAAAACTGTATTTGTAGTAAAGATAAGTCTTAAAATCGTTTCTGAACGAATGTTCTCGACGGCAGATAATATTTTACTGATTATTAAGGACGCTTGACTAAGGACGGTTGATGTAAATAATGGCGGTCCTTGAGAGGTTAAAGAAGTGTTCACTGCTTGCATATTCTTAATCTGTGCTCAGCAAAATGGATTGGACTAATGATCCGTGTATGGGATCCAGAATTTGGCCTTATTTGCTGTTGGCATACCAAGTGTGGATGTCGTGTTTGCGCTATTTGGACTACGTACAAATCTATACTTACTAATATATATTATTTTTATTTAATATTATAAAGCTGAAGAGTTTGTTTGTTTGTTTGTTTGAACGCGCTAATCTCTGGAACTACTGGTCCGATTTGAATGATTCTTTCAGTGTTTGGTAGTCCATTTATCGAGGAAGGCTATAGGCTATGTTTTTTATGTTTCAAAGTTAGGGATCCGTAATAAAATTGCTATTTTGTAACACAAGGTGTAAAATCGAAAACCTATTTTTGCGTGCGCTGCAAAAACTATTGACAATAGAACAAAATGATGTACTACGGGTTTGTAGATCCTATTAAGACCTACAAAAAAGTCCGCGAGAACATATATCTAGCTATCATGGTTTAATCACAATAACCGATTTTGTGTTCAAAATAAATATTAAATCGTCTGAAGAAAAAAAAACTACGTTAAATATGTATCGTAATATTAATCTTTATCGAAATTAAGCATTTATCAAGAGTATTTATGTAGAATTAAAATACTTTTTGTTTCATCTCAATCGGATATTTCGTTTAAAAGTTATCACGTGTGTAAGATGTTAAGAGTTGGTATCTATTAATGAGTTATGGGCGGCAATTATAGGCAATATTTTATCTCGGTATTTCCACGGAAACGAGAAAAACGCGGGTGAAACCGCGGGGCACAGCTAGTATTTTATCAAATGCGGCGAATACGCTAGGTACGCGAATACGGAACGCCAAGTGAAGTGCCACCTTTAGACAAAACTGTTTTGTCTACACGACATGGGGCGCTAGGGCTGTTGATAAAAAATCGATTTATCGAAATATCGATATTATCGCAGTACCCAAACAGTTGAACATATAAACATGTACCTATTTGTAAACAACTTGAGAAATATTGGAACGCATATTTATCATTTAAAAACCATATTTTGAGGGTAGTTTTGAAAAACTTATCTAACCCCAGAAATAAGATTCCTCCATGCAATCTTTAACACAACCAGATACAATAGAAAGACAATCCCCCGTTTTCTGATTTAAGGATTTGAAGTTGCTACTTTACTCTGAAAATCTGTCAAAATTTGACATCTAAGTATGGTTTAAAACTTTCGCAACTCAAAATACTCAATCCAGAACCCGCCTAATGAGCAAGCCGGCGGCGTTCGCTTTGGGTTTAATGAATGAAACCTGCTAAATTATTATATTGGGAGTATGTATAGTCTGTCTAATATGTCAACCGACTTGGGAATTTTGTATAATAATTAATCATTTAAAAAATACTTATATTCGGTACTTTTTATAAAGTTCTTCTGTTAGTAAACAATTATCTCTATCTCTTTATTAAGCTTGATTATTGAACCCGTGTTGTCTACATTAGATTTCATTAAATCCTAATAATTACCCAAGTCGTTTAACTTATTAGACAGACTCTAGTTTTAAAATTTTCGTCCCCCTAAAGATTGAATTTAGTAGTTAATCCCAAAGAGATATTGTTATGATCTGATGATTAACTTCGAAGTTATGGAACGGAACTCTTCATGGGTTCAATTCTTGTCTGTTTTAATTATTCATAAATTAATTCCTAATAAATATTGTCATGTAGGTACAGTTGCCATTACGGAACTTGAACACTTGCACAGAAATCAAATATTCGGTCTCTTTTGTGGTGCGAAGTGCGACGCAGGGGCGGGAAGTGTCAGTGATTGGCTGGCCGCGCCATCGCGTCATAGACGTCACTCCTCATTTGTTCACTACGTTGTTGCATATATCTAACAACGAAGACGATTGGCTCGCCAATGTATGGAATGCGCAAAGCGATCCCCACTCTGACGCCGAGCGCTCAAGATCCGTGATGGCAACTGTAAAATGGTGAAGTTTTATATCCTAGGGTGCTAGGTGTCTGCGGAACTGGAAAATATTATGTGGAATCATTCAATAACATAAGAATGTGTAACTCCATATTCTAAAGGTAGGTAAACCAATTAACTATTCATACGGAGACCTGGCTTATAGGACTTAGTAACCAAACCAAAAGCATTGACAAAAAAAAAAGAGTACTTTTCTAATAGTATTTTAAAAATACCCCGTTTTCTACAGTCTGTCTAATAAGTCAACCGACTTGGGTAATTGTTAAGTTAAAATACTATGATGTAGGTAGTCAACGCTGGTTCAATAATCAAGGTTGACTAAGAGATACTAATCATTGTTTACTAATAGATGAACCTTATAAAAAGTATCGATTATAAGTATTTTTTAAATAATTAAATATTATACAAAACTCCCACGTCTGTTAACTTTTCAAACAGACTATAAATACGAAGACGAGGCGTAAAGGACTTGGTATCCAAGCCAAAAACATTAACAAAAAAAAATTTAGGTGTTTTAAAAATACCCCCAAAATTTAAAAACACAGTAGGTATTTTAAAAACAGTGTTTTACTTTCTTTTTAACGAGAGTAATCATACCTTAGCGACCTTCTTTGAGGCCAAAACCATTTATATTTCAAAAGGTCGTTTGTGTAAATATATTAGAAGGTGTGACCCCTATATTTGGATTTAAAGGTGAGATTAACTTATCACTTAAACTATTTAGAAATAGACACAGACGTGTGTATTTTTTTTTAAATATATGCAGGCTCTCGTTTGACCACCATCTCACCTGATTGAATGACGATAGAGCACGCTTTCCTAGAAGTAACCTATTCAATATTGACTAACCAGTGACCAGACTGTTGTAAACCAACGTCCCAACCAAGGAGACCTTACTAGTTTCCATTGCCACTTAAGGTTGATGATTCTTCGTGCTATTTCGGCAACCTTGCTTTTTCTACAGATATCCTTATTCCTGATTCGATCACGCAACGATACTCCGAGTATGCCCATTCCATTGCCCTTTGGGTGACTAAGTCTTCTGATGTGTTCTTTAAGTCTTATAGTTATTGTCTTTTTACAAGCTTTTATTTAGTTTTACCTGTCCCGATGTTTGTCTGTCATCAAATCTTACAAATTAAATTTGATCCACTTCCCGGTTACCGATTGAGCTGAAATTTTTCATGCATATGTAAATCAGATGACAATACAATATTATTATTACATGGAGCTGATCTGATGATGGAACCGGAAGGTGGCCGTAGGAACTCGGTGGTTAAATGACACAACCCCATCGAGTTTGGGCTCGTCTGATTCGTCTTGACGAGCATTAATTATACAGATATACTGCGCTATATAAGCTAACTATGAAAAAAAGATTTTCATAAAAAACTTGTTATTTTTTCAGATCCTTCTTGAGCTGCTGATTCGTCTGAAAATGGGTCCAAGCCCCACGGAAGCTACGAGTCTGAATGGATTACGAGTACCATGCGCAGTAAGTTTTTAAAGCCACGTACAGATGTCGCGAGGCGTACGTCGCGAATGGTTCGTCTCGCATGCCTCGGGCTGTGTGGACGTGTGTGCTCACAGTGAGCATTCGGGTCGTACGATCGTTGCGAACGCTGCCTCAGTACGAGCCGCGCGCTCCGTGTGGACGGACAGGTGTTGTTTGCGTTTTCTACTGACGAACACCGTGCGTAGTGGTTAGCTTGAGCATGTTTCGTTCGGGACGCACGCATAAATGTATCGTCGCACGCCCCAGGTTGAAGCATGCGAGTTGAATCATTCGCAACGCACGCCTGGCGATGTCTGTACGCAGCTTTACAGAATTTTAGCGTAGCAGTAGCCATTTTAACTATTCGAAAATTTATTCAGGATACCCTATTCTATCTTATTCTATTATATCTGAGCTTGAGACGGAACGTGAACAAAATTCAAAATATTTTATTTCACAATAGGCCTCCATGGGCACTTATAAAACGTCAGAAGCTATTGAACGAATGCAAAGAAGGAAGGAGTGGGTTTTTAGTAAGTTAAAGTCTGACACTATCTCCCGCTCCGCCCAAGAGCGGGAGAAGTCATTGGATGATTTCCCACATAAAAACGACAAAAAAAAACATGATGTATGACAGGCCCCTGAAATATTTATTTTTTTATAACAGCAACAAAAATACACCAACTGTTTAATTAACACGATTCATGAAGGACAGACAGACAGTCAGACGGACGGACAGCGTAGTCTTAGTAATAGGGTCCCGTTTTACCCTTTGGATACGGAACCCTAATAATAAATACTGCCAAACACTTTTAAAAAAAACGTACAGACCGCAACGAAAAAGAATTTGTGATTTGTTCAAGGAATGAAAATATTTTTTACAATTATAATAATATAATAAAATCTACGATAAACTAATAGTTTCTTCATCGTAATCAACAATTACAATTTATTTTTAGATAAAAAGACTCAATCCTTTTTTTTATAATCACAATTTCTAAACGACACTTTAGTTGTCAGCCATCTGTGACAGCTGACAGTAGAGGTGGGCTGAAACAGGCTGAAACAGATAAACTTAGAAACCCCTTCCAGTTTCAAAGAGGTAACATTTTCAAAATCCTGTTCTAAAATAACAGCCTGTTCCAGTGACGAACCAGCGTCCATGAGCTTGCTGGACATTTGGCGATCATGAAAAACCAAACACTCATTGATTGCAACAGATTCTTACTTACTTACATTCATCATCAATATTTCAGCCGAAAGACGCCCACTGTTAAACATAGCCCCCTCACGTGTCGCCATAATGACCGGTTCTGTAGGTACGCATATATCAGATTCCCGCGATCACAAAGTCATTGGTTCACCTTCAGCCTTCGGTTCTTCTTCACCTTCGTTCTCTCATTCAGTATATTATTATTATTATTTGATAAGACACACCAGCAGCTGTGTAATGACGTGTTATTGAAATAAAATGGTTCAGAAATATCTGCTTCATAATATTACTTTGTAATATCTATTATATCGATGATAATTCACAATATCGAACTCGATTTACTGAGGAAAAAATATTAATGAATCGATATATCGGTCAAACTTATTGATATTGAGTTGAATTAATATTTTATTTTCTTCAGTCTAGGTCAATAATAAGTACCTATAGTAATTTTTATACAAAAGGTATTTATGATACGATTTCCGATATTGAACATGATATATCGATACATTGATTTAATGGAATCAAAAATTTTATCAGCTGAAAATATCAATATATCGAAGCAAAAACATCGATATATTGATATTTTTTCAACGAGCCTGATTATTTCGTTTCTGTCATTTCATTGTTTCGTTTCATTGTCACTGTCAGTTATTCCAAGAGCGTTCTGTTTGGGTTAGCGACAGAAAACGCACTCTTGTTTCAACACATTTCTATAGAAAATTAGTGAAATAATACAACAATAACATCCTAAAATGGCTGTAAGTATACTTCTAATAACTAAAAATCACCCTAAAAGCGAACCATAAAGCCGGTAAACTAAAACATAACCTCACTTTTCGTGTTATTTTTGTCAATTTCATCAATCGATTAATATTTTTTTAATAAAAAAATCACTTGTGAAATTCCTTTTTTATTTAATTCTAGTCAATAGCAGCGGCTCAAGTGCAGGAAGTTCGTTCTATAACCAGAATCGAACGTATTGGGGCTCATTCGCATATTAGAGGACTAGGGCTTGATGATTCCTTGGAGCCTAGGGCTGTGTCCCAGGGTATGGTGGGCCAGAAGATGGCTAGAAAAGCGGCTGGAGTCGTCTTACAGATGATTCGAGAAGGTATGTATTGAAATAATTTGGTTGCCATGGTTACGGGTAGTTTGGCTGTATAAACAATTTTTTGCATAAGATATTTGCATATTGTGCAATTTTGAGCCGTTTGGGGTCGAAACGCTTGGTTCGTGGGGTCCGAGTGCGCGTCTCCTTTTCAAAGAAATTTCACGCCTACTGATCGACACTTCACGTGACCAGACGGCTGGCTCGTTCTTTGCCCAAAGAATTAGCATTGCCATTCAACGTGGCAATGCTGCCAGTCTTCTGGGCACATTTCCGGATGACAGCGATCTGGAGGAGTACTTTGACGCCTGAGCGTACTTTGTCATTTTGTATTATATTTATGTAAATAGTTAGGTTTTAGTATAAATAGTTTATTTAGTATTTATGTTTTTTTTATGTACGTATGTATATTATAATAAATTATATCTGCTTGTGCAGTCACAGTCTTGATTGGAGCTGGGTCCCCAATCAAGACTGACTGCACAATAAGTGCAATATTATAACCAATATAATATACCAGTGCAAGCCAAAATAAAAAATTGAACCGAATTAAAAACCTCCTCCTTTTTTTGGAAGTCGGGTAAAAATACTAACTTTGTTATATGTCTTTGTAGGTAAAATAGCTGGCCGAGCAGTTCTGTTAGCTGGACAGCCAGGAACAGGCAAGACAGCGATCGCCATGGGTCTTGCACAGGCGTTGGGACCTGACACTCCTTTCACTAGCATGGCTGGTAAGTGATAACCATTCTGTATTTATTTATTAACTAGCTTTTACCCGCAGCTTCGCTCCTACTCTACCCTACTCCACCCTACTATACCTTTCTGTACCCTATTCTACCCAACTCTACACTACTATACCCTATTCTACCCTACTCTATCCTATTTTTTTTTTCGATTAGATTCTTCTCCTTACAATAACAAACAAAACAAGAAAATAATTAGCGAAATCGGTCCAGCTGTTCTCAAGATTTGCGCTTAGCAACACATTCAGCGATTCATTTTTATATTTATAGACTAGCTGTGCCCGCGACTTGGTTCGCGTGGACTACAGGCTTTTGAATTTATTTTTTTCTAAAATAAAAGTAGCCTAAATTACTACTTATTACATCAGCTACCTGCCTAAAAAAGTCCCGTCAAAGTCGGTCCAGCCATTTCAGAGATTAGCTGGAACAACAACAGAGAGACAGACAAATTTATTTTGGTGTATGTACTGTATATAGCGTATATAATTATATATTCTTATGCATGTAGTAAAAAGCGGTTATTTCAATATTACAAACAGACACTCCAATTTTATTTATATGTATGTATAGATTAGATACTCTTCACCCAACATTTAATTTTATTTGTTAATTCACTTTCACGTTTGCAGGTTCTGAAATATTCTCTTTGGAAATGAGCAAAACGGAAGCTCTAACACAGGCAATCAGGAAGTCGATTGGAATTAGGATCAAGTGAGTTTTATTTTGATTACTTAGTGCATGGCATAATTCTTGAAAAAAATATTTTTATTATAGAGGATATGCTCTCATTTGACCACTATCTCGGCTGATTGTAAGCGATGATGTGGCCGACGATGGAGCACGCTTGCATAAAAGCAATCTATTTACTCTTGACTTAAAGGCCCCTCGGTTATAGCTATCAGGAAACACAGATTCCGGCAGAGAATTCCATTCCTTAATATCTTAGAGGTAGCTTGTGAAATTATTATTTTTTTAATTTCTGCATTTTGCAGCTCATTATAAGGTTTAGTGTTCATTGCCTTATAGTCCCTTGGCCGGAATTAAATAAATAGACACGACACTCGATCCGCCTAGGCGACAGTACGAGTATCTGTGCATTTAATTCCGGCCCGCTGCACCCAGATAGAGCCCCGGTGACCTTTAAATCCATTTTCTTTGCGAAATATTGATTGATTTAAGTTCATATGCTATGTTCACTTTGAAGAAAATATAATCACCAATTTTTATATGTCAAAATATTTCTAAAGATCCAAGCCGTTTTGAAAGAGTACGGAAAAGTTGCGAAATTGCAAAGATATTTTTTTTAGTAAAAGTATTAATCTCACGAAAAAATCAATAGTTGATTTTTTTTTCGATGGGAGAAATCAACTTATGACAACCCCCGCTCTTGAGCGGAGCGGGAGATAGTGTCAGACTCTTACTGACTAAAAAACCCATCCCGTTTCTTCAAGCCTTCATACCGGGGCTCGAGCGCCCTTTCGGATAACCCTGGCCCCAGTAGGCTTCGACCCGGCTGGGCCCCTGCTGTTGCTTACAACTCATCAATAGTTGATAATGTTGTTCATGAATCTATAATAAACATATATTTATTTCAAACCTATTAACCTGGCCGTTACCGAGGAATAGGCTCCAGAAAGTCACTGTTTTATGGCACAGCTTAGGCGCTTGGGTCTTAAAATATGATTTGGAATAGAATTCAGTGTCAAATTTTCTGTTGGTATTATTTTTAGGGAAGAATCAGAGATAATCGAAGGAGAAGTAGTAGAGGTGGTGGTAGAAAGGGCGGCGGGGGGCGGTGGGGCTCGGGTGGGACGCCTGACCCTTAAGACCACTGACATGGAGACCAATTACGATATGGGGGCCAAGATGATTGACTCGCTGCTCAAGGAGAAGGTAAGCCGTTAGTTTTGATAAGTTTGATATGTTTGATG
Source organism: Mythimna albipuncta (assembly GCA_929112965.1). NCBI lineage: Eukaryota > Metazoa > Arthropoda > Insecta > Lepidoptera > Noctuidae > Mythimna > Mythimna albipuncta. The sequence goes on along the minus strand of OV815985.1, from coordinate 5,020,115 downwards.
AAGATGACTAGTTTTCAAATCTTGTCAAAGTTGATTAATATTACTTAATTAGTATAGTTGGACGTCATTATGTGTGTTAAAGTGCAGTTAATGAGTTTGATATGTTTGACGAAAATTACAAGATTTCTAATGTTATCAAAGTCATTTCGTATAGTTGAACGTATTTATAAGTAAAAGTGGAATTTAATGTGCATTATCAAGCACACTAAATCACTACATAGTATAAAACAAAGTCGCTTTCTCTGTCCCTATGTCCCTTTGTATGCTTAAATCTTCGAAACTACGCAACGGATTTTGATGCGTTTTTTTTTAATAGATAGAGTGATTCAAGAAGAAGGTTTATATGTATAATGACATCCATTAAATAGTGGAGAAGTACTGTTATTTTTGAGGTTTCTAATGTGATGTCGTAAATAATTACATTTTTTCCGCTTACATTGCAAACGCAGGCTGAACCCTACGAGTTTTATCAAAATAATGTACTAAGTATTGTACACATTGAAAAGGTCTACAGAAAAGTCCGTGATGGTATATGTCTATCTCTTATGGATAACCCACAATAACTTTTTTTTTGTCATTTACTTTTTACGACAAATAATGGCTAATTTTCGAAGCGAAAGATATTACAGATTTAAAAATTGCGGGACGTAGCGTTTGCGGCGGTACCGGCCGGCCGCCCGGTGCGGCAAGAGCATTGCACCCGTGCGAAGCCGGGGCGGGTCGCTAGTAAAATAATAAAAAATAAAACTCCCGGTTGAAATGGACACTAGTGTGAATATAAAAATAAATAATTTGTTCAACAGGTACAAGCCGGCGATGTGATAACTATTGATAAGGCGACAGGCAAGATCAACAAATTGGGAAGAAGCTTTGCCCGAGCCAGGGACTATGACGCTACTGGTAAGTTTTTTGTTCACAGGCTCGCGTTTGACCACCATCTCACCTGATGGTAAGCGATGATGTGGTCGACGATGGAGCAGAAGTAGATCAAATCTAATTTACAAGATTTGTTTACAGACAAACATCGGGACGGGTGAAACTAAATCATTATCATCATCATCAGCATTTTTTTGCCCACTGCTGGGACTCAGGGCTCCTCTCTAGGATATGGAGTGGACCATAATCCACCACGCGGGCCCAGCACGGCTTGATGGATGTGACATGTCTCCGAATTTTTAATTCTAGGGCATGCCGTACCATCAAAGACACTTCCGCCTGACCACCGCTAAGTTCATTTTTGCTCACACACGAAATGAAAATTTCAAAGGGTTTGGTGTGACACCGCGCCGCAGGATTCAAGCGTTTTTTTTTTAAGTGATCCGTCAGAAATGATCGCGATGGTACTTACACATAGCTAAATGTATAGCATAGTCGGCCTTATAATGTTTCCACTATAGGGACTCAGGCCTCCACTCTAGGAGAGGGAATGGGCCGTAATCCACCACGCGGGCTCAGTTCGGGTTGGTGGATGTCACATGTCTTCGAATTTTTGGTTCTAGGACATACCGGTTTCCTCACGATGTTTTCCTTCACCGTATTGAGAGCAGTGGTGATGAAATAAATTACACAAAGTAATCCGCCTGGCTGCTAATTGCTGTTTGGAGGTATGCGGAACAGAGTGTAAAGTCCCGCACGCCTCCGTTGAAAAGGGAGGATCCTCCGACCAGACAGGTGTTATAGTCTGGTGGGCAACTGCCCGATAGATGATTTCGGGCTGTCGTATATGTTCAAATCGCGCGGAGAACTTTGATTGCGCGATGCAGGATTTCGTATTTTCTTCGTAGTTCCTATGTGGCGCCATAGATGTCGCTACAGCTGAAACTGAATAAAAGCTTGTAAAATGAGTTTTATTTTTGTTGACAGGCCAACAAGCCCGCTTCGTCCAATGCCCGGAAGGCGAACTGCAGAAGCGCAAAGAAGTGGTGCACACAGTGACCCTGCATGAGATTGATGTCATCAACTCCAGGACTCACGGCTTTCTGGCACTGTTCTCTGGTGAGTGTTCTTCCATTCCGCTCTACCATCGGATAAAGTGATGTATGGAGAGTATCCACCCTTACGTTGTGGTCCGGACTAAGCGTTTCGCCTCGTTGTTTATACCACGTACGTTCAAGGACTTGTTCCTTGATTATTATTTTTTTTTTTATTATATATACATGTTTTAATATATTTTTAAATATTCCTTAAAAAAAAAAAACCACATTTAAAAATATAAAAAATAGTAGCCCTCCGGTATCGGGAACAGGGTCCAAGCTACCGGCAATCAGGGCTCCAGAGAAAGGAAACTCTTGACTATACGAGCCGTGTCCAGCAATACTGCTTTCTGAATCAAGCCCTTGATCCAGTCGCCTAACGAGAGCCTCCTAAGCCATTGGCTGAAACAACTGTCGGTACAATGATCGCTGAATCCACTGCCCACATGTCGACAACCTCGCGAGCCAAGTCAATATACTTGATTTTTTTATTATTATTTGATAAGTAACTAATTATTTAATTTATTTATTTAATCAGACATCAATATTGGTCTATTCATTAGAAGAAAATTGTTAGTATGATCTTAAAAACCTATGTTAGTAACTAAAAGCGACTTAGTCCTCTGGGTAAGGTTCCACACCAGAGAGTTGTCAAACTTTTCAGCTATCATACTTCTAATGGGTAGTATTTGACCGAGTGACTATAACTTAAAGTTAAGTCTCTTATTTTTAAAGTAGACAGAAAAGATGGGGATGTCTTGCATGTCAACGAGAGTCTGGCTGTCCTTTCGAAATGGTTTGCAGCTAATAATCTCTTATTAAATGCAACTAAAACTAAATGTATAAAGTTTTCATTGCCAAATGTCCCTCAAGTTGACGTCAATCTAATTCTTGACAGCAAAAAACTAGATGTTATTACAGAAACAGTGTTTTTAGGTATAACTATCGATTCTAAACTGCAGTGGGGTACTCATATTAGAACTCTCTCGGGAAGACTAAGCTCAGCTGCATATGCAGTAAGAAAAATAAGGCAATTGACAGATGTAGCCACAGCTAGGTTAGTTTATTATGCTTATTTCCACAGTATTATGTCTTATGGCATTTTACTGTGGGGACCTGCAGCTGACGTAGACTCAATCTTCATATTACAAAAGAGAGCAATCCGGGCTATTTATAAAATGGGCCCTCGCGAGTCCCTCAGAAATAAATTCAAAGAAATCGATATACTTACTCTGCCTTCTCTTTACATCTTGGAAAGCATTTTGTATGTACGTAAAAACTTAGGACTCTTTAAAATCAGAAGCGATTTTCACAACAAAAATACACGTAGTAAACACGAAATTGTCTTACCCAAATGGAGACTAGCTAAGACTAGCAAGTCATTCTTAGTTAACAGCATTCGCTTTTATAATAAGCTGCCAAAGGCGGTAACAGAACTTAGTGAGGGAAAATTCAAAAGTCATATCAAGCGTGTCCTAACCGAAAAAGCATATTACAAGGTTAAAGACTATGTCGAGGACACGCTTGTTTGGCAATGACTACCTCTGCACATGTGGCCCCCTGGTAAATCATCAATATTTTGTCTATTAACTGCTCCACCTTTGTTTTAATAATTATATATACATTTTTTTTTTCTCTGACACATTGCTTTTGCAATATTTTTATTTTTATTTCAACTGTCATAAATTTGTTAGTAATTTATTTTGTTAATATTTTATTGATAGTTGTAATTATTATATTATTCCTGTTTTTTTTTTTTTATATATAGCCTCTTTTTGTATTGTAAATGTGAGAACACTGTATACTCCACGAACTCTTAGACTACTTCCTATTACGACTTACTTTGTTTTTTACTGAGAAAATTTTGATTGTGCTTTTGTGTACAATATTTGACTGGTCTTCACTGTTCTTACATAACATTTATCAATATTGTAAAACAACCACTTTTTTAAAAGAGTAACCATGGAGTTTCTTGCCGGTTCTTCTCCATAGGAAACGACCAATTTGGAACCGTGCACTAACTTCTGACGTTTTATAAGTGCCCATGTAGGCCTATGTGAAATAAAAATATTTTTGACTTTTGACTTTGACTTTGACTTTAAGTGATAAAAATAATTTAGGTGATAGAATTAGTAAGTGATCGACTGACTGCGAATGACGAGCAATCAACAGAACAACAACTTACAAACATCAATTTCAGTTATATTTGAGCGACCTAATATTTGTTTGAGTGTCAACGTTACGTCCTGCATTTTTTTTTTTCCAATATTTGGCATATTATATATGTATACTGAACAGCATTTTATCTTAAATGAAGTGTTTCGAATGTGGTAAATATCGATATTCATGTAATATGTATGTCAGAAGGTAATTCGATAATTCGGATATTGTGAAAACCGGATAATTTGAAAATGTTGAAATAAAATCTACGAGCAACTTAGACGTAGCGTTCGCCGGCCGCGGCGGCGGCACCGCGATTGGTCACGGTTCTAACCTAACTTATTTCACTCAGTTCAAAATTATGAATATGCCTTCGACTAGATAATTAGACAATGGTGAAAAGATTTTTGAAGTGAACTTTTTAGTAGTTCGTTACGTAAAACCTCAATTTTATTTCTAGTCGCTCACTTACAAATTTAGTCGCTCACTTAGTAATTTAGTCGCCCACTTACTTATTTAGTCGCTCACTTAGTAATTTAGTCGCTCACTTACTAATTTAGTCGCTCACTTTCTAATTTAGTCGCTCTCTTACTATTTTAGTCGCTAACTTACTATTTTAGTCGCTCACTTAGTAATTTAGTCGCTCACTTAGTAATTTAGTCGCCCACTTACTTATTTAGTCGCTCACTTAGTAATTTAGTCGCTCACTTACTAATTTAGTCGCTCACTTTCTAATTTAGTCGCTCTCTTACTATTTTAGTCGCTAACTTACTATTTTAGTCGCTCACTTAGTAATTTAGTCGCTCACTTACTAATTTAATCGTTCACTTACTAATTTAGTCGCTCACTTACTAATTTAGTCGCTCACTTACTAATTTAGTCGCTCACTTTCTAATTTAGTCACTTATTAATTTAGTCGCTTAGCTAGAATTTCAATAACCCACTTTTAGTAAGCTCATTCTGGATTTTATTACTGATCAATATTTGTCGTTAGTTTAGTTAATTTGTTGCTTACTCAAATTCATACCGCTTAAGTTGGGTCGAAGCCTACTGGGGCCAGGGTTATCCGAAAGGGCGCTCGAGCCCCGGTATGAAGGCTTGAAGGAACGGGATGGATTTTTTAGTCAGTAAGAGTCTGACACTATCTCCCGCTCCGCCCAAGAGCGGGGGTTGTCCTAAGATGATTTTCCCCATTGGAAAAAAAAATCCGCTTAAGTTATTAAATCAGTACCTCATTAACAGTCGCAATTCTTTTTCTTTTTGTTTGCTCGTTTTATAATTTCTCATTATTTAATACTAATTACAGGTGACACCGGTGAAATAAAATCGGAGGTTCGCGAACAGATTAACAGTAAAGTGGCCGAGTGGCGTGAGGAGGGGAAGGCTGAGATGATACCGGGCGTACTGTTTATTGATGAAGTAAGTTTTGACTTGAATATTCGACTACTATCACACAACGCCGTCTAGTCCCAAGCTAAGCAGACCTCGTTATGAGTACTAGACAACTGATAAACATACTTATCTATATATATATAATTGAATCTCTGTTTCCCTTGGTCACGCCATCACGCGTGACCGATTTCGCTAATTCTTTTTTGTTGTGACAATAACAAGTTATTGTCAGGAGAAAGTTGTTATGAAAACGAAAATTAAAATTAGGGTAGAGTAGTGTAGGGTAGAGTACGGTAGAGCAGGGTAGGTTCGGGTAGGGTAGAGTAAGGTATAGTAGGGTCGAGTAGGGAAAAGCGGGAGCTAAGCCGCAGGCAAAAGCTAGTTATAGACAAATTAGATCCAGGCACTGTACAACTGATCATGCTCATCACACGAACATTGGTCCTCGTCGGTCAGACTCTTACTGACTAAAAACTCACCCCGTTCCTTCAAGCCTTCATCCGGGGCTCGAGTTCCCTTTCGGATAACCCTGGCCCCAGTAGGCTTCGACCCGGCTGGGCCCCTGCTGTTGCTGACAACTCCTTGAGGCGCGCGGGAACAGCGCGCGCCGTCGACGACTTGGGCTTGGTCCGGACAGTTACCGGACGGTCGGACAGCGAGCTACGCATTGCCCACTGTCCGCAAGCCCGCGCCTACGGTGGATGGAAATCGGGATCGGAATCCCGGCGGCGGCGAGAGCACCGTTGCCTGATGCGGTCGACCTCCTCCTTTGCGGGCATTACTGCTTCGCAAAAGTCGGCGACCGACTGCCAGTCCTAGCCGAAAGACGTCCACTGTTGGACATAAGCCTCTCCCAACCACAGAAAAGATGAAAAAGATTGGAAATGGGGATTAATTTATTTATTTATTTATTAAAACTCTATGCAACGCACAGGTACAAAGGCGGACTTAATGCCTTAGGCATTCTCTACCAGTCAACCTAGGGTGGTGAAGAGAAAACATGGCAGGTGCACAAAAAAAAAACAAAAAAAAAATGGATTATTAAGAAAAATAAGGGTGCAAATGTATATATATAACTAAAATAGACATACATATATATTTAATATAATATACACCACCATACATATATATTTATATAAAGTAGCAGAAGGGGGGTTTTGAAACGACTCCGCTATTTGTTCTGAAAGTAATGCCGCAACTTTCGCTTAAATGCATACTGACTGGTGGCCATCCTGATGTCGAGAGGAAGCAAAGGATATGGAGGAGATGGATGGATAAGGAGGGAGGAAAGTGATATGTGTCACTTGTCACTTAGCTCGTTCATTCGTTCTCAAGTTTCCGTATTCCGTATCTTTCACAGGCCCACATGCTCGACATCGAGTGCTTCTCATACCTGAACCGTGCCCTGGAGTCGGAGACGGCGCCCGTGGTGATGATGGCCACGAACCGCGGCATCACGCGCATCCGTGGCACCAACTACCGCTCCCCGCACGGCATCCCGCTCGACCTGCTGGACAGAATGATCATCGTGCCCACCGCGCCCTACTCGCACCAGGAGCTGCGCGAGATACTTAACATCAGGTATGTGGCGCCTGCGTCCCCATGTCCTCGCCGGACATGGTAAGTGAGGGAGGTTCCTGCAACGGATTCATGCGGAAGAGACTCTCCGGCTGTAGCCATTATGCAGACCCCCTGGAAGGTACGGTGGAGGATACAATGGACGTGTGCCCCGCTTGGGCGGAGGTGTGCCCGCTTGGGCGGAGGTGTGCCCGCTTGGGCGGAGCACCGCTTAGGAAGAGGTGTGTCCCGCTTGGGCGCAGCACCGCTTAGGAAGAGGTGTGTCCCGCTTGGGCGGAGCACCGCTTAGGAAGAGGTGTGTCCCGCTTGGGCGCAGCACCGCTAAGGAAGAGGTGTGTCCCGCTTGGGCGGAGCACCGCTTAGGAAGAGGTGTGTCCCGCTTGGGCGCAGCACCGCTTAGGAAGAGGTGTGTCCCGCTTGGGCGCAGCACCGCTTAGGAAGAGGTGTGTCCCGCTTGGGCGCAGCACCGCTTAGGAAGAGGTGTGTCCCGCTTGGGCGCAGCACCGCTTAGGAAGAGGTGTATCCCGCTTGGGCGGAGCACCGCTTAGGAAGAGGTGTGTCCCGCTTGGGCGCAGCACCGCTTAGGAAGAGGTGTGTCCCGCTTGGGCGGAGCACCGCTTAGGAAGAGGTGCTTTTTACCTATTCTAATCTTTTTTACAGAGCTGGTTTCAAATTCCCACATATTTCGTTTCCAGATGCGAAGAAGAAGATTGCCAGATGTCCAGCGACGCTCTCACGGTGCTGACGCGCATCGCCACCGAGACGTCACTGCGTTACTCTATACAACTTATCACTACTGCTTCGCTCGTGGCCAAGCGCAGGAAGGCTACCGAGGTACGAAACACTATATTTCTAAACTAGTTAAAAAAATAAAAGTCTAGTTTTGTCATTTGATAAAGACCCTTATAATATAGAGTATGAAGATCGGACGTGCTAAATAGTCACAGTACACACACAGTGAGTCACAGTACACTCTCAGGTCAATTATTTTTAAATATTTTTTTAGTATAATCTATAATTTATTATTGTATGCCTAATTGGCAGGACATATTGGAACTATAATTTATTATTAAGTTTTAACATCTATATATAACCTATGCCCAAAATAAAGACATTCTGATTCTTACTCTCCTCATTAATCCAGCTTTTTTTTTTTTAATTGATAAATGATCTTTATTTTGCAAGTAGGTTTTATAAAAACACTTTTACACGTAACTTTTTTTTTTCGTCAATTAATGCTAGATGAGGCCGGTGTTTCCTAGCTGACTACCCTGAGAAGAAACACCGAAACAAACTAAGGGTCGAGTCTCTTTTAAAGTCCATAAAGCAAAACATGTTGCTGGTTGATCTCGATACTATAGTCATAATTTCGTTACCAGGTCAACATGGAAGATATCAAGAAGGTATACTCTTTATTCCTCGATGAGCACCGTTCGGAGCAGTTCTTGAAGGAGTATCAAGACGAATTTATGTTCAACGATGGTTCTGGAGGTAAGTTACTGATATTTTGGCCAGATAATCCATACAACATTATTTTTAGTTTACAATAATATAATATTTCGCAACTATCACACAGCGCCGTCTAGTCTCAAGCTAAGCAGAGCTTGTGTTATGAGTACTAGACAACTGATAAACTTACTTATATATTTCTAAATACATACATATTATATATAACCTGGGTGTAATCACCCAGACACAGAACAAATGATCATGCTCATCACACAAACATTTGTCCTGGGTGGGAATCGAACCCACGACCTCCGGCATAGCAGTCAGGGCTACTAACGACTAGACCAACATTGTCGTCACACTTAGCAAGCATTCGCACCATTTCCGTGTACTCGACATTAGAATATCAGTACACTATCATGTAAAGATAATTACGTCCGTACGCCAAATTTCGCTACAAGAACACTTATGGCGCGACACAGGCGCATCAAACCATCCGGCCGACTAGTGAGGGTCGCCCGTAAATAGGTCAAATTAATGTTCGTCTACCCTCCACTATTGTACTATCGCTTGCTCCGCAAATGAAAATTTGATGAACCAAAATATGATACATTTTTTAAAAGTCATAGAACAAAATTTGTTGTTTATGATGTTTTAGAACCTAAGAGGTTGCAAGTGTTTTACGAATAACCCTATATATATATATATTTCTTGTTTCAGACGCACCCCAGCTGATGGAAGTATCGCAGTGACTGATTTCTCAATGATTCCAAATAATTTGCTTTAAGATTATTAATTTTCAATGTAATTTTGGTTTTACAAGAAGTCGTATTTAGTTATTTTTAAGTTTGTAATATGTAAGTTTATAATAAATGTCTAAAGCTTGCCATACACTGATAGCTTAAAGAATTCAGGTTGGACTGCATAGTGAACTACAACAGATCTGTACGATCTGTGCATGATACAGTTGCCATCACGGATCTTGAGCGGTTGCGCATAAGTCAAATATTCTGTCTCTTTAGTGGTGCGAAGTGAGACGCGGGGGCGGGGAGTGTCAGTGATTGGCTCGCCGTGCCATCGCGTCATAGACGGCAATCCTAATTCGTTCCCTGCGTTGCTGCAGCTTAAAGAAGTCAGGTTGGACTGCATAGTGAACTACAACAGATCTGTACGATCTGTGCATGATACAGTTGCCATCACGGATCTTGAGCGGTTGCGCAGAAGTTAAATATTCTGTCTCTTTAGTGGTGCGAAGTCAGACACGGGGGCGGGGAGTGTCAGTGATTGGCTCGCCGCGCCATCGCGTAGTAGACGTCAATCCTCATTCGTTCCCTGCGTTGCTGCAGCTTAAAGAAGTCAGGTTGGACTGCATAGTGTACAGTCTTCAGATCTGTACAATCTGTGCATGATACAGTTGCCATCACGGATCTTGAGCGGTTGCGTAGAAGTCAAATATTCTGTCTCTTTAGTGGTGCGAAGTCAGACACGGGGGCGGGGAGTGTCAGTGATTGGCTCGCCGTGCCATCGCGTCATAGACGTCACTCCTAATTCTTCCCCTGCGTTGCTGCATGTATCTAACAACGAAGACGATTGGCTCGCCAATGTATGGAATGCGCAAAGCGATCCCCCCTCTGACGTCGAGCGCTCAAGATCCGTTTTGGCAACTACCACAAAATATATAGGTACATAAGTCAATCTACATACTGTGCGCGCTCTCACAACGCACACATAGACACCGCTCACGGACACGATATCTCGGAGCGCCTCGGCCCGCTCGTCGAACAGTTCCTGCTCAAACGCTCATTAGTGTGTGTCCACCGAGCGTAGGTTTAAAAAGTGAAGTACATACATGAGATTGTCTTCTGTACCTATCTATTTTATAATGATTCGCAACAACTTGGTTCGCACGTGTGAACCACACTGGGACCAGGGTTAGCTCCGAAAGGTAGCTTAGCCTTGGTATGGAAGGCAAGAAGGAACGGGTTGGGTTTTCTTAGTCGGTAAGAGTCTGACACTATCTCTCGCTCCGCCCAAGAGCGGGGGATGTCATTTGGGTGATTATTACCCATCAAAAAAAAACACAACGTGTGTACCACTAACGAACATCGAACACTGTTCGACGAACATGTTTTAAGCCGCCGTCTTCGCCAAAAGTAGCAGTACAGCACAATCCACGAACGATGGCGGCCGTGAAGTTAGCCTTTGCGAACGTTCGCGCATACCACACTCTTCTCGCACACGCACGTCGCCATTTGGTTCCTAAAACACGTTACTGCGCAGCCTTAAGCGCAAACTTCACGGCCGCCATCATTCGTGAATTGTACTGTAGTAATACGTCTTCCTCAAAATCCATGTGGAGTAATTGGCATGAACTGCTCCAGCAGTTACGACTGACAACTTTAAGCTGTTTACTTTGACTGCAAGAGTTGTCCATGTATGTTGATCTGGATTTTAACTGTCAGTGTATGGCCGGCCTAATATTAAATGTAATTTTGTTGTTTTCTTTTTTATTAAGATACTAAAGTTTCATACGCACTATGCGGGTAGTCGCAGTGCGGCTGACCGCAAGACACGGTTGCGTACGCGTCCAGCCGCAATTGCAACCGCAACTTGCGGTTGAAGAACCGTTGCGATTTGCGGTTATATCGACTCTATAGTACTCAATGGCGGGCAGCCGCAGGCAAGTATCAACCGTCCGGCTGGTCGACACTCGAGCCGCAACCGCCCGAGCGACCGGAGCGGTCTGCGGGTAGCCGCATCGCAGTGCGCATAGAAATGAATATTACATACATAATAGGGTAGTTTCCAAGGTCAAAATAATTACATTTTATTTAGTCCGTATTTTAGATTATAAAAAAATATTGGACACGTATTTTTTTCTTTTTGCGATTAAACAAAATATAAAAATGAACTCATAACTCAACAACGCCTGGACCGATTTCGCTAATTTTTTTTTTTTTTTTGTTGTGTTATTATGAGGAGAAGGTTCTTATAGAAAAAAAGGAAAATTAGGGTAGTGTAGAGTAGAGTAGAGTAGGGAAGAGCGGGAGCGAAGCCGCGCGGGCAAAAGCTAGTCTATAATATAAAAATGAATCGCTAAATGTGTTGCTAAGCGTAAATCTCAAGAACAGCTGAACCGATTTCGCTAATTGTTATTGTGAGGAGAAGGTTTATAAGGAAAAAAAAAGAAAATTAGGGTAGAGCGGGAGCGAAGCCACGGGCAAAAGCTAGTTTATTATATACTTTATTGTAGATCATCACTTATTGAATTTAAAAAGAAAACTAACAGCAGACGCTGCGTCTGCTTGGGCTCTGGTCTTGTGATTATGCGCATGTGGTATGGTTGGGTCCCCGTCGTGGAAACCGGATGATTACCTTCGTAGTGTCGCTAGTTCAACTGTATGGGTCAACTCACACCGAAAGAGCGGCGAAGGGCAGCGCAGTTTCAGTGTCATATGAATTTTAACTTTATTTTTATTTCTATAATACTTATTATCGCATGAGAAACACGAACGAGAGAATTCCCCAGAATTCCTGCGGCGCCGCGGGCATCCGCGCGACTCGTTCGAGTTTCTCATGCGATAATAAGTATTATGGTAATGATAATAAAGTTAAAATTCATATGAAACTGAAACTGCGCTCCGCTTCGGTGCCCTTCGGCGCTCTTTCGGTGTGAGTTGACCCTAATGGTGTGCATGTAGTGGTGTCGATGCTTTTCCACTCGCCTATCGTAAACATCGAGCATGGTTTAAAAGCTTATCGCTTCATCTAACGCAATCCAACGTGATGTTTGACGAAAAGGCAACGTGAAAAAAGAGTGATAGGTAATACCTGAATACTCTGTTGGCTAGAGTAATTCCGTGATTTACTCGAAAATTTTACAAAACTTGTTCCAGGAAATACGTGTTTTTTTTAAACCCTTAAAGGTTTTTAAAAACATTCATTATTTAGAATCTTGATAAAATTTTGCTAGGCTTGTATGTTGTATTTTTTTAGCTTTTTTAATTTTTGAGTAAATTATGAAGTGTCAAAGTTCATGCAAAATAGATTTTTAGAGGTCTTAACTGGATTAGTTTTACACTAATTTATAAACTGATTTCCATAGAAGCCTAGATCATATCCACAAGATACTGTGATTCCAAAATATCTGATGAAAAATGTGTAATGACGTCATAATCGCGTAAGAGCGGTTGTATGAAAAACCGTGAAAATGTATGTCGAGAAGCATCCCCTTAACGTATTACGTAGAGGGGTGCGTTAGCCGCGACTGGTGCCTGCGTCAAGAGTCGTATAGGAGCACTGCAGGACCGCGCGGCCGATCATGTAACGCAATTTCGGCCCTAAGACACATGCTTATAATGGGCGGTCTTATCGCAATCCGCGATAACTTCCAGGCTACCTGAAATGTAATTGCTTAAGGCCCTAACACGAGCCAATTGATACTTAAACTGAACTGTAAAAGGGATGAAGCTATTTAGGCTGTTCTATCTCGCTCGCACGCTTCACGTTTTAACACATACGCTAAGGACTAAGATTCCGTTCATTAAAAACTAATTATAGTAAGATTCCGTACATTAAACAATAGATACGTAGGTACATACATATGCTTAGGGCCGGCCTTTTAAATCTAGGCGCATTTGGCCTTATTCTCCAAAGAAAAAGTAACTATTTTTGTTATGTTTTTACTAAAACTATTAATTGGATGAAAATTAATAGAGTCCGTCTAACGAAAGCGTGACCTGAGAAAAGGAGGTTAAAACCAAAAATTTTGAATGTGGTATTATTGAAATAGTAGGAGAAAAAAGTTTTGATACTTGAGTATTTTTTGTATTTATTGCAATTGTATAATAGTTGTTTATGAACTTAAATTTTAGTCAAAAAGGTGTGTGTAGACTTAAGCTAGAACTACACTACACCGGCGCACACGTGTGAGACGTCTCAGACGTGTGCGGCAGGTGTGCACACTACACCGACGCAATGCGTAACACGTGTGATGCGCATTACAACTTTTGATTTCATCGGAGGGTTAAAAGCAGATCAAGCTTGCTTTTTCATTTACCATCGAAGACACTTCCGCCTGACCACCGCGATCAGACGCGTGGATAGCCCCGCCCACCTTCCTCTAAAATTTCTGGGACCAACGTGTCGGCGTCGCGGACGTAGCGTCGCATGGCGTGGCGTGGATCAAGTGTAGCTCTAACAGTCTATTTTCTATATGAAATGTGTCGAGACCGACACTTTCAGATCGGCGTGTGTAGCACACGTGTGAGCCGTGTAGTTTTACCTTTAATTATTGGTTAGTGTATAGTAAAGGTCAATAACATACAAAATGTCAGTTATTATTTTATTTCATCTGTTCTCTCAAATGTCGCTACATAATATTCAAATAATACTCTTTTTTTAAGTACCATTTCATTCGACTCATGAGACACAAAAAGTTCAGCAGCTATCTCTTTCAAACTTGAACTAGGATTTCAGTCACTATTTCCTTCACTTTCGCGATTTTATGATGCAATAACAGACAGAGTGAGGCAAATCTTTCATTACATCTCAACCGCTTTTGAACGCATTCTACCACATATTAGCATGTGTTTTTGATTAAGTCGATTCACCAAAAGCATCAATTACGAAATTCGCAATATGTCAGATTATCTAAAAATATAAGAAAAACAAATTATCATTATATCCTAAATATAACTATCTAATAATATTAGTCGACAAGGATCAAGATTATAACGTCATACTACCTTAAAATTCTGAAAACGTATGTAAACATTGTTGGTTTTCATTGAAAACACCTTCTTTCTCTTCTTGTTTTTGTTTGAACTTATTAACCATAGTGTGTAGCAGTTTTCGCACGTTACTGTTTATTGTTTTTCCCATAATTAAGCAATTATTCTTGAAAAATAAATATCTGTTTACAAAACTGACAATTGCAACCATAGACTTTGACGTGATTTTTTTCGGCAAAACAATGTTGCCAATTTAATTTAAAAAAAAAACTCCAGGTTACGCTTTCAGTAGACGCACTCTAGTTTTAGTAAAAACAATTTGCAACATTTTGCATAGATTTTTTAATTTAATATGGCAACATTATACTAGTGCCGTCCAAAACACACTAAGAACATTATAATAAAGTGAGATGGTTTTAGGATAAATTAAATTAAAGAAACTTTATTATGCAAAGAATAATTGAACTTTATATTCCCTAGATATTGTTTTGATATTATTTTATAATTTTATTTTTTTCTTCGCCACAAAACAGCCTGTCACTCGACTTAAAACCAGGAAATATAATCGACTAGACACTCTCTTTTGACGTTGTTGACATTTTGACATCCCTAACCACAATTGATTTTTCGACGATCTGTCGTGCGTATTTTTGGTGTCATTTTTTCGAGTTAAATTATCAGTAAAAATCAAAATGTTCGCTGCCAGGAAGCTTTTCACAGCCAACGCTCAGCTCCTCAAGAATGTGGCTCAGCATAGAAACATGAGCGTAATCGCTACACCTGCAAGGAACAAGATTTCCAAAGGCGTACGTACATTTATGTATTTTTTGACTGATTATCCTTATATTCCATCATATTTGTTAATTATACACGTTTTATAACAGTTTTTCCTGTTATTTACGTATGATACAAGTCATCCAGAACATAAAAAAATGATTTTCAAATTACGTAATTCTTTAGTCAAAAGATAGGTTATCTATCGTAGTATTATGTACAACTGTAACTTGTCATTTAAAAAGCACAATCACAAATTTACATTAATTTATAGTTTACTTTACGCCAAATGTATCATGTAAAAAATAAATAATTCTAGTTTAATTCTTTCCATCGTTTTCAGTGATTTTTTACATTTTTTATACAACTGTTTTTGTTATCTTATAGCAATCAATGAACCTTTTTGATAATATACTTACCGTTATCTGTCTAGTGTTAGGTTATGCTTTATCAAGTGTATAGATGGAAAAATAAATGTATGGCTTATAAGAAAAAGTGTCCATGGAGTTTCTTGTTTAATCTTCTCCATAGAGATCTATACTATGGAATGTAGGATGAGCATTTTTTACTGACTTCTTGACAAATCAAAAGTGCCTGTAAATGGTTTAAGTATTTGAAATAAATGCTTTAATTCTTGATGCTAAATGTTGAAATTGATTTGTGTCATGAATGTTATTTTTTTTTTTCTGTAGATAAAGTATTTTAAGGCATAAAAATGTTACAAGCATTATTACCTAAGAATAATTGAGGTTAGACTTCTAACTGCAGAAACTTTAATAACAATAAATATTAAGGCCTTTAGTCCTAAATTTTCAGCAGCAAGAAACGTTTTATAATTATGTTTTATTTTTAGTAAAATAAATACATATTAACTATTAAATATTTTATATTAATTAATTATTAATAAGGGCAATGTTGCCAGCGTTCTGAGCACTTTTCCCCTTTGATGTGGACTTTTTTTTTATCTGTTACTAGCTTTTGCCCGCGGCTTCGCTCCCGCTCTTCCCTACTTCAGCCTACTATACCCTACTCTACCCTACTATACCCTACTCTACCCTACCCTACTCTACTCTACTCTACCCTACTCTATCCTACTCTATCCTACTCTACCCTACTCTACCCTACTCTACCCTACTCTACCCTACCCTACTCTACTATACTCTACCCTACTCTACCCTACTATACCCTACTCTACCCTACCCTACTCTACCCTACTCTACCCTACCCTACTCTACTCTATCTTATAAAAAATAAAAAAAGTATCCTATGTCTGTCTCCTGGTTTTAAGCTACCTCCCCACCAATTTTCAGCCAAATCTCTACTCTACTCTACTCTACTCTACCCTACTCTATCCTACTCTACCCTACTCTACCCTACTCTACCCTACTCTACCCTACTCTACCCTACTCTACCCTACTCTACCCTACTCTACCCTACTCTACCCTACTCTACCCAACCACACTCTACTCTACTCTACCCTACTCTACCCTACCCTACTCTACCCTACTCTACCCTACTCTACCCTACCCTACTCTACTATACTCTACCCTACTCTACCCTACTATACCCTACTCTACCCTACCCTACTCTACCCTACTCTACCCTACCCTACTCTACTCTATCTTATAAAAAATAAAAAAAGTATCCTATGTCTGTCTCCTGGTTTTAAGCTACCTCCCCACCAATTTTCAGCCAAATCGGTTCAGCCGTTCTTGAGTTATAAGTGGTGTAACTAACACGACTTTCTTTTATATATATAGATAAACTAGTACTTGACTGCGATCCCGCCTGATGATAAGCAGTGATGCAATCGTTGATGGTGACTAGTTTATTAACCTTTCAATCCTGGAAATTACAGACACAATAGAAAGCCAATAGGTGCGCAAATGCCGGTGTTCACTTGGGGTTTAATGAATTAAGAGCCTATTCACTCTAGCCTTGAAGACACCCAAATTATAATATTTCTTTTTATTATTTTTATTATTCTAAAATAAATTTATTTTATTATGTAAGGGCCCAGATAGGAATATTATGTAAACCACTTCCTTACCAGAAGTAGATATAAACTAAGATTTAGTCTCTAAACACACACACACTATGCTGAAGGTACGTGACCAAGGTTCGGCATGATTACGCCTTCAAATTGCAATGCTATTTTAATTACTACCTTACCTATTTTACACACCAACCATGGTCAAACATGTTGAACCAAAAAATATTTTGTAACAGCTATGATAAGCATCTTACCATGTATATTATCTACACATGTTTATGCAAATAAATAAATCGGAATCTGAATCACATTATACCGAAATTACGTTGCGTTATACCTCACAGCCTAACCTCTGATGATGGCAATGGCGGCGACATATTCTATAGAGCAAACATTATACGCGACCGAAATTCGGTTCATTTTCAGCAGTGGGAGGCAGACGACACCATGATAGCGCTTGAAACAATGAATACTGTAACAATGCTCAGCTCACGGTAGGCCCGTGTATTAATTTTACTATAGAATAAAACACGCGGGCCGGCACACTATTATATTTTACTTATCTAAACTCACACGTTTTTCTTACAAAGACACATTATTCGCCCGGAGGAGACTAAAACTCTAAAAGCTAGGAGTATTCTAAATTTCTTGGAAGCCTCCGGGCTAAAAGAGTTACTCTAACAAGGTGGCGAGTCACAATAGATCTGTTAGGTCGCAGTGACTACATCCCCTACACTATGGGTGATGCATAACCCCTTATCTTCTAAATAATAATAATGCAAAGATCACTTCAACACTAAAAAAAACAACACACATTCTTTTTTCTACAAATTTTCGAACCTATTCTAGAACAGCATAATCCTTCGAAGTATATTTTACAAGCCAGTTCGTTGGCTATATAAAAAAAGCAACTCATGCGATCTCCTTTCGATATCACAATATACACAAAGTTGCGCCACTGAATTTTTGACGCGTAAATTCGGCACTATGGAATACGTCGGAACATAAAACCAGCCGCGGAATTTCGGTCGCGTACCTTCAGCGTGGTGTGTTTAGACACTTTTTTTTTCGGTGGGAAAATCATCTAATTACATCTCCCGTTCTTGGACAGGGCGGGAGGGCGTCTCAGGCTTTTACTGACTAAAAATCCACTCCTGTTCCTTCTTTGGCATTGTTCCACGGATTGGGTGATGCGAAAGAAATCCCCCGGGGATTTCCCATGGCCCCAGTAGGCTTGGACCCTGCTGGGCACCTGTTGCTGACAACTCCTTAAGGTGGAACACTACGCGCCGTCGACGACTTGGGCTCGGTCCGGACAGTTACCGGACGGTCGGACAGCTAGCTACCCATTGCTCACTGTTTTTAGACACATAAGATATGAAAAACGTGTGAACCCAAGATATCTCAAACATAAAATTCTTCTTCTCCAGGAGATGTTCTTCCTCGTCAGTGCGATGGTCGTCGGCTGGTCCATCGTGCCCACCTGGGTGCTGGTCAACATCAAGAACTATAGGAACAAGGAATAAGCGGACGGACAAGCTTAGACAATTATATGTAGATACTGCGTGATATCAGTTATGTATTATGTTAAGTAAAGAGTTAATTTAACTGTACCGAGTTTTATTTAAACTTTATAATGGATAAGTTTTAGTAATTATGAAAAAAATATGAAAGAATCATTAAAATATTTCAATATATCAAAAAGTTTTCTAGTGATGTACAATGCGTTCCAAATGAGAATAAGATCGCCCGCCATGTTGTGACGTCACGATTTACTGTTGAATCGAGAAAATATTTTTTTAAATATTAATTAATTTACGAGAAATTTAATTTATTTATGAACTGTAAACGAAAAAAGTTTAATCAGAATCCAGTTCTTCAATTTTACTCATCTCTGAGTTCTTCAATTTTACTCATCTCTGAGTTCTTCAATTTTGCCAAAATTTCTTCGATTTGACAGTACGACGAGACGTCAAAACAGGAATCGGTCCTATTCTCATTTGGAACGCGTAGTACTATGATTACCCAGGTAAATACATATAGGTAATAGGTACTTACCTATTTTATTGTTTCTTTATCATCAAAATGGTAAAATAAAGAGAAACTATAAACATTAAAATAGGTTTCGCCATGTACCATATTTATAAAATAAGCAATATTGTCAATACTTCTTTTTAAATATACTTTTACACCACCTCGATAATGTCGTTATATACGTTTATATAAACCTCACAGCAAGTCATTCTATCTATAGGGAGATAATGCAGTATGGCTGAGATTTGAACTTGGAACATCAAAAATCGCCAGTATTCTGAAGTAAAATGTACCTACGTGCATCGAACAAGTTGACTCTAAATTCAAACTGGCCACTAACAAAATAAAAACCGGCCAAGTGCGAGTCAGACTCGCCCATGAAGGGTTCCGTAGCAGCAAATAACATAATATAAAAGTTCTTGTAATGTGTTGTAACTTTGATCGATGTTTTAATAATAGTGTATTTTTTTCGATTTATGACGCATTAAAAAAAAAACTACTTACTAGATTTCGTTCAAACCAATTTTCGTTGGTAGTTTTTATAGTAATGTACATCTTATATTTTTTTTAGTTTTATCATTCTCTTATTTTAAAAGTTAGAGGCCCCCCCACACACATTTTACCACTTTGGAAGTGTCTCTCGCGCAAACTATTCAGTTTAGAAAAAAATTATATTAGAAACCTCAGTATCATTTTTGAAGACCTATCCATAGATACCCCATACGCATGGGTTGGATGAATAAAAAAAAATACTTACAAAGTTTCAACTGTATAGCTCTTATAGTTTCGGAAAAAAGTGGCTGTGACATACAGACGGACAGACAGACAGACATGACGAATCTATAAGGGATCCGTTTTTTGCCATTTGGCTACGGAACCCTAAAAACGTGCCTATTGACGGGAGCATTATAGAAAACCGAAACTATAGAATCTTGGAGTAGTGAATTTTGTTTGTATGATGAACTTGTAAATATAATACTTTTTTTTTTTTTTTCGATGGGAAAAATCATCTTATGACAACCCCCGCTCTTGGGCGGAGTGGGAGATAGTGTCAGACTCTTACTGACTAAAAAACCCATCCCGTTCCTTCTAGCCTTCATACCGCGGCTCGAGCGCCCTTTCGGATGACCCTGGCCCCAGTAGGCTTCGACCTGGCTGGGCCCCTGCTGCCGCTGACAACTCCTTGAGGCGCGCGGGAACAGCGCGCGCTGTCGACGACCTGGGCTTGGTCCGGATGGTTACCGGACGGCCGGACAGCGAGCTACCCATTGCTCACTGTCCGCAAGCCCGCGCCTACGGTGGCTGGAAATCGGGATCGGAATCCTGGCGGCGGCGGCGAGAGCGCCGTTGCCTGATAATATATAATAAAAATAATAAATAAATATAATACTTAGATTTCTCTAATATATGATTTGGTCGACCAAATGTCTTTTAATTATCTTTCAGATAGTGTAAAAAGTAGAGTATCCAACACGGGGATAAAGCTGTCTTTGTCTTGGGCGGCTTGAATTCCTCACTCCACTCAGGTTTCTTTTTTAACTCCCTCGCAATGATCGGGATTTAATTGTATAAATCCCTCACTAACGTTCGGGATTAAAATCAGCAACCTTCGTTTCGTTCGGAATTCAGTATCCCCTAGTCACATAATCTACTATTATTTAGTGTCCGACCGATACTGATTTTAATTTCGGTAACAATCTCTTTCGGCTGAAACTGAAAAGTACAAGGATCGTAAAGAAGTTTTGAAGGAAAATAAAGTAGTCGGTCCTTATTTTTTTTTAATGCATTTTAAATTTAGGTATTTATTATTTATATTCGTTGACTATCATGTATTTTACTGTAGGTACTCGATTTTAGTTTGAGAATAAGATATACCTAAAATGAACTGCAAATAAGCCAGTCAAGACATGATTAAACACGTGGACACGGCAAAATGTCTTCGTTACTTAGGGTCAACTCACACCGATAGAGCGGCGAAGGGCAGCGAAGCGGAGCGCAGTTTCAGTTTCATATGAATTTTAACTTTATTATCATTACCATAATACTTATTATCGCATGAGAAACTCGAACGAGTCGCGCGGATTATAGATGCTGGCGGGAAAAATTCCGAATCATTCCCGTCGAATACTTCGGAAGTATTCCGAAATATTCCGAAACTTTCGGAATATTTCAACTGTCAAAACAAAACCAGGAAAATCAACCTTACTACCTATTTCGCGCTTGAAAGTTGTAAAATATTATCTTTAGTTGTATTGTGAGCGGTAGGAATATATTAAGTTTATAGTTGTGAGTGCACGTCGCATCAAGGACAATAGAACGACTTCAATAGAACGACTTCAATAAAGTTCCGACTTTATTGAAGTCCGGCCGGCACCTCTTCAATAAAGTCTTCGCTTGGTGGTGGTTTGAAGTGCTCCGGCTTCATTGAAGTCAGTTCTATCTTTTTACTTAAACATTTTTGTTTCAACATTTTTTTATGTCACGTATAGATACATATAGTAGTGACTAATAATACTGTTCTGAAAACTGCATCAAATTCAGTTCAGCCAAACGCGAGATAATCGCGGACAAACATACATTCATACGGTTCAAACTCATAACCTCCTTTTTTAACACGCTTTTATTAGCTTCACCTATATATTTGTTTGTAATCAACGCCTTTGAGCTCGATTTTGACCAACTTAGGGCGATCATTTTTTTAAAACTTTGCACACAAATCAAATGTATAAAAAGTTGGAAAACACCTGGGACGCCATAGCTATGGCATGACACCAAAGTCTCAAATCTAATCACCTTGAACTCAAGGTCAAATGCAAAAATGTTGGCGTTTCCCAACATTTTTGCATTTGACCTTGAGTTCACCCGGGACACCAAAGGGCTGCTTTGACCGCGAGCGTTACTTCTCTAAATAACACAGATCAATTTTTTTTCGATAACATTTTAGGTCAAATACTTAAGGGTCATGGTCATTGACTTTAGGAAAAGCGTGGGGTGCTCAATTCGACTCTTACGAAACATATGGCACAAAGCGCCCCACCCTTTTTTATAATCCAAACTATCCAAACTAATATAATCCAAACGAAAGTAACTCTGTCTGTCTGTCTGTCTGTCTTTGCTTCACGCCTAAACTACTGAACCGATTTGTGTGAAATTTGGTACAGACATAGTTTGGAACTTGAGAAAGGACATAGGATAGTTTTTATTGCAAAAAATAAAATAAAAAATAAAATTTATTCCGGACATACAGCGCCATCTATTGGTCAAGAGTCGGCATCAATTCAGTACTGAAATTTCCGGAAGTCACTATTCCATGCGAACGAGGTCGCGGGCAAAAGCTAGTATAATATATTTTTCTTTCAAACACACAAACAAAACAAACTTAGAACAAACACAAACAACAAATTCAATGTATTTATTGACTGGGCTATTTACGCGTAATGTTTTTTATTGACTTGGTGGGCTATGCGACTCGCGAATCAGAGATCTCTCTCAACCGACTTGGGAATTTTGTATAATATTTAATCATTTAAAAAATACAAACATTCAGTACTTTTTATAAGGTTCTTCTGTTATTAAAAAATGATCTCTATCTCTTAATCAACATTGATTATTGAATCCGTGTTAACTACATCAGATTTCACTATATCCTAATAATTACCCAAGTCGTTTAACTTATTAGACAGACTCTAACCCTTTTTCAAAAAACAAATCAAATAATGCTAGACCTGGTTTTTTAATTCACAACTGACATTTATAAAAATAGCATTCGATTTCGAAATAAGTAGGTACCTACCTAAAAACAAAAGAATAAAAATCCTGTTAATGGCAGGCTAACATTAATCAATCCCATTTATATTAAAATAAACATTTATATTTTACTTACATATGTGCCACTGAACAATTATTAACTTACAAACACAAACGTGTTTTTCGATTGAATTATTCCAGCAATCCGCCGAAATATTCGGAAACATTCGATTGCGGGGTATGAATGTTTCTCGCGCGGGCGAAAACTTCTCCGGGGAGCATATCCCCTCTTACCGCACCCCGCACCGCCATCGCCTGCACGCACGACTCATGGCAGTCGGGCCAGCGCGCGCGTCGCGGTGCTAGCGTACAAAGTACTCTGTGGCCAGCGCTGCAGCAGTGGCGGTGGCGATCGACGATCGATGCAAAATACAATTTTTCAGCAAAAAAAAAAATCTTAATTAAATTCATTTTGAATAATTCCGATTTAAAGAAACTTTCCCAGAAGTATTCCGGAATTATTCCGAATTTTTCAGAAGTTTTGCAACTATAGCGCGGATGCCCGCGGCGCCGCAGGAATTCCGGGGAATTCTTTCGTTCGTGTTTCTCATTCGATAATAAGTATTATAGAAATGAAAATAAAGTTAAAATTCATATGACACTGAAACTGCGCTGCCCTTCGTCGCTCTTTCGGTGTGAGTTGACCCTTACGCACTTGGAAGGAATTTAACGCGCTGAACATGACCCGAGTGCAGTTTGGTTTTGGTCGTAGTTCCGGCAGGTTTGCCACTAAAACCGAAACTAATTATTTTGCCGAAACTCAACCGAAAGCGAACAATCGGTCGGACACTATTATTTTGAATTTTTGAAAAATTCAGATTTCTTTCGAGCTTGTAACCTCATGCATTAGAGGCACTAACCTAGGGTTCCCAGATCAAAATATCAAAAATCCGGAGAAAATTCCTGACATTCCATGAAATTTCCGGACAATCGTTCGAATTTTGACACGGGCGCGGTGAAATGGTAAGGGGTGAGGGGGAAGCGCCTCTTCACTTATTTGTAGAAATTCCGGACGGTTTAAGATTCCCCCCGCATTCCGGACAAAGACCTATATTTCTGGACTTGTCCGGAAAATTCCGGACGTATGGCAACCCTACACTAACCTAACCTTACCACTATGCCATCACGACAAATTAAATGAAACAACGTAAATAAAAAAAAACCTATTTATTTATTTATCACAAAATATAAAACGATTCAATTTTTAAATTACAAAACGGTTTATTGATAACCTAACCAAAGCACAACAAAACTGATTCCCGCCAAAACTGGATGCGCCGTGAACAAGATGGCGGCTCCCCGCGCTATAGGGGCGCACTCTCTCTGCAGCCACGCGTACTCGTCCGTGAAGTTTCGTGCTAGGAAGATGGGGCCTAGTGTGTCTAGCACGCGTTTGTGGTAGCCGTTTAAGTATTGGATCTGAAAATAAAACGCTGGTTTTAGTATAATAATAATACTACCGAAAGGTTCTGGAATGGCGACCGCATACCGAAATACTCAGCGTGAGGCGAACATTAGGGCCGGCCAACATCCGATAAATCGGTGACCGATTATTTGTAGGAGAATAATAGAACACACTGATAGCAATAGTGCAACGGACACGTCCTACAAAAAGTTGGTTAGAAATACAGAACAATATACAAAATCGGCCCGATTATCTGTCCTACAAAAAATCTGACGTGGGCGGGTAGGGTTATATTAGGGGTAGATTTTGCAGTCAGTTTTGCCACAGTCAAAGTTTTGATCGACGAAAAACCTACCGTCTAATGCGATGATGGACGTTTTTTTAGTACTTACTGATTGACGAAAACCAGCATCCATGATTGATGGAATTGATTGACGCTTGCATGACCGTGTAATGGTCGCCTTATTATAATAATACTGTCGAAAGGTTCTGGAGTTGCGACCGCGTACTGGAAAACGCAGCGTGGAAGGTATACAAGGTAGACCGATTGGCGGGAATCCGCATACCGGGAGGCTTGAAGGAACGGAGTGGGTTTTTAGTCAGTAAGAGTCTGACATTATCTTCCGCTCCGCCCAAGAGCGGGGGTTGTCATTGATGATTTTCCCACAAATATACAAAATCGGCGGATTATCTGTCCTACAGAAAATCTGACGTGGACGAGCAGCGCTACTGCGCTGATTAACGCGTGCGATATTCAAACTCGTACTATTTTTTATTCATAGAAAAACAGTCTAACCCCTATTAAACTACGCGATACGTCGAGCCATAGACTACATACGTCGAACCATAGACAAAACGAGTCTGAATAACGTGTAGTGTAATAGGCCCTTTAGTGGCCTGCCAAAAGTTACTGAATTATCTGTTTGGCCCGACTGTTAACACGTTGAGTGCGATACCAGTACCTGTACCATGATTAAAGCAATAGTATTTGTCGATACTCGATACCTGCGCCTCTAGCGGTCACTTACGGAACAAAAATTTGCCATGCAAAATATTAAAGTAGTTGGTATCGTGTATCGACAAATACTCTTGGTAGAGGTACTGGTCTTTCTTTTACGTCTCGCTTACAGTGCGGCTAAGAAAAGTATCTATAGACTTCCTTGTCGTGCGGAAGGCATAACTTTAATTTGATTTGGTGTAGGAAAGAGATATATTTTTACATGAAGCCAAAAATAGATTAAGGTTTCTTAAAAGTTACAAGGTCTATAAGCCTTGTACCGCCATAGTGGAAGTTTCATTACCAGGTGTATAGACCTTGTATCGCAAAAATGGAAAGTATACAAAAACACGTGTTAAAAAACTTGAGCAGCCTTGACCTAAACCGATGGAATATAGTTAGATACACACACAATATTTGATACTTGCCTCAAAATCAGTAAGAAGGTCGATATCCAAGCACGCTGTCTGATGTGGAGCCAGGGATATGGTCCTGAAACCCACTGCGCCACGGCCTGCGAAGTCTCCTACCAAGTCTTGAGCCTGTAGGGAGAGTTATCATCAGAAACGTTTATTTCAAATAGACCATTTAGGTACAGGGCCGTGGGCAAGCCTAAGCTTTCGAATACCGTAATTCACGACACAATAGAAAGAAAATGAGCGAGCGGCGTTCGCTTGGGGTTTAATAAATTAATTACCGAATCTTTATGAGTAGGCTTTTCCACCAATACTGCAGTGGTCACATTATTTCTTTCAGTATCACTATCAACAAACATATTCTTCGTAAAAATTAGCTTGAGAGCCTCGGGGCCCCCGCCTAGCTCCTTAGTAACTACGCCACTGGTCATGACTACTTTTTTTTTAAATTTAGATAAAATATTGCTTGACTGCGATCCCACCTGATGGTAAGTAGCGATGCGATCTTTAATGGTGAGGCGAACTAGTTTATTAAGAGCATATTCACTCTAGCCTTGAAGACACCTAAATTATAATCGGACGGGAAGACCGCAGCAGGCAAACTGTTCCAGTCCTTCGACGTACGCGGTATAAACGACGAGGCGAAACGCTTAGTCCGGACCAAAAACTACTACTTACTTACATCATCAGCTATACGAAGATGCTTAGGTACTAATAAGTACTTACTCGTATATGATCAGCAGTCTTGGACATTTCTATAGTTTCTACCAGATCTTCATGGCGTATACCATATTCATTGACTTCGTAGTAACCGGGTTCTGAAAAAAGTATTACGGACTAAGTAAAAAATAACCGGGCAAGTACGAGTCGGACTCGCGCGCTGAGGGTCCGTACAAACTTACCTATGAAAACAGTTTAAAAAATCCAAATTCGAGTTAAGAAGATTTTTCTGAATCACAAAGTTTTTTTTTTATGACGTAACTATATAATTACAGTTTTCAGATTTTTTCCTATACTTATGCTATGAAACCTTGCTTCATGCCAATGTTCAGGATTCTAAGTCAACGGGAAGTACCCTATGAATTTTAATTCCTTTGAGAGTGTCGAAACTTTTTTACAACATAAACAGCCGTTCGATTTTTTCACAACTTCAAGGTACCGCAGACCTGAATATATGGTTTTACTTTCAACTCGATACCTCCACGCGTTCACGTGATAAAGGGTCTTGACAGACAGACAGACAGACAGACAGACAGACAACAAAGTGCTTCCTATAGGGCAGCCATTCTCAAAGTGTGCTCCGCGGAACCCTAGGGCTCCGCAAAGCCTCTTTCCGAGCTTCGTGTGAACATTAGTTATAATGTGGAAGAAAAAAATCTCTAGTTCAGTTAATGTCGTCAATTTCCTTATAAGGTAGTGATAGAGCCTAAGTGCCTAGACTTTATTTTCTCAGTACCTATTAATTTTTTTATTTAATTCTTAAAAAATAAAAAGCAGTGTCATACTTCGCATTAGATTTTTATGTAATGATAACTCATTCAAAGTAAAAATTGCCCGTAAACTATTTTTTAAAGGGTTCCGCCAAATATTTTGCTTTCCAATAGGGTTCCATTGGAAAAAAAGTTTCAGAACCGCTGCTATAGGGGATCCGTTTTTTTTTCCGTTTGAGGTACGGAACCTTAAAAGTTATTATTACTCATCATTTCAGCCAATAGGCACTTGGTCCAACAGTGCACTGTTGGACATAGGCCTCCCCCAAGTGTCGCCACAATGAACACCAGCATTACTATAACTCACCGTTACTGTAGATCATGTTAGGCGCGATGCCAGGGTCATCAGCGGTGGGGCCACTCAGGATCCAGATGGGGCCCTCGTGGACGTTCAGGAAGTGGCCTACTCCATGTCCTGTGCCGTGACCGTAGTTCAGGCCAACATCCCAGAGTGCTTTGCGCGCTAGAACTTCGATTACATTACCCTGAAGACATATACAGCGTTATTTGTAAAACAGTGGGTAATTCTTAGGCTCAACTCACACCGAAAGAGCGTCGAAACGCAGCGAACCGGAGCGCAGTTTCAGTGTCATATGAATTTTAACTTTATTTTCATTTCATAATACTTATTATCGCATGAGAAACTCGAACGAGTCGCGCGGATGCCCGCGGCGCCGCGGGAATTCTATAAACGGTAAACGGGTCGCTGCCCTTCGCCGCTCTTTCGGTGTGAGTTGACCCTTAGGACTATGTTAAGAATATCATAAACAACAACATTAGTTCTTTGACTTTTTAAAAAATGTATAATTTTACAAATCACCATATACAAGGTGTAAGGGACAGCCCTCCACAAACTTTAAGGGCTTGCTCAGTAGACGAAACTGAACAACCTACCATATTTTTTTTTTAAGGAAACGAAAAAAAAAATCCGCCTCACCATACAAAATTATTAACTTGACTGGACAGTTTGTATGGAGAGGCTGAATTTTTTTTTTCGTATCCTGCAAAAAATTTTTTATAGTTAGTTGTTCAGTTTCGTCTACTGAGCAAGCCCTTAAAGTTTGTGGAGGGCTGTCCCTTACACCTTTTATATACACTACTATTTTTTAACTAGTAAAAAAAAAAATTGGGACCTAAGTAGAAAAAACGAAATCCCAAAATTGTACATGTGTTAAAAAGTATCTTAGTCTGTTATACGGTATTTATGATATGGGCACATGTTGCCTGAAATAAATAGATTGTTTATTATGATTTTCTTTTTTATAATGCAGCTTACATTATTTCAGCCGATGTGAAATCTGGCTGTACCAGAGGTAGCCGCATTACATTCCAGCGACGTTTTCCAATCCAGCGATCCTTTTTGTAACATGGCGTGTTAAGGCGTAAGTATAGTTCCTTGAACCATCTGGCCGAAATTATGTGAACGCAACTCTCGCACTCGCCTAGACGGCAGTACGCAAATCTGTGCATTTATTTGCGGCCAGCAGTGCTCGGAAAGCGCTTTAAACCCATTTTCTCTGCGAGATATTGATTGATTTACATATGCAATGTTCACTTTGAAGAATATTTAACCACCAATTTTTATATGTAAAAATGTTTCTAAAGGTCCAAGCCGTTTCGAAGGAGTAGGGAAAAGTTGCGAAAAGTTGCGAAATTGCTAAATATTTTTTTTTTTTTTGACAAAAGTATTAATTGCACGAAAAAATCAAATGTTGATATTATTGTTCATGAATCTATAATAAACATATATTTTTTTCAAACCAATTGACCTAGCCGTTACGGAGGAGTAGGCCTCAGAAAATCACTATTTTATGGCACTTTTCGGGCGCTTGGCCCTTAAACAATATAGATAGGGATAAGTAAGGACTCACCATTATTCCCCTGGGTAGTACAGTGGTAGCCAGACTGATCTGCCCCTTCATGACTCGTGTGAATGTCATTCGTTGCGCGTCAGTAGGATTGCCACTCATGTGTCGCGTGCGGGTGATGTCTGTGGTGCCTTCACTGTGGCATCAGACGTGTTATTAGAGAAAAACTGGGCAAGTGCGAGTCGGACTAGCGCCTCGAGGGTTCCGCACAAACTTATGAAAACAGTACAATTCCCGAATTAACCTCTAGAGCCCCAGCGGCACAAAAACGTGCCAGTAAACAAGTATTACCGTTGAGCCCCGCTGGCACAAATTTGTACCACCAAACCTGCCGATTTAATACTGTATTTGTAGTAAAGATAAGTCTTTCTCGACGGCAGATAATATTTTACTAATTATTAATATTGGTTGACGTAAATAATGGCGGTCCTTGAGAGGTTAATATAAAAAAGATTTTTCCGTAGTTGTGACGCAACTACTAATTTACAGTTTCCAGATTTTTTCCTATAGTTGTGTTATAAGACCTTGCTAGATACCTTTCAGGATTCTGGGTCAACGCGAAGTACTGTGTGAATGTTGATTTCTTCGAGAATGTCTCGTTAACTTACAAGTTTGATTTTTTTGCAGTTTCAAGGGTCCGCAGACTTGAGTATATGGTTTTAATTTCAACTCGATACATCCACGCGTTCCCGAGATAAAGGATCTTGACAGACGGACTATGAAGTGATATTACAAGGGTTCCGTTTTTTTCCTTTTGAGGTAGGGAACTTAAATTAAATTAAATTAGTCCACGCTACCCCTCTACATACAGACTGGCAGCACAAAACAGATAGGTACAGAAGTCAATGTGCGCGCACACATAGACACCGCTCACGGATACGATATCTCGGTCGCGTCTCGGACCACTCGTCGAACAGTTCCGGCTCAAACTTGTGCGTCCAAAAGTTAGTAGGGGGGACACATTGTTTTTTACTTTTGGAGCGATTATTTCCGAAATTATTGACATTATCAAAAATTTATTTTAGTAAACCCCTAATCATTTTTAAATACCTATCCAACAATATATCACACGTTAGGGTTGAAATTTAAAAAAAAATCACTTCCCACTTTACTTAGAGGGGGGCTACCCTAATAAAACATTTTTTTTCCAATTTTTATTTTACCACTTTGTCGGCGTGATTGATATACATATTGGTACCAAAGTTCAGCTTTCTAGTGCTAACGGTCACAGAGATTAAGCGAGGACGAACAGACAGACGGACAGACAGACATGGCGAAACTATAAGGGTTCCTAGTTGACTACGGAACCCTAAAAAGTGAAGTACATACATGAGATTGTCTTCTGTACCTATCTATTTTGTGCTGGCAGACTAGATTCTACGGTACTTACAAGTATTGTCCGCCTGAGTCCACTAGCAGCATATCGTCAGGTCGAATGATGCGCTGGGGGCCCTCTCTCTTGGGACTGTAGTGTATGATGGCACCATTCTCGCCAGCACCAGCTATTGTGGAGAATGAGGGGCCCATGAATTTGTCTTCCTGACTGTGGAAAGAGAGAAATATGGCAAATATAAGTTTTTTTATGGTTAATGGTGGTCAGAGCCCGACCTAAGGGGGGACGAGCCGGGCATTTGCCCAGAGCGGCAAAAACTGAGGGGCGGACAAAGTCCCTAAGTCTTCTTATGAGGCCCATTGTCCCTAAGTCTTCTTATGAGGCCCATTGTTCCTAAGTCTTCTTATGAGGCCCATTGTTCCTAAGTCTTCTTATGAGGCCCATTATTCCTAAGTCTTCTTATGAGGCCCCTTGTCCCTAAGTCTTCTTATGAGGCCCATTGTCCCTAAGTCTTCTTATGAGACCCATTGTCCCTAAGTCTTCTTATGAGGCCCCTTGTCCCTAAGTCTTCTTATGAGACCCATTGTCCCTAAGTCTTCTTATGAGGCCCATTGTCCCTAAGTCTTCTTATGAGACCCATTGTCCCTAAGTCTTCTTATGAGGCCCATTGTTCCTAAGTCTTCTTATGAGGCCCATTGTTCCTAAGTCTTCTTATGAGGCCCATTGTCCCTAAGTCTTCTTATGAGGCCCATTGTCCCTAAGTCTTCTTATGAGGCCCATTGTCCCCAAGTCTTCTTATGAGGCCCATTGTTCCTAAGTCTTCTTATGAGGCCCATTGTTCCTAAGTCTTCATAAGAGTTCCATTTTTTCTAAGTCTTCTTATGAGGCCCATTGTCCATAAGTCTTCTTATGAGGCACATTGTACCTAAGTCTTCTTATGAGGCCCCTTGTCCCTAAGTCTTGTTATGAGGCCCATTGTCCCTAAGTCTTCTAATGAGGCCCATTGCTCCTAAGTCTTCTAATGAGGCCCATTGCTCCTGAGTCTTCTTATGAGGCCCATTGTTCCTAAGTCTTATTATGAGGCCCATTGTCCCTAAGTCTTCTTATGAGGCCCCTTGTCCCTAAGTCTTCTTATGAGGCCCATTGTTCCTAAGTCTTCTTATGAAGCCCATTGTCCCTAAGTCTTCTTATGAGGCTCATTGTCCCTAAGTCTTCTTATGAGGCCCATTGTTCCTAAGTCTTCTTATGAGGCCCATTGTCCATAAGTCTTCTTATGAGGCACATTGTACCTAAGTCTTCTTATGAGGCCCCTTGTCCCTAAGTCTTCTTATGAGGCCCATTGTCCCTAAGTCTTCTTATGAGGCCCATTGTTCCTAAGTCTTATTATGAGGCCCATTGTCCCTAAGTCTTCTTATGAGGCCCCTTGTCCCTAAGTCTTCTTATGAGGCCCATTGTTCCTATCTCCTAAGTCTTCTTATGAGGCCCATTGTTCCTAAGTCTTCTAATGAGGCACATTGTACCTAAGTTTTCTTATGAAGCCCCTTGTCCCTAAGTCTTCTTATGAGCCTCTTGGTCCTAAGTCTTCTTATGAGGCCCATTGTCCCTAAGTCTTCTAATGAGGCCCATTGCTCCTAAGTCTTCTTATGAGGCCCATTGTTCCTAAGTCTTATTATGAGGCCCATTTTTCCTAAGTCTTCTTATGAGGCACATTGTACCTAAGTTTTCTTATGAGGCCCCTTGTCCCTAAGTCATCTTATGAGGCCCCTTGTCCCTAAGTCTTCTTATGAGGCCCATTGTCCCTAAGTCTTCTTATGAGACCCATTGTCCCTAAGTCTTCTTATGAGGCCCATTGTTCCTAAGTCTTCTTATGAGGCCCATTGTTCCTAAGTCTTCTTATGAGGCCCATTGTCCCTAAGTCTTCTTATGAGGCCCATTGTCCCTAAGTCTTCTTATGAGGCCCATTGTCCCTAAGTCTTCTTATGAGGCCCATTGTTCCTAAGTCTTCTTATGAGGCCCATTGTTCCTAAGTCTTCATAAGAGTTCCATTTTTTCTAAGTCTTCTTATGAGGCCCATTGTCCATAAGTCTTCTTATGAGGCACATTGTACCTAAGTCTTCTTATGAGGCCCCTTGTCCCTAAGTCTTCTTATGAGGCCCCTTGTCCCTAAGTCTTGTTATGAGGCCCATTGTCCCTAAGTCTTCTAATGAGGCCCATTGCTCCTAAGTCTTCTAATGAGGCCCATTGCTCCTAAGTCTTCTTATGAGGCCCATTGTTCCTAAGTCTTATTATGAGGCCCATTGTCCCTAAGTCTTCTTATGAGGCCCCTTGTCCCTAAGTCTTCTTATGAGGCCCATTGTTCCTAAGTCTTCTTATGAGGCCCATTGTCCCTAAGTCTTCTTATGAGGCTCATTGTCCCTAAGTCTTCTTATGAGGCCCATTGTTCCTAAGTCTTCATAAGAGTTCCATTTTTTCTAAGTCTTCTTAT
The DNA here is from genome assembly GCA_929112965.1 of Mythimna albipuncta. Classification (NCBI taxonomy): domain Eukaryota; kingdom Metazoa; phylum Arthropoda; class Insecta; order Lepidoptera; family Noctuidae; genus Mythimna; species Mythimna albipuncta. The sequence goes on along the minus strand of OV815985.1, from coordinate 4,987,229 downwards.
GAGGCCCATTGTCCATAAGTCTTCTTATGAGGCACATTGTACCTAAGTCTTCTTATGAGGCCCCTTGTCCCTAAGTCTTCTTATGAGGCCCATTGTCCCTAAGTCTTCTTATGAGGCCCATTGTTCCTAAGTCTTCTTATGAGGCCCATTGTCCCTAAGTCTTCTTATGAGGCCCATTGTCCCTAAGTCTTCTAATGAGGTCCATTTTCCTAAGTCTTCTTATGAGTCCCATTTTTTCTAAGTCTTCTTATGAGGCCCATTGTCCATAAGTCTTCTTATGAGGCACATTGTACCTAAGTCTTCTTATGAGGCCCCTTGTCCCTAAGTCTTGTTATGAGGCCCATTGTCCCTAAGTCTTCTAATGAGGCCCATTGCTCCTAAGTCTTCTAATGAGGCCCATTGCTCCTAAGTCTTCTTATGAGGCCCATTGTTCCTAAGTCTTATTATGAGGCCCATTGTCCCTAAGTCTTCTTATGAGGCCCCTTGTCCCTAAGTCTTCTTATGAGGCCCATTGTTCCTATTTATTTATTTATTTATTTAACACTTTATGCACATGGGTACAGAGGCGGACTTAATGCCTTAGGCATTCTCTTCCAGTCAACCTTTGGGTGATGCGGAGAAAAAGTAGTGGTAGGTGCAATAAAAGAGTGAGAAAAAGGCAAAAACAAGGATTTATATACTAATAGACCATAGAATAGATATACTAATAAACCATAGAATAAATATATACAACTATACAATATATACTCAAATTAATACACTACATAAATACACTAAAATAGTCAAATAATTGGTCCAAATCGACAATAGAAAAATATTAACGCTGTGATGAAACTACTGCCAGCTTTTTACGAATCAACTCGCGAACTTTAATTTTGAATGTAAATCTGCTTGTTGCCATCCTGATCTCCTGGGGAAGCGCATTCCACAAAGAAATAGCTTGAATAAAGAAGGAATAGTGAAGAAAGTCGGTACGATGAGTGGGACAATGGAGAAGGCGGTTATTAGATGAGCGCAGATTTCTATTGTGGTTAGCGCAAATGTATTGAAAGTGAGGGGCTAAATAACTGGGGCAATTAAGAGAATCAAGAAACGAAAATAACGTGGTGAGCGCCCTTTGCTCTCTGCGCTGACGTATGGGCAACCACTTTAGAAGCAACCGATGCGCTGAAACATGATCATATTTCCGAAGATTGAAAACAAATCGAATGCAGTAATTTAGAAGGCGGTCAAGTTTATTGAGGAGATCTGCATTCAGGTCATAGTAGCACACGTCGCCATAATCGATGATTGGTAAAATCAGAGTCTGCACAAGCATTGTCTTCGTGCTAGATGGTAAAAAGTTCTTCAATCGAAACAGAGCCCGCAGCATTCCAGTAACCCTCTGACTAACACTAGCCACTTGAGTACGCCAGTTCAGGGTACTATCAATACGCAAGCCTAGATCCTTTACATCGGTGCTGAATGGGACAATCGTACCGTCGAAACGAACTGGTGGCAAAGTTGCACTGTCCACCTTAGCGATGATTCGAGGACTTCCAATGATAATAGCCTGACATTTATTGGGGTTCACTGCAACACCAAATCTGTCGGACCAGGCTTTTATGGCTATTAGGTCCCTATTTAATTGGTCGATAGCACCAGGTATATCGTCGACCTTCGCTTGACAGTACAACTGCAAATCATCAGCATATAGATGATACGAACACTGAAGTACGGTAGTAATGATATTAATAAAAATAGAAAATAGAAGAGGAGAAAGGATACCGCCCTGAGGAACGCCAGTTTCCAAACCACACCAGCGAGATGAAGAATCCCCGACGTGAACTGACTGCTGACGTTCCTGAAGATAGGAAGTGAACCACTCCAGTGCCTCGGGAGAGATCATAATATAGGACAGAAGGGCTAAAAGGATTTCGTGACTGACGGTATTAAAGGCGTTCGAGAAATCTACCAACACTAGCACAGTGACTTTGGTATCCTCCATTCCGGCCCTTATATCGCCAGTCACTTTAAGAAGGGCGGAAACAGTGCTATGTCCCGGCCTGAATCCAGATTGCAAAGGGCTTATAAGCGAATTATATTGCACAAAACTTGAGAGTTGTTTGTGGACACAGGCCTCAAGCACTTTGGATAGGAAGGGAAGGATAGAAATTGGACGGAAATGGGTTGGAAGTGTGGGATTGGAAACTTTAGGTAGTGGACGAACATAGGCTTTACGCCATAGAGAGGGAAATACTCCAGAATATAGGGAAAAATTTATAATATGGGAAATGGCGGGTAGGAGGTAATCTAGGATCGTAACGATCATACCACGAGAGATATTATCACATCCTACCGCCTTGGATTTTATGGACATAATAATTTTTTTGATCTCTTCCGGTGCAGCTGGAACGAAACGAAAAGGATTAATTTGAGGACGCGTTAGACCAGAGATTAGAGATAGAGTTTGTAATTTCGTCAGATGATCCAAGGTAGGCACAGTGGAGAAATGACGGTTAAGATCATCTAAGTCAATAGAATTTGGAAGATCCAAATGTCGCGGTTTGCCGATACCTAGAGTTCCAAGGAACTTCCAAATATCGGCAGAAGAAGAAGATGAAATATTTTCAAGAATATGGCGGCGTTTAGCATTGCGTATCATCTGGTTACATTTATTCCTAGAAGACTTAAATAAAGTCCAGCTTTCATCAGTACGATCCCTTTTATGCTTGCGAAATGCACGGTCTCTGCGTCGCATAACCATCTGTATTTCTCTTGTCATCCAAGGTGCGGGAGGACGTTTCAATTTTACTTTTTTAACCGGGGCATGGGTGTTATAAAGGTTGACCACAATGTCATTAAAAATCAACACCTTGTCGTCAACTGAAGTGGCCTCCGTCATTGGCTCCCAGTCAATCATAGAAGCATCCTTCTTGAGTTTTTCAACGTCCATCCTCGCAAAACAACGCCTGTACAGAACCTTGGGTTTGGGTTTAGGAGGTTTAAGGATATAGGAAAGGAAGATCATGTCGTGATGAGAGAAACCAGGAGCGTCATGTTGACCGTGGAAAGGGACGAGGGAAGGATTTGAGGTGAGAATCAGGTCGAGCCAAGTGTCTTCACCCGCAGTGTTATGATGAGTAGGTTGAAGCGGCAGTACATGCAAACTAGCTGACTCTATAAGACGAAGGAGCTTACGGGACCGAGGGGAATTTAGAGCAAGGAGATTTGTGTTGAAATCACCCATTATGATGTGATGTGCATACTCTGAACCCAATGATTCAAGTACTGATTCGAATTCAGTGAAGTAATCAACAGTGGGGGGACAGTAGACAACACCAAGAATGGTTTTGGCTCCTCTGACGCAAACTTCAAGAAAGAGGAATACAGCTGAAGCAGAATAGTTAGAAGAGGAAGAAGCCAGTACTTTGTAAGGTAAGTCACTGCGAAGATAAATGGCCACACCACCCCCTCCCTTACCAGTTCGGTCATTTCGTATAAGAACGAAACCAGTGAGGGGGTATGTGGTAGACAGAAGATGCGGTTTGAGCCACGTTTCAGATATCAGGATGGCATGAACGTTGCTGTTATTAAATGCATCGTACAACTCGCTATAGTGACTGGCAACGCTTTGAGCGTTGATGTGACATACGTTCAACAGCCGACTAGACTCATCACCAAAGCTACGACGTACGAAGTCACCAAGGGTGTCGCCGAGAGAGCAAAAGCTAGTGTCGCTTGAAGAGGCAGCAGATTCATTAGCTGAGAAGAAAGAGTCATTGTCTGACATAAGTAGAAGAGAGTTTAAAAATATTAAATAAAATTAAATATACTATAAACTACAATTTCTAAAAGCAGAATAACTACTGTGCAGCCCTGCACCACCCGCCAGCTAAAACAAACATAAATCAACATTTTTTTAAACATATATCTCGGCTATTACACACAAACAGAAACAATAAGCCAATAAGAAAAATTATAGATTCAAATACAAAGGGAAAACCAAACCAAAACATGGAAAAAAAATAAAAACAAAAAAATAAATGAAATAAAAACAGCACAAAACAGTGGTCGATAAAACCTCGTACAGAATCTAAGCAGAAATCGTTATTCGACTTCTACATATGTTTTCAACAAATCGATTCAACAGTCTCAATGGAAAAGTTTCTGAACGAGTACTGCGAATGTCAATGCCTTTACATCGTTGATTTAGCGTTGATTTGACTTTGACAATTAGAAAAAATAAATAGTGTTGACAGTTGAGGGTATCGAACAAAGTCAATTAAATAAATAACAAAAACAAATATATAGGTAATTGAAACCGGCACAAGTAGTCAGTTGGGACACAAAACTGAAGAGGAATAACTATGAGACGGGAGCACTACACAACGGTTAGTATACTACTATGAATTCGAAGCAAAGATGTAACAGCAAGACAAACACAACAACAACAAAGATGTACTATTTACGGTTTTCGGTTTTTCAGGCTCCCGGCAGCTTCCGCACTCCCACCGCTTGCAGTTGGAATCGTGGCCGGCACCTTCGGGTACTTAATTACTAAGGGTTTCAGCTCATCTGTAGAAATAACCCTGTGCCGACTTCCGTCAGGGGCCTTGATGAAGATGACGCCGTCCTGGGACCAACACGACCGCATGCCAAAGTGCTCGCGAGCCTTAGCGAATACAGACTGCCTCGCCCTTGTCAAGAACTCCTTGACAGACACTTTGGAGCCTTTCAATCCTGTCTTCGCCTTCCAGACTGAAGCTTTGATGTCCACGCTGGCGAACCTTATAAGAATTGGCCTGTGATACTCCTTGCTTGGGACCCCAAGTCTGTGACAACTTTTGATTGAGGAAACAGTAAGATTCTTGAGGGCAAGCTTTGTGTTGATAACATCAAGGATTACCGCAATGCTATCCTCGTTCTCCACTTCAGGCAGTCCCTGGAAAACCAGCGCTTTCCTCCGGTGTCTGGTTTCTAAGCCGTCTATTTGTTTGGCACACTCACTTATTTGGCTGCGTAGTAGTCCCAGCATGGAAAACATGAGCTCACGGAATGTTCGAAACTCGTCAGCTATTCTTGCCACCGTGGTAGTTTTGTTTGGTCCGGCACACTGTATCTGAGCTTCAAGATCATCCATCTTCTTCATGAACTTCTCCTCAAGGGTCTTCTGGGCTGCCAAAACTTCGGCGTACTGGGACATTGTGAAGTGCTGAGTAATGTTGCAGTGAGTGACAGTTCAGTGAACAGCTGGCAGGTGGTGTTAATGTGGTGTTTATTTAAACAAACGTGAGTAGAGAGATTAAAACTGATGTAGACGAAGAATACTAGTCAATAAATCAAGATTTAATTAGAATTATATTTTAAATAAAACTCCGAAAAAAACCAAACGTCTGTGCTTTTTTAACACCTACCCGCGAATCCTAACCCTATCTCCTAAGCCTATCTCTCCTAACCCTATCTCCTAAGTCTTCTAATGAGGCACATTGTACCTAAGTTTTCTTATGAAGCCCCTTGTCCCTAAGTCTTCTTATGAGCCTCTTGGTCCTAAGTCTTCTTATGAGGCCCATTGTCCCTAAGTCTTCTAATGAGGCCCATTGCTCCTAAGTCTTCTTATGAGGCCCATTGTTCCTAAGTCTTATTATGAGGCCCATTTTTCCTAAGTCTTCTTATGAGGCACATTGTACCTAAGTTTTCTTATGAGGCCCCTTGTCCCTAAGTCATCTTATGAGGCCCCTTGTCCCTAAGTCTTCTTATGAGGCCCCATGTCCCTAAGTCATCTTATGAGGCCCCATGTCCCTAAGTCATCTTATGAGGCTTATTGTCCCTAAGTCTTATTATGAGGCCCTAAATCTTCTTATGAGGCCCCTTGTCCCTAAGTCTTCTAATGTGTTTCATTGTCCGTAAGTCTGCTTATGAGGCTCATTATCCCTAAGTCATGAGGCTTATTGTCCCTAAGTCTTCTTATGAGGCCCCTTCTGCTTAAATCTTCTTATGAGGCCCCTTGTCCCTAAGTCTTCTTATGAGACCCATTGTAAGCGACCACGTCTCAGAGCCATATGTTTTCACATAACTTGTCAATGTTTTTGCTAAATCTTACCTTCTGAAGTGCACCATCTGATCTGATAGGTTTATTTCAGAGACCTGGAGTCCCGCAGCGACCTGACGTTCCACCCAGTGCAAGGACCGGACGACTGCTACGCCATCCTTTATATGGGCTTCACGGAAACCCTGAATATAAGAGAACAGGGATCAAACCGGAGATCGAGGAGGTCGTGAAATACAGGGTTATATTAATTACTAGCTTTTGCCCGCGACTTCGTTCGCGTGGAATAGTGACTTCCGGCAGATAATACTGAATTGATGCCGACTCTTGACCAATAGATGGCGCTGTATGTCCGGAATAAATTTTATTTTTTATTTTATTGTTTGTAATAAAAACTATCCTATGTCCTTTCTCAAGTTCCAAACTATGTCTGTACCAAATTTCACACAAATCGGTCCAGTAGTTTAGGCGTGAAGCCAAGACAGACAGACAGACAGACAGAGTTACTTTCGCATTTATAATATTAGTTTGGATTTGGAAAATACTAACAACCTTGGAGGACTGAATTATCAACATCATAAACAACAACTTTTGTTTTATGACTTTAAAAAAAATTATTTACCACACTCCACGCGTTCTCGAAATAAAGGGTCTTGACAGACAGACGGACAAAAAAGTGATCCTGTAAGGGTTCCGTTCTTTTTTCCTCTTGAGAAACGGAACCCTAAAAATGAAGTGGACATTCCATTTTATTGAACTTAGGGCCGATTTTTCAATCCTCAGATAAACAGCCAGATAGCCTTTATTCGATAGATGGCAAGATTTTGAGTTTTTCAATAGTCAGTAGTTAACTGTCGAATAAAGTCCCTAACGGAGGAATATAGTTATCTGCTAATCTAAGGGCCAGTTAGGGTTTTATCTGTTATGTATGTCAAAAAATGCATACATACATTATCAAAAAATGATTTCAGTAAACCCCTATTCATTTTTAAATACCTATCCAACAATATATCACACGTTAGGGTTGAAATAAAAAAAAATCACTTCCCACTTTACATATAGGGGGGCTACCCTAATAAAACATTTTTTTCCAATTTTTATTTCACCACTTTGTCGGCGTGATTGATATACATATTGGTACCAAATTTCAGCTTTCTAGTGCTAACGGTCACAGAGATTAAGCGAGGACGGACAGACAGACAGACAGACAGACAAACAGACAGACATGGCGAAACTATAAGGGTTCCTAGTTGACTACGGAACTGAACGGAACTTATATTAACTAATAATTACCCTTTTTTTGCCTACCCTACTTTCGGACAAAGCTAGAGGGTGTGTCAGACTTTAACAGACTAAAATCCCACTCTTGTTCCTTCGTTGCCTTTCATACCAGGCCCGAGAATTCCTTTCAGAAGCAAACACTTGGCCCCAGTAGGCTTCGACCCTGCTGGGCCCCTACGGTTTGCTGACACCACCTAACTGGTACTTACTCTGAGTTCCACTTCATTCTTCACGCATTTCTTGAGAGCAACTGGTGAAATTGATGTCGAGAGAATACGCGCTGGTCCTTCCTGTAAATTGTAATGTAAAATAGTAAACACATAGTGTTATTTATCATTGTTGCGTTAAACTTCCGTTTAAATATATTTATCATAATAATAGGTACAAACAATTACTAATATCCGTGTCTGTCTCTATATAAAAAATGAAGTAAATTTATTTTTACACAAATTTGCTAATTATAATGTTGTAGGAGTACCAGTAACAGTACGGAGGCATTTCATACTTCGTAACAGGGTAATTTCGAACTGGCGTACATCGAGATCCTGTACTTTAGAACTAATATACGTCGACATTTCAAACTTCGACATTCGGTAGCGGAGTCTATACAATAGTTTCAGGTTACTGGTCTATTCCATTCTACTTCATTACTCATCGGCAATGATGCACTTGTAGAGTCGAAGCTTCAAAGCCTTGAGCATCGCCACCGAGTTGCTACTCTGTCGGTTAAATTCTATCGCTTACATTTCGGGGAGTGTGAACTGGATTTGCACAACATAATTCCGCCAAGTCCATTTCATCATCGGACCACACGACGTACAGCGTTGCACCTCCGGTACATGGTAGACATCCCACCCATACGCACAAAGCGTTTTGGGAAGACATTTATTGTGCGTACAGCCAAGGAGTGGAATTCCCCATCGCGCCGTCGACGACTTGGGCTTGGACCGGACAGTTACCGGACGGTCAGACAGCGAGCTACCCATTGCTCGCTGTCCGCAAGCCCGCGCCTACAGGCAGGCTGGGGCGCTGTGAGTGCCGCCGTTGCCTCGCTCCGAACCATGGCCTGTACCAAGGCCCGGCGCTAGAGATCGCCGCCACCGGTCGCCCTCACGAGCACGGCGATGCTCCGCCCAAGCAGGGATTCAATCCCATTCTAATCTATTCTGATCCACTCTATTCCATTCTATCTCATTCTCTTCACACAAGCCATCTAGTCTCAAGCTAAGCAGAGCTTGTGTTATGAGTACTAGACAACTGATAAACATACTTATACTTTTCTAAATACATACATAATATAGATTAATTGCACTCAAAACTTGATGGTACTTACTTCAATTGCTAACAAGACCGCGTGGCTAGCTTCGTTGGACACCCAAATTGTACCTTCTTCGCCCAATTCAATCTGAATTAAAAAAAAATTATATGTCACACTTAGTGCCGTAACTAGGGCGGGGCCAGCTGTACCCAGGTACAGGGCGCAGAATCTGAAGGGGCGTAAAAATTCTGAAACCTGGCCATGGTTTGTATTATGTTAATAGCATACATACGCTATTTATCATGTACCTAATAAGGGTGTAGACGCACCCTACCAAGAGTGCTAACTAGGTGAGTGCTCGAGGCACCAGCAAAGCCTAAACACTATTCAAACGTGTTACGCAAACATAACCGGGCAGCTGATTTATTTTTTGCAATTTCAGTGTTGGTTTCATTGTTAAAGTGGTTTATCAAAGCTCACAACATGTAATTATTTTTATTGTTCAAGATAAGTAAGTAATCCGCTATTTAAAAGCCCTAGTTATGACATGTGACTGCGAGGCACTTTTGAATTGTCAAAATGTCAGTCACTCAAAAAAAAAAAGTGAAGCTAAGTTATACGTATGATTATGATACTTGAGGGATTTCTATGATCAACAATGGATTTGGGCGGAGCGGGAGATAGTGTCAGACTCTTACTGTCTAATAACCCACCCCGTTCCTACAAGCCTGCATACCGGGGCTCGAGCTACTCTTTCGAAAGTAACCCTGGCCCCAGTACGCTTCGACCCAGCTGGGCCCCTACGTTTCCTTTAACTTTCGTTACTTACCGATAATTCCTTGAGATAGTCAAAAATGTCTGCATACGGTTTTGCTTGTACAACAATCTGTTCCGAAGCAAAATGTGCATTGATGTCACTGGCTAGTACGCCATCATGCCAAAACAGGATGATTTGACCGAAATTTGGCTGAAAAAAAAAACAAAAGGTTTTTAGCCACAATAGAATAGAATGGAATGAAATGGAGTAGGGTAGAATAGAATAGAATTTAATAGATTAGATTACATTATAATGGAATGGAATGGTATCGAATCGAATGGAACATAATTGATTAGAATAGAATATAATAGAATAGAACAGAACATAGTAGAATAGAATTTAATAGATTAGATTATAATGGAATATAATGATATCGAATGGAATGGAATGGAATAGAATTGATTAGAATAGAATAAAATAGAATAGACTAGAATAAGCTTTATTTGTATAATGATGAGACCACTTTTTTACTATTAATGCCATCCTTAAACCTAAAAAATAGAAGTTAAAATCGGTTGAACAGACAGTAAAAAAGGTGACTTTAAATGTCTAATCTTAACGCGAATAGAGTATAGTTATAAATAAATAATAATAACTTACAGCAAGCGGGTTTATCTTAATAACGAGATACGAAAAGAACACAGGATTGAACGGAATATCGGATCCACGGACGTTGAGAGTATCTGAAATAGAAAAGAAAATAATAAGGTCAAAATAATTACATTTTATTTAGTCCGTATTTTAGATTATAAAAAATATTGGACACGTATTTTTTCTTTTTTCGATTAAACAAAAAATAACAAAGATATAGCCCATTAAAGTCACGTGTAACGTCACCCCGTGCGAAAAAATGCAGCACGGCGTGACGTCACACGTAACTTGAATGGGCTATATCTTTGTCATTTTTGGTTTAATTTACAAATAAAAAAATACGTGTCCCTTATTTTTGAATAATCTAAAAGACGGACTAATTACATTTTTTACGGCAACTAGCCTATTATGACAATCATACCATTTCATGTTCTAAAAATGATCACTCTCCATTTCAGGTTGCCTGTAAGAGATCGCGGAATACGACAAGGCCGGCAATTATAGATTTAAGTTTTCTTTTTTTATTGTTCTTATAAGTACCTACAAAAAAGTATTATAATAAACTAGCTGTCCGCCCGCGACTTCGTCCGCGTGTGCTTCGATTATCGCACTCTAAACGTGTTTTCCCGTAGGAATAAGATGTTTTTCCGGGATAAAAAGTAGCCTATGTTCTTTTCCATGTCAAAGGCTATATGCATGCCAAATTTCATCCAAATCTGTTCAGACGTTTTTGCGTGATTAAGTAACAAACATCCAAACATCCACACTTTCACATTTATAATATTAGTTAGGATAGTCAGAATAATAATATTGGTAGGATACTTACAAGCAATATCATCCAGAGCTGTTAGGAGTAGCACAGAGGCGCCTCTAGCGCCCATTTCTTGAAGTAATTCCCAAACCTTCCTAATAGATTGCTGACCTGTAAAGTAGGCCAAACGGAGATTGACATATTGTCAAATGTTAACATTTAAACGATCTAGCCAGTTTTAATTAACATTATCATAAAGTGATCAAATAACCTAACACTAACAGGGTTTGTGCAGTGTTTTACAATAACCCTGTACAGGTCGCGCGGTGAATTAAGATCGCTCGGTGAAAGTAGTGGGGGCAATCGGCGCATGTGTACAATTGCGCACAGAAATTCTTAGTATGTTAGGATTTTATTTTTAATTTCGTATGTTTGAACCTTAGTAACATAACTTATAATAACACTAGTTTTTGCTTGTAATTTATCTTGTAAGTTGGTAATTTCAGAAAAATTGAAAAATTAAAATAAAATAAAAATAATTTCGTTACTTTCTTTCTTAACGTAACAATTCACGTCGTAAACCATTTTTCTGGCTTGCCGTTTTAAAACTTTATTTTTAACCATTTTTTTTTTACGACTACGTATTACTAATACGATAACACAAGCTGTACGCAACAGTACCCAACTACAACAGTATCCAATGAGACGCGAGAACGCAACGCGGGAATTGAAGAGCGACTCTATCTACCAATGACGTGTCGCCGTCGGCGCACACCCGCCCGCACGTCGCCAAATAGACCTTAGAATTGAATACTGCGCATGCCAAATGGAGAGTAATAAATACTTCCACTTTTGCCGAGCGATCTTAATTCACCGCGCGACCTGTATACACGGGTATTTGTAAAACACTGAGAACCTCTCAGAACTATGTTACTAACATCATTAACAACAACTATTGTTCTAAGACTTTTAAAAATATATCATCTTTTAGTTCATCAGATTTTCATACAAAAATAAAAATATTTAAATTGAACGTTCTAAATATTACGAATCAAGCGATAGTACAATAGCGGAGGGGATCGTGTGGCGAGGTAGCTTGATGCGCTTGCTTCACGTCATACAGACTTATGTAGGTACAGCAAAATACAGAGTTGAAATGTGTTAGATAGAACAACGAAATGTTGAAGGTTTGTTTTTGGTAAATGTATTACGTTTTGTAAGAATAAAAAGTCATTGAACAAAAGTTTTTGTTTATGATGTTATTAATACAGTCCTGCAAAGTAATTAGTTTTTACAAATAACCATGTTTTTATATAGACACTAAAGCGCATTAATTCTAATTTGTCATTCTAAAATCCACTTAATTTGCTTACCATTAAAGTTGACATGACACATGATAGAAGCAACAAGTAATATGTAACCAAGCATTATAATGTAACACATAATATGATTTAAAAGAGTGTCCATGGAGTTTCTTGCACGTTCTTCTCCATAGAGATCTACGCTTTGGAACATGCAATTTAGCTTCACTTTTCTTGGACTGACCGACATTTGACTATTCAAAAGTACCTGCAAATGGTCTATTTGAAATAAATGCTTTGATTTGATTTGATTGACTGTTTTGTGGCACTTTTCGGGCGCTTGGCCCTTAAACACGTGATTGTGCTCATGATAACCAACAACTTTTACTATGGGAACAAACCTGAAATCGCCAAAAAAAAATCAGCTGTTCAGTACATTTATGTTTGCCTAATGTACTGAACAGCTGATGTTTTTTCGCGATTTCGGCTTTGCTCCCATAATAAAAATTGTTTGTTATCATGAGAACAATCACGTGTTAGTATCTTACACTAATAGCCAGTCACCCTGTATAGACTCTAAGCGCTTTAATTCTAATTTGTCATTCTAAAATCCACTTAATTCACGTTACATTAAAAGTTGATGTTCTTACTGACTTACCTGTATACTGTACTGGTAGAGGTATCAAATCATTGTGTGTTCGGTCTGGAGGACCATCGTTAAGTCTCCTTCGTGCCAAGTCCACCAGGTTCTCATAGATAGCTTCCAGAGTTACATTCACCCGTCCTAATGCTGTCTGAAAACAAATTAAACTAACTATTGTTTTCTGAAAAGACGTACAGTTGCCATCACGGATCTTGAGCGCTAGCTTAAAGTTGTGCAGAAGTCAAATATTCGGGCTCTTTAGTAGCGAAGTCAGACGCGGGGGCGAGGAGTGTCAGTGATTGGCTCGCCGCGCCATCGTGTCATAGACGCCACTCGTGATTCGTTGGCTGTGTTGCTGCATGTATCTAACAACGAAGACGATTGACTCGCCAATGTATGGAATACGCAAAGCAATCCTCACTCTAACGTCGAGCGCTCAAGATCCGTTTCGGCAATTGTACGAGCCGTTCGTCGAACGGATCATGACAGATGACGTCATCGTAAACAGTCCAGCGAAAGCGCGCGTTTCTAAGTAACTACCCGTTCAGAAAAAAATTAACAAATCCAACATTTCTTAACCTCTAGAGCCCCAGCGGCACAAAAACGTGCCAGTAAACAAGTATTACCGTTGAGCCCCGCTGGCACAAATTTGTGCCACCAAACCCGCCGATTTAAAACTGTATTTGTAGTAAAGATAAGTCTTAAAATCGTTTCTGAACGAATGTTCTCGACGGCAGATAATATTTTACTGATTATTAATATTGGTTGACGTAAATAATTGCGGTCCTTGAGAGGTTAATGGATTTTAATCATTAAAAAAAAAAATGATGGTCAACTTACTTCTAAGGTACGCCAGGAACTCCTAGTATAAGTGGTAGGGTCGACAGCTACAACAGTTCTTTCAGGCATATTGGCTACTAGCCAGTCTTGAAGAGATAGGTCCACCCCTGCAGACAAAATAAGTTCCTATTAAATATATTCCACGCGCAGACGCAGCGTTAGACGGCCTCCAACAAGGTGGACCGATGACCTGGTCAGGGTCGCGGGAATCCGATGGATGCGTGATGCACAGGACCGGTCGTTGTGGCGACGCTTGGGGGAGGCCTATATCCAACAGTGGACGTCTTTCGGCTGATATGATGAAATATATTCCATGGCACAGTCGGCCTTATAATGTTCCCACTGTTAGGACTCAGACCTCCTCTCTAGGAGAAGGAATGGGCCGTAATCCACCACGCGGGCCCAGCGCGGGTTAGTGGATGTCACATGTCTTCGAATTTTCGGTTCTAGGACATGCCGGTTTCCTCAGGATGTTTTCCTTCACCGTTTTGAGAGCAGTAGTGATGAAATAAATTACACAAAGTAATGTGCCTGGCTGGATTTGAACCCGCGACCTACGAATTATAAGTCGGGGCCGTTACCACTCGGCTACCACTACCCTCCTCCGCTTCGGCGCCTACAGGGCACTAATGAGCAACTCCTCAAACTGTTTCCAATATCACTCCTCAGTCCACACAAGCGCCTCGCTAGCTAAAACTACGTCTGATGACTTGAGGAGCCTATTCATTTTAATTTGAACCCACCAGAACTGTTCATAGGGTTGATTTTACCTTGCTTCATCAGCGTCCAGAGGGAGCTTTCGACCTCAACCTCGAACTGGGTCCAATATCTTGCATCAGTCTTTACTAGCGCCTCGGTAGCTGATGACTTGAGAAACCATTGTAATTTTAACTCACTTAAACTGTCCATAGAGCTCACTTTACCTTGCTTCATCAGCGTCCACCGGGTACCATCGAACTGGTTCCAGTATCATGCATCAGTCTACACTAGCGCCTCGTCTGCTGTTGCTAAAGTTGGGGCAGATGACTTCAGAAGCCCCATTCATTGTAATTTGAACTCACTAAATCTGTTTAAAGGGTTTACCTTGCTTCATCAGCGTCCCCCGGGTGCCATCGAACTGGTTCCAGTATTACTCATCAGGCCACATTATCGCCTCGCTAACTGTAGCTAGAACTACGCGTGAAGACTTGAGGAGCCTATCCATTGCAATTTGAACTCACTAAAACTGTTCATAGAGCTCATTTTACCTTGCTTCTTCAGCGTCCACAGATTGCTGTCGACCTCCACTTCGAACTGGGTCCAGTATCGTGCATCAGCCTACACTGGCGCCTCGCTAGCTGTTGCTAGAACTACGCCTGATAATTTGAACTATACGGGATAAACAGGGTTTTGGCAAAACACTGACAACATCTCAGGACTGTGTTACTAACATCATAAACAATAACTTTTGTTCTATGACTTTTAAAAATTTATCATCTTTTAGTTCATCAGATTTTCATACAAAAATAAAAATATTTAAATTGAACATTCTAAGTATTACGAAGCCTATGCGAAATAAGCAATAGTACAATGCGTTCCAATGAGAATAAGATCGCCCGCCATGTTGTTACGTCACGATTTACTGTCAAATCGAGGAAAGAAATTTTTAAACATTTATTTACTAAAATTTTAATTTATTTATGAACTGTGAACGAAAAAGGTTTAGTCAGAATCCAGTTCTTCAATTTTACTCATCTCAAAGTTCTTCAATTTGGCCAAAATTTCTTCGATTTGACAGTACGACGAGACGTCAAAACATAGGAATCGGTCCTATTCTCATTTAGAACGCGTAATGCAATAGCGGAGGGGAGTGGGGATCGTGCGCGGGAGGCGTAGGTGGAGACAGCAAAATACAGAGTTGAAATGTGTTAGATAGCACAAGAAATCTTGAAGATTTGTTTTTGGTAAATGTATTATGTTTTATAAAAAGTCATAGAAAAAAAGTTTTTTTTTTATAATGCTAGGAAAACAGTGCTGCAAGGTTATTAATGTTTCAGAATTAACCCTGTACAGCACGCTTAGCCAAGTTGTTATTCTGCAATCGTTAACGCTGTCGAAAAGTGATGAAACGTATGGGAATGACGTCATCTCAACGTAAAGTCGCGTGGTCAGAACAAGCGAATAGACAATTCGTAGCCAAGTTCACATCGTTCAAAATCGTTTCTAAAATGTTTAACGCTACATCCTGTTTTAGACAAACGCTACATTGTAGAACGAGCGGCCGACTCGGCGCGTCAACATGGCTACCAACTTATCGTTTTCTACAATTGCTGCCACCGAGGCGTTACCGATTAGAGAACGGAATTCGACACAAACTGGTTGTAACTTGGCTAGGGGGGCAGGACTCATTTTACCTTGCTTCATCAGCGTCCACAGGTTGCCATCGACCTCCACTTCGAACTGGGTCCAGTATCTTGCATCAGTCCACACTAGTGCTTTATTAGCGGTCACTAGCGCGGTTCCTGATGAGCCTCGCAGTCCTGAGAGCCATTCACGACGGGCATCAGCTGGGGAGATATATTGGGACTGGAAGGGGAATGGTTTCTGATTAGTTCGGTTAAGATTTTTTTTACAGGGTATGTAATTTATATACAAACAGACAGACCCGGTGAAATATAACCCTACCTAACTAGACACCATACAGACACCAGAGTCACCACACGTCCGAGCTGCAGGCTTACTCTTCAAATTAATTTCAATTTCAATCTAAAGTCAATCCGATTGCAATGTCAATTTTGACGTTACGTGATTTGGTACTCTTGAAAACAATATTGTCAACATATACGATTTCACTTAGTTCTCAAAATGGTCACGCAATTTTGAACCAATTTGGAGCTAGCATTGAATTCAAGGGTACGAAACGTCACAATCTCAATTTAGACCGATCGGAATTGAACTCAAGAGTAAGCCTGCTGGTCGCGCCACCAAATTGGTTGCGCAACCAAACGAACACTAGTTGAGTAACTCTCTAAAGAGCTGTACCTACCTATACATTTTGTTGGTATCGGCGACTGGTCGCGCCGCCTTGGTGTCTCAGTGACATACACTCCTACTTTTTAATTAGTACAAAAAAAATGGGGCTCTATCTGTACCCGTTACTGATCATATTTATTTATGTAGTCAAAAGTAGAAAACACCGAAATCCTAAAATTGACCATGACAAGGTAAATTCATCACAGAATCAATCATACATAACAATTGCTAGTAGAAAATACTGCGGGCAGTGTTTTTCCTTAATAATTGTCACTTATTCATTCATTAATCATTAGCCTGCACAATATTTCCATAAATTGAGTGACATTTTGGGACATAAACTAACGCTAATAACTTTGCTGTTTATGAATATTGTTTATTGAGATTTTACTTATAAAATAACAAGGGCTTTTCTAATAAGCCCTTTAAGTATTTGTACTAATTAAAAAAATGTGGTGTATAGCCGTTAGCGTTCCGTTTTTTTTTCCTTTTGAGGTACGAAGCTTTCATACAATAGATAGATAGACAGACGGACGGACAGACGGACAAAAAGTGATTCTATAAAGATTCAGATTTTTCCTTTTGAGGCGCGGAACCGTAAAAATGCAACAAGAAGTTTCATTTTGTTATCATCTTCATCATCAGCCTTTTTAATTCCCACTGCTGAGACTCAAGCCTCCTCTCTAGGAGAGCGAATGAGCCGTAATCCACCACGCGGGCCCACTGCAGGTTGGTGAATGTCACACGTCTTCGAATTTCTGATTCTAGGACATGCCGGTTTCCTCACGATGTTTTCCTTCACCGTTTTGAGAGCAGTGGTGATGAAATAAATTACACAAAGTTATTCGCCTGGTTTGGTTCGAACCCGCGAACTACAACTCGTAAGTCGGGGCCGTTACCGCTCGGCCACCATTGCTGCTGCTTTTGTTATGCTGTCATATTCAAGCTACTTACATTATGGGCGTCAGCAGTAGGCACGATGTAGGCGTCCACCCTCATGTCAGCCATCACAGCTCTCATGGCTCTCAGGCGGTCACCAGCTGTCTCCCGGCTCATCTTATTGGCTGGGATGTCACTTACTGCGAACAGAATATAATATATTATATTGTATAGTAGTAGTTCTTTCTCACCGTGGTTTCTGATCCCGATTTCCAGCCACCGTAGGCGCGGGCTTGCGGACAGCGAGCAATGGGTAACTCGTTGTCCAACAAATCAAATCAAAATCATTTATTTCAAATAGACCACTTGCAGGCACTTTTGAATAGTCAAATGTCGATCAGTCCAAGAAAAGTGAAGCTAAATTGCACGTTCCAAAACGTAGGTCTCTATGGAGAAGAACGTGCAAGAAACTCCATGGACACTCTTATTAAAAACATATTATGAGTTACATAGATCTTGGTTACATATTTCTTGTCGCTTCTAATATGTGAGCACAATGTAGGTAGATACTTAATAATAATGAGTTATTATTCTTTTTATTAAATGTAATTAAAAATAGAAACCGAATTAAGCCACTGGCAGCCAAGAGATGACCAGTCTCAACCGATGGCACCCGTTCACGGGCATGACACGTGCATCAGCCCCACTCAGCTCAACCATTTTAAAGGGAACCGAATGACCCAATAACACGTGCCACCACCAGCAAGACATTTGGGTGAGCATGACAAACTCTCAACTGCCATGCTTGTAATGTCAAACAAGTTGTAACCTACTAAAGATGCTCCATGGTGCTTCACATTCACAAAAACTTGAAAAAAAGTGCTTCTACATTATACAATGCTATTTAGTTTCCAATTAAAAAGGTAATCATTTATCATAAGCCAACGGTCCGGTAACTGTGCGGACCGAGCCCAAGTCGTCGACGGCGCGCACTGTTTCCGCGCGTCTCAAGGAGTTGTCAGCAACAGCAGGGCCCCAGCCGGGTCGAAGCCTACTGGGGTCAGGGTTAGCTCCGAAAGGTAGCTCAGTCCCGGTATGAAAGCAAGAATTTTTTAAGAAGAGTCAATATTACTTACCAAAGGTGGGTGCATCGGGTTCAGCGGAATTAAAATATGGTATATGGCCAAACGCCACATTTGTTACCAATCTGAAAGTAGAAGATATCATTTATGAAATGGTTCATCTCGATACTATTACATTACATATTAGGTGAGCAGTGGTAGCAGACTGGTAATGGCCCCGACTTACGAGTTGTAGGTCGCGGGTTCGAACCTAGCCAGGCTTATTACTTCGTGTAATTTATTTCATCATCACTGCTTACAAAACGGTGAAGGAAAACATCGTGAGGAAACCGGCATGTCCTAGAACCAAAAATTCGAAGACATGTGACATTCACCAACCCGCACTAGCCCCGCGTGGTGGACAATTAATATTTAAAAAATTCTTCCTCGATTTGACAGTAAATTGTGACGTCACAACATGGCGGGCGTTCCTATTCTCATTTGGAACGCATTGTAGCAATTTACGAAATTTATTATTTACAGGCACTCATATACAAATTATATAATATTTCTACTTATAAACAACTAAATAACTATAGTTACAGTAAATTAAAAAATAAATAAAACCTTACGCTAATTGAAACTAACTAAAATATGGCGTCAAAAACCTCTTCCACATCATTGTTGATGTGCCCAAAAGACTGGCGGCATTGCCACGCTGTATGGCAATGCTTATACTCTGTCCAAGGTAGAAGCCAGCCTTTGGGTCACGTGAAGTGTCAACTAGACGTTTCGACAAATATTTAAACAACTTGTGAGCACTCGGACCCCACGATCCAAGAGCTTTAAACAACTTGTGAGCACTCGGACGGACCCCACAATCCGAGAGTTTCAACCCCAAACGGTTCGAAAATATAACTTTCCAACAAGGTTGTTATATTTCCGCCGCTTGAGGTTCTCCGCAGCCGCAGCGGCAGCACACACGACACAACGAGCTAGGAAGATGTGAAGGCGTAAGAGTATCGACACAAGTAGCGTCCCATACTAAAGGCCTACCCATCTTCCAAGGAAATAATGACATCCGGTCTCATGTCATCGTCACTTCCCAGGCCATTGGGTTCCAATACGGCTGGAACGCCGACGGTGACAAGAATTAATGAAATTCAATATTATTGTAGATCTAATGTGATAAGTTTAACTTCGTATTAACTTAGTAAACAGCTGATAATTTTTCATAACAAGCTTTTATCGCGCTAGACAGTACTCATGAAGGACACTCCAAAGAGCTAAAACATGATAGGATTATCTTGTTGCCCTCAGTAGTGCCTATGGCCACTATCCGACTCCATCATCACATCAGCTCCATGATACCACATTGATGTATTGTCATCCAAATTACATACATATACCAAATTTAAGCGCAATCGAGAAGGAGTAATTGCATCCGAATCCATTTACAAGATTCGACCCACATAACAAATTCCAAGTTCAATGAAAGCTTGTAATAAACAGTTCTTTGATTTTTTTTCATACGAACAATTGTTACTGTCTTTTGGGCACATTACCAGTCGACAGCGATGTGGAAGAGTTTTTTGACGCCATATTTTAATTTGATTTTAGTTAGTTGTGATTAGCCTAGGGTATTATTATTATTTTAATTTACTGTAATCATGGTTCCTTATTTAGTTGTTAACTTTAATAATTGTAATAAACAATTACTTACATGAAACATACCGCAAACACCGAACCGCGTGCGCCCGCCATTTTCAACGAATGATACCAAATATTGTATTGCTATCAAATCTTATCCAGAAGCATTGCAGTGTTATCTCAAACAATTTGTCGATAATTGTGGATTAGATTGTTATTTTAATCCATAGCACGCGATACTACATGTATTCTTGATAATATTGTTAAAATACCGACTCTTTCTTTGACCCATCATCGTTAGGTAACACAAAATAGATAGAAAAAGAAGACAATCTCATGTATGTACTTCACTTTTTAGGGTTCCGTAGTCAACTAGGAACCCTTATAGTTTCGCCATGTCTGTCTGTCTGTCTGTCCGTCCTCGCTTAATCTCTGTGACCGTTAGCACTAGAAAGCTGAAATTTGGTACCAATATGTATATCAATCACGCCGACAAAGTGGTAAAATAAAAATTGGAAAAAATGTTTTATTAGGGTAGCCCCCCCCCCCCCCCCCCCTATATGTAAAGTGGGAAGTGATTTTTTTTTATTTCAAGGCTAACGTGTGATATATCGTTGGATAGGTATTTAAAAATGAATAGGGGTTTACTAAAATCATTTTTTGATAATGTCAATAATTTCGGAAATAATCGCTCCAAAAGTAAAAAACAATGTGTACCCCTCTAACTTTTGTTTAGAAAATATGAAAAAAATCTGAAAAGTAGAACTTTATAAGGACTTTCTAGGAAAACTATTTTGAACTTGATGGAAAGAACAGTTTTTGTACAAAAAAGACAAAAGTGTTCTACAAAATAATTTCTGGACTAAGTTTATATAACTGTATATGCAAGCATTTTTTTAACCTCATAAGTGGGTACACTTATTGTGATGGACGGGAAACTACGGAACCCTACACTGAGCGTGGCCCGACATGCTTTTGGCCGGTTTTATACCTACGCTCAGTGGACGCACACTAATGAGCGTTTGAGCCGGAACTGTTCGACGAGCGGGCCGAGGCGCTCCAAGATCGGTGAGAGTGAGAAGCGGTGTCGATGTGTGCGTTGTAACTTTGTAAGAGAGCGCTTTGTATGTAGATTGTCTTCTGTAACTATATATTTTGTGCCAGAAATGCAATTCTATTATAGATTCATGAACAACATTATCAACTATTGTACCTAGTTTCTAAGTTAAATCTATATTTTTTGTGTGCCAACCGGCAGAATGTACCTACTGGGTAAACATATTTCTGAATCGAACACCATTATTGTAACTCCTGCATTCGATACAAATAAAGGATTTAAAAAACACGTATTTCCTGGAACAAGTTTTGTAAAATATTCGAGTAAATCACGGAATTTCTCTACCTAAAATAACACGTTTTTATTTTTTCCGGTGGGAAGATCATCTAATGACATCCCCGCTCTTGAGTAGAGCGGGAGATATTGTCAGATTTTACTGACTAAAACCCACTCCTGTTCCTTCGTTGCCTTTCGTACCGGGGCTGAGCTATCTTTCGAAACTAACCCTGGCCCCAGTAGGCTTCGACCCAGCTGGCTGCTGTTGCTGACAACTCCTTGAGGCGCGTAGGAACAGTGCGCGCCGTCGACGACTTGGGTTCGGTCCGGTCAGTTACCGGACGGTCGGACAGCGAGCTACCCATTGTTCGCCGTCCGCAAGCACGTACCTACGGTGGCCGGAAAAAAATATAACACGTGAGTAATATTGATATTATTTATTTAATCGATTACTTTATTGATATTGCTATTTATTATTATATTATTATTATTATTGCTTTGTCCGATAAAATTAATAAAAAGATATTTTTCAATACACTTACTCGTAAACTGGCTCTTATCGCACTACGATTAGGTTCAACATGCAATGAAGGTTTATTACCGTCGTGTTTTCTTTTCATTTATCACAACGAGGGTTTTATTTTTTTCTGATTCCGTTACAGATAATAATAACCAACGGTGATTACGTTTTTAGGGTTCAGTAACTCAAAAGGAAAAAAACGGAACCCTTATAGGATCACTTTTTTGTCCGTCCGTCTGTCTGTCTGTCTATTTATAATACCCTTTATTTATTTATTACTAGCTGTGCCCGCGACTTCGTTCGCGTGAACTACAGGATTTTGAATTATTTTCTTCTAAAATAAAAGTAGCCTAAGTTACTCTTCATTACATCAGCTACCTGCCAAAAAAAGTCCTGTCAAAATCGGTCCAGCTATTTCAGAGATTAGCCCAGACAAACAGACAGACAGGCAAAAATTGTAAAAAAATGTTATTTTGGTGTAGGTATGTACCGTATATATTCATATGAATGTAGTAAAAAGCAGTTATTTCAATATTACAAATAGACACTCCAATCTTATTTATATGTATAGATTAAAGGTTTATACATATAAAACTGTACATAGGTGGACTTAGGCTTTATCTCGGGAAGGCGCAGAGTTATCCAGTTGCAATTAAACTTTAGTCTGCGGTCCCTTGAAGCCGTAAAAAAATCATACTTCTAGGTTAACGAGAAAAAAAGATACGGCCGTTTTTGTAGCAAAAAACATAAATGTCGACACTCAAGGGAACCAAAATTTTAGGGTGCTTCCCGTTGACCCAGAATCCTAAAATTTTGCATACAGCAAGGTCTTATAACTTATATATAAGTATAAGAATAAATCTGAAAACAGAAAATTCATAAAATAAAATTAAAATTACGATATAAAAAACTTCGTGACTCCAATCAGGAATTGAACTCTTTACATAGGTAAGTTTGTATGGAACCCTCAGAACGCGAGTCCAACTCGCACTTAACCAGTTTTTTTTTTCACAGCAAGAAGGCGCATGTTTTTCAGGCCTTAATATTTAGGGCTATATTTTACCAGGACACCATGGCGGCGCGACCAGTAGCGCCGCCATGGTGTCTCAGTGAAATATAAACCTAAGTTACCAAACTAGACACCATACAGACACCAGAGTCGCCACACGTCCGAGCTGGTCGCGCCACCAAATTGGTTGCGCGACCAAACGGACACCAGGTGAGTAACTCTCTATAGAGCTGTATACATTTTGTTGGTAGCGGCGACTGGTCGCGCCGCCATGGTGTCCCGGTGAAATATAGCCCTTAATAAAAATTTAAATTGAGTTTATGAACAGAATAGAGTGAGTGAGTTGGCGCGGACGCCCTGTTCATTGTGGCGACACTTGGGGAAGGCCAATGTCCAACAGTGGATGTCTTTCGGCTGAAATTATGATGATGAAATTATTAAGTAAATTATTAATGTGGTTAAAAAAGACATTGAATTGATTTATCCATTTATTTTCACAATATAATATTACAAAATAACACAGTATCGTACATTCGATATCATGATTACAAATACATTTTCTAGTTCCTGTTACACATGTGTGAAATTAGAAAAATATACTATGTGTTTGGAGTGCTTGAATTCTACCGTGGAAATGATGTACGGTATGCAATTTTCATAATGTATGATGCTTGATGCACAGGACCGGTCGTTGTGGCGACGCTTGGGGGAGGCCTATGTCCAATAGTTGACGTCTTTCGGCTAATATGATGATGATACCGACTTAACAGCTAACAACAGATTTCAGATGGGTCGAAGCCTGCCGGGGCCAGGGTTAGCTTCAAAAGACAGCTCGAGCCCCGGTATGAAGGCTTGAAGGAACGGGGTGGGTTTTTAGCCAGTGAGAGTCTTACACTATCTCCCGTTCCGCCCAAGAGCGGGGGTTGTCATTGATGATTTTCCCATTCCCATGATTTTAGTTTGGGAGTAGGTTAAAAGGATTGAAAAGACCAAAGCCAGTCATGCCATGATTAGGTACTAGTCTAAGATCCGATTAAGAACGACCTTCACCGGTCTGTTTAATGGATGAAACGTATTTTATTATAAAATTTAGTGTATTAAATAATATAACGCGGGTGGGTTGCCTAAGAAATTCCTGGCCAGACTATGATTAGTAGTATGAGTAGTAGTGTCAGATGGGACTGGTCATCTCTTAGCTGCCAGTGGCTTAATTCAGTTTCTATATTTTAATTATTTTACATTTTTATTTTACTATCGACATTGTGCTCACATGATAGAAGCAACAAGTAATATGTAACCAAGCATTATATGTAACACATATATGATTTAAAAGAGTGTCCATGGAGTTTCTTGCACGTTCTTCTCCATAGAGACCTACTCTTTGGAACGTGCAATTTAGCTTCACTTTTCTTGGACTGACCGACATTTGACTATTCAAAAGTGCCTGTAAATGGTCTATTTGAAATAAATGCTTTGAATTTGAATTTGAATTTGAATTTGAATTAATTAAAAATTGAAAATTTATTTTATTTTTAGAAAAATGCACAACCGTTATCCATACCAGATTTTTTTGCAGACAACACTATAACATCGTATTCGTAATGAAACAGCGTTTATTTTAATAATGAATTTGTTGTATATAAAAAAAAACACACCTGTTTATACCTGGCAACCCATAGCTATGCCATGAAACAAATAGGCAACCCAACATTTTTATGTTCTAAAGGCTTCAACTCTTTCGGTTAGTATTAAATTTATTCGGTATACACACACCGGTGCATTTTACAAAAAAAAAAAAAAAAAATTGTTTGGCCAGGAATTTCTCAGGCAACCCACCCGCGTTATACAAGGTGCAGTTTTAAAACTGCACAATATTTTAGGAGGTTGTAATAAAACTCATAAATAATCATGTAAAAAAACGATACCTGGTCAGTAATCAGTAATACTTGTTATTTTATTTTTTAATTATACTAAACTAATTCGATTGATCGATGGCCGCGGGGGCGTGGCTAGGGTGTGGCGTGCGGGATGATGATTGGATGATACATTATTTATGAAACTATCGTTGCGAGTTAGTGTGTGTGAAAACGCCCTTTATTGTTCCGTGTTTGTGTGTGTGAAAGAAAGCGCGGTTATAAGGCAGGTATCAGACTGGCTGCTTTTTAAGAAACGTAGTTCACATATACCGATTTCAATAAATAAGAAAAAAAAAATTAAAAAATTACCTACTCATTTTATTATTGATTCGGGTCGAGACCTCCTGAAATATTTTGCAGCTTCAAAACGACACCTTGTATTATTTAATATACTAAATTTATCATAAAATAGGTTTCATCCATTAAACAAACCGGTGAAGGTCGTTCTTAACCGTATCCTCTACTATACGTGGACACAGCAAAATGTCTTCGCTGCTTACTCATGACCATGAACATGACCGATCACAGCGCGAGAACTCCCGAGTGTAGTTCCGGTTTCGCTCGTAGTTTCGGCAAGGTTTGCCGAAACTCAACCGAACCGAACATTCAGTCGGAGACTAATTTCATAGGTAAAGACCTATTAGGTATTGGTACAGTACAATTCACGAATGATGGCGGCCGTGAAGTCAGCCTTTGCGAACGTTCGCGCATACTACACTCTTCTCGCACACGCACGTCGCCATTTGGTTCCTAAAACACGTTACTGCGCAGCCATCTGCGCAAACTTCACGGCCGCCATCATTCGTGAATTTTACTGTAAACACCGTTAAATTTTGATCGTTTTAACCCCGTGGAGGGTCGATCCGGTACATGAAACACTATCGATTTGTAAAGATAAAATTAAAAAATAAAGTACCGTTTTTTTAAAACTCGTATTAACTTACGCATATACGAAATTAATTTCTTTAAGAAAACGTCAGCTAAGCGAGTTCAATGACCTGTAGGTAGTAGTCGGCGTTGCGTACTAATTATCAAAATTTAACGGGGTATACATGAATTCATCATACCATGGAGATACTTATGAAATAGTAAACAAAAAAATTGTAACAATATTTAAGCTTACCTACTTATAGACTAATTCATTATCATAAGCTCCTTTCTCCAACTATGTTTTTTTTTTTCGTTGGGAAAAATCATCTTATGACAACCCCCGCTCTTGGGCGGAGCGGGAGATAGTGTCAGACTCTTACTGACTAAAAAACCCACCCCGTTCCTTCAGCCCTTCATACCGGGGCTCGAGCGCCCTTTCGGATAACCCTGGCCCCAGTAGGCTTCGACCCGGCTGGGTCCCTGCTGTTGCTGACAACTCCTTGAGGCGCGCGGGAACAGCGCGCGCCGTCGACGACTTGGGCTTGGTCCGGACGGTTACCGGACGGCCGGACAGCGAGCTACCCATTGCTCACTGTCCGCAAGCCCTTCTCCAACTATGTTGGGAGCGGCTTGTAGTCTATCTGGATGCGGCTGAATACCTGTGTTTTACACGGATGGACAGCCTACCAGATCTTCACAACCGAACTCCTGAACAATACAATACCACAAAATACGTACGGCGAATATCCACCCTTACGTTTTTGAAATCTCTGCGGTCCGGACTAAGCGTTTCGCCTCGTCATTTATACCGCGTACGAAGGACTGGAACAGTTTGCCTGCTGCAGTCTTTCCATCCGATTAAAATTTGGGTGTTTTCAAGGCTAGAGTGAATAGGCTCTTAATAAACTAGTGCGCCTCACCATCAACGATTGCATCACCGCTTACCAGCAGGTGGGATCGCAGTCAAGCACTAGTTTATATCAATTAAAAAAAAATAGATAGGTACAGAAGTCAAAAGTATGTATAGATATCGACACGGATCTTGAGCGCTGGCTTCAAGGTGCGCAGAAGTCAAATATTCGGCTTCTTTAGTGGTATGAACCATAAAAAAAAAGTGAGACGCGGGGGCGTGGAGTGTCAGTGACTGGCTCGCCGCGCCATCGTTTCATAGACGTCACTCGTGATTCGTTCCTTCGCTTGCTGCATGTATCTAACAAGGACGATTGGCTCGCCGATGTATGAAATGCGCAAAGCGATCCCCACTCTGACGCCGAGCGCTCAAGATTAGAAGCGACAAGAAATATGTAACCAAGATCTATGTAACTCATAATATGTTTTAAAAAGAGTGTCCATGGAGTTTCTTGCACGTTCTTCTCCATAGAGACCTACGTATTGGAACGTGCAAGTTAGCTTCACTTTTCTTGGACTGACCGACATTTGACTATTCAAAAGTGACTGCAAATGGTCTATGTGTAATAAATGATTTTGATTTGATTTGATCCGTACCAATAACCATGCCTTACTTTTTATACCTACGCTAGACGATCGCACACACGTCAGCGCGTTGCGCCGAACTGTACGAGTGCGACCGGGCGATTGAGCCGAGATATCGTGTCCGTGAGCGGTGTCTATGTGTGCGTTGCTCGAGCGCACTTTGTATGTAGATTGTCTTCTGTACCTATCTATTTTGTGACAATACCCTGTGGTTTTTTTCGGGGTCAAGTTTACTAGGGTGACCCTAGGATATTGTGGGCTTGAATCTGGGAGTTTGCAGAGGTGATTGTAAGAGATTCCGTCGACGAGTTCTTGAGCTTATGAGGTGAGTTTGAGATTATAGGGTGAGTTTTTATTTTTTTTTGCTTATGCGCTTATAGGACGAGATTAAGAGTTTCTAGAAGCGAGATTAGCAGCTAAAAGGGTAAAATGGAGCTTGAATGGTCAAAATTAGGAGCTTATGTGGGAGAAAATTGAAGCTTGCAGAGGTGAGATTAGAAGGTTATAGGAGCTAGAATAGAAGCTAAAAGGACAATATTAGAAGCTTGAGGGGTCAAAATTAGGAGCTTATGTGGGTGATAATTGAAGCTTGTAGAGGTGACATCAGGAGGTTATGGGGATGAGTTAAAGAAGTA
The DNA here is from genome assembly GCA_929112965.1 of Mythimna albipuncta. Lineage (NCBI taxonomy): Eukaryota > Metazoa > Arthropoda > Insecta > Lepidoptera > Noctuidae > Mythimna > Mythimna albipuncta. The sequence continues at coordinate 4,959,340 of OV815985.1, read as the reverse complement.
ATGAGAGTGAGATTAGGAGATTATTGGGGGCGAGAACAGGAACTTCTGGAGGCGAGATTGGAAGCTTATGGAGGCGAGATAAGTTTGTGGGGGCGAAATAAGTTTATGGGGGCGAGCTAAGTTTGCGGGGGTGAGATTAGGAGATTATTGGGTCGAATCTGGTAGTTTACGCAGACGAGTGTAGAAGTTTTCGGGGGCATGATTGAGGGTTTGTGGGGTACATATATCTCGCCATTCTACCAGCCCTAGTTAGTAAACTGGGAAGTTAGTGTCCACTTTAGAGGCCCACGCGTGGAGCCCACCGATCATGTCCTTCACTTTGTGGCGATGTTCTTCTGGTAACTTATCAAGTACCATCTTGGCTGCAAGCTGAGAATCGTTACCTCGACGGCAGATGAAGACTACTGCAACAAATGAAACATAACAACATATTAAAAGCGTTTCGTTTATACCATAAAATATATAAGTACAGAAGTCAATCTACATACAAAGCGCGCTCGAGCAACGCACACATAGACACCGCTCACGGACACGATATCTCGGAGCGCCTCAACCCGCTCGTCGAACAGTTCCGGCTCAAACGCTCATTAGTGTGCGTCCACCAAGCGTAGGTATAAAAAGTGAAGTACATACATGAGATTGTTTTTTGTACCTATCTATTTTGTGGTTTATACCGCGTACATCGAAGGAATAACCGGAATGCTGCGTCGTCGTCCCGCTCAATTATAATTTAGGTGTCTTTAGGATATAAAATAGTGCTTGACTGCGAACCCACCTGATGGTAAGCACTGATGCAATCGTTGATGGTGAGGTACAGTAGTTTATTAAGAGCTTATTCACTCTAGCTTTTTTTCTTTGATGGGAAATCATCGAATGACATCGCCCGCTCTTGGGAGGAACGAGAGAGCGGGTCAGACTTTTACGGACTAAAACCTACTCTTATATCCTTCTTTGCCTTCGTTCCAGGGTCCCGAGGTTCTCTCACATAACCCATGACCCCAGTGGGCTTCGACCCTGTTGGGCCCATACGATTTTGCTAATATCTCTTTCAGGCGCGCGTGGAACAGTAAGCGCCGTCGAAGACATAAGTTCGGTCCATTCGGTTACTGGACGGCCACTGGACTTCAACTAGCTTGGGTTTGGTTTTACCGGATACGGCTGAATACTTTTTAACAACTATGTGACATATATGGAACTCTAGACCCACTCACCATACGCAGTATTCTTCTCCACATAGCTCAATAGTCACAGTGCATCGACGATGCAGTTGTTTTTACCAACTCTGTGACATATGTATATGGAACTCTGTACCCACTCACCCTTCGCAGGATTCTCCTCAGCACAACTCAATCTAGTCGCTGTAAAGCAGCCCCACTAAGAACAACTACAAGCCAGTTGGTAGCGCCAACTCTGTGACAAATATGGAACTCTGGACCCACTCACCACTCGCTGGATTCTCCTCCATACAGCGTAATAGTCGCTCCAAAGTAGCCCCGCTCCGTGCATCAATGGACCAGTAGTTTGCGCCTGGATGGAACTCTGGAACCACTCACCACTCGCAGGATTCTCCTCCACACAGCGTAATAGTCGCTCCAGAGAAGCCCCGCTCCGTGCATCAATGGACCAGTAGTTTGCGCCAACTATGTGACATATATGGAACTCTCGTCGCAACACACCCACCACTCGCAGGGTTATCCTCCACACACCGCAATATCAGTGCCTCGACCGGTCAGTTGTTTGGGTTAACTCTGTGATATAAATGAAACTCTGGACCCACTCACCAATCGCAAGATTCTGTTCCACACACCGCAGTAGCCGCTCCAAAGTGGCCCCACTCAGTGCGTTGACGGGCCAGTTGATACTAACTATGTGACATATATGGAACTCTGGACCCACTCATGACTAGCAGAATTCTACTCCACACATCGCAGTTAGTCGCTCCAGAGCGGCACCACTCAGAGCATCAACGAACCAGTAGTTTGCGCCAACTATGTGACACGTGGAACTCTGGACCCACTCACCAATCCCAAGGTTCTGCTCCACACACCGCAGTAGCCGCTCCAAAGTGGCCCCACTCAGTACGCTGACGGGCCAGTTGATTTAATAACTATGTGACATATATGGAACTCTGGACCCACTCACCAATCGCAAGGTTCTGCTCCACACACCGCAGTAGCCGCTTCAAAGTGGCCCCACTCAGTGCGTTGACGGGCCAGTAGTTTGCGCCAACTATGTGACAAATATGGAACGCTGGACCCACTCACCACTCGCTGGATTCTTCTCCACACAGCTCAATAGCCGCTCCAAAGAGGCCCCACTCAGTGTATCAATAGGCCAGTTGTTCGCGCCTACAATGTGGCACATTTGGAACTCGGAGTCAGCACGCACGTCTACCATGTAGACTGGTTCTTTCTGTTTCAGGAGTTGGGAGACATCTGGTGCTGATATGCGGTTGCATTTTGGAAGGACTTTGAGGTCCAAATCCTGAGGGGAATAGTTGAAGTTATAGAGTACTGTTTTGAAGGATTTATGTTTAGTTTACAAGCTTTTATTTAGTTTCACATGTCCCGATGTTTGTCTGTAATCAAATTTTGCAAATTAAATTTGATCCACTTTCTGGTTACCGATTGAGCTGAAATTTTGTAGGCATGTGTACATCAGATGACAATGCAAAATTATTATGGCATGGAGCTGATCTGATGATGGAACCGGAAGGTGGATATATGAACTTCTTAGTTAATCCTATGGAGTTTGGGCTCGTATGATTCGTCTTGACGAGTATTAATTATACAAGGTGTAAGGGACAGCCCTCCACAAACTTTAAGGGCTTGACCTGTAGACGAAAGTGAACAACCACCCACAAAAATTTTTTTCAGGAAAAAAAAAAATTCGGCCATTCCTTACAAACTGTCCAATCAAGTTAATCATTTTCTATGGTGAGGCGGTTTTTTTTTTTCGTTTCCTGATAAAAAAAGGTTATTCAGTGTTGTGGAAGGTTGTTCAGTTTCGTCTACTGAGCAAGCCCTTAAAGTTTGTGGAGGGCTGTCCCTTACACCTTGTATAGGTATACCGAGCTATAAAAGCTTGCCATAAAAAAATGATTTTCATTAAATGCTTGTTAAAGATATAGAAGTGATAAATGATATTTATTTTTCAAATAGGTTTTTTTAAAACGCTTTTACACGTCATTTTAAATTAGATGAGGCCGGTGAAGCTCATGACACGTACAAAAGTATGGGTTAAGGTTTATAGTCCCTTGAATATCTGGCCGGAATTAAATGGACACAACACTCGTACCCGCCTAGGCGGCAGTACGAGTATCTGTGCATTTAATTGCGGCCAGCTGCGCCCGGATAGAGCCCCGCTGACCTTTAAATCCATTTTCTTTACGAAATATTGATTGATTTACATTATGCTGTGTTTATTTATTTATTTATTTAAAGCTTTATGCACAAAAAAACTGTACAAAGGCGGACTTAATGCCTTAGGCATTATCTGCCAGTCGACCTTAGGGTGGCTGTGTTCGTATAGTCGGCCTTATAATGTTCCCACTGTTGGGACTCAGGCCTCCTCTCTAGGAGAGGGAATGGGCCGTAATCCACCACGCGGGCCCAGTGTGGGTTGGTGGATGTCACATGTCTTTGTCTTTGAATTATGGGTTCTAGGACATGCCGGTTTCCTCACGATGTTTTCCTTCACCGTTTTGAGAGCAGTGGTGATGAAATAAATTACACAAATTAATGCGGAGAAAAGCGTGGATGGTTTTCACGCCATCATGCGAAAGCGTTGTGCATCTGTGGAGCGCATGAGGGTCAGCTCAAACAGCCTTCTGAGTGTGTTCGTGGGTCGCTGGGACTCGCCGATGTGGCAGCACTGGATGCGACTACACACTGAGGGTGGTCGCGTCCAGGGCCTGGCATAGACTGGTGCTACTGTGCGGTGCCGCTTTGAGAGTGTTTGTGTGTCTTTGTATGTACTAACAATAGCTTTATAAGGTATCTTGTGTTACTAACAATATATGGACTCTTGTCTGAAATAAATGTCATATTATTTATATAATTATTTATCTCAGGACCGTGAGGTCCTGGACCTTTGGAGCCTGGCGTACGTGGAGCCGAAACCAACTCGCAGAGGCCCTTTTAGACCCTAATGGAACGTGGTACCAACCGGTGATTTATTATTAATGTGCCTAGCTGGGTTCGCACCCGCGAACTACAACTCGTAAGTCGGGGCCGCTACCACTCGGCCACCACTGCTCGTCATGCTCGTCGTTATGCTGTGTTCACTTTGAAGAATATTTAACCAGCAATTTTTTTTATTTTATTTTAGATGGGATCCATAAAAAAATATTCTAATATTTTATTTTTCATACATTTTTTTGTGGGTTTATCTGTAGGCAGTACGGGTTCTGTTAGACACACCAAACAGCAGTTTTGTGTAAAGAAAAAAAAACAACAATAACATTTATAAAAGTATAATATTAAATTGTTATTAATTTAAACATCCGAGGTTACAAAAATTCGCATCCATTTGAAAATTGGTAGGATTGTTCAAAACACCATCATGTCATTCATCATAAATAAAATCTAAATAGTCCTCATCGATCCGACACTTGGAAAAAAAAAATACTCGGGGTCGGTAGGATAGTTTCCAGATTCAAAATAATTACATTTTATTTAGTCTGTATTTTAGATTATAAAAAAATATTGGACACATATTTTTTCTTTTTGCGATTAAACAAAAAATAACAAAGAAATAGCCCATTAAAGTTACGTGTGACGTCACTCCGTGCGAAAAAATTTAGCACGGCGTGACGTTACACGTAACTTTAATGGCCTATATCTTTGTAATTTTTGGTTTAATTTACAAATAAAAAAAACCGGTCCTTTATTTTTGAATAATCTAAAAGACGGACTAATTACATTTTTTACGGCAACTAGCCTATTATCTGATTTACAGTTAACATGACAATAATTTTATGACAAAATTTACCGTTTTGCTGAAAATCGCGAAAAACTCGTGACCCCGACTATTTTTTTTTTCCAGGTGTCTGATCGATTCTTAATTCTTTATTGTACACACAAAAACTTAACTTCAATACATTCATAATTAACAATTCATGTACAAAGGCGAGCTTAACTCAACAATGAGTTTTCTCGCAGCAAACCTTTGAGTGACAGAGAGAGAGATCACATTCGAGGGTAGGATCACAGTGTACAACATAAACCTACATAAATACGACTAATATATATATATATATATATATACATATACATAAACATATTTAGCACTTTTTAGTCACAAACATTCGTCTTACATGGGAATCGAAGTCACGACCTCCGGTATAAAAGTCTGGGTCACTAACCACTAGACCAACAGGCCAGTTAATCAAACCTTTAAATATATACCGAATGTTTTGTGGTTTTTTTATTTATTTTTCATTCAAGGTACAAATATCTGTTCCATATATGGCACAATAAACTTATGTAGGCCATTGTTGATTCATATACCAAACTCATAATAATATTCAACAACTATCACACAACACCGTCTAGTCCCGAACTAAGCAGAGCTTGTGTTATGAGTACTAGACAACTGATAAACACACTTATACACCCCTACTTTTTAATTAGTACACAAAAAAATTGGGCTCTATCTGCACCCGTCACGGATCATATTTTTTTGTAGTCAAAAGTAGAAAAAACCAAAATCGTAAAACTGACCACGAAAAGGTAAATTCATCATAGAATCAATCAAACATAACAATTGCTAGTAGAAAACACTGCGGGCAGTGTTTTTCCTTAATAATTCTCACTTCTTCATTCATTAACCTTTCGTATGCCGTAATTAGAGACACAATTAAAAAGTTATTGTGTCTCGCGTAGATCCACATTCCGGACACACAACGGGTTAATCAATAGCCTGCACAGTATTTCCATAAATTGAGTGACATTTTGGGACATAAACCAACGCTAATAACTTTGCTGTTTATGAATATTATTTATTGAGATTTTACTTATAAAATAACAAGGGCTTTTCTAATAAGCCCTTTAAGTATGTGTAGGTACTAATAAAAAAATTGTGGTGTATACATAAATTACACCCAGGTACAGAACTAATGTTCGAGCTCATCACACAAATATCCGTCTGGAGTAGGAATCGAACCCATAACCTCCGTTATAACAGTCAGGACCACTAACCACTAGACCAACAGGCCAGTAAATTAAACCTTTAAATAAACACAGAATTTTTTGAGGTTTAATTTTTTTTTTCAATTTCGTCTTTCAAGGAACAAATTCTGTTCCATATATGGCACAAAAACTTATGATGGCCACTGTTCATTCATACTACCAACCTCATAATAATACCCTCCACATTTATCATTCTGATATCCAAAATTAATATTATTATGTTGCTTTACTAAGTCACATACGTCCCTATCATGCTTCGGTTTAAAAATTCTCAAATTTTTCTTCGCCAAAACTTTTGCGAACGTTTTTCTCGAGGCAGGATTCACACCTTTTTCATTCATCTCTTTGACATAAACATGATAAAGTTGAAATTGATTTTTGACATTCATATCTATGTATTTGATATTAGCATTTGTAGTTACACAATATTGACATTTGGAATAAACTTTCGGTAAGTTATCGATATAATCAACAACGTTTTGGGACTTTAAAGGCACTTTTGGTGATCTAGGCTTCATTACCTTTGCTAACCAGCATCTGACCATAGCTTCTTTGATGCCTAGAGTATTTAAAAAGGTTACCCTACAAACTGAGACCTTTTCTGAGTTAAAAATTAAATGATACAATTTAGAATCGCCTTTTCTGGACGCGTTCCCTTTATGGCACGCACGTCTACGCTTCGCCGGTACAGAATCAATCAAAGATCTGACCAATTTCTTCTTCTCTATCCATTCTAGCTGCCAGAAGTGTTGAAAGATTTCTCTTCTGTCAGATTCTGATAGCCTCTTACAGTAGCGTGTATTACTCTTTGAGCAGAACTCTGATTTGCAAGCCGGTCCTATTCTTCTTTCAGATTTTGGCACGTCTTGAACCCAAGTCTTTTTATCTCCTTCTGTAGTAGTTCGGAAACCGAAGTAGCTCTGTCCAGTCATTCGCTTCTTCTTCTCTTGAAGTCTTCTCTCTGATTTAAGACGAGTCTCTTGTTTCTTCTGCGGGAGAAGAATAGAGGTGATATAGTGATGTGTAATTGATTTAGGGATGAGTTTGAAAATGAAGGAAATGGACTTCTTTTTTTTAATAAGTAAATCAAAGAGGTAATTAAAGAAAATTGGTAAAAGTCATAAGACGAGGTCGATTCAAATCTATACACCGCTAAATTTTTATCGTTTTTATCCCGTGGAGTGTCGATCCGATACATGAAACACTATTAATTTGTAAAGATAAAATTAAAAAATAAAGTATCTTTTTTTCAAAACCCGTATTAATTTACGCATGTACGAAATTAATTTCTTTAAGAAAACGTCAGCTGAGCGAGTCCAATGACCTGTAGGCAGTAGTCGACGTTGCGTACAAACTACCTACAGGTCATTGCACTCGCTCAGCTGACGTTATACTGACTGTACCGGATCGACCCTCCAAGGGATTAAAACGATTAAAATTTAACGGTGTATACAGGATTATTTGAAAAACACGGCAACCTCTCAGGACTGTGTTACTAACATCATAAACAACAACTTTTGTTCTATGACTTTTAAAAATTTATCATATTTTAGTTCATCAGATTTTCATATAAAAATATATAAATTGAACGTTCTAAATGTCATCGAAGTCTATGCGAAGCAAGCGATAGTACACCCCTACTTTTTAATTAGTACACAAAAAAAATGGGCTCTATCTGTACCCGTCACTGATCATATTTTTGTAGTCAAAAGTAGAAAAGGTAAATTCATCATAGAATCAATCAAACATAACAATTGCTAGTAGAAAATACTGCGGGCAGTGTTTTTCCTTAATAATTGCCACTTATTCATTAATCAATCAATAGCCTGCACAATATTTCCATAAATTGATTGACATTTTGGGACATAAACCAACGCTAATAACTTTGCTGTTTATGAATATTATTTATTGAGATTTTACTTATAAAATAACAAGGGCTTTTCTAATAAGCCTTTAAGTATGTGTGCTAATTAAAAAATTGTGATGTAGATATAACAGCGGAAGGGAGCGGTGGGTTCGTGCGCGGGTGGCATAGGTAGGTATAGCAAAATACAGAGTTGAAATGTGTTAGATAGAACAACGAAATGTTGAAGGTTTGTTTTTGGTAAATGTATTATGTTTTGTAAAAAGTCATAGAACAAAAGTTGTTGTTTATGATGTTAGTAACACAGTCCTGCAAGGTTGTTAGTGTTTTTTAAATAACCCTGTTTATGCTTCTCATTTACGCACTTTCCTACGGTCTCATGGCTCTATCTAGAGCCTGTGAAGCTCTAGAGCTTGTCTATGAAGCCATGCGTCCATGAACAAGTAGGCCCTAAACTTTCGAAGAGATCATAAAATAATTGAAACATCTAGCTATGCTAAGCAAACTAACGCTATGTCCTACGTAAGCAATTCAACACGAACGCCAACGCGAAGCGATGCGACGCAAACGGAGCAAACGTTTGATATTCCAACTGCACGTGGATGCGGTGTGGGGACGAGCAAAGCGAAGCGGATACGATGTGTTGGTTTGATATTTTCACGTTTTTCATATAAAAGAGGACTGAAACGACGACTTTTTTTTATTATTACTATTATGATTGATAGGCTCGCGTTTGAGCACCATCTCACCTGATGGTAAGCGATGATGTGGCCGACGATGGAGCACACTTGCCCAGAAGTAACCTATTCATTCTTGACTTAAAGACCCCTAAGTTAAACCTATCAGGAAACACAGACTCCGGCAGGGAATTCCACTTCTTGGCTGTAAGCACAATAAATGTGTTCCCAAAACGCTTTGTGCGTATGAGTGGGATGTCTACCATGTACCGATGGCATAACGCCGTATGTCTAGTGGTCCGATGATTAGATTATGCAATTCCAGTGCATACTCCCCGAAATGTAAACGATAGAAAACCGACAGGCCAGCAACTCAACGGCGATGCCCAAGGCTTTGGAGCTTCGACTTAACAAGTGCATCATTACCGATGATTCTCTTGGCTCGCCTCTCAATTGAGTCCAGCATATCAAGCTGGTATCCGGCAGAACCATCCCAAAGACTTCGCACGCACGTAGGACGATGACTGGTGCTGAATTCGATTGAACCGCATCGCTTCGCAATCACATTCGCGTTGAATCGCTCATGAAGGACATCGCTTAACGAGTCCAACTTTAAGTATGCATATACTCCATTCGCGATGAGATTACACCTTTAAACCAAGAGGTGATGGGCGGCGGTGATCTCTCGCGCCACGCCTTAGTACAGGCCATGGTCCGGAGCGAGGAGGAGTGGCAGGCAGTCGCCTCCTTCTGCGAAGCAGTAATGCTAGCAAAAGAGGAGGTCGACCACACCAGGCAACGGCCCCAGCCGCCACCGGGATTTCGATCCCGATTTCCGGCCACCGTAGGCGCGGGCTTGCGAACGGCGAGCAATGGGTAGCTAGCTGTCCGACCGTCCGGTAACTGTCCGGACCGAGCCCAAGTCGTCGACGGCGCGCACTGTTCCCGCGCGCCTCAAGGAGTTGTCAGCAACAGCAGGAGCCCAACTGGGTCGAAACCTACTGGGGCCAGGGTTGGTTTCGAAAGATAGCTCAGCCCCGGTATGAAGGCTCGAAGGAACGGGGTGGGTTTTTAGTCAGTAAGTCTGACACTATCCCGCTCCGCCCAAAAGCGGGGGATGTCATTGGATGATTTTCCCACCAAAAAAAAAAACTGTCCATTCAACCGATTTTGACTTTTATTGCGTTGGTGGCATGACAAAGACGGCTGTAGTAAATAGTTGGTATTGTAACAACTATTTTGCTTTTAATGCCTACATAATAAAAATCAAAATCTATCTAATTGGTTGGATTTGTTTTTTCACAACAGCATTGTTTTTGTTATATGTATGTATCTAAGTATGTATTTACTATTGTATATATTTGTTTCTCTTCTGTTTTGTCTATTTATTAAGTTGCACCTGCCATGTTTTGTTTCTGCACCACCCTAAGGTCGACTGGCAGATAATGCCTAAGGCATTAAGTCCGCCTTTGTACAGTTTTTGTGCATAAAGCTTTAAATAAATAAATAAATAAAATCGTTTTAACCGTCAGTAAAAAGTTTTGTTTAAACTATTGTGGTAAGGTGGTTTAAGTAGGTATAGCATAGTCGGCCTTATAATGTTCCCACAGTTGGGACTCAAGCCTCCTCTTTAGGAGAGGGAATGGGCCGTACGTAATCCACCACGCGGGCCCAGTGCGGGTTGGTGGATGTCACATGTCTACGAATTTTTGGTTCTAGGACATGCCAGTTTCCTCATGATGTTTTCCTTTACCGTTTTGAGAGCAGTGGTGTTGAAATAAATTACACAAAGTAATGCTCCTGGGTGGGTTTGAACCCGCAACCTACAACTTCTAAGTCGGGGGTGGGTATTTTTGTGTCAATAAAAAAAAAACGTTCAAAAAGAAGTCCATTTCTATATAAAAATAAAATGTCAACACCGCGAATGTTACAATACAAATAAAAATAAGAACAAAATAAAATAATATAATTAAAATATATAAAAAAAAAAACAATTAATTTTGAATGTTAACTTACCTTGAACATTCGCAGTTTTGATTTTCTTTAACACATCATTTTTTTTTTAATTATTAATTGTTTAAAATTATTTTTCAACACACTTGTTCAGAAACTGACTCTAATTGCACCGGAATTAGATAATTATGTAATGGCGCTTATAAACTGCGACATTCGTAATACATAAAGTAGTAAAAACCTCTTTGTTCTCAAAAGAGTTTAACCATGCAAAATGATAAACTTGATTGGACAATTTGTATGGCGAGGCCTTTTTTTTTTTTTCGTTTCTTGAAAAAAAATTTGTGGAAGGTTGTTCAGTTTAGTCTACTTAGCAAGCCCTTAAAGTTTGTGGAGGGCTGTCCCTTACACCTTTTATATATGTATACGCATTTACCATCTCGGTAATTTCTACCTGATCACTTAAAAAACTTTCGTTTGAATTCTGCGGTGCGGCGCCAAACCAATCCATTGAAATTTTCGTTTCGAATGCAAGCAAAAATGAACTTAGCGGTGGTCAGGCAGAAGTGTCTTTGATAGTACCTTATCGTTAGCCGGTGCCATGCAGTACGCTTCGTAGTCCACGAGATGCGTGATGCTGGGGTTGTCCGAACACGCTGCGCACATGGGGTTGCGTTTGCGTAGACGCACTGAAACAACGATCAGTTATTAATTAAAAAAATAATTATTATACAATTTCCGAAACGGATCTTGAGCGCTCGGCGTCAGAGTGGGGATCGCTTTGCGCATTCCATACATTGGCGAGCCAATCGTCTTCGTTGTTAGGTACATGCAGCAACGCAGGGAACGAATCAGGAGTGACGTCTATGACGCGATGGAGCAGCGAGCCAAGCACTGACACTCCCCGCCCCCGCGTCTCACTTCGCACCACAAAAGAGACCGAATATTTGACTTTTGCGCAACTTGAAACCAGCGCTCAAGATCCGTGACGGCAATTGTAAGTGCTTACAACAAGAAACATCAATCCCCTAGCTTGTATGTTTACTGTATGGACTTTAAAAGAGACTTTGACCCCTGAGTTTGTTTCGGTGTTTCTTCTCAGGATAGTCAGCTAGGAAACACCGGCCTCATCTAGTTTAAAATGACGAAAAAATTAAGGCCGAAATTGAAAAGACCATATTTTAAAATACATATTATGGAAGAAAACCCGAAAAGTTGAACGACGAATGATTGTTTGGTCAAAAATTTTAAATCGCGAAAGATCATTTGCCCGAAAACTTAAAATCCCGAAGTTCAAAATGTCTACATTTAATACACCTAAGTTCAAAATGACTCGTTAAAATATGGAAAAAAATTGATCTGTTTAATTTTGAGAAGTAGCGCTCGACAGCCATTGCCGCGGCACCGCTCGCTTCGCTCACTCGGCTCACGCGCAGTTTGACACAATTCTAACCTAACCTAACCTATTTCACCCAGTTCAAAATAATGAATCACATCTACAATCAAAGTACAAAGTAAAAATATTTTCACCATTGTCAATGACGTCTAGTCAAAGACAATGATGTCTAGTCGCAGGCAGATTGTATGATTCCTGCAGCCAGGGTTATCCGAAAGGGCGCTCGAGCTCCGGTATGAAGGCTAGAAGGAACGGGGTGGGTCTTTTAGTCAGTAAGAGTCTGACACTATCTCCCGCTCCGCCCAACAGCGGGGGATGTCAATGCATGATTTTTCCCAACATAAAAAAGATTGTATGATTCATCACTTTGAACTGAGTGAAATAGATTATAAACCATATACACCCCTACTTTTTAATTAGTACACAAAAAAATGGGGCTCTATCTGTACCCGTCACTGATCATATTTTTGTAGTCAAAAGTAGAAAAAACCGAAATCCTAAAATTGACCACGAAAAGGTAAATTCATCATAGAATCAAATCAATCATAACAATTGCTAGTAAAAAAAAATCTGCGGGCAGTGTTTTTCCTTAATAATTGTCACTTATTCATTTATTAATCAATAGCCTGCACAATATTACCATAAATTAAGTGACATTTTGGTACATAAACCAACGCTAATAACTTTGCTGTTAATGAATATTATTTATTGAGATTTTACTTATAAAATAACAAGGGCTTTTCTAATAAGCCTTTTAAGTATTTGTACTAATTAAAAAATAGTGGTGTATATAGAACGTTCAGTTCTAAATATTACGAAGTCTATGCGAAGCAACCGATAGTACAATAGCGGAGGGGAGCGGGGCTCGGGCGGCGAGGGTACTCGAGGCGCTTGCGTCGCGTCTTACAGACGTAGGTAGGTATAGCAAAACACAGAGTTGAAATGTGTTAGATAGAACAACGAAATCTTGAAGTTCTGTTTTTCGTTAATGTATTATGTTTTGTAAAAAGTCATAGAACTAAAGTTGTTGTTTATGATTTTATTTTTATTGTTGACAGGTTCGCGCTTGACCGCTATCTCACCTGATGGAAAGCGACGATGCGGTCGACAATGGAATGCGCTTACCTAGAAGAAACCTATTCACTCTCGACTTAAAGATTCCCGGGTTGTAGCTATCAGGAAACACAGACTCCGGCAGGGAATACCACTCCCTAGCTGCACGCACAATTATGTAATTAATAAAGTGTTTGCAAAACACTAACAACTTTGCAGAACAAGCCTGTATTTATGCGAAAACAATAAACTAATAAATACTATGAAAAATTTAAAAAATCTTTAAGAGATCTTAATAATAATTCTGACAAAGAATGAACTAAGGTTGAGAGGACTTCAGGTAGTAGTTCCGAATTCTACGTTTGAAAGATAATTTACTTTCACCTTTTTTGATGTCAACGTAAGGCATGAAACTCACCAGTCTTAGCCACCATGTCTTCAGCATCGAAGATCAACAACCTCTCCACCAATAGCTTCTGTGGCGACATGTCCAGGATGTACTTGAGAGCTTCCATCGCTTGGAGAGTACCTGTTTGAGAAGTAATTATAATGTTTAACGAAATTAATCATTTTATTTTGTATACTAAGAAATTTCTTTTATTGTTTAGGCGATAAAACTAAATTTTACGTTTATTTTATTTACACTTATAAACAACTTAATAACTATAATTACAGTAAATTACAAAATAAATAAATAATAAAACCCTACGCTAAAATACACTAACAAAAATATGGCGTCAAAAAACTCTTCCACATCGCTGTCGACTGGTAATGTGCCCAAAAGACTGGCGGCATTGCCACGTTGTATGGCAATGCTTATCCTCTGTCCAAGGTAAAAGCCAGCCTTTGGGTCACGTGAAGTGTCAAGTAGACGTTTCAACAGATCTTTAAACAAACTGTGAGCACTCGGACCCCACGATCCAAGAGTTTAACTAATATAAAACATTAGTTATAGTAAGTATATGCGAGACCTGAAACATGTATTTTTATGTAAAGAATCTATGTACAAAATTTCATAAATCTTCTTCTTCTTCTTCCTGCCCTTGTCCCATTTTATTTGGGGTCGGCGCAACACGTTTTTTTCTTCCATTCTGTCCTGTCACTCGTCACGCTATCACTAACTCCCTTTTCTTTCATATCTTTCATAAATGTATCATGAAAAATCACAAATTTATAAGCTTGTTATGCTATCTAGTTGTCCGCACAAATACATGGTCACCGAGCCATTCGAGCAACTAAAGTTTTGTTTTGTTCCCGCACCCAACTGTGTGCTAGCACCTTATGCCCGCTATGACCTACCGTGACCTGTGTACCGGTTTGTGTTATGTCTAGATGATGCATAACTTAAAAAAACCGGCCAAGAGCGTGTTGGGCCACGCTCAGTGTAGAGTTCCGTAGTGTCCCGTCCGTCACAAATGGACCCATTTATGATACGATATAATTGATTATACTACCAACTTAGTCCAGAAATTATTATGTAGGACCCTTTTGTCATTTTTGTACAAAAACTATTCTTTCCATCAAGTTCAAAATGATTTTCCTAGAAAGTCCTTATAAAGTTCTACTTTTCAGATTTTTTTCATATTTTCTAAACTTATGGTTCAAAAGTTATTATTTCCGAAATTATTGACATTATCAAAATATGATTTTAGTAAACCCCTATTCATTTTTAAATACCTATCCAACAATATATCACACGTTAGGGTTGAAATTAAAAAAAAAATCACTTCCCACTTTACATATAGGGGGGCTGCTACCCTAATAAAACATTTTTTTCCAATTTTTAGTTTACCACTTTGTCGGCGTGATTGATATACATATTGGTACCAAATTTCAGCTTTCTAGTGCTAACGGTCACAGAGATTAAGCGAGGACGGACAGACAGACGGACAGACAGACATGGCGAAACTATAAGGGTTCCTAGTTGACTACGGAACCCTAAAAAGATGATACCGTACCTATAACACCAGGAACCGGTCCAGCAACTCCGTGAGCTGAACACGACCCGACAGCATCAGGTGACGGTGGAGTAGGGAACACGCAGCGGTAACACGGACCTCTGAAAGTCACACCCTGAGGGGAAAACATAACTGTTTATTGCAAGGAGAAAGCGCCACCGGTACATGGTGGACATCCCACCCATACGCACAAAGCGTTTTGGAACACATTTATTGTGCGTACAGCCAAGGAGTGGAATTCCCTGCCGGAGTCTTTGTTTCCTGATAGCTACAACTTAGGGGTCTTTAAGTCAAGAGTGAATAGGTTACTTCTAGGCAAGCGAGCTCCATCGTCGACCACATCATCGCTTACCATCAGGTGAGATGGTGGTCAAACGCAAGATTATCAATAATAAAAAAAAGAAAACACACACATACTTACACGTACAAAAACCGGATAATTGGATTGGCAGACTCAATTTTTTTGGGTTATTTCGAGTTGGGTTGGGGCAAATGAATCATTCTATCCACCCCAGCTCCTCACTAGCGGACGGCGAGCAATGGGTAGCTCACTATCCGACTGAGTGTCCGGACCGAGCCCAGGTCGTCGACGGCGCACACTGTTCCCGCGCGCCTCAAGGAGTAGTCAGCAACAGCACAGGGGCCCAGCTGGGTCAAAGCCTACTGGTGCCAGGGTTAGTTACAAGTAGCTAAGACCCGGTATGAAGGCACGAAGGAACGGGGTGGGTTTTTAGTCAAAGAGTCTGACACCATCTCCCGCTCCGTCCAAGAGCGATAGTTGTCGCCACGAAGTTCAAAGTATGACTGCCCGAAAACTATCCATCAAAACAACAAGTGTGGGAAACATTACATGACACCTATGAGGTGTCAGCGTTTATATTTTATATGCTTAGGGCTGTCTAACAATTTATAACAGTACCAGGGTATCCAAAGTGACCCTGTATCCAGCGATCACAGGTCAGCTTTTTTTCCGGTGGGAAAATCATCTAATGACATCCTCCGCTCTTGGGCGGAGCGGGAGATAGTGTCAGACTTTAACTGACTAAAATCCCACTCCTGTTCTTTCTTTGCCTTTCATACCGGGGCTGACTTAACTTTCGAAACTAACCCTGGCCCCAATAAGCTTCGACCCAGCTGTGCCCCTGCTGTTGCTGACCAACTCCTTGAGTCGCTCGGGAACAGTGCGCGCCATCGACGACTTGGGCTCGGTCCGGACAGTTCCCGGACAGTCGGCCCGCGCCTTCGGCGGCCGGAAATGGTGCTCGGAAACGCCATTGCCTGATGCGGTCGACCTTCTCTTTTGCTAGCATTAGCCACTTCTCCTCACTCCGGACCATGGCCTGTACCCGAGGCCCGGCGCGAGAGATCCCCGCAGCGGATCGCCCTCACGAGGGGACGGCGATGCTCTGCCCAAAGGGCAGCCTAAAAACAGATGAGCTGCCATCTCGTCCTCCTCCATGCAGGCTCTGCAGAATCCAAGTATACAATAAGATATAAATGATAACTTACCTTCTCAGTAGAATAAGTTTCACTTCTATACCCATATACAGTTAGTTGACCCTCCATCTTCAGAGCACTCCCAGATATTAGAGGACGCTGGAACGTAAAAAAAAAAATATAATGTAATATAATGTAATATAATATTCCACAACTATCACACAGCGCCGTCTAGTCCCAAGCTAAGCAGTGCTTGGTGAAATGTTTAGATAGGCAGGTTTTTTTAGGGTTCCGTATCTCAAAAAGAAAACGGAACCCTTATAGGATCACTTTGTTGTCCGTCCGTCTATCTGTCTGTCTGTCAAGACCCTTTATCTCGAGAACGCGTGGAGGTATCGAGTTGAAATTAAAACCATATACTCAGGTCTGCGGTCCCTTTAAGCTGTGAAAAAATCAAACTTCAAAGTTAAAAGAAAAAAGATATTATTTCGCAACTCAAGGGAACCAAAATTCTAGGGTACTTCCCGTTGACTCAGAATCCTGAAATTTTGCAATAAGCAAAATCTTATAACACAAGTATAGAAAATCTGAAAACTGCATTTTTTTTGTTACGTCACAAAAAAAATATGCGATTTAAAAAAAAACTTCGAAACTCCAATCGAGAAATGAACTCTACATACGAAAGTTTGTATGGAACCCTTAGAGCGCGAGTCCGACTCGCACTTGCCCAGTTTTTAGGGTTCCGTAACCAAATGGTAAAAAACGGAACCCTTATAGATTCGTCATGTCTGTCCGTCCGTATGTCACAGCCACTTTTTTCCGAAACTATAAGAGCTATACTGTTGAAACTTGGTAAGTGGATGTATTCTGTGAACCGCTTTAAGATTTTCACACAAAAATAGAAAAAAAAGCAATAAATTTTGGGGGTCCCCATACTTAGAACTGAAACTAAAATTTTTTTTTTTTCATTAGACCCATACGTGTGGGGTATCTATGGATAGGTCTTCAAAAATGGTATTGAGGTTTCTAATATCATTTTTATTGAATAGTTTACGCGACAGACACTTCCAAAGTGATAAAGTGTCCCCCCCCCCCGCTGTAACTTCTAAAATAAGAGAATGATAAAACTAAAAAAAATATGTGATGTACATTACCATGTAAACTACCAACGAAAATTGGTTTGAACGAGATCTAGTGAGTAGTTTTTTTTAATACGTCATAAATCTAAAAAAATATTACAACGATCAAAGTTACAACGAACTACAAGAACTTTTATATTATGTTACTTGCTGCTACGGAATCCTCCATAGGCGAGTCCGACTGGCAGTTGCCCAGTTTTTTTTGGTCTAATTTGACTGGACTATTTGTGCTTACCTTGGAAAGACAGCTAAGGTCGCTAAGCAAGTACCGTGTAGGCACGTTGTCTGTGCAATCAAGTATCACGTCGTAATTACACGCTATTTCTAACGCGTTCTTCGAGTCC
This sequence comes from Mythimna albipuncta, assembly GCA_929112965.1. NCBI lineage: Eukaryota > Metazoa > Arthropoda > Insecta > Lepidoptera > Noctuidae > Mythimna > Mythimna albipuncta. The sequence goes on along the minus strand of OV815985.1, from coordinate 4,941,328 downwards.
AATTGCAGATTGTACGGCGTTATCTTTATTCGGGAGTTTATACTGAAAAAAGAAGAAAATAAAAGTAAAGTGTGAAGCTTACATAAATAAATAATAAATGAATAAATAAATGATTTTAACCCCTGATACCCCAAGCATTTAAATAGGTATAAATACGGAAAAATGGACACGTTGCTTATTTTCGAAATTTACAGACTATAGTCTGTCTAAAAAGTCAACCGACTTTTTTTTTTTTCGATGAGAAAAATCATCTTATGACAACCCCCGCTCTTGGGCGGAGCGGAAGATAGTGTCAGACTCTTACTGACTAAAAAACCCATCCCGTTCCTTCAAGCCTTCATACCGGGGCTCGAGCGCCCTTTCGGATAACCCTGGCCCCAGTAGGCTTCGACCCGGCTGGGTCCCTGCTGTTGCTGACAACTCCTTGAGGCGCGCGGGAACAGCGCGCGCCGTCGACGACTTGGGCTTGGTCCGGACAGTTACCGGACGGCCGGACAGCGAGCTACCCATTGCTCACTGTCCCCAAGCCCGCGCCTACGGTGGCTGGAAATCGGGGTCGGAATCCCGGCGGCAGCGAGAGCGCCGTTGCCTGATGCGGTCGGCCTCCTCCTTAGCGAGCATTACTGCTTCGCAGAAGTCGGCGACCGCCTGCCACTCCTCCTCGCTCCGGACCATGGCCTCGACCAAGGCCCGGCGCGAGAGGTCTCCGCCGCCGATCACCCCCACGAGGGCACGGCGATGCTCCACCCAAGCAAGGCACACCGCGATTGTGTGCTCCACCGTGTCCTCCGGGCGTTCCGCACAGTGGCGACACCCGGGCGTCACTTCCACTTTAATTCGGAACAAGAACCTCCCGAACTTGCCATTTCCGGTGAGGACCTGTGTCATGCGGAAGGTAAGGACGCCGTGAAGTCAACCGACTTGGGAATTTTGTATAATATTTAATTATTTAAAAAATACTTATATTCAATACGTTTCATAAGGTTCTTCTAGTAGTAAACTATGTTTTTTATCTCCTAATCAACATTGATTATTGAACCAACGTTGATTACATCAGATTTCATTTTACTCTAATAATTACACAAGTCGGTTGACTTATTAGACAGACTACTTTATGAAGAATTTCTTATTTACTTAGATACATAACCAATAAATAAAACGCTCAAAATTATCTTAGTGTTCAACCGAATGGCGCTAAATCACGCGCGAACGCTTGGGGTTTGAGGGGAGTGGCATTAATTCGACAAATGTTTTGCAAGACGTCTGAACTACATTTGTTCGGCAGATGGCGGAACTTTGAGTTTTAAAGATAAAATATGATTATTAACAATTGGACGTGTTTACAAATTCATTACAAAGGTAAATATAAACTTTAATCGCTTCAAAACCAAGGAAGTTACAGCAATCTTCTACACTATAGTCTGTCTAATAAGTCAACCGACTTGGGAATTTTGTGTAATATTTTATAATTTAAAAAATACGTATATTCGATACTTTTTTATAGTTCTTCTATTAGTAAACAATGATCTCTATCTCCTTATCAACCTTGATTATTATTGAACACTCTAGAGGTAGAACTACACTGCGCACACGTGGGCTACACACGCCGATCTGGGAGCGTCGGTCTCCATACATTTTATATGGAAAATAGACTGTTAGAGCTACACTTGACCCACGCCACGCGACGTCGTTCTACGTACAAATCAGGCGTGGGCCACGTGTGCGTCGGTCTAATGTAGTTCTAGCTTAATATCTTATAGACGTAAAGTTTATTTTATATATATATCTTTATTGTACACCAAATAAACAAAAATACAGGACAAACATTTAAAATCTCTAATTTTAAATGTTATGTTATTTTAATGTTTTTTTTTTTTAATTTAATTTTTTAATCTCTGGAAGTACTGGTCGGATTGCGAAAAATTTTTCACCGATAGAAAGCTACTTTATTCCTGAGTGACATAGGCTATATTTTATGTACGCAGGAAATGCCGTGGGCAAAAGCTAGTAAATAATATATAATATAATATTCCACAACTATCACACAACATCGTCTAGTCCAAGTTAAACAGAGCTTATATATTTCTAAACACATACAATTACCGGATCTTGAGCGCTGGCTTTAAGTTGCGCAGAAGTCGATAAAATATTCGGTCTCTTTAGTGGTGCGAAGTGAGACGCGGGGGCGGGGAATGTCAGCCACGCCATCGTGTCATAGACGTCACTCATGATTCGTTCCCTACGCTGCTGCATGTATCTAACAACGACGACGATTGAATCGCCAATGCATGGAATGCGCAAAGCGATCCCCATTCTGACGCCGAGCGCTCAAGATCCGTGCCGGTATTTGTACATATTACAGATAAATTACACTCAGACACAGAACAACTGATCTGCTCAACACACAAACATTTGTCCTAGGTGGGAATCGAACCCACGGCCTCCGGCGTAGCAGTCAGGGCCACTAACCACTAAACCGACAGGCCAGTCATTTAAATCACTTGAGTATTGAGATTGCCGTCCTCTCTTCGTATTTATTGTACCTTTTGTATTTATTGACTATAGTTATTGTACCAAACATCCTATTTCTGATCATCTCCAAGGAAGAACTGGCTCCTGAGATACAAGTATTTATTTTACTTAGTTTAGGAGTCAAATGTTCATTTTATTTCATTGTCATGTCATTATATAATGTTATTGTGTGTGTTGAATGTACAAATAAAGATATTATTATTATTATTTAATTGATCGATTCACATACCTTCTCAATGTAGCGGCTGCCGACTCAGCTTTGCTGGTATTCTCATCCTGTTCAAAATGTAGAATCTGTCTATGTATATTTGTTAATTCTACTACGTCATAGTCTATGATCCCGATTTCACCTAGAATGGACAATAATAGGCATATGTTTAGCATTACATAATAACTATGCACGTGCAAAATAATGGATTGCGTTCAAAACACAGCAAGACATCTTTAATCTGAACTCCAAAAGTTTACCCCTCGTTCGAATTGGTGGAGCATTCGGATTACAGTACAGAGGATTTTTAAGGTATTTCTGAGAAATAGTCAGCGTAACGTTTTTTCTTTTCTTTGACGTAGAAGTCATGATGTACAAACATAAATTACTGTCGAGATGCACGAGCGACGCAACAGCAACACACGTTTTTTTTTTTTTTTTTTTTTATTGTTGATAGGTTCGCACTTGACCGCTATCTCACCTGATGGAAAGCGACGATGCGGTCGACGATGGAACGCGCTTACCTAAAACATCTACTATATGGATCTAGACCATGACGTTTAAAGTAAGATTGTTTTAATCTTGTTTAAGTGTGGGTAAGAGACAGAGCTATACAGGTTGTCTAGCGGCATCTCTTACCCACATGAAAACAAGATTAAAACAATCTTACTTTGAACGTCATGGTAACCCTGATGAACTTTGGCCTCCAGTGTCGATAACTTTCTACAGGATGTAACTTACCAACGCCAGCCGCAGCAAGATATATACCTTAAGTTGTTACCACCAGCGAAGCGAAGTACATAGCAGCAGGACAGCTGGGGCCCGCGGCACCTACTATATGGACTCTGGCCTCCATTGTTTAAAATGTTTTACAGTTTGTAACAACTTGCTAACACCAACCTCGTCAAGGTACATAGCATCAGGACACCCGAGGCTTCCGGCTCCTACTACGATAACTTTGTCCTCCAGTGTCTATAATGTTCTACACGACGTAGTAACTCACCAACGCCAGCTGCAGCTAGGTACATAGCAGCAGGACACCCGAGGCCTCCAGCGCCCACTATGAGGACTTTGGCTTCACAGATGCGAATCTGGCCTTTTACACCTATGTCACGGAGTAGGATCTGGCGGCTGTACCTGTTCGAAGATTAGGATTTTTTATTTTTTTAAATGTAAGTTTATATGCACGCTGCGCTCCAAAACCGGCGTAATAGACCTGGGCAAAAAGGGTGCTAGGCTGAAATGGGATTCGGTGGGTCACGTCAGCCGCATGAACAGTAAATCACTGTACATGCGTTGTGGATTCCTACAGAGAGAAAGCGCCATCGGGGGCGCCCTAAAAAAGGTGATCCGGACGCGTATCACGAAGACTGGTTCTAGACAGCGCGAGAGAAGAAGTCTGGACAGTCTTAGGGGAGGCCTTTGCCCAGCAGTGAGACAGTAATAGCTAGGAAAAAAAAATATTTATAAGGCATATTTTTAGTTCTTGAGCAAGATGGTATCTGATGAGCAATCGGACGATGGAGGACTCAAGATGTCTGAAATCTAGTTTGAAGCACGAATCGAGTCACGCATAATAATAATCTTTATTTCGTACTAGCTTTTGCCCGCGACTTCGTTCGCGTGGAATAGTGACTTCCGGCAGATAGTACTGAATTGATGCCGACTCTTGACCAATAGATGGCGCTGTATGTCCGGAATAAATTTTATTTTTTATTTTATTGTTTGTAATAAAAACTATCCTATGTCCTTTCTCAAGTTCCAAACTATGTCTGTACCAAATTTCACACAAATCGGTCCAGTAGCTTAGGCGTGAAGCAAAGACAGACAGACAGACAGACAGAGTTACTTTCACATTTATAATATTAGTTTGGATAACTTGTACGTTAAGGTGGATGATACGGGTCGTTCGTGGCCATTTCCCGCTAGATGGCGCTGAAGTCAACATTTTCAGTTTTATTCGTTTTGAGTGTAATTGGAACGATATTATGTCACAGAAATAGTAGAGCGGAAATCGGACATTCCACTTTATCGTATTAGTCAAATTAAAGCCTCAAAACCCCATCTGATTCGCCATACTTCGAAAAACTAATATCCAACTCTGCTTATAATATCGTTTACTCACACAGACATGACTTTAATAAGATAAAACATTTGGGCAGTTATCACTAGTTTATTTTATTTTATTATGTAAGTAATTTCAAATGTTCAATATTTTAAAATATTTGTATTGTTACAAAACAAATAACATATTTTTCTCTTATTTGTTTACCTTTATACATATTTACAAGCCTTCATCCTATTATTATTACACCTTCAGTTGCCCTTTGCGTTCCAACACACACGCAAACACATTTCACAAATTCCCGTTGCCCTAGTGGACATCGGTCCTTCTGGGCCCCTACGGTTTTGTGAATGAACGTCCCTACTGGAAGACCGGTCGGCGAGCTAACTGTTACTATAGTAGGCGCCAGGTAAACGTGGAATAGCGGTCATTGACCCTCCTTGTTGACATTCTTAATTTCTACAACGAAAGTAAAGACAGCTGTTTTGAATCGACATGCATCGTGATACTTTATATGATCTAGTAATAAAAGGAGGAACAGTGTAGTTTCTTGCCGGTTCTTATATACCGTTTGTTGCCGGTTATTATAGGAAACGACCAATTTGGAACCGTGCACTACACCTAGCTTCTGACGTTTTATAAGTGCCCATGTAGGCCTATGTGAAAGATGTTTTTTTTTTTTAATTGGAATAAATTTAATTTGAAAGCAATTTATTGTTGGTTTTTTGGGTACCTGCGCAGAGATATTAGGATAAGGTCAGTGTACTTTATTCCACGATTAAATGGCGCCTACTATAGTCACACCTATAGTGGAGGCATTAAGCTGTTGACCACTCCTATCAGACGTACCTCTCTGGTTGAGGCTATGGTCCGGAGCGAGGAGGAGTGGCAGGCGGTCGCCGACTTCTGCGAAGCAATAATGCTCGCAAAGGAGGAGGCTGAACGCATCAGGCAACGGCGTTATCGCCACCGCCGCCGTCGCCGGGATACTGATCCCAATTTCCGGCCACCGTAGGCGCAGGCTTGTGGACAGTAAGCAATGGGTAGCTCGCTGTCCGGCCGTCCGGTAACTGTCCGGACCAAGCCCAAGTCGTCGACGGCGCGCGCTGTTTCCGCGCGCCTCAAGGAGTTGTCACCAACAGCAGGGGCCCAGCCGGGTCGAAGCCTACTGGGGCCAGGGTTATCGGAAAGGGCGCTCGAGCCCCGGTATGAAGGCTTGAAGGAACGGGATGGGTTTTTTAGTCAGTAAGAGTCTGACACTATCTTCCACTCCGCCCAAGAGCAGGGTTTGTCATAGGATGATTTTCCAATCGAAAAAAAAAAGACGTACCTCTCTATAGCCCATTTGGGTAGCTGGCCACATTTGACTAAAGACTCTGGAGCCTTGGCAGCCGATGGTAGTCCACTATTTAAATCCCTGTATTCTGGATGAGCCTGAAAGTTAAAATGATTGAGTACAGAATCTGGCCGCGCAAACGTTGTTCCGCCCTATAAATTCTCAAAGAAAAATATGGAAGATGGGGTAGGGGGATAAAAAATAATCTAAAAACTATTCTATGCAATATGGTTTGAAAAAAAAATAATTATTTAAGTAGCTATTAAAATTACCGGCACGGATCTTGAGCGCTCGGCGTCAGAGTGGGGATCGCTTTGCGCATTCCATTGGCGAGCCAATCGTCGTCGTTGTTATTTACATGCAGCAACGCAGGGAACGAATCCCGAGTGACGTCTATGACACGAAGGCGCGGCGAGCCAATCACTGACACTCCCCGCCCCCGCGTCTCACTTCGCACCACTAAAGAGACCGAATATTTGACTCATGTTCAACTTGAAGCCAGCGCTCAAGATCTGTGACGGCAATTGTACATCAACGAACATGCGCGGCCCGCAAACGCAGCGTCGTCCCTGAATCATTCAAATTCAAAAGAATTTAATATGCACACTTTTTTTCACCTGTTTAAATTGGTAGTTGATTGTATAAATATTCAACATGAATATTTCTTGTTCTGTAGTCTAAACTTTACAATTGATAGAATAATTGAGTCTGATAAAATGCACACTGAATAACGTAGCCTTTGAACACAAAATAGATAGGTACAACTACCGTATGGTATGTTAGATACATGCAGCAAGCGCTGGGAACGAATCACAAATGACGTCTCACTTCGCACCACTAAAGATACCCAATATTTGACTTCTTCAACTTGAAGCTAGCGCTCAAGATCCGTGCCGGTAATTGTACAGAAGTCAATCTTATGAATGTACTTCTCTTTTATAACTACGCTAGGCGATCGCGCTAGGGTTAGCGTGTTGCGCCGAACTGTATGAGTGCGACTGGGCGATTGAGCCGAGATATCGTGTCCGTCAGCGGTGTCTATGTATGTGTTGTCTATGTATGCCTTGTATATAGATTGACTTCTGTACCTATCTACATTATGCTTTGGGGTTATAAAAGTATATAAACTAGTGCTTGACGGCGATCCCACCTGATGGTAAGCAGTAATGCAATCTCTGATGATGAGGCGCACTAGTTTATGAGCCTATTCACTCTTGCCTTGAAGACACTTAAAATATAATCGGATGGGAAGACCTCAGCAGACAGAGAGACAGATAGAGTTAGTGTCAGACTTTTACTGAATGAAACCCACTCCTGTTCCTTCTTTGTGAGTGGTATTTTGCTTTCTAAAATAGAAGAAGACGATGAATGTCTGACTCTACAGTTTTACCCGCGTCTTTAGTTACTACTCCCCTTCACTGGGTCGTAGTTATAGCATAAACCATTCGGCATGAATCTGGCTATTCCGTACAAAAAGATTTTTTCCAAACTAGCTAATATTTCCAGAGTTTAGCGCGTTTAAACAAACAAAAAAACTGTTCCGTTATACCATTACGTACAACACGATTTTCTTTGTACAAAGATAATTGTAATTTATTCGTAGAAAATTACTTACGTCGAACATTTCTCGCCGGATTCTGTCCATTTCTAACTCTTTTTCCTTTAAAGTCTTCCGCAATTCTTTGATTTCATTTTCTAACATAATCAAGGCCTCCATTTCAGACGATTTTAAAACTGTTCTCTTACAATTATAGTGTGTAAAGTTGTGATTTTCGCTTAATTTTAATTCTACTTCGAAAATAAACAATGTTTTATAACTCGATGCAGTACTGCATACCATAGCATCAATTGCATTAGAGTGAGATAGTTGATAATTTCGTTGTGTGTGTGAAAGTGACCGCAGTTCAATCAATGCTATAACTGTAAGTTTTTACAATTTCGAGGATATGGAACGCTGATGTCACCTTTGAAGTTTCTAGTGATGCAACAGGTGATTGATAGTCGATAAATTGATGTGATCACGAGACAGCTATGAAGTTATTGACGAATAAAAAACCTGAAACTTATCGGTTATTGCAATGGCTTGTTGTTAAAGCAATAAAAACAACGTGAGTCAATCCCAAGGTTAAGCAAAGCTTGCTGAAGTAGGTCTATAGAAGGGTGACTGTCTTAACATTTTGAGATTTCTCCAGGTCTCAGAAAGCATATTAAACTGTAGTTCCCGGCAGTTTTTTATAGATCTTCAAACGTTGTTACGGATGGTCAAAGTTCAAGAAGAACGGGCATTAGGCGCAAGCAAACAGCTGGGTGCAAGTGCATAACAACACCTAGTCGCCTGGATGGCCCGCTGACTATGTATTTTGGCTGACCTAACAAGCTTATAACTTAAAGATTTTTTATGATACAGTTATGATTTTTTTAGGTTAGTACCTACATAGATTCTTTACATAAAAATACTAGACACATGTTTTGGGTTTCGCATAGACTAAAACTAATGTTGTGTGGCCACACTATAACGGGAAAGCCCCGTATTCTCTATGCCATAGAGATTTTCACGTCACCTATAGATAATCAGAACCAGGTACTCCCCTTATCATAAAAGTAGGTTGTCTATTTATTCAATTTCAAGGAACACATTGCTACAAGTTTGTAGTTATTGACAACAGTGCTCTCACAGTCTCAACTCAAACAATGTGAACGATTATAGTTTTATCGTCGAACGACGTTAAATTAATGTGATGAAACCGTAAGTAAACGTTGTTTTAAATAAAATTCTTTTAAGACATCATTTTGTTCTTAGAAACATATACTATTTATAGCTTTTTATTGTATGCCTATTATATAGGATGTCTCGATAAAGAAAACCTTGTTTATAAAAATGAATCCCTATTTCCCTTGGTCACGCTATCACGCGTGAACGGCTGGACCGATTTCGCTAATTCTTTTTTGTTGTATTCGTTATTGTGAGGAGGTTATTATAGAAAAAAAATAAAAATTAGGTTATCTAGTATAGGGTAGAGTAGAGTAGAGTAGAGTAGAGTTGGGTAGAGTAGAGTAGTGTAGGGTAGAGTAGTGTAGGGTAGAGTAGTGTAGGGTAGAGTAGAGTAGTGTAGAGTAGGGTAGAGTAGTGTAGAGGAGGGTAGAGTAGTGTAGAGTAGGGTAGAATATAGAATAGGGAAGAGCCGCGCAGGCGAAAGCTATTAAAATTGAATACCGTCACGAGAGTCGTTTACCAAGGTTTATCAATGCAGCATCATCAGCTTTTTTGATGTTCCCACAGCTGGGACTCAGGCATCCTCACTATGAGTAGGAATGGGCCGTAATCCACCACGCAGATCCAGTGCGAGTTGGTGAATGTCACATGTCTTCGAATTTTTGGTTCTAGGATATGCCGGTTTCCTCACGATGTTTTCCTTCATCGTTTTGAGAGCAGTGGTGATGAAATAAATTACACAAAGTAATGCACCTGGCTAGTTTGTTGTCTTTCTACTGTGTCTCTATTACGGTATTCAAAATGTTAAAATAACTCTGTCTGCTTGTTTATTACGCTTTCACGGTTAAAAGTACTGAATTGATTATGATTAAATTTGGCACGGAAGAAGCTAGAACTCTAAGACGATCGACTTCGCGCCCGCAATAACCAGCATTTATTGGACGAAGCCGCTGGGATAAGCTGATAACTCATAAATCTAGGTAGAGTTCGGCGGCAACGATCTCACGCGCCGGTCTTTGGTACAGGCCATGGTCCGAATCGAGGAGTGGCAGGCGGTCGCCTCCGCGTGCAAAGAAGTAATCCTAGCTGAGGAGACGCCCGCACACGCGAGGCAACGGCTCTTACACTTCAGCTGCACGGATCCCGATATCGATTGTTGATCGCCGTAGGTGCGGGCTTGCGGACGGCGAGCACTTGGTAGCTCACCGTCCGACCGTCTGATAACCGTCCGGACCAAGTCCAAGTCGTCGACGGCGCGTAGTGTTCCATGCGCGCCTCTACATGTCAGCAAACTGTAGGAGCCCAGCAGCCTTTCACTCCAGAACCGGGTTTTTCTTTTAGACACGAACCCATGGCCCCAGTAGGCACCGGCCCTGCTGGGCTTCTACAGTTTTGCTAAAATCTCTTGGGGGCACCGTCAACGACTAGGGCTCTGTCTGGACGGTAACCGGACAGCCGGACGGCAAGGTACACATTGCTCGTCGACCGCAGATTAGAATGTGAGACATCCGTATTCTAATTAATCTGGGCAAGTGTGAATCGGACTAACGCACTGAGGGTTCCGTACAGAATAACCTATATTCCATTTTGTAAACAATCTTAACGTCATTTAACTAAAAATTGTCTAATTTTATCTAAAAATGTTTCTAATTATTTAGGTACCTAAATCGATGTTAGGTAAATAAACTAAATTTAAATAATCTTTGTATGTCTTTTTTACGATTTATTTTAAATAAAAAGACATCAATATTGTTTACGTTTAGTTAACCCCCTGAGCAGATGGAGTATACATATATATATAAATAGTTCAATTCCCGAATGGCGTGGGTACGGCTCTACAATTCAGTTATAAATGGCCTTAGATTGTTTTTTCGTTAAATTTGAAGTTTTATTTTTTCACCGCTTTTTTTATGGTGGGAAAATATAATGCAATGACATCCCCCGCTCTTAGACGGAGCGGGAGATAGTGCCAGACTCTTAATGACTAAAAGACCCACCCCGTTCCTTCTAGCCTTCATACCGGGGCTCGAGCGCCCTTTCGGATAACCCTGGCCCCAGTAGGCTTCGACCCGGCCGGGCCCCTGCTGTTGCTGACAACTCCTTGAGGCGCGCGGGAACAGCGCGCGCCGTCGACGAATTTTTTCAAAGCTACAAGGACGCACTGTCACACAAAATGGCACTCGAAATTAATTTACTATTCATATGACATGTTTTGTTACGACAACAGTTCAGTTAAATCATAACTAACAGAATAGTGTTTAATTGCAGACTAAGTTATCTACTTAACTTAATGCGTTGTGTGTGCACAATTTGACAAATATTATAGGCATAATCAGTTACTTCCCACTGTTGATATTTTATTTGATCTGGTTGTGGTCAGGTCAGGAACCGTAATTCCCAGCCCGACCACAATCGCACTCTTATTATTCAAAAAGTACAAGGCACAAATTCCTGGGATAAGTGGCACAATAGAACACAACTGAAATAACTATTTTGCGCCACAGTAAAATCTCCGTTCCATATGTTGGTCGGGTCAGGAATCACAACACGATGCATTATGTACAATTTCGTTGCAAAAGGCTCTTCCATTCCATTCCGCAACGGTGTAAATTGAGTTTAAGAGCTTTGTCATACTAGCGGATTGCCAGTGTACTCAAAGCGAAGCAAGTGCGCAACGAATACGATACGGGCTCGCAACGATATCCGGTAACAAGATGCAGATCTCCGGCATTATTATTTTGAAGATAAGGGGCTATGCATCAGCCGTAGTGTAGGGGATGTAGTCACTGCGCCCTAAATGATAATTATAATAATATTCCACAACTACCACACAACGCCATCTAGTCCCAAGCTAAGCAGAGGTTGTGTTATGAGTACTAGACAACTGATAAACATACATATATATTTATTAAATACATACATAATATAGATAAATCACACCCAGGCACAGAACAAATGATCATGCTCATCACACAAACATTTGTCCTGGGTGGGAATCGAACCCACGACCTCCAGCATAGCAGTCAGAGTCACTAACCACTAGACCAACAGGCCAGTCAGATGATCTATTGTGCCTCGCCACCTTGTTAGAGAGTAACTCTTTTAGCCCGGAGGCTTCCAAGAAATTTATAATACTCCTAGCTTTTAGAGTTTTAATCTCCTTCGGGCGAATAATGTGTCGGCCCAGATGTACACTGCGTTTGTGGATATGGGGCCCGCATTAACACAAAAGGTGCTTAGGCGTCTCCCTCTCCTGATTAAAGTACCGGCAAACATCAGTGTCACTCAGTTTCATGTGAAATTGGTGCCTGTTTAGTTTGCAGTGGCCGGTTAAGGCGCTGGCTATCGCACAGATGTTCGTCCTGCTAAGCTCAAGAAGCTCGGCAGTTCGTTTTTGTGCGTAGCCTTCTATAAGAGATTTGGCGTGTAGCAGTCCTGGTTGTACCAACCAGTGCTTTTTTGATTCGCCAAATAGGTTGCCAGGCCAGCCATGCAGACCCAGGTCTGCATGGCTGGCCTGGTTCTTTGAGATAAATATCCGGCATCTTCGTAGTAACAAAACCAACAGCAGTGTCTCCTCGTCGGAATCAATTTTGTTACTGAGTGTATTATACTTCGTTAACTTGCTACAAATATGCGTTGAAAACGTTGCGAATTTCCATGCGTCGGCGACGTCTTCGCTTTGAAGCCGCGGCGTGTTCGCGACGCAATCGCTGCACGCCCTCTCCGCCCAGCAGCCGATCGCAAACCGCTAGTGTGATAACGCCTTAAAAGCAGTTTTAATGGAAATTTACCGCGATGATAGGGAGAGAAATTCTAAAATAAAGTTATCCACACTTTTCATTATTTATTTATTTGTATAAGTTCGATAAAATACTCTTACAATAAAATAAAACACAAATTATATTCAATAAATGTAACTACAGTCGACCGCGCGTTTCAATAGAATAAGAGGTCAGCTTTTACTGGTTTTATAACCTCTGACGTGCGGTCTACCTACTGTACCATCAAAGACACTTGAGCCTGACCACCACTAAGTTCATTATTGCTTGCACTCGAAACGAAAACTTCAAAGCAAACGTTTGACGCCGCGCCGCAGGATACAAACGAAATTACAACAACCTTAATCACAAAATAGATAGGTACAGAAGACAATCTCATGTATGCACTTCACTTTTTATACCTACGCTCGGTAGACGCACACTAATGAGCGTTTGAGTCGGAACTGTTCGACGAGCGGGCCGAGGCGCTCCGAGATATCGTGTCCGTGAGCGGTGTCTATGTGTGCGTTGTGAAATTGTGAGAGCGCGCACAGTATGTAGATTCGACTTCTGTACCTATCTATTTTGTGCCTTAGTCACATTTAGCATTATTATATATTTCAGTCAAATGGCATCCACTACTGGATATTGAGTAAGCCGAACGCGTTTTTACTAACACTAGGTGATACTTAAAGAAATGCCTAACGGCCACTTCACGCTTTCGCTTTGCGCGGCGAGCGGGGGGTATCGGTAAGCGGGGGGGGTATCGTTAAGCGGGGGGGTATCGGTAAGCGGGGGGGTATCGTTAAGCGGGGGGGTATCGGTAAGCGGAGGGGTATCGGTAAGCGGGGGAGTATCGGTAAGCGGGGGGGTATCGGTTAGCGGGCGCGCGACGCTATGAGCGGCGTCTCATGGCGTGCTTCAAACATTTACATACTTTTAATCTTACCACTCGTCGCGTCGCCTCGCGCTTAGCTACCGCTCACAGCGGCAAGGTCATTAGGGTTCCGTAGTCAGCTAGGAACCCTTATAGTTTCGCCATGTCTGTCTGTCCGTCTGTCCGTCCTCGCTTAATCTCTGTGACCGTTAGCACTAGAAAGCTAAAATTTGGTACCAATATGTATAGCAATCACGCCGATAAAGTGGTAAAATAAAAATTGGAAAAAAATGTTTTATTAGGGTAGCCCCCCTAAATGTAAAGTGGAAGGTGATTTTCTTTTTAATTTTTCCCTAACGTGTGATATATTGTTGGATAGGTATTTAAAAATGAATAGGGGTTTACGAAAATCATTTTTTGATAATGTCAATAATTTCGGAAATAATCGCTCCAAAAGTAAAAAGCAATGTGTCCCCCCTACCCCTCTAACTTTTGAAAATATGAAAAAATCTGAAAAGTAGAACTTTATAAGGACTTTCTAGGAAAATCATTTTGAACTTGATGGAAAGAACAGTTTTTGTACAAAAAAGACAAAAAGGTTCTACAAAATAATTTCTGGACTAAGTTTGTAGTATAATCGTATAAACAAGTATTTTTTTAAACTCATAAGTGGGTACACTTATTGTGTGTACAATGAGCGTGGCCCGACACGCCCTTGGCCGGTTTTTAAGTTTCGCCCAGTGTTACTAAAAACGGTTTTAAGTCCAGCAGTGGACGCCGAGAGATCGCCTCTAACAACTTATACTAAATATTTTTCTATAGTAAAATTGTGATCGATATAAAAATAGCTACCCATAAATACTCCATTCAAAATACGATTAGAAATTTAAACAAACCCTTTTTTACAGTCCGTTCAACCGATTTTGACTTTTATTACGTTGCTGGCATGACAAATGGCGGCTGCAGTAAATAATTAAATGACAAAATGATATTTATTTTGGCAATAGTTTATATAAAAACGTCAATTTTTTCGTCAATTTAAACTAGATGAGGCCGGTGTTTCCTAGCTGCCTACCCTGAGAAGAAACTCAGGGGTCAAAGTCTCTTTTCAAGTACATACAGCAAAAATGTAATGGTCAAATCATATGAGAACCATACAGGTTAGTGTCTGAGATGGTCTTTTGAGGAAAGACCCATACAGATTTGAGTGGACCTTTCCAATCAGCTGTCAGTATTCGCGTAGCCCAACTTATGACTACTAAAAAGCTCAATGTGGGTATAAAAAGCAAAAAATTGGTTAATGTAACCAACCTTATGTCTACATTATAGAAGTCAAAATCGCTTGAACGGACGGTAAAAATGGGTTTGTTTAAATTTCTAATCGTATTTTGAATGGAGTCTACGTATCAAAAAAAAATATAGTTATATAAAATATTAAAAATGCATTAAAAACTTCAATAAAAATTAATTAAATATTATACATTGCCTGCTGCGGTCTTCCCGTCCAATTATTATTCAGGTTTCTTCAAGGTTAGAGTGAATAAGCTCTTAATAAACTAGTGCGCCTCACCATCAACGATCGCAGTCAAGAACTGGTTTATATCATTAAAAAAAGCTATTTCTCTCTTCATCCATCTATCTAACCTTACGTCATTTAGTTTTTCTTTCGTTCTCACTTTTTACGCGTCAAATTTGCCGTTAAGCACAAAATTTTTGAACATTTGACTCTGTTTCAGGGCTCTCAACCTCTCCCTGTTACAATCTTCCATCAGAATAACAGGAGACACTTTCCCGTGATCAGTTCTGGATGTAGAAGCTGTATGACCTTCAATATTTTGAGTTGACGATGGTTTTCCGCAGTTATAGCAAGGTTTATCCGTCGAATGAACACGAATATCTTTGGTGAATTTGTTGATGCACAGTCGAGCTTCATCCTTTATTGGTATATTGTTGTTTATCGCATGAATTCCGAAACCACTAGTGTTATTTGGCACTTTATGTGGTTGCTCTTTCTTAGTAGGTATGACTTGAGCTTTCGGCTTCGGCATGTTGCTGTTGTTAGGTGTTTTCTTCACTTGCGCGTTTGCGTTAATCGTTTCTTCAGCTTTATCCGCTTTATCACTAGTGTCTAAAATCAGTCTTCGTGTCTGATTCTCTCTTTCATTTAGTAAAGCCAATCTAGCGTCTAATCGTGCCATTATTTGCGGCAGAACTATAGTTTTCTCGTAAAAGTCTGGGCCTTTAGTGAAATTCACTGTCTGGCTTTCAGGTTTTTGTACACGCTTTTTTTTATAAGCTTTTTCGTCTTTTTGAATGGCTCGTACTGTGAAATTTGAAGAGTTATTGACCATGTATGTTTCAGAAGGTCGTGGTAGGTTTCCATTGGAACCGCTTTCGTATTTAGAACCTTTTGCTATACCGTTGACGGAGTACAGACGAGATAATTCCGGAATTACATCAGATTTCTTTATTTCACAGTTCTCTTTTTCTTTCAATTCGCTTGCGTTAACCCTAGGGCTAGAATTAGTCTTAGATGCATCACTGACATTGCTAAGAATGAGTTTTTCCTGAGTTTTTTGAGTTAAAACTTCATAGATTAAATCTTCTGGATCCGAATCAGGTTCCATAAACACTTTCGGTACTAAAACCTTCGGTTTTTTTTCAATAAAATCTGATTTAGTTATGGTTTCTTCCTCTGGCTGCGCTATATTTGTCCAATCTACCTTTTCTCCAGACTCTAGTATATCAAAAAATTGTTTAAAACCAGCGTCGAACACATTCGAATCACTAAAAGTTATATCACTTGTGTCAATGTCGTCTGAAACTTCTTTCTTTGTTATATGTTGCGGTGTCACAAATATATTTTGATACAGATCAACTAAATCAAAATCCCGATTTTTGTCAAGGAACGCCGGGTGTAAATCCGAGTCCTGAAATCCCGAGTCCCTTGAGCTATCATCGATATCTATTAGCCTATCGACTGTGGTGGCTTCACTATTTATGGCGCCATTTTTTTGTGGCTCCAAAATTTCGTAGACGTTAAAGTTTTTTAATAAGTTCGGTGGAATCTTTACGTCAGTTTCTTTTGAAGTATGGCGCTGCATGTTTGTAGCTACACCTGGAAAATGGGAGAAAAAAACTTACAAAGAAGTCTACTTAGTGCGTTTCACTGAAGAAGTTCCTTCGCCGTAATGTTGGCAAAACGGAAAAACAGTGTTGCTATATTTTTGGCAATAAAATTACTTAATATTAGGGAGATATTAATATTTTGTTACTTTTGACAATTGCCTTATAAGTTTATTTATTATTATTTCTTTTGGAAACTGTAATAACTATTTTTGAATAAAGCATACAACGTTGGGTTCCATTTCGATTGTCCTGCAATTCTTTCAAATACCGAAAACGCCACGCCGCAGTATCGTATCTCTCCATCCAACAACTTCCTTTTAGACTTACTTTTTTTTTAATAAAATCCCATTCTCCTCATTTATTCTCCATAAAGTGGTGCGACTACCGTTAAAATTCACATTTCGTGCAAAAATTTTGGTGGGGTAGGTAACTCTTTTCATTTTTCCCTTCTTTTTATTGTAGACAGACAGGGGAGCCAACATTACGGCAAAGGAACCTCTTAAGTGAAACGCACAATAGTCATTTTGACTTGCTTACTGGTGTGATGAGAACGATAATTTGTGTCTGGGTGTAATTTATCTATAATAAGTAAATTTTTAGAAATATACTAGCTTTTACCCGCGGCTTTACTCCCGCTCTACCATACTATACCTTACTCTACCCTACTTTACCCTTCTCTACCCTACTGTACCTTACACTATCCTAAGTTTCATTTTTTTTCCTTAAACCACCTTCTCCTCACAATAAAAAACACACAAAAATGAATTAGCGAAATCGGTTCAGCTGTTCTCGAGATTTGCGCTTAGCAACACATTATTATAAGTATGTTTATCAATTGTCTAGTACTCATTCATAACACAAGCTCTGCTTAGTTTGGGACTAGGTGGCGTTGTGTGATAGTTGTGGAATATTATTATATATTTTCAATCTTTATCAAGCCCAAGTTCGATCGTGTATGGAGTACTGTTCTCATCTTTGGATGGATCTGCCAAATACCAGCTTGATGCGCTGGAGTCGATTGAGAGGCGAGCCAAGAGAATTGAGAATAGTTTACATTTCGGGGGGGTTTTGCACTGGAATTGCACAATCTAATTCCGCCAAGTCCGTTTCATCATCGGACCACACGACGCTCGGCGTTGGGCCACCGGTACATGGTAGACATCCCACCCATACGCACAAAACGTTTTGCGAACACATTTATTGTTCGTACAGCCAAGGAGTGGAATTCCCTGCCGGAATCAGTGTTTCCTGATAGCTACAACTTAGCAGTCTTTAAATCGAGAGTGAATAGGTTTCTTCTAGGCAAGCGTGCTTCATCGTCGACCACATCATCGCTTACCATCAGGTGAGATAGTGGTCAAACGCAAGCCTATCATTAATAAAAAAAATAAATAAAAAAAAATCATATTGATTTTCATAATATATTTACCAAAACATAATGCACAAAAAATAATATAATATATTATTTTAATTCAAGAAGAATATGGCCAGCAAATGTTTGAGCTTTTTGGAGTAGGGCTTTTTCTTCCGTAATTAATAAGTATTTATAATAATAACTTATTAAGAATTATTTTAATAAATTATATTCTTTTACGAAAAGTATTGTTATTAATACTTTTTTAATGGGGATAAATAAAATGACCAATTAAAAGAACTATAAGACCATAAATTTTTCCTAAAACAGACTAACTATCAAAAAAATGAAACCAAAACTAAAAACTGAAAACCTAAAATTACAATGATCCTAGTCATTTCAATCATAACTGCACTTTAAGTTGCATAATTAAATCAAATTCAGTAAATTGAGCACCAAATTTCTTTTATTATGAACTTGCTTTTGTCCACGCCATCGCTTGCATACATAAAATATACCTACTCAATACTTGATTGCATTCCATATGTACATATATAGATGGTAGGGAGTCCCACAACTCCCACCAGGTCATCAGTCCACCTTGTGGAAGGGCATCCAACGCTGCGTCTTCAGGTACGCGGTCGCCACTCTAGAACCTTTCGGCCCCAATGGGTATCCGTTCTGCGATCAATGTGCCCTGCCCACTGTCACATTTATTAAACCCCAAACGAACGCCGGCGTTCGCACACCCATTCTCTTTCTATTGTGTCTGTAATTTCCAGGATTGAAAGGTTAAGTTTGGCGATTCTTTGCCCTTCTGTCTGTAACCTTGGTTCTCCTGCGGATATCTTAATTTCTGACGTGATCACAAAAAGAAACTACAAGCCCTTTCCGTTGCCCTTTAGAGTGACTTTAAGCCTTCTGATGAGGCCCATTGTAATCTACCACGTTTTGCAGCCATATGTCATCACTGGTTTGGCCACTAACACACCAGATAGTAAGTGAGGATGTGGTGGAAAGTAAAGCCCGCTTGCTTATAAGTAACCTATTCACTCTTGACTTAAAGTTCCATAGGTTAAAGCTATCTGGAAACACACTCTGGCAGGGAATTCCACTCCTTAGCTGTATGCACAATGAATGTGGTCCCAAAACATTTCGAGCATATGGGTGGGATGTCATCTGCCGGGCGGTTGCACATCAGAAATAATACCCGTTTGGTAGGAGGATCCCTTTTCAATGGAGGTTTGCTTTCTGTCCCGCATATAAAAATCCTCCATTCTCATAACATAGAAATCTAATTTTAGAGTTTACTAAAATAAAGTGATTTTTGCCATTACATTTTAATAAAATTAATAATAATCTGGTGGCTATAGTCTGTTTAATAAGTCAACCGAATTGGGTAATTATTAGACTAAAATGAAATCTGATGTAGTCAACGCTGGTTCAATAATCAAGGTTGATTAAGAGATATTGATCATTGTTTACTACCAGAAGAACCTTTTAGAAGGTATTGAATAAAAGTATTTTTTTATAATTAAATATTATACAAAATTCCCAAGTCGGTTGACTTTTCAGACAGACTATAGTTGAATAAAAGCCCTTTTTAAAGGAAAAACTCATTCAATGTTCTTTTCAAAAAAGTATGATAGATTCAAGCTTCCAATCACACATCATATTTCTAAAAATAAACAGCTATAGATAAAGTTTGATTCTATGTTTGATAAACAATATCTTTATAGTTGTTTGTTTACAAACAGGATAAATATTTATATATCTATCGTTTTATAATTTATTACTAGGTAGTATTCTTACCATCAAATTGTGCATCAAATTCACTGATAAAAGTTCGCGAAGAAAACGTCAAAAACTTTGAGTGGTGACAATTTTTTTTTTCTTGGAGTATGTGCTAACGCCGAGGTACTCCGTTTATATACGAAAATTACAATAATTCAGGCACTTTGGCTTCTAGCTTCAACGTCTTCTAAATATAGAACTCAATGCAGGATTAGAATAGCAAAACAAAAGGCAGTATTGTGTGTATTTTAAACGTATTATGGTGTGCCCAAATAAGCTGTCAAATAATTATTCCGAGTGCCTTCCTAGACGTTTTAAGACAACTGCGATTTTGAATTTTCAAGGATCTTTTAGCATTGCGGTTTTTCTTGATTTTATTTCTTAAAAAAACTTGCCTATTTAACTAACGCAGATGCAATAAAACGCAATGTAATGAGGCGCAAATGAATTATAATGTAATTTCGATAAAAAAAAACAAAATCAAAATCAATTATAATGACTTTGATTTTTACTGCCTGGTTTAGGTAAATTATGTACGAAGGGTTGCGCCTATGGCGGACAGGACAGGTCCATAAGCTCACTTATCACCGTGCTTTTACTTTTCCATCCCTGCGCTTGCAAATCACCAGCTCAGAGCTGGCCCTTCTTATTACGCAAGTGGACTTAGTGGATCTCTAATCTTGTGTTCGTCTGGTTCTGATACCATAATTATATAGGTAGAAATTTTGTGTACATACAAGAGCATGCAAAATTGGGTCAATCGTATTGTTTTAGTTCAGTCATGTTTAGCCGGCAGTATCAGAGTAAATATTTCTATAATATTGAAAACTAAAAAATAAGAAAAGTCAACAAAATTAAACACGTAGGTAGATCCTACGATAGATAGATTCATGAAACTATTAGTAGATAAAAATACAAAAAAGCGTGGTAAAATTGGTGAGTATGAAAAATTATTTTTGGAATGTAAATTACTGCCGGCTCATGAGAGGGTGGTGTTAGCAATAGCTTTAGAGCAGTATAATAGTGATATATGTACATAAAAATATTATTGTACGTATGAGATCTCAGAGGACAAATAATATGAAAAGGTTTATTGTACCCAATTGTAATAAATATTATGGTCGAAGATGTAGAAAGTTTTTAGTTCCAACCATTTTTAATAACCTTCCAGTCGATATAAACAGCTGTGCTACAAAAGTGTCTTATATAAATAAAATACATAAGTACCTTTTCAATGAATTTTGTGAAGCCCTCAATGATGAGGATATTTAGAAAGTGTTATCGGTGAATGTGTATTTTTGTGCTAGACAAAAGGAGCTACATCTGTCAACAAACTGCTTTACAGTTTGGCAGAGGTAATATTTATTGTGCTAAATATGTATTTCTGTGAATAAACTATTTTTCATTTCATTTTCATTTTTTTCATTATTTTACACTTTTGGACGTTAAATAAAAAAAATTATGGAATATTATTAATATATATATATCTCAAACAAATACAAGAACAACGTCAAAGTAAAGCCCGGTCCACTTCACATCTTTTCTAACAAAAGATGTTACTAAAACATGTTACCCGTTCTCGGCAAACAAAAACTGTTAAGCGACGTCCCTATTCGGCTAGCAAACAATGTTATTCTGCTAGCAAACACGAAAACACGGCGTAGCGGACCTAGCTTTACAGTTACAACTTTATAGCCGGGTTTCCCAACCTTTTACCATAATTATGTGCCTCTCCATTTTACTTCAAAATCGCTTTTATCCTTTCTTCTTACGTTTTTAAAGGTAGAACTATAGAGAGCTGACGACATGTGCTGATGTGCTAAACGTGCAAAATGATAACGCCTATCTACAAGTTAATTATTTTGATTAAATAGCACTTCTGCTTTAGGTTTCAAGGTTTATTTTTGTAATGAGAAAATGCAATATAATTTTAATGTTATATGTGTTCTCAATTATTTCTAATGTATTCAATTTAATTTTTTTAATTTTATTTTCTTAGCTATTTATAATAATTTTAATTCTAATTGTAATTATAATTAATCAATCATAATTTAATCAATTGCAATTGATTCAATCAGTAATTTTCATGCGAATGTTTTTTTTATGTTGTATCTATACATTATTGAATGACAATTAATTGTCAATTTTCTTAATTGTTATTTTTTTTTTTTATAATGTGTATCATAATATTTTAAATATGTTATGTTCAAATATTTTATGTTAAAGCCGTTTTTTTGTGCATGTGGTGTTAACTTTTAATTAATTGTTGCACTTGCAAATGTTAACCTAGTCAAGTTAGAAATTTATATGTGTAAACAATTCGCTCCTCCCACCGAATAATATCGTTATCGAAAAAATCAAATTTTACAGGAAAAATAAAACAGTGTTATTTTATGATTATTGTAAAAATGATCCAACCTAAGAGAATGATATATATATCAAATGAAAGTTATTTTTTTATAGAATCATTCTAAATAAACTTATTTCTTTTCTATTTTACCAGAACCAAGTTATTAAAAGAAATATATTTTACTGAATTCGCTAGAAAAACATTATTTAGCAAACAAACATAACGATATTATTCGCGTAAAAACCAAAAGGACAGCGTGCACAATAATAGTATACTACAATGTTATTCGTTAAACAAAGACATCCAAACCTAAACGGTAATAGACTGTAACTGGGTTTTTCGCCGATATAATACATATTATATATTAAATTATTGTTTTAATACTATTTTATTCTTCAATTGCCCATTGAGTAATATCAATTATTAGAAATGTAACTTTCAATAAAACTATGGGTTTATTATAAAATAAAACTGTTTATTAATAAAATGGAAAAACATAATCACATGTTTTGAAAAAAAAAACAACATTTAAACTTAGATCTGTCATAAACATTTCAGTAACATAATTTGGTCTTCGTCATTATCGTCATGACCGGACGGGCAGCCATCAATAACCACTCGGTTTGATCGATTCCTCAAGAAGTCTGCGATCGAAGAAAGGAAGCTTAGCAATACACGTCTTTCGTGCCAGACCCTATTGAAAGCCTTCGAGATATCAAAGGAGACGGCAAGCGCTTCCCCATGCTTCTCGATGGCCTCGCTCCAGATGTGAGTTGCATACGCTAGAAGATCCCCAGTAGATCGGTTTTGGCGAAAACCGTATTGCCGGTCAATGAGGACGTCGTTTGCTTCTAGGTATGCCAAAAGCGTCCTGTTGAGGACCCGTTCCATACTCTTACAGAGGACGGACGTAACAGAGATAGGTACCGACATTTTAGGTAAGAGGAGCAGTCGAGCTGATCCGACTGCTCCTCTTAGGCACAGGCTGCACGTTAGCTTGCTTCCAAGCAATCGGCACTTTTCCAGTCTCATATGAGAGGCGAAATAATCGTGTCAAGATCGGAGACAATTCAGGCGCACAAGTTTTAAGCACGACCGCTGGTATCCCGTCAGGACCGCTGGCTTTGTTCACGCCTAGGTTACGTAGCACCCTATGGATGTCCTTCTGATGGATGCGAATATCTGCTGTAGCAGCTGTCTCGCATCGCTTAGGAAAGGTAGGGGGCCGTGCGTTACCACAATTCAGACGAGAAGATTCAGCAAAAAGAGAGACAAATAAGTTTGCTTTCTCTTCAGAGGTGTGGGCCAGCGACCCATCGGGTTTTAGCAGTGGCGGATGTGAGTGGGCGGCAGAAGTTCGATTCAACCGACTTAGCCAGGGACCAAAACGCTTTACTACCTGCAGGGTATGAAGCAAGTTTGCTCCCGATTCGGCTTACGTGGTCAAACCGAGACCTCCTTAACATCTTTTTGCAGGACTTGGCAGCCCTGTTAAAGGCCTTCTTCTTTTGAGCCACGTCGCTTGCTTTGCGCCCACGAGCGTCAACCCAAGCTCGGTATGCCGCGTGCTTAAGCGCGTCTGCGCGAATACATTCGGTGCTGAACCATGGACGAGCTTGGCCAGACATTTTTACGTCTGAGAATGGGACGAAGTACTCCATCCCCTGTCGTAACACATCCATCACGGCATCTGCGCACGACGAAGCATCCTCCGAAGAAAAGCAAGTGAGCTGCTAAGGATAGCATGCAACGAACGAACGATACCATCCCAATCTGCTGACCTGTATCGCCAAACCCGCCGGGTGCCTCTAAGACTGGGGTCGGGCGGGGACTAGACAGACACAGACTTAACCAGACAGTGGTCGAAACTGCCCAAAGGTGAACATATTGAATCAGAGTAGCGGTCTGGATCAGTTGTCAGCAGGAGGTCCAAGCAATTGGCTGTGTGCGAATCCACATCCGGCACCCTCGTTGCCCCCTGGACCAGCTGGGTGAGATTTTATGTTCTTGTGTATATTCTTGATTTGCAAATCAGAAAATGTACAGTCGAAACATTTTCGAAATGTTTAGTTCTTTAGATAAATATTGGCGCTTGGGTGTTTTGCGTGTATAATGAGATTCAACAGATGGAAATAGTTCAATATGTGTCATTATACTCTTTTTTGTAACTTCGGACATCATATGAAATCTTATAGAATGAGTTCTTTTGTTGTCTATTAAGCTCTCGTCCTGCCTAATTTTCTCTAGAGCTGTCAAAACTACCTCTTCTAAAACTCGCAGACTACTCAAAAATAATAGTTTACAAACTTGAATAGAAGTCTGGTCCTGCTTGAAATAATATTTAAGTGTTTGTGTCCTGTTATTTTTTTCTTTCTAAGGTCATACATTTTACAGGTTGTGCTTGAACGTGTCTCATGCCATTGGAGTTCATGATCTTTCAGTCTATAAAAAGTGTCAAATATCTCCTGGCATTGTTCTATAGAAAATATTATGCCACAGCGTTTTTTGCATCAGCATGAAAGACCAATAGTCTTAGCAAAACATGCACTTTCCTAAGATTACCGCTATTTTTGAGTCTCTTGTTTTTGTTGTCATAGTATTCTTGCTCATTACAACATTTTTTCCTAGTATTTTGTTTATTACTAGAAGCTAAAACAACTTCTGTGTTTTTGTTTCAGTAGCCACGTAGTAGTTTGTATCAAACACGGTGACTAGACAGAACGTGCCACGGACTCGATATTATTCTATCCCTTTCTTTATCATTAGAAAAAAAGAAAGCGATGCGTAATGCTTTTGGTTCGCGGTAATTGATAATACAGCAATCGTAGATTGAGTGTAGATATCGCCTCGGTAAAATATTGCAAAAGTAATTGCTATTTTTTTTTATAACATTAAAATAGTAACCAAGCATTACCATATTTTTCAAATTAAATGTCAACAGGAATAGTATTGTTAGAATAATTTACTATAAAACGAGTTTGCTGTTCTTACTCGAATAATATCGCTATCGTAACATATTGAAATACTTATTTGCAGTGCTATCCGTAATCACTAGTAGCGATGTTATTCACGTAAATAAGAACAATAAATCTGTAACGGAATATTAGGGCTATGGTTGTTATAAAAATACTAGTTTGTAATGTACTCATAGGAAAAATGTGAAAAAAATTCACAAAGTGTAAGAGAGTGCCTACATGATGAATATGCAATAAAACGCAAAGTATCGTTTTATCACATTACGATATTATTCGGTGGGAGGAGCGAATTGTGGGTTAACCTAAATAAATAAATAAATATAAAAATCACCATATTTATCGAATTGCTATGCTTGCTGCCTCCCTTGTGCTAGCTGCTCATTCACTACTTTCTAGATGATTGTTTGGTTCCACTATTTCGTGCGACGCATCGCGTGTGGAAAGACTCTTACTCTTTTTGAATTTTATCGGGGAAGTCCATAAAATATAATTGTTATAATCTGTTTTTTTCAGGGTTTCTACTAAAAAAAATTGCTTTTGTTTATTTAACATTAAAAAAAGACGGGTTGCACTCCGGGAGTGCCGGCAGAAGTGAAAACTTGATTATTAACGTTGAGCATGTTTGATATTTTGGAATGGTTAGGGAATAATTTTGCACCAATTGCTTTATCAGTATAAAAGTACTATCATTTATGTGGTAGAATACAATATTCATTTATTGCGCTATCGTACACAAACATGACAATTTATATTACATTAAAAATTTAACACTTTAAAACTATTACAATTATTTTACATTAAAAAGTTTATCTCTCCGAAAAATCAACTTTCATCCATCTTACGCTTTTTCGATCAGGTCACGTGTCCTGACGCGAGTTTAAGATTTTATACCCATTACAGAAAAAGTGCTCAACGCCGTTA
The DNA here is from genome assembly GCA_929112965.1 of Mythimna albipuncta. Lineage (NCBI taxonomy): Eukaryota > Metazoa > Arthropoda > Insecta > Lepidoptera > Noctuidae > Mythimna > Mythimna albipuncta. The sequence continues at coordinate 4,915,313 of OV815985.1, read as the reverse complement.
TAGAAGTTTTCACTTCAAAAAATGAGTTAGTCTTTGTTTCTATGAAGGCGTAACACTACGATGTAGATGTGAGGATAAAATGAATAAATAAATTCACATGTTTATTTTAATGTAACATTTTATCAGTAAAATGAGCACAATTTAATGAAATTTATTGTCAAAATAACCCTTGTTTTGTTATTATTTGTAAATGTTGAATGGATAGAAAGTATTCAGTCGTTCAGTATCAAACAGCCAGCCGCATTCAATATTGCATCGCATCACCCAAGGAACTAATCAGAACTAATTGTATAAATACATATTCTACCTTATTACGACCTATATAATTATACCATCTAAAGTCTGTCTAAAAAGTCAAACGACTTGTGAATATTGTCTATTATAATTCAAAAAAAATTTATTTTCGATTTTTTTTTATGGTTCTTTTATTAGTAAGCAATGATCAAGATCTCTTAATCCACCTTGATTATTGAACAATTGCTTTGATTTTTTAGACAGACTTCCAGGGACATCTTATATGACCTAGCAACACAAACATTTTGGCGTTATTGCAAAAAAATTGGGTGACACTGACAATCAAATTGACGTTTCAGATTTGCATTTTGCGAGGTTTGCGTTTTGCGATCTCCGGTCGCGAAGCTTTCGTAAAATATTGTTTGTTACTATAATTTAACGAAAAAACCATTTGCTACTACAACTATACGCTCAAAATATTCCGGTTAAACAATTTAATTCAATACAAAACGGCCGTTTTTGGCTTAAACCATTGTATTGGACTGAAAATGTGACCGTAAATATGAGTCGGCGTTTTAGGATCATATTTCAGCGTTATAATAACAATTTGCTGGATTGTTTCTTATGAAACGGAGTGTTGTGTTCGTGTTTCACGATTTAGTAGCCGTTGAGTGTGTCAGTTGTGAGTATTCCGATAAATTTTATACCTATTCGAATTTCTTGCTAACCTTATTTTCTTTACTGTTAGTCTCAATTTTAGTGGTTTTTAAGCAACTTATGAAGTACTACACAAATTAGCATTAACTGGACGTATAAACTTCCGAATAAATTACATTAAAAGTAACATCTCAATAACCCTAAGGCTACCCACTGACCTAAGATTCTTATTAAAATTCCATCTATAAACATCCTATATATTTTTGTGCGTATAAAATACTTCTTACTTCAATTATTTTCATTTTCTACACTAATATGATAAAGAGGTTAAGTTTGTATTTTATTTCTTTATGTTTTTTGTTTGTAGGAGGTAATCTCTGAAAGTACTGGTCCGATTGCTAAATGATTTTCATCGATAGAAAGCTTCTTTATTTGTGAGTGACGACAATAGAAAGACAATGAGTGCTCGAACGCTGGTGTTTGCTTGGTGTTTAATGAATTAATGTTTTACATTGTGTTTTACATTAATTCAGTAAACCCCAAGCGAATGCCGGCGTTCGCGCACCTATTCTCTTTCTATTGTGTCTGCAATTTCCACGATTGAAAGGTTAATTATTTAGACCCATGCATGTTCAGTTATGTATAAGCCGTGGTTGCCTATAATTGGGTGCGTATATATGTCCTACTGCAGAGCAAAGACCTCTCTTCCGTTATTGTTCTCTTTCCTAAGACACTTCTGGCCTTAACCTTTCGAATGCCGTAATTAGAAATACAATAGAAAGATTATAAGAGAGCGAACGCTGGCGTACGCTTGGGGTTTAATTTTAACCATTCAGAAACTGTCAATTTGAGACACAATAGTAAGACAATAGATGCGTGAAGTAGGACTGCAAATTGTCATGTCATCTCCTGGGCCTATTGAGTCGCTAGCTTCTGCTATTCGGAATCCAGTCAGTCCTTAACCCCTTGTATGCCGGAACGCAGATCTACAATGGCTTTTTAATTAAGACACAATTAAAAAGCCATTGTGTCTCGCGTAGATCTATCTCTCTCGATCTCTAATTACGGCATACGAGAGGTTAAATAGATAAAGAAATACTCTCTTAAGGTGCTATTCTATGTTGATAACATATTTATTGGTTACCAGAGCAACCACCGTAATATGGATTTTCTTGAAATAATGTCATGGTAATACTGTAACGCATACAATTTACCTTTTGATAGTGTCAATAATTCCACTGCTGGTAAATGCAATGTTCTTTCTGACGTCATAGGGTTGTTACTCTACCTATATCACTTATACTCGTAGATAGGTACAGAAGACAATCTCATGTATGTACTTCACTTTATATACCTACGCTCAGTGGACGCACACTAATGAGCGTTTGAGCCGGAACTGTTCGACGAGCGGGCCGAAACGCTCCGAGATATTTTGTCCGTGAGCGGTGTCTATCTCGAGCGCGCTTTGTTTGTAGATTGACTTTTGTACAGTTGAGCGCTCGGCGTCAGGGTGGGGATCGCTTTGCGCATTCCATACATTGACGAGCCAATCGTCTTCATTGATAGATACATGCAGTAACGGAGGGAACGAATCAGGAGTGACGCGATGGCGCGGCGAGCACTGGCGCGCCGAGCAATCACTGATACTCCCCGCCTCCGCGTCTCACTTCGCACCACTAAAAAGACCGAATATTTGACTTCTGCGCAACTAGAAGTCAGCGTCAAGATCCATGACGGCAATTGTACCTATTTATTTTGTAGTTAGAGTGAACATGCTCTTAAACTTTCGGATACCGTAATTAGAGACACAATAAAAAGACAATGACAGAGTAAATGCCGGTGTTAGCTTGGGCACAAAATAGATAGGTACAGAAGTCAATGTACATACAAAGCGCGTTCGAACAACGCACACATAGACACCGCTCACGGACACGATAACTCGGAGCGCCTCGGCCCGCTCGTCGAACAGTTCCGGCTCAAACGCTCATTAGTGTGCGTCCACCGAGCGTAGGTATAAAAAGTGAATAAAAATGAGTATGGTAATAAGTTTTTTTTTTCTTTACCAATAATTGTTTAACTTGTTTTGTAATGCACCATGTGCAACCCCATTTTATGTCCAGTCTCTTTCCATACCAGGTTGCCTGGACGAGATCGCGGAATGCGATAAGGCCGCCAATTGTATGTTCTAAATATAAGGCTCCATGTGTAATTTATCATCTTGGTGTACAATAAAGGATACATAAATAAATAAATAAAGTGAAGTACATACATGAGATTGTCTTCTGTACCTATCTATTTTGTGGTTTGGGGTTTAATATTCAATTATTTATGAATTGTTCCAGTCCATCATGATGGAAGGCTGCTGCTCCCGTTTCACGGCGGCCGAGGGCGGAGCCCGGCTCGCCGCAGCCGCTGCCACGAAGAACATCCTGGCCGTGGAGTACGCTAGCTTCATACCTGTAAGGTTGCTGTATGAAAAGGCCTATCAGACACGTGGGTGAGTCATCTTACCCGACTGCGTCAGACGGAGGGTTATGTTTTTCGAGTGTATTTCTTTGGCACGCCCTAGAGCTTAAGCATACATACATACTAGTGATGTGCCGGATCGTCAACAATGTATATCCGCGGACACGGATCCGGATATGGATATTTAGTGTCAGGATCCGCGGATACGGATCTTTATTTTCTTTGTCAATCGTTGTCGGCGCGTGACATTTAGGGTCAACCCACACCGAAAGAGCGGCGAAGGGCAGCGCAATTTCAGTGTCATATGAATTTTAACTTTATTTCCATTTCTATAATACTTATTATCGCATGAGAAACACGAACGAGAGAATTCCCCGGAATTCCTGCGGCGCCACGAGCATCCGCGCGACTCGTTCGAGTTTCTCATGCGATAATAAGTATTATGGTAATGATAATAAAGTTAAAATTCATATGAAACTGAAACTGCGCTCCACTTCGCTGCCCTTCGCCGCTCTTTCGGTGTGAGTTGACCCTTAAAGGGAAGTTGACGACACGCTCGTCGCCGCAGCGACAGGCAGGACGAGTTTCGACTTGCATTGCGCGCGTATTATTACGTAGTACTAAAGGTATTACTTATTATTACGTAGTACTAAAGGATCTATACACTACGCGTTATTCAGACTCGTTTTGTCTATGGTTCGACGTATCTAGTCTATAGTTCGTCGTATCGCGCAGTGTAATAGGATAGGATAGGTCCGCGGATATCCGCAGATACGGATATCCGCGGACATCACTAATACATACATCTTCTTCTACTTAGCGTATAAATAACAAAACTAGTTAAATTCCTTGCCTGGCTCAGAATTCGGCAACGGCTATACCGTCCGCTGGCATTAGGTCCCTACGTGAACAGGTAACAGGGCACGTGATGCAGGATGGAAGGTGGGACATGGTCTGCGGAGAGACGCCGCACAAACACTGAAGATCGGAGCCATCCGAGAACCTCCATCTGTGGAGATTGTCTTTGCTGCGCCTAAACTAATTCAATCAAAGATAATTCGGAAAGCCGCTCTTGTTGTCGAGTGCCGGCCGGCCGGGATGGTCAGCCAATACTATTAAAACGATTAATTTGAACTTAATGAATATCTAATGTAAGGTTGAGTTGAGTGTGAAATAAAACAACCGAGTACTAGATACTGATCTAATGTTACTTTTTGACGCCAACACCATCTAGTTATGAATGTGTAACTAATACATATTTTTTTTTGAAATCTTGGTGTTTCAAACACTTGTTCTTTATAATAATATGTAATATTATTGGCAAATACTCACAATTGAAACAGCGGCAGCTTTTCGTTGTTCGCTTTTTTAAAACACACTTATCACTTAACTGTCGAGAAAAAGAACCAACTTTCTATAGGCGGTTTATCAAATATAAAGAATGAAATAACAGCGTTCAAGTACTTTTGAGAATTTTCATGGCACTAGCGAAGTTATTTGAGTCATACCTGATGTATTCCAAGCATTGTTATTAACTTTTCTGGGACATATTCAAAATAGTAAAGTTACAAGATTATATTTATCTTTAAAACTCAAACCCTACCTGGCCAATATCAATTCCACACATAATAATATCCACACACAACCACAAGTATAGTTTCCGAATTCATAAACTGTTAAATGACGGAAAACAAAAAAAAACTATCCAAACAATAATTACGTACAACACGATAACCGATCAAAGCAAATTTGAACTGAGTACTTTTTAGTTCGTACAACTTTACGCGTCATAGAGGGCGCCTCGTATTATAACATGCGTAAAAATTTATGTCAAAAAAAAAACATTCATAAATTTACCAAAGCCCAGCTTTTTTTTAGAACAAAATGTTCGACGAGCATTTAATAACAAATTACACCCGCACACACTCAAAATTTGACGTTTTTATATCCAAAGTAGAGATAGAAGATAAAGCCTCATAAAAGCCTTTGAGGCAGAAAAAGACAACAACACATTAGTGTTCATCTCTTTCTTTTGTTAAGTGTTAGAGTGAGATCGGAGAGATTTCGCTCAGAATGGCATCCTCGCTTCGCCCTGGTATCGTCTTATGAATGATTTTTGAATTCCGCACAACACAGTGGCAACTTAGCGTAACCGCGTAAGCGCGCGAAGTTTTGAGTTTAGATTTTTGTGATTATTAATTGATTGGTCGTGTTCTATGAATTAGGTGAGGTTTTGGTAGGGCAAGCCGGGCTTTTTGGCTTGTATGGCGGGCACGCCACTGCTTGCTGCTACCCTTCATGGGCGAGTCCGACTCGCACTTGGCCGATTTTTTTATTTTTCAAGCTATTTTTGCTTTTAATGCCATCCTTAAATCTACGGAATAGAAGTCAAAATCGGATGAACGAACAGTAAAAAAAAAAATTGTTTAAATGTCAAATCATACTATGAATGGAGTATAATCAATGTATATTCTTATTATCTTCCAGATCCCTATACGAAGGAAAGAAACGGTCCGTCTACGTAACACGAGCCACTAGAGTGCAGGTGGTGGCTTTCGAGCTGAAGATACTGACGGATCTTGGCACGGTGGCAGCTCAAGCATACGAGGATGTCTATGATTGGGTCGCTGAACTCGAGACGAAGGAGGTACTATTATTGTTATATACAGGGTGTGAGGTACAGCTCTCCACAAACTTTGCACTTGCACCTAGCTGTTTGCTGGCACCTGATGCCCGCTATCACCTGCCATGATTTAAGCTGTGCTTAGGGTCAACTCACACCGAAAGAGCGGCGAAGGGCAGCGCAGTTTCAGTGTCATATGAATTTTAACTTTATTTTCATTTCTATAATACTTATTATCGCGACCCGTTAACCGTTTATAGAATTCCCCGGAATTCCTGCGGCGCCGCGGGCATCCGCGCGACTCGTTCGAGTTTCTCATGCGATAATAAGTATTATAGTAATGATAATAAAGTTAAAATTCATATGAAATTGAAACTGCGCTCCGCTTTGCTGCCCTTCGCCGCTCTTTCGGTGTGAGTTGACCCTTAGTGTCGGTGGTGTCCCACTTCTGACCTTTTTAAAATATTATTTTTTAAGAAAAAATATGGCATGGTGTAAAAACTATTGGAATCCATTCAGGTACTGATTCTGTACTAACTATTTTTAGATTTCGCAAATACTAAAAAATATAATGTTGTATACTATTTAAATACAGTGTGTAAGAGACAGCCCTCCACAAACTTTAAGGGCTTGCTCAGTAGACGAAACTGAACAACACAAAATTTCAGCACAGTCGCTAGCCGGGAAGTGGATCAAATTTAATTTGCAAGATTTGATGACAAACATCGGGACAGGTGAAACGAAATAAAAGCTTGTAAAATACTAGACACTTGTTTCGGATTTCACATTATACTAGCTGTGCTCCGCGGTTTCACCCGCGTTTTTCTCGTTTCCGTGGAAATACCGAGATAAAATATTGCCTATGATTGCCTCCCTCAATAAATGGACTATTTAATATTTAAACAGTTTTCATATCAGATCAGTATTTCCCAAGATTACCGCGTTCATAAATGTATTTGTTATACTCTTCAAAGATCTTATACTTACAATCATCAACAAATATATTTCGAAAAAGATTATTACAGGATTTTATGTTGATAAAAAACTCTATGGCCCATAATACTCATTAATAGGTACCAACTCTTAACATCTTACACACGTGATAACTTTTAAACGAAATATCCGATTGAGATGAAACAAAAAGTATTTTACTTTTACATAAATACTCTTGATAATATAATGCTTAATTTTGATAAAGATTAACATTACGATACATATTTAACGTAGATTTTTTTTCTTCAGACGATTTAATAATTATTTTGAACACAAAATCGGTTATTGTGATTAAACCATGATAGCTAGATATATGTTCTCGCGGACTTTTTTGTAGGTCTTAATGGGATCTACAAACCCGTAGTACATCATTTTCTTCTATTGTCAATAGTTTTTGCAGCGCACGCAAAAATAGGTTTTCGATTTTACACCTTGTGTTATAAAATAGCAATTTTATTACGTAACCCTAATTTTGAAAAAAAAAACTTATAGCCTTCCTCGATAAATGGACTACCCAACACTGAAAGAATCATTCAAATCTATCAATTATAGTATAGATTAAAACTAAAGTTGTGGAGGTTAGTGGAATTACCGACTAACTTTATAGTTATTCCTTTGTCACTCCAGGTAGTGATCTGCACGTCATCGGTTTTGAAACGGATCCTGGAAGAAGAGCTATTGTCTATGAGTAACCTAAACGTACTCATTGTGGACAGCTGTCATCTAATATACAGAGACGAGGACTTGAGATATGTGAGTATAATTCTTTATGATCAGGGCTTTACTATGGCGTGTTTATTTATTTAGGATCGCCAACATTACAGGCACTGGGAATTTACATAGGTAATCATTTTATATACTATTCAAGTGCTGCAACACTTACAGACAATCACTACATTAATAGAGAACATCAGATTTTAAAACACATAAACATATAAAATCAGTAATTAAGTTCATTTTCAATTCAATACATCAAGGAGAAAATTAATAATTAATAAAAATAAAAATTATGTCAGCAATAATAACAACACAAAAACACAGAACAAGAAATATAAATGGGAATTGATAGTTAGGTACATTACAATAGATAAATACGTGAATGTCAAATTGGATTTAATAATTGAATTTTTAAATGATTGAGTTAAATAATTTAAATAATTGAACTATTGAGTGTTAGGCCTCATTTACGGAGACGCGGAGCGTCTCGCGGCGCGTCGGACGTTTTTTCAAAAGTGCGTTGTTCAATTGAAATATGATATATGTAAAAGTCATAGAACAAAAGTTGTTTATGAGATTAGTAATATAGTCCAGTAGCCCGAAACACGTAATGAAAACCGTAACGATATCGTAGCGATTTAGTCGTTTAGAACATTTCCGTATTCACATCCATCAATCGAGTTTGGACGACACCCATTTTAAAGTCGTTTGAAATTCGTCGATTTAAAAAAAAATCTGTATTACATTATCCTGGTAGAATACTTATTAATGTAACTGGTAATAAGTCGATAGATCGTGAATACCGCTTTTGGATTATTTCACTACCGACATTGTGCTCACATGATAGAAGCAACAAGTAATATGTAACCAAGCATTATATGTAACACATAATATGATTTAAAAGAGTGTCCATGGAGTTTCTTGCACGTTCTTCTCCATAGAGACCTACTCTTTGGAACGTGCAATTTAGCTTCACTTTTCTTGGACTGACCGACATTTGACTATTCAAAAGTGCCTGTAAATGGTCTATTTGAAATAAATGCTTTGATTTGATTTGATTTGGATAGGACTACGATCGAACGACTATAAAACTTCAACGATATTTGGCTTGTTTGATTTAAATTGTATGATTAAAAACGATTAGGCATTTCATGACTCGAAGCCAAGCTCGAACATGCAAAAAACCCTAAATTATATCATTTCTATTTATTCCACAGATAATGAAAGCCTATAAGCAGTGTCCCCAAGATCACCAGCCAACTATTCTAGCGCTTACCTACCCACTTTTCACTTCAAACAAAAAAGACGAGGTGAAAGACGACTCGCAAACAAAAGACGAATCTCCACCGAGAGAGAAAGAGATAGAAGATGAAGATCGTGTGAGGAGGAAAGAGACGCAAGATGCTCAGGCGCTGTTGAGGAAGAAGGATGGAGAATCAGATAAGTGTGCGGATGAGAAAGATACAGATGATTCGTCAGGTCAGGAAGGTTTACTTTTTAGGGTTCCGTAGCCAAATGGCAAAAAACGGAACCCTTATAGATTCGTCATGTCTGTCTGTCTGTCTGTCTGTCTGTTTGTCTGTCTGTCTGTCTGTCTGTCTGTCTGTCTGTCTGTCCGTCCGTATGTCACAGCCACTTTTTTCCGAAACTATAAGAGCTGTACTGTTGAAACTTTGTAAGTAGATGTATTCTGTGAACCGCTTTAAGATTTTCATACAAAAATAGAAAAAAAGCAATAAATTTTGGGGGTCCCCATACATAGAACTGAAACTCAATTTTTTTTTTTTCATCAAACCCATGCGTGTTGGGTATCTATGGATAGGTCTTCAAAAATGATACTGAGGTTTCTAATATCATTTTTTTCTAAACTGAATAGTTTGCGCGAGAGACACTTCCAAAGTGGTAAAATGTGTCCCCCCCCCTCTAACTTCCAAGATAAGAGAATGATAAAACTAAAAAAAATATATGATGTACATTACTATAAAAACTACCAACGAAAATTGGTTTGAACGAAATCCAGTAAGTAGTTTTTTTTTAATGCGTCATAAACCGAAAAAAATACACGATTATTAAAACATCGATCAAAGTTACAACACATTACAAGAACTTTTATATTATGTTACTAGCTGCTACGGAACCCTTCATGGGCGAGTCCGACTCGCACTTGGCCGGTTTGTATTACTGACTAGCTAATCGTCAAATGACTAACTACCTACCCACCCTACCTGACCCTACATATCCTACGTACCCTGCCTGCCTTACCTTTCCATACTTGCCCTATCTACCCTACCTACCGTGTTGTGATTCCTGACCCGACCACGACATGGAACGGAGATTTCACTATGGCACAAAATGGTTATTTTAATTGTGTTTTATTGTGCCACTTGTCCCAGGAATTTGTGCCTTGTACTTTTTGAGTAATAAGAGTACGATTGTGGTCGGGCTGGGGATCACGGTTCCTGACCCGACCACAACCAGATCCAGACCATGTTATCCCGCGCATGAGAAATTTGAAATGGACGACAACCATTCGTGTTTATGGTTTGCGCACGTAATGGCTTGACCTATTAATAAATAGACAGGGCAACATTTTTAGGGTTCCGTAGCCAAATGGCAAAAAACGGAACCCTTATAGATTTGTCATGTCTGTCTGTCTGTCTGTCTGTCTGTCTGCCACTTTTTTCCGAAACTATAAGAGCTATATAGTTGAAATTTTGTAAGTAAATGTATTCTGTGAGCCGCATTAAGATTTTCACACAAAAATTGAAAAAAAGCAATAAATTTTGGGGGTCCCTATACTTAGAACTGAAACTCAAAATTTTTTTTTCCATCAAACTCATGAGTGTGGGGTATCTATGGATAGGTCTTTAAAAATGATACTGAGGTTTCTAATATCATTTTTTTCTAAACTGAATAGTTTGCGCGAGAGACACTTCCAAAGTGGTAAAATGTGTGTCCCCGCCCCCCTCTAACTTCTAAAATAAGAGAATGATAAAACTAAAAAAAATATATGATGTACATTACTATAAAAACTACCAACGAAAATTGGTTTAAACGAAATCTAGTAAGTAGTTTTTTTTTTAATGCGTCATAAATCGAAAAATACACTATTATTAAAACATCGATCAAAGTTACAACACATTACAAGAACTTTTATATTATGTTACTTGCTGCTACGGAACCCTTCATGGACGAGTCCGACTCGCACTTGGCCGGTTTTTAATATATATTTTTTTTCGTGTATTGTGTTTCGTATTTTTAAAGTGGTTCAATTGATTCTGCTCGTTATTCTGATCAAAAACCCGAAAAGGGTTTTGCGCAATTAACGTTGCACATCTCTTTCGATCTATTTAGCTGCTCCGGGTAAAAATAATTTCGCCGCCCTTTCAATACACAAAATCATATAAGTCTTAAGTCTTAAATATGTCGTTTTAAATATTTCCACTATCCAACCTGAAGTAGGTTGGAAGGTGGCACATAAAATTCTTAACCTGCCAACTTGGGTGTGGACGGCTAATGGCTAGGTTGGAAGATAGGGATAAGTCAGTTTTGCCGCCCCTCATTTTTTGCCGCACTGAGCAAATGCCTGGCTTGCCCCCCCTTAGATCGGACCCTGTCTCTATATCTCATTTTCTAAACATAATTTACTTTCCAGGAGCGTTACCACGTATGACAGTAACAAAATACGAAGAGATGGGCCTCTATGAGAACGTAGATGACTTTGACATGTACGAGAAGCTGGAGTGGAAGATCGAAGAGCTGGAGCAGGAGCTGTGCTGTCAGATGGACCTGGCTGAGGACATCGATGGGGGGAAGAGGTGAGTACAAACCCCACCCCGTTCCTTTTTGCCTTTCGTACCGGGGCCGAGCTTTCCTTTCGGATATCCCTGGCCCCAGTAGGCTGCGACCCAGCTGGGCCCCTGCTGTTGCTGACAACTCCTTGAGGCGCGCGGGAACAGTGCGCGCCGTCGACGACTTGGGCTCGGTCCGAACAGTTACCGGACGGTCGGACAGTGAGCTTACAGGTCAGCTGAGCGCGTCCAATGACAGTAGTCGGCGTTGCGTACTAACTACCTACAGGTCATTGGACGCGCTCAGCTGACGTTTTCTTAAAGAAATTAATTTCGTGCATGCGTAAATTAATACGATTTTAAAAAAAACGGTACTTTATTTTTTAATTTTATCGTTACAAATCGATAGTGTTCCATGTACTCGATCGAATCTGTACGGGATTAAAACATCAAAATTTAGCGGTGTATAAATAATAATAATAATTAAAAAAATGTTTTTATTTTGTTCCCAGAATATCTTCATCAGCGAAACCACGGGAGCTAATAATCGAATACTCAGCGCGCCCCTTAGACGATCAGCTACCCCCCATTTACTTAGAGCTAGAAAAATATATGAGAGACACTGTCCAGGACGCTTTGGACTTCATCGAGGATCATCGGTAAGTGTTGTGAGGAGAAGACGTTATTAAAAGGCTTCTAAATAAAAAAAAAAGAAATTCCTATTTACCTTGGTCACGCCATCACGCGTGAACGGCTGGATCGATTCGCTAATTATTTTTTTTTGATGTGTTTGGTATTGTCAGGAGAAGGTTTTTGTGGAAAAAAAAATTGGGTAGAGTAGGGTAGGGCAGGGTAGTGTAGGGTATAGTAGGGTAGGTTAGAGTAGGGTATCGTAGGGTGGAGTGGTGAAGAGCGGGAGCGAAGCCGCGCGGGAAAAAGCTACTCTATCTTTATATATATATAATTCTTCTGTGAGTGTGTATGTCACTGAACTTCTCTCAAACGACTGGACCGATTTTGATGAAATTTTTTGTGTGTGTTCAAGGGGATCTGGGAATGGTTTAGATTCACAATTTTCACGCGAGCGAAGCCGCTGGCAGAAGCTAGTATATATATAAAAATGAATCCCTATTTCCCTTGGTCACGCCATCACGCGTGAACGGCTGGACCGATTTCGCTAATTCTTATTTTGTTGTGTTCGTTATTGTGAGGAGAAGGTTCTTATGGAAAAAAAATGAAAATTAGGGTAGTGTAGGGTAGAGTAAAGTAGTGTAGTGTAGGGTAGAGTAGGGTAGTTTAGGGTAGGTAGGTTATCATTTATCAACATAACTATTAGGCGGTGCGAAGTTCGACGGGTCAGCTAGTATGTTATACATATATATGACTTTTTTCACTATAATATGTCAGATATTCTAAATGGTTTTGATTTTCGTTTCGATTACAGCCACGACCCTACAGAGATATACGGGGACGAGATGTACGACGAATTCATGAGCATTCCACACCCCACCATCGACCCTAAGAATATATTTAAACAGTTTTTATACGTTTTGGAGCAATTGGGTAAGTTTTTTTTAAGCTATTGCATGCTTCTATCGCGGGCCTTGAGCGTGGAGACCGAATCCAGAAATTCCGTAACGAAAATAACCTAACACCCCCCACTCATTTGTTTTTTGAGCGAGGTGACCGATAAGAAAACAAATGAGTAAACAATCAATCAAAATTCAATTCAATGTGTGAAAGTGTAACTTCGATTAATATCAAAGAAAAAAAAAACAAAGGAAAAAAATACTGCATAAATAAAATAAATAAATAATTATAATTGCATAAGTTGATAAAAAAATGCAATGCAATAGCTTTACCGCGGCAGTCCCCGAGTGCCACACGTCTTTTTTTGTTATGGACTAGCTTTTGCCCGCAGCTTCGCCCGCGTAAATGAAATATAGCCCTTTCGCCCATCGCGGCGACCTCACATCAGCGTCCGGTACAGATACCGGTACGGATCTTGAGCGCTGGCTTCAAGTTGCGCAGAAGTAAAATATTCGGTCTCTTTAGTGGTACGAAGTGAGACGCGGTGGCGGGGAGTGTCAGTGGTTGGCTCGCCAATATATGGAATGCGCAAAGCGATCCCCACTCTGACATTGAGCGCTCAAGATTCGTGCCGGTACCTATACATGTTCCACAGATACTCTGAATTTACCCGATCTTGTGTATAAAGGGAACGATAGAATCTGCAAACTGAACAAACATAAAGATTAACTAGCTTTTGCCCGCAGCTTCGCCCGTGTACATAAAATATAGCCTATGTCATCTATACATATAAATATAATAAAGAGGTAAAGTTTGTTATTTTGTTTGTAGAAGATAATCTCTGGAAGTACTGGTCCGATTGCTAAAATTTTTTCACCGTTAGAAAGCTGCTTTATTCCTGAGTGACATAGGTTATATTTTATGTACGCGGGCGAAGCCGCTGGCAAAAGCTAGTTCAGGAATAAAGCAGCTTTCTATCGGTGAAAAATTTTACCAATCGGACCAGTATTTTCAAAGATTACCTCTCACAAACAAAAAAACAAACTACCTCTTCATTATATTAGTGTAGATGTTCTTTATTGTATACCACAAACAAAAACTTCAGGACATTACATATATAATAATACATTAATAAAAAAAAAAAGACGTGTGGCACTCGGGGACTGCCGCGGTAAAGCTATTGCATAGCATTTTTTATCAACTTATTTAGCAATTATAATTATTTATTTATTTTATTAATGCAGTATTTTTTTTCTTTGATATTAATTGAAATTACACTTTTTGAGCGTGGTGACCGATAAGAAAACAAATGAGTGGGGGGGTGTTAGGTTATTTTCGTTACGAAATTTCTGGATTCGGTCTCCACGCTCAAGGCCCGCGATAGAAGCTATGCAATAGCTTAACAAGTGTACAATGGGCGGTCTTATCGCCATCGCAACGTCTTACAGACAACCTTATATTTCATTCCTTCTTCTCAGGGCCGTACGCAGCCGATAAAGCAGCTGTTTGCCTACTCACAAGGCTAGAAAAACTAAAAATCAAAATACCGTACGAAAGACATTTTATCCTAATGTGCCTATGTACCACAGTCTTCATAAAAATACGATGTTACACTGAATTATTGTTCGATAAAATTGAAGACGAATGGGAACGAATCAAGACATTCTCGTCACCAAAAATCATGAGATTCGCCGAAATCCTAGAGAAATTTAAACCTCCGGATACTAAAAGTCAGATACTTAGAAACGATAGTGCCAGTATCCGGACGGATACTAAAGATGATAACGAAACTAGTGCTGCGTGTGAATCTGGCAACAAAGAAAGCATAAAAAAAATGTTGAACGATATCGAAGAATGTGATTTCACGAGCTTAGGCAACAAAATACAAGATAAAGTTAATACTTACGAATCTAATTTAAAAGATTTGGACTCGCCCACCGATGATAACTCTGTTAGCAGCACTATTCCGGATACTCCAAGCCGGACGGATACTGAGAACATAACTGAAAGCATCACTGATACTCCAAATACCCCATCGAATAATGCCGTAAGTGAGACGGATATTACAGAGAAGGTCGAATACTCGACAAAAAAGACGGATACTCAAACGGATACTCGTGTTAGCGGTATGGATTGTCGTGGCAATGAGATTGTGGTGCACCAAAGAGGGCTGATTGGATTTACAAGACGATCTGGATATAGACTGAGGTAAAGCATTGTTTCTTTATTTATTTAAACTTCATGTTGGCAGGCCTGTTGGTCTAGTGGTTAGTGACCCTGACTGCTATGCCGGAGGTTCTGGGTTCGATTCCCACCCAGGACAAATGTTTGTGTGATGAGCACGATCATTTGTTCTGTCTGGGTGTAATTTATCTATAATATGTATGTATTTAGAAATATATAAGTATGTTTATCAGTTGTCTAGTATTCATAACACAAGCTCTGCTTAGCTTGAGACTAGACGGCGTTGTGTGATAGTTGTGGAATATTATATTATATGTACAGTAGTGGTACATAGGCGGACTTAATGCAACAAGGCATTCACTACCAGTCAACCTTTGGGTTAAAAAAGACAACATGTTGTCTTCATCTAATGTTAGAACAACGAAATCTTGAAGATTTGTTTTGGATAAATGAATTGTGCTTTAAAATAAAATAAAAAATTTACAAAAAAAAAAAATATATAACCGACTTCAATGTTACAAAAACACTGAAAAGTACAAAATAAATTTAATTTCGGAAGTCGGTGTTTCTTTATTAGTTCGGTCTGTTAGTTATTTAACACCGACTTCTGAAATTAAAGTTATTTTATACTATTCAGTGTTTTTTAACATTGAAGTCGGTTGTATTTTTTTATGTAAAAAGTTTTTTATTTTACACTTTTAGTTATGGTACCACCACTAAAAAGTAGGTACCCCTCAGACAAACTAAATTAAATACTTTATAGCCAGAGAGCATCTCATAACGATTCTAATAATCCCAAACACGGTTAGATTACATTAACTTCTGGCTTCATCATCAGATCAGTCTGATACATCCCGTCCTCCTTTTCCTTCAGCCAGTCATCGACTACACGTATAAACAGCAGTTTTACTTGTTACAATTACGACAATTCTGCTGTGATCCTATGAGGAGTTCTGTGCCATATCTTCGAAGTTCATGATCAAATCATAACAATATTTCCATGGGACCAACTTAGAAGCATAACCTTTCAATCAAAAAAAGAATTTTCAAAATCGGTCCACAATTGACGGAGATATCGGTGAACATATAAAAAAAACATACATTCAGCCAAACAGAACCTCCTCCTTTTCGAAGTCGGTTAAAAAGACAACACTCTTTATCTCATGTCAGAACTAGTTTGTTATCCTGCCTTATGTTAGAACAACGAAATCATGAAGATTTGTTTTTGATAAATAAGTTATGAAAATTGAGATGAACTAATGCTTGACTGCGATCCCACCTGATGGTAAGTAGCGATGCAATCTTTGATGGTGAGGCGCACTAGTTTATTAAGAGCCTATTCACACTAGCCTTGAAGACACCCAAATTATAATCGGTTGGGAAGACCGCAGCAGGCGGACTGTTCCAGTCCTTCGACGTACGCGGTATAAAGGTGAAACGCTTAGTCCGGACCGTAGAGTTTCTACAATGTAAGATAATAAGTTGTTGTTTATGATGTTAGTAACATAGTACTATGTTTATCTTATAGGGGTAGAACTCGTTTACAAAGAAACAATGCGGCCAGAGCGTTACAAATGCAACAGAATCCAGACGCGTTGTGTGGCATCGTGTATATGAAGGAACCGCTCATTGCGAAGATCATGTTCGCGATTATGGTGGTAAGTGATGATTTTGCAGCATTTTTAGGGTTCAGTAGCTAAATGGCAAAAAACGGAACCCTTATAGATTCGTCATGTCTGTCTGTCTGTCCGTCCGTATGTCACAGCCACTTTTTTCCGAAACTATAAGAGCTATACTGTTGAAACTTCGTAAGTAGATGTATTCTGTGAACCGCTTTAAGATTTTCACACAAAAATAGAAAAAAAGTACTAAATTTTGGGGGTCCCCATACTTAGAACTGAAACTGAATTTTTTTTTTTTTCATCAAACTCATACGTGTGGGGTATCAATGGATAGGTCTTCAAAAATGATATTGAGGTTTCTAATATCATTTTTTTCTAAATTGAATAGTATACGCGAGAGACACTTCCAAAGTGGTAAAATGTGTGTCCCCCCCCCCTGTAACTTCTAAAATAAGAGAATGATAAAACTAAAAAAAATATTTGATGTACATTACTATAAAAACTCCCAAGGAAAATTGGTTTGAACGAAATCTAGTAAGTAGTTTTTTTTTTAAATGCGTCATAAATCGAATAAAATACACTATTATTAAAACATCGATCAAAGTTACAACACATTACAAGAACTTTTATATTATGTTACTTGCTGCTACGGAACCCTTCATGGGCGAGTCCGACTTGCACTTGGCCGGTTTTTTTTTTTGAGGTGTAGTTTATCCAACTACATAGTGGGCTTGTGACGACGAGTTATAGGTAGCTTACCGTTCGAACCGAGCCCGAGTCGTCGATGGAGCGTAGGGTTCCACGTGCGTCTCAAAGAGATGTCAGCAAAGCCGTTGGGGCGCAGGCCGAAGCCCACTGGATCCATAAGTTAACTTCTGAAAAGGAAAGCTGCAGCAGTAAAAGTATGACACGTCTTCCCGTTCCACCTCAGAGCCGGAGAAGTCATATGATTTCCCATCTCATAGTAAAAGGCCATTCAACTTTTTACCCGACTACGGCAAAGCCAAAGGAGGGTATGTGAGTATGTTCATCTGTTCCCTCATAGCTCCTAATTTAAAAAACGGAATTAAGACATAAAGCTATCTTGAATCAACGTTTATCGTGATCCTTTATATCTTTTAGTAATGAAAAACAGTTCGTTGTTTGTTTTTAAGGTACTTACGCGTACGTAGAGATATTCCGAAAAAGTCAATGACGGTTATTTTTTTCTTATCTGTCGCCTACATTAGCAGTAACTTCTTTCACAGGATATGTCCCGATGTAACGAGCGTCTCAGTTACATTTCCGCTCAGTACTGTGCTACGGAAAATCCCGCGGATCCCGGGACTGAACCGCGGGAATGTCAGCGACAAGGGAAGCGTCAGGAAGACGTGTTGAAGAAGTGAGTACCACCTAGTAAATATAGCTGACCTTGTAAATACTTTTTCAATACCACCTACTCGAAAAACCGCTCCTACCCCTACCGGTCTTAGGCACGCAATTTAATGTTTTTCGCACTAGTGCGGAAAAGTGCGCGAGTTCGCCCCTGCCTATCAGGCTGGGCGCTAAGTGACCCCCACGAGTCACCGGGCAGCCCCTGTTTATTAAGCTATTGCATAGCTTCTATCGCGGGCTTTGACCGTGGAGACCGAATCCAGAAATTCCGTAACGAAAATAACCAAACGTACCCCACTAATTTGTTTTCTTATCGGTAACCACGCTCAAAAAGTGTAACTTCAATTAATATCAAAGAAAAAAAAAATAAAGGAAAAAAAAATACTGCATAAATAAAATAAATAAATAATGATAATTGTATAAGTTGATAAAAATGCTATGCGATAGCTTTACCGCGGCAGTCCCCGAGTGCCACACGGTATTTTTAGTTCTTCGTAAGTGTTTTGAAAAATGTAGTTTGATACATGTGGAAATTTGTCAATACAGCACTCGGGTCTGTGACACCCTCGCCTGCGGTTCGGGGGAATTTCGCCTCGGTCGCAATGACAAAGTTCCTCCACTTGTAGCAAAATGTAATGGAAGAGAATGTCCATTAGGGGCTGTTCAAGTATTACGTAAGCAGATTTTTTGCAAATATTAACTCCCTCCTCCCCCTTGTCAGCAAAAGTAAGCAAAGCTCTAACCCCCTCCCCCCATGCTAACGTAAACATTGGTACAAGTATTTGTCAATGTGTTGGCTTCGTTATTAATTTATGAGCACCAGTTGTAAGTCTACAACTAAGGAATAGGCTTGAAATAAAGGAAAAAAAACAAACTTCATTTAAAATTTTGACAATAATTTAAATTAACAGTCCTGAGTCCATGATACAGGAATCCATGACTCTAAATCTTCAACGATATTGGATGTTTGCTGGTCAGTGATGTGTTTCTGCTCACTTTCTTGTGATTTTGAAACATCGAGATCGTTCTCTTAAAAAACTAAGAAAAATATAGACTGCTGACGTAATCACCATCTAGACTCCCCTATCCCCCATGTCATCAAAAATAAGCAACGCTAAAACCACCCCACCCCCCTATAGTGCTTACGTAATACTTGAATGGCCCCAAAAACACACAAAAACACAACTTGTCAATTTTGTTCAGAAAAAGTTTATAACCAGTGCGTTATTTTTTTTTTGGTGGTTCAATGTATGGAACAGAACCTTATTGTTTACTAACTTCAGTCTGCGGTTTTGCCCGTGTGCATGTAAACTTTATCCATACAATAGTGTAGTTTCCAGGGTCAAAATAATTACATTTTATTTAGTCCGTATTTTAGATTATAAAAAAATTTTGGACACGTATTTTTTTCTTTTTTCGATTAAACAATAAATAACAAAGATATAGCCCATTAAAGTTACGTGTGACGTCACTCCGTGCGAAATGTAGCATGGCGTGACGTCACACGTAACTTTAATGGGTTTTTTACTTTACTTCCTTGTCATTTTTGGTTTAATTTACAAAAAAAAAATACGTGTCCCTTATTTTTTAATAATCTAAAAGACGGACAAATTACATTTTTTACGGCAACTGGCCTATTCATCCCTTTCGGGTGCAACATCGCGGTCATTTCTGCCTGATCACTTAAAAACATTTTTGCTTGAATCCTGCGGCGCGGCGCTAAACCAAACCCTTTTAAGTTTGCGTTTCGAGTGCAAGCAAAAATGAACTTAGCGTTAAAACTCTCGGATCGTGGGGTCCGAGTGCTCACAAGTTGTTCAAAGATCTGTCGAAACGTCTAGTTGACACTTCGCATGACCCAAGGGCTGGCTTTTACCTCGGACAGAGGATAAGCATTGCCATACAGCGTGGCAATGCCGCCAGTCTTTTGGGCACATTACCAGTCGACAGCGATGTGGAAGAGTTTTTTGACGCCATATTTTAGTTAGTTGTAATTAGCCTAGGCTTATTTCTTATGTCTTAGTATTGTTTCCGCACTTAGTCCTATGCGGCCCATTGTACGTGGGCCATAGCGGCCATAACCTTGGGTGGGCTTATTCCAACCAGCCCACCTCTCTCCAGAAGCAGATTAGGCCTCTCAGGTTTTTCAGGGCATCTATAAGGGAATTCGGGGATCCTATGGTTCGTGTGCGTATTTCGGTGACACCTGTGCAGTCTAGGAGCACATGCGCGACTGTCTCCTCCCCCTCCAAGCATGCTCTGCACAGGGGACTGTCTGTGATGCCTATTGTGTGGAGGTGCTTATTCAGTGTGCAGTGCCCGGTGATGGTCCCCGTCACCAGGCGCAGGCCGCCTCTGTTTATTCTTAAAAGTTTTTTGGTGAGGTCTTTATCGAGGTGTGGTAGGGCCTCCTTGGCCTGCCTGCATCCCGATGTCGAGGACCACCAGCGTTCCGCTTGTATCTGTGTGTGACGAGACGATTTGTCATGATTGAGAAGCGTAGACCTTTTTTTATTTTTAATTTACTGTAATTATAGTTTTTAGTTGTGTTAGAAAAGAATAGAATAGAAAAACTTTCATTCGGTACAGACACAGCACAACGATTACATTTATACACAAACTAAATAAAAGTACAAAGCACGCCGAGCGTGCCCGCACCGAAAGGGTGACCACCTCAGCATTTGCTGGACGTAAGACACCCAGCGCTGGTTTTCAGTTGGCACCCCGCAGTGACGCACGGACTAGGGTAAAGCATGTATATATACTCATAAGTGTAATAGATATTGATTTAGTGTACCTACGGGTGTAAAATTTTATTTAAATAAAATACATAAATAACTATTTGATAAATAAAAAGTAACAACACAATATTATAAAATAAAATTTGTGCCTCATTGAATAAAACGATAAAACTATAAAATAACTTAGTACCCACAATACTCCGATAAAAAAACATCAGCCGACGCGCGGCGCGATGTTCAACGCTATGATAATGAGCCACCGCTGCCCCGGCCCGGCAATTAGCCGTCACCTAGGGCTAATACTGTTACATACACATAAGTTAAATTGATTTAAATAAAATAAAGACTTAGCGTTGGTCTGGAGGAAGTGTCTTTGAAAATCTTTTCTTATTATCTTTCCACAGGTTTCGAATGCACGAGTGTAACTTGTTGCTAGCAACCTCGGCGTTAGAAGAGGGCATTGACTTACCTCGATGTAACCTCGTTTTGAGATGGGATGTGCCTGTTTCGTAAGTATTTGCTTTTTTAATTATATTTAGGCTCGCGCTTGACCATTATCTCCTGATAGTATGTGTTGATGGTTTTGCTCGGTTAACTACAAAAAAGCAACCAATCAAAACCTAGGCTATAGTTCATTTGTTTAGGTAATTAACTAAATGTACAGTTGCCACAACGTATCTTGAGCGTCTATGACGCGATGGCGTGGCGGGCCAATCACTGACACACCCGCCCCCGCGTCTCACTTCGCACCACTAAAGAGACCGAATATTTGACTTCTGCGCAACCGCTCAAGATACTTTGTGGCCACTGTAAACAATCTTAACTTTTATCAAAAAAATTGTTTAAAAATGTTTACAATTAGGTGTTTACCTAAACCGAAGTTATGTAATTAACTGAATTTAAATAATCTTTGTATGTCTTTTATACGATTTATCTTTATAATTCTTCTGTGAGTGTGTATGTCACTGAAATTCTCTCAAACGACAGGACCGATTTTGATGAAATTTTTTGTGTGTGTTCAAGGGGATCTGGGAATGGTTTAGATTCACAATTTTGTCCGCTGGACAATGTTTTTTTAATTAATTTTTAATTTATTAGTAGTTGTTGATTTTGGAATGTTTTACATTGGATCCGACAGACGGCGCTACCATTGCAGTGTCAAATTTTAAATAATATTCGAATTTTAATTTTAGTCTGTCCCGACAGTTAGCGCTGCGATGAAATTAGAAAAAAAGTTTCTATATATATAAAAGAAAGTCGTGTTAGTTACACTATTTATAACTCAAGAACGGCAGAACAGATTTGGCTGAAAATTGGTGGGGAGGTAGCTAAGAACCAGGAGAAGGACATAGGATACTTTTTTTTTTTTTTAGGGTTGAGTAGAGTAGGGTAGAGTAGGGTATAGTAGGGTAGAGTAGAGTGGAGTAGGGTAGGGTAGAGTAGGGTAGGGTAGAGTAGGGTAGAGTAGGGTAGAGTAGAGTAGAGTAGGGTAGAGTAGAGTAGAGTAGGGTAGAGTAGAGTAGGGTAGAGTAGGGTAGGGTAGAGTAGGGTAGAGTAGAGTAGAGTAGGGTAGGGTAGAGTAGGGTATAGTAGGCTGAAGTAGGGAAGAGCGGGAGCGAAGCCGCGGGCAAAAGCTAGTTTTAAATAAAAAGACATATCACGATTGTTTACATTTAGTTAACTACATAAACAAATGGAGATCTCAACATATCCATAACATGTAACCGATATATTGGTAATACATAATATGATTGAAAAGAGTGTCCATGGAGTTTCTTGCACATTCTTCTCCATAGAGATCTACGCTTTGGAACGTGCAATTTAGCTTCACTTTTCTGACTTCTAGATATTTCAAAAGTGCTTAGTAAATGATCTGTTTGAAATATAAAAACTTAAAAAAAAATATATATATAACCGACTTCACTAAAAAAAACACTAAAACGATCAAAATAATTTTTATTTCGGAAGTCGGTGTTTTTCGTTATTGTTAGTTCCGAACTTCGACTCCGACTTCCGAAATTAAAATTATTTTGATCGTTTTAGTGTTTTTTTTTAGGTAAAGCCGGTTATATTAAAAAAAAAAAAGTTTTTTATTTTACACTTTTTAGTTGTAATACACTTACAGCCAGAGTACCTTTTTCTCATGACAATTCCAATTACCTCAAACCCTGCTAGAAGACATCATTTTATTATGGTTTTCCCGTCTCTAAAATGCTTTGAATCTTTGAATAAAATCCTTGATTAGGATGGACAAGATCAATAATATGAAGCATCAGGCAGGTTAGTTAGCGTCTTCACAGACCAGCAGCTTTTCCAAGCTTTTTAGATCTCAAACGTGTGTTGTATTAATTCGCTTGTTTTTCCGTACAGCTACCGCTCCTACGGCCTCTGCCGCGGCCGAGCTCGCGCGACTCGATCGACAGCAGCGCTCTTATGTAGCAACAATACTGAAACGACAGAGATGTTACTTCATAACGTTGCCACTTATAGAGAGCTGGACCAGGTAGGAAACGGTTTAGGGTGAGTTGCACCATTCAACTATAACGATAACGAAACCATAACCAGACGTGAAACGGCCTCCTATTGGTCAATTCGACGATTTGACAACTGTTAACGGCTTTGTTATCGTTATAGATAAATGGTGCAACTCACCCTTAATAAATGTGTTCGGGCGTCGTCGGCTGCCTTCGTTACTCGTCGGGCTGCTGCGCGGGCGTAGTCACGGGCCCTAGCGAGAACAACCGACCGCGGGTCTTATGAGTTCTAATTCTAATCACTATTACTGATTGGAGCAGTGGTGGCCGAGTGGTGGGCGCAATTTATTGCATCACCACTGCTCTCAAAACGGTGAAGGAAAACATCGTGAGGAAACCGGCATGGGCTAGAACCAAAAATTTGAAGACGTGACATTCACCAACCCGCACAGGGGCCGCGTGGTGGATTATGGCCCATTCCCTCTCCTAGAGAGGAGGCCTGAGTCCCAGCAGTAGGAATTTTAAAAAGGCTGATGATTTTCAGTTAAATTATATTTTTGAAAAAAAAAAAAGCTTAAGCTCGTTGGGAAAAATTTTAGGCAGATGATTAGGCTGCTAAATGACCTACTCTTCCTCTATTACAGATAATAAGCAGAAAATGCGGCTGTGGCATACAGGACGAGCCTCCTCAAGTTGAAGAAGATCACGCTGATGCGTTCACAAACTTCATTAAACCTTATTCTCCTAATGACAACGCAACTAACTTTAATACAAACAAAAATAGTCAAATAGTTAACTTCGAAGATACTGCTAAGGCTAAAGATGGTATCATAACTAAACTAGAATCAGTTAATGATAATAACACTAACTTAAAAGCTAAAAAAAGAAAGAAATCTAAAAACAAAAACAAAGATGTTATAAAAGACACTACTACTAACAAAATTAGTGAGAAACTCGATAAAGATGTTAGTAAACTAGTTATAGATGAAAATATTGATATAAATAAAGATATATGTGTAGATAATGGTACTAGTAACAATGTTAATAACAATAAAAAAACGGAAAATAATTTAGAAGTTAATGATAATAGAAAGAACGTTAAAAATAAAAGCGTTAATGAAGCAATAGATATAGTTACTGACACGATTAACGATGTTAGTAACGCAATTAATACAGTCAGCGAGGCTATAAAGAAAGATGGAATTGATGATCTCATACACCAAATGGAAGATCTAACGACCATTGGTGGTTTAAATGTAGAAGTGATACAGCAGAATAGTGAGACTGGTGAAATAGAAGTGAATCTTGATAAGAAAGTCAAAGAAAATGATTCTAAATTAAATGTGGATGAAAATCAAGATGAAATAGAAAGTTCCAAAGAAAATATTGATAATATTCAAGACTGTAATAATGGTTTAAGTAGCCAAAATATTGAAAATCAATTTGATACTCCGAAAGTAATACCTATTGATGATACTAAGAATCTTGATACTCAAAAAGAAAGTGTTAGTGATAAAAATATTCAAAATCTGAACAATATTGATAATATTTTAGAACAATTAATTACTGATGATACTAAGAATCTAGATACACAAAATATAACTGCCGTAGACACGGAACGTGATATTCAAAGTTTAAATTTGAATCGTGACGATCAAAATTCAATTGTGAATCGTGACAATCAAAATTCAACCGTGAATCGTGATTCTCAAAATGGTTCTAAAGATAGTGTTTCCTGTGATAAGTGTCTTAGTATCAAACTTAATGGTGTATGTTTGTGTTCAAAAGTGGATTTGTACTATCAGCTATTAGCTAAATCTAATTTAAGTAGGACTGAAAGTAAGAAAAGTGTGAGTGAGTATGATACCTCGGCGACTGTGGATCTGAGTACGGCGATTGCGCTGATTAATAGGTGAGTTTATTGATGTATTAATCTATAATATGACCCGTTAAATTTTGATCGTTTTAATCCCGAGGAGGGTCGATCCGGTACATGAAACACTATCGATTTGTAAAGATAAAATTAAAAAATAAAGTACCTTTTTTTTCAAAACTCGTGTTAATTTACGCATGTACGAAATTAATTTCTTTAAGAAAACGTCAGCTGAGCAAGTGCAATGACCTGTAAGTAATTAGTACGCAACGCCGATTACTTAATAGGATATATTTTATAAAAGCACCCTTAAAGAGAGTATTTAGCGTGTTACCCTAAAGCATTCTCCTTTAAAGCTTGCAAAAATACTTTGTCTTCTCCTCAGATACTGCGGCAAATTACCCTCGGACACGTTCACCCGTCTGGCGCCCCAATGGTGGATGGAAGAAGTGCAGCTTCCAATCTCAGGCTCACAGGAGACCAGGACAGCTTACATCTGCACTTTACGCCTGCCTCTGAATTGTCCTGTCAAGTATAATATAGTGGTAAGTACTTGCACACCCCCTTTTTAGGGTTCCGTAGTCAACTAGGAACCCTTATAGTTTCGTCATGTCTGTCTGTCTGTCTGTCTGTCCGTCTGTCCGTCCTCGCTTAATCTCTGTGACCGTTAGCACTAGAAAGCTGAAATTTGGTACCAATTTGTATATCAATCACGCCGACAAAGTATATGATATAATTTCGGAAATAATCGCTCCAAAAGTAAAAAACAATGCGTCCCACTCTTACTTTTGAACCATAAGTTTAGATAATATGAAAAAAATCTGAAAAGTAGAACTTTATAAGGACTTTCTAGGAAAATTATTTTGAACTTGATGGAAAGAACAGTTTTTGTACAAAAAGACAAAAAGGTTCTACAAAATAATTTCTGGACTAAGTTTGTTGTATAGTCGTATAGGCAAGCATTTTTTTAAACTCATAAGTGGGTACACTTATTGTGACGGATGGAAAACTACGGAACCCTACACTGAGCGTGGCCCGACACGCTCTTGGCCGGTTTTTTTGGTTGGTGGGAAATTATTCCATACTAGATTCTGACGGCGTAGCGCGTGATATTAAAAAAATATTTTAAGGGAACATACTCTTGGGATATAAAGTATCCTATGTGTTAGTCTGATGTGATGTAATATAGTCTATCAGTGTACCAAGTTTCATCGAAATCCATTCAGTAGTTTTTGCGTGAAATGTTACTTTTTCAACACTTAGATCCATACATACTAACTTTTTTTTTATCTGTTACAAACTAGTACTTGACTGCGATCCCGCCTGATGGTAAGCAGTGATGCAATCGTTAATGGTGAGGCGCACTAGTTTATTAAGAGCCCATTCACTGTAGCCTTGAAGATACCTAAATTATAATCAA
Source organism: Mythimna albipuncta (assembly GCA_929112965.1). Taxonomy (NCBI): domain Eukaryota; kingdom Metazoa; phylum Arthropoda; class Insecta; order Lepidoptera; family Noctuidae; genus Mythimna; species Mythimna albipuncta. The sequence goes on along the minus strand of OV815985.1, from coordinate 4,888,614 downwards.
ACGGGAAGACCGCAGCAGGCAAATTGTTCTGGTACAGTCCTTCGATGTACGCGGTATAAATGATGAGGCGAAACGCTTAGTCCGGACCGTAGATGTTTCAACAACGTAACTTTCGCGTTTATAATTTTAGTAGCATCTTCAGCCGGTCTGAGTGGGGCGAGGGGGAATGTCAGAATTTTACTCACTAAAACTCAACCGTGTTCCTTCAGACCGGCCCTGGTTCAGGTTGTTGAACGGGGCGAGAGGGAATGAGAAACGGACACCTCCTCGTTAGGAAAATAGTGATTCATCAATGCAACTGACGTCGTGTCCTCCTCGTGTGGGAAATTGCAACTGTCGCCGTGTCCTCGTGTGGGCCAACGGTGGCAGCAACCTGGTGGAGGAATGGCAGGCGTCCACTTTCTTCTGCGAAGCAGTAATGCGAGCACAGGAGGTGGGTGAATCCGTGACGGAGATGGCATCCTCACGGCCCAGCCACCGTGTCCCCCCTATCCTACTACCAGAAACTGTAGGCGCGTCCTTTCGGATGACAAGCAATGTGTAGTTCGGCGTCTAGTACATGTTCGGACGGAGCCCAAGTCGTCACACCTCAGAAAAAGCAGTTCCTGGAAGCCCTAAACTCGTCCTTCCATTTCCAGGGTCACCCGATGCCGACAAGGGTGCTAGCCAGAAGAATTGTGGCGTTACAAGCTTGCAGAATACTGCACAAGTCCGGGGAGCTGGATAATCAGCTGATGCCCATAGGTGAGTTTCTTTAGTATAAGAATGTATGAAATTATGTGAGATAAATGTATGACTGTGTCTACTGTTTATTAAATAGGTATCAATTTAAAATTATAGCAGACCAACAGGCCATACAGGTACTGACCAGGGGTAATATATTATAAAAAAAAACGTGTCTTGTGTTTTTTTTTTTTTCGATGGGAAAAATCATCTTATGACAACCCCCGCTCTTGGGCGGAGCGGGAGATAGTGTCAGACTCTTACTGACTAAAAAACCCATCCCGTTCCTTCAAGCCTACATACCGGGGCTCGAGCGCCCTTTCGGATAACCCTGGCCCCAGTAGGCTTCGACCCGGCTGGGTCCCTGCTGTTGCTGACAACTCCTTGAGGCGCGCGGGAACAGCGCGCGCCGTCGACGACTTGGGCTTGGTCCGGACTGTTACCGGACGGCCGGACAGCGAGCTACCCATTGTTGGCACTGTCCGCAAGCCCGCGCCTACGGTGACGTGTCTTGTCTCAGATACAAGCTACCGATGAATATTTGTTTTCTATAGAACCAGTATGAAATCATTCACTCCCTGCGCATACGTAAACATTTTGTGTCTAGTAGCTTCCACTTACATATACTCATGACGATCAAAAAATATTCGGTGTCGGTAACTGCAACAAAAATAGGATAGTTTCCAGGGTCAAAATAATTACATGTTATTTCTGTGATGTAGGTAATTCTATATTTCTATATTTCAATAAGTGGGTATGTACAACCTTACATGTGTGAGGCAGTCTCTCAATAAATCTGTTACGCGATTGACGTGGTTTTACTGCAGCCGATTCCCCGGGGTTCCCAGTGTCCAGAGATTCCTCAGTGGCGACGAGGATGGGATTTCACGCGTGTAAAATTTATGTCGCGACCAGAAAGCTCTAAAGGTGCTGTGGATTTTTTTTTTTACTCGTGCGAACTGTGCGGTGTAAAGTTAAATAACGGACTTAAAATGGCGGTTGGAAAGATCGGTGCGTTCGACCTAACGAAAGACAATTGGGACACGTATGTGAATCGATTAGATCAATACTTTATTGCCAACAGTGTAAAAAGTGAATTAAAAGTCGCAACTTTAATTACAGTCGCAGGTAATAGTGCATATGAGTTAATGGTTAATTTATGCACACCCGTTAAACCATCCACAAAGACTTATTCGGAGTTAATAGCGGTAATGAAAGGACACTTAAACCCCAAACCGTGTATGCTCGCTGAGAGGTTCAAATTTCGGCAACGGATTCAAAAACCAGGTGAAAATATCGCGACGTACTTCTCGGAGCTTAAAAGACTGAGTAAAGATTGTTCTTTTACGGCGGACAGTTTAAAAGAAAATATGAGAGATCAATTTGTGTGCGGCTTGGTAAACGATGACATTCGGCAGAAGTTGTTTACTGAAGACGACAGCATCAGTATCGATGCTGAGGAATCTCTGGACACTGGGAACCCCGGGGAATCGGCTGCAGTAAAACCACGTCAATCGCGTAACAGATTTATTGAGAGACTGCCTCACACATGTAAGGTTGTACATACCCACTTATTGAAATATAGAAATATAGAATTACCTACATCACACCTCCACACTTAAACTTCTAGTAAATAACCAATATAGGAAGATATAAAACTAACTTTAACATTGACTAACATACTAACTTAACCTAATTATAACTAGACTTACTCTATGTACTATAATAATAATAACAATATATTCTTACATCTAATCGATCTCAAATCTAACCGGTTTCTTGCGAATACGGATGGGACGGTTCACGGAATCCGGAACGGTCGCGGCCGTCGGCGATGATTTACTGCCGACTGGTGGTGACGATGGTGCCTTACGGGTTGGTGAGGTCTTAGTGACTGCTGTATCCACCGCGTCACTCACTACTGGGCCGTCGCCCCTGACTTCGCCCCTACTCGTCCCCTCACGAACCCTTGGCTCCGATATACATGGAGACAGCTGTTGCTGTTGCGGTTCAACGACATCCCCACTGACCTGTCCCTCGGACATTACGTCTGGGTACATTATACTAGAACGTCGAGTTCTATGCCTAATTTGATCGCTATGCCGTGTGAGAAGTCGACCATCATCGCTGTTTACTACATACCTACGTGAACCTTGTTGGTTTACTACCGTTCCTTTTAACCACCTGTCTTTGCTACCGTAGTTCCTGGCCCATATCGTATCACCAACGGTGTGTTGCAATGGTTCCGAGCCCGAACTCGTCGACTGCTGACGCTGCACCCCTTCCACCCGGTCCTGACGCGCGCGGTCTGCGCGCAAAAGATCTAACCGGGAACGCAACGGCCTACGTTGCAACAGCATGGCGGGACTTTCCCCTGTAGTGCTTTGAATACTATTCCTATACGCTAGTAGGTACGTCTGTAAAGCTGTGTCGATGTCTACTGCCTCTCGGACTGCCTTTTTTATTGTTCGCTTACATAATTTGACGGCATTTTCTGCTGCCCCGTTTGAAGCTGGATGATATACTGGGGAATACGACTGCTTAATACCGTTCAATTTAAAGAATTCTCCTAACTCCGCACTAGTAAATGGTGGCCCCTGGTCGGATACAACCTCCAAAGGCAAACCGAATCGCGCAAATAATGACCTCATAACCTTAATGACTGCCGAAGCATTTGTTTTATTCATTTCAAAAATTTCAATCCACTTTGTACTGGAATCTATAATTACGAAAAACGTTTTTCCCTGGTATGGGCCTAAAAAGTCTACATGTAATCTACTCCACGGCTGGGCTAAATACGGCCAACTACGTGGTGCAGCCTGCGGCGGCACAGCTGCTTCCATCGCACATGTTTCGCAAGAACGGCATGTCGATTCGATGTCTGCGTCTATATTGGGCCACCACACAAAACTGCGAGCCATCGACTTGGTCTTAACTATGCCCATGTGGCTAACATGAAGCTCTTTTAGTATTGTGTTCCGAAGAGTTGGTGGTACCACAATTCTATAGCCCCACATAATACAACCCCGTTCCACATATAATTCGTGTCGCCTATTAAAGTACGGTTTCATCAATTCGTCTGTGCAATGCGACGGCCACCCTGACTGTACGCTCACCATCACTCTACTAAGCACGTGATCCCGCGCCGTTGCTAGACGTACATCATCATTCGTCACCGGCAAAAAACTTTCTGCAAAATTTAAATAGGTATATTCACGCCTGATTTTATTCTTATCTGTTGGTTGAGGCGGTTGAGGCAGTCGCGACAATGCGTCGGCACAGTTTTTAGCAGACGCAACATATTCTATATCATACGAATAACCTGTTAATATTATTGCCCACCTTTGCAACCTGGATGCTGCCATCACTGGAATGCCTACTTTATTTCCAAAAATGTATGTTAAGGGTTTGTGGTCTGTTCTTAAAGTAAACTTCCTACCGTACAAGTACTGATGGAATTTTTTAACACCGTATATAATCGCTAATGCCTCCCTGTCTATTTGAGCATACGATCTCTCCGCGGAGTTAAGTGTGCGTGACGCGTAAGCGATTGGGCGTTCGCCTTCTGACGTGATGTGCGAGATGACGGCGCCTATCCCCGTGGCGCTAGCGTCTGTCGTCAGCACAAGCGGTAGCTCCAGGGAGTAGTGCACAAGCACTTCACTCGTGCTCAGTGCCCGCTTAACCCGAGCAAAGGCTACCTCACAAGCATCGCTCCATACGTACTTCACCCCGGCACGCAACAAATTATACAATGGTGTAAGGATCGTACTTACATTTTTTATAAATTTACCATAATACATGACCATCCCAATGAAAGCTTTCAACTCCGATACGTTCCTCGGTATCGGAGTTTTAACAATTGCTTCCACTTTTTCTTTGCACGTGTGAACACCTTCCTTACTTATTACATACCCTAAATATTCGAGCGATTCCACAAAGAAAGAACATTTTTCTTTTTTTACTTTTAAGCCCCTCGACTTCAGGCGTTCAAAAACTTTATGTAGGCTACTTAAGTGTTGGGGTGTGTCCTTTCCTGTTATAATAATATCATCTAAGAAAACTCCTACGTGGGGTATATCTGCAAACAATTGTTCTAAACATCGTTGAAATATTCCTGGGCTCGACGACAGCCCATACACTAATCGTTTATACATGAAAAGCCCTTTATGTGTGTTAATTACCGCGTATCTCCTAGTATCATCCAGTTCAAACTGAGCGTACGCCTGTGACAAATCGATTTTACTAAATCTCTCGCCTCCGTGCAACCGAGACAAAAGATCTTCTACTTTAGGTAATGGATAACGGTCGACTTCTAACACTTTATTCAAGGTTAGCTTAAAATCGGCGCAGACTCTAATGGTACCATCTTTCTTGACGACCGGCACGATTGGTGTTGCCCAGTCTGAGTGGTGGACGGGAGTGAGGATGTCGTCGCGTACCAGCTGTTCCAGTGCGCGCTCAACCGGCTCCCGCAGCGCGTACGCCAACGGGCGCGCGCGCAGGAAAATCGGCCGCGCGCCCTCGCGCACGTGGATGCTCACTTGTCCTCCCGTGAACCGCCCCAGGCCATCCGCAAACACCTCACAGTATCTGGAACTGAATTCCGAGAAATTAAAATCCAAATTCCGATTATTATTGACTTTATTATAATGCATCGTCGACACCGATATATTTAGCTCCGCTAACCATTGTCTACCTATTAAAACGGTATTTCCATTGTCAATAACATATAAATCCAATATCTTTTCAGTATTGTTATATTTAACAACGGGTTTAATAACACCTACAGGCCTAACTAGTTCCCCCGTGTAATATCTTAAAACCAACTTAGTGGGTTTAATACTTAAACTGGAAAACATTTCCTGATATAATTGGTAATTAATGCACGAGATTGCACTCCCCGTGTCACATTCCATTCTTAAGTCACAACCGTGCACTCTTACAGAAATCATAATAGGTTCACACTGTCCAAGTGATAAGCGATTAATAGGTACTATTACCTCGTCACTTTCGCTCCCCGTCGAGTAAGCGCCACACCTGTCGTCGCTGCCATGCCCGTCTTCTTGTATGTTATTTAAGAAATTATTCTTGGTCAACCTCGGACACATCCTCTTCAAATGTCCCTCCTGGGTACAAATTCTACACACATACAGTTTGAATTTACACGTATTCGAATTGTGTTTGCCTCCACAGACTTTGCATTCCTCATTTTTAGTGCCCGCTCGAAGTAAGTTGTTACCCGCTCCGCCTATGGTACTTGGACCGCCGCCGCCGGATTGTCGTGAGTCACGCGTCGAGCGAGTGTTTCGCCTCGCGGCCGGCCGATAGCCACCGCTGCCGCCGCCTTCCAACGCCCCGCGCCTTCCTCCGCCGCCGTCATGCCCGATCTTATGAACGGGTATGGACTCCGCATCCGCTGCACTGCCGCCGGTCCTTCTTCTCGTACCGTCTTCCACTATTGCCGCGTTCGTCTCAGCCGCCTCCATCGATAAGGCCAGCTTATACGCCCGGTCGATACTGATGCTGTCGTCTTCAGTAAACAACTTCTGCCGAATGTCATCGTTTACCAAGCCGCACACAAATTGATCTCTCATATTTTCTTTTAAACTGTCCGCCGTAAAAGAACAATCTTTACTCAGTCTTTTAAGCTCCGAGAAGTACGTCGCGATATTTTCACCTGGTTTTTGAATCCGTTGCCGAAATTTGAACCTCTCAGCGAGCATACACGGTTTGGGGTTTAAGTGTCCTTTCATTACCGCTATTAACTCCGAATAAGTCTTTGTGGATGGTTTAACGGGTGTGCATAAATTAACCATTAACTCATATGCACTATTACCTACGACTGTAATTAAAGTTGCGACTTTTAATTCACTTTTTACACTGTTGGCAATAAAGTATTGATCTAATCGATCCACATACGTGTCCCAATTGTCTTTCGTTAGGTCGAACGCACCGATCTTTCCAACCGCCATTTTAAGTCCGTTATTTAACTTTACACCGCACAGTTCGCACGAGTAAAAAAAAAATCCACAGCACCTTTAGAGCTTTCTGGTCGCGACATAAATTTTACACGCGTGAAATCCTTTAATCGTCGCCACTGAGGAATCTCTGGACACTGGGAACCCCGGGGAATCGGCTGCAGTAAAACCACGTCAATCGCGTAACAGATTTATTGAGAGACTGCCTCACACATGTAAGGTTGTACATACCCACTTATTGAAATATAGAAATATAGAATTACCTACATCACACACGAGGGCAACGATTCGGCGCGCGGCCGATTTTCCTGCGCGCGCGCCCGTTGGCGTACGCGCTGCGGGAGCCGGTTGAGCGCGCACTGGAATAGCTGGTACGCGACGACATCCTCACTCCCGTCCACCACTCAGACTGGGCAACACCAATCGTGCCGGTCGTCAAGAAAGATGGTACCATTAGAGTCTGCGCCGATTTTAAGCTAACCTTGAATAAAGTGTTAGAAGTCGACCGTTATCCATTACCTAAAGTAGAAGATCTTTTGTCTCGGTTGCACGGAGGCGAGAGATTTAGTAAAATCGATTTGTCACAGGCGTACGCTCAGTTTGAACTGGATGATACTAGGAGATACGCGGTAATTAACACACATAAAGGGCTTTTCATGTATAAACGATTAGTGTATGGGCTGTCGTCGAGCCCAGGAATATTTCAACGATGTTTAGAACAATTGTTTGCAGATATACCCCACGTAGGAGTTTTCTTAGATGATATTATTATAACAGGAAAGGACACACCCCAACACTTAAGTAGCCTACATAAAGTTTTTGAACGCCTGAAGTCGAGGGGCTTAAAAGTAAAAAAAGAAAAATGTTCTTTCTTTGTGGAATCGCTCGAATATTTAGGGTATGTAATAAGTAAGGAAGGTGTTCACACGTGCAAAGAAAAAGTGGAAGCAATTGTTAAAACTCCGATACCGAGGAACGTATCGGAGTTGAAAGCTTTCATTGGGATGGTCATGTATTATGGTAAATTTATAAAAAATGTAAGTACGATCCTTACACCATTGTATAATTTGTTGCGTGCCGGGGTGAAGTACGTATGGAGCGATGCTTGTGAGGTAGCCTTTGCTCGGGTTAAGCGGGCACTGAGCACGAGTGAAGTGCTTGTGCACTACTCCCTGGAGCTACCGCTTGTGCTGACGACAGACGCTAGCGCCACGGGGATAGGCGCCGTCATCTCGCACATCACGTCAGAAGGCGAACGCCCAATCGCTTACGCGTCACGCACACTTAACTCCGCGGAGAGATCGTATGCTCAAATAGACAGGGAGGCATTAGCGATTATATACGGTGTTAAAAAATTCCATCAGTACTTGTACGGTAGGAAGTTTACTTTAAGAACAGACCACAAACCCTTAACATACATTTTTGGAAATAAAGTAGGCATTCCAGTGATGGCAGCATCCAGGTTGCAAAGGTGGGCAATAATATTAACAGGTTATTCGTATGATATAGAATATGTTGCGTCTGCTAAAAACTGTGCCGACGCATTGTCGCGACTGCCTCAACCGCCTCAACCAACAGATAAGAATAAAATCAGGCGTGAATATACCTATTTAAATTTTGCAGAAAGTTTTTTGCCGGTGACGAATGATGATGTACGTCTAGCAACGGCGCGGGATCAGGTGCTTAGTAGAGTGATGGTGAGCGTACAGTCAGGGTGGCCGTCGCATTGCACAGACGAATTGATGAAACCGTACTTTAATAGGCGACACGAATTATATGTGGAACGGGGTTGTATTATGTGGGGCTATAGAATTGTGGTACCACCAACTCTTCGGAACACAATACTAAAAGAGCTTCATGTTAGCCACATGGGCATAGTTAAGACCAAGTCGATGGCTCGCAGTTTTGTGTGGTGGCCCAATATAGACGCAGACATCGAATCGACATGCCGTTCTTGCGAAACATGTGCGATGGAAGCAGCTGTGCCGCCGCAGGCTGCACCACGTAGTTGGCCGTATTTAGCCCAGCCGTGGAGTAGATTACATGTAGACTTTTTAGGCCCATACCAGGGAAAAACGTTTTTCGTAATTATAGATTCCAGTACAAAGTGGATTGAAATTTTTGAAATGAATAAAACAAATGCTTCGGCAGTCATTAAGGTTATGAGGTCATTATTTGCGCGATTCGGTTTGCCTTTGGAGGTTGTATCCGACCAGGGGCCACCATTTACTAGTGCGGAGTTAGGAGAATTCTTTAAATTGAACGGTATTAAGCAGTCGTATTCCCCAGTATATCATCCAGCTTCAAACGGGGCAGCAGAAAATGCCGTCAAATTATGTAAGCGAACAATAAAAAAGGCAGTCCGAGAGGCAGTAGACATCGACACAGCTTTACAGACGTACCTACTAGCGTATAGGAATAGTATTCAAAGCACTACAGGGGAAAGTCCCGCCATGCTGTTGCAACGTAGGCCGTTGCGTTCCCGGTTAGATCTTTTGCGCGCAGACCGCGCGCGTCAGGACCGGGTGGAAGGGGTGCAGCGTCAGCAGTCGACGAGTTCGGGCTCGGAACCATTGCAACACACCGTTGGTGATACGATATGGGCCAGGAACTACGGTAGCAAAGACAGGTGGTTAAAAGGAACGGTAGTAAACCAACAAGGTTCACGTAGGTATGTAGTAAACAGCGATGATGGTCGACTTCTCACACGGCATAGCGATCAAATTAGGCATAGAACTCGACGTTCTAGTATAATGTACCCAGACGTAATGTCCGAGGGACAGGTCAGTGGGGATGTCGTTGAACCGCAACAGCAACAGCTGTCTCCATGTATATCGGAGCCAAGGGTTCGTGAGGGGACGAGTAGGGGCGAAGTCAGGGGCGACGGCCCAGTAGTGAGTGACGCGGTGGATACAGCAGTCACTAAGACCTCACCAACCCGTAAGGCACCATCGTCACCACCAGTCGGCAGTAAATCATCGCCGACGGCCGCGACCGTTCCGGATTCCGTGAACCGTCCCATCCGTATTCGCAAGAAACCGGTTAGATTTGAGATCGATTAGATGTAAGAATATATTGTTATTATTATTATAGTACATAGAGTAAGTCTAGTTATAATTAGGTTAAGTTAGTATGTTAGTCAATGTTAAAGTTAGTTTTATATCTTCCTATATTGGTTATTTACTAGAAGTTTAAGTGTGGAGGTGTGATGTAGGTAATTCTATATTTCTATATTTCAATAAGTGGGTATGTACAACCTTACATGTGTGAGGCAGTCTCTCAATAAATCTGTTACGCGATTGACGTGGTTTTACTGCAGCCGATTCCCCGGGGTTCCCAGTGTCCAGAGATTCCTCAATTTCGTCCGTATTCTAGATTATTAAAAAAAAATATTGGACACGTATTTTTTCTTTTTTCGATTAAACAAAAAATAACAAAGATATAGCCCATTAAAGTTACGTGTAACGTCACCCCGTGCGAAAAAATGCAGCACGGCGTGACGTTACACGTAACTTTAATGGGCTATATCTTTGTCATTTTTGGTTTAATTTACAAATAAAAAAATACGTGTCCCTTATTTTTGAATAATCTAAAGGACAGACTAATTGCATTTTTTACGGCAACTAGCCTATTGTCTCCGTTTGCGCAGAGCCTTAGTATGATCACGTTCCGTTTCAGACAGTTCTCCAGTAAAAATAACTGTTGGTCATTGTACGGCGAACCGCACATCATAACATTTTAATGCATTTTAGCCAAATCATCACTGTGCGCGTCTACGCCAAACGATGGAAATTGTTAATTAAGCAAATCAGTGCGTGTTTAGATCGCCTTAAGTGCCGTCACGCGTGCTCCCTCGCTTCATCAACCAACATAGTTATTTGTAGCATTTTAACAATACACTTTTTAGTGAACATTCCCTTCTATCATTTAACATCCCAGCAGATAACCTTTACAGTCATTTTAATTTGTTGTCAGGCAAAGAGAACTTCAAAGCGGTAGAGCTGGACACAGTCAATACGATATGTACCTACATCGGCGGAGAAAACGACGCGAACGACTCCGCACGCCCTGGGTCTACCAAGAGACGACAGTATTACTACAAAAGGGTGAGTATTTACTATGAAATAGTCATATTTCTTCGACTGGCCTGTTGGTCTAGTGGTTAGTGACCCTGACTGCTATACCGGAGGTCGTGGGTTCGATTCCCAGGACAAATGTTTGTGTGATGAGCATAATCATTTGTTCTGTGTCTGGGTGTCATTTATCTATAATATGTATGTAGTAGTAGTACCCATAACACAAGCTCTGCTTAGCTTGGAACTAGACGGCGTTGTGTGATAGTTGTGGAATATTATTAAAAAAAAAAGTGTAGTGCAATTATAGTCACTTTCTGAGCAAGTGTGTCGAAAAAAATAATTTTTGACCACAAGACGTACTATCAAAGACACTTCTGCCCGACCACCGCTAAATTCATTTTTACCCGACTGCTAGAAGGGTTATGTTTTTCGCGCGTATCTTGTATGTTTGTATGTATGTAAGAATAATAAACAAGTTCAGTCCACAGTTCAGCAACAGTCGGGACCCATTAACCTTTTGAATGTCTTATGTTACACAGTTCGACATAAGCAATTGTCTTTCTATTGTGTCTCTAATTACGGCATTCAAAGAGTTAAAATAATCTAGACTAAAATCATTCTATCTAATGTGGGTCCCGACTGTTGCTGAACTGTGGACTGAACTTGTTTATTATTCTTTTTAGTTTTTTATTTAAAGTATTTTTTAGTCGATATTTTTAATTTTTTAAATTATTTTTTTTGCTTGCATTCGAAACAAAAACTCCAAAAGGTTTTGGTTGGCGCCGCGCCGCAGGATTCAAGTGATTTTTTTTTAAGTGATCAGGCAGAAATTACAGCGATGGTACAGATGGCTAATTTTAAGAATTTTCTACCTCGCAGTTTTTGAAGGCCGATTTAAGCCAAAGTAGCCCCATTCAGTACTATTTTTTTTTTATGATTATGAAAGCTGAGAGTCTGGCGCATTCCTAAAGCCTAATTAGAAACCACGAAGTCACCTGTTTAAATTTTTTATTTAAAATTGAAAAGCTAAGTCATAATTTCACGAACGTATTTTTATCACTTTAGATCTACTTTTTCATAACTTTCATCACAGTTACGATGCTGATTATTTTATTCATAAAAGTACTACTCATGAAGATTCAGTTACAAAAAGAAAATCTTGAGAAAGCCAAGTACTTTATTAAAAAAAAAAAAATAGATTGGTCTGGTCGATCATTCTCAAAAAATCAGAAAAAAATTCATAACTCGAAAACTATGATAATAAGTCGCGGAACATACATGGGGGTAATTCGGATAACCCACGATACGAGGGACCTTAATTTTATTTTTGGGCGTCAATTTTCTGGCCACCCTGTATATACGGTACATACACCAAAAAATTTTATTTTACAATTTATGTCTGTATGTCTGTCTGTTTGTCCGGGCTAATCTCTAAAATGGCTGGACCGGTTTTGACGGGACCCTTTTTGGCAGGTAGCTGATGTAATAAGGAGTAACATAGGCTACTTATATTTTAGGAAAAAAATAAATTCATAATCCTGTAGTCCACGCGAACGAAGTCGCGGGCACAGCTAGTATAATATAAATTAGTGCTTGACTACAATCCCAACTGATAGTACCTACCTACCTAAGTAGCAGGGCCCGATCTGGCTATATATTTAGCCGCTCCGGGCAAAGATAATCGCCGCCCTTTACATACACAAAACCATAATTATAAGTCATGAGTCTTAAGGGCCAAGCGCCCGAAAAGTGCCATAAAACAGTGATTTTCTGAGGCCTACTCCTCCGTAACGGCTAGGTCAATTGGTTTGAAAAGAATACATGTCTATTATAGATTCATGAACAATAATATCAACATTTGATTTTTTCGTGTAATTAATACTTTTGTCAAAAAAAAAATTTAGCAATTTCGCATCTTTTCGCAACTTTTCCCTACTCCTTTTAAAAGACTTGGATCTTTAGAAACATTTTTACACATTAAAATTGGTGGTTAAATATTCTTCAAAGTGAACATTGCATATGTAAATCAATCAATATCTCGCAGAGAAAATGGATTTAAATCGCTTTCCGGGCGCTGCTGGCCGCAAATAAATGCACAGATTTGCGTACTGCCGCCTAGGCGAGTGCGAGAGTTGAGTTCACTTAATTTCGGTTAGATGGTTCAAGGGACTATACGCCTTAATAAACTAGTGCGCCTCACCATCAACGATTGCATCACTGCTTACCATCAGGTGGGATCGCAGTCAAGCACTAGTTTATATTATTAAAAAAAAAACTTATTTACAGACAGCCTGGGCTTTCACCGACTGCCAACCGGTAATAGACACGACTGATGAGGAGATATATCCTGGACAGGATCCGGAAACCATGGATATTGAGAGTGACACCGAGGCTCCGAAGAAAGAGGGGAAATCTAAAGAGAAGACGAAGGACGCTAGAGTTAAGGAGGGTACTGGTGAGATTGTGTCTTTTTGTTTTATTGTATGTATTACATTCGAAATACAGTGCCTTCCAAAAGTTAGTTGAAATTAAACCACCACACCTTTATTTTTTTTATTACACCTTAAAAATTAAGTCACATAATTCGTAAAATACGCAGTTTCAATAAATTAACTGTTCAATATTTATTAGTGATGTTCAATTCCGCTATAAACTACACTGCTAAATTTTAATCGTTTTAATCCCGTGGAGGGTCGATCCGGTACGTCAGCTGAGCGAGTTCAATGACCGGTAGTTAATAGTCGGCGTTGCGTACAAACTACCTACAGGTCATTGAACTCGCTCAGCTGACGTTTTCTTAAAGAAATTAATTTCGTACATGCGTAAATTAATACGAGTTTTGAAAAAAAGGTACTTTATTTTTTTATTTTATCTTTACAAATCGATAGTGTTTCATGTACTGGATCGACCCTCCACGGGATTAAAATGATTAAAATTTAGCGTTGTATATTTAGAAAATATAAGTATGTTTATCAGTTGTCTAGTACTCATAACACAAGCTCTGCTTAGCTTGGGACTAGACAGCGTTGTGTGATAGTTGTAGAATATTATTAGATTAAACCTAACCATCTCTTTTTTCTCTGTTCTCAGTCACAAAACGCAATATGCTGTACGCCATTGTGTCGAAACTGTGGTGCGCCTTGCCAGAGCGTTACAACACTCGCGGCAGGAAACTCCACGCGCCTCAACTAGCTAGCCAAGCGATTGGCATCCTCATGTCCCGTCACGAGCCTGACAAGTAAGTCGAATGTTCTTTTAAGCTATTGCATAGCTTCTATCGCGGGCCTTGAGCGTGGAGACCGAATCCAGAAATTCCGTAACGAAAATAACCTAACACCCCCCACTCGTTTGTTGAGCGTGGTGACCGATAAGAAAACAAATGAGTGAACAATCAATCAAAATTGAATTCAATGTGTGAAAGTGTAACTTCAATTAATGTGTTTCTATAGTGTACACGAGTTTTTAGGTTACAAATTGTAAGTTTTGACATTATTATTATATTTGACATGGGTATTATTGACATGATTTTATTATTGACATGATTATTGACATTTTTGATATTATTATTGTAAGTTCTTTTGTTATAATGACATTTTTTAAATCAACAACACAATTGTAATGAAATAGAAATTTTTGGATAATGAGTGCATGATTTTAGGCAAATAATTAATTTAATTTTTTTTTACTATGATTTATATTTGCACGCCGAAATTAAAGGCAGAATAAGAGATCAATTTTATTTATATAGTCAACCTTCTGTACCTTATTTACGCAAATAAACGATTTATTATTATTTATTATTTAATATCGAAGAAAAAAAAAACAAAAGAAAAAATACTGCATAAATAAAATAAATAAATAATTATAATCGCATAAGTTGATAAAAATGCTATGCAATAGCTTTACCGCGGCAGTCCCCGAGTGCCACACGTCTTTTTTATTTATTTATTTACTAGCTTTTGCCCGCAGTTTCGCTCGCAAACCATATAGCCTATGTCACTCAGGAATAAAGCAGCTTTCTATCAGTGAAAAATTTTTAGCAATCGGACCAGTACTTCCAGAGATGACCGCCTACTAACAAAATACAAACTTAACCTCTTATTATTATTATATGTAGCTCATACTGACTGGTCTGTTGGTCTAGTGGTTAGTGGCCCTGACTGCTATGCCGCAGGTCGTGGGTTCTATTCCCACCCAGGACAAATGTTTATGTGATGAGCATGATCATTTGTTCTGTGTCTGGGTGTAATTTATCTATAATATGTATGTATTTAGAAATATATAAGTATTTTTATCAGTTGTCTAGTACCCATAACACAAGCTCTGCTTAGCTTGGGACTAGACGGCGTTGTGTGATGGTTGTGGAATATTATTTTTAATAATTATTAATATTATTTTTATGTTGTTCAGTTTGCAGATCCCATCTTTCCCTGTATACACAAGATCGGGTGAAGTCAGAGTATCTGTGGAACATGTGCCAGATGCTGACGTGAGGATGTCGCCGCGACGAGCCAAACTTGTTAGGAGGTAAGAATTACACCACAGGAGACGCCTAGAACCCTACTATGAGCTCTTGACCCGACACGGCGCTTCACAAGGACTGCTGGTGGAGTAGAGTTCCATGAGTATGCTCCTGCAGACGATCTACACAATGGCCGCACCTTCGACTTTTGTTTTTTATTTTTTAACTATATATATAAAGGGTGTAAGGGACAGCCCTCCACAAACTTTAAGGGCTTGCTCAGTAGACGAAACTGAACATCCTTCCACAAAAATTGTTTTCAGGAAACGAAAAAAAAAAGCGGGCTCTCTATACATACTGTCCAATCAAGTTTATAATTTTGTGCGGTGAGGCGGATTTTTTTTTCGTTTCCTGATAAAAAGTGTTGTGTTAGGTTGTTCAGTTTCGTCTACTGAGCAAGCCTTTAAAGTTTGTGGAGGGCTGTCCCTTACACCTTGTATACACTTGATTTGACAATTTGTATGGCGAGGCCGATTTTTTTTTTTTAGTTTCCTGAAAAAAAAATTTGTGGAAGGTTGTTTAGTTTCGTCTACTGAGCAAGCCTTTAAAGTTTGTGGAGGGCTGTCCCTTACACCTTGTATACACTTGATTGGACAATTTGTATGGCGAGGCCGATTTTTTTTTTTTAGTTTCCTGAAAAAAAAATTTGTGGAAGGTTGTTTAGTTTCGTCTACTGAGCAAGCCCTTAAAGTTTGTGGAGGGCTGTCCCTTACACCTTGTATTGGACATTGAAATGGTAACTGGTTTATTTTGACAATAGATTCATGCGTTTCGTCTTCGCTGATGTGCTGAGGGTCCGTCGGCGCGGCATGAAGCTGCAGAGCGAGGGTTCGACCCACAATAACTACTACATCGTGCCTACCGTTAAAAGTAAGCTCTAATACAGGTACCGGCACGAATCTTGAGCGCTCGGCGTCAGAGTGGGAATCGCTTTGCGCATTCCATACATTGGCGAGCCAATCGTCTTCGTTGTTAGATACATGCAGCAACGCAGGGAACGAATCACGAGTGACATCTATGACACGATGGCGCGGCGAGCCAATCACAGACACTCCCCGCCCCCACGTCTCATTTCCTACCACTAAAGAGACCGAATATTTGATTTCTCAGCGCTCAAGATCCGTGCCGGTATCTGTACTAAGTAAGTTCTAATACTGACAAATGCTTGCACTGACTGGACAAGTCCACTCAAGTCTGTGTGGTTCTTTCTTTAAAAGAACATCTGAGACACTAACCTGCATGGTTCTCATATGATTTCACCATTACATTTTTACTGTTTGGACTTTAAAAGAGACTTTGACTCCTGAGTTTGTTTCGGTGTTTCTTCTCAGGCCGGTGTTTTCTACCTGACTGCTAGGAAACACCGGCCTCATTTAGTTTAAACTGACTGAAAAAAAAAAAAGTGTAACGGTAAACGGTATTAAAACGATTAAAATTTAACGTACACCGTTTAATTTTAATCGTTTTAATACCGTGTTACCGTGTGTAGATAAAATTAAAAAATAAAAGTACCACTTTTTCAAAACTTATTAATTCGCGGATGTACGCAATTAGTATCTTTAAGAAAACGTCAGCTGAGCGAGTTCAATGACCTGTAGTTAATAGTCGGCGTTGCGTACAAAGTACCTACAAGTCATTGAACTCGCTCAGCTGACTTTTTCTTAAAGAAATTAATTTCGTATATGCGTAAATTAATACGAGTTTCGAAAAAGAGGTACTTTATTTTTTAATTTTATCTTTGCAAATCGATAGTGTTTCATGTAGTGTTCCGGATCGACCCTCCACGGGATTAAAACGATTAAAACTTAGCGGTGTATATATCTTTTAATACAACTTATACAGATTCTAATACTAAAGCTAGCTGACCTGGCATACGTTGTTCTGCCACATAAATTACTATCTTTTGCCCGCGGCTTCGTCCGCATAGATAAGGTATACTCCCGCCTGTCACTCAGGAATAAAGCAGCTTTCCATCAGTGAAAAAAAATTTTGCAATCGGACCCGTACTTTCAGAGACTACCTCCTACAAAAAAACAAACTTTACCTATAATATTACTAGCTTTTGTCCGCAGCTTCGCCCGCGCACATAAAATATATCCTATGTCACTCAGGAAGAAAGCAGCTTTCTATCGGGGAAAAAATTTTCACAATCGAACCAGTACTTTCAGAGATTACCTCCTACAAACAAAAACACAAACTTTACCTCTTTATAATATTAGTGTAGATATAAGGTTTAAAAACATTTTTACATGTCAATTTTAACTAGCCGATTTTGCCTAGCTGACTACGTGTGGGCGGAGCCGTGGGCAAAAGCTAGTAAAAAATAAATATCATTCATCATCAGAACGCCCACCCGTCACATTCCAAGGACTGTGTGATTGAATTTACGTATAGTTTTGATGATGACTTATTTATTCTTAGTATGTGTTTTTTTTTCCTATCATTTATCATTTACTACACACTAATTTATACCTACACTAGCTGACCCGGCAAACTTCGTACCGCCTAATAGTTACCTTTTATCTAAGCTGTCAACTCTACCTACTCTACCCTACTCTACCCTACTCTACCCTACTCTACCCTACTCTACCCTACTCTACCCTACTCTACCCTACTCTACCCAACTCTACCCTACTCTACCCTACTCTACCCTACTCTACTCTACTCTACCATACTCTACCCTACCCTACTCTACCATACCCTACTATATCCTACCCTACTCTACCCTACCAAATTGTGAATCTAAACCATTCCCAGATCCGCTTGAACACACACAAAAAATTTCATCAAAATCGGTCCAGTCGTTTGAGAGAAGTTCAGTGACATACACACTCACAGAAGAATTATATATATAAAGATATATTTATTTATCTCATACCTAACAACTGATTAACATCCGTAGACTCATAGCAAGGTTCAATTGAAAACCAGCGTCAGGCAACTGCTGCGTAGTGGCCTGGCATGATGCTGAACTGGACCTATTTGGTGCAGCCGTGGGACATACAATGTAGATATATTTTAAGTTTAAGATCACATATTATAATAAACTTTTATATCATTGTGTGTACCTGTGTGCCAAGTAAACGTATTTTTTTTCTTTCTTTCTTTCCAAACCTCGCTAAACTACTTAACCTCATTCCAGCCACTACCCAAGACGGAACAACGGACATAGACATCGACTGGGCTTTCCTAGAACTAATCTATCAACATACTGAAGAAAAAAAGCTCTCGGACATAGAAAAACCGATCATATGGACGGAACCATCCGAAGATGAGAAGGGGGAGAGAGATGGCAATAGAAAACGGAAGGGAAGGAAGAGGATGGCGAATCCATTGCTGAAGAAAGGGGAGGTGTTCGTTTTTGATGCGGAGAAGTACAAAGAGGCGGTCGTGACGCCGTGGTATAGGAACCAGGATCAACCGCAGGTCAGTTCAGTATATTTAATAGTATAATCGGCCTTATAATGTCCCCACTGCTGGGACTCAGGCCTCCTCCACAAAATAGATAGGTACAGAAGACAATCTCATGTATGTACTTCATCGGACGCTCTTCGCGCCGGGCCCTGGTAGAGACTATGGTCCGGAGCGAGGAGGAGTGGCAGGCGCGAGCCGACGCGTGCGAAGCAGTAATGCTCGCAAACGAGGAGGCCGACCGCATCAGGCAACGGCGCTTTCGCCGCCGCCGGGATTCTGATCCCGATTTCCGGCCACCGTAAGCGCGGGCTTGCGGACAGTGAGCAATGGGTAGCTCGCTGTCCGACCGTCCGGTAACTGTCCGGACCAAGCCCAAGTCGTCGACGGCGCGCACTGTTCCCGCGCGCCTCAACGAGTTGTCAGCAAAAGCAGGGACCCAGCCGGGTCGGAGCCTACTGTGGCCAGGGTTATCCGAAAGGGAGGTCGAGCCCCGGTATGAAGGCTAGAAGGATCGGGGTGGGTCTTTTAGTCAGTAAGAGTCTGACACTATCTCCCGCTCCGCCCAAGAGCGGCGGTTGTCATAAGATGATTTTTTCCCACCATAAAAAAAGTCCTCCTCCACAAAATAGATAGTTACAGAAGACAATCTCATGTATGTACTTCGCTTTTTATACCTACGCTCGGTGGACGCACACTAATGAGCGTTTGAGCCGGAACTGTTCGACGAGTGACCCAAGACGTCACTGAGATATCGTGTCTGTGAGCGGTGTCTATGTGTGCGTTGTGAGAGCGCGCTTTGTGTGTAGATTGACTTCTGTACTTATATATTTTGTGCCTTCTCTCTAGGAGAGGGAATAATAATCCACAACTATCGCACAACGCCGTCTAGTCTCAAGCTAAGCAGAGCTTGTGCTATGGGTACTAGACAATTGATAAACATACTGATATATTAGAATGGGCTGTAATCCAGCGCGCGGGCTCAATGCGAGTGTAAGAACTCGATTGCAGCGCCACCTACCGGGTCCAAATGTATTTTCAAACCATTTAAGGACTCGCTTAAATATACACACATTATATAATATAATATTCCACAACTATCACACAACGCCGTCTAGTCCCAAGCTAAGCAGAGCTTGTGTTATGAGTACTAAATAAACATACTTATTGTTTTGGGTGTTTAGGTTGACTTTTGATTAGCACTGTGTCAATGAATTTTAAAATGAAATGCGTCTTTTCTTTACGAGGTTTATTGGCAACTAAATCAACATAGGAAATGCTTCGCTTTATAAATATGAAATTGGCGTTAACATAAGCCGCCCACCAAAGGACTATAGATAGTCCTTTAAAAATTATAATGATTGAATTTAGGATACATGCAAAACTAAACTATACGTTAAACAATTATTTCATCTGGTACTGTATCGATTGGTAAAGCACACAACTTTGTCACACATCGCTTGGTTATAGTGTCACCACTCTTTACGCTATACACTCTGGTTAAACCGTCGGGGCCGAGGTGCTTGTCGGTGATGCGTCCCATGGACCATTTCCCCGGTGGGAGGTTGTCTTGTTTGATCAGTACTATGTCTCCCTTCTTAAACTCTTCTTCGCGTTTTAACCATTTTGGTCTCTGCTGGAGTCTTGAGAGATATTCGTTCTGCCATCTCGACCAGAAGTCACTCAACAATTTTTGCGTGTATTGCCAGCGTGTCAAGGTGCTTATTTTAGCGTCTTTTAGGTTTGGGTTGGGGACGGTGACTGGTGCTTCCGTTATTAAAAAATGACCAGGTGTCAGTGCTTGCATGGTGTCGTCGTCCATTGGGCATAGTGGACGCGAGTTCAGACATGCTTCTATTTCGCAGAGAACCGTCATCATCTCTTCGAATGTTAAATTTGTAGTGAGGATTCTCTTCAAGTGGTATTTTATTGATTTCATTCCGGCCTCCCATAATCCTCCGAAATTAGGTGAATAAGCCGGTATAAAATGCCACTGGGTCCCGTCGTTAGCGAGTAAGTCAGCGATTTTGCCATCAAATTGCAAACCAGCTTCCTTCCAGGCTTCGTATAGTTGCTTATTAGCGCCAACAAAATTTCGTCCTTGGTCGCTCCACAGATTTGTGCATTTTCCTCTGCGGGCGCAAAACCTTTTGAAGGCGCCTATGAACGCTGCTGTACTCAGGTCACCTACCAATTCTAAATGGAGTGCCTTGGTGGACATGCAAATAAATATTGCTATATAGGCCTTGGTAGTTCGGGCTCCTCTGCCCTTACTAATCAACAATTGGAACGGCCCCGTAAAGTCGACACCTGAGTTGAGGAATGCTCGTGCTGGTTTCACCCGTACACTTGGTAAGTCTCCCATTACTTGTGTCCTCACCCTTGCGTTTAGCTTAGCGCATACCAAGCAACGATGGATATATTGTTTCACCAGCATTTTCACTCGTAATATCCAATACTTGGATCTAAGGTAAGTAAGCATCAACTGTATACCTCCATGCAACGTCTTCGAGTGGGCTTCTGCTATTATAAAATAGGTAAGTTTGCTGTTTCGACCCAGAATTATTGGATGCTTGCATTCATCACTCAACTCCGCGTTCCTGAGCCGGCCGCCCACCTTGAGGACTCCATTCTCGTCAAGGTAAGGATTTAATGATTTTAATTTGCTTGATTTTTTAACTCTTTTCTTTCTTTTTAAGCTTTCTATCTCTTCTTTAAATTCTTCCTCTTGTTCCAATTTTATACAGGTTTGCAAGGAGAGTTCGAGTTCTTCAGTTGTGATTGTACTATCTATGTTTTCTTTTAATTTGTTTTGTTTCAGGAATCTTCGGCAGTAAGTGATAGTTCTCAGTAGTTCAGTCAGTGTATCAAAGCTGTCGAGCTGTGCAGATAATTTATTCCTTTCTTCGTTGTCGTTTTTTGTTACTTTCAGAGTTTGTAAGGTGTTTTTCTTTCTCTCTAGGTCTGTTGTAGTTATGTTTTGTCTAGTGAACTGTATCTTCTGGTGTGATAACCATTGTGGTCCGTTCCACCATAGGTCGCAATGTTTCAAGTTGGCTACTAACATACCTCTTGAAGCAATGTCAGCTGGATTGTCATGGGATTGGACATGGTGCCACTGGCTATAACTTACATTAGTTGTGATCTCGACAACGCGGTTTGCCACAAACGCCTTCCATCTGTTCGGATCTCCATGTAGCCAGGAGATTACAATGGAAGAATCTGTCCAAGCATAGATTTGTGTGGTTGGTACCCTCATTGCTTGTCTTATTTGCTTAAGTAGTTTGGACAGCAACAAAGCTCCACACAGTTCTAATCGAGGCAATGAAATGGTTTTCAAAGGAGCTACTCTTGTTCTTGCAGCAATGATTGTGCTTTTCACTGTGCCATCTGAATTTGTGACTCGGCAGTAGGCCACAGCACCGTAAGCTTGTACAGAAGCATCGCAATATCCGTGGATTTCTATAGAATCTTTCCTTGAGTTCAATGTTCCCATCCATCTATTTATATACATTCCGTTAGCATTTTCAAGATCAGATCGTATTGTAGCCCATTTTTCAGCCAGTGTTGTATTCAAAACTTCATCCCAATCAATCCTTTCTTGCCAAAGTTGTTGAATTAAAACCTTCGCCATAACAAGGCAAGGGGCAATCCATCCGAGTGGGTCGAATAATTTTTGAATGTCGGATAGAATGCTTCGCTTTGTGATTGCTTTGCCGATATCTGGTAAGTTCAGATTATATTCGAATTGGTCTTTACCCAAGTTCCATTGTATGCCCAGGGCTTTAATTGTTCCATCAATCTTCAATTCTAGATGTGCATTTGATGATCTTTCGCTAGGTTCGATAGTCTCCATGAAATCTCGGTTATTTGAAGACCATTTTTTCAGTTCGAAGCCACCTAGACGCAGTAGTTTTTTTAGATTTTGACTGATTCGTATAGCTTGTTCCAGGTCATCGTGTCCAGACATCACATCGTCGACGTAAAAGTCTTCGCGCAATATCTTTGCTGCTTCGGGATATTTGTCACCTTCATCATCAGCCAATTGCATAAGTGTCTTTACGGCGAGATAAGGTGCGGAAGCTGTTCCGAATGTTACAGTCAAAAGTCTGTAATCTTTGATGTCTTCTGAAGTATTATCTCTCCACAGAATCCTTTGATAATCGATGTCTTCTCTATTTGTCCAGATCATTCTGTACATCTTGTGAATATCAGCAACATAACATACAGCATGCATTCTCCATCTAATGATAATGCTTCTCAAGTCGTCTTGTAATATTGGACCCAACAAGAGTTCATCGTTCAGTGACGTTCCATTGGAGCCCTTGCACGAGGCGTCAAAAACAACACGAGTCTTCGTCGTTTCCTTTTCATTACGGATCACCGCATGGTGGGGTAAGTATACTGATTTATTATTTATTTCATCCCTAGGTACCTCTTCTATATGTTTTAATTCTTTATATTCATTGATCACCTTCCTGTATTCTTGTTTTAGTTCCGTGTCTTTACTAAATCTCTTTTCTAGTTGAAGGAGTCTTCGCTTTGCTATTTCTCTTGTGTTTCCTTCAACTGATTTTAGCGGTTGTGTTTTAAAAGGTAGCTTGACAATATATTTTCCATCTCTATCTCGCTTGTGTGTCTTCTCGTATATGTTTTCACATAGTTGTTCAGTTAGGGTAAGTTTTCTTTTTGTGTCCGTATCAACTTCCCATATTGTGGTCAGTAAATCTTCTATGTTAATTTCTTGCTTCATGGCCGTCAACGATTTTTCTCGTGCATTCAGCTTGATTGTTATTCCACCCATCAATATCCATCCCAGGTAGGTATTTTGGGCACATGGTGTATCTGGTGGACCTTTAATGAGTCCTTGCTTGAGAATTGCTGCATATTCGTTTACACCCAACAACAGATCAATAGGTCCTGATTCATAGTAATTTGCATCTGCTAGTTGGAGGTTTACTATGTGCGGCCAATCAGTCCCCTTCATGGTGTTCATCGGTATGTTCGAAGTCAAGGGCTTGGACATCACGTAGGCTCTGATAGGTAAGTAGAATTGATTTTCCCATCGTGACAATACTTGAGTCTTGACTTCATGCTTGACTTTCATCTTCATTGCTTCCATTCCGGAGACGATTAGATTTACTGGTTTTTTTTCTAGATTCAGGATCTGAGTTACCTTCTCACTTATGAAACATGCTTGAGATCCTGAATCTATCAACGCTCTTACAACAGTAGTGTGTCCGTGTGCACTCTTCAAAATTACTACTGCTGTAGCCAATAGTGATATCTTCTGCCCCGCGGTATAATGAGACGCAACCATTGTGTGGACCTTCTTTTCTTCTACATCTGCTTGGCTAGATGAAGTCGGTTGCTTGGTTTCTACATTTTGAGCCGCTTCATCAATCTTCTTGGGTTGATGTAAAAGTGTGTGATGTCGTCTCTTACAGGTGCGGCAAGACATTGGCATACGGCATTTAAACACCGAATGTCCCGCCCCAAGGCAGTTGAAACATAATTTGTTAGCTTTGACATGTTCGCTTCTTTCATTTATTGACATTTTGTTGAATGTGCTGCAGTGACATAGTGTGTGCGTTTCTTTACATAAAGCGCATGGGTTTTGTTGTTTATCTGTTGCTGTAACATGTAGAACACGCTCTTTGTTAGGTTTACTGGTGGTCGTAGGGGAAATCATTTCAAGCGTCCGGAATTTTGCTTCTAAAAATTCGCGCAATTCCTTCCATGTAGGCAGTTCTTGGGAGTTAACCGAATAGGCAGTTTGTTCCCACTCCTTGTGTGACTCCGGGTCCAACTTCTGCACAACCAGAAATATGATTACTGGATCCCAGGAATCAGTAGACACTCTCACGTTTTTTAGACTATTAATGACTTCGGTGGTACAATCCAGGAGGGCCTTCAGCTGTGCCGCCGTTTGGCTGGTACATTTTTTCTGATAGAATAATCGTTTCATTAATGCATTTACTAAGATGCGCCTGTTATCGTACCGGTAATTAAGCGTTCCCCATGCTTGAACATAATTAGCACCCGTTACCTGAATGTGTTTCAGTAAAGATGCCGCTTCGCCCGTGATACTAGTCTTCAAATAGTGTAATTTTTCAACTTCACTTAGCGTCGGACATTCGTGAATTAATGACACAAACAAGTCTTTAAATGTAGGCCATTCTTCGTAGTTACCGCAAAACGGAGGGAGTTGTATGTTAGGTAGCATCACTTTAGGTCGTAATTTTCCATCAAATGACGTATTACTGCATGAAGGTTGATATTGGTCAGTCGTCTTCGAAGTACATGCATCCAACATTTCTCTAAGATCTCCTAACATGCATAGGTACAAGTCTTCATGGAGAAGGAATTCTTCATTAACGTAGTACGGTAAATTTAAACGTTGTTCCCGAGTTGTACTTCTCAACAGATCTTGGTGCGCTTTCTTAAAAGATACCCAATATTCTTCAATCGTTTGAATACGAGTTCGTAAATATCCAGGCTTCGATAACCGTTCTTTTGGGCACTTTTTAAGGTTTATTTGGGTCTTTTTGAGTGTGGACGCCAAATCTTCAAGTATTGATAACGCTTTATCTGCTTCAGATGCCATTGTTTATATATAAACAACAAAAATCTTCAAAATGTAGTTTAATGTCTAATCGAGAATGGTTTATTTTCTAAGTTATTATTGTTCAATGATACACCGATACACTATGCACACACACTAATTGACCAGTTCTTAGAAATTCGTGCAAAACAACTCCAGGTGGTCCCTTATTGCGTAATGGAATGCGGTTCTTTTGTTCTCACGTCGGCGCTCCGTCAATTTCTAATGAGGTTTTATCCGGCTCGTAATCGACCATATGTTTTGGGTGTTTAGGTTGACTTTTGATTAGCACTGTGTCAATGAATTTTAAAATGAAATGCGTCTTTTCTTTACGAGGTTTATTGGCAACTAAATCAACATAGGAAATGCTTCGCTTTATAAATATGAAATTGGCGTTAACACTTATATATTTCTAAATACATACATATTATAGATAAATTACACCCAGACACAGAACAAATGATCATGCTCATCACACAAACATTTATCCTGGGTGCGAATCGAACTCACGACCTTTGGGATAGCAGTCAGGGCCACTAACCACTAGACCACCAGGCCAGTTAAAGTTATGTAAAGATAATCAATATTAAATATTTCTTTCCAGTTCTTCCTAGTGGCAGAGATCTGCTGGAACCTGACTCCCGACTCTTCATTCCCGTCTGCATCCCACCAGAGCTTCCGCGACTATTATAACAGCAAGTACGGCGTGAGCCTCACTCAGAGAGAGCAGCCGCTGTTGGACGTGGACCACACCAGCGCTAGACTCAACTTACTCACTCCAAGGTAAGGAATTGATAAAAAAAAATGGGGATAAAGCCTATCACTATCCCTGGGCACCCTTCCTCGTCAACTCCCTTAATCACCCTCTCCAGTCACCTTTCCCACTTGACCCTCCCTACTCCACCTTCTCCTCATCACCTTCCCCATATCGCCCTCACATGATTCCTAGTCACCTTCCCTAATCACCCTCCCCAGTCATCTTCTCCACCTCACTCTTTCGACATTACCCTCCTCATATTACCCTCCTCACATAATCCTTTTCATATTACCCTCCTCACATAATCCTTTTCATATTACCCTCCTCACATTACTCTTCTCAAATTTCCTTCCTCACATTACCCTCCCTAAGTCACTCTCCCCACGTCACTCTCCCCACATTACCCTCCTCACGTCACTCTCCCCACATTACCCTCCTCACGTCACTCTCCCCACATTACCCTCCTCACGTCACTCTCCCCACATTACCCTCCCCACGTCACTCTCCCCACATTACCCTCCCCACGCCACTCTCCCCACATTACCCTCCCCACGTCACTCTCCCCACATTACCCTCCCCACGTCACTCTCCCCACATTACCCTCCCCACGTCACTCTCCCCACATTACCCTCCCCACGTCACTCTCCCCACATTACCCTCCCCACGTCACTCTCCCCACATTACCCTCCCCACGTCACTCCCCACATTACCCTCCCCACGTTACTCTCCCCACATTACCCTCCCCACGTCACTCTCCCCACATTACCCTCCCCACGCCACTCTCCCCACGCCACTCTCCCCACATTACCCTCCCCACGTCACTCTCCCCACATTACCCTCCCCACGTCACTCTCCCCACATTACCCTCCCCACGTCACTCTCCCCACATCACCGTCCCTACATCGCCCACCCCACGCCATCACCACGTCACCATTTCTACACCACTCTCGCCAAGTCACCCATCCCTCGTCAACCTTTGACTCGCCACCCTCCCCACATCATTTTCCCTATGGGGCAGGGTTATCCGAATCCCTTTCAACTCGAGCCTCGGTATGAAGGCTAGAAGGAACAGAGTGGGTCTTTTAGTCAGTAAGAGTCTGACACTACCTTCCGCTCCGCCCAAGAGCGAGATCATTGGATGATTTTTTCCCACCATAAAAAAAATGGTAAGCAAATATGTTACATGTATTCTACTTATCCCAATCATTTTTTCCCTCTCCAACAGATACGTGAACCGAAAGGGCGTCGCCCTGCCCGTCTCATCAGAACGCACGCGCCGAGCCAAGCGAGACCGCTTGGACCAGAAGCAGATACTAATACCGGAGCTGTGTAGAGTACATCCTTTCGCCGCTCCTCTGTGGTTCGCAACAGTGGCGCTACCTTGCGTCTTATACAGGTAAGCAACTGGTTTTTAGGGTTCCGTATTACAAAAGGAAAAAACGGAACCCTATTAGGCATGTTGGTCTAGTGGTTAGTAGCCCTGACTGCTATGCCGGAGGTCGTGGGTTCGATTCCCACTCAGGACAAATGTTTGGACATTTGTTCTGCATCTGGGTGTAATTTATGTATAATAATGTATGTATTTAGAAATATATAAGTATGTTTATCAGTTGTCTAGTACCCATAACACAAGCTCTGCTTAGCTTCGGACTAGACGGCGTTGTGTGGTAGTTCTAGAATATATTATATATTACGATCATTATCATTGCTTACCATCAGGTGGGATCGCAGTCAAGCACTAGTTTATATCAATTTAAAAAAAATCGTATCGCTAGTATCCACCCTTACGTGGTTGAAACCTGTACGGTCCGGACTAAGCGTTTCGCCTCGTCGTTTATACCGCGTACATCGAAGGACTGGAACAATTTGTCTGCTGCGGTCTTCCCGTCCGATTATAATTTAGGTGTCGTAGTCGTAGTAGTGAATAGAATCTTAATAAACTAGTGCGCTTCACCATCAACGATTCCATCACGGCTTACCATCTGGTGGGATTGCAGTCAAGAACTAGTTTATATCAGTTAAAACAAAAATACTTTGTTGTCCGTCTGTCTGTCTGCCAGGACCCTTTATCTCGGGAACGCGTGGAGTTATTGAGTTGAAAGTAAAACTATATATTTAGGTCTACGGTGCCTTGAAGCTGTGAAAAAATCATATCTCATACCGGGGCTTGAGTCCCCTTTCGGATAACCCTGGCCCCAGAAAGCTTCGACCCGGCTGGGTCCCTGCTGTTGCTGACAAATCTTGAGGCGCGCGGGAAAAGTGCGCGTCGTCGACGACTTGGGCTCGGTCTGGACAGTTACCGGACGGTCGCATAGAGCTACCCATTGCTCGCCGTCCGCAAGCCCGCGCCTATGGTGGCCGGAATGCGGGATCGGAAAACCGGCGTCGTCCCTATAGGTGTCAAAAGAGCTGACGAGATGCAGAGTATTCTTTAGTGAGGTCGTGGAAGTGCGACCCTTCCGGGATAAACGAGAGTGTTTGTTGGGTATGTAGCGACATCTATGGCGCCACATAAGAACTACGAAGAAAATACAAAATCCTGCATCGCGCAATCAAAGTTCTCCGCGCGATTTGAACATACACGACGGCCCGAAATCATCTATCGGGCAGTCGCCCACCAAACCATAACACCTCTCTGGCCGGAGGATCGTCCCTTTTCAAAGGAAGTATGTGGGACTTTACTCTAGGCTTCGACCCGGCTGGGTCCCTGCTGTTGCTGACAACTCCTTGAGGCGCGCGGGAAAAGTGCGCGTCGTCGACGACTTGGACTTGGTCCGGACAGCGAGCTACCCCTTGCTCCCTGTCCGCAAGCCCAGGTTCGAAACATTAAAAATACCGATCTGCCTGCTTGCTAACCTCAGTGTTTCGTCAACAGGATCAATGCTCTTCTGATAGCTGATGAGATCCGGCGCGCAGTCGCCATTGATGTGGGTCTAGGTATACCTAAGATCAATGACAAGTTCACGCCGAAGTTCCAGTGGCCACCTTTGGACTTCGGGTGGAGTTTGGCCGAGGTATGTTCAACTTTTTACGTTGTACAAGCTTTTTATTCATTTTATTTTTTGGCGGCAACTAACTACAATTCTGGACACATCTATTGACCCACCTTAGAGTTTAGGTTTCGATGGCCCCTACCGAAATATGATTGCTAGATTGAACAAAAAAACTGGCCAAGTGCGAGTCGGACTCGCCCATGAAGGGTTCCGTAGCAGCAAGTAACATAATATAAAAGTTCTTGTAATGTGTTGTAATTTGATCGATGTTTTAATAATAGTGTATTTTTTTCTGTCTGTGTGTCCAGAAGTGTACTTCCAAGCACCCACTTTTTTCCCTTGAGAACATGACATGATGTTGACGTCTTGATGTTAAATATAATAGGCTAGTGGCCGTAAAAAATGTAATTAGTCCGTCTTTTAGATTATTCAAAAATAAGGGACTCGTATTTTTTTATTTGTAAATTAAACCAAAAATGACAAAGTTATAGCCCATTAAAGTTATGTGTGACGTCACGCCGTGCTACATTTTTCGTACAGGGTGACGTCACACGTAATTTTAATGGGCTATATCTTTTTTAATTTTTGTTTAATCGAAAAAATACGTATCAACAATTTTTTATAATCTAAAATATGGACTAAATAAAATGTAATTATTTTGACCCTGGACATTAACCTATTAAGAGATTTTCATCACGTACAATATATAAGTCATAATCTGTGCGATCCCTTATTTACCTGCTTCCCTCATCATCCGAAAAATCCAAATAGAGTTGGGAAGGAATATTTCCAAACTGGTGACCCTCGACTATGAAGTGATGATATCGTGAAGTTGCACGGATTTTTGTTGGAAACAAGACGAATACAATTTACTACGCGTTCCAAATGAGAATAGGACCGATTGGATTAATTTTATGAGTATAAAATGTATCGTTGCTCATTACTGAACAAAAGTTTATCTGGTAAATTCGTTAAAAAATTAGGCCTGTTTTGTCATTTGAGAAAGGCCCTACAATGTAACTTGGAACGTAACTGAAAGAAACAATAAAATAATAATTAGGAGTCCGGCGTAGTTGGAGCTATTTTAGTAGTAGCTATACTACACCGGACAAGCCGCTAGGTATAATAAAAAATTCAAAAAAAAAATGTAAATTTGGTGAACTGACAGATTTTTGGAAAACTGACAGATTTTTTGGTGAACTGACAGATTTTTTGGTGAACTGACAGATTTTTGGAAAACTGACAGATTTATTGGAAAACTGACAGATTTATTGGTGAACTGACAGATTTTTTGGTGAACTGACAGATATTTTGGTAAACCGACAGATTTTTTGGTGAACTGATAGATTTTTGGAAAACTGACAGATTTTTGGTGAACTGACAGATTTTTTGGTGAACTGACAGATTTTTGGAAAACTGACAGATTTTTTGGTGAACTGACAGATTTTTTGGTGAACTGACAGATTTTTGGAAAACTGACAGATTTTTTGGTGAACTGACAGATTTTTTGGTGAACTGACAGATTTTTGGAAAACTGACAGATTTATTGGAAAACTGACAGATTTTTTGGTGAACTGACAGTGTTTTTGGAAAACTGACAGATTTATTGGAAAACTGACAGATTTATTGGTGAACTGACAGATTTTTTAGTGCACCGTTAGAATTTTTGGTGAACTGACAGATTTTTTGATGAACTGAAAGATTTTTGGAAAACTGACAGATTTTTTGGTGAAGTGACATTTTGGTGAACTGACAGATTTTTGGAAAACTGACAGATTTATTGGTGAACTGACAGATTTTTTGGTGAACTGATAGATTTTTGGAAAACTGACAGATTTATTGGAAAACTGACAGATTTTTTGGTGAACTGACAGATTTTTTGGTGAACTGACAGTGTTTTTGGTGAACTGACAGATTTTTGGAAAACTGACAGATTTTTTGGTGAACTGACAGATTTTTTGGTGAACTGACAGATTTTTGGAAAACTGACAGATTTATTGGAAAACTGACAGATTTATTGGTGAACTGACAGATTTTTTGGTGAACTGACAGATATTTTGGTAAACCGACAGATTTTTTGGTGAACTGATAGATTTTTGGAAAACTGACAGATTTTTGGTGAACTGACATTTTGGTGAACTGACAGATTTTTGGAAAACTGACAGATTTATTGGTGAACTGACAGATTTTTTGGTGAACTGACAGATTTTTTGGTGAACTGACAAGAAACTTTCAGTTCACGTCTCTCGTCACTTGCGACGATTCAAGTTCAATCCTAACGTTATAATTTATTACAGGTGTTAAGCCAAGATTCTGAAAAGCACGAAAAACGGAAAGAAGACGAAGATTCGAAGAAAGAAATCGAAGATAAAGGAGTAACGTGAGTTTTAATTGTTTGTGACCTCTCGCAAGTCAACCTAGGAGGTTGTCGACTGTTAGGGCTATCACCAGTACACCATGGCGGCGCGACCAGTCGCCGCTACCAACAAAATGTATACAGCTCTATAGAGAGTTACTCACCTGGTGTCCGTTTGGTTGCGCAACCAATTTGGTGGCGCGACCAGCTCGCACGTGTGGCGACTCTGGTGTCTAGTTTTGTAGCTTAGGACTATATTTCACCGGGATACCATGGTGGCGCGACCAGTCGCCGCTACCAACAAAATGTGTACAGCTCTATAGAGAGTTACTCACCTGGTGTCTGTTTGGTTGCGCAACTAATTTGGTGGCGCGACCAGCTCGGACGTGTGGCGACTCTGGTGTCTAGTTTGGTAGCTTAAGTCTATATTTGACCAGGACACCATGACGGCGCGACTAATTGCCACTACCAGCAAAACGTATACAGCTCTATAGAGAGTTACTCACCTGGTGTCCGTTTGGTTGCGCAACCAATTTGGTGGCGCGACCAGTAGCCCGATTCACGTAATGAAAACCGTAACGATATCGTAGCGATTTAGTCGTTTAGACCATTTCCGTATTCACATCCATCAATCGAGTTTGAACGACACCGATTTTAAAGTCTATCTTTTTGTAGTAAGTACTTCAATCAAGTCAGGTGTAATATAGTCCATACACCTTGAACATTACACTGTGTTGAACGATACGCGTAAGCGCCACGAAATTCATGGCGTTTAAGATATTTTTATCGCGAAAAAAGTATCCTCTAAAAGCTATGTCAGCGCTGTATGTTTTAATAGTTCTGTTAGACGACATGATGCTAATGTAGCGCTGCAGCTGATTTTTGTTTTAACTTTTCAGTATATTGACAAATAGTTTCCATGTAAGGGCTTGTTTATCACTAGAATATAAGTCAATGAACATAATACTGTTCTTCCAGAGAAAAAGAAGACACAGCAAATACGCCAGAAGGAGAAGAGAACAGCACAGAAGAGAAGTCAAACGCAGAAGTGAAAGAGAAGACTATCAATGAAATCTTGCAGGAGAAGGAAGAAGCGGCTGCAGAGGCTGCTGTAAGTATTTTTACAATACACTTACACGAAAAGCCGCTCTTACTCCTATCGATTTTAGCCATACACTTGTTTTCCGCACTAGCGTGGAAAAATGCTGGCGCTCGCCCTCTCCACAATTTAGTATATATATTAGGCTGGGCACGCCGTGACCTAGGGTCACGCGTCTTCGCAAGTGTGTTGAAAAATGTCGTTTGATACACGTGGTAATTTGTCACTGCAGCTTTCGGCGCCAGAATCGCTGAACTTAAGTGGCAATGGGCAGGGCATTGCTCGTAGAACAGATGGTCGATGGAAACGAAAGACTCTGGAATGGCGTCCACGTACCGGAAGACGCAGTGTTGAAAGGCCTCCCACAAGGTATACCGATGATCTGGTGAGGGTCATCCGATGGTTGCGAGACGCACAGGACCGGTCATTATGGCGACACTTGGGGAAGGTTTATGTCCAACAATGGACGTCAATGATGATGTTGATGAACTGGACTGCCTGTCCAAGGAATTGATCAACAGTCGATGATGTAGCGTGCTTGCCTAACAGTAACCTACGGAGCGTTCAAGTATCACGTAACGCAATTTTTTTAATTTTAGACCCTCCCTCCCCCCATGTAACGTACCGTAACGTTTCTCTGTACCCCTCCCTCCCCCTCCCTAAACGTTACGTAACATTTAAGTGACTATTAAAGTCTCAATTATGGCCAACTTAGGAAACAAAAATAAAAGTAACGTACAATACATTGAGGGTTTCCCCGTAAACGAAAAGGGTTGCTGATTTGGAAGATTCTAATTACCTAGCTTTTGTTATTAAATTAAAAGAAAATTTTACGTAACGCGTTGTTTAAATACGGGGAGTATCTCCCGCCCTTATAACGCATCGTAACGTAATACTTGAATGCTCCCCTATTCACTCTTGATTTTTTTTTTCAGTGGGTAAAAATCATCCAGATGGCATCCCTCGCACTTGGGCGGAGCGGGAGATAGTGTCAGACTCTTACTGACTAAAAAAATCACCCCGTTCCTTCGTTGCCTTTCATACCGGGCCTAGCCTTCCTTTAAGAAGCAGACCCTTGGCCCGAGTAGGCTTCGACCCAGCTGGGCCCCTACGGCAACTGACAACTCCTTGAGTACGCGCTGTTGACGACTTGGGCTCGGTCCGAGCAGTCGGACTACCCATTGCTCGCCGACCGCAAACCTGCGCCTACGGTGGCCGGAAATCGGGATCGGAATCCCGGCGGCGGCTGGGGCGTGAGCGCTGTTGCCTGTTGCGGTCGGCCTCCTCATTTGCTAGCATTACTGCTTCGCACGCACGGGCTCGCGCCTGCCACTCCTCAGTTCGGACTATGGCCTGTACCAAGGCGCGGCGTGATAGATCGCCGCCGCCAATCGTCCCTATGAGGGCTCGGCGATGCTCTGCCCAAACGGGGCACACCTCCACCTTGTCCTCCGTGCTGTCCACACAGTGGCGACACCCGGGCGTCACCTCCACACGAATCCGGTGCAGGAACCTCCCGTACTTACCATGTCTGGTGAGAACCTGTGTGATCCGGAAGATGACGCCGTAAGGCGGCTTGCGGACGGCGAGTAATGGGTAGCTCGCTGTCCAACCGAGCCCAAGTCGTCGACGGCGCGCACTGTCAATCAAGGAGTTGTCAGCAACAGCAGGGCCCAGCTAGGTTGGGGGATTTCGAAAGGTAGCTCAGCCCCGATATGAAGAGTCTGACTCTATCTCCCGCTCCGCCCAAGGGCGGGGGTGTCATTTGGATCATTTTTAACTACCGAAAAAAAGGAATCCGTGAGTTCTTTCCAGCCACGCCTCAAAGAGGGGCCTCACCGCCATAATTGTGGCGCTTTTGACTTAATATTTCTGTTTCAGTTTGAGATCGGAACTTGGAGCAATGAAATGGCGTCGTCGATACCTGAACACTCGGAGTACGATGACTTGAAAGAACCCTTACCTCCTAATCTGACGTTTTGTACTTCAGCTTCAGGTATGTGATATATATATTCTTTTGTATTGTTATTGATAGACTCCATCTTTGTTGTAACATTTTTTTTTTCTCCTAACACATTGCTTTTGCAATATTTTTATTTTATTTTATATTATCTGACTCCAACCACATTAAATTCGTTAGTTTTTCTTTTTGGGTTCTTAACGTCTCATTTATTGACACCTTTTTTTTTATATAGCCTCTTTTTATAATGTAAATGGAAGAACACTGTAGACTCCACGAATTCTTAGATTACTTCATATTTTGACTCACTTTTTTTAAATGATTATTTTGATGATTTTATTGTTCTTTTGAGTACAATATAGACCGGTTTACACTGTTCTTAAATAATACCTTTTAATACTGTAATATGGAAATATTGTAACTACAACCACTTTTTTAAAAGAGTAACCATGGAGTTTCTTGCCGGTTCTTCTCCATAGGAAACGACCAATTTCGAACTGTGCACTAGCTTCTGACGTTTTATAAGTGTCCATGTAGGCCTATGTGAAATAAAAAACTTTTGACTTTGAGTTTGACTCGCGCTTAACCTCTATCTCATTCATCACTCTAACCCTTATGATATTGGAGGCCGACCGCATCAGGCAACGGTGCTCTCGCCGCCGCCGGGATTCCGATCCCGATTTCCAGCCACCGTAGGCGCGGGCTTGCGGACAGTGAGCAATGGGTAGCTCGCTGTCCGGCCGTCCGGTAACTGTCCGGACCAAGCCCAAGTCGTCGACGGCGCGCGCTGTTCCTGCGCGCCTCAAGGAGTTGTCAGCAACAGCAGGGACCCAGCCGGGTCGAAGCCTACTGGGGCCAGGGTTATCCGAAAGGGCGATCGAGCCCCGGTATGAAGGCTTGAATGAACGGGGTGGGTTTTTTAGTTAGTAAGAGTCTGACACTATCTCCCACTCCGCCCAAGAGCAGGGGTTGTCATAAGATGATTTTTCCCATCGAAAAAAAAAACCCTTATGATATTCCTCCATCTGTTTCTGTCTCTGGCGGTGTGAAGGGCATTGTACATCGTGGAGTCAAGGGCGGTGTGGATCTGGTCGGAGCAACGTATTGGGCTGCGCTCGCGAGGCCTTTTCCCGTCCACTTTACCGGTCACAATTAGCCTTTCGATGTTGCCACCGTCTTTCCTTGCAATGTGACAAAAGTATTGCAGAACCTTGCGAAGACACTCGGACGACAGCCGTGAGGAGATTTTGAGTTCTTGCAAAATGGATACGTTGGGCCGAAATGCTGTCCAAGGGATACGGGGCATCCTTCTCCAACACCCCATCTCAAAGACGTCGATGCGTTTGCGTTCTGCAGCCTTTAGCGACCAAGTCTCAGCGCTTTATTATCTCTTAATGTTTGTATCGTTGGAAGGAGTGGAGGGAGGTCTTTGCCCAGCAGTGGGACAATATGGGCTAACTATAATAATAATAATAAAGTACCGATAGTCGTGTCAGCCAATGGCTTAATAGCCAAGAGCCTCGACCAACACCTTAGGAGGCTCTCGTTAAGCGGCTGGAGCAAGGGCTTGATTCAGAAAGCGGTAGTCCTGGACACGGCTCGTATAGTTAGGAGGTTTCTTTCTCTGGAGCCCTGACCGCCGGTAGCTTGGACCCTGTTCCCGATACCGGTGGGATACTGTTTTTTATATTTTTAAATTTTTTTATTATTATTTTTTTTATTGTTTTTTTTTTAAATATTTAAAAATATATTGTAACATGTAAAGAAATGAATAAAAGAGATAATAAAATAATGTTTGTATTATTCTACAGGTGGTACAAACTGGTGCGACCCCATCGCTCGACCCAAGTTTAGTACTTACAACCCCAACAAGAATTTCTCTATGGCGGATAGCGACGATTCTTTCATGTCCAGGTGAGTAGATTTTTTTTTGTTTTATGAAAGAGTGATGATTTTAATAAGTATAATAGGGTAGTTTCCAGTGTCAAAATAATTACATTTTTTTTAGTCCGTATTTTAGATTATAAAAAAATATTGGACACGTATTTTTTCTTTTTTCGATTAAACAAAAAATAACAAAGATATATCCCATTAAAGTTACGTGTGACGTCACCCCGTGCGAAAACATGCAGCACGGCGTGACGTTACACTTAACTTTAATGGGCTATATCTTTGTCATTTTTGGTTTAATTTATAAATAAAAAAATACGTGTCCCTTATTTTTGAATAATCTAAAAGACTGAGTAATTGCATTTTTTACGACAACTAGCTTATTATGTAAATACAAGGTGCAGTTTTAAAAGTGCACAATATTTCAGGAGGTTGTAATAAAACTCATAAATAATCATGTGAAAAAACGATACCTGGTCAATAATCAGTAATACTTGTTATTTTATTTTTTAATTACACTAAACTAAATCGATTGATCAATGGCCGCGGTGGCGTGGCTAGGGTGTGGCGTGCGGGATAATGATTGGATGATACATTATTTATGAAACTATCGTTGCGAGTTAGTGTGTGTGAAAATGCCCTTTATTGTTCCGTGTTTGTGTGTGTGAAAGAAAGCGCGGTTATAAGGCAGGTATCAGACTGGCTGATTTTTAAGAAACGTAGTTCACACATACCGATTTCCATAAATAAGAAAAAAAAAAATTCCCACCGCTGGATCCCCGCTACCCTCCGCTATTGTACTATCACTTGCTTCGCATAGACTTCGTAACATTTAGAACGATCAATTTAAATATTTTTATTTTTGTATGAAAATCTGATGAACTAAAATATGATATTTTTTAAAAGTCACAGAACAAAAGTGGTTGTTTTTGATGTTAGTAACATAGTCCTGAGATGTTGTCAGTGTTCTACGAATAACCTTGCATAAAATGTTTTCCAGCGATCTAGATTCGGATGACACGGATCTAGACTTCGATGGCAGTGATGAAGATACGGATCTAAGTGGCTTCAGTGGTGGCAAGAATAGTAACAGTGAGTAACTAAATTACTTCTTCAATAAATCATCATCATTATTACAGCTGAAAGACATCCACTGTTCACAACCTATCCATCTTTTCTTTGGCCTCCCTCTCCCTCTCCATCCATCCACATGTAAACTCATAACTTTTTTAGTAATATACACCGCTAAATTTTGTTCGTTTTAATCCCGTGGAGGGTCGATCCGGTACATGAAACACTGACGGTTTGTCTTTGGCGGATTGGATTTCTCACTTCACTCCGGTTTCTTTATTAACTCATCTAATGCCGTAATTAGAGACACAATAAAAAGACAATTGCTTATGTCGAACTGTGTAACTTAAGACATTCAAAAGGTTAACTCCCTCGTAATGCTCGGGAGTTAATTATATAGATCCCTCACTAACGTTCGGGATTAAAATCAGCAACCTTCGTTCGACTTTAAACGCTACTTTATCTCCTAGTCACACAATCGACCAAGAACTGTAATAATCTGTTCTCTTTTAACGCTCTAGCATCAATGGGCGTCCGCATAGAGTACAAGACAGCTCACGAAGCCGAAGCGTTCGACATAGAACGTGCGAAGAAGGTGAACCCAGCACCCCTGCCTGATGACCAGGACGACGCCATTGATAGGGCTGCTCATGATGAACTGATCAGACAGGGAAGCGCTCCGCAAGAGGTGAGTCTATCATCATCAGCTCCTCGCTACCATGCAGTGGCGAATCAGCCATATAGCAAGAGTAGCAAATGCTACAGGCCCCGCCCATTCAGGGGCCCTACGTGTTATGTTGCTACAACCTTAGTTCCCCTGCGGATATCTTCATTTCTGATTCGATCACGCAAGGAAACTCCGAGCATAGCCCTTTTTATTACCCTTTGAGTAACTTTAAGTCCTCTGATGAGGTCTATTGTAAGTGACCACGTTATTCACTCATAATTCTAAATGTGATATACATTTCAAAGTAACTCGTTTTAAATGCATTTGCGTTACATTGCGTTATAGATGCAGCATCTGCCTGATTACAATATAATTTATATATCTATTCTATTCTTCCACAGTACATCGACAAATTCCGCGCCTCAGTCGCCCACCATAGACAAGAAATCATAGACAAGAATCACCTCATAACCAAAGAGGATCACATCACTGAAATATTACCAGAGACAAAAGACTCTTACCACAGCACTGTCATTTGTAAAAAAAGCGAAGAAGAAGCCATAAACGAACTATTTCCATTCGGCACCGAAGAATTAAAAATCATAAACGGTCAGATTGACATTGAAAGCATAGAGAAGAATAAAAGAGTGTTGCTAGATAAAATAAAGAAAAAAATTCCAATAGATGAAATAAAAAAAATGAATTGTTTTTCGATGAAGGATATCAATATTGATGATACAAATTATGTTAATGAAAAGGTTGTGAATGTAGGTTTTGATACTAAAGAGGGGTATGAGAAAATTTCAAAAGGGGAGGGAGAGTTTGAACCGTATTATGCTGATTTCAGTCCTCTACCGTCACACTTGAGTGGAAAAGACTTTGATTTTGATTACCAACCGACTTTGGAAGGACATCCGGGGCCCAGTCCTAGTGTTATATTGCAGGTCAGTACATTTTTGATTTATTAATCATCATCATCATCAGCCTTTTTGATGTTCCCACTGCTGGGACTCAGGCCTCCTCTCTAGGAGAGCGAATGGGCCGTAATCCACCACGCGGGCCCAGTGCGGGTTGATGAATGTCACATGTCTTCGAATTTACGGTTCAAGGACATGCCGGTTACCTCATGATGTTTTCCTTCACCGTTTTGAGAGTAGTGGTGATACCGTAGGCGCGGGCTTGCGGACAGTGAGCAATGGGTAGCTCGCTGTCCGGCCGTCCGGTAACAGTCCGGACCAAGCCCAAGTCGTCGACGGCGCGCGCTGTTCCCGCGCGCCTCAAGGAGTTGTCAGCAACAGCAGGGACCCAGCCGGGTCGAAGCCTACTGGGGCCAGGGTTATCCGAAAGGGCGCTCGAGCCCCGGTATGAAGGCTTGAAGGAACGGGATGGGTTTTTTAGCCAGTAAGAGTCTGACACTATCTCCCGCTCCGCCCAAGAGCGGGGGTTGTCATAAGATGATTTTTCCAATCGAAAAAAAAAAGAGTAGTGGTGATGAAATAAATTATACAAAGTAATGCGCCTGGCTGGGTTTGAATTCGCGACCTACAACTCGTAAGTCGGGGCCGTTACCACTTGGCCACCACTGCTTCTGCTCCGCACGTACTTATACATATATCATCCGTGGTTGGGTCTCGGTTTTACCCTTTGGGAACAAAACCGTTAAAACCTCTTTGCACAATAAATATCATTAACATTTTTTGGATTGGCCTGTTGGTGTAGTGGCCACCACCAGTGGTACAGTGACCCTGACTGCTATGCCGGAGGTCGTGGTTTCGATTCCCACCCAGGACAAATGTTTGTGTGATGAGCATAATCATTTGTTCTGTGTCTGGGTGTAATTTATCTGTAATAATGTGTGTATTTAGAAATATATAAGTATGTTTATCAGTTGTCTAGTACCCATAACACAAGCTCTGCTTAGCTTGGGACTAGACGGCGTTGTGTGATAGTTGTGGAATATATTATATATTACGATCATTATCTTTGGTTACCATCAGGTGGGATCGCAGTCAAGCACTAGTTTATATCAATTTAAAAAAAATCGTATCGCGAGTATCCACCTTTACGTTGTTGAAATCTCTACGGTCCGGACTAAGCGTTTCGCCTCGTCATTTATACCGCGTATATCGACGGACTGGAACAATTTACCTGCTGCGGTCTACAGCTTGTGTTATAGCTCTGCTTAGCTTGGGACTAGACGGCGTTGTGTGATAGTTGTGGAATATTATTATTTTTTTTTTAATTTATTTTTTCCGCAGGCCCTAACGATGTCCAACGCGAACGATGGTATCAACTTGGAACGCCTAGAAACGATCGGCGACAGTTTCCTGAAATTCGCTATAACTGCTTACCTATACTGCGCACACCCCACCGTACACGAGGGGAAACTTAGCCACATGAGAAGCAAACAGGTTTGATATTATATTTTTCATTACACTGCCTTGAGATGAGAATGTTGAGATGGATGTGTGGTGTGACGAGAATGAATAAAGTGAGAAACAGGGACTCAAACTGTTACCGTAATAATATGTTTTAACACATTTTTAACAGAAAAACACTTTTAAATGTAACAGATACAATAATGTTACCGAATCAAACTGTAACCCCCCGGGTGTCGCCACTGTGCGGAACGCCCGGAGGACACGGTGGAGCACACAGTCGAGGTGTGCCCTGCTTGGGCGGAGCATCGCCGTGCCCTCGTGGGGGCGATCGGCGGCGGAGACCTCTCGCGCCGGGCCTTGGTTGAGGCCATGGTCCGAAGCGAGGAGGAGTGGCAGGCGCGAGCCGACTTCTGCGAAGCAGTAATGCTCGCAAAGGAGGAGGCAACGGCGTTATCGCCGCCGCCGCCGCCGGGATTCCGATTCCGATTTCCGGCCTACGTAGACGCGGGCTTGCGGACAGTGAGCAATGGGTAGCTCACTGTCCGGCCGTCTGGTAACTGTCCGGACCAAGCCCAAGTCGTCGACGGCGCGCACTGTTCCCGCGCGCCTCAAGGAGTTGTCAGCAACAGCAGGGACCCAGCCGGGTCGAAGCCTACTGGGGCCAGGGTTATCCGAAAGGGCGCTCGAGCCCCGGTATGAAGGCTAGAAGGAACGGGGTGGGTCTTTTAGTCAGTAAGAGTCTGACACTATCTCCCGCTCCGCCCAAGAGCGGGGGATGTCAATGCATGATTTTTTCCCACCATAAAAAAAAAATGTGTGGTGTGACGAGAATGAATAAAGTGAGAAACAGGGACTCAAACTCAATTCAATTTATTTCCACAAAATGTTTACATAACTATAGCTTACTTATTTACTAAAATACACATACGTTAAATAAAAATCGTTGGTACACTTAAAGCTTTAGTTGTTGCGAAGCCGTTTCACTCTGGCCTCCGTACTAGTTTGAACTGTATTACGGTGGGACAGTATTCCTCGCTCGCATTACACTACACTAAAATGTAACCGTAATAATGTGTTTTAATACTGTTTTTTATTAAAACAATTTTAACAGAAAAATACTTTTAAATGTAACAGATACAATAATGTTACCGAATCAAACTGTAACCTGTTATATGTGTTAATAAGTGTTAATATGTGTAACTGAAATAATCAGTTTTATTTATTGTTTATTATATTCTTTATTGTACATCGCATGAACAAAAAAGATAGAGGACAAACATTATTCAAAATAAGTGTACAATGGGCGGCCTTATCGCACAGGGCGATCTCTTACAGACAACCTTTGGATGGACTGAAAGAGAGGAGAAAGATATAGGGCTGTCAGTGTACATCAGTTTTAGTATAGCCTTAGGTATAAATAATTGCACAGTACCATAACTAAGTAAATTGTAACTTTGGCAATGCTACGTTTACCTGTTACACTTATTAACACTGTTAACACTTTTATATCTAGCAAAATACAGAGTTGAAATGTGTTAGATAGAACAACGAAATCTTGAAGGTCTGTTTTTGG
The DNA here is from genome assembly GCA_929112965.1 of Mythimna albipuncta. Classification (NCBI taxonomy): domain Eukaryota; kingdom Metazoa; phylum Arthropoda; class Insecta; order Lepidoptera; family Noctuidae; genus Mythimna; species Mythimna albipuncta. The sequence goes on along the minus strand of OV815985.1, from coordinate 4,846,550 downwards.
TAAATGTATTATGTTTTGTAAAAAGTCATAGAACAAAAGTTGTTGTTTATGATGTTAGTAATATCACAAAATAGATAAGTACAGAAGTCAATCTCATGTATGTACTTCACTTTTTATACCTACGCTAAGCGATCGCTCTAGGGTCAACGCGTTCTTCCGAACTGTACGTGTGCGACCGGGCGATTTTTTTTTTATTGTTGATAGGTTCGCGCTTGACCGTTATCTCACCTGATGGAGAGCGACGATGCGGTCGACGATGGAACGCGCTTACCTAGAAGAAACCTATTCACTCTCGACTTAAAGATTCCCGGGTTGTAGCTATCAGGAAACACAGACTCTGGCAAGGAATTTTACCCCCTAGCTGCACGCACAATGAATGTGTTCCCAAAACGTTTTGTGCGTGTAGGTGGGATTAAGCCGAGATAACGTGTCCGTGAGCGGTGTCTATGTGTGCGTTGTTCGAGCGCGCTTTATATGTAGATTTTTTTTTTTAATCTAGATTGAATTTTTGAGATTGTCTTCTGGTACCTATCTCTTCTTCTTCTTCCTGCCCTAGTCCCGTTTTATTTGGGGTCGGCGCAACACGTTTTTTTCTTCCATTCTGTCCTGTCACTCGTCACGCTATCACTAACTCCCTTTTCTTTCATATCGCTTCTCACACAATCCATCCATCTTTTTTTGGCCTCCCTCTTCCCCTCCATCCAGCCACATTCTGGTACCTATCTACCTTGTGGTAATACAGCAAGTTTGTTAGTGTTTTACAAATAACCCCGTATTATATTATTGTTTGTTTCACAGGTATCAAATTTGAACCTGTACCGCTTGGGACGTAACAAGCGGCTCGGCGCGCGCATGATAGCGTCCAAGTTTGAACCGCACGACAACTGGTTGCCTCCCTGCCACAAACCACCGCCGACGTTACACCCGAGAATCAATGTGAGTATGCAGCAGCACTAGAGTAATAACTAATAAGTTAAGGCGTATAGTCCCTTGAACCATCTGGCCGAAATTATGTGAACACAACTCTCGCACTCGCCTAGGCGGCAGTACGCAAATCTGTGCATTTATTTGCGGCCAGCAGCGCCCGGAAAGCGCTTTAAATCCATTTTCTCTGCGAGATATTGATTGATTTACATATGCAATGTTCACTTTGAAGAATATTTAACCACCAATTTTTATGTGTAAAAATGTTTCTAAAAGTCCAAGCCGTTTCTAAGGAGTAGGGAAAAGTTGCGAAATTGCTAAAAATTTTTTTTGACAAAAGTATTAATTGCACGAAAAAATCAAATGTTGATATTATTGTTCATGAATCTATAATAAACATATATTTTTTTCAAACCAATTGACCTAGCCGTTACGGAGGAGTAGGCCTCAGAAAATCACTGTTTTATGGCACTTTCGGGCGCTTGGCCCTTAAACGACTTGGATAATTATTAGGATTTATTGAAATCTGATGTAGTCAACACGGGTTCAACAATCAAGGTTGATTAAGAGATAGAGATCATTGTTTACTAATAGAAGAACCTTATAAAGAGTATCGAATACAAGTATTTTTTAGGGTTCCGTAGCCAAATGGCAAAAAACGGAACCCTTATAGATTCGTCATGTCTGTCTGTCTGTCTGTCTGTCTGTCTGTCTGTCTGTCTGTCCGTCCGTATGTCACAGCCACTTTTTTCCGAAACCATAAGAGCTATACTGTTGAAACTTTGTAAGTAGATGTATTATGTGAACCGCATTAAGATTTTTACACAAGAATTGAAAAAAAGCAATAAATTTTGGGGGTCCCCATACATAGAACTGAAACTCAAAAATTTTTTTTTCATTAAACCCATGCGTGTGGGGTATCTATGGATAGGTCTTCAAAAATGATACTGAGGTTTCTAATATCATTTTTTTCTAAACTGAATAGTTTGCGCGAGAGACACTTCCAAAGTGGTAAAATGTGTGTCCCCCCCCCTCTAACTTCTAAGATAAGAGAATGATAAAACTAAAAAAAATATATGATGTACATTACTATAAAAACTACCAACGAAAATTGGTTTGGACAAAATCTAGTAAGTAGTTTTTTTTAATGCGTCATAAATCGAAAAAAATACACTATTATTAAAACATCGATCAAAGTTACAACACATTACAAGAACTTTTATATTATGTTACTTGCTGCTAAGGAACCCTTCATGGGCGAGTCCGACTCGCACTTGGCCGGTTTTTAAATGATAGAATATTACAGAAAATTCCCAAATCGTTTGACATATTAGACAGACTTTATAACGTAATTTTTTGAAGGATGTATTGAAATTGTGATTTTCTATGGAAATCAAATCATAGTGTTTAATTTTTTATTGAAATAAACTAGAGCTAGACTGCGATCCCACCTGATGGTAAGCAGTGATGCAATCGTTGATGGTGAGGCGCACTAGTTTATTAAGAGCCTATTAACTCTAGCCTTGAAGACACCTAAATTATAATCGGACGGGCAGACCGCAGCAGGCAAATTGTTCCAGTCCGTCGATGTACGCGGTATAAATGACGAGGCGAAACGCTTAGTCCGGACCGTAGAGGTTTCAACAACGTAAGGGTGGATACTTGCTGTACGTCTGTTTGTCCGATGGTAGAAATGAGATGGCGGAATCAAGTCATGCAATAGGGTAGTCTCCAGGGTCAAAATAATTACATTTTATTTAGTCCGTATTTTAGATTATAAAAAAATATTGGACACGTATTTTTTCTTTTTTCGATTAAACAAAAAATAACAAAGATATAGCCCATTAAAGTTTCGTGTGACGTCACCTCGTGCGAAAATATGTAGCACGGCGTGACGTTACACGTAACTTTAATGGGCTATATCTTGGTCATATTTGGTTTGATTAACAAATAAAAAAATACGTGTCCTTTATTTTTGAATAGTCTAAAAGACGGACTAATTACATTTTTTACGGCAACTAGCCTATTCCTGTGTAAAACTATTGCTGTGTTTTATGATTGCAGGGCGAAGGGAAGGACATAATGCAGCATCTTGAAACTCCAATGGACTCTGCGGGTTGCTTCATACCTTATAATTTGATTACTCAACACAGTATACCAGGTAAGATCTTGAACACTATTTTTTTTATTTATTATTGATAGGCTTACGTTTAAATTTACAAGTCCGTCATAAGACCTGTCATACTGTATGGATCAGAATGTTGGGCTGTGAAAAAGAAGGATGAAAAAAGATTGCATGTAGCGGAGATGAGAATGTTGAGATGGATGTGTGGTGTGACGAGAATGGATAAAGTGAGAAATGAGTATATTAGGGGAAGTTTGAAAGTGGCGCCAGTGACTGAAGGTAATCGGTTGTCTTGGTATGGTCATGTGAAAAGGAGGGATGAAACGCATATTACTAAGAGAGTTCTGAGTATACCATCCATCTACATATGGATGGAGAGGGAGAGGAAGGCCGAAAAAAAGATGGATTGTGTGAAAAGTGATATGAAAGAAAATGGAGTTAGTGATAGTTTGACGGGTGACAGGACAGAATGGAAGAAGAAAACGTGTTGCGCCGACCCCAAGTAATATGGGATAAGGGCAGGAAGAAGAAGATTGATAGGTTTACGTTTGACCACCATCTCACCTGATGGTAAGCGATGATGTGGTCGACAATGGAGAACGCTTGCATAGAAGTAACCTATTCACTCTCGACTTAAAGACTCCTAAGTTGTAGCTATTTATTTGACCATGTAGAGGTAATAAAATAATCATCACATAGTCCTCCCCCAAGTGTCGCCACAATGTGTCCTGTGTGCCCCGCCTCTAATAATATAATAGTATTCTACAAATTTCATACAGCTTCATCTAGTCCCAAATTAAACAGAGCTCGTGTTATGGTTACTGGACAATGGATAAATATACTTATTTATACACCGTTAGATTTGACCTGAAGGTAGTTTGTACGCAACGCCTACTACTACCTACAGGTCATTGAACTCGCTCATCTGACGTTTTCTTAAAGAAATTAATTTCGTACATGCGTAAATTAATACGAGTTTTTGAAAAAAAGGTTCTTTATATTTTAATTTTATCTTGACAAATCGATAGTGTTTCATGTACCGGATCGACCCTCCACGGGAATAAAACGATCAAAATTTAGCGGTGTATAAGTGTGTTTATCAATTATTTAGTACTCATAACACAAGCTCTGCTTAGTTTGGGACTAGACAGCGTTGTGTGCTGTGGGATAGTTATAGAATATTATTAATAATGTATTTTTTTCCAGATAAATCAATTGCCGACTGTGTGGAAGCCCTGATCGGCGCCTACCTCCTAGAATGCGGTCCCCGCGGAGCCCTACTGTTCATGTCGTGGCTCGGCATCAGGGTGCTTCCCTGTCACCATGTTAAGTTGCATCCAGACCACCCCTACGTCATTCGTGCCAAGGATAAGGAGAATGAGGTAAGAAAACGATTTTCAATTTATCGACTTTCAATTTATAATCGTTTTCATATCTACACTAATATAATAAAGAGGTAATGTTTGTGTTTTTGTTTGTAGGAGGTAATCTTTGAAAGTACTGGTCCAATTGTTAAAATTTTTTCACCGATAGAAAGAAAGCTGCTTTGTTCCTGAGTGACATAGGCTATATTTTTTGAACAATGGCGAAGCTGCGGGCAAAAGCTAGTTACCAATAAATAATTAATCGTTTGTTAAAAGTCTCGTCGATCGGTAAATCAAGTCAGTAAATTGATATAATCGGTAAGATTGACTGACTCGATTTACCGATTTCCAATTTTTCGACTTTAGATTTATGGACTTTCAATTTACCGATTTACTATTAAGAATCGAAATCCAAAATACGCCAGTTTCGTATAGCTCCTCACAAAACTCATCCATATTTTATTTGTTTTCTCCCTCTTTCCGTTTCATCCATATGTATACTCATCTCATCTCAAGAGCCATAATAACAGGTCTATTTTTTTTAATGACATAAACTAGCAGTGATGCAATCGTTGATGGTGAGGCGCACTAGTTTATTAAGAGCCTATTCACTCTAGCCTTGAAGACACCAGACACGGGAAGACCGTAGCAGGCAAATTGTTCCAGTCATTCGATGTACGTGGTATAAACGACGAGGCGAAACGCTTAGTCCGGACCGTAGAGGTGTCAACAACATAAGGGTGGACACTCGCCATACGTCGGCAGATCCGATGGTGGAAATGTGATGTAATTTTTGCGCACAGTTTCCAAAATCTTATCTTCAAACTGTTGTCACAGCCAACCACCTTGCCATCATCACCGGACCGCAAGCGGACCTCCTCATCATCATCGTCCTGTTCGGACGACGAGGCTCCCCAGCAGGAGATGTTCCCTGAAGAGGACTGGTCCTGGCCAGCCAGAGCTGTGGGATCCTTGCAGCCTTATAAGGATTCGCAGGGACAATGGATACAGGTATGCTAATCTGCTTAACTTTTACTCAACAGCTGTAGGTAAATAAATTACTTGAGGTGTTTCGGTTTTGGATTAGCCGAATCTCATTGTGGGGAGGAGTTCCGCCAAATCTCACCGTGGGGAGGAGTTCCGCCGAACGTCACCTTGTAAGGAGAATCTCAACAAATCAAACGTGCAGGTAGGGGTTGAGTCGAATCTCACTTGATATCACCCGCGGAGAGGAGCTCCGCTGAATCTCACCTAATCTCACCCGTGGGAAGGAGCTCTGCTGAACCTCGCCTAATCACCTGAGTCCGAGGTAAGGGGAATCTCAACAAATCTCAACTAATCTAACGTGCGCGGAGGGGTTCAGCCGAATCTCATCTTATGTGGGGGGTGAAGGATGTCACAGCCAACCTCGCCATCATCACCGGACCGCAAGCGGACCTCCTCCCCCTCCGTCCTGTTCGGACGACGAGGCTCCTCAGCAGGAGATGTTCCCTGAAGAGGACTGGTCCTGGCCAGCCAGAGCTGTGGGATCCTTGCAGCCTTATAAAGATGCGCAGGGGCAATGGATACAGGTAAGCTAGATCTGCTTAACTTTTACTCAACAGCTGTTTCGGGGGGGGGAGGGGAGGTGGATTAGCCGAATCTCACTTAATCTTACCCCTGGGGAGGAGTTCCGCCGGATCTCATCTAATCTCACCTGGGGGGTATGGAGAATCTCAATAAATCAAACGTGCTGGTAGGAGTTAAGTCGAATTTCATTTAATCTCACTCGTGGGGAGGAGCTTCGCCGAATCTCACCTAATCTCACCTGAGGGGAGGTGAGGAGAATCTCAACAAATCTAATTTGCGGATAGGGGTTGAGCCAAAACCCACCTAATCTTAAATCCGGGGAGGGATGGAGCGGAATCACACCTTATCTCATGTGGGGCGGTGAAGGTTGTCACAGCCAACCACCTCGCCATCATCACCGGACCGCAAGCGGACTTCTTCATCATCATCGTCCTGTTCCGAAGACGAGATGTTCCCTGAGGAGGACTGGCTCTGGCCAGCCAGAACTGTGGGATCCCTGCAGCCTTATAAAGACTCATAGGGACAGTGGTTGTAGTAATACCAACTGTGGTGGGTTCATTAATTTTGTGAGGTTTTTGGGGGGGGGGGGCGAATCTCACCTACTCTCACCTGGGGTGGGATTGAGCCGAATCTCGTTTAATCTCACATGGGAGGAGAGGTCGAGTCGAAATTCACCTAGTCTCACCTATGGAGGGTGGGGGAAGGATTATCTCAACAAATCTAATGTGCGGGGAGGGGTTGAGGCCAATCTCATGTGAGGCGGCAGACTGGTCGAGCCGAATCTCACCTAATCTCATGTGCGGGGAGGGTTTGCGTCGAATCTCCATCAACCTTTTGAATGTCTTAAGTTACAAAGTTCGACATATGCAATTGTCTTTCTATTGTGTCTCTAATTACGGCATTCGATGAGTTAATCTCACCCACGGGGAGATAGATGTTCAGCCGTATCTCGCCCGATTTGACCTTGAGAATCTCAACAAATGTAACGTGCGGGCCTTTGTCCAGCAGTGAAACCGTAATAGATCGAAAATTATTTACTTATAACATGCATTTTGAACAAACTAACGTAAATTACACTCGTCAAAATTAATTAATTAATTTATTTAAAGCTTTATGCACAAAAAAACAGTACAAAGGTGGACTTAATGCCTTAGGCATTATCTGCCAGTCGACCTTAGGGTGGTGCAGAAACATATAAAATATAAATAACACTTGTCTTGTTTTTTCTCTAGTCAATATTTGGCGAGTTAAAAGCGCCACCATCTCCCCTGCTCCGGTATATTGACGATCCAGAAGGAGAACTCAATCAGATGCTGTCAGGTGAGTCTAACTCTTAACACGACCCTTAGCGGTCCATCTAGCGTCCGGTTAGGCTCTTAATTAAGCCATAATTTCCACGGACGTACCTTTATGATGAAGTACCTTGTTTCAGAAATAATAACTTAATAAATAATAAAAAGAAAAAAAAAAACGACAAAATGGCGATTTTTTTTTTGTTTGAACAATCTTTGCTTTTTAGGGTTCCGTAGCCAAATGGCAAAAAACGGAACCCTTATAGATTCGTCATGTCTGTCTGTCTGTCTGTCTGTCTGTCCGTCCGTATGTCACAGCCACTTTTTTCCGAAACTATAAGAGCTATATTGTTGAAACTTTGTAAGTAGATGTATTCTGTGAACCGCATTAAGATTTTCACACAAAAATAGAAAAAGAGCAATAAATTTTGGGGGCCCCATACTTAGAACTGAAACTCAAAAATTTTTTTTTCATCAAACCCATACGTGTGGGGTATCTATGGATAGGTCTTCAAAAATGATACTGAGGTTTCTGATATCATTTTTTCTGAACTAAATAGTGTGCGCGAGAGACACTTCCAAAGTGGTAAAATATGTGTCCCCCCCCTCTAACTTCTAAAATAAGAGAATGATAAAAGTAAAAAAAAATATATGATGTACAATACTATAAAAACTGCCAACGAAAATTGGTTTGAACGAGATCTAGTAAGTAGCTTTTTTTTAATACGTCATAAATCGAAAAAAATTCACTATTATTAAAACATCGATCAAAGTTACAACAAACTACAAGAACTTTTATATTAAGTTACTTGCTGCTACGAAACCCTTCATGGGCGAGTCTGACTCGCACTTGGCCGGTTTTTATTCTTCCTGTATTATTTAACACGTAAATGTCCGTGAATAAAAAAATATATATTTATAATCGGCACGAACGACGAATACGCGTCTATGAAGCTACGCGTCCGTGGACAGTAGGCCATAGTCTAGTATGTAAGCTTCACGCAGGCGTACACCAAGCGTATAGTGACGAATACGCGTCTACAAAGCTACGTGTCCCTTTGACAGTAGATTTTAGTTGTGCATTTTGTCCCACAGGTTACGACGCGTTAGAAGCGACGCTACAGTATCGCTTCAAAGACCGCTCCCTCCTGCTGCAGGCGTTGACGCACGCATCGCATCACAGCAACCGACTTACAGATTGTTATCAACGACTCGAGTTCCTAGGAGACGCTATATTGGGTAAAATATTTTTACAATATTTTATTTTACTTGCAGTGTATATGTTATGACCAGAGGCGCAGAAATTTAACACGACCTATTTGACGACTGGTACCGAACACGTTAGGGTCAACTCACACCGAAAGAGCGGCGAAGGGCAGCGCAGTTTCAGTGTCATATGAATTTTAACTTTATTTTCATTTCTATAATACTTATTATCGCATGAGAAACACGAACGAAAGAATTCCCCGGAATTCCTGCGACGCCGCGGGCATCCGCGCGACTCGTTCGAGTTTCTCATGCGATAATAAGTATTATGGTAATGATAATAAAGTTAAAATTCATATGAAACTGAAACTGCGCTCCGCTTCGCTGCCCTTCGCCGCTCTTTCGACGTGAGTTGACCCTTAAGGGGCTCCTATTAGCTAATGACCTTTTGAAAGCCTACTTTTAACCGACTTCGAAAAGGAGGAGGTTCTATGTTCGGCTGAATGTATGTTCACCGATATCTCGGTCAATTGTGGATCGATTTTGAAAATTCTTTTTTTAATTGAAAGGTTATGTTTCCAAGTTGGTCCCATTGAAATATTGTTATGATCTGATTATGAATTTCGAAGATATGGCACAGAACTCCTCATAGGATCACAGCAGAACTGTCGTAATAAGTCGGTTGTTTTATTTTAGTAAAAAGTTTTCTATCAACTTGTATAAAGTACCTTAAAAGTGCATCATGAAATTCTGAAAAAAATATAATGCAATAATTTGATTCATGAACTACAATTCTGTACAAATATTTTTTTTCTTTGTTTACTGTTTGTGCATAAACTTTTTTACCTAAGCGATTACCAACACGAAATTTATACCTGTCGATAGAGAATATAATGATTGTAAATATTTTGCAAATACTTTTCAATGTAAGCTAATAAAAACGCGTTAATAAAGTTGTTACATTATTTTCAGACTACCTAATAACACGCCACCTTTACGAAGATCCGCGGCGCCACTCGCCGGGCGCTCTCACGGATCTGCGCTCAGCATTGGTCAACAATACTATTTTTGCTACGCTAGCGGCAAGGCACGGCTTTCATAAGTAAGTTGAACTCGGTGTTTTCTAAGATGCATTTTAGAGACACATATTCCTGCATTACTTGTGATCCGCGCAACACGTTTTTTTTTATCCATTCAGTCCTGTCACTCGTCACGCTATCACTAATTCCCTTTTCTTTATATCTCTTCTCACACAATCTATCCATCTTTTCTTTGGCTTTCCTCGCCCTCTCCATCCATCCATATGTACATTCATAATCGTAGATCGGATTTAATTAGGATGCATTTTGGAGAGTGCGAGGAATTACATGACTTAATTCCGCAATCACCTTTCAATTATCAGACAAACCGACGTACGGTGAGCGGAGGAACCCTTATATTAACATCTCTACGGTCCGGACTCCGTGTTTCGCATCGTCGATTTACCGCGCATCGAAGGACTGAAATGATTTGCTTGCTGCGTTCTTCCCGTCCAATTATATTAGGGCAAGGCTAGAGTGAACAGGCTCCTAATAAACTAGTTCGCCTCACCATCAACGATTGCATCACTGCTTACAGTGCGTTTCACTTAAGAGGTTCCTTCGCTGTAATGTTGGCTCCCCTGTCTGTCTACAGAAAAAGAAGGGAAAAAGAAAAGAGTTGCCTATTCTACCACAATATTTTGCACGAAATGTGAAACGAAATTGATTTTAACGGTACTCGCAAAATTATAAAGACATGGAGCTGAAGGAACCGGAAGGTGGCTACAGGAGCTTGGTAGTTAAATGACACAACCCCATCGAGTTTGGGCTCGTATGATTCGTCTTGACGAGTATTAATTATATAGGTATTTATATCGTGCTATAAAAGCTTGCTATGAAAAATATATTTTCATTAAAAACTTTATTTATTTATTACTTCATGCACAAAATAGTACAAACGCGGACTTAATGCCAAGGCATTTTCTACCAGTCAACCTTTGGGTGACGCAGAGACAAATTGTGGTAGGTGCAATATATACCATTACATAAATACATCATACAAATACATACCTATAAAATACAAATACACTCTATATCTATGTAATTATATTTACTTAAACTACAACGAAGAGAGGTAATAAAAACCGGCCAAGAGCGTGTCGGGCCACACTCAGTGTAGGGTTCCGTAGTTTCCCGTCCGTCATAATAAGTGTACCACTCATGAGTTTAAAAAAATGCTTGCATATACGATTATACTACAAACTTAGTCCAGAAATTATTTTTTACAACCTTTTTGTCTTTTTGTACAAAAATTGTTCTTTCCATCAAGTTCAAAATGATTTGCCTAGAAAGTCCTTATAAAGTTCTACTTTTCAGATTTTTTTCATATTTTCTAAACATATGGTTCAAAAGTTAGAGGGGGGGGGGACATTGTTTTTTACTTTTGGAGCGATTATTTCTAAAATTGTTGATATTATCAAAAAATTATTTCAGTAAACCCCTATTCATTTTTAAATACCTATCCAACAATATATCACACGTTAGGTTTGAAATAAAAAAAAAATCACTTTCCACTTTACATATAGGGGGGCTACCCTAATAAACATTTTTATCCAATTTTTATTTTACCACTTTGTCGGCGTGATTGATATACATATTGGTACCAAATTTCAGCTTTCTAGTGCTAACGGTCACAGAGATTAAGCGAGGACGGACAGACAGACAGACGGACATGGCGAAACTATAAGGGTTCCTAGTTGACTACGGAACCCTAAAAATGGAAAAGAAGAATACACGAATCTAGTGAAACAATTGGTGCAAACAAATCATAATGAGAAAAATTAGCGTTGTGATGAAACTACTGCTCATGCTGCTACTGCTGAACTTGTTTAAGTAAATAATTATTATTCTTTCTTCTACAGATATTTCAGGCACATGTCGCCAGGATTAAACGAGGTTCTCACTAAATATGTCAAGATACAAGAAGAAAATGGGCATTCTATAAGTGAAGAGGTAAGTTGACATATACTATACAAAGTTATAGTATATGAGAAACGTGAAATATACATCTAGTATTTTTATGCATAGAATCCTTGTACAAATTTTGAGGTTTGAGATCGTTTATTCCCTTATGAATTACATAAATTCGCTTACATGACAATTATAAATCAATTTTGTTGGACGTATTACAAAATTAGATATCGACTATAACATGTTTTGAGGTTAGATTAAAAAAAAATGCAAAAAAAGTTTGTTCGATACATTGCGTTTAAAAAAAGATATAGATTTGAGCGTAACTGGATGTGGCTCGTCACTATGTTAGGGACTGAGAGTGTTTCAGTATAAAATTTTTGAGTAACCTTTTAAAATAGTTTTTAGATTTAGATTCTTCGAGGTCTTTTGGTAATTTATTAAATAATTTGGAACCTTCATATATAATTTAATTCAGTTTTCATAACTGTATCATGAAAAATCACAAAGTTATAAGCTTTTTATTTTATCTGGTCGTCCACATAAATACATGGTCACCGGGCCATCCGGGCGACTGAAAGGTTGATTTTACTGACCCAGCTGTGCGGTTTCGCCTAATGCCCGTTATGACTTGCCGTGATTTGTGTTGTACTTAGTGTGAGCGGTGTCCAAATTGTGAACTTTAAAAAAAAAATGGGAAAATATATAACATGGTGTAAAAACTATTGGAATCAATTCAGTTACTGATTCTAACCCAACTATATTCAGGTTTTAATCCAGGTAATTTAATACCACTGCTCTCAAAACGGTGAAAAAAAACATCGTGAGGAAACCGGCATGTCCTAGAACCAAAAATTCGAAGACATGACATCCACCAACCTGCACTGGGCCCGCGTGGATTACGGCCCATTCTCTCTCCTAGAGAGGAGGCTTGAGTCCCAGCAGTGGGAACATTAAAAAGGCTGATGATTAATAAATCAAAAATGAGCATGTCGGGCCACGCTCAGTGTAGAGTTCCGTAGTTTCTCGTCCGTCACAAATTCACAATAAGTGTACCCACTTATCAGGTTAGAAAAATGCCTGCATATACGATTATACTACAAACTTAGTCCAGATATTGTTTTGTAGAACACTTTTGTCTTTTTTGTACAAAAACTGTTCTTTCCATCAAGTTCAAAATAATTTTCCTAGAAAGTCCTTATAAAGTTCTACTTTTCAGATTTTTTTCATATTTTCTAAACTTGAGGTTCAAAAGTTAGAGGGGGGGGAACACATTGTTTTTTTACTTTTGGAGCAATTATTTCCGAAATTATTGACATTATCAAAAAATGATTTTAGCAAACCCCTATTCATTTTTAAATACCTATCCAACAATATATCACACTTTAGGGTTGAAATTAAAAAAAAAAAATCACTACCCACTTTACATATAGGGGGGCTACCCTAATAAAACATTTTTTTCCAATTTTTATTTTACCACTTTGTCGGCGTGATTGATATACATATTGGTACCAAATTTCAGCTTTCTAGTGCTAACGGTCACAGAGATTAAGCGAGAACGGACAGACAGACGGACAGACATGGCGAAACCATAAGGGTTCCTAGTTGACTACGGAACCCTAAAAAGGCTGATGAGAATGATGATTAATTTGATGTATTGTATTTTTGCAGCACTATTTAATTCAAGAAGACGAAATGGAACAAGCTGAAGACGTGGAGGTGCCAAAAGCGTTAGGAGATCTGTTCGAGAGCGTAGCTGGAGCTATATTCTTAGACTCAGGTATTTTATTATTGACCTGGTGTGTTTGGCGATTTGACTAGCCTGTTAGTCTAGTGGTTAGTGACCCTGACTGCTATGCCGGAGGTCGTGGGTTCGATCCCCACCCAGGACAAATGTTTGTGTGATGAGCATGATCATTTGTTCTGTGTCTGGGTGTAATTTATCTATAATATGTATGTATTTGAAATACAAGGTGTAAGGGACAGCCCTCGACAAACTTTAAGGGCTCGCTCAGTAGACGAAGCTGAACAAGCTTCCACAATATTTTTTTTCAGGAAACGCAAAAAAAAATCCGCCTTACCATAGAATATTATAAACTCGATTGGACAGTTTGTATGGAGAGGCCGAATTTTTTTTTTTCGTTTCTTGAAAAAAATTATTGTGGAAGCTTGTTCAGCTTCGTCTACTGAGCGAGCCCTTAAAGTTTGTGGAGGGCTGTCCCTTACACCTTGTATATATGTATGTTTATCAGTTGTCTAGTACCCATAATACAAGCTCTGCTTAGCTTGGGACTAGACGGTGTTGTGTGATAGTTGTGGAATATTATTATCACAATAGTAAATACATACTTAGATACATACATATAAATAAACAGTACTGTAGTGAAAAAACAAATCTATCCAATTAGCGCGGTGATGATTCTACCAATATCTTGCGAATATGCTCAAGTGCTTTCACCTGTTTATCTGGGACAGACGGTCCAGTTGGGTAGGTCTAACTTCGAGAAAGAGGTCAATCGTCGAATCCGACTCGCCTGGGCGGCGTTTGGGAAGCTGCGCGATATCTTCTCGGCCAACATACCACAGTGTCTCAAGACGAGAATCTATGACCAGTGCATGTTACCAGTGATGACATATGGCACTGAAACGTGGTCGCTTAGAAAGGGCCTCATCAGAAGGCTTAAAGTCACTCAAAGGGCAATGGAAAGGGCTATGCTCGGAGTTTCCTTGCGTGACCACATCGGAAATGAAGATATTCGCAGGAAAACCAGATTACCGATGTAGCGCAAAGAATCGCCAAACTTAAGTGCCAGTGGGCAGGGCATATTGCTCCCAGAACAGTAGCCCGATTCACGTAATGATATCGTAGCGATTTAGTCGTTTAGACCATTTCCGTATTCACATCCATCAATCGAGTTTGAACGACACCGATTTTAAAGTCATTTGAAATTCGTCGATTTAAAAAAAAAAAACTGTATTACATTATCTTGGTAGAATACTTATTAATGTAACTGGAAATAAGTCGATAGATCGTGAATACCGCTTTTGGATAGGACTTCGATCGAACGACTATAAAACTTCCACGATATTTGGCTTGTTTGATTTTACGTGAATCGGGCTACTGATGGTCGATGGGGACGAAAGGTTCTGGAGTGGCTACCGCGTACCAAAAGACGCAGCGTTGGAAGGTGTTGGCTTCCACAAGGTGAACCAATGATCTGGTTTATGTCGCGGGAATTCTATAGATGTGAGATGTACAGGACCGGTCATTATGGCGACACTTGAGGGAGGCCTTTGTTCAGCAGTCGTCTTTCGGCTGAAATGATGCTGATGAGCACCTTTGTACTCCGCCGGCCTTGGTTCAGGCGATGGTCCGGAGCGAGGAGGAGTGGCAGGCGGTCGCCGACTTCTGCGCAGCAGTAATGCTCGCAAAAGAGGAGGCCGAACGCATCAGGCAACGGCGTTATCGCCGCCGCCGCCGCCGGGATTCTTATCCCGATTTCCGGCCACTGTAGGCGCGGGCTTGCGGACAGTGAGCAATGGGTAGCTCGCTGTCCGACCGTCCGGTAACTGTCCGGACCAAACGCAAGTCGCCGACGGCGCGCACTGTTCCCGCGCGCCTCAAGGAGTTGTCAGCAACAGCAGGGACCCAGCCGGGTCGAAGCCTACTGGGGCCAGGGTTATCCGAAAGGGCGCTCGAGCCCCGGTATGAAGGCAAGAAGTAACGGGGTGAATCTTTTAGTCAGTAAGAGTCACTATCTCCCGCTCGGCCCAAGAGCGGGGGATGTCATTGCATGATTTTTTCCCACTGGAAAAAATAAGTACCTTTGTTTTTATAATGATCTATCTTATTTCTGTTATGGATGTGTGTGTACGTAAATTACAAAATAAATAATAAATGTATTCCTTCCTTCAGGAATGTCACTGGGCGCAGTTTGGAAGTCCTACGTGAACCTGATGGGCGCCGAATTGGAAGCCTTCAGCGCCGCCGCGCCCAAGTCTCCAGTCAGGGAGCTACTGGAAGCTGAGCCCGATACCGCTAAGTTTGGGTGAGTTGTGATTTCAATAGAAATCTTGATAATATCCACAAGATAATGTTTTTCTACAATATCTAAAGATGTGTCGTCTTAATCACGTAACAGAGGTGATATGAAAATGTATCTCGCTCTTATTTATTTAAAGCTTTACGCACAAAAAAAACTAAACAAAGGCGTACTTAATGCATTAGGCATTATCTGCCAGTCGACCTTAGGGTGGTGCAGAAACATAACATGGCAGGTGCAAATTAATAAATAGACAAAACAAAAGAGAAACAAATATATACCATAGTAAATACATACTTAGATACATACATATAAATAAACAATGCGGTGGTGAAAAAACAAAATCAACCAATTAGTGCGGTGATGATTCAACCAACATCTTGCGAATCTCTTAATATCTACAAATTTTGATTTGTCTGTTAGTCTAGTGGTTAGTGGCCCTGACTGCTATGTCGGAGGTCGTGGGTTCGATTACAGCTCAAGTCAAATGTTTGTGTGATGAGCACGATCATTAGTTCTGTGTGGTATGGTTGAACCGATTTGACTGATAATTGTTGGGGAAGTAGCGGAGACGGACAAGGATACTTTTTATAGGGAAATCTTCTTGAAAATCTTTAATCTGGGGAGGTAATCTCAGAAAGTATTGCTGAAATTATTTCACCTACAATAAGTTGCTTTATTCCTGAGTGACATAAGCTATATTTTATGTACGAGTGAAGCCGCCGGCAAAAGCTAATGTTATAATATAATAAGTCTTGAAAGGTGTAGTTGGTTGTGCAGGATGGGCAGAATAGTAGGTGACGGGGACAGGGACGCATGTCCTATGCAGCCGCTCTACACTGCCGTTATGTGAGGGATAAATCAAGGAAGCCCCATTAATGTCTATAAATCTTTATCTTTACAGTAAACCGGAGCGCCTAGCCGACGGTCGTCGTGTTCGCGTGTGTGTGGAAGTGTTCGGGCGCGGCACGTTCAAGGGCGTCGGCCGCAACTACCGCATCGCTAAGGGCACCGCCGCTAGGTGTGCTCTGAGACACTTGAAGGTAAAGCAAAATAAACTCAATGTCTTTAGCTATAGAGTTCAAATTCCAATGCTAGTAGGTACTATTATTTGACAGGCCTGTTGGTCTAGTGGTTAGTGACCCTGACTGCTATGCCGGAGGTCGTGGGTTCGATCCCCACCCAGGACAAATGTTTATGTGATGAGCATGATCATTTGTTCTGTGTCTGGGTGTAATTTATCTATAATATGTATGTAATTAGAAATATATAAGTATGTTTATCAGTTGTCTAGTACCCATAACATAAGCTCTGCTTAGCTTGGGACTAGACGGCGTTGTGTGATAGTTGTGGAATATTATTATTATTATTTCATTTATGTCCTATTTACACATATTAATTATATTTTTAAACATTTCTTAAAAAACGTAAAAAAATAGTAGCCCACCGGCATCGGGAACAGGGTCCAAGCTGCCGGCGGTCAGGGCTCCTGAGAGGAACCTCCGGACAATACGCGCCGTGTCTAGGAATACTGCCTTCTGGATCAAGCCCTTGATCGAACTGCCTAACGAGAGCCTCCGCAGATGTTGGTCGAGGCTTATTATTATTATGATTTTGGGCTGTTCTATATAATAATAATAATATTCCACAACAATCACAAAACGCCGTCTAGTCCTAAGCTAAGCAGAGCTTGTGTTATGGGTACTAGACAACTGATAAACATACTTATATATTTCTAAATACATACATATTATAGATAAATTACACCCAGACACAGAACAAATGATTATGCTCATCACACAAACATTTGTCCTGGGTGGGAATCGAACCCACGACCTAAGGCATAGCAGTCAGGGTCACTAATCACTAGACCAACAGGCCAGTCAATCACGCTGAGAACTTTAATTGCGTGATGCAGTATTAGTTCTTATGTGAAGCCATAGATGTCGCTACAGCGCCATAAACATTTTTCTTTATATAATTTTAACGCAATTCGTTTTCTTGTTTCAGGGAGCAGCTCGAGCCGATCACTGAGCTCGTTTTAATTACTGAGCTCAAGTTGATCAGAGCGATCAGTGCGATCAAATCGATCAGCCACGGTAATAGACTGGTAAATGTCTAGTTTAAGTTATTATTGTTAAGATGTACAGTGAATTTTGCACCTTATACCGTTAAATAGTTTAAATAATTAATTTTGGTGAACAAAAATGTATTGCTTGGTTGAAAAAAGAAAAAGAAATCTATGGCCTAGTGTCTAGCGGCGGGTTTTTGATTGAGTTTTTTGTACGTCTCAAACCTTACTTAAGTGCCAAATTTGGACAGGTTTTAAGGCTAAACTAAAGTTTGAGATATACTCAACTTCAAAAGCTTAAATCAGAAATCAGGGGTTAGGGCCATATTTCACCGGGACAGCATGGCCGTGCGACCAGTCGCCGCTACAAACAAAATGTATGCAGCTCTATAGAGAGTTACTCACCTGGCGTCCGTTTGGTTGCGCAACCAATTTGGTGGCGCGACCAGCTCGCACGTGTGGCGACTCTGTTGTCTGTATGGTGTCTAGTTTGGTAGCTTAGCGCTATATTCCACTGGGATACCATGGCAGCGCGACCAGTCGCTGCTGCCAACAAAATGTATGCAGCTCTATAGAGAGCTACTCACCTGGTGTCCGTTTGGTTGCGCGACCAGCTCGCACGTGTGGCGACTCTGGTGTCTGTATGGTGTATAGTTTTGTAGCTTAGCGCTGTATTCCACCGGGACACCATGGCGGCTCAACTGGTCGCGCCACTATAGTGTCTCGGTGAAAATATCGGTATATAATCTCTAAGTGTCTACGATACTACATAGGGTAGATATGCGTGGGTGAAGGGACTCCTTGTCCACGGACGCGCAGCTTACCGTCTTGGGCTCTTTAAAAACGAGGGTATTTATACAACAGACCAGCTTTTTCCCCACGGCTGCGCCCGCGTTCATAAAATATGCCTAAGGTTGGTGCCAGATAAACGTGGAGGTCATTGACCCTCTTCCATTTGTCGCCATTCTTAATTTCAAAAAATATAGTTTGGAAAAACTAAAAAAAACACGCTTTCATAGCATATGAAACCGCTTTGTGCCATACTTTTCGTAAATCGAGCACCCCATGCTTTTTTCACAATGATATTAATATTTTTCGTTCAATATTATTATTTTCTACCTATATTAAAAATTATTTTACACTTTTTAATTTCATATGCTATGAAAGCGTGTTTTTTTAGTTTTTTACAAACTATATTTTTAGTTTTCACTAAAAAAACGGATTATTGTATTGTCATCAGTCTTTGATGGGTGTGCAATGTTTGAAGAAAATCAGATCGCCCAAAGTAGGTCAAAATCGAGCTCAAAAGCGTTGGTTACAAACATACAGGTGAAGCTAATATAAGCGTGTTAAAAACGGATATAAAGACATAAAGCTGTCTTGAATCAACATGTATCGTTATCCTTTACATGATCTAGTAATGAAAAGCAGTTCATTGTTTGTTTGTCTGGTACCTACGCAGAGATATTAGGAAAAGGTCAATGTACTTTTATCCACGGTTATTCGGCGCCTACTGTACCATAATTATTATGTCACTCAGGAATAAAGCAGCTTTCTATTAGTGAAAAAATTATAGCAATCGGACCAGTACTTTCAGAGATTACCTCCTACAAACAAAAAAAAAATAAACTGTACTCCTTTATTAACTCATTGAATGTCGTAATTAGAGACACAATAGAAAGACAATTGCTTAGGTCGAACTGTGTAACTTAAGACATTCAAAAGGTTAATTCATTACCCCCAAACCTTATTCCGCCTAGCCCGTTCCATCATCTGACTACCAGACGGCTATGCGCCACCCGTATATGGTGGATATCCCACCTACACGCACAAAACGTTTTGGGAACACATTCATTGCGCGTGCGGCTAGGGAGTGGAATTCCTTGCCGGAGTCTGTGTTTCCTGATGGCTACAACCCGGGAATCTTTAAGTCGAGAGTGAATAGGTTTCTTCTAGGTAAACGCGTTCCATCAACGACCGCATCGTCGCTTTCCATCAGGTGAGATAGCGGTCAAGCGCGAACCTATCAACAACAAAAAATAAAGTTTTTTTTTTTAAATACTGGATAGTTAAAACAAATTTCGCTGCAGCGCTACATTGGCATTATGTCGTCTAACAGAACTATTAAAACATGCAGCGCTAAGATAGCTTTTAGAGGATACTTTTTTCGCGAACAAAAAGTCTTAAGCACCATGAATTTCGTGGCAGTTACGCCTTTCGTCCATCATAGTGTAATGTTCAAGGTGTACGGACTATATTACACCTGAGTCGACTGTAGTGAGTGTTCAGCACGCCTAATTTAGTGCGTAGTATATATATACCGCTAAATTTTAAACGTTTTAATCCCTTGGAGGGTCGATCCGGTACATGAAACACTATCGATTTGTAAAGATAGAATTAAAAAATAAAGTATATTTTTTTCAAAACTCTTATTAATTTATGCATGTACGAAATTAATTTCTTTAAGAAAACGTCAGCTGAGCGAGTTCATTGACCCGTAGGTAGTTGTCGGCGTTGCGTACAAACGACGGAATTAAAACGATTAAAATTTAACGGTGCATATCGATGGTTTTAAACTTGATTAGATTTTAAATACTTAAAAGAGATACTTCCAAAAAATGTTTTCTTATATTTAAGGATGTACGAGACGAAGCCAAAATAATGACAAGGAACTCAAATTAATAATGATAAGTTTTAATTTTATTATGTAACTGTGGTTTAATATGGTTTATGTATAAAATAATACATTATGAAAAAGAAAGAAAGAAAGAAAGAAAAACAGTTTATTTACGCGTTAAAGACGCAATCTTAAAAGTAGGTAACTTAACAAAACATCAATAATAATTAATAGGGAGGATATGCGTCTCCTCCGCGCAAAACGGCCGAACGCTCAGCATAAAGCTGCGGCCTCACGCATAATGCGTTGAGCTCACAGCGCTGGTTTTCAGCGTGGGCTGGTCGCTGTGTCGTAAAGACGCTGGAACGGTGCAGTAAATAAACGTAACTAAAAATAAGTATAGAAAACTAATAAATATAAATAAAATAAATAGAAAAGGTGACAAATACAATTTTATAAAGTTTTATAAAGTGGCAACACCACAATGCACCCATAGCTCAATTTGTGCAACTTGTCTTAGTAATCTGTGGTAATTTCATACACTATGGCAAAAACACGAATACGTGATTGGACGAATTGGACGCGATTATGATATAAGTGTGTAATGTTAGTGATTACCGTTCTCGGCTCTCTTAAGACCGCCACAGCTCGGGTCTAAATACCGCCTCGACGGTAATCATTAATTACTCACGTGTATCATACGATGTTTTTCAATACCAAGTGTAGTGTGTGAAGTAAAGTGAAGAAAATAAATGTAAAACTAGTAAATTTTGTGGCGGTATAAATCTGTTTTCATATGCGCGTCCATATTTTATTTTTTATTTACCTTTCAATACACTCACTGAAATGAATAAACGTGGGTTGACCGGCGACTCGCGGGACACGACCTGCACCCATCGTGATACGATGCATGTAATATAATTATGGCGGGAGAGAGGTTGAACAATAAGGTTTTAACTACATTATAGCACTAGTGCGTTAGTGTAATCAAAATGTCACAGTTTGGTAACAAGTACCATTATGTACCTAAGTGCAGTGCAATAAGAGTCACTTTCTGAGCAAGTGTATTGAAAAAGTAGGGGTGTATGTATAGATATATAAGCCATATTAAATCACAATTTAAATGTCAGCACAGCTATTTTAATCTTTAGTAAAGTAGGATATGCCAATATGATGACTAATAAAATATACTATAACATTTTTTTTTTTAATTATGTAGATAAATGTACTCCATTTAAGCAAAACCTTTTTTAGACTCCGTTCAACCGATTTTGACTTTTATTGCGTTGGTAATATGACAAATGGCGGCTGCAGTAAATAGTTGGTATTGTAACCACTGTTTTGCTTTTAATGCTATACTTAGGCTGTCATCAGACGGACTGCGTCGCAGCAATCGCGCGCAGTCCATATATTCAACTGCATGCAGTTTGACCTGACTTTGCGCAGTACCCCAGGAGCTTAGTGTATGATTTGATCTTTAAGTGCCTCAAAATAAAGTTGACAATTTCAACGTGCGTTTGCTCTTTGTAATTAACTGCACACTGACTGTATGCGGTTAGCGATGAACAGCGGGCGTCGACACTACGCGACTGTAGCCCACCACGTAAAGTTTAAGACACGACGACTGCATGCAGTTGATATTGACTTCACTCGACTGCAACCGACCGCGTGCAGATGATATCATGACTGCACGAAGTCAAACAGTGCAACTGCATGCAGTTAAATATATCGACTGCGTGCCGTCGCTGCGATGCAGTCCGTCTGATATCAGCCTTATGCCCAGAAAATAAAAGTCAAAATCGGTTGAAAGGAAAGTGGTTTATATAAATGTCTCATTTCGAATGGAGCGTAATTTGTAATAATTTTTACTTGATCGTTTGCAATACTTAACCTATATTGGATGCTTAACCTATAAAGATCTTGGTTACATATTTCTTGTCGCTTCTAATATGTGAACACAATGTAAATAAGTAATAATATTATATAATTAAAAAAAAATTTAATTAAAAATCTAAACTGATTTAAGCCACTGGCAGCTAAGAGATGACCAGTCTCAACCGATGGCACTCATTCTCGGGCATGACACGTGCATCAGCCCCTCTACCATTCTACCTCTGGCAGCTTAAATAAAATATCTTGTCTTCTAAGTTTTTAGATTTAACAATAGCAAAAATTAGCATAATCAGAGCCTTATAATGTACCCACTTCTGGGAGTCAGGCCTCCTCTCTGGGAGACGAAATAGGGCCGTAATCCAACACGCGGGCCCAGTGCGGGTTGGTGAATGTCAAATGTCTTCCAATTTTTGATTCGTTTTCGTCTTTCACCGTTTTAAGAGCAGTGGTGATGAAATAAATCGCCCATTACAATAGATGCCTCCAATAGTGTTGAGTATTGCAGACTTATTTTAATATACTTTTTATTGCATAAGTGTGATTTAACTGTGAAAATGTTAAAAAATAAAAAAAACTAATCTTGAATGTGATTTAATAGAAAAGAAAAAGTATGGATTTGTTTAGCTCCACTATAGTTGCTATAGGACGGCGCGGGCACAAAATAGATAGGTACAGAAGACAATCTCATGTATGTACTTCACTTTTTATACCTACGCTCGATGGACGCACACTGATGAGCGTTTAAGCCGGAACTGTTCGACGAGTGAGCGAAACGCGACCGAGACATCGTGTCCGTGAGCGGTGTCTATGTGTGCGTTGTGAGAGCGCGCACAGTATGTAGATTGACTTTTGTTTTTATCTATTTTGTGGTGCGGTTGACAGCTGTCAGGTTCATTCAATGTAGCTACTTATCCTTTTTCTCATCTTAGACGATTTTCACACTGCCACGCATCACGCTGCATGTTGCGTGTCAACGCACCTACGCGCGTACTTGCGGGAGTGCAGATCTGCATCATCGTGCGGGTTTTTTACGCACTCACTCGCGTAGTTGCGTTTTGTAGATTCACGGTGGCTCTTACTCATTCAAAACTGTTCGCTGTGGTGAATATTACAGTGTCGCGACTGCGGTGTCAATCACGCGCGTAGTTGCGTTTTGTGGATTCACGGCGGGTGTCACTCATTTCATTCAAAGCCGTTCGCTGTGGTGATATTACAGTGTCGCGATTGCGGTGTCAATCACGCGCGTAGTTGCGTTTTGTGGATTCAGGGCGGGTGTGACTCATTTCATTCAAAACTGTTTGCTGTGGTGATATTGCAGTGTCGCGACTGCTGTGTCAATCACGCGCGTAGTTGCGTTTTGTGGATTCATGGCGGGTGTGACTCATTTCATTCAAAACTGTTTGCTGTGGTGATATTACAGTGTCGCGATTGCGGTGTCAATCACGCGCGTAGTTGCGTTTTGTGGATTCATGGCGGGTGTGACTCATTTCATTCAAAACTGTTTGCTGTGGTGATATTGCAGTGTCGCGACTGCTGTGTCAATCACGCGCGTAGTTGCGTTTTGTGGATTCAGGGCGGCTCTGACCCGTTTCGTTTAAAGCTGTTGTGACAGTGCAGTGCAGAGCGACGCGTCTGCGGTGTGCCATACCTCGCGTCCCGCCCCGCACCCACGCGCGTGTCGCATGTTTCTCCGCATTTTCGGTGTGTTGGACTGCGTGTTTCTTATACTGACGGAGATATACTCTGTATAAAAACTCAAATGACTTTTTTTTTTTTGTGGTGGGAAAAAATCATTCAATGACAACCCCCGTTCTTGGGCGGAGCGGGAGATAGTGTCACTCTTACTGACTAAAAGACCCACTCCGTTCCTTCTAGCCTTCATACCGAGGCTCGAGCGGCCTTTCGGATAACCCTGGCCCCAATAGGCTTCGACCCGGCTGGGTCCCTGCTGTTGCTGACAACTCCTTGAGGCGCGCGGGAACAGTGCGCGCCGTCGACGACTTGGGCTTTGTCCGGACAGTTACCGGACGGCCGGACAGCGAGTTACCCATTGCTCACAGTCCGCAAGCCCGCGCCTACGGTGGCCGGAAATCGGGATAAGAATCCCGAAGGCGGCGGCGATAACGCCGTTGCCTGATGCGTTCGGCCTCCTCCTTTGCGAGCATTACTGCTTCGCAGAAGTCGGCGACAACCTGCCACTCCTCGCTCCAGACCATGGCCTCAACCAAGGCCCGATCGCATAAAAGCTGATTATGCTGTATGGGAAAATATACACGACTTTTTTACGATTAGGTAGATATTTACATTGTAAGTGTGTATAATTTTACGTCAACAACAGTTGGTAGTGATTGTAAAACGCATAAATGCAAACTAATTGAATTAAGTATGCATCTGTTTCAATAAAGTAATATTAATTTATTGTTCATTATGTATTGTTGTATTGTCGTTCAACTTTTTTATGATTTTCGTAATGTTTTGCCTTCGAAACTAGCTTTGGTTATCGTTGAACTGGGCTCTCTTTTAATCTTAAAGCCTGCAATACATATTGGCCGAGCGTTGCCGAGTGAAGACCTACACCAACATGACAGTGAGCAATGGGTAGCTCGCTGTCCGGCCGTCCGGTAACAGTCCGGACCAAGCCCAAGTCGTCGACGGCGCGCGCTGTTCCCGCGCGCCTCAAGGAGCTGTCAGCAACAGCAGGGTCCCAGCCGGGTCGAAGCCTACTGGAGCCAGGGTTATCCGAAAGGGCGCTCGAGCCCCGGTATGAAGGCTTGAAGGAACGGGATGGGTTTTTTAGTCAGTAAGAGTCTGACACTATCTCCCGCTCCACCCAAGAGCGGGGGTTGTCATAAGATGATTTTTCCCATCGAAAAAAAAAAAAACACCAACATCTGCACGTTTAGCCAAGTAGTTATTCTGCAATCGTTAACGCTGTCGAAAAGTGATGAAACGTATGGGAATGACGTCATCTCAACGTAAAGTCGCGTGGTCAGAACAAGCGAATAGACAATTCGTAGCCAAGTTCACATCGTTCAAAATCGTTTCTACAATGTTTAACGCTACATCCTTTGTTCTTTGATTATATACAAGTATATAATCAAAGCCTTTGTTATACAAACGCTACATTGTAGAACGACCGGCCGACTCGGCGCGTCAACATGGCTACCAACTTATCGTTTTCTACAATTGCTGTCACCGAGGCGTTACCGATTAGAGAACGGGATTCGACACAAACGGGTTGTAACTTGGCTAGGGGGGCTGGACAGTATATTTTCTTGTCTTGCTATCGTTCGGTGTCGCTCGCCTAGTTGGTTGAGTAAAGTCAGGCGCCAACGTGTATAGACCTCATTTGGCGTAGCTTGTCACAACTCGCAGCCGCTCGCGATCACTTGCCTCACTTCGGAGCGGTGCCAGTTTTTCTGCACAAATCAAAGGCGTTCGCGCGCTCTCCCAACGTGTTTGCGTCTCCTCAAAACTCGTCTATGTTGGCCATTTGCATTGGTTTCCTTCAAGCTTGCCAAACGTGTAGAGAGAAGCGCTTGCCTTGTGTCAATTTGCCTATGTTTGCCTAGGCTCGCGTTGGTCTAAGCTCGGCCAATATGTATAACAGGCTTCTCAAAAGAAAAAAACGGAACACATACAGGATCACTTTGTTGTCCGTCCGTCTGTCCATCTGTCTGTCTGTCTGTCAAGACCCTTTATCTCGAGAGCGTGGGAGTATCAAGTTAAAATTAAAACCATATAGGTACTCAGGTCTACGGTCCCTCCAAGCTGTGAAAAAATCAAACTTCTAAATTAACGAATAAAAAAGATACGGCCGTTTATGTCGCAATAAAACGTAAATTTTGATACTCAAAGATCGAAATTCATAGGGTACTTCCCGTTGACCAAGATTCCTGAAATTTGGCACAAAGCAAGGTCTTATTCCTAAAGCACAGATATAGGAAAAAATCTGAAAACAGCTTTATTACTACGTCACAAAAAAAACTGCTTGAACAATGTTTTTAATTTCCATCGACACTCAACAAATGGGCCCCCAAAACGGTTGCTAGCACGAAGTGACATAGCAACAAGTATTATTTATAAGGCCCGATTTTTTTTTTGGGATTAAATATAATGACCACCATAAAACGCTTTGGTACCCTTAGTTCTTTTGTCAAAAATATATTACTTGACACCAAAAAAATGAAATCCTAAAGTTACAATAGTATTTTAGTTACGACTGTACTTTAAATTGTATTCGAACACCAAATGTAGTAAATGATAACCAAATCTTAGCGAGCAAATTAATGCGCTCTTTTTAGCCCCGTAGAGCAAGATGATACTTTGTCTAATCAACAATCTATCTTAGTGGAATTTTAGGGCACCCCGGGTCGGATAGATTTAGGTTAGAAGAAGGTGGCGGGGTCGTAGTGAGCGACCGAAGCGAGCGAACACAGACCCCGTCACCTTCTTCGAGGTTATTTTTTTTTAAACCACCCAGAAGTAGGAGCCCCGCGTAGCGGGGCTCCGTCGAGCTGCTGCTTGGCAGGTAGTTAACCTAACCTCAAAATTTTAACTACTGATATCTCCGTAACCATGGGGTTCTGCCGATGCTTTATTTGGATTCATTTTGCTTAAATAGGATAGCGAGATGTTAAAACTGGTTATAATTTTACATTAAAATGTAGGTTTAATTTTGGTGATCATTTACTATTTTTGTCTTTTATATGTTACTATATCTGGTGGTAAGTTAAACATAAGCCTTTTTTTTTTGTTTGTGTGAAAATCACCCAATGACATCTCCGCGCCCTAGAGCGGAGCGGGAGGCAGTGTCAAACTTTTACTGACTAAAAACCCACTCCTATTCCTTTGTTGCCTTTCGTACCGGGGCCAGAAACAGACCCTTGGCCGCAGTAGGCTTTGACCCTGCTGGGCCCCGACGGTATGCTGACAACTCCTTGAGGCGCACGTGGAAGCCATGGGATGTCTTCTGAAAAGAGTAAGGGCGGCGAGCGTTGCTCGAGCGCACTTTGTATATAGATTGACTTCTGTACCTCTCTATTTTGTGATCACGTGGTCAGAACAAAAGAGTGGAGACCGTGGCCAACTCGAGGCGTTCGACGTAAAGCTGCGTACCAGAAATCGCGAGGTGTGCGTCGCGAATGGTTCGTTTCGCATTCCCCGGCCTGTGAAGACGAGTGTGCTCACAGCGAGCATTCGCGTCGGTCGTTGCGAACGCCGCCTCAGTACGAGCCGTGCGCTCCGTGTGGACGGACAGGTATTGTTTGCGTTTTCTGCTGACGAACACTGCGTGGTGGTTTGCGTACTCAGCTTGAGCATGTGTCGTTCGGGATGCACGCATAAAATTACCGTCGTATGCTTTAGATTGAGGCAAACCTGACGAACCATTTGCGGCACGTACGCGGCTCAAGAGAAACGGTTGTAACTTGCCTATGGGGGTTGCTGCATTTCAATACATACGAGCAGTATCATAATGGACTCTGACGAAGAATGTTTAACCACCCTAAGCATTTAAATACACTGGTCAGCAAATAAACCGAGCCACCCGCTACCTAGGAACTCTGATTCGATTTTCTCAAAAAGTATAAAACTTACAACTATCAAAGTTATACCTACAAAAAGTGCGTTTCATGGTGATTAAAATGACTACTTCGATCGCCGTCTAGGTACGGGCAGACCTAGGGCTACATCAGCAGCAGATAATCGTTATATCCACCTTACTGTTCTGCGAAATCGCCACCTCAACGCAGTTCAAGTCCAACAAAGTCTGCGTGACGAACGCCAAGTGGTCATAAGTTCAGATACCGTCAGAAGGAGACTTGCTGAACGGAACCTGACTCCAAAAAGAGCTGCAACAGGCCCAGCATTAACGGTAGCACACCGTCGAGCACGACTTGAATTTGCTTGAGAGTATAGGGATTAGACATTAGAGCAGTGGAGTAATGTACTCTTCACTGATGAGACCAGGGTGAGTCTACATGGAAGTGATTGACGTCAGAGAGTATATCGTCGCCCTGGAGAACGTTATTCTCAGTGTTGCATCGAGGAAACTGTTGCTTATGGAGGAGGATCTGTAATGGTCTGGGGCAGCATCTCGTTAACAGCACATACAGCGTTAGTTTTCATCGAACCGACGGGCCGTACACGTGGACTGACTTCTCATCGCTACATTACTGAAATCCTCGCAGACCATGTGGTACCTTACGCAGGATATATTGGACAGGATATGCAATTGATGCATGATAATGCACGACCTCATGTTGCTCATATAGTGACCCAGTATCTACGCGACGTCAGCATTCGTACGATGGACTGGCCAGCTCGAAGCCCGGACTTGAATCCGATAGAACACTTATGGGATAAGCTGAAACGTCAGGTTCGAGCCCAGGTACCTGCTCCAACAAGGCTTCCAGAGCTGCGAATCGCAATTGAAGAGGAGTGGAATACAATTCCTCAAGATTTTATCGTCAGGCTCTTAAGGTCGATGAATACAAGGATGCTGGCAGTTATCCGAGCAAGGGGAGGGAGTACGGAATATTGATCAATAACTTTTTTTTGATTTTATCTTTGTTTTTGGCTTAAATTTTTTTTTTTCACTTTATCATTACTAACGATTGTCACGACTGGAAAACGACTCTTCTTTGTAAAATCCTTAATAAACGCTGAAATATTGATTAAACCCTATGAATTTCCTTTCATTTTAATCACCATGAAACGCACTTTCTGTAGGTACAACTTTAATAATTGTAGCTTTTTTAGTTTTTGAGAAAATCGAATTAGAGTGCCTAGGTAGCGGGTGGCTCGGTTTATTTGCTGTCCAGTGTAGGTATAAATACGGGAAAAATAGAAAGGTTGCGTATTTTCTAAATTTACAGACTATGAAGAATTTCTTATTTACATTATTAGATACATAACCAATAAATAAACGCTCAAAATTTTAATAATCTACGCGAACTTTTAATAATCTTAGTGTTCAACCGAATGGCGCGAAATCACGCGCGAACGCCCACGTTCGCTTGGGGTTTGAGGGGTGCAAGAGTGGCGTGTGACGGCCGGTATTTTGTCAGCATTTAATGATAGATAACATAAATAACACTCTTCAAGGCTTATTGCCAAAGTCTGTACACGGGCAGTCTATGGGTTGATTATACTAAGAGATCGTTGGATGTCTTGCGTGTCCAATACAATAATGCTTTCAGGATGTTGTTGAGACTGCCTCGTCACTGTAGCGCGTCGGGAATGTTTGCGCAAGCCCGTACCGACGGGTTCTATGCGATTATACGCAAAAAAACAGCGTCGCTGCTGAGGAGAGTGAGGGACAGTCAAAACAGCATCCTGAAAACCATGGCTGAGAGCTTCACCTCTCCGATAATTTATAAGTTTAAGCAAAGATTAATTTTTACTAACACTAGGCAATAAGATTTTATTTTTTATGTTACTAACACTTTATGGATTTTTAAGTCTGAAATAAAAATATTATTATATTATAGATAGATAGACAGATAAATCATTTATTGGCTACAGCACAAAACATGCACCAAAACGCATATTGCACGCAAGTTATAAAAACTAAGCACTGATGAACTAATGGCCGGCGCGAGTTACAAGAAGTGAGCAGCGGCGATTTGTACCGCGTCGCGGTCACCAGCATCAACTGTATGCGGCGAATCCATATAAAATGTATAATAAAAATATAGTTTAAATAAAGCATATAAAACTAAAAAGTGTAAAATAAATGAACGAAAAATATTAATATCAACGAAAAAAGCGTGGGGTGCTCGATAGTACAAAGCGCCCCACGCTTTTTTCACAATGATGATATGCTATAAAAGCGTGTTTTTTTTAGTTTTTTTTTAATTATATTTTTATTTTTTACTAAAAAAAACGGATTGTTGTATTGTCACCGGTCTTTGATGGGTGTGCAAAGTTTAAAGAAAATCTGATCGCCCAAAGTAGGTCAAAATCGAGCTCAAAGGCGTTGATTACAAACATACAGGTGAAGGTAATATAAGCGTGTTAAAAAGATGGAGGTCATTGACTTTCCTATTAATCCTATTCTTATCTGTTAACTCATAAAATATAATTACACCAAAAAGATGTACCTAAAAAGTACCTCAAGTAGAGAAGACCACACACTTGATCAGATGTATTTTTTTCTACAGGTAAACTTATTTTAATTGGAGGATTTGGTAATTGACTTGTTCCTTTAATGTTAGGAGCTCTAAATATAGCGTTCCCCCGATTAAATAAGTTTTTGAATCCAAGAGACGGCCGGCCAAGCTTCATTCCCGCTTGCGCGGTCAACAATCTCTGAAAATATCGTGAAATATCATCCGAAAGTGCGTCCAAGATGATCTTGGCTCCCAGCACCCAGTGAGTACTGTGATATCGAAAGGAGATCGCATGAGTTGCTTTTTAGGGTTCCGTAGTTTTATATAACCAACGAACTGGCTTTTAAATATAATTCGAAGGATTATGCTGTTCTAGAATAGTTTTGAAAAGTTAGTAGAAAAAAAGTGTGTCGGTTGTTTTTTTCAGTGCGGAAGAGATTTTTATAAAGTTAACATGTATTCGTGAATTGTGAAATAAGCTACAAAAATATAAGAGTGCGCGCTACAAAGTTTTTCATTCCCAGAGTATCCCAGTACGTGCCTATCGATGAGCTGAGCTGCGCTACAGTACCTACCTGACTTCCAATTTTTTACTATCCTTTTAGCCTGTTCTTCAAAACTTTGATAAGCGTCACACTGCATTGACAACTATTCAATATGGTGTGTAATGTAATATAATAGATATAATAAATAAATATAATATAGTTATGATAATAACTGTACATACAGTTTTGCCAAAGAATAACACACACAAAAAAAAAACATATATAAAAGAAATAATAAGTTCGAATTGATTACTTTTATCAATACTAATAGGTATTATTTAGTACAAAAACATGGACAGATATTACGATTCACAACTAATCAGACATTAATTGCATTTAAAACAAAGAAATTTTCAAAGGGGCATTGAAATAAAAATATTTGCACAAGTGGTGTTTTTTCCTTTTTGATACTATTGTTAGTATTTTGTATAAAAGTCTGGTACAGAGGCCTTTGAGCCATCAACTCGATATGAGGGCATCGGCGGTGCTGCTTGTATTGGCGGTAAGTACCTTAAGCTCATTGATTAAAAAAAAAGTTTAAAAAAAACTTTGCCTAATGCAGTCTTCCTATCCGACTATAATTTGGGTGTCTTCAAAGCTAGGGTGATTAGGCTTTTAATGTTTTTTAGAAAAAAAAAGTGTGAGGCCGGAAAGGTCTCATCTCATACGCACTGAAAAGAAGTTCAAGTTTGTCTCTAAAAGACCTCATCCGCATTAGCTGTAAGACCATGAAAAATGGCTCCGCAGCGAGCGTGTTATACTTTAAAACTATTTTCTTAGCGAAATATTGTTTGATTTACATAATGTACTATTAGACCAGTGTCGATAATTTTTAAAACAAAAAAAACGAATAGTAGGATGAAACCCATTACAAAAGGAGGAGAATATTATAAAAATGAAAGGAAAAATAATTTACGGGCGATCTGAGGTCGGGAAGGGGGTGGGGATGACTTTTTAAGGGGAAAAAACGGTTTTTCTCGATTTCCGGCAAAACTAAAAGTCCTATGGAAAAAAGTCAAATGGCAAAGTTGTAGGTGATAAAAAGATCTAAAACTTTTGTATTAACACTTTTTTCACATAACCTCAAAATTTATGTGAAAAATTCAAAAAACCATGTTTTTGGTTTTTTATTTTTATCTCTTTCAAAAAACAATATTTTATCACGAAATTTGGTGAAAACTTACCTTTTTATGTCCCAAATACGCTGTAATTTATTTGATTAGAAATATTATTTTTTTCACCTTATTTTGAATAAATATCGAAAAATCACTCTAATTTTCAATCGAAAAATCACCCGTCAAAATATCTTTTTTTTTCAAAAAGTTTATATGGTGTCTGTTTGTTGAAATCTCTACTTTCCGATGGTGAAAAAATATATATATGTTACCATAGTAAATCTTCTCAGCAAATGCAAAAAACCGAAAAAAACTCGAATTCGAAATTTTTTTTCAATTATTATATTGAATGTAGAGCTATTTATTAAAATTTACACTTTAATTACTCGAAAAACGTAAAATTACATGTTACATAGATAACAAAAAAAATTGCAAATCAAAATATAGTACTATAATTAACAAACAAATAAGTTGATAAAATTAATACTTAATAAGACGTCTACAATATTTGGAGAAAGGAGTCGAATCTTCTTTAAGTTATATGCGTAGATGCCTATTTATAACTATTTTTAGATAACTTATATTTATCTGAGTGACCTACGAAAAATTTTAGCCCATCAAAAGGTATTTCATAGAGGAGTGGGGAAGGGGCTAGGCGGGTCCGGGTCTTACTACATACATACCTAATATATTATTTCGTAGCAGCTGTAACAACCGTTAGCCTAGCCAGTATTCGAAATACAGTATAGTATACAACATCGTTTAAAAAAATAACGTGCACGTTGAGTTTCTTGAAGATAATTGTGACAAGTTTACAAAAAAA